>JARYGA010046105.1:0-5435000 GCA_030545235.1 Helianthus tuberosus
ATAAACGTAGATGCTTGTATTATAAACACATTTGTAAAAAAAATCAAATTTTTTTTTTTCGTGTGTGTAGTTTTGAGCACCACAAGTTTGTGTTTACGGGTACCGTAAATTTTAAACAAAATTTACGATACCCGTAAACACAAACTTGTGGTGCTCAAAACTACACACACGACATTTTTTTTGAATTTTTTGTACAAGTGTGTTTATAATACACGCATCTACGTTTATGAAAAAAAATTTTGTTCCAACTCGCCCGTACGGTGTAGTTCTCATGGTTCTTACAACTGGAGGTGGTTTTCATATTAGCGGACCCCTATATATATATAGTGTGTGAGGTTCATTGGGGAACACTAAAAAAGTGGGAAACAGTGGGGAACCGACTCAAACGAACTCCGATTAGACTCATTCCAGCGGCGTTGGAACCGGCTCGTTGAACCCTAACTAGGATCTCTTAACCCTAAACCCTAAATCATAACCCCTAAACTCTAAATATATTAGGGTTAGGCTTTTAGGGTTTAGCTTTAGGGTTTAGCCTTAGGGTTTAGCTTTAGGGTTTAGCTTTATGGTTTAGGGTTTAGTTTTAGGGTTTAGCTTTAGGTTTAGCCTTTAGGGTTTAGCTTTTAGGGTTTATAGTTTAGATTTTACGGTTTAGCTTAGGTTTAAGCCTCATTTTTTAGCTTTAGAGTTTAGGAGTTAGGATTTAGGGTTTAGGGTTAAGAGATCCTAGTTAGGGTTCGACGAGCCGGTTCCAACGCGGCTGGAATGAGTCCAATCGGAGTTCGTTTGAGTCGGTTCCCCGCTGTTCCCCACTTTTTTAGTGTTCCCCAATGAACCTTCCTATATATATATATATATATATATATATATATATATATATATATATATTTATATTTAGGGTACCTTTATCATTTATTATATGTATTTTTATGATTACATACATGTTAAGAGTAGTTTACATGTGTGTAATAAACAAATTATATATGCATAATAAATAAACAAGATCTAAATAATATTTATTATAATTATATATATATTATTTGTAGATAGTGGATAGTTCAAATGAGAAGAAATTTTTTGTAAGAAGAAAAAAGAAGAAATTTCAACCAATAAGAATGATTTATTTACTTTATTTAATATAAGTATTTAATGTTACTATAAGGGTTACATTGGTAAATCTACATAGGTCATTAATTTGTAGTCTTCCTCTTTAATAGCTAACTAAATTAAATTTTTTGTAACTTATCTTCAAAATATATATTTTTTCAAAAAAATAAAATAAAATAATTTAAAGTGTAGGATAAATTACGAGTTGTGTAGGATAAATTACAACGTGCAGGATGAATTTCGAAATATGTAGGATAACTTTTGATGTGTGTAGGCAAAAAAAAGTTAGTGTGGAGGATAATAGTTTTTATGACTAATTAATTAGTAAAAAATGATAATAAATGAGATAAGTGAAAAAACTATTTAATGTTTTACAAAATTACCCTTTGTTTTTTTTCTTCTCAAATGAACTTTCCCCTTTGTAGATATCTATATATATAATAAACAAACAACGTTTGGGACACGTGGCACTATATGGTGCAACCTCACTAGATTTTTGGCGGGAAAACATTGGGAAAGCTTATATTCTTACACGGGATCCGAATGGCAACAATCATACCCGTTTTTTTGACCCGGGTATATAAACTATCTGATAAACCTAAATCATTCATTTGCCTCATTTCACGCTTACAAACCCTAATTCCTTCATTCTGCTCTCTGGCGCTCCTCTCCTCAGCCGTCATTGATTTGATTGCGTCTCCCAAACCCTAACCATTCAAATGCACTGTTTCATATCTGCATCTTCCATCGTTTCATCTCTTTCCACTTGAAAGAACCCTAGATATGTTTACTCTACGATTGAGAAAGAAACCTGGTAAGTTGGTTTTCGATCTTTAATATAATGTAAGTTTTTCATAAAACAAGGCTAGGGTTTACATTCAATCCAGTGTTCTTCTATAATCTTCAGATTCTATTCTAATTGTTTTACTATTTGTTTCATTTATCTAAAAAGAATTTGCTTCAAATCTTGGAATCTTCAACTTTGGGAATATAAATCAACTATTGGCCAGACCCAGTTCACCAAGAAGTATTTTGATGATACGTTTGAGCACAGGTGATGGTTTTTCACTTTTTATAATATTACTTCGATTTTGGTTGTTTTGTCTATAATCGGTTAGTTTAGTTATTAAGATTCTGAATAATTTGTGATAATTGCTTTTGATTTGTGATCCATAGCCATGTTGTTCTTCCTCATCAAGTTGTGAAGGAATTTCTAAAAAATCAGCTTCTGTCCCAGGTATATTGTTTATTTTGATATGTTATTATTAGGGTTTGATATTAATGATATGTGTGAATTTGTTGTCTTACATTGAAGGTCAAAGAAACTCGATTTTTGTTATAGGTATACAAGGAATTGAAATAGGAAAATTTTAAAGCAGTTCAGCTCTCAGGTTTCTTCTTTTTTTTCCATTCGGCCGATTTTTTTCAATTCATTAGTTTTCAATTTCAATAACGTTATTTTATGCCATTTTGATTATGTGTTATGCGATACTTGACTATGATTCTATTCAGGTAATCTTTTATTGTGTAAAATAAGTAGTGTGACGGTGTGCTGGTTGATTCTATTCGGGTTTTGTTTAGTGGGGTGTGAGTGTTTTTGTTCTGGAGTGAGTCGGGTTATAAGCTAATTTCTTTTTCGTGGCATGGTGTTCCTCTGTAGGATGGAGTATGGTCCCTTATCGGGTTTGCTTTAGGGATGAGCATGGTACCTTTGGACTGGTTGCCCAACTAATCCCAGGTGGAACAACTATGGGCAGAGTACTCGGTTTTGTCATGATGGCTACGCACCAATATAAAGATGCTTCAACCATTAACTGAGTGCTCAAGTAGGATGTGGAAATCGTGAGATATGAGGTATTTTCTTTCCGTAACCATGAAGATAACAAGTTTGGTTCAATATACATAACAGAATCAAACACAGTATTTGCGCGTGCTTAGATTGATAAATTCTTGTAAAATTTTCGAATAAATAAAACTCAAATTCTAGAAAACTCAGAAACGGGTCTGGGTAAAAAGTTGAGTAAAAAGGTTGATCATAAATACTCAGCGAGTTGATCGAATTTCAAATAAGTCAAATTGGTTGAAAGTTACCAAAGTCTATATTTGGGTTTAGACCTGTAACGTATCTGATAAAATATTCTTACTCTTGATCTGTGTTAGTTTTGAGAACTGGAATTGTGTCTGATATCGTGTAATTTGACACCAAGTATTTTAGGTATCTTGAAAATCTAGAAACTAGGTAATCGAGAGTAAATCTATATTCGATTTGCTAGCCTCCAATATTGGAATCTGTTTGATTATGAGCTTTCATGCTTTTTCATGGTTTTAAAAGATGAATGATTGTTACAGGAGAACTATAGAACACACCACCAAGACCTTGAGCATTCATCAAATCTTGGCATTCGGTGAGTCTCTCACTACTAATCTTAATTTTTATAACATTTAGTTAGATGATTTTGATATACTTTCTAAGAGAAATCTCTGATTTTTCAGCCAGTTCACATCTCTGATTTTTCAGCCAGTTCACATTTTAATGCCTTGTTTAAAAGATAAGAGTGTTATATGATTCTTTTAAACAGCCAGTTCTCACCATAAAGCTCAACATTGCGTCAAGGTTTGACTATTAAGTTTTATAAGTGTACTCTTTCTTTAGCTGGATAGTTCATCGGTTTTGTGAGATAATTTTGACCTCTACTAACAACAGTTGGTGTTTATCAAGTGCTTGTAAATTGTGAGTTCATAGGTTTCATAATTTGATATTTAATAAAAATTCTAGATTTTTAAAAATGGTTAGGAGATTTAGAATTCATACTTATGGGAAAGATGGTGATGTTCATCGGATTGGTTTTTGGTTTATTCAAATTTGGAATTTTTAAGACTTAATTCGGATTTGAACAGGATTTTATACCAAAATTTATAGAAAGATGTCCATTTTTGTTTTTGTTTTAATTTCAGATTCTGAATAAGCAAGCCATTGAAGCTTCAGAGTGTACCAGAACTGGACCTTAGAACTGGAGACATTGTTTAAATCCAATTGGTAAGTTTGCTGTTGAATGTTTTCTAGATTTTTATAACAGAAAAAGGGTGTGAATTTTGACACGGGAATGTAATTTGGTTTTGTAGGAAGTGCCCGAGAACAGGCGTCGGTTGTCCATACATAAGGGAATTGTAATCTTGAAACAAAATGTTGCTTTTGTAAGTTTAACTAAAATATACATCAGGACTTACAAGTAATCTTGAAACAAAATGCTGGTTTTGTAAGTTTAACTAAAATATACATCAGGAATTACAAGAATGCTAAACGGGTAGCGATGCTGGGTCGATTCAGGCGCACGTGGTTGGTTTCGGGTGATCAGCCAATGTTTTTCGGCGAAAGGTGAGATCAGCATGTTCAAAGTGACTATGGTGATGGTTCCGGGTGATCAGCCAACATTTCAGTCAAAAAAGATTTAACTCGGGCCAGCGAACGGTCATCAGGAAGGTATAAATGTACACTCGAGCCATTTAGATAATTGAATATAATTATCATAAACCTCTGAACAACGAGGTGCGTTAAGGTTGTACATTGTTGAAGACGAGAGAAAAGGAAAAAGGGAAAGACTATAGCTGATAATGGGTGTTATTGGGGTCAAAGTCTGAAATAAGGGCACAAGGCTAATCAGTGATCTTTGGTTGGTTCATTCCATTTGGTCACATCAAGTACTCATTTCATATGCTAAATATGATGTTATTAGAGTGCACATTAGTTGCTCGATAAAATGCTTGAATGACGTTTGATCCTAACCGTAAACATGTTATGCAGCTTGAATGACATATAGTGATACATAATATATATGCAGTTTTCAGATAATTGGTCAACAATCTATATATATACCTCTGTATTTCTAAAGATGTATTTGGGTTAAAGCTGATGTAATCTCATTAAATAGGTACATGAGATGAGAATATTTCTTGGTGTTATCATCTCTTTGTAATACTGAATTGGTGAGAATATTTCCGCAGATTTTGAGGTTTGCTTCTACTTCCACTTTTCTTGTGATTAAAAAATTATATACCAATAGTTTAATTATTTTGAGTCTTATAGGTTGTAAGAAGCAGTCTCATGGCTGGAATACTGAAAACAGCCGCCCACAATAAAGATCATCCGAAACCTATCAAGGTAAATTGGGCTTTGTCATTGATTTGCTTAAAATTTAGCTCCAGTGTTAGTTTTACTTACTTTTTTCATTCGAACTCCAGATATTTCAAGTAGGCGATGTAACTGTATTTGATGAGTTGAAAGATGTTGGGGCCACAAATCATCGCCAACTGGTAGCTCTTTACTGTGGTGCTACTTCCGGTTTCGAGGTAAAATTATGTTTTCTGAATATAATATTTCCGAACATGAAGATCTGAGCCCAAAAAAAAAAAAACGATTTGTTGTCAAGTTTTATTCTCTTTTTGTGATGATTTTGTCAAGATGTTCTGCATATAATGACAAATGACTGTTTAATAACTGTTTATATGACGGAATATTACGATTTTAACCTTTTGTACATGAATGGCATTTACAGGGAACTCATCATCGTCTTCAAGTGCCTACCCTACTAGGATGACAGTTTACTCTGTTCTAATATGCAGCCTACCCTGCTTCATGGCTTCGTGCCGCTAAGTTCTGGCCAACCACGTCTGTTCCTCACTCTGTTATCTTTTTGAGAAAAAAGTTCATTTGATTTTTTTATTTTGGCGTTATAAAAAACGGGTTTTGGTTGTTTTTTGTGACAGGCCGTGTAGATAATGTGTATGGCGATAGATTGTCCTTGGTTAATGACAGGGGTAGTGGCGATCGACTGTTGTGACAGTAGTATAATTGAACCTCTTCAAATCATATCAAAACCCTAAAAAGACTTTACTCCAATTTTTAGATCAATCTCTTCAAAGTGATCAGGTATCTTTGATATTATTCAGCTTGTCCGTATACTTTACTGTATGTGTTTTTATTATAATTTGTCCGTAAGGTTCTTTGGGTTGTCATTAATAGAACAAGTTAATCTCACCATGTCGGGTCTTATGTTGTATGCAGCTATTGAGGGTCTGCTTCATTTGAATTTAAGCAGATGTAACATGACTGGTGATGGGTGCGATAAATTTTCAAGTAAATTTTCTATCTTTACTGCACTCTTCATGCTAAATAAGTTAATAGGATTCCCTTGAAAATGTTTGGTTTTTATTTTTATTTTTGGTGCTTTCAGGGCTAAAGGGTTTAAAAGCTCTCAATTTAGGATTCAATGATATTTCAGATGATGTTTTGGTACATCTGAAAGGTGCCTCTTATCCTTTCATCATATTTTTACTTTTATCAACTGAATATAAAACTAAAGTTTTTCTCTTATAATAATGAAAGGGTCATGCTCATATAGGTGCATATGATGCTTTTGTACTACACTATGCAGGTTTGATAAATTTGGAGAGCTTAAATCTGGATTCATGTATAATTCGTGATAATGGATTGGTTAACTTAGCAGGTGGTCTATATTTCTGTTCTCTTTATAAATTTTGTAAATAATTAATATGTTAAAACATCAATCGCTTATTGAGTTGTTTAAGTTCTTTATATTAAAATTAAGCTGATGTGCATATTTTTTATTGGTGCATGAACTACAGGCCTTCATCGTTTAAAATGTTGGAGTTGTCCGATACAATAGTTGGAAGCAACGGTCTTCGTCATCTCTCGGGTTGCACTTTTTTTTGTTTGTAATCGACGCAATTAATCAACTGTAAGAAAAGTTTATTATCATACATATATATTGGATGGTTATTTAACTTTTTGCTTCAGGGTTGATGAATCTTGAAAGCTTAAATCTCTCATTCACTGTTATTACTGATGGAGGTTTAAAATATTTGTGTGGATTATCAACTGTTAAATTGCTTAATTTGGATGTTTGCCATATTACAGATACTGGACTTGAAGCTCTTACAAGTAAAAGGAAGGGAAATGTCACCAGCAGTGAGGTATCATACAATTTATTTCCAAAGTTAGGTCATCTGAGATCACAATCATATAGTTGCTATTGATTATGAGATTTAGATTGGATCAGGCTGATTAATTATTTATGGTTGAATGAATTATAGAAACCGAACATATCAGGATTATGAATTTGACTTATGAGTACAATGTGTTTTGTAATGAGTAGATGGATAGATTATTTTTTAGCATGGTATTCATATAGACGATTTCGTTTTCAGATTACTCAACAAGAGTTCACAGAGATGGCATGGCAAGCAATTGTGTCGTCTCCCGAAGTTGCAAGGGAGAACGAGCATCAGATTGTGGAGACCAAGCATTTGATGAAAGCTCTACACGAGCAGAAAAAACGGGCTGGCTCGCCGGATATTCTCCAAGGCTGGTGTGGACAATACTCGTCTTTTAGAAGCTACGGATAAGTTCATTCAACGCCAACCGAGGGTGACACAGTGTTCTAGATACGATGGACTTATACGTCTAACTGTTAATTATGCGATGCTTATAACCTTTTCTCACTTGGTCCTTCTAAATGGCAGGTTATTAGTGAGTCAGCGGGTTCGATGTTGGGACGGGATTTGGAAAGCCTGATGCAGAGAGCTAGGGATTACAAGAAAGAGTAAGGTGACTCATTTGTTTCTGTCGAACATCTGGTGCTTGGTTTTGTGCAAGATAATCGGTTTGGGAAACCATTGTTCAAGGAATTCCAAATTTCATTGAAAACCTTAAAGAGTGCAATAGAATCCATCAGAGGACGGCAAACAGTAATAGACCAGGGTATATACAGTTTATTCATGTTAAGAGATCATGTTAAGAGGAAGAGATGATGAATTAACCCAAGTGGTCCTAATATGTTTTTTTCTCCTGTCTTTTTTTGAACGTCAGATCCGGAAGGGAAGTACGAATCACTAGAGAAGTACGGTAAAGATTTGACTGCAATGGCCCGGGAAGGGAAGCTTGACCCTGTCATAGGAAGAGACGATGAAATACGCAGATGCATCCAGATTCTCTCTAGAAGAACCAAGAACAACCCTGTGCTCATCGGTGAACCAGGTGTTGGAAAGACTACAATTTCCGAAGGTTAAGCTATAAAATAAGGCCTATTAGTGCATATTCCGAAGGTTAAACCTCATGATGGTTACTATGTTAATCAACAAAGCATGCAGGGGCTGGTATGTAAACTGTATATGTTTACCTTAGTTTAAACGAATGCACTTTTGGGTGTTGGTTCAAAATGAGATTTTTGAGATATTTATAACTCGAATGTTATCCGAATATTATAACTAGTCTTAAGTCGCCCGCGTTGCGGGGAGGGAGGCGTAATAATGTGCTACCAACGTTGCGGAACCAAGGGCATAAAATCGTTTTAAGTAGCAACCAAACAACGACCAAAAGCGGAAAAAAATATAAAACAAAAACACGAATTTATAACAACCAATGACTCACGTGACGTAAAACGTAGACGAATTTGAATTTATACCGACACGTATTAGAAAGTCGAGAGAGTAAAAAAAACCCGAGGGACCAAATATTACCACCAAACACCGTACTAAGTAGCAATCAAACGATGACAAAGTTGAAGAAAAACCTAGATAAAAATTAATAAAAAAAACTTAACTCATTTAATTTTTGTAGCAAAATTATTAAAAACCAAAATACAAAATTAATTAAAAAAACTCTAATGCTTACAATGAAAAAAATACAAAAGTAAAAAAAAAAGTAATTATTATTCATTAGTATGCTTAAAATTAATATATAAGTAACATTTTGTTTCTCAATTTATGAGGTACTAAAAGTGTCAAAATGAAGAAATCACTTGCCAAAGTCAACAAATTCAAACATTACTATTGCTTATGATGTTATGGATTAATACTATACTAGGTTTTGCCCGCCCGCGTTGCGGGGCATTAAGCCGAATATTTCTTTCTCATGGTATGTACGTCTGTGTTTTAGTTACTTGTACATAAGGTGACTCAGATCCTTGTATGCTATAAGTAATTGTTGCTTCACAACAACAGCATCCATTCAGAGTCGGCCCTATGTATAGAAAAATATAGGCAGCCACTTTGGCCCACAGATTTTTTGATGAGCCAGAAATTTGAAGAAGTTGATCGAATAGTTGATGAACCAAACCACAATCTACCGCAATCTTTACTTGAGTAAAATCCAGTATGACAATCTTTATATCACTCATGAGTCATGACTCATTGTAAGCAAAATAATTAATTTTTATAAAAAGACCCCAATTTTCTAATCCGCTTTCGGCCCTCAAAATAGTTGACCCGTCCCTGCATCCATTTTCTTATACGAAAAACCTCTGTTTTCACACAAAAGTGTGTTGAGAACACCCAATCCTTAAAAAAAGCACTCTTTGCAGTTAGTTATCTTATATCCCTGTCAGCTACCATTCTACTCCCGTTCCAAAAACACAAACAAAAGAGCAAAATATCATGTTTCCATCTCCATGTTTATACTTTTCACACAAATATTAACCAGACAACAACCACTAACCGATACTCAAAATAAAGTCTTAATTCTGTTGTAAAACTGTGGAGTATTTATTTACTTTTTTGAATGGCAAATGTCCCTCTATACCTATTCCTAAATTACATAAAACTAACCCTAATCTACCCCATGCCAGTAACCGAACCTGGAGCATTTACTTATGCTAACATAAGATCAAATTCAATTTTATCCATCTAAATTTCATTAGCTCATCTCAACAAATCATCCACCAAACCATATTATCTTCAACAGCACAAGTCAACAATTTTAAATCTCGCATCATGAACCTAATACCATATGTAATCAAATAAAATCTAATCAGATTAAAACATCAAAATCTAACAAAATGAAAACTAAAACCTAATCAGATTTAAACAACAAAATCTGAACAAAACCAAAATTAAAACCTATTATCAAATCAAAACATCAAAAACTGTATAAAAATCCAAAAGAATCAACAAAACTTACTTTTTGCACGATCTATTCCATTATCATCCACAGGTTTCTCCTCAACTTTTTCTACTTTCTCCTCCTTTTCAACCACAACCGGCACCTTCTCTTCTTTAACCTCAACCGGATCCTCCTCTTTCACCGGATTAACAGATTCTTCCGGCGCCGGTGCTACCGGCGGATCAGGTTGCGCCGCCGCTACCTTCGCCGCCGCTCCTCTGGTTCTTCCGCGTCTTCTTCCTGGACCGGCGGACTTTCTGGCGGTTTTCGGAGGCATCGTTTGAATGAAATTTGTTCGATTGATAGGAAAATTTTGGTGAATTGGAATGTATGAACGTGTGTTGGACGGTACTCTGAAACCCTAGGTTGTATAGGGCTGGTTTAGTTTGAAGGGAATGTCCCAAAAGGAAAGTAAGAAACTGTTGTGCCAAAACCAAAAAAACGAAAACTACCCTGGTGCAAATGGACGATGTAATTTGATATATATAATAATGAAAGCAACAGCAGAGGGACTTGTAGCTCAACACCAGATGTAATTTTATGTGTTTTTATATTACTTTGATTAATTTTGAAGAAAACATTGTTTAGCTAATTAAGGTTTGCTTGCTACCGTTAGAAACCAACCTTACTCGTGAAGATTGGTGGACAATTCATATTCACCTGTGAAACTTACTCCCATAGTTACCTAATTCGCTCTAAGAGCCGTGATTTTCGTATTGGTACGTGATGTACCCAATCGCAAATCGCTGGCGTACCGATCGCTGTGAAATCACGATCCAAATCGGCGGGAATTCGCAAATTATAGGATCCCAATCGTCGATCCAGTTAAGAAAATCAATCACGAATTCTATGATTCCAATCGCGAATTTTATGATACTGATACGCTGGCTAAATGTTTTTGGGACGTTCCTATAACTGGAAATCGAAATTAAAATGTGTACAAGAACGATCTAATTTCAATTCTTGTGTCGTGAAAGCAACTTCACAAAAATTAGATGAAGGAATCTGACTGATGAGATGGCATGATGGCATGAAGAGTTTAGGGAATTAGGGTTATGGTGTTTTGAGAGAGATGGGAGGTTATTGAACGATTAAAGAGAGAGAAGAGCAAAATAATATATTATTACAATATGGAGAATCTATGGAAATGAATTAAATGTTTGTCAAAATTTCTAAATTACCTTATATTCTAATTAACCTTCCTTACTTAACTATTTATCTACCAAAATTCCATAAATAAGTAAAGAGAAATTATGGAAGTCTAAAAGCTATAATAATTAATATGGAAATTTATATTTTATCTAATTTTATGATGGAAATTTATATTTTTATTTATGATGGAAATTTATATTTTTATCTAATTTTGATTATAATATTTTATATGTTAAAGTAATGATTTTGCTATATTGAACCATATTTCATGGTACACCGTACCGGTTAGTACCGAAATGAACCTACCCCTTTTCGTACCGAATACACCAAATCTAGCGAATTGCGTACTCGGTTCGCGTACCAGTACCGGAGCGTACCGCGATTTAGGTAACTATACTTACTCCAATTACCAAAAAAGGTAAATTATTATTATTATTATTATTATTATTATTATTTTAAATATAAAATGTATTACCTGTAAGATTACTCTTTATGCAACGTGTTCAATATGAAACAAACCTTAAGTAGTGACTGCGAAAACTACATAAGCAAGGGCGGACCTACCTCTTTGGTAGGGGTAACCCCCGCTACCCCTTGGTCGGAAAAAATTTGGAAAAATTAGTGTAAATTTTGGAAAAATTTGACGTTTTTTCGATTTCGTTACGGCTTATTTATAACACGTTACTCCTTGGTCGGAATCCTAGATCCGCCACTGTACATAAGCACCATACATAATGATGATATAGTTGGAGGAAGAAAAAGAGGTGGTTGTGTGGTTATATATTTGCATCGGTGAACCAAAAAGGTGTCTCTTAGATATCCATGTGTCTTCTATCCTTGATTTGTGTTTTATTGGTATCCTTCTTACACATTCAATTTGTTTGTGTTCCTAACATGAACTCGAAATCATGCAACTTCTTTATTGTGTTCTATACTACATATTCAGGCAAAAATCCATCCAGTACAGAGTGCTGCTAGCATTCCCAAAGAAGGATGTGCAGCACTTCACAAGTCCCTAAAAGAGGTGTGTAAACAGTTATTTTCAGCTTCATTGTAAGTTGTTAAATAAGGAGGTGGGAATTACGACCTGTTTACATAAGAGTGGATTGATTGGATTATTTTTTATTTAACGGGTCGGACACTAAACTAGCACACACTATAAATATTGCACTAAATTAAGGTAAAGGTTAATCTTTCTTAATATAGTGTAAAGGTACGTTTAACATACACAATGGAGATCCTCTTGAAGGAAACGGGCTGAAACTCGAAAGTTACCCAAATTTTTTTTTTAATGTTTAAAGCCAGCTTGATCTTCCCTTGCTTCTTAGTCTTGACATCAATTCTTGCAACTGTGAAAGGTCAGATACATTAGGCAAATCTGACTATCAACTAATGGGGGGCTTGTATCTTGGAAATGATATGCTGCAACCAGTTCAGAATTTGCTTCTAGAGGTGCAAAAAAATACACATGCCACATTGATAAATATGATTGACCAGAACCTGGTGGTGTGACCTGTTGAAGAGTAACTCAAAGTTATTCAGACGGGCTGAAGGATTATCTTATTTATGATTTGTCTAAGCATTGCTTGAGCTACATCATTTATCACGGATTGGTACTTAACAGTCTGTCACTATTTCAATGACTTTTGATGTAAATGACTTTCCATTAGCTGGTCTTAATGGTACTCAGATATAATTTCCTTCATGTGAATGACCCCATTGCCCATAGTTGAGCTAAACCCTCCAACCATTTCAACACACAGGTACAATATTGATGTTTTGTAACTTTGTTTTTTCTTTGGGTAGGGGGGTGTTTGGATTTGCATTTTGGAACTGATCATGGTGATACAATCCTTGGTTTTTAATGTTTGGGGTTTTGGAACTGATCATGGTTATACAATCGTTGGTTTTTGCTTTAGTTGTTTTACCCCCTACTTAATATTGCTTTCTCTGTAATAAGTTATTTAAATGTACCTATTGCTTATAAGAACAATGATGTGTCAAATTATTTTATGATAAAGTTGAATCAGTGCGTATGTGAAGATGGAGCGAGTAAAAAAGTAGTAAATTCAGTGTACATCTTACTTGGAGCTGTTATTTATGTAGTTATATGAGCTGCAAAACATGTGTAATTACTTGTACGCATCATGGTAATATTGTAAGTCATCAACAGTAAAATTGGTAGTTAATATAAAGGAAAAAATACACGCTTTGTAGAGTTTTGATCAAGCCACATAAGTTTCCACAATGAAACTGGCCTTGGTAAGTATTATTTCTCTTCTACAAACTATGTGAAACACATAACAACTAGAGGTGGTGTAAGGGGTCAAAAATGATAACACCAGTATTGGTACCACCGAGGTTGTTTGTATTGGTACCACCGATGTTTGGTCGTAATCCGTTTGGCCGGTACTGACACTCCCTATAACTTATTTAAAAACAAACAATATAACATTTTGGATCGGTTTACTAAACATTGTTTAACTGAGATCTCATTAAGAATTAAAAGGTAATAAGCTTTATACGAAAACTATGAATACACATGGATACAAAGTTAGGACAATGATGAAACGGAACAAATAAATTATTGTGGGAAGGGAAAGAAGATACTAACGAGTTTCAATATGTTGTTTGTGTACGTTTTATTATTGAAAACTAAATTTTCCTAACCCGGGATGTTCCCGGGTGATAGCCTAGTATTGTTATATTTATATTAAACAACCTAAGTGGCTAACTCGTTTACACCCTTAGACCATGTGTAGTCGTTCCAAAGTGGGGCATTTTTTTGCCCGAAAACGCCCAAACACGCCCGGCCATGGCCCCCCGGGGCGTTTTTTTTTTTGAATTTTTGCTGTTTGGCGTTGTAAAAACAACGCTTGTGCCCGGCGTTTTTTTCGAAAGCTTACCGTTGTCAAACGGTAACAACATTTAATATATATATATATATATATTAATTTATTTGTTTCGGTTTTTTTTTAATTTATTTGTTTCGTTTTTTAGGATTTTATTTTTTTTCTTAATTCCGGTTTTTATTTTTTGTAAGAATGTAATGTTTTCTTATTTAATGAAATTTTATTAGTTTTAACTACAAAATTTAATAATTGTGTAACGATTGACGGAGCATTATTGGACGTTATCACCACTACGTCCCTTTGTGAATAACGCCCCTTTGATGACTAGGATTACACGTGGCACAAAACATCCTAGGGTAGGGCATTATTTGATGTAACCACTACCCATGGATTTATACCTTGCTTTCAACCGTACGTTCATGACTACCCATATCGATGGAATGATCGCTTCTATATAAACTACTCATTTTCAGATGATATAAACATAATTAATCACGAGTTTAGAAATTCGTTTAGGACAACTAAATCTGGCCAATATTTTTTTTAAGACCCAAAAGTATTTGTTTCAAAATGATGTTAGATGGTTGCAAAATTAAAACACATGATATTACATAATTGGTATGGAATTTAATTAATGGTTTATAGTTGAAATTATGATGAGTTGCAAAGGGTAGGAATATAAAGTATAAATGACAAACAAGTGTTTTGAAAGTGATGAAATTGTAGCTAAATGTGGCATATTCAGAAATATGATCCAAGATAGTGAGACAAGGAAATCATGAAATTGTGGACACCAACTTCATTTCGAAATTGGCTTCGTATGTCACAATACGACGTGTATGTTTGTCGTTTTGGAGGCATGTAGGACCATTCACATTTATTCCTCCTTAACCACTCTCATCTTTTTACGTTAGACGGTGAAACTAGTTGGTTACTCGAGTTTACGAACCGAAACAGGTATCTTTTTAGTATGTATATAAAAGGTTTAGGTTGATGTGAAATATTATTTAAAAAACCTTTTTTTGGAAAGAGTATAGTGTAAACATGATTAGAGAAACTATAATATTTTAATCGGAGTTATCATGGTTGAGCACTTGATCTTATTAGTAGTTAAAAGTCTTTCTTATGTTTTCCCGAAAACTAAAATCACAATTTAAAATGTCATAAATTTCTTTTACTTCTAAAAGTGTTTAATCTTTTAAGGAAATTTAAATTTTAAAAATTTTAACTTTCACCTATTTGTTGAGATTAATCTCAGCTCTAGAAATGTTTACAGACAATCCAAATTTTAACGTATATACTCCCCCGATCATCCCATACTAACTGAAGGTTAACCCCGTCTGCTTTTCGATGGCATGTATTCTTGATACGAGATCAATTGAGAAAAATACGTTTAAAGTTAAACATTTACTGATTTGGGTTTAGTCCCAACTTATAGGTAATAGTTGAGATTATTAAAATCCAATTTCGGCCAATGAGCTATAGCACAATTGACATTGGAGGGGAAGTGAAGATTTGAGTTTCAGGCCAGAGGTCTCAAGTTTGAATTTGATTCCAACCGGGTTTTGCCGCAATGAGCTTTGGGTGGCGGGTTTTCCCCGAAACTGGTGATGGTGGGTTTGAGGTACATAGCACTATTTGCGATCGCAGGCGTGTGTGGTCATCTTTTGCCATTGAATTACCCGGGGTAGCCGAACATTTATTTTATTGACCATTAAAAAAATTATAATCCAATTACCCGTCTTTTGAACATTTACTTCTAAAATTATCAAGAAATAACTTCAACTAATATACGTTGTATTAAATTTTAGAGTAAACTACGATTTTGGCCCCTGTGGTTATATCATTTTTACCCTATTAGCCCAAAATAGAATTTTTTTAACATCTATGCCCCCATGGTCTCTATAAATAACTATTTTGGCTCCTGAATCTAACTCAACCCATTACCCTGGTTAATTAATTGTCACATGTAACTCACATGATGGGTATATTAGTAAATTCACCTCCCTAAAGCATGTCATTTACATATTTATTTTCATTTAATTATATGTAATATCAAATAACTTATTTTCATTTAAATATTAGGTGTGTATGTTTAATATAATATATATATAAATAATGTATATAATAACATATAATACATTCAGATCCCCAAATCCACCACCACCCACACTACCGCCATAGCTACTTCTACCACTCACCTCCACCATTGACACCCACTTCCACCACCTTCATCCCTCGGATTCTTCAACCCTTGCCCAATTCATTTACTGTAAGCAAGAATAAGTGTTCCTACGAAACCCAATTTCATTTTCAACCCTAAAATCCATCCCCCAAATCAAACCACAACCTCTGCCAAAAATTGAAACTTACATAATCTCACTCAACAGATTTGCAGTCACCTGAAGAAACACGTAACTAATCCGGGGTTTGATTAGTTCGGTCTATGTTTCCCATAAGGGTTAATCTTCTTTTGATTCCTGAGCTCCTTAAGGACTGGCTAATCCTGCAAAACAGAACACCGTTACTCGTTAAGAGGGGAATATGGGGGTTTCCCTCTTAACCGGGCTCCGACGTGAGAATAAGCGACTGTTTTGAGGGGATAAGTGTGTATTAAGAGTGAGAGTAGAGGGAATAGAATGTTTAACCTGTGAAGGGAAGTCTCTATTTATAGCCGGAGAGATGTAAGAGGGTATGGGCTGAT
The DNA here is from genome assembly GCA_030545235.1 of Helianthus tuberosus. NCBI lineage: Eukaryota > Viridiplantae > Streptophyta > Magnoliopsida > Asterales > Asteraceae > Helianthus > Helianthus tuberosus. The sequence continues at coordinate 16,769 of JARYGA010046105.1, forward strand.
GGGCCTTGGGCCGGAAGGCGACAACATAGGGGATATGCTCCTTATCTCACTGGTGTCGACCGTTAGTGGCTTCTAGAAGTTCTCCGGTGCTGGCGCACCGTGATTGGAGCCACGTCTCATCGTTGTCGGCCTGGCCGTCCTCCTGCCATCAGCAGGCAAGTGGAGATCGTGGGGCAGTTGTCTCTGCCTTGTGATTGGTGCCACGTAGGCGTCCCTAAGTACTTTCTGTCTCCTGCATGTCAGACGATCGTGGAGCACGATTGAGCAGAACCTGGAGGACGCGGATTGGCCCTTTTCTTCTGCCACTTGTACCTTGTGTGCCTTCAGAAGTAGCCTTGCGCCATAGTCTTGCGCGGCTCTTGATGAACATGTAACTAACCCGCGCGACATATGGGTGGTTGAAGGCTCTTGTTCAGAATGCTAAGTGTCGAATGTGGTATTTTCTCTTGTTGAGACCTCGCGCTAGATCAATATACGATGACGTACCGCGCACGAGGTTGGCAGTAAACAAGTTGATGAATAAGGAGTATGGTCTGCGCACGACGTGAGTGAGGTCTGCGCGGCATTTTTGGGACCATACCCCTTCAAGTCCCCCCAGTCCAGTGCTGCACTACGCGCGAGGCAAGTGGTTGGAGCTCTAGACTTAGAAAAAGAAAAGTGCTGAAAATGCTTGCTTTGTGTTGGGTAGGCGCGTGTGTGTAAATGTTTAACAGTTGCTACGACGCGACTACTATGCCTAGCTGTTGGTGATTTTTTGCTTCCCAGTGTAAGCGTGCAGGTTCGTTGGATAACCATGAATCCTGCGCGACCTGAGTGACTTCTGCCTGAAGCTTTTGTTAATTTTGGGTGGCAAAATCCTCGAATTTTGAAATCTGACAGGTTGGTGAGAAACGTCGTTGATGGAGACGTTTGAGTTGACCGCTTACACGGCTGTCATCAAGTTGTCTCTGACGGTTTGGCTTTCCGTCAAGAGAGTGAGGTCCACGCGCGCGTGGTAACCGTCGCTCCGGGATTTGCCATTGACGTGGCAATCGCTGATTGGGTACGCGCGTGGTGAATCCGGCAGGTCTACTCATCGCATTAAATGCGATGAGTATATATATCTATGAAGATGAGAGGAGATGATCACTTCTTCTTCTACTGTTGCTACTTTCTCTCTATTCTCTTCTTCAGATCTTCAAATCTTCAAGCGATCTGTAGCAGATCTTCAAGATTCTTCACCACATCTTCAAATTTTCCCCAGAATTTTTGAAGTTTATAGTCGGTGTTCATGGCTGAAGAACATCCATAAGAGAATCCCGATGAAGAGGGTCCCGTTACCATCCTTAAGTGGGATTTAGGGTTATTTGAGCAGATCACACGTAGTTTCCGGTTTCCACCGGAATGGGATGCCCGGTACCCCGGCCAAAATCAAACGGCCGCCGACGCACCGCCGGGGTATATCACGTTGTTTGAAGATTTCTTTTTACAGGGAAACTTCCGGTTGCCGGCGACGGAGTTCTTGGCCCACATTCTTCAGTTCTATGGGTTCCATATTTCGCAACTGAGTCCACCTGGGATGGTTAGAGTTCGACACTTCGAATTTCTCTGTCGATCCCAAGGTGTTGAGCCGACGGTGGAAAGGTTTAGAGCCTTTTATCAACTGATCAGAACCATGGGTTTCTACTCATTTGCCAGTCGAGGGGCTGCAAAGAAGATACTCCTGAACCCTCCTAAGAGTTTCCATGACTGGAAACAGAAGTTCTTTTTCATTTGCGAGGAGGTGATACCGGTTGCCATGATCTTCCGCCCATGGTCCCAACCGATCGAGAAAGAGGAATTGGCGATTCCCAAGAAGGAAGATTGGTACCTGAAGCTTACTGCCACTCCAAACTGAGTGTTTGGTGAAAATGTTCTGTTTGCGGTGCAGATGAGTGACCAATGGCCGCATGATAGCGAAGAGGTGCCAGTACTGAAGTTTGAGGATAGAGGTTAGTCGTTACCTTAGTTTTCTGTTTATCTGTGCTTTATTTAACTGTTTGAATTTTGAATGTAGAAGCACATCTTTATCAAGCTGCTTTCCCCACGTTTGGTGGATCCATGGGGGTGCGCCCGCTGCAATCGGGGGAGCAATATTGGTATGATAGAATTAGGCCGCGCTTCCTGTATCCTGTTGCTGGGGCCTTCGCTAATCCTCTTACCGCAACTGAAGGTGCGCATATTCCCAATCCCCGACCCTTGCGAGCTGTGACCTCTGTTGGGAAAAGAGATTCTTTATCTTTCCAGCGAGGAGTCTGTAGGGTCTTCGAATGGGGAGCTAAGTTCGTGGTTTAACATCTTTGCAGGTGTGTTGCGCGACCTGGGTATTGACCCCGAAGAGAAGAAGAAGAAGAAGAAGAAGAAGAAGACAAAAAAGAAGAAGGTTATCACCATTGATGTTGATGTGACCATCAAGAAGGGTAGGAGTAGCCGTACAGCGCCCAGTGTTACTGACAAAGGTACTCTCCGTTTTCGCCAGAGTAACTTGTAAGATTATGTGATTATCAGTGACTCACTTGAAGGTTTGTCGCGCGTAGGCGAGAAGAAAACCGGAGCTGCTGGCTCAAGAAGCTCATGGAGCGCGGGTTCTCGCAACCCGGATGCTGGACCTACTCCATCTTCTGTTGCGCATGATGAAGAGGAAGAGGAAGAAGGAGAAGAAGAAGAAGAAGAGCCTGCTGCCAAGTTGGTAAGCAGGAAAAAAAGTAGATCTGAGACCACTGCTGGTGTGTCTACTGCGCCGAAGGTTGGAGGGGCTCCCTTGATCGGGAAACAGAGCAATTTGCGCTCTCTGTATAGATTTTCTCCTGGTTAGTCTCTTTACTACCTTGTTTCCTTCGTTGTTCTCTGTTTGACACTTTGTTTTTGTAGAGGCAAAAAAGAAGACCCCTGAAAAGAAGGGTGTCGTCATCACAGAAACGTCAGAGCCGGCGCTGAAAAGGCCCAAGGTTACCATCAAACCTTTCAAGACTGCTGGGCTAGAGTCTGAGAAGGATCAAAAGGCTGCTGAGAAGGAGAGAGAAAAGAAGAAGGCTGAGGAAGAGAAGAGGAAAAAGGCTGCTGAGAAGGAGAGAGAAAAAAAGGCTGCTGAGGAGCCTGTTGTCACGGCTACTGAAAAGGAGAAGGAAAAAACTTCTGGGAAGCCTGCTGGTGGTGCTCCGAAGGATACCGGGACCGCTGCTGCCACTGTTCGTGATAAGGCGCAGGGTCCGGAGGTTGTTCACATTATGGGGCTTGACCAGCCCCATCATGACAAAAGGAAAGAGCCCGAGGTTGAAAAACCTACCCAGACTGCGCAACCAGATGTCTCCCTTCACTTTATTAAGGTAACTTCTACTACTGGGGGATCAGGTCCACATGCTGCGGGTGGCGCGAGTTCTGGTAGTGCTGGAGGGTTTATGCCTCAATCTCCCATTGGTCCTAAGGATACCTTGGGAGATCTTTATTACAAAACTTATACTGAGGAGGCGCGTGGCAACGCTCCGCATCAAGCTCTTTGGGGTCTAAAACAGAAGGATACGTTTATGGAGTTTGCGGCCTGTCGTGATTGGTTCTTAAATTCCTTCCCTCCTGGCGAAGTTAATCGCCAACGGGCGCGAACCCATGATGGGTTGTACCAGGCCTATGTTGTTGGCGAGGCCAACACTCGCGCCACCAACCACCAGATCGTGCGAGAATGGCGCACAATGATAAAGGAGCGGGCAGACTGGGAAAAGTATCGTGAGCGCTTGTTGAAGAAGGTTAAAGATTATGAGAAGGCTAAGGCTACCTTTGTTGAAGAGAAAGCCTAGTTTGAATCTGTCACACCCCGATATTTCCACATATTACCGGTGGGCCCGGTGGGGAGTATCGTGACGTAGTTGATATCATCATAGTCAAACAACACAAATTTAAATGCACAGCGGAAGCAAAAGATAGATTCATTTCAACTTTAATAAATTGTAATACAAAGTATCACAAGTAGTTGAAACAGATCCACAGGCGGATCAAAATAAAAAGGAAACATTGTTCAACAGTTTTATGACATCCAAGCTTGCGAGACTTATTATGGACGCTAGGAGAAAGCCAGCCTAGTTCGAGTAGTACCTGCACTTAACCTTTTGGGAAAATACGTCAGTTTACACTGGTAAATACAATTAACTGACTCATTTTGAAAAGATTTAATAAAATTGATTTGAATGCACGTGGCACAAAACTTTTTATAACTTGGGATAATTATTTGAATATAATACTTGTAAAAGAATTACATGTTTCTTATGCGTTCAGTAGCCCGGTTTGTGCCGGGTTAAAGATCAATAAACACACCACATTATTTGTTTACGCACTGACGGGTGTACGCCTACACCCCGTGCTTAGGTCGTGGCCATTTCGTAAAATGATGCCAAGGATATCCGGGACATGGTCATTAACCCCCCAAAGGCTTTAAGCAAACAAAACATTTTCAAACGGGACATTTCAATGATTTAACCTTCATACAATTAAAGATTCAATGCCCGACCAAACGGTATTTTATATACCGTACCCCAAGCCCGTATAGGGAAAATAAGTTAAAAGTATTTACCTGAGCAAATTTATACAATTTATCCCAGCCGTACACCACCAAGCAAGTACAGGTAGCTTTTACTGGGCTCCTAATCTGGAACGAAGGTTTTAATAACCTATTAGATTTCTAACGGGTCTTTAATTAAGCTTAAGCTTAGACCGGTTAGTTTTTAAAAGGGAGATACGGTTCAAACGCATGAAAAGCGAAGACCGGAATAGAATGTGATTTAGACCCGACAAGTTTGAAGACTTGTATAATATGGGTAAACTAAACACATTCTGGATTTTGAGACAAAAATGATAAGGTTTGACCCGTTTCGGCTAATATATGTAAACTAGTTACATAAGCCGATCCGAACGCGAAAAGTGCGTAACGAGTAACCAAAAGAGTCATATGAAAGCTTCCTAAGTTAATATGCCTTAAATATATTGTGACATCAGTAAGATATCTTTTATTATGCCCGAAATGGATTTAAACTCAAACTATGCCCCGTATGGGCATTTTGGTCATTTTAAAGGTTATAAAAGAGTTTAAATAATAATTTGAGTTACAGATCTGATATAATCAGTAAATATACTTAATTTAATGAGTTATAACAGTAGGGTATTACCTATATGTAAAATTTATCATTTAAAACCAAACTATGCACCTTAGGGGCATTTTGGTAATTTTACATAGGCTTAAAAGGTCAAAACTGGAAATCTGAGTTTAAACTTTTGCTTACTGTTAATATATAAAAATTTACTAGAAATATCAGTAGGCATCAAACCTTATATGTTTAAAATAGTTTTAATACATACTATGCGTTAAAAACGCTTAAAAAGGCGAATTTGAGCTATTTCCGGGTTTTTAAAGGAAAGCTGATAATTTTAATATTCCAGAAGGCTCAAAATATTTTATTTATCATAACAAATCAGTAGCAAAAGGTTTGGTATCAAAATAATTTGTAAAACTCATTTTATAGCCCAAAAGGGCAAAATCGGCATTAACCGAATTAAAGCTACAACCCTATGTTATGCTCAGCCTAAAATTAATTAAAAATCTTCAAAAATCCAAAAATATTATATTACATCAGTGGGTAAAAAGTTTGATATCAAAAAGTGGGTTTAGATAGGCTATACGCTAATTATGCCGTTTATTTAATAAAAGCTTTCTAATTACGCTAATGAGGATAACTCCTAACCTAGACCTCAAACTGATGTCAAATTTTGGGTGCAAGTTTATAAATCAGTAACTAAGGTTTCTGCTCTTTTATATTTTCAAAAATCACGTTTTAAGGTTATATGGGCATAATAGTCAACATATAAGCAATTAACGGGAACATGCATACGAATCGGATAACTATTGAACCAAGGTGTATAATCACAGAGGGTTATACTAACATACATCCTGGTCCAAATAAAGCTCTAAGGCATTTCTAAACTATGCTCAAATGGGTCAGAACTGAAAGTCAAAGCATAAGTCAAACTATGCGACTTTCGGTTCCAAACCGGGTCTCTACTGAAAATTGTCGGGTCGAACATGTTTAGACATGTTCTTAAGTTATTTAGCAAGTTATATAAATGATAAAATAGGTTGTATGTCTTCTACATTGCTAATTATGTATTAATTTGATTTTTAGCTTTCTGTTGACTTTTTAATATCCAGTTTGACCCGACAATTGACCTAGTTAGAGTGGGAATCAGAGAGTACCCTTTTAAGGGTCTATTACCCACATAATTACCTACTTATAGGTACTTTTAATTCGAGATTTGACTGAACAAATTTTAATTAATCTCGAAGTCAAACCTTAATTACGACGGTTTGACTTTTAGCTAATTAACTAAGCTAAACTGAATTAGGAAGGGTTAAGGACACTTACAAAGGTCCTAAGTATGCTTATGGATCCTAAGAGAAGTTGGTTGCTGTCCAGAGAGCTCCAGAGATCAGTTGATGTGAGTTTGAATGTAGTGAACAAAATGGTTGCAACTTCATTCTCTTATATATTGAACCCAAATGCACAAGATCATGCCAAACTAGTCTACATGTGTTGCAAGATCATCCCAGGTGTCCCTATGATGCCAAAACCAGTTGCAAGACCCTTGGTTTTCGAAAACCACTTATCTATGGCGGTGGAACAGGCTGAACAGGCAGCTGTCCACTTCTGCTGCCAGCGACAGCCTTATGGACCGTAAGGGATTCCTTTGCGGTCCGTAAACATCTTCTTACGGACCGTAAGCCTTAGCTCTTACGGTCCGTAACCGATGACCAGAGACAAAAATTTTGCAACTTTTAGGCTTAGCTCATGCATTTCTTACAAGTCTGAATCTTGTGCTTCTTTTCAGAAAAGGGGACCAAGTTTTCAGCTCTTGCATGCCTTGCATGTACTTACACAATTTTGGATCCTTGTGGGAGGTTTTTAAATGTCGAAAATACCAAGACTTCATATTGGATCCATGACTTAGGTTATAATCAATTTGTTATTTAGGATAACCAGATTTATTTGCATAATTTTAGATGTTGATTAAATATATCATGGTTAGGGATTTATTAATAGGTCGCTCAGAGTTATAAATTAATATGATGACGCTTTTAAATCCTACCGTACATCTTTATCTGGATCCGTTTCCATAACACGTTTGCATTACATGACACGTGTCTTTATTTTATTGGGTATGATTTTTTTTACGAGGTGTTACATCCTCACCCCCTTAAAAGAAATCTCGACCTCGAGATTTATTGAAACAATTAAGGGTACTTTTCTTTCATGGTGGATTCTAACTCCCACGTATATTCGGGACCTCTACGGGTGTCCCATTTAACCTTCACAATAGGCACATGCTTCCTCCGAAGCTTCTTAACCTGTCGATCCTCAATCGACAAAGGTTTTTCCACAAATTTCAAGCTCTCATCTATGTGCACATCCGTATGTGGTATGACTAGTGATTCATCAGCCAGACATTTCTTCAGATTGCAGATGTGGAATACATTGTGAATACCACTGAGCTCTTCAGGTAAGTTTAACTTATAAGCCACTGATCCCACACATTCGATGATCTCGAATGGTCCTATATACCTTGGGCTTAACTTACCTTTCTTACCAAATCGCATCATCCCTTTCCAGGGTGATACTTTAAGCAAAACTTTATCACCAACCTCAAACTTTAGAGGTTTTCGCCTTTTATCAGCATAACTTTTCTGCCTATCCCTGGCAGCTTTCAGGCGGTCACGAATCTGGACAATCTTGTCCGTCGTTTCAAGGACTATATCAGGTCCTGACAATTGAGCTTCCCCTACTTCTGCCCAACAAACAGGCGTTCTACACTTTCTACCATATAATGCCTCAAAAGGCGCAGCCTTAATGCTTGTATGGTAGTTATTGTAATAGGAGAACTCGGTCAATGGCAGGTGCTTATCCCAACTACCACCTTGATCAATTACACATGCACGTAGCATGTCTTCCAAAGTTTGGATGGTACGTTCACTCTGCCCATCCGTCTGAGGATGGTAAGCCGTACTAAAATTTAAGCGCGTGCCCAAAGACTGTTGGAAACTTTTCCAAAAGTGTGACGCGTATCTGGTATCTCTGTCAGAGATAATTGTCACGACCCCCGACCCACCCTGGACGGAATCGGGTGCCGCGAACAGCCCAGTGGTACCGGTGATTATTTTGAAAAATATTGCAGCGGAAATTTCATCAGGACCGTGAGTTAGGAAAAATATCAGAGTTTAGAAAACACCGGATTTTTATTTATTAAATAGATGGGATAAACCCATGTTTTACAATGGTAGCTTTAATAAGGGATAAATCCAATTACATAAAACAATATTTCTTAATTTTATTTAATTTAATAAAATAAGCCACTTCTTGAAGCCTTTCAGTGCCATATCCATCTCTTACTCCAATCTACTGTAATTATATGAAACGCGTTTTAAAAAGGTTTTGTCAGTAGGAAATACTGGTGAGTTCATTCATTTTACTTAAAACATATTTGTTATAATTTACAGCATTAAGAGTTTTTACATTTGCTTCTTAAATATTGGCAAAGACTTAATCACTGCAAAGTATAACTAGAAAACATTTGTTATAATTTACAGTATTAAGAGAGATTACAATGTTTCAGATATCAACCAACTACCCACAGTATTTGTCATCGACTCGTTTCGATGACTGTGGTCATACCACTATTGGCTGCCCCAATAGTGACGAATATCACAAATTTTAGGCTCGCCCACCTAAAGTGATAAAAACAGTAGTAATGTGCACAATACCCCACATACCGGCTGTAATTTGGTGACTACATAAACTTAATCCCTGTAATTATAACTTTGAAAATATTTAAGAATTTATAAAACATTTTGATAAAAAGAGAATGACTCACTTATAATCATGCAGATTCATACGGCCAAAGTTTAGTCTACAGATAAGCCTTGATATATTGCAGATTTATACAGGCAGAGCTTAGCCTATTGATTAGTCTTGTAACCTAGTGCACACGAACTAGGTAGGTAACTTAATACAGCATTTACGATAACTCACGAGATTAAAACCCTCACAACGAATGACAAAGTGCAATCACTTAAACATCCATTGGATTCACAACGAATGACAGAGTATTCCCCGAGTTCGGGTGGTACTCAAACATCCTGTCGGAATCACGACAAATGACAAAGGATAGCACTTAAACATCCATCGGATAGTTTCTATCGATCGGACATTGAATCGTAGCAGCGATCGAGTTAATACCCTCAACGTACGTAATGAAATTTTACGTCGTTTCAATTGCAGAATTCAAGTCCCAACTCCTGCTATTTATACACAAATTTGACATTGCTTACGGACCGTAAGCCTAATCCCTTACGGTCCGTAAGGGACACATTTTCACTATAGGGTAGCCACGTGTGGGTGTAGGCTTGCTGAGTCGACGAAATATTAAAATTCGAATTTGATAACGAGATATGAAGATAATCGTCAAGTAGGGAATACCCCCCCTGAGTTTTAGGGGCCCTGATCCTGATTCTGATTGTTCTGAAATTTTTAGGGATTGTGCAGAATTACTTGGGTGTCTCAATTAGGGTTTCCTATTGGACAAATAAAAATAATTAATAGAACTTTTAATGAGGGTTGTTACATTCTCCCCACCTTAATAAAAATCTCGTCCTCGAGATTTGGGTTATGATATTTCTTTTAGACTTATGTCATATTTTAGTCAATAAAAACAATATTTTTAAGGTAAGTGACACAGAATTAAAATATCAAATTTTGTGAATACTAGTTGTACCATAAGTAGGATTCAAAGGTTCAACTGAATTAGTTCAAGAAATCGATGACAAACGAATGAAATGATATAATTTCCAAGGTGACTAGGTTCAAGCCAAAAGATATATGATCAATAGATATTTAGAATGAATGTGAAGGACTTTTAGAATCAATAAAAATTCTTTGTCAAAAGAAAGCTTACTTTGATTGGCAACTGAGGAAAACTTTAGAATTGACAGGTTCAAAAAGCATGAAAAATGATTTGTCAAATATTTATGATATGAGAAAATCAAAATGTTGAGAGGAGTGAATTGCAAAGATACACCAAAAGACAATAGAGTTAGTGTATCATTGTTTAGAGTTCCAAGTTATTTTAAATTGTGAGACAATGTGATAGTACACTATTAGTGACCATATTTTTCATACTATGTCCTAGAGATCGAAATATAATAAGAACAAGTTGTTTTGGCATGACCAATCATTATATTATATTTTGCAAAGCAAATGTAATATATATTATTTGTGTCCCTGTCTGAACCGTATCTTACATATCAAATATAAATACTATGTAATATATATTATTTGTTACGTATTTTTACTATATGTAAATGCTCACCACTTTTAAATAAATATTATTTTAGTATTTTACTATACTATGTAAAATAACTTATATTTACTATGTAATATATATTACAAAACACCTGCAATGAAGTTATTACTTTACAAAATATTTATTATTTTGTAAAAGAAATCACTATTATTTATAATGTTAAATGAAAGTTGTAAATAAAAGTGTAAAAATATTTATTGTACAAAAGTATTTGTAAATATATTTTGTTAATATATAACACTTAATGGGTCAATTCTATGTGGTTACTTATTTTCATTTTGAAATCATATAACGTTGTGAATGTTTTTATAAATGTTGTAAATTAGTGAAAATGGAGACTATTCTTATATATTACAATGTTCCACTAACCCAACGTTTTTTATGACTACCATATTATTCTTATATGGTCATTTTCTTGCTAGAGTGTTACTGTACATAGTTATCACAAAACATGTGATAGACAATTATTTATATAATTTTATTCATCCTTCTAATTCTTGTATTGTTTTATGAAAATATGTCTTCTCCTTACAGTACAAAGTAAAATATTTTTATATATAATTAAAATTTTACCAAATTAGTATGATGACTTAATTTATATATATTAACTAGTCATTATCATGGTGGATATTGGTTAGTGCTGCCTTGTTTAAGCATAGGTGATCAGTCCATGCCTAACTAAGGCTAGGCTATCCAATACCTGCACTTGACAATAACCCTAGTACCTAAAAATAATACTAACACTACTATTATTAATAATAAATAACTAAACATAAATTTAAACGAGAGTATATCTCAAACATATAAATTCTTCACCTCAATGGTTTAACCAGAATTTTAAATATAGGAATATTATATTGTAAATTAGGTAATTACTTTTGTAAGTTTCCATATATATAATTAAATTTATATAAATGTTTTAAATTCATTGACTCGATATCAAAGAGTCATTGTTTTGCAATAATGCGGATCACAGTGTCAAAGATCAAGTATAGCGAAATGATATTTGAGTTTGGATAAAACAACAAATTAGAATGAAGCCCTCCAGTGGTCTTCATAAATCAAACGAACCACATGCGCAACAAACAGAGCATGTGTAACGTGTGGATTTACCAAGAAATGAAATAGATCAATATTCGCTATTATGAAAGAAATCCTCATGGTATGATGACTATTAGGGGAAGTAGAAACACGAAAGTTTATTATATGCAAAAGTCAGAATTTCAACGAAAGAAATATAAGAACTTTTATCTGGAATTTCGTGTGATAACCGTTGTTAAGTGACATTACCAGGGAATGTCGAATAAAATGAAATAGGGAATTTGCAAAGGTATGTGACTCCTTTTGCAGTGATAATAATTATGACTCCGATTAGACTGTGCACGGATGTTTGTGAAATCCTGTTTTAGCGTACCTTAGCGAGATTCATGTTGTTTGTAGGATTACGTGGCAAAGTGCTTCTTTTTTATTAGTAGTTTTTCTATTGACGGAATTAGCAATGGTGTCATCGTGCCCAATTTATATTTTCCAAAGGTCTTGCTTTGGAAGTCGTGTGTGATATACTTCAACTTCTGTGGACTTATAATTAAATTTTTCATGTGTTTTCTTGTACATTATCACAACTTTACATGTTTCTTACTTGCGTTAATAGTCTATGATAATGCATTTAGAAATTCTTATACTTTTAATAGTGTCCCAATTTAAAGGGTTTCTATTGTTTATATTGTCGCACGAGTTATGAGGTAAATGATCCAACGAAATAATATTTGATATCGGAAAAGAGATTCCTAATAAAGAAATCTAGACACATATGCTTGTGCTTTATTCCTATTTGGCTTTTGGAATTCCTTATAGATATATATATCTATATAATCATATATTTCACATGCTGAAATAAACATACCATCTATCAGGTCAATGTATTTAACAGATTCATATTTCCAAAAACCAGTCAAATATCTGGTCATAATACTATTTAGGGAAATCTTGTCACTCGTTTGACATATTACATACCCTGTCTTATCCGGTTCGCGCCGGAGAGGTAACCTCAGTATATCCGGACAAATTGGAGAGTCTGCTACACCATACCCAGTCTTGCCGGAGAAAATTTCCCATAAATAGTATTTTTGAAGTGCCTCTTTTATTAGGCTTTTATCCAGATTTAAGGAAATTTGTATTCCCGTAACATATCTTATTCTAGACCAAGTAATATCAATAAACAAGAATTAATAGCAATTAAGTGCTACTGCCTGTAATGTTCTAATCGTCATTCTTATGGCATACCAAAACATATCATACTTTATTTACACCAGTACTTAGCTTATCTTGAAGCTGATACTAAGACATCTTTTCTTAAGTTCAAGTCTAAATGCTATCATGTGTGCTACCATAAAATATCAAGTTCCTAACTCTTCATTTTAAATTTAGGTATTTTATTACAACACCTATAGGCTTAAATCAGTGGCTCTGATACCACCTTCTGTCACGACCCCCGACCCACCCTGGACGGAATCGGGTGCCGCGAACAGCCCAGTGGTACCGGTGATTATTTTGAAAAATATTGCAGCGGAAATTTCATCAGGACCGTGAGTTAGGAAAAATATCAGAGTTTAGAAAACACCGGATTTTTATTTATTAAATAGATGGGATAAACCCATGTTTTACAATGGTAGCTTTAATAAGGGATAAATCCAATTACATAAAACAATATTTCTTAATTTTATTTAATTTAATAAAATAAGCCACTTCTTGAAGCCTTTCAGTGCCATATCCATCTCTTACTCCAATATACTGTAATTACCTGAAACGCGTTTTAAAAAGGTTTTGTCAGCAGGAAATACTGGTGAGTTCATTCGTTTTACTTAAAACATATTTGTTATAATTTACAGCATTAAGAGTTTTTACATTTGCTTCTTAAAGATTGGCAAAGACTTAATCACTGCAAAGTATAACTAGAAAACATTTGTTATAATTTACAGTATTAAGAGAGATTACAATGTTTCAGATATCAACCAACTACCCACAGTATTTGTCATCGACTCGTTTCGATGACTGTGGTCATACCACTATTGGCTGCCCCAATAGTGACGAATATCACAAATTTTAGGCTCGCCCACCTAAAGTGATAAAAACAGTAGTAATGTGCACAATACCCCACATACCGGCTGTAATTTGGTGACTACATAAACTTAATCCCTGTAATTATAACTTTGAAAATATTTAAGAATTTCTAAAACATTTTGATAAAAAGAGAATGACTCACTTATAATCATGCAGATTCATACGGCCAAAGTTTAGTCTACAGATAAGCCTTGATATATTGCAGATTTATATAGGCAGAGCTTAGCCTATTGATTAGTCTTGTAACCTAGTGCACGCGAACTAGGTAGGTAACTTAATACATCATTTACGATAACTCACGAGATTAAAACCCTTACAACGAATGACAAAGTGCAATCACTTAAACATCCATCGGATTCACAACGAATGACAGAGTATTCCCCGAGTTCGGGTGGTACTCAAACATCCTGTCGGAATCACGACAAATGACAAAGGATAGCACTTAAACATCCATCGGATAGTTTCTATCGATCGGACATTGAATCGTAGCAGCGATCGAGTTAATACCCTGTATCGTAGCAGCATCCCGCTATACTAATTAGGGATTTTGATAGTAAACAGAACGTAACTCAACGTACGTAATGAAATTTTACGTCGTTTCAATTGCAGAATTCAAGTTCCAATTCCTGCTATTTATACACAAATTTGACATTGCTTACGGACCGTAAGCCTAATCCCTTACGACCCGTAAGGGACACATTTTCACTATAGGGTTGCCAAGTGTGGGTGTAGGCTTGCTGAGTCGACGAAATATTAAAATTCGAATTTGATAACGAGATATGAAGATAATCGTCAAGTAGGGAATACCCCCCCCCCCTGAGTTTTAGGGGCCCTGATCCTGATTCTGATTGTTCTGAAATTTTTAGGGATTATGCAGAATTACTTGGGTGTCTCAATTAGGGTTTCCTATTGGACAAATAAAAATAATTAATAGAACTTTTAATGAGGGTTGTTACAATAATAGCCACTGGTACTCCATGCAGAGATACAATCTTGTTAACATACAATTGGGCTAACATGTCAGAACTATAAGTTTCCTTAATAGGTAGGAAATGTGCTGACTTAGTCAGTCAATCTACTATCACCCATATAGTATCATTTCCTTTCTTTGTCCTTGGCAACTTGGTGATGAAATCCATTGTCACCATTTTCCATTTCGAAGTGGGAATTTCAGGCTGCTGTAGCAAACCTGACGGCTTCTGATGTTCAGCTTTGACTTGTGCACACGTCAAACATTTAGCTACATAGGCAGCTATAGACTTCTTCAAGCCTATCCACCAAAAATTTGCTTTCAGATCCTGGTACATCTTGTTAGCTCCAGGATGAACGGAGTATTTGGAACTGTGGGCTTCCTGGAGGATAACATCCCGAAGTCCTCCAAAAACTGGAACCCAAATCCGTCCATTTAGTCTCAAAATTCCGTCCTTGCCATAAGATAACTGCTCTTCAGTTACTCCTAGCTTTTCATTAGGATAGTTAGCTTCTAACACAGCTTCCTTCTGTGCAGCTAACAACCTTTCGTTCAAACTATTCTTTATCTCAATGCTCTTAGCATTGATTCTTATAGGTTTCACTCTTTCTTTCCTGCTTAAGGCATCGGCAACCACATTTGCCTTGCCTGGATGGTATCTTATCTCACAATCATAATCATTCAAAGTTTCCATCCAACGGTGCTGCCTCATGTTCAAGTCCTTCTGGTTGAACAGATGTTGAAGGCTCTTGTGATCAGAATAGATCACACACTTGGTTCCATACAAGTAATGTCTCCACAATTTTAGTGCAAATACAACGGCACCCAGCTCCAAGTCGTGGGGGGTGTAATTCTTTTCGTGCACCTTTAACTGTCGTGAAGCATAGGCAATGACTTTGCCTTTCTGCATAAGCACACAGCCCATTCCGGTGTGTGATGCATCACAATATACTATAAATTCATCAATTCCATCTGGCAACGTCAATACAGGTGCATTGCTCAACTTTTGCTTAAGGACGTCAAAGGATTCCTGCTGCCTAGGGCCCCAGTTAAACTTAATATTCTTACGCGTCAACAAAGTTAAGGGCGCAACAATCCTTGAGAAGTTTTCAATAAATCGCCTGTAGTATCCTGCTATCCCTAGAAAGCTGCGAATCTCAGTGGGCGTTTTCGGCTCTTGCCAGTTCATAACTGCTTCCACCTTAGCAGGATCCACTTGTATACCACGCTCACTAACCACGTGTCCAAGGAATTGGACTTCTCGAAGCCAAAATTCACACTTCGAAAATTTGGCGTAGAGTTTCTCATGATGTAGAAGTTTAAGAATACAGCGAAGGTGTTTCTCGTGGTCAGCTTGGTTCTTCGAGTAGATAAGGATGTCGTCAATGAAGACGATGACAAATTTTTCCAAGTAAGGCTTGCAGACCTGGTGGTAAACCAGGTAGTTCTGAATTCTACTTGCCAATCTGGTGGTAAACCAGGTAGTTCTTCAGGGAAAACTTTGGGGTATTCAGAAATGACGGGGATATCCTCAATCTTAGGCTTCAGCTCATCAATAGTCACTTGTACCATGTAAATGACACAACCTTTCTTCAAGCATCTAGATGCCTTGAGCATAGACACTTGCTCCGGCAACCCATACTGGGTATCTCCCTGAATGGTAAGTGACTCACCAGACGGAGTCTTGATCACCACTTGCTTTTTGTTATACACTATCTGGGCTTGGTTACGAGATAACCAGTCCATGCCTAAAACGATGTCGAAACCGGCTAACTTCAAAGGAAGCAAGGATAGTGGAAATGAGTGGTTCCTAATGGATATGAAACATCCATCTAATACGGTTGAGGCAGTTTCTAAGGTACCATCAGCTAATTCCACCTCATATTTCACACTTAGGGTTTTAACAGGTAAATTCAATAATTTACAAAACTTATTATCTACAAATGATTTATCAGCTCCTGAATCAAATAGCACTCTTGCATAAACATCATTTATGAGGAAGGTACTTGTGATCACATTGTCGTCCTGAACAACTTCCTTCGCATCCATCCTGAATACCCTAGCATTGGTCTTTTTCCCATCCTCAGTCTTCTTTGTAAGTTTTGGGCAGTTGGACCTGATATGCCCTTTTTCATTGCAGCTATAGCACGTAGCATCCTTGATTTTCTTACAGTCTACGGTCTTGTGCTCAGAAGACTTGCAAATCCCACAAGCTCTCGGCTGTGACTGGGATTTAGACTCTAATCTACACCTCCCAAAATGGTGCTTCTTACAAACCTTACACTTGGGTTTATCACCCGACTGATGACCATCTTTCTTGGATCCAGAACTCTTCTTGTGGTCAATGTTTCCTTTATGCCTTTTGTTTGAGCGTCGTGAGTTGTCATCCTCACGCTTCCTCTTTTCGGTATCGGCGTTCCTCAGCGATCTCTGCATGACCGCGTCCAAAGTAAGGGACAATGATATATCAGCTGCAGACCGAAAGGTAGGTGGTCTAGAGGCCTTCACACTGGCCTTGATTTCTGGGGCTAAACCCCCGATGAAACGAGCTATCCTCTTGGGTTCAGGTGTCACATGGTAAGGAACCAACCTTGACATTGTATTGAAGCTGGTAAGGTAGGCTTGGCAATCCAGGTTCTTCATAACCAAGGATAAGAAATCAGATTCAATCTTTTCTACCTCATGCTGAGGGCAATAGTTTTCTTTAATCAACGTCATAAATTGATCCCATGACATATTGTACAATGGGATTTTCCCTGTAGCTTGGATCAAAGATCTCCACCAGGCTAGTGCCTCACCTTTGAACGATTGAGATACAAACTTTACCACATCCTTATCAGCGCACCCGCTGATATCAACTACAGTATCCATTTCATCCAACCACGTCATGCAGTCAACCGCTCCTTTCTCCCCAGTAAAGTCTCTGTGTTTGCATGAGACGAAGTATTTATAAGTACAGGACTTACCACGCGGTTCCTGTTTAAGCTCGATCTTCTTTGATGGGACACTTTGCTGGTTTGAGGAGTGATGATCGTCATCATCTTTCTTTGGCTTATCTAGCTTAGAGGGTGGCTTACTATTAGCCTCAGAGTGAGTTTTTGGCTTAGAATGGGGTGCTGATTGGGTCCTGCTTCGAGTACTACTCGATTCACTATACTGCCTATTTATGGCTTTGGTAACAGCATTGTTTACTAGTACTTGGAGTTCTGCACCAGTTACATTGATCCTGGTGGCGTCATGATTCTCCTTTGGCCGACTGTTGACCTCTTCAGACTCGGCCATGTAGTTAGATTGCTACATAAGATGATGCCAATGATTCATTTAGGGAATTATAATAGGTTTGTCATCTTGGTAACTTATTAACCATGGTAATTAAAGAACCATATTGGTTAATTTGCTAAGTAATTTCATTTGGGACTTTTCTTTAGTAACCCTTAGTTCTAGAATAAAATAATGGCACAACAAGCCTAGTCACATGGACATTTATAAATTGTAGGTCAAGACCTTATAAGATCTAGTTATTAAGGTTTGAATCAAGGTTCATTACCTTTCTTGACGGGGAGTTTATAAGCTACGACTGTCTTTTGTCTTATATGACAATAATTATAGCCCGTAGGCATCACATCACTATCGGATGTTTAAATAATAATAAAGAATTGGGATTATTCAACATAAGGGTGACATGTGTGATTTTGCGGATCACATTACCCAAGAATGTCAACATGTTTGCAGATGTTAACAGAGATTTGAATCTTTTGAAACAGGTTTTACCATATTGGCCAGGTCTTATAATGACATACAAGCTAGGTTTTACCTTTTAAGATTCTTATTTACCATTTAACGGAAAACAATCCTAAATTGAGATGTTTAACAAGGATCTGAGCCTAATTGGGGAACTACCGTCTTGGCCTTGTCTTTAAAATGACACAAAGGCTAGGTCTTGTCCCTTTAGATTTTATCATTTTAATATAATGATAGATCTTGTAAAAATATTGTTATTTATTTATTTTATATTTTTGTTCATGCATATAACTAAAAATAAGAATTTAAATTTAACCATTTCACCACATGAATTTTAAAATACGAGTCTGCCCTGAACGGGACTTCCAATTTAAGTAACATGCCCGCTCAGGGGCTTAAACAACACCATATACCCACACAGGGGTCAATGGAAAAACGTGCCCACGCAGGGGCTTAACAACCAAAACATACCCACGCAGGGGTTAAAACAGAAAAACAGGCCCACGCAGGGGCTCGACTGAAAACAAGGAAATACAACCAACAAATTGAAGGATTCAATGGTCCTTCTTGCTTTTTCCTTTTATTAAACTTGCCAATCCCTTGAAGAAACCTTTTCGTTCCCTGCGATCTCTGTGAACTTCTTGTTCAACCTGGTCCACTCGTTGGAGAATTTCCTCCCGTTCTGGCGGGGAAAACCGTGGTACCTGCGGCTGCGGCTGCGACTGCGGCTGATATGGGGGTCGAAGAGGCGACTGTTGTTGGTATCCGTAAGCTGGGTATCCAACTCCCCAGGGAGCTCCGTAAGGTCCCTCAGGGTTGAGAGCATTATAGTTCCAGGCTGCCAGATACGGATCGACCTCAGCATAATTGAAGCTAGTGTGAGCCGGCTGCTCAAAGGGATTATACGTTGTTGGGCTAGCGTACGTGGGAATTGGGTTGTCAAAGCCCAATGGTGGTGGCATGACAGGTGCAGAGTTCACTTCCGGGTTGGGGTTTGAAGGTCCCCCCATCTGCTGGTTTTCTCGGAGCGGCGGGTAGTGGCTGCCACTCGATGGTTGAGGCGTGCTGATATGTACCCCTCCTCGCAAGGACATCCGTGCGTTTGTTCTCCTTCGCCTTGGTGGCTCAGGAGGTTGCTGCTGAGGTGGTGGTGGTGGCGGGGTAACTACCACAAAGCGTGAATCCCCGGAAGGATCCTGTTGCTGCTGCTGCTGCTGTTGGTAAGGCGATGAATGGTGCGAGGGTGTGAAATACCAATCAATCTGGTTGAACCTTGCTTGGTAGCTATCTGGACCACGGTAAGGTGATCCATGAAAAGACGACCAATCAGATATTTCTATGGGATGAGTGGGGTACCAATCGGTGGTTCGGTAGGGTCAGTATCTTCATCCATATCCATGGCGTGATCTCCAGAAAAGTGATCTTCTGGTCCCAATGGATTAACACCCACTGGTTCCTCGAGGTAGTTTGCCGGGTTGAACCGGCTTCGAAAGATATGGTGCGGGTTATCAAAGGAATGGCGCGAGTTGGACCACTGGAGAGGGATAAACGAAGGCTGTGGGTTATCTGGTTCGTTTTTGGAATGGGGTCCAAAGGAGTGTAAGTAAGAAGGTGACGAAGCTAAAGAGACAGACCGCCTCGCTGGTTGCAGATGCGCCCTCCAGTCTCCCTGTGGACTGGTACTAATAGGGATAGGTGAGGTTCGTCTTTGAGAAGGCCCGGCCTCCTGGTCGTGGCCTGTTACAGGTGACTTTCCTTTTCTTCTAAAGAATCTTGGTGGCATATTTAGACCTGTCAACATAATCAAAGATAACAACAAAGAATAATATAAAAGACAAAATAAACAAAATTAGGATTTGTCCTATGTTCTTTGTCTAGACTCGAAAATTTGAGGAATGTGCAATTGTGTAACTGAGATTAAATACAAAAGGCTAGTGTTTAATTCACTCAGTGTTGGCTCTGATACCAACCTGTCACACCCCGATATTTCCACATATTACCGGTGGGCCCGGTGGGGAGTATCGTGACGTAGTTGATATCATCATAGTCAAACAACACAAATTTAAATGCACAGCGGAAGCAAAAGATAGATTCATTTCAACTTTAATAAATTGTAATATAAAGTATCACAAGTAGTTGAAACAGATCCACAGGCGGATCAAAATAAAAAGGAAACATTGTTCAACAGTTTTATGACATCCAAGCTTGCGAGACTTATTGTGGACGCTAGGAGAAAGCCAGCCTAGTTCGAGTAGTACATGCACTTAACCTTTTGGGAAAATACGTCAGTTTACACTGGTAAATACAATTAACTGACTCATTTTGAAAAGATTTAATAAAATTGATTTGAATGCACGTGGCACAAAACTTTTTATAACTTGGGATAATTATTTGAATATAATACTTGTAAAAGAATTACATGTTTCTTATGCGTTCAGTAGCCCGGTTTGTGCCGGGTTAAAGATCAATAGACACACCACATTATTTGTTTAGGCACTGACGGGTGTACGCCTACACCCCGTGCTTAGGTCGTGGCCATTTCGTAAAATGATGCCAAGGATATCCGGGACATGGTCATTAACCCCCCAAAGGCTTTAAGCAAACAAAACATTTTCAAACGGGACATTTCAATGATTTAACCTTCATACAATTAAAGATTCAATGCCCAACCAAACGGTATTTTATATACCGTACCCCAAGCCCGTATAGGGAAAATAAGTTAAAAGTATTTACCTGAGCAAATTTATACAATTTATCCCAGCCGTACACCACCAAGCAAGTACAGGTAGCTTTTACTGGGCTCCTAATCTGGAACGAAGGTTTTAATAACCTATTAGATTTCTAACGGGTCTTTAATTAAGCTTAAGCTTAGACCGGTTAGTTTTTAAAAGGGAGATACGGTTCAAACGCATGAAAAGCGAAGACCGGAATAGAATGTGATTTAGACCCGACAAGTTTGAAGACTTGTATAATATGGGTAAACTAAACACATTCTGGATTTTGAGACAAAAATGATAAGGTTTGACCCGTTTCGGCTAATATATGTAAACTAGTTACATAAGCCGATCCGAACGCGAAAAGTGCGTAACGAGTAACCAAAAGAGTCATATGCAAGCTTCCTAAGTTAATATGCCTTAAATATGTTGTGACATCAGTAAGATATCTTTTATTATGCCCGAAATGGATTTAAACTCAAACTATGCCCCGTAGGGGCATTTTGGTCATTTTAAAGGTTATAAAAGAGTTTAAATAATAATTTGAGTTACAGATCTTATATAATCAGTAAATATACTTAATTTATTGAGTTATAACAGTAGGGTATTACCTATATGTAAAATTTATCATTTAAAACCAAACTATGCACCTTAGGGGCATTTTGGTAATTTTACATAGGCTTAAAAGGTCAAAACTGGAACTAAGGTTTCTGCTCTTTTATATTTTCAAAAATCACATTTTAAGGTTATATGGGCATAATAGTCAACATATAAGCAATTAACGGGAACATGCATACGAATCAGATAACTATTGAACCAAGGTGTATAATCACAGAGGGTTATACTAACATACATCCTGGTCCAAATAAAGCTCTAAGGCATTTCTAAACTATGCTCAAATGGGTCAGAACTGAAAGTCAAAGCATAAGTCAAACTATGCGACTTTCGGTTCCAAACCGGGTCTCTACTGAAAATTGTCGGGTAGAACATGTTTAGACATGTTCTTAAGTTATTTACCAAGTTATATAAATGATAAAACAGGTTGTATGTCTTCTACATTGCTAATTATGTATTAATTTGATTTTTAGCTTTCTGTTGACTTTTTAATATCCAGTTTGACCCGATAATTGACATAGTTAGAGTGGGAATCAGAGAGTACCCTTTTAAGGGTCTATTACCCACATAATTACCTACTTATAGGTACTTTTAATTCGAGATTTGACTGAACAAATTTTAATTAATCTCGAAGTCAAACCTTAATTACGACGGTTTGACTTTTAGCTAATTAACTAAGCTAAACTGAATTAGGAAGGGTTAAGGACACTTACAAAGGTCCTAAGTATGCTTATGGATCCTAAGAGAAGTTGGTTGCTGTCCAGAGAGCTCCAGAGATCAGTTGAAGTGAGTTTGAATGTAGTGAACAAAATGGTTGCAACTTCATTGTCTTATATATTGAACCCAAATGCACAAGATCATACCAAACTAGTCTACATGTGTTGCAAGATCATCCCAGGTGTCCCTATGATGCCAAAACCAGTTGCAAGACCCTTGGTTTTCGAAAACCACTTATCTAAGGCGGTGGAACAGGTTGAACAGGCAGCTGTCCACTTCTGCTGCCAGCGACAGCCTTACGGACCGTAAGGGATTCCTTTGCGGTCCGTAAACATCTTCTTACGGACCGTAAGCCTTAGCTCTTACGGTCCATAACCGATGACCAGAGACAAAAATTTTGCAACTTTTAGGCTTAGCTCATGCATTTCTTACAAGTCCGAATCTTGTGCTTCTTTTCAGAAAAGGGGACCAAGTTTTCAGCTCTTGCATGCCTTGCATGTACTTACACAATTTTGGATCCTTGTGGGAGGTTTTTAAATGTCGGAAATACCAAGACTTCATATTGGATCCATGACTTAGGTTATAATCAATTTATTATTTAGGATAACCAGATTTATTTGCATAATTTGAGATGTTGATTAAATATATCATGGTTAGGGATTTATTAATAGGTCGCTCAGAGGTATAAATTAACATGTCGACGCTTTTAAATCCTACCGTACATCTTTATCTGGATCCGTTTCCATAACACGTTTGCATTACATGACACGTGTCTTTATTTTATTGGGTATGATTTTTTTACGAGGTGTTACAGAATCTGATAGGAGATAAGAAGAGTGGGGCCGTGAAGGCCTTAGGGGCAAGCTTCATGCCGCTGAGGATCTGCTGGCGAAAGAGAAGGCTGAATGGAAGAAAATATGTGAGAAAGATAACCAGCGCATGTATGCGGCTCGCGCGAAGATCACTGAGCTTGAGGGTAAGGTTGTCGAGCTGACCGGGAAGGTCAAGGATGCGCAAGCTGCTAAGGATCATGCTGAGGTTCGGAAAACCTTTACCTTTCCTCTCTTTATGCTTTTGTTAGCAGAATTAACTAAGTCTTTTACCCTTTGTAGGTTGAGCTGGCTGAGGTGAAGGCGCAGCTGTCTAGTAAAGACAAGGATTTGATGGCCAAGGACGTCGAGATTGCCGAGTTGAAACGTCGCCTTCGAGAGCAGGTTGACAAAAGCGAGTCCTTGGAAATCGATCTTGAAGCGGAGAAGGGAAAAGCTGCTTCTTCTGAGGAAGCCAGGCAAAAGGCGGAGGAAGCGCGAGATGTTAGTACAACAGCCCTCAATGTAGCACAGACTAACTATTCTGAGGTTCAGGGCATCGTTGATACTCTTGCTTCTGAGGCCGAGTGGATGCGCGGCAGAGGAGTGGTTCTGGTATGACTTTTCTTCTTAACTTGGGCTCTAATTATTAAACCTAGTCTTTATCTATTGCTTTTGCTGTAGGTGGCTAACTCCATCTTAAATGTTGGAGAACTAGATAAAGCTGTTGTTACTCTTATAGATGCTTCTCGCGCGGTTGGTCACCGTGGAGGCTATCTGGAGTGTGCGCAGCATGTTGAAGAGGTGTTTGGGCAAGAGTTTGACACTAGTCATTGCTCGGTGACCAATGAAGCTGATGCCGAGTTGGCTCGCGCTGAAAATGCTTATGATCACCTATCATTGCCTGTGATGGACTTGGTCGCAAAGGCTCTAGAGCATGATGACTGGTGCCAACGTCTAAAGAGCATTCTCGACCCACCAGAAACTGTTGAATTATCTGATGAGGAGGAAACGGCGGGCAATGATGGTGATGGTGATGGCGACAAGCATGATGATGGTGGAGGTGACGGGTATGAATAGGCAGTATTGACAGACTTTGTGCCTTGTAATTTTTATCTTCAGGTGTTAAATGTAACCTGTTGCGCGATCGCGCTTGTTCTGAATTAATGATAATTTGTTTATAACTATTGCGCAGTTGCGCTTGTTAAATATGATGTTTATGTTTATTCTGTCCAGTTACAATTATTGCACTATTGTTAGAAACTTTGGTTAAGTTAGCGCGAATAAACGTAAGTGTGGCTCTTGTGCGAGTATCACTGCCCGGTCTCGCGCTATGTTCGCGGAGGACCTTGGGGGCATAACTCAAGAGCTCGTAATTTACTGTAGTGTTTTCATGCTAATCAAAAGTTTAACATGCATTTGTAACGTAGAAGTCATCATGATAAAAGAAAACATAAGTCGTATGCTTTCATTGATTAAGAAACAGGCGCTTAGGCCAACATACATCGCATTTAAGTAACATAAGGGGCGTTTTGTAACACCCCAAAACCCGAATGTCTATATTCGTTACATGTTTTAATATGGTACATTGAGAAATAAATAACTAGGTTAATTATCCTAGTTAAAAGTATAGTAGAAACAAGTAAAGAATGAAAGTGTGCCAATTATGTTAAATGGTAAACATGAGGGGCTAGATGGTATAGGATGAAAGATGAGTTATTAAAAGAAAATAATACACACACAAACACACCTTCGTGTGTGTGCAAGATCGACCAGGAGACTCCCATGGAGTCTCAAACCCTAAACATGAAAGATCATCCAATTGGAAGGCTAAATGATGCTTAAATTCATAACCAAACACGGATTAACGATCACCTTCACAAGGGGGTCGTAAGGTATGTCTTAGATTCTAGATTGGTGATGATGCATGAAATGGGTTATGTTGTAAATCACGAATTTGTATGAAATTGAGCATGAGTATGTGTTAGATTCATCATTTGGAACATGGATTATGCATGAATTGGGGTAATTTGATGTTTAAGGGTGAAACCCATTTGTTATGGTGAAGAAGATGACATGAGTAAATCATCTATGTTTAAGTTCTTGCTTAATATTGATGTATTTTGAGTTGTATGATGTATTCTTGTTAGAAGGATTGAAAGAAATGTGATACTAGTATGTTTGATGTTATGCATGTATAAATCTTGTTGATTAGGAGGAAGAAATGGATGAATTTTGTATGAGATTAGAATGATATGCATGAACTAGTTGTACACTATGCTTACAAGGTAGTACATATATCAAAAGTATGATGAATTATGAAGAATTTTAGATTAAATCACTTGTAGGTGATTAACAAGTAGTTATGAAGTGGGTTTTAGATGATGTAATGTAATATGATGATTCACTTATGTTAATAATGCTTGGAATCATACATGTGTGTGAATGTTTAAAGAAATGGGATAAGAAATGATGAAGTGTTGTAGATGAAGTAAATGAAATGTGATGATAACATGTTTGATGTTTAATTCAAATACCCATGTTGGATTGTAGAAGCATTTGATGAACTATGTATGAATTTAGGAGATTTTGTATGAATAAGTTGTACGTTGTGCTTAAAAGGTAGTACGTACATCAAGTGTACGATAAAATGTATAAAATGTCGTCCGTATAGTCGATTATGATGTTACGGGAATATGTTGATAAGTCGATAGATATGTATGGCTAATAGTTGACTTTTGAAAGTCAACTAAGTATAAGCAACATGAGTTGACTCGTTGTCATAAATATAGGTTGATGAGAAGTCGTATGGTACATGTAATAGCAATCCGTGTTAAATGTAATGACATGATGAGTTACATGAGTTAAACGTATGCGAACATGATTATATGAGTTATGTTTGTTAGAAATGATTGATGAAAGTTAAGTGTGAAATATGGGATTGATACGATTGTTATCATGTACAAATGAGTATGCTAATGATAGCGTGATTTCTATGACATGAAAGTATAGGAATCATGTGGAGACGGACTCAAGCGCGAAAGGCTAACGGGTCAAGAAGAGGCGTGGAAACGGATGTGGACACGGATTCATGAGGTAAGTGATTCCGTAATCACTTCTTAGTTGTTTATGTAAAGTTATATGTATTTTAACTAAATGTGTTAATTGAGGTCAAATAGGAATGAGTTGAATGAAATCGATGAAGTATTAAACGGATTTTAGCTTTGATCCGAGTAAGGTATATGCGTTAGAATTGAAGTTAAGTGGTAGGATTGGTTAAATATGCAATGAGGTCCTTGGTTGTAAAGGATTGAGCAATGTTGACAAAAACGCCCTTGATAGGTATATCGGGCGAACGACCTTAAATGCCCATTTGGAAATAAGCTAATCAATTAGAATAATGTTATAGTCATGTGTGAAAGCGAAGAGTATGGTTTTGTATGTCATAGACCATTTAATGCGCAAATACCCATAACGGGTCAAATAATTAGAGAATGGCAATAAGCCGAATGCATGCAAGTTAAGAATTTCCTTAATCCGTATGTGGGATTTTAAGTTTATATGATAGAATGTGAATTTACAAGCATGTAGGAAGAAACGGGAGGTTAAACGGGTAAACGGTTCGAAAGTTACGCGCGTTTTAGTACGTTCGGACGTCGAAACGGAGCTGCAGAAAAATGCACTTTAGAGAGCCCGTCGCCGACTGGCAAGGAGGCCGTCGCCGACGGGCAAGGGAAAACCACTTTTTTTGCTGACGGGTTAACACACTGCCGACGGGTTAAATGGCCCGACGGGCATATCTACAACCCGTCGCCGACGGCTTGGAGCCCGTCGGCGACGGGCACTTGTTTGTAAGCTTTTATTTTTTGCGTCTGGTGTCTCCGGTTGACCCGTAACGTGTTCTGGTGCTCCGGTTTTCGACCCGGTAGCATGTAAAGCTCCCGAAAGGCTCCTTAACTTTGTCAAACCTGCATAAACGCAATACCTAATTAAAAGTAGGTCGTTCAAGATCTAAGACTCATATGAAATCATAAAGTTATATAATTACGAGCACCGGTTTTTAACCACGCATCAATCCTTAGATATTTATGGGCTGTAAATCGAAGTTTAAGTCCCATGTAAATATCGTATGAGTATATGAGAGGTATGCAAGATGTGTTACGTGTATGTAGATGCGTATTTATGTATATATGAAAATACGTATAATGGCATGTATGTACGTAAAGATGTAGGAAAGGTATGCACCTATGCAAATGTGTATGTATGTACGTATGTATGTAAGTATGTATGCAGGATTGTATAAAGCATGTATGAGTGTATGCACGCACGTAAGTTGTAGGAAAGATATGTACGTATTTATATGAAGATATATATGAATGTATGCATGTATGTAGAGATGTATGAATGTAGATACTTACGAAGCGTACTTATGTATATATGAAGATGCGTATGATAGTATGTATATATGTGAAGGCATAGGGATGTATGTACGTATGCAGGTGTGTATTTATGTACATATGAAGACACGTATGAGTGTATGCATGCATGTGTTGAGGTATGGATGTATGCACGAGTATATACAAGTATGATTCTGGATACGTTAAGTGTTAATGGTACTAATCGTGTGCCTGTAAAACGAAGTGTTACGCAGGTATATTATTGAAGGCTCACAAGAGAATGAATACGCGAATGATATGCTTAAAAATGAGAGAGAAGCTGAATGGAAAGCGTACATGTATTGTATTCTGGTTTAAGTCTTGTATACTAATGTGTTGAATGTATGTGGTAATGTAGGTTGTACGGATAATGAGCGTTTATCACGAAGATTAAGGATCGAAGACCGAGTCACTAGAGAGATTGTACGGGGACGTTGAATGTAAAATGTAGAAAACATAAGCTATGTCTTTAATTAGTAAATAAGAGGATGACAGATTTATAATAAGAGTTATGATAAAGTTAAAGTTTAAATAAGTTGAGGTATTTATAAAGAAAGAAATTTTATGGCACGAATTTCCGCTGCGACTTTTGTCAAATATGTGTTAGGGTGTAACAAGTTGGTATCAGAGCCCTGGTTTGAGAGAATCAAGTGTAAGAAGGTAAGTGCTTGAACTCAAACCTGTGTGCTCTTGTGATAAGAAACCCGTACAATCTAAGACTCGGTCAAGATCCAAAGGTAAAAGAGAATGTAAGTATGTACTATTGTATACGCATAAAGAAACTGACGGTTTTGTTTATGCAAGGTATGTGTACAAGCGTTGGAAGAGAATGATCCGCGAGTGCGGTCAAGTACCGACACTAAGGCATGAAATAAGATAAAGTTGAACCCAGGTACATAAATTCAATATGTCGGTATATGAAATGGTAAAATGCATTAAGGAAAGAAAAAAAAATGCTAAATGAAGGACCATGATGGTATAGTAAACATGTTTTGAAAAATGATACACGTGCCGAAACCAAATTCTTCGGACATAAGGTGACAATTACACGAAGACACGAAACTAGTATGTGGATTGTGTACCTGGCCAGTACACGTGAAGCATATGACGTTCGTGGGACCGTGATAATTGATACAGGTATGTCCGTTAGGATTAAGTAGTAGGTGGACGTGAGGGTGAAGAGAAATGTAAGACTCTCAAGAATGAGAGTATGAAATGCTATGCTAGAATCCGCGAGACGGATTCGAAGTATGATATGCTATGCTAAGATCCGCGAGACGGATTCGAAGTATGATATGCTATGCTAAGATCCGCGAGACGGATTCGAAGTATGATATGCTATGCTAGAATCCGCGGGACGGATTCGAAATATGATACGCTATGCTAGAATCCGCGAGACGGATTCGAAACATGATAAGCTATGCTAGAATCCGCGAGACGGATTCGAAACATGAAATGCTATGCTAGAATCCGCGAAACGGATTCGAATTATGATATGCTATGCTAGGATGTTGAAACCGTTAGATGGATTCAAAACATAGACGATACAAAAGACTACAAAATGTAGAATGATGTTAGCTACGGAGATAAGCAAGTAGGTATGACGATGACATAGTAGTTTTGTTGTGATAACAAAACAAGGGTTAAATGTTATGCA
The DNA here is from genome assembly GCA_030545235.1 of Helianthus tuberosus. Taxonomy (NCBI): domain Eukaryota; kingdom Viridiplantae; phylum Streptophyta; class Magnoliopsida; order Asterales; family Asteraceae; genus Helianthus; species Helianthus tuberosus. The sequence continues at coordinate 45,958 of JARYGA010046105.1, forward strand.
ATGTGTCTATAGAACGGAATCATAGAGGATGAGATAAAAAGTATTAAATCTATTATAAACGGATCATATGAGTATAAGCATTATTGTAAGTTTGAATGAGTATGTATATTAACCTGTTATTAACGGGTCAAAGGAAATGAGAATGTTATGCGAAAGTATGCCATGGAAAGTATAGACTTGTTAAGAAGAGGAAGCCAATTGATTGAACAATTATGAAATGTGATAGGATGATTACTTATGATTATGATGTGACCGTGATGTCAAACATGAATGTGTGTGTGTAAGAGGAAATGAGAAAGGTTTCGGGGACGAAACCTTCTTTAAGGGGGGTAGACTTGTAACACCCCAAAACCCGAATGTCTATATTCGTTACATGTTTTAATATGGTACATTGAGAAATAAATAACTAGGTTAATTATCCTAGTTAAAAGTATAGTAGAAACAAGTAAAGAATGAAAGTGTGCCAATTATGTTAAATGGTAAACATGAGGGGCTAGATGGTATAGGATGAAAGATGAGTTATTAAAAGAAAATAATACACACACAAACACACCTTCGTGTGTGTGCAAGATCGACCAGGAGACTCCCATGGAGTCTCAAACCCTAAACATGAAAGATCATCCAATTGGAAGGCTAAATGATGCTTAAATTCATAACCAAACACGGATTAACGATCACCTTCACAAGGGGATCGTAAGGTATGTCTTAGATTCTAGATTGGTGATGATGCATGAAATGGGTTATGTTGTAAATCACGAATTTGTATGAAATTGAGCATGAGTATGTGTTAGATTCATCATTTGGAACATGGATTATGCATGAATTGGGGTAATTTGATGTTTAAGGGTGAAACCCATTTGTTATGGTGAAGAAGATGACATGAGTAAATCATCTATGTTTAAGTTCTTGCTTAATATTGATGTATTTTGAGTTGTATGATGTATTCTTGTTAGAAGGATTGAAAGAAATGTGATACTAGTATGTTTGATGTTATGCATGTATAAATCTTGTTGATTAGGAGGAAGAAATGGATGAATTTTGTATGAGATTAGAATGATATGCATGAACTAGTTGTACACTATGCTTACAAGGTAGTACATATATCAAAAGTATGATGAATTATGAAGAATTTTAGATTAAATCACTTGTAGGTGATTAACAAGTAGTTATGAAGTGGGTTTTAGATGATGTAATGTAATATGATGATTCACTTATGTTAATAATGCTTGGAATCATACATGTGTGTGAATGTTTAAAGAAATGGGATAAGAAATGATGAAGTGTTGTAGATGAAGTAAATGAAATGTGATGATAACATGTTTGATGTTTAATTCAAATACCCATGTTGGATTGTAGAAGCATTTGATGAACTATGTATGAATTTAGGAGATTTTGTATGAATAAGTTGTACGTTGTGCTTAAAAGGTAGTACGTACATCAAGTGTACGATAAAATGTATAAAATGTCGTCCGTATAGTCGATTATGATGTTACGGGAATATGTTGATAAGTCGATAGATATGTATGGCTAATAGTTGACTTTTGAAAGTCAACTAAGTATAAGCAACATGAGTTGACTCGTTGTCATAAATATAGGTTGATGAGAAGTCGTATGGTACATGTAATAGCAATCCGTGTTAAATGTAATGACATGATGAGTTACATGAGTTAAACGTATGCGAACATGATTATATGAGTTATGTTTGTTAGAAATGATTGATGAAAGTTAAGTGTGAAATATGGGATTGATACGATTGTTATCATGTACAAATGAGTATGCTAATGATAGCGTGATTTCTATGACATGAAAGTATAGGAATCATGTGGAGACGGACTCAAGCGCGAAAGGCTAACGGGTCAAGAAGAGGCGTGGAAACGGATGTGGACACGGATTCATGAGGTAAGTGATTCCGTACTCACTTCTTAGTTGTTTATGTAAAGTTATATGTATTTTAACTAAATGTGTTAATTGAGGTCAAATAGGAATGAGTTGAATGAAATCGATGAAGTATTAAACGGATCTTAGCTTTGATCCGAGTAAGGTATATGCGTTAGAATTGAAGTTAAGTGGTAGGATTGGTTAAATATGCAATGAGGTCCTTGGTTGTAAAGGATTGAGCAATGTTGACAAAAATGCCCTTGATAGGTATATCGGGCGAACGACCTTAAATGCCCATTTGGAAATAAGCTAATCAATTAGAATAATGTTATAGTCAAGTGTGAAAGCGAAGAGTATGGTTTTGTATGTCATAGACCATTTAATGCGCAAATACCCATAACGGGTCAAATAATTAGAGAATGGCAATAAGCCGAATGCATGCAAGTTAAGAATTTCCTTAATCCGTATGTGGGATTTTAAATTTATATGATAGAATGTGAATTTACAAGCATGTAGGAAGAAACGGGAGGTTAAACGGGTAAACGGTTCGAAAGTTACGCGCGTTTTAGTACGTTCGGACGTCGAAACGGAGCTGCAGAAAAATGCACTTTAGAGAGCCCGTCGCCGACGGGCAAGGAGGCCGTCGCCGACGGGCAAGGGAAAACCACTTTTTTTGCTGACGGGTTAACACACTGCCGACGGGTTAAATTGCCCGACGGGCATATCTACAACCCGTCGCCGACGGCTTGGAGCCCGTCGGCGACGGGCACTTGTTTGTAAGCTTTTATTTTTCGCGTCTGGTGTCTCCGGTTGACCCGTAACGTGTTCTGGTGCTCCGGTTTTCGACCCGGTAGCATGTAAAGCTCCCGAAAGGCTCCTTAACTTTATCAAACCTGCATAAACGCAATACCTAATTAAAAGTAGGTCGTTCAAGATCTAAGACTCATATGAAATCATAAAGTTATATAATTACGAGCACCGGTTTTTAACCACGCATCAATCCTTAGATATTTATGGGCTGTAAATCAAAGTTTAAGTCCCATGTAAATATCGTTTGAGTATGTGAGAGGTATGCAAGATGTGTTACGTGTATGTAGATGCGTATTTATGTATATATGAAAATACGTATAATGGCATGTATGTACGTAAAGATGTAGGAAAGGTATGCACCTATGCAAATGTGTATGTATGTACGTATGTATGTAAGTATGTATGCAGGATTGTATAAAGCATGTATGAGTGTATGCACGCACGTAAGTTGTAGGAAAGATATGTACGTATTTATATGAAGATATATATGAATGTATGCATGTATGTAGAGATGTATGAATGTAGATACTTACGAAGCGTACTTATGTATATATGAAGATGCGTATGATAGTATGTATATATGTGAAGGCATAGGGATGTATGTACGTATGCAGGTGTGTATTTATGTACATATGAAGACACGTATGAGTGTATGCATGCATGTGTTGAGGTATGGATGTATGCACGAGTATATACAAGTATGATTCTGGATACGTTAAGTGTTAATGGTACTAATCGTGTGCCTGTAAAACGAAGTGTTACGCAGGTATATTATTGAAGGCTCACAAGAGAATGAATACGCGAATGATATGCTTAAAAATGAGAGAGAAGCTGAATGGAAAGCGTACATGTATTGTATTCTGGTTTAAGTCTTGTATACTAATGTGTTGAATGTATGTGGTAATGTAGGTTGTACGGATAATGAGCGTTTATCACGAAGATTAAGGATCGAAGACCGAGTCACTAGAGAGATTGTACGGGGACGTTGAATGTAAAATGTAGAAAACATAAGCTATGTCTTTAATTAGTAAATAAGAGGATGACAGATTTATAATAAGAGTTATGATAAAGTTAAAGTTTAAATAAGTTGAGGTATTTATAAAGAAAGAAATTTTATGGCACGAATTTCCGCTGCGACTTTTGTCAAATATGTGTTAGGGTGTAACAAGTTGGTATCAGAGCCCTGGTTTGAGAGAATCAAGTGTAAGAAGGTAAGTGCTTGAACTCAAACCTGTGTGCTCTTGTGATAAGAAACCCGTACAATCTAAGACTCGGTCAAGATCCAAAGGTAAAAGAGAATGTAAGTATGTACTATTGTATACGCATAAAGAAACTGACGGTTTTGTTTATGCAAGGTATGTGTACAAGCGTTGGAAGAGAATGATCCGCGAGTGCGGTCAAGTACCGACACTAAGGCATGAAATAAGATAAAGTTGAACCCAGGTACATAAATTCAATATGTCGGTATATGAAATGGTAAAATGCATTAAGGAAAGAAAAAAAAATGCTAAATGAAGGACCATGATGGTATAGTAAACATGTTTTGAAAAATGATACACGTGCCGAAACCAAATTCTTCGGACATAAGGTGACAATTACACGAAGACACGAAACTAGTATGTGGATTGTGTACCTGGCCAGTACACGTGAAGCATATGACGTTCGTGGGACCGTGATAATTGATACAGGTATGTCCGTTAGGATTAAGTAGTAGGTGGACGTGAGGGTGAAGAGAAATGTAAGACTCTCAAGAATGAGAGTATGAAATGCTATGCTAGAATCCGCGAGACGGATTCGAAGTATGATATGCTATGCTAAGATCCGCGAGACGGATTCGAAGTATGATATGCTATGCTAAGATCCGCGAGACGGATTCGAAGTATGATATGCTATGCTAAGATCCGCGAGACGGATTCGAAGTATGATATGCTATGCTAGAATCCGCGGGACGGATTCGAAATATGATACGCTATGCTAGAATCCGCGAGACGGATTCGAAACATGATAAGCTATGCTAGAATCCGCGAGACGGATTCGAAACATGAAATGCTATGCTAGAATCCGCGAAACGGATTCGAATTATGATATGCTATGCTAGGATGTTGAAACCGTTAGATGGATTCAAAACATAGACGATACAAAAGACTACAAAATGTAGAATGATGTTAGCTACGGAGATAAGCAAGTAGGTATGACGATGACATAGTAGTTTTGTTGTGATAACAAAACAAGGGTTAAATGTTATGCAATGTGTCTATAGAACGGAATCATAGAGGATGAGATAAAAAGTATTAAATCTATTATAAACGGATCATATGAGTATAAGCATTATTGTAAGTTTGAATGAGTATGTATATTAACCTGTTATTAACGGGTCAAAGGAAATGAGAATGTTATGCGAAAGTATGCCATGGAAAGTATAGACTTGTTAAGAAGAGGAAGCCAATTGATTGAACAATTATGAAATGTGATAGGATGATTACTTATGATTATGATGTGACCGTGATGTCAAACATGAATGTGTGTGTGTAAGAGGAAATGAGAAAGGTTTCGGGGACGAAACCTTCTTTAAGGGGGGTAGACTTGTAACACCCCAAAACCCGAATGTCTATATTCGTTACATGTTTTAATATGGTACATTGAGAAATAAATAACTAGGTTAATTATCCTAGTTAAAAGTATAGTAGAAACAAGTAAAGAATGAAAGTGTGCCAATTATGTTAAATGGTAAACATGAGGGGCTAGATGGTATAGGATGAAAGATGAGTTATTAAAAGAAAATAATACACACACAAATACACCTTCGTGTGTGTGCAAGATCGACCAGGAGACTCCCATGGAGTCTCAAACCCTAAACATGAAAGATCATCCAATTGGAAGACTAAATGATGCTTAAATTCATAACCAAACACGGATTAACGATCACCTTCACAAGGGGATCGTAAGGTATGTCTTAGATTCTAGATTGGTGATGATGCATGAAATGGGTTATGTTGTAAATCACGAATTTGTATGAAATTGAGCATGAGTATGTGTTAGATTCATCATTTGGAACATGGATTATGCATGAATTGGGGTAATTTGATGTTTAAGGGTGAAACCCATTTGTTATGGTGAAGAAGATGACATGAGTAAATCATCTATGTTTAAGTTCTTGCTTAATATTGATGTATTTTGAGTTGTATGATGTATTCTTGTTAGAAGGATGGAAAGAAATGTGATACTAGTATGTTTGATGTTATGCATGTATAAATCTTGTTGATTAGGAGGAAGAAATGGATGAATTTTGTATGAGATTAGAATGATATGCATGAACTAGTTGTACACTATGCTTACAAGGTAGTACATATATCAAAAGTATGATGAATTATGAAGAATTTTAGATTAAATCACTTGTAGGTGATTAACAAGTAGTTATGAAGTGGGTTTTAGATGATGTAATGTAATATGATGATTCACTTATGTTAATAATGCTTGGAATCATACATGTGTGTGAATGTTTAAAGAAATGGGATAAGAAATGATGAAGTGTTGTAGATGAAGTAAATGAAATGTGATGATAACATGTTTGATGTTTAATTCAAATACCCATGTTGGATTGTAGAAGCATTTGATGAACTATGTATGAATTTAGGAGATTTTGTATGAATAAGTTGTACGTTGTGCTTAAAAGGTAGTACGTACATCAAGTGTATGATAAAATGTATAAAATGTCGTCCGTATAGTCGATTATGATGTTACGGGAATATGTTGATAAGTCGATAGATATGTATGGCTAATAGTTGACTTTTGAAAGTCAACTAAGTATAAGCAACATGAGTTGACTCGTTGTCATAAATATAGGTTGATGAGAAGTCGTATGGTACATGTAATAGCAATCCGTGTTAAATGTAATGACATGATGAGTTACATGAGTTAAACGTATGCGAACATGATTATATGAGTTATGTTTGTTAGAAATGATTGATGAAAGTTAAGTGTGAAATATGGGATTGATACGATTGTTATCATGTACAAATGAGTATGCTAATGATAGCGTGATTTCTATGACATGAAAGTATAGGAATCATGTGGAGACGGACTCAAGCGCGAAAGGCTAACGGGTCAAGAAGAGGCGTGGAAACGGATGTGGACACGGATTCATGAGGTAAGTGATTCCGTAATCACTTCTTAGTTGTTTATGTAAAGTTATATGTATTTTAACTAAATGTGTTAATTGAGGTCAAATAGGAATGAGTTGAATGAAATCGATGAAGTATTAAACGGATCTTAGCTTTGATCCGAGTAAGGTATATGCGTTAGAATTGAAGTTAAGTGGTAGGATTGGTTAAATATGCAATGAGGTCCTTGGTTGTAAAGGATTGAGCAATGTTGACAAAAACGCCCTTGATAGGTATATCGGGCGAACGACCTTAAATGCCCATTTGGAAATAAGCTAATCAATTAGAATAATGTTATAGTCAAGTGTGAAAGCGAAGAGTATGGTTTTGTATGTCATAGACCATTTAATGTGCAAATACCCATAACGGGTCAAATAATTAGAGAATGGCAATAAGCCGAATGCATGCAAGTTAAGAATTTCCTTAATCCGTATGTGGGATTTTAAGTTTATATGATAGAATGTGAATTTACAAGCATGTAGGAAGAAACGGGAGGTTAAACGGGTAAACGGTTCGAAAGTTACGCGCGTTTTAGTACGTTCGGACGTCGAAACGGAGCTGCAGAAAAATGCACTTTAGAGAGCCCGTCGCCGACGGGCAAGGAGGCCGTCGCCGACGGGCAAGGGAAAACCACTTTTTTTGCTGACGGGTTAACACACTGCCGACGGGTTAAATTGCCCGACGGGCATATCTACAACCCGTCGCCGACGGCTTGGAGCCCGTCGGCGACGGGCACTTGTTTGTAAGCTTTTATTTTTCGCGTCTGGTGTCTCCGGTTGACCCGTAACGTGTTCTGGTGCTCCGGTTTTCGACCCGGTAGCATGTAAAGCTCCCGAAAGGCTCCTTAACTTTGTCAAACCTGCATAAACGCAATACCTAATTAAAAGTAGGTCGTTCAAGATCTAAGACTCATATGAAATCATAAAGTTATATAATTACGAGCACCGGTTTTTAACCACGCATCAATCCTTAGATATTTATGGGCTGTAAATCAAAGTTTAAGTCCCATGTAAATATCGTATGAGTATGTGAGAGGTATGCAAGATGTGTTACGTGTATGTAGATGCGTATTTATGTATATATGAAAATACGTATAATGGCATGTATGTACGTAAAGATGTAGGAAAGGTATGCACCTATGCAAATGTGTATGTATGTACGTATGTATGTAAGTATGTATGCAGGATTGTATAAAGCATGTATGAGTGTATGCACGCACGTAAGTTGTAGGAAAGATATGTACGTATTTATATGAAGATATATATGAATGTATGCATGTATGTAGAGATGTATGAATGTAGATACTTACGAAGCGTACTTATGTATATATGAAGATGCGTATGATAGTATGTATATATGTGAAGGCATAGGGATGTATGTACGTATGCAGGTGTGTATTTATGTACATATGAAGACACGTATGAGTGTATGCATGCATGTGTTGAGGTATGGATGTATGCACGAGTATATACAAGTATGATTCTGGATACGTTAAGTGTTAATGGTACTAATCGTGTGCCTGTAAAACGAAGTGTTACGCAGGTATATTATTGAAGGCTCACAAGAGAATGAATACGCGAATGATATGCTTAAAAATGAGAGAGAAGCTGAATGGAAAGCGTACATGTATTGTATTCTGGTTTAAGTCTTGTATACTAATGTGTTGAATGTATGTGGTAATGCAGGTTGTACGGATAATGAGCGTTTATCACGAAGATTAAGGATCGAAGACCGAGTCACTAGAGAGATTGTACGGGGACGTTGAATGTAAAATGTAGAAAACATAAGCTATGTCTTTAATTAGTAAATAAGAGGATGACAGATTTATAATAAGAGTTATGATAAAGTTAAAGTTTAAATAAGTTGAGGTATTTATAAAGAAAGAAATTTTATGGCACGAATTTCCGCTGCGACTTTTGTCAAATATGTGTTAGGGTGTAACACGTTTAGCCAACATAAGAAATTAAAAAGGCACGTGGCCAACATGAGTGAGTAACGGCGCCAGGCCAAGAGTAGTTACATATAGCACTTGCACAGTTGTTGCGCGTTCCACGTGCGCGGGATGATGTATCCATCCAGAGTGCGCAACTTGTATGCCCCTTTTCCTAGCACCTCATGAACCAAGTATAGGCCTTCCCATTTGGGTGCTAGCTTTCCTGGGCATTCAGCGTTAGAGGCTTCGTTGTCTCTGAAGACATACTCTCCTGGAGTGAAGGTACAAATGCGCACTCTTGCATTGTAATACCTTTCCAGTTGTGTCTTGTACTTAGCTTCTTTGATCCGCGCAATTTCGCGTCTTTCTTCCAGTAAGTCCAAGTCGAGATGGCGCTCTGCCTCGTTATCAACCGTGTTGATTGCTGTCAAGCATGGTGAGGGGAGTCCAACTTCAGCTGGGATAATTGCCTCCGAGCTGTAGACTAGGCTAAAGGGAGTTTCGCCAGTACTTGTTTTCAGCATGGTTCGATGAGCCCATAGGACGCTTGGGAGCTCATCTACCCATCCTCTTCTCTTTGTGCCCAGTCGGGCTTTGAACCCCTCGACAATACTTTTATTCACACTTTCAACCTGCCCATTGCCTTGAGGGTGCGCGCAACGGAGGAGAAAGTTTGTTCGATTTTCATCTCTTTCATCCACTTCTGGAGGTCGTCCGACGCCAAGTTGGTACCGTTGTCTGTTACGATTTTGAGTGGGAGACCAAACCTGTAAATGATGTGTTCCCAGATAAACTTGCGCACCATCATTGCAGTAGTTGAGGCGATAGCTTTGGCCTCCACCCACTTGGTAAAATAATCGACGGCCATGATTATGAACTTGACGGCACCAGGAGCGTCTGGGAAGGGTCCCACCATATCAATCCCCCACTGTTGAAAGGGCCAGGCAGTGGATACCGGGATAAGATCATTTTTTGGGCGCATGGTCTTTGGAGAATGCCGTTGACAAGAGTCGCATTTGCGCAGCTCTTTCAGGGCGTCGACGTGCATCCCTGGCCAGTAATATCCAGCGTTCATAATCTTTGCGACAACCATGCGTGGTCCTGCATGGATGCCACACATCCCTTCGTGGATTTCCCTAATCAGGTAATTTGCGTCTTGAGGGTCCACGCAGCGCAATAGTGGCCCCAAGAAGGACTTTCGGTATAACATACCACCATTCATTTCATAATGCAGGGCCTTGTTTTGAATCTTCCTTGCCTCTGCTTTGCTCTCCGGGAGTATTCCTTCTTGCAGATATTGAATTATAGGGGTCATCCAAGATGGCTGCCCTACTTCGATCACATTTACCTGGCGCAGCAGGACTGATGGAGGTTGAAGCGAGCTTGCTCAAGGCGTCTGTTGGTTTGTTTTCGGAGCGATTGATGTGAACTACCTTGTAAGATTTGAACTGTTGAAGCAACTCTTTTGCTTGATCTAAATACAGGGCCATAACTTCGCCCTTTGCATCGTATAGACCATTAATTTGGCTGGCGATCGAGAGTGAATCAACGTGCGCTTGCAAATTTTTAGCTCCCATTTTTATGGCGAGGTGCAAGCCTGCCAAGAATGCCTCGTATTCCGCCTCATTGTTGGTGTTCTTGAAATCCAACTTGATGGTGTATGTAAATTCGTGCTTCTCGGGGCTCACAAGGCGCAACCCAGCCCCTGCGCCATCCTCATTTGAGGCCCCATCAGTGTACATCAACCATAACTCATTAGACGTGTCCTTCACGGGAGTCTTAACAATCTCGCAATCCTTGATATTTTCCACTGGGACTTCTGTGATAAAGTCCGCAAGGACTTGACCCTTAACGGCTGGGTGCAGCCTGTACAAGATGTTGTGGCCCCCCAGCTCAATCGCCCACATCGCTAATCGCCCTGATGTTTCTGGCTTTTGTAAAATAGTATGTGAAAGTTGGTGAGTACTGTTATCACATGCCCTGTAAAGTATCTGCGCAGTCTTCGAGAGGCTTGTAGCAGCGCAAGTACCAAATTTTCCATTGTTGAATATCTCGTTTCCGGATCGGTAAGCACCCTACTGACGTAATAAATTGGAGTCTGTACTCCATTTCTCTCCACAAGTAATACCGACCCTACCGCCTTATCCGAAGAAGATAAGTACAGTATGAGTGGTTCTTTTTCGAACGACGCGGTCAGAGTAGGGAGCTTTATCAAACATTCTTTCATCTGCTGAAATGCAGTTTCTGCTTCAGGCGTCCATTTGAACTCTTGTTTCTTTACGCAGTTGCGCAAGGTGCTGATAAAAGGATATGACTTTGCAACGTGGTTTGATAGAAAACGGTTGAGCGCGTCTAAACGGCCGGCCAATCGTTGCATTTCTTTGATTGTTCGAGGCGACAGCATCCGCTCTATGGCTTGAACTTTTTCTGGGTTAACCTTAACGCCGCCATTTGTGACTATGAAGCCCAAGAATTTCCCTTCTTCCATACCAAAAGAACATTTGGCAGGATTCAACTTCATGTTCACACTTCTCAATGAGTTGAACGTTTTCTCAATGTCTTTTAACATTTGGTCCTCCTCGGGACTCTTGATTACCAGATCATCGATGTAAACGTCGATGTGTTTTCCGATATCTTCAGCGAAGATTTTATCCATCAGGCGCTGATATGTTGCGCCGGCATTCTTGAGGCCGAATGGCATCTTTGTATAGCAGAAAATCCCAAGATCAGTGCGAAAAGCTGTCTTGTCTTCGTCCTCAAGCTTCATTTGAACCTAATGATACCCCTTGTAACAATCCAAGAAGCATTTCCATCTGTACGGTGCGAGAGAGTCTATCTTTTTTTCGATCTCAGGCAAAGAGTAGCAGTCTTTAGAGCAAGCCTTCTTGAGATCGGTATAATCGACGCACTTTCTCCATCCTCCGTTTGACTTCTCCACCATTACGGGGTTTGCAACCCAACTCTGATAGCGCTCCTCTCTTAAGATTCCTGCTTTTAACAACTCACAGACTTGCTCGTCCATTGCTTTGGTCTTATCCGCCCCTAAGCTGCGCCTTCTTTGTACTTTTGGTTCAACGGAGGGATAAGTGTTCAGACAGTGCTCGGTAACGTCACGCGGGACACCGGTCATGTCTGCCGGAGTCCAGGCGAAAATGTCCATATTCCTGAACAAGAGTTGTTTGAGGTGCGTTCTGATGTTCGGTGAGATCGCGTGGCCTATCGTCACCGTTTGCTCTGGGTATTTGCGATTTAAACCCCACTTTTCTGGCTCAGTCACTGAAACCTTTGCCTCTTTGGTTGGGCGAACATCATCTGCAGACATTACTTCCTTCTTTGCATATATAATTGCCACTCCCGTCTCGGTTGGGAACCCGATCGCTGAGTGGGGCGTGGACGTTACCATGTTTAGCTCTCCTTGGGTTTCTCTCTCGATCAACACATCATGCCTCGATTTGACAGGCATCACCATGAAGTTAACAGTTGTGGTTCTTGAATGCTTCCCGTCAGACAGCGTGACGGGGAAGTTGATTTGGCCTAGTGGGAAGACCATTTCGTTGCAGAATCCTGACAGAGGGTAGTCGACGGGCTCAAGTCTCGCTTTATCCTCATCGTCAAACTGATTAAAGCATTGCTCATAGATGATATCAACTGTAATTTCTGGATCAATAAATACGTACTCTGTCTCGTAATGACCGATGATACCGGTAATGACGACGGGGGGTGTGGCGCGCGGGCCCCCTCGCACTACCGGGAAGATGACCTGTTGTTCTTGCCAAGCTGGTTCAAAAGGTCGCTTACCTTTATCTCTCGCGCTATATCTTGGTCTGTTGACCATGTGTGTCTCCAAGCGTCTAACTTTTTTCTCTCTTCCATCATCGTTGCGTTGAATCTGACGTGTCTCTTTGCGCACGTTCTTTACCAGATGGCTTAGCTTTCCACTTTTCAATGCTTTTTCAATTTCATGCCTTAAGCTGATACAGTCATCTGTCAGATGACCTGTATCCTTGTGGAAGTCATAGTACAGGTTGGGGTCCTGCCCCTTCTTGTTCGTCATAGGCCTGGGAGCCTTAAAATCATGGCTCTCCGTCATGAGCACTTCTTTTGGTGTCTTTATGAGCGGAGTCCAGTGTTTGTCTCGATTCTCGTTCCTTACTGCCTTCCGATAACCAATGCGATCGATAGTGTCTCGCGCATCTTCTCTGTATCGAGGTCGCTCGTCATAACCGCTAGAATGGCTGGCTTTCCATCCAGGGTTTTTGCCTTTGTTGCGCCTATTGTTATCGAGCGAGCTTCCTTTGGAAAACCTATCTTCGGTGTAAGAGTTCTTGTGACCGGCCAATGACTCTTCAGTTTGCGCAACTATTTTCGCAGCTTCCATGAGCTTATCCCATTCCTTGGGCATTCCATCTTTTCCCGTGATAGTCCTGATGAGGCTATCACAGCGAATAGCTTTCTTGAAGTGAGCGCGCATGAGCTGTTCGCTTACACCACCGATTTCCAAACACTCCTTATTAAAGCGAGTGATGAAATCTTCTAAACCTTCGTTCTCTCTTCGCCAAATGTCTGTTACCTCCACTGTGTCGCACTGGTAACGTCTTTGCTGACTGAAGTGGTTTACAAACTGTGCTCGGAAATCAACCCATGATTTGATCTTTCCCAGTGGGAGGCTGTCGAACCAGGCACGAGCAGCCCCCGTGAAAGTTTGGATGAACAAATGGCACCATATAGGCATATTCCATCCTCCCATGCAACCGACGTTTGTGAATACTTTGACATGATCATCTGGGTCGGTTAAACCATTAAACTTCCCGACTGTTGGAGGCAATTTCTCTCTTGATGGCGGTGCTAGAGCAATCTTTGGGATGCACTTCGAATGTTCTGCAGCTTCAGCTGGTCGATATGCGAGGCAGAAGTCTCGCTCTGCCTCCTCGCTGTATCCGACGTGTTGCCTCGGCTTGTAATACTCATGGTTCCTTTGTAAACGATTGAAGACTGAAGACCCCTCATCATCTTCCCAAGTTGGGTCGTTTGGGTCTGTGTCATCCCATTCATTGTTCAAATTACGCGGCCCGAGCCGGCTCTGAACTGGACCTCTTTGAACGTTTGACGAATAGTCATAATAACTTTCTGTCTCTCCCCGTGTGTCGCGCGTGTCATGCACGCTCAGTCGTCTCTGGGGAGAAGGCCTGTTGATTCTTCCTTGGAGGTTTTGCTGTGGGGGTATCTGGCACGCCCCCTGGCTCGGACCCAAAGGTGTGACTAAAGATGGTTATGCTTGCAAAACCGTTTGCTGTGCGCTCAAAGACTGGTATGCAGCATTGATGGTAGCGATTTGTTTGGCGTACCAAGAGGTTGGAGTTTCGCCTTCTGGTAGCCCTAATAGCGCCGAAATGTGCTGAGGTGGAGGTGGATTTGAGGGTCCAGCACCATTGTTTCCTGGGGTTACCGTCTGAGTGATACGAGTGATGCTCGCGCGGGGTCCCCCAGTGTTGGTTACTTCGATTTCGCCGATTTCTTCGATATGTTGGGCTTGGACGTTTTGATTGTCCTCCCCCAACACTGCATTTGAATTTGTTCCAAAACCAAAATCAGGAACGAGTCCTTAACCAGCCATGATCGAAGGAAAAACACTTAGAAAACTCAGAAAAGAAGATGAAAGTGATTTGTAGAAAACCGGTGGGCGCCAATGAAGAAACACGTAACTAATCCGGGGTTTGATTAGTTTGGTCTATGTTTCAACCATAAGGGTTAATCTTCTTTTGATTCCTGAGCTCCTTAAGGACTGGCTAATCCTGCAAAATAGAACACCGCGTTAAGAGGGGAATATGGGGGTTTCCCTCTTAACCGGGCTCCGGCGTGAGAATAAGCGACTTTTTGAGGGGATAAGTGTGTATTAAGAGTGAGAGTAGAGGGAATAGAATGTTTAACCTGTGAAGGGAAGTCTCTATTTATAGCCGGAGGGATGTAAGAGGGTATGGGCTGATGGGCCTTGGGCCGGAAGGCGACAACATAGGGGATATGCTCCTTGTCTTACTGGTGCCGACCGTTAGTGGATTCTAGAAGTTCTCCGGTGCTGGCGCACCGTGATTGGAGCCACGTCTCATCGTTGTCGGCCTGGCCGTCCTCCTGCCATCAGCAGGCAAGTGGAGATCGTGGGGCAGTTGTCTCAGCCTTGTGATTGGTGCCACGTAGGCGTCCCTAAGTACTTTCTGTCTCCTGCATGTCAGACGATCGTGGAGCACGATTGAGCAGAACCTGGAGGACGCGGATTGGCCCTTTTATTCTGTCACTTGCACCTTGTGTGCCTTCAGAAGTAGCCTTGCGCCATAGTCTTGCGCGACTCTTGATGAACATGTAACTAACCCGCACGGCATATGGGTGGTTGAAGGCTCTTGTTCAGAATGCTAAGTGTCGAATGTGGTATTTTCTCTTGTTGAGACCTCGCGCTAGATCAATATACGATGATGTACCGCACGCGAAGTTGGCAGTAAACAAGTTGATGAATAAGGAGTATGGTCTGCGCGCGACGTGAATGAGGTCTGCGCGGCATTTTTGGGACCATACCCCTTCATCACCCATCCCTATAACAGTAAAACCTCCAATTTTCATCCACCAAATTGTTCCTATTTCAGTGTATGGGCAAGACGTCGATTGGAAAATCGACGATGCGGCGGCACTAATACAAATAATGTTGTTTGAAGAGGCGTTTCGGCGACGAGTTGTTACTGAGTTGGGATTTTGAGTCGTTACCGGTGGTGGTGGGTGATGATGGTGGTGTGGTGGTGTTGGGTGATATTGTTGTGTGGAGTTTGATTTTAGAAGGAGAAAGACAGAGGGGTGGCGGTCACAGGTGGCATGTGGTGATGGCGGACATTGGAGGAGGTGGAGGAGTAACTGTTAGTGGCTGTAGTTGGTGTCTTAGTGAAGGCTTTGGTGTGTGTATATGTGAGACTTCTGAACAATATGTAGATCACCATGTGTGAAATTAGGGTTTGAGAGGGAATGGTGAAGAAGATGAAATGATAAAGAAAAGGCTAGGGTTTTGTTTATAAAGTCAGTAAAGTAGGAAGTGAATTTACTAATATACCCATCATGTGAGTTGCATGTGACAATTAATTAACTAGTGTAATGGGTTGAGTTAAACTCAGGGGCCAAAATAGTTAGTTATAGAGACCATGGGGGCACAAATGTTAAAACAATTCTATTTTAGGCGAATAGGGTAAAAGTGATATAACCACATGGGCCAAAATTGTAATTTACTCTAAATATTATGTAGAGAACTATGTTATTGAGTAAATTGTCATTTTAGTCCCTGAGTTTTTGTCCAAATTGCCATTTTAGCCCAAATAGTTTTTTTTCTCCTCTGGGTCTCTGACTTTTCTTTTTTCTTGCCATTTTGATCACATTGTCTAACTTAGTCAAAAAACAGGTTATAATCAGGGGAATTTTTGGCATTAAATTATTATGAGATTTATAAATTATGTTGCAAACTACCCCTTGTTATCACTACACAACAGTTATGCCAAAAATGCCCCTGGTTATAACCAGATTTTTATACTGAGTTAGACAATGAGATCAAAATGGCAAGAAAATGGAAAAGTCAGGGACCCAGAAGAGAAAAAAAACTATTTGGACTAAAATGACAATTTGGACCAAACCTCGGGGACTAAAATGGCAATTTACTCTATGGTTTTTCGGCTCGAAATAAATATAAAACAATATATTCATCTTGTCAACCGGTGATGATTAGTGATGGATTTAAGAATAATAATATGAAAAACATAGGAGTTTAATTAGTTAAAGATGATAAACATAAGAGTTTAATTAGTTAAAGATAAATTTGTATAAGGCAATTAGGGAGATGCCTTTGTTTGCTTGTCAACTTAAAAAGAGAATCTCACCCACAATATTAAAGTTGGTTAAACATGCGTGCACCCTATGCAGATTGTAAGGTCTTTATCTATATGGGCTTGCAACCATCAATGAAGAGGTTATGATCGAGAAAAAATGGTGTTGGTTAAGCCGTCAACCCCAAACTACTTATATTTTGAAAGACCATTTTGCATGCTTCTAACTTATTTCAAAATTAAACAATTACTATAAAGTATGTTATCTTTTGTGTGTGAACCAAAAATCTTGTATATGAATCGCGTACTTTCATATCATCAAGTCAAATAAGAGGTTATCTTGTACGTACACGATTGGCAAGGGATGGACCTTCACCTAACTGAGGGCTTTGTGGGCGGGCACCCCCTAAAAAAATATTTTTAGTGTATTTTATAGGTTTAAATCCGATCACACCCCTTTAAAATTTGGTTGAACCTCTCGTTCACTCATTCATAAAATAATTTCTTGATACGTCGCTAAATATTTATAACGAATTGTGAATTAATTGTCTAAAATGGCTTAAAACGAGTTGTTCATGAAATTCAACATAATCCATAAAGAACGTGTAAGATGTAAATAAACTCTGTCTCATCTTTTCTATGATCTTGAAGTTTGACTTCGTTTCGTTTACTATTTAACTATTTTAATTTAGAGTGAATTTTAAGGATTATCCTTTATCTTTATAACTATTTTCAGGCGTTGTCCTTTATGTTCAAAATTGACGAGTTTTGTCCTTTATGTTTTCATATCATACACGTTTTGTCCTTTAGGCCTAACCCAGTTAGTTTTTTCAGTTAAATTTGGTCATATGCTTTGCACATGAGGGCATTTTTGTGAATTCAAAGGTAAGTTCAACGGTTATTTATAGTTTAAAGCTTCTACAACCTTTGAATTGACAAAAGTGGCCTCATGTGCAATGCACATGACCAAATTTAACTGAAAAAACTAACTGGGTTAAACCTAAAGGACAAAACGTGTAAGATATGAAAACATAAAGGACAAAACTCATCAATTTTGAACATAAAGTACAGCGCCTGAAAATGGGTATATAGATAAAGGACAATCCTTGAAATTCACTCTTTAATTTATATATATAGTTATTTTATATATTTATAGCTAAATATATAGCAAAAAATAAAAATTAATATTTTTTTTATTATGGTTATATAATATAGAGTATGAGTTGGCTACAAAGAGAATTTTTCCTACAAAGGGTAGGAAACGACCACATAATCACATGTGGCAAGTAGTTATTTTAATGGAAATGACAAGTAGGTAATTTTATATTTATTCTAATTATGGTATATATTTATTATAACTAACGCATGAGAAATTTAAGGAAACCAAATATCACATTGAAACCGAATTGAGAGTTATCATCATCATCATCACCATTATTATCATCATAGTCAATAAATCTCACCAATAGCACAACTAAGGTAGGGTCTGAAGAGGGTAAGATGTAGGCAGCCTTACCTCTATCCCGTATATTATGATCGATTCATTGTTTATCATTGAAGTCGTAATTCTTCTTCTTCTTCTAAAGTGGTTCGCTGAAAAAAAACCATGGCGTCACAGTGTGTTTTATCACAAAAACACACTACTATGAACACACCTAATATCCAACATCAAGTGCAGTAAAACACAGTACTAGTATCCAACATCAAGTGTGGTAAAACACAATAGTATGATCAAACTTAAAAAAACACGTTGTCTTCAACAAAACATACTAAATACATGTACATGCATGATCTAATCACAATGTTGCTTTAACCAGTGGCGAAGCTTGCCGGAGAAAACGGAGGGGGCTAAAACATATATACCCAAAAATTTCTATAGAATCGGGGGGGTAAAAACGTATATATCCAAAAATTTCTATACGAAAACTACATATATAACACTACTGAGCGAAAAATCCCGGGGGTCGGGCGACCCCCCCCCCCCCCCCCGCCCCCAAGAAGCTTCGCCCCTGGCTTTAACACATCAATCCTTAAAACAAAATCAATGTAAAAAACAACACCTTTACCAAGTTAGGCACTTGTTCGTCACATTGTGTTTTATCACTGAAACATACTACTACGAACACATCTAGTATCCAACATCAAGTTCAGTAAAACACACTACTATGATCAAACTTAAAAAAAAACACGTTTTTAACAAACACACTGAATACATGTATATGCAGGATCTAATCACAATGTACCTTTAACACATCAATCCTTAAAACAATATCAATGTAAAAAACAACACCTTTACCAAGTTAGTCACTTGTTTGTCACATTGTGTTTTATCACTAAAACACACTACTATGAACACATCTAGTATCCAACATCAAGTGCAATAAAGCACACTACTATGATAATCTCTTATGCTAGTATTTTATGCCGAATTTGTAATCTTGATCCATGATTCTAGCTAATTTTGGTATGCGAGATGGTTATCGATACTGGGTTTTAGATATAGAGAAGGAAATGTGCGAGATTATAGGAGGTGTGTTATTTTTGGCAGTTATTCGATTGATTTAAAACAGGTAAATGACCAGACTACCCCTAACCTATTATAACAATTAATTAATGACACACAAATATTACAAAAATGCCACCAACTTGATCTCAGCCATTAAATACACCCATCCAATGGCTAGGATCGCTTCTTACACTTTGTAGGAAAAACACACTTAGCGCAGGAACCCCACTCATATAATATAATATCAATATTATTTTTGATCGAAATAATTATATTAATTAACCTGGTTAGGCATGAACTTGTTTATTAAACAAACTCCGACTTGAGCTTGAACTTATCTCGAAATTATTTTAGTTTGTCTTGGTTTAACTATTTTTTATAATAATAACACTAGCTCTTACTCTATTGCACCAATAATTTTAAATTATTCTCTCTTGCGGATCATGAGTTAGGATAAGGATAAATTCCTTTATATTAAATTTAGAAGAAAAAAAAAAAGATAAACATTCATAAATAGCTCATGGATACATACATATCCATCTATTCTTGGAATAAAATAAAATGATAAAGTGATTAACTAATATCATTATCAATTCACCATCTCAAACATCTCATTAACCAACTTACCATCTGTTCCAAGAATAAACAATCTATGAATACAAGTTTTGGTTTGCTCATGAACAAAAACACCAAAAAGCAGAAACCGATCAATACTCGATGTTTTTAGCACCACGAATCAATTTTTATATAAGGGACAACTGTCTAGCAGTACTTATGTGTTGGATAAGGCTTTATCTTTTCAAGTGATGGAGATTTAATCCTCACGATGACCGAAAAAATGTAGTTTAACTGTAGAATTATAGAGAGTGTGAGCCGTCATTCTAAAAATATATAAATTTAAGAACAACTAGTTTTTGTCAATTACCTTCTAAATTAATAATGGGATATTGAATCTAAATTACCCAAACTTTCACCAATTGGTCGTTAACACTCCAAACTTTCGATTCGTACCACAACACTATCATCTTTTAACTTATTTTCCCCTAGCACTCCCAAACTAATTAAACCCTAACCCAATTAGTTTTGTTTTGCTAATGTGACACTTTATTTGATGACATGGCCTTTTTTTGCCGACGTGGCAACTAATGTGGCATTTTTTTATGACGTGACAGCTGATTTAGCGCCTGACATGACATTTTATGACGTGACAGCAAACGTGGCAGCTAACGTGACATTTTTTATGACGTGGTATCTTACGTCAGCTAACTGTGTTAGAGTTCAGTTAGTTAGGGAGTGCCAGAGGAAAATAAGTTGAAAGTTGGGAGTGCTGTGAAACAAATCGAAAGTTAAAAGCGCTATCGACCAATTGACGAAAGTTGAGTTTATTTAAATCTAATATGTTATTAATAGAAAAAATGTTATATTAATTTCAAGAAGGATTTAGAATTTGCCAAAGCTATTTTCCGGGTAGGAAAGAAAGTCATAGCTCATAACAAACTTAAGGTTGAAAATGGTGCAATCTCAATCCCAACTCAACTAAAGATTTGATGACGTGAATTGTATCCTAAAGAGAAACGATGTTACAATTTTTCCATTCAGGGTAATCATCACCCATCCAACTACCTCAAAGTTTTTGTGTTTTTATAATTCATATATAAATGTCTTTTTTATAGTTTTTCTTATGAATAAATTTGTACAATGGGAGATGAGTTTTGTTTTGAATTAAAAAAATAACGTTTAGTGGGCTTTTAATATTGAAGTGGTGCAATGAGAATTGCAAAATAATATTTCCTTTTTACTTCTTTTTTTATAATATTTCCTTTTTACAACTTTTTTTTTTTGGATTGAACTTGATGGAAAACGTGTGCTGACGTCATATATAGTTGTCACTGTTGTTTTCGTTCAGTGGTTTATAAAACCCGAGCTTGAATTAGTAGATTACATATTTGATACCTTGTGTATTCCAAGTTGGATTTATAAGGGTGTTATCTAGACAACTTAAGCGAACTTCGAATTAGTAGTGGATAGGAGATGTTGGTTAAATAGATTACATGTCTTACCATAAATGATGTGTTTAGGACCACATACGTAACATATTCTATCAGAATCATGCAGTTAAGCATGCTGGTTTGAGAGTACTATGGGAATGTTGTTCGTGATAGTGGGGAAACCTCATCAACGACGTGTGTACCTTAGGATGTGTGTGTGAGTGGGTGGGTGCGATTGGGGGGGGGGGGGGGGGTAGCACATTAGATGAGTCTCATAGTGACCATAAAACCAATGATGGTGCGTTAAATAAACGGCACAAACTTACACGACATGACGATCGACACGTTTGGGGCCACATACATCCCATCAAACTTCCACAGTTAAGCTTGTAGATGTAACAATACTACAAGGACATGTGACCTACTAGGAAGATTTCATGGGGTCGTCACTCATCACCAACAAAAATGTGAACTGGTTGGGCAACGTATACAATATTATGGTTGCGATGAGGATGTTACAATAACACACGATAAAAACATAGAATTATGGCATTTACATACACTTAAAACTATGCCAACTAAAAATTGCAGTTCATAAACAAAATAATACTACATGGTTTTACTTTAAAAAAAAAAAAAAAACTCCTAACAAACATGTTACAAGTCCAATGAACATGTTATTTGTTAGGTTGGGTTTAATTTTAGACGAAATTTACTAGTAGACAAACCCTTTAACATTTGTGTAAAATGCTTAATTAAGACATTAAGAACTTATTTAAAAGTTGTCTATTCATCGAGCCGGTAACTAGTTCAATTGTCCCTTGTCAAAACCCTACCAGTCCAACTAGTGACATTTTAACTCATACAAACTCAATGACAAAGGATCTGATTCCCGGTACGCCGATCCAACAGCACACTTCAGTTTTAAGAAAATCGGTTTTGTGAATCAAACTTGTAAGTTTATACTTTATAGGAAAACAAAGGTTTGTCAAAATAAAGTAAAAACCTCCGCCAAATAATTTGTAGGGCGGCAATTCTTGACACGACCCGTCAACCCGAACCGAACCCGACACGAAAAAAACAAATTTGGGTCGATTAACATGACCCGTATTAAAAACGGGTCGGGTAGACCTATATAAAAAATGGGTTGACCCATTAACCCGTTTAACTAGTCAGAAAAAAAATCTTTTATATTTTTTTTTGTTTTTTCCGTTTTCTATTTTACATGGTTAGTTATAATAATGTAAGTTTTGACACATTATATTGTTTATTTTTCACACTCATACTCGTAATTAAACATGTTATTGATAACCCAACAACTCGCTTATAAATCGTCAACTTGTATGACTCATTTAAAAGTGTGGGTTAAACGGGTCGGGTTCGGGTTGACCCAAATTTATATGGGTCGGGTTAGTGTTGAAATCTTTCACCCGAATAATAATTGGGTCGGGTTCGGGTTGAACATTTCTACCCACCAGCCCATCAACCAGACCCGATTAACACCCCATAATAATTTGAAGTTGGTTTTTACCGTTTAATTACTTGTATAGGTCCTTCCAAGGGGCGGACCCACCCTATGGCGTGGGTGGGCAGCCGCACCCCTTGAAAAAAAAAATTAGTGCTACTTTCTGCGAAAAATCCTGACCGCACCCTTTGGAAATTTTCGTGGGCACCCATTAGAAAAAAAATGTTAGGAATTTATATAAAATAATTGTGAACACGGATTGAAACCTGACCCAATTATTTAAACAAGTTAGCCCACTAATCCTTTTAATTAAACTTGTATTCATTCTTGTAACAAAACATCAAGCCCAATAAGTTAATATCAGTTCAAGCCCAACCCAAATACTACTTTAATTAAAAAAAACCAGTCCACAAGACAACAAACCCAATTCGACTGCCAGCACTGTGCGACTCCCGCCCTCCCTTTGCCTCACTGCCAACGACTTCGACACCCACCCCCATTCAACGGCTACAAAATTCCGGCCACTAACAACTTCTAATTGCAAATATTAGACAAGTACATGTTTTGTTTTTGGTAATTTTGATGTTTATGTGATTTTGTTCAAGGCTAAAGAGATAATATGATGGGTTAAAAAGGTTTAAGCTTTGCGTTTTGAGGTATTTTTTGGTTGTTCTAGTCTTTATAAGATGGGTTTGTTGTCTCTTAATCTTTTTATTGATTATATGATTTTAATATAGGGTTTGAAAAGTTGTAATTCAAAACTTGTTGATGTGAATAATCTTGAAAATTAAGGAATATTGATGGTTAAACTTTGTGTTTTACATTGGTATATCGTTTATTGAAGCTTGTTCTTGTATTACCCGTTGCAACCGCAACCGTTGAAAGATGTTTTGCGGCAATGAAGAATGTGAAGACCGACTTGCGTAATCGGATTGGCGATGAGAATTTAAGTGATAGTTGTATATGTCATATAGAGAAAGACTTGCTTAAGAAAGTACCTCTAGATAATGTTTTGGATAGATTTCAAAAAATGAAAACCCATAGGGCGAAATTTTAAATATGTTTATAACAATGTTTGACGTGTTTTTGATGATTATATAATTTTTAGTTTGATTTTCTTTTGTTTTACATGACCCAACCCGACCCGAATCGAATTTTTTATTCATATATCTAGGCGCCTAAAATTTTTAAAAATATTACACATTCCATTAAAAAAATTTCTGAGTCCGCCACTAGTCCTTTGTTAGCATTTGGAACTTTTTTTATAATAACATAAAACCATAAAAAAGAAATTAATAAAGAGAGAGACATGAACTTATCACTTACACATTTTATATTTTATAATAATACAATGTTTTTCAAAACAATATTCCGTCAGTTGTCAAAGGGGAGAACAAGGTTGAGTCTTGTTTACGCAAACACACACACACACTTTTCGGTCACCTTCTTCCCCAATTACTACCCCTCACTTTCCTCCTTACATCCACACGCACACATCTTCTCCTTCTTCTTCTTCATCATCCAAACACAATCCTTAACTTCTTCAAAATGGATTCTTAAACATTTCCCATATTACTAAAACTCTTGTGTTTCAATTCAAAGAAAATTGCTGTTGGAAAGATTATATTGGGATATGGAAAAACTTAATTTTTTAAAAGATGGTGTGTTAAGGTTGCCTCCTGGTTTTAGATTTCATCCAACAGATGAGGAAGTGGTTGTACAATATTTGAAGCGCAAAGTACAATCTTTTCCTTTGCCTGCTTCTATTATTTCTCAAGTTGATGTTTGCAACTCTGATCCTTGGGAGTTACCAGGTAATGTTTTTGTTCTTCACATTTGTTGTGACTGATTTATATATATATATATAGAGGTTTGATTGTGTTTTAGATATATGTGAATATGATTGCATTATTATTTTTGTTTATTTTGCTTTCATGATTATTATTTGGTTATGTATTTACTTTCCAATATTATCTAGCAGCTATACTCTGTTTATACACATGACCAGTGGCTGGCTATACCGTTCAAGCCGTTTGTTAGCTACTAGAGATGTTTTTGCTAAACGCTCGAATATGGCCGAATTTAAACGAGCTCGAGCCTAAAAATAAGCTTTTTGAATAAACTAATAGAGTCCGAACTTCATTTATCGAGCTCGCTATAGAACTTAAACGAGTCTGATATTTATATAATTTTATAATAATACTGTTGCTTATAAATTTATGATAAAAATAACTGAATAAATCTATACTATATAATTATGTTATATATAAAAATTATTAGTTAAATATAGAGTAAATTGCCATTTTAGTCTTGCTTATAAATTTATGATAAAAATAACTGAATAAATCTATACTATATAATTATGTTATATATAAAAATTATTAGTTAAATATAGAGTAAATTGTCATTTGTCCATTTCGCTAACTTTGTAAAAAACAGCAAACGTGAGGGCTAGAGGAGAAAATAACATTGTTACTTTTATATTTATGCTAAAAGTAACTTAATAACATTATATATAATAGTTATTAGTAAAATATATACAAAATAGGTATAAATATATACTACAAACTAATTAATAAATAATAAACGAGCTAAGTTGTTGCTGAGCTTAAATTAAAATAACTACTCGTGAGTCGAGCTCGAGCTCAAGTAAATTAAATTAGTCGAGCTTAAGCCTAAATTAGCTCATGCTAGACTCGTTTACACCTGGAGTCATAGAAGTTGTTCGATTATTAAGCCTTTTTTGTGTTGTATACTCAATTTAGGTGACTGTGAGCAAGAAAGGTATTTTTTCAGCACAAAAGAAGTCAAATACCCGAATGGGAACCGATCGAATCGGGCTACTTTATCCGGGTATTGGAAAGCAACCGGATTAGATAAAAAAGTTGTTACTTCAGACAACAATCAAGTTGTGGGCATGAAGAAAACACGCGTATTTTACAAAGGAAAACCCC
The DNA here is from genome assembly GCA_030545235.1 of Helianthus tuberosus. Classification (NCBI taxonomy): domain Eukaryota; kingdom Viridiplantae; phylum Streptophyta; class Magnoliopsida; order Asterales; family Asteraceae; genus Helianthus; species Helianthus tuberosus. Next base: position 71,499 of record JARYGA010046105.1, read on the forward strand.
CACATGGGTCACGAACCGATTGGATCATGCACGAGTACAGACTCGCAACCCCTCAACCCAAGAACCCGACTCAGGTTTCTTTCGGATTGATACAAATTTGATTCGAATACACAATCACGTTTAGCTAACAATTTGTTTTTGTTGTATCAGGGTATGGAAAATTGGGTTATTTGCAAAATTTTCTTGAAGAAAAGAGGAAGTAAAGTTAGCAAGTACAATGAAGAGACAATTGGGATAATTAGCGATTGTAGATCGGTAAAATCAAAGCTAGTTTTCTACGATTTCATGTCTGCTAGTAAGAAGAAAAGAACTGATTTGAATTCGACATCGGTTTCATCATCTTCGGGTTCAAGCGGGATCACGGATGATGCCGGTTCTTGTGACGAGCATGAAGAGAATAGCCATAACCTGGATGATGTTGAGAATTTAAGGAAACAATTGTCATAAATTGATATTCTTTTTTTAAAGGTTATCCTAAGTCTAATTTAATTTAGTAATGGGTTATTATTATTTATTTGCCTTTTGTTTTCAAGTTTCCCATGAAAATAATCCAATTTTAGATGAGATAAACGAATGAAATGTTATCAATGGATATTTTCATTCAGTTTCATCCTTGAAACTTCAGCAAGTAGTGATGATTTACTTACATTGGTTTTAATATATTGCAATCAATGTATTTGTTAAATACACATTTATAAGAAAATTATATATATTATAGACAGTGTGAAACCCAACCGCCGTCAGAATAAATCTTGACCGTCAAATCTATTCAAAATCAAATCCTAGCCCTTTAAACTCCTAAAAAAACTGTCAAATTGGCAGTTTACGGCAGTTCAGTACTTCTCTAATGAATTGCTAAAATTATGGTGATTCTCCTAATTTCTAGGCTAAATAATAGTACCCACTTTCCCCAAAGACCTGTTCCCGCCCTTAGCTAACGTCGGTTTCTTCTTTACCCTTCATAATCACCTTCTCCAACTTCAAATCATTCATTCTCACCCCATACACCCTATCAATTTCTTCCCTCCGCTACCCTAAACCTCACCGTTCTGCTATGGCCGAAGATCCATCTCGCTTTTCTCTCTATATTTTCATTCAAGTGATTCGTTCGTTCCTACCTCACCAGAACGAAAAAGGTAATTTTTCTCCCTTTACATCCGTTTTCTATGTAAATAGCCAAGGATTTAATAATGGTTCAACTTGTGAAGTGCAAACTGGGTGATGTTAATGGTGTTAGTCGGAGAAACATGCGGCAAAATGATCATATTGAAGGAGATGGTCAGAACGACGACGAAGACAATAAATTGAAGGAGATGGCATAATATCGATTTATTATCCAGTCCAAGGATTTATAGAATCTTCATAACGTCTCAGCAGTTCTGAGTGTCCTCAATTCAGGTTTGATTTTTGCTGAAATTTTGATTTCCGTCAACGCAGATTTACTATTTGTTATACTTTAGGTGTAACTGCATTCATGTTTTCCTTTTTAGTGAGTAAATCAAGGGTTTCTACAGGTTCCGATGTCCAACATAGCTTCTGTGATTTGATCCTATTGTTTTGTTGTTGACAATGGAAACCTCACTTATATGAACTTAAACAGGAGTTGAAGCGTGGACCATCTATCAAATAAACTATTTATCAGGTAAGCATCCATATATGTGATTTTGTTTGTTGTAAATTCAATATATCCTTTAACAATGAAACTGATTTTTTTGTTATGATTTTTATATCGACATCATGAATGGAGCAAAGGCTGGCATGTGCCATTGAATAAAGCTTTGAATCTTCTGGTGGATTTATCAAGTCGGTCGCCTGTGACGTGGATTGGAAGAATCACCCTTTGGGAAGCCATGTGCAATTCACAGGTCTTATCTCATCTCATCTCATCTTACCTTTGTATATGTAATGATTTACTTTGATCATGGATATTTGAATTTGAATTTAGGTTAATATTTATTTTCAGTTTTTTCATCCATGTGATTCTCAATGTTTCAGAATGACCCATTAGAGGCTAAAAAAATGTTTTGCAGGAAAGCGGGTTTGATGTTGTTGGCTCAAAAGCTAAGCTTTACATTTTTAGGTCTGAGCTTTACTATTTTAAAAATCTCAACTTTAAAACATTTGCACTTTGGTTAGATTCATCTTTATTTGATGTCTCAAAAGCTAAGCTTTACATTTTTAGGTCTGAGCTTTATTTCATGATGCTGGAAAGCGGGTTTGATGATGTTGGGCTGGCAATACCGACACAAGTGAATTTAGCTACAATTATTTGGTTCTTGTCTATTACAACCCATAATAAAAATTACACATCCAACCCGACCCGTTTGACCTGGTTTAACCCAAACCCATTTGACCTGGCTCAACCCACCCAATTTGACCCATTAGAAATTGATCTGTCCCTAACTCAATCCTGTTTGTGTTGTCAAAATGAACCGTTGTAACCTAAATCCATTTGACCCTTGTCAACTTGAGCCCATTTGACTTGTTTCAACCCAAACATGTTTGACCTATTCAAGAATTGACCCGTTTAAACCCGACTCTATTAGACTCATTCATGATTTAGATAATGATTCATTTCAACCCGAATCTTTTTTACCCATAAAAGATTACCTTTTTCAACTCGAAACACCTCTAACCTGTGTAGAAATGCATACTTTGCAGGTGATTGGATTAAACAGTGTCCCATTTGTGGGTGAAGAATTTGAGGTAGTTGACTCACTTGATATTGCACGAGAAAGGGCAAAAGAACGTGCAATATCATTATGTGATGAACGTATACTAGCCAAAGCTGGAATGGTAGAATTACGCTTTCGTCCTTCGCTTCTGCTGTTACAACTGGCATGAATTCAAGAGCAACTGCTTTGTTTATGTCCATCGGGTCGAGCAACATGTCAAAACATGTTAGGGCTAAAATGGGTATTTCTTCTGTACATCCTGAAATGGGTTGGTTTGACTCAAACATGCTCTTTGCATTGTTTTTATTTAAGAAATAGGTATCGTGCCAAATATGATCACAAAACTAAATTAATTCAGCAATAATCTAATTTTATTGAATCGTATATTTTATTTATTTCAAATGACACTATGAACATTCTTTTTTAGAGTATTTTATTTATTTTTCCCTTTAGAGATAAACATAATCCTATTTAACATTTCACCCTATTTCTAAACTTAAGTAAATGGGTCCATTGTTGCCTTATGATTATAGATGATTGTTGAGTGAAGACCTTTCTCTTATTCAGTTATTCTCTTTTTGAATGAGCAGGATAGACTTTTAGCCATTTTTCTAGATCAGCATCCTATTGTACTTCATATTGGCGGGAATAACTTGGAAATTCTAGCAAAGCAACTCAACTAGCAAACGGTTACGGTTATAACGAGCTCAACTTGAACTATGTTTACTTTTACAATATATGTTTGTTCAATATTATATTATTTGATATGAGGAAACTTATGGGTGTCTACATGCTTTTAATATTATGAATGGATGTTTATTTATGTTTATCTTTTCTTTTTTATTTAAGCAAAATGATTTATGTTGCCGATATGATTTGGTGTAGTGCTAACATTATGACGTTAACGTTCCCGTCCACCGGACGGTAAAGTACTAGTTACTTAGTGAAACAAACATAAGTTGCGTCAGTATCTTTAACTTTAATTAATAAATGATTTTGATTCTGACTTTTTAATTCACGTTAATCGTTTTGAAATTGTTAATTCAAACAAGCCTAACAAAGCTAGAGGACAAAGATTTTGAAATATATGATTCACTTGGATATAAGTTAATGGCTATCCATTAACCTATACATGTTGGGCCTATTGGGCTTCAACTGATCCTCCTATGGCCATATCTTATATGTGGGTTTTTTTGGTCACCCGTCAATCCTTTTAACCTTTAATATTTTAATATGTAATAATTAGCACTTTTTTTTATAGATTTCAAGACTTGTCTCAACCGGCTTATGTACACGACACACTTTAGAGACAAGAGATATATGTATTTGTTGTAATAATAGTCATTGATCACTAAGAATCCCTTTCAAATATACATAGCCCTATATCAGGACTTTGTGGTAACATATTGACTTTGGAGTGAGATTGATAAATTGAATAAACCGATACGTATATGGATGGGTGTATGCGGAAAAAGAATGAAGATACATGTCTGTATAACTCCAAAAAAAGTCCTTGTTAAGTCTTCTGGTAATTTAGTTTTTATTTTATACTTTTAATAGTAATTATTTAAGTTATTAGTTAAGTTGACCGAAATATTAATTTCGTTTATGTTTTATTTAAGTCTCTAGTGATATATATGTTGGTTTGTATGGTTTGAAGACCTTATGATGTGCTAATAAAGTTTTTGCATTTTAAGTATACGTAAACACTTGTTAAAACATATCTAGCCTTTTTTAGCTTACATTTTATGTGATACGCAATGGATTGCAATCTCGTCATCCATCAACTTGAAACGAGTTATTATTCACTCATGCATGAAAAATGTTACATAAAGCATGCTAAAATTAGGTTTGGTAATCATATAAGTTGACCAATTTCGAAATCAGCACCCTTGAATGCTATAGATATAACTTGGAATTATTTCATACTCACTCAAGTATATACTTAATTTTGAGAATATTGGTTTTCTAATAAATAAAATATACAACATTTAGGAATTGATTTGTTGAGGAAATAAGTAACCGTAAAGAAAATATCTATGGCCTGGCAGATATTTGTTCGGTATCACGAGCCCCTTTTATAACCGATTAGTCAATTTGATTTGTGTTTTGTTATCAATATTATTGTAACAATAATGTTTCCGTATGATAGCCAATACACTAAAATCGAAAAAAAAAACATAGAAAATAGAAAAAAAAAAGTGTTTGTAGAGAACCAACCTTATTTTGGCCCGTATAAAAATGTCATTTCAACTATATCTCATTTTGACCCATCTTGTATCCTCTACAAATAACATATCTTTGTAGCTTATACATACGATAGTATGCATAAAGGGGAGCAACAACCAGCAAAAATGATAACGATATGAAACCTGGTAATAAACAAAGTATATAATGTGAAGTCTTAAGAGATAATAGAGGAAAATTGATTACAACTTCTTTTAGGTTGCAATGATGTTGGAGAAGCAAAAGCAAACTTAAAATGGTAACAAAATGTGGGCAAATGTTGAAATTTGAAACTGAGATCGACTACCAATCCCATGAAATCTGAATTTCAGAGGACGTTGAATCATATACGATCTCAAATGTCTTTCTATCTTCATATTCTTCATCCCAACACTCTGAGTAATCGATCGGGTGTTCGTTTAAATCACCTATTTTACTTTTACTACGAACAAGTTCTACATTAAGACCTGTGTTACTAAGATCATATTTAGCTTTAGCGTGAAATGAAATATTTTGAGTGTATGTAGGATTGAACCATGGGATGTGCTGCAATGAACTAAAGGGTACATAACCCACCCTTTCATAGTCATATTTTTTCCAATCTTCACCAAACTCTTCAAGGTGATCCGTGGACATCTCCTGCTTAATAACTATGTGATACATCCCGTAATTGCAATCACGAGCATGTAATGATAATAAAAATCCACTAAAGTCACTGTACCAGTTGTGTGGAAGTTGCAATGTGACAAGTTTGGTATAAATGCATAATGGTTGAACATTAGGACTTAACACACTCATAAAGCGATCTTTAACTGCATTTTCCTGCCATGTTTTCATTCCAATCATTATGAATACTATTTTTATATTGAAAGTTAAAAAAAAGATTGAAATTCAAAAAACAAGATAAGAGTTATACCTCAAACATAGAAAGTAGTACCCTGTTATTCACTTCCCCCGAAAGTGAGACTTTCCACAACCATTTATAATCTGATAAATCTCTTACAATTTCAAGTGAGTCACAACCATCTGCTTTGAGAATAGCTATGCTTGATGGGAGGTCTGGCAATTCTACAAGGTTCCAGCAGTCTGACAAATTGAGGAGCTTGAGACACGGGAGTTGTGAGATGCTCGAAGGTAATCTTGAAAAGTAATTTCCACTTAGGTCTAGTATTTGTAGGTTTAATAACTCACAAAATATATCAGATGGGATGTCTCCATCTCCAAAATTGCGCCCACTAAGATACAGCTTCCTTAAAAAACGTGGAAGCTGAGGTAGCTTCCAGCTCACCGACCCGTCATGATGAAAAGATTGTAACCCCGTACAATTGGTGAGATTCAGGTCTTTCAAACTTTTTAAGAGATGAAACTTGTCCTCTATCCTTTTCAGTTTGTGACAATAACTTAAATCGAAAGAAACAAGGTTGGTACAAAATAGTCCTACTGACGGTGGGATTATTTCTATACTAGTACCACTCAAATTAAGGGTTACCAAGCTATCCATGTTCGACTGGATATCTGGAAACTGTTGAAGTTCATAGCAATGAAAGAGATAAAGAGTCTCCAATTTTTTCATGTGTATGATGGGTGGAAACCTTTTAAGTCTTCTACACGAGGACAGGTTCACGATGATAAGCCTTTTGTGATATCCAATTGATGGATGAATCTCTTCTAAACTATGACAATCTAATAAAATCAATCTTTCAAGACATGGAAGGCCTTCAAAATCTGGTGTCGTGATTAGGTTCTCTGAAAATTGGAGACGAAGAATTTTCAAATTTGGTAGACTCTGTTTCAAGAAAAGTAGGAAAAGTCAAATAAATAATTAAGTATACAACAATTTCCTTAAAGCATTTGGCATACTTGTTGTAGGACCATTGATCGATCATAGGCAGGAGTTGTTAATTTATACACAAACTTAAACTAGCATATGATATAACATCTTAATATCTTATAATAACAACCTCTGGCTCTGTAACATGCAAAGTATATTCCAATTGCTTAAAACATCATATAGTCTAAAAGTCTCCTCGATCCTCGCCCAAAAATCTACGCTCAGAAGAATATTGTTATATTATAGACAATTTGTTATATTAAATTTAATTATTACTTCTCCCAATATCATCAAAAGTTTCCTTAAAGCATTTGGCATGCGTATAATGTTGACTATTCAGGAAATCGAAACTAAGCTAATCGACTCCTAATTTCGTAAAGAAAGCATGACATGTATTTTTGTTAATTTAATATGTTATATAAACCCTCTATTTATAGAGATTTCTAAGACTCAATAACCACCATCTGACAAACAACTAACTAAATTCAATTAACTCATTAGTAACTCTAATAACTAATTATGTTCATTTTACAGTTGCATTGCAATGGTTTGTGAAACTACAATATTTACCTACCTTACACCCTTCCCAGAGTTTTTTTTGCTTGCTATGGCTCAAACTTAGATAACCAAGCTTTGTTGGCTGAAAATTTGATGGGAATGAAGATGTTAGATGGCTATAATCCCACCATATCCATCGAAGGTTCTTCATGTTTGCAACAACATCAAGTAGACCTGGATGGCTAATTATATACTCTGGCAAATTAGCTAAAACTTCATTTTCCTGTGTTAATTAATCAAAGGAACCAAACCGTGTTAGTAATGCTATAGACAAACGTCATTAGATGCACATACAAAATTTATTTTTGCAAAGTTAATTTAACCATTGAGGGTGCAGTTGCCCCCATATCACAGAGGTATTTAAGATCTTCCTTCTTCCAAATCCTGCTATGCTTTTCCGGACTTTTAGGGTGTTCCCCTCTAACAATGTTGTGGGCCATTTCTTCTATCAAGTCATGCATCTCAAATTCACCATCTACAACTTTTATGAGGGATTTTTGTTCCAACACCTTTATCCCTATAACAGGGTGCAAATTACAAGCATCAAGCACCATCATTGCATCATCCATCCTCCATGAGCTCCATCTCCTCATGAAACATGTAATATCTAAGAATAACTCTTTTTGGTAGGGTTCAAGTCCATCATAACTTATTTTAAGTCTCTCCATGACCTTCTCTTCTGGGATGCTTTTTAACTTGGCCAAGGTACTCTTCCACTCATCCATGTCTTTGTCATATAGAAAAGAACCAAAAACTTCAAGCGCCAAAGGGAGCCCACCGGCATAAGAAACTACAACTTCAGAAATCATCTCGTAATTTTCTATAGGTTTATCATTTTGAAAAGCATGTCTACTAAAGAGCTCCACAGCCTCGTCATGTGATAACAAACTCACTTCATATACTTCATCTGCATAGCGGGTACTTAGCAAATGCTTATCCCTGGTTGTAATTATTATCCTGCTCCCTTCACCAAACCAAGCATGAGATCCGGCTAACTCCTCTACTTGCTTGCGATCATCAACATCGTCAAGAACAACTAAAACCCTTTTACTACGTAGCTTTCTTTCTATCATGCTTCTTCCTTCTAACTCACTCCCCACCTCAATGTCTTTTGTTTTCAAAACAAGCTTGAGAAAATTTTCTTGCAACTTTTCCAAACCATGTTTGTTTGATTCCTCACGAATATTTTGAAGAAAGCAGTGAGCTTCAAATAGGTGAGAGAGTTTGGCATAAGCAGCAGATGCAAGAGTAGTCTTACCGCCACCTCCAACCCCCCATATCCCGACAATGCGCACACCATCTGACCCAATTTTCAACTTTGATTTTAGATCTCGCAAGCGAGCCTCTATTCCAATGAGGTTTTTATTGACGTTTGTAGTTAGTGTAGGCAACCTATTAGAAATTGTATCAACAATTTCTTTGATGCATTTGGCTTCATAGCTGCACAATGAGTAAATAAGGATAATTAGAATTTAGAACACGCTTCCACTCACTTAGAATGTACTAGCTAGTAACCACTTGGCACCATGAATTAAACATTTAAACACTTTCCTATAAATAATACAAATTATTAATGAGTTAAATCTAATTACAAATGTTAAAAATTAAACTATAACAATAGTAACTATATTTTATCTATCAAATTTGTTCATTTGACTTGTCAAACAATAAAAGCAAAACTTACATAGACTCATTATAGAATGCAAAATAGCTTAAGCATAAAAAAAGAGAGAAAATGACCTGTTTTGAGTGTCATTGATGACCCATCCAGAAAGGTTGCCTGCCTTTTCCAGAGCATTTCTCCATGATTCAACTTTTTGCTTATTTTTCCTCTCATGTTTGGAAAATGCTTTTCCATATTTCCCATTTTGTTTTCTCACATCCGATGGATCCACGTGATAAAATATGGGAATCACGATTTGCCTATTCGTGTCCACGCACTCCATAACATGCGCAAGCTCGTCCAAGCACCAAGATGAATCTGCATAGTTTTGAGAGAATACAACAACGGCGATGCGTGATTCTTGGATGGCCTTCAAGAGGGCTGGACCGATTCGCTCACCCCGAGGAAGTGTTTCATCATCCTTGTATGTTTGGATTCCTTGTTGTACAAGATCCTTGTAGAGATGATCCACAAAGTTCTTGCGGGTGTCTTCTCCTCTAAAACTTAGAAATACTTCATGTTTCAATGAGTGAGAAGAGGAGGATGATGAAGATGCCATTGATCTGTAGATCAAATTTTTTTGGAATTAGTATAATAAAAGCAAGAATATGAATCTGCCATTGATCTGCCATTAAACTTTACTTTTTCCAAGTGAAGCATAATACTATTTTTTCTTCTTCAAAAAGGCATAAGAGTAATAGTAAATCAAACACTTAAAAAACTGATGATACTGCACCTGCTTTGCACGTCTTCTTCTTCGAAAGACATTGGGCTGTGTTGTTGATGGTGATCGGAGGATCTTCTGAAGAAAACGGAAACGATGTAGTCGACGGTGACAGCGGTGGCGAATACAGTGAAGAAAGTAGTGGGAGAGAGTCCGGTGTAGGCGGTGATGGCTTCTTTGAGAGTCTCCATAAATTCAACAGCCATTGTTGTGATGGTTTTGTTTGTGTGGTTCATCTACTAGTGTGTGTATGTGAGTAGATACATATAGGTATATTGTTTAGGTAGGTACAAACCTTATCCCTATCAAGTATTTTGCGTCTTTTACACAACTAGTATTAAGCACCCGTCGCGTTGCAGTGGGGGCCTATAACTGTGCTAAATAGCATCAATGTCACACCACCGCGATCGACCACCAACACTGAATTTACGGCGTGCTAATGCTAAGAAATTAGATCGTAACGTAAAACATAGAAGATAATGACTAAGTCGATCTAGGACCTGCATATTTTGACGAACCCGTCAAACGGGAAAAATAGACAACGTAAAAAAGTTGAACAACACACGCACGTTGCGTCATGTTAACTCAAAAAACTTAGAACGAAGCGGAAAACGAAACGTAAAAACGTTGAACCACACACACACCTTGTGCCGTGCTAACTCGCAAAATTTAGAACGAAGCATAAAGCGAACAAATTAGTGAAAGATGAAATGTATAAGAGATGAAAGTTAAAAGTAAAAAAGTTGTGAGGTTAAATTTATAAAGATGAAATGTTTTGGGTTAAAAGTAGAAATTAAAATAGTTTTGGGTTATAAGTAATTTTTCAAATACTTTTGGACTAAAACTAAAAAATTCAATTTTTTTTTGAAAGACTCCCCAAGTATTAGTTACAACACCTAGATGCATATATGAGTTGCTAATTTATGGTATTTAATTTAATATATGTGGATGATATATTATATTTCAAAATTCTCCTAATTTTAATTTTATCACATGTTTAAAACTGAGTCGTTGACAAGCTAAAGCTACTCACAAACTACTACACATCATATAAAAAAGATTGTTTAGTAATGAAGCTCGAGAGCCGTATCTCGGTAGCCTAAATGAGTTTATTATTTATTTCATCTTTACTTTATATACTAAATGTGTGTATATATGTATTTACATAAATATAACTTTTATTTATAAAACTAGTGAGTTATCACCCACGCTCAGCGGCGGGTTTGGTACGTAGAAAAGAAAAGTAAAACGTGAACTTAACAAAAAAAAAAAAAAAACCATATCGCAATGGTATATTTAAAAATCATGAAAAAGTTATGTCATTTTATACGAATGCAAGTTATTTGAAGAAAATTCACCCTAAAATATATATAAAGATAAATATGACGGTCGTGCATTACATTAGTCGGTTTAAATGTAGATAAAAAAGCACGTCGCAATGGTGTATTTAGAGATGAGTGTCGAGCGGCGACCAGTTTAAAAATGTTTAAAACAACTGGTAGGTTAAAAAACAACGTTACGAATATTTATAACAAAAAAACACACCGCAATGATGTATTTAGTGATGACTTGTGTCAAGAGGTTAAAAAACCCGAATGATTTATAGAAACATTTAAAACAACCTGTCGGTTTAGAAACAACATTACGAAAATTCACGTCGAAACTTAGATAAAAATAACTTGTGTGGGGCGTTGATCTAAAAACGGAACACATAAAAATTATGTAACAGGAAATTTGTTAAAAACTCAAAGGATAACTTTATTAAAGTTCGTAGTTTAATCGGTTAAAGAATAAGGATGAAAAAAATATAATTTTACTAAAGTTGGGAGACCAAACGTTTACATAATTAAGACCAGAGACTATAAACGAAACTATTCACTGAAAACAAAATATATTAATACCAACAGTGAGTACTATTCATAAGCACCCACGATTCTTAGTTAACTAGTAGAATTTCCCCGCACGTTGCGGCGGGACTCCGGTACAATTTATTACGGTATCGCTACGGTATCGACACTCGATATAGCAACCGAAAGACAAAACTCATCAATATAGTCATGATATGCACAAAACGACAAGGGCACGTATTTTATGTTGACGAAAACCATAAAAACAAATATTAGTACTGATTTTCAACGAATACCAATAATGATTATGTTGGTACCATTACCAGTGTTGTTCGCCTAAAATTGACGCAACACCAATATTGTTGGGACGATAGACGTTTGGTTCGTCATGGTATTAGTATGATACCAATACCCACTCTAGTTTACAATATAAAGTAGATACTATATATTGCTACCGAAGTTGTTTGCACAATATTGATTCAGTTCATTGTAAGGAAAAAAGGTATAAGTTTTCGTCAGGGTACCAGTTCGGTTGATCACACTAAAGAAAAAAAGTTTTTTGATTTTGAACAAAACGTTTAGTGAAACGAAGATAAAATAAGCACGTTCCGTTAATTCGGAATTCGATTACACTATATTATTGGAATGACAAAAAGGGTAACAATATCAATATATATATATATATATATATAAATTAATATGTACGATTGTGCTAACGATTACTTGTACATTACCACTCACAAAAAAACTCGGTTTTAGAAAAAAAAAAAAAAAAAAAAAAAAAACTTAATGTCAAAACGTAAATAAAATCAGACACGTCAAAACAACATACTAAAAAACAATATCAGAAAATCTATTAGGTAATAAAATAATTAAAAAAAATAATATTATAAAAATCTTTGAACACTATTCATCAACGCTTATATAAATTATGATATGTATAATAATATAATTAAGTAATAAAATAATTAAAACTGGAAAACAATATCAGAAAATCTATTAGGTAATAAAATAACTAAAAAAATAATATTATAAAAATCTTTGAACACTATTCATCATTACTTGCTTTTAATATGTACTAGTGGTTTTCCCCCGCGCTATGCGGTGGGAACTCAGTTGGTATCCGTTCGGTTCGTTCTGGTACCGACACTCGCTATAGTAACTGAAAGAGAAAACTATAAAATAAATCGGGTTTTGCCCAAAAGAATACGTACTTTATATCAATCGAAAACCATAGAAAGGAGTACCGGTTCCGATAAAAAAATATCAATCGAAAACCATAAAAAGGAATATTTGTTCTCATACTGCCGATATTGGTACCAATGTTATTCGGTTGAAATTGGTTCAGTAAGTCCCAGATCAATACTCGTACAGTTTACGATACAAAAAATGTGTTTCTTATATTTTTATCAGCACTTGTATAGTTTACGATAGAAAAAAAAAACAAATTAAATATCATTGTCGGTTCATGTTCGCTTTGGTACGATAGCGTCATGGTATCCATTTTAAATATCATTGTCGGTTTCAGTTTGATTTTGTACAATAACGTCATGGTATCCATCTTAAACATCATTATCGGTTTCAATTCGATTTGATACGATAGCAACACAGTATCCATTTTCAATAAAAAAAACAAATTAGAAAAAACTAAATTAAAATAAATATAATATTAAAGATTTAGTTTTACTATTCATCATCATTTCAAAATAATATGTATAATATGTATAATAATAATAATAATAATTTTAATAATAATTATGATAAAAATAATTAAACAATATATACATACTTATATTATGTTATATATATATATATATATATATATATATATATATATATATATATATATATATTATAGGGTAAGGTTATTGTAAAAAAGGTTAAAAGTGTGACAGAGGTGAGAAATATTGTGGAGATGACATGTGTCCTAAATCTAAATTAATTCAAAAGGGTAAACAAGTAATTTTATCATTAATTCAACTAATTAAAAACTTCCCATAACCGTCACCTTAATTATAGGAACTTGATTTTTTTAAAAGATCTCTATAAACACCATTCAGCACATATATAACACCATACAGTAAAGTATATAACACCATTCAGTAAGTATATAACACCATTCAATAAAGTATATAACACCATTCAGCAAGTATATAACATCATACAGTAAGTATATAACACCATTCAGTAAGTATATAACATCATTCAACAAGTATATAACACCATTCAGCACATATATAACACCATTCAATAAAGTATATAACACCATACAATAAAGTATATAACATCATTCAGCACAAATATAACACCATTCAATAATCATTACATCTCTGTATCATCTTCTCCACTGCCAGCACCACCACTGTCTCTCCGCCTCCGCTGTAGTGTTTAGGTGGCCGGCACTACCGCTACCGTTAACGTTAACCGCTGCACCGCCGTTAACCGCTGTCGCTACGCCGCCGCTGTCGCTCCGCCGCTAACCGCTGCACCGCCGGAGATGATGAACTGGTGCTGCTGGAACCAGTTCTCCACTGCGATGTAGAGAGAGAGATCGAAATTGTAGAGATAGAGATCATCTGGTCGTGCGATGTAGAGAGAGAGATCGAAATTGTAGGGATTTTGATTAACAGTTTCCTATTTTGAATAGATATAAAGACTTTATTACCCCTATAATTTTCAATTCAGTCCAAAAAAATAAAAAAAAAATTTACAATTTGGTCCCTATTAATCTCAACCATTAGATCAAAGATTTAATGGTGTAGATTCTTTCTTACCCTTCTCACACTTTTGGTCTTTTTTACAGGAACCTTTCTCTCTCTCTCTCTCTCTCTCTCTATATATATATATATATATATATTGTAAAAAAAACTTATAATTGATAGAAATTAATTAATAAATAATAAACAAGCCAAGCCCGAGCCAAACTCCGACTTGAAAAACTATTCATGAGCCAAGTTCGAGTTTTGTTTCGTTCGAGCTTTTGAAACAAAGCTCGAACTGAGTCGATCTTGAGCTCTTATAAGCTAAATGAGCTTGAGCTCGAGTTTAGGTGGGCTCGACTCATTTACCCCTAATTAAAACATAGCATGTGAAGTGATCCTAGTTGTAAATTGTAGGTTTAGATAGTGGTAGGAGATGATGAAGACGGTGCGAAAGTTGTAGAGTGGTGGTGGTTGGATGGCGGCGATGGTCAACCACCACTCTGGTGGTGTTTTCCGGTGGTTGTCTTCAAACTCTGATATCAAATCTGACTTTGTAAATTTGTTTGTATTTAATTGTTGTTATTAGGGTTACAATAAGTGTGCTATAGACACCATGTTATACTCTTAACCATACACTCACAAAATATTACATTTGATCTAATATAATAGTAAATCAAAACAAGTTGAAAGTAAAATTACTATAAAATTAGAAGACGGGTTAAAACCAAAAAACTAAGTAAAGCTATTAAAATATTATAGTATTACCAAATCTTATATGTTAGTGTGAAGGGTGGTGTTTAGGGGTTAATTATCTGGTTTCAAACTAATTAAACTGTAAACCGAACTGCATCAGAATCATTTAAAACCGAACTAAATCACATGTTCGACTATTCGGTTTAAAATTGAAACCATAATTTCAGAATTCTAGTCAGTTAGTGGAACAAAACACACAGAAGAAACTTTTCTCTCTGGTATCTCTGAATTCCGACGGTCGCCGGTAGGGCACGAGGGGGGTCAGGCCGGAATAGCGTGCAAGGAAGCTTCGGCGTCGTGCCTTGAGGATTCCTTTCTCCCTATCCCCCTTGTCCCGATTCCATTCGCCTGCTGGGACTGGTTAGTTTCCTGCTTCGTTCCTTTCTTTCTCCGGTGGGTGTTTCTTCCCTTCTCCTCCTTGATGCTCGGTGGCTCGACGACGACGGAGTTCGCGGCTTAGTGTGTGAAGTTTTGTCGGCCCTGTTTTGTTGACAGTGGTTCCTGACTTAACTTCTATCCCTAATCGGTGTTTCCTTAGTCCATTCGCTGTCGGCTGTTTCAATGGAGGGACGAGCGGACCCGGTGACAAAGTTTTTTGTTTCGAATCTCCCGGAGGGCTGTACTCCATGGGAGTTGTATGGGATTATGCAGAAGTTTGGGGAAGTTGATAGAAGTTTCGTGGCTAAGAAGAGGGATAAGTTTGGTAACCGGTTCGGTTTTGTTTCTTTTAAGTCGGTCAGGGATTGGAAGAAGTTGGAGAAAAGGGTTAATGGATCCAATATGGGTGGGAATAAGTTAAGGGTTAATGTGGCGCGGTTTGCTGTCGAGAATAACGGTCGTGATTTCGAGCAGAAGAAGCCTAGGGCCTCTGTGGGTCAAGGTGGTGGTTCGGACCATCAGGTCAACAAAAATTCGTTTGCCAACAGGGACTTTAGATCTTACAGGGACGTGGTTAACCCCATGTCGGCTGGTTCGGGTCAGCCTGGGGGGGGGGTTTCTCGTCTGGTAGTGGTTCGTCGGAGAAAGTAGTAGAGGTTAAGGAGGATATCAATGCTTTTCAGGACCTTTATCGGATGGTTGTCGTCGGGAGGACTAAGGACCTTGACACCCTTGTGTTCTTTGACCGGTTGATGAGGATTGGTAAGGTTCGATTCGTTAAGATCCAGTATTTAGGCGGCTTGTCGATTCTTGTTTCCTTTGCTTGCTCGGAGGAGGCGGAATCGTTTATGAAGAACAAAGGGTTATGGGGGCCTTGGTTTTCGAGTTTGGACTTGTGGGAAGGTCAGGTGCTAGCAGTGGAGTGTATTGCGTGGTTAAGAATCCAGGGGCTCCCGCTTCAGCTTTTCGAGTCGGATATCATGAAGAAGGTGGGTGATCTGTTCGGGAAATCGGTGTTTGTTCCGAGCGATGTAGGGGAGGACAAGGACCTTTCGGTTAAGTGTGTGGGGGTGCTAGCAGGGCATGAAGACAGGATTAAGGAGTTCGTGAGAATTAACTGGAGAGGAAGGTGGTTTAGGCTGTGGGTGTCGGAAGAAGAGAACGTATGGCTCCCGGACTGTTTAGGGTCGCCGGTCTCGGAGTCGTCGGAGTCGGAGAAGAAGGCTTCGGAGAATGCTTCTTCCGGTATGGGAGAAGAATCGTCGGATGCCAGTAAGGGTGGCGGTCCGGCTTTCGAGGCGGCTGGCGTCAGCGGTGTTAATTCGTTTAATAGAACCGAAGAGTCTTTATTCAAGTCTAAGGATAATCCCAAGAAGGTGGGAAATGTCAATGGTTCTCATGAGATTGACGGTGGTGGGGTTATGGGCACAGGGAACAATATATGCAAAAAGTCTTTTGGGGCCAAGAAAACTCATAGAAATAAGTTCAAATCTAAGCCCACTTCTTTGGGCTCTTCTTCGGGTGATAGGCCCAGGAAACGTCAGCGAGCTGTTGTAGATAAAGAATACCTCTTTGGTTTGGATGAACTAATTAATAATGGCCCGTATCCGTTTCAAAACGTGGTGGATCCGGTATCGGTTCCGGATGGTGACGCGGTTAACGGAGGAAGGGATTCCTCACTGGATCTTAACCGGAGGGTTTCCTTGGCTTCGGTTTCTTCGAGATTAGCGGAGGATGTGGAACAAGATGGAGGGGTATCGAACGCCGGGTCGGTTGCTGGTTGCAATCTGGTGGAAGAGGTGGCTGCGACTTTAAAAATCGGGGACCAATTAGGAGTGGACCTGCGTTTCAACGAAAAATTGGTGGAGGAGTCTATTGCGGGCCAAGGTATTAATGTTGTTCTCCCATGAATTTCATGTCTTTGAACATTAGAGGTCTAGGGGGGGGGGATTCCAAAGCTTAATGTTAATTTCTTCGCCATTCAAGAGTCTAAGGTGTCGGTGTTAGAGGGTCGTGATGTCTCGAGAATTTGGGGGGATAGTGTCACACCCCGATTTTCCACGTGTCACCGGTGGGCCCGGTGGGGAGTATCGTGACGTCATGGTTGGCAACATAATAGTCAAACAACACAATATTATCAAGCACAGCGGAAGCAATTGAAAATATAATACAACCGAATTTATTATTGTAATATCAGCTGTCACAATATTCGGAAGTTTATCCACAGAAGGATCGAACATAAAATGGAAACAATAGTTCAACAGACTTCAGGCATCTTAAGCTTGCGAGACTCTTTATTGATGCTAAGGAGACAATCCAGCCAATTACGTTTAGTACCTGCATTTAGTCTTTTTGGGAAAATACGTCAGTTTACACTGGTAAATACAATCAACTGACTCATTTTGGAAAATGGTTTGAAAATTGGTTTGGATGCACATGGCATAAATATTTTATAATTTGATTAAAATGCACAGAGGCAAGATTAATCTTTTTATTAACTTGGGAGAATTATTTAATATTATAATCTTGTGAACGAATTACATGTTACTTATGCGTTCAGTAGCCCGAATCAAATCCGGGTTAAAGATCAATAGACACACCACTTTAAGTGAGTTATACACGGGAGTACGCCTACACTAGGGGTGAGCAAAAACCGAACCGAAAACCGAAACCGCACCAAAAACCGTAAAAACCGAAACCGCAAAACCGCAACCGACACAAAAACCGCAAAAACCGAAACCGCAAAGGTATGGTGCGGTTCGGTTTTAGCTTTAAAAACCGCACCAAAAAACCGAAACCGCACCGCAAAATTATTATATATATATATATATATATTATATAATATACTTAAAGATTTAAATATAAAATTCCCTATATATTATATAATCTGTGTTTGTTAAAAAAAAAGTACAGACTTGACTTTGTTAAGGTTTTCTTTACATGTGTGAGTTTATATTTCAAATACCTACTAACATATATTTTTTGTTTTTTTTTTTCTATCTAGGAAACACTAATGGCAAATGATAGTTGGAAACATTGAAAGTTGGAAAGATTGAAAGTTGGAAACAAGAATGAGTTGGAAACAATATTACGTTTTTATTTGGATACGACTATGTGATTAAGCTTTCACCGTTTCACATAGCAACTATTATTCTAGACATGTTTCTAGTACAAACTCTTGTTTTGATTGATGTCCTCTAGCCCATACATATGCTCTTCACATTGCTCTTGCAAAAATTATATTCTAATTACCATCAAGTATTAGATGTATTCCAGTATTAAAACCGAGAGTTTTTTTTAGATGTATTCAACTATTAAAACCGAAACCGCACCGAAACCGAACCGCAACCGCAAATAAACCGCAAAAACCGTACCGCAAAAAAACCGCAACATGTGGTTTTAAAAAAATAAAAACCGCACCTCGCGGTATGAGTTGCGGTTTTATGCTAAAACCGCACCAAACCGCACCATGCTCACCCCTAGCCTACACCCCGTGCTCAGGTCGTGGCCATCTCGTAAGATGATGCCAGGGATATCCGGGACATGGTCATTAACCCCCCAAAGGCTGTAAAGTAAACAAGACTGTTTAAAACGAGCCGATCAAATTATTCAACTACCCACTAAGCGTGGAGATTTGATGCCCGATCAAGCGGTACGCTATGTACCGTAACCCAAGCCCGTATAGGGAAAATAAGTTAAAAGTATTTACCTGATGCAAGTATAAATCACAATAAGCAGAATGCACTTAGCTTTTACTGTTTCTCCTAATCTGGAACGAAGGTTTAATATAACCTATTAGAATTCTAACGGGTCTTTTATTAAGCTTAAGCTTAGACCGGCTAGTTTCAAGATACGGTTCGTACGCACGATTAAGCGAAGACCGGATAGAATGTGATTCAGACCCGACAAGTTTGAAGACTTGTTTAATATGGGTTTATTATTCACATTCTGGATTTTGAGATAAAACCGTTAAGGTTTGACCCATTTCGGCTAATTTATGTAAACTTGTTAGATAAACCGAATCGTACGCGTAATAAGCGTGACGGGTAGTCATGAGAGCTATATACAGGTTTCCTAAGTTAATTATGTCTCAAATATGTTGTGACATCAGTAAGGTGTCTTTCGTTATGCCCGAAATGTGTTTAAACACAAACTAGGCCCCGTAGGGTAGTTTGGTCATTTAAAAGTTTATAAAAGAGTTTAAGTGACAACCTGAGTTAAGGTCTGATGTAATTCAGCAAATATACTCAATTTGCTAAGTTACATCAGTAGGTTAAAGCATGTATGTGAAACTTATCATTTTTAACCAAACTAGGCCCCGTAGGGGTATTTTGGTAATTTCACATAAGCCGAAAAGCTCAAAACTAAAGTCTGAGTTTATCAACCTTTGCTTACTGTTAAAATATGATAATTTGCCTCTTATATCAGTAGGTATCAACCCGGGTATGTCCAATATGATTTTAAAACATACTATGCGTTAAAAACGCTAATTAAGGCGATTAAAGGCCATTTCCGGGTTCGATACTTAAATCTGATATTTTTATATTTCCAGAAGGCTTAAAATAATTTATTTATCATATGTGATCAGTAGCAAAAGGTTGGGAGTCGTTTAGATGTGTAAAACTTATTTTATGGCCCGTAAGGGCAAAACCGACATTTACCGGATTAAGCCTACGACTACTAGTTATGCTCAGCCTAAAATTAATTAAAAAATTTTTAAAATCCCAAAATAATATATTACATCAGTGGGTATTAAGTTTGATACCAAAAAGTAGGCTTAACTAGGCTATACGCTAATTACGCCATTTTATTAACATAAAGCCTTAAATTTGCGATAATGAGCATAACTCTTAATCTACAAGTCAAACTGATGTCAAACTTTGCATACAAGTTTATATATCAGTAATTTAAGTTTCTACTCTTTTACATTTCCAAAAATCACGTTTTAAGTTAATAAGGGCATAATGGTCAACATATGAGCAATTAACGGAAACGTGCATATTAATTGGATAACTAATGAACCAAGGTGTATAATCACAGAGGGTTGTACTAACATGTATCCTAGTCCAATTAAAGCTCTGAGGCATTTCTAAAACATGCCCAAATGGGTCAGAACTGAAAGTCAAAGTGAAAGTCAAACTATGTGACTTTCGGTTCCGAACCGGGTCTAAACAGGAAATTGTCGGGTTGAACATGTTTAGACATGTTCTTACACTTATTGCCAAGTTATAACAATGATCCAACAGGTTTCATATGCTCTATAATGTTAATTATGCATAAATGGCATTTTAAGTATTCTGTTGACTTTTTCGGATTAAGTTTGACCCGACAAACGATCTAGTTAGAGTGGGAATCAGGGGGAACCCTTTTGAGGTTTTATTACCCACATAATTACCAACTTATAACTACTTTCACTTCGGCTAATCACTGGACCATTAGTGATTAATCTTAAAGTCAACCGTTAGTTACGACGGTTTGCCTTTTAAGCTAAAACTAAGTTAAAACTTAATTGAGAAAGGATTAGAACACTTACTGAAGTCCTAAGCTTGATTAGGAAGGACTTGGGTCTGCTTTGAAGCTCCAGAAGGCTCCTCAATTGCAGAATGAAGGTGTGATCATAATGGTAGCACATGAAGGCCTTTTATAGTGTTCAAGACACCACAAAATATTGACAACCAAGTCTATTACTGACCACAAGTTGTTTACAAGTGTCCCTAGTGTTCTAGAGGTTGTTTAGGGGCCTCTTGGAAGTGAAACAAATGATTAAAAATCAGTTCCAAGGCTGAACAGCCAATTTTTACGAGTTTCTGCATCTGGGTCCTTGCTTACGGACCTCAAGGTCCCCAATGTTGAGGTCCTCAAGGCTGTTATCAGGGCAAAAATCACCTTTTCAGTTTGCATCCCTGGCTCTTGGTTCTTCGAAAGGTCAATCCACCTTTACTCTTGCAATTTGAACCCTCTAAATTGACACACAAGGGCTTCAAGGTTTATACCTACTTTATTTAGTCCTTGATCACTTTGTTATTACCCGAAAAGTCATAACTTTCAACATTGACGCTTTAACCCCTCGCATACGAATTTGATCATAACTTTCTCATACGATAACGAAACTTTATGAAATTTTAATCGTGCATTCTAGTGAGCATAATTTACATTTACAAAGCTTCGGGTTCGTCAAAAGGTCACTCAGAGGTATATCTTTAACATGTTGACACATTTAACCCCTGTAGTTTGTAATCTCTCACTTTTAGCTTCGTATGATCCATGATTTATTCGTTTGATGTTATAAACATCATGTAGGGTTATTATGAAGTATATTTATTCACTGTTGACACTTAGAATCCGTATAATCACATACTTTCCATGTTTGTCAACTCTAGTCCTTTTATAACATTCTTTCACACGTTCAAACTTTATGACACGTGTCAACACATTATAGGACGTGAATTTTCGAGGTGTTACATCCTCACCCCCTTAAAATAAATCTCGACCCGAGATTTACTGAAATAAGTAAGGGTACTTTTCTTTCATCGTGGATTCAACCTCTCACGTGAATTCGGGACCTCTACTGGCATCCCATTTGACCTGAACAATAGGTACATACTTCCTTTTGAAGCTTCTTTACCTGTCGATCTTCACTCGACAAAGGTTTTTCAACAAATTTTTAAGCTCTCGTCTATATGCACATCTGTAGGTGGTATAACCAGTGATTCGTCAGCGAAACACTTTTTTCAGATTGCAGATGTGGAACACATTGTGAATTCCATTGAGCTCTTCCGGTAAGTTTAACTTATAGGCAACTGACCCGACACGTTCGATAACCTCGAAAGGTCCTATGTATCTCGGGCTTAGCTTGCCTTCATTACCAACCCGCATCACCCCCTTCCAGGGTGACACTTTAAGTAGGACTTTGTCACCTGCTTCGAAGTGAAAATCCTCATGCTTAGGATCAGCGTAACTCTTCTGCCTATCCCGGGCAGCTTTGAGACGGTCACGAATCTGGACAATCTTGTCCGTTGTTTCGAACACTATCTCTGGTCCTGATAACTGGACATCTCCAACTTCCGCCCAACAATTAGGCGATCTATACTTTCTACCGTATAATGCCTAAAAAGGCGCAGCCTTAATGCTGGTATGGTAGCTATTGTTGTAGGAGAATTCGATTAATGGTAGGTTCTCATCCCAACTACCGCCTAAATCGATTGCACGTGCACGTAGCATGTCTTCCAACGTTTGAATAGTACGCTCACTCTGACCGTCTATCTGAGGATGGTAAGCTGCACTATAGTTCAAACGTGTGCCCAAAAATTGTTGGAAACTCTTCCAGAAATGTGACGTGTATCTAGTATCTCTATCAGAGACAATAGCCACAGGTATGCCATGTAAGGCTACAATCTTATCAACGTATAACTGGGCTAACACATCGGAGCTGTAAGTCTCCTTGATGGGTAAGAAATGAGCTGACTTAGTCAGTCCATCAACTATAACCCATATTGTATCATTTCCTTTTCTTGTCTTGGGTAACTTGGTAATAAAATCCATAGTTACCATTTCCCACTTCCACGTAGGAAGTTCAGGCTGTTGTAGCAAACCTAATGGTTTCTGATGCTCGGCTTTGACTTGCGCATTTGTCAAGCATTTAGCTACATAGGTGGCCACAGACTTCTTCAAGCCTATCCACCAATAGTTTGCCCTTAGATCCTGGGTAGCTGATGGCAAATTCTTAATCGTTGCCTAATTAGGGTTGCGGCATTTAATACGTAAGCAATATGAACCGTCTTTCTTATTTAACAATATCAACCCTCGGAAGATTGAGTCAGGCTTTGTGTGCCTATGTTTTAAAACCTACTAAATCAAGGTTTCGTTTATTCCATAATCCATATGGAGTTTTCACAATACTCCAGCCCACGGTGGGATGTTAATCTTAGTTCTACCTGTCTTCCAGGAGGTAAGCAGGGAAAACTTATGAGAAGATAATTAAGATACAAGGAGGCTATGGAGATTTTCCATATCTCAGGCTCCAGTTCATCCATCATTGTTCGTGTCAAATAAGTGACACCTTTATGTTATAAGTCCACGAATTCCTTATTCGGGAACATTTACTTGGAAAATTTCCATTTTTGGATATCTTCTTTGAATACTACTAGTCGACTTTAGTGCAATATGACCATTGGGATATCTCAGGGGTTCCATGTATTAAACCTCCATGCTGATCAGACATGGAAATAATCTATGGGACACACTAGGATACGCCAATCCTCATATGACACTTTAATCAAACATAGTTTGGCATTCGCAGGCGATAGAAAACAATGAGAAAAATAATTAAAATAACATATGTTGTCGTACTCTATGCAAAGAAAGAGTGCTTTTAGATTTTCGGAAGGTTTTTCTTGCCGATACGAGAAGAATCGGTTACTATGGTTTCCTTGGTAATTATACCTTGTGGATGATAATAAAAGTTTTTTTTGCTAAGTTTATGGTTCATGAAGATTTATTATTGCCTGTATTAAAAACAGGACACTTAGCAGAAATTATCATTGATAAATGATAAGGAAGTTTATTGCACAAGTGCTTATATTTAATCAATAATG
This sequence comes from Helianthus tuberosus, assembly GCA_030545235.1. Taxonomy (NCBI): domain Eukaryota; kingdom Viridiplantae; phylum Streptophyta; class Magnoliopsida; order Asterales; family Asteraceae; genus Helianthus; species Helianthus tuberosus. Next base: position 95,450 of record JARYGA010046105.1, read on the forward strand.
GAAGTTTCACAAACTAGGCACCTAGCTCAGTTGGCTAGGCGCGCGAAAGGGTGCGGCCGGCCTAGACCCAGGTTCGATTCCGGGGACGGCCAGTTCCACCATTTTTTTATGTCTAATATTAATTAATCGTACGGATACGTGTAATTATGAGAGTTGTCTCATAAGGAGTCTTGATAATTAATTGCTTCTTATTACCCACAATATGGGCTTGATTTTATCACTAAATTGAGTCCTTGTATTTAACGGAACTAGGACATCAAAAAAATGATTCCTAATGGGTATAAAACATCCATCTATTAATGCTGAAGCAGTCTCAGAGGTATACCGGCTTCTTACCGAACTTTCGTTTCTTTTTATTAAGCCTGTACTGGCTCTCTTTCTTAGATTTCTGGGAGTTATTCTCCTTCTTTTGGTTCATCCTTCATATACGAAGTGTGAACAAAACCTCTTCTCATGAGTAATTGAACATGGTTTTTAAATGAAATTCAGAGCGAGGAGCATTCGGCTCTTTAGATTATTTCATGATCTTTCCATGGTCCTTTCAACTGCTGCGTCAACCACAGCTTGAAGATTAACTCCATTAATATTGAGGTTTACGTTTGTAGTTTTATTAACTTTCGTCGCCTTATTAGCATTGCGACTTTCGTCTACCTCATCCGAGTTTTCCATACTCGAAACTTGGTACCAATCACCAAGATTTAACCATTATTAGTCATCATCCTGATGACCTGACTTAGGTTAACCACGGCATTCATAAACCGTATGGGCTATTTTGTTCCGAACATTCATAGTGAATGTTATTTGAACGTATTTCCATTATATTTAGCCTAGGTCACAACGGGACCATCAATGGAATGCAAAGTTTGGAGCGAGTCCAATACCTGCTTGACAGGGGACCATAATGTCACAACTGTCTTTGTCACTAGGACGATTATAAATAGCTCAAAGGCTTTAATTATATATATATATATATATACATATATGGCATAGAAGCCTGTCTCGAGGGACGTAGAAAAATATGGCATAAAGCACAGTCATGAAGGACATAAGTAATCATATGGCGCGAAGGCCTTGTCGTGATGACATTTAGATATGGCACAAACGGCCTTGCTATAAGGACATTCATCAAATTTGGTACAAAGGCATGTCACCAGAAATGTTAACATTTAATATGTTAACTTGTCACGAATGACCAATTATAGCACATAGGCTTGTCCTGAATGACTTTAAAACATAACTCGATGGTCTATTTTTCGAGGACCTTAATTTATAAGCCGCAATCTTATTATATTAGGACTTCAAGGTTTAAACGTGGTTCTTCACCTTTGGACAGGGAGTCATAGACTACAACTGTCATCGTCTTGAAAGACGATTCTTTTGGCAGAAAAAATAAGCCAGTCAACATCACTAATGGATGTTTATATATAACCATCGTATCTAAGGATATTAGTCATGATCACATCGATCATATTGACTATTAGGTTTGGGTATAATCACACCATTTTGAACAGGGGATCATAAAGATTACTACTATCTTTGTCTTACCGACACTAGAATAGGGTATAGCCCGTAGGCATTTCATCACGAGGGATGCTAATATTATGATCATCATACTGATGATACTAGTCAAGATCGCAACGAGTATAGACTATGGGATTTGAGTATAGCTCACCCCCTTGGGCAAAGAATCACAAAAGATTACAATTGCCTTGTCTAAATTGGACAATATAATATAGCCCTTAGGCAAAACATCATTAAGGATGTTAAATTCTTAAATCATCATATTGACGATCTTTGTCATGATTGCATTGATCACTTAGACTATTAGGCTTGAGCAGAGCTCACTACCTTGCACAGGGAATCGTAAATATCACACTGTCTTTGTCACACATGGACAATATAATATGGCCCATAGGCGAAACATCACTAATGGATGGTTATAATAGGTTCATCCTATTAGAAGATATAAGTCATGATTGCATTAATCATATTGACTATTTTGGTTTGAGCATAGCTCACCACCTCAGACAAGGAATCATAAAGATAACAATGTCAATGTCTCAAATGGACAATATATTATAGCCCGTAGGCAAAACATCACTAAAGGATGTTTAATAATGCTATCATCGCATCAGATGATATTAGTCATGATCGCATTGATCATATAGACTATTACGTTTGGACATAGTCCAATATTTTAGACAGAAGGTCAAAGACCATCACTGTCGTTGTCTTATCGGACAATAAGTTTAGCCCGTGGCACTTTATCATTAACGGATGTTTATAACATGATCGTGTTATGGGATAATATAAGCCGTGATTTCTAAATCACCAGGCTAGATAAGGAAATTGGAAGAATCCAATATAAGGATGATTGTTGTGATTTTCTCGAATCACATTTCTCAAGAGTGCTAACACGTTCTTAAGTGTTACCAAGGATCTGAATCCCTTGAGTAGGTTTCACCATCTTGGCCGCGTAGGCTAGGTTTCACCTTTAAGATTCTTTTTAAAACGCATACAGATAGGGAAGGAAGGATATTTATTTCATTCAGGATTTTTATCATAAATCCTAATTCATAAGTTAATAATAGCACAAATGGCCTAGTCGCGTAGACAAGTTAAATTTTTAAACCATGATTTCAGAGAATCGAGGCATTAGGGTTTGAATCAAAGTTCATTACCTTTTCTTGACAGGGAGTTGTAGGCTACCACTGTCTTTAGTCTCAGAGGACATTAACTATAGCCCATAGGCACTTCCCTTCTAAGGGATGTTTATTACGGAATTGCCCCTTAGGGGAATTCATTAACCATGGTAAACAGAGACCATATTTGGTTAATTTATTAATCATATATATTTAGGATTTCTATTATAAGTTATCCTAATTTTAAAACATTAACAGTTTTATTTGTGGCACCCGATGGCCTGGTCACATGGACATTTATAAATTATAAGCTTATGATTTCAGAGAATCAAAGCAACAATAACAGTTTTATTTAATAGCACAAAAGGCCTAGTCACTAGGACAATTTTTAAATCATAAGCCAGGATTTCAGAGAATCAAGGCCTTTAAATATATTAGCACAACCGGCTTAGTCACAAGGACACTTATAAGTTTATATGCTATGATTTCAGAGAATCTAAGCATTTGAGGTTTGAACCTAGTTCATTACCTTTTTCTGACAGGGAGTCGTAGCTACCACTGTATTCTGGCTCATGTGGAAATGAGCAAGGCCCGTAGGCACTATATTACCACGTATGGTTAAAGTATGATCATCTTAATTGATGATGTAAACCCAGGATTCAGCGATCATTAAACTGGGTTAAGGATCTTTTGAAGAATCCTTAATAACGTGTGTGATTTCCAACGAATCACATCTGATGGGAGTGTTAACATGTTTTCAGATGTTAACTGGAATACGAATCTTTTAAACAGGTCTTACCATCTTGGCCCGGTCTTATAATTGACCCGTAGGATAGGTTTCACACTTAAGATTCTTAATTTATGATTTGAATCTTTTTAACAGGTCTTACCATCTTGGCCCGGTCTTATAATTGACCCGAAGGCTAGGTTTCACACTTAAGATTCTTAATTTATAATTAACGCAGAACAATTTTAAATTGAGGTGTTAATATGGATCTGAATCTAATTTTTGGAACTACCATCTTGGCCGGTCTTAATATGACCCAAAGCTAGGTCTTGTCCTTTTTAGATTTTGCCATTTTATTATAATGGTAGATCTTGCAAAAGGAAATGTTATTTTCCATTTATTTAATATTTCTTGTTTAGAATGAAAGTTTAAACTTAATCATTCCACTATATAAAAATAAAAGTATAAAGTTGCCCTAAGCGGGACTTGAAAGGAATAATGTTGTCCTCGAAGGGACTAAAAAGCTAAATATGTCCTTATAAGGACTATTGAGGAAACGATTTTCAGCAAAGGAGTTTCTTCTTCATTCAATTCCTGAATGCTTTCTCCTTGGTTGCACGTCTCATCTTGGTCGCTGTACGAAGCTCAGTATTTCAAGGCTCCGGGTGTGGAGAATCCCTAGTTCAGCTTCCTCGCTTGGCGACGTATCCAATAATAATAATAAAAATTGGAAGCAAAAATTTTTCATATTAGGATTAAGATTATTCCTATGTTAAGTCTAGACTCAGAAGTTTAGATTGTGCAATTGTGTAACTGAGATTAAACACAAAAGGCTAGTGTTTAATTCACTCAGTGTTGGCTCTGATACCAACCTGTCACACCCCGATTTTCCACGTGTCACCGGTGGGCCCGGTGGGGAGTATCGTGACGTCATGGTTGGCAACATAATAGTCAAACAACACAATATTATCAAGCACAGCGGAAGCAATTGAAAATATAATACAACCGAATTTATTATTGTAATATCAGCTGTCATAATATTCGGAAGTTTATCCACAGAAGGATCGAACATAAAATGGAAACAATAGTTCAACAGACTTCAGGCATCTTAAGCTTGCGAGACTCTTTATTGATGCTAAGGAGACAATCCAGCCAATTACGTTTAGTACCTGCATTTAGTCTTTTTGGGAAAATACGTCAGTTTACACTGGTAAATACAATCAACTGACTCATTTTGGAAAATGGTTTGAAAATTGGTTTGGATGCACATGGCATAAATATTTTATAATTTGATTAAAATGCACAGAGGCAAGATTAATCTTTTTATTAACTTGGGAGAATTATTTAATATTATAATCTTGTGAACGAATTACATGTTACTTATGCGTTCAGTAGCCCGAATCAAATCCGGGTTAAAGATCAATAGACACACCACTTTAAGTGAGTTATACACGGGAGTACGCCTACACCCCGTGCTCAGGTCGTGGCCATCTCGTAAGATGATGCCAGGGATATCCGGGACATGGTCATTAACCCCCCAAAGGCTGTAAAGTAAACAAGACTGTTTAAAACGAGCCGATCAAATTATTCAACTACCCACTAAGCGTGGAGATTTGATGCCCGATCAAGCGGTACGCTATGTACCGTAACCCAAGCCCGTATAGGGAAAATAAGTTAAAAGTATTTACCTGATGCAAGTATAAATCACAATAAGCAGAATGCACGTAGCTTTTACTGTTTCTCCTAATCTGGAACGAAGGTTTAATATAACCTATTAGAATTCTAACGGGTCTTTTATTAAGCTTAAGCTTAGACCGGCTAGTTTCAAGATACGGTTCGTACGCACGATTAAGCGAAGACCGGATAGAATGTGATTCAGACCCGACAAGTTTGAAGAATTGTTTAATATGGTTTTATTATTCACATTCTGGATTTTGAGATAAAACCGTTAAGGTTTGACCCATTTCGGCTAATTTATGTAAACTTGTTAGATAAACCGAACCGTACGCGTAATAAGCGTGACGGGTAGTCATGAGAGCTATATACAGGTTTCCTAAGTTAATTATGTCTCAAATATGTTGTGACATCAGTAAGGTGTCTTTCGTTATGCCCGAAATGTGTTTAAACACAAACTAGGCCCCGTAGGGTAGTTTGGTCATTTAAAAGTTTATAAAAGAGTTTAAGTGACAACCTGAGTTAAGGTCTGATGTAATTCAGCAAATATACTCAATTTTCTAAGTTACATCAGTAGGTTAAAGCATGTATGTGAAACTTATCATTTTTAACCAAACTAGGCCCCGTAGGGGTATTTTGGTAATTTCACATAAGCCGAAAAGCTCAAAACTAAAGTCTGAGTTTATCAACCTTTGCTTACTGTTAAAATATGATAATTTTCCTCTTATATCAGTAGGTATCAACCCGGGTATGTCCAATATGATTTTAAAACATACTATGCGTTAAAAACGCTAATTAAGGCGATTAAAGGCCATTTCCGGGTTCGATACTTAAATCTGATATTTTTATATTTCCAGAAGGCTTAAAATAATTTATTTATCATATGTGATCAGTAGCAAAAGGTTGGGAGTCGTTTAGATGTGTAAAACTTATTTTATGGCCCGTAAGGGCAAAACCGACATTTACCGGATTAAGCCTACGACTACTAGTTATGCTCAGCCTAAAATTAATTAAAAATCTTTAAAAATCCCAAAATAATATATTACATCAGTGGGTATTAAGTTTGATACCAAAAAGTAGGCTTAACTAGGCTATACGCTAATTACGCCATTTTATTAACATAAAGCCTTAAATTTGCGATAATGAGCATAACTCTTAATCTACAAGTCAAACTGATGTCAAACTTTGCATACAAGTTTATATATCAGTAATTTAAGTTTCTACTCTTTTACATTTCCAAAAATCACGTTTTAAGTTAATAAGGGCATAATGGTCAACATATGAGCAATTAACGGAAACGTGCATATTAATTGGATAACTAATGAACCAAGGTGTATAATCACAGAGGGTTGTACTAACATGTATCCTAGTCCAATTAAAGCTCTGAGGCATTTCTAAATCATGCCCAAACGGGTCAGAACTGAAAGTCAAAGTGAAAGTCAAACTATGTGACTTTCGGTTCCGAACCGGGTCTAAACAGGAAATTGTCGGGTTGAACATGTTTAGACATGTTCTTACACTTATTGCCAAGTTATAACAATGATCCAAAAGGTTTCATATGCTCTATAATGTTAATTATGCATAAATGGCATTTTAAGTATTCTGTTGACTTTTTCGGATTAAGTTTGACCCGACAAACGATCTAGTTAGAGTGGGAATCAGGGGGAACCCTTTTGAGGTTTTATTACCCACATAATTACCAACTTATAACTACTTTCACTTCGGCTAATCACTGGACCATTAGTGATTAATCTTAAAGTCAACCGTTAGTTACGACGGTTTGCCTTTTAAGCTAAAACTAAGTTAAAACTTAATTGAGAAAGGATTAGAACACTTACTGAAGTCCTAAGCTTGATTAGGAAGGACTTGGGTCTGCTTTGAAGCTCCAGAAGGCTCCTCAATTGCAGAATGAAGGTGTGATCATAATGGTAGCACATGAAGGCCTTTTATAGTGTTCAAGACACCACAAAATATTGACAACCAAGTCTATTACTGACCACAAGTTGTTTACAAGTGTCCCTAGTGTTCTAGAGGTTGTTTAGGGGCCTCTTGGAAGTGAAACAAATGATTAAAAATCAGTTCCAAGGCTGAACAGCCAATTTTTACGAGTTTCTGCATCTGGGTCCTTGCTTACGGACCTCAAGGTCCCCAATGTTGAGGTCCTCAAGGCTGTTATCAGGGCAAAAATCACTTTTTCAGTTTGCATCCCTGGCTCTTGGTTCTTCGAAAGGTCAATCCACCTTTACTCTTGCAATTTGAACCCTCTAAATTGACACACAAGGGCTTCAAGGTTTATACCTACTTTATTTAGTCCTTGATCACTTTGTTATTACCCGAAAAGTCATAACTTTCAACATTGACGCTTTAACCCCTCGCATACGAATTTGATCATAACTTTCTCATACGATAACGAAACTTTATGAAATTTTAATCGTGCATTCTAGTGAGCATAATTTACATTTACAAAGCTTCGGGTTCGTCAAAAGGTCACTCAGAGGTATATCTTTAACATGTTGACACATTTAACCCCTGTAGTTTGTAATCTCTCACTTTTAGCTTCGTATGATCCATGATTTATTCGTTTGATGTTATAAACATCATGTAGGGTTATTATGAAGTATATTTATTCACTGTTGACACTTAGAATCCGTATAATCACATACTTTCCATGTTTGTCAACTCTAGTCCTTTTATAACATTCTTTCACACGTTCAAACTTTATGACACGTGTCAACACATTATAGGACGTGAATTTTCGAGGTGTTACATCCTCACCCCCTTAAAATAAATCTCGACCCGAGATTTACTGAAATAAGTAAGGGTACTTTTCTTTCATCGTGGATTCAACCTCTCACGTGAATTCGGGACCTCTACTGGCATCCCATTTGACCTGAACAATAGGTACATACTTCCTTTTGAAGCTTCTTTACCTGTCGATCTTCACTCGACAAAGGTTTTTCAACAAATTTTTAAGCTCTCGTCTATATGCACATCTGTAGGTGGTATAACCAGTGATTCGTCAGCGAAACACTTTTTTCAGATTGCAGATGTGGAACACATTGTGAATTCCATTGAGCTCTTCCGGTAAGTTTAACTTATAGGCAACTGACCCGACACGTTCGATAACCTCGAAAGGTCCTATGTATCTCGGGCTTAGCTTGCCTTCATTACCAACCCGCATCACCCCCTTCCAGGGTGACACTTTAAGTAGGACTTTGTCACCTGCTTCGAAGTGAAAATCCTCATGCTTAGGATCAGCGTAACTCTTCTGCCTATCCCGGGCAGCTTTGAGACGGTCACGAATCTGGACAATCTTGTCCGTTGTTTCGAACACTATCTCTGGTCCTGATAACTGGACATCTCCAACTTCCGCCCAACAATTAGGCGATCTATACTTTCTACCGTATAATGCCTAAAAAGGCGCAGCCTTAATGCTGGTATGGTAGCTATTGTTGTAGGAGAATTCGATTAATGGTAGGTTCTCATCCCAACTACCGCCTAAATCGATTGCACGTGCACGTAGCATGTCTTCCAACGTTTGAATAGTACGCTCACTCTGACCGTCTATCTGAGGATGGTAAGCTGCACTATAGTTCAAACGTGTGCCCAAAAATTGTTGGAAACTCTTCCAGAAATGTGACGTGTATCTAGTATCTCTATCAGAGACAATAGCCACAGGTATGCCATGTAAGGCTACAATCTTATCAACGTATAACTGGGCTAACACATCGGAGCTGTAAGTCTCCTTGATGGGTAAGAAATGAGCTGACTTAGTCAGTCCATCAACTATAACCCATATTGTATCATTTCCTTTTCTTGTCTTGGGTAACTTGGTAATAAAATCCATAGTTACCATTTCCCACTTCCACGTAGGAAGTTCAGGCTGTTGTAGCAAACCTAATGGTTTCTGATGCTCGGCTTTGACTTGCGCATTTGTCAAGCATTTAGCTACATAGGTGGCCACAGACTTCTTCAAGCCTATCCACCAATAGTTTGCCCTTAGATCCTGGGTAGCTGATGGCAAATTCTTAATCGTTGCCTAATTAGGGTTGCGGCATTTAATACGTAAGCAATATGAACCGTCTTTCTTATTTAACAATATCAACCCTCAGAAGATTGAGTCAGGCTTTGTGTGCCTATGTTTTAAAACCTACTAAATCAAGGTTTCGTTTATTCCATAATCCATATGGAGTTTTCACAATACTCCAGCCCACGGTGGGATGTTAATCTTAGTTCTACCTGTCTTCCAGGAGGTAAGCAGGGAAAACTTATGAGAAGATAATTAAGATACAAGGAGGCTATGGAGATTTTCCATATCTCAGGCTCCAGTTCATCCATCATTGTTCGTGTCAAATAAGTGACACCTTTATGTTATAAGTCCACGAATTCCTTATTCGGGAACATTTACTTGGAAAATTTCCATTTTTGGATATCTTCTTTGAATACTACTAGTCGACTTTAGTGCAATATGACCATTGGGATATCTCAGGGGTTCCATGTATTAAACCTCCATGCTGATCAGACATGGAAATAATCTATGGGACACACTAGGATACGCCAATCCTCATATGACACTTTAATCAAACATAGTTTGGCATTCGCAGGCGATAGAAAACAATGAGAAAAATAATTAAAATAACATATGTTGTCGTACTCTATGCAAAGAAAGAGTGCTTTTAGATTTTCGGAAGGTTTTTCTTGCCGATACGAGAAGAATCGGTTACTATGGTTTCCTTGGTAATTATACCTTGTGGATGATAATAAAAGTTTTTTTTGCTAAGTTTATGGTTCATGAAGATTTATTATTGCCTGTATTAAAAACAGGACACTTAGCAGAAATTATCATTGATAAATGATAAGGAAGTTTATTGCACAAGTGCTTATATTTAATCAATAATGGAAGTTTCACAAACTAGGCACCTAGCTCAGTTGGCTAGGCGCGCGAAAGGGTGCGGCCGGCCTAGACCCAGGTTCGATTCCGGGGACGGCCAGTTCCACCATTTTTTTATGTCTAATATTAATTAATCGTACGGATACGTGTAATTATGAGAGTTGTCTCATAAGGAGTCTTGATAATTAATTGCTTCTTATTACCCACAATATGGGCTTGATTTTATCACTAAATTGAGTCCTTGTATTTAACGGAACTAGGACATCAAAAAAATGATTCCTAATGGGTATAAAACATCCATCTATTAATGCTGAAGCAGTCTCAGAGGTATACCGGCTTCTTACCGAACTTTCGTTTCTTTTTATTAAGCCTGTACTGGCTCTCTTTCTTAGATTTCTGGGAGTTATTCTCCTTCTTTTGGTTCATCCTTCATATACGAAGTGTGAACAAAACCTCTTCTCATGAGTAATTGAACATGGTTTTTAAATGAAATTCAGAGCGAGGAGCATTCGGCTCTTTAGATTATTTCATGATCTTTCCATGGTCCTTTCAACTGCTGCGTCAACCACAGCTTGAAGATTAACTCCATTAATATTGAGGTTTACGTTTGTAGTTTTATTAACTTTCGTCGCCTTATTAGCATTGCGACTTTCGTCTACCTCATCCGAGTTTTCCATACTCGAAACTTGGTACCAATCACCAAGATTTAACCATTATTAGTCATCATCCTGATGACCTGACTTAGGTTAACCACGGCATTCATAAACCGTATGGGCTATTTTGTTCCGAACATTCATAGTGAATGTTATTTGAACGTATTTCCATTATATTTAGCCTAGGTCACAACGGGACCATCAATGGAATGCAAAGTTTGGAGCGAGTCCAATACCTGCTTGACAGGGGACCATAATGTCACAACTGTCTTTGTCACTAGGACGATTATAAATAGCTCAAAGGCTTTAATTATATATATATATATATATACATATATGGCATAGAAGCCTGTCTCGAGGGACGTAGAAAAATATGGCATAAAGCACAGTCATGAAGGACATAAGTAATCATATGGCGCGAAGGCCTTGTCGTGATGACATTTAGATATGGCACAAACGGCCTTGCTATAAGGACATTCATCAAATTTGGTACAAAGGCATGTCACCAGAAATGTTAACATTTAATATGTTAACTTGTCACGAATGACCAATTATAGCACATAGGCTTGTCCTGAATGACTTTAAAACATAACTCGATGGTCTATTTTTCGAGGACCTTAATTTATAAGCCGCAATCTTATTATATTAGGACTTCAAGGTTTAAACGTGGTTCTTCACCTTTGGACAGGGAGTCATAGACTACAACTGTCATCGTCTTGAAAGACGATTCTTTTGGCAGAAAAAATAAGCCAGTCAACATCACTAATGGATGTTTATATATAACCATCGTATCTAAGGATATTAGTCATGATCACATCGATCATATTGACTATTAGGTTTGGGTATAATCACACCATTTTGAACAGGGGATCATAAAGATTACTACTATCTTTGTCTTACCGACACTAGAATAGGGTATAGCCCGTAGGCATTTCATCACGAGGGATGCTAATATTATGATCATCATACTGATGATACTAGTCAAGATCGCAACGAGTATAGACTATGGGATTTGAGTATAGCTCACCCCCTTGGGCAAAGAATCACAAAAGATTACAATTGCCTTGTCTAAATTGGACAATATAATATAGCCCTTAGGCAAAACATCATTAAGGATGTTAAATTCTTAAATCATCATATTGACGATCTTTGTCATGATTGCATTGATCACTTAGACTATTAGGCTTGAGCAGAGCTCACTACCTTGCACAGGGAATCGTAAATATCACACTGTCTTTGTCACACATGGACAATATAATATGGCCCATAGGCGAAACATCACTAATGGATGGTTATAATAGGTTCATCCTATTAGAAGATATAAGTCATGATTGCATTAATCATATTGACTATTTTGGTTTGAGCATAGCTCACCACCTCAGACAAGGAATCATAAAGATAACAATGTCAATGTCTCAAATGGACAATATATTATAGCCCGTAGGCAAAACATCACTAAAGGATGTTTAATAATGCTATCATCGCATCAGATGATATTAGTCATGATCGCATTGATCATATAGACTATTACGTTTGGACATAGTCCAATATTTTAGACAGAAGGTCAAAGACCATCACTGTCGTTGTCTTATCGGACAATAAGTTTAGCCCGTGGCACTTTGTCATTAACGGATGTTTATAACATGATCGTGTTATGGGATAATATAAGCCGTGATTTCTAAATCACCAGGCTAGATAAGGAAATTGGAAGAATCCAATATAAGGATGATTGTTGTGATTTTCTCGAATCACATTTCTCAAGAGTGCTAACACGTTCTTAAGTGTTACCAAGGATCTGAATCCCTTGAGTAGGTTTCACCATCTTGGCCGCGTAGGCTAGGTTTCACCTTTAAGATTCTTTTTAAAACGCATACAGATAGGGAAGGAAGGATATTTATTTCATTCAGGATTTTTATCATAAATCCTAATTCATAAGTTAATAATAGCACAAATGGCCTAGTCGCGTAGACAAGTTAAATTTTTAAACCATGATTTCAGAGAATCGAGGCATTAGGGTTTGAATCAAAGTTCATTACCTTTTCTTGACAGGGAGTTGTAGGCTACCACTGTCTTTAGTCTCAGAGGACATTAACTATAGCCCATAGGCACTTCCCTTCTAAGGGATGTTTATTACGGAATTGCCCCTTAGGGGAATTCATTAACCATGGTAAACAGAGACCATATTTGGTTAATTTATTAATCATATATATTTAGGATTTCTATTATAAGTTATCCTAATTTTAAAACATTAACAGTTTTATTTGTGGCACCCGATGGCCTGGTCACATGGACATTTATAAATTATAAGCTTATGATTTCAGAGAATCAAAGCAACAATAACAGTTTTATTTAATAGCACAAAAGGCCTAGTCACTAGGACAATTTTTAAATCATAAGCCAGGATTTCAGAGAATCAAGGCCTTTAAATATATTAGCACAACCGGCTTAGTCACAAGGACACTTATAAGTTTATATGCTATGATTTCAGAGAATCTAAGCATTTGAGGTTTGAACCTAGTTCATTACCTTTTTCTGACAGGGAGTCGTAGCTACCACTGTATTCTGGCTCATGTGGAAATGAGCAAGGCCCGTAGGCACTATATTACCACGTATGGTTAAAGTATGATCATCTTAATTGATGATGTAAACCCAGGATTCAGCGATCATTAAACTGGGTTAAGGATCTTTTGAAGAATCCTTAATAACGTGTGTGATTTCCAACGAATCACATCTGATGGGAGTGTTAACATGTTTTCAGATGTTAACTGGAATACGAATCTTTTAAACAGGTCTTACCATCTTGGCCCGGTCTTATAATTGACCCGTAGGATAGGTTTCACACTTAAGATTCTTAATTTATGATTTGAATCTTTTTAACAGGTCTTACCATCTTGGCCCGGTCTTATAATTGACCCGAAGGCTAGGTTTCACACTTAAGATTCTTAATTTATAATTAACGCAGAACAATTTTAAATTGAGGTGTTAATATGGATCTGAATCTAATTTTTGGAACTACCATCTTGGCCGGTCTTAATATGACCCAAAGCTAGGTCTTGTCCTTTTTAGATTTTGCCATTTTATTATAATGGTAGATCTTGCAAAAGGAAATGTTATTTTCCATTTATTTAATATTTCTTGTTTAGAATGAAAGTTTAAACTTAATCATTCCACTATATAAAAATAAAAGTATAAAGTTGCCCTAAGCGGGACTTGAAAGGAATAATGTTGTCCTCGAAGGGACTAAAAAGCTAAATATGTCCTTATAAGGACTATTGAGGAAACGATTTTCAGCAAAGGAGTTTCTTCTTCATTCAATTCCTGAATGCTTTCTCCTTGGTTGCACGTCTCATCTTGGTCGCTGTACGAAGCTCAGTATTTCAAGGCTCCGGGTGTGGAGAATCCCTAGTTCAGCTTCCTCGCTTGGCGACGTATCCAATAATAATAATAAAAATTGGAAGCAAAAATTTTTCATATTAGGATTAAGATTATTCCTATGTTAAGTCTAGACTCAGAAGTTTAGATTGTGCAATTGTGTAACTGAGATTAAACACAAAAGGCTAGTGTTTAATTCACTCAGTGTTGGCTCTGATACCAACCTGTCACACCCCGATTTTCCACGTGTCACCGGTGGGCCCGGTGGGGAGTATCGTGACGTCATGGTTGGCAACATAATAGTCAAACAACACAATATTATCAAGCACAGCGGAAGCAATTGAAAATATAATACAACCGAATTTATTATTGTAATATCAGCTGTCATAATATTCGGAAGTTTATCCACAGAAGGATCGAACATAAAATGGAAACAATAGTTCAACAGACTTCAGGCATCTTAAGCTTGCGAGACTCTTTATTGATGCTAAGGAGACAATCCAGCCAATTACGTTTAGTACCTGCATTTAGTCTTTTTGGGAAAATACGTCAGTTTACACTGGTAAATACAATCAACTGACTCATTTTGGAAAATGGTTTGAAAATTGGTTTGGATGCACATGGCATAAATATTTTATAATTTGATTAAAATGCACAGAGGCAAGATTAATCTTTTTATTAACTTGGGAGAATTATTTAATATTATAATCTTGTGAACGAATTACATGTTACTTATGCGTTCAGTAGCCCGAATCAAATCCGGGTTAAAGATCAATAGACACACCACTTTAAGTGAGTTATACACGGGAGTACGCCTACACCCCGTGCTCAGGTCGTGGCCATCTCGTAAGATGATGCCAGGGATATCCGGGACATGGTCATTAACCCCCCAAAGGCTGTAAAGTAAACAAGACTGTTTAAAACGAGCCGATCAAATTATTCAACTACCCACTAAGCGTGGAGATTTGATGCCCGATCAAGCGGTACGCTATGTACCGTAACCCAAGCCCGTATAGGGAAAATAAGTTAAAAGTATTTACCTGATGCAAGTATAAATCACAATAAGCAGAATGCACGTAGCTTTTACTGTTTCTCCTAATCTGGAACGAAGGTTTAATATAACCTATTAGAATTCTAACGGGTCTTTTATTAAGCTTAAGCTTAGACCGGCTAGTTTCAAGATACGGTTCGTACGCACGATTAAGCGAAGACCGGATAGAATGTGATTCAGACCCGACAAGTTTGAAGAATTGTTTAATATGGTTTTATTATTCACATTCTGGATTTTGAGATAAAACCGTTAAGGTTTGACCCATTTCGGCTAATTTATGTAAACTTGTTAGATAAACCGAACCGTACGCGTAATAAGCGTGACGGGTAGTCATGAGAGCTATATACAGGTTTCCTAAGTTAATTATGTCTCAAATATGTTGTGACATCAGTAAGGTGTCTTTCGTTATGCCCGAAATGTGTTTAAACACAAACTAGGCCCCGTAGGGTAGTTTGGTCATTTAAAAGTTTATAAAAGAGTTTAAGTGACAACCTGAGTTAAGGTCTGATGTAATTCAGCAAATATACTCAATTTTCTAAGTTACATCAGTAGGTTAAAGCATGTATGTGAAACTTATCATTTTTAACCAAACTAGGCCCCGTAGGGGTATTTTGGTAATTTCACATAAGCCGAAAAGCTCAAAACTAAAGTCTGAGTTTATCAACCTTTGCTTACTGTTAAAATATGATAATTTTCCTCTTATATCAGTAGGTATCAACCCGGGTATGTCCAATATGATTTTAAAACATACTATGCGTTAAAAACGCTAATTAAGGCGATTAAAGGCCATTTCCGGGTTCGATACTTAAATCTGATATTTTTATATTTCCAGAAGGCTTAAAATAATTTATTTATCATATGTGATCAGTAGCAAAAGGTTGGGAGTCGTTTAGATGTGTAAAACTTATTTTATGGCCCGTAAGGGCAAAATCGACATTTACCGGATTAAGCCTACGACTACTAGTTATGCTCAGCCTAAAATTAATTAAAAATCTTTAAAAATCCCAAAATAATATATTACATCAGTGGGTATTAAGTTTGATACCAAAAAGTAGGCTTAACTAGGCTATACGCTAATTACGCCATTTTATTAACATAAAGCCTTAAATTTGCGATAATGAGCATAACTCTTAATCTACAAGTCAAACTGATGTCAAACTTTGCATACAAGTTTATATATCAGTAATTTAAGTTTCTACTCTTTTACATTTCCAAAAATCACGTTTTAAGTTAATAAGGGCATAATGGTCAACATATGAGCAATTAACGGAAACGTGCATATTAATTGGATAACTAATGAACCAAGGTGTATAATCACAGAGGGTTGTACTAACATGTATCCTAGTCCAATTAAAGCTCTGAGGCATTTCTAAATCATGCCCAAACGGGTCAGAACTGAAAGTCAAAGTGAAAGTCAAACTATGTGACTTTCGGTTCCGAACCGGGTCTAAACAGGAAATTGTCGGGTTGAACATGTTTAGACATGTTCTTACACTTATTGCCAAGTTATAACAATGATCCAAAAGGTTTCATATGCTCTATAATGTTAATTATGCATAAATGGCATTTTAAGTATTCTGTTGACTTTTTCGGATTAAGTTTGACCCGACAAACGATCTAGTTAGAGTGGGAATCAGGGGGAACCCTTTTGAGGTTTTATTACCCACATAATTACCAACTTATAACTACTTTCACTTCGGCTAATCACTGGACCATTAGTGATTAATCTTAAAGTCAACCGTTAGTTACGACGGTTTGCCTT
This sequence comes from Helianthus tuberosus, assembly GCA_030545235.1. Classification (NCBI taxonomy): domain Eukaryota; kingdom Viridiplantae; phylum Streptophyta; class Magnoliopsida; order Asterales; family Asteraceae; genus Helianthus; species Helianthus tuberosus. The sequence continues at coordinate 112,222 of JARYGA010046105.1, forward strand.
TTAAGCTAAAACTAAGTTAAAACTTAATTGAGAAAGGATTAGAACACTTACTGAAGTCCTAAGCTTTATTAGGAAGGACTTGGGTCTGCTTTGAAGCTCCAGAAGGCTCCTCAATTGCAGAATGAAGGTGTGATCATAATGGTAGCACATGAAGGCCTTTTATAGTGTTCAAGACACCACAAAATATTGACAACCAAGTCTATTACTGACCACAAGTTGTTTACAAGTGTCCCTAGTGTTCTAGAGGTTGTTTAGGGGCCTCTTGGAAGTGAAACAAATGATTAAAAATCAGTTCCAAGGCTGAACAGCCAATTTTTACGAGTTTCTGCATCTGGGTCCTTGCTTACGGACCTCAAGGTCCCCAATGTTGAGGTCCTCAAGGCTGTTATCAGGGCAAAAATCACTTTTTCAGTTTGCATCCCTGGCTCTTGGTTCTTCGAAAGGTCAATCCACCTTTACTCTTGCAATTTGAACCCTCTAAATTGACACACAAGGGCTTCAAGGTTTATACCTACTTTATTTAGTCCTTGATCACTTTGTTATTACCCGAAAAGTCATAACTTTCAACATTGACGCTTTAACCCCTCGCATACGAATTTGATCATAACTTTCTCATACGATAACGAAACTTTATGAAATTTTAATCATGCATTCTAGTGAGCATAATTTACATTTACAAAGCTTCGGGTTCGTCAAAAGGTCACTCAGAGGTATATCTTTAACATGTTGACACATTTAACCCCTGTAGTTTGTAATCTCTCACTTTTAGCTTCGTATGATCCATGATTTATTCGTTTGATGTTATAAACATCATGTAGGGTTATTATGAAGTATATTTATTCACTGTTGACACTTAGAATCCGTATAATCACATACTTTCCATGTTTGTCAACTCTAGTCCTTTTATAACATTCTTTCACACGTTCAAACTTTATGACACGTGTCAACACATTATAGGACGTGAATTTTCGAGGTGTTACAGATAGTAGTTTTCTATCGGAATATGTGGGTTCCTCGGGTCAGTCGGGGGGTCTTGTCTGCTTTTGGGACCCAGGGTTTTTTGCGGTCGATGATTGTGTTAAAAATAGGAACTTCTTGTTATTGAAAGGTTTTTTAAAAGGATGTGGGTCAAGGCTGTGCATTATTAATATTTATGCGCCTCAAGGTATTTCTGCTAAAAAAGAGTTGTGGGATCATTTGGAAGGGGTTGTTGAGGGGCTCTCGGGTCTCTTTGTTCTTGTTGGTGACTTCAATGCGGTTAGGTTCCCTGAGGAACGAAAGAATTCCATGTTCAAGCCCCGGTGTGCTGGGAATTTCAACACGTTTATCTTTAGTTCGGGTCTCCTGGAGTATAAGATGCTGGATAGGCAGTTTACGAGATGGGTGGAAGGTGGGAAGAAGATGAGTAAGCTTGACAGGTTTTTGGTCAGTTCTGATTTTTTTAGTAAATGGCCTAATGCGTGCCTTCGTGCGTTGCCTAATTTGTTTTCGGATCACTGCCCTCTGTTATTATCGACTAAGTTCTCCAATTTTGGGCCGAAACCCTTTCGGGTTTTTAATTCGTGGCTTGGTCGGGATGGGTACGAGGAGGTGGTTTCTGCCGCGGCTGCGGAGTTTAGTGGGAGTGGTCGCGCTGACGTTAGGTTTTGTAACAAGCTTCGCTTCATTAAGAATCGTATCATAGTTTGGAGAGACGCGGTGAAGGAGAGAGAGGAGGGCGAAATCTCTATAGCGAGATCTGAGCTTGAGGATCTTGAGCTATCTATGGAGGAGAGGGAGTTGGACGAGGAGGAGGTCTGGGCTTTGTCGGAAGCTAAGAGAATTATAGAGGAATTTGAAAGTAATAAAACCAAAGATATGAAACAACGGTCGCGTGATAGATGGTTGAAGGATGAGGATGAGAATTCTAGGTATTTTCATTCTTTGGTTAATTGTAGGAAGGCCAAGAATGGGATAAATGGGTTGCATGTTGATGGTGTTTGGTGCGACAGGCCTAAGCGTATTAAGAAGTTCGTTTTTGAGTTTTTTAGGGATAAGTTCAAAGAAAGATCTGAGATTAGGCCTAATATTGATTTGGAGGTTTTAGCTCCCCTTTCGGCCGAAGATGGTTCCTTTTTGACTGAAGAGTTTAGTCGAGGAGAAATAAAGAAGGCGGTTTTTGAGTGTGGTGCTGATAAGGCCCCTGGCCCAGATGGTTTTAACTTTAGATTTTTTAAGCATTTCTGGGGGCTCTTTGAGTCGGACTTTTTGAACATCATGAAGGAGTTTTACCATTCGGGGAAGATTAATAGGGGGTGTGCCGCTTCTTTTATCGCGTTGGTTCCCAAAAAGAAGGATCCCAATGTGTTGGGAGATTATCGGCCCATCAGCTTAGTCGGGGTCGTTAACAAGGTGATTTCTAAAATTCTGGCCAATAGACTGAAACAGGTCCTCGGAAAAGTTATATCGGAATCACAATCTGCCTTTTTGAAGGATAAGTTTATCCTTGATGGCCCTCTGGTGGTTAACGAAATCTACTCCTGGTTGAAAAAAGGTAAAAGAAAAGCCTTTGTGCTTAAAATAAACTTCGAGAAGGCGTATGACAACGTGAATTGGAACTTTGTGATTGGTATTTTGGAGCAACTTGGCTTTCCGTCTAAATGGTGTGTTTGGGTTCGTGGTATTTTATCTTCGGCTAGAGCTTCGGTTCTAGTTAACGGGTCTCCGACGTTCGACTTTCCGTGCTTCAAAGGTATGAGACAAGGGGATCCGTTGTCTCCGTTTTTGTTTCTGGTTGTTATGGAGGCTCTTTCTTGTTTGTTGAAGAAAGCGGCCGGGAAAGGGGTGTTTAAGGGTATCTCGCTTCCTAACGGAGGTCCTTGTGTTTCTCACCTTTTCTATGCGGATGATGCTATTATCATGGGTGAGTTAGTCGGCTGCTAATGTGCTAAAACATTAGTATATTATAGAATATTTTTGAATATTGGGATCTGGATACGGGAGTATATTCAAGTAGTGGGACACACGATTAAGTTTAAGTGCTTAAAACATTAATATCGTATCTCGAAGCAGTTGAACTTTGTGTGAAAATTTAAGTGGACCAGTATACTGACAATCTAGGTGAATTGTTTAGAACTTAAAATGAAATCAAGATTAACGGTGTTGGTGATTTGTCTCAGAAACTGATATGATCCTCTTACACAAACTCGCAAAAATATTGTTTGTAAATATTTCTTTATTGCATTTACTTTCTTTAAAAAAATCCAAAAAGATTTTAAATGTGTTTTAGCATAACTTTTGAAAAATTCAAAAAGATTTTCGATAACTGGTGTTGAAGAGCTAATTTTCAAAATTCCAAGTGCTAAACTTGACGAACTGGTTTGAGAGTGTTGTGTATGAAAGATTTTAAAGTCTTGTTACAAGTGGTCATCAGAAGTTTTGAATTTGATACACCTGCAAGTGGTTCATCAGAGGCTATTTGGTAGATCAGTTTGTGATGTTATCTACTAGTGGTGTCTGAGTGAGTTAAATGTGTATATCAGAAATCTTATGTTTGAGGTAGAGATTGTGCAGATAACTTGAGCTGCACAATTAATATCAAATATTTGAGCTAAAAAAATCTTAAAAAAAAAAAAAATTAAGTATATTTAAATAAAAAAATTTAAACAATTAATGGTTATGAATGTTTGTTATTTATGGGGAGAATCAAATAAAAAGTTAATTTTGCCTAACTAGGATAAGAAAGATCTTAACCTTTCATTTTTGGTAAGATGAAAATGTAGGTAAAAAGAAAGGTGTAAGAGTATTTTTGGAATATCCTATTTTTAAACGTTCATGGCGCAATTTCCTTTTATCCCAAGTACTAAGGCTATGGGGTATGAGGCTTGGGTTGGGGAGTGGGTTGGCTGAAAACGCCCAAGCCACCACCCCGGGGGCTTGGGTTGGGCGTGGCCCCATCGGCGTGGGTTTGAAGCCGGGCGTGGGGCAGGGTAGTAAGGTGACATGGCAGGCTCTCAATGGCCAAACCAAACTCATGCCCCCAACCCAAGCCTCCAACCCAAGCCCGACCATACCCCATAGGCGTGGGTTTGGGTTTGTTTTCCACGTGTCAACTCATGCCCCCCAACCCACGCCCACCATACCCTATGGCCTAACCCAACCCAATAATAAATAATTACAAAAGAATAAAATAACTATTAAGTTTACTTTTCAGCTTTGAACTTTTTAAAACTTGTTTATCAGTTTCAAAAAAAAAAAAAGAATTTGTGAACACTCCTAGGGGTTGTGACCCATTAGTACGTCCATCACACTTATTGCCTATCAACGACTTTATCACAAAATGTGGACAGAATTAGTCGAGAGTGTTTGGATTCCTTTTGTCTATTCTTTGTTGACCGACTATCAACGACTTTATCACAAAATGTGGACAGAATTAGTCGAGAGTGTTTGGATTCCTTTTGTCTATTCTTTGTTGACCGACTATTTTTTATTATAAAACACTCCCGTTATAAAACTTAATTCTTTATGGCTGGAGATATTTGGACACCCATCGCGCCTATTTTAACACCTTTTGTGCCCTAGACGTCTCGTATAGGTCTATACGAGGCGTCTAAGCACTGAATTCAAGGGGGTCTGAGAGGGTGTCAGGCACAAAGTTTAAGGAACCCTAGACGCCTCGTACAGACCTATACGAGGCGTCTAGGCTTGGGTTTTTTTTTTTGGCTGAAATGAGGGGTGTTTTGGTGGGTTTTGGTATGGTTTTTTGGATAGTTTTTGAAGATGTGTTTTTTGGTTGAAAATTTTTTTGGTTTTTAAAAAAGTTTTGTTTTTTAAAAATCAACTATTTTAAAAATCGGCTCTTTAAATATATTATATCGATTAAATATTATAATGTTTTTTAACATTTTACTTTTTTAAATATTATTCTTCCGATTAAAATTTTATCTCGTTCAAATATTGTTTCCGTATTATATTCAGGGGATATATTGTTTCCGTATTATATTCAAAACATATTTTGTTTCCGTATTATCTCAATTTAAGACAACAATCATTAGGTAACCGAATAACTGAAAACAAACATAAATATGACATATATAAGATAACTTTGTACATCCATAACAAAAATATATAAGATAAGTTTGTACATCCATGATAAAAATAAAAACAACAACAGGTCTATGCATCCAAATCTGAATCCGAATCTGGATGTGGCTGCTGCTGCTGATGTGGTGCTCGAGCCAGTGGAAGCGGTATCAGGGGCCATCCCTCTCTCTCTCGTCTATCATGCTCGCACCGTACCAGCCAACCTACCAAATCGTTGAGCCTGTCAAGCTCTGCTCGTACATCCGGATGTAGCGCAGCTCCTGGAGCATGACCTGGATTAGCGTGACGTGGAAACTGAGGCGCCCCGGCAGGTGGCGGTGGCTGTGGCATCGCTGCACCGTCTACATCCTGCGAAGGCTCCTCCACGGGCACTACATCAGCAGGATCTGCAGGAGGATGAACGGGCTCGAAATGCTCTGGTAGGGCCTCCTCTGTCCATATGCCCCCCTTGCGGTTTTTAAACCGCGGGCCAACTGGGAACCTCTTGATTACCCTCATCCCCCACAGCGACTGCATGCCCATCCGCGTCGGCATGACTGGCGGCGTCCGTAGATGTGGGTCCTCGTGCAGTACGAGGCCAAATGAACGGGCAATGACGGTCACGTACGCCCCGCCATACAAAAATCCGCGCTCCTGCCGGTGATGGGCGGAGGCATAGTACTGGGCTAGACCGTGTGCTAGCGCGCACGACCTCCTATACAACAAACAATAAAGGAAAAAAAGATCTGTGGTCGTACACCACTCACGGCTGTAGCCGCGCGCTGAAATAGAAGTAGCGAGCAAATGGTGCAGATACCTGCAGATAGTGTTAGCGAAATACAGAAACAGAGATTAATAAACAATGCACATAATCACAATAATTGCCGTAATAAACGTACGTACCTGTACAGTGGGTCCCTAATAAACGACACTCTCCCCTTCGACTTGTCGTGCTCCCAAGTATTTGGCCCCGCAATCACCTGCCAAAACCCTACAAGAGTGGGTTTGTCAACCACCACTTGCCCCGCTGTGTAAATATCAGTCTCGATCTCCCCCTGCATGTATAAACCAGAACGCACCGCAAAGTCTGCTAGCGTCATCGTACGCAAAACGCCAGCGAGCCTGAAAGAAATCTCAGGCAGAGGGGGAGCATCTGGGTACGGAAGCGGCACTGCGACCCCAGGAGGGTGAAATGTGAATGACGAAAGGAACTCGACCAGCAGCTCCCTGTAGGTCGGCGTGCGCGCCAAATCAAAAAGACGATGCCACGGCGAATCGAGAGGTATAAACCGACGCACTCTATCCGTCTCAGCAAGCTGGTCCATCGCATACCAGTCGATCGATGCATGCGATCCAATGTGCATCCTCCTAAGCTTCTGGAAATGGCGGGCGGCATCGGTGCCGTCGGGAAACTCTAGGTACGGACAACCCTGCAGCGTATCCAGAGCCGGCCGCCGTCTCCGTCGTGGACCCTGCTGAACCGGCTGACCCTGCTGAACCGGCTGAACCTGCTGAGCCGGCTGACCCCCCGGCAGTGCCCCATCAAGATCTATCTGAATGTCGTCGCCCTCCATAATCAATTTGCAGGTAAATAACGTATACGTATAAAAACAATAATAAATAAATCAGAATAATAATAATAATAATAATTAATAAATAATAATAATTAATAAATAATAATAATAACAATAATAATAATAATACTAATAATAATAAATAAATAAATAAATAATAACAATAATAATAATAATAATAACAATAATAATAATAATAATAATAAGAATAATAATAATAATAATAATAATAATACTAATAATAATAATAATAATTAATAATAATAATAATAATAATACTAATAACAATAACAATAATAATAACAACATTAACAATAATAATAATAATAAATAATAATAATAATAATAAATAAATATTAACAATAATAATAATACTAATAATAATAATTAATAAGAAAAAAAAATTACAAAGCCTCGTATAGCCCTCGTATAGGGCTATACTCGGCGTCCTGTTCTTCCCCATTCATCTTCAACCTCACACTCAAACCCCCAAACCCCACAAAAATCAAATTTCAGGGCAAACCTACGGTCTAAAGGCAAAAACGTGGCAAAAACGTGGCAAAAATACTAAACTACGGGGCGAAATACGTACCGGTGATGCTTCAAATCTTCGAAAATCCGGTCGAAATACGTATCCGAGGCGTATAGAGGTGTATTCTCCGTATGTTTGTTTGTTTTTTGTTTGGGGGTTATAACCAGCCTCGTCTAGACCCCCCCAGCCTTATACGAGCCATAGACGCCTCGTATAGGGCTATACGCGTAGTCCTATCTTTTTATTAAATGACCATTTAGCCCCTGTTATGCCCCCAGTATAGCTCTATACGAGGCGTCCTCATTCAAAAAATTCAAATTTTGATTTTCAAATATTCAAAATTCAAAATTTCAAAAACCCGCTCAAATAGACGACTCGTATAGATCTATACGAGGCGTCTGTTGATTCTAGAATGACCTTTTAGCCCCTGAAATAAGCCTAGATTGGGGGCATACCAGGGGCAAAATGGTCTTTTGGGCAAACCTATACGACACGTCTAGCTCTATACGCGTCGTATATTAGTAATTTTTTTTAAATGATATTAACCTGTTTTAATTATAGAAAAATGATACAAATTATAAAAAAATTATAGAAATTGAAGAAAATTATAGGAATTAATAAAAAAAATACATTCAAATAACAAAAATCATTCTTCCGTATCACTATCGATGTAATTAAGACTGGGGTTTGATCTTGGCGGAGGATTCATTATCGATGTATACCATTCTAGACGTGGCAAGTACATATCTTCCCATTGTTCCGTATGGGGTGTTCGGTGGGTCAACCATAGCCCGTGTGCTGGTGGCATTGGATAATCCCCTTCTAGCTTAACATGTATGAAGTGGTTCTCGTTTACATGTGTAAGCGTTATGAACAATGGTTGTTGATTAGCCGGAGGACTTAATATCGGGAAGAAAGTGGAACTCGCACCCATGGTTGTCGTTAACAGGTGCACCCCGATACCGTACGTTTGTGCAATAAGAAGTCCTGCAAAGGGGAAGTCCATCCAGTGATCCCCCCCCCCCCCCACAACCGGACACTGAATCCCAAATTAGGCCCTGACGATGCGTGTAAAAATAACCTTTACCCCATGCTTCAAATATTGGGAACCAGATCGATTTGTTCTGATCCATTTCTTGGACAAGGTGCCTTCGAATGAGCCCCCATGAACTCTGATCCATACCTAAGCCCACAGCCACAGACCGAAACCCACAATGACCGTCTGGCATCACATCTCGTATGCACGAGACGTACGGATGGAACACTAGCGGAATGTCATTCTTAAATTGTTCGATGATTCCCACGTACTCGTCCCCAATGATTAACGGAAAACCGTGAGCATCTCGTGTCTCTTTCTTCTTAGAACTCTTTGAACGGCTTAGGCTCGCTTTGGGTTTTTGGGACCTTATAACCGACTGTTGAGAGGCCTGTGATGGAACGTACGAGCTGTGGCGAGGTTTATCGTACTTACTTTGTCGGGAACCTTCAAAGCACGTGTTTGCATCACCGAATGAGCTTCTCCTCAATTCTTCATCTATACGAGAGGCCTCGTCCAACCTTTGTTGTACCTGCTTTGTTGTTGGTCGGCCACGAGTATTTTGTTGGACAACCGGTGGTTTCTTGGTAGATTTCTTTGGAGTCAACACCGCTTTAATCTTTGACATCAGGCTTTTTTGCTGAGCTGGGGGGTGCGACTCTAATTGTTGTCTAACAATATTTATCTCTTCGATCACGTCCACATCATCGTCTATCAATTTACAACTTTGGAAGTTAAGTTTCCGCCAGAAGACGTCTATGTCTTCGAGTTGAATCGGGCGCTCTGCACGGTTAAAAACAACATTGTTTAAGTCACATGATTAACGGAAATATATCACACAAGTGTTGTACGTTTAACAATTATTACCTTCAAGCATGTACTTTTCTATCCTGCAAGCACAGGGCAACCCACGGCTATGCCACATTTGGCAACCACATGATGAATGAAAGCGCTCCAAGACATCTAGCTTCCTAATTGCCTCTCCCCTCAACAAGTCAAGGGCTGTATGGGATACTTTTCCAAGTAGGTGTTGAAACAACGGGTGTTTGTGGTGGGTCATTCTTTTTTCGATGCTATCTCGAAAAGTCTTCCTTATTTCACCGAACTGTGTCTCAACTATATCATGGACACAACCAACTACACGGTCGAGCGAGCTCCTATCTTCAACGTATCTCTTTAAGTTGGCGTGTTGGCTCTCAACTCTGTTTGTGGTACGATTACCAAAGTTGCGCCTCTTATCAGTCCACGCAAAGACGAACATCTCCTTATAGTCTTTTAGCCAGTTATTGTACACGTATTTGAAGACTCCTAAAACGTAAAAATAATTTAATAAAATTTGCATAGGTGAGTCGTATGTTATTATAAAAACTTACTAGAACGTTTGCACTCCACAAGTCGTTTTCGCATGTTGCGCAAGTGGTACTCGTAGATGAGTATGGATGGAGACTCAATCAATGTCCCCCGGAATGACAAAAATTTCTTCCAGTCTTCATCTGTGAAGGCACCCTTGCAGTTCTTCATAACATTCTGTTGTATGTGCCACCTGCAAAGAAGCCTGGAGGCGTTTGGAAATACTTTAGCACACGCGCCCATAAGGGCTAGGTCTCTATCGGTTAAAATCACACGTGGCTCCGTGCATTCATCCAACATTGACTTGACCCTCTGAAGCACCCACACAAAGTTATCACCCCGTTCTTTACTAACAACGGCATGCGCGATAATAAACGATTTGTTGGTAGGCGTCATACCAACAATCTGGATAAAGGGCATATTGTATATGTTTGTCTTGTACGTCGCATCGATCAGCGTGACGTGGGGGAATGCACGCCACATGCATCTCGAGTCCCGATGAAGAAAAAAGATCTCTGTTACGATCTCTGTTCCGGGTTCCTTCCGTGTCTCGTAAATAAAGTCGTTGTTTATCAGTATGTTTTCTAGTGACTGCATGGGAGTCAATCCTTGTCTTTGTTCGGCTCTAATCTTCGCCACAACGTTTTGAACGTCTTTCAGAACATGAAACCTGTCGGGGTCCTGCTTCCTTATCGTTTGAAATATTTTGCGCGACTCCATGTTTTGAGCTGTCAGCCGCTCGATCAGTTTCATTTCGCTTGGAGTAAACCTTCGCACAAACGCGTGGGCCGACAGGTCCTCACAAAGTTCGTGGTTATGTTCAATTTTTCCGTCTTTAATCTCCCAGGTTTCATACGGGTGGTTTCGCACAGCCAGCAGGTAAAACGGGCAACCGGTTTTTTTGCTTCCGGCTTTTCTAAGTGTTGCTGTAGTCTGGTGCTCACCACCACGATCACATTCAAGCCATACCCTCCCGATTCTTCCCCCGGTTTTCTTTGATCGACGGGTGACAATAACGAAACCATCCGCGTTTGGTATTTCTTGTATCCGATTCTTTAGTTCATCTAAAGAGTTGAAAACCTGTAACATCGACAATAATAATAAATAATTTTAATAAATAAATAATAATAATAATAATAATAATACTAATACTAATAATACTAATAATAATAAAAATAATTAAATAATAAAAAAAATAGTAATTAATACCTGCTTTTTTAAGTACGGACTGTCCTGGATGGGAGGTGTCTCGCCACCATATCTACCATATCCACCATAACCACCGTCTCCTCCGTATCCACTGTATCCACCATCTCCTCTGTAACCACCGTCTCGTCCGTATCCACCGTCTCCTCCGTATCCACCATCTCCTCCGTATTCACACCCGTATCTATAATCCGGATACCCTTGTTGCGTCGGATAACTTGGTTGACAAGCATGGTATGAGTCATCTACAGGGGCTGTTTCATCAACAGGGGGATGCTTGTTCAAATCTAGAAACGGTTTGTTTTGTTCTCCTTGTATACTAGACACAACCTCCTCTTGCTCATTAGAATCGGGAACGCAAGACTCCTCCAAAATAAAGAACCGTATCATCATTAGTAAATAATAAACTAAAACAAAAACTAATTAAAACATTTAAGTACCTGTACAGTTACCGGATCGCTTTCGGGCACCCAGTTCTCGCTAGAATACTGCCCGAAGACATAGTTGCCGTCCCAGTATGATGACATTTCAACACTTCGGGATGATAAGAACACAAATGCAAAACAGAATGAAAGAAGAAGAAGAAGCAGAAAGATGAAGCAGAATTAAATGTTGAATGCTCGGGGGTGGACAAAGAATACACTGTATGTTGCACTTTTTCATAAGTCTTAGACGCCTCGTATAGCTCTAGACCCCTCGTATAGCTTTAAGTCACTTGTCAAATGTATAGTAAATCAGTCACTGAAGACGCCTCGTATAGGCCTATACGAGGCGTCTTAGTGCCTCGTATTCATTCCTCGTACAGACCTAGACTCCCCGTCTGATGTGACTGATTTGACATTGTGCTTTGGTGCAGAGCTGGTCGGAAAAGTAACCCTATACGCCTCGTATAGGTCTATACGAGGCGTCCTGAAGGGTGTCAAAATAGGCATTAAGGTGTGTAAATATGTAGACCCTTCTTTATTTCTCAAATTATATTTAATTATTTGCATATTTTATGTAAAAAGGTCACCACATGCTTAAAAGAAGGCATGTGAAAAGATCCATGTGGTAAGTGGAGTAGCATTGACGGTTGGATCTTGCATTGAGGCGGATGGTCAAACGAAATCATTTAGAACAAAACCTACAACTCTTAATGACTGCAATTGGTGTTCTGGTCTAATGGCATTGGCCATTGGGTGATAGTAAGACTTTAGGATCTTTAAGTTCTGAGGTTCAAACCCGACTTTAAAACAAAACCCACAACTCTTAATGATGTTAACAATTACAACTGGTCATCTGGTCCAATGACATGGGATGATAGTAAGAGTTTGGAATCTTTAAGGTCTGAGTATCAAACCTCATTCAAGGGGGGTATTGGAACATGGATGGATGTGTTTTACACGCCGTTAAAAAATAAGAACCACCGGAACATGGATGGATGTGTTTCTTAGGCGATCCGCTACCTATTGACGTCCCTTGCCACACGGCAGGGGTACACCATCAGACAAGGTGTGGCTAGGGGTGGGGTGGGAGCGGTGTGGGTAGAGTCACGGCGTGGAAGATGGTTGTGGTGGTGGGTCCCATGCTTGGCAACTAATAAAGTTCTTTCTTCGAGCGGTGTGGGTAGAGTCACGGCGTGGAAGATGGTTGTGGTGGTGGGTCCCATGCTTGGCAACTAATAAAGTTCTTCTTCTTCTTCTTCTTCAATAGGGCGTGAAAGGGGTGAAACCATAGTAGATGTCAGTGGAAGAAAGCAAAGAAGAATGAGGTTGTGATGTGTCCGTAAAATGGCAATTACTTTATGACGTGATAGTAACGTGAAGTGAAAGAGCGTGAACCCATAACAAATAGCGTCATAAAGGTGTAGCTTTTGATTGTTTAATAACTCTTTAACTTAAGGGAAAATTGCGAAATTGTTTGTTGACCAACAGGGTTTTCAATTTTGTCACTCTCCTGCATCCTTGGAAGGACCTCTGAGCTTCGGAAGAGTCCGCATGTTGTGTTGAAGCGTCCATGTCTCAAGCAGCTGACACGTGTCCGACACGTGTCCCACATGTTTAAGCGTCGGTGGACGCATAGAAATTTCTCATGTAAGAAAAAAATGGAAAATATGACATAAAAATGCTTAAAATCATCCACAAACAGGAAAATGTCAAGTTCTTTGTTTGAAATTTAAAAGAAAACATAATAATTTACAACTCTACACAATTTAAAACACAAAGAATTCTTGCTAATTACCAATAAATACATAAGTTAAGATTTACCATTTACACAACTTGAATTATTGATAATTCGAAATGAAAAACTACTCATGAGGAAACTGCTATATTGCCAAATTTTAAACATTAGTTTGAGTGCAAATTTCATTAACGGCTTTCACTTTGATATATTTTTTGCAAGAAAAGTTTTGGTTTATTTTATATACCAACATACATAGTAAAATCTAACTCTCGTATACAAAATTTGGTACTCAAAGTGGGAATACCAAAATTAACCTCGGAACACGTTATTACTGAATAACAAAAGCCCCTAACTTGAGTATCGGTACTGATGTATTTTGGTCGTTAAAGTAGACATATTAACTATGGATACTGGACCCATCCCTAGTTAACATGGCTATCCCACCTATGGTAAAATTTTGAAAATATAAAGTTTTAATCGCCCCATGTCACGATTTGAGGCTAAGTTTTTCCTCATGTCGCCAAATTTTCACTAAAACACTACCTTTTTTCTTATGAATAGTAAATTTTATTCACGTATCAAAATCTCATTTGAGAGTCAAATTTTCTTTTGGTTGAATGGTTGGTCTATTTTGGCGATTTTCTCGATGCAAGGGATAAGAATAAAAACCTTATTGTTCTCTATTGTCCCAATCACATTGTTGCTATTGACATCCCCATCATATTTATTGCCTAGTTCCCACTAGTTTACCATTAAAAGAAATATATGAATGGAGGTAGGTCAACAAAAAAATTCAACGTTCCACATTGGTTCCTATTTAGCGTTTTCTTATTTTCTTATCTAGAAAAGGAAATTTCATACTACCTTCAACATTGGTTCCTTCAAGAAAAGTCATAGTAACAATTTCATATTATCTTCAACTAAGGCTATCAAAATACAAAAAAAAAAAAAAAACAAAAAACAATAAATGTCATTTACTAAATGTCATTTTCAGAACAACTATGTGAAGATGGATGCAATAATGTTGGAAAGGCAAGTCAGACTAAAAAAGCTATAAAAATCATCCACATTGTGGGGCATCAGCTAAAACTGACTAATACTTGTTGACACTGTAAACAAAATATTAGAAAAATCATGCAAAATGTGGGGCATCATGGCCGGCCCTTAGGGTGGGCGGGAAGGACTACTGGCCAGGGCCCGATACTTTGTGGGGCATCAACTAAAACTGACTAATACTTGTTGATGCTGTAAACAAAATATTAGATATCAAATTGAAGAGACTGAGTGGTATATCTACTATCCATTGGAGATAAATGATAAAGTTTTACAAAACGTGTAGATATCAAATTATAAAGAGACTGAGTGGTATATTACAAACACTAAACTATCGCAACAACAAAGTTATGACGTCTTTTTTTTTTAAATGCAAACTTCATTAAAAAAACCCGACCTTCCCCAAGACGGGGAGGCCACATCATACCCAAAGCAAAATTACATATTCACAAACTCACACCAATCGTTCCAAGACACTACCTTATCTTTATGCCTACTTTTATACCATAAAAATCCTATCGATTTAACTTCACTAAAAATCACATTACTCTTCGGAGCCTTGTTCTCAAACCTCAATCCATTTCTCACCTTCCACAAACTCCAACATCCTATAATCATAATTCCTTGAAGCGCCACCTTAGCCGAACCAGTCAAACCACACTGCGTATGGAACTGTAGAATATCTTTGGTATAAAAAGCAAATAAATTTGGCACCTTGCACCAAGCACATACTTGCTGCCATAATATCATCGCAAAAATACACGCTGTAAAAATGTGATCAACAGACTCGTCTCCCATCCCATAAAAGGAGCATAACCGACCGGGGACTATAACATGCCTTCTACGAAGCGCAATGGCCGTAGGAAGTCTATCTTGTAAGATTAAATATATTTTATTTTTATATTTAATCTAGTAGCCATTATAATCATTTACATTATATAGATCAAAATATATATTAACCTATTAAATAATTAGTTGGTAATTGTTGATGGACCATATTACCCTTATTAACTAATTAGGTTTCCTCCTGGGTGCTTATATAAGGAGAATTATGTGGAGGTTAAGGGGTTACTCAGTTACACAATTAGATACACCCCATAAGCATAACATCTTAATTCGACCTCCTCTCCTATAGCCGATACCCTTTCGGTTTCTTAGCCACCATCATCAGTCAGCACCCTAAGGAGGAACCAGACCAAGATGACAATCATGTCAAACCTTATTGCTGCGTCTCCATCTGGATTCTCTGCTAGCCTGTGCTGATGCAATCAAAGGTATGTTTTACTGTTTTCCCTCATGTATAAACAGAACTGAACCAACATGTGGTATCAGAGCATATGTTGATTAGTCAGTTCTGTTTTGTATCCGTAAATCTGGATTAAAACTGGAAAACAGAATTAGAAAACCCTAAATAAATTTCGGATTTTTCATCCGAAACCCCATCTCGGATCTGTTCAAACTATATCGGATCATATGTTTTCATCTAATATTACTGTTCCGAAATCATAATGTTCTAGAATTGATTAAATGATTGATAAATTTTCCAGATTTCGGATATAAGGTTAAGGTTAAATTTTTTAGGGTTCATCATGTCCTTAGTTAAAATTCGAAATTTCCTTTATGTTTTGGAATATGATTTGAATTGTTAAATGTTTCCCTAATTTTGATCTAAATTTTGTCTATTAAGTTTTTCGAAATCTGTTAAAAGGATAAACAGATTATGATTTCGAAATTTTATGATAAAATTAGATCAATGTTATAATAGGAAACTCTATCACAATTCTTGATTTCGAATTTTCAGTTGTTATAACCATAAACAACACCTGATCGCACAAGATTAGATCACATAAGAGATGATCTGATCGCATAAGATAATCGCACAAGATCAGATCACATAAGAGATGATCTGATCGCACAAGACAGTCGCACAAGATTTGTACAACTAATTAAGCACATTGTACAAGTTAAGACTGCATAATCGCACAAGATTTGTGGATCGCACAAGATTTGTGGATCGCACAAGATTTGTGGATCGCACAAGAATTGTGGATCGCACAAGGCATTACTGATCGCACAAATTTGGGCATTATTAATCGCACAAGTTTTGGGCCTTACTGATCACACAAATTTTGGGCCTTAATGATCACACAAGTTTTTGGGCTTTACTGATCGCACAAATTTTGGGCCTTAATGATCGCACAAGTTTTTGGGCTTTACTGATCGCACAAAATTTGGGCATTACTGTAACACCCTAGTTATTATTTAACGTTTATCGTATAATTTAAACGTAATAATCTTGTAATTACAATCACGAATATAATTAAAATACGGGCTTGTTAAAAACTTTTTACAATTTACAGTGATATAACATAATGCGATTTAATTCGCCGTTTCAGAATAACGAACGAAACAACTTGCGGAAGCTTTATTTAACATGTGTTCGGTTCTTGCTCGACGCTTGATCTTCATCCGGGCTCTCAACATATACCTGTGTTCAAAACCAACTTAACAGTTAGTTTTGATAATTAATATCTAATATAACTAGGAAATTATGTAAATCCAACATTGATAACCAGACCCAAAAACAATGTGCTTGAATTTGGCCTCCACCGTAACTTACGGTGGAACCGTAAGTTACGGTGGCCTCTGAAGAGTTCTTCCACCGTAACACAGGTGGTAATCACCGTAACAAGTTCAGCCCCACCGTAACTTACGGTGGCACCGTAAGTTACGGTGGCCCCTGCATTCCAGCTTTCCATTTTGCCGTTTTTGATACGAAAACTTCCGTATCTTTCAAACCGCTTGTCCGTTTGACCTACCGTTTCTTCCTATGTGTTTGTAATTTAATTCTCCATCAAATGGAGTTAATATCCAACATTTGGCTTAATAAAATTTAAGACTTTTAAGTCTTCGCCTTATTACCCTTTTTGCCAAATTTTTTACCCGTTCGCAATTTTATTTACAAACATGTTTACTTGATCTATAAACTTATGAGAATCAAAATCTCAATATCTCCTATTAAATTAACCATAAATTATGGGTTTCTTACTTAGTTAGAACCCGTTTACGCTCAGGTGCTTATTTTGACCCATTAAGGGTTTTTAAGCGCTTTAAAGCTTAAAATCGCTTTCATTCATTCTAGCATCGTATTACTACATTTCTTATCAAGTAATCTTCCACCACAACTATACGTGTGGTGGATTTAAAGTAGATATCTATGTGTTTTGAATTATACCCTTTGGAATATCATTTTACGGCAAAGACTCGTATGGAGTCTTTCGGCCCAAGAATTACATTTTTCACTACTCATACTCGTTCTAAGCTTTTGTTTAATCATAAGACTCGTTTCCAAACAACTTCTAAGGGTTGTTTGTTCAATTTAGCCTACAAGGGCGTTTTGGTCGATTTTGGTCCTTCTTTTACAATGAAGGACTCTCACCAATTATTCAACCAAAATATCACTTATAACTACTATTTAAATATGCGTACCTGGCTCGGATCAACAAATAGACCCGATTTATACCTCACTTTTACTATCACATTTTCTATGGCGACGGGAGTATCCGAATCGCTAATCGCTCCTGTTAACACAAGATTTGACAACCACATCAATCTATATAGTCAAATGGTGTTATCGCGCCATTTGACCCGTTTGGCCTATATGACCAAGCATCTTCACAAGTAGCAAAACATGGTTAATAATTACCAATTTGCCCATCCGACCCATTTCGGATTTTTGCTACTAGACCCCTTTTTAACTACCATTTACTTTAGCCGGTACTTGACTAAATTTCCATCTCTATTTATTTTCTGGTTATTAGTTGCACTTTAAAGTGATCTTAATGAAAAATCATTAGTTATTAGTCATTACATGACCAATTTACCAATTTGCCTCTTTCACCATGAATCATGGTTTAAAACATTTTTATTGGTTCCGACTCATTTCGTTTCGTGTCGGAACCCATGATTCGAACCTAATCATTTATTGTATTCATCGCTTATAAAATAAACACATATACTACAAGTGGTGTAAGTTTTACTTACCTTGCAATCCGAAACACGCTTTTACTTCACACTTGATTCGTTGACCCGCTCACTCATCAAGCTTCCACCTAGCTCGTTAGGCGTCAAACTATCATCATAATTCATGAGATGGTTAGATTAGTCATTATCAATTATGACTACTCCATCTAACGGGTCTTATGTCGACTTTATCACTTGATTAAATCATTGGTTATTTTGACTTCCTAGAAGTCAATTAATCTATCAACATACTAAAATGCACACTTCACATGGAATTTCACATTTTAGCTTCGTTTAGGCATTTTAACAAACACCTAGCGGGCACAATTTTACATATTTACTAACTAGTTCATAACTAGTTATTTTTACCAAGATTTACACCACAATTCAAACCTCCATGTCTAGTGTTCATGAACTACACATCATATTTTCAGAAATCAGTTTCTATTCATCAATTTACACCAGATTAGCATTCTACATCTTAGGGTTTATCATTTTCTCACAAAACCCATGAATCACCTTCAATGTGTTCATGAATTTTTTTCAGAATTTAGCCATGATTTCACATGTTATTGTCTAGGTTTTACTCCTAGTCACCATATCAACCCTAATCTACCCAAATAGCAAACATGCAACTAGAATTTCAGATTATTCCCAATTCATGAGAATTTCAAGTTGAAAGATTTCTCAAAATTTTACATACCTTGTAATCCCCTTGCGATGAGGATCAGTAATCTATATTTAGAATTCGATTTGAACTTGGATTGAACCTTCAATTTGCAAGATTACTGAAGTTTTAGGGTTTTGAAGGAGTGGGGATCGCCCCCTGTTCTTCTTGTACGACCAGATACCTCCTTGTGGGGTGTTTGGTGTGTTTTATTTACTTAATTAAAATTAAGTTTCGGTTTTTACAACTTAGGTCCCTCCATTTTGATCAACATTTAATTTAGTTGCTTTTAACCCTACTATAGGTTATTTCTAAACTATTAGCTAACTAGGTTGAAATTCCTAGTTAGTAAATTCTTGTTTATTTAAGAATTCTAATATTCACCGGGTTACTTTTACCACTAAAGGTAAATTACCTGTCTTTTAGTATAAACGTGGTTTGATTACCAAACCCGTTTTCGGGGTGTTACAAGTCTACCCCCCTTAAAGAGGTTTCGTCCTCGAAACCTTTCTTACATAGTTCTTCGAGTTCTAAACTGAATACATTTGACCTGAGTAATCTTTTAAGCATTACTCATACTTTAATCAATTGTTAGTATTACCAGAAAAATTATGGTAATATCTTTTTGGTTACAGAACCTCTACGTACCTTATATGACATAATGTAACTTGAAATAATGTTATCTCGTTATTTCCACTAGTTTAATCAACTTAGCGATATTCAATGCTTTCATATATCGGATTTCTTTATGAATCCGTTACTTTGACCCGTTTAAAGGTCTTTAGTGAAATCTTTCACCTTTAGCAACAATTTCTTTTTATTTTCAAATTTATTTATTCGGTTCAGTTATACCGAATTTACCGCTTACAAGCAAACCAAATTTCTTAACTTGAATTACTGACCTTAACCGGTTTCACTAACTAGACTTATTAGTCCGGTTTCTTTTTACCGCTCGCTTGGTTATAATGTGATTCTACTTCACATTGTACCTCTTGACCGTGATCATGTCACATCATGTTTTAATTTATATCAACCTTTTCATTTTCAAAAATATCACTTTTCGAATATATCGTCTTCTGCCTATCAGTGTCAAGACTTGTATCTTTCATGCTTACTATTTAAATTCCTATCAAAATTTATGTTTGTAAAGACATTATTTCTTACTAAAACCGAAGTTTTAGTTTTAGGATCTTCTCTTTAACTTTTGTCAATTATCCATACCAGGATATTGACAGTCCATAATTTATTCTTATTTGGTTATATCCCATTACCGGGCTCATTATTCTCTTGCATTTAACGCTACTTTTTTCTGGCTAGCGCTCATTTGTGCCATTCGGCGTTATATAGTATTCAACCTGTTTGACCTATTAATGTGAAATCCATCACTTATAAACAATCAACTTTATTCTTTATTCAACCCATTCGACTTCGAATAGTTGAACATATTTACTCACAATTTCTATATACGAGATTTTATAGTCATAACTCGTAATCCAAGTCCTTTGATTTTTCAACCCGCGTTCACGTCTCTTGGTTTATGCATGTGTTTAATTCTTACCCATCAACCGGGTGTTTTACCGAAGTCGTTATTATTGCAACCCTCCCGGTATGCATTAAGACATCGCTTCATTTTTTTTTATATTCTGACTTTGTCCTTAAGTTTGACGTTTTACAAAAACGACCCGTTAAGAGACATATTTGCATTTTTCCGGGTTCGAGTGTAAGTACACTCCCTCCCAATACATGTCTAAATCATTTTACATGCTTGCATTTTCTGGGTTCGAGTGTAAGTACACTCCCTCCCAATACTTGTCTAAATCATTTTACATGCTTGCGTTTTCTGGGTTCGAGTGTAAGTACACTCCCTCCCAATACTTGTCTAAATCATTTTACATGCTTGCGTTTTCTGGGTTCGAGTGTAAGTACACTCCCTCCCAATACTTGTCTAAATCATTTTACATGCTTGCTTGTCCCTTCACTCGGGATCATTATCCTAATGTAATACGCTTCCGTCACTTGGTTGTGCGTTTACATTATTATCGAATATTTTGGTTATCTGATTCATTTGGGTACTTTTTAATTAGTCCCATTCACCCCGCCCTTACTACATCGGATGTAAACGTGTCCGCCATAAGAAGTTCATGGTATCATATGCCACTACTTACTTGGCCAGAGTAAGCGATTAACACATGACACACATGACCTTTTTATAGTTTTCACATCACGCCCTATGTAAGTAACGCCTCTATTTGTTTCTCTTGGAAACAATATCCCGAATACATTTTCTATTCGGGTTTTTCCAAGTTTTTAATCTACATAGGCAACTTTCAATTTCTACGTATTGGTTGCATGTTGCTATATGTGCGATTATTTAAAATGTGCACCTGGTAATGTTTTCCCCGACGGGCGTTCCTTGCCATTAACCTTGTTCGCGGTCGTTACGCGATTTAGTCCTCGGTGAGCATGCTCCTCTTGTCATACTTCGGACTGTTCCATCACCATATCCATAATTCGTTTGACTCTCGTCGTCTTCAAACGCGAGTGTCCTTCAGTTAAAACATTCACAAAAGTTAGTAATGTCAACTTCAAAAATCGCCCGTATTATAATACAAGGCTTTTTCTACTATACGCGTCAACGCGCGTATTTTCGTCAACTATTTCAATCACTTTAATTGGGGTAACGTGTATCACATGATAGCCCTATGTGTTGTTCACAACACTTTAGCATGCTAAACTATTAACATACATGTACTTACCGGATTTGCGATCAAGCCTCGAACCGAACACCAATCTTTATTAAGAGCATAAGGTTTAAGTCCAAGCATAGTTTTCCCACCATACTTGAATCTCTTAAACCAAGGCTCTGATACCAACTTGTAACACCCTAGTTATTATTTAACGTTTATCGTATAATTTAAACGTAATAATCTTGTAATTACAATCACGAATATAATTAAAATACGGGCTTGTTAAAGACTTTTTACAATTTATAGTGATATAACATAATGCGATTTAATTCGCCGTTTCAGAATAACGAACGAAACAACTTGCGGAAGCTTTATTTAACATGTGTTCGGTTCTTGCTCGACGCTTGATCTTCATCCGGGCTCTCAACATATACCTGTGTTCAAAACCAACTTAACAGTTAGTTTTGATAATTAATATCTAATATAACTAGGAAATTATGTAAATCCAACATTGATAACCAGACCCAAAAACAATGTGCTTGAATTTGGCCTCCACCGTAACACAGGTGGTAATCACCGTAACAAGTTCAGCCCCACCGTAAGTTACGGTGGCCCCTGCATTCCAGCTTTCCATTTTGCCGTTTTTGATACGAAAACTTTCGTATCTTTCAAACCGCTTGTCCGTTTGACCTACCGTTTCTTCCTATGTGTTTGTAATTTAATTCTCCATCAAATGGAGTTAAGATACAACATTTGGCTTAATAAAATTTAAGACTTTTAAGTCTTCGCCTTATTACCCTTTTTGCCAAATTTTTGACCCGTTCGCAATTTTATTTACAAACATGTTTACTTGATCTATAAACTTATGAGAATCAAAATCTCAATATCTCCTATCAAATTAACCATAAATTATGGGTTTCTTACTTAGCTAGAACCCGTTTACGCTCAGGTGCTTATTTTGACCCATTAAGGGTATTTAAGCGCTTTAAAGCTTAAAATCGCTTTCATTCATTCTAGCATCGTATTACTACATTTCTTATCAAGTAATCTTCCACCACAACTATACGTGTGGTGGATTTAAAGTAGATATCTATGTGTTTTGAATTATACCCTTTGGAATATCATTTTACGGCAAAGACTCGTATGGAGTCTTTCGGCCCAAGAATTACATTTTTCACTACTCATACTCGTTCTAAGCTTTTTTTTAATCATAAGACTCGTTTCCAAACAACTTCTAAGGGTTGTTTGTTCAATTTAGCCTACAAGGGCGTTTTGGTCGATTTTGGTCCTTCTTTTACAATGAAGGACTCTCACCAATTATTCAACCAAAATATCACTTTTAACTACTATTTAAATATGCGTACCTGGCTCGGATCAACAAATAGACCCGATTTATACCTCACTTTTACTATCACATTTTCTATGGTGACGGGAGTATCCGAATCGCTAATCGCTCCTGTTAACACAAGACTTGACAACCACATCAATCTATATAGTCAAATGGTGTTATCGCG
The DNA here is from genome assembly GCA_030545235.1 of Helianthus tuberosus. NCBI lineage: Eukaryota > Viridiplantae > Streptophyta > Magnoliopsida > Asterales > Asteraceae > Helianthus > Helianthus tuberosus. Next base: position 135,088 of record JARYGA010046105.1, read on the forward strand.
CCATTTGACCCGTTTGGCCTATATGACCAAGCATCTTCACAAGTAGCAAAACATGGTTAATAATTACCAATTTGCCCATCCGACCCATTTCGGATTTTTGCTACTAGACCCCTTTTTAACTACCATTTACTTTAGCCGGTACTTGACTAAATTTCCATCTCTATTTATTTTCTGGTTATTAGTTGCACTTTAAAGTGATCTTAATGAAAAATCATTAGTTATTAGTCATTACATGACCAATTTACCAATTTGCCTCTTTCACCATGAATCATGGTTTAAAACATTTTTATTGGTTCCGACTCATTTCGTTTCGTGTCGGAACCCATGATTCGAACCTAATCATTTATTGTATTCATCGCTTATAAAATAAACACATATACTACAAGTGGTGTAAGTTTTACTTACCTTGCAATCCGAAACACGCTTTTACTTCACACTTGATTCGTTGACCCGCTCACTCATCAAGCTTCCACCTAGCTCGTTAGGCGTCAAACTATCATCATAATTCATGAGATGGTTAGATTAGTCATTATCAATTGACTACTCCATCTAACGGGTCTTATGTCGACTTTATCACTTGATTAAATCATTGGTTATTTTGACTTCCTAGAAGTCAATTAATCTATCAACATACTAAAATGCACACTTCACATGGAATTTCACATTTTAGCTTCGTTTAGGCATTTTAACAAACACCTAGCGGGCACAATTTTACATATTTACTAACTAGTTCATAACTAGTTATTTTTACCAAGATTTACACCACAATTCAAACCTCCATGTCTAGTGTTCATGAACTACACATCATATTTTCAAAAATCAGTTTCTATTCATCAATTTACACCAGATTAGCATTCTACATCTTAGGGTTCATCATTTTCTCACAAAACCCATGAATCACCTTCAATGTGTTCATGAATTTTTTTCAGAATTTAGCCATGATTTCACATGTTATTGTCTAGGTTTTACTCCTAGTCACCATATCAACCCTAATCTACCCAAATAGCAAACATGCAACTAGAATTTCAGATTATTCCCAATTCATGAGAATTTCAAGTTGAAAGATTTCTCAAAATTTTACATACCTTGTAATCCCCTTGCGATGAGGATCAGTAATCTATGTTTAGAATTCGATTTGAACTTGGATTGAACCTTCAATTTGCAAGATTACTGAAGTTTTAGGGTTTTGAAGGAGTGGGGATCGCCCCCTGTTCTTCTTGTACGACCAGATACCTCCTTGTGGGGTGTTTGGTGTGTTTTATTTACTTAATTAAAATTAAGTTTCAGTTTTTACAACTTAGGTCCCTCCATTTTGATCAACATTTAATTTAGTTGCTTTTAACCCTACTATAGGTTATTTCTAAACTATTAGCTAACTAGGTTGAAATTCCTAGTTAGTAAATTCTTGTTTATTTAAGAATTCTAATATTCATCGGGTTACTTTTACCACTAAAGGTAAATTACCTGTCTTTTAGTATAAACGTGGTTTGATTACCAAACCCGTTTTCGGGGTGTTACAATTACTGATCGCACAAGCCTAAATCACCGGGCGGGGGCACGCGGTCCCCCGCACCCCCCAGCGAACTCACCGCGGAGTTCGATCCGCGCTAACGGGTGGTTTGCTATTAAATAACTGGTTTTTGTAAATATTTAGTTAATTAATAAGGATCAAATAATGTTTTACAAAACCAAAATGGCTTAACTTGAATGAGCTTCTGATGTATCACTTCTGGCCAACGCTGATTTGATGCATCTACTTATCGTTCAAGTATTACGAAAGCTATGTTAAGTGTGCATCATAAACATGAATGTCTTAATATCTAGCCAAAGCTGATTTAATTCCTTCATAGATGGCATACTTAACAAGTGCATAACTAAAGTGATTGTCTCAATTTCTGGCCAAAGCTGATTTGTTACAACCACTTTGCACACATGCTTAAATGATTACACTTCTGGCCAAAGCTGTTTTGTCTTCGTTTAAGTAGAACTCTAAATAAGTCTATTATTTTGATGTTAGTAATAGACATATCACAACCTCTTCACATAATGATCCTTAGATTAATGATCCTTAATTAAGTTTTATGATCATTTCGCCTGCCTTATTTTTTTACCCATAATTTTACTCACTATAACTTTCTTCTATAAATCAATATCTCATCCACTCTAATTCCTAAATCTAATATGTTTTGCTTTATTTAAAGTCTCTATTAGAATTAGCTCTTAAATTAAATCCTTGATTATTTCTTAAGACACGATAATCCTATTGCTCTCTTCTGATAAAGATTCTAAAGAAGAAAATTAGAGCATGGTGAATAGGACAAATCGAACATGATGTCTCTTATGATAATCAAGAACTCTCTAACGTAAATGCTATCACTAAAGTTATTCCAGATTAAGTCTTTCCTAAGACTAATCTATTATTGTGGAATAATCATACGAATTCCTAAGATGCATGCCTTCATTTGAAATTTTAAACTATAAAGTTAAGTGGTATATGTGAATACATAATAATGTACAATGCCATGACCCATAAAGTTAAGGGCTTATGCATGGAAATAAGTACATTTTTCCAGTACATTACATAATAAGATTTTCACTTATACAATTTGATGCCTTATAAATCAACTGTAACACTCAAAAGTAACAAAGTATAACGAGTGTGTTGATAAGCAACATATGTACAAAGAAATAAATGTTTGAAGCTGGAAAATAAGTTGTTACTCACCTTACAACCACTTAAACTTTAAAAGAGGATTGTTCTAATGTCCATCGACAAATACAAGTACAAAATTCCAACTTTAAGGTTCTTAAAGGGAAAATCTCAATGCATAATTATGTCATTAGACTAGGCATAAGCAACGAGACTATCCATTATTCAGAAGAACAGTTGGATAAGTTAATTAGGTAGTCACTTACTAATGATATTTAAGTCTGATAATTTTAATATTCCATTTAACACATGATTAGTTGACTCTAGTTTCATACGTTTCCTTACCAGAACTCGACAAATAACTAACATGAGAGTTAGTGACAAAATTAATTGTTAAGGCTATAAGAACCATAATAAGCAGTCTTCTAACAAAGCCTTTCGATACCTTACATATTCTGAAGATTAATCAGAATACAGTGTCATTACTTAGGTTATGTCATGAAGGTTGTGAGGTTTGCATAACCAACATAAAGTCACACTTACTGTAAACTCTCATCTTATTTGTTCTAAATATCTGGATAGAAACATTACTAAGATGAAACTAGATGATACCTTATTTTTTCACAACTTTTGTCATCATGCAAATGAGAATTTGACAAAAGGAAAATGAGACTTATAAATTTCATCCATTATAACCGAAATTCATGAGAAATCATGACATGGTTAATGAGGATGATTATTCAACTAATCTCATTCTAAGTGATTTTAAATCATGACGTTAAAGTCCTAAATATGACTTGGCTTAAGGAATAAGTATGGGTCCATCATAAGTCATTCATTGACATTCGTGGAACTTATTCCAAATGGAACATTCAGACATAATTCATTTATCATTTAAAAGACTATCAACTTGTATCTAAAATTTTGTCACATATGGCCCACGGTCTTAGAAGAAATCTATTCACATATATATACTTAATAAGATTTCTATTAGATATGTCCCTAAAGTTTCTTATGATATCTGGACATTAAAGAAATCAAATAAAGTCTAACGTATATGTGATAGGTTCCCACGTCATGTAGCTCATTGAAACTTCTCTTGTAGCATTTTAGAGATATTAAAGATAAGTGGGAGCATTAAGTGTCTTTTAGTAAAAACTTGCAGTAGTTGCAAGAGGTGGGGAGTGAAAATTTTACATTACTCCAAATTTACACCTCTTGTACAAGACACTGCTCCATCATGACACTGTTCCATCAAAACTTATCTCCTTAAAATCTAATGCTACTCTTACAAAAGTTTCATTGTTGCTTACTTGTGGGCACACTTAGAAGATTTCTTACCTAAACTAACATAATCCTCAACAAGAGAAATCACAACGACTAACGTCATTAACTTGTTTCTCTATTAGAATTCGTTGGTCGTTAAGTATTGACCCTAAGCATGCTGAGTTCCTAAGAATTTCTAAGGTCGGTGGGAGCAGTCAAAATCCTTATCATGGTTTGCAAGGAATACAAGAGGCGGGGGGAAGAGTGTCATTAAATTTCATTCTGAATTTAACTCCGATTACACCTCTTGTACACCATACTGCACCAACTCTTACAAACTTAGAATCTTGAAAATGATAGCAACCTAACCAAGAGCTAATCCATAGAACTGAAACTTCTAATGAACCCAATAATCAACTCAGGAGGTCATCTAGGTTTAAAAGCCTACTAACTTTGATGATTACATAACCTCCCTAACTGAAGTTGAAACGGATTTTGGAAATGTTTACTGATCCTATCTCTTCAAATTAAGCCATTAGTGTCAATCAATCTTCTGAATGGAATAAAACAGTTTTCTAGTAAAACTGATTTTATGTGTTCGTATAACGTTTGGGATTTGATTGAATTACCTAAGAGTGTTCATAACTAAACCAAATCCTGATATAAGCGTTAAGACACGAAGAAGCATGATTGATTGTCAAAGGTTATACTCAGGAAGAGATGAATTATCAAAGAGTCTTTCTTAAGTATCTTACAAAAGATTTCTTTAAGGATCATCACTGTTCTAAGTAGCTTATAATAGTTTTGAGCTGCATTAGATGAACATTAAAAACAATTTTCCTTAACAAATGGCTGACATATTTACATGTTCATAAAACAACCTGAAAGTTCTAAACTGAAGGTTAAAGAACACTTTATTTGTAAGCCAATAAAATCCATGTATGGGTTAATGCAAACATCATAATGTGATGAAAAGCTAACGTAATTATTTTCATCAAGAATCAAGTGGATTAATGTACCTACCTCAAAATGAGTGGGAGCAACTAAGATAAACTTGTCTATATAGATGACATTCTTTTGACAAGTATATGTTACATAAGTCAAAGCATTGTTAACACAAACTTTGATATGATAGATCTCAGAGATATCTCTTACGTGATTGATATCATAACATACTGAGATAGACCCAATGGGACATTAGTTCCGTTCCATAAGTTTAACATTAAATGGGTCCTTACATGTGTAACAAACAATACTGCTCTCCTTTAGAGGATAATAGGATAAATGAGATTATTTCCTTATGCTTCATTAATTGGAAGCCTTATGTAAGTTTAAGTCTATACTCGTTTAGATATTACTCACATTGCAACACACTAGATATGTCTAGATTAATGTGAAGCATCTAATGGAGTATTACAATATCTTTAAAAGAAACGAGAGACTACAATTTAAAGAAGAAGTGAGAATTAAAACCGGTTTATTACTCTTACTTTGTGATGTTCAAAGATGACAAAATGTAATGTCGGGTATATCTTTATGTCAGTAGACAAAACCTATCTCATGGAGGAGTCATAATGTACTGATATTAACAACCTAAGTTATAACGACATAATATCGTCACTAAATGTTGTTGGTAATATATCAGTGGACTCATAAGTTTATTAACTCCATATAATTAATGTTTTAAAGACTTAGTGTGATAAAGTCAGCTACCATGACTCCTTGAACAGTAACAGTTCAAGAGGTGCTGCATTAAGTTTCGATACACAATTAATATTCGTTTATGAATGAATTGAGGAAACTAAGTTTTGTATCGAATACATTCATGATATGCTTAAGGATCCTATAACTGAAGGGCTATTACCCATAAGTCTTATTAAGAGAGCTCATAGACGGGTATTAATTAATGGTCATGCGCAACTGCATATCGTACTATGAATGACTAAGTATTAGTTAATTTTCCTCATCAGTTTGATTTTGTATGTCTCTAAGAATATGTCAAGCTAGCATAATGGCATATAGACAAATATAGTTACAAAACAAACAAAGGGCTTATGCGTATTTTGATCATAACGATTAGGTTTTAAATTAAGGCTATAGTATGATTAATGGGGGTCCTGAGTCGCATAATGATTCAACGGCTGTATTTCTCTGCTATAGTACTTGTTTAAGGCTAAAATGAGTGTTAACTCCTGATCAGGCTCATCTAATACTCATAGTAAATGATTACTCGGCTAAGTGGGAGAATGTAAGATTAAATATATTTTATTATTATATTTAATCTAGTAGCCATTATAATCATTTACATTATATAGATCAAAATATATATTAACCTATTAAATAATTAGTTGGTAATTGTTGATGGACCATATTACCCTTATTAACTAATTAGGTTTCCTTCTGGGTGCTTATATAAGGAGAATTATGTGGAGGTTAAGGGGTTACTCGGTTACACAATTAGATACACCCCATAAGCATAACATCATAATTCGACCTCCTCTCCTATAGCTGATACCCTTTCGGTTTCTTAGCCACCATCATCAGTCAGCACCCTAAGGAGGAACCAGACCAAGATGACAATCATGTCAAACCTTATTGCTGCGTCTCTATCTGGATTCTCTGCTAGCCTGTGCTGATGCAATCAAAGGTATGTTTTACTGTTTTCCCTCATGTATAAACAGAACTGAACCAACATATCTAATTCAGCACGCCAAGCAAAAACGTAGCATTTTAACGGAACCCATTTGCACCACTCGAAGATTATTAAGAAGACATTTTACAGCCTTCACACTATAATCCCCCATACGGCACCGTTCCACCTCCACCCATCGACCTCAGACGATAACGAGACCTCGGCTAGCAACGTTGACAATCGAGCCAACTCGTCATTTTCTTCGGCAGATGTCGGCACTCTTTTCCAACTCCAAATTATGGATTGAGCCATGCTTCCACCTCTAATCCTTTCCAAAATTTTGCACCGCTTCTCGTTCTCTAATCTAGATAAATTGGGGAATTTAGTCCCAAGAGATTCATCACATAACCTAGGATCTAACCAAAAGCAAATTCTTTCGATGCAAAGGATAAGAATAAAAAGTTAAAAAAACCTTATTGTCTGTCCTGTCCCAATCACATTGTTGCTATTGACATCCCCATCATATTTATTGCCTACTTCCCGCTAGTTTACCATTAAAAGAAATATATGAATGGAGGTACGTCAACAAACAAAAATTCAACGTTCCACATTGGTTCCTATCTATGCGCGTTTTCTTATTTTCTTATCTAGAAAAGGAAATTTCATACCTTCAGCATTGGTTCCTTCAAGAAAAGTCATAGTGGAAATTTCATAGTGGAAAGGTTTTTTGGGGTTTTTTTTATCAGGTATAGGTTTTTTTTTTTCTTGGGTAAATTACACTTTTCGTCCTTTATGTTTCTATCGTATTGCAATGGATGCCCTTTAACTTCAATAATTACAGTCACAGTCCTTTCTTTGTTAAAACCATTACACCATACGTCCTTTATCCCTAACTTAGTTAATTTTTGTAGTTAGATCCAGTCATGTACATCACACATGAGGGTAAATTCGTCTTTTTACCATCTTAGGGACTATTTGTGTAATTAAATTAAACTTCTAAACCAAAAATTAAAATAAACATGTTTTACTCTTTATTCCACCCATCACAACCACCACCGTCACAACCTAACCACCACCATCTTTAACTAGTTTTACAGCCACCACCATCACAGCCAAATCACAAGTAAACAACCCTTAATCTCCCTATCTCAATCTCAGTTTTCTCTCCCAAGTCCCATCTTTCTCTCCAACCAACCCTCACCACCACCAAATCCGCCACCACCACCCCCATCTAGATCCGCCATTCTGTATATATAAGTTTTTTGGCATAGTACATGAAGAAAAGAACTAAAACTAAAAGATCTTATTTTAAAAAATTGTATAATAATGAAAAAAAATTCCAAAATTAAAATCTTGACTCATGCTGCAACCACACAAATCGGATAACTATGAAAATTTCCATGCTGCAACCAGACAAATTGGATAATTAAGAAAAATAAAAAATCTAAAATTAAGAGATCTTATTTAAACAATTAGAACCCCCACCGTCACAGAGTCCCCACCACCATGAGCAAAGCTTGTTGATGACGTGTGACCGACGACCACCCTAGAACCCCCACCACCACTTGGTCTCCTAAATGCCGACGGCTTGTAAAGCCGAATTTGTTAAAGAAACAGAAGGAGCGAGGTGTTGATTTGATAAACCCTTGAAAGTTGTGAGTTGTTGATTCAGTAAAATTAGAGGTTGATTCGTCAAATTTGAAGGTTGATTTGGTGAATTCTGTTGAGAATTTGGGAGATAAAGTTAAAGAAATTTAGGAATTGGTGATGAAGAAGGTTCAGTTGGGGAAAATATGGCAGAGACAGGGGAGAGATTGAGAGAGTATAGGGGGTGATGATGATGGTTTAGGTTTATAATTTTTATATAAGTTTTTAAATTTTGATTTTATTGTTTTATTAAATGACTGTTTTGCCCTTACATGGGTTGCACATAACCTCACTTAACTGAAAGTTTTAACCAGGTTAGGGTCAAAGGACCTAAGGTGTAACATGTTTTGCAAATAAAGGACTGTTAGTGTAATTATTAAAGTTAAAGGTCATCCATTGTAACTCGCTACAAACATAAAGGACGAAAAGTGTAATTTATCCTTTTTTCTTTGTTTTTTTTTTTGCCGGGAGGGGGGGGGGGGGGAGTTTAGGTTTTTGGGTGGTGGTGGGGTGGGGTAGGGGTGGGTGTTTAGGTTTTGGGTGGTGATGTAGTGGGTTTAATTTTAGGTTATTGAACACTTGTCACTCTATAAATCATTTTTACACTTCTTATAATCAGGAGCATTTGTAGAATAACTTGACCCTTCACATTTGATTCCTAGATATTTATTTGAATTTTCTTGAAGCTCACTTTTAAATTATATTTTTTAACATTATTTCATCATCTTAACATTTCAAAGTACAAAATTTTGATAAACTTCGTAAGTAACTTAAACCATTTTTATATATTTGCAGACATGAGTTCATCTCGTAGGAATTGTTATACTAGTTTTTTATAATCCTATAATTCTAACGGGAAATCTTTATACATTTTATGGTTTCACTTTAAAATTGATCACTTATTTTTATACCAAGTCACATGCAATCTCAATCAAAACCCTTACGGCAAGTTTTGTATTGCTATTTCGTAGATTACATTTTCATGTCTCAGTCAAAACCTTAACAGTTAAATTGATATTCGCACTAGTTTTTTTATTGCTATTTCATAAATTACATTTCCATGTATATTGTAATAAGAAATTATATTATATTCTATGAAAGAAAAAAAGTGTTAATAATTTGTTCATGCTAAATACTTCTAACCAATCAGTGAATGTCTATTTTTTATTTTGCAATCTCTGTATTATAACTAGTACCCTATACATTGTGGCGGGTGCGTAACATGCTAAGTAGCTCCAATGTTATAACACCGATCAACATCAGAAAGGTTCGTGTAAAAAAAAATATAAACCAAATATAAAACCGAACAAAAAGTAGAGGATGAAACAGTGTTGAACCACACACTCTAAATGTAAAACATAGAAAACAATAACTAAGTTGTTTTAGAACCGTGTGTTGCGACGGGGTGTTAAACGAGAAAACTACGCATCAAAACATTGAATCACACACGTACGTTGCAGCATGTTAACTCGTGAAATTTGACAAAAACGTAATACAAAAAATCTGCATGGGGTTAAAAGTGATTGATTAAAATGTAAAAAATATAAAAGTATGGGGTTAATAGTAAAAAATTAAAGATAAAAAAGACAAAAAAAATTAAAAACCAGAAGTGGGTACAACCCACCAAACATATAAGTACAACCCTTATTCCTACAAATATTAATTTGTATGTGCTTAAAAGTAATTTATGGTTAAAAGTAAAAAAAATAAAGATAAAAAACTTAAATATGAGTACAACCCACCAAACATATGGGTACAATCATACATGCCTACAAATGTTACAAATTGATAGTATATAAATATATATTGTTGGGATGAGCATTTCAATACCAATACGGTATTCACTTTTTGGCTTTTTTGGGATCAGTATTTTCAATTCAGTACAATACCTGTGTTTTACCGATTTTTAGCTTCAAATATTGTACCCAATTTTGACAATTTTTGGATATGTATTTTCAATACCAGTATGGAGCTCATTCCCAACATATAGTTGGTAAATAGAGAAAATGAATAATTGGCAAGGTAAGGGTACTTGAAATTGAAGTGGAGCTTCCTGTCTTTGACGAGTTAATTTGTTTGGTATAACAAAACGTTGGGTACCTTTAAGAATCAAAAGTCTTATCCCTTTTAAAATATCAGCGTAACCAAATGAGTTAAGAAAATTTATTTTACTCAATTAATACTTTTCTAGCTTCCGTCTCCTTTTCTTTTTTTTTTTTACTTTACCGGTATATGTCTTTGCCTATCTTTTATTTAATACTTTTTTTCCTTTTCTTAACCTTTATTTTACTTGATTTTCTGAAACTTTGTTTACCTTTCTTTTCTACTTTTTTTATCTTCCCTTTTTTAACCTTTTTCTTTTTTAACTTTGTTATTTACATTATTTTTTTACGTTATCTTCTTATGGTTGGTGTATTTGTTGACATGTTTAAAAATAGAATAGTAAAATTTTCCATTATTAGCTATAATTATATTTTTCGTAAACCTATTAAAAAACTTTAAAGAATTTATAGTATGCTCCCTTAATTAAATATTTATATGTTGATGGTCATTTGGGGTAGTGATAGTAAATTTAAGCCACACAAACTAGATATCTTCGTAAAATAATGTGAGTTTAAGCCACAAATATCATAAATTTAGTGTGTTCATCATTTATAAAAAAAAGGAAATTTAATATACATTGCCAATGAGGCGGTGGTTAAGTGGTTGGGGAAAGACTTGGTGTTTCTTGTGACCCAGGTTCGACACCCACTTTCCCCATTATTTTCTGCGGCATCCAAGTGAAGGGGCGAATACAGGTGGCGTTGGTTCGTCTTGGATGGGAGACGATGTTTTACTGATTATTTCAATATCGTGCCTTCGGGCGGGTGGAGGTAGGGTTTTCGCGCTTCTGGGAGAGCCAAGGGGCTGGCGGCGGTCGAGTAATCGACCTTGGCCACAACGCCCGGTGTCACGGTGATTGACACGTCGTTCCTTGCCATTCAAAAAAAAATATACATATGTAATATGTGTTGTCCAGTCACACTTATTGTTTGCCACAACTATCTTATCACTCATTCACCCACCTAAAATTTTCTTGTAAAAGCGTGTACTAGCAAGGGAAGGTTTCAACATTTCACACTCTTTTCATCGATGGTTCTTTGTATTTTCGTGAAAGCTCACTTTTAAATTATATATTCCAAATATATATAATAATGATCACCTTTAAAGTAATTTGAAGCATAATAGTAGGTAATAACTTTAAATTGAACTTATATACGATACTTACCTTATATTTTTATATTCATATAACATAGCTACGTATTGCTTAGTCGTATGTTGCTTGTTCTCAACAAAAGTGATGTAAGTTCAGATTTTGATAAGTGTAAGGTTAGATGATGTTTAGGGATAGAAAGTTGTTTTAAAAAATGTGACATAAGCTCTAACAATCAATAAAATGAAAATAATTATAGAAAGTAAGATTCGTTATTGTAACTTTTTTTTTTTTACTTTTTATAATCCTATAATTCATATGGCTTTATAGCCTAGTGACATCTTGGAGGTTTGATAAGGCTTTGAGACCAATAGGTCATGGGTTCGATTCCCACAAGGGGGTTTTCCCCATATTTATTGGGTTTCCTCCTGAATTGGTATATAGCCATTATGCCTAGTGGAGATGGATATGATTGGGTTTCTTTCTGAATTGGTGTATAGGCACGATGATACTCCAGTGTAGAATGCAATCTCAATCAAAACCGTAACGTATTGTTAACTTATATTGATATTTGCAAAACGTTATATATTTTTTTTTGTGAGCTACATTTTTGTATATTATAACCGGGAATTAGTATAAAAGGAAAATCGAAAAAGATATGTGTGGTTTTAAGTACTCATTAGAGTGAAATTTTATGATTTGGAGTGAAATTTGTATGGTTTGGAGTGATATAAATGGTGTAATTCTCGTTGTAAATTGGTGGTGGCCCTTCACCACACTAGCTTATTAGTGTGGTCTATGTTTTAATATAAAAGAAATTTGCCCAGGGCCGGCCTATAGGGGGTGCGGGGTGGGCGACTGCACAAGGCCTAAACCCTCCGAAGGCTCAAATCTTTTTAGTTTTGAATAGAATTTATGTTGTATAAGATAAAATATATATGCACTCAATTAAGAGATAACATAAATGGGCCTTTGTACTTGATGCGTTGTCGAGTGTTATATATATTAGGTGTATATTTTAAGCCCCTTTAACACTTTTTAGTCAAGTTTTAAATTTATAAAACACGATATTTACTAACACTAGACACACATATGGGCAAGTGCACCCATCGTGAGCGTAGTATAGTGTTGGTAAGATACCGAGGTCGTCCAAGGACACAAGAGCTTTTAGTACCGGTTTATCCTCAACGTCTAATCAAATCAAAAAGTTTAGGAAAAATGTTTTAAACTAAGAAAAATAAAAGCTAACTAAAAATGCTGAAAATAAAAATAAAAAGAAAAACAGATAGACAAGATGAATCACTTGGTTCCGACTCGTATCTAGTGTAACCTTTGATTATTTCCGCACTTTTGCACTTATTTAAGAGATTATCTTAGTTATTGTAGTAGGCCCCTGAAGGGGTAAGGTCCCAAAAACCTCGTCATAAGTATTTAGGGACCATACCACAACCTTGCTTTTAACCTTTTAACCTTGCGCGGCCGCGCACTGGTCTTACAAAAGGGAGAAAGTAATCAGCAATCTATAGTCGCGCCCCCAAAGGAAATCATAAATTCTTGCGCCTTCTCCCATTAGCAAAGGATAAATACTTCCGCCTAAATATCCAGACTTGGATATTACTTTACCCAGACTTGGGATTTATTTTATTCAGTGGTCTCCACACGATAAAGTACCACACCAGATTACAACAGTAATCTTCTAGAAGAAATACAATCGTGCACCACCCAGACGGTTATAACCGTCTGGACACGTGTCATTACCACAGGCACCCCTGAATTCGCAACGAAGGCATGCAATTGGAGAGTAATCTCCACTTAATCACTTTACACGTGGCAAATCCCCAGCCTTCGATCTAAACCACGATCCGTGTGCTCTCACGTCGGATCAAAGAACTTAAACGGAAGGAAATGTAACCGCTTACGGGGTTAGCATCTTCCGTTAACTTTTCACTAACAGGTTTTCCTGCCCAAACGACTCCCAGCTATAAATATGAGAAAAACCCAGGTATGAATTCAAGTTACACACACTTCTCAAATACTTTCTTCTTCTTCATTACCCATACTTATTCTCACACCGGAGTCGGGTCAAGGAGAGAACCCCCCTTCTCCCCTTGGCGAGGCTAACGATGCTCTCTTTTGCAGAGTTTCTCGGAGAAGAAGATCGGTTACAACTGAATCAATCGAGAGGGAACTAACCTTTTTATGCGGATTAAAACCCCCTAGATATCTCGGTTCCGACCATTTATCTAGTGTTTCTTCATTGGCGCCCACCGATTCCTCTGTTTTTTCAGTTTTCATCTCGTTTCGATTCAGTTCTTTTCGTCCTCTGTTTTAAGCATGGCAGAAAATTCCTCATCTCATCGGCAAACCGGTCTTCGACCGAACGTCGGGAATAATGTTCAAATAGAAGGCATCCCGGAGGACGCCTCGGATGACAACGAGGTTCAATCCAACCGAGCAAACGACCCTGTCACCCCAATGTTACCAGCAAACCCTGCTCAATCAATTCTACCACCAGGAGAAACTCTGATTTCCTGGTATGTCAGGTCACAAGGGGCACTAAACGCAGTTTACACGCAACTATGTGCTCAAACTGCTCCCGTAACTCAATCTCGAAGACCAGGATCTCGTGCTAACGCTTCCCAACGAGAAGATTCAACTTACGAGAATACAGAAGTTCATGCCAGATCTACGTCACAACGCGAGTACACTCAGTCAGGAAGTTACCAGAGAGAGTACCATGGAGAACCACACCTTCGTCGAAGACAATCGGTTCATGATAGGTTGGGTTCCCAACGGGACACCCACACCGATGAATCTGATCCAACATATCGTTTAAGTACAAATACCAGTGTGTTCAATCGACTGCAACCAAATTATAACAAGTGCAGGCCTCGTGCGGTTTATAACCCTGAGGCAGAACACAATTACAATTTGATCTACCGTCCTGCAGAAGCAGCGGAAAATTCAAAGTTCGTCATGGAAATAGCTTTGGCACCACTCGAGAAAGCTAAACTACCATCAAACGTGGGTAAATTTAACGGGCTGACAGACCCCGATGACCACCTAAGAGTATTTACCAGCGCAGGTCTGGTTGGGGGTTGGACCCTCCCGCTATGGTGTCACCTGTTCGTCCAGACGCTGACCGATCCAGCGCGAATTTGGTTCGACAACCTACCAACCGGACAGATCGAATCATGGAAGGATCTGCGCGAAAAATTCTTGACACACTTCAGCCAACAGCGGCGCTCCATTCGTGATACATCCGACGTCATGAACATTTGGCGCCGTGATGACGAGAATCTAGAAGATTTTATCACTAGATACAATAAAGAAGTATTGGAAATTGGCGGTGTTCACGAACAACTAATACGTGCTCAATTCAAGTACGCGGTTAGATGTGACGACATGGTTAAAGTTTTATCTGGAACAGAAGGCCTTCCAAAAAGTTGGGAAAAGATAATGGCAGCAGCCAAAGTTTACGCGCAAACTGAGAAAAATCTTACTACAAATAGACCACCGCCACCGCACAATAGGCCCGCGGACTTAAGCTCAACCGGCGAAAGGAAGTTTAAAAAATCATGGCGTGAGTCTGGATCAGGAAGTCGTTCGTCTGAAGACGCCCGCACAACAATTAACAAACTCTCCGCGCAGAGGGAGAGCAAACAAGAGAATAGGGAGAGGCAGTGGACTCCCCTAACAAAGACCCCGGTAGAGGTTCTGAGTACCGAAGACTATCAATTCAAACCTCCGATCCCAATGAAAAATAAACGTGGACAAGACCCGGCACAATACTGCGAGTATCATAAAGACAACGGGCATACCACTAACAACTGCATTTCTCTACGCACAGAGATAGAGAAAGCCCTCAAGAGCGGCGAACTCACGCATTTACTCCAAAACGTGCGCAAAGAGATTAAACAGATAACTCGGGGTGAGGAAAGCCCAAGCAAACGGGCAAAAACCTAAAAGACGACTCTACAAATTTCCCGCGGGAAAACATGATCCATCAAGCAGAGCGGAAATATTGGAGAGTAAGTTAAGTTTCACATAATTATTATCGAAAACTTTGTAAAAGCCTCTGAGCTCTATCCGCAAATAAAATTGCAAAGTTTCTATTATTTCTGTGTTTACAAAGTGCATGCAATTTCTTTTAGTAAGCGCAAAAACATTATGGCAGTTCTAAAACGAGCTTCATGAACGGTCAGTGATCACCTCACAAACGGCCATAAGTTCAAACACGAGCTGTATACCAACTTCATTCGCCTTACTCAATAAAAGCAATTGTAATCATGCAAAACATTGTAAAGACACCAAGCCAAACAAATAGAAACATCATACCACTCTCAGATACACCCCAAAAAAACTTTCAAACACGGCAGTGTTTAAGTTATTTGCGCAACAGGGCACCATCAAAACAAGGATTTACATCCCGAATAATTACATAAAAAATTGCTCAAGTACAATTTCGAACTACTCTAAATCTTCACCATCATCCGGAAAGATTTCTTTTAGTTGCGCTACGTGATCATCCGATTGCAGCGCCACGTTTATCAGGTCCATGACCGGAAGTTGCAAGCTGTTAAACTCTGTTTTCATGGAAGCAAGCGCGGCGCCAGTATTTACACCAAAAGTCGCAGACTTACTATCATCCCAGTTAACCTTTAATGCGCTATTCACATGTTGGGAGCATTCAGCATACCCTTGCGCATACCCATCTCGTCGCGCAGCAACCATTAAATTGGCAACAGTTTTATCCAGCTCTTCAGAGTTTAGCACAGATTCAGCAACCTATGAAGTCAAGCAAAAAAAAAGAGAGAGTATCAAGAAAGCGCATAAACGATCACACAACAAAAAGAAGAGAAAAAACTTACACAGGCAATCCCGCGATCTTTCAACCAGGCCATATCATTCTTTAAAGGTTCAAGCTCGCTTTCCGCCGTAATCCGCGCCGTTTCTGAATTTTCTAACTTCTCTTCTACCTCAGTCAAACGGCGGGAGGTTTCAGCATTCTCGGAATGCGCAAGCTCCAGATCCTTCTTAAGTTGTTCCTGATCAGAAACCAAAGCAGTAAGTTCCTTTAACTCTTTATCTCTAAGGGCAAGAGTGGCGAAATCTTGTACCTCTCGTTGCTCACTACGCTCCCTATGAGAACGAGCCTCTGCTAGCCAACTTCTGCATCAGCTTTCTTCTTCTTCAACCTTTCTACCTCTGCATCCTGATTCTTCAATTTTTCAACCTCAGCCTTGAGGTTATTAATGATATTACGAAGGTTTGCCTGCTCAGCATTATCTTTTTCGCAAATTTTCCTCCAGTTTTTGCGTTCCTCGGACAGAAGAGCAGCTTCAGCTTCCGCTTTTCTCTTCCAACCAGCAACAGACCACTCCTCAGTGTTGCGCTCAGCCTCAAACTTGGCTTGCTCAGCTTCTAATTTGGCCTTCAACTAGGCTACATGTTTTTCATCTTTAGCAAACTTCTTTTGAGATGCCACAAAAGCTTCCTGCTCCTTATGCATACTATACCACTCACGCACTATGCGGTGAGTGGTAGCGACATGAGAAGCAGTTTCTGCAAGGTAAGACTGATAGGTTTGTTCATAAGAACGACTCTCCTGAAACTTGATCTCGCCAGGCGGAAGTATTCCCTGCAACCAATCTTGGCACACACGCCAATCCGAGAAAGTGTCGCCTTTCTTCAAATTCCAAACAGGGGCATGAGGATCAGAAGCATCTTTTTCCGTATAAGTCCGATAGTAATAATCTCCCAAAGTTTCTTCTGGACGGATTGGAGATTGTTTATCAACACCAGCAGATGAGCTTTGTTCCCCAGTTGTCACCTTCTCAGCATGTTTAGGCACAGCATCAGAAGGTTTAGGGGAAGAAGCTGAAATATTTTCAACAGTTGGTTCTTCCCCCAAATCTTGAGCAACAGCTTCAGGGGTTGATGGATTATCCACACCATCCACTACACTCGGATCAACAACCTTTTCAGTCTCTGTGTCAACACCAGCAGGCTTCTCAGCCTCAACAGTCTTCTCCACACCATCACCAGCAACCTTTGTAGGCTCTAACTGGTCAACAACAGAAGCGCGCGGAGGAGTGGAGGAAAGTTCTTCATTTACCACAGATTGCAGCTCTGTAGGAATAGGGGGAACAGGAATTTCTAGAACAAATAAAAATCTGTGAGGATTTAGTCCGCTTAAAGGAAACAAGAAAAGATGACACTTACCAGGAACAGATTCCGAAACAAAGGCATCGATATTCCCTTTTCTGGTAATTTTCTTCCTCTGCACTTTCTTAGGAGGTTGATTCTCCGCATCAACATCAGTTTGCTTCCTTTTACCAGCCTTCCTATGTACCAAATGTTCGGGACTAGAATCCAAATCGATAGGCTCATTTGGGTTAGAAGGGGGAATATCAGCAGAATCCCTCGGTTCAGGCTTCGGTTCTCGCACAGTTACTGCAGGAGTAAGACCCTCCAAAGAGTCAGAAACCACCACATAATCACACCTGGAGTCAGAGGAACGGCGCGTACCTTTCTTCTCTCCAACATTCTTCGCCTTCAAAGGTTGAACTTTAACAGCCTCGCTTCTCTTCGGCGCAGAAGTAGAAGTCGTTGTGCGCTTTTTCTTTTCAGGGCCTATGCCCAAATTCAACAATTCACCTACAAAGGCGCAAAACAAAAAATTACCCACAAAGCGCAAAAAGGAAAACAAAAAACAAATATAACTTACCAGCACCAGCAGCTGGTGGAGCAGATAAATCCGCATCCCACGGAAGAACAAAATTTCTTACGATACGGTGATACCAAAGCTCCTCTTCAGGTTTCTTCTTGATAGTACCCATTCTTCCGCCTTCCCTTTTGAAGGCAACAACATACAGAAAAACAACTACATTCGAAGAAAGAGCAGGTAAAAAAAGGGGGGGGGGGAGGAAGAACCCCAAACTTACTATGACCATCCTCCGTGTATACGGGTTTGTCATCACGCTCCATCTTCCAGTTCAAACTCATGCCGGCTCCGACAAGAGCTTTCTCCGGCAACGCAATATTGGGCACGTCTTTCAGATCTTGATACCAATTCTCATCAGTAGGGGTCTGAAGCGTTTCAATCGGAACATCATCTTTCCCCCTTAGAACCATCTTCACCGGAATCACTCCGGCCTTGATAAAGAAGAATTTTTGCTTCCAATCGTGAAAGGATTTTGGGGGTTGCAGCAGAATCTTCTTTGCAGAAGCCCTCTGAACGAACGAATAGAACCCTTGGGTACAATGCATCTGATGAAAAACCCTAAATCGGGGAACGGTTGGTTCAACATGCATTGTCCGACACACGAATTCGAAATGTCGAACCCTAACCATGCCAATAGGATGAAGTTGGGAGATATGCAGGTTGTAAAACCCAAGAATTTCAAGGAAAAATCTAGTAACAGGCAAGCGAAAGTTACCATCACAGAAGAGATCCCAAAAAAAAGGTAATATACTCGGCCGGAGCATCCGCCGCAGTCTGCCCCTCTTCAGGGTATAGAGCACCCCAGTTTTCCGGAAATTTGAGATTCCGAATTAAACCATCAAAGGATGCTCTAGACCACTTCAACGGTGGAAGATCAGTTGACATTTCTTTAGCAGGATCTTCTTGATGTTCTCCGGTTGACATAAGAGGAAGAAAGATGGAATTTTTAGAAGAAAGGAATGGGAAAATTTTCTCAACAAAACAATGATTGCACAAGGGAGGTTACCCAAACGTTATATATACTCATCGCAATAAATAGCATCGGTAACCGTCACAGCAACTTTTTCAGATATCACAGTTCTCCAAGCAACACACACGCGTTTATACGCGTGCGTGTAAGACACGAACAGTAAAAACAACTGACAATGACAGGTTGTCACTCAATTTACTGTACCAGTCTCATTAAAAGTCAAAGATTTCCAAAAAAATCTCTACAAAAAACAAAAGAAATCTTCGTCCAGAAGTTTTCTTATTTTTCGCGCCCAAAAGCATTTCCCTCTTCTAAGTCCAGTGCTCCACTTACTTGCATAAGTACAACACTAGACTGGGGGGACTTGAAGGGGTAAGGTCCCAAAAACCTCGTCATAAGTATTTAGGGACCATACCACAACCTTGCTTTTAACCTTGCGCGGCCTCGCACTGGTCTTACAAAAGGGAGAAAGTAATCAGCAATCTATAGTCGCGCCCCCAAAGGAAATCATAAATTCTTGCGCCTTCTCCCATTAGCAAAGGATAAATACTTCCGCCTAAATATCCAGACTTGGATATTACTTTACCCAGACTTGGGATTTATTTTATTCAGTGGTCTCCACACGATAAAGTACCACACCAGATTACAACAGTAATATTCTAGAAGAAATACAATCGTGCACCACCCAGACGGTTATAACCGTCTGGACACGTGTCATTACCACAGGCACCCCTGAATTCGCAACGAAGGCATGCAATTGGAGAGTAATCTCCACTTAATCACTTTACACGTGGCAAATCCCCAGCCTTCGATCTAAACCACGATCCGTGTGCTCTCACGTCGGATCAAAGAACTTAAACGGAAGGAAATGTAACCGCTTACGGGGTTAGCATCTTCCGTTAACTTTTCACTAACAGGTTTTCCCGCCTAAACGACTCCCGGCTATAAATATGAGAAAAACCCAGGTATGAATTCAAGTTACACACACTTCTCAAATACTTTCTTCTTCTTCATTACCCATACTTATTCTCACACCGGAGTCGGGTCAAGGAGAGAACCCCCTTCTCCCCTTGGCGAGGCTAACGGTGATCTCTTTTGCAGAGTTTCTCGGAGAAGAAGATCGGTTACAACTGAATCAATCGAGAGGGAACTAACCTTTTTATGCGGATTCAAACCCCATAGATATCTCGGTTCCGACCATTTATCTAGTGTTTCTTCAGCCCCTCTTTTGAAGGTGACGTTACCCTCACCCCAGTAGTTTGAGTCAGCAAGGATACAATCCTAAAAGGGTGGATTATTGAAAGATAATTAATTAAGTTATTAATGCAAATTATGGTAGGCCCCTCTTTTGGAGGTGACGTTACCCTCGACTAAGTAGTCTGAGTCAGCAGGGATACAGTCCTAAATAGCCGGGTTATAGTATTAATAGTAGTTAACTTATGAGGGGATCAAAGAGTTTGGACCCCCGCCATCCAATACCATTAAGTATTGAAGGAGGTCCTACTAAATTTGACCCAGGTCCATTGCAGGACCTCTAAACGCTGAACAATGGCAAGACCTTTACCAAACCGTTCCCTTAACCCCCGACCAGGTAGCCAACATACCTCCATATAGACCGTGGAGATATGAATGGTGAAAATCTTTTATTTTATATAGACAGTAAAATAATTTCAAGACACCACGGACAAACGACAAGGAAATATCACCTTCAACATAAGAAACTAGTTATTAAAGTCATTAATACAAAACCAAGTAAAAAGTGCGAAAAGATTAGAAATAAAAAGTATTACACTAGACACTTTGTCTTCACCAAGTGATGTAAGAGACTTAGGCAAACATGGCCTTGATTGTCAAGAACTCTTACGATCAATCTTGGATCCCGAGACGACTCACACACTCTACGATGGACAATGGATGATGGTGGTGGATGATGGTGTTATGGTGGTGGTGGTGGGTGGTGGGTGAAGTGTGAGAGAGGTGGTGTGCCAAGGGATGGTTTGAGCTTGAGCCAAGCACTCCTATTTATAGGCTGAACAGAAGCTCGGGCACGGCGGCGTGTCCAGTGAGCACGGCCCCGTGTCCACATCCTTCTCTTTCTTCATTTAATGCAGCTTTGTCTTATTAGTTGACCACGCCCCCGTGTCCGCTGAGCACGACCCCGTGGTGCAGAAGAATCTTTGTACTATGAAGATTTGCCTGGATTGTGCGAATCTTATAGTTGACCACGGCCCCGTGTCCGCTGAGCACGGCCCCGTGGTGGGCAATAGAAGCTTCTACCACTGTCTTTTCTGCTGACACTTGGGCACGCCCCCGTGTTGGCTGAGCACGGGGCGTGTTTAGTCTTCTGTTATCTTGTTTTGCTTGGGAAGATGCTGTCGTGGGGTCGGGCATGTCACGTCTTGTTCCTTTTCTTGTATTTATGTTAGATTTTGATGTCTTTTTGCTTCTTTTGTTAATTTGAGCTCATTTAATCCTGAAAATACAAAAGGAAGACAAAAGCACACTTTTTCCAATATTAGTACTAAAAAAGGGTTAGTTTTATGCCACAATTGATGAAATTTATATGTTGCATTTTACACACATCAGTACTAGTGGTTATTCCCTTTGCTTTAACAACAAGGAGATCCGGGCTCTAATCCTAGCATCTCCAAATTTTTTATTTTAGCTTCTTTTTTTTTTGTTAGTGGCATTTAATGCTTAATTTTGTCAATGCATCTTTCCCTTTAATTAGTAAATTACTTCCTAGACTTAGCTGAAAATAACTATCTGCATCTTTCCCTTTAATTGGTAAATTACTTCCTAAACTTAGCTAAAAATAGTTATCTAAATTACACCCACATAAATTTTAGTGATTGACGAATTTATATTAAATGGAGATTTTCGAATAGGGACCAATGTTTTTACTCTCGTACAGGGCCAAATTTTTTTTGTGATTTTCGGAGACGGCCCAAATTAGCTCTTAAAAAAGAAGAAGAAGAAGAAGAAGAAGAAGAAGAAGAAGAAGAAGAAGAAGAGTAAGCTTGATAGACTTGCATTGACTCATCTTAGATCACATTGGTATATAAAATTTCCCAGAAACTACCCCTTCCAATAAAAGACCGAGATGAAATTTCTGAATACTTTCAAATGATGACCAAGTCGTCGGTTTTTTTTTTGTTTTATTGATTTTTTTTTATTTTAATTACTAAGGGTAGTTTAGTCATTTCACATCATATTAATAGAAAAGAGTTAATTACTGTTTTCGTCCATATGGTTTGTTAAAAATCACTATTTCAGTCCATTAGTTTAAAAATTACGATTTCAGTCCTTGTGGTTTCACTTTCGTAACCATTTCAGTCCCTGTGGTTTCACTTTCGTAACCATTTTAATCCATTTATTCTGTTAAGTACAGGGACTGAAATGGTTATGAGGTGGACTGAAATAGTTAAGAAAGTGAAACCACAAGGACTGAAATCGCAATTTTTAAACTAATGGACATAAATAGTGATTTTTGACAAACCACAGGGACGAAAACAGTAATTAACTCAATATAAAAAGTTAATAGGAGTTATTGAAAATGACACAAAACATGCAAAATTCTCAATTAAAGGATGTCCAAATTAATTATTAAAGACGGAGGACATAAACTCCAAGTCGATATATAGTTGAAGGACACAAATTGTAATTTACCCATGTTTAAATTTCGGGATGAACCGTGTAAACATAACTTACAATTTATCTACCATTAACGAGATACATAAGTATCAACTTTCACACCCTGAGAGAGGATTATTCAATGATTTTTTATTAAACGACTTGCTGCCTAGCAGCAATAATATATGCAATAAAAGTTTGGTTGAGTGTTATAGTTCATTGTACATGTTCGGGAAGATTTAGAAGTATGTTTAGAAGGCATATGAGTAAGTTGTTTAAACAAATACGAACAATTTGTTTTATGAAAGCTTTATATATTTAAGAGTTAATTGTCAAAATCGTCCATGAGGTTTGGGCATGTTTGCTATTTTCGTCCAAAATGACACTTTTGTACCAAATTGCCCCCAACGTTTGTAACTTTTTGCCATTTTCATCCAAACCACTAACTTAGTTTATTTTTTCTGTTAAGTTGAGGATATTTGGATGAAACTGGCAAATATAAAACCACAAGGACGATTTTGGCAATTTACTCAAACCTTCTTTAATTTCTTTTATTTAATTATTTTTGTTATATATATATAATAAAAAAGAATATACATGGAGTTTTTAGAAAAAAAAAATTAATAGTTTTGTCACATAATTTTTATAAATTTTCATCCAAATCACTAACTCAGTTTATTTTTTCTGTTAAGGTGAAGGATGTTTTAAATTTTATAAATTAAGACAAAAATTAATTTACAGCTTCTTTATATAAATCTGTTTTATAAAGAGAAAACGTCATTGGTGCGCAACACATAACAATCGATTACAACTTTTAGTATTTATCAGTTGTAGAGATAGAAAAAAATTGTAAAACGTTACATATTTTTTAAATGTGTTGAGCACATAGGAAATATGTTGATAGAAATAAAATATTTATTTAATTAAGATTATGAGGGTAACTAACGAATACTTATTCTGAGTGGCTTGAGTAAAGAAACTTTTGGTTCATGGCATTATAATTACAATTTGGTGGGTAATTTTAACGTTTGGTAACGATACGTTGTTTGATGGGGGGGGGGGGCACTGGCTTCTGTTTTTTCTTAGGAGCGAATTTAAAAGAGTAGAAGATGAATTACAAACTTGGTACATATGATAAGATTTTTTTATTTGACCTTTTTCAATAAGGTCACCAGCATTTTAGTTTTATAAAATTTAGAGGTTTAAGTAGAATTTATTTTTATAAAACTGATCTGTATAAAAAATTAGAAATTAATTTCTGTCTTAGTTTATAAACATCCTTCGCCTTAATAGAAAAATTAACTTAGTTAGTGGTTAGATGAAAATTTATAAAAATTATGTGACAAATCTATTTTTTTTTCATATAAAAATTGCATGTATAATCTTTTTTATTATATATGTAACAAAATTAATTAAATAAAAGAAATTTAAATGAGTTTGAGTAAATTGCCAAAATCGTCTCTGTGGTTTTATATTTGCCAGTTTCATCCAAATATCCTCAACTTAACAGAAAAAATAAACTAAGTTAGTGGTTTGGATGAAAATGGCAAAAAGTTACAAACGTTGGGGGCAATTTGGTACAAAAGTGTCATTTTGGACGAAAATGGCAAACCTGCCCAAACCTCAGGGACGATTTTGGCAATTAACTCTATATTTAAAGTATAGGGTATATTACGCTTTCCGTTATGTGTTTTGACCATACACAATTTTAATCTAACTTTTCTTTATCATACTTTCGCTACTTATGGTGTATGGGGAATGATTAAATGACAGTTAAGATTTATGTTGAAAATTGCGATTAGATACTTTCACTTGTACATATAACTTTTAAGTGTAAAATGTAAGGTGATTAGATAACCACCCACCGTAGTAAAAATTTTCTGGGTAGAAGTCGTTCTAGTTCAAAAAAGAACACCTTCCTATGCTATTATACTTTGGCATTTCAGTATAGTTATCTAAAAACATTCATATCCCATTCTCTAAAAATAAACTTTCTCTACAATATAGAGAAATTAACTAAGAGCACTAACATTAGAGTCTTCAACTCTATCTATATAAAATTATACCTTTTTTTCTAAATTTTGTTAATTTTTCAAAAACAACTCAGATACGATAATTGTTATGAAATAGATAAAATAAATTTAGGCCCTATTCGCAAATCTTCTCACTGCTGCCGTGCTGCGACTAAATCACTGAAAGTCTGAATCACTGCGAAATTGCGAAATTCCCTGACCTGATCGAATGATGATCAACGTTTTGTTTCCAGTTTCCCTCGTCCCAATTCCCTGTGCGATATACTATACTGCCTGTGACAGTGCGACATTTTGTTTCCTTTCCCTGATCTAGCAGGCCCTTATTTTTGTTTAGACTAGTCACTTGGGCTTGTGAATTGGGCCATTTTTTTAAAACTTTTAAACAGACCCTTATTTAAATTTTTTGGGTCTTTTAGCAGACCCTTGTTTATACAAACATCCAGAATTTATATATATATAGGGTGGGGTTTCTTGAGTGAACACTAATGTATTTGCGAACTGAATGAACAAATCTTGGCTATTGATTTACACATGTGGATGGCTAGGATTTCATCATCAAATCATAAAATACACTAGTGTATTCCATCATCAAATCATGGCTATTGATCTACACACATGTATGGTCAGGATTAGTTCGCTCAGTTCGCAAACTACACTAGTGTTCACTCTTGAACCTATTCCTATATATATAGGGAAAGGATCATGAGAAAACTACATATAAATGAGAAAACTAGAAAACTAACTAAAAAGCCTAAAAAAAACTAAAAATATAAAAAATTAAAAAAAAACATGTACTGCACATGTGCATTATATGTGTACTACACATGTGCATTACATGCATAAAATTAGCTTTTTGAGTATAGTTTAGCTTTTAGGGTTAGTTTTTTTAGAGGTTTAGGATTAGGATTAGGATTAGGATTAGGATTAGGTTTTTTTGGTGTGTGTGTGGGGGGGGGGGGGTTAGGTTTTTTTCGGGTTTATGTTTAGGGTTTAGTTGGGGGGGGGGTTAGGCTTTTGGTGGGAGGGTGAATTTAGGTTTTTTTTGGGGGGGGGGGGGGGGTGGGGGTTTAGGTTTTTGGGGGGTGTCGGTGGGGGGGTGGGTTAAGTGGTTTAGGCTTTCCGTATTAGTGCACATGTGCAACACAATTTTTTTTTTTGAATTTTTTTCATATATAAAAAATAGCGATTTTTAATAAAAAATTCTAAAAAAATTGGTATGTTTTTTAGGCTTTTTAGTTAGTTTTTTGGTTTTCTCATTTAAACTAGTTTTCTCATGATCCATCCCCTACATATATATATATATAGGGAGAAGATCATGCGAGAACCACCTCTTATTGCGAGAACCAATGTGAACATAACAAAAAATGCCTAAAAATAGCTAAAAATCACACAATTTTTTTTTAATATTTTTTATATAAAAATCGCTACTTTTCGAAGCCAAATTTTTTTTTTTAAAAATTAAATTTTTAAAAAAAAAAAAAAAAAATTTTTGGCCACTAAAAGTAGCGATTTGAGCATAAAAAATATTAAAATTTTTTTTTTTTTTTTTGATTTTTTTATAGATTTTTTTAGGTTTTTTTGGGGTTTAGTTTTTAGCATTTTAGCTTGGGGGGGGGGGGGGGTTTAGGTTTTTTTTTTGGGGGGGGGGGGGTGGGGGTTAGGTTTTTTTTAGCTATTTTAGGTTGTGTTCACATTGGTTCTCGCGGTTCTAGCAATAAGGGTGGATCTCGCATGATCTCCTCCCTATATATATATATATATATATATATATATATATATATATATATATATATATAGGGTGGGGTTCTAGAGTGAACACTAGTGTATTTGCGAACTGAGTGAACAAATCCTGGCCATTGATCTACACACGTGTATGGCCAGGATCTTATCATCAAATCATAAAATACACTAGTGTATTTCAACATCAAATCCTGGCCATTGATCTACACACGTGTATGGCCAGGATTAGTTCACTCAGTTCGCAAACTACACTAGTGTTCACTCTTGAACCTAATCCTATATATATATATATATATATATATATATATATATATATATATATATATATATAAATTTAAAAAAATTTCGGGCCCTATATTGATTTGGGCCCTAATCACAGGCACCTCCTGCACCCCCCTGATAGACGGCCCTGAATGTGTTGAGGTGTTATTGTTTTCACTATCCTTTTCTCTATATTATAGATTTGGGGCTCCAATGTGAATGCTCTAAAACACCTCCACATCCCATTTTCTATTCTAGAGAATGAACAATAACCAACTATATTTGTGGTGTCATTATTCATCTATTTATAATTACCGGATGGTGGGTGTGGTGCAATGCAATGAGAGAGATGTTGGTGGCTAGTGGGTGCAATGGTGGTGGTCAGGGTTCAGATGGTGAGGGTGGTGCAATGGTAGAGGTGGTGGTGGGTTGGTGTGGGGTGAATGGGGGCAAGTGGGAGAGAGAAACGTGAGAAAGAAAGGAATACCGTTTTTTTTATTAATGTGTACTTATACATACCCATTATTTAAGTTTTTAATTTGTTTTGTTTGTTGTATTAAAAAATTAAATAAATGGGTAAAATGACTAAACTGCCCTTATATGACTTGATTTAACAAATAAAATTAGTTGAGTTAGGGCCAAGGACGTAATGTGCAAGATTTACAAATGTTCTGAAATTCATAAAACAAGTCTCTATTGTTTGTTTGGTGCGTCTTAATACTAGGATTAACATCCCATACGGAGTCCTAATCACTGTGTTCAGTTCCCTTCCCTTTACTATTAATCGATGTCTTGTGTATTAGTTTCAATAGGGAAATCGATGTTAAATGACTTACTTAGACACGTGTATGCGTAATGACCACACAAATTGCAGCAATAACTATGAATGTTAGAAAAAAATACACTGAGTCCCTTGTTCCACATCAGTGCCTATTGTATAATATGCGTTCCGGCCATTACTTTCATCAGTGAACACATTCCTTGGTTGCTGACTATGAAACTTCGCCCTATCAGTGATTCTTTTCGCTGCCCTTCGTTTCACGTATCTCCAAAAAGAAGCCCTCGAAGCATCCTTCTTCAAGAAAAGACAGGACAATGGAGAAGAAACTGTTTGATCGATGATGATCTTGCCTTCATCGTCAACATACATACATATTACACTGAAACGTGTCGTTGGTTACACACAACCGCTCCAGAAGCGACAAAATGTTTTCGACCTACTGACCTGTCGATACATACTTGGGCTTGCAAAAACAGTTCAGCCCACATCAAATAATAATAGTAACATTAATAGTGTTTTGACCCATAACCTAATATAAATAAGTTTTCACTTTTCATATGTGTAGCCCAAGTGTGTGAGTATGTGGATTACGGTGTTAGGAGTGGTTAAACACTTTGGAGTGGCAAACCAAAAAACCGACCAATCAGAGCGCGTCATGTCAATCAGTCAAAAGTGTTGGCAATGGTTTAAACACTTGTTGAAGTGGTAAACTTTTTTTATTATTTTTTTGTGTACTATTTTATTTAATATTAATAAATGTAGAATAAATACATTAAATTAAAAAAACAATAAACTTTCATAAATTAAATTAAAAACATCAAAATCACACTAAATTAAAAAACAATAAAATTACATTAACTTGAAATAAATTAAACTAGTCTTCGTCGGAATCGACCAAAAGGTGGGGTAAATCTTGACTTGCGAGATGATCTATGAGATCGTGTTTTAGTCTCCAATGCGTGTCTTCATCCGTCAACTCGCCCAACACCGTATCGTCTAGAGCGGTGAAGGGGTAAGGTCACAAAAACCTCATAATAAGTATTCGGGACCATACCACAACCTTGCCTTTTAACCGTTTTACCTTGCGCGGCCGCGCACCGGTCTTACAAACGGAAGAAAGTAATCAGCAATCTATAGTCGCGCGCCCAAAGGAAATCATAAATCCTTGCCCCTTCTCCCATTAGCGAAGGATAAATACTTCCGCCTAAATATCCAGACTTGGATATTACTTTACCCAGACTTGGGATTTATTTTATTCAGTGGTCTCCACACGATAAAGTACCACACCAGATTACAACAGTAATCTTCTAGAAGAAATACAATCGTGCACCACCCAGACAGTTATAACCGTCTGGACACGTGTCATTACCACAGGCACCCCTGAATTCGCAACGAAGGCATGCAATTGGAGAGTAATCTCCACTTAATCACTTTACACATGGCAAATCCCCAGCCTTCGATCTAAACCACGATCCGTGTGCTCTCACGTCGGATCAAAGAACTTAAACGGAAGGAAATGTAACTGCTTACGGGGTTAGCATCTTCCGTTAACTTTTCACTAACAGGTTTTCCCGCCCAAACGACTCCCGGCTATAAATATGAGAAAAACCCAGGTATGAATTCAAGTTACACACACTTCTCAAATACTTTCTTCTTCTTCATTACCCATACTTATTCTCACACCGGAGTCGGGTCAAGGAGAGAACCCCCTTCTCCCCTTGGCGAGGCTAACGGTGCTCTCTTTTGCAGAGTTTCTCGGAGAAGAAGATCGGTTACAACTGAATCAATCGAGAGGGAACTAACCTTTTTATGCGGATTCAAACCCCCTAGATATCTCGGTTCCGACCATTTATCTAGTGTTTCTTCATTGGCGCCCACCGATTCCTCTGTTTTTTCAGTTTTCATCTCGTTTCGATTCAGTTCTTTTCGTCCTCTGTTTTAAGCATGGCAGAGAATTCATTATCCCACTTATCAGATCCTCGATTTGAATTCAAAGGTTCTACAACCCAAAACACTCAGATCAATGAAATCATGGGAGAAAACAGAAACAACAGTCATTCAGATAGGGAGAATTTCTCAGATCTAATCATAGAAAGATCCCCAGAACATCGGTTCAATAGATGCCAAGCTGCTTTAAACACAATCGTTATGCAAATCGCCAGATCTGAGTTCCCAAACATCAGATCTGGAGAAGAAATCAACATTATAGTATTGGACCCACCAACACCATGTTGGGGGGACATCCAATCTAGTCGTACCATTGAAATACAATCCAGAAATAGCAGTTATCAGAAAACTAAACAAATAAACATGGTTCAAGGGGGACCGTCACGAAGGCCAAATAAACGAAACTATGATCAACATTGGAGGGAACAGCAAGTTGTGTTTCCTGTTGTTCCTGGGGGTCCTCAAGAAGAACGACCAGTGATTATTACTGGCATCTTCGGACATTACCGGACGGATTATATGTTTATAGATCCGGGAAGCTCGATGGACATCATATACGAGCAATGTTTCAAACAGCTGGACCCAGAAGACAAAGCACGTCTAGAACCGGTCGATTTTCCCCTCACCGGATTCTGTAATGAAGCTGTATTCCCATTGGGGCAGATAGCTTTTCCTGTGACTCTATCGGATGGCGAGCATTCACGAACAGTCACAGTCAATTTCATGGTCATGCCGGCAACATCACGCCATGATGTCCTGCTCGGAAGAAGGTCACAAAGAGAATTTAGCATGATCACTTCTATTCCACATGCTGCATGCGGATTTCCAACAGAAACCGGAGTTGCAATTCTATACTCAAGCAAAGAAGTCATGTACGTTGATGACGAGCCACCGGCAAAAGTAGTCAAACCTTCGGCATCAAACGAACCGGAGAAATGGGTCCTGAACAACGAGTACCCAGAGCAAACCATCCTACTAGGACATGCCATTTCATCAGCAACACGGATACAACTAAAAGAATTGTTGACCAACAACAAAGATATATTTGCATGGTGCCCAGCAGACATGACTGGGGTTCCACGCGACATAGCGCAACATTGCTTGAATATCAAGCCAACAGCAGAACCTGTTGCTCAGGGAAGGCGCGGTTTTAGCGAAGAAAAATCAAAAGCTATGGACGAGCAAGTAACAGAACTACTCAATGTGGGAATCTTGCGCGAAGTAAAATACCATACATGGGTTGCCAATCCAGTAATGGTACAAAAACATAGTGGCGGATGGAGAATGTGCGTCGACTTCAAAGACCTGAATAAAGCATGCCCGAAAGATTGCTACGCGCTTCCGGAGATAGACAAGAAAGTCGATTCCTTAGCATCATTCAGATGGAAGTGTTTTCTCGACTGTTATAAGGGTTATCATCAGGTCCAGATGAAGGAAGAAGACGAAGACAAAACCGCATTCCTCACAGATAAAGGTATCTTCTGCTACACCAAAATGCCTTTCGGCCTGCGTAACGCAGGCGCAACTTACCAACGCTTAATGGACACAGTCTTCAGCGGGGATATTGGCAAGACTGTCGAAGTATACATGGATGACCTCATCATCATAAGTCATGAGGAAGACACTATACTCAACAATATTCAGGGCACGTTCGACTCCTTGCGCAACGTGAACTTAAAACTTAACCCGACAAAATGCTCCTTCGGCATGGAAGAAGGAAAATTTTTGGGTTTTATAGTCACAAGAGACGGTTTTAAAGTTAATCCAGAGAAAGTGCAGGCCATCCAGCTAATGCCATCACCTGCAACAGTTAAAGAAATGCAAAGGCTCGCCGGGCGTTTAGCAGCCTTGAACAGATTCTTGGCTAATCACGCAGCAAAGTCGTATCCATTCATCAGCACGCTGCGAAACTGCGCAAAGAAAACTGACTTTCAATGGACATCTGAAGCAGAAGCAGCATTCAAGCAAATGAAGGAATGTTTAATCCAGCTACCAACGCTGACCGCGCCAAAAGAAAAAGAACCACTGATTTTATATCTATCTGCTGCGGAAGTAGCGGTTGGAGCTGTATTGATAGTAGAACGCGAAAACATTCAGACTCCAATCTACTATATAAGCAAAATGCTCACCGGCCCAGAAACTCGCTATTCGATGATAGAAAAGCTAGTCCTCGCACTAGTACACGCATCACGACGCCTGCGCAGATATTTTTCGGGTCACGTCATCACAGTTCTCACCAATTATCATTTGGGCCAAATCTTATCCAAACCCGACGTAGCGGGAAAATTGGCTAAATGGGCCATTGAGCTGGGAGGATACAATATCTTCTACAAACCAAGACCAGCAATCAAAGGGCAAGTTCTAGCAGACTTCGCCACCGAGGTTCCCATCGACAAAGTACAAGAGTGCGAGGCAATCCAGAACCCTGTACCCGTTTTCGACGATAGAGTCTGGACCTTACACACAGATGGTGCCTCCAATGATGACGGAGCAGGAGCAGGTCTCCGATTAGTCAGTCCGGACAATCACGAGCCATACGCTTAGACTTCCAAAGCACCAACAAAGAAGCAGAATACGAAGCGTTTTTAGCAGGCCTTCGTTTAGCGCTCAAGATGGGGGCAAGAAACCTAGAAGCCAATGTTGATTCAAAACTAGTAGCCGAGCAAGTTAACGGTCACTACGATGCGAGAGGAGAAGCTATGGCATTATACCTTGAACAAGCACGGATGTTAATCAGCCAATTCCAGACATTCAGGGTTAACCATATAAACAGAAGCGAAAATAAACACGCAGAAGCGCTTAGCAAATTGGCCGCTACCAGCTTCAAGCATTTAGCAAAAGAAGTGCGCATAGAGGTATTGTCTAACCCATCGGTCCATCTCAAACAAGTAAACGTTATAGAGGTCGGTAATCCATCCTGGATGTCTCCGATCATCTTATACCTACAACACGGGAAACTCCCGGAGGGAAAAGCAGAGACTCGAAAACTTCAACACAAAGCGATAAATTACGAAATGGCGGATGGCGTCCTTTACCGGAAGTCATTTATGGGACCATTATTGCGCTGCGTTGATAAGACAGATGCCCAATACCTAGTCAGAGAAATCCATGAGGGTTTATGCGGAATACACGCGGGCCAGGGATGCATATGGACGCAGTTGATTTATTAAGAAGATGCGCAGCCTGTCAACGCCACGCACCAAAGACGCTCCGACCAAAAAATCCGCTAATACCGGTCACCTCCGCTTGGCCATTCCAACAATGGGGCATTGATCTTGTCGGCCCATTTCCTGATGCGCTAGGCGCAGTAAAATTCATCATTGTAGCGGTCGATTACTTCACCAAATGGGTGGAAGCTAAAGCTTTGGCCTCAACCACAGCAATGGTAATCCGCAAATTTATATGGGAACATATCATTTGCAGGTTTGGATTACCATTGCGCATTATCTCTGACAATGGCACAAACTTCGCTTCAGAAGATCTTCAAAAATGGTTCAAAGAAATGAAGATCGAACATAACTTTGCCTCCGTCGCGCATCCACAAGCGAATGGTCAGGTAGAGAGTGTAAACAAACAGATCGTCGACGGCATAAAAGCGCGACTAGGGACAGCACGCAGAGGATGGGTCGACGAACTCCCCAGCATCCTCTGGGCGCATCAAACAATGCCAAAAACTAGCACAGGCGAAACTCCGTTCAGTCTAGTCTATGGGTCTGAAGCCGTCAACCCAGCGGAGATCGGCCTACCATCACCGCGTATGATAGCCATGGAAAAACAGAATAACGAGCAAGAACGAAGATTGGATCTAGACCTCCTCGAAGAACGGCGCGAGAACGCCGCTATCACAGAGGCCAGGTACAAATCCAAACTCGAAAAATACTACAATGCGCGCGTCCGCATATGCACATTTGTTCCGGGTGATTTCGTCTTGCGCGATAATGAAGCATCAAACGCTGAAAAACCGGGCAAATTAGCGCCAAGATGGGAAGGACCATACGTCATTAACGAGGTCCTAGGCAAAGGGGCGTATACTCTAAAAAGAATTGACGGGACTCTAGTCCCACGCACCTGGAACGCGCAGCAGCTGCGCAGGTGTTACATGTAGGACAAATCATTCACAGGCAATGTATTTCCTATTTTACATTTGTATTACGAGCTTCACACTTTATCAACACAAGCACTGTTCTCATACTTACTATTGTTTATTACAAATTGCATATAATTTCTTTGGTTCGCGCGAAAACAATATGGTCAGACATTGTACACCTCATGAGCAGTCTAAACCAGGCAAGCTGTTACGCCTTTTGGACAAACGTTCACACATGAGTACAATACCATTTCTCATTCGCCCTACCTACCCAAAAGCAATTAAACACATGCAACATATTGTAATCCAAACATGCAAGAAACAAACCCTACGGGAGTAGTAGCATATATCACAATATACATATCATCAAAAAAAGTGTAACATAAACACTTAGCAAGATCATGACAATGATCTTCAAAACTCTAGTACCAAGACTGGAATATTCACAAAACAAAAAGAAATCTTGTTTCAACTAGTAGCAAGACGTTCAAACAACAACCATTCACATCAAATCACGACAGTGATTTTCAAAACCTACCCTATTCAACAATAACATCTTCATCAGCAACCGGAGCAGTACTGGTTCGACGCTTCCGACGGCGACGGTACACCAACTCACACTTACCAGGTTGAAGAGTTGGGAAACGAGCCATCAAAGCTTCAACCGATAACACACCGGCTTCTTCCCCAGTCTCCGGTAGGTAAGGCTCAGCACTAACTCCGGAGAAGGGATCAACGACAGACGTCACCTTACCGGTTCCGGTAATAGTCGGCGATGGTGAGTTAGCAAGCAGTAAGAGGCTTTCGGCAGCATCGTAGAACCTCAAGATATCAAGAAGGCGACGGGTATGGGTAGATCCCTTCATCTTCATGTTCTCCAAATAAAGGAATGATATAAACATTCTAACAATATATAAAGAGGAATAAGAGTCCGGGGGAAGAGAGACTGGATCATCATGATTAACTATCAGAAAAACGACCCATCTGAACGGCGCTACAGGAACTAAGGTCATATCTCCATTAATGAAGACTGACAAGCGCCATTTTGTATCCCAATATAAAAAGGAAAAATATAAATTTTTATTTCAAACTGACGTCACCACACGTCAGGAAATGATTACGGAGGGAAACAGTCACAATTCCTTCCCAAAAAAAAAAAAAAAAAAAAAAAACCCTTCTAATAAAGATTCAATCTTCTCATAGAAGATTCTGTATGTATCGCACCCAAAAGCATTTCCCGCTTCTAAGTCTAGTGCTCCACTTGCATAAGTACAACACTAGACTGGGGGGAATTGAAGGGGTAAGGTCCCAAAAACCTCATAATAAGTATTCGGGACCATACCACAACCTTGCCTTTTAACCGTTTTACCTTGCGCGGCCGCGCACCGGTCTTACAAAAGGAAGAAAGTAATCAACAATCTATAGTCGCGCGCCCAAAGGAAATCATAAATCCTTGCGCCTTCTCCCATTAGCGAAGGATAAATACTTCCGCCTACATATCCAGACTTGGATATTACTTTACCCAGACTTGGGATTTATTTTATTTAGTGGTCTCCACACGATAAAGTACCACACCAGATTACAACAGTAATCTTCTAGAAGAAATACAATCGTGCACCACCCAGACGGTTATAACCGTCTGGACACGTGTCATTACCACAGGCACCCCTGAATTCGCAACGAAGGCATGCAATTGGAGAGTAATCTCCACTTAATCACTTTACATGTGGCAAATCCCCAGCCTTCGATCTAAACCACGATCCGTGTGCTCTCACGTCGGATCAAAGAACTTAAACGGAAGGAAATGTAACCGCTTACGGGGTTAGCATCTTCCGTTAACTTTTCACTAACAAGTTTTCCCGCCCAAACGACTCCCGGCTATAAATATGAGAAAAACCCAGGTATGAATTCAAGTTACACACACTTCTCAAATACTTTCTTCTTCTTCATTACCCATACTTATTCTCACACCGGAGTCGGGTCAAGGAGAGAACCCCCTTTTCCCCTTGGCGAGGCTAACGGTGCTCTCTTTTGCAGAGTTTCTCGGAGAAGAAGATCGGTTACAACTGAATCAATCGAGAGGGAACTAACCTTTTTATGCGGATTAAAACCCCCTAGATATCTCGGTTCCGACCATTTATCTAGTGTTTCTTCAAGCGGGCTCGACCGGAGGATCCCGAATGTGCACCGGTGCTATCGCCTTTCCTTCATCTTTCAAAATCATGTTGTGTAAAATAATACACATGTACACGACACTCCTAATTTTTTTAGCGGATCTTGCTCGCATCGGTCGACTCAATACACCTCATTTCGCCTTCAAAACACCAAAAGCCCGTTCGACATCTTTTCTTGCCGCCTCATGTTGCCTCTTGAATTTCTTTTGGTCTATTTTGTGAGGGTAAGGGAACGACTTCACAAACACGGACCACGGAGGGTAGATTCCATCCACGAGCAAATAACCACGTTTGTATAAATGGTTGTTAACATAAAATGGACATTTTGGCGTGGTTCCATTTTGTTCCGTTAAAAATAAAGGAGATTGTTGTAGCACATTGATATCGTTTTGAGAACCCGGTGGACCGGCAAAAGCATGCCAAAATCATATGTCTTGAGAAGCAACCGCTTCGAGCATAACAGTCGGGTATCGGTGATCTCCTCGCATAAATTGGCCTCGATACTCTGTCGGACAATATCACCAAACGAAATGGGTGCAATCAAGGCTACCGAACATACCTGGAAGGTGATGTTTTTCCTCATGAGCTTGGTATAAAAGTGCCAAGTCGTGGCTTGTCGGTCTACGTAAGAACTCGGGACCGTATATTTTGCAAACCGTGTCGCAAAAAAATTCTAGGCACTCGCGGGAAGTTCTATCGGCCATATGCAAGTACTCGTCGTTCTCGTCTGGAGTGTTACCAGTTGCGAGTTGTTTAATAGCCGATGTCACCTTTGGCAACGGCGTAAACCCCTTCCTACCTCGCGCATCGGGGGCCTCTTCAAACCACGGGTCGTTCACTACCACGTCGGCCACAATTTTTAGAAACAAACGTTTCGACATACGGAACCTATGTCGAAAGATATCTTCGTTGTACTTCGGGTCTTCGACAAAATAATCTACCATGAGTGTCTAATGCCCCTCCTCACGTTGACGTTCAATAAATCTCCTTCAGTTAGACGTGCCCATGTCTTGAAGTTCGGCTTCTTCGATGAGATTTTGATAAACAAGAATGCTACTAACGGATGAATCGTCGCTATTCATGGGTGGGAACCATAACGGGAGTTCATCCGCCATTTTGTTTTGTAGCTGTTTGGGAAGGATTGGTGGTATTGTTTGGTTTGGTTGGGTATAAATTTGAAGATAGTTTGGTATGTTATTTGTAGTTTAATTTTTAAAAGAAAAAATATTTTTTTTAATTTAAACGGTAATATTACCGTTGAATCTCGCCCCCCAATGTCAATATTCCCCTTCCCCGCGTCGGCTTCCCCTCCCCGCACCACACCCTTTACCGACTCGGCAAAGGGTTGGCGGTGGTGTTTGCTGCTCGGCAAAACCGTTTTCTGACCACTTTGCCGCTACCACTCCTAACACCCTTATGATCACGAGATTACAATCCAACAAAAACCAAAGAATTATAATATATGACTTTTTGCAAGCCCTTGATTTCTAGGCTTTATATTCCCAACTATTCTTGTACTTTTTTTTTCTTTTTGGAAATTATGCAGTGGGCTTGGGATCAAGAGTTGCTTTACACCTGTTTTAACCCAATAGCACATCTCTATCTTGGCAGATACAAAAAATGCTTCAACTTGCATTATGTAGTTATAAAATCAGATTGCAGATTGTGTTTTTTTTTCTTTTTACTTTTTTTTAAGTTAAGATTGGAGAATGTATATCATTAGTGATAGATCATATCGCATCATATTAAAGCTTACATTTAATGGGTAGCTTGGTCTTTTACAATAGAACATATTGCAATTTGCTTTTTCTAGCATCATCATTTTGTAAGAAAGATGTTAAATTTGAGGTTGCACGTTTTTTTTAACTATTGCAAGTGACATTATTATATATATATATATATATATATATATATATATTGGTTACGAATGACGATTAATAGTATCTTTATTTTTATAATAATATATAGCTTTTGATTACTTTTTCATTTAATATACGAATATTGGATTTTAATAATTCAAACTATTTGTCGTTGGTCGCCAACAGTCCCAACTTTAAAAATAATCAGTAGCAGTCCCAACTATTAACATTTTCGCCTCCAATGAACCCTAACTAACAGAACCCTAACGCCGTTAGTCTCCGGTCGCCGGAAAAACGTTTTTGGACGGAAAACTCCTTTTTGGCCTGAAAACTAAACCTTTTCGTCTCAAACCTCTTTGTAACCTTATTACGGACCTTTAGGAACCTTTTTCTAGTAAAAGTCTCAATTGTTGAAGTCGCCGGAAAACTCTTTTTTCACCGAAAAGATTCTTCTAGGCCGAAAAACTCAACTTTTTGGCCGAAAAACTCAACATTTTCATCCCAAACCTCTTTGTAACCTTAGATCAGACCGAGGGCAATCCTTGATCAAGTGGTTTGCATCTCCACAACTGAAACAACGGCCTTCAGCAAGGCGACATGCTCCACCATAACGTTTCCCACAATGAGTACAAGGAGGATATCAGTACGATTCTGATTCGGGTTTTGTTGATTAAGTGACTGTGCTCCAACAGGGTCCTCGCTCTGTTGCGTCTGATTCTGTACAGGCCTATGATTCTGATAACGATGTCTTCCACTTCGCGACTTATTGTAGTAATACCTATCAGAACGGTCATCACGGTCTTGGAGTTGCTCATTGCCACCCTGATTATCAGAATTATCCTAGTCGTTCTCCCTAGAGCGTTTACGATTACCATCTGATTTCTTCTCACGTTGTTTCTTCTCATTATTCAAATTCTTGACAGCATCGACTACCTCAGTAATGTCAGTGAAACGAAGATTCAGAATGAACTTCCTATCTCGATCGCATATAGCCCATTTGAAATTCTCAGTCTGCTGCTGGGGTGTACCTGCTGTCGGGCCCAGAAAATTAACCAAACGACTAAAACGAGCTTTGAAATCCATAATAGGCTCGTCATCCCCTTGCCTGATAGAAGCACACTGTCACGGCCCTTGGCCCCGGTTTGACCCGGTCCAGAGCCGTGAGGCAGGAAATCCGACGGTATCTAATTAAGTGACAGCGGAAGTCTTTTTAAACAGGATCGATTATTATTAAAACTGCTCGTTTATATATAATATAGGGATAAATCCCATAATTTACAATAAAGCGATTTTACTGGGAAATCTTTATTTCTTAAAACATGTTTCTTTATTTATTTACATTGAGCCACTTTTCTAAGCTTGATGTGCTCCACGGCACTTTTCCTTTGCTCACAACAGATCACCTGAAACATGTTTGAAAAAGGTTTTGTCAGCAGGGAAATACTGAGTGAATCATTCTATTTTGCATAATGATGCATAGTTATTAATTACAGCATAAGAGCGATTACAATGGCTTCTATCTTATTTTTATCTGGCGTTTTGTCATAATGATGACATGTCACAATGGTGACGATGGTCATACCACTATTAGATCAATGAACCTAAATAGTGATGATTATCCCTGTAGGTCAATGAACCTAACAGTGATTATCCCGAGTAGTTCAATGAACCTAACTGGGAGGAAATTAGTAATGTGCACAATACCCCACTAACCAGTAATTCAAGATATCCACGACTTAGTCCCTGTAATTATAACCTTGAAAAATAATTTGAGGTATTGTAAAATAGTTGATAAAAAGAGAATGACTCACAAACTGTGAGAAAAAGAGAATGACTCACATTGTAGATTTAACGAGCAGAGTATAAGCCTACTGATTAGCCTTGATTAACCTAATTTAAATAATAATGCAAACACAAACCGGTTAGTAACTAATACAGCAGTTACGACAATTCACGAGATTAAACCCTCACAACGATTTACAAGTGCAATACTTAACAATTCAGCGGATTCACAACGAATGACAGAGTATAGTCCGAATTCGAACAGCACTCAAACATTCAAGTCGAAATCACGATGAATAACAAAGTATAAACTCAATTTGAGCGGCACTTAAACAATCGTTGGATAGTTATAATTGATCGGACGTTGAATCGTAATAGCGATCGAGTTAATACCCTGATTGCGGCGTCGATTAGTGAACTGTGTGTTAATTGTGATAATCAGAACGTAACTCGGTGCCTGTAGCGAGAAATTACGTCGTTTCAAAGACAGAATTCAAGTCCCGAGGTCCTCTATTTATACCCAAAATTTGGTCAGCCCTGCGCATCGTAAGCCTAGAACCCTTACGATGCGTAGGGAACTTTAACAGGCTTGCGCATCGTAGGCTTTAACTGGTAGAAATCTCTCGGTTTTAATAATATTATGTGGAGTAAGCGTCGTTAATTGCAAATCACCGACGTATTATTCAAGCGACTTACGACTGTGAACTATAGGCAGTAACAATGCGATAAAGTTAACCAACGGATAATCAAGCTATGCTAATCAAATCGACATCGAATCGTGATACGAACCGCTACTCGACTTACGAATTTTAATTATTGTTATACATGTGTGTGTACCTTACGTGTTACTTGTGCATGTTTATTTATGTTATGTTGTGATAAAGAAGCGAACTCAATCGAAACTCGAAATCTAACTCGAATGCAATCGAATACAGTCGAACTCGAAACTCAATCGAACTATGGTAGTTAGTGGAAAATAGATTATGCGAGATATGAAGTAATTGGGACTAAAAGTAATTTGATTAGGAAACCCTATCGCATCGCGTCGATCGCAATCGAAATCGAATCAGCAGAAATCGCCGCGTCAGACGACCGAGCCATGTGCCATCCGGCCGGATAGCTATCCGACCGGATAGCCACATCGCCATCCGACCCAGGGTGCCATCCGACCGGATAAACCACCCGAGCGGTGTGCCATCCGACCGGATAACACTTTCCCCATTTGGCATCCTATAAATACCCCTGTCATTGTCATTCTTTCCACATTTGGAAACCTCTATCCGAACAGCACGCTTTTCTCACTTTTTCTCCGATTTCTCTCGATTCCGGTAAGTTCTCGCTCTAAATCTTGTACTTCCTTGATCTACACACGATTCTACACCTTTCTATCTTTCAAATCTTAACTTTTAACCGTGAAATCACAAGATCCGGGGTATTCTAAGGTGATGTCATCATGAAGTTCATATGAACTTCAAGTCTGACCTCATTCCATCAAGAATAACTCAGATTTGAACAATTTCCACATG
Organism: Helianthus tuberosus; assembly: GCA_030545235.1. NCBI lineage: Eukaryota > Viridiplantae > Streptophyta > Magnoliopsida > Asterales > Asteraceae > Helianthus > Helianthus tuberosus. The sequence continues at coordinate 175,996 of JARYGA010046105.1, forward strand.
TTTTCACAACGATTTCACAAGAATCTGAACAATTTTCCAAAGATAAAAGAGTTGAAAGAAATAGACACAAGCTTTTCTCATTCTTTTATACTTAGAACACTCAAAACCGGTAGAATCAGGATCTGATCTAGCCTCCTACTCATCCTTAGTGTTGTACTGGTTCGGATCTAGATTCTACTAACGAGACCGACGATCTCGGGTTAGACAGGGACAACCGTTTGAGCCGATAACAGACTAAGCTAGGGTGATTCCTGGTCAGTTTAGCTGTCTGGGTCAAGTTGGGAGTTCTATTGGCTAACACGTTGTCAAAGTGTCTCGACATAACGACAAACCATCAAAATGACCAAGTGTAGGACAAACGGAACGATCGGAACGGATTACCATCCGAACGGACTGATATCCGATCGGATAGGTCATCCGCACGGATTGCTATCCGAACGGATCACACTGGGTCCCACTTTAAAAACAATCTTATCTAAAGTCTGAGTATTGGAAACGAAATATAATCCGATCGAACGAACAATTGGTGGATTACTCTTCGGATCATGAGATACTAAGACTTTGAAGACTTAAACAATTTTCAACAAGATTCATGACAAAGCTGCCATCCGATCGGATTGCCATCCGATCGAATGACATTCTGGCAAGTAATCTCATCTAAGCCGCCACCCGACCGGATCACCGTCCGACCGGATGACCATCCGCACGGATTGCCATCCACACGACTAGTCATCCGATCGATCGACTTGAAAGATAGAGTTACTTTATTGTTTTCAAAATGCTACAACGAAAACTTCAGAGGACAAGTCATCATACACAAACACATCCTTCCTTAGGAAGAAACAATCCACTCGAATAGTCATCCGACCGGATGACCATCCGAACGGGTTGTCATCCACACGGATTGTTGTCCGCTCGGATTACCATCCGATCGAATTACTATCCGACCCATTCACACTCTGCATCGTTTTACGCGTTATTTACCGTTATGCTATCGAATCTATTCAGGCTAACTCTACTCGCTAAGCGCTCCCTTCAATCCATAAATCGTTGTGAGTATACTCGATCCCTTTTTGCTTTTAGCACTTTTGGGTGTTACATACGTTACGAATATTCAAACTACAACAATCACACTACTCAGTACTATTTGAACGCTAACCGTTAATGCATGTTATACGTGGCTTATGAATGCTTGTTTGTTATGTTTACACATGGAATGCTGTCTACCTGTCTTAGCAACGATAGTACTATAGTTTGGACTCAGCACCCGTTCGCGGGGGTTGTTAAGGACCATTACTTGCATGGATTACGGTGGTAATCATGTATTGCGAACTACCTCAGGCAGTCAACCCACAGTCATTGGTATCGATGGATCTGTGTCGATAACTAACGTGCTTCATTTCACTATGTGTACGTGCTGGTTACGCGTAAACGAACTCGAACTCTATACGCTATTATCAAACTTGTATGCTCACCTTTACATTTTATGTATTGACTTTATTTTAACGTATGTGACAGGTGCTTAGGATGCATATGTGGTAGGAATGTGAAGCTAGAATAAAGCTTTAGAGCCCAACAAATAGTTGTCTGTAGATAACGAATCAAGGGTCTCTAGAAGCAGATAAACAATTGCAGTCTATGTTTAAATCTGAGTTGTCGGAACAGAATATTTGTTTAGAATTATGTCTGTAATGATTACTTGCTGTTTAAGATACGGTATGGGACGTATTATTTAATTGAATAGTATTGATAATTGTTATGGAAACTTCTGGACAATCTGTTTCGCTCAGTGCCACGCCCCGATGATTCCGCCATCGGTTGGGGTGTGACAGATTGGTATCAGAGCCATAACTATAGGAAATTAGGCAAGACTCGACCTAGTCCGGGTCGAAGTCTTAGAGACCTAGACTATAGTTAAGAACCAGCAGACCAACTCGTGCATGACCCGTAGGGCTATGTACAAACTTACTCTCATTAATTTCGCTTATTCTACACTATCATTGCACTCGAATTTTCAACTACGAACGGGCAATAAGGTCGGGAATAGGTGTGAAAACCGCAAACTCTCGACTAAAGTTGCCTAATCAGCTTGTATTTTTAAAACAAAACGAGGAGAATTATGCCAAATTAGGAGTGAAATCCATATTTTGATGAATAATCTCCTCTACTTTACTAAACCAGGAACGAAGTTGTTCAAGCCAGGGGTGAAACCCTAACCTCGACAACTTGTTCCGCTCATTTTCGAAACTCTCACCAAGGATTCGATGGACTCCAAAGACTTGAGGTTTTGACGTGACTAACGGGATGAGTGCCAGACGCCCAAGAATCGAGGCAAAAGCACAGCCCTGAAAGTCGGACACGAACGGCAAGTCATTGTGAATAGTCGAACCACCTTGGTTAGTCAAAGTCTACTAGCCGCAGACAATCTATTTCTCGATTTTTAAGTATTTAGATTCAGAACCCGCAACTGCCGATTCTGATGATTCGTCGATTTTATGTGATTTATGTGGTTTATGTTTATTTGTTAGCGATTTGAGGTACTATTGGTTTCGATCTAACGCCTTTTGCCTCTGCTGATCACACAACACACTAGACGACGCTAACAAATCGCTGGATCTAGACAAACTTACACTACGATTTATGCTTATACTACGCGACCCTCGAATGATCGCAGACTTTGAAAAGTAGGTTTCTGTTTTCTAACTGCCTCTAGTGATTAAAGTTCGTAGGTGTCTCCTTGTCTCTATGGTTCTATGTGCCTATGTGCTTATGTGCTTCTGTGCCTATGAGAATCTGTGATTATATGCCTACGTGCTTTACATGATACGTGTTACATTGCGTGTTCCTAAGCTTTAGTAAGTAGTAGACGTGTGAGGTGAGATTCGAATACAATATGTTGAGATCTATGACGATGTCTGTTGCAGACAATGTCATCTGGATCCCATCCAACACCACTTTCCCGCCGAGAGAAGAGAGACAGACGTCTTGCTGCTATCATCGCCAAGCAAGTAGCAAAGGCGGTAAGTGATGTTTACGAGAATGTTAGCAAATCATCTGAAGAATCGAGAATCGAAACTCCCAAAGCTGTCAACAGGCCTTTCAATTTCAAGCAATTCAAGTCATGTGGGCCAAAAGAATTCACTGGCGAGGGAGGTCCTACTGCACTATTCCAATGGTTTGATTCCATTGAGGTTACTCTGCGACAGAGTGGTTGCCCTGATGACCTTCGAACTCTGAATGCTACCGGCGTTTTCCAGTCCCGTGCTCTAGACTGGTGGACGGCCGAGAGAAACAAGCGAGGGAACGATGCAGCCTACGGTCTGTCGTGGGACGAGATCAAAGAAGTCATGCTCGAGGAATTCTGCCCTCCTCATGAACGTCAAAAGCTAGAAGATGAATTTTGGGGCATACATCAACATGAGGGTGACAATGCTGCTCTCACCGCTCGCTTCAAGCAGCTCAGCATCATCTGTCCCGACCAAGTTAAAACCCCTGAGATAGCGATAAAGAAATACATCCGGGCCCTGCCCGATTGCGTTGCTGATTTCGTGCATGCGGCTAAGACTAAGACGATCGAAGAAACTTATCTACTGGCCGCCGAAATTAACGACAAGAGGGTTAAGGCTGGTGTCTGGGATAAAACTTCGAAGCACCTGCATCAAGCTACCACCACCTCACCAACTGCTGAACCCACCTCATCAAGCAACAAGAAGAAGAACAAGAGAAAGAACAGCTCCAGCAACAAGAACTGTGCGATCACTGCTGCACCGATTCAAGCTGTACCAGCTCAACAACATCAAGTGGCAGCGCCTGTGGCTAATGCACCACCTGCAAAGCGTGCATACACTGGGCCACATCCGCTCTTCCCTACTTGCACCTACCATCACCCGACTACCATCAATTGCCGCTTCTGTGCTCACTACAATGTGTACGGCCACTTTACTGCCAACTGCCGTATTCGGCAAGCTCCTGCTCATCAAGCTCTGCTCACTGCCCCTCAGGGTCAACAAGCTCCTCCGGCACCCGCAATCAAAGCCCGAGCCTGCTTCGCATGTGGCGACCTGAACCATTTCGCCAACATGTGCCCGAACAGGGCCGTGAAACAAGAGCCTCAGCAACAGCAGCCTCAGCAGCAACAGCAACAGCAACAACAGGCCGCACGCGCCAGAACCTTCAACCTCAACGTGCGTCAAGCCCAGGCCGACAATAACGTGGTCAATGGTACGTTCCTTGTGAATGGTATTTATGCTTCATGTTTGTTTGATACTGGAGCGGATAATTGCTTTATGTCGTTCGAATTTGAGAAACTTCTTAGTCGTAAACGCTCCAAACTCTCCTCGGCATTCGATGTTGAAGTCGCTACCAGAAGAACCGTCGCTGTCAATTCCGTTATCCGTGATTGTGCTCTCGAGCTCAACAATCAAATCTTTCCAATTGACCTTATTCCGATGCAACTCGGAAGTTTCGACGTTATAGTAGGCATGGACTTTCTTCGAGAGAATCATGCTGAAGTTGTATGCTTCGATAAGATGATTCGATTTTCGCTTGCAAATGGTGACTCGTTATGTGTTTATGGTGATACTACTTCGAAAGGTCTCAAGCTTATGTCATGTCTCCAAGCTGGCAAGTATCTCCGCAAGGAATACAGAGCTTTCTTGGCTAACATCGTAGTAGCGAAGGAGGAAAAGAAAGAGAAGAAGGAAGTAAAAGACGTTCCCGTGGTTCGAGAATTTCCTAATGTTTTTCCAGAAGATCTCCCAGGACTACCGCCAAGTCGTGATATCGACTTTCGCATCGACCTCATTCCTGGAGCCAACCCTATTGCCAAAGCTCCTTATAGGCTCGCGCCGTCTGAAATGCGCGAACTCTCCACTCAACTCCAGGAACTACTCGAGAAAGGCTTTATTCGCCCGAGCACCTCTCCTTGGGGCGCGCCAGTCCTTTTCATCAAAAAGAAGGATGGGTCGTTCAGGATGTGCATCGACTATCGGGAATTGAATAAGTTAACTATCAAGAACCGCTATCCTCTACCTCGTATCGACGATCTATTTGACCAATTACAAGGCGCTACGTGTTTCTCGAAGATCGATCTACGTTCAGGTTACCATCAGCTGCTTATACAAGAGGAGGATATACCCAAAACCGCGTTTCATACACGTTACGGCCATTACGAATTCGTTGTCATGCCTTTCGGCCTAACAAACGCACCAGCGGTCTTCATGGATCTGATGAATCGCGTGTGTAAACCATATCTCGACCGTTTCGTCATCGTATTCATCGACGATGTCTTGATCTATTCCAAATCGAAAGCCGAACACGCGCAACATCTACGTTTGGTTCTCGAGTTACTCCAGGGGAACCAACTCTATGCCAAGTTCTCCAAGTGCGAATTTTGGTTAGGGGAAGTTCAATTTATGGGTCACATTGTTAATAGTCAGGGTATTCACGTCGATCCTGCGAAGATCGAAGCTGTCAAGAGCTGGGTTACGCCTAAGAACCCGTCTGAAGTCCTTTCCTTTCTCGGACTAGCGGGCTATTACCAACGAATCATCGAAGGATTCTCGAAGATTGCTGTGCCACTTACCTCTCTTACGCATAAGGACCAGTCTTTTGTCTGGGGAACCCGACAAGAGTCTGCCTTTCAAACCCTCAAACACATGCTTTGCAATGCTCCTGTTCTCACATTGCCAGACGGAAACGATGATTTCATTGTCTATTGTGATGCTTCTAACCTTGGTCTTGGTTGTGTTCTCATGCAACGGGACAAGGTCATAGCTTACGCTTCTCGACAGCTCAAAATCCACGAGAAGAACTATACAACCCATGATCTCGAGCTAGGCGCAGTTGTTTTTGCATTAAAGATTTGGCGACACTACCTGTATGGTACCAAGTGTACGATATTCACCGATTATAGGAGCCTGCAACATATCTTTAATCAGAAGGAACTTAACATGCGTCAACGCCGATGGGTAGAACTTCTCAACGATTACGACTGTGAGATTCGTTATCACCCAGGCAAGGCAAACGTTATTGCCGACGCACTTAGCAGACGAAGCTACCTGCTTAGCACTCATAATGTTCAAGCCCAGCACAAACTCGAAACTCTTATCCGCGACGCTCAGCATGCTTGTTTTAACGAACGCACCTTGAAGAAAGAAAGAATCTACCACGATGGAGCTCAACTCGTGAATAAATCCAACGGGATATTCCACTATCTGGACCGAATTTGGATTCCCAAACGAACCAATTTGCGACAGATATTGTTGGACGAAGCCCACAAGTCCCGGTATTCTATTCATCCCGGTGCTGACAAAATGTACCAGGATCTTCGTTACAAGTACTGGTGGCCGGGCATGAAAAGGGACATTGCTCTTTACGTTGGAAGATGCCTAACTTGTGCTAGAGTCAAAGCTGAACATCAAAGACCCTCTGGCTTACTCGAACAACCTCCAATCCCGATGTGGAAGTGGGAGAGTATAGCTATGGATTTCGTAACTAAAATTCCGCACACGTCATCAGGTCACGACAGCATCTGGGTTGTGGTTGACCGTTTGACTAAATCAGCTCATTTTCTGCCAATACGAGAAGACTACAAGGTAGAACGATTAGCCCGAATCTAAACCGACGAGATCATTTGTAATCATGGGACGCCTAGTGACATCATCTCTGATCGTGATGCTCGGTTTACGTCACGTTTATGGGAAACGTTTCAAACGGCACTCGGTACAACGCTTAATCTAAGTACCGCTTTCCACCCTCAAACCGACGGTCAGACTGAAAGAACAATCCGCACTCTTGAAGACATGCTCCGTTCGTGTGTCTTAGACTTCGGTGGTAATTGGGATAAACACCTACCGTTAGTCGAATTCTCGTATAGCAACAGTTATCATGCTAGCATCCAAATGGCACCATTCGAGGCTTTATACGGAAGAAGGTGTCGATCGCCTATTGTGTGGCACGAGATCGGTCACTCGCAATTAACCGGTCCTGAGCTACTACAAGAAACGACGGACAAACTTTTCCAGATTCGAGACAACCTAGCGAAAGCTCGGGATCGACAGAAAGTTTACGCTGATAAAAAGCGCAAGCCCCGTGAATTTGACGTTGGTGACCACGTACTCCTAAAGGTATCACCTTGGAAGGGTGTGGTCCGATTCGGCAAGAAAGGGAAACTCGCGCCTCGATATGTTGGACCTTTTAAGATTCTGGAAAGGATCGGAAAAGTCGCCTACAGACTCGAACTACCGGAGGAACTTAGCAATGTTCACCCGACTTTCCACGTGTCAAACCTCCGAAAGTGCATCGCAGACCACGATCTACATGTCTCCCTAGACGATCTACAAGTGAACGAAACATTACACTTCGTGGAAAAGCCTGTCGAAATCATGGATCGCCAAACCAAGCAGCTCAGGCGCTCACGCATTCCTATTGTGAAGGTCCGATGGGAAGGCAAACGAGGCGCAGAGTTCACTTGGGAACTCGAAAGCGACATGAAGGCAAAGTACCCGCATTTGTTTAGTTAGGGAAGCTTTAGAAAGAAAGTGGCATTGTGATTCTCGTATTTTGTACGATTTCATGCTAATCAATAGAATCACAATTTTAGTGCGAAACCGTGTGTTTGATCCTTGCAACCGAGAATCTGCTCAAGATACCACTAGTAGGTCCTGGTTTTCGAACGTGAATCACGGCGTTGTACAGTTTCCAGCTTAAATTCGGGACGAAATTCCCTAAACTAGGGGAGGCTGTAACACCCCGTGTTTTCACAAGTCAAAGTCAAAGTCAAGGTCAAATTCAACGACCGATTTCGCGCGACTTGACTGGTAGAAATCTCTCGGTTTTAATAATATTATGTGGAGTAAGTGTCCTTAATTGCAAATCACCGACGTATTATTCAAGCGACTTACGACTGTGAACTATAGGCAGTAACAATGCGATAAAGTTAACCAACAGATAATCAAGCTATGCTAATCAAATCGACATCGAATCGTGATACGAACCGCTACTCGACTTACGAATTTTAATTATTGTTATACATGTGTGTGTACCTTACGTGTTACTTGTGCATGTTTATTTATGTTATGTTGTGATAAACAAGCGAACTCAATCGAAACTCGAAATCTAACTCGAATGCAATCGAATACAATTGAACTCGAAACTCAATCGAACTATGGTAGTTAGTGGAAAATAGATTATGCGAGATATGAAGTAATTGGGACTAAAAGTAATTTGATTAGGAAACCCTATCGCATCGCGTCGATCGCAATCGAAATCGAATCAGCAGAAATCGCCGCGTCAGACGACCGAGCCATGTGCCATCCGGCCGGATAGCTATCCGACCGGATAGCCACATCGCCATCCGACCCAGGGTGCCATCCGACCGGATAAACCACCTGAGCGGTGTGCCATCCGACCGGATAACACTTTCCCCATTTGGCATCCTATAAATACCCCTGTCATTGTCATTCTTTCCACTTTTGGAAACCTCTATCCGAACAGCACGCTTTTCTCACTTTTTCTCCGATTTCTCTCGATTCCGGTAAGTTCTCGCTCTAAATCTTGTACTTCCTTGATCTACACACGATTCTACACCTTTCTATCTTTCAAATCTTAAATTTTAACCGTGAAATCACAAGATCCGGGGTATTCTAAGGTGATGTCATCATGAAGTTCGTATGAACTTCAAGTCTGACCTCATTCCATCAAGAATAACTCAGATCTGAACGATTTCCACATGTTTTCACAACGATTTCACAAGAATCTGAACATTTTCCAAAGATAAAAGAGTTGAAAGAAATAGACACAAGTTTTTCTCATTCTTTTATACTTAGAACACTCAAAACCGGTAGAATCAGGATCTGATCTAGCCTCCTACTCATCCTTAGTGTTGTACTGGTTCGGATCTAGATTCTACTAACGAGACCGACGATCTCGGGTTAGACAGGGATAACCGTTTGAGCCGATAACAGACTGAGCTAGGGTGATTCCTGGTCAGTTTAGTTGTCTGGGTCAAGTTGGGAGTTCTATTGGCTAACACGTTGTCAAAGTGTCTCGACATAACGACAAACCATCAAAATTTCCAAGTGTAGGACAAACGGAACGATCGGAACGGATTACCATCCGAATGGACTTATATCCGATCGGATAGGTCATCCGCACGGATTGCTATCCGAACGGATCACACTGGGTCCCACTTTAAAAACAATCTTATCTAAAGTCTGAGTATTGGAAACGAAATATAATCCGATCGAACGAACAATTGGTGGATTACTCTTCGGATCATGAGATACTAAGACTTTGAAGACTTAAACAATTTTCAACATGATTCATGACAAAGCTGCCATCCGATCGAATGACATTCTGGCAAGTAATATCATCTAAGCCGCCGCCCGACCAGATCACCGTCCGACCGGATGACCATCCGCACGGATTGCCATCCGCACGACTAGTCATCCGATCGATCGACTTGAAAGATAGAGTTACTTTATTGTTTTCAAAATGCTACAACGAAAACTTCAGAGGAAAAGTCATCATACACAAACACATCCTTCCTTAGGAAGAAACAATCCACTCGAATAGTCATCCGACCGGATTACCCTCCGACCGGATGACCATCTGAACAGGTTGTCATCCACACGGATTGCTGTCTGCTCGGATTACCATCCGATCGAATTACTATCCGACCCATTCACACTCTGCATCGTTTTACGCGTTATTTACCGTTATGCTATCAAATCTATTCAGGCTAACTCTTCTCGCTAAGCGCTCCCTTCAATCCATAAATCGCTGTGAGTATACTCGATCCCTTTTTGCTTTTAGCACTTTTGGGTGTTACATACGTTACGAATATTCAAACTACAACAATCACACTACTCAATACTATTTGAACGCTAACCATTAATGCATGTTATACGTGGCTTATGAATGCTTGTTTGTTATGTTTACACATGGAATGCTGTCTACCTGCCTTAGTAACGATAGTACTATAGTTTGGACTCAGCACCCGTTCGCGGGGGTTGTTAAGGACCATTACTTGCATGGATTACGGTGGTAATCATGTATTGCGGACTACCTCAGGCAGTCAACCCGCAGTCATTGGTATCGATGGATCTGTGTCGATAACTAACGTGCTTCATTTCACTATGTGTACGCGCTGGTTACGCGTAAACGAACTCGAACTCTATATGCTATTATCAAACTTGTATGCTCACCTTTACATTTTATGTATTGACTTTATTTTAACGTATGTGACAGGTGCTTAGGATGCATATGTGGTAGGAATGTGAAGCTAGAATAAAGCTTTAGAGCCCAACAAATAGTTGTCTGTAGATAACGAATCAAGGGTCTCTAGAAGCAGATAAACAATTGCAGTCTATGTTTAAATCTGAGTTGTCGTTACAAAATATTTGTTTAGAATTATGTCTGTAATGATTACTTGTTGTTTAAGATACAGTATGGGACGTATTATTTAATTGAATAGTATTGATAATTGTTATGGAAACTTCTGGACAATCTGTTTCGCTCAGTGCCACGCCCCGATGATTCCGCCATCGGTTGGGGTGTGACAACTGTAACACCCCAACCCTGAACGGGCTGACATGTCATTATTACAGATATCAAAAACCAAAGAGTTTCCATAAACGATAGAAAACAAGAAACAAAAGTCTCGAATCCACCAAAAAACCTAAGTCTTATATTATTCAATTACTGAAATAAAAAGAAAAGGAAAAACTTTAATAACTTGAACTTCATATTCCTCTCACTCATCCCTGTTTCCCTCGATTACCTGCAAACACATAAGACAAACACAAGAAAGAAAATACGGCTGAGCCAAAAAGTTGCCCAGTAACGGAGAAATCAACAGTATAGGTAAGGCAAACATGCGGACAGAAACATGAACGGTACTGACGTTAAACAAGTCAAGATTTTGGCATTGAACAGATACTAATATAACTTGAATCCCAAAACCTATAATAAACAAATGACAGATGCTGAACATAATCAGATGCATATAATCATATCACACATATCATAACAGAGACAAGACATACGTGACAACATGTAACGGTAAAAAAGTCACGTAATATAGAAGCACATCATAACAGATACAAGATATACGTGACAACATATAACAATAAAATAAGTCACGTAATTTAGAAGCACCCACGAGCCTAAACTGAGGCATACATGGCTATAGTCCATGCGCCAAGATGGTGCGTGTAGGCGTACACACATTATTCCATCTCAACAGGAGTCAGGAGTCAGAGCTAAGATTGATCTATCCGTCTCTAGGGGCCAAATGCTACACAAGCACAAGCTAGAGACGCCGTGAACTTTAGTTACGCACCGTCACGATGAGTGTCATGCCGTTGACGCCCCAACGACAAGTCTAACATATAATTGCTCGGGTGACAAAGTACAAAGTCGTATCAGAAATAAATGTATTTTGACATAAGTTTAGAGGGAACATGCAATAACGAGCACAAGGTATAAGGTCTATTGCATGCTACAATATATTATAGTCTTATAACAATACGAAACAGATACTACTGACGAAAACATCCGTGCTACAAAGTAACGGATTTGAACAAAAAATACTATGATGTCAAGAAAAGGAATCCGTACCAACGAGTAACGGAAAATAAAAGTATACTATGATGAAAAGAAAACAGAATCCGTACCTTAGTTTAGGGAGCAAGCAAAACCAAATCCACCAATCGAGTCGTCCTCAAAATTTATGCAAACCAAAACCTCGCATTTTTTCTAGATCAGTTTAATATTTATTTAATTTTGAAAGTTCTTTCTCATATTGTCCCCGGCGATCGCAAACGTACTGGTAATAATTTGCAAAATGTACTAATACATGAAATAAAAGAATTATTATTATATTTGTTTTTATTTTACTAACTAAAGAATTACTTAGTTAAAGTAAGTATGTATGTACACCTACCATACACACTCAAGCACCTTACACCATGTGGCTAATATATCACACACATACATACCACCATATATTCATTCCATGCACATAAACACAGTTCCAACACATACACACACACCAATCAACAAAACTCACACACATCACTTTTGCTCACACACAGTACACACATTTAGGCTGGACGGTATGGTCCGTCCTCAGCCTCGGCGCCGGCGTCAAACCATCCCCCGTCTTCATCCCGTCACCGTCCTCTCCGTCTGTTTCTCGACGTCCAGGACGGACCAAAACATGTGGGCCCCCTTCTTTCTTCTCGGCGCCGGCTCCGTCACCCCATCCCGCCCCCGTCTTCATCCCCCCCGGTCACCATACCCAGCAGCCTACTTTCAAACGCACGCATCCCACATACCACTCACAAACATCACGTACATACAATTAAACTCACACAACACATGACGACACTCACACACGACGCCCACATTATGCATACACACATAACCAGCATTCAACACACACTAATACACACAAGATAACACACACATATAAACACAAGTCTTACTCTCTTTCAATAACGTGTCGCCGGGAATCCGAGAGCCCAACCCCATACCACGCAAAATTACTAGAACATAAAAACGGAATATACAACTCACCTACCACTTCTGATCGGACAGAAACCGAACCAAACGAAGGAATAGCCGGTTTACGCGTAGTCACGGCGGGGACGATTATGACAGGAAGTGGCGGTCGGTCAATCGAACGTGGGGGTGTGGTGGCTGCCAATATCACCGGAGTTTAATTAGTACAACATCAAAAACAAGGCGAAGAAGATGATTACTTAATACCTGATCGAGATCGGAGAATTACAACGACGGGACCAGTGGCGCCGAACGGAGATAACCGGAGACACACAATAAGCGCTTCGGACGGTCGCGCGGAACGGAACTAAGGTGTGCGGCAGTGGTGGTGCGGCGGTATATCTAGAACAGAGGGTTAGTAAATCGGAAGTGAATGAGAGTTTGCGGCTTAAGAAGGATTCGATAGCGTTTAAAAGAGTAGTAGTCGGTTTGTTTGTTTAAGAAGATGACCATGTAAATTTTGAAATTTGTAGATAATTCTTTCAACAGAATCCTGAGGACGAAATGTGGATGTACGGAAAATTGTATTTGAAATCAACCTCCATATATTGTTTGTTTATTCCTTAGTAAGTTGTGTGTGTATGTTTTTTTTTATTTAAACTTTTCGAATATTATAGTTGCAATAATGTTAGCTAAATTATATTTCGTATAATGTAATTTATGTTCTGCTTGCATTCCTTAAAAATAGTCTTTCAATTTCATTTTTTTTAAATACTCTTATAAAGGCAAACATACAGTATGCATTACAATTTACATGTCAACATGTCTTTATTTTAGTACACCTTGTTAGGTTTATGGGTTTCGACTTAGACGTGTTTAATCGTTGAGCCCGCGCACAACCCATCTATTTATATAACTTTTCGAATATTACAATTCTACCCCTCTAAAAAAATTTCATCCTCGAAATTGCTAAGTACGGATAAGAATGACGATAAATAGTAACTTTATTTTTATAATAATATATAGCTTTTGATTACTTTTTCATTTAATATACGAATATTAGATTTTAATAATTCAACTATTTGTCATTGGCCACCAACAGTTCCAACTTCAAAAATAATCACTGGCAGTCCCAACTATTAACATTTTCGCCTCCAATGGACCCTGACTAACAGAACCCTAACGCCGTTAGTCTCCGGTCGCCGGAAAAACGTTTTTGGCCGGAAAACTCCTTTTTGGCCAGAAAACTAAACATTTTCGTCCCAAACCTCTTTCTAACCTTATTACGGACCTTTAGGAACCTTTTTCTAGTAAAAAGCCTCAATTGTTGAAGTCGCCGGAAAACTTCGTTTAGGCCGGAAAACTCAACTTTTTGGTCGGAAAATTCAACATTTTCATCTCAAACCTCTTTGTAACCTTAGATTATACTTTTAGAAACCTTTTTCTGGCAAAAAACGGTGTTAGGGTTCTGTTAGTCAGGGTCCATTGGTGGCCAATATGTCAATAGTTAGGACTGTCAATGATTATTTTTTAAGTTGGAATTGTTGGCGGCAAGTGACGAATATTTGGGATCATTAAAATCCAATATTCCTTTAACATATTATAATAATTTATTATTATATTTACTTTTAATAAAATAATTTTAATTTTTTTCCTTTTTAAAACCATATATTTCCTTTACCATTTTTCTAATAATTCATTTTTTTTATTTTAGAGCATATATTAATTTATCAAATAATTTGATACTTATTTAACAATTTATGTTTATAACTTTTTTCTAAAAACTTAAGTAGTTGTGCTTGATTTTTCCCTTGACATTCCATTATATATAATGGTTATGAAGGACGATGATGAATAGTAACTTTATTTTTATTATAATATATACCTTTTGATTATTTCTTCATTTAATATATTATAATAATTTATTATTATATTTACCTTTAATAAAATAATTCTAATTTTTTTCCTTTTTAAAACCATATAAAACGGTACAATGATAAACTAAACCATTCTAATGGTTTGGCTTTCTAAACAACATACTTTATTTTCAAATCACGCTTGTTTTACATTATCATTTGTTTGGTTTCGCCGTAACTCGCTACGTAAAAAAAACTAGTTTTTTTTTAACGGTTAATTTCTTTAATCATCTGTCGTCTGTGGGACTTCAACCCAAGACCTCCCTCTTCCCAACCTTGGTGCTTTAAAGACTTTGTCTTTGCCAATGCACACCATCCCATTGCCAATATACTAAAGTCGCCATCGCAACGGACAGGTAACTAAATAGTTCAATATTATGCCTTTATTCGTTTGGGTAAAGGCACGAGCCGCAACCAAGCGCGAGGCCGTTTACTAGTTAATTTTAAAAGAACTATTTACTAAATTAAAATCAAATATAAAGATAAGACTAGCTAAAAGTTTTCATTAATACTAAAAAATATTAAAAAAACACAGTAAAAAAAATCTTTTCATTATCTTAGAGTTACCGGTTCTGTTATTTTTCGAATTTTTGAACCAACCACGTGCCGGAGTCGCTTATGATACCAAAAATAATTTATTTTGAACACAACTTAGTTTTGTTAAAATTGATATGAGAATTTTGACCAAAAAAAGCAAAAAAACAAAACTTTGTATTTAGTTTTTCTAAAGCTAACGAGCACAAATTACTAGAGAAATATCAAAATAAATGTAAAACGAAATATAATAAAAGAAAAAAAAAGAATTCTAACTGTGTCGCTTTAACTGGTCCGGCATTCCTGCTAGGCGCCGATCTCCACATCAGCCACCGGCAAGCTATGGGGAAGTTATAACACATGACCTTACAAACGAGCAAAGTATCCTCCTTGTGAACGAGGAAGAAGAATATGTTGAAGAATGTTAGTGGACAAAAAGGGTGCGACGATAGCATAGAAGTGTTCTCTCGTGATCATTAATCGCCTTTTTCCAGCTCTTGATAAAGTAGAGTTTTCTGACAAGTGAGTTTCCCATAATTGGTAATACTAACGGTCGGAAAGAAGGAAACAAAATAGTATAGGGGCTAGTGTGTAATATGGTGGTCTATATAAACGCCATCTTTGTGTAACCCTATTTGAAACATAATACAATTTTTCAATACAATTCAAACCCAAATCAGAGATTATTCTCTATACCAAACAACATGGTATCAGAGCAGAGTTTCTGATTCTACAACTTTCTTCAACCCAACCTCAAACCTGAAATCAAAATCAGCCAATCCAATCGAAATCAAACTCCGAAACAATGTCAACAGCCGTCGTCGACACCGGAAACAACATCAACAGTAGCC
This sequence comes from Helianthus tuberosus, assembly GCA_030545235.1. Classification (NCBI taxonomy): domain Eukaryota; kingdom Viridiplantae; phylum Streptophyta; class Magnoliopsida; order Asterales; family Asteraceae; genus Helianthus; species Helianthus tuberosus. The sequence continues at coordinate 191,804 of JARYGA010046105.1, forward strand.
AATCCAACCTTTGTTGGTAAACCCTAGTGTACCGATCGAAAAAGACAAAATCCGTGCAATCCTCTGTACAGCTTTCCGGCCGGCGAACGGCCGCCGAGAACCACCACTGCTTTGTTTTTTAGAAATTTTGTTCTTGAATTAGGGTTCTGTAACCGCCGCTGGTGACCGGAGAAATTAGAGATCTATGAAGTTGTAGACTTTTATCTCTTTGGAAACCCCTGTTGATTGCTTTGAAAAAAAAACCACAAAAATCAAGCTTCTAATCGTGTTTGTTTTGTCAGTATAGATCTTGGAGATAAGGTGGCCCCATTTGGAATTTTACAAACCTTAAGCACCACTGTCTCTTTTCCTTATAAATAAGCCACACCTACTTTTTGATAAATACGCCTGGTTTGATAATGTTGTTGTCCATTTGTAGCGGATTTGTTAGTTGCGGACGACTTTAAATCTTGAACGCGAGTTCAAGTTGCCCATCGTATTTGATAAATACGCGGGTAAGCTAACGCCATTCTTTGGCGTCGTTATTTTGGCGGATTTAAGTTGCCCAGTTGTGTTACGGGCGTAATTGATAAATCTTGAACGCGAGTTCAAGTGTCCAGCATATTTATTAAATACGCTGGCCTGCTGTCTTATCTGTACCGACAGCTTATTTAAAAAAATGGAAATCAATCATGAAAAAAACAGTTCTTGGATATTTGATTCTGGTGCCACCGACACCATGACGTTTGAACCATTAGACATATGTTCAATGACCCAACCTCAAAAAACTCAGATCCATACAGCAAACAACGGAACGATGCAAGTGAAAGGAGGAGGAGTAATTGAAATTTCACCAACTATGAAATTATCAAATTGTCTCTATGTTCCGTCATTATCACACAAATTGCTCTCAATTAGTCATATTACCAAAGAATTGAATTGCACGTTACTAATGCACCCTACTTTCTGCATCCTACATGATATCAGTACGGGTGTGATTATTGGACGTGGTACTGAGCGCCACGGATTGTACTACGTGGATGAAGTGGCTCAACAGGGTACCATGATGTTAGCTCATGGAACTGAAAACCGAGAAGCCTGGCTATGGCATAGACGTTTGGGACACCCATCCCATGGTTATTCGTACCTTTTGTTTCCAAAACTCTTCCCTTCAAATGGAAAAATAGAGTGTGAAACCTGTCTTCGTGCTAAAACCCATCAACAACCATTTAAACCTAGCAATACGAAAGTTGCTTCACCTTTTTCACTAATCCATTCGGATGTGTGGGGTCCTGCTCCTGTGATGGGGGGCAGGGTCTTCGGTACTTTATACTATTCGTGGATGATTGCACTCGCATGACATGGGTATATTTTTTAAAAAACAAAGTCGAAGTTTACGAAAAATTATCACATTTTATGCTATGATTCAAACTCAATTCCGAACTCAAATCCAAATACTTCGATCTGACAATGGGGGGAATTTGTCAATACATCCATGAAACAATTCTTTAAAACCAAAGGATTAATTCATCAAACCTCTTGTTCTCATACCCCCGAACAAAATGGTGTTTCTGAACGGAAAAACCGTATTATTCTTGAAATGACTCGAGCCCTTTTAATCGAATCTCAGGTTCCTAAATCTTTCTGGCCGGGGGCAGTTGCAACCGCCGTGTATCTCCTCAATCGGCTTCCCACAAAAAGCTCTTAAATTTAAGACCCCCTTAGATTGTATGTCTAAGTCTGCCAGTATTCCTCATCCTCTTACACTTGAACCTCGAATCTTCGGGTGTACCGCATTTGTCCACATACCCAAAATCAACCGAAACAAGCTCGGACCATGTGCTGAGAAATGTGTATTTGTCGGCTATGGGATCGACCAAATAGGTTACCGGTGTTATAATCCAAAAACTCATCAAATGTTCACCACAATGAACATTGACTTTCTTGAAACAAAATACTTTTATAACACCCAACTCAGTGGTCAGGGGGAGAATGAATGTATAGACACCCTGAGTTGGCTAACCCAACTTCCCTCATCTGAAGAAGTAACAACAGAAAATCATCACAGTACTGCGAGTCCTTCAAACACAGCCACACAACCTGCCGAGCACAGTACCACTGAAGAAAGTCCATCCAACATGATACCTGAGGTAAGAAATACTGAGGACCCTGGATGTTCTACGTTTGATAACCATGAGACAACAGGGGAACACATAGAACCGACAGCAACGGAACCTACTCCACAGGTTGAACCATATGTGGAACAGGGTGAACCAGACTTGGAAGAGGTTGAACAAGTCATTGAACATGTGGAACCAGTTGCAGCAGAGACAACCGGAAGATACCCTCTCCCTCCTCGAGCCAATAGAGGGGTCCCTCCAAAACGGTACTCGCCAGAGAGGGAAACCAGAACTTCAAGGTATCCTGTAGCTAATATAGTTAATGGGAACTTATCTAACAGTGCGAAAGCATTTGTCACCTCTCTATACTCTAAACAAATACCTAGCTCTGTAAAGGAAGCGCAAGGTAAGAAGAACTGGAAAGAAGCGATGGAAACAGAGATGCAAGCTCTTATGAAAAACAATACGTGGGAAAGTGCATTCTCCCAAAAGGAAAGAAAACAGTTGGCTACCGTTGGGTGTATTCAATTAAGTATAAACCAGATGGTTCTATTGGAAGATACAAAGCTCGACTTGTAGCCAAAGGGTACACTCAGACGTATGGGATCGATTACTCTGAGACGTTTTCTCCGGTTGCAAAAATGGACACCATTAGAGTCCTCTTCTCTGTGGCAGCCAATAAGAATTGGCCTCTCCATCAGTTTGATGTTACAAATGCATTTCTCCATGGAGACCTAGCGGAAGAAGTCTATATGGAAGCACCTCCAGGTTTTTCAGGGGGTTTTAAAGATGGGGAAGTTTGTCGGTTGAAGAAATCTCTATACGGGCTAAAACAGTCACCTCGGGCCTGGTTTGGAAAGTTCACCTTGGCCATGAAAGAATACGGGTATTACCAAAGTAAAGTTGATCATACCTTGTTCCTCAAAAGAAGAAACGGCCTCGTAACTTACCTAATCATATATGTTGACGACATGATTATCACCGGAAATGATGTAGAAGAGATAGCGCGGCTGGAAAAGAATTTGTTTTCAAAGTTTGAAATGAAAGACCTTGGGAATCTTAAGTGTTTCCTCGGAATAGAAGTTCTCAGGTCTAAACGAGGGATTTTCATCTGCCAAAAGAAGTATGTCCTTGATCTCCTGGCGGAAACTGGTTTGATTGATTGTAAACCAGCAGATACGCCAATAGTGGTGAACCACAATATTCACATGGAACTTAATGGCGAGCTTGCAGACAAAGAAAGGTATCAATGGCTCGTGGGCAAGTTAATTTATCTCTCTCACACTCGCCCTGATATAGCTTATGCTGTTGGAGGGGTAAGTCAGTTTATGCATCAACCGCAAGTTGCCCACATGGAAGCTGCTCAGAGAATTCTAAGGTATCTAAAGGGAACCGCAGGCCATGGAGTATTGTTCAAAGCAAATGGACATTTAAATGTTGAGCTCTACACTAACGCCGAATGGGCAGGAGATAAGGGAAATCTGTAACACCCCGAAAAAATATAAAAACCTTAAACTGAAATTAGTAAGGTTTAAATAAATGGAATTTACTAACTAGGAATTTTAACCTAATTAGTCAATTGTCTAGAAATAACCTAAAATGGGGTTAAAAGTAATTAAAAATCAATGTTTGTCAAAGTAGAGGGGTTTAAGATGTCAAAATTGAAACTTGAATTATAATTAACAAATAAACACAAGCCAAACACCCCCACTTTAGAACTCTGGTCGACCAGAACTACATGGGGGCGACATTTACCTTCAACAAAACCTAAAATCACTAGAACTCTCAAATTGAAGGTTAAATCTTGTTCCAAATCAAAATCCGAGCACAGATTATTAATCCTCATCACAAGAGGATTCTAAGGTATGTAAAATCTGATGAAATCTCTCTACTTGAATTTCTCATGATTTTGTAAAATCTGGAATTAGAGGTTGCATGTGTGATATGTAGTTAGATTAGAGTTTATGTGGTGTTTAGAAGCGAAACCCTAGCCAACTACATGTGAAATCATGACCAAATTCATGAAGTCCCATGAACACCTTGAAGGTGGGTTGTGGGTTTTATATGATAATGATGAACATTAAGAAGTAGATTGTTGATTTTGTGTAATTTGACGATTTGGAAGTAAATTCAGAAATCTAGAAGCTAACAATCATGTAAATTGTTGATTTGAGTGAAATTAGAGTTAAATGATGAACTAGAAACATGTCATATAAACTTGTGATAAATCTGCCCTTAAGGTGTTTGTGAAAATGCCTCAAAGAGGGCTTAGAAATAGAAATTTAAAGCTTTAACGCATAATTGTGATATTTCGGTATATTATGCGAAGTGAGGTCTAAAGAGAGTTCTAAACATGTTTTGAATGGAACTCTATAGGAAAAGATACCGGAACGACTAGTGGACAAGCCGGTGTTGATTCGCGGTTGAAGGGCGTACGCTAAGGTATGTAACTTGACCCGTTACATTATTAGACTTGATGACTTTATATGTTTTTCTTGAATCCTTGAATAAGAGTTGTTTTGGTTACACGATGAAGTCGCTATAATGATTGTTAAATACGGATGGTACTCTTTGGTAGTCGTCATAGGAAAGGATTTCCGTAGACGAGCCAAACGGGTCAATTAATCGAGTAAATCATAAATTATATTCCGGAAATATGTAGATTGTTCTACGCTATTGGTTAATGTTTATCTCATGCTAGGAATACTAGTTTTAGATGAAATGGGTTGTTTGCAAGGCAAATTTCGAAGTTGGTTTGAAGGAAATGAACTAACAAATCAAGACATGGATTTCCAGGTTTCACCGTAAATTACGGTAGTACCGTAATTTACGGTGAGGGTCAAACTTGTTTACGGCGTAGGTCTACTGATTTACGGTGACCAAATAAAGTTTCAGGTCTCACCGTAAATTACGGTGATACCGTAATTTACGGTGGACTTTATATGTTTTTCTTTATTAATTGCTTTTCAAAGTTTAAATGTTAGATCTTGTATTTAAAATGTTATATATTGATGTCAAAACTAATGTTTAACGGTTTTGACCCTAGGTAACTAGATGGACCTTACGGATGATGATCAAGCAACGTCGAAGAACCGAACATGTCTTATGAAGCTTCCGCTATTATATAAATCTTTTGTAGCTCTTGTATATGGGTTGTAAACTCTTGTTAAATAATTTTTGAAACGTTTTAACTTAGTCATTAGTTGACTAAGGTTTTAATTAAATATGATCATTGTTAAAGAATGACGTGTATTTAAACTATATTTTGCTTAAATTTAAGGGTAAAATTTTAGGGTGTAACAAGTTGGTAATCAGAGCTCATGGTTGTCAATAAGTGTTCGGTTCAAGCTTGATCGATCGTCCGGTAAGAATTAATTTGTTTTGTTAATAAATTATGTACTACGTATAAGAATGATAAATGGACAGTATGCATGAAAAAGGTGTATAAGCTCATTCAAAACATGAGTGATCAAATCAAGTTACGGACTTGATTAAATAGAAACATGAATGATCAAATCAAGTTACGGACTTGATTAAATAGAAACATGAATGATCAAATCAAGTTACGGACTTGATTAAATAGAAACATGAATGATCAAATCAAGTTACGGACTTGATTAAATAGAAACATGAATGATCAAATCAAGTTACGGACTTGATTAAATAGAAACATGAATGATCAAATCAAGTTACGGACTTGATTAAATAGAAACATGAATGATCAAATCAAGTTACGGACTTGATTAAATAGAAACATGAATGATCAAATCAAGTTACGGACTTGATTAAATAGAAACATGAATGATCGAATCAAGTTACGAACTTGATTGAGTTAAAACAAGAATGATTAAATCAAGTTACGAACTTGATTAAATCAAAACAAGTAAAGCATGTGTTACAAATAGAATGTTTAACAATCTATGTAAACATTTCAGAAATCGAGATGGCTGATGGAGACAATGATAATGCGGTGCCAAGAGTCACCGAACAAGTGAGGGAAGTGATTGCCGAAGAGGTTGGAAAGGCGATCGAAAACAGTTTGTCGGACTTTATTGATAAAATCCAAGACACGGTTTTATCAATAGTAGAAGATAGAATCAAGAAACTGGAAGATGATTCAAATGTAGTAAAGGAAAAGCGTGGAGAACGAAAGCCTTGCTCATACAAGGAATTCGTGGCCTGTAAGCCACCAATATATAATGGAGAGGTTGACCCAATAGTGTGCCAACGATGGCTAAGTGATATCGAAGGGGTCTTCGAGAGGACCCATTGTGACGAAGGAGACTACGTAGCCTATGGCACGGGCCAACTAAGGAGTCAAGCGAAAGATTGGTGGGATAACAAGAAGAGAGAGATCGGTATTGAAGCCGCTAAAGTCATGACATGGGAGGAATTCAAAACTCCATTCCTTAAACATCATTGCCCTAAGGCGGTTATGAACAAAATCAAGGAAGAGTTCATGCAACTTAGGCACAAGGGCGAGACCATAGACAAGATTACGGCAACGTTTATGGATAAGATGAAGTTTTGTAATGATTTGGTGACAAACGAAGAACAAAAGGTCTATTACTACCATAACATGCTAAGTGCGGAATATAGAGAGTTCATAACTCCTTCAAAATACGAGACCCTTACCGAGATCATAAATGCGGCTCGGGAAAGGGAAATCGAACTGAAAAAGAGTATAGAACGGGGTGAACGAAGGGCACAAGATGTAAATCCGAGCCCTACCAAGAAAGCAAGAACGAATGAAACAGCAAAGAAATCAGATGCTAAAGGTAGTACACCGGGTTGCAAAATTTGTGGGAAGAATCATAAGGGCGAATGTCGTTACAAAGATAAGCCATGTCCCATATGCAAGAAAAAGGGACATATGGCTATGTCATGCCCGGAGAAAGTGACGGTTTGTTACAACTGTTATCGAACGGGTCACAAGAAGTCGGAGTGCCCGGAACTGGTTGGAAAGAAAGATGTGCAAGAATCAAAAGATGAAGCCCCGAAAGCAAAAGCAAGATCTTTCCAACTGACCGCCGCAGAAGCAAAGGTTGAACCTGACGTGGTCTCATGTATATTTGCTGTAAATTCAATTCCTGCACATGTGTTATTTGATACGGGTGCGAATAAATCTTTTGTTTCATATGGACTTATTCGACATCCTTCATTTGTTTTAACAAAATTACCTGTGCCCTTAGAAGTAGAGATAGGTAATAACAAAAGCTTTATTGTTTGTGATGTATGTGAAAATTGTAAACTGAGCATCGACGATGAAGAATATTTGATAAATCTAATCCCAATGTCGATGGGAGAATTCCAAGTAGTCGTGGGGATGGATTGGCTATCTCAATACCATGCAAAGGTCGTGTGTTTTCGCAAGGAGATAAAACTAACATCTCCGAGCGGAAAACACGTCACCATTTATGGCGAAAAACGAGGCAACCCCATAGTATGTTCAATGTTGAAAGCTCACAAGCTCATGAAGCGAGGATGCAAAGCATTCATAATTTATGCAAATGAGACCGAGAAAGAATCACGGAAGATCGAAGAAGTACCGGTAGTACGAGATTATGAAGATGTTTTTCCGGAAGATTTACCGGGGATACCGCCTGAACGGGAAGTAGAGTTCGGAATCGAATTGATTCCGGGCGCGAAACCTGTGGCAAAAGCCCCGTACCGACTTGCACCGTCGGAATTACAAGAGCTGATGTCCCAAATTCAAGATTTGCTTGACAAGGGATTTATAAGGCCGAGTGTGTCTCCTTGGGGCGCACCGGTGTTGTTTGTGAGAAAGAAGGACGGGAGCATGCGCATGTGTATCGACTATCGGGAGTTAAACAAACTCACGGTAAAGAACCGATACCCGCTCCCGAGGATAGATGACTTATTTGATCAACTACAAGGCGCGAGTTGGTTTTCAAAAATTGACCTTAGGTCGGGGTATCACCAACTAAAGGTCAAAGAAGAAGACGTGCCGAAGACGGCTTTTCGCACAAGGTACGGACATTATGAATTTCTCGTGATGTCATTTGGGCTGACAAATGCGCCCGCGGCTTTCATGGACCTCATGAACCGGGTTTGCAAGCCAATGTTAGATAAGTCGGTCATCGTGTTTATCGATGATATCTTGGTGTACTCGAAAAATGAAGCTGAACACGCACACCATTTACAAGAAGTGTTAGAGACACTTAGGCGAGAGAAGTTATATGCAAAATTCTCTAAATGTGCCTTTTGGTTACGAGAGGTTCAATTTTTAGGCCATGTCATAAATGCCGACGGGGTATTGGTGGATCCGTCAAAGATAGAGGCGGTGTCAAAATGGAATCCCCCGAAGAACCCTTCTGAAATTAGAAGCTTTTTGGGGCTTGCTGGATATTATAGGAGATTCATTCAAGATTTCTCCAAGATTGCATCGCCGCTAACAAAGTTAACCCAAAAGAAAGCAAAGTTTGTTTGGGGAGTCGATCAAGAAAAAGCGTTTCGGACGCTAAAAGAAAGGCTAACTCAAGCTCCGGTATTGACATTGCCGGACGGAGTCGAAGACATGGTGGTTTATTCGGATGCTTCGTTATCGGGGCTCGGTTGCGTGTTGATGCAACGGGGCAAGGTAATAGCCTATGCCTCAAGACAATTGAAGATACACGAGAAGAAATACCCCACGCACGATCTCGAGTTGGCAGCGGTAGTATTTGCATTAAAAATATGGAGGCATTACTTGTATGGGGTAAAATGCACCATATTCACCGACCACAAGAGTTTGAAATACTTCTTCGACTAGAAGGAGTTAAATATGCGACAAAGGCGATGGCTGGAAACGGTGAAGGACTATGATTGTGAGATACACTATCACCCCGGAAAGGCAAACGTGGTAGCGGATGCTCTAAGCAGAAAAGCGGATTATGTCCCAATACGAGTGAGGTCGATGCAACTTGTGGTAACCTCGGGTGTACTTGAACGTATTCGAGAAGCGCAATTAGAAGCAGTAAAAGAAGAGAATTGGAAGAAGGAAAGAATAATTGGACAGTTGAAAGACTTGTCGGATGGGAATCACGGGTTAAAGACTCGATCCGGAAGGATATGGGTCCCACATACCTGTGGAGTAAAGGCGTTTCTACTTGATGAAGCTCATAAATCCCGTTATTCAATTCATCCGGGTGCGACCAAGATGTACAATGATTTGAAACAAAATTATTGGTGGCCCGGAATGAAGAGGGATGTGGCGAAGTATGTGGAAAAATGCTTGACATGTTTACAAGTCAAGGCGGAGCATCAGAAACCCTATGGCAAACTCCAACTGTTGGAAATTCCGGTTTGGAAATGGGAACATCTTACAATGGACCTGTTAACCAAACTGCCTAGGACAAACCGTGGTTTTGATGCCATATGGGTAGTGGTGGATAGATTGACGAAAAGTGCTCACTTCATTCCGATTCGTGAGACTTATACGTCAGAAAAGATGTCAGAAGTCTATACCAATGAAATCATAGCACGTCATGGAGTGCCGGTGTCCATCGTGTCCGATAGGGATACCCGGTTTACCTCGAAATTCTGGCGTGAATTCCAAGAACAAATGGGGACCAAATTGTTCATTAGCACTGCGTACCATCCTCAAACGGATGGACAAAGTGAAAGAACGATACAAATTTTGGGAGACATGCTACGGGCGTGCATAATCGACTTTGGAGGTAGTTGGGATGTTCACCTACCGTTAGTTGAGTTTTCGTATAACAACAGTTACCAATCTAGTATTAAAATGGCACCATACGAACTGCTTTACGGTAGGAAGTGTCGAACCCCGGTTTGTTGGGGTGAAGTGGGTCCACGTGAACTCGCCCATCAAGACATAGTAAGAGCCACGAACGAAAAGATCGATAAAGTTCGGGCACACTTGAAAGCGGCTCAAGACAGGCAAAAGGCGTATGTTGATAAAAGGAAAAGGCCGATTGAATTTCAAGTCGGCGACATGGTCATGCTAAAAGTGTCCCCATGGAAAGGCGTTATTAGATTTAGAAAGAAGGGGAAGTTAAGCCCAAGGTTTATCGGGCCATTTAAAATTATCGGGAGAGTTGGCAAGGTAGCTTACCGTCTTGAACTACCGGAGGAGCTAAGTGGGATTCATGGCACATTTCACGTATCTCAATTAAGAAAGTGCCTAGCTGACGAAACGACCTATATCCATTACGATGATATCGAAGTGGATAATAGTCTAAATTATGTGGTGAGACCGGTTGAAATTTTAGACAGAAAGGTCAAACGTTTACGAAATAAACAAATCGATCAAGTCAAAGTCAAATGGGAGCATAGGAAGGGTTCGGACACTACATGGGAGTCCGAAGAGGAGATGCGACGTCTTCACCCTACTTTATTTGGTACGTATTGCGGTTTCGAGGACGAAACCCTTTTTAAGGGGGGTGGACTTGTAACACCCCGAAAAAATATAAAAACCTTAAACTGAAATTAGTAAGGTTTAAATAAATGGAATTTACTAACTAGGAATTTTAACCTAATTAGTCAATTGTCTAGAAATAACCTAAAATGGGGTTAAAAGTAATTAAAAATCAATGTTTGTCAAAGTAGAGGGGTTTAAGATGTCAAAATTGAAACTTGAATTATAATTAACAAATAAACACAAGCCAAACACCCCCACTTTAGAACTCTGGTCGACCAGAACTACATGGGGGCGACATTTACCTTCAACAAAACCTAAAATCACTAGAACTCTCAAATTGAAGGTTAAATCTTGTTCCAAATCAAAATCCGAGCACAGATTATTAATCCTCATCACAAGAGGATTCTAAGGTATGTAAAATCTGATGAAATCTCTCTACTTGAATTTCTCATGATTTTGTAAAATCTGGAATTAGAGGTTGCATGTGTGATATGTAGTTAGATTAGAGTTTATGTGGTGTTTAGAAGCGAAACCCTAGCCAACTACATGTGAAATCATGACCAAATTCATGAAGTCCCATGAACACCTTGAAGGTGGGTTGTGGGTTTTATATGATAATGATGAACATTAAGAAGTAGATTGTTGATTTTGTGTAATTTGACGATTTGGAAGTAAATTCAGAAATCTAGAAGCTAACAATCATGTAAATTGTTGATTTGAGTGAAATTAGAGTTAAATGATGAACTAGAAACATGTCATATAAACTTGTGATAAATCTGCCCTTAAGGTGTTTGTGAAAATGCCTCAAAGAGGGCTTAGAAATAGAAATTTAAAGCTTTAACGCATAATTGTGATATTTCGGTATATTATGCGAAGTGAGGTCTAAAGAGAGTTCTAAACATGTTTTGAATGGAACTCTATAGGAAAAGATACCGGAACGACTAGTGGACAAGCCGGTGTTGATTCGCGGTTGAAGGGCGTACGCTAAGGTATGTAACTTGACCCGTTACATTATTAGACTTGATGACTTTATATGTTTTTCTTGAATCCTTGAATAAGAGTTGTTTTGGTTACACGATGAAGTCGCTATAATGATTGTTAAATACGGATGGTACTCTTTGGTAGTCGTCATAGGAAAGGATTTCCGTAGACGAGCCAAACGGGTCAATTAATCGAGTAAATCATAAATTATATTCCGGAAATATGTAGATTGTTCTACGCTATTGGTTAATGTTTATCTCATGCTAGGAATACTAGTTTTAGATGAAATGGGTTGTTTGCAAGGCAAATTTCGAAGTTGGTTTGAAGGAAATGAACTAACAAATCAAGACATGGATTTCCAGGTTTCACCGTAAATTACGGTAGTACCGTAATTTACGGTGAGGGTCAAACTTGTTTACGGCGTAGGTCTACTGATTTACGGTGACCAAATAAAGTTTCAGGTCTCACCGTAAATTACGGTGATACCGTAATTTACGGTGGACTTTATATGTTTTTCTTTATTAATTGCTTTTCAAAGTTTAAATGTTAGATCTTGTATTTAAAATGTTATATATTGATGTCAAAACTAATGTTTAACGGTTTTGACCCTAGGTAACTAGATGGACCTTACGGATGATGATCAAGCAACGTCGAAGAACCGAACATGTCTTATGAAGCTTCCGCTATTATATAAATCTTTTGTAGCTCTTGTATATGGGTTGTAAACTCTTGTTAAACAATTTTTGAAACGTTTTAACTTAGTCATTAGTTGACTAAGGTTTTAATTAAATATGATCATTGTTAAAGAATGACGTGTATTTAAACTATATTTTGCTTAAATTTAAGGGTAAAATTTTAGGGTGTAACAAAATCGAAGGTCAACATCAGGGTACTTCTCCTTGGTTGGTGGAAACCTTGTTACTTGGAGGAGTAAGAAACAGAAGGTGGTCGCTCTGTCGAGTGCAGAAGCAGAGTTCAGAGGCATAACTCGAGGGTTAAGCGAAGTTCTTTGGATCAGGAAACTTCTAGAAGACATTGGTTTCTCCCAGAGGGCAGCACCTAGGGCTGTCCAAACTGCTCGACGATCGAGGATCGCTCAACGATCGTTCGAAAAATGCTCGAAAAATGCTCGTTCGATTCCCGCTCAGTTTGTAAATGAGCCGCTCGGATCGGTTCGATTCAAATTCAATCCAAGCATGAGCAAAGTTCCGCTCGCTCGTCGATCGCTCGGTTTCGCTCGAATTATTTTTATTAATAATTAATGCTTGTGTTTATAGGTTATATATTGAATTGAAGTTGAATTTTGTGGATGGAGATGATCAAGCTTAAAGAAGAAGTTTATGGCTTTTGAACTAAATGACAATTTGTATTTCGCACTGTGCTTCTTGATATTGTCTTGATATTGTTAAGAACATTTTTAGAATCATGATTTTAGTTATGTATTGCTTTTGTTAGTAAATTGTTGGACATGTTTTAATTAAGTTAGGATTTGTTTTTGTTGAACGTAGCCTTATAATTCAATCGTGCAAAACCGAGCGAAAACGATCCGATCGATTCAAATTCAATCCGAGCATGAGCATCACTTTTGTGCTCGGTTTTGCAAATTCGATCCGATCGGATCGGATCGGTTGTAATTCAATCCGAGCATGAGCATAGCCTCGATCGGATCGGATCGGTTCATGAACACCCCTAGCAGCACCCAGTAAAATTATGTGCGACAATACAGCTTCAATACAAATCTCAGAAAATCCAGTCTAGCATGATCGAACAAAACACGTGGAGGTAGATCGACATTTCATCAAGGAAAAACTGGAGGAAAGGATCATAGAGCTCCTGTATTTATCATCAAAATATCAACTCGCAGATATTCTCACAAAAGCAGTCAACGGAAATGCTTTTAGTAGCTGTTTGAGCAAGTTAAGTATTGGAGATCCCACTACTCAACTTGAGGGGGAGTGTCGGAAAGAAGGAAACAAAATAGTATAGGGGCTAGTGTGTAATATGGTGGTCTATATAAATACCATCTTTGTGTAACCCTATTTGAAACACAATACAATTTTTCAATACAATTCAAACCCAAATCAGAGATTATTCTCTATACCAAACAACACTAACAAATAGACAACTTAGAGAAAGAGGTTTGTTTCAACAATACAATACCATTCTTATTGATTCAGCAACCTTTAACACAAAGGATTCACAAACAGTTGGCTGAGTTTGTTAATCACTTAACTACCGTTCTTCTCGTGTATCCTTTACCGTTCTAACATTTAAAGATTGTTAACTTCTATCCTTGTTTGACAGCATATTAAATTAATATGTTATGATTCTGTTTTCTCGTATCTTTTTGGTGCAAATTTGACTTGTGGAACCTCAGGTCATAACTGCTAGGACTTGGAGACAACAAAAGGCATTTAGAGAATTATAGATGCAAAACAGGAAATCATGTGATTATGAGCTTTTGCTCTAGTTGCATTGCATTATAACAATGTTGTTACATCAAATATGACCGTATTTACAATAACTAAAAGCCACATAGGTCCCTCATCCAATCCAACACCGGTTCTAGAAACCTTGCAAATTGCAAGCCCGGCTTGTTTCGAGCCACGCTCGAGTTCTCGGAATTTTTATATTTATTACTTTTTAAATTTATATATATTTTTTAATTTTTTCTACCTTTTTTTTAATTTTAGTTTTATATTTACATTTTTGGTTTTTTATTATTAATTTGTATTTTTTATCATCTCATAATAACCCGAATTCATCCTGACCTAAACCCATCCTAACGCAAACTTATCCTAACTTTTTTTAGTATACCCTTCCTGACCCAAACCCACCCAACTTTGCCCACTTTGCCACCCATAGGTGCAAGTGTCCAAAAATTGCTTGATGTTTCCTTCTAAGTTTTAATTAACACCGTTCCTTTTTCCTCTGGTGGGCTTTCAGCTCAAATAAAAGAATGGTCGAATTTAAATTCAGCCCATTTGATCTTTTATTGCAATTGTTTTCTATGTTCGAATGTTCCTATATGTGAGCCCAATCCCATATGTAATATTGAGTTATGGACACCACTCGATTTTCCATTTACTATAATATATTATTCCATATATAAATTAGCAAGTTTTTTTTTATGCATTAGGAGTTGTACCTCAAGTTTGGAGAGTTTTTTTTTTTTTTTTTAAAAACCTTTGATATTTCACTTTCAACCTAGAAATTTTATCCTTTACATTTTAACCCATTTGAAATTTTTACTTTTAACTCAAAGTTTTTCATCTTTCGTAATTTAACACAACACTTTATTATTTACAACTTTGGGTCCCCATACTTTTTATCTTTCGCAAGTTTTTCGTTTTACATTTCGTTCTAAATTTTGCGAGTTAACATGTCGTAGCATGCATGTGAGGTTCAACGTTTTTTGCTCTATTTTTTCATATTTGACAGACCCGTCGCAACGCGTCCATTTTTTCCCTTTCGAAAGTTCGCTGCAACGGGCGGGTCCTAGATCGACTAAGTTATTATTTTCTACGTTTTACGTTTCTGGTTAATTTCTTCGCATTAACACACTGAAACGGGTGTGTGTGGTTCAACGATTTTAGTCTGCTTTTCGTTTAGTGTAATTTTTACCATTTTATCTATTTTATTTTTACGATGTTAAAAGTCGATGTGCTTGTGGCACTGGTGCTACTTGGCACGGTTTTACGAACGTTTTTAACCTATTAAATTTTTTACTAATATTTTGTTTCGATTTACCCCTCTACTTCCTTTACTTAAAAACTATTTTTTACGTGCATATTTTATGTATGGGTATGTATAAATATGATTTGTTCTACATCCCGACGTAACCTTTTTTTATAGACGAGTCAGGTCAAATATAATACGTTTTCCTTTAAAGAAATCATTTTTACGTGCATATTTATGTGCGTTTTCGTATAAATTCAAGTTGTTCTACGTTTCGACGTAGGCTTTTTTAGGAAATGATTCCTGTCAAATATAATATGTTTTCGTGTTTATTTTATGTATGTTTCGTAAAGTTTGTTTCAAACCGAGTGAAATCAAATTATGGTTTCTTTTTCTCCCTTTTTTTTCGAAAGCTTTAATTAATCCCTTTCGATTACATGTGCATATTTTCCTTCATACCGTTATGTTTTATATGTATGAGTTGGGTCACATATAATACGTTATGATTGTTCGATATGAATTTGATTTACTTTACGTTTGATCCAATCACAATGCTTATACTGGTTACATTGAGTTCAATTGGATACGTCGAAATGTGTGTTTTCATATCGTTAATGCATCATATAATGTTTGGACTAATACATTCAATGTTTACGATTTACCCGCGCCGCAACGCGGGTGGATCTTAACCCTAGTTTAATTTAATTTGAACCATTATATATATATTGTTAACGAGAGCTGATGAATAGTAACTTTATTTTTATAATAATATATAGTTTTTATTATTTTATTATTTAATATATTATAATAGTTTATTATTATATTTACTTTTAATAACATATTTTTCTTTTTTTTAAACATATATTTCCTTTACCTTTTTTAATAATTGTTTTTTTTTTTTCTTTTTTTGAACATACATACATTTATCCATTAATTTGATACTTCTTTAATAATTTACGTTTATAACTTTTTTTCTAAAAACTTAAGTACGAAGTTATGCTTGATTTCTTTTCCTGACATTCCGTTATAAGTTTTGTTAAAAACGAATTTGTACTCAAAATAAAGTATTTATTTGGTATCATAAAATGGTACGATGATAAACTAAATCGTTCTAATGGTTTGACTTTCTAAACAACATGCTTTATTTTCAAATCACGTTTTGTTAGAACCTGAAGGTTTATTCATGTAGGTCAGCATAGTTTGAGGGTTGATTATGTTTATGTTTATGTTTTGTTTACATGTTTGGGCCGATTATGTATGGGTTGGGGTTTAGATGGTTTCGATTGGGCCTAGACTAGTAACCATTGTGTTTTAATAAACCCTAAGTCTTGTTTTAGGGTTGATCGATCACAACCAGTCGAAGGGTGCTAGGAGTCGAAATCATTGAGGAGTCTTGTATCCGTCTTTGCTAGTCATTGAATGCAAGATTTCGGTTTGTTATTTTATATATTGTTCTTGTGTTGATTATTATAACTCGTTCTTGAATCGACTTGTGATTGTTTTCCGCACCTTCACAAGTTAAATGTTGATATCATTGAAAGATCCTAACGGGTTTTACAATTGGTATCAGAGCCATTGAAGCCATTCAAGGGCTCGGTTTTGATATCATTCGGATTCAAGAATTGTTTGTGCTACTGATCTACTTTGTTGCATGTTTTGCAGTGAAATACTTAAACTGTTCCTGATCGATTCATCAAAATTATACTGATTTTGGTTTGTTGATTTCTGAAAAAGGTGTTTGCTGATTTTACGGGAAATTGGTGGTCAACAGATTCAAAGATTACAACATCTTTGAATTTTGGAAGTGCTGAAAAATCGGGATTGCGAGTAAACAGATCTTATCGTTTATTCTTTTGCAGGTTTCGACTCGCAACCAGCTCTGTTGCGGTTCATCAAGTTCTGGTTTCGACTCGCAACCATCATTGTTGCGGTTCATCACGTTTTGGTTTCGACTCGCATTCACCACGGTTTCGGTTCATCCTGTTTCAGTTGCGACTCGCAACCAGTAGTCAATCTCCACTCGCAACCAAAGCTGTTACAACTCGCAACTTTGGTTTCGGCTCATCCTGTTTTAGTTACGACTCGCAACCACAGCAGTTACGACTCGCAACCACAGCAGTTTCAACCCAGCTGTTACGACTCGCAACGACACTGATTTACGGACATTTGAACTGTTGACTTTTGGACTTAAAACAAAAATCAATTAATTAATTAACTAATTAATTAAACATGTCGTCAAACAACAGTGAATTGACTTCCCTTAAAGAACAACAAGAATTGGATTCAAAGCTTGGTACCACAACACGCATTCCTAGGTTAACTGATGCTAATGACTTTCCTGAGTGGAAGTGGCGTTTTGAAAAGCATCTGAAGGTTAAGGATTATAAGCTGTGGCGAAGCATTTTGCGAGGTCCTAGGGAAATTATGATGGAAAGCTCAACTGAACCAGGTCTTAAGGTAAAGAAACCTAGGGATCAGTACACTGAAGATGATTTGCTCATTGTTGAAGAAGATGATCGAGCTCTTTCTTACTTAACCATGGGTTTGGGTCCTGATATTGCTGTTGGTTTTCGCACCTGCAAATCTGCCAAAGAATTGTGGGATTCTCTGATCGAAGTATATGAAGGAAACGAAGATATGAAAGAGAGCCGAAGAAATCTGCTGCAACAAAACTTCAACAACTTCAACCATATTTATGGTGAAACGGTAGACAATCAGATTCAGAGGTTTGTGAAGCTGATCACCCAAATGCAAATGGAAGAAATTCATACAACAAATGCATCCACAAACCGACAACTTCTTAATGCATTGCCAAAGAGTTGGGATCATCATGTTGCTATGATCAAGAAGACCAAAGATCTCGCTAGATGCACTCTGTCTGAGATGATCTCTCACATTAAGGCATGCGAACTGGATGATAAGCAAAGAGAAACAAATTACAAGAACAGTATGCTAGCTGCTGGTTTTTCAATTGCTCCCGCTTCCTCTAACAACAACAACACAGCATTATTGTCTCAAAGTGGTTTTCAGATGTTTCGAAATACTTCATCCACTACTCCAACTTCAGCAAAGGTGCACTCATCTGGATCCTCTAATCAAGTCGTCTCTCCAGCTTCTCATGCTTCAATTCCAAATTCTGGAAATATCTCTACCGCTGCTTCTGCTTCCGCTGCTAACAACGAAATGATAGCCTTCTTTGCTAAACAATCAAAGGAAAACTTGGATATCGCAGCTTCAGTGATCAATTGTTTGAATGCTTTCATTGCAGGAAAACTTGATCCACCAAAGTGGAGTCCTGATGATCTGACACAGATTCATCCAGATGATGTTGAAGAAATGGACATCACCTGGCAGATGGCAATGGCAGCTTTCAGAGCCCAAAAGTTTGTGAAAAGAACAGGTAAAAACAGGTGGGGAAATGCATGGAATGGAGCAACTAAAGTGCCCTTTAATCTTCGTTGTTTCAACTGTCATGAGGAAGGACACTATGCTCGAAACTGCCCAAAGCCACTTATAAACAGAGATCAAACCCCTGCAACTCCTGCCCAACCTGCAACTCCTAATCGAGAAAGAGCTCTTGTGACCACTACAAGTATAGCAGATGCTGCTGCTTCTGGAAGTCCACAGCCGCAAGGATTAGCACAAGCACTGGTGGTTCAGCCAAATCTCAACTTTGATTGGACTTCAGAAATTGAGCGTCTGAACATATCAGCTCCAGAGAATCAAACTACTACATCCAACATTGCTTTCATGACTTCAAGCGAACATAGCCCAAAGCCAGAGGAAGAGACTGTAGCTGATGATTTTGCATTCATGACTCAAATTCTTTCAGCTCCTGTTAAAGGTCTCACCAAAGAAGAGGTAATTTCTGTTTTCTGTACTCCTGAGTGTAGGGAAAGGGTTGAGGCTTACAGAATACACAACGCTGAGCTCATTCAAGATTATAATGACATAAAAAATAAAAATTTTACTTTGTCTAAAAATGAGAAGCTTTATAAAGAAAAGATTGAAGCTCAGCGAAAAGACATCATCAAGCTAAAGGATGATGTGAGTGTAAAAACAGCCCATTTCCTAGAAGCTCAAGAAAAGGTATGCATTTTAACTAAGGAACTGGAAGATATTCAAAACAGATATCAAATTAATGAACTAAATATCAAGAAGTTTGATTCTTCCAGTAAACTGGTTAAAAACCTTTGTGATCAACAACTCGCATACAAGGAAAAGAAAGGGTGTGGTTTGGGTTTTAATAAGGCTCCTCCTCCTTATAATGACAATTATACTTATTTACCTATGACTGAGGAGGAGATGATAAATGAAACTCAAATGACTTATGGTCCCAAAAACAATAAGTCATCATTTAATGGCAAACCAGTTGAGAAACAGAAGACTACTCCAATAAATTTTGTTTCTAAAGGCACAATTGATCCTAATGTTTCATCTTCGTGTGCAGATGATAGCTCTGAAGTAAAGTGTGATGATGTTCATGGGAGTGAACCGGTTATTATTTCAAATGTTTCTGAACCATATTTTGAACATTATTCTGAACCAACTGAGTCGGACATTGCTTTTACTAGTTCTTTGTTTGCGTCGTTTTCAGCTTATGTTTCGTCTTGTGAGCCTGTTGTTTTGGGCAAAACTGATAATGTTTGTGTGGATGATTTGAACAATAAGTGTGGTGATGGTTGTTTTTCAACTAATGTTTGTGATCCTAACATCTCTAATGTTTCAGTTTGTGAAAATGTTACAGGTGAGGTCCCTCAGGATGCATTCAGTGAAACCACTGAAACGACTTCTCAAGAAAATCAAGAGTATCCTAATTCTTCTTCTGAATCTGTCTCAGTGGGTGTCCCTAATGTTGAATCTAGTGGGACCCCATTGGAAACTGGGTTAAACAATGAACCTGAATCTGTGTCACATGATAAATGCTCTGAGAAAATGCATATTGATGAAACTTCTTCAGGCTCAGAAAAGGAATCTGAATCGGTTTCACATGACAAATGCATTGAGGAAGAGCATATTGTTGAGACTTCTTCTTGTTCGGGAAGTGAACCTGAATCGGTTTCAGATGATAAATGCCTTGATAAAACGCATTTGGATGAAACTCGTACATGTTCAAATTCGGAATCAAGATTAAGTAACAATGAAAGGAATGCTGATCTAAAAGAGAGATCATTAGAAGAAAAGTTGTCTAAAGAAAAACCACAAGTCAAACATGTTCAGAAAACTAAAACATCAAATCACACGAAATCAAGCAAACAGAGTCAAAATGTCAAGAATATTCAAAATGTGAAACGTCAAACATGTTTTAACTGTGGCATTGCTGGTCATATTGCCAGAAATTGTGGCAAACTCCCAAGGACACCGAACAAGAAAACATCAGAGCGAAATCAGAAGGTCACGTCTAATCGATATCACTGTTCGAAGTCCATGATGTCTGCAAAGACTAAGACAATGAAGAACAACTATCACAGGACTAGACCTTCTGATCAGGATTGGAATGCAGCCAAACGCTATAATCAATATCAAAATAGACAAACAAATTTTCAGCGAAATCGAAGTAATTCTTTTGGTAACGCTTATGAAAGTTTCAATTCTAACTGGTCAAGATAGTTTTGGAAACCTAAAGCTAATGGCATGCAATCCAATTCAATGAAATCATGTCATCAAAATGTCGCCAAAAGGGATGTTTCAAACTTTCTGAATAAAGATAATTTAGTGTGGCAGAGAGTGACGTATATTGATGCACAAGGAAAACCCAGATCCACTATGGGCTGGGTTCCTAAATCTAACTAATCTCGCTAATCGTGCAGGAACAGCTGTGGAGGACTACCGTGCGCCTCTGGTACATGGATAGTGGCTGTTCCAGGCACATGACAGGAGACTTATCCCAACTGGTAAATGTCAAAGAATTTAATGGTGGATATGTCTCATTTGCGAGAGGAGAGTCAGGCAGAATCACGTTAAAAGGAACTATTCGAAACGGCGTCTTAAGTTTTGAAAATGTTAATTATGTTCCAGAACTGAAACACAATCTGTTAAGTATTTCGCAGATCTGTGATCGAGGGAATTCAGTTCATTTCACGAAGAAGGGATGTCATGTTCTTAAGCCTGGGATTGTTATTCCAGAAGACTGGTTCTTGATGACGGCTGAAAGGAAAGGTAATGCTTACGTCATTGATATGAACAAGAAACCGTGTGAAGAGATCACTTGTCTATTTTCAAAAATTTCGGAGCATGATGGTCTGCTGTGGCATCGTCGACTTGGGCATGTGAATATGAAAAATCTGAACCGTCTAGCTAAAGGTCAACTGGTACGTGATCTTCCAATCAAGGACTTCATGTTGGTGGAGAAATGTGTTGCTTGTGCGAAAGGGAAAGCTCATCGAAAACCTCATAAGACTAAACCAGCACCTTCAACAAAAGCTATACTCGAACTACTTCACATGGATCTTTTTGGTCCAGTGAATGTGCTGAGCATTGGGAAGAAAGCTTACTGTCTGGTAATCGTCGATGATTACTCTCGCTACACTTGGGTGTATTTTCTCAGCCACAAAAATGAAACTGCTGTCTTGGTAAAACAATTCATTACTTTGGCTGAAAATCAAGCGAGTACTAAGGTGAAGGTTATTCGATCAGACAATGGGACAGAATTCAAGAACGTTACTTTGGATACTTTCTGCATTGATAAGGGAATCGATCGTCAGTTCAGTGCGCCTCGAACTCCACAACAAAATGGAGTGGCTGAAAGAAGGAATCGTACTCTCATTGAAGCTGCGCGTACTATGCTGGCTGATTCAAAGCTTCCTAGCTTCTTTTGGGCTGAGGCAGTTAGCACGGCTTGTTATATCCAGAATCATGCTTTAGTAAACAAACGTCACATGAAAACCCCTTATGAGATTCTGGAAGGACATAAACCTTCGGTTTCACACTTTCGTATCTTTGGTTGTCCATGTGTATTATTACTAATGGACTCCAACGGAAAGTTTGAAGTCAAAGGTGACGAATGTTACTTTGTTGGATATGCGAAAGGCTCTGCTTATAGGGTATACAACAAAGTAACTAAAAAGGTCGTCGAGTCGTGCAACATTGAATGGCTTGAAGAGAATGCTACGGACGCTAGAGTTGGTCCAGAATGGTTATACGATTATTCTGCTCTGTTTAAATCATTTAACATTTTGTCAAGTGATGTTTCAGTTGCAGGTGTGTCTATTCCCAAACAACCATTGTCGTTTGAAGATACGGAAGACGAAGCACAGATGCAAGATAACGTGAGGCATCATACCATTGATCCACCGGGAATGGTGTTTACGCAACATCCTACACCAACTCCGACGGTCAATCGATCTCCTGAGGGTGCATCAACTAGTGACTCTGCTTTATTTCCTGAACCAATTCCTGAGGATTGTGTTGTCACTTCTCCTGTAGTTCACACTACTACAGCACCTAATGAGGGGGAGTCTAGCAATACCACCACTGAAGAGGAGACTGTACCTGATTTGGCCATACCTACGAGCGTTCAACGCAATCACCCAATCGAGAATGTGATTGGTCCTGTAAATGCAGGAATTTTGACCAGGAGTCAATCAGGAATTATTAACACTTGCTTATACTCTTGTTATCTTTCTCAAATCGAACCTAAAACTATTGATATAGCTTTGCAGGAACCTGGCTGGGTAGATGCTATGCACGAAGAGCTGAACCAGTTTGAAAAACTTGGAGTATGGAAGCTCGTCAAGTTGCCAACAGGAAAACGTAAGCTTGGAACTAGATGGGTATTTCGAAACAAGCAGGATTCTGCAGGAGTCATCGTTCGAAACAAAGCAAGGCTGGTGGTTCAGGGATTTAAACAAATTGAAGGACTGGATTATGATGAAGTATATGCTCCGGTTGCACGACTTGAAGCCATCCGGATCTTTTTGGCTTACGCGTCATACATGGGATTCACTGTTTATCAGATGGATGTCAAAACCGCGTTTCTCTATGGAGATGTGAAGGAGGAAATTTTTGTCGAGCAGCCACCAGGGTTCGTGCATCCAGATCATCCTGAATACGCTTACAAGTTAGACAAGGCGCTGTACGGGTTACACCAGGCTCCTCGAGCTTGGTATGCCACACTAACAGAGCATCTGTTGGCTCATGGGTATACGCGTGGCACCATAGACCAGACTCTGTTTATCAAGAAGGTAGGACGTGATCAGATCTTGGTTCAAATCTATGTTGATGATATCATTTTCGGATCTACAAGTGAGGATCTTTGCAAGGAATTCGAGAGAGTTATGAAGAAGAAGTTTGAAATGAGTGCTCTGGGGGAAATGACACTGTTTTTGGGTCTACAAGTCAAGCAGAGTTCACAAGGAATTCTTATTCATCAAGGGAAGTATGTGGATGATGTGCTGGCAAAATTCAAATTTACGGACGCAAAGCCTGCTGAAACACCTATGGCAGAGAGACCATTATTGACTGAAGATGAAGAAGGAGAGTCTGTCAATCAACGTCAATATAGGTCAATGATCGGGTCATTGATGTATCTCACAGCTAGCCGTCCGGACATTATGTTTGCTGTTTGCAACTGTGCACGCTATCAGGCTAATCCTAAAACTTCTCACCTTACTGCTGTTAAAAGGATCTTTCGGTATCTTAAAGGCCGACCTCGGTTTGGCCTGTGGTATCCGAGGGATTCCAATTTTGACTTGTTTGCTTTTTCTGACAGCAATTTTGGAGGTACTGACAGTGACAGGAAATCTACATCTGCGGGATGCCAATTTTTGGGTGATCGGCTCATTTCTTGGCAATGCAAGAAACAACAAACAGTGGCGATATCTACAGCTGAAGCCGAGTATGTTGCTGCTTCTGCGTCTTGCTCTCAAGTGGTGTGGATGCAACATCAATTGCAGGATTATGGTTTGACTTATCTTAACACTACTATTTACTGTGATAATGATGCTGCAATTCAAATTGTTCGAAATCCTGTCTTTCACTCCAAAACCAAGCACATTGATATTAAAGTTCATTTTATCCGAGACTGTTTTGACAGAGGTCTTATTACTCTTGAACAAATCGACACTGATGCAAATGCTGCCGATTTGTTCACTAAACCTGTCAGCAGCTCGAAATTCAGAGTGCTTGTGGATTTTCTAAAAATGATTCGCTTTACTGACTGAGCATGTTTTTGTTTTTCGTAGGTAAATTTGTTCATAAAGTTTTCTATTCTTAGGTAGTTTTTATTTATGCTCAAATTTAGGGGGAGAAATTTTTTGAAAAATACAAAAACATTAAAAAATAGAAAAATACAAAAACATTAAAAAAATTGAAAAAATACAAAAAAAAAAAAGAGGTGTGGCATGACTGGGAAATGAAATGAATTTTCACATTATGGTCGAGGGCTGACTCATGTAAGACCAGTATCGAAATAGTTTGACTCTAGTATGATGTGTTGGTAGGCTCTATCCTTAAGACTGGAAACATTGGCTGTTTTTGTTTAGAACTAAAATTGTATATGACCTCAGGAAAGAAAGTCACTTGGAATTAGCTCATTTCTATTTGAATGTCTGTATGTTGTCCCGATACACACAATTTTGGTCTGACTCTGAAATCTTCTCTGAAAAAAAATCGTGTACCTCCTCTGCTGCATCCAGAAATATGCTGACCTGGAGGTGCTAGGCAACGTCAGCTTCTGCTGCATCCAGATATATGCTGACCTAGTTGTACGTTGTCGTTCTGTAGATCAATTAAACACCCGAAAGAGGCCCTCTAGTGCCCAAAAGAAACCCAAGAAACCTATATCAAATTGAGAAAACTCATTTGATCTGTATATTATACCATCTCTTCTTAAGATCTATTCTGTTCTCTTCTCAACCTATTCCCAGTTAAGATTTCAGAGATCTGGATTGGACTTGTGAAACATGTGGTAGGGAAGCTACTTGCATGATAGAGTGTGCTGTTATAATTCCGGGATTTGATTAGTATTTGTTTTGAGTGTTCATTGTTAAGATATCAAAACATGATAAATTGAGTTACAGGCAGTTATATGGAAAAGGTCTAGGGAGATGAGTTTAAGGGGACAAATATACTGGCAATTGTCTAGATCATTCAGTAGTAGATCAGTGTTGATAAGTGAAGTCAAGCCTGAAACCTTGTGATTTGATCCCTGAGCATCTATGCAAATTTCCTTATTTTATTTTGTAAATAATTTTGTTATTTAATTTTTGTTTTTTAGGTTTTTGTTTTGCAAACATTGCTCAAAAGGTTTAGTGAAAATTTTTATAAAAATTAAATCTGAAATTAAAATTCAGATTAATGGGTTTTATTAAGGTGAAATTGATAAATCTGTTAAGTCAAGAGCCCAAATTTGTCAAGCCCAATCTGTTAAAGTTGAGCCCAAGAGTTTAAAAGCCCATGATGGCCCACGATCTGTTTTGTGATATAAAAAGGGTGGTTGCGAGTCGAGACCTCATTTCTCACTCGCAACCAAGTCTTGTTCTCTCTTTGTCTCTCAAGATTCCGGTGATCATCAACAGTTCCGATTGGTTTCCGGTTGCGACTCGTAATCTGCTTTGTTAATCATCAAGGTATAATGACGTCATTATTCAAGTTTTGCAGGAAATATGAATGTTTGTTGAATATTCCGATGAAGTTTTGAAGATTCCGATGAGGATTTGAAGATTCCGATGATGTTTCCGATGAAGTTTTGAAGATGTTGACTCGCAATCAAGAACACTGAGGACTCGAAACCAGTGGTTACGAGTCGCAACATCAAGATTGCGACTCATGGTTGCGACTCAATGTTTGTCAGTTGCGACTCATGGTTGCGACTCGAAATCTGTTGGTTGCGACTCATGGTTGCGACTCGCAGACAACTGGTTTCGACTCGAGACCTTTTGGTTGCGACTCATGGTCTCGAGTGAACAGTAACAGTGTTTGTTTTGGTTTTTATTTTTATCACTGTTATATTTGAAAGTTGGAAACTTATTTGATTTGTGTTATGTGCAGAAAATGGATTTAAAGTTTATATCTTCTCATAATCAAGTTGGATATTTAGCACCTCCACCAGAGAAACACAAGCAGATGTTCATGTCATTGATGAAAGGCTTAAATAACTGCCGGATTGTTCATGCTCTTCGTGAGAATCCGGTTGTTTATGAAGAACTTATTCAAGCTTTTTGGAAGAGTGCTAAAGTAGAAGTCGTTGATGGAAAGGGAGCTATAGTTGCTGAAATTCAAGAAAAGAAAGTTATAGTAACTGAGCAGATGATTAGAGAAGTGTTAAGATTTAATGATCAGGAAACAGATCCTATAGAACTTCCAGCTGGAACAGTAGAAGCGATTTTGCCTCGTTTGAGCTACGAAGGAAAGTTTCCACCCTTGGTAAAGAAGTTTGTGCATCCATACTGGCGTCTGTTGCTGCATATGTTTCTTTTGTGCATGACAGAAAATAGAGGGGGAATTGATCAGTTGAATACTACTCAGTCTGCTGCTGTGATTTGTGTAATTACCAATGAGTCGTTCAATTATTCAAGATATATTTTGGAAGCTATGAAGAGAAATGCAATTGGACTTCGAAAGGATAAGTTTCTGATGTATCCGAGATTCTTGCAGATGATTCTGAATGATCGATATCCAGAATTGAAGAGATCTGGTAATACGTTGGAATTGAAACCTATGGGTCCATCATGTTTTGGTGCACTTACTTCAAAGAAGGGTACAGAGAAGAAGTATGAAGGATTGATTCCATTGGAGAAGTTTGGTCAGTTTGCAGAGACGGAAGATGTTCGTGAAAATCTAGAAATAGCACAATCTGTTTCAGTGCATAGTGTACCTGCAAGTGCTATTGTTGCTGAAGAACATGATATTCGTATGGATGCTGAAGATCAGCCTGAGATAGAAATTTTAACAATAGACTCTGATGATGAAGGTGTTGAGATTATGTGTGATTCTGATGAAGATGAAGAGCTTCCTCCTGAAGCTGAAGTTGATACTGCTGTTTCTGTTGTTCCACCCGTGATTACTGCTGAAAATTTGGCTTTGTTATTGAAATCTATAACTGATAAGATGGGAAATCCTCCTTCTGATCTTTCAGTGTCAAGTGAAAAGCCTAGTGAAGACCCAAAGGATTCTGATTCCATGCCATTGAAGCGGAAAAGGAGGGATCCTCGGCTCGGAATGTATGTTGAGCATAGCAAAGATCAACCCGTAGTTACTGATGAAGATGATGAAGGTCTTTATGACTTCGATTTTGAGAAGAATGTCACCGATACCACCACTGCTACTGCAAACATCTTTGACTTTGATGCTGATACTCAAAGAACTGATATGGATCTTACTACTGATGATGTTCAGGTTACTAGTATTGATGTTGATACCACTGTTGAGACAACGTTACCTAGTGCTACTGAAGCTGCAGGTTCTTCTAGAGTTGATCTTGATATGCCTAGCAGTTCAAGTGGTAAAAGACCTGAAGAGCCATTTAGAATGCCGTTTGATGATGATTCGAGTGATGAAGATGAGTTTGTCAGCATGAGAGATATGAAGAAAAGAATGGTTGTCCTTGAGCAAGATTCCATTCATAAAGATGCGAAGATTATTCAATTAGAAGATATGGTTGTGAAGAAAGATCAACAGATTGAGCAACTTCAAGGAGATGTTAGTTTGTTGTTTAACATGGTGTATGACTTGCGTGGAAAGTTGGAGAAGAAATTTGGACAGGAGTTCTCAGATCCAACTGATGTTGAAAATAGAAAAAAGGCTTTTGAAAAGGATGATGCTGAAAGAAGTGCTGCTATGGAACATTACTTTAGAAGAATCATTGATCCTGTTGCAGACAAAGAGAAGGCTGAAAGAATCAAGAAGAAAAGACAGTTTGTAATTATGAAGAATCGGAATCTAAATCCAGATGATGATGATGCTCATGCAACTCATCATTTGATGGATGTTGGTGAAACTCTCTATGATAAGGTTGGAAATCGTTCTGGTGTAGTTAGCTGGGGTTATGATCATGATCGCAAGAGATGGTGGATAAAAAGGAAGATTGGACCTGTTGAGTGGTATAAACATCCAGGCCAGTTTCAGTCATTTACTAAAGTGGACTTGACAGACTTGTCTAGAGCACCTTATGTAGATGATAAGCCTGGAGGAGTTGGTTATAGATTTTTCGAGAGGTTGAAGAGGGAGGTTCTTAAGGGCTTTCCTTCAATACGTACTGCAGAGTCCATTGTTAAACCCGCTAAAGGCATCAGAGATCCATATACAAACAAGCGAATGAAGATTGTGCGTTGGCCTGTAACTGATAAAGAGAAGATGATTCCATTGGTGAGAAAGATTCCAAAGGGTGCTCTAAAGACCTTACACTTTTGGTCTTATGATGAGCGCTTAGGGCAGGCAGTGATTGTTTGTGATGATGATGTGTGTTTTCAATTGGTGGATCAGATTGATTTACTGAATGTTGCTCATGAAGATTTGGAAGTGTTAGCTCGTCATCAAATTAGAGCTACTGAGAAATATGAAGAAATTGCAAAAGCTTGGACTAAAGCTGTTGCAGCATCTATTCATATTCATACAAAGGGTTTCGGTGGTATTAAGGATCGGGTGCAAGATGATAGTGAAGGTTAAAGTGTCAAGAACCTGCATGCATAAACCTAGGGGGAGATTGTTAGAACCTGAAGGTTTATTCATGTAGGTCAGCATAGTTTGAGGGTTGATTATGTTTATGTTTTGTTTACATGTTTGGGCCGATTATGTATGGGTTGGGGTTTAGATGGTTTCGATTGGGCCTAGACTAGTAACCATTGTGTTTTAATAAACCCTAAGTCTTGTTTTAGGGTTGATCGATCACAACCAGTCGAAGGGTGCTAGGAGTCGAAATCATTGAGGAGTCTTGTATCCGTCTTTGCTAGTCATTGAATGCAAGATTTCGGTTTGTTATTTTATATATTGTTCTTGTGTTGATTATTATAACTCGTTCTTGAATCGACTTGTGATTGTTTTCCGCACCTTCACAAGTTAAAGGTTGATATCATTGAAAGATCCTAACGGGTTTTACACGTTTGTTTTACATTATCATTTGCTCGGTTTCACTGCAACTCGCGATATAAAAAAAACTAGTATTCTTTTATTCTTCATGTTTTTGTCCTTTTAATAGATTGATTGCAACTTATTAGCTCAAATATCTCCTCAACTTACAAAAAAATCCAAAAACAAATCAAAGTGATGTATATTGCATTTATTTAATAGATAAAATGAAATAAAGCGTATGTAAAATGCATTGTCACGTAAAACCAACATGTTATCGCAACTGCCCCCACATCGCCCTATCACCGCCACTGCTTCTGTCGTCACCGTCTTTACTACTAATCGCCATAAAAACAGATTTAGCAGACAAACCCTTTTTGTATAATTTTTTTCCAATCTTTTTTTGTCAAATGACCCAAACCAAATTGATACTTTTAAAAACGATATGTTTTGCCTGAATCCAATACGAACCCATATTAAACTATTACACGACCCCCACCCAAATTTTGTAGCCATTCCACCACCGCTAAAGTTAAAAAAGTATAAAAATTTAGAAATCCAAAACTTAAGAGGTGCGATTTTGACTAATTCATCTAGAATTGGGTAGTTTAGGTTTTATAAGTAAAAAAGATAGCCTTTTCAACTTAAATATGCTAATAAATTGGATTAATGTCATAACTTATTTAAACCTATTGATCCAAAATTCTCAACAAATATACCTTGATCAAAGAAATTTCATTAATTTGAAATAAAATTCAACTTGGTTCATCTTATTTTTCCATAATTCTCCAATTTGTCATTTTTACATGGTTACTTTTTTTAAAACAAACAATACATAGGGAATTATAAGAACCACATAATATACTCGTATATAATGAATTAGGTTATAAATCCGTGTATTGCACAGTGTTATACAATAAAAACCATATAATTATATAATCTGTAAAAAACTTTGTATAACTGACACTTTTATTATCATATGACAGTTCATACAACTAACTTGACTCTATCATAAAACCCGACCTATGTTAATTAGTAATACTGAAAGGGTGGGGTTTGACTACAAAGTCCATTTTTTCTACAAAGTGTACAAAGGTATAAAATACCGCAATTTCAATCATAAAGCACACTAAAAACCCACAAATAACAGAGTGAAGATCAATAAAACACAATATCTAAACCCTAGTGGTCCATAAAAACTTCAAACATACCATCGTAGAACTATAAATATAAAACACAACATGATAATCAACATAAAACACACTGATGTTAGTCATTCGATAATCAAAGCCTTATCATCTAAAACACAACACAAAACCCATAAAAATGACATTTAGTAATCTTCACTTTGTTATTTGTGGGTTTTGAGTGTGTTTTATGATTGCATTATGGTGTTTTAAGACGCTTTACACTTTGTAGAAAAAATGTACTTTGTAGCTGATCGGATTGTCGTGCTCCGGTCAAAGATAATATTTATATACCCAAATTACCCTTAACAACTAGCTAGTGGTAGTAAGGGGTCGAACCACGAAGAGTATGTGGTTTGCGAATGGACTTGATTGATTTTAACGGCTGTCACAGTTTATGAATCTTGCTAAATTATTTTTATGATTTTTGTTTGTTTATAAAGATGTTGAATTGAACTAACAAATTTGATTGTAATTTAAAACTAACAAAAGCTTGAACAATTGCACGAAATTATAATTAACGATTTAAAACAGGATAAACAAACAAGGTTCACACCCGGTTCAACAAATGCAAGACCTAGGGTTATTACACGTTTTAATTTGGTTTAATCGAATTAGTTCATTAACGGGTCAAAATTCACAAAGCTTAGGTGCCAATCGCTATCAACGTTATTGACAACGGACCACGATGCACTTCGTTACCTTGGACTTGTAAATCTTATCAAAAGACAAGGCATAAATACGTGTATTCGTTTCACAAAGTCAAATTTAATGATTCACTCGACAATTTGTAAATTCAATACAAACGTAGGACAATTGTCTAAAGATTCAAATGCAATTCAAGTTGTCACAAACCAAACATCAACACATAATAAAACCTAAATCTTACACAAGTCTACACCGGGGTGAAACCTCCAAAAAATTAGCCGCGCATGATCGGAAAGACTTGATCACCGGATGTTGGAAGCTTGATCTTGATCATCTTTGAAGCTTGGAGAATGATGGAATAGTGATTAGGGTTTGGTAATGGTGGAATTGAATGGATGGTGGAATGGTTAGGGTTTGGAAGATGGAGATGATGATGAATTCGATGATGGATGGAATGATTGGGATGATCAAATCGAATGATAGTGAGTGATGGTTCTGATTGGGAGTGAAGTTCGTGATGAAAAATGGCTCCAAGGTGAATTCAAAACTCAAGAACAAGTGTAACCCCCGAATTGATAGGCCAAAACCGCTTTAAAGTCGTTCCAACAACCCCAAGACTCATTTTTCGGGATCTGTTGTTACAAGGGGCGTCGCCGACGGCCATACCCGGCGTCGGCGACGATATGTTGAAGTTCAGAAATTCAGCGACGGCTAATTCTCCTGGATACGGACAATCCGAGTGACGGTAGTATCCACGGGGCGTCGCCGACGGCCCAGGAGGGTGTCGGCGACGGTGCTTGGTTTTCCAACTTTCCATTTTTCTCAAATCTTAGCTCCGGTTGACCCGTTTCGCATCCCGTTGGTCCGTTCTTCGTCCCGGTGACCCGTAAAGCTCCCAAAAAGCACCTTAAACCTAATTAAACCTACAAAACACAAATTTAATTAAAAGTAGGCTATTAAGAATTAAAACCCATGTAAAAACATCAAGTTATGCGATTAAAAACACCGTTATTCGACCACGTATCACATCCGCACACTTGTCTTTTACTTGCCCTCAAGCAAATTTGTCTTTCAATTTCACGTGGGTCGAACAAAAAATACACCCCCCATTCCTGAGACTAAGGTTAAGGTCAATTGTCATGCCCAAGTTCAAACTTTTTACAATTTTCAACATATTTAGCAATAAACGATTAATCATGTAGAAGTGGTTATCTAAGATTAAACCGCCCGTGAAACTCACATTTCATACATATCCCTCCCAATGTTCACTCCCCTCGGTTTACAAGTTAGCTAATTTCATGATGTATTAGCACTTTTAAAACGTAATCACTCTAAACGATTAGAACACGTACCTGCATAGGCTTGCAACCCAATCATTCTCCATCACCGAACACGAATACTAAGCACAAGTCAAAAGGTGTTTGTAAGGGTTGTAACAGGGCTAGGCTAAGGGTATGAAGTAGGATATTTAAAGTGGCTATGGTGATGAAAATCCAATTTTTATTACAAACCACTAAACTAAACAAAACTAAATATAAACATCAACTATGAGGCAACAACTTTCGCCTTTTATTTAACAACTACTAACATATCTTTTTGTGTTTTTCTCAATGCTTTTTCATTCTTTTTCGTAATATTTTCTGAATTTTTTTTCATATATAGAGACAAATCACAACTATGCAAACTTAAACTCCTATAATCGAATTTTCATCACACGGGTTTAAAAGAAAATGCTTAAGGTAATGGGCTAAATGGGTTGAACAAACGAAAGGTTTAGGCTCAAAGTGGGCGACTAGGGGATTTATTTGGGTAAGGATAGATAAATGGTTTTAAAGGAAAAGGTTCATCTAATGCCTTAATCATTCTCGTGCTTGTATTCGGTCTATGGTCTCAAACGTATCAAAAGATGCAAGTTCTACAATACATGACTAATGGTCCACTCAAACAAAGAAATATGTGTATATATAATGTATACATGTCACACCCCAACCGATGGCGGAAACATCGGGGCGCGGCACTGAGCGAAACAGATTGTCCGTGAGTTTCCACAACCACTACGATTACCAATTATTTAAGCATCACGTCCCATACCATGACATAATAAGTAGCATAGTTATTACAGACAAGTAGTTCTCAAAGGAAACTAAAGTACTGTTCCGACAACTCAGATTTAAATAGTATGTTTCTAGACTCTTACTCCTACTTGATTCCACAAAAGCAGGTAACAAGCAAAGCATCCTAGACACCTGTCACATACGTTAAAATAGAGGTCAATACACATAGTGTAAAGGTGAGCATACAAGTTTAATAGTAATAATAGAGTTCGAAAGCGTTTACGCATAACCAACATGTAACATGTATAATGTGAAGCTAATAGGTTATCGATAATGAAATATGCACAGACTAGACTGCGAGTTGTAGAATGCGCAACACATATCACCACCGTGACACGTGAAGAGGTAACCTTAACAACCCATGTCCACGACAGGTGCTGAGTCCAAACAAATAGTACTATCATTGCTAAGGCGTCAGGCAACAATCGCTGTGTTAACATAACATACAAGCATTCATCGAGTAACAAGTAGCATGCAATAACGGTCAGCGTATAAATATAAATAGTGTTTGCGTTGTGTGTCGGTGTGATTTAGAATACATAAGGTATGTAACACCCAAAAGTGTTTAAAGCAAAAAGGGATCGAGTATACTCACAACGATGGAAGTTAATGGATTGAAGGGAGCGCTAGTGTGAGATTATCCTGATCAGAACCATAGCATAAGCGATGAGCGGCGCGTAAAACGATGCAAGTAAAGCAAGGTAACGAGTGGTTATCCAGTCGGATGGCAATCTGAAGGGATGGCCATTCGATCGGATGTCAATCCGTTCGGATGGCCATTCGGTCGGATTGACACTCGTTTGGGATGGATGTGTTTGTGTATGATGGCTTTGAAGTTTTCGTTGTAGTATTTTGAAAACAGAGAAGTATCTCTACCCTTTCAGGTCGTTCGATTGAACGGTAGTTCGATCGTCCGGCGAGGTATTTCACAGGGAACAAGTTCACAGCAGGATTGTCATTCGATCGAATGGTCTATCGATCGGATGGCAATCCGTTAGGAACTAATAATCTTTGAAAATTGTAAAATGTTTAAGTGTGGAAGTTCAAATGCAATCCGATCGGACGACACTCCGTCCCACAATCTGACCATTTTGTAACTTGAAATTTTGTAAAGTTTTGCGGTTTGCTTGAGACGGTATGACAACGTCCTAAACAACGGAACCTCGTAAAGCCTCAGGTCGTCCGATCGAACAGGTATCACCCAAATCCAATCAGTTAATTGTTCTTGACGGTTGTTCATGTTCAACCTGAAATCGGTTGTCTCTTTGCTAGAAATCAGATCTCAGACCAACACTTCACTACGAATTGAGTAGAAGACCTGGATGAGCTCTGATTCTATCGGTTTTGAGTGCATTGAGTGTAAAAGAGTTGAAAGAAAGTTGGAAAAGCATCTTTCAATCC
Source organism: Helianthus tuberosus (assembly GCA_030545235.1). Lineage (NCBI taxonomy): Eukaryota > Viridiplantae > Streptophyta > Magnoliopsida > Asterales > Asteraceae > Helianthus > Helianthus tuberosus. The sequence goes on from JARYGA010046105.1 coordinate 226,299, forward strand.
TTTTAACTCTGGAAATGTTTAGATCTAGGTGAAAATAGTGTTAAATCATATAGAAATCCTTCAGATGTAAGTTGTTCTTGGTGGAGTGAAGCCAAATCTTGAAGTTCATAAGAACTCCATGATGACATCACTCTAGAGCACCTCAAATCCACTGATTTCACGGTTAAAAGTTAAGATTCAAAGGTGAAAATGATGAGGAAATGTGTGTAGATCATAGAAGTATAAGATTTGAGGTAGAAACTTACAAGAATCGCGAGAAATCGAGAGAAAAGTGGGTTGGAGCACGCTGGTCGAGAGAGAGAGAGAGCTGTCACATCACTTTGGTGATGTGACAGGGGTATTTATAGGGTTTCCAAAAGAGGAAAGGGAGCACAGGTGTCGGATCGGATGGCCATCCGATCGGATGGTCATCCGTTCGGATAACCATTCGATCGAATCGATCGAGTGGCTCCGACGAGTCGGTTTTCATGTTTTCGTTTCGTGCGTTGAGCGTTGCGATGTGTTTCTGTAACGACTCTCATCAAAGATCATAATTATTAAAATAATTTGTCTAAAAGGAAACCCTAATTGAGACACCCAAGTGATTCTGAATAAACCCTAAAATTTTCATAATTTTCAGAATCAGGATTAGGGCCCCTAAAACTCAGGGGGGGTTAAACCCTATTGACGATTATCCACTTAAAACGTAGGCAGAAAGGAATTTTCAGAAATCGTCGACTCAGCTGAGCTAGTCCCACACGTGGCAACCCTACGCATGAAAGTTGTTGTTACGCGGGCCGCGTAAGGATAAGCTTACATCTCACGTGGGCCGCCTAAGGGTCAAAATTCGGCTATAAATAGAGGAGTTTGGGACTTGATTCTGGGAGTTGAAACGACGTTAGAATTCCAATTCTACGCTGAGATATTGTCTGTTTACCACAATTAACACACACGGATCAATAATCAATGCCACAATCAGGGTATTAGCACAATCGCTGCTACGATTCATTTTCCGATTGATCAATGTACTCAATGGGTGTTTAAGTGCTGCCCACATTAGGGTGATGCTTTGTCATTAATCGTTAATTCGATGGATGTTTAAGCATAGCACTTTGTCATTCGTTGTGAGGGTTGATCTCGTGAGTTATCGTAAATGCTGGATTGATTACTAACCTCGAATTGTGTGCCTGTTATTAAATTTAGGATAAAAGGCTAAATCAGTAGGCCAAACTCTGCCCGTATAAATCTGCAATGTGAGTCATTCTCCTTTTCTCACAGTTTGTGAGTTATTCTCTTTTTATCAACTATTTTACAATACCTCAAATTATTTTCAAGGTTATAATTACAGGGACTAAGTCGTGGATATCTTGAATTACTGGTTAGTGGGGTATTGTGCACATTACTAATTTTCTCCCAGTTAGGTTCATTGACCTACTTGGGATAATCACTGTTAGGTTCATTGACCTACAGGGATAATCGTCACTATTTAGGTTCATTGATCTAAATAGTGGTATGACCATCGTCACCATTGTGACATGTCACCATTGTGACAGAATGCCAGATAAAAATAAGATAGAAGCCATTGTAATCGCTCTTATGCTGTAATTGATAACTATGCATCATGATGCAAAATTTGAATGATTCACTCAGTATTTCCCGCTGACAAAACATTTTTCAAACATGTTTCAGGTGACCTGTTATGAATCAGGAAAAGTGCCATATAGCACTACAAGCTCAAGGAAGTGGCTCAGTATAAAATAAAAGAAACATGTTTTGTAAGAATAAAAGATTTCATGAAATCAAACTATTGTAAATTACCGGGTTTTATCCCGCGTTGTGAAATAAAATAATCGGGAAATATTTACATTTTAAAAAGATCCTGATGAAAACTTCCGCTGTCAAACACGATTAATTAAATACCACAGTATTTCTGTCCCGCGGCTCCTGAAACGGGTCAAACCGGGTCGGGGGCCGTGACAGTTTCGAGCTAGCGATGCGATAGTATTATCCATTAGTTACACAAATAACCTAACTACTATATCTAACATACAATCACTATAAATAACTTACGTTTAGCGTTTGCGATTAGATTGCGATGCGATATAGTTGCGATTGTGATTAATCACCTCAACACATACATAACATGCACAAGTAACACATAAAGACACACACACACACATGTAACACAATATCCATAACCTATAATTCGGGTTGCGATGCGATAGCGATGCGATTAGCGATTGGTTGGTTAGTGATTAAACATGCGGTTAAACCTCGATTATTAATAGATACTCCACATAATACAACTAAAGCGATTAAATAATAGAATTCGACTACAAGTCAAAAAACACAATTTAGTAGTTAAGCAAATAGTAACAGATCACAATTCGCAATCTTTTTTTCCTTTGACTTTGACTTGTACTTTGACTTTCCGAAAAACGGGTTGTTACAATACAAGTGGCTCAAAATCTCACGTATAATGGTATGGAAAATGATATACATAAATTGCAAGTTTCTTAGGCGGATTATTCCCAAATTACCACCCGCTAAATACCCGTCATGCTATTAATTCGAACTTGACCATGACAAAATACCAAATGGGTTGTGCCATCCCTCGTTGACTTAGTTACTTGTGTTTTTAAGATCGCTTTTGAACAAAGACATTTTGAATTTTTTTTGAAAATTTCCCCCATCCCCACACTTGAGGTAAACATTGTCCTCAATGTGTATTGTTTGAACGAACGGGTCAAAAATCAAAAACTTTTACTACTCCCCCATCCCCACACTTGAGGTAAACATTGTACTCAATGTGTAAGAACTAGAGTTTTTTAAATCGCACAAGGTATGTGACACTTGAGGTAAACATTGTACTCAATGTCCAAAAATTGCTTGATGCTTCCTTCTAAGTTTTAATTAACACCGTTCCTTTTTTCCTCTGGTGGGCTTTCAACTCAAACAAAAGAATGGTCGAATTTAAATTCAGCCCATTAGATCTTTTATTGCAATTGTTTTCCATGTTCCTATATGTGAACCCAATCCCATATGTAATATTGAGTTAACACCACTCGATTTTTCATTTACTATGATATATTTAATAAACCGAAGTGATTAACCAAAAACCGATTGGTTAATAAAATAGACTAACCGATGACTTTGGTTTCGACTTCGGGTGAGGATAATAATCGAACCGACCGAACCATGCACATCACAATGAAATCGATTACCCGATTCACTTTGTTTTTTTTATGTATATCATATTAAGATAGAGGATCCTGTACATTAATCCAAAAGTGTGAGAAGTGTATTATAACACTAGGGGAAGGTTCGTTGGGGAACACTAAAAAAGTGGGGAACAGCGGGGAACCGACTCAAACGAACTCCAATTGGACTCATTCCAGTGGCGTTGGAACCGGCTCGTCGAACCCTAACTAAGATCTCTTAACCCTAAACCCCATATCCTAACTCTTAAACTCTAAACCCCAAAGCTAAAAAATAAGGCTAAAACCTAAGCTAAATCGTAAAATCTAAACTATAAACCATAAAAGCCAAACCCTAAAGGCTAAACCTAAAGCTAAACCCTAAAGCTAAGCCCTAAACCCTAAAGCTAAACCCTAAAAGCCAAACCCTAATATATTTAGGGTTTAGGGGTTATGATTTAGGGTTTAGGGTTAAGAGATCCTAGTTAGGGTTCGCCGAGCCGGTTCCAACGCCGCTGGAATGAGTCCAATCGGAGTTCGTTTGAGTCGGTTCCCTACTGTTCCCCACTTTTTTAGTGTTTCCCAGTGAACCTCACACTATAACACTATATATAACACCATATAAACACCGGGTAACACTATGTAACACCATATAACACCATATAACACTATATAACACTATATAACAAATATAACACTATATTTTGTCTGATAGCATGTCTATGATAGATGTATACTGTTATATAGTGTTACATAGTGTTATATGGTGTTACATAATGTTATACGGTGTTTATATGGTGTTATATATAGTGTTATAATACACTTCTCACACTTTTGGATTAATATACAAGATCCCTACCCATCATAATAATACTACAATAAATATTATATGAATAAGAAAACAACACAAAACGAGTATCACAATGCGATGTGTCGTTCCCGTCGCATCGCGCGAGCATCCTGCTAGTCACAATCAAAACACTAAGGGGTTGTTTGTTTAGCTCTTAATGATTCAGACCTCTTACTGGTTTAACACTTATTGGTTCAGACTGTTTGTTTCGCGAACAGATGTCTGAGTGGTTCAGACAATTGCCTCTGAATGGTTAAATATTATACTAAAGGGTTGTTTGTTAGCCTCTGAATGGTTATTAAGAGGCTACCTCTTAATGGAACTATTAAGAATTTTACCAATGAGAAGGTAGAAGAATGTGACATGTGATGATTTACCATTCAGAGGTTGCCTCTTAACCATTCAGACTTGAGGTTACCTCTTATTTATTCAGATGTTTTAAACCATTAAGAGGTAGCATCTGAATGGTCATTAAGAGGCTACCAAACAACACCTAAGTCTCAATGGTTAAGACTTCTAATCTGAACGAGTCAGACATTTGTCTCTGAACAATTATGTATTATACTGACTCTTAATAGTTTGGACCTTATACTGGTTCAACATTGACCTCTTATTAATCATTTAAATATATTATACCGTCCTAACACTTCTTACACGTATTTCTTGGTTACTCCTTTTTTAATCAAATCCTGAAAAATGTATACCCAGATTTCCCAAAAAAAAAGGTTGGGCCATAATATTGGCGAATCTTAGAGCCCCCTTAGACTATCCGCATCAGTGAAAGGCTATCCTTTCTACAGACAGCCTAATCAGCATGCCACATCAGCTTTTCACTTATATATCCTTCCCACAAACAACATTATTAGAATTATTTTATTAAATTTAAACTAAACAAAAAAAAGAAAGGACCCACCATTCCCTTATTCTTCACCAAGAATCCTTAAGAATGAACACCCTCCATATCATCCTCTACAGCATCCACTAATCCATCCCTCTCACAAATACCCTCCAAATAGGCCAAGAATCACCTACAAACATCCTTGACGTGGATATTCTTATGTACGACCGAAGGGACAGCAAGCAGACGACATTTCTTTCTGAACTATCGGCATCGCCTCTTTCTTTCATTCTTCTCCACCCGCTGATCGGAAACTTGTAAGTCCCATTTGTATCTCTATCATTTTCGTTACTCACTTGTATTCGCTTTGGTCATTCTATTGTTCCTTCTTCACCGTATTTCTTATGTCGGAATTAGGTTTTTCACGTCACCAGTACTCGGTTGGTAGATTCATTCATTATATTGTTTAGATCTGATTTTGTAACAATCGGTTTGCTGATTAATCATCTGTTAGCCTCATCAATTGCATATTCGAATCCATGACTTTTTGCTTGAAAACCTAAATTAAAGTTTTTTTTTTTTTGCCTTTTAATCTATGCAGTTAACATAAGTTATATATCGGTCTCCTGTGTCAAATATCGGTACCATATTATCGGCGATATTGACCGATATAACCGATATATAACCGATATTTGACCGATATATAACTGAATTATTGGTGTTAAATTGCTATATATAAATTATGCATTATATTAAAATTACCACACCGATATCTTACCGTAATAACCTTATCTCAAATATCGATATCCGATATTTTACCACATTAATTGCAATGACGTTATGTGTTTTCAATTTAGGAGTTTGCTAACCACAAATATCTGTTTAGCTGTTTAGGAACTGTTAATAATACTCTTTTTTTAATTATGTTCATATTTTTTGTTTAAACTTTTTTTATTTGTGTTTTTGTTTTTGAAGATTTGGTTTAAAAGGCAGAGAATATGTTGGGGATCGTAAGGCGAAACGTTGGGGGTGCCGGAGGCTTATACTCTCAGGTAAATGAAATGATGTGGCATCTGGTTTAACAAGCAAAGTTATTGTTGGAACGAAATCGGCTTAATTTTTATGTTTATTCAGGGCTTCGGGAGATTAAGGCCAGTAGCATCAGCCATAAGAAATTACTCGTCTGGAGGCAAGGAGGTGATTTGAGTTTTGTTTTGTTTTGTTTTGTATGCTTGTTTATTATCTTGAGTTTGTTTTGTTTTCGCTACAGAACTAGCCGATAGGGTATTAGAGTTAGACTGTTGGTTAGTTAATGAGCTAAGGTAGATATGAATTGCACTTTGTGAACAAGAGTAATTCGATTAGCAAAAAAGAAATCGTTTGAGAAAAAAGTTTAGGATCATAGTTTAGATTCAATATATCGCAGGAAGAAATAAAAAAAAGTTACAAATACAGGATGTAAATGTTATTTAGCAAGTTTAAGAACCATCTGGTATGATTATATAGGGACAGATTGTAAGTCAAAGGTGTAAGGACCACTGAATCAGGAAACATGGGACCAATTGTAACGCACGTAATATTCTTCAGAAAGTTGGTTTTTTTTTATTTATGTTTTAAGTTTGTACTTTATACAGATGACAGTGCGAGACGCTTTGAACTCTGCTCTTGATGCGGAAATGGCTGCTGATCCTAATGTTTTCGTTATGGGTGAAGAGGTAAGTGTATTATATAAAAGTTCAAAGCTTCTCTATCATTTATATGATGCTCACCTTTTTATGGTGTGCAGGTTGGAGAATACCAAGGTGCATACAAGGTTAGAATTTCATGCTTTTCTTTATTTCCACAAAAGAAATAACTAGAGGTGGTAAAATGGGCGGGCCGGCATGATATCTTTGTGTGTTTTTATCTCACTGTACATTTTTTTGCTAGATAATCAAGGGTTTATTGGATAAATATGGACCTGAAAGGGTTCTTGATACCCCTATTACCGAGGTTCGGAATTTATTCTATTCAGTTTCACTGTTTTACTATATATATACCTTTTTACAGCTTCTATATCTAAAAATACTTGATTCATATTTTCAGGCTGGGTTTGCCGGTATTGGAGTTGGTTCTGCATATCATGGTCTGAAGCCAGTGATAGAGTTTATGACTTTCAACTTCTCTATGCAGGTTACATCATCTACATATTACTAGCGTCTGTTTCAATGTATGTGTTTGATTGTTTTAACATTCTGTTGGTAATGTTTTGCAGGCGATTGACCATGTTCTCAACTCTGCAGCAAAGTCAAACTACATGTCTGCTGGGCAGATTAATGTACCCATTGTTTTTAGAGGACCAAATGGGCCCGCTGCCGGTGTTGGTGCTCAACATTCCCAGGTTTTTTGTTTTTTTTGACTCTTTGACTATTTTTTCATGATTTCTCATATCTTCCATGTGTGGTCCTGACACAAGTGATATCATAAAGTTTTTTCGTGTTCATTTTCTAATTTCACATTGAAGATACTAGATGGTATAGACGATGGTTTTCATGATCATCTCATAATGATAAATATCAATAATGTTTGAAGTAAGATGCATCATGCATATCATAAACGCTTTGGAAAATATTAGGCTTTTTGTTGAATCTTGGTGTTTAGGAAGTAATTAACTAATATGTTTATCATATGTTATGAAAAAGGTCATATTTTTTTGTTACCAACATTAATATTAGGTTCTTTGTTCCACATCTTGTATCAAAAAGACAAAAACCGTTGTCTTTTGTTTTTTTATTCTCTAATAAATAAACTTAAAGAATTATAATGCCTTTATTTTTGCATTTGCGATACAGTGTTATGGTGCATGGTACGGGTCAGTCCCTGGTTTGAAGGTGCTGGTACCTTACTCATCCGAAGATGCTCGTGGACTTCTAAAAGCTGCAATTAGAGACCCTGATCCTGTTGTTTTTCTTGAAAATGAGTTGCTGTAAGTAAAGTAAATATTCACTTATCAGTTTAGACTTTAGAGGTGGCGTTTTAGACTTGTTAAATATTATAGGTAGATTCTGGTTGTTTTTAATCTAATGGGTCATCATTTCAAGCGAAGATTCATCAATCTGAATCCATTGATTTTAGGGTTTGGCAAAAATAGTTAAGTTCCAAGTTCCAATACCAAACCTGTGGAATCTCTTGAATCATTTAGATTGTAGAAGATTCAAGCGATAGGAAGGTTTCAGGTATGAAGCTGTGAAGGAAAAGAATGAGGCGACAGAGGAATTTAGGTTTTTTAGATTGCTTATATAATCGGGTCATAAAACGGGTCGGATTAGTAAAACGGGGCCTTACTGATGAAAATAAAAACCCAAAAATTTTCCCTCCTAAACCATATCCAGGAAGCTCTAATATTGTGCCACATAGCCCAAATTCTTTCATTTATTATAGATAATAGATAACAGATAATAGATATGATTGCATTATTATTTTTATTTATTTTGCTTTCATGGCTATTTGGTTATGTATTTACTTCCATTGTTATCTAGCTATACCCTGTTTATACAAAAGACCGGTGGCTCTACTAGCCAAGCCGCTTGTGAGTTACTAGAGATGTTTTTGCTAAAAGCTCGAATATGGCCGAATTTAAACGAGCTCGAGCTTAAAACTAAGCTTTTTTTAATAAACCAACAGAGTCCGAGCTTCATTTATCCCGCTTAAACGAGTCTAGTATTTATATAATAATATTTATATATAATAATTTATGATAAAAGTAACTGAATAACATATATTATGTTATATATAAAAGTTATTAGTAAAATATATACATAGGACAAAAATTAATAAATAATTAGCGAGTCAAGTTGTTGCCGAGCTTAAGCTTAAATAACTACCCATGGCCCGAGCTCAAGTTAATTGAATTAATCGAGCTTGAGCGTAAATTAGCTCACGCTAGGCTCGTTTACACCTGGAGTCATAGAGTTGTTCGATTATTAATATATTCTTAATTTCAAATCATATTCATTACATTAAGCCTTTTTTTGTGTTGTATACTCAATTTAGGTGACTGTGAGCAAGAAAGGTTTCTTTTTAGCACAAAAGAAGTCAAATACCCGAATGGGAACCGATCGAATCGAGCTACTTTATCCGGGTATTGGAAAGCAACCGGATTAGATAAAAAAATTGTTACTTCAGAGAACAATCAAGTTGTGGGCATGAAGAAAACACTCGTATTTTACAAAGGAAAACCCCCCACACGGGTCACGAATTGATTGGATCATGCACGAGTATAGACTCGCAACCCCTCAACCCAAGAACCCGACTCAGGTTTCCTTCGGATTGATACAATTTTGATTCGAATACACATACACGTTTAGCTAACAATTTGTTTTTGTTGTATCAGGTATGGAAAATTGGGTTATTTGCAAAATTTTCTTGAAGAAAAGAGGAAGTAAAGTTAGCAAGTACAATGAAGAGACAATTGGGATAATTAGCGATTGTAAATCGTTAAAATCAAAACTAGTTTTCTACGATTTCATGTCTGCTAGTAAGAAGAGAAGAACTGATTTGAATTCGACATCGGTTTCATCATCTTCGGGTTCAAGTGGGATCACGGATGATGCCGGTTCTTGTGATGAGCATGAAGAGAATAGCCGTAGTAGTCTGGATGATGTTGAGAATTTAAGGAAACGATCGTTAATTCGTCATAAATTAATATTCTTTTTTTTAAAAGGTTATCCTAAGTTTAATTTACTTGGTAATGGGTGGTTATTATTTTTTAGCCTTTAGTTTTCAAGATTCCCATGAAAATAATCCAATGTTTAGATGAGATAAAAGAATGAAATGTTATCAATGGATATTTTCTTTCAGTTTCATCCTTGAAATTTCAGCAAGTAGTGATGATTTACATACATTTGTTTTAATATATTGCAATCAATGTATTTGTTAAGTACACCTTTATAAGAAAACTACTTAGGCCATGTGTAAGTTATAAAGCTCCTTTGGTGGTGTCCACGTCATACAGGGGCTTTATGGGAAGTTATATTACTAAAGCCTGTAGTGATAAAGCCCCTATCTTATCATTACTCAATTAATTAATTTTCAAATTTTTAATTAATTTTTAAGGTAAATTACTTTTTGAGTTCCTGTGTTTAGTGGTTTTAACCACTTGAGTCCAAAATCAAAATTTTTAACGCCCTGAGTCCCTATAACCACTTTTCTTAACCATTTGAGTCCAAATTTCTAACACAGTTAGAATTCTGCTGTTAAATTTTGTTTAATGACCAAATTACCCCTATAATTAAAAAATAAAAAACTAATTTATTTAGATTTTTGTCTCTCTCTTATACACATCTCTCTATTTATCTCTATCTCTCCCTCTTCTTCTTCATAAAAAAACCCTAACAGCTCTTCACTGCTACTGCTGTGACCAAAATTTTCTAAAATCTTCATTCTTCTTCTACCCATATTGTTCTTCATCTAGTTAACAATGGGGTATGGTGGGGTGGGGGTTTGAGACATGAGTTGACACGTGGAGTTCGAACCCCTCCGCTAGTGAATGACGTGTCTGTGGGGTATGGCGGGGTGTGGCTAGCCCGGCGTGGCTTGGCCAGCTTTATTAAAAAAAAAAAATTTAAGCATGGCCCGCTATGTCCTAGCCAACAAGCCAATAAGAGCCGGCCACATAGGATCGCTAGCATGCCCCACGCCCGGCCTTAAACTCCAGCCCATGGGGCCACGCCCAAACCCAAGCCCACCCAGGGTGGTGACTTGGGCGTTTCTCTCTAACCCACGCCCCAACCCCCGCCCCATACCTGATAGTCTAAAGGTCTCCCACCCCATTCATTTATTCCCCTCCCCCACGCCGTGGCCAGTGCCCACAACCGCAACCGTGGTTTGGGTCTTACTTCTTCTTCATCATCCATTAATCTTCTTTCATCTCTCGCCGAATATTTCGGTCTATACAACTGCAACCCAACCCCAAATTCCTACCATTTTATCCTCAAAACCCTAATTAAAACCACCACCATCACCGCTTCATCATAACAGTCGTGGGTTCTTATGTTGTATTTTCCGACGTGGGTTGTGCTTTTCATGGTTGCTTTCCTTCGTTTGTTCGGTTATGGTCTCCAATGGTTGATTATTCAGACACAATTCTCTGTCCCCTGTTTCATGGTTCGTGTATATTTCAATTTTAATATCAATTTCTTAACCCCTTCAATTTTAGAGCCCTAATTTGATTTTTAGGGTTTTTTTTTTTGTTATTGTTTGATGGTTTAAGGTGAAATTAAATTGGGGATGTCGGTTCCTAATTTTATTTTATTGTTTTTGTTGTTGAATTAAAACTGTTATGGGTCAAATTCCCCTTCAAAAACTGTTATTTAAATCTGCAGCGGATGAACTGTGTTAATTCTGCAGATGTGTATTGTATCAGTGAATGGACTCGAAATTTTAGCGGTTGCAGATCCATATGCAGATTGTGCGAACTGATTATAACCAGTGGCGGTTCTAAGACCTTTTTCACTGGGTTCCTTTTAGTAGATTCTCACTATTTTTTCCCATTTTTTCTAAACCGAAAGGGTTCCAGGGAACCCACAAAAGTGTCCTAGATCCGCCCCTGATTATAACGACTGAACGACTGAACTGATTATTACGACTGAACAACAATTGATTTGTAGCAACTGATTTGCAGATTTGCAGCAACTGATTCGCTGCAAAAACTCCCGACGATTGATAACAGAAACGACTAATTCCAACAACGACTAATAACAGCAACGACTAAACACCTCTGCAGATTATGCGGACTGATTTCAGCGATCAAAACTAATTCTGCGGACGATTTCTGCGGCTAAAAGTCACTGATCAAATTCTGCATATCCGTGATTCTGTGCAGATAATTTGTAACTGAGGATCTGTCTCGGTTCGTATCAAATGAACAGCAAGTAAAATATTATGGGTTCGTAATTGAGATGGTTGTTTCCTGATTAAGTTATGGTTGTGGTGGTGGTGACGTGCTGGTGTGGGATGCAGGTTGTCTAGATAGAGAAAGAAAGATGAGAGAGATTAGAGAGAGGAAGAGACAGGGGGAGAAAGATATATAAGAGAGAGAGAAATCTAATAACAAATTTATTATTTATTTTTTTTAACTATAAGGGTATTTTGGTTATTTAACAATACTTAACAAAAAAATTCTAACAGTGTTAGAAATTTGGACTCAAATGGTTAAGAAAAGTGGCTATAGGGACTCAGAGCGTTAAACATTATATATATTATAGACAGCGTAATTTGTAACCTTCATTTGGGTAAATCCTGACCCTTTAAACTCTTTAACTTTTAATCTGGACCATTTAAACTCTAAGAAAAAAAAAAAAAAAACTGAAAACATGGGGTTGGTGGAAGTTTTACATTCTCTCCTAAAAACATGGCAGTTGGTATTATCTCTCCTAATCAATTGCATGCAGGGGCGGTTCTTAGTAGGCTAGTGGCAGCCTGGCAGGGCCACGGTCCGGGCAAGTTTTTTGGCCGTAGTGTTAATTTTCCGCATTTCGATCGAAATTTTTTATATATACTATGTTTGGCCCGGGCTTGTCCGGGCTTTTTTTAGTGTCCGTGTCTTTCGGCCCTGGCACGTTCAACGGGCAAGATCCGCCACTGATTGCACGTGGGCTAAAAACATGGACCCGTTACGAAATTCATATATAAATTTCGCTCCCTATTTATTATCCGACAACCTTCCCTGGTGCAATCTAAAATTCTCATCTTCATCTCAATTTCCTTCTATAATTCTTCATAGGTTTGTGTAATTCTACTTTAATTAGTTCAAATTTCCGTTTTCTGCAATCTAACGGAATTCAGTTTTGGGTCTTCGTCGATGAATCTTCTGTTCATTAAGTGGGTGTTTGGGGTTCCTTATTTTGAAGAAAAAAGGACTTTTGAAGGGGCAAAAGTCCTTTTGAGAAGTGTTTGGCTTTCCATTTTAAGGGCAAAAGTCAGGATTACTTGACTTATTTTTGCCAAAAGGACTTTTGGAAAAGTCAGCAATAAGTTAAACCAAACATGCCCTAAATACGTTATCCTCACTTTTTCTTTTTCTTGACAATGGAAATAGTGGATTGAGGCCTTTTTGTACAGAAAGACAGCATCTTTATGTACGAAGGCCGGGACAGCAAGGCAACGAAAACGATTGTGGTGTGGTTAAACCTTCAAGGCGGAGATACCACAACTACAGATCCTTCAAGTTTGCAAGGTCAGTTCTTAGTTTAATTATATATCAAGTGATTTATAAATCTTCCAGGTGATATGTCGAGGTACCAGGTTTGTGCGATTTTGAGGTGCAATCGAGAGGCTAAGGTTATGATTTTCTGCTTTTCTTCTGCAAACCACGTTCCAATTTCGATTTTTATTTAGTTTTCAAAGCTTTAAAATACTTAATGATTACTTTCTTATGAAGTTGTATGCTTAACATGTACTAGGTTTCCTCATCGATGATTTGGGTATAATTTTATGATTTGAAGATGCAAGGTCAAAGAATGGATACAATTCCGATGTCCTTGTAAGTGATATCTTTGTTTTTTTATCAAGTGATTCTCATGAATTCATATGGTATATTTTGATGTCCTTTTTTGGTAAACATTTATGGTTCAGAAGTTGAAGAAGAGGGTGAGATAATTTTCTATTCTACAAAGTCACAGACTCATAGCTATTAAATCATTCATGTGGTAAGGTCTCTATATTTTGAAATACTTGATTCTAATTTCTACATGGTCAATTTTGGTTCGAAGAGTTCTATCTGTTATTCTATTTTGGTTGTACACTTGATGAATTTTGCTCAAATCTAGCACTGCTTAAAGATCCATCATTTAATTGTTGCACTTAAATGTTGAAAAGCTAAAGAAGATGGCAGGTGATGCTCGCACGGGCGTGAAGGGTAGCATGAGAAGGAATGTTCGTTAATAAATGTAGTTTTAAGTGAAAGGGGAAAGAAGAGAGATCTTATTATGAACAATAGCGTGTGAAGTCAATTGTTGTTAAAGTCGAGATGATAAAAGTTTCACCAGACATCAGCTTTCTTCTGAATTTGCTTAACAAGAGGACCCAAATATTAAATTCCCTATTGTTGCATCGGTACCTATTGACAACTTTACTGGAGTGTTGTTACTTCTAGTAGCATTGGTCAACAAACCGGTTTACCAGCAAGCCAAATGGGTCAATATGGGATAATGTGGTGGTTCAAGGCATGGTGTTAGCTGCAACAGTTGTGGTGGTATGGGTCATGGATCTATGAATTGTCCATGTGCTGTAAATGGACTATGCGGTTTAAACTCACACACCTCACATTACTAGTGAACTTGTACTCGTATAATTGCAGGTTTATTTAAATTTGATGTGTGAGTTTGTTGAGATGAATATTGCATATTCTTGTAGCAATAGAAGACCAGTTGTCTCAATTTTGGTTTGACTTTCTTGTTTTTGATTGGTTTAGTGTAGAACAATACAGTGGATTTGGTGGATCTATCAATGTGTCAAACGATTCTGTTTGAGACGAATCACTTTTATTGTGTGCCAAAGGTTGGGTTGGCATTTGCTTTATATAGTTGAGATAAGTTGCTATCTAAAAGTACTAATAATTGGTTGTTATATCTACTTTTATACCAAACACTACCTTAAACAAATAATATATTCGTTTAAAATGCAAAGAACCCGTCCACCGGACGGGTACACTACTAGTTTTGATTTTGGACTCAAGTGGTTAAAACCACTAAAACACAGGGGCTCAAAAAGTAATTTACCTTAATTTCTAACTTTCTAAAATTAAAAATCATTTCATTAAATAAAAAAACATTACAATAAAAAAAACATTAAAATAAAATAAAAAAATATTACACTAAAAAAAAATAAAAAACTTAAAGGTTATATATTTTTTTTCGATTCGCTCCTTTTGTGCCAACGCCATCTTCAACGCTTTTCCGGTTAAGTGGTCGTGCGGTTTCGAGTAGAATTCAAAGTCATGAGCCCATTGTCTATCCCGCATAATCTCGATCACTTCGCGGTTTTCTTCCATACGTATAGTCCCTAGTTCGTGTATGTCTTGAAGTTGTTTGTTTATCTCTGAAAATGCATTAGTCATTTCGGATCCCATCGACGATGACTCGGGCCTTTTCGATCTTGCACCGCTTCTTCTTCCGACGGGTCGTGGTAGCTCTTCCACCGGCTCTTCCTCCGGAATATGGGGTGGGTCGAGTGGGAACCGGAGACACGGGACGGATAGGATTGCTACTTTGGTTCGGGTCCGCACTCGAACGGGAGGAATAAAACCACGGTTGAAGGGTTGCATTTTATAAAAATTCTAGAATTAAAAACAAAAGTAGAGAGAAAGAGTATTTGAAAGTAAGTTGATTGTATGGGATTTTATAAAAGAAAATGGGAGATGGGGGTATTTATATGAGAGATGGTGAAATTAATTGAATTAATTTTTTTTTTTACTTTATGACCGTTTGCAACAGTCAAAAAATTCAAACTTCTCCTTCATGCCGCTATGCACATCACGCTGCCAACCCAAAACACCCCCATAGCGCCGCCTGTTATGGTGTGGCTGGCGCTATGGGGTTAAATATATTGTTCTACCCCCTTGATTTTTAAACGATGATACCTTTTCATATGTAAATATATTTTTAACAAATTTACACCGTAAAAAGGAGCATTTTAATCCCTTTTATTTGAGTATGATATTGCTATAGAATTTTATTTTAAAAATTAACATGTTACGTGATTACCTGTGTTCTCTGTTGCATCGCACGAGCATTATTTTAGTGAGGTCCAACACGCATACTCTTAACACAACCCCAACCATGTCATCAGTTGTTGTAAATGCACTCTATGAATCTTTAACCAATACTAAAAATTATACTAAAAGGTAACTAAATATGACGGTTTTAAACAACTAGTTTTCTATACGAAATCATAGCTACGTCATTCTGTTAAAGAATCCCTAAAACAATTTCTCTAATCAAATTCCAAATTCTTCTATATTAAGCGTTGGTTTCTCGAAATTATTTCACCTATGTATATGTAAATAGAAAGTCAATTTAGTCGAAAAACAAAGACAACCGAATGAAAAATGAAAATAATTTTAAATTTTTCGTTAAATGATTTGGTCGAAAAAAAGTTAAATCATCCTTTGATAACCAATATAGCCAATAAATTATGGTCTTCAAATAACAACAATCAAATCAAACCAAACCAACTCGTACTCACCCTACTTAAAAATAATCAACACCGGGTAATAAATGGGGTTACAAAAATCCAACAAGTGATCTAACTTCATTACTAAATCATCAATCATCCATCTTTAGTTCTTGCCCACTAATCAAGTTTTAACTAGTTTTTCTTAATCCACAACCATCTATCACCAAAGTTATCCTAACATCTAAATCCACTAACTCCATCTTTACTATAATATTCAAATGTTAAGAATCTTCTCCA
Organism: Helianthus tuberosus; assembly: GCA_030545235.1. Lineage (NCBI taxonomy): Eukaryota > Viridiplantae > Streptophyta > Magnoliopsida > Asterales > Asteraceae > Helianthus > Helianthus tuberosus. Next base: position 242,614 of record JARYGA010046105.1, read on the forward strand.
TATCTACTACATAAATGTAATAACTGGCACTTTTTTTTTTTTTATAGATTTCAAGCCTTGTCTCAACCGGCTTATGTACCCGACACTTCACAGACAAGAGATATATGTATTTGCTGTAATAATAGAGTCATTGATCATTAAGAATCCCTTTCAAATATAAATTGCCCTATATCAGGACTTTGTGGTAACATATTGACATTGGAGTGGGACTGATAACGATTCAATTTATGGTAACAAAATGTGGGCAAATGTTGAAATTTGAAACTGAGATCGACTACCAATGTTCCCATGAAATCTGAATTTCAGAGGACTTTGAATCATATACGATCTCAAATGTCTTTCTATCTTCATATTCTTCATCCCAACACTCTGAGTAATCAACTGGGTCTTCGTCTAAATCACCTATTTTACTTTTACTACGAACAAGTTCTACATTAAGACCAACATCATTATCAGTCTGAAATGAAATATTTTTAGTGTATGTAGGATTGATCCATGAGATGTGCCTCAATGAACTAAAGGGTACATAACCCACCCTTTCATAGTTACATTGTTCCCAATCTTCATTAGACTTTTTAGAGTGATCCGTGGACATCTCCTGCTTAATAACTATGCGATACATTCCATGACGACCACGTAATGATAATAAAAATCCACTAAAGTCATTGTACCAGTTGTGTGGAAGTTGCAATCTGACAAGTTTGGTATAAATGGTTGATGGTTGAACATTGGGACTTAACACACTCATAAAGCGATCTTTAACTGCATTTTCCTGCCATGTTTTCATTCCAATTATTATGAATACTATTTTTATATTGAAAGTTTAAAAAAAGATTGAAATTCAAAAAACAAGATAAGAGTTATACCTCAAGCATAGAAAGTAGTACCCTCTTATTCGCTCTCCTCCAAAGTGAGACTTTCCATAACCATTTACAGTATGATAAATCTCTTGCAATTTCAAGTGAGTCACAACCATCTGCTTTGAGAATAGCTATGCTTGATGGGAGGTCTGGCAATTCTACAAGGTTTATGCAGTCTGACAAATTCAGGAGCTTGAGACACGTGATTTGAGAGAGGCCGGAAGGTAATCTTGAAAAGTTGTTTCCACGTAGGTCTAGTAGTTGTAGGTTTAATAACTCACAAATATCATATGGGATGTCTCCATCTCCCAATTTGCGCCAACTAAGAACCAGCTTCCTTAAAAAACGTGGAAGCTGAGGTAGCTTCAGGCTCACCGACCCGTCATGATGAAAAGATTGTAACCCCGTACGATTGGTGAGATTCAGGTCTTTCAAACTTTTTAAGAGATGAAAGTTTCCCTCTATCCTTTTCAAGTTGCAACACTCACGTAAATGTAAGGAAACAAGGTTGGTACAAAATCGTCCAACTGAGGGTGGGATTATTTCTACACCAGACCAACACAAATTAAGGGTTTGCAAGCTATCCATGTTTGACTGGATATCTGGAAACTGTAGAAGTCGTTTGCAATCATAGAGATTAAGAGTCTCCAATTTTTTCATGTGTATGATGGGTGGAAATCTTTTAAGTCCTGAACAGTGGCTCATGTCCACGAAAACAAGCCTTTTGTGATATCCAATTGATGGATGAATCTCTTCTAAACTGATACAATGTGATAAAATCAATCTTTCAAGACATGGAAGGCCTTCAAAATCTAGTGTCTTGATTAGGTTACCAGACCTTCGAAGTTCAAGAATTATTAAATTTGGTAGACTCTGTTTCAAGAAAAGTAGAAAAAGTCAAATAAATAATTAAGTATACAACAATTTCCTTTCACATTGGCATACTTCTTGCCTATGGATCATTAGACAGGAGTTGTTAATTTATACACAAACTTAAACTAGCATATGACAACTTGCAAAGTATAACATCTTATAATAACAACCTCTGCTCTGTAACATGCAAAGTATATTCCAATTGCTTAAAACATCATATAGTCTAAAAGTCTCCTCGATCCTCTACGCTTAGAATATTGTTATATTATAGACAACTTGTAATATTAAATTTATTACCTCTCCCAATATCATTAGAAGTTTCTTTAAAGCATTTGGCATTCGTGTAATGTTGACTATACAGGAAACTCTTTAATCTACAGAGACACCTCTGTTTGTAGATGTGTAACAAACTCAAAACAACAACTAACTAAATGCAAATGAAGGGTTACCAAGCTAACCATGTTCGACTGGATACCCGGAAACTGTTGAAGTCTGTAATCATAGAGATTAAGAGTCTCCAACATTTGCATCTGTATGATGGGTGGAAACCTTTTAAGTGTTGAACACTGTCCCATGTTCACGAAAACAAGCCTCTTATGATATCCGATTGATGGATGAATCTCTTCTAAACTCTTGCAACACACTAAAATCAATCTTTCGAGACATGGAAGGCCTTCAAAATCCGGTGTTGTGATTAGGTTCCTTGAATAACTAAGATCAAGAATTTTCAAATTTGGTAGATGCTGTTTCAAGACAAGTAGCAAAAGTCAGATAAATTTGGTATACAACAATTTCCTTTCACATTGGCATACTTCTAAGATCATTTTTACATCATCTAGTCTAAAAGTCTCCTCGATCCTGGCCCAAAAAACTACGGTCAGAATGTTATATTATAGACAATTTGTTATATTAAATTTATTACTTCTCCCAATATCATCAAAAGTTTCCTTAAAGCATTTGGCATGCGTATAATGTTGACTATTCAGGAAATCGAAGCTAAGCTAATCGACTCCTAATTTCGTAGAGAGAAAGCATGACATGTATTTTTGTTATATAAATTTCTATTTATAGAGATGTCTAAGACTCAATAACCACCATCTAACAAACAACTAACTAAATGCAATTAACTCATTAGTAACTCTAATAACTAATCATGTTCATTATGTATGATTCATTTCACAGTTGCATTGCAATGGTTTGTGAAACTACAATATTTACCGACCTTACACCCTTCCCAGAGTGTTATTTGCTCGCTATATCTCAACATTAGACAACGAAGCTTTGTTGGCTGAAAATTTGATGGCAATGAAGATGCCGGATGCTCATCCCACAATATCCATCGAAGGTTCTTCATGTTTGGAAGAACATCAAATAGACCTGGATGTCTAAAAGATGGCGACTTAGCAAATACTTCATTTTCCTGTGTTAATTAATCAAAGGAACCAAACTGTGTTAGTAACACTATAGACAAACGTCATTAGATGCACGTATACAAAATATATTTTTGCAAAGCTAATTTAACCATTGAGGGTGCAGCTGCTCCCATAGCACAAAACTCTTCCAAATCCTCCCCCTTCCAAATTCTGCTATGCTTTTCCGGATTATTAGGGTGTTCCCCTCTAACAACGTAGTGGGCCATTTCTTGTATCAAGTCATGCATCTCAAATCTTCCTTCTTTTGAAACTTTTATGAGGGATTTTTGTTCCAACACCTTTAACCCTATAACAGGGTGCAAATTACAAGCATCAAGCACCTTCATTGCATCATCCATCTGATGTGAGTACCAACTCCTCATGAAACATGCAATATCTAAGAATAAGTCTTTCTGGTAGGGTTCAAGTCCATCATAACTTATTTTGAGTCTCTCCATGATCTTCTCTTCCGGGATGCTTTTTAACTTGGCCAAGGTACTCTTCCACTCATCCTTGTCTTTATCATATAGAAAAGAACCTAGAACTTTGAGCGCTAACGGGAGCCCACCAGCATAAGAAACTACAAGCAATGAAAGCTTCTCATAATCTTCAATAGGTTTATCTTTGTGATATGCATGTCTATTGAAGAGCTTGATTGCTTCATAATGTGATAACAAACTCACTTCATAAATATTTGTGCGAGCCCTGGAGGATAGCAAATGCTTATCTCTGGTAGTAATTATTATCCGGCTTCCCTCACCAAACCAATCATGGGATCCCGCTAACGCCTCAAGTTGCTCAAGATCATCAACATCATCGAGAACAACTAAAACCCTTTTGTGACATAGCCTTCTTTTTATCATGCTTCTTCCTTCTTTCTCACTCCCTACCACAATGTCTTTTGATTTCAAAACAACTGAAAGAAAAGTTTTTTGCAACTTTTTCAAACCATACTTGGTTGATTCCTCACGAATATTTTCAAGAAGACAACATGCTTCGAATAGGTGAGAAATTTCCATATAAGCAGCAGATGCGAGAGTAGTCTTACCACCACCCCCAACTCCCCATATTCCAACCATGCGCACACCACCCGACCCAATTTCCAACATTAATTTCAGATCACGTAAGCGAGTCTCTATTCCGATGAGGTCTTTATTATCGTTTGTATTTAGTGAAGAAAGCCTAGAAGAAATTGTACCAACAATGTCACTGATGCATTTTGCTTCATGGCTGCACGAAGGGTACATAAGGATATTTAGAAGTAGTTAGTTCCCACTCATTTATTCTTTTAAAATTACCAATTGTACAACTGAAATTGGATTTAAATTTCTAAAGGTCAAGTATGAGATTTATTTAATTTCAAGTTAAAAAAGACGCAAAAACAATGCATGTGAAATTAAAATAGGGAGTAAGACAAAACAAAATATTTTAAAACCTACATTTTGACTATATGTTTTGTAAAAGACTGGTTGTATATGACTAGCATTTTTGTATAAAGAACGTATAGAAAAACAAAATATTTTTGTATGGAAAAACAAAATATTTTTCTATCTTGACGTCAGGGAATTTCTGTAACGGTTTGGTTTGGTTTGGGTGGGGTGGGGTGGCCCGTGCCAGCACGAGTAATTAGTTGGAGTTAAAGGAAATCGCCGGAGCAACCTTCCTGATTACGACCTTATTTTACAACATCGGTTAGATGTATTTAAATATATTAAAAGGTAAATAATTACGATTGTAACTATTTTTTCAGTAAACCCGATACTTTCAACTTATGTGACCCACCGTCTCAAAGGTAAACACTAAAAACAAAACTTAAATCTACTCGTTATAGAATGCAAATATCTTAAGCATAAAAATGTTTTAAATAAAAAAAAAAGAGAAAATTACCTGTTTTCATCGATGACCCATCCAGAAAGATTGCCTGCCTTTTCCAGGGCTTTTCTCCATGATTCAACTTTGTGCTTATTATTCCCCACCGCATGGTTTCTAAATGCTTTTCCATATTTCCCCTTTTGTTTTCTCAGATCCGAGGGATCTACATAATAAAATATGGGCTCAACGATTTGCCCTCTCGTGTCCATGCACTCCATAATATGTGCAAGCTCGTCCAAGCACCAAGATGAATCCGCATAGTCTTTAGAGAATACAATAACGGCTATCCGTGATTCCTGGATCGCCTTCAAGAGGGCAGGACGGATTGACTCACCCCGACCAAGTGTTTCGTCATCCTTGTATGTCTGGATTCCTTGTTGTACAAGAGCCGTGTAGAGATGATCCACAAAGTTCTTGCGGGTGTCTTCCCCTCTAAAACTCAGAAATACCTCATGATTCCATGCAGGAATCGACTGAGAAGAGGAGGATGAAGAATCAGCTATTGATCTGTAACTCGAATTTGTTTGGAAAGAAAGCAGTGGAACTTAATTAGGTCAAAGAAAGAAACAGAGATGTGGTATAACACTAAATTTAACAATTTCCCCAAAAGTGAAGCATGAATGCTATATTAACTTTTCAAAAAGGAATAGATAAGCAATACTAAATCAAACACTAAAAATTCGAGGATAGAAACACCTGTCGTGTTCGGAAGACATTGGGGTGTGTTGTTGATGGTGATCGGAGGAGCCTCTCATGAAGAAAACGGAAACGATGTAGTAGACGGTGACACCGGCGGCGAGAACAGTGAAGAAAGTAGTGGGAGAGAGTCCGGTGATGGCTTCTTTGAGAGTCTCCATAAGTTCAGCAGCCATTGTTGATGATGAGTGTTTTGATGGTCTTGTTTGTCTCTGGTTCAGAATCTACTAGTGTGTGTATGTGAGTAAATAAATACATATAGACATTTTATTTTATTTTTTTATTATTATTTTTTTTAACAAGAACCGCACCATACATGACTTGGTCTAGTCAGAAAGTTTTCCCTGTCGACCAATGTTTTAAAAACCGGTTTTTTAATCATACCGGATTAGGCACAAAAATGGTTTAACCGGTTGAACCTGGTTGTGCCGGACGGTTCAACCGGGTTGACTAGTTAATTGTATAATTTCATAAATTACAACATTCACTCAAAAAAATAATCCAAAATTGGATTAAAATGGAAATCTGGAATGAACGATGGGGTGATGGAAGTCTGGAACAAGTCACGAATAATGGAGTGATGAAGCAAGTTTTGAATTTTGATCGATGGAGATAAAATTTTAAAAGTTGTTAGGTTAAAGCGAGTAAACATGGAGATGGGACGATAAAAAGTAAAATCCTAACCCAAAAACAGACTTGAGACGGTACCGGTATAACGGTTCAAACCGGTATACCGGATTTTACCGGCGGTACAAAGTCTATGCCGTTTCTCCTACTTACCGGGGTGTTTCGGACCGGATTTACATCCAAAAATGGTAATACCGGTATAACCGGCCGGTATTTACCGGTTTTTAAAACACTGCTGTCGACTACTTTGTGTCTTTTACACATCACGCGGATGAAATTAGTGGAATGTGTCATTGGATCCCTTTATTTTTCTTTCAACTTTGTTGACCAACTATTTCAAAACGCTCCATGTTTAACTTTTAACACAAAAAAAGCTTATCACGTCATTAAAACAGAAATAAGGTTGTTTAGTATATCATCACGAACACGAGCTTTACTTTTGGAGCTTGAGCTGTCTCATAGGCCTAAATGAGCCTATTATTTATTTCACTTTTACTTAATATACTAAACTAGGTTATAACCCCGTGTATTGCACGAGTTGAATAAATGTAATTTTATATACTAAATTAAAACAATTATTCTTTAAAAATCCCGTTTATTACGCGGGTTGAACAAATGTAATTTTATATATTAAATAATAAAAAAATTATATCTCTAAGAACCCCATGTATTGTACTGAATAAATGTAATTTTATATACCAAATAATAAAAACCCGTGTATTGTACAGGTTGAATAAATCTAATTATATATACTACATAATAAAAAAGTTATATTTTTAAAAACAGTGTGTATTACACGTGTTAAATAAATGTAATTTTGTAACCTTGTATATTACACGGGTTGGATAAATGTAATTTTATAAACTAAATAATAAAAAAGTTCTATCTTTATAAACCCTATGTATTATACAGGTTCAATAAATCCAATTATATATACTAAATCATTATCATCATCATCATACTCAGTAAATCCCACCAATAACAAAGCTAAGGTAGGGTCTGAGGATGGTAAGATTGTAGACAGCCTTACCTCTACCCCGTAGGAATAGAGAGACTGCTTTCAGTGAGAGCCCCGGATTGATTGTAGTTTTGCATCAAGCCTTGGATATAAGACACATAACACTCAACAATCGGGACAAAGACCGATTAGTGCATGGTCCCTTTTGTCTTTCTACTATCAACGCCACTACATGATGATGCATGATTAACCGTCTTCCGCTTATAACGTTATTTTCACGAACTTAGTAAAATAATGTTAAAATTTGTGCAATTTCACTTTTGCCCTCCGAGCGTCCACACATATATACATTATATGCGCATACCGCAAGTGGGGCGAATATATACTAAATAATAAAAAAAGTTATATCTTTAAAAACATCATGTATTACACGGGTTAAATAAATGTAAATTTGTATAGTAAATAATATGCTATTGGATTCGTTTAAAAAAGCATAAATTTGGTTCGGTTTAATTCGAATCAAGTCATAAAATTGGTTAAGTTTAATTCGAATTGATTAGAACCCCAATTTGGAAAATCTAAAACAGAATTATATTATAAGCTTCTCTTCCTAATTAGTGTTTTTTAAAGTTTGATCTAATGTCTAATAAGTTATTTTGTATGTACTTTAAATTTTTTATATGAGCGTATTATTGTTTTTTAAGTTTAAGATTATTGTTTTGTGTTATTATTTAAAAAATCTTTAATTTATAATTTAAATTTGAAGATAATATATTATTAGATTAAATAAAATGATTCTATTCGACATTCAAAGTAAGATAAGATTTAATATTAATTGATTATTTATTATTTAATTAATTGATATAAGATAAGTATGAAAATGCAAGAAATTAAAATATAGACGCCTTCAATGAGTGACACGTATCCCAAAGTTGGTTATTGTTTTTAAGTTTAAGATTATTGTTTTGTGTTATTATATAAAAAAGAGTAAATTTCAAAGTTCGTCCTTTATGTATGTCTAATATATCAAAGTATGTCCTTTATCTTTAATATCTTCAAGAAACATACTTAATGTTTGCAAATCCTTACATGTTACGTCCTTTAGTCCTAATCCAGTTACTTTTCAGGGTTAAATCAGACAAAGTGTATCCTACGTAAGGGTATTTTGGACATTTTACCATTTATTTATATAAAACAATATACCTCCTCTCCTCTACCAGACACAAACACTCTCTCTCTCTCTCTCTGCTATCACCTCCATCAGCCACCACCATTACCTCCACCAGACACCCCCACCAGCCACCACCACGACCACCGCCAGACACCCCCACCAGCCACCATTCTAACCAAATCCAGATATCAAAACATTAAAGCCAAAATCCATAATCAGGAATTGAAACCCAGAAGCAGAAATCAAGACATTATAACCAAATCTAGACATGAATCACTAGAACCAAAATCCAGAAGCAGAAACCGAAATCGAAACACTAAAACTAAAATCCAGAAGCAAAAATCAAAACATTACAACCAAAATCCAGAAGCAGCAATCGAACATTAGCAAAATCCCGACCTTCTGTGACTCGATCCGACTCGCCGGAGACTTTATAACTCCGGCCATGGCCCGTCTTTGTCATCCTCCCACCACACCCTCACCTGAACCCTACACCGAACACCTAAAATCAACAACCAGCAGCCGCCTCCTTCCAGATCTAAGAGATGAATGACCACCACACCCCACCTGCAACCACCAACACCAACATCCACCAACACCCACCTGCCACCACACCCCACCTGCAACCACCAACACCACCTCCACCACCGTCAACACCTCCACCACGCACCTCCACTCCTGCTACAAAACCCCCATCACCGCTGCACAAACCTTTTCACCGCACCTCCACTCCTGCTGCAAAACCCCCACCACCGCTGCATAAATAATGGCTGTTGATTGTAGCCGATAATCTGCTTAGATTTCGATTGGTTTGAGGAGTTATTCATCGGGTATAGGTTGAGTTGTGTATCTTGCCATCGATATCGGAAAACGAGGGGGGCGCCGCTGCCACTGTTGCCGTAAAAGGAGGGGATCGACTCCTTTATTCTTCTCCGTCTCTCTCTCTCTCTTCGATCTGTCCGATCTGCTCAGTAGGGGGGTGTGGGTGTGTGTGGGCGACGATATCGGGAGACAGAGGAGGATCGGGTGTGAGTGTGGTCGCCGGAGAAGGAGCGACAGAGGGAGGGTGAGGGTTATGGGGGCTTGTCGGGGAATGCTCAAATAGTTGGGTGGGGTAGGAGTGGTGGCCGGGAGATGGTGGTAGATGGTGGTGTCACCAGAAGTTAGAGAGAGAGTGGGGCAGGGAGAGAGTTTAGAGAGAGAGGGAGTCTGGTTGGTAAAGTGTGTATATAACTATATACGTAAATATATATAATATATTTTAATTGTTTTATTTATTACTTTTTATATTTATTAATTTGAGTAAATAAAGTAAATGACCAAAATACCCTTATGTAGGGTCCATTTGGTCATACTTAACTGTAAAAATTAACCTAGTTAGGGCTAAAGGACATAACTTGTAAGGATTTGCAAACATCGAGTATGTTTTCTGAGCTTATTAAAGATAAAGGACATACTTTGATATATTAGACATACATAAAGGACGAACTTTGAAATTTACTCTATAAAAAATCTTCAATTTATAATTTAAATTTGAAAATAATATATTATTAGATTAAATAGAATGATTCTATCCGACATTCAAAGTAAGATAAGATTTAATATTAATTGATTATTTATTATTTAATTAATTGATATAAGATAAGTATGAAAATGCAAGAAATTAAAATATAGACGCTTTCAATGAGTGACATGTGTCCCAAAGTTGGTTTTTTTTTTTGGTAAAATCCCAAAGTTGGTTTCTTTTATTATATAGCATAGATATATATATATAGATACCTCCATAATATCTATAATACATCCATAATACGGTATGAATGTAGATTTTGATTATTCTAGTTGGATATATTCAATAAGATTGGACATGAATAATTTAATTATGTAAACTTTAAACTATATAAGTTATATGCCAATATGGTATAGCCCAGTTGGTCAGGGGGTTTTCCACTAAGTGGTTTCCTCCTAGGGAGGTCTCAGGTTCGATTCCTACTAAGTGCAAATTATGTAAATATGGGAGAACACATCTGGGAGGGATTCGAACTTGGGGTGGGGTTTTCCTACTAAGTGCAAATTATGTAAATATGGGAGAACACATCTGGGAGGGATTCGAACTTGGGGTGGGGTTTAAACAGTATATGCTGGCCCTTTGGAGTAAGCTGGAAATCCAGTTGATCTACCGTTCAAAAAAAAAAAAAAATTATATGTGTTTATCCACTTATTACAGTTCTTAAAATTAAAGTTAGTAACATACTAAACGACATTTTTCAATTCAATATAATTCTCGAACTATCTATATTGAAATAAAATAAAATAAAATAATCCAGCCTTGTGCTAGAATATATGTATTTGTTAATAAAGTGATCGGTTTATTTAATTAATTGATATAAGATAAGTATGAAAATGCAAGAAATTAAAATATAGACGCTTTCAATGAGTGACACGTGTCACAAAGTTGGTTTCTTTTATTATATAGTATAGATAGATGTGTGTATATATATTTACATAAATATAACTTTTATTTATAAAACTAGTGGGTTATCACCAGTGGCGGATCTAGTATCTTTTTTCTATGGGTTCAATTTTTTCGGCAGTCAAGTAACCGAACGTTGGAATTTTGGGCCGGTTCGGCCAGACAAAGTATTTCATGGTCAAACTGAAGTTTTTGTTTTATCAATTCATAAAAAAAATCTTACAATCCTTTGTTCGACGTTGTTTTAGCTATAGTGCACTTAAAAGAAACTAAATTATAAAATAATGGTATAACTAATACTTTCTAACATATTCTAATAAAGTTTAACTTTTTTTATGCAAATGCATACCTCAAATCTTCACATTTAAATCAGAAAATAAAACATAAGGCTATAGGGTGTGGTTGGAGCCTCATAGGGCTTTATCAAGTCCACCTAAGCTCCACCTCACCTATGGAGCCCCCTTTAATTTACATGGTGTGGATGGAGCCCCTATTAAACAAAATTAAAAAAAAACATTTGATTGGTTTAAAACTAGTGGGCCCCACATGAATGCTTCAACTTTGGCGTTACCACCATGGAGCCCAAGCCATGGCACCCCCCCTCTTCACTTGGAGGGTGTGGTGATAGAGCCCATATGGGCGCTATACATGGTGAGGTGGCGGGGGTGGCGCCCCCACACCCTCCAGCCTAACAATGAAGTTATTCGTTCATGATTTCCGGGCTTTTCTCGATGCATCCCAACTTTAGAAATTTTCCCAAAAAGTTTGTTAATTTACCCAATTTTCTTGTTAAAATTTGATTTATTCAAAAAACACGTAGTCATTGTTTGTTAGAAATAAAAAAAATCTTTCACACATGCATGGATATTGCTTGCTAATCAGTTATTTCTTTTATTATCCAACTAGCCTAAGATACCGCGATTTTCGCGGGTGGCTTAACACAAATATATAATATCTACTGGCATTGAATCCTCGGGTAGATCATCATTTTTGTTCTAGGCATTTCCAAACTTAGGCTTCACGTCTAAGGGTCGATGGATAGAAACCTTCTGGACCAAATATTAAAGCACAAAACAAAACAAAACATTAGAATGAAAAGGTAACATAAAGCATTGATGAAGCATGTCGGAACTAAATCACAACATACCGCTATATTTTGCGCTTGAATATATGAAAACTCATGGTGTATCAACTTAAAATTAGATTTATATATGCTAAAATATACATATAAGTTGCCTAATATGCAGTAAGTTGCCATCCCATTCCAATTTAAGGAGACATTTGTAAACATCATTTAGCTGAATTTGTAATACACTTATAATAATAAAAAAAAAACTTTGAAGACATTCATTCACCTGGAAGCTGAAACACAAACTGACGCGCTTTCTTGCTCACGCCTACATTTGGGTGAGACTGCAACTTCTCATGCATAGTGCGACCTTCATTAGATCTGTCAGCACAGGAAACAATTTAATATCCGATTCTGACAAAAATATATAAAATAACAATGAGTAAAATGCCAACTTCTCATACCAGCGCTCCTGTCACGGAGTGTGCCTTGGCCAGAGCCAAGGCTTGAACCGAGTAAGAAAATAACATGTGGTTTGCTGACTCTTACGCACATCAACATAACGAACATAGATCATTAATGATTACCAAACCCCGCGTAGCCAATGCATCCAAAGTTAGAAATTTCAAAGCAATTGCCCGCCACAAAAATAGATTTACTTTTGATAACGCCCAATTATTCCATCTAAATATAATTTGTTGCTGCTACACAATTCCATCATGGTACATCACTTTATAGTATCTCACATATCAAACCTAAAACATAACATAATAATAAAATGTTAGTAGTTTGTTACACCAACTTAAAAACCAATAAAATACAATTTTTTCTTTGAAATACAATTAAAATATTTCATAAAAAATACATTGTCAAGAAACTCATTCACAACATACCTTCTTCTTAGGGCTCATGAAATCAATCAATCCCTTTGTTGTAAGAGAGCCTCACCCAATTGGTGCTAAAAAGTCCAACACCATGAACAACAAATATCTTCTCATTTATGAGATGGGCTAGAGGTAGAGAGCAAGAAACTTGTACGAATAGGTCCACAAATTTACCACTCATCTTATTATTTCATTCTTATTGTCAAATATAATTTAATAATTTGTAACTATATAAGGGTATTTAAGACATTTGGCTAATAGTCTATAGTCAGATATTCTACATTTTCCTCAACTTTACAATATATATGAAATTTGAGGGAATCTTTCTCAAATGGATACATAGTTCAAGAATATTAAAATAGTAGCTTGTTTGACACAAATAAAAGATAAAGTTTACTTAAAACCGTTTAAATATTGAACACGACTCCACATAAATAAAAGATAAAGTCATAAAACTATAAATGATAGAAAAAACTTACATGGAAATCTCACCTCACCATCGAAAGAACCATAAGATTTCGGATAAGAATATTTTTTGAAGGTCGACCATAAACAGCACCATACTGATCCCAACCACCTTTTATTGCAATGGCATCATCGCCCACACTAATGTAGCTGTCCTCTATTACCATGTCTTTGCATGAATCTACATAAACCATAATAGCCACAATATAATAAGTAAAAAATTCATAAAAAAATGCAATAACTTTTATAGATGAGCTTGATGCTAATGCGATCCGAATGTTGCGAACAGTAGGACACTCCTATTCAAGGTTTTAAAAAACATCAAATGGAATGAAAAACGAAATTTTCACTTACCAGGGTATATACCATCTGTATTTGACGCCTCAACAAAGGGGAGACTTAATTTTCATATTTCTGAAGGTTACATTCTTACAATCATATGGATGAAGTGTCCAAAAAGGTGGATTTCTTAAAGTAATATTAGATATCAAAATGTAACTTGAATACATGATCTGCATAAGCGGACCTCGCGTGTTGTTAAGAAGCTTTTGACGATACCTTTTCCACCATCTTTGACCCTGTCCATCAATGGTACCATTATTCCCTGTTGTTATGGTTATGAAAGATATAATCAATTCAGATTTTTAACATTACACACATTGGTTCTTGGTACTCATAAATGATATATCAATATGAGGGATATGAATAACAACACATAAAAATGTTGACCTGTGATCACGGCATCTTGAAGATTTTGACCATGAGTTAAACTCCCATATCGAGGTCTAGTATGCTCTCTACCATAACCATTTAAAGGCAAAGGAGGCATCAGAGGCCAATACTTTTCATCCTGTTAAACAAAATGAAGATAAGTTAGCCACAAGCATAATCAATGATTTTTGACAACTTAACAGAAGATATGCTAATAAGCTTCAGAGGACAAATCACATAGCTATGTATGACTCTCAGCCATAAGCAATTAAAACCTTTTCACTCAAAGTAGTTGACGTACACTAAAAGTTAAAACTAATATAGATTAAAAGGATTTACCCTTAATATTACCGTCACCGATGTTTTCTTCCAATACAATGCACATGTACGTCTAACACTACAAACACATCAGCAAACACCTCGAACAAAGATTAAGATTAATTGTAAGATTCGAGATAAACGCCAATTTCGGCCAAAGCATTGATGAAGCATGTCGGAACTAAATCACAACATACCACTATATTTTGCGCTTGAATATATGAAAACTCATGGTGTATCAACTAAAACTAAAACTAAAAAATAATCTATCCTGACCCATTAGGGGAAGATAAAAATAACAGTATCTAGCTCAAGTTTTAGTCGTCATGTCTAAATGCTATTGTGTGATCATGCAAGATATGAAACTAATTAACATGTCTAAATTAGATTTTGTGAAACTAATAGAAATATATCTGAATCACATGTATTAGTCGTTTATTCGTTTATTATCAATAATGCGTATAAGCATACTAACCTTTAATTTTTATCTTATTCAGATAGTTTTACATTAATTTCTTTAATATCCCGAGATTCTAATTTGAACTGATTCAGATTTGCAAGTAAGGCTTCCACCATTATTCCCTGTTGTTATGGTTATGGAAGATATAATCAATTCAGATTTTTAACATTACACACATTGGTTCTTGGTACTCATAAATGATATATCAATATGAGGGATATGAATAACAGCACATAAAAATGTTGACATGTGATCACGACATCTTGAAGATTTTGACCATGAGTTAAACTCCCATATCGAGGTCTAGTATGCTCTCTACCATAAACATTTAAAGGCAAAGGAGGCATCAGAGGCCAATACTTTTCATCCTGTTAAACAAAATGAAGATAAGTTAGCCACAAGCATAATCAATGATTTTTGACAACTTAACAGAAGATATGCTAATAAGCTTCAAAGGACAAATCACATAGCTATGTATGACTCTCAGCCATAAGCAATTAAAATCTTTTCACCCAAAGTAGTTGACGTACACTAAAAGTTAAAATTAATATAGATTAAAAGGGTTTACCCTTAATATTACCGTCACCGATGTGTTCTTCCAATACAATGCACATGTACGTCTAACACTGCAAACACATCAACAAACACCTCGAACAAAGATTAAGATCAATTGTAAGATTCGAGATAAATGCCAATTTCGGCCAAAGCATTGATGAAGCATGTCGGAACTAAATCACAACATACCACTATATTTTGCGCTTGAATATATGAAAACTCATGGTGTATCAACTAAAACTAAAACTAAAAAATAATCTATCCTGACCCATTAGGGGAAGATAAAAATAACAGTATCTAGCTCAAGTTTTAGTCGTCATGTCTAAATGCTATTGTGTGATCATGCAAGATATGAAACTAATAGACATGTCTAAATTAGATTTTTTGAAACTAATAGAAATATATCTGAATCACATGTATTAGTCGTTTACTCGTTTATTATCAATAATGCGTATAAGCATACTAACCTTTAATTTTTTTATCTTATTCAGATAGTTTTGCATTAATTTCTTTAATATCCCGAGATTCTAATTTGAACTGATTCAGATTTGCAAGTAAGGCTTGCACCAAACATAATTTATGAAGCCGGTACATGTAGTCAACAACCAGCTAAACCATATGGCTAATCTAGTCATAATAAAAAAATCCGCAAGTTCAGGTAAAGTACATAGCAAAAGTTACTTACTTTCACAACTATAAGAAATTACATAACTCCACAAATACCAGTAAGAATCTAATTGCAATCATAGGTTGTGGGTGATGCAAACTAATCGTTACTGCCGATACATCCTTTTATTTTGGAGATTACTGTTTCAAATCCTGAAAATGATAACAAACATAAACTGCTCGTAAAGTCATCAAAACAATTTAAAGAAAGTCGGTCATCAAATTAAACAAAAGGTTCAAATATTGTTACAAATCTCCTAATCTAAAGCTGCTGCAAATCTGCAACGATTTGCAAAATCAAATAAAAAAACCCTAGAAATACTTTACGAAAACGATGACTGGTAATTCGATGACTGCTCTTTATCTCAAAACCGATGAAAAATCATCTAAACCACAACAATCGTGTCGTACATATGAAAGATCATCTAAACCACAACATTTCCACTAAATTAATCATAGTTAACCAAATTACCAGTTGTCCATAAACAAAACTTGAAACATACAGAGTCAAATTTAGAAAATATCATGAACAAATATCAAGCCTCAACCAAAAACAATCAATTCTAGGGTTTAAAGAAAACAATGGAAGAAAAAAGGAAACCCTGACTAGAATGAACCAGTAATCCTTGAAGAATTGGTGTGAATTCCTTTAGGGTTTACATAAGATGATGAAGGAGGAAGAAAAGAAACTCTGATTCTGAACCACAATAGCCAACTTAACATGTAATAATCAAGATTTTGAAAAACCCTAACCTGAAACATGATATCCGGGTGATCCCCCATCCGCGAAGAGATTGATGCTGAAAAAATTAGAGGAAAATTGGTAGTTAAATCGAAAGTTAGAGACCTGTAGATACCTTAAATCAATATGAGACACAACAATCAAGAAGGGCCATGCTTAGAATCAAACATTCGGAAGCATATACTAACCTTCATCTTCTTCTCTACTGATGGGAATTGAAAAACCCTAACCCGTCAAAAACATATCAGATGAAAATCGATCGGCTGGATTAGGAGAGTCTCCGTTAGGGTTGTTCAAAGAGAAGATGTAAACATGAAGAATGAAAAGGAAATTAAACGATGGGGAAAGAGGTGTGCGGCCATAGTTGAACTTAGGGTTTTGGAAAGGGAAAAGGAAAACTGATAAAAGGGAAAGTGGAAAAAGAGAACGGTGAAGGCAAAGCAAAATTTTGAGCGCCATTTTCCAAAGCCAGCAGCGTTAGGAGATGACACGTGGCAAAAATTATTTTGCTTTATTAGAACTAGTAGATCACAAATGATGTATTTCTGGAACAGATTGTTATTTGAACTCTAATGTCATGGTTTATGTGACCATGTTTCTGTTTTTGTTATTTGGTCGACTATGACCGTATTAAACATTTGATAAAAGAAGAGAGAAAGCTTTACAAAAAAATTGAGGGGAAGGGTAATAGAACCTGCCACCATGTGGCTCGAAGCAGAGAGCTTTTCCGCTGCAACCGTCATTCAACTTTCCCTATTGGTTCATCTCTTAATATTATTATGGGTTCACTCTAGGTTTTTATATATAATTGCTACTAAAATTTCGAAATTTAGTGGGTTCGCCTGAACCCATAACGATATATTTAGGTCTGGCCCTGGTTATCACTAGCGCTTCACGACGGGTTCGGAACATAGAAAAAAATAAGCAAAACGCAAACTTAACGATAAAAACCATACTGCGATGGTATATTCGAAAGTCATAAAAAAGTATGTCCTGTATACGAATACAAATTATTCCAACAAATTCACCCCAAAATATATATAAAGATAAATAAGACGGTCGTGCATTACAACAAATCGATTTAAATGTAGATAAAAAATAGGGGTGAGCAAACGGAAAAACCTGACCCGAGAACCGATCAAACATAAATTACAGAACCGATTCACTACCCTAACCTGAATATAGGGTCGGTTCCGGTCTATAGGTCAAAGTCGGGTTTCACCGTGAAAAGAACCGAGAACCGACCCGACCCGGCCCGATTTTTTTATGAAAAATTGGAACCAATCTAAATACCTAGGTACTTGGGTTCGGGTCGGGTTGGGTATATTTTCGGTTCGGTTCTCGGTTATTTTCAGTTCGGTTCTCGGTTATTTTCGGCCCGAACCTAAACGTTCTCTATCAACAACTTTGTGTCTTTTACACATCACGCGGTTGAAATTAGTGGAATGTCATTGGATCCCTTTATTTTTCTTTCAACTTTGTTGACCAACTATTTCAAAACGCTCCTTGTTTAACTTTTAACACAAAAAAGCTTATCACATCATTAAAACAGAAATAAGGTTGTTTAGTATATGATCACGAATACGAGCTTCACTTATGGAGCTCGAGCAGTCTCACGAGCCTAAATGAGCCTATTATTTATTTCACTTATACTTAATATACTAAATGTGTGTATATATATTTACATAAATATAACTTTTATTTATAAAACTAGTGGGTTATCACCAGTGGCGGATCCAGTATCTTTTTTCTATGGGTTCAAATTTTTCGGCAGTCAAGTAACCGAACGTTGGAATTTTGGGTCGGGTCGGCCGGACACAGTATTTCATGGTCAAACTGAAGTTTTTGTTTTATCAATTCATAAAAAAAATCTTACAATCCTTTGTGCGACGTTGTTTTAGCTATAGTGCACTTAAAAGAAACTAAATTATAAAATACTGGTTTAACCAATAGTTTCTACCATATTCTAATAAAGTGTAGATAAAAAAACATGTCGCAATGGTGTATTTAGGCAAGCCATTTAAAAGCCGGTGTTGGTCAGTGTTGCTACAACAAATACAAGACCAAGGCCTGTAGCGATATCTCCAGGGTAAAAGGGTTCAAGGTTTCAGTTAGCCTAACGCAGGTCGTGGAGAGAGGTTCACTAGTATTATTGTTATTCTCCTTAGATTCTGAACTGATTAGAAATCGGCCCAGAAAGCAATCGTTGGAGAAGATTAATTATTTTGTGTGAATGTTGGGATCGAACCCTACCAGAGGAACAGATAATTAAAGCCGAAACTGGATCAGGGCAGTGGATCCAGAATAAGCAGATGTTACATACAAGTCTCTCCCCTTGAAAGTGGTTTCAACATCTGCTGACCTCCTATCTACTGATCGTGCAAACTGCTGACCTCCAAACTGCTGATCTAGTAATGGCCTGATGAAAGACTAAAGCTCTGTTGTTCAATCTACTGCCTTGAGTCAAGCACTGCTGATCCGGACAAGTACTGCTGGGTTCACAGCAGTGGAAGGATGCAGCAGTTATTAGATGTCTTTTATGTAATAAAATGTAATAGCAGTAGTTAGCATAGCAATGTTTGTATTGATCAGAGGTTAGAGTTTGTTAGGAGGTTAGATGTCACTTTCATGGTGACGTCAGCTTAGATGCTCAGTGGTTTGCTAGTGCCTATAAATAGAACAGTGCTCTGTACTGTTCTATTAGCTCTTTGCAAAATCGTCTTCTCTGCACGAACAAACACTGAGCTCTGGCTGAGGGGGAGTTTGTATTAAACATTGCATTGTAATCGTAATTGAAATAAATTCAATCTTCCGGTTCTTTGTTAAAAATGTTTGATCAAAGCAATACTCTCGTTTGATTGTATGCAAAGTTTGTTTCCATCTTAATTCCGCTGCACAACTCATCCATCTTCATTCTAATTCAAACGAAAAATACAATCAAAACCAAACTCAGATCCAACAATTGGTATCAGAGCCAGGACAGTCAAATTTGATTTAACAATCATTTTGACGTAAATAGTTCAGCTCATAAAAGTTGATACTGATAGTTTGTTTGTTTGTGTTGAAAAACAGAGCAAGGTTTAATCACCATCAAAGTTGATTAATCAGTGTCTGTAAAACAACCAGGATGACGTCACAATCACAAGATGATAAGAATAACATTGGCTCACTTTTTAAACCACCCATGCTTAAACGTAATGAATACAACATCTGGGAGAGAAGGATGGGTCACATCCTTGCTCAACAGAACATTGGATGTTGGAGGTCTGTTGTTTTTGGTCCCCATGTTCCTATGGTGCCCAGTGCTGAGGACGCAAAGAAGTTCGTTCCTAAACCAACTGAAAACTATACTGAAACAGATTTTCAAAAGTTCGAACTCGATGCCAAAGCATTTAGCATCATAGCATCCGCATTACCCAATGAGATCTATGCTGGACTGTTACACTGTAACAGTGCCAAAGAGCTATGGGATGCGTTGAAGGAACAGTTTGGGGGGACAGAGGAAGTCATTGAGAACAATAGGGAAATTCTGAATCAGCAGTATGAAACATTCTGTCACATCAAGGGTGAATCACTGACTCAGCAATTTGAGCGATTCAGTTGTCTCATTAGTGAACTAAGGCTTGTTAAAGTAACTTTTCCAAATTCAACTCAAAATAGCAGGTTCCTTAGGTCACTACCAGAAAAATGGGACACCATAGCTTTTGTCACTAGAAACTCTGCTGAGTTCAAAGATCTGACCCTGACCCAACTTCATGGTAGACTCCTGACCTATGAAAGGGAGTTGAACCAGAAAAAGAAGTTGCAAGAGTCTGGAAAAGTTGCTGATGATTATTCATTTGGTAACACAGCTCTTTTTGGTCAGGAAGAATCTGGGAGCAGTGGTAAGGATCAGGGTTATGATCACTTCATTGATATAACTGCTGGTGGAAATTTTAACAACACTGATCCTCACTCTGCAAATTATGCTTTTACTGCAAACTGTGAAAACCAGATGTCAGATAATTTGTGCTTTGAACTCAATGATTTGCAACATTTTGATCCCACTGACTTAGAAGAGATGGACATTTTGCATCAGTTGGCTTTGCTTAGTGTAATAACAAGCAAATTCTACAAGAGAACAGGGAGAAAATTCCCAGGGTTACATGGGAATTTAAGGGTGGGGTTGGATAAATTAAAAATCAAGTGTTACAAGTGCAATTGGCTAGATCATTTTGCTAGGGAATGCAGGAGTCAAACTACTGGTCCTATAATCACTCATCCCAGCTCAAACCCTAGACCACAAAATCAAAGCACTGTGCACTATACCCAATATACCCCTGTAGCTCATGTTAACACTGCTCACTATGCTGCTGCCCCTGTGCCTGTGCATTATGTCCAAACCACTGTTCCACAAATTCAGTACGTTCAAACCCCTGTCCCTCAGGCACAAGTGCAAACTGTTGCACCTCAAACAGCTGCTCCAGCAGCAGTACAACCAGATCAGCAAAGCTTCTTCACTCAAGGCTTTCTTGACTGGAGCAGTATACCTGATGAGCTTGGTGATGAAAATTTTGCACTCTATGCCTTTACTGAACCTTCTAATGATGAATTTTGTTTGATGGCATTAGAGTCAATACCAGAGGGGATTGAAACTGAAGGTGAACAGCTAAGTGCTGAAACAGTGGATGAGGTGACTGAAGCAGTGGTTACTGCTGTGGCTGGTGAACTACTGCTGGGAGAAATTTCAGGAACCCTGATTGAACCACTGACAGATCTGTGGTCCGAAGAGGATAAAGAAGAAGAGGAAGAGAAGAAAGCAGGTGAGAAAGAAGTAAGAGCTGATGATGAAGAAAATCATCAATGTGATTGTGCAATGATGGCTGCTGCTAAGGTATCTCCTCAAGTTCTTGAAAAATTGTGTTCTGACAATTGCATTATTGCTTTTGCTAACATCAAAGAGGTAAATGAAAACCTTCGGGATAAAATCTTAACTGATGAAGTCAAATTTGAAAGATCTTTAAAAGAACTTAAAAACAAATTGACTGAAAAGGAAAAAGAGATCAGCAGTCTGAAAGAAGAGCAGAGCATAACCAAAACCCAACTCCAAACTATGGTAGAAAAATACCAAGTTTGCAAAAAGGAGTTGGAGTCCACCCAGATCACCTGTGAAAAATGGGTGGAATCATGCAAAGGGTATGAGGTTATGCTTGAAAAACAGATTAAAAGCAATGTGAAATTTGGTGTTGGTTATAGAAAACATGATGATGAAAACACTGCTTTTGAAAAATCTGTTCAAACCACTGATGTAACAACTGAGTTCATCCCTACAAATAAGAATGGCCAAGAAGTGAAAATCACTGACAAACTTGGTAACAAAATCACACTTGACAGACCAATGGGATCCTCTACTTTTGAGGAGATTGAGAAATACTAATTTAAACCCACATGGTCTGATGAGTGTGATATTCTTGAAAATTTCAAGCCCATGGACTTTACAACCATTGATGGTGTTAAAGCTCCAAAAGCTAAGGTCATTCCTCTCATGGACATCCCAACAGAGGTTAAAAACTCTGTTGCAAAGGAGTCTGAGAAGAGAAAGAAGAGAGAAAAGATCAATAACTTGTTTTGTGAATTTTGTGAGAAAAGGAATCATCTAACAAAAGACTGTTTCCATTTAAAAGCATATGATTTGAACAAAACAAGTGTCATTTTTCCGGCTGAAAGCTGCATAGTCTATGGTAAAACAAACCACAAAACTCAAGCATGTGTGTATCTCAAAAACTTTGATGTGAAAAAGAATGAGTACATTGCTAAAACATCATTGAGTCCATCAACATCATCTATCAAATTCACCAAGAACCAACCACTGTTTATGCCAGTTCAAACAGTTGTCACAAAACAGCTGAACCAAACATCTGTCAAAAGAGATGTTCAGGTTATTGATGCACCCCCTGCCAATCAATACAAAAGAGGTAAGGAGAAACAGTCTTACCAAAGGATTCCACACGTTTATGAGACCTACAAAAGGCCCTCTAAACCTAAAGTGAATATGCATCCTTTTGGTTATCAACAGGTGATTGGTCAAGACCCCCAACAGTGGTTAGAAAGAAACAGTCCTAAAACTGCCCAAACCCCTGACTTAACCACTGTCCATCAATCTGCATCCATCCCAGACACTGTTGAGACCCCATCCAAAGCCTTATTGGCTTTGGAAACCCTAATGAACCAATCCTTTTACTTCATGTGCAGGGAGCTTCTGCCTGCTTAGATATCCTCTGGTATGTTGATAGTGGAGGCTCCAGGCACATGACTGGATGTAAAGCCCTACTCAAAGATTTCAAAATTCATGGAGGGGGTGATATATCCTTTGGGAATAACAGTAAAGGGAAAGTTCTGGGGTCTGGTACAGTACAATCTGGCAATGTAAAATTTGAAAATGTCAATCTGATAGACAGTCTGAAATTCAACCTCCTGAGTGTTTCACAAATGAGTGACAAGGGGTATGGGTCATTCTTCACAAAGAAGTGTTGTAGGATTGTTGGACCAGAAATGGTCAAAAAGATTGAAGCAATAATAAAAACTGGTCAAACAAAACTTGTTGCTCAAAGAAGTGGCAATGTTTATGTTGTTGATATGTCAAAAGAGTGTCCCAGAGCTGATGCCTGTCTGTTCTCAGCTGCCTCTAACAAAGAGATAGAACTTTGGCACAGAAGACTGGGGCACACAAATCTTAAGACAATCACTGAAATTTCAAAAAATGGGTTGGTAAGAGGCCTACCACAAAAATTGTTTTCATGTCCTGAGCATTATGTTTCCTGTTTAAAAGGAAAACAACATAAAAGCTCTTTTAAGTCCATTGAAGAGTCCAAAACAACCCAGTGTTTGCAAATGCTGCACATGGATTTGTTTGGCCCAGTTCAAGTCATGAGTCTCAAGAAGAAAGGATATTGTTTGGTTATTGTTGATGACTTCTCTAGGTTTACATGGACTTTCTTTTTACACTCAAAAGATGAGACTGCAGGCATTTTGCAAGACTTTGTGACACAGGTTGAAAAGCAATTTGACCTTCCAGTAAAAGTCTTCAGGAGTGACAATGGCACAGAATTCAAAAATAAGGAGTTGGATGCCTTCTGTGGGAAGAAAGGGATTGTAAGGCAGTACAACATCCCTAGAACACCAGAACAAAATGGGGTAGTTGAAAGAAAGAACAGAACTTTGATTGAGGCTGCCAGAACCATGCTTGCTGATTCAGGTTTGCCATTAACATTTTGGGCAGAGGCAGTAAACACTGCTTGCTATGTCCAAAACAGAGTTTTAATAAACCCCAGGAACAAAAAGACTGCTTATGAAATTCTATATAAAATCAAACCACTGATCTCATACTTCAAGGTATTTGGCTGCCCATGCTTTATTTTGAACTTAAAAGATTCCATTTCAAAATTTGCAGCCAAAATTGATTGTGGTTATCATCTGGGATACTCAACCACTGCCAAGGCCTACAAAGTGTTTAATACACGGACCAAGGCAGTGGAGGAGACCTTGAATGTAAAGTTCAATGAACTTTCATCAATGAAAATCCCAGCAAATCCTGCAGATCTGTTTGATCTTGATAAATTCACTTTTGAAAATACTGCTGTCAAGACTAACAGTGCAGGTCCATCAGAGGATTCAACACCAGACTATGGGTATGAAATCATCATCCCTCAAAGGTCTGCCAAAATGGGAAGAGCAGCAGATGTTCAAAACAGTTGTCAAAGCTCAACCACTGCTACCTCAACATTTGTTGACCAAAGTAGTCCCTTAACCACTGCTTCCACATCAACAAACACTGCTGACAAAAGTCCCCAAACAGTGGATAAAAGTCAGCATGTGTTCACACCATTACCCCCTATTCCACCACCTTTTGAAGCCACTGCTGGATCATCAAAGTCACCAGCAGTGGTTAGCTCAGATGATACACATTTGCAGCCTTTACCAACAAATGCCATCATTCCATACCAAGGAGATTTAATCTTCTTGAGATCCCATCCACCTGATCAAATCATTGGCAACATCAATGAAGGGGTGCTCACAAGAAGCCAAACCCAAAACATTTGTCTTTTTGCTGGTTTTCTATCACTTCATCAGCCAGTCAAGTACCAAGAGGCACTGAAAGACAATAGCTGGGTAGAAGCCATGCAAGAGGAGCTCCAACAGTTTAAAAGACAACAAGTATGGGAGCTTGTACCATTGCCAGAAGAGGTTAGTCCCATCGGCACAAAGTGGGTCTTCAAAAACAAAACTGATGAAAGGGGCATTGTTGTCAAGAATAAAGCCAGGCTTGTGGTTCAAGGTTACAGAAAGGAAGAGGGGATTGATTATGATGAAACTTTTGCCCCTGTAGAAAGATTGGAAGCTATAAGACTGTTCCTGGCCTTTGCTGTCAACCACAACATGAAGGTGTTTCAAATGGATATCAAAAGTGCTTTCCTCTATGGTACAATTCAAGAAGAGGTTTATGTCTGTCAACCTCCAGGTTTTGAGGATCCATTTTATCCAGATCATGTCTACAGGCTAAACAAAGCCTTGTATAGCCTGAAACAAGCACCTAGAGCCTGGTATGAAACTCTTTTCCAACTTCCTACTCTCAAATGGTTTCAAAAGAGGTACCATTGATAAAACATTGTTTCTAAAATGGAGGGGGAAGGATTTAATGATTGTCCAAATTTATGTGGATGACATTATTTTTGGAAGCACATGTAATAACATGTGTGAGGAGTTTAGGGAACTCATGACAGCTGAGTTTGAAATGAGTGCAATGGGTGAGCTGCAATGCTTTCTTGGTCTCCAAGTTCAGCAAATGCAAAATGGAACTTTCATTCATCAAAGCAAATATGCTAAAGAACTTTTAAACAAATTTGATATGAATGATTGTAAACCATGCAGCACACCCATGGCAACAAATAAGCTTGTCATGTCTGATGAAAAGGATGAGCTGATTGACCAAACACTTTATAGAAGCATGATTGGGTCTTTATTGTACCTAACTACATCTAGACCAGACATCATGTTTGCAACATGTGTCTGTGCAAAAGTCAATCAGCTCCCAGAAAATCAAATCTCATTGCTGTAAAAAGGATCTTCAGATACATAAAAGGTGCTCCCACACTTGGTATCTGGTATCCAGCTAATGGGAATATCAAGCTTTCAGGTTTTTCAGACAGTGACTTTGCTGGATGTCACACCACAAGGAAGTCCACTTCAGGAGGGTGCCAGTTTCTAGGCGATTGCTTGGTTTCTTAGCAAAGCAAAAAGCAAGCAGCTGTTTCAACATCCACTGCTGAAGCTGAATACATTGCTGCTGCAAGCTGTACAGCCCAACTCCTGTGGCTTCAAAATCAGTTGCTGGATTTTGGTATCACTGCCTTAAAGACACCACTCATGTTGGATAGCCAGGCAGCAGAAAATATCATCAAAAATCCAGTTTCCCATTCAACCACCAAGCACATCGACATCAGACATCACTTTGTGAAGGATTGCTATGAAAAAGGTTTGATTTCTCTGCATCATGTTCCAACTAAAGACCAGCTGGCAGATGTGCTCACAAAAGCATTAGATACTGCCACCTTTGAAAGCTTGGTCTCTAGGATTGGCATGCTAAACATGGAATAACAAGCAACATCTTGTTCTTCTATGAATAAAAGCATTAAAATGTTTTCAGAAAATCAAAAATCCATCCTTAAAAATAGTTAAAAATGAAGTTTTCATTAAATTCCTTAAAAGTGTGCCATAACCACTGCTTGTTCAAAAGTCTGCTCTACTTCAAAGTCTGTCCACTGCTGAAAGCCATCCTCTGTCCTCTCATTTCCTTGATAAACTCTGTTGTTCAAAAGCAGTGTCTTATCCACTGATATGCTATCCACTGATAGTGAAAATCATCCACTGCTTCCATTTTACCGTTGTAACCACTGCCTTCATCAGTATCTTTCATAAAAGTACTGTCCTTCATTTCACCAGGGGTTGGCATGTGGGCAGTACATTGTGGTCAGACCTTTTGTAACCGCTGCCACGTCAGCATTCACTTTTTCCCCATAAAACCCCCACTTCACACCAAAAACAGGGTTTTACTGTCGAATTGAATTCTCTAAAATTCTCTTCTCAAAACAGTTTTTCTTCAAATTCCTTCACAACTTTCTTCAATAATCATCTCCAAAATGACAAAATCGAAGCCATCTGTAAAACCCACTTCCAAATCATCTTCAAAAGAGGTCTCTCAAAAGGCTAAACTCACTGAAATTCCACACAAACCATCTCACAATCTTCTGGGTCTTCTCACAAAACCCGGCACCACAAATATCTTCAACTCCATCATTGATACCATCTCCGCATCAAAGTACAAAACTTTGTTAACAGCGGATGCACCAATTTACTTGACAACCCAAAGAGAGTTTTGGAAGAATGCAACCCTTGAAAAACAAGGAGACACTGTAATAGCCATTAACTCTTCTCTAAAGGGTAAAGATGTCAAAATCACACCACAATCCATCTCAGAGGTCTTTCAACTCGACGATCAGGAAGGTCAAATTACTTTTCCCAAAAACGAGTTAAAAAATGATTTTCTGGAAAGAGGGTATAATGCAGAAGTGAAAAAGGACACCTTACAAAAAGGTTACTTCCCTTCTGCAACAAGGTTTTTATTTCATACCCTTCTAATGTGTGTTTCAAACAAAACCACTGCTTTTAATGAAATATCATTAAAAATTCAACATCTGGGATATGCTATTCTTCAAGAAGAAAATTTTAATTATTCCCGGGAAATTTTTAATGATCTGGTTAAAAATGTTGAAACAAAATCATTCTTATTGTTTCCCAGGTTTTTAAGCTATTATTTTGAAAAGAAATTCAGTAAGGATGATATTGCTGAAATAAACCAAGGTGACTCTTTACAAATGCACATCTTAACTGCTGAAACTTTTACAAGAATGTCAACACCTTGCAAAACACAAGCAGAGGTGCCTGAGCAGAATTTAGCAGCTACCACTGCTCCTCAGGTATCTGCTGCTGAGCCCACTGCTCAAGGTGATCAAAGTAGCAACACAACTGCTTTGAAACCCACACCTAAAATCACCAAAAAGCCACAGAAAAAAAACTCAAAAACCCCCCAAACCTATCAAAAAGGCAACTCTGGAGGATGAGATACCAGAGCAACTGCCTGTGACAAAACAAAAGTCACAAGAAACCACTACTGCTTCTTCCTCACAGCAGTTGGTACAAATATCTCAACCCATAACCAAACCTCCTCCTGTTTCTTCTCAAAAAGAACAGGTTGTACACATTGGGACACCACATTATGATGCTCTGGAATCACTCGTTTCCATCATCCACAGCCCAATGCCCGGGGCAAATTCTCTTCTAACCCCAAACATCACATCCACAATTCCCCCACCAACTAAACTTCTGTTGGATGCAATTGATTTGAACCAGGCACTAACCAGTCCTTCTCAATCACCTATCAATGAGAACATGCCTCAACAAATGACTGGGTCTGATGTATCAATCTTTGCTAACCCACCAACACAACCTGAGGAGGTTACACCCCTTGAGTTACAAGTCACTCTTGGTGGTAATCCAAGTGAAGCAGCCACTACAACTGTTGAACCCACTGGTTTACATTTGGACAGTGGTTACATTAATAAGACTTCCTTGGAGGCAATTCCTTCCATAGCACCTCTGACATCTACCAGTGGATTCTTTTTAACCACTGGCAACATCAAAAGATTGTCAAGTGTTGAAGGAAGAAGACCCCAGTACCAAGACAAAGGGGCATCAGTGGTTAATGTTTGGAGTACACTCCCTACCTCAACCACTGATAAAACCACTGCTAGTGGGAAATCAGATGATCCCATTAAATTGGGTGATGGTTTAAAATATTTGGAATTGACGGAACGTGTTGATAAACTGGATACTTCAGTTGCAGATATCAAAGAAATGCTGCAACAGCTGTTGAAGGTACAAAAGCAGCAATCCACTGTTGTTCCACCTCAAGCACCTGCTCCACCACAAGCACTTGCTGCAAATGAGCTCTGGAATCTATTTCAACCTTTTCTCCAACAACAAAAACAAATGGCTGATCAGCAACATGAAATACATGTCCAAAAGCTGAGAAACATCATGGAGTCTAGGTTCAAGAACACACAAGCTGACATCAAGGCTCTCAAGGCCCATTTATTAAAAACCACTGGCACTACTCCTCCAACAGTTCTTTTTATTGATCAACTTCCCCCAGATAATGCCAAAGGGGGGGGGGGGAATTCAGGAGTGGAAGAAGAAGATGCTATGACCAGAAATATTCCTTTGCCAGATGGTAGCAAAAAGGTTGATGTTACCCAAGAAGCACTTGATGAAGGAGTAGCAAGTGTAAAAAGGGATAGAGCGACAAAGGATATTTCAAGATGGAATGAGGAGAAAAGAGCTTACATGGAGCTGAATGCGCAGGGTTGTTCTGGGCTAAAGGATGTTCAAAATCCTGAGCTAAAAGGAAATCTCACTAGAAAAGTGAAGAAACCCAAGTCCACACCATCCAGAATTCCAAAGCATACTCCAAAGCCACCATCCAAAAGCCACCAACATCAATCCTCCATCCAAACAACTGTTGTAACTCCTGCTGTATCAACTACTGCTGGTAATTCAGAGGTTTCAACATCTGTTACCACTTTAACACACACCACAACCACTGTTTCACCACCACCACCATCACCACCAAAAACAATATCACCACCATCACCTCCTGCCAAAAAGTAGAAGACAGCAGATGTTACAATATCTGCTGTAATGACAACAGTGGTTGAAGCACCAGTTGTTTCAACAGTTGTCTGTCAACCACAAACCACTTCCACTCAAACTACCACCACTGTTTCACCCAAAGCATCATCAGTCCCTCCTCAAACAAAAAGGAGAAGGCTAATTCTAAAAGATGATGACACATCTCCACCACCAAAATCGTTGTCACTTGTTACAATACCCAAGCCTGTTCCTCTCTCATCAGCACATGTTCAACAGCCCTTAGCTCCTGCAGGTGTTCAATTTCCTCTTGAGCTCATAGCAGTCAGAGAAGAAATCAAGTCCTTTTATTATGAGGATGCCTGCTAAAAGGAGATTGCCATCAGTTAAAGGATATCCCAGGCCTAACAATATTGAAGAATACTTGAAAATCAAGGCTAAGCAAGCAGAGGATATCTCAAAAAGAAATACATAAGGGAAATCTGATAGAGAAATACAGCAGAATTATCAATACTTGCTCATACAAGTCAGATCCCTAGAACAGTTTGCAAAAAATGTATGTCAACAAATTTCAGAAAGAGCAGATGAAACTCTAAGAAAAGACTACATTGAAAGCATTATGTCAACCAAAAAGTACAAGGGAGAAAAGCACATGTACAAGGAGTGGACCATTCCTGAGCTTGAACAAGAAGCAGCCAGGATTCAAGAAATGATCAAGAATAAGGTCAAACACACTCCTCCAGAATGGGCAAAGTACAAAAAGAATGTGCCTGAAAAATCACTTGAGCTGAAGAGAATGAAAGAGGAACTGGTTGCTGCTGATTATGGGTCTAAACATCAAGTGGCAAGATGGAAAGAAGATATAGTCAGGGTCACCTACAAAAGGTTGGAGGAACTAAGAAAGAAAGATCCCACATTTCCTCAAAAGCCTGACTATCCTGAAGCAGAGGTTTCAAAAAGACCATCAAAGCTGCAAATCAGGAGAGCTACTGCTCCAACTGGTGCAGCCATCTATAAAAGAAGGCCACACAAACAGTCGGGTGCTGAAACCATTCAAGAGCTCATAGAAGGAGATGCCCTTGTAAAAGAAGGCATCAAGAAAACGATTGTAGAAACTCTTGGATTGGATCAACCTGCAAGTACTGCTCAAACAGTCATCAATAGGCCAGCTTCACCAAATACCTCTTCAAATAAAAATCTCCCAAGAAACCCACCAGGCTCAAAAGTACTAAAGTGGGAAACTGACAAACAGACCCATGTATTGACTATGTTCAGGTCTGGTGGAGAAGTGAAGAAAATAACAAGGGAACAAGCTCTTGGCCTGAGTCTTGAAGATATGCAGGATCTCCTTGATCTTCCACTTGGTAGGGATGAAGATGACACAGATGCCCTAGACTTTGAGCTACAACTTAAAGGTCAGATAAGGGAACTGTTGATGAGGCAATAAAAGTTCCACAATAATGAAGAGTTTTGGCATTATCTGTTCCAGGGGGAGATTGTTGGGATCGAACCCTACCAGAGGAACAGATAATTAAAGCCAAAACTAGATCAGGGCAATGGATCCATAATAAGCAGATGTTACATACAAGTCTCTCCCCTTGAAAGTGGTTTCAACATCTGCTGACCTCCTATCTACTGATCGTGCAAACTGCTGACCTCCAAACTGCTGATCTAGTAAAGGCCTGATGAAAAACTAAAGCTCTGTTGTTCAATCTACTGCCTTGAGTCAAGCACTGCTGATCCGGACAAGTACTGCTGGGTTCACAGCAGTGGAAGGATGCAGCAGTTATTAGATGTCTTTTATGTAATAAAATGTAATAGCAGTAGTTAGCATAGCAGTGTTTATATTGATCAGAGGTTAGAGTTTGTTAGGAGGTTAGATGTCACTTTCATGGTGACGTCAGCTTAGATGCTCAATGGTTTGCTAGTGCCTATAAATAGAACAGTGCTCTGTACTGTTCTATTAGCTCTTTGCAAAATCGTCTTCTCTGCACGAACAAACACTGAGCTCTGGCTGAGGGGGAGTTTGTATTAAACATTGCATTGTAATCGTAATTGAAATAAATTCAATCTTTCGGTTCTTTGTGAAAAATGTTTGATCAAAGCAATACTCTCGTTTGATTGTATGCAAAGTTTGTTTCCATCTTAATTCCGCTGCACAACTCATCCATCTTCATTCTAATTCAAACAAAAAATACAATCAAAACCAAACTCAGATCCAACAGTGAAGAAGAGAACTTGTAAGAAGCAAGCTTTCATGGGAGAAGAAGAAGAAGAGAAGCAAACATGAAGCTAGTTCTCGAGATGGAGAGGAAGAATCAGAGAGTTAGGATGATTCCTACTGATTCTGGAGTGGTTGCAATGTTTGCCATGGTCTGCTTCTTATAAGGAATGAGATTTCTCAAAGGGGAAACCTGCGGACAAAAGGGTGTGCTCTCCCATATGTTCTGGTTGCGGCTGGGCAGGAGGTTTCACACGCAAAGGGTGATGTGACAAGGCTCTGACTTGTCCTTTTTACTGTTCTTGCCAGCTAATGATTTCTGAACCTTTTAACCTTTTAAGCTGTTGTGTCTCTAATCAGTTTATTAAGGTTTGAGCTACCCCCGTCATCAGCCCCCCAAGTCAGAGGTATTTGGGGTGTAAGCTTTTTTGGATTGCTTAAAGGCTTGAAGGATTGAAAGGTCATCAGGTGTCTAAGTTTTTTTGGATTTGAGTTTTGAAATGACAGTTAATTTGATGGATGGCAGTTTTTTGCCTTTTGCGTAATAATAACTGCCTAGACTTCACTTTCTTTTTTCTTTTGATCGTCTCTCCTGGGTGCTAGTAAAGATCTGTATGTGAGTTATTATTGTCTCACTCGAGAGGAAGTTGAGGCTTTTTGTAAAGAATGGGGGATCGATCTAAGGTTTAATCCGGTGGCTCCGGGTTTTAGATAAATCGATCGATCAGTGTCCCGCTGGTTCGATTACTCTTTTTTGCTGTCATCTCGAGATTTCCAACTTGTGTAATCCGTTTTCGGTCTTTGTTCTGAATATTTTAGAGTATTATTGTGTGTCGTTTGGTCAGTTGCGTCCTCAAGGTCTTGCTGGGATTTTACACTTTGAGGTTTGTGGTAGGGTATGACCCATCGTTGTTGTTCCGATGTTTCTTCCGGTTGACTAAGAACGACGATTGGGTCATGTTTGAGACATCCCAAGTTGATGTTTGTTTGACTTTCTCAATGGTTACTACCTTTGGTTCTTGCAAGGACCGATTTTTTCTGGATTTCTGAGTCCATTGTTCCCTTCAAGCTTGTTTGAAGGCACCCTGATGCTGTGTTAAACAAGCTTAAGCCATTTGAGTCTCAACTAGAGAGTTGGTTGTTAAAAGCCATTAGGAAGTGTCCTTCAAGGCTTCGTCCCTTTCCTGAACACCTTTTAGTATTGATGGGTGTGGGCACCTTGTGGGACAAGCCGGATCGTGACCCTGTGCTCATGAGGTATGATCAGGGTATGATGTTTTGCCTTATGCTTTATCAAGAGTGATGATACCTCTGATGTTGTGTTTGGGGATGCTGAGGCCACCCCCGGTGAAGATGCTGTTTCCAGAGGTGCTGAACACAGGTTCGAGGGTTCAGGTTATGTGAACGTTCCAAATGTCAAAGGCTTTACTAGGATCGGTGCTTCCAAAGCTTCTACCCATTGTTTAACCCGACGTATGTTAAAGGGAGCTGACCAACTATTGGCCTCTGAGCCAGTGCAACCGAGTTATGATATAGAGGCTTCGGACGACTTGGAAGTTGGGGTTGAGAGAAAATAATAAAAAAAGACAAGGAGTTGCCCTTGGTGATTGGTAAGGAGAGTAAAGCAGCGGGTAAGAAGGTTGTAAGCTTGAAGGGTTTCGGGAAAGGTGGTGAAGGTTCCACCAATGTTAATCCCGAAGAGGTTTATGTGCCGGATTGGAAGATCACAGTTGGTGACAGCTTCAAGTCTTCATCCGTTTGTGAGAATGTTCTTACCCATTTTGCTCCTCCTATTGTACGAGGTTCTTGCTCGTCTATGGACGACGACCTGATAATCTCGAAGATGATGATGGGTGCTTGCAACCTTGTTGCCTTGCTTCTAGAGGGTGTATCCCGATTTCGCAAAAGGATGCAAGAATATGAAGTCTTTTAAAAGAAGAGGGATGAGATGAAAGCTTCAATGGTTGCTTTGAAAGAAGCTGAGGGCTACGCTGAGAAGGAGAAAGCATTGCTGTTTGAAGATTTGAGGAGTTTTCTTTCCACACAAGACTGATATGGTTGAGTTGGAAAAATGCTTGGAGGCTGACAAGGTTTAAGTCAGGGTCGATAAGGCTGCCTTGGAGGTTCAGAAAAAGCCTTATTAGAGGAGAAAGAAAGGTTAAAGGCTTCACTTGCCCAGGCAACTAGTGATAATAAATGGCTCATTGAGCATGGATTCCAGCAATTGGTTACCTATCTTCACTATTCATCGGAGTTCAAAAAGGTCTTGGGTGATGTGTACACCGAGCTTCTTGCTCATGGGAGACACCATGGTTTGTTTGTTGGTTACAAAGCTTTGTGAGCCTGGGGAGCCTCGGGAAAAGTCTTCTCTTTTTCAACCCAAAGCTTTCGAAGTCTTCAAGGAAACAGTTTTGAAGATTGAGCATATGATTTACCCTTATGTGGGTAAAGTCTCCAAATGTTTTGGTAAACCTTTGCCTGTCTTGCAAAGGCTAAAACCTCGGGGCCTTAATGAGGCTGTTTATAACGAAGTGCTGAAGTCCCTCTCGAAGAAACGTCCTTGCTCCAGAGATAGCGAGGAAACGTGTTCTGAAGGTGGTGAGGGCTCAAAAGGTTCGAGCCTTGATGATGAAGGTTGAAAATACCCAAGATGATGGGGTTTCAAAGAAGGATGGTGCAGCAAAGTCTACCATCTCTGATGCTACCAAGTGAAGAAGAGACTTTGATTTGTAGCATTCTTAGCATGTCGAACAATGTTATGGATTGTTTGTTTGAACATCCTTTTATTTTAAGGGAACCATTTAGGTTCTTTGGTGGTTAAAGCCTGGAAGGCTTGTCGACAATGTTTTATGTTTGATGGCCAGTATGGCCCTTGCTATCTTTAACTTATCTTGCTATGTTTATTGTGTTGTTCAGTTTACTCCCTTATGTTTTCATTGGTTTTGTATGTTGTCTTTGTTTTGGGCGGTGCATCTTATGTTACTTATACCTTAAAGGGTTCAGTGGTAACTTAGCCTTAGGATATTTTTAACAAGAAGATACAAACTCTATCCTATGTATGACATTCACTTAGAGTCTTTTTGGTTCGTAAGCCAATGTTGGGGCTTAAGGAACATTTGGTGTAGGCTGTTCAAACCCATCGATGAGACATGATTTTTAAGATTTCTCTGAGTCTCATGGAGTTGTATTGATTTAGGAACTGACGTGATGTCGTGGTCACAATCAAATTTAATCCAATTACTACTAAATAGTTAGCGGCAAGTGGGTATCGAACACAGGGAGTTTGTGGAATATGTGTTATTTAAAGGTTTATCTAAGTTAACTAAAATTAAACTAATTGCAATGAAAGTAAAATTCAAGAGTTGGTTTGGTTGATTGAGTTTTAAAAACTAAATTACTATTCTAATTTGCAAAATGAAAGTTTTGGTTTGTAAACAATTTAGAGACAAATGACCATCTTTAGTTTCCGGTTTGCTTCGACGTTTATGCTATCATTCCACTAGAAAGAACTACATAGACATAGTTCATGTGTGATTACTTGTTGTGATAAAAGGGAACTAAGTACTCAGATTCATAGAACATGAGGTTGTTACCCGATAACCAATTAACCCTTACCCAATCCTAATTCTACCCATGATATCTCGATTGCCAACGACACCAAGAACGTATGGTTTCAAACTAAATTAACATAAGAATCAACAATTTACAAACAATCAATCACACACCATAACAAATAAATCATAAAGACAAAGTTTGTTATTCTAGAAATAAGGAATTCAAGCACAAAGTCTTACATAACCTTCAACCAAAGATGATCACCATAAGTTTAGCCACTCATGACTTGGACAATCATCATCACATACATATCAATGTTCATAGGAATTAAAAACACTAACAAGATGTTTAGAATTTGTTTCAAGCTCTCCAGAACACCAAAAATTCGCCTCTAGACTGCTTGTAACCGAATGGGATTGATTGGATTTGAAAAGAGACCATAAATCCACATTAAAAGGTGGAAGTTACACATTTACGTAGGTTAGTGCCGTAAGCTTACGAGGGCTTGGAATGGCTTACGGTGGCTTTAAACTGTCATACGGTGACAATTTATGCCAGGGACCACCGTAAGCTACGCCCTCCACCGTAGGCTACGGTGGGCTTCAGCATGAAATTTTGTTTTCACATAACTTTTTCGTTTCAACTCCGTTTTCTTCGCCATTTTCGCCCACGTTCTCGTAATTTCATCCTTTATCATGTGATATTCTTAGTTCTTCCATTCCAATATTTTATTTTTTATTGATGCTCCAAATTCCTTCCCTTTTAAGCTCCATTTGTACCTAAAACACAAACAACCGTAGTTACCAAATTCTAGACAATTACATGGATAAATGCAGGGTTAAATTATCATTTATAACACTTAAGGGTTGTCCTATGGACTACCCGTCAGGAACTCACCCCTTATATAGGTCCATTCAACCCTTGAACCTATTGAGCGGTGTGGCCTGGGAGCTCATCCCCTTACATGGCCCTTGCCATGGAGTTTCTTGCTAGGTTCTCAACCTGATTATAGGATAGAAAGACAAATTTTGATTCATTGTTCATTCGTTTCAAAGTACTTTGATTACTAGGGGAATAGAACAACCTTTTGGAACTATTTGTAACACGTTTTGGTTAAACATGGAACCTTTTAAGGTTTTTGCCATCCCAATGGCGGGGAAGCTTTTTGCCTTGCGGACCTGCCAGCTTGTATGATCCCCCTTTGTGGTCTTTAAGGATAGTGTATGGCCCTTCCTACTTAGGGCCAAGCTTTCATTGGCTTTCTTTCTTGTAGGCCTCATTATTTCGAAGCACAAGGTCTCCATGCTTGAAGCGTTCATGCTTCACCCATGTATTGTAATACAATTCCATGTTTTGCTTGTACCTTGCTTTTTGTATGGCTGCTTGATCACGAGCCTATTCGAGGAGTTCCAAATTCAACATCGTCACTTTCTTATTTGGATCGAGGTCGATGTTAATTGTTCTTTGTGTTGTTACTCCGATTTCAGCTAGGATTACAGCATCTGATCCAAACACTAGGCTATATGGTGTTTTCTTGTGGCTTGTTTTCTCGGTTGTTCGAATTTCCCATAGCACATTGGGAAGTTATTAGAGCCAGTTTCTGTTGTAGCTTCCCAATCGAGACTTAATCCCTTCAACAATGTTGCAGTTTGTCCTATCAACCTGGCCATTGGATTGT
This sequence comes from Helianthus tuberosus, assembly GCA_030545235.1. Lineage (NCBI taxonomy): Eukaryota > Viridiplantae > Streptophyta > Magnoliopsida > Asterales > Asteraceae > Helianthus > Helianthus tuberosus. Next base: position 279,618 of record JARYGA010046105.1, read on the forward strand.
GGGTAAGCTACCGAGCTGAATACTTGAGTTATTTTGAACTCCTTACACCAGGAGCTAGAAGGCTTCTCGACAAACTTCATCCCGTTATCCATGACTAGTACCCCTGGGAGCCCAAAACGATAGATTATATTTTCCTAAACGAAATCAATGACTTGTTTCCCTGAGATTTTTGCCAATGGTTTTACTTCTGGCCACTTGATGAAGTAGCCCACGGCTACCAATAAGAACTTGACTCCTCCTTTGGCTGGTGGGAATGGTTCAATAATGTCCATTCCCCGCTTGCGAAATGGCCAAGCCGAGGAGGTGGGAACGGGGTCATGTTTGGGGCTTTTGGGTACCGGAGCATGTAACTGACAAGCTTTACATTTTCGCTGTTGTTCGAAGGTATCTCGATGCATGGAAGGACAAAAGTATCCGTGGTTCATCAGCTTTGACACCACCGATCTTGGGCCATAATGAGCCCCACATATCCCTTCGTGAACCTCTTTGATCAGATATTGGCTTTGTTCCGGGCCAACGCATTGTCACACCCCTATTTTCCACGTGTCACCGGTGGGCCCGGTGGGGAGTATCGTGACGTAGTTGATATCATCATAAGTCAAACAACACAATATATAAATGCACAGCGGAAGCAAAGATAGATTCATTTCAACTTTAATAAAATGTAATATTAAATATCACGAATAGTTGAAACGGATCCACAGGCGGATCAAAATAAAGAAGATATTGTTCAACAGTTTTATTGACATCCAAGCTTGCGAGACTTATTGTGGACGCTAGAAGACAGCCAGCCTAGTACGCGTAGTACCTGCACTTAACCTTTTGGAAAATACGTCAGTTTATACTTGGTAAATACAATTTAACTGACTCATTTTGAAAAGGTTTGAAAATTTATTTGAATGCACGTGGCACAAAAAAATTTTATAACTTGGGATAATTATGTGAATATAATCTTGTAAGGGAATTACATGTTACTTATGCGTTCAGTAGCCCGATCCGTAGACCGGGTTAAAGATTAATAGACACACCACATTATTTGGTTCGGCACTGACGGGTGTACGCCTACACCCCGTGCTTAGGTCGTGGCCATCTCGTAAGATGATGCCAAGGATATCCGGGACATGGTCATTAACCCCCCAAAGGCTTTAAGCAAACAAAACACATTCAAAACGTAGCATATCAAGGATTTAACCACTATTCGATTAAAGATTCAATGCCGGACCAAGCGGTATTTTATATACCGTACCCCAAGCCCGTATAGGGAAAATAAGTTAAAAGTATTTACCTTGGTAAGTATAAATCACAATTAGCGAGTGAAGGTAGCTTTTACTGGTTCTTCTATTCTGGAACAAAGGTTTATAATAACCTATTAGATTTCTAACGGGTCTTTATTTAAGCCTAAGCTTAGACCGGTTAGCTTTCAAGGACGATACGGTTCAAACGCACGATTAAGCGAAGACCGGATAGAATGTGATTTAGACCCGACAAGTTTGAATACTTGTATAATATGAGTATACTAAATACATTCTGGATTTTGAGACAAAGATGATAAGGTTTGACCCGTTTCGGTCAATTTATGCAAACTAGTTACATAAACCGAACCGAGCGCGAAAAGGGCGTCACGGGTAACCATAAGAGTCATATGCAAGTTCCCTGAGTTAATATTCCTTAAACATGTTGTGATATCAGTAAGGTATCTTCTATTATGCCCAAAACGGATTTAAACACAAATTATGCCTCATAAGGGCATTTTGGTCATTTAAAAGATTATAAAAGAGTTTAATTAGTAATCTGAGTTACAGGTCTGATTTATACAGTAAATACACTTAACTTAATAAGTTATAACAGTAGGGTATGACCTATATGTGAAATTTATCATTTAAAACCAAACTATGCACCTTAGGGGTATTTTGGTAATTTCACAAGGGCTAAAAAGGTCAAAACTGGAAATCTGAGTTCAAAAACTTTTACTTACTGTTATTATATAAAAATATACTAAAAATATCAGTAGGCATCAACCTTATATGTTTAATATAGTGTTAGTACATACTATGCGTTAAAAACGCTTAAAAAGGCGATTTGGAGCCATTTCCGGGTTTTTAAAGGAAAACTGATATTTTTATAATTCCAAAAGGCTCAAAATATTTTATTTAACAAATAAAATCAGTAGAAAAAGGTTTGGGGTCAAAAGGATTTGTAAAACTCATTTTATGGCTTAAAAGGGCAAAATCGGTATTAACCGAATTAAACTTAGAGACCTATGTTATGCTCAGCCAAAAATTAAATAAAAATATTCAAAAATCCCAAAATATTATATTACATCAGTGGGTAAAAAGTTTGATATCAAAAAGTGGGTTTAAATAGGTTATACGCTAATTACGCCGTTTAAGTAACATAAAGCTTTCAAATTACGCTAATGAGCATAACTTCTAATCTAGACCTCAAACTGATGTCAAATTTTAGGTGCAAGTTTATAAATCAGTAACTAAGGTTTCTACTCTTTTACTTTTTCAAAAATCACGTTTTATAGTCAAAAGGGCATAATAGTCAACATTTAAGCATTAATCGGAAACATGCATATGAATCGGATATGTATTGAACCAAGTTGTATAATCTCAGAGAGTTATACTTATATGAAACCTGGTCCAAAATAAGCTCTAAGGCAGATCTTAAACATGCATAAACGGATCAGAACTGATAGTCAAAGCAAAAGTCAAATTATGCGACTTTCGGTTCCGATCCGGGTTTAAACTGAAAATTGTCGAGTTGATCATGTTGGAACATGTTCTTACATTAGTTACCAAGTTATTTTAATGATCAAACAGGTTGCATGTATCCTACATTGCTAATTATGCTTAAATTTGAAAACACACATTCTGTTGACTTTTTAAAGTAAGCTTTGACTCGACAATTTACATAGTTAGAGTGGGAATCTGAAAGTACCCTTTTAAGGGTTTGTTACCCACATAAATACCTACTTATAGGTACTTTCAATTCGAGAAATGACTGAGCGGATTTCATTTAATCGCGAAGTCAAACTTAAATTACGACGGTTTGACTAATAGCTAATTAACTAAGCTAAAACGAAATAGAAAGGGTTATGAACACTTACAAGAGTCCTAATTACGATTAGAGATCACTAGAAAGCCTGAGGATGATCAGAGGAGCTCCAGAAGTGGGTCTTGTGAGTTTTGAACATGCAAGTGATCAATGTTGCAACTTTGAACATCATATATAGCCAATTAATTCTCATAAGATGATGCCACAAGAGTCTACTGGTGTAATCAGATCTGTCCAGGTGCCCCCCTATGCATGTAAAACCATTGGTGAGTCCCTGGTATCATATAACAGCTGTTTAGCATCATTTCAGACCTGATAACTGGCATCTGCGCAATATTCTGCGCTGGCAGGTCGTAGGCGGGCCGCGAGAGCCCCTTCGCGGGCCGCGTACCAGGCCCATCAGGTTAAACAAGTTTCTTTGTTTTACATTTCAGTCCCTGGTCCTTTGATACGTGGTTTTGGCTATTTTTCTTGCATTCTTGACCCTCAAACCTGATTTTTAAGGGCCTTAGGACATCTACATACTTGGTTAGGTCCTTGGTTAACTTTGTGCTTACCCGAAAAGTCACAAATTTCAACGTTGACGCATTTAACCCTTCGTGCACGGTTTTGATCATAACTTTCTCATACGATAACGAAACTTTATGAAATTTTCATCACATATTCTAGTGAGTATATTTTATTATTACAAAGCTTCGGGTTTGCCAAAAGGTCACTCAGAGGTATACTTTCAACATGTTGACACATTTAGCCCCTGCAGTTTGTAATTCCTCACTTTCTTTCATTTTCTTCTTCGTATGATCCATGATTTATCCGTTTAAGATTATAAACACCATGTAGGGTTATTGTAGAGCCTATTTATCCATTGTTGACACTTTGGACCCTTATATTCACATAGTTTTACTGTTTGTCAACTTTAGTCCCTCTAAAGTGCTTTTTCACATATTCAAAGCCTATGACACGTGTCAATACATTATTGGATGTAAATTTTCGAGGTGTTACATCCTCACCCCCTTAAAAGAAATCTCGACCTCGAGATTTACTGAAACAAATGAGGGTATTTTTCTTTCATCGTGGATTCTACCTCCCATGTGTATTCGGGACCTCTACGGGCATCCCATTTGACCTTTACAATAGGCACATGCTTCCTTCGAAGCTTCTTTACCTGTCGATCCTCAATCGACAATGGTTTCTCCACAAATTTCAAGCTCTCATCTATATGTACATCCGTATGTGGTATGACCAGTGATTCATCATCGAAACACTTCTTCAGATTACAGATGTGGAACACATTATGTATACTACTGAGCTCTTCAGGTAAGTTTAACTTATAGGCAACTGACCTGACACGTTCGATAACCTCGAAAGGTCCTATGTATCTCGGGCTTAGCTTGCCCTTCTTACCAAATCGCATCACCCCCTTCCAGGGTGATACTTTAAGCAATACTTTGTCACCTACTTTGAAGTGAAAAGATTTACGCTTTGGATCAGCGTAGCTTTTCTGCCTATCTTGGGCAGCTTTCAAGTGATCGCGAATCTGGAAAATCTTGTCCGTCGTTTCAAAGACTAACTCAGGTCCTGATAATTGAACTTCTCCTACTTCTGCCCAACATATAGGGGTTCTGCATTTTCTACCATATAATGCCTCAAAAGGCGCAGCCTTAATACTAGTATGGTAGCTATTATTATAGGAGAACTCGATCAATGGTAGGTGGTTATCCCAACTGCCACCTAAATCAATCACACATGCTCGAAGCATGTATTCCAGCGTTTGGATGGTACGCTCACTCTGTCCGTCCGTCTGTGGATGGTAAGTCGTACTAAAGTTTAAGCGCGTGCCCAAAGACTGTTGGAAACTCTTCCAAAAATGAGAGGTGTATCTCGTATCTCGGTCAGAGATAATCGACACTGGTACACCATGTAGAGCTACGATCTTATCTACATATAATTGAGCTAACATGTCTGTTGGTGCACTTAGTGTCTGTTAACTCTGTCTTATTCAAGTATTTTGTTTAGATAGGTTTGAATGAACACACAACAGGGTCTAAGTTAGGTTTAGTTTGAGTTTTAGGAAGGGTTTTCGCTTGAAAGGTTATCATGGCGAGTTCAAGCGAAACCTTATCATATTCATATTCAACATATAGTTTCGCTTCAAGCCAGTCTCAAGCGAAACCCTCCTAGGTCTATAAATAGTGGTGTGTGTTGTTCATTTGAAGCGAACTGGTTGTGTGTGTAAGGGAAGGTGCTGCCGGATTTGCTTCAGAATACCTTGTAAAAGCAAGGAAATTAATCAGAAAAGATAGATTAAAGTGAAATTAGCTGTTGTGACTTCTTTTACGTTGATTCCGCCTTCGTATTTGAAGATGAACATCCTTAACTGACGTTTAGAGGTCGTAATACGGTCCAACAAGTGGTATCAGAGCTCAGGACGAGGAGTTCATACCATAGCAGCTTGATATTACCGGATTCTCTACTTTCTACTCATTTCTTTTCATTCTTTTCTGATCTGAATGAGTTCATACGGTTGAAATTGTCTGATTTTTGAGTATTACGTGCGGATCAGTCATTTAATAAATCCTAGAAAGTATTAGATCGTAATTCATAGTAAAACTCAATAATTTTTACAAAAACACGATCAGTTTCACGTACAGAACCTTTGATCTCAGATCTACGGTATTTTAGTGGACAAATTTGAACATTATTCATATCATTATGATCGGAATTGTGTGTAGAACAATCCTTGAAAGAATCAGATTAAGTTTCGGACTAAAACGGATAAAAATTGGACTAAAACTGCCTTTCGCTTGAAAGTGTTTGTCGTAAAAGATCCATTTCGCTTGAAAACAAAAGGTTTTAGCTTGAAATAACGAACCCTTTCGCTTGACGAGTTGAAGCGAACTAGTTTACTGGGCTTTCGCTTGAAGCTGTTTGTGCTTATTTCAACCATTTCGCTTGAAAGTCTAAGCGAAATAGAAGGTTTCGCTTCAGAGTGTCCTGTTTCGCTTGAACCTTCTATATTTTGTTAACCATTTCGCTTGAACAGTTTAATTACAAGCTGTTTCGCTTGAACAAGCTTTCGCTTGAAATTTATATTTTTCCAAAATCAAAATTTTTCTAAGTGTTTGATTGTTTTTCCAGGTACATTCAAGATGGATGACATATTCTTGAATCCGTTTAGCGATATGTATGCATTTGCTGGAAATTCCAGAAACGATGATTCTTCATTTAGCAACAACAATGAGAATGTGCCAAAAGAGAAGAAAAAGGAAGCTTGGGAATCGAAAAGTGCATTCGGAACGTTCAATAAACCTCCAAAGTTAATGGCTATCGAGGAATATAGTCGGTGGTCAAGAAAGTTTGAAGACTGGTTGATGGCATTCGCATTTCCCAGCTGGAAAAGTCTGAAAAATGGCTATGCCAATGGAAACAAAAATGGTGAAACGTTAAGAGCAGCTGAGGAGATTGATTCGTTTGTAGCCGAACAAAAGTGTGTGGCATTGTTATTTCAATCCGTCCGAGAAGACATAATTTCATTGATCGATTATTCAAATGCAAAAGATCTTTGGGCAAAGCTAGAAAATAAATGTTTAGGAAGTACTGAAATCGTGAAAAACAAAAAGAAACTTCTTAGAAAAGAGTTTGATCTTTTTGGATGTTTAAAGAATGAATCAGTTTGTAAACTGATAGAAAGGTTTGGTCATCTGAAGCTGGAATTAGTAAGACATGATATCAGAATTCCCGAAGAAGATCTTATCGACAAATTGTTCGATTCATTGCCTGACGAGATGGATTGGAGATATTATGCGCTGATGCTGAAAAATACCATCAAAGAACCAGAAAAGTTGACATTAGATGTGCTGATTGAGAAACTCGAGAGTCACGAGTTGGAACTGAAGAAGACATACAAAGTCAATCACTCATCTTATCAACAGAATTTGGATTTGTATTATCCAAAAAGCATGATGCCAAAAGCAACTTCTCCAAAAACTGCATTTTCTGCTAAGAATGTGTCCACATCAAGCAAAGAAAGTCAAAGTGGTCAAAGCAGTGGAAGTCACAGTGGTTATCACAGTGGATCTTCATCATCTGCAAGTCATTCTGATGCAAAGAATCGTTTCCAATGCAACATTGCAATAGACTTGAAGAATGCTCAGAATTTTGATGAGGAGTCGGCCAAACAGCAGATGATCTTCCTAGCATCGGTGTTGGAATCGTATGAAGGGTTAGTAGCTGGAAAGATAGGCAACACCAATCTGACGAAAGAATATTATGATCAGATTGATCCTGAGGAAATGGAGCTGATCGATATTCGTTGGGCTATGGCCAGTGCTGTTCGTCGAGCACAGCGTTTCATGGAAATTACCGGCAGGAAGACAATTGGTGGTGCATCTACCAACCTGGGGTTCGATAAGTCCAAAGTGACGTGCTTCAAATGTAAGCAGAAAGGTCACTTCAAACGAGAATGCAGAAACGCTTATGCTGATGAGTCGGAGAACCCTTTTAGAGATGATTACTACAAGAAGGCAATTTATCATCAGAATAAATCCGAGCCGCCTAGATTGAAGCAGGTTGAAGACAACAAAGAGAAATCTAGAGCTCTTGCGGTGATTTATGATGATGAGGGTTATGATTGGAGTCAAGAGGTTCTACCGGAAGAAGATGCGGTTGGTTACGCATTCATGGCGAAAAACGACGATCCTATTCCGTGGAAAGACGATAGAACTGAAGAGCAAAAATATCAATACAGAAAAATGATTGCTGAAAACAAAATAATTAGAATATCTCGTATCTTTCTGGAAGCGAACCGAGTCAAGTCCCGTTCCCATCGGCTTTACTTTACCCGTGTAAGAAAAATTTTATTGCATCAAGAGGTCCCCAAAAAGAAGAATTATGGGACATGTTTAAACAAGTTAAAATTAACCTTCCACTCCTTGATGCAATAAAACAAGTACCCGCATACGCTAAAATTTTAAAAGAGTTATGCACACAAAAAAGGCAACAAAAGAAGAAAATGCCTAAGCGGGTAGACTTGACCGAGCAAGTAAGTGCGGTTTTGAATGGGGAGCTTCCTCCTAAGCTCCAAGATCCGGGCACGCCATTAATTAATGTACAAGTTGATAATTTTCAAATGGCAAAGGCGTTACTAGATCTTGGAGCCGAGGTGAGCATTTTACCGGGGGGCTTATATAACCAATATGACTTTGGTCCGTTAGCAAGGGTAGAGACAACAGTTGTTTTGGCCGATTTGTCTCATAAGTTAACTCGGGGGATGGTTCAAAATGTGATTGTCAAAATTGATGAGTTTTATTACCCTGTTGACTTTTTGGTATTGGACTACTCATCCGCGGACCCAAAACAACAACAAAATGTCATTTTGGGTTGGCCATTTTTTAGCACCGCGCATGCTGTGATCGATTGTAGATTTGGTACAGTCGATATGACTTTTGGGAATAGAAAAATGAGCTTGAATGTTTTTACTAACAATTCTAATGCTGTTGGTGTTGATGAGTGTTTCATGGCAGATTTAGTCGACGTATGCAACCCGCACGAGTACGAGGAGGATGGCATAGATGTTTGTTTGTGTGATTTTTCTGAACAGGTACATGCTTGTGCACTACGGGTTGAAGAGGAAAAACAGGATGCTATGGCTTTGAAGGAAGGTCGACCGCCATGGACTCATCAATTTGAAGGCTTACCGGCGGAAATAAGCTCGGGTACTAAACCGTCACTAGAAGAACCGCCGAAGTTGGAACTCAAAGACTTGCCAAGCCATTTGAAGTATGTTTTTCTAGGGGATAATGACACTCTAACGGTCATTATTGACTCTAATTTAGAGATGGCGCAAGAACAAGCCTTGTTGGAAGTCTTGAAAGAGAACAAAGGAGCTATTGAATCCGAACCTAAGGGAGGTAGTAAAGAAAGAGGTAATTAAATGGTTGGATGCGGGAATTATCTATCCGATTTCGGATAGTGCTTGGGTAAGACCTACCCAAGTTGTGCCTAAGAAGGCCGGTATTCAAGTAGTCAAGGATGAGAATGGTGAACAAATTGCCACCCGACCGGTCACCGGGTGACGGGTATGCATTGAGTACCGAAAATTGAATACCGCTACTTCAAAGGACCATTTCCCGCTACCTTTTATTGACCAAATCATTGAAAAACTGTCGGGTCAGAAATATTACTGTTTTTTGGACGGGTATTCGGGTTACAATCAAATAGCAATACACCCGGATGACCAACACAAGACCACCTTCACTTGTCCATATGGTACCATTGCCTTTCGGCGAATGCCATTTGGCTTGTGCAATGCACCGGCAACTTTCCAACGATGTATGATGAGTATCTTCTCGGACATGGTTGGAGAGTCGCTCGAAGTGTTTATGGATGACTTCTCGATTTTTGGCACTAGTTTTGAATCGTGTCTCAACGAATTACAAAAAGTTTTAAAAAGATGTGTTGAGAAAATTTAGTGCTTAGTTGGGAGAAAAGTCATTTCATGGTGCAAGAGGGCATTGTGTTAGGCCATGTAATATCGGAAAGGGGCATGGAGGTGGACAAGGCAAAAATACGGGTTATATCATCTTTGCCACCACCGAAAAATGTTAAGGGTGTAAGGTCATTCTTGGGACACGCGGGATTTTATCGATGTTTCATAAAAGGTTTTAGTGTTATCACCAAACCTTTATGTAACTTGTTATTAAAAGACATTCCATTTGATTTTACTAATGAGTGTATGCAAGCTTTTATTGTTTTGAAGGAACACTTGGTGAAAGCTCCCATCTTGCAACCGCCGGATTGGTCCAAGCCATTCGAAATCATGTGTGACGCAAGCGACACGACAATTGGTGCAGTTTTGGGTCAACAAGTTGACAAAAAGCCGGTGGTAATTTATTATGCAAGCAAGACTTTATCCGAAGCGCAACTGAATTACACCACAACCGAAAAGGAATTACTAGCGGTGGTGTATGCTTTGGATAAGTTTCGTTCGTATATTTGGGGGAGCAAAGTGGTGGTGTATTCGGATCATAGTGCGGTCCGGTATTTGATGGAGAAGAAAGATGCAAAGCCTCGTTTAATCCGGTGGGTGTTGTTATTACAAGAGTTTGACTTAGAGATCCGAGACAAAAAGGGGAGTGAGAACGTAGTGGCGGATCACTTGTCTCAGATCCCGGTGGAAGGAATTGACGATTTGAGTGAAATAAATGAACGGTTTCCCGACGAGCAACTCCTAGCCGTATCTACTTTTGTTGCACCGTGGTATGCTCACTACGTAAACTACTTAGCCACGGGTGCCATCCCAAGTCATTGGACCAAGAAGCGAAGACAACAATTTATGGTCCAAGTGAAACAATATATTTGGGATGAACCGGATCTTTTCAAGATTGGGCCAGATCAAGTTATTCAGAGGTGTGTGCCCGAAACGGAGGTGTTGGAAATCTTGACTCATGCCCATTCATCCGCATGTGGAGGTCACTTTAGTGGGCATAAAACGGGTTATCGGGTTCTCTCATGTGGGTTTTATTGGCCCACAATTTTCAAGGATGCATGTGAGTTCGCAAGAAATTGTGTAAATTGCCAAAGAATGGGAAGCATTTCAAAGAGAGACGAGATGCCATTGCAACCAATCTTGGTTGTGGAAATATTCGATGTATGGGGCATTGACTTTATGGGTCCCTTCCTAAATTCCAACGGGTTCTTATATATTTTGGTGGCAGTGGATTACGTCTCGAAATGGATTGAAGCTATTGCAACAAGAACAAATGACCATTCGGTTGTTTGTAAATTTGTTCAATCCAACATCTTCTCCCGTTTTGGTATTCTGCGTGTTATTATAAGTGATGGTGGTTCGCATTTCAAGAACTTTAATTTCGGGAAATTATTGAAGCGATATAGCGTGAATCACCGGATTGCCACACCTTACCATCCGCAAACGAGTGGACAAGTTGAAGTGTCCAACCGTCAAATAAAAGAAATTCTCATGAAGACGGTAAGAACGGATAGGAAGGATTGGTCGAGCAAGTTAGACGATGCATTGTGGGCATACCGAACGGCCTACAAGACTCCTATTGGCACAACACCTTACCGGATGGTGTATGGAAAGGGTTGTCACTTGTCAATGGAGTTAGCTCATCGGGCACATTGGGCAATCAAGACGGTAAATGCGGATTATGATGAAGCGGGAAAGATGAGGAAATTGCAATTGAGTGAGATCGAAGAAATTAGAGATGAGGCGTATGAGTGTGCATCGGCTTACAAAGACAAGCTCAAAAAAGTACACGATGCAAAGTTGAGGAAGAAAACCTTTGAAGTGGGTCAAAAGGTTTGGTTGTACAATTCAAGGCTCAAGATGTTTGCGGGCAAGCTTAAAAGCAAATGGATGGGCCCGTATGTCGTTCGGCGAGTTGGGAGGTTTGGTGATATAGATATCCAAGATGAGCAAAAAAATAAACAACAAACGGTGAATGGCCATCGGTTGAAGCCATACTTGGAGGGGAACGACATCAACAACTTGGAGCTTGACAAAGCGGGCTACATTCTACGCCCGGCAGACGATGAACAACCATAAGAGGCCCAGGTTTGGTAGTGTAAATAGTTAGTATTTTGTTTTGTTTGTTTTGTATAGTTTGCACATTTACCGTACTCGCTTGAAGCTTGTGTTTGATACAAGTGTGGGGACATTCGGGTTACGAATCGTTCTAGCATTGTGTTGAGGACAACACGGGACTTTTGAGGGGGTAGGGTAATTTTTACATGTTTTTGAAAAATTTTAAAAACACAAAAAAAAAATTGAAAAAACTGAAAAAATATAAAGAAAGACATTTAAAATCAAAGTTTTTGGCGAAGCAAAAAGGCCCAGAGGCCACCGTAATTTACGGTTTACACCGTAAGTTACGGTGGAGATAGAAAGATTGGGGGATTTTGTAGGTCCCCTTGATGTATGGATCTTTCACAGAATTGTCTTTCTAATCAAGAGTGCGGAATCCTCTTGATCAGAATATAGCAGAATGAGTAGAAACAGAAATCAGCAATTCACTTCCAAACCCGGGTTTACTATTGATTATCAAACAAACGTATTACAATCAATCTAAACCCTAACTACATACAAATTCGTCCAAGACACTAGTCTCTCACGAAAATACTCTCAAACACTGTTTTTGGCTGATTAACCTAAACCCTAAAGCCTAACCTTGTTTATATAACACAAGGTTGCAACATTAGGCTTGGTTTACTACATAGGCTAGGCCAATTTCGTCCCCCATCACCCAATGTGGGTTTTGTTTAGCCCAAACTCTATTATCTCACTAATACAAAGCTAAACCCGCTAACTGTTTATCGTTTAACTAATTACAAGATATCCAAAGACCAAATCTAAGCTGTTGTCACAAACATGCACCAACAAACTCCCCCTTGACAATAGCTTCATAAAATAACTTTGTCTTCAGTCGTCTTGCAATCTTCATGTAGTCTTGCACTGTCTTTGGTCTTTGGATAGCTTCAGCTTCAATAGCTCTGTCAGCAACAGACTCCCCCTAAGCTGATGCATCCAATCACCAAGTCTTCAAAAACTTTAGCGTTTGAGTAAACTCCAGTTCAGCATTTGCACAACTATCTTCAAACTCTTCAATCTTGTCTGCAATATAGAAAGGAGGTTCTACCATGCATCCAATCAAACTCTCACCTCTTCACAGCAACTCATCACTTTAACTTCTCACCAACACACTGCTTCAATCTGTATACTATAAAACAAACATCTCGAGAAACCATAAGAATTTTTCAACAAAGTTAAATAAATTATTATTTTTCAAGAGATAGTTAAACTGTATTACAGATTAAGCATTTTCAAGTTATCACCAACACGCAAAACCTTTTAATCACACCCTATAACCCGCATGATTTAAAAATTTTGAACTCACTTTCCAACACCGTCTCCCTCTATCAGTAACAATTCCTCCAAGAATAACAGTTTTCCGTACGTTAAGAATTTTAAACAGAAAAAGACACTATTTTTGGTTTTTTATATTTTCTGAAAGCAAGTAAATAACAAAAGCAATAAACACTCTATTTTTGTGAGAATCACCGGTAAGAAGATCATATCAATAAAATCAAACTGTTTCACACTATTATATAATTCTTTAATTAATTTTTCGTGAAAGGCGGTCCAAGACGATTACCAGTATGTTCATCCTCTTAAACAAAATGCATGAACATTTCAAGTACCGTTACCATATGATACGTTAAGGTAATATTAATTACTGAGATACTAGTGTGTCCCACTTCAGGATATACCCCCGCGATCAAGGTATGCACAAAGATTCATCGTAGTAGGTGAGTATACCGAATTCATCCGTTTTGTTTTACAATGTTTAGATAATTGGTGAACAGGTCAGTACTTCCGTACAGCAAAGAGACCAAAATATCTAACGAGGGCTAAGACAAATACCATTTTTGGTACGATTTATGCTTTTTGCACTTTATGAACGACTCTCTAGGAGAGCTTCTTCATTTTCAGGGTTTTGGCATTTTTAGCTCTTTTAAGATATCCTGGTTGTGCCTAGGTCAGCATGTATCTGGATGCAGCAGAAGGACAACCCTGATATCCCCAGATGAAATAACAGTATAAAGACCCAAAACTTCAGATTTTGGCAATCTATCAACACAAGATTTAAGGTCATTAAACCATACACCACTGATGTGTTCCCCACTTATACACAGTTGTATTTAGGTTTATATCACATTGGTAAGTTGATTATTTCATGCTTTTTGCCTACTGGTACATCATATGATGAAGCTGCTATCACACTTAAGCAATTTAATTCATTTTCAGCGTGACAGTCTAACTTGCTGATGTACTATCATTTCTTCTTTTTCACACAGTGATAACTCATTTTTAATTTTTCTATTTTTTATGTTTTTGATTTTTCAATGTTTTTGTATTTTTTATTTTTAAGAAAAGCAGTAAACTATTTACAAAAATTCTTATGAAAAACCAGTTATTCAGGATTCTTCATTCCTTTGAGTTCGACTAAATGTTCAAAGCGAGCCCTGTCAAAAGCTTTAGTATAAAGATCTGCCAGGTTATCTAGTGTGTCGACTCAGCACTTTGAACTTCAATTTAAATCAATCAATATATATATATCAACAATCTCACATCCCCAGTCATATGCCTAGAGCAGCCACTATCAACATAAGTTGATAATCCTCCTTAGCAGCTCCTGCACACACCAACTAAGAAATTAGTTAGATTGGGAGACCCAAGCCTTAATGGTCTTGGGTCGTCCAAATTCACCAACTACTTGAACATCCATCCAATATCCATTACTCCTAACTGGAGTCTTGGATCTCAGACCTGTTGATCAAATTTGATTTTGATTTCCACTAGGTCTTTGGTCCTGAGGGTTCCTATATGTGTTTGGACTATTTGACCTTTGAAAATTTAGATTTTGATACCTTGAATTTTGATTCCAAGAAGCATTATTGTTGTAATTTCTAAAGCCATTGTTATAAAAAGTTCGACCACCATCATTTTGGTATCGATTTTGATATTGACCTTGACTTCTGAAATTATTAGCATTATAATTGTTCATTCTTGGTGAACTGCTTCTAGGTCTGTCAAATCTGCCTGGAGGAGATCTAGGCTGAAATCTTGGTTGATTTCTTTGAAAACGTGGAACTTGTGGAGTTCCTTTTTCAGCCTTATCTACACCAACAGCAACATTTTCTGGTTGCTTAGGAGCAGATTTCTTTGGAGAATTTTCAGCTTTCTCCTGTTTATCACCACAATTCTCCGGTGACTTCTCTCTCTTCCTCTCACTCACTTGTGCTTCACTCTTTTTGTTAGGACAGCAGCTAGCTACATGTCCTTTGATGTGACACTTGAAGCACGATCTCCTTTTCAAAGACTTCTTAGCTGGAGTCTCTGAGGTAGATCCCTTATCAGATGGTGATGATCCCTTGGATGAACCTTGTTTAGTTTGCTTGGATTCAGATTTTTCTTTGTTTTTATTTTTTGCAAACTCTACATTTGATTCATTTTCAATAACAGCTGTTTCATTTTTCATATCACTACCTTGAACAAAATTAATCTTTTTAACAAAAGACTGATTTTTATTCTTAGGCGGTGAATTTTTCTTTTTAAAAGGTTCCCTGTTATTGTTCTTCTTAGCATCATCACTCTCAGATCCATCACCTTGACTTGATGTGGATGGAAAACTACTTGGTGCAGATGCCATAAAGTCTGCTAGCTCATCTTCACTAGGCAGGAATGAATAGTCATGACTAAGAGGAGGTGGAACTTCATTAAAGCCCTGGAAGCCCACACTGGTCTTGTCATTACTCTTCTTTAACCCACCCATCATGTGTTTCATTACAAAAGACGAATCTCTGAATTGACTCAATTTCTTTTCAAGTTCAACAATTTTGAGTTGTGCATCTGACAACTCTTTGCTTTTTTCAGAAATCTCTTTTGTTTTCTCAGCCATCATGTCATGAGCTAAGTCTATGACTTGAAGTTTTTCATTTAGTTTGCAAGTTAAAGCTTCAATTTCAGCTTCATAACCTTTTATCTTCTTCAAGTATGACGATTCATTTCTTTTAGCAAAAAAATTTGCTTCTTTTATGTTAGACATCTCACTTACCAGACATTGGTTTTGTGTTGACAACCTGTCAACCTCACCCTGTAGTTCACGACATCTCAAACACACAGAAATAGATTGTACCTCTTTCTCATGAACTTCTGAGTTTTCATCAGCAACAACCTGTTCAGCTTCACTCTCTTTCTCTACTTCAGCATCCACTTTTGCTTCAGCATTTTTCACTTCAGATTCAGCATCACTCACAGTAGTTTCAGCCTCATCAACTGGCACTATCTCTGCCATGAATGCCTGAGTGGCACTCTCATTCCCCTGATATCGCTTTTGTAATGCATCCCACATATCCTTTGAATTTGTGTACTTTGTGAAGGTATGCTTGATGCTATCAGGTAAGGACATCTTTATCGCAGCCAAGGCTCTCTTTTCAGCCTCATGCATCCTTTTATCATCCTCTTTCATGTTCACATAGTCTGTTCGACGTGGTCTGCCCTCATAATCGTGTGTTGGGTTTGTGTACCCATCTTCAATACAGATCCACATGCGAGTATCCTGAGATTCAATGAATGATTTGAAGTTGTCCTTCCATGTAAGATAATTCTCCACCTTCATCATCTTAGGTGCTTTCAAATTCAACATGATTGACATTTTAAACGTTGTAGACTGAGAAAACCGTACAAAATATCTCCGAAAACAGTGGTTACTAACTTACACCTTTAGAATCGTCTCGAAAAGACAAATCCAATGATATATAATGTCGAAAACCGAATTCGGGATTTTCCAGAGTCTTTTTTTTTTACCCTAAAAATACGAGGAATGCAACGGTGCAGACGGTTTAGTCAAATGAGCTACGGATCACTTTCTATTCACGAAAACGTTAATTTTTCCTGAAACTTGCCAAAAAATCTTCCACCTTTTAAATATGCTGTTAATTTCGCTGGTAAGTCACTTAATTTCGCTAATCAGTTCAACGTTATTTCGCTGATTAAGTTCACAAGTTCGCAGGTCAAATTCGCTGGTCTATTTTCGCTGGTCAAATTCGCTATTACGACGACCTGTAAAGTCACCGAAAACCGTAGTAATTTCGCTGTGGAAAATTATACGGTTACCAAAGTCGCCTTTGGATTTAATTTCACCGGTCTTCGAGATATTATGTCCCAATTTCGCTGGTCAGTTAAATATGCTAGTTGAGTCTGCGAAGTTGTTAAATTCGCTGGTACTATAAATTCGCTGGTCCAGAAAATATGGAAACTTAATCTGTTTCAAATTTCTGAGATTTTCCAAGATTTCGTAACAATTTCCTGCAAAATCGAAACACCAAAATCAGTCCAATTTTTCGAAAATTATGAAGAGCACAAAGAACAGTCTTCGAATCTTCAAATCTGTTCAGCCGAATTTCTCAACCAAACAACTCGAACAATCCTGAAAACCTGCAAATCAGTAAATAAACAAACCAAAAGATCAAAACAGCCAAAAATTTTGAAAATTTTGTCAAACAAAGAAAAATTTCGAAACCCTGATTTCAGGTTTCAACAATTTCGAAAATTTTCCTGTTTCTGCAGCAAACAATTCTGAACCGAGCCTTCAAGAGCCTAACGCTCTGATACCAATTGTAGGTCCCCTTGATGTATGGATCTTTCACAGAATTGTCTTTCTAATCAAGAGTGCGGAATCCTCTTGATCAGAATATAGCAGAATGAGTAGAAACAGAAATCAGCAATTCACTTCCAAACCCGGGTTTACTATTGATTATCAAACAAATGTATTACAATCAATCTAAACCCTAACTACACACAAATTCGTCCAAGACACTAGTCTCTCACGAAAATACTCTCAAACACTGTTTTTGGCTGATTAACCTAAACCCTAAAGCCTAACCTTGTTTATATAACACAAGGTTGCAACATTAGGCTTGGTTTACTACATAGGCTAGGCCCATTTCGTCCCCCATCACCCAATGTGGGTTTTGTTTAGCCCAAACTCTATTATCTCACTAATACAAAGCTAAACCCGCTAACTGTTTATCGTTTAACTAATTACAAGATATCCAAAGACCAAATCTAAGCTGTTGTCACAAACATGCACCAACAGATTTACGGTAGAAACACACTGATTTACGGTAGGAATATTGTGCCAGCACCCACCGTAAATTACGGTGCCTACCGTAATTTACGGTAGGCCTGGCGGATGAATGGGTCGTTTCAGCATCATCAGTTATATATATAAAAAATAATAATAAACAATTGCTCACGTGAACCTCTCCCCTTCCACATGATTTCCATCCTTCTTCCCTAACCACAAACACATCTATCATTTTCTCTTGTCCCACAAAATCTCCATAACCTTCTTCAACCTTCCAAGCTTCATAACTCCTTCAATTCTTGGTCAAATCGAGTGAAATCTAGGTCTATTTTGACTAATTTTTCACGTACTTGCTGATTTTGAGAAGAGATTTGTGAGAAAACGTCATTTTCTGGTCCAAATCACAAACCCTAGGTCTGAAAATTTTGGGGGTTTTTGAAGTTCTTGTTTCACTTGTGTTCTAGCATCTTCAAATCAAGGTATGTGATGTTTGTTTGTTACTTTTGATGATGCATTGTGAGAATGAAGGTTATGTTTGTTACTTGTTCATACCCACTTGCTTGTTCTTAGATTTTGTCATGAAAATGGTTACTTGAACATTGTTATGGTTTGTAGATGTAGGTTTGATGATTAAAGTGGTGAACTTTAGGGAATCTCTACATTGTAGAGACACCATGCCCAATTTTTGAGAAAATAATTATAAAATTTTTGGTTCACTAACATCTACAACCATAGTAACAAGCAAGTGTGGGGATGTTTTGGAAAAAAAGGGACTGATTTTGTGTTTGGTTGTGTTGTTTGTTTTGCAATGTGTGTAGGAAAATGGTAAGAACGAAGGAAAGAGCGGGAGCTAGTTCGTCTTCTTCGTCTAAAGGTAAAGGCAAACAGCCGGAACAACAACCAAAGAAGAGGCAATACTTGGGTAGAGTAAGTGAGAGTGAAAGCGAGGATGAAGAGATAGTAGAGTTGGACCCGGCTGAAAAGCCAAGGTGGGAATCGGGTCCATTAGATGAGCAGCCGGATGAGTGGCAGTCGACGCTATTTCATGACAGTATGAACCGGTTAAAAAACAAGGCTGCTGCGTTCATCTGTGAGAGGGAAGTTCGAGATGTTGAATTTGGGTCGTTTAATGTGTTTGCCCAATTCCGCGCCTTAGGATGGGAGGCGGCGCTCAGTTGTTACGATAAGGACAACAAGAATCTGTTTATGGATGAGATTCAAGAATGGATGGCAACCCTCAAATGTAACAAGTATGATAGGCCATCGCAGATGAAGTTGACTGGCGAGGTTAATGGGATCAAGGTAGAAATGTCATTTGATACACTACGGAAGTTGGCAAGGTACGACAGTCTGCCTGCTCGTGATTACATGATCCCTAGTCTTAATGATCTGTTGATAAAACCGGAGAAGCATCCGAGGTGGAATGATATGTTAGCGGCTTTGTTTTTGCCCGGTACTTATAGTGGCATCTTGAACCGGAGGAACTTGAAGATAGAAGCGAAATTGTTGCTAACGATTTGCATTTTGAATGTCATTCCAAGAAGAGGAGATAAGGAACAAGTAAGGTACCCGGAAGTGCCAGTCCTCTATTCGTTGCTCAATAGGTCTCCTCGGTTTCCAATTCGGTATTTGATTATGAACCATCTTTGGATTTGCCGGAACAAATTGGGGAGGAGCATTATCCCGTATTGCCGAATTATCACGGGATTGTTGAAGCAGTTTAAAGCGAACACATCAGGGGATAGAGGAGCACCGAAAAGGCATAATCCTTTTAGTCTAAATAAGATGGGTATTGGTTGGACCTACACGCAATCGGAAAGGTATCACAAGCTCAAATCGGAGGGTCAAAGATGGAGGGCGTTGAAAGTTGATGCAAGGGATCTTCTACCGGGTGAAGAGGATGAATCGGAGAGTGAAGCGGAAGCCCCGAGTGGGGATGATGACTATGCGGATGAGCCGCACGGTGAGAATGTGAATGTGGGCCAAGGGGGTCTAGGTAGGGGATATGGTGGTGCTTTCTATGATTACACGGAGCGTTCATACGAGCCGAATTAGGCTTACAATGGCACTATGCAAGAGGTTATTGAGAATCAACGTCCGCCGGCACCCGTTTTTGATTCATGGTCGGGGTCGGAGCGCACTCTATTTGATCAACAAACGATGATGAGTGCTAGTATGGAGCGGTCCTTAAAGCATAACTTCGATCATCAAGAATCATGGAATTGTGAAAATGCCTATTCCCATGAGCTAGAGATGAACAACCGGTATGAAGATGATTAAGCTCGAAGGATGCATGCGGATTGGCATGCGGGGAGGCCCGTGGTTGTGGATCCACCTCTGGTGGATTATGCGTCTCTACCACCATACGATGGTAGTGTATCGTATCCAACCCCGCCTCTCCATCATTCACAATGGCTAGACCCGCGTCAACAACAAGGAGCTTCGCAACAAGGTGGAAGCGGTAGCGGTGCGTTTACTTTCGGAGAATGGAACGAGATGATGTCTTCCATTTTTGGACCGCCTCAACCGCGCTACTATTAGTAAGGTCATGCTCCTTCTTGTACATTTTGTGAATATTTGTTTAGTTTGATATGTTTATGGTCGGGTGGTGTTAAGTTTTGATGTTATGTTCGGGTGGTGGAAGTTGGCGGTGTGATGTTTTAAAAGAAGAAAAATATAAAAAAATATAAAATGAAAAATACCAAAAAGAAATTTGTGGTTTGAGTTGAAGAGCTTTTGGGTGATGTTAAAGAGTTAAGCGATCAAATCTTCTCAAAACCATACATTGGGGTCAATGTATCCCAAGTGTGGGGATGGGGAGAAATTTTGAGATTTTTGAAAAAAAATTAAATCAAGCAAAATATTGTGAGAATTTGAACACCTTGGACTAACCCCAAATGATGCACCGGCAACCCTTAATACTCTTTGTTCTTGGTGAGAGTTGAAGCCACACTTGTAAATAAATAATACTTGTCTTTGATGAGAGCGGCAACGGGTGGGGGTGCATTAGAAGTTGTGCTTGAATACGGTTTAAGGCCTTAGTTGGATATGAATGTGAAAAGGATAAGGGCATTTAGGTAGCCTCGTCTTTAGTGTGTGCGAGTGTGGGATTTGGGGGGTTGGACCTCATAAATTATATATATGAGCATGGTTGCGAGAGGGGCGGGGGTTTGGACATTTAGTTGCCCATTTTGTGCCTTTAAGCCTATCATTTGTTACCCCTTAGCTAGTTACCTAAAAATTTACCCGACTTGACCCGGTCTTATATTGTTAGTGGTTGTTTTAGTAGTATGTAGATATATTTGATGTATATTGTATGTTTGCTTTGAAAAAAAAAAGAGGAAAAAGAAAAAAAATGGAAAAAGCAATAAAAAAAAAGATTGATGTTGAGTTATCCTGTATATAGTAGTTAAGTTTGGTAGTTGTTTGTTTATTTTATTGTGTAATAAAAAGACCGGGTTAAGTTTTCGCTACTACATATATATTCCATTTCCTACCTGTACACCTAGCCACGTTACAACCTTAAAGCCCCTTTGATTTGCATTCATTTTTGGCACTTGTTAGGAGAAGGACCGATTTAGGTACAAGCCTATAGTTGTGAACCACCCGTTTGCCTTTTGTGTGTCTAGCTCATAGTTGCTAGTGCTTTCTTGTTGCCGAGAGGAGAGACATAGCGAGGGGTGTGTTATTTTGGGTGTTAAGATAGGGTTGGTAAAAGGACTACACGTTTATGCTTGGTTTATGTTGATCGCTTGTTTTGAAAATGGTTTGATGAGTTGCTTGGGACAAGCAACGGTTAAGTGTGGGGATGTGACGGGTGGTCCATAGGACAACCCTTAATGATGTTAAAAGACGAGTTTATCCTTCACTTGATCGCGCAATTATCTTGAATTAGATGACTACAGTTGCTTATGTTTCAGGTACACTTTGGAGCTTAAAATGGAGAAAATGCTGCTTTGGAGGGATTGGAGAGGAACGGGTCAAGCATGGAAGGAAAGAAGAAACAAAAACCAAGATTCACCGTAATTTACGGTGGCCACCGTAAATTACGGTGGCCCTGAAACCCATGATTTTCCACCGTACCTCAGGAGCATCCCACCGTAACTATTGGAAGTCCACCATAACTTACGGTAGGCACCGTAAGTTACGGTGGAGGCGACGGACAAAAGTGTAACTGCTCATTAAAACCGTTTTTGGAGGTGCCTTTTCACATTATTCATCATTGGACGTTTTCTCTGGAGATTAGGGGCGATTTTGGCTGGTTCTTGTTGGTTCCAAACATTTCTAAACATTTGGTTTTGGTTTTTGATTCGTATGAACTTGAACATTGATGTTATGATGATCAACCGAACAATGTCCGGCTAAACTTGTGGTGATCATCTTAGGTGAAGGTTTTCTTAAACTCTTGTGTGTTTGTTCCTTTATTTATAGAATGATAACATTGTGTTTGCTTTGATTATCATGGTGTATGAGTAATTGATTGTAGCTTGTTAATTGGTATTGCAATTCTAGTCTAAATCGTACGTTCTTGGTGCCGTTGGCAATCGAGATATCACGGGAAGGGTTAGGGTTGTATATTGATTGATTGATCATCGGGAAACAACCTCGCATTCATATAATCCGAGTATTTTGTTCCCTTTTATCACAATAATTGTTTGTACGCGAGTTATGTCTATGTAACTCTTTCTAGTTAGAATTTCGCACAAGTGTTAAAAGAAACTGAATCCTAAGATGGTCATTGTTCTCATAATCTGAATTAAAAATCCAATCTTGATTAGTAAGTAATTGATAATTTAGTTTTCTAAAACAAACAATCCAAATCATTGATCTTTAATTTCTGCATATTAGGTTAATTGTAGTTAAATTACAAAGCTATAGAATCAACACATTTTCCACATACTCCTTGAGTTCGATACCCATTTACCACTATCTATTAGTTGTTATTTGGATTAAATTTGCGTGTACCACAACAGCACGTCACTTTTCTACTAGTTTACGTGTGAAATTACTCATATACCCTTCAACATTCTTCTCCAAGCAGCCCCACCATTCAACCACCACCCCTAGCTTCCCACCACATGCCACCACCACAAATTCAGGTAATCTCTGAGGGATACGATCCAGATTCAAGAACACGAACTTAAACATGAAACGACAAACAAATCAATCAGATTTACGCACTTCGATCAATTTAGCACCAAAAATTGAAGATTAACAACCACAAAAAGTTAATTTGATACAATCACCGACAAAACAAAACAAAGGGGCAAAAGTTGTTATCCACTTGTAGAAGCCTTTTCTCATATTCTTCAACAATTTTAGTATCATTATTGAAGAATTGGTGGATATTTTGGGTTAATGCATGAGAAACACGAAGAATCTAAACAAGAAATGGAGCGAGAGATCGTTAATTTGTTACAGCGGCGATACATCATCTTGATTTTGATCGTTTATTTGTTACAGTGGCGATATACGTCATCTTACATATGAGCACGCCGGTCTCCATACGAGTCTGCTGCTCTACCTACGAGCATCACAGTCTCCATGCGAGCCTGCTGCTCTAACATACGAGCATCTCAGTCTCCATGCGAGCCTGCTGCTCAACATACGAGCACGTAAGTCGCCATACGCGCATGCTCCTTTACTTACGAGCACGTAAGTCGCCAAACTCGCATGTTCCTTTACATACGATCACGCCGGTCTCCATACGAGTCTGCTGCTCTACATACGAGCATCTCAGTCTCCATGCGAGCCTGCTGTTCAATATACAAGCACGTAAGTCGCCATACGCGCATGCTCCTTTACTTACGAGCATGTAAGTCGCCATACGCGCATGCTCCTTTACTTATGAGCACGTAAGTCGCCATACGCGTATGCTCCTTTACATACGAGCACACCAGTCTCCATACGAGTCTGCTACTCTACATACGAGCATCTCAGTCTCCATGCGAGCCTGCTGCTCAACATACGAGCACGTAAGTCGCCATACGCGCATGCTCCTTTACATACGAGCACGTAAGTCGCTAAACGCGCATGCTACTTTACATACGAGCACGCCGGTCTCCATACGAGTCTGCTGCTCTACATACGAGCATCTCAGTCTCCATGCGAGCCTGCTGCTCAACATACTAGCACGTAAGTCGCCATACGCGCACGCTCCTTTACTTACGAGCACGTAAGTCGCCATACGTACATGCTCCTTTACATACGAGTACGCCGGTCTCCATACGAGTTTGCTGCTCTACTTACGAGCATCTCAGTCTCCATGCGAGCCTGCTGCTCAACATACGAGCACGTAAGTCGCCATATGCGCATGCTCTTTTACATACGAGCACGTAAGTCGCCACGCGCGCATGCTCCTTTACTTACGAGCGAGCACACATGCGCTAGTTGTCGCATGCTCCTCTACATACGAGCACGTAAGTCTCCATACACGCATGTTGTTTTACTTATGAGCACGTAAGTCGCCGTACGCGCATGCTTCAATACATACGAGCACGCCGGTCTCCATACGAGTCTGCTTCTCTACATACGAGCATCTCAGTCTCCATGCGAGCCTGCTGCTCCACATACGAGCATGTAAGTCGCCATACGCGCATGCTCTTTTACATACGAGCATGTAAGTCACCACGCGCGCATGCTCCTTTACTTACGAGCACGTAAGTCGCCATACGCACATGCTCCTTTACATACGAGTACGCCGGTCTCCATACGAGTTTGCTGCTCTACATACGAGCATCTCAGTCTCCATGTGAGCCTGCTGCTCTACATACGAGCACGTAAGTCGCCATATGCGCATGCTCTTTTACATACGAGCACGTAAGTCGCCATATGCGCGTGCTCTTTTACATACGAGCACGTAAGTCGCCACGCGCGCATGCTCCTCTACTTATGAGCGAGCACATATGCGCTAGTTGTCGCATGCTCCTCTACATACGAGCACGTAAGTCTCCATGCACGCATGCTGTTTTACTTATGAGCACGTAAGTCGCCATACCCGCATGCTCCAATACATACGAGCACGCCGGTCTCCATACGAGTCTGCTTCTCTACATACGAGCATCTCAGTCACCATGCGAGCCTGCTGCTCCACATACGAGCATGTAAGTCGCCATACGCGCATGCTCTTTTACATACGATCACGTAAGTCACCACGCGCGTATGCTCCTTTACTTAAGAGCGAGCACACATGTCACACCCCTATTTTCCACGTGTCACCGGTGGGCCCGGTGGGGAGTATCGTGACGTAGTTGATATCATCATAGACAAACAACACAATATAATAATGCACAGCGGAAGCAAAAGATAGATTCATTTCAACTTTTAAATAAAATGTAATAATAAATATCACGAATAGTTGAAATGGATCCACAGGCGGATCGAAATAAAATAGGATAATTGTTCAACAGTTTATTTGTCGTCCAAGCTGCGAGACCTATTGTGGACGCTCTAGAAGCCTGCCAGCCTATTACGTGTAGTACCTGCACTTAATCTTTTTGGGAAAAATACGTCAGTTTACACTGGTAAATACAATTCGACTGACTCATTTTGAAAAGGTTGAAAATTGATTTAAATGCACAAGGCACAAAACATTTTTATTAACTTGGGTCAATTATTTAATATAATAATCATGTGAACGAATTACATGTTACTTGCGTTCAGTGGCCCGGATCTAGTCCGGGCTAAAGATCAATGGACCCACCACATTCAAGAGTTATATACAGACAGGTGTACGCCTACACCCCGTACTCAGGTCGCGGCCATCTCGTAAGATGATGCCAAGGATATCCGGGACATGGTCAATTAATCCCCCAAAGGCCTTAAGTGAACAAGACTGTTTAAACGAGCCAATTAAATTATTCCAACTACCCACGCAACGGTGGAGGATTTAATTCCCGATCAAGCGGTATTTTATATACCGTAACCCAAGCCCGTATAAGGAAAATAAGCCAAAGAGTATTTACCTGAATAAGTATCAATCACAATCAAGAAAAATGCAAGTATCTTTTACTGGTGCTTCTAATCTGGAACAAAGGTTTATAATAACCTATTAGATTTCTAACGGGTCTTTATTTAAGCCTAAGCCTAGACCGGTTAGTTTTAATGACGATACGGTTCACGCACGATTAAGCGAAGACCGGATGGAATGTGAATTTGACCCGACAAGTTTGAAGACTTGTATAATATGGGTTTACTAAACACATTCTGGATTTTGAGACAAAAATGATAATGTTTGACCCGTTTCGGCCAATTTATGCAAACTAGTTACATAAACCGAACCGAACGCGAAAAGTGCGTTACGGGCGACCATGAGAGTCATATGCAAGTTCCCTGAGATAATATGCTCTAAATATGTTATAATATCAGTAAGTTATTTTCTATTTTGCCCGGAATGTATTTAAACTCAATTTACGCCTCATAAGGGCATTTTGGTCATTTAAAAGGTTGTAAAAGAGTTTATTCGTAAATCTGAGTTATGGGTCTGATTTGTACAGAAAATATACTTAACTTATTATGTTATAACAGTGTGATATGACCCGTATGTAAAACATATCATTTAAAATCAAACTATGCACCCTAGGGGCATTTTGGTAATTTCACAAGGGCTAAAAATGCCAAAACTGGAAATCTGAGTTTATAAAGTTGTACTTACTGTTTTTATATGAAAATATGCTAATTACATCAGTAGGTATAGTTCTTATATGCTTGATATGGTTATAGTATATACTATGCGTTAAAAATGCTTAAAAAGGCGGTTTAGAGCCGTTTCCGGGTTTGTAAAAGAAAGCTGAGATTTTTATACTTCCAGAAGGTTCAACATACTTTATTTAATAAATAAAATCAGTAGGAAGTAGTTTGGGGTCAATCGGATTTATAAAACTCGTTTTATGGCCAAAAAGGGCAATTTCGGTATTTACCGAATTTAACTTAAAGACCTATGTTATGTTCTTCCAAAAATTAAATAAAAATCTTTAAAAATCTCAAAATATTATATAACCTCAGTGTATAAAAGGTTTGATACCAAAAAGTGGGTTAAAATAGGCTATGCGCTAATTGCGCTATTTACTTAACATAAAGCTTGTGATTTACGATATCGAGCATATCTCCAAATCTGAACCACAAACTGATCTGAAACTTTTGGTGCAAGTTTATAAATCAGTACCAAAGGTTTCTACTCTTTCACTTTTTCAAAAATCGCGTTTTATATTAAAAAGGGCAAAATAGTCAACTTTAAGCATAAACCGGTAACATGCATATGAATCGGTTAACCATGGAATCAAGGTGTAAAATTCCAGAGGGTTAATCTTATATAAAAGTTGGTCCAAAATATTCTCTAATGCAGATCTTAACATGCATGTACGGATCAGAACCGATAGTCAAAGAAAAAGTCGATTTATAAGACTTTCGGTTCCGATTCGGGTGTAACACAGAAAATTGTCGAGTTGATCAAGTTGAAACATGTTCTTACATTATTTATAAAGTTATTTTGATGATCAAACAGGTTGCATGTAGCCTACATTGTTAATCAAGCTTAAATTTGCAAAAACATATTCTGTTGACTTTTTATGAAGAACTTTGACTCGACAATTAGCATGCTTAGAGTGTGAATCTGAACATACCCTTTTAGGGGTTTGTTATACTCATAAATACCAAATTGTTGGTACTTTTGATTCGAGATATGACTGAGCACATTTCGTTTAATTGCAAAGTCAAACTATATTTACGATATGTTTGACTTTTAGTAAGAACACTAAGCTAGAATGGATTAGAGGATGATATAAACACTTACAAAGGTCCTAACAAGCTTAGTGATCACTTATGAAGCTGCCTTGTCGACCAGAAATGCTCCAGAATCGTTTTGTGAATTTTTGAAAGTTCAAGTGTTCTTGGTTTTGCAACAATGGTGAACTTTATGCAACTATGATCTGATTTTATGGTTAAATCAGAGGTTTCTGATGTTATAACAGGTGTTCCTCTGTCCAAAAGTTGCATGTAAGTCGATTGGTCAGTTCTATGATCCATGATTTACCCGTTTAAGATTATAAACATCATGTAGGGTTATTGTAGGGCTTATTTATTCATTGTTGACACTTTGAACCCTTGAATTTACATAGTTTCATCGTTTGTCAACTTTAGTCCCTCTAAAGTTTGTTTTCACATATTCAAAGCTCATGACACGTGTCAAGACATTATTGGACCTGAATTTCCGAGGTGTTACATCCTCACCCCCTTAAAAGAAATCTCGACCCCGAGATTTACTGAAACAAATGAGGGTATTTTTCTTTCATCGTGGATTCTACCTCCCATGTGTATTCGGGACATCTACGGGCATCCCATTTGACCTTAACAATAGGTATGTGCTTCCTTCGAAGCTTCTTTACCTTTCGGTCTTCAATCGATAACGGCTTTTCCACAAATTTCAAGCTTTCATCTATATGTACATCCGTATACGGTATAACCAGTGGTCCATCAGCGGAACACTTCTTCAAATTACAGATGTGAAACACATTATGGATAGCGCTAAGTTCTTCAGGCAAGTTTAACTTATAAGCAACTGACCCGACACGTTCGATAATCTCGAAAGGTCCTATGTATCTCGGGCTTAGCTTGCCTTTCTTACCAAATCGCATCACCCCCTTCCAGGGTGATACCTTAAGCAAAAGTTTTTCACCTACTTCGAAGTGAAAATCTTTGCGTTGTGGATCCGCATAAGTTTTCTGCCTATCCCTGGCAGCTCTCAATCGATCGCGGATCTGGACAATCTTGTCCGTTGTCTCAAAAACAATTTCTGGTCCTGATAGTTGGACATCTCCAACTTCTGCCCAACAAATAGGCGATCTACACTTTCTACCGTATAAGGCCTCAAAAGGCGCAGCTTTTATGCTAGTGTGGTAGCTATTGTTGTAGGAGAATTCAATTAGTGGTAGGTTCTTATCCCAACTACCACCCAAATCGATCGCACATGCACGTAGCATGTCTTCCAATGTTTGAATAGTACGCTCACTCTGACCGTCAGTCTGTGGATGATAAGCCGTACTAAAATTCAAACGAGTGCCCAAAGATTGTTGGAAACTCTTCCAAAAATGTGACGTGTATCTAGTATCTCTATCCGAGATAATAGACACAGGTATTCCATGCAAAGCCACAATCTTGTCAACATATAACTGGGCTAACATATCTGAGCTGTAGGTTTCCTTGATGGGTAGGAAGTGTGCTGACTTCGTTAGTCTATCCACTATGACCCATATGGTATCATTTCCCTTTCTCGTCTTTGGCAACTTGGTGATAAAATCCATCGTCACCATTTCCCATTTCCATGTGGGAATTTCAGGTTGTTGTAACAAACCTGACGGCTTCTGATGCTCAGCTTTGACTTGCGCACAAGTCAAACATTTAGCTACATAAGCAGCTACGGACTTTTTCAAACCAATCCACCAGTAGTTTGCTTTTAAGTCCTGGTACATCTTATCAGCTCCAGGATGGACAGAATATTTGGAACTGTGGGCTTCCTGAAGGATAACATCTCGAAGTCCTCCAAAAATTGGAACCCATATTCTTCCATTCAATCTAAGCATTCCGTCTTTGTCATGGGATAACTGCTCCTCAGTTACTCCCAGTTTTTCTTCAGGATAATTCGCTTCCAGCACAGCTTCCTTCTGTGCAGCTAATATCCTTTTGTTCAAATCATTCTTGATTTCAATGCGCTTGGCATTGATTCTTATTGGTTTAACTCTTTCCTTCCTACTCAAGGCGTCAGCAACTACATTTGCCTTGCCTGGATGGTACTTTATTTCACAATCATAATCATTTAGAGTCTCCATCCAGCGTCTTTGCCTCATGTTTAAGTCCTTTTGATTA
The DNA here is from genome assembly GCA_030545235.1 of Helianthus tuberosus. NCBI lineage: Eukaryota > Viridiplantae > Streptophyta > Magnoliopsida > Asterales > Asteraceae > Helianthus > Helianthus tuberosus. Next base: position 309,206 of record JARYGA010046105.1, read on the forward strand.
AACAAATGTTGAAGGCTCTTATGATCTGAATAGATCACACACTTGGTACCATATAAGTAATGTCTCCATAGCTTCAATGCAAATACAACAGCACCCAACTCCAAGTCGTGGGTGGTGTAGTTCTTCTCGTGAATCTTTAGCTGTCGTGAAGCGTAGGCAATGACTTTTCCTTTCTGCATGAACACACAGCCCATACCAGTGTGCGACGCATCACAATACACCACAAATTCATCTATACCATCGGGCAGTGTTAGTACTGGTGCATTGCTCAACTTGTTCTTCAGAATATCGAAGGATTCCTGCTGCTTAGGGCCCCAATCGAACTTAACCTTCTTACGTGTCAATGAAGTAAGGGGCGCAGCAATCCTTGAAAAGTTTTCAATGAATCGCCTATAGTATCCTGCTAAACCCAGGAAGCTACGAATTTCAGTAGGCGTCTTTGGCTCTTGCCAATTCATCACTGCTTCTACTTTGGCGGGATCCACTTGGATACCACGCTCGCTCACTACATGTCCAAGGAATTGGACTTCTCGAAGCCAAAATTCGCACTTCGAGAATTTGGCGTAGAGTTTCTCTTGGTGTAGGAGTTTGAGAATACAACGAAGGTGCTTCTCGTGGTCAGCCTTGTTCTTTGAGTAGATAAGGATGTCGTCAATGAAGACTATGACGAATTTATCCAGATAAGGCTTGCAGACGCGATTCATGAGATCCATGAATGCGGCTGGTGCGTTAGTGAGCCCGAAAGGCATCACCAAGAACTCGTAATGTCCATAACGGGTCCTAAACGCTGTCCTGTGCACGTCTTCATCTTTGACTTTCAACTGATGATAGCCTGACCTTAAGTCGATCTTTGAAAAGTAGCTTGCCCCTTGTAACTAGTCGAACAGATCGTCGATCCTGGGCAAAGGATACCTATTCTTGATAGTAACTTTATTGAGCTCGCGGTAATCGATGCACAGACGCATCGATCCATCCTTCTTCTTAACAAACAAAATAGGCGCTCCCCAGGGAGACGAGCTAGGTCTAATGAAACCTTTTGCTAACAGATCGTCTAACTTCGTTCTTAACTCCTTTATCTCCGTTGGAGCCAACCTATATGGTGCTCTTGCCACTGGTGCTGCACCCGGAATGATGTCGATTCGGAATTCCACTTGCCTATCTGGTGGTAAACCAGGTAGTTCTTCTGGGAAAACTTCGGGGTATTCCGAAATGACAGGGATGTCTTTAATTTTCGGCTTAGGCTCATCAACAGTAACTTGCGCCATATAAATGACACAACCCTTCTGCATACATCTGGATGCCTTGAGCATGGACACTTGCTCAGGCAATCCATGCTGGGTATCTCCTTGGATAGTTAGTGACTCACCAGACGGAGTTCTAACTACCACTTGTTTTCTATTGCACACAATCTGGGCTTGGTTGTGTGATAACCAATCCATGCCTATTACTATGTCAAAACCAGCTAGTTTAAAGGGAAGTAGAGATAATGGAAACGAGTGATTCCTAATGGATATAACACATCCATCTAGAACAGTCGAGGCGGTTTCTATGGTTCCATCAGCTAACTCCACTTCATACTTCGCACTTAAGGGTTTTATAGGCAATTTTAACAACTCACAAAACTTATTATCTACAAATGATTTATCTGCTCCAGAATCAAACAGGACTCTAGCAAAAATATCATTTACAAGAAACGTACCAGTAATCACGTTGTCGTCCTGGATAGCCTCTTTAGCGTCCATCCTGAAGACCCTTGCATTGGTCTTCTTCCCGTCTTCGGCTTTCTTAGCGTTCTTTGGGCAATTTGACTTAATATGCCCCTTCTCGTTGCAACCATAACAGGTTGCATCCTTCAACTTCCTACATTCCAAAGTCTTGTGTTCTGTGGACTTACAGATTCCACAGGGTCTTGTGAGAGACTGGGATCTTGACTCAAGTCGACATTTCCCAAAATGATACCACCTACAAGTCTTACATTTGGGCTTTTCCCCCGATTGTTGCCCATTCTTCTTCGATCCCGACCCGTTGCTGTGGTCGTCATTCCCCCTGTGTCTCTTCTCTGACCTTCGTGAGGTATCATCCTCACGCTTTCTCTTGTTCTCGGCCTCTTTGTTCCTCAGCGATCTTAGTCGGACCGCGTCCATTGTGAGGGACAAAGAGAGGTCAGTTACTGACCTGAAAGTCGTTGGCCGAGAGGCCTTCACACTTGCCTTTATTGCGGGTTCTAACCCCCCGATAAAACGAGCGATTCTCCTTGGTTCCGGGGTTACTAGATATGGAACCAATCGAGACATCGTGTTGAAGCTCGTTAAGTAGGCTTGGCAGTCCAGGTTTGTCATCACCAATGATACAAAATCGGACTCTATCTTCTCCACCTCATGCTGCGGGCAGAAATTTTCCTTGATAAGAGCAACAAATTGCTCCCACGTCATGTTATACAATTGTACCTTTCCGGTGGCCTGGATCAGTGATCTCCACCATGCTAGGGCTTCACCTTTAAAGGACTGGGATACAAACTTCACAATGTCCCTTTCCGCACATCCACTTATGTCTACCACTGTATCAATTTCATCCAACCAGGTTATGCAGTCGACCGCTCCTTTTTCCCCAGTAAAGTCTCGGGGCTTACATGAGACAAAGTACTTGTATGTGCATCCTCTAGCATGAGGCGCATCATTGTTCACTACTTTCTTATGGGGAACACTGTTTTGGTTAGATGAATGTCGCTCATCATCGTTTTTCTTGGGTTCCTCCTTCTTAGGTACAACTTTCACAGAGGGTGGCTTACTATGAGCTTCTGATTGACCTTGGGTTTTGACTTGGGATGAGTTGCAGATCGGGTCCTACTGTGGGTCCCGTTCGATTCACTGTATTGCCTATTCAGTGCTTCGACAACAGCCTCATTTACTAATGCTTTCAATTCGGCACCAGTTACAAGTATCTTCGTGTTATCAGGGTCATTTGCTGGACGACTATTCATTTCTTCCGACTTAGTCATGTAGTCTTAAATGCTACATAAAATAAGGACAAATTCTATTTAGAAATCTAACCAGTATCATCGTTCTTGACGATTTATTAACCATGGTAATTAAAAGCCATATTAGTTAATTTGTTAAGTAGTTTCATTTAGGACTTTTTTTTTTTTTATCAATAATTTTATCCTAAAATGAAATATATATATTGGCACAATAGGCCTATTCACGTAGACAATTTCTAAATTATAAATTTAGATCTTATAGGATTTAAAATTTGAATAAATAAGACAAATCAATCCTTTTTCTTGGCAGGGAGTGCATAAACTACAGCTGCCTTTTGTTTTATGTGACATTAATTATGACCCGTAGGCATTATGTCACTTTTAATCATATATAAAATACGAATTGGATAATTTATTAAAAGGGTGACACGCGTGATTTTACGAATCACTCTAGTCAAGAATGTTAACATATTTACAGATGTTAACAGAGATTTGAATCTTTTAAACAGGTTCTACCATCTTGGCTAAATTTATGATAACATAACAGCTAGGTTTTACCCTTTTAAGATTCTTATTATTAAAATGATGAATTACAATAATAAATGCTATTTTCCATTTATTCGTTTATTATATTTATGCATATAATTTTAAAAAATGAAAAGCTGAAATTACCATACTAATTCAAAATTAATGAGTACAAAATTGCCCTAAACGGGACTTTTCATAAATATCATGCCCACGCAGGGGCTAAACAAATAACAAACCCTCGCAGGGGTCGAAATAAAAGATATGCCCACGCAGGGGCAGAACAGAAGAAAAGTTACCCACGTAGGGGTAGAGTACATAAAGATATGTCCACGCAGGGACATGACTAGCACTAAAATAAATAAAGGATTTAGTAATCCTTCTTGCTCTTACCCTTGAGCAAGTTTACCACCTTCTGAATCATTCCCCGGTTACGCCTCTGATTATTCTCCAACTCCTGCCGAAATTCTTGACGCACCCCTTGAATCTCCTGTATGATTTCCTGAACTTGGGGTGGCGACATTGTTGGCGCCTGAGGTGGTTGCTGGTAGTATGACGGCTGAGGAGGCTGGTAAATCGGAGGTTGGGGCGGTTGCGGCTGCTGATACTGTGGAGGTTGAAGAGGCTGCGACTGTTGATACCCATATGATGGATACCCATAGGCCGAGGGTCCTGTAGCCCAGGGACCTCCATATGAACCTCCTGGTTGGGGAACGTTGAAGCTTGAGGCCAACCAGTAGGGATCCTCAGAAAAGTTGTAGCCGGGGGGAAACTGCGGCTCGAAGGGGTTGAATGCCGCGGCATTAGTGTAAGCGGGGATTGGTTCTCCAAATCCCAATGGTGGCTGAGGCTGTGGCGGTGGCTGTGGCGCGACTAGCGCCGTTGCTACTTCAGAGATGGGATGCGACGACTCTCCCGTCTCCGATTCTTCATGGACCGGCGAGTACCGGCTGCTGCTTGACTGTGGAGGGGTGCGGATACGCACTCCTCCTCGCGAGGACATCCTCGCGTTCGTTCCTCTCCTTCGCCTCGGGGGCGAGGGAGGATGAGTCGGAGGTGGTGGTGGCGGTGGAGTAACCGCCACAAATCGAGAATCCGTAGATGGATTTTGCTGCTGCTCTGGCTGCTGCTCTGGCTGCTGCTGGTGGTGCACGGGAGAGCTGTGGTAGGACGGGTGGAGAGGAGAGTTGTGGTAACTGGGAGTGTACACCCAGTTGTGCTTCCTGAAGTTCTCCTCGAAACTATCGGGACCATTGTAAGGTGATCCCAAAAATGGTGACCCATCAGATATCTCGATGGGGTGGTTTGGTGTTCCAGAGGGTGGCATGACAGGATCAGTATCCTCGTCGACATCCATCGGGTTGCCACCCGAAAAGTGGTCTTCCGGTCCCAGTGGGTTAAAACCCACTGGTTCTTGAAGGTAATCGTCAGGGTCGTACAGGCCCTGAAAGACGGGTGATGTGTTGTCAAAAGGTGATGAGGGTCCTAGAGGAATGTAGGACTGCTGCGAGTGATGGGGCTCATTCTCTGAATGAGGCCCAAATGAATGGGGAATGGATGGTGTGGAGGCTGGTTCAGTGAAGGACCTCCATAGATTTTGGGCATCTGTGTTATGAGAGCCCGAAGGTGTTTGCCGGTGCGAAGGCCCGGCTTCGTGATCATTTGGAGCTGCGTATCCTCCTCGTCCTCCTCGCCCTCTCATTCTTGGCGGCATGTTTAACTACCTGTCAAAAACAAACAAGTGATACAACAAAATATATATAAGACAAAGTTAGAAAATTTAAACGAAATTTGGAAATTTCCTAAGTTCTTTGTCTAGACTCGAGAATCGAGGAATGTGCAATTGTGTAACTGAGATTAAACACAAAAAGGCTAGTGTTTAATTCACTCAGAGTTGGCTCTGATACCAACCTGTCACACCCCTATTTTCCACGTGTCATGTCACACCCCGAATTTCCACGTGTCACCGGTGGGCCGGTAGGGGAGTATCGTGACGTGGTTGGCAACATAATAGTCAAACAACACAATATCTAAATGCACAGCGGAAGCAAAGTATAGATTTAATTCAACCAAACGATATTGTAATATTAAGTATCACAAATAGTCGAATATAAATCCACAGGTAGATCAAAAATAAAAGGAAACAATTGTTCAACAGTTTATGACATCCAAGCTGGCGAGACTTAATGTGGATGCTAGGAGACAAGCCAGTCTATTTCGCGTAGTACCTGCACTTAACCTTTTTAAGAAAATACGTCAGTTTACACTGGTAAATACAATCAACCGACTCATTTTGAAAAGAGTTTAAGAAAATGCATTTAAGGCACAAGGCACAAATAATATTTTATAACTTGGGATAATTATTTAAATATATAATACTTGTAGGGATTTACATGTTCCTTATGCGTTCAGTAGCCCGGATCGAGCCGGGTTAAAGATCAATTAACACACCACTTTATTTATGAGACACTAACAGGTGTACGCCTACACCTGAGTGCTAAGGTCGTGGCCATTTCGTAAAATGATGCCAGGGATATCCGGGACACGGTCAGTAACCCCCCAAAGGCTTTAAGCAAACAAAACAATATTAAACGAGACGTCTCAATACTTTCATTATCATTCATTCAATCAAAGATTCAACTCCCCGACCAAGCGGTATTTTATATACCGTACCCCAAGCCCGTATAGGGAAAATAAGTTAAAAGTATTTACCTGAGTAAGTAAAGTTCAAAATCAGCGAGTGCAAGTATCTTTTACTGGTTCTCCTAATCTGGAACGAAGGTTTATAATAACCTATTAGAATCCTAACGGGTCTTTAGTTAAGCTTACGCTTAGACCGGTTAGTTTTAAAGATACGGTTCGTACGCACGATTAAGCGAAGACCGGATAGAATGTGATTTAGACCCGACAAGTTTGAAGACTTGCTTAATACGGGTATATGATACACATTCTGGATTTTGAGATAAAACCGATAAGGTTTGACCCGTTTCGGCTAATTTATGTAAACTAGTTACATAAACCGAACCGAACGCGCATGAAGCGTAACGGGTATCCGTAAGAGTCCTAAACAGGTTTCCTAAGTTAACATGCCTTAAATAAGTTGTGACATCAGTAGGATATCACCCATGATGCCCAAAACGAGTTTAATCTCTTTATAAGCCCCGTAGGGGTATTTTGGTCATTTTATAGATTATAAAAGGGTTTAATTAGACACCTGTGATCCGGGTCTGAGTTAATCAGTAAAATAGCTTATTTTAACAGGTTATAACATTTGGTTATAAGTCTTATACGTCAAAATAGTTTTAAACCCAAACCATGCGTATAATACGCGTATAAAGCCGTTTTAAGCGACGTACGGGTTAAAATACGATTCTGAGTTTTCTGATCAATTAAAAAGGCTCAAAACACTCTATTTAATATTTAAAATCAGTAGCAATTGGATTGGCGTTAAAAGGATTCGTAAAACTCATTTTATGGCCGAAAAGGGTAAATTCGGTATTAACCGAATTAAGGCGCTAATCCAAGCTTATGATCAGTTTAAAATAATTAAAAATCTTCAAAAATCTTAAAATTTTATATTACATCAGTGGGTAAAAGGTTTGGTGTTAAAATTTTATGCTAATGACGCCGTTTAATTAATAAAAGCGTTCTTAATTACGTCATTAAGCATAACTCCTAATCTAGACCTCCGATTAACATGAAATTTTCGGGACATGCATAATAATCAGTAACTAAGGTTATGGCACTTTCACATTTCCAAAAATCTCGTTTTATGGTCATGAGGGCATTACGGTCAACATTTAGGCGATTAACGGAAACATCGGACGATTAGGGATTCGAGTGGTATAAACGCAGAGGCTTATACACACATGTAACTAGGTCCTAATGGAACCTTAAGGCATGTCTAAACCTATATAAATCGGGTCAGAACTGAGGTCAACGCAAAAGTCAAACTTTTGCGTCTTTCGGCTCCGAATCGGTTCTAAATAGAAAGTTGTCGAATCATACAAGCGTAGACAAGTTATTATACTTATTTTCAAGTTATATGACTGATAAAACAGGTTACACGCCTTCCGTATCATTAAATATGCGATTAAGGTTTCTGTTGACTTTTTCGGAAAGCCTTTGACTCGACAAACGACATGGTTAGGATTCAAATCAGTGAGTGACCTTTTAGGGGTTTAATAACCATATAAATACCAACTTATAATGACTTTCGATTCGAAAAATCTCTGGACCGATTGTGATTTATCACAAAGTCAAACCGTAGTTACGACGGTTTGATTTCTAGGCTTTAAACTAAGTATAAATGAATTTAGAAGGATCAAAGGCACTTACACACGTCTAATGGATGTTATGGAAAGCTTGTATCAGTTCTTGAACTCTTGAGAATGTCCAGAAGATGAAATGTGCATGAATGTGAGAATGTGGGTCATTTATGGATTTTCAAACATCACGGATGATCAACAACTAAGTCTATAGATGTTACCAAAAGACCAACATGTGTCCTACATGCTAAAAACCAGTTTAGCAAGCCCATAGAATCGAAAACTTGCATTTTAAGTCGGTTAGAACACATAACAGGCAGCTGTCTGTCTTTTTCGCATCTGCAGGCCTGACGCGGCCTGCGTCCCATTTCAGCATATCCCAAGCGGGCCGCCTGGGACCTGAAAACCTGATTTTTGTTTTTCTTTTATTGCATTTTGGTCCTTGGTCCCCCGAAAGGTCGTTTTCACCACCCAACTTGCATATGAAGCTTTGTTATTTAATATATGGGGCTTTAAGACTTATACCCACTTTGTTAAGTCCTCGGGTAACTTTGTGATCACCCGAAAACCCTAAATTTCAATGTTGACGATTCTAACCCTCACACACGAATTTTATCACAACTTGCTCATACGATAACGAAACTTCATGAAATTTGTGGTACATTCTAGTGAGCATAATTAATCGTTACAAAGCTTCGGGTTTGTCAAAAGGTCACTCAGAGGTATAACTTAAACATGTTGGCACATTCAACCCCTGTAGTTTGTAATCTCTCACTTTCCTTCACAATTCGCTTCGTATGATCCATGATCTATTCGTTTAAGGTTATAAACATCATGTAGGGTTATTGCAAAGTATATTTATTCACTGTTGACACTTTGAACCCTTATACTTACATAGTTTCACTGTTTGTCAACTTTAGTCCTTCAAGAACATTCTTTCACACGTTCAAACCTATGACACGTGTCAAGACATAATAGGACGTAAATTTTCGAGGTGTTACATCCTCACCCCCTTAAAATAAATCTCGACCCGAGATTTACTGAAATAAGTAAGGGTATTTTTCTTTCATCGTGGATTCCACCTCCCACGTGAACTCGGGACCTCTTCGGGCATCCCATTTGACCTTTATAAAAGGTATATGCTTCCTTCGAAGCTTCCTTACCTGTCGATCTTCGATCGACAAAGGTTTTTCCACAAATTTCAAGCTTTCATCGATGTGCACATCTGTATATGGTATAACCACTGATTCGCTAGCGAAACACTTCTTCAGATTGCAGATGTGGAACACATTGTGTATACTACTAAGCTCTTCAGGTAAGTTTAACTTGTAGGCAACTGACCCGACACGTTCAATAACCTCGAAGGGTCCTATGTATCTCGGGCTTAGTTTGCCTTTCTTACCAAACCGCATCACTCCTTTCCAGGGTGACACTTTAAGTAGGACTTTGTCACCTACTTCGAAGTGAAAATCCTTACGATTTGGATCAGCGTAAATCTTCTGCCTATTCCGGGCAGCTTGCAGATTGTTACGAATCTGGACAATCTTGTCCGTCGTTTCGAACACGATCTCTGGTCCTGATAACTGGACTTCTCCAACTTCCGCCCAACAAACAGGCGATCTACACTTTCTACCGTATAATGCCTCAAAAGGCGCAGCCTTTATGCTGGTATGGTAGCTATTGTTGTAGGAGAATTCGATCAATGGCAGGTTCTTATCCCAGCTACCTCCCAAATCGATCGCACATGCACGTAGCATGTCTTCCAACGTTTGAATAGTACGCTCACTTTGACCGTCTGTCTGTGGATGGTAAGCCGTACTAAAGTTCAAACGTGTGCCCAAAGATTGTTGGAAGCTTTTCCAAAAATGAGACGTGTACCTAGTATCCCGGTCAGAGATAATAGCTACAGGTATGCCATGTAGAGCTACAATCTTATCAACGTACAGTTGGGCTAACATATCGGAGCTGTAAGTCTCCTTAATAGGTAGGAAATGTGCTGACTTAGTCAGTCGGTCAACTATCACCCAGATGGTGTCATTTCCTTTCCTTGTCTTGGGTAACTTGGTGATAAAATCCATAGTTACCATTTCCCACTTCCAAGTAGGAAGTTCAGGCTGTTGTAGCAAACCTGACGGTTTTTTATGTTCTGCCTTGACTTGCGCACACGTCAAGCATTTAGCTACATATGTAGCTACAGACTTCTTCAAGCCTATCCACCAATAATTTTCTCTAAGATCCTGGTACATTTTATCAGCTCCAGGATGAACAGAATATTTAGAGCTGTGGGCTTCCTGGAGGATAACATCTCGGAGTCCTCCATAAATTGGAACCCATATCCGTCCATTCAATCTAAGAATTCCATCCTTGCTAAGAGATAGCTGCTCCTCAGTTATTCCTAGCTTTTCGTTAGGATAGTTAGCTTCCAACACAGCTTCCTTCTGTGCAGCTAACAACCTTTCCATCAAACTGTTCTTTATTTCCATGCTCTTGGCATTAATTCGGATGGGTTTCACCCTCTCCTTCCGACTCAAGGCATCGGCGACTACATTCGCCTTGCCGGGATGGTATCTTATTTCACAATCGTAATCATTAAGAGTTTCCATCCAACGGCGTTGCCTCATGTTCAAGTCCTTCTGGTTGAACAGATGTTGAAGGCTCTTGTGATCAGAATAGATCACACATTTGATTCCATATAAGTAGTGCCTCCACAGTTTTAGTGCGAATACAACGGCACCCAACTCCAAGTCGTGGGTGGTGTAATTCTTTTCGTGCACCTTTAACTGACGTGAAGCATAGGCAATGACTTTGCCTTTCTGCATAAGCACACATCCCATCCCGGTGTGTGATGCGTCACAATAAACTACAAACTCCTCTATTCCATCAGGCAATGTTAGTACCGGAGCATTGCTCAACTTTTGTTTCAGAATATCGAAGGATTCCTGCTGCTTAGGACCCCAGTCAAACTTAATCTTCTTTCGTGTCAGCGAAGTCAGGGGTGCAGCAATCCTTGAAAAGTTTTCTATGAATCGTCTATAGTATCCTGCCAAACCTAGGAAGCTACGAATTTCTGTAGGCGTCTTTGGCTCATGCCAATTCATGACAGATTCAACTTTAGCGGGATCTACTTGGATACCACGCTCACTAACAACATGTCCAAGAAATTGGACTGCTCGAAGCCAGAATTCACACTTTGAGAACTTGGCATAGAGCTTCTCTTTATGAAGTAGTTCCAGTGTGCAGTGAAGATGCTTCTCATGGTCAGCTTGGTTCTTTGAGTAGATGAGAATGTCGTCGATGAAGACGATGATGAATTTGTCTAAGTGCGGTTTGCAAACGCGATTCATGAGATCCATGAACGCGGCTGGTGCATTAGTGAGCCCAAAAGGCATCACTAGGAACTCGTAATGACCATAACGAGTCCTAAATGCTGTTTTGTGCACATCTTCATCTCTAACCTTCAATTGATGGTAGCCTGACCTCAAGTCAATCTTCGAGAAGAAACTTTCCCCTTGAAGTTGATCGAACAGGTCGTCGATTCTGGGCAAAGGATACCTATTCTTGATAGTAACCTTATTAAGCTCACGGTAGTCGATGCACAGACGCATCGATCCATCCTTCTTCTTAACAAATAATACTGGTGCTCCCCAAGGGGACGAACTAGGTTTGATGAAACCTTTGGCTAGCAAATCATCTAGCTGCGTCCTCAATTCCTTCATTTCCGTTGGTGCCAACATATAAGGCGCCCTTGCAACTGGTGCTGATCCAGGAATAATGTCAATTCTGAATTCCACTTGCCTATCTGGTGGCAAACCAGGTAGTTCTTCAGGAAATACCTCGGGGTATTCAGAAATGACTGGGATCTCTCCAATCTTGGGTTTCGGTTCATCAATAATCACTTGTGCCATGTAGATGACACAGCCCTTCTTCAAACACTTAGAGTCTTTGAGTATAGACATTTTCTCGGGCAGCCCATACTGGGTATCTCCCTGGATAGTAAGTGATTCACCAGACGAAGTCTTAATCCTCACTTGCTTCTTATTGCAAATAATCTGGGCCTGGTTATGAGATAACCAGTCCATACCCAAAACTATGTCGAAACCGGCTAGTTTTAAAGGAAGTAGGGACAAAGGAAAAGAGTGATTCCTAATGGATATGAAACATCCATCTAATAAGGTTGAAGCGGTTTCTAAAGTGCCATCTGCTAGTTCCACCTCATACTTCACACTTAAAGTTCTAACAGGCAGTTTCAACAATTCACAAAACTTATTATCTACAAACGACTTATCAGCGCCTGAATCAAATAACACTCTCGCATAAACATCATTTACGAGAAAGGTACCTGTTATCACGTTGTCGTCCTTGACGGCTTCCTTAACATCCATTCTGAAGACCCTAGCATTGGTCTTCTTGGCCTCTTCCGGCTTCTTGGCATATTTTGGGCAATTGCTCCTGATGTGCCCCTTTTCATTGCAACCATAGCAGGTCGCATCCTTTATCTTCTTGCAATCCACGGTTTTGTGTTCCCTGGATTTGCATAACCCACATGCAAAAGGCTTCGATTGTTTGTGAGTTGGATTCAAACCTACACTTCCCAAAGTGCTGCCTCTTGCAGGTTTTACATCTGGGTTTTTCGCCTGACTGTTGACCATCCTTCTTAAAACCTGACCCCTTCTTTTGGTCATTGTTTCCCTTCAGCTTCTTGTCTGATCGTCGTGAGTTGTCATCCTCACGCTTCCTCTTCTCGGTATCATTTTTCCTTTGTGACCTCAGCCTGACAGCATCTGAGGTCAGAGATAATGATATGTCCGTTACTGACCGAAAAGTGGTTGGTCTGGAGGCCTTTACACTTGCTTTGATCTCCGGTTCCAAACCCCCGATAAAACGAGCTATACGTTTAGGCTCCGGAGTTACCAAGTAAGGGACCAACCTTGACAAAGTATTGAAAGTAGTAAGGTAGGCCTGACAGTCCAGGTTTTTCATGACCAGCGCCAGGAAATCAGATTCAATTCTCTCAACCTCGTGTTGAGGGCAGAAATTTTCTTTGATTAGTGCCATGAACTGTTCCCAGGTCATGTTGTATAACGGGACTTTCCCTGTGGCTTGGATCAAAGATCTCCACCAGGCTAAGGCTTCTCCTTTGAAAGACTGTGAGACAAACTTCACAATATCCCTATTATGACAACCACTAATATCCACCACAGTATCCATTTCATCCATCCACGTCATGCAATCAACAGCTCCTTTTTCCCCATTGAAGTCTCTGGGTTTGCACGACACGAAGTATTTATAGGTGCAACCCCTATTACGAGGTTCTTGGTTCTGTAAGGCTCTTTGGGATGGGTTACTCCTTTGATTCGAGGAGTGGTGAGAATTACTGTTGTGGGCAGTGTGGGTCCTGGAGGGTGTTCTAGTGTGTGATGCAGAATGGGTCCTCGTATGGGTACCACTTGATCCATGGTGCTGTCTATCCATAGCTCTATTAACCGCATTATCTATCATAGCTTGTAGCTCTGCACCTGCTACGTTTACATGGGCATTATCATTCACTATCCCTGGGTGACTGTTGACCTCGTTCGAGTCTGCCATGTAGCTTAAACTGTAACATATTGACAATAATTTATTGGTGAGTTTATCATATAATTGTCTTTTATGGCAATTTTTATTAACCGTGGTAACATAGACCATATATGGTTAATTTATTACTCATCTTTATTTAGGATTTCTAATATAATTTATCCTAATTATAAAACAATAACAGTATTTATTAGCACATAAGGCCTAGTCACAGGGACAATATAGATTATAAGCTAGGATTTCAGAGAATCAAAGCATGAAGATTGAACAAAGTTCATTACCTTTATCAGACAGGGTCACAGACTAATACTGTCTTTTGTCTCATATGAAAATGAGAAGGGCCCGTAGGCATTCCATTACCAATGGATGGTATAAGGAACTTATCATATTTATTAATGATTTAACCCATGATTCAGAGATCATTTATTTGGGTTTAGAATCTTTGAAAAGATCCATATATAATAATAACACGTGTGTTTTTAACTAATCATGTCTGCCAGGAGTGTTAACATGTTTTCAGATGTTAACAGGGATTTGAATCTTTTTAACTAGTTTTACCATCTGGGCCAGGTCTTAAAATGACATGCAGGCTAGGTTATACTTTTAAGATCCTTAATTAAAATAGCTTAGGCAGATAGATTTTTAAAAGGAATGACTCTGATTTATTTATTTCATATATAATTTAATTTTGCATAACTAGCAAAGATGAAATTTATAAACTTACATTCCATTAATACTAAAAGTAGTACATTTTGCCCTAAACGGGACTTTTCACAGAAACAGATGCCCACGCAGAAGCTATACAGATAATACATGTCCTCACAGGGACGGTCTACAAAAATTAATGTCCTCGCAGGGACTACTAGAGACAAGTCCACACAGGGACTAAGTACAAAGATAGATGTCCACGCAGGGACTACTTAAACACATAAATAAATGTCCACGTAGGGACTTGATTTAAACAAGGAAATACAACAATATATATATGGGGATTTAACGATCCCGTTTCTTCTTTCCCTTAAGCAAGTTTGCCAAGCCACTCATAAATCCCTCATTCTTTCTACGTTCCTTCTGGAAGTCTCGCTCCACTTTGGCCAGTCTTCGGCGGAGTTCCTCCTGCTCAGGAGGAGGAGCCCGTGGTGGCTGGTACTGTGGTGGCGGCTGAACAGGTGCTTGATACCCCCGAGCTGGGTATCCCATTCCCCAAGGGGATCCGTATGGTCCTTCAGGATTATTATGGGCTTGGTAGCTTGATGCTACGTTGTAAGGGTCATCAGCATAGTTATAGCCATGGTATGCTGGTGGTCCATATGGGTTGTAAGCTGCCGGAGCAGTATAAGCAGGTATTGGGTGGCCAAAACCCGGTGATGGCGGTACAATAGGTGCTGAATTCACCTCCGAAACTGGGACAGAAGGTCCACCCATCTGTGGGACTTCATGAGTAGGCGGGTAATGGCTACCGCTAGAGTGTTGAGGGGTGTTGAGACGAAAGTCAACTTCTCGTGCTGAGATCCGTGCACCAGTCCTCCTACGTCTTGGTGGCTCTGGAGGCTCTAGATGCACCGGTGGCGGTGGAGGCGGTGGCGTGACTGCCTCATAACGTGGATCCCCAGAGGGATTTTGCTGCTGCAGTGGCGGCTGCTGGTGAGGTGATGAGTGTTCAGATGGTGTATAGTACCACTCACACCGTTCGAACCGTGCCATGTGACTATCTGGACCCTGGTATGGTGTTCCGTGAAAAGACGAACCGTCTGAGATCACGAAAGGATGGTTAAATGATCCGGTTGAAGCCTCGACGGGATCTGTGTCCTCGTCCATATCTTGATCACCCGAAAAGTGATCCTCTGGTCCTAGTGGGTTAAAGCCCACTTGCTCTGGCAGGTACTCTGCTGGGTTAAACTGACCCTGAAAAACAGGAGTAGGGTCGCCAAAGAAACGTTGCGGGTTGTGGGGTTCGTTCTCTGACTGAGGCCCATAAGAGTCATGATATGGAGGTGTTGAGGTGTGCGAAAAAGATCGTCTGGAATCGTCTTCATATGTCCTCCATAGCTCCCTCGTTTCGTCATTCCTTGTAGAAGAAGTTCGTCGATATGAAGGCCCTGCCTCATGGTCGTTAGGGGCGCTAGCTGGCTCCTTTCCTCGACCACCTCGTCTAAATCTTGGCGGCATTATTGTACCTGTTAAAATACACAAGGTAATAACAAGGAAAAATAAAGGACAAAATTTAATTAAATAAAAATTTTAACAATTTGGATTATTCCTAAGTTCTTTGTCTAGACTCGAAGATTTAGGAATGTGCAATTGTGTAACTGAGATTAAACACAAAAGGCTAGTGTTTAATTCACTCAGAGTTGGCTCTGATACCAACCTGTCACACCCCGAATTTCCACGTGTCACCGGTGGGCCGGTAGGGGAGTATCGTGACGTGGTTGGCAACATAATAGTCAAACAACACAATATCTAAATGCACAGCGGAAGCAAAGTATAGATTTAATTCAACCAAACGATATTGTAATATTAAGTATCACAAATAGTCGAATATAAATCCACAGGTAGATCAAAAATAAAAGGAAACAATTGTTCAACAGTTTATGACATCCAAGCTGGCGAGACTTAATGTGGATGCTAGGAGACAAGCCAGCCTATTTCGCGTAGTACCTGCACTTAACCTTTTTAAGAAAATACGTCAGTTTACACTGGTAAATACAATCAACCGACTCATTTTGAAAAGAGTTTAAGAAAATGCATTTAAGGCACAAGGCACAAATAATATTTTATAACTTGGGATAATTATTTAAATATATAATACTTGTAGGGATTTACATGTTCCTTATGCGTTCAGTAGCCCGGATCGAGCCGGGTTAAAGATCAATTAACACACCACTTTATTTATGAGACACTAACAGGTGTACGCCTACACCTGAGTGCTAAGGTCGTGGCCATTTCGTAAAATGATGCCAGGGATATCGGGGACACGGTCATTAACCCCCCAAAGGCTTTAAGCAAACAAAACAATATTAAACGAGACGTCTCAATACTTTCATTATCATTCATTCAATCAAAGATTCAACGCCCCGACCAAGCGGTATTTTATATACCGTACCCCAAGCCCGTATAGGGAAAATAAGTTAAAAGTATTTACCTGAGTAAGTATAGTTCAAAATCAGCGAGTGCAAGTATCTTTTACTGGTTCTCCTAATCTGGAACGAAGGTTTATAATAACCTATTAGAATCCTAACGGGTCTTTAGTTAAGCTTACGCTTAGACCGGTTAGTTTTAAAGATACGGTTCGTACGCACGATTAAGCGAAGACCGGATAGAATGTGATTTAGACCCGAAAAGTTTGAAGACTTGCTTAATATGGGTATATGATACACATTCTGGATTTTGAGATAAAACCGATAAGGTTTGACCCGTTTCGGCTAATTTATGTAAACTAGTTACATAAACCGAACCGAACGCGCATGAAGCGTAACGGGTATCCGTAAGAGTCCTAAACAGGTTTCCTAAGTTAACATGCCTTAAATAAGTTGTGACATCAGTAGGATATCACCCATGATGCCCAAAACGAGTTTAATCTCTTTATAAGCCCCGTAGGGGTATTTTGGTCATTTTATAGATTATAAAAGGGTTTAATTAGACACCTGTGATCCGGGTCTGAGTTAATCAGTAAAATAGCTTATTTTAACAGGTTATAACATTTGGTTATAAGTCTTATACGTCAAAATAGTTTTAAACCCAAACCATGCGTATAATACGCGTATAAAGCCGTTTTAAGCGACGTACGGGTTAAAATACGATTCTGAGTTTTCTGATCAATTAAAAAGGCTCAAAACACTCTATTTAATATTTAAAATCAGTAGCAATTGGATTGGCGTTAAAAGGATTCGTAAAACTCATTTTATGGCCGAAAAGGGTAAATTCGGTATTAACCGAATTAAGGCGCTAATCCAAGCTTATGATCAGTTTAAAATAATTAAAAATCTTCAAAAATCTTAAAATTTTATATTACATCAGTGGGTAAAAGGTTTGGTGTTAAAATTTTATGCTAATGACGCCGTTTAATTAATAAAAGCGTTCTTAATTACGTCATTAAGCATAACTCCTAATCTAGACCTCCGATTAACATGAAATTTTCGGGACATGCATAATAATCAGTAACTAAGGTTATGGCACTTTCACATTTCCAAAAATCTCGTTTTATGGTCATGAGGGCATTACGGTCAACATTTAGGCGATTAACGGAAACATCGGACGATTAGGGATTCGAGTGGTATAAACGCAGAGGCTTATACACACATGTAACTAGGTCCTAATGGAACCTTAAGGCATGTCTAAACCTATATAAATCGGGTCAGAACTGAGGTCAACGCAAAAGTCAAACTTTTGCGTCTTTCGGCTCCGAATCGGTTCTAAATAGAAAGTTGTCGAATCATACAAGCGTAGACAAGTTATTATACTTATTTTCAAGTTATATGACTGATAAAACAGGTTACACGCCTTCCGTATCATTAAATATGCGATTAAGGTTTCTGTTGACTTTTTCGGAAAGCCTTTGACTCGACAAACGACATGGTTAGGATTCAAATCAGTGAGTGACCTTTTAGGGGTTTAATAACCATATAAATACCAACTTATAATGACTTTCGATTCAACAAATCTCTGGACCGATTGTGATTTATCACAAAGTCAAACCGTAGTTACGACGGTTTGATTTCTAGGCTTTAAACTAAGTATAAATGAATTTAGAAGGATCAAAGGCACTTACACACGTCTAATGGATGTTATGGAAAGCTTGTATCAGTTCTTGAACTCTTGAGAATGTCCAGAAGATGAAATGTGCATGAATGTGAGAATGTGGGTCATTTATGGATTTTCAAACATCACGGATGATCAACAACTAAGTCTATAGATGTTACCAAAAGACCAACATGTGTCCTACATGCTAAAAACCAGTTTAGCAAGCCCATAGAATCGAAAACTTGCATTTTAAGTCGGTTAGAACACATAACAGGCAGCTGTCTGTCTTTTTCGCATCTGCAGGCCTGACGCGGCCCGCGTCCCATTTCAGCATATCCCAAGCGGGCCGCCTGGGACCTGAAAACCTGATTTTTGTTTTTCTTTTATTGCATTTTGGTCCTTGGTCCCCCGAAAGGTCGTTTTCACCACCCAACTTGCATATGAAGCTTTGTTATTTAATATATGGGGCTTTAAGACTTATACCCACTTTGTTAAGTCCTCGGGTAACTTTGTGATCACCCAAAAACCCTAAATTTCAATGTTGACGATTCTAACCCTCACACACGAATTTTATCACAACATGCTCATACGATAACGAAACTTCATGAAATTTGTGGTACATTCTAGTGAGCATAATTAATCGTTACAAAGCTTCGGGTTTGTCAAAAGGTCACTCAGAGGTATAACTTAAACATGTTGGCACATTCAACCCCTGTAGTTTGTAATCTCTCACTTTCTTTCACAATTCGCTTCGTATGATCCATGATCTATTCGTTTAAGGTTATAAACATCATGTAGGGTTATTGCAAAGTATATTTATTCACTGTTGACACTTTGAACCCTTATACTTACATAGTTTCACTGTTTGTCAACTTTAGTCCTTCAAGAACATTCTTTCACACGTTCAAACCTATGACACGTGTCAAGACATAATAGGACGTAAATTTTCGAGGTGTTACATGTCACCGGTGGGCCCGGTGGGGAGTATCGTGACGTAGTTGATATCATCATAGACAAACAACACAATATAATAATGCACAGCGGAAGCAAAAGATAGATTCATTTCAACTTTTAAATAAAATGTAATAATAAATATCACGAATAGTTGAAATGGATCCACAGGCGGATCGAAATAAAAAAGGATAATTGTTCAACAGTTTATTTGTCGTCCAAGCTGCGAGACCTATTGTGGACGCTCTAGAAGCCTGCCAGCCTATTACGTGTAGTACCTGCACTTAATCTTTTTGGGAAAATACGTCAGTTTACACTGGTAAATACAATTCGACTGACTCATTTTGAAAAGGTTGAAAATTGATTTAAATGCACAAGGCACAAAACATTTTTATTAACTTGGGTCAATTATTTAATATAATAATCATGTGAACGAATTACATGTTACTTGCGTTCAGTGGCCCGGATCTAGTCCGGGCTAAAGATCAATGGACCCACCACATTCAAGAGTTATATACAGACAAGTGTACGCCTACACCCCGTACTCAGGTCGCGGCCATCTCGTAAGATGATGCCAAGGATATCCGGGACATGGTCAATTAATCCCCCAAAGGCCTTAAGTGAACAAGACTGTTTAAACGAGCCAATTAAATTATTCCAACTACCCACGCAACGGTGGAGGATTTAATGCCCGATCAAGCGGTATTTTATATACCGTAACCCAAGCCCGTATAAGGAAAATAAGCCAAAGAGTATTTACCTGAATAAGTATCAATCACAATCAAGAAAAATGCAAGTATCTTTTACTGGTGCTTCTAATCTGGAACAAAGGTTTATAATAACCTATTAGATTTCTAACGGGTCTTTATTTAAGCCTAAGCCTAGACCGGTTAGTTTTAATGACGATACGGTTCACGCACGATTAAGCGAAGACCGGATGGAATGTGAATTTGACCCGACAAGTTTGAAGACTTGTATAATATGGGTTTACTAAACACATTCTGGATTTTGAGACAAAAATGATAATGTTTGACCCGTTTCGGCCAATTTATGCAAACTAGTTACATAAACCGAACCGAACGCGAAAAGTGCGTTACGGGCGACCATGAGAGTCATATGCAAGTTCCCTGAGATAATATGCTCTAAATATGTTATAATATCAGTAAGTTATTTTCTATTTTGCCCGGAATGTATTTAAACTCAATTTACGCCTCATAAGGGCATTTTGGTCATTTAAAAGGTTGTAAAAGAGTTTATTCGTAAATCTGAGTTATGGGTCTGATTTGTACAGAAAATATACTTAACTTATTATGTTATAACAGTGTGATATGACCCGTATGTAAAACTTATCATTTAAAATCAAACTATGCACCCTAGGGGCATTTTGGTAATTTCACAATGGCTAAAAATGCCAAAACTGGAAATCTGAGTTTATAAAGTTGTACTTACTGTTTTTATATGAAAATATGCTAATTACATCAGTAGGTATAATTCTTATATGCTTGATATGGTTATAGTATATACTATGCGTTAAAAATGCTTAAAAAGGCGGTTTAGAGCCGTTTCCGGGTTTGTAAAAGAAAGCTGAGATTTTTATACTTCCAGAAGGTTCAACATACTTTATTTAATAAATAAAATCAGTAGGAAGTGGTTTGGGGTCAATCGGATTTATAAAACTCGTTTTATGGCCAAAAAGGGCAATTTCGGTATTTACCGAATTTAACTTAAAGACCTATGTTATGTTCTTCCAAAAATTAAATAAAAATCTTTAAAAATCTCAAAATATTATATAACCTCAGTGTATAAAAAGTTTGATACCAAAAAGTGGGTTAAAATAGGCTATGCGCTATTTACTTAACATAAAGCTTGTGATTTACGATATCGAGCATATCTCCAAATCTGAACCACAAACTGATCTGAAACTTTTGGTGCAAGTTTATAAATCAGTACCAAAGGTTTCTACTCTTTCACTTTTTCAAAAATCGCGTTTTATATTAAAAAGGGCAAAATAGTCAACTTTAAGCATAAACCGGTAACATGCATATGAATCGGTTAACCATGGAATCAAGGTGTAAAATTCCAGAGGGTTAATCTTATATAAAAGTTGGTCCAAAATATGCTCTAATGCAGATCTTAACATGCATGTATGGATCAGAACCGATAGTCAAAGAAAAAGTCAATTTATAAGACTTTCGGTTCCGATTCGGGTGTAACACAGAAAATTGTCGAGTTGATCAAGTTGAAACATGTTCTTACATTATTTATAAAGTTATTTTGATGATCAAACAGGTTGCATGTAGCCTACATTGTTAATCAAGCTTAAATTTGCAAAAACATATTCTGTTGACTTTTTATGAAGAACTTTGACTCGACAATTAGCATGCTTAGAGTGTGAATCTGAACATACCCTTTTAGGGGTTTGTTATACTCATAAATACCAACTTGTTGGTACTTTTGATTCGAGATATGACTGAGCACATTTCGTTTAATTGCAAAGTCAAACTATATTTACGATATGTTTGACTTTTAGTAAGAACACTAAGCTAGAATGGATTAGAGGATGATATAAACACTTACAAAGGTCCTAACAAGCTTAGTGATCACTTATGAAGCTGCCTTGTCGACCAGAAATGCTCCAGAATCGTTTTGTGAATTTTTGAAAGTTCAAGTGTTCTTGGTTTTGCAACAATGGTGAACTTTATGCAACTATGATCTGATTTTATGGTTAAATCAGAGGTTTCTGATGTTATAACAGGTGTTCCTCTGTCCAAAAGTTGCATGTAAGTCGATTGGTCAGTTCTATAATCGAGTACAGCTGGAATCCACTCGCAAACAGCCCTTAAAACCGACATCTGTGCGTTTCTGTCGCTGGGCAGGTGTCGCGTAGCGCGAGGACACCGTCGCGCAGCGCGAGGGTGTGGGGCGACCAGCATTCCAAGTTTCAACCATTTTACATATTAGTCCCTGATCTTTGAAGCGATGATTTGTTCGTTTATTTGGCACTCTAGACCCTCAAATCTGGTTTTTAGGAACCTTGGGACTTTTATAAACTTGACAAAGTCCTCGGTTCACTTTGCGCTTACCCGAAAAGTCACAAAATTCACGATTACGTATTTAACCTTTCGTATACGGTTTTAATCATAACTTTCTCATACGTTCACGAAACTTCATGAAATTTTTATCACATGCTCTTGTGAGTATATTTTATTATTACAAAGCTTCGGGTTTGCCAAAAGATCACTCAGAGGTATAATTTCAACATGTTGACACTTTTAGTCCCTGTAGTTTGTAATTCCTCACTTTGTTTCATTTTTCGCTTCGTATGATCCATGATTTACCCGTTTAAGATTATAAACATCATGTAGGGTTATTGTAGGGCTTATTTATTCATTGTTGACACTTTGAACCCTTGAATTTACATAGTTTCATCGTTTGTCAACTTTAGTCCCTCTAAAGTTTGTTTTCACATATTCAAAGCTCATGACACGTGTCAAGACATTATTGGACCTGAATTTCCGAGGTGTTACAACACATGCGCTAGTTGTCGCATGCTCCTCTACATACGAGCACGTAAGTCGCCATACGTGCATGCTCATTTACTTATGAGCACGTAAGTCGACATACGCGCATGCTCCTTTACATACGAGCACACAAGTCTCCATACGAGGCTGTTGCTCTACATATGAGCATCTCAGCCTCCATGCGAGCCTGTTGCTCCACATACGAGCACGTAAGTCGCCATACGCGCATGCTCCTTTACTTATGAGCACGTAAGCCGCCATACGCACATGCTTCGTTACATACGAGCACGCAAGTCTCCATACGAGCTTGACTGCTCTACATTCGAGCATCTCAGTCTCCATGCAAGCCCGCTGCTCCACATACGAGCACGTAAGTTGCCATATGCGCATGCTCCTTTACTTACGAGCGCGTAAATCGTCAGACGTTCATGCTCCTTTACATACAAGCATGCCAGTCTCCATGCGAGTCTACTTCTCTTCAAATGAGCATGAAAGTCGCTATACGCGCATGCTACATTACTTATAAGCACGTAAGTCACCCACGCGCGCGCATGCTCCTTTAGTTCAAGCACGTAAGTCGCCCACGCACGCATTCTGCTTTACATACGAGCGCGTAAGTCGCCCGCGCGCGCATGCTTAGCTACATACGGACATGCTTACAAAATATAAAATGCACTATAAATGCACGCACCACTTTGGGTATACACAAAAACACATTGGCTTCCACATCATTACCCTGACACGACTTTACGCCAATTCTCATTCGCGAAAACCTACACAAAGTGGATTAACACGTGCAAATATTGTAGACAAGAGTTTATAAAGATTTAAACACCAGGTATACGTTGTCACACCCCAACCGATGGCGGAATCATCAGAGTGGGACGAAATAGATTGCAAGAGACTTCATAACACTATTTGTGACAATGTTTAATAAACCCGTTTCATTTCATAATCTCAAATTGTCAAACATTACATAAATTTCAAATAACAACATATTCAAAACATAACAATAACAAAATTTGATACAACATATTAAACCTAGCATGTCTATATGTGTATCTAAGCATCGTCGCTACTTCATTTCATAGCATTCATCATCCTCAACCTGTAACATGTTTAAAATAAAGTTCAATGCAAAAGCAAAGGCGAGTACACAAGGTTTAAATAAGTATAGCATAAGTATAAAAGCATTTTCTCGAATCCACATGGCAATTTGTAAACAAGGTAACTAGCATGCATAACAATGCGCCAAACCCAAGTGTCCACTAGTATTTAGCATCCCTCGCGACAAAAGTAATGAGATCGTTTTTAGAGTAAAGACTTAACAAGACCCTGACGGGTGGTGTGCTTCTCCTATAGCGCTATATATGTTAAGTTGGGGCTTAGCAGAGTTAATGACATAAAGCATGTATATTCTAGCATGAACCTAAGTACACAAGTAGCATGTATAACGGATTGAGGTCATAAAGTATGTTTTAAGTGTGTGAATGTGAAGTTTGTATAATAACATGTTACAACCCAAAGTTTTTTTAAAGGTAAATGGGTCAAGTGTACTCACGGTTTTGCAAGCTTCCACTTGATAAATCCGCGAGGGCGTTGTTGTTATGGGAGGTTGGAACACCAAGTCCCTCTACACGAAGAAAACAAGGTGTATGAGTATTGGATGATAACGGAATATTAAGGATTTGGAGTTCAGATTACATAAAATAGCATATAACATAAAGTATTCATCTTTAACACATAATGTTGTAGATGATGTAACCTAGTACTTTGACAAACGAACACAAATTCGTCATCAAAGGTTCGATTATTTGGAATATACATATAAGTAGTATGTAGTGTACATTATATCATATAGGTCAAGTAGGAGGTAGGAGGATAAATCCACCATTTAGGAACACCTTTGTATCATGGAAGTCATGTAGGAGGTAGGAAGAACAAGCCTTCCATTTAGGAACCTCTAGATGTTCACCACTACACTTGATGTTATGAACATTCAAGAAGGGTCATGAACTTACAAGTAATAATAAGAACAACTAATCTAAGAGAAAAAATCAAGCAATGTGTGGATTTTCAAGTAGGATAGCCCAAGCTAATCCTACATCACACAATCATCAAGCTTTAGGCTTGAACATCACTTGTGGGTTAAACCCTTGAACAAAACAGAAAGTTTGTGAGGTTAACACCTCTGATTTTACATGTCTCAACCTTGTTTTTAAGCCTAACTAACCATAGAAGTAGTTATAAGCATAAGGACATAGGTTTGAGATGAGTTACCTCAAGTTCAATCGAGTTTATCAAAGTATGAAACAAGAACAGAAAAATCAGTCAAATTTGGAGCCTTTTTGGTGACGTTCCAAAGGTTAATCCAAGCATGTAGGAAAAAGAATCAAGTGAATCGGATAAGAAATGAGTGAGTTATGCTCACTTTTGTGTGAAGGAATGAATCTGCTCGAATCTGGAACTCAGCTGCGATTTGGAGAGAGTTTTGAGAGTGTTTTAGTGTTGCAAAAGTGGTAGGGAGGTTGAGATTAAGTTGTATTATAGGGAAGGATTAGGGTTTAAGTGAGTTGCAATAAATACAAATAGTTGAGTTTTAAAACAATTAAAAAAAGAAAAAAAGTTCTAAATATTGTTGATGTCTCGAGACTGGCCGAAATGGCTGTTAACAGCCATTAAATGGCTCCTTTTTTTGGCTGACATAATTGGTGCATATATTAGTGTGGCATATTAGATATTATTATATTACAAGTGTTTGGAGGATGATTGATAAAAAAAGGAATTTAATGTTGGTATCCCTATCCGATCGCAAGGCTGTATACAGCCCTAACATATATATATAGAGGCCAGTTAATGTATAATACGGCTTAACGTACATCACGTACGACAGATAATTACGCAGGTTCATTTGAAAATCACGCACGTTATAAACTAAAAAATCTAAATCACGCATGTTGGAAAACATTAATCACGCATGATGAAAACATTAATCATGCACGTTATACACATAATCACGCACGTTGTTGTACGTGATGTACGTTAAGCGTATTGTATTTTACACTTTTCCTATATATATATATATATATTTATTTTGTGTCACATATTAATTACCATAAGTTAGTGGAGCATGTTATCTATTATGATAACTAGTGTTATCAACCCGGCGCGTTGCGCCTATGATTAGCGGGGCTCGATTCGGTTAATTTGTGATTCGTGGCGGTATGGACACTCGTAAAACATACAAATCTATTAAATTTAACTGTTACAAATACATAACTTCTAAATAGTGTTGCGCCTATGATTAGCGGGGCTCGATTCGGTTAATTTGTGATTCGTGGCGGTATAGACACTCGTAAAACATACAAATCTATTAAATTTAACTGTTACAAATACATAACTTCTAAATAGTTACAAATATAATAACTTCTAAATTGTTACTAACTTCTTCATGCAACACCACCTACCTTACCTATGAACAAATCATTCCTTGTTATGCTTCCTGTTGCATGTTTCAGAAAAGGTGCTACCTGTTCAATAATGGGATGGTTTAAAGAATGACGATAGCTGCGTTTTGATCTTCATCGTTGATATGAACAAAATGTATTTCTGCTTCATACATATAAAAATAAAACAAATGATGCAAAACAAACAACTTAATAAATTTGTCAACAAAATGCATATAGTCCATGCCCGTAAGATCGAAGGCGATCCGACATGCCTATCTCAGAAGGTGTATGCCAATGGCATTAGCAGGTATGTTGAACCATTCACCTCTGCCATTCAACCCATGCACAATAAATGCAACAAACCACAGAAAACTGAGAAACACAAAAGCCCGGTAACGTTTAGGCAGCGGCTGTGATGTATTCAATCGCTTGTTTGCATATTCCGGTCATCGTTGCTTCGGGTCCGTACACCTACATAAAAAGAGTCATCAAAATGACAACACTCCTGTAAAGTTTCATAGTGATAATGCTTATTAGACAAATAGTTACACAAACGGAGTTTCAAGTTTCAACGACATTGCACGGGGTGTTTGGGATTACTTATTAAAACGGCTTCTTTACTCCCAAAGAAGCAATTTGAACCGAAATCCAAAACACCCTCGCTCACAAACAGTTTTAATAATCTAAGTTATTCCCTCTTCATTTTTTGCCTTTTTTAAGGTACATTTGACTCCATAAAGAAAGGATTACCCTTGTTTCTAAAATGTTATTGTTGACAAATTAAATGACGAAAAAATTTCACCTCAATTGGGATGCCAATTTCCTCTCCTAGTGCGCGCATCTTCGCTAGTCCTTTTTGGTAATTTGGACCTCCTCTCCTTACTTAGATGTGCATGTTAGCAGCTTTCAACTTAGCATCCTATAACAAATGTCCAAATCACTTTTCATTATTTGGAAAAAAAACTTTTAAGATGGAATTAGTTATGGGTGTTTATGAACCTTTGAAACCCGACCGAACCGCCCAAACCGAAGCAAGTCCGTAAGTTTAGCCGACTTAAAGTATACGTTTCACTTTTGACTGACCGGGTTACAGTTTTGAACTAAGAACAGGAGGTTTAACGTTTATTATCTAATATTTATAATTTTAGAAAGAGTAAATTACGATTTTGGCCCCTTTTGTAGAAAAATGTAATTAAGTTTTATTTAAAAGAAAAGGAATTGTGATTACTTTATTAATTTATTTGGACCTGTATGATTTCATGAAATTTAAATAAGTGATTATATCATAAACGGGGGGCTTTTATATAAAAATTCATTGTGCAAATCTTGAATCCGATCTATTGATTTTGAAAAACTTTTAAGCATGTATAATGGATTATAGCGATTTAAAACTAAACAATGACCTCACTTGGTTTTTCCACACTATTTGGTCAAGATGTAAAGAATCACCTAACTATGACCAGGTTAAGAGCCTCCAAACATATAGTAAACCAAAATATGTTTTACTTTTCTTACACCTTGACCAAACCACTAAAAAGAACACAAAACCATATGATTTCTTTACCTGGTTGCACAACAGCACACACATAAGGTGCCTGAAATCCTATTCTCTACATTTTCAGATACTGTCAAAAGAACAACATAACAACCAAGTCTCTGTCGTTTTGTCACAGCACAACTCTTGCAATACTCTGCTGCTAATAATGTGGTCAATCCATAAAAACAAATAGCATATCAAAGAATACAACCATAAATCTACACAATCTGAGAAGAAAAAAGTAAATCGTTTGACCTACATGCAATGCAAAAGGGCATGACCGGAACAGCCGCCGTAGACACCTCGTCGAAACGTCGGTGATTGCTGATGGCGGCGTTTCTACCTGAAACCGTCATTTGAGGAAACCGACACCCCACACACCAGATGTGGGTGCGTTGACGATAGTGGGTACGGTGGTGGGTTAGCCACCGTAACCCTTTATCCATTTGCCCTCTCCTTCTCTCTCTATGGTAGGTTTGTGATTGGGTTAAAAAGGAGATGTGTGCCTTAAACAGGGGAGGCGTTGAGAACAGGGCATTCGGTTTAAAGCCCCAAATGAAAACATATACCTAAAATACCAAAATCCTAATGGCGAACACAACAAATTATACCCACAAATCAAAACATAAAACTAATACGTAGCTGTAAGTCTGTAACATACCTAGGAAAACCGAAGGACGATCATATGGAAGACGAAATGAAACTCAAAATGCCGCACCTGCAAGGAAAACACATTCAAGAAACAAACCCAATGATAAAGAGCATATGAACTATAATAAAACACTAACCAAAAAAAAAAGATGGAAAAGCAGAGACAACATACAATTAATTGGATGGAAAAGGAACTAATCCCCAAAAAATCACCAACGTTGTCAAAGGCCACCACATGAAACCCCAAAAATGTAAACGTGGTAAGTTAAAAATCCCCATAAGATCATCAAGAAGTTTAAAAATCAAATAAAAAATCTACTAATTAAGATTGTACCTTCAATCGAAACACGGATGTCGAACCAAAAGTTTTACAAAATGGGAAAGAAACCATATAAAATTGGTACGGAACGAAAGTTGCCGGCCCATCTGTTCAAGTTGCCCCTCTTTAGTTGAACCCTAAACAAATCCAGATCAATAACCCTAAACCCCATCAAATTAAAGATTACCCATTTGGAGAAAACAAAAGGGTTCGAAATTACAACAAAAAAGAACACTTACAGAGGGGTTTTATAATGGGATCTTGGAGAAGGAGAAGGGGTCATAGTGCTTGAATCCTAATGTTCATCAAGAATTGGCGATTCTTTGTAAATAAGGGCAAAGCGGAGAAGAATGGTTAATCAAATCCACTCAAATCATATAAAAATCCGAAATAAAGATGATAAATCTTGATACCTGGCTCAGGTCACCCAGTTCTCACCGGAGTTAACCGGAATTTGTCGGAATCCACCGTCGCCGATTCCAATCGTCCTCGTTACATGAAGCCATCGGCGCTAACGTCCTCGATTTGAGGCGACTGTCGGAGGCGGAGGCTTAAACCGGAGCGCCAGCGTCCTCCATCTCCCTGTCTCTATCTCTGTGTCTCATCTGTTTGTGAAAGTGACCATCTCCTTGTCTCTATCTATGTGTCTCATCTGTGTTGTTAAAGTGACTGGCTCACCAACGCGTGTCATATGACTAAGACAATGGAAATAAACCACTGTTCATTTCCATTGTCTTATTAATAGATATTAATAATACAAATATTTGGTGGATGTGTAATAAAAAAGACTTTGAATGGGGGACAAGGATCCGATCGCTGCTATGGGCAGTATTTAGTTTCTTTTTTTTTGACAATCAAGGGTAAGTATATAAGAGGTTATGTATTTAAAATGTGTTAACGTTTATTTATCATAACTCAAGGCCTAAAGTTAATAATAACATGTTTAACTAGGCAAATTGTGATGTATAAGCGTATAATCAACCAAGTATGGAAACATATTTCAATTCCACCAAATTTGTAATAAAACAAGTGTGCGTATCAGTTGTACAAGTATGTTAAATATGAACAAGTAACGTATAAGCGTATGCGAAGTGTGAATATACGATATGTATTCGTAAGTTGATCACATGTTTACAAGATTTACGAAATAAGGTATCAATGTAATAAGAATTAAGACGTTCAAGCATGTACGAATATGCAAAGTATAATTGTAAGAAATAACAAATTTTATTACGATCAAAGTCTCGGATTTTTACAACGATACAACGAAATACAATTACAAATTTCCAAAAATAGAAATTCGATACAATCTTTCTAATAAACGGAAAGCTGCGAAAAGCGAGGCGTTACGGTGTCCCCCCCTTTAGGAAATTTCATCCCGAAATTTAGGAAGATGCAACGAACAGATGCGGATACTTAGCCTTCATATCACTTTCGAGTTCCCAAGTAAACTCAGCGCCACGTTTTCCTTCCCATCGAACCTTGACGATAGGAATTCGACTACGCCTCAATTGCTTGACTCCTTGATCCATGATTTCGACAGGTTTTTCCACAAAATACAAGGTCTCGTTGACTTGGAGGTCCTCGAGTGGGACTTGAAGTCCTTCGTCAGTAGACATTTCTTTAGATTGGATACGTGAAAGACAGGGTGTACATTGTTGAGTTCTTCAGGCAGTTCTAGTCTATACGCAACCTTGCCAATCCCTTCGAGGATCTTGAAAGAACCAACGTAGCGAGGTGCGAGTTTCCCTTTCTTACCAAATCGAACCACGCCCTTCCAAGGGGATATCTTGAGAAGCACGAAGTCGCCTGTCTTGAATTCCAAGGGTTTGCGACGCTTGTAAGCGTAACTCTTTTGTTGGCTCCTGACTTTCAGTAAGTTGTCTCGAACCTGTAAAATCTTGTTCGTTGCTTCTTCTATAAGCTCGAGACCAGTGAATTGAGATTCACCAATCTCGTTCCAACAAATAGACGAACGACACTTTGCGACCATACAATGCTTCGAAAGGTGCCATCTGAATACTCGCATGATAACTGTTATTGTACGAGAATTCGATCAAAGGCAAGTGTGAATCCCAGTTGCCACCAAAATCGATTACGCATGAACGAAGCATATCCTCTAATGTTTGGATAGTACGCTCGGTTTGTCCGTCTGACTGAGGATGGAAAGCGGTGCTAAGGTTTAGAATAGTACCCGTAACAGATTGAATGGTTTGCCAAAGACGAGATGTAAAACGAGCATCACGATCGGAAATGATGTCAATGGGGATACCATGCGACAGATGATCTCATCAGTGTAGATTCTAGCCAACTTTTCAACTTTGAAATCTTCATAAATGGGAAGAAAATGAGCTGATTTGGTTAATCGATCGACAGTCACCCAAATACTGTCATGACCTGAAGAAGTACAAGGAAGTTTAGTGATAAAGTCCATGGCGATGCTCTCCCACTTCCAGACAGGAATTTCTGGTTGTTCGAGCAAACCAGAGGGACGTTGATGTTCGGCTTTCACCTTCGAACAGGTGAGACATTTTGCAATGAAGATGGCGATATCCTTCTTCATCCCAGGCCACCAATAGGACATACGCATATCTTGGTACATCTTGTCGGGACCAGGATGAATGGAATATCTCGATTTGTGTGCCTCATTCATCAGAAAGTCTCGAAGGTTTTCACGATTAGGAATCCAGATACGATTGCAATAGTACAGAATACCATCAGATTTAGACACAAGATCTCTTTCAACACCACCTCGTATCTCAATGGAAAGACTACCTTCGTTAATAGAGGCGTATTGAGCTTCACGAATACGGTTTTGAAGATCATTGATGAGTTGGAGACAACGAATACCCTTTACATGAGTTTTACGACTAAGCGCGTCGGCTACTACATTCGCTTTACCTGGATGGTAGCGAATTTCGCAGTCATAGTCATTTAACAATTCCACCCAACGACGTTGACGCATGTTCAGTTCCTTTTGGTTGAAGATATGTTGAAGGCTCTTATGGTCGGTGAAGACCACACACTTGGTACCATAAAGTTAGTGTCGCCAAATCTTCAAGGAAAAAACAACTGCGCCAAGTTCAAGGTCGTGAGTAGTATAATTCTTCTCATGTATTTTGAGTTACCTTGATGCGTAAGCAATAACCTTGTCTCGTTGCATGAGAACACAACCAAGACCAAGGTTTGAAGCATCGCAATACACGATGAAGTCGTCGTTACCATCGGGAAGTGCGAGGATAGGAGCATTACAAAGCATGTCCTTAAGAGTTTGAAAAGATTTCTCTTGTTCGGGACCCCAAACAAAAGGTCTCTCTTTTTGAGTCAAAGAGGTTAAAGGAACGGTGATCTTAGATAAGTTGGAGATAAAACGATGATAGTAACCTGCAAGACCAAGAAACGAACGGATTTCAGACGGATACTTAGGTGCAATCCAATTCTTCACAGCTTCGATTTTAGCGGGATCAACATGAATACCAAGTTCGTTGACAGTATGACCTAGGAATTGAACCTCTTTTAACCAAAATTCGCACTTGGATAATTTGGCGTATAGACATTAAGTACGAAGAAGTTGAAGGATAAGACGCAAGTGTCGCTCATGTTCTTCTTGTGTCTTGGAGTAAATAAGAATATTGTCGATGAAAACGATCACGAAACGGTCCAAGTATGCTTTGCACACGCGGTTCATCAAATCCATGAGAACAGAAGGTGCGTTGGTCAAACCAAAGGGCATAACCACGAACTCGTAATGACCATAATGCGTTCGAAAGGCGGTCTTAGGTATATATTCTTCGAGGACTTGAAGTTGATGATACCCAGAACGAAGATCGATCTTTGAGAAGCAGGTCGCACCTGGCAATTGATCGAAGAGATCGTCAATGCGAGGAAGGGGGTATCGGTTCTTGACAGTAAGCTTGTTGAGCTCACGATAGTCAATGCATATATGAAATGACCCATCTTTCTTCTTGACGAACAAAATGGGAGCGCCCCAAGGAGAAGTACTAGGGCGTATAAAGCCTTTATCAAGAAGCTCTTATAGTTGGCTCGAAAGCTCTTGCATCTCAGAGGGTGCTAAGTGGTAGGGAGACTTAGCGACAGGCACTAAATCGATACGAGAGTCGACAGAACGAGCAGGAGGCAGACCAGGAAGATCATCAGGAAATACATCGGGAAAATCACGTACAACGGGAACGTCGCTTATGCTTGGGCCTTTGTCCTTCTTTTCCACAATATGGGCTAGAAAGACGAATGTACCCTTGCGTAAGCATTTGTTCGCTTGAATACACGACATAAGCTTGAGACCTTGAGAAGGTTTCTCGCTATATACGTGTAGAGAATCACCGTTTGGAAGAGGAAGACGTATAAACTTTTCAAAACAAACGACTTCAGCACGTACTCGCCTAAGCCAGTCCATGCCTACTATGATGTCAAAGCTACCCATTTGCAAAGGTATAAGATTGATTGAGAATGTATGATCGTTGAGAATCATGGAACACTTGGAAAGAACGGAATCGACAGTGACGGATTTACCATCAGCGACTTCGACAACAAAGGATCTTGGCAACTTAGAGCATTTACACTTAAGCAAAGGTTCGAATTCTAACGACAAAAAACTTTTATCGGTGCCAGTATCAAATAGACAAGAAGCATAAACATAGTTCACAAGCAACGTACCAATGATAACGTTGTTTGCATTTTGCGCTTGAGCGGTGGTGATAGGGGTGCAAACGAGCCGAGCGGCTCGCGAGCTACTCGAGATCGGCTCGAGAAAAAGCTCGAAACGAGCCGAGCCTTATCGAGCCCGAGCCGAGCTTGAGCCTCAAAACAAAGCTCGTTTGTTTATCGAGCCCGAGCTCGAGCCTCACATGTGAAGCTCATTAGGCTCGTCGAGCCTTATCGAGCCTTAGTGTAAACGAGCCGAGTCGAGCCGAGCTTATTTAAACTTGTTTACAAGCCGACCTCGAACCTAAAAATAAGCTTATTTAGTAAACGAGCCCGAGCTTTACTTATCGAGCTCGCAAGCCTAAAAAGTTTATTATTTATATTATTTTTATTTAATATAGTAATTAATAGATAATAAACGAGCCGAGCCCGAGCCGAGCTCGAGCTTGATAAAATACAAACGAGCCGAGCTCGAGCTTTGAAAACAAAGCTCGAACCGAGCCGAGCTCGAGCCCGAGCTCTCATAAGTTAATCGAGCTCGAGCTCGAGCCTGGTCGAGCTCGGGCTCGGCTCGGCTCGTTTGCACCCCTAGGTGGTGAGGAGAAAAGCTCGGCCTCTAGCGGGTTGTTGTTGAGCCTGTTGTTGTGGTTGATTACGCTGAGGACACACGTTGGCTAAATGGTTAAGATCACCACTCTTGAAACATACTCGCACAGGAGCAGCTTGAGGTTGAACCTGGTTAGGAGCAGGGTTGGCAACAATGGCTTGATCTTGCACAGGCTTTTGGTTAAAACGACAGCGATCGGCGAAATGCCCAAGCCTGCCGTAGGTTGCGCATTTGCGATATGGAGTGTCCGTAGGGTGATGGTCAGAGCATTGGTTACACTTGGGCCATGTCCCAGTGTAGTTTCTTCTTGGAGGTTCGAGGGTTGTGGGGATAGCGGCAACTACTGATTGTAAAGGCTGAGGGTTTGGCGGAGTGACGACCGCACAGTTTTGGCTTGAAGCCTTCCTCTTTTTGCCTTTTTTTTCTTGGGTTGTTGAGAAGGTGAAGGTTCAACAATGGTGGTATCGGTCGTGGCTTCGTGCGCACCCTTCGTTGAAACCTTGTCATAGGTCCCATGAAGAACGCAATTGTTGTTAAGCTTAGTAGCGTATGAAAAGCATCTTCGGTGGTTTTGGGACAAGCGGCGGCAACATGGTTAATCAAGGTGGGTGCAAGACAACGGATGAATTTGGCTACAGACTTGGGGACGGTGTCGTCCTGTCCAGGGCAGAGGACATTAAGTTGCTTAAAACGGGTAATCAGACCATCGACGTCGCTCCCCTTTTGTGTTAGGTTCCAAAACTCGTTCTCCGACTTTTGGAGCTCGTGGGGAGGACAAAATTGGTCCTTCATAAGTTGCTTAAGCTCGTCCAAAGGTAAGGCGTGTGCAACATCGTTTCCCCTTTTGTTGCGTTCGGTGGTCCACCATTTGAGTGCCCTCAAACAGAAAAATCCAGTTGCATTCAGGGTTCGTAGGTCATCGGGACACCCACTTTGCAGAAATGTGAGCTCAATCGCGTCGAACCAATTCATCATGGTGGTAGTGCCATCCTTGCCAGTAAACTCCAAGGGTTTACAAGCCATGAATTGCTTGAATTGGAACGTTGGTTTGGGGGTATCCACTTTTGAATCAACAGAACCATGTGGAGAGTCCGGTGTTGGTCTGAATCCTACTGACAATGTCTGGTATGACCTTAGCCATCTGCTTGGCCATGAATTTCATACAATCCTTTTTCGACATGGATTCAGAGTTGGTGTTGGAGGTTGAATCTTTCTTAGATTTGGAGTCGGAGGTGGATTCCTTCTTGCTCTTCTTTGTCAATTTCTTCGACACGGCGTTGGACGACATCTAAGAATCGAAAGAGAAGGAACGAATGAGACTTGATCATAAATTCAAAATAAGTTTTGCATGTATAAGCATGTAAGCATGACGTAACACGTATGGTTCACATATTTAGAATGAATTTAACAAGTATTCAACAAGTATAAACACGTATGAATGCATAAAAAGAGTATAATTTAGTTTGTTCACGAGAATTATTATTGGTTTTGATTGCGCGAGACGTGCGAATTGTGTAACGATTTTGAAATGAACGAGGTAACAAGTATAAAATCACATATAAATTGAATCACACAAAAGAGAGGCTCATAAAACATTGGATTGTTTCGGGTAGAGAAACGTCGACTATTCCAAAGTGAATCGAAAGTCCTTTCAAATTAGAGAAACGTGCTTTGGCCTATAGATAAGATACTCTCGTCGAGAAGCGATTAATGGTATCTTACCCTTCCAGTTACCACACGTCTCTAATCGATTGAAGCAATTGAAACTTTAGCAAGATTGAAAATCGAGGAATGGAACTTAATTGACAAGATGCGGGTTTCACCTCTAACTTGACGATTTCGTACCCTAATGTGGTTGGTACTCGTCGGGTCAAAATTTAATTTCGACACTTTGACGAGGGTCCACTAGAGTTTGAATTGGAAATTTACCATTAATGTGTGGATTTCACTCCTAACTTAATGGTGTAATTTCATGCAAAATAAAGAATAAGTGGAATGAGAGTCGTTCACCAAATTGTGGGTTTCACGCCTATTTTGGTAAACTCGTCTCTTTTGTATAAAGAGTGTCTTCAAGTGTATTGTGTAAAATGTATTAGGAAAGACATTATGTAAGCATTAAGACCCAAATGAAGAGAAAGAAGCAAAGTAGGAAGAATAAACATTTTAAGCATGAATCACGAATGGTCAAAAAATAAGGTACCTACTATAGACTAGGTCGAACATAGCAACTCTACCTAATTCCCTATAGTTATGGCTCTGATACCAATCTGTCACACCCCAACCGAAGGCGGAATCATCGGAGTGGGACGAAATAGACTGCAAGAGACTTCATAACACTATTTGTAACAATATATAATAAACCCGTTTCATTTCATAATCTCAAATTGTCAAACATTACATAAATTTCAAATAACAACATGTTCAAAACATAACAATATAACAAAATTTGATACAACATATTAAACCTAGCACGTCTATATGTGTATCTAAGAAAAGTCGCTACTTCATTGCATAGCATTCATCATCCTCAACCTGTAACATGTTTAAAATAAAGTTCAATGCAAAAGCAAAGGCGAGTACACAAGGTTTAAATAAGTATATCATAAGTATAAAAGCATTTTCTCGAATCCACATGGCAATTTGTAAACAAGGTAACTAGCATGCATAACAATGCGTCAAACCCAAGCGTCCACTAGTATTTAGCACCCCTCGCCACAAAAATAACGAGACCGTTTTTAGAATAAAGACTTAACAAGACCCCGACGGGTGGTGTGCTACTCCTATAGCGCTATATATGTTAAGTTGGGGCTTAGCAAAGTTAATGACATAAAGTATGTATATTCTAGTATGAACCTAAGTAAACAAGTAGCACGTATAACGGATTGAGATCATAAAGTATGTTTTAAGTGTGTGAATGTGAAGTTTGTATAATAACATGTTACAACCCAAAGTGTTTTTAAAAGTAAATGGGTCAAGTGTACTCACAGTTTTGCAAGCTTCCACATGATAAATCCACGAGGGCGTTGTTATGGGAGGTTGAACACCAAGTCCTTCTACACGAAGAAAACAAGGTGTATGAGTATTGGATGATAACGGAAGATTAAGGATTTGGAGTTCAAATTACATAAAATAGCATATAACATAAAGTATTCATCTTTAACACATAATGTTGTAGATGATGTAACCTAGTACTTTGACAAACGAACACAAATTCGTAATCAAAGGTTCGGTTATTTGGAATATACATATAAGTAGTATGTAGTGTACAATATATTATATAGGTCAAGTAGGAGGTAGGAAGAACAAGTCTTCTATTTAGGTACCTCGAGATGTTCACCACTACACTTGATGTTATGAACATTCAAGGAGGGTCATGAACATACAAATAATAATAAGAACAACTAATCTAAGAGAAAAAAATCAAGCAATGTGTGGATTTTCAATTAGGATAGCCCAAGCTAATCCTACATCACACAATCATCAAGCTTTAGGCTTGAACATCACTTGTGGGTTAAACCCTTGAATAAAACAGAAAGTTTGTGAGGTTTACACCTCTGATTTTACATGTCTCAACCTTGTTTTTAAGCATAACTAACCATAGAAGTGGTTATAAGCATAAGAACATAGGTTTGAGATGAGTTACCTCAAGTTCAATCGAGTTTATCAAAGTATGAAACAAGAACAGAAAAATCAGTCAACTTTGGAGCCTTTTTGGTGACGTTCCAGTGCCTCGTTTTCCATGAAAAACCATTGGAAACGTTTCTAAGGTTAATCCAAGCATGTAGGAAAAAGAATCAACTGAATCAGATAAGAAATGAGTGAGTTATGCTCACTTTTGTGTGAAGGAATGAATCTGCTCGAATCTGGAACTCAGCTGCAATTTGGAAAGAGTTTTGAGAGTGTTTTAGTGTTGCAAAAGTGGTTGTGAGGCTGAGATTAAGTTGTATTTATAGGGAAGGATTAGGTTTTAAGTGGGTTGCAATAAATACAAGTAGTTGAGTTTTAAAACAATTAAAAAAAAAGAAAAAAAGTTCTAAGTATTGTTGATGTCTCGAGACTGGCCGAAATGGCTATTAACAGCCATTAAATGGCTCCTTTTTCTTTTGGTTGAGATAATTGGTGCATATATTAGTGTGACATATTAGATATTATTATATTACAAGTGTTTGGAGGATGTTTGATAAAAAAAAAGGAATTTCATCTTGGTATCCCTGTCCGATCGCAAGGTTGTATACAGCCATAATATATATATATATTTGTGTCACATATTAATTACCATAAGTTAGTGGAGCATGTTATCTATTATGATAATACAAATATTTGGTGGATGTGTAATAAAAAAAGACTTTAAATGGGGGACAAGGATCCGATCGCTGCTATGGGCAGTATTTAGTTTCTTTTTTTTTTTTTTTTTTTTTTTTTTTTTTTTTTTTTTTGACAATCAAGGGTAAGTATATAAGACTTAGGTTATGTATTTAAAATGTGTTAACGTTTATTTATTATAACTCAAGGCCTAAAGTAAATAATAACATGTTCAACTAGGCAAATTGTGATGTATAAGTGTATAATTAACCAAATATGGAAACATGTTCAATTCCACCAAATATGTAATAAAATAAGTCTACGTATCAGTTGTACAAGTATGTTAAATATGAACAAGAAACGTATAAGCGTATGCGAAGTGTGAATATACGATATGTATTCGTAAGTTGATCACATGTTTACAATATTTACGAATAAGGTATCAATGTAATAAGAATTAAGACGTTCAAGCATGTACGAATATGCAAAGTATAATTGTAAGAAATAACGAATTTTATTACGATCAAAGTCTCGGATTTTTACAACGATACAACGAAATACAATTACAGATTTCCAAAAATAGAAATTCGATACAATCTTTCTAAAAACGAAAAGCAGCGAAAAGCGAGGCGTTACATACGTTTTCCTCAAGGCATGAGAGACGCACACTCAAAAATCATCCGAAGGGAAGGCATTCATCTAGTCTAGAATTCCACCCATGTGCCATCCGCGCATGGGAGCAACACTGGATTGGGGGGACCTGAAGGGGTATGGTCCCAAATGCTGCATAAGTCATATGCACATTGGGCCTTAACCACACTCAACCGCCAAAACTCAGCCTATTCCAAGACTCATGCACGAGACCTAACCACGTACGCGTAACCTTGACAAGCTCATGGTAATGCGCCGGTACAAATGGCAACTGACTGCAACCAATCAGCATGTGCCACTTTTGCCCAACCAATTTTCACGATGAACAATCGTGGGATGTTGTGACAACTGGCACAAACCGGTAACTTCCGTACACATTAATTATTGCTTAATGACTGCAATTATGTGCTTAATTGTCAGCAATGCCTGATTACATGATTAAGCAAGTGAATTCATGCATGTTGTATACTACAAAATATTGCTTTATGCATAAACGAGAGCGTTGCGTCAAAATAATAGTAAACTCACCGGTAAGACACACTGTGTCAACGGAACTGCAGAAAGCAGTCAGACAATAAAATTGGAGCCTAGGTGTAGGTTCGATAGCAAGAATGCATTAAAACCCAAGAGTACATACAAGGGTTAATATATATGCAATACGAAAGCAAAAATAAGCACTAAAAAGCACCCGAAACACACTTTAAGTGCATAAATTGGTATAAATCAGCTCAATTCAGCATTTAAGCATATGATTATTATGCAGAAATTTCGTTTTATCATCCAGAATATTTCCCTAAGTGTTGGGAAGTGAAAGGATACAAAAAGGGTACTTGAAAGACCCTAAAAAGTGTAATTTAGCACTTTAACGAATCGGTATGTAACCGAACAACCGGACTTTACCCGGAACATAAAAATATTGTCATTAACATAGTTATTCTTTTTCTGAGCCAGTTAGTGTCCCTGAATACCCTAACACCCACTGTAAAGCACAACACACTAGTAACCGGGTTAATCCCTAAACTACCTAAACTAACCTAACTAATATTTAGTGATTAGTTGGATTTGAACCAAACTACCCCCCCCCCCCTTTAGAAACCGTCCCCATCTAGGGGACATACCTTGTCCTTGCAAGATTATAAAAATCTTGGTTGTCTTATATCTAGTAGACATAGTGACCCTTGGTTATAGACCATGCAAATTATCTTTAAGAACAAGACTTGGTCCAACATGTTCATTTCCATCACAACTCAACAAAACACACTCTCTCTCCCTCACTATAAGCTTACGGCCAAGCACCACCCACCCTCCATCCATCATTTTCGATTTTGTTCATCACATTCCAAGTATCTACAAGTGATAAGGATCGCGTATAAGGAACCTTGGAGCAAACGGAAGGCGAAGGACCTCTCTACTTTGCTTTTATCCACCCTATTTGCGCATAGATTCTTCCCTAGCCTCGAGCTAGTGGTATGTTGCTTAAATCACCTTCTTGAACTATTCTAATGTGGTTAAAACGATATATGACGGTTAAAGCTCGTTAACTTACAAGATGATACTTTAAAGTCTACTAAAAATGCTATAAGTGTTGGATAAAAGCTCATATGTTGTGTAAATGTTGTAGTAATTGAAATTTGTGATTATTTAGACCCGATCTATGTTGTGGTAGCTCGGATCATCATTTAACCCGGTTTGGTCATGATCATGAATCATGACATAAGGTTATGTTAGAAGATATAAGGGTTAAAAGGTGAAACTCTACCACACATGAAACATGAACTTGTGTAAAAGTATTTTTACTTGCAAAATATTGTTCAAAACTAGTAGATCTAAAGATCTACAAGTGGTTTTTCGGAAGAACCAAGCAAAACTATTAGTCTTGTTTAAAACCCGGATCTTATCCGAACTAAAAGCATTTTTAGTAAATAAACAAGTGTGTAGACACTTGTGTCACAAGAAAATTTAACAAAGAAGTATTTTTGCGAATCTTGACTAGAAGTTGTGAAACTTCATATTCTTTAAAAATAAAGTTTTTAAGAAACTAAAATTATTTTTAAAGATGGAAAGATTTACTAAATGTGCTAGTAAGATACTACACAATTTTGGTAAATATCCAAGTTCATGAAGTGGGGAAAAGTAGTGATTATTGTTGATAATTGTTGTTGATGATTATTGATGATTGATGATGATTTAAAAGAAAATAAACACACGTTTTGAAAACGTGGGAAACCTCCATTTTTAGGGGAAACTCTGTCAAAATTTTTATAAATTTTGACACTTAGAAAAATATAAGTTTTTGAGAAACTTATTCCCTAAAAATGTATTTAAAAGTATTACTAAGGTTTCCCTAATTTTTGGTGATAAGAAATGAGGATTTCTTCAAAAATAAAAATGGATATTATGTATATATATTTTTGAGAGAAAAATATATATTATTTTATCACCAACTTCTGTGCTAAGTGTATATATAGTATGTGTTATACGTGCTAGTGTATTAAGACTTAAAAATACACTAAATACTCATGAGGAGTAGAAACATAAAAATACACATACAACATACGAGATACATAATTCGGGTGCAAAGTGCAAAACACAAAAGACTTATATTTATTTTAGGGGAAATAATATAAGTAAGATACGTAGTTAAAAATATAAGAATATTTTTAACACAAGAAAATATACACAAAAGAGAGTGACTGTACTTGTGCGACGCAAGTCTAGTGACTAACGATAAGAAAATGCGTATAGGTTACGACGTTAATTAAGCAAATCCGGTGGAGTTTACGACGCTAGGAACGCAAAGTTGTGAGTTCATGCTCCCCCTTTTCTTTTAACTGTTTTCAGTTTTTATAACTTCGGGGGTGAAATACATGTACAAATGTACAAAATTTATAATTGGTATGATATAAATACAAGAAGTACACTTGGTGAGAACGAGAACCAAGTGTGACAAGAAGTACACTTGGTGAGAACGAGAACCAAGTGTGACGAAATATAAGAATATGAGAAGCGCACTTGGTGAGAACGAGAACCAAGTATGAGGCGCAATGAGAAATGATGACAAGAAACGCGCTTGGTGAGAACGAGAACCAAGTAGGATGCGTTATGGGAAATAGTGTCACGAATAGGGTACAGAAGCACCATTAATCGTGTACATACTTAGACCGCAGAACAAAAGGTTAGATCTAACGGGTGCCTGGCAGCCACACTCCCGGTCGGGGCGAGAACCGAGGAGTGCTTTTGTGTCTCAGAATATACCAATTAAATGCCTTAGGTTTGGTGACTTCCTATGACGTGCCACATGTTAATGGCTTTGCAACCCATTAACAATCTGATAAGTACAGAAATACTGTATTTACATAAAATTCATACCATACAAAAATTGATATATAACTTGAAGTACGTGGGGTACTCAAGAGGATTGATAAATAACTTGAAGTACGTGGGGTACTCAAGAGGATTGATATATAACTTGAAGTACGTGGGGTACTCAAGAAAAGATTGAATTATACATGGGTACGTGGTGTACACATGAAACTGGATTTATATATGAAAACTTGATTTACTCACAAACTATGTTTTCATACAAAGTATACAAACGTGAAATACAAAACTGCATGAATTCACACCAACTTTATGTTGACGTTTTTCCAAAAACTCACATGTATTTCAGGTAACTAGGATGGATGTGCGCGTGGTCTTGCTTATGCTCGTGGATGTCGCTTGCGTTTAACTTTAAATAAAGTTGTAAACTCTTAAGACAATGTTTTAAGCTATCCAGCGATGTAAACGCTAAACTTATGTTTTCAAATCATGGTATTTGATGTTATTTTACGAGCATGTAGCATGTTTACTCTTCGTATGCAATGAGAACCTTTCATGATCACACCTCGTGCTTCCGCCGCAGAAAGGGGTGTGACAGATTGGTATCAGAGCTGCGATTGTAGTGAACCAGGATTCCTTCTCGAGTCTAGTCTACAATCTCTAGGATCCATTCACGAAAACAATTTTCAAAGAGTTTTCATTGCATAAAACGTCCCGCGACATCCACTGCCTGAAACTGTCTACATGAGTCTAGAAAAGACACTACGAGACTTAGAGTGCACTTGAGTAGCACTTGTCGTTGACTAGAAATTACTTGCAATTATGTGCGATAATTAGCATGTACTAGAAGTAGAATGTCACAAGTGTATGTGACTTTACCTGAAAGTAATGGCCCATCTGAAGGAAGAAATACGAGGATGAAAACGAACTGTGCGGACTGTGCAAAGGATTACGTAATTATGGATGCATACATAATTATGGAATTTAGTGCACAGAAACCACAGCAAGTCTTGTCACGTATAGATTCCCTCAGTGCAAGCCTACTAAGTACTCTGCTCGAGTAATAATTGTTTGATGTCACTTATGTGGTATATATACCTGTGAATATATATGATACTACTGTCTAGTGTGACGATATCAAACAAATGCCTAAGCCTATTGGGTTGCGTTCGTCAGAACATGGCACCCAGAAGAGCTGTGAACGCTCGTGACCAACCTCCTCCTCCCCCACTGCCAAGTATTGCCGAAGAGTTGGAAGCTCTACTGGAAGAAAGGATCTCCGCCGCTATCGCCCAGTAAGAGGCGAACCGTACTCAAGACGGTGGAGGACCAACCAACACTAGACGTAGCGGGCATGGAGATTCATCTGGAGGCAACGCAGTTCAAGGCTGCACTTTCAAGCAGTTCCTCGACTGCAAGCCGATGAACTATGACGGCACAGGAGGTTCAGTAGCCTTCGTACGCTGGACGGAGAAGACTGAAGCTACTATCCGCATGAGCAAGTGTACCGCGGATCAACAAGTCACCTTTGCTACTGGGTTATTCATCGATGAAGCTCTGACTTGGTGGAACCTGCAAGCCCAAACTTTGGGTGATGATGCCGCTTATGGCCTAACTTGGGAGGAATTGAAGGAAAGAATGAGAGAGAAGTACTGCTCTCGTGCCGAACTCCAAAGGCTGGAAACAGAGTTCTGGCACTTGACTATGGAAGGTGCTGACATCAATGGTTACACTCGAAGGTTCCACGACCTGTCGAGAGTGCTTCCCTACATGGTGACTCCTGAATTTAAGCGTGTGGAACGCTACATTTGGGGACTGGCCTCAGAGTTTCGTGGCATGGTGACGTCGGCCAAACCACAAACAATCACCGAGGCTGTAACTCTGGCTGTCAGGCTGACTGAAGATTGTGTTCATATGAAGAAGTTATCACTGAACCCAACAGAGAAGACCGAGACACATGCTGAGTCGTCCAGTGACAAAAAGAGAAAACATGCAAACCTGAACCAAGCAACTCGTAACAACAAGAGTTTCAGCAAGAAGCGCGACACTAATCCGCCTCAGGAGATGAAAACCCATGCAACCAAAGCATACCAAGGCTCCATGCCTAGATGCCAAAAATGTAAGTATCATCATGATGGAGCTTGTCGCATTCCAAGGTGCGACAAATGTGGTAAATTGGGTCATCAAACAGAAGACTGTTGGGGAAAAGGAAAGAACCGAAATGGGAACGGTGCTGGTAACAAGAATGGTAACGGGAAAGGGCAAGGATGCTTCAAGTGTGGAAGCAATGATCATTTCATGAAGAACTGCCCAGAGAGAAACAACGCTCTGGCTCGAGCATTTGTGATTGGAGCAAGAGACGCACGCGAGGACCCTAACGTGGTCACCGGTACGTTTCTCATTAACAATCACTTTGCATCCATATTATTCGACACTGGCGCCGATTATAGCTTCATGTCTGTGGAATTTAAGCGTATACTCGGAATAGAATCTAGTAGATTAGAAATTCCTTATTCCATAGAACTAGCCAATGGTAAACTTGTTGAATCGGGCGAAGTTGTCAG
Organism: Helianthus tuberosus; assembly: GCA_030545235.1. Classification (NCBI taxonomy): domain Eukaryota; kingdom Viridiplantae; phylum Streptophyta; class Magnoliopsida; order Asterales; family Asteraceae; genus Helianthus; species Helianthus tuberosus. Next base: position 353,825 of record JARYGA010046105.1, read on the forward strand.
AGGCTGCACACTAGAACTTGGCGAACGAAATTTTAGCATCGACCTCTTACCTATTCAATTGGGTAGCTTCGATGTAGTAGTCGGGATGGACTGGTTGTCCAAGAACAAAGCTGAAATTATTTGCCATGAGAAAATCATTCGCATCCCTTTAGCGAATGGTGAAACTCTCATCGTGCATGGAGAAAAACGAGACACGCCTCTTCGAATCATCAGTTGTATGAAGGCACAGAAGTGCCTAAGGAAAGGATGTGTTGCTTTCCTAGCACACGTTATAGACCAGAAGGCTGTGGAGCCAAAACTCGAAGACATTCCTGTGGTGAAGGAATTTCCTGATGTGTTCCCTGAAGATCTGCCAGGACTACCTCCGCAACGACAAGTCGAATTCCGTATAGACTTGGTTCCAGGAGCTGCTCCTGTAGCCAAGGCACCCTATCGGCTTGCACCATCCGAAATGCAAGAATTATCTACACAACTTCAGGAGTTGTTGGATAAAGGATTCATAAGGCCAAGCTTCTCACCCTGGGGAGCTCCAGTATTATTCGTGAAGAAGAAGGATGGAACACTGCGGATGTGTATCGATTACAGGGAACTGAACAAGCTCACCATCAAGAATCGGTATCCACTACCGAGGATTGATGACTTATTTGATCAACTGCAAGGATCAAGCTACTATTCCAAGATCGACCTCCGATCTGGATACCATCAGCTGAGAATCCAAGATGAAAGTGTGCCAAAGACTGCATTCAGAACGCGCTATGGGCACTACGAATTTCTTGTGATGCCATTTGGATTGATGAACGCGCCAGCGGTCTTTATGGATCTAATGAACCGCGTATGCAAACCATATCTCGATAAATTCGTGATTGTATTTATCGATGATATCCTGATTTACTCGCGAACGAAAGAAGAACATGAGCAACATCTCAGAACCATCTTGGAGCTACTGAAGAAAGAGAAACTTTATGCAAAGTTCTCGAAATGCGAATTCTGGATTCGCGAAGTACAATTTCTTGGTCACGTGGTGAATGAGAAGGGCATTCATGTAGACCCGTCCAAGATTGAAGCAATAAAGAATTGGGAAGCTCCCAAGACCCCAACCGAAGTCCGTCAATTTTTGGGCTTAGCGGGCTACTATCAGCGATTCATCGAGAATTTCTCAAAGATAGCTCAACCGCTAACGACCCTTACACAGAAGGACATGAAATACGACTGGGGTCACAAACAGGAAGAAGCCTTTCAGCTACTTAAGAACAAGCTCTGCGATGCACCGATACTATCATTACCCGAAGGCACTGATGACTTCGTGGTATACTGCGACGCCTCACGACAAGGCTTGGGTTGCGTGCTCATGCAACGCCAAAAAGTCATCGCTTATGCTTCAAGACAACTGAAGGTTCACGAGAGAAATTATACCACTCACGACCTGGAGCTGGGTGCAGTGGTATTCGCCTTGAAGATTTGGCGACATTATCTATATGGTACTCGATGTACAATCTTCACAGATCACAAAAGCTTGCAACACATATTTGATCAGAAGGAATTGAATATGCGCCAGCGACGTTGGGTCGAGCTGCTGAATGATTATGACTGTGAGATTAAGTACCATCCTGGAAAGGCGAACGTTGTAGCGGACGCGTTGAGCCGAAAAGAAAGGGTCAAGACCCTAAGGGTTCGAGCATTGGAAATGACGATTCGAACGAACCTCACTGCACGCATTCGTGATGCACAACAAGAAGCTCTTAAAGAAGAGAACCGTAAAGCTGAATACCTACGGGGTATGCTGAAATACATGGTGCCAAACGAAGAGGGAGCCTTATACTTCAAAAAGCGTATTTGGGTTCCACTCTATGGTGGCATACGAGAAGTCATCCTTAATGAAGCCCACAAATCGAGATATTCGATCCATCCAGGATCAGACAAAATGTATCAAGACTTGAAGGAATATTATTGGTGGCCGAGACTCAAAAGCGACGTTGCTGTGTATGTTGGAAAATGCCTAACCTGTGCCAAGGTTAAGGCAGAATATCAGAAACCGTCCGGCCTACTACAACAACCAGAGATTCCCGTGTGGAAGTGGGAACAAATCTCGATGGACTTCATAACGAAATTACCCAGGACCCCGAGAGGGCACGATATGATATGGGTAATAGTTGATCGATTGACGAAGTCTGCGCATTTCCTACCAATCCGAGAGAAGGATAGCACTGGAAAGCTGGCAGAGATATACTTAAGAGAAATTGTGGCACGCCATGGAGTGCCAATCTCAATCATTTCAGACAGAGATGGACGCTTTGTCTCAAGAATCTGGCAATCATTTCAGGAAGCCTTTGGATCTCAGTTAGATCTGAGCACGGCATTCCATCCGCAAACAGACGGCCAGAGCGAACGGACAATACAAACGTTAGAAGATATGCTTCGCGCATGTGTCATGGATCTAGGCGGCAGCTGGGATACTCATCTACCTTTAGTTGAGTTTTCCTACAATAACAGCTATCATACGAGCATAAAAGCCGCGCCGTTCGAAGCTCTGTATGGCCGTAAATGCCGATCGCCCTTATGTTGGGCAGATGCCGGAGATAAACGTATGGTTGGTCCTGAACTTGTACAAGAGACAACCGACAAGATTGCGCAGATCCGAGAGCGCATTAAGGCGGCTCGAGAGCGACAAAAGAGCTACGCTGATCCAAATAGAAAATCGGTAGATTTCAAGGTGGGAGACAAAGTGTTGTTAAAAGTCTCACCATGGAAGGGCGTAGTCAGGTTTGGAAAGCTGAATCCACGATATATCGGACCATTCAGAATTTTGAAAAGAATTGGTACCGTGGCATACAAGTTGGAGTTACCGGAAGAACTTAATGGAGTACATGATACGTTTCATGTATCCAACCTGAAGAAGAGTCCAACGCAAGAAAACGTGATCATCCCGATGGATTAAGTGCATATTGATGAAGCCCTCCGATTTACAGAAAAACCCATTGAGGTTACTGACTGGAAAGTCAACAAGACCAGGAGGAGCAGTGTGAAGCTTGTCAAAGTACGTTGGAGCTCTAAGCACGGACCCGAGTACACAAGGGAACGTGAAGACCAGTTCAAGAAAAAGTATCCCCACCTATTCAAGAAGACTCCAGCGAGAGTTAGTTCAGTCTGAATTTCGGGACGAAATTCTTTTAACGGGGGGAGACTGTGACAACTGGCACAAACCGGTAACTTCCGTACACATTAATTATTGCTTAATGACTGCAATTATGTGCTTAATTGTCAGCAATGCCTGATTACATGATTAAGCAAGTGAATTCATGCATGTTGTATACTACAAAATATTGCTTTATGCATAAACGAGAGCGTTGCGTCAAAATAATAGTAAACTCACCGGTAAGACACACTGTGTCAACGGAACTGCAGAAAGCAGTCAGACAATAAAATTGGAGCCTAGGTGTAGGTTCGATAGCAAGAATGCATTAAAACCCAAGAGTACATACAAGGGTTAATATATATGCAATACGAAAGCAAAAATAAGCACTAAAAAGCACCCGAAACACACTTTAAGTGCATAAATTGGTATAAATCAGCTCAATTCAGCATTTAAGCATATGATTATTATGCAGAAATTTCGTTTTATCATCCAGAATATTTCCCTAAGTGTTGGGAAGTGAAAGGATACAAAAAGGGTACTTGAAAGACCCTAAAAAGTGTAATTTAGCACTTTAACGAATCGGTATGTAACCGAACAACCGGACTTTACCCGGAACATAAAAATATTGTCATTAACATAGTTGTTCTTTTTCTGAGCCAGTTAGTGTCCCTGAATACCCTAACACCCACTGTAAAGCACAACACACTAGTAACCGGGTTAATCCCTAAACTACCTAAACTAACCTAACTAATATTTAGTGATTAGTTGGATTTGAACCAAACTACCCCCCCCCCCCTTTAGAAACCGTCCCCATCTAGGGGACATACCTTGTCCTTGCAAGATTATAAAAATCTTGGTTGTCTTATATCTAGTAGACATAGTGACCCTTGGTTATAGACCATGCAAATTATCTTTAAGAACAAGACTTGGTCCAACATGTTCATTTCCATCACAACTCAACAAAACACACTCTCTCTCCCTCACTATAAGCTTACGGCCAAGCACCACCCACCCTCCATCCATCATTTTCGATTTTGTTCATCACATTCCAAGTATCTACAAGTGATAAGGATCGCGTATAAGGAACCTTGGAGCAAACGGAAGGCGAAGGACCTCTCTACTTTGCTTTTATCCACCCTATTTGCGCATAGATTCTTCCCTAGCCTCGAGCTAGTGGTATGTTGCTTAAATCACCTTCTTGAACTATTCTAATGTGGTTAAAACGATATATGACGGTTAAAGCTCGTTAACTTACAAGATGATACTTTAAAGTCTACTAAAAATGCTATAAGTGTTGGATAAAAGCTCATATGTTGTGTAAATGTTGTAGTAATTGAAATTTGTGATTATTTAGACCCGATCTATGTTGTGGTAGCTCGGATCATCATTTAACCCGGTTTGGTCATGATCATGAATCATGACATAAGGTTATGTTAGAAGATATAAGGGTTAAAAGGTGAAACTCTACCACACATGAAACATGAACTTGTGTAAAAGTATTTTTACTTGCAAAATATTGTTCAAAACTAGTAGATCTAAAGATCTACAAGTGGTTTTTCGGAAGAACCAAGCAAAACTATTAGTCTTGTTTAAAACCCGGATCTTATCCGAACTAAAAGCATTTTTAGTAAATAAACAAGTGTGTAGACACTTGTGTCACAAGAAAATTTAACAAAGAAGTATTTTTGCGAATCTTGACTAGAAGTTGTGAAACTTCATATTCTTTAAAAATAAAGTTTTTAAGAAACTAAAATTATTTTTAAAGATGGAAAGATTTACTAAATGTGCTAGTAAGATACTACACAATTTTGGTAAATATCCAAGTTCATGAAGTGGGGAAAAGTAGTGATTATTGTTGATAATTGTTGTTGATGATTATTGATGATTGATGATGATTTAAAAGAAAATAAACACACGTTTTGAAAACGTGGGAAACCTCCATTTTTAGGGGAAACTCTGTCAAAATTTTTATAAATTTTGACACTTAGAAAAATATAAGTTTTTGAGAAACTTATTCCCTAAAAATGTATTTAAAAGTATTACTAAGGTTTCCCTAATTTTTGGTGATAAGAAATGAGGATTTCTTCAAAAATAAAAATGGATATTATGTATATATATTTTTGAGAGAAAAATATATATTATTTTATCACCAACTTCTGTGCTAAGTGTATATATAGTATGTGTTATACGTGCTAGTGTATTAAGACTTAAAAATACACTAAATACTCATGAGGAGTAGAAACATAAAAATACACATACAACATACGAGATACATAATTCGGGTGCAAAGTGCAAAACACAAAAGACTTATATTTATTTTAGAGGAAATAATATAAGTAAGATACGTAGTTAAAAATATAAGAATATTTTTAACACAAGAAAATATACACAAAAGAGAGTGACTGTACTTGTGCGACGCAAGTCTAGTGACTAACGATAAGAAAACGCGTATAGGTTACGACGTTAATTAAGCAAATCCGGTGGAGTTTACGACGCTAGGAACGCAAAGTTGTGAGTTCATGCTCCCCCTTTTCTTTTAACTGTTTTCAGTTTTTATAACTTCGGGGGTGAAATACATGTACAAATGTACAAAATTTATAATTGGTATGATATAAATACAAGAAGTACACTTGGTGAGAACGAGAACCAAGTGTGACAAGAAGTACACTTGGTGAGAACGAGAACCAAGTGTGACGAAATATAAGAATATGAGAAGCGCACTTGGTGAGAACGAGAACCAAGTATGAGGCGCAATGAGAAATGATGACAAGAAACGCGCTTGGTGAGAACGAGAACCAAGTAGGATGCGTTATGGGAAATAGTGTCACGAATAGGGTACAGAAGCACCATTAATCGTGTACATACTTAGACTGCAGAACAAAAGGTTAGATCTAACGGGTGCCTGGCAGCCACACTCCCGGTCGGGGCGAGAACCGAGGAGTGCTTTTGTGTCTCAGAATATACCAATTAAATGCCTTAGGTTTGGTGACTTCCTATGACGTGCCACATGTTAATGGCTTTGCAACCCATTAACAATCTGATAAGTACAGAAATACTGTATTTACATAAAATTCATACCATACAAAAATTGATATATAACTTGAAGTACGTGGGGTACTCAAGAGGATTGATAAATAACTTGAAGTACGTGGGGTACTCAAGAGGATTGATATATAACTTGAAGTACGTGGGGTACTCAAGAAAAGATTGAATTATACATGGGTACGTGGTGTACACATGAAACTGGATTTATATATGAAAACTTGATTTACTCACAAACTATGTTTTCATACAAAGTATACAAACGTGAAATACAAAACTGCATGAATTCACACCAACTTTATGTTGACGTTTTTCCAAAAACTCACATGTATTTCAGGTAACTAGGATGGATGTGCGCGTGGTCTTGCTTATGCTCGTGGATGTCGCTTGCGTTTAACTTTAAATAAAGTTGTAAACTCTTAAGACAATGTTTTAAGCTATCCAGCGATGTAAACGCTAAACTTATGTTTTCAAATCATGGTATTTGATGTTATTTTACGAGCATGTAGCATGTTTACTCTTCGTATGCAATGAGAACCTTTCATGATCACACCTCGTGCTTCCGCCGCAGAAAGGGGTGTGACAGATGTTCGCTACTCCATTATCTCTACTCACAGCTAAAAACAGACGCAACAAGCGTGGCCAGCAACTTTCCCGCACCCGAGCGACAGGTAAGCCTAAAACTCAATCTTTACTTCCGAGCACTCCTAACAAGTCTATTACTCCTCCCACGCTTGCACGCGGGAGCAGCACTAGACTGGGGGACATGATGGGGTATGGTATTAGACTCAACCCGAAAGACCGGTCATATCTGTTACTTATCACCTTTTATTATAATATTTATATCTTATGCCCTAATAATGAGGTGAACACCTCTTATTTCCACCTCATTATTAGGGCACAAGATATGGAGCCGCCACACTTTGGTTGCTGGAAATAAGAGATTCTTCTCTTAACTGCAGATCTAGGTTCAAGAGGAAGAACAAGGTGTGATTCTCCATCCTCTCAGAGAAAGCGGTCCAATCATCCTGGCGGTGATTCCGTGTTTCAACAGATCGGTTCACTTTTTGTGTTCTTATCTTCTCCTCGATTTCTCAATTGGTAGTTTGTTAATTGATATGTGCAATTTGTATGATAATACAATGTACAACAAAAAAATGAATTCCACAGATGTCTCTCTTCCGTTCAGCATCTCTAACTGAAGATGACACCGGCAAGTGAAAGACTCGCATGAATATCCAAACCGGCCTCCATCGGAGTAGGAGCCGATGCTAATGAGAACTCAAGTTATTCTCTACCAAGGACTGTGGTGATGGGGATCATTAGAACTACGAGTGCGATTGCGAATTGTAATGCGCTATCGGAAGCCATTTTATCAGCAGTAGGAGAGATCAGTAATAATCGGTGACATTAGAGAAAGAGAGAGTTTTTAATGTTGCAAATGGATATGTGAGTGAGGGTCTGTTTATAAACATTGGTTGGCTCTAACGGTCGAAAATGTGAAACGATGCAATTTATCGATTAACGAAATGTAAATCAAATTGATACCGACGACAACACATGGAAGACGAGTATCCTTGTCCGTCGTAATATGAATTGGATGATGTTGGTGGTAGGTGGGGGTAGTGGTTGGTTGGAGAAGAAAGTGGAAGGGTACACGTGTAATTTCATACATAAATAACACAAATTTAACGGTGTTAAGATCCAAGTACAAAAAGTGTGAAAAGATCAAACTTTAGGAATAAGAGGCGTTAAGGTGACAAAACGTATTATTGTATACTTCCCTAAATAAGTGTTGTCCATCACACTTCTTGCCTGCAAACTACTATATTTTATCACGCACGTAGAATTTTCTTGAAAGTAAAAGGAAATTGTGTACGAGCAAGGTAAGGTTTCAACATTTCACATTTGATTCCTTGATATTTATTTGATTTTTCTTGAAGCTCACTTTTGAATTATATATATTTTAACATTATTTCATCATTATAACATTTCAAAGTATAAAATCGTTATCAACTTTAGGCCTGTAAACGGACCGAACGAACACGAACATAGGCATGTTCATGTTCGTTCATTTAACTTTAACCAAACACGAACACGAACACGAACACGAACATATAATCGAACACATTTTTTTGTTCGTGTTCATTAATTAAGAAATCAGGCATGTTCGTGTTCGTTTATGGTCGTTCGTTTAAAGCCTAAATGAACAGTTCACGAACACAAACGAACATAAAAAAAATTAACTGAACATATTTGAATAAACATAAACAAACATAAATTAACATGATTGAACAAAACATAAACGAACACGAATGAACGTAATTGAACAAATATAAACAAACATAATTTAACATTAGTGAACACAAATAAACAAGTCTAACATATTACAGTTCATCCGAAAACACATCTAAATTAGGGTTCATATATACTAAAATTAAGTAGTTTTTATATAAATATTAAGTGATCAGTTACGCTATAAGAAAAATTTTAAAATTTCATTTCTTATTACTAGAAAACTCAATTACTAGTTAGTTATATTTATATAATTAGTTAGAAAACCAAATATTTATATAAATATAACTATTTATGTATCTACTAAAATATAAGCGAACATAAACGAATGTTCACGAACATAAACGAACGTTCACGAACATAAACGAACGAACAATGTGTGTTCATATTCGTTCATTTAATTAAACAAACAAAAATTTTTGTTCACGTTCATTTATTAAATAAACAAACATAAACGAACTTCCCGCCGAACAGGTTCACGAACAGTTCATGAACGTTCGGTTCGTTTACAGGCCTAATCAACTTCGTAAGTAACTTAAACCATATTTGTATACTTGCAGATATGAGTTCATCTCGAAGGAATCGTTATACTAGTTTTTTATAATCCTATAATTTTAACGGGAAATCTTTATACATTTTATGATTTCACTTTAAAATAGATTGTTTTTTATACCAAGTCACATGCAATCTCAACCAAAACCATAACAGTATACTCGCACAAGTTTTGTATTGTTATTTCATGAATTACATTTTCATGTATATTGTAATAAGAAATTATATTAAAGAAAAAAAGTGTTAATAATGTGTTGATGCTAAATACATCTGACCAATGAGTGAATGTCTATCTTTTATTTTGCAATCTGTATTATAATATATATTGTTGGGATGAGCATTTCGGTATCAATACGGTATTCACTTTTTGATGTTTTTGGATCGGTACTTTCGGTTCGGTACAATACCTGTATTTTACCAATTTTTAGCTTTAAATATTCTACCGTAATGGTACCCAATTTTGACAATTTCTGGATGGATATTTTCGATACCGGTAACGAGCTCTTCCCTAACATATAGTTGGTAAATAGAGAAAATGAACAATACGCAAGGTAAGGGCACGTAAAATTGAAGTGGAGCTTCCTGTCTTTGACGAGTTAATTTGTTTGGCAAAACAAAATGTTGGGTACCTTTAAGAATCAAAAGTCTCGCTTTTTAAATTATCAATGTAACCAAATAAGTTAAAGAAAGTTTGTTTTACTCAACTAATATTTTTTAGCTTCCGTCTCCTTTTTTTTTTACTTTACCAATACATGTCTTTGCCTATCTTTTTGCTTTTTTATCTTTTTTTTATACTTTTCCTCCTTTTTTTTAACCTTTATCTTACTTAATTTTCTTAAACTTTGTTTACCTTACTTTTCTACTTTTTTTACCTTCCCTTTTTTAACCTTTTCTTTTTCAACTTTGTTATTTACGTTATTTTTTACATTATCTTCTTAGGTTGGTGTTGTACCAGGTCCCCATATTGTAATTAGACGGTGAATTATCTATTTGCAAGGAACTGAAACGATACCAATCAAATCGCCGTCACCTTATACGGAAAAGTCGCCTCCCACTACGAAGTCCGTGCTTACCTCTAACTCTAGTCAGTATAAAAGGAAGATCGGTAAAAGATATATAAAGAAAATACCTAATGCTTTCAAATGAAGCCAAAGTCGGTGTTTTTTTTCTTTGTGACGTTCTATTTGTTAAAATTTAGAGATAAAGTTCGACGTAACTTACAATTTATCTATAGTTAGTGGGATACACAAGTAACTTTCACAGACATAGAGGGGGAATTATATTTAGTGAACTTTTACTATATGACTTGTAGCCCAGCAGTAATAATATATGTATGATGGAGATACAATAGGAAGTTTATTTGGCTAAGAAGTCTAGGAAGTAATCTTGACCATCCATTTAGTTAATTAAGGGCTAAAATTAAATGAGGGAAATTGAAGGGAAGAAAAGAGGCGCGTGGGTTTGTTTAGGGGCATTCTAGTCAATCCAAGGCAATAGTTTCTCTCTCCTCCAATTCCCCCCCCCCCCCCATTTTTTAAACGTTAATAACTCTTTCATACGACATTATTTTTTTTTTATAAAAATTGCATAAAAAGAGCGTTTTTTATCTTTAAAACGAGTATACTATTGATATATTTTCGAAAAATCTTTTTTAAAACCCAGTTGCGTAAAACGCAATGGAAAGAACCCAGTTGCGTAAAACGCAATGAAAAAAAACCTAAAAAATGACATTTTTCTAAAACGCAATGCACAAAAAACACAAAGAAATGTCTTATTTGTAAAACACAATGGCCAGAAAACACAAAGAAATGTCTTATTTCTAAAATGCAATAGCCTAAGAACACAAAAGAAAGTGTACCTTCTAAAACGCAATGCACTGAAAACACATAAAAATGTGTTTTACCTAAAACGCAATGCACAAAAAACACAAAGAAATGTCTTATTTCTAAAACGCAATGGCCAGAAAACACTTAAAATGTCTATTTTCTAAAACGCAATGGACTGAAAACACATAAAAATGTGTTTTACCTAAAACGCAATGCACAAAAAACACAAAGAAATGTCATATTTATAAAACGCAATGGCCAGAAAACACTTAAAAATGTCTCATTTCTAAAACGCAATGGTCTAAAAAAACAAAATAGAGTGTTCTTTCTAAAACACAATGGACTGAAAAAACCTAAAAATGTGTTTTACCTAAAACGCAATGACTAAAAACACTTCAAAAATGTGTTTTACCTAAAACGCAATGACTAAAAACAGTTAAAATGTGTTTTTTCTAAAACGCAATGGCCAGAAAACACATAAAACTCTCTTATTTCTAAAACGCAATGGAGCAATTTCTGGAAAATTATCTGAATTGTCTACGAATTACTGTCTTTGAAATGATCAAATTTTTGGAAAATTAAATTTTCTGATGCATTTTTATTAAAGCAATTTAATGGAAAAAAAAATTTCTGGAAAATTAGCTCAACCCCAGCTAGGGACTCTGTCCCTTGGACCCCGCCAGGGGCTGCCGCCCCTGGGACCATGCTACCAGGGGCGCTGCCCCCGGACCCCCGCCAATATCGTAAAACGCAATGAAATCAAAAACCCATATAATAAAAATGAAATTAAAGAATTTCATACATGGATCGAAGTCGGTTTCTTCAACGATTGACGAAAATTGAATGATTGAAACACGTATCAGAGATCGAATCGAACGTATCGAGTTATTATCTTCAAAATCACCAGAAGAAAAAACGAGATTTTGTATGAAATTAAACTGGGTTTTCTTCAAAAAAAGCTGAAGAACACGTTGATCGGGTGTTTGAATCATTGATTGGTGACGAAAATCGCACTATAATGTAGTGATTTTTGAGATAGAAAGTGAAGAAATGATTGAAGATGGTGGGTTTTGAAAATGGTGGGTTTTGATGTTACTGGGAAGAAGGAAGAAGAAGAAAATGATAAGATTGACTAAAATACTCTTCCTCTTTATTTTAAATTTTGTCACATGTCCTAATCCTATTGCTTCATATACTTCCTAGCCAAAATAAACTTCCTATTTGATCCCCACCCAATCTATACTATATTATAATACATGAGGGAAGGATTCCCAAAAGTTAAGAACTTCTTCCCCCATTATTTATAAATAAACCCCTAGAATGAGGGTAAAGTGGTCTTTTAAACCATAATTATTTTTTAGTCCCTCAATCTATTACATTTAAATCCTTGACATTTAACATAATTATGGGTAATTAGTTACACTTCCCCCCTCTTTAATTCTTTAATGTATTCCTGCGATATCTTACAACCCGTAATGTTTTAAAAAAATCCGAAGGTACCATGATGATCGGCACATTTTTTTAAACGTTTCGATAGTTGTCTTTTTTAGTTTCGCCGTGCGTTCATAAAGTACAAATAGCCGATGCGTAAATGTATAATTGATTAAAGCCAACATTTGTTTTTTACCCAAGCCAGCTTTGACCATTACCTAGCTACCGTGCATTAACATTTGTTTTTTACCCAAGTTTTTTGTTTTGAACGGCATTAATAAACTAAAATATTCCCTAATTTTACTTGTACAGGGTCAGTTTGTTGTGGCATGTTTAATATAGTATAGATAAAACTCACAACAAACTTCCTATTAAACATGTCACAACAAACTAAACAGGATATGTGCATCTTATTTTAAAAACTTAAAACTCACAACAAACTTCCTAAATAAATGGATGACCAATCTAAAACTAAACCCTAATGGACTACTATAAATATATAGCAAACACTCACAATTCTACATTTCTATTGCTAAACATATTTAAAATATGGAGCCAGTTCTGAATTCACTTGATACGAAAAAACAAGCATGCGATATTGAAAAATCTAAGGTCGGTTCTATGATAAGTTTTGTTATATCGCAATAATGAATAATTGTTTTCTTTTATTTACTTTTATGTGAATACTAACTTATTTGATTTTTCAGATTCAACACACCAATTTAAACACCCCAGTTGTCGAAAGCTTTTGTTAGTTTTTAAGTAATATTTTCGCTTATAATCTTTCATATTAACAAGTTCGTTATGTTATTATTTGGTGTTTTATTGTAGGATGATGGTGATAATATTGTTGAAATTATTTCTTATGGTGCAATGTTCAGTCCATACAAGTCTAATCTTCAACGTCAATTTAGTAAAGAGGTAATTTTAAAATTTATTTGATCTTTTTTAAAAATTTTTATTCAATATTTGTTTTTTTATAAAATTTATTTAATCATTTTTTAACTTTTTTTATTAAATTTTTGTTTTTTAAGGATCGGAAATATGAGAATCAAAAGAAAAGATCTAAGAGACTCTCTGAATGGAAATGGGTCGAGGTTATAAATTTAGATGATTCTGAGGACGATGAGAAAGAAGATGAATTAGATGATACTGCTGATTCGAGCACAAACAAGAAAAACGGATCAAAAAAGAAGAGAAATTAGATGAAATATATCAAGTGTTTTTATGTTTTTTTTCATTTTCAGTTGTTTTTGTTTGATTTAGACTATCCCATGAATAATAAAGTTTATTTTATATTTGAAGTTTATGTTTTGTGTTATTTTATTGCACTTATAATTTACATCTCGATTGAACTAATATACTTTTGTAATTTGTTTAGTATTTTTTATTAACAAACGAATCTTTACATGATTAAAACATTTTTTCTATACTTTATTTATTATTAATTTTTATAACAAAACAAAACTTTGATATTTAGTAGATAGAAGATAAACTATGTTCCAAAATTTTAGGAATTATTTAATACTAATTTACGATATTAGTAGATAGATAGTAAACTATATCCCAAAATTTTAGGAATTATTTAATACTAATTTACGATATTTAGTAGATAAATAGTAAACCATGTCCCAAAATTTTAGGAATTATAAGTCAACTAATTAGGTCCTCCAAGTTAATTATATGGGATGAGGCATCGATGGCGAAACGTCAGGCGATAGAGGCAGTTGATCGAACATTGCAAGACATTATAGGTGTTAGGCTCCCATGTGTAACACTTATGACATATATCCACCACAATAATGTTATCATATACAAATAAGAAAACTACCAGCAACGAGTGCCGCAATCCAAAGTGTCGCCCCCGCCGCATCGCGCGGGCACCCTACTAGTATATGTAATAAAGGTGTTTCTATGTAAGTGGTTGAGTGTTATAGTATAATTGTGGACATTAAAGTAGATTTAAAAAATAGGTTTAGAAGGTGTGTGTTAGCCGTTTTATAGTTACACACTAAATTTTTGAGAGATCGTGCGAAATAAATCTGAACCTTTTTTTTGTCTTTATCAAAGTTTTAACTTTTTTAAGTTCAGAGTAAATTAGGTTTTCCGTTAATTGTTTTGGCCAAATTCATGAGTTTAATCAAACTATTCTTTTTAATAGTTGCAGCACATATGGCATACATTTTTTAGCATTTTTGTATAGTTCTCTTAATACTCTTTGACCCTTTGTTATCCGGTGTCAACTATATCGGTAGTAGTGGGCTAGTGGCTGCAATTGGGCCTGATCTGGTGTCTGCCAGTTTGGACTAAAATGCAAAACGTCTTTCTCACACGAACTGGAACGTTTGGACATCAAGTGGGCCTGTGATATATTTATTGTAAGTGGGCTAATTCTTAGTAACAAAGGTGGTTCGCATTTATCATGTAGTAGATTGTTGAACTTGTATTATAAATAATAATCTTCTTCCATTGATATACTATACAATATTTCCGTTAAAGAACTAGAAAAATTACACTGGCAGGTTGACAGAAAATTATTAATCGGGCCTGCATAATAATATTTATTTGTTATAATTGGGCCTGTATGATACTAATAATATTTGTTTGGTTAAATTTGTAGGCATTTATCATGTTCTACATTCAAATTTAAAACTAGTGATAATTTATTTTAAGATGCGACTAGGCTATAATGTCATGGGCCTTGAACCACCTAATATACTTGTAACACCACGTAAAAACATGTCCAATTATGTAAAGACACGTGTCCTAAACTCTGGATATGTGAAAGATTGAGTTTGAAGGACTATGGTTGCCAAACGATGAAAATATGAAACCACAGGGACTAAAAGTGTTAACATGCCAAACCTGTGCCTCTGAATGACCATACATGAAGAATATATTCTTAAACGAGTAATTAATTGGATATAAGAAGCCGTTTGTGAAAATAACCGGAAGATTATAAAACTACAAGGGTTAAACGTGTCAACATGTTAATTCTGACCTCTGAGTGACCTTTTAACGAACCCGAGGCTTCGAAATATTTAAGTATACTCTCAAGAATAAGTGGTATAAATTTCACGTGGTTTCGAGATCGTTAAGCGAGTTTTCAAGACTTTGGGTAAAAAGTGTCAACTTGATGAAACTTGCATTTATAGTGATATTTAACGAAACCGAGCCTAACAAAGTTTGTTTATACATCCTTGGGCCTCTACAAACTAACTACAAGGGCCTTACATGTCAAAAATGGAGTTATATAAGGTTTAAATTGGCCAGGGACTGTTTCTGCCATGTTTGAAAGTGTTTTAACCTGAACAGCAGGTCCAGGCGGGCCACGTAAGCCCTTTAACAAGTCTACGCGGGCCGCGTAGAAGTGCCCAGCACAGAATTCTGTTGACAGAGGCAGGTTTCAGCTGCATAACCGACTTATTCTCAGTTGTATCGATCCTAGGGGCTGTTAAACGGTTTTATTAATCCACTAGGACACCTGGGGTGATCCTAGGAAGTCCCATTACAGCTGCAATGATCTTGGGACATGGCAAATCACTATATAAGAAGAGCTTGTTCATGTTTGTTATGCACACATTTGAAAACAACTTTCAAAGGACTCAATTCTGGACCTTGCAAGGATTAGGAGAAGAATTACAAGTGTAGAAAAGATTGCAAGGACCATTAGTAAGAGTCTTAATACCTGCTTAGTCCTTTTAATTAGCTTAATTACCGAAAAATCAAACATATCGTAATTTAACTTTGACTTTCGGTTTAATCTCAAATGGTCTAGCCACTGACCGAAACGAAAGTGGTTATGGAACCATATTAAGGTAGGTGATTAACCCTTAAAAGGGCACCTCCTGATTATTTTGTTTGACTAGTTAATTGACGGGTCAAACTAGTTTGACAAAAAGTCAAACTGGACAGAAAGTTTAAAAATGAATAAAATTAATAAAACAGAGGTTCTAAATTATATTTTAACATTCTAATGACTTGGTAATTAATATTAAAACATGTTTAATCAGTCCTAACCCGGCAATTATCAGTCTAAGGTCAGTTTATAACCGAAAGTCGCAAAAGCTTGACTTTTGCTTTGACTTTCAGTTCTGACCCGTTCAAGCTTAATTCTCCCATGTTTTAAGCTTCCGTTAGGACACATTACTCAGTAGTATAACCCTCTGGAGTTATAGTGCATGGTTCTTAGTGGTTTGAATTATATGCTCTTGATCGTTAATATGCTTATAAATGCCATAAATGTCTTTTTTATATAAAAATGAGATTTTTAGAAATGTGAGAGGACAAAAACCTTTGCTACTGATTTATAAACTTGTCCTAAAAATTTGACATCAGTTTGAGGTCTAGATTAGGAGTTATGCTCAATATCGTAATTAAGAAGCTTTTTATTAATTAAACGGCATAATTAGCATAAAGCCTATCTAAACCCAAATTTTAACACCAAACTTTTTACCCACTGATGTAATATAATATTTTGGGATTTTGGAAGATTTTTATTTATTTTTAAACTGATCATATCATAGGGTTCTAGCTTTGATTCGGTAATTGTCGGTTATACCCTTGTCTTGAATAAAAGGAGTTTTACATCACACATTGATACCAAATCTTTTGGTACTGATTTTATATGATAAATAAAATATTTTAAGCCTTCTGGAATGATAAAAATATCAGCTTTTCTTATATAATCCAAAAATCGCTTAAAAGCGACTTTTACGCGTTTTTAATGCACAGTATGAGTTAAAAACTATTTTAAACATATAAGACTTAATACCTACTGATATTTTTAGTAAATTTTCATACTTTAACAGTAAGCAAAAGTTTTAAACTCCGATTTCTAAACTTGACCCTTAAAGCTTATGTGAAATTACCAAAATGCCCATTCGGTGCATGAATTTGTTATAAATTATAAATTTCACATATAGGCAATACCCTACTGATATAACTTAATAAATTAAATATTTTACTGATTTCACATATAGGCAATACCCTACTGATATAACTTATTAAATTAAATATTTTTACTAATTTCAAAAGACCAAAAATTCAGTTTGTTGTAAAATCTCTTTTATAAGTATTAAAATTACCAAAATGCCCTTACGGGACTTAAATTGGGTTTAAATACTTTTTGGGCATATGTGTTAACATCCTACTGATGTATTAACATGTTTTAAGCATAATAACAATTAAGACCTGTATATAATTCATTTGGTTACCCGTTACGCGTTTATGCGTTCGGATCGGTTTATGTGACTAGTTTACATAAAATAGCCGAAACGGGTTTAACCTTATCATTAAATCCTCAAATTCCAGCATGTGTTTAGTTTACCCATATTATACAAGTATCCAAGCTTGTCGGGTCTAAACCACATTCCATTCCGGTCTCCGCTTAATCTAGCGTTTAGAACTGTAAAGTTTCTTTCTAGCTAGCCGGTCTAAGTCCTTGACTTAACTAAAGACCCGCTAGCATCCTAATAGGTTATTAAACCTTCTATACATATTAAGTAGCATCCAGTAGAAGGTACCATCATAAAGCTTTAGGATTTACGGCTGAGTTATCATGACTTTTAAGCTCAGGTAAATACTTTTAACTTATTTTCCCTTATACGGGCTTGGGATATGGTATTATAATAATACCACTTGGTCGGGTATGAAATCATTTAATCGGATTATGGTTAATAAATTTACATAACCTGTTTTAATCTGTCTGGTTTAATAACTTAAGCATTGGGGGTTAATTCGACCGTGTCCTGGATATCCTCGGCTCATTTCATTTGAAAATGGCCACGACTTATGCACGGGGTGTAGGCATACACCTGACAGATGCAAATGCTAAATAATATATAAACCCACATGTTGGGAATAACTCCTTTGTGGGTTCTATAAGTGGTGAGCCGGTTAATCATGACCGGCTTCCAACCGGCCCCAATTGTATGACAAACATGTAAATCTGTATACAAGATTATATTTAAATAATTGTCCCAAGTTATAAATGATTTGTGCCGTGTGCACTTAAATCAATTTTCATAAATGTTTTCAAAAAGAGTCAGTTAATTGTATTTACCAGTGTAAACTGACGTATTTTCTAAAGATTGATTGACAGTTACCTCTCGTAATAGACTGGAGCTTTTAGGTGTCGTATAAGAGGATCTTGCAAATCCCTAAGATGCCTGAAGTCTGTTAATTTTCTGTTTCTTGTATTTTATTTATGATCCGCCTGTGGATCTTATTATAATCCAGTCTGTACATTCTTTCGTTGAAAACTCAGACATTATGGTTTGTAATAGTTTATTCACCAAGCCTTCCGTTGTGCTATTATATTGTGTGTATTGACAATGATGATATCAACTGCGTCACGATGCTCCCCGTCGGGCCCACCGGTAATATGTGGAAATATCGGGGTGTGACAAGTTGGTATCAGAGCCAATATTGAGTGAATTAAACACTAACCTTTTTTGTTTAATCTCAATGACACAATAAGCACATTCCTTAGACTTCCGAGTCTAGGCTAATGACCTAGGATTTATTCTTAATTCTCCTTTTTATTGTTTATATTATATTTACTTGTTTTGACAGGTTAACTTCTTGGAAAATGCCGCCATGTGTGAGAGGCAAAGGGAAGGGACCAATGAGAGGAGGGCCATCGGGCCACGCGGGACCATCCCATCGACGTACCCCATCAGCGACCTTCTCCAGTTCCGACTCTCGGGACCATTGGAGTCATAACTTTGAGCCGACGAGACATTCTGTTTTGCTAGGATCCTCACCATCCGACCCTCCATACTTTACACCTTCATATCATAACTCTCCTGCTCAACCTCCTTTGGTTGAACCTCAGCTTCAAGCAGTTTCTCCTCCACCTCTTCTTGTCGAAGAACCACCTCAACCACCTCCCGAGCCGCCTAGGTGAAGGAGGAATGCACGAATATCCATGCGAGGAGGACCTCGGTTCAATTCTCCTCAAGGTTCGAGTTCTTACCCTCCTATCCCCGAGGACCCCCAAAACAATCCCCCGCCAGTTTCTCACGCACCACCGCTACCGCCAGTGGGTTTTGACAACCCGATACCTACATACCCAGGTTCGTCTGGGTATAACCCATCAGGGTATGCAACCACTGCGGGATATGGAGCCCAAGACCCATACCTTACTGCAGCACAATATAATGCACTTTATCCTTCTTCTTAGCCACCAGTTTACCCAACTGGATATCCGGTGCAAGGGTATCAATACCCACCATATCATCAACCTCCTCCTCCCCAACAGGAGCAAACTCAGGAGATTCTGCAGAGGTTAGACCGGGTTGAGCGTGAAGCCGAAGAAACTAAGAAGAAGCATAATGGTTTTCTCAAGGGCCTTGCGAACCTCATTAAAGTCAAGAAGAAGTAGGAAGTTGATTATTTTATCTTGTATTGTCTTTTAATCAAGTCCCTGCGAGGACATTATTTTATTTTCTGTATCGAGTCCCTGCGTGGACTTACTTTCTATTTCTGTAGCCCCTGCGTTTCATGTCTCGTTTAGGGCATCGTTGTACCAGTTTTATGAACTAATGAAGTTTATTTTGATTTTTAAATATGTATTTTATTTCGCCATCATGCTAAATTATTTCAATTTTAAATTGATCTGCCAAGGAATTTCTTAGAGGTATAACCTAGCCAAAATATTAAATGGCTATGATGGTACAACCTTTTTAAGACAATAACTTCCCGTTAACATCTGAAAACATGTTAACATTCCTGGCTGTGCGGTACGAAAAACCACACAAGCTTGCAAATGTACTTGGATTTTCCAAGTCACTTATGTATAGCCTATATGATCAATGTGAATCATGGCCAATAAGCATCAATATGATGTATACACCAAAACATCCCTTAGAGATGTATGCATATAAGCAAAGGTGTAATAATGACAAGGATAGTTTTGTTTATAAACTTCTTGTCAATAAGGCAACGAACTATGTCGACCCTTAAAAGATCAATAATCCAAGAGATTATTGGTTATGATTTGATCGTCCTTGTGACAAGGGCTTTTGTGCCATCTAAATGTCCTTCGAGACGAGCCTTGTGCTTTATAAAATGTCTTTCATGACATTGACGGTTGTGACTTATATCCTCTGTCTAATAAATATAAAGGATTATATCCTACAAATTGCTTATTATGGTTCTGTTGTAGCCTAGGCAAATTATGATTAATATTTATTTCTTAAAATGGTCTATATGGTTTAATAATGCCATGACCATCTAATCATCAATGAGATGATTTATAATTTAATTTAAATGTAACATTATTGTTTGATATAGTACCCAAATCCTGGCTGGATCTGATGAAGTAAACAGTCATCCACAGGAAGAAAACAATGATGAGGCCAGAATAAATCTTACTAATGCTGAACTGCAAGCTATGATTGACACCGCAGTTGCTCAAGCGGTAGATAAGATATTCAAGGAACCGAGTAATGTTCGGTCCAAAGCTCACTCAAAACCCTTATCATAGTCACATGCATCAAGAAGGGATGAATCTCAGCATTCATCCAATCAAAGATCTGAGTCTCAAAAAGTGGTGCTAAACCAGGCTCCCAAATACAAAAAGAGTTGTACTTATAAGTACTTCGTCTCCTGTACACCGAGGGATTTTATAGGAGAAAAGGGGGCAATTGACTACATGAAATGGTTAGACGAAATGGAGATTGTGATTGACATCAGTGGATGTGCTAAGGAAGACATAGTCATGTTTGTGTCTCAATCTTTTAAGGGCGGTGCCCTCACTTGGTGGAAAGCGTTAGTACAGTCCACTGGAAAGGTTCATCTGTATAACCTTTCGTGGATCAAGTTTGTAGATCTTGTAAAAGATACATATTGTCCTCAGCATGAAGTTGAGAGGATTGAAATTGATTTCCTTACCTTAGTGATGAAGAATTTAGACTGTAGATCCTATGTGATCAGTTTCAATTCTATGTCAAGGCTTGTACCGTATCTAGTCACTCTTGAACCCAAACACATTGCGCGTTTCATCGGCGGTTTAGCTCCTGAAGTGAAAGGAAACGTCAAGGCTTCTAAGCCTACTACGTATAGATCTGCTGTGGATCTATCTTTGTCTCTTACTCTAGATATTGTGAGGAGTAGAGCAAAGAGAACTACCGATGACGGGAAGAGGAAGAGGGGGGAAGACAAGTCCCCTCAGTCAAACAAGAAGAACAAAGGGAACTTTAGTTCTAAGAAAGGCAGTCAAATGACAAACCCAGGTGCAAAATTTGCAACAAAAGGCACTTTGGAAAGTGCAACCAAGTCCCACAAGCTAAACCATGTGGGATTTGCAAAAAGAAGGGGCACAAGTCTGTAGAGTACCGGAACATTAAGGATGCAACCTGTTATGGTTGCAACGAGAAGGGGCACATCAAGACAAATTACCCCAAGAATGCTAAGAAGCCTGAGGAGGCGAAGAAAACCAACGCAAGGGCTTTTCAAATGAATGCAAGGGAAGCAGTGAACGATGAGAACGTCATAACAGGTACCTTCCTTATTAATAATAATTATGCTAGAGTCTTATTTGATTCAGGTGCTGATAAGTATTTTGTAGACCATAAGTTTTGTAAGTTACTGAATCTGCCTATTAAGACTCTAGACAAATATGAGGTAGAGCTTGCTGATGGTACCTTAGAAACAGCCTCAACTCTTTTTGATGGATGTTTCATATCCATTAAGAATCATTCTATTCCGCTATCCCTCTTGCCAATGAAATTGGTTGGGTTTGATATTGTTTTGGGCATGGATTGGTTGTCGCATAACCAAGCCCAAATCGCCTGCGATAAAAAGCTAGTTATCATCAAAACCCCTTATGGTGAGTCTGTCACTATTCAAGGAGATACACAATATGGACTGCCCAACAATGTGTCCATTCTCAAAGTATCGCAGTGTCTGAAGAGTGGATGTGTCATCTATATGGCACAAGTGTCAGTGAACGACCCAAAGCCCAAGATTGAAGATATTCCTATTATCTCTGAGTATCCTGATGTCTTTCCTGATGATCTACCTGGATTACCTCCTGAGAGGCAAGTTGAATTCAGGATAGATATTCTCCCAGGATTCGCACCAATTGCACGAGCTCCTTATCGTCTAGCACCTACTGAAATGAAAGAGCTCAGGACCCAATTGGATGACCTAGTTGGGAAGGGTTTCATTCAACCCAGCTCTTCGCCATGGGGAGCTACAATATTGTTTGTGAAAAAGAAGGATGGATCAATGCGCTTATGCATTGATTACCGTGAGCTAAACAAGATAACGATCAAGAATCGATATCCCTTACCCAGGATCGATGACTTATTTGATCAGCTCCAGGGAGCGATCTTCTTTTCAAAGATTGATTTGAGGTCCGGATATCATCAACTTAAGGTCCAAACCGAAGATGTGCCTAAAACGGCGTTCAGGACAAGGTATGGACATTACGAGTTTTTAGTGATGCCTTTCGGGCTCACTAATGCACCAGCAACATTCATGGACCTCATGAATAGAGTCTGCAAGCCATACTTGGATAAGTTTGTCATAGTTTTTATAGACGACATACTTATCTACTCTCGTAATCAAGTTGATCATGAGAAGCACCTTCGATGTATCTTAGGATTGCTTCAACAGGAGAAACTTTATGCTAAATTCTCCAAGTGCGAGTTCTGGCTTCGTGAAGTCCAATTCCTTGGACATGTTTTTAGTGAACGTGGCATCCAAGTGGATCCTGCCAAGATAGAAGCCATTATGAATTGGGAAGCACTGAAGACGTCAACAGAAATTCGCAGCTTCCTGGGTCTAGCTGGATATTATAGAAGATTCATTGAGAACTTCTCAAGAATAGCTGCACCATTGACTTCTTTGACCCATAAGAATGTAAAATTTAACTGGGGTCCAAAACAACAAGAATCCTTTGAGATCCTTAAGCAGAAGTTGAGCAATGCTCTGGTACTGACATTGCCCGAAGGAACTGAAGAGTTTGTCGTTTACTGTGATGCATCACAAACCGGTATGGGGTGTGTATTTATGCAAAAAGGCAAGGTGATTGCCTATGCATCACGACAACTAAAAGTGCATGAAAAGAATTACACCACCCATGACTTAGAGTTGGGTGCCGTTGTATTCGCACTAAAGTTATGGAGACACTATTTATATGGAACAAAGTATGTGATCTATTCGGATCACAAAAGTCTTCAACACTTATTTAATCAAAAAGAACTCAATATGAGGCAGCGTCGCTGGATGGAGACTTTAAATGATTACGATTGTGAAATTCGCTACCATCCCGGCAAGGCGAATGTAGTCGCCGATGCCCTAAACCGAAAGGAAATAGTCAAACCAATCAGGATTAATGCCAAGAGCATTGAGCTGAAGAATAGCCTGAGTGAAAGGCTATTAGCTGCACAAAAAGAAGCTATTTTGGAAGCTAACCTTCCAGATGAAAAGTTAGGTGTAACTGCTGAACAGTTAACACCTGGAAAGGATGGAATTCTCAGACTGAATGGAAGAGTCTGGGTTCCCATTCATGGAGAACTTCGAGATGTAATCCTCCAGGAAGCTCACAACTCCAAATATTCAGTTCACCCTGGAGGTGACAAGATGTATCAGGATTTGAAAGCTAATTATTGGTGGATAGGGTTGAAGAAATCTATTGCCACCCATGTAGCTAAGTGCTTAACCTGTGCTCAGATTAAAGCAGAGCATAAAAAACCATCGGGTCTGCTTCAACAGCCAGAACTTCCCACATGGAAGTGGGAGATGGTAACTATGGACTTTATAACCAAGTTACCTAAAACAAAGCATGGAAATGATACCATATGGGTTATAGTTGATAGACTGACTAGGTCAGCACATTTCTTACCCATTAAAGAGACTTATAGCTCCAATAAGATAGCTCAGTTATACGTGGATAAGATTGTAGCTCTTCACGGAGTGCCGGTGTCTATTATATCTGAAAGAGATACTAGATACACCTCTCACTTTTGGAAAAGTTTCCAACAATCTTTGGGCACGCTTTTGAATTTTAGTACTGCTTACCATCCTCAAACCGATGGACAAAGTGAGCGTACAATTCAAACTTTGGAAGACATGCTTCGAGCATGTGTTATCGATTTGGGTGGTAGTTGGGATGATCATCTACTCTTGATCGAGTTCTCCTATAACAATAGCTACCATACTAGTATTCAGGCTGCGCCTTTTAAGGCACTATATGGTAGGAAATGCAGAATGCCTGTTTGTTGGGCAGAAGTAGGAGAAGCTCAGTTATCAGGACCTGATATAGTCCTTGAAACAACGGACAAGATTTTCCAGATTCGTGATCGCCTGAAAGCTGCCAGGGATAGGCAGAAAAGTTATGCTGATAAGAGGCGAAAACCCCTAAAGTTTGAAGTGGGCGATAAAGTTTTACTAAAAGTATCACCCTGGAAAGGTGTGATG
This sequence comes from Helianthus tuberosus, assembly GCA_030545235.1. Lineage (NCBI taxonomy): Eukaryota > Viridiplantae > Streptophyta > Magnoliopsida > Asterales > Asteraceae > Helianthus > Helianthus tuberosus. Next base: position 378,536 of record JARYGA010046105.1, read on the forward strand.
CGTTTTGGTAAGAAAGGTAAGTTAAGCCCTAGATATATTGGACCATTCAAGATCATCGAATGTGTCGGCAGTGTAGCTTATAAGCTAAACTTTCCTGAGGAGCTGAGTGGAATTCACAACGTGTTCCACATTTGCAATCTAAAGAAATGTCTAGCTGATGAATCGCTAGCTATGTCCCATAAGGATGTACAAATTGATGAAAGCCTAAGATTTGTTGAAAGACCTATATCGATCGAGGATCGTCAGGTTAAAAAGCTCCGAAGAAAGCACGTGCCTATAGTAAAGGTCAAGTGGGATGCTCATAGAGGTCCCGAATATACGTGGGAAGTCGAGTCCACTATGCGACATAAGTACCCTCACTTATTCCAGTAAATCTCGGGGTCGAGATTTATTTTAAGGGAGTGAGGATGTAACACCACGTAAAAACATGTCCAATTATGTAAAGACACGTGTCCTAAACTCTGGATATGTGAAAGATTGAGTTTGAAGGACTATGGTTGCCAAACGATCAAAATATGAAACCATAGGGACTAAAAGTGTCAACATGCCAAACTTGTGCCTCTGAATGACCATACATGAAGAATATATTCTTAAACGAGTAATTAATTGGATATAAGAAGCCATTTGTGAAAATAATCGGAAGATTATAAAACTACAAGGGTTAAACGTGTCAACATGTTAATTCTGACCTCTGAGTGACCTTTTAACGAACCCGAGGCTTCGAAATATTCAAATATACTCTCAAGAATAAGTGGTATAAATTTCATGTGGTTTCGAGATCGTTAAACGAGTTTTCAAGACTTTGGGTAAAAAGGGTCAACTTGATGAAACTTGCATTTATAGTGATATTTAACGAAACCGAGCCTAACAAAGTTTGTTTATACATCCTTGGGCCTCTACAAACTAACTACAAGGGCCTTACATGTCAAAAATGGAGTTATATAAGGTTTAAATTGGCCAGGGACTGTTTCTGCCATGTTTGAAAGTGTTTTAACCTGAACAGCAGGTCCAGGTGGGCCGCGTAAGCCCTTTAACAAGTCTACGCGGGCTGCGTAGAAGTGCCCAACGCAGAATTCTGTTGACAGATGCAGGTTTCAGCTGCATAACCGACTTATTCTCAATTGTATCGATCCTAGGGGTTGTTAAACGGTTTTATTAATCCACTAGGACACCTGGGGTGATCCTAGGAAGTCCCATTACAGCTGCAATGATCTTGGGACATGGCAAATCACTATATAAGAAGAGCTTGTTCATGTTTGTTATGCACACATTTGCAAACAACTTTCAAAGGACTAAATTCTGGAGCTTGCAAGGATTAGGAGAAGAATTACAAGTGTAGAAAAGATAGCAAGGACCATTAGTAAGAGTCTTAATACCTGCTTAGTCCTTTTAATTAGCTTAATTACCGAAAAGTCAAACATATCGTAATTTATCTTTGACTTTCGGTTTAATCTCAAATGGTCCAGCCACTGAGCAAAACGAAAGTGGTTATGGAACCATATTAAGGTAGGTGATTAACCCTTAAAAGGGCACCTCCTGATAATTTCGTTTGACTAGTTAATTGTCGGGTAAAACTAGTTTGACAAAAAGTCAAACTGGACAGAAAGTTTAAAAATGAATAAAATTAATAAAACAGAGGTTCTAAATTATATTTTAACATTCTAATGACTTGGTAATTAATATTAAAACATGTTTAATCAGTCCTAACCCGGCAATTATCAGTCTAAGGTCAGTTTATAACCGAAAGTCGCAAAAGCTTGACTTTTGCTTTGACTTTCAGTTCTGACCCATTCAAGCTTAATTCTCCCATGTTTTAAGCTTCCATTAGGACCACATTACTCAGTAGTATAACCCTCTGGAGTTATAGTGCATGGTTCTTAGTGGTTTGAATTATATGCTCTTGATCGTTAATATGCTTATAAATGCCATAAATGCCCTTTTTATATAAAAATGAGATTTTTTGAAATGTGAGAGGACAAAAACCTTTGCTACTGATTTATAAACTTGTCCTAAAAATTTGACATCAGTTTGAAGTCTAGATTAGGAGTTATGCTCAATATCGTAATTAGGAAGCTTTTTATTATTTAAACGACATAATTAGCATAAAGCCTATCTAAACCCAAATTTTAACACCAAAATTTTTACCCACTGATGTAATATAATATTTTGGGATTTTTGAAGATTTTTATTTTATTTTTAAACTGATCATATCATAGGGTTCTAGCTTTGATTCGGTAATTGTCGGTTATACCCTTGTCTTGAATAAAAGGAGTTTTACATCACACATTGATACCAAATCTTTTGCTACTGATTTTATATGATAAATAAAATATTTTAAGCCGTCTAGAATGATAAAAATATCAGCTTTTCTTATATAATTCGAAAATCGCTTAAAAGCGACTTTTGTGCGTTTTCAATGCATAGTATGAGTTAAAAACTATTTTAAACATATAAGACTTAATACCTACTGATGTTTTTAGTAAATTTTCATACTTTAACAATAAGCAAAAGTTTTAAACTAAGATTTCTAAAATTGACCTTTAAAGCTTATGTGAAATTACCAAAATGCCCCTTCGTGCATGAATTGGTTATAAATGATACATTTCACATATAGGCAATACCCTACTGATGTAACTTATTAAATTAAATATTTTTACTGATTTCAAAAGACCAAAACTTCAGTTTGTTATAAAATCTCTTTTATAAGTATTAAAATTACCAAAATGCCCTTACGGGACTTAAATTGGTTTTAAATACTTTTTGGGCATATGTGTTAACATCCTACTGATGTATTAACATGTTTTAAGCATAATAACAATTAAGACCTGTATATAATTCATTTGGTTACCCGTTACGCGTTTATGCGTTCGGATCGGTTTATGTGACTAGTTTACATAAAATAGCCGAAACGTGTTTAACCTTATCATTAAATCCTCAAATTCCAGAATGTGTTTAGTTTACCCATATTATACAAGTATCCAATCTTGTCAGGTCTAAACCACATTCCATTCCGGTTTCCGCTTAATCTAGCGTTTTGAACCGTAAAGTTTCTTTCTAGCTAGCCGGTCTAAGTCCTGGACTTAACTAAAGACCCGTTAGCATCCTAATAGGTTATTAAACCTTCTATACATATTAAGTAGCATCCAGTAGAAGGTACCATCATAAAGCTTTAGGATTTACGGCTGAGTTATCATGACTTTTAAGCTCAGGTAAATACTTTTAACTTATTTTCCCTTATACGGGCTTGGGATATGGTATTATAATAATACCACTTGGTCGGGTATGAATCATTTAATCGGATTATGGTTAACAAATTTACATAACCTGTTTTAATCTGTCTTGTTTAATAACATAAGCATTGGGGTTAATTCGACCGTGTCCAAGATATCCTCGGCTCATTTCATTTGAAAATGGCCACGACCTATGCACGGGGTGTAGGCATACACCTGACAGATGCAAATGCTAAATAATATATAAACCCACATGTTGGGAATAACTCCTTTGTGGGTTCTATAAGTGGTGAGTCGGTTAATCATGACCGGCTTCCAACCGGCCCCAATTGTATGACAAACATGTAAATCTGTATACAAGATTATATTTAAATAATTTTCCCAAGTTATAAATGATTTGTGATGTGTGCACTTAAATCAATTTTCATAAATGTTTTCAAAAAGAGTCAGTTAATTGTATTTACCAGTGTAAACTGACGTATTTTCTAAAGATTGATTGACAGGTACCTCTCGTAATAGACTGGAGCTATTAGGTGTCGTATAAGAGGATCTTGCAAATCCCTAAGATGCCCGAAGTCTGTTAATTTTCTATTTCTTGTATTTTATTTATGATCCGCATTGGATCTTATTTCAATCCAGTCTGTATATTCTTTTCGTTGAACACTCAGACATTATGGTTTGTAATAGTTTATTCACCAAGCCTTCCGCTGTGTTATTATATTGTGTGTATTGACAATGATGATATCAACTACGTCACGATACTCCCCGCCGGGCCCATCGGTAATATGTGGAAATATCGGGGTGTGACAATACTTTTCTTAGGAAGAAGTTCTACCTTATTATTATCATTGACAAGCTATGACCACCCATGTGATGTGTGTGCATGTGGCTCAAGCAACCAAATCAGAGACGCGAACCAACAGTTTGCTTGTCAAGTTGACGGGTCAGTTTATTGTGTTTTTTGTTAATCGAATATTTTCCGTGCTCCGCTTTCATCTATTTCAGGTTTACCATTCTTCTGATTAAAATTAGTGTTTGAAGAAGATACTTCGCTCATTCTATTATGACGATCCAAGTCGTGATCTCGGCTTCTTCTCGTATCCTGCAAGTCTGCAACCTAGAAATCATATTGTTGAAGAATAAAAGAGGTAAATGGTATAATGCTGAATCTATAATCTATATGAAATGAAATGTGATGGATCTGATTCTTAATAAAATATCATTCTTGCACAATACGGAATCAATATTTTGGCATGAAGGAAATCATGCAGGTGTATGTGTTGGTGATCCAGAAACCTCAACAACCGTGCCACCATATCAACAAATGACACATTGATTGTCATTCTCAAATAAGTTACTAATCCCAATACCTCTGTGTAAAAACTCATCATGGTTTGCATGATTATACCTATTTTTTTCATTGAGGCATTCCATCAAACATTTGGTGTGTATGAGCCTTTAATATACAAATAGATTAAGAAGAGGATTTTTTTGGGGTCACCAGTCAATCCACTAACCTTTAATATTTTAATATACCATCCCGACACGATTGACACCTATACTGATAAATATATCCACTAACTCTCACATACATGTAACGCACAATACACTTACATGAACAAGCTCATTATACACATAAATATGAATATCGATCTGACGTATCGTTTAACATCTCTTAGCTTAAACCCGACCAACAGCCCAGATCAGAATGCTACACAAATCTGGCCTCAAAGACCATGCTACAAAGTTGCGGAACTCTCTAGAATGGGCTGGAAATTCAGCCATAAAAATCTCCCAAGGAACCCTCTAGAATCTAAACTAATATCATGATATTTATGAAGGAATTCTCTAGATATCAAAGATAGATATTATGTAAAGAATGATCTAGATTAAGAACCTTCTAGACATGAGGCACTAGTATAAATAGGCATAAGTGGCCTCATTTGTAACCACCCAACTTCCTTGTAAGAAACCTACTTGTTGACGAATCGTGGTAGCAACACTCTTAAATTAGTTACTAGCATGGTTTTGTATTTGTTAAGTCAGCTTAGATTCAAAAGAGTTAAGACTAGCCATTTGTTTGTTTACTGTCGAATCCAAGATTGAGACAGCTTTGCGTTATTAACCTTAGACTCGACAAGATCCGGTTCAGATTCCTCCTCTAGTCGTCATGGTGACGGTTCCTCTTGCGGGTATCGAGTCTTGGGCTGCAGCCACAGGTAAATCTCGTTAGAGGGCCCGGGGGGATCGCCCCGAGGGCACTACGATGCTCAAGTCAGTAGCATATCAGCCTTGATAATTATAAGTGCAAGTATAAGAGGTATAGTTTAGAGAGAGAGCATGAGTTGTAAGGGGGAAGAGGGAAAGATAACCTGCTTGTTCCAGGGAGAGGAACTTTCATTTTATAACATTATTCTTGGGCCATAACCCTAATGGGCCAGCCTAAGAATGGACTTCTTAGAATTAGGCCCACTCAGACCTTCTAAACATGTTGGGAAAGTCCAAATGGGCTCAGGCTTAGTCACTATTCTAAGGGACCAAGCCTAGACGAGGAGCCCAGACGGGGGCCCTCGTTGACAAGTCATCCCTAGTCCAGGCCCATTCATTTATGGATGGGACTAGGACTTGTTCTGGTCCTTAAAAATCTAGGTCACGTTATGCCAAACTCATCTATTTTGTTGTCCTTGGGTTAACTCTGCATTTAGTATTCAAAATAGCAAGGTGACACCTCAAGAAGGGTAGCACAATACCTTATTTCAATCTATGCCTCCTTGAAGGCACTTTGACCAATGTAGTTCGAGAATACTTTTCTTGAGAGAGGGTCTATGCTATTTGGACTGTTTTTCCATGTCCTTCTTAAGGTACTCGTACAAGAGTAATTTCTATAAGAGCATCAACTAGGATGCCTTGTTTAGCATGTTATACTTTTTGTTTGGCGTCCCTCCGATGTGACAACCCTCACAATTACAGGTATCCGTACAATTAATTAATTTTAATTATGTGCTTAATGACTGTGCTTGATTACAACTGACAACCTGAACTGCTTTATGAACCATGCATCATACATACATATGCATCATATTGCATACAGTCACTCCATTTATTACACACAAACATTAGTGACATACTCGATGCACAAAGCATAGTTAGCACACTGAACGGATAATTCAGAAACATGCTGACAATGCTAACACATAGACAGACAATGTTATTAAGGCCAGTATGAGCTAGGGACAGGGCACTACACTAGTATGGAGTGTAGGGAAGTGAGGCCCATAAAACTGCGTCACTAGGTGATAGTATAGTGCCGGGAAGTGCCTAAAACACGCTATAAATGCAGAATTCTGCATTTATTATAAAAATTTAGCATTTCAGCATACTAGTAGAGTGCAAAAATATGGCAGAATGGTCCTGTATGCTTTCCTAAGTGCCGGGAATAAATAGCGTTACAAAAATATATATAAAAGACAGTTTTCGGCATAATTAAACACTTTAACAGAACGGTGTCTAACCGGACAACCGGACATTACCCGGGACACCAAATTTTTTGTCAAATACATAGTTTTATTATTTTTGGCTAGCTGTGGTCCCCGTTTGCCATAACACCCACTATAAATCAAATAACCAACTTATATAAACATGTTACTTGAAATATAACTAACACTTACCATCTAGTTGCAAAGTTACAACCAACCCCCCCCCCCCCCTGAACCGAAATCGGTCCCTCATGGACCCACCCCAACATTTACACCATACTCTAAATCTTACTCTAGATTATAACACATTATTTTAATGGATTGATTGCTTGTTGAGATTGCTAAAACATATGGGAACATCTTATAAGTATGGAGCCTTAGATTCACTTATCATTCACACTCCTTACTCCCACTCTCTCTCCCTCCCTCACGGTTACACCCAACCGCCAACATCACCACCACTTTTACACCACCACCTTCCATTTTACAAGTCTCATTCAAGTATAGAAGAAGGTTTGAAGGAGTTGCATCTTGTGGAGCTTCAAAAGGACCCTTGTTCTTGCTTTTTCATCATCTTTTCTCGTCATCATCTTCACTAGATTCTAACCTAGCCTTGTGCTAGTAGTAAGTTCTTTGTTACACCTTTGTTCATCACATTTTTATGGCTAAAATTGGTAGTATGATGCTTATGTTAAACACTAAAGTAACAAGAACAAGAAGATGAGCATGAAACTTTACATGAAGTTCTACATAAAAGATTAACTTGAAAGTGAAATGCTACTAGTTTGATGTAGTCATGAGTATGTTGTTAGTTTTATGATGATTTTTGGTTTTGTGATGTTAATCACTACATGATCTTGTCAAATAATGTTAGGAAACATAATTTAACAAGAAAAGAAAATGGTTTGTGTTACATAAAAAGAGCACTTTCTAACTAAACATGAACTTGATGAAAATGATTTTTCCACAAAATATAAGTTGACTAGTAAGTTGGTGAGTTTGTAAATCTAAGAGTATACAAAGGATTTTTGTAAGAAACCAAGTTCGAAAAGTGATTTTTGGAAAATCATAACCTTACATACACTTACATTTTTTTTTGAAACAAAATAAATGTGAGAACATTTATTTACAAGAAGAGTTCAAGAGTATTATTTTTGTAAATATTACTTACAAGTTGTAAACAAGTAACTCGTTTAAGAGAATGGTTTTTAAGGAAATAAATACGTTTCGGAGGGTAACTAAGCTCACTAAAGGTTTTACCAAGTTACTACGCGTTTTCGGAATATGTCAAGTTCACGATTATTATGTGACACATATATTTTTGCACTTGGTATTGTAAAGTTTGTTTGTTGATTGATTTCGAAAAGAAAACAATATGCTTAAAAGCATGGACACTCCGTTTTTAGGGGGAACTCTGGCAAAATTTTCTAAAAATCCCAAGACTTAGAAAATTATTTTCTAACAAGTATTTACAAATGTGTTAGCTTTGTTTTTCGAAAGTAGACTTCACCATGAGTATTGACACAAAACTTCAAAGTGTCGGAAGTGGGTTTTCGAAAATAAAAAAACGGATATATATATATATATATATATATAGAATATATATTTCATACCAAAATGCTTGTGTGACTATTTGTTATTTTTGGGAAAAATATATTATTTTGGACAAAGGTGTTAAATATATTTTCTAAGTGGGACTTAAAAATATATTATTCGAACTACCAAAATACATGTATAAATACCCCCATCATTGGGAAGGAAATACGCACATAAAAATACTTGAGAAGCATGAATAACGGGATAGTTGTCTAACTATTATTCCAAAACCCTAAACTAAAACGTAAGTTAAAATAATTATTATTATTTTAACCATAAGTTATAACTTGGAATAATACCAAAGTAACGTAACTCAGACATAAATACAAAAGCAAGGCACGGCCCGATCGTCTAATAGATATTAGTACGTTGTAGGTTGTTGTGTTGCAGACAGAGTTTTGAGTTGCCGTTATTGAGGACGCACTACTGTGAGTTCATATCCCCCCCTTTTCTCTTAACTGTTTTCAGTTTTATAACTTTGGGGGTGAAATACATGTTACAATTATTAAGGACATTTTTATACATGGTATGGTTAGCTTAAGGAGGGTTTGGATGTACAGATCATGTGAGTGGTGGGTACAACACTTAAAGCCATTAATCCTCATCGTAGGACCTAGGGACATGAGTGATAGATCTATTTGGGTGTAGCGAGCCCACACCCGTGAGGTCAGGGTGACCCATAGAGGTGACTGTGTCTTACAGCCGAGGCCCGGTACATATTTGCTAGGTTTGAGTTTTCCTGCATCACTTCACACATACCAGTGGCTTTGCAACCCATTAGTGATCTCTTTTTCCTTAATTGCTACATACCAGGGACATTTATACATTGGGACGTACTTTATACATTGGGACGTACTTTTTTACATTGGGACGTACTTAAATGGTTTATACTCACAGACATACACATGAACTCGCTCAACTTTTGTTGATTTTTCAAACTACATGTATTTCAGGGAATTGATAGGATCTGGTGGGTGATGCACGTTAAGCTGCGTATTAAATAAGGGATGTCATCCACGGGTGTAGGGTTTGGGAGGTGTAACCCTTGCCTGGACGGGTCACATGTCTCCAAACCTCGTTTTACTTAAGGTCTTTTGTTGAGTCCGTTGAGAACTCATTTTTAAACAAGTCATGGTTGTAACTTATCGTAAGTGTTGACATTTTTAAACAGTGATGTTATGGTATTTTCTAATTATCTTAATGGATGAACATCTTGTGATTTTATTCATATAGCATTGTTATAATTGTTGCTATGGTATTAAGAAGTCACACCAAATAAACCCACGATTCCGCAAAAGCCAGGGTGTGACAGCTTGGTATCAGAGCCTCGATCATTGCGAACTAGGATTCATTCTCGAGTCTAGACTATGATCATCAGGGCTCTCACGAAAATGTTTTCAAACATTTTTACATTTGCATCCACTAAAAGTCCAGATCCAGGGCACAGACATTTTACAAACAAAGGGCACAAACACATATTTCAAAATTTATAGTTCGGTCTTAGAGACTGGGGGGGGGGGGGGTTGGTCTTAGAGACCAGGGAGTTGGTCTTATAGACCAGGGAGTTGGTCTTAGAGACCAGGGAGTTGGTCTTAGAGACCAGGGATTGAGTCTTAGAGACTGGGAGGTTGGTCATAGAGACCAGGGAGTTAGTCTGAGAGACTAGGAAGTTCAGTCTGAGAGACTGGGGTGGGATAGTCTGGGGAAGACTAGGATGATTACTTGCATACATGGATTATGACTTATATTCTTACTTGACTATTACTGATGTATGTGCACACTTTGTGGTTGTGTTATTACAGACACTATGTCTTCGTCGAGCGGAGTTTCTGACCCAGTGCCGGTAGATTCTGATGACCCGATGCACTCAGACCCGGAGGTCCACACATCAGATACAGACAGTACGGACAACGACGGTTTTCAGCCATTCGCGTTACCGGATTTCGGTGACGACATCCAGCTAGCTGATGGCATTCCAGCTGGGGATCTACCTCTTGCGGAGATCCCTGCTCCTATTCCACTTGCGGCATTTCCCGTCGAGGATTTGCCACTCGATGTTGTGTCAGACGACGACGTCGATCTTTTCGAGGGTCCCCCTGAGGACGACTATGAGGGCGGGGCCCTGATTGCGGATGAGTCGCCCTTCCGTTGGTTGAGATTCCTGATATGGAGGTTCATTCTGATTCATCTGTTCCAGATTATTTTGAGTCAATAGCTTCCTTTACTCTCCACGCGCTGGGGTTGCAGCGATACCCCACCGACACCGACTCCGATACTGACAACTCCGAGGCACCCGTCCCACAGTTGGGATTCGGTTTCATCCATGGTATTGACGATGATGAGGAGATAGAGTGGGAGGACGAGGTTGACCCCATTTTCCCATTTGATCACGATATAGACCAGGAGGACGAGTTGATCCCCGAGGAGCAGCCTGCTGAGGCTCCTGTTCTTCCTGATGATCTGTTTCTTGACATGCCTGCTGATCATCAGCCTGCTCCTGTCGATCCAGAGCCTGATATAGTACCAGAGCCTGTTCTTGCTCTCGACCCTATTCATGATGATGCTCCCGTTGTCGTACCACCAGTTATTGATGCTCCCGTCATTCCACCACCAGTCGTTGAGGTTCCAGTCGTGGCACCTCTGCCTGACCCTGTCTTTGCTGAGTTACCAGTCATCGCTCCATTATTTCCTGACTCGGCCCCTGGGCATGCTGACCACGCACCTTTCGCCACTCACATCGACCCTCGTTATGCTGACGCCCGTAATGGGTGGATCGAGGATGATGACTACCCTCCGTTTGTGATACCAGTCACTCCCCCTACCGCACTTGTTTCTGCACCACTTGATATTCCATATTTCTACCCACACACATCTGATACTCATCGCACTGACCTTCCCATTACATTCCTCCTGGACATTCCTCCACCTCGTCCTTGGGAGGGTTCATCGAGTCGACCTTTTGGTCACACACCTTACATGTCAGGAGACGGCCAGTTTATGCCGCAGATTCCTCACCCTGCCTTCGCTCCACCTGTATCGATGTCTGTTCCGTTCATGTCCCAGTTCCCTCACACAGCACCGTCTTTTGTACCTTCGGGCGAGCCGTTTCTGTGGGCCTCGCCCAATGTTATGCCATTATCCGACCCGTACCACCCTTATCATGTGGTGTCCATGACAGAGGACATACTCATCTCTCTACAGCTACAGCAGGACGCACTGAGTCGTCGCGTTCAGGAGTTAGAGAGGACTCCACGTCCCCCATATCACTGCCAGACTCCTTTTGCCATACCACACGCTCCTTTTCCATCACTCACTGATTCGGATGTCCGTTTCCTTCCTCTTGACCAGCAGGTTGCTTACCTGTTGCGTTTTGCCTATGCTCTTGAGGAGGACTTGGTGCATTTGCGCCGCTTACTTTTCTTTCCTCCTCCACCTCCTCCACCACCATCAGTATAGCTACATTTTGGTCTGTTGCAGGTAGAGATTACTTTTGGTGAGAAGACAGCAATTGAGCCAGACTATACGGCATTTTGAAGACCACATTTTGACATCATGACTTTGGATATTTGATTTTTGGTTGTTGTATTTGACTAGACAGTTCAGACAAGGGCATTGTGACCCTTAGTCTCTTTTGGGATGTATGATACATTTGGAAAACTTGTAAACATTGTATTGTGGTCTTGATTATATAATAGCTCAATCGCAGTATTCTCATTACATGCATTGTTGATTTATTGTTTATTATAACATGGGATGTTATGTGTTGATGGATGTTATTACGTACGCATATTACTTACGTACTATACTTACTATGACTTGATCAATATAATCTTCTTTTAGAAGATGCCTCCACGAAGAGCTGTACGTTTGCCCACAACAGAAGCGGAGTTACAGGAACAAATTTCTAAAGCGATAGCTGACTATGAGGCTTTGCGGGGCGAAACTAGTGGGAATCACTCAAGAAACAATAACCCACCACATGGTAATGTTTAAGTCACTGAGACACATTACCTTACAGCTGGACATTCCAGATGCAATTGCTAATTTTTCCTGTGAATAACATTGCTTGTACAGGCTGTACCTTTAAGCAATTCCTAGATTGTAAACCGCTCAACTTTGACGGCACTGGAGGTGCTGTAGCATTTGTCAGATGGGCAGAAAAGACAGATTCTATTTTGAGAATGAGCAAGTGTGCTCCCGATCAACAAGTTACATACATCTCAGGGCTCTTTCTGGATGGTGCCCTATCGTGGTGGAATTTGCAAGTGCAAACATTAGGAGAGGCGGCAACATATGCGCTAACATGGAATGAGCTGAAAGAGCTCATGAGGAAGAAGTACTGTACCCGAGCTGAGATACAAAAGTTAGAAACAGAATTCTAGAACCTAAAGATGGAGGGTCCTAAAATCGCAGAATATATTCAAAGGTTTCATGATCTGTCCCATGTGGTGTCGTATATGGTCACGCCCGAGTTCAAACGCGTGGAGCGTTTCATCTGGGGGTTAGCTCCTCAGATTATGAGCATGGTTACATCATCAAAACCGACAACCATCACTGAAGCCATCGATCTGAGCATATCTCTGACTGAGGAAGCCATCAGGCTAAACAAGTTTTCCAATGCTGATCAGAAAAAGAAGGAAACTCATGTGGAGCCCTCTGGAGAACACAAACGAAAGTTCTCCAACTTTAAGCAGGGTACCAGTAGTTTGAGCAAGAAGGGTGAGTTAAGCGCACCGGCTAGGGCAAGAACCGGTGCTGAAAGCAGAGGAAAAGGCTACATGGGCACTATGCCCAAGTGTGAATTATGCCAGTATCATCATGCTGGCCAATGCAGAAATAGAAAATGTGAAACTTGTGGAAAAATTGGTCACTTGAAAGATAGATGTTGGGTTGGTGCTGGGCGGGATGGCCAAGGAGGTTTTAGTAATTGGAACAACAATCGGGGAAGTAACGAAAATGGAAACCGCAATGGCAGGAATGGTAATAGGGATAATTCTGGGAATCGTGGTAATAAAGGTGGGAACCGCAACAACAACCAAGGAAATGGGAATGGTGACGGCCAAGGACCGGGCTGTTTTAATTGCGGAGACGTCAGGCATTTCAAACGTGACTGCCCAAAACTCAATCAAGCCCGTGGAAGGGTATTCAATATTGGAGCCAGGGAAGCACGCCAGGACCCGAATGTTGTCACTGGTACGTTCCCTATTAACCAACGCTTTGCATCTGTGCTTTTCGATACTGGTGCCGATTATAGTTTCATATCATAGAATTTAAGAAAATACTTGGATTAACTGCTAGTAAGTTAGACATTCCATACTCAATCGAACTGGCTAACGGAAAACTAGTGGAAACAAATGAAGTCATCAGAGGATGCATGATTGAATTGGGAGAGCACGAGTTCACACTAGATCTACTACCAGTCGAGTTGGGAAGCTTCGATGTAGTAGTAGGGATGGATTGGTTGTCAAGCAACAGAGCCGAAATTGTATGTCATGAGAAGACCATTCGTATCCCGATGATGGATGGAGAGACGATTATAGTCCACAGGGAGAAGCGTGAAACGCCTTTAAGGATCATTAGCTGTTTAAAAGCCTGGAAATGTTTGAAGAAGTGATGTGTCGCCTTCTTGGCACACATCGTTGATAAGGAAGCCGCTGAGCTGAAACTAGAAGATATCCCAGTCGTTAAGGAGTATCCTGAAGTCTTTTCAGAAGACTTACCAGGATTGCCACCACACAGACAAGTCGAGTTTCACATTGACTTAGTTCCAGGCGCCGCGCCTGTAGCTAAGGCACCCTATCGACTTGCGCCTTCGGAAATGCAGGAGCTGTCGACACAACTTCAGGAGTTGTTAGACAAGGGTTTTATCCGACCAAGCTTCTCGCCTTGGGGAGCTCCAGTTTTATTCGTTAAGAAGAAGGACGGTAGTTTCCGCATGTGTATCGACTACCGAGAGCTGAACAAGTTGACAATTAAAAACAAATATCCTTTGCCAAGGATTGACGACCTGTTCGATCAGTTACAAGGTTCAAGCTTTTACTCAAAGATCGACCTACGATCAGGTTATCACCAGTTGAGGATATAAGAGGAAAGTATTCCAAAGACGGCCTTTAGGACTCGCTATGGGCATTACGAGTTCCTAGTTATGCCGTTCGGGTTGACAAACACACCAGCAGTATTCATGGATTTGATGAACAGGGTTTGCAAGCCCTACCTCGATAAGTTCGTGATCGTGTTCATTGACGACATCTTGATCTACTCAAAAACAAAAGAAGAACATGAGCATCATCTAAGAGCCATCTTAGAGCTGCTTAAGAAGGAGAAGTTATACGCGAAGTTTTCAAAGTGCGAGTTCTGGTTACGCGAAGTTCAGTTTCTTGGTCATGTGGTTAATGGAAACGGGATTCATGTGGATCCTAAAAAGATTGAAGCAATCAAGAACTGGGGAACTCCAAAGACGCCAACCGAGATTCGACAATTCTTGAGTTTGGCCGGGTATTATCGCAGATTTATTGAGGATTTCTCGAAAATCGCTCAACCTCTGACTGCTCTCACACAAAAGGATAAGAAGTTTGATTGGGGAAATAAACAAGAAGAAGCCTTTCAGTTATTGAAGAACAAACTTTGTGATGCACCGATCTTATCTCTACCCGAAGGCACGGACGACTTCGTGGTATAGTGCGACGCTTCACGTCAGGGATTAGGTTGCGTGCTAATGCAGCGACAGAAGGTCATAGCATATGCATCTCGCCAGTTGAAGGTCCATGAGAAAAACTACACCACTCATGATTTAGAATTGGGCGCAGTGGTGTTTGCATCGAAAATCTTGCGACATTACTTATATGGCACGCGGTGTACAATCTTCACTGATCACAAGAGTCTGCAGCATATATTTGATCAGAAAGAGCTTAACATGAGACAAAGACGCTGGGTTGAATTGTTGAACGACTACGATTGTGAGATCAAGTATCACCCAGGGAAGGCGAATGTGGTCGCCGATGCCCTAAGTCGGAAAGAAAGGATTAAGCCCATAAGGGTTAGGGCTTTAGAAATGATTGTTCAAACGGACCTCTCATTGCGCATTCGTGCCGCACAAAGAGAAGCACTCAAGGAAAGGAATATTGAAAATGAGTATCTCCGTGGGATGGAAAAGCAGTTAGTACCAAACGGGGAAGGAACGTTGTGCTTTATGAAGCAGATTTGGGTTCCTTCGTTTGGTGGTTTGCGGAATGTTATTTTTAATGAAGCTCACAAGTCACGGTACACGATCCATCCAGGAGCGGATAAGATGTACCAAGTTCTTAAGGATTTTTGTTGGTGGCCAAGGATGAAAGGCGATGTCGCGGTATATGTTGGCAAATGTTTAACTTGCGCCAAAGTGAAAGCCGAGTACCAGAAGCCTTCAGGTCTTCTGCAGCAACCTGAAATACCCAAATGGAAATGGGAACAGATTTCCATGGACTTCATAACGAAATTACCAAGGACGCCTAAGGGCCATGATACGATTTGGGTAATAGTCGACCGTCTAACGAAGTCTGCGCACTTTTTGCCCATCAAGGAAAAAGACAACACGAGTAAACTTGCTGAAATATACATGCGAGAGATTGTTGCACATCATGGAGTGCCTCTCTCAATTATCTCTGATAGAGATGGACGCTTCGTGTCAAGGATTTGGCAATCTTTTCAAGAAGCATTTGGTTCTCAGTTAAATCTGAGTACTGCATTTCACCCGCAAACAGACGGACAGAGCGAACGAACAATTTAGACCTTAGAGGACATGCTACGAGCTTGCGTAATGGATTTAGGTGGAAGTTGGGACACCCACCTACCATTGGTTGAATTTTCATACAATAACAGTTATCATGCAAGCATTCAAGCCGCACCGTTCGAAGCTCTCTATGGGCGTAAGTGCCGATCACCAGTTTGTTGGGCTGACGCGGGTGATAGACAGTTAGTTGGTCCAGAATTGGTTCAGGAAACAACAGACAAGATTTTGCAGATCCGAGAACGCATAAAAGCGGCTCGTGATCGACAAAAGTGTTATGCGGACTGCAGGAGAAAACCTCTGGAATTTGAGGTGGGAGATATGGTACTATTAAAGTTTCACCCTAGAAGGGTGTGGCACGCTCTGGGAAGCGTGGGAAGTTGAACCCCAGATACATTGGTCCATTCAAAATTATGGAACGAATTGGTCTCGTAGCATACAAGTTGGATCTACCTACTGAACTTAATGGCGTTCATGATACATTCCATGTATCAAACCTGAAAAAGAGTCCAACTCAACACACTGTTGTCATTCCCGCCGACGAGGTTCATGTTGACGACACACTCCACTTTATTGAAGAACCAGTTGAGGTTACGGATTGGAAGGTTAACAAAACACGCAGGAGTAGTGTCAAGCTCGTCAAGGTCCGATGGAATGCACGACATGGCCCAGAATTCACATGGGAACGTGAGGATCGTATGAAGGAAAAGTACCCACATTTATTCCCCAAGACCCCTGCAACTAGAAGCAGAACCTAAAATTTCGGGACGAAATTTTTTTAACGGGGGGAGAATGTGACAACCCTCACAATTACAGGTATCCGTACAATTAATTAATTTTAATTATGTGCTTAATGACTGTGCTTGATTACAACTAACAACCTGAACTGCTTTATGAACCATGCATCATACATACATATGCATCATATTGCATACAGTCACTCCATTTATTACACACAAACATTAGTGACATACTCGATGCACAAAGCACAGTTAGCACACTGAACGGATAATTCAGAAACATGCTGACAATGCCAGCACATAGACAGACAATGTTATTAAGGCCAGTATGAGCCAGGGACAGGGCACTACACCGGTATGGAGTGTAGGGAAGTGAGGACCATAAAACTGCGTCACTAGGTGATAGTATAGTGCCGGGAAGTGCCTAAAACACACTATAAATGTAGAATTCTGCATTTATTATAAAAATTCAGCATTTCAGCATACTAGTAGAGTGCAAAAATATGGCAGAATGGTCCTGTATGCTTTCCTAAGTGCCGGGAATAAATAGCTTTACAAAAATATATATAAAAGACATTTTTCGGCATAATTAAACAATTTAACGGAACGGTGTCTAACCGGATAACCGGACATTACCCGGGACACCAAACTTTTTGTCAAATACATAGTTTTATTATTTTTGGCTAGCCGTGGTCCCCGTTTGCCATAACACCCACTATAAATCAAATAACCAACTTATATAAACATGTTACTTGAAATATAACTAACACTTACCATATAGTTGCAAAGTTACAACCAACCCCCCCCCCCCTTGAACCGAAATCGGTCCCTCATGGACCCACCCCAACATTTACACCATACTCTAAATCTTACTCTAGATTATAACACATTATTTTAATGGATTGATTGCTTGTTGAGATTGCTAAAACATATGGGAACATCTTATAAGTATGGAGCCTTAGATTCACTTATCATTCACAATCATTCACACTCCTTACTCCCACTCTCTCTCCCTCCCTCATGGTTACACCCAACCGCCAACATCACCGCCACTTTCACACCACCACCTTCCATTTTACAAGTCTCATTCAAGTATAGAAGAAGGTTTGAAGGAGTTGCATCTTGTGGAGCTTCAAAAGGACCCTTGTTCTTGCTTTTTCATCATCTTTTCTCATCATCATCTTCACTAGATTCTACGCTAGCCTTGTGCTAGTAGTAAGTTCTTTGTTACACCTTTGTTCATCACATTTTTATGGCTAAAATTGGTAGTATGATGCTTATGTTAAACACTAAAGTAACAAGAACAAGAAGATGAGCATGAAACTTTACATGAAGTTCTACATAAAAGATTAACTTGAAAGTGAAATGCAACTAGTTTGATGTAGTCATGAGTATGTTGTTAGTGTTATGATGATTTTTGGTTTTGTGATGTTAATCACTACATGATCTTGTCAAATAATGTTAGGAAACATAATTTAACAAGAAAAGAAAATGGTTTGTGTTACATAAAAAGAGCACTTTCTAACTAAACATGAACTTGATGAAAATGATTTTTCCACAAAATATAAGTTGACTAGTAAGTTGGTGAGTTTGTAAATCTAAGAGTATACAAAGGATTTTTGTAAGAAACCAAGTTCGAAAAGTGATTTTTGGAAAATCATAACCTTACATACACTTACATTTTTTTTGAAACAAAATAAATGTAAGAACATTTATTTACAAGAAGAGTTCAAGAGTATTATTTTTGTAAATAATATTTACAAGTTGTAAACAAGTAACTCGTTTAAGAGAATGGTTTTTAAGGAAATAAATACGTTTCGGAAGGTAACTAAGCTCACTAAAGGTTTTACCAAGTTACTACGCGTTTTCGGAATATGTCAAGTTCACGATTATTATGTGACACATGTATTTTTGCACTTGGTATTGTAAAGTTTGTTTGTTGATTGATTTCGAAAAGAAAACGATATGCTTAAAAGCATGGACACTCTGTTTTTAGGGGAACTCTCGTGAAATTTTCTAAAAATCCCAAGACTTAGAAAATTATTTTCTAACAAGTATTTACAAATGTGTTAGCTTTGTTTTTCGAAAGTAAACTTCGCCATGAGTATTGACACAAAACTTCAAAGTGTCGGAAGTGGGTTTTCGAAAGTAAAAAAACGGATAAATATATATATAGAATATATATTTCATACCAAAACGCTTGTGTGACTATTTGTTATTTTTGGGAAAAATATATTATTTTGGACAAAGGTGTTAAATATATTTTCTAAGTGGGACTTAAAAATATATTATTCGAACTACCAAAATACATGTATAAATACCCCCATCATTGGGAAGGAAATACGCACATAAAAATACTTGAGAAGCATGAATAACGGGATAGTTGTCTAACTATTATTCCAAAACCCTAAACTAAAACGTAAGTTAAAATAATTATTATTATTTTAACCATAAGTTGTAACTTGGAATAATACCAAAGTAACGTAACTCAGACATAAATACAAAAGCAAGGCACGGCCCGATCGTCTAATAGATATTAGTACGTTGTAGGTTGTCGTGTTGCAGACAGAGTTTTGAGTTGCCGTTATTGAGGGCGCACTACTGTGAGTTCATGTCCCCCCCTTTTCTCTTAACTGTTTTCAGTTTTATAACTTCGGGGGTGAAATACATGTTACAATTATTAAGGACATTTTTATACATGGTATGGTTAGCTTAAGGAGGGTTTGGACGTACAGATCATGTGAGTGGTGGGTACAACACTTAAAGCCATTAATCCTCATCGTAGGACCGAGGGACATGAGTGATAGATCTATTTGGGTGTAGCGAGCCCACACCCGTGAGGTCAGGGTGACCCATAGAGGTGACTGTGTCTTACAGCCGAGGCCCGGTACAAATTTGCTAGGTTTGAGTTTTCCTGCATCACTTCACACATACCAGTGGCTTTGCAACCCATTGGTGATCTCTTTTTCCTTAATTGCTACATACCAGGGACATTTATACATTGGGACGTACTTTATACACTGGGACGTACTTTTTACATTGGGACGTACTTAAATGGTTTATACTCACAGACATACACATGAACTCGCTCAACTTTTGTTGATTTTTCAAACTACATGTATTTCAGGGAATTGATAGGATCTGGCGGGTGATGCACGTTTAGCTGCATATTAAATAAAGGATGTCATCCAAGGGTGTAGGGTTTGGGAGGTGTAACCCTTGCCTGGACGGGTCACATGTCTCCAAACCTCGTTTTACTTAAGGTCTTTTGTTGAGTCCGTTAAGAACTCATTTTTAAACAAGTCATGGTTGTAACTTATCGTAAGTGTTGACATTTTCAAACAGTGATGTTATGGTATTTTCTAATTATCTTAATGGATGAACATCTTGTGATTTTATTCATATAGCATTGTTATGATTGTTGCTATGGTATTAAGAAGTCACACCAAATAAACCCACGCTTTCGCAAAAGCCAGGGTGTGACATCCGAGGAGGGTTTTTATCTTGCTTAAGCTGTTAAAGTTTTTTCATGAATTTGCTTTGTATCTTATTTAAGCCGTTAAAGCTTTCTATAAGTCGCTTTATAACTTTTTAAGTTGTTAAAGCTTTGCATAGGCCAGCTTTGTAACTCGTTTAAGAGGTTAAAGCTTCCTATGGGTCGCTTTGTAACTTGTTTAAGTTGTTAAAGCTTTGTATAGACCCGCTTTTGTCCAATGGCGTCCGGGCCACTTGGGTTTTCATATGTCTGCTTCGGCGTTTTGTTTAGACGTAGTCGACTTGGTCCTAGTCCCACGGCCGGGCTTTGCCTTGTTTAGACTAAGGCGGCATGTCTGTATGCCTATGTACATGTTAATTTTGTTTTAAGATCGTTCGGCACATCTGCCTAAATGACCATGTTTGACCCATTAGTAGGGTCCTCTTACCATTTGGGTTTTTTGTTCTTCGAGAATGGGTGGCATCTTCTCCTTTTAGATAGGCTTTGTGAGCCCTTTAGAAACACTTGTTATGTAGAAGGAACCTTCCTACGTGAGTCCTTATTAGAGGCTCATTCCTCTCTTGGAGAGATGTTGTAATTCTCTAAGAATGGTTGCCCATCGAAAACGCATCCTCTCCTCTTGGAGAGACTTCTTCAAACATATGCGGCCCCCCAGATAGGGCTCCTCTCCCTTGGAGGGATATTTTCTAAAACACAGACCCATGGCAGGGATCTTTTCTTTTCAGGGAAAGGATTTTTCAGATATGAAGTCCCTTGTAAAGGGGACTATTCCTTTTTTCAGAGAATAAGTTGTTCAGGTGCGTAATCCCGAAGAAGGATATTTTTCTATTTTGGGGAAGGAGCTTTTTCAGATATGAAATCTCTTATGAGGGGACCCTTCCTTTTTCAGAGAAAGAGTTGTTTAAATTTGTAGTCCCAAAGGAGGGATACATTCTTGTTCCTGGTAGAAACTTCTGACATACCTAATCCCATGGAAAGGGATGTTCTTCTGTTCTTGGAGGGGACTTCTCCAATACTTAATCCCATGGAAGAGGATGTTTTTTTTATTCTTGGAGGGAACTTCTCCAATACTTAATCCCATGGAAGGGGATGTTTTTCTGTTCTTGGAAGGAACTTTTTCAAGACTTAATTCCATTTAAGTGACATGTTCTTGTTCATGGAAGGTACTTCTGAGGTGTTGCCACCCCCGTCTCCTAACTACCCGGGAACGGGCGGCTGCGACCAGTTTCAGTGGTATCGGTGTTTATCAGTTTGGCAGCGGAATTTACATCAGGACCGTAGTTAGGAAATATTTTATCAGAGTAAAATACCACACTTTTATAATATTAAACATATAGGAAGATCCCAAGTTTTCAGTACACACATTTTCATAGGGATAAACCCTATTTTATTTAAATAAAAACATCTCTTTATTTAGGTAACTTTTATAGCCACTTTTCCAAGCCTTCAGTGCTGTCCAGCTGGCTTCTATTTGGCTTTCACATTTTGTTACCTGAAACGCGTTTAAAAACATTTTGTCAGTGGGAAATACTGGTGAGTGAATCCCAGTTTAATCAAGACATGTAAAACCGTTTACAGCATTGAAGGCGGTCGCGCAATTACATTTGTTTATTTTCTACTTTAATTACCACCCACGGTACTGTCAACCCGACTTGTGGTCATGTTACTACTCACAGTGTAGTAACAAATTTTGTATACAAAACCCCAACATACCGACGATAATTGTAGAATACAAATACTCAATCACGGTTTAATATAATGTAATCATTTGAGGTTTTGTAAAAAAAGTTTGCAAAAAAAAAAAAAAGAGATTACTCACATTGCTATCTTAGGGTTTTCCTTTGTGATTTCCTGGTGATTATCTACAATGCACACGCGTTAGTATAATAACCCAATATTTACATTAGTAATATCCTCCCCGAGACAGAATTCCAACGACTACGTCGGGCAGAACCTCGACAGCCGTTACGGAATCCTAGATCAATCGGGCAGCGTATCTAATACGTAACCAGGGGTTAAAATACTTACAACGGGGCAAAGCTTCGCTATTTTAGTGGGTATAATACCCGATTATAATGCCTACTATTCAGAATTTAGAGAGAGATTTCGAATTTGAGCGACGAAAAATGACTGCCGAAGCTCCCAATTTATAGGAGCTGATTTCAAGTTTCTCGCGGCCCGCGTAAGCCGAAGGCTTAGCCTTCGCGGCCCGAGACGTAGGGGTGTAGGGTCATAGGGTTAGTCGGTCGCTAATATAGGCTCGACAAGTGGCACCTCAGGGTGTCGTCTGACCTACTAGCTGTCGCGGCCCGCGTAGAAGACTACCATGGTCTTCGCGGCCCGCGAGCGACCCATAAAACTTGATTTTATTTAATTTTAAATTTTATAAGGTAGTTTGGGCCCGGTTTTCGTATACGGGGTGTAGTTTAGAACGTATAGGGGCACTCTACATATATTAGGGGTGTCGGAAATAATTTTGGAGGGTTGTTATATCCTCCCCACCTTGTTTTAGAACTCGTACTCGAGGTCTACTGGAATAAGTGTGGATATTTCATTTGCATCTCTGATTCAAGCTCCCAAGTATATTCTGGTCCTCTCTTGGAATCCCATTTCATTTTGACCAGAACTAGTCTCTTGTGTTTGAGATTCTTGACCTTTCTGTCTTCGATCTATAGAGGCCTCTCTACAAATTTTAATTTCTCATTTACCTCTATATCCTTAAGAGACACTACCAGTGATTCATCAGCTAAGCACTTTTTGAGATTGCATATGTGAAATACATCATGTATTCTTGCTATTTCCTCTGGCAGTTGTAGCTGATAGGCTACAGGTCCTATTCTTATAATAATCTCAAAAGGTCCAACATACCTGGGGCTTAGCTTTCCCTTTTTGATGAATCTTACCACTCCTTTCCAAGGAGAAACTTTTAATAACACTTTATCTCCTACTTGAAATTCCAACGGCTTTCGCCTGTTATCAGCATAACTTTTCTGTCGATCGCGTGCTGCTTTCAGTCTTTCCTTGACTGGAACAATCTTGTCAGTTGTTTCTTGCACTATCTCAGGTCCGGATAGTTGCTTTTCTCCAATTTCTACCCAACAGACTGGGGTTCGGCACTTTCGTCCATAAAGTGCTTCGAATGGTGCAGCTTTGATACTTGTGTGATAGCTGTTACTGTAAGAAAATTCTATTAATGGTAGATGATCGTCCCAATTACCTCCGAAATCAATTACACTAGCTCTAAGCATATGTTCCATTGTCTAAATTGTCCTTTCGCTTTGTTCGTCCATTTGAGGATGATAGGCTGTGCTTAGATTTAGCTTTGTTCCCATTGCTTTTAGGAAACTTGTCCAAAAATGAGAGGTAAAACGGCTATCTCTATCAGAAACAATTGATAAAGGAACTTCATGCAATGAAACTATTTCATTTACATATAACTTAGCTAACTGTTCCATACTGAAAGTTACATTCATTGGTAAGAAATGATCTGACTTAGTTAGCCTGTCTACAATCACCCAGATTGTATCATTACCTTTTCTTGTTTTGGATAATTTGGTAACAAAATCCATTGGTGTCAATTCCCACTTCCACACCGGCATTTCTAACTGCTGCAATAAACCTGAGGGTTTCTGATGTTCAGCTTTAACTTGTGAACAGGTTAAACACTTAGAAATATAAGCTGCTATATCTTTCTTCATTCCTATTCACCAAAAATTCTTTCTTAAATCCTGATACATCTTATCACTTCCAGGATGCATCGTGTATTTAGACTTATGGGCTTCCTCTAATATACGGTAACGTAGGTTTCCTAATTTAGGTATCCACATCCTTTTCTTATGGAATCTCCAAATTCCATCTGTTCTGTTCTAATTCCTTAATCATTCCTTTCAATTTTTCAGTATCATCCTTGATTACTGATTCTTGTGCTTCTCTAATCTGTTCATTTAAATCTACTTGTAGATTTAATTTAAGAGAGCGCACTCTTTTTGGCTTTTCGTGATACTTTCGACTTAAAGCTCGGCAACTATATTTTCCTTTCCTGCATGATATTGGATATTGCAATCATAATCACTTAATATCTCTATCCATCGTCTTTGTCTCATGTTCAACTCCTTTTGTCCGAAAACATACCTTAAACTCTTATGATCTGTAAAAATGGTAAACTTACTACCGTAAAGGTAATGTCTCCAAATCTTAAGGGCAAAAATTATGGCTCCTAATTCCAAATCATGGGTTGAATAATTCTCTTCATGATTCTTAAGTTGTCTAGATGCATAGGCTATAACCTTTTGACGTTGCATCAACACACATCCATAACCTAACTTAGAAGCGTCACAACAGACTACAAATTCTTCAGTTCCTTCTGGTAACGCTAGTATGGGTGCGTTGGTTAATCTTTACTTAAGAATTCTAAAGGCTTCTTCTTGTTTTGGTCCCCATTCAAACTTAACAGATATACAGGTTAACTTAGTTAAAGGAATTGCTATTCTAGAAAAATCTCGGATAAATCTCCTATAATAACCGGCTAATCCTAGGAAACTTCTAACCTCGGTTGGTGACTCAGGGGTTTTCCATTTGGTAATTGCCTCGATCTTTGTGGGATCCACATGAATTCCTTAATGATTGACTAAATGTCCAAGAAAATGTACTTCCTCTAACTAAAACTCACATTTCGAAAACTTGGCATAAAGTTTTTCTTTTTTCAATAAACTTAGAAGTGCATGCAGATACGCTGCATGTTCCTCTTTACTTTTGGAGTAAATGAGAATATCATCTATAAAGATAATTATGAATTTATCCAAATATGGCTTACATATTCGGTTCATCATGTCCATAAATGCAGCTGGGGCATTGGTTAAACCAAATGGCATGACAGTAAATTCATAATGGCCATACCTTGTTCTGAAAGCGATCTTAGGAATGTCCTCTTCCTGTACCTTTAATTGATGATATTCTGAACGTAAATGATTTTAGAGAAAAATCGAGCTCCTTGCAACTGATCAAATAAATCATCGATTCTTGGTAATGGGTACCGATTTTTAATCGTGACTTTGTTCAATTCACGGTAATCAATGCACATACGCATCGATCCGTCTTTATTTTTGACAAACAATATTGGTGCTCCCCATGGCGATGAACTTGGCTGTATGAATCCTTTTTCCAAAAGTTCATCTAACTGTTTCTTTAACTCTTGCATTTCTGCTGGTGCCAAGCGGTAGGGTGCTTTCGCAATTGGTGTTGTCCCTGGTAGTAGATGAATTCTGAATTCAACTTCCCTTTCTGGAGGTAGTCCTGGTAGCTCTTCGGGAAACATATCTGGAAACTGAGATACTACTGGAATATCTTTCAGTTCTTTTCCTTTAGTGTTAATGATTATGGAAATCAAATACACTAATGATCCTTTTCTTACATAACTAGCTGTTTTCATCACAGAGATGAATTTTGTGGATCTAGATGGTTTATCTCCTTTAATTGTGAACTTTTCACCCCTTGGTGAATTTACTTGGATTGACTTTTGATCACATAGAATACTGGCTTTATTGGCTATTAACCAATCCATTCCTAATACAACATCAAATCCTGCCAGATTCATTGGATAAAGGTTTGCAATAAACTTTTGATTTATGAATTCTATTCTTGCTCCCTGCAAGATTTCGGTAATCTTAATGGTTTCCCCATTTGCTGTCTCTACTAGACATTTTTGTGGGAGTTTAGTTAATGGTTGATTGAGAAGTTTGCAAAATGAAGTATTAATAAAACTTTGGTTTGCACCAGAGTAAAATAATACTTTAGCAAAAACATCATTAACTAAAAACGTACCAGCTATCACGTCCGGGATCATCTTAGCTTCTTCTGCAGTCAGAACAAATGCTCTAGCATTTTTAGTAGTCTTTTTGTTCATGGCTGGAGCTAGTTTCGGACAGTGTGGCTTGATGTGACCTTTTTCTCCACAGCTGAAGCACACTCCATTACTAGGTTTCTTCCAACAATCTTCTTCCTTGTGTCCTAGTATCTTGCAGAAATTGCAGTAAGTGGAGCATCTTACTGAATGCTTCTTCTTGCAAGCCTTACAATAAAGTGCAGAGGTAGAACCTACATTTTTCCCACGGTTGGAAATACCGTAGAGAAATTCCTAGGTAAGCCTTTGAGCTAGGTTCCTCCTCTATTCCTCTTCTCGTGTATGCACTAATTCATCAGTCAATGTGTTTGCTAGTTCTACAACTTCTTCTATAGTTTAAGGTCTAGCTGCCTTGACTACATGCCTAATCTCACTGATTAATCCCCATATGTAACGGGAGATTAATACTGGTTCTGGTGATGCAAGGGTTGGCACTATTCTAGCATATTCAAAGAATGTAGTGGTGTAACCCTTACTATCCACTGCAGTCATTCTAAGGTTTAAGGAAACTTATTTGCTATCTGTTCCTTTTCATTGGGAGGACAAAATTTCCTTTCAACCATGTCACACCCCGATATTTCCACGTATTACCGGTGGGCCCGGTGAGGAGTATCGTGACGTAGTTGATATCATCATAGTCAAATAATCACAGTTCAATGCACACCGGAAGTCTAAAAGTAATAATATTACAAAACCGATTCGAAAGTAACATTTAATATTACAACAGGTTGTAAAAGGATCCACAGGCGGTGTCACACCCCGACCACGTAAAACAACAAAACGTGGCGGAAACGTCGGGGAGTGTTGTAACAGAATCATTGTTTCATAACACATGGAAATTTGAAATATTGTTTTATTGATTAAAAGAGTTACAATGTCTTGACAATCAAAGAAACATAACATAAATAACTAGTCTTGCATCTTTTATTGTCGCTAAGGCCCAAGTCCGCCTAAGTGTATCTTGATAAATCCTATGCATCATATCCTGAAACACATGTGAAAATAGGTACGTCAGCATAAAAATGCCTGTGAGATACATAGGTTTTGTGAAAATAGAATTCATGACTTATGTTTAAGAAAATGTTTAGTCATGAACCTTGTAATTTGCTTTGTCTTGTAAATCATTTGAAAAGTGATAAATAAACCAAATGATATATATATGTATAAAAGAATAATACATGGTTAAGTAAATAACCAATTAAAATGAGTTTGTATTAGATAAGTTGTTTGTGAAAACAATGTATTGTGAAAAGTATGTTATTTGAATAAAATGTTATATGTCTAAATCGAAATGATTCAAATAACGCTACGATATGTAATACCATACTAGCACTTATATATAGGAAGTACCAGCGGCGTATCCACCATGCTTGTATCATATTACACACGCCTCGTTACTTAAATCACATACTCAAACCAAACCATCAAAGTAGAATGTTTATGTATAATCAAATGTCAAAATGTTTGTGTGAAAACCATGTCTAATGTCTATGTCTAATGTAAATCATGAATTGTGTATATCAATGTCAAAATGTTTATGTCTAATGCATATCATGTAATGTGTATCCAAAATATCATGCACGGTAAGTGAAATATATCAACTAAACCATATGTAAAATGCCCAAAAACAAGGTATTGAAGTAAAACATGGTTTAAATCAAAGTTATGTTTTGTGGAACAAATGCATGCTATACTGATACAAACATCTATGCGGTATTGTTATAATGCATACATCCAAGCCTTGTGACTGTGGTGATAGACCCCTAAACGAATTTAAAGGTCTATCTGTGTAAATGTATATCGAATTCGGTCATTCCTTCCAATCCAAACAAACCCGGGATTTCAGGAATGGGAGTTGTCAAGTCCTATGGTACCATTACCTACTAACGAGCGACGTAGCTAATGTTAATGAATGTACATTGTCTCATTTGAACAAACCAAATGTTATACCAAAATGTAAGCATGTGATGAATAACAAATGTACTAAGTATGCAACAAAGGACATACATAGCATAAAATGTAATGTAAAATGATGTACTAAGTATGCACACAATGGGCATACATAGCATAAAATGTAATGTAAAACGATGTACTCAGTATGCACACAATGGGCATACATAGCATAAAATTTAATGTAAAATGATGTACTAAGTATGCACACAATGGGCATACATAGCATAAAATGTATTGTAAAATGATGTACTAAGTATGCACACAATGGGCATACATAGCATAAAATGTAATGTAAAACGATGTACTAAGTA
This sequence comes from Helianthus tuberosus, assembly GCA_030545235.1. Taxonomy (NCBI): domain Eukaryota; kingdom Viridiplantae; phylum Streptophyta; class Magnoliopsida; order Asterales; family Asteraceae; genus Helianthus; species Helianthus tuberosus. The sequence goes on from JARYGA010046105.1 coordinate 407,002, forward strand.
TGCACACAATGGGCAGACATAGCATAAAATGTAATGTAAAATGATGTACTAAGTATGCACACAATGCGCATACATAGCATAAAATGTAATGTAAAACGATGTACTAAGTATGCACACAATGGGCATACATAGCATAAAACACAATGAAATCATGTACTATAAGTGTACTATTGAACATAACAAGCATATGATATGAAAGCATGAAAGTAACAAGTAGGCATATGTGTTTCACCCCAAAACAGTTTGAAAAATAGTAAAAGAGGGGTCTATTTACTCACTTGAGATTGCTTAGTAGTCCTTGAGTAACAACCAAACAATGCTAGAGATCACGGATATCAAACGGCACCTAATGTAGGTAACTATGTTAATATACCGGACCTAAAATCGGAGGATTGGATAGAATGAGGGTTCGTAAACCAAATAAGTATGGGAACTCATGTAATATGGTTTAACAAAGCCCACATACTAAAATGAAACCTAACCTAAGTGCTTACGACCCATTACGACCTGTTTAGGTAGCCTATGCTACTTTAACGCGTCGTTCGCGTAAAACGCGTTCGGAATGCCTAACTAGCCCTATGATAAGTAAAATATGCCTTAACATGTCTAATATTGTTGCCAAATCAGTTTAGATATCAAAAGTTATGTTACATATGCTTAATATAAATTTTGGCGTAAAAAGGGCATTTTGGTCATTTACCTAAGGCATATACACTACTTATCATACAACTAACTAAACGAAGCGACCATAAGGTATAACCTCGGAAGGTTATTCCCTATATACTATGGTCACCTAAAGTGTTTTGGTCGGATCCTAATGATCGACCAAACGGGTCGGGTTCGAAAATATAAGCGATTGTTTAGATCGCTTACCTTACGACTCTATATAAGCACTAAACTAAAAGTGACGAGCTAAGCATGTTAAAACATGCTTAACTAAGTTTAGAAAACAGGTTTGGTATCAAAACAAACAGTTTTGATACCTAAATGTAGTTTGGTTACAAAATACGCAATAACACGTATTTTGGCCGAAACTACGACTCGTCACTGAGCCTAGATAACGTGGTAATCAGTAGGTATAGTCACTAGGGACTATAACCATCGTGATTACGCTCACGTTATGAAGTTCAAACAAACTTCGTGTTGACCATAAACTGGTCAATGCAGAAAGTTAAACAAAGTTTGACTTTTAACGCTAAACGAATAAAAAGAACGAAGCAACACTTACAAAGGGTCCCCGAAAGCTAATCTTGATCAAATAACCCAGGTATGAAGCAATGGCTTCAACTTAGAGTCTTTTAGATCAGATTTGTGGGTTTTGGGGTTGAGATGGGTTGGGTATTTATAGTAAATGGACAACCGTTAGGATCGTTTATCGAATAACGTGATCGAATCTCATCCGTACATGTGTTGGAATGTTATGGTAACTCATTTTGCCCCCAGCACCAGAGGTTGACATGTGGCATTGGCCTTTGGGGGGTTGAAAGGCTGTTAACAGCAGTTAAAATGAGTTGCTGCATCTGGCCCCTGCTTACGGACCGTAAGGGTGATGGCTTACGGTCCGTAAGCCATCATCTTTGGCAGAATTACACTTTTGGTCCCTGCACCTTGTTTCGTTGCGTAACGGCACTTCTAACACCCGTCAAACCCAATTTCAAGTCCCACAATGATGTTAAGACATAGGGAACATGAAATGTGCTTGAAAACATCTCGGATGTCGGTTCGTTTGGCCGTACGGTTACGATGTTCGGTTAATTACGACGGAAGTCGTAACGGACGCAAAAACAGTCCAAAATGCGCGACGAATGGAATTTTGACAAGCCAAACACTAAAGCATAATATTATAATGCTTACATAAATTTTTGGATGTCCTGATGTATTCAGAACGTAAGTTATGCGCAAAAGTGCAAACTTGTGCACTTTTGACGATTTTAGTCCCTGAATGACCCAAAAGTTTATTTTAGCACACCAAACCCCTCAAAGCCTATTTCTAAGCCATGTAAAGGATATTTATGGTATGTTTAACTTATGGCCATGATCCGAAATGTCTGTTACAGTTCAAATTGGCATACTTTCGCAGTTTGTCAACTTTAGTCCCTGTAAGCGATTTAACTTGATTTTTCCATACCAAAGCCTTCGGAACTTATTTCTAAGTTATGTAAAGGTTATTTAAGGTATGTTAAGCCTATTTCACTATTCCGGAGTGTTCGTTGCATTAAACTGGTTATATTTACGCATCAGTGCGCGTATAACCTTCCAGAAAGTGATTTAAAGCTTGAAATCGAACAAAAAATGATATGTGCAAATGATACACATATTTGTACAAATCCCAAGTATGAAATACAATATTTTATTGGTTTGGTATTTGTTTGATGGTCGCAGTGACCCAGGTGTCACAGTCTCCCCTACTTTAGGAAATTTTGTCCCGAAATTTATTTAGAGGAAACTTGTGAGAGCTTGAAACATGAAGTTGAAAAGATCGAACAACACTGGTTAGAGTTCTTGAACTTCTAGTAACTTTAAATAACATCATTCTTACAATGTAGGAGGGATACTTATATACAAGTATATGAAGCGTCATTGGTGCGTCCACCGTACCTCCATTACATCGTTCTCATTTTGTTATTGTTGTCACTATCGATTCTTACACATAATAAGTTTTACTGGGTTTCTGTGCACTGAATTTTATAATTACGTACGCGTCCATAATTACACAATTCCTTGCATAGTCCACACAGTCTATTTTATAATGTGTAGGGGAAAACCAAATGAACAAATCCTGTGATGAATGTGACTAGACCACCATAGGGTCCTTTTTATTAAATCAATAAATGATTTTAATAGACAACCAAGGAGTCTTTTCAGCTTATATCATCACATGTCATTCTTAACCAGATTTTTGAATCAATCTTTTTTACTAGACCACTAAAAGGGTCTCTTATGAATCATGGAATAGTACTATATAATCCAAGGGTCTTAACTATTACATAGAAGCCCATTAAGGATTTAAGGTAGTACCTTTTTGAATATCTTTCTACGAATCCCTCATATGAAGATACGAAAGGTTCTACGAGGATTTGGATAACGAATATCCAGAGTATACAAAAACACATAAAAAATGCATAAAAGAAGACACAAAATGCATAAACACATAGTCACATAACCACAAAATTGTTTAACTTGATTTGTTATCATTTTGTTAATTTGTTCTGCTAACTGTGCACATGTATTCAAAGCACACCAGGTATCCAATATGTGGATTTTGATTGGTGCTTTAAATATTTCTAAGAATCTAACTATAAAGATAGAAAGATCTTTTAAAGAGAAAATTCGATTTCGATTATAAAGAACCGAAATGTTCGAATTAAGTTGCACAAGGAATCCAATTAAGGATTCTGATTTGTATGATAATCATCCACAAGGGTCTAATTGTGGAGATAAAAAGATCCCATATGGATTTTAGAAGTTGAAGATGTTTTGAAACCTTGCACTGGACGTGCTTAAGTCAAAACATGAAGTAAAAAAAAAATGCTTATGAAGTTGAGATGCTAGATATGCCAAGGCGACATATGAAGCGGAATTTGAAGGTTAAGTCAATGTATGAGGAAAATATTTTTGAAAACTATGCATGGGGTTCTTAAAAAAATGTGTTCAATGTTTTTGAAACCTTATGCATAATACTTTTGAAATCATAAAGTAGGTGTATTAGGTAAGTACATTTGTAAAAATGTTTTAAAATCATGAGTTGAATTTTGAAAGTATGTATGAGATTTTTTTGAAAACATGAATGATGCTTTTGAAATCGTGCATTTGTTATGTTATGTAAATACACTATATTAAAAATGTTTTCGAAAATGTTTTTGAAATCATGAAGGTTGTTTTGAATACTTATGTTATGCATGTTGAAAAAAAAAATCAGAACGTAATGGGCATGAGATTTGAAAATATCCTTGGTCATCTAACCAAGGATTCAAAGGCACAGATGTGCAAAAGCATGATCACTTGTAATGTCACTTTATTTTCTGTACTTTGTTTCTTAGAGTGAAACGAGTACTTAGAATTTTCCAAGGGACTCATGAGCAAACGCAAGAATGGGAAATTCGCAAGAGTAGTTTGTAAGGAACATAGTTCCTTAATGTAGGTATTATAGAGGATTTCCATACACTCATGTAACTACACTTGTATATCAGAATTGTGAACAACAATTTATTTATAAACAAAACAGATTGTTTCACATTACAAGAAAATAGAAGAACAAAAGCATAAGACAGCAACATCTTCTAGTCAGCCAACTGCTCATTCGTGGGTTGGATGTGCATTAGCAAGCTTTGGGCAATCCCTTAGGAAATGGCCCATCTCGCCACAGTTGTAGCAAGACCCTGGTGAGAAACGAGCTTGAGCCGAGTCGGCTTGTGGTTGGGTAGCAGCAATGTTTATAGCAGCTTTGTTTTAGATAGCAAAGCGGCATATGTTAATCAGATGTCCCCACCGTCCACAGTAGGTACATTTGAAGCAGGGTAAGGGGTTTGAATGATGACGGTTGCATCGTTTGCACAAAGGAGCAGTTCCTTTGTATGGCTTCCTAGCAGGGGGTTGAGCTGGTTGGTTGGGGATGGCTTGACCATTGTGAGCGACCACGGCGAAGTTCTGAGAAGCCTTTCGCTTCTTTGACCTCTTAGGGGATCCAGTCTGTTCATCCATGGTCTTTGATTCCTTGATTGGTTTCTTGGCTGGTGGTGCAGGCTTTAGGATCGTTCGACTGATCCGAATGAGTCGATTAGAGAAGTTTTGATCTATTTCAGGTGCGGAAAACAAGAAATAGACTTAGTAACAGCTTGATCTTCACTTAATTCACTGATTGTATTGATTATACGTTTGATTACAATCGATCTTCACACCGGCAGAGCTTCGGCATGGAATACATGGACTGGATACATGATTTCGCTTATGAGCACATATATATAGTGCATGAGATTTCGCTCCAAGGACCACATGTCCATATGAGCGAAATCAGTCATGTCCAAAAAAGCGAAATCACCTACCTATACCCTAAAAGCGAAATCAGCATCTAAAATACAAATTCTATTTTAAACGCACATGACATTTTGTCTTATGTGATCATTTAGTTTCGTGAGATGTTCTACTGATGATGCAAGATTAGGTCATTGTTATGATGTCATCATTAATGATGATGACATCAATCTTGATCAGAACCGCAACGTATTCGAGACTCGACATAAGACGAAGACGACAGATGAATGCACCAACAGACTCCCCCTCAGATGTTGACGAGTCTTAAGTGTCGAGTCTTTGCATCTTCAGTCTTTATCAGTCTCTTTTCTTTTTTAGCATATACCAGGATCTTCTCTTTGGCTCTAATCTCGTCAGACTCCCCCTCTCATCATGATGGGATCGCTGTCTGGAATTAGCTATCACCTGAGATCAATCCCTGGCTTTATCTCCGATAAGCTCATTTCCTGCACACATTTTCTCATCAAAACATAAGTTTTTACTTAAATCAATAAGAAAAACTTATTAGAAATAGTTCCATCAAGTTCAAATTAATGACCCTGATTAACTAAACTCAATTTTTTCTTTCTCAAAATCAGTTTCTTCTTTTAAACGCACACTCCCAAACCAGTTCATCATGTTCAGCACTTGAAATTTTGAAAATCAGCTCTTCAACATCAGTTGTCGAAAATATTTTTGTATTTTTCAAAACTTATGCTAAAACACACTGAAATCTTTTTGGATTTTTGAATAAAATGAAATGCAGTAAAGAAATATTTACAGACACTATTTTTGTGAGCTTGTGTAAGAGGATCATATCAGTTTTTGTGACTAATCACTAGCACCGTTAAGCTTTAACATTTTAAGCTCTAAACAATTCACGTAGATTGACGATATGTTTGTCCTCTTAAGCTCAATCTAAAAACTTTCAATCTGCTTACCGATACTTTAAGGTATATTAAGATAGCACTAAATTCTTATGGACCCCACGATCTCAGCATATCCCCTCATCATGCAATACACTATCTCAAGTAATGCCTTTAAACTTTTATCAACTGTGATTTGTGCGAAAAACAAAACAGAATGTTTAAACATTAACAATCAGGTCGATACTTCCGTATACGCAGAGAAAGTCCAATGTTTAAACAAAATAAGAAAAATAAAACAAGTTGAAGTTGTTTAGGCTTTAACCACCAGGTCGATACTTCCGTATACGCAGAGGTGATCCAAAGCTTAAACGAAACACCAAAGAAAATAAAGAAGAACGTTTAGGCAACAACATCCAGGTCGATACTCACGTATATGCAGAGGATGTCCGATGCTTAAACAAAATAAAGAAATAAAACAAGTTTAAATCTTTGCAAAATTAAATGCACAATCACAGTGACTTTTCAGCAAAGTTGTGAAAGTTCACAAACTTAACCAGTTTTATGTCTTTCGACAATCAGCGATTACTGAGTAGGCACACAGTCAAGAAGGACAAAACTAAGTACTATGCTTTCGACCATGTTTCCCACTAGAACTATGCTTTTTCATTTAAGTTTGTATCGTTATCGCAAATCTACTAGTCTAGCTGAGCCTATCGTCACATCTTTAGTAAGATCGTTTATCACATTTTATCTCTCCATTTCTTTAGCATGCTGTGACAGTCCAACTGATCTACTATCATTTCCTCTTTTTGACAACAAAACTCATTTTTGCATTTTTTCAATGTTTTTGACATTTTCAAATTTTCTAATTTTTTTAAAAATTTTACTCCCCCTAAAATCAAAATATGTCTCAATTTTGATTTTCTGGGAAAATTTGAAAACCAACTGTACAAGAAATGTGACAACATGAAGAGAATCGCTTCAATTCTCCATTCACTTGGCTTGAATAATCAGAACTCCCCCTGACAACAAAACATTTTCCCATAGAGATTTCAAAACACTTAAGTTTGTTTTAATCAAAATGGTTTTTCCGGAAAATAAGTTTTGTGTGTCATTTCACAAATTCGGGGATATTTCATCACTTTGTTTTCTTCAATCACTTGTAAAACTAACATTTTTAAGATCAATTCTCAAACATCACTTGTAGAAAATCAAGTACAACTTAATGTCCCTGATTTACCACTTGTAAGTTCGAAATATCACAAACGTGAATTTCTCAAGAAATGTGCCGATTCATGTTCCACGCTTACCAACCTGGGAACTCCGGCAAGTCAGGTTTTTCATTTAAACAGATTCACCCAAGCCTGACGGTCCTTGGTTGATTTTGAATTTGTGTTCAACAATGGTGGAAAATTTGCATCATCCATTGTTAGACCAGAATTCTCATTTTTTACCTCAACACATGGCTCTTCTGGCTTTACCATACCAGAATCATTGCCTGAATGTGGCTTGTCTGACTTTGATGAGCCAGATTCATTGCCTGAAGGTGGCTTGTCTGACTTCGACATGTCAGATTCATCGCCGACCATTTTCTTCTTCTTCTTTTCTTCTTTCGTCCTCAGATTTGTATCTGATGAATGCGTTTTGCTAGATTTGTTGTTCTTTGGAGAGCAAGACGATTTATCAGAACTTTTATCTGTTTTGCCAGTTGTATCCGAGGACAAAATCCTTTCGAGATACTCTCTCGCTTTCTTCCTCTTTTTCCTCAGTCTGTCTTTCTGCCCTTGAGAAAGCTTAACTTTCTTTTCTTGAACTTTCTGTTCTTGAACTTTAGGTTCTTGAACTTTCTGTTCTTTAGGCTTGACATTGACTGATTTCTTTGTCAATTTCTGAGATTCAGCCCTCGATCTTCCCTTTGATCTCATTGGGCAATCTCTAGCAATATGGCCAATGATGTTACAGTTAAAGCATCTCCTTGATTCAAACCTCCAACTCTGGCAGTTAACAGCAATGTGTCCTTGATAGCCGCATCTGTAACACACTCTGTTATCGTACCAATCACCATTTTTAGTCCAAACATTCAGATCATAGCATTGTTTGTCTTGGTGATAATCATTTCTCCTCCTAAAAGCTGGATTTGGCTTTTGAGCTCTGTGGTCTGACTTGCACCACTCATTACCAACTGTTTTTGAGTTTTGTTTTTCAATTTTTTGTGATTTTTTATAATGATTGGATGATTGAACTGATGAGCTTTTATTCTTGTTTTGACTATTTTCTGAATTTTTAACTTTTTGTTTCTGTTCCACTTTCTTCTTCAAAGGTTTTTTCGTAGAGCATTCACCCTTTTCAGTCGATTGCAGAACAGTTTCTTGAAATTTTTCTTTTAATTTTAAAAATATTTTCTTTTTCTCATTTTCAGCATCAGACTCTGACTCAGACTCGTCTGCTGAATAAAACTCCTCATTTTCATCATTAGTTTTCTCATCACAATCTTTAACCTTGACTTTGTCAAAGTTTGTGACATTGTCACTTATTGGAACAGAATTGATCGGTTTTGGATAGGGGAACACAGATAAAGTCACAAAACCTTTCAATTTCTTTTCAAGCTCATCAATTTTGTTCCTTGAATTCTCAGCTTTATTTTCAAGCTGAGATATTCGTTCAAGATGAGACTTGATTGTTTTTTCGTTTTCAATTTTAATGTTTTCAAGAACAGATTTTTCATTTTCCAAAACTTTTAACTGTTCTTGAAATTTTGTTTCATTTGCTTTCAAATTTTTGTTCTCCAATTTTATCCAGAAATCTTCATCTTCTGAAGATTTCTTTTTGCTTTCAAAATCTTGTTCTTTCTCTTTCAAAATCTTGTTTTCTAATATCAAACTGTTCAAATCATTTAACAGTTTGTCATTTTCAGATTTCAACCTCTCACAATTTTCCTGCATTTCAAGAATATGTTTCTTATCAGCTTTCTTCTCGTCTTTCAAAACTGAAATCTCTTCAGTCTGTTCTTCTCCCACTTGAACACCTTTACTCTTGCACTTCTTTAATATTGATTTTCCACTTTGACTTTTCTTCTTCTCAGCATTTCTCTCCATCTGTTCTTCAAGTTTCTTAATGAATTGACCAATTGTCAAATCAGAGTATTCTCCAGTTTTTTTTTAAATCCAAAAGTTATGTACCCCACTCTTGTTGAGGTATGGCATTAGCTAATTTATCAACCCATTCATCTGGACTTTTCTTAATACCCTTCTCTGACATTGAGCGAACAAGATGGCTATACCTCTCAATGATACTCTTTGTACTTTCTCCTGGACAACCTGAAAATGAATCAAATTCTTTATTTAATACATTTATTCTATCAAATGTTTCTTTTGTCATATTAAAGAAATTGATATCCATGATTCTTGTAGTTCAAGCGGAATAGCAACCTTTCTTTCAAGCGGAATACCTGAAACAAACAAACAAACGATCAGTTTAAACAAATTGAAAATGTGAATGTGTGTGTCGTTTAAATCGATCTAGAACTCGTGTCGAAGACTTGGACGAGTGAAATTTAGACAAACAATTCACTTCTGTTGGGCTGCACAAATCAATGAGCCGGTTGTAATATATGATTGGGCCGAATATTTATCAAACAAGCATTGGGCCAATTGATATGATGAAACTTGGGCCGAGAACTTTCAATTTTAGATTTGGGCTGATGTCACTTTAATCAAATGATTGAATCTTCAATTCTAATAACCAACAACACTTTGGGCCACAAATGAGATGTAGAGACTTGCCGACAACTATTAATGATGATTACTTAATTCTGATCTTTGATAGAACCAACATTATATCACTTGTAAGCTGACACAACCTGACAAAACATGAGGACAAGTTACGAGAATCACATGCACTTTATTTGAATATTATACTTGCCGACAACTATTAATAATGATTACTCAATTCTCATTGGACCTTTAATTCCAATAAACCGACAAACTTTATATATTCACATGCATAAGCAGAATCCCTGATGACCTTAAAAGCGAAATAGTGTTCAAGGTGACCAGATAAGCGAACCCAGATGAACCTTAAAAGCGAAACCTCTAAGTTCAAATGAGCGAAACCTTGGATATTGACACAAGAGCGAAACCAGATATGTCTTATTAACGAAACCTCAAATAATGATGACACAAGAGCGAACCTAGTTGTACTTATCAGCGAAACCTCTCAATTATGTGTCACAAGACCGAAATATGATGTACGCAAGAGCGAAATCCAATGACCTTTGGAGCGAAATCAGAGTGTCAAATAAGCGAAATCATGAACTGTCCGTAAGAGCGAAACCTAGTCCAAATGTAATTTGACCCATTTTTAGTCCGTATTTTAGTTCGAAACTTTCCAGGATTTGTTTATGTCCAATTACGCACAGTCTGTGAAATTTTGAGCGGATTCCGACCGTTAAATCTCGTTCTGATGAAGAAAGAAGGTGTAGAAGATAGAAATCTCAATGAATTAAGGCTGTAATCTGCAAAACTTCTCCAACTGGCTCTGATACCAATTGTAGGATCGTTCGACTGATCCGAATGAGTCGATTAGAGAAGTTTTGATCTATTTCAGGTGCGGAAAACAAGAAATAGACTTAGTAACAGCTTGATCTTCACTTAATTCACTGATTGTATTGATTAGACGTTTGATTACATCGATCTTCACACCGGCAGAGCTTCGGCATGGAATACATGGACTGGATACATGATTTCGCTTATGAGCACATATATATAGTGCATGAGATTTCGCTCCAAGGACCACATGTCCATATGAGCGAAATCAGTCATGTCCAAAAAAGCGAAATCACCTACCTATACCCTAAAAGCGAAATCAGCATCTAAAATACAAATTCTATTTTAAACGCACATGACATTTTGTCTTATGTGATCATTTAGTTTCGTGAGATGTTCTACTGATGATGCAAGATGATGTCATTGTTATGATGTCATCATTAATGATGATGACATCAATCTTGATCAGAACCGCAACGTATTCGAGACTCAACATAAGACGAAGATGACAGATGAATGCACCAACACAGGCTTGACTTCTGCTTCCTTTGGTGGCCCTTGAGTGGCTTCATTGTTGAGACGAGACATGGCAATGCCTAATTCAACAGTCTTCAGAATTACTTCGCCTATCCGCTGAGCAAATGTGGTAGTCTGCTCGGATATCTGCGCATCGTTGCGGTGAAGAGACATTCTGGAGGAAATGAAGGATATAGGAGGAAACAAATGAAATGTTATCGGAAAATGAAACAAAATGACAACGCATAGAATTTACGATAATTTGTTTGTTACCTAAGGCAAACAAATGAGACGGTGACTAATCAAAGTAAGCGGGTCAAATTAGTGTATCGCGAAGACATGCTTTAGCCTATAAGTGGACACTCACCCCAAGAGTTCCCAGGTAAGAGTGACTGGTCCGATTATGTGGATTTGTACGAACACTCTAGCCTTAGACAGAAAACTCAGAGTACAGGCATCCACTCTTCCAGATTGCACGTGTTCACACTATAAGACCCAAACTTTGACGAGGTTTTGAAAATTCAAAGGGGTTCAAAACCTTATAACAGAGGGTTCAAAACCTAGTAATCAATCATCCTAGAACAGATGATTAGTTTTCAAAGTGGTTTTGAAATTTATGTTCTTGTTGCGGTTGTCACTTAAGGATAGGTGATGGTATTGGGTAAATTACTTTTTGAGTCCCTGTGTTTTAGTGGTTTTAACTAGTTGAGTCCAAAAGCAAAAAGTTTAACGACCTGAGTCCCTATAAGCATTTTCTTTAACCATTTGAGTCCAAATTTCTAACTCCATCCATCAAGTCAGTTAACTACAAGGGCAATTTGGTCATTTACACACAAAGTACAAGTCTTATATGCACAAGAGTATAAGGAACAAGTCTTTAATGAATAAATTTTTAATATATAATATATCTATATAAAAATAAATTATATATATGTAGAAACTCTGCAACCACTCTCACACACACTCTAATCTCTCTCTACCACCATCGCCATACCACCCCCACCACCGAACCACCACTGCACCACCATCATCTCTACCGCACCATTATCAGCACCACCACACCACCATCATCCTCACCATCGCGCGACCATCCCCACCATCGCACAAACTCAGACCGTCAACCACCTACACACAAACCACTTTCCCTCTATCACCACTTTGCCTCTATCACCACCACCATCTCACACCATTGTCGAGAACCCTTCACCACCGTCTCGCCGCCGCGCCACTACCACCCCCACCAATGCACTGCCATCATCCCCACCAAGTTGTCCGGTACATAAAACCAAAAATTACCCAAATTCTAACTAAAAAATCAAACAAATCATGTAGGCTGAGCTCACCTCCACCATTATCACCACCCTCCCCACCATCATCCCCATCACCGCACCACCCCCATACCCTTCCCACAGATCAGATCATGTAGGCTGACGTCAGCGTTGTTCTTCAGATTAGATCTACAGTCGTCTGTGGCGGAGATATTGATCGGAGGTGAGCATAATCTTTGTGTTTTATTTGGTCAAGTACATAATCTGATTAGCAATATCGGTTTTAGACTCAAATCCATGTGTAATCACATATCCATGGATGCTTCTACCTTGTCTAATATCTTTCAGATCAGAAAATGCAGAAACTATGGTCAAAACAGTTGCTTCGTTTTCGGTCAAACCGGATCTTCTCATGTTGTGGAATAATTTGATTGCTTCACGAGCAAGAGTTGGGGTCTGGTGATCTATGTTGTGGAATAATTTGTGGGATGTGAGAGAGGGGTTTTAGAGAGAGAGAGAGATAGAGAGAGAGAGGGGTTTTAGAGAGAGAGAGAGTGGGTTAGAGAGAAGGAGTTGGGGTCTGGTTCTGGAGATGAGATGTAGAATTTTTAGGTTTTAGGTTTTTAAAGGGTAAAGAAGAAGATATAGGGGAGGGGCATTTTAGTCTTTTAATAGAAAACTAACAGAAAATATGGATCGTGTTAGAAATTTGGACTCAAATGGTTAAGAGAAATGCTTATAGGGACTCAGGTCGTTAAACTTTTTGCTTTTGGACTCAACTAGTTAAAACCAATAAAACACAGGGACTCAAAAAGTAATTTACCCCTTTTATGTCTAAACGCAAGTAAACTTGCGTTAGGGTCCTAGGAAGGTTATAGACTAGGTCAAAGCATTACTAATAACCTAATTCCCTATAGCCATGAGCTCTGATACCAACTTTTTAGTCACACCCCGACCACGTAAAACAACAAAACGTGGCGGAAACGTCGGGGAGTGTTGTAACAGAATCATTGTTTCATAACACATGGAAATTTGAAATATTGTTTTATTGATTAAAAGAGTTACAATGTCTTGACAATCAAAGAAACATAACATAAATAACTAGTCTTGCATCTTTTATTGTCGCTAAGGCCCAAGTCCGCCTAAGTATATTTTGATAAATCCTATGCATCATATCCTGAAACACATGTGAAAATAGGTATGTCAGCATAAAAATGCCTGTGAGATACATAGGTTTTGTGAAAATAGAATTCATGACTTATGTTTAAGAAAATGTTTAGTCATGAACCTTGTAATTTGCTTTGTCTTGTAAATCATTTGAAAAGTGATAAATAAACCAAATGATATATATATGTATAAAAGAATAATACATGGTTAAGTAAATAACCAATTAAAATGAGTTTGTATTAGATAAGTTGTTTGTGAAAACAATGTATTGTGAAAAGTATGTTATTTGAATAAAATGTTATATGTCTAAATCGAAATGATTCAAATAACGCTACGATATGTAATACCATACAAGCACTTATATATAGGAAGTACCAGCGGCGTATCCACCATGCTTGTATCATATTACACACGCCTCGTTACTTAAATCACTTACTCAAACCAAACCATCAAAGTAGAATGTTTATGTATAATCAAATGTCAAAATGTTTGTGTGAAAACCATGTCTAATGTCTATGTCTAATGTAAATCATGAATTGTGTATATCAATGTCAAAATGTTTATGTCTAATGCATATCATGTAATGTGTATCCAAAATATCATGTACGGTAAGTGAAATATATCAACTAAACCATATGTAAAATGCCCAAAAACAAGGTATTGAAGTAAATCATGGTTTAAATCAAAGTTATGTTTTGTGGAACAAATGCATGCTATACTGATACAAACATCTATGCGGTATTGTTATAATGCATACATCCAAGCCTTGTGACTGTGGTGATAGACCCCTAAACGAATTTAAAGGTCTATCTGTGTAAATGTATATCGAATTCGGTCATTCCTTCCAATCCAAACAAACCCGAGATTTCAGGAATGGGAGTTGTCAAGTCCTATGGTACCATTACCTACTAACGAGCGGCATAGCTAATGTTAATGAATGTACATTGTCTCATTTGAACAAACCAAATGTCATACCAAAATGTAAGCATGTGATGAATAATAAATGTACTAAGTATGCAACAAAGGACATACATAGCATAAAATGTAATGTAAAACGATGTACTAAGTATGCACACAATGGGCATACATAGCATAAAATGTAATGTAAAATGATGTACTAAGTATGCACACAATGGGCATACATAGCATAAAATGTATTGTAAAATGATGTACTAAGTATGCACACAATGGGCATACATAGCATAAAATGTAATGTAAAATGATGTACTAAGTATGCACACAATGGGCATGATGTACTAAGTATGCACACAATGGGCATACATAGCATAAAATGTAATGTAAAATGATGTACTAAGTATGCACACAATGGGCATACATAGCATAAAATGTAATGTAAAACGATGTACTAAGTATGCACACAATGGGCATACATAGCATAAAACACAATGAGATCATGTACTATAAGTGTACTATTAAACGTAACAAGCATATGATATGAAAGCATGAAAGTAACAAGTCGGCACATGTGTATCACCCCAAAACAGTTTGAAAAATAGTAAAAGAGGGGTCTATGTACTCACTTGAGATTGCTTAGTAGTCCTTGAGTAACAACCAAGCAATGCTAGAGATCACGGATATCAAACGGCACCTAATGTAGGTAACTATGTTAATATACCGGACCTAAAATCGGAGGATTGGATAGAATGAGGGTTCGTAAACCAAATAAGTATGGGAACTCATGTAATATGGTTTAACAAAGCCCACATACTAAAATGAAACCTAACCTAAGTGCTTACGACCCATTACGACCTGTTTAGGTAGCCTATGCTACTTTAACGCGTCGTTCGCGTAAAACGCGTTCGGAACGCCTAAGTAGCCCTATGATAAGTAAAATATGCCTTAACATGTCTAATATTGTTGCCAAATCAGTTTAGATATCAAAAGTTATGTTACATATGCTTGATATAAATTTTGGGGTAAAAAGGGCATTTTGGTCATTTACCTAAGGCATATACACTACTTATCATACAACTAACTAAACGAAGCGACCATAAGGTATAACCTCGGAAGGTTATTCCCTATATACTATGGTCACCTAAAGTGTTTTGGTCGGATCCTAATGATCGACCAAACGGGTCGGGTTCGAAAGTATAAGCGATTGTTTAGATCGCTTACCTTACGACTCTATATAAGCACTAAACTAAAAGTGACGAGCTAAGCATGTTAAAACATGCTTAACTAAGTTTAGAAAACAGGTTTGGTATCAAAACAAACAGTTTTGATACCTAAATGTAGTTTGGTTACAAAATACGCAATAACACGTATTTTGGCCGAAACTACGACTCGTCACTGAGCCTAGATAACGTGGTAATCAGTAGGTATAGTCACAAGGGACTATAACCATCGTGATTACGCTCACGTTATGAAGTTCAAACGAACTTCCTGTTGACCATAAACTGGTCAACACAGAAAGTCAAACAAAGTTTGACTTTTAACGCTAAACGAATAAAAAGAACGAAGGAACACTTACAAAGGGTCCCCGAAAGCTAATCTTGATCAAATAACCCAGGTATGAAGCAATGGCTTCAACTTAGAGTCTTTTAGATCAGATTTGTGGGTTTTGGGGTTGAGATGGGTTGGGTATTTATAGTAAATGGACAACCGTTAGGATCGTTTATCGAATAACGTGATCGAATCTCATCCGTACATGTGTTGGAATGTTATGGTAACTCATTTTGCCCCCACCACCAGAGGTTGACATGTGGCATTGGCCTTTGGGGGGTTGAAAGGCTGTTAACAGCAGTTAAAACGAGTTGCTGCATCTGGCCCCTGCTTACGGACCGTAAGGGTGATGGCTTACGGTCCGTAAGCCATCATCTTTGGCAGAATTACACTTTTGGTCCCTGCACCTTGTTTCGTTGCGTAACGGCACTTCTAACACCCGTCAAACCCAATTTCAAGCCCCACAATGATGTTAAGACATAGGGAACATGAAATATGCTTGAAAACATCTCGGATGTCGGTTCCTTTGGCTGTATGGTTACGATGTTCGGTTAATTACGACGGAATTCGTAACGGACGCAAAAACGGTCCAAAATGCGCGATGAATGGAATTTTGACAAGCCAAACACTAAAGCATATTATTATAATGCTTACATAAATTTTTGGATGTTCGGATGTATTCAGAACGTAAGTTATGCGCAAAAGTGCAAACTTGTGCACTTTTGACGATTTTAGTCCCTGAATGACCCAAAAGTTTATTTTAGCACACCGAACCCCTCAAAGCCTATTTATAAGCTATGTAAAGGATATTTATGGTATGTTTAACTTATGGCCATGATCCGAAATGTCTGTTACAGTTCAAATTGGCATACTTTCGCAGTTTGTCAACTTTAGTCCCTGTAAGCGATTTAACTTGATTTTGCCATACCAAAGCCTTTGAAACTTATTTCTAAGTTATGTAAAGGTTATTTAAGGTATGTTAAGCCTATTTCACTATTCCGTAGTGTTCGTTGCATTAAACTGGTTATATTTACGCATCAGTGTGCGTATAATCTTCCAGAAAGTGATTTAAAGCTTGAAATCGAACAAAAATTGATATGTGCAAATGATACACATATTTGTACAAATCCCAAGTATGAAATAAAATATTTCATTGGTTTGGTATTTGTTTGATGGTCGCAGTGACCCAGGTGTCACAGGCGGATATAAAATAAAAGAAATATTGTTCAACCGATTTTTAAGCCCGTAAAGCTGGCAAGACTCTTTATTCGATACTAGGAGTAGCAACCCATTTCGCTTAGTACCTGCACTTAACCTTTTTGGAAAATACGTCAGTTTACACTCTTAAATACAATTAACTGACTCTTTTTGAAAATATTTAAGAAAATTGATTTAAATGCACAAGGCACAAATATTCTTTTATAACTTGGGATAACTATTTAAAAAATAATCTTGTAAAAGATTTATATGTTTTTCATACGTTCAGTATCCCGGGTTAGAAGTACCGGGTTAAAAGATTAATAGACACACCACATAATATACCCACAGCGAGTTATTCTCAACAAGCGGGTTTATCTTTTTACATACGCACCGGCAGGTTTATGCCTACACCCCGTGCTTAAGTCGTGGCCATTTCAATGAATGAGCCGAGGATATCCAGGACATGGTCATTAATCCCTCCAAAGGCTTAAAACAAACAAAACATATTAAACGGGTTATCTCAATGATTTAACCATTATTCGATTAAAGATTCAATACCCGACCAAGCGGTAGGGAAAATAAGTTAAAAGTATTTACCTGAGCTAAAATATAAATTTTAATCCCAGCCGTATAATAAAGCAGCAAGTATGGTAGCTTTTACTAGTCTCCTAAATCTGGAACGAAGGTTTTAATAACCTATTAGATTCCTAACGAGTCTTACTTAAGTTTAAACTTAGACCGGTTAGTTTTAAAGAAAGGTATACGGTTCAAAATGCAAGATTAAGCGAAGACCGGATTAGAATGTGATTTAGACCCGACAAGTATGAAGACTTGTT
This sequence comes from Helianthus tuberosus, assembly GCA_030545235.1. NCBI lineage: Eukaryota > Viridiplantae > Streptophyta > Magnoliopsida > Asterales > Asteraceae > Helianthus > Helianthus tuberosus. Next base: position 424,875 of record JARYGA010046105.1, read on the forward strand.
TAATATGGGTAATCCAAACACATTCTGGATTTTGAAGTGAAAATGATAAGGTTTGACCCATTTTGGTTAATTTATGCAAACTAGTTACATAAACCGTACCGAACGCGAAAAATGCATAACGGGTAACCAAATGAGTCATGAACAGGTTTTCTAAGTTAATATGCTTAAAATGTGTTATGATATCATTAGGATACCTTCCATTATGTCCAAAACGAATTTAAAATCAATTTAAGCTCCGTAAGGGTATTTTGGTCATTTTAAAGCTTATAAAAGAGGTTAAATAGTAATCTGAGTTTATGGTCTAAAATGATCAGTAAAAGTATTTATTTTAGTGTGTTATATCAGTAGGATATTGCATATATGTGAAATTTATCATTTATGTCCAAACTATGCACCGTAGGGGCATTTTGGTCATTTCACATAAGCTTTATGGGTCAAATTTGGAAATCTGAGTTCAAAAATTTTATTTACTGTTAAAGTATAAAAATTGATTCATAACATCAGTAGGTAACAAGCCTTAGGTGCTAAATATGGTTTTAAACCATACTATGCGCCTAAATTGCATAAAAGTCGGTATTTGACGGTATTCGGGGTTATTTAGAGAAATCCGAGATTTTGACCAGCCTTTACAGTTTAAAATAACTTATTTATTATATAAAATTAGTGGGAAAAGGTTTGATATGTAAAGGATGTGTAAAACTCATTTTATTAGCAAAAAGGGCATAACCGTCAAGTACCAAGTCTATGCAAGAACCCTATGTTATGATCAGTTTAAAATTTAATAAAAATTTACAAAAATCTCTAAATATTATATTACATTAGTGGGTAAAAGTTTTGGTGTCAAAATTTGGGTTTAAATAAGATTTATGTCGAAAATGTCGTTTAATTAATAAAAAGGCTTTCATTTACGAAATTGAGCATAACTCCTAATTTATACCACAAACTGATGTCAAATTTTTAGGACATGCTTATAAATCAGTAATAAAGGTTTTTGTCCTCTCACATTTTCAAAAATCTCGTTTTAATATCAAAAGGGCATAATGATCATTTTTAAGCATTTAACGGAAACATGCAATGAACTAGGATTTCTATGGAACCAAGTTGTAAGCTGGTTATGAGTTCACCCCTTCGTTTAAGGAACAAGGTGTGATCTAAATTACTCTGTTTAAAACCATATTTTTCATGGGTAGAGTAAACCTGCCGAACCATGCTCGAGGAGACTGCTTTAGGTCGTATAAGGATTTCTTCAAACTTCTTTAGGGTTAGAATTTTTGGTGAATCCGGGGGGGTGCTTCCATATAGACTTCTTCTTCCAGTTCTCCATGTAGGAAAGCATTTTTTACATCAAACTAATGGAGGGGCCATTCCTTATTTGCAGCTATTGAAAAAAGGACCCTGATTGTGTCAATCTTGGCTACGGGAGAAAAAGTCTCGGAGTAGTCAATTTCATATGTTTGAGTGTATCCCTTTGCGACCAGTCGGGCTTTGTACCTTTCAATAGTTCCATCTGGTTTGTGCTTTATAGTGAAGACCCAACGACATCCCACTGGTTTTTTTCCAGGTCGAAGGATGCATTTCTCCCATGTGTCGTTTTTAATCAATGCGTCCATTTTGGCTTTCATTGCTTCTTTCCAGTTTTTGGATTCTAGAGCTTGATCAACCGAAGTTGGAATCTCTTCCGAGTATAATGATGTGGCAAAGGCCTGGGCTTCTGATGATAGATTTCCTTTGGCTATGTTTGCCATTGGATATCTTGAACTTCGAGCTTCCTTCCCAGGTGAGTATCTTTTTGGGGGCAGACCTTTATTGGTTCTTGGGGGTAAGACGTACCCAACTGGTTCTTCTTCGGTTTGGCTTTCTTGTTCATCCTGTGATGACTCATGTTCTTCCTCGTGTTCATCGTTAGTAGATAATTCAGGTGAATCAATATGTTCTTGAGTATGAGTATATGAGTTACTTACCTCTGACATCTGGTTGGGAAGAATATTGTTAGTAGTACTGTTTGTTGTGATCATGGGTTGTGATGGTGCCCGTTTTCGGTACTGTGATTTACTTCTTCTGAGGATGCCATCCATTTCAACCAACTCGCTGTGTCATTGTACTCATTTCCCCCTAACCAGTGTGTTGGGCATCGTAAAAATATTCGGTTTCAAGAAAATCACAGTTCATAGTGGTGAAAATATGATGTCTTTTCGAGCTGTAACATCGGTAACCTTGTTGATTAATTCCATATCCAACGAATACACACTTCTCAGCACATGGATCGAGTTTGGAACGTTCTGGTTTTGGAAAATGAACAAAGACAGAACATCCAAAAACACGCGGTTCAAGGGTAAGTGTAGACGGGGGTTTATGGAATTTGGATAAGGTTTGGAGTGGGGTTTTTAGGTCAAGGGCTCTGGTTGGGAGATGGTTTACAAGATAGGTTGCTGTGATGAGTGTTTCAGGCCAAAATTTTTTTGGAACTTTAGACTCGATTATAAGGGCACGAGTTATTTCTAGAAGGAAACGGTTTTTTCTTTCGGACACCCCGTTTTGCTCAGGTGTATGAGCACACGAGGTTTGATGAACTATACCTCTTTCTTGACAGAACTGTTTCATGGAGGTATTCACAAATTCGCCTCCGTTATCAGATATGAGAATTTGAACGTCTCTGTTGAACTGGGTTTTAACCATGGTGCAAAAGTTCACAAATTTTGTAAAAACTTCAGATTTATTTTTCAAGAGGTACGTCCAAGTCATGCGGGTGCAGTCATCAATAAATAGCAAAAAATAACGAAAGTTTTGATCTCCCCCTCCCACTTTTTCTGGTCCCCACACATCCGAATGGATTAAAGTAAAAGACAAATCAACTTTAGTATCATTCGATTTGAAAGTATGTCTATGACTCTTGGCTAAAATTCATGTCTCACAATTTAAGACTTTATTCGAAGAAAATAATTTAGGAAATAGACGTTGTAAATAACCAGTGGATGGGTTCCCCAACCTTCGGTGCCATAACCATGCCTCCCGGTCCGTAGATCCATAAGCAAGCATCACGGTACCTTCTCGAGTCACTTTATCCACGTAGTATAACCCTTGGCGCTCAGTACGACACCCAATGATCATTCCCGTCCTGATGTCCTGTAAGACACAAAAAGTGGGGTGCATTAGAACCACACAATTTAGCTCTTTTGTAACATGACTGATGGACAACAATTTATGAGACAAGGAAGGAACATAAAGGCAATTTGATAATTTCACGTTTGGTGAAATTTGAATAGTTCCTCCTCCTTTCACTTGGATAACTTCCCCATTTGCAGTATGAATTCGAGTTTTTTTTAGGCTTTGATTTTGAGCATATATCCGAACTTTCAAAGGTCATTGTATCGGTAGCTCCACAATCAAATATCCATGATTCGTTATTATTTTTTTTTTATCTTTTGTTGCCATATTAACTTTCCCAAAAAAGACAGAATTAATTGGTTCCTTTTTCATCACTCTTGAAACATGGGGGGGGGGGGGGGGGTTCTGTCATTTCTGTAACTTGAGTTTCATTTAATAGGTCCACAATCTTAGGGCTAAAAAACTTGGGGTTGGAAACGGAAATATTTGAAAGAGAAGGGTTTGAGGAGAACAACTCAAACCCTATACCTGTGTCGGCTTCTCCTTTCTCCATTCCCTCCACAGCCGCTAAAAAGGCTTTTCCCCCTTCATCTTTTCCTGCCTGATCGCCGCCGCTGCTGGTGGTCACCTGATTGCCCTCGGCGGCTGCAGCTTTGCCCTTTTTGTGGCCATCGGCCCACCATTCCGGGTGCCCCACAAGTTTGAAGCACTGCTCTTTTGTATGCTTCATCATGCCACAGTGCTCGCACTTTAGCTTGGTTTTGTCGATCCGGGATGATGATGGACTAAACTTTTGGTCTGACCGGCGACCTTTTGACACAAGCCCTAACCCATCGCTGCTTAAACCCGAAGCCACCCCCTGTTGAAGATTGCGGAATATATTCTGATGAGCCGTTTCTTTCCTGACTGTTGCGTACGCAGCCTCGGCCGATGGCAGGGGGTCCCACCGGAGTATCTCCCTTTTTATTGGATCATATTTTTGGTCAAGTGCATTAAGGAACTGAAACAATTTATTTTCTGACCTTATTTTGTTGTAAGCAGTGATGTCGGTGGGGCACGTCATCGGGTTCGGATCTCTCCATTCAATTTCTCCCCAGATGCCCTGCATAACAATCCAGAATTCTTCTAACGGTACGCCATTCTGCTTGAACTCATTTGCTTTAACGTAGAGATCGAAAGTCTGGAGTTATGCATCTAACTTAGATGCGAAACCCATCAAAACGACGTCGATTTGATTAAAATTAATTAAATCCCTTATATCCCAAATAATCTCCAATTCTCCATGAAGATCGTACCTGCTATTCTTCTTTCTCCAAGTAATATCATCGTTCTCCAATTCAATCTGATACGAATTCCCAATTCAACATAAAGATGATTTTTTTATTCTAGAATGTTGATGATGTAATGGGAAATAATCAATGATAGAACAAAATAACAGAATACTAATTAGAAAGTTGCTGATGCAATGGGAAATTATAAATGATTGACAACCTATTCCATAAATTGTTGACCGACATGGGGTAATAAAAAAATATGTGATTAAATCAACTATAAGGGGTCACTACTGATAGAATTCTATCACTCTCAATATCCAATCAACTCATGCTATGTCATCACCCACTATTCTATCACTAGTGATAGTAATGTAGTGGGGGTGGTCACTAGTGATAGAATTCCATCACATACAAATTTTTTTAATTTTTTATTTTAAATTAGAAATTAACAATAAAACACTAAAATTATAAATTTCATTAAAATTAAAACATACTAGTTCAATTTAACATACTAGAAATATTTTAGGCTATAATTTAAAAAAAATACTAAAAAAACTCTACTACTCGTCCGACTCCATGAAACTCCAAACCTATTGAACCTACTAGTTTGATTAAATCGTATCTCAACCGAAAGTGAGTTTCTTCATCACGCAATTCTTGTTGGGTATTTTGTGGAACTTGAACTTGTGTAGGAGGATCCGGCACCCAATCCGGGGATATTGCAACCTACTTAAACGGGTGGCATCTCCCAACCCCACCTTTCGCAAATCTCGCGCTTTTGTTGAATTACAACCGACTTAAACGTTCGTCGAGATTGGCAATTAAAATTTATATAAAGATGAGGGACCTGAATTGCAATTAAAGGAAAACTATTTAAAAATGGCTATCAAAAGTTGAGGGGCTAATTTGCACTTTTCATCAAACTTGATATTAATTCCATTGCATAAACAACAAACTTGCTATTTCATCAAACTTTCATCAAACTTGTTTTTCAACGCGTTATACAAAGAACGCGTTACAAATTCAACGCGTGATACATTAGGCGGCGGCGGTGTGCGTTATTTTTTAACGAGTGATGGGGTGGCCATCACGGACCACCCCCAGTCCCCGGGAGGAGGGGCGGTCACGAGTGATGGATTTCTATCACTACCAAGCACCAATCAACTCATGCCAAGTCATCATCCAATATTCTATCACTAGTGATAGAATTGTAGCGGGGGTGGTATCACTAGTGATGGAATTCTATCACTCCCAAATTTTTTTGATTTTCATTTAAAAATTAGAAATTAACAATAAAACACTAAATTATAAATTTCATTAAACTTAAAAAATAAATTACATAGCAAAATAAAAAAACAACTAAACCTTGGAAAAAAAAACTAAACAGGTGGCATCTCCCAACCCCACTTTGCGCAAATCTCGCGCTTTTGTTGAATGACAATTGACTTAAACGGTTCGTCGAGATGGTTGTGCTTTTCACACAAGATTTTTAAATCATTTTGTCTTTCAACCGTTTTCAAGTGTTCCTTGTACGCCTACTCGCGTTCAACTTTTGCGGACATAATTATATCTTTTCTTTCTTCGGCCTTCTTGTATCGCGTGATTTTCTCCTCTTCGATTCTAAAGATCGACTCCGCCACCGCTTCCTTCCCTTTGCTTGACGATTCACCACCTCTCCTGCGGCGTGGCCTTGTAGGTGTATCTTCTTCAACGGGGTCGTCAACGGGTTGATCGGGTTCGTCAAGGGGGTCGTCGTTTAAGTTCATTTCTGGCAAGTTATCCGACGCGGAAGTCGTGTAGTTCCCCGAATCGGATGTCTTTGATCTTTTCGAACCTCCTCGTTTTTTTGGAGCCGTAGGACCACGCATGTCAACCAACTCAACGGGGACCCACTTCGGGTGCTTTCTCGCAACTTCCCATGCGGCCACGTGTGGAAAACTCCTCTTTTTGTAGACATCGCAATACATTTCGGTGGCTTGTCGCATGATTGTCGCCTCGCTCGCTCCACTTTGTGGGTTTCGGTTCTACAAAAAATATAAAAGGTTATGTTTTAAAAAAAAAAAAAATATTCTGTTAAAAAAAACAGTTTTCTGTTTTTTATAAAAAAAACAGTTTTCTGTTATTAAAAAAAACAGTTTTCTGTATTTTTTAATAAACTGTTTTCTGTTTTTTTTTTTTAAAACTGTTTTCTGTTTTTTTTTAAACTGTTTTCTGTTTTTTTGTTAAAACTGTTTTGTTTTTTTTTTAAACTGTTCAGTTTTTTTTAACTGTTCTGTTTTTTTTTAAATAAAAACTGTTTCTGTTTTTTATAAAAAAAAACAGTTTTCAATGAAAAAAGATTTAAACTTTAATAAAAAAACATACCTTTTGAATGAAACAAGCGTTGAACTTGCTAATTTTCCAGTTCAAATCTGTCCATTTCGACGTCATTTGGTCCAAGTTTCGTATCCTTGCACCGGGAAGTTGCCTAAAATGATTAATGACCCATCTCCAAAACGCATCCTTCTTTGTTCGTTGGCATGTTTCCTGCTCTCCGAGATGTGCAAGTACGCCTGCACCAAGGACACCTCCTCATCGCTCGTCCATTGTTGTCGGACGGTTGGGACGACTTCTTGAACGTCATCATTTTCTTCTTCTTCTTCCTCTTCCTCTTCTTCTTCTTGTTGTTGTTCTTGAACGTAATCATCATCTTCATCGTCGTCAAGACTTTGTTGTGGTTCACGATACGCGTTTGCAAATTGACGGATGAGGGTGTTGTCTTCTAGTAGTGGGTCGAGTTGGTGGGGTTGGGTTTGAAAGTTTGGAAACGATTGGGGTTGAAATTGGTGAGGTTGAAACGGTGGAACGAACGGTTGGTTTTGGTACGTTTGCGATTGAAAGGGTGGATATTGTTGGGTTTGAAAGGGTGGATATTGTTGGGTTTGAAAGGATGGGACTTGGTCGGGTTCGTCTTGCAACCTAAAGCCCGTCGGCTCGCCAAGATTCGCTCGAACCTTGGGTCTTACGGGATTTTTCTTCGTACCCGAACCTCTTTTTTTCGAACCCCCACCTCTCTTGCTTGAACCTTCCATGTTTCTTGTAAAAATATTTTTTGAAATCAAATGGAGAATTGTATGATTTTTTGAAGTGAGTTGGATAAATTTTGATATGAAATGTATTGGGTTAAAATAGATTTATATAACATTCAAAAAAAAAAAAAAAAAAACCCAACGTTCATTTTTACCCCCCCCCCCCAACGGTCACCCATCAACGGTCCTTTTTTGATTTCCAACGCGTTATACATTCAACGCGTTAACTTTTCCACGCGTGATGGGGTGGTATCACGCACCACCCCGCCTGCTCTAAGAGGATATTGCATAGTTACCAAAAAATAGGAGAATGAACATCCACAGATTGATTGGAGAACGATAGAGTGTCTGCATATGGAGAATGACGAATAACAAGCGCCGACAACTATCGATCACTTTGAAGAAAAAAAGAATAACATGCATGATCTTCATGGAGAATTGGAGATTATTTGGGATGTAAGGGATTTAATTAATTTTAATCAAAACGGTGTCGTTTTGATGGGTTTCGCATCTAAGTTAGATGTATAACAGCCACATATTCACTTTCCCCATTTATTAATGCAAGGGTATTATTTAAGGGTGTGATGTGAAGAGGCATAACTATTAAGTTAGCCTAAGGTACCCTAAGTTACTTTTTGTAGGGTTATATAATTTTATGCTTCAAATAAAGAAAACTCGTTAAGTGTGAGATTTATTTAACTACATATAACAAGGCCAATGCATTTAAAATGAAACCAAAATAATATCACACATAATAATATCTTAATCTGAATTTTTGTATGTAAAAATGTAATATTAAGCCATGAAGGTAATTTTCTTACCAAGGGGCATTTGGCTCGGTGATACTGATGTATTCGAAAAAGGTATCTAGTTTAGAGGGAGAAGCAATCTTTTCTATACTTAAAACCAAAGGAAATTACCCAACGTCTTGATTGACCCCATAAGCTCTTCCGTACGCCACATCTTGTCACCAAAAACCTTCTCGGCCCTAGCCTTTCAAAGGCTCCAACAAGCTATAATCATTAACCTGTGGATCACTTCCTCCTCCTCCTCCTTGCCCAACCCCAAAAATGCTTAGTTGTACAGTACAGTGGCGGAACTAGAACATCAAGTCAGGGGTATCCCGAATTTTTTTTTTCACCGTGCAATCATACAATATTAAAAAAACGACAATAGATAAATAAAGTAAAACAAATACCTAATAGATTTGTTCTCTTCTTTTTTTCATAGCTTGAAATCGTTTCATCACATCGTCGTCTTTTACTTCACGTAAAAAAATCTTTTCGACCGCACAAACCATAGCATTGTTCAAAAATTCCGGGCCCATTCGATTGCGTAAATCCGTCTTGACAAGTTTCATTTTCGAAAAAACATCTTTCATCGGTGGCGGTTGCAACCGGTAAAAGCAAAGATAGCTTCACTACCCGATAAACTAAAGAACAAGAACTATGCGTTCCCATTTCAACCATAACACGCGCAAGATCACTTATTCCATTCAAGTTTGCAAATTTATCATCATCGCTTATAGTGACGAAATGGGCAATTGGGATTTGGGCTTATTATTTTCAGTTGATTGGTATCCTTGTAGTTGTGTCGTGCCGTGCATTAAGACTTCAGGGCAATTGGGCAATTATTTACAATCTTCTATTATTTTGGGCTAACATATTGGGCAATTGGGCTTATTATTTACTATCTTCAATTGATTAGGGCTAACATATTAGCCAATTGGGATTTGGGCTTATTATTTTCAATTGATTTGGGCTTACAGACTTTTTTAGGGGTGTCCTCGTAGTTGTTCAGGGGTATCCTTGGTATAAAAACCGAAAAAAAAAAAAATTTCACTACCCATAAAAAGTTGAGCCGTAGCCCGTGCTACGGCTCTTTATACATAAAGTCCGCCCCTGGTTGTACTGACCACTCACATTCACTTTCCATTCACATTCACATCGGGCTAGGCATTTCTGGCATCGGGTTGGGTGGGGTTAACGTTCGGTGGAGTGGACGCTAAGTAGTGAACTTTCTTCTCATTTCTTTTAACACTTATACATAATTGATCTGTTAGATCACATTATAAGAGTTAAAAACTAAATTATCATAACTTCAGTGTGGACTCACACATTTAATCAATTATAATTTTTTAACCTTAGCCTTTTCAATTTAGTATCTGACCTATTAGAAATATTAAACTGAATTATATTTAATTATGTAACTGATTAATTGTTATTACTATTATGTGTGTGTATTATGTAAATAAACGAAGAGGCATGTGTCATATGTGACACCGGTTCGAATGGCAGTTATTGGCGCCAAAACTAACTGCCGGAAACAACCGTCAACCGCCATCTTCATGTCTGTATATATACATTTTACTGGTATGATAACCGGTACCAAGATATTACTCTTAATATCCAATTACTCATATTTTACTATTACTTTCGAGTGTGTGTTGTTCCTTATTTCAATTGATTCACCATGAAATCCAAACATGCTTATGATGAATCAAGTTCCGTTTATGAAGATGATATGAATGATAAGTTTCCACTGCCAACAAGTGGTATCAGAGCCACACCATATTATAAAGGAGAAAAGATCTATGAGTCTGCATCGGTGTTTCCATGTAAGCACTGTTCTGATGAACAAAGAGAAAGAACGATGGGTAAAGTCTTTCACAAACGGTGTTATTACTGCAATCAACCAGGGCACCAAATTGCCTACTGCAAAGAAAAGGAGAATGATGAAGCATATCTGTTAATCCGTCAAGTTACTGAAACTGGAATACAAAAACAAGATGATGCGGTGGTTCGAAGTTCAGAATATATAGTCACTGGCACTGATGATGGGTTATGGACGGAAATCTGGTATGTCAACACAAGTTTTAAACATCATTATTCTGGTAATCTCAATTTCTTCAAACGAATCGGAAACATGTTTGGTGTTGAGACAAACACCGGCGAAAACCATTTTTATTTTATAAGGGGCATAGGAGCAGTAGATGTTACATCTGGTAATGAAAAATTTCGAATCCAAGGTGTTTACTATACACCGAAATTGGATAGAAATGTATTAAGTCTTGATCAACTGATATTTCAAGGCTACACAGTGAAATTTAATGGTGAAAGATGTAAGATTTTTCCAACATTCAGTACTCCTCTTATGAATAAAAGAAACAATGCAACCGGATTAACCCGGGAAGAAGAAATAGGCTTGAATGAAAAGCAATCAATAATCGAAAGAGAAACAGAACATGAGAACTTCAAATCCGATTACTTAAACGATTATTTTGAAAGGTTAAATCTCACTTCCAATGAACCCGATTGGAACGTGATGATTTTGCAATGTATGAAATTCAAAGAATTTCAAGATTGCAAAACACTATTAGACATGCTGGATGATGGGGAGTATGTAATGAAGTACAAGTATGAAATAGAGAAGAAATTCGAGGAGATGATCATGTGGTTCTTACAAGATAAAATGGGAATTCACTCAAGACCAGTTCCGGTCTACATGAGCAATAATAAAAGGGTAAACCTGTTAGAACTATACATGATAGTCAAGAGAGAAGGGGGTCACAGAACAGTAACATCAAACAATCTGTGGGCAATGGTTTCTAAGGATATGGGGCATAATTATGAAGATGGTGAGTATATGAGGATAGTGTATGCCATGTACCTGGATGTCATCATTTACTACTACAAGTTCAAGTCAATTCAAGATAATGTTAGAGAGGAGCATACTCAAGGAGCAGCAAGGACCGAAGATGCGGCTGCAGTTGGAGAAAGAAGAACTTCTAGTACCGGATGCATACCAGATGATGATCGAGAACATTATGCCTTGTTTGCTGGAAATGATTGGATAGGAATGAAGAAAACACAGAAGCGACGAAGGTTTGATTTCCGGCAAGCTGAAAAGGCAGTGAATGAAGCCATTAGAAGTGTCTTAATGAACTCTCGTGGATATAATCCAGTTTAAGGGGGAGTATTAGAAATATTAAACTGAATTATATTTAATTATGTAACTGATTAATTGTTATTACTATTATGTGTGTGTATTATGTAAATAAACGAAGAGGCATGTGTCATATGTGACACCGGTTCGAATGGCAGTTATTGGCGCCAAAACCTAACTGCCGGAAACAACCGTCAACCGCCATCTTCATGTCTGTATATATACATTTTACCGGTATGATAACCGGTACCAAGATATTACTCTTAATATCCAATTACTCATATTTTACTATTACTTTCGAGTGTGTGTTGTTCCTTATTTCAATTGATTCACCATGAAATCCAAACATGCTTATGATGAATCAAGTTCCGTTTATGAAGATGATATGAATGATAAGTTTCCGCTGCCAACATGACCCACTAATATGCAAATGAGTTGAAATATGAAAGTGACACGTCTATTAATATGCAAATGAATTAAAAATCTGAAAGTGGCATGTCTAGTTAAACGTATAATCGAGTTATATAATGTAAACAAACATCATAAGAAAAAAAAAGGAGAAGAAACTTACCCGTTTGCAAGAAATTTTTGCAGAAGTAGGGGGTTTGAACCCCAAAAGAGTGCCATTAGGTGGTCACCCAAATTGTTTTCATCTCTAGGTAAATAGCTTTATCATTCAGCGACCTTATAATTCATTTTCTGCAAAAAGCTGTGGGTTCTGCAAAAAGCTTCACAAGGTTTGAAAGGTCGCTGAATGAATAAACAACCTCCTGAAAGTCGTTGAATGATTATACAATCTTGTTTAAAGTCGCTGTTTGGTACTGCTTCCTTGCTGAAAGTCGCTGTTTGGTCAAGCTTTCTTGCTGAAAGTCGTTGTTTGATGAAACAACCTTGTTTAAAGTCGCCATTTCATACAGCTTTCTTGCATAAAGTCGCTGAATGATATAGTTTTCTTATAAAAGGTCGTTTATTGATATTGCAGTCTTTAAAAGGTCGTTGTCTAGCCCACGTTTAGCTAGAAAATCATGCAAAGATTCTAACTGCAAATTTCATTAAAATGAACACACAAAAACCTCATTTTACAAAAAAAAAAAAAAAAAAAAAAAAAAAACCATTCATGCTCGTTTAGATAAGATGGTCATTAAAGTACACCTGGTTTAACCAGAGCAATGCAACAAACTGTAAACATTTGTATGGTCTTTCGTGGAACAGGTTGTATGCATCTTCACTGAAGAGAAATCAGGCCTGTTTGTACGAAGGGTTTTGAGTGGCACCCGGTTAGGGGTGCCAATGGGACGGGTTTTAGTAATCCTAGTATCATACCTGATTATAAAACCATGTCTCATACCCTATTCGATATCTTTTAGGTACCCATTACTCAATATCAAAGGTGTACATTGGTATACCTATGGGTATCAGGTCTATACCCGTTTAGGATCTTGTGTGGTTAGAAATTACCCATTGGCATCACCATTACCTAAACCCAATCTTAAATTCACTTTAACAACCGACTTGAAATATAAAACGATTCGCATGCCTGGTCCCATACCCAATTTTGATAACGAAGCTGTCTGCCTGAGATTTAGGACGACACTGAACTTGAGGGCAACCGAGTTTTTTAAGGGAAGATGGAAATGGAGAACTTACTACTTAAGAGGTGTTTTCTTTTTATCATAACAAAATACCCTTGGTTATAAATCTTACAATGATGCATTGAAGAGATCTCAGAATGAAGCAATTACTTTTCTGTTTAAGAATCTGCTTGTCGTAGATTCGAGAAAGTTAGGGTCTAGTGGCTAGAAGAGGACCGGACCCTAATAAAACCAACTATTTAAATGCCCAACCGTTCTTAAATGGCATGCGCGGTGCTGTATGTTCGATGGTGCAACTGGCTTTTAGATTTGTTTTGGCCATCACATCTAACCAGTCCGATTCTTTTCTTTCTCCATTTGGAGGGGAAATCGGTGTCTTTGGTTACAATACCCTTTTAAATCCTGTTGCATTGCGCGGGTACCTTCTAGTTTATGAAAAATCATGAACATGTGAGTTAATGCACATTCTTTTTCTCATAATTCCCCTCTTCAAAGATCTAAAAATGACAATTAAACATAACATATATGAATAATTAGGACTAGATTATTCAACTAACGTGCCTATTACATAATTCACTATCTACTAGTAATCCTGCAGTATGTGCTTGGATCATAACTCAATATCCTAAAATACATAATTATTCATGTTATTCCTCACAACATATTTGACATTTATTCAGTCTAAAGAGACCAAAGCCAAACTTCTGGTGGTTTTATTCAGAAGCACTCCACTCTGGATCCATCATCTTTCAGCTAGAAACTCCATTGGCAACCTTCATTAACATTGACTTATGAATCAGCAACCATCATTAACATTGTTTTATGAATCAGCAACCTTTTATAACATTGTACTTCCAATCAGCGACTTATTATAACTTTGCTTTATGATTCAGCGATTTTCAGCAAGAAAGTTATAAGAATCAGCGACTTTCAGCAAGAAAGTTATAAGAAATGGCGACTTTCAGCAAGAAAGTTACATGAAATGGCGACTTTCAGAAGGATTGTATGATCATTCAGCGACTTTCAGAAGAAAGTGTAGGAACTAGGTTCACTTTTTTATTAAGAATATTAATAAAATAAATAATAAATAATAACGAGACTCTCGTTATTTGTGGGAAATTCGATTAGTACAATACCGGTTACAAAAACTAAATAAACGAATATAAAATACAACTAAATTGTACCAATCTTGATTCAAAGCCAATGTCTTTGAAAACTTCAACCGCATCTACGAGATCGAAACTCCGCTGCAAGACAAGCAAAATTGTTGACGGTTTTGGTTGCGGCACGTGTTCAACACGCTTCCCTTAAAACAGATTCCGCGCCTCCTCTCAGACGGTCTGTCTCCCAGGGTACAACAACCGGAACAGTATGTGTGTTGCCGGAGATGGCACTCACGCCCGAGATTCCACCAGGTATAATGGTGTTCTAATTTAGTAGAAAAATGTGAAGTTGTTTAGTTTGAGAGTTCTCCTCTCAATGTGACAGAAACTCGTTTCTAACACTTTTGAGTTATTGAGATTCTCTAGTATATCTCATACCATCTGAACCCAACGTTCATATATATATATATATATATATATATACAAAAGATGAAACATATTAACCATTAATATTGTAATTAACAAGATCATCAATCTAGTAATAAACAATATTAATTTGTAATAAAATGTACCATTAATATTGTAATTAACAAGATCATCAATCTAGTAATAAACAATATTGATGTGCAATAAAATGGAATTAATGTGGTCAAATGAAACCGTCATATCAATTCATGACATTCTAGTAACTAGTGAAGACCGGGTTGACTGACTTAACTGAGCCGCGCGCCACACGGATGCTACTACGCATACCAGAACGCCACCTGGTCATGCGCCATCCATACTCGTGCGCCACCGCGCACCGCACTAGAACTTGCCGGACACATAGCCTTGCGTAGTCGCGCGCCACATCTACATGTGTCATGCCATGGCATCCGCCTACGCCACCCAAGGGTGCGCCATAAGCGGACCCGCCATGTATTTGACCACGCGCTCATGGGCAAAAATACAAAGGTGGTGTGCGAAGTTCAAAGCGCACTACATAGGGCCTATAGCCCACGTCACGCGCGCATATGTGCAGGTGCGATGCACCCTTTGGGTCCCCACTAGTGTTTGCCTTCAAGGAGTGCTCCTCCTTATATACAACTTTAAGTTTTGTCATTCCACCTATGTGGGACAAGGTGACAAATCTCAATCCATTTTTCTCATCTTTGTTTGTTCCAAACATACAACTTCAAGCTTCGATATCTCATTCATCTTAGCTCTATTTGGACATAGTTTGAACACAAACCCATAAATAATTATTTATACAACACATATATAAATATTATTGATGTCCAAATATTTAGTGAAAAACTCATTTTCACTAAATTTCCAACAGAAAGTATGATCATTCGGCGACTTTAAGGAAAGTTGTTTCATGATTCAGCGACCTTTCAAACCTTGTGAAGCTTTTTGCAGAACCCACAGCTTTTTGCAGAAATTTAATTATAAGGTCTCTGAATTATAAAGCTATTTACCTAGAGATGAAAACAATTTGGGTGACCACCTAATGGCACTCTTTTGGGGTTCAAACCCCCTACTTTTGCAAAAAATTCCGTTTGCAAAGTCCTTTGGGACCCACCCAGAGAGATTTCCTGCTTTTATACCAGAGCTTTTCTCCATGTATCGACTTTGTGCTTATTCCCCTTCTCATGCTTTTCAAATGCTTCTCCATATTTCCCATTTTGTTTTCTCACATCCGATCATGATAAAACACGGGCATAACAATTGTTCCTCTCGTGTCCATGCACTCTATAAGAGCATCACCAATAGAGGTGTTTTTAGATGGTATTTTTTGGTGCTAATGTGGCACATGTCCAACCAATGAGAGCATTTCTCTCACTTGCCCTTCTCACAAACACATTTCTTCTCTCTCTCCTCTCTCCTCTCTACACTCACATAACTCACACCCATCCATTTTTTCTCATTTTTCCTCACAAACATCTTCACACCCTCTCTCCTCCACATCACTTTCTCTCTCCCTAAAAACACCAAAATATCCCCTTATTGTGGATGCTCTAATATACACAAGCTCATCTAAGCACCAAGATGAATTTGCATAGTTTTCAGAGAATACAACAATCGCAATTTGTGAATCTTGGATAGCCCTCAAGAGGGCTGGACCGATTGACTCCCCCCGAGCAAGTGTTTCATCATCCTTGTACATTTGGATTCCTTGTTGTACAAGAGCCGTGTAGAGATGATCCACAAAGCTCTTGCGAGTGTCTTCTCCTCTAAAGCTCAGAAATACATCATGCTTCCAGGATTGAGAAACAGAGACAGGAATGAAGTGCGAGGAGGACGATGAAGATGCCATTGTTTTGTTGAGTAAGTATAACCAAAAAGAGAGGCTTTGCGTAGCTGTTGTGGCATATATACACATAGAACATATATTAAATACTTGAGAAATTTCCCCCCTCCAAGGAAGGCATAAAGAGACACAAAAAGCTTACCTGATGCTGAAACATTAAGATGGCGTGTCAAGTGATTCTTGGGGCATTCACGATTGGATTTGCATTGAAAGGGTGATCAGACGACACCAATGAATTGATCTAGAACTAAACCTACAAGTTTTAATTTGGAATCAGATACTGAGTCGTTAACCTAGCGGTGAAGTCATGAGGAATTGATTATCATACATACAGTGACTGCCCCCAACGCTTCTTGTTGGGGGGTTGCATTTACACATGTGGCATGTGCATTTGTAAGGGAAGCACTGGGGTGGGGTGCACTTAATGGGTCTTGCATGTAGTGAAGTGCACTTAAGTGCAGAGAGAGAAAGTGGAGAAAGTGGGTCCAAATAGAGGAGAGAGAGGATGCATGTGGAAATGATGGGTTGGAGTTAAATAGAGGAGAGAGAGTGCATGTGGAAAAGATGGATAAAAAGCTGATCTGGCAGTGATGACTAGGATGCATGTAGTAAATGCAGGCCGTTGCATTGGAGACAGTCTAATAAGAACCATCGAAATATGCATGTATGTTTTTTTGTTCAAATAGGTAAATATTTGATTATAAAATTACTAAAATATGCAGTGTTATGTACAACCCTGCACGTACATATATCCTTTAGTTACTATAAACATATATATTTCATAAACTATTTTTGACAAATTACAAAAGAATTTATCGTATAGTTCACCTAATATATAAATGTATATGATACATTATTTATAATGTAACTATGGGTGCAAATAATAATATTAACATTTTTAAAATTGTTATGGGCATAAACTCTTTAATTATTATATATATCAAACCATAACATGGGTTTGCGCCAGGGCATTTTTTGCCTTTTTACATTGACCACCAAGCTTTTCCATTTTACCTCTTGCCACTCTTGCGTCTAGAATTTTCCCCTCTCACTATCATCAGGGAAACGCACACAACAAGTAGAGCAAGTTTAGATTAGGACACCTGATTTAGGTGTATTTGAAACTCTTCTCTCCTGTTCCCTTTCTTCTCCGGCGAATAACAACCCCTAACCACCATCTCCGACCAATCACCACCATTGTATTCGACGGCCACCTCACCTTCTTTCTCTCCTAATCTACCGACCACCCCTACCGATTACCCACAACCACCACCTCTTTTACCACCGTCGGAGACCACCATATACACCATCGTCACCTGTCTCACCGGTGACGGATCCCCGAACATCACAGTCACCATCGTTCACCGCAGACCACCCTTGCTCACCGCCGTCGATTGTTGCCCACACCCGTCGCTCATCGCTGGCCGACCTCCGATACTTTAGTCCATTTTCGATTCCGATTAACAAACAAAGTGTCATAGTTTTTCTGTTTTTCAGTTTCAAAAGGAAAATCCAGGTATGAAAAATTGAAATTTTATTTGTTTATTGAAGGTGATTATGCTATGTTTTTAAAATTTGTGGAAATTATTATGTGGGGAACTGTGTATCGAAGATAGCTGTAACAAAGGTGTAATTTTGGGTTGATAGAGGTATAGGAATTGGGAGTTGGGTTGGTTGTAAGATGAAATTGTGATAAAAAAGAAGTAGGATGTGGTCGAGTGATCTGGGTGGTGCTTGGATTAGTTGAAGATCGGAGATGGAAAGGTGTTTGGCTTAAGAGAATAGTATGTTTAGGCTGATTTGCACTGTAGTGTGTGTGTGTCATGACGTACTGAATTTCGGTGTAATTGCATATGGTGATTCGCACAGAAGTAAATTAGGAAGTGGTGATTTTGGCAAAATTGATTACCATCTAGCAGAAAACTATGCACAGCTAAAAGATCTTTCCTAATTTGAATACGAAGCGTCGTCATGTCGGTTCAGTAGGTATGTTACTAAACATCTATGGCAGATAACAATGAGTTCAAACTAGCCTATTGCACAAACTGATATATGTCATACTACTGTTGTCTAATCTGTACAGGATCAAGCCATAGCGCCAAGAAGGCGCATGACAAGTGAAAAATCGCCGCGATGTAAACACAAGTCGACATACTTTTGTACTTACCCACGATTTATTTTGTAAGTTTTCTCTTTCGACTGCTATATCGGATCAAAAATCGGGTCGTCCCGCCGCGAAGCGCGGTGTCACCCACTAGTTATTGATCAAAGTTTAAAGTAAAAGTTAAAATATATCTGAGTAGCGTCCCCATCACACTTGTTGCCTACCCACTATGTTAAAGCAACTGTGGAGGCAACTGGGTAACTATTGAAAGAAAAATATATGAAGCTCAACATTACACATTAATTGGATCCCTTTATCTTAGTTTCTTTGCATTTTCTTGACCGACTATAAAACGAAAAATATATGAAGCTCACTTTTAAAATTATATATTTTTACCAAACATTATTTCATCAATATTACATTCTAAAGCAATACATCATGAACAACTTAATAATTAACCTAATCCATATACACCCAGAATTAGTACCGTAGAAGATGTATTATTGTGAGTTGCGTTAGTCACATCCCAGGCAACGGCTTTGATGAAACAATTTGTTGTACAAATCCATGGTTTGAACATCCCTAGTAGTCTTGTGACATTCTATTTGTTTAAACTTTGAACTGAACTGTGTAAGCATAACTTTTAATTTAGGGTGAGGGTATTGATACATCTCCACTTTTTATGTGTACATCCCTCCCAGAGGCCGTGTATACGGGTTAATAAGGGAAGTATACAGTATGAAAGCAATAAATGTGTCAGAAAAAAGGGTTTTGATACGCCTCTCATTGCCCTATGAGAGGCGTATAAGGTTGTGGTAGTTGGAGCATTAAACCCTATACGCCTATCATTGAACTATAGGCGACTTACCGGCACGACTTTTGATGAATTTAAGGTATAATTACTGATATGCAGGGAGTTCAGCCTGAAAAGCGTGAAAAGGTGACCCCATACGCGCTTATTGACCTATACGCCCCTTATCGACCGAGAATGTTAATTTACCCAAGCATACGGGAACTATTTCATTCAAATCTTCAAAACTCACAAAATACGATGAAAATGATGAAAATTCTCAAATAAAAACGTTGGTTGAGACCGTGAAGCATAAAGATGTCGTTTTGGGACACTGGTAATTTTTTTGGCGAAGATTCGAACCAGTGAAAGCGTTTGGTTATCCGGCGTTGATCGAGGTGAGGAGGAGTTTGTGTCCGTGCCTCGTTGTGATGACGAGGGTGTGCGTCCTGTCACACCCCCAAAATACCACATGCCGAAACACCGCGGGACGTGTGATGTACCAGGATCCAAGCCACCAATCACATTGAACTACGCATATTATTTAAATGAAACATTCCATTACTTTCAAAACATAAATCCAAAACATAAGTTAAACCCAAGTAGTTGTTCAGCAGAAGCAATAACGTAAACCATAGTCAAGTGTTCACAATCAATGAAGCTAATATCCAAGAGTCTCGACCCATGACTGTGACAACCCTCACAAATCCTGGTAACCGTACAGATTAATTAATATTTAATTAGTGCTTAATTACTGTGCTTGATTACAATTGTGACTAAACTGCTTCATGTTTTCTGATGCATACATACTCATGCATCACATTTTATACTATCACTCTATTATTTACACACAAACATTAGTGACAACCTTGATACACAAAAGCACAGTTAGCACACTAAACGGATAACCCAGAAAACATGCTGACAATGCCAGCACCTAGACAGACACTATGTTGAGGCCGGTATGAGCCGGGAACAAAGTACTACACTGGTAGGGAGTGTAGGAAGGTGAGAACCATAAAACTGCGTCACTAGGTGATAGTTATAGTGCCCGGAAGTGCCTAAAACATGCTTAAAGTGCAGAATTCTTCACTAAATATCAAAATTCAGCATTTAACAATGCTAGTATTGTGCAAAAACTTGGCAAAATAGTCCTAGACACTTTCCAAAGTGTTGGTAATTTAATGTGTCACTAAAAACAATATAAAAGACACTTTAAATACTTATTTAACACTTTAACGGATCAACATCCAACCGAACAACCGGACTTTACCCGGAACATAAAAATATTGCCAAATACATTGTTTCTACTTTTCTGAGCTAGTTAGGGTCCCCGAACACCCTAACACCCGTTATATTATTACACACACACTAATACACTAACTACATACTTAAATCTTAACCAAATTAGTAACTAGTTCCATCACAATCCAACCCTTACCCCCCTACTCACGGTCACCACAAGGGTGACCCACCCTTGCATTTTTCTTGAATATTTTATTAGTGATGTTGGTTATCTAGAGAACATAATGCATGGTGGGTAATAAGGAAAAATGGTTTATAAGTTAACACTTAGGACTTGAACTTTCATTTCACTAAACACCCAAACTCAAGTTCTCTCTCTTTCTCTCTACACCACCTCACGGCCGCCACCATCAACCACCCTATCACCACCATCCAACCTCCATACAAGTATTTCTCACATACTCAAAGGTGCAAGGGATCATACAAGTACGCTTGGTGCACTCGGAAGCTCAAGGACCACTCTTGTTTTCTTTTATCCACCACATTTTCACCTTGTTTCTTCCCTAGCCTTGTGCTAGTAGTAAGTGCTTCTAATCATCATCTTGTTCATGATTTTAGTGGTTAATAGATGATTTAATGGTGAAAAATTAAGAAACACTAAAGAACATGAATAAGTCTTAAACATAATGTGTTAAAGGATGGATAAAGAGAAGTTATGTGTGTAAATCTTGTTGATCTTGTATGATTGTGATTATTTGATGTTGTTTGTTAGTAAAAGTTGGATGGATCATCATCTAGACATGCTAGATCATGTTCAAGAACATGAACTAGCAAGATGTTAGTGTTAGAATTATGAAAGATGATGAAGCCATCCACCATGAACTTGAAACTTGAATAAACATAATTTTTCTTGAAAAATAAGATTCTAAACTTGTAGATCTAGAGATCTACAAGTGGTTTTTCGGAAGAACCAAGTGAAAGATACTAGTCTTGTTAAAACCCGGATCTTACATGAACTAAATATATTTTTGGAAGGTAAACAAGTGTATAAGCACTTGTGTAACAAGAAAGTTTAACAAAGAAATATTTTTTGTTAATTATGACAAGAAGTTGTGAAACTTCAAGTTCTTTAAAAATAAAGTTTTCAAGAAACTAATCTTGCTTTTAAAGATAACAAGACCCACTAAATATGTTAGGAAGTTACTACATATTTTTACAAAACTTTCAAGTTCATGAGTTTGTGATTTAGATTCATTTTGTCAAGATTAGTGATTAAATATTGTTTGTTGTTGATTGGTAAATTGTTTGATTGATTTCTCAAAAGAAAATGATACGCTAGTAAGCGTGGACACCTCCAGTTACAGAGGAAACTCTGGCGAAATTTTTCTAGAAATATAACACTTAGAAATATTTTTATAACAAATGGTTACAAATATATTTTAACCTAGTTTTCCAAAATAAACCTCGCCATGATTTTTTTATTTCAAAATTACCAAGTATCGGAGGTGGATTTTCGTAAATAAAACTTGTTAAATATATATTTAGAATATATATTTCATAATAAAACGTTTGTGTGATTATGTGATTATTTTGTGAACTAGATATATTATTTTTAGGTTAAAAATAATATAACTTGAAGATATTATGGAATTACGACTCCAAAATAATACCGACGCTATCACAAATAAATATTTAAGTTACACCGGTATTGTTATTACAACGCGAACGTTAAAATGTAACTTATGCATTTTTCGGAAAATACTCTCATACGTATATTTTGATAAGTATTATTTTGGAAATTGTATGGGATAAAATCTAATATTTTTGGGAAAAATATATATATTTTGGAATTAAACTATTTTAGACAAATGATTAAAATATATTTTTCAAGTGAGACTTAAAAATATATTTTCAGAATTATAACGTATACATGTATAAGAACCCCCATCCTTGGGAAGGAAAACACTTATAAAATAAATAAGAAATGTGAATACGGAATAGTTACCTAACTATTTCTCCAAAAACGTTAAACCCCTAAGCCAAGGCACGGCCATCCGTCTAATTGGCATTAGTACGTGTAGGTCGTCACGCAGCAGGTTGAGTTGGAGACATACGTTTCTGGATACGCACTTCTGTGAGTTCATGTTCCCCCTTTTCTCTTTACTGTTTTCAGTTTTATACTTCGGGGGTGAAATACATGCGACAATTATTACAAACTTTGGTATACATGGTATGGTTAGCTTAAGGAGGGTTTACTACTTAGATCATGTGAGTGTGTAGGTTTTACTTGGGGCCATTAATCCTCGTTGTAGGACCGAGGGTCATGAGCGGTAGATCTATTTGGGTGTAGCGAGCCCAGCTCCTGAGTCCACTGTACGGACCATGGGGTGACTTTGAGCCCGACGCATAAATCTGCTAGGTTTGAGTCTTCCTGCATCACTTCACACATATCAATGGCCTTGCAAACCATTGGTGATCTCTTTTTCTTTAATTGCTACATACCAAGGACTTTTATACATACTTAAAAGGTTTATACAAACTCACTTTTACATGAACTCGCTCAACTTTTTGTTGATTTTTCAACTTACATGTATTTCAGGAAATTAAGGGATCTAGCAAGGTATGCGATGTCGTCAAGCTGCGTAGGAGTAATGATGTCATCCAAGTTTAGGAAATGTGATCTTTGCCTGGACGGGTCACAAGTCTTAAACTGTGTTTTATTTCACGTCTTTTGGTTGTGTTTTGTGAACAAGTTCTAATTATGTTGTGGTTGTAATTCGTTGCATGTGTCGACTTTTAAACAATGTTGTCATGTTTACTTTTAAAACTTGCTGAATGGATGAACATCATGTGTTTTAATTCATATAGCATGGTTATGATATGTGCTATGGTATTAAGAAGTCACACCATAATAAACCCACGCTTCGCAAAAGCCAGGGTGTGACAGCTTGGTCTCAGAGCATCGATCATAGCGAACTAGGATTCCTTCTCGAGTCTAGACTATGATCACTAGGGCTCTCACGAAAACATTTTTACATTGCATACACTAAACGTCCAGATCCAGGATATAAAACATTTTTACAAATAAAAGGCACAAATACATTTTTCAAAAATTATATATTTCAGTCTTAGAGACCGTGGGAGTTCAGTCTTAGAGACTAAGGGAGTTCAGCCTTAGAGGCTGGGAAGGTTCAGCCTTAGAGGCTGGGGAGGTTCAGTCTTAGAGACTGTGGGGTCCAATCTTAGAGATTGGGGAGGTTTAGTCTTAGAGACTGGGAGGTTGGTCATAGAGACCAGGGATTTAGTCTTAGAGACTGGGAGGTTGGTCTTAAAGACCAGGGAGTTAGTCTGAGAGACTAGGAGGTTCAGTCTGAGAGGCTGGGAGGGTAGTCTAGGAAACTAGGATGATTACTTGTTTGCTTTATTGTGGCAAACATGTTTATTTGGCTTTATGATTGATATATGTGCATATATGTGATTGTGTTACAGACATCATGGTTTCATCATCAGACACAGGAGTATCGGATACACTAGACCCCATGGCGATCGTATCAGATGACGAGACCCTGTCAGAGCGAGAGGTCTACACATCAGACACCACCAGCACAGACGACGATGATTTCCAGCCATTCGCGCTGCCTGACGTCGAAGTAGAGCCTGCTGATGGCCTTCCTGCTAGGGATTTACCACTTGCGGTGATCCCTGCTCCTATACCTCTTGCTGCTTTTCCAGTTGTAGACATGCCCCTCGACGTCGTTTCTGACGATGACGTCGATCTATTTGAGGAGGATCCCCTTGAGGCTGACTATGAGGGCGGGGCCCCTATTGGTGCTGACGTTGTTCTTCCCATCGCGGAGGCCCCTGCAGAGGAGCTTCCTGTTGGTTCGCCTGTCCCGGACTCATTAGAGTTTGTGGCATCTGCATCTTTACATGACCATGGTGTGCAGCCTCACTTTTCTGACCCTGACATGGTGATGTTAGCTGCACACGGTCCATCGCATGAGTTTGAGTTTGACCACGATGACGCTTTTGAGCCGATCTTTCCACCTGACTTCGACCCTGACCACGATATTGAGTTCATTCACTTGGATCAGCCTCTAGAGGCACCTGTAGATCCTATTGATCCTTTGCTTGACATCCCTGCTGATCTTGACATAGATCTTGTTGACCCGGAGCCTGCTGTGGCCCCAGAGCCTGTAGTTGCTCCTGACCCTGCATTAGAGCATGACCCTGATGATGCACCAGCTGTTGCACCTCTTGCTTAGGATATAACTGTTGTTGATCTTCCCGCTGTTGCTCCACCCGTGATAGTTGGTCCTGTTGTTGATGCACCACTTCCTGACCCTGTGCCGGTACTGTTTGACCGTGCACCTTTTGCTACTCATATAGATCCACGTTACGCCGACACCCGTAATGGGTGGATTGATGATGACGACTATCCACCTTACGTGGTGCCTGTCACACCTGTTTCTGTACCTGCAGATATTTCCTTGATTCCCCCGCACACCACAGATGCTCACCGCCCTGATCTTTCGATTACTTTCCTTCAGGACATTCCTCCGCCGCGTCCTGGGAAGGGTTCATCACGACAGCCGTTTGGTCATGTACCTTTCATGACAGGAGACGGCCAGTTTGTACCCCAGACTTCTCATCCTACCTTTGTACCACCTGTATCGACGACTGATCCGTTTACATCTCAGTTTCCCTCTGTGGCTCCACCTACTGCACCACCTTTCATGCCATCTAGCGAGCCATTTTTATGGACTACGGCCCCTATCATGCCATTGTCTGATCCATAGCATTCGTACCATGTTGGGCACTCTACGGAGGACATCCTCATTTCTTTGATGATACAGAAGGACACATTGACGCGTTGTATTCAGGTTTTGGAGACAGCTCCACCTTGTCGTTGTCAGACCCCATTTGCAGCACCGCACCCTCCACGTCCACTTTCCCCGATTCAGTTGCACGTTTTTGGACTTCTGAGCAGCAGATAGCATATTTGCTGTGCGCCCATCATGCTATGGAGGAGGACTGGTTACATATGCGTCGCTTACTTTTCTCTCGTTTTCCTCCTCCTCCGCCGCCATCAGCATAGGCATATTTTTGGTTTTATGCAGGTAGACTTTTGGTGAGAAGATTACGATTGTGCCGACTATGCAGCATTTTGAAGACCGCATTTTGACGTCATGACTTTTGATAGTTAGTTTTTGGTTGTTGTATATGACTAGCTAGTTCAGACAGGGGCAATGTGGCCCTTAGTCACTTGTGATGTACGATACAATTATAAAACTTGTAAACATTGTATTGTGGTCTTGATTTATGATAGCGCAATCGCAATATTCTCATTATATGTGATGTTGGATTGATTGTTTTAATTTTATAACATGAGATGTTATGTGCTTGATTTATTTATAACATGAGATGTTATGTGCTCGATGAATGATATTACGTACGTATGTTATTTACTTACTATGACCTGACCAACGTGAAACATCTTTTAGAAGATGCCTCCAAGACGTGATGTATGC
This sequence comes from Helianthus tuberosus, assembly GCA_030545235.1. Lineage (NCBI taxonomy): Eukaryota > Viridiplantae > Streptophyta > Magnoliopsida > Asterales > Asteraceae > Helianthus > Helianthus tuberosus. Next base: position 450,925 of record JARYGA010046105.1, read on the forward strand.
ATGCCTACTAACGAGACGGAACTACAAGGGATAATCGCCGCAGCCATAGCTCAGTATGCGGCTTCACAAGCTGGAACGAGCGGAAGTGTCTCGAATAACAACAACAATCCACCCAGTGGTAATGTTAAGTTGTTGAGACATACTACGATACATTTGGATATTTATAGCACGTCCGCTAATACCATTTGTAAATTCTAATGTATGTGTAGGGTGCACTTACAAGCAATTCCTCGACTGCAAGCCTGTGAACTTCGATGGCACCGGAGGTGCTGTTGCGTTTGTTAGGTGGGCTGAGAAGACGGACTCTGTTCTTAGAATGAGCAAGTGTGCTCCCGAGCAATAAGTGACCTACATCTCAGGGCTGTTTCTAGATGGAGCCCTATCTTGGTGGCATCTGCAAGTGCAAACTTTAGGTGAAGCTGCTGCTTATGCGTTGTCATGGAATGAGCTAAAGGAGCTCATGAGAAGGAAGTACTGCTCACGTGCTGAGATTCAGAAGTTAGAGACTGAGTTCTGGCACCTGAAAATGGAAGGTTCCAAGATTGCTGAGTATATTCAGAGATTTCATGATTTGTCTCATGTAGTGCCATACATGGTCACACCCGAGTTCAAACGGGTTGAACGCTTTATCTGGGGACTGGCACCTCAGATCATGAGTATGGTTACCACGTCCAAACCTGCAACAATCATAGAAGCCATTGATCTCAGTGTGGCTCTTACTGAGGAAGCTATTCAATTGAACAAGTTTTCAGTGTCTGAGCAGAAGAAGAAAGAGACTCATGTGGAGTCGTCTGGTGAAAACAAGCAAAAATTTTCAAACTTCAAGCAAGGAACCAGCCATGTGATCAAGAAGGGTGAATCAAGCACACCGGCAAGAGCTGTAACCGGTGTTGAGAACAAAGGAAAAGGTTATATGGGCACTCTGCCCAAGTGTGATACATGCCAGCGTCATCATTCTGGCCCGTGTGGATTGAGGAAATGTGAATCGTGTGGAAGGAGCGGCCACACTAAGTATACATGCTGGGTTGGTTCAGGCCAGGGTGGCCAAAGGGGTTTCAATAACAACAACCGTGGTGGTAATGGAAACCGCCCGCAAGGAAATAATGGAGGAAATGGAAACCGTGGAAACGTTGCGAATCAAGCTGGGAATGGGAATCACAACTAAAACAACACTCAAGCTGGGAATGGAAATGGTCGAGGACCAGGATGTTTTAATTGTGGAGAAGTTGGGCACTTTAAGAGGGAATGCCCAAAGTTGAATCAAGCCCGTGGAAGAGTGTTTAACATTGGAGCTAGGGAAGCGCGCCAGGATCCTAACGTTGTCACTGGTACGTTCCCTGTAAACCAATGCTTTGCATCTGTTCTGTTTGATACTGGTGCCGATTATAGTTTCGTATCATTAGAATTTAAGAATATACTTGGGCTAACCGCTAGTAAGCTAAATATACTCCGTATTCAATTGAACTGGCTAATGGAAAGCTAGTAGAAGCGAATGAAGTCGTCCTAGGATGTGTAATTGAACTAGGAGGCCACGAGTTTATGCTAGATCTACTGCCAGTCGAGTTGGGAAGCTTCGACGAGGTAGTAGGAATGGATTGGTTGTCAAGCAACAAAGCCGAGATTGTTTGTCACGAGAAGATCATTCGTATCCCAGTGGAAGATGAAGAGACGATCGTAGTTCATGGAGAGAAGCGCGATACACCTCTGAGAATCATTAGCTATCTGGAAGCGAGAAAGTGTTTGCAGAAGGGATGTGTTGCATTCTTGGCACACATCGTGGATAAAGAAGCTGCTGAACCGAAGATTGAAGACATTCCAATTGTAAGGGAATATCCTGAAGTCTTTCCAGAAGACTTGCCAGGATTACCGCCGCAGCGACAACTCGAGTTTCACATTGACCTAGTTCCAGGCTCCGCGCCTGTGGCTAAGGAATCCTACCGACTTGCGCCTTCGGAAATGCAGAAGTTGTCAACGCAGCTCCAGGAGCTGTTAGACAAGGGATTCATCAGACCAAGCTTCTCACCTTAGGGAGCTCCGGTTCTGTTTGTTAAAAAGAAGGATGGTAGTTTTCGTATGTGTATCGACTACCGGGAACTGAACAAGTTGACAATCAAGAATAGATATCCTCTGCCAAGAATCGATGATCTATTTGATCAGCTGCAAGGTTCAAGCTACTATTCGAAGATTGATTTGCGATCAGGTTATCACCAGTTAAGGATACAAGAGGAAAGTATTCCCAAGACTGCTTTTAGAACTCGATATGGACATTACGAGTTCCAGGTAATGCCGTTTGGGTTGACAAACGCGCCAGCCGTTTTTATGGATTTAATGAATAGAGTTTGTAAGCCGTACCTCGACAAGTTCGTGATTGTGTTCATTGATGATATTTTGATCTATTCGAAGACGAAGGATGAACACGAACAGCATTTGAGAGCTATTTTGGAGCTACTCAAAAAGGAGAAATTGTATGCCAAGTTCTCGAAGTGTGAGTTCTGGTTACGCGAAGTCCAATTTCTTGGACATGTGGTCAATGGAAATGGAATCCATGTGGATCCAACAAAGATCGAGGCGATCAAGGATTGGGAAACTCCAAAGACGCCAACTGAGATTCGACAGTTCTTAGGTTTGGCTGGGTATTATCGAAGGTTCATTGAGGATTTCTCAAAAATCGCTCAACCTCTGACCACGCTCACACAGAAGGACAAGAAGTTTGATTGGGGTGACAAACAGGAAGAAGCATTTCAGCTGTTGAAGGACAAGCTTTGTAATGCACCGATTTTATCGCTACCCGAAGGAACGGATGATTTTGTGGTATATTGTGACGCCTCGCGTCAAGGTTTGAGATGCCTGTTGATGCAGAGACAGAAAGTTATAGCATACGCTTCACTCCAGTTGAAAGTCCATGAGAAGAATTATACCACGCACGTCTTAGAGTTAGGCGCGGTGGTATTTGCATTGAAAATCTGGCGACATTATTTGTATGGTACGCGATGTACAATCTTCACTGATCATAAGAGTCTGCAGCACATATTTAATCAAAAAGAGCTTAACATGAGGCAAAGACGCTGGGTAGAGTTGTTGAATGATTATGATTGCGAGATCAAGTATCACCCAGGGAAGGCGAATGTGGTCGCCGATGCCCTGAGTCGAAAGGAAAGGATTAAGCCCATAAGGGTTAGGGCTTTGGAAATGATCATCCAGACAGATCTCTCCTTACGCATTCGTGCCGCGCAAAGAGAAGCTTTGAAATAAAGGAACATTGAGGACGAGTATCTCCATGGGATGGAGAAGCAGTTGGTACCAAACGAGGAAGGAACTTTATGTTTCATGAAACGAATTTGGGTTCCTCTGTTTGGCGGATTAAGAAAGGTTATTTTCGATGAAGCTCACAAGTCACGGTACTCTATTCATCCAGGAGCGGATAAGATGTACCAAGACCTAAAAGATTTCTATTGGTGGCCAAGGATGAAAGGCAATGTTGCAGTTTATGCTAGCAAATGTTTAACGTGCGCCAATGTAAAGGTCGAATACCAAAAGCCTTCAGGCCTTCAACAGCAACCTGAAATACCCAAATGGAAATGGGAACAGATTTCGATGGATTTCATTATGAAACTGCCAAGGACGCCCAGAGGCCATGATACTATTTGGGTAATAGTAGACCGTCTAACAAAGTCTGCGCACTTCTTGCCAATCAGAGAAAAAGATAACACGAGTAAACTTGCTGAGATATACATGAGAGAGATTGTTGCACGACATGGAGTGCCTCTCTCAATCATCTCTGATAGAGATGGAAGGTTCGTGTCAAGGATTTGGCAATCTTTCCAAGAAGCATTTGGTTCTCAGTTAAATCTGAGCACTGCGTTTCACCCACAAACTGATGGCCAAAGTGAGAGAACTATTCAGACATTGGAAGATATGCTGAGAGCATGTGTAATGGATCTAGGTGGTAGCTGGGATAAGCATTTACCATTGGTCGAGTTTTCGTACAACAATAGCTACCACACAAGTATTGGAGCCGCGCCGTTTGAAGCTCTTTTTGGACGCAAGTGTCGATCACCACTGTGCTGGGCTGATGCAGGTGATAGATAGTTGTTGGTCCTGAAATAGTGCAAGAGACGACAGACAAGATTGCACAGATCTGAGAGCGCATCAAGGCGGCTTGGGACAGACAGAAGGACTATGCAAACCAAAAGAGGAAACCTTTGGAATTTCAAGTTGGGGATATGGTTTCATTGAAAGTTTCACCCTGGAAGGGTGTGGCACGCTTTGGAAAGCGTGGAAAGTTGAATCCGCGCTACATTGGCCCGTTTAGAATCATGCAAAGGATTGGGCTTGTAGCCTACAAATTGGACCTACCTGCTGAACTTAATGGCGTCCACGATACATTCCACGTATCGAATTTGAAAAAGAGTCCAACACAAGAGACAGTGATCATTCCTGCTGACGAAGTTCATATCGACAACACGCTCCACTTTACCGAATAACCCGTTGAGGTTACGGATTGGAAAGTTAACAAAACACGCAGGAGTAGTGTCAAGCTTGTCAAAGTTCGATGGAATGCAAGACATGGACCAGAATTCACGTGGGAACGTGAGGATCGTATGAAAAAGAAATACTCCCATTTGTTTCCCAAGACCCCTGCAACTAGTAGCAGAGGCTAAAATTTCGGGACGAAATTTCTCTAATGGGGGGAGAATGTGACAACCCTCACAAATCCTGGTAACCGTACAGATTAATTAATATTTAATTAGTGCTTAATTACTGTGCTTGATTACAATTGTGACTAAACTGCTTCCTGTTTTCTGATGCATACATACTCATGCGACACATTTTATACTGTCACTCTATTATTTACACACAAACATTAGTGACAACCTTGATGCACAAAAGCACAGTTAGCACACTAAACGGATAACCCAGAAAACATGCTGACAATGCCAGCACCTAGACAGACACTATGTTGAGGCCGGTATGAGCCGGGAACAAAGTACTACACTGGTAGGGAGTGTAGGAAGGTGAGAACCATAAAACTGCGTCACTAGGTGATAGTTATAGTGCCCGGAAGTGCCTAAAACATGCTTAAAGTGCAGAATTCTTCACTAAATATCAAAATTCAGCATTTAACAATGCTAGTATTGTGCAAAAACTTGGCAAAATAGTCCTAGACACTTTCCAAAGTGTTGGTAATTTAATGTGTCACTAAAAACAATATAAAAGACACTTTAAATACTTATTTAACACTTTAACGGATCAACATCCAACCGAACAACCGGACTTTACCCGGAACATAAAAATATTGCCAAATACATTGTTTCTACTTTTCTGAGCTAGTTAGGGTCCCCGAACACCCTAACACCCGTTATATTATTACACACACACTAATACACTAACTACATACTTAAATCTTAACCAAATTAGTAACTAGTTCCATCACAATCCAACCCTTACCCCCCTACTCACGGTCACCACAAGGGTGACCCACCCTTGCATTTTTCTTGAATATTTTATTAGTGATGTTGGTTATCTAGAGAACATAATGCATGGTGGGTAATAAGGAAAAATGGTTTATAAGTTAACACTTAGGACTTGAACTTTCATTTCACTAAACACCCAAACTCAAGTTCTCTCTCTTTCTCTCTACACCACCTCACGGCCGCCACCATCAACCACCCTATCACCACCATCCAACCTCCATACAAGTATTTCTCACATACTCAAAGGTGCAAGGGATCATACAAGTAGGCTTGGTGCACTCGGAAGCTCAAGGACCACTCTTATTTTCTTTTATCCACCACATTTTCACCTTGTTTCTTCCCTAGCCTTGTGCTAGTAGTAAGTGCTTCTAATCATCATCTTGTTCATGATTTTAGTGGTTAATAGATGATTTAATGGTGAAAAATTAAGAAACACTAAAGAACATGAATAAGTCTTAAACATAATGTGTTAAAGGATGGATAAAGAGAAGTTATGTGTGTAAATCTTGTTGATCTTGTATGATTGTGATTATTTGATGTTGTTTGTTAGTAAAAGTTGGATGGATCATCATCTAGACATGCTAGATCATGTTCAAGAACATGAACTAGCAAGATGTTAGTGTTAGAATTATGAAAGATGATGAAGCCATCCACCATGAACTTGAAACTTGAAACTTGAATAAACATAATTTTTCTTGAAAAATAAGATTCTAAACTTGTAGATCTAGAGATGAGTTAATTACTGTTTTCGTCCCTGAGGTTTGTCAAAAATAACGGTTTCAGTCCATTAGTTTAAAAATTACGATTTCAGTCCATTAGTTTCATTTTCGTAACCATTTCAGTCCACCAACTTAATTCCCATCCCTTTATTTTGTTAACTTTGGGTGAAATTACCAAATTACCCCTATGGTTAAATTTAAAAAAAGGCTAGTCACAGGTTTCGAACCTGTGACCTTTGCTTTGAAAGGTAACTGTTAAACCAATATGCCATGTATTAAGATTGTGAATGAATTCAATTTGTTTTTCTTATAACATAGCTTACTCATCATCTTCTTCCCTAAACCTATTCATCATCTTCCACAAACCTTTCATTCACCACCATTAACAACCCACCACACAACAACCGACACACCACAACCACCTCCGCCACACAACAATAACTTCTGCCACACACAGCCACCACACCACAACCACCTCCGCCACACACCACCACCATCCTCGTCACACACCACCACACCACAACCACCTCCGCATAACACCACCACCATCCCCATCACACACCACCACACCTCCGCCACACACCACCACACCTCCGCCTCCGCCACAATCGCTCCAATAATCCGCAACGGCTGTGTTTGCTCTGAAAACCATCACAGATTCATTATCATCAACAGACAACTACATCTTCATTAATACATTATCATCATCACACCACGACCATCATACAGTCCATCATCATCGATCATTGTAATCATCTCAGACATCATCATCAGTCGAATTCCATTCGAAAAATTCTCAGTTTTCGAGTTGTCGGTTTCGAGTTCATCTCATTCTCCGGTAACCGTCTTCATCATAACATCAACGTTATCAATCATCATCTCCATTTTGAATCTGAAAACGGTAGCAGCCATCATCATCATCTTCGTTGTTCGACCTCGCATCCTCGCCGACCACCGTAACTGCCATCATCCTCACCGTCACGTCATCGATCAACACCACTGTTTAAACCCGCACACCACCCACCTCCGTCGTCTTCTCCATTCGAGTTTGAGGTCGAGTTTACACCGCCGCATCACCACTCACCTTAACATCGTCGTCAATCATCACGATCACCACCTTGTCATCTCCATAATCTCTCCATCTCTGACGTAACCCGTCACCTTCGGTCCATCGTCTTCAACCTCCGACCACCGCTCAGCCACCGTCACCAACCTTCGCCGCACCATCATCAACTGCCCAACCGTCGTTCATCCACCGCACCTGCAGTTCACCATCACAACAACGTTCACCGTTCGGATTATTGTTACATTGTGATTTAGGTTAGGGTTTGTGTAAGTTGCAGAGGTTGAAGGTGGTGAAATGGCAATTAGCCTGCAATTACCAAAATGAAAACAATATGATGTAAATCACAAACTTAATACATGGCTCAATGGTTGAGTGGTTGTTTTCAAAATCAAAGGTCATGGGTTCGAATCCTGTGAACTGCATTTTTTGTTACAATTTGTTAAGTTAGCAGGGGCAATTTGGTCATTTCACCCAAAGTTAACAAAATAAATGGATGGAGTTAAGTAAGTGGACTGAAATGGTTACGAAAATGAAACTAATGGACTGAAATCACAATTTTTAAACTAATGGACTGAAACCGTTATTTTTGACAAACCTCAGGGACGAAAACAGTAATTAACTCTCTAGAGATCTACAAGTGGTTTTTCGGAAGAACCAAGTGAAAGATACTAGTCTTGTTAAAACCTGGATCTTACATGAACTAAATATATTTTTGGAAGGTAAACAAGTGTATAAGCACTTGTGTAACAAGAAAGTTTAACAAAGAAATTTTTTTGTTAATTATGACAAGAAGTTGTGAAACTTCAAGTTCTTTAAAAATAAAGTTTTCAAGAAACTAATCTTGCTTTTAAAGATAACAAGACCCACTAAATATGTTAGGAAGTTACTACATATTTTTACAAAACTTTCAAGTTCATGAGTTTGTGATTTAGATTCATTTTGTCAAGATTAGTGAGTAAATATTGTATGTTGTTGATTGGTAAATTGTTTGATTGATTTCTCAAAAGAAAATGATACGCTAGTATGCGTGGACACCTCCAGTTACAGAGGAAACTCTGGCGAAATTTTTCTAGAAATATAACACTTAGAAATATTTTTATAACAAATGGTTACAAATATATTTTAACCTAGTTTTCCAAAATAAACCTCGCCATGATTTTTTTATTTCAAAATTACCAAGTATCGGAGGTGGATTTTCGTAAATAAAACTTGTTAAATATATATTTAGAATATATATTTCATAATAAAACGCTTGTGTGATTATGTGATTATTTTGTGAACTAGATATATTATTTTTAAAATTATATATTTTTTTATTCAAAATCCACACACGGAGCATCACCGCTTGGAGGCGTGACTGACCAGGATCAAGCCACCAATCATATTGAACATAACAAGTATTGAGTAAAATTCAACCACACAATATGAAAGGTGTTTCAAATCAAAACGTAGTTAAGTGTTTAGCGGAAGTATAATTGTAAAACCCAATGTAAGTATTAAGTACGAAATGAAGTAATGTTTTTAGCATGGCACACACTGCCATGTCCCACAACGACCACGTCTCCCTGTGCAAGCTCCAAGAGTATCTAACGACCTGCAAGGCATGTAACAACGAGTAAACAACAAAGTTGAGCGAGTTCACAGTTGGTTGTTTAGGTATAGCATTCGTTTCGTAAATCGTATGTTCATTTTGTAAACCATGTATCGTATTAATTCGTATCGCGGTCTCCCAGACATGTTTGCGAAGATTAGTGGGGGCTTCCCGTGTGTTACTAGACCACGCGTATCGACTGCTACGAAAATGTAAGAGGTGCCCTAAGTCAATGTCTATCAGCATTGACCCTTTGCCCTTAGTCCATTAGTACACGCCCGTTCGGACGACACGGTGTGAGGTTTGTTAAACCTAATAGCGCTATCTACTAATGACCCGCTCGCCATAGGCCTCGACGATTAAGTCGATAAATGAGGGACTTGAAATGATAGAGTGATGGTCTTTTGATCGTACGTATCCTGTTGTATGGGGAATACGCAAGTTTGTAGTTACCGTTCAGTTCTTTAACCCATTCCCAACCCTTGGGAATCCCATGCCTTGGATAGAGTGTGAACTCACCTTGGTTTGCTCGGTATGCTAAACTATGTGCTCGCAAACAATCAATCAAAGCCTAGAGTATGCATGTATACACAGTCAGTTCAAGTTCGTAAAGATTCACATGTAATCTATGTCACAAAGTGTATTTATGCAATCATCATCAAGTAGCACATAACAGTTAGTCAAAGTCATGCAATTCATGCTTCATACAATATCTCGTATAGTTTATACGAACATAATCATCAATAACACACTTAACAGAGTTAGCAAGCTTAACTGGATTAACATATATAACAGAGTTACATTTTTAACAGCATAATTGAACTAACTGAGTTCGCTGAACTAACAGAGTTAATACTTTACAATTTTCAACAAACTAACAGTGTTAATTAACAAACTAATAGGATTAGTTACTTAACAGAGTTACCAACTAACTGAATTAATAACTAACCGAGTTAACAAAGTAAAAGATCATTGGACGAAAACCCTTTCTGGCGAAATCCCTTCTTTTGTGGCGAAATCACTTTGGACGAAAACCCCTAGGTGACAAAATCCCAAGGGTTTTCGTCGGTTTACATGTATGGCGAAAACACCTTAGTGTTTTCGTCTGGTGGGGTTTTCGTCAGCTACAACATCATCAACAACATCAGTTATGCAACAAAGAAACCCTAACTGTTTTATAAATTTTTGGATCACCAATCATTACTAACAGTTCTATTGCAATCATCAACCCTAGTCACAAACTGTTACCAGATCATTGGCATGCGCATTAATGTATCACGTATTCATTTTAACATTCATAAGCCGTGATAATACCATTAACAACATCAAACAAAACATGTACAGAGGAGATAATCAAATACCAACACAACATCAGATCTATTATCCACTCCATCGTTTGACTATCCTATAACAATTTATCATATCCACCAGTCACAAGCATCATTCCAACCAACCGATAATTCTCGACATATGATAATCATAACAATCTAACCATCACCAAGCATATCGATCCATGCCCAGTACTTGTTTATTACCAAACCCAGTTTATACCGAAACCACCAAGAATCACAGATAGATCATATGCGTTGCAAAAATAAGAGCGAACAAACTAACCGAATAGTCGCATACCCACGGAAGTATGCTAAAACGAACGAGAGATGGGTCTTCACAAAACGGTCGCAGGTTTAGAGAGAGATAGAGGGTAAAGCACTAGGGTTTGTTAACTGCCGTGTATGCACCAGGGAGAAGCAATAGGGCTCTAGGGTTTGGCTATTAAGCTATCACCTAAAGGTTGGGAATATTATATAACTGATCCACTACTGGGCTTAAAGCCCATTTGATTTCGTCGAGAGGAGGTGGCGAAATCCGTTTGGATTTCGTGGAACAGGTTGTGGCGAAGTCCCTTGTGATTTCGTCACTTTCATAATATTATATAATAATATTAACAATGGTGTTCACCCCTATCTAACAAACAATGCACAGCAATAAAACAATTCAAATAATTTAATACCCCAAGCATGTACCAAGCATGAACACTTTACAAACAAATCATAGTGTACAAAATCAATGCACGAATCACAAAACGCTGTACAAAACAAGTAACGCATAGAGGAGGAACCTTGGAAACTCGAGTTGTCACATTATCCCCAACTTGAAAGAAATTTCGTCCCGAAATTTAGCACGTGTTTACTGAGGAAGCTAGTTGTGTTGTGTTGTTACCTGGTTTTCCTGGGGTGTCACATCATCCCCCCGTTGGTTTGGAATTTCGTCCCGAAATTCCGCAGTAACTTCAGTCTCAGTAGTGGTTGCATTGTTTCCGAACAACTGGGGATACTTGAGTTTCATTTGTTCTTCTCGTTCTCAGGTAAACTCTGGGCCACGACGGGAGTTCCAACGAACTCGAACAAGAGGTATTCTGGTGTGCTTGAGGACCTTATCGTCTCTGTCCGTGATTTCGACTGGTTCCTCGACGAATCGCAACTGATCGTCGATAGTAAGCTCCTTCAAAGGAACTATAAGGGTCTCATCTGACAGACACTTCTTCAAATTTGACACGTGAAAAACGTCGTGAACTGCACTGAGTTCTGCGGGTAGGTTTAGTCTGTAGGCCACTTTGCCTATCTTCTCAATGATTTTGAACGGTCCGACGTAACGCGGATTAAGTTTGCCCCGTTTGCCAAAACGAACCACACCCTTCCAGAGTGAAACTTTAAGTAGCACTCGATCCCCAACTTGGAACTCGAGTGGTTTCCGGCGCTTGTTTGCGTAGGCTTTCTGACGGTCGCGAGCTGCCGCCATGCGTTGTCGTATCTGAGCAATTCTTTCCGTTGTGTCTACAACAAGCTCTGGACCCGTGATCTGACTATCACCCACCTCTGCCCAACAAAGAGGTGATCGGCATTTACGCCTGTACAATGCCTCAAACGGAGAGGCTAGGATGCTGGTGTGGTAACTATTATTGTACGAAAACTCCACCAATGGGAGGTGTTTTTCCCAGCCGTTGCCGAAATCGATTACACATGCCCGAAGCATGTCTTCTAGAGTTTGGATGGTGCGCTCAGACTGCCCGTCTGTTTGCGGGTGATAAGTTGTGCTCATGTCTAACCGAGAGTCAAAAGATTTGTGCATCGCTTGCCAAAGTTCTGAAGTAAAACATGCATCACGATCAGAGATAATAGAGGTTGGCACCCCATGTCTCGAGACAACTTCCTTAAGGTAGACGTCTGCTAGAGTGGAGAACTTATCCGTTTCCTTAATAGCCAAGAAGTGTGCAGACTTTGTGAGTCGATCCACGATCACCCAAATAGTATCATTTCCACATTGAGATCTAGGCAGAACAGTAACAAAATCCATGGAAATTTGCTCCCATTTCCATTGTGGTATCTCTGGTTGTTGGAGTAGGCCCGATGGTTTCTGGTATTCAGTTTTGACTCTCGCACAAGTCAAACACTTGCTAATGTAAGTTGATATGTGAGCTTTCATGCTAGGCCACCAGTATGTAGTCTTGAGATCGTGGTACATTTTATCTGAACCAGGATGTACCGAGTAACGAGACTTATGTGCTTCATCCATTACAAGTTCTCGTAAGTTGCCATAATGTGGGACCCAAATGCGCCCTGTTACGTAGTAGGCGCCGTCTTCCTTTTGTTCTAACCGTTGCCTTGAGCCGCGTAGGGCTTCAGCCCTGACGTTTTCTGGTTTCAATGCTTCTACCTGAGCATCTCGTATCTGTGCAGGAATACTTGATTGGATAGTGAGTTGCAATGCTCGCACTCGCCTAGGCGTGGTATCTTTTCGACTGAGGGTGTCAGCTACAACATTGGCTTTGCCTGGATGGTACTTGATGGCACATTCGTAATCATTCAATAGCTCGACCCATCGACGTTGTCGCATGTTCAACTCCTTTTGCTTGAAGATATGCTTGAGACTCCTGTGATCGGTGTAGATAGTGCACTTGGTACCGTACAGGTAATGTCTCCATATCTTGAGCGCGAAAATAACAGCTCCCAGCTCCAAATCATGTGTGGTGTAATTCCTTTTGTGAATCTTAAGTTGACGCGAGGCGTAAGCAATGACTTATCCCGTTGCATCAATACACAACCAAGACCCTGAATTGATGCGTCACAATAAACCACAAAATCGTCTGTGCCCTCAGGCAACGAGAGAATAGGCATGCTACAAAGTCTATCCTTTAAGTGCTGAAATGATGATTCCTGTGCATTTCCCCAACGATAAGCGACGCCTTTCTGCGTTAGTAAAGTGAGAGGTTGCGCAATCTTGGAAAAATCCTTGATGAACCTCCTGTAGTAACCTGCCAAACCCAAGAATTGGCGAATTTCCGTTGCTGTGCGAGGTGCAGGCCAGTTCTTAATCGAGTCTACTTTAGATGGATCAACATGAATCCCATCCTTGTTTACCACGTGGCCTAGAAAGTGGACTTCACGAAGCCAGAAGTCGCATTTTGAAAACTTGGCGTACAGTTGTTCTGCTCGAAGGAGTTCCAAAATGAGTCGTAAATGCTGCTCGTGTTCCTCCCGACTCTTAGAGTAGATCAGAATGTCGTCGATAAATACAATTACAAACTTATCCAAGTAAGGCTTGCACACTCTGTTCATAAGATCCATAAAGACTGCAGGCTCATTTGTTAGCCCGAATGGCATGACCAGAAACTCGTAATGGCCGTAGCGTGTTCTGAATGCTGTTTTGGATACGTCCTCGTCCCGGACTCTCAGTTGATGGTAGCCTGACCTCAGATCAATCTTTGAATAGTAGCTCGACCCTTGCAGCTGGTCGAATCAAGTCGTCAATGCGTGTAAGAGGATAGCGATTCTTTACGGTCACCTTGTTTAGTTCGCGGTAATCTATGCACATACGGAAGGTACCGTCTTTCTTCTTTACAAACAACACGGGAGCTCCCCAGGGCGAAGAGCTAGGACGAATGAAACCCTTATCCAAGAGTTCTTGCAATTGCTTAGACAGTTCTTCCAGTTCGGTTGGAGCTAAGCGATAAGGTGTTCGAGCTATGGGTGCTGCTCCAGGAGCTAGCTCGATCTGAAATTCGACTTGGCGGTGAGGCGCTAGCCCAGGTAAGTCTTCAGGAAACACTTGAGGAAATTCGCGTACTACTGGAATATCCTCAATTCTCTTCTCTTTCGCTTATGCGTCAGTAACAAGTGCTAAGATAGTGGTGTGACCCTTTTTCAAACACTTCTGGGCCTTAAGGAAGGAGATGATGCCCACTACAGCACCACTCTTGTCGCCTTAAATTTCGAGAGGTTCTTTACCAGAACGGGGAATACGAACAATCTTCTCTTTGCATAGGATCTCTGCTTGCTGTTGGGATAACCAATCCATCCCAATGACGATGTCGAAACTACCCAAAACTATAGGAATGAGATCGATAGCGAAAGTCTTACCAGCGAGGATAAGATTACAACCCTTAACTATATGTGTAGCTTCCAGGCTTTTACCATTTGCTAACTCTACGACATGCTTGGTGTTCAAAAGTGTTGGTGTGCGTTTAAGCATTTAACTAACTTTTAGAGACACATAACTGGTGTCGGCACCCGAATCAAATAAAACTGTAACATAATAGTCATCGAGAAGGAACTTACCCATCACCACGTTAGGATCATTCCTTGCGTCGCCTTGACCTAGCATGAACATTCGACCCCTGGCGCCGTTGTTTCCATCATTGTTTCCCCCGTTGTTGTTCCCATTGCCCTGATTATTGTTGTTGTTGTTGTTGTTGTTCGGATTTTGATTTAACTGGGAGCAGTCCCGCTTGAAGTGGCCTTCAGCACCACACTGAAAGCATCCCCTGTTACCTCGCTGTCGCTGTTGGTTCTATGGAGCTGGTGGTTATTGTTGTTGGTTCTGATTCGCAGGTCGCGAGCTCCTGCAATCCTTAGCTTCATGACCCATCTTGAGACACCTCTGGCAACGACCCCTGTTGCACTGACCACTGTGGTGCCTGTTGCATCTGCTGCACTTTGGGTAGTTTCCTCGATATCCACCCTGCCCTTGACTACCAGAAGATTGTTGACCAGGACTCTGGTAGTCATCGATCTTTCGCTGCTGTGCCTGGGACTGAACCGAAGTCGTTGCTGGAGGTTCCATCCCATTTTCGCTTGTTATCACTGGGAGTAGCTGAAGTAGCAGTAGTAGTAGCACCAATACGCTTAGGCAGCCTGTTCTGTTGCACTGCCTGGTCTGTGAGACGACGAGCAAGACCAGTAACATCCTGGATAGTAGCAAGGTTAGCAGCAGTTACATGGCTTTGAATCTCTGGTACTAAGCCTTTGAGGAACAGCTCGATGCGTTTGATGGGAGGATCCACCATAGTTGGACATAACACTGCCAGTTCATTGGATCGCTCCGTATACGCCTCTATCTCTGACCCCGTCATCTTCAAGATAAAGAACTCCACTTCCAGCTTGTGGATGTCATCACGACTACAGTATTCACGTTTGATCAGTTCCTTAAAATCATTCCATGGGGTGGCATTAGCAGCCGCCAGCCCCAGCATCTGAACTTGCGCGTTCCACCAAGTTAGCGCAGTGCCTTGAGAGTACCAGTGGCATATTTCACCCTACGAGCCTCGGGGCATTCACACATTTCGAAGACCGATTCGAGCTTCTCGAACCAGTGGAGGAGACCTACAGCTCCTTCAGTACCGCTGAAGGTACTAGGTCGGCAATCCATGAAAGTTTTGAATGTGCATACAGGTGGCTGAGCGTTCTGACCTTGTTGCGCGAGGAAGAAAAGACAGGGTTAAGCGCGAGAGTTGGGTCATGAGAGTAGGATCTAACATCCTAGGATAGGTTTGGAATAGCAGGTTATACCTCCTGCCTGAGCGGCTGCGAGTGCTGCCGTAACTTGTTCGTTGATAAGAGCCGTCAGCTGGGCTGGAGTTAGGTTCACACGTCCACTCATGATCTTAACATCCAAGGAAATATAAGTGAGAAAGGTTCGTGAAGGTGCGATGACAGAAGAGAGTAAGCACACACGTGTTTTCAAACCATAGTTGTTACATATATCTAAGCATACCACGAGCAAAGTTCAATGTAATCTAGCAAGTAGGCAATGTAAACATAAATCATATCACCTAGAATGTCGAGTCTTGCACGTGGAGTGAAGCGTCGTTGTGGATCGTTGAGCACTGTACAGGTTATAGTCTGGTTTTAACAAAACTTTTTCCCTTATTAAAACCAAGTTCACTATAACCAATGGCTCTGATACCAATCTGTCACACCCCCAAAATCCACATGCGGAGCATCCCCGCTTGGAGGCGTGACTGACCAGGATCAAGCCACCAATCATATTGAACATAACAAGTATTGAGTAAAATTCAACCACACAATATGAAAGGTGTTTCAAATCAAAACGTAGTTAAGTGTTTAGCGGAAGCATAATTGTAAAACCCAATGTAAGTATTAAGTACGAAATAAAGTAATGTTTTTAGCATGGCACACACTGCCATGTCCCACAACGACCACATCTCCCTGTGCAAGCTCCAAGAGTACCTAACGACCTGCAAGGCCTGTAACAACGAGTCAACAACAAAGTTGAGCGAGTTCACAGTTGGTTGTTTAGTCATAGCATTCGTTTCGTGAATCGTATGTTCGTTTTGTAAACCATGTATCGTATTAATTTGTATCGCGGTCTCCCAGACATGTTTGCGAAGATTAGTGGGGGCTTCCCATGTGTTACTAGACCACGCGTATCGACTGCTACGAAAATGTAAGAGGTGCCCTAAGTCAATGTCTATCAGCATTGACCCTTTGCCCATAGTCCATTAGTACACGCCCGTTCGGACGACACGGTGTGAGGTTTGTTAAACCTAATAGCGCTATCTACTAATGACCCGCTCGCCATAGGCCTCAGCGATTAAGTCGATAAATGAGGGACTTGAAATGATAGAGTGATGGTCTTTTGATCGTACGTATCCAGTTGTATGGGGAATACGCAAGTTTGTAGTTACTGTTCAGTTCTTTAACCTATTCCCAACCCTTGGGAATCCCATGCCTTGGATAGAGTGTGAACTCACCTTGGTTTGCTCGGTATGCTAAACTATGTGCTCGCAAACAATCAATCAAAGCCTAGAGTATGCATGTATACACAGTCAGTTCAAGTTCGTAAAGATTCACATGTAATCTATGTCACAAAGTGTGTTTATGAAATCATCATCAAGTAGCACATAACAGTTAGTCAAAGTCATGCAATTCATGCTTCATACAATATCTCTTGCAGTTTATACGAACATAATCATCAATAACACACTTAACAGAGTTAGCAAGCTTAACTGGATTAACATATATAACAGAGTTACATTTTTAACAGCATAATTAAACTAACTGAGTTCACTGAACTAACAGAGTTAATACTTTACAATTTTCAACAAACTAACAGTGTTAATTAACAAACTAATAGGATTAGTTACTTAACAGAGTTACCAACTAACTGAATTAATAACTAACCGAGTTAACAAAGTAAAAGATCATTGGACGAAAACCCTTTCTGGCGAAATCCCTTCTTTTGTGGCGAAATCACTTTGGACAAAAACCCCTAGGTGACAAAATCCCAAGGGTTTTCGTCGGTTTACATGTATGGCGAAAACACCTTAGTGTTTTCGTCTGGTGGGGTTTTCGTCAGCTACAGCATCATCAACAACATCAGTTATGCAACGCAGAAACCCTAACTGTTTTATAAATTTTTGGATCACCAATCATTACTAACAGTTCTATTGCAATCATTAACCCTAGTCACAAACTGTTACCAGATCATTGGCATGCACATTAATGTATCACGTATTCATTTTAACATTCATAAGCAGTGATAATACCATTAACAACATCAAACAAAACATGTACAAAGGACATAATCAAATACCAACACAACATCAGATCTATTATCCACTCCATCGTTTGACTATCCTATAACAATTTATCATATCCACCAGTCACAAGCATCATTCCAACCAATCGATAAATCTCGACATATGACAATCATAACAATCTAACCATCACCAAGCATATCGATCCATGCCCAGTACTTGTTTATTACCAAACCCAGTTTATACCGAAACCACCAAGAATCACAGATAGATCATATGCGTTGCAAAAATAAGAGCGAACAAACTAACCGAATAGTCGCGTACCCACGGAAGTATGCTAAAACGAACGAGAGATGGGTCTTCACAAAACGGTCGCAGGTTTAGAGAGAGATAGAGGGTAAAGCACTAGGGTTTGTTAACTGTCGTTTATGCACCAAGGAGTAGCAATAGGGCTCTAGGGTTTGGCTATTAAGCTATCACCTAAAGGTTGGGAATATTATAAAACTGATCCACTACTTGGCTTAAAGCCCATTTGATTTCGTCGAGAGGAGGTGACGAAATCCCTTTGGATTTCGTGGAACAGGTTGTGCCGAAGTCCCTTGTGATTTCTTCACTTTCATAATATTATATAATAATATTAACAATGGTGTTCACCCCTATCTAACAAACAATGCACAGCAATAAAACAATTCAAATAATTTAATACCCCAAGCATGTACCAAGCATGAACACTTTACAAACAAATCATAGTGTACAAAATCAATGCACGAATCACAAAACACTGTACAAAACAAGTAACACATAGAGGAGGAACCTTGGAAACTCGAGTTGTCACACTAGACATGCTAGATCATGTTCAAGAACATGAACTAGCAAGATGTTAGTGTTAGAATTATGAAAGATGATGAAGCCATCCACCATGAACTTGAAACTTGAATAAACATAATTTTTCTTGAAAAATAAGATTCTTAACTTGTAGATCTTGAGATCTACAAGTGGTTTTTCGGAAGAACCAAGTGAAAGATACTAGTCTTGTTAAAACCCGGATCTTACATGAACTAAATATATTTTTGGAAGGTAAACAAGTGTATAAGCACTTGTGTAACAAGAAAGTTTAACAAATAAATATTTTTGTTAATTATAACAAGAAGTTGTGAAACTTCAAGTTCTTTTAAAATAAAGTTTTCAAGAAACTAATCTTGCTTTTAAAGATAACAAGACTCACTAAATATGTTAGGAAATTACTACATATTTTTACAAAACTTTCAAGTTCATGAGTTTGTGATTTAGATTCATTTTGTCAAGATTAGTGAGTACATATTGTATGTTGTTGATTGGTAAATTGTTTGATTGATTTCTCAAAAGAAAATGATACGCTAGTAAGCGTGGACACCTCCAGTTACAGAGGAAACTCTGGCGAATTTTTTCTAGAAATATAACACTTAGAAATATTTTTATAACAAATGGTTACAAATATATTTTAACCTAGTTTTCCAAAATAAACCTCGCCATGATTTTTTTATTTCAAAATTACCAAGTATCGGAGGTGGATTTTCGTAAATAAAACTTGTTAAATATATATTTAGAATATATATTTCATAATAAAACGCTTGTGTGATTATGTGATTATTTTGTGAACTAGATATATTATTTTTTGGATAAAAATAATATAACTTGAAGATATTATGGAATTACGACTCCAAAATAATACCGACGCTATCACAAATAAATATTTAAGTTACACCGGTATTGTTATTACAACGCGAACGTTAAAATGTAACTTATGTATTTTTCGGAAAAATACTCTCATACGTATATTTTGATAAGTATTATTTTGGAAATTGTATGGGATAAAATCTAATATTTTTGGGAAAAATATATATATTTTGGAATTAAACTATTTTAGACAAATGATTAAAATATATTTTTCAAGTGAGACTTAAAAATATATTTTCGGAATTATAATGTATACATGTATAAGAACCCCATCCTTGGGAAGGAAAACACTTATAAAATAAATAAGAAGTGTGAATACGGAATAGTTACCTAACTATTTCTCCAAAAACGTTAAACCCTAAGCCAAGGCACGGCCATCCGTCTAATAGGCATTAGTACGTGTAGGTCGTCACGCAGCAGGTTGAGTTGGAGACATACGTTTCTGGATACGCACTTCTGTGAGTTCATGTTCCCCCTTTTCTCTTTACTGTTTTCAGTTTTCTACTTCGGGGGTGAAATACATGCGACAATTATTACAAACTTTGGTATACATGGTATGGTTAGCTTAAGGAGGGTTTACTACTTAGATCATGTGAGTGTGTAGGTTTTACTTGGGGCCATTAATCCTCGTTGTAGGACCGAGGGTCATGAGCGGTAGATCTATTTGGGTGTAGCGAGCCCAGCTCCTGAGTCCACTGTATGGACCATGGGGTGACTTTGAGCCCGACGCATAAATCTGCTAGGTTTGAGTCTTCCTGCATCACTTCACACATATCAATGGCCTTGCATACCATTGGTGATCTCTTTTTCCTTAATTGCTACATACCAGGGACTTTTATACATACTTAAAAGGTTTATACAAACTCACTTTTACATGAACTCGCTCAACTTTTTGTTGATTTTTCAACTTACAAGTATTTCAGGAAATTAAGGGATCTGGCAAGGTATGCGATGCCGTCAAGCTGCGTAGGAGTAATGATGTCATCCAAGTTTAGGAAATGTGATCTTTGCCTGGACGGGTCACAAGTCTTAAACTGTGTTTTATTTCACGTCTTTTGGTTGTGTTTTGTGAACAAGTTCTAATTATGTTGTGGTTGTAATTCGATGCATGTGTCGACTTTTAAACAATGTTGTCATGTTTACTTTTAAAACTTGCTGAATGGATGAACATCATGTGTTTTAATTCATATAGCATGGTTATGATATGTGCTATGGTATTAAGAAGTCACACCATAATAAACCCACGCTTCCGCAAAAGCCAGGGTGTGACAATGACTACTCCAGCACTCCCAGATATCAAGTCCACATCAAGTACCTAACGACCTGCAAGCATGTAGACAAGTGTGTCAGACGACGCTGGTGAGTTCAAAGTTTTGTTAACGCGTTTAGTTACCAGTTGTGTGTATAAAACAGTTCAACAGTTTGATTTGATGATGTTATTAACTCGATTACCGTATGTGGCTACTAGATGTGTTTGGCCAAACCCCAATGCCTCTATCAAAGCATTGGTCAAGTGGTCAAGGTAAATAGTTCACGCCCGTCCATTCCAGCCCGGTGTGAGGGTGCCAAACCTAATAGCGCTATCCACTAGATACCTCGTTGCCTTACCAGCAACAATCGGTAGATGTAAGGGGTCTTATCTGATAGAAAATGAGTAATAACCAACATCCCATTAACCTTGCATTCCTCCCTGGAACGTTACCCGATATCCCTTTCCCAGGATGCATGCTTGGAAAAGAGCAATGAACTCACCTTGGTTTGCTCGGTAAGATTAACTACTTGTTCACACTTAAACAGTCACACCCTATAGTATTCAAGTACTCGAAATCAGTTTACGTTCATGTATAGTCATAATGCACATTACAAGCAACACGGTAGTTATACAGCTCATATCATACAATTCCTACAACTCACATACATGCATTGCAACAGTGCTCACAGTTATGTGTGTTATACATCATTCATCAGTAGCAGTATGTATCATAAGTTCCTTAACACATCATTCATCAGCAAAGTTAACCCACTCAACTCATATTGTGCCTATTCATATTCTGTTGGTCAAGGTGACGAAACTCCAAGAGGTTTCGTCGTACTAAGAGGTTTCGCCAACATGTAAGTTTCGTCGATAACCCAACTGTTACATTGTTTAAGAAAAGCACATGGTTGAAGTCATGATCATAACCTAAACCTTAGTTATTATAATACCATCCTTGAAATCAAGATCATGACTCATTACCCAAGTTGTCATAGTCACCAATTTATGAAACATAAGAATTATCAATCCTATATTCTACATGCACAGTTTCCAATTCCAACAAAACCAAAACATCATTTCATCACTTAATTCACTTAACATTAATGCCTTTGACTATTTTGACAATATATTCAAGATGTGCACATGGTTGATCAAATTGAGGCTACACCCACACACATGGCCGCCATCTCCTTACATGTGCACATGAATTCATGCACTCAATATCACAATTAAACATGGCCATCATTTACATAGGTGTGCACATGGATTTATGAAATCAAGATGACTATTAAACGTGGCCGTCATTCTAATTTCAAAGTCTAATTTCAAAGTTAACAACTCTAAATGATTACCAACACTATTAAATCTCATATGGGCCATGTGCCTTCAATTATATTGAACCGAATAACCCACTGATATCGACTTCCTAGCATTTCACATGATTACCAACACTCTTTTATTAATAATCCACAATCATCAAGACCATTCATGTTAATCGATCGTACAAATAATCATTACTAGGACTATATTCATTCACATGAACAATATCATCAAACACAGATCACAGAAAACACGTGACAATCATCAATCAATACTCAGCAAACAATCTAGTAATTAGCATTACTAACCCCAAGATCGAACGATTGATTGAAGGGAAGGACTCGCAAGAGGGAAACTGTCGTCGCACTACTAACAGTTGGTTAGGGTTTGATAAGAAAGTGTCTCGTAACCCTCATCCTCGTTTAAATAGGTAAAACAGGCCATTGGACCACAACTGATTCTGGGCCCAACCCCCTTGCGGCGAAACTCTCTCCTTCCGACGAAACTCATGTTTCGTCGGCCCCTAGATGACGAAACTCAAGTTTCGTGAAAGGCCCATATTTCGTCTATAGTTATTAACACACTAAGTTTCTATTAAGAATTAAACTCAAGTTTTAAACAATAGTTATTAAACATAAATCACTTCACATAAATTCTTAATCATTCACAGTTAAGAAAATAAACAGGATTGCGTGATCAATGATAAGCAAACGGGAAGGCCTTGAAATCTCGGGTTGTCACACGTCCCGTGTTACCTAATTTGAACCAGGTGTTTGTAGATGAGACAGAACCATCTTACATTGCCCAAAGTTATCCGCGACATGAATACGGGACTTACCATTCGTATACGGAAAACCAACACAAGTTAGAGTATGAGGAAGGTGCTAAGGACTTTGAGGAAAATGATAACGAAGTCGAAGAAGGTGCTAACGACTTTGAGGAAAATGATAACAAAGTCGAGAAATGTACTAAGGACTTTGAGGAAAATGATAACGAAATAGAGGAAGGTGTAATGCACTTTGAGGAGGGTGTTGACGACGACGAAGGTGCTAACAAGGAAGGTGTTGACGACGACGAACGTGCTAACGAGGAACGTCCTAACGAGTAAGGTGCTAATGACGAGAAAAAAAACAAAAAAGGTATGACATGACCGTCAATTACGTGTTATTCGTGTTATATAATGTTGATATAATTTTAGAGTGAAAAAAAATGATTTTGTATACGTGTTATTCGTTATATATAATTTTTATTAGGTAGGAGAAATTTAGAAAATGTTTGACCCGGCCCGACCTTAACCCGAAACCGACCCGAAAATTCTGTCATACATATTAACCCGATTTCGTTGTCATTTTGGTGAAATATTTTATATATTCTGGTGAAATATTTTGTTAAAAATAGATTACTTAGGCTTGTAAATGAACCGAACGAACACGAACGAGGCATGTATACTGATTATAACTAGAAAATGTATGACCCGAAATTTCATACAAACCCGAAAATGTGTCATACATATTAACCTGAACCCGATGTTCAACCCGAATTTTTTTATTGTTTTTTCGACAAATTAATATATTAATTTCATTTATATGGATTTCTAATGCACCTTTTTTGAGGTATTTGGGTCACCTGAAGAGTTGAAGAATTGGGTTTACAAAAGAGAAGTTGCGAAAGGTTACGTCATTGTGACCCAACGAACTGTAACACCCATCTCATTTTAACATGAATTTACCACTAAATGCATATTTAATTTAAGGAAAATACAGATTTACCAAAAATTTACGTTCAGTTTAAAGTTTCTACTTAAATAAAGTATCTAGGATTTCTACATCCTTACTAGTTTAGTCAAACATAATGTAGCATAAAGTGTTACATGATCCATATTAAACTAAACCAAAGTCGTTGTTCGCAGAAGCTTCGAAAATTATAGTGTTCGGTTCATGCTATAAGCTTGATCGGCATCCGAGATATCATCTATAGCACCCAACATCAAAACCATCTCAAATGTTAGTTTTGATAACATATAAACATATATATTCAAGTTCTAATACCAAACAAATGGAAACAAAAATAAAAATTCGAAATTTGGTCTGTCGCGCCACGCGACAGACTCCCTTTCATCTTTCGCGGGCCGCGAGCGGCCCCACGTGTTGCGCCAGGACCAGCTTACCCCGTCGCGTGCCGCGGGGGAGGCTGTTTTCCAGCAGATCCGGCTCGGGGTCTGCATTTTCTGCCCAGCTCCAATTTTTCTCAAAATTCAAACTTTAAATGTTAATAACTTCTTATCTAGATGCCCGATTTAGACAATTTTTTATCCTACGCGTCCGTAATAAAAATACGGATCCATTTATCCTAATTAACCGCATCGAAACCTGGTTTATGAACAACTAGTTCATAAATCCATATTTCAATTATTCGACCCGTTAGTTACATGTCGTATTTTACATCAATCTTCTATGTTTCTTAACTTATTTACCCATTTCTCGGGCTCGACTACTTTGGCGTATTATTACCATTCCATGGTTTTACACGCTCAATAGAATCATGCTCATTTTAAGTATTTTCGAGCATGTCGTTTTCGCAGATCTTTACAAGTTAAATTTCTATTTGGTTGTCCCAACATCAAGGGCTCTTAAATCAAAACTTAGTGTATCCATTACATGGCTTACACACCCAATCCCTAACACATTATGTGACCTTTAATTCACTACTTATTACCTTGTTTTGAAAAACATAGTTATTTTCACTTCGATGACAAGCTAAGATTTATTCTGACCATTATTTTGACCCATTTCTAGGATATGTTGAACGGTTCTAACCGCTCTTTTCAATTCGTATTGCTTGTTTCAATCATGCCTTAACCATTCATTTCAAGTCTGTTTGGTTTGCCGAGTGAACTTAGTCACTTCTATGGCTTACTATACATACACAAGTTATTCAATTTGACCCGTTTGATCTATCGAGTGAACCTCGTCACTTCAATGATACATCAAACATCCTTATCACACTACAATATTATTAACAAGGTATACTAAACATTCTTTGTACTAAGTGACAGAACTAATAGTTACGTACCTTTAAAGCGCCCCTTTCAAACGCGTATCTCCACCGGCTTGTCCACTTGACGATCCGGATTCCTTGCCTAAAGAGTTCAATTCACAACCGTTTTAGAACCTTTTTTATAAGTTTTTAACGCATAATTTGCCATATAAATCAAACACGCGTTTTTGTCCGATTTTCAACATTTTATTTTTTTCACTTAGGCATTTTAACGAACACCTACCGGGTTTAAATTTTACATAATTAAAATCAAGTTCACGACTTGTCATTTTTGCCAAATATTAACATGCATTTCAATTCTATTATGTCAAGCATGCATACTAACATCAGAATCATCTCCTAGAAAATAAGTGACACCACTTTTGGTAGTCACAATTCTTGTGTTCATCCTATTTCTGCAAAACCCATTTAACCTACAAATGGATTATCATGAATTTCATAATTTGAACACAATTTCAGCAAGTTATCAACTAGGATTCACTCCTAGACATCTTTTCATTACAAACTTCATCTAAACATCAAATAATCAAGCTCCAATTTCGATTTCACAAATTATCAAGAATTTGAGATGGAACTAAATGATGAAATTTAGCATACCTTATGATCCCTTCAACGAGGTGTTCACGAATTTGTGCTTAGATTTCGATTTGGAACATATTTGAGCTTTCAATTTGATGGAAATAGCAAGAACTTGGGTTTTGTGGGGGAGCCTTGGTCGCCCATGTGCTTGTTCGATCCAGACACACACACCAAGTGTGTGTTTGGATTTTTAATTATTGTTTTATTAAAACTAGTTTCCATTTTAACACCTTTGGTCCTCCAACTATTGTCAAGTTTAATTTTAAATGCTTTAACCAAATTTCTTTGTTATTACTTGACTTGTGACTAACTAGGTTATTTATTCCTAGTTAGTTTATTTTCGTTTATTTTACACTTTAAAATTTCAATATAAAGTTTTATATTTTTGGGGTGTTACAAGTCCACCCCCCTTAAAAGGGTTTCATCCCCGAAACCAGAGTACGTACCGAACAATGTAGGGTAGAGTCGTTGCATCTCCTCTTCGGATTCCCATGTAGTATCCAAACCCCTTCTATGTTCCCATTTGACCTTTACTTGGTTAATTTTCTTGTTTCGTAAACTTTTAACCTTTCGATCTAGGATTTCAATCGGCCTCACCGTGTAATTAAGGCTATTCTCCACTTCGATGTCGTCGTAGGGGATATAAGCCGTCTCTTCGGCTAAACACTTTCGGAGATGTGATACGTGGAGCGTGCTATGGTTCCAGTCAATTCCTCGGGTAGTTCGAGACGATACGCGACCTTACCAACCCGTTCAATAATTCTAAATGACTCAATAAACCTCGGGCTTAACTTTCCTCTTTTTCTGAATCGGATAACCCCTTTCCACGGAGATACTTTAAGCATAACTTTGTCACCAATTTGAAATTCGATCGGTCTCCGTCTCTTATCAGCATACGACTTTTGCCTATCTTAAGCCGCTTTTAGATGAGCCCGAACCATATCAATTTTCTTATTTGTTGCTCGAACTATTTCTTTATCTGCGACTTCGCGTGGTCCCACTTCACCCCAACACACCGGGGTTCGACACTTACTCCCGTAGAGCATCTCGTACAGCGCCATACCAATACTTGCGTGATATAAATTGTTATACGAGAACTCGACCAACGGTAGATAAATATCCCAACAACCTCCGAAGTCGATAATACATGCCCGTAGCATATCTTCCAATGTCTGTATTGTTCTTTCGCTTTGTCCATCCGTTTGAGGATAGTACGCAGTGCTAATAAACAATTTTGTTCCCATTTTTTCTTGGAAATCGCGCCAAGAATTCGAAGTGAACCAGGTATCCCTATCAGACACGATGGATATCGGTACTCCGTGGCGTGCTACTATCTCGTTAGTGTCCCGAACCGCACCTGAAACATAAGCAACCGTAGTTATCTAATTCAAGATAATTACACAATTAAATGAGGGATAAACTTGTCTTTTAACATTATAAAGGGTTGTCCTATGGACCACCCGTCAAGTGCTAATAAACAATTTTGTTCCCATTTGTTCTTGGAAATCGCGCCAAAAATTCAAAGTGAACCGGGTATCCCTATCAGACACGATGGATATCGGTACTCCGTGGCGTGCTACTATCTCGTTAGTGTATACTTCTGGCGTGCTAATAAACAATTTTACCACTATCTATAGTTGTTGTTTGGGTATCGAACTCAGGGAGTATGTGGAAAATATGTCGATTATGTAGCCTTGCACTTTAACTAAAATTAACCTAAATTGCAAAAAGTAAAGATCAATAGTTTGGATTGTTTGGTTTAAAAACTAAACTTAACTAATTAATTTCAAATCAAAGGTAGGTTATAAAGCAGATTAGGAAAACAATGACCATCTTAGGATTCAGTTTCTTTTAATAATTGTGTGAAATTCCAACTAGAAAGAGTTACATAGACATAACTCGTGCATAAATAATCAAAGTGATAAAAGGGAACAAAGTACTCGGATTTTATAAACGCGAGGTTGTTTCCCGATGATCAATTAATCAATAACCAACCCTAACCCTTCTCGTGATATCTCGATTGCCAACGGCACCAAGAACGTACGATTGAGACTAGAAATTGCACTATCAATTAACAAGCTACAAACAATTATGCATACACCATGATAATCAAGCAAACACAAGTTATCATTCTAGAAATTCAGAAATAAACACACAAAAGTTCAAGAGAAACCTTCACCTAAGATGATCACCGAAAGTTTTAGCCACACATAGCTTGGTGAATCATCATAGCAACAAGTTCAATGTTCATACGAATCAAAATCACAACCCGAATGTTAGAAATTGTTTAGAACCAAGCAAGAACAGCCAAATTCGCCCCTAGTCTCCAGAAAAACGTCCCAATGATGAGATAATCCCAAAAGACACCCACAAACTGATTTAATGATGGCAGTTACGGTTCTGTCGCAGCCTCCACCGTAAATTACGGTGTCACCGTAATTTACGGTGATGTTCAAAGTGTTACGGTGAGATTACACTGAGTTACGGTGGAGAATCAGGTGCATTTCAGGTCCACCGTAATTTACGGTGGCACCCTGAATTTTATGTTTTGTTTCTTCGTTCCCTTTTTGCGCACGACCCGTTCATCTCCAACCCGTCCAAAGCTGTATTTAATCCACTTTTAGCTCCCGAACCGCACCTGAAACATAAGCAACCGTAGTTATCTAATTCAAGATAATTACACAATTAAATGAGGGATAAACTTGTCTTTTAACATTATAAAGGGTTGTCCTATGGACCACCCGTCAAGTGCTAATAAACAATTTTGTTCCCATTTGTTCTTGGAAATCGCGCCAAAAATTCGAAGTGAACCGGGTATCCCTATCAGACACGATGGATATCGGTACTCCGTGGCGTGCTACTATCTCGTTAGTGTATACTTCTGACATCTTTTCAGACGTATACGTCTAACGTATCAGAATAAAGTGAGCACTCTTCGTCAGCCTATCTACAACCACCCATATAGCATCGAACCCACGGTTTGTTCTTGCCAGTTTGGTTAATAGGTCCATTATGATTTGCTCCCATTTCCAAACTGGGATGTCCAATGGTTGCAGTTTGCCGTATGGCTTTTGGTGCTTTGCATTGACTTGTAGACACGTCAAGCATTTTTCCACGTACTTCACTACGTCTCTTTTCATTCCGGGCCACCAATAATTTTGCTTTAAATCATTATACATCTTGGTCGCCCCTGGGTGAATAGAATAACGGGATTTGTGAGCTTCATCAAGTAAAACCGTCTTCACTCCACATGAATTTGGAACCCATATTCTTCCAAAACGAGTCTTTAACCCGTTGTTACCATCCACCAATTCTTTCAATTGGCTAACTATTCTTTCTTTCTTCCAATTTTCCTCTTTCATCGCTTCAACTTGAGCTTTTCAGAATCGTTCGAGTAAACCCGATGTTACAATAAGCTGCATCGATCGCACTCGTATAGGAGTATAATCTACCTTTCGAATCAACGCGTCCGCCACTACATTGGCTTTCCCGGGATGGTAATGTATTTCACAGTCATAATATTTTACCGTTTCCAACCATCGCCTCTGTCTCATGTTCAACTCCTTCTGATCGAAGAAGTACTTTAAACTCTTGTGGTCAGTGAATATAGTGCACTTCACCCCATATAAATAATGCCTCCATATTTTTAGCACAAATACCACTGCCACTAATTCAAGATCATGTGTAGGGTATTTCTTTTCGTGCACCTTCAGTTGCCTTGAAGCAAAAGCTATAACTTTGCCTCGTTGCATTAAAATGCAGCCGAGACCCGAATGTGACGCATCCGAGTAAACCACTATGTCATTGACTCCGTCCGACAGAGTTAATACCGGAGCGTGGGTCAATTTTTCCTTAAGCGTTTGGAACGCTTTTTCTTGATCATCGCCCCATGTGAACTTTTCCTCCTTACGAGTTAATTTGGTTAACAGCGAAGCAATCTTGGGGAAATCTTGTATGAATCTCCTATAATATCCTACAAGCCCCAAAAATCTTCTAATTTCCGAATGATTCTTCAGAGGATTCCATTTTGCCACTCCTTCTATTTTTGACGGATCTAGTAACAACCCGTCCGCACTAATGATGTGCCCGAGAAATTGCACTTCTCGTAACCAGAAGGCACATTTCGAGAATTTTGCATATAACTTTTCTCTTCTGAGCGTCTCTAACACTTCACGTAAATGATTCACGTGTCCAGCTTCATTATTCGAATACACCAAGATGTCGTCGAGGAACACTATCACCGACTTATCCAACATCGGTTTGCAAACCCGGTTCATGAGGTCCATGAAAGCCGCGGGTGCATTGGTCAACCCGAAGGACATCACGAGGAACTCGTAATGTCCATACCATGTACGAAAGGCCGTCTTCAGTACATCCTCCTCCTTGACCTTCAACTGATGATACCCCAATCTAAGGTTAATCTTGGAGAACCAACTCGCACCTTATAGTTGGTCAAATAGATCATCAATCCTCGGGAGCGGGTATCGATTTTTCTCCGTGAGTTTGTTTAACTCCCGGTAGTTGATACACATTTGCATACTCCCGTCCTTCTTCTTCAATACCGGTGCACCCCACGGAGACACACTCGACCTAATAAACCCCTTGTCAAGCAGGTCTTGAATCTGAGACATCAACTCCTGCAGTTCCGATGGTGCGAGCCGATATGGCGCTTTAGCTACGGGTTTTGCACCCGGGACCAATTCGATCCCGAATTCCTCCTCATGTTCAGGCGATATTCCCGGTAAGTCTTCCGAAAACACATCTTCATACTCGCACACCACTGGTATGTCTCCAACCTTCAGCGATCCCTTCTCCGGTTCATTTGCGTATATCATAAATGCTCTACATCAGCGTCTCATAAGCTTGCGGGCTTTTAACATCGAGCATATTATGGGATTACCCCCCTTTTCGCCATATATGGTAACATGTTTTCCGCTTGGAGACATCAGTTTTATCTCCTTACGGAAGTATACGACCTTCGCGTGATGTCGGGATAACTAATCCATCCCGACCACTACTTGAAATTTCCCATTGACATCGGGATTAAGTCTATTGAGTATTCTTCACCATCGATACTCAACTTACAATCTTGGCACACGCCACACACAATGAAGCTTTTGTTATCACCTATTTCTATTTCTAAAGGCATAAGTAACTTAGGTAATAGGAATGAAGGATGTCGAATAAATCCATGTGAAATAAAGGATTTATTCGCACCCGTATCAAATAACACACGTGCGGGAATTGAATTTATGGCGAATATACCTGAGACCACATCGGGTTCTATCTATGCCTCGGCCGCGGTTAGCTGGAAGGAACTGGCCTTTGCCTTTTGAGTTTCTGCGTGTGTAGTGTTATATATTTTTATTAATATTTTAAGCCCATTTTACACATTAGTCAAGTTTTAAATTTATAAAACACGATATTTTACTAACACAAAACACACATATAGGCAAATGCACCCATCGTGAGCGTAGTATAGCGTTGGTAAGATACCGAGGTCGTCCAAGGACACAAGAGCTTTTAGTATCAGTTTATCCTCAACGTCTAATCAAAGCAAAATTTTTAGAAAATTGGATCCGACTCGCCTTTACTGTAACCTTTGATGATTTTCCGCACTTTTGCATTTTTTAAGAGATTATCTTAGTTATAGTAGTAGGCCCCTCTTTTGAAGGTGACGTTACCCTCAACCCAGTGGTTTGAGTCAGCAAGGATACAATCCCAAAGGGTCGGAATATTGAAAGATAATTAATTAAGTTATTAATGCATAAAGTGGTAGGCCCCTCTTTTGAAGGTGACGTTGCCCTCGGCTAAGTGGTTTGAGTCAGCAGGGATACAATCCCAAGTAGTCGGGTTAATGTATTAATAGTAGTTTACATATGAGGGGATCAAGCTATTCACACCCCCGCCATCCAATACCAGTGGATATTGAAGGAGCTCCTAGTAAGCTTGACCCCTCACTCTCGAATAGGTGAACTTGGTTCGTTCAATTCTTAGGGAGAAGAAGGATGGGAATGAATGGGATTACTTTATATAGATAGTAAAGTAATTCCAAGACACCACGGACAAATGATAAAGAAGTTTCACCTTCAACATAAGAAACTAGTTATTAAAGTCATTAATACAAAGCCAAATAAAAAGTGCGAAAAGATTAAAAATCAAAAGTATTACATTAAATGCTTGTCTTCACCAAGTGATGTAAGAGTGTTAGCCAACATGGCCTTTGATTGACAAGAACTCTTACTATCAATCTTGGATCCCGAGACTACTACACACACTCTAAGGTAGATGATGGATGATGGTGGTGAACGTGGGTGTTGTAGTGGTGGTGGAGTGGTGGTGAAGTGGGAGAGAGGTGGTTTGCCAAGGGATGCCTTTGAAGTGATCCAAGCACCCCTATTTATAGCCTGAACAGAAGCCCGAACACAGCCTCGTGTCCGCTGGACATGGCCCCGTGGCCATCCTCTTTCTCTTTCTTCATTAAATTATAATTGTCTGCATTAGGCTCCACACGCCCTGGTGTCCGCTGGGCATGGCCCCATGTGCAGAAGCGTATCTATACTATCAAGATTTGCAAGATTCTGCGAATCTTAGCATTGACCACGCCCCGTGCTGAGTTGGGCACGCCCCTGTGCTGGGAATAGAAGCTTCTACAACTTTGTCATTTTCTGCAGA
This sequence comes from Helianthus tuberosus, assembly GCA_030545235.1. Lineage (NCBI taxonomy): Eukaryota > Viridiplantae > Streptophyta > Magnoliopsida > Asterales > Asteraceae > Helianthus > Helianthus tuberosus. The sequence goes on from JARYGA010046105.1 coordinate 483,213, forward strand.
CAACTGGCCACGCCACCGTGTCCGCTGGGCACGGGGCCGTGGTCAGCCTTCTGTTTCTTGTTTTTGCTTGGGAAGATGCTGTTGAGGGGTCGGGCATGCCACGTTTATTCTTTTCTTTGTATTTATGTTAGTTTTTGCTGCATATTTGTTCCTTTTGTTCATTTAAACTCTTTTGGTCCTGAAAATACAAAAGGAAGACAAAAGCACACCTTTTCCAATATTAGTACTAAAAAAGGGTTAGTTTTATGCCTCATGTGATGTAATTTATATGTTGCATTTTACACACATGAAATACCCCCACACTTGAATCTTTGCTTGTCCTCAAGCAAAACTCTCTATTATGTGGCTTACACACCCAAATGGAATGGGTAGAAGAGAAGTTTTGGGCTTGTCTTGAGTGTCGGGAATCCAAGATCTTTATTGGTTTTATTTTTATACTATTTACAATCCTATTCGTTATGATTTATTTAGAACGTTTCATAAGAGAAATTACTTATTTGGGCATAACATACCTCTTTAAAATTCCATTTATATACAAGTTTACATACCTCACGGGAGATCACTCAATACTCGGCCGAAGATGTATTTTTGTGAAACACTCGAGACCGGCATGGAACTTACTTCTACCATATGCTTGCCAAGCAATCAATCCTCCTCCTTTTTAACTATAAACCTTTGTAAATATCAAGAGGACTTGGGGAAGGGTTAGGCTTGGGTTAAAGGTAGGTGGTTTTAGATTAGTGGTCAGTAAAAAGGGCTAAAAGCGTAAAAACCATCGGACGTCGTAAAACTTTTTGTTTTTATGACTTTTATTCAAACTAAGCACTTTCAAACAAAGTTTCTTTGAGGAACTTGTTTGTTTATTGCTAGACTTCATTTTTTTTAATAAAGAACGTCACAAGAAAACCGAGCTTTTTACTAAAATAAAGGGTTTAAAAGAAAAAGGTTTTGGTGGGTAAAGGGTGTTTGTGTTGTGGGTTTAGAAACGAAAATGTTTAGGTTCAAATGGGTTAACTAGGGGGATTTTGGGTAGGTGATAAAAAATGACAAATAATGGTGTTGAAAGAAAAATAGGTTAGTCCTAATGCCTCCATCATTTACTTACTTGGGTTTAAGTTGGTAAGGACCTGGAATGTATCATCGTGGCAAGTTCTAGAGTCGTAAGAAACCAAGCGGCTATTCACACAAGAAACGAAAAATGAGCATTTAGTTTAAAGATGTATGCTTGTATGCTCAATAAAGGCTCAAAACTCACTTTTTATGGGAATGGGTTTATAATGTGATCAAGTATATATTAACAAATTTTAAGTAGATTTGTCATGCCGTTTCATAATTTTCTTATGTTAGTTCTGTTTATCACGACGCTATCGGTTGTAAATTTGTAAAAATATAACCTTTTTAGAACTTGTTATTCCCAAATTAAACCATGACAAGTAAAAAAAAAGGAAAGTTTTTGAAAAAATTTGGGGTGATTAGCGGTTCCAATAGAGTTTTGTGTAAGGCTTGTTATTAGGACTTGCAAAATTCAAGGTTTAGCATCCTCCCCCCCAACTTAAATTACACATTGTGCTCAATGTATCCCAAAAATACGTTTTTAGGTTGACTGAATGTGTAAAAAGGTGTTAAAAACAAGGTTTTGGTGTTACTGGGCATCTGGCCACCGCCTCATGCTGGCTGAGCACGACCCTGTGGTCAGAGTGCCAGTAACAAAAACTTACAGAAGGTGGCCACGGGGGCGTGCTTGGTGGACACGGCCCCGTGGTGGGCAGATTATAACAAACAGCAGGCACAGGGTGATGGACACGGGATGTGTTGGCTGGGCACGCCCCGTGTTGACAATCTGCAATCTTTTCAAACAAGTTTTCTTTCGTTCTGGTTTTCGGGCTTATGTAGCACTAATACTTAGTGCTCCCAAGCCTCCTAGGTACCTGTTTATGCTTAAATACCACACCACACAAATAACAAACATCCTAACATACCACAAGTTTATCATCCACATCACAAACTAAAAGAAAAGAAAATGCAGGAAAGTAAAAGTGTTAACGAAAAGTAAATTGTTCAACATTGGCACGCATGACAGATAATTGTTTTTAAGAGCAAGGGGTTAACCCGGTAAGAGCTTCAACCGTGTCACATCACCTCCAACGCCTCCATCTCAATCCATGTCTTCATCCTCGTCATCTCCTACTTGATTCGCCATGTACTCCCGGATGTTGCTGATGTCATCTTGCATGTCGGAGATGTTCCTCTCTATTGCTCCGACCCGGGTGTACGTGTGAGTGACCTTCGTTTATTCGTCGGACGCTTGTAGCGAGATCTCCTCTTCTTCATCCTCAATGAATCCTTGATAAAGCTTTAGCCTTTGGCCATTGACTTTGAATGGAATTCCATTATGAGATTTAATTTCAATTGCACCGTGTGAAAAAATATGGATGATAGAAAAAGGTCCCATCCACCTAGACTTTAATTTACTGGGAAATAATCGAAGTCATGAATTAAACAATAGAACTTGATCTCCTACCCGAAATTCATTTGGTTTAATGTGTTTATCATGCAAATTTTTCATTCTATCCTTATAAATTTCAGAGTTAGAGTATGCGTGATTTCTTAATTCGTTTAATTCATTTAATTGACAAAATCGATTTTTACCGGCAATTTCTATGTCTAAGTTTACGTTCTTAATTGCCCAGTAGGCTTTGTGTGCTATCTCTACTGGAAAATGACAACTTTTTCCATAAACAAGCTTATATGGGGTGGTACCTACTGTTGTTTTATATGCAGTTCGAAAAGCCCATAAAGTTTCGTATAATTTATCTGCCCATTCCTTTTTATTTAATCCTACGGTTTTTCAAGTATTCTTTTTAAACCTCGATTAGTTACTTCAGCTTGTCCATTTGTTTGAGGGTGATATGCTGTTGAGATTCGGTGATAGACCCCATATCTTGTTAAAAAAAATTTCAAGTTGCTGGTGTACAAAAATGGGTACCCCTATCACTTGTTAATGCTTTTGGAGTTCCAAAACGAGAAAATAATCGTTTCAGGAATTTTACCATAACTCTTCCATCATTTGTTGGAAGAGCTTCAGCCTCGGCCCATTTTGACAAGTAATCCACTGCCACAAGTATATATTTGTTTCCTTTTGACGGTGGAAAAGGTCCCATAAAGTCGAGTCCCCACACATCAAAAATTTCACAAACAAGAATGCCATTTTGTGGCATTTCGTTTTTGGAAGAAATATTACCTGATCGTTGGCAAGCATCACATGTCTTGATAAGATTTTGGGTGTCTTTGTAAATGGTTGGGCAATAAAATCCTGAATCAAATACCTTTCGTGCGGTACTAGCGGTACCATGATGTCCTCCGTATGGACCTTCATGACAATGGTGGAGAATTCTCCTTGCTTCAATACCATGTACGCATCGGCGGATAAGTTGGTCGGCTCACATTTTGAAAAGATAAGGATATTCCCCAAAATAATGTTTTACATCGGCAAATAATTTTTTTCTTTGATGATGTGGTCATCCTTTTGCGACTATTCCGCTAGCTAAGTAGTTAGCATAGTCGGCGTACCATGGTTCTTCTCGGTATTCCACCATTTCTAGGGACTCCGTTGGGAATTTTTCATTGATTAGCTCATCCCTAATTGCCTCCAAAGCTGGATCTTCCAAGCCGGAAAGATGATCTATGGCGGTGTTTTCTGCTCCTATTTTGTCTTTTATTTCAATGTCGAATACTTGGAGGAGTAGAATCCATCTGATTAAACGTGGTTTGGCATCCTTTTTCTTAAAGAGATAATGAATGGTTGCATGGTCTGTATAAACTATCGTTTTAGAAAGAATAAGATAAGAACGAAATTTATCAAAAGCAAATACTACATCTAGTAATTCTTTTTCTGTTATTGTGTAATTTTATTGTGCATCGTTAAGTGTTTTACTAGCGTAGTATATTGGGTGAAAATGCTTGTCTTTTCTTTGTCCCAAGACGGCTCCAACTGCAAAGTCACTTGCATCACACATGATTTCAAAAGGTAATTTCCAATCAGGCGCTATCATGATAGGTGCATTGACTAACATTTCTTTTAGTGTGAGAAATGCCTGATTGCAATCCTTGTCAAAGATGAAAGGAGCATCTTTTTCAAGTAATTTTGTTAAAGGCCTTGATATTTTAGAAAAGTCTTTGATAAACTGTCTATAAAATCCGGCATGCCCTAGGAAACTTCTGATGGCTCTAACGGAGGATGGGGGTGGTAATCGAGAGATAGTGTCTAGTTTAGCTCGATCAACCTCCATTCCTTCGCTTGAGATTTTGTGACCGAGTACTATTCCCTCCGTTACCATGAAATGGCATTTTTCCCAATTAAGGGCGAGGTTAGTTTCCTCACATCGGGATAGCATTCGTTCAAGGTTATCGAGGCATTGGTCATATGAATCTCCAAAGATAGAAAAGTCGTCCATGAAGACTTCCATAGTCTTTTCTATCAAATCATGGAAGATGGCCACCATGCAACGTTGAAAGGTTGCGGGGGCATTACATAGACCAAAAGGCATGCGTCGATAAGCAAAAGTTCTGTAGGGACATGTGAATGTTGTCTTTTCTTGGTCTTCGGGTGTTATCGGTATTTGAAAGTAACCTGAAAAACCATCTAAGAAACAATAAAATTTGTGACCGGATAATCTTTCTAACATATGGTCAATAAAAGGTAAAGGAAAGTGATATTTCCTTGTTGCCTCATTTAATCGACGATAATCTATACACACTCTCCATCCTGTGACGGTTCTTGTTGGTATTAATTCATTTTTTTCGTTAGTGACCACCGTCATACCTCCTTTCTTAGGGACTACTTGAACGGGACTTACCCAAGGACTATCGGAGATTGGGTAAATGAGTCCGGCGTCAAGTAATTTGATAACTTTATTTTGAACCACTAATTGGACATTTGGATTTACTCTACTTTGTGGTTGTATTACCGATTTATAGTTTTCATTCCTTAAAATTTTGTGCGTGAACATGAAAGGGCTTATTCCTTTAATATCTACAAGCTTTCAAGCGATCGCGTTTTTGTGTTTTTTCAAAAGTGTGATTAATTTTTCTTTTTCTACGCTAGTTAATTTTGACGAAATAATTTCAGGTAACTTACCATCTTTGTCGAGAAAAGCTTATTCCAAACCTTTTGGAAGTTCTTTGAGCTCAAGTGGTGGGTCTTTAGGAGACTCCTTATTTGATTGCTCATTTTGATCAAGAACCAAAAATGTTTGTTCAATGGCGACCTCTTCTTCAACAAAGTGGTCGATTTCTTCTCTTGTATCGGGTGGCTCATCTTCATCTTCAATTAGGGGGTCATTATTTCCGAATGGATATTTCATTGAACACTCAAGATCGACACTTCTTTTGAATGCCCCTAATTGAAAGGGTAGATTGTTATGCTTCTGATTTTTCAAAGCTTCTTAGGTTTTTACAAAAGGTCGTCCCAACACTAGTGGAGCGTCATCAAGGATGACGAAGTCGGTTGGGATTACCATTTGATTTGCATGGACTAACATATCTTCAACTACCCCCATTGATTTTATTGTTTTCCGATTAGAAAGAAAAATGGGTATTTGGAGTGGAGAAAAATCACCAATACTTAATTTTTCGAAAATGTAGTTTGGCATTACATTAACACAAAGATCTTTATCAATTGTAATATTACTAATAAAGGAATTTTGAAAAAAAAAACATGGAACCGAGGTAATGTTAATTTCAAATGGATCATCTTTTATTAGCGTGGTTTGATCATTTGTTAACTTAATGCTTACCGTTTCGTCAATTTTAGTGTTAGTGTTTAAGTCTTTTAAAAACTTAGCATAAGTAGATACTAAACAATGATTTTCGAAAGAAGGTGACAAGAGATTAATTTATTGAAAATTAGACTCTTCTTGAATTTTAACGTTATTGGACTCACATTTTTCGTTGTTTAACTCATGTGACGGTTTTTCACTTACTTGTTCTTCCATTTTTTCCTCTTCAACTATCTCTTCTTTATTACATGTTAATTCCTCCCTTGCGTGGGATTTCTCTTCCCTTGCGCGGGCTTCTTTTATATAGCACTCGATAGTTTTAAGGTGTTCTAATATCTTTTCGGCTACGGGTGAGATAGTTGGTGGTTCGTCAAAGTGAGTGGAATAAGTATCCTCAAAGCTTGAATTCGGAAGTTTGATCCTTGGTTCCTCATAATACTCATATGAGGTGTTTTGGTCAAAAATTACCGAAGCAATTTAGTGATCAAATTAGTTAAGTGAGGTAGTGTGCTAAAATTATGTATGAAAAATATGTTAACCAAGTTAATTGTAAAAACAGTTTCAGGATACGGCTCAGGATATAGAGCTGTATCTATGATCAAACAATGAGCAAAAAAGTAAAGGTTGACACGTGATGTACGAGGAAAGCCCTTGATCAATCTAGATCGCCGGCACAAAACCTCGGGAGCTGACAATCGCAGCTGCCTTGTTCTTCTATTGCTTTAAATATAAGGATACAGTGCAAGATGTAGAGCGGATCAACTAGGTGTTACAATGTGATTTGAATACAAGTGTTTGTGTGTAGTGTTTGCAGTGAGCTAGAGAGCAGAAGTGTTCGAGAATGTGTGTATCAGTTGCGTGCCTTAATCTGATCCGCCCCATCTATTTATAGTAAAAGAAGTGTAACAAACTATCCTAAATAACCGGGATCCGGCGAATATTCCCCACTCGAACGTTGTAGACCTGGTCTTTCGGGTTCAACGTCTCTCACATAACAGATACGCCCGAGTCTCGAGGAGAAGAAGTCCATCTGACCGTTATCAACCCACAGCCTCTAACCTGCACGTGGTTAATTCAAGCAACCTCAGGATATCACCTAGGATGTTAGCAATATCCTAATCCAGTATCCTGATCACAAGCAAACAACCAAAAGCAGGATATTAGTCAGGATATGTACACTCAGAAAATGACCCATAACAATTGTCCCCAAATATATCTGTTGGTATACCAATCCAACGGATATATTTTAAAATTTCTATCTCGTAAATCAAGGCATTTAAAACGAAACGATGGTTGAGGTGACATTGTGCCATTTTCAATGCAATATTTACTCTTTACCCCCTATATTCAGCCTATAATTAGCTGAGGCATTTTTCTTCTTGTTATCATTACTCTCCAAGCAATTCTCAGGTAATCATCCTTCTCTTCATCCTCTGTTCTTTCTCTAAAGTTCCTTTAATTTGCTCAATACATTTCATGGCATCTCGAACAAGATCTCGTTCGGACGAACCAGTCCCAACCCTCGTAAGTCAACAGCCGTTTTCTCTTGTTTTCCACCTCCAAAAACCCTTTAGTCCTCAAGGCCACCAAGAACGAAGACCGATGGCGGCGAAAGTTCTTTTTCGTGAAAAGAGATTCCATCGACAAAGGTTTCGATCTGCCGATTAGATGGTTAACCAAGGGTAGGATCTAGGGTTTTAGGGATATCCCCAAGTGTATCCTTAAACTATATCCTAAACTTATATCTTGATGTTTTATGTAGCAAACTTCAGAGACTTAGCACCCCCAAGCGCGGAATCCGAGTCCAGGATCAGAGAAATATACCGACTTCCTGCTAGTGAAAGAACCTTTTCCCTATCTCTTTCAGATTCAAGCCAAAAGTCAAGTTCAGAGATGTCTGGTAAGTATATTCTCAGCAATTATCTTTACCCATTAAACTGATTATTTTTCTGAGGTATTATAAGTTTAAAAATATCTTCCCTTGCACAGTACCAGTTGTTAACCTTGAAGGCTTCCAACTTGACGAGTTGGACAGTTACTCTAGCCTTGTACCTGCTAAACAAGAACCCAAGCCGAAGTCATCTGCCACACCAAAGCCTACCTCTTCAAAGACTACTGCCGCTCCCAAAGCTCCTCCGGCATCCAGGACCCGGGCCTCTAGTTCCCGGAAGAGAAAAGAAATGGATTCTCCAGCCGCCTCTGAGACATTCTCTCTCGAGAATCATGGGTTTAATGAAGCTACTTCATTCCTCAAGCAGGTAAGAGTTCCCTTTCAATATCCTGAACAAGCATGTTAGTCATTATCCTGCTCATTTTACACTGATACATGTATCTTTAACTGCAGGGCTTGGAACGTCTCATGCACTTGTATGAAGACGCCTGTGGACTTAACAAGATGCTGAAGATCAAGCTCGAAAAAGCTGAAGCCACCATAGCTGATCAAGGAACAATTGCAGCTGCCAAGTCCCAGCATTACGAAGACAAATACAAGGCAATGACCCAGGAACACCAAGCTGCCCTCCACAAAGCCAATGAGGATGCTCAAGCCAAACTAGATGCCGCCCTTCTCCAATATCAGCAGGATATGAGTTCATATCGGGACAGTCTCAAAGCATCTGTGGTCATCTATCTTCTCCAAGCCAGGTTAAGGATGGCTTATGAAGCCAAGGACTTGGGCTTCGAATGCCCCTCCTGGAATGTAAAGGCTTGGGAAGCGAAACTACAGGATCTTGGAGGTCATCCCGTCGCTCATCCTACAAAGCATGCTGGTGAAGAGCCTTCTAAGGTGGCAGGGGAAGTGGCCAACGCTGGTGATGATGCCGAGAAGAATCTTGAGGGGGATGCTGGTGCAGATGCTGGGAAAGAAGTTGCTGATCAAGAAGGTGCCGCTCCTTAGGCGGCGAAGTGGGCAATCATGGATATACATGCCAAGGCCGGAGCCTACTTTTTAAATTTCGTGGTTGTGGTTTGTACAAACAATTTACTTTTCCTGTTGTTGAACAATTTATATTTCCTGCACTAGAACAATATGATGACCAAAGGTGGATGGGTCCTGGGTTTTCAGGATGAAGCCCTTGGTCATCGGTTAGTATAACCTGTTTTGAATGTCGTATCGGTTGAAGGTGGACAGGTCCCGTTTTGAGATAGAACCTTCAACCGTTACATAAGTATGGTAAAAACTAATTGTGCTTTTGGTGGATGGGCCTCGGTTTGAGGTGAATCCAAAAGCACAACTTTTGACATGTTAATAATATAACTTGCTTTTAACTTATTTGTTGTTATCTTTTAATTTCCGTTATGCATTCCTTAATGTAGATTTTAGCTTTGCAAAATTTTGTACAACTGCCTTTCAAAAATAACCTGATCCAAATACTCAGTGATATATTATGAAAACTTTAAATAGAGCTTTTAGAAATTCAATCAATCTTCATAGGAAACTTTTTAAAGAATGAAACACAGTCCATTTTCCAAAACCTGTTTTGACAATACTTGTTTGATCAAAGTTTCAAACTAGCATCAGTTTCAAATATTTTAATCAAATATCCCGAAAAGTATTTTGAAAATATATTTTGAGAATATATCCCAAGAATTAATCCCAATCAGGATGTCTAAGCTTTTGTCAAACATAGTTTCAAAAACTTAAATAATGTTTACAAAGGAAAGATCATACCAGGAATAGGGTATAACCCTAGACTTCAATCCCTTTGCAACTCTTCCAATGAAGATGTCCCCTGTCTGAGACACTTAGTGTATTAGGTCCGAGCTTTATCCTTTAAGCGTTACACCATTGCCTCAGTAGGAATGTCCCATGTGCATAATATCTTCGAATACTTAGAAATTTTCTGGATATCAGTTCCAATTGTATAGACAATTTTTCGTGTTACAGGGGTAAAACCCAAAATCTACTGGAGACAAATTCCTCGTATCCTGGGGAAATCCCAAATTTTCGTGCGCTACAGGCGGGAGTGTATAAACTCCAAGACTTAGAAAGGTGAAAACCTTTAAACCTTAGAGAGTATGAAAATACCCTTTCGTGAGAGAGGGTGATCAATCCTCATATACCTTTAGGATTCAGGATATAGCCAATAGTAACGAAATTGTCAGCCACTTTTACATGGACTGGTCCCGCCACCTTGAACTATTCCCGAATAACCTGCGCTCCAGGCGGGGTGTTTAAACCCAATTCAGAAGAAAGGTGAATACTTTTAAACCTGTGAAGGGATCAGTATCCCGTAGACGTGAGAGAGGGGGCCAATCCTCTAATCCGAAGTATCTTGAGTATATATCCTGGTGCTATATCCCGAAGTGTATACTGCAAAACATCCTCAAACTAAGGTGGGTGTTAGCTTGGCTAACACCCCTCCGATGCTTAAGTCAGTATTGGGTTTCAAAGAATAAATCAAATCAGACATATCTAAAAGAGATAGAATTCATACCATCCTAAATTAGGAATTAAATTCCAAACTCACTTGAAATAAAGCTTAAGGTGTATAGCATTCCAAGATCTCGGCAGCATATCCCCCTCCATATTCTTGAGTCGGTATGCACCTTTTCCTGATTCTGGTTCAACCTCATATGGTCCTTCCCATTTTGGAGCCAGCTTTCCATCAGCAGGATTAGTAGTGTTTTGAAAAGCCTTTCTTAACACCCAATCTCCAACTTTAAACCTTCTGGTCCTTATATTCTTGTTATATGCTCTGGATATCCTTTGTTGATATGCTGCCATCCTTAGCCTTGCTGCGTCTCTTGTTTCATCAATAGTATCCAGTTGCTGGCATAGGACTTCAGGATTCTGCTCTGGATTCCCGAGATTGGATCTTGCTGTGGGTATCACCATTTCCGTCGGGATCACTGCTTCTGCTCCAAATACCAAGGAAAATGGGGTTTGACCAGTTGCATTTTTTACCGTCGTTCTATCAGCCCACAAAACAAAGGGTAGTTCTTCTGCCCATCTTCTTTTCTTGGCCCCTAATCTTTTCTTCAAGTTGTTGACAATTATCTTGTTTGAGGATTCAGCTTGTCCATTTGCTTGAGGATGTACCGGAGTGGACGTAATCATTTTGATTCCCCAACTCTTGCAGAAGTCATTAGTCCTCTTACTTACAAATTGAGATCCGTTGTCACAGATTATCTCAGCCGGTACTCCGAACCTAGTCAGAATATTCCTTTTTATAAAGGATACCACTTCCTGATCTCTAACTTGAACGAATGCTTCTGCTTCAACCCATTTGGAGAAATAATCCGTCATTGCCAACATAAAAACTTTTCCTCCTGGAGCTTTTGGTAATTTCCCTACTATGTCCATCCCCCATTTCATGAATGGCCAAGGGGATACTATAGGATATAGTGGTTCAGCTGGTTGGTGCAGTATGTTACTGTGCCTTTGACATGCATCACATCTTCGAGCATATTCTGTAGCATCTTTCCTCATTGTTGGCCAATAGTATCCTGTTCTCAACACCTTTGAGAATAAAGACCTGCCCCCAGTATGGTTACCACAATCCCCCTCATGTATATCCTGAAGTACTTCTTTAGTTTCGGGATCCTCCAAGCACCTTAGATATGGTCCTGCTAGAGATTACTTATACAAGATATTATTTATAATGGTGAATCATGATATCTTCATCCTAAATGCCTTAGGATTTTCGTCTCTAGGGATGTGTCCTTCTTTGAGATATCTTACGATTGGAGCCGTCTAGGATTTAGGATCCTCCTCATGATATTCAGCAACAGGATCTTGAATATTCACTACTTCTTTATCCTGAGGACCCGTTGCAGGATATAAGATATGCAATATTGGTATTTGGGTTCCTTCTGGTATCCTGACCGATGATCCCAGGTTTGCTAGGGCATCTGCTTCAGCATTATCTTCCCTTGGTACCTGTTCAAGTGTAAAAACATTGAAATATCCTGCTAATTTTTTTGAGAATATCGAGGTATTCGACTAACTTCTCTCCTTTAACTGCATAGGTTCCATTAAAATTGTTAGGGGAGGATTTTCTAACAATTAGTGATCCTTATTCGTTATCCTAACTAGTGATCCTTACTTCTGTGATAGGTGGTGATCCTCAGAAGAGCTTCAGGATCAGGATCATGGATCACTTTAAGGATCCTCGTACTGACGATTGTTTACTTATGTTTTGTAGCATCTCGCAGGTATAACAAGCTTGACCAAGTCTTAGCGACATTCCTGGAGAATATTCCTAAACTATTCTGCACGTGCTTGACCAAAAATAGACGTTATGGAGAACGTGGAGGCTTGGCACGAAAGTCGGATAGTTAGTTTAGGTGGTTATTTCTATTTTAAAAAGGGAGTAACGAGCTAGTAGAAAACACTTAGTCATTTCTCAGTTACACACACTCGTACAAACGCTCATACAAGCTCTCGTTCAAACGCTTAGCAATCTCATACACTTTTTACACATTTCACCGTAGTGATCCTTGTACCTAGCTCGTTACTATCCGAAGTTGTAAACATTTAATCATTTATTAGAGCTTGGTGATCGGTAGTTTCCATCACCCGGGGTTTTTTGTGCCGGAGATCAACTCTTGATCAAGGGCTTTTTCCCCGTATAAATCCTTGTGTTGTTTGTGCAAATCTGCATTGAGGTGATCCTCATCGCTATTACATAATCAGCATCATACCCCCATAACATAGAGTTTGGTTGCAATATCCTCAACAGATTTTTTGACCAAAACAGTTTGGCGCCCACCGTGGGGCAATTGGTGTTTTGTCCTTAGAAGAGTTCGCATTTTTGTGCTCATTCCGGTTCACTACAACCAAGCAAATGGCTTCCTCAGCGAAGAATACTTCAAACTTGATGCCTTCATTCACTTCTTCACAAGGCGTCCCTCCTTTGCCTCCACCACCTTCTGGATCCCAGAAGAATACCGAGAATGCCGCGAAGAAACCAACTCCCATTTTCTCAAAACCACCTACTTCTTCTGTTTCAACTAATCCTACTACTAATGATCTCTACGCCTTGATTTTGCAGATGAGGAATCATGCACAAGAGCAGGATAAGACCAACGAAAGGATCCTCCGGGAGATTGACGAAATTAAGAAACAGAAGAAAACGGCAGAGGATCGTTCCCCACTGATGCCCAGATCTTTGAATTTTGATACTCCGGTGATTACTTCTCAGCCATCAGTGGTCCCAGACGTTCAATATGTGGGTGGACCAAAAGGAGTGCACTACGGAACAACGACAATGACCCAGGCATCAGGTTCATATTTCCAGCCAGCGGGATCCTATCCTCAGCATATGGGATCCCTCACGAGTTCAGGAGGATATTCAGGAATGCAGCAGTTTCAAGGATCCTCCTTCATTCCAGGATCATCCAAGGTTCAAGGATCCTCCTTTATTCCAGGATCATCCCAGGTTCAAGGATCCTCCTTCGTTCCAGGATCATCCCAGGTTCAAGGATCCTCCTTTGTTCCAGGATCATCCCAGGTTCAAGGATCCTCCTTCGTTCCAAGATCATCCCAGATGCTAGGATCCTCTTTTGTTCCAGGATCATCCCAGGTTCAAGGATCCTCCTTCGTTCCAGGATCGTCTCAGTTTCAGGGATCCTTCCAGATGCCAGGATCCTTGAGGAGTTTGCAAACAGGAAGTTCAGATGTCCATCAAGGAGATTTTATTCCAATGCAGACCAATGCCTCTACTGGTCCCTCGATCATTCCAGAGCCTCAACAATACGGATTAACATCTATTCTTCCTAACTTGAATCCAATGGGAGGTAACACTTTTAATAATTCTCATACTACTAACCATGGTCTTATGCAGGATCCATGTATCAATCACGCCATGGCCAGAGAATTGCAAAAGCTAAAGGAAATGATATCAAGTGTTCCGAGAGTGGTCAAACCTATCCCAGAGATTGCAGATGGGAGCCACAAGATATCTCATTTTGCACCACCAATCTGTGATGCTGAGATACCCAAGAGGTTCCATGTGCCTACAATGAAGCTGTATGATGGTTCGACTGATCCTGAAGAACACATAGCACAATATAGGGAAAGGATGGAAATCAATCCAATTCCAGAAAGGTTAAAAGAAGCATGCCTGTGCAAGGGATTCGGATCCACTCTTACTGGATCAGCTCTCAAATGGCTGCTAAGTCTTCCTCCTTATTCTATTACCTCATTTGCTAACCTAGTTAACTTGTTTAATAATCAGTTTTCTTGTAGTAGAAAATTTGAACGATTAACTAGTGATTTATATAGGATAACCCAGGGTCATAATGAATCATTAAGGGATTACATTACCAAATTCAGTAAAGAATCCTTAGACATTCCCAACTTAGATATAGCCACGGCTGTTGAGGCCTTCAAAATGGGATTGCTTAGGGATTCGTTATTTTATGATGATCTTGTTATGACACCATGCAGGAACCTAGATGAGGTAAGAACCCGGGCCCTCAGGTTCATCCGGCTAGAGGATGATAAGAGGATCCAGGAAAGGTTAACAGGATCCTCAAAGCAGGATAAGCAAGGATCCTCATTCTGGAACAACAAGTTCAGATCCTACAACAGATCTGATAATCAGAACGTGCATTCTATTGATCAAGAAGAGGATGATGAGGATTATCCTCCAATTTCTGAATATTGCTTTAGTGTTGACAACAATGAACTAATCCTTGCCATGCAGAACCTAGGTGATAAAGCTAGATGGCCAAGAAAGAATGATAGGCCGGCTGCAACTAAGGATAAATCAAAGTGGTGTGCATATCATGAAGATTTTGGGCACCTCACAGAAGAATGCATTGCATTAAGAAAGGAAATTGGATACTTGTTGAGCAAAGGGCATCTAAAAGAGTTGTTGGGAAGAAAAAAGTCAAGGACTCAGGATCCTGAAAGGATCCCTGAGAAGGCTCCAGCTCCTCCAGCAGATGCACAAGTGATAAACTTTATTTCTGGAGGATCCGACATTTGTGCACATCCTTCTCAGCAGCTAAAAGGCATGCAAAGGAAACTAAAATGGATAATGGAGAAAGACCAGTTCGAACATCAAGTGTCTCCGAAGGAAAAGTCATAACCTTTGATGAAGAGGATCGTGTTGATATCCAGGATCCTCATCACGATGGTTTAGTTATTACTCTTTTCATATCTAACCATTTTGTCCGCAGGATCTTAATAGACGGAGGAAGTTCAGTGAACATTATCCAGCTTGATGTTCTAAAGAAGATGGGTATCCCTGAATCAGAGATCATACCAAGATCCTCCGTGCTCGTGGGATTTAGTGGCGAAACTAAGAACACCCTGGGGGACATTAAACTCCCAATATATATTGAAGGCCTACACTCCTATCAAAAATTTTGTGTTATTGACTGTTTATCTTGTTGTAATGTTATCCTTGGCAGGCCCTGGATACACGATATGAAAGCAGTCCCATCCACTTACCATCAATGTGTGAAGCTCCCTAGTCCTTGGGGGATAGTAAAGATTGATAGTGATCAGCAGGAGGCTAAGAATTGCTATACTTCATCGATGAAACCAGCCTCGAAATCCAGGGAGCAATAGCAATCAAAGTATCCTCCAAGGGATGTATTGGAGGCAAAAGAGCAGGATGTGGTAGAAATCCTCATGGATCCTGATGATCCTGAATCCAAAATCTATATCGGATCAGGGATCCTTGGCGAAATGAAAGAAGACCTCATATCCTTCCTCAAAAGGAGAAAGACTACCTTTGCATGGAAACACGAAGATATGACTGGTATATCCAAAGATGTTATCACTCACAAGCTCGGCATCGACAGATCCTTCAAACCAATCCATCAAAGGAGAAGGAAGTTTCCACCAGAAAGGAATGCCATTATCCAGGAAGAGGTAGAGAAATTGCTCCGGGCAGGTATGATTAGAGAGGTCAAGTATCCAAGATGGTTGGCCAATGTGGTTGTTATTCAAAAGAAAAACGGAAAGTGGAGAGTATGTGTCGATTTTACCGATTTAAATAAGGCATGTCCCAAGGATCCTTTCCCTTTACCCCACATTGACTCCATGGTGGATGCAACTGCGGGTCATGAACTGTTAACTTTTATGGATGCTTCATCTGGATTTCAACAAATCCAAATGGAACCATCCGACCAAGAGGATACAGCCTTCATGACTCCAACTGGTATATACTGCTATATTGCTATGCCGTTCGGATTAAGAAATGCAGGTGCAACATACCAAAGGCTGGTGAATATGATGTTCAAGGATCAGATTGGACAAACTATGGAGGTTTACATAGATGATATGGTGGTAAAATCCTTAAAAGCTGAGGATCACCTAAGAGACTTGGAGGAAGCATTCGATATCCTTGACAAATATAACATGAAACTTAATCCTTCAAAATGTCACTTTGGTGTTAAAGCAGGTAAATTCTTAGGATATATGGTGACAAAGAGAGGCATTGAAGCTAGCCCGGAACAGATCAAAGCAATAGTGAATATCAAATCTCCGGTCAATGCTAAGGATGTTCAAAGGCTAACAGGAAGGATAGCAGCCTTGAACAGATTTATATCCAAGTCCTCCGAGAGGTGTAAAGAATTCTATGATATCCTAAGGAAGAACAAGAAATTTGAGTGGACGGAGAAGCATGAAAATGCTTTAAAAGCCCTCAAAGATTACCTATCCTCGGCCCCGGCTTTGATGAAACCAGAAAAAGGTGATGTGTTATCCTTGTATCTTGCAGTATCCTCAAAAGCAGTAAGTGTGGTCCTTGTTAAGGATCATCAAGGTACACAACATCCTGTCTATTATGTAAGTAAAAGTTTACTTGATGCCGAATCCAGGTACTCACACCTTGAAAAGCTTATTCTTGCATTAATTATGGCATCTACAAAGTTAAGACATTATTTTGAAACTCATGTTATCATTGTTAAAACTAATTTCCCAATTAAGAATGTCCTCAGGAAACCAGAGATGTCAGGAAGGATGGCTAAGTGGGCAGTGAAGCTAAGTGCATATGATATAAGATATGAGCCTAGGACAGCCATCAAATCCCAAGCATTAGCTGACTTTGTGGCTGATTTCAGTAGTGATTTACAAGAAGAAGCTGAGCTAGAAGTCCAACAGCTAGAAGAGACCAAGGATCCTTGGATACTTTATACTGATGGATCCTCAAATATCAAAGGCACAGGACTTGGAATACTACTAAAATCGCCACAGGGGGACATAATACCCCATTCTATAGCTTGTGAATTCCAAACCACTAACAATGAGGCTGAATATGAAGCCCTAATTGCTGGTTTACAAATTGCAAAGCATATGGGGATCAGGTATCTTGAGGTACACGTAGATTCTTTGTTGATTACAAACCACTTTAATGGATAATATGCTGTTAAAGGTGAAAAGCTAACCAAATATTTGGAGATAGTCAAAAGTTTGGCACTCTCTTTTGTTTCCTTTAGTTTGTCACAGGTACCAAGGGAAGAAAATACAGAAGCTGATGCATTGGCTAACTTAGGATCATCTTTGAAGATCCCAGAGGATATCAAGATTCCTATTATCCATATCCTGACCCCGGCTATCGAGGATCACCAGACTATGGAGATAGGAAATGATTCTGCAGTTATCCCTAGTGAGGATACTCAATCCTATTCAGGATCAGGATCATGGATCTCACCAATTATGAGATACTTACAACATGGAGAGATTCCTACAGGAGAAAACCCTAGGGCTTTCAAATCTAAGGTATCTCAATTCACAATTATAAATAATATGTTGTATAGACGATCTCTTGCAGGGCCATACTTGAGATGCATTGAGGATCCTGAAGTTCAAGAAGTTTTAAAAGACTTCCATGAAGGAGATTGTGGAAACCACACTGGGGGCAGGGCTTTATTCTCAAGGATCCTGAGGACAGGATACTACTGGCCAACCATGAAGAAAGATGCTGTGGAGTATGCCAGAAGATGTGATCCTTGCCAGAGACACAGCAATATCCTTCATCAACCAGCTGAATTATTGCATCCTATATCCTCCTCTTGGCCATTTATGAGATGGGGTATGGATATAGTTGGAAAGCTCCCTAAGGCACCTGGTGGGAAAGTATTCATGTTAGCTATGACTGATTACTTCTCCAAGTGGATAGAGGCTGAAGCTTTTGCCCAAGTCAGAGAAAAGGAAGTTATATCCTTCATTAAAAGAAATATTATAACTAGATTTGGAATTCCTTCCGAGATTATATGTGATAATGGTTCCCAATTTATTGGGGGCAGAACCACTAACTTTTGTGACAGCTGGGGGATTAAGATGATAACTTCAACACCAGTCCACCCACAAGCTAATGGCCAAGCAGAATCATCCAACAAGATCATCATCAACAATTTGAAGAAAAAGCTTGGATCCAAGAAAGGGAAATGGGCAGAAGAACTACCCTATGTGCTTTGGGCTGATAGGACAACCCCCAAGAATGCTACTGGTCAAACACCATTCTCTTTGGTGTTTGGGGCAGAATCAGTGATCCCAACAGAAATGGTGGTTCCTACTGCTAGAACAAGTACCCGTGATCCTGAGGAAAATGATGAAAACTTGGCTCAAGACCTGGATACTATTGAAGAAATCAGGGATATGGCTAGGATAAGGATGGCCAGTTATCAACAAAGAATGGCTGGTGCTTACAACAAAAATGTCAGGATCAGGAGGTTTCAAGTTGGAGATATGGTGTTAAGGAAAGCATTTCAGAATACCACCAATCCTACTGATGGAAAATTGGCTCCAAAATGGGAAGGCCCTTATTTGATTGAAGCTGAAGCAGGAAAGGGGGCATATAGATTGCTAAACATGGAAGGTGATTTGCTACCAAGAGCTTGGAATGCTGTCCACTTGAAGAAATATTTCATGTAAGCAGGATCCTTATGGCATAGGTGATCCTCACGATAGGGATATCCTTAAAGGATCCTCAAAGTATCGGTGATCCTTACTCAGGTAATATCCTAATCTTGAACTATTTCATTTCTTTATTTTCTCATATAAGGATAAGGATCATGTATCCTTTATCCATCTCTCACGTGAGTTCAAGTTCAAGTTTTGAAAGTTCAGGTATCTTTAGCACAACGTTGGTTATCCACAGAAGCAATCCGTCTTTTGGGTTTAACCCCAGTTATTTGGGCTTGTCCCCAGATTCCGCCTGTAGCGCACGATGATCCTGGTGTAGTTCAAGGCTTTGGGACCAGTACTCGTTCTAGGGGCTGATAATTCCATTGTTCTGGCTATGCTTAGGATCCTATGTATAATGGTAGACGTACCATACATCCGTTCATAAGGTTTCTAACGTTTTCACGTTAGCTAAGGTTTCTAACGTTTTCACGTTAGCTAAGGTTTTGGCATCTTCATGTCACCAAGTTTGGATAGTCGCCAGTTAGGGCCATACTCCAGTTTATATACGATCCTTGGGCTTGTCCCCAGTTATCCTTGGGCTTGTCCCCAGTTATCCTTGGGCTTGTCCCCAGTTATTCTTGGGCTTGTCCCCAGTTATCCTTGGGCTTGTCCCCAGTTGCTAACTCTTTTCTTATATCGGCTTAGTCCCAAGTTATGCTCTATTTCAGGTCCTTGAAGATAGGCAGCTAGGGATCCTTGATCCTTATTTCACTCTAAGGTTTATCTTATAGTTATCCTTATTATGGTTAGGATTCTAACTTGGATCCTCAGGTATGATCCTTAACTCTTTTGATTTTATTCATTATTCTTCTAAATAACCCCTATACTTGACAACTGAACTTGTGTTTCTTAAACTATATCACTTTTTAGAACTTATCGGTTATGGGATATGTGATCCTTGATCATATCCTAAACTTTCTGGATATCTTTTCTAATTTTTCAAGGCTTGATAAATATAAACAGAATGAACATTACAACAGTGGGAAAGTAACATACTAAAAAGGATAACAACACAAGATAAGCGACAAAAGGTTAAGTTTTTATTTATTAACATAAGGCTAAACCTTTAAAGGTTGTCAAAATTACCTACCCGAGCTTCTACCAGCAAAACGTGGCCCGTCCGCTGGGGTAGGTAAAGGGTGTCCATGATAATGAGTTCAAAAGTAGTGCAGGAATATAAAGGTGGCAGGATCACAATGGCTTCATCCCCCAAACAGAGGATCCCTCCACCGATTGCAATCCTGCCTATTGTCCAAAGGATCATACATGATCCTTAATCCTAAAACCTATTGTTCAAAGTACAAACCATGAAATTGTTTTAAACATCACAACCATCAAACTAAAAAATTGGGCTCCGGCCTTGGCACATATATCCATCATCGCCCAATTGTGCAGCCTACACCTTTGCTGCATCCTCTTCTCCTCCAGCTGTGGTATCCTTCACCTGATCCTTCCCACTGCCACTTGCTTCAATCGCCAAGACCTCAGTAGCCTCCTCCTCATCATCCTCAAGATCAGCCAACCTTGCCTTCCAACCCTCAACATCCCAGCTGTTTTTATCAAAGCTAGGATCTTGAGCTTCCTGGGCCATCTTCAATTTTGTCTGGTACATCGTAATGGCGGCAGAGACCTTAGCATTTTCAATAAGGTCATGCTTTTCATAGTCAAGGTCGATCAGAAGTTTGGCTGTCTTAGTCTTCTCATCTAGGAGTTCCTTCCGAGCATCAGCAAGTGCAAGATCCTTGAGCACGGTAACCTGTTGGAGGTCGGCAATCTTTTTATCTTGATCCTCAATGTGGCCCACATAATCCTCAATCTCAGCAAATTTCTGCAAAAGAAAAGGATAAAAGCAGTTCAAGACCAAGTGATCCTCATACGAGTAGGATACATAGGCAGAATAAAGGATCCTTACATCATTGAAGTATTCAAGGAACTGGTGGCGGATCAGTGGTAGACCCTGAAGATCCTCAGCATCAGAAGTTTTCCTCTTCTTGACACCCTTTCCTTTAGTGGGTGCCTTTGGAATGGAAATGCTAGGACTGGTGGTGGATCTCTTCTTCCTGGATCGTACGACATCAAGGTCAGCCGTGTTGAATTGGGATACAGGCTTGGCAGATTTTCCAGCACCTACACAATTAAAACAAGATAAGTATCTTTTCCTAGTTCATATTTCACTATATATTTAAATTTTAAACAAGGATACTTACTTGACATTGTGACAGAGCCTGAGGATACCTCCTGTGAATCTTGGGTTGTTGTCTTGAAAGTTCTTGTCTCAGGATCAAGTCTCTTGAAAGCAAGGAGCCTTTCCTTAGCAGCAGGGGACAGTTTGAGGTGTGAAACGGTGATAGCTGCATAACAAGGAAGCAAAAATATCAGTTATCCTTACATCAAAAGAAAGTTCCTGGTGATCCTTCTCAGGATCCTCCATCCTACCATGGGTAGCCCATTTTTTAAGAAGATCCTTTCCATCCTGGATGGAATCTCTCTTGATAAAAAAGAAGCGCCGCTTCCAATTAGCATCATTCTTGGTGGCTTTGAAGATCGGGTGTTCTTCACCAGGTTTACATTTGAACAAATAACGGTGAGAGCCAAAGGTGGTAAGATCATACAGTTCTCCCAGCTCTGCCATTCCTAGATCTATTCCCTCCTGATCGATGATCCTTTCAAGGGTGTGCAAAACCCTCCAAATCATCGGCATGGCTTGGATATAAGAGATGCCGGTTAGGGAGAAGAAAGATTGGGTGAAGGCTGGAAAAGGATATGTATAGCCTATGGTGAAAGGAGTGACGGGGAAAGCAACCCACTTATCGGAGATATGATCGCTCAAGGCATTGGGGTCAAAAGGCCTGAATTCGGTGTTCGCCGGAAAGCAGTGGCGAATCCTATCTATCTGAGCATCATTGAAGCAGCAGCGTTCTTTAATGGAATCTTCAATGATCCCCTGGCTTTTCGGAGGACTGTTCTTTGGGTGATCCTTGCCTGGTGAACTTCGGAGCAACATTTTCGAAGTGACGGAGATAAAGATAGAGAAACAGAGTAAGAAGGAAGGAAGAGGAGAAAGAATTACCTGGTTGTTCGTCGACTGAGAATTTAAAGGGAGTCTCTTTCGAATTTGAATGCATAATGATCCTATCTATATCTCTATTTATAATTATGATTCTGCAGGATTGTCACTTCCGTGACATCATCATCGCAACGGCTAGTTCTATTTTAACGGCTATATATCCGTTAGTTAGTTACGGATAAGATCAAGAAAATATAATTCGTCAATTTTACAAATTACTCCTTATATTTTGGGGGCAATTGTTAAGGGAGGATTTTCTAACAATTAGTGATCCTTATTCGTTATCCTAAGTAGTGATCCTTACTTCTGTGATAGGTGGTGATCCTCAGAAGAGCTTCAGGATCAGGATCATGGATCACTTTAAGGATCCTCATACTGACGATTGTTTACTTATGTTTTGTAGCATCTCGCAGGTATAACAAGCTTGACCAAGTCTTAGCGACATTCCTGGAGAATATTCCTAAACTATTCTGCACGTGCTTGACCAAAAATAGACGTTATGGAGAACGTGGAGGCTTGGCACGAAAGTCGGATAGTTAGTTTAGGTGGTTATTTCTATTTTAAAAAGGAAGTAACGAGCTAGTAGAAAACACTTAGTCATTTCTCAGTTACACACACTCGTACAAACGCTCATACAAGCTCTCGTTCAAACGCTTAGCAATCTCATACACTTTTTACACATTTCACCGTAGTGATCCTTGTACCTAGCTCGTTACTATCCGAAGTTGTAAACATTTAATCATTTATTAGAGCTTGGTGATCGGTAGTTTCCATCACCCGGGGTTTTTTGTGCCGGAGATCAACTCTTGATCAAGGGCTTTTTCCCCGTATAAATCCTTGTGTTGTTTGTGCAAATCTGCATTGAAGTGATCCTCATCGCTATTACATAATCAGCATCATACCCCCATAACATAGAGTTTGGTTGCAATATCCTCAACAGATTTTTTGACCAAAACAAAAATGATTAGTGATTAACAAGGAGTCAACATATACTTGCAAATTCTTGATATTCATATTTTTAGCCAATTCTAATCCTGCAATTAAAGCCTCATACTCTGCCTCATTATTAGTAGCAGGAAATTCACACCTAATAGCCTGGGGTAATATGTCCCCCTATGGCGATTTTAGTAGTATGCCTAAACCTACACCTCTTACGTTAGATGCACCATCAGTATACAATGTCCAACATTCTAAGTTCTCTCCTAGCTGCTGTACTTCTAAATCCACTTCATTTTAAATGTCACTACTGAAATCAGCCACAAAGTCAGCTAAAGCCTGAGACTTTATGGCATTTCTAGGCTCATATACTAAGTCATAAGCACTCAGTTTTATTGACCACTTAGCCATCCTGCCCGACATCTCGGGTTTCCTAAGCACGTTTTTAATAGGATAATTGGTCTTAACATGAATCCTATGTGTCTCAAAATAATGTCTAAGTTTTGTTGATGCCATAACTAAGGCTAATATCAGTTTCTCTAGATGGGAGTACCTAGTTTCAGCATCTAACAAGCTTTTACTAACATAAAAACAGGATATTGCTGACCTTCATGGTCCTTTATAAGAACGGCACTTACAGCATTCCCTGATACAGCGAGGTATAAGGATAGTGGTTCACCATTTTCAGGCTTCATCAATAGAGGTGCAGTTGAGAGATATCGCTTCAAATCCTGCAAGGCTGCTTCAAGCTTTGCTTCCCATTCAAACTTCTTATTTTTCTTGAGGATATCATAGAATTCCTTGCATTTTTTCAAGGATCTTGAAATAAATCGGTTCAATGCTGCTACTCGGCCTGTTAACCGTTGAACATCCTTCATATTCGAAGGTGATTTTATATCCAGGATAGCTCTAATCTGCTCCGGTCTCGCCTCTATGCCCCTTTTCGTCACCATATATCCTAGAAACTTTCCTGCCCCCACTCCGAAATGGCACTTAGAAGGATTTAGTTTCATGTTATACTGATCCAGGATATCAAATGCTCCCTTAATATCCTGGAGGTGATCCTCAGCCTTTTTAGATTTCACCACCATATCGTCAATATATACCTCCATGGTGTCCCCCAGCTTATCTTTGAACATCATGTTCACCAATCTCTGATATGTTGCACCTGCATTTTTCAAACCGAAAGGCATAGCAGTATAGCAATAAATACCTGTCGGTGTCATGAAGGTCGTATCCTCCTGATCCGAAGGTTCCATTTGAATCTGCTGAAATCCTGAGGATGCGTCCATGAATGTTAACATCTCATGCCTGGCAGTAGCATCCACCATTGCATCAATATGAGGAAGAGGAAATGGGTCTTTAGGACAAGCCTTATTCAAGTCTGTGTAATCTACACAGACTCTCCATTTCCCATTTTTCTTCTGTACTACGACTACATTCGCTAGCCATCTTGGAAACTTGACCTCCCTGATCATTTTGGACTTCAACAATCTTTCAACTTCCTCCTGGATAATTGCATTTCGTTCAGGAGCAAACTTCCTTCTCTTTTGCTATATAGGCTTGAACGACCTGTCAATTCCAAGCTTGTGAGTAATAATGTCTTTGGATATACCTGTCATATCCTCATGCTTCCATGCGAATGTTGACATCCTGTACTTCAAAAAATTAGTTAATTGTTCTTCAATATCCTGAGGGATATTGTTTCCTACGAGCACCGAGATATCAGGATTATCCTGATCCAGGACAACTTTCTTCACATCCTGCTCCGAAGCCTCAAAGATATCCCGGGCCCGCATCTTTAATTGCTATGTTGGATTAGGCTTAGTTGAGGATTTCATCGAGGATGAGTAGCATTCCTTCGCCTCCTGCTAATCACTATCAACTTTGACGACCCCCCAAGGGGTAGGAATCTTGATGCACTGGTGATAAGTCGAATGCACAGCCTTCATGTCATGGATCCATGGCCTGCCTAGTATGATGTTATAGCAGGATAATGAGTCCATCACACAGAAGCGTTGTATCGAGTTGACCCCTTCAACATATACTGGTAACTTTATCTCTCCTACGGTATTTCTAGCTTCTCCACTGAAACCAACAAGCACAGTGGACTTCGAAGTAATGTCCATCAGAGATACATTCATTCTCTTCAATGTTTCCAGCTGAATTATGTTAACGGAGCTACCATTGTCCACCAATATCCTGCGTACAAAATGGTTAGCAACATATAATGTTATTACGAGAGCATCATGATGAGGATCCTGGACAGTATCCCTGTCATCACTATCGAAAGTGATCACTTTATCGGTTGTAAGGGTAGTCATCCTAGCTGGTTTATCTCCCCTTTCAGTATTTGCTTCTTTTGCATGTCTCTTGGCCGAAGAATACGAAGTCCCACAAATGTCGGATCCTCCTGAAATAAAGTTAATTATTTTGGCATCTGCTGGGGGTGATGCTGCTCGTTCAGGATCCTTCTCAGGATCCTGTCCTTTATTCTTCTTTCTTCCCAGCAAATCCTTCAGATACCCTTTGCTTAACAGGTAACTGATTTCTTTCCTTAGAGCAATGCAATCCTCGGTCACATGTCCGAAATCTTCATGGAAGGCACACCATTTGGACTTATCCTTCCAATCAGCTTTCTGTTGATTCTTTCGAGGCCACCTAGCTTTGTCTCCTAATCACTGCATAGCATACATTAATTCAGGTATATTGACAGAAAAGCAGTATTCAGATAATTCAGGATATTCTTCAGGATCCTCGTCTTCCACGGCATTCACTTTCTTGTTGTCATTTCTGCCATATGGCTTGGAGCGATATGGTTTATACGAGGATTCTGATTTCCTGTTGTTTGATTTGTAGGTTGAGGTAGAATTCATCCTTTCTTGCATCTTTTTGTCATCTTCCAAGCGGATATATCTCAAAGCCCTGTTACGAGCTTCGTCGAGATTCCTGCAGGGATTCATCACAAGATCCTGATAAAACTGAGAATCCTTTTGTAACCCCATCTTAAAAGCCTGCATAGCTGTTGCAACATCAAGATGTGGGATATCCAAGAATTCTCGACTAAACTTGTTGTAACACCCCGAAAAAAAAATATAAAACTTTATACTAAAATTTTAAAGTATAAATAAATGAGAATTTGCCAACTAGGAATTTAACCTAGTTAATAAAAAGTCTAGAAATAACATGAAATAGGGTTAAATAACCAAAACTTTATGTTAAATAAAAGTTAAGGGACCAAAGATGATAAAAGCGAAACTTGTGTTGTAGAATTTGATAAAAATAAAAACCAAACACCCCACTAGGGGGCTGGTCGATCAAGAACAAGCAGGGGGGGCGACACCCCCATTCTAAAACTCAATCACACACAAAATCAGTAAATTGAAGGCTCAATCCAAGTCAGAATCGAAATTAAAGCATAGAATCGTGATCCTCATTGCAAGAGGATTATAAGGTATGTAAAATCTGATGAAATCTCTAAACTTGAAATTCTCATGATTTTGGAAAATCCGAAATCAGATGTTGCATGTGTGTTATGTGATTAGATTAAGGATGATATAGTGTCTAGGAGTGAAACCTAGACAACTACATGTGAAATCATGTTCAAATTCAGGGGATTTCATGAACACCTTGAAGGTGGGTTGTGGGTTTTACAAGATAATGATGAACATTAGGGTTTAGAATGATTATCCTAGTGTAATTTGATTATAGAAAGTGATTCCAGAAAGATATAAAAATTCTGCCTATGAAGTGTTTGTTGAAATGCCTCAAAGAAGGCTTGAAACTAGAATTTTGTAGTTAAAACACCTAATTGTGATGTTTTGGCTATTATGTGAAATGTGATTACAAAGAGTTCTAAATATGATAAAATTGAACTCTATAGGAAAGGATACCGGAACGTCAAGTGGACAAGCCGGTGGCGATTCGCGGTTGAAGGGCGTACACTAAGGTATGTAACTTGACCCGTCACATTAAGTAAATTTAGATCATTGTAATTGGCATAGTTGAATTTTAAAATACAAGTTGCTATGAATTAAAGCGATGATATCGCTATATTGAATATTTGGTCGAAAGTTGGTTAGAACTCGTTGGTAGTCGTCAAAAAGGAAGGAATTCCGTAGACGAGCCAAACGGGTCGGATAATCAATTAAGGCATGGTTAATGCTTCGGATTATGATAGATTGATTGTTGATTTTGAATATTATATAACATATTAGAAATATGAGATTTTAATGTATCGGTATCATAGAAAACTGAAATCCGAGAGTTGGGGTCTTGGTGTAATGAACAAACAAAACAAAACAAAACATGAAATTCCAGGTACTACCGTAAATTACGGTAGTACCGTAATTTACGATAGATGTTATATGTTTTCGGTGTGAGTCTACTGCTTTACCATGGACACTTATTGAACATTGACCACCGTAACTTACGGTGGAACCGTAAGTTACGGTAGGGTCTAAACTTTTGTAAATTTTGTGAAATTGAAAAATTTAAATTTCATTTCGATAGTAGTTTTGAACAAGTAATATTCTGACCATACTAACATAAATGTTTATGTAAACATTGTAGTCTTAGGTACTCAAAGTTTATGGATGACGATCAAGCAACTTACCAAGAACCGAACACGATTTTTGAAGCTTCCGCTATGTTTTAATCTTACTTAAACTTTGTTCTTGGGTTGTAAACAAATTCTCAAACAACTTTTGTATGTTCTAACCTAGTCATTAGTTGACTAAGGTTTATGATACTTCTGAAACTTATGTTAAACTATTATCTTTTGTATAAAATTTTACTTATATTCAAGTAAATTTAGAGGGTGTTACAAGTTGGTAATCAGAGCTCAAGGTTGTCAATAAGTGTTCAGTTCAAGCTTGATCGATTGTCCGGTAAGAATTAACTTATCTTGTTAATAAATTATGTGTTATGTAAAGAATGGGAAACGAACAAATATGCATGAAAAGAGTGTGTAAGCTCACTTAAATGCAAGAAATGCATGAAACAAGAACGATTAAATCAAGTTATGAACTTGATTGAATCAAAACAAGAACGATTAAATCAAGTTGTGAACTTGATTGAATCAAAACAAGAACGATTAAATCAAGTTGTGAACTTGATTGAATCAAAACAAGAACGATTAAATCAAGTTATGAACTTGATTGAATCAAAACAAGAATGATTAAATCAAGTTGTGAACTTGATTGAATCAAAACAAGGAAAGCATGTGTTATAAATGGAATGTTTAACAACTTATGTAAACATTTCAGAAATAGAGATGGCAGATGGAGGTAATGCTAATGCGGTGCCAAGAGTCACCGAACAAATGAAAGAAGTGATTGCCGAAGAGGTTGGAAAGGCGATCGAAAACAGTTTGGCGGGCTTTATTGATAAAATTCAAAACACAGTTTTATCAATAGTAGAAGAGAGAATCAAGAAATTGGAAGATGATTCAAATTTAGAAAAGGAAAAGCATGGAGGACGAAAGCCTTGTTCATACAAGGAATTCATGGCCTGTAAACCACCAATATATAATGGGGAGGTTGACCCAATAGTGTGCCAACGATGGCTAAGTGACATCGAAGGGGTATTCGAGAGAACCCATTGTGACGAAGAAGACTACGTAGCCTATGGTACGGGTCAACTAAGGAGTCAAGCGAAAGATTGGTGGGATAACAAAAAGAGAGATCGGTATTGAAGCTGCTAAGGTCATGACTTGGGAAGAATTCAAGACGCCATTTCTTAAGCATCATATCCCCAAGGCGGTTATGAATAAAATCAAGGAGGAGTTCATGCAACTTAGGCACAAGGGTGAGACCATAGACAAGATTACGGCAACGTTTATGGATAAGATGAAGTTTTGTGATGATCTAGTGACAAATGAAGAACAAAAGATATACTATTACCATAACATGTTGAGTGCTGAGTATAGGGAATTTATCACCCCTTCAAAATACGAGACCCTTACCGAGATCATAAATGCTGCTCGGGAAAGGGAGATCGAACTGAAAAAGAGCATTGAACGGGGTGAACGGAAAGCACAAGATGTAAACCCAAGCCCTACTAAGAAGGCACGAACAAATGAAACCGCAAAGAAATCCGATACGAAAGGTGGATCACCAAGTTGCAGAATCTGCGGAAAGGGTCATAAAGGCGAATGCCGTTACAAGGATAAGCCTTGTCCCATATGCAAGAAAACGGGACATATGGCTATATCGTGCCCGGAGAAAGTGACGGTTTGTTATAATTGTTATCGAACGGGTCACAAAAAGTCGGAATGCCCGGAACTGGTTGGAAAGAAGGATGAGCAGAACCAGAAAGGTGAAGCCCCAAAAGCAAAGGCAAGATCTTTTCAATTGACCGCCGCAGAAGCGAAGGTTGAACCTGACGTGGTCTCAGGTATATTTGCTGTAAATTCGATTCCTGCACGCGTGTTATTTGATACGGGTGCGAATAAATCCTTTGTTTCATATGGATTTATTCGACATCCTTCATTTGTTCTAACAAAATTACCTGTACCCTTGGAAGTAGAGATAGGTAATAACAAGAGCTTTATTGTTTGTGATGTATGTGAAACCTGTAAACTGAGCATTGACGACGAAGAATATTTGATAGATCTAATCCCGATGTCAATGGGAGAATTTCAAGTAGTCGTTGGGATGGATTGGCTATCTCAACACCATGCAAAGGTCGTGTGTTTTCGTAAGGAGATAAAACTAACGTCTCCGAGCGGGAAACACGTTACCATTTATGGCGAAAAGGGAGGCAACCCTATAGTGTGCACAATGTTGAAAGCTCACAAGCTTATGAAGCGAGGATGCAAGGCATTCATGATATACGCTAATGAGCCCGAAAAAGAATCACGAAAGATTGAAGACGTACCGGTAGTACGAGATTATGAAGATGTGTTTCCGGAGGATTTACCGGGGATACCGCCTGAATGGGAAGTAGAGTTCGGGATCGAATTGATTCCGGGCGCAAAACCCGTAGCAAAAGCCCCGTACCGACTTGCACCGTCGGAATTACAAGAGTTGATGTCTCAAATCCAAGACCTGCTTGACAAGGGATTTATAAGGCCAAGTGTGTCTCCTTGGGGCGCACCGGTATTATTCGTGAGAAAGAAGGACGGAAGCATGCGCATGTGTATCAATTACCGGGAGTTAAATAAACTCACAGTAAAGAACCGATACCCGCTTCCGAGAATAGATGATTTATTCGACCAATTACAAGGTGCGAATTGGTTTTCGAAAATTGATCTTAGATCGGGGTATCATCAACTAAAGGTCAAGGAAGAAGATGTGCCGAAGACGGCTTTCCGCACGAGATACGGACATTACGAATTCCTCATGATGTCATTTGGGCTAACAAATGCACCCGCGGCTTTCATGGACCTCATGAACCGGGTTTGCAAGCCAATGTTGGATAAGTCGGTCATCGTGTTTATCGATGATATTTTGGTGTACTCGAAAAGTGAAGCTGAACACGCACACCACTTACAAGAAGTGTTAGAGACACTTAGACGAGAAAGGCTGTATGCAAAATTCTCTAAGTGTGCCTTTTGGCTACGAGAGGTACAATTTCTTGGCCATGTCATAAGTGCCGACGGAGTATTGGTGGATCCGTCCAAGATCGAAGCTGTGTCAAAATGGAATCCTCCGAAGAACCCTTCGGAAATTAGAAGCTTTTTGGGACTTGCGGGATATTATAGGAGATTCATTCAAGATTTCTCCAAGATTGCGTCACCGCTAACAAAGCTAACACGAAAGAAAGAAAAGTTCATTTGGGGTGTCGATCAAGAAAAAGCGTTTCAAACGCTAAAAGAAAAGTTAACTCGAGCTCCGGTATTGACATTGCCGGACGGAGTCGAAGATATGGTGATTTATTCGGATGCTTCATTATCGGGGCTCGGTTGCGTGTTGATGCAACGGGGTAAGGTAATAGCCTATGCCTCGAGACAATTGAAGATACACGAGAAGAAATATCCCACTCACGATCTCGAGTTGGCAGCAGTGGTATTTGCATTAAAAATATGGAGGCATTACTTGTATGGGGTAAAGTGCACCATATTCACCGACCACAAGAGCTTGAAATACTTCTTCGATCAGAAGGAGTTAAATATGCGACAAAGGCGATGGCTGGAAACGGTGAAAGACTACGATTGTGAGATACATTATCACCCCGGAAAAGCAAATGTGGTAGCGGACGCTCTGAGCAGAAAAGCGGACTACGTCCCAATACGAGTGAGGTCGATGCAACTCGTGGTGACCTCGGGTATACTTGAACGTATTCGAGAGCGCAGTTAGAAGCAGTAAAAGAAGAGAATTGGAAGAAAGAAAGAATAATCGGTCAATTGAAAGATTTGTCGGATGGGAATCACGGATTGAAGACTCGATCCGGAAGGATATGGGTCCCACATACTTGTGGAGTGAAGGCGCTTCTACTTAATGAAGCTCATAAATCCCGTTATTCAATTCATCCGGGTGTGACCAAGATGTACAATGATTTGAAACAAAATTATTGGTGGCCCGGAATGAAGAGGGACGTGGCGAAGTATGTGGATAAATG
The DNA here is from genome assembly GCA_030545235.1 of Helianthus tuberosus. Classification (NCBI taxonomy): domain Eukaryota; kingdom Viridiplantae; phylum Streptophyta; class Magnoliopsida; order Asterales; family Asteraceae; genus Helianthus; species Helianthus tuberosus. The sequence continues at coordinate 514,423 of JARYGA010046105.1, forward strand.
CTTGACATGTTTACAAGTCAAGGCGGAGCACCAAAAACCATACGGCAAACTCCAACCGTTAGAAATTCCGGTTTGGAAATGGGAACATATTACAATGGACCTGTTAACCAAGTTGCCTAAGACGAATCGTGGTTTTGATGCTATATGGGTAGTGGTGGATAGATTGACGAAAAGTGCTCACTTCATTCCGATTCGTGAGACTTATACGTCAGAAAAGATGTCAGAAGTTTATACCAATGAAATCATAGCACGTCATGGGGTGCCGGTGTCCATCGTGTCTGATAGGGATACCCGGTTTACTTCGAATTTCTGGCGAGATTTCCAAGAGCAAATGGGGACCAAATTGTTCATTAGCACTGCGTACCATCCTCAAACGGATGGACAAAGTGAAAGAACGATACAAACATTGGGGGACATGCTACGGGCGTGTATAATCGACTTTGGAGGCAGTTGGGATGTTCACCTACCGTTAGTCGAGTTTTCGTATAACAACAGTTACCAATCTAGTATTAAGATGGCACCATACGGAATGCTTTACGGTAGGAAGTGTCGAACCCCGGTATGTTGGGGTGAAGTGGGTCCACGTGAACTCGCCCAACAAGATATAGTACGAGCCACGAATGAAAAGATCGATATAGTTCGGGCACACTTGAAAGCGGCTCAAGACAGGCAAAAGGCGTATGCTGATAAAAGGAAAAGGCCAATCGAATTCCAAGTTGGTGACATGGTCATGCTAAAAGTTTCCCCATGGAAGGGCGTTATTAGATTCAGAAAAAGGGGGAAGCTAAGCCCAAGGTTTATTGGGCCATTTAAAATTATCAGAAGAGTTGGCAAGGTAGCTTACCGCCTTGAGCTACCGGAGGAACTAAGTGGGATTCATGGCACATTTCACGTGTCACAATTAAGAAAATGCCTAGCAGACGAAACGACCTATATCCATTACGATGATATCGAAGTGGATAATAGTCTGAATTATGTGGAGAGACCGGTAGAGATTTTAGATCGAAAGGTCAAACATTTACGAAATAAACAAATTGACCAAGTCAAAGTCAAATGGGAGCATAGGAAAGGTTCGGACACTACGTGGGAGTCCGAAGAGGAGATGCGACGTCTTCACCCTACATTATTTGGTACGTACTTCGGTTTCGGGGACGAAACCCTTTTTAAGGGGGGTGGACTTGTAACACCCCGAAAAAAAATATATATATAAAACTTTATACTAAAATTTTAAAGTATAAATAAATGAGAATTTGCCAACTAGGAATTTAACCTAGTTAACAAAAAGTCTAGAAATAACATGAAATAGGGTTAAATAACCAAAACTTTATGTTAAATAAAAGTTAAGGAACCAAAGATGATAAAAGCGAAACTTGTGTTGTAGAATTTGATAAAAATAAAAACCAAACACCCCACTAGGGGGCTGGTCGATCAAGAACAAGCAGGGGGGGCGACACCCCCATTCTAAAACTCAATCACACACAAAATCAGTAAATTGAAGGCTCAATCCAAGTCGGAATCGAAATTAAAGCATAGAATCGTGATCCTCATTGCAAGAGGATTATAAGGTATGTAAAATCTGATGAAATCTCTAAACTTGAAATTCTCATGATTTTGGAAAATCCGAAATCAGATGTTGCATGTGTGTTATGTGATTAGATTAAGGATGATATAGTGTCTAGGAGTGAAACCTAGACAACTACATGTGAAATCATGTTCAAATTCAGGGGATTTCATGAACACCTTGAAGGTGGGTTGTGGGTTTTACAAGATAATGATGAACATTAGGGTTTAGAATGATTATCCTAGTGTAATTTGATTATAGAAAGTGATTCCAGAAAGATATAAAAATTCTACCTATGAAGTGTTTGTTGAAATGCCTCAAAGAAGGCTTGAAACTAGAATTTTGTAGTTAAAACACCTAATTGTGATGTTTTGGCTATTATGTGAAATGTGATTACAAAGAGTTCTAAATATGATAAAATTGAACTCTATAGGAAAGGATACCGGAACGTCAAGTGGACAAGCCGGTGGCGATTCGCGGTTGAAGGGCGTACACTAAGGTATGTAACTTGACCCGTTACATTAAGTAAATTTAGATCATTGTAATTGGCATAGTTGAATTTTAAAATACAAGTTGCTATGAATTAAAGCGATGATATCGCTATATTGAATAGTTGGTCGAAAGTTGGTTAGAACTTGTTGGTAGTCGTCAAAAAGGAAGGAATTCCGTAGACGAGCCAAACGGGTCGGATAATCAAGTAAGGCATGGTTAATGCTCCGGATTATGATAGATTGATTGTTGATTTTGAATATTATATAACATATTAGAAATACGAGATTTTAATGTATCGGTATCATAGAAAACTGAAATCCGAGAGTTGGGGTCTTGGTGTAATGAACAAACAAAACAAAACATGAAATTCCAGGTACTACCGTAACTACCGTAATTTACGGTAGATGTTATATGTTTACGGTGTGAGTCTACTGCTTTACGGTGGACACTTATTGAACATTGACCACCGTAACTTACGGTGGAACCGTAAGTTACGGTAGGGTCTAAACTTTTATAAATTTTGTGAAATTGAAAAATTTAAATTTCATTTCGATAGTAGTTTTGAACAAGTAATATTCTGACCATACTAACATAAATGTTTATGTAAACATTGTAGTCTTAGGTACTCAAAGTTTATGGATGACGATCAAGCAACTTACCAAGAACCGAACACGATTTTTGAAGCTTCCGCTATGTTTTAATCTTACTTAAACTTTGTTCTTGGGTTGTAAACAAATTCTCAAACAACTTTTGTATGTTCTAACCTAGTCATTAGTTGACTAAGGTTTATGATACTTCTGAAACTTATGTTAAACTATTATCTTTTGTATAAAATTTTACTTATATTCAAGTAAATTTAGAGGGTGTTACACTTGTTCACATAATCCCTTAAGGATTCCTGAGGTCCTTGAGTTATCCTGTAAAGATCACTGGTTAATTTCTCAAAACTCCGACTACAAGAAAACTGACTATTAAATAAATTAACCAAATGAGCAAACGAAGTAATTGAGTGAGGAGGAACATTTAACAGCCATTTTAAGGCTGATCCTGTCAATGTAGAACCGAAACCCTTGCATAAGCATGCTTCCTTGAGATCTGGAGGGATAGGATTGATTTCCATCCTTTCTCTATACTGGGCAATATGCTCTTCAGGATCCGTAGTTCCATCATACAGTTTCATGTTGGGAGTCTGAAATCTTTTTGGGATTTCAGCATCACAGATAGGATATGCAAAGCGGGATATCCTGTGGCTGTCTTGAGATACTTCCGGAATTAGCTGGACCACTCCAGGTACACTGGATATCATGTCCTTCAACTTCTGAAGCTCCCTAGTACATGTTGTCGTCATACCTGCATCCTGCAAAGACCCCTTATTGTTAGTAGCAAGTATATTATTATTTGACACGTTACCGGTCTGAGGATTCTGGCCATATCCTGAAGCGTATCCTGAGCTCCTCATAGTTGACATCCTGACCGAGGAGGGTATCTCAGGGGTCTGATTCTGAGAATGGCTTGGGACGATATTCCCCCGGTTATCCTCAGTGTAAACTGCAGAACTGAAGTTCAGAGCCCTAGGCTGTATAGGAGTGACAGTTTCTTCAGCAGGTCTACTTGGGCCGGATTTCAAGAGTTGTATTTCTCTCATCAGTGTCCGATTAGTTTCCTGCTGCTGCCTCATCTGTTCCTGTACACTACCAAACAAATTCAGAATTTCATCATTAGACGCCAAAACAGGACCGGATCCTTGGGTACTAGGAGCGGGAATAACATCCCGAGCTACATGGCTTTCAACTCCGTGTGATGAAGCTTGCATTCTTGGAGGAGGAGGTGGAAGCACCGAACCAATTGTTGTAGAGGTTGTAGCAGACATGGTGGAACAGCTCATGTTTGATCTCGAGGCCATTGAAAACAATTTAGAAAAGAGTTTTGACAAAATAAAACCGAGTAATGATTTTATTAAAGTTTTTAGCAAAAATAGCACCACTTGCCCCACGGTGGGCGCCAAATTGTTTTGGTCAAAAATTACCGAAGCAATTTAGTGATCAAATTAGTTAAGTGAGGTAGTGTGCTAAAATTATGTATGAAAAATATGTTAACCAAGTTAATTGTAAAAACAGTTTCAGGATACGGCTCAGGATATAGAGCTGTATCTATGATCAAACAATGAGCAAAAAAGTAAAGGTTGACACGTGATGTACGAGGAAAGCCCTTGATCAATCTAGATCGCCGGCACAAAACCTCGGGAGCTGACAATCGCAGCTGCCTTGTTCTTCTATTGCTTTAAATATAAGGATACAGTGCAGGATGTAGAGCGGATCAACTAGGTGTTACAATGTGATTTGAATACAAGTGTTTGTGTGTAGTGTTTGCAGTGAGCTAGATAGCAGAAGTGTTCGAGAATGTGTGTATCAGTTGCGTGCCTTAATCTGATCCGCCCCCATCTATTTATAGTAAAAGAAGTGTAACAAACTATCCTAAATAACAGGGATCCGGCGAATATTCCCCACTCGAACGTTGTAGACCTGGTCTTTCGGGTTCAACGTCTCTCACATAACAGATACGCCCGAGTCTCGAGGAGAAGAAGTCCATCTGACCGTTATCAACCCACAGCCTCTAACCTGCACGTGGTTAATTCAATCAACCTCAGGATATCGCCTAGGATGTTAGCAATATCCTAATCCAGTATCCTGATCACAAGCAAACAACCAAAAGCAGGATATTAGTCAGGATATGTACACTCGGAAAATAACCCATAACATGAGGTAGATGGTTCATACCATTATTCCCCATTGTAAGTATATGATGGAAAAGGGTCGTAACTTGGTTCTTCATAATACTCATATGAGGTGGGTTGTTCACGCCATGGTTCCTCATAGTAAGTATATGAAGGTGTAGGCTCATATCTTGGTTCCTCAAAGTATGAGTATGAAGGCTCATACCTTGGTTCATCAAAATATGAGTATGAGGGAGAAGGTTCATACCTTGGTTCTTCATAGGATGTGTATGAAGTGGATGGCTTGTACCTGGGCTCCTCATAGTATGTGTACGAAGGGGATGGTTAAAAGAGGTCACAATATTGTACCAAATGAGGATTACCACAAATGGTACAATACTCTTCCCTATAATCATCCTCCTCATAGTGGTAGTTGTAATCTCCTGAGTATTGATCCATAAGAATCACTCAGCAGACCACAACAGAGTCTCGGGACCAGAAAACAAAAAAAAAACGGAAACAGAGGCTGAGCACGGCCCCGTGTTCAGTGAGCACGGCCCCGTGGTCAGGTTCTGTATCTGGGCGTTTAAAAAAATGTGACTGGTTTTGTGCAGCACGGGGGCGTGTTCAGCGAACACAACCAAGTGTTCAGACTTTGTATCTGAGAGTTTTGTAAAAATTATGCAGCACGGGGGCGTGTTCAGACTACTGTAATGCAAAAACTACCTAAAATGTAAAAATGTGCGCGCGGTTTTAAAAAGGTTTTGAAAAACGATTAGGCTGTCGATTTTAAGCTTTCTTAAAATCCTTGTGTCCCCGGCAACGGCGCTAAAAACTTGATGCGTGTGTAGTGTTATATATTTTTATTAATATTTTAAGCCCATTTTACACATTAGTCAAGTTTTAATATTAATATTTTAAGCCCATTTTACACATTAGTCAAGTTTTAAACTTATAAAACACGATATTTTACTAACACTAAATACACATATGGGCAAGTGCACCCATCGTGAGCGTAGTATAGCGTTGGTAAGATACCGAGGTCGTCCAAGGACACAAGAGCTTTTAGTACCGGTTTATCCTCAACGTCTAATCAAATCAAAATTTTTAGAAAAGGTTTTAAACATGAAAAATAAAAACTAAAATGCTGAAAATAAAAATAAAATAAAAACAGATAGACTAGATGAATCACTTGGATCTGACTCGCCTTTAATGTAACCTTTGATGATTTCCGCACTTTTGCACTTTTTAAGAGATTATCTTAGTTATAGTAGTAGGCCCCTCTTTTGAAGGTGACGTTACCCTCAACCCAGTGGTTTGAGTCAGCAAGGATACAATCCCAAAGGGTCGGAATATTGAAAGATAATTAATTAAGCTATTAATGCGTAAAGTGGTAGGCCCCTCTTTTGAAGGCGACGTTACCCTCGGCTAAGTGGTTTGAGTCAGTAGGGATACAATCCCAAGTAGCCGGGTTAATGTATTAATAGTAGTTTACATGTGAGGGGATCAAGCTATTCGCACCCCCGCCATCCAATACCAGTGGGTATTGAAGGAGGTCCTAGTAAGCTTGACCCAGGTCCTTGCAGGATCTATACACTGAACAAGGCAAGAACCTTACTAAACCATTCCCTTAACCACCGACCAGGTAGCCAACATATCTCTATATAGACCGTAGAGATATGAATGGTGAAAATCTTTTACTTTATATAGACAGTAAAGTAATGCCAAGACACCACGGACAAATGATAAAGAAGTTTCACCTTCAACATAAGAAACTAGTTATTAAAGTCATTAATACAAAACCAAAAAAAAAGTGCGAAAAGATTAAAAATCAAAAGTATTACATTAAATGTTTGGCTTCACCAAGTGATTTAAGAGACTTAGCCAAACATGGCCTTTGATTGACAAGAACTCTTACTTTCAATCTTGGATCGCGAGACTACTACACACACTCTAAGGTGGATGATGGATGGTGGTGGTGGATGTAGGTGTTGTAGGGGTGGTGGAGTGGTGGTGAAGTGGGAGAGAGGTGGTTTGCCAAGGGATGCCTTTGAAGTGAGCCAAGCACCCCTATTTATAGCCTGAACAGAAGCCCGGACATGGTCCCGTGTCCACTGGACATGGCCCCATGGCCATCCTCTTTCTCTTTCTTCATTAATTACAATTGTCTGCATTAGGCTCCACACGCCCCCGTGTTCGCTGGGCACGGCCCCGTGTGCAGAAGCGTATATGTACTATCAAGATTTGCAAGATTCTGCAAAACTTAGCGTTGACCACGCCCCGTGATGAGCTGGGTACGCCCCCGTGCTGGGAATAGAAGCTTTTTCAACTTTGTCATTTTTTGCAGACAACTGGCCACGCCTCCGTGTCCGCTGGGCACAGGGCCGTGGTCAGCCTTCTGTTTCTTGTTTTTGCTTGGGAAGATGCTGTCGAGGGGTTGGGCATGCCACGTTTATTTCTTTTCTTTGTATTTATGTTAGTTTTTGCTACATATTTGTTCCTTTTGTTCATTTAAGCTCTTTTGGTCCTGAAAATACAAAAGGAAGACAAAAGCACACTTTTTCCAATATTAGTACTAAAAAGGGTTAGTTTTATGCCTCATTTGATGTAATTTATATGTTGCATTTTACACATATCAGTCATGAACTCTCGATATTCGGCACTCAACATGTTGTAGTAGTAATATATTTTCTGTTCTTCGGTCGTCACTAACTCGTCACAGAATCTCAGTTTGTCAAGGAAGATACCCGTGATCTTATCGATTGATTCACCCTTTTGCCTTAACTGGATGAATTCCTCCTTGATTCTGATGATGACCGCCTTGGGACTGTGGTGTTTAAGAAATGGTGCCTTAAACTCGTCCCATGTCATCACCCTCAATGCTTCATTCTCGGTCTCCTTTTTCTTATTGTCCCACCAATCTTTTGCTTGGCCTCTTAACTGACCCGTACCGTAAGCTACGAAGTCATTCGTGTTGCAATGGGTTCTTTTAAACACCCTCTCGATATCGCTTAGCCATCGTTGGCATATTATCGGATCAACCTCCCCATTGTAAATTGGCGGTTTACAAGCCATGAACTATTTGTATAAGCAACCTTTATGTTCTCCGGATTTTTTCTTCACTAGGTTGGCATTGTCTTCCAACCTTTTGATCCGTTCTTCGACTACTGAAAGCACTGTACCTTGGATCTTGTCTATAAAACTGGATAGACTATTCTCGATTGCCTTTCCTACCTCTTCGACATTCACTTCTTTCATTTGTTCGGTGACTATCGGCACCGCATCATTGTTACCTTTTTTCCGTCATCTTGAAACTGAAATGTTTATACCAATTGTTAAACATTTCATTTTATAACATATGCTTTATTCGCTTTGGTTTAGCCTAGTTCATAACTTTCTTTAACCATTCTCATTTAGTGCACTTTCCGGGTTCAAGTGTGTTAACATGCTCTTCCCGTGCACGTCAATTCACATTTCTTTTTCTAACCTTTAATAAATCTACTAAAGTAACTAATTCTTACCGGATGTTTGATCAAGCTTGAACCGAACTCACTTTGTTAACAACCTTGAGCTCTAATTACCAACTTGTAACACCCATCTCATTTTAAAATGAAATTACCACTAAATGCATATTTAATTTAAGGAAAATACAGATTTTCCAAAATTTACGTTCAGTTTAAAGTTTCTACTTAAATAAAGTATCTAGGATTTCTACATCCTTACTAGTTTAGACAAACATAATATAGCATAAAGTGTTACATGATCCATATTAAACTAAACAAAAGACGTTGTTCGCGGAAGCTTCGAAAATTATAGTGTTCGGTTCATGCTATAAGCTTGATCGTTATCCAGGATATCATCTATAGCACCTAACATCCAAACCATCTCAAATGTTAGTTTTGATAACATATAAACATATATATTCAAGTTCTAATACCAAACAAATGGAAACAAAAATAAAAATTCGAAATTTGGTCTGTTGCGCCACGCGACAGACTCCCTTTCATATTTCGCGGGCCGCGAGTGGCCCCGCGTGTCGCGCCAGGACCAGCTCACCCCGTCGCATGCCGCAGGGGAGGCTGTTTTCCAACAGATCCGGATCTGGGTCTGCGTTTTCTGCCCAGCTCCATTTTTTTCTAAAAATTCAAACTTTAAATGTTAATAACTACTTATCTAGAAGCCCGTTTTAGGCGATTCTTTTTCCTACGCGTCCGTAATAAAAATACAGATCCATTTATCATAATTAACCGCATCGAAACCCGGTTTATAAACTACTAGTTCATAAATCCATATTTCAATTATTCGACCCGTTAGTTACATCATCAATCTTCTATGTTTCTTAACTTATTTACCCATTTCTCGGGCTCGACTACTTTGGCGTATTATTACCATTCCATGGTTTTACATGCTTAATAGAATCATGCTCATTTTAAGTATTTTTGAGCATGTCGTTTACGCAGATTTTTACAAGTTAAATTTCTAATTGGTTCTCCCAACATCAAGGGCTCTTAAATCAAAAATTAGTGTATCCATTACATGGCTTACACACCCAATCCCTAACACATTATGTGACCTTCAATTCACTACTTATTACCTTGTTTTGAAAAGCATAGTTTTTGACCCGTTTAGTTGTCGAGTGAAAACCTTCACTTCGATGACAAGCTAAGATTTATTCCGACCAATATTTTGACCCATTTCTAGGATATGCCGAACGGTTCTAACCGCTCTTTTCAATTCGTATTGCTTGTTTCAATCATGCCTTAACCATTCATTTCAAGTCTGTTTTGTTTTGCCGAGTGAACTTCGTCACTTCTATGGCTTACTATACATACACAAGTTATTCAATTTGACCCGTTTGATCTATCGAGTGAACTTCGTCACTTCAATGATACATCAAACATCCTTATCACACTACAATATTATTAACAAGGAATACTAAACATTCTTTGTACTAAATGACGGAACTAATAGTTACGTACCTTTAAAGCGCCCGTTTCAAATGCGTATCTCCACCGGCTTGTCCACTTGACGATCCGGATTCCTTGCCTAAAGAGTTCAATTCACAACCGTTTTAGAACCCTTTTTATATGTTTTAACGAATAATTTGCCATATAAATCAAACACACGTTTTTTTCCGATTTTCAACATTTTATTTTTTTTCATTTAGGCATTTTAACGAACACCTAACGGGTTTAAATTTTACATAATTAAAATCAAGTGCACGACTTGTCATTTTTGCCAAATATTAGCATTCATTTCATTTCTATTATGTCAATCATGCATACTAACATCAGAATCATCTCCTAGAAATTAAGTGATACCACTTTTGGTAGTCACAATTCTTGTGTTCATCCTATTTCTACAAAACCCATTTAACCTATAAATGGATTACATGAATTTCATAATTTGAACACAATTTCAGCAAGTTATCAACTAGGATTCCCTCCTAGACATGTTTTCATTACAAACTTCATCTAAACAACAAATAATCAAGCTCCAATTTCGATTTCACAAATTATCAAGAATTTGAGATGGAACTAAATGATGAAATTTAGCATACCTTATGATCCCTTCAACGAGGTGATCACGAATTTGTGATTAGATTTCGATTTGAAACAGATTTGAGCTTTCAATTTGATAGAAATAACAAGAAGTAGGGTTTTGTGGGGGAGCCTTGGTCGCCCCTGTACTTGTTCGATCCAGACCCACACACTAAGTGTGTGTTTGGATTTTTAATTATTGTTTTATTAAAACTAGTTTCCATTTTAACACCTTTGGTCCTCTAACTATTATCAAGTTTAATTTTAAATGTTTTAACCAAATTTCTTTGTTATTACTTGACTTGTGACTCACTAGGTTATTTATTCGTAGTTAGTTTATTTTCGTTATTTTACACTTTAAAATTTCAATATAAAGTTTTATATTTTCGGGGGGTTACACGAACGATAACAAAAGGCGAAGGTTCGTCAGCAAGGACAATGAAGATATGGTTGCAATGCGATCGTGGCGGCGAACCCAAAAGTAAAGCATCAGTTTGGCGTTCCAGTAGCAAAAAGGTTGGCCGTCCTTTTAGTCTGATAGGGAAACTAAACTCAAGTAGTGGTAATTGGAGCCTTGTGGAGAAGAAAAACATTCATAACCATGAGCCTGCTGAATTTCTCAAGGGCCATGCGTTTGCTAGAAGGCTGACCTCGAACGAAGAATCACTGGTGGAGAGACTTTATTTGCAAAACACGGAGCCTACAAATATACATTTAACCATAAGAAAACAAAACCCACACAGCGTGTGCATTCTACAAGACATACAAAACATGATAAAAAAGATTAAACTCAAAATGTACGACGATCGAATTCCAATGCATATATTGGAGAACATGTTGCAAGAAGAAAGGTAAGTTTATTTCACTAGGGTGAATCCCTCCACAAACGTTGTGATAACTCGTAATTTCAAGAGCCTTTTTCCTTGTTCAGTTTTGATATAACTTACGTGTACAATATCTGAGTGATAATTGGGCTTGATTATAAGTAAAGGGTGGCGAACATTATTAGTGGATGTATATATACTCAAACCTATTAAACACAATTGGGATCATAAGCTTAGTAACACAAGTACAAGTCGGTCGCGCATCCTAGCCGAGTCGCACACTCCTCACTTGGGCCAAACATCCATCCTTTGCTACTTGACTATCCTCGGCCCAACATTCACAAATTAAAAGCTGGGTTCGTCCCATGTATTTCAAATACATATGTATACAAGGTGGTGAGGGGATTTCTTTCATCTAAAACACACATAAGGAAAGCAAACCCTAATTCCCTATGCTCTGGAGGAAGACTCCCCTCCATGTTCGATTCTCCTCCCTTCTCGGCTATAACCAAATCCCCTTGCATCTCATTTTCTGGTAAGTACACTACCACTAATCGATTTTGTACATGGCAGCACTCATAATTGTTTAACGATCTACATGGATGTTATATTGATTTTAGTGAATCCGTAATTGTTAGAAAGCATCTTAAACGCCATTTAATTCAGATCGTGTAAGTGATAATCTGATTGATACTTGTTAGCGTGAGACTAATTGTAATTCAGCATGATTTCGTGTGGTTAATAGAATGACGATCTAGGGTCACGCAATGTATTGCTGCTAATCAAGAACCCTAAAAACTATTTTACTATGGCTTGTGTTGACAAACTGTTAAGAGTGTAAATCTTTGATTTTGATTTATGTGATGATTCGTATTATACAAAAGGTGCTATGCAATGTCTAAATCAACTTGGATGTGGTCGATCATCGTGAAAATTAATCGTCATTGATTGGGTGGTTATTAGGGTTTAGGAATTCAAGAAACTGTTGAAGTGCAGTGACGAAGGACTCCCCACGAAGAACTGATTCTTCGTCGACTGGCCTTTGACGAACAATTATGGTTCTTCGTGGCAACACTTCTAGACGAAGTACGGTTCTTCGTCGAGAGGATCTTTCGCCATGAGGACATCCCACGAAGAACTGGTTCTTCGTGGAGATGCTGCAAGTGAGCAAACAAACAGAACATTTTAAGCAGTAAGGTTTCAAGTAGTTTATGAGGATGATGAATGTTTATATTGATCAAGTTTTATTTGATGCATATTAATAATAGTAATCATGAAAAAGGAACCTGGTTTGGTGTGTGGGTAGCAAACTCACCTGTTAAGTGTTATTATGTGACATGCACGTGAGATCTAGACTGGTATGAGATTGAGTATTGGCTATGTGTTATATGGTGATCTTTGCGGCAAATGCAATCTGTGAAAATACGTATATTGTTATGTGATTGACTTGCATATGAAACCCATACATTTGTTATGTGACTTTACGATAAACGTTATGGATCAATGGATTGCATGATTAACGGTTACGACTCGAATAAGGACGTGTGTTTTACTTGTCTGCTACTTGTGTAACGTGTACGATGGATACGTGATATCTGTGAACATTATACTGACTATTCTTGGTAACCACGGTAGGGCATGGTTGACCAACTTGGAATGGGTAATATAACATACCGAGCAATCTAAGGTGAGTTCACTTCTCTTGAGCATGCATCTCGGTGGGTGGGACAATCAATCGGGTATTCCTGAGAGGAATAAGTCTTTTGGGTAAAAACTGGGATGTTAGATAATACACTCATTTCCTATCACCTTAAGTCCCATCTTCTACCGAATAGTTACCTAAGAGATAACGGGGTATTAGTTGATAGCGCTATTAGGCTTGGCAACCTCACACCATACCTAAGAGGATGGGCGTGAACTGATGACCTTAATCATGACCAATGCTTTGATAGGGGCATTGGGGACGGGCAAAACAATCTGACGCCATCTTTTACGGTACTCGAGTTATTATCAACATTATTTTCGGAATTGTTATTAAACTGGACGAATCACTTGGTAACTAAACGTTTGGTAAAAACTGTGAACTCACCAGCGTTGTCTGATACACTTGTTTGCATGCTCGCAGGTTAATCGATATGTTGCTATAGAACTTGTTGCCTGGGATGCTGGAGTGGTCATGGGTCGAGATACATGGATACACGAGACAAGTCTAATAACTTTCATACACTTTGTTCACGAAATACCTAACTAATGAATTATGCTTCCGCTGTAAACGTTGGGTTATACTTTATGTAATGTAACGCTTTATTTTAATGAATGAAAGTTTGTACTTAAAATTTTGTACGAGTTCAATGTGATTAGTGGCTAGATCCTGGTACGTCACACGCCTCGCAGGGGTTTACGCTTGGGGTATTTTTGGGGGTGTGACAGTTTGGTATCAGAGCCACTGGTTATAGTGAACTTGGTTTAAAAAAACGTTTTTATAAAAACCAGACTATAACCGAACAGTTCTGAACACGACCATGACACTCAGCTCCAGATTGCAAGGTTCGTATCTCGTTTACTCATTGCACTACATAACTAGTGAACACTTACGTATGATATTGCATGTGATTGCACATTTAGCACTACAATATGAATTCATGTGTTACTTGCCTATGTTATGTGATTGATAGTGTGTCATTTCTCCTAGACATTCGTGACCCATGCTTTGTGGTGTCTTTTGTCTTGCTACTCGAGTCTGAGGAACCGTTTAACACGAGTTAGGAGGAAATGAGACAACCATGCAAATCATATTATTATTGTAGGTGCACACATAATAATAATGTGGGGTGCATGTGATTCCCAGTGAGGCTTAACGAGTGTGAAAGGGGTTCATTCAATTATTCGCTCTAATGAGAAACACAACGATCTATAGGAGTCGTAGCGATGATTGCCTCCTATTCGAACGTAATCCTTTCACTACCCTCTGAATCCTTACGAACCTTGATGATATTGAGTGTTGCCTGAACACACATCTTAACGTCTAGAGAACCGTTTAAGAATGTTAGGTGCTAGTGCGAATGCCTCTGAGTTGGATTAACGAAGCGTCTAATGTTTGGTCTGTACTCTCTTCACCTTTCTCGTTTACTTGAATTCCATGAATTGACGCCTTAGATCCGAAAAAATGATTGCCTCTGCAGTTCTCTAATAGCTTACCGTGGGTTATTCAGTCGACTCATAAGACAGATGGGCAAGAAGTTGAACGTAACACCTTACCGACCCTAGTACTATGACGGCATTGATTTCTAACAATGAACACCCGTAGATTGACTAGGAACGAGTCCCTGACCCTAGTCAGCAGCCTCTGGGAGCCAACTCTTATGAACTAATCGGGGCATAAAACGCTGACAATCAACCGGAGCAGGGGATGTGTAAATGCTAGCGCCACGGGCAGTACCCTAGGACGTGTTAAGGAATGTGGAAAGGTGGACACTTTTGGTGAAAGATCATAAGGCTCTGTTTACAAAGCAGCAACATCGGAGAAAACCGCCACGATAACAACGAGGTACCCATAACCACAGCCTTTAGTATTGGAATGCAGGAGACTTCGACGATAACGACGACGGTGAGAATGGTGCTCGTGGAGGGGTACTTACGATTGGCATGGGTGACGCCAGACATGATAACAATATAGTGACTTGACATTTTATGATTAACCTTTATCCCCCTGTTTTGTTGGACACCGACACTTCTTGAAACCGAACCTGTTGAAGAATCGGCCGATGGCAAGCCAATTGAGGCCTCACATGTTTGTTAGGACGCAAACTCAACCTTGTGGGTCAAGTGTTCGACATCGACCTTCTTTCTGTTGCCCTTGATAACTCCGATGCGGTAGATAGTATGGGCTGGTTATATAGATATCGCGCTGATATACCCTGTAAGGAGAAAATTTTGTGTATCCCTCTTCCTGGTGGAAGATCATTGTCTGTCCTAGAGCGTCAGAGTGGTGTATAGGTTGGTGTCGTTATAGCTATAAGTGTCCACGAAGGGATTATCTTGCCATTTTTAACACTCGTTACTGGAGCTAGGGCTGAGGAAAGGAGGATCCAGGATCCACCAATTGTTTGTGATTTCTTCCGATGTGCTACCCAAAGAACTTTCAGGTTTATTTCCACAACCGTGGGGTGGAATCTCAGCTGATCTCACACCAGGGGCAGCCCTGATTACTCGTACTCCTTATCGTCTTGCACCAAGAGGGTTGCAAGGACTGTCTAATCAACTTCAGGAACCGTCAGACAGGGGTTTCGACAGACCTAGTTTTTGCCTTGGGGGGGAGGCAGTTCTATCCGTGAAGAAGAAAGAAAGGCCTTTTCGTATGTATGCTGATTATTGAGAACTCAACGAGGTGACTGCCAAGAACTGATAGCCTCAACCATGTATTGACAATCTATTGACCGGTTGCGAGGGTCAAGCTCCTATTCGAGAGTTGACAAACGAACGAGTTATCATTAGATGGAACTCCAAGAGGAGGATGTTCCTAAGACGGCATTTCAAACACAGTATGGCCATCACGATTTTCTGTTCTTATCATTCGAGTTACCCAACACACCAGCAGCCTTATGGATCAAATGAATCGTATGAGTCAACCTCATCTCACCGAATTCGTCAATCGTGTTTATTGATGATGTTCTGAATCATTTCCAGGAGAAAGGAACACCATGAGCGGCACTTGTAACTTACCTTAGTGCTCCTGAGGAAGGAGCAACCCCACGCGAAGTCTCTCTAAGTGTCACATCTGGATTCGAGAAGCACACTCTCTTGGTTATATAGTCAACGGATTGGGAATACACATGCATCCCGCTAAGATCCATTATATTAGAAATTTGATCGGCACCAAAGATTCCGTCGGAGGTGCGGCAATTTCTTAGTCTCGTTAAGTACTGTCGCAGAATCATCAAGGGGTTATCGAAGATCGCACAGCTTTTATCGCTTTAACACAGCAGGGTGCTGTGTATTTATGGAGGGCAAAACAGGAGAACGTCTTTTCAGCTTTGAAACCAAGCTCTACAATATTGTCCTTACCCGATGGTACAGGTGATCTGGTTGTGAACCATATGGTTTCGATTCAGGGTCTTGGTTGCGTGCGGATGGAACGTGAGAATGTGATAGCCTACGTTTCTTAGTAGTTGTAAATAAGAATGGCACGACTCGCAACCTGGGTGGAAGCCATGGCCTTTGGATTTAATATTTGTAGGCGTTACTTGTACGGTACCAAATGCACTATTTAGACTGATCACAAGGGCCTCCGGCATATCTTTGATCCGAAAGAGCTAAACATCCGACGATGTAGTTAGATGGAACTCTTGAACGATTATGAGTGTGAAACCTAAACGTGTACGAGCTTCGCGGCTCACCATTGACTCTAACCTACCTGATCAGATCCGTTCTGCCCAAACCGAAGCGTTGAAGGGCGAGAACCTCCCAGCTGAATTCATGCGGGGCATGGAAAAACAACTTGTATCTAAAATTGGGCAGTATTCACTACTTCATGGACCAATTATAGGTCTCACTGTACAACAACTCTAGGGAACTTGTGTTGGGCGAAGCACACAAGCCTCGATATTCTACTCGTCAGGGTTTCGATAGAATGTCTTAGGATCTAAAGATCTTGTACTAGTGACTGGGCATGAAGGCCCATATAGCAATGTATGTGAACGATGTTTGACTTGTGCGAAAGTCAAGGTGGAATATCAGAAACCATCTAGTTTGTCTCAGCAACCAGAAACACCCATATGGAAATGGGAGCAGATTGCCATGTATTTTTGTTTCTGGCCTACCAGAAACTCGAAACGGAAACGATACCATTTGGGCGATCGTTAATTGTCACACAATGTCAGCACACTTTCCTGCAATCAAGAAATCTGACAAGTCTTCACAGCCAGTGGACTCTTTTTGGAGAAAGCGGTACCAGGCAAGAAGTGCCAACCTCTATCATCCCGGATCGTAATCCGCATTTAGCGTCTGATTTGTGGCAGGCGACGCACAAATCTTCCAACTCACGTCTAAACATGAACACTGTTTATCACACCTTCGGACAGATGGTCAGAATAAGCGGACCAACCAGACACTCGAAGACATGCTACGAGCATGTGTGATTTACTTGGGTAAAAGTTGAGACATTTACCTTTGGTAGAATTTCACTGCAATGGCTACCGTTCTAGTATTCAGGCAGCACCGTTCGAGGCATTGCATGGATGAAAATGTCGATGTCTTTGTTGGGCTGAGGTGGGTGACAGCCTAATCACAGGCCCAGGGCTTGTACTCGAAACTCATGAGAAGATTGATTAAAACGGATATCGTATGGCGTCAGTGCATGACCGTCAGAAAAGCCGCTAAGCGTAGGAAACCCTTAGAATTCGCAGAAGGCAATCGTGTTATGTAGGAAGTTTCACCCTGGGAGGGTGGGGTGCGCTTTGAGAAGCGCAGAAAACTTAATTCACGATACGTTGGGCCATTCGGGATTCTGGTGAGAATCGACAAGGTGGCCTACAAACTCTAATCATCTAACAAACTGGGCAATGTTCATGTTGTTGTTCACGTCTTAAATCCGAAAAAGCGTTTGTCTGGCGAAACACTTGCGGTCTCTATGCAAGAACCATAGGTCGATGATAAGTCGCAGTTTGTCAATGAACCCATCGAAATCATGGACCGGGAAGTTAAGGTTCGTAATCATAGACAAATTCCAATCATACGAGTTTGTTGGAACTCAAGACATGGACCGGAGTTCGCGTGGGAACACGAAAATCAGATGAAGCTTAAGCATCCTCAACTATCCAATACTGTTCAATCTAATCCTGATGCAACTGGTGAATTTCAGGACGAAATTCCCTTTCAAGTTGAGGATGATGTGGCACCTGAGGAAAATCTACAGTCATCCTGACCTATTGCTTCTTTCTTCTTGCTTCTTTCATCCGAGACTGCTCATCAAATTTCGTCTTTCAAGTTGGGGATTATGTGACAACTCGTAATTTCAAGAGCCTTTTTCCTTGTTCAATTCTGATATAACTTACATGTACGATATCTGAGTGATAATTGGGCTTGATTATAAGTAAAGGGTGGCGAACATTATCAGTGGATGTATGTATACCAAAACCTATTAAACACAATGGGGATCATAAGCTTAGTAACACAAGTACAAGTCAGTCGGGCATCCTAGCCGAGTCGCACACTCCTCCCTTGGGCCAAACATATTTCCTTTGCTACTTGAGTATCCTCGGCCCAACATTCACAAATTAAAAGCTGGGTTCGGCCCATGCATTGCGAATACATATGTATATAAGGTGGTGAGGGGATTTCTTTCATCTAAAACACACACAAGGAAAGCAAACCCTAATTCCCTATGCTCTGGACGAGGACTCCCCTCCATGTTCGATTCTCCTCCCTTCTTGGCTATAACCAAATCCACTTGCATCTCATTTTCTGGTAAGTACACTACCACTAATCGATTTTGTACATGGCAGCACTCATAATTGTTTAATGATCTACATGGATGTTATATTGATTTTAGTGAATCCGTAATTGTTAGAAAGCATGTTAAACGCCATTTAATTCAAATCATGTAAGTGATAATCTAATTGATACTTGTTAGCGTGAGACTAATTGTAATTCAGCATGATTTCATGTGGTTGATAGAATGACGATCTAGGG
The DNA here is from genome assembly GCA_030545235.1 of Helianthus tuberosus. NCBI lineage: Eukaryota > Viridiplantae > Streptophyta > Magnoliopsida > Asterales > Asteraceae > Helianthus > Helianthus tuberosus. The sequence goes on from JARYGA010046105.1 coordinate 533,242, forward strand.
TCACGCAATGTATTGCTGCTAATCAAGAACCCTAAAACTCTTTTGCTGTGGCTTGTGTTGACAAACTGTTAAGAGTGTAAATCTTTGATTTTGATTTATGTGATGATTCGTATTATACAAAAGGTGCTATGCAATGTCTGAATCAACTTGGATGTGGTCGATCATCGTGAAAATTAATCGTCATTGATTGGGTGGTTATTAGGGTTTAGGAATTCATGAAACTGTTGAAGTGCAGCGACGAAGGACTCCCCACGAAGAACTAATTCTTCGTCGACTGGCCTTTGACGAACAATTGTGGTTCTTTGTCGCAACACTTCTAGACGAAGTACGGTTCTTCGTCGAGAGGATCTTTCGCCATGAGGACATCCCCCGAAGAACTGGTTATTCGTGGGGATGCGGCAAGTGAGCAAACAAACAGAACATTTTAAGCAGTAAGGTTTCAAGTAGTTTATGAGGTGTATGAGGATGATGAATGTTTATATTGATAAAGTTTTATTTGATGCATATTAATAATAGTAATCATGAATAAGGAACCTGGTTTGGTGTGTGGGTAGCAAACTCACCTGTTAAGTGTTATTATGTGACATGCACGTGAGATGTGGACTGGTATGAGATTGAGTATTGGCTATGTGTTATACGGTGATCTTTGCGGCAAATGCAATATGTGAAAATACGTGTACTGTTGTGTGATTGACTTGCATATGAAACCCATACACTTGTTATGTGACTTTACGATGAACGTGATAGATCAATGGATTGCATGATTAACGGTTACGACTCATATAAGGACGTGTGTTTTACTTGTCTGCTACTTGTGTAACGTGTACGATGGATACGTGATATGTGTGAACATTATACTGACTATCCTTGGTAACCACGGTAGGGCATGGTTGACCAACTTGGAATGGGTAATATAACATACCGAGCAATCTAAGGTGAGTTCACTTCTCTTGAGCATGCGTCCCGGTGGGTGGGACAATCAATAGGGTATTCCTGAGAGGAATAAGTCTTTTGGGTAAAAACTGGGATGTTAGATAATACACTCATTTCCTATCACCTTAAGTCTCATCTTCTACCGAATAGTTACCTGAGAGGTAAAGGAGTATTAGTTGATAGCGTTATTAGGCTTGGCAACCTGACACCATACCTGAGAGGACGGGCGTGAACTAATGACCTTAATCACGACCAATGCTTTGATAAGGGGCATTGAGGACGGGCAAAACAATCTGACGCCATCTTGTACGGTACTCGAGTTATTATCAACATTATTTTTGGAATTGTTATTAAACTGGGTGAATCACTTGGTAACTAAACGTTTAGTAAAATCTGTGAACTCACCGGCGTTGTCTGATACACTTGTTTGCATGCTCGCAGGTTAATCGATATCTGGCTATAGAACTTGCTGTCTGGGATGCTGGAGTGGTCATGGGTCGAGATACATGGATACACGAGACAAGTCTAATAACTTTCATACACTTGGTTCATGAAATACCTAACTAATGAATTATGCTTCCACTGTAAACGTTGGGTTATACTTTATGTAATGTAATGCTTTATTTTAATGAATGAAAGATTGTATTTAAAATCTTGTACGAGTTCAATGTGATTGGTGGCTAGATCCTGGTACGTCACACGCCTCGCGGGGGTTTACGCTTGGGGTATTTTTGGGGGTGTGACAAACGCGGTCGAGGAGGTCTTTTTCGTTCATCCGGACTCGTACAACATGTGGCGTGCATTCCCACATGTGTTGATGATTGATGCTACCTACAAAACGAATGAGTATAAGCTTCCGTTTATTCAAGTTGAGGGTGTGACATCGACACACAAGTCTTTTTGTTTGGCTCATGCGTTAAGAAAAAAAAAAAAGATAACTTCTGATGGGTCCTAGAGAAGCTCAAAGAATTGTTTGTAGATTGTATGGAGCCACATGTAATTGTAACAGATAGGGATCAAGCTTTGATGAATGCTTGCGATAAAGTATTCCCAAAAGCTTCGAAATTGCTATGTAGGTGGCACATCTCACAGAACATTCTAAAACACTGTCGGGCAAAATTTACGGATGAAGACTGGAAAATATCCAAGCTTTCTTGGTCTTGACTGTGTAGTTCTCCCACTCCGACGCTATACAATTATAACTTTGAGCGGCTTTTCACGCGATTGGCTAACGACGAACGATCAGGTACATATTATATTAGTTTACATACATTCATCCGTACATACATACATACAAACATTACAAATCATTGTATTCAATTTTTTTTCAGATTGTCTGGAGTATTTGTATAATGTGTGGCTGAAAGATTATAAAGAAAAGTTCGTTTCAGCTTGGACTAACACAGTCCCCAATTGGTCAACATACAGCCAACAGAGTTGAAAGCCAGCATTCTAAGTTTAAGAGATACATTAAAGGGCCAAACAACTCGTTCCATAGACTTTTGTGGCTTGTTGGAAAAGTTGTAGAGTCACAACACATACAAATAAAACTTAGTTTTCAGGAGAGCAGGTCCGTGCAAATGGGGGACCACATAATACCGTTTTTTGACAACCTACGCGGTAATGTTTCCCAAAAAGCCTTAGACTTGTTGGTTGTCGAGAGGAAAAAGCTACATGCGTTGAGGGTAGCAGGGGGGACTTGTGGCCACCACCTTTCTAAGGGTTGTGGGTTGCCATGTGCTTGTCAGATGGAGTGGTGGGAAAGTACAGGTAACATAACAACTATAACATATACTTCGATCCATAGAATATAATCATCATTATACTTCATGTTTTAACTATGATTCTTGAAAAACAGGTTGCAAAATTCCACTTGCCGCGATAAACAGATTCTGGACAAAACTTGATTTTCAACAGAAAAACTTAATCAAGATGATTGTAATATTCAGGCGGAAATGGATAGACTCACACAACAACTAAAGGCGCAACCACCTGTAGTGTTAAAAAGTATGTTGTCGAAGATGAAAGCGGTGTTGAATCCAAGTATGACTGACCATCAACCGCCTGAGGTACAACAAGATACCCGGGGCCGCCCAACTACTAAAGCAAAACAACAAAAGAATGAAGACTAATGTGGGGTAAAATACACATATTTGTCCCGTGTAAATTGTATAATTATTGTGTAGAATTTATTTGTTTTTATTTAGTTTTAGTATTATGTTATATTATTTTATGTTGGGCTAGGTCCTAGTGCAAATGGAGCAAAAACGAGTAATATGGAAATGACCAGCCAGTTGGGCAAAGTTGGGGTGCCAGGGACCGAATAAAAATTCCAGCCCTTTTTCGTGAGTGGGCCGAGCCCTCTATCTCTATGTTATCTGAAAACTTGCACATATAGATGGATTGTGAAGCCTATTTTGCCATATATTATTATTGAGAGGAGGGCTAACGAAGCTAAAGAAAAAAAAAAGGCTGATGCTATTATTATTATTATTATATTTAAAATCAAGTTGCTGCCATATTATTACTATTTGTGATTTTAGTGGGCAACACAAAAAGAAAAAGGTAGTGGATGTATATTTTTTTGAGAGGGTGGCGACAAATTAAACACTGTAAATAAGCAAGATGTTAGTGCATATATGTGTTGTAAGTTGGGTTTTGGGAGTCTTTCAAAAAAAATTTTCCTTTTTAACCCTAAAGTTTTAATATTTGACAATTTTAAGTTTAAACTTCTAATCTTTGTTTTCTTTTTAACCCTAAAGTTTTTATCTTTGACAATTTACCCTAAAATTTTAATCTTAGACAATTTAAGTTTAAAATTTTTAATCTTTCTTTCCTTTTTAACCCTAAAGTTTTAATCTTTGACAATTTAAGTTTAAAGTTTTAATCTTTGGTAATTTAACCCCTTTGATTAATGTAACTTTTTTACTTCTAATTCAAACGTTTCCATCTTTTGCGATTTACCACTTTGATTTTTTTACTTATGTGTTGTAATTTTGCCTTTGTGGGTTTTTCAAAGAAAAAGTGGTTATGCATATGGTTGTTGTAACCTTGGCTTTGAGACTTTTTCAACAAAAATAGATTTTTTTACTTTTCACCCAAAAGTATTTCATAAATTACTTTTAACCCAAAACTATTTTTTTTTGTTTTTTTACTTTTAACACAAAACTTTTTATCTTTTGCAATCTATCATCACGACTTTTTTACTTTCAACTTTGGTCCTTTATAGTTTCCATTTTCCGCAAATTTTTCGCTTTATGCGTCGTTCTGAATTTTGTGACTTAAAACATCGCAACGTGCGTCTATGGTTTAGCATTTTTCACGTTTCGTTCTAAACTTTGCGAGTTAACACGACGCAACGTGCGTGTGTGGGTGAACGTTTTTACAACGTCTATTTTTTTCCGTTTGACAGGTTCAACATAACGTGCGCATCCTAAATCGACTTAGTTATAACTAAAGAATCCCCGCCGCATTACGGCGGGTCGTAATTCTAGTTGGAAGAAAGAAGCAAAGAATTGACTGGGAACATTAGTTTGAGATAAAATTTGGTGGGCCATGAAAGGCCTTTTATCTAGCAATTTACGTAATTTGCATGATAATGGGCCTGCACTTATATATGGATTGTTAAACCCTAGTCGACGAGAGGTGCATATAATCAACTCTTGGAATATATACACAACGAACAAAAAAGAATAAAAGGGGGGATCGGCAGAAGATATACGAAAAGAAGATAGTTGACGGCTGATTTGATACGCGGTTGCCATACGAATCGGGGGATTCAAGAGGTGATTTCTAATAGAGGAAGAAGGGATTTGATTCAAGAACGAAGCCGGGTTCGAAGGATAAAAGATTGACACATCGTTAGTCTTTATTTTTCGTTTTCTTTTTCGTTTAATCTTGTTCAATCATGATACTTGGCACTAAATATTATTGTTTTGATTATTCGAACATGTTTCGTGGCTAGTTTTTTCCTTCCACCTAGGTTTGATGAACTTGGAATATTTGTTTTGACTATTATATTTTTTTTTATCAACTACGACGCGTTTTGATTCAAAATAACTTTGATTCGTTGCTGATTATGAATATGTGTGTTTTTTCTTGGCTGTGATTATTGTTTGGTTATTGATTTTTGATGTGTTTAGAAAGAAGAAATTCACCCTAGACATATTTTAGTCACTTATAGGTCGTTTATTTCGGGTTCTCGATCTAAAGTTTGGTTTTAGAAATAATCCAAGGTGACGAAATTAATTAGATCAGCTAGGTTAAGGTGTGCATCCAATCTTGATGATTAGAAATGTAATTTGGGATTGCTAGGTCTGTTCTAGGCGTTGTTTGATAGTTTGAACACTCGATAGCTCAGGGTTCTTCTGTTTATTAGCGTTTAGTTGCTCCTAGATATCCGATGTATCAAATTGAGGTTAGCTTCACATCTAAAAGATTATTAGGGTTGTTATCTTCTAATTCTAGTAGTTGTGGGATTCGGTGTCGATAGGTCGAGTCGGTCCATCTTAGCACTTCATTACGTGTTCTGAGTGTTCTTCATAGTTCGGTTTCTAGGAACTGGAGAGTGGGGGTCCCGCTCTGAGCTGACTAGTTACTATAGGAGTTAATTATCCTTAGCGGGAAGTTGGTCGGATCAGATATCAGATCTTTAGTCGATTGTCAAAGTCATAAGTCATTACGTGTTCTAAGGGATTCATTGCCTAGGTGGTTTCTCCTTCTGATTGATCTCAAACTTGTGTTCCCAGTCTTTTGGTTATCTTAGTTCGTCTTATTTAATTTAATTTAGATATTAGTTTAATTTAATTGCAAATTTAGGATATTTAGAAAACCCCCAAAACAACAAAACAGATAAGTACAGTTAGGTTAGAGTCAGTCTAGTCAGAGGCTAGTAAACGTAGTCAGTAGAGTCTCGTGGGTTCGATACTCGGACTTACTTAGGTTATACTGCATTGACCGGTACACTTGCCGGTTGTGTGGTTTAGGTTTTAGAGAGTCTTAGTTTATAAATTTAAAACTTAGAGTGTCTAGTTTAGGGTTAAAATTAGTTAGTTTAATTAGACCACTTTTAGCTCATCAAAGACCTTGCGAGACGTAAAGATAAACAACCCGAATCACAGAGGAACGACTACACTCAAAAGCCAATTATACGACCTAGTCGTTCAAATAAAAGAAAAGAAAAAAATACAATACCGATTATAGATAAAGACTTTCCACTGTTGGCCGGGTACAGGTACATACATACATACATACATACATACATACATACATACATACATACATATTTTTAAAATTCTTTTTCAATTTTTTATTTTTTAAAATTTTTGAGTTTTTTTTTATTTTTTTCCAATTATAGGTACAAAAACATGATCGAGCATTTTAAGGATTGGCGTCCATCTAGCTATCGGAGATACATAACACATATCGAAGATGCCCAGCCGGACGGTAACTGTGGGTTTCGATCCATAGCTATGGGTTTGGGGTTGGAGCAGAAACAGTGGAAGTGGGTCCGCCAACAGCTACTCGACGAGATGTTCATTAACAAAAAGTGATGGGGGCATATATTCGACTCATTGGACAAGGGATGTTACAACAATGTGTATCGATCGATAAATTGGTTAAATATGGAACCTGCACCAGGTGTTGCCCTACACAGGGTTGTTGGTGGATCAAAAATTTGGTGTGATTGTTCAACATTTAAGCAACGGTGTTTTTTAAACTTACTTCCCGATGTTCGATGGACCGCAGGTTTACCCGAACCATTCCATTTTAACGATCACTTATGTCGAAGGTGGCCATTTCATCATGGTTAAGTTAACGGATGATAGCCCGATGCCAATACCAATTGGACTTTGGAATATATACTGAAGTATGGAAGCTATGGAATGGGAGACAATGTACATGTCTCGTATTGCACAGGGTAGGGCGTTACTAGATAGTAATAGAACTCGACGAAAAGAAGTTATTGACTTGTTATAGGTGTAGCATCCGTGAAATATAGTGTACGCAACAAATTTATTAATGTTTCCCTTTAATATAATTTAATTAAATTGTAACATCCGTCAAATATAGTGTATGCAATAACTTTTTTATAAAAAATGTTAATTAAAGTGCTTCATATAAAAGAAAGGAGTACAAAATAAAAGAAAACTATTGTTTTAAAAGTAATTGAAACTGTTGACTTAAAATAAAAATGAAATATGTTTTTTTTTAAGAAAAGGAATTAATTTTAATATAAATAAATGAATAATAAAAAATCTCAGAAAATGCAAAAAACCGGCCCTAAACTAGTTTCTACAAGACTCGAACTCGTGACCTCTCAGTTAAATGCACCCGTCCCTTCCACTGGGACAAGTGTCTCACCCGTTTAGAATTATGATTCTTAATTCTCTTATACAAAGGTTATATGTTTCATAAATAAAATCCCCAAAAAATGCAAAAAACCCACCTCAAACCAGTGTCCGCCCGGATCGAACTCGTGACCTCTCAGTTAAATGCACCCGTCCCTTCCACTAGGACAAGTGTCTCACCCGTTGATTATCCCGATTCTTAATTCTCTTATACTAAGTTTCATAGATTAAAAAAGAAAAAAAAACTCCTATACGGTTCTCATTGACCCATACGCCTCTCCTGGTCCCCAAACACCTTTTCCAGCTTCAATAAAGGGGTAAATAGGTCTAAAAGTTCAAAACCCACACACTAAAACACCAAAACCACACACACAAACGCTCTGGACCACACGATTTTCACAAGATAAACTCTGGACCACACGATGAGGATCCGCTCTCTTATCGTTCTCGCTCTCGTATCTCTCAATACGGTCGGAATATTCAACGTTAGTTTGTATTCCAAATTTTATTGCTTAATCTTCAACCTATTTTTTATTTTTTGGTTTTATTTTGGCCATTTGTGGTGGTGTTGGGTTTGACGGCGGTGGGGATTGACGGCGGTGGGGATTAACGGTGGTTAGGGTTTGACGGTGGGTGGTGGTGGTGGTGGTGGTTAGGCGGCTGTGGTGGTGGTTGTGGTGGTTAGGCGGGTGTGGTGGTGGTTGTGGTGGTGGTAGTTGTGGTGGTTCGGAGGCTGTGGTGGTGGTTAGGCGGCTGTGGTGGTGGCTGTGGTGGTGGTGGTGGTGGTGAGGCAGCTGTGGTGCTGGTGGTGGTGGTGGGTCGGCTGTGGTGGTGGTGGTGCTTGGATCTGTTTTTTTTTTATTTTTAACAATATATTTTCGGATGATGAGTCTAATGCTATAATTGTATGTTTTATTAATAGGATATCGAAAGTTGGTGTTTTGATGGTGGTGGTAGCGTAATCCTTTTGGAGAAGTACACTACGTTCATATTTCGGATTCAAACGCTTAACTGCGTTCGTATTCCATATCCATGCACTGGAACGTCCACCAACGATAATGCTTTTGCACCCCCAATCTCGAGGGAGAACTCCTTTTGTATGGATTGGTTCTTCATGCTGTGGAAGCGATTACCGAGAATGCTTCTGCAACAACGAGGGAGCGCCAGATTAGGTCGGAGGTTCTTCATGTGGTAGATGGGGAAGCGGAAAGCACGTTTACCGTGGAATGCATCCTTAAACTTGATAGCAACAATATGGTGACCGAATAGAGATCTGAATAACCGATACAGTTTGCAAGAATTTAAGAATATGTAACAGTTAGCGATTTAGGGTTTAGTCGTTACATTTTGTATTAAAGTGACATGTTTTGTGTATTAATATAAAACAATGTTTTGTGTATTTATTGCGTTATGGTTAATAAATGACAAGTGAAAAACAATTAAAGACACGATAATAATTGATAAATAAAAATTTGACATTTTATAACAAACACAATTCATTTCATAAAATATGAAGTTTTAAATAATAATAATAATAATAATAATAATAATAATCTATACATATAATAAAAGAAACCACTTTGAGGACACTTGTCATCATATTAGGCCATGTCTTATGGATAATTATAATTTAATCTCTTCTAATTAATTATAGATAATTCTCCTACTAAATATTATTTAGTTTAATTATTACTTTTATATTTATCTATTTACTTCAAATTCAAACTTAGTTATCTAATTTGATATTAGAGTAAATTACGATTTTGGCCCATGTGGTTATATCACTTTTACTCTTTTAGCCCAAAAATGAATTTTTTAACATCTGAGCCCTCAACGTCTTTTTTTCTAACCATTTTGGACCCCAACGTATTTTTTTCTAACCCTTTTGGTATGGGCCAAAAGGGTTAGAAAAAAAGACGTTGTGGGCTCAGATGTTAAAAAATTCGTTTTTTGGCCAAAAGAGTAAAAGTGATATCACCACAGGGGCCAAAAATCGTAATTTACTCTTGATATTAACTATATATTTGAACGTTTTGTTTAGTTTGGTATCAAATAGATTTTACGAAACTTAAAATAAAATTAACTAATATTATTTATCATTTCTACATTTACAAGTTTTAAATAAATGGTTAAATTTATTGAGACTTCGTTACATTTACAAGTTTTAAATAAAGGGTTAAATTTATTGAGACTTTGTTAACAAATTTTACTACAATATAATAATCTATTTATATCAATATAAATATATATTTATACTATACTATATAATAAAACATTAATGTGTAACACCTATCATTCATTGTAAGCATTTAATTTATAATTTTCTCGCCTCACTTTCAAACTTATCTTATATTAAATAAATAAATAAATAATGGGCTAATATTAAATTTCATCCTACTTTAAATTTTGAATACCATTCTTCTATTTTTTCTAATAAAATATGATTCTAAAATTTAGATTGTTAATTTAAGATATTTTTAAATAAAACAAATTATTTATCACGAAAACCAAACTTTGTATTAATATATGAAATATTTTTATTTTCATTACTAAAAAAATAATATCAATTTTATTACATAATTTATAAAGAGTTAATTACTGTTTTCGTCCCTGAGGTTTGTCAAAAATAACGGTTTCGGTCCATTAGTTTAAAAATTGCGATTTCAGTCCATTAGTTTCATTTTCGTAACCATTTCAGTCCACTAACTTAACTCCATCCATTTATTTTGTTAACTTTGGGTGAAATGACCAAATTGCCCCTGCTAACTTAACAAATTGTAATAAAAAATGCAGTTCACAGGATTCGAACCCATGACCTTTGATTTTGAAAACAACCACTCAACCATTGAGCCATGTATTAAGTTTGTGATTTACATCATATTGTTTTCATTTTGGTAATTGCAGGCTAATTGCCATTTCACCACCTTCAACCTCTGCAACTTACACAAACCCTAACCTAAATCACAATGTAACAATAATCTTCACACAAATTACACAAACCCTAACCTAAATCACACAAATCATAACCTGAATTTCACTCTCAACACGCAACCAAATGCATCACACGATTGTTGGAGCGATTGTGGCGGAGGCGGAGGTGTGGTGGTGTGTGGTGGAGGTGTGGATTATTGGAGCGAACACAGCCGTTGCGGATTATTGGAGCGATTGTGGCGGAGGCGGAGGTGTGGTGGTGTGTGGCGGAGGTGTGGTGGTGTGTGATGGGGATGGTGGTGGTGTTATGCGGAGGTGGTTGTGGTGTGGTGGTGTGTGACGAGGATGGTGGTGGTGTGTGGCGGAGGTGGTTGTGGTGTGGTGGCTGTGTGTGGCAGAAGTTGTTGTTGTGTGGCGGAGGTGGTTGTGGTGTGTCGGTTGTTGTGTGGTGGGTTGTTAATGGTGGTGAATGAAAGGTTTGTGGAAGATGATGAATAGGTTTAGGGAAGAAGATGATGAGTAAGCTATGTTATAAGAAAAACAAATTGAACTCATTCACAATCTTAATACATGGCATATTGGTTTAACAGTTACCTTTCAAAGCAAAGTTCACAGGTTCGAAACCTGAGACTAGCCTTTTCTAAAATTTAACCATAGGGGTAATTTGGTAATTTCACCCAAAGTTAACAAAATAAATGGATGGGAGTTAAGTTGGTGGACTGAAATGGTTACGAAAATGAAACTAATGGACTGAAATCGCAATTTTCAAACTAATGGACTGAAACTGTTATTTTTGACAAACCTCAGGGACGAAAACAGTAATTAACTCATTTATAAATCAATTTATCGGAATTGGTACCAACATTTTATCACTCAAATAGATGTTGATTTGCTTCTTGAATAACATATCTTCTTTTCAATAACTATCTTCACAATCACGATATCCATCGCGTATCGAGTATTATCCATTAGTATATTGAAATATATGACTTTTTTATTATTGGTATATAAAATTAGATTTATTAAACCCATGTAATACACGTGGTTTTTATAGATATACCTTTTTTCTTAGACCCCCCCGTAGTGGGGCGTTTTTTTAAAAAAAAATTCAAAAATAACGCCGAAAACGCCTGGAACCCATTACATAGGGGCGTTTTTTTAGCGTTTTTTGTTTTTTTAAATTGAATCAACGTTTTTTAAACCATGCTGTGAACATTTTGACGGACCAATCATAAACTAGCAACGGCTAGTTCTTTAACGGCTATTTCTTTTTTTTAAACCTTTTACCTATATATATATATATATATATATATATATATATATATATATATATATATATATATATATATATAAACTCATTCAAAATTAACCAAAACTCTCTAAAAAACACTACCATTTTATAAAAAAACTTGATGGATTCCCCTAGTTCTTCATCCATGGTAAATTTTTACTACAAAGAGTTTTTTGCGGATGGCGATGATTCCACCGATGAGGTGGTCGAGCAAGAGGCGGTTACGAGTGCTTGTCAACTAGCGGTGAGATATGTGAAGCATTGTCGTCGCCCCCAACCAGAAAAAAATAAAAGAGGTTATATTGAACGAGACCGACGCGCTGCACACGATCGTTTGATGAAAGATTATTTTGATGAGGCGCCGACATTTTCGAACCAAATGTTTAGGCGTCATTTCCGAATGAGTAAGCGGTTGTTTCTACGCATAGTCGACGACTTGGAAGCCAACTACGATTATTTTAAACAAAAAGCGGATGCGAGAGGGGCACTTGGATTTACCGGATACTTTACTATAATGTTTACAAAAATTTTTTTGAAGCTTATGTTTGTGTATGTTTTTTTTAAAGGTATTATTGATGTGTATGGTGCGCGTTATCTTAGAACGCCCATATGGGACGACCTTCAAAAGATCTACGAGGTACATTCGGCGGAGCATGGTTTGCCTGGTATGATCGGGAGCATTGATTGCATGCATTGGCATTGGGATAACTGTCCGACCGCATGGCGAGGCCAACACAAACGGGGTGACTAAAAAGGACCAACTGTTATTCTTCAGGCGGTTGCTTCACAGGACCTTTGGGTTTGGTCAGCTTACTTTGGCGTGGTCGGGTCATGCAATGATATAAATGTTTTTGAACAATCTCCGTTGTTAGAGGAGTGGATTTCTGGCAAAGCTCCAAAAGCGTTGTTTTACGCAAATGGAAACTACTACCCTCATGGATATGATTTGTGCGACGGAATTTATCCTAGGTATTCGATTTTCGTGAAGATGTTTAGTGATCCTATTGATGAAAAAAGAGCATACTTTAAAAAGGTTCAAGAGTCTTCACGAAAAGACATTGAGAGATGCTTTGGGGTTCTTAAACAACGCTGGCAATATTTGAAAAATCATTGTCGTGCATTGAGCAAGCAAAAAATGAGAGATGCTATGTACGCTTGTATAATCATGCACAACATGATTTTGGAAGACGAAGGAAAGGCGATATGCCAGAATTATGTGCCAGAAGCCGTTCAAGAGGAGCATCCACATGCGTCAATGGAAGAAAAGAGTGAATAATGCGCGAGAGTTGCGTTACGAACCGTACCATTCCGCGTTAATGGTTGATTTGGTACAACACGCATGGTCGGTTCGGTATGTACCACCTGAGGGTGAGGAAGAAACGGAGGACGAGGAAGACGAAGTTGGCGAGGGTGAAGAAAGCGAAGACGAAAACTAGTGTACTTTTTTTTAATTTAGTCGGATTTTATTTTTTTTATTTCTAGTATTGTATTTTTTTTAATTTAATGAAGTATTTTAATTTTTTAATTAAAAAATAATTGTTTAATGATTGGAAGGGGCGTTATTGGGCATTATTCCCACTACGGCACTTTTGCAATAACCCCAATAATGCCCCATGCTGACTGGACTGCCACGTGTCGCAAAACGCCCCATGGTGGAGGCATTATTGAGCTAAACCACTACACATGGTCTTATTTACTTTACAAAATTACATTTATTCGACTCGTGTAATAGAGGAGGTTTTTTAAAATATAACTTTTTATTATTTGATATATAAAATTAGATTTATTCAATTCGTACAATACACGGGGTTTTTATAAGGATATATATTTTTTATTATTTAGTAACGGAAATTACATTTATTCAACCCGTGTAATACATATATTTTTAAGGATGTAACTTTTTTATTATTTGGTATATAAAATTACATTTATTCAACCCGTGTAATAAATGAGGTTTCTTAAAGATGTATATTTTATTATTTGGTAAACAATATTACATTTATTCAACTCGTGTAAAACAAGCGGTTATAGAGATATAACTTTTTTATTTGGTATATAAAATTATATTTATTCAACCCGTACAATATGGTTCTTATAGATATAACTTTTTATTATTTAATATATAAAATTATATTTATTCAACCCGTGCAATAAAAGATGTTTTTAAAGATATATTGTTTTATTATTTAATATATAAAATTCATTTATTCGACCCGTATAATACACGGGGTTATAACCTAGTAATAATAATAAGGGAAATTGGCCTGTAATAATCTCACCTAGACCTTATTGGCCATTAATAATCACACCTCAGAATATTCCCCCCACTAGTCCCACATTTCACTATTTTTCCTACAATGGTCCCCCGTTAAAAAAACTTAATGGAGTTTAGTTTTTTCCAAATTACAAACAGATTTTTAGGGCTTTTGATAAGAACGACGATACGAGTCAATTGATGTAAAACTTGCCTCGAAACGGTGCTCCAAACGATGAAAACGGAGCTTCGATTCGAGTGTTTAAATTTCCAATTAAAAAAATCAAGTCACTTGGAGAACCATTTCGAAGTAAGTTTTACATCAATGGACTCGTATCGTCGTTCTGATCAAAAGCCCTAAAAAATATGTTTGTAATTTGGAACAAAGGTTTAACTCCGTTAATTTTTTTAACGGGGGACCATTGTAGGAAAAATAGGTGAAAGGTGGGACTGGTGGGGGGAACATTCTGATGTGAGATTATTAATAGCCAATAAGGTCTAGGTGAGATTATTACAGGCCAATTCCCCAAATAATAATAATAATAATAATAATAATAATAATAATAATAATAATAATAATAATAATAATAATAATAATAATAATAATAATAATAATAATAATAATGCTTAATAAAAAAACATATGCACATTTTTTAAAAAAATGAAATAACTAGACCCGGCAAACGGGTCGGGTAGGGTCATGGGTCAAAACGGGTTCGGATCAAAACGGGTTCGTGCCAAAACGGGTTCGGGTTGGAACGGGTAGGCCAGATCTGCTCTACCCATTGAAAAATGAATTAAACATTAAAAGAGAAAAATTAATAAAACAATTAAAATAGAAAAATTAATTAAACAATTAAAACAGAAAAATTAATTAAACACTAAAAGAGAATTATTATTAAAAACTTCAGATTTTTTGGAGAGAGTAACGGTAGGTCAGATCTGCTCTACCCTTTAAAAAACATTTGCCAAAGAGACTCGGTGAGAGTAAGGGTAGGCCGGATCTGCTCTACCAGTGGAGGCTTATTGGTCAATGAGGATCGTATAGAGTGCCCACAAGGGGAGGTTTCTTGCCCTATACAACTCGTATGCTATTAATTTTTATATAAATTTGCATATGCTTTATTATTATTTATTATTATTATTATTATTATTATTATTATTATTATATCATTCAAAACTTCGTATTTAAAACTTCATTATTATTAAAAACATGAATTGTGTTTAATTATTTTTTCTGTTTTAATTGTTTAATTAATTTTTCTGTTTTGGTTGATTTAATAATTTTTCTGTTTTAATCAAAAATAAACATTAAAGGAAATTTATTTAATTAATAAATTTCCATTAATGTTTAATTAATTTTTCTGTTTTAATTGTTTAACTAATTTTTCTGTTTTAATTAATTTAATAATTTTTCTGTTATAACCTATAAATAAACATTAAGCGGAAATTTATTTAATTAATAAATTTCCTTTAATGTTTAATTAATATATTAAGATAATTATTCATTTAATAATTTTCTGTTATAACCTGTAAATAAACATTAAAGGAAACTTATTTAATTAATAAATTTCCATTAATGTTTAATTAATTTTTCTGTTTTAATTGTTTAATTTATTTTTCTCTTTTAATTAATTTAATAATTTTTCTGTTATAACCTATAAATAAACATTAACGAAAATTTATTTAATTAATAAATTTCCTTTAATGTTTAATTAATATATTAAGATAATTATTCATTTAATAATTTTTCTGTTATAACCTATAAATAAACATTAAAGGGAATTTATTTAATTAATAAATTTCCTTCAATGTTTAATTAATATTAAGATAAATAAATCAATAATAAAAAATCCCCAAAAATGCAAAAAAAAAACCCACCTCAAACCAGTGTCCGCCCTGATCGAACTCGTGACCTCTTAGTTAAATGCACCCGTCCCTTCCACTGGGACAAGTGTCTCACCCAGTGATTTTCCCGATTCTTAATTCTCTTATACTAAGGTTCATAGATTAAAAAGAAAAAAAACTGGTATACGCCTCTCATTGATCCATACGCCTCTCCTAGTCCCCAAACAACTTTTCAAGTTTGACTAAAGGGAGAATAGATCTAAAAGTTCAAAACCTACACACTAAAACACCAACAACACATACACAAACACTCTCTCTCGTATCGTTCGGTCTCTCTCATATCAAGCTATACGCTCCAGATTTTCATAAAAGGTTAGTGGCTCATTTCATCTTTCCTTTGTCTCTTTTTGATTTTTTTTTAAATTTTGGCCGGTGGTGGTGTTTGATGGTGATTATTTGTTTGACGGTGAGGGTGGTGGTGTTTGACGGTGGCAGTTAGGGTTTGACGGTGGCGGTTAGTGTTTGACGGTGGCATTTAGTGTTTGACGGTGGCGGTTAGTTTTTTACGGTGGCGGTTAGTGTTTGACGGTGGCGGTTATGGTTTGACGGCGGTTATGGTTTCACCGTGGTTAGGTTAGGTGTTTCACAGTGGTGGGGTCGGCTGTGGTGGTGGTGGTTGGGGGTCGGCTGTGGTGTTGGTGGTTGGTCGGCTATGGCTGTGGTGGTTGGGGGTCGGCTGTGGTGGTGGTGGTTGGGGGTTGACTGTGGTGGTGGCGGCGGGTCGGGTGTGGTGGTGGTGGTGGGTCAGCTATAAAATTCGTTAATAAAATTATTACAAGTTTATAAAAATTGTAATCTAACTATATAATAAAAGAAACCTGATTTGGGACACTTGTCAATTTTGTGGTTTCGTCTTTCCCCGTTCATTACCCATTTACCTATTTCCTAAACATGCGGATCCTTTTAACCCATTTGTTATAACCCGGTTTCACACATGAAAAAACCCTAATTTTCACAGGTGCTGTTTGTTTTTTCTGCGGGAAAATGTCTGCAGTCTGCGGACCGCATCTGCAGGAGAAGAGGTGGACCAAATGTCTGCAGTCTGCAAGGAGAAGAGGGTTTGTTTTTTTTTATATATAAAAAGATCTTCACACACCCTACACACACAAACACAAACACACACAGATCTGCTCTCTCTCTCTCTCTCTCTGCCTTCCTCACCACCACCAAGCACCACCGCCTTACACAACCACCATCGTCACCACTACACCACCGCCCTTCACCGTCTCTCTCTCTCCTCCCTCGATCTCTCTCTGCCTTCACCACCACCGCAAACCCTAGCCTTGAAGTCTCTTTCTCTACAAACTCTCTCTCTACAATCTGTCACCATCACCACCACCGCCATCTCCTTCTCCGGCCAGCCTTTTCCCGTAGATGATGACGATGATGGTGTTTTGATAACATATCGATTTGGGGGTTTTGATAACAGATCGATTTGGGGGTTTTGATAACAGATCGATTTGGGGATTTGGGGGTTTTGTTTGCCATCGGTGGAGGTGGTGGCGGAGTGGAGGTGGTGGCGGAGCAGGGATGTCGGAGGTGGAGGTGGTTGCAGGTGGGGTGTGATGGCAGGTGGGTGCTGGTGACGGTGGTTGTGGCAGGGATGTGGTGGTGGCGGTGGTGGCAGGGATGTGGTGGTGGAGGTGGTGGCGGTGGTGGCAGGGATGTGGTAGTGGAGGTGGTGGCAGGGAAGAAGAGGTCGGCGTGGTGAAGAGGTTCCAAGAAGACATGGGTCATTGTCTGCATGGTGAAGAGGTCTCGCAGACCTTTTTTTAATGAAAGGTCTGCGAGAAAACAAACAAGCTGCAACATCCAAACGTCTGCCCGCCTCTGCGCGGCACAGACATAAGTGGCCAGAAGTGCTTCTAGCCAAAAAACAAACACCACCTTACCCTCACCTCAGAGGCTCAGACTCATCAGATGTTTCTCGATTCTCATCCAAATTTCTTCATCGCTCTCTGGAAATTGAAGCATCAATGTGATCGCAACATCAAAGTTGTTCGATTTGAAGCACGAAATCTCTCCGTCACCCTCTGAGAATAAAAGCACCAATGTCATCGCAACATCAAAGTTGTTTATTTGAAGCACCAATGTCATCCCTCTCTGTGGCTCATGAAACTAAGCTATGAAGAATGTAATTTTTCGATTTGAATATATATTGGTTTGTTTGATGATCAGGCGACTAAAACCCAAATAGCCTTGAATGATTGGAGTCTGATATGTTTTGCTAGGTAATGATTTTTGATAAATTGTTTGAAAAAATTGGTTTCTGTTGGTACATCAAATGAGAATCAATACTACACAAAATATTCATAAGCATTTGGCTCTATTTTCTTGATTTTGTTACTATTTTTTATATTGTCATCAACATTTAGGTTTATCTCTTCATTTTTACAATAATAGATCGATTAAATAAGAACACAGACAAAAAGAGAATACAAACAAAGAAAACCCTAATAGATCTCTTGTTCTAAGACATAAAGATGTTAGGATTTTTTAAGTTCTATTGTCCTGTTGTTGTGATTTTAATGTTATTAGGGTTTTCTCTGTTTGGATGATTATTTCTCAGAATCTAAGATTGTTTGTTTGAATTTGATTATCGACATGTATGATCTGTTAATATAATATGTTAATCTATTTTTTTAAGTTTTTATAGTTTATAATTATTATTTATAGTTATTTTTCAATATGTTGTTAAAAAAACCTATTTTTCAATATATAGTGTCTCTTTTATTCAGTTTTAGTGTCTACCGAAAAGAGTTGGCAGTGCTTGAGTCATGGCTGGAAGTTGTCATGGCAGAAGTCAGCCAGTTATGCTAGGTATGTTATAAGTGGTTGTTGCTCCGGCGCCGGTTTCAAACATCAAATCCATCAAGGTAGTCGATTAGGATTATATTTGATATGATTTACACATTGAATTGGCTCATAAAAATGAACTGATGATGAAAGTTTGTTCAAACAGTTGCAACATTCATATGTTCGTGGTCCACGCCCTTTTGATTCTGCAAATTGGCCAATGAGTCTGTATTTAAACCTTTTTAAATTGGGCAAATTTGTATCTTCTTATTTGAGCTCCTTCCATGAAAAGATTTTTGAATTAATTTTACTTTTTTTTTGAATGGCAGGTTAGCCTTCAGTTGGGCTCTGTTGCTTACTTTGAAGTTTCAAATATTTACATGGGCTCTGTTCCCTCATTGAAAAGGTTTATGATGCTATATCATGTAAGTGACAATTGACACTTCATTAACTCAATTCAACCAGCATGCATATGTACAACTTCCTTTTCATACTATAAAACACCATGTTTGCCTATGAGTCTTCTGTATTTTTCTGAGAATATTGTTTTTGTCACATTATTTGCGGAAGTATATCGAGACTTTCTTTTGTTCGGAAAATTCATGTTGTGTATTACGTTTTTGCAGGATAAGTAATGGTTGATGGGCATGGCATTAAGGGACTTAAATTGAAATGGTTAAGACAACAAATTGGGTTGGTCAGCCAAGAGCCAACATTCTTTGCGATAACCATTCAAGAAAACATCCTTTTAGGTTGACTCGATGCATCCATGGTTAAAATTTAAGGAAGCCGCTCGTGTGTCCAATGCGTATGATACTCAGGTGAGACCATTTTTTTACATTGGAAGGGTATTATGATCATTTTAAGCAAGACCTATTTATTTGCTTTAAACAATTATATTAGCAATACGTGTATATCATAATTTCAATATAGACTGTCTTGAAGTGTTTATGTTTCTTTAACAATAATTCATTCTTTTTTTAGTCCATGATTGCTTTCCTATCACTTTTTTGATAATCTACTAGAATGTATCAGTGGCTTAAGTGAAACTTGGAGGGTTTTGTACTTTTGCTTCACAAGGCATATAGTTTGTGAAACTTGGATGCTTCACGAGGCATATCGTTTGTGTCCAATAATATTACTGAATACATCGGTGATCCAAACATGTACATTTATTTTTACACTTCCCCGGTATGATAAATCATCATCTTGGGCTTAAAATTGGTTTATTGTGATTTTGATTTAATGGGTCATTCAGTTGGTGCGCACATTGCTTAAAAGAGAATTCGTTCCGGTCGATCATAGGCAGATCCAAACAAAGGAGTATCTCATGGCAGAAATTGAATGCTGGTGTGGAAGATTGAATTTTTAGGTCACATGTAGTTTTTGTTCTTGTAGGGGTCGTTCTGTCGTTTCTTTTTGTGTATTCCTTATATTATATATTGGTGGCTTTTAGCAACTTGCTAAGAGTTGCTGGTATTTAATAATATGTCGTCAATTGCCTTTCAAATAAAATTAAAATATTGTATCTAATAACTTATTCTATCTATTCTATACACTAACAATTGCGAACGTGAACTACAGTACTACTTTATGATTGGTTGATGCGTGTGGTGCTTCAGGTCCGTTATTATAAATGAGCACTAAAAGGTTCTATAACAATATACTATATGGTACTCATTTTAAGGGTCTTAGCGAGTTTGTTTTCGGAATAATATTGTAGTCTCATTTATTTAATTTTGATTAAATTTGAACAAATTCGAAGTATTTTCATTTGTTAAACCGCGTGTACACGCGGGCTCTAACCTAGTAAGTTTATAATATGACACGTATTATATATTAATTTTTTTAGATATGTCGTCAGATGAGGAGGAGTTTGGTGCGGGACCGGCGGCTGGATTCGATCCGATGGCCGGGGATGATTGTTCGGGTATTCCCTATATGGACTACCCGAACAATTCTAGGGAGTATAAACATTTTACCAGGTTGCGACAAATGAGGGTTGGGCGGCAGAGGTCATTGTCATGGGATGCTTTCGGGAGGTCGGGGAGGAGGAGAGGGCCCGGGGTTTGATCAGGGAGAATTCCCGGTGGGATCGCATGTTTTCGGTGGCGGCTGGGCCGTTTTATAGGACCATGATGGTGGACTTTCTGTCCACGTTAGTGTTTTGTCCACGGCCGGCTGACCGGCCGAATTCGTATATGGACGATCCAAACGTGGAACCACCGCCTCCCAAGGTATCTTTCTGTCTGCGTCAGTTTGCTGTTGCCACTGGGTTCTATACCGATGATGAGTTGGTTCAGGACATCTATACCACCGCGATCACGGCTATGCGTAATGATTAGTTGTTTGCTTGGTGGCCCACCCTATGTCCTGAACCCTTCGGTAAGAAAGCCCGAGTATTGTCGATTCCTGACCCACTCGTTCGTTACACACACCGCTGCATTGCCACGCCGATCTATGTGTGTGGCAAAAGCAACGAGTGGGTCACAAAGGTGGATCTGCTCTTTCTGTACTGCTTATATACGGGCACACCGTGCGGCCTCCATTATTGTCTGGCGGATTATTTCGCCTCATACGGCAAACGGCAGAGGCGTAGCCATTTTATTGGAGGGGCGTTTATCACGCGTATTGCCCAGCATTGCGGCCGGTATTTCCCATTCCTTGATGATATGCTGCCGCCAGCATCTTTCGAGCCCTTAGATCTTAGGACGATGAGAGGGATGAAGATTGCGGTGAATTTTCCGGATCTCGGGCATCGGTTTGTTGACAATGACCAACAGATTTTTGTACCCGACCCGATAGTCCACCAGGCACTGCTCGAGGCTGGGGAGGTGGAGATGCCGCATGTTGCTGACGTGCCTGTTATGGATGGAGACGTGGAGCCTCAGGTTGACCAGGGGCATCGGCAGGAGCCGCCACAGATTCCACGACGTGTTTATCATGCAGTGAGGTTACCTCAGTCCACCTAACGTTTCCTTGAGAGGCTGGTGGCAGGTCAGGATGGTATGATGGCGAGCTGGACACAGCAGTTTCAGCGGATGGACAGGCGGATGGACCGGATGGAGGATTTGATGGAGTGGGTGATGGCTAGTGAGGCCAAGAGACGTACCCAGGCTGGGTTGGTGGTTCGACCCCCACCACATCCACGAGTGTATCCGGGTACCGACATGGAGGCAGGCTCGTCCGGGACGCAGGCATGCACGTCCGCTACGCAGATCCATATGACAGGTGGTGGGGATTATTCTGACGACACCGATGAGGACATGGAGGAGTAGTATTTCTATTTGTTGGGTGAACTTTATTTGTTAAACATTTGTGGGCATGTATGGACAAGTATTTATTTCATTTTGGTATGTTTAAACATTTGTAACTTGATGAGTGTTTGTTCGTTTTGTTATTTATGCTTAGTGGATTTATTATAAAAAACAACATTTTTTTAAAACTTAATATTTATAATAATATTAAAAAAAACAATTATAACTAATATTCGATTACATGTCTTGCATAAACTTACATACTAACAATGAAAAATAACAAGACAAACAACACAAAAAAATCCAACTGATTATCAAAAAACTTTCCCTCCTATGAACAACCCTTGAATGATTATCTTCAAATTCCGCGACTAGCAATTTATACATTCGAACATCCTCTCTCAAATACTTGACTTCGTCTTCAAGCACCGCCTACGAATCCATCAGTCCTTTGATGACCACACATTCCCGATGACACATGGGAGGATCGTGCCACACAAAGAAGTTACACTTAGAACGCTGACACGGAAGAGGAATTAGTGTTCTAAAGTATTAAAAAAACATGGCTTAAAAAACATACCATACCGTGGCAAGTGTAAAATTGACGTCCGGAATTAGCTTCAGTCCAAGATGTTCTTAGTGCAGCCGTCCTACCACATTTGCAAACAACCATTGTGAATTTGTGATTGTGAAGATGGTGTATATTTCATTTGCAACTTCTGATACGTATACAAGCTTTAAAAAAAACAACTCTATAAGCCGCTCATGGGGCAATACGCGCGTATGGGGGTACGGAATCTGACAACCTTTTAGGTTATACGCTTCGTATAGCCCGATGAGCCCCGTATACGCATACTTTTTCTGAAAAGTTGGCAGAAACATTAACTACACTTCACTTCTATACGTGTCTCATCGACCCATACGCGACGTATTGAACTTCAGTTTCTTTTTATAGTTAAAACGAACATACCTGGTCACAAGTACATATGTAAAGCGTTTTTTTGGACTGAGCTCTGGACCACACGATGACAATCCGGAAGGGGACACACACGCACGGATTCTTTGTCTCTCATATAGTTTTCGCTCTCGTATCGCTCTATACGGTCGGAATATTCAAGGTTTGTTTTTTTTGTGATTTTATTTTGGCCGTTTGTGGTGGTGTTGGGGTTGTGGTTGTGGTGGGTCAGCTGTGGTGGTGGTGGTGGTGGGCCGGCTAGGGTGGTTGTGGTGGTGGTGGTGGGTCGACTGGGGTGGTTGTGGTGGTGGTGGTGGGTCGGCTGGGGGTCGGCTGTGGTGGTGGTGGGTCGGATGCGGTGGTGGTGGTGGTGGTATGGTGGGTCGGCTGTGGTGGTGGTGGTGGTGGTGATGGAGGTGGGTCGGCTGTGGAGGTTGTGGTGGTGGTGGTGGTGGGTCGGCTGTGGAGGTTGTGGTGGTGGTGGTGGGTCAGCTGTGGAGGTAGATGAGGTGGTTAAGGGTGGTGGTGGGCTATGGTGGTGCCGTGTTGGGTGGTGATTGTGGTGGTGCTTGATTTTGTTTTTTTTTTACAATATATTTTCGAATGTCGAGTCTAATGCTAAATTGTATTTTTTATTAACAGG
The DNA here is from genome assembly GCA_030545235.1 of Helianthus tuberosus. NCBI lineage: Eukaryota > Viridiplantae > Streptophyta > Magnoliopsida > Asterales > Asteraceae > Helianthus > Helianthus tuberosus. The sequence continues at coordinate 556,560 of JARYGA010046105.1, forward strand.
ATATCGAAAGTCGGTGTTTTGACAGTGGTGGTAGCGTAATCCTTATGGAGAAACTACGTTCGTATTTCAGATTCATGCACTAGAACGCCGATCTAGGATTACGTGTTATCGGAGTAGCTTGTTGCCTCATCAGCTCCCAGTGACGCTAGCCAACGCGGTTCGTCCTGTAGCATGTCCTTCCAAGAAAGGCGTTCATTAGTGTTCTCATGAGCCTTCCACCAACGGGAATACCACTTCACTCACCATCCCGAGGGGACGCGGAAGACTGGACGGTAGTTGATAAACGAAATGCCGACTCCACGGCTCCAACCTCCTGATCCCTTGTGCCATTGAAATGTGGTAGATGTGAAGCAGAAATCCCGTTGGAAGGTAGGGTTTGGTAAACAATTTCAAGACAGCCAGCCTGTCTTTAAATTGTGTATGCTACACCCATTGTTTTCCTTTGTAGGAATTCAAGAATATGTAACAATTAGCGATTTAGGGTTTAGGGTTTAGTCGTTAGATTTTGTATGAAAGTTACATGTTTTGTGTATTAATATAAAACGATGTTTAGTTACATTTTGAATTACGTTTCTTGTTGCGTTATGGTTAATAAACGACAAGTGAAAAACAATTAAAGACATAAAAATTTGACATTTTATAACATACACATTGCGTTATGGTTAATAAATGACAAGTGAAAAACAATTAAACACATAATAATTGATAAATAAAAAAGTTGACATTTAATAAAATGTTATAATATACCTATTTAATAAAATTTGACAATTAAAGACATAATAATACTCATTTAGTAATATTAAATAAAACTCATTTAATAAAAATTTGACATTTAAAAAATTTGACAATTAAAGACATAATAATAATTCATAAATAAAAAAGTTTATTATAATATATACAAATCGTGTTATAAAAAAAATTGACATTTAATAATACTTATAAAAATTTGACATTTTATAATATACACAATTCATTTCATAAAAATATGAAGTTTTTAATAATAATACTTAATAAAAAACATATGGACATTTTTTATTAAAAATATACACAATTCATTTCATAAAAATATGAAGTTTTATAATACTAACACAATTTTTTATAACAACATTTTATAAAAAAAAAATATTAATTTTCTTATATAAATATTTCACAACTTACCCATACAAAACCCCTTATCAACTAAAATAAAGTTCTTTACATCCCAATCGTTGGGTAATCATTGGCTGACACCCAATGATTGGCATTAATTAAATGGTAGGGACCATTTTCAAACGTATAGAGCTATGAGGGGCGTATGGGGAGGGGTCATTTTGAGGCATATTGGGCAATGAGGGGCGTATAGGGTTAGGGGATGTGTAGATACTTTTGGAGAGATGTGTGAATACCTCCTCCGTTAATTTATCTACCGTAATCAATTACAAAATTTACAAGTTCTAAAATGATATAAAGAGTTCCCTCTTTTTACGTATGAATCATTTTGCTTAATGTTGAAACACTTTAAATTCATGATGAAATGTAATAGTAAGAACATGAGTAGTCGGGAAAGTTTTGGGCGTTTTGGTTTAGAAAAACGCCGCTCCACGGCCCGACTTCCGCCCCCGGGCGTTTTTTATTCAAATCTTTCGACCCGTGTTGTTTAAACAACGCCGAACATTGCACCATTTTCAAAAAGGTACCTTGGTAACTGTCAAAACTAATAAAACTTTTATTTTTTTTAATTAAAATCCAACTTTTTACCTTTAAATACCCCACATTTCACCCATTTTTTTTATAAAACTTCATATCTTCTTCTCTACTTAAAACTTTATAAAAATTATTACACCATGCATCTCTTCCGACCCCCTTTCGGTGTTCCCTCTAGACCCGTTAACCCAAACACATATCGCCCGAACACAACCCAATCGCAACCAAACTTTAATTTTCAAGAGATGGACCAGAGTATCTTTGCGTATAGTCAAATCTTAGGCTATGGCGATCCGCAACCGTTCTTTCAAGCCCCACACTCCTTTACCCAAACGGGCGGTTCACAACCAGATGACTGTCGTCAAAGTCAATCAAAAACCTAATTAAGCTACGTAGATAGCGTAAGTAAGGTATCGTATCCACGGGGAATTTGTGGTTAGTGTTTAACTAGAGAATTATTATAGATTAAAGAAAAGCAACTCCCACCCAGAATCCCGATTGCAAGTTTAACACGAAAACATGTTTACCGATTCAAAATACCACATAGACATGGCCTCGGAATTAATGAATTTGATTAATTATTAGGGATAGTTTTTTAGATTCACCATACAAACTAATAATCCATTTATTTATATCAACTACCCACCATTTTACCAACCCACTAACGATGCAAATATATCGCCAATACGCTTGATAAACGACAAATAATTCAAATAAAAAAACATTTACCAAGAATTCAACACAAGTGGTCAAGCTTTACCAGTTAAAAAGAATCCGCAAACAAAGTTTAATGAAAAACAAAGTAATCGTTCATCCGGGCAGAAACCACAAGCAAAAAAATAAAGGTAATGTCCTCCAAGTGTAAGATTCTAGGTTTACAAAAAACTCAATTTAATCATTAATTGGACACCACATAGACATGGTGCTGAAAAGTCTGTTAACTTAAGTGGTAATAAAAAAACAGGTCTTTGTCATCAGATCTTTTACAGTTTAATTAGCCTATTTACTAATGTGAGTCAACCTACTCTATGTCACCCAACAAACCCAACAAGCTACAAGGTTTTGTCATCAACCGAGCAAGTTGTAAAGCAAGAACTCAAAACACATGCAAACAGTTTAAATAAACCAACAAATCAAATTATTTAAACAACGTTGTCAATGTCAAAAACAAATCCAATCATGAATAAAATTAAGAAAAGTATCAAACCCTATGAACCATACGCTTAGAGAAAGCCACCTAATCATACATGCCTTAAACCGTGTACAACCGCCAAAAGGCGGCTGCCTTCTCCGTGCCCTCCTGTTCCTCAAAACTGCCGTATGCGAACCCCTAACTTGCAAAACCTCCAAACTGCCAGTCAATATGTGATGATAATATATTGTTGTTGACGTCCAAAATCAAGCCCACATGTGCGTGAAGTAAACCCCAATATGTCGGCCCAAGTGTGCAGCTCTTTTCTTTTATTTTTTTTATTTAATAACTTAATGCATGCCAAAAAGAAATCACCAAAAATCTGCCATCCAAAAGAAATCCATGCCGTGATGAGGATGTGATGTTGTTGTCTAGTCTGCATGTGCGTGTGAGTATAATAATGTTTGATGACTTTGGATGCCCACTAACTTCCTTCTCTCCCCCCTTTATATCTTCGCAGCCTTTTTTAATAGGGTTTATAAAACCTTTATTTTTTCCAATTCAACCAACAACCCTCACGTGACATAATGAATTGATGTGATTGAAAGTAATGCCCTCTCACATATGTGGTCACATGTGCATGTAGATGTCTTAGGTTTTTATTTTTTTTCTTTTTAATTGCCTCCAACACATCATATATGTGCGCAGCAGTGGCGTCTCTAAGAATTCACGTACCCTGTTCGAGTTCAAAAAATAGGCCCATATGCCGTTGGTCCTCCTGCCACGTATTTCTTTTTTTTTAATCATTTTAGTATTGGATTGGGCCCAATAAACCTATTGTTAAGTTGGGTAAGATATAAAAAATACAAATCTTTTGATAACGGGCCTCTATATTGGATTTGTTATGTGTGTACAACGTTTTTTTTGAAATAACATATATATATATATATATATCGATTTTTTTTTAAATCTCGTGCCCCTCGAAAAATCGGGCCTTGTGCCAAAGTCCTCCCCGCACACCTAAAGAGCCGCCCATGGTGCGCAGCCTTTCTTATATCTGTCGTAACTTACGGTTTCGAAGCGTAAGCTACGCCTTGGAGCTACTGCCAACTTGTGAATCATAAAGCTCAACTTTCACTTAATTAACCATAAGTCCCTTGTGTATCATATTCCGCTTCATCTCTAACCACTTTAAATTTACCAAATTACGCATTTTACCTGTAAAACCACAAACACACGTAGTTAACATATTCCAAGCACATTATCACTTAAACGACAATAATTCACACAAAATACGCACGTTAACACCCGGGATTCACACTTCCATCACAACCCGAGCCGGAAGTAGATACGATGTCGGAGACACAACCTGAGCCCGTACCCGAGACATCTCAACGCGGTAGAAGGTCACACAAAAAAAAGATGCAAACGCCCACCGCCGAAAGGGAACCCGTCTAGTTTGGCCGATAGACGAGGAATACGCGTTAGCTCTGGCGTGACTTGACATATCGGAGGACCCTGAAGTTGGTAAGCGTAATAAAAAAATTAGTCGACTTTATTTTTTTAAAAATTTGCAACCGTTTAGTATTATTTTTTAAGAATGTAACATTTATTTTTTTATTTGATTGTAGCAAACTATCAAACTTCACTAACTTTTTGGAATAAAATTCGTGAGACTTTTTTTTAAGGCGATGGGAAAAAGGTGAATATCGGGACACCGATTCCATCTCAAGCAAATGGACCGATATAAACCAAAAATGTCATCAATTTCAAAAACTTTTTCAACCAACGAGGGATAATTGGCTGAGTGGAGGATGTGACGCCGATATTTTAACGAGAGCAATGGAACAGTACGACCAAACTAGTTGTAACGTCCTATTTTGAAAACAAGATTTAACCGTTTAATTAGCAGCAGAAAAACGATCCCCATTTTTTTTTTGTTTACTAATACACAAACAACATATATTCTAACTGAAATCTTTTCAAGAATTATCTAGGCGTTACAATTCTTTCTTTGTAGATGGTGTTTATAACCTATTTAATGAATCATCCATCCTTGCTTGACTCGTACAACCAAACCTTCAGACCCGATCTTTAATCTCAGAGTTGATTAGACCTGTGAACTTGTGGACATCAATCATCATAATCTGAATTAGCAACGCTAAGTGAGGGTTTTCAATGCTCTATACACACATTTGCTACTTCTTCACAACCATTATATAACAACTCTCCTAAAATCCTTAAAACACCCCTATATGTCCTAAAATACACCCCGTATACGAAAAATAGGCCCGAAATACCTTAATTTTTACAAAAATCAAATAATACAAGATTTGGAGGGCGCGACAGTGTAACACCCTTGTCATTATTTAATGGTTTTTTTGTAAAGTATACGATAAACAACATGTAATTATGACTACATATACTTTGTAAAAATACGGGTTTGTTTAAACTTTACAATTTTAAAATAATACAACATAACATAATTGAGTTCGTCGTTTAAAAGTTACGATGAAACGACGTGCGGAAGCTTTTATCTTATTCGTGTTCGGTTCTCCGTTGAGCTTGATCGTCCTCCGGTAACTCTTGAAATTAACCTGTGATCGAAACCAACCTAAAAGTTAGTTTCGATACTTAAATAATAGCTTAAAACATGTACATCGCATCAAACAACAAAACAAAAATAATTTCTCAGATTTATGCCTCTCGCGCCACGTGAGATGCTCAACTCGTTCTTTCGCGTGCCGCGATGCCTGTCGCGTGTCGCGCCCGGTTTCAGGTGGTCCCTCGCGTGGCGCGGGGGAAGCTCTTTTCCAGCAGGTCCGTAACTGGACCTGCATTTCCTGCCCAGCTCTAGTTTTGATCAAACTCTAAACTTCAAAATGCCATGCAAATCACATTATATCAGTTTTCTAATATTCAAGGTTCAAATTACGGGTTCTTATGCAAATCTTAACCCGTTTTGCATATCTACTCATTTTGACCCGTTACGGGGTATTTAACACTTTTAAGCTTAATTCACGCTTCTTTTAGCTTACACCGTATCTCCATTTTATACATATCCCAAGGAATCAATTAAACGAAACGCTTATTTCTAAACAACTCTTAAAGGTTGTTTTTCCCTATTTACCCCTCAATGACTTTTTGGTCAATTTTAAATCCTTCATTTTGCGACGAAGAGCTTTCGCCAATAATTGACCACGATATCGTTTCTAACTACAATACAAAATATGCGTACCTGGCTCGGATCAACATATTGACCCGTTTAATACCTTGCGTCCATAATATGCTAATTCATAGCACCGCTAAATCATAACCATTTTATCCTGTGCACATAAGACTCGACAAGCACTTATTAGTCATTATTTGTCAAATGGTATCTACATTACCATTTGACCTGTTTGGTCTAAACGATTTAAACACTTTGCGCTTATACTGGAATGATATCTATTTACCATTTCATTAAATAACTAAATTCAGATTTCTCACCTCTTTAGCTATGTCTCTTAAACCCTTTTTCTTACGCATTGTCGCTTAGTGTTGTTTTATATTTCAACTTTTACCTATTTGTTCGTGACTAAATCACCGTTTCCCCTTTTTACTCGTTTAGGCTTACTTATAAAATAGCCGTTCGAAAACCCATTTTTATTTATATCACTTCATGACCATTTTGCCTCTTTATCATAAAACATGGTTTTTTTCATCATTAGATATGCTCCGACCCGTATCGTTTCGTGTCGGAGCCATATCATGAATATCATCTTAATCGTATAAGAAACTTTTAGAACAAACACATATTCTACAAAAAGTGTAAGTTTCACTTACTTTGCATCCGGTTATGTCCTTTTTCCGCGTACTCGATCCGTTTGACCCGCTTATTTCCCAAGTCTTCATCTAGCTTGTCTAGAGTTAAACTATCATCATCACAATTCGTAAGACGGTTAGATTAGTCATAATCGTTTACGACTATTCCATCCTACGGGATTTATGTCGAATTTATCATTCGACCATATCAAAATTATCATTCGATCTAATCATTGGTCGGTTTGACTTTTTAAAAGTCAATTGACTTATCAACATATTCAAATGCACATTTGGTTCATTGAACTCACTTAGGCATATTTCATCTGAACTCTTAATGAAATCAAATTTTACACACAACCAAGTAGACCGTGATTTCATTCAGGCATTACATATCACTGAAAAATGGGCTGTTTTTGGTGATTTGTTTAACATGTTTACAAGTCTTCAAAAATTATGATTTTTTATGTGGCGTACCTCTCGGAGGGTTAGGCCTTATGTTAAAATTTCAAGATCTAACTCGTTACCAAAAATTCGTAAAAATTCATTTACTAAGCTTCAATCAGATTCGTAACTTCTGACTGCAGCTTACGGAAAAATTCATCTAAAATTCCTCGTTTATCCGATTGACGAAATTCCAATTGTCGATTTTGTTAATCACTTAAAACTATCGACAGTAAAAATTTGAGATCATAACTAAATTCCTAAATTGAGTTATGACATTCATAATGGGCTGCAAATTCTGCCAGAAAACGCAGCTTGAACCTTCGATACGGAAAAATTCATAAATCGCTCAATTTTCGTCAAAAAAATGCGATTCCAGTGGGGTTTTAAAGATATTTCCTGGAATTACATTTTAGACTCAAGAAACACATGTTTTTGTCAAGTTTTGTCCATGTTACAGGCAATACAAGTCGGCTGTAAATTCTGATCAGAAGATGTGTGAATTCAGCTTTCAATTAAAGCATGTTCATGACATCATAACACTAGTTTTAGCAATCAAAATCCTAAAAACATCACATACATGAATTTAGCATCAACAATTCTGAATTTACTTCATATTTCTGCTTAGGGTTTGTTCCTAAGCAATCACACTTCATTAATTCGGCCATAGCCTCTACGATTCATATATAGATCGCATCATGCAAAGTTAACTAATTTTCACAACTTCATGAATGTCAAAACTTCGACATACCTTACGATCCTCTTGACTTGGTGATCGTTTATATATATTCCAATCTGAATTTGGCCTTCGTTTGATCCTCCAATTTGAAGGTTTTGTTGAATTAGGGTTCATCCCCTTTTTCCCTGGCTCTGGTCGATCCAACACACCTCCTGTGTGTGTGTTTTGTTATTTTTTTTTATAAATGTTTAATTAAAACAATTTCCTAATTACCCACATTTAGCCCCTCTTGTTTTGGTTTGTTACCAAGTAGGCTATAATTCATTATTTATCACTTAATCACATATTACCAACTAGATCAATTATTCCGAGTTAACTTAATGAGTTTGGGACCCGTTTTATTTTAAGTCCCTTTAACTCGTGCCTTTTATATGCCTTGTTTTTATTTCTTGAAAGTTCATATCCACTTTTTAATTAATATTAAGATTATTTATTTAAATCCTAATATTCACCGGGCTACTTTTACCACTAACGGTACTTTACCCGTCTTGTAGTATTTAACAGGGTTTGATTACCAAACCCGTTTTCGGGGTGTTACAAGTCTACCCCCCTTAAAGAGGTTTCGTCCTCGAAACCTTATTTAAGTAATTCTTTTAATTTAGACTAAACGAACTTAGTTTCATTTTCAAGACATTCATTCGTTCCTTTCGATCTAACGTTTTCATTTATATTGGCGCGTACGTCTTTCATGTGTAAGGCCTTGCGGGCCGTTACCTTCAGCTTATATCCTTTATCTTTATTGACTGAGTTGTCATTTGATCACTTAGTCTCATCAGTCTGTTAACAGGTTTATCCCCTTCTGTTGTCATTTCGGTAATGACTTCGCCCTTTTTGTGGCGTAACACAATTTAAATAATTGTGGATTCTTTTGTCTATTTTGCCCGTTTAAATGTTTTAGTGAAATTCTTCACTTTAACCCATTCGATTAACTTAGTGAAACTCATCGCTTTTATACTAACTTTACCTCCCATTATTATTTTACGCGGGGAGTTACAACCAGTTTTCCTCATTTTATCCAAGTGACCCGCAAGTTCTTTTACTTAGCCTCGTAAGTTTTTTCTCTAGATTTTCACCTTTTTAAGGTGAGAACCCCAACCATTCGTTTCTTTCTATTTGTGACCCGAAGGTTTTTTTGGTCCCGTAGACTTTAACACTATTTATAATCCCGTAGGTTATGATGATCCCGTAGATCGTCTTTTATCCATGTCCATATTCAAATGTATATATACATATATAGCTTCAAAGCATCTCTTATTATGTTTGGAACTGTTTATTTTCGCTTTTGAACTTTAGTTGGCCTTGACCGTAGTCTAAAGCTTCGTTCGTTTACTCTTGGACTAATCTTCCGACTTTATGACTCTTTACGTCATTTACAAGTCGGTTTGTTCTACGCTCATCGTTATCTGGTTCTTACCTGTACTTCTTTACAACCCGTTACCCGGGTTCTTTATCTTAATGTTTTTAACATTCTTGTTTCGCTAGTTTGCGTTTTTCCTATCTACATTCCTTTACGACCCATCACATAGGTTCATTAATATTTCGCGCTTCTATTATTCGGTTTGCGCCTATTTGTACTACCAATTTCTTATACTGTATTTGTCTCGTTTGACTTATTCGTGTGAGGTTTTATCACTTATGAATGTTAAACTTCGTTCTTTATTCGACCCGTTCAACTCTAAAATAATTGAACATAGTTATCAAAATTTCTGTTTGCAAATTCTCACTGCCTTTTAGTCATGACTCATATTCCGAGTCTTTTGACTTTCTTTTTCACGTTCCCGTCTCTCGGTTTACGCATTCACCCACAATCCTACCCGTCCATCGGGTATCTTTACCGAAGTCATCGTCAAGTAACCATTCTTATATGGTTTTAGACATCATCTTAATTTATTTGATCGTCTTAGCGAAATCCATCGCTTTTATTTAGAAATGTCCTTTATTCTTTTATTTTACCCCTTTAACTTGTTTGTGTGAATTTCATCACTTATGATAGTCAAACTTTTTCCCTTATGCCTTAGCATTCATATTAGTTGGTTTGTATTTTCATTTACTTTAATCTTAGTCCCTTCTTTCGGGCTCGTTATTCTAACGTAATACGCTCCCTGTCATCCGACTTGCGTTTACGTTTACTATCAAACATCTTACTTGTTTGACTCATTTGGGTACCATTTAAATTAGTCCCATTCACCCCGTCCTTACTACATCGGACGTAAATGTGTCCGCTACAAGAAGTTCATGGTATCATATGCCACTACTTACTTAGCCAGAGTAAGCGATCAACACATGATACACATGACCTTTTTGTAGTTTTCACATCACACCCCATGTAAGTAACGCCCCTATTTATTTCAAATCTCTGATTTCATTTTAGTAAAACTTTATTTAATTGCAAAACAACAATCATTAGTTTTACTAGTTTTACTTTTGTACATATAAAATGTTTTTCTTTTCTATTGAACTATTATATAATCACATTCGTTAATGTGATTGCTACTATTCTCAATAGTATTATATTGAGAGTTTTCCACTTGGATAATTACCCCCCGTCCAAGTTTCCATATGAACTAATCCTATTATTTCTTTGTTATTCCTCATCGTGAATAGCACATGTTTCTATTAAACTTCTCTTGGAAACATCATCCTGAATAGATAACCTATTCAGGTTTTATTAGATATATGCAACCGTCTTTCCCTACGTGTTTGTTGCATATTACTACTTATGTGATTAAATTTAAAAGCGTGCACCTGGTAATGCTTGCCCTTACAGGCTTCTCTTGCCGTTAACTTTGTTCGCGATCGTCGCGCGATGTAGATCCTTGATGAGTATGCTCTGCTTGTCATACCTCGGACCGTTCCACCATCATATCCACAATTCGTTCAACTCTCGTCATCTTCAGATGCGAGTATCCTTCAACTAAACATTTACAAAAGTTAGTAATTTCAACATTAATAAATGCACGTATTGTAATACAAGGCTTTTTACTACACGTGATTTCGTTATCTATACTAATCATTTTCGTTGGTGTAATGTGTATTACACGATACCCTATGTGTTGTTCACAACATTTTAATCCTACTAAACTATTAACATACATGTACTTACTGAATTTGCGATCAAGCCTCGAACCGAACACACTTTATTCTTTAACCATGAGCTCTGATTACCAACTTGTAATACCCTTGTCATTATTTAATGGTTTTTTTTGTAAAGCATACGACAAACAACATGTAATTATGACTACATATACTTTGTAAAAACACGGGTTTTTTTAAACTTTACAATTTTTAAATAATACAACATAACATAATTGAATTCGTCGCTTAAAAGTTACGACGAAACGACGTGCGGAAGCTTTTATCTTATTCGTGTTCGGTTCTCCGTTGAGCTTGATCGTCCTCCGGTAACTCTTGAAATTAACCTGTCATCGAAACCAACCTAAAAGTTAGTTTCGATACTTAAATAATAGCTTAAAACATGTATATCGCATCAAACAACAAAACAAAAATAATTTCTCAGATTTATGCCTCTCGCGCCACGCGAGAGGCTAAACTCGTTCTTTCGCGTGCCGCGACGCCTGTCGCGTGTCGCGCCCGGTTTCAGGTGGTCCCTCGCGTGGCGCGGGGGAAGCTCTTTTCCAGCAGGTCCGTAACTGGACCTGCATTTCCTGCCCAGCTCTAGTTTTGATCAAACTCTAAACTTCAAAATGCCATGCAAATCACATTATATCAGTTTTCTAATATTCAAGGTTCAAATTACGGGTTCTTATGCAAATCTTAACCCGTTTTGCATATCTACTCATTTTGACCCGTTACGAGGTATTTAACACTTTTAAGCTTAATTCACGCTTCTTTTAGCTTGCACCCTATCTCCATTTTATACATATCCCAAGGACTCAATTAAACGAAACGCTTATTTCTAAACAACTCTTAAAGGTTGTTTTTCCCTATTTACCCCTCAATGACTTTTTGGTCAATTTTAAATCCTTCATTTTGCGACGAAGAGCTTTCGCCAATAATTGACCACGATATCGTTTCTAACTACAATACAAAATATGCGTACCTGGCTCGGATCAACATATTGACCCGTTTAATACCTTGCGTCCATAATATGCTAATTAATAGCACCGCTAAATCATAACCATTTTATCCTGTGCACATAAGACTCGACAAGCACTTATTAGTCATTATTTGTCAAATGGTATCTACATTACCATTTGACCCGTTTGGTCTAATCGATTTAAACACTTTTCGCTTATATTGGAATGGTATCTATTTACGATTTCATTAAATAACTAAATTCAGATTTCTCACCTCTTTAGCTATGTCTTTTAAACCCTTTTTCTTACGCATTTAGCCTGACATGACTTATGTCGCTTAGAGTTGTTTTATATTTCAACTTTTACCTATTTGTTCATGACTAAATCACCGTTTCCCCTTTTTACTCGTTTAGGCTTACTTATAAAATAGCCGTTCGAAAACCCATTTTTATTTATGTCACTTAATGACCATTTTGCCTCTTTATCATAAAACATGGTTTTTTTCATCATTAGATATGCTCCGACCCGTCGGAGCCATATCATGAATATCATTTTAATCGTATAAGAAACTTTTAGAACAAACACATATTCTACAAAAAGTGTAAGTTTCACTTACCTTGCATCCGGTTATGTCCTTTTTCCGCGTACTCGATCCGTTTGACCCGCTTCTTTCCCAAGTCTTCATCTAGCTTGTCTAGAGTCAAACTATCATCATCACAATTCGTAAGACAGTTAGATTAGTCATAATCGTTTACGACTATTCCATCCTACGGGTTTTATGTCGAATTTATCATTCGACCATATCAAAATTATCATTCGATCTAATCATTGGTCGGTTTGACTTTTTAAAAGTCAATTGACTTATCAACATATTTAAATGCACATTTGGTTCATTGAACTCACTTAGGCACATTTCATCCGAACTCTTAATGAAATCAAATTTTACACACAACCAAGTAGACCGCGATTTCATTCAGGCATTTCATATCACTGAAAAATGGGATGTTTTTGGTGACTTGTTTAACCTGTTTACAAGTCTTCAAAAATTATGATTTTTTTATGTAGCGTACCTCTCGGAGGGTTAGGCCTTGTGTTAAAATTTCAAGATCTAACTCTTTACCAAAAAATCGTAAAAATTTATTTACTAAGCTGCAATCAGATTCGTCACTTCTGACTGCATCTTATGGAAAAATTTATCTAAAATTCCTCGTTTATCCGATTGACGAAATTCCAATTGTCGATTTTGTTAATCACTTAAAACTATCTACAGTAAAAATTTGAGATCATAACTAAATTCCTAAATTGAGTTATGACATTCGTAATGGGCTACAAATTCTGCCAGAAAACGCAGCTTGAACCTTCGATACGGAAAAATTCATAAAATGCTCAATTTTCGTCGAAAAAAATGCGATTCCAGTGGGGTTTTAAAGATATTTCCTGGAATTACATTTTAGACTCAAGAAACACATGTTTTTATCAAGTTTTGTCCATGTTACAGCCAATACAAGTTGGCTATAAATTCTGATCAGAAGCTGTTTGAATTCAGCTTTCAATTAAAGCATGTTCATGACATCATAACACTAGTTTTAGCAATCAAAACCCTAAAAACATCACATACATGAATTTAGCATCAACAATTCTGAATTTACTTCATATTTCTACTTAGGATTTGTTCCTAAGCAATCACACTTCATTAATTCGGCCATAGCTTCTACGATTCATACATAGATCGCATCATGCAAAGTTAACTAATTTTCACAACTTCATGAATGTCAAAAATTCGACATACCTTACGATTCTCTTGACTTGCTGATCGTTTATATATATTCCAATCTGAATTTGGCCTTCGTTTGATCCTCCAATTTGAAGGTTTTATTGAATTAGGGTTCATCCCCGATCGAACACACCTCCTCTGTGTGTGTTTTGTTATTTTTTTATAAATGTTTAATTAAAACACTTTCCTAATTACCCACCTTTAGCCCCTCTTGTTTTGGTTTGTTACCAAGTAGGCTATAGTTCATTATTTATCACTTAATCACATATTACCAACTAGATCAATTATTCCGAGTTAACTTAATGAGTTTGGGACCCGTTTTATTTTAAGTCCCGTTAACTCGTGCCTTTTATATGCCTTGTTTTTATTTCTTGAAAGTTCTTATCCACTTTTTAATTAATATTAGGATTATTTATTTAAATCTTAATATTCACCGGGCTACTTTTACCACTAACGGTACTTTACCCGTGTTGTAGTATTTAACAGGGTTTGATTACCAAACCCATTTTCGGGGTGTTACAGACAGCCTTGGCAGCATCTGTCGCGGGCCGCGACAGCTTGGCCACCAGGCTTAACCCGGTGCCGCCACGTGGCATGTGCGTGTCAAGGCTACTGGGTCAACTAAGCAACCCTTGAGCCTACTCCACCTAGTTCGCGGGCCGCGAAGGCCCCTTGTCTCTCTTTCGCGGGGTACGAGAAAACCCCGGATCAAGCCTATAAATTGAGGAGATCGACTTCAGTTGTCAATCGTTCAAATCTCGATCTCTCTCTCAATTTCTCTAATAGCAATTATAATTTTCGGGCATAATACCCTCCTAGTTAGCGAAGCTCTGCCTCGTTGTAAATATCATGGTTGCAAAAGTCGCTAGGCGCTCCCTAGTCGGATTCGGGAGTACTCAGGAAGTACTCGGCTTAGGCGGAGATTACTCGGGGTGTAATTGGCCTCGGAGAAGAGTACTCGTGCCTCGGCAGCCTACCTTGTAGCGAGTACTCGGGGAGTACTCGGAGTCTAGGCGGGACTTTTACAACCATGGTAAATATTATAACCCCCGGTTACGTATTAGGTACGCTGCCTGATCGATTTAGTGCTCCGTAACGCATGTCAAGGCTCTGCCTGACTTAGTCATTGGAGTTCTGTCTCGGGGAGGGTATAACTAATGTAAATTGGGTTATTATACTAACGCATGTGCATTGTTTAATTTAATAGATTATAACCAGGAAGTCACAGGGAAATTCCTAAATTAGCAATGTGAGTAATCCTCTTTTTTGTGAAACCGTTTTTGTAAACTGTTTTGCAAAACCTCAATGTTTTAAATTATAATTCACAGTGATTGAGTATTTGTAAATCTATAATTATCATCGGTATGTTGGGGTTTTGTATACATAACTTGTTACTACACTGGGAGTAGTAACATTACCACAAGTCAGGATTGACAGTACCGTAGGTGGTAATTAAAGTAGATGTAAACAAATGTAATTGTTGGATTGCTCTCAATGCTGTAAAATGATAAAACTTGTTTTGATTAAACTGGGATTCACTCGCCAGTATTTCTTGCTGATAAAACTTTTTAAAACGCGTTTCAGGTAACAAAATGTGAAAGCCAAATAGAAGCCAGCTGGAGAGCACTAAAGGCTTGAAAAAGTGGCTATAAAAGTTACCTAAATAAAGAAGATGTTTTATTTCAATAAATTAGGGTTTATCCCTATAAAAATGTTGTAATAGAAACTTGGGATTTTCCCATGTATTTATAATTATAAAATGTGGTGTTTTACTCTGATAAACTATTTCCTAACTACGGTCCTGATGTAATTTCCGCTTCCAAATAAATAAACACCGATACCACCAAAACTGGCTCGCGGCCGCCTGTTCCCAAGAGATAGGGGCCGGGGCTGCGACAGAAGGTGGTATCAGAGCTACAGCCGCTGATTTCAGTCACAGAAGTGTTCTGCTGACACCAAAATTTTATCTATTATGTTAGAAAATAATCTACGTGGTTACGTGCATATCTGTATATTATTGTTTTGTGTTATTTGACAATTTGTTAGTTTATAGTATGAGTGATCAAGGTCCATCGTACGCCTATCGTCAACTGTATAGTTCTCCTAGAGATAAAGGAACTTCTTCCCAGCCTACCCCTTCGGGGTATTCAGCTGACACAGAAGAGGGGATTTTCATATTTAAGGCGCAATCCGAAGAACCATCCCCTACTAAAAAGAGAGGATGGTTCAGTCGGGGAGCACACGAGCGTAGGAAGAGAATGAGGAAGTTACAACAGCAGAGGGCTTTAGCAGCAGCAAATAGAGAGATGAATGCTCAGACCCAAGACATAGTCAATAGGTGATTGGCTAATTTTCACATACTAGATACCACTGCAGCCGACCCAAACTTAGACCAAATCATTATACCACAACCACTCCCACTGTTCCCAACTCAGCCCATGGAAATAGAACCAAACCCAGGAGACCAGGTCCCTATAACCGCTGTTAACCCAGACGAAATCCCTAGAGTCCCAGGACTCAATCCTTTTGCATATGACCCTTGGAACGATGAACATAGGGATTATCGAGAACTCTACCCACAGGAGGAGCCCATACCAAACCCATTAGCACCATATGCCAACCTTGACCCTCTAGATCCGTATTGGGATAACGACCAGTATGTCCGGAAAATACTAGAAAACCCGTACCCATACGAAGAACCGATGCCTCAGTACCCTGACCCAATACCAGCACCACCACCACCCATGAGTACCGAAAACGTGCAGGAACTCCGCACTTTTGGTGAGGAGTTAGTAGATGAAGGACAAAGGATAAGACAAATAGGGGAAAGGCTCGTTTGGAAATACGACGAGCGTAATATGCAATACTAGATGAACCCCTATTAATAACAATAGTAATAATAATACTAATATATATATATATATGTGTGTGTGTGTGTGTGTGTGTAAGTTGAAAAAAAATCATAGATAATCCAATACCTACTGATGCATAATTAGTATTGTATTTTAAATTCCAGTTGCAGCTTGTAATAGATATAGATATCTATAAAATAGAGTAAATGTCGCAATGCACGACGGTTTTGATCAATGTGTTTGTTTGTATGATTGTTCACATTAAATCTTGTTCTGTGATATTAATACTTGGTAAATGTTTATAATCCAGATGGACAACGAAGTGAATCAGGAAAACCCGAATAACAATAATAATGGAAACCAATTAGATAAAAGTGCCGTCCAACATATCGTAGCATAAGGAATCATAGATGCTATGCCATATATCATCAAAACGGTTAAGGAAGCCGAAAATAATAAAAGTAACAGTGGAAGTAAACGACCACCTACTGAACCCAAGCATAAACAATGGACCATTACTTCAATTGCCTATTCCAAAAAGAAGAAAACTATGTCATATGGTTGTTCTTACAAAGAATTATGGTCTTGCAAACCAATAGAATTCTCTGGCAATGAAGGAGCCATTGCAGCTCTACGTTGGATAGAAAAGACAGAGGCTATCTTAAAAATAAGTAAATGTGCAGAAGAAGACAAAATCATGTTTGCTTCCAATCTTTTTAAGAATGCAACCTTAGAATGGTGGAATACTATTCTCCAGTCTAGGGGAAGTGACAGAGTCTATAATATGGAATGGACTGAGTCTAAGGACATGGTTGAAAGAAAATTTTGTCCTCCCAATGAAAAAGAAAAATTGCTAATAAGTTCTTAAACCTTAGAATGATTGGAGTTGACTATAAGGGTTACACTACCATATTTTTCGAATATGCTAGAATAGTGCCAACCGTAGCCTCACCAGACCCAGTTTTAATCTCCCGTTATATCTGGGGATTAATCAGTGAAATTAGACACGTAGTCAAGGCAGCTAGACCACAAACCATAGAAGAAGCTGTAGAACTAGCCAATACCTTGACTGATGAATTAGTACGTACACAAGAAGAAAACCAGAGAAAGAACCTAGTCCAAAAGCTTACCCAAGAATTTCGCTACGGTAATTCCAACTGTGGAAAAAACGTAGGTTCTACCTCTGCACCTTATTGTAAGGCCTGCAAGAAGAAGCATTCAGGGAAATGTTTCGTATACTGCAACTTCTGCAAAATACCGAGACATAAGGAAGAAGACTGCAGGAAGAAATCCAGTAATGGAGTATGCTTCAATTGCGGAAAAAATGGGCATATCAAGCCGAACTGCCCGAAACTAGCTCCAGCCATGAACAACAAGACTACTAAGAATGCTAGAGCATTTGTTCTGACAGCCGAAAAAGCCAAGATGATTCCGGACGTGATTGCCAGTACGTTTTTAGTTAATGATGTTTTTGCTAAAGTATTATTTGACTTTGGTGCGAACCAAAGTTTTATTAATACTTCATTTTGCAAACTTCTCAATCAACCATTAACTAAACTCTAACAAGAATGTCTAGTAGAGACAGCAAATGGAGAATCCATTAAGATCACTGAAATCTTACAGGGAGCAAGAATAGAAATTTTCAAGCATAATTTTATTGCTAACCTTTACCCAATGAAACTGGCCGGATTTGATATTGTATTAGGAATGGATTTGTTAGTAGCCAATAAAGCCAGTATTTTATGTGATCAAAAGTCAATCCAAGTAAATTCACCAAAGGGTGAAAATATCACAATTAAAGGAGACAAGCTATCTCGATCCACGAAATTCATCTCTGTGGTGAAAACAACTAGTTATACAAAAAAGGGATCCCTAGTGTATATAATTTCCATAATCATTAACACTAAAGGAAAGGAATTCAAAGATATTCTCGTAGTATCCCAATTCTCATATGTGTTTCCAGAAGAGCTACCTGGACTTCCATCGGATAGAGAAGTTGAATTCAGAATTCACCTGCTACCAGGGACAACACCAATTGCCAAAGCACCATACTGATTGGCACCAGCAGAGATCATAGCCGGCCCTGGGGGTGGGCGGGGAGGACCACCGGCCAGGGTCCGATATTTCGAGGGCATATTTTTTTAAGAAAAAAACCCGATATGTATATGTAAAATATTTTTTTAATAGGGTATACCCATACAAACACCAACATAGGTCCCCTTACAAAACTATTTTTATGGTTTAGATTAGTTATTAACCCTTTTGGCATTAGGTTTAGACCTTTAGTGAGTCCAATACCCAATTTCGTTAAGGCCTAAGGGCACATTTTTTCAAACTCGAATAGGGTACACGAATTCTCAGGGTCGGCCCTGGCAGAGATGCAAGAACTGAAGAAACAACTGGACGAACTACTGGAGAAATGATTTATACAGCCTAGTTCATCACCATGGGGAGCACCAATCTTGTTTGTAAAAAAAAATGGATCGATGCGTATGTGCATTGATTATCGAGAATTAAATAAGGTCACGATTAAAAATTGATCGAGAGTGTGAAACCCGAGTGTTAAAGCGTGTTATATTGCATATTTGAGTGTGTTTCAAGTGATTATATGACGTGAATGTGATAACTACAAGAGTTTATGGTTTTACAGGTTAATCATTTTATTCGGTGAAGTTAAGATGTTTAGAGACGAAGTTGAACAACCGGGGATAATAATCAAGTGAATGACATTAACCGGGACTTAGTTCGGATCGAGGAGCACAAGACACTTGGGCCGACATATGGGATTTTTGGGGCTGACAAGAGAGGTGGTTATTATTAGTTTTCCACATCCTAAATTAAATCACATCATCATACTCACGAATGCCAAGGAAGAAAGAGGAGATTGTTTTTTTTTTTTTTCTGATTGGGCCGCTAAACAAGTCAGGGATCACAAGACATCATTATCTCACACAAATATGTATACATATACACGCATGTGTTGTTGGGGGGATTTTTAGAGAATTAATTTGAAAACATTCGGTAGCCATCACATGCATGAGGACTTTTGAGGGTATTAGGGGAGGGGGTGGTCACTAGTGATACAATTCTATCACTATTAAGCACCAATCAACTCATGCCATGTCATCACCCGATATTCTATCACTAGTGATAGAAATGTAGTGGAGGTGGTCACTAGTGATACAATTCCATCACTCCCAAATTTTTTAATTTTTATTTTAAAATTAAAAATTAAACACTAAATTATAAATTTCACAAATTTTTTTAATTTTTTATTTTAAATTAGAAATTAACAATAAAACACTATAATTATAAATTTCATTAAATTTAAAACATACTACTTCAATTTAACATACTAGAAATCATGAAACATATAATTTAAAAAAAAACCTATTCCTCGTCCGAATCATGAAACTCCAAACCTAGAGAACCTACTAGTTCGATTAAATCGTATCTCAACCGAAAGAGAGTTTCTTTATTACGCAATTCTAGATGGATATTTTGTGGAACTTGAACTTGTGTAGGAGGATCCGGCACCCAATCCGGAGATATTGCACGTCCGTCTTCTTTGATCATCATATTGTGCAATATGATACATGCATACACTATGCTATGTATTGATTTCTTGTTCGTCGCACGAACCGGTCGGTGTAGTATACCCCATCTACCCTTTAAAATACCAAATGCCCTCTCAACATCTTTTCTTGCCGATTCTTGCAATTTTTTGAACACGATTTCTTTATGCTCGACAGGAAATGAGGGAGCTTTCACAAAAACAGACCAAGACGAGTAGATACCATCCACAAGGAAAAAACCTCGTCTGTAATGTCGACCGTTAACATAGAAAGGAGAGGAAGGTGCGGTACCATCCGTTACGGTTTGAAACAACGGCGACGTGTGCAACACATTGATGTCGTTGTTTGAACCTGGAACACCGAAATACGAATGCCAAATCCATAAATCATTCGACGCCACCGCTAACATACGCCCCTCGCAACTCTCTTGGACAAATTTTCCACTCGATATGTGTACAATCAATGCTAGCGAGCATCCCGGGAAAATGCCATCTAGCCTCGTGTGCAGCGTAAATACGTGAGATGTCGTGGCTCGTTGGTTTACTTAAAAACTCGTTAGCATACAACTTAATGACCGCGTTGCAAAAAAATTGCAAACATTCACGTGAAGTTCTGACCGACATAGCTAGGTATTCATCATATTGATCGGGAGGGTTACCTGTCGCTAGTTGGCGAACGGCGGACGTGCATTTTTGTATCGGCGTGAAACTTGGTTTGCCCCTCGCATCGTAACCTTCTTGAAACCATTCCTCGCTTGCTTCGATGTCTCCAACAATCTTTAAAAATAATTCTTTGGGTAAACGAAACCGATCTCTAAACGTTTCGGCACTGTAGAGCGAATTTCCCACAAAATAATCGTTCATCAAAACTTCGTTGGCACGTATACGATCACGGTCGACCATCTTCTTCTTTGGGCGGGACGACTCGGCATCAAGTTCGTTATACACCGACACAAAATATTTTAGCTTCTCGTTGTCGGAAGACGACTCGGTATCGCTATCGCTAGACATCGGAAACGTCGAATCCGTAGGGAATTCCATTTGAGAAAGATATAAAAATTGTGTGAAATGGGTTTAAAATGGTTTAAAGATGTAGATTGGTGTGTGTAAAATGGTTTAAAATGGAGATATAAATAGATAAATGGTTTAAAGGGTTTTTTTTTTATTGAATATTACTGTTTAAATAACGGTCAAAAATCAAAACGGTCGAATTTTTCAAACATTACAACGCGTGACCATTTCAACGCGTTTCATTTATAACGCGTTAAACATATAGGGGCGGCGGTGTTCGTGATCAATCAACGCGTGATGGGGTGGCCATCACGGACCACCCCGCCTGCCCTTATCTTATAATACAAAAAGCAACTAAAAGTTGCGTCTAACAGATACCAGCAACTAAACGTTGTGTCTAACAGATGCAATAACCGCTCATACGGGAGCAAAAGCGAAATAATTTGATTATATAAGAGAGACATAAGAAGACAAATTAGGAACACCGTTTCATGGTCGCCCAATGGTTGCACCGTTTCTTTTTATATACTGACACAACCCTTCACTAAAATCCCGACATGTATAAATAAGGGATGAACAATTGAAACTGTCAGTTCGATTCCCTCAATGTAAAGTCATCATTGATTGTCGTGTTTCTTAATTCTAGGACTTATTAATTGATATCAGATGGCGAAAAATTCATGATGATTTTACCAACCTAAATCATCGATCGTCATCACCATCAAACATCCTGGAATCTCCTGCAATTTGTCATTCTTCAAAGTTGCCATGTCATATAAATCGGTATGTATCAACAATTTCGTCTCTGAAATTGATGTTCTATCACATTCGTGAATTGGCATTTTCATCAATAATGCCCTCTGTGTGTAAAAGTACGAAATCAGCCTTCAAAATTGGTTCCATTATCAACCACAACCGTTTGCACTGATATATCCGACATCTATTGATCAAAAACAATTAAGTATGCAGTTCATGCATAGGATCTGTAAAAGCATATGATCTTATATATCATTTTGAACTTCACCATGAGATCATTTGATTTTGTTTTTCCCTAATGAGTGAATTAACTAATTACTTATTTGATTTTGAAAGGTAAATTTCGGGACATGGATACGGGTTTGACCGGGTCAGTAGTTGGGTTATTTGTGTCATATTTATTTTACGTTTTACTAGATGTCAAGGTATTGGGTAATATCATGGATTGTGTATACTAATTGTATAAGATAGTGGTTATATTATCTTCTGTTTGCGCATTGGAACCTGTTTTCCGGTCATTTATTTCGGGGCTTTCCATCCATTTGTGGTGTTGTATTGCAGATGGAATTGAAATATGTGGTTTGAAAATTCATTTGGAAGGAATTGAAATATTTTAAAGAAATATGAATTTTAGAGAATTAAACTTTACTCTAATATTATTGTGTATTATGTTTGATCTGTGAAGTTAGTAAATAGAATTGTGATGTGAGAAATCAAATAGACATAAATGTTTTGATTTATAAACTATGAGAAGGCTTTATTATTGGAAGAAAACGTGTTGACATGTCTAAGTAATGTTTTGATTTATAAACTATGAGAAGGCTTTATTATTGGAAGAAAACGTGTTGACATGTCTAAGTGTGTTTTTGTTTGTTTGTGATATATAACTACGCTTAATCAGTATATATTGATTGATCTTTATTGTAGTGGCCTGTTCTTGCAGTTTTTTTAAAAGCAAAGCGGACCTTTTTTGGGTTGCTGGCGTTCTGCGGCTGTTTCAGTTTCTTTACAAACCCCTTTTAGGACTACTGCCGTTGAGTAATTTTGTCTTGCAAACTACCCTTAAAGTGTATTAAATACAAAACATCACACATATTCAGCAATAATAAACACTAAACATAACTAAAAGTGATCATGAAATGTCAATAGACGATAAAAGTCATTTGCATATAAGGCAATTAGTGACAGTTGCAGCCAATAACATGAGTGTGCTGCTGGTCCTCATAACAACGTTATTGGGTTTTAGCATTTCAAAATATTGGGTATTGGCCACTGTCACTCCCAACTATCACTTTAATTCCTACCACTTCCAACTTAAAACTTTGTGTGTTGTGTGGTGTCACTCAAGTTGAGTGGATTTTGAC
Source organism: Helianthus tuberosus (assembly GCA_030545235.1). Taxonomy (NCBI): domain Eukaryota; kingdom Viridiplantae; phylum Streptophyta; class Magnoliopsida; order Asterales; family Asteraceae; genus Helianthus; species Helianthus tuberosus. The sequence goes on from JARYGA010046105.1 coordinate 579,727, forward strand.
TCCCCTTTTGTCTTTTAGGAGCAGATTCATCGGCAATCATTAGTAATTTACAAAGTGTTAGCCTAATATCACCAATAACACAAGTCAAACACTAAGAAATGTTCACCTGTGGAGTGACACAACACACAAAGTGTGAATTTGAGAGTGGTAGGAGCCAAAGTGATAGTTGGGAGTGGTAGCGGCCAATACCCAATAGTTAGGAGTAATAAAATCCAATAACTCCATAACAACTATAAAGAGACCCTTGAAACCATGGATTCATATTTTTAATGTGTTTTACTTGAACAACCTGATGTGTTTGTATGTGTTTAGAGACAATTTTTAATGGCTATTTGACCCGTTTATTCAAATCTCTTAACTTAGAAAAGAAATTTACTTTAGTTTTTTTTATTGCGGGGAGATTGAATATTTTTTATGTTGAAATATTTTAAAGAAATATGAATTTTAGAGAATTAAACTTTACTCTAATATTATTGTGTATTAGGTTTGATCTGTGAAGTTAGTAAATATAATTGTTAAAAACTCATGGTTTGAAATACACTTGTAAATATTTGTTTAGAGTCGACCTTTCGGATTCAAACTTTACTCTAATATTATTGTGTATTAGGTTTGATCTGTGAAGTTAGTAAATAGAATTGTGATGTGAGAAATCAAATAGACATAAATGTTTTGATTTATAAACTATGAGAAGGCTTTATTATTGGAAGAAAACGTGTTGACATGTCTAAGTGTGTTTGTAGGTCCGGCTAGGGGAGGATCTAGTCGCCTAATCCTTGTGTACAAACCAACCCGGTTGTGCGGAATCCAACCGAGATAGCAAACCGAGATAGAACACGCAATATGATAAACACACAAGACTCAACGATTAACACCACTTGTATTAAACGTATGAAAGGTCCAGTTACAAAGCAATGTTTACAAATCAGTTCTGTAAACTCTCAGAGTGTGTGTGTGTGTTCTCTGTGTTCCTTATCTTTTCTGCCTACTGAAATGAACATAACACACGGGTATTTATACCCAACACAACAGGTCTGGTCGAAGGATCAGACAGACTGATCGAAAGATCATCTGTCGACCAGAAATAGCTCGAAGGATCCATATGTACCACGAAGGATGATATCCTTCGTGGTCCATCTGTCGAATGTTTATGTTTCGAGCTCATCATCGAAGGATCTAAGCTATCCTTCGATGACCATCCTTCGACACAGACACATTATAACCAATATGTTGACTGTTTGGCCAAGTCAGACCAGGAGGATGGTTGACTTGGTCAAACTTACAAGATTAACAACGACATCGTTTTACATCGTGACCGAATACAGACAAAGTACAGACATAAGTGCACCAACAAACTCCCCCTTGGCTGTAGCTTTGTCTGGCTGTAGCTTTGTCTCGATCTTCATTCTTGTAAGTTCTCGTGTCTTCAAGTCTTTGACTTCTATTCAAGTCTTCAATGTCGGAGGATCTTTAAAGTCTTCACGTCTCGAAAGCAGAAAGTGTACCAACAAACTCCCCGTTTCATGTAGGAAGTGTGTTGACAAACTCCCCCTTAACATAAGCTCCCCCTTGAGTTATGCTCGTGAAAGTCTTGATTTTTATGAAGTGAGATCCTTGCGGTGTTGATGATGGTCAGCGGCAACTCGATCATCCTCATCATTTGAGTGCCTTCACGTCGTGTCTTCATTCCGAAGCTTGTCATCGACCATGTTCTCCTTGCCTTTAGAATCTGCACATGCAAGAAATCTAAACGCGTAATGAGAACAACCGCCTGGAATATAGTAACATAAACAAACGACACACGTGTGACCATTGTTTAAGCAAACACCGTCCGACAGTTTGAAAGTTTAAAGTATTTGTCAATTTCAATTCTTAACTTTCAAAACTTAGCAAATTTTGACCGTTTATGAAGTTTTAGTCATTTTCGGTTTTCGTTCAGGTTTCAGGTAACGAAGACTCGAGATCCAACATCGTACGATCGAAAATAAGATAGAAATAAAATCTTTTTGGCTTTTTAGAAAGTTTATATTAAAACTCACCTAAAATCTTTTTGGAATTTTTAATATTTCAAATGTAAAGACAGAAAGCAGTAAATAAATATATACAGACATTCTTTTTGTGAGTTTCGAGGGTAAGAGAATCATATCAGTGTACGGTCATGCCAAAACGCTCTTCTTTGTTCAATTAGTTAACATTAAGATAAGCATCCTATAACAATTATCGGTATTGTTGTCCACATAAGCTCAACTTATCAGATGTAATCATGGCGAGGGGATACGTTAAGGTATGATTTATACTTACCGACCGGTGTTCATCCACATCACGACACATTCCCGTATCAAGGTATGCACGAGGGTTCATCTTACCGGTGAGTATACCGATTATCATCTGTTTGACCGTATATGATGTGAGATTCTCACTTATTTTGATTTGAAAACAAGCCCTATGTGATATAATCACTTATTGATGAGGAACTTGATTTTCATATGCATGAGGGCACAGGAGCAAGTCCGTGAACAGGTCAGTACTTTCGTACAGCAGAGAGACGAACTTGACTCCCGGAAAGAATTTGTGATATTTTATCACTTATTTGTTTGGACATGTGATTGTTGATCACTTATTGAGGTCGTATGCAGTATGTACACGTATGTATAGTATCATGGAATATCTAGACTTGCGTCCCCGTTATTTTTCGGTAAAAGATACAACCATGATACCCAGATGATAAGCAGCATAAAGACCGAATATCTCAGAACCTCGGCAATCTCTCAAACGAAATTTCGGTACTAAGACCATATGCCAATGAATGGTTCCCACCTGGTCTTCAGTCGATTTAAGATTTATATCACCCTGCACAATTTAAAATGATTGTGAGCCTACCGATACATCTTATATAGAGCTGCTTAACATATTTGCAATTTAAGGTTTAAAGAGGTTTAGACAGACCACTGATGTACTATCATTTTCTCTTTTTCTCGCCAGGAAACTCATTTTTGTTTTTCTATTGTTTTTGTGTTTTTGAAATTTTTTCGATGTTTTTGGATTTTTCAAATTTTGGATTTACTCCCCCTAAAATCAATAAACTAAGACAAATTTAAAACACAAAGGTATTTACAAAAATGATTTTCCGATGTTGGTTTTACTCTTGCTTGACCTTAATGCCGTTTACCAATAATAAATAGTCAAATCTTGATTTGTCAAATGCTTTGGTAAAAAGGTCGGCACGTTGGTCATCAGTGTGGACGTAAGCAACATCGATTAGCCTTTTCTCAAAGCAATCACGTATGAAGTGATACTTAATTTCGATGTGCTTAGTCTTTGAATGCTGCACGGGATTTCTAGTGATCTGTAAGGCAGCAGAATTATCAACGTAAATAGGAGTAGTTAGGAATTCAAAACCGTAATCACGCATTTGTTGTTGGATCCATAGGACTTGGGAGCAACAACTTGAGGCAGCAATGTATTCAGCTTCGCATGTTGATGTAGCGACACAGGTCTGCTTCTTGCACTGCCATGTGACTAGGCGATTTCCCAAAAACTGACATCCAGCCGTTGTGGATTTGCCGTCGATTTTGCATCCGCCAAAATCAGAATCACTGAATGCGATCAAGTCAAAGTTATTATCCCTAGGGTACCATAGACCGGTGTCAGGGCAACCCTTCAAATAACGAAAAATCCTTTTTACAGCTGCAAGATGTGAGGCCTTCGGGTTCACTTGATATCTGGCAAGCAGGCACGTCGGGTACATTATATCTGGTCTTGATGCTGTGAGGTACATAAGAGATCCGATCATCGCGCGGTAGTATGAGGGGCTAACTGCTTCACCCTTCAAGTCTGGAGTAATTCCGTGATTTTGCGGCAATGGGGTACCGATGGGCGTTGCATCAGACATCTGGAACCGGCTCAAGATGTCACCAACATATTTAGTCTGATGGATGAATATCCCAGACTCAGTTTGTTGTACTTGTAGGCCCAAAAAGAAAGTCATTTCCCCCATAGCACTCATCTCGAATTTATCCTGCATTACACGCTCGAAATCCCTACACAAAACATAATTAGTAGAACCAAATATAATATCATCAACGTATACCTGTACCAGTAGAAGATCTCCATCTTGTTCTTTGATGAAAAGAGTACAATCGATAAGACCTCTGCGAAATCCATTCTCCAGCAGATAATTAGATAAGGTTGCGTACCAAGCTCGCGGTGGTTGATGTAGACCATATAGAGCTTTGTTGAGCAACCAAACCCGATCGGGATGGATAGGATCTTCAAAACCTGGAGGCTGTTCGACGTACACCTCTTCTTCTACCACACCATGTAAGAATGCACTTTTCACGTCCATCTGGTATACCTTGAAACCTTTAAATGAGGCATAAGCCAGAAAGATCCGAATAGCTTCTAGACGTGCAACCGGTGCATACACTTCGTTGTAGTCGATCCCTTCTATCTGACGAAAACCTTGAACGACTAGCCTTGCTTTGTTTCGAATGACGATTCCACGGTCATCCTTTTTGCATTTAAACACCCAACGGGTACCAATCTTCTTATAACCAGCAGGTTTCTCTACGAGTTTCCATACACCAAGCTTCTGGAATTGCTGCAGTTCTTCCTGCATTGCTTCAACCCAAGAGCTATCTTTCAATGCATCTTTCCAAGTTCTTGGCTCTTCCTGTGAGACGTAACACGCGAAAGACCAATCATTTTGTTGACCAGATTCTCGGATAGCTGTATACAAGCCTGCATTGTTGTTGTTTCGCAACATGTTTCTCGTTTGAACGCCACTTTGTACATTTCCGATGATGTTTTGTTGAGGATGGGTATTGTGAATCCTTGTTTCTGGATTATCTTGAACTGGAATATTTGTACCCAGATTGTTGAGATTGAGATCAACAATCAATTCAAGACCCGGAATTGACGAAGAGGATGATCCAGTAGCTTCAGCTGTTCTAGGGACATCTACTGGAGGTGTACCTTCTGAAGTACCATGTACTGCTGCTGTTGGTCCTTGATCTGCATCGAGAAATTCGTCATCCTCTGAAGATTCGTTCAATTCGGAAGCATCTTGAAAATCCTCATTGTCGAGAGCATTATTGTTCACCGAAGATGGTTCTTGATTGACAATAATGGGACGAACCAACGGTGAATCTGTTGCATTGTCACTCTCGAAAAACATCCTTGCCGCAGCATTTTCTTCAACGGCTTCAACATTGATCGAATTGAAAAAGTCATCGTACTCGAACATCCAAGGCTGACCAGGATTTCTAACCGGTAAAGTGTGCCTTTGTACTCTGACTTCAGACCATTCCTCGACCCTTTTTGTCTCTAGATTCCAGACTCTTAAGTTCGGGGTGGAATACCCAAGAAAGTATCCCTCAATTGCTCTTGCCCCAAACTTTCCATTAGGATCGATTATTGTGCAAGGAGCTCCAAACGGTTCAAGATATGACAAGTCTGGTTTCCGTTTGTTAATAAGCTCAAAGCAGGTCTTGTTGTGTCTTTTTACTGTAAGGACTCGGTTCAACGTGTAACATGCAGAGGACACAGCTTCAGTCCAGAATGGAATGGGTAACTGTGACTCTACCAACATTGTCCTAGCAGTCTCGATCAATGTGCGGTTTTTACGTTCAGCGACGCCATTCTGTTGAGGAGTATAAGCTGCACTAAATTCGTGAAGAATACCTTTTGAAGTGCAAAACTCCGCCATGGCATGATTTTTAAATTCAGTACCATTGTCGCTACGTATCCGCCTAACCTTCAAGTTGTAAAGATTCTCAATCTGAATGATCAAATTTTTGATAATACCGAAGGTTTCACTCTTGTGTGCCATGAACGCCACCCAAGAAAATCTTGAATAATCATCAGTTATCACGAGGCAATATTGATCATTCCTAATGCTTTTGTGCTTGACAGGACCGAACAAATCCATGTGCAAACGTTCAAGAGGAACAGCCACCATGTTGACTTTCTTTGTAGGGTGTCGCTTCTTCGTTTGTTTTCCTTTCTGGCACGAAACACAGACGTCTTGAAGGTGAAAGTTTTTAAGAGGAACACCATTCACCAATTCATTTGATACCAAATGATTCATTTTGCGTAAGTGAATGTGACCCATTCGTCTGTGCCAAGAGATTGTGTCTTTTTCAGTGGCTTTGGAAACGAAACATGTTGCTTGTGCAGACGTTGTGATAGCTTGGCTCATATCAAGGACATACAAATCATTTATCCTTGGAGCCGACAAGAGAATCCATTCTTTTGGAATTTTGAAGCCGGGTTTCAGCACATAACATCCATTTGCATCAAAGTGTACTGAGAACTGCTTGTCACAAATTTGAGAAACACTAAGAAGATTGTGATCAAGTTGTTGCACAAAGTTGATCTTATCAAAGCTAACAACCCCGTTGGAAATCATTCCTTCACCAGTTATATATCCGCCCTTATCTCCAGCAAAAGCAACATAACCTCCTCTAATAGATTTGACGTCGTAGAGAAGCTTCATGTCGCCTGTCATGTGCCTGGATGCCCCACTATCAACAATCCAATGACTACTGACAGTTCCTCCTGGAACACCCTGCACATGAACTCACATAATTAGTTGGAGATGGGGACCCAAGCCATTGTGGTCTTGGGTCTTCCATTTTCATCAATGACAATAACCTCTACTCTTTGATGATTCGAAAATTGTGATGGCCCCCCTGAATTTGTGGTTATTTTAGGTTTCCATGTCTGTTGAAATTTACCAGTTTGATTGTTTGAAAGTTTAACTTCGTGATTGTTTGAAGTTTTTGAAAATTTTGAACTTTCTGGTTTAACTGGAACCGTTTGTTTTTGAACCACTTCATTCTTAAGTGCCTTTTCAACCACCTTGACTTGTTGGCGTTTCTGTTTCTTTTCCCTTTCTCTTACAAGTCGGGGATCTTGTTTTACAGAAACAGGTCGCTTTTGGTGATTGTGTTCACGGGGAGCATCTTCTTTGGCTTTCAACTTATGAAGATACGGGCAATTTCGAATGATATGCCCAATTGTACCACATTCAAAACATGATCTTCGTTCAACAAACCCCGAAGTATCATGTGGTCGTCTGGCCGATGATGAACTTTGTGACCCCGAGGTACTAGGTTTTGAACTACTTGGTTCATTCCTTTTCATCACTGTTGCCTTTTTGACAAAATCTAAGTTAGATTGATTTTCAAAAGTTGCAATTTTGTCCGTTCCCTTGGATTTCATAAAGTTCACATTTTTCTTCTTCTTCTGATTCGGCTTCTTTTGATCTTGAGTCGGTGTTTTACCTCTTGGTTTGGTGTGATTTTGCTGTTTTTGCACTGTTGGTAATTTCTGATTTCCATATTGTTTTCTAACTTCAGCCTTTGGGATAGGAGGGCACTGTGTTACTGTAACACGTGATCCTGTCTTTCCCAAAAACTTACTTGTTGAATTTTCAAAGACTTTACTGATTAATGATTGATTAACATTCTTAATAGGAAAATCTTTGTCAGAATAAATTTTATTATCACCAACAAGAGTGTACAGCAAATCCACACTCTCCGACTCTTTCTCAGACGAGGACTCAATTGCAACAGTCTTAGCGGGTTTTGCAGGAGGATCACACAGAATGTGATTCTCAAGAGGTATGTCCTCTTCTTTTATCACCGCATCAGACTTTGCTGAATTAGTATCATCAGATTCATCATCAGAGGAATCAGCATCCTCAATCACAACTGGAGAATCCTGATTCTGTTCAGCAGTTACAAATGTATCTGCTGACGCATCTGAATCTGATGATACTTCCTTCTTGTATCCGAGTCCTGCAAATTCCTTAACATCTAGAGGAACAGATGGTTCAAAGAAAACTCTATCTTCCTCATCCGGCATGGCATCATAATTATGTCTGACAGGTGGTGGACATTGCTTATAACCTATGCATGTGACATCCTTTTTCTCTTTTTGAACATCAATGATGTGATCCAACACATAGCTAGAACTCAAATAACTGTCTAACTTAAGTCGGATCGCCTCACTTTCAGTTTTAACACAAGCCATTTCCTTTTGCATCACCTCAAGACGAGTGATATACAAATTAATGTCAGTTTGTTTTCTGGAAACCATTTTAGTTAACTCTGTTTTATCTTTCTTCAATGTTTCAATCATTGATTTATATTCCTTTTCATGGTTTTCATAAAACATATTGGCTTCAGTGCACTTTGAAAGATCAACTGTCAATTTCTGATTGTGAATAAATGTCACATCATATTTCTCCTGCAAAGCCTCATGCTTGCTTTGCAATTCACACCACTTATCATTCACTAAAACATGTTTGTCTTGCAAGTCAAACAAACTAGCTTGTAAAGCATCGTGTTTGCCTTGCAACTCAGACATGTTTGCCTCTAAATCAGCACATCTAACATTTAAACTATCACAATTATCACAGCTAACAGAAGTGAGTTCATCGACACATACCTGACTTGATGAACTGTCGACATTAGCCATAAAGGCTGAATGGAGAGAAGACGAAGAATAAGCAGCTTGATCCACCAAAATAGATCTTCTTTGAACTCCTGCTTCAGCTTCTTCCAATAGTTCATCAATATCTGCATTAACTGATGCAGTTGATGTGTCATCTTCCTGATCATTCCCTGAACCCGAGGACTCTTCATCTGAACTTCCACTATAACCAGAAGAGTCTTCATCCTCAGAAGATTCACCACCATTGGCGGAAGATTCTCCACCACTGGCGTGTTTAAGATCTTTGACAACTTCAGCAAAACAAGCGGTTCCATCTGGAGCATCATTTCCCAACTGGATTGACCAATCACAGCCTTCATCTACTTGAACCACAAGTGCCTGATTGGCATTTGATGGTCCTGCTTGGCTTTGGTTGTTGACAGGTACCAATGTACGAACATTGTTCCTGTTCTGGTTCTGCTGATTGCCTTGACCTCTGAAGGGATTCTGGTTTCCATGCTGAGATGGCCTCGTACATTCACGTTTGAAATGACCACGTTCACCACAATTGAAGCACTTGACGGCCTGCTTATCAAACCCATACTTGGTGTCTTTCTTGCTCTCCAAGCTGGTTCTCCCAGTTCTCTCCATAAAATCCTTTGCTCGCCTAACAGCACTGGCAAAGGCCCACTTGATGTCCATCATCTCCATCTCCTCTTTATCAATCTGCTGATAGTCTTCTTGTGTCAGATTAATATTACCAATCTGACCTTCCACTAATCCACAGTATGCGCTCACCAAAGTGTTTAGCAGCTCCATATGTTCTTTTGCTACTTCAACACTGACTTTAGAAAAACTTGAGGTGTCGAGCCGTACTGTATTTGGCTTTGATTGTTGACCAGCAGATGATGTGCTTCCATAACAAGCTTGCTGTTGCTGTTGAGGAGGAAGTGGATTTCCGAATATATCAGTTGCTCTGATAGGTTGTTGGCTTTGCTGTTGTGGCACTGGTTGAGGAACTGGATTAAGCGGATTTCCATATATGTCTGTTGTTGGAGGAGGAGTGCCATACAAGCTAGTGCTAGACACAAATGTTGTTTGAATTGGAGCGTGTGAAGAAGGTTTTGTAGAAGTGCTAGAAACTCCATAATACATTTCAGGATTTTGTGGCACTGGAACTCTTTTAGCCTTGAGAGTTTCTTCCTGATTCTTGTTTTCCAGGAGTTGAGCAAAGTCACCGAAGTTTGTTGTATCCAAAGTGCCATTGTACTTCAGGATTTCTAAGAAATTATTCCATTGAGGTGGCAGTGCATCTGCAAACTTCTTCACTATCTCTGCTGAAGTTGTTACAACCCCAATATTTACCAATTCAGTCAGCAAATGAGTATATCGACTTGTCAAATCTCCTAAAGATTCATTCTGCATACAAGTAAAACCATCGAACTCTTTCTTCAGCAATTCTTTTCTCAGTTGACGTGTCGCTTCATTTCCCACGCCCCTTGTTTTCAATGCGTCCCACAACCTCTTCGTTGTCTTGTGACTGACAAATTGATGATAAATATCTTTGCTTAATGCCTGAGTAAGAATGGCATATGCCTTCTTTTCCAAATCATAGACCTTCTTCTGATCTTCTGTAAGATCGGCAAACGTAGCAGCAGATGAAGCGGCAACCTCTATTGTTTGATCAAAATCTGTGATGAAACGCAACCACAATTCTGTATTTTGACCAAGGACGTATGTATGAAATCTACCAAACCATCCCGGATATTCACTTAAATGCATCAACTTTGGAGGCCTATTCAAACTTCCCGTTTCACTTTCGCTTAGCAAAATGCTTTGAACACTTGGAGCTTGATTTGATACGAATGCCCATTGACCGGTAGTTGTAGCATTAGCTTGCGAACCCGAATCCGGAGCCGGAGTACCAAAATACATCTCTGTATTTACCGGAACACCCCACATCGAATTCATTTTTGATCAGCCGAAGGATACCTGTCGAAAGACTTGAAAAACACAAACTGTTAAACACAAACAGACTAATGATCGAAAGATCAACACCTGTTCGAAGGATCAACAGTGTTCGAAAGATCACTGTTGAGTTTCGAACAATGTTTTCGAAAGATTCTCCAACCGAAGGATCCTTATCTTTCGAAAAAGGACTGTAGACCGAAAGATGAACACGAAAGATGACTTCGAAAGACTCCCCAATCGAAGGATCCTAGTCTTTCGAGAAAGAGCAGTAGATCGAAAGATGTATGTTTCGAAAATATTCCTTGGAACGAAAGATAAGTCTCACACTTCGAAGGATGCTCGAAGGATGACTATCTGTCGAACCTCCTTTGGTCGAAAGATGATCTTTCGATCTTACTAACACGGTTGACAAATGTGACAGGTAGGTGAAAAGTTGACGGGTTGGTGAGAACTTTCGGCAGAAAGTATGTTCAGACCATATCTTCTGAACATGCAGGTTTCACCAAACAGGTAATGTCCAATATTTTAATCAGTTTACTCTTTTCAATGCACAAACAAGTTTAATATTCAAATTTTTAAGATCAAAGAGTGTAATATTATGAAGAACACTTGAATATGTCAAGAACACCACCCAGAAAAATAAGAATTTCGGTGAACCGAAACTCTCCAAACACACGATTTTGCTAAAATGTTTAACAAAAACCCAAGACTAACATGAAAACATGAAAAATAACAAGGTTTTAAGTCAAACACAAGGCAAAATAACAAGATTAAACCCGATTTTAAGATGTTTTTCTAGAAAATATGAACTATAAAATCCCGAAAAACAGCAAGAACACCTCGGTTTTAACAAGGATAAGAGCCAAGGCTCTGATACCACTTGCAGGTCCGGCTAGGGGAGGATCTAGTCGCCTAATCCTTGTGTACAAACCAACCCGGTTGTGCGGAATCCAACCGAGATAGCAAACCGAGATAGAACACGCAATATGATAAACACACAAGACTCAACGATTAACACCACTTGTATTAAACGTATGAAAGGTCCAGTTACAAAGCAATGTTTACAAATCAGTTCTGTAAACTCTCAGAGTGTGTGTGTGTGTTCTCTGTGTTCCTTATCTTTTCTGCCTACTGAAATGAACATAACACACGGGTATTTATACCCAACACAGCAGGTCTGGTCGAAGGATCAGACAGACTGATCGAAAGATCATCTGTCGACCAGAAATAGCTCGAAGGATCCATATGTACCACGAAGGATGATATCCTTCGTGGTCCATCTGTCGAATTTTTATGTTTCGAGCTCATCATCGAAGGATCTAAGCTATCCTTCGATGACCATCCTTTGACACAGACACATTATAACCAATATGTTGACTGTTTGGCCAAGTCAGACCAGGAGGATGGTTGACTTGGTCAAACTTACAAGATTAACAACGACATCGTTTTACATCGTGACCGAATACAGACAAAGTACAGACATAAGTGCACCAACAGTGTTTTTGTTTGTTTGTGATATATAACTACGCTTAATCAGTATATATTGATTGATCTTTATTGTAGTGGCCTGTTCTTGCAGTTTTTTTAAAAGCAAAGCGGACCTTTTTTGGGTTGCTGGCGTTCTGCGGCTGTTTCAGTTTCTTTACAAACCCCTTTTAGGACTACTGCCGTTGAGTAATTTTGTCTTGCAAACTACCCTTAAAGTGTATTAAATACAAAACATCACACATATTCAGCAATAAACATAACTAAAAGTGATCATGAAATGTCAATAGACGATAAAAGTCATTTGCATATAAGGCAATTAGTGACAGTTGCAGCCAATAACATGAGTGTGTTGCTGGTCCTCATAACAACGTTATTGGGTTTTAGCATTTCAAAATATTGGGTATTGGCCACTGTCACTCCCAACTATCACTTTAATTCCTACCACTTCCAACTTAAAACTTTGTGTGTTGTGTGGTGTCACTCAAGTTGAGTGGATTTTGGCTCCCCTTTTGTCTTTTAGGAGCAGATTCACCGGCAATCATTAGTAATTTACAAAGTGTTAGCCTAATATCACCAATAACACAAGTCAAACACTAAGAAATGTTCACCTGTGGAGTGACACAACACACAAAGTGTGAATTTGAGAGTGGTAGGAGCCAAAGTGATAGTTGGGAGTGGTAGCGGCCAATACCCAATAGTTAGGAGTAATAAAATCCAATAACTCCATAACAACTATAAAGACACCCTTGAAACCATGGATTCATATTTTTAATGTGTTTTACTTGAACAACCTGATGTGTTTGTATGTGTTTAGAAACAATTTTTACTGGCTATTTGACCTGTTTATTCAAATCTCTTAACTTAGAAAAGAAATTTACTTTAGTTTTTTTTATTGCGGGGAGATTGAATATTTTTTATGTTGAAATATGGAAGAGAATTTATTGTATGTTGTGCGATAATCAACATCTCGCCGCAACGCGTGGGTAGGCGTCAACTCGTTAAACACAATATCAATCATCACAAACATGTTTGGCGGCTGGTGGTGCACATGAGAAAAGGATTGGAGACGCAAAAGAGTACATTGATCATCATCAGATTATAAAGTGGGAGTAATAATCATGTTGCCGGCTGGGATTAGGAGGCATGCACATGAAAAGAAACAAGGTTGAATTGCACATGTGGTTACGGATTAAAATCCGTAACTTACGGGTTGTCTGCATGGCTTCACAAAAATGAACAGTAACATCAACATGAGGTTTACGTTGATGTATTGTGGCTTACGGATTGCATGTGGTGTGTACAAAAAGAAACAGAGACTTCGACATGCAACTTACGGCCAATGACATGGGACTTACGGTTGATAACACGCAACACGTGATGTTTTCTTGAGTGGAAATTAAGGATATTTAACTTTAACGCAAAAGGTGGCCGTGGACTTTTGGGGAAACAATAAGACAATTATAGGCAGCCCATTATCACGATTTGGGGAGCAGCTATCATTGGAGATTATTTAGCTCTCATAACATCTTAATAATCATCACTATCACATATATCGACTTTGGGAGGCAGTTTCTCATACATCCTTTGGCTCTAGAATTCGCATCATCAACATCATATTTCCACCATCAAGATCCGAATCATGATGAACTTCATTCTCTACCAAGCTTTTGAGGATCGTACGCACGTCATGAGCGGCTAGTCGTCCCGTGACCGTCTCCGGGAATAGGGTTAATGTTTGAACTTTTGGTTTACTTATTGTTACGACTTTCGGATTAGGAACTGATTAATCATTCGGTTAGTCATTTTTATTGTTCTTGTTCGATTAAACATTATTAGATTATCGTAATCATTTGAGTTCATCAATTATTTGGTTTGTTTATCAACGACCGGGATTAAATTCTAGGATGTCATTGTTTTAAACCTTTAATCATTGAATGTTAGGAAACTTTATTTGTAAGTATTGAAGAAAACCATATTCAACTTGATCTATGAAGAAGATAACAGTCCTGAAGATCACAACAAGAAGAAGAAGATCGAATAGGACAACTGAAGAAGAACAACATCTACTTCAAAGTATCATAAGTTGATAAGAGCTGAAGAAGATTATCAGAGAAGGTCTTTCTGATGGATCTGATAATATTTCTGATGAAATATCACCAGTTTCTGACGATTCTGATCATCAGATTTTCAGATGATTTGTTCACCAGAATTTCTGATAAAGTGGTTTATCAGAAATTCTGATGAATATCCCACTTGTCTAAAAATCAGCTCTATTCTGCCACAATAACCGAAGCAACTTGACATTATTGGATATCATGATGATAAAGGCAACTTGACTGTTGGATTCAATGAATATGTCAAATAGCTACTTTTTGCAGGACTTATATATGAATAAACAAATAGAAGGCTCATCAAGCAGAGGACAATGAGTTAAGCTTAGCATTCAATACATACTACAAACTCCATTGTCCTTTCGCCCTCAGAATTTAAGTATTCATTTGTAATAGATAATAATCTTACAATCACCTTGTAAACCATTTTGTTTCAAAGTGATATAAACTTGATAATTCTGTAGATCTTGTTTCTTGAAAGTTTGATTTCCATTTCCGCACACTTTTTCACATCTACTGAAATCACTTGCCATATTACGTGAAAAGAAGTTTTTAAGTCCAAACTGGGACCAACAATTGGTATCAGAGCAGATTGAATAAATCATTTTCAAATGATCAATCGCTCATCTTCTTTTCTCTAAATATGGCCAGCTTTCAATCATGGAATAATGCTTTTAACATTGGCTCTATGTCTAAACCTCCGACTCTGGTCAGAGAGGAATACCCCCAATGGAAAATCAGGATGGTCAATTTCCTTAATGGTCATGACCGAGCTCTGTTTCAATCCATTGAAAGGGATCCACATATACCAATGATTGAAATACCAGCTATTCCAGCAACTGACCAATCACCTGCAATCCCTGCCTCCCGAGCTCCCAAAAGTGAAATACTTTGGAGCCTGGAAGACAAGGAAAAGGTGGCTGGGGATGAAAGGGCAAAGTCACTCTTAATAATGGTTATCCCTAATGACATATTTTCAAAAGTTGATGCATGTGCATTAGCTAAGGAAATATGAGATCAGTTGGAAAATCTTTGTGAAGGAGGAGAAAGGATGAAAGAAACAAGAGAACAAACAATGTTTCCTCATATGAGAGGTTCAAAAGTTTACCTAATGAAAGATTAAATGAAACATATCAAAGATTTACAAAACTTTTGAACGAGCTAAAGAAATTTGGAATAACAAAATCAAATGATGAAAGAAACATAAAATTTCTGGATGCCTTACCTAGAGAATGGAAAAGTCTAACCATGACTTTGTCCTCAACCTTAGAACTTGGTAATATGAGTCTTCATGACTTATACAACATTCTGGTCCCCAGAGAAGAAGAAATATTTGAAGAAACCATTCAAAGAGGGGGATCTTTAGCTCTTATCTCAAACTCACAAAGAACACACCCACCAATGATCCACAACCTTCAAACAGTCAAAATCTTGAAATTTCTGATACATCATCAGATTTTCCAGCTTTTGCTGAAGCAATTGCACTGCTCACCAAATCCTTTGAGCAGAGGTTGAGGGGAGGAGGCCAAAGATACCAGAAGAGTGACATAGGGAGGATGGATGGAAGATCTAAGGAAGAAGGTAGATCTAAGGATAAGGGAAAGGCTGAAGTTGTGTGTTATAAGTGCAAACAGAGAGGTCACTATGCATCAGAATGCAAGACCAAGAAACTGAAAAATGTTGCTTATTATGAGAAGAAGCCGGAAGAAGCAAAGAAGCAGCAACAAATTAGTTTAATTGCAGGGACAGATACATGGCTATCTGATGATTCTTCTAATGAAGAAGAAGAAGAAGAAGAAATGGCTAATTACTGCCTCATGGCACTTTCTGATGACCTACCAGAAACTTCAGGACAGAAGGTAAATTTAGATAATCTTGATCTTGAACACAAGTTAAACAAGCTCATGTCAGATTTTCTAAATCTGCAAGATAAACAGAAATCAGATTGTAAAAAATCTGATGAGTTGCAAAGGACCATGAATAAAATCATACTTGAAAACCAATTAATCATAGAAGAAAGTTTAGATGACAGAGCTAAAATTGAGTTCTATGAAAATGAAAGAAAAGATCTTTACAAGAAAATTAATGATAAGGAAATTAATGTAAGAGGTTTTCAACAAGCTAAGGAATTCATAAATGTCATTGAGTCCACACCAAAGAACAAAGGAGAGGGTTTAGGATATGTAAAAACAAGAGAAAGTAAACCCACTGTCTTTGTAAAAGCAACAAATCATATTTCTGATAAATTTTCATCAGAATCTGACTCTGAATCATGCAAATCAACCTGTTCTGAATACTCTTTTGAAAAACCCAAATTTAAAGCAAAAATAAGTGAATGCAAACAAAAATCTTTAAAGATTCCAAAAGCAGTTCACTCATTGATTCAAAATTATCCACTCATTCCATCACAAGAAAGAATATAAGAAAATTCTGATAAAGAATCTTGTATGTGTGTTGACATACTGAAGCTTGTTCAACACCATCTCCAAAAGAAAAGTGAAAAATCTGTTTATGGCTCAGCATATAACAGATATTCTGATGAAAGGCCATCAAGAGAAAATAATCTGATTAAAATCTCATCAGAAAGAGTACCCAAGCATGTCTGGGTACCAAAAACCCTCTAATTTTTCCATTTCAGGACCATTATGTGCAACAGATCTGGTACTGCGATTCTTGAAGCTCCAAGCACATGACTAGGGACAGGAGCTTACTCAGTAATTTAGTTTCAAAACTGGGTAAAATGGTAAATTTTGGAAATGGAGTAAAAGGGAGGATCATGGGATATGGATGCATAAGGTATGGATATTTGACCATAGAGAAAGTAGCCTATGTAGAAGGCTTAAAGTACAATCTGCTAAATTTTGGTGAATTCGGTGATAGAGGTCTTTCAGATAACCTTATTACCAGAAAAATGCTTGACAATTTATTTCAATAATAATCAAAGAACAATATTTTAAATCTAATAAAACACCAGAAAAATCTGATAAATTATCAGAAATTCTGATGTACCATCAGAAAAACTGATATATAATCAGAAATTCTGATAATTCATCAGAAAACATATTGAAAAATCAGAATCATTGTTGATTATTAGAAAAAATTCATGCATGTCACCATCCTTGTTCATATCTCATATATGCATATTCATAACTGTAGTTTTTGCATTTTTCTTTTTATTATTAGTTTATATTCTTCTTAGGGTTGATAACGTCATTTGACAGAAAATTTTCTGGGAACTCGTTAATTGTTATAAAGCTTTTTCTCTCCTTTATTAAATACACCTCATCAATATTAAGGAGATTGAAGTGACATATTGGAAGGTAATCATGATATATTATCAGAAAATGGCCGCCTAAATCATTAAATGCATGAGGGTTTATCTCAGTTATTCTTTATGCCATCTGATAGAAAATTTAATGACAAAGATTGTGATGAACAAAATCTATAAGTAGGTAGATGTCATTTATGGCAAACTTCAAGTTTACTATAAATGATCACCACCTTGAGCTAAGATTGTCCCATCACATAAGGAAACCCTATAAAATTTTACTTCATCTCACACTTTCCAACACTCACAAAAATGCTTACCATCAAAGCTGATCGTTTCCCACTTCCTTATCATCCTTATCACAACCTCAGACTAAAGACCAGCCTTGAGGGTCCTCATTGGGAAGGATGCAAAACCATATTGAATATGATCATGGGAAGTCAGTTGAAATATGCCCTCACAGCCCACATAATAGTTTATCCAGACATTCTTCAAATGTTCTGGAAAAATGCAACATAATCAGAATATGAGGGTAGAGATCAGATTGTTATCGAAAGTGTGGTGCTTAATCAAAAAGTTCTGGTAACAGAAAGTATCATCAGGACGGTTTTACAACTCAATGATGATAATGAAATTTTGATGAAACCTTGGAGCAGATGGGTTACAATCCTGAAAACTCACCACGAGCAATCACCAAAAATGGCTTCATCAAGCCATGGCTGTATCTGATCACACAAATGGGAGCATGCTTCTCAAAGAAGATCATTAATCATCAAGAAGCATCCCAGAGGTTAATGGAGCCTGTACGAGCACTCGTATTGGACACACCTTACAATTTCTCTTATTACTTAATAAAAGATTTTGCAAGTAAAATGTGGTCTGGCAGGCCATTCTTGATTTATCCTCGTTTTCTGATGAGGATAATCACGAGCCAGCTAGGCTTTGGAGGTGTCCCTGCAGGTTATCCCAGAGCTGAGATAAGAGTTCAACAAAATATGAATCTCAGCATGCTCATACCTACTTATCAGAATTCCGGTTTGGTGACTGATCTATGGTTGCTCCTTGAGATGGATCATGGAGAAGGGATAGATCTTGATTAAGTTATCTCTGTCTAATCATAGTGTGTGTAGTTTTTCTTCTTGTTAATATGTTAATATAATATGTTCCTAATATTGCTTTGTTGTCTGGCTCATGGTTTGGGAAAAGGAAAAATAGGTAAAGGCAAATGAGAAACATGATCATCAGAAAACAAATCATTCGACACAAAATTCTTGAATTTCTGATGACATGAGACTAAAATCTGGTAATAAAGCTTAAAATCTCTCTAAATTGTTTTTCTGTTAAAACTTCAAAATGATGGAAAAGTTTTAGAAAATATCAGAAAAAGTTAAGAGACTTGGATGCCACCAGAGAATCATATGTAAGTATACTGACCTTATCTCATCCCTCTCATCTCAAAAAAAAAAAAAAAAAAAAAATTCTAATACACCTCTCAAAAGAGAAATTTCAAAATCTGTTGAAAAGGGTCATAAGTTTAGGGGGAATATCAATTGAGAAATTCTGTTGAAAATTGTTGACTTCTGTTGACCACATCTAAAAGGTCAACAAAAGTCAAAACAAAAGGGAATACATATTCTTAACAGAATTTATGTTGAATTTCTGATGACATCATCAGAATGGAACTTTGACTTATAAGGAAGAGAGGATGAAGAAAGCTAATTGGACCTTTGACAAAATAGGGTCCACAAAAAAAAATGAAAAGGTGTCATGTGACCGATAGTTTTCTCCAATCAAAATTAAGTTTAAAAAATTGGTGAAGGAATGATTGAAGAAACTACAAGTTGAAAGGGCATAACCTGATTACACGATCAACCGTCATTAAATGTCTTGATACCCACGATCCAACGGTTACATTCTGAACCAAAATTCACATCACACGATCTAACGGTAATAAAGACAATTAATGATCTTTTAACCGCCATTACATGGCACGTTCCATATCCCCTCAACTCCATAAACCCACAAATCTCTGCTAAAACCCTCACTATATAACTCACACTTAGCAGAAATTCAAAAATCACTCACCTTCTTCACAAGAACTTCAAACCACTATATCCCCTGTTCTTCACTCAAAATCCAAAAATCCCTAAATTTCGAACCCTAATTCACAAAGTTCAACAATGGCAGAAGTAAACCTCAACATCCCAATTGTTCAACATGATGTACCTTTTGTTGAAGACGCAGAATTCCTACCAATGAAAGAAAATAATATGCTGATGAATACAGAGCATTCGGAATATGATGTAAGATGTCAACTTTTGGTAGAATATCTTATGAAATGTCCAATCTCAGGAGCACTAACAAAAGGAAGAGAAGTACCCAAAAAGTTACTACAACAATTTATCCATACTTTCACTGAAGATGAAGAAAATCAGGTCTCTGCTCATGTATGGGGAAATGTTTCTGTAACATTAACTCCTGCAAGGGTAAGAGAATGGCTTGAACTTCCTGTTCTTGAAAATTTCATTGAAGCACCAAGCAAAGAAGATTAGATAAACTTTATCATTGAACTTGGTTACAAGAACAAGAAAATCAACAAAATTGGAGCAGTAAGAAGAAATGAAATGCCAGCCATCTGGCAAGTGATGATGGAAGTGTTAAACAAATGCCTCACTTCAAAGATAGGAAGAGCTGATCAAGTCAGTCAAGCAATTCTGACAATCATGTATGGACTCATAACTGGGTTCAAACTTGATTATGGAACAGAAATTTTTAACCTACTCAAAAGATCAATCCTTACCAGAAATGGAAGAATAACTTCACACCTGCCATATCCAAGGTTAATTTCAATTTTTATTTCTCAAACATTTGCTGAAAGGAACATAGAAATTCCAATTTTGGAAGATATCTGGAGTTCAAGTACCATGAAAGCCTGGAGTTCCACTCATGGATGGGAATCAGACAAAGATATCCCTGAGTTACCAGAAAGCATGCTGTGCCTCATTGCACCAGACTCACAATACAGATTACAACATGAAGAACTTCTTGCCAAATTAGATACTCCAACAGAAGAACCTAGCAAAGAAGTTTTAAACTGTTCTTCATCACCAGAAGAAGAAGAAGTTGAGAAGTCCTGGTCATCAGAAACAGAGGTTGCAGGAGGAGAAGGAGTTCTGAAGATAACTATGTCACCAGAAAACAAGACAGAACATGCTGAGAGCCAACATATTCATGAAGCAGGAACTTATCATGAGTTTGATACTCATCAAGAGAAAGAACATCAACACTATGAAGAATCTCATATTGATGGAGGAACTCATGAAGATGCTGAAGATCTACAGTATGAAGAAACTCACTTTGCTGGTACAACAAATGAAGCCACTGAAGTTATACATCATGATGAGTCTCGGGTTCCTGGTACATCTCTTTTAAACACAGTTTTAGTTGATACTCATTCAAAAGAAACAAACTCAGAAGGTTCAATTAATGTTTCTTACAAGTTAGAATATAGAAAAACTAGTGTTGATGAGGAGGTTACAAGTTCAATTCATCTCAACTCTGAATCAGAAAATGAGGAAGAGGTTGAGATCTCAACAGATAGAGATCAGGGAACTGACCAAGGAAATCCGGTAAAAGGTAATATGTTTACCTCAAAAACTTATGGAGCATCATATATTGATATGATTCAAGGACATAAGGAAATCCAGGATAAAAATATGTTTTTCACCTCTGGTGGAGATGATTCTGGTACACTTAAGGCTGCACCAAAATCTAGTAAAGCCAAAAGTGAAACTATCATTTCCAAAACAGCAGCAGATGTGTTTGCAGCTGGAATGTTGGAAGGAACATCTGTTGTTCCAAATATCCCTGAAACACCCATGAACCAAGAAAATTTGGAAACTGTTCTAGAGAATGTTTACAAAGCCTGCAAAAGAAATCCAGTAAAAGAAAAGCTTGACATGTTGCTGTCAGAGATACAAAGTCAAAAGGCAGATATAAAGACTTTATTAGAATCAATGGAGGTGATAAAGACACAGACTGAAAGAAACACTGAAGCACTAAAGTCTCTTCAAAAGTTGAAAGAAAAAGCACCAGAAACCAACATCTCTACATCAGAAATACAGAAGATTCTCACATAAATAGAAAAGATCAAGACACAAGTTGCAAATGTTGTGGAGTCAAGACAATCAAGCAGTGGAAACAAGGTTTTGGAGGAAGTCACCATCTTAAGGGCAAGCAACAACAGTATCACAGATGCCCTTGAGAAGTGTAGGTCCCCTTAGTCGTATGGATCTTTACAGAATTGTCAATCCAATCAAGAGTGCGGAATCCTCTTGATCAGAATATCACAGAAACAAGTAGAAGAACAGAATTCCAATTCAAACCGGGTTTCTATTGATTATCAAAAACAAGTTTTACAATCAGTCAAAAATATTCTATTTTATGTCATTCTTGTGCTACCGTTCTTTCTTATGGAGAGTACTATTCAACCTACGAATTTCTATTTAACAATCATAAGCTAAGAAATTACTAACCTCATTCTCATGGCATTAACAAACATTCCGTAAGTTGGGACACCTCGCTTTATCCTGAGCCCATGCCACACCTGGCTTGGTTTCAATCATCCACATGATTAGTTTCCACTCGAGGTCGTTCATATCACTAGTTCTATTGGTTTCATCGCATCAAGATTTCTATCGTTCATATCCACAAAACTGACAGTTAGACATATACTTGCATTCCATAACAATAGACTTTCAGTAGTCCATTCAAGGTTCCTTTCACAGTCAATGACTAATTATCTACGGTTTTTTTTTCTTCATAAAATTCCCCATTCACATACAAAACCACATTACACATTCAACATTCTTACATACGATCCTTACATTTCATTTGTTATTTTTAAAAACTTTTTAGCAGTTTGACATTTCAAGGTCAAACTGCCACTTTTTACTAATTTAACCTTTGGTCGTCAACTCTTTCTATTATTTCTAATTACAGTTTGAAGTACGCGTTGTACCTCCTTTCTCATTTGGACATGCTCAACGTTACTCTATCATTTCTTGCAAAGATTATTTTTTTAGGTCATTCGTCCGCATCTTAGCCGATTAGTCACCCTAAATCTCATAAGTCAATTATTAACATGCTCAACATGTAATTACGCTTACTTGCCACACCAATAGTTCCCAGTTAGTTATGTTTACTTTATGCAATAAACATTTCATGCAATCTTATCAATACTTGCATTTCACTTACCAATTCACTCGTTTGGCTTTTCATAAAGTAAAATGGTCAATACATTTTTAGCTCGTTTTCCACAATCATATTCCATAATTAGTTAGAGACCACTATAACTACCCAGATTCATATTCACATTCATACTCATATCTGTAATATGTATGTATGTATTTCGTTGGTCAGACAACATTTATATCCCAACTAAGTTATTAACACTACTTATTTACAACATTCATACCCGCCTTAGTTGTAGGGAGGAACATCTTCCCTCCTTCAATTCCATCCGATCCATACTTGTCTATGGACCCAAACTTTCATTCATACCTGTTTGATCCATACATACATACGGAATCAAACCTATCCATTCATACATGTTTGTTCAGTACTTACATATGGACTCAAACCTCTCCATTCATACATGATTGGTCTATTATCTATAGATTCAAACCTTTTCATTCATTCATGTTTGGTCCATACTTATCTATGGAGTCAAACCTTCTAATTCATACATGTTTGGTCCATACTTACCTATGAACTCAAACCTTTCCATCCTTACATGTTTGGTCCAAACTTATCTATGGAGTCAAACCTTTTCTATTCATTCATGTTTGGTCCATACTTACATATGGACTCAAACCATTTCCATTCAATTTGGAATGCTCTTAATCACTTGAGATTCTTACAACCCCTTCCACACACGACCACTTACTTCTCATTTCTACCAGACATACTTGTGATGATTCTCATGGTCTCACGAGTATTATGAGCTTCTTGTGCATTGGCCAGCGCATAATCCACATACTAGCCTCATGCCCTCATGTAATCATCACCTTATACTCAGGAAGTGAGTTTTAGTACATGCAACACTTTAAAATCTTTACCAAGACAACATTGTTGTCTTCCATCTAATGTTTACCCCCTCAGGATTTCCCCCACTCGTACGGATGTATTAATACGCGTACCTGTGATCATCCCATATTTTCCACATGTTCCGAGATCTGTCTTGGACTGCGCCCTCGAGACCTCCTCATCATCTGCTTGAGCTCACCTTAACATAACATCACAATTAAATCTATCATATCATATGAGCTAATAATAAATTCTACTTTTGGGTCTTGATCGAGTATTAGATCGTATGGATCACTAATCCAAAGAGCACACGGGTTTGAGTTCAAGTACTTACTTCCTTGTACTTGATTTCGCTCAACCCCGGGCTCTGATACCAACTTGTAACGCCCTAGTTTGAAAACAAGATTTAACCGTTTAATTAGCAGCGGAAAAACAATCCTAGTTTTTTTTGTTTACTAATACACAAACAACATATATCCTAACTGAAATCTTTTAAAGAATTATCTAGGCATTACAATTATTTCTTTGTAGATGGTGTTTATAACCTATTTAATGAATCATCCATCCTTGCTTGACTCGTACAACCAAACCTTCAGACCCGATCTTTAATCTCAGAGTTGACTAGACCTATGAACCTGTGGACATCAATCATCATAATCTGAATTAGCAAAGCCAAGTGAGGGTTTTTAATGCTCTATACACACATTTGCTACTTCTCCACAACCATTATTTGTCAAATATCCATACCTGCACTAACATTAAGTGTTAAAGTACTTACTATCATGGCTAAACAAAATCGAATGCATGACTAGTTTGTTACTGCGTTCAAATCTTCATGAATAAACTCCCATCACGCATGCCTGAACTTGCTAATCCATCTTAGCATATCCAAGAGTTAGAAAACACAACCATGATAATTTCAATCGCAAACGATTCACTACTCATGCTTGTACCTCAACACGATGATTAAACACACACACATAGTAACATATGCTAAACTTCCATTCTACCACATAAGTCTTATTCCATACGTCTTACAATATTATGTTTATGTTGAGTGATCATTCTAATCTAACCAAATGGATTCCGAACACAACATCTTAACATTTCAACTTTCCTTCAATATTTAACCCACATGGCCAATGAATTACTACATGAAATACCATACTTCCATCATCAACTAATTGACCTACATGATCTTAATTTTTATCTTTCATCATGGACTTTCAATAGGCACAATAAAATAAGCATATGTTATGTGTTCGTAATCTTAATAAAATCGAAAGTAACAACTCATACCAAAACAAATATAAACCACTCACCTTTGCCCGTAGGAAAACATAATTGATCATGTACACGGATTTTCTTGTAGCCGACATGCAATGAGATCCACTTATGTAGTTGTGTTTGTTTTTGAATCACAAACGTTTCTACGGTCTCGGATTCCATATAAAACTCCATTAAACCATCCATGCATCACAATCAAGTTCCTGCTTTTTAAACAAACAAACAAACTGTTACAAACTGATCAGTTTCAAAACTATACTTACCAACATCTGATCAGAATTTCCTTTGGTGGGATTGAAGATCCATGTATTCAAAAGCTACTGTCAAAATTTTAGCTCAATCCAACGGTTGGATGTTAACAATAATGAGTCAGAAAGCTACTATAAAAATTTGGGCTCGATCCAACGATTGGTTTTCTAGTACCAGCCACTTCTTTTAGATCGCACAAAATAAAAAGGAAATCACATAGACGAATCTAACTTTTCGACATCTAAAAACAACTTTAACTTACGATTTTTTAGAAAACAGAGCTTACCATTGCATTCTTATCGTCGAGAGATGGTTTTGGGTTGAAACCCGCAACTCCGCCCACTACCGGCCGCCGCAAACCGCCATCGGACCACCACTTCCTTTCTCTCTCAAGTTCCATGCATTTCTCTCTCTAACTCCAACCATATTTTGTTAAAAATGAGCCTAAAGCTGGCTGTTTATACATTTAACTTTTTAATAATTGCAATATACACCCTCAAGTTTATTTTTTTTACAACAATGCCCCTTTAAGTTTGGGTAAGCCACATGATGAGTGGTGCGTGTCGAGCATGATATGATTTATTAATATTTTTAGTTCGTTTTACGCATTAGTCAAGTTTTAAATTTATAAAACACGATATTTTACTAACACTAAACACACACTAGGGCAAGTGTACCTATCGCGAGCGTAGTATAGTGTTAGTAAGATACCGAGGTCGTCCAAGGACACAAGAGCTTTTAATACCGGTTTATTGTCAACGTCTAGTCGATCTAAATTTTGAGAAAGGTTTTTAAACTATAAAAATTGACAAAAAAATAAAATGATAAATAAAAACGAAATACAAATAGACAAGACAGAATCACTTGGATCCAACTCCTCTTTAATGTAACCTTTGATGATTTTTGCACTTTTGAACTTTTTAAGAGATTATCTTAGTTATAGTGGTAGGCCCCTCTTTTGAAGGTGACCTTACCCTCAACTCAGTGGTTTGAGTCAGCAGGGACACAATCCCAAAGGGTCGGAATATTGAACGATAATTAAATAAGTTAATAATGCGAAAAGTGGTAGGCTCCTCTTTTGAAGGCGACGTTACCCTCGGCTAAGTGGTTTGAGTCAGCAAGGATACAATCCCAAGAAGCCGGTTTAATGTGTTAATATTAGTTTACATATGAGGGGTTCAAGCTATTCGCACCCTCGCCATCCAATACCTTTGGGGCATTGAAGGACGTCCTAGTAAGCTTGAACCAGGTCCTCGCAGGATCTATACACTGAACGAGACAAGAACTTTACCAAACCACCCTTCTAACCCCTTTCCAAGTAGTTAATGTGCTTTATATAGACCATAAAGACACGAATGAGCAAATCAATGACATCATGAAGAAATGGTAAAGAAAATTCACTTTCAACATAAGAAACTAGTTATTAAAGTCATTAATACATACCCAATTAAAAAGTGCCAAAAGATTAAAAATCAAAAGTAATACATTAAAGATTTGTCTTCACCAAGTGATGTAATAGATTAGCCAAGCATGGTCTTTGATTGACAAGAACTCTTACTATCAATCTTGGATCCCGAGACTACTATACACTCTAAAGATGAAAGATGGATGATGGTGGTGGAGTGGTGGCAAAGTGAGAGAGAAGTGGTTTGCCAAGGGATGCCTTTGAAGTGAACCAAGCACCCCTATTTATAGTCAGAACAGTACCCCGGCCACGGCCCCGTGTCCATTGGGCACGGCCCGTGGCCAGCTCCTTCTCTTCCTTCATTAATTACAGTTGTCAGCAGGGGGCCCCACGCGCCCCCGTGGCTTCTGGACACGGCCCCGTGGTTAACTCTTCGTTGTACTATCAAGATTCTACAAATCTGAGAGTTGACCATACCCCATGGTGATCAGGGCACGACCCCGTTGTGGGCTTAGAAGCTTCTGCAGTCTTTATCTTGATGTGTAAGGTCTGACCACGCCCCATGCCTGGCTGGGCACGGCCCCGTCGTCAGCTTCTGTTTTCTTGTTTTTGTCTTGGGAGATGTTGTCGAGGAGTCGGGCATGTCACGTTATTCCTTCTTCTTGTATTTATGTTGGTTTTGGCTGCTTATTTGTTCCTTTTGTTCTTTTAAGCTCATTTGGTCCTATAAATTCAAAAGAAAGAAAGAAACGTGCTTTTTCCAACATTAGTACCGAAAAAGGGTTAGTTTTATGCCTAATTTGATGTAATTTATATGTTGCATTTTGTACACATCAATGAGGTAACGGTATTTCCCCAAAGCGAACCCGTCATATTTCTCGACTTATGTTGCTAAAATACAATCCGTTAAAATATATTGCTACCCAAAGTTATTTTCCGCCATTAATAGTTCCAAACAAATAATAAAATATTATTTACAACTTCACTCGAAATGAGATGTTACAGAGGCGTTTTCACGTACTATAGATGTTGGGAGCTACTTCGCAATAGTCCAAAGTCTATCGTACCGGGCATGACGTCTAGTAGTAGACGTAAAACAAAAAGGTTGAAAACGTCATCCTCGGTCGACCCGGAAACACCCACTTCTGACGCTCGTAACGTCGACTTAAACATTAATTTGGACGAGGACGAGGAGGATGAGGAGTTGAAAAGACCGTCCGTTAGAAGAAGTGGGAAAAAGAAGGGGGAAAAGCCGGTAGAGTCGTCTTCCGCTAATGTCGAGTTGAAGGAGGATTTCGAAGAGATAAACCTACGCCTACAAGATATTCGAGACCTCAGTCACAAGCGTTGGGAGTGTATGCAAGAAAGAAACGCCGAAAACAAAAAAATTGTCCCGATACAAGAGGCGAGGATAAAGACATAGAGGTGCTGTCTAAACCGATCGATCACCTCCAAGGCGAGGCGTTGACCCTAGCGGAAATGCGCAAGCAACAAATTCGAGAAAAATACGGCCTTTAGATTATCACCTTTTTATTTATTTTTTTAGTAATGTTTTTTTAGTTTATCCTTTTTTTTAATTTCTATTAATGTTTTTTTTTCCTTTATCGGTTTTTTTATTATTATTAGTAATGTAATTTTTTTATTTAATGAAATATTAGTTTTATATTAAAAAAAATAATTGCGTATAATAATTGTTTGGGGCATTAGTGGGCATTATCCCACTATACCCATTTCTTCAAAACGCTCAACAATGCCCCTTGGATGACTGGACTGTCACGTGTCGAACAATGCCCAAGGGTGAGGGCATTACCACTACACATGGTCTAACTAATAACATCAAACATTTATGATACTTATAAACTAATAATCCTTTGTTGTAACAATTTAATTAATGGAATTCTTGTACTTTCACAATCACATCTCAAACAATCCCCCTAGGGAGCTTAAGGGTTAAATTGGCCAAAACCACAGTGGTATTGGCGTGACGAAGGACCAAAATCATATTGGTAATAGAAGCACCCTAGAAGGATGCTCCCACTAGTTCCAAGATCTAGTAGCGCTCAAGCCATTTTGAAATTGCCCACTTGTAGTGGCGTTCCCTGGATTTTTTTTCTACTAGGGTCCATTTTTTGGTATAAGAATTTTTCACAACCAAAGATTAAAATTTTCGGGTCGGTCATCGTAGTCGGGCCAGGGCTAGGAAAAAATGTAGAAACATTTAGTGGAAATGCAAACACTAAATTATTAAGAACCATTTTTTGAACATCAAGTTATCAAATATTGGTAATAAATATGTTGCTTAGAACCAACCGCTACCTAAACAACACAATGACTTCAAATAACTTCAAAATTTTGTTAAAGTGTTTTTTTTTTTTTTTTTTTTTTTTTTTATGATTGCCACCGTATATTGGAAGTGTTATTTGGTAATAAAATGTGAAATAAAATCATTCAGAGGCTCGAAGGAAATTAGAGGATTCAATTTATCAATCTACAGAAGCAAATTAGAAGATAAATGGGTGATTGTGCCGTTTTGAAACAGTCGTTTAATTTGGATAGAAAAAAAAGTAAACTAAAAAACATTGGAAGCAAATTAGAATATCTATGGGTGGACAGGTAAGACTTGAATATGGGATCTATATGTTAGCAAACAAGGGGATTTACCACTAAACCATATTTGCTTTTAATACTATGTGGTTCAACTAATTATTTTTATAGGGTCCTTGAAAAATTTAACATACTGATTCTACTATTTTTTTTTTAAAAAATTGGGGTCCGTGTCCCCAACCCGCACCATGTGGTCCTCCCCTGCCCACTTGAAGTGATGGGTATTTTTGGTGTTCCTAGATCTTGGACTTTCGATAGGAGGGCCCAGTCAAAACGGCACTGACTCGTTCCGTTTAACATACATCGTGTTTCTTTGGAAACTTATGGTGCTGTTTCTGCATTAATTGAAGGCAAATTAAGTTTTACCTGTTTGAAAACCTCCTAGATTTCCTCTTGTTGAAGACCTCTTTTATTAACTATCTCCTTTTAAATTGGATCAACTAAACCAATAGGAGTGGAGCCCAACTCGGTTCCATGTCCACAACTTTAGTCACAGTGCGTTCATTCTGAAAAGATTTATCAAGTTGCTTTTGAAACGCTACTTTTTTAATAGCATTACAGGTTGAGGTTCTGGCTCATCACCACTGACTTCATTTTCATCAAAATCCTCCACCACCCCTTCAATAAATGATGGTGTAGGTGAAAGCATGCTGTCATAAGTCTTACCATTATGAAGAATACTTAATATGAAGGATACTTACCAGACAAGCATTTTTTTTTTTTTTTTTTTTCATATTTCTTGCTCTCGAACTCTAATGTGATATGTGGTTTACTTGAGTCTCCCTGGGTAGTTTTCCATTATGTTGTCTTAGTACCATCTCTCCAGCATGCCACTAGGCTATAATGTCATGGGCCTTGAACCACCTAATATACTTTTCTTAGGAAGAAGTTCTACTTTATTATTACCTTTGACAAGCTATGACTACCCAAGCAGGGCTGTTTCAATGTTTTTAGAGGTCCTAAGCAAAATATAAAATCGGGACCCTTTTAAAAACTTTTCAATATAAAATTTATTTTACCCGGGCTTGAGGACCGACAATTATAAACTAAAAAAATTATAGTTGGCAGACTTTTTTTTAAAGTTATATGTTGTGTGTATAAATATAAATTTTTTTAGATTAACTTTATTGATGTTTAATGAGTTCCTGAAGAATGAGGATAGGAATAGACGATGTGTTGGAGGTAGATGACAATGTTCAAAATAAAAGAGAAATGTCTTTACTTATGTTTGTTTATTTGGGCTAAATATGCATGTAATATAGAGAGAGAAAAAAAAAATGGAGGCCCTAAGCCTTTGCCTAGAATGCTATGCCTGTAGGAGCGGCCCTGCACCCATGTGATGTGTGTGCATGTGGCTCAAGCAACCAAACACAAAGGAGGGTTAGGGACGTTCACCAACAGTTCGCTTGTGAAGTTGACGGGTCAATCAGTTTATTTTGTTATTTGTTAATCGGATACTTTTCGTACTCAGCTTTCATCTATTTCAGGTTTACCATTCTTCTGATTAAATTTAGCGTTTGAAGAAGATACTTCGTTCATACTGTTATGACGATCAAAGCCGTGATCTCGGCTTCTTCTCGTACCCTGCATCCTAGAAATCATGTTGTAGAAGAATAAAAACGGTAAATGGTATAATGCTGAATCTTTATGAAATGAAATGTGAAGGATCCGATTATTAATAAAATATCATTCTTGCACAATACTGGATCTATATTTTGGCATGAAGGAAATCATGCAGATGTGTGTGTGTTGGTGATCCAGAAACCTCAACAACCGTGACACCATATCAACAAATGACATTGACTGTTGTTCTCAAAATAAGTTACTAATCCCAATAGGGCTGTTCAAATTGCTCGACGCTCGAAACTCGTTCGATGCTCGTTCGAAAAATGTTTGGAATTTTCCCATTCGATTCAGCTCGATTGATAAAGGCGTTCGGTTCGGATCGGTTCGGTTTGTAAACAAACAAGCACGAGCAAAGGCCCGCTGAGTTCGGTTCGGCTCGGGTGGCTCGATTTATTTTTTGATATATATATATATATAGGTAAAGTGTAGGATACAAATTACCTAATCGTACATTACATACGCGACAGTAGTAGCCGTACATGTGTCCTGATTCATTTTTTCTTTAATAAGGTTAAATCAGACAATTAATTCAATCATCTGAGGGCAAATTCGTCTCTTCATTCAATCATCGAGAAGTTCGTTACACTAATATCCCGGTAATTATCATTTGAATCAGTTTCAAATTTTTCATAATTCTCAAATTGCAGTTTTCGTTCTTCTGTGTTAGGGTTTCATTCAATTGTTTTTTTTTTTCGATGGATCCACAGAGCAGCACTGGACGAACAGATGTTGATTTTGAAGAAACTCGACCGATCGGTGATCATGCTCAATTATCTGCATAACAGAGAGTTTCGATTGAGGATGTTTTAAATCCGCGACCTGCAAATCTAAATCCAATTGCAAGTACAAGTGCTGTAAACGAGTGTTCTAATGGTAATTATGTTAATTCAGATCTCTAAATTGTTCGTATACTTGTTTTTTGTTTAATCGTAGCAATGATTTTACATTGTTGTAGCTGTTTTTGAAGTTTGAATGTTGAGTATATTTTTTACATGAAAGCAACATGTACAAATTCGCATGTTATGAGTCTTTCAATTCGCATTTGATGTTTATTTTCTTTACGCATTTTCGCATGTTATGGTATAATAAATCACATATATAAAACATATTAATCAAAATCATCATTTTTTGCATGTTATTGTTCATACAATTCGCACGTGTTGTTGTTCTTTTACGATGAAATTATGTTGTTATTAATATATCCCATGTAACTAGTTCGATAATTCGCACGTTTTTTTGTTTTTCTGATTTGATTTATGTAGATGAAAGGGTTTACACTCCGGAGGTTCAAGCATCAGTTACATCTGTGGTTGGAATGCAATTTATCTCTATTAAACAAGCATATACGTTTTACCAATCATATGCTAAGTTAGCTGGTTTTTCTATTCGGAAAGCTGGTGAAGTACACAGTGGCGGTATAATCAAAACTAAGTATTTTGTTTGTTCTAAAGAGGGACATAAGCTACTGTGTATTGACGATCGTTATTCGAAGTCAAAAAAGCAATTCAAAACAAGGAACAGGGGGACTATTAGAACTGGATGCAAAGCTCAACTTATGATTTGCACTGTGGATGGTAGATTATATACAGTAAAGAGATTTGTTGATGGCCATAATCATAAGTTTGTTTGTCAACATGATATTCACATGCTGCCAGCTTACAGACAATTGTCAGATGTCCAGGAGGAGATGGTATGGGAACTAGGCACTTTAAACCTTGGTCCTGTCAAAGCTTTCCATATAATGAGGAAAAGTTATGGTGGTTTCGAGAACGTTGGTGCCACGGTTGATGATTGCAAAAATTTTAGGAAGCGAATTAACAGCTATATAGGAGAATATGACGCTGACATGGTGATTAATAGGATGACCGACAAAAAACAATATTTAGCTGATTATTCATTTGAATATTCTGTTGATGATGACAAACGGTTAACTGGTTTGTTCTGGGCTGATGGTTTATGCAAGCTTAACTATATGGAGTTTGGGGATGTGATTTCGTTCGATGCAACTTTCAAGACAAACAGGTAAGTGTTTCAAGACAAACATGTTTTTGACTAATTTTCGCATGTTATATGACTTCCTGAACTTGTAATATCGCATGTGTAGACATTGACGAGGTGGTGTTGAATATATCGCATGTTGTACTGTTTGTTTTCGCATGTGATTTTTTGTCTATTTCGCATGTTTTCAATGTGTTTTTGCATGTGTTTGTTCAGGTACAAGATGGTGTTTGTTCCGTTTACTGGCATTGACAACCACTGTCGAAATGTAACACTTGGAGCTGGGTTGTTGGCATCGGAGAGCATTGAATCATATAAATGGCTTCTGAATTCATTCTTAAAGTCATTTGGTCGGCAGCCAAAGGTTGTAGTGACGGACCAAGACCCTGCTATGAAACAGGCTATTGAGGAGGTTTTCCCTAACAGCAGACACAGATTGTGCATGTGGCACATAATGAAAAAAAGTGGCAGATAAGGTATAGCATGCTATATTGTCTTTTGTTAGCTTTTTTTTATAATATAGATTTTGTTATAGGCTGATATAAAAAGCATTTATTGTTATAGATTGGACACGAGTTGTGTAATAACGATGAGTTTAAAAGGAGGATGTGCGACATTGTATGGACTGATTCCATTGAGCCCGAAGAATTCGAGAGACAGTGGAAGTTGGTGATGATTGAGTTCGGTCTCACTGAAAACAAACGGATTGATGATATGATTGTGATGAGATCCATGTGGATTCCGGCTTTTTACCGGCACGAGCCAATGTCTGGACTTATGAGAACAACTTCAAGATCAGAGAATGAGAACCATTTTTTTTGCCAGGTGGCTAATTCATAACTCACTCTCGTAGAGTTTATGAATCATTTTGATGGTGCAATGGATGTCCAAAGGTTCAATCATAGAAAGAATGATCATATTTCAAGATATACTGAGCCTGCTGATTGGAGAGAAACTTCTTTGGAAAAAGATGCTGCTAAGAGATTCACCAGGTCTATATTCTTTGATCAGTAAATAGAGATTTATGAAACAATTTCTGAATGTCTGCCGATGGACACCAAAATAGAGGATCCACAGATCAGGATATTGTTGAAGGACTTTAAAGCCCATGGAGATGGTTTATTGGAGGTATTATAGCATATATATTTCAAACATGCGATTTTTGAAAACCAATATGCGAATTTCATTTACTCATGTGATTTTAAATTTTATTCATGCGAATGAAGATCATGATTTTGCAATATGCGATTTTGATATACTCATGCGATTTTAAATTTTATTCATTTAAATGATTTTTTAGACATGCGAAATTGTTATGTTACACATGCGATTTTAATTTTTAATATATATTTTTTCTTTTGGTTTTCCTAGGTGTGGTTCAAGAATCTTGAAAATGATGTAACTGCACAGTGTAGCTGTTTGTGTTTTGAGCAGTATGGGCTGCTATGCAAACACATCTATTTTCTTTTCAAGATGTTTGGTATTAAAGAAATACCAAACAAATATGTTATGAAGAGATGGACGAAGGATGTGGTGCCGAATGAGTTAAATGTGAAGTACAATTTAAATGTGGGTGGCAAGGATGTGCAACACAAGGCTAAACGGATTGCTCGTGAAATCATCCACACAGGGGGGTATTTGGTTAGCAATTTGATTTCTGATCTTGATCAACTTGTTTTAGTGAGGGATCAAATGATGCAGCTTAAAGAGAGAGTTGATCAGAGTCATATAACTAAGCAACTTGATCCAAAATTTGACTGATTTTCAAAGTTGATTGGTTATCAACAACCAGTAACTAATGCTCCTCCTACTGTCCGTGTACCGGCTGGTATAAGAAACAAAGGTCGTGGCTCGCATAAAAGGATTAAATCCAAGAAGGAACAAATGATCAGCCGCAAAGGAAAAAGGTCAAGGACAAGTAGTGTATGCAATGAAAAAGGTCATGATATTCGGACTTGCGAGATTCTGAAAGCCAAACAACAAGGTAAACAGCAAAAAAAAGAAGATGAAGGGCGTCCAGATTGAAAATGTTCCCAGAGACAAAGACAACGAGGTCAAAGACGACGAAGAGGAAGATGAGTTTGAAGATTACAGTGGTAGTAGTGATGATGGATCTGAAGAAGAAGATCAGTGGGAGGAGGTTTCAGAAGATGATGAGGAAGAGGAATTTTTTTTTTTAAATGTAAATGCGAATTTATACGAAACACATGCGATTTTATATTCATCTGTTTATATCATTTTTTCATGCGATTTTAGTATATAAACATGCGATTTTATATGCATCAGTTTATAATTAGACTTATATTCGATTTCACTTTTAATACATGCGATTTTGAGTTATCTTGTTTTTTTTGTGACAAAGATGTCTAAATTATTCATGCGATTTTATATTGTAATCAAGCATGAGATTTGTTCAAAACATATACCCAAAATATAAAATAGTTGTTATTGTCTAACACAACTACAACCATAAAATGATTAAACAGAAATTTAGTTACTTGAAGCAAAGATTTTGTCACGTTCAGCAGAGTTGAACTCCATCTTCTCCTTCACAGTGTTTAGAGCATCTTTCAGGAAAGAGAAGGCTAAGTCATCAGCTCGAGATTGCTCCTTTATGTGATTCAAAGCTGCGTTTCTGAAACTTGATGGTGGTTCTTCAAGTAGTCTTTCTCACATATCTTGATTTTTCTTGATTTCTTCAAGAATTTTCCCATGCACATCAAGAATCAGATGAGAAGAGGTGACATCGGTGCTTATTTCTGTCAACGTGCGAGTTGACAATAGCTCTTTTATTGCAATGTTTTTGATTTTTTCTGAATCTTCAGATGCCATTTTTGTTGGTCTGTTGTGTGTGTTTTTTCGTGTTCTATGTCTTAATATGGAAGGTAGTTATATCTGGGTTTTTATATTAAAATAGTAAATTTATTATGTAGGTAGGGTGGTAAGTTCAGTAGTATTTATTGTAAAATTGATCACTACATGTCAAATTACAGTCACATCGGTAATAAATTAAGTTTTTTTATATAAAATAGTTTTATTTTAGTTATTAATTCGGTTTTTTTTTTTTTGCATTTTTTAGGACAAAGTAATTTGAAAGTATTAGCAGCGTTTTATTCAAAATCGTATTTGAATCGAAAACGAATTCGCAAACTTTAAGAAATCTAAAAGATAATTAACTTTTTCTGAAATCGCATGTGTAAAAGCATGAATTCGCAAACTATAAGAAATTTCAAAGATTATTAACTTTTTATTGAAATCGCATGTGTAAAGTCATGAATTCGCACTTCATAAGACATCTTAAACATATTACCTTTTTTTTTTTGTAATCGCATATAATGTTATATGAATTCGCAAACTATACAGAAAACACAACCTTTCTTTTTGTCTGAAGTGTTTTTCGCACGTTTGATATGTATTTCGCATATTTTTATTTGATTTTCACCCTGCATCATCTTCTTCGATAGTCGGTCTATCGATTTGTTTCAGTTCTGAAGTTCCAAATTCAGCAGAAGTTCAATTCGCAGAAGGATTTGGTGAATAAGAATCAATCGATTTTTGATTACTTGTTCGATTTTCGAATACGGTTTTGATTAAGAATCTTACGGTATGATTTTGAGGTTTTGTTTGCTGATTATCAGGGGTTTTTGATTTCGTAATGGACGATTTTAACCTTGGCGGTTTCATATATATATTTTTATTTGATTAATTTAATAGTTAAGCACGGGGTTTAATTGAGATGATCTGACGATTGTGGTTATAGCGTACGTAATGTACGATTAGGCATATTGTATGATAACCGGCCTATATATATATATATATATATATATATGTATATATATATATGTAACATCCCTAAAATTGTTTAATATTTAACATTAATATTTACCTAGATGGTAAATATTATGTACATGAATACTAATATAAATTTAACTTAGTTAGTTACTTATCTATACTTTCTATAAAAGGAGAAATCCCGATGACATAAGAAAAGCTTATGTGACAGCAAGAGAGGCTGTCCAACAATGCTTTTCTTATGTCATTATTACATCATAATGCTTAATTTAAAATACATTTAAAATTCAAACATCTGCCTTTCAAACCTCTGCCCGTATTTTAGCAATCAATCTATGTGGAATATTCAAACATCTGCCATCAAACCACTGCCCATATTCAATAATACATAAGTTTGGCTCCATTTTCAAAATTCAAACCCCCCTCTCTCCCTTAAATTAAGTTCTGACTTCAATTTCAAAATTTAAATTATAATTTCAATCCCCTCACTCTCTCTCTCTCTCAAATCTAGAGTGCCCTCATCTTGCAAAATTCATCAAAAGGTTTCAAAATTCATCAAATTTCTCTGCTTATCAACTCAACTCTCTATCTCTCTCTCTAAAACTCACCTTCTTCTTTCTGCAACAAGCGACGGCTAGGGTTCCGACCAACAGATTGAGGAAGAAGAATAAGAATAGGAGGAGGTACTTACACACACACACATATGTATTTCATACGCGTCTTTGTCAATTCCTGAATTGCTAATTTGTTTTTTGTTTGTTGATCCATCAGTAAGACGTCATCTTCTTCAGCATCTAAGCGGAGGTGTCTATCTTCATTTTAATGTTAGTATTATGTATTTTATCAAGAAAATGATTAAAGTCATCGATGAGTACGAAGGTGAAGATCCTCTACAACCATGGCTTCGTTAAGCTCCATCTTCATTTTAATGTTAGTTTTATGTATTTTATTCTAATAATAAATAAGTACAATAACCTTTTTACAGTTGCATCAAGTGGTTAATCTTGTACTTAACTTGAAGCCAACAATTTCGACAATTATTCAAATCCGTTTAGGGTTAATGAAAGATGTTTTAGGAGCTCCGGCGAAAGCTATTCAGGTCTGATCTAATTTCTCTTAGTGTTTGTTTTAGGTTTTATGAATCTAGGTATGTTTTATTTGATGATCTTGAACTGATTTTCCTATCGATTTTGTGTTTTTAGTTTGATCAAGAACTGTGTAATGAAATTTGAGGGGAATATATGAAGGGTTGGTAAGTTGAAGTCGCTGCAAAAACCTAATTTTTTTGCGATTTTTATTACATTAGTTGTTATTGTTGCGTTAGTTGTTATCTGTTTTGTTGTTCACAATTAGGTTATGAATTTTAGGGTTTTTTGTGGTTGTGGTAAGTCAAAATCGTTAGTAAATAAGAACAGATCCAATGGTCAACAGAGAACATCACCATCTAATTCAATATCTAAGGGGGGCATTAAGGATAAGAGTGGTGACAACAACGAGACATACTATGATACACAAACTCATCAAATAACAGGTTTTTTAAACGTTTTATGTTTTTATATGTTACTTTTTTCCATTAGCTATGGTTCTAAGGTTCAACTATCTTTTGTAGGAAGTCTTGAAATAAATGATGGGCCTTTATCCAACTCAAATACTGTCCCACGAAGTGCTTGGGTGTGTTGTGATTATTTTCATAAATTGAGACGCATATCAGCTGTACTTGCGGATTCCATCGAGTCAACAGAATGCAGATGGTAATTTATAATTTTATACGTTTTACTTAGTTTGAATTTATTAGTTTTAATCAGACATTATTAACAGTTTTTTATTTGTCTAATATGAAGGATTTGCAAGGACAACCAGGATAAAGCTTTTGCAGACTGCTCAGTTCCACAAGAGAAATCAAACGCTGACATTAACGAGGAGTTGGAATTATCTGAAGCATCTTGTGAGGAAGATGCTTGTAATAATACTCGAGGGAGCTCCAGTCAGTTGCCTCAAAAGCAATCTACAGGTACTTATTGTCTTTGTTATGCTTTTGAATACACTGTGTATGACTGCAGTTCTAGAAATGCAAATATTCGAAACTGAAATTTAAAGTTGAGTTATCGGAAGCGTCATAATGTGTTGAATTGTGTAATTCGAGCTCGAAGAAGTTAATTTGTAAAGGAGATGCAGCGTTGAGATATTCATATGATGATGATGAAGTTTCAGTTTCAGTTGTTGCTGTTAGTGCAATCGAGAAGTCAAAAGTTACAATGAGATCCGAGTGTTCAGTTTTCTAGAAAGAGGTTACAAATTGAAGAGATAGCCATAATAATGAAGAAAATGATGACGTTTCGGTTTCTTCCAGATGAGATTCTCCTGAAGCAAAATTTAGAACAACGAGTTTCAATTTATCAAACACAACGATTAACGAAGGTGAACCAGCGCTAAAATCAATGAATATAACAGTCAACGATGATGAAACAGAGAATTGTGGAGAGTCAAAGCTGATTTCAGCTGAGTTTGATTTGAGATGTTCTGAACAGTTGTATTGTGGAGAAGAAGAGCGGTTACTCATCGGCCGGATGTACGGATGGTAATATCAGCAGCTGGAAATACGGTTTTTCAACCTTTATCTTCATTCTTCTCAAACTTCACTCAACTTATTAACTTCCGTTTTCCACCAAAGAAACTGGAAACTGAGAATAAATCAGCAGCTGGAAATACGATTTTTCAACCGGCTGAGGACTCGAAACCGGTTACTGTTAGGTTTTCGGATGCTCGCCCGATGACTGTTGCACCCTTGAAACTTGAAGCTGAAGAGGTTAAAAAGGATACAACCTTGCTACCTTGTGTTTACGTAGTTCTTATCTCTTGCAGTTCTCTACGGATATGCATTCTTTGGAGAAGGTGGATTTTCACATTTACTCTGCACACAAGTGGACCGGTTCTAGAAATGTCGCTCTGCTTCAACAGATCCGCAGTGTCAAATTTCTTACGCTTAACTTGAAATTTATTAGTTGTTGTCCTTTGTTTTTATTGCATTTAGTAATGGAATTCTATTTGAAATTGGAATAAAACAAATTTAGTTATTTTGTGGATTTTAAGTTTTTATCATTTTTTTGCAGCTTCTTTCTCCATATATGGAAAGAGTCTCTCGTCAACCTTCTCCGTTTACTAACTTGAAGAGTTTAAAGATTCATCCAGATCGTGCAGATAAAGAACATAAGAAAGTAAATGTATCTACTCAAGTTATAAAGTATTTGCTAGTTGGTTCTCCAACTGCGACCTTCACAATGGTCTCGTATGAGGTAATGACCACATCTCCATATATGCCACACATCATATTTGTTTTATGTGAACTTTCTAATGTGTTCTGGTTTAACGATTTAATCTTGGAATTTAAAGAACAACAGCAGAAGGCTCGAGCTTTTGCGAATACTGAGACTCGTATGGATCAAAGGAAACCACCAGTTAAGAATGCTACAATGCTGCAAATCCAGCTAAGTGACTGCTTAAACGAGCTT
The DNA here is from genome assembly GCA_030545235.1 of Helianthus tuberosus. Classification (NCBI taxonomy): domain Eukaryota; kingdom Viridiplantae; phylum Streptophyta; class Magnoliopsida; order Asterales; family Asteraceae; genus Helianthus; species Helianthus tuberosus. The sequence goes on from JARYGA010046105.1 coordinate 619,558, forward strand.
GCTACAATATCACTGACGTCTTCTTAGCAAGCTGTATGGTTTTATTTTCCCATATACGCGCAAGTGATAATTATACATACTTTAGTTTCCAACCGCTTGTCGTTAAGAACTATAAACTATCTGCAGAATTACTACCTATATATTGTATAAATCTGCAGAGACTATCCAGCCATTTTGATGTTACTATCTACTCTTATAATACACACAATATTCGTCCATTATACTGTTTGTGGCAGTGGTGGTGATAGACGAGCGAGATGTGATCATGAGCGAGAGAGCCAACATATATGATCATAGTTAATAAAGTAAGCTTGATTGGTTCACTTACCTAGTGCAATAGATGCAGGTGTCAATGTAGGATTTTAATGAAGTTTGCAAAGTTAAAAAGAACAAATTACAAACTATAGTTCATACTACATATAAACCTTAGTATTTTCACATTTTACACCAAAAAAAGTCCCTCGGCATAAATTAGTATTGGTATCTTATATATAGAAAACCTGACATGATTAAATTGAGTAGAACGGATGTATGTAAATGTTGTGTAAATGTTACTATCTTTATATATAAAATAACCAGGTTAGAAATTCGTGTATTACAAGGGTGAATATAGGAAATATTAAATAGTTAGTAATGAAGATTTAAGAATATATTATGTTTTATTACTATTGTTTTTAGTTAACTTTTTAAAATTAAGAAATAGAATACAAATAGGTGAAATAAGAGAAGCGGGGATGTTTGGCCAAACATCTGTTGAGGCTTAAACATCTGTTAGACATGATAGCACTGTTGAAGAAGAAGAAAAGTATGTTCAAAGGGCAAAGCCCTGTTAGAGACAATATACTGATATAGAAGGCCAAACATCTGTTTAAGCCTGAACATATGTTTGGTAAGTCAACAGAGGTTTAAATCCCTTCGGTTTGTCAACAGAGGTTTAAGGCCAAACATCTGTTTAAGTCCAAACATCTGATAGAGAAGGCCAAACATCTGTTTAAGGCCAAACATTTGTTTAAGCCTGAACAGATGTTTGGTAAGTCAACAGAGGTTTAAATACTTAGAAACAATCCGATGAATACGCAGCATTGATCATGGAAGAATTAGATGTCACACCTCGAAATATCAGAGCATGGTGTGACTGGACCGGTATCTTCATTGCACAGCGGAAGCAAACAAGCTAAGACTTCTAGAAATCGAACGCCACTAAGTACTCTAATCTCCAATGGTTCTCCTATCCCAACCGTGCCATAATTTGTGAAAGTAACCTGAGAAAGAAACATGCGAAAAATCAACATAAAGTTGAGCGAGTTCATAGTTTGTTTGTAAAAGATTTGAAATAAATCTTTTGAATAATCGGTTTTTGAAATATTGTTGAGAAAACGAATTTAAAAATCATTTTCTTGTCAAGTTATATGGAAACTTTGTATTCGTAAAACTTCGTATTCGTAACGCATTATGTTCGTAAAATCTTGTATTGGTAAACTCTATGCGTTGTATTCGTATAAAACATGGTATGTAAGTGTAAGTTTGTAGACTGTAACACGTAAGTTTGTAAGTTGTAAATTCAAGGAAATCGGAGATCGCTAGTGGTTTGCAAGGCCATTAACATATGTGACGACATAGGAAGCATCCAAACCATAGGTATTTTACTTGTCGATTCACGACTAGAGACACAAAAGCACTCTTGGTAAAAATGTGGCCAAGAGTGTGGCTGCCTGAAACCCATTAGATCTAACCTTTTGTTCCGCGATCTAGGTATGTAATTGATTAATGGTGCTTATGACATCCTATTCGTGACATGATCTATTGTGTCATTCCTTAGATCACGTACCCCTTTGTACTTGTATTTTCCCGTAGTTTAGAAAACTAGAATACGTGTGTAGGCACAATTCGAAAAATACGCTTGTTTGAAAAACCGGTATAGAACATAAGCTTTTCGTAAACCATTTGTGTTTATTAAAATTTCACAACCATTTGTGATAGTTAAAGCTCATCTGTGAAACGGTTTAGAAATACGTAGTTTATGTTTATCGAAAACCTTGTATGTTTTGCAAAAATGTGCATGTCTTTCCACCCGGAAAACATTTATAAAAATGTAGAACTGTAAAAAGGTGGGGTTATGAACTCACCTGGATTTCCATGTGCAAAGCTAGCTAATTATGATTCCGTGGAGTCGTTTCCAAGACGTGACTTGCTAGCGTGCATTCTATCATATTCCTAACACGGAATATCTTATAAGTTTCTATGTAAATACGGTAACTAAACTACGTGTCACCGAGCTCTACCGAATCGTTAATCGAATGATTCGACGGTAAGTTGTTAACTTAGTGGAGACGTAGAAGTTATACTTGTTTAGTTTCGATTAATGCCGTTAATAATTTCCTAAATCTAGAAAGTACTTAGTTTTCGAGAAATTAGAAATATATAAATATTTATACAAAATATAAATATATCGACAAAATAGTGTTAGTCGTCCCGAGAAGTCGTATGTTGATATATAGTACGTCGTTTAGGCGTTTAAAATAAATATATAAGCTATATTTATTTTATAAAAGAACACGAATCGTTTGATGTTTGAAATAAATATATAAACTATATTTATTCTTATAAAAGAGTTAGTGTTGTTTGATGTTTAAAATAAATATATAAACTATATTTATTTTAATAAAAGAATCGTCGTGTTGTTTGGTATTCGAAATAAATATATAACTATATTTATTTTAGTAAAAGGATCGTCGTGTTGTTTGATATTCGAAATAAATATATAGACTATATTTATTTTATAAAAATAAGTCGTATTATTTGACATTTGAAATAAATGCGCAAACTATATGTATTTGTATAAACGGAATCGATTTATCGGCTTTTGAAACAATATAAATAATTATATTGATTTTATAAAAGATTTGTCGAGTTTTCAAAGTTTAAAATAAACATAATAACTAAATTTATTTGTTGTAAATAATATTTGTATCGTCGTTTTGTTTAAAACAATCGTGATAAACATACTTGTTACGTAATTTAATTCGAATCCGTAAAGTTCGCTTTATTATAAAATACACTTTGTTTACGGGTTTTCAAAAAAAACGGGCAGAGTTTCCTCTATTTTTGGACGCCCCGACTGTCACGGCCCCCGTCCCGGTTTTACCCGGTCCAGGAGCCGCGAGACAGAAAACCCGTGATATTTATTAATTGAGTTGACAGCGGAAGATTTTACAGGATCTTTTAAAACTTGAAATGCCCTATTATTTTATTTCATAATTCGGAATAAACCCCGTAATTTACAATAGAGGAATTTCACAAGGAAATTCCCTGATTTACAAAACATGTTTATTTGTTTAACTGAGCCACTACTTCAAGCTTTGTTAGTGCTCCGTAGCACTTTTCCTTGGTTCACAGTAGTCACCTGAAACATGTTTTGAAAATATTTTATCAGCGGGGAAATATTAGCGAGTCATTCAAATTTGATAAAATGACACATAGTTATAAATTACAGCATAAGAGTTTTTACAATGGCTTCTATCTTATTTTTATCTGGCGCCGTGTCACCTCCTGGTGACGATGGTCATACCACTATTGGGTCCTTTCACCCAAGTAGTGATGATTATCACTGTTAGGATTTATTAGCCTAACCGTGAGAAATTAGTAATATGCATAATACCCCACTAGCCAGTGATTCAAGATAACCACGACTTAATCCCTGTAATTATAACTTTGAAAATAGTTGGAGTATTGTAAAATACTTTTAATAAAAAGAGAATGACTCACATTGCAGATTTAAACGAGCAGAGTTTAGCCTACTGATTAGCCTTGTAACCTAAATTAAATGACAATGCACACGAACTAGGTCAGTAACTAATACATCATTTACGATAACTCACGAGATTAAAACCCTCACAATGAATGACAAAGTGCAACACTTAAACATCCATCGAATTTACGACGAATGACAAAGTATAGCCCTAATGTGGGCAGCACTTAAACATCCATCGGATAGTTTCAATCGATCGGACATTAAATCGTAGTAGCGATCGAGTTAATACCCTGTATCGTAGCAGCGCCTCAATACCTTAAAATTTCGAATTTAGGCTGTATACTTCGTGTTTTTGATTGAAATTTCGACACAGATGAAATACTCAGGCCCCTGCTATTTATAGCAAACTTTTGGGTCTCACGCGGCCCGCGTGAACCCTTGCTTGACCCTTACGCGGCCCGCATGGACATCTAGTCGTAGATTAGGGCTAGCGTGTCACACCTAGGTCTGCCACGTGGCTGCCACATGGCCTGTTCGCTGTTCCAGAGTTTTCATGAGCTGTCGCGGCCCGCGTAAGCCTAGGCTTACCCTTACGTGGCCCGAGTGAAGACCAAATTTCTCATTTTCTTGATTTTTCATGTACAGTAGGTTTTCAGGGGTCTGGGTTTTCACTTACGGGTCGTTTTGGGACATTTTTGAAGGTCCTTACATCCTCCCCACCTTATTTAAAATCTCGTCCTCGAGATTTATTGAAATAAGTGAGGGTACTTTCGCTTCATTTCTGTTTCCAGCTCCCAAGTATATTCTGGTCCTTTTTTTTGAATCCCACTTGACCTTGACCAGTACTAGTCGTTTGTGCTTGAGAAACTTGATTTTTCTGTCTTCTATTTGTAATGGCTTCTTAACAAATTTTAACTTTTCATTTATCTCTACATCTTGAAGAGGTACTACCAGGGATTCGTCAGATAGACATTTCTTGAGATTGGATACATGAAACACGTTATGTACTCCAACTAATTCTTCTGGTAGTTGTAAGCGATAAGCAACTGGTCCTATTCGTTGGATTATTGGGAATGGTCCTACGTACCTTGGACTTAGCTTTCCTTTCTTACAGAACCGAACTACTCCTTTCCAAGGAGAAACTTTCAAGAGTACCTTATCTCCCACTTGAAATTCTAGCGGCTTGCGTCTATTGTCAGCATAACTTTTCTGCCGATCTTGAGCTGTCTTGAGTCTTTCCTTGATTTGAGTGATCTTGTCGGTGGTCTCTTGCACGATTTCAGGACCTGATAATTGGCTTTCTCCTATTTCTGCCCAACAAACTGGAGTTCTGCATTTGCGTCCATACAGTGCTTCGAACGGGGCAGCTTCGATGCTCGAATGATAACTATTGTTATAGGAGAATTCAATTAAAGGTAGGTGGTCATCCCAGTTTCCACCAAAATCTATTACACATGCCCTGAGCATGTCTTCTAAGGTTTGGATCGTCCTTTCACTTTGTCCGTCTGTCTGAGGATGGTAGGCTGTACTTAAATTTAACCGCGTCCCCATTGCTTCTTGAAAACTTGTCCAGAAATGTGAAGTGAAACGACTATCCCTTTAGTTTTGACTTCTTTGACTTATAGTTAATCTATTTATGTCATCGCTTTAGTTTTATTATGTGGATTATCTATTAATAATCAAGTTTTAATCGCATATTAATCGCATGTTTAATCGATTTATCGCTTATCGCTATCGCACCCGCAACTCGAATTGTGTGTTCTGGATATTGTTTTACGTGTGTGTACTATTTATGTGTTAGTTATGCATGTTATGTTTATGTTGAGGTGTTAATCGCAATCGCAAACCAATCGCATCGCAATCGAATCGAAAACACTAAACGCAAGTTATTTATAGTGATTGTATGTTAGATATAGTAGTTATGTTAACTAATGAGAAATACTATCGCATCGCTCTCTCGAATCGCATCGCAACGTTCAACACACGCGCAACGAACGATGCATATGTAACATATGAATTTTCCAAGAAATGAAGTAAATGGGTGTTCGCTATCAATGAAAGAAATTATCGTGATGCAATGACCATTAAGAAGAGTAGAGATGTGAAAATTTACTCACTAGATGCAAAAGTCGGAATTTCAACAAAGAAATTTAAGGACTTTACCTGGGGTTTCATGTGATGACCGGTTGTTAGGTGACATTACCATGGAATGTCGAACATAGCGTATTCGTCGTTCATGAGATAGGGGGAATGCGGAGACATACGTCTTCTTCTTGGCATGATTCGTGTCATTGCAGGACCGTGTGACAAATCGTCGCATCCTGATCGATAGTTCTCCTGTTGACAGGATTAGCATCGTCGCTGAACTGCTCAATTGTGTCTTCTCAAAGACCTTGTCTCGAAAGTCGTAAGTAACGTACTTCAACCTTCGTTGATGTATAGCTTAAGTTTAGTGTAATTTGCGCGCCTGTACTTCGTTTTGCGTAGGTTACCTGCTCGGTTAAATGCAATAGCATAGACGACATAATAATGGTGTTTGCCCGAGTTAATGGACGTGGTACCTATGTGATGACCTTTAATGAACTTCAACATAAGTTTCTAAAGGTTCTAAGTGAATGTCCCCTAAGCTCGCAAAGTTTTGTGCACTTTATGTATTTGTGCTGTGTACCGTGTATAAAACACAAAGTTAGCGTATGTTGGAAAACAAAATTTTGACTCTTTGTTTTTCGGCGACGGTTGGTGTGACAACACGAGATTTCAAGGTCCTTTTCTACGAACCGCTTGTCTTATAATCTTGTCTTGATTACAACTTGTCTAGGTGATGTTATGTGTAATTAATTTTCTATAATTAATTTACCAAGTATAGTATTCTATCGCGTATTGTTGGTGTGAAATGGAACCATAATATGGCTCATGGGCTTGATGAATAATGTAGTGTATGGGCTCGTATGGGCTAGGCGATGAACGGCCCACTATCTTGACGAAAGAAGGAGTTTCGTCGACCTGAAGGAGTTTCGTCGACCTCCCGACGAAAGAAGGAGTTTCGTTGACCTGAAGGAGTTTCGCCGAAGGGACCGGTTGTCATGTGGGCTTTCGGCCCAAGTTAAGTTGGGACTTGGTTATACGCGTATTTATGTATCAGAATAACAAAAACCCTAAACTCCCTTCTGAGCACACTTCAACGGCAGCACCTTGTGACGACGAGCCATATTCTCTGATTTCTTTTCCTCAATCTCGTATACTTTCTCTACGGCCTCTCGGTTAGTATGTTTATCATTGATCTAACTTATATCCATTGATGCTCTATTTATGTGCTTTTGCTACATTCGTTGATGTTTTGCTCACATACTGAGGTGTATTGATTGTGTTTGGAACTGATAATTAACTATAATGTTAAACCTAGGGTCGATCAGTATGATATTGATGAATCTGGTTGTGTGACTGTGATCATACGATGTTAAACTAGGGTTTCATAATAGATGATGTTTGTGATATTCGATCTATCTGGATATTGATTCCTGAATACTGAATGTTATTAATGATCAATGATGATGAACAACAATTGAGGTTTGTTTGAATGTGTAAAATTAACTGCTGTTTGATCCTATAATCATGCCAAAGAAATGTGTTGAAACTGTTAGGTTAGAGGATTAGGGTTCGAGGAAAATGGGAAACTGTAACTATGGGACCATAGATGTTTCGTCGTATTGGTTATCGACGAAACCAGATGTTTTGTCATGAATGGGTTCGATGAAACTAGAGGTTTCATCATGATTGGGCCTGACGAAACTAGATGTTTCGTCACAGGTGATTAAGGTGTTAACTATGTTGTTAGTTTGTGTAATAATGGGTAGTCATGTGCACATGTTTAGGTGGGTCGATGACCTGCTAGACCACAGACCACTAGGATTAAAGGCATGAACTATTTGGTGTTCGTTGAAACATAAATTCATAGTGCGAACTTATATGAATACATGCTAGATGATTCTCTTGATGATGACTAACTGTGATGCTGCATGAATTCTTATTACGATTTGCATGTTTACTAGAATGTTAACCGAATCACTTGACATGTGCTATGACACGATATGAACTGGTATGGTGATTACAACTAAGACCCGGATACTTGCTATGACTAGCATAATAGTATATGCTTTGCTTGGTTGCTACTTGAGTCATGTGTGCGAAGAATACGTGTATTATAAGTATGCAAAACTGACTGTCTTTGGTAACCACGGTAGGGTTGGTTGATTAACATGGAAATGGGTAACTTAACAAACCGAGCAAACCAAGGTGAGTTTACTGCTCTTTTTCCAAGCATGCATCCCGGGGAGGGATATCGAGTAACGTTCAGGGGAGGAATGTCATGTTATTGGGATGTTGGTTATTACACTCATTTCTATCATATAAGACCCCTTACATCTACCGATCAGTTTCCGGCGAGGCAACGAGGTTATTAGTTGATAGCACTATTAGGTTTGGCACCCTTACACCGTACCGGGGAGGACGGGCATGAACTAATTACCTTAAATCATGACCAATGTTTTGATAGAGACATTGGGGTTGGGCAAACAAATCTAGCTGCCATCTGCGGTAATCGAGTTAATAACAACATCAAATCAAATCATTGAACTGTTTATACTTATATCTGGTAACTACAATGGGTTAACAAACTTTAAACTCACCAGCGTCGTCTAACACACTTGTCTGCATGCTTGCAGGTCGTTAGATTTCTGGTTATGGACTTGCTATCTGGAAGTGCTGAAGTGGTCATGGTTCGAGACTCTTGGATACTTGTTACATTGGTCGTGAACACTTATTTTGAAACAGTTGTTTAACAATTTACTACATGCTTCCACTGAATGTTTAACTTTGGTTAAACTCATGACTTGGATATATTTTATGAAATGAATTGAATGTTTTATTTAAAAATTTATTATTGGTTCAATGTGATTGGTGGCTTGGATCCTGGTACATCACACGTCCCGCAGTGATACCGCATGTGGTATTTTGGGGGTGTGACAGTTTGGTATCAGAGCCACTGGTTATAGTGTACTTGGTTTTAAAAACATCTTCATAAAACCAGACTATAACCGAACAGTTCTGAATACGTGAATACGACCATGACACTCAGCTCTAGCGCTCCCTTCAATCCATTAACCCTACCACTGTCAGTATACTCGAACCCTTTTTGCTTTATGCACTTTTGGGTGTTACATACGTTACTTATTCTAAATCACATCGAACACACTATGCAATACTTTAATGCTAACCACTACCGCATGTTATACGTGACTCGATGAATGCTTGTTTGTTATGTTTACACATAGATTGCTGTCTACCTGCCTTAGCAACGATAGTACTATAGTTTAGACTCAACACCTGTTCACTCAGGGGTTGTTAAGGACTATTAATCACATGATTGCAGTGGTGAATGTGTGTTACGAACTGCCTTGCGCAGTCAACCCGCAGTCATTGGTATTGATAGGATCATGTCGATAACTTACGTGCTTCACATCACACGTTGTACGTGCTGGTTATGCGTAAACGATTTCGAACTCTATTATGCTATTATCAAACTTGTATGCTCACCTTTACACTATGTGTATTGACTTTTACTTTAACGTATGTGGCAGGTGCTTAAGATGCTAGGACGCCTTGTTTGCTGTGTGATGAAATCGAGGCTAGGAAAGATTCTAGAAACAAACAAACAAACAAACTATCTTATTTGAAATCTGAGTTGTCGGATCAGTATTTGTTTATGAGACAATTATTTGTAATAACTATTTTATTTAGATATGTTATGGTATGGGACATGACGTTTTAAATATCTGGTAATTAATAGTTGTTATGGATACTCATGGACAATCTGTTTCGCTCAGTGCCGCGCCCCGATGTTTCCGCCATCGGTTGGGGTGTGACAGATTGATATCAGAGCCATAACTATTAGGAATTAGGCAAGACTCGACCTAGTCCGGGTTGATGTCTTAGAACGACCTAGTCTATAGTTTAAGTACCAACAGACCGAATTGTGCATACCCATTAGGGGTTTTGTACGAGCTTGCTCGCTATTTCTCGCTCGAACTCACTATACATTACACACTTGCGCGAACATCGCATACTACAGTTCTGCGCAAGATCAGCCTTTCCTAAGGCTGATTTCGCACACAAACGAATGATCTGGTTAAGATTAGGTGTGAAAACCGCAAACTCTCGACCAGATTACTCGTTCGAATTGCTATCTTTACTATAAAACAAGAGGAATTTGCGTTGAATCAGGAGTGAAATCCATACTTCGACGCAAATCTCCTTACCAATCTCATGATTTTATCACATAAGCAGGAACGTAGTCGCTAAGTCAGGGGTGAAACCCGAACCTTGATGACTCGTTCTACACTCTAATGTGGTTTTACAAAACTCTCACCAAGGTTTCGACGGACTCCAACGACTTGAAGTCACACCATAGCTAGAAGGATGCGTGCCGATCGCTCGAATCGAAGCGAGAGCACAGTTCCGAAGGCCAAAGTGTGCACTTAAAGTCCTTGTGAATAGTCGAATCACTTTGGGTAATCGACGTCTATCTAGCCGAGACAATCTATTCTCGATTTCTATGTGTTTCGATTCTGAGCCCGCAACTGCTGACTCTGATATTTGTCAATTTTATGTGGATTTTATGTGTTTTATATGATTACATGTTTCGATTTTGGTGATCTATTCGCTTTTCGCTTTTCTCTCTTCGCTCTGGATCAACACGCACAACTCACACTACACATCTATCTCAATACGCCAACAAATCGCTGGTCATCATTCGCAATCGCTGCTCGATACTCGCAATCGCTATAATTAACCGCTAACTCGCCATGAAGAATAGGGAATACGTGCAACATATAGTTAGGTTTTTGTATTCTGACTACCTCATGTGCTTCTGTGCCTTACGTACCTATGTGTGTCTGTGCTCTACGTGATTATGTGCTTATGTGTTTATGTGCCTATATGATTCGGTGTTTATGAGGATACGTGTTCCTGAGCTTTATGGTGAATCGCTAGACTATACTAGGAATAATCGAAATTTGTGTTGAGTCCTGTGGCGATGTCTGTTGCAGACAATGTCGTCATCTGGATCTCGCGCTACTCAAGCTGCTCGCCGAAAGCAGGCCGATAAACGCCTCGCCGCTATGATCACTAAACAAATGGCGAAAGTTGTTCCTCAGATAGTCAATGAACTGTACAAAAATGTGAGCAAATATTCTGAAGAGTCCAGGACTGAAACCCCTAAGGCTGCTTTTAGCTTCAAGTAGTTCAAAGCTTGCGGACTGAAAGAATTTACTGGCGAAGATGGTCCTACAGCCCTATTCCAATGGTTTAATTTGATCGAGGGCACCCTGCGCTAGAGTGGCTGTCCTGACGATCTCCGCACTCCGAACGCTACCGGCGTCTTCCAATCCCGAGCACTAGATTAGTGGACGGCCGAGAGAAACAAACGCGGAAATGATGCAGCTTATGGTTTGACGTGGGATGAGTTGAAAGACGTCATGTTGGAAGAGTTCTGCCCTCCACACGAGCACCAAAAGTTGGAGGACGAATTCTGGCATATCAAGCAGAAGGATGGTGACAATGCTGCTTTAACTGCTCGCATCAAACAGCTTAGCATAATCTGTCCTGATCAAGTCAAGACTCCTGATGTAGTGATCAAGAAGTATATTCGAGCTCTGCCAGATTGTGTCACAGATTTTGTGCAAGCTTCAAAACCAGCAACAATCGAGGAAACTTACCTGCTTGCCGCTGAAATAAACGACAAGCGAGTCAAGTCTGGGTACTGGGATAAAGCCGTCAAGAATCAACATCAAGCTACCACCGCACCAACCGCTGAAACCACCGCCACTCCTCAGTCTTCAAAGGCCTCTCTTCGCAAGAGGAAGAACAACAGCAACTCCAGCAACAAGAACTGTGCTGTAACCACTGCTGCCCCACTCCAAGCTGTACCAGCACAGCAGCAAACTCAACACCGCCAGGTCACGGCACCGGTAACCCAAGCACCGCCGGCAAAGCGTGCTTATATTGGTCCTCACCCTGCCTACCCGACTTGCACCTATCACCACCCAGTGGGAATCGCCTGCAGATTTTGTGTACACTGCAACATGTACGGCCATTTCACCGCCAACTGCCGTACAGGTCCTCGACAAGCACCAGCTCCAGCTACTGCTCATCAAGCTCTACTTCCTGCTCCTCAAGGCCAACAAGCGGCTCCGGCACCCGCGGTCAATGCTAGAGTCTGCTTTGCGTGTGGTGATCCCAACCACTTCGCAAACATGTGCTCCAATCGAGTAGTAAAGCAAGAGCCACAACAGCAGCAGCCCCAGCAGCAGCAGCCTCAGCAACAAGCAGCTCGCGCTAGAACTTTCAACATTAATGTGCGCCAGGCTCAGGCTGACAACAACGTAGTCAATGGTACGTTCCTTGTGAATGGTATTTATGCTTCGTGTTTGTTTGATACTGGAGCCGATAACTGTTTTGTATCGTTTAAGTTCGAAAAGCTTCTTAATCGTAAGCGCGCCCATCTCCCCTCTACGTTCGATGTTGAAGTTGCCACCGAAAGAACCAACGTCGTCAACTCTGTTTTTCGTGATTGCACTCTCGAACTCAACAATCACATATTTCCTATCGACCTTATTCCGATGCAGCTCGGTAGTTTTGATGTCATAATAGGCATGGACTTCCTTCGCGAAAACCATGCCGAAGTCGTTTGCTTTGATAAGATGATTCGATTCTCGCTCGCTAATGGTGATCAATTATGTGTGTATGGTGAAACTCTCTCGAAATACCTCAAGCTCATGTCATGTATCCAAGCTAGCAAGTATCTCCGCAAGGAATATTGGCTAACATTGTAGTAGCGGAGAAGGAAAAGAAAAGAAAGACTGAAGTGAAAGACGTTCCTGTTGTTTGTGAATTCCCTAACTTTTTTACCGAAGATCTTCCAGGTTTTCCTCCGAGTCGTGATATCGACTTTTGCATCGACCTCATTCCTGGAGCAAATCCTGTTGCCAGAGCTCCATATCGACTCGCTCCGTACGAAATGCGCGAACTCTCGAGTCAGCTCTAGGAATTGCTTGACAAAGGCTTTATTCTCCCTAGCACCTCTCCTTGGGGCGCACCAGTCCTCTTCGTCAAAAAGAAGGATGGGTCGTTCCGGATCTGCAACTCTGCATGCTTGCAGGTCGTTAGATTTCTGGTTATGGACTTGCTATCTGGGAGTGCTGAAGTGGTCATGGTTCGAGACTCTTGGGTACTTGTTACATTGGTCGTGAACACTTATTTTGAAACAGTTGTTTAACAATTTACTACATGCTTCCGCTGAATGTTTAACTTTGGTTTAACTCATGACTTGGATATATTTTATGAAATGAATCGAATGTTTTATTTAAAAATTTATTATTGGTTCAATGTGATTGGTGGCTTGGATCCTGGTACGTCACACGTCCCGCAGTGATACCGCATGTGGTATTTTGGGGGTGTGACAGTTTGGTATCAAAGCCACTGGTTATAGTGAACTTGGTTTTAAAAACGTTTTCATAAAACCAGACTATAACCGAACAATTCTGAATACGTGAATACGACCATGACACTCAGCTCAAGATTTCAAGGTTCGTCTTTCTCACTTGTTGCATAGATTACATGACTAGTACACATTTGTTTATGACGCAACATACAAACACACACTCGTCAATATAGCATGATTACATGAATTGCTTGCTTACATTATGATTTGGTAGCATGTCATAGTCCTTAGATTCTTGTGATCTTATCATTTTTGATAACCTCTGTTTGGCATTCGAGTTTGAGGAACCATTTGACATGAGTTAGGAGGAACTGAGATGAGCATGCAAATCGCAATATTATTCTGGGTGCACACATAATAATAATGTGGGGTGCATGTGAGTCCCAGTGAGGCTTAACAAGTGAAAAAGGGTTTCTGCTCTGTTATTTGATCAATGTGAAACGTAACAATTTGTAGGAGTCATAGTGGTGATTGTCTCCTACTCGAATGTGATCTTTTCATTTCCCTCTGAAACCTTTCGAATCTTGATGCTATCGAGTATTACCTGAACACCCATCTGAACGCCTAGCGAATTGTGTAGAATGCTAGGTGCTTGTATGGACGTCCCTGAGTTGGATGTCACAGCGTCGAATGATTGGTCTATACCTCCCTCACTTCTCTCTGTTTGTTGGAACTCAATGTATTGACGTCTTGGGCCCCGAAGTGCGACCACTTCTGCAACACTATGGAAACATACCGTGCATTACCCAGTTAACTTACAAGAACGATGGACAAGAGGATGAGCGTAGAGCCTCACCAACCTCAGTATTAGAACGACCCTGATTACTGGCAACGAGCATCAGCAGCTTGACTTCGATCGAATCCTAAGCGACTTATGAGAGTCAACTCTTACGCATCAATTAGGACATAAACAAAGACAATCGACTATAGGGTGGAATGTGTAACTGTCAGCACAATGAGTAGCGCTTTAGGGCGTGGCACAGAATGTGGAAAGACGAACTCTGTTAGTGAAAGATCGTACCGTTTCAAGCAACGATATTAGAAGCAATAGTCGCGGCAACATCAAGGTACTTGTAATCGTAGCCTACAGTATGGAAATGAAGGTGCCTACGGCATGGATTGGCTGTTGATAATTCAGAACAACAACCAAGGGGATGACGACAGTACTGGAAATTCTCGTAACAGAGACGACAACACTGGAAATGATGCTCATGGAAGGGCATTTAGGATTGGCGTAGGTGACGCCAGGTGTAATAGCAACATGGTAGCTTGTATGTTCTTGGGTAACTAATCATTTCGCCCCTGTTCTGTTTCACCCTGATGCTTCTTGGAACCAAACCTGTTGTGGGATCGGTTGAAGGCAAGCCAATTGAAACCTCATATGTTTGTTGGGATACAAACTCGACCTTGTGGGACAAGTGTCCGACATCGACCTTCCTTCTACCATCCTTGATGGTCTCGATGCAATAGTTAATGTGGATTGGTAATCCAGATGCCGCGTAGATATACCTGGTGAGGAGAATATCTTGCGTGTCTTTCTCCCTAGTGGCGGGTCGTCATTCGTCCCAAAGCATCAGTGTGGTGTAAAGGATAGCATCATTTCAGCAATGAAAGCCCAAAAGTGTCTACGGAGGGATTACCTCGCAATGTTAGTACTCGTTACTGATGTTAAGGCTAAGGAAAAGGGGATCGAGGATCCACCAATGGTTCGTGATACCTTCGGCGTGCTACTCTAGGAACTATCAGGTTTACTTCCACAGCTATTAGACAGGCTCTCAGTTTGATCTCATGCCAAGAGGCAGCCCTGATTCTTTGTAACATCCCGAAAATATAAATTCATAAAATTTGCAATTTTATTTGTAAATAAATTAGCAAAACAAACTAACTAGGGGTGACACTAACCTAGTTAGATAATGACTAGTGGGTAGTTAAAGGACAAAAAGGGAACTAAAGGAAACTAGAGGGGCCAAAAGTGTTTGTCTTGAAACAAGTTTTAAATAAAACATTTAATTAAAACACAAACACTCCTGGAGGAGTGTCTGAGTTCGATCAAAGCAGGGGGAGGGCGACCAAGCTTGCCAAAAACCCTAAATCCCACAAAACACTTAAATTAAATGTTCAAATCTGGTCCAAATTGAAATCCGAGTTGAGATTAGTGATCCCCATCACAAGGGGGTTGTAAGGTATGTAAAATTCTATGAGAATTCTCTGTTTGAAATTTTTATGAATTTGGGAGATTCAAAGTTTGATGATGCACGTTTATGATTTGATAGTTTAGGGATGATATAGTGTCTAGAGGTAAAACCTAGACAACTACATGTGAAATCATGTCTAAATTCAGGAAATTCCATGAACACATTGAAGGTGGCTTATGGGTTTTACAAGATAATGATGAACACTAGGGTTTAGAATGATTATTCTAGTGTAATTTGATCATAGAAAGTGATTTCAGAAAAGTATGATGTTTAAATGCTATATGAAAGCTTTATTGAGGTTAAGTTTGGCTAAATAGCAAGCCATGAACTTGAATATGAATGATATAAAATTTTGCCCATATAGTGTTTGTGAAAATGCCTCAAAGAAGGCTTAAAACTGAAATTCAAAGTTGAAACGCATAATTTTGATGTTTCAGTGTATTACACGATATATGGTTTAAAGGGAGTTCTAAACATGATATAAATGGACTCTATAGGAAAGGACGCAGGAGCGTCAAGCTGGCAAGCAGGTGGCGAATCGCGTTTGAAGGGCTTACTTTGAAGGTATGTAACTTGATTCGTTACATTTGGGTAAATTTTGATATTTAGCATAGATGTAGTTGGATTGTGTATTAAAATTTGAGTTGGATTAAAGCGATGATATTCGCTATGTCGAATAATAAGCCAAGAATCTGGTTAGACCTCGTTGGTAGTCATCAAAATGGAGGATTCCTTAGATGAGCCAAACGGGTCGAATAACCAAGTAAGGCATGGTAATACATTGTAGTATGGTTACTCGGTCTCTTGTTATTATTGATAAATGATATATTAGAATACAAGGATTAAACATGTTGGTTTGTAGGATTGAAATCCGAGAACTTGATTCAAGTAAACAAACAAATCAAACCAAACATAACATTCCAGCGTCTACCGTAAATTACGGTATATACCGTAATTTACGGTAGAGACCAAAAAGTTACGGTGGGTTTCCCCTGTGTTACGGTGGAACCAGAATTTCCCAGAAGTTACCGTAACTTACGGTATCTACCGTAAGTTACGGTAGAGCTTTAGAATTAATAATAAATTTTGTATTTATTTGTTTAATCGAATCCGTTTTAAACGTATTTTCGAATATGTATTATTTCTAAGTATTCTAATACTAATGTTTAATGAAAACATTTCAGTTTTTAGGTATCCAAGGATTACGGATGATGGTCAAGCTAGCTTTTGAAGAACCGAACACGAACTCTTGAAGCTTCCGCATAAATTAACTCTGTTTAAACAATGTTATGATGTAAACCGTTTGTTAAACAACTTATGGATGTTTTAATTAGTCGGTAGAGAACTAATGTTTGTTACCTTAGAACTTGGTTCTTGAAACTAAGGTTTTTATTTAGACATCTTTTGTATACAATCTTATGAATTATTAATGAATTCAAGTAGAAACTTTTTAAGGGTGTTACAAGTTGGTAATCAGAGCTTAAGGTTGTCAACAAGTGTTCGGTTCAAGCTTGATCGATCGTCCGATTAAGAAGTAACTTACTATTTTAATAGATTGTACCTTATGTAAGAAATGAGAAATGAATTGTCATGCATGGGAAGAATGTGTTAACACACTCAAACCCGGAAAGTGCACTAAAGGCGAATGGTTAAAGCAAGTTACGTACTTGGCTAAACAAAAGCAAATAAAGCCATGATATAAGTGAAATGTTTAACGTTTAATGTAAACATTTCAGTTTCATGATGGCGGATAAAGGTAACAATGATACGGTGCCGAGAGTCACCGAGAAAACAAGAGAAGTGATTGCCGAAGAGGTTGGAAAGGCAATCGAAAACAGTTTGTCTGGTTTCATTGATAAGATCCTGAACACAGTATTATCAGTGGTTGAGGAAAGAATCAAGAAATTGGAGGATAATGCCAATTTAGCAAAGGAAAAGTCCGGAGGACGAAAACCTTGTACATACAAGGAGTTCATGGCATGCAAACCGCCAGTCTATAACGGGGAAGTTGACCCAATTATATGCCAGCGATGGCTAAGCGATATCGAAGGGGTATTTGAGAGGGCCCATTGTGATGAAGATGACTACGTAGCTTTTGGTACTGGTCAATTAAGGGGTCAAGCGAAAGACCGGTGGGATAACAAAAAGAAAGAGATTGGAAGCGAAGCGGCTAAGGCCATGACATGGGAGGAGTTTAAGACGCGATTTCTTAAACATCATAGTCCCAAGGCGGTCATTAATAAAATCAAGGAAGAGTTCATGCAACTTAGGCACAAAGGCGAGTCCATAGACAAGATCACAGGAATGTTTATGGATAAGATGAAGTTTTGTGATGAATTGGTGACAAATGAAGAACAAAAGATATACTACTACTATAACATGTTGAGCGCCGAATATAGGGAGTTCATGACTCCTTCAAAATACGAGACCCTTACCGAGATCATAAACGTTGCTCGGGAACAGGAGATCGAACTGAAGAAACAAGTTGAAAGAGGCGAACGAAGGGCACATGATGTGAATCCAAGCCCTACAAAGAAAGCTCGAACTGGAGAATCGGGAAAGAAGGTTGATGCTAAAGGTGGGTCGCCAAGTTGTAAAGTGTGTGGAAAAGGGCACAAGGGGGAATGTCGGTTCAAAGACAAACCATGCCCTATATGTAGTAAGACGGGGCACACGGCGTCGCTCTGCCCGGGTAAAGTCTCAGTTTGCTATAAATGTTATCAACCCGGCCACAAAAAGTCCGAATGCCCGGACTTAGTCGAAAGGAGATACGTTAAAGAATCTCCAGCAGAAGCTCCCATAGCGAAGGCTAGGTCCTTCCAACTTACTGCGGCTGAAGCAAAGACAGAACCCGATGTGGTCTCAGGTATATTCACAATTAACTCAATTCCAGTACGTGTTTTGTTTGATACGGGTGCGAATAAATCCTTCATTTCGCATGGATTTATTCGACATCCTTCATTTGTATTGACAAAATTATCTATGCCCTTAGAAGTTGAAATAGGGGACAACAAAAGTTTTATAGTTTGTGATATTTGTCGAGGCTGCAAATTAAGCATCGATGATGAAGAATACCTGATAGATCTAATCCCGATGTCAATGGGAGAATTTCAAGTAGTCGTTGGGATGGATTGGCTATCTCAGCACCGCGCGAAGTTCGTGTGTTTTCGCAAGGAGATAAAGCTAATATCTCCGAGCGGGAAACACGTCACTGTTTATGGCGAAAAAGGAGGCAACCCCATAATATGCTCGATGTTGAAAGCTCACAAGCTTATGAAGCAAGGATGCAAGGCATTTATGATATATGCGAACGAGTCCGAGGAAGAATTACCGAAGATTGGAGACGTGCCGGTAGTACGTGACTTTGAAGATGCTTTTCCGGATGATTTACCGGGAATGCCGCCCGAGCGGGAGGTAGAGTTCGGAATCGAATTGATCCTGGGCGCAAAACCCGTAGCAAAAGCACTGTACCGACTCGCACCGTCGGAATTACAAGAGTTGATGTCCCAAATTCAAGACCTGCTTGACAAAGGATTCATAAGGCCAAGCGTGTCTCCTTGGGACGCACCGGTACTGTTCGTGAAAAAGAAAGACGGAAGCATGCACATGTGTATCGATTACCGGGAGTTAAACAAACTCACGGTAAAGAACTGATACCCGCTTCCGAGGATAGATGATTTATTCGACCAGTTACAAGGTGCGAACTGGTTTTCAAAAATTGACCTTAGATCGGGGTATCACCAACTAAAGGTCAAGGAGGCAGATGTGCCGAAGACGGCTTTCTGCACGAGATACGGACATTACGAATTCCTCGTGATGTCATTTGGGCTAACAAATGCACCTGCGGCTTTCATGGACCTCATGAACCGGGTTTGCAAGCCAATATTGGATAAGTCGGTCATCGTGTTTATCGATGATATCTTGGTGTATTCGAAAAGCAAAGCTGAACACGCACACCATTTACAAGAAGTGTTAGAGACACTTAGACGAGAGAGGCTGTTTGCGAAATTCTCTAAGTGTGCCTTTTGGTTAAGAGAGGTACAATTTCTTGGCCACATCATAAGTGCCGACGTAGTATTGGTGGATCCGTCAAAGATCGAGGCCGTGTCAAAATGGAATCCCCCGAAGAACCCTTTGGAAATTAGAAGCTTTTTGGGGCTTGCGGGATACTATAGGAGATTCATTCAAGATTTCTCCAAGATTGCGTCACCGCTAACAAAACTAACCCGAAAAGAAGAAAAGTTCATTTGGGGTGTAGATCAAGAAAGAGTGTTTCAAACGCTAAAAGAGAAGTTAACTCAAGCTCCGGTACTGACATTGCCGGACGGGGTCGAAGACTTGGTGGTTTATTCGGATGCTTCACTATCGGGGCTTGGATGCGTTTTGATGCAATGGGGTAAAGTTATAGCTTATGCCTCGAGGCAATTGAAGATACACGAGAAGAAATATCCCACGCACGATCTCGAGTTGGTTGCGGTGGTATTTGCATTAAAAATATGGAGGCACTACTTGTATGGGGTAAAGTGCACCATATTCACCGATCACAAGAGCTTAAAATACTTCTTCGATCAGAAGGAGTTAAATATGCGACAAAGGCAATGGTTAGAAACGGTGAAAGATTTCGACTATGAAATACACTATCACCCCGGAAAGGCAAATGTGGTGGCGGATGCTCTGAGCAGAAAAGCTGACTATGTCCCAATACGAGTAAGATCGATGCAGCTTGTGGTGACCTCGAGTATACTTGAACGTATTCGAGAGGCGCAATTAGAAGCAGTAAAAGAGGAGAATTGGAAGAAAGAAAGAATAATCGGGCAGTTGAAAGATTTGTCGGATGGGATTAACGGGTTGAAGACTCGATCCGGAAGGATATGGGTTCCAAATACTTATGGGGTGAAGACGCTTCTACTTGATGAAGCTCATAAATCCCGATATTCAATTCATCCGGGTGCGACCAAGATGTACAATGATCTGAAACAAAACTATTGGTGGCCTGGAATAAAGAGGGATGTGGCGAAGTATGTGGAAAAATGCTTGACATGTCTACAAGTCAAGGCGGAGCACCAAAAACCATACGGCAAACTCCAACCGTTAGAAATTCCGGTTTGGAAATGGGAACATATTACGATGGACCTATTAACCAAACTACCAAAGACAAACCGCGGTTTCGATGCCATATGGGTAGTGGTGGATAGATTGACGAAAAGTGCTCACTTCATTCCGATTCGTGAGACTTATACGTCAGAAAAGATGTCAGAAGTTTACACTAATGAGATAATAGCACGTCATGGAGTACCTGTATCCATCGTATCTGATAGGGATACCCGGTTCACTTCAAATTTCTTGCGAGATTTCCAAGAGCAAATGGGAACCAAATTGTTCATTAGCACTGCGTACCATCCTCAAACAGATGGACAGAGTGAAAGAACAATACAAACATTGGAGGACATGCTACGGGCGTGTATAATTGACTTTCAAGGAAGTTGGGATGTTCACCTACCATTGGTCGAGTTTTCGTACAACAACAGCTACCATGCTAGTATTAAGATGGCGCCGTACGAAATGCTCTATGGTAGGAAGTGCCGAACCCCAGTATGTTGGGGTGAAGTGGGTCCACATGAGCTCGCCCACCAAGACATAGTACGAGCCACTAATGAAAAGATTGATGTGGTTCGGGCACACTTGAAAGCGGCTCAAGATAGACAAAAGGCGTATGCTGACAAAAGGAAGAGGCCAATTGAATTCCAGGTTGGTGACAAAGTCATGCTCAAAGTATCCCCATGGAAGGGGGTTATCAGGTTTAGAAAAAGAGGAAAATTAAGTCCGAGGTTTATCGGGCCGTTTGCGATTATAGAAAGGGTAGGAAAGGTAGCTTATCGCCTTGAACTACCGGAGGAACTAAGCGGAATTCATAGCACATTTCATGTGTCACATCTTCGGAAGTGTCTAGCGGATTAGACAACTTATATTCACTACAATGATATCGAAGTGGATGATCGTTTGAATTATATCGTAAGGCCCATAGAAGTTTTAGATCGAAAGACTAAACACTTGTGAAATAAACAAATCGATCAAGTCAAGATCAAGTGGGAGCATAGGAAAGGGTCGGACACTACATGGGAGTCCGAAGAAGAGATGCGACGTCTCTATCCTACACTATTCGGTACGTACTTTGGTTTCGGGGACGAAACCCTTTTTAAGGGGGATGGACTTGTAACATCCCGAGAATATAAATTCATAAAATTTGCAATTTTATTTGTAAATAAATTAGCAAAACAAACTAACTAGGGGTGACACTAACCTAGTTAGATAATGACTAGTGGATAGTTAAAGGACAAAAAAGGAACTAAAGGAAACTAGAGGGGCCAAAAGTGTTTGTCTTGAAACAAGTTTTAAATAAAACATTTAATTAAAACATAAACACTCCTGGAGGAGTGTCTGAGTTCGATCAAAGCAGGGGGAGGGCGACCATGCTTGCCAAAAACCCTAAATCCCACAAAACACTTAAATTAAAGGTTCAAATCTGGTCCAAATTGAAATCCGAGTTGAGATTAGTGATCCCTATCACAAGGGGGTTGTAAGGTATGTAAAATTCTATGAGAATTCTCTATTTGGAATTTTTATGAATTTGGGAGATTCAAAGTTTGATGATGCATGTTTGTGATTTGATTAGTTTAGGGATGATATAGTGTCTAGAGGTAAAACCTAGACAACTACATGTGAAATCATGTCCAAATTCAGGAAATTCCATGAACACATTGAAGGTGGGTTATGGGTTTTACAAGATAATGATGAACACTAGGGTTTAGAATGATTATTCTAGTGTAATTTGATCATAGAAAGTGATTTCAGAAAAGTATGATGTTTAAATGCTATATGAAAGCTTTATTGATGTTAAGTTTAGCTAAATAGCAAGCCATGAACTTGAATATGAATGATATAAAATTCTGCCCTTATAGTGTTTGTGAAAATGCCTCAAAGAAGGCTTAAAACCGAAATTCAAAGTTGAAATGCATAATTTTGATGTTTCAGTGTATTACACGATATATGGTTTGAAGGGAGTTCTAAACATGATATAAATGGACTCTATAGGAAAGGACGCAGGAGCGTCAAGCAGGCAAGCAGGTGGCGAATCGCGTTTGAAGGGCTTACTTTGAAGGTATGTAACTTGATTCGTTACATTTGGGTAAATTTTGATATTTAGCATATATGTAGTTGGATTGTGTATTAAAAGTTGAGTTGGATTAAAGCGATGATATTCGCTATGTCGAATAATAAGCCAAGAATCTGGTTAGACCTCGTTGGTAGTCATCAAAATGGAGGATTCCTTAGATGAGCCAAACGGGTCGAATAACCAAGTAAGGCATGGTAATACATTGTAGTATGGTTACTCGGTCTCTTGTTATTATTGATAAATGACATATTAGAATACAAGGATTAAACATGTTGGTTTGTAGGATTGAAATCCGAGAACTTGATTCAAGTAAACAAACAAATCAAACCAAACATAACATTCCAGCGTCTACCGTAAATTACGGTATACACCGTAATTTATGGTAGAGACCAAAAAGTTACGGTGGGTTTCCCCTGTGTTACGGTGGAACCAGAATTTCCCAGAAGTTACCGTAACTTACGGTATCTACCGTAAGTTACGGTAGAGCTTTAGAATTAATAATAAATTTTGTATTTCTTTGTTTAATCGAATCCGTTTTAAATGTAGTTTCGAATATGTATTATTTCTAAGTATTCTAATACTAATGTTTAATGAAAACATTTCAGTTTTTAGGTATCCAAGGATTACGGATGATGGTCAAGCTAGCTTTTGAAGAACCGAACACGAACTCTTGAAGCTTCCGCATAAATTAACTCTGTTTAAACAATGTTATGATGTAAACCGTTTGTTTAACAACTTATGGATGTTTTAATTAGTCGGTAGAGAACTAATGTTTGTTACCTTAGAACTTGGTTCTTGAAACTAAGGTTTTTATTTAGACATCTTTTGTATAAAATCTTATGAATTATTACTAAATTCAAGTAGAAACTTTTTAAGGGTGTTACATTCTTCGTGCTCCTTACCGTCTTGCACCAGGGGGGTTGCGAGAATTGTCAAATCAACTACAGGGACTGTTGGACAGGAGTTTTGTCGGGCCTAGTTTTCTCTATGGGGAGCCCCAGTTATATTCGGGAAGATAAAGCCTTTTCGTATGTGTACTGATTATTCAGAACTCGGGAAGGTGACAGTCAAGAACCGTTTACCTCGACCATGTATTGACGACCTGTTGACCAGTTGCGAGGGTCAAGCTCCCATTCGAGGATTGATTAACGAATGAACTATTGTCAGATAGAAGTCTAAGGGGAGAATGTTCCTACAACGGCATATCAAACGCAGTGTGGCCATTACGACGTTGTATTCCAAGACCTTCAGGCTAATCTTCACAACAGCAGCTGTATGGATCACATGAATCGACTATGCTTATTGAAGACGTGTTGAATCATTTCCAGGAGAAAGGAACATAATGGACATATTTGTGATGTGTACCGTGTATAAAACACAAAGTTAGCGTATGTTTGAAAACAAAATTTTGACTCTTTGTTTTTCGGCGACGGTTGGTGTGACAACACGAGATTTCAAGGTCCTTTTCTACGAACCGCTTGTCTTATAATCCTGTCTTGATTACAACTTGTCTAGGTGATGTTATGTGTAATTAATTTTCTATAATTAATTTACCAAGTATAGTATGCTATCGCGTATTGTTGGTGTGAAATGGCACCATAATATGGCTCGTGGGCTTGATGAATAATGTAGTATATGGGCTAGTATGGGCTAGGCGATGAACGGCCCACTATCTCGACGAAAGAAGGAGTTCCGTCGACCTGAAGGAGTTTCATCGACCTCCCGACGAAAGAAGGAGTTTCGTCAACCTGAAGGAGTTTCGCCGAAGGGACCGGTTGTCATGTGGGCTTTCGGCCCAAGTTAAGTTGGGACTCGGTTATAAGCGTATTTATGTATCAGAATAACAAAAACCCTAAACTCCCTTCTGAGCACACTTCTACGGCAGCACCTTGTGACAACGAGCCTCATTCTCTGATTTCTTTTCATCAATCTCGTATACTTTCTCTACGGCCGCTCGGTTAGTATGTTTATCATTGATCTAACTTATATTGTCACACCCCGATATTTCCACGAATTACCGGTGGGCCCGGTGGGGAGTATCGTGACGTAGTTGATATCATCATAGTCAAACAACACAATTTAAATGCACAGCGGAAGCAAAAGATAAATATATTACAATCCGATAAAGAGTAATATCAAGTATTACAAATACGGTTGTAAAAGATCCACAGGCGGATCAAAAGATAAAAAGAAACTTTGTTCAACAGACTTTAAGGCATCTAAGCTTGCGAGACTTTTATTTGATGCTAGGAGAGGCCAGCCTATTCCGATTAGTACCTGCACTTAGCCTTTTTGTGAAAATACGTCAGTTTACACTGGTAAATAAAATATAACTGACTCATTTTAAAAACGTTTAAGAAAATTGATTTGAATGCACATGGCACAAAACTTTTTATAACTTGGGATAATTATTTATATATAAACTTGTAAAAGAATTACATGTTTCTTATACGTTCAGTAGCCCGGATTGACACCGGGTTAAAGATTAATAGACACACCACATGATATAGTCCTGCGGCGGGTTATTCCCGAAACCGGCAGTTATACCTTATTATTTATATATGCACAGGTGGGTGTACGCCTACACCCCGTGCTAAGGTCGTGGCCATTTCATGAATGATGCCAAGGATATCCGGGACATGGTCATTAACCCCCCAAAGGCTTTAAGCAAACAAAACAATTTAAACGGGTCATTTCAATAAATTAACCTTCATACGATTAAAAATTCAATGCCCGACCAAGCGGTATTTTATATACCGTACCCCAAGCCCGTATAAGGGAAAATAAGTTAAAAGTATTTACCTGAGCAAGTATAATTCACAAACAGTAAGTGCATGTAGCTTTTACCGGGTCTCCTAATCCGGAACGAAGGTTTTTAATAACCAATTAGATTCCTAACGGGTTGACGGGAGGTCCATAGGAGAACCCTTAATGATGTTAAAAGACGAGTTTATCCTACATTTAATCGGGTATTTGTATAGAATTAGATAACTATGGTTGTTTGTGTTTCAGGTACAAATGGAGCTTAAAATGGAAGGAATACGGAGAATAAATGAAAAAAAATAAATTATTGGAATTGAAGAATTAAGATGATGACATCATAGGGGATGAAATTACGAGAACGTGGGCGAAAACGGCGAAGAAAACGGAGTTGAAACGAGAAAGTTATGCTGAAAACAAAATTTCATGCTGAAGTCTACCATAACTTACGGTGGCTACCGTAATTTACGGTAGACCCTGAATTTCCCCATTTTCACCGTAACTCAGGAGTGTTTCACCGTATCAAGATGGAGTCCACCGTAATTTACGGTGTAGACCGTAAATTACGCTGGAAACAGACGAAAAAGTCAAAGTTTTCACCTTAAAACTACTTTTGATGGCATTTATTCACATTTGCAGCTGGCTTGCATTTAATCACACTTGCAGTTAATGTCCAATGCAAGATGTGCATGCATTGCTTAGTTGTCTTTGGTTGGAGCTTTAGAACAATTATAAATACTAGTATTATGGTATGTTGTGATAAAAAAAAATACATTAGAACAAATATGGTGATGTTAATTCAGGCAATGAATAGCTAAACATTTGGTGATCATCTTTGGTGGAAGGTTTGTAAGACTTTATGTTTTCATTTCTATTTCTAGAATAACAATCTTTTTCTTGGTTAAATTGCTTGTTATGGTGTGTGATTGATTGTTAGTAAATTGTTGATTCTTACATTAAACCAATTATAAGTCATACGTTCTTGGTGCCGTTGGCAATTGAGATATCATGGATATAGTTAGGTTTGGTTAAGGGTTAATTGATCATCAGGTAACAACCTCAAGTTCAAAGAATTGGAGTACTTAGTTCCTTTTCATCACTGCAATTTATCATACATGAACTATGTCTATGTAGTTCTTTCTAGTAGAATGTTAGAATAAATGTCAAAGCAAACCGGAAACTAAAGGTGATTACTTGTCTTTAATTTGTTACAACCAACACTTTTCTCTTGCAATTTAATTAGTTAAATTCAGTTCTAAAACCAATTCATTTGAATCAACTCTTGAAGTTTAATTTCTGCATATTAGTTTAATTGTAGTTAAATTGCAAAGCTATAGAAACAACACATTTTCCACATACTCCCTGAGTTCGATACCCATATACCACTATCTATTAGTTGTTATTTGGATTAAATTTACGTGTACCACGACAGCCACGTCAAATTTTGGCGCCGTTGCCGGGGAGTAGTGCGCAACGTGTGTTATTTTTTATCCTTTTTTTTTTCTGGTTTACGCTAGGTGTGTTAGTGTGTAGGAATTTACAAGTGCATGCGTACTAGAAGTTCTCACAGGCTATCACCATTAGCATTTGACCCAGAGATTGAACGAACATAAAGAGGAAACAGAATTTTGTTAAGAGAAAACAGAATCAGCGGTTCACCGACAATACCAACTACACCGATTACTCCACTTAGATACATGGATCAACCACAACCACCACCTACTACGGGTGAACTTATTCACCCATTTATACCTACTTCCACACAACCATCACCAAACACCATTATTTCAAACACCACTACAAGTCCTACTACACCAACTAACATCACACAACCGGTTACTACTCAAGTTGAACCCAATCTTACCTTTAGCCCGGCTACCACCATTCCACCATTGTCACACTTCTTTCACCCAACTACGGGTCAGTCATCCTCAAATTACTCCATACCACCAAATTCAACCATTGTCCATGCTACTTCTACGTTTAGACCATCAAACCAATTGGGTTTCCAATATCCATCCCTCCCATTCGGGCAATCTTCGGGTATTCAAGGGGATGGATACGATGATGGTTATGAAGAAGATTTTAGAGGGTATGAAGAGGAAGGTTTCTATTATGGGGGTGATGGAGGATATTTGGGACCTCAAGGAGGAGCGGGTCAACAAAGTCAACCATTGCAACAAATTCAAGATATGGGTAGGCCACCAACAGTGATACAACAAATTCGGCTACATGGGCCACAAATCCAAAGACCAACACCTCTACAACAAGTTCGGCCGCAATATCAACATCACCAATTCCAAAGGCCGGTGCAACAACCTCCAATGCAACAACATCAATTTCAACCACCATTTGCACCTCAAGGGCCGATGCAAGGGCAAATGGGTCAACCAAGAGTACCACTGGGTGCTCCGCGTAGACATCATCGAGAGGCGGTACGGGGTATTGAAGCTCACTTTAGACCGGTTATCGCTAATAATCCTTCTCCGGTAGTGATTCCTCATCACCCGGATGGGAGGACTTTTGAGGTTAGAACAACCGCACTCCAAAGTTTGCCAAAGTTTAAAGGGTTAGTAACGGAAGAACCTTATTTCCACTTGGAGACATATGATTCCATATGCAACACTATTGGGGGTCAAGGTTTTTCGTCTGACGATGTCAAGTTGGTTCTCTTCCAATTTTCTTTGGAAGATAAAGCAAAAAGATGGTTTCATACTTTGCCCTCCGCATCAATTTATACATGGGCCGACATGCAGCAAATATTTTTAGAGGAGTTTTTCATGGCCCAAAATACAAATGATGCAAGGAGAAGCTTGCGAAGCTTCCAACAAGAACCGGGGGAGATGTTTCATGAGGCGTTTGAACGTTTTAACATGATGCTGAAAAATTATCCTCATCATGGTATACAACTTTGGGAGTTGTTGAATGCTTTTCACGAGGGGTTGAGTTCGGAGGATGCTCGTGACTTAATGTCAATCACTAACTGTACTTTTGGTACCAACTTTGAGAATGATGATTGGGCATTCTTAGAGCAAATGGCAGTTACTTCAAAGAGGAAGGCTCAATCTTCAAGACGGGCAAGGCATGTGATAGCAAGGACACAAGTTCATGGAGTTGAGAATGTAGGTGTGCAAGCCACGAATCAAGTGTACAACGTGTGCACTAATTGCAATGAGATAGGCCACACGGCGAAAGTATGTTTGGTAGGAGTGGTTGAAGAGCAAGTGGAGGAGGTGAATGCTATTCAAGGAGGTGGTCGAAACTTTGACATGAACTCGAACACATACCACCCCGGGTTAAGAAATCATCCTAACTTCCGCTACGGGAATCCCTCGAATCAAGCCAACCCAAATTTTCAAGGAGCTCAAGGTGATTCTGCACCTCGCCAACAATACAATCAAGGTAACTATCGGGGTGGAAACAACTATGGGTACCAAGGGCAATCTCCACAAATAGGTCAAAGTGGTTCGGGTCAAACTTCATCAAGCGGAAATGAGATGATGGAGATGCTCAAGGCAATGCAACTAGAGATGCAGTGAAGAAATCAAATGGATGATGTTCGCATGCAAAAAGATGAAATCCGTGACAAAGCGATTCAGTCGTTGACCACTCAAATGGGTCAACTTGCAAGTGACGTGGCATTATTGAAGAAAGCAAAAGGTCAATTACCAAGTGACACAGTGATAAATCCCAAGAACACAAAAAGCATTAACATCAATGTGGTAAGCACCGTTCCAAATACTAAATTTAATGAAACATTGCTAACTTCTTCGTATCAAGTGAATGCAGGTTTGGAAAAAGATGTCGAAGTCGAGAATGATAAAGAGTATGAAGCGCCAATAGTGCCTATCCGAGTGGGGAAACTAAAAATTCCTCATGCATTATTGGATTATGGGGCGAGCATGAGTGTGTTACCAGGTGACCTATACGACATGTATGATTTTGGTCCGCTTCAGGATGTAGACACCATGGTGAGTTTGGCGGATGAAAGTTGGAGGCATCCACGGGGAATTGTTAAGAATGTTATGATTCGGTTGGGAGAATTCGAATATCCGGTGGATTTTCTGGTTTTAGATTATGCTACTACCAAGATGGCGTCGCAACAAAGGGTGATTTTAGGTCGACCGTTTCTCTATACAGCAAATGCTCAAATCGATTGTAGAGAAGGAATCATTACCATGACCGAAAAGAACCGTAAGTTGTCATTTGATGTTCAGACTAAGATGATTAGTTACGATTTTGTTGTGGCGAAGGATAGCGGGTTTAGTGAAAAGGTGTTTCAAAGAATGAAAAAGAATCACCCACCAGACCGTGAAGAAAAACATATGGGTTCAAGCAAGAGTGTATTTGATTACCCACCGAGTCGAAACGAGACGGATGCGTTTTGCTCAATGGCACGAGGAAGTGATGGAGATGGCAGGAACCGTTTCTTTGAGCCACCATAAATAGGGGTGGTATGGTCTGGATGAAGACCTGAAAACTTAGCGCTGCTCGGGAGGCAACCCAAGGTTTTTCACTGATCTTGTTATTTCTTTAGTTTTTTTATGTTTCAGGGCCATGGTAACACTCAAGTGTGGGGAAGATGTGCGGATATTTGGGTGAAGGTGGTGATAGGAAATTGGATCATTTACAATATCTGTTGTGCCAAACTTTACCAGGTCAATGTACTTTTTCCTTAGACTTGTCATGTTCTTTAGCTTTGAAATATTGTTAGTTTCTTAGTTTGCTTTTGCTTATAAAAATTAAAAAAAATTACAAAAAGAAATTTGTGGTTTGAGTTTTTGTGCCTTTGGTTGATGTCGAAGGATTTAGCGATCAAATCTTCCTAAAACCATACATTGGGGACAATGTATCCCAAGTGTGGGGATAGGAGGAAATTTATGAGGTTTTTGAAAATTTTTGAAATCAAGCAAGACAATGTGAGAATTTAAACACCCTCGATTAACCCCAAATGATGCACCGGCAACCCTTAAATACCTTTTATTCTTGGTGAGAGTTGAAGCCACACATGTTAATTAATAGTAATTATCTTTGATGAGAGTGGCTACGGGTGGGGGTGCATTAGAACTTGTGCCTTGATACGATTTGAGTCCTTAGTTGGATATGAATGCGAAAAGGATAAGGGCATTTAGGTAGCCTCGTCTTTAGCGTGTGTGAGTGTGGGATTTGGGGGGTTGGACCTTTAGTTGCCCAATTTTGTGCCTTAAGCCTATCATTTGTTTCCCCTTAGCTAGTTACCTAAAAATTTACCCGACTTGACCCGGTCTTATAGTGATAGTGATTGCTTAGTAGTATGTAATCTTATTTGATGGTATGTTGAATGTTTGCTTTAAGTATCTATTTAAAAAAAACAGAAAAAGAAAAGAAAAAAAAAAGAGAAAAAGTAATGAAAAATGAAAAAAGAAAAAAGAAATGATATTTGGTTATCTCGTATATAATAGTTAAGTTTGGTAGTTGTTTGTTTGTTTCTTTGTGTAATAAAAAGACCGGGTTAAGTTTTCGCTACTTCATATATATTCCATTTCCTACCTATACACTTAGCCACATTACAACCTTAAAAGTCCATTTGATTTGAATTCATGTTTGACACGTTTTAGGAGAAGGATCGATTTAGGTACAAGCCTATAGTTGTGCAACCGCCCGTTAGCCTTTGTGTGTCTAGCTCATAGTTGCTAGTGCTTACTTGTAGCCGAGAGGAGAGACATAGCGAGGGGTGCGTTATTTTGGGTGTTAAAAAGGGGTTAGTAAAAGGACTACATGTTTGTGCTTGGTTTATGTGATCGCTTGTTTTGAAAACGTTTTGGCGAGTTGCTTGAGACAAGCAATGGTTAAGTGTGGGGATGTGACGGGTGGTCCATAGGACAACCCTTAATGATGTTAAAAGACGAGTTTATCCTACATTTAATCGGGTAATTGTCTAGAATTAGATAACTACGGTTGTTTGTGTTTCAGGTACAAATGGAGCTTAAAATGGAAGGAATACGGAGAATAAATGAAAAAAATAAATTATTGTAATTGAAGAATTAAGATGATGACATGATAGTGGATGAAATTACGAGAACGTGGGCGAAAACGGCGAAGAAAATGGAGTTGAAACGAGAAAGTTATGCTGAAAACAAAATTTCATGCTGAAGCCTACCATAACTTACGGTGGCTACCGTAATTTACGGTAGACCCTGAATTTCCCCATTTTCACCGTAACTCAGGAGTGTTTCACCGTATCAAGATGGATTCCACCGTAATTTACGGTGTAGACCGTAAATTACGGTGGAAACAGACGAAAAAGTCAAAGTTTTCACCTTAAAACTACTTTTGATGCCATTTATTCACATTTGCAGCTGGCTTGCATTTAATCACACTTGCAGTTAATGTCCAATGCAAGATGTGCATACATTTATTAGTTGTCTTTGGTTGGAGCTTTAGAACAATTATAAATACTAGTATTATGGTATGTTGTGATAAAAAAAATACATTAGAACAAATATGGTGATGTTAATTCAGGCAATGAATAGCTAAACATTTGGTGATCATCTTTGGTGGAAGGTTTGTAAGACTTTATGTTTTCATTTCTATTTCTAGAATAACAATCTTTTTCTTGGTTAAATTGCTTGTTATGGTGTGTGATTGATTGTTAGTAAATTGTTGATTCTTACATTAAACCAATTATAAGTCATACGTTCTTAGTGCCGTTGGAAATTGAGATATCATGGATATAGTTAGGTTTGGTTAAGGGTTAATTGATCATCAGGTAACAACCTCAAGTTCAAAGAATCTGAGTACTTAGTTCCTTTTTATCACTGCAATTTATCATACATGAACTATGTCTATGTAGTTCTTTCTAGTAGAATGTTAGCATAAATGTCAAAGCAAACCGAAAACTAAAGGTGATTACTTGTCTTTAATTTGTTACAACCAACACTTTTCTCTTGCAATTTAATTAGTTAAATTTAGTTCTAAAACCAATTCATTTGAATCAACTCTTGAAGTTTAATTTCTGCATATTAGTTTAATGGTAGTTAAATTGCAAAGCTATAGAAACAACACATTTTCCACATACTCCCTGAGTTCGATACCCATTTACCACTATCTATTAGTTGTTATTTGGATTAAATTTACGTGTACCACGACAGCCACGTCACGGGTCTTTAATTAAGCCTAAACTTAGACCGGTTAGTTTTAAAGGAAGATACGGTTCAAACGCACGATTAAGCGAAGACCGGAATATAATGAGATTTAGACCCGACAAGTTTGAAGACTTGTATAATATGGGTAAACTAAACACATTCTGGATTTTGAGACAAAAATGATAAGGTTTGACCCGTTTCGGTCAATTTATGCAAACTAGTTACATAAACCGAACCGAACGCGAAAGAGGCGTAACGGGTAACCATAAGAGCCATATACAGGTTTCCTAAGTTAATATGCCTTAAATATGTTGTGACATTAGTATGATATCTTCTATTATGCCCAAAACGAATTTTAACTCAAATTATGCCCCGTAGGGGTATTTTGGTCATTTAAAAAGTTATAAAAGGGATTGAATATAATCTGAGTTTCAGGTCTGATATAATCAGTAAATATACTTAATTTAATAAGTTATATCAGTAGGGTATTACATATATGTGAAATTTACCATCTATAACCAAACTATGCACCGAAGGGGCATTTTGGTAATTTCACCTAAGGTTTAAAGGTTAAATCTGGAAATATGAGTTTAAAACTTTTGCTTACTGCTAAAGTATAATAATTTACTTAAAATATCAGTAGGTATCAAGTCTTATATATATAAAATAGTTTTAATACATGCTATGCGCTTAAAACGCGTAAAAAGATGGTTTTAAGCGATTTTCGGGTTTTATATGAAAAGCTGATATTTTTATTATTCTAGAAGGCTTAAAATATTTTATTTATCATATTAGATCAGTAGTAAAAGGTTTGGTATCAAAAAGATTTGTAAAACTCATTTTATATGCCAAAAGGGCAAAACCGACTATTACCGAATCAAAGCTAGAACCCTATGTTATGCTCAGCCTAAAAATGAATAAAAATCTTCAAAAATCCTAAAATATTATTTTATATCAGTAGATAAAAAGTTTGGTATCAAAAATTGGGTTTAGATAGGCTTTATGCTAATTACGCCGTTTAATTAATAAAAAGCTTTTCATTTACGCTAATGAGCATAACTCCTAATCTAGACCTCAAACTGATGTCAAATTATAGGGACAAGTTTATAAATCAGTAACTAAGGTTTCTATTCTTTTACATTTTCAAAAATCACATTTTAAGGTAAAAAGGGCATAATAGTCAACATTTAAGCATTTAACGGAAACATGCATATGAATCGGATAATTAATGAACCAAGTTGTATAATCACAGAGGGTTATACTAACATAAAACCTGGTCCTAATAAAGCTCTAAGGCATTTCTAAACCATGCTCTAATGGGTCAGAACTGAAAGTCAAAGCAAAAGTCTAATTATGCGACTTTCGGTTCCGAATCGAGCTTAAACTGAAAATTTTCGGGTTGAACATGTTTAGACATGTTCTTACATTAATTACCAAGTTATATAATGATAAAACAGGTTCCATAGCTCCTACATTGTTGATTATGCGTTTATGCGAAAATTTGCTTTCTGTTGACTTTTTATAATTAACTTTGACCCAACAATTGACCTAGTTAGAGTGGGAATCAGAGGGTGCCCTTTTAAGGGTTTATTACCCACATAATTGCCAACTCATAGGTACTTTCAATTCGAGAATTGACTGGACCATTAGTAATTAATCACTAAGTCAAACCTTAATTACGACGGTTTTGACTTTAGGCCATTAAGCTAATAAAACACGATTAAAAGAGGTTAAGGATACTTACAAGGGTCCAATGGACTGAATAGAGGTTCCAAAAATGTCTAGGATTCTCTTCAGAATTGAGAGAAAGCAGATTTGAAAAGGAAAGTGCAAATGTTCAAGTGGGTGTTCACTCCTATTTATAGTATTTTGAAAGGAACAAGATTATGACAAGTGTTTCAAGGGTTTGAGAGATTGTTACAGGTGTTATACCACTTTTTAAGTCAGTGTGCAGCCCCTAGAGTGAATTATGTGTGAGTGGAAACCAGAAACCAGCAGCAGATTTGAATAAAACTGATTTCAGCAACTTTGAAATATTACAAAACAGCCCCTGCACTTGTTATTTGCCATTTCTGACACATTTAAAGCCCGTTAACTTCATTTCAAGGCTCTACTATGATGCCTAAACATAGGGGACACAAAACATGCTCAATAATATGTCGGATGTCGGTTCGTTTGGCCGTACGGTCACGTTGTTCTTCTAATTACGACGAAACACGAACGGATGCGAAAAACGACCCAAATTACGCGACGAATGGAATTTTATCATGCCGATCTCTAAAATAAAATATTTTAGTGGTTACATAAATTTTTGGGTGTCCGGATATATTCAGAATGTGAGATATGCGCAAAAATGCAAACTTGTGCACTTTTTGACACTTTTAGTCCCTGCATGACTTAAATGTTTATTTTTGCGCACCAAACACCTCTAAGCCTATATCTAAGCTATATAAAGGATAATTAGAGCATGTTTAACTCATGGTCATATTCCGAAAGGTCCGTTACCATACGAAGCGACATACTTTTGCAGTTTGACGCAAATAGTCCTTTCATCGCACAAAGTAGCGCGAAATGTCGTTTAATGATATCCAAGCCTTCCATGGACCATAATGGGCATTCCCAAGCATGGGTTTAATTATTGCTACACTCTCGATCGCTTAAATGGTCACCAAAAGGCGTAGATTCAAAAATTGACGCTTTAGGTCCCTCTAATGCGCAAACTTGCGCACATCATCATATAATAGCACTGAAACCTCATCTAATCCACATTAGGCATTCTTGAAAGTATTATTAAACATCACGATGCTTCGGGTTCCCTAAAAGGTCATTCAGAGGTATAATTAAACATATTGACACTTTTAGTCCTTTTAACTTGCAAAGTTGCGCGTAACCTAACTTATAGGCATAAAAACCTTAGTCGGCCAATAATTGGAATTCCCGAGAGTATAATAGAATATCATGAAGCTCTTGGTTTGTTAAAAGGTCACTCAGAGGTAAGAATTAACATGTTGACGCTTTTAACCCTTCATTGCGCAAACTTTCAATTAATTCCGCAAACGGCTACACTCGATTGTCAAGTGGCTCATTTGTGAATATAAATATCATGAGAGGTTATTTAGAAACTTATTTTAGGTATGCTAACACTTCCAGTCCTTTCATAATCAAATTTTTCGATTTTTCAAAAAATTAGTCCCTTAAATTCAATGTTTAACTTCATTAGGGTTTATTACACGTGTCAATACATCATTGGACGTGATTTTTACGAGGTGTTACATATATCCATTGATGCTATATTTATGTGCTTATGCTACATTCGTTGATGTTTTGCTCACATACTGAGGTGTATTGATTGTGTTTGGAACTGATAATCAACTATAATGTTAAACATAGGGTCGATCAGTATGATATTGATGAATCTGGTTGTGTGACTGTGATCATACGATGTTAAACTAGGGTTTCATAATAGATGATGTTTGTGCTAGATCTATCTGGATATTGATTCCTGAATACTGAATGTTACTAATGATCAATGATGATGAACAACAATTGAGGTTTGTTTGAATGTGTAAAATTAACTGCTCTTTGATCCTATAATCATGCCAAAGAAATGTGTTGAAACTGTTAGGTTAGAGGATTAGGGTTCGAGGAAAATGGGAAACTGTAACTATGGGACCACAGATGTTTCGTCGTATTGGGTATCGACGAAACCAGATGTTTCGTCATGAATGGGTTCAACGAAACTAGAGGTTTCGTCATGATTGGGCCCGACAAAACTAGATGTTTCATCACAAGTGATTATGGTGTTAACTGTGTTGTTAGTTTGTGTAATAATGGGTAGTCATGTGCACATGTTTAGGTGGGCCGATGACCTGCTAGACCACACACCACTAGGATTAAAGGCATGAACTGTTTGGTGCTCGTTGAAACATGAATTCATAGTGTGAACTTATATGAATACCTGCTAGATGATTCTCTTGATGATAACTAACTGTGATGCTGCATGAATTCTTATTACGACTTGCATGTTTACTAGAATGTGAAACGAATCACTTGACATGTGCTATGACACGATATGAACTGGTATGGTAATTACAACTAAGACCCGAATACTTGCTATGACTAGCATAATAATATATACTTTGCTTGGTTGCTACTTGAGTAATGTGTGTGAAGAATACGCGTATTATAAGTATGCAAAACTGACTGTCTTCGGTAACCACGGTAGGGTTGGTTGATTAACTTGGAAACGGGTAACTTAACAAACCGAGCAAACCAAGGTGAGTTCACTGCTCTTTTTCCAAGCATGCATCCCGGGGAGGGATATCGGGTAACGTTCCGGGGAGGAATGTCATGTTATTGGGATGTTGGTTATTACACTCATTTCTATCATATAAGACCCCTTACATCTACCGATCAGTTGCCGGGGAGGCAACGAGGTTATTAGTTGATAGCGCTATTAGGTTTGGCACCCTCACACCGTACCGGGAAGGACGGGCGTGAACTAATTACCTTAAATCATGACCAATGTTTTGATAGAGACATTGGGGTTGGGCAAACAAATCTAGCTACCATCTGCGGTAATCGAGTTAATAACAACATCAAATCAAATCATTGAACTGTTTATACTTATATCTGGTAACTACAACGGGTTAACAAACTTTGAACTCACCAGCGTCGTCTGACACACTTGTCTGCATGCTTGCAGGTCGTTAGATTTCTGGTTATGGACTTGCTATCTGGGAGTGCTGAAGTGGTCATGGTTCAAGACTCTTGGATACTTGTTACATTGCTCGTGAACACTTATTTTGAAACAGTTGTTTAACAATTTACTACATGCTTCCACTGAATGTTTAACTTTGGTTTAACTCATGACTTGGATATATTTTATGAAATGAATCGAATGTTTTATTTAAAAATTTATTATTGGTTCAATGTGATTGGTGACTTGGATCCTGGTACGTCACACGTCTCGGGGTGATACCGCATGTGGTATTTTGGAGGTGTGACAGTTGGAGACCATATTCGAGTCTTAGGCATTCTGTATGTATTCAAAGTCTTAATAGTCTAAGTCCCAGAGAAAGGTGAGGTTAGAGCCTAGGTATCTCTACAGAAAACCCTATTCGTTGTAACCTATAGCTCTGATACCAATCTGTCACACCCCGAAATATCAGAGAATGGTGTGACTGGACAGGTATCTTCATTGCACAGCGAAAGCAAATAAGCTAAGACTTCTAGAAATTGAACGCCACTAAGTACTCTAATCTCCAATGGTTCTCCTATCCCAACCGTGCCACAATTTGTGAAAGTAACCTGAGAAAGAAACATGCGAAAAATCAACATAAAGTTGCGCGAGTTCATAGTTTGTTTGTAAAAGATTTGAAATAAATCTTTTGAATAACCGGCTTTTGAAATATTGTTGAGAAAACGAATTTAAAAATCATTTTCTTGTCAAGTTATATGGAAAATTTGTATTCGTAAAACTTCGTATTCGTAACGCATTATGTTCGTAAAATCAATCTTGTATTGGTAAACTCTATGCGTTGTATTCGTATAAAACATGGTATGTAAGTGTAAGTTTGTAGACTGTAACACGTAAGTTTGTAAGTTGTAAATTCAAGGAAATCGGAGATCGCTAATGGTTTGCAAGGCCATTAACATATGTGACGACATAGGAAGCATCCAAACCATAGGCATTTTACTTGTCGATTCACAACTAGAGACACAAGAGCACTCTTGGTAAAAATATGGCCAAGAGTGTGGCTGCCTGAAACCCATTAGATCTAACCTTTTGTTCCGCGGTCTAGGTATGTAATTGATTAATGGTGCTTATGACACCCTATTCGTGACATGATCTATTGTGTCATTCCTTAGATCACGTACCCCTTTGTACTTGTATTTTCCCATAGTTTAGAAAACTAGAATACGTGTGTATGCACGATTCGAAAAATACGCTTGTTTGAAAAACCGGTATAGAACATAAGCTTTTTGTAAACCATTAGTGTTTATTAAAATTTCACAACCATTTGTAATAGTTAAAGCTCGTCTGCGAAACGGTTTAGAAATACGTAGTTTATGTTTATCGAAAACCTTGTATGTTTTGCAAAAATGTGCATGTCTTTCCACCCCGAAAACATTTATAAAAATGTAAAATTGTAAAAAGGTGGGGTTATGAACTCACCTAGATTTCCATGTGCAAAGCTAGCTAATTATGATTATGTGGAGTCGTTTCCAAGACGTGACTTGCTAGAGTGCATTCTATCATATTCCTAACACGGAATATCTTATAAGTATCTATGTAAATATGGTAAGTAAACTACGTGTCACCGAGCTCTACCGAATCGTTAACCGAACAGTTCGACGGTAAGTTGTTAACTTAGTGGAGACGTAGAAGTTATACTTGTTTAGTTTCGTTTAATGCCATTAATAATTTACTAAGTCTAGAAAGTACTTAGTTTTCGAGAAATTAGAAATATATAAATATTTATACAAAATATAAATATATCGACAACATAGTGTTAGTCGTCCCGAGAAGTCGTATGTTGATATATAGTACGTCGTTTAGGCGTTTAAAATAAACATATAAGCTATATTTATTTTATAAAAGAATACGAATCGTTTGATGTTTGAAATAACTATATAAACTATATGTATTCTTATAAAAGAGTTAGTGTTGTTTGATATTTAAAATAAATATATAAACTATATTTATTTTAATAAAAGAATCGTCGTGTTGTTTGGTATTCGAAATAAATATATAACTATATTTATTTTAGTAAAAGGATCGTCATGTTGTTTGATATTCGAAATAAATATATAGACTATATTTATTTTATAAAAAGAAGTCGTATTATTTGACATTTGAAATAAATGCGCAAACTATATGTATTTGTATAAACGGAATCGGGTTATCGGCTTTTGAAACAATATAAATAATTATATTGATTTTATAAAAGATTTGTCGAGTTTTCAAAGTTTAAAATAAACATAATAACTAAATTTATTTGTTGTAAATAATATCTGTATCGTCGTTTTGTTTAAAACAATCGTGATAAACATATTTGTTTCATAATTTAATTCGAATCCGTAATAACTAAAATATTTCGCGTCATTTAAATGTTGTTACCGGGTCGTGGAGTCGACTTTCGTTGACCTATTTGACCGCTGTTGACCCGAGTTGACTCGGGGGTTGACCGAGTCAACCAGGTTTGACTTGAAACGCAGCTGAAAGATCTTCCCGAGAACTAAAACCCAACTGATTTCTTGTAACACTCGAATCAAAACAAAACTCGAACTTGCTGAACCGGAACCCGAACGTGAACCCGAAACATAACTGACGTGAACCGGACCAATCTGCACTGAGTTGACCCGCATTGTTGACCCAAGTTGACTCGGGTGTTGACCGAGAATACCAAAGCTGGCCCGAGCCGTCCCGTTGACTGCCTTGTCTGTTTGACCCGGACCCGAACTGAGTTAACTCAGTTTAACCGAGTTGACTCGAATATCAAACCGATTTCTACATCTGAACTGTCTCCCGAACTGGAACCGTTGACCCGTGTTCAACTGTTGACCTGAACTGGACCCAACCCGCTGTTGACTAGCATCCCGAGCCTAGAACCGAGTCTGAGTTGACTGCTGTCGTTGACTGAGTTGACTCGGTTTGACCGAGTCAAACCGAGTTAAATCAACCCGAAATCAGAATCGTGGCCCGAACTGAAACCCGGGCTTGAACCATGACCCGTGACTGAATCTGAATACTCAAACCCCATATCTGAACCTGATCGAACTGGATTGCCAACCGAACACCTGAACCGGCTCGAACCGTCATCACCACCTCCGCCTGCGTCCTGTCGCTCCGGTGGTCGACCGAAGAGCGCCGCCGCGGCCGTGTACGGCGGTGCTGCCGCTTAACTCCACCACTCTCTCTTTTTCTTCCCGATTACTCTGTCTCTCTTTCTCTCTCCTATGTTCTTCTATTTTCTGTCTCTCTCGTTCTCCTGACTCATCATCGTGCCACCACCAGACGGTGGTGGTGGCGTCGGACGTCACACAGATCGCAGAAAAGGGGGTGGGGTTGCAGGTTGTTGTGGAGTATGGCTCACTTGCCGGAGAAGAAAGGGAGCCGGCAACCAGCTCCGGTCACCGAAACCGAGAGAGAAAGAAGGAGAATCAAGGGGGTGTGGTTGGTTGAGTTTTGTTTGTGAAGATGGGGATTTCTCTGTGCTTGTTTAATGTAATCGAGGGAGAGATAAAGGTTGTTGAAGGATAATGTCTTCATGATTTTAGGGTGTCCGGGGCACTCCCCTAAGAGGGGAGTCCCCTCTCTTACGCACATCCAATCCTCGTGTGCCACGTCAACTCCCCTCTTAAACTCCCCTCACACCCCAATTTGATGGCGCCACTCCCCTCTTAGGTGAATTGCTTTTTTTTATTCAAAAAGAAAAAAAAAACAAAGTTTTCATTGGTTGAAATAGCGGCTGGCCCCACCACCATCTCTCCCCCTCTTCGGTCACTCCCCACCGCTCACCCTCCCCGATTCGGGTTCCCGCTTGGATGGCGGCGGTGTTCCCGATCGGGGAAAGTGGTCACCGAAGGGGTCCCCGATGGGTGCCCCGGATACCCTTATGTGTGCAGAATGTTTTGGGAAGGTAAGATAAGGTTGGGATGGAATATTTGTTGAAAACGGCTGAAAAAGTGAAGGGAACTTAGGGTTAGTCACTTTAAATACATAGGGTTTGCTTAATG
Source organism: Helianthus tuberosus (assembly GCA_030545235.1). Classification (NCBI taxonomy): domain Eukaryota; kingdom Viridiplantae; phylum Streptophyta; class Magnoliopsida; order Asterales; family Asteraceae; genus Helianthus; species Helianthus tuberosus. The sequence continues at coordinate 660,860 of JARYGA010046105.1, forward strand.
GGCTTGGGCCCAAGGCCCACAAGCCCAATGTCGCGTGTTATAAGTGGCCCGATAATTTCCTGCGAACCGTTTTCAACCCGATGGTCGTAAAAACGCCGCAAGATAAAATTTTAGGATCAAAAATACGTAATTTAGTGTCGGTAATCGCGTTCGCGCGTTCGTTCGTCTATCACGGTCAAAGTCGCGCTTTTCGATCGTCATGCGTTTGTGATGTTTTGAAAGTACGAAAAATTCGAAAAACTAAATTTATAAGTATAAAATACTCGTAGAAAATTCGTATTTGTCGGCGTTGTCAATATTTTGTTCGGTTTCAATTCGTTGTTGTTTAACGTTTAGCAGGTTTCTCCGTAAACCACCGTTCGCGCACTGTAAAGCCAGTTAGACATTCCTAGGCACTCCAAAGGCCTAATTAATTTAATTTGCGTCTTAAACACTATTTATTATTGTTTTAAACCGCTGTTAATCACGTAATTAGAGCCGTAAATCACCGGTTGTCATATTTGACCCCGACAACCGCGACTACATCATGGTACAATTACAACCACACAACAATGTTATATGTATATATATTGTTTGGTTACAACAATTTTTTTAGTTATTATTTATTAATGATTAAATTTAAACAAATTTAACACTTGGAGATGTTATTATTACAAGAACCAACACAAAGTGTGAGGAGAAAAGCCGAAACTTGAGCCAAATGTTGAGTCAAAAGCCGAAGACGACACAACATGGGAACCCGATACAAAGATGCTATGAAGATTTGAAGTACTTTTTACAGGATAACTGGCAAAGATGTTGGGTGATTATACTTTGGATAGGAATAATGGTCGGTTTGTTTACATGGAAGTACATTCAATACAAAAATCGAGCTGTGCATAAAGTATTGGGGTCGTGTGTCTGCATAGCTAAAGGAGCAGTCGAGACTTTGAAGTTAAACATGGCGCTTATATTGTTGCATGTTTGTCGAAACACGATTACTTGGTTAAAGAACAAGACTAGGTTGGGTGTGGCGGTTCCATTTGATAATAACCTTATTTTCCATAAGGCAAGTTTAGTGGTCACATATTTGAACAATGTCTTTCATACTAAAAGTACAAAAATGATTGTTGATCCTTAAGGATGAAAAATCCTTAAGTTTGTGTACTTATAAATTGATTGTTGATCATACTTGTACAAAAATGGCATATGTAATATGTAATTTTTGTAGTATTTATAGTTTTTTTATTGTATCATTTCTATTTCTATTATATAAATGTATAGTGATTCGTTGTTTAATAAAATGTGGTATGCATGAAATTTTATAAAAACCACCCGTGTTTGCACACGGGTCTTACTACTAGTTGGTAAATAATAAAACATTGGAAAGTGACCCTTTTATAACAAAACTGAACATGAAGGGCTAAAATGGACAATTTGGAAAGATGTTTTATTAAAAAGAAAAACTTAAAAACACAACACACAGATGTACGTATGTTTGTGTGTGCGACCCAGACAAGAACAACACCAAGAAAACCCTCAAATCACCAAATTGATCAAAATTGAAGGGAGGATTGAGTCTAAATTCATGCATGAATCGATTTTTGAGATCACCTAGTCAAGGGGATCATAAGGTATGTTAAATTTCTTAATTTGGTGAAGTATGGTTGATAAAGAAGAACCATGAATCTCAATTCTTGAATGGATTATAGATTTTATGGTAGAATTCATGACAAATATGTGTTAAAACTCACAATGCTTGCTAAACTAGAGAAGATTCTAGCATAATTCATGTGTTAGGGTTTATGTGTTTGAATGAGTAAATGGGTTTTGACGTTTAACAAGAAAGAAGCTAAAATGTTAGGTGTATTAGCTTGACATGAGGCTCTTAATAGACATGGTTGCACTAGAGATTAAATTTTATGATAGTAGGATCATAATGATATGAAATTGGGTTTATGAAGTTCATAAACTTATGAAAAAGAAAAGCTTTACATTCATACCCACAAGGTGTTTGAGCAAAATGCTTAAATGAAAGTTAAATGTTTGAGAATCATGATAAAAATCGTGTGCTAAATTAATGGCAAGTTTGTATGTCGTGAAATGAGCTATGGAACTCTAATGATGAATGGATTGTACTATATAGGCAACTCAAGCGAGAGTTCGGGAGCTCAAGCCGGTGTGGATACGCGTTTGAAAGGAAAGCTCTGGTACGTGGCTTTACGCTTCGTAGAATTTCATTAATAAACTCGTGTTTGATATATGTTGATTATAGAAGTAATACTTGCGAAATTTGGTTCATTCATAAGTGATGGACTTCGCACGAATGAGCCGAATGGATAAATAGCGGATAATGATAGGTTTGGCTAGTTCATAAGTGATGAAATTCATATGAACGACCAAAACTATGCGAATGCCTAAACCGGGTAACGGGGACGCAGATTATAAATTGTAAATCTAAGTTATGGGTCAAAATAAGCTTCTTGTTTGGTTAGAATAACCAAACGGGTCAAAAATGAAGCAAAAACGCAAGCCAAGTAACGGAAGCGTAAACGCAAGTTTAGTAAACTCGGGGAAGGGTTTAAACTTAAAAGAAATTAATCCTTACCATAAAAATGTGGATAATATGGTTAAATATGATAACGGGTCAATATAATCGCACGAATTAATTTTGAACCGTAAGCATAAAGTGTAAGAATTCATTATTTCCGATGACGGATTTGAATTTAAAGTGTGGGGGATCAATTTACGGTCATGTAGAAACAAACTTGAGGTTAAACGGATAAGTAAAGAAGGAGATATGGAAGATATCGTGAAAAAGGGGCAAAACAGGAAAAGGCTGCAGCAGGTGCAGGCCGTAACCTAGTGTGGCCAGCCGTAGGTTACGGCTGGGCTTGGCTGTTACAAATTTGTCTTGCAGGCCGTAAGCTACGGTGGCCAACCGTAGCTTACGGCGTGGTCTGAAACAGAAATTTGTTTTTGTTTGTTGGAACGTGTGAGGCTTATAGATATGTTTTAATTCGTTATATATATATATATATATATATATATATATAGGGTGAGAGTTGGCTACAAAGTCTACTTTTTCTAAAAAGTATAGGAAGTGTTCTAAGAGTGACATGTGGCATCTAGGGTTTTTGTACTAAAGGGCATAAAGGTAATTCAATAATTAATTTTATTTTTGGAAGATATATCTATTAAACAATAAATGCTATTTTTATGGAAACTATATATCTATTAACTATTCCGAATTGGTAGTCATATCCTTCATATCCACAATTGTTTCATCCAAAGTTCAAAACGTAAAACAAATTAATTATTTCTTGACATTGTGTTTTATCAGTTTCTTGTTCTTCACATTGTGTTGTATCAGTTTTCATAATAAAACATAAAATCTATCATCCGAAGTTCAAAACATAAAACAAATTAACTATTTCTTGACATTGTGTTTGATCAGTTTATGGTTTCTTCATATTATGTTATATATTTTTCACAATTAAACACACACTCTCCACATATTTCGTAACATTAAACACATTCATTATTTCTTAACGTTGTGTTTTATTAGTTTCTGGTTTCTTCACATCGTGTTTTATCAGTTTTCACAATTAAACACACCCCTCACACATATAACACACCAATGTCTGAAATACATAATATAAAACACACCAGGGTCTAATTTCACGACGAACAACTTGAACGATGAAATGAATCACGAATCTTGGTTTTTAGTATAGAAGAGAGAGGTAAAGAGAGAGAGAGAGAGAGAGAGAGAGAGAGGAAGTTTCCAAGATTTAAGGAATGGTTTTATGGAATGACACTTACTTGCCTTTTTTAAAATACGCTAAATGACTTTTTTGCCCACAATCAATTAAATCAATCCTTATTTAAAACAATAATATTACTAAAATGCCACCAAGATGATCTCAACCATTAAAAACACTCATCCAATGGTCCAAAACACTTCCTACTCTTTGTAGGAAAAACACACTTTGTAGAGTAACCCCACCCTATATATATATATATAGGGTAAGGTTCATGCGAGAACCACCCTTATTGCGAGAACCGCGAGAACCAATGTGAACACAAAATAAAATCTAAAAAAAATCAAAAAAGCACTCAAAAATTTTTTTTTATTTTTTTTAATAAAAAATCGCTATATTTCGTTCCAATAAAAAAAAAAAAAAAAAAAAAAAAAAAAAAAAAAAAAAAACTTTTTTTTTTCGAGTAAGAGTTATCCATGCACATGTGCATATGTATCATTACTTCAACAAATTCGGTAATACGTCATCAGGAATAGACAATTGCACTTTAATTTACAATACCATTAGTAATACACTACTTTTTACATTACCAATATTCAAAATGCACATGTGCATAATTAGGTATAACCATGATATAACGTGTTTTGGTACAAAAAGTTTGTGATTTTGAATGGAGAAGTAGACCCATATACATGTTTTTTGGTTAGTTATATCTAGTGGTTGATGGTTTGGTTATAGTTGTCAATTTTTTATGTAATATGTTGATTGGATGGTATAAATGGTGTTTACATACATGTAATAAAGTGAAAATATTGTTAATGGTATTGTATTATGGATGGTAGGAGGTAATGGTATTGTATTATGGATGGTAGGAGGTAATGGTAGTGTATTATGGATGGTATGATAGATGAAAGGGAAAGTGTATTCAAAGTGGTGTACCAAAACACCTTATTTCATGTTGATACATATGAATGCACATGTGCATTTCTAATATTGGTAATGTAAAAAGTAGTGTATTACATATGGTAGTGTAAATGAAAGTGCAATTGTCTAATATATGTAATGAATTACGGAATTTGTCAAAGAAATGACAAAAATGCACATGTGCATGCTTGTGTATTATGGATGGAATGATAGATGAAAGAGAAAGTAGTGTACCAAAACACCTTATTTCCTGTTGATACATATAGATGCACATGTGCATTTCTAACATTGGTAATGTAAAAAATAGTGTATTACACGTAGTAGTGTAAATGAAAGTGCAATTGACTATTATTTGTAATGAATTACGGAATTTGACAAAGAAACGACACATATGCACATGTGCATGGATAACTGTTACTCAAAATTTTTTGTTTTTTTTTTTTTTGAAATTTTTTTTTTATTTTTTTTATTAACAAAATATAGCGATTTTTTCAAAAAAAATAGTAAAAAAATAAAAAAAAAAATTTTTGGGTGTTTTTTAGATTTTTTTAGGAATTATTGTTTGTGTTCACACTGGTTCTCGCGGTTCTCGCAATAAGGGGTGGTTCCTAACGGATCTTTGTCATATATATATATATATATATATATGTCAGGGTCAACGATTAATGACACCATACAATTACAATCCGAATATTATAGGACTTTGAATCATATTATTATACATATCAAATGATAACATAGGTTTGCTACAGTATTTGGGGGTAGTTTTGTAATTTCAATCTTCATTCCGTTAACCATGCGATTGTTATCCGACCCATTCGTTCTCTCCCTACCCTCTAGAGCAGGTTACCGACCAAACCACCACCGCCACTACCGACGCTCTTCCATCTACCGGTGATCAACACTGATTGGCATCGCCATCGCTACCGATCGTCTTCCATCTGCTGCTGATCATCGTTGATTGAAGCGGCCGGCTGATTCCAAACCAGGTTAGGGTAATGCTTTAATTGGATTTTTGCGGAGTCCTGTTCATCGATGTTCTCATGTAGCTGCTTATTAGCTGTTTCAATCTTAGGTTTATTTTATTGATAAACTTCAATTTTGTTCACTGACTTTAAATTCAGGTCATCTTTGATTTACGATTTAGTAAATTGCAAACCTAACTTGGTTTTACTTTTTAGGGGAATCCTATACTTTGGTTATTGTTAGGTTACTTATAGGTGTTTCATTGTTCACGAATTTGACGCCAATCGGTTTAAACACCTTCGGGAGGTCTTGGGTTAAGTCCCACAACGACGGGAATAAAAGAGATTTGTCATTAAAAAATATTGCTATGTTTTTTTACCACTTGATTTACTTCAATTATAGATCCAATTTATGTATCAGACTTTATTTCCTCCTAAACTGAAGGTATAATACAAATCTGTGTTGTTTGAGGTTTAGAATTTAGGTTTTTTTTTTCTATATAAATAATCTGTATCGAGGGAAATTGAACGCATTCTTTCCCGTAAGAAGCTTTACTTTTACCCGTTCTTGACCTAATTACTCATGAAAAGGGTTGTATAGAAGGCATTTAACCTGGTTCTCCACTCTATAAAAAAGTAGTGTAAAAAACAAAACCTTTAAAAGAACAGTTGTTCTTTAAAGTTGTACAGTGTTTACCTAGAGTATTTTTTTCAAGTTCAAGGACTGAAGTAAAATCAAATATCTGACTTGGGTTTCGACTTTCATGGATTTGTGTTGGGTATTGAAGATAAGACCCTTACAAGGCCACACGCATACTTCAAGGAACTCTTTAATCCGTTTCGACTTTCATGGATTGAGGATTTGTGTGTGTTTTGAACTGATTCGACGGTCATTTGGGTGTATGTTCTATATGAATTTCTTTGCTTATGCTGTGGTTTTGGACATAAGAGGTTGAACATGATCTATATTGTTTGGTGATGCTGTCCAGATATATTTTTTTAAAAGATCGGATTCAGTATTTGGTCATCTTTATTTTCATTTTGTACAATTAAAATAGCAGCACTTTGCTGCCATGTATATTGCAGTAGAGTAGAATAGAATGGCAAGGCTGGTTGTGTGTATGTGTATTATATTCCTGGCTGGTTCTAGGTTCAGCTTTTGAATTTCTATATTACCTTACAATACTTTACCTATATATTATTTTTCTTTTCTCATTTTAAGTACTTTTGGTCGCTAAAATTAAGCTAACTAGTTTCCATAACAATCTTAGATTACAAATGCACTTGACAAGATCTGTTTAACCTCTTTACTATTACTTTGGAGGACAAAACTTTCTTTGAAGTTTATATGGTGTAACATTAGGATTTTGGATTAATTTTGATCATAAAGAACTAAAGTAGAGGAATCCTTTCGTCTATTTACTACAACATCAATTGTTCTCTCTTTGCAAGGTTGCTTCAATTGTTCTCTCTTTGCAAGGTTGCTTGCTTCTTAGCTATGTGTCAACCCGTTAACCTTTCTTTTGTCTCAGTTGAGTTAAGTAACAAAAACATAGTATAAATATGTATAAAGTAACTAATAGATTTTATTTTTCGTTAAGGACATAATGTAACCAAACGAATCGTCGTCATCATAAGGAAGCATACTTTGCCCGCCGCAACGCGGCGGATACATCCTAGTTTGATCTCAAATGTCTTTATATCTTCAAGTTCTTCATCCAACACTCTAAGTAATCGATTGGGTGTTCGTCTAAATCAACTATTTTACTTTTCCTAGGAACAAGTTCTACATTAAGATATGCCGTTTTAGACTGAAATGTAATATTTTTAGTGTATGTAGGATTCAACCATGGGATGTGCCTCAGTGAACTAAAGGGTACATAACCCACCCTTTCAGAATCATATTTTGCCCGTATAAAAATGTCGTTTCAACTCTTAACTCATTTTGACCCATCTTGTATCATCCTCTATAAATAACATACCTTTGTTACTTACATACGATAGTATGCATAAAGGGGAGCAACAACCAACAAAAAAACAATATGAAACCTGGTAGTGAACAAAGTATAGAATGTGAAGCCTTAATAGAGAATATAAAAAAATATTTTACAACTTATTTGTAGAGTTAAATAATGTTGGAGAAGCAAAAGCAATGTGGAAATGGTAACAAAATGTGGGCCTAATTATGTTGAAACTGAGACCAAGTAATAGTTGTTGATGATGCTAGAAACAAAATCTTGGAGTTTACCTGCAACGCTAATGTCGGGGTTAACGATTAATGTTCCCATGTAATCCAAATTTCAGAGGACTTTGAATTGTATTGGATCTCAAATGTCTTTGTATCTTTATATTCGTCATCTTCTTCATCCCAACACTCTGAGTAATCTATTGGGTGTTTGTCTAACTCACGTATTTTACTTTTCCTATGAACAAGTTCTACATTAAGATAATAAGTCGGACCATTATTAGTCCGAAATGTAATATTTTGAGTGTATGTAGGATTGAACCATGGGATGTGTCTCAATGAAGTAAACGGTACATAACCCACCCTTTCATAGACATAACGTCCCCAATCTTCATCAAACTCTTTAGAGTGATCAGTGGACATCTCCTGCTTAATAACTATCTCAATTATCTGGTAATGGCAATCATGAGAACGTACTGATAATAAAAACCCACTAAATTCACTGTACCAGTTGTGTGGAAGTTGCAATGTGACGAATCCCGTAAAAATGCTTGATGGGTCAACATTGGGACTTACAACACTCATAAAGCGATCTTTAACTGCGTTTTCCTGCCATGTTTTCATTCCAATTATGATGAACACTATTATTATATTGTGAGTTAAAAAAGATTGAGATTTAAAAGCAAGATAATAGTTATACCTCAAGCATAGAAGGTAGTACCCTCTCATTCGTTTTCTCCCAAAGTGAGACTTTCCACAACCATTTATAATCTGATAAATCTCCTGCACTTTCAAGTGAGGGACAATCGATTGCATAGAGAACAGCTATGCTTGATGGGAGGTCTGGAAATTCTACAAGGTCCACACACTCTGACACACTGAGGAGCTTGAGACAAGGGAGTCGTGAGATGCTGGAATGTAATCGTGAAAACTTGTTGCAGCTTAGGTTTAGTATTTGTAGGTTTAATAACTCACAAACATCAGATGGGATGTCGCCATCTCCCAAATTGCAATTGCTAAGATTCAGGTCTTTCAAACTTTTTAAGAGATGAAAGCTGCCCTCTATCCTTTTCAATTTTGGACAATCATCTAAACTAAAAGAAACAAGGTTGGTACAAAATCGTCCAACTGACGGTGGGATTATTTCTATATTATAAGAACCCAATTTAAGGGTTACCAAGCTATCCATATTTGATTGGATATCCGGAAACTGATGAAGTTGAAAGCAAAGATCAAGATTAAGAGTCTCCAATTTTTTCATGTGTATGATGGGTGGAAACCTTTTAAGTGCTCTACACCAGGTCAGGTTCACGAAAACAAGCCTTTTGTGATATCCAATTGATGGATGAATCTCTTCTAACCTCTTACAACCATATAAATTCAATCTTTCAAGACATGGAAGGCCTTCAAAATCTGGTGACTTGATTAGGTTCTCTGAATTAAAGAGATCAAGAATTTTCAAATTTGGTAGATGCTGTTTCAAGACAAGTACGCAAAAGTCAAATAAATCAGTAAGTATACAACAATTTCCTTTCACATTGGCATACTTCTTGCATGTGGATCATTAGGCAGGAGCTCTTAATTTATACACAAATTTAAACTAACATATTATAATAACAACCTCTATAACATGCATAGTAAATTCCAATTGCTTAAAACATCATATCATTTTTACATCAGATAGTCTAAAGCTCTCATCGATCTTGGCCCAAAAATCTACAGTCAGAATAGTATATTATAGACAATTGGTTGTACTAAATTTATTTACTTCTGGCAATATCATCAAAAGTTTCTTTAAAGCATTCAGCATGCATATAATGTTGACTACTACAAGCAGTGGCGAAGCTTGAAAAAAAATTTCGAGGGGTCGGGGAAGGCATTAGACCTAAAAAAAATTTCTATGTTCGGTCGGGCAACGGTGATTCGATTCGGGTTGGGTCGGGTAGGGTGTCGGTGATTCGATTCAGGTCGGGTCGGGTAGGGTGTCGGTGATTCGATTCGGGTCGGGTAGGGTGTCGGTGATTCGATTCGGGTCGGGTCAAACATTAATATCAAATTAAAAGCCGTTCTCAAACATTAAAACGTAAACATTGTTTAACAAACAATTGAATAAAGATACCAAAACATTAAAAAGAAGAGGAAGGTGGGTACCCGGTTTAGTTGGATGAAGAATTATAGTTCTGCTCGTCTTCCTTTAAGATTTTTGAATTCGCCTCATTATTCACTTCACTAACCGGTTCACTTGTTGAAGCTTTTTGACGTTTGTTCTCATTGTTTCCATCAACAATTCCATGATTTCCCTCTACTTGTTCTTCATTTTCATTATTTCATTTGAAAAAAGAGGTTATGCATTTATTCTTCCCCATGGCAATCTAATAACAAAAGTGAACAAATCACCCTAAGTTTCAAAAATTCTAATAGCTAGAGAAAGATTCAACAAGTTTAGGGCTAAAACTCACACCTAATTTCAACCTAATTCATATAAATTGGAGCCCTAAATCAAACCTAAATTAACATACCTGAGGATGATTGAACAAGTGAAATCTCGAACTTGAAGTCTCTTGAAGTCGAACAGTCGAACAAGCAGCAGGCCAGCCAGTCGCTTTCCCCCAGCCCCCTGCGTTTTTCTTCTGTTTCTTCTTTCTGCCTGCGCACAGCATAGTCGAACAAGCAACAAGTGAAATCCCCTATTATTATTGGGTTTAGTTTCATTATATTGGGTTTAATTTCATAAATGGGCCATGAGTTTTTATTTGGGTATTTTGGGCTTATGAAAAACATACATAACACACACTTTTATTTGGGCTAATTAGTATTTTATTTGGGTTATATAATTTATTTTTTAGAAAACCGGAGGGGTCGAACACGTATATACATAATTTTTTTTTTTAGAAAACTGGGGGGTCTAACATAATTTTTTTTTTAAAAACCGGGGGGTCTAACACGTATATCCCTAAAAATTTCTATACGAAAAACATATACGTAACACTACTAACCGAAAAGTTCGGAGGGTCGGGCGACCCCCCCCGCCCCTCAAGAGCTGCGCCCCTGACTACAAGAAATCTAAATTAAGCTGATCGACTCCTATTTTATAGAGAAAGTATGGGATGTATTTCTCTTAATGAAATATGTAATTTACACCTCTAGTTATAGAGATGTCAAAAACTCAATAACCACCATCTAACAAACAACTAACTAAATGCAATGATTCATTTCACAGTTTTATTGCAATTATTTGTGAAATAAGAATATTTATCTACCTTATACCCATGCCAGAGTTCTTTTTGTTGGCTCCCATATAACTCTAGACAACCAAGCTCTCTTGGCTGAAAATTTGATGGGAAAGAAGATTCTGGATACGTATAAGTACGGATGCACCTAAGTTTCTTCATTTTTGCAACAACATCAGATAGACCTGGATGGTGGCTAGGACATGGAATCAAATTTAATACTTCAGTTTCCTGTGTTAACTAATGTGTCAGTAACGTTATACACAAGTGTCATTTGATGCCAGATATATGTGAAATATTATATTGAAAAGTTAATCTAACCATTGGCGGTGCATCTGCCCCCATATCACAGAGGTATGCTATATCTTCCTCCTTCCAAATCCTGCTATGCTTTTCAGGATTATTAGGGTGTTCCCCTCTAACAATGTAGTGGGCCATTTCTTCTATCAAGTCATGCATCTCAAATCTTCCTTCTTCTGTAACTTTTATGAGGGATTTTTGTTCCAACACCTTAACCCCTATACCTGGGTGTAAATTACAAGCATCAAGCACCATCATTGCCCTATCTTTCTCCACTCCCATCAAGCAACATGCAATATCTAAGAATAGTTTTTGCTGGTAAGGTTCAAGTCCATCATAACTTATTTTAAGTCTCTTTGTGACCTCATCGTCTGGGATATCTTTTAACTTGGCCAAGGCACACTTCCACTCATCCCTGTCTTTGTCATATAGAAAAGAACCTAAAACTACAAGTGCCAAAGGGAGCCCAGCAGCATAAGAAACTACATCTTCTGAAAGCTTCTCGTAATCATTTGTAGGTTTATCTTTCTGAAAAGCATGTCTACTAAAGAGCTCGATAGCCTCGTCATGGGATAACAAACTCACTTCATAGATCGCGTCTATCTTGCGTGTTAGCAAATGCTCATCCCTGGTGGTGATAATTATCCGACTCCCCTCACCAAACCAATAATGCGATCCTGCTAATGCCTGTAGTTGCTTAAGATTATCAGCATCATCAAGAACAACTAATACCCTTTTATTACGTAACTTTCTTTCTATCATGCTTCTTCCTTCTATCTCACTCCCTACCACAATGTCTTTTGTTTTCAAAACAAGCGAGAGAAATTTTTCTTGCAACTTTTCCAAACCATGCTTGTTTGATTCCTCACGGATATTTTGAAGAAGGCAGTCAGCTTCAAATAGGTGAGAGAGTTCGGCAAAAGCAGCAGATGCAAGAGTAGTCTTACCGCCACCTCCAACCCCCCATATTCCAACGATGCATACACCATCTGACCCAATTCTCAACTTTGATTTCAGATCTTGCAAGCGATTCTCTATTCCAACGAGGTTTTTATTGACGTTTGCACTTACTGTAGGCAGCTTATTAGAAATTGTATCAACAATTTCTTTGATGCATTTGGCTTCATAGCTGCACAATGGGCAAATAAGCATAATTAGAATTTAGAACACGCTTCCAGTTTTATTGTTATCTATCAAATTTGCTCATTTGACTTGTCAAACAATAAAAGCATAGACTCGTTACAGAATGCAAAATATCTTAAGCATAAAAAAAGAGAGAAAATTACCTGTTTTCAGTGTCATTGATGACCCATCCAGAGAGGTTGCCTGCCTTTTCCAGAGCTTTTCTCCATGATTCAACCTTTTGCTTATTTTTCCTCTCATGTTTTGTAAATGCTTTTCCATATTTCCCCTTTTGTTTTCTAACATCCGATGGATCTACAAAATAAAATATGGGCTCAACGATTTGCCCTCTGGTGTCCATGCACTCCATAATATGTGCAAGCTCGTCCAAGCACCAAGATGAATCCGCATAGTTTTGAGAGAATACAACAAGGGCGATGCGTGATTCTTGGATAGCTTTCAAGAGGGCTGGACCGATTCGCTCACCCCGAGGAAGTGTTTCATCATCCTTGTATGTTTGGATTCCTTGTTGTACAAGATCCTTGTAAAGATGATCCACAAAGTTCTTGCGGGTGTCTTCTCCTCTAAAACATAGAAATACTTCATGTTTCAATGAGTGAGAAGAGGAGGATGATGAAGATGCCATTGATCTGTAGATCAAATTTGTTTGGAGTTAGTATAATAAAAGCAAGAATATGAATCTGCCATTGATCTGCCATTAAACTTTACTTTTTCCAAGTGAAGCAGAATACTATTTTTTTTTTTTCAAAAAGGCATAAGAGTAATAGTAAATCAATTAACACTTAAAAAACTGATGATACTGCACCTGCTTTGCACGTCTTCTTCTTCTTCGAAAGACATTGGGCTGTGTTGTTGATGGCGATCGGAGGATCTTCTGAAGAAAACGGAAACGATGTAGTAGACGGTGACAGCGGTGGCGAATACAGTGAAGAAAGTAGTGGGAGAGAGTCCGGTGTAGGCGGTGATGGCTTCTTTGAGAGTCTCCATAAATTCAACAGCCATTGTTGTGATGGTTTTGTTTCTGTGGTTCATCTACTAGTGTGTGTATCTGAGTAGATACATATAATGTAGATATATTGTTTAGGTAGGTACAAACCTTATCCCTATCAAGTACTTTGCGTCTTTTACACAACTAGTATTAAGCACCAGTCGCGTTGCAGTGGGGGCCTATAACTGTGCTAAATAGCATCAATGTTGCACCACCGCGATCGACCACCAACACTGAATTTGCGGCGTGCTAATGCTAAGAAATTAGATCGTAACGTAAAACATAGAAGATAATAACTAAGTCGATCTAGGACCTGCATATTTTGACGAACCCGTCAAACGGGAAAAAATAGACAACGTAAAAACGTTGAACAACACACGCACGTTGCGTTATGTTAACTCACAAAACTTAGAACGAAGCGTAAAACGAAATGTAAAAACGTTGAACCACACACACACGTTGTGCCGTGCTAACTCGCAAAATTTAGAACGAAGCGTAAAGCGAACAAATTAACGAAAGATGAAATGTATATGAGATGAAAGTTGAAAGTAAAAAAGTTGTGAGGTTAAATTTATAAAGATGAAAAGTTTTGGGTTAAAAGTAGAAATTAAAATAGTTTTGGGTTATAAGTAATTTTTCAAATACTTTTGGACTAAAACTAAAAAATTCAATTTTTTTTTTTGGAAAGACTCCCAAGTATTAGTTACAACTCCTAGATAAGTATTAGTTACAACACCTAGATGCATATATGAGTTGCTAATTTATGGTATTTAATATATGTGGATGATATATTATATTTCAAAATTCTCCTAATCTTAATTTTATCACATGTATAAAACTGAGTCGTTGACAAGCTAAAGCTACTCACAAACTACTACACATCATATAAAAAAAATTGTTTAGTAATGAAGCTCGAGAGCCGTATCTCGGTAGCCTAAATGAGTTTATTATTTATTTCATCTTTACTTTATATACTAAATGTGTGTATATATGTATTTACATAAATATAACTTTTATTTATAAAACTAATGAGTTATCACCCACGCTAAGCGACGGGTTCGGTACGTAGAAAAGAAAAGTAAAACGTGAACTTAACAAAAAAAAAAAAAACCATATCGCAATGGTATATTTAAAAATCATGAAAAAGTTATGTCATTTTATACGAATGCAAGTTATTCGAACAAAATTCACCTTAAAATATATATAAAGATAAATATGACGGTCGTGCATTACAGCTAGTCGGTTTAAATGTAGATAAAAAAACACATCGCAATGGTGTATTTAGAGATGAGTGTTGAGCGGCGACCAGTTTAAAAAATGTTTAAAACAACTGGTAGGTTAAAAAACAACGTTACAAATATTTATAACAAAAAAACACACTGCAATGATGTATTTAGTGATGACTTGTGTCAAGAGGTTAAAAAACCCGAATGCTTTATAGAAACATTTAAAACAACCTTTCGGTTTAGAAACAACATTACAAAAATTCACGTCGAAACTTAGATAAAAATAACTTGTGTGGGGTGTTGATCTAAAAACGGAACACATAAAAATTATGTAACATGAAATTTGTTAAAAACTCAAAGGATAACTTTATTAAAGTTCGTAGTTTAATCGGTTAAAGAATAAGGATGAAAAATATAATTTTACTAAAGTTGGGAGACCAAACGTTAAACATAATTAAGACCAGAGACTATAAACGAAACTATTCACTGAAAACAAAATATATTAAAACCAACAGTGAGTACTATTCATAAGCACCCACGATTCTTAGTTAATAATAATTATGATAAAAATAATTAAATAATATATACATACTTATATTATGTTAGGGTAAGGTTATTGTAAAAAAGACCAAAAGTGTTAGAAAGGTAAGAAAAAATCTCAGCCATTACCATTAGATCTAAATTAATTGAAAAGGGTAAACAAATAATTTTATCATTAATTCAATTAATTAAAAACTTCCCATAACCGCCACCTTAATTATAGGAAGTATATAACACCATTCAGCAAGTATATAACACCATTCAGTAAGTATATAACACCATTCAGCATTCAGCAAGTATATAACATCATTCAGTAAGTATATAACACCATTCAGCAACTATATAACACCATTCAGCAATTATATAACACCATTTAGTAAGTATATAAACCATTCACCAAGTATATAACACCATTCAGCAAGTATATAACACCATTCATTGCCTAAACATCTGATCGAAACATATTTTTTTCTCTATATAAGTATAGCAATATGGTACTCATCATGGTTGTAAAAGTCCTGCCTAGGCTCCGAGTACTCCCCGAGTACTCGCTACAAGGTAGGCTGCCCAGGCACGAGTACTGGCCTCCCAGGCCAATTACTCCCCGAGTAATCTCCGCCTAAGCCGAGTACTTCCCGAGTACTCCCGAATCCGACTAGGGAGCGCCTAGCAACTTTTGCAACCATGGTACTCATATTAAAGATAAAAAAAACGCTCGTTATTATGGTGTAATTTAAAAAAAAATACGTATAAAAAGTTATTAACGTTTACAAAACACGGGGGGAAGTTACATGTCCATTACCTAATTTCTAGTGGGTTTAAAAGACTATATTGCCCCTAGATATTTCAAATCAGTCCAAATTAATGAAAATATTTTACAATTTGGTCCCTATTGATCTCAATCATTAGATCAAAAGATCTAATGGCTGAGATTCTTTCTTACCCTTCTCACACTTTAGGCCTTTTTTACAGGATCCTCTACCTATTATGTTATATATATATATATATATATAGGGTAGGGTTCCAGCGTGAACAACCTCCCAAGAGTGAACTGCGTGAACAGATCTGGACCCTTGATTTCCTTTTTAGTTGTTAAGGGTAGGATTGTAATTATATAAAAAATTAGATTTAAATCATTATTTTAATAATTGAATTAAGTTACATCTTTCCTATTTTAAATTCATTATCCACATTATGTTTTATTTATTAATAAGATAATTATCAAAACAAACAATAAATCACCAGATTTCAGTTTTAATTTTTATTTCAGATTTCATCACAAGAATTCAAATTTTGATTTTTAAGATCCACGTAACCTTCATATTTCAACGGTATATACATATGTACTTGGATATAAATAGAATAGTACACATGTGTACTCAGCATCGTACATATGTGTAATTAGCTACATAATACATACATCGAAACAATACCTGTAAAACTATTTTATATTTAACAAATTACAAGTTCCATAATGTTTTCCAAACCAAACAAAAAAACATATAATTACAAGTTCGAGATTCGTAAAAACAATAAACCCAACATAATCGAAAAAACAAAAAAACATAATCTTTTACAACTATTCGCCACGTTGTATGCTGAATCATCCTTATCGACCAAGTAAACAAACATATGTGAATCATCCTTATCGACCTCATACGTGAATCATCCTTATCGACCTTCCATCTCCACTTTTCTCGTTAATGACATCTCCTATAATAGAACAAAAAAACTCAGCAACTAATACTTTGCATAATTCACAAGTGTACATTAACAACTTTACACATTCAATACACAAAAAATTCTGAGATATCACAAAAACAGATGCTATACACATGTGTACATCGCGTTAAAATCAGAATACACATGTGTACATCGCATTAAAAACAGAACAAAATCAGAATACACATGTGTACATCGCACTAAAAACAGAACAAAATCATAATACACATGTGTACATCGCATTTAAAACAGAGCAAAATCAAAAAAATGAACTCAAAAAACGCTAAAAACTTAACAATAATTATTTTATCGACATTATTTGGCATTCTAATAATAAACTTTAGTCGCCGGTAGGAACTCAAACCATAATTAAACATTAAAGTTCGAATCAGACGGGGTTCGATTGGGTACCTTAATCGCCAAACGGATCTGACCGAACACCAACAACAGCTAAAACTTCGGATGATCAAAAGGAAACGTGTCAAATAGTAGCGATGGTCGCGGCCTGTTGTGTCGATCATCGGAACAAATCATATAAATCCAGGTTCCTAAAAAATGGTATACAACATACTAACCCGAGTTCGGTATTCGGGTCACGAATCAAACTGACCTGAACACGGTGGAGTAGCGTGACGATGGAGTTAGACCAAAGACGGATTGCGGCTACGGCAAAGGGTGACGGTGGTTCACGATGGATGGTAAGCGGTGACCGGTGGTGCTATGACGGTGTGTGGTAACGGGTAAGGGAAAACGGAATTCATAAGTGATTACGAGAAAGGTTTATAAAGAACGGTGATGAGTATCGCTTCCAAAAATATCGGCAAGTTCGTTTGTTTTGAAAGTGGAATTATGGTTATGGTTGGTAACGGGTAAGGGAAAACGGAATTCATAAGTGATTACGAGAAAGGTTTATAAAGAACGGTGATGAGTATCGCTTCCAAAAATCTCGGCAAGTTCGTTTGTTTTGAAAGTGGAATTATGGTTATGGTTGTGTACGAGGAAGATAAGGATACCAAAAATCTTATCATAAGAATTCTAAACCAACATACTGCACTTTCAAAAGTCAACAAAATTTAAAAGAGTAATTTATACTTCTCTGTACATCACCGTTTCAATTTTGAATACCAATATTCAAACATGATTTAGTTATTCAACCACTTAAATAAATAACTTACAAAATAATAGTCAACTTTCATTTTTTAAGGTGCGTTGAAGATTAGTAGGGTATTACAACCGCACAGTACGATACTTTACAGATCCGTTAAAAAAACTTACAAGCAAAATATGATGAACACAATCAGTGGATCGATCGAATGAGGCGGATGTACGGCAGCGCATTGACGCCGAATCAATTCGGATCTGAAAAACAATCCGGCGAAAATCAATGCTGGCGATGAAACGGCGATGAATCGGACCAAAAATCGAAGCCTGATTTCGTCGTTCGGCAGTTTGTTCTTCATCGAGATCCGGCGATGAAATGACGATGATCCGGCGATGAAACGGCGATTCAGTCATCCGGCAGTTGTTCTTCATCAAGATGGAGATACCATAAAAACTGGATTTGAAACTGATTGATGGAGAGAGAGACCAAATTCACTGGATTTGAAAATTGATTGGATTTTAAATAATGGAAAGAATTTAGGTTTCTTTATTGAATTATTTTGATTGTGTAATTACGGATATACCCTTATGTATTTTATTAAATGGAAAAAATTAACCAAATAATTACCATCATGCCACTCATTTAAATCTCAAGATCATAAAAATCAAGGGCCTAGATCAGTTCACGCAGTTCACTTTGGAGAAATTGTTCACGTTTGAACCTAATCCTATATATATATATATATATATATAGGGTAAGGTTATTGTAAAAAATGTTAAAAGTGTGAGAAAGGTGAGAAATATTATGGAGATGACATGTGTCCTAAATCTAAATTAATTCAAAAGGGTAAAAAAGTAATTTTATCATTAATTCAATTAATTAAAAACTTCCCATAACCGCCACCTTAATTATAGGAATTGGATTTTTTTTAAAAGATCTCTATAAACAACATTCAACACATATATAACACCATACAGTAAAGTATATAACACCATTCAGTAAGTATATAACACCATACAGTAAGTATATAACACCATTCAATAAAGTATATAACACCATTCAGCAAGTATATAACACCATACAGTAAGTATATAACACCATTCAGCACATATATAACACCATTCAATAAACTATATAACACCATACAATAAAGTATATAACACCATTCAGCACAAATATAACACCATTCAAAAAAGTATATAACACCATTCAGCACATATATAACACCATTCAATAATCATTACATCTCTGTATCATCTTCTCCACTGCTGGCACCACCATTGTCGCTCCGCCGCCGCTGTCGTGTTTAGGTGGCCGGCACTACTGCTACCGTTAACGTTAACCGCTGCACCGCCATTAACCGTTGTCGCTCCGCCGCCGATGTCGCTACCGCTAACCGCTGCACCGCCGGAGATGATGAACTGGTGCTGCTGGAACCAGTTCTCCACTGCGATGTAGAGAGAGAGATCAAAATTGTAGAGATAGAGATCATCTGGTCGTGCGATGTAGAGAGAGAGAGATCGAAATTGTAGGGATTTTGATTAACAGATTCCTATTTTGAATAGATATAAAGACTTTATTACCCCTATAATTTTCAATTCAGTCCAAAAAAATAAAACAAATTTTACAATTTGGTCCCTATTAATCTCAACCATAATGGTGTAGATTCTTTCTTACCCTTCTCACACCTTTGGTCTTTTTTACAGGAACATTTATCTATATATATATAATTTGTAAAAAAAACTTATAATTGATAGAAATTAATTAATAAATAATAAACAAGCCAAGCCCGAGCCAAACTCTGACTTGAAAAACTATTCATGAGCCAAGTTCGAGTTTTGTTTCGTTCGAGCTTTTGAAACAAAGCTCGAACTGAGTCGATCTTAAGCTCTTATAAGCTAAATGAGCTTGAGCTCGAGTTTAGGTGGGCTCGACTCATTTACCCCTAATTAAAACATAGTATGTGAAGTGATCCTAGTTGTAAATTGTAGGTTTAGACAGTGGTAGGAGATGATGAAGACCGTGCGAAAGTTGTAGAGTGGTGGTGGTTGGATGGCGGCGATGGTCAACCACCACTCTGGTGGTGTTTTCCGGTGGTTGTCTTCAAACTCTGATATCAAATCTGACTTTGTAAATGTGTTTGTATTTAATTGTTGTTATTAGGGTTACAATAAGGCTGGAGGGTGTGGGGCGCCACCCTTCCGCCACGTCGACCACCATAGCGCCCCCCTCCAATTTCACCCACACCGCCGGCGCCATAGCCGGGGCGCCATTGATGCTCCGCCACCGCTATGGCGAGCGGTAACGCACAGGGACCGAGGCACTTTTGATTTTTTGGACCGTTGAACGGTCAGAAATTAAAAAAAATAACTTTTTTATTTTATTTATAAAATCACACTATAAATCATTCCTTCTACTTTCATTCCTTTCACTATCTACCTCCATTTTTATACAACTCTCTTCGTTTTTTTAAAAACTTCCAACAATGTTTCCTAACAACCTAAACAACCCATGGGATCCGACCAATCCGTATTGGCAAACTTTGCAAAACAACGAGCAAGAGGACCGCTATCGCCGAGACCCGCGTACGGGGGAGGTTGGATATTATCCAATGCCACCAACTTCTCCTCATCCCACCACTCAACCGATGCCTCCTCCATATTTCGGGTATTATTCTCAACCCCTTTTTTTTCCGCCAAACATGCCACCACCAAACATATCCGCCCAAGACACAAGCGAACCGGAATTCGTTCCCGAAACCCAAGTCGAATCCTCTTCTATAAAAAAAAGAAGCCATAAAAAGAAGGATGAGACCAAAAAACGTGCGACAAAGAAGGTAGAATTTTGGTCGCCTAAGGAAGAGTTCGAGTTGGCAAAAGCTTGGCTCGACGTGTCGGAGGACGAGATTGTTGGTAAATAATTTTTTTATGCTTGTCTAAATACTATTTTTTTTTGCTTGTCTAAATAATTTTTTTATGCTTGTCTAAATACTATTTTTTTAGGACGAAGGTTAGCAACTTCAACAGCATATACAATAACCTCGTCAATAACATTCGAAGGAGAAGTGGTGCGAGTGATGTCGATATCATGACCGAAGCCCACACCGAGTATAGAATGCACCATGGGCATATGTTTAACCTGGTAACCACATGGGAGCTTCTTCGCAAATCTCCAAAGTGGCACCTTGTGCCACCGTTCGACCCAACCCGCCCTAGATCCAAACGGTCCAAATCGACATCCACCACCGAATCTTCTGGGTCAGATGCTCGTACAGTAATTAATCTAAACGAGGATACTGACGACTTTGAAGAACCCCAAGAGCTGCCTCGTCCAACTGGTAGGGATAAAAGTAAAGCCAAGGCAAAGGCACGTGGAAAGTCTACTAAATCAGATGGCCCGTCAAAGATTACCGAGTTCCAGGCAGATCTGAAGCAAATAATCTCCATTAGGGAAAAACAACAAGAAATGAAAATGGAGAAACAAATTGCGAGAGACATGGACTTTCTCGCAAGGGATCTGTCACATGTATCGGAGGAGGACCGAGTCATTTTGAAGGCTCGTAAGGCACAAATTCGGGCCAAATATATGTAGTTTTTTTTAACTATGTTGCCTTTTTTTTCTAGTATGTTATGTTTTTTTTATGACTTTGTTGTATTTTTTTCTACTATGTTATGTTTTTTTTTCTAGTATGTAATGTTTTTTTTTTTTTTTTTTTTTTTTTGACTTTGTAGTTTTTTTTAAATGAAATTATGTTTTTATTTTTAATTTTGTAGTTATTAAAATTGACATTTAATTTAAAAAAATATTTAAATAAAAAATAATTAGGTAATCATGACACGGGGCTCCATCCACACCCTCCAAATTAAAGGGGGGCATGATAAAGCCCCCTTGCTGACATGGCGATGACGTGGCTCCTAGTTGTCACCTATAAAGCCCCATAGGGCTCCATCCACACCCCATAGCCTAAGTGTGCTATAGACACCATGTTATACTCTTAACCATACACTAACAAAATATTACATTTGATCTAATATAATAGTAAATCAAAATAAGTTGAATGTAAAATTACTATAAAATTAGAAGACGGGTTAAAACCAAAAAACTAAGTAAAGCTATTAAAATATTATAGTATTACCAAATCTTATATGTTAGTGTGAATGGTGGTGTTTAGGGGTTAATTATCTGGTTTCAAACATCAGAATCATTTAAAACCGAACTTAATCACATGTTCGACTATTCGAAACCATAATTTTAGAATTCGAGTCAGTTTCAAACAAATAAATCGAATATCAATTAATGGTTATTAATGTTTGTTATTTATGGGGAGAATCAAATAAAAAGTTAATTTTGCCTAACTAACTAGGATAAGAAAGATCTTAACCTTTCATTTTTGGTAAGATAAAAATGTAGGTAAAAAGAAGGGTGTAAGAGTATTTTTGGAATATCCTATTTTTAAACGTTCATAGCGCTATTTTCTTTTATCCCAAGTACTAACCCAATCCAATAATAAATAATTACAAAAGAATAAAATAACTATTAAGTTTACTTTTCAGCTTTGAACTTTTTAAAACTTGTTTATAAGTTTCACAAAAAAAAAAAAAGAAAAAAAAAAAGAATTTGTGAACACTCCCAGGGGTTGTGTCCCCATTAGTACGTGCGTCACACTTATTGCCTATCAACGACTTTATCATAAAATGTGGATAAAATTAGTCAAGGGTCTTTGGATTCCTTTTATCTATTCTTTGTTGACCGACTATTTTTATTATAAAACACTCCCGTTATATAACTTAATTCTTTATTTCTCAAATTATATTTAATTATTTGCATATTTTAACAGGTACATAAAAAGGTCACGACATGCTTAAAATTAGAAGGCATATGAAAAGATCCGTGTGGTAAGTGGAGTAGCATTGACCGTTGGATCTTGCATTGAGGCGGATGGTCGGACGAAATCAACTAGAACAAAACCTACAATTCTTAATGACTGCAATTGGTGTTCTTGTCTAATGGCATTGGGTGATAGTAAGACTTTAGGATCTTTAAGTTCTCAGGTTCAAACCCGACTTTAAAACAAAACCCGCAACTCTTAATGATGTTAACAATTACAACTGGTCATCTGGTCCAATGACATGGGATGATAGTAAGAGTTTGGAATCTTTAAGGTCTGAGTATCAAACCTGATTCAAGGGGGGTATTGGAACATGGATGGATGTGTTTTACACGCCGTTAAAAAATAAGAACCACCGGAACATGGTTGGATGTGTTTCTTAGGCGATCCGCTACCGATTGACGTCCGTTGCCACACGGCAGGGGTACACCATCAGACAAGGTGTGGCTAGGGGTGGGGTGGGAGCGGTGTGGGTAGAGTCATGGCGCGGAAGATGGTTGTGGTTGTGGGTCCCATGCTTGGCAACTAATAAAGTTCTTTCTTTTTTTTTCTTTTTTTACTTTTTGATATTTTAATAGGGCGTGAAAGGGGTGAAACCATAGTAAATGTCAGTGGAAGAAAGCGAAGGAGAATGAGGTTGTGATGTGTCCGTAAAATGGCAATTACTTTATGACGTGATAATAACGTGAAGTGAAAGAGCGTGAACCCATAACAAATAGCGTCATAAAGGTGTAGCTTTTGATTGTTTAATAACTCTTTAACTTAAGGGAAAATTACGAAATTGTCTGTTGATCAACAGGGTTTTCAATTTTGTCACTCTCCTGTGTCCTTGGAAGGACCTCTGAGCTTCGGAAGAGTCCGCATGTTATGTTGAAGCGTCCATGTCTCAAGCAGCTGACACGTGTCCCACATGTTTAAGCGTCGGTGGATGCATAGAAATTTCTCATGTAAGTAAAAAATGGAAAATGTGACATAAAAATGCTTAAAATCATCCACAAACAGGAAAATGTCAAGTTCTTTGTTTGAAATTTAAAAGAAAACATAATAATTTACAACTTCACAATTTAAAACACAAAGAATTCTTGCTAATTACCAATAAATACATAAGTTAAGATTTACCATTTACACAACTTGAATTATTGATAATTCGAGATGAAAAACTACTCATGAGAAAACTGCTATATTGCTAAATTTTAAACATTAGTTTGAGTGCAAATTTAATTAACGGCTTTCACTTTTTTTTTTTTTTTTGGGCAGGTGAACTTCTTTTGGAAGGGTATCACATCCCACAAACGGGGACCCGACCAGGCCAAGAGACAGTTGAAGGCAGAGCTGTAGCCGACCTGGCCGTTAAGGCCGCCGCCCAGAAACCGTACCTCCTCCACACGGGTATAACCCCGCTGGAGTAAAGGCCGGATGAAAACCGGGTCAGCTCGGGATCGAACTTGCGTCAACAAGTTGATCCGTCATCGCCCATGCCACTGAGCCAAAGGCCCATTGATATCATTTTTTGCAAGGAAAGTTTTGGTTTATTTTAGAGTTAAATGCCATTTTAGTCCCTGTGGTTTGGGCTATTTTGCCAGTTTAGTCCAAAGGTTTCATTTTTAACCTGTGGGTCCAAAAAGGTTTCACAGTTGCCATTTTAGTCCACTTGGTTAACTTCATCCATTTTTTCTGTTAACGAGAAGGCCAATTCGGTCATTTTGTATGTAATTCTGTTAACTAAAAGGGCAATTCAGCCATATAAAATGACCGAATTGGCCTTCTCGTTAACAGAAAAAATGGATGAAGTTAACCCAGTGGACTAAAATGGCAACTGTGAAACCTTTTTGGACCCACTGGTTAAAAATGAAACATTTGGACTAAACTGGCAAAATGGCCCAAACCACAGGGACTAAAATGGCATTTAACTCTTTATTTTATATACCAACATACATAGTAAAATCTAACTCTCGTATACAAAATTTGGTACTCAAAGCGGGAATACCAAAATTAACCTCGGTACCCGTTATTACTGAATAACAAAAGCCCCTAACTTGAGTATCGGTACTAATGTATTTTGATCGTTAAAGTAGACATATTAACTATGGATACTCGACCCATCCCTAGTTAACATGGCTATCCCACCTATGGTAAAATTTTGAAAATATAAAGTTTCAATCGCCCCATGTCACTATTTGAGACTAAGTTTTTCCTCATGTCGCCAAATTTTCGCTAAAACGCCACCTTTTTTCTTATGAATAGTAAATTTTATTCACGTATCAAAATCTCATCTGAGAGTCAAATTTTCTTTTGGTTGAATGGTTGGTCTATTTTGGCGATTTTATCGATGCAAGGGATAAAATAAAAACCTTATTGTCCTCCATTGTCTCAATCACATTGTTGCTATTGACATCCCCATTATATTTATTGTCTACTTCCCATTAGTTTACCATTAAAAGAAATATATGAATGGAGGTAGGTCAACAAAAAAATTCAACGTTCCACATTGGTTCCTATTTTCTCAATCTATTCACGTTTTCTTATTTTCTTATCTAGAAAAGGAAATTTCATACTTTTTTTTTTTTTAAGAGAACTTCATTAAAAACACACCTCCGACCCAAACGGGCAAAAGGCCAAACAACACAAACACCCCCGACCCAATCGGGCAAAGGGAAAAAATTACAACATATACATAGGGTATTTACACCAATCCCCCCAACTGATATAATTACATGATGATCTATTTTTAAACCAAGCGAACCCTCTTGATTTTTATCTCCCTAACAATCTCCTGCGGACTTCGACTGATTTGCTTGAACACCAACTCATTCCTCCCTTTCCATAAACACCAACACGAAGGCTATCAACATTGGTTCCTTCAAGAAAAGTCATAGTGACTATTTCATATTATCTTCAACTAAGGCTATCAAAATGCAAAAAACAATCAATAAATGTCATTTACTAATTAGGATGGTACCAAGGTATTTATATCATTTTCAGAACAGCTATGTGAAGATGGATGCAATAATGTTGGAAAGCCAAGTCAGACTAAAAAAGCTATAAAAATCATCCACATTGTGGGGCATCAACTAAAACTGACTAAATACTGGTTGATGCTGTAAACAAAATATTAGATATCAAATTGTAAAGAGACTGAGTGGTATATCTACTATCCATTGAGATAAATGATAAAGTTTTACAAAACGTATAGATATCAAATTATAAAAAGACTGAGTGGTATATTACAAACACTAAACTATCGCAACAACAAAGTTAAGACGTCTTTTTTTTTAAATGCAAACTTCATTAAAAAAAAAACACGACCATCCCCAAGACGGGGAGGCCACATCACACCAAATGCAAAATTACATATTCACAAACTTACACCAATCGTTCCAAGACACTACCTTATCTTTATGCCTACTTTTATAACATAAAAATCCTATCAATTTAACTTCATTAAAAATCACATCACTCTTCGGAGCCTTGTTCTCAAACCTCAATCTGTTTCTCACCTTCCACAAACTCCAACATCCTATAATCATAATTCCTTGAAGCGCCACCTTAGCCGAACCAGTCAAACCACACTGCGTATGGAAGTGTAGAATATCTTTGATATAAAAAGCAAATAAATTTGGCACCTTGCACCAAGCACATACTTGCTGCCATAATATCATCGCAAAAATACACGCCGTAAAAATGTGATCAACAGACTCGTCTCCCATCCCGCAAAAGGAGCATAACCGACCGGGGACTATCACATGCCTTCTACGAAGCGCAATGGCCGTAGGAAGTCTATCTAATTCAGCACGCCAAGCAAAAATGTTGCATTTTAACAGAACCCATTTGCACCACTTGAAGATTATTAAGAAGACATTTTACCGCCTTCACACTATAATCCCCCATAGCGGCACCGTTCCACCTCCACCCATCGACCTCAGACGATAACGAGACCTCGGCCAGCAACGTTGACAATCGAGCAAACTCGTCATTTTCTTCGGCAGATGTCGGCAGTCTTTTCCAACTCCAAATTATGGATTGAGCCATGCTTCCACCTCTAATTCTTTCCAAAATTTTGTGCCGCTTCTCGTTCTCTAATCTAGATAAATTGGGTAATTTAGCCCGAAGAGATTCATCATATAACGTAGGATCTAACCGAAAGCAAATTATTTCGATGCAAAGGATAAGAATAAAAAGTTAAAAAAACCTTATTGTCTGTCATGTCCCAATCACATTGTTGCTATTGACATCCCCATCATATTTATTGCCTACTTCCCACTAGTTTACCATTAAAAGAAATATATGAATGGAGGTACGTCAACAAACAAAAATTCAACGTTCCACATTGGTTCCTATCTATGCGCGTTTTCTTATTTTCTTATCTAGAAAAGGAAATTTCATACCTTCAGCATTGGTTCCTTCAAGAAAAGTCATAGTGGAAATTTCTTATTATCTTCAACTAAGGCTATCCAAATACAAAAATAAAATCAATAAATGTCATTTACTAATTAGGATGGTACCAAGGTGTTTATATCATTTTCAGAACAACTATGTGAAGATGGATGCAATAATGTTGGAAAGCCAAGTCTAACTTAAAAAACTATAAAAATGATCCACATTATGGAGCATCAACTAAGACTGACTAATATTGTTTGGTGATACAAACAAAATATTAAAAAAACCCAATGTTGTAAGAATCGCCAGACGCAAATCGGTCGGTTGGGTACCAACTAGCGATTAATCGGAATTAATCGGAATTAGTCCAATTGGGATTTTTATATATTTTTAGTCATCTTGATTTTGATGGGTTCACTTTTTGCTTTTCTTATCTTCTCCTCGTTTTCTCAACATGTAGTTCAATTTTTTATATGTGCAATTTTTATGATAATACAATCTACAACAAAAAATGAATTTCATAGATGTCTCTTTTCCGTTCACCGTCTCTAACTGAAGATGACACCGTGAAAGACTCGCATGAATATCCAAACGGGCCTCCATCGGAGTAGGAGTCGATGCTAATGAGAACTCAATTTATTCTCTACCAAGGACTATGGTGATGGGGATCATTAGAACTACGAGTGCGATTGCGAATTATAGTGCGCTATCGTAAGCCATTTTATCAGCAGTAGGAGAGATCAGTAATAATCGGTAACATTAGAGAGAGAGAGAGTTTGGCATGTTTCAAATGGAGATGTGAGTGAGGGTATGTTTATAAACATTGGTTGGCTCTAACGGTCGAAAATGTGAAACGATGCAATTTACCGAAATGTAAATCAAATTGATACCGACGACAACACATGGAAGACGAGTATCCTTGTCCGTCGTAATATGAATTGGATGATGTTGGTGGTAGGTGGGGGTAGTGGTTGGTTGGAGAAGAAAGTGGAAGGGTACACGTGTAATTTCATACATCAACTAACACAAAGTTAACTGTGTTAATATCCAAGGACGTAAAATGCGAAAAGATCAAACTTTAGGAATAAGAGGCGTTAAGGTGAACACAACGTATTAATTAGAGTAAACCACATGGAGGAAAGCTATAATTTACACTTTAAGTAATTTATTGTATAGTTTCCTAAATAAGTGTTGTCCCATCACACATCTTCCCTGCCAACTACCATATTATATCACTCACCTAGAATTTTCTCTAAACTATAAGAACATTTTTTTTTTGGGATGGGGGTAGGTTTTTTGGGGGTTTTTTATGAGGTATAGGTTTTTTTTTCTTGGGTAAATTACACTTTTCGTCCTTTATGTTTCTATCATATTGCAATGGATGCCCTTTAACTTCAATAATTACAGTCACAGTCCTTTCTTTGTTAAAACCATTACACCATACGTCCTTTATCCCTAACTTAGTTAATTTTTGTAGTTAGATCCAGTCATGTACATCACACATGAGGGTAAATTCGTCTTTTTACCATCTTAGGGACTATTTGTGTAATTAAATTAAACTTCTAAACCAAAAATTAAAATAAACATGTTTTACTCTTTATTCCACCCATCACAACCACCACCGTCACAACCTAACCACCACCATCTTTAACTAGTTTTACAGCCACCACCATCACAGCCAAATCACAAGTAAACAACCCTTAATCTCCCGATCTCAATCTCAGTTTTCTCTCCCAAGTCCCATCTTTCTCTCCAACCAACCCTCACCACCACCAAATCCGCCACCACCACCCCCATCTAGATCCGCCATTCTGTATATATAAGTTTTTTTGGCATAGTACATGAAGAAAAGAACTAAAACTAAAAGATCTTATTTTAAAAAAATTGTATAATAATGAAAAAAATATCCAAAATTAAAATCTTGACTCATGCTGCAACCACACAAATCGGATAACTATGAAAATTTCCATGCTGCAACCAGACAAATTGGATAATTAAGAAAAATAAAAAATCTAAAATTAAGAGATCTTATTTAAACAATTAGAACCCCCACCGTCACAGAGTCCCCACCACCATGAGCAAAGCTTGTTGATGACGTGTGACCGACGACCACCCTAGAACCCCCACCACCACTTGGTCTCCTAAATGCCGACGGCTTGTAAAGCCGAATTTGTTAAAGAAACAGAAGGAGTGAGGTGTTGATTTGATAAACCCTTGAAAGTTGTGAGTTGTTGATTCAGTAAAATTGGAGGTTGATTCGTCAAATTTGAAGGTTGATTTGGTGAATTCTGTTGAGAATTTGGGAGATAAAGTTAAAGAAATTTAGGAATTGGTGATGAAGAAGGTTCAGTTGGGGAAAATATGGCAGAGAGACAGGGGAGAGATTGAGAGAGTATAGGGGGTGATGATGATGGTTTAGGTTTATAATTTTTATATAAGTTTTTAAATTTTGATTTTATTGTTTTATTAAATGACTGTTTTGCCCTTACATGGGTTGCACATAACCTCACTTAACTGAAAGTTTTAACCAGGTTAGGGTCAAAGGACCTAAGGTGTAACATGTTTTGCAAATAAAGGACTGTTAGTGTAATTATTAAAGTTAAAGGTCATCCATTGCAACTCGCTACAAACATAAAGGACGAAAAGTGTAATTTATCCTTTTTTTTTTTTTTTTTTTTTGGGGGGGGGGGGGGGGGGAGTTTAGGTTTTTGGGTGGTGGTGGGGTGGGGTAGGGGTGGGTGTTTAGGTTTTGGGTGGTGATTTAGTGGGTTTAATTTTAGGTTATTGAACACTTGTCACTCTATAAATCTTTTTTACACTTCTTATAATTAGGAGCATTTGTAGAATAATTTGACCCTTCACATTTGATTCCTAGATATTTATTTGAATTTTCTTGAAGCTCACTTTTAAATTATATTTTTTAACATTATTTCATCATCATAACATTTCAAAGTATAAAATTTTGATAAACTTTGTAAGTAACTTAAACCATTTTTGTATATTTGCAGACATGAGTTCATCTCGTAGGAATTGTTATACTAGTTTTTTATAATCCTATAATTCTAACGGGAAATCTTTATACATTTTATGGTTTCACTTTAAAATTGATCCCTTATTTTTATACCAAGTCACATGCAATCTCAATCAAAACCCTTACGGCAAGTTTTGTATTGCTATTTCGTAGATTACATTTTCATGTCTCAGTCAAAACCTTAACAGTTAAATTGATATTCGCACAAGTTTTTTATTGCTATTTCATAAATTACATTTCCATGTATATTGTAATAAGAAATTATATTATATTCTATGAAAGAAAAAAAGTGTTAATAATTTGTTCATGCTAAATACTTCTAACCAATCAGTGAATGTCTATTTTTTATTTTGCAATCTCTGTATTATAACTAGTACCCTATACATTGTGGCGGGTGCGTAACATGCTAAGTAGCTCCAATGTTATAACACCGATCAACACCAGAAAGGTTCGTGTAAAAAAAATATAAACCAGATATAAAACCGAACAAAAAGTAGAGGATGAAACAGTGTTGAACCACACACTCTAAATGTAAAACATAGAAAACAATAACTAAGTTGTTTTAGAACCGTGTGTTGCGACGGGGTGTTAAACGAGAAAACTACGCATTAAAACATTGAATCACACACGTACGTTGCAGCATGTTAACTCGTGAAATTTGACAAAAACGTAATACAAAAAATCTGTATGGGGTTAAAAGTGATTGGTTAAAAGTAAAAAATATAAAAGTATGGGGTTAAGAGTAAAAAATTAAAGATAAAAAAGACAAAAAATTAAAAACCAGAAGTGGGTACAACCCACCAAACATATAAGTACAACCCTTATTCCTACAAATATTAATTTGTATGTGCTTAAAAGTAATTTATGGTTAAAAGTAAAAAAAAAATAAAGATAAAAAACTTAAATATGAGTACAACCCACCAAACATATGAGTACAATCATACATGCCTACAAATGTTACAAATTGATAGTATATAAATATATATTGTTGGGATGAGCATTTCGATACCAATACGGTATTCACTTTTTGGCTTTTTTGGGATCAGTATTTTCAATTCAGTACAATACCTGTGTTTTACCGATTTTTAGCTTCAAATATTGTACCCGATTTTGACAATTTTTGGATAGGTATTTTCGATATCAGTATGGAGCTCATTCCCAACATATGGTTGGTAAATAGAGAAAATGAATAATAGGCAAGGTAAGGGTACTTGAAATTGAAGTGGAGCTTCCTGTCTTTGACGAGTTAATTTGTTTGGTATAACAAAACGTTGGGTACCTAATTTAAGAATCAAAAGTCTTATCCCTTTTAAAATATTAGCGTAACCAAATGAGTTAAGAAAATTTATTTTACTCAATTAATACTTTTCTAGCTTCCGTCTCCTTTTCTTTTTTTACTTTACCGGTAAATGTCTTTGCCTATCTTTTTTTTATTACTTTTTTTCCTTTTCTTAACCTTTTATTTACTTGATTTTCTGAAACTTTGTTTACCTTTCTTTTCTACTTTTTTTACCTTCCCTTTTTTAACCATTTCTTTTTTAACTTTGTTATTTACATTATTTTTTTACGTTATCTTCTTATGGTTGGTGTATTTGTTGACATGTTTAAAAATAGAATAGTAAATTTATCCATTATTAGCTATAATTATATTTTTCGTAAACCTATTAAAAAACTTTAAAGAATTTATAGTATGATCCCTTAATTAAATATTGGAAAAATTACAAGTTTTGTCCTTTATCTGTATACCACTTTTCAGGCGGTGTCCTTTTTAACGAATGTTGGCAGGCGGTGTCCTTTACTAGGTATTTTGTTGCAAGTTTAGTCCTTTACACTCAACCCAGTTAAAAAACCCTGTTAATTGTTGACAGGCGGTGTCCTTTACTAGGTATTTTGTTGCAAGTTTAGTCATTTTCCTAGGTATTTTGTTGCAAGTTTAGTCCTTTACACCCAACAATTAACAGGGTTTTTTAACTGGGTTGGGTGTAAAGGACTAAACTTGCAACAAAATACCTAGTAAAGGACACCGCCTGTCAACATTCGTTAAAAAGGACACCGCCTGAAAAGTGGTATAAAGATAAAGGACAAAACTTATAATTTTTCCTTAAATATTTATATGTTAATGGTCATTTGGGGTAGTGACAGTAAATTTAAGCCACACAAACTAGTTATCTTCGTAAAATAATGTGAGTTTAAGCCACAAATATCATAAATTTAGTGTGTTCATCATTTTGAAAGAAAAAAAAAGAAATTTAATATACATTGCCAATGAGGCGGTGGTTAAGTGGTTGGGGAAAGACTTGGTGTTTCTTGTGACCCAGGTTCGACACCCACTTTCCCCATTATTTTCTGCGGCATCCAACTGAAGGGGCGAATACAGGTGGCGCTGGTTCGTCTTGGATGGGAGACGATGTTTTACTGATTATTTCAATATCGTGCCTTCGGGCAGGTGGAGGTAGGGTTTTCGCGCTTCTGGGAGAGCCAAGGGGCTGGCGGCGGTCGAGTAATCGACCTTGGCCACAACGCCCGGTGTCACGGTGATTGACACGTCGTTCCTTGCCATTAAAAAAAATATACATATGTAATATGTGTTGTCCAGTCACACTTATTGTTTGCCACAACTATCTTATCACTCATTCACCCACCTAAAATTTTCTTGTAAAAGCGTGTACTAGCAAGGGAAGGTTTCAACATTTCACACTCTTTTCATCGATGGTTCTTTGTATTTTCGTTAAAGCTCACTTTTAAATTATATATTCCAAATTTATATAATAATGATCACCTTTAAAGTAATTTGAAGCATAATAGTAGGGCTGTGCAATGGTTCAGAACCGGACCGAACCGAACCGAACCGGAACCGAACCAGAACCGTTAATTGCTAAATTTAAGAACCGGAACCGAACCATATTATAACGGTTCTGGTTCGGTTCTGAACCGGTTAAACGATTCTCGTGTAATCGGTTCTCGCGGGAACCGGTTGACAATTAAATCGTAAAATTAACAATTCAATAAAAACGAACCAAGCCATTTAAAATATTAACTAAGAGTTGCAACATTCAAAGTTCAAACCAATCAAAATAAAAGTAGCAAAGCAACAATAAAAAAATTCAAGCCATAAAACAAACTCTAAATAAAATTATTACAACCATCGTGTTAACAATTAAAACAAACATCTTCAAACTTCATTCGATATTCATCCTCTCAATCTTCTCATAAACATCTAAATGAAACCAAGTGTTTGCAATTTAAAAAAATAAACGAATAATGCATCTGCTGTATTTACCAAGCGATACACTATTTATATACACATTTACAATTTGATCAACATTGATTTGATTATTTTTGTTCAATTTTTATTTTCACATAAAGAAAACTATATGTATCATAAAGCAAACATCTAGAAAGAAAATATATGCAATCATAAAAAAAGGTCATGTAGAATAGCGTACCTGTATTTGCAGGGTGTTGATGGAATGAACTTGTATGATAGCAATTAGGGTTAGGGTTGAGAGATGGAGAAGAATTAGAAGATGAAAGATGAGATCGTGGAATGAATATAAGAGGAGAGAAGAAGAATTAGAATGGTCGTATGATGTTGAAAAGCTCATTAATAAAATAGGGTTTTAAATATTTATAATCCCAATTGGTTCTAGCGGTTCTTTAACCGGAACCGTGGTTTTAACCGGAACCGAACCGGGAACCGTTTTTACCCAAATTTAAGAACCAGAACCGGACCCTATATACAAAAATACGGTTTGGATCTAGCGGTTCCGGTTCGGTTCCCCTGGCGATTCTGAACCGTATACTGCTCAGCCCTACATAATAGTAGGTAATAACTTTAAATTGAACTTATATACGATACTTACCTTATATTTTTATATTCATGTAACATAGCTACGTATTGCTTAGTCGTATGTTGCTTGTTCTCAACAAAAGTGATGTAAGTTCAGATTTTGATAAGTGTAAGGTTAGATGATGTTTAGGGATAGAAAGTTGTTTTAATAAATGTGACATAAGCTCTAACAATCAATAAAATGAAAATACTTATAGAAAGTAAGATTCGTTATTGTAACTTTTTTTTTTTACTTTTTATAATCCTATAATCCATATGGCTTTATAGCCTAGTGACATCTTGGAGGTTTGATAAGGCTTTGAGACCAATAGGTCATGGGTTCGATTCCCACAAGGGGGTTTTCCCCATATTTATTGGGTTTCCTCCTGAATTGGTATATAGCCATTATGCGTAATGGAGATGGATATGATTGGGTTTCCTCCTGAATTGGTGTATAGGCACGATGATACTCCAGTGTAGAATGCAATCTCAGTCAAAACCGTAACGTATTGTTAACTTATATTGATATTTGCAAAACGTTATATATTTTTTTTTGTGAGCTACATTTTTGTATATTATAACTGGGAATTAGTATAAAAGGAAAATCGAAAAAGATATGTGTGGTTTTAAGTATTCATTAGAGTGAAATTTTATGATTTGGAGTGAAATTTGTATGGTTTGGAGTGATATAAATGGTGTAATTCTCGTTGTAAATTTGTGGTGGCCCTTCACCACACTAGCTTATTAGTGTGGTCTATGTTTTAATATAAAAGAAATTTGCCCAGGGCCGGCCTATAGGGGGTGCGGGGTGGGCGACTGCACAAGGCCTAAACCCTCCGAAGGCTAAAATCTTTTTAGTTTCGAATAGAATTTATGTTGTATAAGATAAAATATATATGCACTCAATTAAGAGATAACATAAATGGGCATTTGTACTAGTGGTTATTCCCCTTGCTTTAACAACAAGGAGATCCGGGCTCTAATCCTAGCATCTCCAAATTTTTTATTTTAGCTTTTTTTTTGTTAGTGGCATTTAATGCTTAATTTTGTCAATGCATCTTTCCCTTTAATTAGTAAATTACTTCCTAGACTTAGCTGAAAATAACTATCTGCATCTTTCCCTTTAATTGGTAAATTACTTCCTAAACTTAGCTAAAAATAGTTATCTAAATTACATCCACATAAATTTTAGTGATTGACGAATTTATATTAAATGGAGATTTTCGAATAGGGACCAATGTTTTTACTCTCGTACAGGGCCAATTTTTTTTTGTGATTTTCGGAGACGCCCCGAATTAGCTCTTAAAAAAGAAGAAGAAGAAGAAGAAGAGTAAGCTTGATAGACTTGCATTGACTCATCTTAGATCACATTGGTATATAAAATTTCCCAGAAACTACCCCTTCCAATAAAAGACCGAGATGAAATTTCTGAATACTTTCAAATGATGACCAAGTCGCCGGTTTCTTTTTTTGTTTTATTGATTTTTTTATTTTAATTACTAAGGGTAGTTTAGTCATTTCACATCATATTAATAGAAAAGAGTTAATTACTATTTTCGTCCATATGGTTTGTTAAAAATCACTATTTCAGTCCATTAGTTTAAAAATTGCGATTTCAGTCCTTGTGGTTTCACTTTCGTAACCATTTCGGTCCCTGTGGTTTCACTTTCGTAACCATTTCAATCCATTTATTCTGTTAAGTACAGGGACTGAAATGGTTATGAGGTGGACTGAAATAGTTAAGAAAGTGAAACCACAGGGACTGAAATCGCAATTTTTAAACTAATGGACATAAATAGTGATTTTTGACAAACCACAGGGACGAAAACAGTAATTAATTCAATATAAAAAGTTAATAGGAGTTATTGAAAATGACACAAAACATGCAAAATTCTCAATTAAAGGATGTCCAAATTAATTATTAAAGACGGAGGACATAAACTCCAAGTCGATATATAGTTGAAGGACACAAATTGTAATTTACCCATGTTTAAATTTCTGGATGAACCGCGTAAACATAACTTACAATTTATCTACCATTAACGAGATACATAAGTATCAACTTTCACACCCTGAGAGAGGATTATTCAATGAATTTTTATTAAACGACTTGCTGCCTAGCAGCAATAATATATGCAATAAAAGTTTGGTTGAGTGTTATAGTTCATTGTACATGTTCGGGAAGATTTAGAAGTATGTTTAGAAGGCATATGAGTAAGTTGTTTAAACAAATACGAACAATTTGTTTTATGAAAGCTTTATATATTTAAAGTATAGGGTATATTACGCTTTCCATTATGTGTTTTGACCATACACAATTTTAATCTAACTTTTCTTTATCATACTTTCGCTACTTATGGTGCATGGGGAATGTGTAGGTCCGGCTAGGGGAGGATCTAGTCGCCCAATCCTTGTATACGAACACACTAGCGAGTGCGGAATCCAAGCTAGCATGCAAACCGAGATAGAACACGCAAAAGCACGACACACAAAGTTCAACGATTAACACCACTTGTATTAATGCGTATGAAAGGTTCCGGTTACAAGCACAATGTTTACAAATCTGTATTGCAAACTCTCTAATGTGTGTGTGTGTTCCTGTTTTCCCTATTTCGAACTCTAACTGAAGTGAACACAATACACGGGTATTTATACCCAACACAGCTGGTCTGGTCGAAGGATCAGATAGGATGATCGAAGGATCATCTATCGACCAGGAACAGCTCGAAGGATCAGCGTGTACCACGAAAGATGTGATCTTTCGTGGTCCATCCATCGAAGGTCATCTTTCGAGCTTATCATCATCGAAAGATATAAGTGATCCTTCGATGATACATCCTTCGACCCAGACGCATTACAACCAAAGTGTTGACTGTTTGGCCAAGTCAAACCAGGAGGATGGTTGACTTGGTCAAACTTACACGACTAATAAAGACATCGTTTCGTATACAGACAAAGTACAGACACAAGTGCATCAACAAACTCCCCCTTGGCTGTATCTTTGTCTCGATCTTCATTCTTGTAAGTCACTCGTGTCTTCAAGTCTTTGACTTCTTTTCAAGTCTTCAATGTCGGAGGATCTTCAAAGTCTTCACGTCTTGAAAGCAGAAAGTGTACCAACAAACTCCCCGTTT
The DNA here is from genome assembly GCA_030545235.1 of Helianthus tuberosus. Classification (NCBI taxonomy): domain Eukaryota; kingdom Viridiplantae; phylum Streptophyta; class Magnoliopsida; order Asterales; family Asteraceae; genus Helianthus; species Helianthus tuberosus. Next base: position 698,187 of record JARYGA010046105.1, read on the forward strand.
CATGTAGGAAGTGTGTTGACAAACTCCCCCTTAACATAAGCTCCCCCTTGAGTTATGCTCGTGAAATACTTGTTCTTTATGAAGTGAGATCCTTGTGGTGTTGATGATGGTCAGCGGCAACTCGATCATCTTTGTCTTTTGAGTGCCTTCACGTCGTGTCTTCATTCCGAAGCTCGTCATCGACCATGTTCTCCTAGCCTTCAGAATCTGCACATGCAAGAAATCTAAACGCGTAATGAGAACAACTGCTTGGAATATAGTTAACATAAACAAACGACACACATATGACCATGTCATAATCAAACACCGTCCGACAGTTTGAAAGTTTAATAAATTTGTCAATTTCAGTTTTTAACTTTCAAAACTTGCAAATTTCGACCGTTTATGAAGATTTAGTCGTTTTCGGTTTTCGTTCAGGTTTCAGGTAACGAAGACTCGAGCTCCAACATCGTACGATCGAAAATAAGATAGAAATAAAATCTTTTTGGTCTTTTTGAATATTTTAAAGTTAAAGACTGAAAGCAGTAAATAAATATATACAGACATTCTTTTTGCGAGTTTCGAGGGTAAGAGAATCATATCAGTGTACGGTCATGCCAAAACGCTCTTGTTGTTCAATTAGTTAACATTTTAGATAAGCATCCTATAACAATTATCGGTATTGTTGTCCACATAAACTCAACTTATCATTTGTAATCATGGCGAGGGGATACGTTAAGGTATGATTTATACTTACCGACCGGTGTTCATCCACATCACGACACATTCCCGTATCAAGGTATGCACGAGGGTTCATCTTACCGGTGAGTATACCGATTATCATCTGTTTGACCGTATATGATGTGAGATTCTCACTTATTTTGTTTTGAAAACAAGCCCTATGTGATATAATCACTTATTGATGAGGAACTTGATTTTCGATGCATGAGGGCACAGGAGCAAGTCCGTGAACAGGTCAGTACTTTCGTACAGCAGAGAGACGAACTTGACACCCGGAAAGAATTTGTGATATTTTATCACTTATTTGTTTGGACATGTGATTGTTGATCACTTATTGAGGTCGAATGCAATATGTACACGTATGTATAGTATCATGGAAGATCTAGACTTGCGTCCCCGTTATTTTTCGGTAAAAGAAACAACCATGATACCCAGATGATAAGCAGCATAAAGACCGAATATCTCAGAACCTCGGCAATCTCTCAAACGAAATTTCGGTACTAAGACCATATGCCAATGAATGGTTCCCACCCAGTCTTCAGTCGATTTAAGATTTATATCACCCTGCACACTTTAAAATGATTGTGAGCCTACCGATACATCTTATATAGAGCTGCTTATCGTTTTTCATTTTAGGTTTAAAGAGGTTTAGACAGACCACTGATGTACTATCATTTTCTCTTTTGCTCGCCAGGAAACTCATTTTTGATTTTCTATTGTTTTTGTGCTTTAGAAATTTTTCAATGTTTTTGGATTTTCAAATTTTGGATTTACTCCCCCTAAAATCAACAAACTAAGACAAATTTAAAAACACAAAGGTATTTACAAAAATGATTTTCCGATGTTGGTTTTACTCTTGCTTGACCTTAATGCCGTTTACCAATAATAAATAGTCAAATCTTGATTTGTCAAATGCTTTGGTAAAAAGGTCGGCACGTTGGTCATCGGTGTGGACGTAAGCAACATCGATTAGCCTTTTCTCAAAGCAATCACGTATGAAGTGATACTTAATGTCGATGTGCTTAGTCTTTGAATGCTGCACAGGATTTTTAGTGATCTGTAAGGCAGCAGAATTATCAACGTAAATAGGAGTAGTTAGGAATTCAAAACCGTAGTCGCGCATTTGTTGTTGGATCCATAGGACTTGGGAGCAACAACTTGAGGCAGCAATGTATTCAGCTTCGCATGTTGATGTAGCGACGCACGTCTGCTTCTTGCACTGCCATGTGACTAGGCGATTTCCCAAAAACTGACATCCAGCCGTTGTGGATTTGCCGTCGATTTTGCATCCGCCAAAATCAGAATCACTGAAAGCGATCAAGTCAAAGTTATTATCCCTAGGGTACCATAGACCGGTGTCAGGGTAACCCTTCAAATAACGAAAAATCCTTTTTACAGCTGCAAGATGTGAGGCCTTCGGGTTCACTTGATATCTGGCAAGTAGGCACGTTGGGTACATTATATCTGGTCTTGATGCTGTGAGGTACATAAGAGATCCGATCATCGCGCGGTAGTATGAGGGGCTAACATCTTGACCCTTCAAGTCTGGAGTAATTCCGTGATTTTGCGGTAATGGGGTACCGATGGGCGTTGCATCAGACATCTGGAACCGGCTCAAGATGTCACCAACATATTTAGTCTGATGGATGAATATCCCAGACTCAGTTTGTTGTACTTGTAGGCCCAAAAAGAAAGTCATTTCCCCCATAGCACTCATCTCGAATTTATCCTGCATGATGCTCTCGAAATTACTACACAAAACATCATTAGTAGAACCAAATATAATATCATCAACGTATACCTGTACCAGTAGAAGATCTCCATCTTGTTCTTTGATGAAAAGAGTACAATCGATAAGACCTCTGCGAAATCCATTCTCCAGCAAATAATTAGATAAGGTTGCATACCAAGCTCGCGGTGCTTGATGAAGACCATAGAGAGCTTTGTTGAGCAACCAAACCCGATCGGGATGGATAGGATCTTCAAAACCTGGAGGCTGTTCGACGTACACCTCTTCTTCTACCACACCATGTAAGAATGCACTTTTCACGTCCATCTGGTATACCTTGAAACGTTTGAATGAGGCATAAGCCAGAAATATCCGAATTGCTTCTAGACGTGCAACAGGTGTATACACTTCGTTGTAGTCGATCCCTTCTATCTGACGAAAACCTTGAACGACTAGCCTTGCTTTGTTGCGAATAACGATTCCACGGTCATCCTTTTTGCATTTAAACACCCAACGGGTACCAATCTTCTTGTAACCAGCAGGTTTCTCTACGAGTTTCCAGACACCAAGCTTCTGGAATTGTTGCAGTTCTTCCTGCATTGCTTCAACCCAAGAGCTATCTTTCAAAGCTTCTTTCCAAGTTCTTGGCTCTTCCTGTGAGACATAACATGCGAAAGACCAATCATTTTGTTGACCAGATTCTCTAATCGCCGCATACAAGCCTGCATTGTTGTTGTTCCGCAACATGTTTCTTGTTTGAACGCCACTTTGCACATTTCCAATGATGTTTTGTTGAGGATGGGTATTGTGAATCCTTGTTTCTGGATTATCTTGAACTGGAATGTTTGTACCCAGATTGTTGAGATTGAGATCATTGAGATCAACAACCAATTCAATGCCCGGAATTGCCGAAGAGGATGATGCAGTAGCTTCAGCTGTTCCAGGGACGCCTACTGGAGGAGTACCCTCTGAAGTACCATGAACTGCTGTTATCGGAGCTTCTTGATCTGCATCTAGAAATTCATCATCCTCTGAAGATTCGTTCAATTCGGTAGCATCTTGAAAATCCTCATTGTCGAGAGCATTATTGTTCACTGAAGATGGTTCTTGATTGACAATAATGGGGCGAACCAAAGGTGAATCTGTTGCATTGTCACTCTCGAAAAACATCATAGCCGCAACATTTTCTTCAACTGCTTCAACATTGATCGAATTGAAAAAGTCATCGTACTCAAACATCCAAGGCTGTCCAGGATTTTTGACTGGTAAAGTGTGCCTTTGTACTCTGACTTCAGACCATTCCTCGACCCTTTTAGTCTCTAGATTCCAGACTCTTAAGTTTGGGGTGGAATACCCAAGAAAGTATCCATCAATTGCTCTTGCCCCAAACTTTCCATTAGGATCGATAATTGTGCACGGAGCTCCAAACGGTTCAAGATAAGACAAATCTGGTTTCCGTTTGTTAATAAGCTCAAAACAGGTCTTGTTGTGCCTTTTGACTGTAAGGACTCGGTTCAGCGTATAACATGCAGAGGCCACAGCTTCAGTCCAGAATGGAATCGGCAATTGTGACTCTACCAACATTGTCCTAGCAGTCTCGATCAATGTGCGGTTCTTACGTTCAGCGACGCCATTCTGTTGAGGAGTATAAGCTGCACTAAATTCGTGAAGAATACCTTTTGAAGTGCAAAACTCCGCCATGGCATGATTTTTAAATTCAGTACCATTGTCGCTGCGTATCCGCCTAACCTTCAGCTTATAGAGATTCTCAATCTGAATGATCAAGTTTTTGATAATACCGAAGGTTTCACTCTTATGTGCCATGAACGCCACCCAAGAAAATCTTGAATAATCATCAGTTATCACGAGGCAATATTGATCATTCCTAATGCTTTTGTGCTTGACAGGACCGAACAAATCCATGTGCAAACGTTCAAGAGGAACAGCCACCGTGTTGACTTTCTTTGTAGGGTGTCGCTTCTTCGTTTGTTTTCCTTTCTGGCACGAGACACAGATGTCTTGAAGATGGAAGTTTTTAAGAGGAACACCATTCACCAATTCATTTGACACCAAATGATTCATTTTGCGTAAGTGAATGTGACCCATTCGTCTGTGCCAAGAGATTGTGTCTTTTTCTGTGGCTTTGGAAACGAAACAAGTTGCTTGTGCAGACGTAGTGATAGCTTGGCTCATATCAAGGACATACAGATCATTTATCCTTGGAGCCGACAAGAGAATCCATTCTTTTGGAATTTTGAAGCCGGGTTTCAGCACATAACATCCATTAGCATCAAAGTGTACTGAAAACTGCTTATCACAAATTTGAGAAACGCTAAGAAGATTGTGATCAAGTTGTTGTACGAAGTTGATCTTATCAAAGCTAACAACCCCGTTGGTAATCATTCCTTCACCCGAAATATATCCGCCCTTATCTCCAGCAAAAGCAACATAACCTCCTCTAATAGATTTAACGTCGTAGAGAAGCTTCATGTCGCCTGTCATGTGCCTGGATGCCCCACTATCAACAATCCAATGACTACTGATAGTTCCTCCTGGAACACCCTGCACATGAACTCACACAGTTAGTTGGAGATGGGGACCCAAGCCATTGTGGTCTTGGGTCTTCCATTTTCATCAATAACAATAACTTCTATTCTTTGATGATTTGAAAATTGTGATGGTCCCCCTGATTCAGTAACCGTTTTTGGTTTCCAGGTCTGTTTTGGTTTACCAGTGTCATTCTTTAACAGTTTAACTTCATGATTGTTTGAAGTTTTTGAAAATTTTGAATTTTCTGGCTTAACTGAAACAGATTGTTTGTTGACCACATCGGTTTTAATTGCATTTTCAATTTTCTTGACCTGTTGGCGTTTCTGTTTCTTTTCCCTTTCTTTTACAAGGCGGGGATCTTGTTTTACAGAAACAGATCGTTTGCGGTCAGTTTGGTCACGGGGATCATCTTCTTTGGCTTTTAATTTATGAAGATACGGGCAATTTCGAATGATATGCCCAATAGTACCACATTCAAAACATGATCTTCGTTCAACAAACCCCGAAGTATCATGTGATCGTCTTGCCGATGATGAAGATGAACTTTGTGATCTCGAGGTACTAGGTTTCGAACAACTTGGTTCATTCCTTTTCATCACTGTTGCTTTCTTGACAAAATCTAAGTTAGATTGATTTTGAAATGTTTCAATTTTGTCCGTTCCCTTAGATTTCACAAAGTTCACATTCTTTTTCTTCTTCTGATTCGGCTTCCTTTGAATTTGAGTCGGTGTCTTACCTTTCAATTTGGTATGATTTTGCTGGGCTTTCACTGTCGGTAATTTCTTGTTCCCAAATTGTTTTCTGACTTCAGCCTTTGGGATAGGAGGACACTGTGTGACTGTAACATGTGGTCCTGTCTTTCCCAAAAACTTACTTGTCGAATTTTCAAAGACTTTACAGATTAAAGATTGATTAACATTTTTAATAGGAAAATCTTTGTCTGAATAGACTTTATCATCACCAACAAGAGTGTACAGCAAATCCACACTCTCCGACTCTTTTGCAGATGTTGACTCGGTTGGAACAGTCTTAGCGGGTTTTGCGGGAGGATCACATAGAATATGATTCTCAAGAGGTATGTCCTCTTCTTTGATTACCGCATCAGACTTTTCCGAATCAGTATCATCGGATTCATCATCAGAAGAATCAGTATCCTCAATCACAACTGTAGGATCCTGATTCTGTTCAGCAGAGGACACACATGTATCTGCTGACACATCTGAATCTGATGATACTTCTTTCTTGTATCCGAGACCTGTTGCACATTCTGCCGCAAATTCCTTAACATCTAGAGGAACAGATGGTTCAAAATGAGTTCTATACTCCTCATCGGGCAGTGCATCATAATTGTGTCTGACAGGTGGTGGACATTGCTTATATCCAATGCATGTGACATCCTTTTTCTCTTTCTGCACATCAATGATGTGATCCAACACATAGCTAGAGCTTAAATAGCTATCTAACTTGAGTCGGATCGCCTCACTTTCTGTTTTAACACAAGCCATTTCCTTTTGCATTACCTCAAGGCGAGTTATATACAAGTTAATGTCAGTTTGTTTTCTGGAAACCATTTTTGTTAACTCGATTTTATCTTTCTTTAATTTTTCAATCATCGATTTAAAATCCTTTTCATGGTTTTCATAAAACATGTTGGCTTCAGTGCACTTTGAAAGATCAACAGTCAATTTCTGATTATGAATGAATGTCACATCATATTTCTCTTGCAAAGCCTCGTGTTTGCCTTGCAATTCACACCACTTATCATTCAATGACACATGTTTGTCTTGCAAGTCAAACAAACTAGCTTGTACAGCATCATGTTTGCCTTGCAACTCAGACATGTTTGCTTCTAAATCAGCACATTTAACACGCAAACTATCACAGTCATCACAGCTAACAGAAGTGGGTTCATCGACACATACCTGACTTGATGAACTGTCGACATTAGCCATAAAGGCTGAATGGAGAGAAGACGAAGAATAAGCAGCTTGATCCACCAAAATAGATCTTCTTTGAATTCCTGCTGCAGCTTCATCCAAAAGTTCATCAATAACTGCATCGACTGACACACTTGATGTGTCATTTTCCTGATCATTCCTTGAACCCGAGGACTCTTCATCCGAACTTCCACTGTAACCTGAGCTGTTTTCATCTTCAGAAGATTCATCACCATTGGTGGAAGATTCTCCACCACTGGCATGATTTAGATCCTTGACAATTTCAGCAAAACAAGCTGTTCCATCTGGAGCATCATTTCCCAACTGGATTGACCAATCACAGCCTTCATCTACTTGAACCACAAGTGCCTGGTTGGCATTTGATGGTCCTGCTTGAGTCTGGTTGTTGACAGGCACCAATGTGCGAACATTGTTCCTGTTCTGGTTCTGCTGGTTGCCTTGACCTCTAAAAGGATTCTGGTTTCCATGTTGAGATGGCCTCGTACATTCACGCTTGAAATGACCACGTTTCCCACAATTGAAGCATCTAACAGCCTGCTTATCAAACCCATACTTGGTGTCTTTCTTACCTTCCAAGCTGGTTCTCCCCGTTCTTTCCATGAAATCCTTTGCTCGCCTAACAGCACTGGCAAAGGCCCACTTGATGTCCATCATCTCCATCTCCTCTTTATCTATCTGCTGATAGTCTTCTTGTGTCAGATTAATGTTGCCAATCTGACCTTCTACCAATCCACAGTATGCGCTCACCAAAGTGTTTAGCAGCTCCATGTGTTCCTTGGCTACTTCCACACTGACTTTAGAAAAGCTTGAGGTGTCGAGCCGTACTGTATTTGGCTTTGATTGCTGACTAGCAGATGATGTGCTTCCATAACATGCTTGCTGTTGAGGAGGAAGTGGATTCCCATACATATCAGTTGTTCTGATAGGCTGTTGTGGTGCTGGTTGAGAAGCTGGTTCAAACGGATTTCCGTACATATCTGTAGTTCTGATAAGTCGTTGGCTCTGCTGTTGTGGTACTTGTTGAGGAACAGGTTCAAGCGGATTTCCATACATGTCTGTTTTTGGAAGGACTGGAACTTGAACAGTATTGCCATACATGTCAGTGGTAGACACAAACGCTGTTTGAATTGGAGCATGTGAAGAAGGTTTTGTAGAAGTGCTAGAAGTTCCATAATACATCTCAGGATTTTGGGGCACTGGAACTCTTTTCGCTTTGAGAGTTTCTTCCTGATTCTTGTTTTCCAAGATTTGAACAAAGTCATTGAAGGTTGTTGTAGCTAACGTGCCATTGCACTTCATGATTTCCAAGAAAGTATTCCATTGAGGTGGCAACGCATCTGCGAACTTTTTCACAATCTCTGCTGGAGGTGTAACAACATCAAAATTTGACAATTCAGACAGCAAATGATTAAATCGACTTGTCAAATCTCCTAAAGATTCATTCTCCATACAAGAAAAACCATCGAACTTTTTCTTTAGCAAGTCTTTTCTCAATTGACGTGTCGCTTCATTTCCCACGCCCCTTGTCTTCAATGCGTCCCACAACCTCTTTGTTTTCTTGTAATTGACAAATTGATGATAAATGTCTTTACTTAACGCCTGAGTAAGAATGGCATACGCTTTCTTTTCTAAGTCATAGACCTTCTTCTGATCTTCCGTAAGATCAGCAAATGTAGCAGCAGATGAAGCGGCAACCTCTATTGTTTGATCAAAATCTGTGATAAAACGCAACCACAGTTCTGTATTTTGACCAAGGACGTATGTATGAAATCTACCAAACCATCCCGGATATTCACTTAAGTGCATCAACTTTGGAGGCCTATTCAAACTTCCCGTTTCACTTTCGCTTAGCAAAAGGCTTTGAACACTTGGAGCTTGATTTGATACGAATGCCCATTGACTGGTAGATGTAGCATTAGCTTGCAAAGATGCCGGTGCGGGAGACGGAGTTCCATAGTACATTTCTCTAAATAAATCCTCACTGCTTCTATACTTGTTTTCTGTATTTGACGAAGTACCCCAGGCCGGATTCATTTTTGATCAAGAAAGGATACCTGTTCGAAAGACTTGAAAAACACAAACTGTTAAACACAAACAGACTCTGGATCGAAAAATCACCACTTGTTCGAAGGATCAACAGGGTTCGAAAGATTTCTGTTGAATTTCGAACAATGTTTTCGAAAGATTCTCCAAACAAAGAATCCTTATCTTTCGAAAAATGAACTGTAGACCGAAAGATGAACACTGATGAATGTCGAACGATGACTTCGAAAGACTTCGAAAGACTCCCCAGTCGAAGGATCCTTGTCTTTCGAGAAAGAGCAGCAGACCGAAAGATATATGTTTCGAAAATATTCCTTGGACCGAAAGATAAGTCTCACACTTCGAAGGATGCTCGAAGGATGACTATCTGTCGAACCTCCTTTGGTCGAAAGATGATCTTTCGACTTCGAGGGATATCCTTCGATCTTACTGACACGGTTGACAAATGTGACGGGTTGGTGAAAAGTTGACAGGTTGGTGAGAACTTTCGGCAGAAAGTATGTTCAGATCATATCTTCTGAACATGCAGGTTTCACCAAACAGGTAATGTCCAATATTTTAATCAGTTTACTCTTTTCAATGCACAAACAAGTTTAATATTCAAATTTTTAAGATCAAAGGTGTATTTTATCAAGAACACTATGAAAACTTCAAGAACACCACCCAGAAAAATAAGAATTTCGGTGAACCGAAACTCTCCAAACACACGATTTTGCTAAAATGTTTAACAAAAACCAACAACTAACATGAGAACATGAAAAATACCAAGGTTTTTAACAAAACACCAAGCAAAAACAGCAAGATAATCCAGAAAATATGAACTTTTTAGAAATCCGAAACACACCCGAAAACACTCGGTTTTAACAAGGAGAAGAGCCAAGGCTCTGATACCACTTGTAGGTCCGGCTAGGGGAGGATCTAGTCGCCCAATCCTTGTATACGAACACACTAGCGAGTGCGGAATCCAAGCTAGCATGCAAACCGAGATAGAACACGCAAAAGCACGACACACAAAGTTCAACGATTAACACCACTTGTATTAATGCGTATGAAAGGTTCCGGTTACAAGCACAATGTTTACAAATCTGTATTGCAAACTCTCTAATGTGTGTGTGTGTTCCTGTTTTCCCTATTTCGAACTCTAACTGAAGTGAACACAATACACGGGTATTTATACCCAACACAGCTGGTCTGGTCGAAGGATCAGATAGGATGATCGAAGGATCATCTATCGACCAGGAACAGCTCGAAGGATCAGCGTGTACCACGAAAGATGTGATCTTTCGTGGTCCATCCATCGAAGGTCATCTTTCGAGCTTATCATCATCGAAAGATATAAGTGATCCTTCGATGATACATCCTTCGACCCAGACGCATTACAACCAAAGTGTTGACTGTTTGGCCAAGTCAAACCAGGAGGATGGTTGACTTGGTCAAACTTACACGACTAATAAAGACATCGTTTCGTATACAGACAAAGTACAGACACAAGTGCATCAACAGAATGATTAAATGACAGTTAAGATTTATGTTGAAAATTGCGATTAGATACTTTCACTTGTACATATAACTTTTAAGTGTAAAATGTAAGGTGATTAGATAACCACCCACCGTAGTAAAATTTTTCTAGGTAGAAGTCGTTCTAGTTCAAAAAAGAACACCTTCCTATGCTATTATACTTTGGCATTTTAGTATACTTATCTAAAAACATTCATATCCCATTCTCTAAAAATAAACTTTCTCTACAATATAGAGACATTAACTAAGAGCACTAACATTAGAGTCTTCAACTCTATCTATATAAAATTATACCTTTTTACTAAATTTTGTTAATTTTTCAAAAACAACTCACATACGATAATTGTTATGAAATAGATAAAATAAATTTAGGCCCTATTCGCAAATCTTCTCACTGCTGCCGTGCTGCGACTAAATCACTGAAAGTCTGAATCACTGCGAAATTGCGAAATTCCCTGATCTGATCGAATGATGATCAACGTTTTGTTTCCAGTTTCCCTCATCCCAATTCCCTGTGCGATATACTATACTGCCTGTGACAGTGCGACATTTTGTTTCCTTTCCCTGATCTAGCAGGCCCTTATTTTTGTTTAGACTAGTCACTTAGGCTTGTGAATTGGGCCATTTTTTAAAAACTTTTAAACAGACCCTTATTTAAAAAATTTTGGGTCTTTTAGCAGACCCTTGTTTATACAAACATCCAGAATTTATATATATATATAGGGTGGGGTTTCTTGAGTGAACACTAATGTATTTGCGAACTGAATGAACAAATCTTGGCTATTGATTCTGTGACAATCCGAACTTTCAAGGTCGGTGTCTCTCAGTATCTCTTAGTCACGTGATTCTGTTTTCTGATTATTTCCTTTCATATCTCTTGCGACGATAAAAATTGTTAAGCACTAGTGTATGGGATATACTTGCTATATGTATAACGTGACTAGGTTTGTGTAACGTGTGTTTAACTGATTAATTGCTTGAAGCCGTTAAAACGCTCTTATGTGCCAATTAGCTAACGTAGAGAACTATTCCCACATGTCCTCATATCGGCCTACACATATAGATCAGGCCCGAAACCCAAATCTGGTATCGCGCGTGTACTTGAGGGGTTGTAGAGCGTGTTAAGTAATTGTAACAGCCCAAACGTGTGGGCCTAAGCCCGATTATCTCGGCCCAAAGGGGTGTACCGCCCCAAAACCCCAAACCCCCATCTTATATGTTACGTGTTATGCTTCTTGATTAGAGGAAATCAAAACAAAACCCTACCTCCATACGATTACGTACAGCAGGAGAGCCCCCTCACTTTCGTCGAAGCTTCCTCTCTTGAGGATCATTTCGTGTGTCTAACTCTATTCGGTTAGTAATCAATATCTCAGTTTCATTATGTGTGTTTAAGTGGTGTCTAGTTAGTATGTGATTATGTGAAGGTAGTTACGTGTATATTTTGAGTATGTATTGGAAATCATCCACTGCCATGACGAAATTATAATATGATATTATGTGATATGATGACAAACAAGAATTGATCCATGTTGAAATTGTCGAACCCACTAGTTATGTTGGTCCTATCAAAGTAGGCCACTGAATTTAAATAATCGATGTGATATATTTTTGGTTAGTGGTCCAATAGATGTAAAGGTAAGTGACCTGAGAATGGATAGCCTTGATTAAAAGATGGCAGCCATGTGTTTGCAGTATTGGTTTAATTGAACAATGTGATAGCCATGATGTTTCTTTTTGTAGTATTTAATGGTTATTATGATGATGGTATATCAAAGTCAACAAGTCTTTTGAATGTTAGACCTTTAATAACATGCAAAAACAAATGATTCCAAAACCTCGTCTGACAACAATGATATATAACTGGACCGAATAATTGATAGTGGGCTGTTAGTCTTAAATTAATATCAATTAACTGATTTGGGCCGTGATGTTTAGTTTAGTTGTGGGAATGTGGGGTTTGCTAACTATGTTGGGCCACAAGACTAACATTAGTTACTTAATAAACTGGGCTGCACGGTTAATGATTGTTCAGGTTGGGCCGCACCTTGTCTGGGTCGCACGGGGCTGGGAAATACTTTTAGGAGCATATTAAATGTGTGTAGTTATGTTGTTTTCTGACTTTGGGCCGATCCAGAATGGGGAGCACTAAAGGTATGACTATGTAGGATGCACACTAGAACTATTTCATTATGTGTTCATGAAATGTGTTGATTATTTGTGTACTATTGATTGAATTATAACGGGGTATTTTCTGATACGTTATTGGCGTAGTATGAACGAAAGAGGTGTGACTGATGTGCTAGTACGTGACCCCAAACAGTAATTGTAAATGTGATGTGCATTAAATGTGCTTGATGTGAACAATGAATACGTAGATTATTTATACGTGAAAAGTGTGGTACATGTGCATGTGGAACTGACTGTAATCGGTAACCATTTTAGGACGTGTTTGACCAACTAATAAACAAGTACTTAATCTTACCGAGCAAACCACAGGTGAGTTCATCTCTCTTGAGCATGCGTCCCGGTGGTTGGGACAGTCAGTGGGTATCCCGGGGAGGGATAAGTCTTTTGGGTAAAAACGGGAATGTTGGATAATATACTCTTCCTATCACCTTTAAAGTCCCTCCGTGTTGTTTGGTTACCGGGGAGGTAACATGGTATTAGTTAGTAGCGCTACTTAGGTTTGGCAACCTCACCCCGTTCCTGGGAGGACGGGTGTTGAACTAATGACCTAGTCATGACCAATGCTTTGATAGGAGCATTGGAGAAAGGGCAAAATAATCAGATACCGTCTTGTATTCGGAGTATTATCAACATTACTTTCAGAATTAAATTCAATGGATTAACTAAACACTTGGTAACTAACGTTTTCGTAAAACTATGAACTCACCAGCGTTGTCTGATACACTTGTTGCATGCTCGCAGGTCGTTAGGTTATATGGATTTGGAACTTGCTGTCTGAAGTAGCTGGAGTGGTCATGGGTCGTGCTGATTGGATATGAATGATGGGTCTATTGATTACATACATTTAATTTGAAACAGTTAACTATGTTTTCTTTTATTTGCTTCCGCTGAACATGTTGGTTTTCATTCAAACTTATTGACGGTAGTTTTCAGTAATAAATGATGATTTTATTTAACACTTGTGATTGGTTCAATATGATTAGTGGCTCGTTATTGGTTTGTCACACGCCTAACAGGGACACTCCCTAGGTGGTATTTTGGGGGTGTGACAGTTTGGTATCAGAGCCACTGGTTATAGTGAACTTGATTTTAAAACGTTTTTATAAAACCAGACTATAACCGAATAGTACCGAAATCGACCATGACACTCAGCTCCAGACTGCAAGGTTCGTTTCTCATTTACTATTGCATAGTATATCTAGTGTACACTTATGTATAACATTACACGTGAATGCACACCTGACACTGCAGTATGAGCCCTTATGTTACCAACCCCTATTATGTGATCTGTTAGTGTGACACTACCCATTGCTTATTATGATTCTTAACCCTGTAATACCTTTCGTTTGCTGTTTGGATGAGGGGAAACCTTTTAGCGCGAGTTAAGAGGCACTGAGATAAGCATGCAAATTGCCTTATTATTGTGGGTGCACACATAATAATAATGTGGGGTGCATGTGAGTCCCAGTGAGGCTTAACAAGTGAAAAGGGGGTTCCGTTCCGTTATTTGGTTGATGTGAAACACAACAGTCTATAAGAGTCATAACAATGATTGTCTCCTACTTGAATGTGATCTTTTCACTTCCCTCTGAAACCTTTCGAATCTCGATGCTATCGAGTATTACCTGAATACCCATCTGAATGTCTAGCAAACTGTTTAGAATGCTAGGTGCTTGTACGAACGTCCCTGAGTGGATGTTGCAGCGTCAATGATTGGTCTATACCCCTTCCCCCCCACCCCCACCCCCTCACTCCCCTTTGTTGTTGGAACTCAATGTACTGACGTCTTAGACCCCGAAGTGCGATCACTTCTGCAACACTCTCGCAACATACCATGTATTACTCAATCGACTTGCTAGATCGATGGACAAGAGGATGAGTGTAGTACTTTACCGGTTCCAGTATTTGGACAACCCTGATTACCGGCAACGAACACCAGCGAATTGGCTACAATCGAATCCTTAACCCTAGTCAATGACTTATGGGAGTCGACTCTTACGAATTAATCGGGACACGGAATGTGTAACTTCCCACGCAGTGAGTAGTGTCTTAGGACACGACATGGAATGGGACAAGATGGACCTTGTTGTTGAAAGATCGTAGGGCCCAGTTTTAAGCAACGACAGTAGAGGCAACGGTCACGGCAACATCAAGGAACTCGTAATTGTAGCTTACAGTGTGGAAACAAAGATAACCTCGACAAGGATTGACTTTGCTAAGTCAAAGTGCCAACATCCAAGGGAACAAAGACGGTACTAGGAATTCTCGCAACAAGAACAACAACACTGGAAATGATGCTTACGGAAGGGCATTTAGGATTGGCGTAGGTAACGCTAGGCATAATAGCAACATGGTAACTTGTATAAGTAGCCCTGTTTTGGTTAACCCTGATGCTTCTTGAAATCGAACCTGTGGTGGCAGCAACTGATGGCAAGTCAAATGAAACCTCATATGTTCGTTGGGATGTAAACTCGACCTTGTGGGATAAGTGTTCGACGTCAACCTTCTTACTGCTATCCTCGATAATTTGATGCAGTAGTTAGTATGGATTGGTTACCCATACATCGCGCAGATATACCCTGCAAGAAGAAACCTTTGTGTACCCCTCTCCCTAGTGTAGAATCGTCATCTGTTCCAAAGTACCAGAGTTGTGTAAGGGTTAGCATCAATTCTGCAATGAAAGCCCAGAAGTGTCTACGGAGGGATTACCCCGCTATGCTAGCAAGCGTTTCTGATTATCAGGCTAAGGAAAATAGGATCGAGGATCCACCAATTGTTCGTGACTCCTCTCGGTGTGCTACTCGAGGAACTTTCAGGTTTACTTTCACAACTGTTAGTCGGAATCTCAGTTGATCTCACGACAGAGGAAGCTCTGAATACTCGTACATTGTACCATCTTGCACAGGAGGGTTGCAAGAACTATTTAATCAACTACAGGAAATACTGGACAGGAGTTTGTCGGACCTAGCTTTTCGCTTTGGGGAGCCCCAGTTATATCCGGGAAGATAAGCCTTTTCATACGTGTATTGGTTATCAAGAACTTAACAAGGAGACAGTTAAGAACCGTTTGCTATGTATTGGCAACCTGTCTACCAGTGCGAGGGTCAAGCTTCCATTCGAGGAATGACTAATGAATGAACTATCTTCAGATGGGAGTCCAGAGGGGAGAACGTTCCTACAATGGCATATCAGACGCAGGGTGGCCATTGCGACTTTGTATTCCAAAACCTCTGGGCTAATCATCACGCCGGCAGCTGCATAGATCACATGAATCAACTATGCTTACTGACAACGTGTTGAATCATTTCCAGGAGAAAGGAACATCACAGACGACATCTGAATCTTATTTTAGGGCTCTTGAGGGAGGAGCCATTACGTGCGAAGTCCTGTTTAATGTAACATCTAGATTAGAGAGATGCATTTTGATCATGTAACCAACGAAGTGGGAATACACGTGGATCTTGCTAGGATCCATTTTGCTAGAAACTGATCGACACCAAAGAGTCCTTCGGGAAACGGCAATTTCTTGGTCTCGTTAGATACTATCGCAGATTCATCACGGGATTTTCGAAGATTGCGCAGCTTTAATCTCTTTAGCACAGCAGGGTGCTGTGTATTCGTGGGAGACAAAACAGGAGGACGTCTTCTCAGCTTTTGAAACCCAACACTACAATGCACTGAGCATCGTCTTTACCCGAGGGTACGGGTGATCTAGTGGTATACCATGATGGTTCGAATCAGAGTCCTAGTTACACGCCGATGCAACCCGAGAAGGTGATGGCTTACGTGGTGGATTTACAAGAAGAGCTGCACGAGTCACGACCTGTGGTGGAAGCCATGGTCTTTGGATTTAAGTTGGAGGCATTACTTGGACGGTACCAAATGCACTACCTAGACCGGTCACAGGGGCCTCCCGTATACCCTTGTTTCGAAGGAGCTAAACATGTAACGACACCGCTGGATGGAGCTATTGGATGAATACGACCGTGAAACCTGGACGTGCACGAGCTTTGCAGCCTACTATCGACTCTAACATACCTGATCAGACGCGCCTTGCCTAAACTGAAGAACTGAAGGAAGAGAGTTCTCAAGATAAACCCATGCGGGGCATGGGGAAGCAACCTTTGGCAGGTCGAACGATATTTGCTACTTCGTGGAATGAACATGGACCTCACTATTTAGTAACATTAGGGAACTGGTGCAGGAGAAGCACATGGATCTCGATATCCTAATCATCTGAGTTTTGCTAGGACGTATTGAAACCCGAAGACCATGTACGAATGATCGGGCCTGAAGGCCCACATAGCCACGCATGAGAACGGAGTTTGACATATGGGAAAGTCAAGGTGGGATGTTAGCAAACAGAAACACATATATGGAAATGAGAACAGACTGTCATGGATTTTGTCACTAGTCTACTTACAACTCGAAACGGAAACATTATCACCTGAGTGATCGTTGATGGACTCAGGTTACCAGCACTCTTTCTTGCAATCAAGAAAACTGACGAGTCTTCACAGTTGTGAATGTTCCCCTGAGAGAGGCGACTTTTAGGCACGAGGTGTCAACTCCTGTTACCTCAGAATTTGATCTATGCATGAATTATGTCAGGCAATACACAACACCCTTGGTTCACGATAGGACCAGAGCATTGTTTATCGCCGTTGGGCAAACGATTAGAAAAAAACGAACTCTCCTGGCACTCGAAGAGATGCTGCGAGCATGTGTGTGATTGGCTTTAGTGCAAATTGGAAGGACACTTACCTATGGTTGAGTACTACTGCTGCAGTTATCATTTTGGTAACCAGACAGCTCTGTTGAGGCATTACATAGACGATAATGCCAACCTTCTTGTTGGACTGAGATGGGTGACAACTTATTTACGGGTCCAGGAATGGTACTCGAAACTCTTGGGAAGGTTGTTTGGATCGAGAGGTCAAAGTGCGTAAACATAGTCGTATCACGATCGTGAGTGTTCGTTGGAACTCAAGACGTGGACCGGAGTTCACGTGAGAGCGCGAGGATCAGATGAAGCTCAAGTATCCTCAACTTTTTTTCTATCGATCAATCTAATTCTGGTACTACCGGTGAATTTCGGGACGAAATTCCGTTTCAAGTTGGGGATGATGTGGCACCTGAGCAAAATCCGCAGCAATCTTGATTTTTCAATTCACTCCTTTATACTTACTTGTCAAATTTCGGGACGAAATTTCTTTCAAGTTGGGGATGATGTGACAATCCGAACTTTCAAGGTCGGTGTCTCTCAGTATCTCTTAGTCACGTGATTCTGTTTTCTGATTATTTCCTTTCATATCTCTTGCGACGATAAAAATTGTTAAGCACTAGTGTATGGGATATACTTGCTATATGTATAACGTGACTAGGTTTGTGTAACGTGTGTTTAACTGATTAATTGCTTGAAGCCGTTAAAACGCTCTTATGTGCCAATTAGCTAACGTAGAGAACTATTCCCACATGTCCTCATATCGGCCTACACATATAGATCAGGCCCGAAACCCAAATCTGGTATCGCGCGTGTACTTGAGGGGTTGTAGAGCGTGTTAAGTAATTGTAACAGCCCAAACGTGTGGGCCTAAGCCCGATTATCTCGGCCCAAAGGGGTGTACCGCCCCAAAACCCCAAACCCCCATCTTATATGTTACGTGTTATGCTTCTTGATTAGAGGAAATCAAAACAAAACCCTACCTCCATACGATTACGTACAGCAGGAGAGCCCCCTCACTTTCGTCGAAGCTTCCTCTCTTGAGGATCATTTCGTGTGTCTAACTCTATTCGGTTAGTAATCAATATCTCAGTTTCATTATGTGTGTTTAAGTGGTGTCTAGTTAGTATGTGATTATGTGAAGGTAGTTACGTGTATATTTTGAGTATGTATTTGTTGGTGCACTTATGTCTGTACTTTGTCTGTATTCGGTCACGATGTAAAACGATGTCGTTGTTAGTCTTGTAAGTTTGACCAAGTCAACCATCCTCCTGGTTTGACTTGGCCAAACAGTCAACATTTTGGTTGTAATGTGTCTGTGTCGAAGGATGTGTCACGAAGGATTGCTTATCCTTCGATGATGATAAGCTCGAAAGATGTCCTTCGATGGATGGACCACGAAAGATCACATCTTTCGTGATACATATGGATCCTTCGAGCTGTTTCTGGTCGATAGATGATCCTTCGATCATCCTATCTGATCCTTCGACCAGACCTACTGTGTTGGGTATAAATACCTGTGTGTTATGTTCACTTCAGTTAGAGACAACACAGGAGAGAACACTGAGAGCAGATAAGGAACACACACACACTCTGAGAGTTTGCAGAACTGATTTGTAAACATTGAGCTTGTAACCGGACCTTTCATACGCATTAATACAAGTGGTGTTAATCGTTGAGTCTTGTGTGTTTATCATTTGCGTGTTCTATCTCGGTTTGCTATCTCGGTTGGATTCCGCACAACCGGGTTGGTTTGTACACAAGGATTAAGCGACTAGATCCTCCCCTAGCCGGACCTACAAGTGGTATCAGAGCCTTGGCTCTTATCCTTGTTAAAACCGAGGTGTTCTTGCTGTTTTTCGGGTTCTTAAAGTTCATATTTTCTGGAAAATCTTGCTGTTTTTGCTTGGTGTTTTGTTAAAAACCTTGTTATTTTTCATGTTTTCATGCTAGTCTTGGGTTTTTGTTAAACATTTTAGCAAATATTGTGTTCCGAAAGTTAGTGGGTTTACCGGAAAACTCAGATATTTGGGCTGTGTTGTTGACATATTCAAGTGTTCTTCATAATATTACACTCTTTGATCTTAAAAAAATTTGAATATTAAACTTGTTTGTGCATTGAAAAGAGTAAACTGATTAAAATATTGGACATTACCTGTTTGGTGAAACCTGCATGTTCAGAAGATATGGTCTGAACATACTTTCTGCCGAAAGTTCTCACCAACCCGTAAACTTTTCACCTACCTGTCACATTTGTCAACCGTGTCAGTAAGATCGAAGGATATCATCTTTCGACCAAAGGAGGTTCGACAGATAGTCATCCTTCGAGCATCCTTCGAAGTGTGAGACTTATCTTTCGGTCCAAGGAATATTTTCGAAACATACATCTTTCGGTCTACTGCTCTTTCTCGAAAGACTAGGATCCTTCGATTGGGGAGTCTTTCGAAGTCATCTTTCGTGTTCATCTTTCGGTCTACAGT
Organism: Helianthus tuberosus; assembly: GCA_030545235.1. NCBI lineage: Eukaryota > Viridiplantae > Streptophyta > Magnoliopsida > Asterales > Asteraceae > Helianthus > Helianthus tuberosus. The sequence goes on from JARYGA010046105.1 coordinate 718,098, forward strand.
CCTTTTTCGAAAGATAAGGATCCTTCGGTTGGAGAATCTTTCGAAAACATTGTTCGAAACTCAACAGTGATCTTTCGAACACTGTTGATCCTTCGAACAGGTGTTGATCTTTCGATCCTTAGTCTGTTTTTGTTTGTTTAACAAGTTTGTGTTTCAGGTCTTTCGATCTCAGATCCTTCGGCTGGTGTAACAATTTTTTTTTCAAAAATGAATTCGATGTGGGGTGTTCCGGTAAATGCAGAGATGTATTTTGGTACTCCGGCTCCGGATTCGGGTTCGCAAGCTAATGCTACAACTACCGGTCAATGGGCATTCGTATCAAATCAAGCTCCAAGTGTTCAAAGCATTTTGCTAAGCGAAAGTGAAACGGGAAGTTTGAATAGGCCTCCAAAGTTGATGCATTTAAGTGAATATCCGGGATGGTTTGGTAGATTTCATACATACGTCCTTGGTCAAAATACATAATTGTGGTTGCGTTTCATCACAGATTTTGATCAAACAATAGAGGTTGCCGCTTCATCTGCTGCTACGTTTGCTGATCTTACAGAAGATCAGAAGAAGGTCTATGATTTGGAAAAGAAGGCATATGCCATTCTTACTCAGGCATTAAGCAAAGATATTTATCATCAATTTGTCAGTCACAAGACAACGAAGAGGTTGTGGGACGCATTGAAAACAAGGGGCGTGGGAAATGAAGCGACACGTCAACTGAGAAAAGAACTGCTGAAGAAAGAGTTCGATGGTTTTACTTGTATGCAGAATGAATCTTTAGGAGATTTGACAAGTCGATATACTCATTTGCTGACTGAATTGGTAAATATTGGGGTTGTAACAACTTCAGCAGAGATAGTGAAGAAGTTTGCAGATGCACTGCCACCTCAATGGAATAATTTCTTAGAAATCCTGAAGTACAATGGCACTTTGGATACAACAAACTTCGGTGACTTTGCTCAACTCCTGGAAAACAAGAATCAGGAAGAAACTCTCAAGGCCAAAAGAGTTCCAGTGCCACAAAATCCTGAAATGTATTATGGAGTTTCTAGCACTTCTACAAAACCTTCTTCACACGCTCCAATTCAAACAGCATTTGTGTCTAGCACTAGCTTGTATGGCACTCCTCCTCCAACAACAGACATATATGGAAATCCGCTTAATCCAGTTCCTCAACCAGTGCCACAACAGCAAAGCCAACAACCTATCAGAGCAACTGATATATTCGGAAATCCACTTCCTCCTCAACAGCAACAGCAAGCTTGTTATGGAAGCATATCATCTGCTGGTCAACAATCAAAGCCAAATACAGTACGGCTCGACACCTCAAGTTTTTCTAAAGTCAGTGTTGAAGTAGCAAAAGAACATATGGAGCTGCTAAACACTTTGGTGAGCGCATACTGTGGATTAGTGGAAGGTCAGATTGGTAATATTAATCTGACACAAGAAGACTATCAGCAGATTGATAAAGAGGAGATGGAGATGATGGACATCAAGTGGGCCTTTGCCAGTGCTGTTAGGCGAGCAAAGGATTTTATGGAGAGAACTGGGAGAACCAGCTTGGAGAGCAAGAAAGACACCAAGTATGGGTTTGATAAGCAGGCTGTCAAGTGTTTCAACTGTGGTGAACGTGGTCATTTCAAACGTGAATGTACGAGGCCATCTCAGCATGGAAACCAGAATCCCTTCAGAGGTCAAGGCAATCAGCAGAACCAGAACAGGAACAATGTTCGTACGTTGGTACCTGTCAACAACCAAAGCCAAGCAGGACCATCAAATGCCAATCAGGCACTTGTGGTTCAAGTAGATGAAGGCTGTGATTGGTCAATCCAGTTGGGAAATGATGCTCCAGATGGAACCGCTTGTTTTGCTGAAGTGGTCAAAGATCTTAAACACGCCAGTGGTGGAGAATCTTCCGCCAATGGTGGTGAATCTTCTGAGGATGAAGACTCTTCTGGTTATAGTGGAAGTTCAGATGAAGAGTCCTCGGGTTCAGGGAATGATCAGGAAGATGACACATCAACTGCATCAGTTAATGCAGATATTGATGAACTATTGGAAGAAGCTGAAGCAGGAATTCAAAGAAGATCCATTTTGGTGGATCAAGCTGCTTATTCTTCGTCTTCTCTCCATTCAGCCTTTATGGCTAATGTCGACAGTTCATCAAGTCAGGTATGTGTCGACGAACCCACTGCTGTTAGTTGTGATAACTGTGATAGTTTGCTTGTTAAATGTGCTGAGTTAGAGGCAAACATGTCTGAGTTGCAAGGCAAACATGATGCTTTACAAGCTAGTTTGTTTGACTTGCAAGACAAACATGTTTCTTTGAATGATGAGTGCTGTGAATTGCAAAGCAAACACAAGGCTTTGCAAGAGAAATATGATGTGACATTCATTCACAATCAGAAATTGACCGTTGATCTCTCGAAGTGCACTGAAGCCAATATGTTTTATGAAAACCATGAAAAGGAGTTTAAATCGGTAATTGAAAAGTTAAAGAAAGATAAAACCGAGTTAACTAAAATGGTTTCCAGAAAACAAACTGACATTAATTTGTATATAACTCGTCTTGAGGTAATGCAAAAAGAAATGGCTTGTGTGAAAACTGAAAGTGAGGCGATCCAACTTAAGCTAGATAGTTATTTGAGCTCTAGCTATGTGTTGGATCACATCATTGATGTTCAGAAAGAGAAACGGGATGTCACATGCATAGGTTACAAGAAATGTCCACCACCTGTGAGACATAATTATGATGCCATGCCGGATGAGGAAGATAGAGTTTTCTTTGAACCATTTGTTCCTTTAGCTGTTGAAGAATTTGCAGGACTCGGATACAAGAAGGAAGTATCATCAGATTCAGATGCGTCAGCAGATACATTTGTAACTGCTGAACAGAATCAGGATCCTCCAGTTGTGATTGAGGATGCTGATTCCTCTGATGATGAATCTGATGATACTAATTCAGCAAAGTCTGATGCGGTGATAAAAGAAGAGAACATACCTCTTGAGAATCATATTCTGTGTGATCCTCCTGCAAAGCCCGCTAAGACTGTTGCAATCGAGTTCGTGTCTGCAAAAGAGTCGGAGAGTGTGGATTTGCTGTACACTCTTGTTGGTGATAATAAAATTTATTCTGACAAAGATTTTCCGATTAAGAATGTAAATCAAGACTTAATCAGTAAAGTCTTTGAAAATTCGACAAGTAAGTTTTTGGGAAAGACAGGACCACATGTTACAGTAACACAGTGCCCTCCTATTCCAAAGGCCGAAATTAGAAAACAATATGGAAATCAGAAATTACCAACAGTGCAAAAACAGCAAAATCACACCAAACCAAAAGGAAAAGCACCGACTCAAGATCAAAAGAAGCCGAATCAGAAGAAGAAAAAGAATGTGAACTTTGTGAAATCCAAGGGAACGGACAAAATTGCAACTTTTGAAAATCAATCTAACTTAGATTTTGTCAAAAAGGCAACAGTGATGAAAAGGAATGAACCAAGTAGTTCAAAACCTAGTACCTCGGGGTCACAAAGTTCATCATCGGCCAGACGACCACATGATACTTCGGGGTTTGTTGAACGAAGATCATGTTTTGAATGTGGTACAATTGGGCATATCATTCGAAATTGCCCGTATCTTCATAAGTTGAAAGCCAAAGAAGATGCTCCCCGTGAACACAATCACCAAAAGCGACCTGTTTCTGTAAAACAAGATCCCCGACTTGTAAGAGAAAGGGAAAAGAAACAGAAACGCCAACAAGTTAAAGTGATTGAAAAGGCACTTAAAACTGATGTGGTTCAAAAACAATCTGTTCCAGTTAAACCAGAAAGTTCAAAATTTTCGAAAATTTCAAACAACAACGAAGTTAAAATTTCAAACAATCAAACTGGTATAACAAAACAGACCTGGAAACCAAAAACGGTTATTGAATCAGGGGGACCATCACAATTTTCAAATCATCAAAGAATAGAAGTTATTGTTGTTGATGAAAATGGAAGACCCAAGACCACAATGGCTTGGGTCCCCATCTCCAACTAATTATGTGAGTTCATGTGCAGGGTGTTCCAGGAGGAACTATCAGTAGACATTGGATTGTTGATAGTGGGGCATCCAGGCACATGACAGGCGACATGAAGCTTCTCTACGACGTCAAATCTATTAGAGGAGGTTATGTTGCTTTTGCTGGAGATAAAGGCGGATATATTACGGGTGAAGGAATGATTTCCAACGGGGTTGTTAGCTTTGATAAGATCAACTTTGTGCAACAACTTGATCACAATCTTCTTAGTGTTTCTCAAATTTGTGATAAGCAGTTTTCAGTACACTTTGATGCTAATGGATGTTATGTGCTGAAACCCGGCTTCAAAATTCCGAAAGAATGGATTCTCTTGTCGGCTCCAAGGATAAATGATTTGTATGTCCTTGACATGAGCCAAGCTATCACAACGTCTGCACAAGCAACATGTTTCGTTTCCAAAGCCACAGAAAAAGACACAATCTCTTGGCATAGACGAATGGGTCGCATTCACTTACGCAAAATGAATCATTTGGTGTCAAATGAATTAGTGAATGGTGTTCCTCTTAAAAACTTTCATCTTCAAGACGTCTGTGTTTCGTGCCAGAAAGGAAAACAAACGAAGAAGCGACATCCTACGAAGAAGATCAACACGGTGGCTGTTCCTCTTGAACGTTTGCACATGGATTTGTTCGGTCCTGTCAAGCACAAAAGCATTAGGAATGATCAATATTGCCTCGTGATAACTGATGATTATTCAAGATTTTCTTGGGTGGCGTTCATGGCACACAAGAGTGAAACCTTCGGTATTATCAAAAACTTGATCATTCAGATTGAGAATCTTTATAACTTGAAGGTTAGGCGGATACGCAGCGACAATGGTACTGAATTCAAAAATCATGCCATGGCGGAGTTTTGCACTTCAAAAGGTATTCTTCACGAATTTAGTGCAGCCTACACTCCTCAACAGAATGGCGTCGCTGAACGTAAAAACCGCACATTGATCGAGACTGCTAGGACCATGTTGGTAGAGTCGCAGCTGCCCATTCCATTTTGGACTGAAGCTGTGTCCTCTGCATGCTACACGTTGAACCGAGTCCTTACAGTCAAAAGGCACAACAAGACCTGCTTTGAGCTTATTAACAAACGGAAACCAGACTTGTCATATCTTGAACCGTTTGGAGCTCCTTGCACAATTATCGATCCTAATGGAAAGTTTGGGGCAAGAGCAATTGAGGGATACTTTCTTGGGTATTCCACCCCGAACTTAAGAGTCTGGAATCTAGAGACAAAAAGGGTCGAGGAATGGTCTGAAGTCAGAGTACAAAGGCACACTTTACCGGTTAGAAATCCTGGTCAGCCTTGGATGTTCGAGTACGATGACTTTTTCAATTCGATCAATGTTGAAGCCGTTGAAGAAAATGCTGCGGCTAGGATGTTTTTCGAGAGTGACAACGCAACAGATTCACCGTTGGTTCGTCCCATTATTGTCAATCAAGAACAATCCTCAGTGAACAATAATGCTCTCGACAATGAGGATTTTCACGATGCTACCGAATTGAACGAATCTTCAGAGGATGATGAATTTCTCGATGCAGATCAAGAAGTTCCTACAACAGCAGTACATGGTACTTCAGAAGGTACTCCTCCAGTGGTTGTCCCTAGAACAGCTGAAGCTACTGCATCATCCTCTTCGCCAATTCCGGGCATTGAATTGGTTGTTGATCTCAATCTCAACAATCTGGGTATAAATATTCCAGTTCAAGATAATCCAGAAACAAGGATTCACAATACCCATCCTCAACAAAACATCCTCGGAAATGTACAAAGTGGCGTTCAAACAAGAAACATGTTGCGAAACAACAACAATGCAGGCTTGTATACAGCTATCCGAGAATCTGGTCAACAAAATGATTGGTCTTTCGCGTGTTATGTCTCACAGGAAGAGCCAAGAACTTGGAAAGATGCTTTGAAAGATAGCTCTTGGTTTGAAGCAATTCAGGAAGAACTGCAACAATTCCAGAAGCTTGGTGTCTGGAAACTCGTAGAGAAACCTGCTGGTTACAAGAAGATTGGTACCCGTTGGGTGTTCAAATGTAAAAAGGATGACCGTGGAATCGTCATTCGAAACAAAGCAAGGCTAGTCGTTCAAGGTTTTCGTCAGATAGAAGGGATCGACTACAACGAAGTGTATGCACCTGTTGCACGTCTAGAAGCAATTCGGATCTTTCTGGCTTATGCCTCATTCAAAGGGTTCAAGGTATACCAGATGGACGTGAAAAGTGCATTCTTACATGGTGTGGTGGAAGAAGAGGTGTACGTCGAACAGCCTCCAGGTTTTGAAGATCCTATCCATCCCGATCGGGTTTGGTTGCTCAACAAAGCTCTATATGGTCTACATCAAGCACCGCGAGCTTGGTATGCAACCTTATCTAATTATCTGCTGGAGAATGGTTTTCGCAGAGGTCTTATCGATTGTACTCTTTTCATCAAAGAACAAGATGGAGATCTTCTACTGGTACAGGTATACGTTGATGATATTATATTTGGTTCTACTAATGATGTTTTGTGTAGGAATTTCGAGCGCATCATGCAGGATAAATTTGAGATGAGTGCTATGGGGGAAATGACTTTCTTTTTGGGCCTACAAGTACAACAAACCGAGTCTGGGATATTCATCCATCAGACTAAATATGTTGGTGACATCTTGAGCCGGTTCCAGATGTCTGATGCAACGCCCATCGGTACCCCATTGCCGCAAAATCACGGAATTACTCCAGACTTGAAGGGTGAAGCAGTTAGCCCCTCATACTACCGCGCGATGATCGGATCTCTTATGTACCTCACAGCATCAAGACCAGATATAATGTACCCAACCTGCCTGCTTGCCAGATATCAAGTTAACCCGAAGGCCTCACATCTTGCAGCTGTAAAAAGGATTTTTCGTTATTTGAAGGGTTACCCTGACACCGGTCTATGGTACCCTAGGGATAATAACTTTGACTTGATCGCATTCAGTGATTCTGATTTTGGCGGATGCAAAATCGACGGCAAATCCACATCGGCTGGATGTCAGTTTTTGGGAAATCGCCTAGTCACATGGCAGTGCAAGAAGCAGACGTGCGTCGCTACATCAACATGCGAAGCTGAATACATTGCTGCCTCAAGTTGTTGCTCCCAAGTCCTATGGATCCAACAACAAATGCGTGATTACGGTTTTGAATTCCTAACTACTCCTATTTACGTTGATAATTCTGCTGCATTACAGATCACTAGAAATCCTGTGCAGCATTCAAAGACTAAGCACATCGAAATTAAGTATCATTTCATACGTGATTGCTTTGAGAAAAGGCTAATCGATGTTGCTTACGTCCACACCGATGACCAACGTGCCGACCTTTTTACCAAAGCATTTGACAAATCAAGATTTGACTATTTATTATTGGTAAACGGCATTAAGGTCAAGCAAGAGTAATCCACATCGGAAAATCATTTTTGTAAATACCTTTGTGTTTTAAATTTGTCTTAGTTTATTGATTTTAGGGGGAGTAAATCCAAAATTTGAAAATCCAAAAACATCGAAAAATTTCAAAAACACAAAAACAATAGAAAAACAAAAATGAGTTTCCTGGCGCGCAAAAGAGAAAATGATAGTACATCAGTGGTCTGTCCAAACCTCTTTAAACCTAAACTGAAAAACGATAAGCAGCTCTATATAAGATGTATCGGTAGGCTCACACTCATTTTAAAGTGTGCAGGGTGATATAAACTTAAAACGACTGAAGACCAGGTGGGAACCATTCATTGGCATATGGTCTTAGTACCGAAATTTCGTTTGATAGATTGCCGAGGTTCTGAGATATTCGGTCTTTATGCTGCTTATCATCTGGGTATCATGGTTGTGTCTTTTACCGAAAAATAACGGGGACGCAAGTCTAGATCTTCCATGATACTATACATACGTGTACATACTGCATACGACCTCAATAAGTGATCAACAATCACATGTCCAACAAAATAAGTGATTAAATATCACATCTATCCGGGAGTCAAGTTCGTCTCTCTGCTGTACGAAAGTACTGACCTGTTCACGGACTTGCTCCTGTGCCCTCATGCATCGAAAATCAAGTTCCTCATCAATAAGTGATTCTATCACATAGGGCTTGTTTTCAATCAAAATAAGTGAGAATCTCACATCATATACGGTCAAACAGATGATAATCGGTATACTCACCGGTAAGATGAACCCTCGTGCATACCTTGATACGGGAATGTGTCGTGATGTGGATGAACACCGGTCGGTAAGTATAAATCATACTCTAACGTATCCCCTCGCCATGATTACATCTGATAAGTTGAGCTTATGTGGACAACAATACCGATAATTGTTATAGGATGCTTATCTTAATGTTAACTAATTGAACAACAAGAGCGTTTTGGCATGACCGTACACTGATATGATTCTCTTACCCTCGAAACTCGCAAAAAAAAAATGTCTGTAAATATTTATTTACTGCTTTAAATTTCTGCATCTTTGTATATATTTATTTACTGCTTTCAGTCCTTACATTTCTAATATTAAAACACACCTAAAATCTGTTTTAATATAAACTTTCTAAAACGTCAAAAAGATTTTATTTCTATCTTATTTTCGATTGTACGATGTTGGATCTCGAGTCTTCGTTACCTGAAACCTGATTGAAAACCAAAACGACTAAATCTTCATAAACGGTCGAAATTTGCAAGTTTTGAAAGTTAAAGACTAAAATTGACAAATTTTCTAAACTTTCAAACTGTCGGACGGTGTTTGTTTGAACAAATGGTCACATGTGTGTCGCTTACTTATGATATTCCAGGCAGTTGTTCTCATTACGCGTTTAGATTTCTTGCATGTGCAGATTCTAAAGGCATGGAGAACATGGTCGATGACAAGCTTCGGAATGAAGACACGACGTGAAGGCACTCAAATGATGAAGATGATCGAGTTGCCGCTGACCATCATCAACACCGCAAGGATCTCACTTCATAAAGATCAAGACTTTCACGAGCATAACTCAAGGGGGAGCTTATGTTAAGGGGGAGTTTGTCAACACACTTCCTACATGAAATGGGGAGTTTGTTGGTACACTTTCTGCTTTCAAGACGTGAAGACTTTGAAGATCCTCCGACATTGAAGACTTGAATAGAAGTCAAAGACTTGAAGACACGAGAACTTACAAGAATGAAGATCGAGACAAAGCTACAGCCAGACAAAGCTACAGCCAAGGGGGAGTTTGTTGGTGCACTTATGTCTGTACTTTGTCTGTATTCGGTCACGATGTAAAACGATGTCGTTGTTAGTCTTGTAAGTTTGACCAAGTCAACCATCCTCCTGGTTTGACTTGGCCAAACAGTCAACATTTTGGTTGTAATGTGTCTGTGTCGAAGGATGTGTCACGAAGGATTGCTTATCCTTCGATGATGATAAGCTCGAAAGATGTCCTTCGATGGATGGACCACGAAAGATCACATCTTTCGTGATACATATGGATCCTTCGAGCTGTTTCTGGTCGATAGATGATCCTTCGATCATCCTATCTGATCCTTCGACCAGACCTGCTGTGTTGGGTATAAATACCCGTGTGTTATGTTCACTTCAGTTAGAGACAACACAGGAGAGAACACTGAGAGCAGATAAGGAACACACACACACTCTGAGAGTTTGCAGAACTGATTTGTAAACGTGTGGGCCTAAGCCCGATTATCTCGGCCCAAAGGGGTGTACCGCCCCAAAACCCCAAACCCCCATCTTATATGTTACGTGTTGGGCTTGTGAATTGGGCCATTTTTTAAAAACTTTTAAACAGACCCTTATTTAAAAAATTTTGGGTCTTTTAGCAGACCCTTGTTTATACAAACATCCAGAATTTATATATATATATAGGGTGGGGTTTCTTGAGTGAACACTAATGTATTTGCGAACTGAATGAACAAATCTTGGCTATTGATTCTGTGACAATCCGAACTTTCAAGGTCGGTGTCTCTCAGTATCTCTTAGTCACGTGATTCTGTTTTCTGATTATTTCCTTTCATATCTCTTGCGACGATAAAAATTGTTAAGCACTAGTGTATGGGATATACTTGCTATATGTATAACGTGACTAGGTTTGTGTAACGTGTGTTTAACTGATTAATTGCTTGAAGCCGTTAAAACGCTCTTATGTGCCAATTAGCTAACGTAGAGAACTATTCCCACATGTCCTCATATCGGCCTACACATATAGATCAGGCCCGAAACCCAAATCTGGTATCGCGCGTGTACTTGAGGGGTTGTAGAGCGTGTTAAGTAATTGTAACAGCCCAAACGTGTGGGCCTAAGCCCGATTATCTCGGCCCAAAGGGGTGTACCGCCCCAAAACCCCAAACCCCCATCTTATATGTTACGTGTTATGCTTCTTGATTAGAGGAAATCAAAACAAAACCCTACCTCCATACGATTACGTACAGCAGGAGAGCCCCCTCACTTTCGTCGAAGCTTCCTCTCTTGAGGATCATTTCGTGTGTCTAACTCTATTCGGTTAGTAATCAATATCTCAGTTTCATTATGTGTGTTTAAGTGGTGTCTAGTTAGTATGTGATTATGTGAAGGTAGTTACGTGTATATTTTGAGTATGTATTGGAAATCATCCACTGCCATGACGAAATTATAATATGATATTATGTGATATGATGACAAACAAGAATTGATCCATGTTGAAATTGTCGAACCCACTAGTTATGTTGGTCCTATCAAAGTAGGCCACTGAATTTAAATAATCGATGTGATATATTTTTGGTTAGTGGTCCAATAGATGTAAAGGTAAGTGACCTGAGAATGGATAGCCTTGATTAAAAGATGGCAGCCATGTGTTTGCAGTATTGGTTTAATTGAACAATGTGATAGCCATGATGTTTCTTTTTGTAGTATTTAATGGTTATTATGATGATGGTATATCAAAGTCAACAAGTCTTTTGAATGTTAGACCTTTAATAACATGCAAAAACAAATGATTCCAAAACCTCGTCTGACAACAATGATATATAACTGGACCGAATAATTGATAGTGGGCTGTTAGTCTTAAATTAATATCAATTAACTGATTTGGGCCGTGATGTTTAGTTTAGTTGTGGGAATGTGGGGTTTGCTAACTATGTTGGGCCACAAGACTAACATTAGTTACTTAATAAACTGGGCTGCACGGTTAATGATTGTTCAGGTTGGGCCGCACCTTGTCTGGGTCGCACGGGGCTGGGAAATACTTTTAGGAGCATATTAAATGTGTGTAGTTATGTTGTTTTCTGACTTTGGGCCGATCCAGAATGGGGAGCACTAAAGGTATGACTATGTAGGATGCACACTAGAACTATTTCATTATGTGTTCATGAAATGTGTTGATTATTTGTGTACTATTGATTGAATTATAACGGGGTATTTTCTGATACGTTATTGGCGTAGTATGAACGAAAGAGGTGTGACTGATGTGCTAGTACGTGACCCCAAACAGTAATTGTAAATGTGATGTGCATTAAATGTGCTTGATGTGAACAATGAATACGTAGATTATTTATACGTGAAAAGTGTGGTACATGTGCATGTGGAACTGACTGTAATCGGTAACCATTTTAGGACGTGTTTGACCAACTAATAAACAAGTACTTAATCTTACCGAGCAAACCACAGGTGAGTTCATCTCTCTTGAGCATGCGTCCCGGTGGTTGGGACAGTCAGTGGGTATCCCGGGGAGGGATAAGTCTTTTGGGTAAAAACGGGAATGTTGGATAATATACTCTTCCTATCACCTTTAAAGTCCCTCCGTGTTGTTTGGTTACCGGGGAGGTAACATGGTATTAGTTAGTAGCGCTACTTAGGTTTGGCAACCTCACCCCGTTCCTGGGAGGACGGGTGTTGAACTAATGACCTAGTCATGACCAATGCTTTGATAGGAGCATTGGAGAAAGGGCAAAATAATCAGATGCCGTCTTGTATTCGGGGTATTATCAACATTACTTTCAGAATTAAATTCAATGGATTAACTAAACACTTGGTAACTAACGTTTTCGTAAAACTATGAACTCACCAGCGTTGTCTGATACACTTGTTGCATGCTCGCAGGTCGTTAGGTTATATGGATTTGGAACTTGCTGTCTGAAGTAGCTGGAGTGGTCATGGGTCGTGCTGATTGGATATGAATGATGGGTCTATTGATTACATACATTTAATTTGAAACAGTTAACTATGTTTTCTTTTATTTGCTTCCGCTGAACATGTTGGTTTTCATTCAAACTTATTGACGGTAGTTTTCAGTAATAAATGATGATTTTATTTAACACTTGTGATTGGTTCAATATGATTAGTGGCTCGTTATTGGTTTGTCACACGCCTAACAGGGACACTCCCTAGGTGGTATTTTGGGGGTGTGACAGATTCACACACGTGGATGGCTAGGATTTCATCATCAAATTATAAAATACACTAGTGTATTTCATCATCAAATCATGGCTATTGATCTACACACATGTATCGTCAGGATTAGTTCGCTCAGTTCGCAAACTACACTAGTGTTTACTCTTGAACCTATTCCTATATATATAGGGAAAGGATCATGAGAAAACTACATATAAATGAGAAAACTAGAAAACTAACTAAAAAGCCTAAAAAAAACTAAAAATATAAAAAATTAAAAAAAAACATGTACTGCACATGTGCATTATATGTGTACTACACATGTGCATTACATGCATAAAATTAGCTTTTTGAGTATAGTTTAGCTTTTAGGGTTAGTTTTTTTAGATGTTTAGGATTAGATTTTTTTGGTGTGTGTGTGGGGGGGGGGGGGGCTAGGTTTTTTTCGGGTTTATGTTTAGGGTTTAGTTGGGGGGGGGGGGAGGGGGTTAGGCTTTTGGTGGGAGGATGAATTTAGGTTTTTGGGGGGTGGGGGTTTAGGTTTTTGGGGGGTGTCGGTGGGGGGTGGGTTAAGTGGTTTAGGCTTTCCGTATTAGTGCACATGTGCAATACAATTTTTTTTTGAATTTTTTTTCATATATAAAAAATTGCGATTTTTAAAAAAAAATTCTAAAAAATTGGTATGTTTTTTAGGCTTTTTAGTTAGTTTTTTTTGTTTTCTCATGATCCATCCCCTACATATATATATATATAGGGGAATGATTCACTAAAAAGTGGATTTTGCCTAAGTAGCCTAAGAAGAAATCTTAACCATTCATTTTTCAAATCAATGGTTAAGATGAAAGGGTAGGAGAAAGGAGGAGTGCAAGGGTATCTTGGGAAAATCCTATTTATGGACTTTCTCTCTCCACATGCAAGTCACATGCATATTCCACCCTCATTTTTTAAACGTTCATAACTTTTTTATACGACATTATTTTTTCATAAAAATTTCACCGTAAAATCGAGCGTCTTTTTATCTTTAATTTGAGTACCATATTGCTATATAAAATATGAAGATTAAAAAAACCCACTTAAATGTGTTGTATTTCTATGTTATATAACATTTTTTGTGCTAAATTTTTGTACTATATTTTTGTGCTGAATTTTTTTGTCTTAAATTTTTTTTCCTCAATTTTTTTGTGCTAGATTTTTATGTACTACATTTTTTGCTAAATTTTTTCGTGCTATATTTCTTTGTACTAGATTTTTTTGTGCTATATTTTTTGTACTACATTTTTTGTGCTAGATTTTTTGTGCTAGATTTTTTTGTACTACATTTTTTTGTGCTAGATTTTTTGTGCTAGATTTTTTTGTACTAGATTTTTTTTGTTTATATTTTTTAAAAACAAAAGGGGTGCCACATGTCATTTTCACTCCTATTTATAAGGACCAAAATGCCCTTTATTCCTACTTATCAGGAGTGCCACATGTCATCATCACAATCCTTCTTAGGCTACTTAGGCAAAATCCACTTTTTAGTGGATCCTTCCCCTATATATATATATATGGGTAAGATCAAATAAAAAGTTAATTTTCCCTAAGTAGGATGAGAAGGAATCTTAACCATTTATTTTTCAAATCAATAGTTAAGATGAAAGTGTAGGAGAAAGGATGAGTGCAAGGGTATCTTGGGAAAATCATATTTATAGACTTTCTCTCTCCACATGCAATGCACATGCATATTTCACCTCAATTTTTTAAATGTTCATAACTTTTTTATACAACATTATTTTTTAATAAAAATTTCACCATAAAATCAAGCGTCTTTTTATTTTTAATTTGAGTACCATATTGCTATATAAACTATGAAGACTAAAAAAACCCATTAAAATGTGTTGTATTTTAAATAACATTTTTTTGTGCTGGATTTTTGTACTATATTTTTGTGCTAAATTTTTTGTGATGAATTTTTTTGTCTTAAATTTTTTTTCTCAAATTTTTTTGTGCTAGATTTTTTTGTACTACATTTTTTTGCGGAATTTTTTCGTGGTATATTTTTTTGTACTAGATTTTTTTGTGCTATATTTTTTTGTACTAGATTTTTTGTGCTATATTTTTTTGTACTAGATTTTTTGTGCTAGATTTTTTTTGTACTACACTTTTTTTGTTGTATTTTTAAAAAACAAAAGGAGTGTCATATGTAATTTTCACTCCTATTTATAAGGACCAAAATGCCCTTTATTCCTACTTATTAGGAGTGCCACATGTCATCATCACAATCCTTCTTAGGCTACTTAGGCAAAATCCACTTTTTAGTGGATCCTTCCCCCCTCTCTCTCTATATATATATATATATATAAATTTAAAAAAAATTCGGGCCCTATATTGATTTGGGCCCTAATCACAGGCACCTCCTGCACCCCCTGATAGACGGCCCTGAATGTGTTGAGGTGTTATTGTTTTCAGTATCCTTTTCTCTGTATTATAAATTTGGGGCTCCAATGTGAATGCTCTAAAACACCTCCACATCCCATTTTCTATTCTAGAGAATGAACAATAACCAACTATATTTGTGGTGTCATTATTCATCTATTTATAATTACCGGATGGTGGGTGTGGTGCAATGCAATGAGAGAGATGATGGTGGCTAGTGGGTGCAATGGTGGTGGTCAGGGTTCAGATGGTGAGGGTGGTGCAATGGTAGAGGTGGTGGTGGGTTGGTGTGGGGTGAATGGGGGCAAGTGGGAGAGAGAAACGTGAGAAAGAAAGGAATACCGTTTTTTTATTAATGTGTACTTATACATACCCATTATTTAAGTTTTTAATTTGTTTTGTTTGTTGTATTAAAAATTAAATAAATGGGTAAAATGACTAAACTGCCCTTATGTGACTTGATTTAACAAATAAAATTAGTTGAGTTAGGGCCAAGGACGTAATGTGCAAGATTTATAAATGTTCTGAAATTCATAAAACAAGTCTCTATTGTTTGTTTGGTGCTTCCTAATGCTAGGATTAACATCCCATACGGAGTCCTAATCGCTGTGTTCAGTTCCCTTCCCTTTACTATTAATCGATGTCCTGTGTATTAGTTTCAATAGGGAAATCGATGTTAAATGACTTACTTAGACACGTGTATGCGTAATGACCACACAAATTGCAGCAATAACTATGAATGTTAGAAAAAAATACACTGTGTCCCTTGTTCCACATCAGTGCCTATTGTATAATATGCGTTCCGGCCATTGCTTTCATCAGTGAACACATTCCTTGGTTGCTGACTATGAAACATCGCCCTATCAGTGATTCTTTTCGCTGCCCTTCGTTTCACGTATCTCCAAAAAGAAGCCCTCGAAGCATCCTTCTTCAAGAAAAGACAGGACAATGGAGAAGAAACTGTTTGATCGATGATGATCTTGCCTTCATCGTCAACATACATACATATTACACTGAAACGTGTCGTTGGTTACACACAACCGCTCCAGAAGCGACAAAATGTTTTCGACCTACTGACCTGTCGATACATACTTGGGCTTGCAAAAACAGTTCAGCCCACATCAAATAAAAATAGTAACATTAATAGTGTTTTGACCCATAACCTAATATAAATAAGTTTTCACTTTTCATATGTGTAGCCCAAGTGTGTGAGTATGTGGATTACGGTGTTAGGAGTGGTTAAACACTTTGGAGTGGCAAACCAAAAAACCGACCAATCAGAGCGCGTCATGTCAATCAGTCAAAAGTGTTTAAACTTTGCTGAAAAGTGTTGGCAATGGTTTAAACACTTGTTGAAGTGGTAAACTTTTTTTATTATTTTTTTGTGCACTATTTTATTTAATATTAATAAATGTAGAATAAATACATTAAATTAAAAAACAATAAACTTTCATAAATTAAATTAAAAACATCAAAATTACACTAAATTAAAAAACAATAAAATTACATTAACTTGAAATAAATTAAACTAGTCTTCGTCGGAATCGACCAAAAGGTGGGGTAAATCTTGACTTGCGAGATGATCTATGAGATCGTGTTTTAGTCTCCAATGCGTGTCTTCATCCGTCAACTCTCCCAACACCGTATCGTCTAGAGCGGGCTTGACCGGAGGATCCCGAATGTGCACCGGTGCTATCGCCTTTCCTTCATCTTTCAAAATCATGTTGTGTAAAATAATACACGTGTACACGACACTCCTAATTTTTTTAACGGATCTTGCTCGCATCGGTCGACTCAATACACCCCATTTCGCCTTCAAAACACCAAAAGCCCGTTCGACATCTTTTCTTGCCGCCTCATGTTGCCTCTTGAATTTCTTTTGGTCTATTTTGTGAGGGTAAGGGAACGACTTCACAAACACGGACCACGGAGGGTAGATTCCATCCACGAGCAAATAACCACGTTTGTATAAATGGTTGTTAACATAAAATGGACATTTTGGCGCGGTTCCATTTCGTTCCGTTAAAAATAAAGGAGATTGTTGTAGCACATTGATATCGTTTTGAGAACCCGGTGGACCGGCAAAAGCATGCCGAAACCATATGTCTTGAGAAGCAACCGCTTCGAGCATAACAGTCGGGTATCGGTAATCTCCTCGCATAAATTGGCCTCGATACTCTGTCGGACAATATCACCAAACGAAATGGGTGCAATCAAGGCTACTGAACATACCTGGAAGGTGATGTTTTTCCTCATGAGCTTGGTATAAAAGTGCCATGTCGTGGCTTGTCGGTCTACGTAAGAACTCGGGACCGTATATTTTGCAAACCGTGTCGCAAAAAAAATTCTAGGCACTCGCGGGAAGTTCTATCGGCCATATGCAAGTACTCGTCGTTCTCGTCTGGAGTGTTACCAGTTGCGAGTTATTTAATAGCCGATGTCACCTTTTGCAACGGCGTAAACCCCTTCCTACCTCGCGCATCGGGGGCCTCTTCAAACCACGAGTCGTTCACTACCACGTCGGCCACACTTTTTAGAAACAAACGTTTCGACATACGGAACCTATGTCGAAAGATATCTTCGTTGTACTTCGGGTCTTCGACAAAATAATCCACCATGAGTGTCTCATGCCCCTCCTCACGTTGACGTTCAATATATCTCCTTCGGTTAGACGTGCCGATGTTTGGGAAGGATTGGTGGTATTGTTTGGTTTGGTTGGGTATAAATTTGAAGATAGTTTGGTATGTTATTTGTAGTTTAATTTTTAAAAGAAAAAATATTTTTTTTTAATTTAAACGGTAATATTACCATTGAATCTCGCCCCCCAATGTCAATATTCCCCTTCCCCGCGTCGGCTTCCCCTCCCCGCGTCGGCTTCCCCTCCCCGCACCACACCCTTTACCGACTCGGCAAAGGGTTGGCGGCGGTGTTCGCTGCTCGGCAAAACCGTTTTCCGACCACTTTGCCGCTACCACTCCTAACACCCTTATGATCACGAGATTACAATCCAACAAAAACCAAAGAATTATAATATATGACTTTTTGCAAGTCCTTGATTTCTAGGCTTTATATTCCCAACTATTCTTGTACTTTTTTTTCTTTTTGGAAATTATGCAGTGGGCTTGGGATCAAGAGTTGCTTTACACCTGTTTTAACCCAATAGCACATCTCTATCTTGGCAGATACAAAAAAATGCTTCAACTTGCATTATGTAGTTATAAAATCAGATTGCAGATTGTGTTTTTTTTTCTTTTTACTTTTTTTTAAGTTAAGATTGGAGAATGTATATCATTAGTGATAGATCATATCGCATCATATTAAAGCTTACATTTAATGGGTAGCTTGGTCTTTTACAATAGAACATATTGCAATTTGCTTTTTCTAGCATCATCATTTTGTAAGAAAGATGTTAAATTTGAGGTTGCACGTTTTTTTTTAACTATTGCAAGTGACATTATTATATATATATATATTGGTTACGAATGACGATTAATAGTAACTTTATTTTTATAATAATATATAGCTTTTGATTACTTTTTCATTTAATATACGAATATTGGATTTTAATAATTCAAACTATTTGTCGTTGGCCGCCAACAGTCCCAACTTCAAAAATAATCAGTAGCAGTCCCAACTATTAACATTTTCGCCTCCAATGGACCCTAACTAACAGAACCCTAACGCCGTTAGTCTCCTGTCGCTGGAAAAACGTTTTTGGCCGGAAAACTCCTTTTTTCCTGAAAACTAAACCTTTTCGTCTCAAACCTCTTTGTAACCTTATTACGGACCTTTAGGAACCTTTTTCTAGTAAAAGTCTCAATTGTTGAAGTCGCCGGAAAACTCTTTTTTCGCCGGAAAGATTCTTTTAGGCCAGAAAACTCAACTTTTTGGCCGGAAAACTCAACATTTTCATCCCAAACCTCTTTGTAACCTTAGATCAGACCGAGGGCAATCCTTGATCAAGTGGTTTGCATCTCCACATCTGAAACAACGGCCTTCAGCAAGGCGACATGCTCCACCATAACGTTTCCCACAATGTGTACAAGAAGGATATCAGTACGATTCTGATTCGGGTTTTGTTGATTATGTGACTGGGCTCCAACAGGGTCCTCGCTCTGTTGCGTCTGATTCTGTACAGGCCTACGATTCTGATAACGATGTCTTCCACTTCGCGACTTATTGTAGTAATACCTATCAGAACGGTCATCACGGTCTTGGAGTTGCTCATTGCCACCCTGATTATCAGAATTATCCTGGTTGTTCTCCCTAGAGCGTTTGCGATTACCATCTGATTTCTTCTCACGTTGCTTCTTCTCATTATTCAAATTCTTGACAGCATCGACTACCTCAGTAATGTTAGTGAAACGAAGATTCAGAATGAACTTCCTATCTCGATCGCATATAGCCCATTTGAAATTCTCAGTCTGCTGCTGGGGTGTACCTGCTGTCAGGCCCAGAAAATTAACCAAACGACTAAAACGAGCTTTGAAATCCATAATAGGCTCGTCATCCCCTTGCCTGATAGAAGCATACTCTCTCAGATACTCACTCCTATTAGCGTCATATTGATCTCCTCCACGAGCTTCTCTAGTTTATAACTAGCAAGCCTAACTTCGAATGCATCACCCACGCCCATCACTTCGAACAACTTCTCGATATGAGCAATCCAGTTTTCCGCCTCAACTGATGTAGCAGCGGTACTAAACGATTTTGGCTTTTCCTTTCTGAAGCGCTCAAGCCAATCAAGGATAGTAACAGGAGCATTATTGTTACCATTGTTGTTTCCCTCGGGTTGTTGTACATTATTGTTATTCTGCTGCAACTATTGTAGAAGGTTGGGAACTAAACCCGCAATAGCTGTATTAACAGCATTAGCAATGAGAGTCTCAATAGGGACGTCGTTGTTGTTCACATTTCTTCGAGGAGGCATCTGAAAAGAAGATACGTGTGAAAAGAGGAAAGTTTCATAGTATGCGGAAGATGACACGGATGGAATCCTAACCCGACGTCTACCCATTAACTCACGTGTTTAATTATTATTGTTTAAGTTTTCTACAAGAAAGAGCCCGGGCTCTGATACCATAACTGTAACACCCCAACCCTAAACGGGCTGACATGTCATTATTACAGATATCAAAAACCAAAGAGTTTCCATAAACGATAGAAAACAAGAAACAAAAGTCTCGAATCCACCAGAAAACCTAAGTCTTATATTATTCAATTACTGAAATAAAAAGAAAACGAAAAACTTTAATAACTTGAACTTCATATTCCTCTCACTCATCCCTGTTTCCCCCGATTACCTGTAAACACATAAGACAAACACAAGAAAGAAAATACGGCTGAGCCAAAAAGTTGCTCAGTAACGGAGAAATCAACAGTAAAGGTAAGGCAAACATACGGACAGAAACATGAACGGTACTGACGTTAAACAAGTCAAGATTTTGGCATTGAACAGATACTAATATAACTTGAATCCCAAAACCTATACTAAACAAATGACAGATGCTGAACATAATCAGATGCATATAATCATATCACACATATCATAACAGAGACAAGACATACGTGACAACATGTAACAGTAAAACAAGTCACGTAATATAGAAGCACATCATAACAGATACAAGATATATGTGACAACATATAACAATAAAACAAGTCACGTAATATAGAAGCACCCACGAGCCTAAACAGAGGCATACATGGCTATAGTCCATGCGCCAAGATGGTGCGTGTAGGCGTACACACATTATTCCATCTCAACAGGAGTCAGGAGTCAGAGCTAAGATTGATCTATCCGTCTCTAGGGGCCAAATGCTACACAAGCACAAGCTAGAGACGCCGTGAACTTTAGTTACGCACCGTCACGATGAGTGCCATGCTGTTGACGCCCCAACGACAAGTCTAACATATAATTGCTCGGGTGACAAAGTACAAAGTCGTATCAGAAATAAATGTATTTTGACATAAGTTTAGAGGGAACATGCAATAACGAGCACAAGGTATAAGGTCTATTGCATGCTACAAATATTATAGTCATATAACAATACGAAACAGAAACTACTGACGAAAACATCCGTACTACAAAGTAACGGATTTGAACAAAAAAATACTATGATGTCAAGAAAAGGAATCCGTACCAACGAGTAACGGAAAATAAAAGTATACTATAATAAAAAGAAAACAGAATCCGTACCTTAGTTTAGGGAGCAAGCAAAACCAAATCCACCAATCGAGTCGTCCTCAAAATTTATGCAAACCTAAACCCCGCATTTTTTCTAGATCAGTTTAATATTTATTTAATTTTGAAAGTTCTTTCTCATATTGTCCCTGGCGATCGCAAACGTACTGGTAATAATTTGCAAAATGTACTAATACATGAAATAAAAGAATTATTATTATATTCGTTTTTATTTTACTAACTAAAGAATTACTTGGTCAAAGTAAGTATGTATGTACACAGTACACCTACCATACACACTCAAGCACTTTACACCATGTGGCTAATATATCACACACATACATACCACCATATATTCATTCCATGCACATAAACACAGTTCCAACACATACACACACACCAATCAACAAAACTCACACACATCACTTTTGCTCACACACGCTACACACATTTATACTTTCAAACACACGCATCCCACATACCACTCACAAACATCACGTACATACAATTACACTCACACAACACATGACGACACTCACACACGACGCCCACATTATGCATACATACATAACCAGCATTCAACACACACTAATACACACAAGATAACACACACATATAAACACAAGTCTTACTCTCTTTCAATAACGTGTCGCCGGGAATCCGAGATGTAAGATTAAATATATTATGTATTAATATTTAATCTAGTAGCCATATAATCATTTACATTATATAGATCAAAATATATAACAATCCTATTAAATAATTAGTTGGTAATTGTTGATGGACCATATTACCCTTATTAACTAATTAGGGTTTCCTCCTGGGTGCTTATATAAGGAGAATTATGTGGAGGTTAGAGGGTTACTCAGTTTTACAATCAGACAAACCCCATTAGTCATAACATCAATTCGACCTCCTCTCCTATACCGATCCCCTTATCGGTTTTACTTAGCCACCATCATCAGTCAGCACCCTAAGGAGGAACCAGACCAAGATGACAATCATGTCAACCTTAATGGCTGCGTCTCCATTGCTGGATTCTCTGTTAACCTGTGCTGATGCAACCAAAGGTATGTTTTTTCATGTTTTCCTTTATGTTCAAACAGAACTGAACCAACATGTGGTATCAGAGCATATGTTGATTAGTCAGTTCTGTTTTCGTATCCATAATTCTGGGATTGAAACTTGGAAAACGGAATTTTTTCTTTGAATAATCTTATGAACAGCCGATTTTGGGTCTTAGACCGAAATCATTATTTTCGAAATCTTATGAGCAAACAGTTTCGAGATCATTGTTTTCGAAATCTGTATTAATTATATGCTTTATGTTTTAACCGAAATTTGGGTTAAAATTAACTGGATTATGTTTATGACCGAAATCTGTTTTAGAAAAGCTTAAAAATTCAGGTTTCGGGTTCCAGAATCATGTTTTATGTTTTTAGGGTTCATAATGTTCTTATGATAAAATTCGAAATTTCCTATAAGTTTTGGAATATGATTTGATTTGTTAAATGTTTCCCTAATTTTGATCTAATTTGTCTATTAAGTTTATTTCGAAATCTGTTATAAGGATAAGCAGATATTAATTTCGAAATTTTATGATAAAATAGATCAATGTTATAATAGGAAACTATATAACAATTCATAATTTTCGAATTTTCGGTTATGATATCACAATTAACAGCTGTTAGCGAGGTTGCTACTCGCAACCATAACGTCATCACTCGCAACAATGAGGTTGCTACTCGCAACCATAACGTCATCACTCGCAACCATGAGGTTGCTACTCGCAACCATAACGTCATCACTCGCAACCATGAGGTTGCTACTCGCAACCATTACGTCATCACTCGAGACCATGAGGTTGCTACTCGCAACCATAACGTGATTAGTCGAGGCCATAGTTGCGACTCGCAACCATAACGTGATTAGTCGAGACCGTAGTTGCGACTCGCAACCATAACGTGATTAGTCGAGACCGTAGTTGCGACTCGCAACCATAACGTCATTAGTTCGATCCGCGCTAACGGGTGGTTTGCTATTAAATACTTGGTTTTGTTTTTACTTAGTTAATTAATAAGGATCAAATAATGTTTTACAAAACCAAAATAGCTTAACTTGAATGAGCTTCTGATATATCATTTCTGGCCAAAGCTGACTTGATACATCTACTTATCATTCAAGTATTACGAAAGCTATGTTGTGTATGCATCATAAGCATGAATGTCTTAATTTCTGGCCAAAGCTGATTTAATTCATTCATCGATGGCATACTCAACAAGTGCATAACTAAAGTGATTGTTTCAATTCTGGCCAAAGCTGATTTGTTACAACTACTTTGCACATATGCTTAAATGATTACACTTCTGGCCAAAGCTGTTTTGTCTTCATTTAAGTAGAATTTTTTAGCTAAGTCTATTATTTTGATGTTAGTAATAGACATATCACAATATCTTCACATAATGATCCTTAGCTTAATGATCCTTAATTAGTTTTTTTTATGATCATTTCGTCTGCCTTGTTCTTATTACCCATAATGTTACTCACTATAATTTTTCTTCTTTATATCAATATCTCATCCACTCTAATTTTTTAAACCTAAAATGTTTGCTTTATTTAAAGTATTTAAAGTTTCTATAAGAATTAGCTCTTAAATTAAATCCTTGATTATTTCCTAAGACACGATAATCCTGTTGCTCTCTTCTGATAAAGATTATAAAGAAGAAAGTTAGAGCATGATGAATAGGACAAATCGAACATGATGTCTATTATGATAATCAAGAACTCTCTAACGTAAATGCTATCACTAAAGTTATTCCAGATTAAGTCTTTCCTGAGACTAATCTTTATTTATGGAATAATCACTAGAACTCCTAAGATGCATGCCTTAATTTGAAACTCTAAACTATAAAGTTAAGTGGTATATGTGAATACATTATAATGTACAAAACCATGACCCATAAAGCAAAGGGCTTACGTATGGAAATAAGTACATTTTTTCCAGTACATTACATACTAAGATTTTCACTTGTACAATCTGATGCATTATAAATCAACTACAACACTCAAGAAATACCAAAGTATAACGAGTGTGTTGATAAGCAACATATGTACAAAGAAATAAATGTTTAAAGCTGGAAAATAAGTTGTTATTCACCTTACAACCACTAATAGTTTAAAAGAGGATTATTCTAAGGTCCATAGACAAATTACAAGTGCTAATTCCAACATTAAGGTTCTTCAAGGGAAAATCTCACTGCATATTTATGCCATTAGACTAGACATAAGTAACGAGACTATCCATTATTCTAAAGAACAGTTGGGTAAATTAAATTAGACAGTCACTTACTAATGATATTTAAGTCTGATAATTCTTTAATATTCCAATTGACACATGATTAGTTGACTCTAGTTCTATACGTTTCCTTACCAGAACTCGACAAATAACTAACACGAGAGTTAGTGACAAAATTAAATGTTACGACTATAGGAACCATAATAAGCAGTCTTCTAACAAAGCTTTTCGATACATTACATGTTCTGATTATTAATCAGAATACAGTATCATTACTTAGGCTATGTCATGAAGGTTGTGAGGTTTGCATAGTCAACATAACGTCACACTTATCTTCAACTCTCATCTTATTTGTTCTAACTATCTGGATTGAAACATTATTAAAATGAAACTAGATGATACCTTACATTTTCACAACTTTTGTTATCATGCAAATGAGAACTTGACAAAAGGAAAATGAGAATTATAAATTTTCATCCATTATAACCGAAATTCATGAGACATTATGACTTTCTTAATGAGGATGATTTTTCAACTAATCTCATTCTAAGTGATTTTAAATCATGACGTTAAAGCCCTAAATATGACTTGGCTTAAGGAATAAGTATGGGTCCATCATAAGTCATTCTTTGACATTCGTGGAACTTATTCCAAATGGAATATTCAGACATAATTCATTTATCATTTAAAAGACTATCAACTTGTATCTAAATTTTGTCGCATATGGCACACGTTCTTAGAAGAAATCTATTCATATATATATACTTAATAAGATTTCTATTAGATATGTCCCTAAACTTTCTTAGGATATTTGGACATTAAAGAAATCAAATAAAGTCTAACGTATATATGATAGGTTCCCACGTCATGTAGCTCATTGAAACTTCTCTTATAGCATTCTAGAGACATTAAAGATCAGTGGGAGCATTAAGTGTTTTAATAATAACTTGCAATAGTTGCAAGAGGTGGGGAGTGAAAATTTTACATTACCTCAGTTTGCACCTCTTGTACAAGACACCGCTCCATCACGACACTGTTCTATCAATACTTGTCTCCTTAAAATCTAATGCTACTCTTACAAAAGTTTCATTGTTGCTTAATTGTGGGCACACTTAGATTTCTTACCTAAACTAACATAATTCTCAACAAGAGAAATCACAACGACTAACGTCATTAACTTGTTTCTCTATTAGAATTTATTGGTCGTTAAGCTTTAACCCTAAGCATGCTGAGTTCCTAAAGATTCCTAAGGTTAGTGGGAGCAGTCAAATTCCTTATTATGATTTGCAAGGAATACAAGAGGCGGGGGGAAGAATGTCATTAAATTTCACTTCGAATTTAACTCCCATTACACCTCTTGTACACCACACTGCACCAACTCTTACAAACTTAGAATGAAAATGATAGCAACCTAACCAAGAGCTAATCCATAAAACTGAAACTTCTAATGAACCCAATAATCAACTCAGGAGGTCATCTAGGTTTAAAAAAGCCTACTAACTTTGATGATTACATAACCTCCCTAACTGAAGTTGAAATGGATTTTGGAAATGATTACTGATCCTATCTCTTCAAATTAAGCCATTAGTGTCAATCAATATTCTTAATGGAATAAAACAGTTTTCTAGTAAAACTGATTTTATGTGTTCATATAACGTTTGAGATTTGATTGAATTACCTAAGAGTATTCATAACTAAATCAAATCCTAATATAAACGTTAAGACACTAAGAAGCATGGTTGATTGTCAAAGGTTATACTCAGGAAGAGAAAAATTATGAAAGAGTCTTTCTTACCTATCTTACAAAAGATTTCTTTAAGGATCATCACTGTTCTAGTAGCTTATAATAGTTTTGAGCTGCATTAGATGAACATTAAAAGAATTTTCCCTAACAATGGCTGACACATTTACATGTTCATTAGATAACAACCTAAAGTTTCAAACTGAAGGTTAAAGAACACTTTGTTTATAAGTCAATAAAATCCATGTATGGGTTAATGCAAACATCATAATGTGATGAAATCTTAACGTAATTATTTTCATCAACAACCAAGTGGATTAATGTACCTACCTCAAGATGAGTGGGAGCAACTAAAATAAACTTGTCTATATAGATGACATTCTTTTGACAAGTATGTGTTACATAAGTCAAAGTATTGTTAACACAAACTTTGATATAATAAATCTCAGAGATATCTCTTACGTAATTGATATCATAACATACTGAGATAGACCCAATGGGATATTAGTTCTGTTCCATAAGTTTAACCTTAAATGGGTCCTAACATATGTAACAAACAATACTGCTCTCCTTTAGAGGATAATAGGATAAATGAGATTATTTATTTACGCTTCATTAATTAGAAGCCTTATGTAAGTTTAAGTCTATACTCGTTTAGATATTACTCACATTGCAACACACTAGATATGTCTAGATAATTGTGAAGCATCTAATGGAGTATTACAATATCTTTAAAGAAACGAGAGGCTATTATTTGAAGAATAAGTGAGAATTAAAACCGGTTTATTACTTTAACTTTGAGATATTCAAAGATGACAAAATGTAATTTCGGGTATATCTTTATGTCAGCAGACAAAACATATCTCATGGAGGAGTCATAATGCACTGATATTAACAACTTAAGTTATAACGACATAATATAGTCACTAAATGTTGTTGGAAGATTATCAGTGGACTCATAAGTTTATTAACTCCATATAATTAATGTTTTGAAGACTTAGTGTGATAAAGTCAGCTACCATGACTCCTTGAACAGTAACAGTTCAAGAGGTGCTGCATTAAGTTTCGATACGCAATTAATTATTCGTTTATGAACGAATTGAGGAAACTAAGTTTGTATCGAAATCATTCATGATATGCTTAAGGATCCTATATCTGAAGGGCCACCACCCATAAGTCTTATTAAGAGAGCTCAGAGACGGGTATTAGTTAATGGCCATGCGCAATTGCATATCGGACTATGAATGACTAAGTATTAGTTAATTTTCCTCATCAGTTTGATTTTGTACGTCTATAAGAATATGTCAAGTCGACATAATGGCATATAAGACAAATAAAGTTACAAATCAAACAAAGGGCTTACGCGTATTTTGATCATGATGATTAGGTTTTAAATTAAGGCTATAGTATGGTTAATGGGGGTCCTGAGTCGCATAATGATTCTACGGCTGTATTTTTCTGCTATAGTACTTGTTTAAGGCTAAAATGAGTGTTAACTCCTGATCAGGCTTATCTAATACTCATAGTAAATGATTACTCGGCTAAGTGGGAGAATGTAAGATTAAATATATTATGTATTAATATTTAATCTAGTAGCCATATAATCATTTACATTATATAGATCAAAATATATAACAATCCTATTAAATAATTAGTTGGTAATTGTTGATGGACCATATTACCCTTATTAACTAATTAGGTTTCCTCCTGGGTGCTTATATAAGGAGAATTATGTGGAGGTTAGAGGGTTACTCAGTTTTACAATCAGACAAACCCCATTAGTCATAACATCAATTCGACCTCCTCTCCTATACCGATCCCCTTATCGGTTTTACTTAGCCACCATCATCAGTCAGCACCCTAAGGAGGAACCAGACCAAGATGACAATCATGTCAACCTTAATGGCTGCGTCTCCATTGCTGGATTCTCTGTTAACCTGTGCTGATGCAACCAAAGGTATGTTTTTTCATGTTTTCCTTTATGTTCAAACAGAACTGAACCAACACGAGAGCCCAACCCCATACCACGCAAAATTACTAGAACATAAAAACGGAATATACAACTCACCTACCACTTCTGATCGGACAGAAACCGAACCAAACGAAGGAATAGCCGGTTTACGCGTAGTCACGGCGGCGACGATTATGACAGGAAGTGGCGGTCGGTCAATCGAACGTGGGGGTGTGGTGGCTGCCAATATCGCCGGAGTTTAATTAGTACAACATCAAAAACAAGGCGAAGAAGATGATTACTTAATACCTGATCGAGATCGGAGAATTACAACGACGGGACCAGTGGCGCCGAACGGAGATAACCGGAGACACACAATAAGCGCTTCGGACGGTGGCGCGGAACGGAACTAAGGTGTGCGGCAGTGGTGGTGCGGCGGTATATCTAGAACAGAGGGTTAGTAAATCGGAAGTGAATGAGAGTTTGTGGCTTAAGAAGGATTCGATAGCGTTTAAAAGAGTAGTAGTCGGTTTGTTTGTTTAAGAAGATGACCATGTAAATTTTGAAATTTGTAGATAATTCTTTCAACAGAATCCTGAGGACGAAATGTGGATGTACGGAAAATTGTATTTGAAATCAACCTCCATATATTGTTTGTTTATTCGTTACTAAGTTGTGTGTGTGTTTTTTTATTTAAACTTTTCGAATATTATAGTTGCAATAATGTTAGCTAAATTATATTTCGTATAATGTAATTTATGTTCTGCTTGCATTCCTTAAAAATAGTCTTTCAATTTCATTTTTTTTAAATACTCGTATAAAGGCTAACATACAGTATGCATTACAATTTACATGTCAACATGTCTTTATTTTGGGACACCTTGTTAGGTTTATGGGTTTCGACTTAGACGTGTTTAATCGTTGAGCCCGCACACAACCCATCTATTTATATAACTTTTTGAATATTACAATTCTACCCCTCTAAAAAAAATTCATCCTCGAAATTTCTAAGCACGGATACGAATGACGATAAATAGTAACTTTATTTTTATAATAATATATAGCTTTTGATTACTTTTTCATTTAATATACGAATATTGGATTTTAATAATTCAACTATTTGTCGTTGGCCACCAACAGTTCCAACTTCAAAAATAATCACTAGCAGTCCCAACTATTAACATTTTCGCCTCCAATGGACCCTGACTAACAGAACCGTAACGTCGTTAGTCTCCGGTCGCCGGAAAAACGTTTTTGGCCGGAAAACTCCTTTTTGGCCAGAAAACTAAACATTTTCGTCCAAAACCTCTTTGTAACCTTATTACGGACCTTTAGGAACCTTTTTCTAGTAAAAGCCTCAATTGTTGAAGTCACCGGAAAACTTCTTTTAGGCCGGAAAACTCAACTTTTTGGCCGGAAAACTCAACATTTTCATCCGAAACCTCTTTGTAACCTTAGATCATACTTTTAGAAACCTTTTTCTGGCCAAAAACGGTGTTAGGGTTCTGTTAGTCAGGGTTCATTGGTGGCCAATATGTCAATAGTTGGGACTGCCAATGATTATTTTTTAAGTTGGAATTGTTGGCGGCAAGTGACGAATAGTTGGGATCATTAAAATCCAATATTCCTTTAATATATTATAATAGTTTATTATTATATTTACTTTTAATAAAATAGATTAATTTTTTTCCTTTTTAAAACCATATATTTCCTTTACCATTTTTCTAATAATTCATTTTTTTTATTTTAGAGCATATATTAATTTATCAAATAATTTGATACTTATTTAACAATTTATGTTTATAATTTTTTTCTAAAAACTTAAGTAGTTGTGCTTGATTTTTCCCTTAACATTCCATTATATATATAATGGTTACGAAGGACGATGATGAATAGTAACTTTATTTTTATTATAATATATACCTTTTGATTATTTTTTCATTTAATATATTATAATAATTTATTATTATATTTACCTTTAATAAAATAATTTTAATTTTTTTCCTTTTTAAAACCATATAAAACGGTACAATGATAAACTAAACCATTCTAATGGTTTGGCTTTCTAAACAACATGCTTTATTTTCAAATCACGCTTGTTTTACATTATCATTTGCTTGGTTTCGCCGCAACGGGCGACGTAAAAAAAACTAGTTTTTTTTAACGGCTAATTTCTTTAATCATCTGTCGTCTGTGGGACTTGAACCCAAGACCTCCCTCTTCCCAACCTTGGTGTTTTAAAGACTTTGTCTTTGCCAATGGACACCACCTCATTGCCAATATACTAAAGTCACCATCGCAACGGACAGGTAACTAAACAGTTCAATATTATGCCTTTATTCGTTTGGGTAAAGGCACGAGCCGCAGCCAAGCGCGAGGCCGTTTACTAGTTAATTTTAAAAGAACTATTTACTAAATTAAAATCAAGTATAAAGATAAGACTAGCTAAAAGTTTTCATTAATACTAAAAAATATTTAAAAAAAACAGTAAAAAAAATCTTTTCATTATCTTAGAGTTACCGGTTCTGTTATTTTTCGAATTTTTGAACCAACCACGTGCCGGAGTCGCTTATGATACCAAAAATAATTTATTTTGAACACAACTTAGTTTTGTTAAAATTGATATGAGATTTTTGACCAAAAAAAGCAAAAAAAAAAAAAACTTTGTATTTAGTTTTTCTAAAGCTAACGAGCACAAATTACTAGAGAAATATCAAAATAAATGTAAAACGAAATATAATAAAAGAAAAAAAGAAGAATTCTAACTGTGTCGCTTTAACTGGTCCGACATTCCTGCTAGGCGCCGATCTCCACATCAGCCACCGGCAAGCTATGGGGAAGCTATAACACATGACCTTACAAACGAGCAAAGTATCCTCCTTGTGAACGAGGAAGAAGAATATGTTGAAGAATGTTAGTGGACAAAAAAGGGTGCGACGATAGCGTAGAAGTGTTCTCTCGTGATCATTAATCGCCTTTTCCAGCTCTTGATAGAGTAGAGTTTTCTGACAAGTGAGTTTCCCATAATTGGTAATACTAACTGTCGAAAAGAAGGAAACAAAATAGTATAGGGGCTAGTGTGTAATATGTTGGTCTATATAAACACCATCTTTGTGTAACCATATTTGAAACACAATACAATTTTTCAATACAATTCAAACCCAAATCAGAGATTATTCTCTATACCAAACAACATGGTATCAGAGCAGAGTTTCTGATTCTACAACTTTCTTCAACCCAACCTCAAACCTGAAATCAAAATCAGCCAATCCAATCGAAATCAAACTCCGAAACAATGTTAACAGTCGTCGTCGACACCGGAAACAACATCAACAGCAGCCAATCCAACCTTTGTTGGTAAACCCTAGTGTACCGATCGAAAAAGACAAAACCCGTGCAATCCTCTCTACGGCTTTCCGGCCGGCGAACGACCGCCGAGAACCACCACTGCATTGTTTTTTTTTTTTAGAAATTTTGTTGTTGATTAGGGTTTTGTAACCGCCGCTGGTGACTGGAGGAATTAGAGATCTATGAAGTTGTAGACTTTTATCTCTTTGGAAACCCCTGTTGATTGCTTTGAAAAAAAAACCCACAAAAATCAAGCTTCTAATCATGTTTGTTTTGTCGGTATAGATCTTGGAGATAAGGTGGCCCCATTTGGAAATTTACAAACCTTAAGCACCACTGTCTCTTTTCGTTATAAATACGCCACACCTACTTTTTGATAAATACGCCCTGTTTGATAATGTTGTTGTCTATTGGTAGCGGATTTGTTAGTTGCGGACCACTTTAAATCTTGAACGCGAGTTCAAGTTGCCCGGCGTATTTGATAAATACGCCGGTAAGCTAACGCCATTCTTTGGCGTCGTAATTTTGGCGGATTTAAGTTGCCCAGTTGTGTTACCGGCGTAATTGATAAATCTTGAACGCGAGTTCAAGTGTCTAGAATATTTATTAAATACGCTGGTCTGCTGTCTTATCTGTACCAACAACTTATTTTAAAAAAAATGGAAATCAATCATGAAAAAAAACAGTTCTTGGATATTTGATTCTGGTGCCACCGACACCATGACGTTTGAACCATTAGACATATGTTCAATGACCCAACCTCAAAAAACTCAGATCCATACAGCAAACAACGGAACGATGCAAGTGAAAGGATGAGGAGTAATTGAAATTTCACTAACTATGAAATTATCAAATTGCCTCTATGTTCCGTCATTATCACACAAATTGCTCTAAATTAGTCATATTAACAAAGAATTGAATGGCACGGTACTAATGCATCCTACTTTCTGCATCCTACAGGATATCAGGACGGGTGTGATTATTGGACGTGGTACTGAGCGCCACGGATTGTACTACGTGGATGAAGTGGCTCAACAGGGTACTGTGATATTAGCTCATGGAACTGAAAACCGAGAAGCCTGGCTATGGCATAGACGTTTGGGACACCAATCCCATGGTTATTCACACCTTTTGTTTCCAAAACTCTTCCCTTCAAATGGAAAAATAGAGTGTGAAACTTGTCTTCGTGCTAAAAGTCATCGACAACCATTTAAACCTAGCAATACGAAAGTTGCTTCACCTTTTTCACTAATCCATTCTGACGTGTGGGGTCCTGCTCCTGTGATGGGGGGCAGGGTCTTCGGTACTTTATACTATTCGTGGATGATTGCACTCGCATGACATGGGTATATTTTTTAAAAAACAAAGCCGAAGTTTACGAAAAATTTATCACGTTTTATGCTATGATTCAAACTCAATTCCGAACTCAAATCCAAATCCTTCGATCTGACAATGGGGGGAATTTGTCAATACATCCATGAAACAATTCTTTAAAACCAAAGGATTAATTCATCAAACCTCTTGTTCTCATACCCCCAAACAAAACGGTGTTTCTGAACGGAAAAACCGTATTATTATTGAAATGACTCGAGCCCTTTTAATCGAATCTCAGGTTGCTAAATATTTCTGGCCGGAGGCAGTTGCAACCTCCGTGTATCTCCTGAATCGGCTTCCCACAAAAGCTTTTAAATTTTAGACTCCCTTAGATTGTATGTCTAAGTCTGCCAGTATTCCTCATCCTCTTACACTTGAACCTCGAATCTTCGGGTGTACCGCATTTGTCCACATACCCAAAATCAACCGAAACAAGCTCGGCCCATGTGCTGAGAAATGTGTATTTGTCGGCTATGGGATCGACCAAATAGGTTACCGGTGTTATAATCCAAAAACTCATCAAATGTTCACCACAATGAACGTTGACTTTCTTGAAACAAAATACTTTTATGACACCCAACTCAGTGGTCAGGGGGAGAATGAATGTATAGACACCCTGAGTTGGCTAACCCAACTTCCCTCATCTGAAAAAGTAACAACAGAAAATCATCACAGTACTGCGAGTCCTTCAAACACAGCCACACAACCTGCCGAGCACAGTACCACTGAAGAAAGTCCATCCAACATGATACCTGAGGTAAGAAATACTGAGGACCCTGGATGTTCTACGTTTGATAACCATGAGACAACAGGGGAACACATAGAACTGACAGCAACGGAACCTACTCCACAGGTTGAACCAGATGTGAAACAGGGTGAACCGGACTTGGAAGAGGTTGAACAAGTCGTTAAACATGTGGAACCAGTTGCAGCAGAGACAACCGGAAGATACCCTATCCCTCCTAGAGCCAATAGAGGGGTCCCTCCAAAACGGTACTCGCCAGAGAGGGAAACCAGAACTTCAAGGTATCCTGTAGCTAATATAGTTAATGGGAACTTATCTAACAGTGCGAAAGCATTTGTCACCTCTCTATACTCTGAAAAAATACCTGGCTCTGTAAAGGAAGCGCAAGGTAAGAAGAACTGGAAAGAAGCGATGGAAACAGAGATGCAAGCACTTATGAAAAACAATACGTGGGAAAAGTGCATTCTCCCAAAAGGAAAGAAAACAATTGGCTGCCATTGGGTGTATTCAATTAAGTATAAACCAGATGGTTTTATTGGAAGATACAAAGCTCGACTTATAGCCAAAGGGTACACTCAGACGTATGGGATCGATTACTCTGAGACGTTTTCTCCGGTTGCAAAAATGGACACCATCAGAGTCCTCTTCTCTGTGGCAGCCAATAAGAATTGGCCTCTCCATCAGTTTGATGTTACAAATGCATTTCTCCATGGAGACCTAGTGGAAGAAGTCTATATGGAGCACCTCCAGGTTTTTCAGGGAGTTTTAAAGATGGCGAAGTTTGTCGGTTGAAGAAATCTCTATACGGGCTAAAACAGTCACCTCGGGCTTGGTTTGGAAAGTTTACCTTGGCCATGAAAGAATACGGGTATTACCAAAGTAACGCTGATCATACCCTGTTCCTCAAAAGAAGAAACAGCCACGTAACTTGCCTAATCATATATGTAGACGACATGATTATCACCGGAAATGATGTAGAAGAGATAGCACGGCTGGAAAAGAATTTGTTTTCAAAGTTTGAAATAAAAGACCTTGGGAATCTTAAGGTCTAAACGGGGGATTTTCATCTGCCAAAAGAAGTATGTCCTTGATCTCCAGGCGGAAACTGGTTTGATTGATT
Source organism: Helianthus tuberosus (assembly GCA_030545235.1). Taxonomy (NCBI): domain Eukaryota; kingdom Viridiplantae; phylum Streptophyta; class Magnoliopsida; order Asterales; family Asteraceae; genus Helianthus; species Helianthus tuberosus. The sequence continues at coordinate 752,699 of JARYGA010046105.1, forward strand.
GTAAACCAGCAGATACGCCAATGGTGGTGAACCACAATCTTCACATGGAACTTAATGGCGAGCTTGCAGACAAAGAAAGGTATCAACGGCTCGTGGGCAAGTTAATTTATCTCTCTCACACTCGCCCTGATATAGCTTATGCTGTTGGAGTGGTAAGTCAGTTTATGCATCAACCGCAAGTTGCCCACATGGAAGCTGCTCAGAGAATTCTAAGGTATCTAAAGGGAACCGCAGGCCATGGAGTGTTGTTCAAAGGAAATGGACATTTAAATGTTGAGCTCTACACTGACGCCGACTGGGCAAGAGATAAGGGAAATCGAAAGTCAACATCAAAGTACTTCTCCTTGGTTGGTGGAAACCTTGTTACCTGGAGGAGTAAGAAACAGAAGGTGGTCGCTCTGTCGAGTGCAAAAGCAGAGATTAGAGGCATAGATCGAGGGTTAAGCGAAGTTCTTTGGATCAGGAAACTTCTAGAAGACATTGGTTTCTCCCAGAGGGCAGCACCTAGTAAAATTATGTGCGATAATACAGCTGCAATACAAATCTCAGAAAATCCAGTCCAGCATGATCGAACAAAACACGTGGAGGTAGATCGACATTTCATCAAGGAAAAACTGGAAGAAAGGATCATAGAGCTCCCGTATATATCATCAAAAGATCAACTCGCAGGTATTCTCACAAAAGCAGTAAACAGAAATGCTTTTAGTAGCTGTTTGAGCAAGTTAAGTATTGGAGATCCCACTACTCAACTTGAGGGGGAGTGTCGGAAAGAAGGAAACAAAATAGTATAGGGGCTAGTGTGTAATATGGTGGTCTATATAAACACCATCTTTGTGTAACCCTATTTGAAACACAATACAATTTTTCAATACAATTCAAACCCAAATCAGAGATTATTCTCTATACCAAACAACAGTACAACACTAACAAATAGACAACTTAGAGAAGAGGTTTGTTTCAACAATACAATACCATTCTTATTGATTCAGCAACTTTTAACACAAAGGATTCACAAACAGTTGGCTGAGTTTGTTAATCACTTAACTACCGTTCTTCTCGTGTCTCCTTTGCCGTTCTAACATTTAAAGATTGTTAACTTCTATCCTTGTTTGACAGCATAGTAAATTAATATGTTATGATTCTGTTTTCTCGTATCTTTTTGGTGCAAATTTGACTTGTGGAACCTCAGGTCATAACTGCTAGGACTTGGAGACAACAAAAGGCATTTAGAGAATTATAGATGCAAAACAGGAAATCATGTGATTATGAGATTTTGCTTTAGTTGCATTGTATTATAACAATGTTGTTACATCAAATATGACCATATTTACAACTAGGTTATCACCCGGGAGCTTCCCAGGTTGTACTTTTTTAAATGATGTAAACAACTAAAGTAAAAAATTTATTTATAACGTACGATGTGTGGGAAAAATAAGTATATTTATAAATTAAAAAAATACTAACTATTGAAAGTTTAATATTACATTTTTTTAATATTATTAAGTTTCGAAAGAAAGAAAACGACATAATTCATAAATCTATGTCAAATACATATATATAAAGAAAAACATACAAAAGAACTGCAACCGTATCACACACATGCATACATATAGGTTATTGACCAAGATACTACATGGGTTGAATCACAATTCCAATGTCGATTAAAAAAGCGTCCATATTGTGGTTTAACTTTCGGCCAATTTCATTGTTAGATATTTATCTAATATTACCCATTTCATTGTTAGATATTTATCTAATATTACCCATTTAACTTCTTAAAAGTAGAGAACAACCCGAAAAGAGCCGATCAAAATACAATGGGTCAATCTACCACCTCTACATGTATCTATTATTATTACCCAATTCACTCATGTACCCGCACGTTATTGCACATTAAATGACGAAGCGGGTTGATTTTGCATAACGTTTTCGGAAGCTTCAAAAGATTACGTTGTTTTAAAGTTCATCAAATAAACACAAAAATAAAACTTGGTATATGTTTTCTCTACCGAGTACTATAATAGATAATCATCATATTAATTATGGGTAAAGATAAGAGTAAATTTCAAAGTTCGTCCTTTATGTATGTCTAAAATATCAAAGTATGTCCTTTATCTTTAATAACCTCAGAAAACATCCTTAATGTTTGAAAAATCAATCAGGTTATGTCCTTTAGTCATAACACAATCAGTTTTCATGGTTAAAGTTGACTAAGTCAATCCCACATAAGGGTATTTTAGTCATTTTATCCTAAATATTATAATAAATAATCATAAAACCAATAAATAAAACAATTTTAGAATTATATATGTAAATATATACATACAGACATTATTAACCCCTCCTCCTTCTCTCTCTCACCTACCCCCACCACCACCACCACCACAACTCACCTGCCACCACCCTCAATCTTTCTTTCCCACAACCACACAATCCCCCTTACATAAAGCGCAAATCCGTAAACCCCTCGTCTATTTATCCTCTTGAATATCACCCAACAAAATATCCACTTTCTTCTAAAACTAGTGATATTCCGACCATCATTTCCCACCGGAAAAAATGGACTCCTTCATGAACAACGTCAAAACCGCCACAGGCACCGGCGGCGACGACAAAAACAAAACCAACCCGCCACCATCACCCAACTACAGCCAACACCACCGCCTCTGATTTGCGATTACAAACAACGTACCTGAGATTGGAATAAATTAGGGTTTTCATTTCTTGCAGGTTGCCAAGATCTCACAGATCTGAGAGTGGCGGTGCCCGGGTGATGGTGGTGGTCGAGTGGCGGTGGTCGGGTGGTGGCAGATCGGTGGCGGTGGCGGTGGCAGGTACTTTCTTCACTTCTGAGTTCAAACAGGGTAAAATGGAGCAGTCTTGCTTTGAAATATATATATACACATATATAATTCCAAAATGAGCTAGTGAATTTGCAGGTACTTTCTTCACTTCTGAGTTCAAACAAGTTTGCGAATTTGACTACTGCTGACTGGATTCAGCGATTGTCGAAGGTAGTATGAACCAAGCGATAGATTGCAACCTCTGGTGCATCTGGATTGAGCTAGTGAATTGAGATAAATTGAGGTTATGGATAAGAAGGTGGGCATTAATCGGAACCCTAATTTGAGGTCCAGCATGATTAGTTAGGGTTCATGTGAAATCGAAAGAGGCGTTGACTGAATTGTTGAATAGTGGGAGAATGAATATATGCAGGTTTTGATTTTGATGATTACAGAATAGAAATTGGTTAGTATTGATTGTATTTATTGTTTTTGATGATTATTTATTTTAATATTTATGATAAAATGACCAAAATACCCTTATGTGGGGCTGACTTAGTCAAATTTAACCATGAAAAGTAACTGGATTAGGACTAAAGGACGTAACATGTAAGGATTTGCAAACATTAAGGATGTTTTCTGAGGTTATTAAAGATAAAGGACATACTTTGATATATTAGACATACATAAAGGACGAACTTTGAAATTTACTCTAAAGATAATCATTATCAAAGACATACTTCATCTCATATAAGTTTTAACATATATAATCAGCTACATTAATTTATAAAGTTCAAAGATCACCTACATTGGCACATGTCTAAATGGTTGAAAAGCTTTTTTCCGAAGATTTTAAATTCTTCTAAACACGGCACGCGCTTTGTATTCCCTGTTAAGAGTTGTTTCACGCACCAAAGTATTCTCTGCCAACCCACCTATGTTTTCAAAGAATCAAGCATCCAACATATGTTTTTTTATTTGAAATTTTGATCCACAAAATATGAGTTGAAGCATTGGAACTAAACAACAATATACATGATTATTGCCTAACAATATTACATAAACTATTAAAGTTCGTCATCAATAGCCTATTTGACAAACAAATGATTCTTTTAGCCAATTGTAGCTTGGCTGCAAGAGCTATTGCTTCCACTCCATCAACAGGAAAGCCCTTGTGAGCATGTTGTACTGTAGACTTGACCTTCATGAAAAAATAGCATAATAAAGTTGAGGTCATGTTTGCTAAATGGTATCTAGAATAAGAACACAGAGAGATAAGGATTGAACTGCTTGTATTTATCTCACATACATCATGGGCTGTCAATATATGGAAATACAAGGAGTGAAGGCAGAAATAGTTACAATTTTTTTCTTTTGAGGCATTTTTGTCGAGCAACTGCTGTGCAGTTGTTTCATTACCATCCCCTGCTAACGATTGCCTTTGATTGATGCTAACCAGTTCTTCTCAGTTTGAACTGATGTAGCAATCAAAACATTAACAATCCCATAAACATCAGCATTTTCATTGTAGACGACGAAGTTAAAGAAAGATATCTTCATTAATCACCTGTAATCAACAATGTAGTGACTCAAGAGTCTAGATGCCAATTTTGTACAAATGAGATTTGAGAGTGGTTCAATTCCAAAGGAACTCACTCTCAAATCTCTTATTTGATCGATTAGAAATGTATCATAAACATCACAAACAACTCTCAAATCTCTTTCCTAATATAATTTAGAATGTTGTACAACAATTTTGTAAGGTACTTTTGCTGGAAAACTAATATGTCAATACTCAATTCTAAAGGAACTAACTCTCAAATCTCTTCCATATGGTCTAAAGAATGCCTAGTTAATGTTGTTATTGGTTCCAATGGAGCTCAACTTCTGTCCACTTAACATAATTATAGATCTTTTAATTCTCTCAAACTTTTGGTTTGCTTATCCTATTTAATCAACTTAGTATACAAGGTGTCACCATGTAATACTATCATGTTAGTTATAGTGGATTACAAAAAAAAAAGATAAAAGTCAAAAGAACAGAACAAAAAATTAAGAATGCTCTCATTAAAGGATGAATTTTTGCATATGAATGAAGATTAGTGTACCTCCATGTTTGGTTTCAAAAGGGGAAGCAAATTTGGGACTGCCCACTTCTTATAATTGAACCAAAATTAAGTAATTACCAGTGGTAAAATGGTAATCCGACCCATTTAGGGTTGGGTTTAATGGGCAAAATGTAAGAAAAAATAACTTTAAAGAACCAAAAAGTGCTCCAGCTCTTGTTATACTATATATCACCTGTTTTAACCTTAAATTTGTTACGACCTATTACCCAACCTGCTTATTTTGCTACCTCTACATGAAGGTGACCTATCAAACTAAAGAAAGTTTTAAAGCATTGAAGCATCAATACCGGAAAGCATTAACTTAAAATCCTACAATTCTTGCTTGGTCTTTATCCTCCTTCATCTGCAAATACACACAGGTTACAATAAATTGATGAATTACATATTTTAGAAAAACAATTAAAGTTGGCTTAGTTACCGAGGGCTGTTTCGTTGCTTGCTCCTGCTTATTGTACTTTGCGCACAACAAAAAATTCATGCTGATATACGACGAATGAATCTTTTTCCAACCTTGCCATGGGAACAACCAAAAGTAGATTGTCTAATATCATGCTAGTAAATAAGATAACCAAAAATGAGAAAAAACGTTCACCTATCTGGGAATAATATAATATATTTAACTTGAACTGAAAGCAAAAATGAGAAAAAAATCTCCTTTGCTGCACACTATTAGTTGTTTCTTCGTTGTAGACCACAAAAACTTCATTAACTAAAAGCAACAACTGAAGCTATGATAGCATGGAGTAGTTGAATGTATTTAACTTGAAATTGCCACAGAATAAATAAAATCATGTTCTGTTGTTACAAGTAGAGCTCGCAATTTCAACCCATATGTCTATGAACCGGTCGTTCTAGGTTATGTTTTGTCTCTAATGTGTCAAAGGGGTTTAATCAATAAAATTATCTTAAAAGAGAACAAATCAAAAGGGTAAGCGTATTTTTTATTTTACTTCCCTTGTATTTCAACCTCTTCTGGATGCAAGAAAACACCTACTAAATATACTATTTGTCATTGATGCATCAGCATATATTAATCTGTTAATCTACCAGAATTTTTTCCTACCTTAACCTCACATAATGTCAGCACTATCATGACATGGCGGATGACAGAGCGACATTAGCCCAATAAACTGCCACAGTCCTCCAGGACTCCATTTAGGTCTCTCTCGAACTTCCTATCTTAACAAAAAGATATAAATAAAGTAAAATAAACATCTAATCCTAAAACCAAATAAAATAAAATCAGCAAAGCAAGCTTTATGTGTTAAAAAAGGTATTAATTGATCACCTGGTAGTATGCTATAGCAAGTGACCTTAACCCGCTGTGTACAAATTTCTCAATGAAGGCATGAATGTCTGATTTGTTGTGCGCAAAATTCAAAATCTACACCAATTTAAAAAAAAATATTAACTAACTAAGAAATACATAAATAAAACTTTTTTTTACAACAGTCAATAATAACCACAAAAAATCTCAAAACAAAAACATAAATTATAGAAAAAGAAAGAAAAGAAAGATCATGTACGAAGTGAAGAAACGTGATGATTACCTGCTAAAGAAGACACAACCTTCTTGACCCTCCTTTCATAGCCATCACAGAAAACCAAACAAAATTTCAATTTCAGTGAAACAATAGAATCGTAAATTGAAGTTGAATACCGACGGAAACCCTAGAACCCAAATACAAACAGAAAACCAAACAAAATTTCAATTTCAGTGAAACAAAAGAAAATTAGGGTTTAAGAGTTTAAGGAATTTTATAAAATATGCATGAACAATGTTGTTACCTAATGATGAACATCAAAGATTAACCCCTGGAAAGTGGGTTTCACAGTTGGAACCCTAACTACCGCCGTCACAGTCGATCTTCAAAGGTTCCGCCACCGTTGTTCCATCGCAAACCTCTTATGTGACACAACAGTGGTCATCTCTAGAACCCTAATAATAGCAAAAGGGGAAATCAAGAAAAAGCTTCCTGTGATACCTTTGATTCAGTTTCGATCAAATCATGTATAAAGGAATGGGAAATATTGAATTTGAATCATGTAACAACTGATTCATAAGGCACAGAGCAGGGAAAGATAGGGCGATGAAAGAAAACCATGAAAGAAAACCATGAAAGAAAGAGATCTGTATTTTGAAATCTGATTTAGGGTTTTTGTCATTTGAGAATGAAGGGGGAATTTAGAGGCGGGTGTTGAAATCCATTTGAATTTTGAAATCTGATTACCTATTTCATGTTTAACTTTTTGTTTGTTGGTTCTGGTATGCAGGAAAAGATTACCTCCTTCATGTTTAACTGAGTTTGTTCAACATACCTGCAGGAAGAGAGAGACATATTTTGTTGGCCACCTCGTTCATCTATTTGACTTTAGGTTTAATAAAAAAAAATCTCAGAAATTGACACATAAGATTAGGAAAAAAAGAAAAATTCTAGAAAATGACACCTAGGAGAGAGAGAAAGGAGGTGGCTTGTGGTGATGACACCTCACCCAAACCCACTTTGATTTATTATATTAGGAAGATTAGGAAGATAACTAAAAGCCACATAGGTCCCTCATCCAATCCAACACCGGTTCTAGAAACCTTGCAAATTGCAAACGAGGGCTCGGTTCGTTTAAGCCCAGCTTGTTTCGAGCCACGCTAGAGTTGCTCGGAATTTTTATATTTATTACTTTTTAAATTTATATATATTTTTAAATTTTTTCTACCTTTTTTTATATTTATCATCTCATCATAACCCGAATTCATCCTGACCTAAACTCATCCTAACGCAAACTTATCCTGACTTTTTTTTAGTATACCCTTCCTGACCCAAACCCATTCTAACCCAAACCCACCCAACTTTGCCCACTTTGCCACCCATAGGTGCAAGTGTCCAAAAATTGCTTGATGTTTCCTTCTAAGTTTTAATTAACACCGTTCCTTTTTCCTCTGGTGGGCTCAAACAAAAGAATGATCGAATTTAAATTCAGCCCATTTGATCTTTTATTGCAATTGTTTTCCATGTTCGGATGTTCCTATATGTGAGCCCAATCCCATATGTAATATTGAGTTATGGACACCACTCGATTTTCCATTTACTATGATATATTATTATTCCATATATAAATTAGCAACTTTTTTTATGCATTAGGAGTTGTACCTCAAGTTTGGAGAGTTTTTGAAAAAAAAAAAAACCTTTGATATTTCACTTTCAACCTAGAAATTTTATCCTTTACATTTTAACCCATTTGAAATTTTTACTTTTAACTCAAAGTTTTTCATCTTTCGTAATTTAACACAACACTTTATTATTTACAACTTTGGGTCCCCATACTTTTTATCTTTCGCAAGTTTTTCGTTTTACATTTCGTTCTAAATTTTGCGAGTTAACACGTCGTAGCATGCATGTGAGGTTCAACGTTTTTTGCTCTATTTTTTCATATTTGGCAGACCCGTCGCAACGCGTCCATTTTTTCCCTTTTGAAAGTTCGCCGCAACGGGCGGGTCCTAGATCGACTAAGTTATTATTTTCTAGGTTTTACATTTTTGGTTAATTTCTTCGCATTAACACACTGAAACGGGTGTGCGTGGTTCAACGATTTTAGTCTGCTTTTCGTTTAGTGTAATTTTTACCATTTTATCTATTTTATTTTTACGATGTTAAAAGTCGATGTGGTTGTGGCACTGGTGCTACTTGGCACGGTTTTACGAACGTTTTTAACCTATTAAATTTTTTACTAATATTTTGTTTCGGTTTACCCCTCTACTTCCTTTACTTAAAAACTATTTTTTACGTGCATATTTTATGTACGGGTATGTATAAATATGATTTGTTCTACATCCCGACGTAACCTTTTTTTATAGACGAGTCAGGTCAAATATAATACGTTTTCCTTTAAAGAAATCATTTTTACGTGCATATTTATGTGCCTTTTCGTATAAATTCAAGTTGTTCTACGTTTCGACGTAGACTTTTTTAGGAAATGATTCATGTCAAATATAATATGTTTTCGTGTTTATTTTATGTATGTTTCGTAAAGTTTGTTTCGAACCGAGTGAAATCAAATTATGGTTTCTTTTTCTCCCCTTTTTTCGAAAGCTCTAATTAATCTCTTTCGATTACATGTGCATATTTTCCTTCATACCGTTACGTTTTCTATGTATGAGTTGGGTCACATATAATGCGTTATGTTTGTTCGATATGAATTTGATTTACTTTACGTTTGATCCAATCACAATGCTTATACAGGTTACATTGAGTTCAACTGGATACGTCGAAATGTGTGTTTTCATATCGTTAATGCATCATATAACGTTTGGACTAAAACATTCAATGTTTACGATTTACCCGTGCCGCAAAGCGGGTGGATCTTAACCCTAGTTTAATTTAATTTGAACCATTATATATATATATATATTGTTAACGAGAACGGATGAATAGTAACTTTATTTTTATAATAATATATAGTTTTTTATTATTTTATTATTTAATATATTATAATAGTTTATTATTATATTTACTTTTAATAACATATTTTTCTTTTTTTAAAACATATATTTCCTTTACCTTTTTTTAATAATTATTTTTTTTTCTTTTTTTGAACATACATAAATTTATCCATTAATTTGATACTTCTTTAATAATTTACGTTTATAACTTTTTTCTAAAAACTTAAGTACGTAGTTGTGCTTGATTTCTTTTCCTGACATTCCGTTATAAGTTTTATTAAAAACGAATTTGTACTCAAAATAAAGTATTTATTTGGTATCATAAAATGGTACGATGATAAACTAAATCGTTCTATTGGTTTGACTTTCTAAACAACATGCTTTATTTCAAATCACGTTTGTTTTACATTATCATTTGCTCGGTTTCGCTGCAACTCACGATATAAAAAAACTAGTATTCTTTTATTCTTCATTTTTTTGTCCTTTTAATAGATTGATTGCAACTTATTAGCAATATCTCCTCAACTTACAAAAAATCCAAAAACAAATCAAACCGATGTATATTGCATTTATTTAATAGATAAAATGAAATAAAGCGTATGTAAAATGCATTGTCACGTAAAACCAACATGTTATCGCAACTGCCCCCACATCGCCCTATCACCGCCACTGCTTCTGTCGTCACCATCTTTACTACTAACCGCCATAAAAATAGATTTAGCAGACAAACCCTTTTTGTATAATTTGTTTACAATCTTTTTTGTCAAATGACCCAAACCAAATTGATACTTTTAAAAACGATATGTTTTGCCTGAATCCAATACGAACCCATATTAAACTATTAACATGACCCCCACCCAAATTTTGTAGCCATTCCACCACCACTAAAGTTAAAAAGTATAAAAATTTAGAAATCCAAAACTTAAGAGGTGCGATTTTGACTAATTCATCTAGAATCGGGTAGTTTAGGTTTTATAAGTAAAAAAAGATAGCCTTTTCAACTTAAATATGCTAATAAATTGGATTAATGTCATAACTTATTTAAACCTATTGATCCAAAATTCTCAACAAATATACCTTGATCAAAAGAAATTTCATTAATTTGAAATAAAATTCAATTTGATTCATCTTATTTTTCCCTAATTCTCCAATTTGTCATTTTTACACGGTTACTTTTTTTTAAAACAAACAATACATAGGGAATTATAAGAACCACATAATATACTCGTATATAATGAATTAGGTTATAAATCCGTGTATTACACAGTGTTATACAATAAAAACCATATAATTATATAATCTATAAAAAACTTTGTATAACTGACACTTTTATTATCATATGACAGTTCATACAACTAACTTGACTCTATCATAAAACCCGACCTATGTTAATTAGTAATACTGAAAGGGTGGGGTTCGACTACAAAGTCTATTTTTTCTACAAAGTGTACAAAGTTATAAAATACCGCAATTTCAATCATAAAGCACACTAAAAACCCACAACTAACAGAGTGAAGATCAGTAAAACACAATATCTAAACCCTAGTGGTCCATAAAAACTTCAAACATACCATCGTAGAACTATAAATATAAAACACAACATGATAATCAACATAAAACACACTAATGTTAGTCATTCGATAATCAAAGCCTTATCATCTAAAACACAACACAAAACCCACAAATATGGCATTTTAGTAATCTTCACTTTGTTATTTGTGGGTTTTGAGTGTGTTTTATGGTTGACATTATGGTGTTTTAAGACGCTTTACACTTTGTAGAAAAAATGTACTTTGTAGCTGATCGGATTGTCGTGCTCCGGTCAAAGATAATATTTATATACCCAGATTACCCTTAACAACTAGCTAGTGGTAGTAAGGGGTCGAACCACGAAGAGTATGTGGTTTTGCGAATGGACTTGATTGATTTTAACGGCTGTCACAATTTATGAAGCTTGCTAAATTATTTTTATGATTTTTGTTTGTTTATAAAGATGTTGAATTGAACTAACAAATTTGACTGTAATTTAAAACTAACAAAAGCTTGAACAATTGCACGAAATTATAATTAACGATTTAAAACAGGATAAACAAACAAGGTTCACACCCGGTTCAACAAATGCAAGATCTAGGGTTACTACACATTTTAATTTGGTTTAATCGAATTGGTTCATTAGCGGGTCAAATTTCACAAAGCTTAGGTGCCAATCGCTATCAACGTTATAGACAACGGACCACGATGCACTTCGTTACCTTGGACTTGTAGATCCTATCAAAAGACAAGGCATAAATACGTGTATTCGTTTCACAAAGTCAAATTTAATGATTCACTCGATAATTCGTAAATTCAATTCAAACGTAGGACAATTGTCTAAAGATTCAAATGCAATTCAAGTTTTCACAAACCAAACATTAACACATAATAAAACCTAAATCTTACACAAGTCCACACCGGGGTGAAACCTCCAAGAAATCAGTTGCGCATGATCGGAAAGACTTGATCACCCAATGTTGGAAGCTTGATCTTGATCATCTTTGAAGCTTGGAGAATGATGGAATAGTGATTAGGGTTTGGTAATGGTGGAATTGAATGGATGGTGAAATGGTTAGGGTTTGGAAGATGGAGGTGATGATGAATTCGATGATGGATGGAATGATTCGGATGATCAAATTGAATGATAGTGAGTGATGATTCTGATTGGGAGTGAAGTTGGTGATGAAAAATGGCTCCAAGGTGAATTCAAAACTCAAGAACAAGTGTAACCCCCGAATTGATAGGCCAAAACCGCTTTAAAGTCGTTCCAACAACCCCAAGACTCATTTTTCGCGATCTGTTGTTACAAGGGGCGTTGCCGACGGCCATACCCGGCGTCGGCGACGATATGTTGAAGTTCAGAAACTCAGCGACGGCTAATTCTCCTGGATACAGACAATCCGAGCGACGGTAATATCCACGGGGCGTCGTCAACGGCCCAGGAGGGCGTCGGCGACGGTGCTTGGTTTTCCAACTTTCCGTTTTTCTCAAATCTTAGTTCCGGTTGACCCGTTTCACGTCCCGTTGGTCCGTTCTTCGTCCCGGTGACCCGTAAAGCTCCCAAAAAGCACCTTAAACTTACTTAAACCTACAAAACAAAAATTTAATTAAAAGTAGGGTATTCAGAATTAAAACCCATGTAAAAACATCAAGTTATACGCTTACAAACACCGTTATTCGACCACGTATCACATCCGCACACTTGTCTTTTACTTGCCCTCAAGCAAATTTGTCTTTCAATTTCACGTGGGTCGAACAAAAAATACACTCCCCATTCCTGAGACTAAGGTTAAGGTCAATTGTCATGCCCAAGTTCAAACTTTTTACAATTTTCAACATATTTAGCAATAAATGATTAATCATGTAGAAGTGGTTATCTAAGATTAAACCCCCCGTGAAACTCACATTTCATACATATCCCTCCCAATGTTCACTCCCCTCGGTTTACAAGTTAGCTAATTTCATGATGTATTAGCACTTTTAAAAAGTAATCATTCTAAACGATTAGAACACGTACCTGCATAGGCTTGCAACCCAATCATTCTCCATCACCGAACACGAATACTAAGCACAAGTCAAAAGGTGTTTGTAAGGGTTGTAACAAGGGTAGGAAGTAGGATATTTAAAGTGGCTAAGGTGATGAAAATCCAAATTTTATTACAAACCACTAAACTAAACAAAACTAAATATAAACATCAACTATGAGGCAACAACTTTCGCCTTTTATTTAACAACTACTAACATATCTTTTTGTGTTTTTCACAATGCTTTTTCATTCTTTTTCGTAATATTTTCTGAATTTTTTTTCATATATAGAGACAAATCACAACTATGCAAACTTAAACTCCTATAATCGAATTTTCATCACACGGGTTTAAAAGAAAAGGCTTAAGTTTATGGGCTAAATGGGTTGATCAAATGAAAGGTTTAGGCTCAAAGTGGGCGACTAGGGGATTTATTTGGGTGAGGATAGATAAATGGTTTTAAAGGAAAAGGTTCACCTAATGCCTTAATCATTCTCGTGCTTGTATTCGGTCTATGGTCTCAAATGTATCAAAAGATGCAAGTTCTACAATACATGACTAATGGTCCACTCAAACAAAGAAATATGTGTATATATAATGTATACATGTCACACCCCAACCGATGGTGGAAACATCGGGGCGCGGCACTGAGTGAAACAGATTGTCCATGAGTTTCCATAACAACTACGATTACCAATTATTTAAGCATCACGTCCCATACCATGACATAATAAGTAGCATAGTTATTACAGACAAGTAGTTCTCAAAGGCAAATAAAGTACTGTTCCGACAACTCAGATTTAAATAGTATGTTTCTAGACTCTCACTCCTACTTAATTCCACAAAAGCAGGTAACAAGCAAAGCATCCTAGACACCTGTCACATACGTTAAAATAGAGGTCAATACACATAGTGTAAAGGTGAGCATACAAGTTTAATAGTAATAATAGAGTTCGAAAGCGTTTACGCATAACCAGCATGTAACATGTATAATGTGAAGCTAGTAGGTTATCGACAATGAAATATGCACAGACTAGACTGCGAGTTGTAGAATGCGCAACACATACCATCGTGACACGTGAAGAGGTAAACTTAACAACCCCTGTCCACGACATGTGCTGAGTCCAAACAAATAGTACTATCGTTGCTAAGGCGTCAGGCAACAATCACTGTGTTAACATAATATACAAGCATTCATCGAGTAACAAGTAGCATGCAATAACACTCAGCGTATAAATAGTGTTTGCGTTGTGTGTCGATGTGATTTAGAATACGTAACATATGTAACACCCAAAAGTGCTTAAAGCAAAAAGGGATCGAGTATACTCACAGCGATGGAAGTTAATGGATTGAAGGGAGCGCTAATGTGAGATTAGCCTGATCAGAATGATAGCATAAGCGATGAGCGGCGCGTAAAACGATGCAAGTAAAGCAAGGTAACGAGTGGTCATCCGGTCGGATGGCAATCTGAACGGATGGCCATTCGATCGGATGTTAATCCGTTCGGATGGCCATTCGGTCGGATTGACACTCGTTTGGGATGGATGTGTTTGTGTATGATGGCTTTGAAGTTTTCGTTGTAGTATTTTAAAAACAGAGAAGTATCTCTACCCTATCAGGTCGTTCGATCGAACAGTTCGATCGTCCGGCGAGGTATTGCCCAGAGAACAAGTTCACAGCAGGATTGTCATTCGATCGGATGGTCTATCGATCAGATGGCATTCCGTTAGGAACTAATAATCTTTGAAAATTGTTTAAGTGAAGTTCAAATGCAATCCGATCGGACGGCACTCCGTCCCACAATCTGACCATTTTGTAACTTGAAATTTTGTTAAGTTTTGCGGTTTGCTTGAGACGGTATGACAACGTGCTAAACAACGGAACCTCGTCAAGCCTCAGGTCGTCCGATCGAACAGGTATCACCCAAATCCAATCAGTTAACTGTTCTTGACGGTTGTTCATGTTCAACCCAAAATCGGTTGTCTCTTTGCTAGAAATCAGATCTCAGACCGACACTTCACTACGAATTGAGTAGAAGACCTGGATGAGCTCCGATTCTATCGGTTTTGAGTGCATTGAGTGTAAAAGAGTTGAAAGAAAGTTGGAAAAGCATCTTTCAATCCTTTTAACTCTGGAAATATTTAGATATAGGTGAAAATAGTGTTAAATCATATAGAAATCCTTCAGATCTAAGTTGTTCTTGGTGGAATAATCTTGAAGTTCATAAGAACTCCATGATGACCTCACCCTAGAGCACCTCAAATCCACTGATTTCACGGTTAAAAGTTAAGATTCAAAGGTGAAAATGATGAGGAAATGTGTGTAGATCATAGAAGTACAAGATTTCAGGTAGAAACTTAGAAGAATCGCGAGAAATCGAGAGAAAAGTGGGCTGGAGTACGCTGGTCGAGAGAGAGAGCTGTCACATCACTTTGGTGATGTAACAGGGGTATTTATAGGGTTTCCAAAAGAGGAAAGGGAGCACAGGTGTCGGATCAGATGGCCATCCGCTAAATACCCGTCATGCTATTAATTCGAACTTGACCATGACAAAATACCAAATGGGTTGTGTCATCCCTCGTTGACTTAGTTACTTGTGTTTTTAAGATCGATTTCGAACAAAGACATTTTGAAATTTTTTTGAAAATTTCCCCCATCCCCACACTTGAGGTAAACATTGTCCTCAATGTGTATTGTTTGAATGAACGGGTAAAAAATCAAAAACTTTTACTACTCCCCCATCCCCACACTTGAGGTAAACATTGTACTCAATGTGTAAGAACTAGAGTTTTTTAAATCGCACAAGGGATGTGACACGGCTAATTTCCCAAAAACTTCACCCCGGAAACTAAAGTACAATTACAATCCACTTATTACTAACTAAGAATCAAAGGTAAAAGGTAAAAGGAAACGTATGCACCTGATTTTCTCATTAATGGCTCATGTGCGCTTCTTCTCTTCAAGAAAGTGGTCGTCCCACGAACATAATGTACCTACAAATCTTAACCCTTGTGCAGAAGCATGCTTCTCACAACCATTAAAATTTGTTATCTACCTAGTTCTACCACTTTTATGAAAATATTACCAAGTCATACGTTAGTTTACCTTGATCTACGTGGAAAATTAATTTATAACGTTATAAATTAATTTTCCACGTAGATCAAGGTAAACTAACGTATGACTTGGTAAAATTTTATGTGTGACTAAAGGTTATAAAATAGTTACATTTAAAATTACAAAGTTGTTTTGTGTGTCTAGAAATAGTTTTTAGCCACACTTATAGTAAACTCAAGTGACTAAATAATAAAACGACCACACTTATAGGAAGTTCATATGGCTGCTGCTACCATTTAGTCACACTTAATGAATGAAATGCTTGATTACAATAACTCATTTTGTCACATTTTTTTTTAAATTGATGTGGCTAAAACAAACTTTTAAGTGACTATATAATAGAAACGGTCACACTTACAATAAATTCATGTGACTGTTGCTACCCTTTAGCCACACTTATTGTACAGAATGTCTTATTCCAGTAAGAAACAATGGTACCCTTTAGCCACTCTTTTAAGATGCTATCGCCACTAAACATGAATGTGGCTGTATGATACCTACGATGACTAGACCTTTGGTCACACTTGAGTTGGAAAAAAAAAGTGTGGCGAAAGGCATATGGTCACACTTTTTTTGTGTGACTGTAAGCCTTTTTTGACGTAGTGAACAACAACAAGCCTAACTCACTTTCGTAGGAATCACGGTTGCATTTAGCGTATGCAACAAGCCTTTTTAAACCTCCCAATAGCTCGTGAGGACGAGTAGGTCTCGTGAGGGTTATATAGGGAACACACCCACAACGTTCATTAAACTAGGAAAATAAAACACTAAAGAAATAAAAAAACTAACAAAAATAAATATACAACAACAACAACAAAACACATACCTCACCATCACCGCTGGTATCGCTCGTTCGGGTCGACTGGTGGGTTCGGGTTCTACAGGTACCCCATAAGAGCTTCAAACATCTCCCTGTAGTTGTCTAGGGGTCTCGACTCTCCTTCTGCTGGCGGTTGAAACTGGGGTGGGATGAAGCTAGACCCCACTGCCTCGGGCCATTGAGGCGATGGATCGAAGGGGCCTCGAGGAACGGGAAGGTTTGAATAATCGGTCCATCCCGAGTGCTCGATGTATGGGAGACCGGCTAACCAGTCCCGATGATGTCGCTCTTGATCGTGGATGACCTTGGCATTATTAATTGCCAATTCTTGAGATATGCACTGCTGTGTGATTTTTGCAATTAATTTTTATGACCAAGTTTTAAAAGTGGAACTCGCTAACTACACACAACGGCAAGTGAACCGGACGTGAAAGTAGTATAACTAGCAAGAACGAGTATCGAACCGTGGACTCTAGACTGGCACTTATAATAATTAACCCTAATAACAATTCTAGTCCTAAATTGATTTTTAGAATTTGGTTTTTTAATTTAGAATTAATTAAATAATATTTTAACTAAATTTACTAGCTAACGAACCTAACGAACACGAAGGCAACTAAAAACAGTGAACTTAACCAGGAGAGATGAACAAACCACTTAGGTAGGAATCACTAATGACACGTGAGGACAACAATTTGGCAAATGACTTAGGTTTCGGTTTCTAACTGACTACTCTCTTGTGAAAGAGAATAAATCCTATAGTGATTAGGTAACAAGGAAAGTGACCCACTAACTCAAGAACCTAAAAACCGACCAATAAAACAACCAAAACGTGTGATGGAGTGCTATAAGGAAACAAACCTAATTAAAGGTCCTAAATCCCACAAATATTAAATTGCAAAGGATTACCCTTAACCAACCCTCAAGATGTGAAGCAAGCTATAGGATGACACACCAAAATCCTAGGACTGACTGACACACGAAAAAGTAGACGAACCCCGAGTTATCAGGTGCTCAAAACTACCAAACAATGCACAGAATTACCTAGCAACTTCTGATTATCTTTCGAATCAAAGAAGATGGGTGCACACTAATGTCTAGCTGATTTTAAATTGATTTTATGTTATGACTTGTTACCAAGTTCAAACAATTAGATTGAGAATCGCGAATAAACAACCTAAAAGCGAGTTTTAACGCGACTAGTGGTGACTTATTCCTACCAAAAGCATTAAACTCATCAACCAAATCAATAAATTCAGCAAAACAATAACATACACAATCAATTCTAGCAACAACTTATAACCAATTTACTCCAAAACGTTGTCAAAGTCATATAGTCAAAATAATCATCAAACACGCATCAAAAGATCATCCAAACCTAAGTGGCTTTAAAAGTTTTAGCCTCTAAACATTGTCTCAGATTCAAAACAAAGTCTAAAATATGAAAACATGTTCATAATTGTCTAAAAAGTAATAATTGAAACAAGAAACGTTACGAGTTGCAATATTTGATCACGAACTTCTTGTCACCTCCTGTACGCTCCTTGTAATCTTCTTGCTTTTTCTGTTCGTCCCCTCTGATTTGCAGCCATCCACACCCCCCAAAGGAATAATATCTTCTATTATATATAGCTTCTGTCCAATTATATCTCCTCCCCCCAAGTCATAACTCCCTTCTTTTAATTGTTGCACTTTGCAATAAATTAGTCCACATTTCTTTTGTATAAGCCATTTGCAATAAATTAGTCCACATTTCTTTTGTATAATCCTCCACTTGTGGTGGAGTGGTGGAAAGGATTTTGGTTATCTTTGGAGACCAAGGTTCGATCCCCACCCACTACATTTGGGGGATGGGCAATGAACGGGGGGAGAACCAGGTTTCCAGGTTCGAATCCCGGGAGCCAACCCGAGTTTTCTACTACAGTGCATTTACTTCAGCGGGTCGCTTGTCACAACAGGCGGTCGGCTCGTGTGGAGGGTGCAACTCCTGTCAAGTGGCATTGCTACCGAAGCGTGGGCCCGGTTAGAACAACATAGTCTTCGGGACAGTAGTGGGGCGGGCCTGCGACTAGTGGGTGTGATATTACCGTCTGTTGTGAAAGTCACCTCTCAAAAAAAAAGCCACCAACGTATAAAACAAAAACAATTAATGACTTATTTGTTATCTCATTTAGTTCCATCACCTAAATAAAATAAAGAACCTATTCAAGTAATTACTACATTAATTGCCATTCAATTTTTTTTTCTTTTGTTGTACGTGGCTTCCCTAATAAGATTCATTAATTTCAATTAATTTAATTTACCACATTGTAAGCTTTTCACATAAACTTCTTTTTATATAAATTAATTGATTTGCTCGTTTTCGCTTCATTATCGCATCGGAACCTACAATTAACAATCTAATCAAATAAAAGCTAAAAACTAATAAAAACTACTCTAAAACTATTTAAAATAATACAATTTACATAAGATAAATGTATGTGTTTTACAACACATCAAATTTCCCCACACTTGAACTTTTTTCGTCCCCGAAAAAGACTTATGCATAACGGAATCATAGTCGGAATAATCATTCGGGAACAAAAGCTTAGTTACTTTATTAAAACCGAAATTCGTGTTAGCCGCGATTGCAAGTATTTTGATCCTCTTAAACCCAAACCCGGTTCCAAGCCCTTATCACGCGTTTTAGTTCAAGTGCGTTCAATCTATCTAGGGCCTCACTCTAAATATTGCGAATCCACCTAATCCCGCCTCAAGCTTATAGGACAAAAGGAACAACCACTGGGTTATTTCCTTACCGTTTTATACCAAGATCAAGAGAGTTTAAAATCAAATCTTACTTTTCTCATTTTTTCTTCTTTACGAGCTTAGACTTTGCTTGTACCTAACCCAGAGGCATTCCGGCTGTAGAGTCGCTATCCCCAACTCGGATTACAATAGGCGTCGATAATTTTTTCGCAATTTTGATTTCACACATCCTAGAGGTATTCCGGCTGTAGAGTCGCTATCCCCAACTCAGATTACATAGAATTGTGCTACTTTTCTTTAGTTTCTAGCTCTTTTATTATTTTATTATTTTTTAATTTTTCAACGAGATATGAAAAGAAACTCTAACGATCTTAACTTATAACGGCATCCCTTATGCTATTTTTGGCGGTTTCAATTTCTCCACTCTCCCTAGATGAGAACCCACTAGTAGACCGACAATTAGGTATATTTAAGATCAAAGAAACCTAGAACCGAATCGAGCCTACCCGCATATCCCAAACTAGACACAAGCTCAATTATATTATCTCATATTATTATTATTATTATTTGACCCCGAACAAAAATCCGACTTTTCTATCATTTTCCGCTTTTTAGTTTGCAAACTTCTTGTTTCAAAAGACATTTTCTAATTTTTCGATTTTTTTGGATTTTTGAAATTTTTTTATTTATTTATTATTATTATTATTATTATTATTATTTTAAAATTTTTCGACTCAAATCTACCTAAAAATACATAGTCTCCCATCCCCACACTTAAATTTCACATTGTCCTCAATGTGGATGGAAAACTAACTAAAAAAATAAAGAAGAAATAAAAACCTAAAATAATATACAAAATAGAAGCAACAACAATTGGAAAAGACTTAGCTGGTTAGCAGTGGCGGAACTAGCTCAAAAGGTTAGGGGTATCCTAATTTTTTTTTTAGGATCAGGGGTATCCTTTATATAACAGAAACGGAGTTGAGAGGTATTTTTACACTACGAAAATGGAGTTAAGGGGTATTTTTACACTACGGAGACGGGGTTGAGGGGTAGCCCATGCTACCCCTATTTACACTCTATGTCCGCCACTGCTGGTTAGGATAAAAATCAGTGCCAGATGTGCGTGTCTTCATTCCAACCAAACATGATTGTATAGCATTTCATTCGCGATCATCTTTGACAAACTGGTATACTTGGGTTGCCTTTACAAAAAGATTACAGCTCCAAAATCACCACCCGCATGGAGATTGAGTACGGGTGGGTCAAATAAACCTGCACATGATAGAACAAACAAACCCAGGCGTAAAACTGACTCAAAATAAAAGACCGACTCAACAAGACTAAAAATATACAAAAATAAAAACAAAACAGCAACTAGAATGTACAAACGCTACAAACAAGCTCTCAACTCACTCTCAAGCACCAACTAATGGGAGGTCAAGCTACTCCACCAATCTATCCTCTCCTGGTCCCTCGATATAGTGCTTTAGACGATGACCATTCACCTTAAACGTCTTACCATCCCCACTCTTCAACTCAACCATACCATATGAAAAGCCTGAACGACTATGTACGGTCCCGACCACCTAGACCTAAGTTTACCCGGGAACAATCTCAATCTAGAATTAAAAAGAAGAACTTTGTCTCCCGGTTTAAACTCCTTATTTCCTCTTAACTTACTATCATGCAACCTTTTCATCTTCTCCTTATAGCCTAGTGATCTCATATACGCCTCATCTCTTAACTCCTCTAACTCATGTAACTGGAGAAACCGATGTTTACCAGCACTGTCCATATCAAGATTAACTGCTCTCAATGCCCAATATGCACGGTGGTCTAACTCTACCGGTAGATGACAAGCCTTCCCATAAACCATCCTAAAAGGTGTAGTACCTATAGGAGTCTTAAATGCAGTCCGGAAAGCCCACAAAGCATCATCTAACTTATCGGACCAATCTAGTCGATTATGTCCGACAGTTTTCTCCAAAATCCGTTTAATACCCCGATTAGTGTTCTCCACTTGCCCACCTCGTCTGTGGATGATAGGCAGTTGAAAGCCGGTGAGTGACACCATAGCGTTTCAATGCCTTCTCCATCTGGGCATTACAAAAGTGGGTACCTCTATCACTGATAAGCGCCTTTGGGGTACCAAAGCGAGCAAACAATTTCTTCAGAAATCTCACCACAACCCTCGCATCGTTTTTAGGCAAGGCTTGAGCCTCCACCCATTTCGACACATAATCTATAGCAACGAGGATGTATCGGTTCGCTCGAGACATCGGGAACGGACCCATGAAATCAATACCCCAGATATCGAAAACCTCCACTACCTGCATCGGATTTTGGGGCATCTCATTCCGGGATGAGATATTATCTACTCTCTGACAAGCATCACAACTCCTAACCAACTCATGAGCATCTCGAAACACTGTCGGCCAATAGAATCCAGAATCCAACACTTTTCGCGCGGTGTAAGAAGCTCCATAATGTCCTCCGGTAGGCCTCTCATGACAATGCTTGAGAACCTGCATACGCTCCTAACCAGCAATACATCTCCTCACAACCTGATCAACTCCAATATGAAAAAGATGCGGATCATCCCAGAAGTAGTACTTCGAGTCTGCTATCAGCTTCCTCCTCTAATGGAAAGACATCTCCGGCTGTATCACCTTCTCTTTCAAATAATTAACTATATCAGCATACCAAGGCATTCCCTCGTCCTCGGGTTTCACAAACATCAAAGTCTCATGAGGAAAACTATCGCCAATCTCATCCTCATCACTGTCATCACTCTCGAGATTCTCAAGTCTAGACAAATGATCTGCTGCAGCGTTTTCGGCTCCCTTCTTATCCCGAATCTCAAGATCAAACTCCTGCAAGAGTAGGATCCACCGAATTAACCGCGGTTTCGCGTCTTTCTTCGCGAACAAATGCCTCAATGCCGCATGATCGGTATAGACGACGACTTTAGAAAGGACCAGGTGTTGCAGCAAGCTATTAAAGAGGATATATTTGTTTTACTTCAGCATGATGGAAATGCATTTTCGATCTGGAAAGCTCTTGAGAAGAAGTTTGAAGGAAGTACAGAGATGCTTCAGAGTAAAGCAGCGTTACTGAAGAAGGAGTTTGAGTTGTTTGCAAGCATGCCTGGTGAGACTACAAAGACTCTCATTGAGAGATACTGTCATCTTGTACGCACCATGTCCCAGTTGAAGATTACTAAAACCCCAGTAGAATGGGTTGAAAAGCTTGCTGACGCTTTACCTCAAAAGGAATGGGGTACATATCTTATGATTTTGAAGAATTCTGGACAGTTTAGTAGATTGTCGATTGGTCAGGTTATTGAAAAACTGGAGGCACAGGATCTTGAACAGCAGAAAATTGCAAGAATGAACAGTTCAAGCCATCAACAAGACATCAAACTGTATTACAAAGGAAATGTTCAAACTGTTGAAGCTAGCCCAAAGATCCAAACAGCATTTAGTGCAGGAAATCAATCTGAAATAAGCAATCAAAATTCAGTCAACACTAGTGGGTTCTCATCGGTGAATCCTCCAAGTGTTCAAAATTCAGCTACCGGAAATGGTCATCTAATTCAGTGCAATGTGGCTTTACATCTTCAAAATGGTCAAAATTATTCTGAAGAAGTTGTAAAGCATCATATGGGATTATTGGTCACTGCATTAGAGTCTTATGAAGGGTTGATTGCTGGAAAAATTGGCAATCCGATGCTTACAAAGGAAGATTATGACCAAATTGATGCAGAGGAGCTGGAACTGATGGATATTAAATGGGCCTTAGCGAGTGTTTTGAGGAGAGCAGAAAAGTTTAGATTGGTTACAGGAAGAAATGATTTCTTAGATGCAAATCTTTCTAATCTTGGATTTGATAAATCTAAAGTTGTCTGTTTTCGTTGCAGGGAGAAAGGTCATTTTAAAAGAGAATGCAAGAATCAGGAACCGAGAGGAGCAAAGGAGTCTGCTGGGAAAGATGATTATTATCGGAAGACCATTTATCAGCAAATTACTCACCAACCGCATCAACAAAAGGAACCTCAAACGGCACATGGGAGAATGATTGAAGATGCAAACAGGAAAGCTTACTATAGTATTCTTGATCAAGATGACGAGAAAGTGGCTCAAGGTTTTAGCTGGGACAAGTACATTCCAGCTGATCCTAATGTTAAAGCTTTTATTGCTCAGATTGTACAAAGACCAGAGTTGGTGAAAGAATGGATGGCTGTTTTATCTGATGATGAAGAAAAAGATGAAGAATCTGTTTCCTCTGAAAACAGTTCAACAGATAACAGTGATGATGAAGAGCTTGAACAGATAAAAGTTGGAAAAACTCATTTATCTTCTGACAGTTTTGAATTTTATTTTGCAGAGAAGTTGAAGAAACTGAAAGAAAGGAAAGCTGAAAAAGAATTGAAAGAAGTCAAAGTGATTGAGAAGATTGTGGAAGTTCAAAAGATAGTTGAAGTCGAGAAAATAGTTGAAATCACAAAACCTTGTCTTACATGTTTAGAGTCTTGTAAACAATGTATAGAGAAAGATGAGAGGTTTAGTGAGTTAGAAAAGTTGAAAGAAAAGTTGTTGTTTGATGTAAAAAATTTGAAACAGTCATATGATGTATTGAACAGAACTATGAATAGTCTGGAAAAGACTAACTCTGAAAGAGAGAAAGCTTTGAAGATGTTGAATGCTACTATGATGACAAAGCAGAAAGAGATCAACATGTACATAGAAGAATGTGCAAAGTGGAAGAAAGAGTTGGATAGTGAAGCAACTGAAAATGAAAGAATCAGAAGATTGCTGCAAAGTTATAAAGGTTGTGACTACATAATTGATAGAATTTATCCAACAGTTGAAGGATTTGAAGCGTTTCAAGGTGAAGAAACAAAGCCAAAGATGAAAAAGGATACTGGTAAGAAACAGGGTGTTTGTTATAATAAGTGTCCGCCTCCGATTTGGGAAGGGTACTCGTCTAGAAAACCTAACGAGGAAGAACTAAAACAAGCAATCAATATTAAGCTAGAATCCGAGATAACTGATGTTTTACCGGACAATATTGATGTCACGTTCACAGCGTCCGACACAGATCATGAGTCCGAACTGATAAAACGAGTGGTCGATCAGGTGTTGGATAAGGATGAGGAGTCAGAGTCAAAATCCGAGTCCGAAAGTTTGTGTCAGTCAGTCAGGAGTTCGAGTTCGTCTGTCAAGAGTTCAAAGTCGTCGGGAAAACGGGTTTACAGTAAAGAATTTTTGTTGTCAAAATCTAATTTGAATGATGAAACATTTGAAGTTGTATATACTTTGAATGATTCTGACAAATTATATTTTGATAAAGAGTTTCCAATAAGAGGTGTTAAACTAGAAATGATCAAAAAGGTTTTCAAACTAACAGAAATTAATATTTTTGAAATAAAAGATTTAAATCTTACTGGAAAACCTAAAAAATACACTTCAAGAGTTCAACAACGTTTGAACAAGAAAAAGGGTTACAATTCTGGTTCTGGTTTCCAAAAGAAACCAAACCACAATCGTAGCTACAAAAAGAAAGGACTTGGTTTTATTCCACCTGAAAACTATAAAAATGAAAAATATGTTCGAGATTTTAAATCAAAAATGACATATGTTGCAGGAACTAGCCATGAAGAAGAAGCAAAGAGCTCATTCTGGAAACAGTCAAATCAGGAGTTTCTTGCTGAGAAGAGAAAGAATGGAGCTTATGTGAAGAAAGAGACAAGAACCTGTTTCCGATGCAATGAAGCTGGTCACATTGCATGGAACTGTCCGAAAGCGACTAACACAAAACAGGGAGTTTTGGAAAACTGAAAGAAGTTATTGTTGATAAAACCGAACCACCAACTGAAAGATTTAAAGTGTTTAAGAATTCAACATATGAGGTTGGTGAGTGTTCTAAAAGATTTTACAAGAAGAAGGGAAATCTTGACAACCAAGCTTGGGTTGTTAAGAAATCAGAGGTAAAATCTGGCGATGAATCTGATTCCATAAAATCGGAGGAGCCACAGGTTGAGGTAAAAAGTGAAAACTCAGTGCCTCTAATGGATGATGTTCATTTTTGTTGGTGCACTACATCTGTCGACTTCGTCTTGTATCGAGTCTTAGTTTTAGATTGTTAGATCAGGGCATGTTTTACGAGAAAATAGGATGGCATATAGGTTTAAACTGATAGGTCCGCTTATATGGACACAGGAGGTCCGCTTAAGTGTCAGGTCCGCTTATATGGACATAGGAGGTCCGCTTATGTGTCAGGTCCGCTTATATGTCACTAGGAGGTCCGCTTATGTGTCAGGTCCGCTTATTCGTACATGTCCGTATAAGCGAACCTACCAACACTATAAATACCCATAAGCGGATCTCATTTGTAACTTTGTCGAATTCCATACCGAGGTGCTGCCGGTGTGAAGATCGAGCTGTAAACGTTGTCAGATTAATAAAATCAGTAGATTAAGTGAATTGCAAGCTGTCTCTACCTCCGTTTCTTGTTATTCCGCACCTGAAACGAAGTTGAACGCCTCTGAACGACTCATTCGGGTCGAAACACGATCCTACAATTGGTATCAGAGCTTGGGAGGAGGTTTTCTACAGAGAATAGCTGGAATTCATCATAATCTCTTACTTCTACACCTTCTATTTTCAGTTTAGAAAGTTGTACCGGTCAGAATTGGGTCAAAATTGCACAGATTGCGTGTTATTGAACATTGATAAACCCTTGAAAGTTTCGGACCAAAATACGGACTAAAAATGGATCAAATGACTTTCGGACTTAGGTTCGCTTATTTGGACACCTGATAGGTTCGTTTTTGTGTCACATAATTCCGAGGTTCGGCTCCAAATAACATAAGCAGGTCCGCTTATTTGAACATCAGCAGGTCCGCTTATTTGAACATCAGCAGGTCCGCTTATTTGAACATCAGCAGGTCCGCTTATTTGAACATCAGCAGGTCCGCTTATGTGAACATCAGCAGGTCCGCTTATTTGAACATCAATCAAGTCCGCTTATCTGAACACCGTTTATCTGAAAATCAAGTCCGCTTATTTGTCATAAGTAGTTTCCCTCATCTGGTCAATCTGGTCCGCTTTTAGTGACAAAGTTCAGTAGGTTGATTTCGTTCATAGTGCTCAATTTTTGCTGATCAAAGTCTGATTCCGCTCATCGATAACCTGAAACATCGGGAAAGAAATTCATGTGGTCATGTTGTCAGTTTGCATGTGATTCTCTCTAAATAGTCGTCGGCACAACAGTACGAGATATTGATTTGTTAATTGATCTATTGCATGTTGTCAGTCCACTACATACGGTGTGGCCAAATCAGATTTTAAACTATATAATAACATTGAGTGGTGGATTAAAGGGTGTGGGCCATTATAAAACATCGGTTCAAGTGATATTCAATATTTCAGCCCATGTGACTTTGTTTGGAGGCCCAATCATATTGTTGAGGTTTTAAATGTTGTCGGATAAGTGTTGTTGAAAACAAGGTGTGCATGTGATTTTTGATGTTTGTCGGATAAGTGGATTTGTGCCAAAAGTTAAAAAAAAAATTTCATATTGCTCGGTTTGAAATCACATCAGGTCAAAGCTGTCCGCATAGTGTGCCAACTTTCAGTCCACACAGAATTATCACCGGTTCGAGTACTAGTCTTATTCGATTAATCGATAATTTGTTTAAACTGATCGTTTATTTGTTTGTTTCAGGTATTCCGCTTGAAAGACAAGTTGCTATTCCGCTAGAATCTGATTGTTAGGCTATTCCGCTTGAACTACAAGAATCATGGATATCAATTTCTTTAAAATGACAAAAGAAACACTTGATAGAATAAATGTATTAAATAAAGAATTTGATTCATTTTCAGGTTATCCAGGAGAAAGTACTAAGAGTATTATTGAGAGGTATAGCCATCTTGTTCGCTCAATGTCTGAAAAAGGTATTAAAAAAGAATCAGAAGAATGGGTTGAGAAATTAGCCAATGCCTTACCTCAACAAGAGTGGGATACATTTCTTTTGAATTTAAAAAGAACTGGAGAATACTCTGATTTGGCAATTGGTCAATTCATTAAGAAACTTGAAGAACAGATGGAGAGGAATGCTGAGAAGAAGAAAAGTCAAAGTGGAAAATCAATATTAAAGAAGAGCAAGAGTAAAGGTGTTCAAGTGGGAGAGGAACAGACTGAAGAGATTTCAGCTTTGAAAGACGAGAAGAAAGCTGATAAGAAACAGATTTTTGATTTGCAGGAAAATTGTGAGAGGTTGAAATTTGAAATTGACAAACTGTTAAATGATTTAAACAGTTTGACATTAGAAAACAAGGTTTTGAAAGAAAAAGAAAATTTTTTTGAAAATAAAATTGAGAGTTTTGAAAATGAAAAATCAAGAATTGTAAAAGAATTTCAAAGTCAGATAAAGATTCTTGAAGATGGAAGAAATATTTTTAGTCAAAACAACATTGAAAAGCAAAAAATTATAAATTCTCATCTTCAGACGATTATTCGACTTGAAAAAGAAGATGAATGTGCTCGAAAGACAATCAAGGTTCATCTTGAACAAATATCTCAGCTTGAAATAGAAGCTGAGAATTCAAGGAACAAAATAGATGAGCATGAAGAGAAATTGAAAGGTTTTGAGACTTCATCTGAGATTCCCTGTCCAAAACCAATCAATTCCATTCCAATAAGTGACAATGTCACAAACTTTGACAATGTCAAAGTTGAAGATTGTGATGAGAAATCTGATGATGATGAGAAAAAGAAAACATTTTTGAAATTAAAAGAAATGTTTAAAGAAACTATTCTACATTCTACTGAGAAAGGTGAATGCTCAACGCAAAAACCTGTAAAGAAGAATGTGGAACAAAAACAAAAGGATAAAAATCAAAAAATGTTCAAAAAGAAAATAAAAGCTCATCAGTTCAATCATCCAATCGTGATAAAAAAACCACAAAAATTGGAAAATCAAAACTCAAAAAATGTTGGTAATAAGTGGTGCAGGTTTGACCACAGTACTCAAAAGTCAAATCCAGCAAATAAGAGGAGAAATGATTATCACCAAGCCAAACAGTGCTATGATCTGAATGTTTGGACTGACAATGGTGATTGGTACGATAACAGAGTGTGTTACCGATGTGGTTATCAAGGACACATTGCTGTTAACTGCCAGAGTTGGAGATTTGAGTCAAGGAGATGCTTTAACTGCAACATCATTGGCCATATTGCTAGAGATTGCTCAATGAAATCAATGAGAAGATCGAGGGCTGAATCTCAGAAGCAAGTAAAGAAATCAGTCAATGTCAAGCCCAAAGAACAGAAGGTTCAAGAACCTAAAGTTCAAGAAACAAAAGTGAAACTTTCTCAGGGGCAGAAAGACAGACTGAGGAAAAAGAGGAAGAAGGCTAGAGAGTATCTAGAAAAGATTTTGTCCTCGGGTTCATTTGTTGGTAAAAGTAAGAGTTCTGATGAATCAACTCCCTCAACTGCAAAGTCAAGCAAGACAAATTCATCAGATACAAATCTGAGGACGAAAAAGGAAAAGAAGAAGGTGAAAATTGATGGCAATGAATCTGTTTCTTCGGAAACAAAAGAGCCACATGTCGGCAATGAATCTGGCTCCTCTAAGTCAGACAAGCCACATTCAGGCAATGATTCTGGTTCGTTAAAGCCAGAAGAGCCTTGTGTTGAGGTAAAAATGGAGAATTCAGGTTTAACAATGGATGATGCAAATTTTCCACCATTGTTGAACAAGAATTCAAAATCACCCAAGGACCGTCAGGCTTGGGTGAATTTGTTTAAATAAAAAAACCTGACTTGCCGGAGATCCCAAGTTTGTAATCGTGGATCAGGAATCGGCATCCTTCTTGTTATAATTGATTTTGTGAATGAATCTTATAATGGTTAAATTTTGGAAAGTCATACTGCAGGAACTTGCCGGAGATCCCAAGTTTGTAATCGTGGATCAGGAGTCGGCATCTTTCTTGATAATTGATGTTTGTGTAAGATTTTTAATTGTGTTTAATTTTTACAGGATGAGTGTGACTTGCCGGAGCTTCCAGGTTGGTAAGTGTGAAGCAGGAATCGGCATTTTTATTGGTAAAATGGTTTGTGTAGAGGTTTTTTCCTACATAGGTTTGTATGTTGTGAATATTTTTACAAGAGGTATAGAGGTTGCATACTTGCAAGTGGTAAATCAGGGACATTAAGTTGTACTTGATCTACTACAAATGGTTGAAGACAATGTCATGAACCATACCCCGAACCTACAAATGGTTTAAAATCAACAAAACTTATTTTCCGGAAAAATCATTTTGGTTAAAACAAACTTAAGTGTTTTGAAATCATAATGAGAAAATAGTTTTGTGTAAGGGGGAGTTCTGATTGTTTATGCCAAGTGGGTGGCGATTTGAAGCGATTCGATATCGGTTGTCAAGTTTTTTGTACAGTTTGATTTCAAATTTTATTTTATATGTGTTTGCATTTTAGGGGGAGTAGAAAATTTCAGAAAATCTAAAAACATTTGAAAATATGAAAAGACAAAAACATGATAAAATCAAAAATGAGTTTTAGTGTCAAAGAAGAGGAAATGATAGTACATCAGTAGACAGTCACAGTATGCTAAAGATTTGTATTGTTTAAATAGTGTTAAACAGTCTCACTGATGATATGACGATAGGTTTTTACACATTTAGTAAACTTTTTCGGGATATAAACATAAATTCAAACTTGCTTATTTCGTGGGGAACACTACTTGGATATATAGGTAACCCCTGAAATCTCGTTTGAAAGGTCCCTCTTTCTGAGATACTAGGTCTTTATGCTCAGTGATATCTGGGGTATTATCCCGGGACTTCTGATTTTGCGGAAGCAATGGCCTAGTCCCCGGATAATGCTTTCTACAAATGCTTCAAACATAGCATCGCCCTCAGCAAGCTGATGAAACAATAAAATTGATAGTCGCTGCTGTTGAAATGCAAAAGATCCTCTAAAGGGGACACACCAAAAGTCGAAGCCGTCATCTCTCTGCGTATCGAAAGATCGACCTGAGCTCTCACGGCCCTCGCACTATAATTTATTCCCCTGACAGATATCATCTGTGGTATACTCACCTGTAAGACTGAATATTGGGATCTGGATACGGGAGTATATTCAAGAGGTGGGACACATGAATGAGTTTAAGTTCTTAAAATACTTAACTCATATCCTGAATCAGTTGAAATGTGTGTGAAAATTTAAGTGGATCAATATATTGGCAATCTAAGTGAATTGTTTAATTCTTAATGTGTAACTAAGCTCAACGGTACTCATGACTTATTTTAATCTGATATGATCCTCTTACACAAAACTCACAAAAATATTGTTTGTAAATATTTCTTTACTGCATTTCTTTAAAATTCAAAAATACAAAAAGATTTTCAGTGTGTTTTAGCATAAATTTTTGAAAAAGTCAAAAAGATTTTCGACAACTGATGTTGGAAAGCTGATTTTCAAAGTTCCGAGTGCTAAACATGATGACATTGTTGTGAGGGGGAGTGTGTTTTAAAATGTCAAAATGTATTTTCTAAATCAATAAGTGGTTCATCATGAGTTTGTAATCTGAGAGAGTGATTGTTGATGCTTATGTTTTTGAGAGAGAGTCATCTGATTATATCAGAATGTTGGTGCACTAAAAATTGTTAAATTTAGAAATTCATTTCTGGGTTAAGAATGTGCAGGTCTAGCCAAGTTTCGATTCTGGAAATTGAAGATTCTATAGAGTGCCAGGTTTAAGATTATGAAGACAAAGAAAGCCAGACAAAGATCCTGAAGTAGATGTTGCTGAAGAACAAAGAAATGCCAGCAGATCGTTAGGGAGAGTCTGAAGATTTTAAAGTTAAAGAGAGTTTGTTGAAGAAGATAGAGAGAGAAAAGCCCAGAGACTGATCAAGACTAAAGATGTGAAGATACAGCATTGTCGTGACTCGATAGTCGACTCGTCAACATCTGAGGGGGAGTCTGTTGGTGCACTACATCTGTCGACTTCGTCTTGTATCGAGTCTTAGTTTTAGATTGTTAGACCAGGGCATGTTTTACGAGAAAATAGGATGGCATATAGGTTTAAACTGATAGGTCCGCTTATATGGACATAGGAGGTCCGCTTATGTGTCAGGTCCGCTTATATGGACATAGGAGGTCCGCTTATGTGTCAGGTCCGCTTATATGTCACTAGGAGGTCCGCTTATGTGTCAGGTCCGCTTATTCGTACATGTCCGTATAAGCGAACCTACCAACACTATAAATACCCATAAGCGGATCTCATTTGTAACTTTGTCGAATTCCATACCGAGGTGCTGCCGGTGTGAAGATCGAGCTGTAAACGTTGTCAGATTAATAAAATCAGTAGATTAAGTGAATTGCAAGCTGTCTCTACCTCCGTTTCTTGTTATTCCGCACCTGAAACGAAGTTGAACGCCTCTGAACGACTCATTCGGGTCGAAACACGATCCTACAATTTTCCACCATTGAGAGCTGAGAATTTTAAATCAAAGGTTGGAAAAGTTGAGATCACTAATCAATTTTATTCTGATAAGAATGAATTTGATGTTGAGAAAG
This sequence comes from Helianthus tuberosus, assembly GCA_030545235.1. Taxonomy (NCBI): domain Eukaryota; kingdom Viridiplantae; phylum Streptophyta; class Magnoliopsida; order Asterales; family Asteraceae; genus Helianthus; species Helianthus tuberosus. Next base: position 784,897 of record JARYGA010046105.1, read on the forward strand.
CTTTTAATGGAAACGTAAAGAAAATTTTTGGAAAAATGATTGATGGGAAGGTTAAAGGGGTAAAGGAGTTTTATGCTACAAAGAAGGCAACTTATAGCCCAACCCCTAGTGAAGTTGAGAAGGTTACACCCAAGGCTGGTCAGGCTTGGGTGGACATTTTCTTTGCTTGAAAAACCTGACTTGCCGGAGATCCCAAGTTTGTAATTGCGGATCAGGAATCGGCATCATTCTTTGTATTTGATTGAGTTTTTCGTACAAGTGGTAAATCAAGGACATTAATTTGTACTTGATTTTCTACAAGTGGTTGAAGGCAATGTAATGAACCAAACCCCAACTTTACAAGTGGTAAAATCAAACTTATTTTCCGGAAAAATCATTTTGATTAAAACAAACTTAAGTGTTTTGAAATCTTAATGAGAAAATGGTTTGTTGAAAGGGGGAGTTCTGATTGTTTATGCCATGTGGATGGCGAATTGAGGTGATTTGATATCGGTTGTCAAGTTTTTGTACAGTTCATGTTATGTTTCAAGTGGGTCAAGAGTCTAGTAGTTTTCAAATTTCTTTAATGTGTTTGCATTTTAGGGGGAGTAGAAATTTCTGAAAATCCGAAAACATTAGAAAATTTGAAAAAGGCAAAAACATGATAAAATCAAAAATGAGTTTTGGTGTCAAAGAAGAGGAAATGATAGTACATCAGTAGACAGTCACAGTATGCTAAAGATTTGTAATGTTTAAATAGTGTTAAATGGTCTCACTGATGATATGCCGATAGGTTTTTACACATTTAGTAAACTTTTTCGGGATATAAACTAAATTTCAAACTTGCTTATTCTGTGGGGAACACTACTTGGATATATAGGTAACCCCTGAAATCTCGTTTGAAAGGTCCCTTATTCTGAGATACTAGGTCTTTATGCTCAGTGATATCTGGGGTATTATCTCGAGACTTCTGATTTTGCGGAAGCAATGGCCTAGTCCCCGGAGAATACTTTCCGCATGCTTGAAATATAGCGCAACCCTCAGCAAATTGATGAAACAATAAAATTGATAGTCATTGCTGTTGTAACAAAAGATCCCCTAAAGGGGACCCACCAAAAGTCGAAGCCGTCATCTCTCTGCGTATCGAAAGATCGACCTGAGCTCTCACGGCCCTCGCAATTTAACCCCTTACAGATATCATCTGTGGTATACTCACCTGTAAGACTGAATATTGGGATCTGGATACGGGAGTATATTCAAGAGGTGGGACACATGAATGAGTTAAGTTCTTAAAACACCTAACTCATATCCTGAATCAGTTGAAATTTGTTTAATTGAATTGTTTAAGTGAATTGTTTAATTCTTAATGTGTAACTAAGCTCAACGGTACTTGTGACTTGTCAAAAACTGATATGATCCTCTTACACGAACTCACAAAAATATTGTCTGTAAATATTTCTTTACTGCATTTCATTTCTTTCAAAAATCCAAAAAGATTTTTAGTGTGTTTTAGCATAAATTTTTTTTAAAAAATCCAAAAAGATTTTTGTCAACTGGTATTGGAGAGCTGATTTTCAAAATTCCAAGTGCTAAACATGATGACAAATTGGTTTGGGTGAATGTGTTTGAAATGTTTGAAAAAGAAATGTGAAAAGTTTTGAAGTAAAATATTATTCATGCAAGTGTTTCATCAGAGATATATTTTCAAGTGGTAAGCAGAGTATAAATTTGTTAAATGTAAAAATTTGTGAAATTTATTTCTGGGTTAAGAATGTGCAGGTGTAGCCAGGTTTCGATGCCTGAAGACTCTGAGTGATAGAGAGCCAGGTTCCGATACCTGAGGAGTTTGTAAAGCCAGACTACGATCCCAGCAACTCGAGAGGGGGAGTCTGAAGACATCAGAGTGGAGTCTATTCAAGGGAGAAAAGAGCCAGATAGAGATTCTGAAAGCCCAAAGATTGATAAAGACTGAAGACGTTGAAGACTCGACACTGAAGACTCGTCAACATTCGAGGGGGAGTCTGTTGGTGCATGCGTCTGTCGACTTCGTCTTTTATCGAGTCTTATACTAGATTTGTTAGATCAGGGCGTATTATACGAGAAATAGGGTAGGTTTTAGATGTGTTTGAGCCCCTTCCCTTTGAAGGTGGCCCTTCCCTTTGAAGGTGACCCTTCCCTTTGAAGGTGACCCTTCCCTTTGAAAGGGTTCCGTTTGAAAGTTTCATGTCATTTTCAAACGGAAGGGTCTTTTCCTATAAATACCCTCATGTCTAGTTCATTTGTAAGTTTCCGGCTAGAGCAACGAAGTGCTGCCGAAGTGTTGTCAGGTTGTAAAACAGTGTCAATTCAATATTACAACAGTTTAAAGTGTATTGCTTGCTGAATTGAACTCAGTTTCTTTGTTTCCGCCTCCGAAACTGAGATAAACTCTTCTGATTGACTCGTTCGGGTCCGAAAACGATCCTACACCAGGTAGGAACGTAATTTATCGAGAGCAAAGACAACTGCCAGGAGCTCTTTCTCAGTAGTGGTATAATGCTCCTGGGCATCATTCAGAGTCTTGCTCGCGTAGTAAATCGGATGAAATCGCTTCTCTCTACGTTGTCCTAGAATAGCTCCAACCGCGAAATCGCTCGCGTCACACATAATCTCAAAAGGAAGACTCCAATCGGGAGCAATAAGAATCGGTGCACTCACTAATTTCTCCTTAAGAAACTCAAACGCCCTCACACACTCCTCAGAAAAATCAAAGGGAACATCCTTCTCCAACAACCGGGTCATAGGCCTCGCGATCTTAGAAAAATCACGAATGAACCGACGGTAAAATCCCGCGTGGCCTAGAAAACTACGAATAGACTTCACAGAAGTTGGCGGTGGAAGTCTAGAAATCGCGTCGATTTTAGCTCTATCGACCTCAATCCCTGCCCGTGAAATCTTATGACCCAACACTATGCCCTCCTTCACCATGAAGTGGCATTTCTCCCAGTTCAGCATCAAATTTGTCTCCTCACATCGAGCCAACATACGATCAAGATTTCACAAACACACATCAAAGGAACTCCCAAAAACAGAAAAATCATCCATAAATACCTCCATCGAGTCCTCGATCATATCATGAAATATCGCCACCATACAACGCTGAAATGTGGCTAGAGCATTACATAACCCGAAAGGCATACGACGATAAGCAAAGGTACCGTACGGGCATGTAAAAGTGGTTTTCTCCTGATCCAATGGTGCAATGGGGATCTGGAAATAACCTGAGAAGCCATCAAGGAAGCAGTAGAACTGCTGCCCTGACAGATGCTCCCGCATCTGATCAATGAAAGGAAGAGGAAAGTGGTCTTTCCTCGTGGCATCGTTAAGTCTGCGATAGTCGATGCAGACTCTCCAGCCTGTAACAGTCCTGGTGGGAATCAACTCGTTCCTCTCATTCTGAACCACTGTCATGCCTCCTTTCTTAGGCACCACCTGGACTGGACTAACCCATGCAGAATCAGAGATTGGGTAAATCAGGCCTGCATCTAACAATTTTATCACCTCTTTCTTTACCACATCCTGCATGTTTGGGTTTAATCGGCGTTGCGACTGAACTACGAGCTTAAACTCATCCTCCATCAGAATCTTATGTGTGCAGAAAGAAGGGTTGATACCCTTTATGTCAACGAGCTTCCACGCGATCGCCTGCTTGTGTGCCTTAAGCACACCCATCAACTTCGTCTTCTCCTCCTCTGTCAACTCTGAAGAGATGATGACAGGTAACTGAGAACCCTCATCCAGAAAGGCATATTCCAGATGAGATGGCAAATCTTTCAGCTCCAGAGATGGGGGACTATCCACAGATGGCCTCTCCTCAGGCTCCTTCCTCTCAACTACCTCAAAAACCTCAAAATGACTCTCGGACTCCCCATATGATGTACTAGTCATCTCAACCTCCGGGATAAACGTGTCCAGAATCTGCGTGTTCGAAGCGTCACGCCCACAAACCTTACTCAAGCAACGACCCACATGTGACATGATGGTGTCAACAAAGTAAAGAGTATCGTCGTGCTCTCTAGGATGAGTCATCGACCTATTGATATCAAAGGTGACCATGTCATCCTCTACGCGAAGTGTTAGCTTACCATCATAAACATCTATCAATGCTCTTGCGGTAGCTAGGAATGGTCGACCTAGAATCAAAGGAACATGAGCATCCTCATCCATGTCTAAGATCACAAAGTCAACAGGGAAGATAAACTTGTCGAATTTCACTAACATGTTCTCCACAATCCCTCGCGGATATTTCACTGACCGATCCGCAAGCTGGAGACTCATACGAGTAGGAGAAGGCTCGCCTAGGTTGAGCTTAGCAAACACTGCATAGGGCATTAAATTTATGCTAGCTCCCAGGTCAGCCAAAGCATTACTAACTGATAGATCACCAATCAAGAATGGAATAGTAAAGCTGCCCGGATCAGTCATCTTCTTGGGAAGACGATTCTGAAGAACTGCCAAGCACTCTTCACTCAAGGACACATGTGATAACTCCTCTAACTTCTTCTTATTACTAAGAATGTCCTTCAGGAATTTGGCATACTTAGGCATACGCGCTAGAGCCTCTACGAAAGGAAGATTAATATGGAGCTGCTTAAAGAAACCTAAGAATCTAGAGAACTGCTCCGCTTCCTTCTCTCTCTTGAATCTGCCCAGAAAAGGAATAGCTGGATAATCACGAACAGACTCCTTCTTCTGCTGAGACTCACTGGATTGTACGGTACTTGCTGGGGCTAGCCTGGGTTTCACTTTGCCAGTGGGAGTCTCCATCTCTATCTCCTCATCAACCGGGTCTTCATCTATCACCGGTTGATCAACTGTGGCTCCTTTGCCACTCCGAGTCATGACAGCTTTAGCATGAGCATGAGAATTAGGATTAGGAACGGTGTTACCCGGTAATCCACCTGGTGGCCTCTGCTGTAACTGTCTCGCCATCTCCCCCATCTGTCTCTCCAAATTCTGCAACGAAGCTCCTTGATTTTTAAACATACGATCGTGCTCCTCATGTCGCTGATTGTTGGAAGTCATATACTGGTTCAGCTGTTGACTTTGAGCAAGTAGAATGTCCTTCAGCTCCTTGAACTCAGTACCAGATGATGATCCACTCAAAGATTGCTGTTGGAACCCTGGTGGGTTTCCTCCCGACCTCCAGTTGGATTGATTTTTCCAACCCGAATTATAAGAATTATTAAATGAAGCATTTTGGAAATGATTATTCGGGTTGGAAATATAGTCGACCTCTTCCTGTGATCTCATGGGGCAATCAGCTGTCTCATGTCCTCCATGACATATCTCACACTTCCGATCCTTCAACTTCATCTCCCTCATCTCCCTCTTCAAAGCCTCTAACTCAGCAGCCAAACCAGTGTCAGGAGTGACCTTATACACACCTCTAGCAGAGGAGGTGGTCCTAGTAGAAGGAGTGGAATTCCTTGCAGGATGGCTCTGCTGACCGGCCATAGCAAAACTCTCAAACATTTCCTCACACTCAGTTGGGTCCTTTTTGTCCATTATACAACCTCCAGCGGCAGTATTAAACATCAGTTGAGTATCAGGAGTGAGACCATTATAAAATTTCTCCACTAGAGCCCATTCAGAAAGACCATGTTGGCGGCACTTGCTAAGCAAGGTTTGGAATCGCTCCCATGCCATGTTGTAAGGCCCATCGGGATCCATACGGAACAAATGGATCTGGTCTCGAAGGCGTGCGGCCTTGGATGGAGGGTAGTACTTCTTGTAGAATTTAGATTTCAGAATCTCCCAAGTAGTGATAGAATTTTGAGGTAAAGTGTCGAGCCAAGTTGCAGCTCGACCAGAAAGGGAAAAGGGAAACAAGCGCAGATAAACTGCATCAGCGGTAACACCATGAAGATTGAAGGTGCTACAGATACGCAAGAATCGGGTGATGTGTCCTGGTGCATCCTCATCCTCCAGACCGTGGAATTGAGCACTATTAGAAATTGTGGTCATGATATGGGAAGGGATCTGCCAATTCTGGTTAGCGGGTGCTTCGGGTGTCATGATGGGAGCTCGGCCTTCGGTGAAGCCTTCAGTGGCATGCTGGTTCACAGTACGTCTAGCAGGATTATCACCCATAGCAACTGTAGGAAAAGGAATAGGAATGAGTACCTTTTTGTCGGTGATCCTACAAATACGCTTCTGATGCTGGCTAAGACGCTCAAACAACTCTCGTTCGGGTTCAGATGAAGCAAAAAATTCGGGTGGTCCCTGTGAACGAGTATGGGGCATATAAACTGGCGAAAAAAGTAACTAAATAAAAATTACGACTACGCTAAAAATAATAAATACGACCTAACACCTAAGGGCACAAATAGCAATTAGCAATCAAAGCAAGGGCACCTCAAGGCAAATAACTAAAAAGCAAACAAAAAGACCAAAAATATGACTAAGGTCGTTCTCAAAAGAGCCTAAAAAGTCACTGGCAACGGCGCCAAAAACTTGCTGTGTGATTTTTGCAATTAATTTTTATGACCAAGTTTTAAAAGTGGAACTCGCTAACTACACACAACGGCAAGTGAACCGGACGTGAAAGTAGTATAACTAGCAAGAACAAGTATCGAACCGTGGACTCTAGACTGGCACTTATAATAATTAACCCTAATCACAATTCTAGTCCTAAATTGATTTTTAGAATTTGGTTTTTTAATTTAGAATTAATTAAATAATATTTTAACTAAATTTACTAGCTAACGAACCTAACGAACACGAAGGCAACTAAAAACAGTGAACTTAACCAGGAGAGATGAACAAACCACTTAGGTAGGAATCACTAATGACACGTGAGGACAACAATTTGGCAAATGACTTAGGTTTCGGTTTCTAACTGACTACTCTCTTGTGAAAGAGAATAAATCCTATAGTGATTAGGTAACAAGGAAAGTGACCCACTAACTCAAGAACCTAAAAACCGACCAATAAAACAACCAAAACGTGTGATGGAGTGCTATAAGGAAACAAGCCTAATTAAAGGTCCTAAATCCCACAAATATTAAATTGCAAAGGATTACCCTTAACCAACCCTCTAGATGTGAAGCAAGCTATAGGATGACACACCAAAATCCTAGGACTGACTGACACACGAATAAGTAGACGAACCCCGAGTTATCAGGTGCTCAAAACTACCAAACAATGCACAGAATTACCTAGCAACTTCTGATTATCTTTCGAATTAAAGAAGATGAGTGCACACTAATGTCTAGCTGATTTAAATTGATTTTATGTTATGACTTGTTACCAAGTTCAAACAATTAGATTGAGAATCGCGAATAAACAACCTAAAAGCGAGTTTTAACGCGACTAGTGGTGACTTATTCCTACCAAAAGCATTAAACTCATCAACCAAATCAATAAATTCAGCAAAACAATAACATACACAATCAATTCTAGCAACAACTTATAACCAATTTACTCAAAAACGTTGTCAAAGTCATATAGTCAAAATAATCATCAAACACGCATCAAAAGATCATCCAAACCTAAGTGGCTTTAAAAGTTTTGGCCTCTAAACATTGTCTCAGATTCAAAACAAAGTCTAAAATATGAAAACATGTTCATAATTGTCTAAAAAGTAATAATTGAAACAAGAAACGTTACGCGTTGCAATATTTGATCACGAACTGCTTGTCACCTCCTGTACGCTCCTTGTATCTTCTTGCTTTTTCTGTTCGTCCCCTCTGATTTGCAGCCGTCCACACCCCCAAAGGAATAATATCTTCTATTATATATAGCTTCTGTCCAATTATATCTCCTCCCCCCAAGTCATAACTCCCTTCTTTTAATTGTTGCACTTTGTAATAAATTAGTCCACATTTCTTTTGTATAAGCCATTTGCAATAAATTAGTCCACATTTCTTTTGTATAAGCCACCTACGTATAAAACAAAAACAATTAATGAGTTATTTGTTATCTCATTTAGTTCCATCACCTAAATAAAATAAAGAACCAATTCAAGTAATTACTACATTAATTGCCATTCAATTCTTTTTTTTTCTTTTGTTGTACGTGGCTTCCCTAATAAGATTCATTAATTTCAATTAATTTAATTTTCCACATTGTAAGCTTTTCACATAAACTTCTTTTTATATAAATTAATTGATTTGCTCGTTTTCGCTTCATTATCGCATCGGAACCTACAATTAACAATCTAATCAAATAAAAGCTAAAAACTAATAAAAACTACTCTAAAACTATTTAAAATAATGCAATTTACATAAGATAAATGTATGTGTTTTACAACACATCATGTACAAAGCACCCCACCGATTATCTTCTCATGTGTTTTGTTCGATTCAGTGCCTATCTTGTTCATCTTCCCACGCTCGTCTTCGAGCTTCCTCTTGCACCTTCTGTTGTTCCATTAGCTCCCATTGAGATTATTGCTGAGTTTGAAACAACTGTTGGTCTTCCCAATACTTCTCCACCTTAGCCCGGTGAGCATCCTCGATATCCCAATGAACCTGCAACTGGGCTTGGTGTTCCTGTTCCCAATTCTTTCTTCTCGTTTCGTATTCCCTACCTTCCCCCATAACCGCAGAGACATTGTCGTTCACGACATAGAATGGGGTTCACAAGACATCGAGTATATGACTACTTTGCGTAACCAGATAGCTAGTCAAATAATTTGAAATGTTTAAAATTAAAATTCTACGCAAATTATTAATTTCTAGTTGAATTTTAGTATGTTTTTAAGAATTTTGAAGGATTTATATGTAATTTGGATTTCATATAATGTTATGTATTTTCATTTTATAATTATTAATCTTCCAGAACCTTAATTCAGAGCACTGACAAAACAGATACATTTCATTCACCATAAAATAGTTCAGAGGGGTAAAGTAGTCATTGTGTATAGTCATTCAGAGGTCCAACCAAACAACACTTTTTGGTTCAGCACTTACTGGTTCAGAGTCTCTTACCCATTCAGACTTCTTACTGGTTTAACACTTACCCATTCAGAGGTTGCCAGACAGCCCCTAAGTCTGAATGGTTAAGACCTCTAATTTGAAAGAGTCAGACATTTGCCTATGAACGGTTATGCATTGTACTGGCTCTTAATAGTTTAGACCTTATACTAGTTTAACATTTAATGATTCAGAGCTCTTACTGATTAATCAATTAACCATTTAGAAGTTGTTAAACAACCCGTAAGTACAAATATATTACACCGTTCTAAGGGGCTGTTTGGCAACATCTGAATGGTTAAGTGCTGAACCAGTAAGAGGTCTGAACCATTAAGAGCATGTATAATGCTTAACCATTCAGAGTCAAATGTCTGACCAATTCAGATTATAGGTCTTAACCATTCAGACTCTGTATAAATCTTAACCATTCAGAGGCAAATGTCTGAACCATTCAGACATCTGCTCTTGAAACAAACAGTTTGAACCATTAAGTGTTGAACCAGTAAGAGGTCTGAACCATTAAAAGACTCATTAAGAGGTAAACAAACAGCCCGTTAACACTTCTTACACATATTTCTTGGTAACTCTTTTTTTAATTAAATCCTGAAAAATTTATACCCATATTTCCAAAAAAAAAAAAAAGTTGGGCCATAATATTTTTTGCGAATCTTAGAGCCGCCCTTATATACGAGCCAAGGGACAGCAGACGACATTTCTTTCCTTCTGAGCTATCGGCATCGCCTCTTTTCTTTCATTCTTCTCCACCCGCTGATCGGAAACTTGTATGTACCTCTAGTATCATCTTCATTACTTAGCATCATTCTATTGTTCCTTCTTCACCCTATTTCATATGTCGTAATTAGGTTTTTTACGACATCACTAGCACTCGGTTGGTAGATTCATTCATTATATTGTTTAGATCTGATATTGTAACAATCGGTTTGTTGATAAATCATCTGTTAGCCTCATCAATTGCATATTCGAATCCATGACTTTTTGCTTGAAAACCTATTTTTTTTTTTAATTTTGTAGCTTTTAATGACGTTCCGTGTTTGTAAATTGTGAGTTAGTTAACAAAAAATTACCTGTTTAGCTGTTTAGGAACTGTTAATAATATTCTTTTTTTATTATGTTGTTTTTTTTTTTCAATTTTTTTTGTTTTTTGTTTTTGAAGATTTGGTTTAAAAGGCAGAGAATATGTTGGGGATTGTAAGGCGGAACATTGGGGGCGCCGGCGGCTTATCCTCTCAGGTAAATGAAATGATGTGGCATCTGGTTTAACAAGCAAATATATCGTTGGAACGAAAACGGGTTAATGCTTTGTGTTTATTCAGGGGTTGGGGAATTATATGATGAGGTTAAGACCGGTAGCGTCAGCGCTGAGGAATTATTCATCTGGAGGCAAAGAGGTGATTTTGAGTTTTGATTTCTATGCTCGTTTATCATTTTTTTTCTTAAGTTTGTATTTATTTTCGATACATAACTATCCTAGAGAGTATTAGACTGTTGGTTAGTTAATGCGCTAAGGTTGATATGAATAGCACTTATGAGAAGAAATCGTTTTGAGAAAAAAAGTTTAGGATCATAGTTTAGATTCAATATATCGCAGAAGAAATTAAAAAAAAGTTACAAATACAGGATGTAAATGTTATTTAGCATGTTTAAGAACCATCTGGTATAATTATATAGGGACGGATTGAAAGTCAAAGGTGTAAGGACCACTGAATCAGGAAACATGGGACCAACTGTAACGCACATAATATTCTTCAGAAAGTTGGTTTTTTTTTTATTTATGTTTTAAGTTTATACTTTATACAGATGACGGTGCGAGACGTTTTGAACTCTGCTTTTGATGAAGAAATGGCTGCTGATCCTAATGTTTTCGTTATGGGTGAAGAGGTAAGTGTATTGTATAAAAGTTCAAAGCTTCTCTATCATTTATATGATGCTCACCTTTTTACGGTGTGCAGGTTGGACCTTGGAGAATACCAAGGTGCATACAAGGTTAGAATTTCATGCTCTTCTTCATTTCCGCAAAAGAAATAACTAGAGGTGGTAAAATGGGCGGGCTGACATGATATCTTTGTGTTTTTATCTCACTGTACATTTTTTTTTTTTTGCTAGATAACCAAGGGTTTATTGGATAAATATGGACCTGAAAGGGTTGTTGATACCCCTATTACCGAGGTTCGGAAGTTATTCTATTCAGTTCCACTGTTTTACTATATATATACTTTTTTACAGCTTCTATATCTGAAAATACTTATTCATATTTTCAGGCTGGGTTTGCCGGTATTGGAGTTGGTTCTTGCATATCATGGTCTGAAGCCAGTGATAGAGTTTACGACTTTCAACTTCTCTATGCAGGTTACATCGTCTACATATTGCTAGCGTCTGTTTCAATGTATGTGTTTGATTGTTTTAACATTCTGTTGGTAATGTTTTGCAGGCGATTAACCATGTTATCAACTCTGCAGCAAAGTCAAACTACATGTCTGCTGGGCAGATTAATGTACCCATTGTTTTTAGAGGACCAAATGGGCCCGCTGCCGGTGTTGGTGCTCAACATTTCCAGGTTTGTTTGTTTTTTTTTTTTTGACTCTTACTATTTTTTCATGATTTCTCATATCTTCCATGTGTGGTCCTGACACGAGTGATATCATAAAGTTTATTCGTGTTCATTTTCTAATTTCACATTGAAGATACTACATGGTATAGACGATGGTTTTCATGATCATCTTATAATGATAAATATCAATAATGTTTGAAGTAAGATGCATCATGCATATCATAAACACTTTGGAAAATATTAGGCTTTTTGTTTAATACTGGTGTTTAGGAAGTAATTAACTAATATGTTTATCATATGTTATGAAAAAGGACATTTTTTTGTTACCAACATTAATATTAGGTTCTTTGTTCCACATCTTGCATCAAAAAGACAAAAACCGTTGTCTTTTGTTTTTTTTTATTCTCCAAGAAATAAACATAAAGAATTATAATACCTTTATGCTTGCATTTGCGATACAGTGTTATGGTGCATGGTACGGGTCAGTCCCTGGTTTGAAGGTGCTGGTGGACTTCTAAAAGCTGCAATTAGAGACCCTGATCCCGTTGTTTTTCTTGAAAATGAGTTGCTGTAAGTAAAGTAAATATTCACTTATCAGTTTAGACTTTAGAGGTGGCGTTTTAGGCTTGTTAAATATTATAGGTAGATTCTGGTTGTATTTAATCTAATGGGTCATCATTTTAAGCGAAGATTCATCAATCTGAATCCGTTGATTTTAGGGTTTGGCAAAAATAGTTAAGTTCCAATACCAAACCTGTGGAATCTCTTGAATCATTGAGAGAAGAAATTGGGAGGATGATGATGGTGAATCATTTAGATTGTGGAACCTCTTAGATTGTAGAAGATTCAAACGAAAGGAGGACGAAGGCTAGGGTTTCAAGTATGAAGCAGTGAAGGAAAAGAATGAGGCAACAGAGGAATTTAGGTTTTTTAGATTGCTTATATACTCGGGTCATAAAACGGGTCGGATTAGTAAAACGGGGCTTCACTGATGAAAATAAAAACCCAAAAATTTTCCCTCCTAAACCATATCCAGGAAGCTCTAATATTGTGCCACATCAGCCCAAATTCTTTCATTTATTATAGATAATAGATATGATTGCATTATTATTTTTATATATTTTGCTTTCATGACTATTTGGTTATGTATTTACTTCCATTGTTATCTAGCTATACCCTGTTTATACAAAAGACCGGTGGCTCTACTAGTCAAGCTGCTTGTGAGTTACTAGAGATGTTTTTGCTAAAAGCTCGAATATGGCCGAATTTAAACGAGCTCGAGCCTAAAACTAAGTTTTTTTTTTAATAAACCAACAGAGTCCGAGCTTCATTTATCCGGCTTAAACGAGTCTAGTATTTATATAATAATATTATTGCTTATAAATTTATGGTAAACATAACTGAATAACATATATTATGGTGTATACAAAAGTTATTAGTAAAATATATACAAAGTACAAAAAATAATAAATAATAAGCGAGTCAAGTTGTTGCCGAGCTTAAGCTTAAATAACTACCCATGGCCCGAGCTCGAGCTCAAGTAAATTTGAATTAGTCGAGCTTGAGTGTAAATTAGTTCACGCTAGGCTCGTTTACACCTGGAGTCATAGAAGTTGTTCGATTATTAATATATTCTTCTTAATTTCAAATCATATTCATTACATTAAGCCTTTTTTGTGTTGTATACTCAATTTAGGTGACTGCGAGCAAGAAAGGGTTTTTTTTCAGCACAAAAGAAGTCAAATACCCGAATGGGAACCGATCGGATCGGGCTACTTTATCCGGGTATTGGAAAGCAACCGGATTAGGTAAAAAAATTTGTTACTTCAGAGAACAATCAAGTTGTGGGCATGAAGAAAACACTCGTATTTTACAAAGGAAAACCCCCACACGGGTCACGAACCAATTGGATCATGCACGTGTACAGACTCGCAACCCCTCAACCCAAGAACCCGACTCAGGTTTCTTTCGGATTGATACAATTTTGATTCGAATACACAAACACATTTAGCTAACAATTTGTTTTTGTTGTATCAGGGTATGGAATATTGGGTTATTTGCAAATTTTTCTTGAAGAAAAGAGGAAGTAAAGTTAGCAAGTACAATGAAGAGACAATTGGGATAATTAGCGATTGTAAATCGGTAAAATCAAAACTAGTTTTCTACGACTTCATGTCTGCTAGTAAGAAGAGAAGAACTGATTTGGATTTGTTGGTGCATCCGTCTGTTGTCTACGTCTTCGGTCGTATCTCAGTTCGTTGCGGAGATGTTCAAACATGATGTCATGATGACATCATCAAAGTGATGACATCATTACATCATCTCACTAAAGACAAAATGGTTTAAATTGTAAAAGTTTGAATATGTAAACGTTTGAGATGTCACGTTTGAATGGGTTCCGTTTGAAAAGTGTTGTATCATTTTCAAACGGAAGGGTCCTCATTTCAAACGGAAGGGTCCTTCCTATATATACCTCACTTGTCCATTTCATTTGTAACTTTCCGGCCAAAGCAACGAAGTGCTGCCGAAGTGTTGTCAGGTTGTAAACGTCTTCCAAATCAATCATACAACATTTTAAAGCGTGAATCTAGCTGAATTGAACTTAGTTTCTTTGTTTCCGCCTCTGAAACTAAGATAAACTCTTCTGAACGACTCATTTGGGTCTAAAAACGATCCTACAAGTGGTATCAGAGCTCAGGAGGAAGAGTTCATACCAATTCAGCCACAAATTTCTGTTTCTACACCTTTCTTTTCGAAAATTACAAGTTTTCACGGTTAAAATCGGCTGAAACTTTCACAATATGCGCGTAATTGTGTTTTGACAAACCCTTGAGAATATCAATTCAAAATTCGAAGTTTAACCGGTAAAAAAGGACTGAAATATGGGTTCCGTTTGAACGAAGCATAGGTGTTCCGTTTGAAAATGCATACCCTTCTGTTTGAAATTTGATCCTATCGTTTGAAAACTAACCTTCCCGTTTGAAACTGGTCGGTTCCGTTTGAAAAAAAACCATTACGTTTGAGTGTATCTTTTGAAACAGGACTGTTACGTTTGAAACTGATGTTACGTTTGAACATATCGTTTGAAATTTGTGTTACGTTTGAATTTATCGTTTGAAACTGATCGTTTGAAGTGTCGTTTGAAAGTGATTAAGGCTTCACGTGATACTTGTTTTTATCTGATCAGAAGTGTCAGATTGCTTGTTGTGATCACAAGTGATAAAGCAATATTATTCGATTCTACAAGTTGATAAAGATATGGGAGTCACATGTGATATTATTGTTCCATTTGAAAAGTCTGTCATCATGTTACAGTTTTTCACGTGAATATTGCTTTGGGTTATGTGATACATAAATCGAGATTGTCAGTCTTCATGGAATATACATTAATAAAAGTGTTTATGTTATCAGTTCATGTGATCATACTCGGTCAAATCACTTGAATTGTTGTCAGTAGTTGGGAATTGTGTGTTTATCGAGTTAGTGGGTTTTGAGGTTCAATTAGATCCAAGTAAAAGTGTGGTCAAATAAAAAATCTTAATCAGATTTTGTTGATAGTTGATGTCAGCCCACTATACCAAGCCCATGTGATTGGAACATTTATGTTTGTCAAGAAAGTCATCAGTTTAATCTGATCAAAAGTTTCTAGGTCCAAGTTTCAACCTTATTAAAGGCTCAATCATTTGATTCAAGTGAATGTGATCAAGTATTAGTGTGTAGACCAATCATTGTGTGTTATTATAATATTGTTGTCAGCTCATATATTCGGTTCAAATTTCATCCCATGTGATCAGATTGCAAGTAATACAAAAAAAAAAAACGGTTCAAATTTGTTGTTTGAAAATAGTCAAGTCTCAAAGGTTATCCAAGTTCACACAAGTTGGTGTTTGAGTTTCGCGTGATTCGAGTCTTGGTCTCTTTGTCAGTTCACACTAAAATTGTTCGGGTTGAGTGATTTGGCCTCCATTTCATACGAGTTTGGATTTTAGTCAGTTCGCACAGTTTGAAAAGTCAGGTCGCGTGGTTTAAGTCGTGGTTTCTGTTCAGTTCGTACGGTTTGGAGTTCAAAAGTTTCAAGGGTCAGGTCAATCGAATTCGATCTGGGTTATTCAGTCCGTACAGTTGATCAACATTCAGTTCGCACTGAAAATCATCAGTTCGAGTACAAGTTTGTTTCAATTAGTTGATAAACTGTTAAACTGATTGTATTTTGTTTGATTGTGTTGTCAGGTAATTGTCAGGTACTTGTCAAGATAGGAAAAGTCAAATAAATAATTAAGTATACAACAATTTCCTTTCACATTGGCATACTTGTTGCCGGACCATTGATCAATCATTAGGCAGGACAGGAGTTGTTAATTTATACACAAACTTAAACTAGCATATGATATAACCTCTTAATATCTTATAATAACAACCTCTGGCTCTGTAACATGCAAAGTATATTCCAATTGCTTAAAACATCATATCATTTTTACGGTTAATTATTGAAAAGGCTCCCTTTGAACGAAAGGTACAGCATAATATACAATGAGAATCCTAACTAACCAATCACTTAAATATGGAGTATACAATCTTTACAAATATACAAATGATATTATATCATTAAGTGTAGAATATCCTCTGTGAATATACGTTGACTAATAGGCCCCCGCAGTCGTAGCGGTAGAAGAGCGAACGCACAGACTGGACTTGAAGCGAATAAAGAGTTGTTTCGGAAGGCTTTTCGTGAAAATATCAGCATATTGATAGTCGGCTGGTATGTGTAAGACGCGCATATCACCAATGCGGACTTTGTCCCGGACAAAATGGATGTCGATTTCGACATGCTTGGTGCGCTGGTGTTGTACCGGGTTCTCAGACAAGTAAACGGTAGATACATTATCACAATAAATGATTGTGGCTTTGCGTATAGGAACATGGAGCTCGAGTAAAAGATTGCGAAGACAGCTCGTTTCAGCAGCAGTGTTTGCAACTCCCCTGTATTCTGCCTCTACACTGGATCGGGAGACTGTATGTTGACGTTTAGACGGCCATGAAACCAGGTTGTCACCCAAAAAGACGCAATAACCCGAGCTAGAACGTCTTGAATCAGGACCCCCCCCAATCGGCATCCGAATAAGCAGTATGGTAGATGAGGATGGTCGGATGTGAAGAGTATGATTGGATGTTCCCTTTAGGTAGCGTAAGATTCTCTTCAAGTAATTAAAATGGGGTTCCCTTGGAGTGTGCATAAATAAGTATACTTGTTGGACGGCGTAGGCAATATCGGGTCTTGTAAAAGTGAGATATTGTAGCGCACCCGCAAGACTCCTATATAATGAACCATCCGATAAAGGGGGCGCCGGCCTCAGCACTAAGTTTGGAGTCGGTGTCACATGGTGTGTGGCACGGTTTACAATTGGACATGTTTGCTCGGGCGAGGATATCATTAACATATGATTCTTGAGAAAGTTGTAAACCGGTACCATCGCGAGTAACTTGAATCCCCAAAAAATGATTGAGATCCCCTAAGTGAGTCATGCAAATTCAGTAGACAAAGTTTTGATAATTCTTTGAACAAAATTGTTGTGAGATGCCGTGAGGTGAGTCTGATGTCATCCATGTATAATAATAAGTAGGCAGTACTGGAGCCTTGTTTGTAAACAAAGAGAGAAGTGTCACAAGACGCACTACGAAACCCGCATTTAGTGATAAAAGTTGCAAATCGATGATACCATGCCCCGGGGGCTTGTTTTAACCCATAAAGTGATTTGCGTAACCGACACACATATGAGGGGTGTTGTTTATCTACAAATCCGGGGGGTTGGAACATGTATACGGTTTCATTTAAACCCCCATGCAAAAATGCATTTTTGACAACAAGTTGGTGTATTGGCCAATCACGCGAGATGGTAAGACTAAGAACGGTACGAATCGTGGTAGGTTTAACCACAAGGCCGAACGTGTCAAAGCAGTCAATACCAACTTGTTGTGATTTTCCGTTGACAACAAGACGGGCTTTGTATCTCTGTAAGGAGCCATTAGCAGGGAACTTATGTCTATATAGCCACATGCAGCGAATTATATGAGCACCATCAGGTCGTGGAACTAGCTCCCACGTATTATTATCCATTAAAGCCCTGTATTCGTCGGTCATTGCACTAAGCCAGTTTGGATCAGTTTGGGCGGCTATGTGAGATGTGGGAATGGGTGAGATTGAGGTGGGGCTGGAAGTGTGTAGGCGGAAGTGGGTTTTGGGTTTAGTAATGCCATCCTTAAGATGAGTCCTCATAGGATGGATGTTGCTAGGAGGCCATGGAGGATGGGTGTTGGCGGACTGAAGTGGGGAGTGGGCTGAAGTAGGGCTAGGTGACGGGGTGGCGGACTGAGGTGGAGAGTGGGCTGAAGTTGGGACAGGTGACGAGGTGGCGGACTGAAATGGGGTGTGGGCTGGGGTTGGGCCAGGTAGCGGCGAGTGTGTGTGGGCTGGGGTGGCATGGTGATCAGGTGGAGAATGGGCTGCGGGGCTGGGCGGTGTGTTATGCAGTGGGTTGTAGAATGTAGATGGGTTGGACTAATGGAGTGGTTTGTGGTGGGTTGTAAGATGTGCGGAGATGGCACAGTTTGGGAGGTGGTCTGGACAGTGTGTTGTGGAGAAGGGTGTGTGAAGAGTGGAGATAATAAATCATTCTCCAAAGGAGTGTAGTCATGAGGGGTATTGCCGGATGAGAATGGGAAGGATGCTTCATCAAATGTAACGTGACGAGAGAAAAATGTTTTTCCGGTGGATAGGTTAAGGCACCGGTAACCACGGTAATCCGCGGGATAACCAAGGAAGACGCACAATGAGGACCGAGGGTGTAGTTTGTTGGGTCGAATGGAGGATTGATTTGGAAAGCAAGCGCACCCGAAAACCCGTAGGTGATCGTATGTTGGGTGGCGGAGGTATAGGGCAACAGTAGGAGTGTAGTTATTGAGAAGTTTGGTGGGTAGTATATTGTGAAGGTAGACAGCATTGTGAAGAGCTTCTACCCAATATGTGGTTGGAATGGAAGCATGGGTAAGGATGGAAAGCAAGATCTCGTTAATTCGTCGGATCATGCGTTCGGCCTTCCCATTTTGTTGGGAGGTGTGTGGGCACGAGAAGCGGAATTGTATGCCATGTGTAGAGGCAAACTGTTTAAAGATATGGTTATCAAATTCACCACCATTATCATATTGGAATGATTTAACGGGTAAATGAAATTGGGTTTTAATGTAGGTGTAAAACTTAATAAATTGTGAGACTGTTTCAGATTTATATCTAAGGGGGTATACCCATGTATAATGTGTGTGATCATCAATCAAAATCATATAATGTTTGTAACCAGTATTAGATACGATTGGTGATGCCCACAAGTCACAGTGCACGATATCAAATGGTAAGATAATAGTAGAATTTGGTAATGAAAAGGGTAAACGTTTATGTTTGGTAAGTTGACAAGAATTGCAAAACTGAGTTCGACTAGATTTATTACATTCAACAAATTTATTTGAAATATGAGAATTAATGACGGAAATCCCCAGGTGGCCTAGTCGATTATGCCACGAATCGGGAGTGGAATCAGCAAGTAAACATGAGGTTGAAGCTTGAGCAGGAGCAGTGACAGGATAAAGGTGACCTTCACTGTCGTGACGGGTCAACATCTTCCCAGTATTGTAATCCTTCACAGAAAATCCAAACGGGTCAAATTCAACAGAAACCCAATTATCTTTGGTAAATTGTCTAACCGAGATCAGGTTTTTAACAAGTTTAGGGGCATAAAGAACATTATTTAAGAGAAGGTTATTTGGGGTGGGAAAGGTTGTGTTTCCTGATCCAAGAATAGGCATGCGTTGACCATTTCTGACTAATATAGATTTAATGAGACTAATACCAGAAGAGTTAGAGCATATACCTTAGTCGGCATGGAGATGGTTGGATGCGCCCGTGCCCATTATCCAGTTCAGGTCACCCGAGTCCATCGTGAGTGCATGAAACGCCTCACCAATGTCAGTAGGCTGCAAGGGGTCGAACCCGGTTGGTTGGACTGTGGGTACTGCTTGATATGCTTCACCGATATCTGTGGGCTGGAGAGGATCATAATCTGTGATATGGACCTGAGGTGAGGTACATGAAGTTGGGCCAGTAGCGGGCCGGTTCCCATTCGGGCTGGGTGATGGTTGTTGAAAGCCTGGCTGCCAAGGAGAGGCCCAACCTGCTTGGGTTGGGTATGGGCAGGGTGGCAGAGCCCAACCAGCAGGTGATCTAGTTGGGCCGGCCCACCAAGGAGTGTACGGAGGCCACTGTTGAGAATAGGAAGTCCATGGCCCATTACGTGGTTGTGGAGGACGCTGCTGGCCATTTTGGGAAGTCGGGCCACGATTGGGCCTTGGCCCATTGTTGCGACGCTGTTGACCGGATCTGGGCTGGCCCCGATAGGTGTTTTCACGGTGAGGAGCAGGTGAATCAGATGTGTTAGATGGCGTGGTGTGCGTGGCAACTGCAACAAATGAAGGATTTCCCGAGCCTTTTGGCGCCTCTCTTCAGAGTCAAGGAGGTTGACTGATTCAATTGAGCAGCAACCACATCATACTCTGGAGGAAGGCCACGTACCAGCTTCATGACAAGACGTTTCTCATCGATAGGGTTGTCGACATCGGCCAATTGACCCGCGAGTTCTCTTAATTTTTGACAATAGGCTTGGAGTGAGGGCATGGATTTGAGGGTTAGATTGGTGAAGGCATCGTCAAGAGCAGCAGCGCAGGATCCTTTGTTATTGAGAAAAATGTTCTTGAGACGAACCCAAGCCTCAAGCGTGGTGGATTCTTGTTCAAGAACACAAACCAATAGTTCATCTGAGAGTGTGGCATAAATCCACTGCAGAACTATTGCGTCAATCTCCATCCACAAGTCATAGTTTGTGTCATCTTTAGCCAGTAGTTTGGTGCCATCGATGTGGTCGAGCACCTTGTAGCCAGTTAGCCACGGGCATTTAATTGGAATAGCTTCACCCAAGACGAGTAAGTAACTTTCGTGCCGTCCAATATCCGAACCTTGTTCTGGATGTTAGTGACGGTGTACACCGGGTTCAATGCAGGTGGGGTTGGGATTTTACCGGAGCCGGACGATTCAACGGCGTCTGGCATGATCGGATGGGTGAAGTAGAGTGAAACTGAAAGAAAGATCGAGACCGTAAGCTCAAGAGGGAAGAGACCGTAGCCTCAAGATGAAAGTGATTGAGTTAGGATTCAGAGCAATTGATACCATGTTAATTATTGAAAAGGCTTTCTTATTCCCCTTTGAACGAAAGGTACAACATATATATACAATGAGAATCCTAACTAACCAATGACTTAAATATGGAATATACAATCTCTACAAATATACAAATGATATTATATTATTAAGTGTAGAATATCCTCTGTGAATATACGTTGACTAGTATTTACATCATGTAGTCTAAAAGTCTCCTCGATCCTCGCCCAAAAATCTACGCTCAGAATATTGTTATATTATAGACAACTAGTAATATTAAATTTATTAACTCTGGCAATATCATCAAAAGTTTCTTTAAAGCATTTGGCATTCGTGTAATGTTGAGTATACAGGAAACTAAACTAAAACTAAGCTAATTTGTCTTTAATCTACAGAGAAAGTATGATATGTATTTCTCTTAATGAAATATGCAATATACACCTCTGCTTGTAGATGTGTAACAAACTCAAAACAACAACTAACTAAACGCAAATGAAGGGTTACCAAGCAAACCATGTTCGACTGGATATCCGGAAACTGTTGAAGTTGTTTGCAATCACTGAGATCAAGAGTCTCCAACATTTGCATCTGTATGATGGGTGGAAACCTTTGAATTCTTGCACAGTTGCTCATATCCACGAAAACAAGCCTTTTGTGATATCCATATGATGGATGAATCTCTTCTAAACTCTTACAATCTATTAAAATTAATCTTTCAAGACATGGAAGGCCCTTAAAATCTGGTGTCCTGATTAGGTTCTTTGAATGAGAGAGATCAAGAATTTTCAAATTTGGTAGATGCTGTTTCAAGACAAGTAGCAAAAGTCAAATAAATCGGCAAGTATACAACAATTTCCTTTCACATTGGCATACTTCTTGCACATGGATCATGAGGCAGGAGCTCTTAATTTATACACGAATTTAAATTAGCATATGATATAACATCTTTATATCTTATAATAACAACCTCTATAACATGCATAGTAAATTCCAATTGCTTAAAACATCATATCATTTTTACATCATATCGTCTAAAACTCTCATCGATCTTCGCCCAAAAATCTGGGGGTCAGAATAGTGTATTATAGACAATTGGTTATATTAAATTTATTTACTTAGGGGGGTGGGGGTGCTCCGTGATGCAGCCTGGTGGGTGGGTGACCACGCGTGGAACACCGCCGCCGGTCATTGTGACCACGCGTGCTGGTGACCACGCGTTATCAAAGCCTCTCTTCACGAGTTATCGTTTTAACATCCGCAATCTTCTCACCACCTGGGTTGATCATGGCACCCCCACTAAAATCCATCACTAGTGATGGAACCAGGTTCAATGACGTGGCGAAACATGATTGGGTGTGGGGAGTGATGGAAAGTGGAGCATCCCCACCCCCTTATCATCAAAAGTTTCTTTAAAGCATTTGGCATGCATATAATGTCGACTATAAAGGAAATCGAAACTAAGTTAATTTGTCCCTAATCTATAGAGAAAGTATGATATGTTCATTTTGTGATTCATTTCACAGTTTTATTGCATTGATTTGTGAAACAACAATACTCATCTACCTTATACCCATGCCAGAGTTCTTTTTGTTGCCTCCCTATCAACTCTAGATAACCAAGCTCTTTTGGCTGAAAATTTGATGGGAATGAAGATGCTGAATAGAGATACAAACGAATCCACCGAAGTTTCTTCATGTTTGCAACAACATCAGATAGGCGTGGATGTTCGTGGTAAAGTAACACTTCAGTTTCCTGTGTTAATTATTCAAGGGAACCAAATTGTGTCAGTAACGTTATACACAAGGGTCATTAGATGTGGATGTATATGAAATATTTTATTGTAAAGTTAATTTAACCATTGGCGGTGCATCTGCCCCCAAGTCACAGAGGTATGCTAAATCTTCCTTCTTCAAAATTCTGCTATGCTTTTCAGGATTTTTAGGGTGTTCACCTCTAACAATGTAGTGGGCCTTTTCTTCTATCAAGTCATGCATCTCAAAATCTCCATCTGAATCAACTTTTATGAGAGACTTTTGTACCAACACCTTTATCCCTATACCTGGGTGTAAATCACAAGCATCAAGCACCTCCATTGCCTCATCTTTTTCCTCTCCCCTAAAGAAACATGCAATATCTAAGAATAGCACTTTCTCATCAGCTGTAAGTCCATCATAACTTATTTTGAGTCTCTCCATGACCTTCTCTTCTGGGATGCATTTTAACTTGGCCAAGGTACTCTTCCACTCATCCTTGTCTTTGTCGTATAGAAACGAACCTAGAACTTCAAGCGCCAAAGGGAGCCCACCAGCATAAGAAACTACCTCTTCTGAAAGCATCTCGTAATCTTCTATAGGTTTATCTTTTTGAAAAGCATGTCTACTAAAGAGCTCAATAGCCTCGTTAGGTGATAACAAACTCACTTCATATACTTCATCTGCATAGCGGGTACTTAGCAAATGCTTATCCCTGGTTGTAATTATTATCCTGCTCCCTTCACCAAACCAATCATGCGCTCCGGCTAACTCCTCTAGTTGCTTAACATTATCAACATCATCAAGAACAATTAAAACCCTTTTACTACGTAGCTTTCTTTCTATCATGCTTCTTCCTTCTAACTCACCCCCCACCTCAATGTCTTTTGTTTTCAAAACAAGCTTGAGAATTTTTTTTTGCAACTTTTTCAAACCATGCTTGTTTGATTCATCACGGATATTTTGAAGAAGGCAGTGACCTTCAAATTGGTGAGAGAGTTCGGCATAAGCAGCAGATGCAAGAGTAGTCTTACCGCCACCTCCAACCCCCCATATTCCAACCATGTGTACACCATCTGACCCAATTTTCAACTTTGATTTCAGATCTCGCAAGCGAGCCTCTATTCCAATGAGGTTTTTATTGACGTTTGTAGTGTTGGACATCCGGATCATCCCTGTCTCGTGCATAAGAACATGCAGATGCAGCGGAAGTATTTACGAGACTTGCAGCCATGTTTAAATATCAAGATGATGCAGAGAATACGAGTAAAAGCAATAGAATGAAAGTGGACAATTTCGGTGTAACAGAAACTGTCTTGATAACCGAACATATTTGCCGGCAACAAGATTAAATACATATGAGTTTGGCGGTTATCTTTGGCGGGTAACTGTGATGACAGTTATTTGAATTCGTTTTCCCGCTAATTAACCGCTTATTACATATCATAACATATTATCTAACTAATCGTTCACTTATCATACGTTACCTACGAATAAGTATGTTACAAATAATAGATAAAAACATAACTAAGTTTAAATATTTCTAACATAACCCCTCTAAACTTGGTTATGTTTGTGAGCCTGTTTCATTACGCTTCGGTTGGCTTCTTCAACGGCCCTTCTTGCTTGGTTGAAGTTGAATCTTTTCCATTTTTTCATTTGATGCCAGTTATCGTCTCTAATTCCTAATTCCTGCAAAAAACGCAGCTTGTGTTGGTTCAACTTCATGGTGCTCTCCTCCTGCAGCATCGTTGCAGCCGCCCATGTCTTCACTCCTAGTCTTCCTGTGACCTCGCTTTGAGAAATCAGCATCTTCATTTATTACTTCCTTATCATGCACCATCTTTTGAACCGTTTTGAATTTGTAGTAGTATTCTAGAATGTCTAGATACATTGCATATATTATCCGTATGAAATCACCATCTTTATATTCCAACCCCAAATCCTTTGCAATAATCGGCCACATATTTTCTGTTGTAACATTTCGATACCCTCCATCCTTATCAACCAACATATATAGATTCAGTAAATCTATTTTCTGTTGATCCATAGTGTAAGGTGGAATTGGTCTATGAGTGATCCCTAAATATTCATTTAGAAACCATTTAACCATCTCTTCGAATTTCTTTTGCAGATCAAATCTATACTTGAACACGTATTCACGATCATCAAGCATATTGATCAGCGCTTTACAGTCATCAAACTCGTGGAATTCTAATGATTTTAAGATCATTAGATTCCAATCATCTTTTGTTTCATCCGAAACATTTAGAGTTTCGAAATACGAATTCAAGTAGTCGTTTTTGAATTCGTCATCTATGCCACACATGTTTTGCAGCCTTTCTTTCTCTTTCATTCCCAGTTCCTCCTCTTTCGTTAACCCCGTCACATCATTCCTTGTGTTCATCACCGGAGATGAGAACATGGGAAAAATCTTGCATGTATCACCGGATCGTCGAACCGTAAAGCTTTGAAGAGTTAATTGTTCAAGACTTAGAACGTTTCGATCAATGTCCGGCGAGTAGAAAACACTAGGAACGCTCAGTGTTTCGTTTCCCATTTTTATTTCAACAACACCCACTCCTCGGATGAATAAGAAGTTATTCATTCCGGATCTAGTTTCTACCCCCATTATATGTTTTACACGCTTAAAAGCATCTATGTTACTCACATAATGATGATTAAATGTCGGGTTGACATACCAGATATCTTTCCATTGCCCACCGTCGGTTCCTGTAACAACCATCTCTTCTCGGCAATGCACTTCCTCATGCTGAGTTCTTGTTCCGGTATTAATCGCTTGCCGAATAAGTTGCGACTCTTCATCATTCTCTTTGGATTTACACGTGTAAATCTGGTGACCAGGCAAATGGCAATAGTAACATAATCGTTCACGTCGAGTTCGTCGTTTTCTTTCGTTCTTCTCATCAATGCAATGTTGACAGGGCATTGATGTGGCAGTTGGTTTAATCTCCGCATCAGATCTTGTAGTGGCTCTGATACCACTATGTTGGACATCCGGATCATCCCTGTCTCGTGCATAAGAACATGCAGATGCAGCGGAAGTATTTACGAGACTTGCAGCCATGTTTAAATATCAAGATGATGCAGAGAATACGAGTAAAAGCAATAGAATGAAAGTGGACAATTTCGGTGTAACAGAAACTGTCTTGATAACCGAACATATTTTCCGGCAACAAGATTAAATACATATGAGTTTGGCGGTTATCTTTGGCGGGTAACTGTGATGACAGTTATTTGAATTCGTTTTCCCGCTAATTAACCGCTTATTACATATCATAACATATTATCTAACTAATCGTTCACTTATCATACGTTACCTACGAATAAGTATGTTACAAATAATAGATAAAAACATAACTAAGTTTAAATATTTCTAACATGTAGTTAGTGTAGGCAACCTATTAGAAATTTTATCAACAATTTCTTTGATGCATTTGGCTTCATAGCTGCACAATGGGCAAATAAGCATAATTAGACTTTAGAACACGCTTCCGCTCACTTAATTAAACCCGCCTACTAACTTATTTGACCAGTTTTATTGTTATCTATCAAATTTGCTCATTTGACTTGTCAAACAATAAAAGCATAGACTCGTTACAGAATGCAAAATATCTTAAGCATAAAAAAAGAGAGAAAATTACCTATTTTCAGTGTCATTGATGACCCATCCAGAGAGGTTGCCTGCCTTTTCTAGAGCTTTTCTCCATGATTCAACTTTTTGCTTATTTTTCCTCTCATGTTTGGAAAAAGCTTTTCCATATTTCCCATTTTGTTTTCTCACATCCGATGGATCCACGTGATAAAATACGGGCATCACGATTTGCGCTCTCGTGTCCACGCACTCCATAATATGTGCAAGCTCGTCCAAGCACCAAGATGAATCTGCATAGTTTTCAGAGAATACAACAAGGGCGATGCGTGATTCTTGGATAGCTTTCAAGAGGTGTAGGATCGGTTTCGGATCCGAACGAGTCGGTTAGAAGAGTTTTTCACCAAAACAAGAGGCGGAAACAAGTGTTTCGATGTAATTCAGCAACTATTCACCTTTAACTGTTGTTTATATTGATATACGAACGATTACAGACCTGACATCACTTCGGCAGCACTTCGTGGCTCACCGGAAGACAAACACCTACCACTCTTACTGAGATCCGCTCATTCAAACTATATATAGAAGATCTGGTTCGCTTATAAGGACTTGACATATAAGCGGACTAGACTATGACCCAATAAGCGAACCTCACATAATGACAAATAAGCGAACCTGATCAATGACATATGAGCGGACTAGAACAATTTACAAATATCTCATGCACATACAATCCTATTTTGTCATCTTGTAAGATGATGTCATTGATGACTTTATCATTATGATGTCATCATCCAAGATGATGACATCACTCTCTTTCAGATCCGTAACGAACCCGAGACTCAATGTAAGACGAAGACGACAGATGAATGCACCAACAGACTCCCCCTCAGATGTTGACGAGTCTTAAGTGTCGAGTCTTTGCATCTTCAGTCTTTATCGGTCTTCGATCTTCCTCTGAAGTATTTGTCATTACAAGAATCCTCATTCTCTATCTTTATCTTCAACAAATTCCTCTCTCTCAAATGTTGAATATCATGGTGTCTTCAGACTCCCCCTCTCAATCTGCTGGGATCGTAGTCTGGAATTCACTTTCCACAGGTTCTTAGATCGTAACCTGGCACTCATCTAATTCAGGTTTCGGAACCTGGCCAACCTGCAAAAACTCTACCCAAAAATAAATTTTCTGATAACAATTTGTGGATAAGTTTTTCAAAACTAATTTACCACTTGCAGGAATAACGTTTTATTTCAAAACTTTTCTCATTCTATTTCAACATTCCTCAAACACTTTCATCCAAACCATTTGTTCATCATGTTTAGCATTCGGAATTTTGAAAATCAGCTCTTCAACACCAGTTGTCGAAAATCTTTTTGTATTTTACAAAATTTATGCTAAAACACACTAAAAATCTTTTTGTATTTTTGAATATAACAAAGAAATGTATTAAATAAATATTTACAATCAATATTTTGTGAGTTTGTGCAAGAGGATCATATCAGTTTTTGAGACATATCACCAACACCGTTAAGCTTCATTTCATTTTAAGTTCTAAACAGTTCACTTAGATTGTCAGTATGTTTGTCCACTTAAATTTTCACACAAAGTTCAATTGATCCGAGATACGAGATTAATGTTTTAAGCTCTTGAACTTATTCGTGTGTCCCACTACTTGAATATACTCCCGTATCCAGATCCCAATATTCAGTCTTACAGGTGAGTATACCACAGATGATATCTGTCAGGGGAATAAATTATAGTGCGAGGGCCGTGAGAGCTCAGGTCGATCTTTCGATACGCAGAGAGATGACGGCTTCGACTTTTGGTGGGTCCCCTTTAGAGGATCTTTTGCATTACAACAACAGCGACTATCAATTTTATTGTTTCATCAGCTTGCTGAGGGCGATGCTATGTTTGAAGCATTTGCAGAAAGCATTATCCGGGGACTAGGTCAGAAATTTCTTTCAGCAGAAGTCCCGGGATAATACCCCAGATATCACTGAGCATAAAGACCTAGTATCTCAGAATAAGGGATCTTTCAAACAAGATTTCAGGGGTTACCTATATATCTAAGTTTGTGTTAACCCACAGAACAAGCAAGTTTGAAATTTAGGTTTATATCTCGTCACAATCTACTAAATGTGTAAAAACCTACTGACACATCATCAGTGAGACCGTTTATCACTTTTTTATCTTACCAAATCTTTAGCATGTTGTGATCATCCACTGATGTACTATCATTTCCTCTTTTATGCAACAAAACTCATTTTTCATTTTATCATGTTTTTGGCTTTTTCAAATTTTTCAAATGTTTTTGGATTTTCTAAAATTTCTTACTCCCCCTAAAATGCAAACACATTTTAGGAAATTTGAAAATAAACTGTACAAGAACATGACAACTGATATCGAATTGCCTCAATTCGCCATCCACTTGGCATAAACAATCAGAACTCCCCCTCACAACAAACTATTTTCCCATCGATTTCAAAACACTTAAGTTTGTTTTAATCAAATGGTTTTTCCGGAAAATAAGTTTTGTTGATTTTACCACTTGTAAAATTGGGAATTAAATCATCACATTGTTTTTCAACCACTTGTAGAAAATCAGATACAACCTAATGTCCCTGATTTACCACTTTTAAGATCAATCCAATCAAACATTTTCAACCAAACAACATCTGTTAGTTGAATTCTCAAGGTGCCGATTCCTACTCCTCGCTTACAAACCTGGGAGTTCCGGCAAGTCCTGCAAAAACTTCTCAAACATTTTATACAAACATGATAAAGAATGATGCCGATTCATGATCCACGATTACCAACTTGGGATCTCCGGCAAGTCAGGTTTTTTATTCTTTGAAAAATATATCCACCCAAGCCTGACCTTCCTTGGGTGTTACCGAGTCATCATCACTCGGTTTCTTACCTCCCCTCTTCTTCTCGTAGAACTCTTTAACCCCTTTGACTTTTCGATCAATCATTTTTCCAAAAATATGTTTTACAGTAGGGTTAAAGGCCTTGTCAACATAAAAAACCTTTTTGTCATTATAAAATTGATTTGATATCTCAACTTTACCAACTTTCCTTTTGAAATTTTCAGCACGCAAAGGTGGAAAATTCACATCATTCATAGTTGGAACTGATTTTTCAACCTTTTTCTCAACACGTGGCTCCTCTGATTTTGTGGAATCAGATTCATCACCAGAACTGTTACCTGAACCTTTCACAATCCATTTTTGAATTTTTACATTTTCTTTTCCTTTAATCACATTCTTTGAACATTCACCAATTTCAAAGGTTGAATTTTCAAAGCCTGTAAACTTTCGGGTTGAAAGTTCAGTTTTCTCTATCACTTTCTCTTTTAGTTTACCAGAGACTTCCTGTTTCGGTTTGAATGTCTTTGGACAGTCCCTAGCAACATGACCAACAGTTTTACACTGAAAACATGTTCTCTTTTCAATCTTCTTTGGAACAACATTCTTCTTCAGTTCTTCTTGCTTCTTGGCAAGGAATTCTTGATTTGTCTGCTTCCAGAATGAACTCTTTTGTTCTTTCTCAGAACTTGTTCCTAAAACAAAAACAGTTTTTGGTTTATTAAATTTCTCATTTTTGTAGTTTTTCGGTGGTATAAAACCTAGACCATTCTTTTTGAAATTACGGTTTTGGTTTGGTTTCTTTTGAAAACCAGAACCAGAACTGTAACCCTTTTTCTTGTTTAATCTTTGTTGAACTCTTGAGGTGTAAGTTTTAGGTTTTTCATAAAGATTTACATCTTTTATTTCAGAAATATTGATTTCTGTTAGTTTGAAAACCTCTTATTGGAAAAATCTCATCAGAATATAATTTGTCAGAATCTTTCAAAGTATATGCCACTTTAAATGATTCATCATTCAAATTAGATTTTGATATCAAAAACTCTTTATCATAAACCCGTTTGTCCTTTTTGACTTTTGACTTTGACGCATCGGACTCAGACTTTGACTTGGATTTGGACTCCGATTTTGACTCCTCTATGTCATCTTTATCTAACACCTGATCGACCATACTTTTTATCAACTTTGACTCATGATCAGTGTCGGACGACGTGTACGTGACATCAATATTTTCTGGCAAGTTATCCGACGGTCCAGACTCCCATTGTAAGTTTATTGCCTTTTCGACTCTTTCGGAATTTGGATTTCGAGGTAAAAATCCATTTTCGACCGGGGGCGGACATCTAGTGTAGACCACACTTGGTTTCTTACCAGAAATCTTCACTTTATCTTCATCTTTTGTCACAGATTTCTTTTCTTCTGACGTATTCACTTCTTCAAACGTCTTTAATTCTTCCACGATTGGATAAATCCTGTCAACAACAAAAGTAGAACATGAGTAACTTTCTAATAACTTGTTGACTCTTTCAGTTTCTATCTTTTGTGTTGCCAACTTCAACTCCAGATCAGCACATTTCTTTATGTGAAAGTTGACATCATCAAGTTGTCTCAGGTACGCTTTCTTCAACGTATTCATTGCCACAACTTGTTCACCGTTTGAATCAGTATACTTGTTAATTTCTCTGTTCATTGTATCATAGGATTCTTTCAATCTATTTATGTTGTGCAGCAACTCATTGTTTTGCTTGATTAAAGAATCACAATTCATCCACTTTTCAGGAAATTTGACAGGTTCTGCATCAACTTTGACTTCAAATTCAGGAACCTCTTTGACTATTCGGTTTGATTGTAAAAATTCAGCTCTTCTCTTTTTCTCAGCTTTAGCTTCAGCTTTTAATCTCTCTTCCTCTTCTTCCTCTTCTTTAAGCTTTCTTCTTCTTGCTTCAGCAGCTTCCATGACTTTTCTGCACCTTTCAGCACATTTCAAATCATAAGCATTTGCAATGAAAGCTTTAGCATTTGAAGTGCCTTTGGACATCTCTTTGGCCATAAATTCTTGATCTGGGCAAAAATTGTCCCAATTGAAACCTTCAGCCAGTTTTTCATCATCTTGTTCTGCCAAACACACTTTGCTGTTTGTTGGAACATATTTATCCCAACTGAATCCACCATCCTTTCCCAGACAAGCTTTCTTTGAATCTTTAATCTCCATCATTCCATGTGCAGTTTGTGCCTGATGCAGTGCTGGTGGTGTGATTTGATGATAAATCGCCTTTTTGTGATAATCGTTGTTTCCAAAAGGATTCTGGGCTCCGGTAGCTTCACGATTTTTGCATTCCCTCTTGAAATGCCCCTTTTCCCTGCAACGAAAACATGTAACTTTAGATTTATCAAAGCCTAAAGTTGAAACATGAGCATTAAGAAAATCATCTCGGCCTGTAATTTGTTTAAATTTTTCGGCTCTTCTCAACACACTGGCCATGCACCATTTAATATCCATTAATTCCATTTCCTCAGCATCAATTTGATCGTAATCCTCTTTTGTGAGCATTGGATTACCGATCTTTCCGGCCACAAAACTACTATAAGACTCTAACACCATTCCCAACAAAGACATTTGATTTTTGGCAACTTCTTCAGAATAATCTTGATCACTTTCAAGATTTAACACAATATTGCATTGAAGTTTTCTTCCATTCTTTGTTGCAGAAATGTTTGGATCGAATGATGAAAATCTTGTGCTGCTTGATCCTTGGGATGATTTCTTTTCAGAAGAATCTTTCACACTGTAAGCAGTTTCTATTTTCGGAGAAAAATTTGACTTTTCGTTGGCACCACCTTTGTAATACAAGCTGATATCTTGTTCTCCATTGTAATTCTTCATCCTGGCAATCTTTCTCTGCTCCATCTCTTGAGCTTCCAGATGTTTGATGAAATCTCCGAGTGTCATATTTTTGTAATCTTTTCTGTTGGATCTCAGCATCATCAGAAATGTTCCCCAAGTTTCATGAGGTAGTGCATCTGCAAGTTTTTCAATCAATTCATCAGTATCTTTCTTAATTCCAAGTTTTTTCATATTTCTCACCAAGTTACAATATCTATCAATTATTTGCTTGGTGTTTTCAGATCTCAAACCACGAAACAAATCGAATTCTTTCTTTATGAGAGACATTTTGTTTTTGAGCATATCATCACTTCCAACAAATTTTGCTTCCAATTCAGTCCAGATTGAGTAAGCAGTTCCATCATGTTGAAGCAGTATCAGGATATCTTCTTTTATCGCTTGCTGAAGCAGACTCACCATCAGTTTCTCATCTCGATATTTCTTTTTATCTTCCGTACTCATTTCTCTAATTGTTTGCTGCACACCATTTGTTGTGGGTTTAACATAAGGTTCCTCAGTGTGTTCCCACGCATCCAAATGATACGCCTCAACCCAATTTCCAAACCTTTCGGACCATCCATTGTAATCATCAATATCCATGAGTTTGGGTGGTTTCTGAGACGTCCCGGTTTCATTTTCATGCACAACACTCTGAGTGATTGTAACAGGACTAGCAAAAGCATTGTAGAACTCGTTCTCCATGTTTCGAATTTTCAAATAAGCTATATCACCTTGTAAAATACCTGACAATTACCTGACAACACACAAACAAAATATCAGTTTTAAATGAACTAAACACGTAAAAATGAGTTGAAGAAATCAATCGAAGACTCGTGTCGAAGATTTGTTAACTGGTGTTGAAGACTCGCGCACTGACTAAACTTCAAATCGTGCAAATGACTTGACCCTTTGTAACTTTTAAACTTCAGACTATACGAACTGACAAAAACCACGACTCAAACCACGCAACCTTGAACAAATCTCGGTATCAAACAATGTTTTGGGTCGTAGAAATGTAATGTTGATATGCCGTTAAAATGGGCTGCTTGGTTGATGTTTAAACTTGGGCCTTCGAATTGTATAACATGGGCTGACAAATATTCTTGTGTCGATGACTTCACTAAACCGACAACTTACAACAAATATCCATTAGATCACCAACAATTTCCTTTAAACATATATTACTGATTGAGCCTGACAACAAAAATATATCATTGGGCCTTCCATTCCACTAAACTGACAACTATTTTTGACCAAGACACTTTGATACCAAAACTGTGATTGGGCCTCTAAATCCACTTAGTTGACAATTTTGATCACCACACTTAATTTCATTGAGCCTCCTTAAAACTCACTGATTTGACCGTTCATCAATTTTCAAAACACATGTAAGACTTATCAAACAAACAAGTGGCTGACAACTTTTAATTCAAGACAATTCTGATTGGGCCGTAAACTCCACCAACACGACAACTTGATTATATATTGTATTTTGACAACAAATTCAACTATTCTGATAATATCAATAGACAAACTATCTAGATTGTGCCGATAACCATGAACATATTCACATGCAATCTGAATTTCAATTTACGAGACCCGAAATGATACTATCACATGCACCGACACAAAACACGTTAATCTCTTTTACGCAAACTGACAGCCTCGATAGATGTATCACACAAATCGATGAACTCAATACATTTTTGGAGCTGAATCACAAAGTTTACTGATGAACGAAACCTAAGTGTCACTAAGAGCGGACCAGATGATGACACTAAAAGCGGACCTCAACTGTCACTAAGAGCGGACCTCAACTGTCACTAAGAGCGGACCTCAAATTGTTCAAATGAGCAGACCAGATGATGACACTAAAAGCGAACCAGCTGATGACATCATCAGTATCACGAGTCCGTATGAGCGAAACATCAAAAATCCAAGGTTTTAGGTCGATTCAAGCTTTGAAACTTTCAAGGATTGTTCTATAACAAAAACCGAGCACAATGAAGTGTTTTTTGTTCAAAAATGTCCACTAAAACGTTGTAGATCTGAGTTCAAAATTCTGTTCAAACGAACTGAAACTAATCTTTCAGAAATTGATCAAGATATACTTTGTTTTAAGATCTGAAACTTTCACAGATTGATTAAACTACTGTTCCGAACGTTATATTTCAAAATCATTCCATTTCATCCAGAAAATCTTGTTTAAATTTTGAAAAATCGTGAAGAATGGAGTAGAAACAGAAATTACCCGTGAAAAACAAGCTGAATCGGTAGAACTCTTCCTCCTGAGCTCTGATACCACTTGTAGGATCGGTTTCGGATCCGAACGAGTCGGTTAGAAGAGTTTTTCACCAAACCAAGAGGCGGAAACAAGTGTTTCGATGTAATTCAGCAACTATTCACCTTTAACTGTTGTTTATATTGATATACGAACGATTACAGACCTGACATCACTTCGGCAGCACTTCGTGGCTCACCGGAAGACAAACACCTACCACTCTTACTGAGATCCGCTCATTCAAACTATATATAGAAGATCTGGTTCGCTTATAAGGACTTGACATATAAGCGGACTAGACTATGACCCAATAAGCGAACCTCACATAATGACAAATGAGCGAACCTGATCAATGACATATGAGCGGACTAGAACAATTTACAAATATCTCATGCACATACAATCCTATTTTGTCATCTTGTAAGATGATGTCATTGATGACTTTATCATTATGATGTCATCATCCAAGATGATGACATCACTCTCTTTCAGATCCGTAACGAACCCGAGACTCAATGTAAGACGAAGACGACAGATGAATGCACCGAACAAGTGTTTCATCATCCTTGTATGTTTGGATTCCTTGTTGTACAAGATCCTTGTAGAGATGATCCACAAAGTTCCTGCGGATGTCTTCTCCTCTAAAACTTAGAAATACTTCATGTTTCAAAGAGTGAGAATAGGAGGAGGATGAAGATGCCATTGATCTGTAGATCAGAATTTGTTTGGAAT
Source organism: Helianthus tuberosus (assembly GCA_030545235.1). Classification (NCBI taxonomy): domain Eukaryota; kingdom Viridiplantae; phylum Streptophyta; class Magnoliopsida; order Asterales; family Asteraceae; genus Helianthus; species Helianthus tuberosus. The sequence goes on from JARYGA010046105.1 coordinate 819,793, forward strand.
TAGTATAAAAGCAAGAATATGAATCTGCCAATTAAAACTTTTCTTTTTTTTTCTTTCCCAAAAGTGAAGCAGAATACTATTTTTTTCAAAGAGTAATAGTAAATCAAACAGTTCAAAAACTGATGATACTGCACCTGCTTTGCACGTCTTCTTCTTCGGAAGACATTGGGGTGTGTTGTTGATGGTGATCGGAGGAGCCTCTGAAGAAAACGGAAAGCATGTAGTAGACGGTGACACCGGTGGCGAAGAGAGTAAATAAAGTATTTGGAGAGAGACCGGTGTTGGCGCTTGTGTTTTCTTTGAGACTCTCCATAAATTCAACAGCCATTGTTCACGATTATTCTGGTTCTGGTTCATCTACTATAGCTACTTTGTGTCTTTCACACATCATGCGGTTGAAATTAGTCGGAAGGTCCTTGGATCCCTTTATTTTTCTTTCAACTTTGTTGACCAACTTTATCACAACAAGCTTATCACATGATTAAAACAGTCTTTTGGGTAGTCCCTTTTGGCTTAGGCCATGGGGTGTGGTTTGGGTAGTCCCTTTTGGGACTATCCGTCACGTGGGTGCCACGTCACATTCGTTGGAGGACCATTTAAATGGGACTACTCAAAGGTGTGGGGGACTACCCAAATTTAATAAAAAAACTAATATATAATAAAGGAGAGGGAGAACAACTTGAGGGGCCCACCTTTCCACCTCGTCGCTTCCGTCTTCCAGGCGACGTTTGCGACGTCACGAGCCCCAAGGGGGCGGTGTGCGACGTGGGGGACGAGCCGGAGACGGGGAGGGACGACCCCCACACCCTTCCGTCTTAGTTCGGGCCGGACACAGTATTTCATGGTCAAACTGAAGTTTTCATTTTATCAATTCATAAGAAAAATCTTACAATCCTTTGTGCGACGTTGTTTTAGCTATAGTGCACTTAAAAGAAACTAAATTATAAAATACTGATATAACTAATAGTTTCTACCATATTCTAATAAAGTTTAACTTTTTTATGCAAATGCATACCTCAAATCTTCACATTTAAATCAGAAAAAAACATAACAATGAAGTTATTCCTTCATGATTTCCGGGCTTTCCTCGATGCATCCCAACTTTAGAAAGTTGCCTGTGAAAGCACTGGATCAATGACGAACATCAGACATTGCACTTGATTCAAGACATGAAGAACAATCATAAACACCAAAGATAGAAAGATGTAGAAGATGAATCTCTTTATTAACGAATCAGTCACCACAGATTACATACCAAAAGAGTATACATCATCTACAAGCTGGTTTAGATCACAAAGATCTAAACCCTAGCTTTCTCTCACTAACACATAGTCTCTCTCTCTAGAAAAATGTGCACACCAGGAGGATGAACAAGAAGTTAGGAGAGGTGCACAAAGCTTTCTCTAGGGTTGCCCTAATCTACCCTATATAACACATATATATAGACTAGGGACTAAACCCGGACAAAACATATTGTCCGGGATACAAAACAAATAATTCGGACAACAATAATAATCAACATATTCCGAGTTTAACATCATAAACTCGGAACTGATGAAGCTACCGAATTCTTGACTTGGCTTGGACTTTGTTGACCGTAGACCAGAACTGATAAAGCACAGTTACCCTACAGGAACTGCACTTATAGACTCCCCCTTAACTGTTGCTATCAGTTCTGTCTGACATCGATATCTTCAGTCACCGGATACTGTACTTACAGACTCCCCCTTGACTGATGATATCATGCCTGCTTTCAACTTTGGCTGAGACTTGATCTTTCCGGCAGAGCACAGCGATCTTCAACCCTTCTAATAAAAGACTTGCTGAGGATCACTTAAGGCCGCTTTGAGAAACCCGAAGAACCAACATCAAACACTGTAGATCCTCCCCCTCAAGCTACTCCCGAATTAAGTTAACGCGAACCGACCTACAACCACATGTAAGAATATCGCTCGATACATTAATCTTTTAACCTATCCGGCAGCAGAAAGAAACATTGGATTTCCAATGTCCAACCTTGAACACTTCAAACTTCACTAAGACATGAAGTTCAGTTCGATAACTTAATCACAAACTGAACTCCGTAAAAGTACATCCACCATCTTGATCAAAAGTCTTCAACCCTTCATGTATAATCTCATCTCGTCACGTATCCTCATGAATCAATCTCCTATCTTCACAAATCCGCTAAATCCCCCATGGCTTTCATCTCCGACCTTCCCCTAAAATCAAGAAGCCCCACATTATTTCGAGACCATAACTAATCTTCTCTACTCTAAACAGCAACTTAATAAGGCTCAATCTTCAACTAGTCGTCAACCGAGAATTCAGCTTCATCACGTCAACACTTGATTAATAACATAAACACACGTGACAAAACTCCATCACACACGAGCTATTTCACACACAAACTTTATATTTACGAAGAAAATAGGAAATTTTTACTCCCTCTTTTTCTTTGTAAACAATACAAAAGTCCAAGCAAGTCTTATTCTCTTCACCCCCTCACTTGATCCGGACAACATAAGTACCATAAAACTTTTCGATAATCCGAAACCGACTTCAAGTTTCCAAACTACACATAATTCTGACTCTTAGTTAGTTATCCGGTACCCCAGGTAACCCAGAATAACTAGAAAAACTCGGAACATGCACAACTCGAAACTTCCGAACAACACAAACTTCTAAATTTAGCTAAAAATCCGGTACCCCAGGTAACCCGGAATTCTTAGCAAGTTTGGAACTCGTAAAACCCAGACGCTCTTGAAACCTCGGATCAGATCATCTGAATCAGTACTTCTTGATGGGGATTAAGTTCTTGATGAAGATTAAGTTGAAATCACTAAGAAATCAAGAAACATTATCACATCATTGAACACGGTTGTGAGAGTATGAAAGTATAGAAAGGGTTGTTGTTCTAAGTGGGTTTGATTTGGAAAAGTTTCCGAGTTCACAGAATCCGGAGACACAAAAGAAACTTGGAAACACGGAGTAAAAAGTCGGAGTGAATCAGAGTGGTATAACCCGGATCACACAACCTGATTAAAACTAAAGACTCGGACAACACCCCAAACTCTAAAACCCGGACGAGTGTTAACTAGAAAACAACTCGGAACATCTAAGTTTACAAAATCCGGAGACACAAAGGAAAAGTCTGAGAATATCAGAGTATACAGAGCCCGGATCAAACCTAATTTGAAACAAACTTGGACTATATAAACTCTGAGTTTAGCAAGTAATATACTCGGAACAAAAACTCTGAAAGACTTAATATAAAACTCGGATAGACTAAACTCTGAAGTTATAAAACTCTGACTACTTCTAAAACTAAACTAGGAGAAACTCTGAATGATTCTAAAAACTCGGACCTATATGACAACTCTGAATGAATTCTAGAAACTCTGAACTTCATAAATTTTTTAAAACTCTGAATAGTGAAACTCGGACCAATTAATGATGGATATAAGAGAAACTCGGAACCAGTTAAATGAAATGAAACTTGACCAAAACTCGGAACCAGTTAAATGAAAACTCGGAATGAAACATTACCTCGGAACACATCCAATATCATTAAAAACTCGGATATTAAACAACAAAACTCTCAAACTTTTGAAGATCAAAACCTCGGACTCTTGAACTGTATAAAAGAAATCGGACTAATAAAAGAACATAATCTCGGACTCCCAAACTTTCTTTAAAACTCGGAAACAAAGTGAAAACTCAGAATCCATTTAAACTTAAAAAACTCTGACCAGAACTCGGAAACCATTAAACTCAGAAACAAATCCATATCTGTAAAACTCGGACTCCCAATACCTAAAAAGGAAAAGTCGGAGTAGGTTGATCAGAGTGTAAAACTCAGACAAGTTTCAGTTTCAGTAACCAGTCTCCAGACTATCTCCCCGGTGTGACTTCACACTGGTTCACCAATACCCCGGAAACACAAACACAAAGTTTGAAACTTGGACATTGCCTTTTTCAGATCAAAACCCTAGATTTACCAAAAACCCAGCAGTTCTCTCCAACACAGCTCGAATTTCTTCATATCTGGACCAAAATCTTCACGTCTTCAAGTTGTTTGGCGGAAACAAACATCAAATCAAGAGCAATGGTGATTCGGAAGGCGGTTAGACCATTCCGAATCGGTAACCATGCTCTGATACCACTGTTAAAGCACTGGATCGATGACGAACATCAGACATTGCACTTGATTCAAGACATGAAGAACAATCATAAACACCAAAGATAGAAAGATGTAGAAGATGAATCTCTTTATTAACGAATCAGTCATCACAGATTACATACCAAAAGAGTATACATCATCTACAAGCTGGTTTAGATCACAAAGATCTAAACCCTAGCTTTCTCTCACTAACACATAGTCTCTCTCTCTAGAAAAATGTGCACACCAGGAGGATGAACAAGAAGTTAGGAGAGGTGCACAAAGCTTTCTCTAGGGTTGCCCTAATCTACCCTATATAACACATATATATAGACTAGGGACTAAACCCGGACAAAACATATTGTCCGGGATACAAAACAAATAATTCGGACAACAATAATAATCAACATATTCCGAGTTTAACATCATAAACTCGGAACTGATGAAGCTACCGAATTCTTGACTTGGCTTGGACTTTGTTGACCGAAGACCAGAACTGATAAAGCACAGTTACCCTGCAGGAACTGCACTTACATTGCCCAAAATGTTTGTTAATTTACCCAATTTTTCTGTTAAATTTTGATTTATTCAAAAAACATGTAGTCATTGCTTGTTAGAATTAAAAAAAAAATGTTAGAAATAAAAAAAAAATCTTTTCACATGTGCATGGGTATTGCTTGCTCATCAATTATTTCTTTTATTATCCAATGACAAATGATGTATTTCTAGAACAGATTGTTATTTGAACTCTAATGTCATGATTTATGTGACCATGTTTCTGTTTTTGTTATTTGGTCGACTATGACCGTATTAATTAAACATTTGATAAAAGAAGAGAGAAAGCTTTACAAAAAAAATGTGAGGGGAAGGGTAATCGAACCTGCCACCATGTGGCTGGAAGCAGAGAGCTTTCTGTTAAAGCACCGGATCGATGACGAACATCAAACATTGCACTTGATTCAAGACATGAAGAACAAAATATGAACAAGATAGAAATATATAGAAGATGAATCTCTTCATTAACGAATCAGTCATCACAGATTACATACCAAAAGAGTATACATCATCTACAAGCTGGTTTAGATCACAAAGATCTAAACCCTAGCTTTCTCTCACTAACACATACTCTCTCTCTCTCTCTAGGATGTGCACACCAGGAGGAACAAGAAGTTAGGAGAGGTGCACAAAGCTTCTTCCTTAATTGCCTGCCCTAATCCTATACAACACATATATATAGACTAGGGACTAAAACCCGGACAAAATAATCTACACAAAAACCCTGACTTTTGCCTAAACACAAACCCCTGACAAAAGTCCTAGACATAAACTTGGACAAATTGTCCAAGGATAAACCTTGGACTAAGTTTCAAGACATGTACAATAAAGACCCTAACAATTGGAAAGTATGCACTTATCACCCAAAGTGCATTAACAAACTCCCCCTTGATCAGTGCAAGGTCTTCATGTGGTCTTGAATTCTTCATTATCGTTGACTTTAACTTGGACTTCTGCTTTGGTTGACCAGAACTGATAAGCGACAGTTACCCTGCAGGAACTGCACTTACAGTCTCCCCCTTAACTGTTGCAATCAGTTCTGTCTAACACTGATATCTTCAGTCACCGGATACTGCACTTACAGACTCCCCCTTAACTGATGATATCATTGCTAGACAGAACTGATTGCAACTCAGTTCTGTCTAACACTGATATCTTCAGTCACCGGATACTGCACTTACAGACTCCCCCTTAACTGATGATATCATTGCTAGACAGAACTGATTGCAACAGTTAAGGGGGAGACTGTAAGTGCAGTTCCTGCAGGGTAACTGTCGCTTATCAGTTCTGGTCAACCAAAGCAGAAGTCCAAGTTAAAGTCAACGATAATGAAGAATTCAAGACCACATGAAGACCTTGCACTGATCAAGGGGGAGTTTGTTAATGCACCGGATCGATGACGAACATCAAACATTGCACTTGATCCAAGACATGAAGAACAAAATATGAACAAGATAGAAATATATAGAAGATGAATCTCTTCATTAATGAATCAGTCATCACAGATTACATACCAAAAGAGTATACATCATCTACAAGCTGGTTTAGATCACAAAGATCTAAACCCTAGCTTTCTCTCACTAACACATACTCTCTCTCTCTCTAGGATGTGCACACCAGGAGGAACAAGAAGTTAGGAGAGGTGCACAAAGCTTCTTCCTTAATTGCCTGCCCTAATCCTATACAACACATATATATAGACTAGGGACTAAAACCCGGACAAAATAATCTACACAAAAACCCTGACTTTTGCCTAAACACAAACCCCTGACAAAAGTCTTAGACATAAACTTGGACAAATTGTCAAAGGATAAACCTTTGACTAAGTTTCAAGACATGTACAATAAAGACCCTAACAATTGGAAAGCATGCACTTATCACCCAAAGTGCATTAATAAACTCCCCCTTGATCAGTGCAAGGTCTTCATGTGGTCTTGAATTCTTCATTATCGTTGACTTTAACTTGGACTTCTGCTTTGGTTGACCAGAACTGATAAGCGACAGTTACCCTGCAGGAACTGCACTTACACTTTCCCGTTGCAACCGTCATTCAACTTTCCCTATTGGTTCATCTCTTAATATTATTATGGGTTCACTCCAGGTTTTTATATATAATTTCTACTAAAATTTCGAAATTTAGTGGGTTCGCGTGAACCCGTAACGATATATGTAGGTCTAGCCCTGGTTATCACTAGCACTTCGCGATGGGTTCCGAACATAGAAAAAAAACAAGCAAAACGCAAACTTAACCATAAAAAAACCATACTGCGATGGTATATTCGAAAATCATAAAAAGTACGTCCCTGTATACGAATACAAATTATTCCAACAAATTCACCCCAAAATATATATAAAGATAAAAACGAAGGTCGTGCATTATATCAAATCGATTTAAGTTTATATAAAAAAAACATGTCGCAATGGTGTATTTAGGCGAGCCGTTTAAAAGCCAACCGGTGTCGGTCAGAAAACAATTTACGAATATTTACAGCAAAAAGTTGTAAATATTACTCTTTTACTCTATTAAGGTTGGGAAACCAAACTTTAAACTTATTAAAGACCAGAGAATGTAATGTAAACGAAAATTATTCACTAAAAACAAAATCTATAATGACGCTTAGGGCAGTTTTTAACGTCCGCGTCACAGCCACGTCGGATAGGTATCCCATTACGAATGATCTAAGGGTGGAGGATATCAATCAAAATTTGATGGATCTTTCCAAATGCCACATCAACCATCACGTCATCTTTTTCCTCAACTCATCAAACACCAAAATGTAAGGTTACCTACCAAAAATCATCAAATTCGAAAATGCTATACACACACATACCGTGTATGTATATTTATTTGTGTGTGTGAGCAAAGATAACCAATGTTGTACTCTATGTCTTGAGCATCTTGCTTAAGTTTGTCTTATTAAATCTCCGCCTTTCAAAAAAAAAAAAACCAAGATTTTGTTGCAAAAAATCAGGGTGGTTTTCCTGTTTGGGGCCGCAGGTCTCAATAGAAAGCCTTTTCAAACGCCACACCGTGTATCCTAATTGCATTTTGCTCCGGTGTAAATGGTCTAATAAGAATCATTGGAACATGGATGCATGTTTTTTTGTATAAAGTGGTAATAATTTGATAATACGTTTAATAGTGTTTGTTAACTCTTAATTTAATTTACAACACTAATAGATAAAATAACTAGACATGGTTGAGATATTTAAAAATAGTAAATCATATATATTTATAACCTAGTTCAACAAAGTTTAAATTAGAGTAAATTGTAGTTTTTGTCCATATGGTTTGCTCCAATTAACACGTTTCATACACCCTTAACACCTCTCGTCACTGACGTTTGATATTTTCACACTTTACATCCTGGACCTTAACACTGTTAACTTTTCTACTAGTTTGTGTGTGAAATTACTGATATACCCTTCAACATTCTTCTCAAACCAGCCCCACCATTCAACCACCACTACTAGCTTCCCACCACCTGCCACCACCACCAATTCAGGTAATCTCTCACGGATACGATCTAGATTCAAGAACACGAACTTACACATGAAATGACAAACAAATCAATCAGATTTACATACTTTGATCAATTTAGCACCAAAAATGGAGGATTAACAAGCACAATTTGATACAATCACCGACATAACAAAGGGGCAAAAGTTGTAATCCACTTGCAGAAGCCTTTTCTCATATTCTTCAACAATTTTAGTATCATTATTGAAGAATTGGTGGATATTTTGGGTTAATGCATGAGAAACACGAAGAATCTAAACAAGAAATGGCGCAAGAGATCGTTAATTTGTTACAGCCGCGATACGTCATCTTGATTTTTATCGGTTCACTTTTAGCTTTTCTTATCTTCTCCTCGTTTTCTCAACAGGTAATTCAGTTTATGATATGTGCAATTTGTATGAAAATACAATCTACAACAAAAAAATGATTTCCATAGATGTCTCTCTTCCGTTCACCGTCTCTAACTCTCTAACTGAAGATGACACTGGCAAGTTAAAGACTCGCATGAATATCCAAACCGGCCTCCATCGGAGTAGGAGCTGATTGTAGGTCCACCCGGAGGATCGAGTAACCTCTATTCCCTGTTTTCCGACAAACCCGAGAGTGCGGAATCCAAACGGGTAAGTTAAACCAAGTTACGAACACAAACACAAAGATTCAACGATTACACTCCACTGTATTAATGCGTATGAAACGGTTACAAAGCAATGTTTACAAGATGCTCTCATAAACTCTCAGTGTGTGTGTGTGTTTACAGTGTTCGCTCCGAAATCTATTCAGACTTCTCTCTGTGTGCTCTGTCTGTTGTCTGGGTATATATAGTAACACTGTGACGAAAACCAGTGGCCCACGAAAACACATGGACGAAATCAAGGTCCAGACGAAATCACTCCATATTTCGTCCCATTTGGTTTTCACAAAAAGGGTTTTCACCACCAAAGGGATTTCTCCTAAACAGTGTCTTCATCACATGGGATTTCGTCACTTTGTTGGGCTTGGGCCTTGACTTCAATGTTGGGCTTCAGGGACTTCATCACATGTATGTTGGGCTCAACTGATTTCACCATTTGGGCTTTGACATGATGAGCCAATACAACAAACAGACAAACACTTAACACTATAAACTAGTCTAATATGCAAACTGCACACACGCAGTTGCATTTACATCGTTCGATACAAAGTAGATCGCATACCGAATCAAGACAGAAGGATGTCTTGACTACGGCCTTCACTTCATAGCCGAGTCGAACCGAGCCGAGCCGTATCCACATAATATGTATCAGCAAACTCCCCCTTGGATGCTGCTCGTGAGGTTCGTAATCTCGTTCTCCATCTCTTGATGCTTCTTCATTCTTGGAAAGGATCTTCAAAATCTTCACGTGTCACACATAGAAAGTGTATCAACAAACTCCTGCTTTTATCTAGGAAGTGTATCAATAAACTCCCCCTTTGATTATGCTTGTGAATCTTTTGATTTTCAAAACTTGAGATCCTTGTGGTGTTGATGATTGATCAGCGGCAACTCGATCATCTTTATCATTTGAGTGCCTTCACGTCGTGTCTTCATTCCGAAGCTTGTCATCAAACACATTCTCTTCGCCTTTAGCATCTGCACATGCAAGAAAGCTAAACGCGTAATGAGAACAACTGCTTGGAATATAGTTAACATTAAACAAATGACACACATGTGACCATGTTTCTATCAACTACCGTTCGACAATTTGTTTGAAAAGTTAACATATTTTTCAATTTTGATTATTAACTTTCAAGACTTGCAAACTCTGAACGTTTATGAAGATTCAGTCGATTTGGTTTTCAATCAGATTTTAGGCAACGAAGACTTGAGTTCCAACATCAGTTAATCAAAACTAAAGCAGAAATAAAATATTTTTGGCTTTTCTAAAGTTTATATTAAAACACACCTAAAATCTTTTTGGCATTTTGAATATTTCAAACTTAAAGACTGAAAGCAGTAAATAAATATATACAAAGTTGCAGAAACTAAGAAAAGTAAATATATACAAACATTCTTTTTTTTGCGAGTTTCGAGGGTAACAGAATCATATCAGTGTACGGTCATGTCAAAACGCTCTTGTTGTTCTTTTTGTTAACATTTAGATAAACATCCTATAACGATTATCGATATTGTTATCCACATAAGCTCAACTTATCAGATGTAATCATGGCAATGGGATACGTTAAGGTATGATTTATACTTACCGACCGGTGTTCATCCACATCACGACACATTCCCGTATCAACGTATGCACGAGAGTTCATCTTACTGGTGAGTATACCATTTATCATCTGTTTTGACGTATATGAAAATGTGAGAAACTCACTTATTTTGTTTGAAAACAAGCCCTATGTGATAGAATCACTTATTGATGAGGAACTTGATTTTCAGATGCATGAAGGGCACAAGAGCAAGTCCGTGAACAGGTCAATACTATCGTACAGCAAAGAGACGAACTTGACTCTCGGATAAATGTGATATATTATCACTTATTTTGTGGACATGTGATTGTTGATCACTTATTGAGGTCGTATGCAGTATGTACACGTATGTATGGTATCATGGAAGATCTAGACTTCGTCTCCGTTTGTTTCGGTAAAAGAAACAACCATGATACCCAGATGATAAACAGCATAAAGACCACATATCTCAGAACCTCGGCAATCTCTCAAACGAAATTTCGGTACTAAGACCATATGCCAATGAGTGGTTCCCACCTGGTCTTCAGTTGATTTAAGATTTATATCACCCTGCACTCTTTAAGATGATTGTGAGCCTACCGATACATCTTATATAGAGCTGCATATCGTTTTTCATTTTGCATTTCAGTTTAAAAAGGTTTCAACAGACCGCTGATGTACTATCATTTTCTCTTTTGCTCGCCAGGAAACTCATTTTTGTTTTTCTATTGTTTTTGAGTTTTGAAATTTTTTGATGTTTTTGAATTTTTCAAATTTTGGATTTACTCCCCCTAAAATCAACAAACTTAAAATAAATTTTAAAAACACAAAGATATTTACAAAAACGGTTTTCCGATGCGGATTAACTCATGTTTTACCTCGATGCCATTTACCAAAATTAATTTAAATCAAAAATGATTTAATGATTTTTGGAAGAATCAGTTGGCATGTCGGTAATCGGTGCGGACCATGACAACATTGATGAGTTTCATCGTGAAACAATCACGCGTGAGGTGATATTCGAGTTCAACGTGTCTGGTCAAAGAGTGTTGTCCGAGATGACAATAATTCATAAAGCAGCTTAAATATCAACAAGTATAGGAGAGATTAGAAATTCAAAACCGTATCCTGCAACTGCTTCATGCATTGCAAGGAATCTGAGTGCTCTCCCAAACTGGATATCCACCAGGTGTGGATTTCAAAGTCGATTTTGCAGCTACTTCAATTAATCCGAGAAAAACTCTTCACAGCAACAAGATCTGAAACCTTTGACAACCAAACTTTGGAATGATCTTCATTTTGTCAAGGTGGTTAAATTCTTTCATCATCATTCTTGCATCAGACATTTTTGTCTTCTTTCCCTTTTCTTTTCTCTCCATCAATGGCAACAATATTCTCCTAGATGTAACAATATTTCGGAGCCTTATGTCGCCGATCTTGTGCATGGACGCTCCACTATCAACAATCCTAAGACTATCAATAGTTCCTCCTTGAACATCCTGCACTCTTACTCAGAGATTAGTTGGAGAGGGGGACCCAAGCCTTCACAGACTTGGGTCGTCCTTCATCATCGAGGATTATGACATCCATTTCCCGATGATTCAGAATTGATGTAGCTCCCCTTGGAACAATTTCCGATTTTGGTATCCAAATCTGTTTTGTTTTACCAGTTTTATTCTTTAAAATCTTAACTTCATGATTGTCTGAAGTTTTTGAATTGTCTGGTTTGACAGAAAGAGATGTTTCGTTAACCATATCGGTTTTGATTGCTTTTTCAATTTTCTTAACCTGTTGGCATTTCTGTTTCTTTTCCCTTTCTTTTACAAGACGGGGATCTGGTTTTGATGAAACAGATCGCTTGCGGTCAATTTGGTCACGGGGATCATCAACTTTGGCTTTTTGATTATGAAGATATGGACAATTGCGAATAATATGTCCAAATGTGCCACATGAAAAACATGATCTTCGTTCTACAAACCCCAAAGTATCATGTGATTGTCTTGTCGATGATGATGGACTTTGTGATCTCGAGGTACTTGGCTTTGAACTGTTTTGTTCATTTCTTTTCAAAATTTTCGCTTGATTAACAAAATCTAAGTTGGATTTGTTTTCGAATGTGTCAATTTTATCCGTTCCCCTTGATTTTACAAAGTTCACTTTCTTGTCCTTTTTCTGGGTCTGTTTCTTTTGACCTTGAGTCGGTGATTTACCTTTTGGTTTGGTGCGATTTTTCTGAACTTTCTCAGTTGGTAATCTTTGATTGCCATTTTGTTTGCGAATTTCCGCTCTTGGAATCGGAGGACACTGTGTTACCACAACGTGTGATCCTATCTTTCCCAAGAACTTACTTGTTGAATCTTCAAAAATTTTACTAATTAAAGATTGATTAACATTCTTAATAAGAAAATATTTGTCAGAATAGATTCTATCATCACCAACAAGAGTGTACAGCAAATTCACACTCTCAGACTCTTGTGAGGAAGTGGACGTGGACTTGGTGAGAACAGTCGTAGCAGGTTTTGCGGGAGGATCACATAGAATATGATTCTCGAGAGGTATGTCCTCTTCTTTGATTACCGCATCTGACTGTGCTGAGTCAGTATCATTAGATTCATCATCTGAAGAATCAGCATCCTCAACAATAACTGGAGGATCCTGATTCTGTTCATGAGAAGACACACTTGTATCTGCTGATACATCCGAATTTGATGGTACTTTTGGTTTGTATCCAAGTCATGTTGTAAACTCCTCAATGTTTAAGGAAACAGATGGCTCAAAGTAAGTTCTATCTTCTTCATCAGGCATGGCATCATAATTGTGTCTCACAGGAGGTGGACATTTTTTATATCCAATGCACGTGACATCCCTTTTCTCCTTTTGAACATCAATGATGTGATCCAACACATAACTAGAGTTCAAATAACTATTTAGCTTAAGATTGATCGCCTCACTTTCAGTTTTTACACAAGCCATCTCTTTTTGCATTATCTCCAGCCTATTGATGTAACAGTTAATGGTTGTTTGTTTTCTTGAAACCATTTTCGTTAGCTCGGATTTGTTTTCTCTTAAATTTTCAATCATTGTTTTATACTCGTTTTCATGGTTTGTATAAAACATGTTGGCTTCTGTGCATTTGGCAAGATCCACGATCAACTTTTGGTTGTAGATAAATGTCACATCATACTTGGTTTCCAAAGCCTCATGTTTGCTTTGCAAATCAGACATCTTAGCATTTAAAGAAACATGTTTGTTTTGCAAGTCAGACAATTCAGCATTTAAAGCATCATGTTTGCTTTGCAACTCAGACATATTAGCATCTAAATCAGCACATTTATCACTTAAGCTAACACAATTATCACAATTAATGACAGTTGGTTCATCGACACATACCTGGCTGGAATCACTCTCATATGTTGACTCATTTGCATCAGAATCAACAACCTCCCTTGATGATTCACATTCAGATCCATCCTTGCTTGAACTTGAACTTGAAGTTGTAACATCTTCAACTGAAGTTGAAACGTCTTCAACTGAACTACTGTCAGGTTCAGAACTGTCATCGTTTCGCGATGATTCACCATTGCTGGCATCTTTGACAATTTTAGCATAAAACGCCGTTTTTGTTTGACTACAGTTCCTTGGATCAAGAGATGATGGTGCTACAGTAGAACGATGGCGCGATGAAGCAACTGGTGGTAATGGATTTCCATACAAATCGGTGGTTGGGACACGGATTGCTGGTAACTGATCAATTGGTACTAGATCACCATACATATTTCTAGCCATTTTCGGTTCACTTTGATTTTGGTTAGTAACCGATGCCCATTGTTCTGCCGTAATTCGAGGTGGTGTGGGAGATTCGGCCCATGAAGGAGATAATCCCGTACTTCTATACTTGCTTTCCGCATTAGACGAAGTACCCCAAGCCGGATTCATTTTGAATGTATAATGACGAATACCTGATTAAATCACACAAATTAAACAGTTAAAAATGTTTTACAAGTCTTCTGTTTAAAAATAACACAAGTATGTGACGAAAATAGTGGTTTTCGTCGCTGATATGTTTGATTTCGTTGCTGAAATGGTGATTTCGTTGCTGAAATGGTGATTTCGTCGCTGAAAGGGTGATTTCGTCGCTGAAATGGCGATTTCGTCGCGAAAGGTGATTTCATCGTTAAAGGTGATTTCGTCCAGAATGACAAAAGAGATTTCGTCGCTGATCTGTTTTCGTCGCTGATTGAAGAAAATAATCTGATTTCGTTGAAATTAGGTTTTCGTCCAGCTGGTTTTCGTCCAATGTGATTTCACCAGGGTGTTTTCGTCAAGGCAAGTGATTTCACCAGGGTGTTTTCGTCCAAGTGATTTCACCAGGTTGTTTTGGTTGACTAAAGGTGAAGATATTTTTCAACAAAATGAAATTTTATCTTCTGACAAGAAGACTTCTTTTTCAAACTCACCTTATCTTATCACTTATCAGACTTCTTTTTCAACAACTATCATGATGGTTTGTGTACTACTTTTTCAAACAATATTTTTATAATCAATAACAATTCGTAAACTCAAACTAGGGGTGTTCATTGAATCGAATATCGAATTTTCAAATTATTCGAATCGAATTGTTCGAATAATTTTTATTTTTCCTTGAATTCGTATTCGATTCAAATTCGATTAAAACCTATCGAATTCGATTCGAATTCGTATTCAAATAAAAACCCCAATTCGTATTCGATTCGAATTCGATTAAAATTTCGAATTCGAATCGAATTCGAATAAATTCGATTTAATTCAGATTCTTTAAAACATGTAAAAAACTATCAAAATGAAACATAAATTTTAAAGCAGCCATAAAGCACGATATTGTAGGAATCCGTTCGTGTAAAATAAATAAAACTTTTATTAACTTGAATTGCAGAAACAAATACAGAATTACAACTAAAAGAAAAAATACAAATACAACTGAAAAGGGAAATACAAGAACTGAAAACCGAACAGAAACACTGTTCTTTGGCTGAGGATCGTGTTAGACACGGGTCCCTTAAAACAAATTTCGTGTCTCCTAGGAGAACACGTTTGTTTCCAGGATACAACAGCCTCAAGCGGTTGCACTGCCGGTCTTGACTCTAACCTGAAGGTGTACCTCGAAAGCTTGAAGGAAAGTGAAGAATTCTGCAGTGAGAAGATTGTAGAGAGAGCTTGTGTTCTTCGGTGTTATTCTGCAATAGGGTAGCACCCTATTTATAGTTGCAGGTTTAGTCGAAACTAAAAAATGAATTAAATGGAGAATTAAACTGCATTAGACGTCTTTAATGCATTTTAATTCGTCACTTAATTCTCAGTCAAACACATTAACTTCGTCAGTTTCAAATGCTGAATGTAACTGCACTGGCATTAACTGTAGCAGGAAGCTTCCGCTCGCGCTCGCGCGCAAGACACACCGGTGCGCGCACAGGTCTGCACGCTCATGCGCAGGCGGCTCTCAAGCGGCTCGCGGCGATGCGAGCGTGCGAAGTGCGCCATCAAAGCGCCACATTGCGCCTCATCGCCCCCGCGCGCGCGCGTGTGTGAGAGTGCGAGTGCGAGTTAGGGTGCTCCGCACCCTTCGCGAGTACACTAGTGAGTGCTTCCATGAAACAATAAGGATGGAGAGTTCCCACTTAAATACCCCTTTAAGTTCCATCTCTCATCCGATGTGGGACAAGGTGCCACTTTCCCACTTTTTTCAGCATTTAAGTTTCAAACACCAAGCTTTGAGCATCGATATCTCATTCATCTTAGCTCCGTTTTGGACGTGGTTTAGTTCGTTGCGAAGCCCTTCCGACATAGAACACAAACCCACAAATAAATATATAAAACCCGCTCATTTTATTATATTTATTTCTAGTCCAAAATAGGAAAAAAACATTTTCCTATATTTGTGAAAAATGCTATTTTCACAAAATTTCCAACAATCCCCCCCATGAATAGAAATCGATCTATCAAGTTTCAACGATACACGTTCAACAGTTGAGTATTGCAAGATAGGTAGGTGTAACCTTTGAACCTCCTTTTGTGAAGCATACTTAGCCTCCTAGGGTCTTGTAGACGCGGTGTCCTTGAACAATCCCCCATTTATGTAGGCGACAATATACATTCATACAATACTCGCCCTAGTCGAGTTAAGACCTCATGGTTGTGTCCGTTCATGGTCATGGAACACGTTCCTGGTTCTGCGAGAGCTCTAGGATTTGCGCCTCCCCACAAATCCATTTGAAGCGACCCCACTTCTCTCTAACATAGGTGATTCCTCTGAATCATTAAAAGCATCATGGTTAATTTGGATTTCCTCAAAATCCTTAACCTCAACATGCTTAACCTTTCCTTCATGTCACTGATTGGAATGGACTAGGAAGTATACAACTCCCTTTATTGATTTTGGGGCACCCCCCACAGTGACTCCCTTTGGGTTTATGATTAAGTTTGCCTATTGAACCTAGATCTTGGGATCTCCAGTCAACTAGGTTAGGTTTCCCTCATATTCCCTTCATCTATGGGCTTTAGTCCCATTCCTCTTGACAACCTATACACCTTATCTGTGCTTAAGCCTTTCGTTAACGGGTCCGCAATGTTCTCATTTGACCTCACATAGTCAACTGAGATAACCCCCGTTGAGATAAGTTGTCGTACTGTGTTGTGTCTACGTCGAATGTGCCTTGATCTGCCATTGTACATCATGTTTTGTGCTCTAGCAAGAGCAGACTGATTGTCACAATGTATGCAGATCGCCGTCAACGGCTTTGGCCATCTTGGAATATCTTCCACAAATTGACGTAGCCACTCCGCTTCTTCCCCTCTTTTATCTAAAGCGATGAATTCGGATTCCATCGTAGATCTAGCTATAACCGTTTGCTTGGAAGACTTCCAAGCTATAGCTGCGCCATCAAGTGTAAACACATATCCACTTGTCAATCTATGATCTTTTATATCCGATATCCAGTTCGCATCAGTGAATCCTTCGATCACTGCTGGATCACGGGTATAATGCAATCCATAGTCTCTCGTGTATCTTATGTATCTAAGCACCCTCGTGATAGCTTTCCAATGATCCTCGCTCGGATTGCTGGTGTATCTACTTAGCCTGCTCACAGCGTACGCTAAGTCGGGTCTAGTACATGTCATTAGATACATGAGACTACCAATGATCCTTGAGTATTCTAACTGAGAAACACTCTCGCCTCTATTCTTCCTTAGGCGTTGGGTATTATCAATTGGAGATCGAGCTATACTCGTATCGTCCGAATTGAATTTCCCAAGGATCTTGTCCACGTAGTGAGATTGACTCAACACAAGACCATTTTGGGTTCTAGTGATCTTTACACCAAGAATCACATCAGCGAGACCCATGTCTTTCATGTCAAACCTCGCTTTCAACATGTCTTTCGTTGAGTTGATCATCTTATCATCACTCCCAATGATAAGCATATCATCTACATAAAGACATAGAATCACATAACCTCTTGGTGTGTCTTTAAAATAAACACACTTGTCGCACTCATTTATTTTGAAACCATTGTCACTCATGACATGATCAAACTTTTGATGCCATTGTTTTGGAGTTTGCTTCAAGCCATACAAAGACTTGACCAATTTACATACTTTACCCTTGTTTCCAGGGGCGGAAAAACCCTCAGGTTGTTCCATGTAAATTTCTTCTTCTAAATCGCCATTTAGAAATGCGGTCTTTACATCCATTTGGTGAACTTCCAAATTTCTTAGAGCCGCAATTGCAAGAACCAATCTTATAGAGGTTATTCGCG
Organism: Helianthus tuberosus; assembly: GCA_030545235.1. Lineage (NCBI taxonomy): Eukaryota > Viridiplantae > Streptophyta > Magnoliopsida > Asterales > Asteraceae > Helianthus > Helianthus tuberosus. The sequence continues at coordinate 838,019 of JARYGA010046105.1, forward strand.
TAGCAGGCGAGTAAGTATCAAAGTAATCTAGACCCTCCTTTTGTCTAAATCCTTTGATCACTAACCTTGCCTTGTATTTATCAATACTTCCGTCAGCTTTCATCTTCCTTTTGAATATCCAACGATATCCAAGTGGTTTGCAACCAGGTGGAAGATCTACTAACTCCCAAGTATGATTTTGCAATATAGAATCAATTTCATTCTTAATTGCTTCTTGCCATTGAGGTCCTTCCGTGGAGGTAACCGCTTCGCGGTAGGTATTGGGCTCACCCTCAACCATATAGCTCATGACGTCTGGACCAAAGGATTTTTCAACCCTTTGTCGCTTACTTCGTCTAAGCTCACCCTCCTCGACCTCAGGTCGTTCATGACTTTCATCCATCCTTGTAGACGAACTTGGTCCTGCTTCATCTAACCATGTAGACGAACTTGGACCTGCTTCATCAACCGCTCTTGATGAAGGCGCATGTGTTTGTCCTAACATAGGAAACACATTCTCAAAATATGAGACGATATTAGGATTTGCCTCCATGATAGTGTGTTTGTGTACATCGGGATTCTTGGATTCATATACAAGAAAACGATGCGCACTACTTTGATGTGCATATCCAATGAAAATGCAATCAACTGTTTTGGGTCCTATCCTAAGAGCCTTAGGAGGTGGTACAATCACCTTGGCTAGGCACCCCCACACTTTCAAGTATTTGTAAGAAGGCTTCCTTTTTCTCCATAACACATATGGAGTTTCGTCCCTATTTTTCAAAGGTATCTTGTTCAAAAGATAGTTTGCTGAGAGAATGGCGTCCCCCCACATTTCTCGGTTCACTCCCGAGCTTATCAACATGGCGTTCATCATTTCTTTCAATGTGCGGTTCTTTCGTTCCGCAACGCCATTTGATTGTGGAGAATAAGGAGGTGTACACTCGTGTACAATGCCACTTTTTGCGCATAAATCCGTAAAAGGTGCAACATATTCACCTCCTCGATCGCTTCTCAAAGCTTTTATCTTCTTTCTAAGTTGATTCTCAACTTCGTTTTTGTACAAGATAAACTTCTCTATCGCTTCGTCTTTACTCTTTAGTAAATACACGTAGCAATATTTAATACAATCATCAATAAACGTGATGAAGTACTTATTTCCTCCACGCGTGGGAACCGCTTTTAAATCACACACATCAGTATGAATTAAATCAAGGGGTTCGGTTATTCGTTCAACCGATTTAAACGATGATCTCGTAAGTTTGGATTCAACACATGTCTCGCATTTGTGATTGGACTCGATATGGAATGTTGGTATCAAGTTTAATTTAATTAAACGTCGTAATGAATTAAAATTTACATGTCCTAGTCTACCATGCCAAACATTAGAAGACTCAATCATGTAAGTAGAAGAAACATTTTCATTCATATTTTTGTTTTGGTTAACAACCAATACATTCATTTTGAACATTCCATTTAGGGCATAGCCCTTACCAACAAACATTCCACGTCTAGACAAGACAAAAATGTCCGATTCAACCACTAGACGAAATCCAAACTTGTTGAGCATCCATCCCGACACGAGATTCTTCCGTATCTCTGGAACATAAAGCACGTTTGTCAAGGTAAGCTCCTTGCCCGAAGTCATCTTCAAGACGACCGTGCCTTCCCCTTTGATGCTTGCGGTAGCTTTATTCCCCATATAAAGCTTTTCTTCACCCGACGCTTCCTTGAATGTAGAGAAAAGAGCCTTGTCTCCACAAACATGGTGGGTTGCACCCGTGTCAACGAACCATCCTTTTGGGTTTTCACCCATTGCGTTGACTTCTTCAATCATAGCCGCTTCCTTGGTTATCATTGCAATCAGAGGTATACCATCCTCATCAACCATGTGCGCACGCTCACGCTTAGGTTTCTTGCATTGGTTAGCACGGTGCCCCGTCTCGTTACAGTTGTAACAAGTACCTTGGAAAAGCGCAGGCTTCTTTTTCACAGCCCCCTTTTTCGGTCCAAGGTTGTTAACCTTTGCTTTCCCTTTGTTGTCCTTTTTACCCTTGCCTTTCTTGCCCTTTGAGGACTCCCCAACTTCCACCATGTTTGCTTTAGCCGAAGCTTGCAAAATGGTGCCTTTTTGGGCCACCCTGTTTTCTTTTTCTATACGAAGACGAAGAACAAGGCCCTCGACCGACATTTCCTTTCGCTTGTGTTTAAGATAATTCTTAAAATCCAACCAAGCAGGAGGTAATTTTTCGATCATGGCTGCCACTTGAAAAGTTTCGCTAAGTACCATTCCCTCAGCATGGATGTCATTTAGTATAATTTGCAACTCTTGGACTTGGTTCATAACATACTTGTTATCAACCATTTTAAAGTCCAAGAAATGGGCGACAACAAATTTCTTTGTTCCCGCATCCTCCGTTTTGTACTTTTTCTCCAAAGACTCCCATAATTCTTTGGAAGTCTTGATATTATAGTACACATTATACAATGCATCCGAGAGACCGTTGAGAACATAGCCTCGACATATAAAGTCCGAATGCTTCCACGCCTCTACCGCGCTCAGAGCCTGAGCATCGGTCTCCCTTTCCTCAGGTTGGGGAACGGTCTCCGTTAAGAACCTCGCAAGGTTCATGGTGGTCAAGTAGAAGAACATCTTCTATTGCCACCGCTTGAAGTGGAGACCCGAGAACTTCTCGGGTCGTTCAGCATGATTCGCCACTGTGGACGCTCCCACAGTGTTGGCAGGGGTACCGACAACGACGTTGACATTGGTATTTTCAGTCGACATTCTGAAAAATTCCACAAAACCAAGTTAATAAAATAATAAATGTGCTAATTTATTATTTATCCAATGTAAAGAGTTTTTGAAACCACTGCGCAACTTCTAAGTCCAACTTTGAAGACTACAACAGTAGGTTTTTAGAACTCAGTGACAGAAGGAGTAGAAGAACAGAGTTCTGTTTTGACAAAGTCGCTACTTTGAATCAAAACAGAGAAAAAAAATATGTTTTTAAAACACAACTGTATGAATTCAAAACTGGTTCGAATTCACAGCAGAATATCTTTGTGTTTCTACACGAACGGTGTTTTAAAAATTTGTTTTAAGATTGTAGGAATCCGTTCGTGTAAAATAAATAAAACTTTTATTAACTTGAATTGCAGAAACAAATACAGAATTACAACTGAAAGAAAAAATACAAATACAACTGAAAAGGGAAATACAAGAACTGAAAACCGAACAGAAACACTGTTCTTTGGCTGAGGATCATGTTAGACACGGGTCCCTTAAAACAAATTTCGTGTCTCCCAGGAGAACACGTTTGTTTCCAGGATACAACAGCCTCAAGCAGTTGCACTGCCGGTCTTGACTCTAACCCGAAGATGTACCTCAAAAGCTTGAAGGAAAGTGAAGAATTCTGCAGTGAGAAGATTGTAGAGAGAGCTTGTGTTCTTCGGTGTTATTCTGCAATAGGGTAGCACCCTATTTATAGTTGCAGGTTTAGGCGAAACTGAAAAATGAATTAAATGGAGAATTAAACTGCATTAGACGTCTTTAATGCATTTTAATTCATCACTTAATTCTCAGTCAAACGCATTAACTTCGTCAGTTTCAAATGCTGAATGTAACTGCACTGGCATTAACTGTAGCAGGAAGCTTCCGGTCGCGCGCGCGCGCAAGACACACCGGTGCGCGCGCAGGTCTGCACGCTCATGCGCGGTGCGTCCACTTGGCTCACTGCCATGCGCGCGTGCGCCATACTCACTCAGGTCCATGCGCGCCTTCGCGCGTGTGCCACGTCACCTGTGAGCCTCTACGAGCACGCCACACAGTCGCGCCATTTTGGCTCACTTTGGTGCGTTGCGCACGTCATCAGGCCCATGCACCATGCGCGCAACCGCGTGCTCATGTGTACTCGCTCGCGCGCGTATGCGCCTGACTGCCACGTCATGCGCCACATCACCTACCACACCTACCACTTGGTCCTTGCAACCCTTGTACTCCACCACGCGCACGCGGTCAAAAATACAAAGGCGGCTCTCAAGTGGCGCCATCAAAGCGCCACATTGCGCCTCATCGCCCACGCCACGCGCGCGCGCGCGTGTGTGTGAGTGCGAGTTAGGGTGCTCCGCACCCTTCGCGAGTACACTAGTGAGTGCTTCCATGAAACAATAAGGATGGAGAGTTCCCACTTAAATACCCCTTTAAGTTCCATCTCTCATCCGATGTGGGACAAGGTGCCACTTTCCCACTTTTTTCAGCATTTAAGTTTCAAACACCAAGCTTTGAGCATCGATATCTCATTCATCTTAGCTCCGTTTTGGACGTGGTTTAGTTCGTTGCGAAGCCCTTCCGACATAGAACACAAACCCACAAATAAATATATAAAACCCGCTCATTTTATTATATTTATTTCTAGTCCAAAATAGGAAAAAATCATTTTCCTATATTTGTGAAAAATGCTATTTTTACAAAATTTCCAACAGATATCACATTAAAAAGTATCAAATAAAGTACCACAAGTCTAAAATTCAAAACGATAAGTTGGGAATAATCACTTCACATTACAAGTTAATATTTTTATGTTTAGATATCTATTGATAAATTTGTTAATTAGGTTTTACTTATGGGTCATGTAATGGGTTTGGTAATGGGTAATTTTAATACTTGGAAAAAATTTAGAAAATAATTTATAGTATAGCTTAATAAAAGTTATATATTTATTATATATAAAAACAATAAATAAAAATGTATAATTTTTATTCGAATTTCGAATCGAATTTGAAATTATAAATTCGTATTCGATTCGTATTCGATTTACTTGACTCGAATTGAATCGAATTCGAATTCTTATAATCGAAACGAATTCTTGATAATCGAATCGAATTTAAACGAATTTCGAATTTTTCTAATTCAAAACGAATCCTGAACACCCCTAACTCAAACAACCAGATTCAAACTCAAATACCCAGAAAGTTTGAAGGACAAGATGAACCCAGATGAATATCCCGATGAGTTTATGAGTTTACCGGCCACGAGAAAATTTTCAGAACACAATTTTTGCGAAAATGTTCAATAAAAATCCCTTCTTAACATGTAATAATGAAAAATAGCAAGATTTTTATAAGAACAATCAACAAAGACACAAGATTTTCAAAGATTTAAATCTGATTTTTCTGAAAATATAAACTTTCGGTTTCAAAAATCAAGAACAAATATGGAAACACATGAAAATCTACTTGGTTTTAACAAAGAATCGAGCCAATGCTCTGATACCAATTGTAGGTCCACCCGGAGGATCGAGTAACCTCTATTCCATGTTTTCCGACAAACCCGAGAGTGCGGAATCCAAATGGGTAAGTTAAACCAAGTTACGAACACAAACACAAAGATTCAACGATTAACACTCCATTGTATTAATGCGTATGAAACGGTTACAAAGCAATGTTTACAAGATGCTCTCATAAACTCTCAGTGTGTGTGTTTACAGTGTTCGCTCCGAAATCTATTCAGACTTCTCTCTGTGTGCTCTGTCTGTTGTCTGGGTATATATAGTAACACTGTGACAAAAACCAGTGGCCCACGAAAACACATGGACGAAATCAAGGTCCAGACGAAATCACTCCTGATTTCGTCCCATTTGGTTTTCACAAAAAGGGTTTTCATCACCAAAGGGATTTCTCCTAAACAGTGTCTTCATCACATGGGATTTCATCACTTTGTTGGGCATGGGCCTTGACTTCAATGTTGGGCTTCAGGGAGTTCATCACATGTATGTTGGGCTCAACTGATTTCACCATATGGGCTTTGACATGATGAGCCAATACAACAAACAGACAAACACTTAACACTATAAACTAGTCTAATATGCAAACTGCACACACGCAGTTGCATTTACATCGTTCAATACAAAGTAGATCGCATACCGAGTCAAGACAGAAGGATGTCTTGACTACGGCCTTCAATTCATAGCCGAGTCGAACCGAGCCGAGCCGTATCCACATAATATGTATCAACACTGATGCTAATGAGAACTCAATTTATTCTCTACCAAGGACTGTGGTGATGGGGATCATTAGAACTACGAGTGCGATTGTGAATTGTAGTGCACTATCCGAAGCCATTTTATCAGCACTAGGAGAGATCAGTAATAATTGGTGACATTAGAGAGAGAGAGAGTTTGGAATGTTGCAAATGGAGATGTGAGTGAGGGTCTGTTTATAAACATTGGTTGGCTCTTACGGTCGAAATTGTGAACATTAGAACATGACGGTTTGGGATTGTCAATTTGAAATGATGCAATTTATCAATTAAAGAAATGTAAATCAAATTGATACCGACGACAACACATGGAAGACGAGTATCCTTGTTCGTCGTAATATGAATTGGATGATGTTGGTGGTAGGTGGGGGTAGTGGTTGGTTGGAGAAGAAAGTGGAAGGGTACACGTGTAATTTCATACATAAACTAACACAAAGTTAACGGTGTTAAGGTACAAGGACGTAAAGTGTGAAAAGATCAAACTTTAGGAATAAGAGGCGTTAAGGTGACCAAAAACGTATTAATTAGAGTAAGCCACATGGAGGAAAGCTATAATTTACACCTTAATTAATTTATCTTATAGTTCCCTAAATAAGTGTTGTCCATCACACTTCTTGCCTGCAAACTACTATATTTTATCACCCACCTAGAATTTTCTCTAAAGTAAAAGGAAAGTGTGTACTAGCAAGGTAAGGTTTCAACATTTCACATTTGATTCCTAGATATTTCTTTGAATTTTCTTGAAGCTAACTATTGAATTATATTTTTTAACATTATTTCATCATTATAACATTTCAAAGTATAAAATCATGATCAACTTCGTAAGTAACTTAAACCATATTTGTATACTTGCAGACATGAGTTCATCTCGTAGGAATCGTTGTACTAGTTTTTTATAATCCTATAATTCTAACTGGAAATATTTATACCTTTTATGGTTTCACTTTAAAATTGATGACTGATTTTTATACCAAGTCACATGCAATCTCAATCAAAACCATAAGAGTTAAATTGATATTCGCACAAGTCTTTTATTGTTATATCATGAATTACATTTTCATGTATATTGTAATAAGAAATAATATTAAAGAAAAAAAGTGTTAATATTGTGTTGATGCTAAATACATCTAACCAATGAGTGAATGTCTATCTTTTATTTTGTAATTTGTATTATAATATATATTTTTGGGATGAGCATTTCGGTACAAATACGGTATTCATTTTTTGACGTTTTTGGATCGGTACTTTCGATTCGGTACAATACCTGTATTTTACCAATTTTTAGCTTCAAATATTGTACCGTAATGGTACCCAATTTTGACAATTTCTGGAATGGTATTTTCGATACCAGTACCGAATTCATCCCTAACATATAGTTGGTAAATAGAGAAAATGAATAACACGCAAGGTAAGGGCACTTGAAATTGAAGTGGAGCTTCCTGTCTTTGACGAGTTAATTTGTTTGGCATCACAAAATGTTGGGTCCCTTTAAGAATAAAAAAGTCTTCTCGCATTCAAAATATCAGTGAAACCAAATGAGTTAAGAAAAATTAATTTACTCAACTAATCCTTTTCTAGCTTCTGTCTCCTTTTTTTTTTTACTTTACCAATACATGTCTTTGCCTATCTTTTTTGCTTTTTTATCTTTTTTTTATACTTTTCCCCCTTTTTTTAACCTTTATCTTACTTAATTTTCTTAAACTTTGTTTACCTTTCTTTTCTACGTTTTTACCTTCCCTTTTTTAATGTTTTCTTTTTTAACTTTGTTATTTACGTTATTTTTTTACATTATCTTCTTATGGTTGATGTTGTACCAGGTCCCGGTATCATAATTAAACGGTGAATTATCTATTTGCAAGGAACTGAAACGATACCAATCAAATTGCCGTCGCCTTGTACGGAAAAGTTGCCTCCCGCTACGAAGTGCGTGCTTACCTCTAACTCTAGTCAGTATAAAAGGAAGATCGGTAAAAGAAATATAAAGAAAATACCTAATGCTTTCAAATGAAGCCAAAGTCGTGGGTGTTTTTTTTTCTTCGTGGCGCTCTATTTGTTAAAATTTAGAGATAAAGTTCGACGTAACTTACAATTTATCTACAGTTAGTGGGATACACAAGTAACTTTCATAGACATAGAGGGGGAATTATATTTAGTGAACTTTTACTATATAACTTGTAGCCCAGCAGTAATAATATATGTAACAAAGGTTTTTCTATGTAAGGGGCTGTTTGTTTACCTCTTAACGAGGCTATGTTCAGACATCTTACTGATTCAGCACTTAATGGTTCAGATTGTTTGTTTCACGAGCAGATATCTGAATGGTTCAGACATTTGTCTTTTAATGGTTAAGATTTATATGGAGTCTGCATGGTTAAGACCTCTAATCTGAATTGGTCAGACATTTGCCTCTGAACGCTTAAGCATTATAGAGGCTCTTAATGGTTCAAACCTCTTACTGGTTCAACACTTAATGGTTCGGACCTCTTACTGGTTCAGCACTTAACCATTCAGATGTTGCCAAACAGCCCCTAAGTGGTTGAGTGTTATAGTCTCATTGTGGACATTAGAGTAGATTTAAAACTAGGTTTAGAGGGTATGTGTTAGCCGTTCTACAATTACACACTAAATTTTTGAGAGATCACGCGAAATAAATTTGAACTTATCAAAGTTTTAAGTTTTTTAAGTTCAGAGTAAATTACGTTTTTCGTTAATTGTTTTGGCCAAATTCATGAGTTTAAACAAACTTTTCTTTTTAATAGTTGCGGCGCTTATGGCATACATTTTTTTTAGCATTTTTGACCCTTTGTTATCCGGTGTTAACTTTATGGGGGTATAACTTTGCTAAAACTTTAGTATCGGTAGTAGTGGGCTAGTGGCTACAATTGGGCCTGATCTGGTGTCTGCCAGTTTGGACTAAAATGCAAAACGTCTTTCTCACACGAACTGGAACCTTTGGACATCAAGTGGGACTATGATATATTTATTGTAAGTGGGCTAAATTCTTAGTAACAAAGGTGGTTTGCATTTATCATGTAGTAGATTCTTAAACTTGCATTATAAATAATAATTTTCTTCCATTGATATACTATACAATATTTCCATTAAAGAACTAGAAAAATTACACTGGCAGGTAGACAGAAAATTATTAATGGAGCCTGTATAATAATATTTATTTGTTATAATTGGGCCTGTATGATACTAATAATATTTGCTTGGTTAAATTTGTAGGCATTTATCATGTTCTACATTCAAATTTAAAACTAGTGATAATGAGTTTTAAGTGTAAAAAAGGAGCATAAACAGAATCAAGTATTCCATTTTAAATGCATGTGCAGAGTATGTCACACCCTGACTTTTGCGGAAGCATGGTTATTTGTGTGACTTCTTAATACCATAGCATTCAATCATAACAACGCTATATGATAAAAACATGAGATGTTCATCCATTAATTAAGTTTAGAAATACCACAACAAACTTGTCTTGAAAACATCGACACCAAATTAAGTTACAAACCATGACATGTTCAATTGAGTTCATAAAGACTCCACAAAAGACTTTAAATAAAACTTGAGTTTAGAAACATGTATCCCGTCCAGGAATAGGATACACCCCCTAAACTCAACAACCATGGATAACATCTTTTATTCACGGCGCAGCTTGAAGATGTTGATACATATTATGTGGACGCGACTTGGTTCGGTTCAACTCAATTCGGTTCGACCCGACTAGGTTCGACTCAAGCCCGACGTCATGACATTCCTCCGTCATGCGTCCCAGAGTTCGACACGCGAAGCACAAAGCGCCGTGGACTTTCCCGTCGACACATCACCATGACATCACCTTGGTGATGTCATGATGATGTCACCCTAAGTTGACTAAACTTCACAAAATAAATATGAAACATGTTGGATCTGGACGTGCATGCTCATCCGTTTGCATGTTGGGCCTTTATGTTGTACTTGGGCTGAACACAAGCCAATCGCACAAGTGTACACTAAGCCCAATCGCACAACACATTTAATTACCGAATATCTTAGTGATTTCGGTGGTGGACAAGGGTGTGCAACAAACAAGAAAGAAAAGAAACGCACAAGGGAGAACCGAGAGATTTCTTAGAGAGTTTGCAAATATTGTTTTGTAAACATTGATTTGTAATTGTCTTTCAAGTATTAATACATTGGTGTTAATCGTTGAGTCTCGGTCTCCATCTCGTGTTCTTGTTCATCTCCTTCTCTCGATCTCGGTTTGCATCTCCGGTTGGATTCCGCACAACCGGGTGTGTTTGACAACAAGGATTAGGCGACTAGATCCTCCCCTAGCCAGACCTACAAGTGGTATCAGAGCCTTGGCTCTTCTCCTTGTTAAAACCGAGTAGTTTTCGGGTTTGTTTCAGATTTTTGAAGTTCATATTTTTCTGAAAAATCAGTTCAAAACTTCGAAATTTCTGGTGTTTTGCTGAAAGTTCTTACAAAAACCATCTTATTTTTCATTTTCACATGTTAAACCTTGGTTTTTAGTGAAGTTTTGGGCAAAAACGGGTTTCGGAAAGTTGTCGGTTTACCGGAAAATTCAAATTTTCTGGGTTTGTTCTTGATATCTTCATCAAACCTTCAAAGTGTTCTTGGTTTTTTTTTTTACTTTTTGATCTTTGAAAATCTGAATATTAAAGTTGTTTGTGTTTTGAATTTGTTAAAGGATTATAATAGTACAAAAGAACATCATCATTGTTTGATAACTTGAAAAGTGTGTTTTCAAAAGTGGGTGAGCCGAAAGTTTCTGCTTTGTGTCAGGTGATTGAAAGTCAACATATGACAATCGCACAAGAAGTAGCTTTTGTCAACTGATCGTACAAGAAGGATGCTCGCACAAGATTCTTTAGTCGCACAAGAACTTTGGGCTCGCACAACAAAGATTTGGGCTTCACATATTGAACTGGGCTGTTTCGTCGATCAGTGATAACAAACCTGTTTCGTCGCTTGTGTCACACAAAAGCGTTTCGTCGATACTTGTGATTTTATTTATAAGAAAAAAAAAGGGAGAAGGTTTACATAAGTATCTTAATTGTTTTTGTTCAAGTGTGTTAATCAGGTTGTTATCATTCATACATCAAATATGAGCTGCACGAGCCCTTGGGATTGGAGTACGGATCCACTACCAGATCTAAAACAGATGTCGATGGCCGAATATATGACGCGTACCATACCTCAACAACAACAGTCAATAAGTGCAAGTCAATGGGCAAATGTGTCGAATCAATATCAAAACATCCAGAATCTTTTGGTAGGGAGAGGAGAAGAATATGCAGTTACTAGAAAGATACGTCATGATCTGTTGAAGAAGAAATTCGAATCATTTCATTTCTTAGAGAATGAAACCCTAAATGATATAATTACTCGTTATTATCATTTGATGCATGAAATGTATTATGTTGGTGTTCTTGCATCTCAACAGGAAATTGTAGCACGGTTTGCTGATGCTTTACCTCCAAAGTGGAGCCCATTCATTGAGCTTTTAAAGCATACGGGCGTTCTAGATGCTGTCAATTTTAATATCTATGAATTCATTCAGAAGTTGGAGCACAAGAACGAAGAGGAAATTCGGAAAGCTAAACGAATTCCTGCTCCTCAAAATACCGAAATGTATCTTGGAGGAAGTTTTAACCCGTTAGTTAGTTCCAGTTCAGCTCAGCAACCAAAGTTACAAACGGCGTTCATATCAAATACAAACTCATCTCCGTTTCCACAGTTCAATCAAAATGCTTATCTTTCACAATCTAAACCCCAACCTCAACCTCAAGTTTCCACAACACAACCTCAATTCGATCCAAGTGTCGATTGTGGTCCGGCCATACAGTTGGGAAACGGTGATCAAACAAGAACTGCGTTTTATGCTGAAATTGTCAAGAATGTCAATGATGGTGAATCTTCAGGAAAAGATGACAGTTCAGGATGTAGCAGCACTGATGAAGATAGTTCAAGTGTGAGTGATTACAGTTCAGAATCGGACGTGAATGAGGGAATGGATTCTGAAGCTGATAGTTTGTCGAATGATGCTAAGGAGAAATCTGACTTGATCAAGAAAGCTGATACTACATCAGAAGAAATGGAGAAGATTCTCACTGAAGATGGATCTTTCTCTTCTCAGACTGCCTTTATGGCTAATATCTCAGCTTCTACAAGTCAGGTAAAATCGGAAACTCCTAGCATATGTAGTGATTGTGCTGATATGAAACATGAATGTGCTGAATCGAAACGTGAATCTGAAACGGTTCATAGTCACAATCAGAGTTTGGTTATTGAGCTGTCAATGTGCAAAGAGGCAAATATGGCTCTGATTAGAAACGAAAAGGAATTTAAATCTGTAATTGAAACTTTAAAGAAAAGTGTTTCCGAATTAACAAAAACTGTTTGCAACAAACAAATTGGTATTAATAACTACATTAATATCATCGAGGAAACCAAAAATATGGCTCACGAGTAGCGTCCAAGGGGGAGTTTGTTGATACATATTATGTGGACGCGACTTGGTTCGGTTCAACTCAATTCGGTTCGACCCGACTAGGTTCGGCTCAAGCCCGACGTCATGACATTCCTCCGTCATGCGTCCCAGAGTTCGACACGCGAAGCACAAAGCGCCGCGGACTTTCCCGTCGACACATCACCATGACATCACCTTGGTGATGTCATGATGATGTCACCATAAGTTGACTAAACTTCACAAAATATGAAACATGTTGGATCTGGACGTGCATGCTCATCCGTTTGCATGTTGGGCCTTTATGTTGTACTTGGGCTGAACACAAGCCAATCGCACAAGTGTACACTAAGCCCAATCGCACAACACATTTAATTACCGAATATCTTAGTGATTTCGGTGGTGGACAAGGGTGTGCAACAAACAAGAAAGAAAAGAAACGAACAAGGGAGAACCGAGAGATTTCTTAGAGAGTTTGCAAATATTGTTTTGTAAACATTGATTTGTAATTGTCTTTCAAGTATTAATACGTTGGTGTTAATCGTTGAGTCTCGGTCTCCATCTCGTGTTCTTGTTCATCTCCTTCTCTCGATCTCGGTTTGCATCTCCGGTTGGATTCCGCACAACCGGGTGTGTTTGACAACAAGGATTAGGCGACTAGATCCTCCCCTAGCCAGACCTACAGAAGACACATGCATACTTGCCAGATCCACTAATTCCCTGAAATACATGCAATTTGAAAATCATCAACAAAAGTATGTCTGAATGTATGTATGTCCCTGGTATCTAGCAATAAGGAAAAAAAGATCACCAATGGGTTGCAAAGTCAATGGTATGTGTGAAATGGTGCATGAAAACTCAAACCTAGCAAATTTGTACCGTGCTTCCGGCTGGAAGACATAGTCACCACTATGGGCCACCCTAGTCCCCATAGGTGTGGGCTCACTACACCCAAATAGATCTATCACTCATGTCCCTCGGTCCTACGATGAGGATTGATGGCCTTAAGTGTTGTACCCACCTTTCAGATGATCTAGCATGTAACCCTCCTTAAGCTAATCCTACCATGTAATAAACGTTTGTAATAATTGTAACATGTATTTCACCCTCCCTGAAGTATTAAACTGAAAACAGTTAAAAGAAAAGGGGAACATGAAATCACAGTAATGCGTCTTCAGAACCGTAATCCAAATCTCCTCAACGAACACGACTACCTAGAGTGTACTAACGTCTATTAGACGAGCGGGCCGTGCCTTTGCTTAGTATGAAGGTTTTTGAGTTACGTTTCTTTTATGTTTCAAATATTATTCTTTGCAATACTTCTCAAGTATTTCCTTCCCAAGGATGGGAGTATTTCATGTACGTTTGTATTATTGTAATTGTAGTTCCCAAAATAATATATTCCAAGAAAATATATATTTTTCCCAAAAATCATATATTTTCTAAATATACTAAGAAAATATATTTTTACTTCCAAAAATAATATATTTTCACCTTGTCCCAAAAATATGATACAACTTGTAATATTTACAAAATCATATTTTCATTTCTTGTATCCAAAATAATCTTTACCAAAAATATATATATGTAATGGTATTTCCGGAATATTTTGTAAGTCACGTTTTATCGTTCGGTTTCACAATATAAGCGTGTAACTTGTATATTTATTCCTCGATATTCATGGTATTATTTTGGATAGTAAATTTCATGGTGTTTGTTAAGTTATATTACTTTAGCCTAAAATAATATAACGACTTCACAAAGTACACAAATATTCACACAAGCGTATTGATATATATATATATATATATATATATATTCTAAATATATATATATATAATTACCCATTTTTATTTATAAAACCGACCTCCAATACTTGTATTTTTTGTTACAAAAATCATGGCAAAGTTTAAATTGAAAACCGTAGTTAAAACTCACTTGTAAATACTTGTTTAGAAAATATTTTTCTAAGTGTTTGTATTTTTAGAAAATTTCGCCATAGTTTCCTTTGAAAATGGAGGTGTCCATGCTATTTAGCATATCATTTTCTTTTCGAAATCAAAATACAATAATCAACAATCAAACCCTAAACAATAATATTATTCCCAAGTGCAAGAACAATGCTATTTGCACTACACATGAACTTGAACTTTTATTAAATACTTGTAGGAACTTGGTAGTGTATCTAGTGGGTTTAGTTACCCTCCAAAGTGTGTTTATTTCTTCAATAATCTCATTCTTAAAAAGTTTAGGTTTTCACAACTTGTAAACACATTTTACAAAAATCATTCCTTTGCATTTTACTTGTAAACTATGTGTTCTTACACAAATTTTATCACCAAAAATAGCGTATATTGAAGTAAGTATCAAGACCTTCAAAAATCATATTTTTGAACTTGGTTCTTTTAGAAAAATCATTTATACATCTTAGCTTCATAAGTTTACTAGCTCACTTTGGTTATTATTTTTCAAGAAACCGTCTTATCATTCAAGTTCATGCTCATGCATGAGGATGATCTTCTTGTGTTAGCACATAACCATCCTTTAACTTGCTAGATCAGGTGTTTAATCACAATCTAGCAAGCTCCTTATGATGATCAACATCACCATCTCAAATAAACAACAACAAGTATCATACATACCCTTAAACAACATTATTTTAACAAGATATCATCATATGTAAGCTTTATGTTCAAGATTTATGTTCATGTCTTTTAGTGTTCTAGTGATTTAAATCATAAAACATCTTTTAACCATTCATAAATAGAAGTATCAAAGGTTAAAAAGGATCTTACTACTAGCTCTAAGCTAGGGAAGAACACTTGAAGAAAAGATGTTGAAAATGGTTGATGAAAGCAAGCAATGGAGGTTCTTCAAGTTCTACAAGCTTCAAGCTTCTTTGATCACCTTCTAACCCTTTGAAATGAGCTTGGAATGGGTGAATGGTGGTTGTAAGGTGGTGGTGGTGGCGGCACTACCTAGGGCCGAGGGGGAGAGGAGAGAGTGAGAGAGGGATGAGTGAAGTTGTGAAGGAATGATGAAACGATATAGTGAGATATTCACCCCGTACTTATAATCTTCCTACTCCCATATCTTGTCCACCAAATCAAGTAAGAACAAATATAAAATAGAAATAAAATCTAGAGTATGGTGGTGATCTTGGTGGGGTCCTTGTGACCGTGAATATCAAGGGGGGGGGGGTTAATTGTAAGTTTGAATGATAATAGTTAGTTAGTAATTCAAATTCAAGTATATGGTTACAAGTGTTAGTTACTAGATATTCTAGTGGGTGTTAGGGTGTTCGGGGATCATAATTAGCCAAGAAATAATAAAACAATGCTTCTAGCAATATTTTGGTGTTCCGGGTAATGTCCGGTTGTTCGGTTAGATACCGGTTCGTTAAAGTGTCAAGCTATTCCGTTTAATGATCTTTATGTTACGTTTTGTGATACTTTTAATTCCTGACACTTAGGAAAGCATTCAGGACCATTTAGTCAATTTTCTGCATGTGACTAGCTTGTTAAAAAACTGAATTTTGCTGGAAAATGCAGAATTCTGCACTTTAAGTGGGTTTTAGGCACTTTCCGGCACTTTATCTATCACCTAGTGACGCAGTTTTATGGTTCTTACTTCCCTACACACCATACTAGTGTAGTACCTTGTCCCTGGCCCATACTGGGTCTCAAAACACTGTCTGTCTATGTACTGAACATCGTCAGCATTTTCTGAGTTATCCGCTAACTGTGCTAACTATGCTTTATGCATCAAGTATGTCAATATAGTTTGTATGTGATCATGATGTGGCATCATGTAATATGTGATGCACATGTAAGTATGATGCAGTAATCAGAAAGCAGTTATGTATAATCCAGCACAGTCATTAAGCATTAATTAATATTAGTTAATTGTACGGATACCTAAACTTATGAGGGTTGTCACATTCTCCCCCTGTTAAGAAAATTTTGTCCCGAAATTTAAGTTCTGCTACTCGATGCAGGGGTCTTGGGGAACAAATGTGGGTATTTTGCTTTCATGCGATCCTCACATTCCCAAGTAAACTCTGGGTCGTGTCGCGCATTCCAACGAACCTTGACGAGTTTGACACTACTCCGCCGCGTCTTGTTAACCTTCCAGTCGGTAACCTAAACAGGTTCTTCAGTAAAGTGGAGTGTGTCGTCAACGTGGACTTCGTCGGCAGGTATGACAACTGTTTCTTGAGTTGAACTCTTTTTCAGGTTAGATACATGAAATGTATCATGAACGCCATTCAGTTCTGCGGGTTGGTCCAACTTGTAAGCTACAAGACCAATCCTCTCCAGGATTTTAAATGGTCCAATGTATCGCGGGTTCAACTTCCCACGCTTCCCAAAGTGTGCTACACCCTTCCAAGGTGAAACCTTTAACAAAACCATATCTCCCACTTGAAACTCCAACGGTTTCCTTCTTTGGTCCGCGTAACTCTTTTGTCGATCACGAGCCGCCTTTATGCGCTCTCGGATATGAGTAATCTTATCAGTCCTCTCTTGAACCAATTCAGGACCTACAAGTTGTCTATCACCCGCGTCTGCCCAGCATAACGGTGATTGACACTTGCGTCCATAAAGAGCCTCAAATGGTGCAGCTTGGATACTCGCATGACAGCTGTTTTTGTATGAGAACTCTACCAAGGGTAAGTGAGTGTCCCAACTGCCACCCAAATCCATCACGCAAGCTCGTAACATATCCTCCAACGTTTGAATCGTTCGCTCGCTCTGGCCATCTGTCTGCGGATGGAATGCAGTACTTAGATTCAACTGAGAACCAAAGGCTTCTTGGAAGGATTGCCAAATCCTTGATATAAACCTTCCGTCTCTATCAGAAATGATCGAGAGAGGCACTCCATGTCGTGCAACAATCTCTCTCAGGTATAGCTCAGCAAACTTGCTAGTGTTGTCTTTTTCTCTGATCGGTAAAAAGTGAGTTGATTTGGTCAGACGGTCCACGATTACCCAAATTGTATCGTGACCTTTGGGTGTTCTTGGCAATTTTGTTATAAAATCCATGGAAATCTGCTCCCATTCCAAATGGGTATTACGGGTTGTTGCAGGAGACCTGAAGGCTTTTGGTATTCGGCCTTTACTTTGGCACAAGTTAAGCATTTGCCAACATACGTTGCAACATCGCCTTTTAATCTCGGCCACCAATAAAAATCCTTTAAATCCTGGTACATTTTATCCGATCCCGGATGGATCGAGTACCGTGACTTGTGAGCTTCATCAAAAATAACGTCTCTCAAACCACCAAAGAGAGGAACCCAAATTCGTTTCATGAAGCACAACGTTCCTTCATCATTGGGTACTAACTGCTTCTCCATCCCATAGAGATATTCATTCTCAAGATTCCCTTCCTTAAGAGCTTCTCTCTGCGTGGCACGAATGTGCAATGAGAGATCCGTTTGAACAATCATTTCCAAAGCTCGAACCCTTATAGGTTTGATTCTTTCTTTCCGACTCAAGGCGTCTGCGACTACATTCGCCTTCCCTGGGTGATACTTGATTTCACAATCGTAATCATTTAACAACTCAACCCAACGTCTCAGTCTCATGTTAAGCTCTTTTTGATCAAATATATGATGTAAGCTCTTGTGATCAGTAAAGATCGTACAATGCGTGCCATACAAGTAATATCGCCAGATTTTCAATGCAAATACCACTGCGCCTAATTCTAAATCATGCGGTGTAATTTTTCTCATGTACCTTCAATTGGCGTGAAGCATAGGCTATAACTTTCTGTCGCTGCATCAGCACACAGCCTAAACCTTGACGCGAGGCGTCGCAATATACCACGAAGTCATCAGTACCTTTGGGTAGGGACAAAATCAGGGCATCGCAAAGCCTGTTTTTCAACAACTGAAATGCTTCTTATTGCTTGTCTCCCCATTCTTACTTTTTGTCTTTCTGAGTGAGGGAGGTCAAAGGTTGAGCGATTTTTGAGAAATCCTCAATAAATCTGCGGTAATATCCTGCCAAACCTAGGAATTGTCGAATCTCGGTTGGCGTCTTCGGAGTCTCCCAGTTCTTGATTGCTTCAATCTTTGTAGGATCCACATGGATTCCATTTCCATTTACGACATGGCCAAGGAACTGAACCTCGCGCAACCAAAATTCGCACTTCGAGAATTTCGCGTATAACTTTTCTTTCTTAAGCAGCTCTAAGATGGCTCTTAGATGTTGTTCATGTTCTTCTTTCATCTTTGAGTAGATCAGGATATCATCAGTGAACACGATCACAAACTTATCGAGGTACGGCTTACAAACTCTATTCATCAAGTCCATGAAGACTGCCGGTGCATTCGTCAACCCAAATGGCATAACCAGGAACTCGTAATGTCCATATCGAGTTCTGAAGGCAGTCTTTGGAATACTCTCCTCTTGTAAACGCAACTAGTGATAACCTGATCGAAGATTAATCTTGGAGTAAAAACTTGAACCTTGCAGCTGATCGAACAGGTCATCAATGCTTGGCAAAGGATATCTATTCTTGATAGTCAACTTGTTAAGCTCGCGGTAGTCGATGCACATGCGAAAACTACCATCTTTCTTCTTGACAAATAATACTGGAGCTCCCCAAGGAGAGAAGCTTGGTCCGATGAATCCCTTATCCAATAACTCCTGGAGTTGTGTTGACAGTTCTTTCATTTCAGAAGGCTCAAGTCGATAAGGTGCTTTAGCCACAGGCGCGACGCCCAGAACTAATCAATGTGAAACTAGACTTGTCTTTGTGGAGGCAATCCTGGTAAGTCTTCGGGAAAGACTTCAGGATATTCCTTCACGACGGGAATGTCTTCTAGCTTTGGCTCAACGGCTTCTTTATCCACAATGTGTGCCAAGAAAGCGACACATCCTTTCTGCAAACACTTACGGGCCTTCAAACAACTTATGATCCTTAAGGGTGTATGGTGCTTCTCTCCATGTATCACAATTGTTTATCCATTTGCCATCGGAATGCGAATGATCTTCTCGTGACATACAATCTCTGCTCTGTTGCTTGACAATCAATCCATCCCTACTACCACGTCGAAGCTTCCCAACTCGACTGGCAGCAGATCAAGGTAAACTCGTGCTCTCCCAGTTCTATCATGCAACCTCTGATGACTTCATTGGTTTCTACTAGCTTCCCATTAGCTAGTTCGATTGAATATATATGGAATGTCTAGCTTATTAGCTACCAACCCAAGCATTTTCTTAAATTCTAGCGATAGAAAACTATAATCGGCACCGGTATCAAACAGTACAGATGCAAAGCGTTAGTTGATAGGGAACGTACCAGTTACCACATTTGGATCTTGGCGTGCTTCCCTCGCACCGATGTTGAAGACTCTTCCATGCGCTTGATTGAGCTTTGGGCACTCTCGCTTGAAATGCCCCACGTCTCCACAATTAAAACATCCTGGTCCTCGACCATTACCGTTTCCGTTACCACCTTGATTGTTATTCATTCCACGGTTTGTATTCCCAGCTTGATTCCCAAAATTTCCACGATTTCCATTCCCGCCATTTCCTCCCTGCTGGCGGTTTTCATTACCACTTCCAAAACCTCTCTAACCATTGTTACCACGCCCAGTACCAACCCAACATGTTTCCTTTGAGTGACCAACCTTCCCACAAGACTCACATTTCCTGAATATGCACTGGCCGGGGTGATGGTACTGGCATACATCACATTTGGGCAGAGCGCCCATGTACCTTCCTCCTTTGATTTTAGCACCAGTTTTGGCCCTGGCTGGTGCGTTTGCCTCTTCTTTCTTACTGACATTGATGGTACCCTTTTTGAAGTTTGAGAACTTCCTCTTGTTCTCACTTGATGATTCAACGTGTGTCTCTTTCTTCTTCTGGTCAGAGATTGAAAACTTGTTTAACCTGATAGCTTCCTCAGTCAGTGACACGCTCAAATCGATAGCCTCAGTAATTGTTGCAGGCTTTGACGTTGTTACCATACTCATAATCTGGGGTGCCAACCCCCAAATAAACCGCTCGATGCGTTTGAATTCCAGGCTAACCATGTATGGTACCACGTGAGATAGTTCGTGAAATCTCTGCACATACTCTGCAATTTTAGGGCCGTCCATTTTAAGGTTCCAGAACTCTGTCTCCAATTTTTGTATTTTGGCCCTGGAGCAATACTTTTTACGCATGAGTTCCTTTAATTCATTCCAAGTCAAAGCGTATGCTGCTGCCTCTCCCAGAGTTTGGACTTGGAGATTCCACCATGAAAGCGCTCCGTCTATGAACAATCCGGAGATGTAGGTGACTTGTTGTTCTGGTGCGCATTTGCTCATTATTAACACCGAATCGGTATTCTCTGCCCATCGAACAAAAGCCACGGCACCCCCGGTGCCGTCAAAATTCAGCGGTTTACAGTCTAAAAACTGCTTAAAGGTACAGCCTGTACGAGTAAGTCACTTACAGAGAAACATTAGCAAGCGCACATGGAATATCCAAGGGTAACGTAATGTGTCCCAAGTGACTTAAACATTACCATGTTGTAGGTTGTTCCTCGAGGTACCCCCGCTAGTTTCAGCGCGTGAGGCCTCGTAATCTGCTATCGCTCGCGAGATTCTTTCTTGTAATTCGGCCTCAGTAGTGGGCAATCGAGTTTCTCTTCATGGAAGCATCTTCTATAAGAAGATTGTATAGGTCAGTCCTTATGTATATAAATATGTAGTATGCGTATGTAATATCATTCATCAACACAAGTAAACACATAACATCCCATGTCATGACACAAACAAGTAATCCAACAACGTATGTAATGAGAATGTTGCGATTGAGCTATCATATATCAAATGACCACAGTTACAGTTTTACAAGTTCACCAAATGTACCATAATACAACCAAAAAGGACTACAGGGTCACATTGCCCTTGTCCATAATATCCATCTAACTACAATAGTCAAAAGTCAAAAGAAATGTGGTCTTCAAAAAGTTGCAATCTGGCTCAATAGCTGCACTCTCACCAAAAGTAGTCTACCTGCATAAGACCAAAAAACTGCTACGCTGATGGTGGTGGAGGAGGAGGTGGAGGAATGAAAAGCAAACGGCGCATACGCGCTAGCTCCTCCTCTAGAGTATGAATGAGCTGTAACAAACAGCTAATCTGCTGCTCCATCGTAAGAAAGCGAATATCGAAATCCGGGTAAGGAAATAGTGGAGCAGCAAACTGTGATGGACCAGTACCAGGTGGAGGACGCGGGATCCTCTCCAGCTCCGTGACTCGACGACTCAACATATCCTGTTGGAGCTGCAGTGATAAAAGCAAATCATCCCTCGTATAACCAATGTGGAAGGGATGGTATGGATCTGAAATAGGCATCGTGTTGGGCGAAAACCAGAGAAGTGGATCGCCCGATGGTGTAGTAGCAAAAGGAGCAGTGTGCGTATACTGTGGCATTAAAGGATCGGCTGCTGACACAGGAGGTATGTGACCAAATGGCTGACTCGATGGTCCTTCCCCTGGACGGGGAGGAGGGATGTCATGTAAAAATGTGACTGGTAAATCAGTGCGATGAATGTCAGATGTGTGTGGGGGAAATGGGGCGATATCAATGGGTGCAAATGTAGGTGTAGGAGGGGGAGTAACGGGTCTAACAAAAGTAGGAAAGTCATCGTCGTCCTCGATCCACCCATTGTGGGTGAAGGCATATCTAGGGTCAATCTGGGCTGCAAAAGGAGCGTGATCGACAAGTACAGGGATCGGGTCAGGTAAGGGTGGTGCAACAACTGGTACATCAGTAGGTGCAGGATCATGCTCGGCCAAAGGATCGTGAGCAATGTAAGTGCAGTATTCGGTGACTGAAGATATCAATGTCAAATAGAACTGATATCAACAGTTAAGGGGGAGACTGTAAGTGCAGTTCTTGCAGGGTAACTGTCGCTTATCAGTTCTGGTCAACCAAAGCAGAAGTCCAAGTTAAAGTCAACGATAATGAAGAATTCAAGACCACATGAAGACCATGCACTGATCAAGGGGGAGTTTGTTAATGCACTTTGGGTGATAAGTGCATGCTTTCCAATTGTTAGGGTCTTTATTGTACATGTCTTGAAACTTAGTCCAAGGTTTAACCTTGGACAATTTGTCCAAGTTTATGTCTAGGACTTTTGTCAGGGGTTTGTGTTTAGGCAAATGTCAGGGTTTTTGTGTAGATTATTTTGTCCGGGTTTTAGTCCCTAGTCTATATATATGTGTTGTATAGGATTAGGGCAAGGATCGATGGGTGAAGAAGCTTTGTGCACCTCTCCTAACTTCGTGTTCCTCTTGGTGTGCACATCCTAGAGAGAGACTATGTGTTAGTGAGAGAAAGCTAGGGTTTAGATCTTTGTGATCTAAACCAGCTTGTAGATGATGTATACTCCTTTGGTTTGTGTAATCTGTGATGACTGATTCGTTAATAAAGGGTTCATCTTCTACATCTTTCTGTCTTTGGTGTTTATGATTGTTCTTCATGTCTTGAATCAAGTGCAATGTTTGATGTTCGTCATCGATCCGGTGCTTTAACAGTGGTATCAGAGCATGGTTACCGATTCGGAATGGTCTAACCGCCTTCCGAATCACCATTGCTCTTGATTTGATGTTTGTTTCCGCCAAACATCTTGAAGACGTGAAGCTTCTGCAGAAAAGTTGAAGAAAATGAAGTTGTTCGTCGGCTGTGATGGTTTGCAGTTCTAGGGTTTTGATCTGAAAAAGGTTTGTCCGAGTTTAAAACTTTGTGTTTGTGTTTCCGGGGTTTTGGTGAACCAGTGTGAAGTCACACTGGGGAGATAGTCCGGATATTGCTTCTGAGCCTTGTCCGAGTTTTTCTTTACACCTTCACTTGGTTGTAGGTCCGAGTTTTAGAAGCTCCATTAGGTCCGAGTTTTAGTGGAGTCTCTTTGTTAGTTTCAAATTAAGTCCCTGAGTTTTAAATCCATTTCTTGAAGGTCAGAGTTTCAGAATTTGAGAGTCCGAGTTTTGAGTTTGTACCTCTTATTCCGAGTTTGTTTGATCATCAGTATTGTGTCTGAGTTTCCATAACCTTTGTGGGTCCGAGGTTTTAAAAGTTCTTTGTTTAGTTCCGAGTTTTAATTCAGTTCCGAGTCTTAATTCAGTTCCGAGTTTTAGTCAGTTCCGAGTTTTCGTCAGTTCCGAGTTTTAATTCAGTTCCGAGTTTTACTCAGTTCCGAGTTTTGGTTCTGTCCCGAGTTTTGGTTCAGTTCCGAGTTGTGTTGGTTGAATATCCGAGTTTCCTGTGCAAGTTCCGAGATTTTTAAAGCTTGTTTCTAAGTTGTCCGAGTTTTAAAGTCCGAGTTTTAACAACTATCAAGATGTTCCGAGTTTTTAAAGAACGTTCAAGGTCCTAGTTTTATTCCAGACTTGAAGTCCGAGTTTTAACAACTATACATTCCGAGTTTTACACTTAATGTTTGTTTCGAGTTTGTGAGTCTGTCTCAGTTCCGAGGTTTTCAGCAGTTTCAACAGTTTCAATCCGAGTTTTAGTTTGTTGATAAACTGTTTGGTGGTCCAATTTATGTAGAACATACTGTTAGCTAGTCTGGTTTAGCAGCAGGTCTGGGTGTTCAGTCTTGTGTCTTTTTAAAAGTAAAACCTGTTTTGGTCTCTGTTCAGTGCTTCAAATTTGTTTTAGTCTGATATGAGATAGAAACGTTGCCGAAATTTATGGTTGGAGTTGACTATGTGTACACTGGATACTTATTCTGACACACTTGTTTGGTTAATGTGTTTAACATATCGAAGATTGGTCCCGAATTTGTTCTGATCCGGATTTACCTTTTCTTATCTGTTCTTTCGGGTTTATTTGTTAAACTAGCCATTAACAGTTAAATCTGGTTTGTTTGTAAATGATGGATTTTGATAAGTTTGATCAGTAGAGTATTTGGGAAAATTTTGGTGATGAAATTTTTTTTTCGGTGAATTTTTGTTCGGTAATGGCGGTCCATGATTATTAACATGATTCTCGGTGTTGGAATGTGGTTCTTACTAGAGATTCGTGTAACAAGTTGAGACTATTATCGAGCGTTAGAGGTGAATAAAACAAGGGTTGATTGGACTTTGACAGTTTACGAAGAAAAAGGGGGAGTAAAAATCCTATTTTCTTCATAAATCTAAAGCTTGTGCATAAAGGGCTCGTGTGTAATGGAATTTCATCACGAGTGTTTGTGTTGTTAATCAAGTGTTGACGTGATGAAGTTTATTTCTCGGTTGATGACTAGTTAAAGATTGAGCCTTATTATGTTGCTGTTTAGAGTAGAGAAGATTAGTTTCTTGGTCCCTCTTTAGTAGAGAAGATTAGTTTCTTGGTCCCTCTTCCAAGACGGTTGCTAGTCAGTTCTCGAAATAATATGGTGCATCTTGTTAAGGGGAAGATCAGAGATGAAAGCCATCGGGGATTCAGTGGATTCATGAAGATAGGAGATTGATTCATGAAGATTCGTGACGAGATGAGATCATACATGAAGGGTTGCAGACTTTTGATCAAGATGGTGGATGTACCTTTACGAAGTTCAGTTTGTTATTAACTTATCGACCTGAGCTTCATATCTTTGCGGAATTTGAAGTGTTTGATGTTAGGCATTGGAAATCCGACGTTTCGTTCTTCTACTGGTTAAGTTTGAAGATTAATGTATCGAGCGATGCTCTTACATATGGTTGTAGGTCGGTTCGCGTTAACTTAATTCGGGAGTAGTTTGAGGGGGAGGATCTACAGTGTTTGATGTTGGTTCTTCGGGTTTCTCAAAGCGGCCTTAAGTGATCCTCAGCAAGTCTTTTATTAGAAAGGTTGAAGATCGTTGTGCTCTACCGGAAAGATCAAGTCTCAGCCAAAGTTAAAAGCAGGCATGATATCATCAGTCAAGGGGGAGTCTGTAAGTGCAGTATTCGGTGACTGGAGATATCAATGTCAAATAGAACTGATAGCAACAGTTAAGGGGGAGACTGTAAGTGCAGTTCCTACAGGGTAACGGTCGCTTATCAGTTCTGGTCAACCAAAGCAGAAGTGTAAGTTAAAGTCAACGATAATGAAGAGTTCAAGACCACATGAAGACCATGCACTGATCAAGGGGGAGTTTGTTAATGCACTTTGGGTGATAAGTGCATGCTTTCCAATTGTTAGGGTCTTTATTGTACATGTCTTGAAACTTAGTCCAAAGTTTAACCTTGGACAATTTGTCCAAGTTTATGTCTAGGACTTTTGTCAGGGGTTTGTGTTTAGGCAAAAGTCAGGGTTTTTGTGTAGATTATTTTGTCCGGGTTTTAGTCCCTAGTCTATATATATGTGTTGTATAGGATTAGGGCAAGAATCGATGGGTGAAGAAGCTTTGTGCACCTCTCCTAACTTCGTGTTCCTCTTGGTGTGCACATCCTAGAGAGAGACTATGTGTTAGTGAGAGAAAGCTAGGGTTTAGATCTTTGTGATCTAAACCAGCTTGTAGATGATGTATACTCCTTTGGTTTGTGTAATCTGTGATGACTGATTCGTTAATAAAGGGTTCATCTTCTACATCTTTCTATCTTTGGTGTTTATGATTGTTCTTCATGTCTTGAATCAAGTGCAATGTTTGATGTTCGTCATCGATCCGGTGCTTCAACAGTGGTATCAGAGCATGGTTACCGATTCGGAATGGTCTAACCGCCTTCCGAATCACCATTGCTCTTGATTTGATGTTTGTTTCCGCGAAACATCTTGAGGACGTGAAGCTTCTGCAGAAAAGTTGAAGAAAATGAAGTTGTTCGTGGTTGTCTTGTTTTCCAAGTTGTTGCAGATATGAGGTTTGATCCAAAATTGCTCTGTCCGAGTTTTTCTTAGTGTTAAAAGGCTCCGATTTTGTTGGTCAGGACTTTCTGTTCTGAATTTGTTCCTTCCGAGTTATCAGTGACCCATATGTGAAGTTATGTATAGGTAGATAGTTCAGAAGATGATGTTCCGAATTTCTTGGTTCTTATATTCCGAGTTTGTCTCTCTTTTGTCCGAGTTTTATAATTAATTCCGAGTTTATAAGACTTATAGGGTCCGAGTTTTTTATTACTCCTTAGTGTCCGAGTTTCTTAGACCTTATAGTTTTATTTTGTGCTTTTTTATTCAGACCTTTGCTTGTCCGATTTTTACATTTGAATGATCAGGTTTTACTTACTAGTCTGAGTTTATATTTCAGAGTTTTTTTTTTTTTTTTTTGTGTATTCAGAATTTCTTAGTTCAGAGTTTACAATTTCAAAAAAAAAAAAAAAAAAACTTAAGGGTTTATCATTCGATTAATACATCAGAGTTTTGGAACTCCAAAAGGTCAGAGTTTCGGAACCTCCAAAAGGTCAGAGTTTCAGAAAAACCTCCAAAAGGTCAGAGTTTTGGAACCTCGAAAAGGTCAGAGTTTTGGAACCTCCAAAAGGTCCGAGTTTTGAGTACAGTTCAGTGTCCGAGTTTTTAAAACCTTTATGGGTTCCAAGTTTCAATATCATATCCGAGGTTCCTTGGATGTCCGGGGTTCGTTAAAAGTTATAGTTCGAAGTTTCCTTGGGTGTTCCGGGTTTACATATGACTTTTGCCATCTAACCTTGTTTCCGAGTCCATGTTTCTCTGTTTCATTCAACAGCTCAGGGTTTAAAACTCATGTGTTCCGGGTTGTTATAAGTCACTGTTGAAACATGTCCGAGTTTTTTTTTTGGGAATATCTTTCCCAGGTTTCTTCAAAGCTTCCTTTATTTCTTTGCTTGTTTCGAATTCCTTTGTATTTTACATACTGTTCTGATGATCTGATCCAAGGTTTCAAGAGCTTCTAGGTTTTACGGGTTCCAAATTTGCTAAGAATTCTGGGTTACCTGGGGTACCGGATTTTTAGCTAAATATAGAAGTTTGTGTTGTTCGGAAGTTTCGAGTTGTGCATGTTGTGAGTTTTTCTAGTTATTCCGGGTTACCTGGGGTACCGGATAACTAACTAAGAGTCAGACTTAAGTGTAGTTTGGAAACTTGAAGTCGATTTCGGATTATCGAAAAGTTTTATGGTACTTATGCTGTCCGGATCAAGTGAGGAGGTGAAGAGAATAAGACTTGCTTGGATTTTTGTATTGTTTACAAAGAAAAAGGGGGAGTAAAAATTTTGAAGTTCCTATTTTCTTTGTAAATCAAAGGCCCGTGGTGCTACATAGAAACAAGTTCATGTCTACTATCTTTGAGATTAACTTAGTGTTAACCTTACCGGTGGCGAAGTGTTTATAACATGAAGCAAGTTAGAGCTAGTGTATGATTGAGTTTTGTCAAGTTTGTTCGAGGTTTAATCAAGTGTTGACGTGATGAAGCAAATTGTTCTTTTGGCAACTAGTTGAAGGTCAAGCCTTTATCGTATGCCGGTTAGAGTAGAGAAGATTAGTCTTCTTGGTCCCTCTTCCAAGTTGGTGACTGATCAGATTCTCGAAATAGGGGTTCTTACATTGAGGGGGAGATTGGAGATGAAAGTCATCGGGTAATTGGTGGATTCGTGAAGATACGAGATTGGATCATGAAGATTCGAGATGAAATGATTTCAGACACTCGGTTGAAGACTCTGATCAAGATGGTGGATGTACTTTTACAAAGTTCAGTTTGTTATTAACTTATCGAACTGAGCTTCATGTCTTTGCGAAATTTATTGGAAATCCAATGTTTTTTTCTGCTGTTGGTTAGGTTTGAAGATTAATGTATCGAGCGATATTCTTACATGTGGTTGTAGGTCGGTTCGCGTTAACTTGATTCAGGAGTAGATTGAGGGGGAGGATCAACAGTGTTTGATGTTGGATTCTTCGGGTTTCACAAAGGTGCCATTTAAGTGATCGTCAGCAAGTCTTTGATTAGAAGGGTTGAAGATCACAGTGCTCTGCCAGAAAGATCAAGTCTCAGCCAAAGTTGAAAGCTGACATGATATCTTCAGTTATGGGGGAGCCTGCAAGCGCAATATTCGATGATTGAAGATTATCGATGCCACACAGAACTGATGCAACAGTTAAGGGGGAAACTGTAAGTGCAGTTCCTGCAAGGTAACTGTCGCTTATCAGTTCTGGTCAACCAAAGCAGAAGTCCAAGTTAAAATCAACGATAATGAAGAATTCAAGACTACATGAAGACCATGCACTGATCAAAGGGGAGTTTGTTAATGCACTTTGGGTGAAGAGTGCATGCCTTCCAATTGTTAGGGTCTTTATTGTACATGTCTTGAAACTTAGTCCAAGGTTTATCCTTGGACAATTTGTCCAAGTTTCTGTCTAAGAACTTTTGTCAGGGGTTTGGTTTTTGTGTAGATTGGTTTGTCCGAGTTTAGTCCCTAGTCTATATATGTGTGTTGTATAGGATTAGGGCAAGACAACAAGAACCCCAGAGAAGCTTTGTGCTCCTCTCCCAACTTATTCCTCCTGGTGTGCACTTCCCAGAAAGAGAGAGACTATTTGTTAGTGAGAGAAAGCTTGGTTTAGATCTTAGTGATCTAAACCAGCTTGTAGATGATGCATACTCTTTTGGTATGTAATCTGTGATGACTGATTCGTTAATAAAGAGATTCATCTTCTACATATTTCTATCTTGTTCATATTTTATTCTTCATGTCTTCAATCAAGTGCAATGTTTGATGTTTGTCATCGATCCTGTGCTTTAACAAGCAAGCATAGGCTCAGGTGCAAAAATAGGGCCGGGTCAGCTGGAGCAAGCTCGAGATCAGCAGGTATACCAAAGAGGTGATCGCCAGGAACGACAGGCGCGACTGACATAGCCGTGTCAGAATCAGAGTCAACGGGATGATGCTGCATGCCCCGTGCGTGTAAGTTAGTAGAGGATACGGGCTCAAATGAATCAGGACCAGAATGGTCAGCAGGAGCCTCGACAACAGGAATTCATCATGTGGAATAGTAACGACATCACCAACTGGAATCTCAACAACTGGAGCGACAACGTCATCATCGACTGGAACACCAATATCCTGGGCACCCTCAGGGGGATCCCCAATAAAAAGGTCGACGTCTTCGTCGGACATAGCGTCTAGAGGCGGATCCTCCAGAGGAATTTCAGCAAGAGGGATAGGAGCAGGGATCTGAGCAAGAGGTAGATCCTCGCCAGGAAGACCATCAGCGGGCAATATATCGTCTCCAAAATCTGGTATAGCAAATGGCTGGAAGTCATCCTCATCGCTACTCGTGGTGTCAGACGTATAAACCTCATCCTCTGGGTCAGTGGCCATCTCGTCATCTGAGACTATGGCTATAGGATCTATGGTGTCAGATACTGTAAGTGCAGTTCCTGTAGGGTAACTGTTGCTATCAGTTCTGGTCAACCAAAGCAGAAGTCCAAGTTAAAGTCAACGATAATGAAGAATTCAAGACCACATGAAGACCATGCACTGATCAAGGGGGAGTTTGTTAGTGCACTTTGGGTGATAAGTGCATGCCTTCCAATTGTTAGGGTCTTCATTGTACATGTCTTGAAACTTAGTCCAAGGTTTATCCTTGGACAATTTTGTCCAAGTTTATGTCATGGAGAATTGTCCAAGTTTAAGTCATGGAGAATTGTCCAAGTTTTAGTCATGGACAATTGTCCAAGTTTAAGTCATGGACTTTTGTCAGGGGTTTATGTTAGGGACAAAAGTCAGGGTTTTTATGTAGAGTATTTTGTCCGAGTTTTAGTCCCTAGTCTATATATATGTGTTGTATAGGATTAGGGCAGCATCAATCGAGGAAGAAGCTTTGTGCACCTCTCCTAACTTCTTGTTCCTCCTGGTGTGCACATCCTAGAGAGAGAGACTATGTGTTAGTGAGAGAAAGCTAGGGTTTAGATCTTTGTGATCTAAACCAGCTTTTAGATGATGTATACTCTTTTGGTATGTAATCTGTGATGACTGATTCGTTAATAAAGAGATTCATCTTCTACATATTTCTATCTTGTTCATATTTTGTTCTTCATGTCTTGAATCAAGTGCAATGTTTGATGTTCGTCATCGATCCGGTGTTTTCACAGTGGTATCAGAGCATGGTTACCGATTCGGAATGGTCTAACCGCCTTCCGAATCACCATTGCTCCTGATTTGATGTTTGTTTCCGCCAAACACCTTGAACACGTGAAGATTTTCATCCAGATATGAAGAAATTCGAGCTGTGTTGGAGAGAACTGCTGGGTTTTTGGAGATCTAGGGTTTTGATCTGAAAAAGGCTCTGTCCGGATTTTTGTAAGTGTTTTACTCGCCCGAGTTTCCATTCTGTGTCTGTGTTTCCGGGGTTTTGGTGAACCAGTGTGAAGTCACACTTGGGAGATAGTCCGGAGACTAGTTACTGAGCTTGTCTGAGTTTTCTAAGGATTTAGGTAATCCGAGTTTTAACAACTTTTAAGGGTCCGACGTTTATCTGTTGTTCCGAGTTTTTAAAGAAAGTTTGGGAGTTATGGGTTATTCCGAGTTTCTCAAAACTGGTTCAGTGATTCCGAGGTTCAACTTTCAAGTTTTAGCAGATTCAAACTATTTTCGACTTATTGTTTTGGTCATATGAATTAACTGTCCGAGTTTTTTAAGTTGTTTTTGTTTAACTGTCCGAGTTTTAAGCTGGTTCTGTTAAACTGTCCGAGTTTTAATATGTTCCGAGTTTTGTTCATATTTTAGCAGCTTATGAGTCTTCTGTTCCGAGTTTTGTCCATATATTAGCAGGTTCTGAGTTACTGTAGGAGTTTTAATCTGTCCGAGATTTAAATAGGTTTGTTTACAGTCCGAGTTTTGTAAAACACGTAGTGTAACTCATTCAGGTTCTGAGTTTCAGTGTTACCGAGTTTTTAATCCACAAATACAGTTAAGTTGTCACTCCGATATTTAGTTAAGTATCCGAGTTTTAGTGTGTTCAAATGTGGTTTCGTTTGACTGTCCGGGTTCAGGATTTGATTGTAAATTTGATTAACTGTGTGTTCAAGTTATGATCAGTCATTTTTCAGAAGGTGCAACAAACCGGTTATATCTGTGTTCAATGTTTCAAATCTGTAGATCTTGTTCAGTCTTTTAAATCATTTGTTGGTTTGTGATTCAGTGTTTTAATCCATCTGGTGTGTGTGATAATCTTTTCATCTTTGTTTCAGTACCGAGGTTTGATTCATTTCCGAGTTCAATATTGATTCAGTTGCGAGTTCAATATTGATTCACTTAACTAGTTCCGAGTTTCTAGTCTTGGAAGCTTTGTGTTTAAATTTCAAGTTGTTAAGTTTTAAGATTCTGAGTTATACTTCCAGTTCCGAGTTTTAACAAGTTTCGTTTTTAAAATTCCGTGTTTTAAAGACGGTTGAAACTGTTGGAACTGTTGGATTTGTTCCGATTTCGAGTTTTCATATTCAGTTCTGAGTTTTAAGCTCCGAGATTTCATTTTATATTCATTTTCTAAGCTCCGCGTTTTCATAAGGTTTAAGATTCCGAGTTCAATCTGTTAAACAGTTTCGAGTTTTTAACAACTTTCAGTAGTTCGATTGTTCCGAGATTAGTCTTTCGGATAGCAGCCCCTGGGTTTCTTCAGAGTTTCCTTTATTTCCTTGCTTGTTTCGAATTCCTTTGTATTCTAAGAACTGCTCAACGATTTGATTCGAGGTTTCAAGAGCTTTCGGGTTTTACGAGTTCCGAATTTTCTAGAATTCCGGGTTACCTGGGGTACCGGATTTTTTAGCTAAATTTAGAAGTTTGTGTTGTTCGGAAGTTTCGAGTTGTGCATGTTCCGAGTTTTTCTAGTTATTCGGGTTACCTGGGGTACTGGATAACTAACTAAGAGTCAGAATTATGCGTAGTTTGGAAACTTGAAGTCCGTATCGGATTATCGAAAAGTTTTATGGTACTTATGTTGTCCGGATCAAGTGAGGAGGTGAAGAGAACAAGACTTGATTGGACTTCTGTATTGTTTACAAAGAAAAAGGGGGAGTAAAAATTTGAAGTTCCTATTTTCTTTGTAAATCAAAAGCTCGTGGTGCTACATCGAAACAAGTTCATGTTTACTATCTTTGAGATTAACTTAGTGTTAATCTTATCGGTAGCGAAGTGTTTATAACATGAAGCAAGTTAGAGCTAGTGTATGATTGAGTTATGTCAAGTTTGTTCGAGGTTTAATCAAGTGTTGACGTGATGAAGCAAATTGTTCGATTGGCAACTAGTTGAAGGTCAAGCCTTTATCGTATGCCGGTTAGAGTAGAGAAGATTAGTCTTCTTGGTACCTCTTCCAAGTTGGTGACTGATCGGATTTTCGAAATATGGGGTTCTTACATTGAGGGGGAGATTGGAGACGAAAGTCATCGGGTAATTGGTGGATTCGTGAAGATACGAGATTGGATCATGAAGATTCGAGATGAAATGATTTCAGACACTCGGTTGAAGACTCTGATCAAGATGGTGGATGTACTTTTACAA
Organism: Helianthus tuberosus; assembly: GCA_030545235.1. Lineage (NCBI taxonomy): Eukaryota > Viridiplantae > Streptophyta > Magnoliopsida > Asterales > Asteraceae > Helianthus > Helianthus tuberosus. The sequence goes on from JARYGA010046105.1 coordinate 870,916, forward strand.
AGTTCAGTTTGTTATTAACTTATCGAACTGAGCTTCATGTCTTTGCGAAATTTGAAGTGTTTGATGTTAGGCATTGGAAATCCGACGTTTCGTTCTTCTACTGGTTAAGTTTGAAGATTAATGTATCGAGCGATATTCCTACATGTGGTTGTAGGTCGGTTCGCGTTAACTTGATTCGGGAGTAGTTTGAGGGGGAGGATCTGCAGTGTTTGATGTTGGATTCTTCGGGTTTCTCAAAGCGGCCTTAAGTAATCGTCAGCAAGTCTTTTATTAGAAGAGTTGAAGATCGCTGTGCTCTGCCAGAAAGATCAAGTCTCAGCCAAAGTTGAAAGCAGCCATGATATCATCAGTCAAGGGGGAGTCTGTAAGTGCAGTATCCGGTGACTGAAGATATCAGTGTTAGACAGAACTGATTGCAACAGTTAAGGGGGAGACTGTAAGTGCAGTTCCTGCAGGGTGACTGCCGCTTATCAGTTCTGGTCAACCAAAGCAGAAGTCCAAGTTAAAGTCAACGATAATGAAGAATTCAAGACCACATGAAGACCATGCACTGATCAAGGGGGAGTTTGTTAGTGCACTTTGGGTGATAAGTGCATGCCTTCCAATTGTTAGGGTCTTCATTGTACATGTCTTGAAACTTAGTCCAAGGTTTATCCTTGGACAATTTTGTCCAAGTTTATGTCATGGAGAATTGTCCAAGTTTAAGTCATGGAGAATTGTCCAAGTTTTAGTCATGGACAATTGTCCAAGTTTAAGTCATGGACTTTTGTCAGGGGTTTATGTTAGGGACAAAAGTCAGGGTTTTTATGTAGAGTATTTTGTCCGAGTTTTAGTCCCTAGTCTATATATATGTGTTGTATAGGATTAGGGCAGCATCGATCGAGGAAGAAGCTTTGTGCACCTCTCCTAACTTCTTGTTCCTCCTGGTGTGCACATCCTAGAGAGAGAGACTATGTGTTAGTGAGAGAAAGCTAGGGTTTAGATCTTTGTGATCTAAACCAGCTTGTAGATGATGTATACTCTTTTGGTATGTAATCTGTGATGACTGATTCGTTAATAAAGAGATTCATCTTCTACATATTTCTATCTTGTTCATATTTTGTTCTTCATGTCTTGAATCAAGTGCAATGTTTGATGTTCGTCATCGATCTGGTGTTTTCACAGATACTCCGCTATCGAAAGAGGACATCGTGTCTGTAACAAAACAATCACAAGTATGCATATGTATCAACAATCATCAAATAAGCATGTAAGTAGTGACAATGTAAGCATGTATGCATCCTAGTCTTCCCAAGACTATCCCACCCAGCCTCTCAGACTGAACCACTTAGTCTCTCAGACTAAACCTCCCAGTTTCCCAAACTAAACTACCCAGCCTCTCAGGCTAAACCTCCCAGTCTCTCAGACTACCCCAACTAGTCTCTCAGACTACCCAGTCTCTCAGACTGAACTACCCAGTTAGTCTCTCAGACCAACTCCCCAGTCTCTCAAACTGAATTACCCAGCTAGTCTCTCAGACTAACTCCCTAGTCTCTCAGACTGACTCCCCAGTCTCTCAGACTGACTCCCCTGTCTCTCAGACTGACTCCCCATTCTCTCAGACTGAAATTATAAATGAATTCCTTGAAGTGTATTTTCTGTCTTTTATTTGTAAAAATGTTTGTTTCATGGATCTGGACACTTTGTGTATGCAATGAAAACATTTCATGAGAGCCCTAATGATCGTAGTCTAGACTCGAGAAAGAATCCTAGTTCGCTACGATCGAGGCTCTGATACCAAGCTGTCACACCCAGACTTTTGCGGAAGCGTGGTTATTTGTGTGACTTCTTAATACCATAGCATTCAATCATAACAACGCTATATGATAAAAACATGAGATGTTCATCCATTAATTAAGTTTAGAAATACCACAACAAACTTGTCTTGAAAACATCCACACCAAATTAAGTTACAAACCATGACATGTTCAATTGAGTTCATAAAGACTCCACAAAAGACTTTAAATAAAACTTGAATTTAGAAATATGTATCCCGTCCAGGAATAGGATACACCCCCTAAACTCAACAACCATGGATAACATCTTTTATTCACGACGCAGCTTGAAGACACATGCATACTTGCCAGATCCACTAATTCCTTGAAATACATGTAATTTGAAAATCATCAACAAAAGTTGAGCGAGTTCATGTGTGAGTGTATGAATAAACCTTTAAAGTATGTCTGAATGTATGTATGTCCCTGGTATGTAGCAATAAGGAAAAAGATATCACCAATGGGTTGCAAAGCCAATGGTATGTGTGAAATGGTGCAGGAAAACTCAAACCTAGCAAATTTGTACCGGGCTTCCGGCTGGAAGACATAGTCACCACTATGGGCCACCCTGGTCCCCATGGGTGTGGGCTCGCTACACCCAAATAGATCTATCATTCATGTCCCTCGGTCCTACGACGAGGATTAATGGCCTTAAGTGTTGTACCCACCTTTCACATGATCTAGCACGTAACCTTCTTAAGCTAATCATACTATGTAATAAACGTTTGTAATAATTGTAACATGTATTTCACCCCCGAAGTATTAAACTGAAAACAGTTAAAAGAAAAGGGGGACATGAACTCACAGTAATGCGTCTTCAGAACCGTAATCCAAATCTCCTCAACGAACACGACTACCTACAGTGTACTAACGTCTATTAGACGAGCGGGTCGTGCCTTTGCTTAGTATGAAGGTTTTTGAGTTACGTTTCTTTTATGTTTCAAATATTATTCTTTGCAATACTTCGCAAGTATTTCCTTCCCAAGGATGGGAGTATTTCATGTACGTTTGTATTATTGTAATTGTAGTTCCCAAAATAATATATTCCAAGAAAATATATATTTTTTCCCAAAAATCATATATTTTTTAAATATACTAAGAAAATATATTTTTACTTCCAAAAATAATATATTTTCACCTTGTCCCAAAAATATGATACAACTTGTAATATTTGCAAAATCATATTTTCATTTCTTGTATCCAAAATAATCTTTACCAAAAATATATATATGTAATGGTATTTCCGGAATATTTTGTAAGTCACGTTTTATGGTTCGGTTTCACAATATAAGCGTGTAACTTGTATATTTATTCCTCGATATTCATGGTATTATTTTGGATAGTAAATTTCATGGTGTTTGTTAAGTTATATCACTTTACCCTAAAATAATATAACGACTTCACAAAGTACACAAATATTCACACAAGCGTATTGATATATATATATATATATATATATATATATTCTAAATATATATATATATATATATATATATATATAATTACCCATTTTTATTTATAAAACCGACCTCTAATACCTGTATTTTTTTGTTACAAAAATCATGGCAAAGTTTAAATTGAAAACCGTAGTTAAAACTCACTTGTAAATACTTGTTTAGAAAATATTTTTCTAAGTTTTTGTATTTTTAGAAAATTTGGCCATAGTTTCCTTTGAAAATGGAGGTGTCCATGCTATTTAGTATATCATTTTCTTTTCGAAATCAACATACAATAATCAACAATCAAACCCTAAACAATAATATTCTTCCTAAATGCAAGAACAATGCTATTTGCACTACACATGAACTTGAACTTTTATTAAATACTTGTAGGAACTTGGTAGTGTATCTAGTGGGTTTAGTTACCCTCCAAAGTGTGTTTATTTCTTCAATAATCCCATTCTTAAAAAGTTTGGGTTTTCACAACTTGTAAACACATTTTACAAAAATCATTCCTTTGCATTTTACTTGTAAACTATGTGTTCTTACACAAATTTTATCACCAAAAATAGCGTATATTCAAGTAAGTATCAAGACCTTCAAAAATCATATTTTTGAACTTGGTTCTTTTAGAAAAACCATTCATACATCTTAGCTTCATAAGTTTACTAGCTCACTTTGTTTATTATTTTTCAAGAAATTGTCTTATCATTCAAGTTCATGCTCATGCATGAGGATGATCTTCTTGTGTTAGCACATAACCATCCTTTAACTTGCTAGATCATGTGTTTAATCACAATCTAGCAAGCTCCTTATGATGATCAACATCACCATCTCAAATAAACAACAACAAGTATCATACATACCGTTAAACAACATTATTTTAACAAGATATCATCATCATATGTAAGCTCTATGTTCAAGATTTATGTTCATGTCTTTTAGTGTTCTAGTGATTTAAATCATAACACATCTTTTAACCATTCATAAATAGAAGTTTCAAAGGTTAAAAAGGATCTTACTACTAGCTCTAAGCTAGGGAAGAACACTTGAAGAAAAGATGATGAAAATGGTGGATGAAAGCAAGCAATGGAGGTTCTTCAAGTTCTACAAGCTTCAAGCTTCTTTGATCACCTTCTAACCCTTTGAAATGAGCTTGGAATGGGTGAATGGTGGTTGTAAGGTGGTGGTGGTGGCGGCACTACCTAGGGCCGAGAGGGAGAGGAGAGAGTGAGAGAGGGATGAGTGAAGTTGTGAAGGAATGATGAAATGATCTAGTGAGATATTCACCCCATACTTATAATCTTCCTACTCCAATATCTTGTCCACCAAATCAAGTAAGATCAAATATAAAATAGAAATAAAATCTAGAGTATGGTGGTGATCTTGGTGGGGTCCTTGTGACCGTGAATATCAAGGGGGGGGGGGGTTAATTGTAAGTTTGAATGATAATAGTTAGTTAGTAATTCAAATTCAAGTATATGGTTACAAGTGTTAGTTACTAGATATTCTAGTGGGTGTTAGGGTGTTCGGGGATCATAATTAGCCAAGAAATAATAAAACAACGCTTCTAGCAATATTTTGGTGTTCCGGGTAATGTCCGGTTGTTCAGTTAGATACCGGTTCGTTAAAGTGTCAAGCTATTCCGTTTAATGATCTTTATGTTACTTTTTGTGACACTTTTAATTCCCGACACTTAGAAAAGCATTCAGGACCATTTAGTCAATTTTCTGCATGTGACTAGCTTGTTAAAAAGCTGAATTTTGCTGAAAAATGCAGAATTCTGCACTTTAAGTGGGTTTTAGGCACTTTCCGGCACTTTATCTATCACCTAGTTACGCAGTTTTATGGTCCTTACTTCCCTACACACCATACTAGTGTAGTACCTTGTCCCTGGCCCATATTGGGTCTCAAAACACTGTATGTCTATGTACTGAACATCGTCAGCATTTTCTGAGTTATCCGCTAAGTATGCTAACTGTGCTTTGTGCATCAAGTATGTCAATATAGTTTGTATGTGATCATGATGTGTCATTATGTAGTATGTGATGCACATGTAAGTATGATGCAGTAATCAGAAAGCAGTTATGTATAATCCAGCACAGTCATTAAGCATTAATTAATATTAATTAATTGTATGGATACCTGAACTTATGAACTTATGAGGGTTGTCACAGAGTACTGAAAGGTACTAAATGTTTTCTGTAGCTACAAATAAGTTTAATTATGGTGGTTAAAATGTACATGAAAGACGTTGGACCAGAACATTGGGTCTGCGAAGTCGAAGGTTGTTCTACTTGCTATGCCAAGTCACTTGTTGCTTCATCAAAATGTTGGGATTTTTCAATGCTTAACCACTTGCTAATCTGAAACAAATCAGTCATAGTCATGATTCCATACAATATGAATATTAGAGGACTTTGTATCATACATGATCTCAATTGTCTTTTCATCTTCTTCCCAAAACTCTGAGCTAGCATTTGCCTTTTCCCTTGAACCACCTTTTCTTTTTGAACGACAAATTTGGATCATTGAGGGTCCACTGGACTATCATCGTGCCACCAGCGAAACCACCCGATCATATCCATCTCCACTATGACCCTTGACAAGCTATGACCACCCATGTGATGTGTGTGCATGTGGCTCAAGCAACCAAACACAAAGGAGGGTCAGGGACGGGCACCAACAGTTTGCTTGTCAAGTTGACGGGTCAGTTTAGTGTGTTGTTTGGATCACTGAGGGTCCACTGGAGTATTATCGTGTCACCAACGAAACCACCCGATCATATCCATCTCCACTATGACCCTTGACAAGCTATGACCACCCATGTGATGTGTGTGCATGTGGCTCAAACAACCAAACACAAAGGAGGGTCAGAGACGAGAACCAAAAGTTTGCTTGTCAAGTTGACGGGTCAGTTTATTGTGTTGTTTGTTAATCGGATACTTTCCGTGCTCAGCTTTCATCTATTTCAGGTTTTCCATTCTTCTGATTAAATTTAGTGTTTGAAGAACATACTTCGCTCATTCTGTTGCGACGATCAAAGCCGTGATCTTGGCTTCTTCTCGTACCCTGCAACCTAGAAATCATGTTGTAGAATAAAAAAAAAGAGGTAAATGGTATAACATTTAAGAATCATATGAAATGAAATGTAAATGATCCTATTATTAATAAAAGATCATTCTTGCACAATACTGAATCTATATTTTTGCATGAAGGAAATCATGCAGGTGTGTGTGTGTGTGTTGGTAATCCAGAAAACTCAACAACCGTGCCACCATATCAACAAATGCCATTGATTGTTGTTCTCAAAATAAGTTACTAATCCCAATACCTCTGTGTAAAAACTCATCATGGTTTGCATGATTATACCTACTTTGTTCATTGAGGCATTTCATCAAACATTTGGTGTGTATGAAACTACAAACCTCAACTGACTACAATATACAAATAGATTAAGAAGATGATTTTTTTGGGGTCAGCCATCAATCCATTAACCTTTAATATTTTAATATACCAACCCGACACGATTGACACCTATACTGATAAATGTATCCACTAACTCTCACATACATATAACACACAATACACTTACATGAACAAGCTCATTATACACATGAATTTGAACATCGGCCTTTCGTATTCTTTTACATCTATTAGCTTAAACCCGACCAACAGCCAAGATCAACCTGATGAATCGTTGTAGCAAAACTGTTGAATTAGTTACTAGCTTACTACTAGAAAAGAGGGTTTTTGTCATGAAACTTTTAGTCACAAAACGGTAGCAATTTCCTTGTTGTCACCATTTTGCCACCGAAAACTTGGTGACAAAAACACCCGTGTCAATTGCCCTAATGTCACCAAATAGCCACCATTTTTATATTTTGCTACCAGATTTTAGCCACAACGAAATTGGTCAAAATTATTTGCCACCGCTTCTTGTTTGCTACCGAGTTGTGACTGATTTTTTGCCACTTTTTTTGCCACGGTTTGATATTGCCACCATTTAGCTACCAACCATTTGCCACCATTTTTTCTTTGAAAATCGATGGTATTTAGCACACTTGTTGAATTATTTGCTACCATTTTGGGATTGCTTGATTTTTTTTTCATAAAAATTACATATAAAAAAAAATTACAAAATTATATAAAAACGTCTAATAAGTTCACCAAAACCCAAAGTATATATAACATCTATGTTTGAAAAGCATATAAAACACAATGTGAACTGAAACATCAAATAACTAAAATTATCCTACTATGATAAACATCGAAACATCCAAAACCAAGTGTTTATAGCCTATCTTCAAACTGTACTTGTTAACATAGCTTCAATTTGTGACATCCTATCGAGGATAGCATCTTTATCAACTTTATATTTTTCTTTTTCAGCCAACAACCCCGCAATAATTCCATTTAATCTTTCTTTTTCTTCATCCTTTTCCTTAGCGAGCCCCATGATTACTAAGTTCAACTTCTCAATCTACAAAACAACCAATGAATTGAATCAAGAAGTCAGAATTGACGAAAACTAATAACGGGTCAAGTTGGTTGCAAAGATAACAATATCCAATTGTGAGCTACAATTCAAGTGCTAGAAGCTGAAAAGCATGTTTCATTATGTTTACACATTCAATTCGGATATATACCGGTCATAACAAACTACATGAAATTATAGACTACATACGATTCCAAAATCTAGATATAAAGCCAAACTAAAATATTTTGGGATGATGAAATTCCATTTGATAAATTGATGCATTTTGAATCTGCTACTAGGCTAATTAAAAAAAATAAGTGGGCCGCCAACATCACAGGTTTTATACTTTTAAACCAACCCAACCCGGCCCGAAACCCATTTCAACCCGGACTCGTTCCAACCTGAACCCATCCCGACCCGAACCCGTTTTGACCCAAACCAAAACAACCCTTTTTTATTTGACCCATTCTGACCCAGACCCGTTTTGACCCGAACCCATTTTGACCCGCAACCCGAGCTGGCCCACCCGTTTTTCCGGGTGTAATCACTAACTATCAGGAATACAACTAATATTGAAGTGCCTTTTTTATACTTTTAAACCAACCCTTACCCAACCTGACCCGAAACCCATTTCAACCCGGACCCGTTCCAACCCGAACCCGTTTTGACCTGAACTCATCCCGACCCGAACTCGTTTTGACCCGAACCAAAACAACCATTTTTTATTTGACCCATTTTGACCTGCAACCCAACCAGAGCCGACCCACCCATTTTGCCGGGTGTAAACTAACTATCAGGAATACAATTAATATTAAAGTGCCTTTTTTATTAAATTATGCATTCTAAGCACAGATAATGATACAATTATTCAACACACATAAATACAGCCTGTATGAGGTCTATAAAACCATGGAATAAGTAGCTGAAGAAAATGACCTAATTGTTCATTCTGAACCGCATGAGATTTTCACGGTTTCTAGGAGTTGTGTATGAGAGTTTGTCACTATGTATGAGGTTATGCGACATATATGTGAATTAATGACCCGTTTAGCACCCATTTACACAACCCAAATCGACCCATTCATAAGTAAATGTGTATAAATTGCCACCACTTAAAAACGCAAGTTGTTGAAACTTGAAAAGCGACTAACCTGGCCTGCAGGAACATTAAGATCGCCTGTCACTTTCACAGCTTCAACATACTCAAAAAACTCGACATCATTCGCACCACTCCAGTTGCCTTATTTTCGCTCCAGTTGTACAACCTCAATACCATATGGGCCAAATGCACCAACATAAAGGCCTATAAAGAAACCAAATAACCATCTTAATTATTATTTGCAATTTGAAACATTTTTCAATATCTTACACCATCTCTTCAACCCACACATCAATTTCTACCATAAACGACTAAATCCAACATTCTATACTATATGGACAACACAATTGATGAAGTTCAGCAGATGGCTAATATAGAAGAAGTTCTTTTGTTTCACTTTCATGTGATTCTATACTATATGGACAACACAATTGACATTAATCTTGCAAAAAGCCATCAAACTCTTGCTGAAAAAGCTTGATCATATACCTGACCAGCTTATTTTGGATAACATAGGTAACTGCAATGAATAGATGGCTAATCAAGCCATTAATAGCTATGTCATATAGCGTTAACCTTGCCAACTATAGTGATAAAAAACTAGGATTGTAACGCTGAATGATATTGTTAACTTTTCTCGTATTATTTGAAGTGTCAGACTGTTAGTGGTAACTATAGTGTTAAAATACTATCTATTGTCCATTAACTTATCATCTCCTTCTAAAACTATATGGACAACACAATTGATGAAGTTCAGCAGATGGCTAATATAGAAGAAGTTCTTTTGTTTCACTTTCATGTGATTCTATACTATATGGACAACACAATTGACATTAATCTTGCAAAAAGCCATCAAACTCTTGCTGAAAAAGCTTGATCATATACCTGACCAGCTTATTTTGGATAACATAGGTAACTGCAATGAATGGATGGCTAATCAAGCCATTAATAGCTATGTCATATAGCGTTAACCTTGCCAACTATAGTGTTTAAAAACTAGGATTGTAACGCTGAATGATATTGTTAACTTTTCACGTATTATTTGAAGTGTCAGACTGTTAGTGGTAACTATAGTGTTAAAATACTATCAATTGTCCATTAACTTATCATCTCCTTCAAAAACTATATGGACAACACAATTGATGAAGTTCAGCAGATGGCTAATATAGAAGAAGTTCTTTTGTTTCACTTTCATGTGATTCTATACTATATGGACAACACAATTGACATTAATCGTGCAAAAAGCCATCAAACTCTTGCTGAAAAAGCTTGATCATATACCTGACCAGCTTATTTTGGATAACATAGGTAACTGCAATGAATGGATGGCTAATCAAGCCATTAATAGCTATGTCATATAGCGTTAACCTTGCCAACTATAGTGTTAAAAAACTAGGATTGTAACGCTGAATGATATTGTTAACTTTTCACGTATTATTTGAAGTGTCAGACTGTTAGTGGTAACTATAGTGTTAAAATACTATCTATTGTCCATTAACTTATCATCTCCTTCTAAAACTATATGTACAACACAATTGATGAAGTTCAGCAGATGGCTAATATAGAAGAAGTTCTTTTGTTTCACTTTCATGTGATTCTATACCATATGGACAACACAATTGACATTAATCTTGCAAAAAGCCATCAAACTCTTGCTGAAAAAGCTTGATCATATACCTGACCAGCTTGTTTTGGATAACATAGGTAACTGCAATGAATGGATGGCTAATCAAGCCATTAATAGCTATGTCATATAGCGTTAACCTTGCCAACTATAGTGTTAAAAAACTAGGATTGTAACGCTGAATGATATTGTTAACTTTTCACGTATTATTTGAAGTGTCAGACTGTTAGTGGTAACTATAGTGTTAAAATACTATCTATTGTCCATTAACTTATCATCTCCTTCTAAAACTATTATTTCCTCCTTAATTTTTCTTTTTCACCAGTTTAAAAAGCTCATTATCAGTACACCATAACTGCTATGCGCCAAAGCTATCAAAAACTACTAAACCACTAGGTTTTTCTTCAGTCTCAATAATCAGGCAAATAAAGAAAAAGACTACACAAGAACTAACTAAGGCACATGTTCAATAATTTCCTACACATGTAGCCACTCGATATTATCCACCACAAAACAAACTCGATTATCACCACTGCATAACAGCTATGCATCAAAGCAATCAGGAAACTACTTAACCACTAGGTTTTTCAACACAGGCTCATTAATTAGGCACTGTTTAATAGAAATGCATGAAGCTTTTGAGCAAATTCAAAGGATGTTGCAGCCTTTTTGACACAATTAAAACAATATTTAATATGTGATTCTTGTTGTAGCTTGAACTTTTTAACCCCAAGTGCTTCAATAGTGAGCTGAGAAATCGATATTGAAATCGATATATCAAGATCACCAAAAGCAACACCAGTAGCAACAAACACAATAAACTTTCCTTGTCCTAATCCATTCAATGTTGTATCCCTTTGATGTTTAGATATGTCACCATGTAATGCCTCAGTTACATCTCTTTTTATCTTCCTCTTGGTTGATCTTTGTTGTCCATCTTTAACATGATTCAGCAAAGTCCCAACATACCCGTCCAACCAGCCCAACTTTTGGCCAGAAGCACTCGAACTAGAAACACTAGCTTGATTAGAAGAAACATTCTTGACCACTATGCTCTTTTTACCGACAACTTGAAAACACTCATCATTTATTAATATGCCACAAGCACCATATTTATTATATTTATTTGAATCTTCTTGAATTTTCTTCCATTTAACTAAACAGAGATGCCAACCTGGTTTCCATTCAAAATTTTTAACCACCAATTCCTTGCCTATTTGCCAATTTCCCTTAGTCTTGATCACACCAGTTTCTTTATCTTTTCTAACAACTTGTAGCACAATTTCATGGTCTCTAGTCAGATTATATCCATAACAACCTTGATACCCTTGAACATTAGCATACCATTGATATTGAGACCACATATCCCAGGCTATCATAATAGGCAAATAATAGTTGTTTGGACAACACACATGAAAACACTAGCACGACAAACTTTGTAAAGTGCCTTTTGAAGTTATTTTGGACCACCATAATTTGAATTTCCATTTATGCCATACACGATGCACTTCCACAATTACTTAACTTTTAACTTCGTCAGAAAATGCAAACTCAACTTTAGGAATTCCTTTAGGCATTTCAACAAACACCTTAAGGGCATACTCAACTTTTACAAAATTTAGAGAACCAATTTCATTTTGAGACGTAAGTCCTATGTTTTCATCATAAGGTATCATAGGGACTGTTGTGTTGTTGTCCATATTAACCCTTTCAAATTCAACACTCACATCTCTCTTTAAAGACTCACTACCATGTAAATCCTTAGAAAAATCAGTTCCGAAAAACTCATTATCACCCAGTTCTTGGACGGAAATAATAGACTCATCACAAATCTCCTTATGTTTACAGCTTTTATGAACAAAAAAAGTAGATTCATCGATTACTTTTTCGACAATCGTTTCTTCAACAATATCAACTTCTTGAATCTTCCCATTCCTAAAAAACTCATTATCCATCATTAATTCATCAAGAGTAATTTTAATATCAAACTCCAAACCTTCAATGTAAAAACAAGACTTGGGATCGAATGGAGAAAAAGAATCATGCAGATTGTTGGTATCTATTTTCAAAGCCAAAGATATTACAATTTCCACCTTGAGATAGCTATATTGATGCCATTTGACAAAGATATTCCTAATTCTTGGTTCTAAACCACATATGAACAGGTAGATAGCGTAGAAATCAGACATTTCTTCAGAGTTTCTAACCTGATCGAACAATAAGAGGAATGAATCGCAATAATCTCTGACAGTACCTTCTTGCCATATTGACATAATCTTGTCCAAAGCCAATTCCATGTTGTTCCAATAATTTCTTGATTGCTGGACACTGTTGTGAATCACCAGAATTGATGGTTGAACCGTTTCTTGCCCTAATTTGATTGTTGCTGAATAATTCCCAGTTTCTTGCCTAATTTTGATTGTTCCTGTAGAAATTCGTATTGCCCTAACTCTAACCCACAGTCGAGAGGAAAGGGAGCTCTGATACCATTGTTACGTATCAAAGTATTGAGCGAATTATAGAGAAGAAGAAGACCAAAAGAGAAGAGGAAGTTATCTCAAATCATCGCTGCCCTTCTCATTCATCTACTGATTACTTAAGTACAACTAGACATGTTCACAATAACCCCTTATACTACTCTACAATTACACTTCAAGTCCCTCTATTATTTAACACCTAACAATACGTACCCCCCCCCCCCCATAAAAGATTTTTGTCGCCAAAAATCAAAAAGAAAAAAAATTGCTAATCAAAGCTATCAAAACCAAACTTGAAAAATTCTTCATCTGCATGAAAATAAGCAACAAGGTTGGAGCATGTTGATCTTGTTGATCTGGCACTGTTTAATAGAAATGCATGAAGCTTTTGAGCAAATTCAAAGGATGTTGCAGCCTTTTTGACACAATTAAAACAATATTTAATATGTGATTCTTGTTGTAGCTTGAACTTTTTAACCCCAAGTGCTTCAATAGTGAGCTGAGAAATCGATATTGAAATCGATATATCAAGATCACCAAAAGCAACACCAGTAGCAACAAACACAATAAACTTTCCTTGTCTAAATCCATTCAATGTTGTACCCTTTGATGTTGAGATATGTCACCATGTAATTCCTCAGTTACATCTCTTTTTATCTTCCTCTTGGTTGATCTTTGTTGTCCATCTTTAACATGATTTAGCAAAGTCCCAACATACCCGTCCAACCAGCCCAACTTTTGGCCAGAAGCACTCGAACTAGAAACACTAGCTTGATTAGAAGAAACATTCTTGACCACTATGCTCTTTTTACCGACAACTTGAAAACAATCATCATTTATTAATATGCCACAAGCACCATATTTGTTATATTTATTTGAATCTTCTTGAATTTTCTTCCATTTAACTAAACAGAGATGCCAATCAGGTTTCCATTCAAAATTTTTAACCACCAATTCCTTGCCTATTTGCCAATTTCCCTTAGTCTTGATCACGCCAATTTCTTTATCTTTTCTAACAACTTGTAGCACAATTTCATGGTCTCTAGTCAGATTATATCCGTAACAACCTTGATACCCTTGAACATTAGCATACCATTGATATTGAGACCACATATCCCAGGCTGTCATAATAGGCAAATAATAGTTGTTTGGACAAAACACATGAAAACAGTAGCACGACAAACTTTGTAAAGTGCCTTTTGAAGTTATTTTGGACCACCATAATTTGAATTTCCATTTATGCCATACACGATCCACTTCCACAATTACTTAACTTTTAACTTCGTCAGAAAATGCAAACTCAACTTTAGGAATTCCTTTAGGCATTTCAACAAACACCTTAAGGGCATACTCAACTTTTACAAAATTTAGAGAACCAATTTCATTTTGAAACGTAAGTCCTATGTTTTCATCATAAGGTATCATAGGGACTGTTGTGTTGTTGTCCATGTTAACCCTTTCAAATTCAACACTCACATCTCTCTTTAAAGACTCACTACCATGTAAATCCTTAGAAAAATCAGTTCCGAAAAACTCATTATCACCCAGTTCTTGGACGGAAATAATAGACTCATCACAAATCTCCTTATCTTTACAGCTTTTATGAACAAAAAAAGTAGATTCATCGATTACTTTTTCGACAATCGTTTCTTGAACAATATCAACTTCTTGAATCTTCCCATTCCTAAAAAACTCATTATCCATCATTAATTCATCAAGAGTAATTTTAATATCAAACTCCAAACCTTCAATGTAAAAACAAGACTTGGGATCGAATGGAGAAAAAGAATCATGCAGATTGTTGGTATCTATTTTCAAAGCCAAAGATATTACAATTTCCACCTTGAGATAGCTATATTGATGCCATTTGACAAAGATATTCCTAATTCTTGGTTCTAAACCACATATGAACAGGTAGATAGCGTAGAAATCAGACATTTCTTCAGAGTTTCTAACCTGATCGAACAATAAGAGGAATGAATCGCAATAATCTCTGACAGTACCTTCTTGCCATATTGACATAATCTTGTCCAAAGCCAATTCCATGTTGTTCCAATAATTTCTTGATTGCTGGACACTGTTGTGAATCACCAGAATTGATGGTTGAACCGTTTCTTGCCCTAATTTGATTGTTGCTGAATAATTCCCAGTTTCTTGCCTAATTTTGATTGTTCCTGTAGAAATTCGTATTGCCCTAACTCTAACCCACAGTCGAGAGGAAAGGGAGCTCTGATACCATTGTTACGTATCAAAGTATTGAGCGAATTATAGAGAAGAAGAAGACCAAAAGAGAAGAGGAAGTTATCTCAAATCATCGCTGCCCTTCTCATTCATCTACTGATTACTTAAGTACAACTAGACATGTTCACAATAACCCCTTATACTACTCTACAATTACACTTCAAGTCCCTCTATTATTTAACACCTAACAATACGTACCCCCCCCCCCCCCATAAAAGATTTTTGTCGCCAAAAATCAAAAAGAAAAAAAATTGCTAATCAAAGCTATCAAAACCAAACTTGAAAAATTCTTCATCTGCATGAAAATAAGCAACAAGGTTGGAGCATGTTGATCTTGTTGATCTGGCACTGTTTAATAGAAATGCATGAAGCTTTTGAGCAAATTCAAAGGATGTTGCAGCCTTTTTGACACAATTAAAACAATATTTAATATGTGATTCTTGTTGTAGCTTGAACTTTTTAACCCCAAGTGCTTCAATAGTGAGCTGAGAAATCGATATTGAAATCGATATATCAAGATCACCAAAAGCAACACCAGTAGCAACAAACACAATAAACTTTCCTTGTCTAAATCCATTCAATGTTGTACCCTTTGATGTTGAGATATGTCACCATGTAATTCCTCAGTTACATCTCTTTTTATCTTCCTCTTGGTTGATCTTTGTTGTCCATCTTTAACATGATTTAGCAAAGTCCCAACATACCCGTCCAACCAGCCCAACTTTTGGCCAGAAGCACTCGAACTAGAAACACTAGCTTGATTAGAAGAAACATTCTTGACCACTATGCTCTTTTTACCGACAACTTGAAAACAATCATCATTTATTAATATGCCACAAGCACCATATTTGTTATATTTATTTGAATCTTCTTGAATTTTCTTCCATTTAACTAAACAGAGATGCCAATCAGGTTTCCATTCAAAATTTTTAACCACCAATTCCTTGCCTATTTGCCAATTTCCCTTAGTCTTGATCACGCCAATTTCTTTATCTTTTCTAACAACTTGTAGCACAATTTCATGGTCTCTAGTCAGATTATATCCGTAACAACCTTGATACCCTTGAACATTAGCATACCATTGATATTGAGACCACATATCCCAGGCTGTCATAATAGGCAAATAATAGTTGTTTGGACAAAACACATGAAAACAGTAGCACGACAAACTTTGTAAAGTGCCTTTTGAAGTTATTTTGGACCACCATAATTTGAATTTCCATTTATGCCATACACGATCCACTTCCACAATTACTTAACTTTTAACTTCGTCAGAAAATGCAAACTCAACTTTAGGAATTCCTTTAGGCATTTCAACAAACACCTTAAGGGCATACTCAACTTTTACAAAATTTAGAGAACCAATTTCATTTTGAAACGTAAGTCCTATGTTTTCATCATAAGGTATCATAGGGACTGTTGTGTTGTTGTCCATGTTAACCCTTTCAAATTCAACACTCACATCTCTCTTTAAAGACTCACTACCATGTAAATCCTTAGAAAAATCAGTTCCGAAAAACTCATTATCACCCAGTTCTTGGACGGAAATAATAGACTCATCACAAATCTCCTTATCTTTACAGCTTTTATGAACAAAAAAAGTAGATTCATCGATTACTTTTTCGACAATCGTTTCTTGAACAATATCAACTTCTTGAATCTTCCCATTCCTAAAAAACTCATTATCCATCATTAATTCATCAAGAGTAATTTTAATATCAAACTCCAAACCTTCAATGTAAAAACAAGACTTGGGATCGAATGGAGAAAAAGAATCATGCAGATTGTTGGTATCTATTTTCAAAGCCAAAGATATTACAATTTCCACCTTGAGATAGCTATATTGATGCCATTTGACAAAGATATTCCTAATTCTTGGTTCTAAACCACATATGAACAGGTAGATAGCGTAGAAATCAGACATTTCTTCAGAGTTTCTAACCTGATCGAACAATAAGAGGAATGAATCACAATAATCTCTGACAGTACCTTCTTGCCATATTGACATAATCTTGTCCAAAGCCAATTCCATGTTGTTCCAATAATTTCTTGATTGCTGGACACTGTTGTGAATCACCAGAATTGATGGTTGAACCGTTTCTTGCCCTAATTTGATTGTTGCTGAATAATTCCCAGTTTCTTGCCTAATTTTGATTGTTCCTGTAGAAATTCGTATTGCCCTAACTCTAACCCACAGTCGAGAGGAAAGGGAGCTCTGATACCATTGTTACGTATCAAAGTATTGAGCGAATTATAGAGAAGAAGAAGACCAAAAGAGAAGAGGAAGTTATCTCAAATCATCGCTGCCCTTCTCATTCATCTACTGATTACTTAAGTACAACTAGACATGTTCACAATAACCCCCTATACTACTCTACAATTACACTTCAAGTCCCTCTATTATTTAACGCCTAACAAAGTGCTAGGGTTCCAGATCAAACGTATGGAAGCAAAGTTCTTTGAATGGCTTGACGTAGGGGAGCGGTTGAGTAGCAGGGATTAAAATTTTGGGAGGAGAGTTATTTGGTTGGAACCTAATTAATTGATTTTGAAGCGTGCAGATCCACTAAAAAAGCCAATTTGAATTTTCATGTTGTCACCGATAATATGGTCACAATTAAAAAGTACACTTTTATTTTTCATTCTTTTGCGTATTTTTCTCACAAATTGCCATCGAAAATAAAAAGGTGGCAAAAATTGCAACCACTTTGCTACCATATCATGATAAATACACTAATTTTCATTTTCGTGGCAAATCGGTGGCTAAATTTGCTACCATTTTTTTCGGTAGCAAATTTTGGTCACAATTGCCCAATTTTCTAAGTCAGCTTAGATTCAAAAGAGTTAAAGACCAGCCATTTGTTTGTTTACAAAATGCAAATTTGTTATGTATAATAAGGTAGATTTGTATATAAATAAAAACAAAGCATGTTTAATGGATTTAGTAAATAGACGAATACATACACTTTCGAAAAAAATACGACCTTGATCACCTTATCTAATACTACATTTATATTTAGGGATATTAGATTTTAATAATCCTAACTTTCACCTGTTGGCCAATAATAATTCCAACTTTAAAAATTCCCTCCAATAATTCAACTTGTAAAAGTTTGGCCGCCATTGATCATTTTCAAACATAGGTGCACTTAAATCAATTAAGGAGTCTCTAGGTGTAATTGAATCTATTGAGGAGACCAAATTCTTATATGTTTGAAAAGGATCAATGGCGGCCAAACTTTTACAAGTTGGGATTATTGGAGGGAATTTTTAAAGTTGGGATTATTATCGGCCAACAGGTGAAACTTATGATTATTAAAATCCAATAACCCTTATATTTATAATACATATAACCAACAAAAACGATATGAAACCTAGTAACGAACAAAGTATAGAATCTGAATTCCTATGAGATAATAAACAAAAAATTATTACAACTTTTTTTGTAGACTGCAATAATGTTGGAGAAGCAAACGCAAACTGGAAATGGTAACAAAATGTGGGCCTAATAATGTGGAAACTGAGACTGAGTAATAGCTTTTGACGATGCTAGAAACAAAATCTTGGAGTTTACCTGCAACATTAATGTCTTTCAGAGTAATAGCTCTGGATGACACCATGAAATCTGAATTTTAGAGGAGTTTGAATCATATATGATCTCAAATGTCTTTCTCTCTTCATATTCTTCATCCCAGCACTCTGAGTAATCGATTGGGGGTTCGCTTAAATCACCTATTTTACTTTTACTACGAACAAGTTCTACATTAAGACCCGTGTTATCCTTATGATTATAGTCATTTGCTGTCATCTGAAATGAAATATTTTTATTGTATGTAGGATTGAACCATGGGATGTGCCTCAATGAACTAAAGGGTACATAACCCACCCTTTCATAGTTATATGGTTCCCTACAATCTTTATCAAACTTCTCCGATTGATCCGTGGACATCTCCTGCTTAATAACTATGTGATGCATCCCGTAATAGGAATCAGGAGGACGTAATGATAATAAAAATCCACTAAAGTCACTGTACCAGTTGTGTGGAAGTTGCAATGTGACAAGTTTGGTATAAATGCTTGATGGTTGAACATTGGCCCTTAACACACTCATAAAGCGATCTTTAACTGCATTTTCCTGCCATGTTTTCATTCCAATTATTATGAATACTATTTTTATATTGAAAGTTAAAAAAAAGATTGCAATTCAAAAAACAAGATAAGAGTTATACCTCAAGCATAGAAAGTAGTACCCTCTCACCACCAATCATCCTCCCAAGTGACACTTTCCATAACCATTTATAGTCTGATAAATCTCTTACAATTTCAAGTGAGGGACAACCATTTGCATAGAGAATAGCTATGCTTGATGGGAGGTCTGGCAATTCTACAAGGTTCCAGCAGTGTGACAAATTGAGGAGCTTGAGACACGGGATTTGAGAGAGGCCGGAAGGTAATCTTGAAAAGTTGTTATGACTTAGGTCTAGTAGTTGTAGGTTTAATAACTCACAAAATATATCAGATGGGATGTCTCCATCTCCCAATTTGCATCAACTAAGATATAATTTCCTTAGAAAACGTGGAAACTGAGGTAGCTTCAGGCTCACCAACCCGTCATGATGAAAGTTGTCCTCTATCCTTTTCAGTTTGTGACAATAACTTAAATCGAAAGAAACAAGGTTGGTACAAAATAGTCCTACTGACGGTGGGATTATTTCTATACCAGTATCATTCAAATCAAGGCTTACCAAGCTATCCATGTTCGACCGGATATCCGGAAACTGTTGAAGTTGCTTGCAAGAACGGAGATTAAGAGTCTCTATTTTTTTCATATGTATGATGGGTGGAAACCTTTTAAGTCTCATACAGCCTCTCATGTTCACGATGACAAGCCTTTTGTGATATCCAATTGATAGATGAATCTCTTCTAAACTCTCACAACCCATTAAAATCAATCTTTGAAGACATGGAAGGCCTTCAAAATCTGGTGTCTTGATTAGGTTCTTTGAACCAGAGAGATTAAGAATTTTTAAATTTGGTAGACTCTGTTTCAAGAAAAGTAGGAAAAGTCAAATAAATAATTAAGTATACAACAACTCCCACAACCCATTAAAATCAATCTTTCGAGACATGGAAGGCCTTCAAAATCTGGTGTTGTGATTAGGTTCTTTAAATAACTAAGATCAAGAATTTTTAAATTTGGTAGATGCTGTTTCAAGAAAAGTAGGAAAAGTCAAATAAATCGGCAAGTATACAACTATTTTCTTTCACATTGGCATACTTCTTGCCCATAGATCATGAGGCAGGAGCTCTTAATTTATACACAAATTTAAATAGCATATTATAATAACAACCTCTAACATGCATAGTAAATTCCAATTTCTTAAAATATCATATCATTTTACATCATATAGTCTAAAAGTCTCCTCGATCCTGGCCCAAAAAACTACGGTCAGAATGTTATATTATATTAAATTTATTACTTCTCCCAATATCATCAAAAGTTTCCTTAAAGCATTTGGCATGCGTATAATGTTGACTACTCAGGAAATCGAAACTAAGCTAATCGACTCCTAATTTCGTAGAGAAAGCATGAGATGTATTTTTGTAAATGTAATACCTATGTTATATAAATCTCTATTTATAGAGATGTCTAAGACTCAATAACCACCATCTAACAAACAACTAACTAAATGCAATTAACTCATTAGTAACTCTAATAACTAATTATGTTCATTTTATGATTCATTTCACAGTTGCATTGCAATGGTTTGTGAATCTACAATATTTACCTACCTTACACCCTTCCCAGAGTTGTTTTTGCCAGCTATATCTCAACATTAGACAACGAAGCTTTGTTGGCTGAAAATTTGATCGGAATGAAGATGCTGGATAATATTTCCACAATATCCATCGAAGGTTCTTCATGTTTGCAACAACATCAAGTAGACCTGGATGGCTAATTATAGATGGCAACTTAACAAATACTTCAGTTTCCTGTGTTAATTAATCAAAGGAACCAAACTATGTTACTAACGCTATAGACAAACGTCATTAGATGCACATATACAAAATATATTTTTGCAAAGCTAATTTAACCATTGAGGGTGCAGCTGCCCCCATATCACAAAACTCTTCCAAATCCTCCTCCTTCCAAATTCTGCTATGCGTTTCAGGATTATTAGGGTGTTCCCCTATAACAATGTAGTGTGCCATTTCTTCTATCAAGTCATGCATCTCAAATAATCTTCCTTTTTTTGAAACTTTTATGAGGGATTTTTGTTCCAACACCTTTAACCCTATAACAGGGTGCAAATTACAAGAATCAAGCACCATCATTGCATCATCAATCTCCCATGAGGTCCATCTCCTCATGAAACATGCAACATCTAAGAATAAGTCTTTCTGGTAGGGTTCAAGTCCATCATAACTTATTTTGAGTCTCTCCATGACCTTCTCTTCTGGGATGCATTTTAACTTGGCCAACGTACTCTTCCACTCATCCTTGTCTTTGTCATATAGAAATGAACCTAGAACTTTAAGCGCTAACGGAAGCCCACCAGCATAAGAAACTACACGCAATGAAAGGTACTCATAATCTTCAATAGGTTTATCTTTGTGATATGCATGTCTATTGAAGAGCCTGATTGCTTCGTAATGTGATAACAAACTCACTTCATAAATATTTGTGTGAGTCCTGGAGGATAGCAAATGCTTATCTCTGGTAGTAATTATTATCCGGCTTCCCTCACCAAACCAATCATGTGATCCCGCTAACGCCTCAAGTTGCTCAAGATCATCAACATCATCGAGAACAACTAAAACCCTTTTGTGACATAGCCTTCTCTTTATCATGCTTCTTCCTTCTATCTCACTGTCTACCACCACAGTTGTTTTCAAAGCAACTGATAGAATTTTTTCTTGCAGCTTTTTCAAACCATGCTTGCTTGATTCCTCACGAATATTTTCAACAAGGCAGCGAGCTTCAAATTGGTGAGAGATCTCCATATAAACAGCAGATGCGAGAGTAGTCTTACCACCACCCCCAACTCCCCATATTCCAACCATGCGCACACCACCCGACCCAATTTCCAACATTAATTTCAGATCACGTAAGCGGGTCTCCATTCCAATCAGTTCTTTATTGTCGTTTGTAATTACTGAAGAAAGCCTAGAAGAAATTGTACCAACAATGTCCCTGATGCATTTTGCTTCATGGCTGCATGAAGGTTACATAAGGATATTTAGTAGTTAGTTCCCACTCATTCATTCTTTTAAAATTACCAATTGTACAACTGAAATTGGAAAAATTAGAAAAAAAATGTTTAGAAAAAGAGAGAAAATTAATTACCAGTTTATAGTGTCATTGATGGTCCATCCAGAAATGCTGCCAGCCTTTTCCAACGCTTTTCTCCATGTTTCAGCTTTTTCCTTATTTTCTGTCACATGTTTGGAAAATGCTTCTTCATATTTCCTCTTAAGTTTTCTGACATCAGAAGGATCTACGTAATAAAATATGGGCATCAAGATCTGCCCTCTCTTGTCCACGCACTCTATAATATGTGCAAGCTCAGCCAAACACCAAGATGAGTCCGCATAGTTTTTAGAGAATACAACAACAGCGATCTGTGACTCTTGGATGGCCTTCAAGAGTGCTGGACCGATTGACTCACCCCGAGCAAGTGTTTCGTCATCTTTGTACGTGTATATTCCTTTATGTTCAAGAGCCGTGTAGAGGTGACCCACAAAGCCCTTGCGAGTGTCTTCTCCTCTAAAACTCAGAAATACATCATAATTCCATGATTGAGACATAGAGGCAGGAACTGAGTGAGAAGAGGAGGATGAAGAAGCCATTGATTTGTAGATGGAATTTGTTTAGAATTAGTATAAAGGCAATCAGTGGAGATCACCAAAAGGAGAAATGTGGTTTGAGCAGCTGAGATGTGTCAATGGGCATTGGGCATCACATTATATATCTGAGAAATTTCACACTCCAGGAAAAGGCATAAAGAGGAAATTTCATGAAATTTACACATCGGTTTCCTTCATCTTTCTTTGAAATTCTTTATAATGTTAATCAAAGTTTAAAAATTAAGAATTAAAATATTACCGAGTGGAGTCCACATCACACTAATTTCCTACCCACTATATATCACCTACCCACTATGTTTAAACTAATAATTTCCTACCGACTATGATGAAATATAGAGTGAATTTCAAGGATTGTCCTTTATCTTTATACCCATTTTCAGGCGTTTTCCTTTATGTTTAAAATTGACGAGTTTTGTCCTTTATGTTTTCATATCATACACGTTTTGTCCTTTAGGCCTAACTCAGTTAGTTTTTTCAATTAAATTTGGCCATTTGAATTGACAAAAATGCCCTCATGTGCAAAGCACATGACCAAATTTAACTGAAAAAACTAACTGAGTTAGGCCTAAAAGACAAAACATGTATGATATGAAAACATAAAGGACAAAACTCGTCAATTTTGAACATAAAGGACAACGCCTGAAAATAGGTATAAAGATAAAGGACAATTCTTGAAATTCACTCTGAAATATAATATTTAGTTAATGATATGAAACCAGTTGTTAGAATCAACAAAATAAAAAAAAATATATCTATACGAAAGCAGATGTTAGAATCAATCAGTATAATCAATATACATGAGAACAACTGATTTCAATACCGACTTAAGACACATGAGTTCTCAATACGCATCGAGTATGAACTGATGTCAAAAGTCAACGTGTACTGCGCCTTTATCGGGCGATTTGGGGGTTGTCACAAAAAGGGACTGGTCATCGAGGTGAAACGGGTCGAAGCAGTGAGGGTCAAGCCAGGTGACATGGTTAACCTCATTGATGTTGTGTTGTTTTTTTTAAGTTTATTTCCTTTTCGTCAATTTCTTTTATTTAAGGGATATTCGATTTAAATAACCCCAACTTTCATCAATTAGCCGATAACTCTCTCAACTTTCGATTTGTACACCAGCACTCCTAACTTTCAACTTATTGGTAGATAACACTCCATAACTAACAGAACCTTAACACAGTTAGCTGATGTCAGCTGCAATGTCATAAAAAATGCTATGTCAGCTGCCACGTCATCAAAAAAGCCACGCCAGCAAAAATGACCACATTAGCAAAAACTAACTGTGGTGTTAGGGTTCAGTTAGTTGGGTAGTGTTATTGGCCAATAAGTTGAAAGTTTGGAGTGCTCAAAAGTTGGAAGTGTTATTGGCCAATTAGTGAAAGTTAGGGTTATTTAAATCCAATATCCCTTTATTTAAATCTTAATTAGCTCTTGATTTTTTTTTTGGTTATTTTTTCTTCTTAAAGCTAAGGTATTAACCTTTTATTTCATTACTATTGATTCGTAAAAAGCCACTATGATTATTTAAATCTTAATTAGCTCTTTGAATCTTTTTTTGGTTATTTTTTCTTCTTAAAACTAAGGTCTTAACCTTTTAATTTCATTAATATTGATTGTAAATTGTTATGAGTAAAGAATAGAGAAAAAAAGAGAAAATTATTGTTCATCAGTAAATTTAGAGAAAATGTTGTTCACCTCTATAATTTTTAATATTTTCTGAACGTGGTTGTGAGTAGAGGAGAAACAAGAGGTAATGATAAAAGTATAAAAATATTATTTAATGGAAAAGGAGAAAGAAAATGTAGTGATTTTTAGTGTGATTATAGAGATGGAGTAATAGATTTAATTGTGAGTAAAATGTGGTCTACTCATGGGGAGAGATAAACTTTTCACCCTGTTAGGTCCCGGTTTGAATCTGAACGATTGCGAACCGACTCGTACGACGTGCGGAATCCGTGCACGAGCAAGACCGAAACACACGAGACGTACAATAAACGTGATTCTTTGATAGATCTGAAAAGATACAAGAACCGTGAATCACCTAGACACTTTCTCTCTCTAGTTTCTCTCTCTAGAACTAGAGCTCTCAAATGTAGCAAATGAGCAAAAGTGTCAAAAGTCTTCCGAAAAGTTCTAAATGAGAACCCTAAGTTCTCTATTTATAGGGCAAGGGACATAATGAGATATCTCATTATTTACACAAATGCCACCTTGCCTTTTACTAAAATATAACACTATAAGCACAAAACTTAATCTATTTCTGCTACGGACTTGAGATGACGGAGGCGATAGACATACTGCACTAACAGACTCCCCCTTGGATATTGCCGCAGTCAATCTCAAACATTCAGACTCGTAGCTTCTTTTCTTTCTCTCTCTTTAGCTCGAACAGAATCCCCGTGGATCTGTCTTCAGCTCCAGCTCCCCCTTTCGGTAGACTCTTCAGGCTCCCCCTTTCGTCAAGCTTCCGTGCTTTGGGATCGACACCTGGCTTTCCGGTTACAAGCTCTTCTGGGAAAAGTATCCTGGCTTCTATGCACGCTTCCCCTTGCGTTGAGCTCGTCTTCAGACTCCCCCTTAGACTCGGCTGTCGGGATCGTAGTCTGGAATCTGCAATCCTTAAACATTTATAAGTAAAACATTTTTAGATTTCCAGGTATCGTAACCTGGCTCTATCAAACTTTCTAAATCAAGATCCTGGGACTAAGATATATAATAATATGAAATAAATCCAGTATTACTTGATACTCTCCCCCTAACAACAATCTTCAAAGATTTGGCAGTTTCAACGAACCGGATCGGAAACTAGCTCTTTTACAGATTTTAACAATATGAGCATCTAAATCCCTCACAGTTAATCATCCAAGTCCAACTTAATGACCTTGGAGATATCACAAACTGTTTTTGATTTTTGATTTTAAAAACTTCAAGTTTCAAATTAATGAACTTGTTTTATTTTTCAGAAACACAATCAGCATACTTAGATTTTAAAAACTCAGCTTCAGACATCGGTTGTCGAAAATAAAGCAGAAATCAAAATCTTTTTGTATTTTCTGAAAACATAAAGCAGTAAAGAAATATTTACAAACATATTTACAGACAATATTTTTGTTTGAGCTTGCGTCAGAGGATCATATCAGTTTTTGACAAGTCACAAGTACGGTTGAGCTTAGCTACGCATTAGGAATTAAACAATTCACTTAGATTGTCGATATATTGATCCACTTAAATTTTCACACAAAATTCAACTGATTCAGGATACGAATTAGGTATTTTAAGAACTTAAACTCATTCATGTGTCCCACCTCTTGAATATACTCCCGTATCCAGAATCCCAATAATCAGTCTTACAGGTGAGTATACTACAATGATATCTGTACATAAATTAGGTATGCGAGGGCCGAGGGATCTCAGGTCGATACTTCCGTATACGCAGAGAGATATCAGCTTCGACTTTACGGAATGTCCCCTTTTAGAGGATCTTTTAGCTACAACAGCAGCGACTATCAATTTTATTGTTTCATCGGCATGCTGAGGGTTTATGCTATGTTTCAAGCATTTGCAGAAAGTATTATCCAAGGACTAGGTCAGAACTACCGTTCAGCAGAAGTCCCGGAATAATACCCCAGACATCATTGAGTATAAAGACCTAGTATATCAGATTATGAGACCTTTCAAACAAGATTTCAGGGATTACCTATATATCCAAGTAGTGTTCCCCACGAAATAAGCAAGTTTGAATTTAGGTTTATATCCCGAAAAAGTTTACTAAATGTATAAAAATCTACCGACACATCATCAGTGAGACTGTTTAACGCTATATAATCAATACATTTCTTTAGCATACTGTAACTATCTACTGATGTACTATCATTTCCTCTTTTTACGCAAAAACTCAATTTTGAATTTTTATCATGTTTTTGGCTTTTTCAAATTTTTCTAATGTTTTTGGATTTTCTGACAATATTACTCCCCCTAAAATTCAAAACCATTTAAAGAAAATTTGACAAACCGACACTGATAGCTTTGTCTCGCCATCCATTTTCTGCTTCACATGCACTGATTTGCAGAAAAATATAACGTACCCCCATGATTTACAACCCATTGATTTTCGACAGTTTGAAAACCGTTTTTCAATCTTGTGAAAGTAATCATGTTTGTTCAGCCGTGAGGGTTTCGGCGTATTCAATCAGAACTCCCCCTTACAACAAACTATTTTCCCATAATGATTTCAAAACACTTAAGTTTGTGTTAATCAGAATGGTTTTTCCGGAAAAATTAGTTTGTTTACCCATCACTTGTGGGTTCGGGCTCATCTCATCACTTTGTTCTCTTTTAACCATTTTGAAAATTTAACATTATTAGGTCAAACACCACTATCACTTGTAGAAAATCAAGTACAACTTAATGTCCTTGATTAACCACTCGTAAGACGAAATATCACAGTTACCATCCTGTGAATTTCTCAAGAAAAATGCCGATACCTGCTTCACACTTACCAACCTGGAAGCTTCGGCAAGTCAGGAATTTAACCAACAGATTTATGTACCCAAGCCTGACCAGTCTTGGGTGTGTTTTGAACATTTCTCTTTTCTTCATAAAATTCTTTTGCCCCTTTTACCTTTCCATCAACCATCTTGCTAAAAATATGTTTAACATTGCTATTAAACATTTTTCCAGCATCAACACCTTTTGATTTTAGGTTTGCGGCTCGTAATGGTGGAAAGTTCTCATCATTCATTAACAGAACTGTATCTTCCTTTTTTACCTCAACTTGTGGCTCCTCTGATTTTGTGGAATCAGATTCATTGCCCGAACTTGGCTTGTCCGACTTGGATGAGTCAGATTCATCGCCAATAACTTTCTTTTTCTTCTTGTTTGTCCTCAGATTTGCATCAAAAGAATTCGATTTTCTTGACTTTTTCGTCGAGTGAATCGATTCATCAGAACTTTTATTCGAACCAACCGGTGAACCCGAAGACAAAATCTTCTCCAAATACTCTCTTGCCTTCTTCCTCTTCTTCCTCAACCTGTCTCTCTGCCCCTGTGAAAGTTTCACTTTCTGTTCTAGAACCTTCTGTTCTTTGGGCTTGACATTGACTGGTTTCTTCACCGTTCTCTGAGATTCATCCCTTGATCTTCCCATCGATCTCCTTGGGCAATCTCTGACAATATGTCCTTTGATATGACAATTATAGCATCTTCGTGTTTCAAAATTCCAATTCTGGCAATTAACAGCAATGTGTCCTTTCACACCACAGGTGTAGCACACTCTGTTATCGTACCATCCACTTCTGTCAGTCCAAACCTTCAGATCATAACATTGTTTGGCTTGTTGATAATCATTTCTCCTCTTCAATGTTGGATTTGTCTTTTGAGCACTGTGGTCAAACCTGCACCACTTATTACCATTATTTTGTGAGTTTTCATTTACAAATTTTTGTGATTTTTTTATAATGATTGGATGACTGAACTGATGAGCTTTTATTTTCATTTTTAAAATTTTTCGAATTTTTAACTTTTTGTTTCTGTTCTACACTCTTCTTAACAAGTTTTTGTTTAGAACATTCACCTGTTTCAGTAGATTGCAAAACAGTATTTTTAAATTTTTCTTGTAAATCTAGAAATATTTTTCTTTTCTTTTCCTTTTCTTTTTCATCATCAACTTTGTCATCACAATCTTCAATTTTGACTTTGTCAAAATTTGTGACTTTGTCACTTATTGGAACAGAATTGATCGGTTTTGGACAAACATATGATGCAGAAGTCACAAAACTTTTCAATTCGTTTTCTAAATCAGCAATTTTCTTTCTATTACCTTGGGCTTCATGCTCAAGTCGAATGATTTTATCAAGATGAGAATTTATTTCACATTGTTTTTCAAGATTATTTTTACCAAAAATATATCTCTCATCTTCTAAAATCTTTAACTGACTTTTGAAATCATTTTCAAATTTTAATTTTTCATTTTCAAACTCTTTTTCTTTTTCTTTCAAAATCTTGTTATCCAATGTCAAACTGTCCACATCACTCAACAGTTTGATATTTTCAGATTTTAGTTTTTCACAGTTCAAGCGCAACTCCAGAATCTGTTCATCATCAGCTTTCTTCCCATCTTTCAAAGCTTTGTTTTCCAATGTCAAATTATCCGCATCACTCAAGAATTTGGCATTGTCTGCTCCAAGTTTATCACATTTTGAGCATTTTTCATTTATCTTTTCAACATCATCTTCTTTCTTTGTTTCCATCCTGAATGTTCCTGCACAAAAAAATTTAACAAAATCAAGAGGGTTTGCATATTCATCAATAAAACAACCTCTCTTAATATCATATTTCATGACATTTTTTGCAGCAAGACATACAGAAAATCTTTTTCTCATTTCAATGATCACATCCAAATTTATCTTTTCTAAGTCCCTTTTTATTTCATTCATCAACTCTACTTTTCTTGTTTCTTTATCAAACTCATGTGATCTAAGTTTATTGATGAATTCTCTATAATGAAGCTTTGAGAAACTAGCATCCCTTTTTAGTTCACTTAAAAATTCATCCCATTCTAAAGGTAATGCATCAGCAAATTTTGAAATTTTTTCAGCATTTGAAACCCTTATTTCATATTTATCTAACTTATCATTCAACTCATCAAATCGTTTATCCAACTTCTCCAATGATTCATGTTTCATGCATAGGAAATTTTCGGATCTTTTAATCCAAACGTCCTTCTTGTTCTTCTTATCAATCCAAGAATCAGAAATCCAAACGTTTAAATTTTTAAGATTCTCGTTTTCCTGTTCATCAAACATTTTATCCATCTTGAATCACCTGAAACACGAACAAACAAACACAATGAGTTTAACCAATATCAAACAAATGAATCGGACGGGTATCCAATCGAGAAAATCAACACAAGTCAACAGTGAAAATAATCTCGTGACAACGCTTGTCCGTTTGAGTGAGACTGTTATTTGTTCGGGTGAGATGGAATCCGGATGAAGATCCGTTCGGATGGAGATCCGGATGATGATTCGTCCGGATGGTGATTCGGATGGTGATACGTACGGGTGGGGATCCGGGAGATGTTGTACGCACGAGTGGGGATCCGGGAGATGTTGTACGCACGGGTGGTGATGCGTACGGGTGGGGATCCGGGAGATGTTGTACGCACGGGTGGTGATGCGTATGGGTGGGGATCCGTGCGTATGAAGGTGACTCGTCCGGATTTCTTGTTGACCTTTTGACCACAATTAATAAACTCACTTGCAAGTTGCAACCTGACAATAACACTTCAATCACGTGAAAGCCATTATATCACATGCATATCTCAATTAAATGCACTGACAGAATTCACACTACAATTTCATTGGACCTCTAATATGAAATCACATGGGTTTGTGATGTAAGAAAGCCACTAGAGCCGAGATATTCACGTGATGATCTGATTTAGTTTATGATGACAACAAACAATAGCAATCACATACAATCTGTCATCAATAAACGGTGCTGACAAAATTCTAATGTAATCACGTGATGATTAAAGACAGCAACTGAATTATTGAGAGAATATGTTGACTAAATGACTTGATCGTGTGAAATGATTGTGACACGTATTTGCTATCCGTGCGTGTGACAGAGTCAACAGGTCAACACGGATTAAAAATGCTATCCGTGCGTATGACTGAGTCAACAGGTCAACATGGATTAAAAATGCTATCCGTGCGTATGACTTATCCGCACGGATAGGTCATGCGTGCGTATGAACATCAAGAACAACAGCAACAGTTTACAACTTTTACGCACCACAAAAATCTAATTTTCTCACAAAATACTTAGAGTTATGATTTGAAATTTTGAAGGCTTGTTCTATACTGAATTCCGATTGCAATGAAGTATAATTTGATCAATATCGTCCACTAAAATGCCGTAGATCTGAGTTCAAAGTTCTGGTACGAACTTGTCAGTTTATGAACAAATTGATTGAGTTTTAATCTGTTTTATGAATTAAAACTTTCACAGATTATTCAAAAAACAGTTTCGCACAATATTCTTCAAGTTCGAACCATTTTTAACCAGAAAATCTCGTTAGATTTTGAAAATCGTGACAGAATATGAAGAAGATGAAGAACTTAGACAAATCTGAGTGGAATTTCGATCTGAATCTGCTGAATTCAAGTGCGAAATCGTGTGAATGATCTGAGCAATCGAACTCCCGCTCTGATACCACTTGTTAGGTCCCGGTTTGAATCCGAACGATTGCGAACCGACTCGTACGACGTGCGGAATCCGTGCACGAGCAAGACCGAAACACACGAGACGTACAATAAACGTGATTCTTTGATAGATCTGAAAAGATACAAGAACCGTGAATCACCTAGACACTTTCTCTCTCTAGTTTCTCTCTCTAGAACTAGAGCTCTCAAATGTAGCAAATGAGCAAAAGTGTCAAAAGTCTTCCGAAAAGTTCTAAATGAGAACCCTAAGTTCTCTATTTATAGGCCAAGGGACATAATGAGATATCTCATTATTTACACAAATGTCACCTTGCCTTTTACTAAAATATAACACTATAAGCACAAAACTTAATCTATTTCTGCTACGGACTTGAGATGACGGAGGCGATAGACATACTGCACTAACACACCCAACCAATCACCTCATGCCATATTAATTCTTTTCTCCTGCTCCTCTCTTGCACTCAAACATAAGAGGTGATGGCTATCCTTTAAAGAAAGAGTAAATTACAAGTTTTGTCATTTATGTTTGTCCCAAATCTCAGGCGTTGTCCTTTACCTTTAAAATTGATGACTTTTGTACTTAATGTTTGAAAATGTTGCACGTTATGTCCTTTAGGGCAAACCCAGTTATAATTTTCAGTTAAGTTATGTCATGTGCACTGCACATGAGGGTTGAACGGTCATTTCACCTCCCTACTTGTCTTTCCCCCCTTTTAATACCCTAATTTACTTCATCTTCAACCTTCATACTCATCTAAACCATCATGCCCTTCATATTCAGTTTGGATCAATCACTCAAGAACAAGATCATAATCTTGATGAACATTTGAACTTCTACACTGTAACCTAACACCATTTTATAGCACCACTTCGATTTCGATAAGTTCCGAGCCGCAACATACTCTCCATCTTCAACATACTCTCCATCTTCGGGAGAATTTGCAGTCAACAACCTTGGTGATTCCACATCATCTGAAAGATTATAATTTCAAAATCCACTAATGTAACGTTGCCAGTAAAGATTCTGTAACCAAACCCTTATCTTATTCTACTCAGATCTTTGTGTTTCGTCTTCAACAGACATGGGTGAATCCACGTGTCTCATCAATTCTTTATCTTTTTGTTTCCAGCATGCCCCATGAATCCAATAATCATGTAAGTCTTGATAAATTATGGGTTCTGGTTGTTGAGCACCAAGTGTTTGTTGAAATGCTCCACTGAATTCATTTCAAATGAAACATAATTTAGTGTAATGTTGGATTGTTTTGATTACCACTACCATGAAAGTTTTGATAAATTAAGGGTTTTGGTTGTTGACTACCAAGTGTTTGTCAAATTGCTCCAATGAATTCATTTCTAATTTAATATATTTTTGTGAAATGTACTGTTTTGATTCCAACTACAATGAAAGTTTCGAGAAATTGAAGGTTTTAAATGTTGAGTACCAGGTGTTTGTTGAAACCCTAGATTAATTTGAGACTTCGACTGCAGTTGAAACCCGAAGAATTGGGGCAAATGATGGATATGGTTGTTAATGGTGAGGAAGATGGTGGTGTTGTTGGGAGACGGTGGTTGTGAAGAGGATGAGTGTGGAGCTAGAGGTTGTGATTGACGCCGTTAATGGCGGAAATTTGGAGAAAAGGGGAAGTGTATTGTTCTTTGAAATCAAGATCTGAAGGTTATTATGTGTATGATTGGTGTTGAAGACAAGTGGGGAGGTGAATGACCGTTCTACCCTCATGTGCAGTGCACATGACATAACTTAACTGAAAATTATAACTGGTTTTGCCCTAAAGGACATAACGTGCAACATTTTCAAACATTAAGTACAAATGTCACACCCCAACCGATGGTGGAATCGTCGGGGCGCGGCACTAGGCGAATCAGATTGCTCGAGAGGATCCATAACAACTAAATTGCGACAGTATTTAATGCGTTCATTATCCCATACTAATAAACAAGTACAATCACATAAGCTGTCATGAATTTTCATGTTCTCTCAAACAATACAAATCCGACAACCTAGATTTTAGGTGTGTTTCTAGACTTCCTAGCTTGATTTGATGTAGACTGTGACCAGTGTTGTAGAAGGCGTTAGGCGCTAGTCGGGCGGTGAGGTACCGCCTAGGGATTAATCGGGATTAATCGGATTGGGATTTTTATATGTATTTTTTCAAAATTATATATATATACCCAATAATATAAAAATAATACTTCAAAATTCACATAAATACTTCAAGTTTCAGATAGTATGGTTCGATTTTGACCGATTTTGACTGATTCTGACCAATTTTGACCGCCTGGGACCGATTTTGACCGATTTTAACCGATTAATATAGGCCGATTAATCCGATTTTTGACCGCCTAGGACCGATTTTGACCGACTTTGACCGACTCCGATTAATTGGCCGACTAGCTCAAAATTAGTCAGTAACTAGCCGCCTAGCGCCTAGGCGCCGATTAATCGGCCGCCTAGGCCGATTTTTGCAACACTGACTGTGACTAAACCTGCAACATACGTTAAAACAACGTCAATACAAAAGTATTGGCGAGTATACAAGTTTTGATAGTGTAGCGTAAATAGTTAAAAGTGGTGCGAATTACTAAATACATAAACGAGATACCTCAACATACATGTATATAAGACAGATACTACCAGCTAAGTCACTCGAGTTGCGATTGCGATTGCTATTCATCCTAACTAGACCCCGTCGGGTTCTATACTACTATACTAGTTAAGGCAGGACCTCGCGAGTATAAGTCCTAACACATATGTAACTAGCATCACGTGTAAATATGCATAACATTTATTCGCGGGTGATAAATAATTTGATTGATTAATTCGTTTGATAAGGTTGATTTAATAGGGACGTATGTTACACCCAAAATGCGATAAAAAGGGTTCGAGTATACTCACAGTCGGTGTTCAGCAAGTAAACACAACTTGGTTGGATTGAAGGGAGCGAGTCTGAAATTAGCCTGATTACAGATTGATAGCGCAAGCGTCGAACAGCGCGTTTAAACGATGAGATGCGACTGAGAATTCTGCACTTTAAGTGGGTTTTAGGCACTTTCCGGCACTTTATCTATCACCTAGTGACGCAGTTTTATGGTCCTTACTTCCCTACACACCATACTAGTGTAGTACCTTGTCCCTGGCCCATATTGGGTCTCAAAACACTGTCTGTCTATGTACTGAAGCATTTTCTGAGTTATATGCTAACTGTGCTAACTGTGCTTTGTGCATCAAGTATGTCAATATAGTTTGTATGTGAACATGATGTGGCATTATGTAGTATGTGATGCGCATGTAAGTATGACGCAGTAATCAGAAAGCAGTTATGTATAATCCAGCACAATCATTAGGTATTAATTAATATTAATTAATTGTACGGATACCTGAACTTATGAGGGTTGTCACAGAATACTGAAAGGTACTAAATGTTTTCTGTAGCTACAAATAAGTTTAATTATGGTGGTTAAAATGTACATGAAAGACGTTGGACCAGAACATTGGGTCTGCGAAGTCGAAGGTTGTTCTACTTGCTACGCCAAGTCACTTGTTGCTTCATCAAAATGTTGGGATTTTTCAATGCTTAACCACTTGCTAATCTGAAACAAATCAGTCATAGTCATGATTCCATACAATATGAATATTAGAGGACTTTGTATCATACATGATCTCAATTGTCTTTTCATCTTCTTCCCAAAACTCTGAGCTAGCATTTGCCTTTTCCCTTGAACCACCTTTTTCTTTTTGAACGGCAAATTTGGATCATTGAGCGTCCACTGGACTATCATCGTGCCACCAGCAAAACCACCCGATCATATCCATCTCCACTATGACCCTTGACAAGCTATGACCACCCATGTGATGTGTGTGCATGTGGCTCAAGCAACCAAACACAAAGGAGGGTCAGGGACGGGCACCAACAGTTTGCTTGTCAAGTTGACGGGTCAGTTTATTGTGTTGTTTGGATCACTTAGGGTCCACTGGCGTATTATCGTGTCACCCACGAAACCACCCGATCATATCCATCTCCACTATGACCCTTGACAAGCTATGACCACCCATGTGATGTGTGTGCATGTGGCTCAAGCAACCAAACACAAAGGAGGGTCAGAGACGAGAACCAAAAGTTTGCTTGTCAAGTTGACGGGTCAGTTTATTGTGTTGTTTGTTAATCGGATACTTTCCGTGCTCAGCTTTCATCTATTTTAGGTTTACCATTCTTCTGATTAAATTTAGTGTTTGAAGAACATACTTCGTTCATTCTGTTGTGACGATCAAAGCCGTGATCTTGGCTTCTTCTCGTACCCTGCAACCTAGAAATCATGTTGTAGAATAAAAAAAAAGAGGTAAATGGTATAACATTTAAGAATCATATGAAATGAAATGTAAATGATCCTATTATTAATAAAAGATCATTCTTGCACAATACTGAATCTATATTTTTGCATGAAGGAAATCATGCAGGTGTGTGTGTGTTGGTAATCCAGAAAACTCAACAACCGTGCCACCATATCAACAAATGCCATTGATTGTTGTTCTCAAAATAAGTTACTAATCCCAATACCTCTGTGTAAAAACTCATCATGGTTTGCATGATTATACCTACTTTGTTCATTGAGGCATTTCATCAAACATTTGGTGTGTATGAAACTACAAACCTCAACTGACTACAATATACAAATAGATTAAGAAGACGATTTTTTTGGGGTCACCCATCAATGCATTAACCTTTAATATTTTAATATACCAACACGACACGATTGACACCTATACTGATAAATGTATCCACTAACTCTCACATACATATAACACACAATACACTTACATGAACAAGCTCATTATACACATGAATTTGAACATCGGCCTGTCGTATTCTTTTACATCTATTAGCTTAAACCCGACCAACAGCCAAGATCAACCTGATGAATCGTTGTAGCAAAACTGTTGAATTAGTTACTAGCTTACTACTAGAAAAGAGGGTTTTTGTCATGAAACTTTTAGTCACAAAACGGTAGCAATTTCCTTGTTGTCACCATTTTGCCACCGAAAACTTGGTGACAAAAACACCCGTGTCAATTGCCCTAATGTCACCAAATAGCCACCATTTTTATATTTTGCTACCAGATTTTTGCCACAACGAAATTGGTCAACATTATTTGCCACTGCTTCTTGTTTGCTATCGAGTTGTGACTAATTTTTTGCCACTTTTTTTGCCACCGTTTGATATTGCCACCATTTAGCTACCAACCATTTGCCACCATTTTTTCTTTGAAAATCGATGGTATTTAGCACACTTGTTGAATTATTTGCTACCATTATTTGCTACCATTTTGTAATTGCTTGATTTTTTTTCATAAAAATTACATATAAAAAAAAATTACAAAATTATATAAAAAAGTCTAATAAGTTCACGAAAACCCAAAATTATATATAACATCTATGTTTGAAAAGCATATAAAACACAATGTGAACTGAACCATCAAATAACTAAAATTATCCTACTATGATAAACATCGAAACATTCAAAACCAAGTGTTTATAGCCTATCTTCGAACTGTACTTGTTAACATAGCTTCAATTTGTGACATCCTATCGAGCATAGCATCTTTATCAACTTTATATTTTTCTTTTTCAGCCAACAACCCCGGAATAATTCCATTTAATCTTTCTTTTTCTTCATCCTTTTCCTTAGCGAGCCCCATGATTACTAAGTTCAACTTCTCAATCTACAAAACAATCAATGAATTGAATCAAGAAGTCAGAATTGACGAAAACTAATAACGGGTCAAGTTGGTTGCAAAGATAACAATATCCAATTGTGAGCTACAATTCAAGTGCTAGAAGCTGAAAAGCATGTTTCATTATGTTTACACATTCAATTCGGATATATACCGGTCATAACAAACTACATGAAATTATAGACTACATACGATTCCAAAATCTAGATATAAAGCCAAACTAAAATATTTTGGGTTGATGAAATTCCATTTGATAAATTGATGCATTTTGAATCTGCTACTAGGCTAATTAAAAAAAATAAGTGGGCCGCCAACATCACAGGTTTTATACTTTTAAACCAACCCAACCCGGCCCGAAACCCATTTCAACCCGGACCCGTTCCAACCTGAACCCATCCCGACCCGAACCCATTTTGACCCGAACCAAAACAACCCTTTTTTATTTGACCCATTTTGACCCGGACCCCTTTTGACCCGAACCCATTTTGACCCGCAACCCGAGCCGGCCCACCCGTTTTGCCGGGTGTAATCACTAACTATCAGGAATACAACTAATATTGAAGTGCCTTTTTTATACTTTTAAACCAACCCTTACCCAACCTGACCCGAAACCCATTTCAACCCGGACCCGTTCCAACCCGAACCCGTTTTGACCTGAACTCATCCCGACCCGAACTCGTTTTGACCCGAACCAAAACAACCCTTTTTTATTTGACCCATTCTGACCCGAACCCATTTTCACCCGCAACCCAACCAGAGCCGACCCACCCATTTTGCCGGGTGTAAACTAACTATCAGGAATACAATTAATATTAAAGTGCCTTTTTTTATTAAATTATGCATTCTAAGCACATATAATGATACAATTATTCAACACACATGAATACATGCGCCTGTATGAGGTCTATAAAACCATGGAAAAAGTAGCTGAAGAAAATGGCCTAATTGTTCATTCTGAACCGCATGAGATTTTCACGGTTTCTAGGAGTTGTGTATGAGAGTTTGTCACTATGTATGAGGTTATGCGACATATATGTGAATTAATGACCCGTTTAGCACCCATTTACACAACCCAAATCGACCCATTCATAAGTAAATGTGTATAAATTGCCACCACTTAAAAACGCAAGTTGTTGAAACTTGAAAAGCGACTAACCTGGCCTGCAGGAACATTAAGATCGCCTGTCACTTTCAGAGCTTCAACATACTCAAAAAACTCGACATCATTCGCACCACTCCAGTTGCCATATTTTCGCTTCAGTTGTACCACCTCAGTACCATATGGGCCAAATGCACCAACATAAAGGCCTATAAAGAAACCAAATAACCATCTTAATTATTATTTGCAATTTGAAACATTTTTCAATATCTTACACCATCTCTTCAACCCACACATCAATTTCTACCATAAACGACTAAATCCAACATTCTATACTATATGGACAACACAATTGATGAAGTTCAGCAGATGGCTAATATAGAAGAAGTTCTTTTGTTTCACTTTCATGTGATTCTATACTATATGGACAACACAATTGACATTAATCTTGCAAAAAACCATCAAACTCTTGCTGAAAAAGCTTGATCATATACCTGACCAGCTTATTTTGGATAACATAGGTAACTGCAATGAATGGATGGCTAATCAAGCCATTAATAGCTATGTCATATAGCGTTAACCTTGCCAACTATAGTGTTAAAAAACTAGGATTGTAACGCTGAATGATATTGTTAACTTTTCACGTATTATTTGAAGTGTCAGACTGTTAGTGGTAAC
The DNA here is from genome assembly GCA_030545235.1 of Helianthus tuberosus. Classification (NCBI taxonomy): domain Eukaryota; kingdom Viridiplantae; phylum Streptophyta; class Magnoliopsida; order Asterales; family Asteraceae; genus Helianthus; species Helianthus tuberosus. The sequence continues at coordinate 909,724 of JARYGA010046105.1, forward strand.
TATAGTGTTAAAATACTATCTATTGTCCATTAACTTATCATCTCCTTCTAAAACTATTTTTTCCTCCTTAAATTTTCTTTTTCACCAGTTTAAAAAGCTCATTATCAGTACACCATAACTGCTATGCGCCAAAGCTATCAAAAACTACTAAACCACTAGGTTTTTCTTCAGTCTCAATAATCAGGCAAATAAAAAAAAGACTACACAAGAACTAACTAAGGCACATGTTCAATAATTTCCTACACATGTAGCCACTCGATATTATCCACCACAAAACAAACTCGATTATCACCACTGCATAACAGCTATGCATCAAAGCAATCAGGAAACTACTTAACCACTAGGTTTTTCAACACAGGCTCATTAATTAGGCAAAATAAGGACTATACAAGCACTAACTAAAGCATATGTTCAGCAATTTCCAACACATTTAGCTACTCAATACAAACCGTCACAAAAAAAAATCGATTGAACAAAACTCGAATTCCATAACAATAATAATGAAAGAGAGAAGACGAACTTGTTACTGGCGTGAATTCTCCGGCGACGTAATGCTTCAAACTCTTCAATAACGAAATCGACGAAACTTTGAACGGTATAGCGCCGACAGCCACCGGTTTTTAGGTTACGATAACTGAACAACATCGGTTTAGAAACTAGAAAACGAGAGAAGTGGAGGTGGGAGAGGTGAGGTGATGTCCGGCAACCGGAGGTGGGGGAGGGGAGAGGTGAGAAGAAGAAGACCAAAAGAGAAGAGGAAGTTATCTCAAATCATCGCTGCCCTTCTCATTCATTTACTGATTACTTAAGTACAACTAGACATGTTCACAATAACCCGTTATACTACTCTACAATTAAACTTCAAGTCCCTCTATTATTTAACACCTAACAATACTCCCCCCATAAAAGATTTTTGTCCCCAAAAATCAAAAAGAAAAAAAAATTGCTAATCAAAGCTATCAAAACCAAACTTGAAAAATTCTTCATCTGCATGAAAATAAGCAACAAGGTTGGAGCATGTTTGATGCGGGCCCAAGTGTGGAGGAGCGGGCCATCTTGTATTTGGAGGCCCAAGATCGCGTAACAAAAGGGGCTTCACTAAAATGGCTCTAACTTGGGCTACGGAGGTCCGTTTTGGGCGTGCGACCAGGCCCAAAACACTTATTTCTATTAGTTATTTGCATTTTTATGTTTTTTGGACTATTTTGGGCATTTTGTTTTAGGCCGTGTGTTTGGCCCGTTATCTTTTTTAGGCCCATTTCGAATTTCTGTTCTTATTTATATGTCCCTTTAGTAATTGAAACGATCAGACTTGAATTTTGAGACAACTGAATTTTCACTTCAAATTCCGTGGCCTTTGGGTTGCAATTTGGGGGTTGGGGAAGAACTACACGGGTATTCGTAGAATCAACGTGTTTGATCTTCATTATCACACTACTCACTACATCAATGTTGATCTTGTTGATCTGGCACTGTTTAATAGAAATGCATGAAGCTTTTGAGCAAATTCAAAGGATGTTGCAGCCTTTTTGACACAATTAAAACAATCTTTAATATGTGATTCTTGTTGTAGCTTGAACTTTTTAACCCCAAGTGCTTCAATAGTGAGCAGAGAAATCGATATTGAAATCGATATATCAGGATCACCAAAAGCAACACCAGTAGCAACAAACACAATAAACTTTCCTTGTCTAAATCCATTCAATGTTGTATCCCTTTGATGTTGAGATATGTCACCATTTAATGCCTCAGTTACATCTCTTTTTATCTTCCTCTTGGTTGATCTTTGTTGTCCATCTTTAACATGATTCAGCAAAGTCCCAACATACCCGTCCAACCAGCCCAACTTTTGGCCAGAAGCACTCGAACTAGAAACACTAGCTTGATTAGAAGAAACATTCTTGACCACTATGCTCTTTTTACCGACAACTTGAAAACAATCATCATTTATTAATATGCCACAAGCACCATATTTATTATATTTATTTGAATCTTCTTGAATTTTCTTCCATTTAACTAAACAGAGATGCCAACCTGGTTTCCATTCAAAATTTGATTTAGATATAAACATGATCGTGTTTACGTAATATAGTCTATTAAAGAAAGTATTGGTAACGATCACCTAGGTAAGGGAATCGCCCCTAATCCGTTGGCGAGGTCGTTGTATGATGAGAAAAAGAAGCGGAGTTAATCGTCAAGGTAAGGAAATCACTCCTATCTCGATGATATGTCTCCACTTGTTGTTACGAAAAGTGTAAATAAAATTACGTGAAATTATGCATGCTAATAGTGTAAAATCATATGAAAGGTATTAGTATGATGTATGCGCAAAAGTGAAATCTCAAAAATGGTTCAAAATTGAGAAGAGAGAATTGCATCATAAGAGATTTAAAATAATAAAGTGTAAGTTCGATTAAAACTTGGATGGTTTCAAAATGGAACTTTGACTAACCGAAGTGGTCGAAAAGTCTTTTGAAATTGTGAAGCATGCTTTGGCCTAATAGGTGATATACTCTCGCCGACAAGTCGGTTAACGGTATTCACCCTTCCGGTTACTACATGCTCCAATTCAATCGGAAATTCGAGACTTGGCGAGATTTATGGAAAATCAAGGAGTGAGACTAGTCGACGAGATGCGGGTTTCACCCCTAACTTGACCATTTCGTACCCTAAGTGTGGTTGGTACTCGTCGGGTCAAAATTTAATTTCGACACATTGACGAGGGTCCACTAGAATTTGAAATTGAAATTCTTCATCAAGGTGAGGACTTCACTCCTAACTTGATGACGAATTTCATGTAAAACGAATAGGTAGATTGAGAGTCGTTCACCAAATTATGGATTTCATGCCTATTTTAGTGAAGTCGTCTCGTTTGTATGATACAAGTGTTTGCGGATTTAGAATAGTCGAGTAGAATGTATGAGGAAAATCGTATGTCGAAGTTTAAACAAACAAGTATAAACGTGTCAAGAATGGCACATAAAGAACGAAATATTAAAACAAATATTAACACAAAATAAAACAAGTATTAACACATAAGAATAGCATATCAAATATTAACACATAGGTGGCATATACATTTAAAAGATAAAAAGAGGATAAATAAGAAGTAATTAAAGTAGCATGCAAGTAGTCTGGAGCAAAACGTAGAAATAAGGCTCTAAAACTATCTAGGTAAAAGTATTCCTACTTTTCCTAATTCCCTATAGTTATGGCTCTGATACCAATCTGTCACACCCCAACCGATGGCGGAAACATCGGGATGAGACGAACAAATTGCTCAAAACATCATAACACTATGTGACAATATAAATTAAATTGGATTTCATAAATTGCTAAAGTATAATACAAGAAATCAACATAAACAACATTGTTTCGAATGTACAACAACAAAATAGTTTAATCTAAGTGTGTTTCTAAGTCCACCTAAATCTTGTTTCTTCACTTAGCATCATCTTCTCTATCAAACCTGCAACATGTATTAAAATAGAGTTCAATGCAAAAGCAAAGGCGAGTATACAAGTTTGATACATAGTATAACATAGAATAAAATTGTTTAACGTGCTTGTATCCAACATGAACAACAATATGCAAGTTACTAGTACGCTGAGATTGTGTAACAATATGTTCAAACCCAAGAATCCAATGCGTTAAAATAGCCTATCCCATAGTATCACGGGAGGTAACATGTTTGCACCCAAAAGTGTTTAAAAGTAAAATGGATTCAAGTATACTCACAAAATTGCATATGCTTTCCGATTATCCAAAGTGACGAAGTTGTTGAGACTAGAAAGTTGAATGTGTTCGATTTGGAGTTTGAGAGGTGTTTACATATGGTTCTAGAGATTTGGAGTTTAAATAGCATGAAAAATAACATATGAAAATAATCATCTAACACCTATGACACTTGTTCTTGACACTATGAAACTCTAAAAGAGTTTAAATGTTTTCATGGAACAAGGTTCCATTAGAATCGTGACAAGTTGTCAAGGCCTAAGATGATACAATCTACTAGCTTGACGAATGTCCATTAGTTCATCACCAAGAGTTCGATTATTTGGTTGTTACATAAGTATTACATAGTGTATATTACATCATATATGTTAAGCATGAGTTAGAAGATTAAAGTCTTCATTTAGGCACCTCTAAGTATCATAGAATTTGTAGGTCCACCCGGAGGATCGAGTAACCTCTATTCCCTGTTTTCCGACAAACCCGAAAGTGCGGAATCCAAACGGGTAAGTTAAACCAAGTGACGAACACGTAAGACACAACGATTCAACGATTAACACTCCATTGTATTAATGCTATGAAAGGGTTTCAATACAATGTTTACAAGATGCTCTCATAAACTCTCAGTGTGTGTGTGTGTTTACAGTGTTCGCTCTCAAATCTATTCAGACTTGTCTAATGTGTTCTGTCTGTTATCTGTGTATATATACTGAAACACTACGACGAAACATATCACAGTCGACGAAACAAAATGTTTCGTCGATGAAACACAATAACATATCATCAAAGTCGACGAAACACATTTGTTTCATCGACCCACATGTTACAGTAATGGGTTTCGCCGTTTGTAGTCTGGCCCAAGTTGCCCAAGTTTAGTTACGGCCCAAGTGACTTTTTGTCCCAATCATGCACACGCAAATGAATTCCAATATGCAGATTGTAGACATTAGTCAAAGTTGTGACATCATCATGACATCATCATGATGATGTCATGATGATGTGGCGTCGGGAAGGCTCGCGGCGCTTCGTGCTTCGCGTGACGAACTCTGGGGCGCATGACGGAGGAATGTCGTGACGTCGGGCTTGAGCCGAACCTAACCGGGTCGAACCGAACCGAGTTGAACTGAACCGAGTTATGTCCACTTAATATGTATCAACAAACTCCCCCTTGGATGCTACTCGTGAGGTTCATCTTCCATGTCAGAGGATCTTCAAAGTCTTCACGCATCGTGAGTAGAAAGTGTATTAACAAACTCCCGCTTTCATTTAGGAAGTGTATCAATAAACTCCCCCTTTGATTATGCTCGTGAATCTTTTGATCTTCAATGCTTTAGATCCTTTGTGGTGTTGATGATAGGTCAACGGCAACTCGATCATCTTTATCTTTTGAGTGCCTTCATGTCGTGTCTTCATTCCGAAGCTTGTCAACGAACATGTTCTCTTCGCCTTTAGCATCTGCACATGCAAGAAAGCTAAACGCGTAATGAGAACAACTGCTTGGAATATAGTTAACATAAACAAATGACACACATGTGACCATGTTTTCAACTACCGTCCGACAGTTAGTTTGAAAAGTTAACAGATTTTTTCAATTTTGATTATTAACTTTCAAAACTTGCAAACTCTGACCGTTTATGAAGAATCAGTCCTTTTGGTTTTCAACAGATTTCAGGCAACGAATACTTGAGTTCCAACATCGGTTAATCAAAACTAAAGCAGAAATAAAATCTTTTTGGCTTTTATAAAGTTTATATTAAAACACACCTAAAATCTTTTTGGAATTTTGAATATTTCAAACTTAAAGACTGAAAGCAGTAAATAAATATATACAGAGTTGCAGAAAGTAAGAAAAGTAAATATGTACAAATATTCTTTTTGCGAGTTTCGAGGGTAAGAGAATCATATCAGTGTACGGTCATGCCAAAACACTCTTGTTGTTCTTTTTGTTAACATATAGATAAACATCCTATAACGATTATCGGTATTGTTATCCACATAAGCTCAACTTATCAGATGTAATCATGGCGAGGGGATACGTTAAGGTATGATTTATACTTACCGACCGGTGTTCATCCATATCACGACACATTCCCGTATCAAGGTATGCACGAGGGTTCATCTTACTGGTGAGTATACCATTTATCATCTGTTTTTCCGTATAAAAAGATGTGAGAAACTCACTTATTTTGATGAAAACAAGCCCTATGTGATAGAATCACTTATTGATGAGGAACTTGATTTTCAGATGCATGAGGGGCACAAGAGCAAGTCCGTGAACAGGTCAGTACTTTCGTACAGCAAAGAGACGAACTTGACTCCCGGATAAATGTGATATATTATCACTTGTTTGAGGGATATGTGATTGTTGATCACTTATTGAGGTCGAATGCAATATGTACACGTATGTATGATATCATGGAAGATCTAGACTTCGTCTCCGTTTTGTTTCGGTAAAAGAAACAACCATGATACCCAGATGATAAACAGCATAAAGACCACATATCTCAGAACCTCGACAATCTCTCAAACGAAATTTCGGTACTAAGACCATATGCCAATGAGTGGTTCCCACCTGGTCTTCAGTCGATTTAGGTTTATATCACCCTGCACACTTTAAGATGATTGTGAGCCTACCGATACATCTTATATAGAGCTGCTTAACATTTTTCATTTCAGTTTAAAAAGGTTTAGACAGACCACTGATGTACTATCATTTTCTCTTTTACTCGCCAGGAAACTCATTTTTGTTTTTCTATTGTTTTTGGATTTTGAAATTTTTCGATGTTTTTGAATTTTCAAATTTGGAATTACTCCCCCTAAAATCAACAAACTTACAAAATAATTTAAAAACACAAAGATATTTACAAAAACGATTTCCCGATGTGGATTACTCTTGCTTGACCTTAATGCGGTTTACCAATAATAAAAAGTCAAATCTTGATTTATCAAATGCTTTGGTAAAAAGGTCGGCACGTTGGTCATCAGTGTGGACCTTAACAACATCGATTAGCCTTTTATCAAAGCAATCACGTATGAAGTGATACTTAATATCGATGTGTTTGGTCTTTGAATGCTGTACAGGATTTCTAGTGATAGATAAAGCAGCAGAATTATCGACTAAAATAGGAGTGGTTAGGAATTCAAAACCGTAATCGCGCATTTGCTGTTGTATCCACAGGACTTGGGAGCAACAACTTGAGGCAGCAATGTATTCAGCTTCACAAGTTGATGTAGCGACACACGTCTACTTCTTGCACTGCCATGTTACGAGGTGATTTCCTAAAAACTGGCATCCAGCCGTTGTGGATTTGCCGTCGATTTTCCATCCGCCAAAATCAGAATCACTGAAAGCGACTAAGTCAAAGTTATCATCCTTAGGGTACCATAGACCGGTGTCTAGGCAACCCATCAAATAACGAAAAATCCTTTTTACAGCTGCAAGATGTGAGGCCTTCGGGTTCACTTGATATCTGGCTAGCAGGCATCTTGGATACATTATATCTGGTCTTGATGCTGTGAGGTACATAAGGGATCCAATCATCGCGCGGTAGTATGAAGAGCTAACAACTTCACCCTTCAAGTCTGGATTAATTCCATGATTTTGCTGCAGTGGGGTACCAATGGGCGATGTGTCGGACATCTGGAATCGGCTTAAGATGTCTTGAACATACTTAGTCTGATGGATGAAAATCCCAGATTTCGTTTGTTGCACTTGTAAGCCCAAAAAGAAAGTCATCTCCCCCATAGCGCTCATCTCGAATTTATCCTGCATTACACGCTCGAAGTCCCTACACATAACATTGTTAGTAGAACCAAATATAATATCATCCACATATACCTGAACCAGTAGAAGATCTCCATCTTGTTCTTTTATGAAGAGAGTGCAATCGATAAGACCTCTGCGAAATCCATTCTCCAGCAGATAATTAGATAAGGTTGCGTACCAAGCTCGCGGTGCTTGATGTAGACCATAGAGAGCTTTGTTCAGCAACCAAACCCGATCGGGATGAATAGGATCTTCAAAACCTGGATGCTGTTCAACATACACCTCTTCTTCCACTAGACCATGTAAGAATGCACTTTTGACGTCCATCTGGTAAACCTTGAATCCTTTGAATGAGGCATTAGCCAGAAAGATCCGAATTGCTTCCAGACGTGAAACAGGTGCATACACTTCGTTGTAGTCTATACCTTCAATCTGACGAAAACCTTGAACGACCAATCTTGCTTTGTTTCGAATAACGATACCACGGTCGTCCTTTTTGCATTTATACACCCAACGGGTACCAATTTTCTTATAACCATCAGGTTTCTCTACGAGCTTCCAGACACCAAGTTTCTGGAATTGTTGCAGTTCTTCCTGCATTGCTTCAACCCAAGAGTTATCTTTCAAAGCTTCTTTCCAAGTTCTTGGCTCTTCCTGTGAGACACAACACGCGAAAGACCAATCGTTTTGTTGACCAGATTCTCGAATTGCTGCATACAAGCCTGCGTTGTTGTTGTTGCGCAACATGTTTCTTGTTTGTATGCCACTTTGTACGTTGCCTATGATGTTTTGATGAGGATGGGTATTGTGAATTCTTGTTTCAGGGTTTTCCGGAACTGGAATGTTTGTACCCAGATTGTTGAAATTAAGATCAACAACTAATTCAATACCCGGAACTGACGAAGAGGATGATGCAGTAGCTTCAGCTGTTATAGGGGCGTCCACTGGAGGTGTAGCCTCTGAAGTACCATGAACAGCTGATGTAGGAGCTTCTTGATCGGCATCTAGAAATTCTTCATCCTCTGAAGATTCGTTCAGTTCGGTTGCATCATGAAAATCCTCATTGTCGAGAGCATTATTGTTCACTGAAGATGGCTCTTGATTGACAACAATTGGATGAACCAACGGTGAATCTGTTGCGTTGTCACTCTCGAAAAACATCCTTGCCGCAACATTTTCTTCAACTACTTCAACACTGATCGAATTTAAAAAGTCATCGTACTCAAACATCCATGGTTGACCTGGATTTTTGACTGGCAAAGTGTGTCTTTGTACTCTGACTTCAAACCATTCCTCAACCCTTTTAGTCTGTAGATTCCAGACTCTTAAGTTCGGGGTGGCATAACCAAGAAAGTGACCTTCAATAGCTTTTGCCTCAAACTTTCCATTAGGATCGATCATTGTGCAAGGAGCTCCAAACGGTTCAAGATATGACAAATCTGGTTTCCGTTTGTGAAGAAGCTCAAAGCAGGTCTTGTTGTGTCTTTTGACTGTAAGGACTCGATTCATCGTGTAACATGCGGAGGCCACAGCTTCACTCCAGAATGGAATGGGCAACTGCGACTCTACCAACATAGTCCTAGCAGTCTCGATCAATGTACGGTTTTTACGTTCAGCGCCGCCGTTCTGTTGAGGAGTATAAGCCGCACTAAATTCGTGAAGAATACCTTTTGATGTGCAAAACTCCGCCATGGCTTGATTTTTAAATTCAGTACCATTGTCGCTGCGTATCCGTCTAACCTTCAACTTATACAAATTCTCAATCTGAATGATTAAGTTTTTGATAATACCGAAAGTTTCACTCTTGTGAGCCATAAACGCCACCCAAGAAAATCTTGAATAATCATCCGTTATCACGAGGCAGTATTGATCATTCCTGATGCTTTTGTGCTTGATAGGACCAAACAAATCCATGTGCAAACGTTCAAGAGGAACTGCCACCGTATCGATCTTCTTTGTCAGATGTCGTTTCTTCGTTTGCTTTCCTTTTTGGCATGAAACATAGACGTCTTGAAGATGGAAATTTTTAAGAAGAACACCATTCACTAATTCATTCGTCACCAAATGATTCATTTTGCGTAAGTGAATGTGACCCATACGTCTGTGCCAAGAGATTGAGTCTTTTTCCGTGGCTTTTGTAATGAAACAAGTTGCTTGTGCAGTCGTTGTAATAGCTTGGCTCATATCAAGGACATATAAATCGTTTATCCTTGGAGCTGATAAGAGAATCCATTCTTTTGGAATCTTGAAGCCGGGTTTCAGCACGTAACATCCATTTGCATCAAAGTGTACTGAAAACTGTTTATCACAGATTTGTGAAATGCTGAGAAGATTGTGATCAAGCTGTTGTACAAAGTTGATCTTGTCAAAACTTACAACCCCGATGGATACCATTCCTTCTCCAGTAATATATCCGCCTTTATCTCCAGCAAAAGCAACATAACCTCCTCTAATAGATTTAACGTCGTAGAGAAGCTTCACGTCACCTGTCATGTGCCTGGATACCCCACTATCAACAATCCAATGACTGCTGAAAGTTCCTCCTGGAACACCCTGCACATGTACTCACATGATTAGTTGGAGATGGGGACCCAAGCCTTTGTGGTCTTGGGTCTTCCATTTTCATCAACGTAAGTTACTTGAACTTCTCGATGTTGTGGAAATTGTGATGTTCCCCCTGATTCAATAACCGTTTTTGGTTTCCAGGTCTGTTTTGTTTTACCAGTGTTATTCTTTAAAATCTTAACTTCATGATTGTCTGAAGTTTTTGAATTGTCTGGTTTGACAGAAACAGATGTTTTGTTAACCACATCGGTTTTAATCGCCTTTTCAATTTTCTTGACCTGTTGGCGTTTCTGTTTCTTTTCCCTTTCTTTTACAAGACGGGGATCTGGTTTTGATGAAACAGATCGCTTGCGGTCAATTTGGTCACGGGGATCATCAACTTTGGCTTTTTGTTTATGAAGATATGGACAATTTCGAATAATATGTCCAAATGTGCCACATGAAAAACATGATCTACGTTCTACAAACCCCGTAGTATCATGTGATTGTCTTGTCGATGATGAACTTTGTGATCCCGAGGTACTAGGTTTTGAACTGTTTGGTTCGTTTCTTTTCAAAGAATTAACTTGAATGACATGATCTAAGTTAGATTTATTTGAAAATGTTTCAAGTTTATCTGTTCCCTTCGATTTCACAAAGTTCACTTTCTTATCCTTTTTCTTGGTCTGTTTCTTTCGCCATTGAGTCGGTGAGTTACTTTTAGGTTTGGTGTGATTTTGCTGCTTTTTCACTGTTGGTAATTTCTGATTGCCACATTGTTTTCTAACTTCAGCCTTTGGGATAGGAGGACACTGTGTTACCACAACGTGTGATCCTGTCTTTCCCAAAAACTTACTTGTTGAATCTTCAAAAATTTTACTTATTAAAGATTGATTAACATTCTTAATAGGAAAATCTTTGTCAAAGTAGATTTTATCATCACCAACAAGAGTGTACAGCAAATTCACACTCTCAGACTCTTGTGAGGAAGTAGACGTGGACTCGATCAGAACAGTCGTAGCAGGTTTTGCGGGAGGATCACATAGAATATGATTCTCAAGAGGTATGCCCTCTTCTTTAATTACCGCATCTGACTGTGCTGAGTCAGTATCATTAGATTCATCATCTGAAGAATCAGCATCCTTAGCAATAACTGGAGGATCCTGATTCTATTCAGCAGAAGACACATTTGTATCTGCTGACACATCCGAATATGATGATACTTCCGGTTTGTATCCAAGTCCAGTTGCAAATTCCTCAATGTCTAAAGGAACAGATTCTTCATAATGAGTTCTATATTCCTCATCAGGCAGTGCATCATAATTTTGTCTAACAGGTGGTGGACATTTCTTATATCCAATGCACGTGACATCCTTTTTCTCTTTTTGTGTGCCAATGATGTGATCCAGCACATATCTAGAGTTAGAATAACTGTCTAGTTTAAGCCGGATCGCCTCACTTTCACACTTTGTGCAGGCTAACTCTTTTTGCATGCTTTCAAGATGATTGATATAAAGGTTTATGTCAGTTTGTTTTCTTGAAACCATTTTTGTCAGTTCGGTTTTATCTTTTCTTAAAGTTTGAACCATCGTTTTAAATTCCTTTTCATGGTTTTCATAAAACATGTTAGCCTCTTTGCATTTTGAAAGATCCACTATCAACTTTTGATTGTGCATATTTGTCACTTCAAATTTGTTTTGCAAATCCTCATGTTTGCTTTGCAAATCACACCACTTAGTATCTAATGAAACATGTTTGTTTTGCAAGTCAAACAATTTAGCATTTAAAGCATCATGTTTGCTTTGCAACTCAAACATATTAGCATCCAAATCAGCACATTTAACACTTAAGCTAGCACAATTATCACAATTAACAACAGTTGGTTCATCGACACATACCTGGCTTGATGAACTGCTGCCATTAGCCATAAAGGCTGAAAGAAGAGAAGAAGAAGAAGAATAAGCAGCTTGATCCACCAGAATAGATCTTCTATCATTCCTTGCTGCAACTTCTCCTAACAATTCATCGATATCTTCATCGATTCTCCTACTAGATACATTGTCATCGCCTGAAGTTGAGGTTTCCTCATCTGAACTTGTTGAATCACCAGAACTTTCTTCATCTAAAGATTCACCACCACTGGCGGAAGATTCTCCACCACTGGCGTGCTTCAAATCCTTCAAATCCTTAGCAGCTTCAGCAAAACAAGTTGCTCCTCCTTGATCACCAATGCCTAATTGCATTGACCAGTCACAACCTTCATCTATTTGCACCACAAGAGCTTGATTGGTGTTTGATGGTCTTGCTTGATTGTTTGCAGGGACCAAGGCTCGATCATCATTCCTGGGTTGATTCTGATTCTGTTGGTTGCCTCCTTGACCTCTGAAAGGATTCTGGTTCCCATGCTGAGCTGGCTTTGTGCATTCCCTCTTGAAGTGACCATGTTCGCCACAGTTAAAGCACTTAACAGACTGCTTATCGAACCCATACTTGGTGTCTTTCTTGCTTTCCAAGCTGGTTCGACCTGTCCGTTCCATGAAGTCTTTAGCTCGCCTAACAGCACTAGCAAAAGCCCATTTGATGTCCATCATATCCATCTCTTCTTTATCGATCTGCTGATAATCTTCTCGAGTTAGATTGATGTTTCCGATCTGCCCTGCAATCAACCCACAATACGAGCTCACCAATGTGTTTAGTATCTCCATATGATCTTTAGCTACTTCAACGCTAACTTTGGAGAAGTTTGATGTGTCAAGCCGTACTGTATTTGACTTTGATTGCTGACCAGCAGATGATGTACTTCCATAACAAGCTTGCTGTTGTGGAGCTGGTGGTAATGGATTTCCGTACAAATCTGTGGTTGGTGCAACAACCTTTGGTATTGAGGAAGGTGGAAGTGGATATCCATACATATCTGTTGTTGGAGCTGGCTTTACAGGAACTTGTATCTGATTGCCATACAAATCTGTGCTTATGACAAATGTCGTTTGAAGTGGAGCGTGTGAAGCAGGTTTTGCAGAAGTACTAGGAGTTCCATAATACATATCAGGATTATGTCGCACTGGTATTGTAGAAGTGCTAGAAGTTCCATAATACATATCAGGATTTTGTCACACTGGAACCCTTTTTTCCTTTAGGATTTCTTCCTGATCTTTGTTCTCCAAGAGCTGAGCGAAGTCATTGATGTTTGTCGTAGCCAATGTGCCATTGTATTTCAGGATTTCCAAGAAACTATTCCATTGAGGTGGCAGTGCATCGGCAAACGTTGTGACAACCTATGTTGGAGTTGTTACTACCTCATAATTGCTCAATTCAGTCAACAAGTGATGAAATCGACTTGTCATATCTCCCAAATATTCATTTTCCATACAAGTGAAACCATCAAACTCCTTCTTGAGTAAATCATGTCGCAATTGACGTGACTTTTCATTTCCTAGACCTCTTGTCTTCAATGCATCCCACAATCGCTTTGATGTCTTGAAACTGACAAACTGATGATATATATCTTTGCTCATCGCCTGAGTCAGAATAGCATAAGCTTTCTTTTCTAAATCATATACCTTTTTCTGGTCTTCCGAAAGATCTGCAAATGTAGCGGAAGTTGAAGCGGCAACCTCAAGAGTTTGATCGAAATCTGTAGTAAAACGTAACCACAGTTCCGTGTTTTGCCCATTGACATACGTATGAAATCTATCAACCCAACCAGGATATTCGTTTAGGTGCATCAGTTTCGGTGGACGATTCAGACTTCCGGTCTGGCTTTCGCTGAGGAGTATACTTTGAATACTTGGAGTTTGATTTGAAACAAACGCCCATTGACCTGTCGACATTTGATTCGCTTGCGAAGATGCGGGTGCCGGAGATTCAGCCCATGATGGCGACAAACGCGTGTTTGTATACTTGCTTTCCGTATTAGATGCGGGTGTGGGAGATTCGGCCCATGATGGAGATAAACTTGACGGATTACCCCACCAATTCGGATTCATTTTTGATGTATGATGACTAATACCTGAACAAATCACTCAAATCAAACCGTTAAATATGATTTGCAAAGATACTGTTAAAATTTTAAACAGTTTGACGAAATAGATGATATGACGAAACAAGTATGACGAAACAAGTACGACGAAACAAGTTTATAGTTGTTCGACGAAACAGAAGCGACGAAACAGAATTCGGATTTAATCAGCGACGAAACAGAAAGTTATGTGTGTTAATCGACGAAACAAAGTGGATAAGAAGTGCGACGAAACTCAAATAATGTTTGAGTGCGACGAAACAGAATGATGGACTTTTAAATTGTCGACGAAACTCAATTAAAAAGCACGATGAAACTTTAATTGATTTTAATGTGACAAAACCCTTGGATGAAAAATGGAATAAAATATGGTGAGATATTTTTCAAAGAAACCTTATCTTTTGAACCTTATCTACTGACACACATAAGCTTCTTTTGTCACTTTTGTCAAACCACCCACTACTTTAGGCAATACTATTTTCAAACAAACATCATCATTTCTATGTAACAATAGTCAACAATTGTTTTAATAATCAATATCAATAATTCAACTAAATCAACAATGCAGACTTTAACTCAAATACCCAGATTATATGATGAACAATGAAGAACACCTTATGAACTCAGATGAATTTATGAGTTTACCGGTGAAATATACTAGTTTACCGGCCACCGGAAAATTTTCCGAACACAATTTCGCAAGAAAACTTCAATAAAAACCTCAACATAACATGTATAACTGAGATCTAACAAGGTTTTGTATGAACTAATCAGCAAAACATCAAGATTTTCAAGATTTTAAACTATTTTTACAGAAAATATAAACTTCAAACTCAAGAAAAACTCATGAAAATCAACTTGGTTTTAACAAGGAATCGATCCAATGCTCTAATACCAATTGTAGGTCCACCCGGAGGATCGAGTAACCTCTATTCCCTGTTTTCCGACAAACCCGAAAGTGCGGAATCCAAACGGGTAAGTTAAACCAAGTGACGAACACGTAAGACACAACGATTCAACGATTAACACTCCATTGTATTAATGCTATGAAACGGTTTCAATACAATGTTTACAAGATGCTCTCATAAACTCTCAGTGTGTGTGTGTTTACAGTGTTCACTCTCAAATCTATTCAGACTTGTCTAATGTGTTCTGTCTGTTATCTGTGTATATATACTGAAACACTAGGACGAAACACATCACAGTCGACGAAACAAAATGTTTCGTCGATGAAACACAATAACATATCATCAAAGTCGACGAAACACATTTGTTTCGTCGACCCACATGTTACAGTAATGGGTTTCGCCGTTTGTAGTCTGGCCCAAGTTGCCCAAGTTTAGTTACGGCCCAAGTGACTTTTTGGCCCAATCATGCACACGCAAATGAATTCCAATATGCAGATTGTAGACATTAGTCAAAGTTGTGACATCATCATGACATCATCATGATGATGTCATGATGATGTGGCGTCGGGAAGGCTCGCGGCGCTTCGTGCTTCGCGTGACGAACTCTGGGGCGCATGATGGAGGAATGTCGTGACGTCGGGCTTGAGCCGAACCTAACCGGGTCGAACCGAACCGAGTTGAACTGAACCGAGTCGCGTCCACTTAATATGTATCAACAGAATTCATACATGAGGTAGGAAGAACAAGCTTCCATTTAGGTACCTCTATTGTTCACCACTTCACTTGTTGTTATGAACAACAAGGAGGGTCATGAACCTAAAAGAATAATGAAATACAATAACTAATCTATAAGAAAACATCAAGAAGTGTGTGGATTTTTATGAAAGATAGCCCAAGCTAGTCTAACAATCACACATACATCAAGCTTTAAGCTTGAACACTTATTGTGGGTAAAACCCTAACTAAAACAGAAAGTTTGTGAGGTTTTAACCTCTGATTTAACATGTCTCAACCTTGTTTTTGTAGGTCCGGCTAGGGGAGGATCTAGTCGCCTAATCCTTGTGTACAAACAAACCCGGTTGTGCGGAATCCAACCGAGATAGCAAACCGAGATCGAACACGCAATATAACGACACACAATATTCAACGTTTAACACCTCTGTATTAATACGTATGAAAAGATCAGTTACAAGCTCAATGTTTACAAATCTATTCTGTAAACTCTCTCTCTCGTGTGTGTGTGTTCTGTCTACAATGTGTTCTCTTACTGAAACAGAAATAATAAACTCTATTTATACTCACAGACACAACGAATCACATCTTTGGCGAATCAGGCTTGGCGAATCAGAATTACATTTGACGAATCACATCATTGCTCGACGAAACAGATGAAACATACATCAAAGTTGACGAAACAAAGTCTGTTTCGTCAACCCATATGTAGTCCGGCCCAGCTGAAGGTTTAAGCCCAAATGAAGTTAATCAGCCCACAAACAAAGAAGTTGATTGGCCATAATAATCATGCACGTTCACGATTTACTTTGTTTCATATTTGTGAAGTTTAGTCAAAGTAGTGACATCATCATGACATCATCATGATGATGTCATGATGATGTGGTTGTGGGAACCGGCTCGCGGCGCTTCGTGCTTCGCGTGTCGAACTCTGGAGCGCACGACGGAGGAATGTCGTGACGTCGGGCTTGAGCCGAACCTAACCGGGTCGAACCGGACCAAGTCGCGTCGAGTCGAGTCGCGTCCACATACATGTATCAACAAACTCCCCCTTGGACGCTACTCGCGAGATTCGCCTTTCATGTCTTCTATGTCGGAGGATCTTCAAAGTCTTCACGTCTTGTAAGCAGAAAGTGTATCAACAAACTCCCCGTTTCATGTAGGAAGTGTGTTGACAAACTCCCCCTTAACATAAGCTCTCCTTTGAGGTATGCTCGTGAATCTTTTGATCTTCAATACTTGAGATCCTTATGGTGTTGATGATGGCCAGCGGCAACTCGATCATCTTCATCATTTGAGTGCCTTCACGTTGTGTCTTCATTCCGAGGCTTGTCATCGACCATGTTCTCCTTGCCTTTAGAATCTGCACATGCAAGAAATCTAAACGCGTAATGAGAACAACTGCTTGGAATATAGTAAACATAAACAAACGACACACGTGTGACCATTGTTTAATCAAACACCGTCCGACAGTTTGAAAGTTTAATGTATTTTATCAATTTCAATTTTAACTTTCAACACTTTGCAAATTTCGACCGTTTATGAAGATTTAGTCATTTCGGTTTTCAATCAGGTTTCAGGTAACGAAGACTCGAGATCCAACATCGTACAATCGAAAATAAGATAAAAATAAAATCTTTTTGACTTTTATAAAGTTTATATTAAAACAGATTTTAGGTGTGTTTTAATATTTGAAATGTAAAGACTGAAAGCAGTAAATAAATATATACAGACATACGGAAACTGAAAGCATTAAATAAATATTTACAGACATTCTTTTTGCGAGTTTCGAGGGTAAGAGAATCATATCAGTGTACGGTCATGCCAAAACGCTCTTGTTGTTCAATTAGTTAACATTAAGATAAGCATCCTATAACAATTATCGGTATTGTTGTCCACATAAACTCAACTTATCATTTGTAATCATGGCGCGGGGATACGTTAAGGTATGATTTATACTTACCGACCGGTGTTCATCCACATCACGACACATTCCCGTATCAAGGTATGCACGAGGGTTCATCTTACCGGTGAGTATACCGATTATCATCTGTTTGACCGTATATGATGTGAGATTCTCACTTATTTTGATTTGAAAACAAGCCCTATGTGATAGAATCACTTATTGATGAGGAACTTGATTTTCGATGCATGAGGGCACAGGAGCAAGTCCGTGAACAGGTCAGTACTTTCGTACAGCAGAGAGACGAACTTGACTCCCGGATAAATGTGATATTTTATCACTTATTTTGAGGGACATGTGATTGTTGATCACTTATTGAGGTCGAATGCAATATGTACACGTATGTATAGTATCATGGAAGATCTAGACTTGCGTCCCCGTTATTTTTCGGTAAAAGAAACAACCATGATACCCAGATGATAAGCAGCATAAAGACCGAATATCTCAGAACCTCGGCAATCTCTCAAACGAAATTTCGGTACCAAGACCATATGCCAATGAATGGTTCCCACCCAGTCTTCAGTCGATTTAAGTTTATATCACCCTGCACACTTTAAAATGATTGTGAGCCTACCGATACATCTTATATAGAGCTGCTTATCGTTTTTCAGTTTAGGTTTAAAGAGGTTTGGATAGACCACTGATGTACTATCATTTTCTCTTTTGCTCGCCAGGAAACTCATTTTTGTTTTTCTATTGTTTTTGTGTTTTTGAAATTTTTCGATGTTTTTGGATTTTCAAATTTGGATTTACTCCCCCTAAAATCAACAAACTAAGATAAATTTAAAAACACAAAGGTATTTACAAAAATGATTTTCCGATGTTGGTTTTACTCTTGCTTGACCTTAATGCCGTTTACCAGTAATAAAAAGTCAAATCTTGATTTGTCAAATGCTTTGGTAAAAAGGTCAGCACGTTGGTCATCGGTGTGGACCATGACAACATTGATGAGTTTCATAGTGAAACAATCACGTGTGAGGTGATATTCGAGGTCAACGTGTCAGGTCAAGGAGTGCTGTATGAGATGATAATGATTCATAAAGCAGCTAAAATATCGACAAGTATAGGAGAGATTAGAAATTCAAAACCGTATCCTGCAACTGCTTCGTGCATTGCAAGGAATTTGAGTGTTCTCCCAAACTGGATATCCACCCGGTGTGGACTTCAAAGTCGATTTTTGTAGCTACTGAAATCCCTTCACAGCAACAAGATCAAAAACCTCTGGGTCCGGCTGGTCTTCCACATTGCACCAGCGAAGGTCATTGTCTTTCTCTTTGAGAAGTAGTGTGCGGTTGTTCAATCCACGCCAAGGCATCCGCACACCCGGTTGGTTTGATCAACAAACACATTTTCTTCAATCACACCGTAGAGAAAAGTACCCTACACGTTCATCTTGTGGACTTTGAACTTCTTGTGGAAGAAAAATCCATGAATCTTCGAAAAGCTTCAGACGTGCTGCAGGCGCGTACTTTTCATTTGAATCTTCCCTGAGGACCCGATCAAAAACCATGACAACCAAATTTTGGAACATTTCTCATCATGTCGAATTTTTCAACAACATTCTTTCATCAGACACTTTTGTCTTCTTTTCTCCTCTCTCCATCAAAGGCAACAACATTCTCCTAAATGTAACAATATTTCGGAGCCGCATGTCGCCGATCTTGTGCACGGACGCTCCACTATCAACAATCTTAAGACTATCAATAGTTCCTCCTGGAACATCCTGCACACTCATTCAGAGATTAGTTGGAGAGGGGGACCCAAGCCTTCACAGACTTGGGTCGTCCGTCATCATCGAGGATTGTGACATCCATTTCCCGATGATTCGGAATTGATGTAGCTCCCCCTGAAACAATTTTCAATTTTGGTTTCCAAATCTGTTTTTGTTCTTCATGTTTAACATTTGATTCAACAGATTTTGTTTGGACAAACTCCGGTTTTAAAATCTTTTCAACATTTTTCCGTTGTTTCTTTCTCTGTTTCACTTCTTGTTGTTTAACAAGACGAGGGTCCTGTTTTGGTGAAACAAATCTTTTATGGTAATTGTTACCATGGGGGGCATCAACTTTGGCTTTTAACTTATGAAGATACGGACAATTTCGAATGATATGTCCAATTGTGCCACATTCAAAACATGATCTTCGTTCAACAAACCCCGAAGTATCATGTGATCGTCTTGCCGATGATGAACTTTGTGATCCTGAGGTACTAGGTTTTGAACTGTTTAGTTCATTCCTTTTCATCACTGTTGCTTTCTTGACAAAATCTAAGTTAGATTGGTTTTCAAACTTTTCAATTTTGTCCGTTCCCTTAGATTTCACAAAGTTCACATTCTTGTTCCTTTTCTTATTCGGCTTCCTTGGATTTTGAGTCGGTGTTTTACCTTTTGATTTGGCATGATTTTGCTATTTTTGCACTGTTGGTAACTTTTGATTGCCAAATTGTTTTCGAACTTCGGCCTTTGGGATAGGAGGGCACTGTGTTACAGTAACACGTGATCCTGTCTTTCCCAAAAACTTACTTGTCGAATTTTCAAAAACTTTACTTATTAAAGATTGATTAACATTCTTTATAGGAAAATCTTTGTCTGAGTAAATTTTATCATCACCAACAAGAGTGTACAGTAAATCCACACTCTCCGACTCTTGGGCAGATGTGGACTCGGTTGGAACAGTCTTAGCAGGTTTTGCGGGAGGATCACATAGAATATGATTCTCAAGAGGTATGTCCTCTTCTTTGATTACCGCATCAGACTTTTCCGAATCAGTATCATCAGATTCATCATCAGAAGAATCAGTATCCTCAATCACAACTGGAGGATTCTGACTCGGTTCAGCAGAAGACACACATGTATCTGCTGACACATCTGAATCTGATGATACCTCTTTCTTGTATCCGAGCCCTGCTGCAAATTCTTTAACATCAAGAGGAACAGATGGTTCAAAGAAAGTTCTATTCTCCTCGTCAGGCATGGCATCATAATTTTGTCTAACAGGTGGTGGACATTGCTTATATCCGATGCATGTGACATCCTTTTTCTCTTTCTGAACATCAATGATGTGATCCAACACATAGCTAGAGCTCAAATAACTATCTAACTTGAGTCGGATCGCCTCACTTTCGGTTTTAACACAAGCCATTTCCTTTTGCATTATCTCAAGACGTGTGATATACAAATTTATGTCAGTTTGTTTTCTGGAAACCATTTTTGTCAGCTCGGTTTTATCTTTCTTTAATGTTTCAATCATCGACTTAAAGTTCTTTTCATGGTTTTCATAAAACATGTTGGCTTCTGTGCACTTAGAAAGATCCACGGTTAATTTCTGATTGTGGATAAATGTCACATCATATTTCTCCTGCAAAGCCTCGTGTTTGCTTTGCAACTCACACCACTTAGCATCTAAATCAACATGTTTGTTTTGCAAGTCAAACAAACTAGCTTGTAAAGCATCATGTTTGCCTTGCAACTCAGACATGTTTACTTCTAAATTAGCACATTTAACATGCAATCTATCACAATTATCACAAATAACAGCAGTTGGTTCATTGACACATACCTGACTTGGATCACTCTCAGATGTTGACCTTTCTGCATCAGAATCAACAACCTCCCTTGATGATTCATATTCAGATCCAACCTCGCTTGAACTTGAAGTAGTATCATCCTCAACTGAAGTTGAAACATCTTCATCTGAACTACTATCATGTTCAGAACTGTCATTATTTCCCGAGGATTCACCATTGCTGGCATCTTTGACAACTTCAGCAAAACAAGCTGTTCCAACTGGAGCATCACTACTCAACCTGATTGACCAATCACCACTTTCATATACTTGAACCACAAGTGCCTGGTTAGCATTTGATGGTCCTGCTTGGCTTTGGTTGTTGACAGGTATCAATGTACGCTCATCGTTCCTGTTCTGATTCTGCTGGTCTCCTTGATCTCTGAAAGGGTTCTGGTTCCCATGCTGAGCTGGCTTAACAGGAACTTGAATGGGATTTCCATGTAGATCTGTTGTCACAGGAGGCCTTTGTGTTTGCTGTTGAGGCATTGGTTGAAGAACTGGTTGAAGCGGATTTCCATATATGTCTGTTGTTGGAGGAGGAATGCCATACAAGCTAGTGCTAGACACACTTGTTGGTCCTGTAGATCGAACAGGTAATGGATTTCCGAACATATCTGTTTTTGGAGGGACTGGAACTTGGATAGTATTGCCAAACATGTCAGTGTGAGACACAAACTCTGTTTGAATTGGAGCATGTGAAGAAGGTTTTGTAGAAGTGCTGGGTGTTCCATAATACATTTCTGTAAATAAATCCTCATGGCTTCTATACTTGTTTTCTGTATTTGACGGAGTACCCCAGGCCGGATTCATTTTTGATCAAGAAAAAGAATACTTGAAAATCACACCTCAAACAAACAGGTAAATCACTTTGACAAACCTTCTGTTTAAAAACTCACAAGTATCTCGACGAAATGATTTCCACGAGACAGAAACTGTTTTGTTAACGAAACACAATTTGGCTTTCAAGTGACGAAATGAGTTTTAAACACTTGGTTGACGAAACAGGTTAATAAATGGCGAAACAGATTTGTGAATTTAGGCTCCTAGACAACGAAACAGATTAACACAGTTTGAAGCCCAATATGCGACGAATCAAGGCCCAATCCTTGTTTTGACGAAACAGAAGCCTATATTTGGCTGCCAGGTCGACGAAGTGGAACAAGTTGTTATGGGCTTTTATTTAAATTGACTAAACAGGATAGAATGTATTCTGGGCCCAAGATGTCGATGAAACAAAGGTCCTTTTGGGCTTTCAATTTCGACGAAATGGAATAAGGCCCACACTATAAATGACGAAACAGAAAATTTTCGTTGATGTTTGTTTCGCCAAAAAGGTGACAGAGGGTTGGTAAATTTTTCAACTTTAAAATTATCTTCTGACACACATGGAAACTGCTTTCGGCTAAGGCATGATGCTTTTCACCAAACAAGTAAGGATTACAATATTTTATTCTTTTATCAGTTTCCAATGCACAGACAAGTTTCACAAATGATTTTTAAAGATCAAAAAGGTGAATACTTGAAGAACAATTTGAAGATGATAAGAACACTATCAGTTTTCCGGTGAAACGAAACCTTCCGAAACAAACGATTTTGCTAAAATGTTTATTAAAAACCAAAAACTAACATGTGAGCATGAGAATAACACGGTTTTTAACAAAACATAAAGCAAAAACACAAGATTAAACCCGATTTTAAGATGTTTTTCCAGAAAAAAAAAATGAACTTTTCAAACCCGAAAAACAGCAAGAACACCTCGGTTTTAACAAGGACAAGAGCCAAGGCTCTGATACCACTTGTAGGTCCGGCTAGGGGAGGATCTAGTCGCCTAATCCTTGTGTACAAACAAACCCGGTTGTGCGGAATCCAACCGAGATAGCAAACCGAGATCGAACACGCAATATAACGACACACAATATTCAACGTTTAACACCTCTGTATTAATACGTATGAAAAGATCAGTTACAAGCTCAATGTTTACAAATCTATTCTGTAAACTCTCTCTCTCGTGTGTGTGTGTTCTGTCTACAATGTGTTCTCTTACTGAAACAGAAATAATAAACTCTATTTATACTCACAGACACAACGAATCACATCTTTGGCGAATCAGGCTTGGCGAATCAGAATTACATTTGACGAATCACATCATTGCTCGACGAAACAGATGAAACATACATCAAAGTTGACGAAACAAAGTCTGTTTCGTCAACCCACATGTAGTCCGGCCCAGCTGAAGGTTTAAGCCCAAATGAAGTTAATCAGCCCACAAACAAAGAAGTTGATTGGCCATAATAATCATGCACGTTCACGATTTACTTTGTTTCATATTTGTGAAGTTTAGTCAAAGTAGTGACATCATCATGACATCATCATGATGATGTCATGATGATGTGGTTGTGGGAACCGGCTCGCGGCGCTTCGTGCTTCGCGTGTCGAACTCTGGAGCGCACGACGGAGGAATGTCGTGACGTCGGGCTTGAGCCGAACCTAACCGGGTCGAACCGGACCAAGTCGCGTCGAGTCGAGTCGCGTCCACATACATGTATCAACAGTTTTTAAGCCTAACTAACCATAGATGAGGTTATAAGCATTAGGACATAGGTTTGAGATGAGTTGGACTCAAGTTTGAACAAGTTTAGTAAAGTTTGAATCAAAACAAAAACGAACAGTGAACTTTGGAGCCTTTTTGCCGGAGTTCCAGGGACTTATTTACTGTGAAAATCCCATGGAATCGAAACTAAGGTCAATCCAAGCACATAGGAAAAAGAATGAGGTAAAACGGATAAGAAACGAGTGAGATATGCTCACTTTTGTGAAGTAGGATGAATCTGCTTGAACACCAATTTGCAGCTGCGTTTTTTATGATTTAAGGGTGATTTGGATGAGTTTGTAAAGTGTTTAGGACTTGGATTAGTGTGGTATTTATAGGGGAAGGTTTAGGTTAGGTAGTGGTTGAGTATTTAATGTTAAATGTTGGTTTAAACTCAAAAAAAATCAAGAAATCCCGCAAAAAAAAGAGCTGGTCAGGCCTTTTTGCGCGCCTGGCTTGATCTGAACGAGTGTTTTAAGGATTTAAGGCGCTGAGTTTGTTCGATAGGAAGTCCCAGCTCAGCTGGTTTGTGCGTCGCTGTCAGATAAAGATGACCCGGGTTCGAGTCTTGTGCCGCTCTTTTTTATTGTTTTGATTTTTTTATAGTTCCAATTATTGCACATTCAGTCCCTGAGGTTTAGTTTAGTGAATCTGCACAAAAGGTCCCTGTGGTTTAACTAACTAACCAAGTTACATCAACTTTTAAATTAATTAGGTTATCTAAGTAATTTAATTAGGTAATTTAACTTAGTTTAATAACTGGGTTAACTTGTTTTTACTAGTTTTAAAATCTAACCAAACTAACTAGATTATTATTTTATTTATTTATTATTTATTTATAAAAACAACCAAAACTTTTTTTTATCTTAATATTAAATAATTTAATTAATAAAATAGGTTAGATAAATAACGAATTTAAATTAGGATAAAAATCTTTAAACGATTATTCACTTCACGAAGCTTTCGATTTTTGTGAATTAGGATCCGAACTTCATTATTTTAAGAGTTTTAACGAGTATCAAGTGTCGATAAATAAAGAATCAAGAATAATATTTCGTTCAAACGAGAATTTCATTGTGATTCAAGTCTCGGATTCTACAAAGGTTACATCGAAACGACGATTACAAGAACGCAAAGTTTCCAAGAATAAGATTATAAACAAAGGTTTCCAAATATAGAAGGTGCGAAACAGCAGGCCGTTACAGATATATGCGATATAGCTACATTACGATCCGAATCTCTGGTGCTAGGCGTAACGAGTATAATGAGTAGTAACAACGCACGAACGTGCGGGTTGTTACAGTTTCCCCTGCTTTAGGAAATTTCGTCCCGAAATTAATCCACAAGAAGGGTCGCGAGCGTTGATGCGAGCGAGTAAGCGATAAAGTGTCAAGAATAAGCGAGCGATCGATTGGGATTCGACGAGCGAGAGTGTTGCGATGACTAGCGATGGCAGCGAGTAAGGTGAATCGTATACAAAAGATGGTAACACACAAAAAGCGATCCAGAAGTGTTTTGAATTCTCGAAAAGTTGATTAATTCGAAAAGGTTTGAAGAAATTGCTTATGAAAAATCTTCCCACAGTGCGGCGTTAAACTATTTCGATGTTCACACCATCGCTATGAGTGGGGTTTTTAAAACTCGTTTTATGAAATTTTCTCGTCACGCGGCAGTAACCTGAGTCGATTGTCACACCATCGTTACAAGAAAATCTCGTTTTGTACAAAGGTTTTGATCAAATTTTAGAAAAAGTTTTGTAAGAAAAAGGTCACTTTAAAATTTTGGGTAAACAAAGCTTTTAATAATACCAAAATTTAAATTTGAGGTCGGCCCCGCATGGCACCTTTCCACGAAAGTTCGACAATATGGTTAAAACACTTATATATAGGAAGTACCAGTGGCGTATCCACCACGCTTTAACCATATGGCTTCCGTCTCGTGAGGCAGTGTCATACGCGTCGACATAGACAGATTTGTGATGACTCGGTCCAAACGAGAAAAGGGTTAGATCAAGTCTTGAAAGGCGAACTGAGTGATGAAGTCGTTTTCGAACTCAGTTTAGCGACACGAGCGAGTGCGATAAACGGTACGCGATAAGTGATAGCACAAAACAACATAATAGGCGAAGTTAGCGGCGATAAGCGAAAAGCAATAAGCGATAAGCGACGAGCGATAGCGACAACCGTCGAGCGATAGGCGACGATCGATGCGTTTCAAGCGATGGGAATATGCGATTTGATTGGATTAAACGACACCACAATTTTAACTAACATTAGCCCACATGGCCTTTCTCCACGAAAGTCTGCTGATACGACTAAAGCACTTATATTTAGGAAGTACCAGCGGCGCATCCACCATGTTTTAACCCTATCAGTTTCGTCTCATGAAGCGAGGTCATGTGTGCTAACATAACACAGATAACGGTAAGCGATAGCGATGGCGATAAGCGTTAAGCGATACACGATGAGTGATAGAGCAATACACAAGCGATAAAGCGCTACACGAGCGATAGAGCGATACACAAGCGATAGAGCGATATACATAATAAGCGATTGAGCGAACACACAATAAGCGATTGAGATTGAGATAGATTCGAACGATAATGCGATTGCGAGCGTGTTGACTTACGAAAAGTCTAGCGATTACATACTTTGAGTTGCGATTAAGATTGTTACGCCTTGCGATGTAGTGTAGTGTGTCGAAAATAACCACAATAGCATAATAGGTCTACGTTCCAACTCCACATGGCACTTTCTTTACAAAACTTCTGTTAGCATGGCGAAACACCGTCATGTTTCAACCAGGCGCCTCTGTTCCGTGAATAGGTGTCACACTTCGTCAGACATGGTCAAGACGCTTATATATAGGAAGTACCAATGGCGTATTCACCACGCTTAACCATGCCCTGAACGTTAAGGCATCATTGAAACTTACTACGATCTTCGTGCACTAACCAAAATAATCTCGTGTGTACCCGTGATTAATTTGATTCTTGCACGTTTATTGTACCTTATCTCAAGAACGCATAGTAGGGGTAAAGTACGTTATATAGTACATAGTGCTAGAATATAGATTGTGTGCGAGTATAAGAGAGAAATAGAATCCACATGCGTCGAGAGACAGGATAGGTTTCCACACATAAAAGAAATTGACGGCGATAAGTCGTATTATTACAACAACATTAGAAGCAAAATAACATTGCTGTGAAGTACTTCTGTGGAGACTGCAGTTGTTGCTAAAACTCCTCAAGGTTGCGGTCCTGTGCGGCAGTTCTGGGTAAAATGACCATACCAGTTGCAATTGTCGCAATAACGACAGTTAGCTCCTGGTGGGTGATGATACGTACACATGAGACACAGGGGATGGCTTCTGGTGTAGGCGCGCTTCACAAGAACGGGAGCAAATCGTAGCAGTGTGGGTTTTGGAATTTCATTCACGCTTGGTTCCTTTCGCTTGTGGCTGAGCTTGTTGCGATCCTGAGATGAGGTGTCGTTGTCGTTGGAGGATTCGTCTGATGATTCGCTGGAGACATCGTCAGAGGAATCTTCAGAAGAATCGTCAGATGAGTCGATGACGATTGCCTGATGAGCTTGTTTGACAGGATTCTTGGAGAAGAATCCGTCCAAGACTCGTTTGTCGTTGATTTCTGCGGCTAAGCGGTAGGTTTCTTCGATAGTAGCAGGTCTTGCAGCTTCAACAAAATCACCCACACATTCAAGCAAGCGGCGAATGTACTTCGTTATGGCTTTTTCTGAAGTGTTGACTTGGCTTGGGCAGATTATGCTGAGCTGTTTGAACCTTGCGGTGTGACATCCGTCAAAAACGGATATCCAAAATTCTACCCGTTTTGAAATTCGGACCCTTATCAATAAAATAAAAATAAGGATTTTAATATATTTTTTATTAATCGTCACGTATCGCGTTGGATTAAAACCGAATGAAGAACGTTAACATTATAAAGAAACTTAGTTTGGATAGATTTATACAAGGAAAGCTTTAACGAAGTTAGATTGGTTAGTTAAATAAAGTTACAAGTTAAGGGGTTGTTTTTGTAATTTATGCAAACTAAAAAAAAAGTAAAACAAATCAACTAATCAGGTTAGTAAACCCAATTAACTCAGTTAGTTATTTTTTTAGGGACTTAACTAACTAGGTTAGCAAACTCAGTTACCTCAGTTAGTTATTTGTTTAAGAACTTAGTTAACTAGGTTAGGTTCATTGCTAGTGTTATATGATATCTACACTAACTAGGTTAATGGAATAAGTTAATGCAGTTAGAAGAGTATATCAACTTGAGGGACCAAAGTGTTATTACAGAAACGAACTTAGTTAACTAGGTTAGGTTCATTACTAGTGTTATATGATATCTACACTAACTAGGTTAATGGAATAAGTTAATGCAGTTAGCAGATTATATCAACTTGAGGGACCAAAGTGTTATTACAGAAACTTGTTTAATAGCTAATAAAAAAAACATGTAGGGAACCAGACCCGAACCCGGAACCCCTCACACAACAAATCAGCGCTTAACCAACTAGACTACACCAATTCATGTATCTAAACCCAGCCCATTATATATAAACCCACATCCTGAACTCACTGATCATCTTCCCTGTTTTGCCTTGAAGCTGAAACGCGAAACGAGACCAATAGGTCCGACCCGACCTGATCTTTTCAGTTACGTAACGTATGACATTCATTTTGTCACACCCCGATATTTCCACGTATTACCGGTGGGCCCGGTGGGGAGTATCGTGACGTAGTTGATACCATCATAGTCAAACAACACAATATTTAAATGCACAGCGGAAGCAAAAGATAAATATATTATAACCGAATGAGAATATCAAAGTATTACAAACGGTAAATAAAAGATCCACAGGCGGATCCAAATAAAAGAAAAACTGTTCAACAGACTTCAGGCATCTAGAACTGGCAAGATTCCTTATTAACGCCATGAGCTCCCAGCCAATTTCGTACAGTACCTGTCACTTAACCCTTTTGGAAAATACGTCAGTTTACACTGGTAAATACAATTAACAGACTCATTTTGAAAAGAGTTTAAGAAAATTGATTTGAATGCACATGGCACAAAATATCTTTTATAATTTGATTAAAATGCACGAGGCAAAATTAATCTTTTATACTTGGGACAATTTTATTAATAAAAATCTTGTATCCGATTTACATGTTTGCCCAACATTTAGGGCCGGTGATTCTACAATACAAGCCGGTCAAGATTAATCGACACACCACAAATATGATCTCACAAGAAGATACCCTTACGAGTGAGTATATGTTTTACATATGCAACAGGAGGTGTTTTGCCTACACCTTGTGCTTACGTCGTGGCCATTCACTTTTTAAATGAGCCAAGGATATCCAGGACACGGTCATTAACCCCCAATGTTATTTGTTATCAAACAATACGAATTAAAATGGGATTATGCAATTTAATCATCTCCGATTAAAAGGTTTCTACACCCGACCAAGCGGTATTTTTATAATACCGTATCCCAAGCCCGTATAAGGGAAAATAAGTTAAAAGTATTTACCTGAGCTAAATATAAATTCAATCCCAGCCGTATATCAAATCAGCAAGTACAGGTAGCTTTTACTGGGCTCTTAATCTGGAACGAAGGTTGTATTAACCTATTAGATTCCTAACGGGTCTTATTTAAGTTGTAACTTAGACCGGTTAGTTTTAAGGAAAGGTTTGCGGTTCAAAACGCATGATTAAGCGAAGACCGGAATAGAATGTGATTTAGACTCGACAAGTTTGGAGGCTTGTATAATAGGGGTAAACTAAACACATTCTGGATTTTTGAGTCAAAAATGATAAGGTTTGACCCGTTTCGGTTAATTTATGCAAACTAGTTACATAAACCGATCCGAACGCGAAATATGCGTAACGGGTAACCATAAGAGTCATATACATGTTTCCTAAGTTAATATGCCTTAAATATGTTGTGATATCAGTAGGATACCTTCCATTATGCCCAAAACAAGTTTAATCTCAATATAAGCCCCGTAGGGGTATTTTGGTCATTTAAAAGATTATAAAAGAGATCAATTTTAATTCTGAGTCTTGGGTCTGAAATAATCAGTAAAACAATTTAATTTAATAGGTTATATCAGTTGGTGATAAGTCTTATATGCCAAAATGGTTTTAAACCCAAACTATGTGTTTAATACGCTTAAAAACTCGTTTTAAGCGATTTCCGGGTTATCCGGGAAATCTGAGTTTTCTGATCAGGTTATAAGGTTCAAAATGCTTCATTTAACATATAAGATCAGTAGCCAAAGGTTTGGTGTCTATATGTTATGTAAAACTCATTTTATGGCGAAAAGGGTATAATCGGTATTAACCGAATCATAGCACTAACCTTTGGTTATGATAAGTTTAAAAATAATTAAAAATCTTCAAAAATCCCAAAATATTATATTACATTAGGGGGTAAAAGGTTTGGCGTCAAAAATTGGGTTTAGATAGGCTTTACGCTAATTATGCCGTTTAATTAACAAGGAGCTTTATAATTACGCTATTAAGCATAACTCCTATTCTAGACCTCCAACTGATATGAAATTTTAGGGACATGTTTATAATTCAGTTTCAAAGATTATTGTCCACTCATATTTCTAAAATTCTCGTTTTATGGTCAAAAGGGCATTATGGTCAACATTAAGCAATTAAAGGAAATGTGCAAATGAATCGGACAATCAACGAACCAATCACAGAGGTTTATACCATCATTTAACTTGGTCCTAAGGAAGCTCTAAGGCATTTCCAAACTCATCTAAATCGGGTCAGAACTGAAGTCAAAGCAAAAGTCAAGGTTTTGCGACTTTCGGTTCCGAACCGGGTCTCTACTGAAAATTGTCGGATCAAACATGTTTAGACATGTTCTTATACTAATTACAAAGCTATATGAGTGATAACATAGGTTACACATCACCTACAGTGCTAATTATGCGTTAAATCAAAAATTACATTTCTGTTGACTTTTTATAAACCACTTTGACCCGACAAATGACCTAGTTAGGACGGGAATCAGATGGTGCCCTATTAAGGGTTTAATGCCCACATAATTACCAACTTATAACTACCTTTAATTCGACTAATCACTGGACCATTAATGATTAATCGATAATTCAATCGTTAATTACGATGGTTTGACTTTTAAGCTAATAACTAAGCAAAACTTGATTAAGGAAGGTCAAGGATGCTTACCAAGGTCTAATGCACGACCAGGGATGTTTAGAGAAGGGCCTTGAGCTCCAGAAATGATCAGATGTTGAGTTGAGAATGAATGATCACAATGGCAAACAAAGGGGGCTTTATATAGTGTTCTTGATCCATCAAGATCATGACAAACAAGGCTATACATGATCCCTGATGATTAACAAGTGTCCCTAAGGTCTATAAACAAGCTTAGGCAGCTCCTGGAAGTGTTAAAGGGCAACATAAGTCGCTTACATGGGCTGAACAGGAAAAATACGCGTTTCTGCATCTGGGCTCCTGCTTACGGATCGTAAGGTCCTGAGCATACGGTCCGTAAGGACCTGGTCAGCCTAACAAAGTTTCAAATGTTGACAGATTTAGCCCCTGCACTTCCAATTGCCCTTTCCGGCACATCTAAGGCCCGTTAAACCATTTTTAAGGCTCTACAATGATGCCTAAGCATAGGGAACATGAAACATGCTCAAAAATATGCCAGATACCGGTTCGTTTGGTCGTACGGTCCCGTTGTTCGGCTAATTACGACGAAACACGGACGGACGCGAAAAACGATCAAAACGATGCAACGAATGGAATTTTATCAAGCCAAACACTAAAATAAAATACTTTTGTGATTACATAAATTTTTGGGTGTTCGGGGATGTTCAGAATGTAAGATATGCGCGTAAACGCAAACTTGTGCGCTTTTTGACACTTTTAGTCCCTGCATGACTTAAAAGTTTATTTTTGCACACCAAATACCTCAAAGCCCATATCTAAGCTATGAGAAGGAAAAATAAGGTATGTATAACTCATGGTCATGTTCCGGAAGGTCCGATAACATACGAATCCTCATACTTTAACAGTTTGATGCTTTAGGTCCCTCTAATGCGCAAACTTGCGTATATCATCATTTAATAGCATTGAAGCCTTATCTAATCCATATTAGGCATTCTTGAAAGTATTATTAAACATTATAATGCTTCGGGCTTGATAGAAGGTCATTTAGAGGTATAATTAAACATGTTGACACTTTTAGTCCCTTATACTTGCAAAGTTGGGCGTAACTTCACTTTTAGGCATAAAAGCCTTGGATGGCCAATGATTGGCATTCCCGAGAGTATAATCAAATATCATGAGGCTCTCGGTTTGTTAAAAGGTTACTCAGAGGTAAGAACTAACATGTTGACGCTTTTAACCCTTTTATTGCGCAAACTTTCGATTAATTACGCACATGGCTACACTTGATCAACAAGTGGCTAATTTGTGAATATAAAACCATAAAAGGTTATTTAGAAACTTATTTTAGGTATGCTAACACCTCTATTCCTTTCATGATCAAAGTTTTTCGATTTTTCGAAAAATTAGTCCCTTAATTTCAACATTTGACTTCATTAGGGTTTATTACACGTGTCAATACTTTATTGGACGTGATTTTACGAGGTGTTACATCCTCACCCCCTTAAAAGAAATCTCGAACTCGAGATTTGCTTGAAGTAAAGGAAGTACTTTCTGTCTTATATTGAACTTAGCCTTCCTCAGTACATTTGGGCCTCTAAGGCACTCCAGCTGACCTCTATAATAGGTCATGTATCCTTTTGGAGTTTCTTAACCTGCCGATCCTAAATCTATACGGGTTTCTGGTTCAAGCATAAATCTGCATATCACTATGTGATAATGTTTTTTGACTTATTGGCGAAACACGTCCTTAAATCATTAGTATATAACGCATTGCGAGCTCCACTAAGCTCCTTATATAGGTCTTAGCTCATAAGTTATTTGATCTTGATACATTCGATTTCCTTCGAATGATTCTATATATTCAGAGCTTAACTAGCATGATTATTTAACAAATTGGCACACCCTTCCTGGGTGATATCTTTTGTTGAGCCTTATTCTTTAACTAGATCTTAGGAGGTTTGCTATTTTCATCAATCCTTGATTTTCTGCCGAATACTGGCAACTTACAGATAATTATGGATTTGTATGATCTTATTCGTTGTCTCCAATGCAACTTTCAGATCCTGATAATCGGACTTCGCAAAGTCTTGTTCATCAAACGGAGGTTTTGATATTTCGTCATTACAAGGTCTCCAAAGGAGCCACCTTGATACTTATATAACAACTATTATAGAAAAGCTTATCTTAAGGTGAGATGGTTATTCCAATCACTTCTTAAAGCTAATCTTTAGGAATAGCTAATCCTCACAGCTTAGTTGAATAGATCGACGATCCTGGGCAGCTAATAGCGATTCTTAATTGTTGCCTAAATAGGGTTGCGGTAATTGATGCATAAGCAAGATGAACCGTCTTTCTTAATTAACTATACCGAATTCTCAGATTATGAGTTAGGCTATATAAATCCTTTATTTGAAAACTTGCTTAATCAGGGTTTCGGTTCTTCCAATAATGGTACTAGCTGTCTTGGAGATTTCATAATGATGCAGCCCTAAATGGGATATAAATCTTAATCTCTACTAGCCTCACAGGAGGTAAACAGGGTGATCCTAGTAGAGGATAATCAGGATACGAGGAGGTTACAGAGATTTTCCATATCTCAGGCTCCAGTTCCTCCGTCATTGCTTGTGCCAAATAAGTGGCACATTAATGTTACAAGTCCACGAATTCCTTAATCGGGAACATTTACTTGGACAATTCCATTCTGGATATCTTCTTTGAATACCAATAGTTGACTTTAGTACCATATGACCATCAGGGTATCCTTGTGGTTCCATGCATTAAACCTCCATACTGATCAGGCATGGAAGCAATGTATGGGACATATTAAGATACACCAATCCTCATACGATGCTTTTATCATACCGTCCGGTATTCATAATCGATAGAGATTAAAGAGATATCAACTCTGTATGCTGACGTACATCCTTTTAGAGAGAGTATACTTCTAAAATTCTACGACTGAAGGTTTCTGACAAGAACGGAAGAAATGGTTCTTATGATTTTTGCCTGTAAGTTTTACCTTACACTTGACATCTGGGCTCTTACAGGAAAATTTTCTAAAAGTTTGCCAAGCTTATGGTCTTATGAGAGACTTAGCAGCACCAGAAACCACATGTAACTTCTAGACATAAAATCACAATAAAGGATTTATCTGGTGTCATTCTTAATGTGAGCTGCCTCTAATCATTCACCAGGAGGGTTAAACTCCCCCATTCCTAATCCTTTTAAACTTAGCTGTAAAATCTTAGACAACTTTAGGGCAGTCTCAACTTTGACTAGTTATTCCTTAATTTATAAAACGTGAGTAGCTGAGGTTGATCCATAATGGATTTATCATAAGCAAGCCTTGAAACCTTAATGTGCCCTCTTATTTCCGATGCTAACCACCAACAATTATTGCATTAAGCTTAGATTTTTGGGTAAATTGAATAGAGCACTAACTCCGCCAATGAATTAAAATTTGCGACTTACAGTCGACAACCTAGAACTTTTATGGTGAGAGTCAGAAAAATTATTATTCCGTCTTTTTCCCTTTCGTGATGCGGAAAAATAGGTCTTTCTAATAAGGTCCTTAAAACTTGGACCATCCCATGATGTATAAGAGTATCTTTCTTGTGGACTTCACTTATGTTCTTACTAATTAAAGGTATTGCCATCGAATGACTGTGACGCACAACTCACCGTGTGCTTTCCAGTTTGACCGCTGATATACTTAATGGTTTCTACTTCTCTCAACAATTCCTTGCCATCGATGGCCCCCTTTTTTACTATTAAAGTCTCTTGACTTCCAAAAGGCGAAGTACTTTTAAGTATATCCTAAAATGGGGCTCCATGCCATATAAGATTTTGTTTAGTTTATTCTTCGCATTTGAAGTATAAATAAAGTTCTTCTCATGAGCGACATGTGTTTCTAGAACAAGCAGCATTCGGCTTCTTGACCCTTTTCGTGACTTTTCTCATAGCCTTCCTAACAGCTGCGTTAATTACAGTTCTAGAGATTAACTCCATTAACATTGCGGTTCACATTTGATGCACCATTAACATTTGTCGCCTCCCTAGCATTGCGACCGATGTTCTCCTTTCCGAGTTTCCCATACCCGAAGCTTTGGTATTAAATACCAATTTCAACAAGTGCTTAGGCAATCCTTACCATGTGTCTCCTTGAATTGTCAAAGGCTCACCATAAGGAGTCTTGATAACTACATGCTTCTCATCACATGAAGTATGAGTTTGGTTACAGGATGACCAAACCATTTCCTATTATTATATCGAGTCCCTCTATTTTGATGGAAACAAGGACAGTGGAAAAGAATGATTCCTAATGGATATAAAACATCCATCTAATATTGCTGAAGCAGTCTCTGAGGTACTATCGGCCAATTTTTGCTTTATACTTAACGCTTAGAGTTTTTAACAGGCAGATTTGATGATTTACAAAATCTATTGTCTACGAAAGACTTATCTGAACCTAAATCAACTAATACTCTAGCATGAGCGTTATTGATATAGAAAGTACCTGTTGTGACTTTGTCATCCTGAATAGCCTCTTGAGCATTCATTTTAGAGTCCCCAGCTTTAGTCTTCTTAGCCTCGCCAGACTTCTTGGTTTTATTAGGGAAATTAGTTTTGATGTGCCCTATTTCATTGCAACCATAGCAGGTTTCGTTTCCCAATCTCTTGCAATCCAAGATCTTATGCTCCTTGGCCTTGCAGATTCCACAGGGTAGAGGCTGGGATTCAAATCTGCATTTCCCGAGGTGGTATTTCCTACAGGTTTTGCATCTGGTCTTTTCACCTGACCGCTGATTGTTCTTCAGGTCCTTGCATTCATGGGTATTGTGATCCGTCTCCTTACAGATGACACATCCCCTGGTCTGATCATAGAAACATTTTCCAAAGTGTTTCTTCCCGCAGGTTCCACATTCGGGTTTTGCTTCCCTTAGCTTAGACTGGTCATAGCTTGAACCGGTCTTACCCTTTTTGTAACCCTTATTTGGGGTATTATCGCACTTTCACTTATGACCCTTCAATACACGGTCCACGGCATTGTTTACGGCTGTATCCAACATAGCCTGTAACTCGGTGCCCGTTAAATTCAGTCTTGCGTTAAATTCAGTCTTGCGTCATCATTCTGATTAACTGGATGATTTTGAGCCTCAGAGGAGTCAGCCATGGTGAAGCTTTGAAAGCTACAAACCAAGTAGTAATAATTGGTTTAATTATATGGTGAATTGTCGAATTTGATGATTTAATAGCTACGGTGTAAATGAACCATATAGACCAATAGATAGTATTAAATTTATTTGATTATGTTTGGCCTAGGTTTTTAAATAAACCATCCTTGGCGTTTTAACGGAATATAATCTTTCATATCTATAGACAGGGGACATAAGTCACGACTGTCAATGTCGTACCGACATTTTATATAGTACAAACTTGTTCCAAAGGACTCTTGATGGCACAAGGGCCTTGTCACTAGGGAAAAATTTAAAACATAATCGATGATTCCTTTGGATCGGAAAATTTCATAGTCCATTGTCTTGACAAGAAGTTATGAAATAAAACTATCTTTTTTCATGCATTCATCTTTGCCCGTAGGTATACATCCCAAAATGGATGTTTTGATGTGTACATCATGTTCGACGTTTATTAGCCATGATTCCTATTGATCATTTATGCTAAATAAGGGATTTGGAAGTTCCTAATATAAAGATGACAAGTGTGATTTATCGCATCACTGTTGCCGGGAGTGTTAACATGTTTTCAGGTGTTAACAAGGATCCGAATATCTTTTTAAACAGGTTTAACCATCTTAGCTAGGTCTTTAATGACATTCAAGCTAGGTCATACATTTTAAGATTCTCTTTTAATATTTATATTGGCAGGAAATGAATGATATCTATTTTATTCAGGATTTTCACTATTAATCCTAAATTATAAGTCAATAATAGTACAAAATGCTTAGTCACGTGGACAAGTTAAATTTATAAGTCATGATTCTCGTAGAATCAAGGTATTTAGGCTTGAACGTTGTTCATGGCCTTTTCTTGACAGGGAGTTGTAGGCTACTACTGTCTTTAGTCTCAGAGGACGTTAATTATAGCCCGTGGGCACATCATCCATAAGGGATGATTATTCTAACAAGGATAATTGGAGTAATCCAATTTAAGGATGACTTATGCTATTTTTATCGAACCACGTCTGCCAGGAATGTTAACATGTTACAGATGTTAACAAGGATTTGAATCTCTTGAATAGGGTCTACCATCTTGGCCTTGTCATATAGGCTAGGTTTACCTTTAAGATTCATTTTAATAATTAACGCAGAACAATCCTAAATTGAGATGTTAATAAGAATCTGAATCTAAATTGAGGAACTGCCATCTTGGCCGGGTCTTAATATGACACGAGGCTGGGTCTTGTCCTTTTTAGATTTTGCCATTTTATTATAATGGTAGATCTTATAATTCATTTAATTCATATCTCATGTTTAGGATGAATATTTAGTCATTCCACTATAGAATTAAAAGTTCAAGGTTGCCCTAAACGGGACTTGAAAGGAATAACGTTGTCCTCGAAGGGACAGAAAGATAAGTATATCCTTATAAGGACTATTAAGGAAAACGATCTTTAGTAAAAGGAGTTTTCTTCTTCATTTTTAATTCTAAATGTTTTCTCCTCAGTTGCACGTGTATCCTAATCGCAGTACAAGGCTCCGTATTCCACGGCTTCGGATGGGGAGGATTTCCCTTACGGCTCCTTTGCTTGGCGATATATTAAAAGTATATAAAATTGAAAGCAATAGTTCTCCGAATAGAGACGAGAGCATTCCTATGTTAAGTCTAGACTAAGAAGGTCAAGGAATGTGCTACTGTGTCATTGAGATTAAACACAAGAGGATAGTGTTTAATTCACTCAATGTTGGCTCTGATACCAACCTGTCACACCCCGATATTTCCACGGTGGGCCCGGAGGGGAGTATCGTGACGTAGTTGATACCATCATAGTCAAACAACACAATATTTAAATGCACAGTGGAAGCAAAAGATAAATATATTATAACCAAATGAGAATATCAAAGTATTACAAACGGTAAATAAAAGATCCACAGGCGGATCCAAATAAAAGAAAAACTGTTCAACAGACTTCAGGCATCTAGAACTGGCAAGATTCCTTATTAACGCCATGAGCTCCCAGCCAATTTCGTACAGTACCTGTCACTTAACCCTTTTGGAAAATACGTCAGTTTACACTGGTAAATACAATTAACAGACTCATTTTGAAAAGAGTTTAAGAAAATTGATTTGAATGCACATGGCACAAAATATCTTTTATAATTTGATTAAAATGCACGAGGCAAAATTAATCTTTTATACTTGGGACAATTTTATTAATAAAAATCTTGTATCCGATTTACATGTTTGCCCAACATTTAGGGCCGGTGATTCTACAATACAAGCCGGTCAAGATTAATCGACACACCACAAATATGATCTCACAAGAAGATACCCTTACGAGTGAGTATATGTTTTACATATGCAACAGGAGGTGTTTTGCCTACACCTTGTGCTTACGTCGTGGCCATTCACTTTTTAAATGAGCCAAGGATATCCAGGACACGGTCATTAACCCCCAATGTTATTTGTTATCAAACAATACGAATTAAAATGGGATTATGCAATTTAATCATCTCCGATTAAAAGGTTTCTACACCCGACCAAGCGGTATTTTTATAATACCGTATCCCAAGCCCGTATAAGGGAAAATAAGTTAAAAGTATTTACCTGAGCTAAATATAAATTCAATCCCAGCCGTATATCAAATCAGAAAGTACAGGTAGCTTTTACTGGGCTCTTAATCTGGAACGAAGGTTGTATTAACCTATTAGATTCCTAACGGGTCTTATTTAAGTCGTAACTTAGACCGGTTAGTTTTAAGGAAAGGTTTACGGTTCAAAATGCATGATTAAGCGAAGACCGGAATAGAATGTGATTTAGACCCGACAAGTTTGGAGGCTTGTATAATAGGGGTAAACTAAACACATTCTGGATTTTTGAGTCAAAAATGATAAGGTTTGACCCGTTTCGGTTAATTTATGCAAACTAGTTACATAAACCAATCCGAACGCGAAATATACGTAACGGGTAACCATAAGAGTCATATACATGTTTCCTAAGTTAATATGCCTTAAATATGTTGTGATATCAGTATGATACCTTCCATTATGCCCAAAACGAGTTTAATCTCAATATAAGCCCCGTAGGGGTATTTTGGTCATTTAAAAGATTATAAAAGAGATCAATTTTAATTCTGAGTCTCGGGTCTGAAATAATCAGTAAAACAATTTAATTTATTAGGTTATATCAGTTGGTGATAAGTCTTATATGCCAAAATGGTTTTAAAACCAAACTATGTGTTTAATACGCTTAAAAAGTCGTTTTAAGCGATTTCCGGGTTATCCGGGAAATCTGAGTTTTTTGATCAGGTTATAAGGTTCAAAATGCTTCATTTAACATATAAGATCAGTAGCCAAAGGTTTGGTGTCTATATGTTATGTAAAACTCATTTTATGGCGAAAAGGGTACAATCGGTATTAACCGAATCATAGCACTAACCTTTGGTTATGATCAGTTTAAAAATAATTAAAAATCTTCAAAAATCCCAAAATATTATATTACATCAGGGGGTAAAAGTTTTGGTGTCAAAAATTGGGTTTAGATAGGCTTTACGCTAATTATGCCGTTTAATTAACTAGGAGCTTTATAATTACGCTATTAAGCATAACTCCTATTCTAGACCTCCAACTGATATGAAATTTTAGGGACATGTTTATAATTCAGTGTCAAAGATTATTGTACTCTCATATTTCTAAAATTCTCGTTTTATGGTCAAACGGGCATTATGGTCAACATTAAGCAATTAACGGAAACGTGCAAATGAATCAGACAATCAACGAACCAATCACAGAGGTTTATACCATCATGTAACTTGGTCCTAAGGAAGCTCTAAGGCATTTCCAAACTCATCTAAATCGGGTCAGAACTGCAAAAGTCAAGGTTTTGCGACTTTCGATTCCGAACCGGGTCTCTACTGAAAATTGTCGGATCAAACATGTTTAGACATGTTCTTATACTAATTACAAAGCTATATGAGTGATAACATAGGTTACACATCACCTACATTGCTAATTATGCGTTAAATCAAAAATTACATGTCTGTTGACTTTTTATAAACCACTTTGACCCGACAAAAGACCTAGTTAGGACGGGAATCAGAGGGTGCCCTATTAAGGGTTTAATGCCCACATAATTACCAACTTATAACTACCTTTAATTCGACTAATAACTGGACCATTAATGATTAATCGATAAGTCAATCGTTAATTACGACGGTTTGACTTTTAAGCTAATAACTAAGCAAAACTTGATTAACGAAGGTCAAGGATGCTTACCAAGGTCTAATGCACGACCAGGGATGTTTAGAGAAGGGCCTTGAGCTCCAGAAATGATCAGATGTTGAGTTGAGAATGAATGATCACAATGGCAAACAAAGGGGGCTTTATATAGTGTTCTTGATCCATCAAGATCATGACAAACAAGGCTATACATGATCCCTGATGATTAACAAGTTTCCCTAAGGTCTATAAACAAGCTTGGGCAGCTCCTGGAAGTGTTAAAGGGCAACATAAGTCGCTTACATGGGCTGAACAGGAAAAATACAAGTTTTTGCATCTGGGCTCCTGCTTACGGACCGTAAGGTCCTGAGCATACGGTCCGTAAGGACCTGGTCAGCCTAACAAAGTTTCAAATGTTGACAGATTTAGCCCCTGCACTTCCAATTGCCCTTTCCAGCACATCTAACTCCCGTTAAACCATTTTTAAGGCTCTAAAATGATGCCTAAGCATAGGGAACATGAAACATGCTCAAAAATATGTCGGATGCCGGTTCGTTTGGTCGTACGGTCCCGTTGTTCGGCTAATTACGACGAAACACGGACGGACGCGAAAAACGATCCAAACGATGCAACAAATGGAATTTTATCAAGCCAAACACTAAAATAAAATATTTTAGTGCTTACATAAATTTTTGGGTGTCCGGGGATGTTCAGAATGTAAGATATGCGCGTAAACGCAAACTTGTGCGCTTTTTGACACTTTTAGTCCCTGCATGACTTAAAAGTTTATTTTTGCGCACCAAATACCTCAAAGCCCATATCTAAGCTATGAGAAGGAAAAATAAGGTATGTATAACTCATGGTCATGTTCCAGAAGGTCCGATAACATACGAATCGGCATACTTTAACAGTTTGACGCTTTAGGTCCCTCTAATGCGCAAACTTGCGTATATCATCATTTAATAGCATTGAAGCCTTATCTAATCCATATTAGGCATTCTTGAAAGTATTATTAAACATTATAATGCTTCGGGCTCGATAGAAGGTAATTTAGGGATATAATTAAACATGTTGACACTTTTAGGCATAAAAGCCTTGGATGGCCAATGATTGGCATTCCTAAGAGTAAAATCAAATATCATGAGGCTCTCGGTTTGTTAAAAGGTTACTCAGAGGTAAGAACTAACATGTTGACGCTTTTAACCCTTTTATTGCGCAAACTTTCAATTAATTACGCACATGGCTACACTTGATCAACAAGTGGCTAATTTGTGAATATAAAACCATAAAAGGTTATTTAGAAACTTATTTTAGGTATGCTAACACCTCTAGTCCTTTCATGATCAAAGTTTTTCGATTTTTCGAAAAATTAGTCCCTTAATTTCAACATTTGACTTCATTAGGGTTTATTACACGTGTCAATACTTTATTGGACGTGATTTTACGAGGTGTTACAAATTTCGATCCCATTTGATTCGTCTTTATGGAGCATTAATATTTAGACTAAGTAACCGATTAATTAATGGGGAAACTGAAACAATCAAATGCAAGGTTTCATCACCATAAACACTCTCATGAACACGAATTGGGTTTTGTCTCAAATAGTCAAATTAGGTCCCGAAACTTTTACCATTCATTCTCCTGATCAAACCA
Organism: Helianthus tuberosus; assembly: GCA_030545235.1. Classification (NCBI taxonomy): domain Eukaryota; kingdom Viridiplantae; phylum Streptophyta; class Magnoliopsida; order Asterales; family Asteraceae; genus Helianthus; species Helianthus tuberosus. Next base: position 951,770 of record JARYGA010046105.1, read on the forward strand.
TATAAAACCCCACTGAAATTTATCCATTTCATCATCTTTACATCGAGAATTTAATCGAGGAACGTTCTAGGGCTTGTAACTTGTGCGGATGATATCTCCTTCAATTCTCAACCTTTTCAGGTGATTCCAAAGCCCAACTTGCTTGATTTTTCGTGCTCTACAAAAGCCTTCTATCAATTTCAGTGATAAAATGCTAATTTATCCAAATTTAATTTTAGTTGAAATTAGGGTTCTTCATGCATATAATTTGGGGCTTTTAGATTTAGACTTGTGTTTTCATGAAATTGAAAGTATAATATTGTTATATATCATACTGGTATATTGTGTGTAAATTTTGGGAATTTTTAGATATCAATTGGAAGTTTGGTAAATTATTTATGTTTAAATCATTAGATAAATCAAATAAAAATTACAAGATAATCTCAAATAAATTAAATAAATATTTTTATTGATTTTTCAGATTATATAAACACCAGGGAATTTTTATAGAATTGTTTCTAAATTTTTGTAGAATTCATGAATATAATTTGGATATATATATATATATATACACACACACATATATACATGATTTAATTATTTAAAAATACAGTATTGTGGCGAATAAAATTGGATTTATGTTTCTACTGAATTTTTAGTGGTTATATAATTGTTATAGAACTTTCATGGAATTTTATCAAATATTTGAAAACCATTAAAATGGTAATTTTATGATTTTGCGATTTTAATAAATTCTGGAATCGTATAATTATTAATTTGGTTATTTTGGGTGAATAAGTATAATTTGATATAATTCTAAGTCCCCAAATAGGAGAACCCAATTTCCTAAAATTAATAGGTTATTCCTTCTCTTAGAATTTCATCTATTTGCATTGCGATTATTATTTAGATATAAATCGTTCCTTTCGTGCGGTGCATTCTCGTGGATTAACTCTTCGCAATTATGTGAGTATACTTGAACCCCTTTTTCGTTTACCACTTTTTTGGGGTGTAACATGTTATTTATAAACTTACACTTTAATCATAATACATAAACATTCCTATATCACGCATGCTTATTTGATTACTTAATACTTTAAACTTGGGTTGAGGACATCTTGTGTTAGACTTATCATTAACTTTGTACGAGCCTATCCGTGACATATATAGCGCTATAGGATTAACGCACCGCCCGTAGACTTGTGGTTATGTCATGAGCATATTGTGTTTCATCATTGGTTTGGTATGTTAGACACATGCCGATTTTATTGTTTATCTTGTATCAAGAGCTTGCCATATGGAATTGTTTGAAACTTATATTTTTATGCTATGTATCTATCAAATTTGTATACTCGCCTTTGCTTTTGCATTGAACTTTATTTTTAAACATGTTAAAGGTGGAGGATAACAACGCTTTGAAATCAAAGTAGGGATGATGCTTAGATACACACTTAGACGTTTAAAACTTTAATTTTGTTGTATCAATTTGTACTTGTATGTTGTATTTGACTTTAACCTTTGTAATTGACTTTTAGAAATGAAATGAATTCTATTACTTAATTATTGTCACAAATAGTGTTGTGAAGTCTCTTGTAATCTCGTTTTCGTCTCACTCCGATGTTTCCGCCATCGGTTGGGTGTGACAGATTGGTATCAGAGCCATAACTATAGGGAATTAGGAAAAGTATGAACGCTTTTACCTAGTCTATAGTTTTAGAGCTTTAACATTATGTTTTGCTTGAAACTACTTGCATGCTACTTTATTTGCTTTTATTTATCCTCTTTTGATCTTTTAAGCATATTCGTCACTTATGTGTTTAGTGTTTACACTTGACATGCTATACTTGTTTTATTATGTGCTAATACTTGTTTCGTTGTTCTGTTATTTGTCACACCCCAACCGATGGCGGAATCATCGGGGCATGGCACTGAGCGAAACAGATTGTCCAGAAGTTTCCATAACAATTATCATTACCATTCAACTTAAATAACATGTCCCATACCATGTCTCAAACAGTAAATAAATTATTACAGATAAAATCTAGGCAAATGATATCGTTCCGACAACTCAGATTTAAACATAGATGATTTATTTGTTGGTTTCTAGGACCTCTTTCCTAACTTCGATTTCATCACTGCACAGAGAGCATCCTAGACCTTTCCTAGCCTCAATTTCACAGTGAGCTAAGCATTCAAATAACTTAAGCACCTGTCACATATGTTAAAATAAAGTCAATACATATAATGTAAAGGTGAGCATACAAGTTTGATAATAGCATATAGAGTTCGAATTCGTTTACGCATAACCAGCACGTACACATAGTGAAATGAAGCACGTTAGTTATCGACATAGATCCATCGATACCAATGACTATGAGTTGACTGCCCGAGGCAGATCGCAATACATGAATACCACCGTAATCCATGCAAGTAATTGTCCTTAACAACCCCCGGGTGAACGGGTGCTGAGTCCAAACTATAGTACTATCGTCGTTAAGGCAGGTAGACAGCATTCCATGTGTAAACATAACAAACAAGCATTCATAAGCCACGTATAACATGCATTAACGGTTAGCGTTCAAGTAGTATTGAGTAGTGTGATTGATGTGATTTGAATAGTTGTAACGTATGTAACACCCAAAAGTGCATAAAGCAAAACGGGATCGAGTATACTCACAGCGGTTGATGGATTGAAGGGAGCGCTTAGCGAGTAAGGTTAGCCTGAATAGATTGATAGCATAACGATAAGTGGCGAGTAAAACGATACAAAGTGTGAGTGGGTCGGATAGCAGTTTGGTAGGATGGTAATCCGATCGGACAACAATCCGTGCGGATGACAATTCGTTCGGATGGTCATCCGGTCGGACGGTAGTCCAGTCGGATGACTATTCGAGTGGATTGTTTCTTCCTATGAGATGAATGTGTTTGTGTATGATGGCTTGACCTTTGAAGTTTTCGTTGTAGCATTTTGAAAACATTCAAGTATCTTTATCCTTCAAGTCGGTCGATCGGACATTCAATCGTGCGGACAACAATTCGTTCGGATTGTCATCCGGTCGGACGGTAGTCCGGTCGGATGGCGACCTTAGTGATGAGAGTACTTGGTGGAAACAATTCTTAGCAGAAGAGTCACTCGGTCGGATGTCCATTCGACCGGGTGGCAATCCTGTTAATGAACATGTTGAAAATTGTTTAAGTCTTTAAAGTCCTAGTATCTCATGATCCGAAGAGTAATCCGGTCGGATGGTAGTCCGATCGGATAGCAATCCGTTCAATACTCCGACTTCAGATAAAGTTGACAAGTTGTGGGGCCCAAGGTGTTATCCGTTCGGACAGCAATCCGCTCGGGTGGCTTATCCGATCGGACAACAGTCCGGTCGGATAGCATTCCGTCCTGGTTGTTCCGTTCGTCTCACACTTGGTGGTTTTGATTGTTTGTCGTTTTATCGACACGTTTTGACAACGTGTTGACCAAGAGAATCCCATCTTGAGCCAAGTGACCCAAACGACCAGGAATCACCCTAGTTCGGCCAATTAACCGGTTCAAGACGGTCGTTCTTGTTTAACCCGAAATTCATGGTCTCGTGAGTAGAATCCAGGTCTTGAGCTAGCACAACAACTAAGAATGAGCGGAAGACTAGATCTAGATCTGTTTCTATCGGTTTAAAACGTATCGAGTGTAAAAGAGTTGAAAGAAGGTTAGAAACCATCTTTCAATCCCTTTTCACGGTGTTTATGTTTAGATCTAGTATAGATCTTTGTTCATTTGCGTGGAAATCGGTTAGATCCGAGTTGTTCTCGGTAGATTGAAGCCAAAACATGAAGTTCTTTAAGAACACATGATGACATCTTCCTAGAACACCTCAAATCTGGTGATTTCACGGTTAAAAGTTAAGATTCAAAAGGTAGAAAGGTGTAGGAGTGCGTGTTGATCAAGAAAGTACAAGATTTAGGACGAGATCTTACCGAGATTGAGAGAAATCGAAGAAAAAGTGAGCTGAGTGTGCTGGTCGGATAGAGGTTTCCAAAGGTAGAAAAGTTTGAGAGTGACATGGGTATTTATAGGATTCTAAAATAGGAAAGTGTTGTCCGGTCGGATGGCACACTGCCCGGATGACTATCCGGTCGGATGTCATCTCGGTCGGATGGCACCTGACTCGTGGACAAGCGGCTATCCGGTCGGATGGCTATCCGGCCGGATGGCACTTGGTTCGAATGTTTGACGCGACGATTCTTGCTGATTCGATTTCGATTACGAGTGATGCGAATGCGATGAGGTTTCCTATTCAAATTACTTTGAATCCCAACCACTCATATCTTGCACTATCCCTTCTCCACTAATTCTCATAGTTCGATTGTGATTCGAGTTCGAAGTCGATTGAGTTTGATTTGCATTTCGAGTTCAATTGCGTTTCGATTGATTATCACACATAACATAAATAAACATGTACAAGTAACACATAAAGCACACACACGTATAACAATAACTAGTATGCGTAGTTCGAGTTGTGATTTGATGTCGATTTGATTTGCACATCTTGACTATTGATTAATTAACTTTATCGCATTGTTACTTCCTATATTTCACAGTCGTAAGTCGATTAGACGGAGATTAACACACGTCGATTGTTACATTCATTGACACTTACTCCACATAATACAACTAAAATAACTATATAAAAGAAAAGAGAACTACTAATGGTCAAGTCGTATAATCAGTCATTGACTTGATCTTGACTTTGACTTTGACTTTTGAAAACACGGGGTGTTACAGCCTCCCCTTGTTTAGGGAATTTTGTCCCGAAATTAGGCTGAAAGTCGTACACTACCGTGAATCACGTAGAGCACTTTCTTTCTCTAGACTTTCTCCCTTGAACAACTGCCGGTACTTCGCCTTCATGTCGCTTTCGAGTTCCCAAGTGAACTCCGCGCCCCGTTTGCCTTCCCATCGGACTTTCACAATAGGAATGCGCGAGCGTCTGAGTTGCTTGGTTTGGCGGTCCATGATTTCGATAGGCTTTTCCACGAAGTGTAGTGTTTCGTTTACTTGGAGATCATCGAGAGGTACGATTAGATCATGCTTAGCCAGGCATTTTCGGAGGTTTGACACATGGAAAGTCGGGTGGACGTCACTCAGTTCCTCCGGTAGTTCGAGTCTGTAGGCGACTTTTCCGATCCTTTCCAGAATCTTAAAAGGTCCAACGTATCGTGGTGCTAGTTTCCCTTTCTTGCCGAATCTGACCACACCCTTCCAAGTTGAAACCTTTAGGAGTACGTAGTCGCCAACGTCAAATTCAAGGGGCTTGCGTCGTCTATCGGCGTAACTTTTCTGTCGGTTCCGAGCTTTCACTAGATTGTCCCGGATTTGGAAAATTCTGTCTGTCGTTTCTTGTAGTAGCTCGGGACCGGTTAATTGCGAGTGACCGATCTCGTGCCACACAATAGGCGTTCGACATCTTCTTCCGTATAGAGCCTCGAATGGTGCCATTTGTATGCTGGAATGATAGCTGCTGTTGTACGAGAATTCGACTAACGGCAGGTATTTATCCCAATTACCACCGAAGTCTATGACACACGAACAGGGCATGTCTTCAAGAGTACGAATCGTTCTTTCAGTCTGACCGTCGGTTTGAGGGTGGAACGCGGTACTTAGATTAAGCGATGTACCGAGAGCCTTTTGAAACGTTTCCCACAGTCGCGAGGTAAACCGAGCATCACGATCAGAGATGATGTCACGAGGCGTCCCATGATTACAAATGATCTCGTCGGTGTAGATTCGGGCTAACCGTTCTACCTTGTAGTCTTCCCGTATTGGCAGAAAGTGAGCTGATTTGGTCAGTCGGTCAACCACAACCCAAACGCTGTCGTGACCTGATGACGTGTGTGGAAGCTTCGTTATGAAGTCCATAGCTATACTCTCCCACTTCCACATAGGGATTGGGGGTTGTTCGAGAAAGCCAGAGGGCCTTTGATGTTCAGCCTTGACCCTTGCACAAGTTAGGCATTTCCCAACGTAGAGAGCAATATCCCTTTTCATGCCCGGCCACCAGTACTTGTAGCGAAGGTCCTGGAACATTTTGTCGGCACCGGGATGAATAGAATACCGGGATTTGTGGGCTTCGTCCATCAGAATCTGTCGCAAGTCGGTCCGTTTAGGGATCCAAATTCGGTCCAGAAAGTGGAATATCCCGTTTGACTTGCTCATAAGCTGGGCTCCATCATGATAGATTCGTTCCTTCTTCAGAGTGCGTTCGTTAAAACATGCATGTTGAGCTTCGTGGATGAGGGTTTCGAGGTCGTATTGGGCTTGAACGTTATGGGTGCTAAGCAGATAGCTCCGTCTGCTGAGTGCGTTGGCAACGACATTTGCTTTGCCTGGGTGATAACGAATCTCACAGTCGTAATCGTTGAGAAGTTCCACCCATCGGTGTTGACGCATATTAAGTTCCTTCTAATCAAAGATATGTTGCAGGCTCCTATGATCGGTGAAGATCGTACACTTGGTACCATATAGGTAGTGTCGCCAAATCTTTAATGCAAAAACAACCGCGCCTAGCTCGAGATCGTGGGTTGTATAGTTCTTCTCGTGGATTTTGAGCTGACGAGATGCGTAAGCTATAACCTTGTTCCGCTGCATGAGTACACAACCGAGACCAAGGTTGGAAGCATCACAATAGACAATGAAATCATCATTTCCGTCGGGTAGAGTGAGAACAGTAGCATTGCACAGCATGTGTTTGAGGGTTTGAAAAGCAGTCTCTTGTTTAGTTCCCCAAACAAAAGGCTGGTCTTTATGTGTGAGGGCTGTAGGACCGTGTTTCGTGACCGAAACCGTGATTATCATGATTATGTTCATAGACGGGAAGATTAGAGACGGATGAAATACTTGCTTGTATTGATTTTGTAACATAACATAACAAGTCGGCCCGATTAACAAGCTACCCGAACCATACCAAAGGAGTACACATCCGGGGAGAGACCAAGTGGTGATCTCTCCCGGTGAGGTCTCAAACCTCCTAAAACTTCCAAGTGTTTGAAATGGCAAGGGTTTTCTATTTATAGTCACACCCCTTGTCTTGCAAACACACACGGTCAACCGAATAACCCTCTCGTTTGACCACTTCAAACGAGCGGGTCTATACACGTTCGATAGACCGTTTCACTAACTATTACAAATTCAGCGTAAAATAAATCTAATCTATTCGACAAGCATCGGACACAAAATCTGCATCAACAAATTCCCCCTTGTCCGTTGCTGTCGAATGCCGAAAATGCAACTGCAATCAATCTTCAGTCAAGTATTCATCTTCTCTGTGTTAACAAATTCCCCCTTGACCGATGATCCAGGTAAGTAGTATCTTGACGCTTCTTGTATAATAGTTCCCCCTCAAAGTATGCGTATCCGTGTTAGGTGTTGTGCAATTTCCTCAAAAGGCTCAATTGACCGATCTTCCGCTGAACTTCCAATACTCCAACCGGCATTTGATAAGGGTTCCATTCTTTAAAAACTGCATCAAGTCTTGATCTTCAAGCATACTACATTGGTAGAGGTTTCTGGTGAACTGTCTTCTGTAAACCGTCTTTGTGGAATCGACCAAGTAATGCACTTTAATCTTCAGCATCAACACTCAGGAAAGTCAGCTAGACCAAGTGTATCCCTTGCAAGCTCAACCAGCATGCTTAGTTGAACTACATCCAGATCTCATTGTCTCGCCTTTGTGAAGTTGACCACGTAATGCACTACGGATCTTCAGCATCAGTACTCAGGAAGTCAGCTAGACCAAGTACATCGTTTGCAAACTCAACGAATTGAGTTACCCCCAGATCCCTGTAAAATCCTAAAGAAACATCAAACCCAAAACCGAATCCTGCAGGTCTTCAGTCTTGAACTATCAACTTTCATAAAGATTCCCCAGGTCTTCAGTGAACAGCGCTTTTGTAACTACTGTAGACTTTAGAAACCTATATTTTTCCGTGCAAAACCCTTCACGCTGGCTGGAGAATTAATTAAAATCCTCAAATATGTGTCTGTGCAAAACATTCCACGCCGAACCGTTGGTATCACCAGAAAATCACAAACTCTACCACCTGTGATTGCGTTTAGAAATTTACCGAAGAAATTCAACATATGAAAATTTTTATTCCCCCATTTCTTTGGTAAAATCTCTAAACCTTAACAGATTCTTTCCACTTCAAAGAAACTGTCGTCAACTTTCAAATGTTCACCAATTCCCTTCACTTAGCGGAACTGTCGTCAATCTTCACTGAATGTTCTCGGTTCTGAAAAATCACGAAAACGACTTTCTTCTTTGCATATTCTAGTTGAATAAGAACGTCCCCTAATACCCCGTAGGATCCGACTTGTATCCCTCCAAAGACTTTGTGAACTCGTTAGGACCGGTATTGACATTCTAGGTTCATTCATTCGTTACCAAATGCGAGAATATGACAATAAACAAAAAGATTTCTTCGTTGCATATTCTAGTTGATAAAGAAATTTCGCCTAGTACCCCGTAGGATCCGACTTGTATCCCTCCAAAGACTTTGTGAACTCGTTAGGACCGGTATTGACGTTCCAGGTTCATACGTTCGTTTTCAAATGCGAGAATATGACAATAAACAAAATGCTTTCGAACATTTACGAATAACCGATAACAATCATAAATATTGACGTGCGGAAGTGAACATACCGTTCTTGTTTTTGGCCCATAGTAGTCAAGTCACCAAAATTTGACGTTTGCATCGGTAACCGTGACTACCCCACATTCAAAATAAATCATTTGTTTTCATCAAGCTTCATCATCCCGCACGCTCCCGAACCCGTACAAATTTGACGTTGACATTTAGAATCGCGATTCAACTAAACTTTGCGAACACCCGGTCCAAAACTAATCAACCAGCTACACCTCATATACAATTTAATCATTTAAAAAAAATTCCAAAACATCTTGGAATTTTAATATTTCCATGCGTAGCATCCAAAGAATTGAGGCAGACAATATCCATTATTAGTGGGCCCCAACAACTTGCACCATCTAATCACCAGGCAATATTATGAATTTAAAAAAAAATATCTAACCTCACAATACATCCATCACTCATTTAGACAATGATTCTGGGCGGTCCATGATGTTTAAAGTCAGCCAATCGCTGGGCCCATCATACATCCAGCCCAAATATTAATCAAGCCCATGCAAATATGACCATCTCAAACCTAGAAATCTCCTCAGCCGCTTACATTATATGTCTGACTCTTCTTCTTAGATACCCAGCACCAAACCCCAAACAAAATTGCAGCCGCCACCATCAACATGCCCTGTTTCAGTCGACATCTACCTTATACACCTTCAAAGAACCACTTCACCAGAAAACTTCATCTAAACCCAGCCGACAACCTCTTCTTCTTCAATCGAATAATCAGCAGCAACATTTATTTAGCCGACAACTACCAGACATCATCTTCATCCTCCACCACCTTTCTGCGATACCCAGCAACAAACTATCAGGCCCAAATGAAAACTGAAATAGAAGCCCAAATCTGTTGTGCGAGTAAACAAGTCTTGTGCGATTAAATTCAACTCAAGTGGGCCCAAAAGAAGGAATAATTCACACAATATCATCTTGTGCGACTGGATGTCTTGTGCGATCGAATGACTGTCTTGTGCGACTGAATGAATGAGTATCTTGTGTGATTGATCATCTTGTGCGACTGAATACTTGTGTGAGCCAACTATCCTTTGCTACTGAATATGACTATCTTATCCTTCTATCATCTGACACAAAGAAGGATTCCTTTTCAACTCAATTTTCGGCTCACATTTACCAATTAAAACATCATCATGCCTTTTGTAACAATAGTCAACAATTGTTTAATAAACAATCAACAAACACTTTAATTCAAACCCAAATGCAGATCAAACCAGAATATTATCAAGAACTTTTTGAAGATTGGTTGAAGATATGAAGAACAACCCAGAAATTTATGAATTTTCTGGTGAACCGAAGATCAGCAGCAACTCTTTCTCTCTCTCTTCGATATTTCTGCCCTTTATCCCTGTTCTGATCGGAGCAGATCTGACGAAAATCTTGTATAAACATGATATTTGATGATGAAAACTTGTTGATTTTGATGTGAAACATAAAAACTAACACTCTGGAGTGTTCCGTTTCAGCTCAGATCCCCATAAACAGTCCAGATCTGAGTTTTCTTCATGTTTCCCCATTCTTTTCTTTTTTTTTACATCTTGAACAAAACCACAAAAATCATAGATCTAGAGCACATGTGACTTAGTAAACGGTTAGATTTACTAAATCGGGTACCATGGCTCTGATACCAATTGTAGGACCGTGTTTCGTGACCGAAACCGTGATTATCATGATTATGTTCATAGACGGGAAGATTAGAGACGGATGAAATACTTGCTTGTATTGATTTTGTAACATAACATAACAAGCCGGCCCGATTAACAAGCTAACCGAACCATACCAAAGGAGTACACATCCGGGGAGAGACCAAGTGGTGATCTCTCCCGGTGAGGTCTCAAACCTCCTAAAACTTCCAAGTGTTTGAAATGGCAAGGGTTTTCTATTTATAGTCACACCCCTTGTCTTGCAAACACACACGGTCAACCGAATAACCCTCTCGTTTGACCACTTCAAACGAGCGGGTCTATACACGTTCGATAGACCGTTTCACTAACTATTACAAATTCAGCGTAAAATAAATCTAATCTATTCGACAAGCATCGGACACAAAATCTGCATCAACAAGGGCGGTAAGCGGCACAGCAATCTTCGAGAATCCTTCGATAAATCGTCGATAATAGCCCGCTAGTCCTAGGAAAGAACGGACTTCAGACGGGTTCTTAGGCGTAATCCAACCCTTAACTGCTTTGATCTTCACGGGATCGACATGAATACCCTGACTATTGACAATGTGACCCAGAAACTGAACCTCCTCCAGCCAAAATTCTCACTTGGAGAACTTGGTGTAGAGTTGGTTCCCCTGGAGTAATTCGAGAACCAAACATAGATGTTGCGCGTGTTCGGCTTTCGACTTGGAATAGATCAAGACATCGTCGATGAAAACGATGACGAAACGGTCGAGATATGGCTTACACACGCGATTCATCAGATCCATGAAAACTGCTGGTGCGTTGGTTAAACCAAAAGGCATAACAACGAATTCGTAGTGGCCATAACGGGTTCGAAACGCGGTTTTGGGTGTATCTTCCTCTTGTATGTGCAGCTGGTGATAGCCTGAACGTAGATCGATCTTCGAGAAACACGTAGCACCTTGTAGCTGATCAAACAAATTGTCAATGCGGGGTAGGGGATAGCGGTTCTTGATAGTTAACTTACTCAATTCCCGGTAGTCGATGCACATCCTGAACGACCCATCCTTCTTTTGGATGAAAAGGATTAGCGCGCCCCAAGGAGAGGTGCTTGGGCGAATAAAGCCTTTCTCAAGTAATTCTTGGAGTTGGTTAGAGAGTTCGCGCATTTCAGACGGTGCGAGTCAATAAGGAGCTTTGGCAACAGGGTTGGCTCCAAGAATGAGATCAATACGAAAGTCGACATCACGACTTGGTGGAAGGCCAGGAAGATCCTTAGGAAAAACGTTAGGAAATTCTCGAACCACGGGAACGTCTTTCACTTCCTTCTTCTCTTTCTTTTCCTTCTCTGCTACTACAATGTTAGCCAAGAAAGCTCTGTATTCCTTGCGGAGATACTTGCTAGCTTGGACACATGACATGAGCTTGAGACCTTTCAAAGTAGTTTCACCGTAGACACACAGTAGATCACCATTAGAGAGTGAGAATCGAATTATCTTGTCGAAGCACACAACTTCAGCATGGTTTTCACGAAGAAAGTCCATGCCTACTATGACGTCGAAACTTCCAAGTTGCATCGGAATAAGGTCGATTGGGAAAATGTGATTGTTGAGCTCGAGAGTACAATCATGAAGAACAGAATTAACGGCGACGGTTCTTCCAGTAGCGACTTCAATATTGAACGTCGAGGAGAGTTTGGAGCGTTTACGACTAAGGAGCTTCTCGAATTCGTACGACACAAAGCAATTATCGGCTCCAGTATCAAATAAACATGATGCATAAATACCATTCACAAGGAACGTACCATTGACCACGTTGTTGTCGGCTTGAGCTTGACGCACGTTGAGATTGAAAGTTCGGGCACGTGCTGCTTGTTGTTGCCGTTGCTGTTGCTGGTGTTGCTGATGCTGAGGCTGTTGTTGCTGCTGCTACTGGGGCTCTTGTTTCACGACCCTGTTTGGGCACATATTGGTGAAATGATTAGGGTCGCCACATGCGAAGCAGACTCTGGCGTTGACCGCGGGTGCCGGAGTAGCTTGTTGACCCTGAGGTGCGGTGAGAAGAGCTTGATGAGAAGGAGCTTGTCGAACTCGGCAGTTGGTGGTAAAATGGCCGTACATATTGCAATGAGCACAGAAACAGCAAGCGATGGTATTCGGGTGGTGGTAGGTACAAGTAGGGCAGAGCGGGTGTGGCCCAGTGTATGCACGCTTGGCAGGCGGTGCATTTGCCACAGGCGCCGCTACTTGACACTGTTGGGCTGGTACAGCTTGAATCTGTCCATAGTGATCGCACAGTTCTTGTTGCTGGACTTGTTCTTCCTCTTGTTGCTCGATGAGGTGGGTTCGACAATTGGTGCGGCAGTGGTAACTTGATGCAGGTGCTTCGAAGTTTTATCCCAGACGCCGGCCTTGACCCGCTTGTCGTTGATTTCAGCGGCCAGTAGGTAAGTTTCTTCGATCGTCTTAGTCTTAGCCGCTTGCACCAAATCGGCAACACAGTCAGGCAGGGCTCGGATATACTTCTTGATCGCTATGTCTGAGGTCTTGACTTGATCAGGGCAGATGATGCTGAGCTGCTTGAAGCGAGCAGTGAGAGCAGCGTTGTCACCTTCCTTCTGATGTATGTGCCAAAATTCATCTTCTAGCATTTGGCGCTCGTGAGGAGGGCAGAATTCTTCCAGCATGACTTCCTTGAGCTCGTCCCATGACAGACCGTAGGCTGCATCGTTCCCTCGCTTGTTCCTCTCGGCTGTCCACCAGTCTAGAGCACGTGACTGGAAGACACCGGTAGCATTCAGAGTACGGAGGTTATCAGGTCAACCGCTTTGTCGTAGAGTGACCTCAATGGAAACCATCGGAATAATGCAGTAGGACCTCCTTCGCCAGTGAATTCTTTTGGCCCACAAGACTTGAACTGCTTGAAATTGAAGGGAGCTTTGGTAATAGCCTTAGGGGCTTCGGTTCTCAATTCCTCAGACGATTTGCTAGCGTTCTCGTAGACATCACTCACAGCCTTTGCTACACTTTTAGCGATGATGGCAGGAAGGCGTTTGTCTCTCTTTTCTTGACGAGAAAGTAGGGGATGACGGGATCCAGATGACATTGTCTGCAACAGACATCGTCACAGGACTCAACACAATGTATTCGAGTCTCACCTCACACATCTACTACTTACTAAAGCTTAGGAACACGCAATGTAACATGTGTCACATAAACACATAGGCACGTAATCACAGATTTATATAACACAGGAGCACATAAGCACGTAGGGCACAGAATCACATAGACATGTAGAGCACAGAAGCACAGGAACACACACGCATTCATTCACCAGAGGCACATAGATATACAGCACTCACAGGAGCATTCTGACTGCTTCAAAATATAGAACCTATCATTCAAAGTCTACGTTCGTTCGAATATAGCGGTCGCGTTTAGTATATCGAATAGTGTAGTATAAGCATATAACGTAGCGTAAGGTCGTCCATAAATTAGCGATTTGTTAGCGGTTGTGTAGCCTGTTATGTGATTGGTGGATGCAAAAAGGCGTTAGATCAAAACCAGTAGTACCTCAATATGCTAACAAATAAACATAAACCACATAAAGTACATAAAATCAATGAATCATCAGAGTCAGCAGTTGCGGGCTCAGAATCGAAACACATAAAATTGAGAAATGGATTGTCTGCGGCTATTAGACTTCGACTACCTAAAGTGGTTCAACTATTCACAAGGATCGATTGTGCACATTTAACTTTTGGGACTATGCTTTGGCCTCGATTCTTGGGCGTTTGGCACGTGTCCCGTTAGCCGTATCGTGACTTCAGATCATTGGAGTCCGTTGAGACTTTGGTGAGAGTTTGTAAAAAGCACGGAACAAGTCGGCAAGGTTAGGGTTTCACCCCTATCTTAACAACTTCGCTCCGGTTTTGATAAAATAGAGGAGATTATTCATCAAAATATGGATTTCACTCCTACTTTGGCATAATTCTCCCCGTTTGTGAATAAAATGAGGGTTGATCAAGCAACTTTAGTCGAGAGTTTGCGGTTTTCACACCTAATCTCGACTTTATTGCTTATTCATAGTTGAAAATTCGAGTGCAGTGATAGTGTAGCATGTTGGTACACTTTATGTGGACGCGACTCGGTTCGGTTCCACTCGGTTCAGTTCGACTCGGTTTCGACATGGTTAGGTCCGGCTCAAGCCCGACGTCACGTCATTCCTCCGTCGTGCGCCCCAGAGTTCGACACTCGAAGCACGGAGAGCCGCGAACCTTTTCCCGGTGACACATCACCATGACATCATCATTGTGATGTCATAATGATGTCTTAGTTGAAATTGTGAAAGATTAGTCAACAAAAGTTCTATACGTAACATGTGCATGTGGGCCAATTAACTTCCATGGGCCGAAACCATTGGGCCAATCAACTTTGATCATTGGGCCACCAAATCATTAGGTCAAAACCCATTATGTGAGCATGTATTGTTGACGAAACATTGTGTGTTTCGTCGACTTTGTCAAGGCCTCCCCCTGTTTCGTCACTTGTGGAGTTTCGCCGGGGCCTCTTTGTGTTTCGTCATGGTCTGTGTCTGTCTTGTATAAATACCCCTCATAGTTTCTGTGTGAAACTAATGAGTATGAGAGAGCTGTGAGACTTAGTGAGAGTCTGTAAACATTGTTTGTATATGTTTGGGTTGTACTCATCCCTAATCAATAGATACTTGTTCAGTTTTTTAAACAGAAGTGTTGCAAATCTATCTTAACAGCGTGTTTTCAAGTGTGTGATCAGGAGCTTTATTCAATACATCAATTATGAGTTGTACTGAAATGTACCTGCCTGGTTTTGTTCCTTCAGCTCCGCCTCCGGTTTTTGATCCAAGTGCCTATCTTCCACCACCTAAACCGACACAATCCCCTGGTCCTCCCCAGATCCTTATGGAAGACCTTTTGATCCAAATGCCTATATTCCAAAACCATCACAAGCCCAACCTCAACCTTTCGGTTTGATACCATCGATTACTTACACTCCACTTCAACCTCGCTTTGCTACACCTCAAGCTCAACCTCAACAAGGCAACCAAAATCCTTTCATAAATCAAACAAGTACATCCACGTCCAACTCAAATAAAGCCGATGACTCCTGGTCTGTACAATTTGGAAGTGGAGATCAAGGAGGAACTGAGTTTTATGCTGAAATTGTCAAGAATGTTAATGATGGTGAATCTTCAGGAAATGATGACAGTTCAGGATATAGTGGCAGTACTGATGCAGATGGATCAGGTGTGAGTGATTGCATTTCAGAATCGGACGTCAAGGAGGGAATGGATTCTGAAGCTGATAGTTTGTCGAATGATGCCAAGGAGATGAAATGTCAAAAATCTGTCTTAGTCAAGAAAGCTGATGCTACATCAGAAGAAATGGAGAAGGTTCTCACTGAAGATGGATCTTTCTCTTCTCAGACTGCATTTATGGCTAATGTCACACCTTCTACAAGTCAGGTAAAATCTGAAACTCCTAGCATATGTAGTGATTGTGCTGATATGAAACATGAATGTGCTGAATTGAAACATGAATCTGAAACGGTTCATAGTCACAATCAGAGTTTGGTTATTGAACTGTCAAAGTGCAAAGAGGCAAATATGGCTTTAGTTAGAAACGAAAAGGATTTTAAATCTGTGATTGAAACCTTAAAGAAAAGTGTTTCCAAAGTGACCAAAATTGTTTATCATAAACAAGTTAGTATTAACGATTACATTAACATCGTTGAGGAAACCAAAAAGGAACTAGCCATTGCCAAATGCGAGCATGATGCAATCAAGCTCAAATTGGAGAGTTATTCTAACTCCCGATTTGTGCTCAATCACATCATTGACATTCAAAAACTAAAGGGTAATGTTAAAGGCGTTGGTTATAAGTCGTGTCCGCCTCCTTTGAGACACAACTATAGCAGAATGCCCGATGAGGAAGAAATGCCACGTTTTGAGCCAACTATACCTCTTGATTATGAGGAAGTTACAACTGGCTTAGGGTTCAAAACGGACAATTCATTGGAGGGCTCATCTGATAGAAAGGAAAAGTCATCATGTGCTTCAAATCAAAGTTCTCCAACCATTGAGGACTATGATTCTTCAGATGATGAGTCAGATGTGAGTGATGAGGATAAATCTCTTGACGATAGAAAAGGAGTAGAAGTGCCTTTTGAGAATCACATTCTGTGTGATCCTCCTACTCCTGCTGTGCAATCAACTGGTGCTAAAAAAGAGATAGATCCTCTCACTGAGACAGTATCTACCATTAAAAGTGATAACGTGTTGTATACTTTGGTCGGTGATAGTAAAATTTATTCAGACAAAGATTTTCCAATAAAAAATGTCAATCAATCCTTGATTGATAAAGTGTTTGAAGATAATACACCTAAGTTTTTGGGAAAAGCGATCCCGAGAGTTTCAGTAACTCAGTGTGATCCTATTCCAAAAGCTGAAATGAGGAAACAATTACCAAAAATTACCGACTAAACAACAACCTGTCGCCTTTAAGGGTAAACAACAACAACGAGCTCAAAAGCCCAAGGCTAAGGTTGAATCAAAAGGAGCTCGTTACAAGAAGAAAGCAAAAGACGTTAAGTTTGTGGCCTCCAAAGGTACTGATAAAGTGGAGACTTTTGAAAATAAGTCAAATACCGATTTTGTTCAAAAGGTCAACATTTTGAAACGTAATAATGATAACAATTACACTCAACACACAAATGGGTGTGAAGCTAGTACCTCTGGGTCTACAACTTCTACGTCAGGTCGTCGATCAGATTCTCCTAAGTTTGTTGAAAGGAGAACTTGTTTCAAATGTGGGAAGTTTGGGCACATCATTAAAGACTGTACAAACTCGCCCAAACCAAATTTTGTTGAAAGAGCCCCCTCTGAACAAGGTCACTCACAACGTCGTCATGTTAACGCACTATTAAAGAACAAGAAACAAAACAACGACGTAAAAATGTGAAGGTGATCGAAAAGGCTTTAAAAACTGAAGTAAAATCTGTTAAAAGGAAACCTAGTTTGTCACAACCATTAAAACCAGAAATTGTATATAATATACAATCTGGTAAACGGAAACAAGCTTGGAGACCTAAAACGGATAAAGTTTCAGGGGGGAGCATCATCAGTTCTAGATCATCGAGAAGTTGAGATAACTTACGTCGATGAACATGGGCGACCTAAGTCTGTTAAGGCTTGGGTCCCCCTCTCCATCTAATCTCTGAGTGAGTGTGCAGGATGTTCCAGGAGGAACTTTCGATAGTCATAGGATTATTGATAGTGGAATGTTCATGCACAAGATCGGCGATAAAAGATATTGTTGCCTTTGATGGAGAGAAGAAGAAAAGGGAAACAGAGTTGTCTGTTGAAAGAAATTGATAACTTCGAAAAAATGCAAATCATTCCAAAAGTGTGATTGCTCAAGGTTTTGATCGGGTCCCCAGGATAGATTCAATCAAAATGTACGCACCTGCAGCATGTTTGAAGTTCAAAATCAACAAGATGAACGTGTAGTGTACATTTCTTCGCGGTGTAATTGAAGAAAATGTGTTTGTTGAACAAACCAACCGGGTGTGCGGATGCCTTGGCGTGGATTGAACAACCGCACACTACTTCTCAAAGAGAAAGATAAAGACCTTCGCTGGTGCAATGTGGAAGACCAGCCGGATCCAAAGGTTTCTGATCTTGTTGCTGTGAAGAGTTTTCTCGGATTAATTGAAGTAGCTGCAAAAATCGACTTTGAAGTCCACATCGGGTGGATATCCAGTTTGGAAGAGCACTCAGATTCCTTGCAATGCATGAAACAGTTGCAGGATACGATTTTGAATTTCTAATCTCTTCTATACTTATCGATATTTAAGCTGCTTTATGAATTATATCATCTCGTACAACACTCTTTGGCCAGACACGTTGATCTCGAATATCACCTCACACGTGATTGTTTCACTATGAAACTCGTCAATGTTGTCATGGTCCGCACCGCTTACCGACATGCCAACTAATTTTTCCAAAATTCGATAAAATCATTTCTGATTAAAATTAATTTTGGTAAACGGCATTGAGGTAAAACATGAGTTAACCAACATCGGAAAATCGTTTTTGTAAATACCTTTGTGTTTTTTAAAATTTATCATAGTTTGTTGCATTTTAGGGGAGTAAATCCAAAATTTGAAAATTCAAAAACATCGAAAAATTTCAAAACTCAAAAACAATAGAAAAACAAAAATGAGTTTCCTGGCGAGAAAAAGAGAAAATGATAGTAAATCAGTGGTCTGTCGAAACCTCTTCGAAATGAACTTAAAATGGAAAAACGATAAGCCGCTCTATATAAGATGTATCGGTAGGCTCACAATCATTTTAAAGTGTGCAGGGTGATATAAACCTTAATCGACTGAAGACCAGGTGGGAACCGCACATTGGCATATGGTCTTAGTACCGAAATTTCGTTTAATTGATTGCCGAGGTTCTGAGATATTCAGTCTTTATGCTGTCTTATCATCTGGGTATCATGGTTGTTTCTTTTACCGAAATATAATGGAGACGAAGTCTAGATCTTCCATGATACTATACATACGTGTACATATTGCATACGACCTCTAATAAGTGATCAACAATCACATGTCCAAGCAAATAAGTGATAAATTATCACACTTTATCCGGGAGTCAAGTTCGTCTCTTTGCTGTACGAAAGTACTGACCTGTTCACGGACTTGCTCCTGTGCCCTCATGAATATGAAAATCAAGTTCCTCATCAATAAGTGATTCTATCACATAGGGCTTGTTTTCAATAAAAAATAAGTGAGTTTCTCACATTCTTTTATACGGTCAAACAGATGATAAACGGTATACTCACCGGTAAGATGAACTCTCGTGCATACCTTGATACGGGAATGTGTCGTGTGTGGATGAACACCGGTCGGTAAGTATAAATCATACCTTAACGTATCCCCTCACCATGATTACATCTGATAAGTTGAGCTTAAGTGGACAACAATACCGATAATTGTTATAGGATGCTTATCTTAATGTGAACTAATTGAACAACAAGATCGTTTTGGCATGACCGTACACTGATATGATTCTCTTACCCTCGAAACTCGAAAAAAGAATGTCTGTAAATATTTGTTTACTGCTTTCAGTTTCTGCATCTTTGTATATATTTATTTATTGTTTTTCGTCTTTACTTTTGAAAAATGAAAAATTCCAAAAAGATTTTAGGTGTGTTTTAATATAAACTTTATAAAATCCAAAAAGATTTTACTTCTAGTTTATTTTTGATTGACTGATTTTGGAACTCGAGTCTATCCTACCCAAAATCCTGATTGTAAGCCGGAAAACAATCGCATCTTCATAAACAATCGAAGTTAACAAGTTTTGAAAGTTAAAGGATTAAAACTGAACATTTGTTTAAACTTTCAAACTGTTGTCGGTCGGTGTTTGATTGAGATTTGATCTCATATATGTCATTTGTTTAATTTGTCTAAATTCCAAGCGGTTGTTCTCATTACGTGTTTAGCTTTCTTGTATGTGCAGATGCGACATCAGAATCAGCTAAAGGCAAAGAGAACGTGTCAGATGACAAGCCGTAAAGTGAAGACACGACGTTGATGCAATCAGAAGATCAAGATGATCGGGTTGCAGTTGATCACTCATCAACACCACAAGGATCTAAATATTTGAAGATCAAAAGATTCATGAGCATCATTCAAGGGGGAGTTTGTTGATACACTCCCTGATTGTGTCACATGAAGACTTTGAATATCCTCCGACACAAAAGACACGGAAGACGAACCATCACGAGTAGCGTCCAAGGGGGAGTTTGTTGGTACACTTTATGTGGACGCGACTCGGTTGGGTTCCACTCGGTTCAGTTCGATTCGGTTTCGACAAGGTTAGGTCCGGCTCAAGCCCGACGTCACGACATTCCTCCGTCGTGTGCCCCAGAGTTCGACACGCGAAGCACGGAGAGCCGCGAACCTTTTCCAGGTGACACATCACCATGACATCATCATTGTGATGTCATGATGATGTCTTAGTTGAAATTGTGAAAGATTAGTCAACAAAAGTTCTATACGTAACATGTGCATGTGGGCCAATTAACTTCCATGGGCCGAAACCATTGGGCCAGTCAATTTTGATCATTGGGTCACCAAATCATTGGGCCAAAACCCATTATGTGAGCATGTATTGTCGACGAAACATTGTGTGTTTCGTCGACTTTGTCAAGGCCTCCCCTTGTTTCGTCACTTGTGGAGTTTCACCAGGGCCTCTTTGTGTTTCGTCATGGTCTGTGTCTGTCTTGTATAAATACCCCTCATAGTTTCTGTGTGAAACTGATGAGTATGAGAGAGCTGTGAGACTTAGTGAGAGTCTGTAAACATTGTTTGTATATGTTTGGGTTGTACTCATCCCTAATCAATAGATATTGAATCTTTGGTTATGCGTGTGTTTTACACTGTGTTTGGTTTTCACCATCACGGGGATTCCGCACCCGTTACCTTGTTTGTGATAAACAAGGACAGGTTTTCGTATCGGATCCACCGAGAAAAATGGGACCTACATAGCATAAGCGAGAATAACGAGTAGTAGTAAGCTTATACATAATCCTTAACGATTATGCATAAGTCGGTCTGTTGGTTCCTAACTATAGTCTAGGTATCTAAGACATCAACCCGGACTAGGCCGTGTCTTGCCTAATGCCCTATAGTTATGGCTCTGATACCAATCTGTCACACCCCAACCGATGGCGGAATCAACGGGGCATGGCACTGAGCGAAACAGATTGTCCAGAAGTTCCCATAACAATTATCATTACCATTCAATTTAAATAACATGTCCATGTCTCAAACAATAAACAAATTATTACAGATAAAATCTAGGCAAATGATTCTGTTCCGACAACTCAGATTTAAACATAGATGATTTATGTTGGTTTCTAGGACCTCTTTCCTAGCTTCGATTTCATCACTGCACAGAGAGCATCCTAGACTTTTCCTAGCCTCAATTTCACAGCGAGCTAAGCATTCAAACAACTTAAGCACCTGTCACATACGTTAAAATAAAGTCAATACATATAATGTAAAGGTGAGCATACAAGTTTGATAATAGCATATAGAGTTCGAATTCGTTTACGCATAACCAGCACGTACACATAGTGAAATGAAGCACGTTAGTTATCGACATAGATACATCGATACCAATGACTACGAGTTGACTGCCCGAGGCAGTTCGCAGTACATGATTACCACCGTAATCCATGCAAGTAATTGTCCTTAACAACCCCCGGGTGAACGGGTGCTGAGTCCAAACTATAGTACTATCGTCGTTAAGGCAGGTAGACAGCATTCCATGTGTAAACATAACAAAGAAGCATTCATAAGCCACGTATAACATGCATTAACGGTTAGCGTTCAAATAGTATTGAGTAGTGTGATTGATGTGATTTGAATAGTTGTAACGTATGTAACACCCAAAAGTGCATAAAGCAAAAAGGGATCAAGTATACTCACAGCGGTTGATGGATTGAAGGGAGCGCTTAGCGAGTAAGGTTAGCCTGAATAGATTGATAGCATAACGATAAGTGGCGCGTAAAACGATACAAAGTGTGAGTGGGTCGGATAGCAGTTCGATCGGATGGTAATCCGATCGGACAGCAATCCGTGCGGATGACAATTCGTTCGGATGGTCATCCGGTCGGACGGTAGTCCAGTCGGATGACTATTCGAGTGGATTGTTTCTTCCTATGAGATGAATGTGTTTATGTATGATGGCTTGACCTTTGAAGTTTTCGTTGTAGCATTTTGAAAACATTCAAGTATCTCTATTCTTCAAGTCGGTCGATCGGACATTCAATCGTGCGGACAACAATTCATTCGGATTGTCATCCGGTCGGACGGTAGTCCGGTTGGATGGTGACCTTAGTGATGAGAGTACTTGGTGGAAAGAATTCTTAGCAGAAGAGTCACTCGGTCGGATGTCCATTCGACCGGGTGGCAATCCTGTTAATGAACATGTTGAAAATTGTTTAAGTCTTTAAAGTCCTAGTATCTCATGATCCGAAGAGTAATCCGGTCGGATGGTAGTCCGATCGGATAGCAATCCGTTCAATACTCCGACTTCAGATAAAGTTGACTAAGTTGTGGGGCCCAAGGTGTTATCCGTTCGGACAACAATCCGTTCGGGTGGCTTATCCGATCGGACAGCAGTCCGGTCGGACATCATTCCATCCTGGTTGTTTCGTTCGTCTCACACTTGGTGGTTTTGATTGTTTGTCGTTTTATCGACACGTTTTGACAACGTGTTAACCAACAGAATCCCATCTTGACCCAAGTGACCCAAACGACCAGGAATCACCCTAGTTCGGCCAGTTAACCGGTTCAAGACGGTCGTTCTTGTTTAACCCAAAATCGATGGTCACGTGAGTAGAATCCAGGTCTTGAGCTAGCACAACACTAAGAATGAGCGGAGGACTAGATCTAGATCCGTTTCTATCGGTTTCAAGCGTATCGAGTGTAAAAGAGTTGAAAGAAGGTTAGAAACCATCTTTCAATCCCTTTTCACGGTGTTTATGTTTAGATCTAGTATAGATCTTTGTTCATTTGCATGGAAATCGGTTAGATCCGAGTTGTTCTCGGTGGATTGAAGCCAAAACATGAAGTTCTTTAAGAACACATGATGACATCATCCTAGAACACCTCAAATCTGGTGATTTCACGGTTAAAAGTTAAGATTCAAAAGGTAGAAAGGTGTAGGAGTGCGTGTAGATCAAGAAAGTACAAGATTTAGGACGAGATCTTACCGAGATTGAGAGAAATCGAAGAAAAAGTGAGCTGAGTGTGCTGGTCGGACAGAGGTTTCCAAAAGTAGAAAAGTTTGAGAGTGACATGGGTATTTATAGGATTCTAAAAGAGGAAAGTGTTGTCCGGTCGGATGGCACACTGCCCGGATGACTATCCGGTCGGATGTCATCTCGGTCGGATGGCACCTGACTCGTGGACAAGCGGCTATCCGGTCGGATGGCTATCCGGCCGGATGGCACTTGGTTCGAATGTTTGACGCGACGATTCTTGCTGATTCGATTTCGATTGCGAGTGATGCGGATGCGATGAGGTTTCCTATTCAAATTACTTTTAATCCCAACCACTCATATCTTGCACTATCCCTTCTCCACTAATTCTCATAGTTCGATTGTGATTCGAGTTCGAAGTCGATTGAGTTCAATTTGCATTTCGAGTTCGATTGCGTTTCGATTGATTATCACACATAACATAAATAAACATGCACAAGTAACACATAAAGCACAAACAAACGTATAACAATAACTAGTATGCGTAGTTAGAGTTGCGATTCGATGTCGATTTGATTTGCACAGCTTGACTATTGATTAATTAACTTTATCACATTGTTACTTCCTGTATTTCACAGTCGTAAGTCGATTAGACGGCGATTAACACACGTCGATTGTTGCATTCATTGACACTTACTCCACATAATACAACTAAAATAACCATATAAAAGAAAAGAGAACTACTAATGGTCAAGTCATATAATCGGTCGTTGACTTGACTTTGACTTTGACTTTGACTTTTGAAAACACGGGGTGTTACATCATTTATGTGTTATTCTTGACATGTTTATACTTGTTCATCTAATCTTTAGCATACCCTTTTCCTCATACATTCTACTCGATTATTCTAAATTCGACAACACTCATATTATACAAACGAGACGAGTTTACCAAAATAGGCGTGAAACCCACAATTTGGTAAACGACTCTCATCCCGCTTGATTCTATTTTTACAAGAAATTCACCATTAAGTTAGGAGTGAAATCCACATCTTAATAGAAATTTCAAACTTAAATTCTAGTGGACCCTCGTCAACGTGTCGAAATTTAATTCGACCCGATGAGTGCCAACTACACTTAGGGTACGAAGTCGTCAAGTTAGGGGTGAAACCCGCACATTGTCGACCAGTTCCACTCCTTGAATTTTTTTTATAAATCCCGCCAAGTCTCGAAATTTCGATGGATTTGGGATATGTAGTGACCGGAATGGTAAATACCGTTAACCGACTTGTCGGCGAGAGTATACCACCTATTAGGCCAAAGCATGCTCCTCAAATTCAAAAGACTTTTTGACTACTTTGGTTAGTCAACGTTCCGTTTTGGAACCATTCGAGTTTTAATCGAATTTACGTTTTATTATTCTCGATCATTTATGATGCAATTCCCTCTTTTCAAATTCAAATCATTTTTGAGATTTCACTTTTACGCATATATCGTACTAATACTTTTTCATACATTTATACATTATTCACATACATGATTCCACATAATTTTATTTATATCCCTTGTAACACCAAATGGAGACATATCATCAAGATAGGAGTGATTTCCTTACCTTGACGGTTAACTCCACTCATTCTTTCCTTAAAACGACCTCACCAACGAGTTAGGGGTGATTCCCTTACCAAGGTGATCGTTACCAAAACTTCCCTTCAAAATATTTTATTATGCAAACCCGATCATATTTTATACCTAAATCACTTATCATTATTCAAAATACCTACTTATACCAATTTCAAAATACATTGTTTTATCAAACGTACTTCTTATCCTACAACCTATTTTCACTCAACTCATATACACGAGATTCTTAACCATACTTTTAAAACGTTTTATTACCCGAAATCCAAAACCTTACGAAATACTACATATCAATTTAATCAGTTCAATGAATCTCTTGCCCATGAACTTCATGTTCGACTTAACCACTAAAACACACACTCATGTTATATCACCATACTAAAGACTTTCATTCTCAAACGGAATTCAAACCAACTTTCTCATATGCTTATAGGATCTTATAGACATTACACGATCATTCTACCAAAGACGCTTTTAACATCAACAAATCATTTATTAAAACTCTTTTCAATGATCACTAAGTCCGTTTTGCTAAATTCCTTTTCTAAGGATCAACGTTTTCATAAGAACCTCTAAAATTCAAAATTTCTTGTTTTGATGCAAATGAAACAAACCCATTATATTCGAAAACTTTTTCTACACTGCTTAATTTGTCATTCAAATTTCAAAACGCGTGGGCAAGAAGACTTCATGGGGACCGACAATCTTCAACTTACGTAAGTTTTTTTTTTAAAAACAAAAGTAGCATTTCCATTCATTACCAAATACGTTATGCATAACCAATGAGTACTTTATGCTCTCTACATTTACAAACTATATTATACCTTCCAAATCAAACTCGATCTATTTTGATTCAATAAACTCAACATTTCGCTTACACTGTGTATACATGTATATCATCATACACGTTTTAATCGATACCTCGCGACGAAATCGCTTATATCATTCGTTTTACATATTCAAATTTCTCGAGCGTTTTATAAGTCCAAATTAGTTATGCTCCAATGTACACTATATACGTAACTTTTATTATTCGTACCTATACTTATACTCATACGTTTTATGCTTATACTTATACTTATACTCATACTACTCCTACGTTTTATGTCTATACTCATACTTACATGAATGTTCATACTTAAACTTATATTTATGCTCATACTTTCATACATACTCATGATTCATACATCCGTACCCGTACGCGAGTGGAATCCGTGGGTCCCATACATACTTAAGCATGGACTTGCTTATATACTATATTCTTATACATACGCATTCTTATTTTTTTATGTATACCCTGATTCATACACAACTAGTACAAGCTATGTGAATCATGCGACGATCAAAATAATCGCGGGTGCACACGGGATTATAGTGATAGGCGTATGAGAACCATAGAGTGTACTACTGTGTATGGTAAGACACGGAACGTAACATGACACCGAATACGAGACAGACGTGACATGGTTAAAACATGGTGACTACGCTGCTGGTACTTCCTATATATATAAGTGTTTTCACTATGTTACCAAACTTTCGTAAAACGTGCCATGAGAAATTCAGTGTTTTGCGGACCTTTTAGACCTAATTCAAACTTTTAACAACTCACGAACGCATTGCTAACGCATTAAATCCAATTATCCACGACGAGACCTCATTCTTAACTCATCGCTTTCGTTTATCTAATACTTACACCATCCTCATACTCGTATACATTTATTAGATCAATCATCCACTTTTCATATCTCCCATTTTTTCTCCATTATCCTTGTCCTTATTCGAACCCCGTTTACAATCAGGTATGTTTAAACGTTCGAATCCTAACTCATCTCCTTACCTTAAAACTATCTTCACATTCTTAATCCTTGTACTAACACAGATAATAGACTGTTATCCAAACTTGTTTGAAACCGCCTTACCTATATACACGCCTGCACATTTTCAACTATGTTTGGTACCTCAAATCATTTTAGACAAACGAGCCCTTTGCAAACCTATCATGTCATTCTTCAAAACTTCATACCTTTTACGTTTCAAAAATTTCGAGTCTCAAATTTTAACTAATCACCTTTTCGCCAAAGCTCTTCCAAGTCTTCCTCTTGAATAAATTTCGGGACGAAATTTCCTTAAGGAGGGGAGACTGTAACATCCGTAAAAAACGGATATCCAAAATTCTACCCGTTTTGAAATTCGGACCCTTATCAATAAAATAAAAATAAGGATTTTAATATATTTTTTTATTAATCGTCACATATCGCGTTGGATTAAAACCGAATGAAGAATGTTAACATTATAAAGAAACTTAGTTTGGTTAGATATATACAAGGGAAGCTTTAACGAAGTTAGATTGGTTAGTTAAATAAAGTTACAAGTTAAGGGGTTGTTTTTGTAATTTATGCAAACTAAAAAAAAGTAAAACAAATCAACTAACCAGGTTAGTAAACCCAGTTAACTCAGTTATTTTTTTTAGGGACTTAACTAACTAGGTTAGCAAACTCAGTTACCTCAGTTGGTTATTTGTTTAAGAACTTAGTTAACTAGGTTAGGTTCATTGCTAGTGTTATATCATATCTACACTAACTAGGTTAATGGAATAAGTTAATGCAGTTAGCAGATTATATCAACTTGAGGGACCAAAGTGTTATTACAGAAACTTGTTTAATAGCTAATAAAAAGAAAAACGTGTAGGGAACCAGAATCGAACCCGGAACCCCTCACACAACAAATCAGCGCTTAACCAATTGGACTACACCACTTCATGTATCTAAATCCAGCCCATTATATATAAATCCACATCCTGAACTCGCTGATCATCTTCCCTGTTTTGCCTTGAAGCTGAAACGCGAAACGAGACCAATAGGTCCGACCCGACCTGATCTTTTCAGTTACGTAACGTATGACATTCATTTTGATCCCATTTGATTCGTCTTTATGGCGCATTAATATTTAGACTAAGTAACCGATTAATTAACGGGGAAACTGAAACAATCAAATGCAAGGTTTCATCACCATAAACACTCTCATGAACACGAATTGGGTTTTGTCTCAAATAGTCAAATTAGGTCCCGAAACTTTTATCATTCATTCTCCTGATCAAACCATGTAAAACCCCACTGAAATTTATCCATTTCATCATCTTTACATTGAGAATTTAATCGAGGAACGTTCTAGGGCTTGTAACTTGTGCGGACGATATCTCCTTCAATTCTCAACCTTTTCAGGTGATTCCAAAGCCAAACTTGCTTGATTTTTCGTGCCGATTTTATTGCGTTTCATCATTGGTTTGGTATGTTAGACACATGCCGATTTTATTGTTTATCTTGTATCAAGAGTTTGCCATATGGAATTGTTTGAAACTTATCTTTTTATGCTATGTATCTATCAAACTTGTATACTCGCCTTTGCTTTTACATTAAACTTTATTTTTAAACATGTTACAGGTGGAGGATAACAACACTTTGAAATCAAAGTAGGGATGATGCTTAGATACACACTTAGACGTTTAAAACTTTAATTTTGTTGTATCAATTTGTACTTGTATGTTGTATTTGACTTTAACCTTTGTAATTAACTTTTAGAAATGAAATGAATTCTATTACTTAATTATTGTCACAAATAGTGTTATGAAGTCTCTTGCAATCTCGTTTTCGTCTCACTCCGATGTTTCCGCCATCGGTTGGGGTGTGACATGCGGTGTAGCCAGCATTGTGACCTTCGACTTGCTTGATTTTCCAAAATTCGTCTTCTAGCTTCTGAACTTCGTGGGGAGGGCAGTACTCATTCTTCATGAGCTACTTCAGCTCATCCCAAGAGAGAGCGTAAGCTGCGGAGATCCCACGTTTGTTACGTTCGGCTATCCACCAGTCGAGTGCTCGTGATTGAAATACTCCGATAGCGCAAGTAGTACGAAACCATCGGGACACCCACTCTGACGAAGGGTAACTTCGATAGAATCGAACCACTGGAGTAGTTGGGATACACCTCCCTCACCCGTGAGCTCCATCGGGTCATAGGCTTTGAAGTGCTTGTAGAGGAAAGTAGATTGCGGTGCTTCCGTCTTAGAGTCTTCCGGGGTTCGAGAGTTGCTGAGAGAGTGCACTTGAGTGACAATTTGAGGAATAACCTTGGCCACTTCCTTGGCCACAAGCAAGGCAATCCTCTTCTCGGCGCTTCGTTTGGCTCTTCTCTTAGCTGTTCGTCTCGAGGTAGAGTCGTTTGAAGACATCTAGACAGAGAGAGATTTGGAGTGATATTCGATCATAATGATTTTAAGTTTGCGATGCGATTGAGCGCGATCAAACTTGTAGCGAGTAATATAATAAATTTCACATAGGAGCCACATAGGAGACACGAGATTCCTAAATTCCCACACAATTGATTTGCTGCATATATATAGAGAGTTAGTTGTAATTTGTACTTAGATACATACATATCGGTGTAGAATGCGTGAGGACGGATTGAGGGGAGAAAGCGATAGCGGGAAATTAGACATTAGTTTTGTTGCGAGCATTCGGTTTTCGTTTTAGATTGCGATGGCTGTGCGAGTTGTGCGGTTGCAAAAGCAGGGAGCGAAAATCGAGAAATCGATAAAGCGTAAAGTTTTAAATTGCAGACACATAAGCGGAAATAAATTCCAACAAGCGTAAAATCAGCAAGTCACATGCTAGAAATATATATAGATAGAGTGCCTTGGGTGTTTAGGCGTCGACTGCCCAAGGTAACCCAACTATACCCAACAAGTTCGTGCACGCGCGTTGCCCTAGAAGGCGTATGCTTCCACTAGGATGCAGCTCATGGCATTCGTCTTCCTGGTCATCGTGTGGCTCGAGTTATTGTTATAGCCGAGTCCTTGGTGAGAGCTTTTGAAAACCATTTTATAGAGAACGAAACGTTTTATTAAGATACGGGTTTCACCCCTGACTTAATAACTTCGCTCCTTGCTGTGGCTGTGCTCTTCGAATAAATTCGGGAGTTCCACTAGATTTTGAAATGGGGACTTTTGTTGAGATACGGATGTCACTCCTAGCTCAACGAAAAGTTCTCGTGCCAGAAAAATGCGCTGAGTGGGCGATCTTATCGAGAGTTCTTGGTTTTCACGCCTGATCTCGACTGGATCACTAAATTGTGTTATGCGAGTATTTTCGAAAACGTGTGTATTGTGTTGGCCTTAGGAAAGGCTAAGTAATATTTCAGCCTTAGGAAAGGCTCTTGCCGTGAAATTGTAGTATGCGGTGTTCACGCGAAGTTGTAGTTTTAGCGGATTCAAACGAGAGTATCAAGTAGGCCCGTGAAATCCTATTGGGTTCACACGAGTCGGCCCGTTGGTACCTAGACTATAGACTAGGTCGTTTCTAAGACATTGACCCGGACTAGGTCAAGTCTAGCCTAATTCCCTATAGTTATGGCTCTGATACCAATCTGTCACACCCCAACCGATGGCGGAATCATCGGGGCGCGGCACTAGACGAATCTGTAACACCCCAAAAATATATAATCTATTTATTTCTTTTAAGATAGTTATAAGAAGGAAAGTTTGAACTCGAATAAATTAAATATTAGAAACCGAGGGACTAAAGTTGAAAATTTGAAAGTAAATCTTATTAATTGAAAGACACATACTCCACATACACTTATGTGCGTGCATGGAGGTGTCCAGGAGAAGAACCAAGAAGCAAAAACCCTAGTCATCATACTCCATCATATTGGAAGGTGATTTCAAGGCTAAACGGTTGTTAGAACCCGTATTCTCGATCACCAAGGTGTGACTAACAAAGTGGTAAGTCGAATTTCTTGAAATCATGAACATTAGGAAATGGGTATCTACCAAATCATGAGTAATGTTGTGATATATGCATCTAGAAGTTAAGACTATGAACTAGGACTCGATTAATGTTCGGTTTGCGGTGATTTAGCCTGTTGTGATAGATGGAAAATAGATGAATGATGTAGGATGAGAGAATCTCATGAACTTGCTTGATTTGTTATGAACTTGTAGATTAGTATGTAAAATACTTGTAATTAAATGTACTATAAATGCGAAACCCGCCAAGTGTTCGATAAAATGCCTAAAAGAACAAATGGGTGAATTTTGGTAAATTATGATAAAGATGTCGTATGATAAAGGTGTGTAAAAGAGGGAATGATATTTAGTCGGGCTAAATGAACGAATGTGTTGATGTAGGCGTAAAAGAAGAAGGTCCAAGCGCTAGGAGGTCGGACAGCTCACAGGATCGAGGTACGTTAATTTGTGCGTACAAGCTTTACTTTGTAATTGCCATTGTTATATAGAACCGTAAGAATGATAGTTCGAAGTTGGTTGGTAGTAAATAGCATACCCGTCATGAACGGGTCGTATGGGATGATGATTATGAATGGGAATGTTTTATGATCGGTTTGTGTTGAACTAACTGTGCTATAAAGAGTTATGTATGGAAGTAATGGAATAACTAAATCCATTGTAAAAGAAATTTGGAATGATGCTTATGTTACGTACATGTTTGGTCCGAAATCAATGGGTTATCGGATGAAATGTTTTACCTCGGATAGAGGTAGTAAGTATTGACCCCTTTTATTGGGTCGAGTGATAAAGGTATATGTTATGGACATGAGAACTGTACGTATGATAGTTAGTAATTAGATAAAATTACAACATGTGTAATTAACTAGTTAAACTTTGATTATGATGTAGGTAAATCCGCGAGTTAGGTGAAATGGCGAACTTGGGAACGAACACTAACATGCACACCATGACTTATGCGCTTCTGAAGTAGTCGCCCTTTTGAAACAATACTTTTGTTAAACTTATATTTCTGGAAGTTGTCTTTTGTTATGTAAATTATAGTTCTTAAAACTTAGTCGTTGTAATTAGGAACTTTAAACTTGCACCTTGACAGGATAGTTCGGATTAACACCTGTAACTGGTCTAGGGTAGGTGTTGATCTCGAACTAGCTACAAGGGTATTTTGGTAAAATGTAAATATTATGTTGAAATCTAGAAGTTTCCATGTGTTTTGGACGTTTTGTTTATAAGGGCGTTACAAGTTGGCATCAGAGCAAAGGTTTGAGAGAATCAAGCACGAGTTATAGTGCTTGGGCTCAAACTGATAGCTCGCGCAATGGGTGTGTTCGCTCCAAGGTCGCAAACAAGGTAAAAGTTTAAGATGCTTTACTTTCATAACGGGTCAAAATAAAAATATGTGTCAAAATGGGTTGCGAGTGCATAGAAACCCATGATTTGAATCTTGTGTAATTGAAAAATAACTATGGTATGGCATTAGTGGGAATTTGTATGCTAACGGACAACTTTGGTTGATAAACCATGAATGGGTTGAAAGATTATAAGTGAAAATAAGGCCGAAAGCTTAAAAAAATCTCAAAAATAGTTAATCCGGGTGCCGGATTTTAACTCTATGTGATAGAGGATGAAATTACGATCGCGTAGGAAGAAACCGATCGTGAATCGGATGAAAATTGAGCAAGTTATGATTGTTTAAGTGAAAAATGGAAATTATGAAAGTTTGCAGCACCCAGAACTGAAAGTTCTGTGAAAATCAGACCCTCGCGCGACGCGACCAAGAGTCGCTCACGGCGTCGCGTGACGCGACCCCTGTCGCGGCCCGCGAAGAAGTTTACGAACCTGGTCGCGACCCGTGACCCGCCCTAAAACGTGTAAAAAAATGCTTTTTTTATGTTTTAGTTAACGGGCTCGGTTACGAAGGTTATAAATCATGAAAATAGAGTCATGAAAGTTATTGTGACATTATGGAATGATTTCTAACGAACCACAAAGGTAGGCGATGTTAAATTTGATAAGATAACATCGAAAACTTTATGTGTAAATGACAGATTATGTAGATTCGAATGATGACGATGTGGCACGTGAAGATGCATTAAATGATAAGATGGCGCAAATGATGGATAATGCTTTAGAGACCAAACTTCCGCAAATAGTTCAAGAGGTGGAGAGTCGCGTGTTGGAGACGATTGATGCGATAATGACAAGCAAAATGGATGAAATAAAGGAGATGATTGGAGAGTCTAAAGGCAAAAGTAAGATATGAAGATGCACGTATAAGGATTTTATGGCGTGTAGTCCTTCCCCGTATGATGGAAAGATAGACCCGATTGTATGCCAAAGGTGGATTTCTAATATAGAAGTTGTGTTTATACGAAGTCGGTGTGATAAGGAAGATCAAGTAATGTTTGCTACGGGTCAACTGCAATCGCAAGCTAAAGATTGGTGGGATGCTCATTGTAAAGAAATAGGTGAAGATAAACTCCAAGCGATGACGTGGCAGAAATTTAAAGAGCCTTTCCTAAAATACCATTGCCCCCAATCCTCCATCGACAGGATTCAAGAGGAATTCTTGCGCCTCTGACAGAAGAATGAAACAATCAATGAGATAACAAATACTTTCTTGGATAAGCTGAAGTTTTGCAAGGAGTTTGTGAATTCAGAATGAATGAAAATCAACCGATATCACGATATGCTGAAAGTGGAATTTAGGGAGTTTATTACGCCCTCGAAGTGTGAAACTCTTGACGAACTCATAAACTGGGCGCGAGACAGGGAGATTGAACTCAAGAGGCAGGTGGAGCGAGGTGAAAAGAGACCGTCAGAGAAGATGTCTAACCCAATTCCTTTCAAGAAAGACAAGTTTCAAGATCAAGGCAATAAAGAGAAAGAAAAGAGTGGAATTCCCCATTGAAAGAACTGTGGAAAGCTTCACACTGGTGAGTGCCTGTTGGGCAAGAAGGGATGCTATAACTGTGGGGAAGAAGGACATCCGCATTACAGGTGCCCTAAGAATACAAAGACATGTTTTAATTGTTTCCAGAAGGGCCATATCAAGGCGGATTATCCTAAGCTCCAACCGGGGATGAAAAAGGAAGGCAAGAAGGAGGAGAACCCTAAGACAAGGGCAAGGATGTTTCAAATTACGTCTGAAGAGGCTAAAGCTCATCCGAATGTTGTTTCAGGTATTTTCTTGCTAAACTCCTTGCCGATGTACGTGTTGTTCGATACTAGGGCTACTATGTCTTTTGTTTCAAGTGAAGTAATTAATCACCCCTCATTTAAGATTGAAAGAATGCAAATACCCTTAGAGGTAGAGATAGCTGATAGCAAGAATTATTTGTTGCACGAAGTATGTAGAAACTGTAAGCTCACGATAGAGGATGAGGAGTTTGTTATTGATCTCGACCTATGGTCTTAGGAGAATTCAAGGTAGTGGTGGGTATGGACTGGATGGTCCGACACCATGCGGAGATTAAATGCGAAAGTAAGACAACACACGCGCAATCTCCGAGTGGGAGATGGTTAAGTATTCAAGGAGAGAAAAATGTAAAAGCGAAGTTATGCAATATTGTCCAAGCCGCCAAGTACGTGCGTAATGGAAGTAGGGCATTCTTAGATTATGTAGTAGATGTTCATCAAATCCTTCCCAAGATCGAAGATGTTGCGGTAGTGAATGAATATCCGGATGTGTTTCCGGAGGAGTTGCCGGGACTTCCACCCGAACGCGAAATAGAATTTCGTATTGAATTAAATCCAGGTGCGCAACCGGTGGCTAAATCCCCATATAGACTGGCTCCCACCGAAATGAGGGAACTATTGACACAATTGCAAGACTTACTTGATAAGGGCTTTATACGTCCGAGTGTGTCACCTTGGGGAGCACCCGTTCTTTTTGTAAAGAAGAAAGATGGGTCGATGCGTATGTGCATCGACTACCGGGAGCTGAATAAATTGACCGTGAAGAACCGTTATCCCTTACCCAGAATTGATGATCTTTTTGATCAGTTACAAGGTGCGAGTTGGTTTTCAAAGATAGATTTACGTTCGGGCTATCATCAAGTAAGGGTGCGAGATGAGGACGTTGCAAAGACTGCATTTAGAACTCGGTATGGACATTATGAATTCTTGGTCATGTCCTTTGGATTGACGAACGCGCCAGCCGCGTTTATGGACCTTATGAACCGAGTATGTCGACCTATGCTAGATAAATTTGTAATTGTGTTCATAGATGACATTTTAGTCTACTACCGGAATGAGGCCGATCATGCGAGACACCTACAAGAAGTACTTGAAACCCTCCGTAAAGAGAAACTGTATGCAAAGTTCTCAAAGTGTGCCTTTTGGCTCAGGGAACTGCAGTTCCTAGGCCACGTAATAAGTTCAGAAGGTGTTTCAGTAGATCCAGCAAAGATTGAGGCTGTATTAAAGTGGGTTCCTCCGAAAAACCCAACCGAAGTAAGGAGCTTTCTAGGCCTTGCAGGCTATTATAGAAGGTTTATTCAAGATTTCTCAAAGATTGCATTACCCATGACTAAACTGACGAGGAAGGAAGGAAAGTTCGTGTGGGATAAAGAACAAGAATAAGCTTTTCAAGTGTTAAAAGAGAAATTATCGAGCTCCCCGGTGTTAACGTTACCAGATGGAACAGAAGACTTGGTGGTCTATTCAGACGCGTCACATCAAGGCTTGGGGTGTGTTTTAATGCAAAAGGGAAAGGTTATCGCGTATGCTTCAAGACAACTCAGACCACATGAAGTAAACTACCCGACCCATGACCGAGAATTGGCAGCGGTGGTTTTTGCCTTAAAAATCTGGAGGCATTACCTGTATGGGGTAAAATGCACAATCTACTCGGATCATAAGAGCCTCAAATAATTCTTCGAACAGAAAGATTTGAATATGAGGCAACGAAGATGGTTGGAACTGATTAAAGATTATGACTGTGATATTTTATATCACCCGGGAAAAGCAAACGTCGTAGCAGATGCGTTGAGTCGAAAAGAATATCCACACCCGATTCAAGTAAAATCTATGAAGATGATAGTTACGCCTCACCTTGAAACGATACGAGATGCTCAAATAAAAGCACTAGAGGCAGGGGATCCAAAGAAAGAAATAACGAAAGGAATAGCAGAAAAATTTGAAGAAAACTCGAACGGGCTAAAAACGAGATTTGGTCGGATCTGGATACCAAGGTTTTGCGAGGTCAAAACAGTGCTACTTGAAGAAGCTCATAAGTCACGGTATTCCATTCACCCTGGGGCTACAAAAATGTACCGTGACTTGAAGACAAACTATTGGTGGCCCGGTATGAAACGCGATATCGCTAAGTATGTCGCGAAATGTCTGACGTGTTCTCAAGTGAAGGAGGAACATTAGAAGCCCTATGGAGAGTTACAACCCTTGGAAATTCCAGTATGGAAGTGGGAGGAGATAACAATGAATCTGGTGACCAAGCTACCTAGAACGAAAAAGGGGCATGATACAATATGGGTAATCGTAGACCGACTCACAAAGAGTGCTCGCTTCTTACCAATTCGAGAGGCCTACTCCTCAGAAAAGATGGCGGAAGTGTATGTGAATGAAATAATATGTCGACACAGGGTGCCTGTGTCAATCGTTTCAGACCGGGATACGAGATTTACCTCTCGTTATTGGCTGAAGTTTCATGAAAGTATGGGCACGAAACTACACATAAGCACCGCCTACCACCCGCAGACTGACGGTCAATCGGAAAGAACAATTCAGACGCTTATTGATATGTTAAGAGCATGCGCGTTAGATTTTGGAGAAAATTGGGATGACCATTTACCACTAGTGGAATTTTCTTACAATAATAGTTATCATAGTGGTATCCAAATGGCTCCTTATGAACTGTGATATGGAAGAAAGTGTAGGACTCCCGTATGTTGGGGGGAAGTAGGACAAAGGGAACTCGCGCCTAACGAATTAAAAGCAATGACCAATGAAAAGATTGATCTAATTAGAGCTCGATTAAAGGCGGCTCAGGATAGGCAAAAGGCATATGCGGATAAGAGAAGGTGTCCTATCGAATTCCAAGTCGGAGACTATGTTCTATTAAAATTATCCCCATGGAAAGGTATAATCCGTTTTCGTAAACGGGGTAAATTGGGGCCTCGTTATATTGGGCCGTTTAAGATTTTGGCTCGAGTGGGGAAAGTGGCATATCGTCTAGAATTGTCGTCTTCATTAGATGGGATCCATAACACTTTCCATGTATCACAATTACGAAAATGCCTTGCGGATGAATCGGCGAGCGTACCTCTTGACGACATTGAAGTAGATGAGAGCTTAAACTATGTTGAAAGACCGATAGCTATTAAAGATTTTAAGGTAAAGAATCTTCGCAATAAGGCCATTAGACAAGTTCTAGTACAATGGCAACACCGGAAGGGGTCGGAACTTACATGAGAATCGGAAGATGAAATGCGGAAGCATTACCCTTCTTTATTCGGTACGTAAATGTTGATTTTAGTATGTGTTCAAGTTTCGGGGACGAAACTTTTTCTAAGAGGGGTAGACTTGTAACACCCCAAAAATATGTAATCTATTTATTTCTTTTAAGATAGTTATAAGAAGGAAAGTATGAACTCGAATAAATTAAATATTAGAAACCGAGGGACTAAAGTTGAAAATTTGAAAGTAAATCTTATTAATTGAAAGACACACACTCCACACACACTTATGTGCATGCGTGGAGGTGTCCAGGAGAAGAACCAAGAAGCAAAAACCCTAGTCATTATACTCCATCATATTGGAAGGTGATTTCAAGGCTAAACGGTTGTTAGAACCCGTATTCTCGATCACCAAGGTGTGACTAACAAAGTGGTAAGTCGAATTTCTTGAAATCAGAACGTTAGGAAATGGGTTTCTACCAAATCATGAGTAATGTTGTGATATATGCATCTAGAAGTTAAGACTATGAACTAGGACTCGATTAATGTTCGGTTTGCGGTGATTTAGCCTGTTGTGATAGATGGAACATAGATGAATGATGTAGGATGAGAGAATCTCATGAACTTGCTTGATTTGTTATGAACTTGTAGATTAGTATGTAAAGTTACTTATAATTAAATGTACTATAAATGCGAAACCCACCAAGTGTTCGATAAAATGCCTAAAAGAACAAATGGGTGAATTTTGGTAAATTATGATAAAGATGTCGTATGATAAAGGTGTGTAAAAGAGGGAATGATATTTAGTCGGGCTAAATGAACGAATGTGTTGATGTAGGCGTAAAAGAAGAAGGTCCAAGCGCTAGGAGGTCGGACAGCTCACAGGATCGAGGTACGTTATTTTGTGCGTACAAGCTTTACTTTGTAATTGCCGTTGTTATATAGAACCGTAAGAATGATAGTTCGAAGTTGGTTGGTAGTAAATAGCATACCCGTCATGAACGGGTAGTATGAGATGATGATTATGAATGGGAATGTGTTATGATCGGTTTGTCTTGAACTAACCGTGCTATGAAGAGTTATGTATGGAAGTAATGGAATAACTAAATCCATTGTAAAAGAAATTTGGAATGATGCTTATGTTACGTACATGTTTGGTCCGAAATCAATGGGTTATCGGATGAAATGTTTTACCTCGGATAGAGGTAGTAAGTATTGACCCCTTTTATTGGGTCGAGTGATAAAGGTATATGTTATGGACATGAGAACTGTATGTATGATAGTTAGTAATTAGATAAAATTACAACATGTGTAATTAACTAGTTAAACTTTGATTGTGATGTAGGTAAATCCGCGAGTTAGGTGACATGGCGAACTTGGGAACGAACACTAACATGCACACCATGACTTATGCGCTTCTGAAGTAGTCGCCCTTTTGAAACAATACTTTTGTTAAACTTATATTTCTGGAAGTTGTCTTTTGTTATGTAAATTATAGTTCTTAAAACTTAGTCGTTGTAATTAGGAACTTTAAACTTGCACCTTGACAGGATAGTTCGGATTAACACCTGTAACTAGTCTAGGGTAGGTGTTGATCTTGAACTAGCTACAAGGGTATTTTGGTAAAATGTAAATATTATGTTGAAATCTAGAAGTTTCCATGTGTTTTGGACGTTTTGTTTATAAGGGCGTTACAGAATCAGATTGCTCGAGAGGATCCATAACAACTAAATTGCGACAGTATTTAATGCGTTCATTATCCCATACTAATAAACAAGTACAATCACATAAGCTGTCACGAATTTTCATGTTCTCTCAAACAATACAAATCCGACAACCTAGATTTTAGGTGTGTTTCTAGACTTCCTAGCTTGATTTGATGTAGACTGCGACTAAACCTGCAACACACGTTAAAACAACGTCAATACAAAAAGTATTGGCGATTATACAAGTTTTGATAGTGTAGCGTAAATAGTTAAAAGTGCTGCGAATTGCTAAATACATAAACGAGATACCTCAACATACATGTATATAAGACAAATACTACCAGCTAAGTCACTCGAGCTGCGATTGCTATTCATCCTAACTAGACCCTGTCGGGTTCTATAGTACTATACTAGTTAAGGCGGGACCTCGCGAGTATAAGTCCTAACACATATGTAACTAGCATCACGTGTAAATATGCATAACAGTTATTCGCAAGTGATAAATAATTTGATTGATTAATTCGTTTGATAAGGTTGATTTAATATGAACGTATGTTACTCCCAAAATGCGATAAAAAGGGTTCGAGTATACTAACAGTCGGTGTTCAGCAAGTAAACACAACTTGGTTGGATTGAAAGGAGCGCGTCTGAAATTAGCCTGATTACAGATTGATAGCGTAAGCGTCGAACAGCGCGTTTAAATGATGAGATGCGACTGAGTGTCGAATGGCAACCCGATCGGATGGCAACCCGATCGGATGGCAACCCGATCGGATGGCAATCCGATCGGATGGCCAATCGATCGGGTGGCAATCCGTTCGGATGGTCATCCGATAGGATGGCCATTCGATTGGATTGTCACCTCGTTTGGTACGGACGTGTTTGTGTATGATGGCTTGCCTTTTGAAGTTTTCGTTGTGGCATTTTGAAAATAGACAAGTATCTCTACCTTTCAGGTCGGTCGATCGAACGTCGGCTCGATCGGACGGCGATCCGATTAGTATGACACTTCAGTGAGAACAAGTTCACAGCAGATTGTCACTCGATCGAATTGCAATCCGATCGGGTGGCAATCCGTTCGAACTGGTAATGCATGTTGAAAATTGTTTAAGTCCCATACGTCACACGATCGGACGGTCGCTCGATTGGACGGCAATTCGATCGGGCGGTAGTCCGTTTCAACGTTCAGATCCCTTGAACAAGTGGAGAAATAGTTTAAGTATGGAACCAAGTGCAGCCCAATCGGACGGCCGGTCGATCGGGTGGCAATTCGTTCGGGTGGTAACCCGATCGGACGGCAACCCGTTCCGATGGTCTGATCGTCCTATCACTTGTTTCCTGTTTGAAGTGTTGTAGCTTTGAACGAGACGTTTTGATATCTTGCTTGAACAACAGGACCCTCGTCTCGTCCCAAGTGACCCGATCGAACAGGAATCACCCTAGTCCGAACAGTTCATGGTTCGAGTCAGTTATTCATGTTCAAACCCAAAATCAGTAATCTCTTGGATAGAATCCAGATCTTGAACCAACACAACACTAAGAATGAGTAGGAGGTCAGAACAAGCTCCGATTCTATCGGTTTCGAGTGTATTGAGTGTAAAAGAGTTGAAAGAAAGTTAGAAACCATCTTTCAATCCCTTTTCACCATGAATATGTTCAGATCTATGCAAGATCTTTGTTCATTTATGTGGAAATCGTTCAGATCTAAGTTGTTCTTGGTGGAATGAGGCCAACACTTGAAGTTCATAAGGACTCCATGATGACATCATCCTAGAACACTTCAAATCCATTGATTTCACGGTTAAAAGTTAAGATCGAAAGAGAAGATGATGGAGAAGTGCGTATAGATTATAGAAGTACAAGTTTTAGGTTGAAAACTTACAAGAATCGCGAGAAATCAAGAGGAAATAGACCCAAAGCATGATGGTCGAGTGAGAGCTGTCACATCACTGTTCAAGTGACGTGACAAGTGCTATTTATAGGTGAAGTGGAGTGAAGGTGAAGAAGTGCAACGGATCGGATGGCCACTCGATCGATCAGTCACTCGATCGGTGGTCTCCGGCGTGCTATGCAGTTAATATCGGTGATATATCGGTGAGATATCGGTTATATCGGTCATATCGGTCCCCTAGTAAAATATCGGTGTCAAATATCGGTCAGAATATCGGTACCGATATTATCGGCGATATTGACCGATATTTGACCGATATAACCGATATCTCACCGATATTTGACCGATATAACTGATATATCACCGATATTTGACCGATATAACCGATATATCACCGAATTATTATTGTTAAATTGCTATATATATGTAAATTTTGCATTATATTAAAATTACCGATATCCCACCGATATCTCACCGAGATAACCTATATCTCAAATATCGGTCCTTGACCGATATCCGATATTTTACCGCATTAACTGCATAGCCGGCGTGTTGCGTTTCGATGTTTTATTTCGATCGTTAAGCGTTGCGATAGTTTGGTTACACATTTTCCTCCGCATTTTCATATATTTATTATAATTAGTCACGTTGGTTGTATATACATATCCGTATTTCAAATCCTGCGATAATCGAGTTACGCGTGCTTGCGAGTGCGTTTTTGAGTATTGAGTTGCACTACGACACATCACGGCTATCAAGGAGGGTAGAATTGGTCCTCACTCGATATCATCGTGGTTGTCAGCAAGTGCAATGTGATGTGATAGCGATAAACTGCGTTATAGCGATATATGCGATATAGCTACATTACGATCCGAATCTCTGGTGCTAGGCGTAACGAGTATAACGAGTAGTAACAACGCACGAACGTGC
This sequence comes from Helianthus tuberosus, assembly GCA_030545235.1. Taxonomy (NCBI): domain Eukaryota; kingdom Viridiplantae; phylum Streptophyta; class Magnoliopsida; order Asterales; family Asteraceae; genus Helianthus; species Helianthus tuberosus. Next base: position 993,280 of record JARYGA010046105.1, read on the forward strand.
GGGTTGTTACAACAAAAGTCATCAATTTTAAAAGTAAAGAACAACACCTGAAATTTGGGACAAACATAAAGGACAAAACTTGTAATTTACTCTTTAAAGAAATTTGCAAAGATATGAATCAATTGTTTTGATAAAAAAAAATTTGATAGAAAAGTTGGAGAAAAATTCTTCAAGAAAAGTGGTATTCCTTTTTGTTTTGATATTTTTAATAAGGGTGGAAGGAGTTGGTTCGGGGAACTCATGCGGGGACGGACTTTGCCGATCGGGGAGGTGTTGCCGGTCTTCAATCGGTGAGAGGGGAGGGGTGTAGGCGGTGAGTAGTCACTGAGTGGGGAAGAGGATAGATGTGGGAGAGAGAGGGGGTTAATGATGGGCCCCAACCCCTTTCAACCGATCACATTTTTTTAAAATTGTTTACCACTCTCCATGTGTTTGAGCATTGCTAGTGAATGAGTGCAAAATAGGGAATGGAGTGGGGACTTGACATGACATGACATTATTTGTTAGAAAATAAGTTTACCACTCCCCACCCTAACGACTTTTATGGTAGCTATCTTTGAAAAAATCTCAAAATAATGAGAAAACAAACGTGATTACTGAAAAAAAGTGAAGGAAAAAAGAAAGATAGAAAATAAAATGGTAAATATAATGATGCAGGCCCAAGTGTAGAAGATCGGGCCATAATATTTCTGGAGGCCCATGATCGAGCTTTCAAGGGTGATTTACGAAAACGAGCATAACTTTGGTTACGGGTCTCCGTTTTAGGCGTTCGACCAGTCAAATCAAAGCTTGAAAGATGAGCACGTCGTGGCAAGGACCTAAAGGGGCCTTGTCCAAGTTTCGGCCCAAAAAACGCATTCTAATGGGAGTTTTGGACACTTTTATGTTTTTTTTTTGTGTTTTATTTATTTTGTTTTTGGGCTTGTGTTTGGCCCATGGTCTTTTTGTGGCCCATTTCGAATTTCAGTCCTTGTTTATGTATTGCTCTTGTAATTCCAATGGTCAGACTTCAATTTTGTGGTCGACGACACTAGTTTAGGCGGTTTTGGTGATTTATAAAGGAAAAGGGTGGTGGTGGTCAACAGGTGGTGTTGGTCTGTTGCTGACGGTGGTGCTCGGTGGAAGAGAGAGAGGGGGGGGTTGAGAGAGAAGTGATTTTTCTTATTATGTATTAATTTTTTTTACTGTTAATATATATCAATAAAAAGACAAAAAAAGGATTTCATTAATTAATAATAAATAATTAAATACTTATCTGTAAAGTTACCAAAATACCCTTCTATTTAATAGTGGTAATGGAAGCTGTTAGAGATGTGGAGTAAAATAGATATAAGTTCCATATATTACGGAGTAAAATGATTATTTTTAAAAGATTGAGGCAAAACCGTTAAAACGATTGAACCACATACGACAAATCGGAAGTTTATTTAAAAAAAAGTTGGGCCATAATATTGGCGAATCTTAGGGCATGTTTGGCTAAGCTTATTATAGTTAAAAATGACTTTTGGAAAAGGACTTTTGGGAAAAGTACTTTTTGAAAAGGAGTTTTTAAAAAAACTGTTTGGATTAGCTTATTGATGTAAAATGACTAAAATGGGCATTCTTTTAGATATAAGGGGGTAAAGAAGGGGTATATTGGTAATTTATAGTTTGAAAAGTTAAAAGCTGGCCAGGAAGTCACAATATTGTGACTTCTTGAAACCTCCTTTTTCTTCTTTGCAAAAAGCCATTTATAAAAGGACTTTTGGCTTAGCCAAACACAAAAACAACTTACTGTCTTTTTGATAAGTCAATAAGCCAATAAGTTGTTTGGAAAAGCTTAGTCAAACATGCCCTTATATACACGACCGAAGGGACATCCGACGACATTTCTTTCTGAGCAATCGGCATCGCCTCTTTCTTTCATTCTTCTCCACCCGCTGATCGGAAACTTGTAAGTATCTATATCATCTTCATTACATCATTCTATTGTTCCTTCTTCACCCTATTTCATATGTCCTAATTAGGTTTTTTACGACATCACTACCACTCGGTTGGTAGATTCATTCATTATACTGTTTAGATCTGATATTGTAACAATCGGTTTGCTGATTAATCATCTGTTAGCCTCATCAATTGCATATTCCAATCCATGACTTTTTGCTTGAAAACCTAAATTAAAGTTTTTTTTTTGTGCCTTTCAATCTATGCAGTTAACATCAGTTATATATATCGGTCTCCTAGTAAAATATCTGTGTCAAATATCGGTACCCATATTATCGGCGATATAGACCGATATAACCGATATATCACCGATATTTGACCGATATATAACTGAATTATTGGTGTTAAATTGCTATATATAAATTCTGCATTATATTAAAATTACCTATATCGCACCGATATCTTACCGTGATAACCTTATCTCAAATATCGGTCCTTGACTGATATCCGATGTTTTACAACATTAATTGCAATGACGTTATGTGTTTGCAATTTAGGAGTTTGCTAACCACAAATATCTGTTTAGGAACTGTTAATAATACTCTTTTTTTAATTATGTTCATATTTTTTGTTTAAACTTTTTTTTATTTGTGTTTTTGTTTTTGAAGATTTGGTTTAAAGGCAGAGAATATGTTGGGGATTGTAAGGCGAAACGTTGCGGGTGCCGGAGGATTATCCTCTCAGGTAAATGAAATGATGTGGCATCTGGTTTAACAAGCAAAGTTATTGTTGGAACGAAATCGGCTTAATGTTTTATGTTTATTCAGGGCTTCGGGAGGTTAAGGCCAGTAGCATCAGCCATAAGAAATTACTCGTCTGGAGGCAAAGAGGTGATTTGAGTTTTGTTTTGTTTTGTATGCTTGTTTATTATCTTGAGTTTGTGTTTGTTTTCGCTACAGAACTAGCCGATAGGGTATTAGAGTTAGACCGTTGGTTAGTTAATGAGCTAAGGTAGATATGAATTGCACTTTGTGAACAAGAGTAATTCGATTAGCAAAAAAGAAATCGTTTGAGAAAAAAGTTTAGGATCATAGTTTAGATTCAATATATCGCAGAAGAAATTAAAAAAAAGTTACAAATACAGGATGTAAATGTTATTTAGCAAGTTTAAGAACCATTTTGTATAATTATATAGGGACAGATTGAAAGTCAAAGGTGTAAGGACCACTGAATCAGGAAACATGGGACCAATTGTAACGCACATAATATTCTTCCGAAAGTTGTTTTTTTTATTTATGTTTTAAGTTTATACTTTATACAGATGACAGTGCGAGACGCTTTGAACTCTGCTCTTGATGAGGAAATGGCTGCTGATCCTAATGTTTTCGTTATGGGTGAAGAGGTAAGTGTATTATATAAAAACCGAGAGTTCCTCTTTATCATTTATTTGATGCTCACCTTTTTATGGTGTGCAGGTTGGAGAATACCAAGGTGCATACAAGGTTAAAATTACTAGATCGAACCGTAAACTTAGTTTTGTGGTCACATCGTGTATGCATATACAACAAACTTCAATAAACTATACAGTTACCGTGAGAACATTCATAGTATTCTGTATTTTCGTAAAGTTTTCAAGGTCACACCTAGCATTTTTACAAAGCAAATATCATAAAATCATAAGACTCAATTCATGCACTAACAAGTACCTTCATCCCATCGATGAACAATCAGTCGAGCAACTTCGAATTCGTCAACTGATTAGTGATGTTACAGGAACCGCTTTCTCTAACCAGAACCACCACCACGGCAGAGCTAGCAGACGCTGGTGGTGAGCCGAGGAAGGAACCTGTTTCATGTGCAAGTATCCTCTTCTTCACATTTCACACCCCTGCTCTGTTTTCCACATTCCAGATCTTTTTCTCCACATTCCACAACCGATGCTCTGTTTTCCAGAATCATTCAAATTCACACATCTTATTAAAAACCTATCTGTTAAATCTTATGATTATCAAAACAGATATTGAACAGTTTCCCGACGCTCTCGAAACAGATGGACGAGGTGATATGTGAGAACGAAGATGATGGCCGGTGAATGGTGAGGTGGTGTCCGGTGGTTAATGGTGATCGGAGGATGGTGGAGGTTGGTGGTGCACGGGGTAGTGGTGATTGACGGAAACCGGAGATCCACGGGGACTAAGAACTCAAAAGTTGCCGAAGAGTGACGATGATCAGAGTGACTATGGCGAAGAGGAGTCGTGGAACCGTCTCCTCGAAACCCCGAACTTGCGAACACCAGTGATTGGGAGAAGTGTGATGTGGTGGTGGTGACCGGTAATAGTGAGGTTGCAGGTCGAACGATGTGGGTGAAGGATGATTCAGAGGTGATGTCGCTGGTGATTGAAGATAGTTCAGGTTGTTACAGGGATGAAGAATGAAGATGATGATTTGGGAACAAGAAAGAAGAAAGGCGTGGTAGACAGTGGGTCCCACATGGTTTTTTAATTTCTTGAGTTTTATTTGTTTATTAAAATAAAGGGTATGTAGGTAATTTTACACCCACTTAACTAAGAAAATTAACCTCCATCCGTTTCAGGGACTATCCGAGAACAAAATTGCAAAAGTTGGGGACTATACCTGTAATTTTAGAAAGTTAAGGACTAAAGGTGAAAAATAAGCAAACCACAGAGACTATCCAAGCATTTTTCTCATTTTTTAATCAAATCCTGAAAAATTTATACCCAGATTACCAAAAAAAAAAAAACAAAAAAAAGAAAAAGAAAAGTTGGGGCATAATATTGGCGAATCTTAGGGCATGTTTGGCTAAGCTTTTTGAAACAACTTATTGACTTATTGGCTTTTTGAAAAGTCATAAGCTCTAAAATGATGTTTGGCAATGAGGGTGTATGTGAATGGGAAAAGTGACTTTTCCAAAAAGTCACTCCATACTGACTTTTTGAAGCCAATAAGTCAATAAGCACTTTTCAAAAAGCTAAGCCAAACATCCACTTAGAGCCGCCCTTATATACGACCGAAGGGACAGCAGACGACATTTCTTTCTGAACTATCGGCATCGCCTCTTTCTTTCACTCTTCTCAACCCGCTGATCGGAAACTTGTAAGTCTCATATGTATCTCTATCATTTTCATTACTCACTTGTATTCACTTTGGTCATTCTATTGCTCGTTCTTCACCGTATTTGATATGTCGTAATTAGGTTTTTCACGTCACTAGTTGTTGGTGCACTTGTGTCTGTACTTTGTCTGTATTTCGTCATGATACAAAACGATGTCTTTAATGTAAGGTTGATGTAAGTTTGACCAAGTCAACCATCCTCCTGGTTTGACTTGACCAAACAGTTAGAAAAATGTTGTAAGCTGGTTGTGTCGAAGGATGTGTCATCGAAGGATTGTTTTATATCCTTCGATGAGCTCGAAAGATGAACATTCGATAGATGAGTTCGAAACATAAACCTTCGATGGATGAACTCGAAGGATATCTCGAAGGATATCATCCTTCGAGGTATTTGTGAATCTTTCGATGGCTTTCTGGTCGACAGATGATAGTTCGACCAATCTGTCTGATCCTTCGACCAGACCTGCTGTGTCGGGTATATATACCCATGTAGTGTGTTGTGTGAAAAGTAAGAGAGAAGAGAACACATAGTATGACACAGACAAGTGAGACACCAGAGAGAGAAGTGCACACACACGAGAGAACTTTGAGAGTTTGCAGAATACATCTGTGAACATTGGACTTGTAACCGAACCTTTCATACGCATTAATACAAGTGGTGTTAATCGTTGAATGTGGTGTGTTGTGTTTGTACTTGTTCTCGTATAAAGTCTCGGTTGCATGCTAGCTTGGATTCCGCACTCGCTAGTGTGTTTGATATAACAAGGATAAGGTTTTATCTCATCCTCGAGAGGGACCTACAAGTGGTATCAGAGCCTTGGCTCTTCTCCTTGTTAAAACCGAGTGTTTTCGGGTGTTTTCCGGGTGTTTGAAGTTTATATTTTTCTGGAAAATCTTGTTTTTGCTTGGTGTTTTGTTAAAAACCTTGTTGTTTTTCATGTTTACATGTTAGTCTTTGGTTTTTGTTAAACATTTTAGCAAATATTGTGTTCCGAAAGTTTGTGGGTTTACCGGAAAACTCAGATTTTTGGGCAGTGTTCTTGACATATTCAAGTGTTCTTCATAATATTACACTCTTTGATCTTGAAATTTGAATATTAAACTTGTTTGTGCATTGAAAAGCGTAAACTGATTAAAATATTGGACATTACCTGTTTGGTGAAACCTGCATGTTCAGAAGATATGGTCTGAACATACTTTCTGCCGAAAGTTTTCACCAACCCGTCAACTTTTCACCAACCTGTCACATTTGTCAACCGTGTCAGAGCTGTTCGAAAGATATTCTTCGAAGTCGAAAGATCATCTTTCGACCAAAGGAGGTTCGACAGATAGTCATCCTTCGAGCATTCTTCGAAGTCTGAGACTTATCTTTCGTTCCAAGGAATATTTTCGAAACATACATCTTTCGGTCTGCTGCTCGTTTTCGAAAGACAAGGATCCTTCGACTGGGGAGTCTTTCGAAGTCATTGTTCGACACTCAACTGGGTTCATCTTTCGGTCTACAGTTCTTTTCCGAAAGACCAGGATCCTTCGATAGGGGAGTCTTTCGAAAACCATTGTTCGAAACTCAACAGTAATCTTTCGAACACTGTTGATCCTTCGAACAAGTGTCTATTTTTCGAACAGGTGTTGATCTTTCGATCCTTGTCTGTTTAAGTTTAACAGGTTGTGCTTTTCAGGTCTTTCGATTCTTGATCCTTCGGCTGGTTGTATTCCTTCGAGATTTTAACATAGTTTGTGAAAATTAAATTTTAAAAAGGAGAAACCTTTTGTTTCAAATTTTAAATCAATTTTCGCTTAATATATTAATTTTCATTAAATGGGAACAAACGGTCAGTGGGATCCAACCGCGTGGACTCAAATAACTTCGACTCCACAATCATCAGCTATGCAATCTACGCAATCTACGTCAGATTTCGACAAAACTGCATGGATGCGAGCTATTGCCCCACCTCAAGCTGCAATGATAACTGCAAATCAATGGGCTTTGGTCACAAATCAAAGCAACAGCATTCAATCTATGATGCAGAACGACAGTGAAACTGGTACAAGCAAAAAACCGCCAAAGTTAAATCACATCAATGATTGGGGATGGTGGAAAGAAAGGCTGAGAACTTATGTTCAGGGACAAGGTCAAGATCTATGGATGTGCTTCTTCACAGCTTTTGAAAATGAGTTGGAAGTTGCAGGATCTAATCCACAAACTTACAGCACTTTATCTGAAGAAGATAAGAAGAAGTTTGAGTTAGAAAAGAAAGCATTCATGATTCTCACACAAGCTCTTCACAAAGACATTTACCACCAGTTTGTTTACTGCACGACTACTAAAAGCTTGTGGGATATGCTCACGTTACGTTGTGAAGGAAATGCTCAATCTAGAAAGATCAAGCAAGAATTACTGAAGAAAGAGTTTGAAGGATTCACGTGTTTGGAGAATGAGACTTTGGCAGAGTTATCTACAAGGTTCCATCACTTATTGAGCGAGATGTTTGCTTTTAAAGTCACTGCCACTCCACAAGAATTGGTGAAGAGATTCGCTGATAGCTTACCAGCAAAGTGGATCAGTTATCTTGAAATTCTCAAAGAAAATGGTGTTCTAGACACAATCACCGTTTATGAATTAATTCAAAGATTGGAGAATAAGGATGTAGAAGAAAAGCTTAAAGCAAAAAGAACACAAACTCCTCAAAATCCAGAAATGTACTTTGGGATTGCAGGAGGTATCAGTGGAGAAAAAACAGCTTCTCAACACGCGAAGCTTCAAACAGCTTTCATCTCAAGCACCGGACCTTCCACAACAGATCAGTTTGATCCTTCAGCATACACGATGATGTATTCAAGACCAGATGTACAACCGAAAGCTCAGCAGCAACAACCGCAACAGCAAGGGTTTTATGGAAGCTCTTCAAACTTTCAAGCCACTTCCAATCCTAACACAGTCAGATTAGACACTTCCAACTTTTCCAAAGTCAGTGTCGAAGTAGCCAAGGAGCATATGGAGATGTTGAATACCTTGGTTAGTGCTTATAGTGGATTGATCGCAGGTCAGATTGGGAATATCAATCTAACCAATGAAGATTATCAGCAAGTGGATAAAGAAGAGTTTGAAATGATGGATATCAAATGGGCTCTTGCTAGTGCAATTCGAAGAGCAAAGGAGTTTATGGAAAGGACGGGGAGAACCAACTTGGAAAACAAGAAAGACACCAAGTATGGGTTCGACAAGCAAGCTGTCAAGTGCTTTAACTGTGGCGAACGGGGTCATTTCAAAAGGGAATGCACAAGACCAGCTCAGCATGGAAATCAAAATCCGTTCAGAAATCAAGGCAACCAGCAGAACCAGAATGGGAACAATGTTCGTACGTTGATACCTGTCAACAACCAAGGCCAAGCAGGGTCATCAAATGCCAACCGGGGGCTGGTGGTTCAAATAGATGAGGGTTGTGATTGGTCGCTTCAGCTTGGAGAAGGAGGAAATGGTGGAACAGCATGTTTTGCTGAAGTCGTAAAGGATCTTAAACACGCCAGTGGTGGAGAATCTTCCACCAATGGTGATGAATCTTCTGTAGATGAAGACAGCTCCGGTTACAGTAGAAGTTCAGATGAAGAGTCCTCCACTTCAGGCAATGATCATGTGGATGAGACATCAAGTGCGTCAGTCGATGCAGATATTGATGAACTTTTGGAAGAAGCTACAGCAGAAACTGAAAGAAGATCTACTTTGGTGGATCAAGCTGCTTACTCTTCGTCTTCTCTCCATTCAGCCTTTATGGCTAATGTCGACAGTTCATCAAGTCAGGTATGTGTCGATGAACCCACTGTAGTTAGTTGTGATAACTGTGATAGTTTGCGTGTTAAAAATGCTGATTTAGAGGCAAACATGTCTGAGTTGCAAGGCAAACATGATGCCTTACAAGATAGTTTGTTTGACTTGCAAGACAAACATGTTTCGATGAATGATAAGTGTTGCGACTTGCGAAGCAAACACGAGGGTTTGCAGGAGAAATTTGAAATCACACACAAACACAATCAAGAATTGATTGTAGATCTTTCTAAAGCAACTGAAGCTAACTTGTTTTTAACCAGAAATGAAAAGGAATTTAAAGCAACAATTGCGTCATTAAAACATGATGTTTCAGAATTACAAAAGGCTGTTTTGCGAAAACAACATGCTAACAACAATCTTATTGACACAATTGAAAAGCAAATGGTAGAGTTGGCAACGGCTCGATGTGAATGTGAAACAATTAAGCAGAAACTGGAAAGCTATTCCAATTCCCGCTTTGTATTGGATCACATCATTGACGTTCAAGAGAGAAAGAAAAAGGGGGATAAACCATGTATTGGATTCAAATCATGTCCTCCCCCAATGAATCACAATTACTCCAAATTGCCTGATGACGAGGATATGCCCCGTTTTGAACCTACTGTGCCACTCAATCTAGATGACTTTGCAGCAGGCCTCGGGTTCACAACTGGTACATCATCCTCGGGTCAATCAGAATCTGAATCTGAGAATGAGACAGATTCATCATGTGTTAAGGAACAGAGTCCTCCCATTGTTGAGGATGCTGATTCTTCGGATGATGAATATGAAGAAAGTGTGAAACAACAGTCTAACTCGGTTACAACAGATATTCCAATCGAGAATCACATCCTGTGTGATCCACCAGTGAAACCGAGTAAGACTGAAATGTCAAAACCAATGGAGTCCCTTGTATCTAGCCGTGAAGAGAATAACTTGTTGTACACGCTCAAAGGAGATAGCAAAATCTACTCTAACAAAGATTTTCCAATTAAAAATGTAAATCAAGATTTAATTGAGCAAATTTTTGAAGGATGCACTGATAAGTTTTTGGGGAACAAAAGTGGCAAAGTTACCGTCACTCAATGTGATCCAATTCCGTGTGAACAAATTAGAAAACAATACGGAAACCAAAAACTACAAGTCGAGCGAAAACAACAAGTCAATTCCGGAAAAGGTAAGGTACAGGGAAAGAAGGCTCAGAACAAGAATGTTCAAGCACCTAAGGTTCAACAACAATGGGTGCAAAACAAAAGAGCTCCTGTTAAGAAAAGAGAACCGAAAGTGAACTTTGTTGGATCCACGGGTTCAGATAAACTTGAAACATTTCAGGATAAATCTAACATTGATTTTGTAAAACAAGTTAGAATTTTAAAACGAAATGATCAGAATAACTACACCCAACACACCAACGGAGGTGATTTAGGTCCAAGCACGTCTAGATCACAAAGTTCATTGTCTGGTTCTCCGTCTGATCAACAACATGTTTCTCCGAGGTTTGTAGAGCGGAGAATGTGTTTTGAGTGTGGCACAATTGGGCATATTGTAAGATACTGCCCATACCTGCAAAAGTTGAAGGCAAAAACAAGTGCTCCCCAAGAAACCAATTACCAAAAACGATCATTTTCCCCGAAACAAGACCCACGTGTCTTGAAAGAAAGGGAAAAGAAGTTAAAACAAAAGAATCAAAAGGTAATTGAAAAGGCCTTAAAATCAGAGGTCAAAGAAGAACAACCTGTTCAAGCAAAACCTAAAACTGTAAAACCAGTAAATGCTAAAACAATTAATACAAATACTGGTAAAGGACAAACAGCTTGGAAACAAAAACAGGTAATTCAGTCAGGGGGAGCACCACAGGTTCTTTTTCCTAATCATCAAGTGATTGAAATCACTTTTCTTGATGATCAAGGACGACCCAAGTCCACAAAGGCTTGGGTCCCTCTCTCCAACTAATTTTTGAGTGAGTGTGTAGGATATTCCAGGAGGAACTTTCGATAGTCGTAAGATTGTTGATAGTGGAGCATCCTTGCACAAAATAGGCAACAGAAGAAATTGCTGCCTTCGATGGAGAGAAAAAGTAAAGGGAAACAGAAATGTCTGTTGAAAGAGATTGAAAAGCTTCGACAAAATGAAAATCATTTCAAAATGTGAATGTTCAAGGCTTTGATCGGGTCCCCGGGATAGATTCAAATCAAAATGTACGCACCTGCAGCACGTCTGAAGTTCAACAATCTACAAGATGAACGTGCAGTGTACATTTCTTCGTGGTGTGATTGAAGAAAATGTGTTTGTTGAACAAACCAACCGGGTGTGCGGATGCCTTGGCATGGGTTGAACAACCGCACACTACTTCACAAGAGAAAGACAAAAACCTTCGCTGGTGCAATGTGGAAGACCAGCCGGACCCAAAGGTTTCTGATCTTGTTGCTATAAAGAGATTTCTCAGAAAATTGAAGTGGCTGCAAAATCGACCATGAAATCCACACCGGGTGGATATCCAGTTTCGGAGAGCACTCAGATTCCTTGCAATGCACGATGCAGTTGCAGGATACGGTTTTTAAATTTCTAATCTCTCCTATACTTGTCGATATTTAAGCTGCTTTATGAATTATTATTATCTCGTACAGCACTCTTTGGCCAGACAATGTTGTCATGGTCCGCACCGCCTACCGACATGCCAACTGATTTTTCCAAAATTCGTTAAATCATTTCTGATTAAAACTTAATTTTGGTAAACGGCATTGAGGTAAAACATGAGTTAACCAACATCGGAAAATCATTTTTGTAAATACCCTTGTGTTTTAAATTTATCTTAGTTTATTGATTTTAGGGGGAGTAAATCCAATATTTGAAAATCCAAAAACATCGAAAAATTTCAAAAACTCAAAAACAATAGAAAAACAAAAATGAGTTTCCTGGCGAGAAAAGGAGAATATGATAGTACATCAGTGGTCTGTCTAAACCGCTTTAAACCCAAAATGAAAAACGATAAGCAGCTCTATATAAGATGTATCGGTAGGCTCACAATCATTTTAAAGTGTGCAGGGTGATATAAACTTAAATCTGACTGAAGACCAGGTGGGAACCATTCATTGGCATATGGTCTTAGTACCGAAATTTCGTTTGAGAGATTGTCGAGGTTCTGAGATATTCGGTCTTTATGCTGCTTATCATCTGGGTATCATGGTTGTATCTTTTACCGAAAAATAACGGGGACGCAAGTCTAGATCTTCCATGATACTATACATACGTGTACATACTGCATACGACCTCAATAAGTGATCAACAATCACATGTCCAAACAAATAAGTGATAATATATCACAGATTCTTTGCGGGTGTCAAGTTCGTCTCTCTGCTGTACGAAAGTACTGACCTGTTCACGGACTTGCTCCTGTGCCCTCATGCATATGAACATCAAGTTCCTCATCAATAAGTGATTCTATCACATAGGGCTTGTTTTCAATCAAATAAGTGAGAATCTCACATCATATACGGTCAAACAGATGATAATCGGTATACTCACCGGTAAGATGAATCCTCGTGCATACCTTGATACGGGAATGTGTCGTGATGTGGATGAACACCGGTCGATAAGTATAAATTATACCTTAACGTATCCCCTCGCCATGATTACAAATGATAAGTTGAGCTTATGTGGACAACAATACCGATAATTGTTATAGGATGCTTATCTTAATGTTAACTAATTGAAAAACAAGAGCGTTTTGGCATGACCGTACACTGATATGATTCTCTTACCCTCGAAACTCGCAAAAAGAATGTCCGTAAATATTTTTTAATGTTTCCTGTTTATGCATCTTTGTATATATTTATTTATTGCTTTCCGTCTTTACATTTGAAAAATGAAAATTTCAAAAAGATTTTAGGTGTGTTTTAATTTAAACTTTATAAAATCCAAAAAGATTTTTCTTCTAGTTTATTTTTGATTGACCGATGTTGGAACTCGAGTCTATCCTACCAAAAATCCTGATCGTAAGCTGGAAAACAATTGCATCTTCATAAACAGTCGAAGTTAACGAGTTTTGAAAGTTAAAGGATTAAAATGAATATTTTTCTAAACTTTCAAACTGCTGTCGGTCGGTGTTTGATTGAGATTTGATCTCATATGTGTCGTTGGTTTAAATGTAACTATATTCCAAGCGTTTGTTCTCATTATGCGTTTAGCTTTCTTGCATGTGCAGATGCTAAAGGCGAGGAGAACATGTTCGATGAAAAGCTTTGGAATAAAGACACGAAGTGGAGGCACTCAAAGGATAAAATGATCGAGTTGCCGCTGTCCCTTCATCAACACCACAAGGATCTGAAGAATTGACAAGTCAAAAGATTCACGAGCATGACTCAATGGAGAGTTCAATCTAAGGGGGAGTTTATTGACACACTACCTAAGTTAAATGGGGAGTTTGTTGATACACTTTCTACTTACGACGCGTGAAGACTTTGAAGATCCTCCGACATGAAAGTCACAGAAGACGAACCATCACGAGTAGCGTCCAAGGGGGAGTTTGTTGATACACTTTGTGTGGACGCGACTCGGCTTGGTTCGACTCGGCCTTGAAGACTTGAAGACACGAAGATCGAGACAAAGCTACAGCCAAGGGGGAGTTTGTTGGTGCACTTGTGTCTGTACTTTGTCTGTATTTCGTCATGATACAAAACGATGTCTTTAATGTAAGGTTGATGTAAGTTTGACCAAGTCAACCATCCTCCTGGTTTGACTTGACCAAACAGTTAGAAAAATGTTGTAAGCTGGTTGTGTCGAAGGATGTGTCATTGAAGGATTGTTTTATATCCTTCGATGAGCTCGAAAGATGAACATTCGATAGATGAGTTCGAAACATAAACCTTCGATGGATGAACTCGAAGGATATCTCGAAGGATATCATCCTTCGAGGTATTTGTGAATCTTTCGATGGCTTTCTGGTCGACAGATGATCGTTCGACCAATCTGTCTGATCCTTCGACCAGACCTGCTGTGTCGGGTATATATACCCATGTAGTGTGTTGTGTGAAAAGTAAGAGAGAAGAGAACACATAGTATGACACAGACAAGTGAGACACCAGAGAGAGAAGTGCACACACACGAGAGAACTTTGAGAGTTTGCAGAATACATCTGTGAACATTGGACTTGTAACCGAACCTTTCATACGCATTAATACAAGTGGTGTTAATCGTTGAATGTGGTGTGTTGTGTTTGTACTTGTTCTCGTATAAAGTCTCGGTTGCATGCTAGCTTGGATTCCGCACTCGCTAGTGTGTTTGATATAACAAGGATAAGGTTTTATCTCATCCTCGAGAGGGACCTACACTAGTACTCGGTTGGTAGATTCATTCATTATATTGTTTAGATCTGATTTTGTAACAATCGGTTTGCTGATAAATCATCTGTTAGCCTCATCAATTGCATATTCGAATCCATGACTTTTTGCTTTAAAACCTAAATTTAAGTTTTTTTTATTTTTTATTTTGTGCCTTTTAATCTATGCAGTTAACATCAGTTATATATCGGTCTCCTAGTAAAATATCTGTGTCAAACATCAGTAACATATTATCGGCGATATTGACCGATATATAACTGAATTATTGGTGTTAAATTGCTATATATAAATTCTGCATTATATTAAAATTACCTATATCACACCGATATCTTACCGTAATAACCTTATTTCAAATAACAGTCCTTGACTGATATCCGATATTTTACCACATTAATTGCAATGACGTTATGTGTTTTCAATTTAGGAGTTTAGGAACAGTTAATAATACTCTTTTTTTAATTATGTTAATATTTTTTGTTTAAACTTTTTTTTTATTTGTGTTTTTGTTTTTGAAGATTTGGTTTAAAAGGCAGAGAATATGTTGGGGATTGTAAGGCGAAATGTTGCGGGTGCCGGAGGCTTATACTCTCAGGTAAATGAAATGATGTGGCATCTGGTTTAACAAGCAAAGTTATTGTTGGAACGAAATCGGCTTAATGTTTTATGTTTACTCAGGGCTTCGGGAGGTTAAGGCCTGTAGCATCAGCCATAAGAAATTACTCGTCTGCAGGCAAAGAGGTGATTTGAGTTTTGTTTTGTTTTGTTTTGTATGCTTGTTTATTATCTTGAGTTTGTGTTTGTTTTCGCTACAGAACTAGCCGATAGGGTATTAGAGTTAGACCGTTGGTTAGTTAATGAGCTAAGGTAGATATGAATTGCACTTTGTGAACAAGAGTAATTCGATTAGCAAAAAAGAAATCATTTGAGAAAAAAGTTTAGGGTCATAGTTTAGATTCAATATATCGCAGACGAAATTAAAAAAAAAGTTACAAATACAGGATGTAAATGTTATTTAGCAATTTTAAGAACCATCTGGTATAATTATATAGGGACAGATTGAAAGTCAAAGGTGTAAGGACCACTGAATCAGGAAACACGGGACCAATTGGAACGCACGTAATATTCTTCAGAAAGTTGTTTTTTTTTATTTATGTTTTAAGTTTATACTTTATACAGATGACAGTGCGAGACGCTTTGAACTCTGCTCTTGATGAGGAAATGGCTGCTGATCCTAATGTTTTCGTTATGGGTGAAGAGGTAAGTGTATTATATAAAAACCGAGAGTTCCTCTTTATCATTTATTTGATGCTCATTTTTTTACGGTGTGCAGGTTGGAGAATACCAAGGTGCATACAAGGTTAGAATTCTATGCTTTTCTCAGTTTCTACAATCAACATATATCTTTGTGTGTATTTTTGTCTCACTATACATTGTTTTTGCTAGTTCTACATTAAGACCCGTGTTATCTTCATATACATCTTTAGCCTGAAATGAAATATTTTGAGTGTATGTAGGATTGAACCATGGGATGTGACTCAATGAACTAAAGGGTACATAACCCACCCTTTCATACTTATAGTTATATGGTTCCCTACAATCTTCACCAAACTCTTCAGGGTGATCCGTGGACATCTCCTGCTTAATAACTATGCGATACGTATCGGAATGGGAATTAGGAGCACGTATTGATAATAAAAATCCACTAAAGTCACTGTACCAGTTGTGTGGAAGTTGCAATGTGACAAGTTTGGTATAAATGCTTGATGGTTCAACCGCGGGAAGTAAGACACTCATAAAACGATCTTTAACTGCATTTTCCTGCCATGTTTTCATTCCAATTATTATGAATACTATTTTTGATATTGAAAGTTTAAAAAAAAGATTGAAATTCAAAAAACAAGATAAGAGTTATACCTCAAGCATAGAAAGTAGTACCCTCTCACCACCAATCATCCTCCCAAGTGACGCTTTCCATAACCATTTATAGTATGATAAATTTCAAGTGAATCGCAACCATATACATAGAGAATAGCTATGCTTGATGGGAGGTCTGGCAATTCTACAAGGCGTTTGCAGTATGACAGATTGAGATACTTGAGACACGGGAGTCGTGAGATGCCAGAAGGTAATGTTGAAAAGTTGTTAAGACCTAGGTCCAGTATTTGTAGGTTTAATAACTCACAAATATCAGATGGGATGTCTCCGTCTCCCAAATTGCGCCAACTAAGATTTAATTTCCTTAGAAAACGTGGAAACTGAGGTAGCTTCAGGCTCACAGACCCGTCATGATGAATAGATTGTAACTCCCAACCACCACAGAGATTCAGGTCTTTCAAACTGCTTAAGAGATGAAAGTTTCCCAATCAACATATATCTTTGTGTGTATTTTTGTGTCACTATACATTGTTTTTGCTAGATTACCAAGGGTTTATTGGATAAATATGGTCCTGAAAGGGTTCTTGATACCCCTATTACCGAGGTTCGGAAATTATTCTATTCAGTTTCACTGTTTTACTATATATATACCTTTTTACAGCTTCTGTATCTGAAAATACTTCTTCATATTTTCAGGCTGGGTTTGCCGGTATTGGAGTTGGTTCTGCATATCATGGTCTGAAGCCAGTGATAGAGTTTATGACTTTCAACTTCTCTGTGCAGGTTACATCGTCTACGTATTACTAGCGTCTGTTTCAATGTATGTGTTTGATTGTTTTAACATTCTGTTGGTAATGTTTTGCAGGCGATTGACCATGTTATCAACTCTGCAGCAAAGTCAAACTACATGTCTGCTGGGCAGATTAACGTACCCATTGTTTTTAGAGGACCAAATGGGCCCGCTGCCGGTGTTGGTGCTCAACATTCCCAGGTTTGTTTGTTTGTTTCTTTCGACTCTTTGACTATTTTTTCATGATTTTTCATATCTTCCATGTGTGGTCCTGACACGAGTGATATCATAAAGTTCATTCATGTTCATTTTCTAATTTCACATTGAAGATACGAGATGGTATAGACGGTGGTTTTCATGATCATCTTATAATGATAAATATCAATAATGTTTGAAGTAAGATGCATCATGCATATCATAAACGCTTTGGAAAATATTAGGCTTTTTGTTGAATACTGGTGTTTAGGAAGTAATTAACTAATATGTTTATCATATGTTATGAAAAAAGGACATATCTTTTTGTTACCAACATTAATATTAGGTTCTTTATTCCACATCTTGCATCAAAAAGACAAAAACCGTTGTCTTTTGTTTTTTTATTCTCTAAGAAATAAACATAAAGAATTATAATGCCTTTATGCTTGCATTTGCGATACAATGTTATGGTGCATGGTACGGGTCAGTCCCTGGTTTGAAGGTGCTGGTACCTTACTCATCCGAAGATGCTCGTGGACTTCTAAAAGCTGCAATTAGAGACCCTGATCCCGTTGTTTTTCTTGAAAATGAGTTGCTGTAAGTAAAGTAAATATTCACTTATCAGTTTAGAGGTGGCGTTTTAGACTTGTTAAATATTATAGGTAGATTCTGGTTGTTTTTAATCTAACGGGTCATCATTTCAAGCGAAGATTCATCAATCTGAATCCATTGATTTTAGGGTTTGGCAAAAATAGTTAAGTTCCAATACCAAACTGTAAGGCCTCCTAATCCAAGATCTCACTCAGCTAAAGCCACCAACAGGTGTGCGGAACCCACCTGATGAAGAACCACTGTAGATGAAACACTAGAATGCAAGATTTGTGAGAGAAATCAAGAATACACTGAGTATTCTTGATGATGAAGATGAATGACGTCACACACACAGTAGCCGCCAGACAAACACACACACAATGATTAGGGTTTGGTGCACAGAATTTCACACAGAATCGCTGCCTTGTCTATTCCATATTAAAGTATATATACAAGGCAAAGCCCGGACTTTCAAGACTAACTAGAAAGCCCGGACAAAACATATAGCACAAAGCTCAGACCTTTTGCCTAGACAAAACTCAGACAAAAGCCACACATACAAAACTCTGACCTTAGTCCTATACAAAAAACTCTGACTAAGGAAATCCTCCTAAAACTTGGACAAGTTGTCCCTAGGAACATCTTGGGACTAAGTTTGAACAAAAGTACAATAAAGACCCTAATAAATTGGGAGACATGCACTTATCACCAAAAGTGCATTAACAAACTCCCCCTTGATCAGTGCATGGTCTTCATTGAACTTGAGATCTTCAAACCCTCTTCGAAAAGCTGCTTCCTGCCCAGACCTTGTTCTTCACACAGAACTGAACCACCTTGATGAACTGGTCCGCAAGAACACGATCTTCTTCATTGTATTTTAGGGGCAGGCGCCGAAGCTTCTTCAGATGTGCTTCTCTAAGGTTGGCAAGCCAAATTGGATCCAGAATCTTGGCAATCTCAACCGTCACTTTCTTTTCAGTAATCACGGCTTCCCCAGTCTTCCCATGGAGATACCAATAACCTATTTTGTCGAATTTATCGAGATCGAACTTTCGCATAGGAATTTTACGAAGGCATCTCGCTGGAGGGTAAACCATCTTCCATTCTTCTTTACCGGTGAACTTGTTTAAGTACTTAACTCCTCGTCCGACTGCTGGCTTGAACATCTTCCACTTACTCTCTCGACTCTCAGCAACGAGATGAGGAATCAATCCTCTGATACTAGCAACATTTGTATGGTTGTTGAGATCGAGTTGAGCAATGTGATGGAGATCACGTGCTGGAAGAGTCTGAAGATCTTTGGCCCTAGGCCTGAAGTACTGAATTGTTGGTGCTCTTATGTCTGTACTTTGTCTGTATTTCGTCTGATACCAAACGATGTCTTTGTTAGTCTTGTAAGTTTGACCAAGTCAACCATCCTCCTGGTTTGACTTGGCCAAACAGTCAACATTTTGGTTGTAATGTGTCTGTGTCGAAGGATGTGTCACGAAGGATTGCTTATCCTTCGATGATGATAAGCTCGAAAGATGACCTTCGATGGATGGACCACGAAAGATCACATCTTTCGTGGTACATGTTGATCCTTCGAGCTGTTTCTGGTCGATAGATGATCCTTCGATCATCCTATCTGATCCTTCGACCAGACTCGCTGAGTTGGGTATAAATACCCGTGTGTTGTTTTCACTTCAGACAAGATACAGAGAACAGGAGAGAACACTTAGAGCAGAAAAACACACACACACTGAGAGAGTTTACAGGACTGATTTGTAAACATTGAGCTTATAACCGGACCTTTCATACGTTTAATACAAGTGGTGTTAATCGTTGAGTCTTGTGTGTTTATCATTTGCGTGTTCTATCTCGGTTTGCTATCTCGGTTGGATTCCGCACAACCGGGTTGGTTTGTACACAAGGATTAGGCGACTAGATCCTCCCCTAGCCGGACCTACAAGTGGTATCAGAGCCTTGGCTCTTATCCTTGTTAAAACCGAGTGTTTTCGGGTGTTTTCCGGGTGTTTGAAGTTTATATTTTCTGGAAAAACTTGTTAAAATCGGGTTTCGGTTTGTTGTCGGTTTGCAGAAATATTCATATTTCTGGGTTTGTTCTTCTTATCTTCAACCGATATCTTAAGTGTTCTTGGTATTTTTCACCTTTTTGATCTTTAAAAATTTAAAATATCAAGTGTTTGCGTGTTGGAAGTTGTATTTTGTTTAAAATATTGGTATCATTACCCGGTTGGTGAAAAACCTGCATGTTCAGACCTGAAAGATATGGTCTGAACATACTTTCTGCCGAAAGTTCTCACCAACCCGTCAACTTTTCACCAACCTGTCACATTTGTCAACCGTGTCAGTAAGATCGAAGGATATCTTTCGAAGCCGAAGGATATCATCTTTCGACCAAAGGAGGTTCGACAGATAGTCATCCTTCGAGCATCCTTCGAAGTGTGAGACTTATCTTTCGGTCCAAGGAATATTTTCGAAACATACATCTTTCGGTCTACTGCTCTTTCTCGAAAGACTAGGATCCTTCGATTGGGGAGTCTTTCGAAGTCATCTCTCGTGTTCATCTTTCGGTCTACAGTCCTTTTTCGAAAGATAAGGATCCTTCGTTTTGGAGAATCTTTCGAAAACATTGTTCGAAATTCAACAGAGATCTTTCGAACCCTGTTGATCCTTCGAACAGGTGGTGATCTTTCGATCCAGAGTCTGTTTGTGTTTAACAGTTTGTGTTTTTCTAGTCTTTCGAACAGGTATTCTTCGGCTGTTTCTTGATCAAAAATGAATTCGATGTGGGGTGTTCCGGTAAATGCAGAGATGTATTTTGGTACTCCGGCTCCGGATTCGGGTTCGCAAGCTAATGCTACAACTACCGGTCAATGGGCATTCGTATCAAATCAAGCTCCAAGTGTTCAAAGCATTTTGCTAAGCGAAAGTGAAACGGGAAGTTTGAATAGGCCTCCAAAGTTGATGCATTTAAGTGAATATCCGGGATGGTTTGGTAGATTTCATACATACGTCCTTGGTCAAAATACAGAATTGTGGTTGCGTTTCATCACAGATTTTGATCAAACAATAGAGGTTGCCGCTTCATCTGCTGCTACGTTTGCCGATCTTACAGAAGATCAGAAGAAGGTCTATGATTTGGAAAAGAAGGCATATGCCATTCTTACTCAGGCATTAAGCAAAGATATTTATCATCAATTTGTCAGTCACAAGACAACGAAGAGGTTGTGGGACGCATTGAAAACAAGGGGCGTGGGAAATGAAGCGACACGTCAACTGAGAAAAGAATTGCTGAAGAAAGAGTTCGATGGTTTTACTTGTATGCAGAATGAATCTTTAGGAGATTTGACAAGTCGATATACTCATTTGCTAACTGAATTGGTAAATATTGGGGTTGTAACAACTTCAGCAGAGATAGTGAAGAAGTTTGCAGATGCACTGCCACCTCAATGGAATAATTTCTTAGAAATCCTGAAGTACAATGGCACTTTGGATACAACAAACTTCGGTGACTTTGCTCAACTCCTGGAAAACAAGAATCAGGAAGAAACTCTCAAGGCTAAAAGAGTTCCAGTGCCACAAAATCCTGAAATGTATTATGGAGTTTCTAGCACTTCTACAAAACCTTCTTCACACGCTCCAATTCAAACAGCATTTGTGTCTAGCACTAGCTTGTATGGCACTCCTCCTCCAACAACAGACATATATGGAAATCCGCTTAATCCAGTTCCTCAACCAGTGCCACAACAGCAAAGTCAACAACCTATCAGAGCAACTGATATATTCGGAAATCCACTTCCTCCTCAACAGCAACAGCAAGCTTGTTATGGAAGCACATCATCTGCTGGTCAACAATCAAAGCCAAATACAGTACGGCTCGACACCTCAAGTTTTTCTAAAGTCAGTGTTGAAGTAGCAAAAGAACATATGGAGCTGCTAAACACTTTGGTGAGCGCATACTGTGGATTAGTGGAAGGTCAGATTGGTAATATTAATCTGACACAAGAAGACTATCAGCAGATTGATAAAGAGGAGATGGAGATGATGGACATCAAGTGGGCCTTTGCCAGTGCTGTTAGGCGAGCAAAGGATTTTATGGAGAGAACTGGGAGAACCAGCTTGGAGAGCAAGAAAGACACCAAGTATGGGTTCGATAAACAGGCCGTCAAGTGTTTCAATTGTGGTGAACGTGGTCATTTTAAAAGGGAATGTACAAGGCCATCTCAGCATGGGAACCAGAATCCTTTCCGAGGTCAAGGAAACAGAGCAAATCAGAACCAAGGAAGGAACAACGAGCGCACACTGGTGCCTGTCAACAACCAGAGTCAAGCAGGACCATCAAATGCCAACCAGGCACTTGTGGTTCAAGTAGATGAAGGTTGTGATTGGTCAATTCAGCTAAATAATGATGCTCCAGATGGAACAGCGTGTTTTGCTGAAATTGTCAAGGATCTTAAACACGCCAGTGGTGGAGAATCTTCCACCAATGGTGTTGAATCTTCTGAAGATGAAGACAGTTCCGGTTACAGTGGAAGTTCAGATGAAGAGTCCTCCGCTTCAGGCGATGATCATGTGGATGACACATCAAGTGCGTCAGTCGATGCAAACATTGATGAGCTATTGGAGGAAGCTGCAGCAGGAATTCAAAGAAGATCTATTTTGGTGGATCAAGCTGCTTATTCTTCGTCTTCTCTCCATTCAGCCTTTATGGCTAATGTCGACAGTTCATCAAGTCAGGTATGTGTCGATGAACCCACTTCTGTTAGCTGTGATAATTGTGATAGGTTGAATGTTAGATGTGCTGATTTGGAAGCAAACATGTCTGAGTTGCAAGGCAAACACGATGCTTTACAAGCTAGTTTGTTTGACTTGCAAGACAAACATGTTTTAGTGAATGATAAGTGGTGTGAATTGCAAAGCAAGCATGAGGCTTTGCAGGAGAAATATGATGTGACATTTATTCACAATCAGAAATTAACAGTTGATCTTTCAAAGTGCACTGAAGCCAATATGTTTTATGAAAACCATGAAAAGGAATATAAATCAATGATTGAAACATTGAAGAAAGATAAAACAGAGTTAACTAAAATGGTTTCCAGAAAACAAACTGACATTAATTTGTATATCACTCGTCTTGAGGTGATGCAAAAGGAAATGGCTTGTGTTAAAACTGAAAGTGAGGCGATCCGACTTAAGTTAGACAGTTATTTGAGTTCTAGCTATGTGTTGGATCACATCATTGATGTTCAAAAAGAGAAGAAGGATGTCACATGCATAGGTTACAAGAAATGTCCACCACCTGTTAGAAACAATTATGATGCCATGCCGGATGAGGAAGATAGAGTTTTCTTTGAACCATCTGTTCCTTTAGCTGTTAAAGAATTTGCAGGACTCGGATACAAGAAGGAAGTATCATCAGATTCAGATGCGTCAGCAGATACATTTGTAACTGCTGAACAGAATCAGGATCCTCCGGTTGTGATTGAGGATGCTGATTCCTCTGATGATGAATCTGATGATACTAATTCAGCAAAGTCTGATGCGGTGATAAAAGAAGAGGACATACCTCTTGAGAATCATATTCTGTGTGATCCTCCCGCAAAGCCCGCTAAGACTGCTGCAACCGAGTCCACGTCTGCAAAAGAGTCGGAGAGTGTGGATTTGCTGTACACTCTTGTTGGTGATAATAAAATTTACTCAGACAAAGATTTTCCTATAAAGAATGTTAATCAATCATTAATTAGCAAAGTCTTTGAAAATTCTACAAGTAAGTTTTTGGGAAAGACAGGATCACGTGTTACAGTAACACAGTGCCCTCCTATTCCAAAGGCTGAATTTAGAAAACAATTTGGGAACAAGAAATTACCAACAGTGGAAAAACAGCAAAATCACACCAAACCAAAAGGAAAAGCACCGACTCAAGATCAAAAGAAGCCGAATCAGAAGAAGAAAAAGAATGTGACCTTTGTGAAATCCAAGGGAACGGACAAAATTGCAACTTTTGAAAATCAATCTAACTTAGATTTTGTCAAAAAGGCAACAGTGATGAAAAGGAATGAACCAAGTAGTTCAAAACCTAGTACCTCGGGGTCACAAAGTTCATCATCGGCCAGACGACCACATGATACTTCGGGGTTTGTTGAACGAAGATCATGTTTTGAATGTGGTACAATTGGGCATATCATTCGAAATTGCCCGTATCTTCATAAGTTGAAAGCCAAAGAAGATGCTCCCCGTGAACACAATCACCAAAAGCGATCTGTTTCATCAAAACCAGATCCCCGTCTTATAAAAGAAAGGGAAAAGAAACAGAAACGCCAACAGGTCAAGAAAATTGAAAAGGCGATTAAAACTGATGTGGTTAACAAAACATCTGTTTCTGTCAAACCAAACAATTTAAAAACTTCAGACAACCATGAAGTTAAGGTTTTAAAGAATAACACTGGTTTAACAAAACAGACCTGGAAACCAAAAACGGTTATTGAATCAGGGGGATCATCACAATTTTCAAATCATCAAAGAATAGAGGTTATTGTTGTTGATGAAAATGGAAGACCCAAGACCACAATGGCTTGGGTCCCCATCTCCAACTAATTATGTGAGTTCATGTGCAGGGTGTTCCAGGAGGAACTATCAGTAGTCATTGGATTGTTGATAGTGGGGCATCCAGGCACATGACAGGCGACATGAAGCTTCTCTACGACGTCAAATCTATTAGAGGAGGTTATGTTGCTTTTGCTGGAGATAAGGGCGGATATATTACGGGTGAAGGAATGATTTCCAACGGGGTTGTTAGCTTTGATAAGATCAACTTTGTGCAACAACTTGATCACAATCTTCTTAGTGTTTCTCAAATTTGTGATAAGCAGTTTTCAGTACACTTTGATGCTAATGGATGTTATGTGCTGAAACCCGGCTTCAAAATTCCGAAAGAATGGATTCTCTTGTCGGCTCCAAGGATAAATGATCTGTATGTCCTTGATATGAGCCAAGCTATCACAACGTCTGCACAAGCAACTTGTTTCGTTTCCAAAGCCACAGAAAAAGACACAATCTCTTGGCACAGACGAATGGGTCACATTCACTTACGCAAAATGAATCATTTGGTATCAAATGAATTGGTGAATGGTGTTCCTCTTAAAAACTTCCATCTTCAAGACGTCTGTGTTTCGTGCCAAAAAGGAAAACAAACGAAGAAGCGACACCCTACAAAGAAAGTCAACACGGTGGCTGTTCCTCTTGAACGTTTGCACATGGATTTGTTCGGTCCTGTCAAGCACAAAAGCATTAGGAATGATCAATATTGCCTCGTGATAACTGATGATTATTCAAGATTTTCTTGGGTGGCGTTCATGGCACATAAGAGTGAAACCTTCGGTATTATCAAGAATTTGATCATTCAGATTGAGAATCTGTAAAACTTGAAGGTTAGGCGGATACGCAGCGACAATGGTACTGAATTCAAAAATCATGCCATGGCGGAGTTTTGCACTTCAAAAGGTATTCTTCACGAATTTAGTGCAGCCTACACTCCTCAACAGAATGGCGTCGCTGAACGTAAAAACCACACATTGATCGAGACTGCTAGGACCATGTTGGTAGAGTCGCAGCTGCCCATTCCATTTTGGACTGAAGCTGTGTCCTCTGCATGCTACACGTTGAACCGAGTCCTTACAGTCAAAAGGCACAACAAGACCTGCTTTGAGCTTATTAACAAACGGAAACCAGACTTGTCATATCTTGAACCGTTTGGAGCTCCTTGCACAATAATCGATCCTAATGGAAAGTTTGGGGCAAGAGCCATTGAAGGATACTTTCTTGGGTATTCCACCCCGAACTTAAGAGTCTGGAATCTAGAGACAAAAAGGGTCGAGGAATGGTCTGAAGTCAGAGTACAAAGGCACACTTTACCGGTTAGAAATCCTGGTCAGCCTTGGATGTTCGAGTACGATGACTTTTTCAATTCGATCAATGTTGAAGCCGTTGAAGAAAATGCTGCAGCAAGGATGTTCTTCGAGAGTGACAACGCAACAGATTCACCGTTGGTTCGTCCCATTATTGTCAATCAAGAACCATCTTCAGTGAACAATAATGCTCTCGACAATGAGGATTTTCAAGATACTTCTGAATTGAACGAATCTTCAGAGGATGACGAATTTCTCGATGCAGATCAAGGACCAACAGCAGCAGTACATGGTACTTCAGAAGGTACACCTCCAGTAGATGTCCCTAGAACAGCTGAAGCTACTGGATCATCCTCTTCGTCAATTCCGGGTCTTGAATTGATTGTTGATCTCAATCTCAACAATCTGGGTACAAATATTCCAGTTCAAGATAATCCAGAAACAAGGATTCACAATACCCATCCTCAACAAAACATCATCGGAAATGTTCAAAGTGGCGTTCAAACAAGAAACATGTTGAGGAACAACAACAATGCAGGCTTGTATGCAACTATCCGAGAATCTGGTCAACAAAATGATTGGTCTTTCGCGTGTTATGTTTCACAGGAAGAGCCAAGAACTTGGAAAGATGCTTTGAAAGATAGCTCATGGGTTGAAGCGATGCAGGAAGAACTGCAACAATTCCAGAAGCTAGGTGTCTGGAAACTCGTAGAGAAACCTGCTGGTTATAAGAAGATTGGTACCCGTTGGGTGTTTAAATGCAAAAAGGATGACCGTGGAATCGTCATTCGAAACAAAGCAAGGCTAGTCGTTCAAGGTTTTCGTCAGATAGAAGGGATCGACTACAACGAAGTGTATGCACCTGTTGCACGTCTAGAAGCAATTCGGATCTTTCTGGCTTATGCCTCATTTAAAGGTTTCAAGGTATACCAGATGGACGTGAAAAGTGCATTCTTACATGGTGTGGTAGAAGAAGAGGTGTATGTCGAACAGCCTCCAGGTTTTGAAGATCCTATCCATCCCGATCGGGTTTGGTTGCTCAACAAAGCTCTATATGGTCTACATCAAGCACCGCGAGCTTGGTACGCAACCTTATCTAATTATCTGCTGGAGAATGGTTTTCGCAGAGGTCTTATCGACTGTACTCTTTTCATCAAAGAACAAGATAGAGATCTTCTACTGGTACAGGTATACGTTGATGATATTATATTTGGTTCTACTAATGATGTTTTGTGTAGGAATTTCGAGCGCATCATGCAGGATAAATTCGAGATGAGTGCTATGGGGGAAATGACTTTCTTTTTGGGCCTACAAGTACAACAAACCGAGTCTGGGATATTCATCCATCAGACTAAATATGTTGGTGACATCTTGAGCCGGTTCCAGATGTCTGATGCAACGCCCATCGGTACCCCATTGCCGCAAAATCACGGAATTACTCCAGACTTGAAGGGTGAAGCTGTTAGCCCCTCATACTACCGCGCGATGATCGGATCTCTTAGGTACCTCACAGCATCAAGACCAGATATAATGTACCCAACGTGCCTGCTTGCCAGATATCAAGTTAACCCGAAGGCCTCACATCTTGCAGCTGTAAAAAGGATTTTTCGTTATTTGAAGGGTTACCCTGACACCGGTCTATGGTACCCTAGGGATAATAACTTTGACTTGATCGCATTCAGTGATTCTGATTTTGGCGGATGCAAAATCGACGGCAAATCCACAACGGCTGGATGTCAGTTTTTGGGAAATCGCCTAGTCACATGGCAATGCAAGAAGCAGACGTGCGTCGCTACATCAACATGCGAAGCTGAATACATTGCTGCCTCAAGTTGTTGCTCCCAAGTCCTATGGATCCAACAACAAATGTGTGATTACGGTTTTGAATTCCTAACTACTCCTATTTACGTTGATAATTCTGCTGCATTACAGATCACTAGAAATCCTGTGCAGCATTCAAAGACTAAGCACATCGAAATTAAGTATCATTTCATACGTGATTGCTTTGAGAAAAGGCTAATCGATGTTGCTTACGTCCACACCGATGACCAACGTGCCGACCTTTTTACCAAAGCATTTGACAAATCAAGATTTGACTATTTATTATTGGTAAACGGCATTAAGGTCAAGCAAGAGTAATCCACATCGGAAAATCATTTTTGTAAATACCTTTGTGTTTTAAATTTGTCTTAGTTTATTGATTTTAGGGGGAGTAAATCCAAAACTGGAAAATCCAAAAACATCGAAAAATTTCAAAAGCTCAAAAACAATAGAAAAACAAAAATGAGTTTCCTGACGCGCAAAAGAGAAAATGATAGTACATCAGTGGTCTGTCTAAACCTCTTTAAACCTAAACTGAAAACCGATAAGCAGCTCTATATAAGATGTATCGGTAGGCTCACAATCATTTTAAAGTGTGCAGGGTGATATAAACTTAAATCGACTGAAGACCAGGTGGGAACCATTCATTGGCATATGGTCTTAGTACCGAAATTTCGTTTGAGAGATTGCCGAGGTTCTGAAATATTCGGTCTTTATGCTGCTTATCATCTAGGTATCATGGTTGTCTCTTTTACCGAAAAATAACGGGGACGCAAGTCTAGATCTTCCATGATACCATACATACGTGTACATACTGCATACGACCTCAATAAGTGATCAACAATCACATGTCCCTCAAAATAAGTGATAATATATCACAAATTCTTTCCGGGAGTCAAGTTCGTCTCTCTGCTGTACGAAAGTACTGACCTGTTCACGGACTTGCTCCTGTGCCCTCATGCATATGAAAATCAAGTTCCTCATCAATAAGTGATTCTATCACATAGGGCTTGTTTTCAAATCAAAATAAGTGAGAATCTCACATCATATACGGTCAAACAGATGATAATCGGTATACTCACCGGTAAGATGAACCCTCGTGCATACCTTGATACGGGAATGTGTCGTGATGTGGATGAACACCGGTCGGTAAGTATAAATCATACTCTAACGTATCCCCTCGCCATGATTACATCTGATAAGTTGAGCTTAAGTGGACAACAATACCGATAATTGTTATAGGATGCTTATCTTAATGTTAACTAATTGAACAAAGAAGAGCGTTTTGGCATGACCGTACACTGATATGATTCTCTTACCCTCGAAACTCGCAAAAAGAATGCCTGTAAATATTTACTTAATGCTTTCAATTTCTGCATATTTGTATATATTTATTTACTGCTTTCAGTCTTTACTTTTGAGAAATTCAAAATACCAAAAAGATTTTATTTTTATCTTATTTTCGATCGTACGATGTTGGAACTCGAGTCTTCGTTACCTGAAACCTGAACGAAAACCGAAAATGACTAAATCTTCATAAACGGTCGAAATTTGCAAGTGTTGAAAGTTAAAATTGAAATTGATAAAATACTTTAAACTTTCAAACTGTCGGACGGTGTTTGATTGAACAATGGTCACATGTGTGTCGTTTGCTTATGATATTCCAGGCAGTTGTTCTCATTACGCGTTTAGATTTCTTGCATGTGCAGATTCTAAAGGCAAGGAGAACATGGTCGATGACAAGCTTTGGAATGAAGACACGACCTGAAGGCACTCAAGTGATGAAGATGATCGAGTTGCCGCTGACCATCATCAACACCACAAGGATCTCAATTCATAAAGAACAAGTATTTCACGAGCATAACTCAAGGGGGAGCTTATGTTAAGGGGGAGTTTGTCAACACACTTCCTACATGAAACGGGGAGTTTGTTGGTACACTTTCTGCTTTCAAGACGTGAAGACTTTAAAGATCCTCCGACATGGAAGACTTGAAAGGACGTCAAAGACACGAGAACTTACAAGAATGAAGATCGAGACAAAGCTACAGCCAGACAAAGCTATAGCCAAGGGGGAGTTTGTTGGTGCTCTTATGTCTGTACTTTGTCTGTATTTCGTCTGATACCAAACGATGTCTTTGTTAGTCTTGTAAGTTTGACCAAGTCAACCATCCTCCTGGTTTGACTTGGCCAAACAGTCAACATTTTGGTTGTAATGTGTCTGTGTCGAAGGATGTGTCACGAAGGATTGCTTATCCTTCGATGATGATAAGCTCGAAAGATGACCTTCGATGGATGGACCACGAAAGATCACATCTTTCGTGGTACATGTTGATCCTTCGAGCTGTTTCTGGTCGATAGATGATCCTTCGATCATCCTATCTGATCCTTCGACCAGACTCGCTGAGTTGGGTATAAATACCCGTGTGTTGTTTTCACTTCAGACAAGATACAGAGAACAAGAGAGAACACTTAGAGCAGAAAAACACACACACACTGAGAGAGTTTACAGGACTGATTTGTAAACATTGAGCTTGTAACCGGACCTTTCATACGTTTAATACAAGTGGTGTTAATCGTTGAGTCTTGTGTGTTTATCATTTGCGTGTTCTATCTCGGTTTGCTATCTCGGTTGGATTCCGCACAACCGGGTTGGTTTGTACACAAGGATTAGGCGACTAGATCCTCCCCTAGCCGGACCTACATGAATCCCATCGGTCCTTTTGATCATTACCAGGCTGTGCTGCTCATCGAAATCCCAACTTCGAATCTGTCCCGAGTACTCACCTTTTGTGGATAAGTACCTCTTCCTTTGAGTATCATCTGGAAGATTTCTAAACCATTTGTGAGCTGCCACACTGACTTCTTCGGGAATTCGTATAGGATTAAAAATTTCTTCGGGCATTTCACAGCCAAACACAAAGCCTCTGAGAACATCACTGTTGACCGGTAATGACTCGTACTCAATCCTTTTGCCTTTCGCAGTCTCAATGAAACTGAACTTACTAGCCAAGTCGTCGTCGGTTCGCCAATCTTCAACCATTTCCTCAACAACTTCACCAGCTCCCAAAACTAATTCAGCAGCAGGATCTAACTCAGAATCAGAAATGGCACCTTCATCAGCATCTACAAGGCCTTTATCTCCCCCTACAGCTACACCCGAGGACTCCCCCTCAACATGAGCCGGGGTTGCAGCTTCAAGAGCACGTGCGCTCCTTGACTGCTCCCCCTGCTTCGACGCGTTGGGATCCTTGTCCTTGTCAAGATCGTCTCTAATTTTCTTTAGTTCATCCATCTTGCACTTAGCCTGAACCGGAAAATCCGAAGCCGAAATCTCCCCCTGAGCAGCAAGGAGTGATACGAGATCTGTCACAATCCCTAGAAGCCGATCCGTAGTACTTACCAAGGTGTGTTGTCGGGCAGACCTCGAGGCATCTTGTGTTATGAATTTACCCAACTGAACACTCTGATCCTTGGTTAGACGAAAAAGCTGAGCCAACTGCTGGTCTCGCTCTGCATCCCTTTTCTTCAAGAAAGCAATTTCTTTCTGCTGCCTAGAGATCCGATTCTTGTGTTGAACCATGACCTTGGCTGCATCCTGAAACTTGCCATGAACTATTTCCTGAAAGTTCTGTTCTTGACCTGAACTTGATGGTCTCGAAACAGAAACTGTAGAAGATCTAGGAACAGGAGGTCTTGAGCCAGACGGCTGTGCACCGGATGGCCTAGGACCTGAGGATGGTATCACTGGAGGACGCATAGATCCCTTCTTCGGTCGCATTGCCGGACTTTTACCGAAAGCAACCTTCGGACCTGCTTGCCGTGTCTCTGGTGCTTGCAAACAGGTGAAAGTACCAGGTTGCGGTGGCAGAGAGGAACTTCCTGATAGGGCAAACACATTACCTGTTTGAGATGATAACGCCCCAAATAGTGGTACTGCAGGAATCGGAGAAGACATCATTGGCGTTACTGGTTGAGGAGAAGTAACCATACTGGTAGCTTCCACAAAGGAAGTGAATGGAAGTGAGGAAGACAGTGACGGAAGAGCGATAGTTAACTCCAAATTAAGAAGACCTCTAGGGTCTGATGGAGCAGAGCTGGATGTAACTGTGACCGAAGCAACCATCGGACGCGAAGACTGAAGATCCGAAACTGTAACACGTCGTCGCTTATACGTCTTGAAAGGATCTGGCACACGAACAGAATCACGAACAGGACGTCGACGGTCCTCATCATCATCATCAGAGGAAGACGAGCTAAACACAATTGAATCTAAATCATTCGCTCTGTCATTCCAGCTAGCTAAGCGAATACTCCAATCGGAAGAGGGACCGAGAGAAGCAACCTTTGCTCGAAATAACTCAAGCTTTTCTCTTTCGGAGGGTGAAAGGTGATTTTGAAGTTCTTTCATTACAAACATAAGGTATTGCTTTTCGGATGGCATATCATCAATGGATTCATCCATAATAACTTCTCCCAAAGGACGTTTCCCTTTATCAACTGTACGGGAGGACGGACCCGCATCTAAAGCAGCATCAAGCTCTAAAATCACATCATCAGTTTCTACAGCAACCCCTGTTGCCGAAGACGTAGAAACCGGAGCTTGAACAAACACAGCTTCTTGAATAGAAGCAACAAAAACTGGTTCAGAAATCACTGGATCATGAACAGGTTCAGGTTCTGAAATAGCAGCCGGTGGTTGTTGAAGATCAACCTGAGGTTGAACAACCACGGGCTCTTGAGCATCTCCAACAAAGATTTGATCAATACCATCTCTAATGTTTAACCACTTCGAATCAATTTCTGGATTGTAGTTGTCTTGAAGAATAACACCACACAAGGAAGTCGGAACTGGACGTGCATCAGTCCTTTTGGACTTGTTAACCCTCGCACAATCAGTGAAGATACGACTAGGCATTGGAGCTAGAGCGTAAGCAGGCAAAGTTCCTTCGAATGAAAGATTTGGCAACAAATGTCGAAAAATAAGACAAAGGAATCGAGGATACACAATCATCAATCGCTTATCATTTGCCTTCAGACCGATCTGGTGTTTGAGAGCTTGGAGAATCATTAGAGAGAAATTGTATGGCTGGTTGTAAGTTAACCCAATCATCCCAGACACAAGATCATTACCCATTGTATCAGTTCCCGATTTTCGTGGAGACAAGCACTGCATCAACACATGAAAGAAGAATCTCCACTGCCCAAGAAACATAGCCTTGTAGATCTCCTTCTTAGCAAACGAACCAGCATAGCCGAAAGATCTAACTCCACGTTCTCGTATTTGACGCACATAGCACGTGTTACCCTGATCTAATTCACCAAAACGGAGAGCCGCACGAATAACTGCCTCCGTGATAACAATAGAACGTCCAGAAACAGTAGCTTCGATAGTATCATCAACAACCCGAGCCGTACGCCCAAAATCATCAATATACGCTTGCACTTGGTGAATATTTTCTGAAATCGCGAAATCAATTCTTGAATTTCGAAGAAAGCGAATAATATCAGCATATTCGGCTCCACCACGAGCGTTCACGTTTAGCAATGCAATTTGATTATGATTTCGATGAAACTCACGAACCGGATGCGGTTGTTTTGCCATTTCTTCCTTGAAGAATACTTAGGGTTACAAAGCAAGAAACTTGCAAGTACAGGGTGGAATGAAAGTGGAGAAGAACAAAGAAGGAAGTTGTGATGAATGCAAATCCTCTGAGGTTTGTAGGATGATGTGAATGGAAGAAGGGTGTTTGAGACTTAAAATAAATTCGGACTAGATGTTATATTAAGGTGGGTCACGGTTGGGTTATAAAACTCGGATCCATAGAGTTTTATTTAACGGTCAGACAATCAGAACAAAAGTCGGACCATGGTAACCTTTTAAAAATCGGCCCAAATTAACTTTAATTTGCACTTATACCCCTAACTTAAGGACTATGTTATTTTAAAAATGTGGAGTTTTCAAAGAACAAATCTTTTACTTGTGTCACAGCTTGGTACAAAACTTTATCAACTTCCTAACCTGATGAAATTTCTCACACGTACTTAGATGAAACTTACACGACCGAGTTTTCATAAGAAAAACTTATTTTAAGTTACCGAAATTGATGTTTAACACCTTATTAAATAATTTTCACAACCCTTAGAGAATTTTCAAAATGATAACTCGCTCATAGAAACAGGAAAGCAAAATCTTTTTGATGTTTTTGAATTTTTGACTGAATAAAGAAATTAAACCTACGAACGTATTTACACTAATTATCTTTTTGTGAAATCGGAGCAAAGAGATCATATCGGTTTTTCTATCAATATCCAACACAAGAACATAGTTTATCAGTTTAAGCTCTTAGAATGATATTAACAGTTCAAGACGTTCAACGGTATTGTGGTCCACTTAAGCTTTAGCACGCTTTCGAACACACACACAATGATTAGGGTTTGGTGCACAGAATTTCACACAGAATCGCTGCCTTGTCTATTCCATATTAAAGTATATATACAAGGCAAAGCCCGGACTTTCAAGACTAACTAGAAAGCCCGGACAAAACATATAGCACAAAGCTCAGACCTTTTGCCTAGACAAAACTCAGACAAAAGCTACACATACAAAACTCTGACCTTAGTCCTATACAAAAAACTCTGACTAAGGAAATCCTCCTAAAACTTGGACAAGTTGTCCCTAGGAACATCTTGGGACTAAGTTTGAACAAAAGTACAATAAAGACCCTAATAAATTGGGAGACATGCACTTATCACCAAAAGTGCATTAACACAAACCTGTGGAATCTCTTGAATCATTGAGAGAAGAAATCGGGAGGATGATGATGGTTAATCATTTAGATTGTGGAACCTCTTAGATTGTAGAAGATTCAAGCGAAAGGAGGACGAAGGCTAGGGTTTCAAGTATGAAGCAGTGAAGGAAAAGAATGAGGCAACAGAGGAATTTAGGTTTTTTAGATTGCTTATATACTCGGGTCATAAAACGGGTCGGATTAGTAAAAACGGGGCTTCACTGATGAAAATGAAAACCCAAAAATTTTCCCTCCTAAAGCTTCCTGGATATGGTTTAGGAGGGAAAATTTTTGGGTTTTCATTTTCATCAGTGAAGCCCCGTTTTTACTAATCCGACCCGTTTTATGACCCGAGTATATAAGCAATCTAAAAAACCTAAATTCCTCTGTTGCCTCATTCTTTTCCTTCACTGCTTCATACTTGAAACCCTAGCCTTCGTCCTCCTTTCGCTTGAATCTTCTACAATCTAAGAGGTTCCACAATCTAAATGATTAACCATCATCATCCTCCCGATTTCTTCTCTCAATGATTCAAGAGATTCCACAGGTTTGTGTTAATGCACTTTTGGTGATAAGTGCATGTCTCCCAATTTATTAGGGTCTTTATTGTACTTTTGTTCAAACTTAGTCCCAAGATGTTCCTAGGGACAACTTGTCCAAGTTTTAGGAGGATTTCCTTAGTCAGAGTTTTTTGTATAGGACTAAGGTCAGAGTTTTGTATGTGTAGCTTTTGTCTGAGTTTTGTCTAGGCAAAAGGTCTGAGCTTTGTGCTATATGTTTTGTCCGGGCTTTCTAGTTAGTCTTGAAAGTCCGGGCTTTGCCTTGTATATATACTTTAATATGGAATAGACAAGGCAGCGATTCTGTGTGAAATTCTGTGCACCAAACCCTAATCATTGTGTGTGTGTTTGACTGGCGGCTACTGTGTGTGTGACGTCATTCATCTTCATCATCAAGAATACTCAGTGTATTCTTGATTTCTCTCACAAATCTTGCATTCTAGTGTTTCATCTACAGTGGTTCTTCATCAGGTGGGTTCCGCACACCTGTTGGTGGCTTTAGCTGAGTGAGATCTTGGATTAGGAGGCCTCACAGTGGTATCAGAGCATGGTTACTGATTCGGAATGGTCTAACCGCCTTTCGAATCACCATTGCTCTTGATTTGATGTTTGTTTCCGCCAAACATCTTGAAGACTTGAAGATTCTGGAGAAAACTTGAAGAAAATGAAGCTGTGTTGGAGAGAACTGCTGGGTTTTTGGAGATCTAGGGTTTTGATCTGAAAAAAAAAAGGTTTGTCTGAGTTTTTAAAACTCTTGTTTGTGTTTCCGGGGTTTTCAGTGAACCAGTGTGAAGTCACACTGGGGAGATAGTCCGGAGACGAGTTACTGGAGCTGGTCCGAGTTTTGTTTCTTGTCCGAGTTTTTCAGTGAAATAACTTTCTGTCCGAGTTTCTCCATCTACTGTTATTCCGAGTTTTCAAGTATATGTTCCGATGTTTTACTTCGGTTATCCTGTTCCGTTGTTTAACAAATATTTACTTGTTCCGAGTTTTTATGTAGATGTCTGTTCTGAGTTTACAGCAAAACAGTTTGTTCCGAGTATTATGTCCGAGTTTCCAGTTCCGGTTTGTTACTCAGAATTTTTGTCCGAGGTTCAGCTTTCTGTTGTGTTCTGAGTTTTAAACACTTCAGTAGTTTATTCCGAGTTCTGAGTTCTTAAATAACTTAGGTTTGGTCCGACTTTTTGATAAGAAGTCCGAATTTTAAACAATGAGTCTAAGTCCGAGTTTCTTTAACACTGTTCCGAGCTTTCCAAGGGTTACAGCTGTTCCGAGTTTTGAAACTGGTTGGATCTTGTCCGAGGTTTAAAATTCAAGACTGTTCCGAGTTTTGAAACTGTTTAGATCATTGTCCGAGTTTTAAACAGTTATGCATAGTCAGCTGGTCCGAGTTTAACTCCTGTCCGAGTTTAACCCTTTGACTTCTGTCCGATTTTCACTTGATCTTGACCTGATCCGAGTTTGAGTTTTGTCCGAGTTTCTTTTGATTCCTATTGAGTCCGAGTCTTTTCCTTATACTTCCATAGACTCTAAATTTTATTAAAGATGTCTAGTGTCCGAGTTTTAAAGTTCATTCCCTTTATTCCGAGTTGTAAATAACAAACTGTGTGTTTGTTCCAAGTTTTAAACATAGAAAAGATGTTCCGAATTTTCAACTGTCCAACGTTTACAACTGTTCCGAGGTTTTGGTTCCGAGTTCACATGGTTTTGTTAACAACCGATGTGTTTCGGTTCCGAGTGTTAACAACTGATGTGTTGTTTCCGAGTTTTAGTGAGTCAAAACATGTCCGGGTTTTCTTATTGTTCAAAAGGTCCGGATAAGTTGTCGTTCAGGGTTTCCTTATATCATCCTCAGAGTTTGTCACTCCACTGTTTGTTTCGGAACAAACTAGTCGTTCCGGCTTCTTATGAGTATCAAACTGTTTGTCTGGGGTTTCGTGCTTCCGGGTTTCTTCAGTGTTTCCTTTATTCCCTTGCTTGTTTCGCATTCCTTTGTACTCTAAATACTGCTCAGATGACCTGATCCGAGGTTTCAAGAGCTTTCGAGCTTTACGAGTTCCGGATTTTCTAGATTTCCGGGTTACCTGGGGTACCGGATTTTTAGCTATATTTAGAAGGTTGTGGTGTTCAGAAGTTTCGAGTTGTGCATGTTCCGAGTTTTTCTAGTTATTCCGGGTTACCTGGGGTACCGGATAACTAACTAAGAGTCAGAATTTTGCGTAGTTTGAAGACTTGAAGTCGGTTTCGGATTATCGAAAAGTTTTATGGTACTTATGTTGTCCGGATCAAGTGAGGAGGTGAAGAGAATAAGATTTTCTTGGATTTCTGTATTGTTTACAAAGAAATAGGGGGAGTAAAAAATTTTGTGAAATTCCTGTTTTCTTTGTAAATCAAAAGGTTTGTGGTGCTACATCGAAACAAGTTCATGTCTACTATCTTTGAGATTAACTTAGTGTTAATCTTACCGGTGGCGAAGTGCTTATAACATGAAGCAAGTGTATGATTGAGTTCTGTCAAGTTTGTTCGAGGTTTAATCAAGTGTTGATGTGATGAAGCAAATTGCTCGTTTGGCAAGTAGTTGAAGGCCAAGCCTTTATCGTATACCGGTTAGAGTAGAGATGATTAGTCTTCTTGTTCTCTTTTCCAAGTTGGTGACTGATCGGATTCTCGAAATAGGGGTTCTTACATTGAGGGGGAGATTGGAGACGAAAGTCATCGGGTAATTGGTATTCGTGAAGATACGAGATTTGATCTTGAAGATTCAAGATGAAATGATTTCAGACACTCGGTTGAGGACTCTGATCAAGATGGTGGATGTACCTTTACAAAGTTCAGTTTTGTTATTAACTTATCGAACTGAGCTTCATGTTTTTGGGATCTTGAAGTGTTTGGTGTTGGGCATTGGAAATCCGACGTTTCGTTCTTCTACCGGTTAAGTTTGAAGATTAATGTATCGAGCGATATTTTCACATGTTGTTGTAAGCTGGTTCGCGTTAACTTGATTCGAGAGTAGTTTGAGGGGGAGGATCTACAGTGTTTGATGTTGGATTCTTCGGGTTTCTCAAAGCGACTTTAAGTGATCGTCAGCAGGTCTTTTATTAGAAGGGTTGAAGATCGCTGTGCTCTTCCGGAAAGATCAAGTCTCAGCCAAAGTTAAAAGCAGGCATGATATCATCAGTCAAGGGGGAGTCTGTAAGTGCAGTATCCGGTGACTGAAGATTATCGATGCCACACAGAACTGATGCAACAGTTAAGGGGGAGACTGTAAGTGCAGTTCCTGCCGGGTAACTGTCGCTTATCAGTTCTGGTCAATCAATACAGAAGTCCAAGTTAAAGTCATCGATAATGAAGAATTCAAGACCACATGAAGACCAAAGGGAGTTTGTTAGTGCACTTTGGGTGACAAGTGCATGCTTTCCAATTGTTAGGGTCTTTATTGTACAAGTCTTGAAAGTTAGTCCTAGTTTTATCCTAGGGAAAGTTGTCCCAAGTTTATCCTAGGGAACTTTGTCCCAAGTTTATCCTAGGGAACTATTGTCTGAGGTTTATGCTAGGGACAAGAATTAGGGTTTTGTGGAGATTGTTTGTCCGTGTTTTGTCCTAGTCTATATATATATGTGTTGTATAGGATTAGGGCAGGGATTCCCCTCCATCCATGGAGGCGGGCAACTCTTGTAGCTGGGTGCACCTCTCCTACTCGTTCATCCTTCTGTGTGAATTCTAGAGAGAGAGAGACTATGTGTTAGTGAGAGAAAGCTAGGGTTTAGATCTTTGTGATCTAAACCAGCTTGTAGATGATGTTTACTCCTTTGGTATGTAATCTGTGATGACTGATTCAATATAAAGGATTCATCTTCTACATATTTCTATCTTGTTCTTCATGTCTTGAATCAAGTGCAATGTTTGATGTTCGTCATCGATCCGGTGCTTTCACAATTATTTATGATATTGTGTGTTACTTAGAATCATTGTGTTATTTACAGCTATTGTGTTTTTTGTGATGTTTTTTTTTTTTTTTTTTTGTAATATACTATGACAACAGTGGTTGACAGTTGTTTTTTTTCTTTTCCAGGTGGTGGCTGACAACATTTTTGTGGATGATCATATTCAAACGTTGAACAGTACATGTGATGAAGTTGGAAACGTGCGTAATAATAATTCTTGTAAAATATTTTATCATGTTGTTTATTTTTAAAAATCATTGTGTTTTTTTACATATACTGTGTTTTTTGGTTTATCTTTGTAATATACTATGACAACAGTGATTAACAGTTGTTTTTTTTTTCCAGGTTGTGGCTGACAACATTTTTGTGGATGATCATTTTCAAAAGTTGAGTAAGATATCTGATGAAACTGGAGATGTATGTAACAATTCTTTTATAACTGTAAGATAAAATTGTTTTAGTTCAACATGGTAGTTTATTTTATTAATGAGTATATTGTTTTTCAGTTTGAAGAATTGTTTGGAGTACTTCCTGACTTGACTATGTCTTCAATCGGAGCTGCAAAGGTAAATCGTTTATGTTAAAGTATGTAAATTATTTTGTTAGTGATAGATGGTGATGTTTATGCTGAATCTTATTATGTTTGCTTATATTTTGTTTTGTAAATTTCAGAACAAATCTAAAGGCTTTGACTTGGAGTTTGGTGCTTTGGTTGGATGTCCCGACAATTCTATAAAGCATGAGATCAACAAGGTTGGTTCCATATCTTTATGTTTAGTTGTGTTTAGTTAATATTCTAGATGAATGACTGATATATTATTCTCTAGCCTCGTAATTTCAGAAGAATTAATCAAAGGGTAAAGGCGCTGAAGAATCGGAAGTGGGATGAGGTGATTGAAATCGACAGTTTTGGCGAAGATTAGTTATGTTGTTTTTTTTATGTATGATGATGGTTATTATATTTTGGTAATGATACTCTGTTGAGTTGGAGTTTTTTTATGTGTGTATTTTCTTTTCTCTTAAATATACATGTTTTTCTTTGTTTGTAATATTTTCGTTATAATTTAATGGTAATTAATATTTTCGTTGATTGATGCATAGTTAGCCGTGTACCAGTTTAAGTTTCCTGTGTTTAATTAATGGTTTGTGTGTTTATAGTAGTAGATGTATGTAAACGTGTGTCTCTTCAGTTTTTTGTATGATTGTATCGTTTGCCGGACCAATTTTTACATCTTGTAACCGTTGATGCCATTAATGGTTCCGCGTTAGTGTCCTTAAGCCTTATATATATATATATATATATATATATATATATATATATATGTAGACATTTCATGTATATCGTATCTCAAGTTATTTAAGTTTTACAGATTTCTAATTAAAAATTTAACTTTTTTCAATGGCTTCATCAAGTAATCAAGGAGAAGATTTGAAGGAACTGTTTTATAAAGCAGTGTTGGAAGATTTGGAAGCTGAGTTAGAGTTTTCTAAAGATCTGAGGAAATGTTTTCAATCTTTGAAGACTGGAGTTGGCTCTCGTGATGATGTAACTGAGACGTTGCGTTTATTGCCTCCAACTGCTGTTCGTGACCTGGCACTGTTGAATAATGGTGAGAGTGGGAATAAAGATGTTCAGTTAATGGCACAGATGTTAGAGATATATAGACAAGTTAATGAGTCAATGGAGTTGAAGCGTAGGTTTGTAGTTTCCTTATAAGTAGTTTTGTTAAGTTTAGTGATAGTTGTTATAGTGAAGTAGTTTGTATTCAATTATTATGTATTTTTTATTTTAATGGAATGTTTTGTTTTGTTTCTTGAAAGTCTGTTTCCTCTTTTCTTTGATAAGCACTGTTATTCAAATTCATTTTTATTTTAATGGAATGTTTTGTTTTGTTTCTTGAAAGTCTGTTTCCTCTTTTCTTTGATAAGCACTGTTATTCAAAATCAGTGTTTTTATCCACTGATATGCTATCCACTGATAGTAAAAATCACTCACTGCTTTCATTTGTCACCATTACAGCCATTGGTCTTCTTATATCAGTGGTTTTCATAAAATACTTGTCCTTCATTTCCATCAGAGGTTGTCACGTGGACAGTGTTTCGACTATCAGATCTTTGTAACCGCTGCCATGTCAGCATTTACCTTTCCTGTCTATAAAACCCTGATCAAAAATCCCAAACAGGTTTTTTACTGTAATTCAAAATTCCCTAATTCAATCATGGTGAAAAAATCCAGTAAAACCATACAAAAGGATTCACCCAAAATTGAGATTCTATTTAAATTTACACACAATTACTTGGGTATCTTTGAAAAACCCAGTGAAACCAGAATCTTTGATTCCATCATCGACAAACTTTCATCCACAAAGTGTACCAAGTTTGTTCATTTGAATATATGGTATTGTGTTTATTTAACCATGTTTGTTCATTTGAATAATGATGCTTAGTTTTTCAGTTTTCTGGGTTGGACAGCGTTGTGGAAATGAAGCAGCCAACAGATATGAAGTCTTCTAATATAGTTGGAAATGTAATATCATTTTGTTTTGCCAAGTATTGTGATTTAGATAGCATTGTGTTTTTTACAATCGTTTTGTGTTTGTAGTAATCCTTTGTGTTATTATAATAAAAAAATCATTGACATGCTTTTTTTG
Source organism: Helianthus tuberosus (assembly GCA_030545235.1). Lineage (NCBI taxonomy): Eukaryota > Viridiplantae > Streptophyta > Magnoliopsida > Asterales > Asteraceae > Helianthus > Helianthus tuberosus. The sequence goes on from JARYGA010046105.1 coordinate 1,034,604, forward strand.
TCAGGTTGTAGCTGACGAGTGTGTGGATGGTCATTTGCATGAATTTTCTTATTGCTCTAATGAGAATGTACATTTAGAAGCAAGTTTATGATGAAGTTTCTGTTATTATTTATGATATTGTTTGTTACTTAGAATCATTGTGTTATTTACAGCTATTGTGTTTTTTGTGATGGTTTTTTTTTTTTTTTTTTTTTGTAATATACTATGACAACAGTGGTTGACAGTTGTTTTTTTTTCTTTTCCAGGTGGTGGCTGACAACATTTTTGTGGATGATCATTTTCAAACGTTGAGCAGGACATGTGATGAAGTTGGAAACGTGTGTAATAATTCTTGTAAAATATTTTATCATGTTGTTTATTTTTAAAAATCATTTTAAAATATACTATGACAACAGTGATTAACAGTTGTTTTTTTTTTTCCATGTTGTGGCTGACGACATTTTTGTGGATGATCATTTTCAAAAGTTGAGTAAGATATATGATGAAACTGGAGATGTATGTAATAATTCTTTTATAATTGTAAGATAACATTGTTTTAGTTCAACATGGTAGTTTATTTTATTAATGAGTATGTATATATATATATATATATATATTTTTTTTTTCCTTACTATAAAACCCTGATCAAAAACCCCAAACAGGGTTTTTACTGTACTTCAAAATTCCCTTCTAAAACAGTTGTTCTCAAAACTTTCACACAATCCTCTTCGCCTTCATTTCATCTTCTTCATCCCCGATTCAATCATGGTGAAAAAATCCAGTAAAACCACACAAAAGGATTCACCCAAAATTGAGATTCAGTTTAAATTTTCACACAATTACTTGGGTATCTTTGAAAAACCCAGTGAAACCAGAATCTTTGATTCCATCCTCGACACATTTTCATCCACAAAGTACAAAACTTTGTTAACTTGTGATGCAACCGTTTACTTGGCTACACAAAGGGAGTTTTGGAAAAATGCAACCCTAGAAAAGGTGAACAAAAAGGTTGTAGCCATAAATTCTTCAATCAAGGCTGTAAAGTTCTCCATCACACCTCAATCGATTTCTGAAGTTTTTGAACTCAATGATTTGGAAGGTAAAAGTTCTTTTCCTAAAACAGAGTACCAAAGGGATTTCCTTGAAAGAGGGTATGAAGAAGAAATGCAAAAAGAGACTTTACAAAAAGGCAGTTTTCCATCTGCTACAAGGTTTTTATTTCATACCCTCCTTATGTGTGTATCCAACAAAACCACAGCTTTCAATGAAATCCCCTTGAAGATTCAATATCTGGGTTATGCTATCCTACAAGGAGAAAATTTTAATTACTCCCAGGAAATCTTTAATTACTTGGTCAAAAATGTTGATAAAAAGGCTTTCTTACTATTTCCAAGGTTTTTGAGTTATTATTTTGAGAAAAAGTTTTCAAAAGATAATGCCCATGTGCTTACACAGGGGGTTCCTTTTCAAATAAACAGTTTAACTGCAGAAACATTCACAAGAATGTTGAAATCTTCCAAAAGACAAGCAGAGGTTCCTGAGCAGACTTTAGCAGCTACCACTGCTCCTCAGGTATCTGCTGCTGAGCCCACTGCTCCAGGTGATCATAGTAGCACAGCCACTGCTATGAAACCCACACCTATCATTACCAAAAAGCCCAAAAAGAAATCATCCAAAAATCCCCCCAAACCCACTAAAAAGGCAACTCTGGAAGATGAGATCCCAGAGCCACTGCCAGTGACAAAACAAATGTCATCAACAACCACTGCTGCTACTTCCTCACAGCAGATGGAAGAAAGATCTTCATCCTTGCCTCAAACTCCTCCTGCATCTTCACAAAAAGATCAGGTTGTAAACACAGGGACACTAAATTATGATGCTCTGGGATCACTTGATTCCATCATCCAAAGCTCACTTCCCGGGGCAAATTCTCTTTCCACCCCTATCCTTACCTCACAAATTCCACCATCAATAAAACCTTTGTTGGAAGCAGTTGATATTGCCCAGACACAAAGCTGTTCTTCTCAATCACCTGTCAACGAGAATATACATCAACAAGTGACTGAGTCTGGTATTTCTATCACTGTTAACCCACCAACAACAAATGAGGAGGCTACACTGCTGGAATTACCTGAAATTCTAGTCAGTAGTTCAAGTGGAGCAACAACTACAAATGTTGGATCAACAGATCTACATTTGGCCAGTTGTTTCATCAATCAGACTCCCTTGAAGGCAATTCCTTCCATAGCACCTCTGATATCCACCAGTGAGTTTGTTATGACCACTGGTACCATCAAAAGGGTATCAAGTATTGAAGGAAGAAGACCCCAGTACCAAGAACAAGGGGCATCAATGGATGACTTTTGGAATTCGTTCCCTAAATCAAACATTGATACAACCACTACAGGTGGGAAATCAGATGATCCCATTAACTTGGGTGATGGTTTGAAATATCAAGAATTGACGGAGAGGGTAGACAGAATTGACTCAGCTGTTACAGACATCAAAACAATGCTGCAACAGTTGTTAAATTCACAAAAGTCCATACCCACTGCTGCATCACATGTTCCATCTGCTTCCACTACCCCATCCTCTGATGCTCTTTGGGAGCTGTTTCAACCACTGCTCCACAAGCAAAGAGAGTATGCTGATTTACAACATGAACTCCACATCCAACAAATCAGAAATCACATGGAGTCAAGGTTTAAAGATACTCAAGCTGATATCAAGGCTATAAAGGCCCACATTCTAAACACCACTGGCGTTGCTCCTCCTACTGTTCTCTTTATTGATAACCCCCTCCAGATAATGCCAAAAAGGGGGAGAAAATCAAGCAGTGGAAAAAGAAGGGAATTGAAGATGGTATTTATGTTGAACCACAAAAACATAGCATGATTAAAGACATTCCCTTGCCAGATGGTAGTAAAAAGATTGATGTTACCACAAATACACTTGCTGAAGCAATAGCAAGTGTAAAAAGGGATAGAGAGGCTAAGGATAAATCCAGGTGGAATGAGGAGAAAAGAGCTTTTATGGAGCTGAATGAGCAGGGTATTTCTGAGCCAAAGGATGATAAAAATCCTGAGCCAAAAAGAAAGAATCCCACTAGAAAAGTGAGGGAAACACCTTCCAAAAGCTGCAAACATCAATCTTCCATGCAAACAGCTGTTGTCACACCTGCTGATACTTCAGTGGTTTCAACAGATGTTAGGCAAACACCTGCTGATGTCTGTCGTTAGTGACATGCAAAAACCAACTAAACCAGTAGATAGGGTAAGTCGGATATCGAACCAAGGGAGGATTGTGGAAAGTGTATAATGCTCAGTTTTGACTAACTACTATAGAAAAAGTAAAAACTCAGTTATGGATTTGATTGGTTATGAGAAATAACTAAATTAACGAACAAAAACGAAGGTTTAAATCAATAGGAAGAACAATGGTTCCTCCAGATTTCAGGTTTTATAGCTAGATTCAATTATGTGTTTAATCGAAACACTCACATAGACATAAGTGTTTAACCTAATTCATCAATTGTGATAACCAACGACTAAGTACTCCGGTCAATACATAACGGGAGGTTATCGAATGATTATCAATTACAATTACAAACCCTAACCCCATGTCAAATATATCCCAATTACTAGAACTCTCGGGAACTGAATGCTTAGAAATTAAGGTTTAAATAAATGCAATTGTCTACAATCAATAAATCAAATCAATGTGAAAAGCATCGAATGCTTAGATCACCAAGTTAAACGATTGTCACAAACACATAAAATTGTCTAACTTACAAAAACCCTCCATCCGGAGGAAACCACTAAAGACTAGCCGCTCATGTTGGTTGATCGATCTTCAAAAGTTGCGTATGCGAACTCCCATCCTGTCAGCCGTCGAAGATAGATGATATTCCCCTCTCTTTCAATCAATCTTCACGTGTATGAATATGGCTTCCAAATCGTGGGCCCCTTTCACAAGTCCAAACTGCCTTCCTCTCTAATCGTGGGCTTCCAAATTTACGTGTGTTGTCGGCCCAATAGAGATCCTCCTTATTCACACATGTGCTGCCCAAAAACAAATCCACTTGACTTATGATGTTGTCTTGATGTGAGTGCCGCCTCCTGTTGATGAATGATCTCTAAAATATAATAATAATCCCCCACCAACAATTGTCTTGCATGTAATGATGATGTTTTATCTCAAGTCAACCGCCAAGTCTGTGAATGTATTGACGACATGTGATGTTGCTGCCAATTATTCATTCCAAGTCGGCCCAATTAAAAGAGTCCAACAGGCCACTCTATCGGCTGAATATGGAGGCCCACTTGTCGCTGCCCAGATTACTTCCACCGTAGGCTATGGTATCTTGACCGTAGCTTACGGTGCAAACTTGCTGAATTCTTGTGACTTTCTGACTGTGGACTACGCATCGGAACCGTAGGTTACGTTATCAAGCTGCTGAAACTTTCTTTGCTATTTTTTTCTTTCAATAAATGACGTACAAGCCACTGGACTTCATTATCTCGTGTTTCTCATATATTCAACCTATCTCTTCGACCCGAACACCTACTGAATGATATCTTTTGCATTGTTTATCATCCCCGGTAGTTCCGTTTCATCACTAAGCGTTCCAAACTTCACCGAATTACACGATTAACCTGTAACATCAAAAACTTGCGTAGTCACCATATTCAAAGCGTATAATCAACTAAACGGCCATAAACATGTAATATAACACACTTTAACATCCGGGTTTCACACACTCCATCACATCCCCACACTTAACTTTGATTGTCCTCAAGCAACCATTACAAACATTAATCACCTAATTAACAAATCACCATTAAATCCCTTACCGAATCAACAATTTAAGGTCCCAAGTCATACCCGTCCCATAGACTGACACAATCGAGCTTGACAATCTGACAAATAAGTTATGCATTTAAAACAACTTAAGACTTGCCTAACTAAAACTAACATGCTTATATTACTACACACATGCCACACGCCCCTCACAATAATCGCTCCTCTCGGTTTTATCAAGACTAGCGTGTAATGTGCTAGTGTATATTTCACTCAAAACCAAATATGCCACTTTGCAATCATAAGCTTGTATAGCAATCACACCTCCACTGTATCAAGTAACGTAGCACATATCAAAAGGACTTTTGGGTTTTGGGTTAAGGGTAAAGGTAGGAATATATTTTTGGGTTTTTTGTATTTATATGGCGAACACAACGAATATACCAAACCATGACAACTTATTCACAATAATACTAACACTTGGGTGATTTTCGACCCAGTTATTTAACACGAATCTAACAATGATTTTTTTTTTTCTTTTTCATTCTTTCTCTCTTTTTTTTTTCTTTCTTTTTCTTTTCATTTTTTCAACAAATATCTAAAATATAATTGTCATTCATGGTTGGTAATCAAACGGTCAACGAGGTGTAACAAACGAAGGGTATAAGGCTCAACATGGTTAACTAAGGTGGGTGAAATCAACAATCAATATATGAAACAATGAAGGGATCCTAATGCCTTTATCATCTATGCGCATACGCTAAACCACAGTTTCGGCACGTATCAAACCACACAAGTTCTAATACAAAGCAACATATGGCCTACACTCAACAAATGAACATGTATTGCAATTCAACTATAATTCTAGTAGGCTCAAATATCTCACCGAATAAAAGGAATATGGGTTGCCGACACGTAGCATGTGTAATTCCTAAAGCATGTTACCCCTAGTTAGGCATCTCTTCTCAACTATTCTCTAAAAACATGTCAGAAATACTCTCATGAAACTTAAAGGGACAACCATGACTAGGGATCTAAGTTAGTTTAATATCAGTAGGAACTCTTTAGCGATTGAAAACGACGGTTTTCATGTAGTTCAAGCATACTTGAGACACAAAAATTTTTAAAATTTTTCAATTTTTTCCAATTTCAACCAATTCAAGCATTTAAGATCATCAATCCTACCAACCCTCCATCGAGTTACCGCATCCCCACACTTGGGTTACATTGTCCCCAATGTATGGTGCAATTTATACTCTAAACTCGAGAGATACCACCCGCAAACCATGAACGGCTAATAACCAACTTGACTCAACACAACGAAACCACTCCCAACACAAAAATTTCACACCACCAAATACACGAAAACAAATAAAACACAAGATAGATAAACACATGCACCTGATCAGAAAACAAGTGAGTGTTTGTAGTGGTGTAGCTGCTGCGATCTAACCGGAACATACGCCCCTCATGGATTCTTTGAGATCTCACAGGGGATGTTGCCAAACATCCCCACACTTGATTCATTGCATCCGTGGAGATAGAATTGTATAAACCTGTCAAAACACAAACACACTAAACGAAACCAAAACAAAGTACAAACTCTACATCCTCGGGCTGCCTCCCGAGAGCGCTAAGTTTAAAGGTCTTCAGCCAGACCGTACCTGATATGCGCTATGGTGGTCTCAATGCACACTTACCTAGAACATTTCCAACGAATGCCCGGAAATTTACATGCCATCTCCATAGGTTTCTAAGTATAATTGGCATGTTCAGACTGCACCTGCGGGTTTTGCTGATCCACTTCACGAGATATACCTTGATGTCTTGTTGTTTCACCCTTCTCATCTTCTTCCTCGAACCCACTTCCCCACACTTATTAATTTGAATAATTGATATGGGGAGAGGTTCGCTACACACCTTCATCTCATCAAACTGCTCTGCCTCCTCATCCTCACACACCATCTGATCTACCAGTGACTCTTCATCAGATAAAGGATTCATTGGTGTGGTATTATCCTCCACAACCTCCTCCTCCATGTGAGAATAATCTCTAATATCATCAGGTAATGGTGAGAGACGCTCTTCTAGTTCTATCTTCATTTTTAACTTCTGACACTTGGAAACTAGGCAGCTGATTCGATCTTCATCGGAAAGGTTGGGTGCTAATAAATACTGCTCGAGTTTGGACAAAGTCACTTCCAACATAGCAAGCTCTTTCTCCTCCTCGGTCTGATAAGTATAGACACCCTCGGGCTCAGAATATTCCTCAGGATGATACTGTCGGTATCCCTGATACGGTGTTGAGATGTATGCATCCATCATTTTTTTATTCCAATACTCTGGATTTTCCAAATACACCGCGCACACATCTTCATAAACAGAATTATGATAACGACCGCAACAGAAACATTGTCCTATCGTCCTTGGTTCATAATAAACATCCTCGTCCCGATCATATCCATCCGAGTAATAATCATCCTCCATCTCTAGGTCATAATCATCAACGTATGATGGAGGTGGAAGCTGTGAAACATAAGACACCGGTTTTCCATGCGCCCTCCTATAGTGGGCCTCGTGGCAACCGATACACGGATGACGTGGACCCCCGCACAATATACACGTAGAAAAGCTGAAATCTGTGTAATGCTTTGTCATCCTGCACAACACAACTCAACTACCAAGTGTAAATCACAAACATCAAAGAAAAATCTTTTTGGGATTTTTAAATTTTTTTTTTTTTTATTTTTTTTAATTATTTTTTTTTTACGAAAACTTAACACTAAACACTTTGCGCACGCCTCCCCGGCAACGGCGCCATTTTGATGTCTGTCGTTAGTGACATGCAAAAACCAACTAAACCAGTAGATAGGGTAAGTCGGATATCGAACCAAGGGAGGATTGTGGAAAGTGTATAATGCTCAGTTTTGACTAACTACTATAGAAAAAGTAAAAACTCAGTTATGGATTTGATTGGTTATGAGAAATAACTAAATTAACGAACAAAAACGAAGGTTTAAATCAATAGGAAGAACAATGGTTCCTCCAGATTTCAGGTTTTATAGCTAGATTCAATTATGTGTTTAATCGAAACACTCACATAGACATAAGTGTTTAACCTAATTCATCAATTGTGATAACCAACGACTAAGTACTCCGGTCAATACATAACGGGAGGTTATCGAATGATTATCAATTACAATTACAAACCCTAACCCCATGTCAAATATATCCCAATTACTAGAACTCTCGGGAACTGAATGCTTAGAAATTAAGGTTTAAATAAATGCAATTGTCTACAATCAATAAATCAAATCAATGTGAAAAGCATCGAATGCTTAGATCACCAAGTTAAACGATTGTCACAAACACATAAAATTGTCTAACTTACAAAAACCCTCCATCCGGAGGAAACCACTAAAGACTAGCCGCTCATGTTGGTTGATCGATCTTCAAAAGTTGCGTATGCGAACTCCCATCCTGTCAGCCGTCGAAGATAGATGATATTCCCCTCTCTTAGCCGCTCATGTATGAATATGGCTTCCAAATCGTGGGCCCCTTTCACAAGTCCAAACTGCCTTCCTCTCTAATCGTGGGCTTCCAAATTTACGTGTGTTGTCGGCCCAATAGAGATCCTCCTTATTCACACATGTGCTGCCCAAAAACAAATCCACTTGACTTATGATGTTGTCTTGATGTGAGTGCCGCCTCCTGTTGATGAATGATCTCTAAAATATAATAATAATCCCCCACCAACAATTGTCTTGCATGTAATGAGGATGTTTTATCTCAAGTCAACCGCCAAGTCTGTGAATGTATTGACGACATGTGATGTTGCTGCCAATTATTCATTCCAAGTCGGCCCAATTAAAAGAGTCCAACAGGCCACTCTATCGGCTGAATATGGAGGCCCACTTGACGCTGCCCAGATTACTTCCACCGTAGGCTATGGTATCTTGACCGTAGCTTACGGTGCAAACTTGCTGAATTCTTGTGACTTTCTGACTGTGGACTACGCATCGGAACCGTAGGTTACGTTATCAAGCTGCTGAAACTTTCTTTGCTATTTTTTTCTTTCAATAAATGACGTACAAGCCACTGGACTTCATTATCTCGTGTTTCTCATATATTCAACCTATCTCTTCGACCCGAACACCTACCGAATGATATCTTTTGCATTGTTTATCATCCCCGGTAGTTCCGTTTCATCACTAAGCGTTCCAAACTTCACCGAATTACACGATTAACCTGTAACATCAAAAACTTGCGTAGTCACCATATTCAAAGCGTATAATCAACTAAACGGCCATAAACATGTAATATAACACACTTTAACATCCGGGTTTCACACACTCCATCACCTGCAACCACTTCATCACACCCCACAACCATTGCCTTACCACCACCACCTAAATCATCATCAACACCACCTTCATCTCCTGCCAAAAAGCAGAAGACAACAGATGTTAGTCAGTCACCTATCACTTCCATCATCACCATTCAACCAACTATCACACCAAAATCAACACCACCTCAAAAGCCATCTGCTCAAGAGCAGAAGACATCTGCTGACACATCATTAGCTGTAATGATAACAGTAGATGAAACACATGTTGTTTCAACCCCTGTTAGTCAATCTCCCAAATCAACAGTTGTTGTTTCACCTGCTGTATCAACAACTGTTGGTACTTCAGTGGTTTCAACAGTTGTTACCCCAACAGCCACCACTTCAACTAGAATCATTGCTCCCACTTCAACCGCTGCCCCACCAAAAATACCATCACCACCAAAAACCACCTCACCATCAAAAACACCTTCATCACCACCATCACGTCCTGCTAAAAATCAGAAGACAGCTGATGACACATCATCAGTTGTAGTGACAACAGTGGTTGAAACACCAGTTGTTTCAACAGCTGTTTGTAAACCACCTTCCACTACAATAACCACCACTCAAATCATCACCACCACTGAAGCAACCATAACACCACCAGCCTCTCCCAAACCAACAACTGTTGTATCAACTGATGTATCAACAACTGTTGGTACTTCAGTGGTTTCAACAGTTGTTAACCCAAAAATCACCACTTCAACTACAATCATTGCTCCCACTTCAACCACTGCCCCACCAAAAATACCATCACCACCAAAAACCACCTCACCACCAAAAACAACTTCATCACCACCATCATCTCCTGCTAAAAATCAGAAGACAGCTGATGACACATCATCAGTTGTAGTGACAACAATGGTTGAAACACCAGTTGTTTCAACAGCTGTTTGTCAACCATCTTCCACTACAATAACCACCACTCAAATCACCACCACCACTGAACCAACCAAAACACCATCAGCCTCTCGTAAACCAAAAAGGAGAAGGATGATTTTAAAAGATGATGATTCTCCACCACCACCATCTTCACAACCATCATCACTTGCTATAATTCCAAACGCTTTTCCATTTTCTTCTGCACAGGCTTTTAACACAAACACTGCCATTGTTTCAACAGCTGTCCAATATCCTCTGGAACTTATAGCAGTCAGAGAAGAAATTATATCTTTTTATTTTGAAGATGACCCTGCTAAAAGAAACCTACCATCTGTCTAAGGATATTCAAGGCCTAATAATATTGAAGAATACCTGAAAGTCAAAGTTCAACAAGCAGATGACATCTCTAAAAGAGAGTCACAAGGAAAATCTGATAAAGAAATTCAAAGGTACGATCAATTCCTGTTCACACAAGTCAGAAAATTGGAGGAGTTTGCAAAAAAATTATGTCAAAAGCTTTCAAAAAGAGATGATGAAACCTTGAAGAAACATTATATTGAGCATATCATGGTCTTCAAAAGGTACAAAGGTGACAAAGGTCAATATAAAGATTGGACAGTGGGTGAACTCAAAGAGGAGTTAGAAAGGATTGAAAAGATGAATAAGGACAAGGTTAAACATACTCCACCTGTCTGGTCAAAATACATGAAAAATCTTCCAGACAAGGTGCTAGAGCTGAAAAGAATGAAAGAGGAACTTATTACTGCTGATTTTGGGTCAAAAAATCAAGTAACAAGATGGAAGGAAGACAAGGTCAGGGCAAATTACCAAAGGCTGGAAGAACTAAGGAAGAAAAATCCTGATATTCCCCAAAAGCCTGATTATTCTAACGAAGTGGTTCCAGAAAAGCCACAGAAGCAACAATTCAAAAGATCCACTACTTCACCAGCTGCCTTCTTTCATCAAAGAAGGAGACAAAAGCAGATGGATAAAGTAACAGCAGCAGATCAAGAAGCAGAAGAGTATCTTGTGAAAGTAGGAGTTAAAAGAATGATTGTAGAAAGTCTTGAGTCTGAACAACCTTCAACCACTGATCACCTTTGAAGAAAGCTCTGATGCTCATCATCAGTGCTTAGACTACAATAGTGGAAAGTTGAAGCAGTAGTTTTCTTATATTTTGTATTTTTCTTATAATTAGTAATTTGTAATCAGTGGTAATAGATGTAAGTTAAGTTGTCCTACAAACCTGATAACATGAATTGTGTTTTTTACAATGGTTTGTGTTTTATCAATGAAATTGTATATTATAGTTTATATTGTGTTTTTTTGGCTTTTGTGTAATATCCTTGGGAGATCTTGATAACATCAATTGTTTTTTTTTTTTCTGTATATGTAACCTGCATGTTTATCATTTATTACAACTCATGAATGTGTGCTAAAAAGTAGTTGTAGAAGAGTGAAAACTGTTAACATAAATAGTTGATTTTTATTACTTTTATTATAGATGTAGGTGAAGTTGTCCTACAGACCTGATAATAAGAATTGTGTTTTTTACAGTGATTTGTGTTTTACTTACGAAATTGTATATATATCCTATCTTTTATGTTTACAGGATGATGGTCTTGTGCGATTTCCAAATGAATTAAAAACTTTGGTGGATAAACTGTTTGCATTCAAGATTGAAGTCAGTGAGACTAACTTGACATATTGTGATGAAGAATACCAGATTCAAAGAAAAACTGACGATGAATCAGTTGTTGATCTGGTTAAACAAATGTCTGGGATTAGTCACTTACTATGAACTTTTAACTGAAGTATTATAGTTGTCTTTTCCATTTTGTTGTCTTTTGTTAATAAACTTTTTCAATTTTGGTTTAGGGCTGTATTCCTGATGATAAGAAGAATGGTAGTCCAATTTCGCTTGTGTTGAGTTCTGATGGTGATACAATTGATAAAAAAATATGTTCAATATATAACATATAAATTAGAACTAGAAAACGTATATATTTATAAACACGGTTGCATAGTAGCCGTCCAAACTATGTAAAGTTTGGAACTAACAAACATGTTAACCTACTTACAAACAACTATTTTAACACTATAGAAGCTACGCTAAGTTTCTTCGTTTGCCAAAACTACCATATGTTATGGTTCAACCCTGTTTCAAAGTTTCAAACATCACCACTAGCGAAAAACATCGGTAAGGAACAAAGCACGAATATCTGGAAAGTACTGGAACGTGCAATGATCACCTTTTTTTATGTTGTTATCTTTAAGCCATTTCGCCCAGCCTTTGACAATGTATTTGATAGTGTTTTTATTTGGCTCCGTCCTAACATCATGTTTTGTCTCTACATGTTGTCTGTTGACGATCTTAACTTTCAAGGTTTTGTCAATTCCTGTCATCTGTGCTACTGCAACCGGTATGCGCTATAAGTTACAAAGCATAATAATAATTTCCATTAATGATGTTGAAGTATTAAAAAAATACAAAAGTTAACCAAATTATGTAAATATATTAGACGCCTATTAACATATAATTTTGTTGGTACTTACAAACCGTTTGGTGTATGGCACACAAAATATGAGCGGATCAATCTCATCATCATCAAACTCCTCTGCCGAAATGACGATAACATCGTTTTTAGCTCCAGCCATTCTAAGAAACATTTAAAACGTTGACCAATTTTAGTAACGCGAAATTTATTTATTTTTTTCTTTTTGTTGTACTTTAAAGGAATGACAAACATACATAATTTATTTATTTATTCAACCTAATCATATAAAACACCTCACTATTGTTGAAAGTTTTACTTTAACAAAATGATGCTTTTGTTAAGTACAAAATTTTTCATACAGTCATTTGTTCGAACACCTGGTGTGCATCTTATATTTAATGTCTTTTAGCATTTCCCTGTGTTCAGTTGATTTCCTAAATCTGTTTTTTTTCATACCCGAAGACATGTATGTAGTCAATACAATAAGAACATATGTATGTTATGCAACTGAATCAAGGTAAATATGTCAACCAAACAAGTTACATCTACGTTTCTGTATACAGATTGCCATTTTCATTAACTTATTCCAACCAACAAATGGCAAATGAACATCAGTATTGAAAAAAAGGAATTACTTTACCTGATTTTTGTTGACTTAGAAATCGTATGTTGGAGAAATGAGCAATGCAAATGAGAGAAATTTTGAAACCCTTATCACAAATCCACTAACCAAAAGGATCTTTGTTGGAAGGGTAGTCATAAAGAAGTTCAGGTATGATGGATATTTTGACTTTTTGGTACACCTTTAATTATGAGAGAGAATATGGCTTTGATGAGAAGATTTCATAAAATCTGATATATTGTTGCTGCCGCCGTTTTGTTTTTTTTATATATATTTTTTATTATTCGTTTATCTGTTCATATAAAAGATTAAAATTCACATATTCTGTTTTGGTTGATAATTTACAAAAATGAAATTTCATAATATATTTAGAGAATATTATAATAGTAACTATTTTTGATGTTCTATTAACAGGTCCTAAGATTTCGACGACTCTCGTCTTCTTCCACGCGATTTCATTCTTTCTTTTGTTTTGCAGATCGGCTAGGATGTTGCAGATTTTCTGATCCTGTTTCAACAGTTGTGTGATAAATTCTTCTGAGTTGTTCATGAAATCTGATGGGGGAGAGTGGAGGTCTTCATCAAGCTATCCGATGCTGCTCCAGGTTTGATTGTAATTGTTATCACTAATGATGCCGACTTTTCTGTTTAGTACTTCATATGCTGCCTTTCCTTCGAGCGACCATATAGAGAATTGTAATTGATTTAGTTTATGTTGATGTTGAATTGTGCCTAAATATAGAGTTGCAAACATGAAAAAAAAAACACTATCTATACCATAAACATCTAATTTTGATAGATCTCATCTATCTTTATTTAATGGTGTTAGTAATTGTTTTGTTAATCAATTTAAAAATAGTTTCTTAAAAGTTTTAAATTGTGTGAATTAGATGTAAGATTTTAAGTTAGTATGTATGACAATTCGATGTATGAGAATATAAGAACAGTTGTAGTTACTACTTGCAATCGAATAAAAAGTCATTATTATCTTAAATGTAGGCACTGTTATTGATGTTCTTAATAGTTGAAGTTCAAATAGTTTTTTGTGTAGATTTTTGAATACATTACTTTGTGGTTATTTATTCGTATATTATTTAATATCTTCAGTTTAACTTATTTTACTATAGATATAGGTGAAGTTGGCCTACAAACCTGATAACATGAATTGTGTATTTTACAATTGTTTTTGTTTTACCAACGAAATTGTATATTATAGTATACTTGCTAACATCACCGGTTGTTTAAGATTGTGTTAATACAATGTTAAACTGCCTTCATTATCAGTTTTTTTATATAAGTTAGTGGTTGGTTATTTTTATTTTATCACATGGTCGTGTATGAAAAGCGGTTGTATACATTGTGTTTATATATAATCATTTGCATATCAAATTGTCTGAATTGTATTTCATTTATTATATTTTATATTGTAGCCCCAAAGATCATAAAATGGAAAAGCTTGGGTTTGCAATGATCGTTGATGAAATATTCACAAGGCTCCCTGCCAAAGCTATTGGTTGTTTGAAATGTGTTTGCAAAGATTTTCGTCAGGAACTGTCAACTCATTTGTTGAGATGATGCATTCTTGTCGAGTTGGAAATTCATTACATAAGAAGTATATCTCTCTGCAAGATATGTCAATTGTTGTTGACGACGTAATAGGTGAGAATTTGGATGTGGTTACAATCAAACACATCACTTTTCCTGACAATCTTCAACCTAGATTCTTACGTATTCTAGCGTCGCTTAATGGGTTGTTGTTAGTGTGCTATGAACCGAGTTACTGTGAGCTGATCCTTTGGAATCCAACAACCAGGTGCCATAAGTGGTTGTCCGACGACTACTTTCGTCAGTGGTATGGTCGAAACTATGATACAGGTGGAATGTATTTTGATGAAACCAATGATCTTAAAGTGCTTCACATCAAATTTTTTTTTATTATGTTATTGCTCGTGTTTATTCACGACGTCGTGAGACGTGGAGAAAAATACATTTCTTGAGGGGAGCTAATTTCGGTGGTCGGGGTTATTCATGGTCTTGCGGAATTTATTATGGCAAAACCATATATTTCGTGTGTTCAAATAATTGGTATCCACCTTTGGAGAGGTATATAGTTGCTTTCGATGTTATTTCCGAATCTTTTAGAAGCTTTCGTTTTCCTGAAAGTTTGGAAGTTTCTCCTTGGCGAGGACAATTTCTGAGCATTGCAAAGAAGCTGCATTTTATTGTTGTTGAAAGGTCTCTCGAGTTATCTGCTGATTTGTACAAAGTTGAAGATGAGGCCTTTATCAAGGTGTTTTCTATCAATAATCTTCATATAATTGATTATGAAGAAAGTCTCCAATGGTCCAATATATTTCAAAACAACAAGTGGTTGCTTAGAAACGTTTGGGGTGGTGTTGTTGAAGCTGACGTGAGCAATGAAGTTATTAAATACCTCCATCATGTTGATTGCTACAACGGTTCGAAACGAGCATTATTTATTGAGACCACTGTTTTGCCATTCGATTAGAAATTATTATGCTATATTATAGGGAATGGTGGTCGTTTTTTCTAATTTTGTTTATTGTTTTAAGTAGTTCCGTATGTATAAGTGTATTAACAATTGTCTGCATGGATATTTAATTCCGCTTGGTGTTATTTAATCATTTATTATTTCGAACTTTTTATGTTTTCAGTTTAATTTGTTTTACTATATATGTAGGTGAAGTCCTACAAACCTGATAACATGAATTGTGTTTTTTCCAATGGTTTGTGTTTTACCAACAAAATTGTATTTTATAGTATACATCGTGTATTTTTTGGCTTTTGTGTAGATTCTGATAACATCAATTGCTTTTTTTTGTATATGTATCCTATATGTTTATCATTTAGTACAACTCATGCTAAAAGGCAGTTGTAAAAAACTGCTAATATCAACTGTTGTTTTATATATATGTAACGTGGGTAGTTAATAGTTGTTACTTATATTGGTTGAATGTGTGTTAAATTCAGTTATATACGTTTATTCAGAAGGTATATTGGACTTGGTACTATCCTTCTTTTGTATAATATCGTGTTATTATTTTAAATGAAATATTTAATATGTGTAATTATATATGGTTTGTACTAGCGATTTATAATACTGGATTTTAGGTTAATAAGTTGTAGTCTTTCTTGCACGTTCTCCTACAAAGATGGTAAGGTAAACTGCTGTGTTTATTTCAAAATGTTTGTAGAAAGGTCAATATTTGCTAACATTAGCAGTTGTTTAAGATTGTGGTAATTCAATGTTAAACTGCTTTCATTAATAGTTTTTTTATATAAGTTACGTGGTTGGTTAGTTTTATTTTATCACACGGTTGTGTATGAAAAGCGATTGTATTCATTGTGTTTATTTATAACCATTTACATATCAAATTGTTTCAGTTGTATTTCACTTATTATATTTTATATTGTAGCCCTATAGATCATAAAATGGAAAAGCTTGGGTTTGCAATGATCGTCGATGAAATATTCACAAGGCTCCATGCCAAAGCTATTGGTTGTTTGAAATGTGTTTGCAAAGATTTCCGTAAGGAACTGTCAACTCATTTTTTTGAGATGATGCATTCTTGTCGAATTGGAAATTCACATAAGAAATATCTCTCCTTGTCAAATATGTCAATTGTTGTTGATGATGTAATAGGTGGGAATTTGGATGTGGTTACAAACAAACAGATCACTTTTCCTGGCAATGTTGACCCTAGATTCTTACGTATTCTAGTGTCGCTTAATGGGTTGTTGTTAGTGTCCTCTGAACCGAGTTGCTGTGAGCTGATCCTTTGGAATCCAACAACCAGGTGCCATAAGTTGTTGTCTGTGTCAGACTTTTGTCAGTGGTATGTTCAAAACTGTGATGCAGGTGGAATGTATTTTGATGAAACCAATGATCTTAAAGTGCTTCACATAAAATATTTTTTTTGAATGTCGTTACTGCTCGTGTTTATTCACGACGTCGTGAGACGTGGAGAGAAATAGATTTCTTGAGGGGAGCTAATTTCGGTGGTCGGGTTATTCATGGTCTTCCGGAATTTATTCTGGCAAAACCATATATTTCGTGTGTTCAAAAAATTGGTATCCCGCTTTGGAGAGGTATATAGTTGCTTTCGATGTTATTTCTGAAACTTTTAGAAGCCTTCGTTTTCCTAAAAGTTTGGAAGTTAGCCCTTGGCGAGGAGAATATCTGAGCATTGCAAAGAAGCTCCATTTTATTGTTGTTGAAAGGTCTCCCGAGTTATCTGTTGGTTTGTTCAAAGTTGACGATGAAGCCTTCATCAAAATGTTTTCTATCAATAATCTTCAAATTATTGGTTATGTTGAAAGTTTCCATTGGTCCAATATATTTCAACACAACAAGTGGTTGATAAAAAAACATTTGGAGTGGTGCTGTTGAAGCTAACATGAGCAATGAAGTTTTTAATTACGTCCAACATGTTGATTCCTACATTGGTGCGAAACGAGCATTATTTATCGAGACCACTGTTTCGCTGATCGATTAGAAATTATTATGCTATATTATAGGGAATGGTGGTTGTTTTTTCGAATTTTGTTTATTGTTGCAAGTAGTTACGTATGTATAAGTGTATTAACAATTGTCTGCATGGATATTTAATTCTGATTGGTGTTATTTAATCATATATTATTTCGAAGTTTTAATATTTTCATTTTAATTTGTTTTACTATATATGTAGGTAAAGAAGTCCTACAAACCTGATATCATGAATTTTGTTTTTTCCAATGGTTTGTGTTTTACCAACGAAATTCTATTTTGGTAGTATACATCGTGTATTTTTTGGCTTTTATGTAGATTCTGATAACATCAATTACTTTTTTTTGTATATGTATCATGTATGTTTATCATTTAGTACAACTCATTCATGGATGCTAAAAGGTAGTTGTAGAAATATATGGTATGTTTATCATTTGGTACTATCCTTCTTTTGTATAAGATTGTGTTATTATATTAAATGAAATCTTTAATATGTGTAATTTTAATATATGGTATGTTCTAGCGGTTTATAATCCAGGATTTTAGGTTAGTAAGTTGTTGTAGTCTTTCTTGCATGTTCTCCTACAAAGATGGAAAGGTAAACTGCTGTGTTCATCGATTCTAACTCAATTTTGATGTAGAGGTAGTTAACTGGAATGGTTATTATTGTGTAATTTTTTAAGAAATTGTGTTGTTTTATGAAGAGTGATATTTTCTCTTATTATATGACAATGTATGTGTTAGAACTTTTGTATTCAGGTTTAACTATTCTTTTGTAGTTGTGTGTCTTATCTTATCTTATTGTATATCATTAAATGCTGTGTTTATAAAAGATTTTAGGTTAATAAGTTGTTGTAGTCTTTCTTGCATGTTCTCCTACAAAGATAGTAAGGTAAACTGCTGTGTTGATTTCAAAATGTTTGTAGAAAGGTCAATATTTGCTAAAATCAGCAGTTGTTTAAGATTGTGCTAATACAATGTTAAACTGCTTTCATTAACAGTTTTTTTTATATAAGTTACGTGGTTGGTTAGTCTTATTTTATCATCCGGTTGTGTACGAAAAGCGGTTGTATACATTGTGTTTATATATAAACATTTACATATCAAATTGTCTCAATTGTATTTCATTTATTATATTTTATATTGTAGCCCCATAGATTATAAAATGGAAAAGCTTGGGTTTGCATTGATCTTTGATGAAATATTCTCAAGGCTCCCTGCCAAAGCTATTGGTTGTTTGAAATGTGTTTGCAAAGATTTCCGTAAGGAACTGTCAACTCATTTTTTTTGAGATGAGGCATTCTTGTCGAATTGGAAATTCACATAAGAAATATCTCTCCTTGCGAGGTATGTCAATTGTTGTTGACAACGTAATAGGTGGGAATTTGGATGTGTTTACAAGCAAACAGATCACTTTTCCTGGAAATGTTGACCCTATATTCTTACGTATTCTAGCGTCGCTTAATGCGCGACTACGGTTTGCAATTTCTAAACACCCCTATCTTTGTTGATAATGAGGCAGCGATTAACATTACGAAAAATCCTGTTCATCACACTAAAACCAAACATATTGAAATTCGTCATCACTTCATTCGCGATTGTTTCGAGAAGAAGTTGATACGAATTGAGAAAATCCACACTGACGAGCAAAAAGCTGATTTACATACCAAAGCATTTGATAAAACACGTTTTCAATATTTGCTAAAACTAAATGGTATGAAGCTTTTATCGGTGTTGGAAGAGATTCTTGGCGTTGATGAAGGAGACATTTTAGATGATGTTGAGAAGCAATCTGCAATGGTTTGTCGATTTTTTACTTGTTTTGGTATTTAGGGGGGGAGTATAGGGTAATATTTTCAGAAAATACAAAAACAATAAAAATTTCAAAAATTAAAAAACATGAGATATTTTCAAAATCCAAAAACAATAGAAAACCAAAAAAGAGCTTGTGTAAAAAGGGAAAATGATAGTACATCGGCTTGACAATTACAGTATGCTAAAGAAATGAAAAGTTTAAATGCGTTAAACAGTCTCGCTGATGATGTGCCGATAGGTTTTTACACATTTAGTAGGTTTGTTCAGGATATAAACCTAAATCTTTACTTACTTATTTCGTGGGGAACACTACTTGGATATATAGGTAACCCCTGAAATCTTGTTTGAAAGATCCCTCTTTCTGAGATACTAGGTCTTTATACTCAGTGATATCTGGGGTATTATCCCGGGACTTCTGATTTTGCGGAAGCAATGGCCTAGTCCCCGGAGAATACTTTCCGCATGCTTGAAATATAGCGCCGCCCTCAGCATAAATGATAAGACAATAAAATTGCTAATCAATGTTGTTGTAAAAAAGATCCTCTAAAGAGGACATACCCAAGTCGATTCGTGATCTCTCTGCTGAACGGTAGTTCTGACCTGAGCTCTCACGGTTTCGTACTTTCACTTAATTTATTCCCTTACAGATATCATCTGTGGTATACTCACCTGTAAGACTGAATATTGGGATCTGGATACGGGAGTATATTCAAGAGGTGGGATACACGTATAAGTTTAAGTCTCTAATTCATCTAATTCGTATCCTGGACAGATTGAAAATTGTGTGAAAATTTAAGTGGATCTGTATATCGAAAATCTAAGCGAATTGTTTAATTCTGAGTATGAAATTAAAGCTTAACGGTACATGTGACTGGTCAAATAGCTGATATGATTCCCGAACACGCTCAGCCAAAAATATGTTTGTAAATAGTTTACTTTTACTACATTTTATTTTTGTAATTCACTTTCTAGTTTAGAATATTTTTTCATTTCTGCTTTATTTTCCGACAAACCAGAGTAGAAAGTTGATCTTTAGATTCGAATTAAAGCAGATGCAGGAAGTTTCTGAGCTGGAGGATGAGTTTGGAGCTAATCATGATGTTTGTTTCCGCCAAACATCTTGAAGACTTGAAGATTTTGCAGAAAAGTTGAAGAAAATGAAGTTGTTCGTGGTTGTTTTGTTCTCCAAGTTGTTGCAGATATGAGGTTTGATCCAAAAATTGCTCTGTCCGAGTTTTTCTTAGTGTTAAACTTGTCTGAGTTTTAAAACTCTGTGTTTGTTGTTTCTGGGGTTTTGGTGAACTAGTGTGAAGTCACACTAGGGAGAAAGTCCGGAGACTTGTTTCTGATCTTCACCATGTCCGAGTTTTATATTTTTCTTCTGTCCGAGCCTTGAAGGTTTTCAACTGGGTCTGAGTTTTTAATATCTATCTCTTTACTGTTCCGAGTTTCTTTCAATCTCCTAACAGTCCGAGTTTTAGTTGTGGAAACTTCGTTGGTGATTTTAAAAGGTTTGTATCACAATGTCCGAGTTTTGATCTCAAAAGTCAGTTCTGAACGTTTTATTTAGCTGTACGAGGTCCGACTTTTTGAACAGTTAAATCAAGTTCCGAGTTTTGTACGAGGTCCGAGTTTTGATCAGTCAAATCGTTGTTCCGAGTTCATGTTTGTTGTTCATGCTTGTCCGACTTTTGAAACCCTTAGTGGTCCGACCTTTAAAAAAAGTTAATGGTCCGACTTTTAACTCTGAAATGGTCCGAATTTTTATCCCAGGGGTGGTCCGACTTTTACTGAGTTAATAGTCCGACTTTTAATTCTCTTGCTGGGCTTAGCCAGGGGTGGTCCGACTTTTACTCTGAGTTAATGGTCCGACCTTAAAAGATCAATTTGATTTACAAACAAATCCGGAACTGTTGAGAAAATGGTCCGACTTTGGAACCTGTTCACTTATTCCGAGTTTTGCACAAATGTGAATCAGTCTCCGCGTTTGCACAGTTTCCACTTATTCCGAGTTTTGCACAGATGTGAATCAGTCTCCGAGTTTGCACAGTTTCCACTTATTCCGAGTTTCTGTTTTGCGAATTTCAATTGATCATCCGAGTTTATGTTTTGCGAATTTCAATTGATTATCCGAGTTTCTGTTTTGCGAGTTTCTGTCGTCCGAATTTCAAGTGATCGTCTGGACTAAACTCGGACTGAAGTTTTATAGGTCTGAATTTCAAGTGTTAAGTCCGAGTTTAAGTCCGAGTTTAAGTCCGAATTTCAAGTGTTAAGTCCGAGTTTCTGCTCTTACATTGCGGTTTCAAGAATCCTTTTTATTCGTTGTTCCGAGTTTCTTTGATCTGAAGTTTAGTCCGAGTTTTTATTCAAAACTTTCCGAGTTTTGTTAAACTCTTTCAGCTCCGAGTTTTATTCAAACACTCGTCTGTTCCGAGTTTTATCGACTATAAGTTCGGAGCTTTACAGTTTTGGTGAAACAATGCTCATCTGAGTTTTGTGCTCCGTGTTTTACAGTTTTGGTCAAATAGTGTTCATCTGAGTTTTGTGGTGCTCCGAGTATTACAGTTTTGGTCAAACTGAGTTCATCTGAGTTTTAAACATGTCAAGTATTTCCGAGTTCTAAACAGTCAAGACAGTGTTTTGTGCTTTGTTGTCTGTTCTCTATTCGTGATTCTGAGTTTTTGCAGTCCCTATTAGAAGAGTTTCCTTTATTTCTTTGCTTGTTTCGAATTCCTTTGTATTTTACATACTGTTCTGATGATCTGATCCAACGTTTCAAGAGCTTCTGGGTTTTACGGGTTCCAAATTTGCTTAGAATTTCGGGTTACCTGGGGTACCGGATTTTTAGCTAAATTTAGAAGTTAGTGTTGTTCGGAAGTTTCGAGTTGTGCATGTTCCAAGTTTTTCTAGTTATTCCGGGTTACCTGGGGTACCGGATAACTAGCTTAGAGTCAGAATTATGCGTAGTTTGAAGACTTGAAGTCGGTTTCGGATTATCGAAAAGTTTTATGGTACTTATGTTGTCCGGATCAAGTGAGGAGGTGAAGAGAATAAGACTTTCTTGGATTTTTGTATTGTTTACAAAGAAAAAGGGGGAGTAAAAATTTTGAAATTCTTGTTTTCTTTGTAAATCAAAAGCTCGTGGTGCTACATCGAAACAAGTTCGTGTTTACTATCTTTTAGATTAACTTAGTGTTAATCTTACCGGTGGCGAAGTGTTTATAACATGAAGCAAGTTAGAGCTAGTGTATGACTGAGTTTTGTCAAGTTTGTTCGAGGTTCAATCAAGTGTTGACGTGATGAAGCAAATTGTTCGTTTGGCAAGCAGTTGAAGGTCATGCCTTTATCGTATGCCGGTTAGAGTAGAGAATTTTAGTCTTCTTGGTACCTCTTCCAAGTTGGTGACTGATCGGATTCTCGAAATAGGGGTTCTTACATTGAGGGGGAGATCAGAGACGAAAGTCAGCGGGTAATTGGTGGATTTGTGAAGATACGAGATTGGATCTTGAAGATTCGAGATGAAATGATTTCAGACACTCGGTTGAAGACTCTGATCAAGATGGTGGATGTACTTTTACAAAGTTCAGTTTGTTATTAACTTATCGAACTGAGCTTCATGTCTTTGTGAAGTTTGAAGTGTTCAAGATTGGGCATTGGAAATCCAATGTTTCTTTCTGCTACCGGTTAGGGTTGAAGATTAATGTATCGAGCGATATTCCTACATGTGGTTGTAGGTCGGTTCGCGTTAACTTGACTCGGCAGTAGTTTGAGGGGGAGGATCTACAGCGCTTGATGTTGGATTCTTCGGGTTTCACAATGTAACAACTCTCACCAAAACTATTATTTCTTATTATATTTTGTCCAATAGGAAACCCTAATTGAGACCCTCAAGTGATACTGCATGACCCCTAAAATTTTCAGAACAATCGGAATCAGGATCAGGGCCCCTAAAACTCAGGGGGGGTATTTCCTAGTTAGTATTATCCAAACTGTTTTCGATATAAATTGAATTTTAACAAACCATCGACTCACCCAAGCTACTGAGACGCGTGGCTACACCATATTAAAAGTGACCTCTCGCGCCACGCGAGAGCCTCTCGTGACACGCGAGCGCGCCGTTTTTCCAGTATAAATAGAGGAGTTTGGCACTTGATTTCCTGCGTTGGTTCGACGGTAAAATTCAATTCGTACACCCAGATATCGTCGAAATACTACAAAAACCCACATAATCTCGAAATTCTGCCGCGATAACAGGATAGTAACTCGATCGCTATTACGATTCAACGTCCGATCGATTATAACTATCCAACGACTGTTTGAGTGCTGCTCAAATTGAGTTTATACTTTGTTATTCATCGTGATTTCGACTTGAATGTTTGAGTGCTGTCTAAATTCAGACTATACTCTGTCATTCGTTGTGAATCCGCTGAATTGTTAAGTATTGCACTTTGTTAATCGTTGTGAGGGTTTAATCTCGTGAATTGTCGTAAATGCTGTATTAGTTATTTACCTAGTTTCGTGTGCATCATTTCTTAAATTAGGTTATTAGTCTTACCAGTAGACTAAACTTTACCCCATACACTTACAATCAAAGTAGATGCTAATTCTAAGAAAGATCTGAATCATGAAGCTTGTTAATTCAAATACTGCATGATTATAATGTGAGTCATTCTCTTTTTACCAACTGTTTTACAATACTCCAAATTATTTTCCAAAGTTATAATTACAGGGATTAAGTCTTTGTAATCACCAAGTTACAGCCAGTATGTGGGGTATTGTGCACATTACTACTGTTTGTATCATTTTAGGTGAGCGAGCCTAAATCATGATATACACTATTAGGTAGTCGGACCGAAATAGTGATTAACGTCACTTGTGGGTGAACGGACCCAACAGTGATATGACCACAGTCACAGATCCGGTCGAGTGACAAATACTGTGGGTAGTTGGTTGATATGGAAACATTGTAATCGCTCTTAATACTGTAAATTATAACAAATCTGTTTTGTATAAAACTTGAATGAACTCACTCAGTATTTCCCGCTGACAAAACATTTTTAAAACGCGTTTCAGGTAATTACAGTAGATTGGAGTAAGGATTGGATCCGGCACTAAAGGACTTCAAGAAGTGGCTTATTTTATTAAGAAATATCGTTTTATTAAAAGCTACCTTTGTAAAACATGAATTCAGTTTACCTATTAAATAAATAAAAAAAATCTGGTGTTTTTAAACTTTGATATTTTTCCTAACTCACGGTCCTGATGAAATTTCCGCTGCAATGTTTTTCAAAAATAATCACCGGTACCACTGGGCTGTTCGCGGCTCCCGATTCCGTCCAGGGTGGGGTCGGGGTCGTGACAGAAGGTGGTATCAGAGCTAAGCCACTGCTTTAAGCCTATAAGTGTTGTGATAATAATACTTACGCTTAAATAAAAGAGTTAGGAGATTACTATTAACTGGTAGCACATCTTATAAACTTGAACCTAAGAAAAGATGCCTTAGTATAAGCTAAGCCACTTGTTTAAGCAATTAGGTGTTGTAATAATACCTAAGTTTAAACGGAGAGTTAGGAACTTAATATTATTTGATAGCACTCCGGATGACATTTTAGACTTGAACTTAAGAATTTTGCCTTAATATAATTATCAAGATAAATTACTTATATAAGTATAATGTAATGGACATTGGTATACCATAAGAATGACGATTAGCAGGCAATAGCACTTAATTACTATTTATTCTTGCTTATTGATATTACTTGGTCTAGAATAAAGATATGTTATGGAAATATAAATTTCCTTGATTCTGGATAAAAGCCCTAATAATAGAGGCACTTTTAAAATCTTGAAAAGATACTATCTATGGGAAATAGAAAATTTTCTCCGGCAAAACTGGGTATAGAGTAGCAGACTCTCCAGCTTGTCCGGATATACTGATATTACCTCTCCGGCGCAAACCGGATAAAACAGGGTACATAGTATGTCAAACAAGTGAGAAGATTTCTCTAAATAATATCATGAGCTGATATCTGACTTATTTTGGAAATATGAATCTATTATATACATTTATCCTTATGAAAGGTATGTATATTACAGCATGTGAAATATATAATTATATAGATATGTATATCTATAAGGAATTCCAAAAGTCAATTAAGAATAAAGCACAAGCATATGTGTCAATAATAAAATTTTAGATTTCTTTATCAGGAATCTCTTGCATATATCTATAGTTCCGATATCAAACATTATCTCGTTTGATCATCTACCTCGTAACTCGTGCAACAGAATAATACTGGAAACCCATTAAGTTGGGACACCATAAAAAATATAAGAATTTCCAATGCGTTACCATAAACTATTAACGCAAGTAAGAAACATGTAAAGTTGTGCTAGTGCACAAAGAAAACACATGAACTTAAAATTTTACGTCCATAGACATTGCAGTATATCACACACGACTCTCAAGGCAAGACCTTTGGAAAATATAATTGGGCATGACGACTCCAATGCGAATCCCGTTAGTAGAACTACTAATCAAAAAGCAGCATTTGGCTATGTGATCCTACAAACGACATGAAGCTTGCTGAAGTACGTTGGAACAAGACTTCAGTGCACAGTCTAATCAGAGTCATAATTATTGGCACTGCAAAAGAAATCACATATCAGTATAATTTCCCTATTACATTGACAACAAAATATGCAATATTCGACATTCCATGATAACGTCACTTAACAAACGGTTATCACGCGGAATTCTAGGAAGAGTTCTTATATTTCTTTCATTGAAATCCTGACTTCTGCATATAATAAGTTGACTTTCGCGTTTCTACTTCCCCTAATGATTTCTTTCATAGTAGCGAATATTGATCTATTTCATTTCTTGGTAAAATCCACATGTTACACATGCGCTGTTTGTTGCGCATGTGGTTCGTTTGAGTTATGAAGACCATAGGAGGGCTTTATTCCAATTTGTTGTTTTATCAAAAGCTCAAATCTCGTTTTGCTATACTTGATCTTCGCATTGTAAACCGCATTTTTGCAAAACAATAATTCTTTAATAATGAATCGATGAATTTCCTGAAAAACTCGATTTCCTTTTTATAGTATACATGGTTTTTGTTGTGACCATGTCAGAACTTTCTTGGACTCGTTTTATTTACACCAAGTTCAACTGTTTGAACTTGCTCGCATTACGTATTCAATTCAAAGGTCCCATATGATGGATTGCAGGTATCATATTCAAAATAGTACCAACAAGCACTTTATTTGTTTTGAATCATAACATGCTTGCTTGGTCTTCGACTTCATTAAATTGATTCTTTGATCACGATCACCTTGTGGTGACGTTTTCACAAGTTTGAAGCTTGCGCTAATCTCGTTGTTCACACCATGTTCAGGTTTAATTAATTATTGTGTATTGATATTAAATCCGCTTGTTCGATCTATGTACTATCAATCTTAATGCAATTATGTGTTACGATAATGGTACCCCAGTTCGTGTTAAATATTCAGGTGTACCTCTTAACGGTTCTTTCACCATTGAGCGAACATTTCGTGATATTCATTGCCTTTCCTCTTCGCTCAAAAATACTGTTTATTCGTTCCATTTTCAGTTGTAGATCCTATGAAAAATATTTGAAACAAATATTCAGATTTACTTTGTGAACCCTTCGCTTAAATACAAAACAAGGTGATACTTGTTTGATCACTTCTATTATTGTCTTGTTTCAATCCCTACGACACCTTGTGGTGTGGGTATAAACTTGCAACTTGTGTTAAATTACTATCAGTCATTTATACTTTTCGTTTGCACACATTATATACGGATTTAATTTGTACTGAATCTGCTGTGTTGATTTATCCCATAAAAAGCAATCTTAACACAATCATGTGCTAAGATAATAATACACAAATTCATATCACATTTCAGCATATCTCTTAATGATTCTTACATCATCGATCGAGCGTTTCGTAATCTTTATTGCTTGATCATCTTTGAACGAAAAACATTATTCAATTGTTTCATTTTCAATCAGGAAATCCTACTAGAAATATTCGGATTTACTTCGTTAAACTTTCATTTCAAACTCAGTGAACTCGTTTGGTCACCGCTATTATTATTTCGATCACTACGACACCTTGTGGTGGCATTTTCTTTAATTTGAAACTTGAGTTGATCTCATTTTCACATCTGATATACGAATTTATTTATTTATTTTCTGTTGGCTTATTATCTTAACCAATCTTAATACACTTATGTGTTAAGATAAAAGTACACAAATTTATCATATTCCTGTGTACCTCTAAAGTTTCTTTCATCATTGATCGAAAATTTTATAATATTCATTTGGTCTTATCATCATCAATTGAAAATCCTATTCGAAAGGAATATCCAAAATTTTATTTCAAAAAGCTTTCAGTTGATTATAGAAACGGCGAAAATTGTTCAGTCACCGCAATTATTGAATCATTTCAATCATTACGACACCTTGCGGTATCGGTATAAACTTGTACTTGCGCTAATCATTATCATACGAATTATTCAAAATCACGTATGTCTTTCGCTTGACTCATCCTTGAAAATTGTCTTAATACAACTATGTGTTAAGACAATGATACACTAAACTCTGTTGTATTTCGGTGTATCCTTTCAATTTACTCATCTCAACCCATTGATTTTCTCATCTATTTTATGATTAACAAATCATTTTCGTACTTCTATTTTATTCAAACTTGTTGATTCTGAATCTTCATCAGTTGACAATCAAAGTGAATTTTCTGTTGACAGTAAACTCTATTGTTTCTAAAAATCATTTACAAACTTGTAAACATTCATTGATCATGTATCTTTTGACTTAAACCTAATCACCTTGGAAACAATATCAGTTCATCTCATTCATTTGAACACCTCATCTTTTGAAAAAAAAAATTCCGATTCGCTTCCTTGAAACTCTCAGTTAAATTTCGAAAACGGTGAATTTATTCGGTCACCATAATTATTGAATTCTTACAGCACTTTGCAGTGTCTGTATAAATTTGTAGCCGTGCTAATAATAAACCCTCTTCCTAGTTCATTCATTTGATTCATCCTTTTTAATAATCCTGATACAGTTATGTACTCAGACCACGATACACAAAAATTCTATTGTATTGTCGAGTGTATCCTTACCATTTAAGTAAACGACATTGATTTTCGAGTTGATCATTGACAAATCATTTTTCATACTTCCATTCACAAAATAGATTTATCAATTCAGAATCTCCCTCAATTGATCAAAGTAAGTTCTTTTCTGACATTGAATTCTATTGTTTCTATAAAAGTTATTTTATTCCAAAATTAATGCCTATCGAATATCTTTTTGATTCATGAGACTTGGTCAAACTTGTATTATTTTATCCTATTTCGGTCAAACATCAATTCCTGAAACTATAGTTTTAAAACCATTGAATTCCAACTAACTTATGATATTAATCTTTTAATTCCATCCCAGAAACCATGATATATTAAAAGAGGTAACGTAACCCCAAGAAGATATCATAGTCCAAATCTCGAGGATGAGATTTTTATTAAGGTGGGGAGGATGTAACAACTCTCACCAAAACTATTATTTCTTATTATATTTTGTCCAATAGGAAACCCTAATTGAGACCCTCAAGTGATACTGCATGACCCCTAAAATTTTCAGAACAATCGGAATCAGGATCGGGCCCCTAAAACTCAGGGGGGGTATTTCCTAGTTAGTATTATCCAAACTGTTTTCGATAGAAATTGAATTTTAACAAACCGTTGACTCACCCAAGCTACTGAGACGCGTGGCTACACCATATTAAAAGTGACCTCTCGCGCCACGCGAGAGCCTCTCGTGACACGCGAGCGCGCCGTTTTTCCAGTATAAATAGAGGAGTTTGGCACTTGATTTCCTGCGTTGGTTCGACGGTAAAATTCAATTCGTACACCTAGATATCGTCGAAATACTACAAAAACCTACATAATCTCGAAATTCTGTCGCGATAACAGGATAGTAACTCGATCGCTATTACGATTCAATGTCCGATCGATTATCACTATCCAACGACTGTTTGAGTGCTGCTCAAATTGAGTTTATACTTTGTTATTCATCGTGATTTCGACTTGAATGTTTGAGTGCTGTCTAAATTCAGACTATACTCTGTCATTCGTTGTGAATCCGCTGAATTGTTAAGTATTGCACTTTGTTAATCGTTGTGAGGGTTTAATCTCGTGAATTGTCGTAAATGCTGTATTAGTTATTTACCTAGTTTCGTGTGCATCATTTCTTAAATTAGGTTATTAGTCTTACCAGTACACTAAACTTTACCCCATACACTTACAATCAAAGTAGATGCTAATTCTCAGAAAGATCTGAATCATGAAGCTTGTTAATTCAAATACTGCATGCTTATAATGTGAGTCATTCTCTTTTTATCAACTGTTTTACATTGCTCCAAATTATTTTCCAAAGTAATAATTACAGGGATTAAGTCTTTGTAATCACCAAGTTACAGCCAGTATGTGGGGTATTGTGCACATTACTACTGTTTGTATCATTTTAGGTGAGCGAGCCTAAATCATGATATACACTATTAGGTAGTCGGACCGAAATAGTGATTAACGTCACTTGTGGGTGAACGGACCCAACAGTGATATGACCACAGTCACAGATCCGGTCGAGTGACAAATACTGTGGGTAGTTGGTTGATATGGAAACATTGTAATCGCTCTTAATACTGTAAATTATAACAAATCTGTTTTGTATAAAACCTGAATGAACTCACTCAGTATTTCCCGCTGACAAAACCTTTTTAAAACGTGTTTCAGGTAATTACAGTAGATTGGAGTAAGGATTGGATCCGGCACTAAAGGACTTCAAGAAGTGGCTTATTTTATTAAGAAATATCGTTTTATTAAAAGCTACCTTTGTAAAACATGAATTCAGTTTACCTATTAAATAAATAAAAAAAATCCGGTGTTTTTAAACTTTGATATTTTTCCTAACTCACGGTCCTGATGAAATTTCCGCTGCAATGTTTTTCAAAAATAATCACCGGTACCACTGGGCTGTTCGCGGCTCCCGATTCCGTCCAGGGTGGGGTCGGGGGTCGTGACACACAAAGCTGCCATTTAAGTGATCGTCAGCAAGTCTTTAAGTAGAAGGGTTGAAGATCGCTGTGCTCTACCTAAAAGATCAAGTCTCAGCTTAAGTTGAAAGCATGCATGATATCATCAGTCAAGGGGGAGTCTGTAAGTGCAGTATCCGGTGATTGAAGATTATCGATGCCACACACAACTGATGCAACAGTTAAGGGGGAGACTGTAAGTGCAGTTCCTGCCGGTTAACTGTCACTTATTAGTTCTGTGTCAACCAAAGCAGAAGTCCAAGTTAAAGTCAATGATAATGAAGATTATCAATTGCTGAAGGCATTCCGGACGACTTTCTAGTGTTTCGGATTATTGTATTGTTTTGTATCCCGGACAATGTGTTTTGTCCGGGTTTAGTCCCTAGCCTATATATATGTGTGTATTGTGTAGATTAGGGAAACTCTTGAAGCTTTGTGCTCCTCTCCCAACTCATTCTCCTGGTGTGAATTCTAGAGTGAGAGACTATGTGTTAGTGAGAGAAAGCTAGGGTTTAGATCTTTGTGATCTAAACCAGCTTGTAGAAGATGATGTATACTCATTTGGTATGTAATCTGTGATGATTGTATTGAAATGAATGAGTTTGTCTTGCATCTTCTTCTTCATCTACCCTATTTTGTTCTTCATGTCTTGAATCAAGTGCAATGTTTGATGTTCGTCATCGATCCCCTGCTTACACATTTCTATACTTTAAGAAGAACAAATCTTACTTCTAATACACAATTTTAAAGAATGTCACATGTCAACATATATCATCCCTGAAAAATCATTTCTAATAAAATTTATTTTTTTTATTTTTTAAATCATGTTAATATCATATAATGACAATATTGCCTCTTTTAAAATTGTTACGTTAATATCCGCTCATACTTCAAATATATTTTTAATTTATAATGATACTTTTGTGTTAAAACTTACTAAAACAGTTAAATTCTATTATATTTATAAGAGTAAGAATAATGATACTCTTGAATTAAATTACTGAAAAATGCAGAATCTACGGATTTGAAATGTTTGAAACAAACTTTGAGTAATTACTACGGAGAATAATCAAATGTAAACCCAAGTATGAGTTTAAATATTTTTAATATTTAACCATAATTTAACAGTTTAATCTTTTTATTAATTTTCTTTACATTTATCAATATAGCTTAACAATTTATTACTATAGCCTAACAGATTTTTTAAATTATACGTGAGAATGATAGGTTAATTTGTATTAAATAATAAGAGAAAATAAATTTATGCGTTATAAAAATGTTTTTAGTATTTAACTACATGATGTAAAAATAACTGCAAAGTTTTCTAGAGAATTGATGATTAAGCCCTTTTGAAGTAGGTTGGGTATTGATTTCCATAAGCAAAAGATTGTACGTTTATGTGATTATCATGTATATCTACTTGTCTTATTTATTGTGTAAATAAATAGTTTTTATTATTCAAATCGTGTAATACACGAGACGGGACTATGTAAACTAGTTAATATAATATGTTAATCTAAGATAAGGCAAGGGTAGTCCTCCTTCAAACAAGCAAACATTGATACGTAAGCTTGAATTACTTACACTCCCCACCGCAAGGTTATGACATTATACACCCCTCTATATCTCTATTTAATAGATTTAGTTGCACCTTATTTATTCTCATATTATTTATTAATTCTTTTACGTACTCCAAATATAATGATGATTAAACACACAATATGTTGTATTCAATGTCTCTAAACCAAAAATGGAAAGGGAGAGAAAGTATAAAACAATAAACTTCCAACTATCAAAAGTTATCTATATCTATTTTTAAATATAAATTCATTTGGATAGTGGTTGAGTATGAGTGTATGACTAAATTATTAGACCCAAATCAAACTTGACATGACCCAACAATCCGAAATAGGGCTGTCCAAACTGCTCGACGATCGAGGATTGCTCAACGATCGCTCGAAAAATGCTCGAAAAATGATCGTTCTATTCAAATTCAATTCAAGCATGAGCAAAGGTCCGCTCGCTCGTCGATCACTCGAATTATTTTTATTAATAATATATATATATATATATATATATATATATATATTACAGAATTTAAAGATTAAAAGCCCAAAAAAATTAAAAGCCCAAAATATATACTAGCCCAACTTAATAGTTAATATCCAAATCTAACCCTAAATCCCTAATTCCTAAAACAATACTCATATACTGATTGTTCAAACTTCGAAGATCTGCATATCGCCGCTGCCAGTTGCCTTGCCACACACCAAAATCTAACACCATAAGTTTATGGCTTTTAAACTAAATGACAATTTGTATTTCGCACTTCATTTTGTGCTTCTTGATATTGTTAAGAACATTTTTAGAATCATGATTTTAGTTATGTATTGCTTTTGTTAGTAAAGTGTTGGACATTTTTAATTAAGTTACGATTTGTTTTTGTTGAACGCGGCCTTATAATTCAATCGAGCGAAACCGAGCGAAAACGATCCGCTCGATTTTGGTTAGGATTTGATAAAAACCAAGCGAAACCGAGCAAAAACGATCCGATCGATTCAAATTCAATCCGAGCATGAGCATCACTTTTGTGCTCGGTTTTGCAAATTCGATCCGATTGGATCGGATCGGTTGTAATTCAATCCGAGCATGAGCAGACCCTCGATCGGATTGGATCGGCTCATGAACACCCCTAATCCGAAACTTGTAGTGGAATTTGAAGAAAAGATAAATACGATGCGAATAATTAGTTTTGGTCTCGACTATTTAAATTTAGAGTAAAGTACACAGATGGTCTTTGGATTTGGATTTAGTCTATAGCTTTCTAAAACTACATGGATGGTCTATATGGTTTACACTTTATAACATATTTAGTCCTCAAATTTTGTCGAAAGTACACGAATGGTCATTGTGGTTTGCACTTTGTAACACATTTAGTCCCCAACTTTAAGCGACTAAATGTGTTACAAAGTGCAAACTACATGGACCATCCATGTACTTTTGGCGAAAGTAGAGGACTAAATACGTTATAAGTTACAAACCACGAGGAACATCCATTTACTTTTGAAAAATTAGACAGTAAATCCAAAATTTTAATTAACCGAAGGGACCATACATGTAGTTTACTCTTAAATTTAAAAAGTTTATGGGTAGAAACAAACAATTATTTTATGTCGAACATGTCACCGAAAAACTCATACGCCCTCACCAGCATCTTGCTAACTAATGGAATAAAGTATAATGCAACTTACGTTGTATAGACGACCTTCAAGATGGTTTATGGTAAGAAAACCAGTAAAAGCCGGATTCCAACCCGATACTCTTTTGAAGGAACTCATACGCTTATCACTGTAGCACCCCTCGAAGGTGTGGACAAGTTAACTGTTGTGTTCTTATGATTGTTCGTTTCTTTATGTTTTCAGCGGGTTCCTTAGCTATACATTTTCTATTAAAAATCAGTAACCTTAAATTCTCAACGTCGACTTTATTGGTTATGCTTTTTTCGTAAAAACCAAGTTTATGTATATGATGGAGACGACGTACATGGAGCGTGTTGATCAGTTCTGTTTTAAGCATAATGGAAAACATGAATAACATACATGATTGCAGTAGTACAGGCTAGCAGAGAATCCAGGTGGAGACACAACAATAAGGTTTGACATGATTGTCAGCTTGATCTGGTTCCTCCTTAGGGTGCAATCTAATGATGGTGATAAGAGAACCGATAAAGGGTAACCGGTATAGGAGAGGAGGCGATTTGATGTTATGAGAGTAATTAGGTTGTGTAACCTTTTAACCTCTACATAAGTCCCCTTATATATGCACCCAAGAGGAAACCCTAATTAGTTAATAAGGGTAATAAGGCCCATCAACAATTACCAACTAATTATTTAATAGGTTGTTATATATTTTGATCTATATAATGTAAATGTTTATAATGGCTACTAGATTAAATATAACATAATAATATATTTAATCTTACATTCTTCCACTTAGCCGAGTAATCATTTACTATGAGTATTAGATAAGCCTGATCAGGAGTTAACACTTATTTTAGCCTTAAACCAAGAACTATTGCAGAGAAATACAGCCGTTGAATCATTATGCCTCAGGACCCCCACTAGTCATATTATAGCCTCAATTTAAAACCTAATCGTTATGATCAAAATACGCATAAGCCCTTTGTTTGATTTCTAATTTTATTTGTCTATATGCCATTATACCAGTTTAACATATTCTTAGAGACATACAAAATCAAACTGATGAGGAAAATTAACTAATACTTAGTCATTCATAGTACGATATGCAGTTGCGCACGACCATCAATTAATACCCGTCTATGAGCTCTCTTAATAAGACTTATGGATAATAGCCCTTCAGTTATAGGATCCTTAAGCATATCATGAATGTTTTCGATACAAAACTTAGTTTCCTCAATTCGTCCATAAACGAATAATTAATTGTGTATCGAAACTTAATGCAGCACCTCTTGAACTGTTATTGTTCAAGGAGTCATGATAGCTGACTTTATCACAATAACTCTTCAATATATTAATTATATGGAGTTAATAAACTTATGAGTCCACTGATAAATTTCCAACAACATTTAGTGACTATATTATGTCGATATAACTTAGGTTGGTGTTATCAGTTTATTATGACTCCTCCATGAGATAGGTTTTGTCTGCTAACATAAAGGTATACCCGAAATTACATTTTTGTCTCTTTGAATATTACAAAGTTAAAGTAATCAACCGGTTTGAGTTCTCACTTCTTCTTTAAATTGTAGTCTCTCATTTCTTTTAAAGATATTGTAATACTCCATTAGATGCTTCACATTAATCTAGGCATATCTAGTGTGTTGCAATGTGAGTAATATCTAAACGAGTATAGACTTGAACTTACATAAGGCTTCTAATTAATGAAGCGTAAGGAAATAATCTCATTTGTCCTATTATCCTCTAAAGGAGAGCAGTATTGATTGTTACATATGTAAGGACCCATTTAAGGTTAAACTTATGGAACGAAACTAATGTCCCATTGGGTCTATCTCGGCATGTTATGATATCTATCACGTAAGAGATATCTCTGAGATCTATTATATCAAAGTTTGTGTTAACAATGCTTTGACTTATGTAACATATACTTGTCAAAAGAATATCATCTATATAGACAAGTTTATTTTTGTTGCTCCCACTCATCTTGAGGTAGGTACATTAATCCACTTGATTCTTGATGAAAATAATTACGTTAAGATTTCATCACATTATGATTTTTGCATTAACCTATACATGGATTTTATTGGCTTACAAACAAACTGTTCTTTAACCTTAAATTTAGAACTTTCAGGTTGTCATATGAACATTTAAAATCAGTTTTACTAGAAAATTGTTTTATTCCATTTAGAAGATTAATTGACGCTAATGGCTTAATTAGAAGAGATAGGATCAGTAAACTTTTCCAAAATCCATTTCAACTTCAGTTAGGGAGGTTATGTAATCATTTAAAGTTAGTAGGATTTTAAACCTAGATGACCTCCTGAGTTGATTATTGGGTTTATTAGAAGTTTCAGTTTTATGGATTAGCTCTTGGTTAGGTTGCTATCATTTTCATTCTAAGTTTGTAAGAGTTGGTGCAATATGGTGTACAAGAGGTGTAATCGAAGTTAAATTCGGAGTGAAATTTAATGACACTCTTCCCCCCGCCTCTTGTATTCCTTGCAAGTCAGGATAGGGATTTTGACTGCTCCCACTGACCTTAGAAATCTTTAGGAACTCAGCATGCTTATGGTCAAAATTTAACGACCAACAAATTCTAATAGAGAAACAAGTTAATGATGTTAGTCATTGTGATTTCTCTTGTTGAGGATTATGTTAGTTTAGGTAATAAATCTAAGTGTGCCCACAATTTAGCAACAATGAAACTTTTGTAAGAATAGCATTAGATTCTAAGGAGACAAGTTTTGATGGAACAGTGTCGTGATGGAACGGTTTCTTGTACAAGAGGTGTAAATTGAAGTAATATAAATTTTCTCTCCTCCACCTCTTGCAACTATTGCAAGTTATTATTAAGACACTTAATGCTCCCACTGATCTTTAATATCTCTAGAAATGCTACAAGAGAAGTTTCAATGAGGTACGTGACGTGAGAACCTATCATATATACATTAGACTTTATTTGATTCCCTTAATGTCCGGATGTCATAAGAAAACTCAGGGACATATCTAATAGAAATCTTATTAAGTATATATATATATATGAATAGATTTCTTCTAAGACGGTCGGCCATATACGACAAAATTTAGATACAAGTTGATAGTCTTTAAATGATAAATGAATTATGTCTGAATGTTCCATTTGGAATAAGTTCCAAGAATGTCAATGAATGACTTATGATGGACCCATACTTATTCCTTAAGCCAAGTAATATTTAGGGTTGTAACGTCATGACTTAAAATCACTTAGAATGAGATTAGATAAAAAATCATCCTCATTAACCATGTCATGATTTCTCATGAATTTCAGTTATAATGGATGAAATTTATAGGTCTCATTTTCCTTTTGTCAAATTCTCATTTGCATGATAACAAAAGTTGTGAAATTGTAAGGTATCATCTAGTTCCATCTTAATAATGTTTCTATTCAGATATTGAGAACAAATAAAATGAGAGTTTAAGGTAAGTGTGACTTTATGTTGACTATGCAAACCTCACAACCTTCATAACATTGCTTAATTATGATACTACATTCTGACTAATCTTCAGAATATATATAAGGTATCGAAAAACGTTGTTAGAAGACTGCTTATTATGGTTATTATAGCCTTAACTTTTAATTTTGTCACTAACTCTCATGCTAGTTATTTGTCGAGTTCTAGTAAGGAACCGTATGGAACTAGAGTAAACTAATCATGTGTTAATTGGAATATTAAAATTAGCAGATTTAAATATCATTAGTAAGTGACTACCTAATTAACTTATCCAACTGTTCCTTTGAATAATTGATAGTCTCGTTGCTTATGCCTAGTCTAATGGCATAATTATGCAGTGAGATTTTCCCTTGAAGAACCTTAGAGGTGGAATTAACACTTGTAATTTGTCTATGGACCTTAGAACAATCTTCTTTTAAAGTTTAAGTGGTTGTAAGGTGAGTAACAACTTATTTTCCAGCTTCAAACATTTATTTCTTTGTACATATGTTGCTTATCAACACACTCATTATACTTTGGTACTTTTGAGTGTTATAGTTGATTTATAAGGCATCAAATTGTACAAGTGAAAATCTTAGTATGTAATGTACTAGAAAAATGTACTTATTTCCATGCGTAAGTCCTTAACTTTATGGATCATGGTACTGTACATTATTATATATTCACATATACCACTTAGCTTTATAGTTTATAATTTTAAATGAAGGCATGCATCTTAAGAATTCTTGTGATTATTCCATAGAAAATAGATTAATCTTAGGAAAAACTTAATCTGGAATAACCTTTTAGTGACATCAATTATGTTAGAGAGATCTTGATTATCATAAGAGACATCATGTTCGATTTGTCCTATTCGTCGTGCTCTACTTTTCTTCTGTAGTACCTTTATCAGAAGAGAGCAGTAGGATTATCGTGTCTTAAGAGATAATCAAGGATTTAATTTAAGAGCTAATTCTTATAGAAACTTTAAATAAGGCAAAACATATGAGGTTTAGGAATTAAAGTGGATGAGATATAGATTTGTAGAAGAAAATTATAGTGAGTAAAGTTATGGGTACTTAAAAAAAATTTAAGGCAGACAAAAAATGATCATAAGTTTAATGAAAGATCATTAATATGAGGATCATTATGTGAAGTGGTTGTGATATGTCTATTACTAACATCAAAATAATAGACTTAGTTAAAATTCTACTTAAACGAAGACAAATCAGCTTTGCCCAGAAGTGTAATCATTTAAGCATGTGTGCAAAGTAATCGTGACAAATCAGCTTTGGCTAGAAATGAGACAATCACTTTAGTTATGCACTTGTTAAGAATGCTATACATGAATGAATTAAATTAGCTTTGGCCAGAAATTAAGACATTCACGTTTATAATGCATACTCACCATGGCCTTTATTATACTTGAGCAATAAATAGATGTATCAAATCAACTTTGGCCAGAAGTGATACACCAGAAGCTCACCCAAGTTAAGCCATTTTGGTTTTGTAAAACATTATTTGATTCTAATTAATTATCTAATTACAAAACCAATTATTTTAGTTCACATTAAACATCCTAATAAAGTAATGAGGTTGAGATTTCGAGTTAGTCTTAGGTTTTGAGTGAGATCTCGACTCAGTTATGAGGTCTCGAGTGAGATCTCGAGTAAGGTCTCGACTCATCTTAAAACATTATGAAGTCTCGAGTCACTAAGGTCTCGAGTCGCAACCTCAGTCGAAATCTCAAGGTCTCGAGTACTGAGTTATATGAGATCTCAACTCCATAATGAGGTCTCGAGTCGCAACCTTGTGGTCTCGAGTCGGAACCATGGTCTCGAGTTGTGAAGATTGAAAACCCTTATGATTTCGAGTCGCAACCTTGTGTTCTCGAGTCGAAATCTTGGTCTCGAGTCATGAAAGACTGAAAACCCTTATGATTTCGAGTCGAAATCTTATGGTCTTGAGTCGAAATCGTGGTCTCGACTCGTTAAGGATGATCTCGAACCTTCTGTAAACAACTGTTATCGTGAAAACATAACTGAAAATTCGAATTCTTAGTGATTTTGAGATGTAATTTTCTATTTTAGTGCTGATCTAATGTTATCAAATATTTCAAAAAAATTTATCTGTTGATCTAATAACAGTTTTCGATAATTTCTAAGAGTTAAACAGATCAAAACATGAAAAAACACTCAATAATCCAAATCATATTCCAAAACATAAAGGAATTTTCGAATTTTCTAAGAACATATGATGAACCCTAAAAAAAATAAAAATAAATTCTAGAACCCGAAACCTGAATTTTAAGGCTTTTCTAAACAGATTTCGGACATAATTTTACCCGTTTTTTTATTTCGAGATATTTAAAATAGTTCTTTTCTTGGAAACAGAGGTTTCGAGTAGTTCTATATGACTTGAATAACGACTGTCAACATTATTAAGTTTTTTCAAAATTCCGTTTTCCAGATTTCTATCATAGAATTAATGGATACGAAAACAGAACTGACTAATCAACATATGCTCTGATACCACATGTTTATCAGTTCTATTTTAAGCATAATGGAAAACATGAATAACATACATGATTGCAGTAGTATAGGCCAGCAGAGAATCCAGATGTAGACGCAGCAATAAGGTTTGACATGATTGTCAGCTTGATCTGGTTCCTGCTTAGGGTGCAATCTAATGATGGTGATAAGAGAACCGATAAAGGGTACCCGGTATAGGAGAGGAGGCGATTTGATGTTATGAGAGTAATTAGGTTGTGTAACCTTTTAACCTCTACATAAGTCTCCTTATATATGGACCCAAGAGGATACCCTAATTAGTTAATAAGGGTAATAAGGCCCATCAACAATTACCAACTAATTATTTAATAGGTTGTTATATATTTTGATCTATATAATGTATATAATTATAATGACTACTAGATTAAATATAACATAATAATATATTTTACAGAGCATACTATTATATGATGTAGTGTAAGTAAGAGAAGTCGAGGTGGGGACATGAAGGTTTCGTGAAAAACAACATTCTCTAAGAAGGGAGTTCAAAAGAAAAAGAAACGTATTGGCATGGTGAAGAAAGGTGATTCGTTTTTGTGTTTGGGCATGGGAACACGATTCCTTTATCTCTATGCACCTTCCTTTTCATGTTGATTCCCTCTCTATACTAATATCAACTTTATTTTGATTTTCTCAAGATTCTATGCACTTTTTCCCTTTTAAAGTGTTTTTATGCTCAAAATGTTATGTTCATATACACACACTATCGAATTTCTTGTTTCTCGTTTTGGAAAATGACACGCTAGGCATGAAAAGCTTGAACTCATGTAATACAGTTGGTCCTAGAAAGATCGTACTTCTTTTAAAAAATTGACGTGTTTTGTAGTTTAAAACTCGGTGTGCGTATTGTAAGTGTTGTGATGTCACAAAACAAATGGATTGTAAAAGAAATTGTGGGTGTGACGTGATGAATGATTTTACAATAATTTTTGTTATGAAAACACACATTTAGAGTATAACTCAAGTGCTAAAGATCCAAAATAAAATATTTATGTTTTGATTTTCTCGTTTTATTATTAATATACTTTAGAAAATATTTATGTTATGAATTTCTCTTTTTATCATTAATATACTTTAGAAAAGAATAAAAGATGGCTTAAAGCCAGAATCCAAATTCTCGAATAGGCTTTCTGGGGGATCCGAAGTAAGGCAACGAAATGTTCAAAAATAAATAAAAGTTTTTTCTTCTATAAATATATCTTTCCACCCAAACCTCAAGTAATTCATATCATAAGGGTATAAATAAATTACTACAATTAAAGCAATATAAAGTAATATCATAATCATGACATATACACTATATAAATACAATTATATATATATACACACACAATACGATCAACGACAACAACGCAAACAGGGTTGCAGCGGCAAGGGACGAGATGTACAATAACAAGAGTTACAAATACGGCGAACAATAGAAACACTAATTAAACCTTAATCTATATAGATGTATAAGGGGATGACGAGAGACCGAATAAGAGAACGGTACTTCTCACATAACAGAGACTGCAACAGGAAGAGGTTGGTGGCCCGCTAAGATTTGGCAGCGGTAGATACGTAAAGTTACACGAAGGGAGTACAAAGTTGAAGAAGCGAACTACAATTCCCTAACATCATATAAAATAAGGAGGGTGTAAATATTTGGTGATACTAACAGATTTCTGTTACCTATCCAACTTATTTTTTTCCGTACGCACGTTGGTAATAGGGCTGCAAACGAACCAAAAGTTCGGTGAACAGTTCGTGAACCGTTAAATGAAAGTTCGTTCATTTAGTTAAATGAACGAACGTGAACCGAGGTTGCATTCGTTCATTTATGTTCGTGAATGTTCGGTAATGTGTCCATTTGCGCCGATAATTCACTAGTGTTTTTAGTTTTTATATTTTATTTAAATACGTCTAAACTTCAACAAATAAAATATTTAATAAGTGTCAGTGTATTATATATTATGTTCATGAACGTTTGTTTCCATTTGTGTTCATCATCGTTCGTTTTCGTTCATTCCTAAAATTAACAAACGAACACAAACGAACATGAACATGAACAAGTTCATTTCCTTAACAAACGAACACAAACATAAAACCTTGTTCGGTAAGTGAACATGAACAGGTGGCCCAATTTCTAAAAGTTTAAAATGAAAATGTATTTA
Source organism: Helianthus tuberosus (assembly GCA_030545235.1). Taxonomy (NCBI): domain Eukaryota; kingdom Viridiplantae; phylum Streptophyta; class Magnoliopsida; order Asterales; family Asteraceae; genus Helianthus; species Helianthus tuberosus. The sequence continues at coordinate 1,076,644 of JARYGA010046105.1, forward strand.
GTTTTTTGTAGAAAAAAATCATAATTTTTTGTGGCGTACCGGCTCAGTCCGTTTCAAAAAAATGTTATATCGTGTGTTTAATTTTTTTGTAAAAGAAACTAACAAACAAAACTTACAACAAAAATTACATCTATCGAAAGACCATCGTATTTCATGTGCGGAGATGTAGGCCAGGTATTAAAAGTTTAAAACCATTCTCCTTTAACCAATATAACTACATTTCTTAATAAACCGGCTAAAACTTTCTCACTTTTTCGTGAAGAATGACTATGAAGAAGGGGATATAATCACAAAAAACGGGAACTACGGGTGGTGTATCATTCTTGTGATTTAAAGGCTTTCTTGGTTTGCCGCACTACAGGTTTATGTTGATGGCACCACAACGTTGTCAACACATGAAAAGAAGGCAAACATTAGAGAATTTTATGGTATGTCCCAACTGAAATTTAGTTATCATTTTTTTTTTTGGTATAAAACTTGTTACCAAAAGGTGTTTGGATTTTTGGTCATTGTTAACTTGTGACATTATGTGTAAGGTGGCAAATGGGCTCACAGTTGAAGGAATATTGGAGAACTGGTTTGCTAATTTACCAGTTGTGATGAAAGAATGGAGTGAAAACAAAAAGGAACTTATAGATCTATTTGATGTAGTTAGGGATGAATGGGTGGAAAATAATGTGGATGCATGGTTGGGAGCACACAGGTGATTTTAATTTTTGAATTTGTCAAAATGACGGGTCGGGTCGGGTCAACCCAAACACTCTATGCAAAAAGTTATAATTGATAAGTGTGTTACACAGCGAGTACAAGAGTTGTACTATTTTAATGGTAATATAGGTACCAAGGTTTGCTTTTTTGTGGTTTTGATCCATGTAAAACCAATGTTGATTGCTATATCGAATGCGAGTATATCAAAACGATACCGGTCAAAAGCCCGTCACGTTGCACGAGGATTATAATTGAATTTGGTGAGTCAGGACACCTGCTGCAACGTGCGGACCTTCCCACTAGTATATTAAAAAGGAAAAGTGATGTACAATATTGTAATTTTACCATGTTTACAAGTTATAAAGCACCATGTACAAGGATGTGTAAGCCATTTTAGAGGGGTTTCACCCAAAATTTTAAGACACTATAGGGGTAAAAAGGGGATTTCAGCCTACATATTGAATTGAATGCTTCCGTTTCTAATCTATTCAACTCCTTCAATCAAGTTTCAATTCATGTTCAATAAATCTCCAGAACTGGCGAGGAGAGGAAGGGATTTTACGGTGGCCTTTGTTTCTTTCTGGATCTGTAAGTGATCATGATAATCTAACCTGGATCCTCAGAAGGAAGGGTCGCTTCATATTCAACGGAAATTGCAATCACATCGTTTGCCTCCCAATTGCCCATCATGACCTTCTCAATCTTCATCAGTTACAAACATCTCAGGTACATCTCCAGATTGATGAACTTCTTCGAGGTACGCTTCCGGTTGTCACTATCGATTGCCCTAACCTCCACTATGTATTGTTTCTGTAAATTTGTTGTATTTTAGTGTTACAAGATGCTGAGTATATTGTTTAAAGCATTTCCTATGGACTTTTCTCATGATTTTTTAAGACGCACGTTGCCTTGTTTCCCTGCTTTTTCATCCCCTGTCCCAAATCTGCCCCCATTTAATGAGTTTTCAATTATTTCTTCGGTTTTCTGGATGATATAGTCAATGGCCTGATTGAACAACCCACGATTCAGTTTTCATATTGAATATAATTAAATACGCAAATTGAATTAGGGCAAAATTATGGGATTTATAGGTACTCAAAGAGTCCAATCAACATAAACCGAATAAGATCGATGGCATAGAATTCTGGGGCTGAATGAAGATGATTGATTCTTCAACAAGAAACTCGCTATTTGGAGGTTGGGTTTCTTGATTTTTTTTTCTTTAATGTTTGGAGTTTTTTTTTTTTTTTTTTTGTTAGCTTTGTTGGGTTTCTTGGTGCTTGAATCTTGCTGTGTTTAGATTAAAGTTTTAAACATTTTGTTTTATTGTTTTTTTCTTGAATCTAAGATGATAGATGGTATTCTTCAATGGTGGTTGTTAATTTTCATGGAAATTGGGCTTTGGTTTGATGAATAATTTGTAATTTGAATCCAGAAATATCATCGTACCTTGGATTTGCGGTGTTGAATGTTTGATTCTATTACCTTAGTCGACATGCTTCTTTCAACATATTAAACAAAAGGGTGTACTTTTCATACATAAGTCCTTAATTATTATTTTATTAAAAAATCAAGATTATTATAAAAGACTCGGTTTTGCTATCTAAAAAGGGTTAGCGGTGCCGCTTGGTGTCTGTTTGCCTTGTGATTTCCCTTCGGGGATGGTTCTTATTCTTCAATGAATAAATTTCTTACTTAATAACATTTGATATAGATCCAGGTCAGTTTAATTGATGTGTGTTTGTTTAATTGATTTGACAGTGTTGTTTCTTATGTAGATTTGTATCCCAGAGAGCAATTTTGCCATCCCCCATGAGGAAAGTTGCATTTTTTTTCATTATTCTTGTTCATTTCAATTTTCACCTCAGGTGTTTGATTTTGCTGACAAGTATAGAGGTTCTTACAACAATTGGCTGAAAAAGTTATTAGTCGATACTATTGCTTCTATACGAGGTAGTGAGTTAATAGTGTTGCACTTAGAGTTTGAAATGCTTGAATGATAAACTTTATGTCTAACTGAAAATGAAGGATGAATTGTTGTGGGGAGCAGCATGAGTGTATCCTAAATTTATAAGTATAGAGATTTGTATTTATTTCATTTTGAAGCGTTTACTTATTTAATCAGTTCTTTACCTTTAGGAAAATTTATGTTGGTTGGAAATTTGAAAGAACAGGTAACCCGGATTATTTGCATTTAAAACAAACAGAATAGGTACTGAGTACGGAGTTCTTCCATGTGTTTAATTTAATGCTGATCAAGTTAATGGGGCAGAAGAGAGCATTCACAATGAAGGTCAAGAATCATCCTAAATCACATTGTTCCTTGAAAGAGAAAAATGACATTAAAGACACTTGGGCCTTCCTTTTTGGGGTATCTTATGTTACTTCTTGGTATGAGAATGTTCTACGTTCTCGTGTTTTTGCTTGCTGTTGTGCTTACTATTGGAACCATGGGAAAAAGAAGAACGAACCATTGGAGGGTGAAACTCAGGACCCTATAATAGTCGAGGATCTCAATTCACCTCGTCAAATGCTTGTACAGGTACTAACCATCAACAGCCGTTTATATGTAAATATATTAAGAAGTGACGCCACATATATTGCTTATGTGTCTGGTCGTCGGGTTGCAGATGTTATGTGAAGAAAGAGGTTCGTTCCTGGAGATAGCCGATGGTATTAAAGGATTAGGATTAACTATCTTGAAGGGGGTGATGGAGTCTCGTAACGGCAAGATATGGGGTAACACTAATCAATCATTAACTTATGTTAAAACGGTTTACTTTGATAAATATGTGACATTATATTGCGTAAACAGGCAAATAGGGATGTGACGAGAATGGAAATTTTTATGCCACTTGTTAGCCTCTTGGATCAAGCTGCCAAAAACGGTGGCGATTGCAATGGGAAGGCGAATATTTCGGTCCATGAACAATCTTTCAACCAAGTAGCCACCAACCCTATGAGTGTTGGACCGAGTAGTATGCGGTAACGGGTCGCTTGGAGATGTTGAGAGCAGCTCTTCCATGACCGACATGATCCCAGCCTGGTTTACATTATCGATCCAAATGTTTTATGTTTTATGTTATTAGTTAACTGACTGAAACTTGTTTATAAGTTGCCATGTTAAACTAATATCTACCCTTTACATGTTCAAATATCAAATAATCGAACAGAACCATCCATAAACCCAGCTGCAAATTCACCCCCATGATTTTGAGAAGCAGCCTAAAACCAGCAAAAAATAAAAAAGAAAAATAGATAGCAGAAATTCAAATTTATTATAGAGCAATTGTCAAGCTCATGCATTGTTGGAAGAACATGATGGTGCACAGATGCATCTTTGGTTATTAAAATTGGAGTTATGGGGACTTTTTGTGAAGGTATGATTTACTTATGTAGGAGTTGTATGGTCTTAAGGTGGGCAATCAGAATGTGTTTATATCAACCATATATTATATAATGGGTATTACTATGTGCCCTTTGATCTTTCTTTTATATATTTCTTACCAGTTTCTAGACAAGGTTGTAGGCTCGGGCCAGTAGTAAGTGTTGCACATGTATTAAAGAAACACAGTTATGAAATGAAGACTTGATAGATAACCAAATAAAATACTACGGATTAAACAAAATAGTAATTTACTTTTAAAAATAAATAGTAATTTGTGTTTACTCAAAATAATGCAGCCATTACAACAATCGAATATCTGTATTTGGTTGTGCAGTAACATTCCATGGCATTCTCACTTCACTGCCAACCTGATTGTCTGATGTGTATCATGATCCCGCCGCAACGCGCGGGTTCCCCACTAGTCTTTAGTATACGGATGACTATAGTACTTTTACTAATCCCAAAATAATACCTGCAAATAATCAACAAAATTAATGCATCTTCTCTTTTCTTCCTTTATTTAAAACCACTTTTAAATGCAAAATTCTAGTAACAATTTCAGATCTTAACTTACAAAAAAAAAAAAAAACACTGCTGACATTTTTACCCTTTGATTCACAGTAAATCCCTTCGATCAATTACAACACATTAGATGGCATATTTGTAGTTAAATTCAAAATGAAATCTTTTGTAGGTAGGGTAACAGTAAATTATCTTTTAATGGGTCAACTTATTCTACAAAGGTTTCTAATTGTAAGAAGAAGTCTAAGAAGGATTTATAGAGTGACAATCTCCAATAATCTAAAATTGAACTTACTACATCACCACTCAAAACCTAAACACCCACCCCCACCCTACCCCACCCCACCCCACCCCCACCCAAAAACCTAACCCCCCCCCCCCCCCCCCCCCGCCAAAAAAAAAATGATAACTCACCAAAAAAAAAAAAAAAACCTAAAAAAAATCTAAAACTAAACACCCACCCCACCCCCACCACCACCCAAAAACCTAAACCCCCACCCCTCGGCAAAAAAATAAATAAATAAATAATAATTTTTTTTTTGGGTGGCTGATGGGGGAGGGGGGGTGGGGGTTTAGGTTTTTGGTGGTGGTGAATGTTTAAGTTTTTTTTTAGTGGGTTTTTTTAGGTTATTAGACACTTGTCATTTTATAAATTCTTCTTACACTTCTTACAATTAGGATCTTTTGTATTTGCTCATAATCCATCTTTTAATATATAAAAAAGTATAACTTTACAAACTTAAAATAGTAGTTCAAAAATAGATTTTTGTGAGTAATGTGAATATCTATCTATATCTATTATCTATAATCTATAATACATTTCCCATGTATAAAAAGCTAATTTACTTTAAAATTTTAAAATGACATCCAAAGAGTCAACTTTAAATACCTATTTTTTTTATCATTCACCACCACCATAATTGAATGCCATCATAAGCCTCTCCAACTGAAAGTAAAGAGACACCCGCTTCACTTCATCTTCCCATAACCCCTCCAGTCCCATAAAATCCAAACCAATGAGCCACCACCGCTTGCCTCTGCCGGGATTGCAGGTCAGTAGGTTCCAATCTTCGGTTTCGATTATGGTTTTGTCCCTCTCTCACTCAATCAATTCCCTTTTCTTCTTCCCCCCTCTTAATTTCATTTTCTCTCCGCATATCTCGCACCAATCACATCCCAATTACACTTACTTTCAATCTTTGGGTGGTTGTTTGCAAAAGGCTTACATTTTTACATTAGGGTTTTGTTTCTTCAAGGGTTTACTCAATTCTTGGGCAAATTCTTTGCCCAATTTTGAATTCTTTATAGTTTAAATCTCGATTATTCCCAAAAATGTATCAATTTGTTTGATGAATTTTGGATGAAGGTAACGGGGTGTGTTAATTCAAAGCATATGGTTAGGTTTTATGGTTCTTTAGGTAATTCTTCACTGAAGAATCATCATCTTATTGATAGTTGGAATGGAGACGGAGAGTCCTCAAATTTCGGTTTGATTAATTTGAAATTTGAAAGGATTAAGGAAGCCGAACATGTTGCTGCTGGATGGCCTTCTTGGCTTAGTGAGGTTGCGGGTGAAGCCATCGATGGTTGGCTACCTTTGAGATCCGATAGCTTCGAAAGATTGGAAAAGGTATGACATTGAATTGCTTATGATCAGTAGATATTATTAAGTTCTTAAAATCATATTTGTTGCATATTAGTTTGATTTTTTAAGAATGCGGTATGATTATAATCCTTATATGAACATTTGTAGTTGATTGTTATAGAATGTTACAAGTCCAAAATGCCTTGGGTTGATGTATGTACAAATGTTTAGTTTTTGTTAAGCATGCTAAACCGATTGTCACAAATTATATGTATAAACATGCATCGAAACACCTACTAAGAAACTATGCATTCAAGGGCACTTATGAAACCGAGTCTTTTGGTTTAAATTTCTTATGTAGATTGAACAAGGTTGATAGAGCAGTGTCTATAAAGCACGTCACGTCAAAAGTGGTAGATTTTTTGCACTAAAAAAGGTGCGCTTTCAAAATCTAAAGCCAGACAGTGTAAAGTTCATGGCTCGAGAAATCACAATCCTCCGTTATATTTTAAGTTTTGTAGGTTAATGGTTTTTATTCTAAATTTCGAAACAGAACAACTTAGGATGTTTTTTTTGTCCTAGGGTAACTTAGGATGTTGATTTGACATTTTATGTTATTCGCTATATTACAAGCCAAAGTCAAGTTCAATCAAATACGAAATAGGTTTCAAATCTCTATGAAATATAATATAGGTTGACTTAATTTGACTTTTCGGGTTAACATTAGTTGCATGTTTTGTAGTATGAAGTTGAAGATAATGATACGATGATACTTGCGATCTTATTGCAGATGTGGAACATGCAAAATCGGCTGGTTGGAAGGTGTGTGCGCTCTCTCATCTATATTTCTTTGCGTGTCGAACGGACTCGGTTGGGCTGACCCACCGACCGTTTTTGCCCATTTTTTTTAATTTTCAAGTATAATGATTCAAGACGAATATATAGTTATATAACATTTTAATGGGGGTTAAAATTGCATTTGGATTACTCGGCAATGACTAGAAATCAAAAAAGGCAGCAATGGTGGTGGTTTAGACTTTAGAGCATGTTTATGCGGATGCATGGGCATCTGCATAGAGTTCGGTTGCAGCTGGAGCTGCATTAGTGGCTGATTTAGGTGTATTAACCTTCTTAAGAAGAGCTAGCAATTGATACCGGTTCTTTAAAAACCTTAAAGGGTGACACGTGTTATAACGAACATTTGAGGTAAAGGATCAAAATACTTGAGCATTCAACTCTGAGAGCAACTTAAACAACATTCTTGTTTTTTTCATGTATACAAGAGATGATCGGGTCTCAGTCAAGTCAGTCAATGAGCGGCCAAAGCATGTCTAAGATGGTCAACACGTCTGTCGAGGAGCTCGGGTGCGTTTCGGATTATAAACCAGTGACGCGGGAAGGTATATACACACACCCAAACTTTTAAGTTAACTATTATAATTTTATAACATATATTAGTATTGTGTGACGCGTGTGGGACATAACGAGCTTAACAGACTGAACGAACTTGTCTATACAGATGGATTTTTTGTGCTAATTCTACTTCCAGCTCAGTTGAAATCTTTTCTATTTGAGGTAAAACCATATTCCTACTGTGATGTTAGTTCCTGTTCTGTTAATCTGTTTCATCAATTCAAACTTACGACTCACTTGATTTGGCTTCTTGCTCTTGAAATACATAAAAAAAGTAGAGTGAATTTCAAGGATTGTCCTTTATCTTTATACCCATTTTCAGGCGCTGTCCTTTATGTTCAAAATTGACGAGTTTTGTCCTTTATGTTTTCATATCATACACGTTTTGTCCTTTAGGCCTAACCCAGTTAGTTTTTTCAGTTAAATTTTGTCATGTGCTTTGCACATGAGGGCATTTTTGTCAATTCAAAGGTTGCAGAAGCTTTGAGATGTAAATGTACCGTTGAACTTACCTTTGAATTGACAAAAATGCCCTGATGTGCAAAGCACATGACCTAATTTAACTGAAAAAACTAACTGGGTTAGGGCTAAAGGACAAAACGTGCATGATATGAAACCATAAAGGACAAAACTCGTCAATTTTGAACATAAAGGACAACGTCTGAAAATGAGTATAAAGATAAAGGACAATCCTTGAAATTCACTCAAAAAAGTATGATCTTTTATTTTCAAAATTCCAATTTAAATAAAAGGGTGCAACTTTTATTTTCAAAATTACATTTAAATAAAAGGGTGCAACTGCACGATTGGGCCAAAGTTCTCTTAAGTTCTAACTCTTTAGGAGGTACTCTACCTGCAGGATTGGGCCAAAGTTCTCTTAAGAAACTGTGAGAATTACTAATTAAAGATTTTTCTTACTTTCATTATACATTCTTATATCTATGATGTTTATGTTGTTTCACTATTTTAACATTTAATGCAGGGATTTATCGAACAATCAGATATCCGGGTCCATACCATATAGTTTAGGTTCTTCAAATCTACAACTTGTGTAAGCTACACTATACCCCTTACCCAAAATTATGTTCTGTTGCTTTCGGCGTATCTAAAAACATTAAACTATTTAATGTACAAGGAGATCTATTTATGCTTTTATATTTACTCGATTCACAGTCTCTTAAATGGTAACAAACTGGAAGGACAAGTGCCCGGAGAGCTTTACTCGGTTGGTGTCCATGGTGGAGAACTATATCCTCGTGTGGGTATGCTGTTTTTTGGTGCTAATTTGCGGGGAAATGTTATGTAGAGAGGTGGTGCTCTAATTGAGAAATTGGGAAGATCTTCGGCTGCATCAACTGCCATTTCTGTTGTGGATGCAATAAGATCACTCGTAACACCAACACCCGAGGGTGATTGGTTTTCAACCGGAGTAAGTTTCTTGTTGATACTTTCACCTTACACACGCTCAACATAAGTTGCGCATCCTTAGTTCCAAAGCTAAGTTTTTGCGATGAAAAAAATGCAGGTTTATACAAATGGAAACCCTTATGGAATAGCAGAGGGCATTGTTTTCAGCATGCCTTGCAGATCTAATGTGAGTAAAAACCTCAGTTTTCTTTTAATTCTTCATTTAATATGTATTTTTGAAATACATATATTCATTTTGCTTGGGGGATGGTGCTTATGAGTTTGTCAAAGATGTGATATTCGATGACTACATTTGTAAAAAAAAATTAAAAAGGTACTCGAAATCTTCACTATTGAATGTTCTTACTTTTCCATAACATTTGATACTAAAATGGCGGCTTCGTTATTGTTTTTCAGTCCTAGATGTCATGGATGGTTGGGATTGGCAGGTATATGAAGATCCTGATCACACACAGCCGATAGTCGCCGTTGTTGATGACCTTGTCGATACTTTGAAACAGTTCTCTTTCTTTACTGAAAGCCTTGGTTGCATTCATTCTTCCATCTTCAAAAGCATCCATGGCAACATCGTATCTCTCTCTCTATATATATATGTGTGTGTGTGTGTGTGTAGAAATATGATATGATATGCAAGCTATATCGTTTGTTTATTAATTAATATGTTCATGATGATTCATTGACAAATACCATTGTACGAGTTCGATTTGATTGAGTTTATGATGTTTAGGTTATCTCGATGAAGGCTCCAAGTATGTAATTTCATTTCTTTTTGTTTGATTTTTTAGGGTTTTCATCATCAGTTATGTTAATAAAATGAAAATATTGATGACAGAAAAACAAGTTAAATAGTAATATCATTTACTCAGAACTGGTTTGGGCCCAGTCCAGTGGGCTCCAGCCCATCCCTGGTTGGCCCATAATAGCAACAATTTTAAATATTTGTTTTTTTTTTTTTTTTTTTGTGAATTTAGGTTATATCTGAGAGCTTATCAGAAGAAGAGATTGCTGGATTAAGGGAATGTTTACGGCAATGGATACCGATAATAGCGGTGCAATCACATTTGATGAACTAAAAGCCGGTTTACGAAAGTTTGGTTCTACATTAAAAGATACAGAATACGCGATCGAATGGATGCAGTAAGATTATTATTAAAAATTTAAACCATCTTACCATCTTATTTTACCCAAGTTGTGGAAAAAATAGATAACGGCGTTTGTTTGCAGGCTGACGTGGACAACAGTGGGACGTTAGCTTTTCTATTTAGTATTTTTTTGATTTGACATGTTTGATATAAAAGAGAAAAGACTGATTAACAAGCAAATGGGTCAAAATTATGACCATTTGACAAGCCGACAGTTGGGTGATGATCCATTAAAAAGCAAATAGGTTGAAGTTGTGACCCATTAACAACCAAATGGGTCAAGGTTCAACCTGTGTCCATGTTGGTTGATTTATGAACTTGGTAATTTTGATTTTATAGGCACCAGAGGTGAATGCGGTGCCAAAAAAGAAGGAAGAAGGGGAGGCGTCAAACGCAGCCCACAACGAAGATAAAGAAGAAGAGAAAACCGAGGGTGCAGCGGCGGCGGCTCCTCGTAGAATGAAAAGATGCGATATCTAATGAGAGATGCACTGTTGAAGAATCTATAGTTGGTATTTTAAGGATGTTTTACCCATCATTGTTTAATCGATCTTGCAGCCTCCAAAATCTCCTTATTTTGTTTACTTTTCGGTCCTATAAACTGATATTCTGATTTTATGCAAAATTAATGTAAAACCCATCCCCAGTTTTTTCAAGAATAAACAAATAGAAACAGTTAATCATTGATATTGTATTATCTTGCACTACACATGTGGATAATTGAGATTTTCAGTCGGGTTTTTTTATCTCTAATAATTTATATTGATGAATTTGTTGTATTTTATTTTTAATTGTTCGGTTCATTCAGCGATGCCACACGCCATAGCTAAAACCAAACTGTATTCTTCGGTTAATCGGTTATGGCTTGACCGAATTATCGGTTAATTGTTTGGTTCGGTTAACGTTGGTTTAATTCGGTTATATGCTCACCCCTAGAACATACATATACCTGTTATGCTAAAGCAATCTGTTAGACTTTCTCTGCATGTGTGTGACCATATCGCATATAGGTTCAATGACTATTTTTTGTTTAATGAGATAAAATGTTAGGAACTTGGAATTGGTTGTCGTTCGTAGTAGACATCATATTTAAATTTGATATAAGTCGGAACACCCGCCGCAACGCGCGGGCATTCCCACTAGTATCAACTAAAAGTTCATAGGTAAAACTGAAAAGGCACAAACATTACTATTGTTTGTTATGTTATGTTATGAATTAATAATTAAATTAAAATAATAATAATTAATAATATACATCAATAAGGTGCTGTTTGTTTTTTAAGATATTAAATGTTTATTGTCTGCGGACCACATCTGCAGACATCTGTTGAAGAAGAGGTGGACCAAACCTCTGCAGTCTGCAAGGAGAAGACTGTTTGTTTTTTAACGTATGCAGACTTCTAAAATAAAAAGGTGGTGGTGTACGGACGGTGGTGGTAGGTGGTGGTGGTGCTGGACGGTGATGGTGGTGGTGGGTGGTGTACGGTGGTGGTGGTGGTGATGGACGGTAGTGGGTGGTGGATGATGGTGGTGTACAGTGGTAGTGGACGGTGGTGGGTGGACGGTGGTGGTGTTAACCCTCTACAAACATTAGAAGATATTAGAAGTGGTTGGGCCAAGTCTGCACCAAGAAGAGCTTGCGCAAACGTTTTTTTAATGAAACGTATCCAGAAAAACAAACAGTCTGCGCGTGACAATGTCTGCGCCGCTGTAACACCTCGTAAAATCACGTCTAATGATGTATTGACACGTGTAATAAACCCTAAGGAAGTCAAACATTGAATTTAAGGGACTAATTTTTCGAAAAATCGAAAACTTTGATTATGAAAGGACTGGAAGTGTTAGCATACCTAAAATAAGTTTCTAAATAACCTCTCACGATATTTATATTCACAAATGAGTCACTTGACGATCGAGTGTAGCCGTTTGCGGAATTAATTGAAAGTTTGCGCAATGAATGGTTAAAAGAGTCAACATGTTAATTCTTACCTCTGAGAGACCTTTTAACAAACCGGGAACTTCATGATATTTGATTATACTCTCGGGGATGCCAATTAGTGGCCGTTTAAGGTTTTTATGCCTATAAGTAAAGATACGCGCAACTTTGCAAGATAGAGGGACTAAAAGTGTCAATATGTTTAATTATACCTCTGAATGACCTTTTAGCGAACCCGAAGCATCGTGATGTTTAATAATACTTTCAAGAATGCCTAATATGGATTAGATGAGGCTTCAATGCTATTAAATGATGAGATGCGCAAGTTTGCGCAATATGACCTTTTGTAGAAAGATGGGCTTCGTTCTCACGATCGTTTCGCCTGGTCGCACGCCCAAAACGGACACCTGTAACCCAAGTTAGAGCCATTTTAGTGAAGCCTCTTTTGTCACGCGATCTTAGGCCTCCAAATACAAGATGGCCCGCTCCTCCAGACTTGGGCCCGCATCACTTATTTTGGAGCAACTTATAACTTATTGACTTATAAAAGTTAATAAGTTGTTTTTATAGTGTTTGGTTTAACTTATTTAAGTTGTTTTTGTGTGTTGAGAAGTTGTTTTTGAGAAGTTAGGATTTGTAACTTCTCACTTATGACTTATACTAGGTTATAACCCCGTGTATTACACGGGGTTGAATAAATAAATTTTATATACTAAATAATAAAAACAATATATCTTTAAAACCTCATTTATTGTACGGGTTAAATAAATATAATTTTATATATTGAATAATAAAAAATTATATCTATAAGAACCTTATTGTACAGGTTGAATAAATGTAATTTTATATACAAAATAAAAAAGTTATATCTTTAAAACCACGTGTATTACACGGGTTAAATAAATGTAATATTGTTTATCAAATAATAAAATAATACATCTTTAAAAACCCTCATTTATTACACGGGTTGAATAAATGTAATTTTATATACCAAACAATAAAAAAATTACATCTTCAAAAATATGCGCATTATACGGTTTGAATAAATGTAATTTTCTGTACTAAATAATAAAAAATTTATATCCTTAAAAAACCCCGTGTATTGTACGAATTGAGTAAATCTAATTTTATATATCAAATAATAAAAAATTATATCTTAAAAAACCTCATGTGTTACATGGGTCGAGTAAATGTAATTTTGTACAGTGAAAATAAAAATATTTATATATTAATACAAAGTTTGGTTTTCGTGATAAAAATAGATTATTCTGTTGTTGAAAAATTTGTTAACAAAGTCTCAATCAATTTAACCATTTATTTAAAACCCCGTAAATGTATAAATGATAAATAATATTAGTTAATTTTATTTTAAGTTTCGTAAAATTTATTTTATACCAAACTAAACAAAACGTTCAAATATAATTAATTCAAATAAATAATATTATAAATGAGAAGGAGATTAAACTAAATAATAATTATTCATAAGATATTAAACTAATAATATTTAGTAGGAGAGTTATCTATAATATAAGATATTAAATTAAATAATATTTTGTAAGAGGATTATCTATAATTAATTAGAAGAGATTAAATTAAAATAATAATTATCTATAAGAGATGACCTAATATGATGACAAGTGTCCCTAAAGTGGTTTATTTTGAGTAAAAGAAAACGTGAAGTACACTTAATGCATTGTTTCCCACTTCCACATGTAAAGAGTAGGGTAAATGGTTACATGACCGTCCTTACTCATAGTTAAAACAAAAGATAGAGTTGTTTATGTATTATCATAGTTTCTACTTAGAGTTAGTTGGACAAAACGTCCATCTACACTTGTAATATTGTATAGATTCAATTAAAAACTATAAAAAATAATTTATGACACTTCGTATAGATTCGATTAAAAACTATAAAGAAAATAAATTATAACACTCCACTTTCAACAATATCAAGAGAAAAAAGAAAAAAGAAAAAAGAAAACATATGAATTTGATTCCCAAGCATAAACAACTTTTATTATATTTCAACTTTTTTACGGATGTTTTTATTTAACAATTTCAAATCAAAATTAAATCCGTAAATTATAGATTAGATTTAAAACACATTTTACACTTTAGATTTACAATCAAAATAAAATTCTAATATAATATTTAAACCTTTTTAATTTAAAATTTATTAATAAATTATTGATGCCCTCATTGAATGACATGTGTCCCAAATCAGGTTTCTTTTATTATATATAGTATAGATAAGTTAATAAGTCCTTTTTGAGAAGGAATCCCAAACACCCCGTAAGCTGGCTATTTTGATAAGTCAACTTTTTTGTTGGTCATTTTTGTAAATTTCTCTAAGTTTTTTGTGATAAAAGTAAAATAAGGAGCATTTAGAGATATGATAATAGTTAGTCAACAAAGGTGAAAGAAAGATAAAGGGATCCAAGAACATTCCACTAATTACATCCACATATATATTGTGTAAAAGTACTTGATAGGGATAAGGTTTGTACCTGCCTACCTAAACAATAATAATGTCTATATGTATTTACTCACATACACACACTAGGAGACTCTGAAGTCTGAACCACAGAAACAAAACCATCACAACACTCTCAACAATGGCTGTTGAACTTATGGAGACACTGAAAGAAGCTATAACCGCCTACACCGGACTCTCTCCCACTACTTTCTTTACTGTTCTCGCCGCCGGTATCACCGTCTACTACATGGTCTCCGTTTTCTTCAGAAGATCCTCCCATCTCCATCAACAACACAGCCCAATGTCTTCCGAAGAAGATGTGCAGAGCAGGTGTTGTATCATCGATTTTTTAAGTGTTTGATTTAGTGCCTTTTTGAAAAAAAAAAAAAATAGCATTCTGCTTCACTTTTGGGAAAGAAAAAAAAAGTAAAGTTTTAATGGCAGATTCATATTCTTGCTTTTATTATACTAATTCCAAACAAATTCTGATCTACAGATCAATGGCATCTTCATCCTCCTCCTCCTCTTCTCACTCATTGAAACATGAAGTATTTCTAAGTTTTAGAGGAGAAGACACCCGCAAGAACTTTGTGGATCATCTCTACGAGGATCTTGTACAACAAGGAATCCAAACATACAAGGATGATGAAACACTTGCTCGGGGTGAGCGAATCGGTCCAGCCCTCTTGAAAGCTATCCAAGAATCACGCATCGCCCTTGTTGTATTCTCCGAAAACTATGCAGATTCATCTTGGTGCTTGGACGAGCTTGCACATATTATGGAGTGCGTGGACACGAATGGGCAAATCGTGATTCCCATATTTTATCACGTGGATCCATCGGATGTGAGAAAACAAAAGGGGAAATATGGAAAAGCATTTTTCAAACATGAGAGGGAAAATAAGCAAAAAGTTGAATCATGGAGAAAAGCTCTGGAAAAGGCAGGCAACCTCTCTGGATGGGTCATCAATGACACTGAAAATAGGTAATTTTCTCTCTTTTTTATGCTTAAGAGATATTTTGCATTCTATAAAACGAGTCTATGTAAGTTTTGCTTTTATTGTTTGACAAGTCAAATGAGCAAATTTGATAGATAACAATAAAGCTCGTCAAATAAGTTAGTAGGCGGGTTTAATTAAAATATAGTTACTATATATTGCTATAGTTTAATTTTTAACCTTTGTAATTAGATTTAGAGTAAGGGGCTATTTGTTTACTTCTTAATGAGACTCTTAATGGTTCAGATCTCTTACTGGTTCAGTACTTAATGGTTTAGACTGTTTGTTTCACAAGCAGATGTTTGAATAGTCAGACATTTTCCTTTGAATGGTTAAGCACTATACAGAGTCTGAATGGTTAAGACCTCTTACTGATTCAGCACTTAACCATTCAGAATTTACCAAAACAGCCCTAAATTATGGTTTTGGTCCCAGTATTTTAGTGGTTATTGCTATATTTTACAAAATTTGGGCTGTTTGGCAACTTCTGAATGATTAAGTGCTGAACGAGTAAGATGTCTGAACCATTAAGTGCTAAATCAGTAAGAGGTCTGAATCATTAAGAGTCGGTATAATACTTAACCGTTCAGAGGCAAATGTCTGACCAATTCAGATTACAGGTCTTAATCATTCAGACTCAATATAATGTTTAACCATTCAGAGGTAAATGTCTAATCCATTCAGACATTTGCTCGTGAAACAAACAGTTTGAACCATTAAGTGCTGAACTAGTAAGAGGTCGTAAGAGGTCTGAACCATTAAGAGCCTCATTAAGAGGTAAACAAACAACCCCTAAATGTCTTGTAATTTTCATACCAAAGTTTCTATTTTATTGCGGTATTGATCCACCACACTAACTCAATCCAATTTATAGTTAAGGGACATTTACATATATCCCCTTATTAATAGACCTTATTACATATTTACCCAACTCTTAAATCAATTACATATTTTCTTTTTTTAAACCATATATATTACGTATTTAACTAATTAATAATTTGTATTATTTATAAGAAAGTGTTTAATTCATGGTGCCAAGTGGTTACTAGTACATTCTGAATTAGCCACGAGACTATTAAGTGAGTGGGAGCGTGTTCTAAATTCTAACTATCCTTATTTATCCATTGTGCAGTTATGAAGCAAAATGCATCAAAGAAATTGTTGGTACAATTTCTAGTAGGTTGTCTTCACTAATTACAGGCGACTATAAAGATCTGATTGGAATGGAGACCCGCTTACGTGATCTTATATCAAAGTTGGAAATTGGGTCCGGTGGTGTGCGCATGGTTGGAATATGGGGAGTTGGGGGTGGTGGTAAGACTACTCTCGCATCTGCTGCTTATATGGAAATTTCTCACCTATTTGAAGCATGTTGTCTTCTTGAAAATATTAGTGAGGAATCAACCAAGGATGGTTTGAAAAAGTTGCAAGAAACTTTTCTATCACTTGTTTTGAAATCTAATGAGGTTGTAGGGAGTGAGATAGAAGGAAGAAGCACGATAAGGAGAAGGCTATGTCACAAAAGGGTTTTAGTTGTTCTCGATGATGTTGATGATCTTGAGCAACTTGAGGCGTTAGCTGGATCCCATGATTGGTTTGGTGAGGGAAGCCGGATAATAATTACTACCAGAGATAAGCATTTGCTATCCTCCAGGGCCCACACAAATATTTATGAAGTGAGTTTGTTATCACATTATGAAGCAATGAAGCTCTTCAATAGACATGCATATCACAAAGATAAACCTATTGAAGATTATGAGAAGCTTTCATTGTGTGTAGTTTCTTATGCTGGTGGGCTTCCGTTAGCGCTCAAAGTTCTAGGTTCTTTTCTATATGACAAAGACAAGGATGAGTGGAAGAGTACGTTGGCCAAGTTAAAATGCATCCCGGAAGAGAAGGTCATGGAGAGACTCAAAATAAGTTATGATGGACTTGAACCCTACCAAAAAGACTTATTCTTAGATATTGCATGTTTCATGAGAAATAACTACTTATGGAAGATAGATCGTGCAATGATGGTGCTTGATGCTTGTAATTTGCACCCTGTTATAGGGATAAAGGTGTTGGAACAAAAATCCCTCATAAAAGTTGTAGATGGTGAATTTGAGATGCATGACTTGATAGAAGAAATGGCCCACTACATTGTTAGAGGGGAACACCCTAATAATCTGGAGAAACATAGCAGGATTTGGAAGTGGAAAGATCTTGAATACCTCTGTGATATGGGGGCAGCTGCACCTTCATTGGTTAAATTAACTTTGCAAAAATATATTTTGTATATGTGCATCTAATGACGTTTGTCTATAGCGTTATTGACACAGTTTGGTTCCTTTGATTAATTAACACAGGAAAATGAAGTATTAGCTAATTTGCCAAGACATATCAGCCATCCAGGTCTATTTGATGTTGTTGCAAACATGAAGAAACTTCGGTGGATTCGTGTGTCTAACTATCCAGCATCTTCATTCCCATCAAATTTTCAGCCAACAAAGCTTTGTTGTCTAATGTTGGGAGGTAGCCAGCAAAAAAAACTCTGGGAAGGGTGTAAGGTAGGTAAATATTGTAGTTTCAGAAACCATTGCAATGCAACTGTGAAATGAACATAAAATGAACATATTTAGTTATTAGAGTTACTAATGAGTTAATTGCATTTAGTTAGTTGTTTGTTAGATGGTGGTTTTAGACATCTTTATAAATAGAGGTTTATATAACATAGATATTACATTAACAAAAATACATGTCATGCTTTCTCTACGAAATTAGGAGTCGATTAGCTTCGTTTCGATTTCCTGAATAGTCAACATTATAAGCATGCTATTAGTATATAAACTTAGCATTAGGAATTTATTATTATTATTATTATTATTATTATTATTATTATTATTATTATTATTATAGTTATAGTTATAGTTATAGTTATAGTTATAGTTATAGTTATAGTTATAGTTATAGTTATAGTTATAGTTATAGTTATAGTTATAGTTATAGTTATAGTTGTAATTATAGTTATAGTTATAGTTATAGGCGGTTATGAAACTAACCGGCCAAGTATATATATGTAATCTCTGTGAACATTATGAATTACCAAGATATTTCTCAATACAATATCCAAATGCAAGTTTCTCGGTCCTCTGTACAAACACACACACAAACATGAATACGATGACGGCTTCCGTTAACACATGCCAAATGCTTTAAGGAAACTTTTGATGATATTGGGAGAAGTAATAAATTTAATATAACAAATTGTCTATAATACAACATTCTGACCAGGATCGAGGAGACTTTCAGACGATATGACGATATGATGTAAAAATGATATGATATTTTAAGAAATAGGAATTTACTATGCATGTTAGAGGTTGTTATTATAATATGCTAGTTTAAATTTGTGTATAAATTAAGAGCTCCTGCCTAATGATCAATGGTCCGGCAAGAAGTATGCCAATGTGAAAGGAAATTATTGTATAGTTGCCGACTTTTTTGACTTTTGCTACTTGTCTTGAAACAGCATCTACCAAATTTGAAAATTCTTGATCTTACTTATTCAGAGAACCTAATCACCACACCAGATTTTGTCGGCCTTCCATGTCTTGAAAGATTGATTTTAAAGGGTTGTAAGAGTTTAGAAGAGATTCATCCATCAATCGGAAATCACAAAAGGCTTGTTTTCGTGGATATGAGCTACTGTAAGAGACTTAAAAGCTTTCCACCCATCATACAGATGCAAATGTTAGAGACTCTTAATCTCAGTCATTGCAGTCAACTTCAACAGTTTCCGAATATCCAGTCGAACATGGTAAGCTTGGTAACCCTTCATTTGCATTTAGTTGGTTGTTGTTTTGAGTTTGTGACACATCTACAAACAGAGGTGTAGATTGCATATTTCATTAAGAAAAATACATATCATACCGTCTCTGTAGATTAAAGACAAATTAGCTTTGTTTCAGTTTAGTTTCCTGAATAGTCAACATTACACGAATACCAAATGCTTTAAAGTAGCTTTTGATGATATTGCCAGAGGTAATAAATTTAAGGGACAATTGCATATTTCCCTTTAAAAAAAATTTTAATTGCGTATTTACTCAACTTAAAATTAAAATTGCATATATCCTCTTATTTAATTAATAAAATTGCAAATTTACCCATTTTGATTTATTTTATTCCAAACAAATTAGATAATGATTATTTTACCCTTATTTTTACAAAAACTTTTAAAACTTACATATTTACCCATTTTTACTACTTTTTCTGGCTTTTTCTGCAATTCTTTTTATTTTTTTACATTTCGCTAGTTAGATTTTTTTTTCAATTTTTTACAATTTTACTAAGTTATTTGTTTTGTTTTTTCTTTTAATTATTAAATGTATTTTAATGTATATATCTATAAATTAGCCGAAAATCACAAACACCCCTAGATCTATACCTTCAACTACCTTTAATAATTAAAAGAAAAACACAAACACCCTCTTGTACACGTTTTTAAGAAAACGACAAATGTAAAAACGAAATGGATAAATATGTAAATTTTTAAAGTTTTAGTAAAAACAAAAAGAAGTGTAAAAAGTAAAAATAATTGTGAAAGAAAAAAAGAATATGTTTAAAAAATGAAAAAAAAAAAAACTAGCGAAATGTAAAATGTGAAAAAGCCTCAAAAACTAGTAAAAATGGATAAATATTTAAAATTTTAAGGCTTTAGTAAAAGTAAGGGTAAAATAGTCATTGTATAATTTATATTGAATAAAAATAAATCAAAATGGGTAAATTTGCAATTTCATTAGTTAAGGAAGGGATATATGCAATTTTAATTTTAAGTTGGGTAAATATGCAATTAAGAAGATTTTTAAGAGGAAATATGCAATTAACCCTTATTCTGAGCGTAGATTTTTGGGCGAGGATCGAGGAGACTTTTAGACTATATGATGTTATAAACTATTGGAATATACCTTGTGTACAAACCAACCCGGTTGTGCGGAATCCAACCGAGATAGCAAACCGAGATAGAACACGCAAATGATAAACACACAAGACTCAACGATTAACACCACTTGTATTAAACGTATGAAAGGTCCAGTTACAAGCACAAGGTTTACAAATCAGTCCTGTAAACTCTCTCAGTGTGTGTGTGTGTTTTTCTGCTCTAAGTGTTCTCTCTTGTCTAACTGTCTAGCCCCCTTTTGAAATGAACACAACACACGGGTATTTATACCCAAAACAGCAGGTCTGGTCGAAGGATCAGACAGACTGATCGAAAGATCATCTGTCGACCAGAAATGGCTCGAATGATCCACATGTACCACGAAGGATGATATCCTTCGTGGTCCATCTGTCGAATGTTTATGTTTCGAGCTCATCATCGAAGGATCTAAGTTATCCTTCGATGACCATCCTTCGACCCAGCCATATTACAAACATTTCTAACTGTTTTGCCAAGTCAAACCGGAGGATGGTTGACTTGGTCAAACTTACATCAAAGACATCGTTTTACATCGTGACCGAATACAGACAAAGTACAGACATAAGTGCACCAACAAACTCCCCCTTGGCTGTAGCTTTGTCTGGCTGTAGCTTTGTCTCGATCTCGATCTTCAATCTTGTAGGTCCTTCGTGTCTTCAAGTCTTTGACTTCTTTTCAAGTCTTCAATGTCGGAGGATCTTCAAAGTCTTCACGTCTTGAAAGCAGAAAGTGTACCAACAAACTCCCCGTTACATGTAGGAAGTGTGTTGACAAACTCCCCCTTAACATAAGCTCCCCCTTGAGTTATGCTCGTGAAATACTTGTTCTTTATGAAGTGAGATCCTTGTGGTGTTGATGATGGTCAGCGGCAACTCGATTATCTTCATCATTTGAGTGCCTTCACGTCGTGTCTTCATTCCGAAGCTTGTCATCGACCATGTTCTCCTTGCCTTTAGAATCTGCACATGCAACAAATCTAAACGCGTAATGAGAACAACCGCCTGGAATATATAAAATAAACAAATGACACACGTGTGACCATTGTTTAAACAAACACCGTCCGACAGTTTGAAAGTTTAAAGTATTTTATCAATTTCAATTTTAACTTTCAACACTTGCAAATTTCGACCGTTTATGAAGTTTTAGTCATTTTCGGTTTTCGTTCAGGTTTCAGGTAACGAAGACTTGAGCTCCAACATCGTACGATCGAAAATAAAATAGATAATAAAATCTTTTTGGCTTTTATAAAGTTTATGTTAAAACACGCCTAAAATCTTTTTGGACTTTTTGAATATTTAAAATGTAAAGACTGAAAGCAGTAAATAAATATATACAAAGATGCAGAAACTGAAAGCATAAAAAAAAATATTTACAGACATTCTTTTTGCGAGTTTCGAGGGTAAGAGAATCATATCAGTGTACGGTCATGCCAAAACGCTCTTGTTGTTCAATTAGTTAACATTAAGATAAGCATCCTATAACAATTATCGGTATTGTTGTCCACATAAGCTCAACTTATCAGATGTAATCATGGCGAGGGGATACGTTAAGGTATGATTTATACTTACCGACCGGTGTTCATCCACATCACGACACATTCCCGTATCAAGGTATGCACGAGGGTTCATCTTACCGGTGAGTATACCGATTATCATCTGTTTGACCGTATATGATGTGAGATTCTCACTTATTTTGATTGAAAACAAGCCCTATGTGATAGAATCACTTATTGAGGAGGAACTTGATTTTCGATGCATGAGGGCACAGGAGCAAGTCCGTGAACAGGTCAGTACTTTCGTACAGCAGAGAGACGAACTTGACTCCCGGAAAGAATTTGTGATATTTTATCACTTATTTTGATTGGACATGTGATTGGTGATCACTTATTGAGGTCGTATGCAGTATGTACACGTATGTATAGTATCATGGAAGATCTAGACTTGCGTCCCCGTTATTTTTCGGTAAAAGATACAACCATGATACCCAGATGATAAGCAGCATAAAGACCGAATATCTCAGAACCTCGGCAATCTCTCAAACGAAATTTCGGTACTAAGACCATATGCCAATGAATGGTTCCCACCTGGTCTTCAGTCGGATTTAAGTTTATATCACCCTGCACACTTTAAAATGATTGTGAGCCTACCGATACATCTTATATAGAGCTGCTTATCGCTTTTTCATTTTAAGATTTAAGGAGGTTTAGACAGACCACTGATGTACTATCATTTTCTCTTTTGCTCGCCAGGAAACTCATTTTTGCTTTTCTATTGTTTTTGGGTTTTTGAAATTTTTCAATGTTTTTGGGTTTTTGAAATTTTTCAATGTTTTTGGATTTTCAAATTTTGGATTTACTCCCCCTAAAATCAATAAACTAAGACAAATTTAAAACACAAAGATATTTACAAAAATGATTTTCCGATGTGGATTACTCTTGCTTGACCTTAATGCCGTTTACCAATAATAAATAGTCAAATCTTGATTTGTCAAAAGCTTTGGTAAAAAGGTCGGCACTTTGGTCATCGGTGTGGACGTAAGCAACATCGATTAGCCTTTTCTCAAAGCAATCACGTATGAAGTGATACTTAATTTCGATGTGCTTAGTCTTTGAATGCTGCACAGGATTTCTAGTGATCTGTAAGGCAGCAGAATTATCAACGTAAATAGGAGTAGTTAGGAATTCAAAACCGTAGTCGCGCATTTGTTGTTGGATCCATAGGACTTGGGAGCAACAACTTGAGGCAGCAATGTATTCAGCTTCGCATGTTGATGTAGCGACGCACGTCTGCTTCTTGCACTGCCATGTGACTAGGCGATTTCCCAAAAACTGACATCCAGCCGTTGTGGATTTGCCATCGATTTTGCATCCGCCAAAATCAAAATCACTGAATGCGATCAAGTCAAAGTTATTATCCCTAGGGTACCATAGACCGGTGTCAGGGTAACCCTTCAAATAACGAAAAATCCTTTTTACAGCTGCAAGATGTGAGGCCTTCGGGTTAACTTGATATCTGGCAAGCAGGCACGTTGAGTACATTATATCTGGTCTTGATGCTGTGAGGTACATAAGAGATCCGATCATCGCGCGGTAGTAGGAGGGGCTAACTGCTTCACCCTTCAAATCTGGAGTAATTCCGTGATTTTGTGACAATGGGGTACCGATGGGCGTTGCATCAGACATCTGGAACCGGCTCAAGATGACACCAACATATTTAGTCTGATGGATGAATATCCCAGACTCGGTTTGTTGTATTTGTAGGCCCAAAAAGAAAGTCATTTCCCCCATAGCACTCATCTCGAATTTATCCTGCATTACACGTTCGAAATCCCTACACAAAACATCATTAGTAGAACCAAAAATAATATCATCAACGTATACATGTACCAGTAGAAGATCTCCATCTTGTTCTTTGATGAAAAGAGTACAATCGATAAGACCTCTGCGAAAACCATTCTCCAGCAGATAATTAGATAAGGTTGCGTACCAAGCTCGCGGTGCTTGATGAAGACCATAGAGAGCTTTGTTGAGCAACCAAACCCGATCGGGATGGATAGGATCTTCAAAACCTGGAGGCTGTTCGACGTACACCTCTTCTTCTACCACACCATGTAAGAATGCACTTTTCACGTCCATCTGGTATACCTTGAAACCTTTGAAGGAGGCATAAGCCAGAAAAATCCGAATTGCTTCTAGACGTGCAACAGGTGCATACACTTCGTTGTAGTCGATCCCTTCAATCTGACGAAAACCTTGAACGACTAGCCTTGCTTTGTTTCGAATAACGATTCCACGGTCATCCTTTTTGCATTTAAACACCCAACGGGTACCAATCTTCTTATAACCAGCAGGTTTCTCTACGAGTTTCCAGACACCAAGCTTCTGGAATTGTTGCAGTTCTTCCTGCATTGCTTCAACCCAAGAGCTATCTTTCAAAGCATCTTTCCAAGTTCTTGGTTCTTCCTGTGAGACATAACACACGAAAGACCAATCATTTTGTTTACCAGATTCTCGGATAGTTGCATACAAGCCTGCATTGTTGTTGTTTCGCAACATGTTTCTCGTTTGAACGCCACTTTGAACATTTCCGATGATGTTTTGTTGAGGATGGGTATTGTGAATCCTTGTTTCTGGATTATCTTGAACTGGAATATTTGTACCCAGATTGTTGAGATTGAGATCAACAATCAATTCAAGGCCCGGAATTGACGAAGAGGATGATGCAGAAGTTTCAGCTGTTCTAGGGACATCCACTGGAGGAGTACCCTCTGAAATACCATGTACTGCTGCTGTTGGTCCTTGATCTGCATCTAGAAATTCGTCATCCTCTGAAGATTCGTTCAATTCGGTAGCATCTTGAAAATCCTCATTGTCGAGAGCATTATTGTTCACTGAAGATGGTTCTTGATTGACAATAATGGGACGAACCAACGGTGAATCTGTTGCATTGTCGCTCTCGAAAAACATCCTTGCCGCAGCACTTTCTTCAACTGCTTCAACATTGATCGAATTGAAAAAGTCATCGTACTCAAACATCCAAGGCTGACCAGGATTTCTAACTGGCAAAGTGTGCCTTTGTACTCTGACTTCAGACCATTCCTCGACCCTTTTAGTCTCGAGATTCCAGACTCTTAAGTTCGGGGTGGAATACCCAAGAAAGTATCCCTCAATTGCTCTTGCCCCGAACTTTCCATTAGGATCGATTATCGTGCAAGGAGCTCCAAACGGTTCAAGATATGACAAGTCTGGTTTCCGTTTGTTAATAAGCTCAAAGCAGGTTTTGTTGTGCCTTTTGACTGTAAGGACTCGGTTCAATGTGTAGCATGCAGAGGACACAGCTTCAGTCCAGAAGGGAATCGGTAACTGTGACTCTACCAACATTGTCCTAGCAGTCTCGATCAATGTGCGGTTCTTACGTTCAGCGACGCCATTCTGTTGAGGAGTATAAGCTGCACTAAATTCGTGAAGAATACCTTTTGAAGTGCAAAACTCCGCCATGGCATGATTTTTGAATTCAGTACCATTGTCGCTACGTATCCGCCTAACTTTCAAGTTATAAAGATTCTCAATCTGAATGATTAAGTTTTTGATAATACCGAAGGTTTCACTCTTATGTGCCATGAACGCCACCCAAGAAAATCTTGAATAATCATCAGTTATCACGAGGCAATATTGATCATTCCTAATACTTTTGTGTTTGACAGGACCGAACAAATCCATGTGCAAACGTTCAAGAGGAACAGCCACCGTGTTGACTTTCTTTGTAGGGTGTCGCTTCTTCGTTTGTTTTCCTTTCTGGCACGACACACAGACGTCTTGAAGATGAAAATTTTTAAGAGGAACACCATTCACCAATTCATTTGACACCAAATGATTCATTTTGCGTAAGTGAATGTGACCCATTCGTCTGTGCCAAGAGATTGTGTCTTTTTCTGTGGCTTTGGAAACGAAACATGTTGCTTGTGCAGACGTTGTGATAGCTTGGCTCATATCAAGGACATACAAATCATTTATCCTTGGAGCCGACAAGAGAATCCATTCTTTTGGAATTTTGAAGCCGGGTTTCAGCACATAACATCCATTTGCATCAAAGTGTACTGAGAACTGCTTATCACAAATTTGAGAAACACTAAGAAGATTGTGATCAAGTTGTTGTACAAAGTTGATCTTATCAAAGCTAACAACCCCGTTGGAAATCATTCCTTCACCAGTTATATATCCGCCCTTATCTCCAGCAAAAGCAACATAACCTCCTCTAATAGATTTGACGTCGTAGAGAAGCTTCATGTCGCCTGTCATGTGCCTGGATGCCCCACTATCAACAATCCAATGACTACTGACAGTTCCTCCTGGAACACCCTGCACATGAACTCACATAATTAGTTGGAGATGGGGACCCAAGCCATTGTGGTCTTGGGTCTTCCATTTTCATCAATAACAATAACCTCTATTCTTTGATGATTTGAAAATTGTGATGGTCCCCCTGATTCTTTAACAGATTTTGGTTTCCAGGTCTGTTGAGTTTTACCAGCTTGATTGTTAGAAAATTTAACTTCATGATTGTTCGAAGTTTTTGAAAATTTGGAGTTTTCTGGTTTAATTGAAACAGATTGCTTTTGAACCACATCAGTTTTAATCGCCTTTTCAATTTTCTTGACCTGTTGGCGTTTCTGTTTCTTTTCCCTTTCTCTTACAAGTCGGGGATCTTGTTTTACAGAAACAGATCGCTATTGGTGATTGTGTTCACGGGGATCATCATCAATTGCTTTCAACTTATGAAGATACGGGCAATTTCGAATGATATGCCCAATTGTACCACATTCAAAACATGATCTTCGTTCAACAAACCCCGAAGTATCATGTGGTCGTCTTGCCGATGATGAACTTTGTGATCCCGAGGTACTAGGCTTTGAACTACTTGGTTCATTCCTTTTCATCACAGTTGCTTTCTTGACAAAATCTAAGTTAGATTGATTTTCAAATGTAGCAATTTTGTCCGTTCCCTTAGATTTCACAAAGTTCACATTCTTCTTCTTCTTCTGATTCGGCTTCTTTGGACTTTGAGTCGGTGCCTTACCTTTGGATTTGGTATGATTTTGCTGGGTCTGCACTGTTGGTAATTTCTTATTCCCAAATTGTTTTCTAACTTCAGCCTTTGGGATAGGAGGACACTGTGTGACTGTAACATGTGGTCCTTTCTTACCCAAAAACTTACTTGTTGAATTTTCAAAGACTTTACTAATTAGAGATTGATTAACATTCTTAATAGGAAAATCTTTGTCAGAATAGATTTTATCATCACCAACTAGAGTGTACAGCAAATCCACACTCTCCGACTCTTGTGCAGACGAGGACTCGATTGCAACAGTCTTAGCGGGTTTTGCAGGAGGATCACACAGAATATGATTCTCAAGAGGTATGTCCTCTTCGTTTATCACCGCATCAGACTTTGCTGAATCGGTATCATCAGACTCATCATCAGAAGAATCAGCATCCTCAATCACAACTGAAGGATCCTGATTCTGTTCAGCAGTTACAAATGTATCCGCTGACACATCTGAATCGGATGATACTTCTTTCTTGTATCCGAGCCCTGTTGCAAATTCCTCAACGTCCAAAGGAACAGATGGTTCAAAATGAGTCCTATACTCTTCATCAGGCAGGGCATCAAAATTGTTTCTCACGGGTGGTGGACATTTCTTATAACCTATGCATGTGACATCCCGTTTCTCTTTCTGAACGTCAATGATGTGATCCAACACATAGCTAGAGCTCAAATAACTGTCTAACTTAAGTCGGATCGCCTCACTTTCAGTTTTAACACAAGCCATCTCTTTTTGCATTACCTCAAGACGAGTTATATACAGGTTAATGTCAGTTTGTTTTCTTGAAACCATTTTAGTCAGCTCTGTTTTATCTTTCTTTAATGTTTCAATCATTGACTTAAATTCCTTTTCATGGTTTTCATAAAACATGTTGGCTTCAGTGCATTTTGAAAGATCAACGGTCAATTTCTGATTGTGAATAAATGTCACATCATATTTCTCTTGCAAAGCCTCGTGTTTGCTTTGCAATTCACACCACCTATCATTCATAGAAACATGTTTGTCTTGCAAGTCAAACAAACTAGCTTGTAAAGCATCATGTTTGCCTTGCAACTCAGACATGTTTGCCTCTAAATCAGCACATTTAACACGCAAACTATCACAATTATCACAGCTAACAGAAGTGAGTTCATCGACACATACCTGACTTGATGAACTGTCGACATTAGCCATAAAGGCTGAATGGAGAGAAGACGAAGAATAAGCAGCTTGATCCACTAAAATAGATCTTCTTTGAATTCCTGCTGCAGTTTCTTCCAAGAGTTCATCAATATCTGCATCGATTAACGCATTTGATGTCTCATCCACATGATCATCACCTGAGCTCGAGGATTCTTCATCCGAACTTCTGCTATAACCAGAAGAGTCTTCATCCTCAGAAGAGTCACCACCATTGGCGGAAGATTCTCCACCACTGGTGTGATTAAGATCCTTGACAATCTCAGCAAAACACGCCGTTCCATCCGGAGCATCATTTCCCAACTGTAGTGACCAGTCACAACCTTCATCTACTTGAACCACAAGTGCCTGGTTGGCATTTGATGGTCCTGCTTGGCTTTGGTTGTTGACAGGTACCAGCGTACGAACATTGTTCCTGTTCTGGTTCTGCTGGTTGCCTTGGTTTCTGAAAGGATTCTGGTTTCCATGCTGAGCTGGTCTTGTGCATTCCCTTTTGAAATGACCCCGTTCACCACAGTTAAAGCACTTTACAGCTTGCTTGTCGAACCCATACTTGGTGTCTTTCTTGCTTTTCAAGCTGGTTCTTCCAGTTCTTTCCATGAAATCTTTTGCTCTCCTTACAGCACTGGCGAAAGCCCATTTGATGTCCATCAAATCCATCTCATCCTTATCAATCTGCTGATAGTCTTCTTGTGTCAGATTAATGTTCCCAATCTGACCTTCCACTAATCCACAGTATGCGCTCACCACAGTGTTTAGCAGCTCCATGTGTTCCTTTGCTACTTCCACACTGACTTTAGAAAAACTTGAGGTGTCGAGCCGTACTGTATTTGGTTTTGATTGTTGACCAGCAGATGATGTGCTTCCATAACACGCTTGCTGTTGAGGAGGAAGTGGATTCCCGAACATATCAGTTGCTCTGATTTGCTGTTGCTGTTGTGGTGCTGGTTGAGGAGCTGGATTCAGCGGGTTTCCAAACATATCTGTTGTTGGAGGAGGAGTGCCATACAAGCTCGTGCTAGACACAAATGCTGTTTGAATTGGAGCGTGTGAAGAAGGTTTTGTAGAAGTGCTAGAAGTTCCATAATAAATTTCAGGATTTTGTGGCACTGCAACTCTTTTTGCCTTGAGAGTTTCTTCCTGATTCTTGTTTTCCAGGAGTTGAGCAAAATCACTGAAGCTTGTTGTATCCAAAGTGCCATTGTACTTCATGATTTCTAAGAAATTACTCCATTGAGGTGGCAGTGCATCTGCAAACTTCTTCACTATCTCTGCTGAAGTTGTTACAACCCCAGTATTTGCCAATTCAGTCAGCAAATGAGTAAATCGACTTGTCAAATCTCCTAGAGATTCATTCTGCATACAAACAAAACCATCAAACTCTTTCTTTAGCAGATCTTTTCTTAATTGACTTGTTGCTTCATTTCCTATGCCCCTTATCTTCAATGCGTCCCACAACTTCTTCGTTGTCTTGAAACTGACAAATTGATGATAAATGTCTTTGCTTAACGCCTGAGTAAGAATAGCATATGCTTTCTTTTCTAAGTCATAGATCTTCTTCTGGTCTTCCGTAAGATCAGCAAACGTAGCAGCAGATGAAGCGGCAACCTCTATCGTTTGATCAAAATCTGTGATGAAACGCAACCACAGTTCTGTATTTTGACCAAGGACATATGTATGAAATCTGTCAAACCATCCCGGATATTCACTTAAATGCATCAACTTTGGAGGCCTATTCAAACTTCCCGTTTCACTTTCGCTTAGTAAAATGCTTTGAACACTTGGAGCTTGATTTGATACGAATGCCCATTGACCGGTAGATGTAGCATTAGCTTGCGAACCCGAATCCGGAGCTGGAGTACCAAAATACATCTCTGCATTTACCGGAACACCCCACATCGAATTCATTTTTGATCAAGAAAAATAATACCAGCCGAAGGATACCTGTCGAAAGACTTGAAAAACACAAACTGTTAAACACAAACAGACTAATGATCGAAAGATCAACACCTGTTCGAAGGATCAACAGGGTTCGAAAGATCACTGTTGAACTTTCGAACAATGATTTCGAAAGATTCTCTACACGAAGGATCCTTATCTTTCGAAAAAGAACTGTAGACCGAAAGATGAACACGAAAGATGACTTCGAAAGACTCCCCAGTCGAAGGATCCTAGTCTTTCGAAAATGAGCAGTAGACCGAAAGATGTATGTTTCGAGAATATTCCTTGGAACGAAAGATAAGTCTCACACTTCGAAGGATGCTCGAAGGATAACTATCTGTCGAACCTCCTTTGGTCGAAAGATGATCTTTCGACTTCGAAGAATATCCTTCGATCTTACTGACACGGTTGACAAATGTGACAGGTTGGTGAAAAGTTGATGGGTTGGTGAGAACTTTCGGCAGAAAGTATGTTCAGACCATATCTTTCAGGTCTGAACATGCAGGTTTTCACCAACCGGGTAATGATCCAAATATTTTAATCAAAATACTCTTTCCAATGCACTAACACTTGATAATTTAAAATTTTTAAGATCAAAGAGTTTAAAGCTAGAAGAACAATATGATGAACACCATGAACTTCACGAAGTTTCTGGTAAACCCGAAACTTTCCGAACACGAGTTTTTGCTAAAATGTTTAGGAAAAACCAACAACTAACAAGATAAATAACAAGGTTTTTAACAAAACACCAAGCAAAAATAGTAAGATTAGACCAGATTTAAAGAGTTTTTCCAGAAAATATAACCTTTTCAAAAACCCGAAAAACAGCCCGAAAACACCTCGGTTTTAACAAGGAGAAGAGCCAAGGCTCTGATACCACTTGTAGGTCCGGCTAGGGGAGGATCTAGTCGCCTAATCCTTGTGTACAAACCAACCCGGTTGTGCGGAATCCAACCGAGATAGCAAACCGAGATAGAACACGCAAATGATAAACACACAAGACTCAACGATTAACACCACTTGTATTAAACGTATGAAAGGTCCAGTTACAAGCACAAGGTTTACAAATCAGTCCTGTAAACTCTCTCAGTGTGTGTGTGTGTTTTTCTGCTCTAAGTGTTCTCTCTTGTCTAACTGTCTAGCCCCCTTTTGAAATGAACACAACACACGGGTATTTATACCCAAAACAGCAGGTCTGGTCGAAGGATCAGACAGACTGATCGAAAGATCATCTGTCGACCAGAAATGGCTCGAATGATCCACATGTACCACGAAGGATGATATCCTTCGTGGTCCATCTGTCGAATGTTTATGTTTCGAGCTCATCATCGAAGGATCTAAGTTATCCTTCGATGACCATCCTTCGACCCAGCCATATTACAAACATTTCTAACTGTTTTGCCAAGTCAAACCGGAGGATGGTTGACTTGGTCAAACTTACATCAAAGACATCGTTTTACATCGTGACCGAATACAGACAAAGTACAGACATAAGTGCACCAACAATTATAAGATGTTATATCATATGCTAGTTTAAGTTTGTGTATAAATTAACAACTCCTTTCCTGCCTAATGATCGATCAATGGTCCATGGGCAACAACTATGCCAATGTGAAAGGAAATTGTTGTATACTTAATTATTTATTTATTTGACTTTTCCTACTTTTCTTCAAACAGAGTCTACCAAATTTAAAAATTCTTCATCTCTTTGATTCAAAAAACCTACTCAAGACACCAGATTTTGAAGGCCTTCCATGTCTTGAAAGATTGATTTTAGAGGATTGTTGGAGTTTAGAAGAGATTCATCCATCAATTGGATATCACAAAAGCCTTGTTTTCGTGAACATGAGATGGTGTACAGCACTTAAAAGGTTTCCACCCATCATACACATGAAAAAATTGGAGACTCTTGATCTCAGTTGGTGCAAGGAACTTCAACAGTTTCCGGATATCCAGTCGAACATGGATAGCTTGGTAACCCTTAATTTGAGTCATACTGGTATAGAAATAATCACGACACTAGATTTTGAAGGTCTTCCATGTCTTGAAGAACTGAATTTATCACATTGTGAGAGTTTAGAAGAGATTCATCCATCAATTGGATATCACAAAAGGCTTGTCATCGTGAACATGGGATTTTGTAGAAAACTTAAAAGGTTTCCACCCATCATACACATGAAAAAATTGGAGCATCTTAATCTCAGTCATTGCAATCAACTTCAACAGTTTTCAGATATCCAGTCGAACATGGATAGCTTGGTAACCCTTGATTTGCAGGATACTGGTATAGAGATAATCCCACCGTCAGTTGGACGGTTTTGTACCAACCTTGTTTCTTTCGATTTAAGTTATTGCTTTAAACTGAAAAGGATAGAGGGAAACTTTCATCTCTTAAGAAGTTTGAAAGACCTGAATCTCTGTGGTTGTTGGGGGTTACAATCTTTTCATCATGACGGGTCTGTGAGCCTGAAGCTACCTCAGTTTCCACGTTTTCTAAGGAAATTAAATCTTAGTTGGTGTAAATTGGGAGATGGAGACATCCCATCTGATATTTGTGAGTTATTAAACCTACAACTACTAGACCTAAGTCTTAACAACTTTTCAACATTACCTTCTGGCATCTCACGACTCCCGTGTCTCAAGTATCTCAATCTGTCATACTGCAAACGCCTTGTAGAATTGCCAGACCTCCCATCAAGCATAGCTATTCTCAAAGCAGAAGGTTGTGACTCACTTGAAATTGTAAGAGATTTATCAGATTATAAATGGTTATGGAAAGTGTCACTTGGGAGGATGATTGGTGGTGAGAGGGTACTACTTTCTATGGTTGAGGTATAACTCTTATCTTGTTTTTTGAATTTCAATCCTTTTTTAAACTTTCAATATAAAAATAGTATTCATAATAATTGGAATGAAAACATGGCAGGAAAATGCAGTTAAAGATCGCTTTATGAGTGCGTTAAGTCCCAATGTTCAACCATCAAGCATTTATACCAAACTTGTCACATTGCAACTTCCACACAACTGGTACAGTGACTTTAGTGGATTTTTATTATCAATACGTGCTCCTAATTCCCATTCCGATACGTATCGCATAGTTATTAAGCAGGAGATGTCCACGGATCACCCTGAAGAGTTTGGTGAAGATTGGGAACAATGTAAGTTTGGTGAAGATCACTCTGAGAAGTTTAATAACGATTTGGAACCATATGACTCTGAAAGCGTGGGCACGGATTACTCTCATGAGTCTGATGAAGAATGGGAACAATTTAACTATGAAAGGGTGGGTTATGTACCCTTTAGTTCATTGAGGCACATCCCATGGTTCAATCCTACATACACTAAAAATATTTCACTTCAGACTCATGATAATGGTGGTCTTAATGTAGAACTTGTTCGTAGTAAAAGTAAAATAGGTGATTTAAACGAACACCCAATCGATTACTCAGAATGTTGGGATGAAGAATATGAAGATAACAAGACATTTGAGATCACATATGATTCAGAGTCCTCTGAAATTGAGATTTCATGGCAACATGGGTGGTCTATCTCAGTGATGCGGGCCCAAGTGTGGAGGAGCGGGTCATTTTGTAGTTGGAGGCACAAGATCGCGTAACAAAAGGGGCTTCACTAAAATGGCTCTAACTTGGTGATACGTGGTCGAAAACCGGTGCTTGTAATTGTTTAATTTGCTGTTATTGCATAAGTTTTAATTTCGAATAGCCTACTTTTGATTAGATATGTATTTTGCAGATCTAGCAGAGTTTAAGGAGCTTTTCGGAAGCTTTACGGGTCACCGGAGCGAAAACGGAACCACCGGGATGCGGAACGGGTTAACCGGACTCAAGAAATAAGGAAAACAGGAAAGTTACACTTCTGGGCACCGTCGCCGACGCCCTATAGGGCCGTCGCCGACGGTTGGTGTATCTCTCCGTCTTCTGTTCGTCCGTAGACAGCGAGTTTGAGCGTCGGCATCAAGTCAGGATCTACGTACCGTCGCCGACGGGTCATCAGGCCGTCGGCGACGGCTCTCCAATATTGCTGCGCGGTTGTTGTTTGTTTTGGGTAAAATAACGAGTCAAAGGGGTTGTTGGACATCAATTTTCGGGAGTTACACTCACTTTTGAGTTTTGAACTTGTTCTTGGAGCCAAATCCATCCATCATTCACCAACCATTCCATCTACTTCATCTCTACAACCCGAATCATCTTCATCCAACACAGAATCAATCATCAAACCCTAATTCATCCAATCCATCATCCATCTCACCATCATCATCCATAAACCCTAATTCTCCATCATTCCTTCATCCTACAAGCTTCAAAATGACTCCATCCGCATTCCAAACATCCGGTGATCAAGTTGCATCAACCATGAGCGGCTAATCATCTCGGTTTCACCCCGGTGTAGGTAGTTGTTAATTTTAGGGTTTCAATTTGTTCTTGTTTCATCTTAGTGACAATTTGTATTTGATTTTTGAAACTTTCGACAATAGTATTACATTTGTTACGAATTCGTGAATTGTCGAGCGATGTTAAAAGTTATGACTTTGCGAAACGGTGATATGTAATTGTACGTTGTCTTTGTTAGGATTTACTTGTGTTGATTACAAAGTGTCTTTTTGTCCGTTCTTCGGGGCGTTGATAGTTAGTAGCACCTAAGTCACGGTACACTAAATCCGTTAATCAAATGCATTTGAGTTGAAACTAAAACTTATAGAAATCCTAGGTTAATAATTACCGAAACCGGGTGTGATTCCTTTTTATTATTATTGTTCTAGTATCCAAATTTCTTGCAATCGTTAATCATTAGTTGTTAATCAGTTTAATCAATTCACTTAGTTTAAATTCACATCTTTCTCCTAAACAAAAATACAAAAATATCTGGCAAGCTTCATAAATTGTGACAATTGTTCTTAATTCATTCGAATCCATACACAAACCACATACTCTTCGTGGTTCGACCCCTTGCTACCACTAGCTATTTGTTAAGGGTAATTAGGGTATATAAATATTATCTTTGACCGGAGCGCGACACTCCGATCAAATTTTGGCGCCGTTGCCGGGGAGTGCGTGCGCTTTGTGTTTGGAATATTGTTTGAATTTGCGTGATTATCTGTTTAATTTGTTAGTTTTCTTTTTGTACTTTGTCTTTTTCCTTGTTACGCGGGTGTGTTACTTGTGCAGGTTACAGGTAGTGCATGCATACGCGGAACTCCGGGAGGACTTCACCTTTAGTCTACGAACCGGAAATCGAAAGAGTCGCAAGAAGAAACCTAGCAAGCCGGTTAGAGGCAACACTTGCCTCTAATCAAACCAACCAAACACCACAACTCACACCGACCATTGAAACCGATTCAATGGCGAACCAAAATTCCAACCAAAACTTCAATCACCCAAACCTCAACCAAAACCAATTTCAATCCCGAGGAACCTTTTATCCCGCTCAAAATGTTCAACCTATGCCTCAAGAGCAACCGGGTGGTAACAACAACAATGGACCACCTACGCCACCTTTCCAAAACCAAAATCCCAACAACAATCAAAGAACACCTCAACAACAAAATCTTCATAGACACAACTCCCTACCCATTAACCTAGATGACCGGAATGTCAATTCCGACCGTCGGGGAAATCGTGATCGCGGCAATCCCGCAAATGAAGACCCATTCTTTAACATCGACGACTTGAGGAATGCAATCCCCGATGATGAGCCTTATAGTGTTCCCGGTTATCAATCGCCGGAACATGTGAGTGTTCATACGGAAAATTCGGATGACGGGGGATATTATGATGATAGGGCTAATGATGACGAAGATTGGGGCTATGTGAATAGGGGAAACGTCTACAACGCAAGAAGATATGATGATGAGGAATTTGGCTATCAAAATGCCAATTACGTTGGGAACGATGAATACGGTTACGGAGGTGGAAGAAATGATGGTTATGGGAACAATCGTCAACCACGAAACAATGACCAACGAAACCGGAATGATGGGTTTTATAATAACAACAACAATGCAAACCCTAACCGGATTCCTCGTTTCGTGGGAGGTGGTAACCCAAGGGATAATAGAAGAGAGGATAGACGAGATGATCGAAGAGGTGAAAGACGGGATAATAGAAGACCGGTCGATCAAGAAGTTAACGGTCCACATCGTCATCAACGACCTCCACGGGGAGTGAATGATCGTTTTAGGCCGGTTGTCACCGAGAACGACTCGCCAATTGTTTGTGAGAGGAGGATGTTTGATTGTAAACCACATTACATCAACATACTTCCTCATTTTAATGGAAGATCTAACGACGAACCGTATACACATTTGACGGAATTTTCTTCGGTTTGCAGCACTATCGGGGGTCACAACTTTGCTTTAGATGAGGTCAAACTTCGACTATTCCAATTTTCACTGAAGGATAAGGCAAAACAATGGTTCCTCACACTTCCCGCAAATAGTATTCGCACTTGGGGAGAAATGCAACAAACGTTCCTTGATGAATATTACTCAATGGCGAAGACCGATGACGCTCGTGACGAAATTAGGTCTTTTCGCCAATTATCGGGCGAACCGTTACATGAGGCCTTTACAAGATTTAGAAAAATGATGCGAAGATGCCCTCATCATCAAATTGAGAAGTGGGAGTTGGTTAAATGTTTTGTACGGGGTTTAGATGACACAACATGGAATCGTCTCGAGTCGACAAGTAACGGGACTCTTTTGAGCAATCACGAAGATGATGATTGGGAGTTTTTAGAGCGGATGAGTAAGCGGTCAAAAGAGAAAGAATCGGCCGATAGAGCTAAAAAACACCCTGTTTCCCGATCACTTCCCGACCTTGACTCTAAAGATCGGATTTCCACTCTAGAGCGGGAAATGGCTCGTATGAAGAAGAAAGAGGTAAATGTGGTTCAATTTGAGGTATGTGAAGGTTGCGGTGATATTGGGCATAGAGCGGAAAAATGTCCAACGGGGTCGGGTGATTACACCGAGGAAGTCAATCAAGTGTATGGGGACCGAAAGCAATATGACATGAACTCCAACACTTACCATCCGGGCTTGAGAAATCACCCTAATTTCCGGTATGGTAATGCTTCGAATCAAATGAACCCGAATTTTCAATCGGGTAACCAAGGAGGTCAAGGTGGGTCTTCATACAATAATCGTCAAGGTGGTAACCAAGGGGGTTACCAAAGGAATTACAACCAAGGTGGTAACCAAGGGTATCAAAACCGTGAAGGCAACTATCAACGGGGTTACAATCAAGGTGGTAATGGGGGTGGTGCGTCTAACTCCCAAGGTGATGATTCGATTAGCTCGAAACTAGACGCTCTCATGAACACTCTCACCAACTCGCATCAAGAACTTAGAGCTGAAATGCGGAATTCAAACCAAGAAATTAAAATTGAAATGCGGAAAGAGTTTGAGGTGAGAGACAAATCCCAAAAGGCATTAGAGAAGCAAGTGGGGCAACTTGCTCAAGAGATGGCTCAAGTTCGGGGAAGAGGAGGAGGACTTCCAAGTGACACCACAGTGAACCCTCAGCATCAAGGATCG
The DNA here is from genome assembly GCA_030545235.1 of Helianthus tuberosus. Taxonomy (NCBI): domain Eukaryota; kingdom Viridiplantae; phylum Streptophyta; class Magnoliopsida; order Asterales; family Asteraceae; genus Helianthus; species Helianthus tuberosus. Next base: position 1,114,475 of record JARYGA010046105.1, read on the forward strand.
AACTCGAAAAACACACGTGAGGTACCAATAAATAAAATTTCTTTACGTAGTGGTCGAGTCATAGATAATGGTGTTGAGCCACCACCACCCGAGTTTGTTGAAGGGGTGGTGGAGGATGTTAGTGAAGATGAGAATGAGAATGGTCAAACGGGTCAAAAGAAAAATGACTTGAAAAAGAACAATGATACCCCCGTTGTGACCATCCCCGTCCCCAAGGCTAAGGAAAAGGGTGTGGAGGTTAATACCGCCCCTTATCCCGAAGCATTGAAGGGACCCGTGAAAAAAGTTGTAAACAAAAGAGGTCCACAACAAGAAGAGTTGTTGGAAATTTTTAGACAAGTAAAGATAAATTTACCTCTTTTGGATGCAATCAAACAAGTACCGTCGTATGCTAAGTACTTGAAAGATTTGTGTACCCAAAAACGCACTCACAAATTTCCGAAAAAATTAGATTTAACCGAAAATGTGAGTTCGATTCTTTCGGGTGCACTTCCACCTAAGCTCCAAGATCCGGGTGCGCCTATCATTTCAATTCAAGTAGGCGATTTTAAAATCAACCGGGCACTTCTAGATCTTGGTGCTTGCGTAAGCATTCTACCGGGTAGTTTGTATGACCAATACGAGTTTGGTCCACTTCAGTCGTCTAACACCACCGTGGTGTTAGCCGATTTGACACCTAAACTACCCCGTGGAATTGTTTCGGATGTGATAGTGAAAATCGAGGATTTCTATTATCCGGTGGACTTTCTAGTGCTTGATTATGTGGCCAAGGACCCAACTAAACAACCTACGGTGATTTTGGGTCGACCGTTCTTAGCAACTGCGAATTCTCAAATTGATTGCAAAACGGGAACGGTTGACATGACATTTGGAAACCGAAGGTTGAGGTTGCATGTTTTTTCCGGACTTATGAACCCTCCAGTTGATGATGAATGCTATATGGCGGACGTCGTTGACACGTGTATACCTCTTTGCGACACAGTCGTAGATGGGGAAAACACAATGGAGGATTGTTATATGTTTGACAGGTCACAGGTGGAGTTGGATAAGAGCATAGACGAGGAAGTGAGAAGTTTGGAGGTGCTAGCGGTTAGAGAGGGAAAACCGACATGGACGCACCAAGTTGAGAGTTTACCGGAGAGCATTGACACTAAGTTGAAGCCGTCATTAGTAGAGCCTCCGGAGGTTGAATTGAAGGTGTTGCCTAAGCATCTCAAATATGCTTATGTTGGTGAAGGCAACACGCTCCCGGTTATTATTGCATCAAATTTAACCGTGGAGCAAGAGGAGAAATTGATGGGTGTTTTGGTCACTAATCGGGCGGCGATTGGATGGACCATTGCTGATTTGAAGGGTATTAGTCCCTCGGTGGTGATGCACAAAATCATCACGGAAGAGAATGTGACTCCCGTTCGAGATGCACAACGGAGATTAAATCCGAACATGCGGGAAGTAGTGAAGAAAGAAGTGCTGAAATGGTTAGATGCGGGTATCATTTACCCGATCTCGGATAGCCAATGGGTGAGCCCGACACAGACGGTTCCCAAGAAAGCGGGCATACAAGTCGTCAAAAATGACGCAGGTGAAGAGGTAGCCACTTGGCCGGTAACCGGGTGGCGAATTTGTATTGACTATAGGAAGTTGAATACCGCAACTTCCAAAGATCATTTCCCTTTACCGTTTATTGATCAAATAGTTGAGAAATTGTCGGGACAAAATTTTTACTGTTTCTTAGATGGCTATTCTGGTTATAACCAAATTGCCATCCATCCGGAAGACCAAGCAAAGACCACGTTTACTTGTCCCTATGGCACTTTCGCATTTAGGCGAATGCCGTTTGGATTATGTAACGCCCCCGCCACCTTCCAAAGGTGTATGATGAGTATCTTTTCAGATATGGTGGGGAAGTCTTTGGAAATCTTCATGGATGACTTCTCAATTTTTGGGTCATCTTTTGAGGCTTGTTTGGATCAACTAGACAAAGTGTTAAGAAGGTGTGTCGAAACTAGTTTGGTCCTAAGTTGGGAAAAGAGCCATTTTATGGTTCAAGAGGGAATAGTGTTGGGACACGTGGTGTCAAGTCGTGGGATAGAGGTTGATCGTGCAAAGGTACAAGTCATATCTACTTTACCGTATCCCACGACCGTTAAAGGTGTTAGGTCATTTCTAGGTCATGCGGGTTTTTACCGGCGGTTTATTAAGGGTTTTAGTGACATAACTAAGCCTCTATGTAACTTGTTGTTAAAAGATCAACCGTTTGATTTTAATGAAAATTGCCAAAATGCTTTTAACAATTTGAAAGAGAAGTTGGTTGAAGCCCCAATCTTGCAATCGCCAAATTGGTCTTTTCCGTTTGAAATTATGTGCGATGCGAGTGATTATGCGGTGGGGGCCGTGTTGGGACAACGGGTCGATAAGAAACCCGTTGCCATATACTACGCGAGTAAGACTCTTTCGGATGCACAATTAAATTATACCACTACCGAAAAAGAGCTACTTGCGGTGGTATATGCATTGGATAAATTTCGGGCATATATATGGGGTAGTAAAGTGATTATTTATTCTGATCACACTGCAGTTAGGTACCTCATGGAGAAGAAATATGCAAAACCGAGGTTAATCCGATGGGTGTTGTTGCTCCAAGAATTCGATTTGGAGATACGGGACAAAAAGGGTACCGAAAATGTTGTGGCGGACCATTTGTCCCGGTTGATGGTTGAAGAGGATCCTACAACTGTAGAGATCAATGAGTCTTTCCCAGATGAGCACATAATGAAATTAGATAAATTGCCATGGTATGCTAACATTGTCAATTATCTTGTTACAGGTGATATGCCGGCACATTGGGATAGACGGAAAAGGCAACACTTCATGTCCCAAATCAAGTACTATCGGTTGGAAGAACCGCATTTGTGGAAGGAGTGTGCGGATCAAGTTATAAGAAGATGCATTGATGACGAAGAGATTCCTAGCGTGTTGCAGCATCTACACTCATTTGCATGTGGTGGTCACTTTAGTGGTCACAAAACGGGTCATAAAGTGTTAAATAGTGGTCTTTTTTGGCCTACTATCTTCAAAGATGCAAATGAGTTTGCCAAAAATTGCATAGAGTGTCAAAAACTAGGGGGTATTTCAAAAAGGGATGAGATGCCCATGCAACCAATCCTTGTAGTCGACATCTTTGACGTGTGGGGAATTGATTTCATGGGCCCATTCCCAAATTCCTATGGCAATTTGTATATCTTGGTGGCCGTTGACTATGTGTCAAAGTGGGTCGAAGCAATAGCCACCAAGACGAACGACCACTCCGTAGTATGTAATTTTGTTCAAACCGATATTTTCTCAAGGTTTGGGATTCCTCGGGTCATCATAAGTGATGGAGGATCTCATTTTAAAAATTTTCGGTTTGGGAAACTTCTTAAACGGTTTGGTGTTGACCATAGGATTGCTACCCCCTATCACCCGCAAACAAGCGGGCAAGTTGAGGTGTCAAATAGGCAAATCAAAGAGATTTTGCAAAAGACCGTGCGGGCGGACCGTAAGGATTGGTCAATTAAATTGAACGATGCCTTATGGGCCTACCGTACGGCACATAAGACACCTATTGGCACTACACCTTACCGGTTGGTTTATGGCAAAAATTGTCATTTACCGGTGGAACTTGTACACAAATCGTTATGGGCTATTAAAGAAGTTAATGTTCAATATGACGATGCAGGTAAGGAAAGGAAACTCAAACTATGTGAGTTGGAGGAGCTAAGGGAAATGGCATATGAATGCGCGTCCAACTACAAGGATGGAATGAAGAAAGCGCATGATGCCAAGTTGAGAAAGAAAGAGTTCGAGGTTGGCCAAAAGGTATGGCTTTACAATTCGAAGCTAAAGTTCTTTCCCGGGAAGCTCCGGAGCAAATGGATGGGACCCTATGTGATCACCCGGGTCGGACAATTGGGTGATGTTACCATCGAGGACCCGAAGGATGGGATACGACAAACGGTAAATGGTCATCGCCTAAAACCGTTTCTTGATGGTAACGAGAAGGTAGACGAAAACAAGGAAGTGGTGAGCTTTGTTGTAAGCACACCGATTTACGAGGTCGACTAACAAGGACCGGTAACATTTTGTGTAAAGTTAGGTACAATTATTTATTTGTTTGTGTGTGTTTATGTTAATCGTTTTCGTTCCATACTAATCTCTCTTGATTGTGTGAAGTCCGGACATTCCGAACGGGTCATGAAGACACAAGGTATGTTTTTAGGCTTTGTTATGTGCATTGAGGACAATACACGAATTTTTGGGGGGTGGTAGGGCCGTTGACGGTTATTGCGTTTTAAAAATTTAACTTATAAAAAAATCACAAAAAGATTTTTAATAATTTTTAGGATTTTTGTATATACATAGCTCCTTTAATAAAAGTTCATAAAAATCCTCCTATTTTTTCAAAAAAAAAAAAAAAAAAAAAAAAAAGTGAAATTCTGTTGACCGTCGGCGACGGTCAACACATGCGTCGCCTACGGTTCCTGCATAATGTCCGTCGCCCACTTTTCTCCGTAGACAGCGTACTAAGCCGTCGCCCAAATATTGAAATCCAGATACCGTCGCCGACGCACATGTACACCGTCGCCGACGGTGTGTCTATAATCAGCCGACGCTGATTTTGTTTTTGGCTTATAGTTCGCACCCAAACTCATTTGTGGACATCCAAACACAACCCAAGGCCATTATTCACCACACATTTGACCCGAAATCAATTCAGCATCATCCTAACTCTAATAATTTCGGGAAAACACCTGCCAATCTCTCTCTTGCACTTCATCTTCCTCAATCTTCCTCTCTAGAACCCTAATCTTCTTCTTCTCATAACTCCTTCAATTCTACACCAAATCCAGTGATTCTTGAGCCTAACTTGTGTAGTTTTTCAAGAGAAACAAAACCCCCATAACGGTTTCCATCAATTCTTGCTTGTTTGCAAGATTTCTGACCGCAAATCTTTAGGGTTTTGAAGAGTGTTCACCCAAGCTTCTTATTTTACACTTTTCTTTAGTTCTTCTTGTCAATCTTCACCAAAGGTATGTGCTTTCACTTAATTTATGCATGATTTTCATATACATTGTTGATTTCTTCCGAAATTTTAAGCATATTGTTTAAGAGTAGGTTGTTTATCATAATGTAGGATGTTTTAGCATAAACTTAAGAATGTTTGCTTGATTTGGGTGGGATTTGAGCATGCTTTAGTCTGGGTGATGTGATTACACTAGATTTGTGCATGATTGAACATAGTTGTGATGTTGAATATTGTTGAAAACATGAAATTTTGCGAAATTTTTGGAATAAACATGTTTAATCGATATAGATGATAAAATGTGCAACTTTGGAAGTTTAAAAAGGCGATTTTACTTCTAAAATTTGATTGAAGTTCAACATTACATACTATGTTCAAAGTTTGAGATTGTTGAAGGTTTGGAGTGTACTAATTGTTGTTGTCTTTGTCTTGTGATTGTAGCCATGTTCCGAGGAAGTAAGAAAGCAAAGACCTCCGGTCAAGGTTCATCTTCGGGAGCCGGTTCGGGCTCCGGGGTATATAAAAAACAATGGGAACAACTAAGTAATGTAGTAGAGGGTGATGGGCAACTTATTCGACAGGATTGGGATTGGGAAGAAGAAAAAAATAGTAGATCGGCTTTGGCATGGAAGGACGAGAAAACAAAGGCTCTTTCTCGTTACAACAATAAGAGGTTAGAAGCCAAAATGTGGAAGATGAAAATGGTTACGGGTGTTTCAACATCCGTACCCGAAAGGACAGTTTGTGAACGTTCGGTAGATGTTGAAGAGTTTAGGAAGATTGGTATAGTGCAAAGGTTTGAGAAACTTGGCTGGGAACGGGTGATTGACTGGTGTGATGATATCACTACTCGGGTATATTTGGGGGCAGTTTGTGAGTGGTTATCCACCCTTCGTTTTGAACATTCTGACAGACCGGCTCATAGGTGGAAGTTGATTGGTAACATTGGAAAAAATCAAATGGTCATGTCTTTCGAACATATGAATGCTATAGCGAGGTTTGACTCACTCGGGGTTGACGCGTATGACTATTATGGGTATGATCAGTTTTTGGACAACAAGAAAAACGATGCTGACCCAGTGAGGCTTTTAGAGGACACTTTACTAAGTTCTGGAGGTGCAGGTGATGCAAGGGCCGATTTGTCTTTGATGGGAAAGATACTTCAAGGTATCTCGTTAGAAAACGTTATGGTACGGTTCGGAGACCGTGGAAAGGTGAAGGCACCCGACTGTCGGGTTTTGCATGCATTGTTATATGGGACGCCCAAGCTCTCGTGGCGTCAAATTGTTATGATCAACACATGGGATACACGGGAATCGTATAAACGAAAGATGATTCCGTATGCAAGGTTGATTAGCGCCATGATTCTCCAACAGAATGCATTACCTCAAGACTCACTGTGGGTGTCTAAGCCAATTGATCAATTCAACTTCGCCTCCATAAGGCGACATTGGAAAATAACTGTGAAAGCTTTTGGGCATTTGCATACGGTCGAAGATGAGCAAGGGGATAGTTATCGGTTTAATGACAAAGGGAGTGATGAAGAAGAGGGCGATGAGGAGATGCCCAATGTGGAGGAGGAAGTTGATCCTTCCGGTCCGCGGGGACCGAGGCAAAGGTATAGGAGGAAGCATAGGGAAATCTCTGCCAATGTGGCAGATTTTGTGAATCAAAGGAAAATACCGTCGTATCGGTTGTGGAACCGTGGAGATCAAGCGATCTACGACAATGTGTCGGCGGGTATTGGTGAAGCAAGAGAGTACCATGCTAGTAGGAACCAATGGGAAGAGGCGCAAGGGGCGTATTCGCAGCAACAATGGGGTTTTCAAGCATCTTTCCGCGAGAGGGTGGAAAAGCAGTTGGAGGAACAACAGCTGCAACATGCGTTACAACAATCACAAATGGAACGCATGATACAGTTGCAAGAGGAAGAAAGGGCTCATAGACAGGCATGGGAAGAAGAGGCGGCTAGGAACCAAGCTGCACAAAGAGAGTTGGACCAACGCCGATGGGGAGCGATGGCTTTTTCTAACCAAATGGCGATTAATAACTTCAAGGTGCTCCATGATCAAGAACGCCATCAAAGAGATTATCAAGCCGGTCTCCCATTTGTTGAACATTCGGGTTGGACTGATTACTCCAACCTTCCTCATCCGCAAGGGCCATCCGATCCAACCCCTCATTGGCCCGAAGCCGTTGGCTCGAGTTTTGTTCCGATGCCATACCAACCGCCACCCCAAGGATCCCAACAAGAGTCAAGCCCGCTAGATAACTATAGGGAGATGTTCGAGTCCCTCACTGGTTATCAATACCAGCCCAACCCGCCAGTAGATCCAAACGAGCGATATCAGCGGTAGAGGTATGGTATGTCTTTTGTTGTTGTTGTTGTATATTTTTTTTATTTTCGTTATTTTCATTTGGTTATTTAAATTCTCGCCTAGTTAAATGAACTTTGTGGGTGTGTTCCCTATATAACCCTCACGAGACCTCTCGTCCTCCCAAGCTATTGGGGGGTTTAAAAGGGCTTGTTGCATAAGCTAAATGCAACCGTGATTCCTACGAAAGTGAGTTAGGGTGTTGTTGTTGTAATTTATTTTCCACATAAATCAAAGTGAAATAATGTATAGCTTGGTAATATTTTCATAAAAGTGGTAGAACTAGGTAACTAACAAATTTTAGTGGTTGTGAGAAGCATGCTTCTACACAAGGGTTAAGATTTGTAGGTACAATTGGTTCGTGGGACAACCGCTTTCATGAAGAGGAGAGGAGCATACGAAGAATGAGCTCACAAGCCAGGTGCATACGTTTCTTTTTACTTTTGATCTTTAGATTAGCAAATAAGTGGAGTGTATTTTGTATATTATTTTTCCGGGGTGAAATTTTTGGGAAATTAGCCGTGTCACATCCCTTGTGCGTTTAATACTCTAGTTCTTAGACATTGAGGGCAATATGTATCTCAAGTGTGGGGATGGGGGAGTAGTAAAAATTTTAGATTTTGACCCGTTCATTTAAATACTACACATTGAGGACAATGTTCACCTCAAGTGTGGGGATGGGGGAAAATTTCAAATATTTTTCAAAAATGTCTTGCTTCAAAAGCGGTCTTAAAGCACAAGTAACTAAGTCAACGAGGGATGGCACAACCCATTTGGTCTTTTGTCATGGTCAAGTTCAAATTAATAGCATGACGGATATTTAACGGGTGATTATTTGGGAATAATCCGCCTAAGAAACTAGTCTTTTATGCATGTCACATACCATACCCTTTTAGATATGTGAGGTTTTGAGCCACTTTTATATCATAGATTACATACCTATGTTTCTTTGTTTGAGTGGACCATTAGTCATGTATTGTAGAACTTGCATCTTTTGATACGTTTGAGACTATAGACCAAATACAAGCACAGGAATGATTAAGGCATTAGGTAAACCTTTTCTCTTAAAACCATTTATCTATCCTTACCCTAACAAATCCCATAGTCGCCCATTTTGAGCCTAAACCTTTCGTTTGACCACCCTATAGCCCATAACCGTTAAACCTTTTCTTTTAAACCCGTGTGATGGAAATTCGATTCTAGGAGTTGTTTTTTTGTATAGTTGATCTTGTTTGTTTGCATATATGTAAAAAAAAAAAAAAAAAAAATCAGAAAATGTCATGAAAAAGAATTGAAAATCGTTGAAGAAAAACACAAAAAGAAGTGTTAGTTGTTGAATAATAGGCGAATGTTGTTGCCTCATATTTGGTGTTTATAGTTAGTTTGTTAGAATAATCTTTTGTAATAAAAATCGAATTTTCATCGCCTTAGCCACCTTAAAATATCCTAATTCCTACCCTTAGCCTAGCCCCGTTACAACCCTCATAAAGACCTTATGACTTGTGCTTAGTGTTTGTGATCAATGGTGGAGAATGATTGAGTTGCAAGCTTATGCGGGTATGTGTTCTAATCGGTTTTGAGTGAATATTCTTTGTAGTGCTAATACATTATAAATATTAACCAATTTAGAAGCCGAGTGGAGAGAACATTGTGAGGGATGTGCATGAATTGATTGGTTTCACGGGCGGGTTAATCTTGGGTAACCATTTGTGTATGTAAAATCACATTACCGTTAAATATATTGAAAATTGTAAAGAATTTGAACTTTAGCATGACATTGGACCTTAACCTTAGTCTCGGGAATGGGGAGTGTATTCGTTGTTCGACCCACGTGAAAGTGAAAAACAGATTTGCTTGAGGGCAAGCAAAAGACAAGTGTGGGGATGTGATACGTGGTCGAAAACCGGTGCTTGTAATTGTTTAATTTGCTGTTATTGCATAAGTTTTAATTTCGAATAGCCTACTTTTGATTAGATATGTATTTTGCAGATCTAGCAGAGTTTAAGGAGCTTTTCGGAAGCTTTACGGGTCACCGGAGCGAAAACGGAACCACCGGGATGCGGAACGGGTTAACCGGACTCAAGAAATAAGGAAAACAGGAAAGTTACACTTCTGGGCACCGTCGCCGACGCCCTATAGGGCCGTCGCCGACGGTTGGTGTATCTCTCCGTCTTCTGTTCGTCCATAGACAGCGAGTTTGAGCGTCGGCATCAAGTCAGGATCTACGTACCGTCGCCGACGGGTCATCAGGCCGTCGGCGACGGCTCTCCAATATTGCTGCGCGGTTGTTGTTTGTTTTGGGTAAAATAACGAGTCAAAGGGGTTGTTGGACATCAATTTTCGGGAGTTACACTCACTTTTGAGTTTTGAACTTGTTCTTGGAGCCAAATCCATCCATCATTCACCAACCATTCCATCTACTTCATCTCTACAACCCGAATCATCTTCATCCAACACAGAATCAATCATCAAACCCTAATTCATCCAATCCATCATCCATCTCACCATCATCATCCATAAACCCTAATTCTCCATCATTCCTTCATCCTATAAGCTTCAAAATGACTCCATCCGCATTCCAAACATCCGGTGATCAAGTTGCATCAACCATGAGCGGCTAATCATCTCGGTTTCACCCCGGTGTAGGTAGTTGTTAATTTTAGGGTTTCAATTTGTTCTTGTTTCATCTTAGTGACAATTTGTATTTGATTTTTGAAACTTTCGACAATAGTATTACATTTGTTACGAATTCGTGAATTGTCGAGCGATGTTAAAAGTTATGACTTTGCGAAACGGTGATATGTAATTGTACGTTGTCTTTGTTAGGATTTACTTGTGTTGATTACAAAGTGTCTTTTTGTCCGTTCTTCGGGGCGTTGATAGTTAGTAGCACCTAAGTCACGGTACACTAAATCCGTTAATCAAATGCATTTCAGTTGAAACTAAAACTTATAGAAATCCTTGGTTAATAATTACGAAACCGGGTGTGATTCCTTTTTATGATTATTGTTCTAGTATCCAAATTTCTTGCAATCGTTAATCATTAGTTGTTAATCAGTTTAATCAATTCACTTAGTTTAAATTCACATCTTTCTCCTAAACAAAAATACAAAAATATCTGGCAAGCTTCATAAATTGTGACAATTGTTCTTAATTCATTCGAATCCATACACAAACCACATACTCTTCGTGGTTCGACCCCTTGCTACCACTAGCTATTTGTTAAGGGTAATTAGGGTATATAAATATTATCTTTGACCGGAGCGCGACACTCCGATCACTTGGGCTACGGGGGTCCGTTTTGGGTCATCGTCCGGGCCGAAAAAACGCTTATTTCTATTAATTATTTAAGTTTTTATGTTTTTTTGGACTATTTTGGGCATTTTGTTTTAGGCCGTGTGTTTGGCCCGTTATCTTTTTTAGGCCCATTTCGAATTTCGGTTTCTATTTATATGCCCCTCTAGTAATATGAATGATTAGAATTGAATTTTGAAACTACTGAATTTTCACTTCAAATTCCGTGGCCTTTGGGTTGCAATTTGGGGGTTGGGGAAGAACTACACGGGTATTCGTAGAATCAACGTGTTGATCTTCATTTTCCGTAACACACACTACATCACTCAGTTTAAAATTTCAACGTTTGCCCACATTTTGTTACCATTTTAAGTTTGCTTTTGCTTCTCCAACATCATTGCAACCTAAAAGAAGTTGTAATAAATTTTCCTCTATTATCTCATAAGACTTCATGTTCTATACTTTGTTCATTACCAGATTTCATATCGTTTTTGTTGGTTGTTGCTCTCCTTTATGCATACTATGGTATGTATAAGCTACAAAGGTATGTTATTTGTAGAGGATACAAGATGGGTCAAAATGAGATGGAGTTGAAACAACATTTTTATACGGGCCAAAATAAGGTTGGTTCTCCACAAACACTTTTTTTTTTTTTCTATTTTTGTATTTTTTTTTTATTTTAGTGTATTGGCTATCATACGAAAACATTATTGTTACAATAATATTGATAACAAAACACAAATCAAATTGACGAATCGGTTATAAAAGGGGCTCGTGATACCGAACAAATATCTGGCACCTACGGGTGTAAACGAGCCGGGCCGAGCCCGAGCTCGACTCGTCATGTTTTTATGAAGCTCGAGCTCGGCTCGGTTCGAGCCTACTTATTTGAGCTCGAGCTCGGCTTGCGAGTTTAAACCAAAGCTTGAGTTCGGCTTGAGCTATTTTGAGAACAACCTCAAACGAGCTAAAAGCTCGGCTCGAGCTCGCTTCAATATCGCTTAAACAAGCCAAAGCTCGGCTCGAGTTCGACTCGCCAGTGTTATCATCATTATTATTATATTATATAAAAAATAAATAAATTTTTGTTTGGGCTCGTTTAGGCTCGCGAGCCTAAACGAGCTTTGTATTTCAGGCTCGAGCTTGGGCTCGATAACTAAACGAGCTCTAATTCAGGCTCGAGCTCGGGCTCGGGCTCGTTAAAGCTCGGCTCATTCGAGCTTTTAACCGAGCCGATAACGAGTAGCTCTCGAGCTTTTGGGCTTGTTTACACCCCTACTGGCACCTACCAGGCCATAGGTATTGGTTACTTATTTCTTCAACAAATCAATTCCTAAATGCTGTATATTTAATTATTAGAAAACCAATATTCTCAAAATTAAGTATATACTTGAGTGAGTATGAAATAACTCCAAGTTATATCTATAACATTTAAGGGTGCTGATTTCGAAATTGGTCAAGTTATATAATTACCAAACCTATTTTTAGCATGCTTTATGTAACATTTTTTTCATGCATGAGTGAATAATAACTCGTTTCAAGTTGATGCATGACGAGATTGCAATCCATTGCGTATCACATAAAATGTAAACGGCTAGATATGTTTTTCAAAATGCAAAAACTTTATTAGCACATCATAAGTTCTTCAAACCATACAAGCCAACATATATATCACTAGAGACTTAAATAAAACATAAACGAAATTAATATTTCGGTTGAATTAACTAATAACTTAAATAATTACGATTAAAAGTATAAAATAAAAACTAAATTACCAGAAGACTTAACAAGGACTTTTTTTGGAGTTATACAGACATGTATCTATTCATTCTTTTTCCTCATACACCCATCCATATACGAATCGGTTTATTCAATTTATCAGTCCCACTCCAAAGTCAATATGTTACCACAAAGTCTTGATATAGGGCTATGTATATTTGAAAGGGATTCATAGTGATCAATGACTATTATTACAGCAAATACATATATCTCTTGTCTGTGAAGTGTGTCGGTTACATAAGCCGGTTGAGACAAGGCTTGAAATCTATAAAAAAAAGTGCTAGTTATTACATTTATGTAGTAGATATGGAGAAGATTCTTAACATTTGAATTTATATAGTAAAGATGGAGTTGGTGGATTTGGATGTGGATTAAGAAAAACTAGTTAAAACTTGATTAGTGGGCAAGAACTAAAGATGGATGATTAATGATTTAGTAATGAAGTTAGAACATTTGTTGGATTTTTGTAACCCCATTTATTACCCAGTGTTGATTATTTTTAGGTAGGGTGAGTATGAGTTGGTTTGGTTTGATTGTTGTTATTTGAAGACCATAATTTATTGGCTATATTGGTTATCAAAAGATGATTTAACTTTTTGTTCGACCAAACCATTTAATGAAAAATTTAAAATTATTTTCATTTTTCATTCGGTTGTCTTTGTTTTTTTTTTTATTAAATTGACTTTCTATTTAGACATACATAGGTGAAATAACTTTGAGAAACCAAAATGCTTAACATAGAAGAATTTGGAATTTGATTAGAGAAAAATTGTTTTAGGGATTCTTTAACAGAATGACGTAGCTATGATTTTGTATACAAAACTAGATGTTTAAAACCGTCATATTTAATTACCTTTTAGTATAACTTTTAATATTGGTTAAAGATTCATGGAGTACATTTACAACAACTGATGACGTGGTTGGAGTTGTGTTAAGAGTATGCGTGTTGGACCTCACTAAAATAATGCTCGCGCGATGCAACAGAGAACACCGGTAATCACGTAACATGTTAATTTTTAAAATAAAATCTATAGCAATATCATACTCAAATAAAAGGGATTAAAATGCTCCTTTTATGGTGTAATTTTGTTAAAAATATATTAACATATGAAAACTAGTAGTTTACCCGTCCGTTGTCCGGGTATATATGATTAACATCATCCAAACTCACTGCTGTCCGTGTATATATGATTAAAATCATCCAAACTCACTGCTGTCCGTGTATATATGATTAAAATCATCCAAACTCACTGTATATTTTAATATCACGATGACTACTTATCTACCTATTAAGAACATAAATAACTATGTCTATATTTAAAATAATGTTGACTTTTAATTTGATTTCGATTAATAACTATAACTCTTCTTGAATTGTCATACATACTAATTTAAAATCTTACATCTAATTCGCACAATTTAAAATATTTAGTTAATTATTTGTAATTGATAAACGTAGGAATTGCTAACACCATTAAATGAAGATAAATGAGATCTATCAATGTTAGATGTTTACAAAAGTATTAAAAAAAACTATCAATATATACTATAATATACAATTTCGTTGGCAAAACACAAACCGTTGAAACAAACACAATGACTTGTTATCCAACTATTAAGAACATCAATAACCATGTCTATATTTAAGATAATAATGACTTTTTATTCGATTGCGATTAGTAACTACAACTGCTCTTATATTCTCATACATCGAATTGTCACACGTACTAACTTAAAATCTTACATCTAATTCACACAATTTAAAATTTTTAAGTAACTATTTTTAAATTGATTAACATAGCAATTGCTAACACCATTAAATAAAGATAGACGAGATCTATCAAAGTTAGATCAACATAAACTAAATCAATTACAATTCTCTCTATGGTCGCTCGAAGAAAAGGGAGCATACGAAGAACTAAACAAAAAAGTCGGCATCATCAGTGATAACAATTACAAGCGAACCTGGAGCAGCATCGGATAGCTTGATGGAGTCCTCCACTCACCCCCATCAGATTTCAAGAACAACGCAGAAGAGTTTATCACACAACTGTTGAAACAGGATCAGAAAATCTGCGACATCCTCGCCGATCTGTAAAACAAAAGAAAGAATAAAATCGCATGGAAGAAGGCGAGAGTCATTGAAATCTTTGGAAGTGTTAATTGTAACGTATAATATTTTATACATATTTCACTCTTTAATCCTTCTTTATATTTAATTTAATAAAATTAATATCCATTGCATACAAAGTAAACACAATGACAAGAACACATAACATAATGTATAGAAAATCCACCTAGTTGCAAAACACAATAATCAGACGCAATAACACGATATATAGAATCAGTTGCAATACCATGGCTAATATTAACACTATCCATACCACCACTATTCAACTATTTGTTTATTTAATTAAACAAACAATAAAATATAAAATACAATAAAAGGAAACGCAATCAACATCATATCTATCACAATCAAAACAACTTCATCATCACCGGCGTTTCATATCTCCTTGAAGATCATCGCTGCCGAAGATTTGATCGACAAAAAGGTAACTTCCGATTGTAAATCTTAACGGTTTAATTTCTATTAGATTTCTAAACCTCTGTTAGATACTTAATCAGCGACATATGATGGTTACTGCAGCGAATAACTTGTTTGTAGACGTCAAATATGATTTTAGGTTTCAATCATCTTCAACCTCTCATATCTTATGTATAGTTGATATATATCTTATGTATTGCATGTTATGGACATTGTAGAACTAATGTTTACAGTATAATGTGATAATAATATATGAAAAAGTTGCAATCAAACAAATGGGGGTGTTTGGGTTAGCTTATTTTGGAGCAACTTATGAATTATTGACTTATAAAAGTTAATAAGTTGTTTTTTGAGTGTTTGGGTTAGCTTATTTTAAAGGGTTTTGTGTGTTGACAAGCCATTTTTGAGAAGTCAGAATTTCTAACTTCTCACTTGTCACTTATATAAGTTAATAAGACATTTTTAAGAAGGAATCCCAAACACACACGGATGAAAACATATGATTCTGTTATAAATTTTTTTATTTTTGGGGTTCCTTCTCCAAAAGTACTTATTAACTTATATAAGTCATAAGTGAGGAGTTACAAATACTAACTTATCAAAAACAATTTCTCAACACACAAAAATAACTTAAATAAGGTAACCCAAACACTATAAACACAACTTATTAAATTTTTTAAGTCAATAAGATATAAGTTGCTCCAAAATAACCTAACCCATGTGCGATTACGCAAAAAGAGATATTTTACGAATATATATATATATATATTATATTTGTTATATAATGATATATAGTGTTACATAGTGTTATATGGTATTATATGGTGTTACATATTGTTATACGGTGTTTATAGGGTGTTAAATAGTATTATATATAGTGTTATAATACACTTCTCACACTTCTCACACTTTAGGCCCTTTTTACACTATCCTTACCCTATATATATATATACTGATATATTGAAACGGTATACAGAAGAGATCTACTGCACATTATGAATTAGGAATAATATTCTCATGACATAAGATTACATTTTAACACATTGTCTATTAATACTAACAGTTAATATTAAATGTTATATATCACAGTTATACACAAATGATTACGTCCTGCCTGTCTCTATTACAAGATCCTAAATCATTGAAACTGGTATGCTGTAATGCCTTCAATAAGTAAGTGTAAACTTCATTACGTAAACTGAAATTAGTAAATGTAACTACAGGCATTACCAATTGAGTTTGTAAAGCTTGTGGGAGGAGATTACTGGAACGGGACAAAGGCAACGATAAATCATGAAAGCGGAATAAGCTGTACAGCATGGCTGAGAAGTGTAAGAGGTGAAAGTGTTGTCACTGACGGATGGATAAGTATTGTAAAAGGTCTTAAATTGACAAAGAACACCTTATTGGTTTTGAGGATAATCAAAGAAAAATGTCTACAAATACATTGTTTCATACAAAACGTTTGTGATGAATCGTTCTTGACAGTCAACCGTTACGGAGATTTAAAGATCATAGTAAGTATAGTTATATGTTAGTAGGAATTTCTTTTTTGTTATACTTGTCAGCAAATGGAATAAATGAATATATGTTTATAAAATATTATACAACTTTTCAGGTCATTCCAGAAGCTTATGTGAACAAATTTTACTGTTACTGGCCAGTAAAAGATTCGTATAACATATACGCAGCAGGTCAGTGTTGGAAAGTTGAGACCGAAAAAATAAATGCATGCTAGGTTTTTGCTAAAGGGTGTCCGGAGATGTTTGAATATATTGACATAGAAGACGGTGATATACTGATGTTGATGAAAACAGACAGCGAATCGTTTGACTTGACACTTTATCGTAACGGAGTTGAGGTTGTTTTTAGAAAGAAGGAGACAACTAAAGACAACTCAGTTGTTGAAATACCTAAACACACATACTATGAACACTTGAACTCTGTTGTAAGTAATTTAAAGTAAGTTAAAATGGTTTGCTAGTCAATACGACTTATTTACAGATGTTATCGTATAACAGATCTTCACTGATCAAGAAGACTCAATCGACCAATTCATTACTGGGGTAATCAGTTTACATATTTTTACAATACAATATATTGATCCTTAGATGTTAATGAATTTTAAAAATCTTGGATGCAGATGAATGATGAGAAACATGAAGTGAATAAGAAAAGTGTTGAAAAAGAAAAGTTGAAGTCTGAAAGAAAGAGTTTTGTAAGTGAAGAAAATAACAACAAAAAAAAAGAAGATGTAAGTCTTTGAAACATAATAATGGATAAGTTATTTGTTCATATTATTATACATACTTAGTTGACGATTGTAGTTTAATTTGCTTTAATGTTACGGGCTGTAATAACAGGTTAAAAAGAAAGGTAAACAGATTGCATCCGATTCTACATCTGAAGAACCTAAACAACTGATATGCTGTACAACTTATGATCATTCTACCGTGTCAGCAACTGGACGACAAACACGAGATCGTTTGGTAAGTTAAGCATAAGTTAACAAAATATTCCAATAAATATTTCTTGTACATTAACATATATATATATATATATATATATATATATATTGAAAGGAAATGCATGTTTGAAATGATAAGGTTAAAAAAAATGGGAAAAGAAGTCAGATGGCGTTGAAGGTAAGAAATGAAGACGAAAAGCGTGTTGCACATCAAAATTATGATTAAGAAAGTGGTGCGTATCAATTCAACAGGAAAGCAAATTATCGAATGGTATGTCATTTCTGTTATTTAATGAGAACAATTTACAACACCATTCATGAGGCTATTTATACGTATAGAATTACCAGTTAAACACATAACAATTGAAGTGGGTTTGCAACAAAAAACCTTAAAACAGTTGTTTTTTTTTCTAAACAATAAAGTATAACTTCACTTATAACCTTCATAGAATAACTATAATAGATAATAGATACTAAATTATGTTTATTCAAAAATTAACAATTGATATTTGTTGCTGCTGACAATTATATCCAACACGGCTAATATACTTGTTAACTCTAACATCAATGCAGCGATTACCTGTAGAAGTTGCAAACAGAGCAAGGCTAACAAAGAAGGTGCATCAAATGAATGTAAGAAACATGGATGGGAAAACAGTTGTGAAGATAGTTAAGCGACAGAAGGATGGAAATGGATTTAGGTATGCAATTGAAGGGTGGCCAAGTTTCATAAAGGAAAATGATATTAGCGAGGGTGACAATATGCATTTAACTTTTGTAAAATCAGGAAACCTCCTCATGTTGACGCATGTGGATGCAGTCAGCCAAGCTTAGCAGTTAACGTTATCTGCTAATGATGCAGATGTCTACGTATATAAACTAATGCCTTTTGTCGTCATCATTTGATGGTTTTTGGTGGGACATGTTGGAACAGCTTATTGTGTTTTTTTGGTTGGTTGGTAGCCTAACCTTGATGACAATTATTACTATATTAGGGCATGGATGACATATTTTGTTTAGAATTATAATTTGTAAACAGTAGTCGAAGTTCATATTTAGTTATAAATTTAGTTGTGATTTCCTGTATACAACATTAGAAGTCTTATTGGTAATATTTCCATCATCCAAATGCACTGCATATTTTAATATCATAATGACTTCTTATACAACTATCTAGAACATCAATAAGTGATTCCATAAAAAAAGTGTCTCCATATTTAAGATAATAATGACTTTTTTATGCTATTGCAATTAGAAACTACAACTATTCTTGTATTGTCATACATCGAATTGTCAAACATAGTAAACTAAAATCTTACATCTAATTGGCACAATTTAAAATGAATTAGTCAATTGTAAATTGATAAACGTAGAAATTAATAACACCATTAGATGAACTTAGATAAGATATATGAAAGTTAGATATTTTCAAAGTGTTGAAAGAACTACCGATGTCAAACAAACGTTGATTACAAACGTTGATTATATTTACTGGCATAAAATATTACACACCAAACATATTATAAACATAATAGAACAATTAAAATAACACATTAATTTTGAATATTGATTCTCCATATACAAAAAAATACCAATCACAAAAACAACCACAAACATAATACTATGTATATAACACAATGATAACAACAAACAACTAAATACAAAACCATAACTAAACATGTGGTGAAACTACAGTTTCAATATAGCTTGCACCTGCAATGCCTTGTGTAAAGATGATAGGAAAATAACCATGCATCTTCTTTGCCCTTACGTTTATCTGAGCAACATCACCCCATTCGTGTACTATAATTAATTTGTTATTACCATCAATGTAGTGCACAAATGACCCTATCATCAACGGCATAAACACACGCGGTACAAAAGACACCACTTTTGACCAAGTATTATTTTGTAGACGCCACAATTGAACATCTACACTACACATTCCAATACTAACCAACATATGAAGTTCATCTGGTATAGTCACCAACTGACCTATAGATTCCACACTCAATGTATCTGGGTAACCTACATTTTCTATTACCTTCGACTCAACATCCAAACGAAGAACCGCTGTGTTACCCATACACCAGAATTTGGTCAGTACAAAATACAAAGTTTTCCTACAAAACGTCCCAACGGACCAACTATAAACAGCAATATCATATGGACTATCAATTAAGAACCTTGGAGTTGACCATGAACCTTCACTAAACGAATAAATATTAACAGTCAACCTGAAATGAGTGCGTTTAATATGCACAATTTTGTAATCACCAACAGAGTCAACACAAAACCCAAGACTATCATCATCCATATTGTAAAATCCCTGTTAATTAGAATTTCTCAGCATCTTGAACACACGAGTTAGTGGATTCCAAACAACCAAATCACCAGTATTACATAAGCAAACACATACCATGCCATCCAAACTTGCTAAAAAGATCACATTACATGGATGACAATCGAAGGGAATGTGAATATTATTGCCTAAAACACATCTAGGAGATGCAACATCAACATAACGAATCGCACACGATGATTTGTCAAGAGCAATTATTTTCTGGTCACCTAATACTCGCAAGAAACGACAATTATTCTTAGCAAACTCAGGAGTTGAAAGATAGGCTAACCACTCTTTAGACACAGCCTTGCACCGTATAACCTCCTTTGCCGAAAGTCTTGGAATAATCTTCATCAATATTAACAGAGATGGAAGATCCTTCATATTCACTTACGATTATACTTTAATTAAAAATACTGACGTTGATAGAAAGAGGAAGAAAACACATACGAAAAGCGATTCCTTTGAAAAATGAATACCTACATAGAAACTACCCCAATTAACAGTTGACACAGGTGAGTAAAACCTCCTAAAACTCCGAGTAGTGGTGGTAAACGGTTTTCACACACTATGGGCGATAGGGGGTAAATAAAATTAAATAACAATATATATTAGAAACCGTTTCTAATTTACAGGTAAACATATACACATACATGGAGATACTTTTTAATCAATCACATACACAAATATACTTTTTATTAATTAATCTTATTTTTATAAATTACTTTGTTAGTTGTCAAACATTGTGTTATTACAATTGTGAAAATAATTACATCGTAGATTTTTTTTGGCATTGGGTTTTATATATTATTTTGTCCTTTTTATAAAAATATTGTTTTTTATGATAATAGGATTATTGAAAAATAATGGACACCACAACTAAAAAATAGGAAGTTAGTTACACAATAGTACAAAATATAAAAATAGACACCTACAAAAAAATCAAATATATGGAAAACAGAAAACCAATAACACATTAATAAACAAAACATAAAATGACAATATTCCAGCAAAAAAAAAAAACAAAAAAAAAATCCAGTAAGAACTATTCCTTAACTGGACATATTACAAAGTGGGAAGTTTCTAATTGTCCTTAACTGCACAATATGTAAGCATTATTAAAAAAGAATGAGAGACAGCAAAAAGTAGGAATTAATTACACAATGTTATATTTAAATATAGTCAACTACAAAAGAAATCAAATATATAAAAAACAGAAAAACAATGACACAATGATACTCAAAAAACACAATGACTATACTAAAAGAAATCATTATTCAACATATAAATTAGCAACTATCTTGTGCATCTTGACTTGTACCCCATGCTTGGGGGCTTTTTCAAAAAAAAAAAAAAAAACTTCATTTTCCACTTTCAACCTTAGAGTTTTATCTTTTATATTTTAACCCATTACTTGATTTTCCACTTTCAACCTTAAAGTTTTATCTTTCATATTTTAACCCATTTGAAATTTTTACTTTTAACTCAAACTTTTTCAACTTTTGTAATTTAACACAATACTTTATTATTTATAACTTTGGTCCCTCATACTTTTTATCTTTCGTAAGTTTTTCGTTTTACGGTTCGTTCTAAATTTTGTGAGTTAACTTGTCGTAGCGTGCATGTGAGGTTCAACGTTTTTGTTCTATTTTTCCATATTTGATAGACCCGTCGCAACGTGTCCATTTTTTCCCTTTTGAAAAAATTCGCCGCAACGGGCGGGTCCTAGATCGACTAAGTTATTATTTTCTACGTTTTACGTTTCTGGTTAATTTCTTCACATTAACACACTGTAACGGGTGTGCGTGGTTCAACGATTTTAGTCTCCTTTTTGTTCAGTGTAATTTTTACCATTTTATCTATTTTATTTTTACGATGTTGAGAGTCGATGTCGTTGTGGCATTGGTGCTACTTGGCACGGTTTTACGAACGTTTTTAACCTATTAAATCTTTACTAATATTTTGTTTCGGTTTACCCCTATACTTCCTTTACTTAAAAACTATTTTTTGCGTGCATATTTTATGTATGGGTATGTATAAATATGATTTCTTCTACATTCCGACGTAAACTTTTTTTATAGACGAGTCAGGTCAAATATAATACGTTTTCGTTTAAAGAAACCATTTTTACGTGCATATTTTTATGTACGTTTTCGTATAAATCCAAGTTATTGTTCAATATGAATTCCATTTACTTTACGTTTGATCAAATGACCATGCTTATACAGGTTACATTGAGTTCAACTGGATACGTCGAAATGTGTGTTTTCATATGGTTAATGCATCATATAACGTTTGGACTAATACATTCATTGTTTACGATGTACCCGCGCCGCAACGCGGGAGGGTCTTAACCCTAGTTCAACTAAAAACTAATCATTAACTGCACCTATTACAACGTGGGAAGTTTTTAATTCTATGTAACTGCACAATGGTAAGGGCTTCCAAGCTGCTCTAAGGGCTTGGTCTCCAAGGGCCCATTGTGTTTTTTTTTGTAGACCTTTTTGTTTTTAAACCACAATCATGTGTAATCATAATTAAATACGCACAAAGCAAATATTAAAATCATACACTCTCAATGAATATTTAACATGATAATATAAGCACATTAATTCATAAAGATTCAATCTCATTGTGACAAACTATACCATACATAAAAAACAACCACAAACATCAATTACTAACTGATCAAAACAATGAAGAACAAAAAAAGAACTACATAAAATAGCATAACTAAACATTTGGTGAAATTGTAGTTTCAAAATAAACAGATCCATTCACACCTTGAGTAAAGATGATAGGCAAAAAAACATGCATTTCCTCTGCCTCTACAGTTACATCAGTAATATCACCCCATTCTTGAACTATAATGAACTTCTTATTACTATTGATATAGTGCACAGACGACCCAATCATCAATGGCATAGAAATGGCAGGTGGACAAAAAAAATACTTTTGACCACTTTTCATTTTCAAGTTTCCACAATTCCATATTCACACTATAGAATCCGATACTAACCAACATATGGAGTTGATCTCGAATACTAACCAAGTGACCTGTAGCTTCCACATACATTGTATCTGGGAATCCAACATCAGAAATTACCCTGCTATCAACATCTAAACGAAGTACACATGCGTTACCCACACACCACAACCTAGTCAATACGAAATACATACAATTTGCACAAAACGTGCCTACAGGCCAACTATAGACGTCAACATTAAACAGACTATAGTTTGAGAACATTGGAGTTGACCATGACCCTTCACTGAGAGAATAAATGTTAACAACCAACATCATATGTGTCCGTTTAATATGCACAATATTGTAATCACCAGAAGACCTGACGCAAAACCCAAGACTATCCTGATTTGGATTAAAAAAACCCTGTGAATTAGAATTTGATAGCATCTTGAACACACGAGTTAATGGATTCCAAACTACCAATTCACCAGTATTGATTAGGCAAACACATACCATCCCATCCAAACTTGCTAGAAATAAAATATTGCATGGATGAGCGGTGAAGGGAATGTGAACTTTATCACCTAAGAAACATTTAGGGGATTCATTATCCACATAACGAATATCACACAATAATCGGTTAACGGCAATTATCTTATGATCACCTAATCTGCGCATGAAACGACAATGATTCATAGCAAACTCAGGTGTTGAAAGATAGACTAACCAATCTTTACACACAACCTTGCACTGTGTAACAACTTTTGACGGAAGTCTTGGGATTATATTCATCAGTATCAGCAGAGACGGAAGAAACTTCACAATCATTGTCAATGTAGGTTAAATAACAAACACTTTGACGATCAATACAACAAATATGAAAAGAGATTCCTAAGAAGATGAAAGTCCAACAAATATTATGACAAGCAGTAGTTAACACACGTATATTAGAGCTCCTACAATTACGAGTAGTAGGTAGTTATTAAATAGATAACTATCCAGATTTTTTAAATCGGTTAAATTTTTAGTACACATTTACATTAATTTTATTTTTTTGCAAATATTCAGTTAATAATAATTTACATAAATAGTAATAACAACTTTTGATTCAATCGTATTTTTAAGTATAATATGGAAACTTTCTCTTATAAATACATACTCGAAATATTTTGTTTCATTGTATGTGTTGCAAGTACTATTTGATTGTTAGTCTTCTTTCTGATTTTTCGTGTTTGGGTTAACATGTATCGTCATGGTCCGAATTTTATCATAACTATACTTGATCCGCTATCCCTTCAACAGGTACATACCTTTCCGAATTATTTGTTTAAAGTAACGATTCCTATTGTTTCATCCTTTATTCAAAAGAAATTTGCCTTTTGTTTTTTTGGTTTTCAGGCTATACCTATATGTATGAGTAGATTTATATGGATGAATAAGTTAGAATCTTCAACTGTTAGTCTTAAATTTGATGAAACGCATTCATGGTCTGTTGTTATCAAATTAATAAAAGATGTATTCTACTTTACGGATGGATGGTGTGAGGTTTTAAACTACTTCGGCCATGAATCTTTCTTCTTGATTTTCAACTATCTTGGTGATCATACTTTCAAGTTCAACCTCTTCTCTCATGATCCAAATAAAGAGTTTGGAAAATCGTTTTGTAAAATTATTCAAAATCCTATACAAAGTCCAACGGTACGTAATTTTCTTATACATTTTATTTTTTATTTTTTGTTATTACGATTTATTAAAAAAACATAATACGCATAAAATTGTAATAATTATTTTTTTACAGGTTCTACCAGATACTTTTATTTCAAAACATTATGATTATCGTTTACCGCATAACATGGTTATACTTAATGTATCCGAGTATCATCAATGGGAAGTCCGTATTAGAAAGATTGGGCCAAATTATTGTATTGCTGATGGTTGGTTTAAATTTATTGAAGATCTAAGGTTAAATCCTGGGGATATTCTGTGTTTTCAAAAAAAGGACGTGAATCATATTAATATTATCATATTCAATAAAGATGGTCGTCAAGTTTTGTTAAACAACACTCCTTTGATTGAACCAGAATATGAACATATTAGCAATGTGGAAGGTTATCGACAAGTTAGTGACGATCCTAGCTACCCTTTTTTTGCAATGACAGTAACTCATCAATTGGTATTATACTATCCTGTTTTATGTTAATTTTTTTTTGTTTTTTAGTGTTTTTCATTTAATAACATTTACATATTTTTAACATTTTTACAAAATGTAGATCCTTCCCAAGTTAATTACTGACTTAACTGGTTTAAATGAGTTTTCTGAAGTAAAGATCAAAGTTGTTAAAGGAAATATTTGGGTTACGAATCTTCATACACACAACATTGATGGTCAAATAAGGTTTGTCAATCAATTTATTATCTTAATTATTATTTCTCATTTACCCAATGTGTATAGATCACTAACAAAATTTTTCATATTTTTTCTACCATAGGTACGGTGTTGTTGGATGGAAACATATACTTCAAGCTGAAAATATTTCCTTTGGTGACGATTGCTTTTTCAACTGGTCTAAAACGAATTCGAGGCTATTGGTTACGATCCTCCAGCAAGCAGAAGTGTTACAGTAATAGAGTTTCAGTTTATATTGAAAACCCGAAAAACATATATCTTACATTTACTTTTCGATCCCCCTTTTTTATGTTTGTAGTACAATGCGTTGGTTTTTTTTTTAATATTTAAATTCAGATTGCCATGATAATTTCATCTGTACAGTCCGTTTATGATAAGTAACACAAATCTACTTAAAAAGAATGGTATACATAACATACAAACTACTTAAAAAGTACCAAAATAAAAAACACAATTGTATAACATATATGATTACACACAACACAGAGACTTCACGTTTACTTTTATTTTTGTTAGGATCTGAGTTTCTTATGATTGAGTTTGTTTGTCATAATTGAACAAATGAACGAAAGTAAAATGAGATTAAATGCAGCGGAAGTGGAATCAAACTTTGTAAACACAATCTAAGGGAAAATAGTTTTCGTAAACACATGTTTCTCATTACAAACCCTGTTTGGGGGGTTTTGATCAAGGTTTTATAAAGGGAAAAAGTGAATGCTGACGTGGCAACGATTACAAAAGTCCACGTGCCAACCCTTGGTGAAGGAATTAATAATGGAAGACAGTTGATTTATAAAACCACTGATGAAGCAAGATCAGTGGTTGCAAACGGTTATACTGGAAACAGTGGGTGATTCTAAGCTATCAGTGGACAGCCATCAGTGGGTTAAAACACTGATTTTGAACAACAGTGATTACCAAGGAAATGAGAGGAGAAGGGTTGACTTTCAGCAGTGGACAGTATTAACAGAACAGATGTTTGAACAAAAACAGTGATGTCTGATGGTGAATCAATGAGATATTGAATCTTTGATGATATATTTCAGCTACTTGTCTATCAGTTGGACTTTACAGCAACAGGAACAGCATTATAATATTCTTCAATCAGTGGTTGAGAAAACATATGCTGCATGTGTACGGTCAAAACACTAAGCTTATTGCCTAGGAATTGATATCCCCCTAATGTAGGCTTTTCACACTCTTGGTATCTGTACTTGTTTGTGTATGATAAATCTTGACAACCATACTCCTAGCATATGCTATGTTCTTTGAGTGTGGCACAAGTTTTTCAAACTTGTGTCACTGAACTGCAGAAGCCCCTCTTACAAGACATCTACCCAACTTTCTGTCTTTTTAGTACCCCAAGGTGCATGACTTGTTGATGAGATGACAAATGTTTCAAGATTAACCTTTTCAAAGAATCCTTTTTCATTGAAGATGTCAAGTGTTTGGTGAAATGAATGACTTGTAAAGGATTGATGTTTTTAAAAGGTGAAGCTGCACATGTAATATATGACACACACATACACAAAAATAATGACATAAAAACACAATGACAAAAACACAATTGTATAACATATTTGTACACAACCAACACACGTTTGGTTTTTTTTTTTATAAATTATGAAACAATTTAAAAGTTAGTAAAATTAGATAAACCTGGATCTGGGTACACTAAACGGTTAATGGCAGGAACGGTTACATAATGTAGAAACTGCTCGGGGAAACGATGCGAATAACTGAAGAGACACACGTTTACACACAGTTATTACTACACACACAAACCCATTCAGTTAACACGGGAAACTTAAACTGATACACGCTTTATTACGCATGAATAAACGAAAAATATTAATAACCTTTGTAATTATAACATAATAATCCAATCACTTTTTTTTTGAACGGAATAATCCAATCGCTTTACCGCCTATTCAATTCCCTACCCCTGACCACCTATAAAATAAACTAACCCATAAGTCCATAACACATCACCTATCTTTTAACACTAACTCGAAACATCTCTACATTCAACACAACTACAATCATGCCTGGATCACACTACCATTTCGGAGACACAACAGAGGCCAAGAAAATTATAACCACTGCACACTTTGTAGAGGATCAAAAGGATTCAGAAATCTTACGAACACTACAGAGAATGCATAACACCGCCACTGCAGATGTAGAGAGAAACAATACTGACATGAACTACAACGTTCTGCTAGTATATTTCGAATGAGCTACAGAACGAAGATCAAATAAAGATTATACAATATCTGGATAAACAGTTACAGATAAAGAAAAACATAGCAGTTTCGTTAGAAGAACTCAAGGATACCTTGTGGGAGTACATGAAGACGAAGAACGAAAGGGTTACTATAATGAAGAACTATTAGAAACGTTTAATGATTACTTTTTTTTTTGATCGCTCATGTATTTGACCTTCTACAAGTGTATCCTATCTACTTAATGTAATAACATATTTAAATATTGACAATGTCTTATAACAAATTTACCTAATGACTCTATTTTACCATTTTACCAAAAATTTTATTTGTTTTGCTTAGAATTTAGATGTATTACATAAAGTAACATATTACAAAACACATGATCAAGTAACATATAGAAGAATGTATACTAACTGATTGTAAAGTATTAACACAACTATAGTTAATAAACGTTTATTTTCTTACATAACTTGTGTAAGATTGCTCTACAATATTTAGCTTGATTATTTTACGTGTAAAATATCAATAAATATAAGACAGTAGATGAAACGTATTTGTTAATTTACAAATGCCTGTTGATATTACAAAAGAATTGTATTTAACGTATACCATTGTGTTATTGCCATTGTGTTAATAATAACAATGTGGTTTTGGGAAACATTACCATAAATACTGCATTTTTGTTATATGTTAAATTTGTTAAATATTAATCTAATATAAATTTCTCTATTACAAAAGTAATTAACTATTATCTACACACAAATTGACATCTATGAACATTAATAACAGCCTAATACAAATAATAGTCACACAAAATACACCAGTCAAAAGCTTTGAAAGTAAATACAAAAAAAAAACAAAGAAAACAAAATATTTCGCAATCACAAAAACGGCATTACAAGGTACAAACATAAAGTTAACAAATTACTTGAACACACAAACATACTAACTGCATTAAAATAAAATAAAAAAACATAATCATAAACCGTTTATGGAATGTGAACAGACAACGACGGAAACGAACTACTTCTTAACGCGTTTCACCTTCTCCGAATTATTCCTAAGTCTCTTCTTGTAGTTCCCTCCAATTTGTTTAGCAACCATAGAACCACCAACCGTTGAATTAGACATATTGTTGACAGCATCTTGCACTCCTATATGACTTTTGTTAGAATCAGTCATTTGATCATATTGAACAGCACCCTACATGAAACATAGATAACATGAAACACTTCTATAATTTCTAAATTATTAAAATGATATACAAAAAACCAATTACCTCTTTATTGATTTGTCTGGCAGAGCCCTCATATTGCTCAGTACCAACAATACCCTAAATGCAACAAACCAACATGTTACACTAAAAAAATAACCAACGTAATAAAATAAAAATAAAACAATTTATTTACCTTCATCACAGATTGACCAACACTGTCATCATGCTTCTTATCATTACCAATATCCTGCGATAACAAAACAACCAATATTACATTCAAAGTACATAAAAAAAATAACCAACAAAATAACATAAAAATAAATCGATTTATTCACACCTCCATCGTAGATTGACCAAAACTGTCATCATGCTTCTTATCATTACCAATATCCTGCCATAACAAAACAACCAATATTACATTCAAAGTACATAAAAATACACATCCAAATAAAAGAATCATTTACCTGAAGTCTCACTTTAGTAAGGCAATCATTTACCTCCGTATCAATAATAACCTATATATAACATCAAAATCAATTTCCAGCTAACTAATACTATAAAGTTTAGAGAAAAATACACTTAACCTCTACTTCAGATTGCAAATGGTTGCCAGCTGTCTTGTTATCTCCAATAATCTAAACGTAACATACGAACCATTAATCAAATAACAGTAACAGTAACTTATATTATAAAGTTAATAAAGTCATGAAAATAATTAAAAGTTTGAAACTCACAAAAAACCAAACCACAAACACATATTGAGAATAAAAAACAAAATACATAAAGAGTAACTGATGACTGCGTTGATGGTGTAAGAGAATTATCAACTACTGAGCTAAACACTTCATCAGCCATCTCCCATTCAACATCTTTGATCTTTGCACACATTTCAGTTTCTTCATCAATTTGAAGAACACCAACTGATGGAGGAGTGGCAGCGTCAACAGATGTAGATATAGACCTAGGCTGTATAAGCACATTGATATCATCTACGAAGTAATGTTACTATTATCAAACAAACCAACTTACTAAGGTAAAGTCACTTAAACCCAAATAAAACAAATCATTTACCTGTACAACACTTTGGCTAAGGCTAGCATCTCGCCCATTACCAACAATAACCTAAGAAAACAAACCAATAATTAAACTAACTCTAATTAACCATATTAAGTAATATTAAAATAATAGTAACAGTAACCTATATTACAAAGTTAATACAGTCATGAAAACAATTAAAAGTTTGAAACTCACAAAAAACCAAACCACAAATACATATTGAAAATACAAAACAAAAAACATAAAGAGTTACCGATGATTGCTTTGACGGTGTAACAGCATTATCAACTAATGAGCTAAATACTTCATCAGCCATCTCCCATTCAACATCTTTGATCTTTGCACACATTTCGGTTTCCTCATCAATTTGAAGAACACCAGCTGATGGAGGATTGGCAGTGTCAGCAGTTGTAGATATAGACCTAGGCTGTATAAGCGCATTGATATCATCTCCGAGGTATTTAGAAACAGTAAAACGGTTGGAAAATTTAGGCGCTAAATTATAGGGATCAATCTTAATAACAAAAATAACCCTTCGAGAACATAAATTTTCATTCAAATACGATTCTATCCAATTTGGATCATCAACACCCTACAAAAAACATAATAAGCTATCAACACAACTGAACAAACTAATATATACTAATCATGCAAAAAATTCAACAACTAATAATTGTAAAAGGAAATGTAAAATAAACCTCTGACAAAGACTTATTAACTAACTCATCAGTAGATATTTTAAGTTGAGATACTGCAGCTTCATTAAAAACAACACATGTCATCTCATCATTGGTACCATTAGTAACACAAAGTTCCAATTTGTATCTGCAAACCAGAAACCATTAATAAAACGAAAAACAAACAACAAATAAAATATTAAAAAACTTACACATAATGTGGATTGACAACATCTTCTTCACAGTTCCAACACAAATAGTAACCGTCAACCATTGACGCCTTCTTACGACATTTGTTACACTTAACATATTTCCAATCACTATGCATTTCCACACCACTTATGTTTGCATCAATGTTGAAAATTGTTCCCTGTACATGATTTAAAGTCAAAAACTAATGATTAAAAGTGAAAAACTAACAAAAAATAATTTATTTGGGTGTATTAGCAATACAATACCTCAGCCACATCTCCTGCTGTAAGAAGGCTGTATATGTTTGCAATACTCGTAATTTGAAAGGTGGCTGCATTGTCTTCAATGATAGTAATTTGAGGAGACTCACTGAAAACAAAAAATACAACGTATATAAAACATAAAATAATAATGCATCTAATAAAACATGCCAAATCACATAATTACATAATCCTGTAGGCATCAATTTCAGGTATAGAAAGATTCAAGTAAATTTGAGTCGCCATAGTTGTCATTAAACTTGTAGAACCTAATTTAATACAAACATTTAAACATAAGTTATAAATAATCAAAATTAACAATGCAACATATCCTATACATAACACCATACCCTTGTAAGATCGAACTTTGCAAGATGACAAAATAATAACAACTGTATTTTTTGCAATTCTTCGAATATAACCATCGCTAAACTGATTCACCAAGTGTCCCCATAATGAAACATTCACCTTCATATCACTGAATTATATTTATTTAAGAATGAGATAGTAAAAATAAACAATATAGACGAAAGAATTAATATAGACAACACTAACATACTTGGTGTCAGAGATAACAATGTTTCGTACACCAGGATTGCAAGATGAAACAGATTCTAATTGATACTGAACAGAGCCCCATTCCCTAAGAACGCCAATAACATCTACACACACACACACATATATATATATAACATTAGAAAACTTGAAGAATAAAAAACTAACAGAATAAAATGCATACATACCTGTAAGATATTTGTCATCATTAACACGATCGGCTAACAGATTGAATGGAAGAA
Source organism: Helianthus tuberosus (assembly GCA_030545235.1). NCBI lineage: Eukaryota > Viridiplantae > Streptophyta > Magnoliopsida > Asterales > Asteraceae > Helianthus > Helianthus tuberosus. Next base: position 1,146,145 of record JARYGA010046105.1, read on the forward strand.
AATCAAACACATATCGTCTGAAGACAGACGGATGCGTCGGACAAGTAGTAATACTTGTTGAATACAAGAACTGAATGAAAATATCGCACCGCAATGGACGATACATGGTACTATACTTATGAACAACAAACTTTCGAATCCTGTAAACACATCCCTCTTTAAACGCATTCTGAAATAACCTCAGCAAGTTAGATGGAATCTTTGCATGAATAGATGAACCCTGAAAAAACATATACATTTTAAGATTAGATAATTACCAATGTAAAATCAAAAACTAAACAATATTGCATTACAAAGAAATACTTACTTGTGCATCAGATAGAATCATGTCAAACGAAAGGATACGATTTGTTTTAGGGTTGAACGATGTCCAAGCACGCGAGACCAACACATCAACTTGCCAGTTGTTGGTAAAATAAGCACGTAAATCCGAAATACTTGCACGATTCATTTTATAAAGTAATAAGCTGCAAATATATATAAGACTGCAATCAACATCACACATATAATTCATAACACTATAAAAAAAGACTACACATATAGACCCATATATATACACACAAGGCTAATAATACTCAACAAAGAAAACATGTTACCTTTGAACAACCTAGTTTGACAACACCAATTACACAATACTATCAGCTGGCGATAATGGCAAATTATAAAAAACTTCCTTGTACACAACATTTTTAGTCATATTGTTAGGACATTTTTCTTTATTATCCACATAGAACTTTAGTCCAGCACGAGATGTTACACGAGATGCAGCAACATATAACTGTCCATGGGAGAACACAGGCTTTACTAAGTAAACACAAACATTATTAAAAGTTTGGCCTTGACTTTTGTTAATAGTCATAGCAAAACAAACTTTTATAGGAAAATGTCGTCGCTTAAATTCAAAAGGCCAAGACGAATTACTTGGAGTCATATCAATTCTACCAATGAATACTTTCTCTCCAACATGTGGGCCTGTAATAATCGTACATTCAAGAACACGACTACTTATTTGACTTACAACCAACCGCGTCCCATTACACAAGCCACGTTGCATGTTTAGGTTACGCAACAAAATAACAGGTGCACCAACCTTGAGATGTAGTACATGATTCGGAAGTCCAGAAAATTTCAAACTGTTAAGAAACTCAGGAGCATACATAGCACGCAATTCTTCAACATTTTGTGTACTCGCACATATCTCATCAGCACTAAACAATGTATACATTTCACCTGGTATCTTCTCAAGAACATGTTGGTTAATCGTATCAACTTCATCATTAGTCGGACAAAGAATGCAACGTTCCTTCAAGTAATCAACATCATTAAATCTGTTCATAATATTAGGGAACGTATTTAACACAACGGACTCAAGATGTTTATCAGTTACAGAAATTAACATATCTCTTGGTATACGAATCCATGTAGCATCATCTGATCCATCCACAGAAACTAAAGGAAGACAACCAGTCCCCATGTCTAAAACCCATTTACTAAATTCCTGCATTTGAATAAGATCCCTACCAAAAATACTTGGATCACGTAAACGCATGTTATTTGTCAAAGAAAACACTTTACATGACCTCCATATATTCGGCGACTTGTTAATCGCTGAAGCAATAATTTCACTTCGTGAACCAAACCGAACAACAGGAAGTATCTGCCGAAAGTCACCACCAAATGCGACAACCTTTCCACCAAATACTTTATGCTCAGCACCAGCCATGCTGTCTCGACACACATCCCTCAATGTTCGATCAACAACTTCAAATACATGGCGATGTTGTAGAGGTGCTTCATCCCAAATAATAAGTGAAGCATAATTGATTAACTTAGCCAAATCTGAACCAACATCACTGGCAAAACAAGAGTCCTTATCAACTTCAATAGGGATGCGAAACCGAGAATGTGCTGTACGCCCACCAGGTAGTAATAAGGAAGCAATACCAGATGACGCAACAGTCAAAACTATCTCATTATTTGATCGAATACGAGCTATAAGGGTCGTCCATAAGAACGTTTTCCCAGTTCCTCCACTACCTAACACAAAAAATACGCCTCCTTTTCTAGCCTGAACAGCAGAATATATACTATCAAACACTTCCTTTTGTTGACTATTCAACCCAGCGTATTGCTTAATAAAACGTGTCCTTTCCTCATTAGCATCATACATTCTCTCAAATTGAACCAACCTGTTGATAAATCTATCTTCCGAAGTATGGTCAATCTGCGGTAAGGTTGGAAAGGAAGACAACGACCGGCCACTCTGAATCAACACTTGTTCAATCTCTTTCATAGTATAATTCAATATTTCAGCATCTGAGAAATTCAATGAAAAATTTTTCAAAATTGTTCGATATTTATGAAGAATGTCCTCTGATAGGTATTCATAACAATCAAAAAATAATTGTCGAGGATCACTAACAGTACAAAATAACAAAATTGTAACAAACAATTCACGAAGGCGATCCCCAAATTGCCAATGATAAGCCTGGCGTACAGCATCAACCCATTCAACATCATCACCCAAAAGACTTAATGCTTTACAAGTGGACATATACGTTGGATGTTCCACCCCGTCAACAGTTCGAATCTCTTTAAAACTTCTCGGACCACGCACAACATTTAATAGCATTCTAAGATAATACTTTTCACCCATCGTAGGACTTACATAATATATATGTCCAATAGTTTGAAATGAACCTTTACGGGGCTCCCACACTCTTTCCTTCTCATGCCATGTAAACAAAGTTGGGTATTCGGCATACGTCAATGTCCGGCCAAACTCATACCTTTCATTTGCAGCCATCCATTCAGTAAACTTTGACATTGCAGCTGTTGTTCGTTGTAAAACATCAGAAATTTGCTCATGATCCTTAAAATATACTCTATTACACCCTTCTTCATGAAATGGGAGTCTTTCAACAGCCACTGAACGATAATGCATGTCAAACTCAAATATCTTCCAACACGCCTCTGATGCTGAAATATACCTACAGTTCATGTACTGCTCAATCTCATTTTCATGATTTAAAAGTGATGTAAATGTTGTTCTCCCACCTTGACCTTCCAATACTGCGGTAGCACGATCTTGACCTTTGTTAATATAGCTGAAAAGATATTTAACCAACATTCCTTGGTTACACCATTCAACATTGATATGGCAACCATACTTTATAAGCAACGCACGATTATAAGGAACAACATATCCATTATCTAGCATAATATCTTGCCGACCAACATGAACTTTACGTGTGTTATTACGTCGTCGATACGACGGCCACCCATCATTTCTAATAAAAGTTTCGTCGCAATAACTCTTCGGAAATCCTTTAGTACATTTGCCATCATTCATACAAGGACTCGAAGGTCTAAGGTTACCACATGGACCATGCATCATATGAGTACCAACATTTAAAAAACCGATTGGGTCACCCGATTCAGAAGGCAGCTCAGCAGATATAAATCTATCAATTTCATCCGGTGAAGAAATTTTATCAGCTTGACTTGACTAAGAAACACAAGAATGTGGCAATGTGGCAGACTACGTTTTCGAAACTCTATTGTGTAAAGAACTGCAAAGACAAAAAAACAAAAAAAAACACAATGTTTTAGCACACATCATAATAACACATTAATCACATGTTAACATACAACCATTGAGAATAAAATTCATTTAACTTACCCACTTTAGGAACACCAAAATGATGCTTTTTCCTTATGTCTTTCATGAGCTTATCAAGTTTGATCTTAAATACCCGTGCAACAATATCAGGTCTTTCAGATACTAAGTGACCCACTGTGTTTCCCTGCAAATGCCGTTGAATTTCATCCCATTTTGGGTTACACGTCATGGTAATAAAAAGATCCGGAATACCAGCCCAACGACAAATTGCCATCGCATCTTGATATTGTTGTATCATATGCCTAGGCCCCCAGTGAAGGACGCTGGCAACACAACACGTCGACCTATAGAATCACAGTTTGTCTCACCTTCTAATATACGATCATGCAACCCATTATACAACTCCGAACGAATTGTTGTCTGATGAGTCTTGTACCATTGTAAGTCATGTTCAAGCACTTGCGTATATGCATCAACAACAAATGTAAGAAATAACCGGCCAGAACTATGCAATGTTCTACCTTCTTCCATTCTAACCATCAACCGAAAACAATAGTATTCTCTCAATGAAACATTTTTTCTTTTACTTTCAGCACTAATATTACTTAGAGGAATGCCCACATTAAAACCATCTTCTCCATACGGGAAAAGTAATGGATATTGCAACGACATGTAACTGGGAAGAAGTTCAGAAATACGTTTCGCATTTGTACTACCACGGTCTTCAACAATAATATCACGGCAATATGTAGGATTACCATCACCCGGAATCAATGCAGCAACTTCATTGACCGTAGGCAAATTAAACTGTCTCGCATCCCTTCTTCGTGTACCAAGCAGTCTAAGTCTAACAGGTTGCTGCGAAAAGTGAGTAAATCTTTCTTTGGCCATCCTAAAGCTCTGAACTAATGGATTGTGCCGATTAAGCATTTTAATTAAATCATTAACTAAACTTCGAATACATGCATCATCATTCCCAGACTGAATACACTTCTCAACTGCTTTTAATCGATTGTCAACCTCATTTTCTGTGTCATAAATATATAGTTGTGCAAATCTTGGCCGTCCATCAATATGCTGAGGTAACAAAGTACCAATCCTATGATGATTATGTCCATTCAACACATATGTATAGGGACCACCTCCATCATTAACATCCGAACAGACTTTACCGCCAGTAGAAGTAAACGAAAACATTGAATTTAGAAGCTTGATATTCTCTTTAAACACCTTAGATCGCGGTTCACCATTCGACTGTAAAAGCCGCCGCAATATTGGTTGCTGAGCATGCCGAAGTAAAGGTAAAACAACCTTGCCTTTACCACAACAAATAGAGAAAGTTGGATTAGACGGAGCAAGATATTTAGTACTTCTCTCACCATACCACAAGATCGCTTTGCAATAAGGACATACATATTCTGTAATTCCACAATCCCAATATGATACATCTCCTATACAAAATAAAACAAACATATAAGAGAAAGTTATATTTATCATTTTAATGAGGCATTCAAACAGCTAACAGTCATCAATGAACAATCCATACTTGATGACTTTTCATCTTGGTAAACACCAGCACAAGATGACCTTCTGTTGTGCATAGATGGCGGTGATGCTGAAACAAACTCCGAAGTTAAAGAATGTGATACAAAAGGTGCATCACTATTCATTGAATTAGTTCCATGGAATTGATTTGAATTTGGGCCAACTGCAATACACGTAGATACAATCAGATGTGTCCTAAAAACATTAAACACGTTTACATTACTTGGCATAAAAAAAATTAACAATACGTACCATAACAACGTCGTTGAACTGGCATATTTTCAATGTTTAAACCAGCAGGGCGATCTCGTAATCGAGGACGACCACGACGTCTAATATTACGGGATGTTTCATCAGATTGAAATGTCGACATAGATGAAGAAGACAGTGTTGATAATATTTCATAATCACTTGCAATACCATGGTTAATATTAACACTATCCATACCACCAAGATCTGTATACAAACAACATTCATTTGATACCAATTGATGAATAATGTCAATGTTTTATTCTCCATCTTCTTCCTCTTCATATGTAGTCCTTAAATACCTCAACTACTCATAGTGATAGCTATTACATACTGGAAGCTCTACACAATACTTACCAATCCATACGTACATAATATCATGGATTATACCAAACAACCAATGCGCACCGGCCTTACACACTATATGCAAGCTCTGACATTTGTTAGAAGAATCAGCAGATAAACCAAAAACATGTGAAAATATTTTGTAGTAAACTTCCTGTTATCACTGTATAAACTTCTTTTCCGTATAATGCACTCCAAAATACCATCTCACAACCCATCATTACATAAGCACAAAACACCATATCCATACTTGATATCACTCCAAGAAAATAGACGACTATTATATAGAAACACCTTCGGATCTATATACATACTTAGAACATAACACTGTTTCATGCAGGTAAAGCAAACATCTCCATCATAAATACGCCATTAATTGTCAAGCTATACCCTAATCTATTATTTATACTACATAATTTAAATTAACAAAACACAATAGCAACAAACATAGCTATAAGAAGACATGCAACCAACTATTAAATACATGTAACAACAAAAGAAAGCAATGAAATTAAATATGAATATGAAACACCTATACACACTATGAAAAACAAAATCACACATACATTGCTAAATAGATAGTAGCTCCTTTGATACTTCGTTTCCAACTACAACTTTTCAAAACCTATTGATAAGGGAAACTAAAGAACTGTAGTAAAAAATATTAAGACAACAGTTGGGTTATTAAATACAGTTATCAAAGTTCAAATAATAATGGGGCAACATAATGGGTAGTTTTTGAACATGCACCATAATTGTAGGAATTATAATTGTCTTTAATTATATAATATTATATATTTTATACAAAAACAAAGTAAACACGAAACTACCACAAATGAATGCATAACTTAAAATGCTAATTATAATTACAAACATTAGGTGTGTTAACCTAATTTAAGTTTTTTTAAACAAAACGTGTTTTTATAGAAATGTAATAATATATACTAATATTGTCCTATACCACTTATGTTGTTGATTACATTGTGTTTTATTATGGAAAAGATTGTGCTTATACGAAATCACTATGTTTAGGAATAGTACGTTACCCTATTTTTTTTGAAACGAAAATTTCATTCAAAAAACTAGGAAGGCCACAGAACGGACCAACCCACGACCACCACTTACAACATGTACAACGGGTATTTCACCCATTCTTTCCAATCAATCCTATTACAATAGTACGTTACCCTATTGCAATAGTCCTTATATACTATTTGTAGTTGTATGTATATTTTATACAATATTAAGCTCTAATAAAGGCATTTTGTTTTTTATTAAACCTTACTTCTTTTACTGAATTCTGATTATCAATGTAAACTTGTTTAAGTGGAAAAAAAAAAGCACAAACACAACCCAAACTATATAAATCAAACACTCTTTTCTGTAAAGATGGCCTAACTTTAATTGTAAGAAATACAATAACTGAAACAAAAGCCGCTTTTATACAAACTAAAATATTATCCTACAAAAAAAAAGAAAAAAAAAACCCAGAAATAAGAGACAGAAAAATAAAAAACAAACATGAGTACTAAAATCGCTCTAGATAATTAATCTTAACTTCCATGCAACACTTCACACTTTCAAGAGTGGACACAATACGATCCAAATGATTAATTGCCTTCCTAATCACATCGATAGAAGCACGAACACCAATGTCACGAACATCGCAAGCAGGTAATTCCAACAAATCACCTACTATTTTACACATATCTTGTATAAAGTTAGCCACACGTTTGAAACCGAATTTCAAAACAGTCATATACAAGACATCCCTCTGTAACTGCCAAACTACCTCATCGACCATCTTTTATTTAAAAGTTAAAACGACGGAAACCAGATATAATTATACAAACGAATGATATAATCAGAGGTTAAAGAATTCAAATATTCCTTTACGATTATATTTATGCATACATACATATAATCATATATATATATATATATATATATATATATATATATATATATGCACCGCTAACAAACTTTAGCATAAAACATGGATACCCTGCTAACTGAAAATACGTGGAAGATTCATAAATTATGTCACCACACCATTTATTTCGTCAAAAAACGATGACAACTAACCAACCACGTTTTGTTTTTCTTTTTCTTTTTTTTTTAATAAATTGAATAAATGAAACACTACATGATCTATAATCAATAGTTTAAAATAACACATCAAAATTTTAAGCTATGTTCAAATGACGTATAGTGATAAAAATATATATATCTGCATACATTTTAATGTAATAGTTAAGTTAATCTCATCTTGACTCAAGTCACTGGATGCCTATTGCAAAAAACACAATTAACATTGTTGGACCGTGTCGTAACCCTAAACGATCAGTTGAGCAAGTTCATCATTACGTATAAAGGCGGAATCAGTATACGTAACGTTACAGCAGCTTTCCTATTCAATTCCTTCACTTTATTAGCTTTCTGAATCAATTTTGATAGAGTTCGGTTACAAAGCTTATGACCAGATCTCGCTTCTACCTCCATACAAATGAACACATGCTAGGGTATATATACTATTGCTAATTTCGCTTCAATGTCCCTGACCATATAAGCGAAATCAACATGAATCTGATTTCGCTTATATGTCAAGCCCATTAAAGCGAAATCAACAAGTTCACGTAAGCGAAATCACCTAACATTGTCCCTTAAAGCGAAATTAACTATAAAACCCTAATTTTGACTTTTAAGATCCAATCTTGGCTAACTTTGACTTAAGACTTGATGAAGATGCAGTCAACAGACATTCTTGTGCATCAACAGACTCCCCCTTGGATGTTGACGTAGTCTTCAGCTCCTGAGTCTTCAGTCTTAGTCTTTTCTCTAACTCTCTGTCGTCTCATTATAATCACTCTATCTTCACAGGTTTCAGGATCTTGTCCTCCTGTCTCTAACTTCTTTCTTCCCTTTGAATGTTGATCCAGACTCCCCCTTTCACAGACTCCCCCTCTCGATATGCTAAAATCTGAGATATCTGGTTCAAGCTTTGACATTTAGCTTCCATTGGGAATAATGAAGTCCAAACCTGTTACTCAAACATCATTCATTACAAACTTATCTTTTTCACATATAACTCATAAACTTAATCAGTTTTAAAAATCCACTCAAGTATTCAGGTTCAAATTAATGACCCTAATCACTTGATTAATCTACCAAGTCCAAATTAATGACCTTGGTTGATCATTTGACAAATCAAACTGATTTTAAAAACAACAATTTCAAACATTTTCTGAAAATAACAAGTATCAAGTTAATGAACTTGTGTTTGACTTTTCAAACAATTCAAACTTCATTAAAGTAAGCTCTCCTCATTCTTCAGTCCAGAATTTCTTGCATCTGCTTCAACATTTGAGAATCCAACAATCAACTCTCCACTTTGGTTTGTCGGAAAATAAAGCAGAAATAAAATATTTTTGGATTTTATAAAGTGATCTAAACTAAGAAATGAAATCAAGAAAACTTAAATTGCAGAAAGTAAACAAAGTAAACTATTTACAAACATATTTTTGGCGAGCGTGTCAGGGAATCATATCAGCTTTTCAGACAAATTACAAGTACCGTTAAGCTACATTACATACTCAGACTTAAACAATTTACCTCGATTGTCGATATACTGATCCATCTTAAATTCTCATACAAATTTCAACTTACTCAGGATACGATTTAGATGAATTAAGAACTTAGATCATTCATGTGTCCCACCTCTTGAATATACTCCCGTATCCAGAATCTCAATAATCAGTCTTACAGGTGAGAATACTACAATGATATCTGTATATAATTTAGGTATGCGAGGGCCGAGGGATCTCAGGTCGATACTTCCGTATACGCAGAGAGATATCAGCTTCGACTTTTCGGTGTGTCCCCTTTAGAGGATCTTTTTGCTTACAACAGCAGCATTTATCAATTTTATTGTTTCAGCATGCTGAGGGTTTAATGCTGTGTTTCAAGCATTGAAGCAAGTATTAGCCAAGGACTAGGTCAGAACCACCGTTCAGCAGAAGTCCCGGAATAATACCCCAGATATCATAGAGTATAAAGACCTAGTATATCAGATTACGAGACCTTTCAAACGAGATTTCAGGGGTTACCTATATATCCAAGTAGTGTTCCCCACGAATTCACAAGTTTGAATTTTAGGTTTATATCCCGAATAAATCTACTAAATGTGTGAAAACCTATCGACACATCATCAGTAAGATTGTTTAAGTCTTTTAAACTTTTCAAATCTTTAGCATACTGTAATCGTCTAGCTGATGTACTATCATTTTCCCTATATACACAAGCTCTTTTTCATTTTATCATGTTTTTGTATTTTTGCATTTTTTACTGTTTTTGTATTTTCTGAAAATATAACTATGTACAAATATCTACTCCCCCTAAATACCAAAACAAGTAAAAATTCGACAAACCATTGCAGATTGTTTCTCGTCTTCATCCGCAACAGTACTCTCATCAACGCCAATTATGCCATCCGACACCGACAGAAGCTTCATACCATTCAGTTTTAACAAATATTTAAACCGATTTTTATCAAAAGCTTTGGTATGTAAATCAGCTTTCTGTTCATCAGTGTGGATTTTCTCAATTCGTATCAACTTTTTCTCAAAGCAATCACGAATAAAGTGATGACGAATTTCTATGTGTTTAGTTTTAGCGTGATGTACTGGATTTTTAGTTATATTTATTGCGGCCTCATTATCAACAAAAAGAGGTGTGTTAAGAAACTGCAAACCGTAGTCGCGCATCTGTTGCTGTATCCACAAGATCTGAGAGCAGCAACTGCTAGCAGAAACATACTCCGCTTCACATGTAGATAACGCCACAGACGTTTGTTTCTTACACTGCCAGGTAACCAATCTAGGACCAAAGAACTGGTATCCTGCAGTTGTTGATTTTGAATTGACTTTGCAGCATCCGAAATCCGAATCGGAATACCCTTCGAGCGTAAAATCACCTTTCCTAGGATACCACAACCCCAATGAAGGAGTTCCTTTCAGGTAGCGCAATATCCTCTTCACAATGATCATATGCGATGCTCTCGGGTTAGACTGAAATCTTGCTGCGAGGCACGTTGGGTACATTATATCAGGACGTGAAGCAGTTAGGTACATTAAAGAACCTATCATGGAACGGTAAAACGTTTCATCAGCCCTGTCTCCGGTGAGATATTGGTGAATCCCATGATTAGTTGCAAGTGGGGTAGCAGCTGGAGTAGAACTTGACATCCCAAAGTTCTATAGAATATCATGAACGTACTTTGACTGATGAATGAAAATTCCCTCAGGAAGTTGTTCAACTTGTAAACCTAGAAAGAATTTCATCTCCCCCATTGATGACATTTCAAACTTCTGCTTCATCACTGATTCAAAATCTTTGCATAGATTTTCATTTGTTGACCCAAAGATTATATCGTCCACATAAATCTGAACTATCAGAAGATGACCATCAACGACTTTAGTGAAGAGAGTGGCATCCACTTTTCCACGAATGAACTTGTTGGTTAGTGGGTGTTGAGACAACGTCTCGTACCAAGCTCTCGGGGCCTGGTGTAAACCATACAGCGCTTTGTCCAATAAGTAAACCTTGTTTTTGTGGATTGGATCGGTGAAGCCCGGCGGCTGACCGACATAAACCTCCTCTTTAACCTTCCCATAAAGAAACGCCGATTTAACATCCAACTGATAAACTTTGAAGTTCTTCCAAGACGCAAATGCTAGAAAAATTCTGATTGCCTCTAGTCGTGCTACAGGAGACTTCGGTAAAATCAATTCCCTCCTGTTGACTAAATCCCTGAACAACAAGTCGAGCTTTGTTCCTTACGACAACTCCTCTATCGTCCCTCTTGCATTTGAACACCCACTTAGTGTTAATTTTCCTATGACCATCCGGCAAATCAACTAACTTCCACACTCCCAATTTCTCGAATTGACTAAGTTCCTCCTGCATTGCATTGACCCAAGAGTCTTCAGTAAGCGCCTCTTTGTAAGTTCTTGGCTCAACCTGCGAGATAAAACAACTCAATGAGAATTCAGTTTGCAAAGAAGCAACTTTTGTATAAAAACATGTAAGCCCTTTATCAATCTGATTTCGAGTGCGAACGCCTGTCTGCAATTCTCCTATGATCAACTCCTCTGGATGATATGAAAAAGTTTGCGGCATCACTTCACTTGGAACATCTACATTTCCCTCCAGATTAGTAACATTCTGCTCTGCATCTTGTTCACCAACTTGGTTTGTTTGACTTAAAAACTGAATTTGCTCCCCCTCAGAATCTGAATCACCATGATCAAAGACTGGCATATTTTCAGCTTCTAGATTATCATTCTGAGTCGACTGATTATCCTGAGCAACTTCATTCTGTTGGACATCATCATGTTCACCAGCATTACTTGGACCTGCTTCATCGTCATTTGAAGTTTCCATTGATCTCCTCGAATACTCAGCTGGGAACCTTAACTGCGACTCATATTCACGCAAAATATCCAACTCATCAAAGAAATCTTCATCATCCTCTGATTCTTCTCTCATGTCAAACGAATCCCAAAGTGTGTCATAATGATAACGCCATGAATCACCAGGATTCTGCGGCGGCATAGTATATCCTTGACATTCAACATTTGCAGCTTCAATAATCCGCTTCTCACTTGGAACGAAGACACGTCGCAATGGATTTGAATAACCAACAAATATTCCCTCAATGCACTTCGGACCAAACTTCCCAAAAGGTTCTATAACCGTGCAAGGTGACCCGAACGGTTCTAGATACTTCAAATTCGGTTTGCGATTATTGATTAGCTCAAAACATGTTTTGTTGAACTTCTTGACAGTAAGAACCCTGTTGAGCGTATAGCATGCGGCGGAAACAGCTTCAGCCCAAAAATTTATAGGTAACTTTGAATCTGCGAGCATAGTTCTAGCCGTCTCGATTAGTGTCCGGTTTTTGCGTTCTGCGACTCCATTCTGCTGCGGAGTGTACGGAGCACTAAACTCATGCAAAATACCTCTTTCATCACAAAATTCTTCCATCTTGCTGTTCTTGAATTCAGTACCATTATCACTTCGAATTCTCTTGATACGCCTTTGGTACAAATTCTCAATCTTCCTGAACAGCCCCATCAAACTGTCAAATGTTTCATCTTTCGTCTTCAAGAAAGATACCCACGAAAATATGGAATAATCATCAGTAACGACCAAACAATAGTAATCTCCTGTAATACTTTTGACATTCACCGGACCAAACAAATCCACGTGAAGTCTCTCCAGAGGTCTCGAAACTGAATTGACTTGCTTTGTAGGGTGTGACTTTTTCTTCTGCTTGCCTTTGATGCAGCTAATGCACTCCCCTTCCAGATGAAAACCTTTAATATTAACACCCAATACCAAATCATTGTGCACCAAGTGATTCATCTTCCTTAGGTGAATATGCCCCATCTTTCGGTGCCATAATCTTGATTCTTTCTCAGTTGCTCTAGACACGAAACAATGTGCTTGACCAGTTGTTGTAGTCGCTACACTCATATCTAACACATATAAATCATTCACTCTAGGTGCCCTCATGATAATCCATTCTTCAGGGATAACAAAACCAGGTTTCAGAATCAAACATTCTTTATCAGTGAAATGAGTAGTATACTGATTGTCACAAATCTGCGAGATACTAAGCAGATTGTTTTCCAGCTCAGTGATGTAGTTAACTCTCTCAAACGTCACAATTCCGTTAGATAACGTTCCTTCACCTACAATTCGACCTCCTTCATGACCAGCAAATCCCACATAACCACCATTAATGTTTCTCACATCATACAGCAACGCGGTTTTTCCTGTCATATGTCGAGATGCACCACTATCCATAATCCATCTGGATACCAATTGTGGAAGATCCTGCACAAACAAACTACGACTTAAACAACTTCAAGAAAGATGCCGATTCATGCTTCGCGAAACAGGAAGCTCCGGCAATTCAAACTGCTTATTCGAACATGGTGTCCACCCAGGCTTCATCAGCCTGAGGTGTAACCTTGACTCTAGCAATTTGAATTTTGAAATTTTCAGCCTTCAAAGGTGGAAAATTTGCTTCATAATCAACCGAAATTGATTCTTCAGCCTTTTTCACTTCAGAATTTGAAATTTTCATTTCAGTTTTTGGTTTCCAAACTTGTTGAGATAATGCAACCCGCTTGTAAAATTTGTCATTTTTAGTTACCACTTTTATTACGGGTTCATTTTTCACTTTGATGTTGTCATTTTTCACATTCTTTTTCTCAACAACGATTGGTGTTTTATCCTTCACATCAACTTTCTTCTGTTGAATCTTCACATTTTCAGTCTTAGGTTTGAAATTGGTACACTTTCGTGCAATGTGACCAACTTGATTACATCTGAAACATGTTCGAGTATCAATAACTCGACTTGTACCTTCAGACTGATACTGTGAAGCTCTTTTCTCAAAGAACTCTTCATTTGATTTTGAAAAAAATTCATTTTCCTCATCTGAAAGTGAACTTGAACTGTTCACAAACACCTTCTTTTCAGCAAACCTCTTGTTTTGAAAACTCCTTTTCTGATAATAACTCTTACCATCCCTATAACCTCCCGACCAATTGTTTCGATTGTTATTATAAAACCTTGGTGGAACAACAGGCTTTTTGTAATAAGATTTATCTTTCTCAAAATTCATTTGCCTTTTTGTGTGTTTCAAACTGTTCACTTCAGACAACTCAACTTCAACCAACTTGAAAACATTTGTCAACCTTTTCTCATTAACATTCTCAATTGGAAACTCAGAATCCGAATACAACTTATCAGATCCAGCCATCTTGTACATCACAAGACCCGGTTCATCACTTAAGTTGTTTTTGGACTTTGGTTTCTGAATGTATTTGTCCAAGAAACATCCATCATCTTCAGATGAATCAGACATCAAGACACTTTCAGCTGTGCTCTTAACAATCTCTGTCTGAACACTATCATCAGATGATGTAGAAAAAGTAACATCAATGTTCTCTGGAAGTTTAACTTCTTTTTCTTCTTCAATTTTAACCAACCCAGATTGCTTTTTCGTGTAGTTATCAAGAACAGGTGGTGGAACTTGATGAAACCCCACCCCAGTTCCATCACAATACACATCTTCGCCCGCTTTGTCTTTCCCAATGGGTTTGGGAATGATATGTTGCTAAACAAAGCTTGCGGAGCTGTAACTGTTAAGCTTCAACTGGATTCGCTCGTTTTCGATTACAGCCTCTTGAATTCTAAGTTTCAATTTAGCGATTTCATCCAGTTGTTGGTTGATTGATTCTTCTTTGACTCTAAGTACTGCTCTTAGATGTTCATTTTCTTTAAAAGTTTTACCATTTCGATCATCACAATCTTTCAATGTGCTTTTTAGTTTTTCAAATTTTTCAGAAATCTGACGGTTTTCAAGAATCAACTTTTCATTTTCACTTTTAACTTTATCATGATCAATTTTATCATTTTCCAATTGTTTAGTTAATTCTTTTATCCGTTCAGTTGAAGCTTTAACCATTTTGTCACGATCAAGAATTTGATTCTCAACGCTTCTGACCTTAGATGTTAGATCATCAACTTTCTTCCCGTTGAGATACGTGACTGTGCTACAAAATTTGCACTCTTTGTTGCAATTTTTGCAATCAGCATTTCCATCGATTTTCTTACCTGACACATTTGTTGACACATCTGAACTGACCTGGCTTTTTGACTCAGACACGGAGTTAGAGTCTACCTCAAGTGCCTTAGCAGCTAGCACTTTGTCAGCCATTCTTCCAAGATTTTCAGCAGTAAACTCCTGCGTTGTGTCAATAACTCCAGTATCAATCTTCTTTGCTTTCTCGATCTCTTCTTTTTCTTTTCTCTCTTTCTCTTTCTCTTCTTTTTCTTTTCTCTCTTTCTCTTTCTCTTTCTCTTTCTCTTCTTCAATCATTTTCGAAGTTGGAATTCCCCACCATTTGTGTTGCCAGTACTCATCATCTTCTTTGTACTGCTGAATTATGGCTTCAATATCAAGTGTACTATCATCAATTGCAATATTTCCATACTCATCAAGATAGCACTCTCTGTCTGGATCCCATCTATTAGCTCTCCTTGCTTCCAGAAAGATACGAGATATTCTAATGATTTTGTTTTCAGCAATCATTTTTCTGTATTGATATTTTTGCTCTTCAGTTCGATCGTCTTTCCACGGAATAGGATCGTCATTTTTTGCCATGAATGCGTAACCAACCGCATCTTCTTCCGGTAGAACCTCTTGACTCCAATCATAACCCTCATCATCGTAAATCACCGCAAGAGCTCTAGATTTCTCTCTGTTGTCTTCAACCTGCTTCAATCTAGGCGGATCAGATTTATTTTGGTGATAAATCGCCTTTTTGTAGTAATCATCTCTGAAAGGGTTCTCCGACTCATCAGCATAAGCGTTTCGGCATTCTCGTTTGAAGTGACCCTTCTGCTTAGTAGAAGCACCACCAATTGTTTTTCTGCCGGTAATTTCCATGAATCTTTGTGCACGACGAACAGCACTTGCCATAGCCCAACGAATATCGATCAGTTCCATTTCCTCCGGATCAATCTGATCGTAATCTTCTTTCGTCAGATTTGTATTGCCAATCTTCCCAGCTACCAACCCTTCATACGATTCCAACACTGATGCTAGGAAGATCATCTGCTGCTTAGCCGATTCCTCATCAAAGTTCTGAGCATTCTTCAAGTCTATTGCGATGTTACATTGAAAACGATTCTTTGCATCAGAATGACCTCCAGAAGATGAAGATCCACTGTGATAACCACTGTGACTTCCACTGCTTTGACCACTTTGATTTTCTTTTCCGGCTGTCGAAACATTTTGAGCAGAAAATGCAGTTTTTGGAGAAGTTGCTTTTGGCATCATGCTCTTTGGATAATACAAATCCAAATTCTGCTGGTAAGATGAATGATTGACTTTGTACGTCTTCTTCAACTCCAACTCATGACTTTCGAGTGTCTCAATCAGCAAATCCAATGTCAACTTTTCTGGTTCTTTGATGGTATTCTTCAGCATCAGCGCATAATATCTCCAATCCATCTCGTCAGGCAATGAATCGAACAATTTGTCGATAAGATCTTCTTCAGGAATGTTGATATCATGTCTTACTAACTCCAGCTTCAGATGACCAAACCTTTCTATCATTTTACAAACTGACTCATTCTTTAGACATCCAAACAGATCAAACTCTTTTCTAAGAAGTTTCTTTTTGTTTTTCTTAATTTCTTGACTACCTATACATTTCTTTTCTAACTTTTCCCAAAGATCTTTTGCATTTGAATAGTCGATCAAGGCAATAATGTCTTCCCGAACTGACTGGAATAACAATGCCACACATTTCTGTTCAGCTACAAACGAGTCAATCTCCTCAGCTGCTCTTAAAGTTTCACCATGTTTCTTTCCATTTGCATAACCGTTTTTCAAACTTTTCCAGCTAGTAAATGCGAATGCCATCAACCAGTCTTCGAACTTTCGGGACCACCTACTGTACTCCTCTATAGCTGTAAGCTTTGGGGGTTTATTGAACGTTCCGAATGCGCTTTCAGATTCCCAAGCTTCCTTCTTCTTTTCTTTCGGAGTATTCTCGTTCTCGTTCGTATTGTTGTTGTTTGTAGAAATATCATCTCCCGAGTTTCCTGCAAATGCATACATATCGCTAAACGGGTTCATGAAAAGATCATCCATCATGAATGTACCTGCAAGATTATCAAACACTTAGAAAAATTTTTTGAAGTTTTGTCAAATTCTGACACTGAAGCGAAATCACTTATTATGACTAATAAGCGAAATCAGTCACAATGTCCTCTTGAGCGAAATCACTTGTGTCCTTATAAGCGAAATTAGAAAGTCCCTTTAAGCGAAATCACAAAGTCTGTATAAGCGAAATCAGACTTTGTCCTTATGAGCGAAATCAGCAGTTGTCCGGATGAGCGAAATTAGATTGATTATGTCCGTTAAAGCGAAATTACAACTGTTGTACGTATGAGCGAAATTAACTCAGACCGTATGAGCGAAATTAGCAGATTAACTCTCGAAGTACACTAAAGCGGAATCAAGTGATGTAATCAGCTGATGTACGTAAAAGCGGAATCAGCTGATAACCAATTTTCACCATGTTTTACTTCGAATTACAAACTGAAACTTTCAAGGGTTGTAATACTCTTAAAACCGATCACAATGATATGAAATATGTTCACTTTTAACCGCTAATTCGTTCTAGATCTGAAGATGAATTTTCTGTTCGAAAACCGATTGCGTTTTTGGAAAAATTGAATGTGTTTTACTTAGTTTTAAGGCCTGATATTATTAAGGATTGTTTAACAACAAGTTTCGCTCAATATACTTGACTTTCAAGTCATTTTGTCCGTAGGAACTTGTTTAAACCGAAAATATAAAAGAGAAAGTGAGTAGAAACGAGATAAAAGTGTCGAATCGGCTGATGTAGTATGAACTTCCTCGTCCTGAAGCTCTGATACCACTTGTTGGACCGTGTCGTAACCCTAAACGATCAGTTGAGCAAGTTCATCATTACGTATAAAGGCGGAATCAGTATACGTAATGTTACAGCAACTTTCCTATTCAATTCCTTCACTTTATTAGCTTTCTGAATCAATTTTGACAGAGTTCGGTTACAAAGCTTATGACCAGATCTCGCTTCTACCTCCATACAAATGAACACATGCTAGGGTATATATACTATTGCTAATTTCGCTTCAATGTCCCTGACCATATAAGCGAAATCAACATGAATCTGATTTCGCTTATATGTCAAGCCCATTAAAGCGAAATCAACAAGTTCATGTAAGCGAAATCACCTAACATTGTCCCTTAAAGCGAAATTAACTATAAAACCCTAATTTTGACTTTTAAGATCCAATCTTGGCTAACTTTGACTTAAGACTTGATGAAGATGCAGTCAACAGACATTCTTGTGCATCAACAAACATTATCCATAAGACAATTCAAGATATTGTTTTGTGTTTTATTAATCAACTAAATAACCGAAATATTATTTTTAGAATATTTTAAATGTAGTATCTTTTTTATGTATTATATGTGTTTTCAAAAACAATGACATGAATTCTAAATTCAGATTGACTTTTTTACAATAACATGGAACCAAAAATAAAAAACATTGCAAGACTTCCGGTGACAAACACAAAAATGGACCCATGCTGTTTGAAATGTTTCAATGAATTTAATAAAATATGATAAATTTTAAGCTTGGGTTACAATTGTATAATTAATCATAACTTTGAGTTTATGTTTCTAATTTGAACTTATAATAAAATATGATAAACTTTAAGCTTGGGTTACAATTGGATAATTAATCATAACTTTGAGTTTATGTTTATAATTTGAACTTAAAAAAACTTTTGGTTATTTAAAAATTGAATATGAAATCACTATAACTTTTAGGATTTTCAATTAATGTTGTTAGTGATACGATCATTTTGGATGTAGCTTTCTTAATGGTTTAACTTGCAAACCACAATAGAGTTGACTTGATCATTTAACAATCTGTATATATAATGCCAAATCAAAAACACAAAACCTGTACACAATTTGTTACACTACCCGAACCATAAACTACATTAAACATCATCCATATATCAAATAATAAAACATAATATCGAACATTAGAAGATCCTTACACAATAAACCACTATATTAACATTAAATTACTAAAATACTAAAGACATTAACATAATCTATAACCAAACATGATACATCAAAACATAAAGAAGAACAGAAGCTTGATACCTTTAGTAATTTGGAGACACAAGGCTCTCAAAATAGACAGACCCTTGTAAGGCAGTCATGTACTTCCAAGGAAAGTAGTACCCAACTTGCATAGTTTTCATATCTAACATATAAATATCCCCACAAGTAGTCATCAACAGCATTTCATCAGTAGACTCTACATACTCTACAAACCCGAGGAAACTCGATGGAACAACACCAATACAAAGCAGAACCCATAAGTTAATCCATTCTTCATATCCCAACTTACACAAACCAACTAAATACATATCATATTTATAACGCATAAAAATGTGAAGTTGTCCAGCAATACTGACCAAAGATCCATCAAAACCTCCTCCATAAAAATCACATGGTAATGGAACACTTGAAAATTGCTCTAGGTTAACATCAAAACGTAAAATTGACTGCACACAATCACCAGAACATGAATCAACAATGAAATATACACCATCTCCACACAATGTACCTAATGACCATTTTCCACAATGCTCAACAGACAGAATGTTCGTAATTTTCCTCCAGGAATGTAGTCGGGTAGAATAAATATAAACTGCCTCTGTGCCACGTCTTCTTATAACATGTAAAACCTTGTACTCATTTGCAGAATCCACATAGAAAGCAGCAGAATCAGAATCTTTTTTGAAGAAACCATGTGATTCACATGATGGAAAAGTTGTACTTGCCTGTGTAAGAGGATTCCAAATTAAAAATTGAGAAGTCTCTTCCAGGCACACACATAACATTCCATCCAAACTCCCTAATATCATCAATTCATCTGGTCGGGTTTTGAATGGTTTAACAGATATCATTTTAGGACCACAAAAGCCAGTGCATGCATAAAACAATTTTTCAAGAGAACCACAACGATCTAATTTCGCAAGCACCCACTTGGTAGCTGACGGTGACGTACTACGACAATGAATTAATGGAAACTCTGGTGTGGACAGGATAGACAACCATTTTTTGCACACCAACTTGCAACGACCTATATCTCTTGCAGAAAGTTTTGTAAAAATACCATACATTAATATCTCTACAAGCAACTCCGACATAACAAATATTGATTAACTGCTCACATTAGATCAACACATGTTAGTTAGTCCAATCCACTTTAACATCAAAGTGTAAATCATAGTTATGAAGAATAGAAGGCAAAATAACAAATTGAAGAAAAGATACTTACAAACAGCACTTTTTATTTGCTCAAAGATCTGGAACAATTCTGACTGAAATGTTACCCTATAATCATATAAACAGGAAGATGTGAGAGAGAAACGTCAACCTATAAAAGACTGGAGATAATGGGAGAGAAATGCTTAATAACTAATCACGTAATAAAAGGATTAGTAACCACTAACATAGCAGTTGATTTTTTTTTTTTGAACGGCAAAACTTCTATATAAATATATAGAAAAGGCAACATAGCAGATGATATCTCCAACTTTCTAATACACTTTATCCGGTAAAATAACACAAAACAAAATTTATATCATGTCATGTAAAAACGCAATATTATATGTAACCACACAAACAACTCAAAATATCAGGTATTAGTCATACTGCCTTTACATACAACACTATCAAACTTACAAAAACCCATACATTCCACTAAGTTAACTGCAAATACATACCATAAACAATACATAACACTTTTGAATAATGGTGAGAGTGCGAACAAAGATGTTCAGTTAATGGCACATATGTTAGAGATATTTAGACAAGTTAATGAATCAATGGAGTTGAAGCGTTGGTTTTTTACTTTCCTTATAAGTAGTTTTGTTAAGTTTAGTGATAGTTGTTGTTATGGTAAAGTGGTTTGTATTCAATTATTAAGAGTTATTGGTGGTATTTTTATTTTAATGGAATGTTTTGGTTTGTTTCTTGAAAGTTTAGTCTGGATGAATTGTGTTTTTTATTATGGTCGTTTTTTTATTGTGGTTATTTAATCATATATTATTTCAAACACTTAATATCTTCAGTTTAATTTCTTCGAGCGACCATCCGGAGAATTGTAATTGATTTGGTTTATTTTGATGTTAAATTGTGCCTGAATATAGAGTTGCACTTGCACACATGATCAAAACACTATCTCAAACAGCTGCTCTATGAAAACCTGTCCACTGCCATAACCACTGTTTTGTTCAAACATCTGCTCTGTGAAAAGCTGTCCACTGCTGAAAGTCAACCCCTGTTCTCTCATTTCCTTGGATATCACTGTTGTTCAAAATCAGTGTTTTCATCCACTGATATGCTATCCACTGATAGATAAAATCACCCACTGTTTTCATTATAACCGTTGCAACCACTGATATTGTTGAATCATGTTTGTTCATTTGAATAATTATGCTTTGTTTTTCAGTTTGCTGGGTTGGACAGTGTTGCTCTAATGAGAATGTACATTTAGAAGCAAGTTTATGATGAAGTTTCTGTTATTATTTATGATATTGTGTGTTACTTCAGCACTCAAGTTGATGTTTCACACATACCACAGGGACGGAAATTGCATTTTTCTCTTAATATAAAGTATTGAAAACATATATAAGTTAAAAACTGGAAAAGGCCCAAATTTAGAGTTCATTTTAGTCCTCCAATAAGAAAAAACACAAAAAAACAAAAACACAATAAATAAAAACCAAGAAATAAATAAAACACAATAAAATAAAAAAAACACAATAATAACCACTCAACATTAGGGGTTATACCTGCTAAAATTTATTCAAATAATTAACTGCCAAGTTACACATCACATATTATCATACTACTTATGTAATTACAAGAAATCAACAATTTTTAATACACAACATACAACTTACTCTAAGAAGTTGATAACCATATATATAACAAAGAACATAAGCAACTAAAATACCATACAAAAATAAAATATCTTCTAACATTACCAAAGTATATTACAATACAAATGAAAAACATTACAAACATACAAAAATAAAAAAAAGTAAATTACCTAACATGGTAGATTTAAACATTTGGAGACATATGTGACACTCTAGGTTTTCCCGAGCAACCTTCTTGTATTAGCCTTTGGTGTCCTTATATTATTAAATGAAAGTTCGTGAATTATCTTGACGAGTTATGTGATCCTTGTATTGAGTATGTGAACTATATATATATATGCATGTGTATAATAGTGAACCGAGACCACGAACCCGACTCGAGACCATTCTCGGTCTCGAGTAAACAGTAAACGGTTGGGCCGGTTGGGCCGCAACCTCCCTTAGCCCACTCGAAACCCACTAAGGGTGCACCACCTCATACATAAACCCGAAAACCCTCACACTCTCCTCTACACTCTCTCTCACTTCATCCTCACTCCCTCTCTCTCTAGAAAACCTTAAACCCTAACAATCAAGCATCACCTCTCCTCTCCTTTCTCTCGGATTCAACCAGCAACAACAAGGAATCTCGGTCAAGCTCATCATCATCACCCGGATACTTCATTTTCTCACCATCTTCCTTGACTCGGTGCCTTTTCATCAACCAGTTAGTGTTAATGTGTGTTAAGAGTTTTGGTGTGTTAATGAATAAGAAACATGTCTAGTCTAGAGGTCTTTTGTATGATGTTTGTTTGATTGGTGAGTTTGATATTGTGTGTGAACTATTCTATGATGATGTTTGCTAAGATGTTCAAAATGACAAAAGAATGATAGTTTAAAGAGTATTTATGACTATCCGGATTATGTTCAATGTTATAAAACAAATGTTTCTTTTGTTTCTTGCAAGTTGATCTTGATATCTAAGTGATTTTGTTCATAGAATGCATGGTTATGTAGGAGGAACATGTTTGTTAATAGAGAAACCCTAAAGATGAACTAGATGAACATGTGAGGAATATGTGTTGAATGTGTTTGAATGTTGTTACAAATATTTGAAAAACTTGTTGTATGATCCATTTTGGTTAAGTGTTAGACAAGGGAACATGTTTGTGAAACCTTATTGGATAGTACTTAATGGCATGAAATCAGAATTCTGTTGCATAGTACAATTCGGGCAGATGCATCAGAATCAGCTGGTAAACAACTCGAGACCACAACGGTTGCGACTCGAGACCAAGACCCAGCAACTTCAAAACGGACTTCAGGGACTCAAGACCATCAAGGTCTCGACTCGAGACCACATCGTGACAACTCGAGACGGGACTCGAGACCTCCGAAGTTGCGAGTCATGCCTGCACCACTCGATACCAACCATTACAACGTGATTTGTTTGGGCCGCCTGTGTTAACTGAACTATGTGTTAGTTGATACTGTTGACTGATCCAATAGTAGAACAGGCCTAATAACTCTACATGTAACTGTATGCATGCTATGTGTTAGATTATGTGTAATATATACGTGAGATTCTCTGTACCCAAACCTGACCTATACTGGTAACCATGTTAGGACGTGGTGACTAGCGTGTTTGACAAGTAACCTAACCTGCCGAGCAACCCAAGGTGAGTTCACACACTAAAAGCATGTGTCCCAAGGAGGGACACGGACAAACTGCCGATTTTGGGAAAAATACTTTTGAACTATTATTTCCGGGGGAAATCCGAATGGGTATTACTATCTCCAGGGGAGATACGTTTGGATATTATTTATAAATCACAACTAGCCAAGCTAAACGAAACTCTATCACCTTAAGTCCCTGTTTACAGTACCGATTAATCGCCGGGGGCGAACGGGTTATTAGTTGATAGCGCTATTAGGTTTGACAACCTCACACCGTGACCGGGGGAGATCGGGCGTGAACTAGTAGACCTTGCATCTTGGTCAATAACGATAGACATTGACTCGGGGCACAACAACTTTTCGTCAACAGTTTCGGTATCTACAGTTTAGTGAGCTTACAGATGGGGTAGCTCCCCTCCACGTGATTATAAATGCTTTATCTAAACAACTTACGTTTTTGAAAACTAAAACTTGACACCTCGTGGACTCGCCAACATTATGTTGATACCCTACTGCATTCTTTGCAGGTACCCAGTGATTCAGGAGTTTGCAGCTTGCGGATGTGTAGTGGTCGTCTAACCCGTGTGTTGGGTTTTTAAACAAACTTGAACTAAGAATCTTGTTTTAAACTATTTTGTCTATGCTTCCGCTACTTACTTAAACTTGAATACTTTTGAACTTTGGTTATGATATTTGCCAACCTTGGGGTTGGTGAGTATTACTTATGTTATTAATTAAATTGCTCAGTATAATTGGTGGCTGGATCATGGTCAGTCACGCCTCCAAGCGGTGGTGTTCCGCATGTGGATTTTGGGGGTGTGACAGATTGGTATCAGAGCCATTGGTTATAGTGAACTTGGTTTAAAAAGGGGAAATCTTTTTGAGAAAAACCAGACTATAGCCCGTGACTCGTGACGACACTACACTCCAAGTGCAAGACACAACACATTAGACCTCATAGCTCGGACTTGTGCTTACTTGCTTGCTTGCCTTATGTTTTTGTTTTGCTATACGCACTAGTGTGCCTAGTTAGATAGATACACCTCCCTCTTTTATCTCATTCTCGCTACATTACGACATCACGCTCATACTATGTTTTCTGATTATGAAGACAATGAGTGGACGCGGAAGAGGAAACATTAACATAACTCAGGCTCAATTCACTAACCTGCTTAACACGGTGGCTGCAGCTTTCGCAGCTCACCCTGGAGGTAAACACGTTATCTTAGGGTGTTTAGATCCTACCGTCGCATCGTCTTTCACCCCTAAACCTATTCGCTTCGTCTCTCACAACAGGTCAGCATGCACCTGCGCAACCACACGTGTGTACTTTCAAAACTTTCATGGATTGCAAACCTCTCCCTTTCAATGGCACTGAGGGTGCCATAGGTCTCCTACACTGGATTGAGAAAGTCGAAGCCGTCTTTGCTGTCTGTGAGTGTCCCCCTGCGAATTGGGTGAAGTTTGCTACTGGTACGCTTGAAGGAAACGCGCTTTCCTGGTGGAAGGCGCAACTTCAGATGTTTAGTTTGGAAACTGCTAATGCTACTGCGTGGGAGGATTTCAAGGACATGATTAAGGAGGAGTATTGTCACAGGGATGACATTCACAAGCTCGAAAACGAGTACTTTGGGCTCAAGATGGTTGGATCAGAGATCGAGGCATACACCAAACAGTCCAACGACTATGCTGCACTTTGCCCAAACCTGTCTCGACCTATGTATCGAAGAATCGAATTGTACATCAAGGGTTTGGCTCCAGAGATTCGAAGCCATGTGACTGCAGCCAACCTCAATACCATCCAGCCGGTCGTTCGTCTTGCTCACAAACTTACTGATCAGGTCGTGGAACAGGGCAAGCTGCCCAAAAGGGTCAGTGCTACCGCTGGAACTTCTAATGACAACAAGCGTAAGTGGGAAGGAAATCAAAGCAAGGATGCTAACCTCACTCAGGCCCCAACCCAGCAAAGGAAAACTGACAACGACAAGGGCCCTCAACAACAGGGTGGCTATTGTGGGAACCACCCCAAGTGCAACAAGTGCAGTCGACACCACAGTGGGCCTTGTGGGAAAAGTCAGTGTGACAACCCGAACTTTCGAGGTCAGTAACGCTTCATATTACGATCTTAACTCCTTGCTATTCAGTTATAACATCGTTAAACTTAGACGTTTAACAACTCCGTTAAAATAACTTATTAAAATTGCTGGGTCGCGTATATCTCTATGTATTATTGTGTATTATAATTACATCTTGAAACAACATTAGTTATTTATGTATAACTGTCTTCGGCCCAAATATGTGATCACCGGCCCACTTTGGTTGTTTGCATGTTATTAGATATTAGGTTATCATCACTAGCCCACATTAGATTAATTGGCATCGCATTATATTTACGTAACTCTTTTTGTGCTATTTTATTTTCAACTCACAATATCAACCAACAAACCCTACCCTCCCCTTAGAGTTCGACGGCAGCAGGCTACCCCTCCCCCCATCGAAGTCATTCTATGCTTGTGAGACATCATTTGCATATTGGCAGTTAATTGGTATGTGTGTTAATCTTTCAATATATTATTTGGTGTTTAGATGTGTTAGAGAATTTCATGTACTAGGAATGTAACTTGTACGGACTATGATGATTGTGACCTGCTATGAATTACTTGAAGTAATTGACTTGGTATGCCTGCTGATCGTCTTTAATGTTGGCCGAGAGTACGTTAGGCGATGGTATTGGGTTGTTAATTTCAGTTGCATACGTGATAAAGGTTATGTAGGCTATTAATCCATTGCATGAACAATTGTATGATGGCTATTATATGATAATTGGATTACATGAATGTAATGGTTATGATTGGGCCGGTTGTAAGGGTTGGACCGATTGGTGATTTATGTGACCCGAAAGATAGACAATCAATCGCTTAGGGTTCATGTGCATAAGTGTGGTCCGATATGAATGTGCATGACCATAAATGGTAAAGGTTGTTACTGTAATATGATTGCTTGAATTCGACTTTGGGATAATATGTGTTATATTAAATATTTTACCCAGGTCATGCATTGGAAGGGATAATGTGATATTTAATTGTTGTGAGAATTAGGTTAGTGTATTAACTGTATCTAAACTGGATAGGTTCATGGATGATAAAGGCATGATTTATTAAAGTCAGGAAGTACAGTCATAAATCATGGTTGTAAAACATTGTTTATGTGCAATAAGCATATTATCATATTGTGTGAAATAAAGGAAAATGGCTGGCATGTCTAATTATTTCAATTCGTAACTGGGCCTTAAGTTACATTGGGCCTGCATGTTAATTAGGGTCAAACAAAAGGATATTGGACCTCTGTGAGTATGGGTACCTTGGGCCGCAAATGAGGGAAATTGGGATTATGTTAACTGAACCGGTTTAATAAACTCATGTGCGTGTTATAGTTTGAATAAGTTAGTGTTTGAACTAACTGTGTTACTATTAATGATATGTGCACTGGTTGATAAATACATGTGTGTAATAACACGAATTGAGCAAGTATACATATTGACTGTGAAATATGCGTTAATCATAGGATTTGAGTGATCGTGTGGTTTACAAATAATCGAGTTGAGTCTACCGAGCACTCTAAGGTGAGTTCACTACATTCGAGCATGCGTCCCAGTGGTTGGGGGCAGTCAGTGGTTTGGGTAAAAACGGGTATATTGGTTAATATTCTCACCTATCATTTTTGTAAGTCCCTTATTCGGGTATTAGTTGGTAGCGCTACTTAGGTTTGGCACCCTCACACCGCTCCTGGATAGGACGGATGTGAACTAATGACCCAGTCGGGCCCAGTACTAGATAGGAGTACGTGGGATAGGGCAGTCATGTACATCAGGAGCCGTCTTGTTCGGAATTGAGATATTAACAATATTACTTGCATTGGTTATTGAACTGTTTTACGTACAACTGGTAATAACGTTTTCTAAAACTGTGAACTCGCCAGCTTTGTCTGATACACTTGTTACATGCTCGCAGGTCGTTAGGTGACTGAATCAGGAGCTTGCTGGCTGGAGGGCAAGAGTGGTCATGGTCATGCTGATACACTTGTTTACCAAACACTTATTTATTATTACGTTCGTTTAGTATTTACCTTATGGTATTTTTACGCTTCCGCTGAACTTATGGTTTGGATAACTTATGATTGGGATTTCAGTATTATTAAACATTGGAACTTCATTTTAAACTTGTGATTCAATGTAATTGGTGGCTCATTGCTAGTCGTCACACGCTTAACAGGGACACTCCCTAAGTGGTATTTTGAGGGTGTGACAGTTTGGTATCAGAGCCACTGGTTATAGTGAACTTGGTTTTAAAATGTTTTATAAAACCAGACTATAACTAAACTAATCCGACATCGACCATGACACTCAGCTCCAGACAGCAAGGTTCGTCTCTTATTTACTATTGCATAGTACGTTTGGTACTTACTTATGATTCGTATTGCACTTAAATGCACAAATGACACTACAGCACGAATTTCCATGCAATCAGTCTATGATACTTGTTTTAGGAGTGGGACTCTTCTTGGGCTTACATGTTTTGTGTTATGACGCTCTTGTTCATGTTGTTTGGGTTAGGGAAGCCTTATAACATGAGTTAGGGGGAATTGAGATGAGCATGCAAACTAGATTATTATTGTGGGTGCACACATAATAATAATGTGGCATGCATGTGAGTCCCAGTGAACCTTGACAAGTGTGAAAAAGGATCCTGCATTGTTAGTTGGTCCCGTACTAGAACCTTGAAATCTGTGAATACCACGTAAATACTTGAAATCTATTTAAACTTGTTTGTTAACTCATCCTTTTCCCATACTTATAGAATCATGAACGGACGTGGTGGAGGCCGTCGTGGTGGACGTAGTGGAGGCCGCGGTGGTGGACGTGGCCAAATCAATATGACTCAAGCCGAATTGACTGACTTAATCAACGCCCAGGTGGCTGCAGCCTTGGCGGCTTATCAGGCTGGTACGATATGTACCAAACACTCTTCCTGTTGAGTCATATACTTGAACCTTACTTGTTTGTTATCTTTTCTCCTGTTAATAGGTCAGCCAGCACCACAAAATCAGCCTCACCCACCTGTCTGCACGTTTAAGTCCTTTATGGATTGCAAGCCCCAGACCTTCAGCGGGACTGAAGGGGCTGTGGGACTCCTGCGCTGGTTTGAAAAGGCGGAGTCCGTATTCGCGATGTGTAACTGCCCAGTTGGGGACAGAGTGAAGTATGCTACGGGCACACTTGAGGATGGCGCCCTGACATAGTGGAATGCTCAGGTTCAGTTGTTAGGCATCGAGGCGGCGAACGCCACTACGTGGGAAGCCTTTAAGGAATTAAAGAGGGAAGAGTACTGTCCTCGTGATGAGATACAGAAGTTAGAGAACGAATATTATAATCTGAAGTTAGCGGGATCTGAGGTTGAAGCATACGTGAAGCGGTCGTATGAGTTGGCTGACTTGTGTCCAAACTTGTCCCGACATATGTCTCGAAGAATTGAGTTGTTTATCAAGGGATTACCTCCACGAGTGAAGGGTTTGGTTACTGCAGCAAACCTCAACAACATAACTGATATTGTCCGTATGACTCACAAGATTGTGGATCAGGAGGTGGAAAGTAACTCACTACCACCACGTATTTCTAGTACTACTACAGCCGCTGCTACTTCCACTACTCCTGCTACTGATAGCAAGCGTAAGTGGAATGATATGGACAAGGGGTCCAACTCTGCCCAGCCTCAGAAGAAAGCAGATACTGGCCTCAATCGCAGTTTCAGCCAGACATCGTCAGTGAATTGACGGGTGGTCCGTAGGACAACCCTTAAAGCCTTTAAATAGAATAAAATTACATGCTTTGCCCGGTTATTTGCTTGAATTTGGTAACCACTAGATGAATTGATGTGCAGGTATTATAATGCTCAAGATGTGGGTTTTAGATGGCTGGATGGATGCTAGAAGTTGGCGGTGTCAAAACCTGGGTTTACGGTCTGCCATAAAATAAGGAACAGGAAACTCGAACTGTAGCTTACGGGTATCAAACGTAAGTGACGGCTGAAAAACGCAGCGTATACATGTACTGTGATGGGAACATTTAATGTGTCAAGCAAAAATATGTGCACAAGGAGGGAATATTGTAATTGATATCATAGTGTGCTGCACATACTTGGACTCTTTTGTTGTCACATGCAAGGAGATAATAATATCAAATGAAATGGAGTCAGCGAACATGTGACTTGGGATGCAAAGTCAGTTCACATCTTAATAAAACATCACATCAATTTTAGCTTTGAGGGAGTGGGCCGAGATTGAAATGGCAACATAGGTGGACTGTTTGACATTCACATGGGCCGCACATGTCTCTTGTGATTGGGCCGCACATAATTGGTATTTGGGGGTGGCACATGTGAAGAAGAAAAAAAAAATATCTTGGGCTATACTTCTTTTGGACTCTTGTGGCGGTTGTTGACTTCTTGGGCTCACGTGAGGGGGCGGCAGACTTCTTTTATATGGCGCCGGTTGGAGAACTTTGGTAACTCATGCATTAATGAGTTATGTTGATGGTTTTTTATTTTTCAATAATGATGTAAGTCGGTTACAGATTACTCTCTTGACACATCAATCATTAGACACGACACCTCTCGGGGGAGACGACAATCGGTTAGTGAACGAAGTTTAGAGAACGGGGGATGGTTGTTCAAGCCATGAATAGCTAACTCTTTATGATTATCTTGGGTTGAAGGTTTGTGTAAGACTTTGTGTTTTGATTTTATATTTCTAGAATAATGAACTCTTCTTTGTGATTTGTTTGTTATGGTGCATGATTGATTGTTAGTAAAGTATTAATTTTTATGCTAAACTAATTAGAAACCATACGTTCTTGGTGCCGTTGGCAATCGAGATATCATGGGTATAGTTAGGTTCGGGTAAGGGTTAATTGATCATCGGGTAACAACCTCACGTTCTAGGAATCTGAGTACTTAGTTCCCTTTCATCACTGCAATTGGTCATACATGAACTATGTCTATGTAGTTCTTTCTAGTTGAATGTTAGCACAAACGTCGAAGCAAACCGGAAACTTAAGATAGTCATTTGTCTCTAAAGTGTTTACAAACTCAATTCTCATTTCGCAAATTAATTAGTAATCTTAGTTTTAAAAATCATCCAAACAATCCAACTCTTTGAATTTACTTTTTATTGCCATTAGTTTAATCTTAGTTAACTTAGATACACTTCTAAATAACACACATTCCACAAACTCCCTGTGTTCGATACCCACTTACCGCTATCTATATAGTTGTTTTTGGGATTAAATTTGCGTGACCACGACAATCACGTCAAATTTTGGCGCCGTTGCCGGGGAGTAGTTCGCAACGTGTGTTATCTTGTGTATTAGTTTGAAAAAAAAAATTAAAAAAAAAAAAACAAAAAGATTTCTTTTATGTTCATGATTTACACTTGGTAGTTGAGTTGTGTTGTGCAGGATGACAGGGCATTACACAAATTTCAGCTTATCTACGTGTAGATTGTGCGGGGGTCCACGACATCCATGTATTGGTTGCCATGAGGCTCACTACAGGAGGGCACATGGAAAACCGGTGTCTTATGTTTCACAGCTTCCACCTCCATCATACGTTGACGATTATGAATCAGAAATGGAGGATGACTATTCTTCATATGGATACGATCGGGACGAGGAAGTTTATTATGAGGCAAGGATGGATAGTTTATGTTTTTGTTGCGGTCGCGATCACACTTATGATTATGATGTGTGCCCGGTGTATTCGGAAAACCCGAAGTATTGGAATAAAAAGATGATGGAAGCGCGCATCTATAGACCGTATCAGGGATATCGATAATATCATCCCGAAGAATATTCTGAGCCCGAGGGTGTTTATGTTTATGAGACCGAGGAGGAAAAAGAGCTTGCTGTATTGGAAGTAACTTTGTCCAAACTCGAGCAATATTTAGCAACACCCAACCTGTCCGATGAAGACCGAATCAGCTGCTTAGTCTCTAAGTGTCATACTTTAAAATTGAAGATAGAGATAGAAGAATGCCTCTCACCATTACCTGACGATATTAGAGATTATTCTCACATGAAGGAGGAGGTTGTGGAGGATAATACCACACCAATGAGTCCTTTATCTGATGAAGAGTCACTTGTAGATCAGATGATGTGTGTAGATTATGAGGTAGAGCAGGCTGATGGGATGGATATATGTACCGAACCTCTTCCCATATCAATAATTCAAATTAACAAGTGTGGGGAAGAGGGTTCGAGAAACAAGATGAGAAGGGTGAAACTACCAGACATTAAGGTATATGTCATGAAGTGGACTAGAAAAGCCCGCAGGAGCAACTTTATCATGCCAAATATACTGACAAATCTATGGAGATGGCATGTAAATTTCCGGGCATTTGTTGGAAATGTTGCGGGTAAGTGTGCATTGAGACCACCTTGAGGCATATCAGGTATGGTCTGGCTGAAGACCTTTAAACTTAGCGCTCTCGGGAGGCAGCCCGAGGATGTAGAGTATTGTATTTGTGTTTTGTTTTGTTTTGTTTTGTTTTGTTTTGCTTTGTTTGGTTTTGTTTTGGTGTTGTGTTTGTGTTTTGGCAGGTTATTACGTTTCAATCCTCGCGGATGCAATGATTCAAGTGTGGGGATGTTTGGCAACATCCCCGTTGAGATATCGGCGAATCTAAGAGATGTTTTTGAACCGGTTCGATTACCGCAGCTTCATCACTACCAACACTGCTAATTTACTAATCAGGTCGTGTCTTGTTCTCATCTTGTGCACCTTTGTATATAATCATGTTTAAGTTTTCGGTTGGGCGGTTGGGTGGTGTTTTGGTGTGTTTAGTTTATGGGTTGTGAAGGAATTGGTGGTGTTTTTAATAATTAGAATTAAATAATAATAATAAAAAAAAAGAAATTTGGGGTTTGAGAGTATAAGCAATTGTTGATGTTCTTGGTTAAAGCGATCTTTTCCTCAAAACCATACATTGGGACAATGTATCCCAAGTGTGGGGATGGGGGAAATTTTTGATAGTTTTAAAAATTTTGTAAATCCGAGCGAAAATTGTTAAAATTTGAAAACTTGATATTGTGCCATTTGACACACCGACACCCATTCCTAGTCTTTTCTTGGTGAGGATTTGAGCCACATATGATTATTAATGATACTTTCTTTGTTTTGAGTGGCGGTGTGTTTATTGTGTTAATAGAACTTGTGTACGAATTCTTGTTAGATCCTAGAGTTAACATGCTTTTGAAAATGATAGGGGGACTTTTAGGAAGCCTCGTCTAGATGTGTGAGAGTGCGGGATTGGTGGGTTGGACCTCATACGTTACATATATGAGCTTGGTATTGTGAGGGGTGGGGGTTTGGTCTTTAGAAAGCCATGTTTGAGCCTTATACCATTCGATTGTGACCCGAGCCTACTTCCTACAAAAATTTTACCTATTAAGATGACCCGGTTTAGGAGATTTAGTATGTAGTATTGATGTTCTTGTATATATTGTTGAGTTTGATGTGATATGAAAAAAAAAAAAAGAAAAAAAAAAGAGAAAAATATGAAAAAAAAAATATTTAGTTGCAATAGTAGTTGAGAATGTCAAGAAACTTTGTATTTATTTTTGGTGTTTGCTTCGTAGTGTTAGAAATAAAAACCGGGTCAAATCAATTAGCTCTTTCATATGTATTTCACCATTTTCCTACCTTGACACCTAGCCCCGTTACAACCCGCAAGTCCCTTTGATTCTAAAGCATGTTAGATATTTGTTAGGGGGAAACTTGATTTGTATACAAGCTTATTGTCGCACACACACACGCATTGAGCGGTTTAGCATTATGTGCTACTATTTCTTGTTACCGAGAGTTTTTGTGAGGGGTGTGTCTTGTGGTATGATTGAAGGTTAGTAAAATGACGATACATTTTAGCTTGGTTTGCATCTTGATAGCTTGTGGTTTTGAAATAGTTTTTGAATCGGTTGCTTGGGACAAGCAACGGGTAAGTGTGGGGATGTGACGGGTGGTCCGTAGGACAACCCTTAAAGCCTTTAAATAGAATAAAATTACATGCTTTGCCCGGTTATTTGCTTGAATTTGGTAACCACTAGATGAATTGATGTGCAGGTATTATAATGCTCAAGATGTGGGTTTTAGATGGCTGGATGGATGCTAGAAGTTGGCGGTGTCAAAACCTGGGTTTACGGTCTGCCATAAAATAAGGAACAGGAAACTCGAACTGTAGCTTACGGGTATCAAACGTAAGTGACGGCTGAAAAACGCAGCGTATACATGTACTGTGATGGGAACATTTAATGTGTCAAGCAAAAATATGTGCACAAGGAGGGAATATTGTAATTGATATCATAGTGTGCTGCACATACTTGGACTCTTTTGTTGTCACATGCAAGGAGATAATAACATCAAATGAAAAGGAGTCAGGGAACATGTGACTTGGGATGCAAAGTCAGTTCACATCTTAATAAAACATCACATCAATTTTAGCTTTGAGGGAGTGGGCCGAGATTGAAATGGCAACATAGGTGGACTGTTTGACATTCACATGGGCCGCACATGTCTCTTGTGATTGGGCCGCACATAATTGGTATTTGGGGGTGGCACATGTGAAGAAGAAAAAAAAATATCTTGGGCTATACTTCTTTTGGACTCTTGTGGCGGTTGTTGACTTCTTGGGCTCACGTGAGGGGGCGGCAGACTTCTTTTATATGGCGCCGGTTGGAGAACTTTGGTAACTCATGCATTAATGAGTTATGTTGATGGTTTTTTATTTTTCAATAATGATGTAAGTCGGTTACAGATTACTCTCTTGACACATCAATCATTAGACACGACACCTCTCGGGGGAGACGACAATCGGTTAGTGAACGAAGTTTAGAGAACGGGGGATGGTTGTTCAAGCCATGAATAGCTAACTCTTTATGATTATCTTGGGTTGAAGGTTTGTGTAAGACTTTGTGTTTTGATTTTATATTTCTAGAATAATGAACTCTTCTTTGTGATTTGTTTGTTATGGTGCATGATTGATTGTTAGTAAAGTATTAATTTTTATGCTAAACTAATTAGAAACCATACGTTCTTGGTGCCGTTGGCAATCGAGATATCATGGGTATAGTTAGGTTCGGGTAAGGGTTAATTGATCATCGGGTAACAACCTCACGTTCTAGGAATCTGAGTACTTAGTTCCCTTTCATCACTGCAATTGGTCATACATGAACTATGTCTATGTAGTTCTTTCTAGTTGAATGTTAGCACAAACGTCGAAGCAAACCGGAAACTTAAGATAGTCATTTGTCTCTAAAGTGTTTACAAACTCAATTCTCATTTCGCAAATTAATTAGTAATCTTAGTTTTAAAAATCATCCAAACAATCCAACTCTTTGAATTTACTTTTTATTGCCATTAGTTTAATCTTAGTTAACTTAGATACACTTCTAAATAACACACATTCCACAAACTCCCTGTGTTCGATACCCACTTACCGCTATCTATATAGTTGTTTTTGGGATTAAATTTGCGTGACCACGACAATCACGTCATGAATCAAAACCAGAGTAACAGTTCGGGGCAGGGATCTTATGCGGGGAAATTACCTTTGTGCAACAAGTGTAACTATCATCACAAGGGTCAGTGTAATCGGGTTTGTCATAGGTGTCACCGATCAGGGCACATGGCTAAGGATTGTAGGGCTACACTTCCAGCTCAGCAGCAGCCAGTACAGCAGCAGGGTAGGCAACAGAATCAGCCGAATCAGGGTGTACAGAAAGGGTGCTTCCAGTGTGGGGCTGATGGGCATTTCAAGCGAGACTGTCCTCAGCTGAGACAGAATACAGGGGGCAATAATAATGGAAACAACAATGCTGGGAACAATGGGGGCAATGTGGCACGTGGACGCGGATTTGTTCTGGGAGCTGGGGAAGCACGGAATGACGGCAACGTGGTTACTGGTACGTTTTTGGTAAACGATGTATATGCTTCTATTTTGTTCGACTCTGGTGCCGATTGGAGTTACGTGTCTTTGAGATTCAGTCGTCAGTTAGGGTTAAGTCCTACACCTCTTGTAACGAAACACATAGTGGAGATAGCAAATGGTAAAACAATCGAAGCATCGCATGTTCTGGTTGGATGTAAACTCGATCTTTTGGGTCAGGTATTCGACATTGACCTACTCCCCATTACTCTTGGAAGTTTCGACGTAGTTATCGGCATGGATTGGTTGTCCAAGTATCGGGCGGAAATTCTCTGTAAGGAGAAAATCGTGTGTGTTCCTCTCCCTAGCGGAGAATTTTTATCGGTTCAGGGTCATCGCAGTGGGATCCCGATTAGTATTGTTTCGGCAATGAAGGCTCAGGAGTATCTCCGTAAGGGCTATCCTGCTATTCTAGCCCTTGTCACTGATTCGCAGACTGACGAGAGGAGGATCGAGGATATTCCAGTTGTTCGGGAATTTCCTGACGTATTTCCTGAGGAACTCCCTGGTTTACCTCCGCACCGGCAGGTGGAATTTCAGATCGATCTCGCCCCAGGAGCAGCACCGATTGCTCGTGCTCCTTACCGTCTGGCACCAGGGGAGTTGCAGGAATTGTCAAATCAACTCCAGGAACTATTAGACAGGGGTTTTATCCGACCCAGCTCTTCACCTTGGGGAGCCCCAGTTCTGTTTGTGAAAAAGAAAGACGGGTCTTTTCGCCTGTGTATAGATTACCGTGAGCTCAATAAGGCGACGGTCAAGAATCGTTATCCTTTACCACGTATTGATGACCTGTTTGACCAGCTGCAAGGGTCAAGTTTCTACTCCAAAATCGACTTAAGGTCGGGTTATCATCAGGTACGGGTTAGAGAGGAAGATGTTCCCAAAACGGCATTTCGGACGCGGTACGGTCATTATGAGTTCTTGGTCATGCCATTCGGGTTGACCAACGCACCAGCGGTCTCCATGGATCTCATGAACCGCGTGTGCAAGCCATACCTTGACGACTTCGTTATTGTTTTTATCGACGACATTCTAATTTATTCCAAGAACAAGGAGGATCATGTGCGGCATCTACGTCTTATCCTAGAGCTCCTGAGGAGGGAGCAGCTGTACGCGAAATTTTCTAAGTGTGATTTCTGGATACGGGAGGTACATTTTCTGGGGCATATCGTTAATGAGATGGGCATACATGTGGATCCTGCCAGGATCGATGCCATTAGAAATTGGGCGGCACCAAAGAATCCTTCGGAGGTGCGTCAATTTCTCGGTCTAGCAGGGTATTATCGTCGTTTTATTCGGGATTTTTCGAAGATTGCACAGCCTCTCACATCCTTGACACAGAAGAAAGTAGTTTATTCGTGGGGAGCAAAACAGGAGGATGCCTTCCAGCTGTTGAAACAAAAATTGTGTAGCGCGCCGATTCTGTCGCTACCAGAGGGTACCGAGGATTTTGAGGTTCATTGTGATGCATCGATTCAGGGCCTTGGTTGCGTGTTGATGCAGCGTAACAAGGTGATAGCTTATGCCTCTCGACAGTTGAAGGTACACGAGAAGAACTACACGACACATGACTTGGAGCTAGGAGCAGTGGTCTTTGCACTAAAGATTTGGAGGCATTATCTGTACGGTACGAAATGTACCATCTATACCGACCACAAGAGCCTTCAGCATATCTTCGACCAGAAAGAAATGAATATGCGTCAGCGTCGTTGGGTAGAGTTGTTCAATGATTATGAGTGTGCCATCAAGTATCATCTGGGTAAGGCTAACGTTGTAGCAGATGCTCTTAGCCGCAAGGAACCGAAACCGAAGCGTGTTCGTGCTCTACAGCTTACTATTCACTCTGATCTACCTACACAGATTCGTTCAGCGCAGGTCGAGGCCTTAAAGGATGAAAACATTGAAGCAGAGGGTTTGCGTGGTATGAACAAGAAGTTCAAGCTAAAGTCTGATGGCATTTACTATTTTATGGAGAGATTATGGGTTCCTTTGTTTGGCGACCTTCGGGAACTGGTTATGGATGAAGCACACAAGTCAAGGTATTCTGTCCACCCGGGATCTGATAAGATGTATCACGATCTCAAAGTCTTGTATTGGTGGCCGAATATGAAAGCTATTATAGCCACATATGTGAGCTAAATGCTTGACTTGTGCTAGAGTCAAGGCAGAGTATCAGAAGCCTTCGGGTCCACTACAGCAGCCTGAGATACCGATGTGGAAATGGGAGCAGATATCCATGGATTTTGTCACAGGCCTACCAAGAACCCAAGCTGGGAATGATACGATATGGGTAATTGTGGACCGTCTTACAAAGTCAGCGCACTTTTCACCAATTAAAGAAACAGACAAGCACTCCCAGCTCGCAGCGATATACCTTAAAGAGGTGGTGTCTAGGCACGGGGTGCCAACCTCCATCATTTCGGATCGGGATCCGCGTTTCACCTCAGAGTTATGGCAGGCTATGCACAGGTCGTTTGGTTCGCGTCTCGATATGAGTACTGCGTATCACCCACAGACCGACGGTCAGAGTGAGCGCACAATTCAGACACTTGAAGATATGTTACAGGCATGTGTTATTAATTTTGGGAAGGGTTGGGAGAGACATTTACCATTAGTCGAATTCTCCTACAACAACAGTTATCATACTAGCATCAAGGCAGCTCCGTTCGAAGCCTTGTATGGGAGGAAGTGTCGTTCACCTCTCTGTTGGGCCGAAGTGGGCGACAGTCAGATTTCAGGTCCTGAGTTGGTTATGGAGACTTCAGGTATGATTGTAAAAATCAGAGAGCGTATGGCAGCTGCCCGTGATCGTCAGAAAGCCTATGCTGACAAACGTAGCAAGGAGGTTGTATTTGAGGTGAATGATCGCGTCATGTTGAAGGTTTCACCGTGGAAAGGCGTTGTACGTTTTGGAAAGCGTGGCAAGCTTAATCCACGCTACGTTGGACCGTTTAGGGTTCTTGAACGCATTGGTAAGGTGGCTTACAGGTTGGAATTACCTACTGAATTGGGTAATGTTCACGATGTTTTTCATGTATCGCAACTGAAGAAGTGCTATGCTGAAGACCCACTAGTTGTACCTTTCCAAGAGCTGAAAATCGACGACAAGCTACAGTTTATTGAAGAGCCCGTTGAGATTATGGATCGAGAGGTCAAAATACGCAAGCACCGTCGCATTCCGATCGTTAGAGTTCGTTGGAACTCAAGACGTGGACCGGAGTTCACTTGGGAACGCGAGGATCAAATGAAACTCAAATATCCACACTTGTTTCCTAAGGATCAACCTGAATCAAGTAAATCTGGCGAATTTCGGGGCGAAATTCCTCTTCAAGTTGGGGATGATGTCACACCTGGGCAGAATCCGCAACAACCTTGATTATCGCTTTACTCCTCGTGCTTACTTGTCAAATTTCGGGACGAAATTTCTTTCAAGTTGGGGATGATGTGACAACCCGAACTTTCGAGGTCAGTAACGCTTCATATTACGATCTTAACTCCTTGCTATTCAGTTATAACATCGTTAAACTTAGACGTTTAACAACTCCGTTAAAATAACTTATTAAAATTGCTGGGTCGCGTATATCTCTATGTATTATTGTGTATTATAATTACATCTTGAAACAACATTAGTTATTTATGTATAACTGTCTTCGGCCCAAATATGTGATCACCGGCCCACTTTGGTTGTTTGCATGTTATTAGATATTAGGTTATCATCACTAGCCCACATTAGATTAATTGGCATCGCATTATATTTACGTAACTCTTTTTGTGCTATTTTATTTTCAACTCACAATATCAACCAACAAACCCTACCCTCCCCTTAGAGTTCGACGGCAGCAGGCTACCCCTCCCCCCATCGAAGTCATTCTATGCTTGTGAGACATCATTTGCATATTGGCAGTTAATTGGTATGTATGTTAATCTTTCAATATATTATTTGGTGTTTAGATGTGTTAGAGAATTTCATGTACTAGGAATGTAACTTGTACGGACTATGATGATTGTGACCTGCTATGAATTACTTGAAGTAATTGACTTGGTATGCCTGCTGATCGTCTTTAATGTTGGTCGAGAGTACGCTAGGCGATGGTATTGGGTTGTTAATTTCAGTTGCATACGTGATAAAGGTTATGTAGGCTATTAATCCATTGCATGGACAATTGTATGATGGCTATTATATGATAATTGGATTACATGAATGTAATGGTTATGATTGGGCCGGTTGTAAGGGTTGGACCGATTGGTGATTTATGTGACCCGAAAGATAGACAATCAATCGCTTAGAGTTCATGTGCATAAGTGTGGTCCGATATGAATGTGCATGACCATAAATGGTAAAGGTTGTTACTGTAATATGATTGCTTGAATTCGACTTTGGGATAATATGTGTTATATTAAATAATTTACCCAGGTCATGCATTGGAAGGGATAATGTGATATTTAATTGTTGTGAGAATTAGGTTAGTGTATTAACTGTATCTAAACTGGATAGGTTCTTGGATGATAAAGGCATGATTTATTAAAGTCAGGAAGTACAGTCATAAATCATGGTTGTAAAACATTGTTTATGTGCAATAAGCATATTATCATATTGTGTGAAATAAAGGAAAATGGCTGGCATGTCTAATTATTTCAATTCGTAACTGGGCCTTAAGTTACATTGGGCCTGCATGTTAATTAGTATACATATTAACTAGTTGGGTCAAACAAAAGGATATTGGACCTCTGTGAGTATGGGTACCTTGGGCCGCAAATGAGGGAAATTGGGATTATGTTAACTGAACCGATTTAATAAACTCATGTGCGTGTTATAGTTTGAATAAGTTAGTGTTTGAACTAAGTGTGTTACTATTAATGATATGTGCACTGGTTGATAAATACATGTGTGTAATAACACGAATTGAGCAAGTATACATATTGACTGTGAAATATGCGTTAATCATAGGATTTGAGTGATCGTGTGGTTTACAAATAATCGAGTTGAGTCTACCGAGCACTCTAAGGTGAGTTCACTACATTCGAGCATGCGTCCCAGTGGTTGGGGACAGTCAATGGTTTGGGTAAAAACGGGTATATTGGTTAATATTCTCACCTATCATTTTTGTAAGTCCCTTATTCGGGTATTAGTTGGTAGCGCTACTTAGGTTTGGCACCCTCACACCGCTCCTGGATAGGACGGATGTGAACTAATGACCCAGTCGGGCCCAGTACTAGATAGGAGTACGTGGGATAGGGCAGTCATGTACATCAGGAGCCGTCTTGTTCGGAATTGAGATATTAACAATATTACTTGCATTGGTTATTGAACTGTTTTACGTACAACTGGTAATAACGTTTTCTAAAACTGTGAACTCGCCAGCTTTGTCTGATACACTTGTTACATGCTCGCAGGTCGTTAGGTGACTGAATCAGGAGCTTGCTGGCTGGAGGGCAAGAGTGGTCATGGTCATGCTGATACACTTGTTTACCAAACACTTATTTATTATTACGTTCATTTAGTATTTACCTTATGGTATTTTTACGCTTCCGCTGAACTTATGGTTTTGGATAACTTATGATTGGGATTTCAGTATTATTAAACATTGGAACTTCATTTTAAACTTGTGATTCAATGTAATTGGTGGCTCATTGCTAGTCGTCACACGCTTAACAGGGACACTCCCTAAGTGGTATTTTGAGGGTGTGACAGTCAGTTTCAGCGATGTAACAAGATGGGGCATGAGGCCAAGGACTGTAGGAGTCCACGTCCCGCCGGGCAAAACCAGCAGCAGCAACATCACGGGAACGTCAAGGGTTGTTTCCAGTGTGGAGCTGAGGGGCACTTTAAGGAGAATTGCCCTGAACTGAACTAGAACCGCAACAACAATCAGGGAGCTGGAAACAATGATCAAAACAACAATGCTGGGAATGGTGCAAGGGGAAGGGCTTTTGTGATTGGAGCTGGAGAAGCGAGGAATGACCCCAACGTCGTGGCGGGTAAGTTCCTACTCCATGATCGTTATGTTTCTGTATTATTTGATTCTGGAGCCGATGCTAGTTATGTATCCCTACGCATTAGTAAGAAGCTTAAGCACCCGCCTTCGTTATTAAGTTCTAAACATATCGTCGAGTTAGCTAATGGTAGAAACATCGAGGTCTCACATGTTATCAACGACTGCAAACTCGTACTGTCTGGTCAAACCTATAGCATCGATCTTTTCCCTATTGCTCTTGGAAGCTTCGACGTCGTTATCGGTATGGATTGGTTTTCCAAACATCGCGCAGAAATCCTCTGTCAAGAGAAAATGGTTCGCATTCCCCGCCGTTCTGGCAAACCCCTCATAGTGCAAGGTGACAAAGGCGGAGAAGTCACAGGCATCATCTCATTCTTGAAGGCCCAAAATGTTTACGAAAGGGGCACACCGCTCTCTTAGCACTTGTCACCAACACACAGGAAAAGGAAAAGAGGATTGGAGATTTTCCAGTGGTACGCGACTACCCCGAGGTGTTCCCTGAAGAACTACCTGGACTCCCTCCCCACCGTCAGGTCGAATTCCAAATCGAGCTAGCTCCCGGAGCAGCGCCTATAGCTCGTGCGCCTTATCGACTAGCCCCCGCAGAACTAAAGGAACTCTC
The DNA here is from genome assembly GCA_030545235.1 of Helianthus tuberosus. Lineage (NCBI taxonomy): Eukaryota > Viridiplantae > Streptophyta > Magnoliopsida > Asterales > Asteraceae > Helianthus > Helianthus tuberosus. The sequence continues at coordinate 1,188,824 of JARYGA010046105.1, forward strand.
TACGCAACTACAGGAACTATTGGATAAAGGATTTATCCGCCCTAGTTCGTCACCCTGGGGAGCACCAGTACTCTTTGTTAAGAAGAAGGATGGCACTTTCCGAATGTGCATCGACTATCGTGAGCTGAACAAAGTTACCATCAAGAATCGCTACCCTCTCCCGCGTATCGACGACCTATTCGATCAGTTGCAGGGATCGAGCTACTACTCTAAGATTGACCTACGATCGGGCTATCATCAGCTAAGAGTCCGTAATGAAGACATCTCCAAAACTGCATTCAGAACTCGTTATGGTCATTACGAGTTCCTTGTCGTGCCCTTTGGAATGACTAACGCGCCTGCGGTTTTCATGGATCTCATGAACCGAGTGTGCAAGCCTTACCTCGACAAATTCGTGATTGTGTTTATAGACGACATCCTGATCTACTCGAAAATTCAAGAAGAGCATGAACAGCACCTACGTCTTATCCTCGAACTCCTTCGCAATGAGCAACTGTACGCCAAGTTCTCGAAATGCGACTTCTGGCTTCGAGAAGTCCATTTCCTTGGGGACGTGGTCAATAAGGACGGGATTCACATCGACCCAGCTAAGATCGACTCTATAAAGAATTGGCCTACGCCCAAAACTCCGACCGAAGTTCGCCAATTCTTGGGATTGGCAGGATACTATCGTAGATTTATCAAGGGATTCTCGAAGATTGCTCAGCCTCTCACGGCTCTCACTCAGAAGGGTATTGCTTATAAATGGAATGAAGCTCAGGAATCCGCATTTCGTAAGCTAAAAGATAACCTCTGTAGTGCTCCTATTCTCTCGTTACCTGAAGGTACCGACGACTTTGTGGTTTACTGCGATGCGTCCATTCATGGGCTTGGTTGCGTGCTGATGCAACGCGAGAAAGTTATTGCCTACGCCTCTCGACAACTTAAGACTCACGAAAGGAACTACACTACGCACGACTTGGAACTGGGAGCAGTGGTTTTTGCGCTTAAGATATGGAGACATTACCTGTACGGTACCAAGTGCACCATTTACACCGATCACAGGAGTCTCGAGCATATCTTCAAGCAAAAGGAATTAAACATGCGACAACGCCGATGGGTCGAACTCTTGAATGATTATGAATGCGCGATCAAGTACCATCGGGGCAAGGCCAATGTCGTGGCAGACGCCCTCAGCCGAAAACACACTACGCCCAAGCGCGTGCGAGCGCTACAACTTACCATCCAGTCTAACCTCCCTACTCAGATTCGAAATGTCAGGATGAAGCACTGAAACCAGAAAACATCAGGGCTGAGTCCCTGCGAGGATCGAGGCAACGATTAGAACAAAAAGAAGATGGCGCTTACTGCGTGACAGGGCGCATTTGGGTTCCACTCTACGGAGATCTACGTGAACTTGTAATGAACGAAGCCCATAAGTCCCGTTACTCAGTACATCCTGGTTCGGATAAGATGTACCACGACTTAAGGACTACGTATTGGTGGCCTGGCATGAAAGCCCACATAGCAACGTACGTCAGCAAATGTTTGACCTGCGCGAGAGTCAAGACTGAGTATCAGAAACCAGCGGGCCTACTCCAACAACCAGAAATCCCGAAATGGAAATGGGAACAAATTTCCATGGATTTCATCACTGGCCTCCCTAGATCCCAACGCGGGAATGATACTATTTGGGTGATAGTAGATCGATTGACCAAGTCCGCACACTTTTTGGCCATTAAGGAAACAGACAAGTTTTCTACTTTGGCAGAGGTTTATTTAAAGGAAGTAGTTTCGAGGCACGGGGTGCCAACTTCCATTATTTCCGACCGAGACGCTCGTTTTACTTCGGAGCTGTGGCAAGCTATGCACAAATCCTTTGGCTCACGTTAGGACATGAGCACCGCTTATCACCCACAAACGGATGGGCAGTCTGAACGCACCATCCAAACCCTGGAAGACATGCTTAGAGCATGTGTGATCGATTTTGGCAAGAATTGGGAGAAGCATCTACCGCTAGTGGAATTCTCCTACAATAATAGCTACCACACCAGCACTCAGGCAGCACCCTTCGAGGCATTGTACGGTCGTAAATGCCGATCACCTCTTTGCTGGGCGGAAGTTGGTGACAACCAGGTCACAGGCCCAGAACTGGTAGTAGACAAAACGGAGAAGATTGCCCAGATCAGACAACGCATGGCGGTAGCTCGTGACCGTCAGAAAAGCTACGTCGATAAACGTAGGAAACCGCTAGAATTCCAGGTCGGGGACCGGGTTCTACTTAAAGTCTCACCCTGGAAGGGTGTGGTTCGTTTTGGTAAACGGGGCAAGCTAAATCCGCGATATGTTGGACCATTCGAAATCACCGAGAGGATCGGTAAGGTTGCTTATAGATTGAATCTGCCTGAAGAGCTGAGTGCGGTGCACAATGTTTTTCACGTGTCTAATCTGAAGAAGTGTCTGTCAGATGAAACACTCATAATCCCCTTCAAGGAACTCACTATTGACGAACAGCTACACTATACTGAGGAACCGATTGAGATCACGGATCGAGAAATCAAAACCCTCAAACGTAGCCAGATACCTCTCGTGCGGGTTCGTTGGAACTCGCGACGTGGCCCAGAGTTTACTTGGGAGCGGGAAGACTAGATGAAGTGCAAGTATCCCCAGTTGTTCCCAAACGAAACCCCCAGCACTGAAGCTACAACCGAATTTCGGGACGAATTTCCGAACTAACGGGGGGATGATGTGACACCCCGTAGAAACACTTTCACACGTACTAGCTTGTCAGTGGCTGCCTTAACTTTCAGGACGAAAGTTCTTAAAACTTGGGGATAATGTGACACTCTAGGTTTTCCCGAGCAACCTTCTTGTATTAGCCTTTGGTGTACTTATATTATTAAATGAAACTTCATGAATTATCTTGACGAGTTATGTGATCCTTGTATTGAGTATGTGAACTATATATATATATATATGCATGTGTATAATAGTGAACCGAGACCACGAACCCGACTTGAGACCATTCTCGGTCTCGAGTAAACAGTAAACGGTTGGGCCGCAACCTCCCTTAGCCCACTCAAAACCCACTAAGGGTGCACCACCTCATACATAAACCCGAAAACCCTCACACTCTCCTCTACACTCTCTCTCACTTCATCCTCACTCCCTCTCTCTCTAGAAAACCTTAAACCCTAACAATCAAGCATCACCACTCCTCTCCTTTCTCTCGGATTCAACCGGCAACAACAAGGAATCTCAGTCAACCTCATCATCATCACCCGGATACTTCATTTTCTCACCATCTTCCTTGACTCGGTGCCTTTTCATCAACCGGTTAGTGTTAATGTGTGTTAAGAGTTTTGGTGTGTTAATGAATAAGAAACATGTCTAGTCTAGAGGTCTTTTGTATGATGTTTGTTTGATTGGTGAGTTTGATATTGTGTGTGAACTATTCTATGATGATGTTTGCTAAGATGTTCAAAATGACAAAAGAATGATAGTTTAAAGAGTATTTATGACTATCCGGATTATGTTCAATGTTATAAAACAAATGTTTCTTTTGTTTCTTGCAAGAGGATCTTGATATCTAAGTGATTTTGTTCATAGAATGCATGGTTATGTAGGAGGAACATGTTTGTTAATAGAGAAACCCTAAAGATGAACTAGATGAACATGTGAGGAATATGTGTTGAATGTGTTTGAATGTTGTTACAAATATTTGAAAAACTTGTTGTTTGATCCATTTTGGTTAAGTGTTAGACAAGGGAACATGTTTGTGAAACCTTATTGGATAGTACTTAATGGCATGAAATCAGAATTCTGTTGCATAGTACAATTCGGGCAGATGCATCAGAATCAGCAGGTAAACAACTCGAGACAGCAACGGTTGCGACTCGAGACCAAGACCCAGCAACTTCAAAACGGACTTCAGGGACTCGAGACCATCAAGGTCTCTACTCGAGACCACATCGTGACAACTCGAGACGGGACTCGAGACCTCCGAAGTTGCGAGTCATGCCTGCACCACTCGAGACCAACCATTACAAGCCGAGACCTTCTGGTTGCGACTCGAGACCGCATGTTCTCGAGTCGAGACCACCTTGTCTCGACTGGGCTGCTCACTTTAGTTATTGGGCCACAACGTGATTTGTTTGGGCCGCCTGTTTAACTGAACTATGTATTAGTTGATACTGTTGACTGATCCAATAGTAGAACAGGCCCAATAACTCTACATGTAACTGTATGCATGCTATGTGTTAGATTATGTGTAATATATACGTGACATTCTCTGTACCCAAACCTGACCTATACTGGTAACCATGTTAGGACGTGGTGACCAGCGTGTTTGACAAGTAACCTAACCTGCCGAGCAACCCAAGGTGAGTTCACACACTAAAAGCATGCGTCCCAAGGAGGGACACGGACAAACTGCCGATTTTGGGAAAAATACTTTTGAACTATTATTTCCGGGGGAAATCCGAATGGGTATTACTATCTCCGGGGGAGATACGTTTGGATATTATTTATAAATCACAACTAGCCAAGCTAAACAAAACTCTATCACCTTAAGTCCCTGCTTACAGTACCGATTAATCGCCGGGGGCAAACGGGTTATTAGTTGATAGCGCTATTAGGTTTGACAACCTCACACCGTGACCGGGGGAGATCGGGCGTGAACTAGTAGACCTTGCATCTTGGTCAATGACGATAGACATTGACTCGGGGCACAACAACTTTCCGTCAACAGTTTCGGTATCTACAGTTTAGTGAGCTTACAGATGGGGTAGCTCCCCTCCACGTGATTATAAATGCTTTATCTAAACAACTTACGTTTTCGAAAACTAAAACTTGACACCTCGTGGACTCGCCAACATTATGTTGATACCCTACTGCATGCTTTGTAGGTACCCAGTGATTCAGGAGCTTGCAGCTTGCGGATGTGTAGTGGTCGTCTAACCCGTGTGTTGGGTTTTTAAACAAACTTGAACTAAGAATCTTGTTTTAAACTATTTTGTCTATGCTTCCGCTACTTAAACTTGAATACTTTTGAACTTTGGTTATGATATTTGCCAACCTTGGGGTTGGTGAGTATTACTTATGTTATTAATTAAATTGCTCAGTATAATTGGTGGCTGGATCCTGGTCAGTCACGCCTCCAAGCGGTGGTGTTCCGCATGTGGATTTTGGGGGTGTGACAACATAAGGCTCTCAGAGTACACTGCTCCTTTTAATGCATAAAAGTTGATAACATGATAGAAATTATCAACTTTCCTCACATCCAAATCAAACTCATACACATCCCCATAATCAGTCATCAACAACCACTTCTTACTTGAACCAATGTACCTCACAAAGCATTTTATAGGCAATGGAATACAATCAATATCAGGTACAGACAAAATCCTTATCCATTCTTCACCTTTCAACTTCCACAAATCAACAGAAACATCAAATGCACCATGAAGAACAAAAAAAATGAAGTTCATCAGAAACATTAACCAAAGACCCTCTAAAATTTACTTCATACTCATCAAAGGGAAAGGAAACTTTAGTAAATGTCTCTAAATTCACATCAAAGCGAACAATTAACGCCACATTATAATCCCAACACGAACCTACAGTGAAGTATAATCCATTACAACACAAAGTCCCACATGACCATTGAACGGTCTGATCATCTAAAATAAAGTCTTTAACAAACTTTATTTGCCTCCAACATTGGCTTTCCATGGAGTAAATGTAAACCGACTGATTGTTACGCCTAAAAACAACATGTAAAAGATTGTAATCCTTCAAGTAATCCACATAAAAGCCAACAGCATCAAAATTTACTTTGAAAAACCCATATTTCTTAGGAATGGACAAGTTCCTATAGGCATTGGTGAGAGGATTCCATATTAACAACTGACAAGTGTTACTTAGTCAGACACATAGCATTCCATGCAAACTACCTAAGATCATCATATATTCTGCACGAGTTTTGAAAGGCACTTTCACAATTTCATTTTAAGAAATATTGGCTGAACCATAACTAAGTGTACCAAGTGGACGATGTATGCCTCCTGTTATTAAAACAAATTGCATCTTGGTTAATGATGGCATCTTACGACAATGAAGCCTAGCAAAGAATACCGTTGACAGGAAAGAGCACCACTCTTTACACACCAACTTATAACGGCCTACGTCTCTTGCAGTAAGATTTGGCAATATCTCAAACATAAATAAGTCAATCGGAATCTCCGGCATGGTAACACTTTCCTACAATGTACATTTAAATTTAAATACGATAAATTAACATTTATGAACATAAACATGTGAAATTACTAAACAACATAACAATACATGAAAAAAAGAAAAAAACTCCAATTTAAAAAAGTAAAACTCGATTGACAACTCGCTAACAATTGCAAAGGAAAAGCACGAAAAGACAAAGCTTACACACCTTAAAACAGCAACTGGAATATGAAATCAACTATTTTTTCTTTGCTATATTGGGGGATCTTTCTGATAAATCGAATTCAACTATATGGTAAAAAATAAACATACAAATGAATATAACTGAGAAAGTATTTCTTAGATATGGTTACCGAAAAATCACGTAAATATAGGTTAGTGGGAAGTTCCAAATAGAATATAACTGTGCTTTGAATATAACTTTGCGTCCCTATGGTATGAGTGCAATATCAACCTGAGCCCCTGAATTATTTTCTTGCTTTTTTGTTAAGAAATCGAATAATTCAGATTAACTCTTTTTAAATAAAGTCAATCTAATAATTAAATGCAATCTAATAATTAACTATCTAATAATTAAGTGCAATCCAATAATTAAATGTATACCATATATAACAAATTATTAAAGCCTAAATTGTAAATTAAATGTAAACTTTGAATACATACAATATAGAGACAAAACGTCATACCAACTTCGTAGACATGACGGAACTTACAGACTCAATAACAAAAGACCGTAACATCCAATACAGAGACAAAACGTCACCACAAGCAATTGTGGATCTTTACTGACGGGTGCACTTCAGAATGTAGCAGATATGAATGAATATAACCCCAGTGTAGCTAAACATCATATCTGCCACTGGGGTTATATTCATTTGTATGAATGAATATAACCCCAGTGTAGCTCTTCGATTTTCCTTGAAATTCCAGAGCTCGCAACTTACATATCTGCCACTGGGGTTGTATTCATTCATATGCAATTGATCGTTCTGATCAATCACTTCCTTATGTGCACCGCACCATCTTCTAGGAGGTTTTCAAGTGTTCTCGCCTTCGTAGTTGGTGTTTTGCGTATCTTTACATCCACAGCCATTCTGTACAATACAAACACATTCAAAGGAGGAACAAATCAATCCGAAACTGATCCAACATAAACACATTCAAATGAGGAACAATGTATTCACAATCTGATACAATATAAACACATTCAAATGAGGACACATCAATCCGAAATTCACAATCTGATCCAATATAAACACATTCAAATAAGGAACACATCAATCCGAAACTGTTCTTTTTAAACAGTTCTCAAACAACTACACAAGAATCAACATCAAAACACATTTCAAGTATCAATATTGATGTGTTCAAATAACTACACAAGAATCAACACCAAAACACATTCAAAAACCGTTGTTTTGAATTTAGTACTGTATTCATAACCAAAACACATTCAAACAAAAGTCAAACAAAACCACAAGAATCAAACAAAACCACAAGAATCAAAAACCTCTTTACATCCGCAGCCATTTAGTACCCTCTGTTTTGATACCCGAGACAAAAACCCACAAGAATCAAACAAAACCAACCCTTTGTTTTGATATCCGAGACAAAAACCCACAAGAATCATGTTATCTATGTGATTTAGGTTTGTAATTTTACCGTATAGAAGATAACCCTCTGTTTTGATTCCCGAGACAAAAACCCACAAGAATCAAACAAAACCAAACCTCTGTTTAGATATCCGAGACAAAAACCCACAAGAATCATGTTATCGATGCGATTTAGGTACGTGATTTTACCTTGGATTGTTATCGATGAAGATGAAGATGATGAAGATGATGAAGCTGATGAAGATGAAGATGATGAAGATGTATTGTTCGGAAGATGAAGATGATGAAGATGAAGATGATGATGATGATAATCGGCGTTGAGAGATGGGAGAGATTTTCTTGACAGATTTGGTTGAGAAGTGTGATGAAACTGTTCGAATCATGATGAACAGAGATTTTATTTTATAATATAACAATTCTTAAAGTCTCTTATGAACAATATATTAATTGCACATGAATTGAATGTTTATTACGATTGTGCCATCTCTTTTATTTAATTTATAATCTTACTAGTGCTAATACCCGTGAATTTCACGGGACAGAGAAAATAATATGTTTTCTACTAGATAAGAAACGATTAAAAAACATGAAATAAATATGACGACAATAAACTTGAAGCAAATTGATTATCAATCCATAATTGCATACGATAAGAAAACATCAACAATATGAGAAAAAAAAATACAAAACAAAAGCTACAAATTTGAGAATATCTGTTATCAAAAATATCATAACTAAACTCCAGGAAAATATGACTCATTTTGAAAAGTATATTATCCTATTATATTAAATGTTTCCCATACGAAAATAATATATTCCAAATAAACACATAAACCCTAACTAATATTTTCATAATAACCAAATTATTTAATATCAATATTTAGTTTAAACATTAAACCAAATTAACACATAAATGATAAAGCCTAATTAATATTTCATAATTTTATAATAACCAATAAAGCTAAACTAACATGCATTCAACCAAAACCTTAATCTTCAAAACCCCATAGATGTTCATCAAGAATAGAGTAAATCAAACCCAATAAACAGTAAAAACACATAAACCCTAATATTTTCATAACAACCAAAAAAGCTATAATTAAACCACCAACATTCAGCAAAAACCCTAATATTCAAAAGCCTAAGGATGCTCATCATGAAGAGCCTGTTCTTCCTCCGGTGTAAAATCGTTAACTATACCAAAAATCTCTCTAACTTCCACCACCTTCTTGTCCTTGATCAAATCTGCCACCCTTTCACAAAAAGCATCCAACAAATCAGCATTCTTAACCTCATGAGCATACTTAACCACAACCTGCAACATCGTAATCCCTATCTCTTCGCGCTCAATAAAATCTCTCAGATCATTCCTCGCGGCTGTACGCACTTCCTCATCGTCCGAGCCGCTTTTTAGAATAAACTCTTCCACCACAACTTGAAGTTGCGGTCCCACATCGGGGATGGGGACCGCAACATTGATTGTGGTGATTTGTTCGGGCTTTGGTTGGGATGATGTTGTTGAATCGCCTAGGTTTGGGGTTTTGGGATCAACGGTGGGGGTTTGATCAGTTTCATTGACTTCTGCCATAGTATGATAAACCGTTTTCGACAAGAAATCATCGCGCCAATTGGGAAGCATTAGTGAAGAAGTTACACGATGGCTTGAAGAAGTTTTATCACCTTCTTTGGTAAGCAAGCTGTTGATATCCACAGGATCCATGAATTAACCTGTAATAAAGTAGAAATTCATGGTGAATCGAATAAAAATATGAAGTTATAAGAAAATGAATGTCAACATAACATAAAACAAACATGAAGTAAAAAGGAGAAAAGGTTTAACAATAAAAATTTATATAAAGAACTTACCAGTAGGCTTAAAGAGGAGAAAAGGTTGTAGTGGGCGATCAGATAAGAGGTGGTGTTTGATGGCTTTTATAGTTCTCTTTTAAAAACTGAATGATTTCAAATTCCAAAATTATAGGAAGTTATTTTCTTATCCCACGTTATAGAAACCGTTTCCAAAAAAAAAACTAATCAATTTGATCATGATGAGATCAAATCTCAACCGTCTAAAAGAAAAAAAAACCATTTTGGAAGGAGAAGTTACCTTAAAACGTGGTCAATCCGACATCAAAAAGATGATTGACCAGGTTACCAAAAATATCGGGATGTAATTTTGGTAACCCTCGAAATTTAATAAATTTAAAAAAAATAAAACGTGATAAATTTGGTATTCTAGAAATTCAAAAGGCCACGTTACCAAAAATATCGGGACATAATTTTGGGTACACTCGAAATTTGATAAATTATCCGAACCGGTACTCAGGACCATTTGCCCATTCCTATGCCAAATGGTGTACAGTAAAATCCGATAATCAAAATCTCTTAAAACTTTACATAATCAATTTGCCGAAAACCAATTGGAACTAAAAACCAAAATCGGTCTCTTTCTTTGCAATATACTCTATGTCTGCTGATTGTATAAAAATCTAAGCTATAATTTAAAAACTAAGAACTAAGTGTGTTACTAAAAGTCAAGTTAGAGTGTATCAACTTAAATAAATACCCGTTGCTAACTGTTTGGTTGGCAAAAGCAAGTAAAAGAAAATATAAGGGCACCATCCTTTGGACCACCTAGTTTTGAATCTGCTCGAATCATCACATGGCTGCAGTTCTGCAAAATTAAGATTTGGATCAGTACACAATATCACAAATGAGAACCTAGTGAGCTAAACAATTACTACATGGATAGTAACAAATATTATCAATATAGAAAAATAAAAAATAAATATGAACTAACGCCCTTTTAAAAATCCCCAATAGCACTCTTTGTTGTGCTGATTGTTTACAACCACTTTATATAAAAATATTGTTTAACATCCACTTTAAATAAAAATAACAACTCATTCATATAATCATTCCTAAATCAACCAATAACACCTTTGATGGACCAAACTGTTCTTACTGGACTCGAATTACTTATTGCTTTTCTGAACTAACATTAAACAACAAATCCACACATTAGCACAAAGAAATCAAACGTCTAAAACGAAAAGATCAAAACGGATACAAACCAGAATGCTTCAAATGACATTGTTCAAACTTGATAAGCCATATTTCAGTATTTTAGTATTTCACACATCACAACACTCTTGCATCCAAAAACAATTGCAATTAACATCTAAAATCATAAAATAGCACAGTTTCACAAGAAATCATAAACAAACATGCATACAATTGTTATAAACCCTATATGTTACACAGTTTCACTACAAATTATAAACAAAACATGCATACAGTTATTATAAACCCTACATGTTACACAATTTCACTACAAAATATGCATACAATTATTATAAACCCTAATTTCACCCTAACAGAAACCGCACAAAACCCTATTTAATCCAAAAGTTCATAAACCTCATTTAGAAAACCTAAAAAACAAAATAAACGAAAAGCTAAAGTGAAAACTCACCGAAGTGTGGAAACTGATGCAGCATTCCTGTTTGTAAATGCGATTTGTAGGTTCTGGAATACGAAATTTTGACATATTCGATCGGAGAAGTTCCAGTTCCATCAGATTTGCTTTGAATGATGAATTGATTGAAGGATTGTATGAATGTGTGTTCGAATTTGCGCCCAAAAGGAGAATTCGACCTCTGCATGTGTGTGTGTGTGTATGTTTTCTTGGAAAGCAGGGCTTCTTGTTCAATTTCTACACGCCAAAATAAAAGTATCGGCTGTTGTTTTCTTCACTCTAGGCCCTTGATTGACCAAACATAGTAACAATTTCGAAGAGGGTTTTGCAGTAGTGAAAGAGCGGAGATCTGGAAGAAGAGCAGCGGGGATTGGAGCGGAGGAGGATGGCGATGTTCGACACAGAGAAGAGAGGGTGAATGCGGCTGGAACAAAATTAGAGTTGACTTAACTACGGGTTTAGAGAGCGGGTATGAAGTATTCATGTATTTTCTTTCCGGGTCAAAAAGGGATCCGAGTGAGCCAAATCCGTTATAAGGGTAATGGGCGGGAAAAAAAGGGTTGGGGTTGATTGTGAGAGTGACAGGTGTCCAATTTTATATTCCTTTATTAGAGAGGATAGATTCTCATTTTGTGTTCACAACTAAATTTTCCAAAGTGAATTGATATACTATATTTTAAATCGAATTTTATGTAATAGATCTGTAATATTTATATACTATACAAAATAATGTGATATAAAAAACCTAACAAAAAAACACAATAAAAGCAAAGAAATATAACACTATACAAAAGAAACTGCTATTTAATACAAGTCTCCAAATATGAATTAAAAAGAATATCAAACCCTTCCAGTTTCTAAAAAAAAAAGTAAAAAGCTATTATGTTTTAAACACTATTGTTTTTTACTCGTTGTGTCTTCAAATAGATGACACAATCAAAAAAGATTTGTACCACTCAAATCCCGACTATAACATACCATTACCCCACGCAATCAAATAACTTACATTTTACTAACAATGGTGGATTTATAATACAAAGGGATTGAAAAAAACTGTAAGAAAATATTACAAAAAGACAAGCGACAAGTTTTGATAACAATATAATGTATATCTGTAACATCCCAAGCTAACCACACCATGATACTATCCGCTTTAGCCAAGACGTTCCAACATCTCCTCACTGATTTAAAACGCGTCATGATGTTGAATGTATCAAGACCCTTACAACGAAGCCTTCATTCCCCTTCACAACCAATGTGGGATGTTACAAATCACACTCCTTACAGGTCCCAACATCCTCGATGGCACACCAGACCAATCCCTAGCACTAATACCATCTGTAACAGCCCAACATAACCACACCATCATAATGTCCACTTTGGCTAGGTCGAAACAAATCACTACCAAATCAAGGTTGCTTTAAAGAAACAAAACATTTATATATTATTAATTTAAAACAATGTTATGCATCATTGTTTGTACTTTATGCTTATAGGGTGACTTTTTGCGATGGTTGGTTGCACCTATAGTTTAGAATTGCATATATGTATTGTACCTTATGTTTTATGAGTTTAAAAAATGCTTGGTTGTAGCATCATACGAAATTATATTTTATTATTATCTTTATTTTTATTATTATTTATTTCATCTTTTATGAGTTTAAAAAATGTTTGGTTGTAGATTCATAGGACATATATGTATTGTACCCTATGTTTTATGAGTTTAAGAAATGTTTGGTTGTAGGTTCATATGACATTATATTTAATTATGATGCTTCGTAGCTTGATTTAAAAAACATGTAATATATATGATTTTGGGTAATGCCAACATTGTTGTGCAAACTTTTACTACACAGATTATGTGGTACTTTATATATTAAATATGGACAATAAATAGATTGTGCTGGTTTTTTTAAGGCACCAAAGCAATCGATTGAAACATGACGAAACAAATAAGAACAAACATTACGAAAGTTGAAATATAACAAAACGTCAAAACAATACATCATTTAAACTAATAACCTCCTCAACGTGTTTAGTTATATATATTTATAACATTTAACACAAAACGGCACCTTAATGGGTGAAGAACAATATATGTCACACGCATAACACACATGACCGGGACAAACAGAAAAACCGCCATCAACATCACAGCCATCAGTGACCTCTACATCACAAACATTATCTACATCTCCTGTTCGATATCACTACTGACTACACTGACTTGATTATCATCTGCAGACATCAGTTGTTGATCACCCTCCTCACAATCTCCTTTGTAACCCGAAACATTATTATCACCAGAAGCATCAAACGCAGAATGAGATTCAACTTGCATATCCCCTACAGTAAGCCGGAACGTCTTTGCATGTTTCTTTCCTTTACAATGAGCATAAAGCTGATTTGCACTTGTACAATATATGTCACATAGAGAACAATGAAAATCCACACAACAATACGATAAATCTTGTAACTGTTGGATTAACACTCGAATGAGTAAACAACAAAATTACCAAGTAAAAACACAAAATGATTAATATTTCAAACACTTATACCTTTGTAGTATGCTTCCTTGAAATTACATGATGCCTATATTGTTGTTCATTAAGGCATATGACATTGCAGACAGGGCAGCCAATGATTTCTTCCGGTTTGGCACCATTTGCCACTAACTTATAAACATCTACGTTCATGTTCTTCAAACAACTACAACGAAAATGTTATAGAACACACCTCTATATAGGTAAATATTTAAACGGTTTTAAACTCAATTGGACAGGTAAGTTATATAAAAACTGTAAACTGGGTAAGGTCACAAAATTTTCGGAAATTATGAAATTAGTGGATCGAGGTTATACATCACTAAATACAACTCTTATAAACCGATGTTTTAATCAAACAAACTGAAATATTCAAAAAATTCAACCTCAAAGAGAAACATTTCTCTTCTAATGTGTGAATTTGAAACAACTTTGAATATGTATTTATAATAAAGTTTTAATTTAAACTCAATTGGACGGGTAAGATATCTTTACTTGAATAAAAAACTGTAAACTGGCTGAGGTCACAAAATTTTCGGAAATCATGAAATTAGTGGATGGAGGTAATACACGACTAAATACATCCCTCATAAATCGATGTTTTATACACAATGAATATGTAAAATCATATCGTTGTTTATCAAATATTGATTGTATAACGTTATTTAATCCTACTACTGACATTATCTAATGACTACAACATACAATTCATCACTTACTTTTTAATATATCATAGTCTTTCTAATTAAACATTGAGTTATATTTATTAACCTGATCTTTATTAACCGCTTTAGCCAAGACGTTCCAACATCTCCTCACTGATCTATTCATCAGAATCAGAAACCACAACTACACTCGATTCCATCATATAAAAAAAACACAATTCATATAAAAAACATACTGCATATAACTAAATTTTAATCAAACAAACTGAAATATCCAAAATACCCATTGGAAAAAACCTAAAAATCATAACAACTGATTTAAATTAATAGAGATAAGAGATAAGATTATTTCTTTCTAACTTTCTCCAAATCCTTGAAATTACTTGGAGTTGAAGACTTGTAGACGTCAACCAATTTACGTTTGTTGATTACATTGGTATCACAACTGGTATTAGCATCATCAATCTTAACACTTGAAATGTGACTTTTTTTTTTGATAAATTTTTTATCGTTTCCCTGAAACAAAAGACAAAATTAAGAAAATAATAATAGAATTAAATATAATGTAAATATAAATGTATAAATACGAATCATGTATTGAAATAAAAAATACCTCAGTAATATTCATCTTTTCTTTGAGCTCATTAATAATTGACTCATCATCAGTCATGTTTGTGACAAGATACATTTCATCAAAATTAGTCAGATTATAACTTGTTATCTCAATTTTAAAAGCAAACATCTTTCCAATCAACTTGTCTAAATCAACAGGAAACATTACTTCTTTAACATCTTGTGAATCAGAATATTTTATGATAAAATTAATATAAAAAATATATAAATACATTGAAAAAAAATATAGGAGAAGTAAAGATTATTTATACATACAGATGATGAGTTTTCTTTAAACAATTGAACAGCCGACTTGAGAACAACTTTTTCAATGATTTCATCAGCCAGAGGATGAAATAATATTAGTGGAACATCATCAGTATTATCTTCCACTTGAACTTTTATTTTGAATCTAGTTAAGTTAAATATAAAAACACATATATACAAATCAATTATTTTATAAAACATACAAATATTAAAATAAATAGAAAAAGCTCATATTACCTTGGAACTGGATATATAACACTTTCATCACAATAACAGTTGAAGCACACATGAAAATAATGTGACTCCAAACCCACGCAGTCTACAAGATCTGTATCCGCCTCTGTTAAACATTTAGGACACTCCACATAGTGCCAACCAAAATCCTTATCTATAGCCTTAATAGTACCAAGTATGATAACAAATTGTGGCTGTATAAATTGAAAAATACGAAAATTATTGAGTTCAACAAAAAAAAAAATTTGTACTTTTTGAATTATAAAAATTTAAACAAACCTTCATGATTTGCCAAAGGTCATACACGTTTTTCAACGGAGACTTTATGATAAATTCATCACTTGACATCTACAAAATGCAATACAAAAGTTTTTTATATACGAATAACACAAAATAAAAATTGGAAGTAATGAAATAACAAAGCACATGAAGATTAAAAAAATATATATATAAACTCATACCTTCTCAGATTCAACCTCAAAGATAGACTTTTCTCTTATAACGTGTAAATTTGAAACAACTTTGAACATGTATTTATAATACAGATTTAATTTAAACTCAATTGGACAGGTAACTTATATTTACTCGAATAAAAAACTAAAAACTGCCTAAGGTCACAAAATTTTTGGAAATCATGAAATTAGTGGATGGAGGTTATACATGACGAAATACATCTCTCATAAACCCATGTTTTATATACTAAGAATATGTAAAATCACAACGATGTTTATCAAATATTTAATAATTCTAACTATAACTGTTTAAATTGAATTACACTATAGCGATGTTTAAACATATACCTGAATTACAATAAACCTGCTTAAATTGAATTACACATCAAAAACATTGATTCTATGACGTTATTTAATCCTACTATTGACATTATCTAATGACTACAACATACAATACCTCACTGACTTTATAATAGAACATAGCCTTTCTATTTAAACTTTGGGGTATATATTATCTATTCATCAGAATTAGAAACCACAACTACACTTGATTCCATTATATAAAAAAACACAATTAATATAAAAAACATACTGGATGTCACACCCTGGCTTTGCGGAAGCGTGGTCAATTTGGTGTGACTTCTTAATACCATAGCTTAATCATAACAAAGCTATATGAAATAAAATCATGCAAGATCATCCATTTAATTAAGTTTAAAAACCAAATACAACAACATTGTTTTAACGGAAACACACCCTAACAACATAAACATTGTTCAACAAACATAACAAACACAAACATAACAAACACAAACATAACATAAACACAGTTTAAGGACTGTGACTTGTCCAGGAAAGAGTCACATTCCCTAAACCCGGATGACCTCGTAATTAGTGCAGCGGGAAAACGTGTCATACCGCGCCAGATCCTTTAATTCCCTGAAATACATGTAAGTTGAAAAATCAACAATAATGTTGAGCGAGTTCATGCGTAAGTGAGTAAATAAACCTTTGTAAGTATAAAAATCCTGGTATGTAGCAAATAAGGGAATTGAGATCACCAATGGTTTGCAAGGCTATTGATATGTGTGAAGTGCAAGTAGGGAGAATCAAACCTAGCAGATTTATGCGTCGGGCACAAAGTCACCCCGAGGTCCGTTTCTAGTTTGGCCTGGGGCTGGGCTCGCTACACCCAGATAGATCTACCGCTCCTGTCCCTCGGTCCTACCATGAGGATTAATGACCTCATGTTCTCCTACCCATTCACATGATCTAAGTAGTAAACCTCCTTACGCTAACCATACCATGTAATAAGTATTCGTAATCATAGTAACATGTATTTCACCCCCGCAGTTTAGAAAACCGAAAACAGTTAAGAGAAAAGGGGGACATGAACTCACAGCGGTGCGTCTCTACCAAGTATGTCTCCAAGTCAAGCAGCTGTGCAACGACCTACATGTACTAACTCTATTAGACGGACGGCCGTGCCTTAGCTTTATGGTTTAAGTTTTGGGAAATAGTTAGACAACTATTTCGTGTTTACATTCTGTGCATACTTGGTAATTATTTTCCTTCCCAAGGATGGGGGATTTAATACATGTGTGTTCGAAATATATTATTAAGTCTCACTTAAAATATATCTTATTTCTAACTTCAAAATATAAATATTTTTCTCAAAAATATTATATTTTTATTTCACATAATTTTCCCAAAATAATAGTTTAACAAAAATACGCGTTCCTAATTATTTCCTTAAAATGCGTAAGTTACGTTTTAACGATCGAGTGGTAATAATAATTACCGGTGTAACTTATATATTTATCGTGAAAGCGTTCGTATTATTTCGGATTCGTTAACATTTGATAATATTATTTTCATCCTAAAAATAATATTTATACACTTCACAAAATAATTTACAAATAACGTTGTGAAAAATATATTTACTAAATATATATGTATCACGTTTTATTTTGTGAAATCCCACCTCCGATATTTTGTAAATAAAGTCATGGCGAAACTTACATTTTGAAAACATGTCGAAAAGTATTTCTACACTTATAGTGAAAATAATTCTAAGTGTTAGGTTTTTGGAAAAATTTCGCCAGAGTTTCCTCTGTAACTGGAGGTGGCCACGCTTTCAAGCGTATCATTTTCTTTTATAAATCAAATCAATCATTTTCTCATCTAACCAAAACAATATTCAACACATCAACTAGTCCATAAACATGTAAATCGCAAAGATTACATGAACTTGTGATTTACTAAAAAATACGAAGTAAATCCCATTATATTTAGTGGATCTTTATATAAATTAGTCCGGTTTCGTAAAAACCCCGTTTTTATAGAAATTCCGTCCTTACAACTTCTCGTCATCTTTTACAAAAAATGTTATTTTGTCGAAACTTTGTGCTACACAAGTGTTTACACACTTGTGTGTTCTAAAAATCATTCTTGTTAACGTAAGATCCGTTCTTAGAAAACATGATTTCTTTGACACTCGGTCCTTTGAAAATACCACTTGTAGATCCGTAGATCTACTAGTTTTAAACACTATTTTACAAGCAAAATCGCTTTTACACAAGTTCATGATTCGTGTGTGGTAGAGTTTCATCCTTTAACCCTTGTTATTTTCAAAACAACCTTATGTCATGATCCATGATCATGACCAACCCGGGTTAAATGATGATCTGAGCTACCACAACATAGATCGGGTCCAAATATTCACACAAATCAAATACTACAAGTTTTACACAACATATGAGCTTTTAACCATCATTATTAGTGTTTTTAGTAGACTTTCATGTTCCAACTTGCATGTTTACGAGTTTTAACCGTTACAAATCATTTTAACCACTTCAAAATAGTTCGAGAGTGTGATTTAAGTAACTTACCACTAGCTCGAGGCTAGGGAAGAATCTAGACGTAAAATGAGAGGATAAAAGCAATAGAGGGAGGTCCTTTGCCTTCCGATTGCACCAAGCCTCCTCGGATAGGATCCTTAACACTTGAATGATGTTGGAATTGGATGAACTAAACTCGAAAATATGATGGCTTGTGTAGGGGTGTTCGGCCGAAGCCTTTGAGAGAGAGAGGGAGTGTTTGAGAGTTGAGTTGTGAATTTTATGATCATATGTGCAAATGCTTGTTACTTATAGGCAAAGATTAGGTTATGGTCCAAAGGTTCTTATGTCATTTAGATACTAAACATTTAGATTAAAATAATATTTTGGAGGACAAGGTATGTCCCCCCTCTTGGGGACGGTTGGTTAAGGGGGGGGGGGGTCTTGATTAGATTCCAACTATTAGTTAGATAATAGTTAGGTTAGTTAGGTTAGTTAAGTGCTTAACCCAGTTAGTAGTTCGTTGTGCTTTATGGCGGGTGTTAGGGTATTCAGGGACCCTAACTGGCTCAGAAAAAGGTAAATAGTGTTAATGGCAATAATTTCATGTTCCGGGTATAGTCCGGTTGTTCGGTTGGATAGTAATCCATTAAAGCGCTTAACAAAGCTCTAGAGTGTCGTTAATACCATTTTTAGTGACACAACTTATTCCCGACACTTTGGAAAGTGTCTAGTAATATTTTCCTCATGTTTTGGCACTTTATTAGTTAGCTAAAAGCTGGATTGTTTATTAAAGTGCTGAGTTTTGTGCTTAGTGTACGTTTTAGGCACATCCAGTCATTGTAACTCATCCCTAGAGACGCAGTTCTACAACCCTTGTATCCCTACACTCACTATTGGTGTAGTAAATTATTTCTGGCTCATACAGGCCTTAGAGGCAGTGTCTGCCTGATGCTGGCTTTATCAGCATGTTCAATAGGTTATCCGTTTGTAGTGCTACTGTGCTTTTGTGCATCATGTTTGTCACTAAGATCCAGCATGTAAATAATGTAGTGACGGTATGTAAAGTATGATGCAGGAATATGCATGTATCAGCATTCAAGTAGTAGTTTGTTCACAAGTTCAAGTAAGCACAGTAATCAAGCAGTAATTAATCTATTAATTAAGTCGTACGGATACCTGGTTTAGTGAGGGTTGTCACATTCTCCCCCCGTTAGAAAAATTTCGTCCCGAAATTTTAAGTTCTGCTCCTAGTCGCAGGGTTCTTGGGAAATAAATGGGGGTATTTCTCTTTCATCCGGTCCTCACGCTCCCAGGTGTATTCAGGACCATGTCTGGCATTCCAACGAACCTTGACGAGCATGACACTGCTCCGGCGGGTCTTGTTCACTTTCCAATCCGTAACCTCAACAGGTTCTTCAACGAAGTGGAGCGTGTCGTCAACATGAATTTCGTCGGTAGGAATGAAAACGGTATCTTGAGTTGGACTCTTCCTCAAATTTGATACGTGGAACGTATCGTGAACACCATTCAGTTCGGCAGGTAGATCCAACTTGTATGCTACGGACCTAATTCTTTCCAAGATTCTGAACGGACCAATATACCGCAGATTCAACTTCCCACGCTTCCCAAAGCGTGCCACACCTTTCCAGGGTGATACCTTCAACAAAACCATATCTCCTACCTCGAATTCCAGAGGCTTCCTTTTTCGATCCGCATAGGCTTTCTGACGGTCACGAGCCGCACTGATGCGATCTCGGATCTGTGCAATCTTATCTGTGGTTTCCTGGACCACATCAGGACCAACCAACTGTCTATCACCTGCGTCAGACCAACAAAGCGGTGATCTGCACTTGCGACCATATAGAGCTTCGAATGGCGCGGCACCAATACTGGTGTGGTAGCTGTTGTTGTATGAAAATTCAACCAAAGGCAAATGCTTATCCCAGCTACCGCCCAAATCCATAACACACGCTCTCAGCATGTCTTCTAGAGTCTGTATCGTCCGTTCGCTTTGTCCGTCGGTCTGCGGGTGAAACGCGGTGCTCATATTCAATTGCGAGCCAAAAGCTTCTTGGAAGGATTGCCAAATCCTTGATACGAACCTTCCGTCTCTATCAGAGATGATCGAGAGAGGTACTCCATGGCGTGTAACAATTTCTCTCATGTAAATTTCGGCCAACTTGCTCGTATTTTCCTTCTCTCTGATAGGTAAGAAGTGCGCTGACTTCGTTAATCGATCCACTATTACCCAAATAGTGTCATGGCCTCTTGGCGTTCTTGGCAACTTCGTAATAAAATCCATGGAGATTTGTTCCCACTTCCACTTGGGAATTTCAGGTTGTTGCAGAAGTCCTGAAGGCTTCTGGTATTCCGCTTTAACCTTAGCGCATGTTAAACACTTTCTCACATAAACAGCAACATCGCCTTTCATCCTAGGCCACCAATAGTAATCCTTAAGGTCTTGGTACATCTTATCCGCTCCTGGGTGGATAGAGTACCGCGATTTGTGAGCTTCATCGAAAATAACCTTCCTTAAACCTCCAAACAGTGGAACCCAAATTCTTTTCTCAAAACATAACGTTCCTTCCTCGTTTGGTACCAATAGCTTCTCCATCCCACGGAGATATTCTTCTTCAAGGTTTCTTTCCTTGAGAGCTTCTTTCTGCGCGGCACGAATGCACAAGGAAAGATCGGTCTGAATAATCATCTCTAAAGCCCTAACCCTTATGGGCTTGATCCTTTCTTTTCGACTTAGGGCTTCGGCGACCACATTCGCCTTCCCTGGGTGGTACTTTATCTCGCAGTCGTAGTCATTCAACAACTCTACCCATCGTCTTTGTCTCATATTCAACTCCTTCTGGTTGAATATGTGCTGGAGGCTCTTGTGATCTGTGAAGATTGTACACTTTGTACCATAAAGGTAGTGTCTCCAGAACTTTAATGCAAAAATTACAGCGCCAAGTTCCAAGTCATGTGTGGTATAGTTCTTCTCATGTACTTTCAATTGACGCGATGCGTAAGCAATAACTTTTTGGCGTTGCATCAACACACAACCCAATCCTTGACGTGAGGCATCACAGTATACCACGAAATCATCTGTACCTTCCGGTAATGCTAAGATTGGCGCGTTGCAGAGCTTATCCTTCAATATCTGGAACGCTTCTTCCTATTTGATTCCCCAATCAAACTTCTTATCTTTTTGCGTGAGGAGCGTCAATGGTTGAGCGATCTTTGAAAAATTCTCAATGAACCTTCGATAATAGCCAGCCAAACCCAAGAGTTGCCGAATCTCGGTTGGCGTCTTTGGCGTTTCCCAATTTTTGATCGCTTCAATCTTGGTGGGATCCACGTGGCTTCCATCTCCATTTACCACGTGCCCAAGGAACTGGACTTCTCGTAGCCAAAACTCGCACTTAGAGAATTTGGCGTACAACTGTTCCTTCTTCAGCAGTTTCAAAATGGCTCTTAAATGCTGTTCGTGCTCAGCCTTCGTCTTTGAATAAATCAAAATGTCGTCGATGAACACAATCACGAACTTATCCAAGTACGGCTTGCAAACTCGATTCATCAAATCCATGAAGACTGCAGGTGCGTTTGTTAACCCAAACGGCATAACGAGGAACTCGTAGTGTCCATAACGAGTTCTGAAGGCTGTCTTCGGGATACTTTCCTTTTGTATCCTTAACTGATGGTATCCAGATCGAAGATCGATCTTAGAATAAAAGCTCGAACCTTGCAGTTGGTCGAATAGATCGTCGATCCTTTGCAGAGGGTATCTATTCTTGATCGTCAGCTTATTCAACTCCCGGTAGTCAATACATATACGGAAACTACCGTCCTTCTTCTTGACAAACAGGACCGGAGCTCCCCAAGGCGAGAAGCTTGGTCGGATAAATCCCTTGTCTAACAACTCTTGAAGTTGTGTCGACAGTTCTTGCATCTCAGACGGAGCAAGTCTATAGGGTGCCTTAGCCACAGGCGCGGCGCCTGGAACTAAGTCGATGCGAAACTCCACTTGCCTCTGAGGCGGCAATCCAGGCAAGTCTTCTGGGAAGACTTCCGGATATTCCCTCACGACAGGGATGTCTTCGATCCTTGGTTCTTCAGCTTTCTTATCTACAATGTGTGCCAGAAAGGCAGCACATCCCTTCTGTAAACATTTTCGCGCTTTGAGGCAGCTGATAATCCTTAACGGCGTATCACGCTTTTCTCCATGAACCGCAATTGTTTCACCATCTTCGGTTGGGATACGAACGACCTTTTCATGACAAACTATCTCAGCCTTGTTGCCTGATAACCAATCCATTCCTACCACCATGTCGAAGCTTCCCAGCTGAACTGGTAGTAGGTCCAGAGCAAACTCATGCTCTCCCAATTCGATCACACAGCCTCTGACAACTTCATTGGCTTCTACCAACTTTCCATTAGCCAATTCGATTGAGTACGGAATATCTAATTTACTAGCGGCTAATCCAAGCATATTCTTAAACTCTAACGACACGAAGCTATAATCGGCGCCAGTATCAAACAAAACGGATGCATAGCGTTGGTTTACAGGGAACGTACCAGTGACAACATTGGGATCCTGGCGCGCCTCCCTCGCTTCAATATTAAACACTCTTCCACGGGCTTGGTTTAACTCTGGGCAGTTCCTCTTGTAGTGCCCAAGATCACCACAGTTGAAGCATCCGGATCTCTGCCCGTTTCCACCAGCTTGATTATTCCTCTGATTACGATTCACATCGCCCGCTTGATTAGCATTGTTGCCTCGGTTTCCATTACCTCCATTGTTTCCTTGTGGGCGATTTCCATTCCCCCCCCCGGTTATTATTTCTGTTTCCGAATCCTCCTTGGCCTCCCTGGCCAACAATGGCCCAACAAGCATCCTTCAAGTGGCCAGGTTTTCCACAAGCTTCGCATACTTTCACAGTACAATGGCCAGAATGGTGTCGTTGGCAGGTATTACACTTGGGCTGGGTGCCCATATATCCTTTTCCTTTCTTCCCACTACCAGCTGTAACCTGAGCTGGCATGCTTGTCTCTCCTTTCTTAACCACCCCGCTGGTGCCTTGCTTGAAGTTCGAGAACTTCCGCTTGTTACCTCCTGCTGACTCGATGTGAGTCTCTTTCTTCTTAGGCTCAGCATCATCGAACTTGTTCAGGCGAATAGCTTCCTCTGTGAGAGCCACACTCAGATCAATCGCCTCAGTAATTGTCGCAGGCTTGGAGGAGGTCACCATGCTTATGATTTGAGGATCTAATCCCCAAATAAAACGTTCAATCCTTTTGAACTCTGGAGTGACCATATAGGGTACCACATGCGATAAGTCATGAAACCTCTGAACGTATTCCACGATCTTTGGACCTTCCATCTTTAAATGCCAGAACTCTGTTTCCAATCTTTGGATTTCAGCGCGGGAACAGTACTTTTTGCGCATAAGTTCCTTCAGTTCGGTCCAGGTCAGCGCGTAGGCAGCAGCTTCACCAAGTGTCTGTACTTGCAAATTCCACCAAGATAGGGCTCCATCCAAGAATAGCCCAGAGATATAGGTGACTTGCTGATCTAGTGCGCATTTGCTCATGCGAAGAACAGATTCAGTTTTCTCAGCCCAACGAACAAAGGCGACAGCACCTCCTGTGCCATCAAAGTTGACCGGCTTGCAGTCTAGAAACTGCTTATAGGTGCACCCTGCACGTACAGTATAACATGTGAACGGCATTAACATCTTTGCCATAGATATCCAATTAGGTCATGGTATGTCTAAATGACTTAGTATTACCATGAGGCGGGTTGTTGTTGTTGCCAGTATTGCCAGAGTTGCTTCCACTAGTCCCTCCTTGAGAGGTGGCGTATTGCGCGATGGCAGCAGCGATGATTTGCTGGAGTTCTGCCTGATTGGTAGGCATTTGCGGTTGTTGACGTCTCGGCGGCATCTTCTAAAAGATGGGTTTACGTCGGTTAGGCCATAGTAATGCGTACGTATATAACGATAGTAATAGTACATAACATCTCATGTTATCACTATATCATTCACATAACATCCCATGTCATAAAAAAATATAAATAATCAATCAAGCATCAAATATGATGAGAATACTGCGATTGCCATATATCGAGACCACATAGTAAGTGTACAAGTACATCACAGTGTCATAAAACATCAGTCGACTAAGGGCTACATCACCCCAGTCCAAAAACTATATCAAATCAGTGTCACTACATCCCATGTACAAAATCAACAAAAGTCATAATCAGAAAGTAGTCTCCAAAAATGCTGTGCAGTCAAAAGCAATCGCCGTCTTCTCACCAACGTCTACCCAAACGGTACTGATGAGCTCTACACGGATGGCGGTGGAGGAGGGGGAAAATGAGTGTAGAACAAACGACGCAACTGGAGCCAGTCCTCCTCCATGGCTCTCTGGGTACGTAAGAAAGAAGCAACCTGCCGCTCTAATGCGAGAAGGCGTGCAGCATAATCTGGTGGTAAAGGTCGAGAGGGCTGCAAAGGAGAGTGGGTCTGACCCTGGCACTGACATGTCGGCGGCTGAGCTCTCTCAAGCTCCTGAATGCGCCGTGTGTGTGCCTCGTGCTGGGCAACAAAAGACATCAAGACATCCTCAATGGAGTACCCCATTTGGAAGGGATGGTAAGGGTCGGTCGATGGCATGACAGGTGGTGACGACCAAAGGAATGGCTCACTGGTGGGATCAAAAGGTGCCACATGAAATGGAGAAACAGGGGGGTAAAACAGGTGATAACTAAGGCATGAAGGGAACAGACGTCGGCACATGCCCAAAGGGATGGGCCGAAGAACCCTCTCCAGGTCGCGCTGGAGGTGTAAACTGAGGAACTGGAAAAGAGAAATCAACGTGTCATGCATCAGTGGTATGAGGGGGAATAGGTGGAACCTCATCATCAGCAGGAATCCACCCGTGCTGGGCGTGCTCATCTCGTGGGTCCCTCTGTGCCTCAAAAAGTGCACGATCAAACTGAACAGGTATAGGATCAGGGTGGGGTGCAACAAGAGGGTCAACAGGTGCATCAGCAATAAGTGGGGGATCAACGTGATCAGCAGCGATGACATGATCGCCCTCCAACAACGGAGCATCCACAGGGTGATCATCAACAGGTGGGTCAGCAATCACAGGCTCAATAGGTATGCCAACATGAACGGGGTCATGCTCAAGCACTGGGTCTAGAGCGGCTGCCTGCTCAGGGGCCATGGCAGGCTCGGGATCATCAAAGGCCATCTCAAAATCAAACTCAGGGTCAATGGGATCAACTGGGTCAGCTGGGTCGACCGGATCCTCCATAGGCTGATCCATAGGTATAAACTCTATCTCCTGGTCCGGGTCGAATCCTGGGGGAAATACAGGATCGGAATCCTCTACATCATCGTGGTCGAAAGCAAAGCTAGGAATAGGGGCAACAGAGGATGCCTGGTCAGGATCTGAACCATGTGAAAAGTGTTGTGCGCTCAGAGTGTGGGAAGGTGCGGAGGCCACAGACTCGAAGGAGTCTGGAGCAGGTGAGTGTGCAGGTGACTCCGCAGCTGGAGCATCTGCGAGCAGTAAAAGTCCTCCGTCGGCTATAAGGGCCTCGCCCTCCTCATCGTCCTCTAGGAGATCATCGTCAAACAGATCAATATCGCCATCAGCATCGGCGTCAAGAAGTAAATCGTAGGCGGGGTAAACGGCCAAAGGTATAGGAGCAGGGATCTCTGCAAGTGGTAGGTCCCCGGCCAAAGGGCCATCAGCGAGCTCATCAGCCTCGTCAGGTAACGCGAAAGGCTGAAAGTCATCCTCGTCCGTGCTAGTAACGTCCGATGTGTGCACCTCGTGCTCTGAAGATGCTAGGTCATCTGATACTATAGGTCTAGGGCCTGTGGTGTCTGAGTCGCCAGTGCTGGGCGAGTCCATGTGTCTGTAACATAAACACAAATATGCACAAATAATCAGTCATACAATCAGGTAAACACATTAGTCACCAAGTAAGAAATCACATAATTCTCCTAGTCCCACTAGCCTCCCAGTCTCCTAGACTGACACTCCTAGTCCCACTAGCCAAATTCTCCCAGCCTCTAAGACTACTCTATCATCTACCTCGATCTCTTAGATCGAGCCTCGGCCTCCAAGACCGAGCCTCAGCCTCCAAGACTGAGCCTACTCTTCCTAGTCTTACTAGCCATCTACCTCGATCTCTTAGATCGAGCCTCGGTCTCCAAGACCGAGCCTCAGCCTCCAAGACTGAGCCTAAAAATAATATATAAAATGTGCTCAACATTTGTTTGTAAAAACGTTTTGGATCTGGACTTGAGTGGTATGCAGTAAAAATGTTTTCGTGAGAGCCCTAGTGATCATAGTCTAGACTCGAGAAGGAATCCTAGTTCGCTATGATCAGAGCTCTGATACCAAGCTGTCACACCCTGGCTTTGCGGAAGCGTGGTTAATTTGGTGTGACTTCTTAATACCATAGCTTAATCATAACAAAGCTATATGAAATAAAATCATGCAAGATCATCCATTTAATTAAGTTTAAAAACCAAATACAACAACATTGTTTTAACGGAAACACACCCTAACAACATAAACATTGTTCAACAAACATAACAAACACAAACATAACATAAACACAGTTTAAGGACTGTGACTTGTCCAGGAAAGAGTCACATTCCCTAAACCCGGATGACATCGTAATTAGTGCAGCGGGAAAACGTGTCATACCGCGCCAGATCCTTTAATTCCCTGAAATACATGTAAGTTGAAAAATCAACAATAATGTTGAGCAAGTTCATGCGTAAGTGAGTAAATAAACCTTTGTAAGTATAAAAATCCTGGTATGTAGCAAATAAGGGAATTGAGATCACCAATGGTTTGCAAGGCCATTGATATGTGTGAAGTGCAAGTAGGGAGAATCAAACCTAGCAGATTTATGCGTCGGGCACAAAGTCACCCCGAGGTCCGTTTCTAGTTTGGCCTGGGGCTGGGCTCGCTACACCCAGATAGATCTACCGCTCCTGTCCCTCGGTCCTACCATGAGGATTAATGACCTCATGTTCTCCTACCCATTCACATGATCTAAGTAGTAAACCTCCTTACGCTAACCATACCATGTAATAAGTATTCGTAATCATAGTAACATGTATTTCACCCCCGCAGTTTAGAAAACTGAAAACAGTTAAGAGAAAAGGGGGACATGAACTCACAGCGGTGCGTCTCTACCAAGTATGTCTCCAAGTCAAGCAGCTGTGCAACGACCTACATGTACTAACTCTATTAGACGGACGGCCGTGCCTTAGCTTTATGGTTTAAGTTTTGGGAAATAGTTAGACAACTATTTCGTGTTTACATTCTGTGCATACTTGGTAATTATTTTCCTTCCCAAGGATGGGGGATTTAATACATGTGTGTTCGAAATATATTATTAAGTCTCACTTAAAATATATCTTATTTCTAACTTCAAAATATAAATATTTTTCTCAAAAATATTATATTTTTATTTCACATAATTTTCCCAAAATAATAGTTTAACAAAAATACGCGTTCCTAATTATTTCCTTAAAATGCGTAAGTTACGTTTTAACGATCGAGTGGTAATAATAATTACCGGTGTAACTTATATATTTATCGTGAAAGCGTTCGTATTATTTCGGATTCGTTAACATTTGATAATATTATTTTCATCCTAAAAATAATATTTATACACTTCACAAAATAATTTACAAATAACGTTGTGAAAAATATATTTACTAAATATATATGTATCACGTTTTATTTTGTGAAATCCCACCTCCGATATTTTGTAAATAAAGTCGTGGCGAAACTTACATTTTGAAAACATGTCGAAAAGTATTTCTACACTTATAGTGAAAATAATTCTAAGTGTTAGGTTTTTGGAAAAATTTCGCCAGAGTTTCCTCTGTAACTGGAGGTGGCCACGCTTTCAAGCGTATCATTTTCTTTTATAAATCAAATCAATCATTTTCTCATCTAACCAAAACAATATTCAACACATCAACTAGTCCATAAACATGTAAATCGCAAAGATTACATGAACTTGTGATTTACTCAAAAATACGAAGTAAATCCCATTATATTTAGTGGATCTTTATATAAATTAGTCCGGTTTCGTAAAAACCCCGTTTTTATAGAAATTCCGTCTTTACAACTTCTCTTCATCTTTTACAAAAATTGTTATTTTGTCGAAACTTTGTGCTACACAAGTGTTTACACACTTGTGTTTGTGTGTTCTAAAAATCATTCTTGTTAACGTAAGATCCGTTCTTTGAAAACATGATTTCTTTGACACTCGGTCCTTTGAAAATACCACTTGTAGATCCGTAGATCTACTAGTTTTAAACACTATTTTACAAGCAAAATCGCTTTTACACAAGTTCATGATTCGTGTGTGGTAGAGTTTCATCCTTTAACCCTTGTTATTTTCAAAACAACCTTATGTCATGATCCATGATCATGACCAACCCGGGTTAAATGATGATCCGAGCTACCACAACATAGATCGGGTCCAAATATTCACACAAATCAAATACTACAAGTTTTACACAACATATGAGCTTTTAACCATCATTATTAGTGTTTTTAGTAGACTTTCATGTTCCAACTTGCATGTTTACGAGTTTTAACCGTTACAAATCATTTTAACCACTTCAAAATAGTTCGAGAGTGTGATTTAAGTAACTTACCACTAGCTCGAGGCTAGGGAAGAATCTAGACGTAAAATGAGAGGATAAAAGCAATAGAGTGAGGTCCTTTGCCTTCCGATTGCACCAAGCCTCCTCGGATAGGATCCTTAACACTTGAATGATGTTGGAATTGGATGAACTAAACTCGAAAATATGATGGCTTGTGTAGGGGTGTTCGGCCGAAGCCTTTGAGAGAGAGAGGGAGTGTTTGAGAGTTGAGTTGTGAATGTTATGATCATATGTGCAAATGCTTGTTACTTATAGGCAAAGATTAGGTTATGGTCCAAAGGTTCTTATGTCATTTAGATACTAAACATTTAGATTAAAATAATATTTTGGAGGACAAGGTATGTCCCCCCTCTTGGGGACGGTTGGTTAAGGGGGGGGGGGGTCTTGATTAGATTCCAACTATTAGTTAGATAATAGTTAGGTTAGTTAGGTTAGTTAAGTGCTTAACCCAGTTAGTAGTGCGTTGTGCTTTATGGCGGGTGTTAGGGTATTCAGGGACCCTAACTGGCTCAGAAAAAGGTAAATAGTGTTAATGGCAATATTTTCATGTTCCGGGTATAGTCCGGTTGTTCGGTTGGATAGTAATCCGTTAAAGCGCTTAACAAAGCTCTAGAGTGTCGTTAATACCATTTTTAGTGACACAACTTATTCCCGACACTTTGGAAAGTGTCTAGTAGTATTTTCCTCATGTTTTGTCACTTTATTAGTTAGCTAAAAGCTGGATTGTTTATTAAAGTGCTGAGTTTTGTGCTTAGTGTACGTTTTAGGCACATCCAGTCATTGTAACTCATCCCTAGAGACGCAGTTCTACAACCCTTGTATCCCTACACTCACTATTGGTGTAGTAAATTATTTCTGGCTCATACAGGCCTTAGAGGCAGTGTCTGCCTGATGCTGGCTTTATCAGCATGTTCAATAGGTTATCCGTTTGTAGTGCTACTGTGCTTTTGTGCATCATGTTTGTCACTAAGATCCAGCATGTAAATAATGTAGTGAGGGTATGTAAAGTATGATGCAGGAATATGCATGTATCAGCATTCAAGTAGTAGTTTGTTCACAAGTTCAAGTAAGCACAGTAATCAAGCAGTAATTAATCTATTAATTAAGTCGTACGGATACCTGGTTTAGTGAGGGTTGTCACACTGGATATAACTAAATTTTAATCAACAAAAATGGAAATTAACACAAATTTATACAACAAAAAACAGATGTCTGCATACACATCATATTTATACGAAAACTAACCGGCTTGTAGAAACATTATTCCAAACAAAATCACAAATCTAAAAACACAATATATTTACACAACTTCTTTTTAACACTATAAAAATGATAAATAAATCATACCAAAAATATATCAAACACAATTACCTCCTCTTCCTACTAATCTTTTAACTTTGCTTGAACAAAATGATTTCTTTCTATTTCCACTAATATCTTCCTTTGCAGATTCCATGTCAACCTCTTGTCTTTTACTTGCTCTAATAGTATCACCTACTTCATCTTCAGTTTAATTTCTTGAGTTTTCTTACCTAATTAACCAATAGACTTATAGAAATCAAAACACAATGAAAATAGCAGTCACCACCACCATGAGAACAACTTACTTGTAAAACGCAAGTCAATGTTTGGAGTGGACGCCATTGCAAAAGTATTTCCAAATGATTAAGATTGGTACATAAACCAACAAACACAATCGCAAATTCTATAACTTCAGCCCTAACTTTCAGCTAAAACTGAATGTCATCCTTTACCCTTTTTTGGTTTATTATACAGATAATTTCAAAACACTAATATCAAATTACCTTTTCACCCCCATACTGAATACCACTCAAACGAATGTTTAGTTTTATTACAAAAAAAAAACACCTAATAAACCGAACCCATATATAAGAAGCATAAAAAAAACATAATCATTTATATATAAAGTTATTTCTTTAAATATAGAAAATACAATTTCATGAAACTTTATACTTATTCTCATTCATCACTCTATTTATAACATACTAAGAACTCCCAAAAAAAAAAAAGCAACAACTAACAATATCACCAAAACATGAAAAAATAATTAGAACAAAAACCAACACATAAATTGTCATTCATCATACTATATATTACTAACTACATACGAAAAACAAAAAAAAAACATACAAAAAACACCAAAACATAGTTCAATACTTGCAACAAAAAACAACACAGAGAAATTTACACCAACATTTTATACATAAAATAAAACGATAAATTCAAAGTTTCACAACACGAGAACGACGGTGAATTGAAACTTTTAGAATTTTAAGTTTCCGATTGTAACTTTCTAGTGAATCAGCGCTATCATCAACTTCATCTTCAGAATCAGAAAATTGGTCAAAACCAGACTGATCGATAACCTCATCTACATCAGCATCAACAGTCATATCAATAAACTCAATTTCTTCGTTAGAACTGCTGATCGAAACAACATCATCCCAATTCCAATATAGCAAGTCTCTAGATCGTTTGCGCTCCCTCTCAATCCTTTGTATCTGGGTAAGAGAAATAACTTGTTTCATTACGAGCTAGAAACTATCACATAACAAATTTTACTAAGATTTAAAAAATTACAACTTCAATATATATCACCTCCTCACTGAACTCATGAGAAATGGCCCAACAGAAATTATCTCTACACTACCACTGTCGGCCTGTAATCAAACAAAATAAAAATAATAAAACAACAAAACAATAATATTAAAATATTACAAATAAACTTTATTTATTGATGATATTACTAAATTACCTGTTCTTGACGATTTAAAGGATTGATAAACGTCTGCAGCCGGTCATCACCTAAATGAATAGCATTATTACTTCTTGTAGATGCATTTTTCTCCATCACTTGCTCAATATTTGAAGGATAAATCTATAAATTCTGCTACAAATTCACAAACCTAAATAGATTTATACTAACATGTTCCTATTATATAAGCTATTCTACAACGGTTTTTAACACACGTTCAAGAATTGTAGCAACTACTATATACACACGACACATATCAAGATAATGGAACAGTTGATATTTCCAGTTTTATAGGAGAACATAATTTCGAAGGAAATAAAAAAAAAGTTTAATATAACTTATATAATAAACCGACAATTGATATCCTAATCGAAATTATAAGGCTACATCCCAAATAGGTACAAATAATATGCGAGAATGGGAAGTGGGTAGTTACTTCCCATAAAGAATTGCTCTTCTCAACAACTGCTGATCTTGTAAACAACTGTTAAGTCAAAGCACTGCTGATCCTGTAAACAACTGTTAAGTCAAAGCACTGATAAAGCATAAAGAATTTATCTAAAAATTATAGATAAATTATCATTTGTTTTAAGTTGTGGACCACAAGTTAGCTTCATAGGAAACAAAAATCACACCTACTCATGTGCCTAGTTCAATTAGCTTTAGTCGGCACTCTACACAATACTTGTGTTACAACCCCAAGGCATGTTACAGGAATCATAGGAGTTAAATAGATCAGGGGTATACCTCTTGTCAACATATAATACTTCTCTTCATTTACAAAAGTTTTCCCGCCAAAGGCTCATTTACCCATAACTACTACACTCCCGTGTCACATATAAAAAAAATACAACAGTTGATATAATAAGTTTGAGTAAACTTCCGATTTGCTCCCTGTGGTTTGGCCACTTTAACGATTTTGCCCGAAACCTTCAAAAATAGCCATTTCCAACCAATAGTTTGCTATGGTTTTTCCATTTTGCTCCCTACAGGAAGTAAAATGGAAAAACAGACAAATTGGATGGAGTTAGAGGCGGGGAGCAAAACGAAAATTTACTCAATAAGTTTTGATTCGTTTGAATATAAAAACACAAGTATATTAACAAAAAAACACAATGTTATACCATAAAATAAATAGCTTTCATTAAAACACAATCCATTATATCTAAAACAAAATACTTTAGTTGATTTACAACTAAAGATTAACTTATTAATTGAAATACAACCATATTATAACATTGTAATTTGTATGAATGAAAATTCAAATCTTATCAGATGTTGTGCTTTGAATAAAAAAATGTTTTTATTGTTTTTATAAATACACTGTTTTTGTTTACAGACATTACACTTTTCACAACAACATAGAGCTTATAACATTCATACATAAGCATTAAACCTAAACATTCATTTGACCAGACCACATTCAAACAACAACAGCTACATATAAACAATCAACCCAATATCCAAATGTTTTAAGCAACAGGAATACATCACACAGGACAATACAGTTTCATTCGCTCCACACGACTTCCTCGTGCTTGCTCTTTCAACCTTTCCCTTTCAATTGCGTCCAGCACAACGTAAGTTTCACTATCATTATACACAAACTTCCTTCGAGCATTAAGATAATGCAACAATATTTTGGTTGCATATTTGCATCTTAATTCATCTAATTGTTCTTTCTGCCCACAATCTACTTCTTTCACAAACCCACATCGCCAACATCGTAAAGAACTCCCTTCGAATGTCTCCATATGCCTCATTAAAAATATACCACAATCAACTTTGTTGTCTACGGTTCTCCACGACATTTTTAGTCGACTTATCTGAGCTTTGTGCATCTTACGTCCACCCACAACACGGTGAGTTAACATAAAATCTGCTACTAAATGCCTCTGCAATATAACAATAATAAGTATAAACAAATTATCTTTTCCATATGATTGTGTTTTTTAAATGTCAAGGAATGTACTTTTTCTGGCCAGCCTCGGTATTTTAAGTCAAAACTATCATCATATAGACTGCTGTTATCAATCACAGCTATTTGGCACTTTTCATATGAAAGCGTACCAAGTAGAAGTGATCAGATTGCAAAACAGGTATGAATAAAAGATCAACTTCTTTCAACGATGCTACTTGTTCTTCTTTTAGAACTTTAATCATATTTCCAAAAAATTCAGCTTGCATCATCTCATATATGTGCCACCATCTTGTGTATCAGTTATAATAACGTTACTAAAATAAATAAATAAATAAATAAATAAATAAACAATTCACTTATGTTATTTACTTACCAGCATCTGATATGTACAAAACAATCGCTTAATTTTGTCATCAGCCTTAAACTTCTCCTCATGATTTAAGATTCTGGCCCACACATTAACAACAGCAAAATGGACATACTCATCATGACTCAATGTTTCTAGCACTATCCTTGTTAGACCTGAATCTGGCTGATCTTCAATTTGAAAAACAACGTCCCTACAATGAATACAAGTTAAAACATCGATTAACTTATAATCATAGCACATTATAAGAAAAGAAGTTAAAACACATACATTTCAAATCCTCTGGCAGAGAAAATCCAATCAGAATAAATTTTCTCTACAAATGTCAACTTTTCACTCAATTCCACCACCCGGTTAATGTAAGGTGATGCTGGCACCAAAGTCTCATCCGTAGAATCAACTACATTTTCTTCATCCTTTTCATCAGATATGATGTGTGAGATATTTTGACCACATGATCGTTGACTTGATGCAGATTGATACATTGTTTCATTTGAAACACACGCAGATACCAACAGGACAGCATGCACACTTTCCATGTTTTCAACTGAATTTACATTTACACCCGTATTACAATCAGTTTTCGTCTCTTGACTTTGAGTCTTCTTTTCTCCCTTACTCTGTATTTCATTATCATCTTTTGGAGATGAATCTGGATCTCTGCTCATAAAACCTGCATTTTTTGCAAATGAAATCAACGGATCCAAATGAGCTTTAGCTTCTTTAATCACTTGATTATCTGCATAGACCGTAAACCCCTCATTCAGCATTGTCTCTACATTCTTCAAAGACTCTTTTGCCTTTTCAATTTCTACAGTCAAATTTCTGACAAAAACCTGTTTCAATATGAACAATAAAAGATGATAAAAACTATATAAATATATACAGGAAGGTTAACGTACATTACGGCTTAACATACATCACATACGACAGGTAATTACAGACGTTCATTTTAAAATCACACATTATAACTCAAAAATCCAAAATCACGCATGTTGAAACACAATAATCACGCATATTGAAAACATTAATCACGCATGTTATATAACAAATCACGCACGTTGTTGAACGTGAAGTACGTTAAGCCGTAATGTACGATATACTTTCTATATATATATATATATATATATATATTCAGAGTTAAATACTATATGTTTTTGTGTCTTACCGATTCTGCTTCCTCCGTTGGTTCTTCTGCCACGGGAATGTTTGATTCCCTGCC
This sequence comes from Helianthus tuberosus, assembly GCA_030545235.1. Lineage (NCBI taxonomy): Eukaryota > Viridiplantae > Streptophyta > Magnoliopsida > Asterales > Asteraceae > Helianthus > Helianthus tuberosus. The sequence goes on from JARYGA010046105.1 coordinate 1,224,745, forward strand.
AATATCTGCATTCTCATCCCGCCTATTCAAATGTATATTTCGAGTATAACGATCATTGTCTCTACACTCATCATCATCCACTTGCCTTTCATCCTCTCCATGTATATCTTCATGAATCAAATCCTCCTCGACACCAACACCATCATTGTCTTTGCCCTCGTCAGCATCGACTTGCCGTTCCACCTTTTCATGCACGGGTTCACCAGTTGAAGAACGTTGACGCACCTCGCTTTCATTTGATTTTTGGGTCTTTAATACTGTTTTAGACTTTGAAGTACCTTTCTTTCTTCTTTTCTCAGACTTCAGACCTTTATTCTTTATGTCCTCCAGTTTGGATAATGTACGCTCTTCAATATGTTCTATAACAAACAAACCTTTACGTTTAACACGTACATCATGCAACTTGCTGGTATGATCTGCATAGATAAGCTGTAAACAAAAAAATATTTGTCACTCCGTTTTGTTTGGATAAATGCCACAAATGACAAATTAATATTTAACTTATGATCTTACCGCAAGCAAAAACAGAGGCCCATTAAAAACTTGAGCAGGGTGCCAGCCTTTTCTCGCTCTGTCTAACAAAGTTAGCATGTAATCACACCAACCCAGTTCTTTTATGTCAATATCCTTTGTTATTAATGGCAAAAATCTTTGGTTGACAGTGCCACTTTTCGTTCCTTCACCTAGATGTGTAAACATCAACACCAAAAAGTTAAGAACAAACAACATTCCACAATCATTGCGTTCTCTCTTGCATCGCCTATCCAAATAAGTTTGTGTTTCATGTATAAGAAACCTGGTGAAGCCTGTTGGAAATTGACTTCTCCACAGTTTAACAACAGGACTTTTTATGCTTGGCCTATTGTTCTCTGTTATTATTCTTGATCCGTTCGGAATTCCCAATACATTGTGAACCAATTCTGGACTTAACTTTATTGACTGAGATCCAAGATTTAATATTCTTGTTGAATCATCATAGTTCTTAGCCAACCAAAGTCCCAAGCTGGTAGGAACATGCTGAATCTTCAGATTTAGAATAGAACCAAAACCAATATCTCTTACAATGTTCTTTTGCTTGTCATTAAACTTTAGCATCCACTCATATAGAGTGTTTGGTGAGCATCTTGGTAAAATCTTCTCACCAGTATATGGGAAAAACATTTGACATTCATGGTGATTTGATTCCTCAGGTTGGTCCTTTCGACGTCTCTTCTTTGGTAAGGTATCATCAACTATTATATAACTTAACGAATTTTAGAAACAAACTACAACTAAGATTTTCATGTTTAAATGAATACCTGGTTTTTTTACTTTTGATGCAGCAGGATTAACAAAATCAACATCATCATTATCATCAGCATCACCACAGTCTGCCTGTAAAACTGCAGCAACAAATCAAATAAAATAATAAACTATGAAGGGAAAAAAATGTATATTATATTTAATCATTTTAAATTGATCTATAACATACCTTCCCTCTTTCGTTTCACAGCAGCACCTGACAAAGTTCCTTCATGTCTCCACATTTTATTATAAACAAAACACATAAAACATATTAATTGTAACACGTTATTTAATCCTACTATTGACATTATCTAATGACTACAACATACAATACAACATTGTCTTGTTAATATATCATAGTGTTACAATTTAAACATTGTGTTATATTTATCAACCTGTTTTTTACTATTATCTAGTCATTGCAATCAGAAAGCACAACTACACTTGATTTGATGATTTTAAACTTGATAGACCCAAGTTTGATTACATTTCTCCAACTTATTCTGCCAATTTTAACAAAATACTATCAGGAACTATAACATTACAATGTTGTAAAACAACACATAATATTCAACATACAAAATCAATACAAAAACACAATCCTATAGTTTACCACATATGTAAAAAACACAACATGCACCAAGATACTGTAAATAATCAAGTAACATATGCAAACACAATGATTTCCAAAACCACAATATTAAAAAAAAGCATAATTAATATAAAAAACATAGTGGATACAACGTTATACAAGAAAAACAAACGTCTACATACACATTATAGTTATACAAAAACTAACCGACTCGTAGAAACAATATTCCAAACAAAATCACAAATCTAAAAACACAATATACTTGAAGAACTTATGTTTAAACATTAAAAATAAAAAATAAGAAATAAACCATACCAAAAATATATGAAACGCATTTACCTCTTCTTACGAATCTATTAGCTTTGCTTGTACAGAATGACTTCTTTCTATTTCCACTTATATGTTTCTTTGCAATTTCCACTTCAACCTCTTGGCTTTTACTTCCTCTAACAGTATCACCTACTTCATCTTCACTGTAATTTCTTGACGATTTCTTACCTATTTAACCAATAGACTTAAAACAAATCAAAACACAATGAAAATAGTAATCAACAACACCATGACAACTTACTTGTAAATCGCAAGTCAACGTTTGCAGTAGACGCCATTGCAAATGTAGTTCCAAATGATTAAGATTAGTAGACAAAGCAACAAACACAATCGCAAATTGTATAACTTCGAGCCCTAAGTTTCCGTTAAAACCGAATGTTCATCGTTTTCCCTTTTCTTGACTATTATACAGTTAATCTCAAAACAATAATAAGAAATTACCTTTTTGCCCCCCCCCCCCCACACTGAATACCAGTTAAATGAATGTTTAATCTTATTCAAATCTTATTACAAAAAATAGTACCACTTAATAAACTGAACCCAAATATAACATGCATAAAAAAAACATAATTATTTAAATATATATTCATTTTTTTTAAATATAGAAATAAAAATTTACTAAAACTTCATTCTTATTCTCATTCATCATCCTATATACAACATACTAAGTACTCACGAAAAATAAGCAACAAGTCAATAACTAACAATATCACCAAAACGTAATTCAATAATTAGAACAAAAAACCAAAGAATTTATAGACATCATACCTGTTATTCAAAAGAATGAGATATTGATGTCATTTAGAAGAAGCACATTTATTTAAAAATGGTAAAGGAGACAAAAAAAAAAACACTTAACATAAAGACCTAATAGAATGGGAGAATAGGAATTGGAAAGTTACTAAAATAAGATTGGAGTGTATGGAGAGGGTCATCCCCATGAGGGTGGGCCACCACGTAGGACGCCACATCAACAAGAGGGATGATGGACCAAGGGGGTGGAGGATGGGCTCCCACACTATTTATAGAAACACTTAAGAAAAAATAAACTGATTTGATTTTAGAGAGAGAGAGAGAGGAGAGAAAAAGAGGCCCGTCGATGTCGTCTTCAGGCAACTGAGAAGCCGGGACAATCCTCAGGAGACGGTGTGGGTGACCGGCGCCGGGGCTCGCCGAGGAAAGGCCGGCCCCCATACCCTCCGGTATAAGTAACCATATTGATAGAAATCATACATACTGGGAAGGATATAAAGACTACTTTTAATAAGGTATACCTTGTTTTATTTAATCTTCTAAAAAATAAAAGAACACTTCATCTATTAGTTACACAAAGATTCTTACATATAGGGATTTGGACTGTCGTTTGGCATGAGTTGGCAGCCCATTTTTTCCTCTCATGTTAAACCAGATGAACCCAATGCTCACTCAATGATTGGTTTGAGATGGACCTATTCTTTTATCTTCTTTAAAACCTATGTTGCACCTAATAAGGATGACACTTTCAAGGCCCATGTTATCCGATTTTTGAAAGCCCATGGGATTTAGATAGTTCTAGAGTATACCTCTTGTTAACATAATAACATGTAATATTTCTATTCATTATCAAAAGTTTTACGGGCAAAAGCTCATTTACCCGTAACTAATGTTCTCCCGTGTCACATAAAAAATATACAACTGTTGATGTAATAAGTTTTGATGCGTCTGAATATAAAAAAACACAATTATATTAACAAAAACAAAAGACACAAAAGAAAAAACACAATGTTATACCATCAAAATCAAAAGCTTTCGTTAAAACACAATCCTTTCTATCTAAAATAAAATACTTACTATAGTAGATCACTAATTGTAGGACCCATGTGAACACACAGGTAGGTTTAATAACTATCGAAATCAAATATTAAAAAATAGATTATAATACATCGTTTAAATTATTTGTGTTTAGTTACATATATTTATAAAACAATGTTAAAAACAATATGTGTTAGTATTATAAATAAAATGATAAAAGTTTTTATCTACATCTATATGTAAAATATGATGTTACATTTTATCATCACAACTTCCTACTTTCAAACAATTAAAAGCAACAAAACAGTAAAGCAATCAGAGCCTCATTCACTTGATCAAAACACAATATAAGAAGATCATCAACTCATATATGATCAGAAGATCAAAGGGTAAAAGGGAGGTTATTATAAAAAACCCTCACACTCTCAACAGAGCCTCATTCACTTGATCAAAACACAATATTCCATGTAAGAGGCGCGTAAGTTTGCTATCACAATATGGAACATGAGCACCTTCTTTCCGTTACTTTTTATCGCCAAGGGTGTAAACTCTCTCAAAGACCTAAGAAAAGAGCCAGGATGATTCAAAGAACCTTACTTGCAATGGAGGTATAACACAGGTGTGTTATTACTCATGTTCAAGATAATCTCTTTCGTCTTCATATGAGCAAGAAGGGAGGAAGACACAAAGGATGTGTCAAACACAATTCAGATGATACAGGTTCAGGTAATAAGAAGAAACCCTCTGTTGAAGAAGCAACCAGTGATAGTGTTTTGGTGGAAAACATGGAGGGGTCGGTTATATTGTCGAGCGTTGTCAGGAAATGCTATTTGATTTCTGACAACCCTCGACAATGTCACCGACCCCTCCACGTTTTCCATCAAACCACTATCACTGGTTACTTCTTAAACAGAGGGTTTCTTCTTATTACCTGAACCTATATCATCTGAACTGTGTTTGACACATCCTTTGTGTCTTCCTCTTTTCTTGCTCACATGAACACGAAAGAAGTTATCTTGAACACGAGTAATAACACACCTGTCTTCTACCTCCATTGCAAGTAAGGTTCTTTGAATCATCTTGGCTCTTTTCTTAGGTCTTTGAGGGATTTTACACCCTTTCATTTCCATAAAGTCTTCTTCTTTCTCTTTGCTTGATAATGTAGTAAACAATCTGCGCCACAAAACCAAAATATTTCTATGTTTTTGTGGAGACAATTACTATCCAATAAGTTTCAAAACTACATTGAAAAATCATACATAACCTAATTTTCGAGATGTATTAAGGAAAACCATTACCTGATATGTAAACGGAAAGAATGTGATGGCTCAATGATGGTTGCTGTCATTAGGTGCATTGACACCTAACAAAAAGAATGTGATTGCTTAAGTATAATTATAAACTTATTAACAAATGAGACCATATTAATTTAAAATTTAACCTTATGATAACCAAGAGGCAATCTTTGTATAGTCTGAAACATAAGTTATCTTTGAACATGGGTCATTGGCCAAATGAAATACTAAAAAATAGATTATGTCCCTGCATGGAAAACAAAATCGATAAATTTAGGGAAAATGGGTTTGAAACATGATAACCCAACAGTAGAGGATCTCATTCTACAACTCCAATAAATGCAAGGGTGTTCTCAAATAATGGTTTCATAGATGTTTGAAAACCAACAAAGAACGACAAGTGTCCACAGTGCTGCTTCTTTAGACATTTATCAGTCTTCAAACATCTAGGAAGCATTATTTGAAAACACCCCTGAATTTATCAAGGCTATAGAATGAGATCCTCTACTGTTGGCTAATCGTCCTTCAATCACATTTTCCCTAAATTTATCAATTCTGTTTTTCATACCTCCCAAAGCCACCTATCCGCCTGCAGAGAAATTGAAAAAGCTTGAAGTATAACCTGTACTTAATTATATGGCACCAGATTTTCACTGATTCAAGAATCTCAACATCACCTAACAACAAAGAACCAATTTACAAACATCTTAATAGCATTCTATAATTCAGATTATTAACTTCTGAATGCACTAACCGGTTTTTTCTGAAGAATTGTTGTCCACTCTGTGTAATGTGGTGCCAATTGTACTATTATTCCACTTCTTCGCTGTATTAACACATTAAAATCTTAAAACATAAAAACAAACAAAATGTTGCAAAAAAAAAAACAAACAAAACACAAATTGTTAGTTATATGCTACCAACCTTGAAGTGTTGCACCGCAGCCTCCACATGTGTACACCGGTTTGTTGCTTATCAAACTAACTGTCATCGTAATCAAGAAATTGTTATTATCATGAAAACACATTTAAGAGAAAAGAAAAATGAATGAAAAACAAACAAACAACATTGAATCTATAAACATCATCCAGATTGCCTTCATTGAATCTATAAACATCATCTACAACAACCCAAAAATCATCACCACAAACAAAACCAACCAAAAAAGATACACCTAAATATGACCAATCACGACTAAGAACAAACAGACCAAGAACATCTTCAGCGATGGTAAAAGTACCTTATCTTTCAGAGTGAACAACAATAAAGACTTGAGACTAACCGCCCTGATCTGTAGGAGAATGTGACAAATTCACAGGAATCAGGTCCAAACGTCAATTTATATGACCGATCTACAAACGAAAAAATGGAAAACATACCAGCGTCCTCAGATACAGCTAAATACTAACAAAACAACTATGAATTACTTTCATTACCTCATGGCATCAAAATTTATTATAAATAATTTCCAAATTATAAATAATCTCCAAATTGCAAAATTAGCAAGTATTCTAAAATAGTAAATGATTCATCTAAATTATGCCTCATCTAATCAAATTGCAAATTCAAACATTAAACAACCATAAATTACCAATTGAAACCAGAGCCACCATCGTCAACCACCATCCAGAAACCCTAAAGGGTTCAAAGACGAACACGGAACAACAAAAAGGTGGGGGCGGCGAGTCTGCGCTACCCATCATCACCATCAGATACTGAAACAAAAAGCTTCCATCATCGCCACATCAAAATCAAAAAAGTAAAATTGAAGATATAAATCTACAAAAAAACAAATTCGATTTACCTACCGAGTCACCGTCATAATCCCAATCGGAACCGCCAGATCTCGGCATCGTAGCCTTAGATGACAAAATCATCTTCATCGGTCTGAGTAACAAAGATAGTGATTCACCGAGGGATTTCTTTGCGGATGACATGGTTCGTGTGGAAGATGAGGAAAATAAACCCTACAATCGGCTGCGATTTTGGAATGAAAAGAAAGTGTGAAGAAGAAAGAGATGGAGATTAAAGTGTGAAGAAGAAAGAGGGAGTTGGGTATGATTTACTTCTCACACAGGTGCATTATGCATTTCAAAATTCCCTCCAAAAAAAATCAATTTATCATAATAATAATAAAACCAATTATCCTATATATTAATAAACCAACCTTATGAATAGTAGATGTTGTTGGTGCATTCATCTGTCGTCTTCGTCTTATGTCGAGTCTCGGGTTCGTAGCGGATCTAAACAAGCATGACATCACAAGTGACATCACATAGGTGACATCACAAGTGACATCACACATGACATCATGGAAGTATACATTACTAAAAGTAAAAAAAGAATGTCATAACCGTTTGAAATTGTAATTGTTTGTGTTGACCGTTTGAATAGGTCACGGTTTGAAGGGTTCCGTTTGAAATAATTATGTCATTTTCAAACGGAAGGGTCTTCCCTATAAATAGCCTTCAAACGATTTCATTTGTAAGATTCTGAATTCCGACGCCGAGGTGCTGTCGAGGTGTCTCCAGTCCTGTAAACGTTCAGAGATTAATATACGAGACATTTAATAGTGAATACAAGCTAAACGAAGACCGAATCAATGAATTCCGCCTCGGTCTGAGCACTCTTCTGATCGACTCGTTAGGTCGTTTCACGATCCTACAAGTGGTATCAGAGCTCAGGAGGAAGAGTTCTTACCGTTTAGCTCGTTTTTGCTGGAATATTCTATCTTCTACACCTTCTTTTCAAAACTGAACAAGTTTTCACGGATAAAATCGGCTAAAATTTTCACAAAATGTGCGTAATGATGTTTCCAATAAGTGACGATGTCACAAACTTTGACAAAGTCAAAGTTGAAGATTGTGTTGAGAAATCTGATGATGAAAATGAAAAAATGAACAAAAAGAATTTATTTTTGAAGTTAAAAGAAAAATTTCAAGAAACTGTTCCACAATCAACTGAAAAGGGAGAATGCTCTAAGCAAAAACCTTTGAAGAAGAAAGTGGAACAAAAACAAAAAGAGAAAAATTTGAAAAATGTTCAAAAAGAGAATAACAGCTCATCAGATCGATCATCCAATCGCAATCAAAAACCACAAAAAGTAAAAAATGAAAACTCAAAAATTGTAGGTAATAAGTGGTGCAGGTTGGACCACAGTGCTTCAAAGCCAAATCCAGCTTACAAGAGGAGAGATGGATATCACCAAGCCAAACAGTGCTATGATCTGAATGTTTGGACTGAGAATGGTGATTGGTATAACAGAGTGTGTTACAGATGCGGTTATCAAGGACACATTGCTGTTAACTGCCAGAGTTGGAGGTTTGAATCAAGGAGATGCTTTAATTGCAACATCATTGGCCATATTGCTAGAGATTGCTCAATGAGATCAATGAGAAGATCGAGGGCTGAATCTCAGAAGCAGGTAAAGAAATCAGTCAATGTCAAGCCCAAAGAACAGAAGGTTCAAGAACCTAAAGTTCAAGAAACGAAAGTGAAACTTTCTCAGGGGCAAAAAGACAGACTGAGGAAGAAGAGGAAGAAGGCCAGAGAGTATCTGGAGAAGATTTTGTCCTCGGGTTCATCTGTTGGTAAAAATAAGAGTTCTGATGAATCGCTTTCCTCGACTGCAAAGTCAAGCAAGACAAGTTCATCAGATACAAATCTGAGGACAGAAGAGAGAAAGAAGAAGAAGAAAGTTGTCGGCGATGAATCTGGCTCATCAAAGTCAGACAAGCCACATTCAGGCAATGAATCTGGTGTGGTAAAGCCAGAAGAGCCAGTTGTTGAGGTAAAAACTGAGAGTTCTAGTCTAACAATGGATGAGGCAAACTTTCCACCATTGTTGAACAAGAATTCAAAATCACCCAAGGACAGTCAGGCTTGGGTGAATCTGTTTAAATGAAAAACCTGACTTGCCGGAGATCCCAAGTTGGTAATCGTGGATCATGAATCGGCATCATTCTTTATCATGTTTGTATAAAATGTTTGAGAAGTTTTTGCAGGACTTGCCGGAACTCCCAGGTTTGTAAGCGAGGAGTAGGAATCGGCACCTTGAGAATTCAACCAACAGATGATGATTGGTTGAAAATGTTTGTTTGGATTGATCTTAAAAGTAGTAAATCAGGGACATTAAGTTGTATCTGATTTTCTACAAGTGTTTGAGAAACAAAATGATGAGTTTATCCCCTAACCCACAAATGGTTAAAATCAGTCAACAAAACTTATTTTCCGGAAAAACCATTTGATTAAAACAAACTTAAGTGTTTTGAGATCATAATGGGAAAATAGTTTGTTGTGAGGGGGAGTTCTGATTGTTTATGCCAATTGGATGGCGAATTGAGGCAATTCGATATCAGTTGTCAAGTTACTTGTACAGTTTATTTTCAAATTTCCTAAAATGTGTTTGCATTTTAGGGGGAGTAAAAATTTTAAAAAAATTAGAAAATTTGAAAATGTCAAAAACATTGAAAAATGAAAAAAAATGAGTTTTGCTGAAAAAAGAGGAAATGATACTAGATCAGTTGGACTGTCACAGCATGCTAAAGATATGTAAAGTTTAAATGTGAAAAACGGTCTCACTAAAGATGTGACGGTAGGCTCAGCTAGACTAGTAGATTTGCGATAACGATACAAATCTAAAATGAAAAAGCCTAGTTCTAGTGGGAAACATGATTGAAAGCATAGTACTTAGTTTTGTCCTTCTTGATTGTGTGCCTACTCAGTAATCGCTCATTGTCGAAAGACATAAAACTGGTTAAGATTGTGAACTTTCACAACTTTGCTGAAAAGTCGCTGTGATTGTGCATTTTATTTTGCAAAGATTTAAACTTGTTTTATTTCTTTATTTTGTTTAAGCATCGGACATCCTCTGCGTATACGTGAGTATCGACCTGGATGTTGTTGCCTAAACGTTCTGCTTTATTTTCTTTGGTGTTTCGTTTAAGCTTTGGACCTCCTCTGCGTATACGGAAGTATCGACCTGGTGGTTAAAGCCTAAACAACTTCAACTTGTTTTATTTTTCTTATTTTGTTTAAACATTGGATTTTCTCTGCGTATACGGAAGTATCGACCTGATTGTTAATGTTTAAACATTCTGCTTTGTTTTTGCACAATTCACAGTTGACAAAGTTTAAAGGCATTACTTGAGTTAGTGTATTGCATGATGAGGGGATATGCTGAGATCGTGGGGTCCATAAGAACTTAGTGCTATCTTAATATACCTTAAAGTATCGCTTAGCAGATTGAAAGTTTTTAGATTGAGTTTAAGTGGACAACAATATCGTCAATCAACGTGAATCGTTTAGAGCTTAAAATGTTTAAAGCTTAACGGTGCTTGTGATGTGTCTCAAAAACTGATATGATCCTCTTGCACGAACTCACAAAAAATATGTTTGTACATATTTTATTTCTGCAGTTAATTTCTTTACTGCATTTCATTTCATTCTTTTGAAAAATACAAAAAGATTTTCGACAACTGATGATGAAGAGCTGATTTTCAAAATTTCAAGTGCTGAACATGATGAATTGGTTTGGGAGTGTGTGTTTTAAAAGAAGAAACTGATTTTGAGAAAGAAAGTTAGATTAGTTAATCAAGGTCATTAATTTGAACTTGGTGTAACTATTACTAGTAAGTTTTTCTTATTGATTTAAGTAAAAACTTATGTTGTGATGAGAAAATGTGTGCAGGAAATGAGCTTAAACAGAGATAAAGCCAGGGATTGATCTCAAGGTGATAGCTAATTCCAGACAGCGATCCCATCATGATGAGAGGGGGAGTCTGACGAGGTTAGAGCCAAAGAGAAGATCCTGGTATATGATGAGAAAGAAAAGAGACTGATTAAGACTGAAGATGCAAAGACTCAACACTTAAGACTCGTCAACATCTGAGGGGGAGTCTGTTGGTGCATTCATCTGTCGTCTTCGTCTTATGTCGAGTCTCGGGTTCGTAGCGGATCTAAACAAGCATGACATCACAAGTGACATCACATAGGTGACATCACAAGTGACATCACACATGACATCATGGAAGTATACATTACTAAAAGTAAAAAAAGAATGTCATAACCGTTTGAAATTGTAATTGTTTGTGTTGACCGTTTGAATAGGTCACGGTTTGAAGGGTTCCGTTTGAAATAATTATGTCATTTTCAAACGGAAGGGTCTTCCCTATAAATAGCCTTCAAACGATTTCATTTGTAAGATTCTGAATTCCGACGCCGAGGTGCTGTCGAGGTGTCTCCAGTCCTGTAAACGTTCAGAGATTAATATACGAGACATTTAATAGTGAATACAAGCTAAACGAAGACCGAATCAATGAATTCCGCCTCTGATTCGGTCTGAGCACTCTTCTGATCGACTCGTTAGGTCGTTTCACGATCCTTCAAGTGGTATCAGAGCTCAGGAGGAAGAGTTCTTACCGTTTAGCTCGTTTTTGCTGGAATATTCTATCTTCTACACCTTCTTTTCAAAATTGAACAAGTTTTCACGGATAAAATCGGCTAAAATTTTCACAAAATGTGCGTAATGATGTTTTAACAAACCCTTGAGAATATCGGACCTAAACTCGAAGTAAAAGTGGTAAAAATGGATTGAAAATACCATTCCGTTTGAACGAAGCATAGGTGTTCCGTTTGAAAACTGTCTGAACGTTTGAAATCTGCTCACATATCGTTTGAAAATGCATACCCTTCTGTTTGAAATTTGATCCTATCGTTTGAAAACAGGACTGTTACGTTTGAAACTTGTGTTCCGTTTGAACATATCGTTTGAAATTGCATCTGAAAGTTTGAAATTGCACCTGGCCGTTTGAAACATGACCTGACAGTTTGAAAATGACCTGACCGTTTGAACTAATAGTTTGAAAGCATCCTTCCTGTTTGAAAACGACACACCGTTTGAAAAGTACATCGAGTTGTGTATAACAGTCTACGAGGATGTCAGGTCATTGATGTATGGGATAAGAGATCATGTAGGTTGCATGAGAGAGTTGTCGGCCACTTGATGAATTCACGAGATCTCAATTAAGTTTACATGTGAAGTATCAGAAAAATTTATTGGATTAGTCAATACATGCCATCGGCCCAATCAAAGTTTTTTTAAAGATAAGTTGTTGGCTTAGTGGATTTGTGTCAGCCATAAAGCGGCCCAATCAGTGTCAAAATTGTTGTTTGCCTTTACTAATTTGAGGTCAGCCATACATCAGACTTTACATGTGAAGAGTAATAGTTGTTGCTCATTGTCAGGAAAATCACGTGAATTGCTTTATTGAATTAAACAGTTCTTGGTCCAATCATATATTTGAAGCTGTCAGTAAATTGATGTTATTTGAAGTCGCATGTAAAGAGCAGCCCATGTTATGTCGTGAAGGTTCAATATAAGCTGATTAGGGATTGTTGAAAGCCCATGTGAAAAATGATCCGGCCCATGTGATTCATATAGTGTTCCAATCAGATTTAAATTGAAAATCAAGTTTGGGTTCCATTAGATTGCTTGGAAGTTGGTCAAAACACTCGGATTGTTTGTTTTTATCAGACTGTTTGAGATTTCCAGCTTGTTTCAAAACCCTAGCTCGTTTGGAATTCTGATTTGGTGAATTTCTTTTGACACCGAAACATGGATAAAGAGTTTTACAGACTTTTGGTATTGATTTTAGTGTCTTTATTAATGGACAAGTTGCTCCTGTTATTGTTGCCGAAACTTCCGGTATTGAAACTGAAACAGAAACTTTTCAAAAGGATGCAGAAAAAGCGCCTATTTTTGATCACTCGTCTGATGAAGAGAGTGACAACGATGAAGAGGGAATACAAAAACTTGAAGATTTTCAAAAGAAAATTTCATCTGATAAGAATAATGGGTGTTTTGCAGGTCAAGTGAAAGAGACTGATGAGATCAAATCTGAGAAAGATGTAAAAACAACAACAGCTGAAGAACAAATCAAACCTAGTGAGAAAAAACAGGTTGAACAAATTCCAGCTGTCAAGATTGAGAAAGAAGAATCTAAAAAACTTGTATCTGTGAATCCTGAACCAGAGTTAAAGAAAGAGGTTGCAGAAGACGCACCTATTTTTGATTATTCATCAGAAGAAGAGAGTAAGGATGAAAGTGTTCATAAGGAGAAGAAACAGGTTGAAAATATTTCAGCTTTGAAGGTTGAGACAAAAGTTGATGATAAACATATTCTTGTTTTGCTAAAAAATTGTGAGATGTTGACATTTGTAAATGACAAACTCTTGAAGGATGTTGAGAGTTTGTCATTAGAAAACAAAAATCTCAAAAAATCAGAAAATGTTTTGAAAAATCAAATTCACAATTTGGAAAATGAAAAAGTAAAGATTGAAAAAGATTTTCAAAGTCAAATAAACATTTTAGAAGATGAAAGAGATGTGTTTGGTAAAAACAATCTTGAAAAACAAATTGAAATCAATTTTCATCTTGAAAAAATTATTCGACTTGAAAAAGAGGCAGAATGTGCTCAAAAGAAAATCAAAGAGTTAGAAGGTAAAATCAAGGAATGGGAAGAAAAGTTGAAGGTGTTTGTGAATACTTCAACTATTCCTTGTCCAAAACCTTTAAATTCTATTCCAATAAGTGACGATGTCACAAACTTTGACAAAGTCAAAGTTGAAGATTGTGATGAGAAAACTGATGATGATATTGAAAAAAGAAAAATATTTTTGAAATTAAAAGAAAAATTTCAAGAAACCGTTCTACATTCTACTGAGAAAGGTGAATGCTCAATGCAAAAACCTGTAAAGAAGAATGTGGAACAAAAACAAAAGGATAAAAAATCGAAAAATATTCAAAAAGAAAATAAAAGCTCATCAGTTCAATCATCCAATCGTGATAAAAAACCAAAAAAACTGGAAAATGAAAACTCTAAAATTGTTGGCAATAAGTGGTGCAGGTTTGACCACAGTGCTCAAAAGTCAAATCCAGCTTACAAGAGGAGAGATGGATATCACCAAGCCAAACAGTGCTATGATCTGAATGTTTGGACTGACAATGGTGATTGGTATGATAAAAGAGTGTGTTACCGATGTGGTTATCAAGGACACATTGCTGTTAACTGCCAAGGTTGGAGTTATGAGACGAGAAGATGCTTTAACTGCAACATCAGAGGTCACATTTCCAGAGATTGCCCAAGGAGATCAAATGAAAGATTGAGGGTTAATTCTCAGAAAATGGCAAAGAAATCAGTCAATGTCAAGCCCAAAGAACAAAAGGTTCAAGAACCTAAAGTTCTAGAAACGAAAGTGAAGCTTTCTCAAGGGCAAAAAGACAGACTGAGGAAGAAGAGAAAGAAGGCGAGAGAGTATCTCGAGAAGATTTTGTCCTCGGGTTCAACTGTTGGTAAAAATAAGAGTTCTGATGAATCGCTTTCCTCGACTGCAAAGTCAAGCAAGACAAGTTCATCAGATACAAATCTGAGGACAGAAGAGAGAAAGAAGAAGAAGAAAATTGTTGGCGATGAATCTGGCTCATCAAAGTCAGACAAGCCACATTCAGGCGATGAATCTGGTGTGGTAAAGCCAGAGGAGCCATTTGTTGAGGTAAAAAAGGAGAATTCAGGTTTAACAATGGATGATGCAAATTTTCCACCATTGTTGAACAAGAATTCAAAATCACCCAAGGAACGTTAGGTTTGGGTGAATCTGTTTAAATGAAAAAAAACCTGACTTGCCGGAGTTCCCAGGTTGGTAAGCGTGGAACAGGAATCGGCACATTTCTTGAGAAATTCACAAATGTGATATTTCGACTTACAAGTGGTAAATCAGGGACATTAAGTTGTACTTTATTTTCTACATGTGATTGTGGTGTTAAAATTGATAAATGTTAAATCTTACAAGTGGTTAAAGAGAACAAGGTGATGAATGATCCCGAATTTGTGAAAAGACATACAAAACTTATTTTCCGGAAAAACCATTTTGATTAAAACAAACTTAAGTGTTTTGAAATCACTATGGGAAAATGTTTTGTGAAATGGGGAGTTCTGATTGTTCAAGCCAAGTGAATGGAGAATTGAAGTAATTCTCATCATGTTGTCACATTTCTTGTACAGTTTGTTTTCAAATTTTCCCAGAAAATCAAAATTGAGACATATTTTGATTTTAGGGGGAGTAAAAATTTTAAAAAAATTAGAAAATTTGAAAATGTCAAAAACATTGAAAAATGAAAAAAATGAGTTTTGCTGAAAAAAGAGGAAATGATAGTAGATCAGTTGGACTGTCACAGCATGCTAAAGATATGTAAAGTTTAAATGTGATAAACGGTCTCACTAAAGATGTGACGGTAGGCTCAGCTAGACTAGTAGATTTGCGATAACGATACAAATCTAAAATGAAAAAGCCTAGTTCTAGTGGGAAACATGATTGAAAGCATAGTACTTAGTTTTGTCCTTCTTGATTGTGTGCCTACTCAGTAATCGCTGATTGTCGAAAGACATAAAACTGGTTAAGATTGTGAACTTTCACAACTTTGCTGAAAAGTCGCTGTGATTGTGCATTTTATTTTGCAAAGATTTAAACTTGTTTTATTTCTTTATTTTGTTTAAGCATCGGACATCCTCTGCGTATACGTGAGTATCGACCTGGATGTTGTTGCCTAAACGTTCTGCTTTATTTTCTTTGGTGTTTCGTTTAAGCTTTGGACCTCCTCTGCGTATACGGAAGTATCGACCTGGTGGTTAAAGCCTAAACAACTTCAACTTGTTTTATTTTTCTTATTTTGTTTAAACATTGGATTTTCTCTGCGTATACGGAAGTATCGACCTGATTGTTAATGTTTAAACATTCTGCTTTGTTTTTGCACAATTCACAGTTGACAAAGTTTAAAGGCATTACTTGAGTTAGTGTATTGCATGATGAGGGGATATGCTGAGATCGTGGGGTCCATAAGAACTTAGTGCTATCTTAATATACCTTAAAGTATCGCTTAGCAGATTGAAAGTTTTTAGATTGAGTTTAAGTGGACAACAATATCGTCAATCAACGTGAATCGTTTAGAGCTTAAAATGTTTAAAGCTTAACGGTGCTTGTGATGTGTCTCAAAAACTGATATGATCCTCTTGCACGAACTCACAAAAAATATGTTTGTACATATTTTATTTCTGCAGTTAATTTCTTTACTGCATTTCATTTCATTCTTTTGAAAAATATAAAAAGATTTTCGACAACTGATGATGAAGAGCTGATTTTCAAAATTTCAAGTGCTGAACATGATGAATTGGTTTGGGAGTGTGTGTTTTAAAAGAAGAAACTGATTTTGAGAAAGAAAGTTAGATTAGTTAATCAAGGTCATTAATTTGAACTTGGTGTAACTATTACTAGTAAGTTTTTCTTATTGATTTAAGTAAAAACTTATGTTGTGATGAGAAAATGTGTGCAGGAAATGAGCCTAAACAGAGATAAAGCCAGGGATTGATCTCAAGGTGATAGCTAATTCCAGACAGCGATCCCATCATGATGAGAGGGGGAGTCTGACGAGGTTAGAGCCAAAGAGAAGATCCTGGTATATGATGAGAAAGAAAAGAGACTGATTAAGACTGAAGATGCAAAGACTCGACACTTAAGACTCGTCAACATCTGAGGGGGAGTCTGTTGGTGCATTCATCTGTCGTCTTCGTCTTATGTCGAGTCTCGGGTTCGTAGCGGATCTAAACAAGCATGACATCACAAGTGACATCACATAGGTGACATCACAAGTGACATCACACATGACATCATGGAAGTATACATTACTAAAAGTAAAAAAAGAATGTCATAACCGTTTGAAATTGTAATTGTTTGTGTTGACCGTTTGAATAGGTCACGGTTTGAAGGGTTCCGTTTGAAATAATTATGTCATTTTCAAACGGAAGGGTCTTCCCTATAAATAGCCTTCAAACGATTTCATTTGTAAGATTCTGAATTCCGACGCCGAGGTGCTGTCGAGGTGTCTCCAGTCCTGTAAACATTCAGAGATTAATATACGAGACATTTAATAGTGAATACAAGCTAAACGAAGACCGAATCAATGAATTCCGCCTCTGATTCGGTCTGAGCACTCTTCTGATCGACTCGTTAGGTCGTTTCACGATCCTACAGATGTCACATCATAATCAATAGTAAACTTTTCTTATTGGTTCACATACATCCACTCACATATTGACACGTGACAAAGTTAATGAATATGAATATTGTTACCCCACCCACACCCACCCCCTTAGACAAAATTGTTGACTTCTTTTCCCCTATCACCCGAAACACCCAATGCTTAAGTGTACTTCTAATTTCATTTTTTAGATGTGATTTTATTGTAGTTTTTTTTTTTACTCTTTTAAGTTTCAAAGGAAGTAATACACTTTGCTGATCTGAAAAAGACACCACTAACAAAACCTAGAAATGAAGCATGATAAAGATTTTAACACAAAGATTAAACCTAGAAACCAAACATGTGATACAAGAAATCCAAAAGAAAAAAAACGTTTTAATGCTTTATAATCATATATGCTAACCACAATGTAAATCACGCAACGCGCGTCGGGCAATGACCCTAGTTTATCATAATAATAAAATCCTATCATATACAAAAGGAATTATGACATCAGCATTGACATGTGGCAAATGTTAGAGATTGCCTACATCAGCTTAAAGTCTCCTATTATAAATTATATATACATAGCCTCACTGTCAGAACATTGTGTTATATGAATCTAGCTATATTTAACGTAATATCATGCTCGGAATAAATACAAATAACTGTTGTTAAATACCACTTTAATACAATTTAATTTATATAATTTTAATTAACATATATATTTTACTTTATATATTATATATTAGTTGCAAGTATATACCAACAACCATTAACAAAAACATCGTAAGAATATATTATCAACAATTTATAAAAGCACAACAGCGTAAAAAATTACCATAATTTAATATTAAATGGATAAAAAAATCTAATATAACATCATTTTTATCTAATAAATAGCGATAAAGGCTGGCGCAACAAAGTCAAACTCACCACATCTAACACACAAATATCAAAATGATTATCTCAATTTTTCAAACCATAATGTCATCCATTTAATAATTTTTAAACAATAAAGAAAAGAAAAAAATTAACCTAATTTAAGATTTTTTTAAAAAATAACCAGCACTATTTAAGATCCCTGCAACATATTCATACGACCAAGACTTTCCCCCATTTACATCGACTCTCTCTCACACCATCATTTATTTACTTCTCTTTTTAGTAGTCCCATACAGAAAACTCTACTTTTACCGCTTATTTCCTTCATTTTAACAGTTACATTTACAAACCCCTTTTTATTCATCGCCATTACACTTAACCAATTATTACAGTTCAGGTCAAACTTGAAAATTGTATCATTTGATTCACCTTAAATTTTTTGCACAAAGATGGCGACTTTCAAGAATGACAGGGACAAAAATGATAAAAAAAAACTTGAAGTTTGCTCTGAACTGGCATAACTAAACAAACTACAAGGCCAAAAATAAAATTCAACTAAAAACAAATATAACTTTAAAAATTTATACAGGAAATTCCCAAAAGATTTCATTAAGGATTATATTATTTTATATCTTATATTTTTTATATATATATCTACCATATATTTGAAAGTAAGTTGGGTTGATGTGGCAGGCATCAAATATGGTTTTTGGCTCCAAAACTCCCTTCTCAATCTTTTAACATGGAATGGAGCATCCAGCCTAAAAACCCGACCCATTTTTCGGATCCTATAAAAGTCTTCTAAATATTTGTTCATCTAAATCATCTCTTAACAATCCTCACATCTTCTTCACGTTTCCCCACAAAACCTTTCATCATCACCAAATCTACACTTCATATCTCAAATCTTCAATCGATCAAATCTTAATTTCCAACACAAAAGAAACATTTCGTCTCTTAAACCTGGTTATCTCCACAATCTTCATCACTTGATTCTTCTCCGAGAAGGTATGGTTACCTTATATGTTTGTCTTTCAAGATTTTTATGATTTGGATGATGTTCATGGTTTATTTCTAATTATCTTCATCGATTAAGTGAGGATTATCTTCACAATCTGCATCAGTTGATTCTTCCCCGAGAAACTATGGTTACCGTATATGTTTTTTTTTTTTGTACTAAGACTTGTAAGATTTTGTATCAATTGTGTGAAGTTCATGTATGTTATGTTATTATCTTTGTCGTATATGTGAAGATTCTACTCCGATTATAATTTTTTTGATATTTTTCGTTTATTTATTTTTTTTTTTGGATATAGGGATCTGATTTTTTTTGTATATTGCACTCTGACTCTCATATTTTTGGATGTGTGGTTGAGTGTTTTATGATAGATTAGGTTTTCGATATTTGTTGATTTTATTGCTAGAATGGTTTATGATATGGGTTTTCTATGTTTATGACAACCTTGAGTTTGCTGGTTTTTTGACCTATACATGCAATGTTTAATGTCAAAAACTATAGCCACTTTTATCCGTGATTAAAGAACATATATCTGTAATACTTCATTAACACTCTTGTAATTTTTAAAACCTGTCATGCCCTTACCATTCAATCAAGTATGCCCTTATGAACCCTTAACAATACAAGCCTTAACCATGGATGTATGTTTGTACTACTTTTAGTGATAGCTGATAAGATATGTCTTAACCATGGATGTATGAATGAATTACTTTTACTGATAACTTATAACATAGGCACAAACTAAAAGGGATAAACTTTAGTTAACTATTGCATGCAGTTAGAATTTCCTGAGCTGAACATTTCGAATAATAAGGATATTCATAGACTTGAAAATGATATAAAGTATAAAGATTTGATAAAATACGATGTGATATATGACATAGCAAGTAACAATGAATAAGGACATCCGTAGCACTTAACATAGTAGAGCAAAATACATTGACAGTAGAAACACTTGTTTAGTTGTCACGACATAATATATCAAAAAAAATTAGTTTATAGCATTACACTTTATTAGCTGACTATAACAACTACAACATATATCTTACAAAATGACATGACTTTGCGTGCATTTGGAATTGCAGTCTGCAAATGGCACCATCTTTCTGCGTAGTGTTAAAACAACCATCACGTTCTCGACTGGTACACATCCTCTGAGAATACAATTGGGTTCTTTCATGACAAAGAACTACAAAACAAAAGCAAAATTTGTATACAGGCAGATAACAGGCATCATTGGGACGTCAACATCAGGAAAATAAACAGAGTATACTACTTTGCAGATGGCTGGAAAAATATTGTTGATGATTTAGGGCTTGATGATGTTTGTTTGATAGTATTTGAAGCTCACAGTGAATGCAAATACAAAATCAAAGCCTTTAAAGATTCACGTCAACTGGGACCATCATTCTGCAATGCAATATCCAAATGATCGGAGAAACACATTGTACACTCTCAACCATGAACTCCCAAAATAACTTAAAACCACAAATGTGTTATAATTTACATAACAAATAACTGCATCTCATCTGTCTAATATAATTATTGCAGAGGCTCCCTAAAAACTTTCTCAAAGACAATATGAAAAATAAACCCCCAAACATGTCAATACAACTATCTGCAGGTGAAGGACATACATGGGAATTAAAGATAGAGAAAAGAGGAAGACGATACTATTTGACAGATGGATGGATGAATGTTATAAAAGACATGCAGCTAAAATTCGGCTACATTCTCGTGTTTGACATAATTCAAAATCCAAAGCTGACGATGACTGTTTTCCATCCTGATGGAAGTGAATTTATAATCCCAAAAAAAGAACCTGTTGAACAAAAAGAAGCGCACACGCATAACCAAGGATGCCACAACAAAGCACCATCATCTACTGCAGACAACATCACATTTGAAAAGACTGCCACAGAGAAATTCGTAAGATATCCGATACAATTTTTAACTATAATCACAGTTCACTTATATGCATTGAATTCTAACCAACTATTCCATATACTAACATTGTTTATTACACTACTTGAAAAACAGTTCATCCCAGATGAAGTTGTTAAAAAGAAGAAAATTGCTCAGACACGCACTTTGATAATAAAAAATCAAGAAGGAAGTTGTTATAACGTGGGAGTCAAAATTCATTCACGTAGAGCGCGAAAGGAATATCTGGTGAATGAATGGCTGCAATTTATGGCAGAGAATGATATATCTTTTGGAGATAAGTGCACTTTCAAGATCTTAGAAGATGAAGGTATGATATTACTTTCAAACGTTTGCAGGTTAAATTAATTCACACAGCCAGAAGCAGATTCAGAACCAACTTGACTTCTTTTTGCAACAACTAATATGCAGTATGGTTGGTGAAAGTTTTTTTCGTTTAAATTAACCGTCGTTAAACATGAAGGCTTATAACACTTTCCCTAAACTTCAAAAAACAATGTATTTTGTATTGGTAATACCCGTACACGATGATAATCATCGTTGCTCTACTTACATTGCTGTTTATCATATTGTTTCAAAACGAATATGTCCTTGCAAACAAATAGTAAATAATAATTTTGTATGAACTAACATGTTAACGTAACATATAGCAGCTTCTATAGACCACTGTAATAATCACCACAAAATACAGACCACTCAAACATACATCAACTACTATATCCCAATAGCAGTAATAAACTGCATTTGATGCAATGGATGTTTAATATGTAAACATGTCTATAAGTGTGATGGATTAAAAAATATACACTGGTTTACAAATGTTTCTACTTTTACATAAATCATCAAACAAATGATAAGTAATACATATTCAAAAAGAATAAAAATAGCCAACCACAATTAATACTACAATGGAGTCCCAAAAATGTTCCAAATAACAATAGAAAAATAAAACTAAATAAAATTGAAACACTTTTTAATAAACACAATAAACAAAATTGCTAACAATATAACAGCAAATAAAAATACAAGAAAATAGCACTACCCAATAGCTGAATCAACAGTCTCTAAAAATAATGCTCCTTTACGACCAAATAATGCTCCTTTAAGCCAACAAAAAGAATCAACATGTTGATGGTATTCAAAATCTTGTACACTCATGTATACTTCAGCAATATTCCCAAATTTGGGGAGCAAAATCAATTTTCCATTTGCCACATCCGATGCTCCACACCATTCCACAAATGAGAATGTTTCAACATTTGGGAAAAACGACACCTTAGACCATAAATTATCTTGATATTTGAAAAGACTCGCATTAACATTAGGCCAGATTTCAACAACAAACATATGAAGCTTATTGTTAACAGTGAGAAAATGTCCGTCATAAACATACAGGTCATTAACTGGTGGAAAAGGAAACCTCTTAAACGATTCAGTAATTACATCAAAACCAATTATATGAATGTCACCCCGTACCCTCACTTGTTTAATAGTGAAATATAAGGTATTGTTCACAAAAGAGCCAACAGACCAAATATAACACCCTGCTGCATATTTTTTCCCAATAAAAAAGTCTACATTTCTCCAAGTGCCGAGTCGTCGTGAATAAACACGAGCAAGATCATAATTACGACGACGTTTAATGTGTAATATTTTAAGATCGGAGGATGTATCAAAATACACACCAGCTGCATCCGATTGCCAATCATATATACGATCAGAGTCCTCATCAAACAAAATTTTGAAACTCATAGTAGTTGGATTCCAAAGCATCATTTGATATGAAGGCCTTTCGTTGCAAACTAATAAAAGCCCACCAACAGTAGAAATAATATGTAACAACAAAGGCCGAGTTTTACCAGGGAAACAAATAGTTTTCCTTGCACCAATGTCTACCTGTCCATCCACTATGCTATCCATAAATATTGATAGTGGTTGAATGGTGATTCGTTTCCGACATTTTGAACTACCAATCCGGCTAGAATGCAAAGCAGCAAACTGACAACTTGATAACTCATCACGCCATTGTTTACAAACACATTTGAAATGACCGATTGCCTTAACTGGGAGTCTAGATAGTATTTCAGAAACTACAACTTCGATTCCAAGGTCTGCCATGCTATAACCTACATTAAAAAGATAAAATTATACATAAAGTAAATACACAAATAACCGTAAGAAACTGCCTTAACTGGGACTCTACTTAGTAAAAGACGTTCAATTATTGTAGTAACTCCTAAACTACCACGTCACATATCAAAAACACAGCACTTGACATAATAAGTTTTGAATATAAAAACAAACAATATATTAACAAAAAAAAAAACGCCTTACATAAAGTATTATCAAACAACTAAACTGTAAATAAAAAAGAACATTCCATACTCAATAATTGCATATAACCCTTAGCCCAACGTAAATTCAATAGTAATCATTTCACTCAATCTTAAATCCTATTATATATAATACTTCTCATAACTACATCTTTTTTTTATCATCTTTTCAACCTTTGTTTATCTTCACTCAACTCACACAATAAAACACACAATGAAGTAGAACAAAAAAAAAGATTAGAAAAAAAAACACAACATCATACCATAACAAACAATTGGCTTGCGTATAACACAATCCATAGAAAAAAAAACAAAACTATAATTTAGAATATATATACAACTAAAATATAACATGTAACTAATAATCACTTAAGTTATCTAGACTATAAAAATAACTGACATTGGAAAAACACAATTTATATATTTATATCTTATATTTTTCTAAACCACTTTACATTAATTACTTGAAAAGATTCAACTGCAAATGAAAAGACCATTTCAATAAATCATCATTGCATCTAAGCTCATATCCCAATAAGAAATCATTACTCTTCTTTCACACAAATTGTTAATCCTATTATATATAATACCTCCTAACTACATCCTTGTCTAACCTCTTCAACGACTCTCTATCTTCACTCAACTCTTCTCTATTCTAACTACAATGAATACATCAAACTCCAAAGGTTGGTCTGAACTGTCCCAAGTTAAAAGGGATATCTATGAAGGATTCAAAGGTCAACATGAAGACACAGAAAGAGAGATCAGAGACAGCTTGATTGACATAACACGACTACTTCAACAGCAACTACGGGAGAATAAGAAGATGAGAATGAAGATCATGAGCAACCCACCTTCACATGAACAGTACAGTGCTGGATTGCTTCTGTCTGATGAAGAAAGGGACACAGAGGATCTTCTTGATAAAGCAAACAGCTTAGCTGACCAATACACAGCAAAAACCAACCAAGGAAAGCAAGCTCTTACTAAATTTTTGGCTTCTTAGACTGAATGCAAATTAGTTTGTTTAATGTGCATGTAGCTGTTGGTATGAGGTTTCTTTCCATGATAGTAGGACACTTCCTTATCTTTTCGCTTTTTGATCTCATACTTAACGACCAACATGATTCCATATCTAATGTATTGACAAATTTTGTTATTATCTAAAATTTTGTCAATGAATGATGGTTATATTTATGTTCCTCTTATAAGTTTTTATATATACAACTTAACTAATGTACTACCTCCGTCCCATTAAAAGTGTCATGTTTTGAATTTTCAAAGTCTTTATTTATAAACTTTGACTTTAATTATATATTTTTTGTGTTGTATAAAACTTGATGAAAATTAACCCGATAAAAACATTTGTAAAACACACTCAAATCATATAACTTTCATCAAGTATCATCTAACACAAACAAAATTATTTAAGGTCAAAGTTTATAAATAAAGACTTTGAAAATTCAAAATAGGACACTTTTAGTGGGACAGAGCGAGTAGCATATTATTATTAACAACCAATATCTAAACTGAACTTCAGATACTCACACATAAGAAATCTGAACAGTATCAAAACATACGAGAATAAAAAAAACAGAAGAGAAAGTTTACGTCCAGAATAAAAAACATTGAACAAACACAAAACATAAAAACCATCGCTCTAAAATGCAACAAACAAAAGAAACTACATCTCACTCATTAAAATGGGTAAACTTAATCCCTTTCTTACCAACATCTTTCACGCTCTCCACAATATTATTACTTGTACTTTCACAGATGCTCGAGTTCGAAATGACATCCAAATTGTAAAGATCAAGCAATTTACGCTTAGACGTCGTATCTTTACAAACCATTGAACATGTTTTTTTATCAATTGAATCACCATCGGAACTCATCACAAGCAAAATTGGAGTACCATTCTTCTTATCATCAAGCATACAGCTCTAAACCAAAATTGAAAAAGTTTATTAACTAAATACAACTATAATACTTCAGTTAAAAATTCATAGTACCTGACTAATCCCAGACATTTGTTTAACCACATCAACAACTGATTCATCGTCAGTTATTCTTTGAATCTCGTATTCTTCATCACAATATGTCAAGTTAGTCTCACTGACTTCAATCTTGAATGCAAACAATTTATCCACCAAAGTTTTTAATTCGTTTGGAAATCGCACAGTACCATCATCCTGAAAACATAAAAGATAGGATATATAACCAAAAAGTTAGCTTACAAAAAAATATAATTTGAGAAATAGAAACTAAATATAAATCATACACATGCATACTACCAATGTGTTATCCTGAACCAACTGTTTTGCAGACTTCTCGATAACATGGTTAGCCGTATTATGAAACAAAATAAGAGATACATCACCACTGCTATCCTCAACACGAACCTTCAATCTAATTGATAACATAACAAATAAATTTGAATTCAAACGGATCACATAAACTAAAATAAGGTAACTGATGAAGAAAGTTACAATGTCAAAATGACAACATAAATAACAACAGAATAATAACAATACCTTAAAACCGGTTCATCAATAACATTTTTTCGACAAAATTCATTAGTGCACACATACAACGTATGTTGGTCTTCATCACAACCTCCGTCAGATTTAGTTAAACCCATGTTTTTTGTACAAGCCTCATTTAAACAATTAGGACACTTCAAAGAAAACCAACCAACCTCCTTGGATATTTCCTTTACGGTACCCAGTATGATAACAGATCGTGGCTGTAAAAAATATAAATATATCCACTTACATCTAATGTAAATACGTATTGAAATACCAAACTTGAAATGGTCTATGATTACCTCACTAATTTCCCACACATCATCGATGTTACTAAAAACAATATTCTTTAGAAAATCATCCATAACCACCTGCAACCCGATAGAATTAGAAAGCAGTAATGCATCAACTTTGCTGTCAGTAACTCAGAATCTAATACAAAAACAATGCAGACAATTATCACATAATGCAATGCACTTGTTTTCAAAACAGAAAGAATATGAACTAAACAAACCTTACGAATAAAACTGGACATAATCGAGTATGATATGTTTATTAAATAATCAAGTAATACGATATTTATACACCATAAAAAGCAGTTGATGACACCAGATTTGTAGGAACGTGGGCGACAGCACATAAGTAGTAAACCGCTAATACATACCATGTTGTAAAACAAATAATACATAAAGTATAGCCTGTAAAATAAAAAACACAATACTATATAAACACACAATCATAAACACTCCGGATGCTTAGCTTATAATCCAATAAGGGAATTTATTAATTTCTCTGCCACAAAATATTTATTACACATCAAACACAGCATTTAATGTTATACAATAAGATAAAATAAGACACACAACTACAAAAGAATAGTTAAACCTAAATACAAAAGTTCTAATACATACATTGTCATATAATAAGAAATTCCGTTTTGCTCCCTGTGGTTTGGTCACTTTAACAGTTTTGCCCCAAACCTTTAAAAATAGCTATTTTCCTCCAATAGTTTGCTATGGTTTTTCCATTTTGCTCCCCGCCTCTAACTCCATCCAAATTGTCTGTATTTCCATTTTGCTCCCCGCAGGGAGCAAATTTCATAAACCATAGCAAACTATTGGAGGAAAATGGCTATTTTTAAAGGTTTGGGGCAAAATCATTAAAGTGACCAAACCACAGGGAGCAAAACGGAAGTTTACTCAAAAATCACTCTTCATAAAATAACACAATTTCTTAAAAAATTACAAAATAATAACCATTCCAGATAACTACCTCTACATTAAATTTGAGTTAGGATCGGTTAAGAGAGGTTTATTAACAAATGAACACAGCAGTTTACCTTACCATCTTTGTAGGAAAAAATGCAAGAAAGACTACAACAACTTATTAACCTAAAATCCTGCATTATAAACCGCTAGTACATACTATATATTAAAATTACACATATTAAAGATTTCATTTAATATAATAACACAATATTATACAAAAGAAGGATAGAACCAAATGATAAACATACCATCTATTTTTACAACTACCTTTTAGCACACATTCATGAGTTGTACTAAATGATATACATACATGACACATATACAAAAAAAAAAAAAAAAAAGCAATTGATGATATCAGGTTTGTAGCACTTCTTCACCTAAATATATAGTAAAACAAATTAAACTGAAAATATTAAAAGTTTGAAATAATATATGATTAAATAACACCAATCGGAAATAAATATCCATGCTGACAACTGTTAATACACTTATACATACGGAACTACTTGAAACAATAAACAAAATTCGAAAAAACGACCACCATTCCCTATAATATAGCATAATAATTTCTAATCAATCGGCGAAACAACGGTCTCGATAAATAATGCTTGTTCCACACCAATGTAGGAATCAAGATGTTGGAGGTAATTAAAAACTTCATTGCTCAGCTTAGCTTCAACAGGACGAATCCAAACGTTTCTAAGCAACCACTTGTTGTTTTGAAATATAGTAGACCAACGCAAACTTTGTTCATAACTAATAATATGAATATTATTGATAGAAAACATCTTGATGAAGGCTTCATCTTCAACTTTGTACAAACCAACAGATAACTCGGGAGACCCTTCAACAACAATAAAATGGAGCTTCTTTGCAATGCTCAGAATTTTTCCTGGCCAAGGAGTAACTTCCAAACTTTCAGGAAAACGAATGCTTCTAAAAGTTTCGGAAATAACATTGAAAGCAACTATATACCTCTCGAAAGGGCCAGGATACCAACTTCTTGAACACACGAAATATATGGATTTGCCAGAATAAATACCGGAAGACATTGAATAACCCCGACCACCGAAATTAACTCCCCTCAAGAAATCTATTTCCCTCCACGTCTCACAACGTCGTGAATAAACACGAGCAGTAACGACATTATTCAACAAATAATATTTGATGTGAAGCACTTTAAGATCATTGGTTTCATCAAAATACATTCCACCTGTATCACAACCAAAGCAGAAGTCCAAGTTAAAGTCAATGATAATGAAGATTATCAATTGCTGAAGGCATTCCGGACGACTTTCTAGTGTTTCGGATTATTGTATTGTTTTGTATCCCGGACAATGTGTTTTGTCCGAGTTTAGTCCCTAGCCTATATATATGTGTGTATTGTGTAGATTAGGGAACTCTTGAAGCTTTGTGCTCCTCTCCCAACTCATTCTCCTGGTGTGAATTCTAGAGTGAGAGACTATGTGTTAGTGAGAGAAAGCTAGGGTTTAGATCTTTGTGATCTAAACCAACTTGTAGAAGATGATGTATACTCGTTTGGTATGTAATCTGTGATGATTGTATTGAAATGAATGAGTTTGTCTTGCATCTTCTTCTTCATCTACCTTGTTCTTGTTCTTCATATCTTAAATCAAGTGCAATGTTTGATGTTCGTCATCGATCCGGTGCTTTCACAGTGGTATCAGAGCATGGTTACCGATTCAGAATGGTCTAAAGAACTGATAAGCGACAGTTACCCGGCAGGAACTGCACTTACAAGAAAACTTGTACGTAAATTTTGTTACGATGTAATTTATATTATATATTATATATTTTGTGTTGATAAGATGTAAACAAATATGAAAACCCACAAAATTTTAACCGTGTACTACTATGCTAAAAGTAGGGAAAATGATATAAAATAAAGTTATCTCTAAAAGAAATACAACACTTAGAGCATTCAAAATCCGTCCCCTTTCTTTTCAATTAAATAATATTTTTTTATAATTTTATCATTATTTTTTCTCTCTCATCCACTCACAATTACTTTCAAAATATATTAAAAAATTATGGAGAGTGAATAGCGTCCTCCCAAATTTATAGATGAACAGTAACAATTTATCTTTTCTCTACTCACAACCATTTCCAACAACCTATAATCACTTTTCATAATATAAAAAGCTCTCTCATAGAATTTAGGGGACGGATTGTGAATGCCCTAAGTGTTGTATTTCTTTTGGAGATAACTTTATTTTATACTATTTTTCCTACTTTTAGCGTAGCAGTACACGGTTAAATTTTTTTGGGTTATTTGTTTACATCTTATCAACACAAAATAATATCAATATTATGAAGTATAATTTCGATAATAATAGAAAAGGATAAAAGATAAAGATAATTATTTTTTTTTTTAAAATTAAATTGAAGAGGTGAGTTTGATTAAATTTTATTAATCTATTAAATAAAATATAAATAAAATATAAAAGATTGTAGAAGAGAATACCATGTGACATTAAATGGAGTCTTTTATTAGTATTTAGATTAGATCATAATAATAAATATCTAATTAACCATGATCAAATATTTCAGAGAACTAAGTTAATCAAATGCAAAACTAAACTAACATTATTAAATACAAGGAATGTAAAAATATAGACCGAATCGCTTGAAAATTGGGTCTTTGTCAAACTGTAAGTTTCGGCTGTTCATCAGCTCAAGCAATAAAGGAAGGAGGCACACAACGATGCCTATACACAGTTAAATCAAAACAAGTTTGTTAGTAATACCTAATCTATTAGCTCGTAGCTAAACTGACGGTATCATAAGTGATTTAGTTACTAGTTAACTGCTTAGACTAGCTGATTTGATCTAATTTTCAAAACATTAATGAAAACGACCACACATGATAGATAGTCTTTCGGTCATTATTGTTAAAGATAAGTATGATTATTATCATAAACAAACAATAAATTATTAGAATAAAGTGCATGGGTGGTCCTTCTGGTTAACCAAAATTTTGGATTTAGTTCCCAACTTTTTTAAAAGTGCATGATTGTCTCTGTGGCTTACACCTTGTAACACATTAGTACCTAACTTTTCCCGAAAGTACACAGATGGTCCATGTGGTATGCACTTTTTATCGCATTTAGTCACTAAATGGTAGAGACTGAATTTGTTACAAAGTGCAAAACACATGGACCATTCATGTAGTTTTAACAAAAGTTGGAGACTAACTACGTTACAAAATGCAATCCACAAGAACCACCTTGTACTTTTGGAAAACCGAGAACTAAATCCAAAATTTTAGGTAAGCAAATAGATTATCCGTGTACTTTACTCAATATTTTTTTTTTTTTTTTTGAAAAGTCTTTACTCAAATTATTAAAAAAACACATACACAAGGCTCAAAAGTGAACTATTTTTGTTATCTTAAAATTTAAAAACATTTGAATCAGCCAATGCATTGAAAAATAACCAAACGACTTGATATAATAATTCTATCACCGTTGTCAGAGAAACATACAAAGAGTAATTAATTTCATACTAGTAAAATTGTTTGCTTATAAACAAGATATGATTAAGTACATATAGTGAAGGCTCAAATTTTACTAGTTTACTTAAAAGATATAAACATTTGAATAAATTACTAAATTAAAAGGTAAACACATGAACAAAAGCTTTTGCCTTGTCTTTGAAAGAAACACTTTACTTGTATGATTCAATTAACTTTAACAATTAAAGCATTAAGACCATGTGTAGTGGTAACACCTTATAATGCCCTCACCATAGGGCATTATCCGACATGTGGCGTCCTAGTCAGCAAGGGGGCATTATAGCAAAAGTGGCGTAGTGGGGCATTATGCCAATAACCCCCATTCAATCATTTCACAATTATTTTTTTAATTTAAAACATAAAAAAACTTCATTAATTTAAAAATAAAATTACATTACTTGAAATAAAAAAAAAAAAAAAAAAACAGAAAATAAAAAAAAACTGAAAAAAAAAACTGAAAAACAGAAAAATAAAAAAAAAACAGAAAAAAATAAACTAAAAAAAAATAACATGATCTAGAGTCCATATTTTTCTCTAATTTTTTGGCGACGCATTTGCGCAAGGATCAACGCATCGCCTTGTAGGTGGTCGATAGGTTTGGACAAAAACTCAATGTCCTTTTCCATTTGCCTCGCCTCTTGCATCTCGTTAAATTTTTTGGTTTCGGCCACTCGTTCCTTCATGATCTCATAACGTTGGTGGCCGAGGTCGCGAATGTCTTGGAGACGACGGTTCATCTCCTCGAAATCTTCCTTTAACTCGAGATCGGAAGACGACTCGACCGTTTTTTTCCCGGTTCCCTTTCTTCTACCGGTGGGTCGGACCAACTCTTCTTGAATTCCCTCATCAACGTCCACCGCCTCATTTAAATCAACATTGCGGGCATCCGATGTCGGAGTTGACGGGTCAACGGAGGATGATGTTTTTGACCTTTTAGCCCGACGTCTACTACTAGACGTCATTGGATTAACTACCGCCCACTTTGGACTTTTTCGTAGTAGCTCCCAACAATTATAGTACGTGAAAGGGCATTTTGTCCTCTCGAACTCCTCCAAACTCTTCGTTAAAACCCCCACGTCACCTTCACCGCTCGGCCGATTATCGTAGTTACGTTGGAAGACTTCTTGGAACGCATGACACTTGTTGTTGATGTCGGTCCATTTGCTAGAAATGGAATCTTTGTCCCGATGTTCGCCTTGACCCCACGTGCTAAAGAAGAGTGCACGAACCCTATCCCAAAAAACCGGGCCCTTTTGAAAGTTTGCTACAAAAAAAAAAATTAAGTTGTATGTTAAAAATTAAAGTAACAAAATAAGTAAAATAATATTTATATAAAAAAAAAATAGTTACCGGTCTCTTCGTCCTCCGAAATGTCGACAAACGCCCGAGTCAACGCGAATTCCTCTTCCTTCGTCCATTTAATGATATTTTTGTATGCCGCGGTGCGTCCTTTTCCTTCTTCTTATGCGACCTTTTGCCGCGTTTCGATGTTTCTTGCACCGGTTCGGGTTGCGTCTCCGGTACGACTTCCACATCGGGTTCGGCTTCGGGTTGTGACGGTTGAGACCCGCCGGCTTGACCATAGCCGAAAGTGGGAGGAACAAACGGAGGGGCGCCACTCAAGTAAGCCGCGTAAGTTAAAAAGCTCGGGTCCATGTCTTGAAGGTTGTACGGGGTTTGCGGTTGGGTTGTGTTCGGGTTCGTGGGTCTTGCGGGGACACCAAAAGGAGGGCGGTATGGATGCATGATTGTATAAAAATTAGAAGAAAGTGGGTTTTTTTTATAAAAATTAGAAGAAAGTGGGAGAGAAAGTGGGTTTTTTATAAAAAAAAGGTGTGAATGTGGGGTTTATATTTATAGTGGGAATATTTTAAATTAAAAAAAATAAATAAAGAATGTTACCGTTGTCAAACGGTCAAGTGGGCCCCCTCTCTTTTTTTAAGCGTTATAATCAAAACGCCGGAGGGATTTTTTTTCAAAAATCACGCCCCAAAACGCCCCCTGTAATGGGGGTGTGGGCGTTATAAGGCGTTATTTCGCAATTTTTTTTAAAAAAACGCCCCATTACGGACGGTCTAAGCATACTTCGAAGCTTGATTAGTGTGAGCTTTAATATAAAATAATGAGAACATAAGGCAATATATTTATTTAAAAAGCTAGAAATAAAAACAAGTGAAGGCGGCACGAAATATTTGAGTTGAAACATAGCCATTATCAAGTGGTAATCTAATTGAATGGAAAAAGAAAAGGCCATTATATTGGAATGATTGACATTTATTATAATAGTAATATTAATGTGCATATCTACCAATAATTATAAAAAAAAACTATTAGATTAACATCTTCTAACTTGTGCGACTACCTTTTGCTTTAATAATTATCCAATGAAAATATACGCCCATTATGGCTGATTGTTTATTTATTTATTTATTTATTTATTTATATTTTGCTTTAATAACAACAACAATTAATATTATTAATAATAATAATAATAATAATAATAACATATAGGAGAAAATATAGACAAATAAAAAGTGAAATTTATTGTAAAAAGCATCGGACTCGCTATTTTGTTATATGTAGTTAAAAGTGATAAGGTGATATTGCTTTAAAAGGTGAGGATCAACCATGCAAAATTTACAAACCACAGGGAATAACCAGACTTTTTTTCAAATTGTATATTTCATTAAAACACGCCCAAAGTCAACCACAAAAACCAGAAGTCGGGCCACAGACAACAACCAAAACCGACTCTTACAACATATACATAAGATATTTACACCACTCTATCTATTGGATAGAAATTTACGTAGACCCATATTTTAGGGAAAGTATCCCAAGCGAGTTAATACTGAGAAAATAATGGTCTAGCAACACCTCCTTGTTGAAGAAAAAACATTCGTTCCTCGCTCTCCATATTAAAAAAAAGGCCATGTATATGATAATAGTAGGTGAAAAGGGGAACCAACATCCATTATTAACTTTTTTTTATTTATATCAATTATTTTTATGGTGAAATAACTTTAGTACTCTTCTTACTATTTTATAATCTCAATAATTTTTATAATTTTAATTGAAGTACAATATTACTATCTAGTTTTTTAAAATCATTTTTAATGTCTGTACAATATTGATCATAAATGATGCGTTTATACTAGATATAGTGATTAGTCTAAATTGTACAATTATAAATGCACGTCTAAATAAACTAGCAATGGTGCGATTACAAAAGCATGTCTAACGTACAATAGTACGTATCTAGGTATGATACTTTAATATGTGAACATGCTACGTGGTTATATTTAGTGGTGGACCCAGGAATTATATACTGAGGATGCGAACATAGCTCTTAATCAATATTTCAAGTGGTTCGGTCGGGATTTTTGCATATAAAGTTCACTAATTTTTTTTCAAGGGAAGCGTCTGCCCTCCTAGCCTATAACCTAGGTCCGCCCCTTGTTATATTAATATGTTTAAACCATTACAATGGTGTGTCTAAAACACATCTACACTTTTAATAATATGTTTAATTTTGCCGTGTATAAATCCTAGTTTTTTTTTGTGCGTCTTATAAGACCCTTTTTATTTCCTAAAAGGGCATTACGATTTACTAGTTTTTTTTCTTACGCCTAATTAATTAGCATCCATATAAAGTTTAGTGGGCTCCAATTTCATATGCAAAGGTGAACACGGCTTTTTATTTTTTTTCAAGCAAACTTCATTAGATAACCCATGAAATGGAGCCGTTTTAACGGACAAATTACATAATTACAAAATTACACCAATCGGTTTAAGACATAGACCTAGCTTTCGATCTACTACTAATTACACTGCTTTTTATTTAACACAGGCTTTGCACTCATTTTTAAAAGATAATAAAAGTGAGACATGGGTATCAATTTTGAAATTTATACTCAAGCTTTAGAAAAAGAAAACTTTGATAACCAATTGATTCCTCATTGTAGAGCTTTTTTTTTATATAAAAAAAGAAATTCGTAACACATGTGAGTCTTTACAAGCTTTAGTATAAAAAAAGTGGTGAAGGTCAATGTGGTATGCTTCAAAGGAGGGCAACCTCTTTAAAGAGTTGAATTTCACCACTTCCTTTTATTAAACTATTGCTCCACCACCACCTTAGGGTGTTCGGTGTGGGTGTCTAAACCCAAGCGGTGAAGACTTCACCGATCGGCAAACACAGGCGCCAAAGTTCTTACCGAGCGGCATTCTTTGTCGATCAACAATGGGTTACCGAGCGGTGAACATGGGGAGAAGATAGGGAAGGCAGTGATCACATGGGTAGAGGCAATAATTGTTGTTGGAATATAATAAAAAAATATATATATATTCCTTCATTCTCTTTATAATCACAGTTTTTGCTTATTCATTTTCACAATAATCCTCTCAAATTTTCATATATACTAGACTATTATTCTCTCAATTTTCAACTATTCTCAAATAAATGGAAGGCTCAAACAGAGGTGATGGCAAGAAAAAAAATGTCGGGTCCGGTTCGAGGGCGAGGGGTCAAGATAAACGCGGTGGTTCGGGTGGTTCTAGTGTGCCGTTTCATACCCAACTAGGCTTTGCTCATCATACCCAACCTCCATTTATTTTTAACCAACCCATGCATCCAAATTTCGGTTACGATAGCCAACCCCACCAAAGTTGGATGCAACAAGGTCCGACGATGGTTACACCCGGTGTTTATGATTACCCCGTACACACCCAAAATTCTTTTGACCCGTTTGAATTTCAAAAGCAACGTTATGATGAGGATCCTCCGGTCGAGCCCGCTCTAGACGATACGGTGTTGGACGAGTTGATGGATGATGACACGCATTGGAGACTAAAACACGATCTCACGAATC
Source organism: Helianthus tuberosus (assembly GCA_030545235.1). Classification (NCBI taxonomy): domain Eukaryota; kingdom Viridiplantae; phylum Streptophyta; class Magnoliopsida; order Asterales; family Asteraceae; genus Helianthus; species Helianthus tuberosus. Next base: position 1,260,483 of record JARYGA010046105.1, read on the forward strand.
ATCTCGCAAGTCAAGATTTACCTCACCTTTTAGTCGATTCTGACGAAGACTAGTTTAATTTATTTCAATTTAATGTCATTTTTTTTAATTTAATGTAATTTTAATGTTTTTAATTTAATGTAATATTATTCTTAATTTATTCTACATTTATTATTTTAAATATTAAATATACTAGTTTAAAAAAAATAAGTTTACCACTTCAGAAAGTGTCTAACCATTGCCAACACTTTTCACCAAAGTTTAAACTTTTTCTCCTCTCTGACGTGGCACTCTCTGATTGGTCCATTTTAAAGTTTACCACTTTCACATGTTTAACCACTCCCTTCACCCATAGTATCAAACTGTTCAATTATGTTGGTTACAGGCTATACTACCTAATTAGAACTCATTTATGTATATATTATTTTTTAGCGACAATTATTTATACATAGATTTATCAGTTTTTGTTCTCAATGTAATAACTATTAAATATATGATAAACAATGCTAGAAGTAAGTAAATCTATCTATTATAATAAAAGAAAGAGTAAATTGTCATTTTAGTCCATGAATTTTGTCTAAATTTGTCATTTTAGTCCAAATAGTTTTTTTTTTGCATCTGGGTCCCTGACTTTTCCCTTTTGTTGCCATTTTGATCACATACACTAACTCCATCCAAAAACTCAATCTTTAACCAGGGGTATTTTGGGGATTTTCATTTTAAATGTTTTCAATTGCCATTTTGATCCAATTCTAAAAAATCAAAAAAATTCCAAAAAATCAAAAAAATTCCAAAAAATTCTAAAAAAATCCAAAATATCCGTTTCGTCGCGAACCGTTTCGAATCCGAACCGTTTCGAATCCGAACCGTTTCGACGCGAACCGTTTCGACCCGTACCGTTTCGGCCCGTACCGTTTCGACCCGTACCGTTTCGACCCGTACCGTTTCGAGCTGAACCGTTTCGAGCTGAACCGTTTCGACGCGAACCGTTTCGAGCCGAACCGTTTCGAGCCGAACCGTTTCGAGCCGAACCGTTTCGAGCCGAACCGTTTCGACGCGAACCGTTTCGACCCGTACCGTTTCGACGCGAACCGTTTCGACCCGTACCGTTTCGACCCGAACCGTTTCGACCCGTACCGTTTCGACCCGAACCGTTTCGACCCGTACCGTTTCGACCCGAACCGTTTCGAGCTGAACCGTTTCGACGCGAACCGTTTCGACCTGTACCGTTTCGAGCCGAACCGTTTCGACGCGAACCGTTTCGAGCCGAACCGTTTCGAGCCGAACCGTTTCGAGCCGAACGGTTTCGACGCGAACCGTTTCGACGCGAACCGTTTCGACCCGTACCGTTTCGACCCGAACTGTTTCGAGCTGAATCGTTTCGACGCGAACCTTGCCTCGAAACGGTACGGGTCGAAACGGTTCAGCTCGAAACGGTACGGGTCGAAACGGTTCGGCTCGAAACGGTTCGGCTCGAAACGGTACGGGTCGAAACGGTTCGGCTCGAAACGGTTCGGCTCGAAACGGTTCGGCTCGAAACGGTTCGCGTCGAAACGGTTCAGCTCGAAACGGTACAGGTCGAAACGGTTCACGTCGAAACGGTTCGGCTCGAAACGGTTCGGCTCGAAACGGTTCGGCTCGAAACGGTTCGGCTCGAAACGGTTCGGCTCGAAACGGCTCCGCGTCGAAACGGCTCAGCGTCGAAACGGTTCGGCTCGAAACGGTTCGGGTAGAATTTTTATTATTTTTTAGAATTTTTTGGAATTTTTTTTTATTTTTTGGAGTTGGATCAAAATGGCAATTGAAAACATTTAAAATGAAAATCACTAAAATACCCCTGGTTAAAGATGGAGTTTTTGGATGGAGTTAGTGTATGTGATCAAAATGGCAACAAAAGAGAAAAGTCAGGGACCCAGAGGCAAAAAAAACTATTTGGACTAAAATGACAAATTTGGACAAAACTTAGGGACTAAATGGGCCATTTACACTAAAAGAAACCAACTTTTGGACACGTGCCATTCATTAAAGGTATCCTCAAATCTATAGTTATCTTATATTAATTAATTAAATAAAAAATAAATTAATATTAAATCTTATGATACTTAAATAAAATATTATCCTCAAATCTAAATTGTTAATTTAATATATTTTTAAAACAAATACCCCTTTTTCCTACTTATCTTATATTAAATATATAAATAATAAATTAATATTAAATGTTATCCAAATTTATTAAAAATATAACTTTTTTTATTATTTGGTATACAAAATTATATTTTTTCAACTCGTGTAAAACGCATTACTTGGTATACAAAATTATATTTTTTCAACTCGTGTAAAACGCGTTACTTGGTATACAAAATTATATTTGTATTACACAGATTAAATAAATGTAATTTTGTATACTAAATACTAAAAGCGTCGTATCTTTAAAAAAACCCGTGTATAATCGGGTTGAATAAATCTACCAAATAATAAAAAATTACATCCTTAAAAACCCCGTATATTACATGTGTTGAATAGATCTAAAAAAATGTTATATCTTTAAAAACCATGTGTATTACACAGATTAAAAAAATGTAATTTTGTATATTAAATACTAAAAACGTTGTATCTTTAAAAAACCCGTGTATAGTTGGGTTGGAAAATCTACCAAATAATAAAAAAAATTATATCCTAAATAATGTAATTTTGTATATTAAATACTAAAAACGTCGTATCTTTAAAAAGCCCGTGTATAATCAAGTTGAAAAATCTACCAAACAATAAAAAAATTATATCCTTAAAAACCCCACGTTTTACACGAGTTAAATAAACATAATTTTGTATACCAATAAATAAAAAAAGTTATATTTTTAATAAATTAGGATAACATTTAATATTAATTTATTATTTATATATTTAATATAAGATAAGCAGATAAGAGATGTATTTGTTTTAAAAATATATTAAATTAAAAATTTAGAATTGAGGATAATATTTTATTAAAGTATAATAAGATTTAATATTGATTTATTATTTATTTATTTAGATAAATATAAATTTGAGAATACCTTCAATGAATGACACGTGTCTAAAAATTGGTTTATTTTATTATAGTAGTTAGATTTGACAAATTTTGAAAGTTTATACCCAATTATTGTTATATATTAGAGGGTTTGTCGATTATGAGGAGGCGTGTGAGCAAAATAGTTGAAGTGTTACAATAGGGGATGCAAATTGCAAAGGAGAGATGGATGTTTCATGTAGGTTAGGGAATATATTATATATGAGGTAAGATCAAATAAAAAGTTTATTTTGCCTAAGTAGGATGAGAAGGAAACTTAACCATTCATTTTTCAAATTAATGGTTAAGATGAAAGTGTAGGAAAAAGGAGGAGTGTAAGGGTATCTTAGGAAATTCCTATGTATGGATTTTCTCTCTCCACATGCAAGGCACATGCATATTTCACTCCCATTTTTTAAACGTTCATAACTTTTTTATACGACATTATTTTTTCATAAAAATTTCACCATAAAATCGAGCGTCTTTTTATCTTCAATTTGAGTACCATATTGCAATATAAAATATGAAGACTAAAAAAACCACTAAAATGTGTTGTATTTCTATGTTGTATAACATTTTTTGTGCTGGATTTTTGTACTATATTTTTGTACTAAATTTTTTGTGCTAAATTTTTTTGTCTTAAATTTTTTTTTCTCAATTTTTTGTACTAGATTTTTTTGTACTATATTTTTTTGCTTAATTTTTTTTGTGCTATATTTTTTTGTGCTATATTTTTTTGTGCTACATGTTTTGTGCTATATTTTTTGTACTACATTTTTTGTGCTATATTTTTTTGTACTAGATTTTTTGTGCTAGATTTTTTTGTACTAGATTTTTTTTATTTGTATTTTTAAAAAACAAAAGGGGTGCCACTTATCATTTTCACTCCTATTTGTAAGGACCAAAATGCCCTTGATTCCTACTTATTAGGAGTGTCACATGTCATCATCACAATCCTTCTTAGGCTACTTAGGCAAAATCCACTTTTTAGTGGATCCTTCCCCTATTATATATTTAATATTATTTAGATCAATTCTACAAGTCGGATAATTTAGATATGTGACATTTAGGGACAAGTATTCGTGTTTCACTATCCAAATGCAACCCGACTTATAGGGTAAATGACAAGAATTGATCCAAAAGTTGATGGGTCCTTCAATTTCGATCACTATTAACGACGGCCATTTTGTGAATTTTGATGATATAACATGAACATATATCAGAGTAGGAGTTGGGTAGAAAGCCTTATTTTCCTAGAAAGTCTAGGAAGTAATCAGAACGTGATATGTGGCATTGAAGGATTTTAACTAAAAGAGCAATTGTGTAATTTGACATTTTATTTTAATTTTGGATTTTATATCTCATTAACTAAATATGCACGATTTTATGGTAACTGATTCTCCATGATTTGCGAATTACTACCAGATGTAAATATCAATCAAATTCTCATTCGTTCCTTTCACAATCTTGTTCAACTTTATTCGTAAATCACTTTTTACGTGAGAGATAGTTATGGCTTCAAACACAATTCTTGATTGCGGATATGGCAAATACACTTCTTTTTCTGTTTACTATTATCTAGTCTGTATCGATTTTTAATTATGTCTGGAAACCACCAGAATGTTCTTGACGCTGTGTTTTAACAGCAAGCAGATTCATACAGTTGTGTTTTAACAGCAAGCAGATTCATACAGTTGTGTTATAGCATTCAGATTCATACAGTTGTGTTTTAACAGCAAGCAGATTCATACAGTTGTGTTTTAGCATTCAGATTCATACAGTTGTATTTTAACAAGCAGATTCATACAGTTGTGTTTTAACAGCAAGCAGATTCATACAGTTGTGTTTTAACAGCAAGCAGATTCATACAGTTGTGTTTTAGCATTCAGATTCATATAATTGTGTTTTAACATCAAGCAGATTCATACAGTTGTGTTTTAACAGCAAGCAGATTCATACGCTGTGTTTTACCATCCATGTTGGTAATGCTGGAGGATTTCTTGACGCTGTGTTTTAACAGCAAGCAGATTAATACGATGTGTTTTCTTGATGTGTTTCTTCATGAAGGATAGAAGGAAGAGAGAGAAAGAAAGAGAGAGAGAGAAAGGGAGAGAGAGAAAAAATCACAAGAAATATGGGGTGGTTATGGAATGACAATTATTTTCATATTTAAAACAAGCTAAATGACATATCTACCCCTGATTAATTAAATAATCCTATTTTTAAGAAACACATATTACCAAAATGCCACCAGGATGATCTCAACCATTAAACACACCCATTGGATGGCCCAGATCGCTTCCTAGACTTTCTAGGAAAAACACACTTTTCGTAGGATCCCCACTCCATATATCAAATGGTATTTTCAACTTTTTGAGGATCCTGTACATTAATCTAGAAGTGTGAGAAGTGTATTATAACACTATATAACACCATATAAAAATCGTATAACAATATGTAACACTATATAACAAATATAACACTATAGTTTGTCTAATAGCATGTCTATGATAGATGTATAGTGTTATATATTGTTATATAGTGTCATATAGTGTTACATAGTGTTATATGGTGTTACATATTGTTATACGGTGTTTATATTGTGTTATATATAGTGTTATAATACACTTCTCACACTTCTGGATTAATGTACAGGATCCCTACTCTATATATACATTATATTTATAATTATATATAAAAGGATTATTTTAAAAGAAAATTAAATCAAGAAGAAAAATAAGAAAGAGTATAATTGTAAAGATATCATTTAACTAGCGAAATTACAACAGATGTTCTTTTGTAATCTTTTTAAAGAGAAAGGAGATTGTCTACAAAGAAATTATAACATATAGTACATCCGTTGTAATTTAATACAACTTAAAAAGGATGTAAAATGTAGTTTAACCTTTATTTTATATTATGAACTTTAATTTGAAGAGATATAAAATTACTAATCATATATATTTTTATTTTATATATTTCTAAATAAGGAAGAGCAAATGGTATCAAAACCGAACCGATACCGAATTTTCCGAACCGAAATACTTTCGGTGCCGACTTTTGATGTTTTCGGTACCAGTATTTATCTTCAAATACCGGTATCGAACTGTACCATATCGTATATTTTCAATACTGTATTCGTTTTTTTAGATTTTCGAAACCGGTATTTTTGTTGTTGTTTTGTAACAAACTCATTCCCTCTTTCTAATCACATAAACCAAGCAAATACATAGTTTCCTGAATTTCCTTGAACACCGCTACCAATAACCCCAACCATCCCACGTTGCTTCCACCCTATTTATTTTGTTTGATTTACCAACAAACCCCCACTAGACAGTCACGTATTCAACCACAACCTTAATCATTTGTCTATTACTATTAGTTTTATTAGTCCATGGCTTTATAGTATAGGGGCATCTTGGGATGGGATAAGACTTTGGGACCAATTGGTCCTAGGTTCGATTCCCACAAGAGGGGTTTTTCCGATGTTTATTGGGTTTCCTCCTGAATTGGTGTATATGTATTTTGCCTAGTGGAGATGGATATGATCGGGTGATTCCGCTAGTGACACGATGTGTCACACCCCTCCAAAACCCCACCCCACCTTGGAGGCGTGACATGCCCAGGATCATTGCCACCAATCATACTGAACAAGCATGTAGTTTATTTATAAAATCCAACACAATACAATTGGTGTCAAAACATAGTTTGAGTTTACAGCGGAAGCAAAATATAAGTTTAATATAAGTTTTCCCACAACGACCACGCCTCTTCGTGCAAGCTCCTTAAGCTAGGGACCTAACGACCTGCAAGGCATGTAACAACGAGTCAACAACAAAGTTGAGTGAATTCACGGTTGGTTCGCTGGCTTTACTAGCCCGTATCGCGGTCTCCCAGACAGGTGTGCGAAGGTTAGTATCCGTATCACGTTGCGGCCCTACAGGCATGTGTGCGAAGATTAGTGGAGTGGCATCCTATCTCTGGAGGATGGTCGTGCCTTGTAGAAAGTTCGTGAACTCACCTTTGCTTTTGTTTTGCTCGGATTGCTTATCTTCTTTGATTGTAAGGGTATGGGATAGAGTGTAGCCTACTGATAAGCCTAATAATCTAACGCACACGAAATTAGGTAAGTAACCAATACAACATTTACGACAATTCACGAGATTAAACCCTCACAACGATTAACAAAGTGCAATACTTAACAATTCAGCGGATTCACAACGAATAACAGAGCATAGTCCGAAATTGGATAATACTCAAATATTCAAGTCGAAATCACGACGAATAACAAAGTATAAACTCAATTTGAGTAGCACTTAATCATACGTTGGATAGTTTCAATCGATCGGATGTTGAATCGTAATAGCGATCGAATTAATACCCTGAATCGTAGCAGCGTTTCGGGATTGGTGTGTGTTTTGGAGTATTTCTGCTATAACTCAGCGTGTACACTGAATTTTTCCGTCGTTTTTGTGCCAGAAATCAAGTGCCAATGCCCTTTATTTATACCCGAATTTTGACCCCCCTTGCGTGACGTGACGGGTACCCCTATGGGCTTCGCGTGATGCGACGGGTCTCAACCTACCATAGGGTAGCCACGTGTCCAACTAGCCTTGGTGAGTCGACGGTTTTGACCAATTAGATTTCTACAACGAGTTATGTGGATAATCGTCAAGTAGGGAATACCCCCCCTGAGTTTTAGGGGCCCTGATCCTAATTCTGATTGTTCTGAAAATTTTAGGGTTTGTGCAGAATCACTTGAGGATCTTAATTAGGGTTTCCTATTGGACAATAAATCATAAGAAATAGTAATTTTTAATGAAGGTTGTTACATTCTCTCCACCTTATTTAAATCTCGTCCTCGAGATTTATTCGAATAAGTAAGGATACCAGTACTAATCTTTTATGCTCGAGAAACTTAACCTGTCTTCTATCTAAAGTGGTTTCTCAACTAATCTTTAAATTTTTCATTCACTTATATGTCTTGAAGAGGTACTACCAGCTATTCGTCAGATAGATATTTCTTAAAGTTGGATATATGAAATACTTAGGGAAGACTTAACCTTAGCTGTAACACTTAAAATAAGTAACACAGTAAAGTATTGAGTCTTGCACTTGGAGCGAAGCATCGTTGTGGATTACTGTACAGGTTATAGTCTGGTTTTTATCAAAAAATTTTCCTTTTTTTTTAAAACCAAGTTCACTATAACCAATGGCTCTGATACCACTCTGTCACACCCCTCCAAAACCCCACCCCGCCTTGGATGCGTGACATGCCCAGGATCATTGCCACCAATCATACTGAACAAGCATGTAGTTTATTTATAAAATCCAACACAATACAATTGGTGTCAAAACATAGTTTGAGTTTACAGCGGAAGCAAAATATAAGTTTAATATAAGTTTTCCCACAACGACCACGCCTCTTCGTGCAAGCTCCTTAAGCTAGGGACCTAACGACCTGCAAGGCATGTAACAACGAGTCAACAACAAAGTTGAGTGAATTCACGGTTGGTTCGCTGGCTTTACTAGCCCGTATCGCGGTCTCCCAGACATGTGTGCGAAGGTTAGTATCCGTATCATGTCGCGGCCCTATAGGCATGTGTGCGAAGATTAGTGGAGTGGCATCCTATCTCTGGAGGATGGCCGTGCCTTGTAGAAAGTTCGTGAACTCACCTTTGCTTTTGTTTTGCTCGGATTGCTTATCTTCTTTGATTGTAAGGGTATGGGATAGAGTGTAGCCTACTGATAAGCCTAATAATCTAACGCACACGAAATTAGGTAAGTAACCAATACAGCATTTATGACAATTCACGAGATTAAACCCTCACAACGATTAACAAAGTGCAATACTTAACAATTCAGCGGATTCACAACGAATAACAGAGCATAGTCCGAAATTAGATAATACTCAAATATTCAAGTCGGAATCACGACGAATAACAAAGTATAAACTCAATTTGAGTAGCACTTAATCATACGTTGGATAGTTTCAAACGATCGGACGTTGAATCGTAATAGCGATCGAATTAATACCCTGAATCGTAGCAGCGTTTCGGGATTGGTGTGTGTTTTGGAGTATTTCTGCTATAACTCAGCGTGTACACTGAATTTTTCCGTCGTTTTTGTGCCAGAAATCAAGTGCCAATGCCCTCTATTTATACCCGAATTTTGACCCCCCTCGCGTGACGCGACGGGTACCCCTATGGGCTTCGCGTGACGCGACGGGTCTCAACCTACCATAGGGTAGCCACGTGTCCAACTAGCCTTGGTGAGTCGACGGTTTTGACCAATTAGATTTCTACAACGAGTTATGTGGATAATCGTCAAGTAGGGAATACCCCCCCCTGAGTTTTAGGGGCCCTGATCCTAATTCTGATTGTTCTGAAAATTTTAGGGTTTGTGCAGAATCACTTGAGGATCTTAATTAGGGTTTCCTATTGGACAATAAATCATAAGAAATAGTAATTTTTAATGAGGGTTGTTACATTCTTTCCACCTTATTTAAATCTCGTCCTCGAGATTTATTCGAATAAGTAAGGATACCAGTACTAATCTTTTATGCTCGAGAAACTTAACCTGTCTTCTATCTAAAGTGGTTTCTCAACTAATCTTTAAATTTTTCATTCACTTATATCTCTTGAAGAGGTACTACCAGCTATTCGTCAGATAGATATTTCTTAAAGTTGGATATATGAAATACTTAGGGAAGACTTAACCTTAGCTGTAACACTTAAAATAAATAACACAGTAAAGTATTGAGTCTTGCACTTGGAGCGAAGCATCGTTGTGGATTACTGTACAGGTTATAGTCTGGTTTTTATCAAAAAATTTCCCTTTTTTTTTTAAAACCAAGTTCACTATAACCAATGGCTCTGATACCACTCTGTCACACCCCTCCAAAACCCCACCCCGCCTTGAAGGCGTGACATGCCCAGGATCATTGCCACCAATCATACTGAACAAGCATGTAGTTTATTTATAAAATCCAACACAATACAATTGGTGTCAAAACATAGTTTGAGTTTACAGCGGAAGCAAAATATAAGTTTAATATAAGTTTTCCCACAACGACCACGCCTCTTCGTGCAAGCTCCTTAAGCTAGGGACCTAACGACCTGCAAGGCATGTAACAACGAGTCAACAACAAAGTTGAGTGAATTCACGGTTGGTTCGCTGGCTTTACTAGCCCGTATCGCGGTCTCCCAGACAGGTGTGCGAAGGTTAGTATCCGTATCACGTCGCGGCCCTACAGGCATGTGTGCGAAGATTAGTGGAGTGGCATCCTATCTCTGGAGGATGGCCGTGCCTTGTAGAAAGTTCGTGAACTCACCTTTGCTTTTGTTTTGCTCGGATTGCTTATCTTCTTTGATTGTAAGGGTATGGGATAGAGTGTAGCCAACTGATAAGCCTAATAATCTAACGCATACGAAATTAGGTAAGTAACCAATACAGCATTTACGACAATTCACGAGATTAAACCCTCAAAACGATTAACAAAGTGCAATACTTAACAATTCAGCGGATTCACAACGAATAACAGAGCATAGTCCGAAATTGGATAATACTCAAATATTCAAGTCGAAATCACGACGAATAACAAAGTATAAACTCAATTTGAGTAGCACTTAATCATACGTTGGATAGTTTCAATCGATCGGACGTTGAATCGTAATAGCGATCGAATTAATACCCTGAATCGTAGCAGCGTTTCGGGATTGGTGTGTGTTTTGGAGTATTTCTGCTATAACTCAGCGTGTACACTGAATTTTTCCGTCGTTTTTGTGCCAGAAATCAAGTGCCAATGCCCTCTATTTATACCCGAATTTTGACCCCCCTCGCGTGACGCGACGGGTACCCCTATGGGCTTCGCGTGACGCGACGGGTCTCAACCTACCATAGGGTAGCCACGTGTCCAACTAGCCTTGGTGAGTCGACGGTTTTGACCAATTAGATTTCTACAACGAGTTATGTGGATAATCGTCAAGTAGGGAATCCCCCCCTGAGTTTTAGGGGCCCTGATCCTAATTCTGATTGTTCTGAAAATTTTAGGGTTTGTGCAGAATCACTTGAGGATCTTAATTAGGGTTTCCTATTGGACAATAAATCATAAGAAATAGTAATTTTTAATGAGGGTTGTTACACGATGATACTCCAGTAATCCGTCAGTGATTTAAATTTGCCGTTCAAAAAAAAAAAAGAAAAAAAACTATTAGTTTTATTAATACATTAATTAATCTCAATGCTATATTTGCAAAATTGAGTTTCTGTCTATTACTTTTTAAAGGTCTTTGTCTAACAAATTGTTATGATAATTCCAGCCAATATTCCTCCATACATCTCTATATAATCTTTAGTTCGCCAAAAATATCTTAAAAGCCAATTATTATATTATATTTATATATATTAACAGAAACCTGTGATGAACAATGTTTCTTTTTTTAATATTTATTTTTTCTAAGGTGTCATTATTTCCTACATATACAAAAATCAAATGGGGGAATAGTGCCAGACAGCTGCCTGGCACTCCCCCATTGAACCAACACGTTTATTGTTTTATATTCATTTTAAAATTACGTTTTTGTCCCCAGCTCAAAATAAAATTACACTTTTCGTCCCTATCTCAAAATTACGATCTTGCCCTCAATTCAAAATTACGACTTTGTTGGCACTCTCTCATTGGACCAACCAGTTTATTATTTTATATCCATTCTAAAATCACGTTTTTTTCCTCTTTAAAATTACTGTTTTGCCCCCAGCTCAAAATAAAATTACGCTTTTGTCCCCAGCTCAAAATTACGATTTTCCCCCATTCAAAATAAAATTGTGGTTTTGCCCTTAGCTTAGAATTACCTTTTCGCCCCCAGTTCAAAATAAAATTTTGCTTTTGCCCCCACTTAAAAATTACGATTTTACCCTCTGTTCAAAAATGTAATTTTTCCCCGTTTAAAAATTGTGATTTCGCCCTCAATTCAAAATTACATTTTTCCCCAGTTCAAAATAAAATTATGTTTTTGCCCCCAACTCAAAATTATGATTTTGCACTCGGTTCAAAATAAAATTGTGCTTTTGCCTCAAGCTTAAAATTATGATTGTGCCCTTAGTTCAAATTTGTTACGTTTTTACCTCAAGTTAAAAATTACGAATTTGCCCCTGTGAAAATTTACAATTTTGCCCCAGGTTCAAATTTTACAGTACTGCCATTACTTTAGCTTTTGTCAAATTACGATTTTACCCCAGTCAAAAAATACAACTTTCCCTCAGTTAAAAATTACAATATTGCCATTGTTTTGTTTTTTTTTTAATCAAAACTATAAAAGTGTTTGTTTTAATTGGTTGACTCGATTTAGTTGTTTTTCGTGTCAATGAGCTGACTAACATTCGCTCATTATTCGGCCATCGCCCTGCAACGTGGGCGAGGCATCAACTAGTTATATTGGTTTATTACATTATATGATTTTAAACATAATTTTATATAACTTTTAACATATGATCAAAGTATCTGTTATCAAATAGAAACCATATAAATTAATGCATATTGGTATTGGTGCTGTTCGGTACTATATGGTAGTAATACGATATAAGTTTATAAAAAGCAAAAACAATAAAAATAAATACTGGCACTGATACATATATTATTCAATCGACGGCACAATGTTCGTTTTAAATATATACATATATATATATATGTAGGGGAAGGTTCATTTGAGAAGAAAATTTTATTGAGAAGAAAAAGAATAAAAGGGTATAATTGTAAAGCATTAAATAGTGTTTTTCTCATCTCATTTATTATTATGTTTGACTAATTAATTAGTCATTAAGACTATAATCCTCCACACTAAATATTTTTGCCTACACACATCAAAAGTTATCCTACACATTTCGAAATTTATCCTACACATATTGAAATTTATCCTACACAACTCGTAATTTATCCTACACGCCTCGTATTTATCCTACACTATAAATGAAATTTTATTTTTATTTTTTGTGAAAAATATATATCTTAAAAATAAGTTACAAATTTAATATAGTTAATTATTAAAGATGAAACTACCAATTAATGATGTATGTAAGTTTACTAATATACCCTTATAGTTACATTAAGTACAAATATTAAATGAAGTCTAATGAAGCATTTCTATTGGTTGAAATTTCTTCTTTTTTCTTCTTACAAAGAATTTCTTCTCATTTGAACCCTCCACTATATATGTATATATACATATATATATGTATATGTATATAGGGGAAGGATGTATAGAAAACCCACTTTAATTTAGAAAACCCGGGAAACTCAAAGCTCCCGATGTTTTTTTTTCTTGAAAAAATTTACACATGTTATATACATGTTTTTAAGGGTTTTGGGGGTCAAAAAAATCAAAAAAGCACCGAGTAGATATTTTTAAAAAAAATAAACAAGTTTTGGTGTAACACATGTTACATTCATCTGACATATTTGTAACATGTGTTACACCAAAACTTGTTTATTTTTTTTAAAAATATCTACTCGGCGCTTTTTTGATTTTTTTTTTTGCCCAAAACCCTTAAAAACATGTATATAACATGTGTAAATTTTTTCAAGAAAAAAAAACATCGGGAGCTTTGAGTTTCCCGGGTTTTCTAAATTAAAGTGGGTTTTCTATAGATACTTACATTATGTATATATACATACATATATATATATATGTATATATATATATATAGGGGAATGATCCGTTAGGAATCACCCTTTATTGCGAGAACTAATGTTAACACAACAAATTGGGGAGGTTAGGGTTTTTTTTTTGGGGGGGGGGGGGGGTGGGGGGTAGATTTTTTTTAGGTTTTGGGTGGTGGTGTTGTACGTTTATTTTGTTGTGTTCACATTTCCTCTAAGCTTTTCGTAATATAAACATATGTATAGTTTAAAATTAACTATATATATGTGTGTATAATTCAAGATTTGACAATATAAGTATATGTATATAGTCAATTTTATACTATACATATGTGTATATTACAAAAAACTTAGGGAAAATGTATGGTGCAGAATGTTTCTCAAGTTTCTCAAAGAGGGTGAATTTCTTTTAGGATCCCTACCCTACGGTTCAAATGAAAACCACCACGAGTTGTGAGAACTGTGAGAACTTCTTGATCTCGTGTGAGTTGGGCCAATTTTTTTTGCACGAACATAGATGAAAACATTATAAATATTCTGTAAAAAAAATTTGTCGAGTCGTTAGTTTTTACTGATGCAAGCCTTTTTTACGTGCTGTTGTAAAATTTTATTGAATATAACTATTTTTTTCAGGTCGTAAAAAAAATTGCATCAGTCAAAACTAACGACTCGACAATTTTTTTTAATTTCTTTTACAGATGTATTTATAATCTTTTCATCTACGTTTGTGCAAAAAAAATATGGCCAAACTCGCACGGGATCAAAAAGTTCTAACAGTTCTCACAACTCGTAGTGGTTCTCATTTTAACTCATCCATATATGTATATATATATCGCAATGTTGAACTAAAATAAACATAGAATACAAATGAACTGAACCATTATCAATTGAACAACATCGGTACCGGTATCGATATCCATTTTTATTGTTTTAGATCAATGTAATGTTTTCTCTTGCGATTACTATATCAAGTACCGGTAACATAACGAATCAAACAGATACCGACTGAATTCCCGCCGCGAAGCGCGGGAAAATCTAACTAGTTGTTCATGAAAGTCCAATGTGATGCCTAAAATTGTATAGGTTTAAATAAGTAGAGATGAGCTCAGCTAGGCACTAGTTTGACCCCATAACTCAAAAAACTTGGGGCTCGAATTTGCTTGTTTCAAACTCTAAAAATAGTTAGAACTCATCTCGTTTGTTATTTAACTATTTTTGTTTTAGTATATAGGGTTGGGTTTATTTCAGAAATCTAAATAATTGCAAAACTTTCAGATGTCGTAAAAAACAAACATTATATATATATATATATATATATATATATATATTTAGGGTACATTTATCATTTATTATATGTATTTTTATGATTACATACATGTTAAGAGTAGTTTACATGTGTGTAATAAACAAATTATATATATGTGTAATAACTAAACAAGATCTAAATAATATTTATTATAATTATATATATCAATATTATGCTAAGCTCGAAGTATAAAGATTAAGCTTGAGTTGATTTAATTAGACTTTATTAAAAATTTTAGTAAACCGATATCGAGTAACACATGAACAACCTAACTGGCTAACTCGTTTACACCCTTATACATTGCTTTCAACCATACGTTCATGACTACCCATATCCATGGAATGATCACTTCTATATAAACTACTCATTTTCAGATGATATAAACATAATTAATCATGAGTTTAGAAATTCGTTTAGAACAACTAAATCTAGCCAATAATTTTTTTAAGACCCAAAATTATTTGTTTCAAAATGATGTTAGATGGTTGCAAAATTAAAACACATGATATTACATAATTGGTATGGAATTTAATTAATGGTTTAGAGTTGAAATTATGATGAGTAGCAAAGGGTAGGAATATAAAGTAAAAATGACAAACAAGTGTTTTGAAAGTGATGAAATTGTAGCTAAATGTGGCATATTCAGAAATATGATCCAAGATAGTGAGACAAGGAAATCATGAAATTGTGGACACCAACTTCATTTTGAAATTGGCTTCGTATGTCACAATACGACGTGTGTGTCCGTTGTTTTGGAGGCATGTAGGACCATTCACATTTATTCCTCTTTAACCACTCTCATCTTATTACGTTAGACGGTGAAACTAGTTGGTTACTCGAGTTTACGAACCAAAACATGTATCTTTTTAGTATGTATATAAAAGGTTTAGGTTGATTTGAAATATTATTTTAAAAAAGAGAAAAACTTTCATTTTTCTCCCTGTGGTTTGGTCGTTTTGACGGTTTTGCCCCAATCCTTTAAAAATAGTCATTTTACTCCCTGATCTATGAAGCTTATCACGATTTCACTCCCCGCCCCAAACGGCATCCATTTTAAACGTTAAAAACTCTCAGGTTTCAATCTAGGTATTGGTCTAGTTATGGTTATAATTGTCTATCATGTGTTACGCACGTGACAATTTTTAACGTTTAAAATGGATGTTGTTTGGGGGCGAGGAGCAAAATCGTGATTGGGCTTCATAGATCAGGGAGCAAAATAGAAGTTTACTCTTTATAAAAACTTTTTTGGAAAAGAGTATAATGTAAATATGATTAGAGAAACAATAATATTTTGATCTGAGTTATTATGGTTGAGTACTTGATCTTATTAGTAGTTAAAAGTCTTTCTTATGTTTTCCCGAAAACTAAAATCACAATTAAAAATGTCATAAATTTCTTTTACTTCTAAAAGTGTTTAATCTTTTAAGGAAATTTAAATATTAAAAATTTCAACTTTCACCTTTTGAGATTAATCTCAGCTCTGAAACTGTTTATAGACAATCCAAACTTTAACTTATATACTCCCCCGATCATCCCATACTAACTGAAGGTTGACCCGTCTACCTTTCGATGGCATGTATTCTTGATATGAGATCAATGGAGAAAAATACGTTTAAAGTTAAACATTTACTGATTTGGGTTTAGTCCCAACTTATAGGTAATAGTTGAGATTATTAAAATCCAATTTCGGCCAATGAGCTATAGCTCAATTAGCATTGGAGGGGAAGTGAAGATTTCAGTTTCATGCCAGAGGTCTCAAGTTCGAATTTGATCCCAACCGGGTTTTGCCGCAGTGAGCTTTGGGTGGCGGGTTTTCCCTGAAACTGGTGATGGTGGGTTTGAGGTATCTAGCACTATTTGCGATCGCAGGCGTGTGTGGTCATCTTTTGCCATTGAGTTACCCCGGATAGCCGAACATTTATTTTGTTGACCATTAAAAAAATTAAAATCCAATTACCCGTCTTTTGAACATTTACTTCTAAAACTATGAAGAAATAACTTCAACTAATATACGTTGTATTAAATTTTAGAGTAAGCTACGATTTTGGCCCCTGTGGTTATATCATTTTTACCCTCTTAGCCCAAAATAGAATTTTTTAACATCTATGCCCCCATGGTCTCTATAACTAACTATTTTGGCTCCTGAATTTAACTCAACCCATTACCCTGGTTAATTAATTGTCACATGTAACTCACATGATGGGCATATTAGTAAATTCACCTCCCTAAAGCATGTCATTTACATATTTATTTTCATTTAATTATATATAATATCAAATAACTTATCTTCATTTAAATATTAGGTGTGTATGTTTAATATAATATATATAAATAGGAAAGGTAAGAGGAGAGAACGATTTGAAGTGTGAGAACAGTGAGAACGATTTTCAGCCATAGGATCTTTGTGATTTGTGGTTAAGATGATGCGGTGGCATTTTTGTAAATAATGGGAACCTTATAACTACCAGGAGGGGTAAAATTGGAAGATCCAAACAAGAGTACACATGCTAATCACATGCCATTTTTCCCCCATCATATTTAAACGCCAATAACTTTTTTATACGTGATTATTTTTCTAAAAAAAATTACACAATAAAACTCAACGTTTTTTATCTTTCCAACGAGAATACTATTGATATACTTTTAGAAAAAATATGAAATGGGTTTTATGGCGTTTTTCTGAACTAGGTGTTTTATGGCGTTTTAGACTAGTTATTTTTATGGCGCTTTTCTGAACTATGTGTTTTTATGGCGTTTTAACTACGTATTTTCATGGCGTTTTTTTGAACTGAGTGTTTTATGGCGTCTTAAACTGAGTTTTTCATGGCGTTTTTCTGAACTAAGTGTTTTATGGCGTTTTAACTGTGTATTTTCATGGCGCTTTTCTGAATTTGGTGTTTTTATGGCGTTTTATTTTGAACACCCAGTTCATGTGTGTGGGTTTTTTTGACAATATTACCCCTTAGTGTAATTTAGCATCAATGACACATGTCAACTCCAAAATCGTTCTCACCGTTCTCACACTTTTTACCGTTCTCTCTAAATCCTGACCCTATATAAATAATGTATATAATAACATATAATACGTTCAGATCCCCAAATCCACCACCACCCACACTACCGCCATAACTACTTCTACCACTCACCTCCACCACTGACACCTACCTCCACCACCTTCATCCCTCGGATTCTTCAACCCTTCCCCAATTCATTTACTGTAAGCAAGAATAAGTGTTCCTACGAAACCCAATTTCATTTTCAACCCTAAAATCCATCCCCCAAATCAAACCACAACCTCTGCCAAAAACTGAAACTTACATAATCTCACTCAACAGATTTGTAGTCATCCATCCCTAAAACAATAAAACCTCCAATTCTCATACACCAAATTGTTCTTATTTCAGTGTATGAGCAAGACGTCGATTGGAAAATCGACGATGCGGCGGCGGTAATACAAATAATGTTGTTTGAAGAGGCGTTTTGGCGACGAGTTGTTACTGAGTTGGGATTTTGAGTCGTTACCGGTGGTGGTGGGTGATGATGGTGGTGTGGTGGTGCTGGGTGATATTGTTGTGTGGAGTTTGAGTTTAGAAGGAGAAAGACAAAGGGGTGACGGTTACAGGTGGCATGTGGTGATGGTGGACATTGGAGGAGGTGGAGGAGTAACTGTTAGTGGTTGTAGTTGGTGTTTTAGCGAAAGCTTTGGTGTGTGTATATGTGAGACTTCTGAACAATATGCAGATCACCATGTGTGAAATTAGGGTTTGAGAGGGAATGGTGAAGAAGATGAAGTGATAAAGAAAAGACTAGGGTTTTGTTTATAAAGTAAGTAAAACACTTAGTTCATGTGAGTTGCATGTGACAACTAATTAACCAGTGTAATGGGTTGAGTTAAACTCAGGGGCCAAAATAGTTAGTTATAGAGACCATGGGGGCACAAATGTTAAAAAAATTCTATTTTGGGCGAATAAGGTAAAAGTGATATAACCACAAGGGCCAAAATTGTAATTTACTCTAAATTTTTTTTGTAGAGAACAATGTTATTGAGTAAGTTGCCATTTTAGTCCAAATAGTTTTTTTTCTTCTCTGGGTCTCTGACTTTTATTTTTTCTTGCCATTTTGATCATATTGTCTAACTTAGTCTAAAAACCAGGTTATAATCAGGGGACTTTTTGGCATTAAATTATTATGAGATTTATAAATTATGTTGCAAACTACCCCTGGGTATCACTACACAACAGTTATGCCAAAAATACCCCTGGTTATAACCAGATTTTTAGACTGAGTTAGGCAATGTGATCAAAATGGCAAAAAAATGGAAAAGTCAGGGACCCAGAGGAGAAAAAAAAACTATTTGGACTAAAATGACAATTTGGACCAAACCTCAGGGACTAAAATGGCAATTTACTCTATGGTTTTTCGGCTCGAAATAAATATAAAACAATATATTCATCTTGTCAATCGGTGATGATTAGTGATGGATTTAAGAATAATAACATGAAAAATATAGGAGTTTAATTAGTTAAATATGATAAGCATAAGAGTTTAATTAGTTAAAGATAAATTTGTATAAGGCAATTAGGGAGATGCCTTTGTTTGCTTGTCAACTTAAAAAAGAATCTCACCCACAATATTAAAGTTGGTTAAACATGCGTGCACCCTATGCAAATTGTAAGGTCTTTATCTATATGGGCTTGCAACCATCAATGAAGAGGTTATGATCGAGAAAAATTGGTGTTGGTTAAGCCGTCAACCCCAAACTACTTATATTTTGAAAGACCATTTTGCATGCTTCTAACTTATTTCCAAATTAAACAATTACTATAAAGTATGTTATCTTTTGTGTGTGAACCAAAAATCTTGTATATGAATCGCCTACTTTCATATCATCGAGTCAAATAAGAGGTTATCTTGTATGTACACGACTGTCAAGGGACAGACCTTCACCTAACTGAGGGTTCTGTGGGTGGGCACCCCCTAAAAAAATCTTTTAGTGTATTTTATTGGTTAAAATCCGATCACACCCCATAAAATTTGCTTGAACCTCTCGTTCACTCATTCATAAAATAATTTCTTGATATGCCGCTAAATATTTATAACGAATTGTGAATTAATTGTCTAAAATGGCTTAAAACGAGATGTTCATGAAATTCAACATAATCTATAAAGAACGTCTAAGATGTAAATAAACTCTGTCTCATCTTTTCAATGATCTTGAAGTTTGACATCGTTTCGTTTACTATTTAACTATTTTTAATTTAGAGTGAATTTTAAGGATTGTCCTTTATCTTTATACCTATTTTCAGGCGTTGTCCTTTATGTTCAAAATTGATGAGTTTTGTCCTTTATGTTTTCATATTATACACGTTTTGTCCTTTAGGCTTAACCCTGTTAGTTTTTTCAGTTAAATTTTGTCATGTGCTTTGCACATGAGGACATTTTTGTGAATTCAAAGGTAAGTTCAACGGTAGATTTATAGTTCAAAGCTTCTACAACCTTTGAATTGACAAAAATGCCCTCATGTGCAAAGCACATGACCAAATTTAACTAAAAAAACTAACTAGGTTAGGCCTAAAGGACAAAACGTGTATGATATGAAAACATAAAGGACAAAACTCGTCAATTTTGAACATAAAGGACAGCGCCTGAAAATGGGTATAAAGATAAAGGACAATCCTTGAAATTCACTATTTAATTTATATAGAGTTAAATGCCATTTTAGTCCCTGTGGTTTGGACCATTTTGCCAGTTTAGTCCAAAGGTTTCATTTTTAACCTGTGGGTCCAAAAAGGTTTCACAGTTGCCATTTTAGTCCACTTGGTTAACTTCATTCATTTTTTCTGTTAACGAGACGGCCAATTTAGTCATTTTGTATGTAATTCTGTTAATTAAAAGGGCAATTCAGCCATATAAAATGACCGAATTGGTCTTCTCGTTAACAGAAAAAATGGATGAAGTTAACCCAGTGGACTAAAATGGCAACTGTGAAACCTTTTTGGACCCACAGGTTAAAAATGAAACCTTTGGACTAAACTGGCAAAATGGCCCAAACCACAGGGACTAAAATGGCAGTTTACTCGTTTATATATTTATAGCTAAATATATAGCAAAAAATAAAAATTATGGTTATATAATATAGAGTATGAGTTGGCTACAAAGACAATTTTTTCTTACAAAGGGTAGGAAACGACCACATAATAACATGTGGCAAGTAGTTATTTTAATGAAAATAACAAGTAGGTAATTTTATATTTATTCTATTTATGGTATATATTTATTATAACTAATGCATGAGAAATTTAAGAAAACCAAATATCACATTGAAACCGAATTGATAGTTATCATCATCATCACCATGATCATCATCATACTCAGTAAATCCCACCAACAGCAGAGCTAAGTTAGGGTCTAAAGAGGGTAAGATGTAAACAGCCTTACCTCTATCCCGTATATTAGGATCGATTCATTGTTTATCATTCAAGTCGCAATTCTTCTTCTTCTTCTAAAGTGGTTCGCTGAAAAAAAAACCATGGCGTCACAGTGTGTTTTATCACTAAAACACACTACTATGAACACACTTAATATCCAACATCAAGTGCAGTAAAACACAGTACTAGTATCCAACATCAAGTGCGGTAAAACACAATAGTATGATCAAACTTTAAAAAAACACGTTGTCTTCAACAAAACATACTGAATACATGTACATGCAGGATCTAATCACAATGTAGCTTTAACACATCAATCCTTAAAATAATATCAATGTAAAAAACAACACCTTTACCAAGTTAGGCACTTGTTCGTCACATTGTGTTTTATCACTGAAACACACTACAATAAACACATCTAGTATCCAACATGAAGTGCAGTAACACACTACTATGATCAAACTTAAAAAACACGTTTTTAACAAACACACTGAATACATGTATATGCAGGATCTAATAACAATGTAGCTTTAACACATCAATCCTTAAAACAATATCAATGTAAAAAACACCTTTACCAAGTTAGTCACTTGTTCGTCACATTGTGTTTTATCACTAAAACACACTATTATGAACACATCTAGTATCCAACATCAAGTGCAATAAAACACAGTACTATGATCATCTCTTACGCTAGTATTTTATGCCGAATTTGTAATCTTGATCCATGATTCTAGCTAATTTTGGTATGCGAGATGGTTATCGATAGTGGGTTTTAGATATAGAGAAGGAAATGTGCGAGATTTTGGGAGGTGTGTTATTTTTGGCAGTTATTCGATTGATTTAAAACAGGTAAATGACCAGACTACCCCTAACCTATTATAACAATTAATTAATGACTCACAAATATTACAAAAATGCCACCAACTTGATCTCAGCCATTAAATACACCCATCCAATGGCTAGGATCGCTTCTTACACTTTGTAGGAAAAACACACTTAGCGCAGGAACCCCACTCATATAATATAATATCAATATTATTTTTGAACGGCATAATTATATTAATTAACCTCGCTAGACATGAACTTGTTTATTAAACAAACTCCGACTTGAGCTTGAACTTATCTCGAAATTATTTTAGTTTGTCTTGGTTTAACTATTTTTTATAGGGTAAATTACTTTTTGAGTCCATGTGTTTTAGTGGTTTTAACCACTTGAGTCCAAAATCAAAAAGTTTAACGCCCTGAGTCCCTAGCCATTTATTTTATAACGTTTTGAGTCCAATTTTGTTTATTTTATAACGATTTGAGTCCAAAAAATTGGACTCAAAAGGTTAAAATTTGGACTCATAAGGACTCAAATAGTTAATGAAAATGCTTATAGGGACTCAGGTCGTTAAACTTTTTGCTTTTGGACTCAACTAGTTAAAACCACTAAAACACAAGGACTCAAAAAGTAATTTACCCTTTTTTATAACAATAACACTAGCTCCTACTTTATTGCACCAATAATTTTAAATTATTCTCTCTTGCGGATCATGAGTTAGGATAAGGATAAATTCCTTTATATTAAATTTAGAAAAAAAAAGATAAGCATTTATAAATAGCTCATGGATACATACATATCGATCTATTCTTGGAATAAAATGATAAAGTGATTAACTAATATCATTATCAATTCACCATCTCAAACATCTCATTAACCAAGTTACCATCTTTTCCAAGAATAAACAATCTATGAATACAAGTTTTGGTTCGCTCATGAACAAAAACACCAAAAAGCAGAAACCGATCAACACTCGATGTTTTTAGCACAACAGATCAATTTTTATATAAGGGACAACTGTCTAGCAGTACTTATGCGTTGGATAAGACTTTATCTTTTCAAGTGATAAAAATTTAATCCTCGCGATGAACGAAAAAATGTAGTTTAACTGTAGAATTAGAGAGAGTGTGAGTCGTCGTTCTAAAAATATATAAATTTTTGAACAACCAGTTTTTGTCAATTACCATCTAAATTAATAATGGGATATTGAATCTAAATTACCCAAACTTTCACCAATTGGCTGTTAACACTCCAACTTTCGATTCGTACCACAACACGATCATCTTTTAACTTATTTTCCCTTGGCACTCCCAAACTAATTAAACCATAACCCAATTAGTTTTTTTTTTTTTTGCTAATGTGACACTTTATTTGATGACACGGCTTTTTTTTGCCGACGTGGCAACTAATGTGGCATTTTTTATGACGTGACAGCTGATTTGGCGCTTGACATGACGTTTTTATGACGTGACAGCAGACGTGGCAGCTAACGTGACATTTTTTATGACGTGGTATCTTACGTCAGCTAACTGTGTTAGAGTTCAGTTAGTTAGGGAGTGCCAGAGGAAAATAAGTTGAAAGTTGGGAGTGCTGTGAAATAAATCGAAAGTTAAAAGCGCTATCGACTAATTGACGAAAGTTGAGTTTATTTAAATCTAATATGTTATTAATAAAATAAATGTTATATTAATTTCAAGAAGGATTTAGAATTTGCCAAAGCTATTTTCCGGGTAGGAAAGAAAGTCATAGCTCATAACAAACTTAAGGTTGAAAAGGGTGCAATCTCAATCCCAACTCAACTAAAGATTTGATGACGTGAATTGTATCCTAAAGAGAAACGATGTTACGATTTTTCCATTCAGGGTAATCATCACCCATCCAACTACCTCAAAGTTTTTTTGTTTTTATAATTCATATATAAATGTCTTTTTTTTGAAAGGTGTGAATTATTCGCGAATGTCGAGAGGTCTAGCATACGTTGTCTTAACCGGGTCCACGCTAGAGAGCCCCCTCGCACAATAGATCCCCAATTTAAACCCCTCAATGAGAAACCTCTATCACCAAGACTCGAACTTGAGATCTTGAGGGGAAAACTCACCCGAACCCACCATAAGTAAAACTTAAATACCCGTGGCCACCACTAGAGCACTAGTGATGATTCATATATAAATGTCTACTTATAGTTTTTCTTATGAATAAATTTGTACAATGGGAGATGAGTTTTGTTTTGAATTAAAAAAATAACGTTTAGTGGGCTTTAATATTGAAGTGGTGCAATGGGAATTGCAAAATAATATTTCCTTTTTACTTTTTTTTTATAATATTTCCTTTTAACTTCCTTTTTTGTTGGATTGAACTTATGGAAAACGTGTGCTGACGTCATATATAGTTGTCACTGTTGTTTTCGTTCAGTGGTTTATAAAACCCGAGCTTGAATTTAACTCATGCGAGAGTCCTGGTTTCATGTTTGATACCTTGTGTATTCCAAGTTTGATTTATAAGGGTGTTATTTAGACAACTTAAGCGAACTTTGAATTAGTAGTGGATAGGAGATGTTGGTTAAATAGATTACATGTCTTACCATAAATGATGTGTTTAGGACCAGATACGCAACATATTCTATCAGAATCATGCAGTTAAGCATGCTGGTTTGAAAGTACTATGGGAATGTTGTTCGTGATAGTGGGGAGACCTCATCAAGGACGTGTGTACCTTAGGATGTGTGTGTGAGTGGGTGGGTGCGATTGGGGGGGGGGGGGTGAGGTAGCACATTAGATGAGTCTCACAGTGACCATAAAACCAATGATGGTGCGTTAAATAAACTGCACCAACTTACATGACATGACGATTGACACGTTTGGGGCCACATACATCCCATCAAACTTCCATAGTTAAGCATGTAGATGTAACAATACTACAAGAACATGTGACCTACTAGGAAGATTTCATGGGATCGTCACTCATCACCAACAAAAATGTGAACTGGTTGGGCAACGTATACAATATTATGGTTGCGATGAGGATGTTACAATAACACACGATAAAAACAAAGAATTATGACATTTACTTATACTTAAAACTATGCCAACTAAAAATTGCAGTTCGTAAACAAAATAATACTACATGGTTTTACTTTTTTTTAAACTCCTAACAAACATGTTTCATTCAAGTCCAATGAACATGTTATTGTTAGGTTGGGTTTAATTTTAGATTTCACTAGTAGACAAACCCTTTAACATTTGTATAATATGCTTAATTAAGACTCTAAGAACTTACTTAAAACTTTTCTAACCGTCAAGCCGGTAACTAGTTCAATTGTCCCTTGTCAAAACCCTACCAGCCCAACTAGTAACATTTTAACTCATACAAACAGAATGACAAAGGATCTGATTCCTGGTTCACCGATCTAGCCGCACACCAAGTTTTAAAATCCGGTTTTTATATCGTACCGGATTAGGCCTCAGAAACGGTTTAACCCAGTGTATCGGGCGATTTAACCAAGTGTATCAGATGGTTTAACCGGTTCTACTGGACTGTTCAACCGGTACTACCTGCCGGTTTGAACCCGTTTTTAAAACATTACCACACACTTTGGTTTTTGTAAATCGGTCTTGTGAATTAAACTTGTAGGTTTATACTTTATAGGAAGAAAAGTTGTTGTCAAAATAAAGTAAATAATTTGATGTGGGTTTTGTACAGTTTAACTACTTGTATAGGTCCTTCTTTTTTTTTTTGAAGGGTGACTTTCTATGTACAGGACCTGTAGGTCACCGGGTTCTTGTCAAAGACAATCCCCCGTCAATCCGTGTTGCGGGCGCGATGTTCTATCGGGCCCCGGCCGCGTACGGGAACTGACCTTCGCCCAGAAACCATACTGCCCCCACACGGGTAGAGCCGCTGGGGTAACAGCCGGGTGAAAACCGGGTTGCCCTCCGGATCGAACCATTCCTCGGTAGGAGCGATCCATCATAGGGACGTCCCCCCTCCCAAAGTGCCAGAGCCGGGAGTCGAACCGGCGACCTCACAAAGAGGGAACCGGCCCAACCCAACCTTTGGCTAACATTTGGAATTTTTTTTTTATAATAACATAAAACCATAAAAAAGAAGTTAAATAAAGAGAGAGAGACATGAACAGATGAACTTAATCACTTACACATTTTATAATAATAAAATATTTTTCAAAACAATAATAATATTCCGTCAAAGGGGAGAAGAAGGTTGAGTCTTGTTTACGCAAACACACACACAGACACTTTTCGGTCACCTTCTCCAATTACTATAAAGAACCCTCACTTTCCTCCTTACATCCACACGCACACATCTTCTTCTCCCTCTTCATCATCCAAACACAATCCTTATTTTCTTCAAAATGGATTCTTAAACATTTCCCATATTACTAAAACTCTTGTGTTTCAATTCAAAGATATTGTTGTTGGAAAAATTATATTGGGATATGGAAAAACTTAATTTTATAAAAGATGGTGTGTTAAGGCTGCCTCCTGGTTTTAGATTTCATCCGACAGATGAGGAAGTGGTTGTACAATATTTGAAGCGCAAAGTACAATCATTTCCTTTGCCTGCTTTTATTATTCCTGAAGTTGATGTTTGCAAGTCTGATCCTTGGGAGTTACCAGGTAATGTTTTTGTTGTTCAGTGTTCACATTTGTTGTGAGTGATTTATATATACATATATATAGAGGTTTGATTGTGTTTTAGATATATGTGAATATGATTGTGTTATTATTTTTGCTTATTTTGCTTTCATGATTATTATTTGGTTATGTATCTACTTCCATTCTTATCTAGCTATACTCTGTTTATACACAAGGCCGGTGGGTATACTAGTCAAGTCGCTTGTATGCTACTAGAGTTGTTTTTGCTAAAAGCTGGCCGAATTTAAACGAGCTCGATCCTAAAAAAAAGTTTTTTTTTTTTTTTTTTAAATAAACCAATAGAGTCCGAGCTTCATTTATCGAGCTCACTATCGTGGTTAAACGAGTCTAATGTTTATATATTTTTATAATAATATTGTCGCTTATCAATTTATGATAAAAATAACTGAATAACATATATCTATACTATATAATTATGTTATATCTAAAAATTATTAGTAAAATATAGAGTAAATTGTCATTTTAGTGCGTGTGGTTTGGCCCAAAATGTCACTTTGGTCCAAATAGTTTTTTTTCTTGGATCTCTAACGTTTGCTATTTTTTTCGTCATTTTAGTCCATTTCGGTGACTTTGTAAAAAAACAGCAAACGTCAGGGCAACTGGCTAGAGGAGAAAATAACATTGTTGCTTTTATATTTATGCTGAAAGTAACTTAATAACATTATATATAAAAGTTATTAGTAAAATATATACAAAATAGGTATAAATAATATACTACAAAGTAATTAATAAATAATAAACTAACTAAGTTGTTACTGAGCTTAAGCTAAAATAACTACTCGTGAGTCGAGCGAGCTCAAGTATATTAAATTAGTCGAGCTTAAGCGTAAATTAGCTCACGCTAGGCTCGTTTACACCTGGAGTCAAAGAAGTTGTTTGATTATTAATATATTCTTCTTAATTTCAATCATATTCATTATAGTAAGCCTTTTTTGTGTTGTATACTCAATTTAGGTGACTGCGAGCAAGAAAGGTTTTTTTTTCAGCACAAAAGAAGTCAAATACCCGAATGGGAACCGATCGAATCGGGCTACTTTATCCGGGTATTGGAAAGCAAACGGATTAGATAAAAAGATTGTTTCTTCAGACAACAATCAAGTTGTGGGCATGAAGAAAACACTCGTATTTTACAAAGGAAAACCCCCACACGGGTCACGAACCGATTGGATCATGCACGAGTACAAACTCACCACCCCTCAACCCAAGAACCCGACTCAGGTTTCCTTCTAATTGATACAATTTTGATTTGAATACACAAACATATTTAGTTAACAATTTGTTTTTGTTGTCTCAGGGTATGGAAAATTGGGTTATTTGCAAAATTTTCTTGAAGAAAAGAGGAAGTAAAGTTAGCAAGTACAATGAAGAGCCAATTGGGATAACTGATTGTAAATCGGTAAAATCAAAGCTAGTTTTCTACGATTTCATGTCAGCTAGTAAGAAGAGAAGAACTGATTTGAATTCGACTCCGGTTTCATCATCTTCGGGTTCAAGCGGGATCACGGATGATGCCG
This sequence comes from Helianthus tuberosus, assembly GCA_030545235.1. Lineage (NCBI taxonomy): Eukaryota > Viridiplantae > Streptophyta > Magnoliopsida > Asterales > Asteraceae > Helianthus > Helianthus tuberosus. The sequence goes on from JARYGA010046105.1 coordinate 1,288,912, forward strand.
GTTCTTGTGATGAGCATGAAGAGAATAGCCATAACCCGGATGATGTTAAGAATTTAAGGAAACAATCGTCATAAATTGATATTCTTTTTTTAAAGATTATCCTAAGTCTAATTTAATTTAGTAATTGGTTATTATTATTTATTGGCCTTTAGTTTTCAAGATTCCCATGAAAATAATTCAATTTTAAGTGAATTTCAAGAATTGTCCTTTATCTTTATACCCATTTTCAGACGTTGTCCTTTATATTTAAAATTGACGAGTTTTGTACTTTATGTTTTCAAATCATACACGTTTTGTCCTTTAACCCTAACCCAGTTAGAATTTTCTGTCAAATCTGGTCATGTGCAATGCACATGAGGGTAAAATTGTCTTTTCAAATATTCTTTAAAAATACATATAAAAGAAAAAAATATTATATATCATAAAAAAGGGCCTTCTTCCCAAAATCAATCCCATTTCAAAACCCTAATTTCACTCAAAGAGCTGCAACAATTCATGGTATGGTCTATCTCTTGGTTCAACTCCTCAAATGTCTCCACCTACTTCGGAGATAAAGATATCAGTGGCGGACCCATAAATTTTTAGCTGGGGGTGCGGATGAGGTATTCAACCATATTTTCAAGGGGTGCGGTCGGATTTTTTGCCTAAAATATACACTAATTTTTTTTCAAGGGGTGCGGCCGCCCACCCTGGCCAAAGGTTAGGTCCGCCCATGAAAGATATCGGATTTAAAAGCTTTTCAAAGCCATACATCGAGGGAAGCGTTATGAAGACGCTAGTTCCATATATCGAAGTTGTCATACTTGACGAAGGCCACCATTTTATCCAGCACGATAAACCTTAAGAAGTCTGTGATGAGATCATATCCTTTATTCAGAAACTAGCCAAAAACTAGGATCACAGGGTCTGTTTATTTATGTATCAAAACTAGCACGAATAAGTTAATGTATTGAGACCATTAGACCAATGTTGCTTTTGCTGTTTGTGTTTGCAATTTCCATCTTTAATAATACTTGAAACCTTGATTCAGTGATTCCTTGAATATGTACCAATTTTGATGCTGGCAGTTGGTGGAGACATCTGAGGAGTTGAACCAAGAGATAGACCATACCATGAATTGTTGCAGCTCTTTGAGTGAAATTAGGGTTTTGAAATGGGATTGATTTTGGGAAGAAGCCCTTTTTTTATGATATATAATATTTTTTTCTTTTATATGTATTTTTAAAGAATAGGTTGAAAAGACAATTTTACCCTCATGTGCATTGCACATGACCAGATTTGACAGAAAATTCTAACTAGGTTAGGGCTAACGGACAAAACGTGTATGATTTGAAAACATAAAGTACAAAACTCGTCAATTTTAAACATAAAGGACAGCACCTGAAAATGGATATAAAGATAAAAGACAATTCTTGAAATTCACTCTCTAATTTTTAGATGAGATAAAAGAATGAAATGTTATCAATGGATATTTTCTTTCAGTTTCATTTTTGAAACTTCATCAAGTAGTGATGATTTACATACATTGGTTTTCATATGTTCCAGTTAATGTATTTGATAAGTATACTGTTGTGTGTTGAGGTGTAATTTCAATGGTCAACATTAGTCAACTGTTCTTAATCATAATAGTCAACTGAAGTCAACTGCAAAAGTCAAAGTTCACAGAAGTTAAGTTCGTTTTAAAGGTTTTGGGCTAGAAGTGACAAGTTGCTGATAGTTGAATGTTTTGTCTATAAACAGAGGAAGTATAGAAGTCCGGGGGGTGTTTCTGTAAAGTTCAAGATTGGTAGTTAACTGTTGTTAAGAGCCGTGGTTATAAATAGAGGATGTGCAGTGGTTTTAGGGCAATCCTTTTGCTCTCATTTTTGTTCTAATTCAAGTTCTTTCTTTGTAATTCATGTCTTGTAATTCTCAATTCTTGTATTGAATAATCAGTATTCGTTTGATTGATTCTTCAATTTCTCTTGATCTGTTCTTTCAATTCATTGATAATTCCGCTTTATAGTTAACAATTGGTATCAGAGCCATTGTTGGCTTGATCTTGAAAGAGGGTTTTCGTGCGAATCGATTGGAGAAACAAGAATGGTGACAAGCGCTAAGTTCGATATTGAAAGTTTTGATGGCAAGAATGATTTCAGTCTCTGGAGGTTGAAGATGAGGGCACTGTTGGTACATCACGGAGTTGTTGACGCTTTGAAGGGCGAAGCAGAGCTGCCTCAAGGGTTGACGGATAAAGAAAAGAAGGAAGTGATGGAGAAGGCTCATAGTGCAATCATTCTTAGTCTCGGTGACAGAGTTCTTAGGGAGGTTTCCAAAGAAACAACAGCTGCTGGTATTTGGTCAAAATTGGAAGGTCTGTATATGACTAAGTCATTAGCCAACAGACTATACCTCAAGAAATGATTGTATATGTTTCAAATGACATCTGGTAAGTCATTAGAAGACCACATTGATGAGTTTAACAAGATCATTCTTGATCTTGAAAACATTGAAGTGGAAATTGATGAAGAAGATAGAGCTATAATCTTTTTGTTATCATTACCAGTGTCATATGAGCATTTTTTTGATACAATGATGTTTGGTAGAGAAAGTTTGACCATGGAGGAGGTTGTTTCAGCAATGAATTCTAAAGAATTACAAAAGAAAGGAGATGTGAAAGATGATGGGTCTGATGGGTTATACATCAGAGGAAGACCAGAACAAAGGGGTAACAAGAGTAAAGGTTCTTTTAATAGGTCTAAGTCAAAGACCAAGAGAAGGTGTTTTGTTTGCAATTCTGAAAAGCATTTTAAGAAAGATTGTCCTGAATGGAAAAAGAAAAAGGCTGAGTTCAATCAAAACAAGAAACATGTCAATGGATCCCCAGAAGGTTCTTGTGAAAGTTATGAGAGTGCTGATGTCCTTATGGTGACCAAGATGGAATCCAGTTTGTTGTGGATACTAGATTCAGGCTGTTCTTATCACATGACCCCTCATAGAGAGTTCTTCAAAGAGTTGAAGATGGAATCACAGGGCTATGTTCAATTAGGTGATGATCATCCGTGTCAGATTAAAGGTATTGGAACCATCTCTTTCAAGTTAAACAATGGAACAGTGATTGACATTACAAATGTGAGATATATACCTGAATTAAAAAGAAATCTTATATCCTTGGGGACTTTTGAAAAGAAAGGGTATACAGTGGTTTTAAGGGATGGTAAGGCAAAGATTGTAAAAGGGTCACTGGTAGTGTTAACTGGTTCAAGAAGAGATAATAATACTTATATGTTGGATGGTAAAGTTGAGGTGGGTTCAGTTTCAGTGGCTGAGGGTAAAACAGTCAATAATGCTATGAAGTGGCATAGGAGGCTTGGCCATATGAGTAATCAGGGTTTAATGGAATTAAAGAAGCAAGAAGTTATTGAAGATTTAGACAATTGTGACTATGGAGATTGTGAAAATTGTCTGCTAGGGAAAGCTAAGAGGGTTAAGTTTTCTAAAGGCATACATAGAACTAAGGGTGTTTTAGACTATGTTCATGCTGATCTTTGGGGTCCTACAAAGAATCTGTCATTAGGAGGAGCTTCTTATTTTCTGTCATTAATAGATGATTATTCAAGAAGGGTCTGGGTGTATATTCTGAAGCACAAGAATGAGGCTTTCTCAAAGTTTAAAGAATGGAAGGTTTTGGTTGAAACTCAGGCTGAAAGAAAGATAAAGAAGCTGAGAACTGATAATGGGTTGGAATTTTGCAACAATGAGTTCAACAATTTCTGCAAGAAATATGGGATAGCAAGGCATTTGACTATTCCAGGGACCCCACAGCAAAATGGGTTAGTTGAAAGAATGAACAGAACCCTATTAGACAAAGTCAGGTGTATGCTGATTGAGTCTGGTCTGCCTAAGAGTTTTTGGGCAGAAGCCTTGAAGACTGCTGCATATATTGTCAATATATCACCATCTTCTGCAATAAATATGATGGTTCCAATGGAAAAATGGTCTGGTTTGAAAACAGATTACTCTGATTTAAGAGTGTTTGGCTCCTTAGGCTATTCACACATTAGTCAAGGGAAGCTGAATGCTAGGGCTCAAAGGTGCATTATGTTGGGATATTCAGAAGGGGTGAAGGGACATAGACTATAGAGGCTTGAAGAAGGCAGTCCCAGGATTGTGGTTAGCAGAAATGTTGAATGGATGGAACATATTCTTTATAAAGATGTTGTTAAGAAGGCCAATGTGGGTCAGGATCATGATCCAGGGGTTCAAATTGAGGTGGAGTTACCTCTAAATGAAATGAAGGCTTCTGAACAACAAGTTACTGATCAACCAGAGAGTTCTCATGGTGCAAGTCCAGGTTATAGTATTGCAAAAGACAGACCAAGAAGACAGATAGTGGTACCATCAAAGTATAGAGATGATATCTCTGCTTTTGTGTTCAGTGTGGCTGAAGAAGAAAGTATGTATGAGCCTTTAACATACTTTGAAGCAGTGAATTCTTCTAATAAAGAGAAGTGGGAACAGGACATGAAAGATGAGATGCATTCTTTGTATAAGAATGAAACCTGGGAATTAGTTGACAGACCAAAAGATCAAAAGCTGGTAGATTGCAAGTGGATTTTCAAGATCAAAGAAGGAATGCCTGGTGAAGACCCACGATTTAAAGCCAGACTAGTGGCTAAAGGGTTTACACAAAAGGCTGGCATTGATTACAGTGAGGTGTTCTCTCCTGTAGTGAAGCATACTTCAATAAGGGCAATATTGTCATTAACAGCTGTTCAAGATTTAGAACTTGAACAGGTGGATGTTAAAACTGCTTTTCTGCATGGGAATCTTGAAGAGAAAATCTATATGAAGCAGCCTCAGGGTTTTGAAGACAGTGATAAGCCTGATCAGGTTTGTTTACTAAAAAGGTCACTGTATGGTTTAAAACAGTCACCAAGACAGTGGTATTTGAGATTTAATGGGTACATGGTGTCAAAGGGGTTTAAAAGAAGTGAATATGATACATGTGTGTATTATAAGGAGTATGATACTAAGGAGTTCATTTATTTGCTACTATATGTTGATGATATGCTGCTGGCTTGTAAAGATAAGGGTCAAATATCAGCTACTAAGAGAATGTTGATGGCTGAATTTGATATGAAGGAATTAGGAGAAGCAAAGAAAATTCTGGGTATGGAAATTCATAGAGACAGAGGTTTGAAACAGATAAAGTTGTCTCGGTATTCTTATTTGAAGAAGGTATTAACAAATTTCCATATGAATGATTGTAAAGCAGTGGTTACACCGTTGGCTATGCATTTCAAACTGTCTAGTTTGGATTCTCCTCAAACAGATGAAGACAAGGGTAAAATGGTCAATATTCCTTATGCAAATGCTGTTGGAAGCCTTATGTATTTGAAGATATGTACTAGGCCAGATATCAGTTATGCTGTGAGTGTTGTCAGCAGATATCTAAGTAATCCTGGAAGACAGCATTGGGAAGGTGTAAAATGGATTTTGAGGTATCTAAATGGAACCAGAGATCTGGGAATTGTGTATGGAAATTTTGATGATCAGGATGCAATAGTGAAAGGGTATGTGGATTCTGATTTTGCTAAAGATGCTGATAAAGGCAGGTCCATCACAGGGTATGTTTTCAAGGTCCTTGGTGGTACAGTGAGTTGGAAGGCTTCTTTGCAACATGTTGTGGCTTTATCCACAACAGAAGCTGAATTTATAGCTCTTGTGGAAGCAGTCAAAGAGTCTATATGGCTTAAAGGGTTTGTAAAAGAGATGGGAATTAATTTTCATGATGCTGTGGTATTATGTGATAATATGGGAGCTATTCAGCTGTCCAAGCATCAGGTTTTTCATGAAAGGTCCAAGGATATTAGTGTTAAAATGCATTGGATCAAAGAAGTGCTGTAAACTAGAGAGGTGAGAGTTGAGTATGTTGATACTGAACAGAATGCAGCAGATATACTTACTAAAAGTGTCCCTGGTGTTAAGTTTCTGCATTGTTTAAGTCTTTTGCATGTTACTTGACATCAGGGGTAGTTTGGTCATTTTTGAAATTATACCTCAAAGGCGGAGATTGTTATGTGTTGAGGTGTAATTTCAATGGTCAACATTAGTCAACTGTTCTTAATCATAATAGTCAACTGAAGTCAACTGCAAAAGTCAAAGTTCACAGAAGTTAAGTTCGTTTTAAAGGTTTTGGGCCAGAAGTGACAAGTTGCTGATAGTTAAATGTTTTGTCTATAAACAGAGGAAGTATAGAAGTCTAGGGGGTGTTTCTGTAAAGTTCAAGATTGGTAGTTAACTGTTGTTAAGAGCAGTGGTTATAAATAGAGGATGTGCAGTGGTTTTAGGGCAATCCTTTTGCTCTCATTTTTGTTCTAATTCAAGTTCTTTCTTTGTAATTCATGTCTTGTAATTCTCAATTCTTGTATTGAATAATCAGTATTCGTTTGATTGATTCTTCAATTTCTCTTGATCTGTTCTTTCAATTCATTGATAATTCCGCTTTATAGTTAACATATACATTTATAAGAAAAAATACTTAGTGAAACAAACATAAGGTTGCGTCAGTATCTTTAACTTTAATTAATATAATGATTTTGATTCTGACTTTTTAATTCATAATAATCATTTTGAAATTGTTAATCCAAACAAGCCTAACACAGCTAGAGGACAAAGGTTCTTTACTGGTTTGAAATATATGATGCACTTGAATTTAAGTTAATGGCTATCCATTAACCTATACATGTTGGGTCTATTGGGCTTCAACTGATCCCCCAACGGCCCTATCTTATATGTGAGTTTTTTTGGGTTACACGTCAATCCTTTTAAACTTTAATATTTTAATTTGTCAACCCGTTACGATTGATACCTATACTAATAAATGTATCCCCTAACTCTCACATACATGTAACACGCAATACACTTACATGAACAAGCTCATTATAAACATGAATTTGAACATCGACCTGTGGTCTCATTTTACATCACTTAGCTTAAACTAGGGGTGTAAACGAGCCGAGCTGAACCCGAGCACAACTGGGCTCAAGCTCGACTCGTCATGTTTTTATGAACTCGAGCTCGGTTCGGTTCGAGCATACTTCTTTGAGCTCGAGCTCGGCTCGCAAGTAAAGCCCAAAGCTCGAGCTCGGCTTGGGCTATTTTGAGAACAACCTCAAACGAGCTAAAAGCTTGGCTCGAGCATGCTTCAATATTGCTTGAACGAGCCAAAGCTCGGCTCGAGCTCGACTCGCCAATGTTATCATCATTATTAATATATTATATAAAAATAAATAAATTTTTGTTTGGGCTCGTTTAGGCTCGCGAGCCTAAACGAGATTTGTGTTCAAAGTTCGAGCTCGGGCTCGATAACTAAACTAAACGAGCTCAATTCAGGCTCGGGCTCGTTAAAGCTCGGCTCGTTTGAGCTTTTACCCGAGCCGATAACGAGTAGCTCTCGAGCCTCTAGGCTTGTTTACACCAGATTTTTAACGAGTAGCTCTCGAGCCTCCATATCTACCCCCATGATTTTTAAACGATGATAACTTTTCATATGTTAATATATTTTTAACAAAATTACACCATAAGAAGGAGCATTTTAATCCCTTTTATTTGAGTATGATATTGCTATATATTTTTACTTTAAAAATTAACACGTTACGTGATTACCCGTGTTCTCTGTTGCATCGCGCAAGCATTATTTTAGTGAGGTCCAACACGCATACTCTTAACACAACCCCAACCACGTCATCAGTTGTTGTAAATGAACTTCATGAATCTTTAACCAATATTAAAAATTATACTAAAAGGTAACTGAATATGAAGGTTTTAAACATCTAGTTTTCTATACGAAATCATAGCTACGTCATTCTGTTAAAGAATCCATAGAACAATTTTTCTCTAATCAAATTCCAAATTGTTCTATTTTAAGCATTGGTTTCTCAAAATTATTTCACCTATGTATATATAAATAGAAAGTCAATTTAATCGAAAAACAAAGACAACCGAATGAAAAATGAAAATAATTTTAAATTTTTCGTTAAATGGTTTGGTCGAACAAAAAGTTAAATCATCATTTGATAACCAATATTGCCAATAAATTATGTTCTTCAAATAACAACAATCAAACCAAACCAACTCATACTCACCCTACTTAAAAATATTCAACACTAGGTAATAAATGGGGTTACAAAAATCCAACAAGTGATCTAACTTCGTTACTAAATCATCAATTATCCATCTTTGGTTCTTGCCCATTAATCAAGTTTTAACTAGTTTTTCTTAATCCACAACCATCTATCACCAAAGTTACCCTAACATACAAATCCACTAACTCCATCTTTACTAAAAAAATTCAAATGTTAAGAATCTTCTCCATATCCGCTACATAAATGTAATAATTGGCACTTTTTTTTTATAGATTTCAAGCCTTGTCTCAACCGGCTTATGTACCCGACACACTTCACAGTCCTTGTTAAGTCTTCTGGTAAATTACTTTTTATTTTATACTTTTAATCGTAATTAATTTTAAGCTATTAGTTAATTTGACCGAAATATTAATTTCGTTTATGTTTTATTTTACGCCCCGCTTGCGGTATGCGCATATAATGTATATATGTGTGGGCCATCGGGGGCAAAAGTGAAAGTGCACTAATTTTAACGTTATTTTACTAATTTCGTGAAAATAACGTTAAAAGCTGAGGATGGTTAATCATGCATCATGTGGTGGCGTTGATAGCTAAAAGACAAAAGGGTACATGCACTAATCGAGTAATCGGTCTTTGTCTTGGTTGCTAAGTGTTATGTGTCTTATGTCCGAGGCTTGATGCAAAACTACTATCGAGTCGGGGGTCTCACTAGAAGCAGTCTCTCTATTCCTACGCGGTAGAGGTAAGGCTGTCTACATCTTACCCTCCTCAGACCCTACCTTAGCTTTGCTATTGCTGGGATTTACTGAGTATGATGATGATGATGATTTTATGTTTTATTTAAGTCTCTAGTGATATATATGTTGGCTAGTAATATATATGTTGGCTTATTTGACGTAACCGAAGGTTATCATAATAGTTTATAAATAGTCTTATTTGTACTGTTTGATAGAACTTATGATGTGATAATAAAGTTTTTGCACTTTAATTATACGTAAACACTAGTTAAAACATATCTAGCCTTTTTTTAGCTTCCATTTTATGTGATACGCAATGGATTGCAATCTCGTCATGCATCAACTTAAAACAAGTTATTATTCACTCATGCATGAAAAAATGTTACATAGAACGTATGCTAAAAATAGGTTTGGTAATCATATAAGTCGACCAATTTTGAAACTAGCACCCTTAAATGCTATATATAACTCGGAGTCATTTCATCCTCACCCAAGTATATACTTCGTTTTGAGAATATTGGGGTTCTAATAAATAAAAAATACAACATTTGGGAATTGATTTGTTGAGGAACTAAGTAACCATAAAGAAAATATCGATGGCCTAGTAGGTGCCAGATATTTGTTCGGTATCACGGGCCCCTTTTATAACTGATTAGTCAATTTGATTTGTGTTTTGTTATCAATATTATTGTAACAATAATGTTTTTGTATGATAGCCAATACATTAAAATCGAAAAAAAAAATAGAAAAATAGAGAAAAAGGTGTTGTGGAGAACCAACCTTATTTTGGCCCGTATAAAAATGTCGGTTTCAACTCTATCTCATTTTGACCCATCTTGTATCCTCTACAAATAACATACCTTTGTAGCTTATACATACGATAGTATGCATAAAGGGGAGCAACACCCAACAAAAACGATATGAAACCAACAAAGTATAGAATGTGATGTTGGAGAAGCAAAGGCAAACTTAAAATGGTAACAAAATGTGGGAAAATATTGAAATTTGAAACCGAGATCGACTACCCATGTCCCCATGAAATCTGAATTTCAGAGGACTTTGAGTCATATACGATCTTAAATGTCTTTCTATCTTTATATTCTTCATCCCAACACTGTGAGTAATCGATTGAGTGTTCGTCTAAATCACCTATTTTACTTTTCCTACGAACAAGTTCTACATTAAGACCAGGTTTATTCATATCATCCTCTCTATCCACCATCTGAAATGAAATATTTTGAGTGTATGTAGGATTGAACCATGGGATGTGCCTCAATGAACTAAAGGGTACATAACCCATCCTTTCATACTGAAAGTTAAATGGTTCCCTACAATCTTTATCAAAATTCTCAGAGTGATCCGTGGACATCTCTTGCTTAATAACTATATTGTGCCTCTGCCAGAAGTAGAATTCATCAGCACCTAATGATAATAAAAATCCACTAAAGTCACTGTACCAGTTGTGTGGAAGTTGCAATGTGACAAGTTTGGTATAAATGCTTGATGGTTGAACATTGGGACTTAACACACTCATAAAACGATCTTTAACTGCATTTTCCTGCCATGTTTTTATTCCAATTATTATGAATACTATTTTTGATATTGAAAGTTAAAAAAAAGATTGAAATTCAAAAAACAAGATAAGAGTTATACCTCAAGCATAGAAAGTAGTACCCTCTTATTCGTTCTCTCCGGAAGTGAGACTTTCCACAACCATTTATAGTCTGATAAATCTCTTACAATTTCAAGTGAGTCACAACCATCTACTTTGAGAATAGCTATGCTTGATGGGAGGTCTGGCAATTCTACAAGGCGTTTGCAGTATGACAGATTGAGGAGCTTGAGACACGGGATTTGAGAGAGGCCGGAAGGTAATCTTGAAAAGTAGTTATAACTTAGGTCTAGTAGTTGTAGGTTTAATAACTCACAAAATATATCAGATGGGATTATTTCTATACCAGTCCAACTCAAATAAAGGGTTACCAAGCTATCCATGTTCGACTGGATATCCGGAAACTGTTGAAGTTGATCGCAATTACTGAGATTAAGAGTCTCCAATTTTTTCATGTGTATGATGGGTGGAAACCTTTTAAGTGCTGTACACCAGGTCAGGTTCACGAAAACAAGCCTTTTGTGATATCCAATTGATGGATGAATCTCTTCTAAACTCTCACAACACACTAAAATCAATCTTTCAAGACATGGAAGGCCTTCAAAATCTGGTGTCTTGATTAGGTTTCTTGAAAGAGAGAGATCAAGAATTTTCAAATATGGTAGACTCTGTTTCAAGAAAAGTAGGAAAAGTCAAATAATAAATAATTAAGTATACAACAATTTCCTTTCACACTAGGCATACTTGTTGCCCATGGACCATTGATCGATCATTAGGCAGGACATGAGTTGTTAATTTATACATAAACTTAAACTAGCATATTATATAACATCTTATAATAACAACCTCTGGCTCTGTAACATGCAAAGTATATTCCAATTGCTTAAAACATCATATAGTCTAAAAGTCTCCTCGATCTTCCCCCAAAAATCTACGCTCAGAATATTGTTAACTTGTAATATTAAATTTATTACCTCTGGCAATATCATCAAAAGTTTCCTTAAAGCATTTGGCATGCGTATAATGTTGACTATTCAGGAAATGGAAACTAAGCTAATCGACTCCTAATTTTGTAGAGAAAGCATGACATGTATTTTTGTTAATATAAACCTCTATTTATAGAGATATCTAAGAGTCAATAACCACCATCTAACAAACAACTAACTAAATGCAATTAACTCATTAGTAACTCTAATAACTAATTATGTTCATTTTATGATTCATTTCACAGTCGCATTGCAATGGTTTCTGAAACTACAATATTTACCTACCTTACACCCTTCCCAGAGTTTTTTTTGCTCGCTAAATCTCAACATTAGACAACGAAGCTTTGTTGGCTGAAAATTTGATGGGAATGAAGATGCTGGATACCAATCCCACAATATCCATCGAAGGTTCTTCATGTTTGCAACAACATCAGATAGACCTGGATGGCTACTTCTATAATACATTGAAATATTAGCTAATACTTCATTTTCCTGTGTTAATTAATCAAAGGAACCAAACTGTGTTAGTAACCCTATAGACAAACGTCATTAGATGCACATATACAAAATATATTTTTGCAAAGTTAATTTAACCATTGAGGGTGCAGCTGCCCCCATATCACAGAGGTATATAAGATCTTCCCACTTCCAAATCCTGCTATGTTTCTCGAGATTATTAGGGTGTTCCCCTCTAACAATGTAGTGGGCCATTTCTTCTATCAAGTCATGTATCTCAAATAATCTTCCATATTTTGAAACTTTTATGAGGGATTTTTGTTCCAACACCTTTATCCCTGTTGGTGCACTTATGTCTGTACTTTGTCTGTATTCGGTCACGATGTAAAACGATGTCTTTGATGTAGGATTGATGTAAGTTTGACCAAGTCAACCATCCTCCAGTTTGACTTGGCCAAACAGTTAGAAAAATGGTTGAAAGCTGTTTGGGTCGAAAGAGGTGTCATCGAAGGATAGTTTAGATCCTTCGATGAGCTCGAAAGATGACCTACGAAGGATAGACCACGAAGGATACCATCCTTCGTGGTATATGTGATCTTTCGATGGGTTTATGGTCGATAGATGATCCTTCGATCATCTTATCTGATCCTTCGACCAGACCTGCTGTGTTGGGTATAAATACCCGTGTGTTGTGTTCATTTCGACAGCTCAGACAGATTACACAGAACATAGAGAGACTACACAGTTAGACAGAGAGTTAGACATTTCAGACAAAGTGAGAGCATTCTGTTCAGAGAACACACACACACGAAAGATAGAGAGAGTTTATAGAATACATCTGTAAACCTTGTGCTTGTAACCGAACCTTTCATACGCATTAATACAAGTGGTGTTAATCGTTGAATATTGTGTGTTGTGTTTATCATTGTGCTTGTTCTATCCCGGTTTGCATGCTAGCTTGGATTCCGCACTCGCTAGTGTGTTGTTGGTTTGTACACAAGGATTAGGCGACTAGATCCTCCCCTAGCCGGACCTACAAGTGGTATCAGAGCCGTGGCTCTTTTCCTTGTTAAAAACCGGGTTTTATACAAGCTTTTGGAGTGTTTGGACAAAACTTTCCTGGTTTTGAACTCGTTTTTACTGTTTTTCTCGCGTTTTCAGTTGTTAAAAACGTGTCTAAACTTACCGGGTGTGTTAAAAGACGGGTTGGGTAACTTGAAAACTTGTTTTTAAAGTTGTTTGGTAATTTCCGGCCAAAATTCCGGCTTCTCCGGTGACCGGTTTTCTGGATAAGTTTATTATATTTTATGTTTCAAATCATGGTTTTGGCAGAAAGCATGGTCTGACCATATCTTCCGCAGAAAGTTTCTACCAACCCATCACCTTTTTCACCAACCTGTCATCCTTTGTCAACTGTGTCAGAACCGTTCGAAAGATATCCTTCGAACCCGAAAGACCATCTTTCGATCAGTGGAGGTTCGATAGATCAATCATCATTCGAACCAAGGAATCATTTCGAAAGACCATCTTTCGATCTGTGGAGGTTCGATAGATCTTCATCCTTCGAACCAAGGAATCATTTCGGAACATACATCTTTCGGTCTACAGTTCTTTTTCGAAAGACCAGGATCCTTCGATAGGGGAGTCTTTCGAAAACAATTGTTCGAAACTCAACAGTGATCTTTCGAACACTGTTGTTCCTTCGAACAAGCTTTGATCTTTCGATCCTTAGTCTGTTTATGCTTAACAGTTTGTGATTTTCAGGTTATTACTTTTCTTGATCAAAAATGAATTCAATGTGGGGTGTTCCGGTAAATGCAGAGATGTATTTTGGTACTCCGGCTCCGGATTCGGGTTCGCAAGCTAATGCTACATCTACCGGTCAATGGGCATTCGTATCAAATCAAGCTCCAAGTGTTCAAAGCATTTTACTAAGCGAAAGTGAAACGGGAAGTTTGAATAGGCCTCCAAAGTTGATGCATTTAAGTGAATATCCGGGATGGTTTGACAGATTTCATACATATGTCCTTGGTCAAAATACAGAACTGTGGTTGCGCTTCATCACAGATTTTGATCAAACGATAGAGGTTGCCGCTTCATCTGCTGCTACGTTTGCTGATCTTACAGAAGATCAGAAGAAGGTCTATGACTTAGAAAAGAAAGCATATGCCATTCTTACTCAGGCGTTAAGCAAAGACATTTATCATCAATTTGTCAGTTTCAAGACAACGAAGAAGTTGTGGGACGCATTGAAGATAAGGGGCATAGGAAATGAAGCAACACGTCAATTAAGAAAAGATCTGCTAAAGAAAGAGTTTGATGGTTTTGTTTGTATGCAGAATGAATCTCTAGGAGATTTGACAAGTCGATTTACTCATTTGCTGACTGAATTGGCAAATACTGGGGTTGTAACAACTTCAGCAGAGATAGTGAAGAAGTTTGCAGATGCACTGCCACCTCAATGGAGTAATTTCTTAGAAATCATGAAGTACAATGGCACTTTGGATACAACAAGCTTCAGTGATTTTGCTCAACTCCTGGAAAACAAGAATCGGGAAGAAACTCTCAAGGCAAAAAGAGTTGCAGTGCCACAAAATCCTGAAATTTATTATGGAACTTCTAGCACTTCCACAAAACCTTCTTCACACGCTCCAATTCAAACAGCATTTGTTTCTAGCACGAGCTTGTATGGCACTCCTCCTCCAACAACAGATATGTTTGGAAATCCGCTGAATCCAGCTCCTCAACCAGCACCACAACAGCAACAGCAAATCAGAGCAACTGATATGTTCGGGAATCCACTTCCTCCTCAACAGCAAGCGTGTTATGGAAGCACATCATCTGCTGGTCAACAATCAAAACCAAATACAGTACGGCTCGACACCTCAAGTTTTTCTAAAGTCAGTGTGGAAGTAGCAAAGGAACACATGGAGCTGCTAAACACTGTGGTGAGCGCATACTGTGGATTAGTGGAAGGTCAGATTGGGAACATTAATCTGACACAAGAAGACTATCAGCAGATTGATAAGGATGAGATGGATTTGATGGACATCAAATGGGCTTTCGCCAGTGCTGTAAGGAGAGCAAAAGATTTCATGGAAAGAACTGGAAGAACCAGCTTGGAAAGCAAGAAAGACACCAAGTATGGGTTCGACAAGCAAGCTGTAAAGTGCTTTAACTGTGGTGAACGGGGTCATTTCAAAAGGGAATGCACAAGACCAGCTCAGCATGGAAACCATAATCCTTTCAGAAACCAAGGCAACCAGCAGAACCAGAACAGGAACAATGTTCGTACGCTGGTACCTGTCAACAACCAAAGCCAAGCAGGACCATCAAATGCCAACCAGGCACTTGTGGTTCAAGTAGATGAAGGTTGTGACTGGTCACTACAGTTGGGAAATGCTGCTCCGGATGGAACGGCGTGTTTTGCTGAGATTGTCAAGGATCTTAATCACACCAGTGGTGGAGAATCTTCCGCCAATGGTGGTGACTCTTCTGAGGATGAAGACTCTTCTGGTTATAGCAGAAGTTCGGATGAAGAATCCTCGAGCTCAGGTGATGATCATGTGGATGAGACATCAAATGCGTTAATCGATGCAGATATTGATGAACTCTTGGAAGAAACTGCAGCAGGAATTCAAAGAAGATCTATTTTGGTGGATCAAGCTGCTTATTCTTCGTCTTCTCTCCATTCAGCCTTTATGGCTAATGTCGACAGTTCATCAAGTCAGGTATGTGTCGATGAACTCACTTCTGTTAGCTGTGATAATTGTGATAGTTTGCGTGTTAAATGTGCTGATTTAGAGGCAAACATGTCTGAGTTGCAAGGCAAACATGATGCTTTACAAGCTAGTTTGTTTGACTTGCAAGACAAACATGTTTCTATGAATGATAGGTGGTGTGAATTGCAAAGCAAACACGAGGCTTTGCAAGAGAAATATGATGTGACATTTATTCACAATCAGAAATTGACCGTTGATCTTTCAAAATGCACTGAAGCCAACATGTTTTATGAAAACCATGAAAAGGAATTTAAGTCAATGATTGAAACATTAAAGAAAGATAAAACAGAGCTGACTAAAATGGTTTCCAGAAAACAAACTGACATTAACCTGTATATAACTCGTCTTGAGGTAATGCAAAAAGAGATGGCTTGTGTTAAAACTGAAAGTGAGGCGATCCGACTTAAGTTAGACAGTTATTTGAGCTCTAGCTATGTGTTGGATCACATCATTGACGTTCAGAAAGAGAAACGGGATGTCACATGCATAGGCTATAAGAAATGTCCACCACCCGTGAGAAACAATTTTGATGCCCTGCCTGATGAAGAGTTTAGGACTCACTTTGAGCCATCTGTTCCTTTGGACGTTGAGGAATTTGCAGCAGGACTCGGATACAAGAAAGAAGTATCGTCAGATTCAGATGTGTCAGCAGATACTTTTGTAACTGCTGAACAGAATCAGGATTCTCCAGTTGTGATTGAGGATGCTGATTCTTCTGATGATGAGTCTGATGATACTGATTCAGCAAAGTCTGATGCGGTGATAAATGAAGAGGACATACCTCTTGAGAATCATATTCTGTGTGATCCTCCTGCAAAACCCGCTAAGACTGTTGAAATCGAGTCCTCGTCTGCACAAGAGTCGGAGAGTGTGGATTTGCTGTACACTCTAGTTGGTGATGATAAAATCTATTCTGACAAAGATTTTCCTATTAAGAATGTTAATCAATCTCTAATTAGTAAAGTCTTTGAAAATTCAACAAGTAAGTTTTTGGGTAAGAAAGGACCACATGTTACAGTCACACAGTGTCCTCCTATCCCAAAGGATGAAGTTAGAAAACAATTTGGGAATAAGAAATTACCAACAGTGCAGACCCAGCAAAATCATACCAAACAAACAGGTAAGACACCGACTCAAAGTCAAAAGAAGCCGAATCAGAAGAAGAAGAAGAATGTGAACTTTGTGAAATCTAAGGGAACGGACAAAATTGCAACATTTGAAAATCAATCTAACTTAGATTTTGTCAAACAAGCAACAGTGTTGAAAAGAAATGAACCAAACTGTTCGAAACCTAGTACCTCGAGATCACAAAGTTCATCATCATCGGCAAGACGATCACATGATACTTCGGGGTTTGTTGAACGAAGATCATGTTTTGAATGTGGGACAATTGGTCATATAATTCGAAATTGTCCGTATCTTCATAAATTAAAAGCCAAAGAAGATGATCCCCGTGAACGAAATTACCGAAAGAGATTTGTTTCACCAAAACAGGACCCTCGTCTTGTTAAACAACAAGAAGTGAAACAGAGAAAGAAACAACGGAAAAATGTTGAAAAGGTTTTAAAACCGGACGTTGTCCAAACAAAATCTGTTGAATCAAATGTTAAACTTGAAAACCAAAAACAGATTTGGAAACCAAAATTGGAAATTGTTTCAGGGGGAGCTACATCAATTCCGAATCATCGGGAAATGGATGTCACAATCCTCGATGATGACGGATGACCCAAGTCTGTGAAGGCTTGGGTCCCCCTCTCCAACTAATCTCTGAATGAGAGTGCAGGATGTTCCAGGAGGAACTATTGATAGTCTTAGGATTGTTGATAGTGGAGCGTCCATGCACAAGATCGGCGACACCAGGCTCCGAAATATTGTTACATTTAGGAGAATATTGTTGCCATTGATGGAGAGAGGAGAAAAGAAGACAAAAATGTCTGATGAAAGAATGTTGTTGAATGAAGTTGAAAAATTCGACATGATGAGATATGTACCAAAGTTTGGTTGTTATGGTTTTTGATCGGGTCCTCAGGAAAGATTCAAATGAAAAGTACGCGCATGTAGCACGTCTGAAGCTTTTCGAAGATTCATGGATTTTTCTTCCACAAGAAGTTCAAAGTCCACAAGATGAACGTGTAGGGTACTTTTCTCTACGGTGTGATTGAAGAAACTATGTTGGTTGATCAAACTACACCGGGTGTGCGGATGCCTTGGCGTGGATTGAACAACCGCACACTACTTCTCAAAGAGAAAGACAAAGACCTTTGCTGGTACAATGTGGAAGACCAGCCGGACCCGGAGGTTTATGATCTTGTTGCTGTGAAGGGATTTCAGTAGCTACAAAATCGACTTTGAAATCCACACCGGGTGGATATCCAGTTTGGGAGAGCGCTCAGATTCCTGGCAATGCACGAAGCAGTTGCAGGATACGGTTTTAAATTTCTAATCTCTCCTATACTTGTCGATATTTAAGCTGCTTTATGAATTTTTATCCTCTCATACAGCACTCTTTGACCAGACACGTTGATCTCGAATATCACCTCACACGTGATTGTTTCACTATGAAACTCATCAATGTTGTCATGGTCCGCACCGATGACCAACGTGCCGACCTTTTTACCAAAGCATTTGACAAATCAAGATTTGACTATTTATTATTGGTAAACGGCATTAAGGTCAAGCAAGAGTAAAACCAACATCGGAAAATCATTTTTGTAAATACCTTTGTGTTTTAAATTTGTTTTAGTTTATTGATTTTAGGGGGAGTAAATCCAAAATTTGAAAAACCAAAAACATCGAAAAAAAATTTCAAAAACACAAAAACAATAGAAAAACAAAAATGAGTTTCCTGGCGAGCGAAAGAGAAAATGATAGTACATCAGTGGTCTATCCAAGCCTCTTTAAAACTTAAATGAAAAACGATAAGCAGCTCTATATAAGATGTATCGGTAGGCTCACAGTCATTTTAAAGTGTGCAGGGTGATATAAACTTAAATCCGACTGAAGACCAGGTGGGAACCATTCATTGGCATATGGTCTTGGTACCGAAATTTCGTTTGAGAGATTGCCGAGGTTCTGAGATATTCGGTCTTTATGCTGCTTATCATCTGGGTATCATGGTTGTATCTTTTACCGAAAAATAACGGGGACGCAAGTCTAGATCTTCCATGATACCATACATACGTGTACATATTGCATTCGACCTCAATAAGTGATAAACAATCACATGTCCAAACAAAATAAGTGATAACATATCACAAATTCTTTCCGGGAGTCAAGTTCGTCTCTCTGCTGTACGAAAGTACTGACCTGTTCACGGACTTGCTCCTGTGCCCTCATGCATATGAAAATCAAGTTCCTCATCAATAAGTGATTATATCACATAGGGCTTGTTTTCAATCAAATAAGTGAGAATCTCACATCATATACGGTCAAACAGATGATAATCGGTATACTCACCGGTAAGATGAACCCTCGTGCATACCTTGATACGGGAATGTGTCGTGATGTGGATGAACACCGGTCGGTAAGTATAAATCATACCTTAACGTATCCCCTCGCCATGATTACAAATGATAAGTTGAGCTTAAGTGGACAACAATACCGATAATTGTTATAGGATGCTTATCTTAATGGTTATTAACTGAACAACAAGAGCGTTTTGGCATGACCGTACACTGATATGATTCTCTTACCCTCGAAACTCGCAAAAAGAATGTCTGTAAATATTTATTTATTTAATGCTTTCAGTTTCTGCATCTTTGTATATATTTATTTACTGCTTTTAGTCTTTACATTTTAAATATTCAAAAAGTCCAAAAAGATTTTAGGCGTGTTTTAACATAAACTTTTTTAAAAGCCAAAAAGATTTTATTTCTATTTTATTTTCGATCGTACGATGTTGGAGCTCAAGTCTTCGTTACCTGAAACCTGAACGAAAACCGAAAATGACTAAATCTTCATAAACGGTCGAAATTTGCAAAGTGTTGAAAGTTGAAATTGAAACTGATAAAATACTTTAAACTTTCAAACTGTCGGACGGTGTTTGTTTAAACAATGGTCACATGTGTGTCGTTTGTTTATGTTTACTATATTCCAAGCAGTTGTTCTCATTACGCGTTTAGATTTCTTGCATGTGCAGATTCTAAAGGCAAGGAGAACATGGTCGATGACAAGCTTCGGAATGAAGACACAATGTGAAGGCACTCAAGTGATGAAGATGATCGAGTTGCCGCTGACCATCATCAACACCACAAGGATCTCACTTCATAAAGAACAAGTATTTCACGAGCATAACTCAAGGGGGAGCTTATGTTAAGGGGGAGTTTGTCAACACACTTCCTACATGAAACGGGGAGTTAGTTGGTACACTTTCTGCTTTCAAGACGTGAAGACCTTGAAGATCCTCCGACATTGAAGACTTGAAAAGAAGTCAAAGACTTGAAGACACGAGAACGTACAAGAATGAAGATCGAGACAAAGCTACAGCCAGACAAAGCTACAACCAAGGGGGAGTTTGTTGGTGCACTTATGTCTGTACTTTGTCTGTATTCGGTCACGATGTAAAACGATGTGTTTGATGTAGGATTGATGTAAGTTTGACCAAGTCAACCATCCTCCAGTTTGACTTGGCCAAACAGTTAGAAAAATGGTTGAAAGCTGTTTGGGTCGAAAGAGGTGTCATCGAAGGATAGTTTAGATCCTTCGATGAGCTCGAAAGATGACCTACGAAGGATAGACCACGAAGGATACCATCCTTCGTGGTATATGTGATCTTTCGATGGGTTTATGGTCGATAGATGATCCTTCGATCATCTTATCTGATCCTTCGACCAGACCTGCTGTGTTGGGTATAAATACCCGTGTGTTGTGTTCATTTCGACAGCTCAGACAGATTACACAGAACATAGAGGCTAGACAGTTAGACAAGAGAGAACACTTAGAGCAGAAAAACACACACACACACTGAGAGAGTTTACAGGACTGATTTGTAAACCTTGTGCTTGTAACTGGACCTTTCATACGTTTAATACAAGTGGTGTTAATCGTTGAGTCTTGTGTGTTTATCTTTTGCGTGTTCTATCTCGGTTTGCTATCTCGGTTGGATTCCGCACAACCGGGTTGGTTTGTACACAAGGATTAGGCGACTAGATCCTCCCCTAGCCAGACCTACAATCCCTATAACAGGGTGCAAATTACAAGCATCAAGCACCATCATTGCATGATCCATCACCCATGAGGGCCATATCCTCATGAAACATGCAATATCTAAGAATAAGTCTTTTTGGTAGGGTTCAAGTCCGTCATAACTTATTTTGAGTCTCTCCATGACCTTATTTTCTGGGATGCATTTTAACTTGGCCAAGGTACTCTTCCACTCATCCTTGTCTTTGTCATATAGAAAAGAACCTAGAACTTTGAGCGCTAACGGGAGCCCACCAGCATAAGAAACTACAAGCAATGAAAGCTTCTCATAATCTTCAATAGGTTTATCTTTGTGATATGCGTGTCTATTGAAGAGCGTGATTGCTTCATAATGTGATAACAAACTCACTTCATAAATATTTGTGTGAGCCGTGGAGGATAGCAAATGCTTATCTCTGGTAGTAATTATTATCCGGCTTCCCTCACCAAACCAATCATGGGATCCCGCTAACGCCTCAAGTTGCTCAAGATCATCAACATCATCGAGAACAACTAAAACCCTTTTGTGACATAGCCTTCTCCTTATCGTGCTTCTTCCTTCTATCTCACTCCCTACCACAACGTCGTTTGTTTTCAAAGCAACTGATAGAATTTTTTCTTGCAACTTTTCCAAACTATGCTTGTTTGACTCCTCACGGATATTTTGAAGAAGGCAGCAAGCTTCAAATCGGTGAGAGATTTCCGCATAAGCAGCAGATGCGAGAGTAGTCTTACCACGACCCCCAACTCCCCATATTCCAACCATGCGCACACCACCTGACTCGATTTCCAACTTTGATATAAGATCTTGTAAGCGGGTCTCTATTCCGATCAGGTCTTTATTATCGTTTGTATTTAGTGAAGAAAGCCTAGAAGAAATTGTACCAACAATGTCACCGATGCATTTTGCTTCATGGCTGCACGAATTGAAGGGTACATAAGGATATTTAGAAGTAGTTCCCACTCACTTAGTCTTTTAAAATTATCAATTGTACAACTGAAATTGGATTTAAATTGCTAAATGTCAAGTATGAGATTTATTTAATTTCAAGTTAAAAAAGACGCAAAAACAATGCATGTAAAATTAAAGTAGGGAGTAACACGAAACAAAATATTATAATACCTACATTTTGACTATATGCTTTGTAAAAGACAAGACTGGGGAGTTGTTATTAATATTAATGTGTTTAATTCATCGTTGCAAAAGTTGTTAGGTGCTCCCAAGTCGGTTGAATGGGGAGTTGTTAGTAGTCAGCCTAGGCGAAGAGTACTTGGACATATTAAATTATAATGAAGTTAGTTTTCGGGAAACTATATACATGTCAAATATCATAAGTTTGGTAATATTAAAAAAAATACGTGAATATCAATATAAATAAAAAGAAATACATGTTCAAATAGTAAAGTATTTCAAAAATTAATATTCATTCTTTAATATAACAGATACAGAAATTAGGTTTCATTTTTTTAAGTCAAAGTCAGCCTGAGTTGACCTACTAGATCCGATTCCACCAGAGTCGACCGCTTGATTGATTCCGAGTAATTAGGTGGAGTTAAAGAAAATCGCCTGAGTAACCTACGCGATTACGACCTTGTTTTACAGCATTGGTTAGATCTATTTAAATATGTTAAAAAGTAAATAATTATGATTGTAACTAGTTTTTCAGTAAACCCGACTAGGGATGAGCTCGGTACCAGTACGGTACCGGTATTTGAGGGTAAAAAGCGGTAAATAGCGGTACCGAACCGGTAACGAAAATGTCAAAAGTCGGTACCGAAAATGTACCCGGTTCGGTAAATTCGATACCTGTTCGGTGCCAGTACCGAGTACCATTTGCTCATCCCTAAACCCGACTATTTTTAACTTAAGTGACCCACTGTCAAGTGTCAACAATAAAAACAAAACTTAAATCTACTCGTTATAGAATGCAAATATCTTAAGCATAAAAATGTTATAAATAAAAATAAAAAAAGAGAAAATTACCTGTTTTCATTGATGACCCATCCAGATAGGTTGCCTGCCTTTTTGAGGGCTTCTCTCCATGATTCAACTTTGTGCTTATTTTCCCTCTTATGTTTTGTAAATGCTTCTCCATATTTCCCCTTTTGTTTTCTAACATCCGATGGATCCACATGATAAAATATGGGTATCACGATTTGCCCTCTGGTGTCCACGCACTCCATAATATGTGCAAGCTCGTCCAAGCACCAAGATGAATCCGCATAGTTTTTAGAGAATACAACAACGGCGATGCGTGATTCTTGGATAGCTTTCAAGAGGGCTGGACCGATTCGCTCACCCCGAGGAAGTGTTTCATCATCCTTGTATGTTTGGATTCCTTGTTGTACAAGATCCTTGTAGAGAAGATCCACAAAGTTCCTGCGGGTGTCTTCTCCTCTAAAACTCAGAAAGACCTCATGATGAATCGACTGAGAAGAGGAGGATGAAGAATCAGCTATTGAGCTGTAACTCGAATTTGTTTGGAAAGAAAGCAGCGGAACTTAATTAGGTCAAAAAGAAACAGAGATGTGGTATAACACTAAATTTAACATTTTCCCCAAAAGTGAAGCATGAATACTATATCAAACACTAAAAGATCGAGGATAGAAACACCTGTCTTGTTCGGAAGACATTGGGCGGTGTTGTTGATGGCGATGGGAGGATCCACTGAAGAAAACGGAAACGATGTAGTAGACGGCGATACCGGCGGCAAGAACAGTGAAGAAAGTAGTGGGAGAGAGTCCGGTGTAGGCGGTTATAGCTTCTTTCAGAGTCTCCATGAGTTCAGCAGCCATTGTTGATGATGAGTGTTTTGAGATGGTCTTGTTTCTCTGTGAAGGTCCGGCTAGGGGAGGATCTAGTCGCCTAATCCTTGTGTACAAACCAACCCGGTTGTGCGGAATCCAACCGAGATAGCAAACCGAGATAGAACACGCAAATAATCAACACACAAGACTCAACGATTAACACCACTTGTATTAAACGTATGAAAGGTCCGGTTACAGCTCAACGTTTACAAATCAGTCCTGTAAACTCTCTAAGTGTGTGTGTGTTCTCTGCTAACTGTCATCCCCACGAAATGAACACAACACACGGGTATTTATACCCAAACACAGCAGGTCCGGTCGAAGGATCATGCAGACCGGTCGAAAGATCATCTTTCGACCAGGAACAGCTCGAATGATCAACATGTACTACGAAAGATGGGATCTTTCGTGGTCCATCTATCGAAAGCTATCTATCGAGCTCATCATCGAAGGATATAAGTGATCCTTCGATGACACATCCTTCGAACCAAACAAATTACAAACATAATGTTGACTGTTTGGCCAAGTCAAACCGGAGGATGGTTGACTTGGTCAAACTTACAGACTAACAAAGACATCGTTCAGTAACAAGACAAAATACAGACAAAGTACAGACACAAGTGCACCAACAAACTCCCCCTTGGCTGTAGCTTTGTCTGGCTGTAGCTTTGTCTCGATCTTTGACGTCCTTTCAAGTCTTCCATGTCGGAGGATCTTTAAAGTCTTCACGTCTTGAAAGCAGAAAGTGTACCAACAAACTCCCCATTTCATGTAGGAAGTGTGTTGACAAGCTCCCCCTTAACATAAGCTCCCCCTTGAGTTATGCTCGTGAAATACTTGTTCTTTATGAAGTGAGATCCTTGTGGTGTTGATGATGTTCAGCGGCAACTCGATCATCTTCATCACTTGAGTGCCTTCACGTCGTGTCTTCATTCCGAGGCTTTGTCATCGACCATGTTCTCCTTGCCTTTAGAATCTGCACATGCAAGAAATCTAAACGCGTAATGAGAACAACTGCTTGGAATATCATAAGCAAACGACACACATGTGACCATTGTTCAAACAAACACCGTCCGACAGTTTGAAAGATTTAGTCAAATTCAGTTTTAACTTTCAACACTTGCAAATTTCGACCGTTTATGAAGATTTAGTCATTTTCGGTTTTCGTTCAGGTTTCAAGTAACGACGACTCGAGCTCCAACATCGTACGATCGAAAAATAAAGTAGAAATAAAATCTTTTTGGCTTTTATAAAGTTTATGTTAAAACACACTTAAAATCTTTTTGGAATTTTTAATATTTCAAATGTAAAGACTGAAAGCAGTAAATAAATATATACAGACAATCTTTTTGTGAGTTTCGAGGGTAAGAGAATCATATCAGTGTACGGTCATGCCAAAACGTTCTTGTTGTTCTTTTAGTTAATATTAAGATAAGCATCCTATAAAGATTATCGGTATTGTTGTCCACATAAACTCAACTTATCATTTGTAATCATGGCGAGGGGATACGTTAAGGTATGATTTATACTTACCGACCGGTGTTCATCCACATCACGACACATTCCCGTATCAAGGTATGCACGAGGGTTCATCTTACCGGTGAGTATACCGATTATCATCTGTTTGACCGTATATGATGTGAGATTCTCACTTATTTTGATTTGAAAACAAGTCCTATGTGATATAATCACTTATTGATGAGGAACTTGATTTTCGATGCATGAAGGGCACAGGAGCAAGTCCGTGAACAGGTCAGTACTTTCGTACAGCAAAGAGACGAACTTGACTCCCGGAAAGAATTTGTGATATTTTATCACTTATTTGTTTGGACATGTGATTGTTTATCACTTATTGAGGTCGAATGCAATATGTACACGATGTATAGTATCATGGAAGATCTAGACTTGCGTCCCCGTTATTTTTCGGTAAAAGATACAACCATGATACCCAGATGATAAGCAGCATAAAGACCGAATATCTCAGAACCTCGGCAATCTCTCAAACGAAATTTCGGTACTAAGACCATATGCCAATGAGTGGTTCCCACCTGGTCTTCAGTCGATTTAAGTTTATATCACCCTGCACACTTTAAAATGACTGTGAGCCTACCGATACATCTTATATAGAGCTGCTTATCGTTTTTCATTTTAGGTTTAAAGAGGTTTAGACAGACCACTGATGTACTATCATTTTCTCTTTTGCTCGCCAGGAAACTCATTTTTGCTTTTCTATTGTTTTTGTGTTTTTGAAATTTTTCAATGTTTTTGGATTTTTCAAATTTTGGATTTACTCCCCCTAAAATCAATAAACTAAGACAAATTTAAAACACAAAGGTATTTACAAAAATGATTTTCCGATGTTGGTTTTACTCTTGCTTGACCTTAATGCCATTTACCAATAATAAATAGTCAAATCTTGATTTGTCAAATGCTTTGGTAAAAAGGTCGGCACGTTGGTCATCGGTGTGGACGTAAGCAACATCGATTAGCCTTTTCTCAAAGCAATCACGTATGAAGTGATACTTAATGTCGATGTGCTTAGTTTTTGAATGCTGCACAGGATTTTTAGTGATCTGTAATGCAGCAGAATTATCAACGTAAATAGGAGTAGTTAGGAATTCAAAACCGTAGTCACGCATTTGCTGTTGTATCCACAGGACTTGGGAGCAACAACTTGAGGCAGCAATGTATTCAGCTTCGCATGTTGATGTAGCGACGCACGTCTGCTTCTTGCACTGCCATGTGACTAGGCGATTTCCCAAAAACTGACATCCAGCCGTTGTGGATTTGCCGTCGATTTTGCATCCGCCAAAATCAGAATCACTGAATGCGATCAAGTCAAAGTTATTATCCCTAGGGTACCATAGACCGATGTCAGGGTAACCCTTCAAATAACGAAAAATCCTTTTTACAGCTGCAAGATGTGAGGCCTTCGGGTTCACTTGATATCTGGCAAGCAGGCACGTTGGGTACATTATATCTGGTCTTGATGCTGTGAGGTACATAAGAGATCCTATCATCGCGCGGTAGTATGAGGGGCTAACATCTTGACCCTTCAAGTCTGGAGTAATTCCGTGATTTTGTGGCAATGGGGTACCAATGGGCGTTGCATCAGACATCTGGAACCGGCTCAAGATGTCACCAACATATTTAGTCTGATGGATGAATATCCCAGACTCGGTTTGTTGTACTTGTAGGCCCAAAAAGAAAGTCATTTCCCCCATAGCACTCATCTCGAATTTATCCTGCATGATGCGCTCGAAATTCCTACACAAAACATCATTAGTAGAACCAAATATAATATCATCAACGTATACCTGTACCAGTAGAAGATCTCCATCTTGTTCTTTGATGAAAAGAGTACAATCGATAAGACCTCTGCGAAATCCATTCTCCAGCAAATAATTAGATAAGGTTGCATACCAAGCTCGCGGTGCTTGATGAAGACCATAGAGAGCTTTGTTGAGCAACCAAACCCGATCGGGATGGATAGGATCTTCAAAACCTGGAGGCTGTTCGACGTACACCTCTTCTTCCACCACACCATGTAAGAATGCACTTTTCACGTCCATCTGGTATACCTTGAAACCTTTGAATGAGGCATAAGCCAGAAAAATCCGAATTGCTTCTAGACGTGCAACAGGTGCATACACTTCGTTGTAGTCGATCCCTTCAATCTGACGAAAACCTTGAACGACTAGCCTTGCTTTGTTCCGGATAACGATCCCACGGTCATCCTTTTTGCATTTAAACACCCAACGGGTACCAATCTTCTTGTATCCAGCAGGTTTCTCTACGAGTTTCCAGACACCAAGCTTCTGGAATTGTTGCAGTTCTTCCTGCATTGCCTCAACCCATGAGCTATCTTTCAAAGCATCTTTCCAAGTTCTTGGCTCTTCCTGTGAGACATAACACGCGAAAGACCAATCATTCTGTTGACCAGATTCTCTGATAGTTGCATACAAGCCTGCATTGTTGTTGTTTCGCAACATGTTTCTTGTTTGAACGCCACTTTGTACATTTCCTATGATGTTTTGTTGAGGATGGGTATTATGAATCCTTGTTTCTGGATTATCTTGAACTGGAATATTTGTACCCAGATTGTTGAGATTCAGATCAACAATCAATTCAAGGCCCGGAATTGACGAAGAGGATGATGCGGAAGTTTCAGCTGTTCTAGGGACATCCACTGGAGGTGTACCCTCTGAAATACCATGAACTGCTGTTGGAGCTTCTTGATCTGCATCTAGAAATTCATCATCCTCTGAAGATTCGTTCAATTCGGTAGCATCTTGAAAATCCTCATTGTCGAGAGCATTATTGTTCACTGAAGATGGTTCTTGATTGACAATAATGGGACGAACCAACGGTGAATCTGTTGCGTTGTCACTCTCGAAAAACATCCTTGCCGCAGCACTTTCTTCAACGGCTTCGACATTGATCGAATTGAAAAAGTCATCGTACTCAAACATCCAAGGCTGACCAGGATTTCTAACCGGTAAAGTGTGCCTTTGTACTCTGACTTCAGACCATTCCTCGACCCTTTTAGTCTCTAAATTCCAGACTCTTAAGTTAGGGGTGGAATACCCAAGAAAGTATCCCTCAATTGCTCTTGCCCCAAACTTTCCATTAGGATCGATTATTGTGCATGGAGCTCCAAACGGTTCAAGATAAGACAAGTCTGGTTTCCGTTTGTTGATAAGCTCAAAGCAGGTCTTGTTGTGCCTTTTGACTGTAAGGACTCGGTTCAACGTATAGCATGCAGAAGACACAGCTTCAGTCCAGAATGGAATGGGTAGCTGCGACTCTACCAACATAGTCCTAGCAGTCTCGATCAATGTGCGGTTCTTACGTTCAGCGACGCCATTCTGTTGAGGAGTATAAGCTGCACTAAATTCGTGAAGAATACCTTTTGAAGTGCAAAACTCCGCCATGGTATGATTTTTGAATTCAGTACCATTGTCGCTACGTATCCGCCTAACCTTCAAGTTGTAAAGATTCTCAATCTGAATGATCAAGTTTTTGATAATACCGAAGGTTTCACTCTTGTGTGCCATGAACGCCACCCAAGAAAATCTTGAATAATCATCAGTAATCACGAGGCAATATTGATCATTCCTAATGCTTTTGTGCTTGACAGGACCGAACAAATCCATGTGCAAACGTTCAAGAGGAACAGCCACCGTGTTGACTTTCTTTGTAGGGTGTCGCTTCTTCGTTTGTTTTCCTTTCTGGCACGAAACACAGACGTCTTGAAGATGGAAGTTTTTAAGAGGAACACCATTCACTAATTCATTTGACACCAAATGATTCATTTTGCGTAAGTGAATGTGACCCATTCGTCTGTGCCAAGAGATTGTGTCTTTTTCTGTGGCTTTGGAAACGAAACAAGTTGCTTGTGCAGACGTTGTGATAGCTTGGCTCATATCAAGGACATACAGATCATTTATCCTTGGAGCCGACAAGAGAATCCATTCTTTTGGAATTTTGAAGCCGGGTTTCAGCACATAACATCCATTTGCATCAAAGTGTACTGAGAACTGCTTATCACAAATTTGAGAAACACTAAGAAGATTGTGATCAAGTTGTTGTACGAAGTTGATCTTATCAAAGCTAACAACCCCGTTGGAAATCATTCCTTCACCCGTAATATATCCGCCTTTATCTCCAGCAAAAGCAACATAACCTCCTCTAATAGATTTGACGTCGTAGAGAAGCTTCATGTCGCCTGTCATGTGCCTGGATGCCCCACTATCAACAATCCAATGACTACTGATAGTTCCTCCTGGAACACCCTGCACATAAACTCAATCGATTAGTTGGAGATGGGGACCCAAGCCATTGTGGTCTTGGGTCTTCCATTTTTATCAACAACAATAACTTCCACCTTTTGATGATTCGGAAATTGTGATGGTCCCCTTGATTCAGTAACCGTTTTTGGTTTCCAAGTCTGTTTTGTTATACCAGTGCTATTCTTTAAAAACTTAACTTCATGATTGTCTGAAGTTTTTAAATTGTTTGGTTTGACAGAAACAGATTGTTTTCAATTTTCTTGACCTGTTGACGTTTCTGTTTCTTTTCCCTTTCTCTTATGAGTCGAGGATCTTGTTTTACAGAAACAGATCGCTTGCGGTCAGTTGGGCCACGGGGATCATCAACTATGCCTTTTTGTTTATGAAGATACGGGCAATTTCGAACAATATGCCCGATTGTTCCACATTCAAAACATGATCTTCGTTCAACAAACCCCGAAGTATCATGTGGTCGTCTTGCCGATGATGAACTTTGTGATTTCGAGGTACTAGGTTTTGAACTATTTGGTTCATTCCTTTTCATCACTGTTACTTTCTGGACAAAATCTAAGTTAGATTGATTTGCAAACTTTTCAATTTTGTCCGTTCCCTTCGATTTCACAAAGTTCACATTCTTCTTCTTCTTCTGATTTGGCTTCTTTTGACTTTGAGTCGGTGTCTTACCTTTGGATTTGGTATGATTTTGCTGTTTTTCCACTGTTGGTAATTTCTTGTTCCCAAATTGTTTTCTAACTTCAGCCTTTGGGATAGAAGGACACTGTGTGACTGTAACATGTGGTCCTGTCTTTCCCAAAAACTTACTTGTCGAATTTTCAAAGACTTTACTGATTAAAGATTGATTAACATTCTTAATCGGAAAATCTTTGTCTGAGTAAATTTTATCATCTCCAACAAGAGTGTACAGCAAATCCACACTCTCCGACTCTTTCTCAGACGAGGACTCAGTTGCAACAGTCTTAGCGGGAGGATCACAGAGAATATGATTCTCAAGAGGTATGTCCTCTTCTTTGATCACCGCATCAGACTTTGCTGAATCAGTATCATCAGATTCATCATCAGAAGAATCAGTATCCTCAACAACAACTGGAGGATCCTGATTCGGTTCAGCAGAAGACACACATGTATCTGCTGACACATCTGAATCTGATGATTCCTCTTTCTTGTATCCGAGTCCTGTTGCACATTCTGCTGCAAATTCCTTAATATCTAGAGGAACAGATGGCTCAAAGTGAGTTCTATATTCCTCATCAGGCAGAGCATCAAAATTGTTTCTCACGGGTGGTGGACATTTCTTGTAACCTATGCATGTGACATCCTTTTTCTCTTTCTGAACATCAATGATGTGATCCAACACATAGCTAGAACTCAAATAACTGTCTAACTTGAGTCGGATCGCCTCACTTTCTGTTTTAACACAAGCCATTTCTTTTTGCATCACCTCAAGACGAGTGATGTACAAATTAATGTCAGTTTGTTTTCTGGAAACCATTTTTGTCAGTTCTGTTTTATCTTTCTTTAATGTTTCAATCATCCTTTTAAATTCCTTTTCATGGTTTTCATAAAACATGTTGGCTTCAGTGCACTTTGAAAGATCCACTGTTAATTTCTGATTGTGAATGAATGTCACATCATATTTCTCCTGCAAAGCCTCGTGTTTGCTTTGCAATTCACACCACTTATCATTCACAGAAACATGTTTGTCTTGCAATTCAAACAAACTAGCTTGTAAAGCATCGTGTTTGCCTTGCAACTCAGACATGTTTGCTTCCATCTAAGCACATCTAACATGCAAACTATCACAGTTATTACAGCTAACAGAAGTGGGTTCGTCGACACATACCTGACTTGATGAACTGTCGACATTCGCCATAAAGGCTGAATGGAGAGAAGACGAAGAATAAGCAGCTTGATCCACCAAAATAGATCTTCTTTGAATTCCTGCTGCAGCTTCCTCCAAAAGTTCATCAATGTCTGCATTAACTGATGCAGTTGATGTGTCATCTTCCTGATCATTGCCTGAAGCAGAGGACTCTTCATCTGAACTTCCACTGTACCTGGAGCTGTCTTCATCTTCAGAAGATTCAACACCATTGGTGGAAGATTCTCCACCACTGGCGTGTTTAAGATCATTAACCACTTCAGCAAAACAAGCTGTTCCATCAGGTGCATCATTTCCCAACTGGATTGACCAATCACAACCTTCATCTACCTGAACCACAAGTGCCTGGTTGGCATTGGATGGTCCTGCTTGACTCTGGTTATTGACAGGCACCAGTGTTCGTTCGTTGTTCCTTCCTTGGTTCTGATTTGCCCTGTTGCCTTGACCTCGGAAAGGATTCTGGTTCCCATGCTGAGATGGCCTTGTACATTCACGCTTGAAATGACCACGTTCACCACAGTTGAAGCATTTAACAGCCTGTTTATCAAACCCATACTTGGTGTCTTTCTTGCTTTCCAAGCTGGTTCGGCTTGTTCTTTCCATGAAATCCTTTGCTCGCCTAACAGCACTGGCAAAGGCCCACTTAATGTCCATCATCTCCATCTCCTCTTTATCAATCTGCTGATAGTCTTCTTGTGTCAGATTAATATTACCAATCTGACCTTCCACTAATCCACAGTATGCGCTCACCACAGTGTTTAGCAGCTCCATGTGTTCCTTGGCTACTTCCACACTGACTTTAGAAAAGCTTGAGGTGTTGAGCTGTACTGTATTTGGCTTTGATTGTTGACCAGCAGATGATGTACTTCCATAACACGCTTGCTGTTGAGGAGGAGGAGGAAGTGGATTCCCATACATGTCTGTTTGTCCGGTAGATTGAGCAGGTAATGGATTTCCAAACATGTCAGTTGCTTCGGTAGATCGAACAGGTAGAGGATTTCCAAACATATCAGTTGCTCTGATAGTTCGTTGGCTTTGCTGTTGTGGTGCTGGTTGAGAAACTGGTTCAAGCGGATTTCCAAACATGTCTGTCTTTGGAGGGACTGGAACTTGGATGGTATTGCCAAACATGTCAGTGTGAGACACAAACGCTGTTTGAAGTGGAGCATGTGAAGCAGGTTTTGTAGAAGTGCTAGGAGTTCCATAATACATTTCTGGATTTTGTGGCACTGGAACTCTTTTCGCCTTAAGAGTTTCTTCCTGATTCTTGTTTTCCAAGATTTGAACAAAGTCATTGTAGTTTGTTGTAGCTAGAGTGCCATTATACTTCATGATTTCCAAGAAAGTATTCCATTGAGGTGGCAACGCATCAGCAAACTTTTTCACAATCTCTGCTTGAGGTGTAACGACCTCAAAATTTGACAATTCACTCAGCAAATGATTAAATCGACTTGTCAAATCTCCTAAAGATTCATTCTCCATACAAGAAAAACCATCAAACTCTTTCTTTAGCAGGTCTTTTCTTAATTGACGTGTTGCTTCATTTCCCACGCCCCTTGTCTTCAATGCATCCCACAATCTTTTTGTTGTCTTGTAACTGACAAACTGATGATAAATATCTTTACTTAACGCCTGAGTGAGAATAGCATAAGCCTTCTTTTCTAAATCATAGATTTTCTTCTGATCTTCCGTAAGATCTGCAAACGTAGCAGCAGATGATGCAGCAACCTCTATAGTTTGATCAAAATCTGTGATGAACCGCAACCACAATTCGGTATTTTGACCAAGAACGTATGTATGAAATCTGTCAATCCATCCTGGATATTCATATAAGTGCATCAACTTCGGAGGCCGATTCAAACTTCCCGTTTCACTATCGCTTAAGAGAATGCTTTGAATACTAGGAGTTTGATTTGATACGAAAGCCCATTGACCAGTATTAGCTTGAGAAGACACCGGTGCGGGAGACGGAGTACCAAAATATATATCAGAATTTACCGCCGGCCTATTCCATCTTGGATTCATTTTTTATCAAGAATAATAATGTTACACTAGCCGAAGGATCTGAGATCGAAAGACAAATCTGAAAAACACAAACTTGTTAAACATAAACAAACTGGGATCGAAAGATCAACACCTGTTCGAAGGATCAACAGGGTTCGAAAGATCTCTGTTGAATTTCGAACAATGTTTTCGAAAGATTCTCCAAAACGAAGGATCCTTATCTTTCGAAAAAGGACTGTACACCGAAAGATGATTTTGAAAGATGACTTCGAAAGACTCCCCAATCGAAGGATCCTAGTCTTTCGAAAATGAGCAGAAGACCGAAAGATATATGTTTCGAAAATATTCCTTGGAACGAAAGATAAGTCTCACACTTCGAAGGATGCTCGAAGGATGACTATCTGTCGAACCTCCTTTGGTCGAAAGATGATCTTTCGACTTCGAAAGATATCTTTCGAACTTGCTCTGACACAGTTGACAATGGTGACAGGTTGGTGAAAAGTTGACGGGTTGGTGAGAATTTTCGGCAGAAAGTATGTTCAGACCATATCTTTCAGGTCTGAATATGCAGGCTTTCACCAACCAGGTAAGGATCCCAATATTTTAATCAGATTACACTTTTCAATGCACAAACAAGTTGAATATTCAAATTTTAAGATCAAAAGTGTAGTTTTATGAAGAACACTATGAATATAGCAAGAACACTACCCAGAAAAACAAGAATTTCGGTGAACCGAAACTTTCCAAACACACAATTTTGCTAAAATGTTTAACAAAAACCAACAACTAACATGTAAGCATGAAGAATAACAAGGTTTTTAACAAAACACCAAGCAAAAACAACAAGATTTTCAGAAAATAGTGAACTTTTTAAACCCGAAAAACAGTCCGAAAACTCTCGGTTTTAACAAGGAGAAGAGCCAAGGCTCTGATACCACTTGAAGGTCCGGCTAGGGGAGGATCTAGTCGCCTAATCCTTGTGTACAAACCAACCCGGTTGTGCGGAATCCAACCGAGATAGCAAACCGAGATAGAACACGCAAATAATCAACACACAAGACTCAACGATTAACACCACTTGTATTAAACGTATGAAAGGTCCGGTTACAGCTCAATGTTTACAAATCAGTCCTGTAAACTCTCTAAGTGTGTGTGTGTTCTCTGCTAACTGTCATCCCCACGAAATGAACACAACACACGGGTATTTATACCCAAACACAGCAGGTCCGGTCGAAGGATCATGCAGACCGGTCGAAAGATCAGTCGAACAGCTCGAATGATCAACATGTACTACGAAAGATGGGATCTTTCGTGGTCCATCTATCGAAAGCTATCTATCGAGCTCATCATCGAAGGATATAAGTGATCCTTCGATGACACATCCTTCGAACCAAACAAATTACAAACATAATGTTGACTGTTTGGCCAAGTCAAACCGGAGGATGGTTGACTTGGTCAAACTTACAGACTAACAAAGACATCGTTCAGTAACAAGACAAAATACAGACAAAGTACAGACACAAGTGCACCAACACTCTGGTTCATCTCCTGGTGTGTATGTGAGTAAATAATACATATAGACATTATTTTTGTTTAGGTAGGTACAACTACTTTGTGTCTTTTACACATCATTTCGATTAAATAAGTCGGAAGGTTCTTTTTTTTTTTTTTTTTTTGAACGGCCAAAGTCGGAAGGTTCTTGGATCCCTTTATTTTTCTTCAACTTTTTTGACCAACTATTATTGTATCTCAAAATGCTCCTTGTTTAACTTTTATCACAAAAAAGCTTATCACTTGTTTAAAACTAGAGTTGTAGACAAGCTACACTACTCACGAGCTATTCAAGATCACCTAAAAAGTAAGGTTGTTTAGTATACGAGCAGAAGCCTGATTTCACTTATGGAGCTAGCCATCTTACAAGTTTAGATGAGCCTATTATTTATTTCACTTTTACTTAATATACTTTTTTTTTTTGAACGGCCAACAAAAATATTATTATTTCAACTAGCAAGAAGCTAGACACCAAATTTACAATACAAGACACCAAATACACCAAATAACCAACACCAAAAATCGTACTAAACACAATACAATACTACATTACCCTATCAAGTTAAAGCTTTGCCAATCGCTCCAAGACCAATGCGGAGATCTCGATCGATTCTTAACCTAGTGAAAGGCCAACGTTTTGGATTCCTCCACAACCTTCGAAACACTCGGAACGGCTTGACGAAATAGAGCCTCGTTTCTCATCTTCCATAAACACCAAATTACTACCTGAGAAATAGCACTGAAGACTTTCTTTTTCTTAGCATTACCTTGCACCAGCATATGGGAATCCAGGATATCCTTTAGACTAAAGGCTATCACAGGGGGAGATTTGCACCACTGGGCCACAACTAACCATACCGATTGAGCGAAATGGCAGGAAACAAACAGGTGCTCACTGGTCTCGTCGAAATCGCCGCACAGAAGACACCTTGAGTCACTGATGAAAATATTCCTAGCTGCTAGAGCTACTCTAGTCGGTAACCAATCCAATAACGCTCGCCATGAAACGATCCCAACTTTCTTGGGAAGGAATTTATTCCATACAAACTGATATTCAGGAATGGCTCGTGAGTTAGCAACCGATATTTGTTTAATACTCGCAACCGAGAAAGCGTCCGAGTTATCCAACCTCCATATCCACTTATCCGGCCCAGTAGAGGAAACGAATTCGCACAGCATGAGCGACAATTCCAGCAGTTCATCCTTTTCATTATCAGCCAAGGCTGTTCGCTTCCAGCACCAAGACAGACTGATGAATTCAGATCCCCAAGCAACACGGTCAGATACTTTGCAAAGTTTCTCCTTTTTAACGTTATTTTACTAATTTCGTGAAAATAACGTTAAAAGCTGAGGATGGTTAATCATGCATCATGTGGTGGCGTTGATAGCTAAAAGACAAAAGGGTACATGCACTAATCGAGTAATCGGTCTTTGTCTTGATTGCTAAGTGTTATGTGTCTTATGTCCGAGGCTTGATGCAAAACTACTATCGAGTCGGGGGTCTCACTAGAAGCAGTCTCTCTATTCCTACGCGGTAGAGGTAAGGCTGTCTACATCTTACCCTCCTCAGACCCTACCTTAGCTTTGCTATTGCTGGGATTTACTGAGTATGATGATGATGATGATTTTATGTTTTATTTAAGTCTCTAGTGATATATATGTTGGCTAGTAATATATATGTTGGCTTATTTGACGTAACCGAAGGTTATCATAATAGTTTATAAATAGTCTTATTTGTATTGTTTGATAGAACTTATGATGTGATAATAAAGTTTTTGCACTTTAATTATACGTAAACACTAGTTAAAACATATCTAGCCTTTTTTTAGCTTCCATTTTATGTGATACGCAATGGATTGCAATCTCGTCATGCATCAACTTAAAACAAGTTATTATTCACTCATGCATGAAAAAATGTTACATAGAACGTATGCTAAAAATAGGTTTGGTAATCATATAAGTCGACCAATTTTGAAACTAGCACCCTTAAATGCTATATATAACTCGGAGTCATTTCATCCTCACCCAAGTATATACTTCGTTTTGAGAATATTGGGGTTCTAATAAATAAAAAATACAACATTTGGGAATTGATTTGTTGAGGAACTAAGTAACCATAAAGAAAATATCGATGGCCTAGTAGGTGCCAGATATTTGTTCGGTATCACGGGCCCCTTTTATAACTGATTAGTCAATTTGATTTGTGTTTTGTTATCAATATTATTGTAACAATAATGTTTTTGTATGATAGCCAATACATTAAAATCGAAAAAAAAAATAGAAAAATAGAGAAAAAGGTGTTGTGGAGAACCAACCTTATTTTGGCCCGTATAAAAATGTCGGTTTCAACTCTATCTCATTTTGACCCATCTTGTATCCTCTACAAATAACATACCTTTGTAGCTTATACATACGATAGTATGCATAAAGGGGAGCAACACCCAACAAAAACGATATGAAACCAACAAAGTATAGAATGTGATGTTGGAGAAGCAAAGGCAAACTTAAAATGGTAACAAAATGTGGGAAAATGTTGAAATTTGAAACCGAGATCGACTACCCATGTCCCCATGAAATCTGAATTTCAGAGGACTTTGAGTCATATACGATCTTAAATGTCTTTCTATCTTTATATTCTTCATCCCAACACTGTGAGTAATCGATTGAGTGTTCGTCTAAATCACCTATTTTACTTTTCCTACGAACAAGTTCTACATTAAGACCAGGTTTATTCATATCATCCTCTCTATCCACCATCTGAAATGAAATATTTTGAGTGTATGTAGGATTGAACCATGGGATGTGCCTCAATGAACTAAAGGGTACATAACCCATCCTTTCATACTGAAAGTTAAATGGTTCCCTACAATCTTTATCAAACTTCTCAGAGTGATCCGTGGACATCTCTTGCTTAATAACTATATTGTGCCTCTGCCAGAAGTAGAATTCATCAGCACCTAATGATAATAAAAATCCACTAAAGTCACTGTACCAGTTGTGTGGAAGTTGCAATGTGACAAGTTTGGTATAAATGCTTGATGGTTGAACATTGGGACTTAACACACTCATAAAACGATCTTTAACTGCATTTTCCTGCCATGTTTTTATTCCAATTATTATGAATACTATTTTTGATATTGAAAGTTAAAAAAAAGATTGAAATTCAAAAAACAAGATAAGAGTTATACCTCAAGCATAGAAAGTAGTACCCTCTTATTCGTTCTCTCCGGAAGTGAGACTTTCCACAACCATTTATAGTCTGATAAATCTCTTACAATTTCAAGTGAGTCACAACCATCTACTTTGAGAATAGCTATGCTTGATGGGAGGTCTGGCAATTCTACAAGGCGTTTGCAGTATGACAGATTGAGGAGCTTGAGACACGGGATTTGAGAGAGGCCGGAAGGTAATCTTGAAAAGTAGTTATAACTTAGGTCTAGTAGTTGTAGGTTTAATAACTCACAAAATATATCAGATGGGATTATTTCTATACCAGTCCAACTCAAATAAAGGGTTACCAAGCTATCCATGTTCGACTGGATATCCGGAAACTGTTGAAGTTGATCGCAATTACTGAGATTAAGAGTCTCCAATTTTTTCATGTGTATGATGGGTGGAAACCTTTTAAGTGCTGTACACCAGGTCAGGTTCACGAAAACAAGCCTTTTGTGATATCCAATTGATGGATGAATCTCTTCTAAACTCTCACAACACACTAAAATCAATCTTTCAAGACATGGAAGGCCTTCAAAATCTGGTGTCTTGATTAGGTTTCTTGAAAGAGAGAGATCAAGAATTTTCAAATATGGTAGACTCTGTTTCAAGAAAAGTAGGAAAAGTCAAATAATAAATAATTAAGTATACAACAATTTCCTTTCACACTAGGCATACTTGTTGCCCATGGACCATTGATCGATCATTAGGCAGGACATGAGTTGTTAATTTATACATAAACTTAAACTAGCATATTATATAACATCTTATAATAACAACCTCTGGCTCTGTAACATGCAAAGTATATTCCAATTGCTTAAAACATCATATAGTCTAAAAGTCTCCTCGATCTTCCCCCAAAAATCTACGCTCAGAATATTGTTAACTTGTAATATTAAATTTATTACCTCTGGCAATATCATCAAAAGTTTCCTTAAAGCATTTGGCATGCGTATAATGTTGACTATTCAGGAAATGGAAACTAAGCTAATCGACTCCTAATTTTGTAGAGAAAGCATGACATGTATTTTTGTTAATATAAACCTCTATTTATAGAGATATCTAAGAGTCAATAACCACCATCTAACAAACAACTAACTAAATGCAATTAACTCATTAGTAACTCTAATAACTAATTATGTTCATTTTATGATTCATTTCACAGTCGCATTGCAATGGTTTCTGAAACTACAATATTTACCTACCTTACACCCTTCCCAGAGTTTTTTTTGCTCGCTAAATCTCAACATTAGACAACGAAGCTTTGTTGGCTGAAAATTTGATGGGAATGAAGATGCTGGATACCAATCCCACAATATCCATCGAAGGTTCTTCATGTTTGCAACAACATCAGATAGACCTGGATGGCTACTTCTATAATACATTGAAATATTAGCTAATACTTCATTTTCCTGTGTTAATTAATCAAAGGAACCAAACTGTGTTAGTAACCCTATAGACAAACGTCATTAGATGCACATATACAAAATATATTTTTGCAAAGTTAATTTAACCATTGAGGGTGCAGCTGCCCCCATATCACAGAGGTATATAAGATCTTCCCACTTCCAAATCCTGCTATGTTTCTCGAGATTATTAGGGTGTTCCCCTCTAACAATGTA
The DNA here is from genome assembly GCA_030545235.1 of Helianthus tuberosus. Classification (NCBI taxonomy): domain Eukaryota; kingdom Viridiplantae; phylum Streptophyta; class Magnoliopsida; order Asterales; family Asteraceae; genus Helianthus; species Helianthus tuberosus. The sequence continues at coordinate 1,328,685 of JARYGA010046105.1, forward strand.
GTGGGCCATTTCTTCTATCAAGTCATGTATCTCAAATAATCTTCCATATTTTGAAACTTTTATGAGGGATTTTTGTTCCAACACCTTTATCCCTATAACAGGGTGCAAATTACAAGCATCAAGCACCATCATTGCATGATCCATCACCCATGAGGGCCATATCCTCATGAAACATGCAATATCTAAGAATAAGTCTTTTTGGTAGGGTTCAAGTCCGTCATAACTTATTTTGAGTCTCTCCATGACCTTATTTTCTGGGATGCATTTTAACTTGGCCAAGGTACTCTTCCACTCATCCTTGTCTTTGTCATATAGAAAAGAACCTAGAACTTTGAGCGCTAACGGGAGCCCACCAGCATAAGAAACTACAAGCAATGAAAGCTTCTCATAATCTTCAATAGGTTTATCTTTGTGATATGCGTGTCTATTGAAGAGCGTGATTGCTTCATAATGTGATAACAAACTCACTTCATAAATATTTGTGTGAGCCGTGGAGGATAGCAAATGCTTATCTCTGGTAGTAATTATTATCCGGCTTCCCTCACCAAACCAATCATGGGATCCCGCTAACGCCTCAAGTTGCTCAAGATCATCAACATCATCGAGAACAACTAAAACCCTTTTGTGACATAGCCTTCTCCTTATCGTGCTTCTTCCTTCTATCTCACTCCCTACCACAACGTCGTTTGTTTTCAAAGCAACTGATAGAATTTTTTCTTGCAACTTTTCCAAACCATGCTTGTTTGACTCCTCACGGATATTTTGAAGAAGGCAGCAAGCTTCAAATCGGTGAGAGATTTCCGCATAAGCAGCAGATGCGAGAGTAGTCTTACCACCACCCCCAACTCCCCATATTCCAACCATGCGCACACCACCTGACTCGATTTCCAACTTTGATATAAGATCTTGTAAGCGGGTCTCTATTCCGATCAGGTCTTTATTATCGTTTGTATTTAGTGAAGAAAGCCTAGAAGAAATTGTACCAACAATGTCACTGATGCATTTTGCTTCATGGCTGCACGAATTGAAGGGTACATAAGGATATTTAGAAGTAGTTCCCACTCACTTAGTCTTTTAAAATTATCAATTGTACAACTGAAATTGGATTTAAATTGCTAAATGTCAAGTATGAGATTTATTTAATTTCAAGTTAAAAAAGACGCAAAAACAATGCATGTAAAATTAAAGTAGGGAGTAACACGAAACAAAATATTATAATACCTACATTTTGACTATATGCTTTGTAAAAGACAAGACTGGGGAGTTGTTATTAATATTAATGTGTTTAATTCATCGTTGCAAAAGTTGTTAGGTGCTCCCAAGTCGGTTGAATGGGGAGTTGTTAGTAGTCAGCCTAGGCGAAGAGTACTTGGACATGTTAAATTATAATGAAGTTAGTTTTCGGGAAACTATATACATGTCAAATATCATAAGTTTGGTAATATTAAAAAAAATACGTGAATATCAATATAAATAAAAAGAAATACATGTTCAAATAGTAAAGTATTTCAAAAATTAATATTCATTCTTTAATATAACAGATACAGAAATTAGGTTTCATTTTTTTAAGTCAAAGTCAGCCTGAGTTGACCTACTAGATCCGATTCCACCAGAGTCGACCGCTTGATTGATTCCGAGTAATTAGGTGGAGTTAAAGAAAATCGCCTGAGTAACCTACGCGATTACGACCTTGTTTTACAGCATTGGTTAGATCTATTTAAATATGTTAAAAAGTAAATAATTATGATTGTAACTAGTTTTTCAGTAAACCCGACTAGGGATGAGCTCGGTACCAGTACGGTACCGGTATTTGAGGGTAAAAAGCGGTAAATAGCGGTACCGAACCAGTAACGAAAATGTCAAAAGTCGGTACCGAAAATGTACCCGGTTCGGTAAATTCGATACCTGTTCGGTGCCAGTACCGAGTACCATTTGCTCATCCCTAAACCCGACTATTTTTAACTTAAGTGACCCACTGTCAAGTGTCAACAATAAAAACAAAACTTAAATCTACTCGTTATAGAATGCAAATATCTTAAGCATAAAAATGTTATAAATAAAAATAAAAAAAGAGAAAATTACCTGTTTTCATTGATGACCCATCCAGATAGGTTGCCTGCCTTTTTGAGGGCTTCTCTCCATGATTCAACTTTGTGCTTATTTTCCCTCTTATGTTTTGTAAATGCTTCTCCATATTTCCCCTTTTGTTTTCTAACATCCGATGGATCCACATGATAAAATATGGGTATCACGATTTGCCCTCTGGTGTCCACGCACTCCATAATATGTGCAAGCTCGTCCAAGCACCAAGATGAATCCGCATAGTTTTTAGAGAATACAACAACGGCGATGCGTGATTCTTGGATAGCTTTCAAGAGGGCTGGACCGATTCGCTCACCCCGAGGAAGTGTTTCATCATCCTTGTATGTTTGGATTCCTTGTTGTACAAGATCCTTGTAGAGAAGATCCACAAAGTTCCTGCGGGTGTCTTCTCCTCTAAAACTCAGAAAGACCTCATGATGAATCGACTGAGAAGAGGAGGATGAAGAATCAGCTATTGAGCTGTAACTCGAATTTGTTTGGAAAGAAAGCAGCGGAACTTAATTAGGTCAAAAAGAAACAGAGATGTGGTATAACACTAAATTTAACATTTTCCCCAAAAGTGAAGCATGAATACTATATCAAACACTAAAAGATCGAGGATAGAAACACCTGTCTTGTTCGGAAGACATTGGGCGGTGTTGTTGATGGCGATGGGAGGATCCACTGAAGAAAACGGAAACGATGTAGTAGACGGCGATACCGGCGGCGAGAACAGTGAAGAAAGTAGTGGGAGAGAGTCCGGTGTAGGCGGTTATAGCTTCTTTCAGAGTCTCCATGAGTTCAGCAGCCATTGTTGATGATGAGTGTTTTGAGATGGTCTTGTTTCTCTGGTTCATCTCCTGGTGTGTATGTGAGTAAATAATACATATAGACATTATTATTGTTTAGGTAGGTACAACTACTTTGTGTCTTTTACACATCATTTCGATTAAATAAGTCGGAAGGTTCTTTTTTTTTTTTTTTTTTTGAACGGCTAAAGTCGGAAGGTTCTTGGATCCCTTTATTTTTCTTCAACTTTTTTGACCAACTATTATTGTATCTCAAAATGCTCCTTGTTTAACTTGTTGATACATATTTATGGACGCGACTCGACGCGACTTGATTCGAGATTGTGGACGCGACTTTGCTCGGCTTATTTTGTGACGACTTTCCTCCGTTGTATACAAGACTTCAAGCCGACACAAGAGACAAGACAAGGACTGGACTCAACATCACAGTCTTTGGGCTAAGACAAGTTGACGAAACAAGACTTGGGCTTATCTGCCTTGGGCCGAAGCCCATCATTGGCGAAACAGCCCAGAAGTCGACGAAACAAAGGTGTTTCGTCGACCATGATGTGATTCGTCGACTGTCTTTCTGTTTCGTCAAGTGTAGTGTGTCTGTTAGTATAAATAGCATGTTATGTTCTGTTTCGGTAGACAGGAGAACAGAGGAACACAGAGAGAACATAGAGAACAGAGCACACACACACACTTAGAGAGAGTTTGCAAAATACATTTGTAAACATTGGATTGTAACCGAACCCTTTCATTCGTATTAATTAATACAGTGGTGTTAAACGGTGATATTTGCGTGTCGTGTTTTTACGTGTTCCGTCTCGGTTTGCTATTCCGGTTGGATTCCGCACAACCGGAGTGGTTCGTATACAAGGATTAGGCGACTAGATCCTCCCCTAGCCGGACCTACAAGTGGTATCAGAGCCTTGGCTCTTATCCTTGTTAAAACCGAGGAGTTCTTGCTGTTTTTCGGGTTTAAAGTTCATATTTTTTCTGGAAAACTTGGTAAAATCGGCTGAAATCTTGGTGTTTTGCTGGAAGTTCTTATAAAAACCACTATATTTTTCATACTTACATATTAAAAGTTGGTTTTTAGTGAAGTTTTTAGCAAAATTCGGGTTTCGGAAACTTTTCGGGTCACCGGAAAACTCATAGTTTACCGGAAAATACATTGTGTTCTTGATAACCTTCAAAGTGTTCTTGATAAAACCCATTTTTTTGATCCTAGAAATTTCAAATTAAAAGGTGTTTGGTGTATTGAAAATTGAAATTGAAAAGAATAGATTATTATAATACTACACCTTACCGGGTTGATAATCTCACCATACCAGTTGTTTGAAAAAGGTTGTACTGTGTCAGAAACAGATCTCACCAACTCTGTTGACTTCTCGACGAATCAGACCATTGACGAAACGAGTCTGATTCGCCAATTAGCAAACGACGAAACATTTACATCCTGTTTCGTCAATATTACTTGTTGTTGGGCCTCTGTTTCGTGGACTGTGTTGTAGGATTGGGCTAGCAATTTGGGCTTTTGTTTCGTAGTCCATCTTGGGTCTCTGTTTCGTCGAGTGGCAGCCCAAACACAAGTGGGCTTGTTTCTTCGACACATTTAGCCCAATTGACCCATATCAGTTTCGTCGAAACCCTTTGTTTCGTCAAGTTCATCATCACACCTAAACTGTTTCGTAAACAATTGTAAACAAATTTGTTTCGTCAGTCAAGTCTGTTTCGTGGATCTGTGTTTCGTCGAAACACTTATCAGTTTTTAACAGAAGGATTACAATTGTGTTTTCACTGTTTGTTTTGAGTGTGATTTTCAGGTACTTGTCATCCTATATCAAACATGAATCCAAGGTGGAATACTCTGGTAAATACAGATATGTATTTTGGTACTCCGTCATCTTCCGCACCGGTATCTTCACAAGCTAATGCAATTTCTACCGGTCAATGGGCATTTGTATCAAATCAAGTTCCAAGTGTTCAAAGCATTCTTTTAAGCGAAAGCGAAACTGGAAGTTTGAATAGACCTCCAAAGTTGATGCACTTATACGAATATCCAGGATGGATTGATAGATTTCATACTTACGTTCTTGGTCAGAATACAGAGTTGTGGTTGCGGTTCATCACAGATTTTGATCAAACAATAGAGGTTGCTGCATCATCTGCTGCTACGTTTGCAGATCTCACGGAAGATCAGAAGAAAGTTTATGATCTAGAAAAGAAGGCATACGCCATTCTCACTCAAGCCTTAAGTAAAGATATCTATCATCAGTTTGTTAGTTACAAGACAACGAAGAGGTTGTGGGACGCGTTGAAGACAAGGGGCGTGGGAAATGAAGCGACACGTCAACTGAGGAAAGAACTGCTAAAGAAAGAGTTTGATGGTTTTACTTGTATGGAGAATGAGTCGTTGGGTGATTTGACTAGTCGATTTAATCACTTGATGACTGAATTGACAAATTTTGGGGTAGCTACAACTCCTGCAGAGATTGTGAAAAGGTTTGCAGATTCGTTGCCACCTCAATGGAACACCTTCTTGGAAATCATGAAGTACAATGGTACTTTAGCTACAACGAGCTTCAACGACTTTGTTCAAATCCTGGAAAACAAGAATCAGGAAGAAACTCTGAAGGCAAAAAGAATTCCCGTGCCTCAAAATCCTGAAATGTATTTTGGGACTTCTAGCAGTTCTACAAAACCGTCTTCACATGCTCCAATTCAAACAGCCTTTGTGACTAGCACAGACATGTATGGCAATACTATCCAAGTTCCGGTGCCTCCAAAGACAGACATGTATGGAAATCTGCTGGAACCAGTTCCTCAACAGCAACAACAAAGCCAACGACCTCTCAGACCAACGGATATGTTCGGAAATCCGTTACCAGTTCGATCTCCCGCAACAACAGACATGTATGGGAATCCACTTCCTCCTCCTCAATCTACAGTTCCAACAGACATGTATGGGAACCCACTTCCTCAACAACAGCAAGCTTGTTATGGAAGCACATCATCTGCTGGTCAGCAATCTAAGCCAAATACAGTACGGCTCGACACCTCAAGCTTCTCTAAAGTTAGTGTGGAAGTAGCAAAGGAACACATGGAGCTGCTTAACACTTTGGTGAGCGCATACTGTGGGTTAGTGGAAGGTCAGATTGGCAACATTAATCTGACACAAGAAGACTATCAGCAGATAGATAAAGAGGAGATGGAGATGATGGATATCAAGTGGGCCTTTGCCAGTGCTGTTAGGCGAGCAAAGGATTTCATGGAAAGAACAGGCAGAACCAACTTGGAAAGCAAGAAAGACACCAAGTATGGGTTCGATAAACAGGCCGTTAAGTGCTTCAACTGTGGTGAACGTGGCCATTTCAAGCGTGAATGTACAAGGCCATCTCAACATGGGAACCAGAATCCCTTCAGAGGTCAAGGCAACCAGCAGAACCAGAACAGGAACAATGTTCGCACATTGGTGCCTGTCAACAATCAGACTCAAGCAGGACCATCAAATGCCAACCAGGCACTTGTGGTTCAAGTAGATGAAGGCTGTGATTGGTCAATCCAGTTGGGAAATGACGCACCAGATGGAACAGCTTGTTTTGCTGAAGTGGTTAATGATCTTAAACACGCCAGTGGTGGAGAATCTTCCACCAATGGTGATGTATCTTCTGAAGATGAAGACTCTTCTGGTTATAGTGGAAGCTCGGATGAAGAATCCTCCACTTCAGGGAATGATCAGGTGGATGACACATCAAGTGTGTCAGTCGATGCAAGTATTGATGAGCTTTTGGAGGAAGCTGCAGCAGGAATTCAAAGAAGATCTATTTTGGTGGATCAAGCTGCTTATTCTTCGTCTTCTCTCCATTCAGCCTTTATGGCGAATGTCGACAGTTCATCAAGTCAGGTATGTGTCGACAAACCCACTTCTGTTAGCTGTAATAACTGTGATAGCTTGCATGTTAGATGTGCTGAGTTGGAAGCAAACATGTCTGAGTTGCAAGGCAAGCACGATGCTTTACAAGCTAGTTTGTTTGACTTGCAAGACAAACATGCTTTAGTGAATGACAAGTGGTGCGAATTGCAAAGCAAGCACGAAGCTTTGCAAGAGAAATATGATGTGACTTTTATTCATAATCAGAAATTGACAGTTGATATCTCCAAGTGCACTGAAGCCAATATGTTTTATGAAAACCATGAAAAGGATTTTAAAAGGATGATTGAAACCTTAAGGAAAGATAAAACAGAACTGACAAAAATGGTTTCCAGAAAACAAACTGACATTAATTTGTATATATCTCGTCTTGAGGTGATGCAAAAAGAAATGGCTTGTGTTAAAACAGAAAGTGAGGCGATCCGACTCAAGTTAGACAGTTATTTGAGTTCTAGCTATGTGTTGGATCACATCATTGATGTTCAAAAAGAGAAAAAGGATGTCACATGCATAGGTTACAAGAAATGTCCACCACCCGTGAGAAACAATTTTGATGCTTTGCCTGATGAGGAGTATAGGACTCACTTTGAGCCATCTGTTCCTTTGGACGTTGAGGAATTTGCAGCAGGACTCGGATACAAGAAAGAAGTATCGTCAGATTCAGATGTGTCAGCAGATACTTTTGTAACTGCTGAACAGAATCAGGATCCTCCAGTTGTGATTGAGGATACTGATTCTTCTGATGATGAGTCTGATGATACTGATTCGGAAAAGTCTGATGCAGTAATCAAAGAAGAGGACATACCTCTTGAGAATCATATCCTATGTGATCCTCCAACAAAACCTGCTAAGACTGTTCCAACCGAGTCCACATCTGCAAAAGAGTCGGAGAGTGTGGATTTGCTGTACACTCTTGTTGGTGATGATAAAATCTATTCAGACAAAGATTTTCCTATTAAAAATGTTAATCAATCCTTAATCAGTAAAGTCTTTGAAAATTCTACAAGTAAGTTTTTGGGAAAGACAGGACCACATGTTACAGTCACACAGTGTCCTTCTATCCCTAAGGCTGAAGTTAGAAAACAATTTGGGAACAAGAAATTACCAACAGTGCCAAAACAGCAAAACCATACCAAACCAAATGGTAAGGCACCGATTCAAAATCAAAAGAAGCCGAATCAGAAGAAGAAGAAGAATGTGAACTTTGTGAAATCGAAGGGAACGGACAAAATTGCAAAGTTTGAAAATCAATCTAATTTAGATTTTGTCAAGAAAGCAACTGTAATGAAAAGGAATGAACCAAGTTGTTCAAAACCTAGTACCTCGGGATCACAAAGTTCATCATCGGCAAGACGACCACATGATACTTCGGGGTTTGTTGAACGAAGATCATGTTTTGAATGTGGAACAATCGGGCATATTGTTCGAAATTGCCCGTATCTTCATAAACAAAAAGGCATAGTTGATGTTCCCCGTGACCACATTGACCGCAAGCGATCTGTTTCATCTAAACAAGATCCCCGCCTTGTAAAAGAAAGGGAAAAGAAACAGAAACGCCAACAGGTCAAGAAAATTGAAAAAGCAATTAAAATTGATGTGGTTCAAAAACAATCTGTTCCAGTTAAACCAGAAAGTTCAAACGAAGTTAGACTTACAAACAATCAAACTGGTATAACAAAACAGACCTGGAAACCAAAATCTGTTATTGAATCAGGGGGACCATCACAATTTCCGAATCATCAAAAGGTGGAAGTTATTGTTGTTGATAAAAATGGAAGACCCAAGACCACTATGGCTTGGGTCCCCCTCTCCAACTAATCTCTGAATGAGTGTGCAGGATGTTCCAGGAGGAACTATTGATAGTCTTAGGATTGTTGATAGTGGAGCGTCCATGCACAAGATCAGGCGACATAAGACTCCGAAACATCATTATATCTAGGAGTTGTTGCCTTTGATGGAGAGAAATGAGAAAAGAAAGGAAAAAGAAAAGAAGACAAACATTCCGATGAAGGAATGATGGTGAAAGAATGTGGTTGAATGAAGTTGAAAAATTCGACCGGATGAAATATGTTCCAAAGTTTGGTTGTTATGGTTTTTGATCGGGTCCTCAGGAAAGATTCAAATGAAAAGTACGCGCCTGTAGCACGTCTGAAGCTTTTCGAAGATTCATGGATTTTTCTTCCACAAGAAGTTCAAAGTCCACAAGATGAACGTGTAGGGTACTTTTCTCTACGGTGTGATTGAAGAAAATGTGTTTGTTGAACAAACCAACCGGGTGTGCGGATGCCTTGGCGTGGATTGAACAACCGCACACTACTTCTGAAAGAGAAAGACAAAGACCTTCGCTGGTGCAATTTGGAAAACCAGCCGGACCCAGAGGTCTGTGATCTTGTTGCTGTGAAGAGACTTCTCAGTAGCTACAAAGAATCGACTTTGAAGTCCACACCGGGTGGATATCCAGTTTGGGAGAGCGCTCAGATTCCTTGCAATGCACGAAGCAGTTGCAGGATACGGTTTTAAATTTCTAATCTCTCCTATACTTGTCGATATTTAAGCTGCTTTATGAATTATTATCATCTCGTACAGCACTCTTTGGCCAGACAATGTTGTCATGGTCCGCACCGCTTACCGACATGCCAACTCATTTTTTTTCCAAAATTCGATAAATCATTTCTGATTCAAAATTAATTTTGGTAAACGGCATTAAGGTCAAGCAAGAGTAAAACCAACATCGGAAAATCATTTTTGTAAATACCTTTGTGTTTTAAATTTGTCTTAGTTTATTGATTTTAGGGGGAGTAAATCCAAAAATTTGAAAATCCAAAAACATCGAAAAATTTCAAAAACTCAAAAACAATAGAAAAACAAAAATGAGTTTCCTGGCGAGCAAAAGAGAAAATGATAGTACATCAGTGGTCTGTCTAAACCTCTTTAAACCTAAAATGAAAAACGATAAGCAGCTCTATATAAGATGTATCGGTAGGCTCACAATCATTTTAAAGTGTGCAGGGTGATATAAACTTAAATCGACTGAAGACCAGGTGGGAACCACTCATTGGCATATGGTCTTAGTACCGAAATTTCGTTTGAGAGATTGCCGAGGTTCTGAGATATTCGGTCTTTATGCTGCTTATCATCTGGGTATCATGGTTGTATCTTTTACCGAAAAATAACGGGGACGCAAGTCTAGATCTTCCATGATACCATACATACGTGTACATATTGCATTCGACCTCAATAAGTGATCAACAATCACATGTCCCTCAAAATAAGTGATAATATATCACAAATTATTTATCCGGGAGTCAAGTTCGTCTCTCTGCTGTACGAAAGTACTGACCTGTTCACGGACTTGCTCCTGTGCCCTCATGCATCCGAAAATCAAGTTCCTCATCAATAAGTGATTCTATCACATAGGGCTTGTTTTCATTCAAAATAAGTGAGAATCTCACATCATATACGGTCAAACAGATGATAATCGGTATACTCACCGGTAAGATGAACCCTCGTGCATACCTTGATACGGGAATGTGTCGTGATGTGGATGAACACCGGTCGGTAAGTATAAATCATACCTTAACGTATCCCCTCGCCATGATTACATCTGATAAGTTGAGCTTAAGTGGACAACAATACCGATAATTGTTATAGGATGCTTATCTTAATGTTAACTAATTGAACAAAGAGAGTGTTTTTGACATGACCGTACACTGATATGATTCTCTTACCCTCGAAACTCACAAAAAGAATGTCTGTAAATATTTATTACTGCTTTCAGTCTTTACATTTGAAATACTCAAAAATTCCAAAAAGATTTTATGTGTGTTTTAATATAAACCTTATAAAAGCCAAAAAGATTTTATTTCTATTTTATTTTCGATCGTACGATGTTGGAGCTCGAGTCTTCGTTACCTGAAACCTGAACGAAAACCGAAAATGACTAAATCTTCATAAACGGTCGAAATTTGCAAGTGTTGAAAGTTAAAAAACTAAAATTGACAAATTTGCTAAACTTTCAAACTGTCGGACGGTGTTTGATTAAACAATGGTCACATGTGTGTTGTTTGCTTATGATATTCCAAGCGGTTGTTCTCATTACGCGTTTAGATTTCTTGCATGTGCAGATTCTAAAGGCAAGGAGAACATGGTAGATGACAAGCTTTGGAATGAAGACACGACGTGAAGGCACTCAAATGATGAAGATGATCGAGTTGCCGCTGACCATCATCAACACCACAAGGATCTCAAGTACTGAAGATCAAGTCTTTCACGAGCATAACTCAAGGGGGAGCTTATGTTAAGAGGGAGTTTGTCAACACACTTCTTACATGTAACGGGAAGTTTGTTGATACACTTTCTGCTTTGAAGACGTGAAGACTTTGAAGATCCTCCGACATAGAAGATATGAGAAGAGAATCTCGCGAGTAGCGTCCAAGGGGGAGTTTGTTGATACATATTTATGGACGCGACTCGACGCGACTTGATTCGAGATTGTGGACGCGACTTTGCTCGGCTTATTTTGTGACGACTTTCCTCCGTTGTATACAAGACTTCAAGCCGACACAAGAGACAAGACAAGGACTGGACTCAACATCACAGTCTTTGGGCTAAGACAAGTTGACGAAACAAGACTTGGGCTTATCTGCCTTGGGCCGAAGCCCATCATTGGCGAAACAGCCCAGAAGTCGACGAAACAAAGGTGTTTCGTCGACCATGATGTGATTCGTCGACTGTCTTTCTGTTTCGTCAAGTGTAGTGTGTCTGTTAGTATAAATAGCATGTTATGTTCTGTTTCGGTAGACAGGAGAACAGAGGAACACAGAGAGAACATAGAGAACAGAGCACACACACACACTTAGAGAGAGTTTGCAAAATACATTTGTAAACATTGGATTGTAACCGAACCCTTTCATTCGTATTAATACAGTGGTGTTAAACGGTGATATTTGCGTGTCGTGTTTTTACGTGTTCCGTCTCGGTTTGCTATTCCGGTTGGATTCCGCACAACCGGAGTGGTTCGTATACAAGGATTAGGCGACTAGATCCTCCCCTAGCCGGACCTACATAACTTTTATCACAAAAAAGCTTATCACTTGTTTAAAACTAGAGTTGTAGACAAGCTACACTACTCACGAGCTATTCAAGATCACCTAAAAAGTAAGGTTGTTTAGTATACGAGCACAAGCCTGATTTCACTTATGGAGCTAGCCATCTTACAAGTTTAGATGAGCCTATTATTTATTTCACTTTTACTTAATATACTTTTTTTTTTGAACGGCCAACAAAAATATTATTATTTCAACTAGCAAGAAGCTAGACACCAAATTTACAATACAAGACACCAAATACACCAAATAACCAACACCAAAAATCGTACTAAACACAATACAATACTACATTACCATATCAAGTTAAAGCTTTGCCAATCGCTCCAAGACCAATGCGGAGATCTCGATCGATTCTTAACCTAGTGAAAGGCCAACGTTTTGGATTCCTCCACAACCTTCGAAACACTCGGAACGGCTTGACGAAATAGAGCCTCGTTTCTCATCTTCCATAAACACCAAATTACTACCTGAGAAATAGCACTGAAGACTTTCTTTTTCTTAGCATTACCTTGCACCAGCATATGGGAATCCAGGATATCCTTTAGACTAAAGGCTATCACAGGGGGAGATTTGCACCACTGGGCCACAACTAACCATACCGATTGAGCGAAATGGCAGGAAACAAACAGGTGCTCACTGGTCTCGTCGAAATCGCCGCACAGAAGACACCTTGAGTCACTGATGAAAATATTCCTAGCTGCTAGAGCTACTCTAGTCGGTAACCAATCCAATAACGCTCGCCATGAAACGATCCCAACTTTCTTGGGAAGGAATTTATTCCATACAAACTGATATTCAGGAATGGCTCGTGAGTTAGCAACCGATATTTGTTTAATACTCGCAACCGAGAAAGCGTCCGAGTTATCCAACCTCCATATCCACTTATCCGGCCCAGTAGAGGAAACGAATTCGCACAGCATGAGCGACAATTCCAGCAGTTCATCCTTTTCATTATCAGCCAAGGCTGTTCGCTTCCAGCACCAAGACAGACTGATGAATTCAGATCCCCAAGCAACACGGTCAGATACTTTGCAAAGTTTCTCCTTTTTAAGAGCGAAAAGGAGGGGAAATTCGCTAAATAGAGGCTGACCACCTATCCAAGCGTCTAACCAAAATGCTGTTGTTGACCCGCAACCCACTTTGCACCATAACAATTCAGGAAGATTAATACCAAGACGATTCAGATGTGTTTGTATGCCAACTATTTGCTTCCAAGGCCCAGCTAAGGAAACTTTAGCCGGAATCGGTGCCCAAGATCGATTATTATGATGGACCGCCCACACAACCCTTCTTTGTCCGTTTTGAATCTCCACCACCACTTCGCCAACATAGCAAGGTTAGCATCTCTAAGAGAACCGAAACCTAGACCACCATATTCGATTGGATCAATGACCTTTTCCCAAGCCATCCAACTCATATATGAATTGTCATCCGACCCGCCCCAAAAGAAAACCCTCCTTAATTTCTCCAGAATATCAATAACTTTTGCCGGGGCTTTATACAAGGAATAAAAGTAAGTCGGCAACGAATTCAAGACAGATTTAAGCAAGGTGATTCTACCACCATAGGAAAGATTTTTGGCTTTCCAAAGAGATAATCTTTTTTTAAATAAGTCTATAACCGGATTCCAATTACGAATGAGATTCATGTTAGCCCCTACCACCAATCCTAAATGTTTAAAGGGAAAGGTACCTCTTTTGCAACCCATTGAGTCCGCCATATGCTGTACTTCTGACTCATCTATTCCAACCCCAAACAAGGAGCACTTAGCGAGATTCACTTTTAACCCCGAGACCAAATAAAAACATCTCAAGATTCTGCGTAGATTAAGAACATTCTCACACGACCACTCCCCAAGAAAAACAACATCGTCTGCGTATATAAGGTGAGATAAAACCGGTCCATTAGATGTACATCGTAAGCCATTAAAGAGACCTTCCGACATGGCCTTTTTCATTATTCCAGAAAGAGCCTCTATGGCTAAGACAAACAAGAAAGGTGATAACGGGTCCCCTTGACGTAGTCCGCGAGAACACTCAAACTCCATTGTTGGCGAACCATTAACCAAAACCGACGCTCTAGATGTAACAAGAGTTGCCATGATCCAACCCCTCCAACGGTCCGGGAAATTCATTTGAGCCATAATCGAGTCTAAATACTTCCAATTTAGGGAATCATAAGCCTTGTTAATATCAACTTTAAAAATCATACCGGACTTTTTAGCCTTCTTTAACCATGCTATAACTTCATTAAGAATCAAGGGACCATCTGAAATATTCCTTCCAGCCAAGAAGGCAGATTGTTCTTCCGACACAAGTCTACACACCACACTTCTAAGCCGATTAACCAACACCTTTGAGATTGCTTTATTCACTACACCAATCAAACTTATAGGACGAAAATTTGATGGAGACGAAGGATCTTTAATTTTCGGGATCAGTGCAATGAACGAAGACGCACAACTTCTATTGATGGTCCCATTGGAATAGAATTCCTGAAATAGCCTAATGAAATCTCCTTGGAAAAGATCCCAATTCTTTTTAATGAATTTAAAATTGAAGCCGTCCGGGCCAGGCGCCCGATCCCCAACGCAACCCCATATCGCCTCTTTAATTTCGACCGCTGAAAATGGCATGACCAAGCTGTCGGCTTCTGCTGCTGAGAGAGTTGTTAAGTTATGACAGAATATGGCAGGCCGAGAACTCATGGGTTCCACAAATTGTTTGGCGAAAAAATCAAAGAAGGCCTCCTTAATTACCACCGGATTCGAGTTCCATACCCCATCGATCATAAGGCCATTGATACGATTATTGCTAATATTAGAATTAATAATATTGTGATAAAACGCGGAGTTTTCATCTCCATCGAGTGCCCATCTAGCTCGCGACTTTTGTCTAGCATCCGATTGTTTTCTACGATCCGCATCCAAAACGGTGTTAATACATTCGGCTCTTTCATGAAGTTCCTCCTCCTCCAAGGCTCTTTCCTCAGCCAAGGACTCTAGTATACTAATCCGCTTTTTAGTGTCCGTGTAAACACCTTCCATCCTTGCTCGTTCAATTTTTAACCATGCCTTAATTTGGTTTTTCAACCATCGAAGTTTAACTGTTAGGGCCATATCCGCAGGACCATTAAACACAAAACTTAAGCACAAATGTTTCACTAACTCCATAAATCCCGGCATTTCCATCCAAGAATTGTAACACCTGAACGGATTATGGCCGAAATCTGATGGAATAGTGGATAGAAGAATAGGCCTGTGGTCAGATACATCCCGATTGAGTGCTAGGACCGAAGCGGTTGGCCATCTCTCCAAAAAACCCAGACAGACAAGAAATCGATCCAACTTGCTCAGCTTATCTCCACGATCTGAGATATATGTGAATTTACCACCCCCCATGTTATATTCGCTGAGACCCGCCGTTAAGATAAAGTGATTGAAAGCGTCTGCATTGGTCACATTGAACTCTGAATTGAACCTTTCCGTTTCATCCCTAACTTCATTAAAATCACCCATGAAAACCCATAATCCTTGCATAGAATTCTTTAAAACCACCAACTTATCCCAAATAGACCTTCTAAAAGAAGCATCGTTTGAAGCATAAACATTCACCAGATTGAGTCGAATACCAAGGTGATTCAAGTAACCAGACAGAGCCAAAAAATAACGATCCTTAATAACATTATCACAAGAAAACATACCCGGGTTCCATAGACAAGCAAGCCCCCCGGATCTGCCCTCTGCATCAACAGTTTCCAGTTGAAAAGCTGACCTACCCCAAAATCCATTGAACAAAAATCTAGACGCTGCCCCCAATTTCGTTTCTTGGATAGCGAGAAAATGCACTCCATACGAAGTCATAATACCCCTGATCCGATCTGATTTACCGGAATCCCGCACCCCCCTTAAATTTATCGACAAAAAATTCATTGTAAACCTGTAGCTACACCTTCACCAATAATCAGAGATCTTGTCGCTTCCTCAAACCCTTGCAAATTAATACCAACCTTCAATCCAACCGCTGAAGTCGCTTGAACCTCCTCGTTGATTCCCGGATTACCAGTGTTATTGTCACCTGGATCCTCCGGATCCCCCCTTGGAAACTCTTGTATTCTTCCTGCAGAAGGGCTATGTGACTGGCGCTCCCCATCATCCTGTTCACCATAACCTAACCCAGCATCCGATGCAGGATTATTTAGATCAATAGAGGAATCGTCAGGATTCAGATTCTGGAAGAAGCCTCTAGTAGGGGGGCCAGCATAGAATCGGTAGAAGGTGGGCTTCTTACAGCCCTATTTCTTTTACCGAGCCCAGTAATTGGTGTAGGCCCATCTTGATTTAAATTATCCATAAAACCATTCTCTTTTTCAACCGACTGATGTGGACCACTATTTGATGTTGCCGCCGCCACATTTAATGTTTCTGTATTGTCTTTATTAAAATTCAAAGGACTTTTTGTTTCCCCATGCAAAGCATGCAGTGACTCTAAGTTCTCCATCGGTTCATTATCCGGCGACTCTTCATGTCTAACATGGGATGCCGATGTTGATCGGACGATATTTTCCGGTACCGGTACATTAGCTACTGGCGACTTGATTTCACCTTCCTCTGATTCATCTTCCATATTGTCCCCTTCCTCACTTTGATCGCCATCAGAACCAGCATCTGAACTTTCCGATGGCTCCTGATTTGAGTTCACATCCATAGAAGAATTGTAACCATACAAATCCGGCTTCCATACAGTTACGTCTTCAACGACCCATGCAACGAATCTCCTCTCCTCCCAGTTCAACACCACGGCCTCCTCAATTCTCTTACCAAGGGGAGCTAATACTAGCATAGAACATTCCGAATTATCTGACTCCATCCATGAAAAACTGGACTCTTGTACCACCTTACCAAATAGTCCCCCAATTTGATCATACACTGAGCTATCCCTTAGGTGGACCGGAACACCAGAAATACGGATAGATACAATACGCTCAGACGGTAAATCCTCCCCTTTCCAAACGTTAAAACTGCTGAAAGCTTTTGACAAGCTCTCCGAGTTATCAGTCATGACCTCCTTCACCCTCTCAGGACTACCGAGGGTTAGTAATACACTGAGACCACCCACATATGATAGACCAAAATTACTCAATCCACTCCTACTGAGGATGTTATTCAAATTATTAAGAACGTATAAGTCTTTAACGACACCATGAATGGACCTATTCATACAGTGCACTGGATAACTGGAGCCTTTGAATTTGATCGATATTATTTTAGTACCTGTATTAAACTCCTGGCTCTCCTTCTGGAACAAGCTAGCAAAGGTTATGCCTGACTGAACCGCCGCCCCACCGGAGGAGGTGCCATAATTATTCGGGGGAGCCGTATTAGGTGGTTCCTTTGGTCTCCAAGTCTTCTCCCCCACTATTTTAGAGGTGTAGATGAACTTCTTATGGTTTTTATCGTATTTCGCCAGCGACACCGAGACCTTCGCTTCTAAGATCTTAACCTTATTCATAGCCGCCAAGGTTAAATCCAGATTCTCAACACCCACATATCTTATGAACCCGAAACTGTTCCCTCTTTTATCCTTTTTACGGGCCACATAAGCATCAGTAACATAACCAAACGGCTGGAACGCCCTCCTCAGGATCATCTTTGTTGATCTGTCTGGTAAGTTCTGAACTATGAAGGTTAACTCCACACCATTACCACGACTTTTACTTTGCTTGTGATATTGAACCTCTGTCCAAGGGCCATCACCACCGTAATCTTCACCCCCCCCCCCATTCATCATGAAACTCCATGGAAAAATGTCACGGAAAACAGCCACCGACTCCGGCAAAGAAAAACCAAGTACTCCGGCCAAGACACGACTCGCGGAAGTGTTAACGGAATTCGAAGCGGTCTAGCTAAACCTATACTAGATAGTCGCGACCGCTATCAGACCCGCTAAGCCAACCGGAGAAGGACCAGCCGAAAATACACCAATGACTAAGAGACTGAAAGAAAACACGGCCCCGGAGGCGAATGGAAGCAACACCAAGACGGAGATAGAATGAGCGGTCAAGCCAGACGATCGGCGACCCCGCACGCTAACCCTACCCTGCTGCCTTCGTCGAGCCGCCAGCGGACGGTGAAAGGAGAAGAAGAAGAAGACCACCCGACAGGAATTCTAGTGATGAAGTTGTAAGCCAAATTTACTTAATATACTAAACTAGCAAGATTATCCACGCTACGCTGCGAGGTTTCAATCGATATCTATTTTAGTTCAGTATAGCAACAAAAAATATATTCAAAAGAATATCTAATCATGTTTTACCTCCACTGAAAACCATAAAAATAATTTTAAAAGTAGTGATGGAGGATCCACTGAACAAAACGGAGACGATGTAGTAGATGGTGACACCGACAACAAGTACAGTGAAGAAAGTAGTGGGAGAGAGCCGGTGAAGGCGGTTATGGTTTCTTTGAGAGTCTCCAACAATTCTAATTAACAAACACACATATATCTATACTATACTAGGGTTATAGACCCGCATATTACAAGAGTTGAATAAAGGAAATTTCTCATGTAAAGTAAAAAATGGAAAATATGACATAAACATGCTTAAAACCATCCACAATCAAGAAAATGTCAAGTTCTTCACTTCTTTGTTTGATATTTAAAAGAAAACATAATAATTTATAAATTTACACAATTTAAAACACAGATAATTATTGCTAATTACCAATAAATACATAAGTTAAGATTTACCATCTACACAACTTGAATTATTGATAATTCGAAATGAAAACATACTCATGAGGAAACTGCTATATTGCTAAATTTTAAACATTAGTTTGAGCGCAAATTTCATTAACTGTATTAACGGTTTTCACTTTGATATCATTGTTTGCAAGGAATAATAAAGTTTAAACTCTTTATAAAATTATCGCAATTTTTTTACAAAAGGAAAGTTTTGGTTTGTTTTATATACCAACTAGCCTAAGACCCCGCGAGCTTCGCGGGTGGCTAAACACCAACTAAACACATAAAATAATTTAAACATAGAAGCGTTAAAGTGTGATTTGTTAAGCCTAATATTTTGAGAGATTTGAGCACGTCCCAATAGTACATCTACATGATGTTTGTTACACATTAAGTTTTTGTATATGAAACCTTCATTATGATGTTTTCATGCATTTTGTCAAAATGACTTGCACCGGCAGTGTGAACATAAAAAAATACATTAAGAAATGAAGGTAGAGTAATACATAATACAAACTTATTCATCTACGTAAAGGTACTAACGAACATTGTGTCACAAAAGTTGTAAACGAAATGCGTTAACGCTATGCATGATATGATTAATATTTAGTAGAAAGCAATTTTAGGGAAAAATGTAAAAACAAAGGCAAAAGAGTCTGAAGTGAGATTAAGATAACAAAACATATATAGTAATAATTGTTCCAAAACTGTTACCACACATACGACATGCTTGGTAACGATATTAATTGTTTACTTCTGACGCCATCTGTCAATAGATACATCCCCTAGGGGTTCGGATTAAGAATTCGTAACGTGTTTAAATTCATATTAGCTCATAGAAACAATGTTAACCATTGAAGCCATAGAAAAGCAAAAAGTCCATAGCATGACTAAATGACCATTTAGAAAGTATCACAATTATAATTTTAACAAATAAACACTGGGCATGAGAGCATGCTAACCATTGAAGGTGCATGTGGTATTTGCATCTCATCTATTGACTTTTTCCCGGCCATCATAGACTGAGAGACAGATGTAGCCATTGGCGTAGAGCCCAAAAGAGAATTTTGGCTTGTTTTCTGTCAAATGGTTTCTAGGATAAACCGACCTCTATTGTTATGTTGTTGATCTGAATGAAACCAGAGCATATTCGATTGTAGCAACCCGTTGCTTGATACGTGTCAGTTGTCACTTTGTAAAAAAAAACCAAAGAACCTTAAGCATATCCCCTTTTTTTCTAATGATATGTTTGATGGAGCTTCATGTGTCTTCTAGTGTTATGAAGTTCTCATAGTTTTCAATAATAAACAAATTTATTAAGCAAATATACCTAGTGAGTTGAAAAGTCACTTGATACAGAACACTAAAAAATCAGACTTCCAAGATCTAGACATATATCAGAAAACAGTCGAGGATCGATAATTAAACCGTGAATATGCTCTAAAAAACGCCCAGAATGCATGATGTCGTCTCATTCGCTGAGCTTTTCTGGGAAGATTTACGTTACCTTTCACCGCCTTGACACATCCACCGATCACCACCCGAATCAGTCGCGTGCATCGCTGCCATCGTCTTGTTTGTCACCGCATTGACACCGTATTAGCACCGCGGATCAAGTTCTTGTGCACCACCATCGTTTAATCATTCTATAAACTTGTAAAGTCTTACATACCTGAATATTGAAGTATTTTATATCATGAGATTTCTGCACAAAGAAAATCAATTTGAGTATTGTGTACATAGTATAAAGTTTAAAATGCATACACTCACTCAACCATGGTATATTAACAAAACCCTATACATATACACCTAAATGCCAGGTCTACATACGATCAGCAACAACAGAGTAAAAACATTATATTTGTAAATCGGACACAATCCCACCCATAAGACTCTATAAGTGTTGCAACAGTTAAATACTTCTAACATAATATAAACCACTGGTGAAAAAAGATCCTAAGATAGTTGAATTCGCTCCAAACAGACAACTTGACCATCAAAGTCAGTTTTAAATCTACCATTCTTATGCGGGTTCTTAAGAATATGGCCTAATGATACAACATCGCACTAAGATCAAAATTTTGATTTTCGAGTATTAACTAATACACAGGCTAGAAGTATGTTCAATAAAGTCAGGATTCAAATCCAAATGGCTATGCACCAAAATTTTTTGAATTGTAATATTTAATAAATCGACAACGAAAATTCAACATACTTAATGCATTGTTTGCTCCATTGTGCAAGTATCCTCTTCGAAACTCCATTCCCAAACACCATCGTAAAAAACTTATCTGTGTACTCTAATGACAACACCTCCCCTAAATTCTTCTCTTCGAATCGATGAAACCTCCACCTCCAGCAAAGCACATTCTTAACCACAATGATTTTACTACAAACAGCAGCCGCTTCCCAGCCAAAACTGCTATTGTACGCTTCTAAACTGCTATCGCCATTTAAACTGCTATCGCCATTGACTTTGATTTTTTTATTAATTTCAACTAAGAGCTAGCAATAAATTAAACACTTGAGAACTTAATATATATATATATATATAGATATATATATATATACATATATATATATATATATGCATGTATGAGTAATTAAAGGAACCAACTTTGTCTAACCAAAAGACTTTTAAGAGCCCATATATGGAAATCACTTTTGAGAGTATATAGATGAGAGTGGTTCTTTTTTAAACAGCAAAATCAACTTACAGATTCAAAAGCAACAGCCCAGCAAGATGCTTAGGCTGAAAATACAGTACAGGCCACCGGATATTCTGACTTTACCCCCCCCCCCCCCAAAACATAGGTGACACCAGTGTTTGAACTTGCACCAATTTTCCTAATCTAACAATAGCAGTTTAGCCCTACTTTTACCCAAAAAAATGACATACTTTGGATTTCATCAATGAGCGTATCCATCGCCATAGGTTTTACCGAATGGACCAAGTTGTTTCTTGGAAACCCAACACGCCGTTAAAATGAACGGTTGCACTGCTTTCGCCTTATCTTTCCCCAGCCTTGCATGCTTGTGTAGGTCCAGTATGTCTCGGATCGAGAAGCAAATGATGCTACGGATATTGCATCACACGGACACCCATTTCCGTACCCTTGTTGCCACACACACATGTAATTAACAAATTAAGAAGGTTACTACAGTTTCAAAAGAAAAAGCAACTAACAAAGATAATTAAAAAAAAAACATACCAGTCCCTGCACATTTGGTTGGGTCCCATAATAGCCATGAAGAGTTATTCCATCTTAGCTCATACCTTCCTAACCAGTTCCCAACTACACATATCACAAGCACAGCCTGGGTATGAACTTATATATTTATGTGTTAAGGAAAGTGAGCCTATTTCATATTTAATTGTGAATCTTAGGTTGATTAACTAACTATCAAATTAACCGATTAGCGTTATTTCAACATATAGAAGTTGAAGGCAAGGCCCTCCTTGAGAATTCGATTTCAGTGCGAGTAGATAAATAAATGGGCCCATAGATATAAACTTATATATTTAATTTATTGACAAAAGTGGGCCTTTTAAAGAACTAAAGAAGCCTAACTTAATTTATTAGATGTTAAAGAGAACTAACTTGTTTTTTTAATGGCTAAAATGTTACACATTACGGGGATTAAACCCGACCTTCTCCTATCCAAAAATTTAGAAAGTTTTCTCTCTACCACGAGTCCCAAGCCTCACTGGCTAAAGGGGCCTAACTTAATTTGTTAAAGAAATTGGGCCTTTTCAAACTGTTGGGCTAACCCTTCTTTTGAGGCTGTATATATATACATTTTTAAATGGTAAATTTAGATCACTAACGTACCACTGGATATCATCATGTCATTGGTGTATATTATATGTATATAAATGAAATTTTTTTTTGTGTTTGTGCCCCCAAAATTTTGGGCTCTATGCAGTTGCATACCTGCCGGGCCGGTCCTGGTTGAAGGTTTAGTTTATTGTTCTTAGAAGTTAAAGATTCGGGGGTTATAAGCGTGGTTTGTAAAAAAAACCAGTCTAGTAATTTTCATTATATCAAATAGAGATCGAGTTCATATCTTCAATCTATTATTTTTAGTATTTTAAGATATATAACTGATATTAACCGTTGTAAATGGTTATTAAGATCATATTTTACTTTGTAAAAGAATGTGGCTTTTCAATTTGTTTTTCAGCCTAAACGGATCAAAATTAGAGAAAAGATTCACCTTATCATGTCGATATTAAAGGTCAAAATTAAGCCAAAGATTCACCTTATCCTTATGGTTTGGTTGTCAGACACTCAGACTCGGGCCAGGTTTGGGTCGACTTTTATGGGGGCTGACTGTGTGAGCTTATGGTCCATCGTAGCTGGAGCCCAACATTTTAAAACTAACCAATTTAATAATAATATAAGCTTGATTTTTAAATCCAATAAATATTTCCATAATTACAAACTTCTTTAAGTTTGGATGTTTGGTACAGGTCCAGAGGCACCCGACAAACACCCCTTACCCATTTTTTAGAAACAAAGGGTCAAAGTTGTTTTCATTTTACCTAAGATCTTGAGGGCTTAACAAATTAAGGCATGATAGAGTCATTGATCTTACTCCATTTCACGTAATCATCATAGATTCATCTGAGCGGAAAAGGTTCATTCTCATAGTGCGTTTCCAATGAAGCCTCTACAAAGTTTTTTAAAAAATATCAAGAAAAATGACCAATAAATTAACTAATCCAATCGTGTAGTTTACCTTCATGGGATGTCTTGGTCCTGCCAGTATCATGTCGGTTGTTCAGTTTACATGTGTTCTTTCAGGACAACGTAGTTTATATGCTGCAAGTGCACATGCTGCCGCAACCTATATTATAAGTATTAGTAACAAAATACAAAAATATTACCGATTATACAGATTTCGGGTTTGAATATCTTCTTAAACATCATCAATTAGAAAAATAGTATCCTATAATATATATTCATGAAAATTAAATACTGTGGTCATATATTTCAAAACATACATTGTTTTCACTAAATTTCACGTACCAATGCGAGAGGCAGGGCCACTTTGTTCAATGTTGCTTTTAATTTAAAAGTCTGTTCATTGGCCTTCCTACACCATCAAAATGATCATCATCATCATCATCATCATCATCATCATCATCATCATCATCATCATCATCATACTCAGTAAATCCCACCAATAGCAAACCAAAAGTAGGGGTCTAAGGAGGGTAAGATGTAGACAGCCTTACCTCTACCCCGTAGGAATAGAGAGGTTGCTTCCGGTGAGACCCCCGACTCGATCCTACACCATCAAAATAAGTTGGCCAAATTAGCAGGTTAAATGCCTTATATCCCTCCTCCTTTTAATGTATTCAGGAAAACTCGAATGTACACCAACTAACATAATGAGTAGATAAATAGTTGATCTAGTAAAAGCCCTAAAAAACAACCTCTAACATCAGATAAGAAATATGAATACAATAAAGACAAATTTATACCTATAAAGAACTGCTATTCTTAATAGTATGTGCGTGTAAAATTAATATTCTTGTATGCATCAAGTAGTTAGTAAATATATAGTGCTAGCCACAATACTTTTAATCATCGCCGGAAAATTTAAAAGCTTTCAATTTTTAACCAACTTATTTGGATTTAATATACTGAGTTACATCCACACATGATAACTCCAAAAACTAAACCATAGAAAAGTTAAACCAAAATAATTAAAAAAAGATACATTAAAAGGTAACTTACTTTGCCAAATGAAGGAACCATATAAGCTAAAATTTTGATAGCTTTAGCTGAACCTGAAGTGCTCGCCACAATACTTTTAATCATCGCCTGCAATTTAGACTCGTCCCGCTCTTCGAATTGACGAAGCTTTAGGACACAATCATCTGGTAGAAATCAATTTCATTAATGAAAAATGACCCAACATCATTTTCTCCATCTTTAGAGTTAAAAGCTTGAATCAAGTAATGCTCCAAGTAATGAGCTGCAGAAAGCACTGATATAGCTTCGTTCGAAAGGGATACATTTTCTAGAAATGGTTTCTACAAAAAAAAAATCATAAAGGCTGTCGGAAATTGACATAAACAGAAACAGAAAATATTCAACTTGATCATAAGAGTATAAGACAAACCAGTTTTTTTCCCATAATATTGGTGCAAATGTACACTGGCTACGACCCCTGCATATGGACACCATTGGAACAAAACAGGCGTGAACACAGACATTTTTCTTTCAGCAACCACTATTACTTCAGTTTCAAGCAAAGCCAATGGATGCTTTCCCTCCATTTTAGATATGAGACTTATGGTATCTTCTATCTGACGGTCATCAATTTTTTAACAATCACTAAGAAGACACTACTGAAAACTGAAAACTGAAAACAATTCAGACATTGTATAAGGGTAGTTTATCAAGAAACTAACCCGCCTGCATGCTGCTTTAAGAGATCTCTCAACATACAACCTGACCTTAACTTCATTGGCTGTACCAGAGCTATCTGTTCTAACAGTTAAGCCCATGAAAACCAGTTTCTGGAAGAAAATCGGCTTCTGAAGAGGAAATAAAAACAAAAGAGAATAATTCGTGAATAACTTACACCAGAAAAAATATGCAAAGTCTTCAAACAAAAAAAGAACTTCACGTGGGATAGCGACACGAAAAAGTCACATCTCTAATTTGGAGGAACGCAAGCAAACACAGGGCATTCATCAGAGTTACCGAAGAGCAAGGTTTCGAATTTTCAGAAATATTAATTATTCATGCCAAAATGTACTAATTTTGTTTCTTTTGTGTAGGTCCCTCGGAGGTTGAGGTTAAACCTATTCCTTGTTATATCTAACACACTAGCAAGTGCGGAATCCAAGCTAGCATGCAAACCGAGATAGAACACGACAATGATAAACACACAAGACTCAACGATTAACACCTCTTGTATTAATACGTATGAAAGGTCTGTTACAGCACAAGGTTTACAAATGTATTCTGTAAACTCTCTCTAACTCTCGTGTGTATATGTTTTCTGCACTGAGTGTTCTCTAAATGTGTCTACTACCAAGTGAACACAACACATGGGTATTTATACCCAACACAGCTCGTCTGGTCGAAGGATCAGACAGACTGATCGTAAGATCATCTGTCGATCTGAAACCTACCGAAGGATCACATATACCTCGAAGGATGATATCCTTCGAGGTCCATCCATCGAAGGTTTATCTTTCGAGCTCATCGAAGGATCTAAACAATCCTTCGATGACACATCCTTCGACACAGACATGTTACAAACAAAGTGTTGACTGTTTTGCCAAGTCAAACCAGGAGGATGGTTGACTTGGTCAAACTTACATGACTAACAAAGACATCGTTTGGTATAATGACAAAATACAGACAAAGTACAGACACAAGTGCACCAACAAACTCCCCCTTGGCTGTAGCTTTGTCTCGATCTCGATCTTAATTCTTGTAGGTCCCTCGTGTCTTCAAGTCTTTCACGTCCTTTCAAGTCTTCAATGTCGGAGGAACTTTAAGTCTTCACGTCTTGAAAGCAGAAAGTGTATCAACAAACTCCCCGTTCCATGTAGGAAGTGTGTTGACAAACTCCCCCTTAACATAAGCTCCCCCTTGAGTTATGCTCGTGAAAGTCTTGTCTTCATTCCAAAGCTTGTCATTGACCATGTTCTCCTTGCCTTTAGAATCTGCACATGCAAGAAATCTAAACGCGTAATGAGAACAACTGCCTGGAATATCATAAGCAAATGACACACATGTGACCGTTGTTCAAACAAACACCGTCCGACAGTTTGAAAGTTTAATAAATTTGCCAATTTTAGTTTTTAACTTTCAAAACTTTGCAAATTTCGACCGTTTATGAAGATTTAGTCGTTTTGGTTTTCGTTCAGGTTTCAGGTAACGAAGACTCGAGCTCCAACATCGTACGTTCGAAAATAAAATAGAAATAAAATCTTTTTGGCTTTTATAAAGTTTATATTAAAACACACCTAAAATCTTTTTGGAATTTTGAATATTTCAAATGTAAAGACAGAAAGCAGTAAATAAATATATACAAAGATGCAGAAACTGAAAGCATTAAATAAATATTTACAGACATTCTTTTTGCGAGTTTCGAGGGTAAAAGAATCATATCAGTGTACGGTCATGTCAAAACGCTCTTGTTGTTCTTTTAGATAACATTAAGATAAGCATCCTATAACAATCATCGGTATTGTTGTCCACTTAAGCTCAACTTATCATTTGTAATCATGGCGCGGGGATACGTTAAGGTATGATTTATACTTACCGACCGGTGTTCATCCACATCACGACACATTCCCGTATCAAGGTATGCACGAGGGTTCATCTTACCGGTGAGTATACCGATTATCATCTGTTTGACCGTATATGATGTGAGATTCTCACTTATTTTGATTGAAAACAAGCCCTATGTGATAGAATCACTTATTGATGAGGAACTTGATTTTCATATGCATGAGGGCACAGGAGCAAGTCCGTGAACAGGTCAGTACTTTCGTACAGCAGAGAGACGAACTTGACTCCCGGATAAATGTGATATTTTATCACTTATTTTGAGGGACATGTGATTGTTGATCACTTATTGAGGTCGTATGCAGTATGTACACGTATGTATGGTATCATGGAAGATCTAGACTTGCGTCCCCGTTATTTTTCGGTAAAAGAAACAACCATGATACCCAGATGATAAGCAGCATAAAGACCGAGTATCTCAGAACCTCGGCAATCTCTCAAACGAAATTTCGGTACTAAGACCATATGCCAATGAATGGTTCCCACCTGGTCTTCAGTCGATTAAGTTTATATCACCCTGCACACTTTAAAATGATTGTGAGCCTACCGATACATCTTATATAGAGCTGCTTATCGTTTTTCATTTAAGGTTTAAAGAGGTTTGGACAGACCACTGATGTACTATCATTTTCTCTTTTGCTCGCCAGGAAACTCATTTTTGTTTTTCTATTGTTTTTGTGTTTTTGAAATTTTTGGATGTTTTTGGATTTTCTTGTTTTTGGATTTTCAAATTTTGGATTTACTCCCCCTAAAATCAATAAACTAAGACAAATTTAAAACACAAAGGTATTTACAAAAATGATTTTCCGATGTTGGTATTACTCTTGCTTGACCTTAATGCCGTTTACCAGTAATAAATAGTCAAATCTTGATTTGTCAAATGCTTTGGTAAAAAGGTCGGCACGTTGGTCATCGGTGTGGACGTAAGCAACATCGATTAGCCTTTTCTCAAAGCAATCACGTATGAAGTGATACTTAATTTCGATGTGCTTAGTCTTTGAATGCTGCACAGGATTTCTAGTGATCTGTAAGGCAGCAGAATTATCAACGTAAATAGGAGTAGTTAGGAATTCAAAACCGTAGTCGCGCATTTGTTGTTGGATCCATAGGACTTGGGAGCAACAACTTGAGGCAGCAATGTATTCAGCTTCGCATGTTGATGTAGCGACGCAGCGACGCACGTCTGCTTCTTGCACTGCCATGTGACTAGGCGATTTCCCAAAAACTGACATCCAGCCGTTGTGGATTTGTCGTCGATTTTGCATCCGCCAAAATCAGAATCACTGAATGCGATCAAGTCAAAGTTATTATCCCTAGGGTACCATAGACCGGTGTCAGGGCAACCCTTCAAATAACGAAAAATCCTTTTTACAGCTGCAAGATGTGAGGCCTTCGGGTTGACTTGATATCTGGCTAGCAGGCACGTTGGGTACATTATATCTGGTCTTGATGCTGTGAGATACATAAGAGATCCGATCATCACGCGGTAGTATGAGGGGCTAACAGCTTCACCCTTCAAGTCTGGAGTAATTCCGTGATTTTGCGGCAATGGGGTACCGATGGGCGTTGCATCAGACATCTGGAACCGGCTCAAGATGTCATCAACATATTTAGTCTGATGGATGAATATCCCAGACTCGGTTTGCTGTACTTGTAGGCCCAAAAAGAAAGTCATTTCCCCCATAGCACTCATCTCGAATTTATCCTGCATGATGCGCTCGAAATTCCTACACAAAACATCATTAGTAGAACCAAATATAATATCATCAACATATACCTGTACCAGTAGAAGATCTCCATCTTGTTCTTTGATGAAAAGAGTACAACCGATAAGACCTCTGCGAAATCCATTCTCCAGCAAATAATTAGATAAGGTTGCATACCAAGCTCGCGGTGTCACACCCCCAAAATCCACCCGCGGAGTACTACCGCTTGGAGGCGTGACTGACCAGGATCCAGCCACCAATCATATCGAACATACGAGTTAAAAGATATAAAGTTTAACCAATACAATTGGTGTCCAAACAAACACATAGTTAAGTTGCAAGCGGAAGCATAAGTCTTAAAACAAAACATAAGTTTAATTGTTTCATAGTTTAACATGGCACACAGTCGTCCATGTCCCACAACGATCCTCCCCCATGCAAGCTCCAGCTTAAGAACCTAAGGACCTGCAAAGCATGTAGTAACGAGTCAACAACTAGTTGAGTGAGTTCACGGTTGGGTGTTCGTTTTAGGTTGTTTCGAAAACAGTTTCCTTTAGCTGGCATCCTGCCGTGGGGGTTACCCCATAGTTAAAAACGTGACTTGTTTATTCCCGGTTACTCTGGCTATCCAGCCGTGGGGGCTACCCCGTGTTAGTTATCTGGCATTTCGGCCGTGGGGGCTACCCCATGTATATACTAGACTCGTTACCATATCGACTGCTGACTGTAGTCATGTTTATGTGCCCTGAACTGTCAATGTCTATCATCATTGACGTGCCAGTAGTCCATTAGTTCACGCCCGTCCTCTGCGGCACGGTGTGAGGTTTGTCAAACCTAAATAGCGCTATCTAACTAATGACCCGCTCGCCATTGGCCTCGGCGATTAAGTCGATACAAAGATGAGGGACTTCGTGATAGAGTTTTGGTCTAGTACGAGTTATCTGTCCATGAGGACGAGGAATTACATTCCTGAACCAATACTGTCCTACCCAAGGAGGACGAGGAACCCATGTTCCTTAACCCCATTCCCAACCCCTGGGAATCCCATGCTTTGTAGAGGGTGTGAACTCACCTTGGTTTGCTCGGTAGAAAACACAGAAAAGTCAAACAAGCAACGTTGAGGCTACTCACGTCCTATCATAGTTGTATCATACAATCAGGTTCGTATTTAAGTAGTGCACGTATATTCTACACGTATGCTAGCACGTTGCATGCAGTTCATCGACATTCACATTCAACAGTAATATATCAGGTCTGTACACTAGGCCCAAGAGTCCGGCCCAATCAAATAAGCCCATAATTAAACAAGTCCAACAGTGTGTACCCGCATATGATCCCGAGTCGCAACTAGGCGTTTGCGACTCGCAATCGGAGTCGCAACCATGGTTTCGGCCCATGCTGTTTTGGTTACGAGTCGCAACCGGACTCGCAACCGTGGTTTCGGGTCACAAAGTTGGTGTGCTGATCCGGTGTGGTTTCGAGTCGCAACCGGGTGTTTGTGACTCGCAACTGATGTCGCAACCGGGAGATTTCGACTCGTTGTGCTTGGTTTCGAGTCGCAACTGATGGTTACGAGTGGACATAAGCTGATTCGGAACAGTGTACTATCCACTAACATTCTGATTTCATGCAGTTTGTACTATCCAACCAAATTCCTTAAACAAGTTTCTTGTCTGGCAATTTACTAAAAATGGATCAAACAAATCAGAATTCAAATATTCAACCATGTTCTTCATGTTCATCAAATATTCAAAACACATTCAACACCTATTCGGATATTCATATCTTCATTCAACATTTGTTCATCTTATTTCCGGGTTTTTATCCTTAATCACAACATATAATCATGAGCAACAATCAAACATTTGAACATATTCAATCCGAGAACATAATAGCACCTCATTCAAACATTTTTCTACTTATTCATATGTTAAGTTATCATGAAACATTAGCAACCACTCTAATCATGACTTTGTCTAGAAATCAAGCATATGCATCCTAGGTGAACAACAACAATCTTAACAAGTAAACATGGTATCAAATCATCATCATCAACCGAAAATCATACATCATTATCAACTCAAAACACAATACACATCCGGTTCATAAACATCATCAAACATACACTACACTAGTTAAGTTCTATCATTCATACTATTATTAAACAACAACAAACATCATAGTTTCACTAACCGGTTCAAGTGTGGGTTCAAAGGTGCGAGTGAGGCTTCCAACCGGTGTGTGTGAGATACGATCCGAGAGCTTCTTACGGTTGTTGATTGGATCCGAGAATGAAGGAGAGTATTGTTGTGGTTTAGGGTTTTAGTGTGAGGGTGGAGAGTATGTGTGTAGAGGAGAGTATGAATGTTGTTCAAAATGGTAACATGGCCATCTATCAAGTGTATATATATCCGCTCCAAGCAAAATACCCTAGGGGGCTCTCGGTTAGGCTAAGTGTGTATGTGTGTGCGGCCCAACCGGCCCGTATGTTATACTAGTTCACTCGAGACCACATGGTCTCGAGTCGGGTTCGTGTTATCTCGGTTCCTATATCCATACCTCGCATACATACACATAAGCATACACACGAATAACACATAATCACGTAAAGGTTCATTTGTCATTAATCACATAAGTTATCTAGCCACTCTTTTAAGTATACATGAAGGTTCTAAATTTCGAGTTGTCACACGCGGTGCTTGATGTAGACCATATAGAGCTTTGTTGAGCAACCAAACCCGATCGGGATGGATAGGATCTTCAAAACCTGGAGGCTGTTCGACGTACACCTCTTCTTCCACCACACCATGTAAGAATGCACTTTTCATGTCCATCTGGTATACCTTGAAACCTTTGAAAGAGGCATAAGCCAGAAAGATCCGAATTGCTTCTAGACGTGCAACAGGTGCATACACTTCGTTGTAGTCGATCCCTTCTATCTGACGAAAACCTTGAACGACTAGCCTTGCTTTGTTTCGAATAACGACTCCACAGTCATCCTTTTTGCATTTAAACACCCAACGGGTACCAATCTTCTTGTAACCAGTAGGTTTCTCTACGAGTTTCCAGACACCAAGCTTCTGGAATTGTTGCAGTTCTTCCTGCATTGCTTCAACCCATGAGTTATCTTTCAAAGCTTCTTTCCAAGTTCTTGGCTCTTCCTGTGAGACATAACACGCGAAAGACCAATCATTTTGTTGACTAGATTCTCTAATCGCCGTATACAAGCCTGCATTGTTGTTGTTTCGCAACATGTTTCTTGTTTGAACGCCACTTTGTACATTTCCGATGATGTTTTGTTGAGGATGGGTATTGTGAATCCTTGTTTCTAGATTATCTTGAACTGGAATGTTTGTACCCAGATTGTTGAGATTGAGATCAACAACCAATTCAATGCCCGGAATTGCCGAAGAGGATGATGCAGTAGCTTCAGCTGTTCTAGGAACAACCACTGGAGGAGTACCCTCTGAGGTACCATGAACTGCTGTTGTTGGAGCTTCTTGATCTGCATCTAGAAATTCATCATCCTCTGAAGATTCGTTCAATTCGGTAGCATCGTGAAAATCCTCATTGTCGAGAGCATTATTGTTCACTGAAGATGGTTCTTGATTGACAATAATGGGACGAACCACCGGTGAATCTGTTGCATTGTCACTCTCGAAAAACATCCTTGCTGCAGCATTTTCTTCAACTGCTTCAACATTGATCGAATTGAAAAAGTCATCGTACTCAAACATCCAAGGCTGACCAGGATTTCTGACTGGTAAAGTGTGCCTTTGTACTCTGACTTCAGACCATTCCTCGACCCTTTTAGTCTCTAGATTCCAGACTCTTAAGTTCGGGGTGGAATACCCAAGAAAGTATCCTTCAATGGCTCTTGCCCCAAACTTTCCATTAGGATCGATTAGTGTGCACGGAGCTCCAAACGGTTCAAGATATGACAAATCTGGTTTCCGTTTGTTAATAAGCTCAAAGCAGGTCTTGTTGTGCCTTTTGACTGTAAGGACTCGGTTCAACGTGTAACATGCAGAGGCCACAGCTTCAGTCCAAAAAGGAATCGGCAATTGTGACTCTACCAACATAGTCCTAGCAGTCTCGATCAATGTGCGGTTCTTACGTTCAGCGACGCCATTCTGTTGAGGAGTATAAGCTGCACTAAATTCGTGAAGAATACCTTTTGAAGTGCAAAACTCCGCCATGGCATGATTTTTAAATTCAGTACCATTGTCGCTACGTATCCGCCTAACCTTCAAATTATATAGATTCTCAATCTGAATGATCAAATTTTTGATAATACCGAAGGTTTCACTCTTGTGTGCCATGAACGCCACCCAAGAAAATCTTGAATAATCATCAGTTATCACGAGGCAATATTGATCATTCCTAATACTTTTGTGCTTGACAGGACCGAACAAATCCATGTGCAAACGTTCAAGAGGAACAGCCACCGTGTTGAATTTCTTTGTCGGGTGTCGCTTCTTCGTTTGTTTTCCTTTCTGGCACGAGACACAGACGTCTTGAAGATGGAAGTTTTTAAGAGGAACACCATTCACTAATTCATTTGACACCAAATGATTCATTTTGCGTAAGTGAATGTGACCCATTCGTCTGTGCCAAGAGATTGTGTCTTTTTCTGTGGCTTTGGAAACGAAACAAGTTGCTTGTGCAGACGTTGTGATAGCTTGGCTCATATCAAGGACATACAAATCATTTATCCTTGGAGCCGACAAGAGAATCCATTCTTTCGGAATTTTGAAGCCGGGTTTCAGCACATAACATCCATTTGCATCAAAGTGTACTGAGAACTGCTTATCACAAATTTGAGAAACACTAAGAAGATTGTGATCAAGTTGTTGTACGAAGTTGATCTTATCAAAGCTAACAACCCCGTTGGAAATCATTCCTTCACCCGTAATATATCCGCCTTTATCTCCAGCAAAAGCAACATAACCTCCTCTAATAGATTTGACGTCGTAGAGAAGCTTCATGTCGCCTGTCATGTGCCTGGATGCCCCACTATCAACAATCCAATGACTACTGATAGTTCCTCCTGGAACACCCTGCACATGAACTCACATAATTAGTTGGAGATGAGGACCCAAGCCATTGTGGTCTTGGGTCTTCCATTTTCATCAACAACAATAACTTCTATTCTTTGATGATTGATAAATTGTGATGGTCCCTCTGAACTTGTGGTCAATTTAGGTTTCCATGTCTGTTGATTTTACCAGTTTGATTGTTTGACAATTTAACTTCGTGATTGTTTGAAGTTTTTGAAAATTTTGAGTTTTCTGGTTTAACTGAAACAGATTGTTTTTGAACCACATCAGTTTTAAGTGCCTTTTCAATCACCTTGACTTGTTGGCGTTTCTGTTTCTTTTCCCTTTCTCTTACAAGTCGGGGATCTTGTTTTACAGAAACAGATCGCTTTTGGTGATTGCGTTCACGGGGATCATCATCTTTGGCTTTCAACTTATGAAGATACGGGGATCATCATCTTTGGCTTTCAACTTATGAAGAACACGTTTTATGACAAGAAATGCGAGAAAAACAGTAAAAACGGATGCTAAACCAAGAGAGTTTTTGTCCAAAACACTCCAAAGTCTTGTATAAACTCGGTTTTTAACAAGGAAAAGAGCCACGGCTCTGATACCACTTGTAGGTCCCTCGGAGGTTGAGGTTAAACCTATTCCTTGTTATATCTAACACACTAGCAAGTGCGGAATCCAAGCTAGCATGCAAACCGAGATAGAACACGACAATGATAAACACACAAGACTCAACGATTAACACCTCTTGTATTAATACGTATGAAAGGTCTGTTACAGCACAAGGTTTACAAATGTATTCTGTAAACTCTCTCTAACTCTCGTGTGTATATGTTTTCTGCACTGAGTGTTCTCTAAATGTGTCTACTACCAAGTGAACACAACACATGGGTATTTATACCCAACACAGCTCGTCTGGTCGAAGGATCAGACAGACTGATCGTAAGATCATCTGTCGATCTGAAACCTACCGAAGGATCACATATACCTCGAAGGATGATATCCTTCGAGGTCCATCCATCGAAGGTTTATCTTTCGAGCTCATCGAAGGATCTAAACAATCCTTCGATGACACATCCTTCGACACAGACATGTTACAAACAAAGTGTTGACTGTTTTGCCAAGTCAAACCAGGAGGATGGTTAACTTGGTCAAACTTACATGACTAACAAAGACATCGTTTGGTATAATGACAAAATACAGACAAAGTACAGACACAAGTGCACCAACATTTTGTGTAGCTTAAAACTAAACTGTTCACTGAATTAAAAACTAACATTGTGTAAAAAAAGAAAATCAAATTATTATTATTGAATCCTATGATTCAGGATACGTGTTCAATATAAAGCCCAAACAGTTTCTCCCAAAAAACCCCAATTACAAATACTATAAACCCTAACATACACTTGTAACTAAACCGGATAGATCATAGAAATTATGAATCCACTGTAGTAGCACATGAAGTAAATCTAACAGGAAAGCAACATATACAATTATGAGTCTACTATCAGCCCAATGTTACAATTTAAAACAGAAATTATGCAAAATATATATCCAAAATGTACCTTCTGAGTCAAATCAGAGTTGTTTAAACCAAACTTCATTACAGATCTGAATCCAGACAATCCGGAATGTCTAATAGCGGTTTCGACTTATCAATCGTGAGATTAAACTCACCGAATCGCCGATTTGCGGGGAAGATCTTGTAGTAGTATTAAGGTTTGTGAATGTGGCTGATAATGAAAGAAAAAGGGAGAGAATTAGGGTTAATGTACGGGATGAAAGAAAAAGGGAAGAGTATGTGAGAAGAAATAGGGCCGCGTGAAAGAAAAGAGGAGAAATCAAAATCCCGCTCAAAGCCAATTATCAGCCTTCAGAGCATGTCCACATCATCAAAATGATTGGCTAAGAATAGCTCTTGTGGCCTAAGAGAATTCATTTAGTATAATAGATAGATATACGTAGTAAAATCTAACTCTAGTATACAAAATTTGGTACTCCAAGCGAGAATACCGAAATTAACCTCGGTACCCGTTATTACCGAATAACAAAAGCCCCTAAACTTGAGTATTGGTACTGATGTATTTTGGTTAGTAAGGTAGACATGTTAACTAGAGATGGATACTCGTGTAACACCTCGAAAATTTGTGTCCATTAAATAAACGACACGTGTCACATACGAAAAAAGTGTCATAAACCCGGATTTAATTAAAGATGTACGGTAGGATTTTTGAACATGTCGACATGTTAACTTTTTACCTCTGAGCGACTTCATTATAAATCCCAAGACCCTAAGCATAATTAATAAGCATCTTATATAATCTAATCCGGTAATTACTAATAACAAAAGATGCCAAGTTTGCTAATGGGAATCCTAAGAAAATAATGCAATTCAAATCTTTGATCATAAACCTCATCTTTGTGCAAGCCAATAATTCTGCATAATAGGGTAGATAACTGTCCCAGCATGGGTTAAAGGCAAACCAGAAAAATCATTCATTGCAAGTTGTCTGTCCAATGCATGAAGGGTTATTTTTTTGCCTCTGACAAACGCTTACGGACCGTAAGGGTCCTGCCTTACGGACCGTAAGGTGTGAAGGGGTAAAACATATTCTCTGTAAAAGGCTTACGGACCGCAAGGGCCCTGCCTTACGGTCCGTAAGGGATGCCCAGCGACAGCAGCTTGGCTGTTGGCTGTTGTAAACGGTAAAACTCTATGGTAAGATATTTTCAGAGACATGGGCGACCCCTAATCATCCCCTAGCACTAAGGGACAGTTGTTGATCATCAAGGAGCACTTGTAGGCCTTGTTGTGATGATCTTATGGATCTACATTGGCTATAAAAGGCCACATTGTTGCAACAAGTTCCTCACACCTCATTCTGCCTTCTTGATCACATCTGGAGCTCAAGAACACTCTCTACTCATCTCTAGTCTTGCATAGGACTTCAGTAAGTGTGCTTGACCCTTTCTTAGTTAGTTTTTGCTTAGTTTTTACTTAAAAGTCACTCCGTCGTAATTAACGATTGACTTAACGGTTAATCACAAATGGTCCAGTGATTAGACGAATCAAAAGTAGTTATATGTTGGTAATCATGTGGGCTTTAAACCCTTAAAAGGGAACCCTCCGATTCCCACTCTAACTAGTCCAAATGTCGAGTCAAACTTGCTTAGAAAAAGTCAACAGAATGCTATTTTGCGATTTTATGCATAATCAGTAATGTAGATGGTGTGTAACCTGTTTTAACACTTATATACATGATAATAAGTATATTAACTAGTCTAAGCTTGTTTGATCCGACCATTTAGTGTTTTGACCCGGTTCGGAACCGAAAGTCGCAAAACTTTGACTTTTGCTTTGACTTCAGTTCTGACCCGTTATGGTATGTTTTAGATATGCCTTAGGACTCTCTTAGGACCAGGTTACATGATGGTATAACCCTTTGTGACCGGTTCGTTGTTTGTCCAAGTCTTTAACACATTTCCGTTATATGCTTAAATGTTGACCATAACGCCCTTATGACTTTAAAACGAGAATTTGGGAAATGTGAGAGAGCAAAAATCTTTCTTACTGGTTTCTAAACATGTCCCTAAAATTTCATGTCAATCCGAGGTCTAGAATAGGAGTTATGCTAAATAGCGCAAATTACGGAAACTTTAGTAATTAAACGGCGCATTTAGCATAAAGCCTATCTAAACCCAAATTTAGACACCAAAACTTTTACACACTGATGTAAAATAATATTTTGGGATTTTTAAAGATTTTTAATCATTTTTAACCTGCTCATAACCTGCGGTTAAGGCATCGGTTCGGTAAATACCGAATATACCCTTTTTGTACATAACTTGAGTTCTACAAGGTATTTTGATCCGATTCCAGTTGCTACTGATTTTAAATAATAAATAGAGTATTTTGGACTTTATAAACTGTTTGGAAAACTCAGATTTCCTGTAGAACTCAGAAACCTCTTTTTATAATCTTTAACAAGGCCAAAATACCCCTACGGGGCATATATTGGACTTAGAACTCGTTACGGGCATTATGGAGGGTATCCTACTGATACTGTAGGATCGTGAAACGACCTAACGAGTCGATCAGAAGAGTGCTCAGACCGAATCAGAGGCGGAATTCATTGATTCGGTCTTCGTTTAGCTTGTATTCACTATTAAATGTCTTGTTTATTGATCTTGAACAATATACAGTACAGAGACACTTCGACAGCACCTCGGCGTCGGAAATCAGAAAGTTACAAATGAGAAAGTTTGAAGCCTATTTATAGGGAGAGACCCTCTAGTTTGAAAGTGGCATGTGAAGGGACCCTCTAGTTTGAAGGTGACACAGCCTACTTCAAACTAGACCCTCTTCAAACTAGATCCTGTTCAAACTAGACCATGTTCAAACTAGACCCTACTCAAACTAGCAGGACACTCTCAAACTAGACCTCTTCAAACTAGCAAGCTTCAAACTAGCAGGCACTCTTCAAACTTTCAGTCCGAGACTCGATATAAGATGAAGTCGACAGATGTATGCACCAACAGACTCCCCCTCAGATGTTGACGAGTCTTAAGTGTCGAGTCTTCGCATCTTCAGTCTTTATCAGTCTCTTTTCTTTCTTAGCATATACCAGGATCT
The DNA here is from genome assembly GCA_030545235.1 of Helianthus tuberosus. Taxonomy (NCBI): domain Eukaryota; kingdom Viridiplantae; phylum Streptophyta; class Magnoliopsida; order Asterales; family Asteraceae; genus Helianthus; species Helianthus tuberosus. The sequence goes on from JARYGA010046105.1 coordinate 1,367,057, forward strand.
TCTCTTTGGCTCTAACCTCGTCAGACTCCCCCTTTCATCATGATGGGATCGCCGTCTGGAATTAGCTATCACCTTGAGATCAATCCCTGGCTTTATCTCTGATCAGCTCATTTCCTGCACACATTTTCTCAACACAACATAAGTTTTTACTTAAATCAATAAGAAAAACTTACTAGAAATAGTTACATCAAGTTCAAATTAATAACCTTGATTAACTAATCTAACTTTCTTTCTCAAAATTTGATTCTTCTTTTAAGCACTCACTCCCAACCCTGTTCATCATGTTCAGCACTTGAAATTTTGAAAATCAGCTCTTCAACATCAGTTGTTGAAAATCTTTTTGAATTTTTTCAAAATTTATGCTAAAACACACTAAAACCTTTTTGGGTTTTTATGAAATATAATGAAATGCAGTAAAAAAATATTTACAGACACTATTTTTGTGAGCTTGTATAAGAGGATCATATCAGTTTATGTGACTAATCACTAGCACCGTTAAGCTTTAAACATTTTCAGTTCTAAACGATTCACGTTGATTGACGATATTGTTCTCCACTTAAACTCAATCTAAAAACTTTCAATCTGCTTACCGATACTTTAAGGTATATTAAAATAGCACTAAATTCTTATGGACCCCACGATCTCAGCATATCCCCTCATCATGCAATACACTGACTCAAGTAATGCCTTTAAACTTTTATCAACTGTGATTTATGCGAAAACAAAGCAGAATGTTTAAACATTAACAATCAGGTCGATACTTCCGTATAAGCAGAGAAAGTCCAATGTTTAAACAAAATAAGAAAAATAAAACAAGTTGAAGTTGTTTAGGCTTTAACCACCAGGTCGATACTTCCGTATACGCAGAGGAGGTCCAAAGCTTAAACGAAACACCAAAGAAAATAAAGCAGAACGTTTAGGCAACAACATCCAGGTCGATACTCACGTATACGCAGAGGATGTCCGATGCTTAAACAAAATAAAGAAATAAAACAAGTTTAAATCTTTGCAAAATAAAATGCACAATCACAGCGACTTTTCAGCAAAGTTGTGAAAGTTCACAAACTTAACCAGTTTTATGTCTTTCGACAATCAGCGATTACTGAGTAGGCACACAATCAAGAAGGACAAAACTAAGTACTATGCTTTCGACCATGTTTCCCACTAGAACTAGGCTTTTTCATTTAGGTTTGTATCGTTATCACAAATCTACTAGTCTAGCTGAGCCTATCGTCACATCCTTAGTGAGATCGTTTATCACATTTTATCTCTCCATTTCTTTAGCATGCTGTGACAGTCCAACTGATCTACTATCATTTCCTCTTTTTGACAACAAAACTCATTTTTGCATTTTTTAATGTTTTTGACATTTTCAAATTTTCTAATTTTTATAAAAAATTTACTCCCCCTAAAATCAAAATATGTCTCAATTTTGATTTTCTGGGAAAATTTGAAAATAAGCTGTACAAGAAATGTGAAAACATGATGAGAATTGCTTCAATTCTCCATTCACTTGGCTTGAACAATCAGAACTCCCCCTGACAACAAAACATTTTCCCATAGTGATCTCAAAACACTTAAGTTTGTTTTAATCAAAATGGTTTTTCCGGAAAATAAGTTTTGTGTGTCTTTTCACAAATTCGGGGTTTCATCCATCACTTTGTTCTTTTAACCACTTGTAAGATTTAACATTTATCGATTTTAACAACACAATCACATGTAGAAAATCAAGTACAACTTAATGTCCCTGATTTACCACTTGTAAGTCGAAATATCACTTTCGTGAATTTCTCAAGAAATGTGCCGATTCATGTTCCACACTTACCAACCTGGGAACTCCGGCAAACCAGGTTTTTCTATTTAAACAGATTCACCCAAGCCTGACTTTCCTTTGGTGATTTTGAATTCTTGTTCAACAATGGTGGAAAATTTGCATCATCCATTGTTAGACCAGAATTCTCATTTTTTACCTCAACACACGGCTCTTCTGGCTTTACCACACCAGATTCATTGCCTGAATGTGGCTTGTCTGACTTTGATGAGCCAGATTCATCGCCAACATGTGGCTCCTTTGTTTCTGAAGAAACAAATTCATTGCCAGAAAGTGAAAATGTTACTTTCTTTGTTTTGTTAATCTCTTGATTAACCAATTTCTCTTTCTTCAAAATCCCTTTCGTCCTCAGATTTGTATCTGAAGAATTCGTTTTGCTTGATTTGTCATTCTTTGGCGAGCAAGACGATTTATCAGAACTTTTATCTGTTTTACCAGTTGTATCCGAGGACAAGATCCTTTTGAGATACTCTCTCGCTTTCTTCCTCTTCTTCCTCAGTCTGTCTTTCTGCCCCTGAGAAAGCTTCACTTTCGTTTCTTGAACTTTAGGTTCTTGAACCTTCTGTTCTTTGGGCTTGACATTGACTGATTTCTTTGCCATCTTCTGAGAATTAACCCTCAATCTTTCATTTGATCTCCTTGGGCAATCTCTGGCAATGTGACCTCTGATGTTGCAATTAAAGCATCTCCCCGTCTCATTACTCCAACCTTGGCAGTTAACAGCAATGTGTCCTTGATAACCACATCGGTAACACACTCTGTTATCATACCAATCATCATTTTCATACCAAACGCTCAGATCAAAGCACTGTTTGGCTTGGTGATACCCATCTCTCCTCTTGTAAGCTGGATTTGACTTTGAAGCACTGTGGTCCGACCTGCACCACTTATTACCAACAATTTTAGAGTTTTCATTTTTCCATTTTTTGTAATTTTTCATTGTGATTGGATGATCGATCTGATGAGCTGTTATTCTCTTTTTGAACATTTTTCAAATTTTTAATTTTTTGTTTCTGTTCCACTTTCTTCTTCAAAGGTTTTTGCTTAGAGCATTCTCCCTTTTCGGTTGATTGTGGAACAGTTTCTTGAAATTTTTCTTTTAACTTCAAAAATAAATTCTTTTTGTCAATTTTTTCTTTTTCATCATCAGATTTTTCATCGCAATCTTCAACTTTGACTTTGTCAAAGTTTGTGACATCCTCACTTATTGGAACGGAATTGATCGGTTTTGGACAGGGATAATTCAAAGACTCAGATGAAGTCACAAAACCTTTCAATTTCTTTTCAAGTTCATCAATCTTGTTTCTTGAATTCTCAGCTTCGTTTTCAAGCTGAGAGATTCTTTCAAGATGAGACTTAATTGATTTTTCATTCTCATTCTTCATGTTTTCAAGAACAGACTTTTCATTTTCCAAAACATTTATCTGTTCTTGAAATTTTGTCTCATTTGCTTTCAGATTTTTGTTCTCAAGCTTTATCCAGAAATCTTCATTTTCTGAATTCGACTCCTTTTCTTCTAACTCTTTGATTTTCTTTCGAGCACATTCACATTCTTTTTCAAGTTTGATAATTTTCTGAAGATGGGAATTTATCATTTTTTGCTTTTCGATGTTGTTTTTGCTAAACACATCTCTCCCATCTCCAAGAATTTTATTTGATTTTGAAAAGCTTTTTCAATTCTTGATTTTTCAATTTCAAAACTTTTAATCTTTTCTTCAAAAACATTTGTTTTTTCTTTCAACTTCTGATTTTCCAATGTCAAACTGTTCAATTTACTTAACAGTTTGTCATTTTCAGAGTTCAGCTTTACACATGTTTCTTTCAAACCAAGAATCTGTTTATCATCAGCTTGCTTCTTATCATTTAGCTCTTTGACTACCAAAATCAAACTTTCCGCATCTTTCACGAGTTTGTCATTTTTCGTCTTTAAGCTGTCACATGTAAAACACACTGATGCAGAATTTGAAGATTCATTCTTTACAGATTCTTCCTTCTTTGACATTTCCTTTATCTCTGTTTTGTATGTTCCTGCACAAAAAAATTTTAACGAAATCAAGAGGATTCAGATTCTCATCAATATAACAACCCCTTTTCATATCGTATGTCAGATTACTTTTTGCAGCAAGACATACATTAACTCTTCTTTTCATTTCAAGAATCAAATTCAAATCCATTTTCATCAAATTACTTTCCAAAGCTTTACACAATTCTTTCCTTTTCTTTCCATTTTCAAATTCATGAGTTTTAAGTATACTGATGCACCTTTTTAGTTGTAATTTTGAAAAATTTGAATCCTTTTTTAAAATTTTTAAAAATTCATTCCATTCAAAAGGTAAAGCATCTGCAAATTTTTCTATCTTTTCAGCATATGATAGAAATATCTCATGATTTTTTAAGTAACCAAGTAAAACATTATATCGGTTTACTAGATCATCCAATGTTTCATTTTTCAAGCACACAAAATATTTAAACCTTTTCTCCCATCCATCCTTTTTCACATTTCTATAACTATCGTCCAAATACCCCATATACCAATCATTTAATCTTTCAAGATCATGATTTTCCATCTCATCAAACATCATTTCCATAATCCAAACACAACCTGTTCCAACACCTTGTTCAAACGGTATGTCACTTTCAAACTAGAACCACTTTCAAACAAAAGCCAGTTTCAAACTTGAAGCCAATTTCAAACTGGAAGCCAATTTCAAACGGTAGGGTGCCAATTTCAAACTGGAAGCCAATTTCAAACTTGAAGCCAGTTTCAAACGGGTGACACTTTCAAACTGGAGGTGTATCCTTCAAACTAGAGGTCCACTTCAAACTAGAGGTTCAAACAGGACCCCCTTTTCAAACTTTCAGGTGGCAGTTTCAAACAATAGGGTCAATTTCAAACAATAGGATGGCAGTTTCAAACTGTCAGGTGCAGTTTCAAACAATAGGGTCAATTTCAAACAATAGGGCAGAGCTCGTTCAAACGGTCACCAGTTATCAAGCCATTTTTACCAGTTTTACTTCGAATTTTAAGCTGAAACTCTCAAGGGTTTGTTAAAATACAATTACGCACATATTGTGAAAGTTTTAGCCGATTTTAACCGTGAAAAGTATCAATTTTGTGAAAGAAGGTGTAGAAAATCAGAATTTTGCTAGCGAAAACAATCTAAACGGTAAGAACTCTTCCTCCTGAGCTCTGATACCACTTGTAGGATCGTGAAACGACCTAACGAGTCGATCAGAAGAGTGCCCAGACCGAATCAGAGGCGGAATTCTTTGATTCGGTCTTCGTTTAGCTTGTATTCACTATTAAATGTCTTGTTTATTGATCTTGAACAATATACAGTACAGAGACACTTCGACAGCACCTCGGCGTCGGAAATCAGAAAGTTACAAATGAGAAAGTTTGAAGCCTATTTATAGGGAGAGACCCTCTAGTTTGAAAGTGGCATGTGAAGGGACCCTCTAGTTTGAAGGTGACACAGCCTACTTCAAACTAGACCCTCTTCAAACTAGATCCTGTTCAAACTAGACCATGTTCAAACTAGACCCTACTCAAACTAGCAGGACACTCTCAAACTAGACCTCTTCAAACTAGCAAGCTTCAAACTAGCAGGCACTCTTCAAACTTTCAGTCCGAGACTCGATATAAGATGAAGTCGACAGATGTATGCACCAACAGATACCACAACCTCTTTAAAGCATATTGACTTAGGAAACCTGTGTAGGACTCCTACGGTTACCCGTTACGCCTTTTGCGCGCATGGTTCGGTTTATGTAACTAGTTTACTTAAAATAGCCGAAACGGGTCAAACCTTATCGTTTTCACTTCAAAATCCAGAGTGTGGTTGCAATACCCATATAAAACAGGTCTTCAAACCTGTTGGGGCCAAACCACATTCCATTCCCTGTTTTCGCCCTTCACGCGATTAAACCATAATAATCCTTGAAACTAACCGGTCTAAGCTAAGGCTAAATTAAAGACCCGTTAGAATTCTAATAGGTTGTTTAAACCTTCGTTCCAGAATAGGAGACCAGTAAAAGAAACTTGCATTCGTTTATTAAGGATTAATACTTGCTCAGGTAAATACTTTTGACTTATTTTCCGTTATACGGGCTTGGGTTACGGTATTTAAAATACCGCTTGGTCGGGCAATTGACCCCAACTCATTAGTAGTTGGGTATTATCAATGTGACCCGTTTAAAAACTTGTTTTGTTGGCTTTACGCCTTTGGGAGCTTAATGACCATGTCCCGGATATCCTTGGCATCATTTTACGAAATGGCCACGACCCCGACACACGGGTGTAGGCGTACACCCGTAATGTGTCTATATTATTAAAGGTATAACCGTTGGTTTTCCCGCCATGGCTTTTATGCTTTGTGGCGTGTCTATTAACCTTTAACCCGGCACGACCCGGGCGACCGAACGCATAGCAAGCATGTAATTCTTTTACAAGATTTAATTATAAATTATCCCAAGTTATAAAGAGTTTGTGCCTTGTGCATTCAAATCAATTTTATTAAACATTTTACAAAAGCATCGGTTGAATGTATTTACCAATGTAAACTGACGTATTTTCCCCAAAAAGATTAATGCAGGTTCTACTCGTAATAGGTTGGCCACTCCTAGCATCGTTAGAGTCTCGCAAGCTCGGGATGCCAATATCTGTTGAACAATTATTTTTCTATCATACTTTGATCCCCTGTGGATTATATTTCGACGATTGTGATACTTCGATATTACATTCAATAGTTGAAATATGTTTATCTTTATGCTTCCGCTGTGCATTTAAATATTGTGGTTTGACTATATTGTTGCCAACTACGTCACGGTAATCCCCCACCGGGCCCACCGGTGAAACACGTGGAAATCGGGGTGTGACAGGTTGGTATCAGAGCCAACGTTGAGTGAATTAAACACTATCATTATGTGTTTAATCTCAATGACACAATTGCACATACTTGAGTCTAGACAAGAACATAGGACAAATTCGAAATTTTTATTCCAGTTTGTCTTTTATCGTTTATTATTATTTAAAGATTTGTTAAGCAGGAAATATGCCGCCAGCAATTAGAAGAGGAGGAAGAGGCAAAGGGCCGATCACTACTCGTAATGATCACGAGGCCGGACCTTCAAACATGCGAGCTCCTTCCAGCACAAGGAGCGAAGAACCACAGAGACATAGAAGAAACCTCTTTGAGCCAGCAAGACGGTCTACCTCACACAGCTCAACACCTTCATACCGTCACTCGTTTGGGCCAAATTCGGAGAACGATCCCAGTAACCCTCAACCTTCCTATATCCCTCTCCAACGATCTGTTCCGCATCGTTCTTTTGGCGATCCCACTCCTTTCTTCCAAAGTCAGTTCAACCCGGCAGACTATATCCGAGAACCAGCGGGCTTTAACCCGTTGGGACCAGAAGATCATTTCTCCGAAGATAATGTGGAAGATATGGACGAGGACACGGATCCCATAGAACCTGCGCGCGGTACTCCCACGCACCCTATTGAGATCTCTGATGGATCTTCTTTTCATGGAACACCCTATCAGGGTCCAGACAGTTTTCAGGCGATATTCAACCAGCATGAGTGGTATTTTACGCCCTCTCATCAAGCATTGCCTCATCAGCAGCAGGATCCCTCCGAGGACCCGCGTTTCGTGGCACTTACGCCACCACCTCCTCCGCCACCAGTTCAGCAAGCACCTCCTGATCCGCCGAGGCGTAGGAGATCAGGTGCACGTATGTCCACTCGAAGAGGGGAATTCCATTTCAGCACCCCTCGACACTCCAGTGGTAGTCATTATCCGCCACTGCAAGAAGAAGGGCCTTCAAGCCCAGTCCAAGAGGCGAATTCAGCACCGGTTGCACCAGTTGCACCGTCTTCGCCACCATTTGGTTACAATAACCCAATACCTGCGTACGCCGGTCCCTCGGCGTACAACCCGTTTGAGCAGCCGTCTCACACGCACTACAATTATAATTATGAAGCCGACCCATATGTGGTAGCGGCTAGGTACAACGCCCTCCATCCTGACAGAGCTTATGGAAATCCTTGGGGAGTAGATTACTCAGCTCATGGGTATCCAGCACCTCCTAGACCTCCGGTTCAACAACCGACGCAGCAGCCACATTTTTCCCCACCAGAACAGGAAGAAATCCTCCACCGTTTGAATCGTGTGGAACGAGATTTTGAAGAGGAACGTAAGAACAACCGTGGGTTCCTCAAGGGTTTGGCGAACCTGTTGAAGGGCAAGAAGAAACGGGATCATTAGTTTTTATGTTCTAATGTAATTTTTATTTTAAATCAAGTCCCTGTGTGGACATCTGGTTGTTTTAGTCCCTGTGTGGACATTTTTTATGTTTAGTCCCTGCGTGGATAATTTCATTTCAGTCCCTGCGTGGACTTATCTTTTGTCCCTGTGTGGACATCTATCCTTGTATTCGGTCCCTGCGTGGACTTGTTTTTCTGTAAACCTCTGCGTAGGTAATTGCCTATTAAAAAGTCCCGTTTAGGGCAGTATGTAACCATTATTATGATTAATGGAATAGTAGTTATAAATTTCATTATTGTCATTATATACCTTATTATATGAAATAAATCAAAAATCATTCCTTTTAAAATTAATCTGCCTACTAAATAAAGAATCTTAATGGTGAAACCTAGCCTGGTGTCATTATAAGACCCGGCCAAGATGGTAAGACCTGATTAAAAGATTCAGATTCCTGTTAACCTCTGTAAACATGTTAACGCTCTTGGCAGATGTGATTCATTAAAATCGCACGCGTCATCTTAGATAAGGATCCTTCTAAGGATTTCAAAGCCCAAATTAATGATTTGTAAATCAAGGATTAAGTCATCAATAAAGATGACCAATTATCAAACATCCATTTGTGATGTGGTGCCTACGGGCCATACTTATTGTCAAATAAGACAAAAGATAATTGTAGTCTATGACTCCCTGTCAGAAAAGGTAAAAGGACTATGGTTCAAACCTTCATGCCTTGATTCTCTGAAATCCTGGCTAATAATATATAAAACGTCCTTGTGACTAGCCTTTTGTGCCACTAACAATATTAATGGTAATTAGGATAAGTTATGTTCAAATCCTAAATAAAAGCGAGTAACAAATTAACCGGATATGGTCTATGTTTACCATGGTTAATGAATTGCCATAAAAGACAATTCCATAATAAACTCCTAAATAAAACATTGTCATTATCTTCTGTAGCAGATTCAAGATCTCGATGGCTGACCCTAGTGGAGCTAATAGTCATTCGAAAGAGGATGACAATGATAACGCCCAAATTCATATAACGGGCGCTGAATTGAAAGCTTTGGTAGACAACGCGGTAAAGACGGCCTTAGATCGTCAATATGAAGAATACGGCGAATCCCGAAGCAGAACCTTATCGACACCACACTCAAAGCCAAAAACCCACTCTAAATCTCACAGCAAACCACCCTCGACTCCGTCTAAACCTAAGAAGGACGACGATAGGCACTCATCAAATGAGAATAGTGTCCATCCTAAGAAGAAGGTGATCGAGGACGCACCTCGCGCCAAGGGTTGCACGTATAAGTACTTTGTCTCCTGCAAGCCCAGAGATTTTACTGGGGAGAAGGGCGCGGTGGATTGTATGACCTGGTTAGACGAGATGGACACTGTAGTGGACATCAGTGGTTGTGCTGAGAAAGATGTGGTGAAGTTTGTTTCATGGTCGTTCAAGGGTGAAGCCCTGGCATGGTGGAGATCTTTGGTTCAAGCCTCTGGGAAGGCTGTTTTGTATAGCATGACATGGGAGGAATTTATTGTTCTCATCAAGGAAAACTACTGCCCTCATCACGAGGTTGAGAAGATAGAGTCTGACTTCTTATCGTTGGTCATGAAGAACCTGGATTGCCAGGCATATCTCACCACTTTCAACACCCTGTCAAGATTGGTTCTGTATCTTGTAACACCGGAACCAAAACGGACCGCGCGCTTCATTGGGGGTTTGGCCCCAGAAATAAAAGCTAGCGTAAAGGCTTCTAGGCCTGCTACCTTCAGATCCGTGGCAGACATATCTCTGTCTCTCACCTTGGATGCAGTGAGACAGAGATCGTTGAGGAATGCTGAGAGTGAGAAAAGAAAACGTGAAGATGATGATTCACGAAAATCCAACAAGAAGCACCGGGGAAATCGTGACCACAAGAGGGGGTCAGATAACAAGAAGAATGACCGACTGTCGGGTGAGAAGCCCTTGTGCAAGGTTTGCCAGAAGCACCACTTTGGAAGGTGCAAGTTTGAAAAGAAATCCCCACCGAAGGCATGTGGGATATGCAAGTCCTCCGAGCATAGGACTCTCGAGTGCAAGAAACTCAAGGATGCAACTTGTTACAGTTGCAATGAGAAGAGGCATATCAAAACGAACTGCCCAAAGATAGCGAAGAAGGCTGAAGAAGGTAGAAAGACCAATGCGAGGGTCTTTCAGATGGATGTTAAAGAGGCTATTCAGAACGACAATGTCATAACCGGTACGTTTCTTATCAATGATGTATTTGCAAGAGTCTTGTTTGATTCTGGAGCAGATAAATCCTTTGTGGATGATAAGTTCTGTGAATTGTTGAAATTGCCTGTTAAAGCCTTGAATATAAAATATGAAGTAGAACTAGCTGATGAGACTTTGGGAACAGTCTCGACTGTTTTAGATGGATGTGTTATATCCATTAGGAATCACTCTTTTCCTTTATCCATGTTACCCTTTAAACTCGCTGGTTTCGACGTAGTGTTGGGTATGGATAGGTTATCACATAACCAAGCCCAAATCGTGTGGAACCAGAAGCAAGTGGTAATCAAGACTCCGTCTGGAGAACCACTTACCATCCAAGGAGATACTCGACATGGATTGCCTGCACATGTATCCATGCTAAAGGCATCCAGATGTCTGAAGAAGGGATGTGTCATTTATATGGCACAGCTGACTATTGGAGAAGAGAGACCCAAGATTGAAGACATTCCAGTCATCTCTGATTATCCTGAGGTTTTCCCAGAAGAACTGCCTGGTTTACCACCAGACAGGCAAGTGGAATTCAGTATCGATATCATTCCAGGAGCCGCACCTATTGCGAGAGCACCTTATAGATTGGCGCCCACGGAAATGAAAGAGTTGAGGACGCAGCTAGATGATCTGCTGGCCAAGGGATTTATTAGACCAAGTTCATCTCCTTGGGGAGCACCAATTATGTTCGTCAAGAAGAAAGATGGTTCGATGCGCCTATGCATCGATTACCGCGAGCTGAATAAGGTTACGATCAAGAATAGGTATCCTTTGCCTAGGATCGACGATTTGTTCGATCAGTTGCAAGGAGCGAGCTATTTTTCCAAGATTGACCTAAGGTCAGGGTACCATCAATTGAAGGTCAAGGATGAAGATGTGCATAAAACCGCATTCAGGACTCGTTATGGTCATTTCGAGTTCCTAGTGATGCCTTTTGGGCTCACAAATGCACATGCCGCATTCATGGATCTCATGAATCGCGTTTGCAAGCCGTATTTGGATAAATTTGTCATTGTCTTCATCGATGACATCCTCATTTACTCCAAAAGTCAAGCTGACCACGAGAAACATCTTCAATGTATTCTCAAACTACTTCATCAAGAAAAGCTTTATGCTAAGTTCTCTAAATGTGAGTTTTGGCTACGAGAAGTCCAGTTCCTTGGATATGTAGTCAGTGAGCATGGTATCCAGGTAGATCCCGCTAAAGTTGAAGCCGTCATGAACTGGCAGGAGCCGAAGACACCTACAGAAATTCGCAGTTTCCTAGGTCTAGCAGGATACTACAGACGCTTCATAGAAAATTTCTCAAGAATTGCTGCACCCCTAACTTCCCTGACTAGGAAGAAAATTAAGTTTGACTGGGGACCTAAGCAGCAAGAAGCTTTTGATATCCTCAAACAAAAACTGAGCAATGCTCCAGTATTGACATTGCCGGACGGAATGGAAGAATTTGTCGTATATTGTGATGCGTCTCACACTGGTATGGGTTGTGTGCTTATGCAGAGGGGCAAGGTGATTGCCTATGCTTCGCGACAATTGAAAGTGCATGAAAAGAACTACACCACCCATGACTTGGAGTTGGGTGCCGTTGTATTTGCACTAAAACTTTGGAGGCATTACCTTTATGGCATTAAATTTGTGATCTATTCTGATCACAAAAGCCTTCAGCATCTGTTCAATCAGAAAGATCTGAATATGAGGCAGCGACGTTGGATGGAAACTCTGAACGACTATGACTGTGAAATAAGATACCATCCAGGCAAGGCCAACGTAGTCGCAGATGCCTTGAGCCGAAAAGAAAGAGTAAAACCAATAAGGATCAATGCCAAGAGCATTAAAATCAAGAACAGTCTGAATGAGAGATTGTTAGCTGCACAGAAAGAGGCTGTGTTAGAAGCTAACTATCCCAACGAAAAGCTAGGGGTAACTGGAGAGCAGTTATCCTATAGCAAAGACGGAATTCTGAGATTAAATGGAAGAATATGGGTTCCTGTTTATGGAGGTCTCTGTGACGTTATCCTTCAGGAAGCCCACAGTTCCCGATATTCCGTTCATCCTGGGGCTGATAAAATGTACCAGGATTTGAAGGCGAACTTTTGGTGGATAGGCTTGAAGAAGTCTATAGCCACCTATGTAGCAAAGTGCTTGACTTGTGCGCAAGTGAATGCCGAGCATCAAAAGCCATCGGGCTTGCTACAACAGCCTGAACTTCCCGAGTGGAAATGGGAAATGGTGACGATGGATTTCATCACCAAGCTGCCAAAGACAAAGAAGGGAAACGATACAATATGGGTAATAGTTGATAGACTGACTAAGTCAGCACATTTCCTACCCATAAAGGAGACTCATAGCTCCGATATGTTAGCATAGTTGTTTGTAGACAAGATTGTAGCCCTTCATGGCGTGCCTGTGTCTATTATCTCTGATAGAGATACCAGGTACACGTCACACTTTTGGAAAAGTTTCCAACAATCTTTAGGCACTCAGCTAAACTTCAGTACGGCTTACCACCCTCAGACAGACGGACAGAGTGAGCGTACAATTCAAACGTTGGAAGACATGCTTCGTGCATGTGCAATCAACTTAGGCGGCAGTTGGGATAACCACCTACCATTGGTCGAATTCTCCTATAACAACAGCTACCATACGAGCATTAAGGCTGCACCTTTTGAAGCTCTATATGGTAGAAAGTGTAGAACGCCCGTTTGTTGGGCAGAAGTTGGAGATGTCCAGATGACAGGACCTGATATAATATTTGAAACAACGGACAAGATCGTCCAAATTCGCGATCGCTTGAAAGCTGCCCGGGATAGGCAGAAGAGCTACGCAGATTTGAAGCGTAAGCCTTTAAATTTCGAAGTAGGCGACAAGGTATTACTTAAGGTATCACCCTGGAAGGGGGTGATGCGATTCGGTAAGAAAGGCAAGCTAAGCCCAAGATATATTGGACCATTCGAAGTAATCGAACATGTCGGATCGTTTGCCTATAAATTAAACTTACCAGAAGAGCTCAGTGGTATCCACAATGTGTTCCACATCTGTAACCTAAAGAAGTGTTTCACTGATGAATCATTGGTTATACCGCATACAGATGTACACATCGACGAGAGCTTAAAATTCGTTGAGAAACCAGTGTCGATCGAGGATCGACAGGTTAAGAAACTTCGCAGGAAGTATATACCGATTGTGAAGGTAAAATGGGATGCCCGTAGAGGTCCCGAGTACACGTGGGAGGTTGAATCCACGATGAAAGAAAAGTACCCTCATTTATTTCAATAAATCTCGAGGTCGAGATTTCTTTTAAGGGGGTGAGGATGTAACACCTCGAAAATTTGTGTCCAATAAATAAACGACACGTGTCACATACGACAAAAGTGTCATAAACTCGGATTTAATTAAAGATGTACGGTAGGATTTTTGAACATGTCGACATGTTAACTTTTTACCTCTGAGCGACTTCATTATAAATCCCAAGACCCTAAGCATAATTAATAACCATCTAATATATCCTAATATGGTAATTACTAATAACAAAAGATGCCAAGTTTGCTAATGGGGATCCTAAGAAAATAATGCAATTCAAATCTTTGATCATAAACCTCATCTTTGTGCAAGCCAATAATTCTGCATAATCGGGTAGATAACTGTCCAAGCATGGGTTAAAGGCAAACCAGAAAAATCATTCATTGCAAGTTGTCTGTCCAATGCATGAAGGGTTATTTTTTTGCCTCTGACAAACGCTTACGGACCGTAAGGGTCCTGCCTTACGGACCGTAAGGTGTGAAGGGGTAAAACATATTCTCTGTAAAAGGCTTACGGACCGCAAGGGCCCTGCCTTACGGTCCGTAAGGGATGCCCAGCGACAGCAGCTTGGCTGTTGGCTGTTGTAAACGGTAAAACTCTATGGTAAGATATTTTCAGAGACATAGGCGACCCCTAATCATCCCCTAGCACTAAGGGACAGTTGTTGATCATCAAGGAGCACTTGTAGGCCTTGTTGTGATGATCTTATGGATCTACATTGGCTATAAAAGGCCACATTGTTGCAACAAGTTCCTCACACCTCATTCTGCCTTCTTGATCACATCTGGAGCTCAAGAACACTCTCTACTCATCTCTAGTCTTGCATAGGACTTCAGTAAGTGTGCTTGACCCTTTCTTAGTTAGTTTTTGCTTAGTTTTTACTTAAAAGTCAATCCGTCGTAATTAACGATAGACTTAACGGTTAATCACAAATGGTCCAGTGATTAGCCGAATCAAAAGTAGTTATATGTTGGTAATCATGTGGGCTTTAAACCCTTAAAAGGGCACCCTCCGATTCCCACTCTAACTAGTCCAAATGTCGAGTCAAACTTGCTTAGAAAAAGTCAGCAGAATGCTATTTTGCGATTTTATGCATCATCAGTATTGTAGATGGTGTGTAACCTGTTTTAACACTTATATAACATGATAATAAATATATTAACTAGTCTAATCTTGTTTGATCCGACCATTTAGTGTTTTGACCCGGTTCGGAACCGAGAGTCGCAAAACTTTGACTTTTGCTTTGACTTCAGTTCTGACCCGTTATGGTATGTTTTAGATATGCCTTAGGACCAGGTTACATGATGGTATAACCCTCTGTGACCGGTTCGTTGTTTGTCCAAGTCTTTAACACATTTCCGTTATATGCTTAAATGTTGACCATAACGCCCTTATGACTTTAAAACGAGAATTTGGGAAATGTGAGAGAGCAAAAATCTTTCTTACTGGTTTCTAAACATGTCCCTAAAATTTCATGTCAATCCGAGGTCTAGAATAGGAGTTATGCTAAATAGCGCAAATTACGGAAACTTTAGTAATTAAACGGCGCATTTAGCATAAAGCCTATCTAAACCAAAATTTAGACACCAAAACTTTTACACACTGATGTAACATAATATTTTGGGATTTTTAAAGATTTTTAATCATTTTTAACCTGCTCATAACCTGCGGTTATGGCATCGGTTCGGTAAATACCGAATATACCCTTTTTGGACATAACTTGAGTTCTACAAGGTATTTTGATCCAATTCCAGTTGCTACTGATTTTAAATAATAAATAGAGTATTTTGGACTTTATAAACTGTTTGGAAAACTCAGATTTCCTGTAGAACTCAGAAACCTCTTTTTATAATCTTTAACAAGGCCAAAATACCCCTACGGGGCATATATTGGACTTAGAACTCGTTACGGGCATTATGGAGGGTATCCTACAGATACCACAACCTCTTTAAAGCATATTGACTTAGGAAACCTGTGTAGGACTCCTACGGTTACCCGTTACGCCTTTTGCGCGCATGGTTCGGTTTATGTAACTAGTTTACTTAAAATAGCCGAAACGGGTCAAACCTTATCGTTTTCACTTCAAAATCCAGAGTGTGGTTGCAATACCCATATAAAACAGGTCTTCAAACCTGTTGGGGCCAAACCACATTCCATTCCCGGTTTTCTCCCTTCACGCGATTAAACCGTAATAATCCTTGAAACTAACCGGTCTAAGCTAAGGCTAAATTAAAGACCCGTTAGAATTCTAATAGGTTGTTTAAACCTTCGTTCCAGAATAGGAGACCAGTAAAAGAAACTTGCATTCGTTTATTAAGGATTAATACTTGCTCAGGTAAATACTTTTGACTTATTTTCCGTTATACGGGCTTGGGTTACGGTATTTAAAATACCGCTTGGTCGGGCAATTGACCCCAACTCATTAGTAGTTGGGTATTATCAATGTGACCCGTTTAAAAACTTGTTTTTTTGGCTTTACGCCTTTGGGAGCTTAATGACCATGTCCCGGATATCCTTGGCATCATTTTACGAAATGGCCACGACCCCGACACACGGGTGTAGGCGTACACCCGTAATGTGTCTATATTATTAAAGGTATAACCGTTGGTTTTCCCGCCACGGCTTTTATGCTTTGTGGCGTGTCTATTAACCTTTAACCCGGCACGACCCGGGCGACCGAACGCATAGCAAGCATGTAATTCTTTTACAAGATTTAATTATAAATTATCCCAAGTTATAAAGAGTTTGTGCCTTGTGCATTCAAATCAATTTTATTAAACATTTTACAAAAGCGTCGGTTGAATGTATTTACCAGTGTAAACTGACGTATTTTCCCCAAAAAAGATTAATGCAGGTTCTACACGTAATAGGCTGGCCACTCCTAGCATCGTTAGAGTCTCGCAAGCTCGGGATGCCAATATCTGTTGAACAATTATTTTTCTATCATATTTTGATCCCCTGTGGATTATATTTTGACGATTGCGATACTTGGATATTACATTCAATAATTGAAATATGTTTATCTTTATGCTCCCGCTGTGCATTTAAATATTGTGGTTTGACTATATTGTTGCCAACTACGTCACGGTAATCCCCCACCGGGCCCACCGGTGAAACACGTGGAAATCGGGGTGTGACAACTCGACCCATCCCTAGTTAACATGGCAACCCCATTTATGGTAAAACTTTTTTTAAAATATAAAGTTTTAATAGCCGCATGTCACTATTGGAGGCTAAGTTTTTCCTCATACCCTTAAATTTTAACTAAAACGCCACCCTTTTTCTTGCGAATAGTAAATTTTATTCACGTGTCAATATCTCATCTTAGAGTCAATTTTTATTTTGGTTGAATGGTTGGTTTATTTTGGTGATTTTCACAATGCAAGGGATGAGAATAAAAACCTTATTGTCCTCCATTGTCCCAATCACATTGTTGTTATTGACATCCCCCTGATATTTATTTCCTACTTCCCACTAGTTTAACACATAGTTATCAAAAGCGCTCACCTGGTGCGTCTAGGCGTAATTTTCAGGCGAGGCGCAACCATACCGCCTTGTGCCGTTAAAGGCGCTCTTATGGTAAGCTTCCGGCCAAAAATTGACTTTCTGGCGACTATTCCGGCCAGATTCATGCCCAGATACCGGCGAACTTCTACAAATTAGTGCCACTTTCCTTATGGACAAATTTGTGGTTTTGGATGGATCATCGGAGACAGAAATTTGAAGAGGAGAGGAAGAAAAAGATCAAAGAATGAGATATAGCATGACTTGTAAGAAAGGAGACTATGTTTTGACTTTTGAAAAGGAGAGCTGAATTTTTGCTTAAAAACTTACTTTAACAGTGTTTTGCAGAAAAAAGCTAGGTACTGTGCAGAAAGGAGACTGTGTCAACAATTACCAAAATTCATATTTCTTTCCAAATATTTTAAGTTATTATAGCAAGTATTCAAATTATCTTAAATGGTTTTTTTTTTTTTTTTTTTTTTTTTTGAAACTAGTTGGAGAATTTTAAAGTCTAATTATATTTGTTGTATAGATATATTCAGAGAGTAATATTAATTTTATACACCTATAAGATATATTTATATCTTTTTCAACACATAATACATTTTATTATTTTTTGTTCATTTATGTGATTTTTTTTTCTCGGGCCCTCGTTTTTTTTTTTTGCGCCTTGCGACTAGGCCCCATGCGAGGCCTATACGCCTTAAGTGCGCCTAGCGCATTTGATAACTATGGTTTAACATTAAGAAATATATGGATGGAGGTAGGTAGGTCAACTTGACATCCCCATCATATTTATTGCCTACCTCCCACTAGTTTAACACTAAAAGAAACTAGTGTTTAACACCCGCGTTGCGGGCACGTAAGTCGTAAAATTGTGCTAAGTAGTAAGCAAACTGTCACACCCCAATTTTCCACGTGTCACCGGTGGGTCCGGTGGGGAGTACGTGACGTAGTTGATATCATCATAGTCAAACCACACAATTTAAATGCACAGCGGAAGCAAAAATATATTACAATCCGATATGAAGTAATATCCAAGTATTACAATACGGAAAGTAAAAGATCCACAGGCGGATCGCAAATAAAATAAAACATTGTTCAACAGACTTCAGGCATCTAAGCTTGCGAGACTTCTATTTGATGCTAGGAGAAACCAGCCTATTACGCGTAGTACCTGCACTTAGTCTTTTGGGAAAATACGTCAGTTTTCACTGGTAAATACAATTTAACTGACTCATTTTGAAAAGGTTTTAAAAATTGATTTGAATGCCCGTGGCACAAAACATTTTATAACTTGGGACAATTATTTGCCTATAATCTTGTAAAAGAATTACATGTTTGTTAGCGTTCAATATCCGGGTCGTGCCGGATTAAAGTTTAATAGACACACCACATAGTATAGTTCTGCCGCGAGATTTCTTCTCGTACCGACTATTATACTTTATTTAATGCACTACGGGTGTACGCCTACACCCGTATGCTAAGGTCGTGGCCATTCTTTGAATGATGCCAAGGATATCCGGGACATGGTCATTAAGCCCCCAAAGGCGTTATACAAACAAAACAGCATTTTCAAACGGGTTATTTGACTACTCTTAACCACCGACCGGTTAAGGTCAATTACCCGACCAAGCGGTATTTTATATACCGTACCCCAAGCCCGTATAGGGAAAATAAGTTAAACGTGCTTGGGCGAGAGTAGTACTAGGATGGGTGACCCCCTGGGAAGTCCTCGTATTGCAACCCCATTTTAGGTTGGTATCAGAGCCAACACTGAGTGAATTAAACACTAGCCTTTTGTGTTTAATCTCAGTTACACAATTGCACATTCTTGAGTCTAGACAAGAACATAGGACTAATCCTAATTCGTTTTATCTTTTATTTGTTTCCTTTGTTATTTTTATGATTAGCCCTTGCATGGGCAAGTCATTTACAGTTAGAAGTCCCGTTTAGGGCAACCATGTATTGTTTAAATTTTAGTGGAACGTTTAGGTTCCTATTATAAGATCTACCATTATGATAAAATGGCAAAATCTAAAAAGGACAAGACCTAGCTCAAGTGTCGTTCTAAGACATGGCCAAGATGGTAGTTCCTCAATTAGATTCAGATCCTTGTTAACATCTCAATTTAGGATTGTTCTGCGTTAATATTAAAAGAATCTTAAAGGTAAAACCTAGCCTAATTGTCATTACAGACATGGCCAAGATGGTAGAACCTAGCCTAATTGTCATTGCAGACATGGCCAAGATGGTACAACCTATTCGAAAGATTCAAAACCTTGTTAACCTCAGAAAACATATTAATGTGCTTGACAAATGTGATTCGATAAAATCACATAAGTCATTATTAAAATAGGTTATTCTAAATTCCCTTATTTAAATTAATCATCCCTTAAGGATGAAGTGCCCACGGGCTATGATTAACGTCCTCTGGGACTAAAGACAGTGGTAGCCTACAACTCCCTGTCTAGAAAGGGTAATGAACTTTGATTCAAACCTTAATGCCTCGATTCTGTAAGAATTCTAGCTTATAAATTAAACTTGTCTACGTGACTAGGCCTTTTGTGCTATTATTTATAATTTAGGGTTATAATGAAAATCCTGAATAAAATAAATATTATTCCTTTTCTGCTAGTATAGGTATTAGAAAGAATCTTAAAAGGTATAACCTAGCTTGAATGTCATTAAAGACCTGGCTAAGATGGTAAAACCTGTTTAAAAGAGATTCATATCCTTATTAACACCTGAAAACGTGTTAACACTCCCGACAACAGTGATGCGATAAAATCACACTTGTCATCTTTATATTAGGAACTTCCAAACCCCTTATTTAGCCTAAATGATCAATAGGAATCATGGCTAATAAACGTCGAACATGATATGCATCTAAACATCCATCTGGGATATATACCTACGGGCAAAGATGTATACATGAAAAAGATAGTTTCATTTCATAACTTCTTGTCAAGGCAATGAATTATGAAATTTTCCGATCCAAAGGAATCATTGTTTATGTTTTAAAATTTCCCTAGTGACAAGGCATCTGTGCCATCGAAAAGTCCTTTGGAACAAGCCCTTGTGCTATATAAAATGTCGGTACGACATTGACAGTCGTGACTTATGTCCCCTGTCTAATGGATATAAAGGATTGTATTCCGTCTAAACGCCAAAGATGGTTCATTTAAAAACCTAGGCAAAACATAATCAAATAAATACTATCTATTGGCCTATATGGTTGGTTTACATCATGGCTGTTATATCATCAAGGTCGACAATTCAGCAAATTATTACTGCTTGGTTTGCAGTCTGCAAAGCTTCATCATGGCTGACTCCTCTGAAGCTCACAATCGTCCCGTTGATCAGAATAAGGATGCAAGACTGAACTTAACGGGCACCGAGTTACAGGCTATGATAGATATAGCCGTAAACAACGCCGTGGACCGTGCGTTGAAGGATCATAAGCGAAAGTGCGAGAATATCCCAAATAAGGGTTACAAAAAGGGTAAGACTGGTCCAAGTTGTAACCAGTCCAAGCCAAAGGAGGCAAAACCCAAATGTAAAACCTGCGGGAAGAAGCACTTCAGAAAATGTTCCTATGAACAAACTAGGGGATGTGTCATCTGTAAGGAGATGGATCACAAGACCCATGAATGCAAGAACTTGAAGGACGCCACGTGCTATGGTTGTGGCGAGAAGAGGCCCATAAAGACCCGCTGCCCAAAGAGGGCAACTAAAGGGAAGTACACTTTAGAGTCACAAGTTAGGCCTTGTGGGATTTATTATAAGGAAGGGCACAAGACTTTGGAGTGCCAAGAAATAAAGGACGCAACATGCTATGGTTGCAATGAAAAAGCGGCACATCAAAACTAATTGCCCAAACAAAACCAAGAAGCCTAGCAAGGCTAAGAAGACCAAAGCTAGAAGCTCTCAAATGAATGCTCAAGAGGCTATTCAGGATGACAATGTAACAACAGGTACTTTCTTCATCAAAAAACGCTCATACTAGAGTATTATTTAATTCAGGTTCAGATAAGTCTTTCGTAGACAATGGATTTTGTAAATCCTTAAATCTGCCTGTTAAAACTCTAAGCGTTAAGAGTATAAAGTAGGATTGGCCAATGGTACCTCAGGGACTGCTTCAGCAATATTAGATGGATGTTTTGTATCCATTAGGAACCATTCTTTTCCACTGTCCTTATTTCCGTTGAAATAGAGGGACAAGATATAGTGATAGGAATGGATTGGTCATCTTATAGCTAAGCCCATATTGTGGGTAATAAGAAGCAAGTAGTTGTCAAGACTCCTTAGGGTAAGCCTTTGGCAATTCAAGGAGACACTGGGTATGGATTGCCTAGCACTTGCTGAATTTGGTATTTAATACCAAAACTCGGAACAGATAAACAACAGTCGCGATGTTAGAGATGCGACAAATGTTAATGGTGCATCAAATGTGAACCTCGATATTAATGGAGTTAATCTCCAAAACTGTGATTAACGCATCTGTTAGAAAGGCTATGAGAAAAGTCATAAAAGGGTTCAAGAAGCCGAATGCTGCTTGCTCTAGACCACACGTCGCTGCTCATGAGAAGAGCTTGATTCATACTTCAAATGCGAAGAATAATCTTAACGGAATCATATATGGCAAGGAGCCCATTCTTTTTAGGATATACTTAAAAGTACTTCGTCTCTTGGAAGTCAAGAGACTTCAATAGTAAAAAGGGGCCATCGATTACAGGAAATTGTTGGATGAAGTAGAAACCATTAGGTGTATCAGTGGTTACGCTGAAAAGAACGCTGCGAGGTATGCATCACAGTCATCCGATGGCAATACCCTTAATGAGTAAGGACAATAATGAAGTCCACAAGAAAGATCCTCTTATACATTATGGGATGGTCCAAGTTTTAAGGACCCTATTAGAGAGACCTATTATTCGCATCGAAATGGAAAAAGATGGAATAAGAAATTTCTGAATTTCGCCATAAAAGTTCTAGGATGTCGACAGTAGGTTACAAATGTTGATTCATTGGCTGGGATAATACCCTATTCCAATTACCCAAATCTAAGCTTAAATGCAAACAATTGTTGGTGGTTAGCATCGGAAATAAGAAGGCACATTAAGGTTTCAAAGTCTGTCTATTATAAGTCCATTATGGATCTACCTCAGCTACTCATGTTATATAGATTAAGAAATAACCAGTCAAAGCTGAGACTGCCCCGAAATTGTTAAAAATTCTGCAGCTGAGTTTAAAAGGATTAAGAATAGAGGCGTTTAACCCTCCTGACGTATGATTAGAGGCAGTTCACATTAATAATGATACTAGATAAATCCCCTATTGTGATTTTAGTACTAAG
Organism: Helianthus tuberosus; assembly: GCA_030545235.1. Classification (NCBI taxonomy): domain Eukaryota; kingdom Viridiplantae; phylum Streptophyta; class Magnoliopsida; order Asterales; family Asteraceae; genus Helianthus; species Helianthus tuberosus. The sequence continues at coordinate 1,389,589 of JARYGA010046105.1, forward strand.
AATTTCGTTTGGTTTCGGGTACTGATAAGTTTTTCATAAAACCATAAGCTTAGCAAACATTTAGAAATTTTCCCGTAAGAACCCTGGATATTAAGTATAAGGTAAAACTTACAAGTGAAATCATAAGAATCATTTCTTCAGTTCCCATCAGAAACCTTCAGCCGTAAAAATTTTTGAAGTATCTTCTCTATAGAGGAAGTGCGTCGGCATAAATAGTTGATATCTCTTTGATCTCTATCGATTACGAATACCAGACGGTATGATAAAAGCGCCATATGGGGATTTGTGTATCTTAATATGTTCCATAGATTGCTTCCATGCCTGATCAGTATGGAGGTTTAATGCATGGAACCACAAAGATATCCTAATAATCATATGATACTAAAAGTCAACTAATGGTATTCAAAGAAGATATCCTCAATGGAATTGTTCAAATAAATCTTCCTGATTAAGGAATTCGTGAACTTATAACTTGAATGTGTCACTCATTGGACACAAGCAATGATGGATGAACTGAGGCCTGAGATTTGGAAAATCTCTGCAACCTCCTTGTATCTTGATTTTCTTCTCCTAAGATTACCATGTTTACCTCCTGAGAGGCAGGTAGAGTTAAGATTTATATCCAATTTATGGTTGTATTATTATGAAATCTCCAAGACGGCTAGTACCATCATTGGAAGAATTGAAACCCTAATTAAGTAGGTTTTAAAGTAGAGGATTCATATAGCCTAACTCAATATTCTGAGAATTTGGTATAGTCAAATAAGAAAGACGGTTCATTTTGCTTATGCATTGATTACCGCAACCCTAATTAGGCAACAATTAAGAATTTGCCATCAGCTGCCCAGGATCGTCGATTTGTTCGACTAGCTGTAAAGATTAGCTATTCCTTAAGACTAGCTTTAAGCAGTGGTTGGAATAGACATCTCACCTTAGGATAAGCTTTTCTATAATAGTTAAAATAAGTATTTAGGCTGCTCCTTGGGAGACCTTGTATGGATGGAATGATAAGCATCCATTGTTAGACAGAAGATTGGTAAGTCCAATTATCAGGATCTGAAAGTTGCATTGGAAACAACGAATAAGATCAGTCAAATCCATAATCATCTGTAAGTTGCCACTATTTGGCAGAAAAATCAAGATTAATGGAAATAGCAAACCTCCTAAGTTCTTGTTAAGAAATAGGGTCCAACAAAGATATCACCCTGGAAGGGTGTGCCAATTTGTTAATTATCAGGCTAGTTGAGCTCTGAATATATAGAATCATTCGAAGGAATCGAATGTATCAAGATCAAATAGCTTATAAGCTAAAACCTATTTAAGGAGCTTGGCAAAACTCGCAATGCATTACACATTAATGATTTAAAGATGTGTTTCACCAATAAGTCGAGAAGCATTATCACATAATGATATGCAGACTTATGATATGATGGGAACCCTGCATCAATTAAGGATCAACAGGTTAAGAAGCTCCAAAAAGGATACATGTACCTATTATAGAGGTCAACTCGGGAGCTTGGAGAGGCTCCAGATATGCTATAGAAGTTAAAGTCCACTATGCGACAAAAAGTACTTCTAGCATTTTAGCAAATCTCGAGGTCGAGATTTCTTTTAAGGGGGTGAGGATGTAACACCTCGAAAATTCATGTCCAATAATGTATTGACACGTGTCATAAGCTTTGAACGTGTGATAGATTACGTATAAAGGACTAAAGTTGACAAACAAGGAAAGTATGTGAATATAAGGGTTCAAAATGTCAACAACGGATAAATATATCTTTCAATAACCCTATATGATGTTCATATCCTTAAACGAATAAATCATGGATCATACGAAGCTAATTGTGAAAGAAAGTGAGGAATTACAAACTACAAGGGCTAAATGTGTCAACATGTTTAAAGTATACCTCTGAGTGATCTTTTAGCAGACCCGAAGCTTTGTAATGATAAATTATACTCACTAGAATGAGTGATAAAAATTTCACAAGGTTTCGATAAAGTATGAGAAAGTTATGACAATATTCGTATACGAGGGATTAAAAGCGTCAATATCGAAATTTAGGACTTTTCGGTGAACGTAGGAATAACCGGGGACTAAACAAAGTTGGTTTATGACTTGGAGTCCTTAAAAGTCAAGTTTAGGGGTTTATAGTGCAAGAAACCACCTTAAAATCAAGTTTGGAAGGACCAGGGACCAAAATTGCAATTTTTGAAACTTTGTAACCGGATCAGAGGGGCCACGCGGCCCGCGTAAGATCCTTATGAATCCTGAAGCGGGCCGCCTGGGACTACCAGATGCAGAAAATCAGGACAGCTGGCTGTTAAAGCTTTGTAACCGACTTAAAATGGTTGTTTTTGATTCTATGGGCTTGTTTGCTGGTATATTAAGGCCTAGGGACACTTGTAATGATCCCATAACATCCATAGACCTTGTTTGGCATGATCTTGATGATCAAAGAAGCCTATATAAGGGCCATGATCTTGGGTTCTTGATTGCTCATTCATTTGGAACTTCACAACTCTTTGCTTGGAGGTTCCTGGAGCTCAAGGCTCATCCTTAGTGTTCATTAGTCGTGCTTAGGACTTTTGTAAGTATGCTTATCCTCCTTTAGTCCAGTTTTGCTTAGTTTATTAGCGTTTGGTCAAACCGTCGTAATTAAGATTTGACTTCGTCATTAATCTTAATTGCTCCAGTCAAAATTCAATTTGAAAGTACCTATGAGTTGGTAATTATGTGGGCATTAAACCTTTAAAAGGTCACCCTCTGATTCCCACTCTAATTAGGTCAATTGTCGAGTCAAACTTGATTATAAAAAGTCAACAGAAAGCTAATTTTCAAATAAATGCATAATTAGCAATATAGAAGCTATGCAACCTGTTTTGACATTAATATAACTTGGTAATCAATATAAGAACATGTCTAAACATGTTCAACTCGACAATTTTCAGTTTAGGCTCGGTTCGGGACCGAAAGTCGCATAGTTTGACTTATGCTTTGACTTTCAGTTCTGACCCGTTTGTGCATGACTTAGGAATGCCTTAGAGCCTTAATAGGACCAAGTTACCTATAAGTATAACCCTCTGTGATTATACAACTTGGTTCATTAGTTATCCAATTTATATGCATGTTTCCGTTAATCGCCTAAATGTTGACTATTATGCCCTTATGACCTTAAAACATGAATTTTGAAAATGTAAAAGAGTAGAAACCTTTGGTACTGATTTATAAACTCGTACCTAGAATTTGACATCAGTTTGAGGTCTAGATTAAGAGTTACGCTCAATAGCGTAATTAGAAAGCTTTTTAGTAATTAAAAGGCGTAATTAGCATATAGCCTATCTAAACCCAATTTTTGATGCCAAACCTTATACCTACTGATGTAAAATAATATTTTGGGATTTTTGGAGATTTTTATTTATTTTTAGGCTGATCGTAACCTAGAGTTCTAAGCTTAAATCGGTAGTTGTCGGTTTTGCCCTTTTAAGCCATAAAATGAGTTTTACCAAACCTTTTGGAACCAAACCTTTTTCTACTGATCTAATATGATGGATAGAGTATTTTAAGCCTTCTGGAATAGTAAAAATATCAGCTTTCCTATAAGAACCCGGAAATAGCTCAAAATCGCCATTTTAAGCGTTTTTAAGCGTTTTAAACGCATAGTGTGTATTAAAACCATATTAGACATATAAGACTTGATACCTACTGATATTTTAGGTAAACTTTTATGTTCCAACAGTAAGTAGAAGTTTTTGAATTCAGATTTCCAGATTTGACCTTTAAACCTTAAGTGAAATTACCAAAATGCCCTTTTGGAGCATAGTATGGTTAGAAATGATAAATTTCACATATAGGTTATACCCTACTGATATAACTTAGTAAATTAAGTATTTTTACTGATTTCATCAGACCCGAAACTCAGAATTATATTTTACTCTTTTATAATCTTTTAAATGACCAAAATACCCCTACGGGGCATAATTTGAGTTTAAATCCATTTGGGGCATAATAGAAGATATCTTTCTGATGTCACAACATATTTAAGGCATACTAAATGTGGAAACTTGTATATGACTCTTATGGTTACCCGTTGCGCACTTTTTGCGTTCGGATCGGCGTATGTAATTAATTTGCATATATTAGTCGAAACGGGTTAAACCATATCGTTTTTGTCTCAAAATCCAGAATGTGTTTAAGTTACCCACATTAAACAAGCATGCAAGCTTGTCGGGTCAAAACCACATTCTAAACCGGTCTTCGCTTTATCATGCGTTATGGACCGTGTCTTCCTTTTGAAAACTAACCGGTCTAAGTCTAAGCTTAATTAAAGACCCGTTAGGATCCTAATAGGTTATTAAAAACCTTCGTTCCAGATTAGGAGCCCAGTAAAAGCTACGTGCACTTGCTGTATTTGATTTATACATTGCTCGGGTAAATACTCTTAACTTATTTTCCCTATACGGGCTTGGGATGCGGTACTATAAAAGTACCGCTTGGTCGGGTGTATGTAGTCATTTAAATCGTATTGTGATTGATGTATTTACATAACCTGTTTGATATGTATTATTTGGTGTATGGCCCTTGGGGGTTAAATGACCATGTCCCGGATATCCTTGGCATCATTCATGAAATGGCCACGACCTAAGCACGGGGTGTAGGCGTACACCTGACAGTTGCATTATGTAAAAACTGGTATCCCACTGTAAGGAATCGACCTTGTGGGCATTATACCTGTGGCGTGTTAGTTAACTTAAGTCCGGCCCTACAAACCGGCCCTAATGGAAGACAAATGAGTAAAACTGTATACAAGATTATTTTGAATAATTGTCCCAAGTTATAAAATATTTTTGCCGAAGTGCATTTAAATCAATTTTCAAACTCTTTTCAAAATGAGTCAGTTAAGTTGTATTTACCAGTGCAAACTGACGTATTTTCCAAAAAGGCTAAGTGCAGGTACTAGACGAAATAGGCTGGGTACTCCAGGCATCATTACTTAAGTCTCGCAAGCTTTAGATGTCAAAGTCTGTTGAACAGTTTCCTTTTTATTTGATCCGCCTGTGGATCTGTTTCGACTGTTTTGTGATACTTAAACATTACAATTTATTCAGTTGAAATGAATCTATCTCTTTTGCTTCCGCCGTGCATTTATATGTTGTGTTGTTTGACTATGATGATATCAATGACGTCACGATACTCCCCACCGGGCCCACCGGTGACACGTGGAAATTAGGGGTGTGACAGGCAGCTGCGTCTATCATAGTTAGAAGAATATCCTTGTCAATTTTGAGGTTCTCAATTGTAACATCATTAGCATGCGTCGTATTATCAATGGCGCGATTGACTGCTGTCTTATCCGCGTTTGTCATACTCAAGTTTTGGTTCTTATTACCAAACGAATCGATTTCCTAGTTGCAGTCCAACAGTTGCTATTCATCACCCTGATGGCCTTAGCATATACTAACCATGGCATCATTAAACCATGCAGGCCAATATAGCACTAACATTCTTAATGAACGTTATTTAAAAGAATATACATCAATATTACTTAGCCTAGGTTATAAAAGACCATCAATGGCATTTAAGGTTTGGACCTAGTCCATCACCCTTTTTGACAGAGGATCAAAATGTCACATCTGTCTTGAGCATATTGATGATTTTGGATAGCTTGAAAGCTTGACACAGGGATGTTTGATAAGAGTGATTCCTAGTATAAAATATCTATCTAAGATTGTTGAAGCAGTCTCTAGAGTGTCATCGGCCAATTCCACCTTGCGCTATATGCCTAAGGTCCTTCTAGGCAGATACAACCGCTTACAACATTTATTGTCCATAATAGACTTATCTGTGTTGGTATCAAATAAATTTCTGCATAAACTCTTGATAAGGAAAGGTACCTGCTATATCGTCGTCATTCTGCACCAACTCCTGAGCATTCCTCTGGAAGAATCACGCGCTTGTTTCCCTGGCCCCTCCATGCTTCTTTATAAGTTTTGGGCAGTTGGTTTTGATGTGTCCTTCCTCGTTACAGTTGTAACATGTCGCGTTCTTCAACTCCTTGCAATCTAAAGTCTTGTGACCCTTGGTCTTGCAAATTCCACACAGTTTAGCACTTGGGTCAATTGTACATTTTCCAGAATGTTGCTTTCTGCAGTTACTGCATTTGGGTTTGTCATTAGATTGACTCGAATTTTTCCTAAACTCGGAATCCTTCTTGCTCTTAAAACTTCCCTTTTTCTTCCAGTCAGATTGCTGAGAGTTTTCCTCCTCTCTTTCCCTTTTTCCCTAGCCAGAATCCTTAATAGACTTATTTCTGATTGCATCTAAGGTGAGAGATAGGGATAAGTCCACCGCGGACCTGTATGTGGTAGGCCTAGATGCTTTAACATTCCCCTTTATCTCTGGTGCTAGGCCTCCAATAAACCGCGCTATGCGTTTAGGTTCAGGGGTGACTAAATACGGAACTAGGCGGGACATAGTGTTAAAACTTGTCACATATGCCTGACAATCCAAATTCTCCATGAACCTTAAGTGTAGAAAACTTTTAAAATCTCTCTCTCGGTAACCTTAGATACTAAGTGTAAGGTAAAACTTGCAGACAAAATTATAGGAACCATTTCTTCTGTTCCGTCAGAAATCCCCAGTCATGAAATTCTAACGTACCCTCTCTCCAGATAAAGTGCATTCATATGTAATTGATATCTCTTCAATCCCTATTGATTACGAATACCAAGTGGTATGACAAAAGCTCCATATGAGGATTTGTGTATCTTAATATTTTCCATAGATTGCTTCCATGCCTGATCAGTATGGAGGTTTAATGCATGGGACCACAAAGATATCCCGATGGTCATATGGTACTAAAGTCGACTAATGGTATTCAAAGAAGATATCCAGAATGGAAGTTTTCATGCAAATGTTCCCGATTAAGAAATCCGTGGACTTGTAACCTAAATGTGTCGCTTATTTGACACAAGCATTGATGGATGAACTGGAGCCTGAGATATGGAAAATCTCTATAACCTCCTTGTATCTTGATTATCTTCTCCTAAAATTACCCTGTTTACCTCCTTAGAGGCAAGTAGAGTTAAGATCAACATCCCGCTTAGGGCTGCATTATTGCGAAATCTCCATGATGACTGGTACCATCATTGGAAGAATCGGAACCTTGATTAAGTGAGTTTTAAGATAGAGGTTCATATAGCCTAACTTGATATTCTGAGGATTTGATACGGTTAAGTAAGAAAGACGGTTCATTTGCTTATACATTTGATTACCGCAACCCTATTTAGGCAACGATTAAGAATCGTCGTTAGCTACCCAGGATCGTCGATTTGTTCGACTAGCTGTGAGGATTAGCTATTCCTTAAGATTGGTTTTAAGTGGTTGGAATAACCATCTCACCTTAAAATAAGCTTTTCTATAATAGTTGTTATATAAGTATCAAGGTTGCTCCTTTGGAGACCTTATATAGATGGAATGTTAAACATCTATTGTTAGAACAATAGATTGGTAAGTCCAATTATCAGGATCTGAAAGTTGCATTGGAAACAACAAATAAGATCATTCAAATTCATAATCATCTTAAAGTTGCCAGTAATCGGCAGAAAATTTAGGATTGATAAAAGTTGCAACCTTCTTAAGTTCTTAATAAGGAATAAGGTTCAGTCGAAGGTATCACCCTTAGAAGGGTGTGCAAAATTTTAAATTTCTCAAGAAAAGTTAAGTCATGGATATATAGGAGCATTCGGAAATCGAATGCAACAAAGGTCAATAGCCTATAAGCTAAAACATATGTAAGGAGCCTAGTGGAGTTCGCAATGTGAACCACACTGATAATTTAAAGATAGGTTTCGCCAATAAGTCGAAACACATTATCGCGTAATGATAGGAAGATTATTGAAACTTTATGATATAATAAGAACCCGTATCGATCAAGGATCGGTAGGTTAAGAATGCTCTAAAGGGATACATGTACCAATTATAGAAGTCAACTTGGGTGCTTGGAGAGGCCCCAAGTATGCTATGAAAATTAAGTCCAATATAAGACAGAAGGTACTTCCATTACTTTAGAAAATCTCGAGGTAGAGATTTATTTTAAGGGGGTGAGGATGTAACACCTCGTAAAATCACGTCCAATGATGTATTGACACGTGTAATAAACCCTAATAAAGTCAAACCTTGGGATTTAGGGACTAATTTTTTGAAAAATCAAAAACTTTGATTATGAAAGGACTGGAAGTGTTAGCATACCTAAAATAAGTTTTTAAATAACCTTTTATGGTTTTATATTCACAAATAAGCCACTTGTTGATCAAGTGTAGCCGTTTGTGTATTTAATTGAAAGTTTGCGCAATAAAGGGTTAAAAGCGTCAACATGTTAATTCTTACCTCTGAGTGACCTTTTAACAAACCGAGAGCTTCATGATATTTGATTATGCTCTCGAAAATGCCAATCGTTGGCCGTCCAAGGCTTTTGTGCCTTTAAGTGACGTTACGTGCAACTTTGTAAGTATAAGGGACTAAAAGTGTCAATATGTTTAATTATACCTCTGAATGACCTTTTAGAGAACCCGAAGCATCGTAATGTTTAATAATACTTTCAAGGATGCCTAATATGGATTAGATGAGGCTTCAATGCTAATAAGTGATGAAATGCGCAAGTTTGCGCAATAGAGGGGCCTAAAGCGTCAACTTTTGAATCTACGCCATTCGGTGACCATTTAAGCAAACGGGAGCGTAGTAATATTTAAATATATGCTTGGGAATGATTATTATGGGCCATGGAAGGCTTAGATATCATTAAACGGCATTTCGCGCTACATTGCGCAATTAAGGGACTAATTAGGTCAAACTGCAAAAGGAGGTCGAATTGTATGGTAACGGACCTTCCGGAATATGTCCATAAGTTAAACATACCCTATTTATCCTTTATATAGCTTAGATATAGGTTTAGAGGTGTTTGGTACGCAAAAATAAACTTTTATGTCATGCAGGGACTAAAAGTGTCAAAAAGTGCACAAGTTTGCACTTTTGCGCATATCTTGCATTCTGAATATCCCCGGACACCCAAAAATTTATGTAAGCACTAAAATATTTTATTTTAGTGTGTGGCATGATAAAATTCCACTCGTCGCGTAATTTGGATCGTTTTTAGCGTTCGTTCGTGTTTCGTCGTAATTAGACGCGCAACGTGACCGTACGACCAAACGACCCGACATCCGACATGTTTTTGAACATGTTTCTGGTCCCCTATGTTTAATCATCCTAGTAGAGCCTTAAAAAGAGGTTAACGGGCCTTGAACGTGCCTAAAGTGGCCTTAAAGGCTCTCAGGGACCATTTCTGCCATTTATAAAAACATGTTTGCTGACCTGATCTGTGAGGCGGGCCACGTAAAAGATCTTCCTGGGTCTACGCGGGCCGCATGAGCCCATCAGACCAGTAAAACCAGCTGTTTTCATTCAGCAGCTGGGTTTCTTTGTTGGCACATGGTTTTAATCAAATCTATGGGCTGTTTTGGGGCACCCATAGTATTAGAAATCAGGGGGTAAAGGTGTACGGTCCAGATTAGATCACGGTTTACGAGGAACGATCCTAACGGTCCTCAAAAATCTATAAATACCCCACTTGATTTGGGTTTCATTCACACCTTGAACTTGAATTCTCTAAGTTGGGGACTTGGCTCCTCATACCTGAGAAATTAAGATCAAACCTCCTGGCTTGGACCCTTCGTAAGTCCCCTTTCGTGCCTAGTTTAAATTTTTAGCGGTTATAGCCGAAAGGTCAAGCGTTTCGATAAACGCTTTGACTTTTAATCGGTTGAAGCCATGATTCGTAACGAACATGGCTACGTGACCGTAATTAGGTAGGTGATTAACCCTTAAAAGGGCGCCTCCTAATTACCACGTTTACTTAGTTTAATTGTCGGGTCAAATTAAAGTCAAACGGGTTAGTTTTAAATAGAATGCATAACTATTAAATTAAAAGTCATAAAATCAGTTTTGCCACATTAATAACTTGGTAAATATTAGTTGAACATGTCTAAGCATGATTCAACCCGACAATTCTAAGTATAGGCCCGGTTCGGAGCCGAAAGTCGCGAAAGTTGACTTTTGCTTTGACTTTCAGTTCTGACCCGAATTAGACTTATTTAGATATGCCTTTGGATTCCTTTAGGGTCATGTTATAGGTTAGTGTAACCCTCTGAGGTTATACAACCTGAATCCTTAGTCATCCTATTCATTTGCAAGTTTCCGTTATATGCCGAATTGTTGACCGTTATGCCCTTTTGACCTTAAAACGATATTTTTGAAAATGTGAGAGGATAGAAACCTTCACTACTGAATTATAAACTTGTCCATAAAATTTGACATCAGTTTGAGGTCTAGATTAGGAGTTATGCTCAATAGCGTAATTAGAAGCTTCTTTAGTAATTAAATAGCGTAAATTGCGTATAGCCTATCTAAACCCAAATTTTTATACAAAAATTTATACCTACTGTATTAAAATAATATTTTGGGATTTTTAGAAATTTTTATTTATTTTTAGGCTGAGCATAACTTAGTGTTCTAAGCTTAATTCGGCTAATGCCGGTTTTGCCCTTTTGGGCTATAAAATGAGTTTTATAAATCCGATTGACCCCAAACCTTTTTCTACTGATCTAATATGTTAACTAAATTATTTTGAGCCTTCTGGAATTTTAAAAATATCAGCTTTCTATATAAAACCCGGAAATGGCTCCAAATCGCCTTTTTAAGCGTTTTTAACGCATAAGTATGTGCTAGAACCTATCTAAGCATATGAGGTTGAAACCTACTGATGTATTCAGTAAAATTTTATATTTTAAACAGTAGGAGAATATCTTAAGATCAGAATTCCAGTTTTGACCTTTTAAGCATATGTGAAATTACCAAAACGCCCCTGCGGTGTCTAGAATGATTAAGATCGATAAATTTCACATAGGATTAATACCCTACTGTTATAACTTAGTAAATTAAGTATATTTACTGATTTAATCAGACCTGTAACTCAGATTATTATTTAAACCCTTTTTCACCCTTTAAAATGACCAAAATGCCCTTATGAGGCATAAATTGGGTCTAAAACCATTTGGGGCATAATGGAAGGTATCATTCTGATATCACAACATGTTTAAGGCATATTAACTTAGGAAACTTGTTCATGACTCTTATGGTTACTCGTTACGCATATTTCGCGTTCGGATCGGTTTATGTAACTAGTTTGCATAAAATAACCGAAACGGGTCAAACCTTATCATTTTCACTTCAAAATCCAGAATGTGTTTAGTTTACCCATATTATACAAGTCTCCAAACTTGTCAGGGCTAAATCACATTCTAATCCGGTCTGCGCTTAATCATGCGTTTTGAACCGTATCCTCCTTTAAAACTAACCGGTCTAAGCATAGGCTTAAATAAGACCCGTTAGGAATCTAATAGGTTATTAAAACCTTCGTTCCAGATTAAGAGCCCCAGTAGAAGTACTTGTGCTTGCTGATTTGATATACGGCTGGGATTGAATTTATATTTAGCTCAGGTAAATACTTTTAACTTATTTTCTCTTATACGGACTTGGGATACGGTATATAAAATACCGCTTGGTCGGGTGTAGAAACCTTTTAATCAGAGATGATTAAATTGCATAATCCCGTTTTAATCTGTATTGCTTGATAACAAATAACATTGGGGGTTAATGACCGTGTCCTGGATATCCTTGGCTCATTTAAAAAGTGAATGGCCACAACGTAAGCACAAGGTGTAGGCATAACACCTCTTGTTGCTTATGTAAAGCATATACTCACTCGTAAGGGTGTCTTCTTGTGAGATTATATTTGTGGTGTGTCTATTAATTTTGACCGGCTTGTATTATCACCGGCCCTATATGTTGGACAAACATGTAAATCGGATACAAGATTTTTATTAATAAAATTATCCCAAGTTATAAAAATATTTTGTGCCTTGTGCATTCAAATCAATTTTCTAAACGTTTTCAAAATGAGTCAGTTAAATTGTATTTACCAGTGAAAACTGACGTATTTTCCAAAAAGGTTAAGTGACAGGTACTGTACGTAATTGGCTGGGAGCTCAGGGCGTCAATAGGGAATCTTGCAAGTTTTAGATGCCTAAAGTCTGTTGAACAGTTTTCTTTTATTTTGATCCGCCTGTGGATCCCTTTGCATACCGTTTGTAATACTTTGATATTCTCATTCGGTTGTAATAAAATTATCTTTTGCTTCCGCTGTGCATTTAAATTGTGTTGTTTGACTATGATGATATCAATTACGTCACGATACTCCCCACCGGGCCCACCGGTAATATATGGAAATTTCGGGGTGTGACACAAACGACGTCAAAAAAGTGTAAAACAAAAACACTAATCTATACTGCCACGTGACGTAAAACGTAGGGTATAAATTGTAAAACAAAAATATGAATTTATACCGTCATGTGACCTAAAACGTAGACAAATATAAATACAAAATTATACTGCGAGTTGGCATAAAATACAGATAAACTCGAATTATACAGAAAAAGCTTTAACATAACGAAAAAAAACACAAAACTTTAAGACCATATAAACCATTTTAAATAAAAAACAATAAAAGAAAAAAATTACTACAATATAAAAACCATAAAAAACCAAAGTAGTAATACATCAATTCTTATTATATAATAATAAACCAAAAATTACAACCTTCTAAACTAAGGATACAACTAACTAAAGTATGAGACACCAACTAAGCTAATTGTACAAAGTTATATGCTTAGAAATGTTACAAATTTATATAATATGGATGGAGGTAGGTAGGTAGGTCAACTTGACATCCCCATCATATTTATTACCTACTTCCCACTAGTTTAACATTAAAAGAAATATACGGATAGGAGTAGGTAGGTAGGTAGGTCAACATAAAAATTCAATGTTCCACATTGCTTCCTATTTTCTAAGTCTATTCACATTTTCTTATTTTCTTATCTAGAAAAGGAAATTTCATACTACCTTCAACATTGGTTCCTTCAAGAAAGGTCATAGTGGCAATTTCATATTATCTTCAACTAAGGCTATGAAAATACAAAAAAAAAAAAAAAATCAATAAATGTCATTTTCTGTTTAGGATGGTACCAAGGTGTTTATATTATTTTCAAAACAACAAACGAAGATGGATGCAAAATGTTGGAAAGCCAAGTCTAACTTAAAAACTATAAAAATCATCCACATTATGGGGCATCAACTAAGACCGACTAATATTGATTGGTGATACAAACAAAATATTAGAAAAACCCAATGTTGTAAGAATTGCCAGGCGCAAATCGGCCAGTTGGGTACCGACTAGCGATTAATCGGGATTAATTGGAATTAATCCAATTGGGATTATTTATACATTTTTTAATCATCTTGATTTTGATCGGTTCACTTTTTGCTTTTCTTATCTTCTCCTCGTTTTCTCAACATGTAGTTCAGTTTTTGATATTTGCAATTTGTATGAAAATACAATATACAACAAAAAATGAATTCCATAGATGTCTCTCTCCCGTTCACCGTCTCTAACTGAAGATGACACTGGCAAGTGAAAGACTCGCATGAATATCCAAACCGGCCTCCATCGGAGTAGGAGCCGATGCTAATGAGAACTCAACTTATTCTCTACCAAGGACTGTGGTGATGGGAATCATTATAACTACGAGTGCGATTGCGAATTGTAGTGCACTATCGTAAGCCATTTTATCAGCAGTAGGAGAGATCAGGAATAATTGGTGACATTAGAGAGAGAGAGAGAGAGAGAGAGAGAGTTTGGAATGTTGCAAATGGAGATGTGAGTGAGGGTCTGTTTATAAACATTGGTTGGCTCTAACGGTCGAAAATGTGAACATTAGAACATGACGGTTTGGGATTGTCAATTTGAAATGATGCAATATATCAATTAACGAAATTTAAATCAAATTGATACCGACGACAACACATGGAAGACGAGTATCCTTGTTCGTCATAATATGAATTGGATGATGTTGGTGGTAGGTGGGGGTAGTGGTTGGTTGGAGAAGAAAGTGGAAGGGTACACGTGTAATTTCATACATAAACTAACACAAAGTTAACGGTGTAAAGGTACAAGGACGTAAAGTGTGAAAAGATCAAACTTTAGGAATAAGAGGCGTTAAGGTGGACAAAACGTATTAATTAGAGTAAGCCACATCGAGGAAAGCTATAATTTACACTTTAATTAATTTATCGTATAGTTCCCTAAATAAGTGTTGTCCATCACACTTCTTGCCTGCAAACTACTATATTTTATCACCCACCTAGAATTTTCTCTAAAGTAAAAGGAAAGTGTGTACTAGCAAAGGTAAGGTTTCAACATTTCACATTTGATTCCTAGATATTTCTTTGAATTTTCTTGAAGCTCACTTTTAAATTATATATTTTTAACATTATTTCATCAATATAACATTTCAAAGTATAAGATCATGATCCAACTTCGAAAGTAACTTAAACCATATTAATATACTTGCAGACATGAATTCATCTCGTAGGAATCGTTATACTAGTTTTTTATAATCCTATAATTCTAACGGGAAATCTTTATACATTTTATAGCTTCACTTTAAAATTGATGACCGATTTTTATACCAAGTCACATGCAATCTCAATCAAAACCATAACAGTTAAATTGACATTCGCACAAGTTTTGTATTGTTATTTCGTGAATTACATTTTCATGTATATTGTAATAAGAAATTATATTAAAGAAAAAAGGTGTTAATAATGTGTTGATGTTAAATACATTTGACCAATGAGTGAATGTCTATCTTTTATTTTGCAATCTGTATTATAATATATATTGTTGGGATGGGCATTTCGGTATCAATACGGTATTCACTTTTTGGCGTTTTTGGGATTGGTACTTTCGATTCAGTACAATACATGTATTTTACCGATTTTTAACTTCAAATATTGTACCTTAATGATACCCAATTTTGACAATTTTTGGATAAGTATTTTCGATACCAGTACCGAACTCATCTCTAACATATAGTTGGTAAATAGAGAAAATGAATAATACGCAAAGTAAGGATCCTTGAAATTGAAGTGGAGCTTCCTGTCTTTGACGAGTTAATTTGTTTGGCATAACAAAATATTGGGTACCTTTAAGAATCAAAAATCTTCTCCCTTTTAAAATATCAGCGTAATCAAACGAGTTAAGAAAATTTATTTTACACAACTAATACTTTTCTAGCTTGCGTCTCCTTTTTCTTTTTTTACTTTAACAATACATGTTTTTGCCGATCTTTCTTTTAATACTATTTTTTTCCTTTTCTTAACCTTTATCTTACTTAATTTTCTTAAACTTTGTTTACCTTTCTTTTCTACTTTTTTTTACCTTCCCTTTTTTAACCTTTTCTTTTTAACTTTGTTATTTACGTATTTTTTTTTACATTATCTTCTTATGGTTGGTGTTGTACCAGGTCCCGATATCGTAATTAAACAATGGATTATCTATTTGCAAGGAACTAAAACGATACCAATCAAATCGCCGTCGCCTTGTACGGAAAAGTCGCCTCCCGCTACGAAGTGCGTGCTTACCTCTAACTCTAGTCAGTATAAAAGGAAGATCGGTAAAAGAAATATAAAGAAAATACCTAATGCTTTCAAATGAAGCCAAAGTCGTTGGTGTTTTTTACTTTGTGACGTTCTATTTGTTAAAATTCAGAGATAAAGTTTGACGCAACTTACAATTTATCTATAGTTAGTGGGATACACAAGTAACTTTCACAGACATAGAGGAGGAATTATATTTAGTGAACTTTTACTATATGACTTGTAGCCCAGTAATAATATATGTAATAAAGGTTTTTCTATGTAAGTGGTTGAATGTTATAGTCTCATTGTTGACATTAGAGTATATTTAAAAGTAGGTTTCGAGTAGGCATGGCAATTTCTACCCAAATACCTAAACTTGGGTCAATTTGGACTTTAATTTTAAGCTGCTGGGTCATTTTGGACTGATGAAAATTATTAATGAGTCTAGATGGGTAAAAAGAAAATCAGAATTAAAAGAGATCAGGTTAGGATGGGTCATTAAGAAAAAGAAAATGGGTCAGGATGGGCCATTATCTTTTTTACCCAAACAACTCATCTACGCTCATCTTTTCTACTATCTACCAGTTGTCTTGTTTGATGGATTCACATGTAGTTTTGTACTACCCGAGTTGTTGGATACTTAGATTCTTGTTTTGGGAAACTGTATGATTGATTGAGGTTAATGTGGTTGTTGCTTTAAGCAAGTTTCTACATGTTCTGGCCTCTAATTTGCTTTAACTTTTGTTGATGGTTGAAAATGGAGTTACTGTTCCAGTGTTTGGTTTACCCTATGTTGGTTAGTATGATGTGATCACATTAGGATCCTAAATTTGGTTTCTTTTTCACTTTGTTGTCGACATATGATTTTATTGCTTTCATGGCTGATTTCCCCGCAACCCGAAGAGAGTTCTGTTTCTTGCCAGCTAGTTTCGCCAAGATTTCTGCTGCAGATTTTCTCATCTCTTCCTGCTGCACGTCTTTCCAGTTTAACATTTCGTGAACTTTTCCAAGGTTCGAACACCAATCAGCTGCTCATCGGACGAGTTCAAACCCAAAAGTTCCATTGCAAATGATACCAAATCCATTTTCAACCCATCGAAGATGCTTCCGTTAACACATTTCGAGTACGCATCACAGAAAAACCTCCTAACTAAAACCACCTCAACCGGCCCGAGCTCGCATTCGTCATTAACGCGGTCCAGTATCTTCTTGCACATTACCTTCCATTCCCAGTAAGCTTTCTCCAAAAGAAACAACAATGCCTCTGCCAAAGCCAATGCCAATGCATAGAATATGGTCAACGCTGACTTTCTGTTTCTTTTATCAGTATCTCCTTTCTGTATCTCCCCATAGTTCTGTTTCACAAGCTTTATTAGCGACAGAACAACACAGGCGGTCGCTGACGCTAACAGCAGCCAGTAGAGAAGCCTGCTGATGTTTCTGGACAAGAACACCCATTGACCGTACGGAAGAAGTGGGACGTCTGAGCTCGTCCATGTCCGAGTCAACGTCGTCTTTTATTTCCAGTTTCTCAGATGTGGACTCTCTTTAACTTTAACCGCTCCACTGGTCGGGCCGGCTCGGAATATAGCTTGGAATGCTACATGTGTCCGATTTGAGAAACTGCAAAGGAAAACAGACAACAATGAAACAACCTGTTTTATTATGCTACATGTAATCCCAACCCCAAACCCGATTAGATAAGCTTGTTCCAAACCCGTTCCAAAACCCGTCGGGTTTCTATCGGGTATCAGGAAACCTGCAGGTTTCTGGTAAATCCATTAATTTATAAAAAATTACCCGATGGGTATACCTGACCATAACCCGTCGGGCATCTATCTTGTAACTATTAATCGAATAAATTTAACATTATTATATTATAAAGATAAAAAAAATAACTACAATTTATGTAAATAAAATATGAAAATGTATATACAAAATATACTAAAATGCATAGATGACAAAAATAGTATATGCCAATAATTGATATATCATAGATGAACATACTTAAAGAAAAATAAAGAAATTATATAGGGTATACAATCGGGTAAACGGGTACAGTTTATTAGCTAATTAGGTTGGGTAAACAGGTATATCACAAAATCCCAAACCCGCGAAAAAAATAAAAAACTAATCCCATACCCGATTATCTTTCCCAAATGTGTTGGGTTTCGGGTTTACCCGTCAAGCTCGGGTTCGATTTCCATCCCTGTCCAGATCAGACTGTCATGATACATAGATGCACAGACTAATGAATCATCCACCAAAGCAACACTTTTCAAGACATCGATATTATATAATACCAACTTCGGCTACTCCACATGCCACAAAGAGATAGAGAACATGCAAAGTGGTTATCAGCATAGCACTTAGAACCATGTAACTTATATAAATTGGGCTCTCTTGTTCATACAGTTCTTGAAAAAAATTTGTTAACTCGGTTCAAACATAGGAGTCCACAATATAGGAACTTAAGATCAAGTTTGTCGGACTCCACAATATAGGAACTTAAGATCAAGTCTGTCATGAAGGAAATAGGAAGGAATCCAAAAAAACAACGGGCCAATATCTAGTTTGCTGGCTTAAGAGTGTATTATTTTAAACATATTAAATGCACCTAGTATTACCTTTCTTAGCTATCACCATAATCAATCCAATTGCTACACAAAGTAGCCAAAGAGTTGTAATAGAGTACTAAACTTAAGTTCAACATAGCAGGATTAGCATTAATTCTCTTCTAACTTTTATGAACAATAAAGTCATCATTTTAACATACCTGAAAGTAATCAACTTGAGCAGCTCATGACGACAACTCCAGCAACAACTACGGGCCGATCAGTAGCCGAATTAGCTAAACTTCTTGAAAACCAAACGTTCTTATTCCAACATTTAACAGCATTCGCCCTAGACCCTTGTTGAACCCTGATCACCTCCTTAGCCAGCTACAAACCAACCGTTCACCCCCTATAATATAAACCCTCTTCATCAATAGTTGCATATAAAGATCCATCAAGGCTGCCAAAATAACCAAAGTAGAATCATTAAGATTTTATCTAAATCACTGGACGTTGTCTTCTCCCTCCATCGGAGCACATCCATCGCAAGACAAAAAGAATAAAATTGATTACAGTGAGTAAAAGATACAAATAAAATCAAATTTAAAACATGTTTCCTTTTCTTCCCAGAATTATTCAGCAAAAAGTTCATCATCGTTACTTTAAACAAGGGTTAAGAACAAAACAAAACTATCAAATAATCGAAAAATATGAATCGGATGCAATAACTTAACAAACGAAAGCAATAATCCGGATTGAAAATATAGAAACTTAAGATCAGCTTTGTTAACTCAGTTCAAACTAATATTGATTGAATGACGAGAATAAGAATCGAAAGCAATAATCCGAGTTGAACATTGAAAATCAAAAGCAAATAACAATTGGAGTAGAATACTTGATTTTCATACTTACATTGAAATTTCGGGTCGATTCTTCAAAGGAGCAGATCAGGGTTTTCAAACTAACAAAAGGAAAGAAGATTAGAGCGAACTCCGGCAAACAGTCTCGATCACTGTTAGCTATAACACTTTCTGAAAGCATCTTCTCATCCTACTTAGTAATTTGGAGCGAATTAGTTTCAGGGATGGAGATTTTTTTTTTTTTTTTTTTTGAACGGCAAATTTGGATCACTGACGGACCACTGGAGTATCATCGTGCCACCAGCGGAACCACCCGATCATATCCATCTCCACTAGGCAATAATTGACTATACACCAATTCAGGAGGAAACCCAATAAATCTGGGAAAACCCCCCTTGTGGGAATCGAACTCATGACCTAATGGTCATAAGCCTTATCCCACCTCCAAGATGCCACTAGGCTATAATGCCATGGGCAGGGATGGAGATTTAGATGTAAAGAACTGGGTATAGCGGCGATACTGAAAGAGGGGCTTTGATTTTCAAACAAGAAAACCTAATACTAAGGGCATGTTTGGGTAAGCTTTTTGAAACAACTTAGACTAATGGGTATGGGGTCGGCTAGCCCCGGCTAGCTCCGGCGCCGAGCCCCCACACCGCCCCCCTTAGCCTCGGCCCGGCCCAAACGACTCACCCACGCCGAATGAGACGAAGCAACCTTTCACGATTTTCAATATATTACCGTTGAATTCAATGGTTATTTTTCAAAAAAAAAAAAAAATTCAATTTTTCTATAAAACACTCCCATTTTCACCATTTTTCCCCACTTTCAACCAACAACCCTCTTATTTTTATACCATTTTCTCTCCACTTTTATAAAAAAAAAATTACCTTTTCATCCACAATGCCATCTAATTCTTGGTGGTCCTCGTCTTCGGATGAGGAAGAGGAGATGTTTATCGCGAACGTTGTGCTACGGGCGGCGGAGATTCTTATCGAGGAGGAAGAGGAAGACGAAGAGGAAGAAAGCGTTATTACCACACGAATACGGGTTAACAGAGACCGCCAAGGTTTATCATTAATAAATTTTATTATCCTTATTTCCTCGTATTTATATATTTTTTACGACAGGAGCGCACGAGAAATTGGTGAACGATTATTTTTCGGATGCACCCCTTTACAATGCCGAGATATTCAGACGCAGATTCCGAATGAGTCGTCGGTTATTCAGACGGATTGCTGATGATTTGGCGGGGCTAGACCCGTTTTTCACGCAACGACCCGATGCTCGCGGTTATGAAGGGTTCACCACGTTACAAAAGTGTACTGCGGCCATTCGCCAACTGGCGTACGGGACAGTGGCCGACGCTTTGGACGAATACTTACAAATGTCGGCAAGAACTACGCTGGAATGTTTGTATCGGTTTTGCCGTAATGTGGTGAAACTATATAGCAAAAAATATTTGCGTAAACCAAACGTGTATGATGTTCAGCAGTTGTACCAAGCTCATGAAGCACGGCACGGGTTTCCGGGAATGCTCGGTAGTATTGATTGTATGCATTGGGCGTGGCATAGATGCCCGACTGCGTGGCGCGGCCAATATACTTGCGGTGATCACGGCTATCCAACCGTGATACTTGAAGCCGTGGCATCACAAGATTAAGTTAATAAATTAAAACTTATAAAATTATAAAATAATGAGGTGGGGCCCCATCCCCCACGAGCCTCCATCCCCCTCAAATATGATGGAGGCTCATCCCCCACGAGCCGCCTACGTGGCGCCTACGTGGAGGCTCAACCCATTCAAGCCCATCCTAACCATACCCATTAGTCTTATTGACTTATTGGCTTTTTGAAAAGTCATAAGCTCTAAAATGATGTTTGGCAAAGAGGGTGTATGTGAGGGGAAAAAGCCAATAAGTCAATAAGTCACAAAATCCTGACTTTTCCAAAAAGCCAATAAGTCAATAAGTTGTTTCTAAAAGCTTACCCAAACATGCCCTAATAATAATATTGTTGCTTATAAATTTACCATAAAAATAGTTGAATTAACATATATCTCTATACTAATAAATAAAAATAAAGTACACATGGATGATTTTTAGGCTTCCTTCTTTACTTTATTACACTTGTCATTTATTAACACTATTTTTGCCATGTGTCATGTTGTGAGTATTCCTACATTTTATTAACTCTTTTATTTATTCTTGATTAATAATAATAATAATTAATAATAATAATAATAATTAATAATTGATGGTTGATTGATTGATTTAATTAATTTTAAATTTTAGTAAGAAATGTTTTTTCTTCAAAAAAATTAGGCATTTTTTTTTTGAATGGCTAAACTTAAACTTGCAAACCATGGGGATTGAACCCATAACCTCCTACTACTCCAAACGTTATCTACTTCACCAACACCACTAGGCTATTCCTAAGTGGTATTTTGTAAACTGGTCAACATTTAGATTTAATTAATGCATTTACTGCAAGTAAATGATAAATCAGTTAGTTACCTAAATTCAATTATGCATATCTTTAAATGCGCATCTCAAGGTATTATGATGCATGCAAGTATTAAAGTAACACTCTTAGTTGAAAAATCATTAGTTCATTACAATCTTGATCACTTAAGTGTGAGATATTGGGTTCAAGTCTTACGAAAAAACAAGATATTCATTGTTAAAAAGCAACATATGTAGAGTTTTTTTTTTTCAAAAGGATGTAGTGATTTGGTGGCGATAATCATGGAGTCCCCGGATTTAACAAGGAAGAAGATGGGATGGTTAGGGGATTTTTTAGTATCTCTTTATTTTTTTATAAAAGAACCCATTTTGATAAATACTTTTGAAACAAGTCATTTTGATAAATAATTTTGTCAACTACACCCTTTTAAAAAACAAAACCTCGTCAAATGTACACCAAAAGTTGTATAGTTTAACACGGTAATATTATAGGTATACTTGAAACTAATAAAATTATTAAAAAAATACAAATGAGGTGCTTGAAAAATATGTGGAGGTTATTTTGTAACAACTAGCCTATTAATATTGTAGAGATAAGAAAGAAAGATTGGGGAGATAGATATCTCTATTGATATATAAAATGGATTACATATGCCTCTATTTATAGGCTTACAAGAATGGGGGTTAAATATATGAAGAGTCAAAAGAAAAGTGGATAGTCACACAATTAATACATAATAATTCATAACACTCCCCCTTGACTATCCATGTAACAAAATAATATATTATTCTTATAATACGCTTGGTGATGCTGCCTCGTTAAAAACCTCGCCAGGAAAACCCAGTGGGATAAAACCATAGCTAAGGGAAAAAGAGTGCAGCGCGTATTATTCTCCCCCTGATGATTTAAGCTCCTTGAGTTGACGCATCCCAATGCCATGAACCAGTTTCTTGAATGTAGAGGTCGGAAGTGATTTAGTAAACAAGTCTGCCAAATTATCGCTAGAGCGAACTTGTTGGACAGTAATATCTCCATTCTTTTGCAAATCATGTGTGAAAAAGAACTTTGGTAAAATGTGTTGCGTTCTGTCACCTTTGATGTATCCTTCCTTAAGTTGAGCAATGCATGCTGCGTTGTCTTCATGTAAAATTGTCGGTCCCTCATCTCTCACAGAAATACCACAAGACCCACGAATGTGTTGTATTACACTTCTTAACCAAACACATTCTCGACTAGCTTCATGAATCGCCAATATTTCTGCATGATTAGATGATGTGGCTGTGATTGTTTGCTTTACAGAGCGCCATGAAATAGCAGTGCCTCCACTTGTGAATAAATATCCAGTTTGAGATCGTCCAGTGTGAGGATCAGACAAATACCCTGCATCTGCAAAACCAACCAAACTTGTTGTCGATTGGTTAGTAAAATACAACCCCATATCTTTTGTACCTTGAAGATATGGAAATATTTGTTTTACCCCATTCCAATGCCTCTTCGTAGGGCATGAACTATATCTTGCCAATAAATTTACAGAAAATGATATATCTGGTCGTGTATGACTAGCAAGAAACATTAGTGCACCTATTGCACTTAAATATGGTACTTCTGGACCAAGAATTTCCTTTCCATCATTCGGAGGTCGGAATGGGTCTTTCTCGACATCAAGAGATCTTACAACCATTGGGGTACTCAATGGATGTGATTTTTCCATATAAAACCTTCTAAGTAACTTTTCTATGTAGTTTTGTTGATGTACAAGGATTCCACCCTTGAGGTGTTCGATTTGTAACCCAAGACAAAATTTTATCTTTCCAAGGTCTTTCATTTCAAATTCTCTTTTCAAGCATTCAACCGCCTTTTGGAGCTCACTTGGCGTTCCAATTATATTCAAGTCATCAACGTATACAGCAATTATAACATATTCTGATTCTGACCTTTTTATGAAGATACACGGGCATATTGAATCATTTTTGTAACCTTCTTTCATCAAATACTCACTAAGGCGATTATACCACATACGCCCAAATTGTTTTAGCCCATATAATGATTTGTTTAATTTAATTGAAAGATGTTCTCGAGAACTAGATGTACATGAGTTTGGTAATTTGAATCCTTCAGGGAGTTTCATGTAAATATCAGTATCAAGTGAGCCATAAAGGTAGGCTGTCACAACATCCATTAGGCGCAGATCAATCCCTTCTTGTATTACCAGACTAACAAGATAACGAAAAGTTGTCGCATCCATCACCAGAGAATATGTCTCCTCATAATCAATCCCAGGTCTTTGCGAAAATCCTTGTGCTACTAATCGTGCCTTGTATCGTACGATTTCATTTTTCTCATTGCGTTTTCGCACAAAGGCCCACTTATATCCGACAGGCTTTACACCTTTAGGTATAGGGACTACTTGTCCAAAAACTTCTTGTTTATTGAGGGAATCTAATTCTGCCTTAATTGCGTCTTTCCAATTTGGCCAATCATTTCGTTGTTTACATTCCTCAACAGATTTTGGTTCTTGATCCTCATTATTTTCCATGTCTATAAATGAGTCGGTTGGAGAAGCTCTAATTCATTTCAGAGGCGGAAACTAAGAAATGAATATGTAAACAACTAGAAAATCACTTTAATCCTCTTTTATATTCAATCAACAACGTTTACAGTACGAGGAAATACCGGCAGCACTTCGGTATAATATTTCTCAATCGTTACAAATGAAATCGTTTGGACCCTATTTATAGACATGGCCCCTTCCGTTTGAAAGTAAACATAAAAGTTCAAACGGACAGTTCAAACGGAAGGGTCTTCAAACTACAGTTTCAAACGGAAGGGTCTTCAAACTACAGTTTCAAACGGAAGGGTCTCAAACTACCAGTTCAAACGGAAGGGTCTTCAAACTTTGATTTCAAACGGAAGGGTTTCAAACGACCAGTTCATATTGATGATGTCATCTTTGCAAATGATGACATCATGCTGAATATCTTCGCAACAAACTGAGACATGACTGAAGACGTAGACGACAGACGGATGCACCAACAAACTCCCCCTCGGATGTTGACGGAGTCTTCAGTGTTGAGTCTTCAATTGTCAATCTACAATCTTAATCTGTCTCTAAGCTTCACTCTCAGACTTTTCTTGCAGGTCTTCAGACTCCCCCTTGCGAAATGCTGGCATTTCTTCAGATCATCAGCATCATCAGCTTTAGGATCGTCGTCTGGCTTTCTGTCTAGCAACTTTTCATCCTATCCTGCAAAAACTCTACCCAAAAATAAATTTTCTGATAACAATTCATGGATAAGATTTTCACATCTAATTTACCACTTGCAGGAATAATGTCTTAAATTTCAAAACTTTACTCATTTCATTTCAAAAATATTCAAACACTTTCACCCAAACCATTTGTTCATCATGTTTAGCACTCGGAATTTTGAAAATCAGCTTTCCAAAATCAGTTGTCGAAAATCTTTTTGAATTTTTCAAAATTTATGCTAAAACACACTAAAATCTTTTTGTATTTTTGAAAGTACTGAAAAACAGTAAATGAAATATTTACAAACAATATTTTTGTGAGTTTGTGCAAGAGGATCATATCAGTTTCTTTCTGAGACATATCACCAACACCGTTAAGCTTCATTTCATTTTAAGTTCTAAACAGTTCACTTAGATTGTCAGTATGTTTGTCCGCTTAAATTTTCACACAAAGTTCAATTGATCCGAGATACGAGATTAATGTTTTAAGCTCTTGAACTTATTCGTGTGTCCCACTACTTGAATATACTCCCGTATCCAGATCCCAATATTCAGTCTTACAGGTGAGTATACCACAGATGATATCTGTCAGGGGAATAAATTATAGTACGAGGGCCGTGAGAGCTCAGGTCGATCTTTCGATACGCAGAGAGATGACGGCTTCGACTTTTGGTGAGTCCCCTTTAGAGGATCTTTTGCATTACAACAGCAGCGACTATCAATTTTAATTGTTTCATCAGCTTGCTGAGGGCGATGCTATGTTTCAAGCATTTGCAGAAAGCATTATCCGGGGACTAGGTCAGAAATTTCTTTCAGCAGAAGTCCCGGGATAATACCCCAGATATCACTGAGCATAAAGACCTAGTATCTCAGAATAAGGGACCTTTCAAACAAGATTTCAGGGGTTACCTATATATCCAAGTTTGTGTTAACCCACAGAACAAGCAAGTTTGAAATTTAGGTTTATATCTCGTCACAATCTACTAAATGTGCAAAAATCTACTGGCACGTCATCAGTGAGACCGTTTATCACATTTTTACTTTCCAATTCTTTAGCATGTTGTGATCGTCCACTGATGTACTATCATTTCCTCTTTTATGCAACAAAACTCATTTTTCATTTTATCATGTTTTTGGCTTTTTCAAATTTTTCAAATGTTTTTGGATTTTCTAAAAATTCTTACTCCCCCTAAAATGCAAAAACATTTTAGGAAATTTGAAAACAAACTGTACAACAACGTGACAACTGATATCGAATTGCCTCAATTCGCCATCCACTTGGCATAAACAATCAGAACTCCCCCTCACAACAAACTATTTTCCCATCGATTTCAAAACACTTAAGTTTGTTTTAATCAAATGGTTTTTCCGGAAAATAAGTTTTGTTGATTTTATCACTTGTAAAATTGAGGATTAAATCATCACATTGTTTTTCAACCACTTGTAGAAAATCAGATACAACTTAATGTCCCTGATTTACCACTTTTAAGATCAATCCAATCAAACATTTTCAACCAAACATCATCTGTTAGTTGAATTCTCAAGGTGCCGATTCCTACTCCTCGCTTACAAACCTGGGAGTTCCGGCAAGTCCTGCAAAAACTTCTCAAATATTTTATACAAACATGATAAAGAATGATGCCGATTCATGATCCACGATTACCAACTTGGGATCTCCGGCAAGTCAGGTTTTTATTCTTTGAAAAATATGTCCACCCAAGCCTGACCTTCCTTGGGTGTAACAACCTCTTCATCAACTTTTCTTTCAACTAACCTGTGACCTCCTCTTTTGGCAGCGTAAAATTCTTTAACACCTTTGGCCTTACCATTGATCATTTTGCCAAAAATATGTTTCACAGTTCCATTGAAAGCTTTATCAACATCAAATTTCTTCTTGTCAGAATAAAATTGATTTGAAATTTCTACTTTTCCGATTTTCTTCATAAAATTTTCAGCACGCAAAGGTGGAAAATTTTCATCATCCACTTTTGGAACTGATTTCTCAACACGTGGCTCCTCTGATTTTGTGGAATCAGATTCATCACCAGAATTATTACCTGAACCCTTCACAACCCATTTTTGATTTATTACATTTTCTTTTCTTTTTAGCACATTCTTTGAACATTCACCAATCTCAAAGGTCGAATTTTCAAAGCCAGTAAATTTTCGGGTTGAAAGTTCAGTTTTCTCAACAACTTTCTCTTTCAGTTTACCAGATACTTCCTGTTTTGGTTTAAATGTTTTCGGACAATTCCTAGCAACATGACCAGCAATCTTGCACTGAAAACAGGTTCTGGTTTCTATCTTCTTTGGAACATGATTTTTCTTCAACTCTTCTTGCTTCTTGGCAAGGAATTCTTGATTTGTCTGCTTTCTGAATGCTTGTTCTTTCTCATCATCTAAAAAATTTCCTGAAACAAACATAGTTTTTGGTTTATAAAATTTTTCATTTTTATAATTTTGCGGTTGAATAAAACCAATTCCTTTCTTTTTGTAGCTACGATTGTGGTTTGGTTTCTTTTGAAAACCAGAACCAGAATTGTAACCCTTTTTCTTATTCAAACTTTGTTGTACTCTTGAGGTATAAGGTCTTGGTTTTCTTATAAGATTTTCATCTTTTATTTCAGAAATATTAATTTCTGTTAGTTTGAAAACCTTTTTGATCATTTCTGGTTTAACACCTCTTATTGGAAAACTCTCATCAGAATATAATTTGTCAGAACCTTTCAAAGTATATGCTACTTTGACTGATTCATCATTCAAATTAGATTTCGATAGCAAAAATTGTTTATCATAAACCCGTTTGTCCTTTTTGAATGTTGACTTTGTCATATCGGACTCAGACTTTGACTTGGATTTGGACTCCGGTTTTGACTCCTCACAATCATCTTTATCTAACACCTGATCGACCACACTTTTTATCAACTTTGACTCATGATCAGTATCAGATGACGTGTATGTGACATCAATATTTTCTGGCAAGTTATCCGACGTCCCAGACTCCCATTGTAAATTTATTGCCTTTTCGACTCTTTCTGAATTTGGATTCCGAGGTAAAAATCCATTTTCGACTGGGGGCGGACATCTAGTGTAGACCACACTTGATTTCTTACCAGAAGTTTTCACTTCATCTTTTGTCACAGCTTTCTCTTCTTCAGACATTTTCATTTCTTCAAATGTCTTCAAATTCTCCACTACGGGATAAATCCTGTCAACAACAAAAGAAGAACATGAGTAACTGTTTAATAACTTTTTAACTTTCTCAGTCTCTATCTTCTGTGTTGCCAGCTCCAACTCTAAATCAGCACATTTCTTGATATAAAAGTTAGCATCATCCAGCTGTCTAAGATATGCTATTTTCAAAGTATTCATCGCCATTGCTTGTTCACCACTCGAATCAGTATATTTGTTAATTTCTCTGTTCATTGTGTCATACGATTCTTTCAACTTGTGAATATTGTGCAATAACTCATTGTTTTGTTTGATTAACGAATCACAGTTCATGCACTTTTCAGAAACTTCAACTCGTTCTTCATCAATCTTCACTTCATATTCTGGAACTTCTTTGACACTTCTGCTTGATTGTAAAAACTCAGCTCTTCTTCTTTTCTCAGCTTTTGCTTCGTTCTTCAATCTCTCTTCTTCTTCTTCCTCTTCTTTGTTCTTCCTTCGTCTTTCTTCAGCTGCTTCCATGACTTTTCTGCACCTTTCTGCACATTTCAAATCATAAGCATTAGCAAAAAAAACATTAACATTTGAAGTGTCTTTAGACATCTCTTTGGCCATAAATTCTTGATCTGGACAAAAATTGTTCCAATTGAAACCTTCAGCCAGTTTTTCATCATCTTGTTCTGCCAAACACACTTTGCTGTTTGTTGGAACATATTTATCCCAACTGAATCCACCATCATTTCCCAGACAAGCTTTCTTAGAGTCTTTAATCTGCATCATTCCATGTGCAGTTTGTGCCTGATGCAATGCTGGTGGTGTGATTTGATGATAAATCGCCTTTTTGTGATAATCGTTGTTTCCAAAAGGATTCTGGGCTCCAGTAGCTTCACGATTTTTGCACTCTCTCTTGAAATGCCCCTTTTCCCTGCAACGAAAACAAGTAACTTTAGATTTATCAAAACCTAAATTTGAAACACTTGCATCCAGGAAATCATTTCTTCCAGTAATTTGTTTAAACTTCTCAGCTCTTCTCATCACACTGGCCATGCACCATTTAATATCCATTAATTCCATTTCCTCAGCATCAATTTGATCGTAATCCTCTTTCGTGAGCATTGGATTACCGATCTTTCCGGCCACAAAACTACTATAGGACTCTAGAACCATTCCCAACAAAGACATTTGATTTTTGGCAACTTCTTCAAAATAATCTTGATCACTTTCAAGATTTAATACAATATTGCATTGAAGTTTTCTTCCGTTCTTTGTTGCAGAAATGTTTGGATCGAATGATGAAAATCTAGTACTGCTTGATCCCTGGGATGATTTCTTTTCAGAAGAATCTTTCACACTGTAAGCAGTTTCTATTTTCGGAGAAAAATTTGACTTTTCGTTGACACCACTTTTGTAATACAAGCTGATATCTTGTTCTCCATCGTAATTCTTCATCCTAGCAATCTTTCTCTGCTCCATTTCCTGAGCTTCCAGATGTTTGATGAAATCTCCTAGTGTCATATTTTTATAATCTTTTCTGTTGGATCTAAGCATCATCAGAAATGTTCCCCATGTTTCATATGGTAGCGCATCTGCAAGTTTTTCAACCAATTCATCAGTATCTTTCTTAATACCACGTTTCGTCATATTTCTCACCAAGTTACAATATCTATCAATTAATTGCTTGACACTTTCATTTTTCAATCCCCGAAATAAGTCAAATTCCTTTTTCATGAGAGACATCTTATTCCTGAGCATATCGTCACTTCCAGTAAACTTTGCTTCCAACTCTTTCCATATCGAATATGAAGTTCCATCATGTTGAAGCAGTATCAAAATATCTTCTTTTATCGCTTGCTGAAGAAGGCTCACCATCAATTTTTCATCTCGATATTTCTTTTTATCTACAGCATTCATTTCTCTAAGTGTCAACGGAGTACCATTCACAACATCGTTCTTTGTGGGTTTAACATACAGCTCTTCGGTGTGTTCCCACGCATCAAGTGATACGCCTCAACCCAATTTCCAAACCTTTCGGACCATCCATTGTAATCATCAATATCCATGAGTTTGGGTGGTTTCTGAGACGTCCCGGTTTCATTTTCAATCATAGCACTTTGAGTCATTGATATCGGTGTTGCAAAAGCGTTATAAAATTCAGAGTCCATGATATTCATAAAACAGCTTTCTCAATCTAACACAGTTTCAAATGGTCTGATGTGATTTCAAACGACAGATCTGGTTTCAAACTATGAATTCAAACGACAAAGAATTCAAACGATGAACTTTCAAACGATGGATTTTCAAACGACAAGGATTTCAAACGATGGACTTTCAAACGATAGATTTTCAAACTATGAGAATTTCAAACGATGGACTTGCAAACGATAGACTTTCAAACTATGAGGATTTCAAACGATGGACTTTCAAACGATGAACTTTCAAACGACAAGGATTTCAAACGATGGACTCCATTTTCAAACGACAGCTTGTATTTTCAAACGATAGATCAGTTTTTCAAACGATGGATCAGAATTTTCAAACGATGGACCAGTTTCAAACGATGGAACAGAATTTTCAAACGATGGACATCTTTTCAAACGATAGACTTGTTTTCAAACGGTGACGTCAGCAATTCGCGAAAAATTTCAAACGGAACACATGATTTTGATCAGTTTTAGGTCGTATTTTGATTTCAAACTTTCAAGGATTGGTTAATAGTGAATTCCGAACATAGTGTGAAGATTTGAGCTGATTTTATCCGTAAAAAATATCGATTTTAAGAAAGAAGGTGTAGAAAATCAGATTTTCAAGCTGAATATGGCAAGAGCTCCTCGTCCTGAGCTCTGATACCAATTGTAGGATCGATCTCGACCTAAATGAGTCGGTTGGAGAAGCTCTAATTCATTTCAGAGGCGGAAACTAAGAAATGAATATGTAAACAGCTAGAAAATCACTTTAATCCTCTTTTATATTCAATCAACAACGTTTACAGTACGAGGAAATACCGGCAGCACTTCGGTATAATATTTCTCAATCGTTACAAATGAAATCGTTTGGACCCTATTTATAGACATGGCCCCTTCCGTTTGAAAGTAAACATAAAAGTTCAAACGGACAGTTCAAACGGAAGGGTCTTCAAACTACAGTTTCAAACGGAAGGGTCTTCAAACTACAGTTTCAAACGGAAGGGTCTCAAACTACCAGTTCAAACGGAAGGGTCTTCAAACTTTGATTTCAAACGGAAGGGTTTCAAACGACCAGTTCATATTGATGATGTCATCTTTGCAAATGATGACATCATGCTGAATATCTTCGCAACGAACTGAGACATGACTGAAGACGTAGACGACAGACGGATGCACCAACACATTACTTCTAGCGCTATGTTATATGAAAAATTGTCATCGATGTCGATTTCATTTCGGTTCAATACCTTTCTAGACATGATATAATTTATTGAGATCTATTCGTTTTCAGGTACATGAGGTTCTTCTGGAACCATCATGTCTAGTGTCTCTTCAGGAGACTCTTTTCTTGGCATTATCATTACCTCGACTGGATCATCATTATTTGCTCCTTTTTTCTTTCGAGGATTTTTATCTTTAGAACCGATTGGTCTACCACGTTTGAGACATGCATTAGACTCATTTCCAACATATGGTTGTCCTTCTGGGACACTTATTTTTACTGGAGCATTAGCAGCTGGTATGTGTGACTTAGTCACTCTCTTTGGGTCAGTGAATGCGTCTGGTACTTGATTTGCTAATGTTTGTAAATGAATTATTCTTTGAACTTCTTGTTCACACTCTTTAGTTCGAGGATCAAGATGAGATAGTGATAATTCATTCCAAATTATATTATTATTTTTCAGCTGCTTTTCATCTCCCCTTAATGTTGGGAATGTTGTTTCAACAAAATGACAATCACCAAATCGAGCTGTAAATAAATCACCTGTTGATGGCTCTAAATACTTAATGATCGATGGTGATTCATACCCAACATATATTCCTAACCTCCTTTGAGGTCCCATCTTTGTGCGTTGTTGTGGAGCGATAGGAACATATACGGCACAACCAAAAATCCTTATATGGGAAATATTTGGTTCCTGACCAAAAACCAA
Source organism: Helianthus tuberosus (assembly GCA_030545235.1). Classification (NCBI taxonomy): domain Eukaryota; kingdom Viridiplantae; phylum Streptophyta; class Magnoliopsida; order Asterales; family Asteraceae; genus Helianthus; species Helianthus tuberosus. Next base: position 1,421,596 of record JARYGA010046105.1, read on the forward strand.
CTTTAATGGGGAGGAAGTGTGATAACTTGTTGGCCTGATGCGAATTAGTGTTGCTGCATGTAAAATTGCATGCCCCCAAGCAGATGCTGGTAGTTTTGATTTCATAATCATTGGTCTTGCAACCATTTGAAGTCGCTTGATAAGCGATTCAGCAAGTCCATTTTGCGTATGTACATGAGGTACTGGATGCTCTACACTTATGCCAATAGACATGCAGTAATCATTGAAGGTTTGGGATGTAAATTCCCCAGCATTGTCCAACCGAATTTTCTTTATGGGATAATCAGGAAAATGTGCTCTTAACCTTATTAAATGAGCAAGTAGTCGTGCAAATGCCATATTACGACTTGATAGTAAACTCACATGTGACCATCTAGTTGATGCATCAATTAAGACCATAAAGTATCTAAATGGTCCACTGGTCGGGTGTATAGGTCCACATATATCCCCATGTATTCTTTCTAAAAAACTCAAGGATTCTGTCCCTACCTTAACTGGTGATGGGCGAGTGACTAACTTCCCTTGTGAGCATGCAACACATGTAATATCCTTAGATTGAAGAATCTTCTGGTTCTTCAAAGAATGACCACATGAATTTTCTATAATTTTTCGCATCATGATTGATCCGGGATGGCCTAACCGGTCATGCCAAATGATAAAATTTTCTCGATCCATCAACTTTTGGTTTATGATTGCATTTGATTCAACTGCACCAATTTTGGTACAATACAAACCAGAGGCAAATGCGTGTAACTTCACTAATATGTGTTTTTTTCCCGAAATAATATTTGTGATTTGAAGGTACTCATCATGTCCTTCACATGTAGTCTCAAGATGATATCCATTTAGACGAATATCTTTAAAGCTTATCAGATTTCTTTGAGACTGTGGGGAAAATAAGGCATTGTTAATTTTGAGCAAAGTTCCACTTTGTAGAACTACATATGCTTCTCCAAAGCCTTCAATTAACTTTGTTTTACCAGATATAGTACCAACACTTGCTTCTTTCATTGTTAAACTAGAGAAATAATCCCTTTTCTTTAGGATTGTATGTGTAGTAGCACTGTCTATTAGACATACATCTTCACCATTAATATGAAGTTTAGTTGAATACTCCATATGTTTCAAAACAAAATAAAGCTTCATAAATAAAAGTATAATATGGTTCAAACATAACAATTTCATAAAGTACCCCAAAAACAAAACATAACAAAATCCCAAACAAAATGTCTTAATAAAACATCAAGGAAATAGCATAATTTTAAATATAATAATTCATGCATAAGGAAAATTGCAAGCATCCAACTGGTTTGTATCAGCCATGATATCACCAGAATCCAAATTAGCTTGCTCGATAAGGAAGTCATCATAATCCAGAGTAGTTGCATTAGTATGGTCCTTTTCACCACTTGGGACGTCAACATTTCCATCTTCATATGTGAAATTTGTCTCTATTCCTTTTTGTTTGTCTTTTATAGATTGTTGGTAAAGCTCTACTAAGTGTCTGGTTGTACGACATGTACCAGCCCAGTGGTTATTACCACCACATCGATAGCATGCATTAGATGAGGTTCCACTTTTCTTTTTACCTCTTTCATCATTGGATTTCTTTTCATTATCATGCAACTTCTGGTGGGTTCTTCTATTTTTGAATTGAACACCATGATAATTCCCTCGACCATATGCACGTCCACGACCACGTCCATGACCCCGACCACGACTACGACCATGACCACGCCCACGTTGATAGCCACGACCACGTCCGTGACTTCCACTTTGGTCATTATATGTTGCCACATTCACTTCTGGGAATGGGGTTGTACCAACCGGACGAGTTTCATGGTTTTTCATTAGTAGCTCATTATTTTGCTCAGCCACAAGCAAACATGATATTAAGTCACTGTATTTGGTGAAGCCCCTTTCACGATATTGTTGTTGCAAGACAATGTTTGAGGCCTGAAAGGTGGAGAATGTTTTTTCCAACATCTCCTTATCAGTAATATTTTCACCACATAGAATTAATTGTGACGTGATTCTAAACATTGCTGAGTTATACTCACTTATAGACTTAAAGTCTTGCAACCTTAAATTAATCCATTCATAACGAGCTCTTGGTAATATTACTATTTTCTGATGGTCATACCTTTCTTTTAAATTGGTCCATAGGACGAGTGGATCTTTGATAGTGAGATATTCATTTTTCAATGACTCATGAATATGGTGGCGTAAGAAAATCATTGCCTTTGCTTTATCTTGGGTACTCGTTTTATTTCCTTCTTTAATTGTATCCCCAAGGTTATTGGCATTTAGATGGATTTCAGCATCCAAAGCCCATGACAAATAATTTTTTCCAGTGATGTCTAAAGCCATAAACTCAAGCTTTGCAAGATTCGACATGATTAACTATATTAAAGAAATACATGTGGATTAATGTATGTTATTCAAATTATAAACCAATAACAATATAATTTGTAATAACAATTACTCACTATAAATAAAACAAGATTAATAAGATAATTATGTATTTTAGGCTATTTGTATAGTTTACTGATCTATTCATATACTAAAGCAAAATATTGTTTGACTTTTTGACCATGATGCGGCTACTCTCTTTGGCCGGATAATTGGGAATTTTGGGCGGCATTTTCATCCTTTCTCTATTTCCTACAATTTTCTTCAATTAGGTATTCAATTCAATGCTCTTCAATCCCCGAAAACGTTCCACCGCCTTCTCTCTTCAATTCTCTAGAATACCAAAAGCTTTCCATATTTCAATGGATTTTATAAATCAACCTACATATATAGATTTCATGTTCTTCATCTTCTTCATCTGCGTCGTCCTTTGCTTCAATCGATTTTTGATTTTCTTCGTTGATCCATATCGAAAGCTGTAAGTGTAGATTATTAAATTCTTAGTTTCATCATTCTTATTTGTTCGGAATTTGATTTACTTTTTGAAAAACTATTTTACTGATCAATAAACCCTAGCTCCGATTGTCATTCTAGATCTGTTGTTTATGTTTATTATCTTTATGTTTTTTGGTATAGATTTTGATGTTTACTCATAGCCCTAAACCGATTGTAATGTATAATAACTTTTATTTCATATGTTAATGTTATCTATCACGCCACAGACGTGATAGATAACCTGATTGTTATGTAAAATCAATTGTAATTTTGTTGATTATGTTAATATTTGTTCTGAATTTAATTTTTTTTTTTTTGAAAAAATATTGTTCTGTTGTATAAACCCTAAGTCCGATTGTAATTCCAGATCTGTATTTTTTGTTTATTAACATTATGTTTTTGTTATTGAATTTTATGTTTACTCATAGTCCTAAGTCCGATTGTAATTTTTTAAAAAGTTTTATTTCATGTCAATATTTGTTCTGAATTTGATTTATTTATTTTTTTAATATTGTTCTGTGGTATAAACCCTAAGTTTGATTGTAATTCCAGATTTGTATTTTATGTTTATTAACATTATGTTTTTGTTATTGAAATTGATGTTTACTCATTATGCCATATTCCGATTGTAATGTTGAAAAAGTTTTGTTTCATGTCAATATTTCTTCTGAATTTGATTTATTTTTTGATTTATGTTATGTTATAAAAAATATTCACTACTAGAAAATACACATTTCATGACGCATATTGTGTGTCATAAAACGGTAATTATGACACGCAAAAGCGAGTCGTTGATTGAGGAGTCATAAAATTAACATGACATGCATTTGTGTGTCATGTTTTTATGACACGCATTCATGACACACATTCATGACACTCATTTTATGACACTTTTTAATGACATACGTTCATGACACTCATTTTATGACACTTTTTAATGACATACGTTCATAACAAGCATTTATGACACATAAGTATGACATTCATTTACGCGTGTCATGTTTTTATATGTTACAATTTTTTTATAGAATTACTAATTTGCCATGGATACGTGTATAATAACAAAAACAATAAATCTTTTTCATAAAACAAATACACACACACACATATATATATATACACCAAAACAATCCATTACATAATCATTTGTCAAATATGCTACAAATATTGTAACGTTAACAAAAAAGAGAATTGTTTGCCAATACATCATCAACACCTAAAATACGATTTGTCACTTAAAAATAGAGTTAACCGCATAATTCGACCAATCTTCGCGAATTCCATCAATATCCGCAGTCGAGTATTCCTCTACTCCTTTCCCAACCTGAGACAACAATTAAATAAAATAAATCTTAAAAATCAGAATTTAATCCTAATATATGAATTTAAGCATTTGTTTGAATATATAAGTACATATTTCTATAATATAGAGACTAAAATATGCCTAAACGTACATTGTCGTTGTCAAGTATTTCAACTCCTTAGTAAGCTATCTTCTTCATAAACTTCATCACATAGTAGCCGCATTCAGTACCTCCTGGCTGACGTGGACACTACACAATTAAAAATATCAAGAAATGTGAAACCACTGCGATTTAAGTTTAAATGAAGGGTTTCAATATTTACAATATCATTACAACCACAATTTACATAAGGGATTAAGTGCCTTACCCTAGCATTAATCCATATGAGTTTAACTCTTATGTTGGCACCACTTCCTGAAGCATACATGGCCATTGCCCTATAAAAAATCAAAAATATATCATAGCATATTCCAACTCTTTTATCATCCATTATGATAATGTGTATTACTTACATATCAATAATTTGCCTCAACTACTCATCAACACTTCTAGGCCGTAAGGAATCAAGATAATAGCAAGTAGTTGTTTTCAAGTTTAGTACTGGCAACACCCAATGGTTTCTTCAAAATCCAAAATCCAAAATTCAATCAAAACAAATTAAGATAATAGGTCTTTACGAATACTTATTTAAAAGGAAAATCAAACCCGGGATTGTAGGGCAATAGGATGATGTCATTGCCCTTTCTTTTATACAATCGATCTCCATCACTTGTTGAATGCCTTCTTGATAACTTTGTATGAGTGCATCTCTGCAAGTAGAGGCTCAGGTCATGTAAACCAGATAAAGTTATGGTTTTGAATTTACATTCAGCCGCTAGCAGCCATCGTTGACATCGTCAATCCAGATAAAGTTATGGTCTTGAATTTACATTTCTACAAGTAATAAATTAACATTTTTAATACATAATTTACCTACATCCTCCAATGTTGAAAACTATGTTCTCCACTTGTACTCATAAAACTATAAGCATAAGATCATGGCACAATTGGTCAAACATGTAAGGTGTAAATAAATTAACATATACAAAACACATACTTAGCAACAACAATGACACTAGCATCATGAATCTTTCCAATGAAATAGTTTCAATGTTTAATTGTATAGGCAGTGCATAATTTACATACCAGATAAAATTCAACCCCCCAGGCCTCCATTAGCATCTAGGCAATCACTTTCAAGCACAACAAAATTTGAAAAAGACTTAACAAATATGCGTATAGGGTATTGTTGTCATTTGTTTTATCCAAAGAGTTCTTGAGATCAACAAAAGGAAGCAATTTGAGAAGTGAATATGTAAAATTGATTGTTTAATTATTGATGGCAGTTTGAGCTGCCTAGGATGTCATCTAAAAAACAAAGAAAACCATTTAATTCAACAAGAGCATTAACTGGACCAATCTCATAAGGCCACTCATTGTCTTACGAGAAATCTAAGAAACTAAAAAAAATACTGTTTTGTATTACTTTTTGTATGCCCATGTTAAAGGTAAACAAAAAAGGCCATAATGCTAATAATCTATGCTGCCAAACTTCATAAGAGAAGCAAAAACCTACTGTCTTATAAAAACAATGTTAACTATAAGATATGTATTAAACTGCAGCTCAAGGAGTATATTGATGACACCGAAGATCTGATCAACATTAAACTTTTAAGCAACATATTCTTTCTTTCTTGGAACTGACATCGAGTTCAACAGTGTCAACTGTTTTTTAGTATTTGACTAATGATTTTGTATGATGTTTGGTAGCAAGGGTAATGTCCAGAAATAGTTGCAGCTGATGTATGTATTTCTTTCTTATTGCTTCTTCTATACAGTTAATATCTTTCACTATGGGGTGCTAAACGGGTCGTGTTCGCGGGTTGGCGGGTTCAACCCGACCCGAACCCAAAAATTTTACACGAACCGAACCTGACCCGAACCCGAAAATCGTATCATATATATGAACCCGAACACAACCCGAAGTTTTGTGGGTTGACCCGAACACGACCCGTTCAACCCGAATTTCTTATTTTTTTTTTCTGAAATTAATATATTAAAATTAAAATTTACTTAAAAACACAAATGTATATAACACAATTATATACTGATAATAGAGAAACTGGATGAATAGTTTCTACAGTGTAATTCACTATTTATTTCCAATAAAATATCAAAAGGGATTCACAACCACATTTGAAATGAATAATAATAATTCAATAATTAAAGGAAAGCGAAAGGTGATTATAAAAAGAAGAGTAGTGGAGTTATTCAACCGATATAATACCCACACACAATGTTCAATCAGATACACACATGGCTCTCACATGGCTCTCTTTTCTTGGAACAAGACCGGCGATCGGAACCGGCTGACCAGCGCCGGAGCTTCGGCGGAGATGGTGGTGGTGAAGGAAGGTTCGAACACGAGACAGAGACCGAGATCAGAGAGATAAGAGAGAGAGAGAGAGAGAACGGCGGAGCTAAGCGACGGAGATAGGCGGCGGAGCAGCCACTACGACGGCGTTGATGGAGGAGTCCGATGGGTTTCACGGTAACCGTCACCCCCCTCCTCTTTCTTTTATCTTCTGTTTGCTAAAAGTTGGTGTTGGTTCAGTATTAACAACTGATGACGAGGTGGATTGTGGTGGCCAGCACCGGCAGGACGGCGGAGCCGTCGGATTACCGGCCAACGATAAGGCAGCAGCGGTGGTGTATCTCGGCCTTCGGTCCAGTGATGGTTCAGCTTCAAGGCTGGTTCGATTGACATAACAGGAAGGTCAGGTGTTTAATTCGAGTTGTTTTGGAGCGGTTTGGTTCGAGTTTCTCAGGACAGACGGCTCGGATCTCAGGTCCGGGTCAGGTTCAACGGGTTCGATCAAACCCGAGTCAACTCGGGTCTACTCAGCAAGTAAACTCAGTCGGTCAACCCGGTAGATTCGGTGAAGTTAGCTGGTCAACTCGAAACGAAAGCGGCGCAAAGACTCGGTAAAGAATTTTTAGTTACACGAATTAGTATTAACCTTAAACATAAATAAAATATAAAATAACATGCATGCTTCTTCCAAGATGAGGTATAATTTACAAACTGAATGAGCAGTTACCATGAGCTGTTTCATCCACTTCCAATATCAACCACTACCCCAAAACCCGGGTACCACCACCCCAAAAACCGGTATAAAAAAAACTCCTTAAAAAACCCACAAAACAAACCCACTAACAACCACCGATATTAAAAAAAAAAAACCCACTGAAAAACCCACTAAAAAAACCCACTAAAACACCCACTAAAAACCACCACCACTTCTCAATCTTTTAAAAAAACCACCGTACAGGAGATGGAAACACAGAGAACTCGCATGAGGGATCAAGATCCGGTGGCCGCTGATGATGACGGTGTTCATTGATCGGCATCAATCATCATCGCTGTCTATGATGGTGGTACGGGACTCCAATCGACACATACTCAGGTAATGAAAAACCCTATTGAATTGTTTTTACAAATTGATACCATGAGACATATGGACTTCAGCGGAAATGTTTATCGATTTCAGTCTTTGGGCCGGATAAGCAACCTTCTTTGAAGGTACATACATCAATAACCCTAATTTGTTTTGAAGATTTATTCGACTTCTTTTACATTCTTTTTTTAAATTTATTCGATTTCTTTTACATTCGCAGGTTTAAACTTTTGTTTCATGTCGTGTTCGTATGAGGAAAAAAGGACATTTGAAGGTACATACATCAAGAGCCCTATTTTTTTTTTTTAAGAATTATTCGATTTCTTTTACATTCGCAGGTTTAGGCTTTTGATCCATGTCGTGTTCATATGAGGAAAAAAGGAGATTTAAAGGTACATACATCAAGAACCCTAATTTTTATTCTTTAAAAAAGTTATTCGATTTCTTTTACATTCGCAAGTTTATGCTTTTTCATTTCGTGTTCGTATGAGAAAAAGGTGTATAAACTTTTGTTACCGTCACAGGTCCATCGTTGATTAGCAGGTATGCACATTAATTTTCATATTGTGCTCGTATGGTTGTTTCTCTTTTAAACCTATTCCAGAGAAAACTAGATGGTGGCAGGTCTCCGGCGAACGACCTTAAGAATGCTCACCTACCACTCATGGAACCTCAGATGCACGGGGATGTGAGCGGTGATGAGTTGTTGGCTCGAAGTCGAAACAAAGTTAAGGTACTAATGAATCGTCTAAGACTAGATCTGTTTTGTGTTGGAAATGTAAAAAAAATTTCTTTATTCAAAATTATTGTACTTCAATACTTTCTTTTCCCAATTCAAATGATTTGAATGCTAATTGGAGTTTGTTAAGCGGTTATTGATTTAAGGACAACTTTCTCTTAAACACTTCAATACTTTCTTTTTCCTTTGTTTTTCCTGTGAACTTTAGACATTTAAAACCATGTACAAATCCTACAGATGATGCTAAATAATTTAATGTTTTACATGGCCTATAACATTTAGAGTGGTAGAGAAGGAGATATAGTATGCCTACAAACTACTAGGCTCAGCTTTAGGTTGAAATACATTTACACAACTAAAAACATGTTCATAGATGGAAACTCTGTAAGCAACACTATTACGACTTTGTTACAATGCATGTGTATGTGGTTCCGACCACCATGGTGAATAATAGCAGATTTTTCCCACTTACACCACTCGCTTGGTGAATAATAGCAGATTTTTCCCACTTACACCACTCGCTTGTGTAAACAAATTAACTACTAGATACGTGAAGTCGTTGATCCGTGTTTTTCCCAATCCGTTATTTTCCCGTATTGATCTGTGATTTCCCGCTACTTGATGCGTGAAGTCGTTGATCCGTGAATTTCCCGCCGCAACGCGCGGTGGTGATACAACACTAGTTAAATTAAATTATAAAATCTTATGCTAATTTCTCAACAGGCGAGGGTGGTGGGGGTGATGGTGGAGGAGGTGGGGGCGAGTAAACAGGTGGTGGAGGCGACGGAGGGGGCAGTGGAGGCGAGTAAACGGGTGGTGGAGGCGATGGTGGCAGTGAAGGGGACGGAGAAGGTGGAGTATAAACAGGCGGAGACAGGGTAACAACAGGCGGAGAAGGCACATGAACAGGAGATACGGTGGTGGAGGTGTAGGCAACACCGGAACAAATGGAGCACAGCAAAAAGCGCTACAATGTATCTTCTTACTCTGAAACATCATACACTGATTAACCGGCCTCTGGGCCGGTCTCCCAAGCAAACAATTCCTCCGATCATCAAATGCAGCCAAATTCAAGCAAACCGGAGGCTCACCAGTAAAGAAAATCGGAATAAGTAAAATTCTCCAACCGGGGCAACCGGCAAACACTCTCCGGAATACTCCCACTCAAATAATTACTGGCAACATTCAACTGCTCCACACTCACCAACCCAGAAATACTCTCCGGCAACGGCCCGATCAACTCATTAAAACTGACATCAAACACGGTCACATTACTCAACAACCCAATCTCATCCGGGACACAAGACCTCAACCCGTTATTCATCATAATAATATCATTCAAAGTATCCGACGTATTCCCAATACTCGCCAGCAGACACCCGTGAAAGTTATTATTCGCCAAAACAATAACCGAAACCGGCGAATTACCGAAGTTATCCGGTAACTCGAATTTAAACCGGTTGTGGTTAATAAAAATCGCATCCAAATCTTTATCAAACAAATACGTTTCTTTCAAAAAAAAAAAAAAAAGGTTGGAAAGATAGTACTTACCAGTCGAGTAGTTTCAGGAAACTTTAACCATTGCTTGAACATGATTTGATTTAATTGCCAGAATCAAAACACCCCGTTTTGCTTTATGTGCATTTCATCATACAGATAAAACTAATACTATCCAAAACTCTATGTATAAATTAATCACACAAAAATAAAGCAACTTAAAAACTTTCAAAACCAAATCGGTAATAAAAAATAAATAAAAATGAGAAATCAGGAAAAGAGATTGAACAAACCTTTAGAAACGATGACGATTAGAGGGTGAAAAGGACGGTTTGGACCAGAGCGGCAGATACAAAGGTCAGACTTGTGATGATCAATTTAGGGGGAGAACGCGGTGAGCACACAGTAATGATCAAATACGTTTTTGGAGGAGTGAGCGGGTTAGATTAGGTGGAGGGAAGTTAATTTGGGGGTGATGGATCCAAAATTTTTGGTGGAAGCGCCAAAGCGGGAACCAATTTGGGAGTGATTTGGTTATTTTTTTTACATAACTTGCATATTCTCAAAGGTATTGGAAATTTTAAAATCTAATCATAAGATTCGAGAAATTTTAAATAGTTTAATTCAACTAATATTTATTTAAACTTTAGATATATTAGAGAGGGAATCAAGCATTGAGAAATCCACACACACAATATACCATATATATTATTTTAATAAAAAATTAAGGGTCGTTAAAGGGGTTAAATCATTTCCTTGGTGTGAGGTGAAGTGAAAAAGGGTAAAGTGGGTGACGCGACGTCTATGTGTAGCTAAGGGGCATGAGAGTAGATCATATATGTCTTATTCGGCCTTACTGGAGTACAACGGATAGTAGTAAATTCTACATGTCTTAATGGGCCATTTTGAGTGTTAATGGATCACAACGGGCAGTAATAGATCATATATGTCTTATTAGGCCATATTGGGCATTAATAGATTACAACAGACAATAATAGAATCTACATGTCTTAATGGGTCATTTTGGGCCTTAATGGATCACAATGGGCAATACTAGATCATATATGTCTTATTAGGACATATTGGGCCTTAATGGATCACATCAGACAATAGTAGATCATATATGTGTTAATGGACCATATTGGGTCTTAATAGATCACAATTGATAATAGTACATCATATATGTCTCAATCGACCATATTGGGCCTTAGTGGATCACAATGAACAATAGTATATCATAAATGTGCTAATGGGCCTTAATTGATCACAACAGACAATAAAAGATCATATATGTCTTATTACTTATTAGGCCATATTGTGCCTTAATGGATCACAACCGTCAATAGCAGTAATGGGCCATATTGAGCCTTAATGGACCACCACGTACAATAGTATATTATATATGTGTTAATGAGCCATATTGGGCCTTAATGGATGTCAACTGACAATAATAGATCATATATATGTTAGTTGGTCATATTGGGTCTTAATGGATAACAACAAGCAATAGTAGATCATATATATCTTATTAAGCCATATTGGGCCTTAATGGATCTCAACAGGCAATAATAGATCGAATATTTGTTAATGGACTATATTGGCCATAATGGATCACAAAGGAATATAGTAGATGATATATGTGTTATTAGGTCAAATTGGGCCTTCATGGATCACAACGGATATAGTAGATCATAGATGTGTTAATGTGCCAGATTAGGCTTTAATGGATCACAAAGAATAATATATAGTATAGATCATGTGTTAATGTGCCATCTTTCTACACTAATCGTATCATTTATATTGTTATAAAAATATTATTTAAAATCACATATCATCAAAACTATAAAGGAGGTTTTTTACTATATAGAAATCAAACATTATATACTTTTCAGTCGGGTTCATTAAACTACACAACCTTTAAAAATAAGAGTTGCATCTAGGTTTTAACAATGCAACCTTTCTAACAAAAGTTGCCAAATTTAACAAAATTTGCAACTATTTATGGAAAAGGTTGCAATTTCTATAAAAATTTGCAAGTCTTTATGAAAAAGGTTGCTTTAGATCTTTTAATGCAACCTTTACGTTAAAAGAAGTTGCATTAGAGTCAAATGCAACACAACTGAAAAGGGTTGCATCTAAAAGGTTGTATTAGCCTCATTTTCTAGTAGTGTAGTGACTTATATTAGATCATCAATTACCACTATTGACCCTAACTAATCACCATCAACCTCCATAAACAATATTGGGGTTTGATATCCATGGTAGCTTTTAATGGGTTATGGTGGACTTTATTAAGTCATATTGGGTCTAAAATAGTCAGATCGATTGTAGTGATTCATTTTTAAATTATAATGGACAACAATAGAGTAAAAATGTCTTAATGAGCCATATTATGTCTTAATAGTCATGATAGCTCTCTAGTCTCAATGAATCATGATGGGCTTTAATATGTCAAATTTATATCCATCTTAAAATTCCAAAGTCAGTGGCTTTTAGACCACCGACCCTACACTTTTCACAATAAGACAAATCCACCTCAAACATTGCAAAATGACAATTTTAACTCCTACTTTATAAAAATGATAAATCCATCCCTCAACTTTGCGAAATACCATTTTAGCCCCTTCTTCAATTTACCAGCACCCCATACTTTTAAAGTTTGATTTTTTTTTTCTCTTTTTGCTCTTCCTTTTACATTTTTTTACCCAAAGTATTACCACATTGCAAATTTAGTCCCTTGGCTTTGCAAACATCAAAGTTTAATCCATCAAGATTCTAATATTCCAACTTTACACATGTATTATATATAATATGCATTTTTAATATATTATATTATGTTCTTTAATGATTTTTCACCACTTCTTTTTTAAAGAACTAATTTGTTTCCACTTTATCTGTTTCTAAAGTTTCGATTATCCCCTTTTGTTCCTTTACTTGAAAATAACTTTTTATGTGCGTATTTTTATGTATGTGTCGATATGAATTAGAGTTGATCTACATTTAGACAAAAACTTTTTTTGAAAAACGAGTCAGTGCAAGTATAATATGTTTTATTTATATACCAAACCGAGCGTTGTTAAATATTATACATTTTTATTCGACTGTATAAATTTGAGTTACTCTGCGTTTCGTGCGCTTTCTATTTTTTTTAAAGCTATAATAAGTCCTTTTTGATTGTTGTGCATCAGTCGCGGGTCACATAACACTTGTACTAATCCGTTCGTTGTTTGCAATGTACCCGCGCCGCAACGCGCATGGGTCTATTTATTAGTTAAGTCTTACATGGGTAGATGATTATGTGTTAGAACATGATATTCAATAACAATTATCCGTAATTTTTTTTATATTTAAAACATACAAATAAAATTTATTGAAACAACTAAAGTAAAATATAATGTATATAATATTGTAGTTCATATGCCCAAACCGAGAAATTATTCAAAATAAACGAGTAATAATTGCTGTGATTTAAAAGTTATAATATTTAAAGTTAATAACAACTTAAATCTATAAATAAAAATTAACATTTATTTTATTTTTTTGTTATGTTAATCATATTTATCTTTAAGAGATGTTTTGGAGGGAAAATAAAGAAAATAGAAAGGTCTTGAATGAATTTTTAGAGGAAAATTAAAAATTAAAAATAAACTAAACCGAATTATCAATTATTTTTTAGGGGAAACTAGAAGGCATATTAAAATTATAACAGATAAAACATCCTTTTATTTTTCAATTTAAGGTATTCATACTTTAATCCTAACATTTATTTTCTTAAAATTTTTTAAATATCAAAGATAACCAAAACAATAGTGGAAGTTTTCTGTTTACTATTTACAAATCAAAACCATCTATATCTTTTTTCCGTTTTTATTAAATAACACAATCTTTTAGAATAAGAGATGCATTTAAGTTTTAGTAATGTAATTTTTTAAGGAAGAGGTTATAAATTTTAGTTAAAATTCGTAACTTTTAATTAAAGTTGCATTAGATTTTTTTTAATACTATCCTTATTTTTAACGAATTTGAATTAGAGTCAAATGCAACACAATGAAAAGGTCACATATAAAAAGTTGGATTAGCCATATTTTTTAGTAGTGGAATACCGATAAAATGTCCGCCGCAAGGCACGAGAAATTTCATTAGTACATTTAATTAATTTAGAAAATATAATATTTTTTATAACGCTAAAAAGATGACACACAAAAAAGAGTGTCATAAATTTGTTGAATTTTGTAAACCATGACATTTTTTTTTCTTGACACACGCTTTGAATTGTCATAAAATTGTCTAGTTTCTTTTTTATGACTCTAAAAAGATGACACACAGAAAAAAAAAACGTCATAAATTTGTTGAATTTTGTAAACTATGACATTTTTTTCTTGACACACGCTTTGGAATGTCATAAAATATGGTTTTTTTTAATTTTATGACGCTAAAAATGTGACACACACAAAAGAGTGTCATAAATTTATTAAATTTTGTAAAACATGACATTTTTTTCTTGACACACGCTTCTGAATGTCATAAAATGAGCGTGTGTCATTGTTCGCGTGTCAAGATATGCGTATTTTCTAGTAGTGATTTGTATGCAAATCCCTAAATCTGATTTTCATTACAAAAATGTTTAGTTTTGTTTGAATCTGTATTCTATGAACCATATTTGTTTATGTAAATTTTTTGAATTAATACTCAAAAATCATCAGATCTGATTGTCATTCATCATTTCTATTTAGAAAAATTTTGTTTAAATGTGTTTGATTGGTCTGGTTTATTGAATTTTACAATATATTATCTGATTTTTTTTTTTTGTCATTCAAACCTGTTTTTGTAGGTTTCTAGTATGCCTGGATCTTCTTCATTAAGGTATCTTTTGTTTTTATTATTCACTAACTTATTGTATTATCTTATCGTTATGATTAAATAAATTTCAATGATTTCATGTTTGTTGCTTTTGCTTTCCTTCTTTATCATTTGTTTCGAACAATAACATTTTAATGTTTACTAACTTATTATTTTTTAAATTAGTATTAGAGAACCCTGTTTCTGTAGACATATGAATAAAGCAGACGAAGTTATTCTGGTAATTGATATATTATTACAATTTATTATAATTTATTTTTATATTTTTTTATGTAATTATAATTCATGTTCCACTGTTTTGGTTTGTTAGTCTGTTCCTTCTGATGCTGCTTGCAAACTGTGGGGTGTGGGTAAAGGCCCTACAAATGTTATGATACATACTGACGATGGCCGGATTTTTAATGTTTGGTTAAGCGAATATAAAGGAAATTTGTTCTTTTTCAAAGGATGGTCCAATGTAACCCAACATTTGCGACTATCCAAAGGATGTTTGGTAGTATTCAATCCCCTAGATTGTACTACGTTTAAAGTAACATATTTCCTTGATGGTGTGAGTGGTAGCTCTTTTTGGACATATCTGCTACGTACATCATCTCATTTTTATGTAAGTTATTTTTTACTTTTATCTATCTTAATGTATTTTTGTTGTTCTTTGTTGATATTAAAATAACTTACTTATTTTTTTTTATCGGTTTTATAGGCCATTCCTGAATTTATTTTGCCGCAAACCTTTAATACATCCATTGATGTAATATCCACTATAATGATAGACAATAACACATTTCACGTTATGATTGGAACGGTTGACGGTAAATTTGGTTTTACCGTTGGTATTGACGTTATTGTTAGTCAGTTACAGTTAGAGCCTGGTTGTTTTTTGTTATTTACAAAAAATTTTGGTAATTGTTTTAATTTAAAAGTTTTTGGAAGAAACGGTGTTGAAAAGAACTTTGTTGATGTAGACATTGATGTGGTAAGTATACATTTGGTTATTTGTATATATTTTTTATATATTTTTTCATCTAATAAATGTTCTATTTTGCTTTGCAGCCTTTAGTTGCACCTATCGATGCTGTAGATGAAATTTATGATGTACCACATGGTCGTGTTCATCGGTTTTCCCGTATGGCTGGTACCGATTTTGTAAGTTATACTATCATTTTATAAAGTATAAGAATTTGGCTGCTTCTATATTTTTATTTTTATTTTTGTTATTAATTATATTTTCATAACAATACAGATGCTTCCCGATCGTGTTTCTGAAATGGCCGAACTTCATCTTTGTTTAAAAGAGATTACCGTCAGACTTTTGTATCGGGATCCCCCAGTGCAGTTTACCAACGGTATTAGACGTGAAAGGAAACGTAAAGGTTTTCGATATGCTTTAAGGCGATGGTCGAAGTTCATGAAAACTGCTGGAATTAAGGTCCGTGACACCGTTGACTATTCTTTTGACGAAAATGAGCAAGTGCTAAGTGTTGAAAAGGTTGTACCTTACGTTAGGCGTAGTTATTAGTTATTTGACAATTTGGTTTATGTTTTTTCCTTTTTCATCAGTTAGATATTTACTTTTTCTATGGTTTTTGGTTTTTAACATTGTTAGTTGGTTTTCATTAGCAATATAGTACATTTTATCGTATCTTAAGTTTTATTTTAACAACTATAATTATACCAGTTGGTGATATGTACATATAGCAGTCATATTTAACATGTTGATATAAATGAATAGCAGTCATACTTAACATGTTGATATAAATTAATTAATATATTCAGATATTAACATAGCTGTTAACTTTAAAAAAAGTATGTCATTACTGTTTTTATGCACATGTTTATTAATATCATAACTGAAATAAAAAATTTTCGTAATTTACTTTGATATTTTATATTTTTGTTAATTTAGTTCTAAACGAATTAGATTATTTCATAATATGTATTGTTCATCAATTTTTATTAACACCCATTTTTTATATGTCATCCACGTCGCGTTGTGGATGCTCATGGTATGTTTGATACTAATGGATCTATATTGAAAACCCTTTTAATCTACTGATTTGCTTTGTTGATGCTCATGGTATGTTTTGATATTAATATAAATTTAGTATTTTTCTGTTATGTTGATTTCTGATGACTACAAATTAATCTGGATATGACTCGATTGCTATTTGTGGTAGAATTTGATTGAATTTAATGTTTTATCTAATTAAAAGTGTTCATTTTTATATAATTTTATACCTTTTTGTACTAAGTTGCTTAATTTTACAAATTTAAAAATTACAGTTCTAATTCGTGGATTTTGATTCCATGTATTGTTTTCAGAATGACATCGATTTGCCTACGTGTCATCTTTTTAGCTATTAAGGAAGAGAGGAAGGCACAAATGATGTGTCAAATACAGTTTAGATGATACATGTTCAAGGTAATAAGAAGAATCCCTCTGTTGAAGAAGCAACCAGTGAGAGTGTTTTGCTTGAAACATGGAGGGGTCGGTGATGTTGTCGAGGAGTGTCAGGAAATGCTAAGTGATATCATTTCATTATACTCCTCGACAATGTCACCGACCCCTCTTAAAAATTCCAAAAAAACTATCTCACTGGCTGCTTCTACAACAGAGGGTTTCTTTTTGTTACCTGAACCTGTATCATCTCAACTGTGTTGACTGACCCTGTATTACATCAAGATTCAATGATCATTTTTTTGTCTTTCAAAATTGATCTATTCTTTTTTGATCACCACAGATCATCTCATTTTTATGTAAGTTATTTTTTGCTTTTGTCTATCTTAAAGTAATTTTTATTAAAAATATTGTTGACTTTTTTACTTTGATGTGGCTATTCTCTTTGGCCAGAGAATTGAGATTTTGGGCGGCATTTTCCTCTCCTCTCTATTTCCTTCAATTCTTTAACCGTCTTCTTTATAATATATATGGAATGTTGAAATCTTATTTAATAATCGGAAGTTTTTTTAGGAAATTATGGAACCGTTTCCAATTGTATCGCCTATATACAAAATCTTGCTTTTAATCGGATGTTTCAATCGATCACTGAAGAAGCGTACTCTGTTTTATGTTCATCATCAGACATCCAAATTCAAGCATCGGTAAGTATATTCCACCTCTGTTTGTGATTTTTATTTTTTATTAGAATTTTTGTGATTTAATAAAACAGTATTTTTCTTCTTCTTTTTTGAATATAACATTGTTATAAATACAATTTTCGTTTGTGTATTTTTATTTTCTTTTCAGAAATGGATGTTGGGTTTCTGGTTCATATGACGGATCCGTATAAATCTGAGTTGGTTAGGAACTCTGCTTTATTTGCCAATTTTTTTTGTTAGATGTTATAAATTTCCTTAGTTATATCTTTATATTGTTTACCTTCTGTTATAATCATATTGTTATATTTGTTTTCAGGAATTCCCTAAGGGATATAATTCATTGATAGATGTTGCTAATTATCCTGTCGGATGTGTAGATCTAATAACAGATAGTGGTTGTAAGTGGTCTGTTGTTATTGAATCCAACACAAGGGGGTTTTTTATAATTCAAGGTTGGGTGACAGTTATTATAATGCTTGCTGTTAAGCAGAATGATTTGATAGTATTTGAAAAAGTGGATATAAAAACATTTAAATTGAAACATATCAAATGCCACCACCGTACATATGTCAATCCTATGTTCTATTGTGTGATGACGGATACAGAATCAAAAGATCTGGTATTATTCTCATATGTTATATATTTGTATTGTATTTTTTAAATTATTTTGTTTCATTATGTTTACTAAATATTTTTTCTGCACTTGCTTCAATCCGGCTTCATGGAAAATTATTTCAAGAATGATCCCTTGGATTGTCGTTTCACAGTACGTTTTCAAAACAAATTGGTTTGGACGGTATACATCGTACGCCGTTATGGTACCAACTATAGTATTGTTGACTGGATACATATTTCAAATGATCTTCAACTGGAAACAGGGGATTTTGTTATATTTGAATTATTGGGATATAATGATTTCAGTATTTCAGTTTTCCACAAAGATGGTTTGCATCGTATCCATCAACAAGCTTTAAGAGTACAAGAAGTAATTCAAGTTCAACAGCATGGTATTTTAGATGGTATAGTAGAATCCCCTGTACATATGGGTGATTTTTATGAGCTGAAATGGGTATTAACGAACCGTTTTGTAAGTTTCCTCTTTTAATAATTGTTTAATATGTTTTATTTTTATACGGTTGACTTTATTGCATACTAATATTTGTTTATGTTATTTAAATGTAGATATTTCCAAAAGAGTTTGATGCGAACGTTAACCTAGCCGACATAGAATACATGACTGTTGTGTCTGGAAATGGCTTTTCAAATACTTTGGCTCTCCGTTTCGCCACCGGTAACAAAAAGCTTAGATATGCATTTAGAGGTTGGACAAAGTTTATGCGTCAAGCTGGTTTGGAGGAAGGATATCTTTTTCTACTTCGTTATTATTTTAAAAGTGCTACCTTGATGATTACATACGCAACATAGGAATATTAATGTTTTTAGCATGGTTATATTTTGATTTCACTTTTTAATCATAATGGAAATGATAATAAAGAATTTTTTTTGTTTATTTATACATCTGTATTTTTTCATTGGAATTTGAATTTTATTTTGTTTTATGTTTGTCTTTTAACCATAATGTATTACTATTTATCGGAACAATTTTTATTTACCGATAATTTGTTGTTTTACAGTATCTTAATACTATTTATACAATATCGTCATATGTTAGAACATTATGACATCTTTATACTACGTCATTTGATAACATTTTATTTGTCAGAAGTTGTTAATATGACATATTAAATTTATAGTATCGTTTCCATTATGCTTGATAGATATTCTTTATTAACGAACATGAATATGCTCCGGTTTTTTTCCGGTGTCATATTAACAGACCTATAATTAGCAAAATAAAGTTATTGACTATATGATTATATTATATATATGCTTTCACACTATATCGATATGCGACTGAATGTGTTAGATATCATATTATAGATATTGTTGTCCAGTGTTATACAGTACTCAAGAACATCTTTGTTATGTTGGTTTCCGGATGCGTGTCTAAGAAGGAGGTCAGTGCTGAATTTGGAGCTGCTAAGGTAGTAGAATGCTGGAATGCTTTTGATTCAGGTAAAGCGTAAAGCTGAAGAAGGAACTTAAAATTTAAAAGGAGTTTAATAAGGTGGTTAGTGGCATTTTAATTTAGCATATTATTTGACATATTAAGCTATTTATGGACATGTAAACTGATTGACTGTATTTTTAGAAATTACTATTATTTGACATATTTCCATCTTCATACGTTTTTATAATTGATTTGTTAGATATTTTAATTTTGTATAATATACAATGTTGCCTTAATTAACATTGCCTACCTATTATAAATATTCTTTAAACATTTCACCATGAAATCATTCTTCTCTACTCAGAAAATTGTCTATCACTTTACATAAGCATAGGTAAGAATACCGTTGACTGTTGTATAAGATATTGATTGATTATTTATTTCAATGTGTTAGTATATATTGTTGTGTTTTTTTTACTAATCTTTCCTTTTAATTCTATGCAGTAATGGAACAAGCTGCAATCACATTGTTGAATAATTTGGATCTCAACGTTGATAACTACACCATCAGAATACGCATTGTTCGTTTGTGGACAAGAGCTGATTTCAATAACGCTAGAAAAGTGTATTGCTATGATATGATAGTCATGGACAGTGAGGTAAACGTTCATAGACTTCTGTTTTAATTTAATATTATATACAGTTAAATCTTAAAGTACGTATTTTTTTTATAAAATAATGCTGTTTTTTTGTCAGGGAACAAAAATGCAAGCTTTTTTTTTAGCTAAAAACGCAACTGGATATCAACATCTTTTAGAAGAAAAGCGTTGTTTGACGATTCGAAATCCTTCGTTGGGTGAGAATCGTCAGAAGGTCAAATACGCTCACGGTGGTTTGAAGATTAACCTTAATAACAACACCGTTGTTGAGGAATGCCACGAGGCTATTGGTTCTGAATGGGGTTTTGATTTTACTCCGTTTGATTCTGTTGTGGAGGATCCAACAGATGACAACAAGTTTTTTAAAAGTCCAATTGGTATCATATACAATTAAAACTATATAATACAACGTAACACATATTTATTTTGTTGACACTATTTATATTTTTCTCAGATGTAATTGGTTTTGTGGTCAAAAGTTTTCCCTTCGAGGTAGACATGGAAACTAATAATGGAAAAAACCAGAAGAAAGTCACCTTTATGCTTGAAGACTTGAAGTATTTATTGATTTTTTCTTCACTTTTATTACTGATACTATTTTATTTTTTATGTTATGTTTTCTAGACTAATAATTTTTTTTAACTACCTTTAATGTTCAACAATAAGCAGATTTTTGTGACACTGTGGGACGGTTATGCGGATCAAATAATGGAGTATGAGAGCAGCAATCGAGGTGAAAAAAATGTGGTCGTAATCATTCAGTTTGGGAAATACAAATTTTGGGGAGGTATCGTATTTCTTTAAATATATTCTGAATTTTCTTTACTGTTTCAATTTAAATAGTTGTTTAATACTTTTTAATTTTTTTATTATGTACAGGGCATTTGTCTGTTTCTAATTTGTATACCGTCACTCGAGTCTTAATTAACAGTGATATTGATGAAGTTGTTGAGTTTAAAAAAAGGTGCACTATCATAATTCTTTTTATAATTTTGTAACCAGCTTTGTGAGTGTAAATACTTACATTTCATGTTTGATTAGATTTATCGAGAAACTTTCTCCCGAAACTTCTTTCAGTTATTCTGGGTTAAGTTCTTCTGTTGTCAAGTCCGCCACTGAAGAGTTCCTTTCTGACTTGACTTTTTATCCCATTGGGTCGTTAAACTCAATAGATATGGTAACACATATTAAAATTGTTTTTATATGTTTTCCTTTATCTTTGTTGTTATACATTATCTATTTATTAAACACAGACGAAGTTTGTTGTCATTGTTGGGACTATCAAGAGTTTTGCATTTAACAATGAGTGGTTTTACAACGCGTGCACAATCTGCAACAAAAAAGTTTCAACCGTTACTGTTGTTAAAGAGAAGCAGGATGGTACTGATGGTTTTGAAGAGGTTACTGTCTTGGAATGCAAGACTGATGTTTGTAATACAAGGACCGTTTCATCAATTCCAAGGTAAATATTATCCATATTAACCTTTGTTTGTCAAAAAAAAAACAAAATCTTATTAATATATTATGCAGAATTAGGCTTTCTATACGTGTGCAAGATTGTACTGGCATTGTGACTTTGACATTGTTTGAGCGTGAGGTGACAAAGCTTTTGAAGGTTAATGCGAATCAGCTGTTAGACAACAACATTGAAGTATGTACTAAATAATTGTTTTTATCATATGTTTGGTTATTCTACCACATTGAAGTATATTTTGTTTTTCAACAGTTAGCAAACGAAGGAAACTTTCCAAAGGAGCTAAATTCTTTACTCAATATGAAGTTTGCGTTCAAGATTGCTGTTTCTTCTTTTAACATTAGCAAGAAGGCTGATGGCTACTCGGTCTCCAAGATGACTGATAACCCGGTGATTCTGTCCGAGCTTGATAAACATTTTGACACTATTCAGGTATATTTATTCCATTTCACGTTTCCTACTATAATTACAATTTGCCAACAATGTTTAACTTATAATTATTATCATTTTTTTGATACTTTTTTTTAAAAAATAAAATCAGCCTATTGATGAGGAAGCCATCAATGTCGAACCATCCGATGCAAATCGTAATGTCGATTGGCCTGTTAAGGTTTACTATCTTTTAGTTTATATATGATTTAATTTTTACTCTTTATTTGTTAAAGGTATATATAACTCATCCATCTTTAATTATTTTATTTTTGTAGGATTCTATATCCCAAACGGGAGACGATGTAACCCCTTGCTCAAATGTTTTTAAAGTTGGCTTTACAACATCGTTTGATCAGAAGGATGCTAAGTTGGATACGATGAGCGAAGGTGACTTGAAGCGCAATTTGGATACCGTGTATGACGTGGATGATGTTTGTTCGCAGTCTTCATCAAAAATGCGTAAAGACGGTGTTGTCGATGCAGTGCTTTTAATTCCAAAGAAAGAAAAGTAGTCACCTATAATTCAAACATTTGATATCATTGTTTGTTTTTTCTTCGGTATTTTGATATTTTTGTTTTTTTTTTCCGTAATTTGACAGTGTTTTGACTTGTGTGGTTGTTTTATATGAACATGATTGTTTGATGGTTTAGTTTTTTGTTTTGAATAACAATGTTTTTTTGGTAATTTTTTTTGGTAATTCTACTTTTTGTTTCTTATATATATGTCATCATTATTCTTTTTGCTAACTCTCATTGTAATAATATATCGTTTCATTATTTATACTGTTACTAAAAATATATGAGCTAATATATTTTATACTCTAAATCAGGTTATATAAAGTATTACATAATATTAAGATAACAATATTTTACGTTTTTTAATTAATACAGAAACAAAAAAAATACTTTCCATTTTCAAAAAAATAATGTTACTAAAAATATAAGACCCAATATATCTTTCGATAATCCGTTTTTCAAAAAAATACAATCCGTTTTTCAAAAAAATAATGTTACTAAAAAAATTGTACAATCTGTTTTTTCAAAAATATAATGTTACTAAAAAATTTACGTTTTTTAATTAATACAGAACATTTAAAAAACTATACTTTTAAATTATTATTTAATATTCATATTAAATTATAATATTTGTAACTAAAATTCAAATTTTGGTTGATTTTTAAAATTATGAGCAATTTAATTATAGATGTAATGTAATGTATTTAAGTAATGTAGTTAATACATTATCTAATTTTTTTATATACAGTTACCATAATTGATTCTAAATATATATATTAATCACGTTATAGAAAGTATTACATACTATTTAAAAAAATAATGTTTTTAAGTAATACAAAATTTTAAAAATACAATCCGGTTTTAAATTTAAAAACTTTAAATACACTCCTTTAATTTCGTAGAAAAATTTATTTATACTTTTAATTTTCTAATTCCCACTTTTTGTAACAAATAAGCTGTACTCTTACATCTTATTTTATAAAATAGTAATATATTTGTGCATAAAATAGACAAAATATATTTTTCCATAATTGAGAGTATTTAGTACATCTATAAATAATTTTATCTTCTAACTATACATAATACATAATCATCTTCATTCCGTCCAACATTCATATATCAATGGAGTTTTTTAAGTGTTTTTTACTTTATCTTTCAGACAACAAGATGAAGTCTCGAGTATGTAAATGTTATCTTTATTTTTATTTTTATTTTTATTTTAATATTTAATTTTTGTTATTTACTTTGTATACAGATTTTACCAAGGAATTACCACAATTGGGTAGCTGATTTCAAGTTACCTCCTGATTGTATGGTTCAAATCATCACGACTGATCGAAGAGTTTTTTCTGTCAGGGTTAGAAAAGCAGGGTCTTCATATTTTTTTCATGATGGATGGTTTAACATGATACAGTCACTACTATTACAAAATAAGTCATTGCTTTTATTTTGGTACGAAGGTAGTCTAACTTTTCGACTCATATACTTCTATCAAGATTTGGCAATTGCTCAAGATGATTTCTTATACTGCCAAACATCACAGTTTTGTGAACATAAAGATCATTTGGTATTTAATTTTTTATATACTTATACTATATTAGCTATTTACTAATTTTATACAACTTTTTTGAACATAATTATTTATTTTTGACTTGCAGCTTATCAATAGATTTTTTGTTCATCATAAGTTGAAGAACACAATACCTACCAACCATGTTACTATTACTGCTTTTCCTAACCGTACATGGTTGGTTTTATGGAGAAGCATGGTCAAAATTTGTATTTCACTACTGGATGGAAACAAATTAAAGAAGACATGAAAATTATAGACGAACACTATATTATTTTTGAGATGATTTTGGAATCAAAATTTGATATGATGGTTTTTAGAGGCACAGAAGATTTGGTCCGTATTCCTGAACGTCGTCTTGCACGTGTTAAAATAGAGTGTAAAGAAGAAGTTATTGAAGAAGGTGCTCCTTAAATTGTTTTAGGATACAGAATTTAGTAGAAAATTATTTGTTTCCTTAGTATTAATTTTTTTTAATTTTTACTCATACATTCCTTTTTATCGTTTATTAACCCACCTTTCATACATTCTTTAATTATTAATATTTCTCGGTTTTTTTTTTTTTTTGTTTATAAAGATAGATTGACAACCTTTCATTATTTACGGTTGATATATTGGAGGTTACACTATATGTTATATTAACATCTGTCATAATTGGAGGTTACGCTTTATTTAAACTTAATTATATAAATTTAATATAAAAAATGAAAAATTGAATACAAAAAATTTAAACAACATTTACCAATTCACTAATTTATTACATATGTACTAATGTAATAATAATTCTAATTATTTAACATTTTATTCAATATTTAGTAACCATTAGTGGAACATAAAAGGGTGTTGTTGTAATTTATTGTTAAATCCATGTTATTTTCGTAAATTTTAAAACTATTGGGGATGTTTATGTAACATTTCAAATGGCGGTTCTAATTATGGACATTGTCCTTACCATACTCTACCATCATATCATCACTCTTATCATCCCAAGGAGAAAGCTAATCGCCGATCGGAACTACTGCTCGGATTGTCGCCGGAAACATCGTTCTTAAAGTTGTCGGCGCCGGAACTAGGGCTTGGAATCTTTATGTAAAGGTAACAACATTTAAGTTCCTTCAGATTTTTCATAAATTTTTGATTTAATTGTTCCTATCGTTGAGTTTTTACCATTACATTGATTTACTTTGAATATTAACCGTTTATATTGTTGTTTATTGTAAGATTGAGTCTTTAATTGTTTGAAAATTAGTGTTTGTAGTTTATTTTTGTTATGCTATGTTCAACTTGTGTGTATATACCGATCGTACTTTAGACATAAACCTTAAATGATGATTCTGTATTTAATCATTGACTTAAAATTTGATAGATACGGGTATACGAACTTTAAATTTCAGAATCATTGAAGTTAGTTATAATATTGTCTGTAAGGTCATAGAAATTTTGATTTTTTGAACCATATAAGTTTGGTTGTTGCATGATTTGAATCTTCAGTATTTATAGTCAAATCAGTGTTCTGTTCGTAGTGTTTTTTGTGTATAATGTATAGATTAGTGTTCGGTAAAGTATGAGAATGTGATATTATTTGTTTTTTGAAATCATTCGTCTTAGCATATTTATTGTTGCAGGTTTTAAAATGTATACTTCGTTTGTAAAGTATCTTCTGAACCCATCATCATTGAGTATAGTAAGCATTTTTTATGTTACCTATAATTCAATTTTTTGAGTATTATTTTTTAGTATTTTGATGTTTGAAACTTATAATACTAAATATACTTAATATTAATATATATACAGGATGTCCCGATCACATTTGTTACTCAATTCTATGGAGAGAATTGGGCTGATAGGAAGCTGCGTATATATCACTCAAGTGGGAAAAAATGGGTCGTAATGTTGAAACGAGTACAATGTATGCCAGTCTTAACTGACGGCTGGCAAACAGTTGTTTCAGAACTCAAACTTCAAAAGGATTGTCTGCTGACCTTTCTTCCATTGAGCCATTTTGGTCTCCATCTTTCATCTTATGTTAACAGCGTCTGTGATCAATCTTATTTCACAATTAATCGTCATCTAAGTTTGGGTTTTACGGTACTTAATCTGATTTTATTTTCATTACATTTTATCGTTAACATGTTTTTCACACTTTATAGTATAACGTACAAGTTAACATTCAATGTGTTATGTTTCATATTATGTAGATAATTGAAGATTCTTTTGTTCAACAATGCTTTGAAGACAATGTAGTGGCTGAGTCATATGAAATAAATTACAAGGGTTCTCCGTGGAAAGTGTCAACAAGTAAGTTTAATTCAAACTATGTATTTTCACAAGGTTGGACTCAACTTTGCAACGATCTTGGCGTTCAAGAAGATGATTTACTGGTTTTTGAAAAACTTAATGATGTTATGTTTGGCTTAACCGTGTATCGAGACGAGGTTGAGATAAGGTTGAGCAAGAAGGTTGAATCTGATGATGATGATGTAGTTCAGATCTCTAAGGCCGATTACTCTAAAACGCTTTTGAAGGTTTGTATTTATTAAGTAATAGATTTTGTATCCATTTTGAACCTTCTTTTATTTTTCTTTAAAATGTTGTTTTTCAGGACATAGGACATAGATGAAGATTATAACCAAGATATTCCTGATGAAAGTCCATCATGAACAGTCCCGTCACGAACACTGAAGAAGGTTCATGTTAAAGAGAAGTTGAAAGAAGATGATGTTTTACATTTAAAGACAATGCAACATGTAAGTTTACCACGACTAATACATAAATTTATATTATTTAAATGATGATAATTGCGTATTAACCATACGAACTTCAGTACTGATTTGAAACCTAATGTTGCATCTATATCATTAGTGTTTTAGGGTGTTTTTGGTTGTTTGTTTGTACAAAAACATTGTTAAATCAATTTGCTGGATAAGTAAGGTACATGAAATAGTTTCAATGCTCATATTAGTTGTATATATTTATATTATTTAAATGATGATAATTGCGTATTAAAACTCATGTTTACAAATCCAAGTTTGAATTAACCCATACGAACTTCAGTAGTGATTTGAAACCTAAGCTTGCATCTATATCATTAGTGTTATAGGCTGTTTTTGGTTGTTTGTTTGTACAAAGACATTGTTAAATCAATTTGCTGAAAACAACTATCTATGTACGACTTTACGGTGTTCATTTGTCTGTTTTGGGCTTAAAATGAACCAAAACCAAAATTTCACATTCATCTTTAAACTTTACCTCTAAATTGTCCGGTTTTGGGCTTAAAGACTAAATTTGAGCTTTAAAGTTTTGGCCTAAAGTTGTTGTGAATCACCTAATAATGAATGTCATGATTAAATGGTTGCCCTAAAAATGAATTTGGTCAATAAATCCAATAACCAGCATTTAAACAAGGTGCGCTTTGGTTTATGGTTTGGTTTGGTATGGTTTTGGAGCAAGGTGGGTAACTTTCAGTTTATAAACAAACCTTGGTTATTCTGTCTCATTATGTTGGTTTAATTATAGCTTTATATGTAAAATAAAGGATGTGCTTAGACTATTATTTCACAACAGGTTAAGGGAAAAGGAAAAGCTAAAATTTTTGTCGACGGATCCGAAACTGTTGAGAATTTGAACAGAGAATGCAAAGGCCGAAAACGTTTTACAACATCTGCTGAAACCGTCAAGGTATTTAATATTTATTGTATTTTTATTAATTTTACTAACGTGTGTTTACTTATAATTGTTTATAAGTCGTACAAAGTGTATATATCATATTTAAATGTAAGTTTATTTAAGTAAAATAATTGTTTTCCAGCCAAATCAGTATGTTATCCGTTTTCATAAATAGTCTTTGTACAAGATAACTTTAATTGTCCTATATATACAAAATTTGTTGTTAACTACCTGTATATATCTTTTTTTGTTAAACAAGGCAAACAAACGGTTAAGTGCTGTTCAAAATGTGAAGCATCGAAAGAAGGTTACAAGGAATGCAAGCAAAGTTTCCGGTGTCGGCATGGATCCTGAATTCTTCAACTTTAGTCGTAAAGCAGAATATAGGCTGGTAGGTTTTTTTTTACATGATTTACCATCATATTTTTTTAAAATTATTTCTATTCACTTATATTTTGTTTTCTTTCAATGCATTTAGCGGCTTCCTGTTGAGGTTGTTAATAGAGCAGGCCTGTCTGAAAGCTTGCAACCTTTATCTGTGCAAAACATGAATGGTGACGTTGAAGTTTATGAGACAAAGACCGAGTTAAACGGTGGTACGTTACGTTACGCCGTTGATGATTGGAGGAAATTCATGGAAGATAACCAGTTGCTGTTTGGACACATGCTGCACTTCACATATGTAACTTCACAGAGGAAGATTGTGTTGAATGATGTAAGTTCGATCTAAGGAATACTGGTATACATTTTGTTTAAAACAGTTATCGTTTGGTAAGTTGTTTGTTAGTGTTTTAAATAGATACATTTTGGTGGTTGGTTTGATGAACATCAAAACTTTGCTTACTTTACTATGGTTTAGTTTATTTAGATTTTTTGTAATGATACCAATAACTTATTTTCTAATAGTTTCAATGATGTTTGTGTTTGATATGTCTATTTTAGTAATTAGTTACAATCTTCATATTTCCACAATACAATTTTGTTATTTAATTTGAAAGATGTGATCAATCTCATTTTCCTTAAAAAAATATTTAATATAAGGTAAGTATATTTATTTATGGAAAGCTATATTACAATTTAATCACTTCCAAAAGTACTATTTACCATAAATATATTTCCATTTTTTGTATGTTCTATCTCTATCTCTATATATTGATATAGAGTTTGTTTGAATTTGAATGTTCTATATCACCAATTCACTTCGTATTGGGTGATTCAATAAGAATTGATTACAACACGTTTCTTCCGTTTCTTATTTGCTCCTGGTCATTCAACCTTTGAACTCGGTTAGTTTGTTCACTTTGTATTTTAATCTATTCTTATGCTAATGATTTAACATTTTATTTTTACTGGTATGTTTTTTTTTTCACAATATTTGTTTTCGCATAGTATCATTCAGTTAACTTACATGCTGTGATTATCATTTTTCACAATATTTGTTTTCGCATAGTATCATTCACTTTAGTTACATGCTGTGATTATAATGTATATTTATATTAATATATATATATAGATATACACAAATCATCATTGTTATGTATTTCATATTTGTCTTCTTCCGATGTAGTTCATTTCATGGAAGCTATTGATTTTGACACCTTAGTCGTGGAAGTTTTGTCTAGGCTCCCTGCAAAATCAATTTGTCAATTCAAATGTGTTAGTAAAGCATGGTGTGCAGAATTATCAACTAATCAGTTTGCCATGTTGCATTGTGTATGCCTTAATAAAGCTAAAAATCGGAAGCTAATATCTTTGAATGATATGTCAATAGATGTTGATAACCTAATCTGTGGCAAGATTGAATTTGGTTCACCGAAAAGTATATCTTTTCCTTTCGAGACTCCACCAATGTCATTACGTTTTCTTTCTTCTCTCGACAGACTTTTATTAGTTTACTGTATTAGAAAACTTATCCTTTGGAATCCAACTACTAATTGGTATACTATTTTATCTGATGACTACCCGAAACATGGATACGAGCACGAATATGATACTGGCGCTATCTACTATGATCTATCTAACGACCTTAAAGTACTCCACATCAAACGTCGATACAATAATGTATTTGCAAGTGTGTATTCTCGACGTTTTGGTATATGGAGAGATGTCGAATTCATGAATGCAACTAACTTTGGTTCAAGTTCTTATGCGTGGTCTGTTGGAACACTATCCGCTAACACTGTATACTTCATTGTTTCACAATCTTGGTGGGTAATTGGAAAGAAGTTTATAGTTGCTTTTGATGTTTTATCCGAAACATTCAAACTTATTAATTTTCCTTTGAGTAAAGATCTAATTCCTAGCCAAGGGCATCTTATCACAATAAACCGGAAGATTCACATGTTTGTTGTTTCCGAACCTGAAGAGCTTATTGTTGAACTCTTCAAACTCGAAGGTGAAGTATGGCATAAGGTTTTGTCTTTTCAGAATTCTCAAACAATTTCTTTCCAAAGTAGGCGGCACCAACCACATATAATGGAGTACAATACATGGATTTTAATGAGTGAATGGGGACATATGGTTACCGTTAAACTAACGAGCGAAGAGTTGGAATATGTACAAGTTGTTGATATTTTTAACGGAGTTAACGGAGCGTTATTTATAGAGACTATTATTTCTCCTTTTAGTTAGAAATTATATAATTTGTTTTGGTTTTTGTATTTATTGTTCCCAAGTATAGAGACTTTATTTAACAATTTTTTGGTTTTAGTTTGTTTTTATAAATTATGATGTTTTTCATATTAATTTTTGTTCATTAATGTTAATGCATTCCATTGTTAATATAGACTGATGTGGAACCGTTTTTTGTTTATATTTGTTGAAATAAATAGTATGATTTATGACTGCTTATAAAATAGAGATTGATGTACACAATTACCACCATAATTGTTAGTTAGAGTTTATATCTTCATCTGGATTGATTAAATATTACTTAACATGTGATTCAACATATCAACTCTTTATTGTAACACTTTTTTTTTAAATTGCCAGCAATGCCTAAACGACCAAAGACTGTTTCCGTATACAATGACATCGATAAAGAAAACACTCAGGATGGTAGGTTATTAATAGTTTTTCAACTTTTTTCGTACTCATTCCTAAAAAACAATAACTTTAAAATTATATAGCACATGATAATTATTTTAACAAGTATTTGACTATAAGAGATATATTTTTTTATGCGCAGTTCACCGAAATAGAAACACATCCACCGACATTGTTAACGGTATAACACTAATTATTGCATTATCCATTTCGATTATTTTATGCCTACTTAGTTAGGTAAGTATTATGCTCGAATTGTTTATTAATTCTTCGATTTTTTTATTTATGTCTCTTCAAAGTTCGACGAGGCAGAAGACCTTTATCAAGCATAACTAATGGTATTATTTTTAGCTATATTTTTTTTTTAACAAAATTCAAATTATCCTTTCTTGATTTACAACTAACTATTTTTATTTGTTTTTATTTTTTTATTATAATTTTGTGAATATGTATACGATTTTCTGTTAGTTGTCCTCCCAATTGTTACTCAAGACGAGGCTTCTCATAAAAGGAAATTAAGGAAATTATTCTTGGATAATAAGAGATCAAATGGAGGAAGTACATCGTCATCCCTTAATAATGTATCCACCAATATTAATTCCATTTCCACTCCGTGTGTTACACAACATCACATCACATCAACCACCTGCACATCGTCTTTGAGTTGTAATTTTCCAAGGCTATCATCTGGGAAACGTAAGTTGGTAAGCAAACCACGTATTTCATATCCTATACCAATGATCGACTTGACCACAGAGGAAACCGTAGAACGAGATCCTTATAAAGGTGTTTCTACAGGTTAGGTTTGTTTATAAGTAATGCTACATAATGTAAAAATATAAACTTATAAATATGTATATCTAATTATTTTAATGAATGTTGTATATATAACTCTAATGTTGTATGTTTTAACAGATTATTTGGATCATGGTGATCAAGTTATTACTTGTGAAGTTTGTTTTGCAAACTTATGGGATGCAGAGAAAGGAAACGGAAGAAAAGAAGGTGACAAAATATGTCATATGTTATGTTGTGGTTATGCCAAAGTTGTGTTACCTGATTACAAATCTGCGTCACCTTATTATAAAAGTCTATTCATGTCCAATGAAAACGAAAGCAGACACTTTTTGAAGAACATTCGACGTTACAATTCTATGTTTGCGTTTACGTCAATGGGTGGTAAGGTTGACCACACCGTCAATACTGGTAATGGTCCTTTTTGCTACAGAATTAGTGGTGAAAATTATCATGCTATTGGTAGTCTTGTGCCAGAAAACGGAGGGAAACCTAAATTTTGTCAGTTATACATATACGATACTGAAAATGAGTTGTTAAACAGGCAATCAGTTTTTAGGTACCATGGAAATACTTATTTTTTTTATAACATTTGTTTTAACTACATATTTACTTACTATGTCAATTTTATGAAACAGATCTTTAGATGATGCTTCTGCATCAACTTCTTCAGACGAAACTGATAATAAGTTGATACAACAAATCAAAGTAATGTTGGATGCCAACAATGTGCTTGTGAAAATTTATAGGATGGTTAGAGATTGCTTCCAAGAGAATCCTAATACTACTTTGAAGCTTCGCCTTATTGGGAAAAGAGAACAAGATGGTCGGACTTATAACTTACCTACTTCCTCCGAGGTTGCCGCTCTTATTGTTGGAGATATAGATAACGGCCTTGAGAATAGAGATATCGTTGTCGAGACACAAACGGGGTCATTAAAAAGAATAAGTGAGTTGCATCCTTCGTATCTTGCACTTCAGTATCCTATTTTGTTCCCATATGGAGACGACGATTACAGAATTGACATACCTCATAGGGGTGTCATTGATGTTACTAACAAGAAACGTCCGAATTGTACAATGAGAGAGTTCTTTGCGTATTGATGCGTGTGAAGTGTTACTTATTTTAGGTGTATATTTTAAGCCCTTTTTAACACTTATTTTAGCCAAGTTTTAAATTTATAAAACACGATATTTCACTAACACTAAACACACATATGGGCAAGTGCACCCATCGTTGAGTGTAGTATAGCGTTGGTAAGATACCGAGGTCGTCCAAGGACACAAGAGCTTTTAGTACCGGTTTATCCTCAACGTCTAATCAAAATAAAAGTTTAGAAAAAGGTTTTAAACTAAGAAAAATAAAAACTAACTAAAATGCTGAAAATAAAAATAAAAGAAAAACAGATAGACAAGATGAATCACTTGGTTCCGACTCGTATCTAGTATAACCTTTGATTATTTCCGCACTTTTGCACATAATTAAGAGATTATCTTAGTTATTGTAGTAGGCCCCTCTTTTGAAGGTGACGTTACCCTCACCCCAGTAGTTTGAGTCAGCAGGGATACAATCCTAAAAGGGTGGATTATTGGAAGATAATGAATTAAGTTATTAATGCAGTATTGTGGTAGGCCCCGCTTTTGGCGGTGACGTTACCCTCGGCTAAGTAGTCTGAGTCAGCAGGGATACAGTCCTAAATAGCCGGGTTATAGTATTAATAGTAGTTAACTTATGAGGGGATCAAAGAGTTTGGACCCCCGCCATCCAATACCGTGAAGTATTGAAGGAGGTCCTACTAAATTTGACCCAGGTCCATTGCAGGACCTCTAAACGCTGAACAATGGCAAGACCTTTACCAAACCGTTCCCTTAACCCCCGACCAGGTAGCCAACATATCTCCATATAGACCGTGGAGATATGAATGGTGAAAATCCTTTATTTTATATAGACAGTAAAATAATGCAAAGACACCACGGACAAACGATAAGGAAAGATCACCTTCAACATAAGTAACTAGTTATTAAAGTCATTAATACAAAACCAAATAAAAAGTGCAAAAGATTAGAAATAAAAAGTATTATACTAGACACTTTGTCTTCACCAAGTGATGTAAGAGACTTAGGCAAACATGGCCTTGATTGTCAAGAACTCTTACGATCAATCTTGGATCCCGAGACGACTCACACACTCTACGATGGACAATGGATGATGGTGGTGGATGATGGTGTTGTGATGGTGGTGGGTGGTGGATGAAGTGTGAGAGAGGTGGTGTGCCAAGGGATGAGATGAAATGAATCCAAGCACTCCTATTTATAGGCTGAACAGAGAGCTGGGTACGGCCCCGTGTCCGCTGGGCACGGCCCCGTGTCCACTGGGCACGGCCCCGTGTCCGTCTGACAATCTCTCTCCTCATTAATTGTAATTCGCAATTACAAAAAATGAGCCTGCTGTACTTTCGACACGCCCCCGTGTCCGCTGAGCACGGCCCGTGGTGGGCAATAGAAGCTTCTATAGGTTTGTCTTTTCTGCTGCTTCTTGGGCACGACCCCGTGCTGGCTGAGCACGGGGCGTGTTCAGTCTTCTGATTTCTCTACTTTGCTTTGGAAGGTGCCGTTGAGGGGTCGGGCAGTCCATTAATATTCCTTTTCTTGTATTTATGTTGGATTTAGCTGTCTTTTTGCTTCTTTTGCGTTTTTGAGCTCATTTAATCCTGAAAATACAAAAGGAAGACAAAAACACTCTTTTTCCAATATTAGTACTTAAAAAGGGTTAGTTTTATGCCTCATTTGATGTAATTTATATGTTGCATTTTTCATACATCAAATACCCCCACACTTGAACTTTTCCTTGTCCTCAAGCAAAACTCTTTAATATGTGGCTTACACTCCCAAATGGAATAGGTAGAAGAGAAGGTTTTGGGCTTGTCGTAGAGTGTCGGGATTTCCAAGATCTTTTTGGGTTTTATTTTTATTTATTTACACTCCTATTCGTAATGATTTATTTAGAACTTTTCATAGAAGAAATTACTTATTTGGGCATAACATGCCTTTTTAAAATTCTATTTATATACAAGTTCACATACCTGACGGGGAAATCACTCACACTCGGCCGAAGGTGTATTTTTAGTGAATCACTCGAGAGCGGCATGGAACTTATTCCTACCATAGGCTTGCCAAGAAATCAATCCTCCTCATTTTTAACTTTTATACCTTTGTAGATATCAAGAGGACTTTGTGGGTTAAGGGTTAGGCTAGGGTTAAAGGTAGGTGGTTGGGTTAGTGGTTAGTAGAAAAAGGGCTAAAAGCGTAACAAGTGTCGGTTTTCGTATTTTTGCAACTTTTTATTTTGATGAAGCTTTTATTCAAACTAAGTTATTTTTTATTAACTTGTTTGTTTATTTTCTTTTTGCTTCATCATTATCACACATTTTTTTTTTACGAAGAACCGAACTTGTTACTAAAATAAAGGGTTAAAAATGAAAAAGGTTTTGGTGGGTAGAAGGGTTTTTGTTTGGGTGATGAAACGAAAAGGTTTAGGCTCAAAGGGGCTAACTAGGGGGATTTTTGGGTAGGTGGTAAAAGAAAAAGAAAAATAATGGTGTAGAAATAAAAAGGGTTAGTCCTAATGCCTCCATCATTTACTTACTCGGGTTTAAGTTGATAAGGACCGGGAATGTATTGTCATGGCAAGTTCTAGAGTCGTAAGAACCAAGCGGCTATTCACACAAGAAACGAAAAATGAGCATTTAGTCAAATGATATGTAATTGTGTGCTCAATAAAGGCTCAAAACTCACTTTTGTGGGAATGGGTTTTTATGTGATCAAGTATATATAATCAAATTTTAAATAAGTTTGCTATGCCTTTTCATAATTTTCTTATGTTGGTTCTTTTTATCACTACGCTATCGGTTGTAAATTTGTAAAAATATAACCTTTTTGAGAACTTGAATTTTTCGAGTTAAACCTAGACAAGTAAAAAAAATTGAAATTTTTTAAAAAATTTGGGGTGATTAGCGGTTCCAATAGAGTTTTGTGTAAGGCTTGTATTTAGGACTTACAAAATTCAAGGTTTTAGCATCCCCCCCACACTTAAATTACACATTGTCCTCAATGTGTCCCAAAAATAAATTTTTAGGTTGATTAGATGTGTAAAATAGTGTTTAAAAAGCAAAAATTTGTGTTACTGGGCACTGAACACGGCCCCGTGTTGTCCGGGCACGGCCCCGTGTTCAAGTGCCAGTAACAGAATTAAAATAAGAGAAACAGAAGCCTGGACACGGGGGCGTGTTGGGTGAACACGGCCCGTGTCCAGTTACCTGAACTGGGTGTTTTCTGCAGGGTGCTCAGCACGGGGCCGTGTTGGTTGGGCACGGCCCGTGTTGAACCTTCTGAAATTGTCGGGTTGCCTTGTTCTTGTGCATGGGTTCATTTTTCTCGTTCCCCTTTTCATCCTTTACCACCATGAGTGTGTTTTATTCCTGAAAATTAAAACTAACTAGAAAACATAAAAATTAATCTAAATTAAACTAAGGATAGTTCCGTGGAATGCCTCCATGGTGCGCCACGTTTATAAGGGTCCTTGGCTAGACCCAAAGCCTGGTCATATGTTACCCAAGTGGGATGTATTGCATCCCATGTTACACCGTCGGAGAGCGTCATCCAAGCTTGAGTCTATGACCTTCATGTAGTTGACCGGATCTTCTTCTTCTACTCGCTTTCCACATTCAAATTTCACTTCCTCATCCCCAAACTTCAATGTTAGAGTTCCGTCATTCATATCCACCAATGCTTGGGCGGTGGCTAGAAATGGCCTCCCAAGGATGAGAGGGACATCGGTGTCTTCTTCCATGTCTAGGATGACAAAGTCGGTTGGAAAGACGAATTTGTCAACCTTGACTAGCAGATTTTCAGCGACACCTTGTGGGAATTTGACGGACCTGTCGGCGAGTTGTATGCTCATCTTTGTAGGGCTTGTTGTTCCTAGGCCGAGTCGCTTGAACATTGATGTGGGCATGAGGTTGATGCTAGCCCCAAGATTGGCTAAAGCATTTCGGACGGGGGACTTCCCAATCGAACAAGGGATTGTGAAGCTCCCGGGGTCGATTTTCTTTTGTGGAAGTTTGTTGAGTACTAAAGCTGAGCATTCTTCGCCTAAGTTAACTAATTGCAATGATTCAATTTTCCTTTTGTGAGTGAGGAAATCCCTCATGAATTTTGCATATTTAGGCATTTGGGTTAGGACCTCAATAAAAGGAATATTAACATGCAATCGTTTTAGTAAGCTTTCGAACTTTGCGAATTGCTCATCGGTCTTTTGACGATTTAACCTACCGGGGTACGGAATTGGAGGAATCTTGGTGGGCTCTTGATTTGGTGGAGAAGCCTTTTCTGGCACAGGAGGAGTCACAGGCTGGCTAGAATGGCTTCTTTCATTTGGCGGCAATGGAGCATCCTCGGGACCCACGGTTCGATTTCTTAATGTGATGAGATGTACTTGTGCCTTCGGGTTTGTTTCGGTATTACTAGGTAACGCGCCTTGTGGTCTCTCGGAGAAATTTTGAGCTAGTTGATTTAATTGTTTTTCAACGTTTTGAATGCTAGCTTGTTGATTTCTAAAATTCGATTCCAATTGTTGAAATCGATCCGAGTTTTTCTTTTCAGTGTCAGAGATGAGGCGAGATACAGTATCTTCAAGCCTTTCTCTTCCACTTTGTTGTTGAGAGAAATTTTGTGGTTGTTGAAAATTAGTTCGTTGGTTTTGTTGGTTACTACTACTGCCGGGATCTCTCCAACCAAGATTTGGGTGGTTACGCCATCCTTGGTTGTAGGTACCCGTTGGAGGACCCGACGGCCTAGGTCTATTATCCATGTAGTTTACCGTTTCTGTTTGTTCATCTAATTCTTTCATACAACTCCAATTTTCATGTGACCCACCACACCCTTCACAAGCCATAACCGAGGCCGTCTTTGTCATTTCTAGCTTTTTGATTTTTGAAGAGAGGGCCTCGATTTGGGCTTGTAAAGAGGTGCTTTCATCAACCTTATGGGCGCCCGGGGCAATAGATTTATTACCTCGGGGAGTCTGCCATTGAAAATTGGTTTGAGCAATTTCCTCAATTTGGTTATATATTTCATTTGGGCGACGATTACCTAAAAGTCCCCCGGAGCTTGAATCAAGTGTTTGTCTTGTGTGTGGCAACAACCCATTGTAGAAAGTGGATACTTGTTGCCATACCGCTAGACCATGGTGAGGACACTTTCTTAGAAGCTCCTTGAACCTTTCCCAAGTTTCATATAACGATTCCCCATCCTCTTGTGAGTATGTATTAATTTCAGTCATTAATTTAGCCGTTTTAGCAGGAGGGAAATACTTATATAAAAACTTTTGGGCAAGTTCATCCCAGGTGTTTACCGATCCAACCGGGAGGGTGTTAAGCCAAGCCTTAGCTCGGTCTTTTAGTGAAAATGGAAACATTCGAAGGCGGATGGCGTCATTTGATGCTCCATTGATCCGAAAGGTATCACATATTTCTAAGAAGTTAGTAATATGTAGATGGGGATCCTCGTCCGCAAGCCCGTGGAAGGTTGCGGAGTTTTGGAGCATTTGTATCAAATGCGGCCGAAGTTCGAAGTTGTTGGCCTCGACATTTGGTGCATTGATAGCGGCGCCGAGATTGCCTACGGTAGGCCGTAGGTAATCCATGAGGGTACGTTGGTCCGCCATTGGAAGTGGGTTCCCCGAAGCTTTCTCTTGATTTTTAGCTTTGAGTCTTTTTCTGAGAAAGCGTTCGGATTCTTCTAGGGGTTCTTTTATGTCTCTACTAGAACTGGAGCTCATTGATGCGTGCGAAGTGTTACTTATTTTAGGTGTATATTTTAAGCCCTTTTTAACACTTATTTTAGCCAAGTTTTAAATTTATAAAACACGATATTTTACTAACACTAAACACACATATGGGTAAGTGCACCCATCGTTGAGTGTAGTATAGCGTTGGTAAGATACCGAGGTCGTCCAAGGACACAAGAGCTTTTAGTACCGGTTTATCCTCAACGTCTAACCAAAATAAAAGTTTAGAAAAATGTTTTAAACTAAAAAAAAAAAAAAAACTAACTAAAATGCTGAAAATAAAAATAAAAGAAAAAACAGATAGACAAGATGAATCACTTGGTTCCGACTCGTATCTAGTATAACCTTTGATTATTTCCGCACTTTTGCACATAATTAAGAGATTATCTTAGTTATTGTAGTAGGCCCCTCTTTTGAAGGTGACGTTACCCTCACCCCAGTAGTTTGAGTCAGCAGGGATACAATCCTAAAAGGGTGGATTATTGGAAGATAATGAATTAAGTTATTAATGCAGTATTGTGGTAGGCCCCGCTTTTGGCGGCGACGTTACCCTCGGCTAAGTAGTCTGAGTCAGCAGGGATACAGTCCTAAATAGCCGGGTTATAGTATTAATAGTAGTTAACTTATGAGGGGATCAAAGAGTTTGGACCCCCGCCATCCAATACCGTGAAGTATTGAAGGAGGTCCTACTAAATTTGACCCAGGTCCATTGCAGGACCTCTAAACGTTGAACAATGGCAAGACCTTTACCAAACCGTTCCCTTAACCCCCGACCAGGTAGCCAACATACCTCCATATAGACCGTGGAGATATGAATGGTGAAAATCTTTTATTTTATATAGACAGTAAAATAATGCCAAGACACCACGGACAAACGATAAGGAAAGATCACCTTCAACATAAGTAACTAGCTATTAAAGTCATTAATACAAAACCAAATAAAAAGTGCAAAAGATTAGAAATAAAAAGTATTATACTAGACACTTTGTCTTCACCAAGTGATGTAAGAGACTTAGGCAAACATGGCCTTGATTGTCAAGAACTCTTACGATCAATCTTGGATCCCGAGACGACTCACACACTCTATGATGTAAATATCAAGAGGACTTTGTGGGTTAAGGGTTAGGCTAGGGTTAAAGGTAGGTGGTTGGGTTAGTGGTTAGTAAAAAAAAAGCTAAAAGCGTAACAAGTGTCGGTTTTCGTATTTTTGCAACTTTTTATTTTGATGAAGCTTTTATTCAAACTAAGTTATTTTTTATTAACTTGTTTGTTTATTTTTCTTTTTGCTTCATCATTATCACACATATTTTTTTATTTTTTTATTTATTTTTATTTTTTTTTACGAAGAACCGAACTTGTTACTAAAATAAAGGGTAAAAAATGAAAAAGGTTTTGGTGGGTAAAAGGGTTTTTGTTTGGGTGATGAAACGAAAAGGTTTAGGCTCAAAGGGGCTAACTAGGGGGATTTTTGGGTAGGTGGTAAAAGAAAAAGAAAAAATAATGGTGTAGAAATAAAAAGGGTTAGTCCTAATGCCTCCATCATTTACTTACTCGGGTTTAAGTTGATAAGGACCGAGAATGTATTGTCATGGCAAGTTCTAGAGTCGTAAGAACCAAGCGGCTATTCACACAAGAAACGAAAAATGAGCATTTAGTAAAATGATATGTAATTGTGTGCTCAATAAAGGCTCAAAACTCACTTTTGTGGGAATGGGTTTTTATGTGATCAAGTATATATAATTAAATTTTAAATAAGTTTGTTATGCCTTTTCATAATTTTCTTATGTTGGTTCTTTTTATCACTACGCTATCGGTTGTAAATTTGTAAAAATATAACCTTTTTGAGAACTTGAACTTCCCGAGTTAAACCTAGACAAGTAAAAAAAATGAAATTTTTGAAAAAGTTTGGGGTGATTAGCGGTTCCAATAGAGTTTTGTGTAAGGCTTGTATTTAGGACTTTGCAAAATTCAAGGTTTTAGCATCCCCCCCCCCCACACTTAAATTACACATTGTCCTCAATGTGTCCCAAAAATAAATTTTTAGGTTGATTAGATGTGTAAAATAGTGTTTAAAAAGCAAAAATTTGTGTTACTGGGCACTGAACACGGCCCCGTGTTATCCGGGCACGGCCCCGTGTTCAAGTGCCAGTAACAGAATTAAAACAAGAGAAACAGAAGTCTGGACACGGGGGCGTGTTGGGTGAACACGGCCCGTGTCCAGTTACCTGAACTGGGCGTTTTTCTGCAGGTGGTTCAGCACGGGGCCGTGTTGGTTGGGCACGGCCCGTGTTGAACCTTCTGAAATTGAGAGAATTGCCGGGTTGCCTTGTTCTTGTGCATGGGTTTATTTTTATCGTTCCCCTTTTCATCCTTTACCACCATGAGTGTGTTTTATTCATTACAAACCATCCAAACCTTAAAACCATCATTTCATTTCATCATAGAGAGAACTTACACAGTCCTAAATTAAACTAGATAATAAAAACTTAGCTAAATAGGTCAGGAGGTACACGAGGTTATCATAGAGAGTTCTACTATTCTAAGAAAATTTCGAGAATAGTTTCCCGATATAGTAGGACTTTTAGCCGAAGGATTTCTTCCCTAAATGCTGTTTAAAGCCATTCTTCGATCTCCCTAGGAAGAAAGAATGCGGCTTCATTTTCTTCCGCAACTGGTGGCTGAGGAGGAACATTCACCGGGACTCCTTGCACCACTCTTCGCGGAGGCTCTTGGTGCATGGCGTACCATTCGGCTGGAATGACAACTTCGGGTACCATGTTCCATGCCCTTTGGGTAATTATGGGTACCAAAGGCGGGGAGGCGAGAAGGTTCAACCTCTGGTGCAAGAGGTTTACTTTATGGAGACAGCCCTCCAGCCCCACTGTAAGATGGTTGATACGGTCGACCAATGCTTCCTCCACTCCCGTCATTTCATCAATAGCCTCCCTTAGAGCGTAAACATAGTTTACAAGAGAGTCTTCTGCTGTTGAAGATCTCCTCCCTTGTCGGTTATTTCTTGAAGATGATCCGCTTGTTCTGCTTGCCATTTTCTGTGAAGGAAACCGAAGAAAGCTAAATTTTTACAAAATAGAGCCCCGGACACGGCCCCGTGCTCGCTGAGCACGGCCCCGTGTCCATTTGTCTGCAGGATTTTATGCTAAGGAATCTTGGAGTTTTAAATTATGCTCATGATTTTTAGCTAGTTTTTAGGCTTAGATAATTTAAAATAAAGTTATACAACTAACTTTAAACAAGAATCCTTAGCAAATAATCTTACAAACTTCACATAGAGGGTTGGAATCAAGGGATTTCCAAGCTTCCATGGAGGAAATTTTGAAAAATTTTGAAAGAGGAGGAAATGAGTAAAAGTGGAAGGGACAAGAGGTTCCTTTGGAACCTTCTTTTAGCACTTACCTAGGATGGTATGAGTGAAAATCCCAGGAATCTCTGTCAATTGAAGTGGTAAAAAATGAGCAGGAATCAGGCTGCATTTAAAGAAAACGACAGTGCACTGGACACGGCCCCGTGTTGACTGGACACGGCCCCGTGTTCAGAGGAAATCCTGACACATTTTGTCCGTATTCTGACCAAATCAGCAGAGAATCTTTTTGGTGAGCACGGGGGCGTGTTGACCTGGACACGGCCCCGTGTCTGGAGGCTGTTTTATGGAATTTTGCTACTTCTAAGGGTCTCGTTGAAATCGGGTGGTTCCTTACTGGTTGGAACAACCCCAAAGTGCCTAAGATACCTTAATTGTCCTAGACTAAGGCGAGAACGCAAGAGGTTGTCGGTGAGGGTAATTCCTATTTTTATTCTAGGTGGACAAGTCCAACCCTTTCCCGGGCTCTTGTTAAAGAAGGTGTATGCCGAATCGCTCAGGTCTATGTATGCACCGAACGAAGTCGATGGAGAGTCCTTCACGGCACAATCGACACAGGGACGACTATCGTCCAAGTCTTTGCTAGGTACGAAGGTATTTTCGGGAGCAACGAGGTTGTCGGAATGCGGTTCCAACTTTTCTTCATGGTTATCGTCTTGGGGTGGATCAATAAAATCCTTCCTAAGTTCTTCTAACCAATTTAGAACTAGCTCTTCTAGGTGAAATAACTCGTCAAGGAGCATTTCCCCTAGAATATCTGGCTGGGCGCATTCGAGGGAGAAATAGTGCTTATTTTTACTTTCGCCCCTCTTAAGGTTGTGAGAAGTTGGTGGGTCCATGTAGTGGGGCCTATAATTTAGGAAGTAGCATTTTACTTCTTCATGTTTGCCACCACATAATTGACACCACGTACCATAAGAGTGCCGAAAGTAAAAATAATTACTATCACTCATGTTTATGTCAGAAATTACCAACCGCCGGGATCTAACGGTTCTGTTTTCAGTAACTGAAACTTGGGCACGGGGGCGTGTTGAGTGGGCACGGCCCCGTGTTCAGCTTACTGTCTGATGTAAAACAGGATTGCCAGTTCCAATGATTGAGCACGGGGGCGTGTTCAGCGGGCACGGCCCGTGCTGAGCTCTGCAGAAGCTGAAAAACTAAGAAAAATCCTAAAAAATTAAAAAGAAAAATAAAAAAATGATTAGGCCGTTGATTCCTAACTTTCTTAAAATCCTTGTGTCCCCGGCAGCGGCGCCAAAAACTTGATGCGTGCGAAGTGTTACTTATTTTAGGTGTATATTTTAAGCCCTTTTTAACACTTATTTTAGCCAAGTTTTAAATTTATAAAACACGATATTTTACTAACACTAAACACACATATGGGCAAGTGCACCCATCGCTGAGTGTAGTATAGCGTTGGTAAGATACCGAGGTCGTCCAAGGACACAAGAGCTTTTAGTACCGGTTTATCCTCAACGTCTAACCAAAATAAAAGTTTAGAAAAATGTTTTAAACTAAAAATAAAAATAAAAATAAAAACTAACTAAAATGCTGAAAATAAAAATAAAAGAAAAAACAGATAGACAAGATGAATCACTTGGTTCCGACTCGTATCTAGTATAACCTTTGATTATTTCCGCACTTTTGCACATAATTAAGAGATTATCTTAGTTATTGTAGTAGGCCCCTCTTTTGAAGGTGACGTTACCCTCACCCCAGTAGTTTGAGTCAGCAGGGATACAATCCTAAAAGGGTGGATTATTGGAAGATAATGAAGGCCCCGCTTTTGGCGGTGACGTTACCCTCGGCTAAGTAGTCTGAGTCAGCAGGGATACAGTCCTAAATAGCCGGGTTATAGTATTAATAGTAGTTAACTTATGAGGGGATCAAAGAGTTTGGACCCCCGCCATCCAATACCGTGAAGTATTGAAGGAGGTCCTACTAAATTTGACCCAGGTCCATTGCAGGACCTCTAAACGCTGAACAATGGCAAGACCTTTACCAAACCGTTCCCTTAACCCCCGACCAGGTAGCCAACATACCTCCATATAGACCGTGGAGATATGAATGGTGAAAATCCTTTATTTTATATAGACAGTAAAATAATGCCAAGACACCACGGACAAACGATAAGGAAAGATCACCTTCAACATAAGTAACTAGTTATTAAAGTCATTAATACAAAACCAAATAAAAAGTGCAAAAGATTAGAAATAAAAAGTATTATACTAGACACTTTGTCTTCACCAAGTGATGTAAGAGACTTAGGCAAACATGGCCTTGATTGTCAAGAACTCTTACGATCAATCT
The DNA here is from genome assembly GCA_030545235.1 of Helianthus tuberosus. Taxonomy (NCBI): domain Eukaryota; kingdom Viridiplantae; phylum Streptophyta; class Magnoliopsida; order Asterales; family Asteraceae; genus Helianthus; species Helianthus tuberosus. The sequence goes on from JARYGA010046105.1 coordinate 1,466,200, forward strand.
TGGATCCCGAGACGACTCACACACTCTACGATGGACAATGGATGATGGTGGTGGATGATGGTGTTGTGATGGTGGTGGGTGGTGGATGAAGTGCGAGAGAGGTGGTGTGCCAAGGGATGAGATGAAATGAATCCAAGCACTCCTATTTATAGGCTGAACAGATAGCTGGGCACGGCCCCGTGTCTGCTGGGCACGGCCCCGTGTCCGTCTGACAATCTCTCTCCTCATTAATTGTAATTCGCAATTACAATAAATGCGCCTGCTGTACTTTCGACACGCCCCCGTGTCCGCTGAGCACGGCCCCGTGATGGGCAATAGAAGCTTCTATAGGTTTGTCTTTTCTGCTGCTTCTTGGGCACGGCCCCGTGCTGGCTGAGCACGGGGCGTGTTCAGTCTTCTGGTTTCTCTACTTTGCTTTGGAAGGTGCCGTTGAGGGGTCGGGCAGTCCACTAATATTCCTTTTCTTGTATTTATGTTGGATTTAGCTGTCTTTTTGCTTCTTTTGCGTTTTTGAGCTCAATTAATCCTGAAAATACAAAAGGAAGACAAAAACACTCTTTTTCCAATATTAGTACTTAAAAAGGGTTAGTTTTATGCCTTATTTGATGTAATTTATATGTTGCATTTTACACACATCACTCATGCACTACGTAGGAGGGTCAAATGTGGCACCTGGGTTCCAAGTCCTGCAATAAAAACAGAAAAGAACGTTGGTCAGAAAGTTCACCACGGCCCCGTGCTCAGTGAACACGGCCCGTGGTCAGAGATACAGTAATTGTTTTCTGGATTCCCAGTTACTGGGAGTTGGACACGACCCCGTGATGCACCGACACGGCCCCGTGTTCAGCTCTCTGTAACTCAGAAAATAAAAACTGCCAGTGATGATGCTGGGCACGGCCCGTGTCTGACCGGGAACGGCCCGTGCTGAGCTCTGCAGAAGCTGAAAAACTAAGAAAATCCTAAAAAAAATTAAAAAGAAGAAAAAAAATGATTAGGCCGTTGATTCCTAACTTTCTTAAAATCCTTGTGTCCCCGGCAACGGCGCCAAAAACTTGATGCGTGTGAAGTGTTACTTATTTTAGGTGTATATTTTAAGCCCTTTTTAACACTTATTTTAGCCAAGTTTTAAATTTATAAAACACGATATTTCACTAACACTAAACACACATATGGGCAAGTGCACCCATCGTTGAGTGTAGTATAGCGTTGGTAAGATACCGAGGTCGTCCAAGGACACAAGAGCTTTTAGTACCGGTTTATCCTCAACGTCTAATCAAAATAAAAGTTTAGAAAAAGGTTTTAAACTAAGAAAAATAAAAACTAACTAAAATGCTGAAAATAAAAGAAAAACAGATAGACAAGATGAATCACTTGGTTCCGACTCGTATCTAGTATAACCTTTGATTATTTCCGCACTTTTGCACATAATTAAGAGATTATCTTAGTTATTGTAGTAGGCCCCTCTTTTGAAGGTGACGTTACCCTCACCCCAGTAGTTTGAGTCAGCAGGGATACAATCCTAAAAGGGTGGATTATTGGAAGATAATGAATTAAGTTATTAATGCAGTATTGTGGTAGGCCCCGCTTTTGGCGGTGACGTTACCCTCGGCTAAGTAGTCTGAGTCAGCAGGGATACAGTCCTAAATAGCCGGGTTATAGTATTAATAGTAGTTAACTTATGAGGGGATCAAAGAGTTTGGACCCCCGCCATCCAATACCGTGAAGTATTGAAGGATGTCCTACTAAATTTGACCCAGGTCCATTGCAGGACCTCTAAACGCTGAACAATGGCAAGACCTTTACCAAACCGTTCCCTTAACCCCCCGACCAGGTAGCCAACATATCTCCATATAGACCGTGGAGATATGAATGGTGAAAATCCTTTATTTTATATAGACAGTAAAATAATGCCAAGACACCACGGACAAACGATAAGGAAAGATCACCTTCAACATAAGTAACTAGTTATTAAAGTCATTAATACAAAACCAAATAAAAAGTGCAAAAGATTAGAAATAAAAAGTATTATACTAGACACTTTGTCTTCACCAAGTGATGTAAGAGACTTAGGCAAACATGGCCTTGATTGTCAAGAACTCTTACGATCAATCTTGGATCCCGAGACGACTCACACACTCTACGATGGACAATGGATGATGGTGGTGGATGATGGTGTTGTGATGGTGGTGGGTGCTGGATGAAGTGTGAGAGAGGTGGTGTGCCAAGGGATGAGATGAAATGAATCCAAGCACTCCTATTTATAGGCTGAACAGAGAGCTGGGCACGGCCCCGTGTCCGCTGGGCACGGACCCGTGTCCGTCTGACAATCTCTCTCCTCATTAATTGTAATTCGCAATTACAATAAATGCGCCTGCTGTACTTTCGACACGCCCCCGTGTCCGCTGAGCACGGCCCGTGGTGGGCAATAGAAGCTTCTATAGGTTTGTCTTTTCTGCTGCTTCTTGGGCACGGCCCCGTGCTGGCTGAGCACGGGGCGTGTTCAGTCTTCTGGTTTCTCTACTTTGCTTTGGAAGGTGCCGTTGAGGGGTCGGGCAGTCCATTAATATTCCTTTTCTTGTATTTATGTTGGATTTAGCTGTCTTTTTGCTTCTTTTGCGTTTTTGAGCTCATTTAATCCCGAAAATACAAAAGGAAGACAAAAACACTCTTTTTCCAATATTAGTACTTAAAAAGGGTTAGTTTTATGCCTCATTTGATGTAATTTATATGTTGCATTTTTCATACATCAGTATCGTGTACAAGATCGTAGGAACCAGTTTTCATTGATTCTAAATTCTCGACGGTTATTCCAACAGTTCTTGGTTGATGCTTATACGATGATTGAGAGCGAGCGACTTAACTTTATAAGATTTCAGCAACATGATCTCAGGTCTGATACATATGAGAGTATCCGCAAACTAAGATCTAACGGCCAACAAGATTTGTCTAAGGTTGGAAAACGTATTTTCCTTCCATCTTCGTTTACAGGTGGGTCACGATATATGATGCAAAATTATCTAGACGCTATGGCTATTTGTAAATGGTATGGTTATCCTGACTTTTTTATAACCATTACCTGCAATCCCAAGTGGCCGGAGGTTCAAAGGTTTCTTAAGGACACAAATCTTAATCCGGAGGATAGGCCTGATATTCTATCGCGAATGTTTAAAATAAAGCTTGATGCAATTTGCAAAGATTTGAAAGACCGTCATTTGTTTGGAAAAGCTGCAGCTGGTATGTAATAAATTTTACCTTTTTAAACATGATCTCAATGATATGTAACAGTTTGTTACCTTTTTGTGTAGTTGTTTACACTATTGAGTTTCAGAAACGAGGATTGCCTCATGCGCATATGTGCTTATTCATGGAGAATGATTACAAATTTCCAACTGTAGACCATGTTGATCAGTTTATTTCTGCAGAAATCCCTGATATAAACGAAGACCCGGAACTATATACGCTTGTGAAAGACCATATGATTCACGGTCCATGTGGTATCGCTAGAATGAGCTCTCCATGTATGGTTGATAGAAAATGTTCAAAAGGTTTTCCCAAGCAATTTCAAGATCACTCAACCTTGGATTGTAACGGATTTCCCTTATACAGAAGAAGAGATGACGGTGCTTTCGTTTTAAAAAATAGAATTGAGTTAGACAACAGAAGTGTTGTACCTTACAACAAAAATCTTTTGAAAAGATATCAGGCACATATAAACGTTGAATGGTGCAACCAAGCGGCGTCAATAAAGTATTTGTTCAAATATATTAATAAAGGGCCTGATAGAGCAACAGTTGCTGTGGTTCCGAGCAATAATGAAAACGAGCAACCAGAAAATGATGAAATTAAAGAGTATTATGATTGTAGGTATATATCGGCTTGTGAAGCCTCTTGGAGGATTTTTTCGAATGAAGTTAATTATAGGAGCCCTTCTGTTATGAGGTTGCCTTTCCATCTTCCTGGACAACAAACAGTTTATTTCGGTCCTGATGAAGATATTAATCACGTCCTAAACAAGCCATCTGTGAACTCATCAATGTTTTTGTCTTGGATGCAACGTAATCAAGATCCTAACGACACCGTTGCACGTACACTAACATATGTACAGTTTCCACGTTTTTATGTGTGGAAGCTTGACCAGCGTATATGGGTTCCGAGAATAAAAGGAAAAACAATTGGCAGAATTCATTCCGTTTCTCCGTCTACTGGTGAAGCCTACTATTTAAGAATTCTTCTTAACAAAGTTAAAGGACCAACATCGTTTGATGATATTAAAACAGTTAACGGTCGAGTGTACGATACTTTTAGAGATGCTTGCTATGCGCTTGGTTTGTTGAATGACGACTCGGAGTACATTGAGGCCATCAAAGAAGCAAATATATGAGGTAGCGCATGTTATATTCGCAATTTATTCGCCACCATGTTACTGTCAAGCACTTTATCTAGACCTGAAGTAGTATGGGAAAGCACATGGAAGTATATGACAGATGATTTTCTTTACAGATTCTCAAAGTATCATCATGTTTCAGGTAAAATTATAAAATTCATATTATATTTTTGTTACAGTTACTAGGAATTTACCATTAAATTTATATGTTATTCTGAATTTTCACAGGTTTATCAATTCCTGATGAGCAACTAAAGAACTATGTTTTATGCGAAATTGAGAAGTTTTTAACTCGAAATAATTCATCGCTTCGAAGATTTGTATCAATGCCTTACCCAGATACTTCATCTTTAGATAACTTTCGCTGCCGATTGATTAACGAAGAGCTTGCCTACGACAGAACAGATTTACAAAATGTTTATCAAGGTCAGGTGAATTTGTTAACGGATGAACAACGTTCAGTATATGAAGAAATTATGAACGCAGTTGATGGAGACAATGGAGGAGTATTTTTTGTTTACGGTTATGGCGGGACTGGTAAAACATTTTTATGGAAAACATTGTCTGCTGCAATTAGGTCAAAAGGTGAGATCGTATTAAACGTTGCATCTAGCGGAATTGCATCATTGCTATTGGATGGAGGAAGAACGGCGCATTCTAGGTTTCATATACCTTTAAATCTTAATGAGGATTCTGTTTATCACATTAAACCTGACGATGATGTAGCTAAATTACTACAACAGACCAAACTCATTATATGGGATGAAGCTCCTATGGTTCATAAACATGCATTTGAGGCTTTGGATAGAACTATGCATGACATTTTCAATATCTCTAATTCATCCAGATCTGATGTATTATTTGGAGGAAAGGTTATTGTTTTTGGTGGTGATTTTAGGCAAATATTACCTGTTGTTCCAAACGGTGGACGACAAGAAATTGTGAATGCCTCATTATGTTCGTCTTATTTGTGGAGGAAGTGTAAGTTGTTGACGTTAACTAGAAACATGAGGTTAACCGTTGGAAGACCGTCATTTGAACTTGAAGAGATCAATAATTTTGCAAAATGGTTGTTGGACGTTGGTCAGGGAAATGTTGGTGGTTCGAATGATGGTGAAGCAATAATTGAAATACCACCTGAGCTTTTAATTGACAACACATCTGATCCAATTTCTAGCCTGATTGATTTTGTCTATCCGTCAATCTTGGAGAACTACAACGATCGTAATTACTTTAGTACTAGAGCTGTACTTGCGCCTAAGAATGAGGTGGTTCACGAGATTAACGACAGATTGTTGGCACTTTTCCCAGGTGAAGAAAAAGAGTATCTTAGTTCAGACAGTCTATGCCCTACTGAAGATGGCAATGCTATTCAGCAAAAGTTATACTCACCCGATGTGCTGAATGGTCTTAAAGTATCTGGTTTACCAAATCATAGGTTAGTGCTTAAAGTTGGTGTTCCAATAATGTTGTTACGAATATTGACCAACGAAATGGTTTGTGTAACGGTACAAGGTTAAAGGTTACAAAACTTTACAGCCGTGTAATTGAAGCTGAGATAATTTCAGGTGGAAATATTGGTTCACGGACATTCATACCTAGAATGAATTTGGTACCTTCGGATAGAAAGATTCCTTTTGCATTTCAAAGGAGGCAATTTCCAATAACGGTATGTTTTGCGATGACGATTAACAAAAGCCAGGGCCAGTCGCTATCTAAGGTTGGTTTGTACTTAAGACAACCAGTTTTCACACATGGTCAATTGTACGTAGCTTTATCTAGGGTTACAACACGAGATGGAATCAAGTTACTAATACTTGACAATGAAGGCAGACCTACAAATAAAACAATGAATGTTGTATATAAAGAGATATTCAATTGCTTGTGAATTTTTTATGTTTATCATGTATTTATCTTAGTTCACATACTTTCTATCATTTTTGTTTCTATTCGAACGAACGTATAAAACTATTTACGCGTTAAAGTATAAATTGTTTTTTGTTTAGCAACCCGTGTTTTGCCATTTGTCCTTTTATTACCCATCTTACTGCCAATATAAAACCGTTTTTTTTTTCCTACCTTAGTTCCCATTTCCTTTTTCATCTATTCCTTTGAAATCCTTTCAAATAAAATGGTACCTACAATTCCCCTGTTTCATATTTTTTCATGTGTTAATGTAAATTTAGATGTCAACACTGCCGGTTCAAGTCTTATTCGCCAAAAGGCATGAAAACATCATGAAGATTTCGTTAAGAAAAAACTTAATATCTAACGAACATTAGGTAGATGTAGTATTGGCAATTTGTCAACAATCTTAAAATATTATTCTTTCGAAATAACAGTTTAACGATTAAACGTTTACAATTTGTATGTGTTTAGTTGTTGTTAAGCCACCCGTGTATTACACGGGTACTTAGACTAGTATTGTATTACAATAAAAGAAAAAAACATTTATTTATAAAAAAAAGGACAAAACAAAGTTTTACCAACTTATTATAAGTCTAGAACTAAATATATAAAACACATGACTTAACATAATTAGTGCTAGAAGCCCAACAAATGTCATCAGATTATAAACTAGATTATAAATTGTTATTTACCATATCCTAATTTTATCTCATCATAATTGGTATAAAATGAATGTTTAACGGAGATAAGAAAACCAAAGGGGTTAAAGCCCATATTTGTCAAATTCATTGTCATTAAATAAAACATATTAAAAGAAACCAGAAGAAAGAATGAAATTATATTCTTTAATAATAGATACAACAGTGAGCAACATTGCATTACTTTTTCATATTTAACACTAGTGTATTTAACATGTAAACTATCAAATATGATATGATATTTTTATTTCTAAACACACAATAAGCTGTTACTACAAACAAGCATACTTATACACTAGATATACTTATACTCGAACCAAATCATTAAAAGTATTTACAAATCGAACACCTCAGGGAAACTACATAAAACTCAACTATTTCAAGAACAAGCAAGCTATTATTATTGCAATAAACTAACTTTACGGACACACGATGTAAACAAATAAAAAGTAGACTTTACTCAAATATTAACAAAACAAAATCAAACTATATTTACAATTACGGAGAAAAATTAAAATATAAATTGAATAATTCATAACGACAACGGTTACATAAACAATACTGATGAACAACTTTCTGTTCTTAAAAGAACTCTACCACAAAAGAAACCATATAATTACAACATTACGAAATTAAAAGAAACCACAGAAACAACTAATTTTTTTTTTACACAGATAGATAGATAAAAATTATTTATACAAATTACACATACATTACGAAACCTTTTATGTTGTCATTTAAAATAATTAATAATTTCTACGAGTACAATATTGTATGAAAAAATAATTTACCTTGTGATAATTTGATCCAACTCCAAAAGCAAATCGTGCAATAACGTATTTTGTAACAACTAGCCTATTAATATTGTAGAGATAAGAAAGAAAGATTGGGGAGATAGATATCTCTATTGATATATAAAATGGATTACATATGCCTCTATTTATAGGCTTACAAGAATGGGGGTTAAATATATAAAGAGTCAAAAGAAAAGTGGATAGTCACACAATTAATACATAATAATTCATAACAGAGGTATACTTTTATACTTTTTTTTTAATTTTATTTAATTGTTTTTCAAAGATATACTTTTAGAAACATACAAATGAGGTGCTTGAAAAATATGTGGAGGTATACTTTTATACTTTTTTTTAATTTTATTTAATTGTTTTTCAAAGATATACTTTTAGAAACATACTTTATAAGTAAAAAAGTTTTGTTTACATGAGGCTATAAAAGATTGCTTCTTGATGAGTTTAGCTAGCTATATATTGCAATTTATGTAAACAGGCATTTAAATTTTATGATATATTATTATATCTTTTATGTTACCATTATTACATGTAACAATATGTAATTTCGGTGATGAGATGTTTGGTAAAAAAAATGAGTTATAGTTTTTTTAATGTACAACCCCGTGTAATACAAGGGTTTCTAACTGTCACGGCCCTCGGCCCCGGTTTGACCCGGTCCAGAGCCGCGAGGCAGGAAATTTTGTGGTATTAAATTAAACGACAGCGGAAGTCTTTTTAAGCAGGATCTTTTAATATTAAAACTGCCCGTTTTCATAACTTAGGGATAAATCCCATAATTTACAATAAGGTGATTTCACTGGGAAATCTTTATTTCTCAAAACATGTTTTTTTATTTATTTACATTGAGCCACTTTTCTAAGTTTGTAGTGCTCCATGGCACTTTTTCTTTGCTCACAACAGATCACCTGAAACATGTTTGAAAAAGGTTTTGTCAGCGGGGAAATACTGAGTGAATCATTCAGTTTACTAAAACGACTCATTTGTTATAATTTACAGTATTAAGAGAGATTACAATGTTTCTGATATCAACCCAATTACCCACAGTATTTGTCACTCGACTCATTTCGGTGACTGTGGTCATATCCCCCATTGGCTGCCCCAATGGTGACGAATATCACTAATTAGGTTCGCCCACCTTAAGTGATAACAACGGTAGTAATGTGCACAATACCCCACATACCGGCTGTAATTGAAGACTACATAAACTTAATCACTGTAATTATAACTTTTGGAAAATAATTTGGAGTATTGTAAAACAGTTAATAAAAAGAGAATGACTCACATTGCAGATTTAACGAGCAGAGTATAAGCCTACTGATTAGCCTTGATTAACCTAATTTAAATAACAATGCACACACAAACGGGTTAGTAACTAATACAGCAGTTACGACAATTCACGAGATTAAACCCTCACAACGATTAATAAGGTGCAATACTTAACAATTCAACGGATTCACAACGAATGACAGAGTATAGTCCGAGTTCGAACAGCACTCAAACATTCAAGTCGAAATCACGATGAATAACAAAGTATAAACTCAATTTGAGTGGCACTTAAACAATCGTTGGATAGTTACAATCGATAGGATGTTGAATCGTAATAGCGATCGAGTTATTACCCTGATTGCGGCAGCGTTTCGAGATTAGTGTGTGTTGTGTACTGTTTCTGTTATAACTCAACGTAGAAATTGAGTTTGGACGTCGAATTAACAGCAAACTTCAAGTGCCAACCACACCTATTTATACTGAAATTTTGTCTTCCTCGTGTGTCGCGACAGGGACATGTGCACCTGTCGCGTGGCGCGACGGGTCTATTTTCTAGCCTATGGTGGACACGTTTAGGGGTAGCTTGGCTGAGTTGATTGTACGACTGAATTCTTATTCTACAGCCAATTGTGAAGATAATCGTCCACTAGGGTTTATCCTCCCCTGAGTTTTAGGGGTCCTGATCTTGATTCCGATTGTTATGAAAATTTTAGGGTTTATGCGGAATTACTTGGGTTTCTCAATTAGGGTTTCCTTAATAGACAATTAACATATTAAGTATTAATTTTAGTGAGAGTTGTTACATCCTCCCCACCTTAAGAAAAATCTCGTCCTCGAGATTTACTGGAATAAATGAGGATATTTCCGCTTCATTTCTGATTCCAGCTCCCAAGTGTATTCTGGTCCTCTCTTTGAATCCCATTTGACTTTGACTAGCACTAGTCGCCTGTGTTTGAGAAACTTGACTTTCTTGTCTTCTATTTGCAGTGGTTTCTCTACGAATTTTAACTTTTCATTTACCTCTACATCTTGAAGAGGTACTACCAGGGATTCGTCTGATAAACATTTCTTGAGATTGGATACATGAAACACATCATGTACTCCAGCTAATTCTTCTGGTAGTTGTAATCGATAAGCAACTGGTCCTATTCGTTGCATTACTAGAAATGGTCCTACGTACCTTGGAATCAGTTTTCCTTTCTTACCAAATCGTACTACTCCTTTCCAAGGAGAGACTTTCAAAAGTACTTTATCTCCAACTTGAAATTCTAGTGGCTTGCGGCGATTGTATGCATAGCTTTTCTGGCGATCTCTAGCAGTCTTCAGTCTTTCTTTGATTTGAGTTATCTTGTCTGTGGTCTCTTGTACAATTTCTAGACCTGATAATTGACTTTCTCCTATTTGTGCCCAACAAACTGGAGTTCTGCACTTGCATCCATACAGTGCTTCGAATGGGGCAGCTTCGATGCTTGAATGATAACTATTGTTATAGGAGAATTCAATTAAGGGTAAGTGGTTATCCCAATTACCACCAAAATCAATTACACATGCTCGGAGCATGTCTTCCAAGGTTTGGATCGTCCTTTCACTTTTTCCGTCTGTTTGAGGATGATATGCAGTACTTAAGTTGAGTCGGGTTCCCATTGTTTCCTGGAAACTAGTCCAGAAATGGGAAGTGAAACGACTATCCCTATCTGATACAATGGAGAGTGGGACTCCATGTAAAGATACTACTTCATCTACGTACAACTTGGCTAGCCTTTCCATGCTAAATGTTTCCTTCATTGGTAGAAAATGAGCTGATTTGGTTAATCAATCCACAATTACCCAAATTGCATCATTACCTTTTCTGGTTTTGGGTAACTTAGTAACAAAATCCATTGTTATGAGTTCCCATTTCCATACAGGCATTTCTAACTGTTGTAGTAGTCCTGAAGGTTTCTGGTGTTCGGCCTTAACTTGTGAACAAGTAAGACACTTAGATACATAACTAGCTATATCCTTTTTCATTCCTATCCACCAGAAATTGTTCCTTAAATCTTGGTACATCTTATTGTTTCCTGGATGTACGGTATACCTAGATTTATGAGCTTCTTCTAAAATCTTATTTCTTAATTCTCCCTGCTTAGGTACCCAAATTCTTTTCTTGTGGAATCTCCAAATTCCATCATTTCCTTGCTCTAGTTCTTTTACATAACCTTTCATTCCTTCAGCATTGTCCTTGATTGCTGTTTCCTGAACTTTCTTCAATTGTTCCATTAAATCTACTTGTAGATTTAATCGAAGAGCACGGACTCGCTTTTGCTTCTCCTGATACTTACGACTTAAGGCATCTGCGACTACGTTTGCTTTTCCTTCGTGATATTGAATATCACAGTCGTAATCGCTTAGGATTTCCATCCATCTTCTTTGCCTCATATTTAACTCTTTTTGCTCAAATATGTACCTTAAACTTTTATGATCTGTATAAATAGTAAACTTACTTCCATACAGATAATGTCTCCAGATTTTAAGGGCAAAATTATGGCTCCTAATTCTAAGTCATGAGTCGTATAATTTTCTTCGTGCTTTTTCAACTGCCGGGAGGCATACGCAATTACCTTTTTGCGTTGCATCAACACACATCCGAATCCTAATTTTGAAGCATCACAATATACTTCAAAATCTTCTGTTCCTTCAGGTAATGCTAAAATTGGAGCATTCGTCAATCTGTGCTTTAAAATCTTAAAAGCTTCTTCTTGTCTAGGTCCCCATTCAAACTTAACGGCTTTACAGGTCAGCTTAGTCAAAGGTACAGCTATCTTAGAGAAATTTTTAATAAATCGTCTGTAGTATCCAGCTAAACCTAGAAAACTTCTAATTTCCATAGCTGTTTGCGGGACCTTCCATTTGGTGATTGCTTCTATTTTAGCAGGATCTACGTGAATTCCTTCGTGATTCACCATGTGACCTAAAAATTGTACTTCCTGTAGCCAGAATTCACATTTCGAGAATTTGGAGTAAAGCTTTTCCTTTCTTAACAAAGTTAAGAGTGCATGCAGGTGCTTGCAATGTTCTTCCTGACTTTTGGAATAAATAAGTATATCGTCAATGAAAACGATTACAAATTTATCCAAGTATGGTTTACAGATCCGATTCATCATGTCCATAAATGCTGCTGGGGCATTTGTTAGTCCAAAGGGCATGACTGTAAACTCGTAATGTCCATACCTAGTTCTGAAAGCAGTTTTAGGTATGTCTTCTTCTTGTACTTTCAATTGATGATATCCGGAGCGCAAGTCTATCTTAGAAAAATACCTAGCGCCTTGAAGTTGATCAAAAAGATCGTCAATCCTAGTTAATGGGTATCGATTCTTAATTGTAACTTTATTTAGTTCCCAATAATCGATACACATTCTCATCGATCCATCTTTCTTTTTCACAAACAACACTGGTGCTCCCCATGGGGATGAACTAGGTTGTATAAATCCTTTACTTAGTAATTCATCTAATTGCTTTTTCAATTCTAGCATTTCAGTGGGTGCTAATCGATAAGGTGCCTTGGCTATTGGTGTAGTACCCGGAATTAGATGAATTCTAAACTCTACTTCTCTATCGGGTGGTAACCCAGGTAATTCTTCTGGAAAGACATCTGGGTATTCTGAGACTATAGGGATGTCCTGGAGTTCCTTATTTTTAGTGTTAATGATTACAGAAATCACATACATCATTTCTTGTTTTCCTGAATAACTAGCCAACTTCATTACTGAAATGAATTTCAGTGGCTTTCGAGGTTTATCTCATGTAATTAAAATTACCTCTCCTGTGGGAGTACGGATTTCTACTGAATTCTTATCACAAAGGATTCGAGCATGGTTGGCTACTAACCAATCCATTCCTAATACCACATTGAATCCGGCTAATTTCATAGGTAACAGGTTGGCATAAAACTTATGGCCTAAAAGTTCTATCTTTCCTTCCTGAAAAACCTTATTTATGTTAACAGAATTCCCATCTGCCGTTTCGACTGTAAAAATCTGCCTAAGGGTGGTTAAGGGTAAATTAAGAACTTGGCAAAATGAAGTATTGATAAAACTTTGGTTTGCACCAGAGTCAAATAATACTTTTGCAAACACGTCATGAACTAAGAACGTACCAGCTATCACATCTGGAATGAGTTCTGCTTCCTGGGTGGTTAGCTGGAATGCTCGGGCATTCTTCTTTGTTGTTCCATCAGCTGGTTTGCCTTTATTGTCTGTGGTTTTAATCAATTTAGGACATTCTGTTTTGTAATGTCCCGTTTCTCCACAGTTATAGCAGACTATGGTTTTCTTTTTGCAGTTTTCTTCACTATGTCCTATAGCTTTGCAAAAATTGCAGGTCACATTGCACCTTCCAAAGTGTTTCTTCCTACAATTTCTGCAAAAAGAAGGATTTGAGGATTGCCCTGTTCCTCTTTTCTTTGCATTACCCATACGAAATCCTTGGGTAATCTTTTGAGCCAAATCCTTCTTCCTGTTTTCATCTCTTGTGCGTACCAGTTCATCGGTTAGGGTATTAGCTAATTCCACAGCATCGTCAATAGTACGAGGTCGTGCAGCCTTAACGATGTTACGGATTTCACTAATTAGTCCCCAAATATAGCGAGAAATGAGTACCGGTTCTGGCGAAGCCAGTGTTGGTACCACTCTAGCATATTCAAAGAATGTCGAAGTATAACCGCGACACTCTATACCTACCATACGATGGCTTGAGAACTTATTCGCCATTTGTTCCTTTTCATATTCAGGACAGAATTTTCTTTCTACAAGATTCTTAAATTCTTCCCAGTTCATAGCATAAGCCATCCTTCTTCCTTTTGCTTGTAATACAGTGTTCCACCACTCTAGCGCCCCTTCTTTGAACAAATTTGAAGCATACATGACCTGATCTTCTTCGGCACACTTACTTATTGCAATTACTGCTTCGGTTTTCTCTAACCAACGCAGTATTGCAGTTGCCCCTTCATTACCTGCAAATTCTGCTGGTTTACAGGCAAGGAATTCTTTGTAAGTGCAACCAGGCGTTGCAGCTTTCATTTTCTTAGGAAGTGGGGCCTGTCGTGGATTATTATTGTCATGATTGCTGCCTCCATTTACACTATGACTAAAATTGTCTTCCTGGGTACGTTTACTAGGAATGATTTGTTGTGGTTCAGCAGGTTTCTGAGCAGCAGCCATAATTTCTGGAATAGCATTAGCTATCCCTTGAGCAACTATATTTTCGATATCTTGCCTAGTCATATATTGATTTTCTTGATTTTGCTCAGATTGGTTTACTTCATTAACTGGTTCATTCGCGTTTTCCATCTGTTATTTAATATTGGTATAAATTATTAGTATCCAATAATTGATAGTTAGATATAACAAACAATTACACATAAGCACATAAAATCTTACAACACATAAATATATATCCAAAATCGTCGATGTCTCGACTTCTATTTTGTTTTATAGATTATATAGGCATCCATACACACTGTTTATCTTACAATGTTTTATTTCCCATTTTACAGAGTTATATTTTTCTACTACTGTTATTATATAGACATTCTTCCCAACCCCACTATTCTTTGGTCAACTGGCAGTTTAGTAGCGACGCTCCCTTTCGTCGTATTTCCAGGAGATTTGTTCCCCCATTTCCCGGATCCTATTCCCTGTACCTATCAGCTCTTCACCGAACTGACGAAGTTCGGCTAAGTTTTCGTTGCTCATTGGAGGATTGGGGTTAGGTTCTGGATCAAACTGTGGGAGGAAGGAATAAGGACTATTAATCATGTTTTGGAATTGTCAGTCATTCGTCCACCATTCTTCCATTTGGCCTAAAGGTTGAGTGTGGATTAGTGGGTCTGGAATAGCCGGTTCCAGATTTACAGGAAGTTGGATTTCGGCCGGGTAAGGGTATAGATTATTGTTGATAGGGCTAATGACATCACAATTTGCCAGTAGACGGTCTATTTCATCTTGAAATGTGATTTCTTCAGGTTGTCTAGAGCTCTCTCCAATTTCTATTCCTTTTTGTTTAGAATTTTCCCTGATTTCTATCTCTGCTGGCTTAGAACTCTCTCCGGTTTCGATTCCTTTTCCTTTGTCTATAGGGTTTTCTATTTTGGGGAGTTTCCTAGTGGCTGGCTTTCTCCTGCGCACTTTCCTCCATCCTACATATCTTCTTCTCTTTTTAGGTTTTGCTTTTTCCAGCGGTGGAGCTTGGAATTCCAGAGGTTCCTCTATGTCAACAACATAACCAGTAAAGTCGTGGGAGACTTCAATTGGTACTGGGTACAGATTGAGATTCTGGAATGCTTCCGATATCTCATTCATGCTGTATAGTATATATGCAAAATGCACAAAAATGCTAAGTTAAAACTTTGGAACAAAGTTTTACAAATAAACTTTAAAGTTTTATTGCATACTAATTTGTACAGAAGACAACAGGAAAGAGAACACACTAGGATTTATTTATTTATTTACTGGGTAGTAATTTTCTACTAGACCAGGTTTATTGGTAGTTTAGAGGTTTGCATTCTCTGCTACAGTAGCTAGCATATAAAGATTTGCCCATTTTTCATCTAATTTGTCTTCCCAAGGTGGACTATTGCCTAATTACTGGATTTCTGGATTAAACCTCACTTTCTTGACTTGGGGTTTCTTTATTTTCTCCTGTCCCTTCCTAAGAATCGAATTTCTTTTATCTGGGGTGAGAGGATTTTCATAATTTGCCTTACGGACAAAAATCCCTTCTTCCAGATCTGCTGGGTATTTGGAGGAAGAGGTTCCTTTTTCTGTGGGTGCAGTATCTAATTTGTGGTAGATAGCAGAAAACTTTTGTTTACCCATACTGTAACTCAACAATTAATCAGTTAATAAAACATATATTCACAGAATGGTAATTAGAATTCCTAAGTATTTCTCAATTACTTTAATAGGCTAAAATCAATAGTAAGCTTAAATCAGTGGCTCTGATACACATTTTCCTGTCACGGCCCTCGGCCCCGGTTTGACCCGGTCCAGAGCCGCGAGGCAGGAAATTCCGTGGTATTAAATTAAACGACAGCGGAAGTCTTTTTAAGCAGGATCTTTTAATATTAAAACTGCCCGTTTTCATAACTTAGGGATAAATCCCATAATTTACAATAAGGTGATTTCACTGGGAAATCTTTATTTCTCAAAACATGTTTCTTTATTTATTTACATTGAGCCACTTTTCTAAGCTTGTAGTGCTCCACGGCACTTTTTCTTTGCTCACAACAGATCACCTGAAACATGTTTGAAAAAGGTTTTGTCAGCGGGGAAATACTGAGTGAATCATTCAGTTTACTAAAACGACTCATTTGTTATAATTTACAGTATTAAGAGAGATTACAATGTTTCTGATATCAACCCAATTACCCACAGTATTTGTCACTCGACTCATTTCGGTGACTGTGGTCATATCCCCCATTGGCTGCCCCAATGGTGACGAATATCACTAATTAGGTTCGCCCACCTAAAGTGATAACAACAGTAGTAATGTGCACAATACCCCACATACCGGCTGTAATTGAAGACTACATAAACTTAATCACTGTAATTATAACTTTTGGAAAATAATTTGGAGTATTGTAAAACAGTTAATAAAAAGAGAATGACTCACATTGCAGATTTAACGAGCAGAGTATAAGCCTACTGATTAGCCTTGATTAACCTAATTTAAATAACAATGCACACACAAACGGGTTAGTAACTAATACAGCAGTTACGACAATTCACGAGATTAAACCCTCACAACGATTAATAAGGTGCAATACTTAACATTTCAACGGATTCACAACGAATGACCGAGTATAGTCCGAGTTCGAACAGCACTCAAACATTCAAGTCGAAATCACGATGAATAACAAAGTATAAACTCAATTTGAGTGGCACTTAAACAATCGTTGGATAGTTACAATCGATCGGACGTTGAATCGTAATAGCAATCGAGTTATTACCCTGATTACGGCAGCGTTTCGAGATTAGTGTGTGTTGTGTACTGTTTCTGTTATAACTCAACGTAGAAATTGAGTTTGGACGTCGAATTAACAGCAAACTTCAAGTGCCAACCCCACCTATTTATACTGAAATTTTGTCTTCCTCGCGTGTCGCGACAGGGACATGTGCACCTGTCGCGTGGCGCGACGGGCCTATTTTCTAGCCTAGGGTGGACACGTTTAGGGGTAGCTTGGCTGAGTTGATTGTACGACTGAATTCTTATTCTACAGCCAATTGTGAAGATAATCGTCCACTAGGGTTTATCCCCCCCTGAGTTTTAGGGGTCCTGATCTTGATTCCGATTGTTATGAAAATTTTAGGGTTTATGCGGAATTACTTGGGTTTCTCAATTAGGGTTTCCTTAATAGACAATTAACATATTAAGTATTAATTTTAGTGAGAGTTTTTACACTAACCTAGTCTACACTATATAATTATGTTATATCTAAAAATTATTAGTAAAATATAGAGTAAATTGTCATTTTAGTCCCTAAGGTTTGACCCAAAATTCACTTTGATCCTGGGTCTATGACATTTGCTTTTTTTTTTTTTTTTGTCATTTTAGTCCATTTCGCTAACTTTGTAAAAAAACAGCAAGCCAAAGGAGAAAATAATATTGTTGCTTTTATATTATGCTAAAAGTATCTTAATAACATTATATAAAAGTTACTAGGTTATAGATCCGCGTATTACACGAGTTTATACAATATAAACGATATAATTATATAATCTTTAAAAATAACTTTATATATTTAACAACCCATGTTAATTAGTAATGAAACTTTATATAAACGAATTTTCATTACCATATGACAGTTCACACAACTAACTTGAAGTAATCACAAAAACCGACATATGTTAATTAGCAACACAACACTGAAATACCATGATAGCCTGTGTATTACATAGGTTAGGTTGAATACTGGAAAACATGTACTGCACAAATATATATATATATATATATATATATATATATATATATATATATATATATATATATATATATATATATATAGTAGGGATCCTGCGGAAAGTGTGTTTTTCCTAGAAAGTCTAGGAAGCGATCTGGGCCATCCAATGGGTGTGTTTAATGGTTGAGATGAAGTCAATGGCAATCTTGTAATTTTTTAGTTTATTTAATTCATTGTTTTAAAAGACTAGGGGCAATTTTGTCAATGTACCGTGTTTTAAATCAATTAGATAACCGCAATCCCTACTTTCACGGGATTTTCCCTCTCTCTCCATTATTGATTTGATTTTCTCTCTCTCTCTCTCTCTCTCTCTCCAATCCAACCCTAAACCTAATAAAACCTGCGATCTCTTTCCCCTTGCTGTTGGCGACGCAAAACAGGACCCCAAGAGCATTCAGATTTCGGTTTCAAGGCTTGTTCATACCCCTTTTCTTCACTAGGTATTCATATCTTGTATTGTGATTAAAGTTCTTGAAGTGCATATACGTTTTCGGTCGTAATCTGCTTGTAACTTGGCTGCGTTTTTGCTGTTTTAATTGATGATTGAAGAGAGGCTTGTACCGTGGTTTCTGAGTCGTTCTTGATAAATGGAAGGATTACCAGCATGGATGGTAAAACACAGCGTCAAGAAAACTGCTTGCTGTTGAAACACAATGTCAAGAATACTCCAGCAATCTGCTTGCTGTTAAAACACAACGTCAATAAATCTGCTTGCTGTTAAAACACAATGTCTAGCAATCTGTTTGTTGTTAAAACACAGCGTCAAGGAAATATGCTTGCTGTTAAAACACAATGTCAAGAATCCTCCAGCAATCTGCTTGCTGTTAAAACACAACGTCAAGAAATCTGCTTGCTGTTAAAACACAATGGCCAGCAATCTGCTTGCTGTTAAAACACAATATCAAGAATCCTCCAGCAAATCTGCTGACTTAAAACACAATCAGATTTGTTAAACTCCGGTATAAAAACAACCTGTTGTAAAACACATTATGATGTAATGTAATCATCAAAAAACACAATGTGATGTAATGTGACATAGACAACAACATAAAACACATTCAGAGTGTTAAAATGCAAAAAGAACTGTTAAAACACAACCTGGTTATATATTGACTTCAGAGTGTTAAAACACACTGACTTCACCTCTCTGACTGGTAAAACACATCACCAAGACCTGCTGATAGTTTTCCAGATAAACACATTGACCTCCAGATTTGAATTCGAAAAAAACAAAAATTCCGAAAATCATGGAATGTTAATTAATGAAAAATAAATTCCAAAAATAAAATTAAAATGTGAAATTACATAGTTGCCCTTTTAGTTAAAATAACTCAATGCCACATGTCCAATTCTCATTGGTTCCTAGACTTTTTAGGAAAAATAGACTTTCCACCCAACTCCTACTCTATATATATATATATATATATATATATATATATATATATATATATATATATATATATATATATCATATGAATGAAGTTACGAACTACGTTACATAGTGTGTAAAAATAATATTAATTTTTATAATAGTGTATCTTTTAAATATAACTTTTATTTAAAATAAATCTCTAAGGCCTCAATTTTATTTATAAAATTCATTATTTAAGTTGTTCTTTTTCTCTTTACCGGTAAAAAGCCAAATTTATTGGTATCATGTAAATTAGATTTGTTATTCTTACTAATAATTGTTACACGGATTTAATTAATAATTATTTATTGTAAAGTTATGATATACATTAAACATTTATATATGATCAATAAAATCTTTTTATTATTAAAGGTTAACTTACTATGTTCACAAATGGGTAAAAAAGAAAATTAATAATATTAAAATGTAGGTGTGTATGAGCCAATGTGGGTCTTGCCCGCTTGGTATAGAAACATATGCCTTTTAGAGAGGTCTCAAATTCAAACATGAGCAAAATGAGTATTTTAGTATAATTAGTATGAAATAGAGTAGAAGTACCATTCGCCATTAACAAAGGTACCCCAAAACATTATAGAGAATTAGGGCTGGCATATCATGTATATCCGTACACGATAAGACACGACACGATAAGACACGATACACGAAATCCCATACACGAACACGACACGATAACTTTTTGTGTCCTTTTTTTTCAAACACGATATACACGAAAATCACCTGTTAATACCTGTTAACACGACTGTTCGACTGTTATACACGAAAGTTACCTGTTAATACCTGTTAACACGAACAAAAAGGCGAACACGACATGCTATCTGAGAGTTACAGAGGGAGTTTAGGGTTTTTTTTTAATTGAATGAGGAATGAAAATAGAAATGAATTAAGGAACTCACACATACATGGCTGATGAGTTTTATTTTATTTAATTTCTTATCGTGTACTAGCGGGAATTAACAAGTAAACAGGTATTTAACCTGTTTATACACGAAAATTAACAGGTAATCTCGTGTCTACCTGTTTGGTACACGATACCTGCTAAGGCCATACACGATACCTGTTAAAGTCGTGTAGGTTCGTGTCGTGTATTCGTGTAAAATTGCCAGCCCTATAGAGAATGTTCATGTTTTATAGTACCATTTTTGCATATTTGGTGTAAAATATAGTAGGAGTATCATTTATCTGTTAAAAAGTTGGAAATATATTGCATATTTTTTAACTCTATTAAACTGAAAACACATTTATTTATTTATCACAAATCGGTATGGCTAAAAAACCTTAATATTCCCTCATCTATAAATTGAAAGGTCTCACATCTCTATAACTTCAAAATATTAAATTCTCTTCGTCTATAATTTTAAAACATATTTCAATAAATTTTAGTCTTTTTGCAAGATGTCCTCCCGAGTAGTTGCTCTTTTTAGCTTTTATTTATACGTTAGATAAACTCATATATCA
Source organism: Helianthus tuberosus (assembly GCA_030545235.1). NCBI lineage: Eukaryota > Viridiplantae > Streptophyta > Magnoliopsida > Asterales > Asteraceae > Helianthus > Helianthus tuberosus. The sequence continues at coordinate 1,487,153 of JARYGA010046105.1, forward strand.
ATTTTATATATAATCTCTTAAGCTTTTTTTTTGTAATTTAAACTATTTTATTTTAAGAAGTATTAAAATAATAGGTTTTAACTATAGATCATTTATGTATTTATTTAATCATAAATTAGAATTAGATATTATATTATATAATTAATATATTATTAAATAATTAAATGATTTTATAAAATAAGAGAATGCCATGTGGCATTTATTGAATTTTATAAAATAAGGAGTAAAATGCACGGATAGTCCCTATGGTTTTGCAAAGTTTCAGCTATAGTCCCCAGATTTTGGAAATTACACCCATAGTCCCTGTGGTTTGACAGTTTGTTACGCTGATAGTCCCTGGAGTGGATGTGGGTTAGTTTTCTCAGTTAAGTTGGTGTGAAATGACTATAATACCCTTAATATAAAATAAAATAAACAAATCAAGTATTTAAATATATAAAACATATATGTATGTATATACACACTTACCGAATCTCTCTTTCTACTCTCTCTCTCTCTCTCTCTCACTAAAAACCACCACCACCGTCACCTCCCCTGCCGCCATCACCACTCCCCACCACCGCCATCCCCTTCCACCACCACACCTCCGCCTCCTAAACCCATACCCGCCTCCACCATCAACTACCCATCCCCAAATCAACCACCCCTATCCACCTCACCCTGTCGCCTTCACCCGCCTGCAAAACTCATAACCCCCAACAGATTTGAACAAAACCCAGATCAAAATTCAACAGATTTCCAACCAAACCCACTCATTCTTTCGTTATCCGTCTATCAAGATGGTATCTTGCGGTTCAAGATTGATGAAGATCCGGTTTATAACCCACCCAAGAAAGGGTTTCAAGTGCCGGATGTTGTTGTGCCTAAACCCTAGCAACACAACATTCAATCAAACATCATATCATGATCAACTAAGAAACCCTCATCAAACCATGAAATCTCATTTTCACTCACCAAACTCTCCTCTTCAAATCCATCTAAACCATGTCTGATTCCACCACAAGAACCGCCGCCACGTCACCATCCGCCATGGCGGCAGCCACCGAGCTCGTCGACGAAGACTTGTTTCTCTCAAAATCCGAACTATTAGCTCGCGATGAAGTGCTGAAACGAAGATCTCGTAGATTGAAGCAGCTAGCTAGGGTTTATAAAGATCATTACTGGTGTATGATGGAGGAACTGAAATTGAAGTACAGGAAGTATTATTGGGAGTATGGGAAGTGTCCGTACCAGGAGAATAATGAATCGGTTCTTGAAATTGAAGGTAAGAATGGTGATGATTCGGAGTTAGGGTTAGGGTTAGAGGCGGGTATGGGTTTAGGAGGCGGAGGTGTGGTGGTGGAAGGGGATGGCGGTGGTGGGGAGTGGTGATGGCGGCAGGGGAGGTGACGGTGGTGGTGGTTTTTAGTGAGAGAGAGAGAGAAAGAGTAGAAAGAGAGATTCAGTAAGTGTGTATATACATACATATATGTTTTATATATTTAAATACTTGATTTGTTTATTTTATTTTATATTAAGGGTATTATAGTCATTTCACACCAACTTAACTAAGAAAACTAACCCACATCCACTCCAGGGACTATCAGCGTAACAAACTGTCAAACCACAGGGACTATGAGTGTAATTTCCAAAATCTGGGGACTATAGCTGAAACTTTGCAAAACCACAGGGACTATCCGTGCATTTTACTCTAAAATAAGAGAATGCCAAGTAGCATTTATTGGATTCTTTTATTAGTATTAGATTAGTAAAATATATACAAAATAGGTATAATGTAACATCCGCCAAAAACGGATATCCGAAATCCGTTCCGTTTTGAATTTTGGATCCTAATCTTTGAAACTCGAAACTTTCGCGAACTAAATAACCATTGGAAGTTTTTTTTTTTTTTTTTTTCTCTTATTTTGATTATCAATATAGTTAATTATTTATTTGGTAATTAATTTAGATAATCATTTTCAAATTTAAAATAAACTAGTTAGTTTATGAGTTTGGGTTAAATTAAACTAATAACCATGTTAGTCAAGTTATGTTAAGTGAGGGGGCTATATTGTAATATGTTAAAACTTCATTTTTTTAAAAGGAAACAAAAACATGTAGATCTCGAACCCGGGTCTACACATTCAACAGGCAACAACTAAACCGCTCCACCATTGCCTTGTGATCGATACAACAGCTTGTCTTAATATTTTTAAGCGCAAATTTCGGTTTTCCTCTTAAATGTTTGCCGCCCAGCTGTTAATGTCAACGAATAAACAGTTGTTATTTCCTTCATTCTCAAACATAGTTTCCCTTTTAAACTTCCATGATGAGCTCGTGGTTAAGGTTACCAAAATTACTACATTATGCACTGAAGGGGTATGGTCCCAAATATCGCGTCATCACGACCGCGAATGACCATTACCCTCATTAAAAACCCCCAAACAACAATTAACTCTCCAGTGTCCGCGTAGACACACGCGAACACTGCGGTCCAATCTGTCCATTGATGAGAAGACTTACCTTAGGGACGGAAACTAATGTTACGCATAGCGATGCGGCCTCGCACCGCATCCTATGAACATTTTCGTCACGACAAGGGATCTGGACAGCAGTAACAGTCACTCGACAGGCGATGCGGCACAACACCGCATCCCGTGCAAATCATGGATGGAACAACCAATGCGGGAACAACATCAACGACCGCAAGCAGCGATGCGGCTTGGCACCGCATCCTGCCTACTAGGCAAGTGGGTCTGACACCACAGTGCAAGTGGCACTAGGAACAGTCGCCTACCAGCCCACGTATGAACAACAGTCTGACACCACAGCCGGACGTGGCATCACCACAGTGTCCGACAGGTCTGACACACCTGCAAATAGCTGTGCAATGTCAGACTAGCTACTCAACTACCCTCATTCACTCCTCGGCTATAAATACTCGCCCCAAACCAGGTTTGAGGCATCACTTCTCAACTCTCTCAATACTACTACTATCATACTTTGCTTCCCAAGCAAATTACTGATTCTCACGCCGGAGAGTGGTAACAAGGAGCACCCCCCACCCCATCCTCCTAGTTACGAGTCACGGTTTGTTTCCTTGTGCAGGAAACCCACCACCAGACGATCCAGCCAGCGATCCTCGGAAAGAAGGGATTAACCCTCTTGACGAGACCAGTGTGTTAACCCTACCCGGTTAACCATTGTTTCATCATTGGCGCCCACCGCTACTCTTAGTACTTTTTTCCAATCATCCTTTTCTTTCCAAAGATGTTTGATCGTCAAAACAACAATACCGGGGATAACCTAAACCCCGCAAACCAAGGGCCTGCGGGAACCATTCCCCTAGGCCCAAATGCCCAACACATTGGCACATCAGCGCAAGGGGGTGCATCCCTTACGTTTGGACACGATCTGTCACAATACGCTGCTGTCATACCTCCAGGCATGAACCCTCATACCTGGTATGACCAACAAGCGGCCCTTCTGGCCGCAACGTACAACAGAGCTTGTGTAGACGAACAAGGAGGTATCGGACCTACCCCGATACCGCGTACACCTGCCGGTCGTATTTTACGATACGACGACAGGGCCCCCACACATCCAGCCTCCAGAAGCAGGCAGGAGGACCGCGGCTCCTCCTATTGTAATGTCCGCACAATCAATGAGGACGATTCCTCATACGGGTCCCGCCGCAGGGACTCTGTACATAGCTGTTTAGGCTCTCAAGAAGAAAGAAGGCGGCAGTCTACAATGCGCCGCAACACAAACATTCATAGTCGTTTGGGACCACAGTCCCACCATGAAGGGTATGGCCATACTGATCCAGATGACAGTACATACCGCGGGGAGTCCCATTCCACCAACAGTAGACCGGGCGGACGCAACTATGTTCCTCCCAATCAACCCCGCAACACATACCTCCACGCTGCAAAGCGCAACCAGGGCAAACCTTATAGGCCGAAATCTGCGGCCGAAAACTCTAAGTTTGTCCCGGAGATCGCCAACGCCGATGTCACCACCACAAAATTCCCATTAAACATTGGGAAATACAACGGCTTGACCGACCCAGATGATCACAACAACATCTTCGTCGGTGCTGGGTGCAACGGTAAGTGGGACGAACCTACCTGGTGCCATTTTTTCCCCCAGACCCTAACAGGTCTGGCCAGGGCATGGTTCGATTCTCTGCCACCAGGGTCACTGACCTCATTCGAGGACTTACAAGAAAAGTTCCTCGCGCATTTTAGCCAGCAACGACGCCATGAACGTGATTCAATGGACGTCATGAACATCTGGCGCAGAGACAACGAATCGTTTGACGCATTCGTTGTCCGTTACAATAAAGAGATCCTAGAGATAGGCGACGTTGATAACCAGATGGCACGTAACCATTTCATTGTTGCAGTCAAAGACGAACAAATGGTTATGAATATTTCCGGCGGCAAAGGCTTGCCTAAGAAGTGGGAAGATGTCATGGCTAAGGTAAGAACATATGCCCAAACTCAGCGGTCTCTCAGACCGCACATGTCAAAGGCACAACCCCTAGCGGAAGGCCAGTCTTCCCGCCAAGAGCCCAAGCGCGGCAATAAGCGCAACAGGGACACATGGAATCGCGGCAGCGATCCCAAGCCATATGTCCCCCGGAACAACCAGCCCGACGCAAGGGCTACAATCAACGCCCAACGAGAAAACCGGGCGTCAAAGAAAGAGTCTCGGGACCGCAGCTGGACCGAGATCAATCAGTCGCCAAGCGACGTTCTCCTCACGGATGCACAATTTCTGAGACCGGCCCAACCAATGAAGTCCAAAAAGAATCAAGATCCCGCACTCTACTGCGAGTATCACAAGGACTCGGGCCACACCACGAACAACTGCATCAGTCTCCGACTGGAGATTGAGCGAGCCCTAAAAGAGGGGAAACTGCAACACCTGTTGACAGGCGCACAAAAAGCTACCAAGCGCATCACTCCCCACAACGAGGGCACCTCCACGGGTAAGAGGGCCATGTACGTGGCCTCTACCCACATGATCAATGGAGGAAAAGGAAGACCGTGTAAGGCGGCAAGAAGACCGGAAAATGACTGGAAGGACGAGCAAGTCGTCTTTCCAAAAGTCCGAGGCGGACCGCGCGATAGGCGCGCCGTGGTTATCACAGGGCACCTAGCTCACTACTGCACCGAACGATTATTCATTGACCCGGGCAGTACGTCCGATATTATATACGAGCAGTGCTTCAACCAGTTCGATCAAGAAGACAAAGATCGACTGCAGCCAGCGGACTACCCGTTGGCGGGGTTTTCAGGGGAAACCGTATTCCCCCTGGGACAAATTACCTTCCCTGTGCGCCTTACCAACGGAAGGCACACAAGGACGGAGGAGGTGAACTTCATGGTTTTACCTCACACCTCAAAATATGACGTAATTCTCGGGAGGGAGTCCCAAGGCGACTTCAATATGATAACATCCGTCCCCCACTCTGCCATCGGTTTTCCAACCGAAACGGGGATCGCGATAATATACGCCCAAAGAGAAGTCATGTCTACGGACGAACTGCGTCCGACGAAGGTAGCACGGCCCACCCCTAAAACGCAACCAGAAAAATGGGTGCTTAATGCAAGGCACCCAGAACAAACGGTTACGTTGGGCCATGCCTTAACACCTACCATCAGAGCGCGCCTGAAGCAACTACTCTTCAGGAACCAAGATATTTTCGCGTGAACACCCGCAGATATGACAGGGGTACCATGCGAAATTGCGCAACACTTCTTGAATACCATGCCAGGTATCAAGCCCGTGATCCAAGGCCAACGCCACCTCGGATCAGCAAAGAACGCAGCGATGGAAGAGCAGGTACAAGAACTGCTCTCCGCAGGCATCCTGCGGGAAGTGAAATACCAGACTTGGCTGTCCAACCCAGTCATGGTAGAAAAACCAAGCGGGGGCTGGCGCATGTGTGTCGATTACAAAGACCTCAATAAGGCATGCCCCAAGGATTGTTACGCACTTCCAGAGATCGACGAAAAAGTCGATAACCTCGCACCATTCCGATGGAAGTGCTTCCTCGATTGTTACAAAGGCTATCACCAAGTACAAATGGCAATCGACGATGAAGATAAAACGGCATTCCGTACTCCTACCGGGAATTACTGCTACACCAAAAAGCCGTTCGGGCTGCGCAACGCGGGCGCAACCTATCAAAAGTTGATGAACGACACCTTTCGCGGTCAAATCAGCAAAAGTGTCGAAATCTATATGGACGACCTGGTCGTCATGAGCATGGAGGAAAACACCATGCTCGACGACATCGAAAGAACATTCCAAACTCTGCGAAGCGTTAATATGAAGCTCAACCCAGGGAAATGCTCGTTTGGAATGGAAGAAGGCAAATTCCTTGGATTCATCGTAACCAAAGATGGATTCAAGGTGAACCCGAAAAAAGTTCAGGCGATCGAGCGCATGCCATCGCCTTCTACGATGAAGGAAATGCAACGACTAGCCGGTAGGCTAGCCGCACTCAATAGATTCTTAGCCAACCACGCAGCTAAGTCTTACCCTTTCATCAAGACCCTGCGGAGCTGTCTAAAAAGGAACAATTCCAATGGACCGCAGAGGCCGAAAAAGCTTTCCGGGAAATGAAAGAGTGTTTGATCCAACTCCCAACTTTAACCGCACCACGAAAAGATGAGCCACTTATCTTATACCTGTCTGCCGCGGACAACGCGGTAGGCGCGGTACTTATAGTGGAGCGGGAAGGAGTCCAAACACCCATCTACTACATCAGCAAAATGCTCAACGACCCAGAGACAAGGTACTCCATCATGGAAAAATTGGTACTGGCACTAGTGCACGCATCGAGACGTTTACGACGTTACTTTGCAAACCACGTCATCACAGTGTTAACCAACTATAGGATCGGCCCGATCCTATCAAAACCCGACATCTCTGGGAGGTTAGCAAAATGGGCAATCGAGCTGGGCGCGCTTTCACTGAACTATAAGCCGCGCCCCGCAATCAAAGGCCAGGTCTTGGCTGACTTCATCGCTGAAATACCAGCAAACCGCATCCAAGAATGCGAAGAAGAACAAAACCCTGTATCACAACCATCCTCCACAGAAACCTGGGCACTATTTACAGATGGTGCATCCAACGAAGATGGTTCTGGCGCAGGTTTGCGACTTGTCAGCCCCGATGGCCAAGAGCTAACCTACGCAATACGCCTCGATTTCGAAAGTACGAATAACGAAGCGGAGTATGAGGCTCTACTGGCAGGGTTGCGTTTAGCAATTAAACTCGATGTCAAACATTTGGAAGCACACGTCGATTCACTACTAGTTGCAGGGCAGATACGCGGTGACTATGCCGCAAAGGGGGATACCATGATCCTCTATCTCGAACAAGCCCTGCAACTGAAGTCAAAGTTTACCTCCTTCAATATTCGCCACATCAACAGGAGTGAAAATAAACCCGCGGACGCACTATCAAAACTTGCGTCCACCAGCTTCCAACACCTGGCAAAAGAGGTACGCATCGAAGTCCTGCAAAATCCTTCGGTACCCCTGCGCCAAGTCAATGTCATCCAATACGGTACAACATCCTGGATGACACCGCTCATTGCATACTTACAATCAGGGGTTACTCCCGAAAGCAAAGCAAAGCAAAGCAGAGGCACGCAAGTTGCAATACAAAGCGTGTCATTACCAAATGGTAGACGGTATCTTATACCGTAAATCATACCTGGGGCCACTCCTACGATGCGTCAACCACCAAGATGCCACATACCTTATCAAAGAAATTCACGAGGGGATATGTGGCATACACGCAGGACCACGCATGGTGGTGGCCAAAATCATGAACGCCGGGTACTATTGGCCGGGCATGCACCTGGATGCAGTCAAAGTCTTACGCAAGTGTTTCAATTGTCAGCGACATGCTCCCAAGACCTTGCGTCCCAAGAACAACTTGATCCCCGTCACCACCGCATGGCCATTCCAAAAATGGGCAATCGATGTGGTGGGACCATTTCCAGACGCACCAGGAGCAGTGAAATTTATCATAGTAGCTGTTGATTACTTTACAAAATGGGTAGAAGCAAAGCCACTTGCATCAACCACCGCTATGATAACAAGGAAATTCGTGTGGGAACATATCATCTGCCATTTCGGTCTACCAATGTGCATCGTCACCGACAACGGTACCAACTTCGCTGCCGACGACTTTCAAAAATGGCTAAAAGAGCTAAACATTGAACACATATTCTCCTCAGTAGCGCATCCGCAAGGGAACGGCCAAGTCGAGAGTATCAATAAAAGCTTAGTCGAAGGCATCAAAGCACGGTTGGGAACAGCCAGACGCGGCTGGGTTGATGAACTCCCAAGTATTTTATGGGCTCACAGGACAAGCCCAAAAACAAGCAACGGCGAGACCCCCTTCAGCCTGGTCTACGGTACTGAAGCGGTGATCCCCGCGGAAGTAGGCCTCCCCTCACCTAGAATGTTGGCCATCAACAAGATGGACAACAATGAGGAACGCAGGGTTGACTTAGACCTTTTGGAAGAAAGGCGCGAAAACGCTGCCATCAACGAGGCCAAGTACAAAACCAAGTTGGAAAAGTACTACAATGCACGCGTTCGCATTTGCATTTTCAACCCTGGAGACTACGTCCTTCGTGACAACGAAGCATCCAACGCAGAACGCACAGGGAAACTTGCCCCCAAGTGGGAAGGACCGTACCTCATCCAAGAGGTCCTGGGCAAAGGCGCGTATAAACTACAAACATTAGAAGGCGAAACTATCGCACGCACATGGAACGCACAGCAACTTCGACGCTGTTATATGTAAGCCATGTTTTCTGCATGTAATCTATTGGGCCGCAGGCCATTTGCAAATAAATAAATAGACGATTCAATGCAATATTGTTTATTTATTTCTATTACAAATGCGTGTCCCACTCTGAGGTATACACAAAAACAGATTAGCAAAATCTTCATTCGTGATACCCACACAGAATGGTAACCACACGCAACTATTGTAATAGGCCAGCAATGGCAATACTGTTTGTCTAACCAGAGACAAATCTTCATACTTGCATATCACCTAGATATGCAAAAGGCAATTACAGATTTAGTATTACTCACAGTAACACTAAACGCGTACAAATTCAAACATGCAAGTACTAAAAACACTTGTAAAAATTGAAACAACAATTCTTTATATTCAAAAAATTCCTGCACCTGCGCGGTGCACAAGGAATTTACATAAGTTTTGTAACGATTACATAAGGAAACAAAAGAGGCACGCAGACCAATCTAATCTTCCTTTGTGCCACTGGGGCCCGCACCATCCTTGCCCTCAACAAATGGTTTTTCTTCGTCGTCTTCATCAGCATATAAGACTCGCAAGCGGTCCACATAATCCTCCGCTTCTAGACACTTTTCAAGTTCTTCAAGATCTGTGAGGGTTGTATCATTAAAATCCTTAACCGCAGCAGCAAGAAGCGCTTCAGTGTCCACGCCATGAAACCCAGACCGCTCATCAGTAAGCCCACCACGCGCTGCAACGTTCAAATGACTAATACAGCGGTTGTAGCCAGCTTTGAAACCAGCATCCCGGGCACGCTCCCTGATCTCGTTAACACCTGCTACGGTCTCGGGTGCGTCAAGAATGGCAGTAACAATCTACGAAACATGAATACAATGGTTATCAAAGGCAAACCTACAACAAAAATAACAAGGCAACGGATACTTACGTGCCCGATCCCGTGCATACGCATCCATTCATGATCAGCCTTGAGCAACTCAAGTGAAGAAGCGTGGCTATCCCTAGCCTCTTCAGCCTCCCTTGCCCGCACTTCAGCTTCAGCAGCACGGGCAGAGACTTCCTCGATAGTGACCCCCCGGGTCCGCACTTCAGCCTTTTAACAAGAAATCAGAAGTATACAAGAATAATCAACAAACTTGTGAAACGCAATTTCAAAGTTAAGAAAAACTTATACCTGAAGGTCCAAGATAGTTTTGCTTAACTTGGTGCGGTCAACATTTGCCCCTTCAAGAGCTTTTGCAGCACGAGCTTCCGCCTCCTTGGCCTCTTCCAGAGCCTTGGCAAGACGAACCTCTGCTTCCTTGGCCTCTTGGGCAGCCGCAACAGCCTCAGCTTTCTCTTTAGCCAACGCAGAAATTGCTGCCTTGGCATTTATAAGCTCCTGACGAACATGAAAGAGAGTTTCATTCTGTTTACCCCAAGATTCTTTCCAAGTCTTGCGCTCATTAGACAGCGTCTTGCGTTCATCAGAAAGGGTTTCTTTCCAACGCTTACGCTCATCAGACAGCAGTTTTGCAAGGGTACGAACCTGTTTAAGCTCAGCAGTTACAGCCCACTCTTCAGTCTGCTTATGCTTCTCAAACGCAGCTCTATCCCTCTCAAGCTGCTCCGCACCCTCACATGCAGCCTTCACCAACTCCTCAGCCTCTGCACGCAAGCGCACATTCTCCTCCTCCCTGCGGGCCAACACCTTATAGTTTTCCATGATGGTATTGGCCACTACAGAACTCCCAACAAGCAGGGACGAGAGTTGGTTAATCTGGGCTTCAGTTGGTAAGGCACGGGCCCGGTTGACTTCAAATGGGGTGCCCAGCCCACCCAAAATCTCCCTACACGCAGAGGGATCAGCAGAAATGTCATCCCCTTGCATCACAGACCATGGAGGGCGGTGGTAAGCCATGGCCCGATCTTCCGTATAGGAGCGATAATAGTACTCCAATTCAGACTCTCCAGGCTGAATGGGAGTCTCTACAAAACCCGCACCCCCGGGACCGGAACCAGAAGCCTTCTCAGCAACAGGAGACTTTGGCTTTCCAGTATAGCCAAACTTCAAGTCAACCTCATCAGTATCCTCTGGGGTGATAACATTATCACCCGAATCAACAGTGTCATAGATTTGAGCCGCGGGACGCTTCCCAGTGTCCACCTCCCGCACAGAGGCTTCAGGAGTAACAACCTTATGAACCCCCACACCCGCAGCAGTGTCATGCGGAGGGGGGGGGGGGGGGGAGGAGCATCAAAGATGAGACCTTCATCTTGCGGTTCTGAAATCAAAACAAAATACTTTAAAGTACAAGTATAAACACAAAATACTTGTTAAAGTCATGCATCACATACCAGATACAACCGCAGGCTTCCTTGGTCCAACAAAAGCCTTGCGCCTGGTCTGAATTTTCGGCTTCTTTCTCCCACCAGCATCACCAGCTTCCTCCGTTTTCCTTTTCTTCTCGTCACCTGGTTTGGAACCCGCAGTAGTTCCACCTGTGGCCGCACCAGCACCTGGAACACCCAAGCCCTCAAGGGTGTCAGATACTACCACGTAATCGGTATATCTGCGGAAATGAGAACGAGAGATACCTGCTGCATGCGGCACCAAAGGCGGAACAACATGCGCCTCAGGGTTTTTCTTACCGCGACCCCGCACGGCTTTATCTGCGTGTTTCTTCTCAGCATGTTTTTTGGGGGCACCCTTTGACTCAAATTTACCAAGGTTCCCAAGTGTACCTGCGTATAGAATATTAACAACAAACCTTGTAAAGCAATAAAGGTTATGAATAATACCTTTGCCCTGCGGCAGGGGTGCAGTCATCACCTCGCGTGAAGCAACGCGGAAGAGGGGGACAATCGTCAAGTTAAAACCTTTACCTTCCGCAGTCGGAACAAGATCAACTTTGCCAGTAAAAGTTGGATCAAATATCTTCCACACTTCCACAATTTCTGATAATACATATCCAAATTAATAACAAACACGGGAATAAAGCAACCGCAAAAGAGTGGTAACACTTACCACCAGTTTTCTCCCGCACTACAGGCATGAAATTCCTCTTAGGCCGGGTCAACATCATCCGCAGCACCCACAACTCATTGTTGGTCAGCTGCCTATGCTCAATGGGTTTCAGCCTTGAGAACCACTCCGCAGTCTCCGCGGTAGGCATAGCAATATCCTCCGCAGGGATAGGCTCATTGACGTTCCGCATAGTCATGTCCACAACAACTGCGGCAGCTTTAACGTAGAAGAACTTACACTTCCACTTCGTAATACCCTTCGGAGGGGTCATCAACTTGATGCTTCCATACCGTTCTCTAAAGGAAAAGAAACCGGTGTTCACCGTCAACTGGTAAAACCCCCGGAAGTTTTCAACGGTAACCGGCAGACCAAGAGCACGAAAAGTTGATTCAAAATGTCTAATACGGATCATCCCAAAAGGACTCATCTGGGAGATATGGATCTTGTAATGTTCCAAGACCTGAGCAACAAAAACTGTTAATGGTAAACGAAGGTTACCATCAATAAAACACTCGGCCCACATGGTGATGTGACCGGCCGGAGCACAGGCACCAGTATCACCAGTTTGGGGATAAGCAGCCCCATACTCGTGAGGCATCTCAATCTTGGCCATCAGTTGGTCGAATGAAGCTTTCGACCACTTCAATGGTGGTAGGCCACCACCAGGAACACTGCCACCATCATCTTCTTCTTCTCCGGCCACCGGAGAAGATGCTTCAGGGTTTTCACCCTCCACATTATGTGGGTTAGATGGATCAGCCATCAGAAATATGTAGAACAGAAGTTTCGAGTTAAAGAAAAACTCAGAAAACTCAAAAGATTACCGGAATAAAAGACAGATTGATCGGAGAAGACGAAGGGAATGCTCTCTCTTTCACCAGAATTTTTTTCGAAAAATTTGAACAGTGAGGAGAAACCAAACGGTTCCCCCTTTATATACTCATCGCAATAAATGCGATACAGTAAACCGCCTCAAACACGTTCAAAATAGGCGAGTTACAAGGCGACACGTGGTCAGCGACCTTTCCGCTGACGGTTATCACGCGCGCGTGGCCGCCCACGCGCCTGACAGAGAAGACTTTTTCACTCCCTGCTACAGTGCAGTTATGACCTCGGTCAGTGCAAACGTCTTTTCAAATCAGCACATGTCAGAATCCTACCAACTTCAACAACCCACACGTGCAATCGTGACGTAGGCAACAGAAAGCGACAACCTTATCCAAACACAAGCGGCATGCGGTTTCTCTGGTTTACCGCACCATAACCCATACCGCATGTCGTTTTTTACATACCCCTCAAAAAAGGCAAAAATATATATCTTTAAATTATATAAAGGGGTATAAGTCATAAACCGCACATATCCACGAGCACACGTGGAATATGCGGAGATGACGCACACCAACCCGCACAGGTGTGTCAGATACTCAGAACCAGCACGGTTCTTTGGACTGCGAAAACCGCCTCTCAGGATGCAGTAAACCGCACTCCATGAAAGCTTCTTCAAGCTTCAAAACCCTCGTTTCCGGTTCACAACCACAGAGGGAACGCAAACAGCTTCTCCTTAAGGAAAAGGACAAGAATGCTGAGCAACCGCACATCAGCAACCCTGTTCCCTGAACCTTCAAGAGCTACATCTAGACTACAAAGCTTCTAGAAGCGAGTTCTTTGCTGCAAACCGCAACCATTCGTGCGAGGTTACTGCAAACCGCAACTATGCGAACGGTAGCTACGGAAGAGCCACAACTAAGTCACCACGCAGAGGAGCAAAGCTACTTTAAGGAAAACCGCTTTCCAAATAAACGTGAAGGAAAGTGGCTACAAAATGAATGCGGAAGAGTTTCAACCAACTTCCCAAGTATCTAAGGAGATCTCTTCCGGCAACACTACTTACAGGAAACTACTTTTCCACCAAAGCGTGAAGGAAAGTGGCTCCAGAACAGCGGTAACAAGTCTGCCTATGACTAGTTACCCACCTATGGACCGCATAGAATAAACAATGGTGGGCACAACCCTGCCTATGATCATGTTTATCTGCCCATAGTCCAGATTCACATTGTTCGACCAAACACGGCCAACAATGACGCAACTACCCCACGATCCTCAAAGAAACATGGCAAACGGGGTTCGGCAACGAGGTAACCGCAAAGAACGTACGGTTACTAGAGAGCTACACCTCTGAGGACGTGCGGTTACTTGAGAGATAAACCGCAGAAGACGCGCGGTTACTAGAAAGCTTAACTGGAGAACACGAACACCCCACAAAACAGGGATCATCGTTATATGTCCAGTTGCTGAACATAGAGCTTGAGCAAAGTACTTACAACTTTGCACCAACTGACACAGAGGTTCCAACTACACTGAAGAAGACATCTACAGTCACGATCTCAAAGGTTGGTTCGAACCCTGCTAATACCTTCAGTCACCGTCTCAAAGGTTGGTCCGAAACACCAACAGGTGGCTGATGACATCAGCAAAAGGTAGACAGAGTCAAGTCCTTGACTGAGAATTCCGCATCAGACGGAACTTGCTCACCATGCACCCTTCTCAAAGGAAGAAACAATCCACTAGAAAGGGCCTACTACTTAAAGAAGGTGCCATCTGCATGGCACAATCTTAACCTTCTAGACAACATAGTCCAGTATCCCTCCCACATGCGACTCGCATACGGAAGGAACACTAGACTGGGGGGACTTGAAGGGGTATGGTCCTAAATATCGCGTCATCACGACCGCGAATGACCATTACCCTCATTAAAAACCCCCAAACAGCAATTAACTCTCCAGTGTCCGCGTAGACACACGCGAACACTGCGGTCCAATCTGTCCATTGATGAGAAGACTTACCTTAGGGACGGAAACTAATGTTACGCATAGCGATGCGGCCTCGCACCGCATCCTATGAACATTTTCGTCACGACAAGGGATCTGGACAACAGTAACAGTCACTCGACAGGCGATGCGGCACAACACCGCATCCCGCGCAAATCATGGATGGAACAACCAATGCGGGAACAACATCAACGACCGCAAGCAGCGATGCGGCTTGGCACCGCATCCTGCCTACTAGGCAAGTGGGTCTGACACCACAGTGCAAGTGGCACTGGGAACAGTCGCCTACCAGCCCACGTATGAACAACAGTCTGACACCACAGCCGGACGTGGCATCACCACAGTGTCCGACAGGTCTGACACACCTGCAAATAGCTGTGCAATGTCAGACTAGCTACTCAACTACCCTCCTTCACTCCTCGGCTATAAATACTCGCCCCAAACTAGGTTTGAGGCATCACTTCTCAACTCTCTCAATACTACTACTATCATACTTTGCTTCCCAAGCAAATTACTGATTCTCACGCCGGAGAGTGGTAACAAGGAGCACCCCCCACCCCATCCTCCTTGTTACGAGTCACGGTTTGTTTCCTTGTGCAGGAAACCCACCACCAGACGATCCAGCAAGCGATCCTCGGAAAGAAGGGATTAACCCTCTTGACGAGACCAGTGTGTTAACCCTACCCGGTTAACCATTGTTTCATCATGCACCTAGACACTTTATCAAACAAGATCCCGAAACGGCGTTTTCGGAAACTTTCGACAACCACGTTTCCATTTTTAAAACCTTCACTGATTGTTCGATGATTGTTGACTCCGCGTTTCCGTTTTGGTGCAAATCATGAACATGGACTCAATCTTAACACTCATACGAATCAATCACAAGATTATTTCCATAATTTACGAGACCGAAACGCGTTATAAATACGACATGCTCTCATCTCCACACCCTCACAACCCCACAACATATTCGCCGTACCACACAACCCACCGGAGTATCAGACGCCGCCGGAATCCATTCGGGTTCACAACGTTTCCATTGCTTTGCACCGTGTCGAAGAAGTCGGCTCATCGCCGGAAAACTAGAAGCTCGCCCGAAGCCGCCGGAGTTTACGTCATCACTGTTCGGAGACGAAGACGTGTGCCGAACTCGTACTTTCACCGGAGCCAACCGGACCAACCATTCCTGTTCGGTATATTCCTTTTCATTTGATCGAGTTGTTCCTGTTTGTTCGATATACTTTCTGTTTTAAAACCTTTTCGTTTGATTAACCCTCGTATTAAAAATCTTATGTTTGTTCAACTATCTTTCAAACAAAAAATAAATAAATAAATAAAAGAGATCATACGTCCATGTTGCCTTGAAGATGATAACAAAAAGAACCTATTGTCAATATTTTTAAAACTACACACTTTCATAGAAGATGATGATGGCTATGCATGAGTTTTGTTCTAGTTCATGGGTTGCTCGACTACTGTGGTAATAAAGATGATGAAAGTTTACTTTAAAAGAATTACAAATCAAAATCTTTTCAAATATATTCTTTTTATTGTTTCATAAAAGAATGTGTGTTTTTCCTTTATTTATGCAGTATCGTTCAAACATGCAAATAGTGATTTTTATTACATAATTTTTATTCAAGTAAAGTCAAAAATACATGTATCATATTTATGTTTTTATAAGTTACTAAACTATTTAGAATAACTTAATTCTTTTGTGGTTTTCTTTTTATTTATTTCTAATTCTGTTTCTTAATTTCTTTAATAACATATTATTTTTTTTTCTTTTGTAACACTAAAAATTAATAGTAAGATTTTATTTAACCTACAATTAATAACTAGATCGTTTATGCATCTAGGGTAATCACTCTTGTTCGTTCTCTTGGATTTCTTTACTCGTTCGTTACTTACAAGAAATCGCAACGCAATCAATGTGAGTATACATGACCCATTTTCCATTTTAACACTTTTGGGTGCAATATGTATTCTATATCAATCACATTATTCACTTCAAACAGCTTTATGCACACTCTATCCAAATTGCACGTGATACATTTGATTCATGTTATACATGTTATGCTATTGTAAACTCTCATGACTATGTCTTCATTAACTTTGCAAGCCTCCCCTAACAATGGTAGCGCTATAGGTTGAGAAACGCCCCTCCCGTTATTCTCGCGGGTATTGTTAGGTTAATCTATGTTAAAACCTCCTGTTATACTTTTGGGATTGGCACTTTAATTGCGTTAAACTTTGGTTTGGACACATAGAGTAACATCGTTTCGAGTATATACTGTTAATGTGTAATCATGTTATTCACGTTGGATATGAGCAACTTCAAACTTTTTATTATACTATGTATCAAACTTGTATACTCGCCAACATATTTTGTTGATTTTATTATAATACATATTGCAGGTTGATTAGTACAAGACTCAAGAAACAAGCTAGGATGGCTTTAGATACCCATTTTTGCAATTAAACAATGTTTGAATTTATGTTTACTATTTGAAACAATGTATTATTCTTTAGTTTTAATAAAATGATTTAATTCATATTGTCACATTTAGTGTTATGTTGTTTTGAGCAATTTGTTCGTCTCATCCCGATGTTTCCGCCATCGGTTGGGGTGTGACATATAAGTCGAGCGAGCTCAAGCATATTAAGAGGGTGTTTGGGGTTAAGTTTTGAAGGAGATTTTTAGATTATTGTGTTTTGAAATCGTAAATAATCAGTTTTGAGTGTTTGGGTAAAAAAAATTAAAAAAAACTGATTATTTGCGTTTAGAAAGTTACTAAACGCAGTTTTCCAAAAGCTGCTCCCCCTACTGCAAAAAAACACAGTTTTCCAAAAAATTATGATTTGGAAAAAGGATTTTCATTTGTTTATTTTTTACGAATTTTCATCGAGATAGTTGGTAAACGGGCAACAAGCTGCGCCGCTACCACTTTTTGAATAGCAAAACTAAGTCTTTTAAAAACTACGTCCATAGATCTCGGGGTAATAACATTACTATGCATGACCCTTTGAACTTGACTAAGTAGGTCCACGGCCTCTAGCACCAGAAAACTAAAAGTATAAAAAACAAATGGGTTAAACACGTGCTGGTTGTCAAGGCACACTTTCTCGTGTTTGGTCACTTTACCCGAAACAGCCTTTAAAGCAGCCGGACCCACCGTGAAAGCACCACCCCCTAAGCCCACAAGCGGGAAAAACCCCTGTTAGATCCACACAGTCATGTTTCCTCCTACCCATCCAAAGGCCAGAATGTCGGCTGGTCGAAGGGTAGATCTCCCTTCCAACGGGTCAGTTAAGAAATTAACGGGTGCTTCTTTCTTCGCAGAAATACCAGCGCGCCTGAATATGTCAAAAAGGACATCCCTAACCAAATCATTTCGGTATTTGAACCCCGGGAGCTCTCTACAATGAAATAGTTGATTATCTGATTATTGTGATATCAAGCAACATAATCAAATCCAAACACTATCTTTCAACATCACGTTTTGTTACAGTTAATTATCTGATTCTGATTATTCAAAACGCATAATCTATTTTCAAAACTCAACCCCAAACATCCTCTAAATTAGTCGAGCTAAAGCGTAAATTAGCTCACGCTAGGCTCGTTTACACCTGGAGTCAAAGAAGTTGTTCGATTATTAATATATTCTTCTTAATTTCAATCATATTCATTATATTAAGCCTTTTTTGTGTTGTATACTCAATTTAGGTGACTGCGAGCAAGAAATGTTTTTTTTCAGTACAAAAGAAGTCAAATACCCGAATGGGAACCGATCAAATCGGGCTACTTTATCCGAGTATTGGAAAGCAACCGGATTAGATAAAAAATTGTTACTTCAGACAACAATCAAGTTGTGGGCATGAAGAAAACACTTGTATTTTACAAAGGAAAACCCCCACATGGGTCACGAACCGATTGGATCATGCACGAGTACAGACTCGCATCAAGTCCCAATTGAATAATCAAACATAAGAACAAGAACCAATGGAATAACTCTCCAAGAACTTTTATTATAACCAAGAAAATATAACTCAAAAAACTTGATTACAATAACTCATAAAACCATAACTCGGTTTATCTTCTCTTGACTTTTAATAATGTCTAACCCTACATTGGTTTATATAATCTCGAACAACTTTTCAAAACCGAACCCGCTTGCTTGCAAAAACCTGGTCATGAATACCTCTCGAAAACCGAATAAAAATTAAACCTTGAATTGAACCCACTTGTTCAAATCAAATAAAAATCCACGTTTTTCATAGTTAAACTAGAACTCGTTGAACCAAAAAAAATAATAAACCAGCTTGTTTATTAGTTTTAAACGATGTTCCACAAAATAAAAGCAACTAAATTGACTTTTTTAATCCCACGTCTCCAACCAGAATAAATCAAAACAACTTTTTTGACTATTGTTAAAATCTCAGACCAAAAGTCCAACGAGGATTTCTTTTTTTTTTTTCTATAAGGCTACACGGTATGGGTGACGGAGAAGAAGACGTCGCCGGAGCAAGACCCGGGGGGGGGGGGGGGGGGCGGCGTGGTGTTCTGGACGGCGACGGGGGTGGCCCACATGTTTTGGTCCGTCGCAAACGGCACAACTCCGACGGGGAGGACGATGACTGGACGGCGACGGGGGTGGCGGCACGGTGTTTGGTCCGTCGCCGAAGCAAGCCGGAGCGGGGATGACCCCCATACCGAGCAGCCTAACCACAGCTAACAAAAAACAATTAAATCCCTTTATTGTACCTTTTTTTAAATCCCGATTACTTGTAGCGAAAAACAACTTTGCAAATTCGAGTCGAACCACGAACGTGATCAACAAGAACTGCCACCGTCCCTTTTTAACTACAGCCGCTAATTGCAAACCGGAACCCGGTTGGTTCTGTTTAAGCTGCCGCTGATCTCGAACCCTTCACTCGGTCCCGATCACGAACTCTCAAACACAGGCTTCAATTAACAACTCCGAAACTCAATGAGAATTCAACTTTGGTTGCTTGTTTTGATTACGATGATTGAACTTGGCTTTGATACCAATTCAAGTCCCAATCGAATAATCAAACATAAGAACAAGAACCAATGGTATTATAACCAAGAAAATATAACTCAAAAAACTTGATTACAATAACTCATAAAACCATAACTCGGTTTATCTTCTCTTGACTCTTAATAATGTCTAACCCTACCTTGGTTTATATAGGCTCACCCTAACTTGGTGACCAAGACATTACCATATAACCCTAACTTGGTGACCAAGACATTACCAAATATAATTATAATGTAATTAGGAAACTTAACCAATTATGACCAACTTGTCAACATTGATCCCTCAAGTTCACCGACTTGTGACTTGAACTCCTTTGCCACCCTTTCACATCACCCACTTGTGATGAGTCGGGAATTACCGCCAACATCGCAACCCCTCAACCCAAGAACCTGACTCAGGTTTCTTTCGGATTGATACAATTTTGATTCGAATACACAAACACATTTAGCTAACAATTTGTTATTGTTATATTAGGTTATGGAAAATTGGGTTATTTGCAAAATTTTCTTGAAGAAAAGAGGAAGTAAAGTTAGCAAGTACAATGGAGAAACAATTGGGATAATTAGCGATTGTATTGGTAAAATCAAAACTAGTTTTCTTCGATTTCATGTCTGCTAGTAAGAAGAAAAGAACTTATTTGAATTCGACATCTGTAACATCCGCCAAAATCGGATCTCCGAAATCCGACCCGGATTTCAAAACTGGACCCTTTCAAGTAAATAAAAATCAAAATTTTTAAAAAATTTTAATATTATACTATTAGATTAAACCATCACGTATTTCGTTGGTTTAAAAACGGAGGTTAAACGGAGGTTTATAAGCGAAACTTGATTAGTTCGGTTAATAGTTATAAGGGAAATAGTTAACCACGTTAAATACGGTGGTTAAAACAAGTATCACACTTAAAAGGGTTAAAGTTGTCAAAACTTCAAAGTTATAAGTTAAGGGGTTGTTTTGTAATTTATGGAAACTATAAAATAAATAAACAAATCAACTAACTAGGTTAACTCAGTTAGTTATTTTCTATAATAGGTTAACTAGGCTAGTTTTATATAAGAAGTATGTTAACTAAATTAGTATTATAAGTTAAGCAAGTTAGTAGCTCATGTAAAATTTAGTGACCTGGTGGTCATTTAATGAATGTTATAAAGTGCAGGTAGACCTGGCAAAACAAGCTCATCCATTATATTTTGGGTTGATATGGGTATTTTAAATTTTATGATGGGTTAAGATGAGCCAAACAAAATTAGTCACTAGGTTAGGATGGTTTATGAAGTGATGAATAAAAAAAATGAGTAGGTCAGGATGGGTATGAGATGAAAACCAAGCGGGTCAGGATGGGTATAAGATAAAATCACTAAACTAATTACTACTCGTAAATATCTCCCGTAGTACTCTCTCGTCGTTCTTCGTTTAAAAATAATAAAAATTTTAAAAATAATTAAATAAATCCAAAAAATTCAAAAAAATTCCAAAAAATTCTAAAAAATCAAAAAAATTCAAAAAATCTAAAAAACCAAAAAATTTCTAAAATATCAAAAAAATTCTAAAAAATCCAAAACAATAAAAAAATTCTAAAAAATCAAAAAATTTCTAAAAAATAAAAAAAAATTCTAAAAAATCCAAAAAAATCTAAAAAATCCAAAAATTATAAAAAATAAAAAAATCTAAAAAATCTAAAAAATCAAAAAAATTCTAAAAATTCTAAAAAAATCCAAAAAAATCTAAAAAATCAAAAAAATAAAAAAATATAATTAATCATAAAAATTCTAAAAAATCCAAAAAATTCTAAAAAATTCAAAAAATCAAAAAACTCATAAAAAATCAAAAAAAAATCTAAAAAATAAAAAAAATTCTAAAAAATAAAAAAAAATATTAAAAAAAAAATTCTTAAAAATCAAAGAATTTAAAAAAAACCATAAAATTCCTAAAAAATAAAAAATTTTAAAAATCACAAAAATTCTAAAAAATAAAAAAAATCATAAAAATTTGAAAATTCCAAAAAATTCTAAAAAAATATAAAAAATCAAAAAATTCTAAAATATAAAAAAATAGGAATTTTTAGAATTTTTTTTTATTTTTTAGAATTTTTAGATTTTTTTTTATTTTTTAGTATTTTTTATTTTTTAAAATTTTTATGATTTTTTATAATTTTTTTGATTTTTTAGAATTTTTTGGATTTTTTGGAATTTTTATGAATTTTTAGAATTTTTTGTTTTTTAATGAATTTTTTTTATTTTTTGGATTTGTTAGATTTTTTTGGATTTTTTTAGAATTTTTATGAATTTTTATAATATTTTTGATTTTTTAGAATTTCTGGATTTTTTAGAATTTATTGGATTTTTTATAATTTTTATGTTTTTTTATAATTTTTGATTTTTTTTTATTTTTTAGAATTTTTTTTGATTTTTTAGAGTTTTTTGGATTTTTTTTATATTTTTTATGATTTTTAAGATTTTTTATAATTTTTTTGATTTTTTTAGAATTTATTGGTATTTTATGATTTTTTAGAATTTTTTTGATTTTTTAGAACCCATCTTAACCCAAACCCATCCTAACCCAAATTCATCTTGACCCATTACCCATCCAACCTTTTTTTTTTAAATACCCATTCTAACCCAAACCCATCTTGACCCATTATCCAAACCCATCCAACTTGCCCACTTTGCCACCACTAAGTGCAGGGTTCAATATGCAATTAATGAAATCTTTTAAAGGTAAAACAAAGATAAAAACAGGTTCCACTCAGACTCGAACCCTGGTACACCATTTAACAGTCAACAAGTAAACCAACTGGACTGCACACTCAGTTGTGTTTGATTGTTGTTCTTATATGATGTAAACTGGACCTGTGCATATGAATGAACCTAAGTAATTTTTATAGAAACTTTCCTTAATTTTTTGGGAATTTTTAGATCTAATTTGCACCACTCATGTTTATATATTTTAATCCTTTAAAAATATATACAACTTTATCATAAATAATTTTTATAAATACTATTACTGATTTTTACGGATTTTATGACGGTTGTAAAATTATTATGGATTTTCTGTATTTTTTATGATTATATAACTAAATAATTGGTGGAATGGTTTAGACAAATAAATCCCATTACGAAATTATTATTTCAAAATAAAATTAGGGATGAACATTAAATTGAATCTATATAATTTTTTTTTGATGAACTTATTTAATCATTTGACATTATCAAATATTTAAAACCATTAAAATAGCAATTCTATGATTTTTGCCATATTAATAAATTCTAAGACATATACAATTATTATTTTTGTTATTTCTTTGTTGAACGAATATGATTTTATATATTTCCAAGCCCCAAATAGGAGAACCCAATTTCCTAAAATCATTAGGTTATCCTTTCGTTTAGTACGTCTGTTATTTACAATGCGGTTATTATCTTAGAATTCCACATATTCCAGTTCGTGTGTTAATTCTCGTGGAACGTCTCTTCGCAACCTGTGAGTAATTTCTTCCATTTCCCCCTTTTTTAACTTTACAAATTTTGGGGTGCATCACGTTACACTTTTCGATTTACTTAACATGCTATGATCAAGTGTTATTATGTGAACGTCTTATGTGTATTCTATTATTCTATATGCTATCTGATGTCAAGTCTATTGCATGCTATTATTCTAGTGGATCCACACGGCTGACTAGGTTCCCCATGGCCATGGGTTGTAGCCTAGTATCGCCAACAGTATTAGACTCGCTCCTCGGGGCTTGAGCCTAATGCACACTATTATCAGGAGTCTATTTATTTTGGTTGTTTGTGGTATTTGATTGTGTATTCTTGTTTGGTAAATTTGGATTTATGGACATGTTGACTATGTTGATGATATGAGACCATTTACACACTAACCTTGAGGTGCATGTTAAAAATATTAAAAAAAAAAAGAAATAAATATAAAATTGTTTTCTATAAAAGGAGGAAATTATTCACCAACATTTTCTTGACCCAAAAATATATTTTTCTAACGTGGTGTAGGTTTTCAAAGTTGATGATCAAGTGATATGGACACGTAGCATGGGCCTTAGTAAATTAAATTGAAATCTAGATATGTTTGTTTTGAACAATGTACGAACAATTTTGATTATTATATGTTATGTGACTATTTAAATGGATATGCTTTAAATATTGAAACAATAATTAGTTGTCATGAGCTATGGGCAATCATCATGCCCCGTACCTTTCCGCTGCGGGTCTGGGTGTGACAACATCGGTTTCATCATCTTCGGGTTCAAGCGGGATCACGAATGATGCCTGTTCTGGTGATGAGTATGCAGAGAATAGCCATAACCTGAGAATTTAAGGAAACAATTGTCATGAATTAATATTCTTTTTTAAAGGTTATCCTAAGTCTAATTTAATTTAGTAATGGGTTATTATTATTTATTAGCCTTTAATTTTCAAGATTCCCATGAAAATGATCTAATTTTTAGATGAGATAAAAAATGAATGTTATCAATGGATATTTTCTTTCAGTTTCATCCTTGAAATTTTAGCAAGTAGTAATGATTTACTTGCATTGGTTTTAATATATTATTATATATATCAATTGTCAACATAGGTTTGCGCTAGGAAACTTGATAGTTTTTCTACTTTAGGCACAAGAGTTTAATGCCATCTCATTTGAGCCTATATTATGCCTTTAAATTGCCATGTCACTTGAGCCTATAATGTGCCTTTAAAAGGGTGGTGATGACTGGTCAGAAGTCATGACAAAGAAGGATGAAAATTTGAAACAAACTAATATTAATACTTTTATTTATTTTTGTTTATAGGTGACGTTGCATTTTTTTCTGTTTGGACTCATGTGAGAAATTTGAGTAAACATTTGATCCATTTAATTGTTTAATATATGTTTTCAATCTATTTAATTTTTTTTAAATATATTTTTTAACACATTGTATTGGATAACTTTAAAAAAAAAACTAAGTACTTGGTTGTGTATAACTTAAAAAAACTGAATATGTGGTTGTGTATAACTTTTTTTCCTCGACAGACCGGTATAAAATTAGCTAAAAATAAAGTTGTATTCTAAATAGAGTGT
Source organism: Helianthus tuberosus (assembly GCA_030545235.1). Lineage (NCBI taxonomy): Eukaryota > Viridiplantae > Streptophyta > Magnoliopsida > Asterales > Asteraceae > Helianthus > Helianthus tuberosus. The sequence goes on from JARYGA010046105.1 coordinate 1,511,923, forward strand.
TTTCTTTCGTATCGTAACCTACACGAGTGTTATACCGGTACCATGACGAAACGAACCGAATCCAACTAAATAACACTTATTTCAACTGAAAATATCGGTATTGGTACCGGTATTTGTTTTTATGGGTAACGTAAAACACTTATGGATATCTTTTTGGATACATCATAACTTTATTTTTATTTTTTTAGTTTATCTTTTGGGTGTTTTCGACATCGTCGGTGCTTTGACGTTCCAAACCGATAACAATCGAATTACCGCCGCGTAGCGCGGGGGATTCCACTAGTTGCAATCAATGTATTTGTTAAGTACACATTTATAAGAAAACTACTTTAGTGAAACAAACATAAGTTTGTGTCACTATCTTTAACTTTAATTAATATACTGATCTTTAAACAAACATAAGCTAGAGGAAAAAGATTCTTTACTGGTTTGAAATATATGATGCATTTGGATTTAAGTTGATGACTATCCATTAATCTCTACATGTTGGGCCTATTGGGCTTTAACTGATCCTCCTATGGCCCTATCTTATATGTGGGTTTTTTTGGGTCACCCGTCAATCCTTTTAACCTTTAATATTTTAATAAGCCAACCTGCCACGATTGATACCTATACTGATAAATGTATCCCCTAACTCTCACATACATGTAACATACAACACACTTACGTGAACAAGCTCATTATAAACATGAATTTGAACATCGACCTTTGGTATCATCTTACATCACTTAGCTTAAACATATTGTTCTACCCCCTTGATTTTTAAATGATGATACCTTTTCATATGTTAATATATTTTTAACAAAATTACACCGTAAAAAAGAGCATTTTAATCCCTTTTATTTGAGTATGATATTGTTATAGATTTTTATTTTAAAAATTAACATGTTACGTAATTACCGGTGTTCTCTGTTGCATTGTGCGAGCATTATTTTAGTGAGGTCCAACACGCATACTCTTAACACAACCCCAACCACGTCATCAGTTGTTGTAAATGCACTCCATGAATCTTTAACCAATATTAAAAATTTTACTAAAAGGTAACTGAATATGACGGTCTTAAACATCTAGTTTTCTCTACGTAACCATAGCTACGTCATTCTGTTATAGAATCCCTAAAACAATTTTTCTCTAATCAAATTCGAAAATCTTCTATGTTAAGCATTGGTTTCTCAAAATGATTTCACCTATGTACATATAAAGAGAAAGTCAATTTAATCGAAAAGCAAAGACAACCGAATGAAAAATAAAAATAATTTTTAATATTTCGTTAAATGGTTTGGTCTGAAAAAAAGAAGTTAAATCAACGTTTGATAACCAATATAGCCAATAAATTATGGTCTTCAAATAACATCAATCAAACCAAACCAACTCATACTCACCCTACTTAAAAATAATCAACATTGGGTAATAAATGGGGTTCAAAAATCCAACAAGTGATCTAACTTCATTACTAAATCATCAATCATCCATCTTTAGTTCTTGCCCACTAATCAAGTTTTAACTAGTTTTTGTTTTTCTTAATCCACACCCATATATCACCAAAGTTATCCTAACATCCAAATCCACTAACTCCATCTTTACTATAATCTTCAAATTTTAAGAACTTCTCCATATCTACTACATAAATGTAATAATTGGCACTTTTTTTTATAGATTTCAAGCCTTGTCTCAACCGGCTTATGTATCCGACACACTTCACAGTCCTTGTTATGTCTTCTGGAAATTTAGTTTTTATTTTATACTTTTAATCGTAATTAAGTTTAAGCTATTAGTTAATTTGACCGAAATATTAATTTCGTTTATGTTTTATTTAAGTCTCTAGTGATATAAATGTTGGCTAATTTGACGTAACCAGGTTATCATAATAGTTTTTAGGAAAAATTACAAGTTTTGTCCTTTAGACTAATACCACTTATCAGGCGGTGTCCTTTTTAACGAATTTTGACAAGTTTGGCCCTTTACTAGGAATTTTGTTGCACGTTTTGTCCTTTAGGCTTAACCCAGTTAGATTTTCTTGTTAAATCTTGTCACCCAGGTAGGGCTGTAAACGAACCGAACGTTCAGCGAACAGGTCGTGAACCGTTCGGCGAGAAGTTCGTTTATGTTCGTTCTATTAGCTTTAGCTTAACGAACGAACACCAACAAAAAATTTTGTTCGGTTAGCTTAGCGAACGAACATGAACACATGTCCCATTCGTTCGACTACGTTCGTAAACGTTCGGTAATATGTTCGTTTACGTTCGTTCGTGTTTGTTTGATTGTATCAAAAAAATAATAAATAATAAACCTTTTATCTAAACATATTGAAAACTTGAAACCCTATTTTTTCTAAGTAGCTAAAATTTGACATTCTAAGACATTTTTAAGGATAATTATGTCTAAATTAGTTAAACTTATTCATCGTTTGGTGGTCTAGTAGACTTCTTGTGTTTTGATTTATCATTTGATGGTTGTATTTAACTACTTATATTCAATGTTTAAGAATAACGGTGTTTTTATTTTTATTTTCAAGTTAAATGTTTGTTTGCGTTTGTTTTTATTTGCTTGTGTTCGTTTGTGTTCGAGACCAGTGTTCACGAACTGTTCGTGAACAACTGAATTTCCTTAACGAACGAACATGAACATAAACTTATGTTCGGTGTGCGTTCGTGAACAGTTCGCGAACATGTTAATTTCCTTGACGAACGAACACGAACATGGCCTTGTTATTGTTCATTCGGTTCGTTTACAGCCCTACACCCAAGGGTATTTTAGCCTTTTTACCCATTTATTTCAAGAAGAGTTGATCCTAAAATATTTTGTTTTATTCTTTTAAATAATATTAAATAAATGGGTAAAAAGACTAAAATACCCTTGGCTGACAAGATTTAACAAGAAAATCTAACTGAGTTAAGCCTAAAGGACAAAATGTGCAACAAAATTCCTTGTAAAAGGCAAAACTTGTCAAAATTCGTTAAAAAGGACATAGCCTGATGATAAATGGTATTAAGATGAAGGACAAAACTTGTAATTTTTCCTAGTTTTTAAATAGAGTTGTATTTGTATTGTTTGATAGAACTTATGATGTGATAATAAAGTTTTTTGCATTTTAATTATACGTAAACACTAGTTAAAACATATCTAGCCTTTTTTAGCTTCCATTTTATGACGCAATGGATTGCAATCTCGTCATGCATCAACTTGAAACGAGTTATTATTCACTCATGCATGAAAAAATGTTACATAAAGTATGCTAAAAATAGGTTTGGTAATTATATAAGTCGACCATTTTTGAAACTAGCACCCTTAAATGCTATATATAGCTCGGAGTTATTTCATCCTCACCCAAGTATATACTTAGTTTTGAGAATATTGGGTTTCTAATAAATAAAAATACAACATTTAGGAATTGATTTGTTGAGGAAATAAGTAACCATAAAGAAAATATTGATGGCCTGGTAGTAGGGGTGCTAAACGGTCATGTTCGCGGGTTGACGGGTTCAACCCGACCCGAACCCAAAAATTTTATACGAACCCGAACCTGACCCGTACCCGAAAATTGTGTATACCAATGAAGCCGAACCCGACCCGAATATTCGTATGTTGACCGGAACACGACCCGTTCAACCCGAAAACTTTTATTTTTTAATTTTTTTTACACAAATTAATATATTAAATTTAAGATTTACTTAAAAAACACAAATGTATATAATACAATTATATTTAAATTATAAAATCTTATTTGAATTTTTTTAATTATAGCATAAAATACATACCCAATTTAATTTATTACATAACACATATTGTAAAAAAAATAGTGTATAATATAAAGGGGTTAAACGGGTCAACCCGCCAACCTGACCAGGTTGACCCGAACCCGACACGTTTAGCTAAACAGGTTCGCGGGTTCAACCTAAAACTGAGCCGAACCCGTTTAGACTAAACCTAAACCCACGAATTTCATGTTAGGTTCGTGTCGTGTCAGAAATTCACACCCCTACCTGATAGGTGCCAGATATTTGTTCGGTATCACGAGCCCCTTTTATAACCGATTAGTCAATTTGATTTGTGTTTTGTTATCAATATTATTGTAACAATAATGTTTTTGTATGATAGCCAATACACTAAAATCGAAAAAAAAAATGGAAAAATAGAAAAAAAATGTTTGTGGAGAACAAACCTTATTTTGGCCCGTATAAAAATGTCGTTTCAACTCTATTTCATTTTGATCCATCTTGTATCCTCTTCAAATAACATACATTTATAGCTTATACATACGATAGTATGCATAAAGGGGAGCAACAACCAGCAAAAACAATATGAAACCTCGTAATGAACAAAGTATAGAAAGTAAAGTCTTAAGAGATAATAGGTAGGTTGCAATGATGTTGGAGAAGCAAAAGCAAACTTAAAATGGTGACAAAATGTGGTCAAATGTTGAAATTCGAAACTGAGATTCACTACCATGTTTCCATGAAATCTGAATTTCAGAGAAGTTTGAATCATATGTGATCTCAAATGTCTTGTTATCTTCATATTCTTCATCCCAACACTCTGAGTAATCGATTGGGTGTTCGCTTAAATCACCTAGTTTACTTTTACTACGAACAAGTTCTACATTAAGACCCGTGTTATTCATACGATTAGATTCATCTTTAGCCTGAAATGAAATATTTTGAGTGTATGTAGGATTGAACCATGGGATGTGCCTCAATGAACTAAAGGGTACATAACCCACCCTTTCATAGTCATATTTTCCCAGATCTTCACTAAACTCTTCAGGGTGATCCGTGGACATCTCCTGCTTAATAACTATGCGATACGTCCCATGACGAGCACGTAATGATAATAAAAATCCACTAAAGTCACTGTACCAGTTGTGTGGAAGTTGCAATGTGACAAGTTTGGTATAAATGCTTGATGGTTGAACATTGGGACTTAACACACTCATAAAGCGATCTTCTTTAACTGCATGTTCCTGCCATGTTTTCATTCCAGTTATTATGAATACTATTTTTATATTGAAAGTTTAAAAAAAGATTGAAATTCAACAAACAAGATAAGAGTTATACCTGAAGCATAGAAAGCAGTACCCTCTTATTCGTTGTTCTCTCCGGAAGTGAGACTTTCCACAACCATTTATAATCTGATAAATCTCTTACAATTTCAAGTGAGTCACAACCTTGTGCTTTGAGAATAGCTATGCTTGATGGGAGGTCTGACAATTCTACAAGGTTTATGCAGTCTGACAAATTCAGGAGCTTGAGACACGGGAGTCGTGAGATGCCGGAATGTAATCTTGAAAAGTTGTTCCCACTTAGGTCTAGTAGTTGTAGGTTTAATAACTCACAAAATATATCAGATGGGATGTCTCCATCTCCCAATTTGCACCAACTAAGATCCAGCTTCCTTAAAAAACGTGGAAACTGAGGTAGGCTCACCGACCCGTCATGATGAAAAGATAACCCCTCACAACAACTGACATTCAGGTCTTTTAAACTTCTTAAGAGATGAAAGTTGCCCTCTATCCTTTTCAGTTTGCTACAACCATGGAAATCGAAAGAAACGAGGTTGGTACAAAATAGTCCGACTGACGGTGGGATTATTTCTATACCAGTATGATGCAAATCAAGGGTTACCAAGCTATCCATGTTCGACCGGATATCCGGAAACTGTTGAAGTTGCTTGCAAAAACGGAGAATAAGAGTCTCCAATTTTTTCATTTGTATGATGGGTGGGAACCTTTTAAGTCGTGAACACCCACTCATGTTCACGTAAACAAGCCTTTTGTGATATCCAATTGATGGATGAATCTCTTCTAAACTCTCACAACAGAATAAAATTAATCTTTCAAGACATGGAAGGCCTTCAAAATCTGGTGTTTTGATTAGGTAACGAGATCTTTGAAGATCAAGAATTTTCAAATTTGGTAGACTCTGTTTCAAGAAAAGTAGGAAAAGTCAAATAAATAATTAAGTATACAACAATTTCCTTTCACATTGGCATACTTCTTGCCCATGGATCATTAGGCAGGAGCTCTAAATTTATACACGAATTTCGTAGAGAAAGCATGAAATGTATTTTTGTTAATGTATATAAACCTCTATTTATAGAGATGTCTATGACTCAATAACCACCATCTAACAAACAACTAACTAAATGCAATTAACTCATTAGTATCTCTAATAACTAATTATGTTCATTTTATGATTCATTTCACACTTGCATTGCAATGGTTTGTAAATCTAGAATATTTACCTACCTTACACCCTTCCCACAGTTGTTTTTGCCAGCTATATCTCAACATTAGACAACGAAGCTTTGTTGGCTGAAAATTTGATGGCAATGAAAATAACGGATACCGATCCCACACTATCCATAGAAGGTTCTTCATGTTTGCAACAACATCAAATAGACCAGGATGGCTGATATGTCTTGGCAAATTAGCTAATACTTCATTTTCCTGTGTTAATTAATCAAAGGAACCAAACTGTGTCAGTAACGCTATAGACAAACGTCATTAGATGCACATAGACAAAATTTATTTTTGCAAAGTTAATTTAACCATTGAGGGTGCAGCTGCTCCCATAGCACAAAGCTCATCCAAATCTTCCCTATTCCAAATCCTGCTATGCTTTTCAGGATTATTAGGGTGTTCCCCTCTAACAATGTAGTGTGCCATTTCTTCTATCAAGTCATGCATCTCAAATCTTCCATATTTTGAAACTTTTATGAGGGATTTTTGTTCCAACACCTTTAACCCTATAACAGGGTGCAAATTACAAGCATCAAACACCATCATTACCTCATCTTTACACTGTCCCCTAAAGCAACATGCAATATCTAAGAATAACACCTTCTCTGTTGATTCAGGCCCCAATTAAACACTGAGAAAAACTCACGAACAAACAATATGAACAAAAGCTTTCTACTTGCAAACTTTCTTTATAAAACTGAGAGTCAAAAACAAACTACTGCAACTATATAATTTATAGAAAAACAAATAAAACACATGTCAAAATAACCAAGTCCACTAACTCCTTTTATTTAGCTACATTCCAACGATCACTTCCCATGTAATTCGGTCAAACAGAGACCATTTCTTCAGTCCATTAAACCCACTCTACTGCTGACCCGAATCCACATATTTGACCCGTAATCGCTTCATGATTCGGTTTGACCCGACCATCAAGATAATACCCAACATTCTCATCAGCTGTAAGACCATCATAACTTATTTTGAGTCTCTTTGTGACCTCTGTTGAATTTCAATGGTGTCAATTTTACTTTTATCAAAAACTAGTTTGACATATATTATTAATTAAATAGTTAATTAATAAACGCAGCGGAAAATGTATAAATAATCAACACCAAAATGAACCGAACAGGATCATGGTTACAGACATGCAAATACGGTATATAAAATAATTAATCTACCGATGAGAAAAATTATACCTTTGTGGTTAATAATTAACCGTGTGAGACACCGAGGTACAACGAACGAGTTGCTAGAACACGAACTAAAACGGGGTGTGTCGGGTAACCGGTGGTGTTCAACTGAACAACAGCGATTCAACAATACTTGAGACCTTTTTCTTTTAACGCACTATTCCTTGTAAATGAATATAATCCCACTTATATACTTGAAGCCAAGAAAATAATTTAACTTTTAAAAGCCAAAGCTTTTGGTGAAAATTATTTCGTCTGTCTCCTCTTTTCATTCAAAGAATGTCATTTTAAAGACATAGAAAATGGAATCATGCATTTATGACTCTTTCTAGCTTAATTAAAACATGAGAGAGAAAAGAGAGTTGGAGAGCCAGGGTGTAATTAATTTTCGTCACATTTCAACAAGGACTTTAGTGCTTCCTTTATATCAAGTGGAAGCATTAATAATAAATGCATTCACACTCACATTTATCCTACGGTAGAAATAAATGTGTACAAACTCCCAACAATTATTAAATATAATGATTTAATAATTACCCGGGTACCAAATGATATATGTAGTACAGGTCTAAGACGCGATAAAGCCCGAGAATAACAGAAAAAACCTTATACATATTATTTATAATTAGTATAAATAATAAGTCCGTTTATTTCGTTAATTGTTCGTGATTACTAGTTAATCGAGTTAAGTGGATTTCGTGTTCATTGCCCAAGGTGTAACTCTTACGGGTCATAGCTCGTCAGCAGCGCTGACTTATCGAACCCGTACATATAATTCCAACAATCTCCCACTTGGACGGGTTTCGATAAAACCCTCAACGCAGACAGTCAGCGGCGCTCTAGCTGCACATGGCTGCCCCCAACAAGGTATGACACTTTAAAGTCATTAACCAAAACACCTTGTCATTAGTAACAACTTACTAATGCAAGACAATAGACTTATGGTAATTGTTGTCATTCATCATTTCTGTAAAAGACATAAATTGAATCAATGAGACATGGATTAAGTTCATTCTCATATGGTGTTCAATTATTATTGTTCTCGATCAAGAGTCAAAGTGGTCCGAACAAACACACAGTAAGTTTGGGTAAGGCCTTACACTTCACCAGTTTGAATCAACGAGGGCGCCTCAATGTCTAACTGTTACATATCATGTAAGAGTACAGAATCCCTTATCGACTACATACAACTCCCACTGAACTTCAGAACTATTCCCAATTAAAGCCTTTATGACTGGCAGTTACGCGACAGCGGTTGACAGTAATCAAAGAATAATCCTTGGTAAACGGAAGTTCTGATATGTATCTCAGGTCAGAGGATACTAAATGAGTATACCAATATCAAATCATCTTATGACTAAGATCCATGAAGATAATTTGATGCGAGTTACATCCAACGTCATTCATAATGAGGTCTGTGAGTTTGGAAGCCAATTCCTTGAGTCCAAAGTCAGAATAGTCTTAATTCAGAGTCGTTCCCACGAGTCTGACCGACTACGGATAATTTAGAATACAAGATTCATGGATTAAACGTATTAAAATCGAACACAGTTGTAAGATTCAAAGTTTGCATTTAACCAGTAAATCAAAGGTGAATTCAAAAGGTACAACTGTTTGAATGTTCGTACATCCAAATACTAAATCAAAACATACTGCTAGCTAATCTAAGCCTGATAGCATCCATGTGCTGATCATGCTTGTCCTGAGTCATGGGCTTAGTGAACGGGTCTGCTAGGTTTTGATCTGTGTCTATTTTGCTTATTACGATGTCTCCACGTTCCACAATTTCCCGTATGTAGTGGAACTTTCTTAGAATGTGCTTGGCCTTGTGATGAGACCTGGGCTCTTTGGCTTGAGCAATAGCACCTGTGTTATCACAGAATATCTCGATGGGTTTCTTAATACTAGGAACCACATCGAGATCGGTTATGAATTTCTTCATCCAAGCAGCCTCCTTTGCAGCATCTGATGCGGCTATATATTCAGATTCGGTGGTTGAATCCGCCACCACACTCTGCTTGGAGCTCTTCCATGAGATAGCTCCTCCATTTAGAGTGAATACGAAACCTGATTGTGAGCGAGAATCATCTCGGTCAGTTTGAAAACTGGCATCAGTGTAACATCTTACAGTGAGCTATTCTTTTACTCCTCCAAATACTAAGAACATATCTTTAGTTCTTCTCAGATACTTCAGAATGTTCTTGACAACAGTCCAATGGGCGATGCCAGGAGTTTGCTGATAACGACTGGTCATGCTTAAAGCATACGAGACGTCAGGTCTAGTACATAACATAGCATACATGATAGAACCAATCGCTGAAGCATATGGAACTGCTTCCATTCGCCTAATTTCAATGTCCGTTGTAGGAGATTGCGATTTGTCCAACACGGTTCCTTTAGTCATAGGAACACCTCCTTTCTTGGAGTTTTCCATCTTAAAGCGTGTCATTATTTTGTCTATGTATGTATTTTGACTTAGCCCTAGAAGCCGCTTAGATCTATCTCTGTAGATCTTGATTCCCAGAATATAAGCTGCTTCTCCAAGATCTTTCATTGCGAAACAAGATCCCAAATAGTGTTTAACTTCATTAAGCATAGGGATGTTATTTCCAATGATTAGTATATCATCCACATACAGGATGAGGAATGATATAGTGCTCCCACTAGCCTTTCTGTAAACACAAGGCTCATCTTCATTTTTGACAAAACCAAACTCTTTGATCTTCTGGTCAAAACGAAGATTCCAGCTACGAGATGCCTGTTTGAGTCCATAAATGGACTTATTCAGCTTACACACTCTACTTGGATATTTAGGATCGACAAAACCTTCAGGCTGAACCATATAGACATCTTTAGAGAGATGCCCATTAAGAAAAGCAGTTTTGACATCCATTTGCCATATCTCGTAGTCATAGTACGCGGCTATGGCAAGCAATATCCTGATCGATTTGATCATAGCAACGGGCGAGAAGGTTTCATCATAGTCAATACCCTGAGTTTGAGTGAAACCCTTCGCAACTAGCCGTGCTTTAAAAGTGTGTACATTTCCATGCATATCGGTTTTTCTCTTGAAAATCCATTTGCTCCCTACTGCCCGAGATTCGGGGGGTAGCTCAACCAAGTCCCAGACTTGATTATCACGCATAGATTGCATCTCAGCGTTCATGGCTTCCAGCCATTTCGCAGATTCAGGATCTGAGATAGCAGATTTGTAGTTAGTAGGTTCGTCAGTAGACTCATCTACTACCAAGACTTGAGCACCTTCGAGATGCCAAAGGTATCTGTTAGGTTCTTTACGAGTCCTGCTACTTCTGCGAACGCCTGTGTTCATGTCTGATTCATCAGCAACAATTTCTTGTTGTTCAGACGTTCCGACTTCATCAGCGGTTGTTGTTGGTTCTCGAATTTCTTCAAGATCAACCACATTATTTCCAGTTCCTCGATTAAGAAGTTCTTCCTCGAGAAAGTGCCCCTTCCTTTTGATGGAAATAACATTTGCATCAGGATGGTAGAAATAATATCCGCTTCTTTTATAGTATCCGACGAAAACAACCTTTTCGCCTCGAGGATCGAGCTTATCATCAGCATCACTGGTGATGTATGCATCACATCCCCATACTTTTAGGTATTCCAAATCGGGTTTACGCCCATGCCATATTTCATATGGGGTTTTGTTTACCTTTTTAGTCGGAACCAGATTGACAATGCGGGCGGCAGTCATAAGAGCATAGCCCCAAAAGGAGTGAGGCAAGTTAGTTCTACAAATCATCGATCAAACCATATTAAGTAGGGTTCGATTTCTCCTTTCGCTCACGCCATTAAGTTGGGGTGTGCCAGGTGGAGTGGGTTCTGAAATTATTCCACACTCTTTCAGATGATTGAGGAACTCTAAGCTGAAGTATTCGCCACCTCGATCTGATCGAAGTACTTTTATCTTTCTAGTAAGCTGGTTTTCTACTTCATTTTGAAACTCTTTGAACTTTTCAAAAGTTTCATGCTTATGCTTCATAAGATAGACATAAGCATATCGACTATAATCGTCGATGATAATAACGAAGTATCTTTCATGGTTTCTTGTCATGGTTCTGAAAGGGCCACATACATCAGTATGAATGAGTCCTAGCAGACCATTGGCCCGTTCACCAACACCAGTGAAGGGACGTTTTGTGAGTTTGCCAGCTAAGCAAGATTCGCAATCATCAAAGGAGTCCTGTCCAGTGGATTCAAGAATCCCATTGGATTGGAGCCATTTTATGCGTGCCTTACTTATGTGGCCAAGTCTACAATGCCATAGAAATGTTTCATTAATACCAGCTTTGTTGCGTTTAGAAAGATTATATATATTATTGTCAGTTTGAACATTTATCTCATAAATACCATTTCGAGGTTTAGCCTCAAAATAAAAGATATTATTCAAGTAGGCAGAAATAGGAATACCATTAAAAGCGTACTTAAAACCTTGTTCAAACAACAACGAAACTGAAATGATGTTCCTGGTCAAACCAGGTGCAAAAAGAAAATTGTTCAAAACAACAATAAGACCAGAAGGACATGTAAGATTAAATGTGCCAGTTGCTAGAACTGGGACTTTATTTCCATCGTCAACAATTAGCTCCATGCTCCCTGGTTTCACTTTCCTCCACTTCTCAGGCTCCTGCAAGACATTAACGATATGATAACCACATCCGGTATCAAATACCCATGTGTTGCTAGAAACAGTGAAAAGCTCAATAACATATATTAGAATACCTGAAGAAGTGCCTTCTCCATTAGCCTTCTTCACCTTGAGCTTGGCAAGATACTCGGGGCAGTTACGTTTCCAGTGTCCCATCTTGTTACACTCAAAGCATTGCCGCTCTTCAGGAAGAGGGGCTTTTACAGCTTGCTTACCCTTGTTGGTGGCAGATTTTGCAGCAACAGGAGCCTTTCCTTTGTTTTTGCTGTTATAACTTTTCTTCTTTGTTTTGGGCTTTTTAACACCACCAGATCGAACCATTAACACTTGGTTTGTTTTGTTGGAAATGTTCATCTCTGCCGTTTTGAGCATCCCATGCAACTCTGGCACTGTCTTTACCCAGTCATTCATGTTAAAGTTCATGACAAATTGATCATAATGACTGGAAAGAGAGTTGAGAATGAAGTCAACAGCCATCTCATCTTGGAGAGGATAACCAAGTTTGTTTAATTGGTCGATGTAGCCTTTCATCTTGAGGACATGAGCACTAACTGAGGAACCCGCTTGCATTCTACAGCTTATAAGCTGTTTCATGGTGTCATAGCGTTCCTGACGGGCTTGTTTCTGGAACATGCCCTTGAGTTGCTCAATCATGTCAAAGGCATTCATGTCTTCCATATTCTTTTGGAGATCTGGGGACATGGTGGCTTGCATGAGGCAAGCAACTTCTATGGCATCTTCTTTGTGTTTATCGAAAGCCTTCTTCGCAGCAGCAGTATTATTTTCAGGTGCAGCTGGGATTGGGGTTTCCAAAACATAAAGCTTCTTTGCCATTTTGAGAACAATTCTCAAGTTGCGGTGCCACTCAAGAAAATTGGTGTTATTCAGTTTGTCTTTCTCAAGTATGGACTTGAGAGCAAAAGAGGAGTTGTTTTCATTAGACATCTGTTAAGCAAAAATTATTTAATTAGTATTTTCGATGTATATTTCCTTATTTAATTAATGACCCATTACAGTAATTAAAGCAAGGAATGAGAATCTGGCTAAATCAGTATTAAAGGCAGCTGTGGCATACACTTTAATAAGTGACTAGGCAGACTGACAACGAGTGTCAATTGTGAGAATTGCACAACTCTCGGATATGAGGCCGCTAAGACAACTCTTGTCTATGCATTGATACGTTTAGCCTCATCTATGCCGACTTTTTACTTTCGAGACAGCTGGAGCATGTGATGAGAAAAGAAAAAGTAATATTCGTCCTAAAAGAAGGTACTTGTGGAAGGGCCGGATGTGTCAACGAAACCCTTGCACCTTGGAAGGATAAGCTAGACATCAAGTGCGGTGCTGTGGCTCCAAACACTGATGGTTCGCATTACGTTCCAAGTGTAGCTTGTGATAGGATGGCATAGACTATTGATTTTAATTATGGGTTAATTTTAATATTTACCAAATATGGTCGCAAGAGCCAATTTTAGTATATATTTTAGTCGTGACATCTTGATGAACCCTTTCATCTCTCAGGACACTTAATTTTAAACAACCTATTAAAACTAAGTTTGTCGCGACTTGGAATAAACAATTTTAAGTTAACAGAAAACTATTAAGTTAACAGTTTTGAAAATAAAAACTAGTTTAATTTGAAAAACTTAATTGGTTATTATTTGTTTCAAAAACAACCTTTGTTTTATAACTCCCGCACCCTTTTCCGTAGCTTTAGTTGATGCGTTTTCTAATACCCTATCATTAGTTTCTTGAGAAGTCATTTTATTAGCTTTCGTAGGGCTTACAGGTTCAGGCTCATCTTCCTCTTCCTCATTTTCATCCGAATCCTCCACCACACCATCAACAAATTGTGGTGGAGCGCCAACCTTATTATCATACACTTTACCAGAACGAAGTACACTTACCTGGTTTACACGTGCATTCTTGGTAGCTGAACTACTGCTTTGATGTTGCGGGTTGACCGTGGTGGTACTTGGCAATTTTCCGGGGTCTCTTCTCAACTGGGCTATATCCTCTGCTAATTGCCCCAATTGCTTCTGCATTGCTACAGAAGTCTTATCTCTCACCTCATTATCCTTCTGAATATCCTTCATAAATGACATGATCGCATCTAGCTTCACATCACTCGAGTCGCCTCCACCACCTGAAGAATTAGCTTGCTGGTTACCTTGATTCCTCCAACTCCCTTGATAATTGCTTTGATTTTGCTGTTGGTTGTTGGCTTGAGGCCCTTGATTGTATTGGCCCCGATTCTGGTAACCTCCTTGCTGGTAATTTCCTTGCCGATTCTGACACTGTTGACCTCCTTGGTTGGGTACCTGAAAATTTGGGTTCAACTGGTTAGCAGAATTACCATAACTAAAATTGGGGTGGTTTCGCAAACCTGGATAATATGTATTCGATTTCATATCATATTGCTTTCGTTCACCATAGATTTGATTCACTTCTTCAGTCTGACCACCCAACACAACACACTCTCCGACTTGATGCCCTAACTCTCCACACTCAGTACATACCGCAAACGTATTGGCGGTTTTAACTTCACCTCCCTTTCCGAGATTCATTTGAGCTACCTGCCGCTCAAGCAATAAATTTTGGTGCCTCAACTTCTCGACCCGTTCCTCAGCTTCATAATCGACTGACTTTGCTGAACTTGATCTTGCCCTCCTGCTAGATTGTGCCTGTCTCTTTGATGTGGCACTTTGTCTCTCTAAGTATGCCCAATCTGCAGCTTCAGTGTTTGTGAGGAATGTACCATTGCTGATGGCGATAAGATCTCTTACATCATCAGGGAGTAGCCCATCATAAAATGCCTTAATTAATTCCCATGTCTGAATTTCATGATGTGGGCATTTCCTAAGCAACTCCTTAAACCTTGTGAACGCCTCATGGAACGCTTCCCCCGAATGTTGCTGGAATGCTCTGATTGCATCCCGAGCTTCACTGGTTCTATTCATGGTGTAGTATTCCTCCAAAAACACCTACTGCATCTCTTGCCAAGTGTATATACTACCTGGAGGTAATGTCGCGAACCATTGACGTGCTTTGTCTTTCAGGGTAAATTGAAACAACATTAGCTTCACCTCATCCTTTGTAAACCCCGAACCTCCTATAGTTTGGCAAATTGAATCAAAACTTGCTATATGCAAGTATGGCTCTTCGGTCCTCTTTCCATAAAACTCTGGCAAATGGCCAAAGTACTGAGGCCTCACCTCGAAAGGTCGATTATTGTTCCCAACCGGTGTAACTATAGCTGATGAGTTGGGTACTACAACGGGTCGACAATGCCCTTCAACGCCTTGAATTGGTGCCCCTTGAACGACTTGTGGGACACCATCCACAAACTGAATCTGATCACCCCTAAACCGATTATTAGCTCTTCCCGCATTAAACTGCGGGACTCCATTATGAACTTGATTTTGTGGAATCGGCCGTTGGATGTGATTTCTTTGGTTGACTTGTTGTTGTACCGGGTGTCCTTGATTAACATTATACCCTTCGCCGTATCTGTAATCAGCATATCTCCCATCATACTGGTTTTGATAATCATCATCTTCCCAACCGGATTCCCATGTATGAACACTGCCTTCTCTGTGGTTAGGATCCTCATCATACCCGTGTTGATGTTGTGGTTGGTTAAGACGAATAATTTCCCCATGTCGGAGATTTAGATTCCCAGGTTGGTTTTGTGGGCCTGGGTTGAATTGTGGAAATGGTTGTGGTGGTGGTTGATTCTGATTTGGGTTTTGGTTTTGGTTTTGGTTTTGAGGAACTGGTGGATCTGGAATGGGTGGAATTGGTTCGTTTTGTGCTTGGTTCTGTGGCTCTTGATCAGCCATCTCGTGAGCTGCTTGTTCAAGATCTTGAGCAACTGTTGATGATTGAGCTCTAGATTTCACTGCTGAACGGAGAAGAACGAGATTCTGTCGAGCAGTCTTTTCGATTTCTGGGTCAAATAAGAGCGGTGATGATTTCTTTGAAAACCTAGTATGCATGCAACTCGAGAATCACCTGCACACAGACAAACAAGAAACCGAGCGTAATACTGAACGAAACAAATAAAAGACAAACAAAAAGAAATATTTTTGGATTTTTTTTTTGTTTTTTTTTAATTTTTATATTTTTTTTGAATTTTTTAAGAAAAACAACTAACTAAACTAAGCGCACCGATTCCCCGGCAACGGCGCCATTTTGATCGATGTCGTAAGGTCGGTCAAAAAAATAAAGTTAAAGTGTCCTATTCACCTTTTACTAGTAAAGGGCAAGTAGGGTGTCGAATCCACGGGGAATCAGTGGAAAGTATGAAAGCTTGTTGTTTTAACTATCATCTATGTCTAAACTAATTGCTTTTTTGCAGTTTGAGAATAATTATGAAAACGAATGTAAATTAGAGTTGTAAACAATTGTGAGAAGATGGACCAATCTCCGGGTTTTCAGGTTATGTATAAAATCAGGTTGCTTAGTTACTACCAGTTGGAAATCACATAGACATGATTTGAAAACTTGTTTAGATAAATAATTAACGGACAATATATTTGATTGCAATGATCCACGATCGAAACCGAAAGATTGTTGCAAATGAATAGTAATCCAATTAATTACCAATTTTAGATTTCATAAACATTAACCGGTTCAATGATTAAAGGTTTAAAACAATGACATCCTAGAATTTAATCCCGGTTGTTGATGAAAAAAAACCAAATAATTGATGAACTGATACGATTACGATAATCAAATATTGTTTAATCTAAACAAGAACAATAAAAACGACTAACCGAATGATTAATCAGTTTTCAATCCAAAAAGTCGTAAACATACAATGTTCAAACATAAACCCTATTCCCGGAGACGATCACGGGACGACTAGCCGCTCATGTTGTTCGTGCGATCTTCAATAGCTTGAAAAAGAGTTGAAGGCATGATGACTTGGTGATTTCCGGAAGTGTATGATGATCGATGATGTTTTGAGAGCTCCCCGACAATCCAGTACGGCTACCCCCCACTTCGATGGAATGATGATGAATGATGATCCCAATTTCTCGTGGATAATGAAGCCCACCTTCATTCAAAAGCCCATTTCAAAAGCCCAATGATTATAATATATGGCTGCTGCCAATTTTCGATGATGTTAGCTGTTTGTTAGGCTGATTTGGGAGCCCAAGATAACTAATGTTGGCTGCCAATATCTCCTGCATGTGTTCGTGGTGATGATGATCACTTTTATTGTTGACTTGTGTGCTCCCAATTAATTTCAATATCACGTGAATATGGCTAATATGGAGAACTCCAAGATGTGAATAAATTTATATTAATAAACAATAAATTCTCAAAAGTCAGTGTGGCCCCTTCTTTCTCTAGAATGTATATGCTTCCTTTTATGTTGATGGTGAATGACCCACATTCACTCGTTTAACCTGCAAACATACAAACACTTGCAATAAAACTATTCAAAGCATATAATCATATAAAACCAAACAAAACATGTAAGATAAGCACTGAAACATCCATGTCTCACACTCTCCATCAATTATCCCCACACTTACCTTTGATTGTCCTCAAGCAAACCGATACAGAATTACTCACCATAGTAACAATACCTCTAAACCCCTTAACCGATACAGAATTACTCACCATAGGAGGTACATCGTGATATGAAATGAATCTTTGCACCATTGAATTAACACACAACTGTGTTGAGACCGCTTTAATCGTGATAAACAAGACGGATTTAGAGCCAGTTAATAAATAAGCAATTAGATCCGTGTATGTGGTGCGTAACCAAATTAGCGCAAGCTTAAATTTTGTGAAAGCATCACCACAAGGTGTCGAAACCAACAAACGATTTAGTGGAGTCGTAGACCAAACAAGTCTACTACGACTCGAAACAAAAGAATCTTTGCAAAAATGATTGAATATGATGTTCTCAATACATCCTATGACGTCTTAAACTGAATATGCGGAATGGATAAGTTCGAGCAATTGAACTTGGTTCTAGCATAATCTGACAATAAACGTACGTATCAACAAGGGAATCTCAGCATGGTTACGAAGATGAACTATGAATGTAACTTGAAAGAAAAGAAGTTTCAAGAGAGCGTGTTGACTTGATAACAAGGAAGCCAACATTTTCAATAATGTAGGTTAAACCAACAATTAGCTTTAGCAAAATAATATGTGAACTTCAGTGAAGCGTTTATTCGAAACGAAACCTCATGCGTAGCAAATGGCGCATGCGTAACATATAAGTTTTCAAGTAATGAAACAATGAGTATGAAGAAATGACCAAGTATCGAAGCAAATGTGTGTTCGCTCTCAGTGAAGAAAATTAACGCGATGCAACTACCATTAAGGGGAGTAGAGATGCAAATATCTACTTGCTAGAAGCAAAAGTGAAGATTTCAACAAAATAAGTTGGAGCACTTTCTGTTTGGTTAACTGAAATAGCATATATGTCAGGATAATGGGGTTTGCTTGCGTCAACAGGTGTGGTTCCTAAGCAACCTTTACGAGTTTTGACATGGGTTCACCAAGGTCCTAAGTACATGTTTCCTAGGTTTTCAAAGTTTCGTATTTTGTGTAAAACTGTTTTGTGCATCGTGTAGGAAACAACATTTTTGTGTACGTTTAAAACGAGTTATTGTCCCATAATTTCCTCGGTATACTCTCTTCCTGAATTCACAGCTAATGACACTCGATCATTGATCAGTCGTGAAATAGTAGTTGGATCCTCACAGTTAGTTAAATAAGTAATTCGTTAATCCTCAGCAAGAGTCACCGACTCTTGTTGGTTAGCTCGTTCGGCTCATAGTAGTTGATGCTCATTTGGTAATCATCGTCCTTCTTCTTGACGAGCTAAACTGGGGTTACCCAAAATGGGAAACTTGGTCTGTTATCTTCCTTCTCTATCAACTACTGAAGTTGCACTGACAATCCTTGCATCTCCGAAGGTGTAAGTCGCTAAGGTGCATTGACTGCAGGCGCGGCGCCTGGAATCAAATCGATGCGAGATTCAACTTGTCGTTGAGGAGATAATTTTGGCAAGTCTTCAGGGAAGACTTCAAGATATTCCCTTATCACAGGGATATCTTTGAGTTTAGGTTCTTCGGTTCCCTTGTCAACGACATGAGCCCTGAAAACAACACATCCATTACGCAACAACTTTCGTGCCTTCAAGCAACTTGGAAGCTGTAGGGGTTTAGTCTGCTTACCTCCATGAATTATGATTGTTTCTTTATTTGCCATCGGGGTGCGGGTAGTAATCTCCGTTCGATTGCTCGACAACCAATCCATTCCAATTACCACATCGAAGCTTCCCTTAAGCTAGTTCTATCGAGTACTGGATATCTATCTTACTTACTACTAAAACAAGTATACTCTGAAGCTAAAATTCGACAACAATGTCAAATAGCACAGATGCACAATATTGACTACTATGAGACGTACCGATGGCCATGTTTGGATCCTGGCGTGCTTCCCTAGCTCCGGTGTTAGACATTTTTCCCACGATCTTGTTTAATCTCCCTTGGGCAATCCTTCCTAAAGTGCCCCATGTCACCGCAGTTATAACACCCTTCACCTCTCTTTCCCCGTTTCGTCTCATGCCAACACGTTTCCCTGCAGTGCCCCACTTTGCCACAGTTGTCACACTTTTCATTTTTACATCGCCTGGTATGATGACGTCGACACTTGTCGCATTTAGGTAGTTTACCCATGTACCCTTTTCCTTTTTTGGTCTTGTTGTTGTTATTCGTCTGGGTACCCTGCTTGAAGTTTCCGAACTTTCTCTTGTTATCTCCAGATGACTCTACATGAGTCTCCTTTTTCTCTTCAGAGATTGAAAATTTGTTCAACCTGATTGCCTCTTCAGTCAAGGGCACACTTAGATCAATGGACTCAGCGATCGTTGCAGGCTTTGATGTCGTCACCATGCTCATGATTTGGGGTGCCAATCCCCAAATAAAACGCTCGATGCGCTTAAATTCTGGATCAACCATGTAAGGAACGACGCGAGATAGGTCGTGAAATCTCTGCACGTATTCAACAATCTTTGGACCATCCATCTTGAGATTCCAGAATTCAGTCTCCAATTTCTGGATTTCTACTCTCGAGCAGAACTTCTTACGCATTAGTTCTTTCAGTTCGTCGCATGTCAAAGCATACACAGTAGTCTCGCCCAACGTCTGAACCTGGAGGTTCCACCATGACAGAGCCCCATCTTGAAGTAGTCCATAAATGTACGCGACCTGATGCTCTGGGGCGCATCTGCTCACCCGCAAAACAGAATCCGTCTTCTCAACCCAGCGCACGAAGGCTAAGGCACCCCCAGTGCCGTCGAAATTTAGGGGCTTGCAGCCCAAGAACTATTTGTAGGTGCAGTCGCTGGGTGGGTTATTTCCTGAGGCACCTCCGCTGCGCTCGGAGCGAAGGGCCTAGTACTGTGCGATGGCCTGTAA
Source organism: Helianthus tuberosus (assembly GCA_030545235.1). Taxonomy (NCBI): domain Eukaryota; kingdom Viridiplantae; phylum Streptophyta; class Magnoliopsida; order Asterales; family Asteraceae; genus Helianthus; species Helianthus tuberosus. The sequence goes on from JARYGA010046105.1 coordinate 1,532,485, forward strand.
GATGCGCTCTTGTATTTCTGCCTCTGTCGTCAGAAGAGGGGTGTTGGTATCGGTGTTTCTTTGAGTCGACATCTCCCTAGAAGAAGATCGGTTAGGTCAGGTCTTATTAAAGATGTGAGCACAAAAGCATCTACTTAACGAGTGAGACCTAGGAGGTGTGTATATTTATATATATATAAGCAATCGTTATACCAATAAATCACATAACATCATAACTATAGCACAACTTGTAGATAGGAACATGTTTAATGAGAACATAACAAGCAAGCACGTAGCATCACAATTATAGCGCACACATGCAGGTCATCAACGTGCTTAGTGAGGACATGGCGACTAAGCTTTCATTGTTTATCGACCACAATCACATTGTTTACAAAATGCCTTACATCAAAAGGGACACAGGGTCACCCTACCCCCGTCCAATAAGTCTATCAGTGTACCAAAATTACATGGTCGAAAGTGGTCTTCAAAATACCCCACAATCTCGGCTTATGAGTAGTGTCTTTTCCCCAAACGTAATGCGATCCGCATAAAACCAAAAGCCAATTATACTGGTGTCTGAGGTGGAGGAGTGAAGAAAAGCAAACTGCTAACATGAGCGACTTTCTCCTCGAGCTTGAATATACGGCGGAGCAAGTATCTGATCTGCTGCTTGACAGTAAAGAAACGAGCATCAAAACTTGAGAAGGGTGTAATAGCAGCGGGTAAGAGTGCAAAAGGAGATAGTGATGAATGTGGAGGATCAAAGTGTACTGACGTTGACAGGGTGGAGGACGTAATGTCAGCTCAAGCTCCAAAACTCAATAACTCAAAACCTCAAATTGTAGCTGAAGTAACAGGAGCAACTCATCCGTGTGTAGCCTCCATAAGGTGAAGGATGGTAAGGGTCTGAAATCAGCATAGTGGATGGTAGGGACCATCGAAATGGTTAGTCCAGCAGTGAAGAAATGAACAGTACAGCCTGAAGGATCTGTGGAAAAGCTGCTGATACAGAAAGATCATCATGCAGGTGCTAGCCATAGGTACCTTCCCCTGGATGGGGTGCGGGTATGTCTTGAAATAAAGCAATAGGCAGACCGATGCGATGGACGTCGGACTCCTCAGGAGGAAAGGAGCATCAACAGCGGGTGCGGGTGCAGGAACAAATGTCTCAGCAAAAGAGAAGGCCATCAGGTGCAGGTACTGGGTCCGGTATAAGGGGTGCAACGTCTGGTAAACCGAAAGAAATAGGGTCATGATCAAGCAAGGGTGCAGGATCAGCAGGTGCAACATCAAACTGACCCAAAAGGAACAGGAGCTGGCTCAGGAGCAGGCTCTGGGTCGTGTAAAGGTGAGGGAACTCGAGCAGTGTGATAGTGTAGTAGTCATAGCGGTGTCGTCTTCTGAGTCAATAGTAGAAGGTTGCAATCCGGCCGTCTGTAAGGCTGCAGATGTCACAGACTCAAAGGAGTCTGAAATCGAGTGCAAAATGGAAGCGGAGGATACTTCAATGGCGGAAATCTCAGGAGGTAGAATAGCAATGACATCCTCAGCTATCTTTCCATCACCCTGGGTGTCAACAGGAGGATAATCAACAAACAAATCAACGTCATCATCTAACAAATCCTCAAAAGGCATATCCTCGGGAGAAATGACCACGAAAGGTACGGCGTCGAGGATCGGAGCCATGATGTGCTCGCCATCGGGGTGTCCAAATGATAAGGTGGTCATGGACTGGAACATGAATGACAGAAGGATTCTTGTCAGGGAAACCATCAGCAAGGGTAAATCATCACCAAAATCTGGCAGCGCGGATGGTTGGAAGTCGTCCTCGTCCTTGGTCATCATATCAGGATCACTCTCAGTGTCTGACGCAAATATCTCCGGGGCAGGTACAATCTCATTATCTGTGGCGGTGGTCGTAGGGTTATCAATGTCTGATAACCCGCTTTCTAAAGAAGGTGACCTGTGTGCCGGTATATAATAATCGTAGCATGTATATCCATAGTAATTACTAACACTTAGTATATTGCAAGCAAAGACAATTCATCACGTAATCAGGTATTCACATTATTCTTCATGAAACTTTCTATCCTTCCTAGTCTCCCAGACTAACCCACCTAGTCTCCCAGACTAAACCAACCAGTCTCCCATACTAAACACCCAGTTTCTCAAAATGTCCCAACTAGTCTCTCAGATTAACTTCCCAGTCTCTCAGACTGAACTACCCAGTTTCTCAAACTAAACTCCCCAGTCTCTCAGACTGTCCCAACTAGTCTCTCAGACTACCCAGTCTCTCAGACTACCCTAGCTAGTCTCTCAGACTAACTCCCCAGTCTCTCAGACTGTCCCAACTAGTCTCTCAGACTACCCAGTCTCTCAGACTACCCTAGCTAGTCTCTCAGACTAACTCCCCAGTCTCTCAGACTGTCCCAACTAGTCTCTCAGACCGCCCCAGCTAGTCTCTCAGACTAACTCCCCAGTCTCTCAGACTGAATTATAAGCATAAATTTTGAAATGTGTTTCGTGTCTTTTGTTTGTAAAAATGTTTGTTTCCTGGATCTGGGTGTTTTGTGTATGTACTGAAAACATGTTATGAAAACATTTTCGTGAGAGCCCTAATGATCGTAGTTGAGACTCGAGAAAGAATCCTAGTTCGCTACGATCGAAGCTCTGATACCAAGCTGTCACACCCTGAATTTTGCGGAAGCGTGATTATGGTGTGACTTTCTTAATATCATCGCATTCAATCATAACAACAGCTATATGATAAAACCGTAGGTTTGTCATCCATCGAATAAGTTTATAACATAACAACATTGTTTAAAAACGTAGACTTCAAATTCAAGTTTTACAATCATACCAAAATGTTTATGAGTTCACTAAGGACTCATCGAAAGATATTAAATGGCACCAAGGGTTGGGAGACGTGTCTCGTCCAGGAATAAGACACTCCGACCAAACCCAAAGACCATGGATGACATCTTTATTTCAAACGCAGCATAAAAACTTCCAACGCCCGCCAGATCCACTTACTAGTTCCCTGAAATACATGTAGTTTGAAAACATCAACAAAAGTTGAGCGAGTTCATGTATTTAGAATGTGTGCACGAATCATCCTTGAAAACCTTTGTATGTATGTACTTGTAAACCGGTATGTAGCAACAAGGAAAAACAGATCAATTAATGTGTAGCTAATACATTAATATATGTGACATCGCATAGGAAGCACTCAAACCTGTATGTGTATTTCGTATCGGTCCCTCTGGCGGAACACCCAATAGATCTATCACTCATGCCCCTCGGTCCTTATACAAGGATTAATGGTCTTAAGATAATGGCCTACCCATTCACGTGATCTATCAGTACGTTTCTTAGCTAATCATACCATGGTAGTTGTTTGTAAGCAGTATGTAACATCTATTTCACCCCCGAAGTTATAAAACTGAAAACAGTAAGAGAAAAGGGGGACATGAACTCACAGTTTTGCGTTCCTGGTATCCGATGTAACTCAAAGCTTCCTCTAGAACGCACGACTACCTACATGCGTACTATGGTCTGTTAGACGAGCGGGTCGTGCCTTGACTTGGTATTAATTAGTGCCTTTGAGTTACATTTCAAAGTGTCTTCGTTATTATTCCAAGTTATAATTACTTTGTTAAAATAATAATTATTTTAACTTAAATTATATTTATTTAGTTTTGGAATAATTGTTAAACAATATTTTGTAATAATACTTCTCAAGTATTTATACTCGTATTTCCTTCCCAAGGATGGGGGGAATCTCATACATGTGTATCCGTATTCCGGTGTGTACGTATTTTCTTAATAAATATTCAATATATTCTCAAAACAATATATTTTCAAGTCCTACTTAGAAAATATATATATAAACTTATTTTGCCCAAAAATACTGTATTTCCAGAAAATATATATTTTTCCCAAAAATCATATATCTTCTAAATACTCTAGGAAAATATATTTTTACTTCCAAAAATAATATATTTTCCCTTTGTCGAAAATATGATATACTTTGTAATAATAATAAAAATCATATTCTCATTTCTTTCGTATCCAAAATAATATTTATCCAAAATATATTTATAACGGTATTTTCCGGAATATTTTGTAAGTTACGTTCCATCGTTCGGTTCCACAATATTATGTGTGTAACTTATATATTTATTCCTTGATATTCTTGGTATTATTTTGGATTGTAAATTTCATGGTATTTTGTTAAGTTATATTATTTTACCCTAAAATAATATAACTATTTCACCAATTAACAAATATTCACACAAGTGTCTTTAATGTAAATATATATTCTAAATACATATTTATTCATTCTTATTTATAAAAACCAACCTCTAATACTTGTATTTTTGTAACAAATTCTATGGCAAAGTTTATATTGAAAACCATAGTTAAATACACTTGTAAATACTTGTTAGAAAATATTTTTCTAAGTGTTTATATTTTTAGAAAATTTTGCCATAGTTTCCCCTAAAAATGGAGGTGTCCATGCTATCAAAGCATATTATTTTCTTTTCAAAAATCATCACAACAATCAACAATCAAGTACTAAACAACTTACACTTACCAAGAGCAAAAACTATACAATTTACATAACAACATGAACTTGATCTTTCACAAAAACTGTAGTAACTTGGTAGTGTATTTAGTAGGTCTAGTTATCCTTTAAAGTGTGTTTATTTCTTTAAAAATCTCATTCTTAAAGAATTTAGGTGTTTACAACTTGTAAACATATTTTACAAATATGTTTCTTTGTGAGATCTTCTTGTTTCATGAGTGTTTATACACTTGTTTTACCATTAAAAATAGTGTATATTTAGGTAAAAACCAAGATCTTTTAAGAATCACATCTTAAACTTGGTTCTTTTGGAAAACCATTCATAAATCTTAGATTCATAAGATTACTAGCTTCCTTTGTTTATTATTTTTCAAGAAATCATCTTTTTATTCAAGTTCATGCTTATATATGAGGATGATCTTCTTGTGTTAACACATAATCATCCTCTAACTTGCTAGATCATGTGTTTAATCACAATCTAGCAAGCTCCTTATGATGATCAACATCATAATCTCAAGTAAACAACAACAAGTATCATACATATACTAAACCACACTATTTCATCAAGATTTCATCATACATAAGCTTTATGTTCATGATTCATGTTCATGTCTTTTAGTGTTCTTGTGATTTACAACATAATACATCTTTTAACCAACTAAAATAGAAGTAACAAAGGGTTGTGAGAGTCTTACTACTAGCTCTAAGCTAGGGATGATTCAAGTGAAGATAACAAGTGGATAAAAGCAAACGGTGAAGGTCCTTCAACTCCCGAAAGCTCCAAGCTTCCTAACTTATCTCCTTACACCTTAGAACAAGCTTGGAATCATTGTAGGATGGATGAAAATGGAGATGCTTGTGTAAGAGGGTGTGGCCGTGAGTGGGGAAGGAAGAAGGAGAGAAGAATGTGTGAAGTTGTGGTGAGAGATTCAAGTTCATGCTTATATATGAGGATGATCTTCTTGTGTTAACACATAATCATCCTCTAACTTGCTAGATCATGTGTTTAATCACAATCTAGCAAGCTCCTTATGATGATCAACATCATAATCTCAAGTAAACAACAACAAGTATCATACATATACTAAACCACACTATTTCATCAAGATTTCATCATACATAAGCTTTATGTTCATGATTCATGTTCATGTCTTTTAGTGTTCTTGTGATTTACAACATAATACATCTTTTAACCAACTAAAATAGAAGTAACAAAGGGTTGTGAGAGTCTTACTACTAGCTCTAAGCTAGGGATGATTCAAGTGAAGATAACAAGTGGATAAAAGCAAACGGTGAAGGTCCTTCAACTCCCGAAAGCTCCAAGCTTCCTAACTTATCTCCTTACACCTTAGAACAAGCTTGGAATCATTGTAGGATGGATGAAAATGGAGATGCTTGTGTAAGAGGGTGTGGCCGTGAGTGGGGAAGGAAGAAGGAGAGAAGAATGTGTGAAGTTGTGGTGAGAGATGTGAGAGTCTTGATCATCTTTTAACCATCCAATAGTTTTGTCCATTAGGAAACATGTTCCCCAAGTACACAACCATAATCTTTAAGTAATCTAAGGAAGATTATGGAAGATCATGCAAGATCTTGGTGGATCAAGGGTGGGGCCACATGATCATCCCAACAAGGGGGGGGGGGTGTATAGGTTGTGGTTTAATGGTAAGTTATGCAATCTAGTTAGAACTTAAGTGTATTTGTTAGGTGTTATGTGTATTATGTGTTATATAGTGTGTTTGGGTGTTCAGGGATCATAACTAGCTCAGAAATATTAAAACAATGCTTCTAGTAAAATTTTGGTGTTTCGGGTAGTGTTCGGTTGTTCGGTTAGATACCGGTTCGTTAAAGTGTCAAACTATTCCGTTTAGTGTTCATTATGTTACCTTTTGTGACACTTTTAATTCCCGACACTTAGGAAAGCATTCAGGACCATCTAGTCATATTCTTACATGTTACCAACCGGTTAAAATGCTGAATTTTGCTGAAATATGCAGAGTTCTGCACTTTATGTGGGATTTAGGCACTTTCCGGCACGTTATCTATCACTTAGAAAAGCAGTTTTGTGGTCCTTACTTCCCTACACACTATACTAGTGTAGAACTTGGTTTCTGGCTCATACTGGGTCTCAAAACAATGTCTGTCTATGTACTGAACATCATCAGCATATTTCTGAGTTATCCGCTAACTGTGCTAACTGTGCTTTGTGCATCATTTATGTCACTAAAGTCTGTATGTGAAATGATATGACAGTATGTAATATGTGATGCACATGTATGTATGATACAGAAATCAGAAAGCAGTGTAAGTTATTAATTGTAATTCAGCACAATCATTAAGCACTAATCAATATTAATTAATTGTATGGATACATGCAAATTTGACAGTTGTCACATAAAAATCAGGAATTAAGATCTGAACTTGAAATGAACCAAAATTGTGTTTTGGAAAAGAACAAAATCATTTTGGAAAAAGATAATCTGATTTTAGATTTGCAAAGAAAAATTGAAAAGTTCGGGGATTCATCTGAAGTGATGAATATCTGTATTAACAGCCAACTTCTCAAAGAATCTGAGGAAGAAAGGTTCGGCATCGGTTATAAGAAAGTGCCTCCACCGGTAAACCATAATTATACATCGATGCCAAGCATTGATCCTGAATTGGCAAATTTTGTGCCAAAGACCCCTCTGACGGTTGAACCGCAAAGTGACTCAGAATCTGAGCCTGATGAGGCTTCTGACTCAGAACAGTCGAAGGTGAGCGAAGTCACAAAGAAAAATGAGCTAAATTTTGAAAACATTGAGAATTTGATAAGCAATAAAATTTTGGAAATTTTCAATCAAGTTCAAAATGCGAAGTCAAAACCAAAGTCACGTGGGAAACCTAAAAAGAATTTGAAAAATATCCCTAAAACTGAGTTTATTAAAGGGGAAGATTTTATCAAAGAGGAAGAGAAAATCGAAACAGGTTCAAACTCTCAGTTTGTCAACCAAATTTTGAAAAATCCCACTAACGCCTCATCATCTTCGACCAGTCATGAGGAACATCCAAAGAATGCTGCGAAAGTTGGCAAATGTTATAAGTGTCGTGGGAAAGGACACTTAGCAGCAGATTGTCCAGATGACAAGGGTAAATCCCATGTTGATCCTGATCAGAAGAAACCTTTTGTTGAAAAACCGCAAAATGAAACAGTTAATATTGAAAAGAAAAATGGTAAAAATCAGAAGGTTGAGAAAAACAAAGTGATTAAACAAGAAGTAAAACCAGTTGTCAAAACAAATGTTAAATCACAACAAAATCAGGATCATGGGGTGAAACCAGTTGTTATTAATCGTGGTGAAGGATCGGAAAGTTCATCTCAAAGACATGATACTCGTGAGAAAACCCCTCACAGACTATAAAATCATGTTACTTTCCAGACACATGAGAATGACCAACGTTCTGGAGGTTCGAACAACAACTATGTTAGACCTCATGCACAGAACAGATTCGTGAATGACCGATATGCCTCACCCCCCAGATTTTCAAATCAAAGACATCATTCAAATAATCATCCACGATCATTCTCAAGACACGATAATGTTCCTAGATTTTGTAGGAATTTTGAGCCACACAGGAAACAAAATTACGGTTACTAAAACTATGGAAGCCGAGGATATGGAAACTCTGGTTATACCAACAGATCATCAACTCCGTATAATCCACGATTTGCGGGGAGTCATCCCAACGATTTCCGAAATGGAAATGGAGGACACAGAGGCGATGATGGTTATTTCAAAGAGTTTTCTTATGTTGACGAATCGGGATGACCCAAGACCATCATCGCTTGGGTCCCACACTCTAACTAAATTTTCTTGTTGGGGAGTGTAGGAGCACCTGAAGAGGGCTATCTATATTTGGTATATCGATAGTGGCTGTTCCAGACACATGACAGGAAATAAAGAGTTATTGAGTAATTTCAAACAAATTCGAGGTGGTTATGTTAACTTTACCGGTGAGAAGGGTGGATACATCACTGGTGAAGGTTCGGTGTCAAATGGAAAAATTACGCTGCATAAAGTGAACTACGTTGAAGAACTGAAGCATAACTTGATGTCGGTTTCTCAAATCTGTGATAACAAGTACACGATGTTGTTCACTGATAAAGCTTGCTTCGTTTTGCGTCCGGGATTTGTTGTTCCTGAAGATTGGATCGTTATGAGGGCTCCAAGGGTGAATAACACATATGTCATGGATATGCGCCCGTTGGTTAACTCGTCTGCTCCAGTGACATGTTTACTTTCGAAGGCGACTGAAGATCAATCGTATCTCTGGCATAGGAGAATGGGCCACGTGCATCTGCGAAAAATGAACCACTTAGTGAAAAACAACTTAGTGTTGGGGGTTCCTTTACGTAGTTTCAATATGTACAACAAATGTGAATCATGTGAAAAAGGAAAAATCAAACGAAAGCCTCACAAACCGAAAACTGTTAACTCAATCCAAAAACCACTTGAATTGCTTCACATCGATCTTTTTGGCCCAATCCATGTTGCTAGCATTGGTGGGATGTCCTATTGCCTGGTTGTCACTGACGATTTCTCACGATACTCGTGGGTATTTTTCTTAAAAACAAAGGACCAAACTGCTGGTATTTTAAGAGACTTGTTCAAACAACTTGAGAAAAATTATTCACTTCCTGTTAAGAAAATCTGAAATGACAACTCATTGCCTGGTTGTCACTGACGATTTCTCACGATACTCGTGGGTATTTTTCTTAAAAACAAAGGACCAAACTGCTGGTATTTTAAGAGACTTGTTCAAACAACTTGAGAAAAATTATTCACTTCCTGTTAAGAAAATCTGAAATGACAACGGCGCTGAGTTTAAAAATCATTATATGGATGAGTTATGTCGGGAAATGGGAATAGTTCATCAGTTCAGTGCTCCATATGTTCCTCAACAGAACGGAGTTCAGTGCTCCATATGTTCCTCAACAGAACTGAGTTTAAAAATCATTATATGGATGAGTTATGTCGGGAAATGGGAATAGTTCATCAGTTCAGTGCTCCATATGTTCCTCAACAGAACGGAGTTGCAGAACGGAAGAATCGCACCCTAATTGAGGCGGCCCGAACTATGCTTTCTGAATCAAAATTGCCAATTTTCTTTTGGGCTGAGGCGGTAAACACTGCATGTTATGTGTTAAATCATGTGCTTACGGTCAAAAGAGAAGATAAAACGTGTTATGAATTGCTTGAAAACAAGAAACCGAACTTATCTGGCTTTCAACCTTTTGGGATCAAGTGTGTTATCAAACGCACCAAAGATACTCCTAAAATGGGGGAAGTTGGAGAAGTTGGGTTCTTTTTGGGTTATGCTAATGGAACTCCAAACAAGCGCGTTTATAACGTTAAGAAGCGTACAGTGGAGATCGTGTTATATATAACTCCTTTGAGTTACGATCCTCCACCGTCCGAATTCGGTCCTAAAAGCGGTTACAATTATGAGAAATTATTTGATTCATTTGATCTTCCTGATGTTTCAGAAGAAGATTCGGAGGTTGTCTAGACACATCTTGTGAACAAAGATGAAGTGGATGCGAGCTGGAGAGCAAGTATTCCTACTAATGTGTCTCCGAATGTTCCAGTCGCTGATTCTTCGATCGTAAACGAAGTTGTTGCTGAGCAGATCCCCAATGCAGCTGCTCAAACTACAAGTGGTGATATTTACGTTGATTTTTCAGCATACCCAAATGTTAATACATCTTCTGGAAATGATCAAGCTTCTAGTAGTAATGCAAATGCTGAGGGGGAGATTTGTCACATCCTGGCTTTTGCGGAAGCGTGGGTTTATTTGGTGTGACTTCTTAATACCATAGCAACAATCATAACAATGCTTTATGATAAAAACACGAGATTTTTATCGATTAATAAAGTTTAGAAGCTACCACAATACCATTGTTTGAAGACATCAATACCGAATTAAGTTACAAACCATGACGTGTTTAAACGAGTTCACAAGACTCAACAAAAGTACTTAAATAAAACCTGAGTTTAGAATTATGTATTCCGTCCAGGAAAGGAATACATCCTCTAAACTCAACAACCCTGGATAACATCTTGTATTCAAACGCAGCCTGACACATGCATACCCCGCCAGATCCACTAGTTTCCTGAAATACATGTAGTTTGAAAAATCAACAAAAGTTGAGCGAGTTCATGTGTATGTGAGTACGTATGAACCTTTGTAAACAGTGTATGTATGTATGTCCCGGTATGATAGCAAACGAGGAAAAGATCACAAATGGTTTGCAAGGCCACTGATATGTGTGACGGTGTAGGAAGACTCAAACCTAGCAAAGTTGTACCGGGCTCCCGGCTGGAAGACATAGTCACCACTATGGGCCGCCCCGGCCTCATGGGTGTGGGCTCGCTACACCCAAATAGATCTATCACTCATGTCCCTCGGTCCTACGACGAGGATTGATGGTCCCAAGTATCCGCCTACACTATCACATGATCTATGGTTCTTCCTAGGCTAATCATACCAATAGTATTGTAAGTATTCCTTTGTAACACGTATTTCACCCCCAAAGTAAATAAACAAAACAGTTTAAAGAAAAGGGGGACATGAACTCACTGTAGTGCGTCTTGTACCGTCAACTCAAATATCTGTCAGCTACATGACAACCTACAACGTACTAATGTCTATTAGACGAACGGGCCGTGCCTTGTCTTAGAGTTTAACGTTTTGAGTTGCGTTCAATATGTTATTCCAAGTTATAATTATTTGTTAAAATAGTAATTATTTTAACTTCGAATTATATTCAACTTTTGGAATAATCGTTAAACAATATTTCTGTATTAATACTTCTCAAGTATATATTTCCACATTTCCTTCCCAAGTGTGGGGGTAATTTATACATGTATATTTGTATTCTCGAAATAATATATTTTTAAGTCCCACTTAGAAAATATATATAACTTATTTGTCAAAAATAATGTATTCCCAAGAAAATATGATATACTTGGTAGTATGTATAAAAATCATATTTTCACCTCTTGTATCCAAAATAATATTTACCAAAAACATATTGTAACAGTATTTTCCGGAATATCCCATAAGTTACGTTTTAGAGTTCGGTTTCACAATAACAAGTGTCTTAATATAAAATATATATTCTAAATATATATTTACCCATTTTATTTACAAAAACCAACACTTTGTATTTTTGTTACAAAAATTATGGCGAAGCTTATGTTTGAAGAACATAGTTTAAAATACACTAGTAAACACTTGTCTAGAAAATATTTTCTAAGTGTTTATATTTTTAGAAAATTTCGCCATAGTTTCCTTTGAAAACGGAGGTGTCCATGCTAATAAGCATATCATTTTCTTTTCAAAATAATCACAATAAACATCAACAATCAATCTTTAAACACTTTACATCACCAAGAGCAAAAACTATATGCTTTACATAAAAATCATGAACTTGATATTTCACAAAAACGCGTAGTAACTTGGTGAGGCGTTTAGTGGCCTTAGTTACCTTCCAAAGTGTATTCACTTCTTTAAAAATCCCATTCTTAAAGAAACTACGTTTTTACAACTTGTAAACATTTTCTACAAAAATTATTCTTTTGAACTCTTCTTGTAAATAAAGTGTTCTTACACTTATTTTATCACTAAAAGTGGTGTAAGTGCATGTAAAGGTCATGATCTTTTTAAAACCGACTCTTGAACTTGGTTTGTTTAGAAAAGTCTTTTGTAAATCTCGGATCTACATGATCATCAACCTACTTGTTTACTTATATTTCAAGAAACCATTTTTATTATCAAGTTCTTGTCTTAAATATGAAAGTGATCATTTTATGTAAACCCCTAATCACCTCCTAACTTGTTAACTCATGTTTTTAATCATAATTTAACAAGTTCTATATAATGATTATCATCATACTTCCAAGAAATCAACAAGCATTCAACAATATAGCCAAAAGGAGAATGGGTCAATTGGATTGAAAGTAACCCAATGTCTATATATAATGCGTATACATTAGAACTTATTAGATTAATACTTAATAAATTAATAAGTTAATAAATTCTCTAAATTAGTAATTGTTTCTGGTCTTGATCTGGGTCTGTTTAAAAAAATATATAACATGTTCAAAACCACATCATTCTAACAATATTTCATTATGTTTCATCATGTAAAGCTTTGTGATTCAAGTTTCAAGTGTATGATCTTTAGTGTTCTTATATTTCATCAATATATATCCTTTAACCACCAAAACATGAAGTAAACAAGAGTGTATAAGGATCTTACAACTAGCTTAAAGCTAGGGAAGAACTCTTGAAGAAAAGATGATGAAAATGGATGATGAAAGCTAGTGATGAAAGTTCTTCAAGTTCTTCAACCTTCAATCTCCATGAAACACCTTCTAATACTTTGGAATGAGCTTGAAATGAATGGATGAAGGTTGCAAGGTGGTGGTGGTGGCAATTCTAAGTAGAGCCGAGAGGGAGAGAGAGAATTTGAGGGAGTGGGGTGAAGATTGTGAAGTGATATGGAATGATCTTTGAAATCTATGGCCATACTTATAATTATCTTTCCTAATATTTTGTCCATTCAATCAAGTAAAGGTCTAAATCAAATAAGAATAAGATATAGGAAGTAAGGTGGTGATCTTGGTGGGGTCCTCCTTGGACCGTAAATGATGAGGGGGGGGGGGGGTAATTGTAAATTTGATCGTAAGTAGGTAAATATTTAGGAGGTTATGTGTAACATTTAGTGTTATATGTGTATGACATATTTTATAGTGTGTTGGGGTATTCGGAGACCATAACTAGCTCAAAAATAATAAAACAATGTTTCTGGCAAAATTTTGGTGCCCGGGTAATGTCCGGTTGTTCGGTTAGATACCGGTTCGTTAAAGTGCTAAGTTATACCGTTTAGTGTCTTCTATGTAACGTTTTGTGACACATTAAATTCCCAACACTTAGGAAAGCATTCAGGACCATTTAGTCAATTTTCTACATGTAACTAGCTTGTTAAAAAGCTGAATTTTGCTGAAAAATGCAGAATTCTGCACTTTAAGTAGGTTTTAGGCACTTTCCGGCACTTTATCTATCACCTAGTGACGCATTTTTATGGTCCTTACTTCCCTACACACCATACTAGTGTAGTACCTTGTCCCTGGCCCATACTGGGTCTTAAAACACTGTCTGTCTATGTACTGAACCCCGTCAGCATATTCCTACTTTATCCGATAATTGTGCTTACTGTGCTTTGTGCATCATGTATGTCAATATAGTTGGTATGTGATAACGTTGTGACATGATGTAATTTGTGATGCACATGTATGTATGATGCAGTAATCAGAAAGCAGTTTAAATCAGCAGTTGTATTTAAGCACAGTCATTAAGCACTAAACAACATAAATTAATTGTATGGATACCTGTAATTATGAGGGTTGTCACATTCTCCCCATGTTAAAAAAATTTCGTCCCGAAATTTAAGTTCTGCTACTAGCTGCAAGGGTCTTGGGGAATAAATGTGGGTATTTTTCTTTCATGCGATCCTCTCGCTCCCACGTGAATTCTGGCCCATGACGTGCATTCCAACGAACCTTGACAAGTTTGACACTACTCCTGCACGTCTTGTTAACCTTCCAATCAGTGACCTCAACAGTTTCTTCAGTAAAGTGGAGTGTGTCGTCAATATGAACTTCGTCGACAGGAATGACAATGGTTTCTTGAGTTGGACTCTTTTTCAGATTTGATACATGAAATGTATCATGAGCGCCATTCAGTTCTGCAGGTAGATCCAACTTGTAAGCTACAAGACCAATCCTTTCCAGGATTCTGAAGGTTCCAATGTATCTGGGGTTCAACTTCCCACGCTTCCCAAAGCGTGCCACACCCTTCCAGGGTGAAACTTTCAACAAAACCATATCTGCTACCTTAAATTCCTGAGGTTTCCTTCTCAGGTCCGCATAACTCTTTTGTCGATCATGAGCCGCTTTGATGCGCTCTCGGATCTGTTCAATCATGTCTGTCATCTCCTGGACCAATTCGGGACCAACAAGCTGTCTATCACCCGCGTCAGCCAACATACCGGTGATCGACACTTGCGTCCATAGAGAGCTTCGAACGGTGCGGCTTGAATGCTTGCATGGTAACTATTGTTGTATGAAAATTCGACCAAGGGTAAGTGAGTGTCCCCAACTACCACCCAAATCCATTACGCAAGCACGCAACATGTCTTCCAACGTCTGAATCGTTCGTTCGCTCTGTCCGTCAGTCTGCGGATGGAATGCAGTACTCAGATTTAACTGAGAACCAAAAGCTTCTTGAAAGGATTGCCAAATCCTTGACACGAATCTTCCATCTCTATCAGAAATGATTGAGAGAGGCACTCCATGACGTGCAACAATCTCTCTCAGGTATAGCTCAGCTAGCTTGCTAGTGTTGTCTTTCTCCTTAATCGCTAAAAAGTGTGCTGATTTGGTCAGACGGTCTACGATTACCCAGATCGTATCATGACCTCTGGGCGTGCTTGGCAACTTTGTTATAAAATCCATGGAAATCTGCTCCTATTTCCACTGGGGTATTTCAGGTTGTTGCATGAGACCTGAAGGTTTCTGATATTCAGCTTTTACCTTGGCACAAGTCAAACATTTGCCAACATATATCGCAACGTCGCCTTTCATTCTCGGCCACCAATAGAAATCCTTCAAATCTTGGTACATCTTATCCGCTCCGGGATGAATCGAGTACCTTGACTTATGAGCTTTATTGAAAATCACTTCTCTAAGACCACCAAAGAGGGGAACCCAAATTCTTCCCAAGAAACACAATGTTCCATCCTCCTTTGGTACCAACTGTTTCTCCATCCCACGGAGGTATTCATTCACCAGATTCTCCCTTTTGAGTGCTTCTCTCTGCGCGGCACGAATGCGCAACGAGAGGTCTGTCTGTACAATCATTTCCAAAGCCCTAACCCTTATGGGCTTAATCCTTTCCTTTCGACTTAGGGCGTCTGCTACCACGTTCGCCTTCCCTGGGTGATACCTTATTTCACAATCATAATCATTTAACAGCTCGACCCAACGTCTCTGCCTCATATTTAGCTCTTTTTGATCGAATATATGCTGTAGGCTTTTGTGATCAGTATAGATCGTGCATCGAGTACCATACAAGTAATGTCGCCAGATCTTTAAAGCAAACACCACCGCGCCTAATTGGAAATCATGCGTGGTGTAATTTTTCTCGTGAACCTTCAGCTGGCGTGATGCATAGGCTATAACTTTTTGTCGCTGCATCAGTACGCAACCTAACCCTTGACGCGAAGCGTCGCAATATACCACGAAGACATCAGTGCCTTCGGGTAGAGATAAGATCGGTGCATCGCAAAGCTTGTTTTTCAACAACTGGAATGCTTCTTCTTGCTTGTCTCCCCAATCATACTTCTTATCTTTCTGTGTAAGGGAGGTCAAAGGTTGAGCGATTTTTGAAAAATCCTCAATAAACCTGCGGTAATATCCTGCCAATCCTAGGAACTGTCGAATCTCGGTTGGCGTCTTAGGGGTCTCCCAATTCTTGATCGCCTCGATCTTAGCAGGATCCACGTGGATTCCATTTCCATTCACCATGTGACCAAGGAACTGAACCTCACGTAACCAGAATTCACACTTCGAAAACTTTGCGTATAATTTTTCCTTTTTAAGCAGCTCCAAAATAGCCCTTAAGTGGTGTTCGTGTTCTTCCTTCGTCTTTGAGTAAATCAAAATATCGTCAATAAACACGATCACAAACTTATCGAGATACGGCTTGCAAACTCTATTCATCAGATCCATAAAACACGGCTGGCGCGTTTGTCAACCCAAATGGCATAACTAGGAACTCGTAATGCCCATATCGAGTCCTAAAGGCCGTCTTTGGAATACTTTCCTCTTGAATACGCAGTTGATGATAACCTGATCAAAGATCGATCTTTGAGTAAAAACTTGAACCTTGAAGTTGATCGAACAGGTCATCAATCCTTGGCAAAGGATACCGATTCTTAATGGTCAACTTGTTTAGCTCGCGGTAGTCTATACACATGCGAAAACTACCATCTTTCTTCTTAATGAACAAAACTGGAGCTCCCCAAGGCGAGAAGCTTGGTCTAATGAATCCTTTATCCAATAGCTCCTGAAGTTGCGTTGACAGCTCTTCCATTTCCGAAGGAGCAAGTCGATACGGTGCCTTGGCTAAAGGCGCGGCGCCTGGAACCAAGTCAATGTGAAACTCGACTTGTCGCTGAGGCGGCAATCTTGGCAAGTCTTCAGGGAAGACTTCAGGATATTCTTTCACAACTGGAATATTCTCCAACTTCGGCTCAGCTGCTTCTTTATCCACGATATATGCCAAGAAGGCAACACATCCCTTCTTCAGACATCTCCTGGCTTTCAAACAACTAATGATCCTTAGGGGTGTATCGCGCTTCTCCCCATGTACCACAATCGTTTCTCCACTTGCCATTGGGATGCGAATGGTCTTCTCGTGACATACAATTTCTGCTCTGTTGCTTGACAGCCAATCCATCCCGACTACCACGTCGAAGCTTCCCAACTCGACTGGTAGTAGATCAAGAGTAAACTCATGCTCTCCCAGTTCAATCACACAGCCTCTGATAACTTCATTAGTTTCTACTAGCTTTCCGTTAGCTATTTCTATTGAATACGGTATATCTAGTTTATCGGCAACTAACCCAAGTATTTTCTTAAATTCTAGCGATACAAAACTATAATCGGCACCGGTGTCAAATAGTACACATGCAAAACGTTGATTGATAGGGAATGTACCAATGACAACATTCGGGTCCTGGCGTGCTTCCCTTGCTCCAATGTTGAATACTCTGCCTTGTGCTTGATTGAGTTTCGGGCACTCTCGCTTGAAATGCCCCATGTCTCCACAATTAAAACACCCTGGTCCTCGACCATTCCCATTACCACCTTGAGCATTGTTTGCTCCCCGGTTCCCCGCTTGGTTCCCAACATTCCCACGATTACCATTTCCTCCATTATTTCCTTGCGGGCGGTTTCCATATCCATTACCACCACGGTTGTTGTTACCAAAACCCCTTTGACCGCCACTGCCAGTACCAACCCAGCATGTTTCTTTCGAGTGCCCAGCTCTTCCACAAGATTCACATTTTCCAGTTCGGCATCGTCCCTCGTGATGCAACTGACACGCGTTACACTTAGGCATGGTGCCCATATACCCCTTTCCTTTGGCCTTGGCTGGTGCGCTTGTCTCATCCTTCTTGTTCAAACTGCTGGTACCTTTCTTAAAATTGGAGAACTCTCGCTTGTTCTCGCCCGATGACTCCACATGAGACTCTTTCTTTTTCTGATCAGAAATTGAGAACTTGTTTAATCGAACAGCTTCTTCCGTAAGTGCCAAGATGAGGTCAATGGCTTCAGTAATGGTTGGGGGCTTTGAAGTTGTTACCATACTCATGATCTGAGGCGCCAAACCCCAGATGAAAATTTCAAAGCGTTTAAATTCCGGCTCGACCATGTAAGGTACAACATGTGACAGATTGTGAAACCTTTGCACATATTTGGCAATCTTTGGGCCTTCCATCCGAAGATTCCAAAATTCGGTTTCTAGTTTTTGTATCTCAGCTCAGGAGCAGTAGTTCTTTCTCATGAGCTCTTTCATTTCTGTCTAAGTCATAGCGTACGCTGCCGCTTCTCCCATGGTTTGGACTTGCAGGTTCCACCAGGACAAAGAACCATCAAGAAAGAGTCCTGAGACGTAAGTAACTTAGTTTTCAGGAGCACACTTGCTCATCCTTATCACCGAATCAGTCTTTTCTGTCCATCTGACAAATGCTACAGCACCCCCGGTGCCGTCAAAGTTTAAGGGCTTGCAATCCAGAAATTGTTTGTAGGTACAGCAAAATTTGACGTGATGTCGCGGTCACAATCAAATTTAATCCCAATAACAACTATATAGATAGTGGCAAGTGGGTATCGAACACAGGGAGTTTGTGGAATATGTGTTATTTGAAGATTTATCTAGATTAACTAAATTAGACTAATTGCAAGAAAAGTAAAATTCAAGAGTTGGTTTAATTGGATTGGTTTTAAAAACTAAAAATACTAATTAATTTGCAAGATGAAAGTTGAGTTTGTAAACAATTTGGAGACAAATGACCATCCTAAGTTTCCGGTTTGTTTCAACAATTGTGTTATCATCCACTAGAAAGAACTACATAGACATAGTTCGTGTGTAATTACTTATTGTGATAAAAGGGAACGAAGTACTCAGATTCCGAGAACGTGAGGTTGTTACCCGATGACCAATCAACCCTTACCCAATCCTAATTTTACCCATGATATCTCGATTGCCAACGGCACCAAGAACGTATGGTTTCAAACTAGAAAAAATCATAAGAATTAACAATTTACAAATAAGCAATCACACACCATGATAAACAAGACATAGATAAAGTTTATCATTCTAGAAATATGGAATCAAAACACAACCGTCTTAAACAAACCTTCAACCTAGGATGATCATAGAGTGTTTAGCCACACATAGCTTCAAACAACATCTTAACAAAAGTTCCAATGTTCATATGGATCACCAACATAAAAACTAATGATTGACTATTGTTCTTCACCCCAAAAAGTCTCCAAGCAGCTCCCAAATTCATCCCCAATCAGATGATAACCGAAAACAATGATAAGTCACCATAAAATATCTTGAAAACAGCATTAAATGAGGAGTTACAAGAGAACATCAGTCGGAGCCGTAACCTACGGTTCCCAGCCGTAGGTTACGGCAGTCAGCAAGTCTCAATAGTCAACATAGGGCCGTAACCTACGGCCCTCAGCCGTAGGTTACGGCGATCAAGATCCTTTACGGCAATCAGCTCCTGTTTTACGGCTAGAAGTTTTGGCAAGTGATGTGAGCCGTAACCTACGGCTGTGAGCCGTAGGTTACGGTTCTGAGTATGGTGATTCTTCTTGTTTCTTCAACACTTTGACTCCCCAACTTCTAGCATCCATTCGTGCCTCCTAAAACCCGTATTTTGAGCACTTTAACACCTGCATAATCAAACGTAGAGTGGTTACCAAGTTCAAACAATTAACCGGGCAAAGTATGGAATTTTGTTCTATTTAAAACACTTAAGGGTTGTCCTACGGACCACCCGTCACATCCCCACACTTACCCGTTGCTTGTCCCAAGCAACCCATTCAAAACTATTCAGCAAACACAAGTGATCAATCATGCAAACCAAGCTAAAATATGCCGTCATTTTACTAACCTTCAACCATACCATAAGACACACCCCTCGCCAAACTCTCGGTGACAAGAATTACTAGCATGTAAATGTAAAAACACTCAATGCGTGTATGTGTGTGTGCGACAATAAGCTTGTATAAGAATCAAGTTTCCTCCTAACAAATATCTAGCATGCTTATGAATCAAGAGAGACTTACGGGTTGTAACGGGGCTAGGTGCAAAGGTAGGGAAATGGTGGAACAAATATATAAGAGCTCATTTGATTTGACCCGGTTTATATTTTCACTACTAAGCAAAACAACCATCAACTATATACAAGATATCTTCAACTTCTCAACTACTATTGCAACTAAATACTTCTTTTTGTATTTTTCTCATTTTTTTTATATATATATATTTTTTTTAACAATAAACTTCAATAATAAATACAAGAACATCAACACTACAAACTAAATTCCTAAACCGGGTCATCTCAATCGGTAAAATTTTGTAGGAAGTAGGCTTGGGTCACAACCGAACAGTTTAAGGCTCAAACATGGCAGTCTAAAGACCAAACCCCCACCCCTCACAATACCAAGCTCATATATGTAAAGTATGAGGTCCAACCCCCCAATTCCCACACTCTCACACATCTAGACGAGGCTACCTAAAAGTCCCCTATCATTTTCAAAAGCATGCTAACTCAAGGATTTAACAAGTATTCACACACAAGTTCTATTAACACACAACACACACCGCCACTCAAACAATGAAATATCCATAACAATCATGTGTGGCTCAAATCCTCACCAAGAAAAGACTAGGAATGGGTGTCGGTGTGTCAAATGGCACAATATCAAGTTTTCAAATTTTAACAATTGTCGCTTGGGTTACAAAACTCAAAAATTTCCCCCATCCCCACACTTGGGATACATTGTCCCAATGTATGGCTTTGAGGGAAAGATCACTTTTAACCACAACATCAACCTTTGCTTAAACTCTCAAACCCAAGTTGTTTTTTTTTTTTTTTTAGAGACACCACCAACTTTCACAACCCAACAACATATCAACATCAAACACCATCCTACCTCCCAAACATAAACATAACATACGAAATAAACAAATATACACAAAAATATACAAAGGAGCAAGATACGACCTGGCTAGTAATATTTCGGCTGTGGAGGCCCAAAGATGGATGTCATCATATCCTTCCACTCGCCAAAGCCAAATGCTCCACCGCTACTGCTGCTTCCTTGATCGTCACTTGGATTCGCCTGCTGGTAACTCATAGCATGTGGATCCACCCATTGAGAGTGATGCAATGGTGGGGTGGGGTATGACACACTACCATCATTTGGTGGTAATATGGTGTAGTCCACAACAGGTGGATCTCCTTCAATTGGCTGACCCGCATGCCATTGCTCATGCATGCGTCTCTGACGATCATCTAAATAGCGGTTGTTCACTTCTTCTTCATGAGCATACATATGAACATGGTTCCAATGCTCACTCCTATCATAACTTCGCTTGATAGCTCTTTCCACACTAGCACCCATGAAAGTTTGTTGATCAAAGAGCATCTGGTTCTGTTCACTCCATCCACCGAAAGTGGGAGGTCGCCTTTGTTCAATAATTTGACCCATATCTCCCGAGTGGGCCCAATAAGGATCATAAGCTTGCTGTGCATAATCAAATGCACCCCCCACATAACCAGCTTGCACTCCAGCTCCCTGAACTTGAGCATCAACCATGAAGGTATCTTCGCGGTAATCCTCATCTCCACTTACCTCTTCATCGGTTACTTCGGGCTCCTCAGCCTCACCCGGTCGTAACGGCCTCGCACCTACCTTCAACGCTCTCCACCTTCTCCCATTTGTTTTTAACCTATGATACCTCTCCGTTTCTGTGTAAATCCAATCTGGCCCAAGATTCTTAAGGTCGAATGGTCTAAACCTCTTGTAAGAACCTTTTTCATCACCTTTAATCGCCCCATATTTTTTTAACAACGCCGTAATCAACCGGCAATGAGGTATAATCTTTCTTTCTCCACTAATTTTGCTCAACCAGATGTTATTCATCACGAGAAATCGGAAAGGGACCTTGGGAGATCCATGCATCAACATATATAAAATCGGTACTTCCTGATGCCGCACTTCCATCTTATCACCCCGCCTTGGAACCACATTATATATGCACAATGTCAACAACAATTTCGCTTCCATTTTCAAATTGCTTCTATATAACTTCCCATGTGTTGTGCCCGGAAGGAAAAGGTAGTCAAGCATA
The DNA here is from genome assembly GCA_030545235.1 of Helianthus tuberosus. Classification (NCBI taxonomy): domain Eukaryota; kingdom Viridiplantae; phylum Streptophyta; class Magnoliopsida; order Asterales; family Asteraceae; genus Helianthus; species Helianthus tuberosus. The sequence goes on from JARYGA010046105.1 coordinate 1,554,602, forward strand.
TTTTGCCATTGCGGATGCTTGTTAGGCTCGTGGTAGAGATCTTTGAGACTCGGGTGAATGTACTCATTTGCGGGTCTGTCGTCAAACTTTGCTATTTTGCGCAAAGAGTCATAACACATTTCTACTTTCACCCCGTTACACCGTCCAACGAGTCTCATCTTGCTTGGGGACTTATACGGGGGACATTCGAGTGAAGCCACCCATTCTTGAATCTGCTTGTCGTACATCTTCTTCACCTCCCCGTCATAACATTTCAAAGCTGCACCCCAACCCAATGCTTTAAACTTGTCCGTTATCCCGAACGGCCCGAAATCAACCTCTTTGATCTCCTTCTCACAAATAAACGCTTCACCCCTTTGTTTTAAGTTGTTCATTTGTTCATGAAACAGGTCCTCTCTCCATTCCTCAGGTTGGTCTAGCAATGAAGCGGTTGTCCAATCCGGCTTCGGACCCCTTGGAGGTGCATCCTCTTCCGAGTCCGGGTCACCAACCCGGGTTAATCTCCTCCTCTTTTGTTGTGCATCATCCCCTTGAAGCGCATTAGAAGAACTTGCAATTCCTTTCCCCTTTTTCGTCACCATGCCTACACACATTCAAACACCAACCACATAAACAAATCAAGTTAGTACTTTTCTCAATCTTCCCCACACTTGCTTCATGTTATGGGTATAGATATGCAAAAACCAAAATTTCATTCTTTCAAACAAAATTTTTTTGCATGATGTCCCCTATAATTCAGAATTTTTCCAAAAGTTTTCACTAGACATCAAACACATTTACACCCAAACATTCAATGGCTTACAACATCCTACCATCTATCTCATACAAGCAAGTGTGTAAGCAAAAACTATAATGACAACTTACAAACCTTAATGTACTTCAAAGAATGACAAGAAATTGCATACCTTAGTGTTGTAGAAGATGAGAATCACAAAAACTTGAAGTTCACACAAAAACCCACAAAAGCCCCAAATTTTCGGCACCCTTATGTGTAAATCCGACCCAAAAACAAATGATTCTTCGAAATATGAGTATAAAACTAGAATCCTTGTGAAATTTCACCCAAAATAGGCTCAAGAATCACTAAAATCGGGTTAGATTTGAAGGTGTAATGAAAGTTTGAAGTTATGGATGTTAGGGTTTTCTTTAGAAGAAGAAGATGGAGAAGAATGTGTGGTTGGGGAGTGAAGATTGATGTGTGGATAGGGTGAAGAGAAGTTTGCGTTTTTATTATTATTATTAATATTAATTCATTATCGGTTTTATTGTTTTGTTTTTTTTTTATATACAATGCCGACAAAAGGAGGCCCCAAACAATTCAGATGCGAACCGTAACCTACGGCTCCCTGCCGTAGGCTACGGTGATACCTGGACAAAATTGATTCGCCGTAAATCAGAAACTTCGAGCCGTAAGGCTTGTTTTGTTCATATGGAGCCGTAACCTACGGCTCCCTGCCGTAGGTTACGGCTCCCTGCCGTAGGTTACGGCTGGAGCTGGGCATCTATTGTAAAGCCAAAATTTTCACTTAAATTTTTTTTTTTTTCAAATTTGTTTAATTTTTATATTTTTTATAATTATTGAAAACATGAAAAATATTACCCTACCCCCCGTTAAAAACCCGTGTTGTCCTCAACACTATGTTCGGGAAATCCGTAAAAATTTCCCCACACTTGTTTCAAACACCGGTTTAAACGGAACTTATTCAAAGCAACCGAAACTAAACTAAATATTTACAAATACCAAACCTGGGCCTCTTTCACGTTTCTTCGTCATCCACCGGGCGTAAAATGTAACCCACTTTGTCGAGCTCGAGGTTGTTGATGTCATTACCTTCCAAGTATGGTTTGAGCCGATGCCCGTTCACCGTTTGTTGCTTATTTGTTTGTTCATCTTGAATGTCAACATCACCAAATCTTCCCACTCTTCGGACAACATAAGGACCCATCCACTTGCTTTTGAGTTTCCCCGCGAACATCTTCAATCTTGAATTGTACAACCACACTTTTTGACCCACTTCAAAGTTCTTTTTCTTTATCTTCGCATCATGAACTTTCTTCAGTTTGTCTTTATATGCGGATGCACATTCATAAGCTTAATCCCTTATTTCCTCAATTTCATTTAATTGTAGCTTTCTCGCCCGACCCGCTTCATCATAGTTTGCATTCACCGTTTTAATTGCCCAATATGCCCGATGTGCTAACTCCATAGGCAAATGACATCCTTTTCCGTACACCATCCGATAAGGAGTGGTATCAAGTGGAGTTTTGTAAGCCGTTCGATAGGCCCACAACGCATCATCAAGCTTGCTTGACCAATCTTTTCGATCCGTTCTCACCGTCTTCATTAGAATTTCTTTAATTTGCCGGTTAGACACTTCCACTTGACCGCTCGTTTGCGGATGGTACGGTGTAGCAACACGATGATTCACATTGTATCTCTTTAACAACTTCCCAAAATTGAAATTCTTAAAATGTGAACCGCCATCACTTATTATCACTCTAGGCACACCGAACCGAGCAAAAATGTTGGATTGTACAAACTTGCATACAACGGAGTGATCATTGGTTCTCGTAGCAATAGCTTCAATCCATTTCGAAATGTAGTCAACCGCAACTAATATATACAAAAACCCATTTGAGTTTGGAAAAGGACCCATGAAATCTATTCCCCAAACATCAAATACTTCCACTACCAAGATCGGTTGTAACGGCATTTCATCCCGTTTCGAAATACTTCCCACTCTTTGACAATTGATGCAATTTCGGGCATACTCACAAGAATCCTTGAAAATCGTGGGCCAATAAAACCCACTAGATAACACCCGATAACCCGTCTTGTTCCCACTAAAATGCCCCCCACATGCCGACGAATGAGCATGGGTCAAAATCTCTAAAACTTCAGTTTCGGGAACACATCTCCTTATCACTTGATCGGGTCCAATCTTGAACAAATCCGGTTCATCCCAAATGTATTGTTTAACTTGACTTAGAAATTGTTGTCGTCTCTTCTTCGTCCAATGATTCGGAATTGCACCCTTAGCCAAATAATTCACATAATGGGCGTACCAAGGTGCAACGAAAGTAGAAACGGCTAACAATTGTTCATCGGGAAACCGTTCATTAATCTCGCTCGGGTCATCAACACCTTCCAATGGGATTCGGGATAAATGATCCGCAACAACATTTTCACACCCTTTCTTGTCCCGAATCTCGAGATCGAATTCTTGTAACAAAAGCACCCAACGAATCAACCGGGGCTTTGCATCCTTCTTTTCCATTCGATATCGGACCGCGCTATGATCCGAATAAACAATCACCTTGCTCCCCCAAATGTAAGCTCTAAACTTGTCCAAGGCATACACCACCGCTAATAGTTCTTTCTCGGTCGTGGTGTAATTCAGTTGCGCCTCGGACAAAGTTTTGCTTGCATAATAGACCACCACCGGTTTCTTATCGACCCTTTGACCCAAAACTGCTCCAATGGTCGTGTCGCTAGCATCACACATAATTTCAAACGGCTTCGACCAATCCGGTGGTTGCAAGATAGGAGCCTTCACCAACTGTTCCTTCAACACATGAAACGCTTGCAAACATTCGTCAGTAAAATCAAAGGGAACATCTTTTAATAATAAGTTACATAAAGGTTTTGTAATTACACTAAAGCCTTTAATAAACCTTCTATAAAACCCCGCATGTCCCAAAAATGATCTCACCCCCTTAACATTCTTTGGTGGGGGTAGAGATGAAATTACCCGAATTTTTGCTTTATCTACCTCCATTCCCCGGTCCGAAATCACATGCCCCAACACAATACCCTCTTGAACCATAAAATGGCTCTTTTCCCAACTTAAGACCAAGTTTGTCTCCACACACCTTTTCAAAACTTTTTCTAACTCATCAAGACAAGAGTCAAAACTTGGCCCAAAAATGGAAAAATCATCCATAAACACTTCAAGAGACTCCCCCACCATGTCCGAAAATATACTCATCATACATCTTTGGAATGTGGCGGGGGCGTTACATAGTCCAAATGGCATCCGCCGAAAAGCAAATGTACCATATGGAGATGTAAACGTGGTTTTGTGTTGGTCGTCCGGGTGAATAGCAATTTGGTTATATCCCGAGTACCCATCCAAACAACAATAGTATTTTTGACCGAAAAGTTTTTCAATGATTTGGTCAATGAAGGGTAACGGGAAATGGTCTTTGGAGGTAGCGGCGTTTAATTTTCTATAATCGATACAAACTCGCCACCCGGTTACCGGGCGGGTGGCGATTTGCTCACCTTGCTCATCTTTAATTACCTGAATGCCTGATTTTTTAGGCACTACCTGAGTCGGACTTACCCATGCACTGTCCGAAATGGGATAAATAATCCCCGCATCTAACCACTTGATAACTTCCTTCTTGACCACCTCTCTCAGATTCGGGTTCAACCTTCTTTGTGTTTCGCGAGTCGGCTTTGCATCCTCACCTGTAATAATTTTGTGCATAACAATGGATGGACTAATACCTTTTAAGTCGGCTATTGTCCACCCAATTGCCGCCTTATGAGACTTCAACACCCGTATCAACTCCTCCTCTTGAGCTACCTCCAAATTGGAAGCAATGATCACCGGTAAAGTGTCATTCTCCCCCAAAAATACATATTTTAGGTGCTTTGGTAGCTCTTTCAATTTCCACCGGTAGAGTATCCGTTTGGTGAGTCCATGGCGGTCTTCCTTCCTTTACCGCAAAAGCCTCTTGCTCTTTCTCTTCCTTTTCCAAATCACATGCGTGCACCTGCAAAGACAAATCACAAACACAAGAACCCAAAATCTCTTCCTCAAACTCCTTTGGGTCGTATCCATCTATGAAATCTGCTACAAAACACTCATCACCATAAATGTTAGTACCATTAGTAAAAACATTTAATCTCATCTTTCTATTACCGAATGTCATGTCGACTGTACCATATCGACAATCAATAACGGCATGTGCGGTGTTTAAAAATGGCCGACCCAAAATAATATTTTGTTGTTGAATTGGGTTCGCGGATGAGTAGTCTAGCACAAGAAAATCCACGGGATAATAAAACTCATCAACTTTAACTATCACATCCCGTACAATACCCCGAGGAAGTTTATGAGACAAATCGGCTAACACCACCATTGTCTCAACCCGTTTCAATGGACCAAAATCGTATTGGTCATATAACCCCCCCGGTAAGATACTTACTCCGGCTCCAAGATCCAATAACGCCCTTGCAGTTTGAAAATTTCCTACTTGAATATTTATAAGAGGCGTTCCCGGATCTTGTAGCTTAGGAGGAAGATCTCCTTTCAAAACCGCGCTTACCCGCTCCTTCAAGTCAACCAATTTAGGCACTTTTTGTTGCCTCTTTTGGGTACACAATTCTTTTAAAAACTTGGCGTAAGCGGGTACCTGTTTAATAGCTTCAAGCAAAGGAAGATTGATTTTAACATGTTTAAAAACCTCCCACATTTCCTCTTTTTGAGGACCCCGTTTTGAAATAAAATTCTTTCTACCCGGATCTAATAAAGCCGAGGGAAATGGTACTTCACTAGATCCCTCACCCTCATTTACCTTTTCTTTTTCTTTACTAACTTCGGGTTTTTCAAAATTGGGTTTTTTAGAAGAAACAATAGGTGGTTCATTTTCTTCCTCACTATCTTGACCCGTGATATCTTCAACCACCCCATCAACCAAATCCGGTGAAGGATTGGTTTTATACTCTTTCCCACTTCTCAAAACACTTACATGGTGAATGTTAACATTATTACCTCTTGAAGTACCATGAGATGGGTTTACCTTAGTGTCGCTTGGTAATTGACCTTTATTTTTCTTCAATTCTGACACTTCGGTTGCAAGTTGACCCATTTGGGTGGTCAAAGTTTGAATTGCCTTATCTCGAGCCTCATCCTTTTGTATACGAGCATCATCCATTTGGTTTCTCTTTTGCATCTCCGCTTGCATGCTCTTCCACATATCCATCATCTCGTTTCCACCCGAAGACCCCCTTGTTCTTGACCCGTTTGGTATTGCCTTTGGTACCCTTGGTTATTCCCAATTCTATATCCACCTTGATTGTTGTAAGGTTGGCGTGAACCATAATTACCTTGGTTACCTTGGAAATTCGGGTTTGCTTGATTTGAAGGGTTCCCATAACGAAAGTTTGGGTGGTTCCTCAACCCGGGGTGGTAAGTGTTAGAATTCATGTTGAAGTTTCTACCACCCCCTCCTTGAGCTTGAACCGCATGAACTTCTTCATATTGCTCATCACCTCCTTGGCAATTTTCAGCTGCATGACCTATTTCATTGCAAATAGCACAAACATCGTAAATTTGATTAGAAGTTTGTACATTACCATCATCAACCGCATGCACTTGTGTTCGGGTAATGGCCGGTCGTGCTCTCCTTGATGCTTGAGCTTTTCTCTTTGAGGTAATGGCCATTTGTTCCAAGAACTCCCAATCCTCATCTTCATAATTTGTGCCAAAAGTCCCATTTGTGATTGACATTAAATCACGTGCATCCTCGGCACACAACCCTTCATGAAAGGCGTTCATCAACTCCCAAAGCTCAATCCCATGGTGTGGACAATTTTTAATCATCATGTTTAAGCGCTCGAAGGCTTCATGGAACATTTCATCTTGTTGTTGTTGGAAACTTCTCAACCCTTTCCTAGCATCATTGGTCTTTTGGGCGGTATAAAATTCGTCTAAGAAAGTTTGTTGCATTTCCCCCCAAGTGTAAATAGATGCCGAAGGCAAAGTGTAGAACCACTTCTTTGCCTTATCTTCCAAAGAGAATTGAAATAAGACCAACTTCACATCATCGGCCGAGAAACCTTGACTCCCAAGAGTGTTGCAAATCGAGTCATAGGCCTCTAAATGAAAATAAGGCTCTTCTGTTGCTAGACCTTTGTACTTTGGCAAACTTTGTAACGAGTTGGTTCGAACTTCGAATGTCCTCCCTTGGTCATTGTGAGGAATAACTACCGGTGACGGATTATGAGTAATCACTGGCCTGAAGTGCGCTTCAATACCTCTTGCATGATCTCTAAGATGCCTTCTTGGTACACCCACACGACCCCTTGGACGCATAGGACCCATTGGTCTCGGCATACGCCCTTGTGGTGCCAATGGTTGTTGAAATTGTTGTTGCGGCATCGGTGGGTGTTGAATTGGCCTTGGAAATTGTGGTTGAACATTTTGTGGCCGAATTTGTTGCAATGGTATAGGGCGTTGCATTGGTGGCCCTTGTGGCCTTGGTCGAATGTGTTGTGGTATGAGTTGTTGTTGTTGTGGAATCCCACCAACACTTGACATTCTTTGTGTTTGACCAGGTACATAAGTCAACTCCCCTTGATCTACACTACCCACATAAGCATAACCCTCTTCCTCATAACCCTCGAAATCTTCATATCCTTCTTCATATCCATCTCCTTCTATACCCCCCGATGATGGCCTAAATGGAATAGATGAGTATTGAAAACCTGACTGGTTTGGTACTCCAAATGATGAAGTAGCATAAACAACAGTTGAGCCTTGTGGTAATGTATAGGTGGATGATGATTGACCTGAAGCTGGGAAGAAATGGGTGAGTGGTGGAAATGTAGAAGCAGGGCTAAAGGTAAGGGTAGGTTCAGTTTGAGTATTGGTAGGTAATGTAGTATTGGGTGGTGGAATATCAAATGGTGAGGTAAATTCGGTAGTAGAACTGGGCATGGTGGTATTTGGTGAAGGTTGAGTGGATGTTGGTATAAATGATGGAGTAGGTTCACCCGTAGTGGGTGGTGGTTGTGGTGGATCCATGTATCGGATTGGTGTGATTGGTGTAGTTGGTGTTGTTGGTGAACCGCTAATTGTGTTTTCCCTTAACAAAATTCTGTTTGCTCGCAAAGTTCGTTCGATTTCCGGATCAAATGCTAATGGTGAAAGCTTGTGAGAGCTCCTAGTATGCATGCACCTGTCAATACCTGCACACTAACACACCCAGCATAAACCAGAAAAATAACAAACCTAAGAAAAACAAAAATAACACACGTTGCGCACTACTCCCCGGCAACGGCGCCAAAATTTGACGTGATGTCGCGGTCACAATCAAATTTAATCCCAATAACAACTATATAGATAGTGGCAAGTGGGTATCGAACACAGGGAGTTTGTGGAATATGTGTTATTTGAAGATTTATCTAGATTAACTAAATTAGACTAATTGCAAGAAAAGTAAAATTCAAGAGTTGGTTTAATTGGATTGGTTTTAAAAACTAAAAATACTAATTAATTTGCAAGATGAAAGTTGAGTTTGTAAACAATTTGGAGACAAGTGACCATCCTAAGTTTCCGGTTTGTTTCAACAATTGTGTTATCATCCACTAGAAAGAACTACATAGACATAGTTCGTGTGTAATTACTTATTGTGATAAAAGGGAACGAAGTACTCAGATTCCGAGAACGTGAGGTTGTTACCCGATGACCAATCAACCCTTACCCAATCCTAATTTTACCCATGATATCTCGATTGCCAACGGCACCAAGAACGTATGGTTTCAAACTAGAAAAATCATAAGAATTAACAATTTACAAATAAGCAATCACACACCATGATAAACAAGACATAGATAAAGTTTATCATTCTAGAAATATGGAATCAAAACACAACCGTCTTAAACAAACCTTCAACCTAGGATGATCATAGAGTGTTTAGCCACACATAGCTTCAAACAACATCTTAACAAAAGTTCCAATGTTCATATGGATCACCAACATAAAAACTAATGATTGACTATTGTTCTTCACCACAAAAAGTCTCCAAGCAGCTCCCAAATTCGTCCCCAATCAGATGATAACCGAAAACAATGATAAGTCACCATAAAATATCTTGAAAACAACATTAAATGAGGAGTTACAAGAGAACATCAGTCGGAGCCGTAACCTACGGCTCCCAGCCGTAGGTTACGGCAGTCAGCAAGTCTCAATAGTCAACATAGGGCCGTAACCTACGGCCCTCAGCCATAGGTTACGGCGATCAAGATCCTTTACGGCAATCAGCTCCTGTTTTACGGCTAGAAGTTTTGGCAAGTGATGTGAGCCGTAACCTACGGCTGTGAGTCGTAGGTTACGGTTCTGAGTATGGTGTTTCTTCTTGTTTCTTCATCAACACTTGATTTCTTCAACACTTTGACTCCCCAACTTCTAGCATCCATTCGTGCCTCCTAAAACCCGTATTTTGAGCACTTTAACACCTGCATAATCAAACGTAGAGTGGTTACCAAGTTCAAACAATTAACCGGGCAAAGTATGGAATTTTGTTCTATTTAAAACACTTAAGGGTTGTCCTACGGACCACCCGTCACCTGTACAGGCAATACGTTTACAGAAAGCATTAGTGGACGTACAAGGAATATCCAAATGTAACGTAATGTGTCTCAAGAGACTTGAACATTACCATTGGGTGGGTTTTTGTTTCTTGAGGTTCCTCCGCTAGATTCGGCGCGTGAGGCCTCGTAATTTGCTATTGCTCGGGAGATCCTTTCTTGCAATTCGGCCTCAGTAGTGGGTAAACGATTTTCCCTTCGTGGAGGCATCTTCTATAGGAAGATTGTATTGGTCAGGCCATAATAAGTATAGTAAGTATGTAATACAGGCATGTAATAACATTCATCAACACAAGTATTCACATAACATCCCATGTTATAACAAAAACAAGTAATCCAACAATGCATGTAATGAGAATGCTGCGATTGAGCTTTTCATATTACAAGACCACAAATACAGTGTTTACAAGTTTCATAATTGTATCATACATCAAAAGAGACTAAGGGTTACATCACCCTTGTCTGAATCGTCTAGCAATCTACAACAATCAAAAGTCAAATATCAAAAGTCATAAGTCATCATGTGGTCTTCAAAATGCTGCGCAATCAGGCTCAATAGTTGTACTCTCATCAAAAGCATGACATCTGCATCAAACCAAAAACCCCTAAGCTGATGGTGGGGGAGGAGGAGGTGGAGGAATAAAAAGTAGACAGCGCACCCTCACCAACTCCTCCTCGAGTGAATGAACAAGCTGTAACAAACAAGCAATCTGCTGCTCCATCACAAGGAATCGAATTCCGGCATCTGGATAAGGAAATAGTGGAGCAGAGTATGATGGACCGGTATGAGGTGGAGGATGCGGCATCCTCTCCAACTCCTGGACTCTGCGACTCAGCATATCCTACTGGAGCTGCAAGGATAAAAGCAGATCATCTGTAGTGTATCCAACGTGAAAGGGATGATACGGATCCGATAAAGGCATGACGTTGGGCGAAGACCACTTGAAGGGCTCGCCCGTGGGTGCAGAAGAAGAAGCCATGTGTGGAAACTGCGGCATGAACTGATCGGCTCCTGACACAAAAGGTACATGAGTGTGCTGCTGACTAGACGGTCCTTCCCCTGGACGGGGAGGAGGAATGTCCTGAAGAAAAGTAACGGGTAAATCCATGCGGTGAACGTCAGATACGTGTGGGTGAAACTGTGTGACATTGAAGGGTACCTGAACAGGTGCAGCAGGGGGAGTAACTGGTCTGACAAATGGAGGGTAATCGTCGTCGTCAATCCACCCATTACGGGTGTGAGCATATCTAGGGTCAACTTGTGTAGCAAAAGGTGCTCGATCAACAAACACAGGTATAGGGTCAGGCAGAGGTGCAACAACTGGGATATCAACAACTGGTGGTGCAACAACTGGGATATCAACAACTGGTGGTGCAACAACTGGGACATCAACAGGGATAGGGTCGTGCACAGGTAAAGGGTCGAGAGCAAGAACAGGCTCTGGTGCTATCTCAGGCTCTAGATCAGCGGGAGCAAGCTCATGATCAGCGGATATATCAAGAAGCTGATCATCAGGAATAACAGGGGCCTCAACAGGCTGCTCCTCAGGGATAAACTCCATCTCATGGTCTGGATCCTGATCGTGTGGAAAAATAGGGTCAAACTCACCCTCAAACTCGACATCCTGATCATCGTCGTGTGGAAAGTCAGGGATGAACCCAAAACCCAGCTGCGGAACGGGCGCTTCAGACATAGCAGTATCGCAGTCAGTGTCTGTGGGATATCGATGTAATCCCAGTGCATGAAGAGTAGAAGATGACACAGACTCAAACGAGTCAGGACCAGACGGGTCAGATAAACAAGAAACTCGACAGGTGGCAAGACAATGGCATCGGCACCAGGAATATCATCAACAGGGACAACATGGTCATCAACCGGAATATCAGCAAGTGGAATAGGTGTAGGGATCTGAGCAAGGGGTAGATCCCTGTCAAGAAAACCATCAGCTAAAGGTAAATCATCTCCAAACTCTGGTAGAGCAAAGGGCTGAAAGTCATCGTCGTCGCTGCTCGTGGTGTCTGATGTATAAACCTCATCCTCTGGGATGTTCTCCTCATCTGATACTATGGCCATAGAATCTATCGTGTCTGATACTCCGCTCTCGAAGGAAGATGACATGGTGACTGTGACAAAACAATCACACATATGCACATATATCAAAATATATCAAATAAGCATGTAAGTAATGACAGTGTAAGCATGTATGCATCCTAGTCTTCCCAAGACTATCCCACCCAACCTCTCAGACTGAACTATTTTAGTCTCTCAGACTAAACCTCCCAGTTTCCCAAACTGAACTACCCAGCCTCTCAGGCTAAACCACCCAGCCTCTCAGGCTAAACCTCCCAGTTTCCCAAACTGAACTACCCAGCCTCTTAGGCTAAACCTCCCAGTTTCCCAAACTGAACTACCCAGCCTCTCAGGCTAAACCTCCCAGTCTCTCAGACTGAACTACCCAGCCTCTCAGGCTAAACCTTCCAGTCTCTCAGACTGCCCCAACTAGTCTCTCAGACTACCCAGTCTCTCAGACTGAACTACCCAGTTAGTCTCTCAGACTAACTCCTCAATCTCTCAGATTGAATCCCCAGTCTCTCAGACTGAATCCCCAGTCTCTCAGACTGACTCCCCAGTCTCTCAGACTGAAATTAGAAATGAATCCTTAGAAATGTACTTTGTGTATTTTATTTGTAAAAATGTTTGTTTCATGGATCTGGACACTTTGTGTATGCAATGTAAAAATGTTTTCGTGAGAGCCCTGATGATCATAGTCTAGACTCGAGAAGGAATCCTAGTTCGCTATGATCAAGGCTCTGATACCAAGCTGTCACACCCTGACTTTTGCGGAAGCGTGGGTTTATTTGGTGTGACTTCTTAATACCATAGCAACAATCATAACAATGCTATATGATAAAAACACGAGATGTTTATCCAATAATAAAGTTTAGAAGCTACCACAATACCATTGTTTGAAGACATCAATACCGAATTAAGTTACAAACCATGACGTGTTTAAACGAGTTCACAAGACTCAACAAAAGTACTTAAATAAAACCTGAGTTTAGAATTATGTATTCCGTCCAGGAAAGGAATACACCTTCTAAACTCAACAACCCTGGATAACATCTTTTATTCAAACGCAGCTTGACAGATGCATACCCCGCCAGATCCACTAGTTTCCTGAAATACAAGTAGTTTGAAAAATCAACAAAAGTTGAGCGAGTTCATGTGTATGAGAGTATGTATAAACCTTTGTAAACAGTGTATGTATGTATGTCCCTGTATGATAGCAAACGAGGAAAAGATCACCAATGGTTTGCAAGGCCACTGATATGTGTGACGGTGTAGGAAGACTCAAACCTAGCAAAGTTGTACCGGGCTCCCGGCTGGAAGACATAGTCACCACTATGGGCCGCCCCGGCCTCATGGGTGTGGGCTCGCTACACCCAAATAGATCTATCACTCATGTCCCTCGGTCCTACGATGAGGATTGATGGTCCCAAGTATCCGCCTACCCTATCACATGATCTATGGTTCTTTCCTAGGCTAATCATACCAATAGTATTGTAAGTATTCCTTTGTAACACGCATTTCACCCCCCAAGTAAATAAACAAAACAGTTTAAAGAAAAGTGGGACATGAACTCATTGTAGTACGTCTTGTACCGTCAACTCAAATCTTTGTCAGCTACACGACAACCTACAACGTACTCATGTCTATTAGACGAACGGGTCGTGCCTTGTCTTAGAGTTTAACGTTTTGAGTTGCGTTCAATATGTTATTCCAAGTTATAATTATTTGTTAAAATAGTAATTATTTTAACTTCGAATTATATTCAAGTTTTGGAATAATCGTTAAACAATATTTCTGTATTAATACTTCTCAAGTATATATTTCCGCATTTCCTTCCCAAGTGTGGGGGTAATTTATACATGTATATTTGTATTCTCGAAATAATATATTTTTAAGTCCCACTTAGAAAATATATATAACTTATTTGTCAAAAATAATGTATTCCCAAGAAAATATGATATACTTGGTAGTATGTATAAAAATCATATTTTCACCTCTTGTATCCAAAATAATATTTACCAAAAATATATTGTAACAGTATTTTCCGGAATATCCCATAAGTTACGTTTTAGCGTTCGGTTTCACAATAACAAGTGTCTTAATATAAAATATATATTCTAAATATATATTTACCCATTTTATTTACAAAAACCAACACTTTGTATTTTTGTTACAAAAATTATGGCGAAGCTTATGTTTGAAGAACATAGTTTAAAATACACTAGTAAACACTTGTCTAGAAAATATTTTCTAAGTGTTTATATTTTTAGAAAATTTCGCCATAGTTTCCTTTGAAAACGGAGGTGTCCATGCTAATAAGCATATCATTTTCTTTTCAAAATAATCACAATAATCATCAACAATCAATCTTTAAACACTTTACATCACCAAGAGCAAAAACTATATGCTTTACATAAAAATCATGAACTTGATATTTCACAAAAACGCGTAGTAACTTGGTGAGGCGTTTAGTGGCCTTAGTTACCTTCCAAAGTGTATTCACTTCTTTAAAAATCCCATTCTTAAAGGAACTACGTTTTTACAACTTGTAAACATTTTCTACAAAAATTATTCTTTTGAACTCTTCTTGTAAATAAAGTGTTCTTACACTTATTTTATCACCAAAAGTGGTGTAAGTGCAAGTAAAGGTCATGATCTTTTTAAAACCGAATCTTGAACTTGGTTTGTTTAGAAAAGTCTTTTGTAAATCTCGGATCTACATGATCATCTACCTACTAGTTTACTTATATTTCAAGAAATCATTTTTATTATCAAGTTCATGTCTTAAATATGAAAGTGATCATTTTATGTAAACCCCTAATCACCTCCTAACTTGTTAACTCATGTTTTTAATCATAATTTAACAAGTTCTATATAATGATTATCATCATACTACCAAGAAATCAACAAGAATTCATCAACATATTCAAAACCACATCATTCTAACAATATTTCATTATGTTTCATCATGTAAAGCTTTGTGATTCAAGTTTTAAGTGTATGAACTTTAGTGTTCTTATATTTCATCAATATATATCCTTTAACCACCAAAACATGAAGTAAACAAGAGTGTATAAGGATCTTACAACTAGCTTAAAGCTAGGGAAGAACTCTTGAAGAAAAGATGATGAAAATGGATGATGAAAGCTAGTGATGAAAGTTCTTCATGTTCTTCAAGCTTCAATCTCCATGAAACACCTTCTAATACTTTGGAATGAGCTTGAAATGAATGGATGAAGGTTGCCAGGTGGTGGTGGTGGCGGTTCTAAGTAGAGCCAAGAGGGAGAGAGAGAGTTTGAGGGAATGGGGTGAAGATTGTGAAGTGATATGGAATGATCTTTGAAATCTATGGCCATACTTATAATTATCTTTCCTAATATTTTGTCCATTAAATCAAGTAAAGATCTAAATCAAACAAGAATAAGATATAGGAAGTAAGGTGGTGATCTTGGTGGGGTCCTCCTTGGACCGTAAATGATGAGGTGGGGGGGTTAATTGTAAATTTGATGGTAAGTAGGTAAATATTTAGGAGGTTATGTGTAACATTTAATGTTATATGTGTATGACATATTTTATAGTGTGTTGGGGTATTCGGAGACCATAACTAGCTCAAAAATAATAAAACAATGTTTCTGGCAAAATTTTTGGTGCCCCAGGTAATGTCCGGTTGTTCGGTTAGATACCGGTTCGTTAAAGTGCTAAGTTATACCGTTTAGTGTCTTTTATGTAACTTTTTGTGACACATTTAATTCCCAACACTTAGGAAAGCATTCAGGACCATTTAGTCAATTTTCTGCATGTAACTAGCTTGTTAAAATGCAGAATTCTGCTGAAAAATGCAGAATTCTGCACTTTAAGTGAGTTTTAGGCACTTTCCGGCACTTTATCTATCACCTAGTGACGCAGTTTTATGGTCCTTACTTCCCTACACACCATACTAGTGTAGTACCTTGTCCTTGGCCCATACTGGGTCTCAAACACTGTCTGTCTATGTATTGAACCCCGTCAGCATATTCCTGCTTTATTCGTTAATTGTGCTTACTGTGCTTTGTGCATCATGTATGTCAATATAGTTGGTATGTGATAACGTTGTGACATGATGTAATATGTGATGCACATGTATGTATGATGCAATAATCAGAAAGCAGTTTAAATCAGCAGTTGTATTTAAGCACAATCATTAAGCACTAAACAACATAATTTAATTGTACGGATACCTGTAATTATAAGGGTTGTCACAAGATTCAATCGAATTTGGGAAACAATCTTCAAGCTCCGGCAATCCCAGTTCCAAGAACAAATATTCATCATCCTGTTGATAATATTATTGGGAATCCAAATGCGGGAGTGCAAACACGAAGGAGTATTTCAGAGATGCAGTGTCTATTCTCCGCTATGAAGAAGGAAGAAATCTACAATCTTAGTCTACTTGAATGTTTTATCTCTCAGATAGAGCCGAAGAACTATCAGATGGCTCTGAAGGATAATTCTTGGTGTGAGGCGATGCAAGAAGAGTTAGCTCTGTTCGACAAGTTAAAGGTGTGGAATTTGGTCGATCTTCCAAAGGGCCAACATGCAATCAACATGAAGTGGGTTTTCAAGTGCAAGAAAGACGATAAGGGTGTTGTCGTCAGAAACAAAGCACGGTTGGTTGTTCAAGGCTTCAATCAAGAGGAAGGGATTGATTATACAGAAGTTTATGCACCGGTGGCAAGACTGGAAGCCATTCTTCTGTTTCTAGCTTTTGCTGCACACATGTGTTTCAAAGTCTATCAGTTGGATGTGAAAAGCGCGTTCCTTTACGGGAAATTGCATGAAACTGTGTATGTATCCCAACCACCGGGTTTCAAAGCTCCAGGGTCTGAGAACAAAGTCTATCTTTTGGACAAAGCTCTCTACGGTCTCCATCAGGCTCCTCGGGCGTGGTACGAGACTTTATCAAGACATCTATTGGAGCACGGGTTCTCGCGTGGCGCGATCGACTCTACACTGTTCATATTGAAGAAAGGGGGAGATTTTCTGATCGTGCAAATTTACGTTGATGACATAATTTTTGGTTCTTCAAATGAAGAATTGTGTCATGAGTTCGAGGCGGTGATGAAATCAAAATTTGAAATGAGCGCGATGGGCGAGTTATCGTTCTTTCTAGGTCTTCAAGTGAGTCAAGAAAAAACCGGGACGTACTTGCATGAGACGAAGTATGTCCACGAGATTCTAAAAAAATTTGGATTGGAAGATAGCTTACCTTATGACACGCCTCTGCTGATAAATCACAAGCTTTCACTCGATAAGGAGAAAGATCCTGAAGTGGATCCGACTCTATATCGAGCAATGATAGGTTTGCTAATGTATCTTTGTGACAACCCTCGCTAAACCAGGTATCCGTACGACTAAATTAATAATTAATTACTGCTTAATTACTGTGCTTGCTTGAACTTGTGAATAAACTGCTACTTGAATACTGATACATGTACTTACTTGCATCATACTTTACTTACCGTCACTACATTATTTACACGCTGAACCTTAGTGACAAACATGATGCACAAAAGCACAGTAGCACTATAAACGGATAACCTATTGAACATGCTGATAAAGCCAGCATCAGGCAGACACTGCCCCTAAGGCCTGTATGAGCCAGAAATATTTTACTACACTAGTGGTGAGTGTAGGGATACAAGGGTTGTAGAACTGCGTCTCTAGGAATAAGTTACAATGACTGGATGTGCCTAAAACGTGCTCTAAGCACAAAACTCAGCACTTTATATAATAATTCAGCATTAAGCTACCTAATAAAGTGCCAAAACATGAGAAAAATATTACTAGACACTTTCCAAAGTGTCAGAAATAAGTTGTGTCACTAAAAAGGGTATTAACGACACTTTAAAGCTTGTTTAAGCACATTAACGGATTACTATCCAACCAAACAACCGGACTATACCCGAAACATGAAAATATTGTCATTTTCATTATTTATCTTTTTCTGAGCCAGTTAGGGTCCCTGAATACCCTAACCCACGCCATAACGCATGACACACCACTAACCGGGTTAATCACTTAACTTAACTAGATTAACCTAACTATATACTTAACTAATTGTTGGAAATGAACTAGTACCCCCCCCCCCCTTAGGAACCGTCCCCATCTAGGGGACATACATGGTACAATGTTGATTATTTTAATCCCTATGTTTAATATCTAAATGACATTGCATCCAATGGATAAAGAACTTGCAATTGCCTATAAGATCACACTTGTGCACCATGATCATTCACTTAACTTTACACCACTCAAACACTTTCTCTCCCTCTCTCAAAGGCTTCGGCCGAACACCCCCTTGAGCATCCATCATATTTTCGGTTTTGATCATCACATTCCAAGTTCATACAAGTGTTAAGGGTCACGTATAAGGAACCTTGGTGCAATCGGGAGGCGAAGGACCTCTCTACCTTGCTTTTATCCACGCATTTTTCGCTTAGAATCTTCCCTAGCCTCGAGCTAGTAGTAAGTTGCTTAAATCACCTTCTTGAACTATTTTAAAGTGGTTAATATGATTTGTAACGGTTCAAACTCGTAAACATGCAAGATGATACATAAAAGTCTACTAAAAACACTAAAAGTGATGGTTAAAAGCTCATATGTTGTGTAAAACTTGTAGTATTTGATTTGTGTAGTTATTTGGACCCGATCTATGTTGTGGTAGTTCGGATCATCATTTAACCCGGGTTGGTCACGATATTGGATCATGACATAAGGTTGTTTTGGAAGTAACAAGGTTTAAAGGATGAAACTCTACCACACACGAATCATGAACTTGTGTAAAAGCGATTTTTCTTGTGAAATAGTGATTAAAACTAGTAGATCTACGAATCTACAAGCGGTATTTTCAAAGGACCAAGTGTCAAGAGAAAACATACTTTAAAGACGGATCTTACACCAACACGAATGGTTTTTAGAACACACAAGTGTGTAAATACTTGTGTAACACGAAGTTTCGACAAAATAACTATTTTTGGAAAAGATGACGAGAAGTTGTAAAGATGGAACTTCTTTAAAAATGAGGTTTTTACAAAAGCGGATTATTTTATATAAAGATCCACTAAAAGTAATGGAGTTTACTTCATAGTTTGGATAAATCACAAGTTCATGAAATTTATGCGATTTATATATATATTTTGACTAGTTTGTGGTTTGAACATTGTTTTGATTAAATAAGGAAATTGTTGATTTGGTTTATAAAAGAAAATGATACGCTTGAAAGCGTGGCCACCTCCAGTTACAGAGGAAACTCTGGCGAAATTTTTCCAAAAGCCTAACACTTAGAAATATATATTTTTCACAACATCACTTGTATAAGTGTTTATGATTATTTTGTGAACTACGTAAATATTATTTTTAGGGTAAAAATAATATTACTAAGTATTATTTTGGGAAAATCACATGTATTAAAGTATAATATTTTTGAGAAGATTAGTTATATTTTGAAGTTGGAAATAAAATATATTAAGTGAGACTTAATAGTGTAATCCGAATTATACGAACGCACATGTATTAAATCCCCCATCCTTGGGAAGGAAAAATGACTACCAAGTATATACAGAATGTAAACACGAAATAGCTGCCTAACTATTTCCCAAAAACTTAAACCATAAAGCTAAGGCACGGCCGTCCGTCTAATAGAATTAGTACGTGTAGGTCGTCACACAGCTGTTTGATTTGGAGGCATACTTGGTAGAGACGCACCACGGTGAGTTCATGTCCCCCTTTTTCTCTAACTGTTTTTCAGTTTTCTTAACTACGGGGGTGAAATACATGTTACTTCGATTACAAGTACTTTATACATGGTATGGTTAGCGTAAGGAGGTTTACTACTTAGATCATGTGAGTGGGTAGGAGCAATATGAGGCCATTAGTCCTCATGGCAGGACCGAGGGACAGGAGCGGTAGATCTATCTGGGTGTAGCGAGCCCAGCCCCAGGCCAAACTAGAAACGGACCTCGGGGTGACTTTGTCCACATACTAATGCCGTGGCGAAATCTGCTAGGTTTGAGTCTCCCTACTTGCACTTCACATATATCAGTGGCCTTGCAAACCATTGGTGATCTCAATTCCCTTATTTGCTACATACCAAGACTATTTTTATACTCACAAAGGTTTATTTACTCACTTACACATGAACTCGCTCAACATTATTGTTGATTTTTCAACTTACATGTATTTCAGGGAATTAAAGGATCTGGCGCGGTATGACGCGTTTTCCCGCTGCACTAGTTACGAGGTCATCCGGGTTTGGGGAATGTGACTCTTTCCTGGACAAGTCACAGTCCTTAAACTATGCTTATGTTATGTTGAGTTTGTTGAACAATGTTTATGTCGTTAGAATGTGTTTCCGTTAAGACAATGTTATTGTATTTGGTTTTTAAAACTTAATTAAATGGATGATCTTGCATGGTTTTATTTCATATAGCTTTGTTATGGTTAAGCTATGGTATTAAGAAGTCACACCAAATTAACCACGCTTCCGCAAAGCCAGGGTGTGACAGCTTGGTATCAGAGCTCTGATCATAGCGAACTAAGATTCCTTCTCGAGTCTAGACTATGATCACTAGGGCTCTCACAAAAACATTTTTACTGCATACCACTTAAGTCCAGATCCAAAACTTTTATAAACAAATGTTGAGCACATTTTATTCATTGTTTTTAGGCTCAGTCCGGAAAGGCTGAGGCTCGGTCTTGGAGGCCGAGGCTCGATCTGAGAGATCGAGGTAGTTGGCTAGTGGGACTAGGAGAATTGGCTAGTGGGACTAGAAGAGTTGGCTAGTGGGACTAGGAGAATTTGGCTAGTGGGACTAGGAAGAGCAGTCTGAGAGGCTGGGAGAATTGGCTAGTGGGACTAGGAGAATTGGCTAGTGGGACTAGGAAGAGCAGTCTGAGAGGCTGGGAGGCTAGTGAGACTAGGAGAATTATTTGATTGTATGATTGACTGTTTGTGCATGTTTGTGTTTATGTTACAGACACCATGGACACCTCTGGCACAGGTGACTCAGACACCACAGGACCTAGACCTATAGTCTCAGATGACCTAGAGCCTTCAGAGCACGAGGTCCACACCTCCGACGTTACTAGCACAGACGAGGATGATTTTCAGCCCTTTGCTTTACCTGACGGTGCTGATGAGCTCGCTGATGGCCCTTTGGCCGGGGACCTACCGTTAGTGGAGATCCCTGCTCCCATACCCTTAGCTATTTATCCTGCTTATGATTTGCTTCTCGACGCCAACGATGATGGCGACGTCGATCTGTTTGATGACGAGCCCTTAGAGGATGAGGTTCAGGGCGAGGCCCTTCTTCCTGCTGGAGATCTTTTGTTGATCTCAGATGCTCCCGCTGAGGAGTCACCTGCTCACTCACCGGTCCCAGACTCTTTCGAGTCTGTGGCTTCCGCACCTTCACATACTCAAAGTGCGCAACACTTTTCTCATGGATCAGATCCCGACCAGGCATCCTCTGTTGCCCCTATTCCTAGTTTTGCTTTCGACCACGAGGATGTGGAGGATTCCGATCCTGTCTTTCCCCCAGGAATCGACCCAGATGAGGATCTAGAGTTTATACCCATGGATCAGCCTATGGAGGATCCAGTCGACCCAGTTGACCCCATCGATCCCGAGTTTGATTTTGAGATGGCCTTTGATGAGCCCGAGCAGCCACTAGACCCTGCTCCTGACCCAGTGCTTGAGCATGACCCTGCTCATGCTGGCATGTTTATTGAGCCTGTCGTTGCTGACCCACCTATTGATGATCACCCTATAGATGCTCCATTGTTGGAGGACGATCACGTCATTGCTGCTGATCATGTTGATCCCCCACTTATTGCTGATGCACCAGTTGACCCTCTTGTTGCACCTCACCATGACCCTATGCCAGTTCAGTTTGATCGTACACTTTTTGAGGCACAGGTGGACCCACGAGACGAGCACGCCCAGTGTGGGTGGATTCCTGCTGATGACGAGGTCCCACCTATTCCCCCTCAGATCACTGATACCCGTCACATTGATACCTCCTTTTCATTTCCTCGGTTTACACCTCCAGCGCGACCTAGAGAGGGTTCTTCGGCTCACCCTTTTGGACATGTACCAGTATCTATCCTTGCTATACCACCGTCTGCTACTTTTCCCCCTGTTTCTCCATTTCATGTGGCACCTTTTGATCCCACCAGTGAGCCGTTTCTCTGGGCGTCACCTTCTGCCATGCCACCGACTGACCCCTACCATTCTTTCCACATGGGGTATACTATTGAGGACGTTCTAATGTCTTTTGTCGCCCAGCACGAGGCACACACACAGCGCATTCAGGAGCTTGAGAGAGCCCAGCCGCCGCCGTGTCAGTGCCAGGGTCTGACCCACTCTCCTTTGCAGCCCTCTCGACCTGTACCACCAGACTATGCTGCACGCCTTTTTGCCCTGGAGCAGCAGGTTGCTTCATTCTTGCGTACCCAGAGAGCCATGGAGGAGGACTGGCTCCATTTGCGTCGCTTGTTTTACACTCACTTTCCCCCTCCTCCACCGCCATCCGTGTAGAGCTCTTCAGTACCGTATAGGTAGACATTGGTGAGAAGACGACGAATGCTTTTGACTGCACAACATTTTTGGAGACTACATTATGATTCTGACTTTTGTTGACATGTATTTGATGTATTGACACTGATTTGATATAGATTTTGGACTAGGGTGATGTAGCCCATAGTCGACTGATGCTGTATGACGCTGTGATGTACTTGTACGCTTACTATGTGGTCTCGATATATGGCAATCGCAGTATTCTCATCATACTTGATGCTTGATTTGATTATTTATATTCTATGACATAGGATGTTGTGTGATTGATGTTTGTAACATGGGATGTTGTGTGATTGATATTATAACATGAGATGTTATGTACTATTACTATCATTATATACGTACGCTACATTATGACCTGACTTACGTATTATAACACGGGATCTTTACTATGGCCTGACCAACGTGAACCATCTTTTAGAAGATGCCGCCGAGACGTGAGACACGCATGCCTACCAATGAGGCAGAACTCCAACAAGTCATTGCTGCTGCCATCGCACAATACGCCGCTTCGCAAGGAGGACCCAGCGGAAGCAGCTCAAACAACAATGGCAACAATAATCCACCTCATGGTAATACTAAGACATTTAGACGCACCATGACCTAATTGGATATCTATAGCAAAGATGCTAATGCTGTTCACGTGTTGCAATGTATGTGCAGGGTGCACCTACAAGCAGTTTCTAGACTGCAAACCGGTCAACTTTGATGGCACTGGAGGTGCTGTCGCCTTCGTTCGTTGGGCTGAGAAAACTGAATTTGTTCTTCGCATGAGCAAATGCGCACTAGATCAGCAAGTCACCTATATCTCAGGGCTATTCTTGGATGGAGCCCTCTCTTGGTGGAATTTGCAAGTACAGACACTTGGTGAAGCTGCTGCCTACGCGCTAACCTGGACCGAACTGAAGGAACTTATGCGCAAAAAGTACTGCTCCCGTGCGGAAATCCAAAGATTGGAAACCGAGTTCTGGCATTTGAAAATGGAAGGTCCAAAGATCGCAGAATACGTTCAAAGGTTCCATGACTTATCGCATGTGGTACCCTACATGGTCACTCCGGAGTTCAAGCGGATTGAACGTTTCATTTGGGGATTAGCTCCTCAAATCATAAGCACGGTGACCTCATCCAAGCCTGCGACCATTACTGAGGCGATCGATTTGAGCGTGGCTCTCATAGAGGAGGCTATTCGCCTGAACAAGTTCGATGATGCTGAGCCTAAGAAGAAAGAGACTCACGTCGAGTCATCAGGAGGTAACAAACGGAAGTTCTCAAACTTCAAACAGGGCGCTAGTGTGGCGGTTAAGAAAGGAGGATCAGGCACGCCAGCTCAGGTTACAGCTAGTAGTGGAAAGAAAGGAAAAGGATATCAGGGCACCCAGCCCAAGTGTAATACCTGTCAACGCCACCATACTGGCCATTGTAGTATGAAAGTATGCGAAGCATGTGGAAAGCCGGGCCACTTGAAGGATTCTTGTTGGGCTAGTGCTGGCCGGGGAGGCCAAGGAGGATTTGGGAATAGGAATAATAATCGTGGTGGTAATGGAAATCGCCCACAAGTAAACAATGGAGGAAACGGGAATCGAGGCGACAATGTGAATCAGGCTGGTAATGCGAACCAAAACAACAACCAAGCTGGAAATGGAGGTGGAAACGGGCAAAGACTTGGATGCTTTAACTGCGGTGATATTGGGCATTTTAAGAGGAACTGCCCAGAGTTAAACCAAGCCCGTGGAAGAGTGTTCCAAATCGAAGCAAGGGAAGCGCGCCAGGACCCCAATGTCGTTACTGGTACGTTCCCTGTAAATCAACGTTATGCATCCGTTTTATTTGATACTGGTGCCGATTATAGCTTCGTGTCGTTAGAATTTAAGAATATGCTTGGTTTAGCCGCTAATAAGTTAGATATTCCGTACTCCATCGAATTGGACAATGGGAAGTTAGTAGAAGCCAACGAAGTTATCAGAGGTTGTGTGATCGAATTAGGAGAGCGTGAGTTTGCTTTGGATCTACTACCAGTCCAGTTGGGAAGCTTCGACGTGGTGGTAGGAATGGATTGGTTATCAGGCAACAAGGCGGAGATAGTTTGCCACGAAAAGGTCGTTCGTATCCCAACCGAAGATGGCGAAACAATTGTGGTTCACGGGGAGAAGCGTGATACGCCGTTAAGAATTATCAGCTGCCTGAAAGCGCGAAAGTGTTTACAGAAGGGATGTGTTGCCTTCCTGGCACACATTGTGGATAAGAAGGCTGCTGAGCCGAGAATAGAAGACATCCCTGTCGTGAGGGAATATCCAGAAGTCTTCCCAGAGGACTTACCTGGACTGCCACCTTAGAGACAAGTAGAGTTCCGCATTGACTTAGTTCCAGGCGCCGCGCCTGTGGCTAAGGCACCTTATAGACTTGCTCCGTCTGAGATGCAGGAACTGTCGACACAACTTCAAGAGTTGTTAGACAAGGGATTTATCCGACCAAGCTTCTCGCCTTGGGGAGCTCCGGTCCTGTTTGTCAAAAAGAAGGACGGTAGTTTTCGTATGTGCATCGACTACAGAGAGCTAAACAAGCTGACGATCAAGAATAGATATCCTCTGCCAAGAATTGATGATCTGCTCGACCAACTGCAAGGTTCAAGTTTTTATTCAAAGATCGATCTTCGATCTGGATACCATCAGTTAAGGATACAAGAGGAGAGTATCCCAAAGACAGCCTTCAGAACTCGTTATGGACACTACGAGTTCCTTGTTATGCCGTTTGGTTTGACAAACGCACCTGCAGTCTTCATGGATTTGATGAATAGAGTTTGCAAGCCGTACTTGGACAAGTTCTTGATTGTGTTTATCGACGACATCTTGATTTATTCAAGAACAAAGGCCGAGCACGAACAACATTTAAGAGCTATTTTGGAGCTGCTGAAGAAAGAACAGCTGTATGCCAAATTCTCCAAGTGCGAATTTTGGCTACGTGAAGTCCAATTCCTTGGGCACGTGGTAAATGGAGATGGAATCCACGTGGATCCCACCAAGATCGAAGCGATTAAGAATTGGGAAACGCCAAAGACGCCAACCGAAATTCGGCAATTCTTGGGTTTGGCTGGCTACTATCGAAGGTTCATTGAGGAGTTTTCGAAGATCGCTCAACCATTGACGCTCCTCACGCAGAAAGATAAGAAGTTTGATTGGGAAATCAAACAGGAGGAAGCATTCCAGATACTGAAGGATAAGCTCTGCAATGCGCCAATCTTATCCCTACCGGAAGGTACAGATGATTTTGTGGTATACTGTGACGCCTCACGTCAAGGATTGGGTTGCGTGTTGATGCAACGCCAAAAGGTTATTGCTTACGCATCACGTCAACTGAAAGTGCATGAAAAGAACTATACCACACATGATTTGGAACTTGGCGCAGTGGTTTTTGCATTAAAGATCCGGAGACACTACCTTTATGGTACAAAGTGTACAATTTTTACAGATCACAAGAGCCTATAGCACATATTCAACCAGAAGTAGCTGAATATGAGGCAGAGACGATGGGTTGAGTTGCTGAACGATTACGACTGCGAGATAAAGTATCATCCAGGGAAGGCGAATGTGGTCGCCGATGCTCTAAGTCGAAAGGAGAGGATCAAGCCCATAAGGGTTAGAGCTTTAGAAATGATTATCCGAACCGATCTTTCCTGGCGCATTCGTGTCGCGCAGAAAGAAGCTCTCAAGGAAGGAAACCTTGAAGAAGAATACCTCCGTGGGATGGAGAAGCTACTGGTACCAAACAAGGAAGGAACGTTATGTTTTGAGAAAAGGATTTGGGTTCCTTTGTTTGGAGGTTTAAGGAAGGTTATTTTCGATGAAGCTCACAAGTCGCGGTACTCTATCCACCCTGGAGCGGATAAGATGTACCAAGATCTCAAGGATTACTATTGGTGGCCTAGGATGAAAGGCGATGTTGCTGTTTATGTGAGCAAATGTTTAACATGCGCTAAGGTTAAAGCGGAATACCAGAAGCCTTCAGGACTTCTGCAACAACCTGAGATTCCCAAGTGGAAATGGGAACAAATCTCAATGGATTTTATTACAAAGTTGCCAAGAACGCCAAGAGGTCATGACACTATCTGGGTGATAGTTGACCGCCTAACGAAGTCTGCACACTTTTTACCTATCAAAGAGAAAGATAATACGAGCAAGTTGGCCGAAATATACATGAGAGAGATCTTCGCACGTCATGGAGTGCCTCTCTCGATCATCTCTGATAGAGACGGAAGGTTTGTGTCAAGGATATGGCAATCCTTCCAAGAAGCTTTTGGCTCACAATTAAATCTGAGCACTGCGTTTCATCCGCAAACTAACGGTCAAAGCGAGCGAACGATACAGAATTTGGAAGACATGCTGAGAGCGTGTGTTATGGATTTGGGCGGTAGCTGGGATAAGCATTTGCCTTTGGTCGAATTTTCATACAACAACAGCTACCACACCAGTATTGGTGTCGCGCCATTTGAAGCCCTTTACGGACGCAAGTGCCGATCACCCCTATGCTGGGCTGACGCAGGTGATAGGCAGCTTGCTGGTCCCGAAATCGTCCAAGAGATGACAGACAAGATTGCGCAGATTCTAAAATGCATCGAAGCAGCTCGCCACAGACAGAAAGCCTATGCAGATCCAAACTGGAAACACTTGGAATTTCAAGTTGGAGAAATGGTGTTATTGAAAGTTTCACCCTGGAAGGGTGTGGCACGCTTCGGAAAGCGTGGAAAGTTAAATCTGCGCTACGTTGGTCCTTTCAGAATTTTGGAAAGAATAGGACTAGTAGCATACAAGTTGGATTTACCTGCTGAACTGAATGGTGTTCACGATACATTTCATGTATCCAACCTGAAGAAAAGTCCAACTCAAGATACCATTGCCATTCCCATCGACGAGATCCATGTTGACGACACGCTCCATTTCGTTGAAGAACCGGTTGAGGTTACGGATTGGAAAATAAACAAGAGCCGCCGGAGCAGTGTCAAGCTCGTCAAGGTTCGTTGGAATGCCAGACATGGTCCTGAATACACCTGGGAGCGTGAGGACCGGATGAAAGAGAAATACCCCCACCTATTTCCTAAGAACCCTGCATCTACAAGCAGAACTTAAAATTTCGGGACGAAATTTTTCTAACGGGGGGAGAATGTGACAACCCTCGCTAAACCAGGTATCCGTACGACTAAATTAATAATTAATTACTGCTTAATTACTGTGCTTGCTTGAACTTGTGAATAAACTGCTACTTGAATACTGATACATGTACTTACTTGCATCATACTTTACTTACCGTCACTACATTATTTACACGCTGAACCTTAGTGACAAACATGATGCACAAAAGCACAGTAGCACTATAAACGGATAACCTATTGAACATGCTGATAAAGCCAGCATCAGGCAGACACTGCCCCTAAGGCCTATATGAGCCAGAAATATTTTACTACACTAGTGGTGAGTGTAGGCATACAAGGGTTGTAGAACTGCGTCTCTAGGAATAAGTTACAATGACTGGATGTGCCTAAAACGTGCTCTAAGCACAAAACTCAGCACTTTATATAATAATTCAGCATTAAGCTACCTAATAAAGTGCCAAAACATGAGAAAAATATTACTAGACACTTTCCAAAGTGTCAGAAATAAGTTGTGTCACTAAAAAGGGTATTAACGACACTTTAAAGCTTGTTTAAGCACATTAACGGATTACTATCCAACCAAACAACCGGACTATACCCGAAACATGAAAATATTGTCATTTTCATTATTTATCTTTTTCTGAGCCAGTTAGGGTCCCTGAATACCCTAACCCACGCCATAACGCATAACACACCACTAACCGGGTTAATCACTTAACTTAACTAGATTAACCTAACTATATACTTAACTAATTGTTGGAAATGAACTAGTACCCCCCCCCCCCCTTAGGAACCGTCTCCATCTAGGGGACATACATGGTACAATGTTGATTATTTTAATCCCTATGTTTAATATCTAAATGACATTGCATCCAATGGATAAAGAACTTGCAATTGCCTATAAGATCACACTTGTGCACCATGATCATTCACTTAACTTTACACCACTCAAACACTTTCTCTCCCTCTCTCAAAGGCTTCGGCCGAACACCCCCTTGAGCATCCATCATATTTTCGGTTTTGATCATCACATTCCAAGTTCATACAAGTGTTAAGGGTCGCGTATAAGGAACCTTGGTGCAATCGGGAGGCGAAGGACCTCTCTACCTTGCTTTTATCCACGCATTTTTCGCTTAGAATCTTCCCTAGCCTCGAGCTAGTAGTAAGTTGCTTAAATCACCTTCTTGAACTATTTTAAAGTGGTTAATATGATTTGTAACGGTTCAAACTCGTAAACATGCAAGATGATACATAAAAGTCTACTAAAAACACTAAAAGTGATGGTTAAAAGCTCATATGTTGTGTAAAACTTGTAGTATTTGATTTGTGTAGTTATTTAGACCCGATCTATGTTGTGGTAGCTCGGATCATCATTTAACCCGGGTTGGTCATGATCTTGGATCATGACATAAGGTTGTTTTGGAAGTAACAAGGGTTAAAGGATGAAACTCTACCACACACGAATCATGAACTTGTGTAAAAGCGATTTTTCTTGTGAAATAGTGATTAAAA
The DNA here is from genome assembly GCA_030545235.1 of Helianthus tuberosus. Classification (NCBI taxonomy): domain Eukaryota; kingdom Viridiplantae; phylum Streptophyta; class Magnoliopsida; order Asterales; family Asteraceae; genus Helianthus; species Helianthus tuberosus. The sequence goes on from JARYGA010046105.1 coordinate 1,583,325, forward strand.
CTAGTAGATCTACGAATCTACAAGCGGTATTTTCAAAGGACCAAGTGTCAAGAGAAAACATACTTTAAAGACGGATCTTACACCAACACGAATGGTTTTTAGAACACACAAGTGTGTAAATACTTGTGTAACACGAAGTTTCGACAAAATAACTATTTTTGGAAAAGATGACGAGAAGTTGTAAAGATGGAACTTCTTTAAAAACGAGGTTTTTACAAAAGCGGATTATTTTATATAAAGGTCCACTAAAAGTAATGGAGTTTACTTCATAGTTTGGATAAATCACAAGTTCATGAAATTTATGCGATTTATATATATATTTTGACTAGTTTGTGGTTTGAACATTGTTTTGATTAAATAAGGAAATTGTTGATTTGGTTTATAAAAGAAAATGATACGCTTGAAAGCGTGGCCACCTCCAGTTACAGTGGAAACTCTGGCGAAATTTTTCCAAAAGCCTAACACTTAGAAATATTTTCACTATGAGTGTTAGAAATACATTTTGACTTGTTTTCAAATTATAGATTTCGCCACGACTTATTTACAAAATATCGGAGGTGGGATTTCACAAAATAAAACGTGATACATATATATATTTAGTATATATTTTTCACAACATCACTTGTATAAGTGTTTATGATTATTTTGTGAACTACGTAAATATTATTTTTAGGGTAAAAATAATATTACTAAGTATTATTTTGGGAAAATCACATGTATTAAAGTATAATATTTTTTAGAAGAATATTTATATTTTGAAGTTGGAAATAAAATATATTAAGTGAGACTTAATAGTGTAATCCGAATTATACGAACGCACATGTATTAAATCCCCCATCCTTGGGAAGGAAAAATGACTACCAAGTATATACAGAATGTAAACACGAAATAGTTGCCTAACTATTTCCCAAAAACTTAAACCATAAAGCTAAGGCACGGCCGTCCGTCTAATAGAATTAGTACGTGTAGGTCGTCACACAGCTGTTTGATTTGGAGGCATACTTGGTAGAGACGCACCACGGTGAGTTCATGTCCCCCTTTTTCTCTAACTGTTTTTCAGTTTTCTTAACTACGGGGGTGAAATACATGTTACTTCGATTACAAGTACTTTATACATGGTATGGTTAGCGTAAGGAGGTTTACTACTTAGATCATGTGAGTGGGTAGGAGCAATATGAGGCCATTAGTCCTCATGGCAGGACAGAGGGACAGGAGCGGTAGATCTATCTGGGTGTAGCGAGCCCAGCCCCAGGCCAAACTAGAAACGGACCTCGGGGTGACTTTGTCCACATACTAATGCCGTGGCGAAATCTGCTAGGTTTGAGTCTCCCTACTTGCACTTCACATATATCAGTGGCCTTGCAAACTATTGGTGATCTCAATTCCCTTATTTGCTACATACCAAGACTATTTTTATACTCACAAAGGTTTATTTACTCACTTACACATGAACTCGCTCAACATTATTGTTGATTTTTCAACTTACATGTATTTCAGGGAATTAAAGGATCTGGCGCGGTATGACGCGTTTTCCCGCTGCACTAGTTACGAGGTCATCCGGGTTTGGGGAATGTGACTCTTTCCTGGACAAGTCACAGTCCTTAAACTATGCTTATGTTATGTTGAGTTTGTTGAACAATGTTTATGTCGTTAGAATGTGTTTCCGTTAAGACAATGTTATTGTATTTGGTTTTTAAAACTTAATTAAATGGATGATCTTGCATGGTTTTATTTCATATAGCTTTGTTATGGTTAAGCTATGGTATTAAGAAGTCACACCAAATTAACCACGCTTCCGCAAAGCCAGGGTGTGACAATCTTACTGCTTCACGACCAGATATTATGTTTTCTGTTTGTTTGTGTGCTAGGTTCCAATCAACTCCGAAAGAGTCTCACTTGAAAGCGGTCAAGCGTATCTTCAGATATCTGAAAGGGTCGCCTAAGCTTGGATTGTGGTATCCAGCTGAAGGTGGTCTGGATTTGCTGGCGTATACTGACGCAGACTTCGGAGGGTGCCCGGTGAACAGAAAGTCAACCTCTGGCGGCACACAACTTCTTGGGAACCGTCTTGTCTCTTGGCAATGCAAAAAGCAAGTTGCCGTTTCTTTATCCACGTGCGAGGCCGAGTACATTGCTGCATCAAGCTGTTGTGCTCAGGTCTTGTGGATTCAGCAGCAAATGAGGGATACGGTTTGAATTTTACTCGAACACCTATTCTTGTCGATAACAACTCTGCCATTTCCATAACTAACAATCCAGTTAATCACTCACGCACTAAGCACATAGATGTTAGGCATCACTTCATTCGCGACTGTGCTGAGAAGGGTTTAATAAAAGTGGTTAGGGTAGACACCTTGGATAATCTTGCTGACCTGTTTACGAAGACATTCGATTGGGCTAGATTTGAAAATCTGGTCTGAATGATCGGCATGATCAACCCCGAGTACAGTTCTTACCGCTTTTCAAAAATATAAAAACTCCAAAAAAAATTTACTTAGTTGTAGGATAAATTTTAAGAAAAATACAAAAACATTTGAAAAATATAAAATGAAGTCGTGTTGAGATATAAGGGAAATGATAGTACAACGATTAGTCGTATCTGGTGCAGGATTATAGTAATATATAAAATTAACCGTTAACTGTAACAGCTTCATTATACGTTGCTTCTGTAGGTTTTACGCGTAGATAAGAACCTGTTTTTGGTATATAAACATAATGAACTGTGTAACTTGTGTGGTACATCTCTCGGATATATGGTCTTGGTACCGTAATTTCATTTGATAAGTTGCCAAACTTCTGAGATACTAGGTCTTTATGTTTGTTAAATCTATGGGGTATTATACTTGGTCTTCTTATATTGCGTGAGCAATGGCCTAGACCTCGTATAATGCTTTGCTAAGCGCTTCGTTTGTGCGCAAACCCTCTTGGTGGATTTCTTTTCTGCCACACCAATCATCACCGGATGATCTGTCCAAAATTGTCATCACCGGATGTACAAACTGCAAAAAAAAAAAAAAAAAAAAAAAAAAAAAAAAAAAAAAAACTGCGAAATTATGCAGAAAAAGATACCAAACAATGGTACACCACCTTTAAAGTCGAGCCTTCATCTCTTTGTCTGTGCGGTGGCACTAACCTGAGCTCTCAAGGCATCGCATTTTAGCCGAATACAGAGATTTTTCCGATATACTCACCTGTAAGATGTAATGTTTGGTAGCCTTGATACGGGAGTATATTCTGAGGTAGGTAAACATAGTTACAATCAGTTATTAACACACTTAATCGCATATCTCGAAAACAGTGTTCGAAAGCGTGCTAAAGCTTAAGTGGACCACAATACCGTTGAACGTCTTGAACTGTTAATATCATTCTAAAAGCTTAAACTGAAAAACTATGCTTCTTGCGTTGGATATTGACAGAAAAACCGATATGATCCCTTTGCTCCGATTTCACAAAAAGATAATTAGTGTAAATACGTTCTTAGGTTTAATTCCTTTAATTTAGTCTAAATTGAAAAACAACAAAAAGATTTTGCTTTCTTGTTTCTATGTGCGAGTTATCATTCTGAAAAATACTCTAAGGGTTGTGAACATTTTTTAATAAGGTGTTAAACACTAGGTTCCGTAACTTAAAAAATAAGTCTTTTTCATAAAAATCTATCGTGCAAGTTACATCAATGTGTGTGTGGGAAACGTCGTCATTTTAAGGTGTTTCGGTAAATCTGGTTCCAAGTTGTGATATTTTTCCAAAAGTATAAGTTTTGAAGTAAGTTGTTCTGAATGATCGTGTTTTGAAATACAAATTATTAAATGTTAGTTGTTTAATATTTCAATTTTTGATTCTGGGGTATTGGAATTTATTTTTGGGTTCCAGGTTTGGGCCTAGTGTCTCCGGGGTTAAGATTCTTAATCCGGTGTTAAGTGTTTCAGGTCTGGATCGTTCATCACTAGATGGAAGATTTGAAGAAGCTGTGTGCGTCTGGATCGTTCAACTCAAGATGGAAGATTTGAAGAAGCTAAGACGTCTGCCGTTGCATTCCTTTGAAGAAGATCAACTGTTAGCTGATCAATACATCAAGGTCGTGCAGTTCTGTGTGAAAAACCAGGCAGCAAGTACTCGAAGCGTTAACAAAGAGAAGGTCTTGAGCTTTACATTGAAGATCCCGCACTGATCAAGGGGGAGTCTGTAAATGCACTTTGGGTGATAAGTGCAGGCTCTCAAACTCAAGGGTCTTTTATGTAATTAGTTGAAACTGTTAGTTTGGTCAGGGTTTTCATGGTCAAGGCTTGGGAGTTTCCTTAGTCCGATTTTTAGTGTTTGTTTTAGTCAGGGTTTTGTATTGTATTGGGCTTTGGGCCTTTCCATGTCCTGACTTGAGTAGTCAGGACTTCCCATTGTATATAAACTCTTAGTGATATGTTATACATGGCGATTTCTTTTGTGGAAAGTTTGTTCTTCAAGAAAACCCTAATCATTGTCACTGTGTGTGAATTGACGGCTACTGTGTGTGACGTCATTCATCATTCTCATCATTCTTGTTCTACACTTTCTTGATCCAATACCATACAGTAGTGATTGCTAGGTGGATTCCGCACACCTGGTGATTGTTGTCTGAGTGAGATCCTTGGATAGGAGACCTTACATGCCTAACTAGGTTAAGAATGATTTTAACCTTTCATTTTTCAAATCAATGTCATCCTACTTATTTGAGCAAAATGTCCTTCCATCCAACTTATGAAGAGTGTTTCATGTCATTTCTACAATCCTTTTTATACTACTTAGACGAAACTCATTTCTACAATCCTTTTTTGGTGAGGTATAGTTTTTTTTTTTTTTTTTTTTTTTTTTTTTTTGCGGGGGGTGGGTTTAAGTTTTTGGGTGGTGGTGGGGTGGGGGTAAATATTTAGGTTTTGGGTGGTGGTATAGTGGGTTTAGTTTTTAGGTTAATATTGGACACTTGTCACTCTATAAAGCATTCTTACACTTCTTACAATTAAGAGCATTTATAGAATAACTTAACCCTTAAGTTTACCAAATAACATTTTGATTTCTTTTCAGTTTTGAACTTTTTAAAACTTGTTTATCAGTTTCACAAAAAAGAAAATGAATTTGTGAACGCTCCTAGGGGTTGTGTCCCCATTAGTACGTCCATCACACTTATTTCCTATCAACGACTTTATCACAAAATGTGGATAAAATTAGTCAAGGGTCTTTGGATTCCTTTTATCTATTCTTTGTTGACCGACGTTATATACCTTATTCTTTATTTCTCAAATTATATTTAACTAGAAGTAGCCCTTTGTGCGTTGTGGCGGGTTCTACAAGTTTTGTAAACCGTAACGAATAGCATCAATGTCACAACACTTCAAGCTATCACCAAAAGTTTAAAAACTCGTAAGGGACGTGAGATTGTCAAATGAGCATTTTAATAGTTCACCTCAAATGAGCATTTTAATAGTTCACCTAATTTGTTTTGGAAATAAATCTCGTATACGGTGGTAAAGATGATTATTTGACTTTGTCATCTGGTGTAACACTATTTGGGGAATGAGCATGCATATTATTTAGTTACTATCATTATTAACAAACAATAAATTAGAAATATCATATCATTAACAACCAACAAATTCGATATAAATTGGATGCCAACCAATCTACACTTGTCAGTGCATTTCTTCATTTATGCTCAAAAGTCTAAAAAAGTTTTCATACGGAATAGGCATGAAATCTGATATAATAAAAAAATTTCACAGTTGTCGGTGCATGGCTACAGACCACAACTACCAACACCATCACAACTACAACCACCACAACCATGGCTAACACCATCGTCAACAAAACAACCACAAACATCATCAAACAACCCAGCCACCACCATCAAGAAAACCAGTTTATTAAAGTCGAGAAGAACAAAGGAAAAAACGAAAAAAAAGAGGCTCAGATTCAAACATCCTCATCGCCATCATAAAGATAGCAAGGTTCAGTGCCGCTACGGCTACAACCGGAGTTGTCATGCCAAGTAGCGGCCACCATCATCACCTTCTAGTAGTGGCGGACCCAGGAATTTTTCATGGGGGTGCGGAAATTTTTTAAAGATTTTAGGTCTATAGGTATTTAAAAAAATTGGTTCATATCGGGTCGGATCCGGTCGGTTCGGGTCGGGTCATGTAAAAAACAAAGGTAAATCAAGCTAAAATTTATATAATCATCAAAAACACGCCAAACGTCGTTACAAACGTATTTAAAATGTCGCCGTACGGGTTTCATTTTTTGAAATCTTTCCAAAACATCATTTAGAGCTACTTTTCAATTTTTAAATTTATCCAAATATATAAATCGATCCATAAGTTCATAAAACAACACTAAAGTAGTAAGCATATTAATCGCTCCATAAGTTATCGCTCCATAATTTTTAATTTTCTTTTCAAGACCTACAAATTGTCGATTACTTATGTCTTTTAAGTTGTAATAACCAAAAACTCATCTAAAAAACAAAATCACCCTATTAAAGTCTAGAACAACTAAAAAAACATCAAAATACATAAAATTTCAAACATTTTTTTTATCATCTCTAAAACTTTATTTCTTCTAAAAAACAACATAAAACAGCAATAACATTAAAAAACGTAGGTACCTTGTATTGTTTGGATTCCGTTGAGTTTGGTGGTCGGATGTTTGCGATTTCCGGCAAGAAATTGGAGTTGGATGGCTGTTGTTGGTTGTTGCGTCGTTGAGGAATATGACAGCAGAGGCAAACGAGGTCACGAGAGAGAGCGGGAGAAACATAATAGGAATGACGGTTTGGGTTGGGTTATTTTATTATAGTTCAAATTTTGTTGGGTTGGGTTAAGTGGGCTTGGGTTGGGCTAAATTGTTTAATAAGTGGGTTACAAACTTATAAATGGTGTTATATAATCATAAAAGTCAATGTTTAGGTTATATTTTTTTTATAAAAATATGATTTTTTTTTTTGTCTAAGGGGGGCGAATGAAATTTCCAAGGGGTGCGGGTGAAAAATTCCAAGTGGTGCGGTCGAGATTTTACCGAAAAATTAACACTAAAAGATATTTTTTCAAGGGGTGCGGCCGCCCACCCACAAATGTGGGTAGGTCCGCCCCTGCCTGCTAGAACACTCGCACGCAACAACTTTCCAAAGCAGGTTCATCACCAACAGCCGAGGCTTCACCGATCCACTTTATCACCACCCGAATATGAGAGAGAGCCATGATGGTTTCTAAGAAAACCAACATAGAAGTTGTAAAACAGTGAGTACAATCGACAATGATGTAATGTTGCTAAATGCTACAACAACCGGTATCACACCGGTTCATAACCACCGTACAAAAGCCTAAACGACCTCAAATACATCATAAATAACCAAAAACACTTCAGCATTACCATGCATTTGGTATAAAGTATACCACCCCATAAACCAACTTAGAGCATTCACATCTAAGGAATTATATTATGTGTGTGGTGTTTTTAAGATATGAAGAGTATAAAAAATGGTTGTGAGTGGGGGAGAGAGAAAATGTTATTGTTCATCTGTATATTTGGGGGGGGGCACTGTTCCCCCTATAATTTTTTAATATATTTTGAAAGTGGTTGTGAGTTGACGAGAGAGAAAAGGTAATGATAAAGGTATAAAAAATATTATTTAATTGAAAAGGGGAGAGAAAATGTAGTGTTTTTTAGTGTAATTTCTGGTGAAAATATAGTGGTATGGATGTGAATGCTCTTATAACAGTACAGAACCCCATTATTCCTAAAAAAATCTTAGTTATTTCCCTTTTTAAGTAATATATATATATATATATAGAGGCCGGTTAACGTACAATAGGGCTTATCGTACATTACGTACGCGATAACCCTAGCCGTTCGATCAGGTGCAGATCTGGTGCGAATTCAATACATATCGCATGTGAAAAATGGTTAGCATGTGGAAAATAACACACCCCGTGCCATTTTTCACATTACCCCATGCTAACCATTTTTTCACATGCGATATTCAATTTTCAACATGCGATTCTACACACCCCATGCCATTTTTCACATTACCCCATGCTAGCCATTTTTTCACATGCGATATTCAATTTTCCACATGCGATTCTACACACCCCATGCCATTTTTCACATTACCCATGCTAGCCATTTTTTCACATGCGATATTCAATTTTCCACATGCGATTCTACACACCCCATGCCATTTTTCACATTACCCCATGATAGGCATTTTTTCACATGCGATATTCAATCTTCAACATGCGATTCTACACATCCCATGCCATTTTTCACATTACCCCATGCCATTTTTTCACATGCGATATTCAAATCTTCCACATGCGATTTTGTCCATCTACACACCCCATGCCATTTTTCACACTACCCCATGCTAACCATTTTTCACATGCGATATGTATTGAATTCGCACCAGATCTGCACCTGATCGAACGGCTGGGAAGATCGCGTACGTATCGTACGATAAGCGCATTTGTATTTTACTCTTTACCTATATATATATATATATATTTATTTATTCATCAACTTTCTCATACAGTCTTATCTTCATAATTTTCATTTAAAAACAGTAACTTCTTATTTCTTTTATCCAACACAATCAAAATCAAACCAAAGCAAAAACAAAAAACAAAATCAAAAATAAAAATGAGAAGAGAAAATGTTTTAGAATAATTAGGTTTAGGTGAGACTTGCCCATCATCATCAGCACACCTTTGTTTATCTCAGATGATTTTCCATCATCCTCATCGACTTGGCAACCAAAAAAGACCTTAGACGAACCAGCGCCATCATCAACGGCTCGGCAACAGTTATTCGACACAAAAAGAACAAAATGGCCAAAACAATTAGGGCTCAAGAACAGCCACCATGATCGAACGGATTTCACATTGGCTTAGACAACAATAATTTAAAGCCACTGGAACATGGATGGATGTGTTTTTTAGGCGATACACTACCGATTGATGTCCCTTGCCACACGGCAGGGGTACACCGTCAGACAAGGCGTGGCAAGGGACGGGGTGGGAGGGGTGTGGGTAGAGTCACGACGTGGAAGATGGTTGCGGTGGTGGGTCCCATGCTTGGCAACTAATAAAGCTCTTTCTTCCTTTTTTTTAACTTTTTGATATTTCGTGAAAGGGGTGAAACCATAGTAGATGTTATTGGAAGAAAGTCAAAGAGAATGAGGCTGTGATGTGTCTGTAAAATTTGAACTTTTTGATATTTCGTGAAAAGGGTGAAACCATAGTAGATGGTACTCGAAGAAAGTCAAGGAGAATGAGGTTGTGATGTGTCGGTAAAATAGCAACTACTTTATGACGTGGTAGTAATGTGAAGTTGAAGAAACACCAGATATAAATGACCGGAATCAATCTAGATATGAGGGTAAGGTTTCTGCATAAAATGGTTAATCCCCTCGCCCATGACTGTTGGATAGTACTTCGTCGTAATCACTGCAAAACAGACAACGCCGTTAGTCTCGCCACGGGGAGAATGGGGGTTCTCTCCGTGACAACCCTCCGGCGTGAGAATAAGTACAGTGATCTGAAGAAGATGAAGTAGTAAGAGTGAAAGTAAGTGAAAGTGAATGAAAGACTTGTACCTGAATTCTCTTATTTATAGCCGAAGATTTTGGCGCTCAAAATATAACGGAGAAGTTAACGGAATCTTCTTTTCCGTTTGCGGTTATCTCCCCATCCATGCACACGGATCGTGAGTTGATCAACGGCTGGGGAGGTGCCACGTGGAAAGTGACTTAATCTAGATCTGCATGTAATTTGTGCCATCATCGTGAATTTAGATGAATGCTCTAGATGCTGCCACGTCATATTCAGTTATAACCGAATGAGGCCATGCATGATGGCCATTTAATGATTCTAGAAGATCTACAGCTGTGAGCCTTTGATCAATTTCCACGTGTCCAGTTTGTTATACCAGAAAAGATTCCCTTTGCTTAAGTCTTTATTCCTTTATGCGCGCGGATATGTTTAAGACTTGTCCTTAGTTGTTACACATTTCAAACTTAATTGTGCCCTTGCGCGGGCTCGCGCAAGGGTGTTAGATGAATATTTACCTTCACTTATCTCCGGCGCATGATTATTAAGGATTGATCCTCCAAGACCTGTTTTAGACCAACTGCGCGGGGCGCGCGAGACCTGCTAAAGATGATCTTGGAGTTTAATAATGGTATGGTCGATTGCGCTGGCGTAAGGTTTTTGGGACCATACCCCTTCAAGTCCCCCCAGTCCAGTGGTGCTCCTATGCGCAAATGGCAAGTAGGTGGAGCACTGGACTATAAAAAGTGGAGTGTGCGCTTTTGCTGTTGAGAAGTAAACAAAGTTGCTCGGTGCAGGGTACCAATAAAACTTCTTAAAGAAGATATTTATTTTCCCTCGAGATAAGGTTTTCATGATTTAAATTTTGAAAAAGGTGACTTGTGACAGGCGAATTGGTGAAAAGTACTATGCAAATGATGACGTCTGATGGTTTGTATGATAGGCTGTCAACAGTGTCAGACGTCAAGCATTAATGGGACGCCGTCAGTCGTGACTGTCACGCGCGCGTGAGGCCTTAGCCGTTTCACCACTCGGCTTGATTATCGTGTTTTCCTAAAAAGGGGTTTTACGATTCCCTAGGTCATTAATTTCGATGGGTATATATACCCCATTGCCACCTTGTTTCCAAGCACTTTCCTTCAAAGACCCTTCCATCTTCATCGTGTTCTTTGATTCTGCAGTTTTATTTCTCTCCAAAATTACCATGTCTACTGGTGAAAAACCATAGATTCTGGTAGAAGAAGTGTCTTCGTCTTTGCCACCATTAAAATGGTCTGAGGAGACTTTTAACGGGCTTGTTACTGGTTTTAAGTTCCCACCGAGTTGGGGTGCTAAATACCCTGAAGAAGGTCAGACGGCGGAACAAGCACCGGCCGGTTATATCACTTTATTTTGGGAGTATTTTGCCGAAGGTAACTTCCGGTTGCTAGTTACAAAGTTTTTGCTTGAAGTGCTTGGTTATTATCGGTTCCACTTATCACAATTACACCCGATGGGCATGGTTTGAATACGTCAGTTTGAATTCCTTTGCCAATCGATGGGTATCGAACCAATGGTAGATCGATTCCGGGTATTCTATCAACTGCACTGTTCATTGGGATTCTACTCATTCCAGCAACTCTCATTGGCAAAGAAGATTCTGCTTGTTCCTCCTAAATCATACCATGACTGGAAGCCAAAGTTCTTCTTCATCAAATTGGGGGTGATACCACTGAAGATGGAGTTTCGAGGTGCGGATGAGATTCCTTTAGAGACCATGGAGGCTCCGGTTGATGAAATATGGTATCAAGACATCAAGGAAATCCCTGCCATCCAACTGCCAGAAAGAGCATTAATTGCTGCGAAGATGAGCTTGTTATGGAAAGCCGATCGTTTTGACAAACCAGTATACATGGAAGAGAAATCCAGTAAGTTATCAAAAACTCTTGCTTATGTTGTATGAAATTACTGTTAACAGTTGTTCTCTTGCTAGGATTGCCTTGTATGTAGTGGCGTATAAAAAGGGAGAAAGGAAAGATGACCACTGTTCAATTGGAACCCGGTGAGAAGCCATGGTACCACCAAATTATGGGAAATTTTGCATTTCCCAAAGATGAAGATCTGCAGGTGCCACCTGCTCCTGGTGCTGGTAAGTACTTGCCTTTAAATGTTTGAGTAATATTGCAATATTACTCATTGCTGGTGTTGCGCTTGGGTAATATTGCAATATGACTTTTATCTTCTTTTTTGTTAGGTGAGTTGATAAATTTAGGCGTAGGCCCTGACTCAAAGAAGAAAATACGCGCAACTCCTGCTTCTACTGTTTCCAAGAAGGCAGATATGCCAAAGGCGGATATACCAAAAGCGGAAAAGAAGAAAGGTATGCGCCTTATATTTGACTCTTGGTGTGATTACATAGTGGTGTCTGACTCATTAGAGGGTCTTGCGCCTGTAGCTTTGAAAAACCTAAGGCGGAGCCTCAAGATACAGCGGACATCCCTGCATCGAATCAAGACGATCCGATTGATCTGGATTCTAGTCCTGAGCCGTTGGTAAGAATGAAAGCGGAGAAGCAGAAAAAACCTGAAGGGGGGCTGCGGCGCAGCCTGTGAAGAAGATGGCCCGGAAAAGAATTGGTAAGAAGGGTGATCTAGACGCCATTGCTGCAAAACTTTCTCCAGGTGAGTTTCTTTTCCAGGTTTCCGCCCATGTTGTATGTAGGGCTGTAAACGAGCCAAGTTGAGCCGAGCTAGACCCAGCTTGAGCTCGGCTCGAGCTCGAATTTCAAATCGAACTGAGATTTGAGGCTCGAGCTTGAATCGATTAGAATTCGAGCTAGCTCGGCTCGATCTAGCTCGAACTAACAAAGAACCGCAAAATTTACTACTTAAAAAGCTCTTAAAAATGAATTTCTTCATAGACTAAGGGCCATAATTGCCATTTAATTTAACTATATGGCTAAATATGCAAGTATAAATAGTTAATTCACTTTGTACATTGTCTTTACCTTCTTTTATAGGGGAGATACTCCCTTAGTTTTTATTTTCTAAGCGATGTGGGATAAAAAAATGAAGGGTGTAAACCTTATCGAGCCAGCTCACGAGCCAAGCCAGGCCAAGCTCGAGCTCGGCTCATTTACAAACCGAGCCGAGCCGAGCCGGCTCGTTTACAACCGAGCCAATTTCGACCCGAGCTTTCTTCGAGCTTTTTTCGAGCGAGCTGCGTGCCACGAGTTTTTTGAACACCCCTAGTTGTATAATAAAGTAACTTTGTGAAATTTATGCAGAGAAAACCGGTGTGTCCATTCAAGCGGAGACCTTATTTTCTTTTGCTGATGATCGTGTTCCATCCCCCCCCCCCTGAGCTCCACAATGGACACTTAGAGGGTGAGAAAACTATGGAAGCGAAATTAAAAACAACTGATGCTGATTTGGCCAAACCAGCTTCACCTGAAGTTATCGTGGTCGCGCCGTGCCCTGAGAAAGAAAAAAGTTTTGTTGCTGATGAGGATGAACCACCTGTAGTGACTGCTCCATCTACCTCTGCGCATATATACGAGCTTCCCAAGGATAATGTGCGGAGGGATCAAGAAAATGTTGAACATTAGGGGTTTGATATACATGGTGTGGAAGAAGAGTCCCCAATCAGCCCTGACAAGACTCCAGGCGATTACTATTATCGATCATACACGGAGAAGAGAATGGTACCAGGGTACCTTTCCTCCAGCTGAAATTAAATTCCAAGAGGAACAAACACATCAGCCCACATATCGTGCATATTTGCAAGAAACTGCCAGTGCCTCTTCAACCACCCATAGGATCGTGTGCGAATGGCGCAGTATGCAAAAAGAATGGGAAACTTTTGAAGCTTCCAAGAAAGAGATTGTCGTTGAAAAAATGCAGAGGGTTGTGCAAAAAGCTAAACTTGAAGCGGATAAAGCCAAATTTGAAGATGAGCAAAAGACGGAGGAGTGGTCCACCATGGGTTGGAAGAAGAAGGCTGAGGCCGAAGCTGCCCTGCTTGCGGAGGAGCGCAAGGATTCTGCATAAACCCGAAAATTTTCAGAACAATCGGAATCAGGATCAGGGCCCCTAAAACTCAGGGGGGGTATTCCCTATTAACGATTATCCTTATAAAATGCTGTCGAAATTGAATTTTCATGCAAAGTTGACTCATCAGGGCTAGATAGGTGACGAAGCAGGCCTAGCCTATTTTGGGTTCCCTCGCGCCACGCGACAGGTGAGGGTGTCCCTGTTGCGACACGCGGGGGGGACAATTTTTAGGTATAAATAGAGGAGTCTGGTACATGCAATTGTGCGTTCGTTCGACGTTCAAACTCAAATTGTACGTTGAGATATTGTCTGAATACTACAAAAACACACACAATTCACGAAGTGCTGCCGCAATACAGGGTAATAACTCGATCGCTGCTACGATTCAATGTCCGATCGATTAAACTATCCAATGGATGTTTAAGTGCTGCCCACATTAGGGTTTATGCTTTGTCATTCGTTGTTAATTCGATGGATGTTTAAGTATCGCACTTTGTCATTCGCTGTGAAGGTTTAATCTCGTGAGTTATCGTAAATGTTGTATTAGTTACTAACCTAGTTTGTGTGCATTTTTATTTAAACTAGGTTATCAAGGCTAATCAGTAGGCTAAGCTTTATTCATATTAAATCTGCAATGTGAGTCATTCTCTTTTTATCAAAGTACTTTACAAAATCATGTTTATTTTCAAAGTTATAATTACAGGGATTAAGTCTTTGTAATCACCAAATTACAGCCAGTATGTGGGGTTTTGTATACATTACTTGTTCCCGTCACCATTGGACAAAGAGTTAGCCAATGGGTGATCTGACCATAGTCACAGAAACGAGTCGAGTGACAAATACTGTGGGTAGTTGGTTGATATCTGGAAACATTGTAATCGCTCTTAATACAGTAAATTATAACAAACGTGTCGTTTTATTAAAAAGAGTGATTCACCAGTATTTCCCGCTGACAAAACCTTTTTCAAACATGTTTCAGGTGATCTGTTGTGATCCAGAAAAAGTGTCTTGAAGCACTACCAGCTTAAGGAAGTGGCTCAATATAAAATAAAGAAACATGTTTTGTAAAATAAACATTTCTTAGTGAAATCATACGATTGTAAATTACCGGGGTTTTATCCCGAGTTGTGAAATAAAATAATCAGGAAATTGCAGTTTTAAAAAGATCCTGAAGAAAACTTCCGCTGTTAAATAAATACCACGGGATTTTCTGTCTCGCGGCTCCTGAAACGGGTCAAACCGGGTCGGGGGCCGTGACAGAAAAAGGTGGTATCAGAGCCACTGATTTAAGCCTATTAAGTATTTAGAAAATACTTAATTTTACTGATTGCCATTTTTTTTATTATGTGTTTTATTATTTGAATATTTGTTTACAGTATGGGTAAGCAAAAGCTTTCAAACATCTATCTTAAATTAGATAGGTCATCAAACGAGAAGGGAAGTTCATCCCAAACAAATTCCTCAAAACCCTATGCAAATCCTGAAGAAGGAATATTTGTTAGAAAGGCACAATATGAGGAACCACTTTCTCCTAATAAAAGAAGTTTGATTATTAGGAAAAGTCAGGAGAAAATAAAGAAATTACAAGAAAAGAGAGTTAATCAGAAAACCCAAGAACTAGGCAGTAACCCACCATGGGAAGACAAGTTAGATGAAAAATGGGCAGATCTCTATATGCTAGCCACTGTAGCAGTAAATGCAAATCTTTAAATACTTTGACTCAAGTTTTTAGCACCCTTATTACCTACAAGCCAGAAATCTTATCCAGTAAAATAAATAAGTTACAGTAAACCCTGGTGTGTTTAAAGTTGTCTTTATTAGTCACACGGTATGAAATAATATTAAAGGTTATTTATGAAATTTTGTTATAAAATTTTAACTTAGTATTTTGTGTATTTTGCATATGCTAAACAGCATGAATGACTTGTCTGAAGCCCTTCAGAACTTAAATCTCTATCCGGTGAAAATAGAGGTTTCCAGAGATTTTAATAGGTATATACCTGATATAGAAGAACCTATGGAATTCAACGCTCCACCTCCGAAGAAACCCAAGCCTAAGAAAAGGAGAAGATTCGTGGGATGGAGGTGTGTGCGCAGAAGGAAACCCGCTACTAGGAAGATTCCCAAAATAGAAAATCCTTTAGACAAAGGGAAGGGGATTGAAGTCAGGGAAGGTTCTAGGCAGATGGAAATGCAGTTTGAGGAATATTCTAGGCAAATGGAAATGTAGTTTGGGGAAGGTTCTAGGCAAACCAAGATAGAAATTGGGGAAAGCTCTAGACAAATTGAGGAGTTACCATTTCAGGAGGAATTGGATCGTGCCTTGGCAAGCTGTGATGTCGTCAGGCCTATTAATAATAACCTATACCCTTTTCCTGCTAAAAATCAACTTCTAATAAACTTGGAACCAGCAATCCCAGAACCTATAATCCACACCCAACCTCTAGGAATGGATGAGTGGTGGACCAATGATTGGCAATTCCAAAACCTGCTCAACAGTCCTTATTCCTTTCTCCCTCAATTCGACCCAGAACCTATACCTAACCCACCTATGAGCAATAAGAATTTAGCTGAACTCCGCCACTTTGGCGAGGAGTTAGTGGATACAGGAAATAGGATCAGGGAAGTAGGAGAACAGATCTCCTGGAAATATGACGAGAGGGAACGTCGTTACTGAAATACCAACTGACGAGGGATAGTGTGGTGTGAGAATGTGAAACTGTGGTTGTAAAATAATAAATAGAAAATTATAATCATGTAAAATAACTACAAATAAAACTTTGTAAGATAAAGGTGTGTAATGACGCATATTATAAAATATAAAAATGGGAATCGAGAAATCGATAGTTTTGGCTATATGTGTTATGAAATTTGTATGATTGTTTTATGTATAATTGTTATTCATTCGATACTAATAAAGTATATATATTAATTATCAGATGGAAAACACTAATAACGAACCAGTTAATGAGGTTAATCAATCTGAGCAACATCCGGAGGATCAATTTCTAAATAGGCAAGATATCGAAAATATCGTTGCTCAGGGAATAGCCAATGCTATTCCAGCAATAGTTGTTGCTGTTAGAAATCCAATCGAACCTCAACAAATTGTTCCTAGCAAACGTATTTCTGAAGATAACTTCAGTAATAGCATAAACGGAGGCGGTAATCATACTAATCACGATAATGAACCACGGCAGGCTCCGCTCCCTAAGAAAATGAAAGCTGCAATGCCTGGTTGCACTTACAAAGAATTTCTTGCTTGTAAACCCGCTGAATTTGCAGGCAATGAAGGAGCGACTGCGGCACTACGTTGGTTAGAGAAAACCGAGGCAGTAATTACAATAAGTAAATGTGACAAGGACGACAAGGTCATGTACGCATCAAATCTTTTCAAAGAAGGGGCGCTAGAATGGTGGAACACAGTGTTACAAGCAAAAGGAAGGATGATGGCATATGCCATGAACTGGGAAGAATTTAAGAGTCTTGTAGAAAGAAAATTCTGTCCCGAATATGAAAAAGATCAAATGGCGAATAAATTTCTAAATCATCGAATGACGGGTGTAGATTGTCGTGGGTATACTTCGACATTCTTTGAATATGCTAGAGTGGTACCAACACTGGCTTCGCCAGAACCGGTACTCATTTCTCGCTATATTTGGGGATTAATTGGCGAAATCCGTAACATCGTTAAAGCTGCGAGACCTCGTACTATTGACGATGCTGTGGAATTAGCTAACACTCTAACTGACGAACTGGTACGCACACGAGATGAAAACAGGAAAAAGGAACTGGCTCAGAAAATTACCCAAGGGTTTCGTACGGGTAATAACAGCAGTTTCAGGAAAAGAGGAACATGGCAATCTTCAACTTCGCCATTCTGCAAGAACTGCAGAAAGAAACATTATGGAAGATGTAATGTAATCTGCAACTTTTGCAAAGCCATAGGACATCGCGAAGAAGATTGCAGAAAGAAAACAAGAGTCTGCTATAACTGTGGAGAAACAAGACATTTTAAGCCAGAATGCCCTAAATTGGTCAAACCAGTAGACAACAAAGCCAAGACGGCCGACGGAGCTACTCAAAAGAATGTCAGAGCATTCCAGCTGACCACTCAAGAAGCAGAACTCAATCCAGATGTGATAGCTGGTACGTTCCTAGTTCACAACGTGTATGCAAAAGTATTATTTGACTCTGGTGCAAACCAAAGTTTTATCAATACTTCATTCTGCCAAGCTCTTAACTTACCCTTAACCAACCTTAGGCAGATTTTTACAGTCGAAACAGCATATGGAAATTCTGTTAATATAGATAAGGTTTTGCAAAAAGAAAATATAGAACTTTCAGGCCATAAATTTCATGCAAAACTATTACCAATGAATTTAGCTGGGTTCGATGTTGTGTTAGGAATAGATTGGTTAGTAGCCAACAATGCTCGAATCCTTTGTGACCAGAACCCCATAGAAATTTGTACACCTAACGGAGAAGTAATCATGGTTACTGGGGACAGGCCACGAAAACCCATGAAGTTCATTTCAGTATTGAAAGTTGCTAGTTATGAACGAAAACAAGGAATAGTGTATATGATTTCGGTAGTCATTAACACTAAGGGTAAAGAACTTAAGGAAATTCCTGTAGTCTCATAATACCCAGATGTATTCCCAGAAGAACTCCCGGGATTACCACCAGATAGGGAAGTAGAATTTAGAATTCATCTAATTCCAGGAACTACACCGATAGCCAAGGCACCTTATCGGTTAGCACCCACAGAAATGTTAGAACTGAAAAAGCAATTAGATGAATTACTAAGTAAAGGTTTCATACAACCTAGTTCATCCCCGTGGGGAGCACCAGTATTGTTTGTAAAGAAAAAGGATGGTTCGATGAGAATGTGTATTGATTATAGAGAATTGAATAAGATTACAATTAAGAATCGATACCCATTACCTAGGATTGATGATCTTTTCGATCAACTTCAAGGAGCTAGATATTTTTCTAAGATTGATTTACGCTCCGGATATCATCAATTGAAGGTACAAGAAGAAGACATACCTAAAACTGCTTTCAGAACTAGGTATGGTCATTACGAGTTTACAGTCATGCCCTTTGGATTAACGAATGCACCTGCAGCATTCATGGACATGATGAATAGGATCTGTAAACTGTACTTGGATAAATTTGTAATTGTCTTCATCGACGATATACTTATTTATTCCAAAAATCAGGACGAACATTGTCAGCACTTGCATGCACTCTTAACTTTGTTAAGAAAAGAAAAGCTTTACGCCAAATTCTCCAAGTGTGAATTTTGGTTGCAAGAAGTGCAATTTTTAGGACACATGGTGAATCACGAAGGTATTCACGTAGATCCTGCTAAGATAGAATCAATTACCAAATGGAAGGTTCCGCAATCCGCAATGGAAATTAGAAGTTTTATAGGTTTAGCTGGATATTATAGACGGTTTATTAAGGATTTTTCCAAGATAGCTGTACCATTAACTAAGCTAACCTGTAAAGAAGTTAAGTTTGAATAGGGACCTAAGCAAGAAGAAGCTTTTAGGATTCTAAAGCAAAAGTTAACAAATGCCCCAATCCTAGCCTTGCCAGAAGGAACTGAAGATTTTGAAGTTTACTGTGATGCTTCAAAACTAGGATTAGGATGTGTGCTAATGCAACGCAAAAAGGTAATTGCATATGCTTCAAGACAATTGAAAAAGCACGAAGAAAACTATACGACTCATGATTTAGAATTAGGAGCCATAATTTTTGCCCTTAAGATTTGGAGACATTATCTGTACGAAAGTAAATTTACTGTCTATACGGATCACAAAAGTTTAAGATATATATTTGGGCAAAAAAAGTTAAACATGAGGAAAAGGAGATGGATGGAAATTTTAAGTGACTACGACTGTAATATTCAATATCACGAAGGAAAAGCAAATGTAGTTGCTGACGCCTTAAGTCGTAAGTACCATGAGAAACAACGACGAGTCCGTGCTCTTAGATTAAATCTACAGTTAGATTTAATGGAACAACTAAAGCATTTTCAAGAAATAGCAATCAAAGATGATGCTGAAGGAATGAAGGGACGAATAAAAGAATTAGAACAAGGAACTGATGGAATTTGGAGATTCCACAAAAGAAGAATTTGGGTACCTAAGCAGGGAGAATTAAGAAATAAGATTTTAGAAGAAGCCAATAAATCTAGGTATACTATGCATCCTGGAAACAATAAGATGTACCAAGATTTAAGAAATAACTTTTGGTGGATAGGAATGAAAAAGGACATAGCTCGATATGTTTCTAAGTGTCTTACTTGTTCACAAGTTAAGGCAGAACACCAAAAACCTTCAGGTCTACTACAACAATTAGAAATGCCTGTATGGAAATGGGAACTCATAACAATGGATTTTGTTACTAAGTTACCCAAAACCAGAAAAGGTAATGATGCAATTTGGGTAATTGTGGATCGATTAACCAAATCAGCTCATTTTCTACCCATGAAGGAAACCTTTAGTATGGAAAGATTAGCAAAATTGTATGTAGATGAAGTAGTATCCTTACATTGAGTTCCACTCTCCATTGTTTCGGATAGGGATAGTCGTTTCACTTCCCATTTTTGGACTAGTTTCCAAGAAGCAATGGGAACTCGACTAAACCTAAGCACTGCATATCATCCTCAAACAGACGGACAAAGTGAAAGGACAATCCAAACTCTAGAAGACATGCTCAGAGCATGTGTGATAGATTTTGGTGGAAATTGGGACGACCACTTACCTTTGATTGAATTCTCCTATAACAATAGTTATCATGCAAGCATCGAAACTGCCCCATTTGAGGCACTGTACGGAAGAAAGTGCAGAACTCCAGTTTGTTGGGCAGAAATAGGAGAAAGTCAATTGTCAGGTCCTGAAATAGTGCAAGAAACGACCGACAAGATTACACAAATCAAGGAAAGACTGAAGACAGCTCGAGATCGTCAAAAGAGTTATGCAGACAATAGACGCAAGCCACTCGAGTTTCAAGTTGGAGACAAAGTACTATTAAAAGTTTCACCGTGGAAAGGAGTAGTTCGATTCGGTAAGAAAGGAAAGTTAAGTCCAAGATACGTAGGACCATTTCCGGTGATCCAACGTATAGGACCAGTTGCTTATCGTTTACAACTACCAGAAGAACTAGCTGAACTAGCTGGAGTACATGATGTATTTCATGTATCCAACCTCAAGAAATGCCTATCAGATGAATCTTTGGTAGTACCTCTCCAAGATATAAAAGTGAATGAGAAGTTAAAATTTGTTGAGAAACCTCTGCAGATAGAAGACCGAAAGATCAAGTTTCTCAAACACAAAAGACTAGTACTGGTCAAAGTCAAGTGGGATTCGAAACGAGGACCTGAATACACTTGGGAGCTGGAATCAGAGATGGAGCGAAAGTATCCTCAATTATTCCAGTAAATCTCGAGGACGAGATTTTTATTAAGGTGGGGAGGATGTAACAACTCTCATCAAAAGCCCTAATTATTATCTTATTTTGTTTAATAGGAAACCCTAATTAAGACACCCAAGTGATTCTGCATAAACCCTAAAATTTTCAGAACAATCGGAATCAGGATCAGGGCCCCTAAAACTCAGGGGGGGTATTCCCTATTAACGATTATCCTTATAAAATGCTGTCGAAATTGAATTTTCATGCAAAGTTGACTCATCAGGGCTAGATAGGTGACGAAGCAGGCCTAGCCTATTTTGGGTTCCCTCGCGCCACGCGACAGGTGAGGGTGTCCCTGTTGCGACACGCGGGGGGGGGGGGGACAATTTTTAGGTATAAATAGAGGAGTCTGGTACATGCAATTGTGCGTTCGTTCGACGTTCAAACTCAAATTGTACGTTGAGATATTGTCTGAATACTACAAAAACACACACAATTCACGAAGTGCTGCCGCAATACAGGGTAATAACTCGATCGCTGCTACGATTCAATGTCCGATCGACTAAACTATCCAATGGATGTTTAAGTGCTGCCCACATTAGGGTTTATGCTTTGTCATTCGTTGTTAATTCGATGGATGTTTAAGTATCGCACTTTGTCATTCGTTGTGAAGGTTTAATCTCGTGAGTTATCGTAAATGTTGTATTAGTTACTAACCTAGTTTGTGTGCATTGTTATTTAAACTAGGTTATCAAGGCTAATCAGTAGGCTAAGCTCTGCAATGTGAGTCATTCTCTTTTTATCAAAGTACTTTACAAAATCATGTTTATTTTCAAAGTTATAATTACAGGGATTAAGTCTTTGTAATCACCAAATTACAGCCAGTATGTGGGGTTTTGTATACATTACTTATTCCCGTCACCATTGGACAAAGAGTTAGCCAATGGGTGATCTGACCATAGTCACAGAAATGAGTCGAGTGACAAATACTGTGGGTAGTTGGTTGATATCTGGAAACATTGTAATCGCTCTTAATACTGTAAATTATAACAAACGTGTCGTTTTATTAAAAAGAATGATTCACCAGTATTTCCCGCTGACAAAACCTTTTTCAAACATGTTTCAGGTGATCTGTTGTGATCCAGAAAAAGTGCCGTGAAGCACTACCAGCTTAAGGAAGTGGCTCAATATAAAATAAAGAAACATGTTTTGTAAAATAAAGATTTCTTAGTGAAATCATACGATTGTAAATTACCGGGGTTTTATCCCGAGTTGTGAAATAAAATAATCAGGAAATTGCAGTTTTAAAAAGATCCTGAAGAAAACTTCCGCTGTTAAATAAATACCACGGGATTTTCTGTCCCGCGGCTCCTGAAACGGGTCAAACCGGGTTGGGGGCCGTGACAATTACAATATCTGCATGAGTACAATTGCATTGTTTAGATGAGACAAATAAAGATGATATAAAGCTCATCTGTGAACGTAGGACTAGACCTAGCGCAGTAACTTGTGACTGCAGACTGTTCATGGGACTTGTTTAGAATCACCATAATGTTTTTTGTGAATACCAAAAGTAATTGCATGCATTTGTAACAAAGCATAAAAAAGACACAATGTAAGTAACAATCTTTGTATTATAATTGATAGGGCGCAAAGGCCAAGGAGTACAAAGATGTTAAGATTACACTAAGGAATAAATTAGATAATTAATGTTGTTGCGCATGTAAGTAACGATCCTTGCATTGTACTTTGATAAGGCACATGAAGCCTGACAAGTATAAAGGATGTTAAGATTACATATAGCATCTGCGTAGTTGCTGCGCATTCCATGTCCGGGGAACGTCAGTTCCATCTAACCTTCGTAGTGAATAAGCTCCTTTCCACAGGACTTCATTGATCACATACGACCCTTCCCACTTGGGCGCAAGCTTCCCGGGACGCTCAACATTTGAAGCCTCATTATCTCTTAACACGAAATCCCCTGGCAGGAAAGTACATACGCGGACCCACGCGTTGTAATACTTTTCTAACTTCGACTTGTACTTCGCCTCATTTATAGCAGCATTTTCACGTCTTTCTTCTAAGAGGTCCAAATCAAGTCTTCGTTCTTGCTCGTTATTATGCTTTTCCATTGCCAGCATGCGCGGTGAAGGAAGGCCAATTTCAGCGGGAATTACGGCTTCCGTTCCACAAACAAGACTGAACAGAGTCTCACTAGTGCTGGTTTTTGGCATAGTGCGATGAGCCCAGAGGATACTAGGCAACTCATCCACCCAGCCGCTTCACGTCGTTCCCAACCTTGCTTTAATTCCATCGACAATTTGCTTATTGATACTTTCAACTTGGCCATTGGCTTGTGGATGTGCCACAGAGGCAAAGGTGTGCTCTATGTTCATCTCTTTCATCCACTTCTGTAAGCCTTCGGATGCAAAGTTAGTACCATTATCCGTGATGATGCGCAATGGCAGGCCAAAACGACAGATAATATGCTCCCAAATAAACTTTCGGATGACCATTGCAGTGGTTGAAGCCAGGGGTTTCGCCTCTACCCACTTGGTAAAGTAATCCACAGCCACTATAATGAATTTCACAGCTCCAGGCGCATTAGGAAATGGACCCACCAAATCAATTGCCCATTGCTGAAAAGGCCAAGCTGTCGTTACTGGGACCAACAGATTTTTCGGGCGCAGGGTTTTTGGAGCATGGCGCTGACATGACGCGCATTTGCGTAGAGTTTCCACAGCATCTAAGTGCATACCAGGCCAATAATACCCTGCACTCATGATTTTTGCAACAACCATTCGCGGACCGGCATGTATTCCACACAATCCTTCATGAATTTCTCGAACCAGGTATTGAGCATCTTGTTTATCAACACAGCGTAAGAGAGGACCCAGATATGACTTCCTATACAATATTCCATCTAACATTTCGTAATTCAACGCCTTGTTTTGAATTTTTCTTGCCTCCGCCTTCCCCTCTGGAAGAGAACCGTGTTGTAGAAACATAATAATTGGGGACATCCAAGATGGACTCCCGATTTCTACTACATTCATATCACGTAAAGGCACAGACGGGTTTTTTGAGTACCTCAATGCGCACTTCTAGCTAAATGCTTGAAACTTCAGGCTGCTAGCTTGCTGAGTGTATCCGCATGTTTTTTTTTCACTGCGATTGATATGATTTACTTTGAAAGTCTAAAACTTGGCAATCAAATATTTCTCCTGTTCGAGGTACAGAGCCATCGTTTCGTCCTTTGCATCGTAGAGGCCATTGATCTGTCTAGCGACTAACAACTAATCAACGTGCGCCTCCAGATGTTTTGCTCCATTTTTATTTCTAAACGAAGTCCTGCGAGGAAAGCTTTGTATTCTGCTTCATTATTGGTGCTTTTGAAATCCAATCTGATGGCATAAGTAAACTCATGGTTATCGGGATTGAAGAAATGAAGACCAGCCCCTCCGCCATCGTAGTTAGATGCACCATCTGTGTGTAAGACCTAAACACTATCATCAAACACTAGGACTGGGTTTCAAATAGCTTCACACTCTTGAATCCTATCTATCGGTACTTCAGCAAATCAGCCAAGACTTGACCTTTGATAGCTGCGCGCGACTTATACATAATGTTGTGTCCTCCCAGTTCAATAGCCCATTTCACCAACCGGCCAGCAACATCAGGTTTGGACAGAAATTGGCCTAGGTGATAATTTGTAAGAACAGTTATGACATGACCAGAAAAGTACCTGCTCAGCCTGCGCGAAGCATGAACTAGTGCCAGAACGAGCTTCTCCATTATTGAGTAACGAGTTTAAGGATCAGTTAACATCTTACTGATATAATAGATCGGCGTTTGGACTCCGTCTCGTTCATAACTTTTTATATGAAAATGTAGGTAAAAAGAAGGGTGTAAGGGTATTGGAACATGGATGGATATGTTTTACACGCCGTTAAAAAGTAAGAACCACTGGAACATGGATGGATGTGTTTCTTAGGTGATCCGCTATCGATTGACGTCCCTTGCCACACGGCAGGGGTACACCGTCAGACAAGGCATGGCAAGGGACGGGGTGGGAGCGGTGTGGGTAGAGTCACGGCGTGGAAGATGGTTGCGGTGGTGAGTCCCATGCTTGGCAACTAATAAAGCTTTTCTTCTTCTTTTTTTTTTTTTTAACTTTTTGATATTTCGTGAAAGGGGTGAAACCATAGTAGATGTTATTGGAAGAAAGTCAAGGAGAATGAGGTTGTGATGTGTTGCTAAATGACAACTACTTTATGACGTGGTAGTAATGTGAAGTGAAAGAGCGTGAACCCATAACAAATAACGTTATAAAGGTGTAGCTTTTGATCGTTTAATAACTCTTTAACTTAATTTACAAAACTATATAGATGAAACGACTAGGACATACATGGTTGACATATTTCAAAATAGAATAGCAAATTTATCCATTATTAGCTATAATCGTATTTTTCGTAAACCTATTTCAAAAAACTTAAGGAATTCATAGTATAATCCCCTAATTAAATATTTACATACTGGTATTAAGACCCTGCGTTGCAGCGGTTGTCATAAAACTATGTTAAGTAGTAGCAATACTATACCATTGTCAGCGAGCACCAACATCGGAAAAGCTCGTAAAAACAAAATAAATAAAAACAAGATAAAAATAACGCCGAGTGAAAAGCAGACGTAAAATCTTTGATTCACGCACGCTCTTTGCTGAGAAATTAAACGGAAACGTAAAACATAGAAAAAATAACTAAGTCCATCCAGGACCCGCGTGTTGGACGAACTTGTTAAACGCAGAAAAATAGAAGTGACGCGACGGGCCAATCAAATGGGAAAAATATACGAAAAAATGTTGAACCCCACACGCACGTTGCGGTGCATTAACTCACAAAATTTAGAACCAACGAAAAACTTGGGAAAGATGAAAAGTATGGTGGACCAAAATTGAAAATAAAAAAGAGTTGGGATTAAATTGCAAAAGATGAAAATTTTTGAGTTAAAAGTAAAAAAACAAAGGTTCTAAATTGCAAAATTGAAGTTATTTATTAATTTTTGATAAAGATAAGGATAAAAATAAGTGATATCTATATATTGGTTATTAATTAATATATTAATATTAAAAAAAATTTATTAAACAAATATAAATATAATTTATGAGATTGAATGAGACAGTGTCATGTGGCATTATTTGGAGTCTTTTATTATAAGTTAGATTAATGGTCATTTAGGGTACTGACACTAAGTAGTTATCTCCGTAAAATAATGTGAGTTTAAGCCACACAAACTAGATATTTTGTGAATTTTAGAGGTAAATTATCATAAAATTGGTGTGTTCACTGTTAAGAAAAAAAAAAGAAATTTAATATACATATGTAATAAGTGTTGTCCCATCACACTATTGTTTTCCCACAACTATCTTATCACCCATAAACTCACCTACAACTTATAAAAGCAAATGTGAAGGCAATTATGTACTAGCAAGGGAAGGTTTCAACATTTCACACTCGGTTCATCGATAGTTCTTTGTATTTTCGTTAAGATCACTTTTAAATTAATATTCCAAGTATAAAATAATGATCACGTTCAAAGTAACTTGAACCATAATAGCAGGTAATAACTTTAAACTTATATGATACTTCCCATTTTTATATTCATGTGACATAACCACGTACTATTTGGTGGTGTGTTGCTTGTTCTCAACAAAAGTAAAGTAAATTTGGTGTTCGAAGAAAAAAATACACAATGAGTCGTAAAAACGACGCAAATATATAAAAAACATAATGATCTAAACAAAAATTTTAAAATCTACAAGCTAAGCATCCAAAATCGAAAACCTAGTATCTCATTTCGTAGAGTTCGATGAGGGGTCCAATGTCGTTTGAATGAATGAGTTCAATAGAAGTCCGTTTGATACACTTCCTACGACTTTATATTTTTAGCAGACTATGTATTTGATCCTAACACATAATTTATAACAAAAAATATTTATAACTTTTATGGTTTCACTTTTAAATCCATGACTAATATTTTTACTCACCAAGTAAAATGCAATCTCAACCAAAATCATAACGAACACTAGTGTATTTGCGAACTGCGCGAACTAATCCTAGCCATACACGTGTGTAAATCAATGGCTAGGATGATGAAATTATCTAGTGTATTTTACGATTTGATAATGAAATCCTAGCCATATATGTGTGTAAATCAATAGCCATGATTTGTTCACTCAATTCGCAAATACACTAGTGTTCACTCTAGAATCCAACCCTATTGATATTTGCACAACGTTTTATATTGTTAATTACATTTTTGTATATTGTAATGAAAAATTAGTATAAAAGGTAAACCGAAAACGATATATGCGGTTTTGAGTAGATCAATCGAGTGAAATTTTATTAGGGGTGTAAACGAGCCGGGCCGGGCCCGAGCCTGACTAGGCTCGAGCTCGGCTCGTCATGTTTTTATGAAGCTCGAGCTCGGCTCGAGCTATTTTGAGAACAACCTCAAACAAGCTAAAAGCTTGACTCGAGCTCGCCTTATTATCGCTTAAACGAGCCAAAGCTCGGCTCGCCAATGTTAACATCATTATTATTATATTATATATAAGAAAAAGTAAAATTTTGTTTGGGCTCGTCTAAACGAGCTTTGTATTTCAGGCTTGAGCTTCGGCTCGATAACTAAACGAGCTCTATTACAGGCTCGGCTTGTTCGAGTTTTTAACTGAACCGATAACGAGTAGCTCTCAAACTTCTGGACTTGTTTACACCCCTAAATTTTATCATATGGAGTGTAATTTGTATGGTTTAAAGTGGTATAAATGATGTAATTCTCGTTGTAAATTGATAGTGGCTATTCAGTAGTAGTTTGCTAGTGTGGTCTATGTTTTAATATAATCATCATGCCATTAAAAAAAGAGTAAACTCAATAGTGTTTTAATATATTTAGGGTCCTAATAAATCCACATGTATCATCTTATTCTAACATGGTTGATACGGGCCGTATAAGGTTATACGGCCCGTATCAACCATGTTAGAATAAGATTATAGTGTGGTCGTATATATATTATACGACGATTTTATACGGGTCGTATATACCTATACGACCCGTATACAATGATTTTCGTTTATTTTATTGTTTTATTACTATTTGACGTGACGTATTATTCCTCGATTCACGTGTGAGTAGACGTAAGATTCTCCGATTCAATGTTATATTCCTCGAATCTCGTACGAGTTATGTGATTATACGTTAGATTCCTCGATATTCGTGCGAGTTATTTGATTCGACGTTAGATTCCTCGATTCACGTGTTAATCATTTGAAACGATGTAATATTCCGTAAAATTCTCTATATAAACGACACTAATTTCATTCATTTTCATTCAACTTCTATTCGTTTCTTCTATTTTTCTCTGTATTCAAATTATTTACGTTATAATGTCTGGTTGGGGTGACTTTTTAATGTGTTTGATAACGAGGCGAATCAGGGGAGTTATGATAACAATGAAGATAACAAAGCGAGCATGTTTGATCTGAATGCTCCGTTCGATCCCATTCTTGCGTCTGATGCAGGTCAGGATACTTGGGGTTTGGATGACTTTCAGCCTAATTATGCTGGTTATTATCCATCGCAACACCCGGTTAATTTTGAAGCCCCTCCTGTTAGTGTTGGACCGCCGACTGATAGTTCTCATTCTCCTCCCATAAGTTGTGGACCACCCGAGGGTCCAAATGTTGACCAGGAACGTAGTGAGTTTCAAAACAAGCAGGTATAACATTTAATTATGCGTTTATTTGTTGTACGTTAACTATTTTAGTGTTTTTACGTTTGATGTTGTTTTTATTAAAATCTTAGATTAGGGTTGCTCAACGGGTCTTGTTCGCGGGTTGGTGGGTTCAACCCGAGCTGAACCTGAAAATTTTACACAAACCCGAACCCGAAAAATCGTATCATACATAAGAACCCGAACACGACCCGAAGTTTCATGGGTTGACCCGAACACGACCCATTAAACCCGATTTTTTTTATTTTTTTATGAAATTAATATATTAAAGTTAAATTTACTTAAAAAACACAAATATATATATAATAATATCATATTTAAATTATAAAATCTATGTTAATTTCTCTTTTTAACTTATAATCATGGCATAAAAATACGCACCCCATTTAATTTATGACGTAAAATATATTGTAAAAAAATATAATATAGTATAAATGTGTAACGGGTCAACCCGCCAACCCGACCATGTTGACCCGAACCCGACCCGTTAACCCAAACGGGTTCACAGGTTCAACCTGAAACTTATCCGAACTCGTTTATACTAAAACTAAACCGATGGGTTAATCATTTGAGTTAATCATTAATTGACACATATAAGTGTTTTAGTTAGAAATTCGCTAGCATGGATGAATTGGTAGAGTGGTGTAGAGACGTCGGACGCGTAAATGGCTACGCCCTCGTCACCAAACGCACCATCTACGATAAACCCCCTAGCGGTCAGCCGTTAAAAATTTGGCTTACGTGCGATTGTGTCGGCGAGTACAAATCAACAGCCACGGTCAGACGCAGCGGGACCAGGAAAACCGGTTGCAAGTTCCAACTGATCGGGGCATACAGAAAGAGGTTAGTTTATTGGGATCTAAGGGTTGAGGAAGCTAAACATAACCACGAACCATTTCTGTATCCAGAGGGTCATCCGTCCCTAATGAGGCTGACTCCATCGGAAGAGAGCACGGTGGAGCAAATGACGCATCAGAACATAAAACCACGAGACATTCTTGTTGCCATTAAAGAACAGAACCCCCATAATGTCTCAACAAGAAACACCATATACAACGCTCGGGCCAAATTGGGTCGAATGGAACAAGTCGGCGAGACTCCAATGCAGATACTTTTCGACCGGTTGGAGAAGGTTGGGATTGTTTTTTACCATAGAACATCTCAAAACGGAGAACGGGTCGAGGATGTTTTCTTCATCCACCCGGAGTCGAACATGTTGTGGCGCGCCTTCCCGCATGTGTTGCTTATAGACTCCACCTACAAAACGAATCGGTACAAAATGCCGCTAGTCCAGATTATCGGTGTTACATCCACGTTGATGTCGTTTTGCATTGCTCATGCGTTCGTAAGCAACGAAAAACAGGAAAACTTCACATGGGTTCTACAGAGGTTGAAACACTCATTAGACAGTGTTATGGAACCCCGTGTAATAGTAACCGATAGAGATCGCGCCCTAATGAACGCATGTGCAACCGTGTTTCCCAGGGCTAGACATTCATTGTGTAGGTGGCACATACAGCAAAACATCTTCAAACATTGCAGGCAAAGCTTTCAAATAGAGGATAGCTGGGACAGGTTTCTTTACAAGTGGGGCCAGCTAATTAACTCAACGACCGATCTTGACTACAACTACTGGTACGAGCGAATACGATCAAAGTTGCCACGCAAAAAAAAACCGACTGTAAGTGTTATATTATTTTTGTTTAATAATCGTATTTATTTGACTTGTCTTAACTACACTTGACTTTAATTACAGAGATTATGGACTATTTGGATTCAATCTGGTTACAACCATATAGAGACCGGTTTGTTTCGTTCTGGAACGACCAACATCTGAACTTCGGTCAACGTACAACAAACAGGGCAGAGGTGCCCTTTTGAAGAAGTACCTAGGCGACTCTAATTACACCCTGGAGAAAGTGGTACCACTTATTAATAAGCTCATAAGAAACCAGGTGACAGAAATCAAAGGCAGCATTGAAACAAGCAGGAGCCGAACATTGGGTCAACATAACAAACCAACATTTAATCTCCTACGAAAGAAGGTTTCACATGCCTGCCTAGAGTTGATATCCACCGAAGTAAATGAAATAGAAAAATTAAAGTTATCTAACGGTACATGCGCGTGCCGTTTGTATACAAGCTGTGGGTTGTCGTGCGTGTGTCGGTTGGAACCGTATACAACGAATGGTAATACATTATTCGACCAACCACATTTTATAATCATAGCATTTCATCACGCAAAATCTTATTGACGTTTTATGTTGTTTGTTGATATGTTTCTTAGGTCAAATGATCCCGTTGGAGTTGATAGACCCTTTTTGGAGAAAGTTAAATTTGGACTCCATACTGAAACCGAGTGAGGTGGACTCTTTCAACTTAGACGGCGAACTTGCGCTTCTCAAACAACATTTAAGTGCCCAGCTGAGAGAAGTCAAGAAAAACCTGCTTCAAAAGATGAAGGACTTGGTACAACTCAATAAGACGAAGCTCAAACAACCAGTTGTGCAAAAAAACACACGGGGTCGTCTAACTTTAAAAGCTCAGTAACAAAGGAAGGATGATTCGTTTACGGAGCCTTCAAGACACAGCTTTTTTACAACGCAGGACGAGTATAGTGATTCACCCGTTGGGTTAGGCACACAAGAGTCAATCATCGAACCTACCAGGCACAGCTCGTTTGTCGAGTCACAAAGTTATTATGCTGAAACACCTATGTTCTTCGGCGAGATTGCGAAAGGCGCTAAGAATTCGAAAACGAAAAAGAAGGTCGCAAAATCAAAGGAAGAGCAACCAGACTTACCTTTGCTGCCTGTCAAACTAGTTAATATGTTCATGCACTTCCAAAAGTTCATTCCACCTTGCTTCTATCCACACCTCAGTCACATACAAAATGTGCAGGGTGATGGTAATTGTGGGTTTCGATCTATAGCGGTCGGCTTATCGCTTAAAGAGTGGGAGTGGCCGTTCATACGGGAGCAGCTTCATGATGAGTGCAACCGGTTCCACGAATTATGGAAAAAGATAAATGGACCTGAGTATCAACAAGTTATGGAGTCATTAGTTTGGACTGGTATAAACGGAGCACCTGAACATAAGTGGCTACAAATGCCTTTCACGGGGCTTCTGATAGCAAACCGGTGGAATGTCGTTTGTCTCTTATTAAGTGACCTTGGTTGTGCTTCATTTTTTCCAATGTTCAGAACAGCCCAAGAAAGTATTCCGCATCGAACAGTCGCGCTTGTACATGTAAACAGGAACCATTTTATTCACGTCAGATTAGAAGGGTAATATCCAATGCCAACCCCATCAGGATACTGGCGACAACCGACACGGAATACGCCAGCAGAAAGTTGGTACCACTATTACAAGGAACGTATTGACCAATATAATAGGATCGTTGATGAATACAGGACCAGGGATTACGTGGATTTAGGGGCCCTATGAATATAAAATATTCTTTGCATGTTTTGACAGATTGTAATGATGAACATACACATTATATAAATGTTTTGGCAACTTGTTGAAATTGAACTTGAAAAAACGTTTAAACGAATCAATTTGCATGTTTTGACAATTTGTAATGATGAACATACACATTATATAAATGTTTTGGCAACTTGTTGAAATTGAACTTGAAAAAACATTTAAATGAATCAATTTGCATGTTTTGACAATTTGTAATGATGAACATACACATTATATAAATGTTTTGGCAACTTGTTGAAATTGAACTTGAAAAACGTTTAAACGAATCAACATTAACACATACCGGCCGTATCTTCGTCACTTCCGCATATAGTAATTTAAGAAAAATGAAAAATACTCAATTGTATACGAGCCGTATAAACGTATACGCCACGTATACAGTGATCGTATATTAAGTATACGACTGAATTAAAAAACATTAAATTATTGTATACGGGTCGTATACATTTATACGGCCCGTATACAAAGGAAAAAAGATCGTATAAGCTTTATACGACCTCATTTCCACCATGCGGCCTCAACATTCCACCAAAAATTCTCTCGGTTTTCTCTCGGATGGTTCTTGGATAGCGTTCTTCGGCGTTTTCGGCGTTTTCTTCTCGTTCTTCCTATACGGTACGTTTTCGTATAGTAAAATTTCAAATTCCGTAACATATTAGATTATGGTCTTGTATAGTAAAGGATCAAATAGCGTAGATAGGCGTAACGATTACGATTGTATAATTGAATTTGATAAAAAAAATTGAAACTGAAAATTGAAACTGATTATTCAATTGTATACGGTCGTATACAATTTATACGATCGTATACACTTGAACATTCAAATGTTATACGAGCGTATACACTATATACGCTCGTATAGCAGATGAATATTCAAACGGTATACGATCGTATACACTATATACGCTCGTATAAAGTTTGAATATTCAACCTGTATACGGTATATACAGTCGTATACTGGTTGAATGTTCAAGTTGTATACGATCGTAAACGTTGTATACGATCATATGAACTTATATTTTTTGCGTATCCGTGACGTATAATACGTGCGTATAGGAAACGTATATCTGAGGTGTACGTAGCGTATACGTACGTATAATACTTGCGCGTACGGTCGTATACTTCATGTTTACGGATCGTGTACGAGATGTATAACACGTGAGTATATGAAACCTATACTTGATGTGTACAGAGCGTATATAATATGTACAGAGCGTATATGAACGTATACAAGAACAGTAGGCGTATAATACGTTAACGCTAATCGTATAGTGATTGCTAAGTGGTAATTGTTATTTTTACAGACGATATGGCTGAGTCATCAGCAGCTGGTGCGGCCCGTAGAGGTCGAGGTCAGGGTCAGGGTCGGGGCCGTGGACGTGGACGCGGACGGGGACGTGGACGTGGACAGGAGGAGGAGATTGTGCCCGATTTTTCTGAGATGGGGCAGTTTATTAGAGATATCCCCCGAGGTACGCCTGCCTATAGGGTTTTGGGCAGATTACGAGAGATGGTGCTGGATGCGCCTCGGACCATTGATATTCAGTTTTTGACCGATATTGGAGCGATCGGTCGGGTCCGGGAGCTCATGCCAGCTAACTCCCCGTGGGACCGCTTATTTCATGCCGCTGCAGAGCGGGCCCACATGGAGATTAGTTTAGAGTTTTTATCTACTTTTTCATTTACGGACACCCGGGGTGGGGGTTTTCAGCATTTTTTTACGACAGACGCCGTAGCTTTTACTATTTGCGGCAAGACTCAGAGGATGACACTTCCTCAGTTCGCCGTTGCCTTGGGTCTGTACTCACAGGAGTACTCAGTGTCCCAGGCATTTTATGATGCGCACATCACCACGTCCAGTGACGTGTTGTGGCCTTGGTGGCGCACTATTGGGTTCGGGGAGTTCGCGAAACCGAACCAGTGATCCCCGAAGGCACGGGCGACTGATCTTTACGACCCGTTACACCAATACCTACATCGGTGTATCGCCTTGACGATCGCCGGTCGTCATGATAGCAGGGAATGGGTCACCCAAAATGACATATTCTACTTGCACGACTTACTTACCGGCCGGGGGGGGGGCAACTTGGCGTACAGGTTGGTCGCATATCTCGCCGAGTACACTTTTAAGCGTACCTCTACCCACATCAGCTGTGGGGCCTTCGTCACCCGTCTGGCGAAGCATTTCTTTCGCCTCTTGTCCCCGCAGGTGGCAAGTGGTATGACTCTGACACTCCAGCTTGACAGGGTTGGGAGGGACACAGCCCAATCGATGGGTTTGGCTCGCGAGGGAGAGGGAGGGCGGCTGGTTTAGGCGTATGGTGTGGGTGAGGGACCCCGTGGAGAGGGAGGCGAGGGGGAGGGAGGCGATGGAGAGGGAGATGATGGAGAGGGAGGCGAGGGCGAGGGCGAGGGAGAGGGAGGCGATCATATTGTCGATCGATCACAGGTAGCTGCGGCGGATTTACAGGGTGATCGCCCGTACGTTCGACGGAGCGTGAGACAGCGTGTGATGCCTCCACCGGGGGTGGAGGAGAGAGTCGTTCAGGTGGAGGAGAGACTCGTTCAGGTCGAGTCGGATGTAGCTGCAGTCAGAGGGGATTTAGCTGCAGTGAGAGGGGATGTACAGTGGATGATCGAGGCGATTGTGGCTATGCATTCTGGCCCGTCCCTACCTCCACGAGCTGGCGTTGCACCACCACCACCACCACCGTCGTAGCTGCTTATTGTATTTTTTTATTTTTTTTTTTGTTATTTTACGTTTGAAACATTATAAAACTTTATCTTTTTGTTTGTTTTAGATGTAAAACATTCTAAATATTAATCTTATGTTTAGATGTTATGTTGTTTGTTTGATAATTGTTGTCGTAGTTTATCATAATCATATCACATATTTATCGTTTTACAAAGTGGAAACTTATTAAACATTATAAATACGTTTAACTACAAACTCGTAACATAATCCGATATATACAATACTATTTTAAAATTTACAAAACTTATTAAACGGTTTCCCGATTGCAACAAAAAATTAACTTTTCTTTACATACATATTTATCGTTTTACAAAGTGGAAACTTATTAAAAATAATAAATACGTTTAACTACAAACTCGTAACATAATCCGATATATACAACACTATTTTAAAATTTACAAAACTTATTAAACGGTTTCCCGATTGCAACAAAAAATTAACTTTTCTATACATATTTATCGTTTTACAAAGTGGAAACTTATGAAACATAATAAATACGTTTAACTACAAACTCGTAACATAATCCGATATATACAACACTATTTTAAAATTTACAAAATTTATTAAACGGTTTCCCGATTGCAACAAAAAATAAACTTTTCTATACGGGCTATACGGGTCGTATAACATTATACGGCCCGTATACAGATTTCAAAACTAAAAACCCTTATCAAACCTTCGAAACAAAATTATGCAAATATGTATACGGCCCGTATATAACTATACGTCCCGTATACATATAAAAAAAAAGATTCCACCGCATTAAATTCTGCGCATAAACATTCTATACGGCTCGTATCAGTCTATACAACCCGTATACAAATAAGGATGTGAAAATAAGATTATAGGGGTGTGGAAATAGAACAACCCTATATTTATTATGCCAATAAATAGTGTTTTAATATATTCAATTATTCATTATGCCATAGAGGAGTAAACTCAGACTTGCCATTGACTCCATGACCTCATTAATCATTATAGATCACATGCATATTAAATTTCCTAGAATAAATTTCATAGAAAGTTCCCATTCCAAATGAGTAAACTCAATAGACTTGCCATTGACTCCATGGCCTCATTAATCATTATAGATCACATGCCTATTAAATTTCCTAGAAAGTTCCCCTTCCAATAAGGTCATCTATTATCATCTCACGCCCGATCAAGTGGCGAGGTGGCGTGAGAGGCCGGGGAACATAGGAGAAGGGGGCGGGGTTTAGCACGTGAAGGGGGGAGGTGGGGTAGGAAACATGGCGTGAAGAGGGAAGTGGTGTGGGGCCATACTATTCTCAACCAACCAAAATTTTTTGTTTGTTTTTTATAACTTATTTGAAAAGTATATTATTTTATTGGTAGTGGATAGTGAAAGAGTGTGAAATGATATTAAGGTGATACATAGTGGGGCGCTTTGGCCGAGCATGGCGCCGCGAAAACGCCCAGAACACCAATACTTGGGGCGCTATCAAGGAGAAAAAGGGGGAAGGCGCGAGATATTTCACGGCGGTATGGGGAAGGTTTTCAAACCTTTGACCAATCAAAATAAAGGATGGTTTTTTATAATTAATTAATAAAAACGAAAATTAATAATTAGGTAATGATGGGTAGGGGCTTTATGACTACGGGCTCTAGTGATATAACGCCCCATAAAGCCTTTGTGTGACGTGGCACGACACGTGTCGCATAACGCCCGACAAGGGGCTTTATGACTACGGATGGCCTAAGTGTTAGTGAAATAAAGTGAATGAAAGGGAGGTGGTGATGTGTCAATGAGGTGCCAGTTACTTTATGACGTGGCGGTGATGTAGAGTGAAAGAGCGTGAAACAATAGGAGATAGGCTAAGAGAAATTTCCGAATACTTTCACATGGTGCCAAGTCACCAGTTTTGTTTTTATTATTATCAAGGATAGTTTAGTCATTTCACATTATATTAAGAAAAAAAAAAACAAACAAGACTAAGTGAAAATGACACAAAACATGTAAAGTACCCAAATAATGGATGTTTAATATAATTATTAGAGACAATAAACATAATCGTTGATGTATATGGTTAAAGGACAAAAAAATGTAATTTACTTCTGTCTAAATTTTGAGATGAACTCGTAAACGTAATTTGAAATTTATCCCATGTTAGTGATATACACAAGTATCAACTTTCACACACCAAGAGAGGATTATATTAATTGAAATTTTACCAAACGACTTGTAGCCTAGCTGTAATAATGTATGTAGTAAAGGTATTTCTCTGAGGTAGTTGAGTGTTATACTTCAATGTATACATTCGTGTAGATTTAAAAGTAGGTTTAGAGAACATGTGAGTTATTTGTTTTAAAAAACACACACTAAGTATTTGTGAGATTGCGGAACAAATCTGAACCGTTTGTTTTTTTTTTTTTTAATCAAAGTTTTATATGTTTTAGGTTTAGTGTAAATTACACTTTTCATTATGTATTTTGGCAATATCACGACTTTAATCCAACGTTTCGTTTTCATACTTTTAGTACTTACGGTATATGGGAAGTGAATAAATGAGAACCATGATTTATGTTGAAAACTACGAAAACCGAATAAAGCACTTGTACATATTACTTTAAGTGTAAAACGTAGTAGAGCGATTAGATAACCACCCACCCTACTAACATTTTTCTTACCCGTTAAATCACAAATGCAAACCACATACAAGTGGTTTATATGATTCTAGAAATTCTCAACATAACTTTGGATCTGGAAGGAACACATTTCCAATCTATGCTATATTTTTTTTCGGCATTTCACTATAGTTATCTAACACCATTTGTTATCCGGTGTTAACTTAAAGGGTATAACCCCCATTTTACATGTAAATGGCTAGTTTTGTAATTTGCTAAAATAAATATTTAATAAAAAGTAAAGTTTACACCCAAACCCTTCACCGGGTCCCGGACCCTCCCTCCCTTTGATCTTGATCCCAACCCAACCCTAACCTAGCCCTAGAGACAAATCTCGAACGACCATCTTCTCCCCTTGAACAAAGATTTTAGACCGTAAAAACAAAACCGCCCGAGCCCTTTTAAAATACTCGTAGAGCCAAACCCAATAACCAAGAAACGATTTAAAAATAAGAAACGATGGCCAAGAGGAGTACAATGGTTACTATTATTGGGCCTGATCTAGTGTCTGCCAGTTTGGATCAGAACGCTATTCACAGTCACACGAATAGGAACCTGTTGTGGAATGCAATTGGGCATTATTGGGCCATCGATATATTTATGTCCATTTTCGAATTTATTTCACAATTTAATAATTTGATGAACAGTTCTATTGAAATAACTTTGTGAAACAAGACGGATTATGTACCTTACACCCTTTCCAGAGTCTTTTAGGTTAAGTGTAGTCTTGATCACTTGGGTAACTTTGATGATGGTTGTGGAATTAAGGTGTAAAAAATGTAGTTTATAAAATTATTGGGTTACTAAAAAAAACGTACAAAAATAACCCGTTTCAACCCGAACTCATTTTGACCCGCCTTGTATCCTCATCTACAAATAATATACCTTTGTAGCTTCACATACGATAGTATGCATAAAGGGGGAGCAACAACCAACAAAATC
The DNA here is from genome assembly GCA_030545235.1 of Helianthus tuberosus. Taxonomy (NCBI): domain Eukaryota; kingdom Viridiplantae; phylum Streptophyta; class Magnoliopsida; order Asterales; family Asteraceae; genus Helianthus; species Helianthus tuberosus. The sequence goes on from JARYGA010046105.1 coordinate 1,621,974, forward strand.
GATACATGAAACCTGATAATGAACAAAGTATAGAATGCAAAGTTTAAGAGGGCATGTCAATTAATCTGCATATACCACCTATTAAAATAAAGTTGAAGACAAATTAAAGTTGAATAGGAGCATAATAAGTGAGATTGTTCATTGAGGCATTTCATCAAACATCTAGCTTGCATGAAACTACAAGACTTTGTTGAAAAGGACACTTGAAAGGGAGAAAAGAAACAACGGTATACAAAGATATCAAAAATCGAATATCTTTAAGTAGCTGCTAATCGCATATTAGATGAAAGAAGTATCGACCGAATTAAAAGCTGTGAAATGGAAGAAAGGATGCTAAACGATTATTGGGCCTTGAATGTATTCTAAGTGGGTTGTAGGTCTATGTTATTGGATTGTTTCTTGGGCTCGATTTGAAGCTATATATATCCATAGAACTTTTAGGAAAAAAAATTGATAATCAACGTTTATAAAACACATATATAGGTAGAGGTGCACAAACCGGTATTTTTAATAACTATGAAACCGGTTTTGGTTTCTTGTTTTAAGGGTTGGAATCAATTATTGCTATAACCGGTTCGGTTCTGGTTCCGTTTATTTGACCAAGAAACCATACCCTATGTGCTCAGTTCCGGTTAGGGTTCGGTTCCGTTTCTTAAGAAACAGGGTATTAAAATACCCTATTTTTAGGTTTTTCTATACTCTATTTTTGAGTTTTTAGTACCCCATTTTCAGGTTTTTCTTAATACTTATTTTTTATTACCCTATTTTCTCGTCTTTTTGTTTATTATTATTAAATATGCTTTGTATAATGTCGTCATCATCATCATACTCAGTAAATCCCACCAATAGCAAAGCTAAGGTAGGGTCTGAGGAGAGTAAGATGTAGAAAGCCTTAACTCTACCCAGTGGCGGATCCAGCCAGTTTTTTCACTGGGTTCCTTTTTCCAAATCATACAAGGTTTACACTAAAAAAACGTTTTTTTTCCAAATCATACAAGGTTTACACTAAAAAAAACGTTTTTTTTTTTTTCCAAATCGACTGGGTTCCTGGGAACCCGTAAAACCAGGCTAAATCCGCCCCTGACTCTACCCCATAGGACTAGAGAGGCTGCTTCCAGTGAGACCCTCGGCTCCATAGTAGTTTTGCATCAAGCCTTGGACATAAGGCTCATAACTCTCGGCAAAAACCAAGATTAAGAGTCTCCAATTTTTCCATCTGTATGATGGGTGGGAACCTTTCAAGTCCTACACACCCTTCCATGTTCACGAAAACAAGGCTTTTGTGATATCCAATTGAAGGATGAATCTTTTCTAAATCCAACAACCCTTTAAAATCAATCTTTCAAGACATGGAAGGCCTTCAAAATTTGAAGTTGTGACTAGTTTCGCTGAACCACAGAGATCAAGAATTTTTAAATTGGAAGACTCTGTTTCAAGAAACGTAGCAAAAGTCAAATAAATCAGTATACTTCTTGCCCATGAATCATTAGGCAGGAGCTCTTAATTTATACACAAATTTAAACTTACATATGATATAACATCTTAATATCTTATAATGGGTGGGGTTCGGCTACAAAGTCTAGTTTTCCTACAAAGTGTACAAAGTCATAAAACACCACAATTTCAGTCATAAAACACACTCAAAACCCACAAATAACAAAGTGAAGATCACAAAAACACAATATCCAAACCCTAACAGTCCATAAAAACTTCAAACACTCCATCGTAGAAACTATGAATATAAAACACAACATGATAATCAACATAAAACACACTAATATTAGTCATTCGATAATCAAAGCCTTATAATTCAAAACACAACAGAAAACCACAAATATAGCGTTTTAGTAATCTATACTTTGTTATTTGTGGGTTTTGAGTGTGTTTTATGGTTTGCAGTATGGTGTTTTATGACTTTTTACACTTTGTAGGAAAAATGGACTTTGTAGCCAACTCCCACCCTCTTATAATAACCTCTATAACATGCATAGTAAATTCCATTTGCTTAAAACATCATATCATTTTTACATCATATTGTCTAAAAAAGTCTCCTGGATCCTAGCCCAAAAAACCACGGTCAGATTCAGAATAGACAATTTAATGTTGACTACTAAAAGAAATCGAAACTAAGCTAATCTATCCCTCATCTACAGAGAAAGTATGATATGAATAAAAGTATGATATGTATTTCTCTTAATGAAATATGTAATATACACCTCTGTTTGTAAATGTGTCACAAACTCAAAAACCACTATCAAATAAACAACTAACTAAATGCAACTAACTCATTAGTCACTCTAATAACTAATTATGCTCTTTTTATGATCATTTTACAGTTGCATTGCAATGGTAATTTTTGGAACTGCAATATTTACCTACCTTACACCCTTCCCAAAGTTCTTTTTGCTTGCTTTCTATCAACACTAGACAACGAAGCTTTGTTGGCTGAAAATTTGATGGGAATGAAGATGCTGGATGCCCATTCCACAATATCCATGCTTGCTTGATTCCTCACGAATATTTTCAAAAAGACAAGAAGCTTCGAATTGGTGAGAAATTTCCAAATAGGCAGCAGATGCGAGAGTAGTCTTACCACCACCCCCAACTCCCCATATTCCAACCATGCGCACACCACCCGACCCAATTTCCAACATTAATTTCAGATCACGTAAGCGGGTCTCCATTCCAATCAGGTCTTTATAGTCGCCTGTAATTAGTGAAGACAACCTACTAGAAATTGTACCAACAATTTCTTTAATGCATTTTGCTTCATGACTGCGTGATGGGTAGATAGAAAAAATTAGAATTTAGAACATGCTCCCACTCCCTTACTAAGGTGAGGGTCTCGTTAATTCAGAAAGTACTAGTAACCACTACCAGCTTCAGTCTTTCAATATTTATATGTATAAAACAGCTCCCAATATTTATAATTAAACACTTTTTAACACTTCCTTTGAGTCTTATAAACTATTTAACGGCTTAAATATACTTACAGATGTCAGAAACTAACTTATTACGATAGTAACTATTTTTTGGTAAACCTGGCTACTCCCAACTTATTTGACCTGTTTTATTGTTATTTATCAAATTTTGCCCATTTGACTTGTCAACGGTGAAAACAAAACTTAAATCGCCTCATTGTAGAATGCAAACATCTTAAGCATAAAAAAGTTTAGAAAAGGAAAGAACATTACCTGTTTTGAAAGTCATTGATGACCCATCCAGAAAGTTTGCCTGCTTTTTCCAGAGCTTTTCTCCATGATTCAACTTTGTGCTTATTATCCTCCACCGCATGTTTGTCAAATGCTTCTCCATATTTCCTCGTAAGTTTTCTCACATCAGAGGGATCTATGTGATAAAATATGGGCATCAATATTTGCCCTCTCGTGTCCATGCACTCTATAATATGTGCAAGCTCGTCCAAGCACCAAGATGAATCTGCATAGTTTATAGAGAATACAACAACGGCAATCCGTGATTCTTGGATAGCCTTCAAGAGGGCTGGACCGATTGACTCACCCCGAGCAAGTGTTTCGTCATCCTTGTACGTGTGGATCCCTTGTTGTTCAAGAGCCATGTAGAGATGATCCACAAAGCTCTTGCGGGTGTCTTCGCCTCTAAAACTCAAAAATACGTCATTATTCCATGATTGAGACATAGAGGCATGAATTGAGTGAGAAGAGGATGACGATGATGCCATTGATCTATGGATCGAATTTGTTTGGAATTAGTATGAATTATGAAAGCAAGCACTGTAAATCAGATCCAAAAAGAAATGTGGTTTTGAGTAGCTGAGATATATTAAATGTATGAGAAACCCACCTCTCAAGGAGAAGGCATATGCAGGAAACTTCATAGTACTTACAAATAATGTATATATTACTAGTAAAAATTAAAGGATTAAGACAACATGAAGATTAAAATATTATTAGTTCTTATTTATATATTATTGTTGACCCAGAGGGGTGACGCCCCCATCACACTGAATTATTGTCCACCAACTATTTTATCATATGCATGATAAATAAAATAGACTGGAACCTTTCACATTGCATTCCTTTATCTTTCTTTGTATTTTGTATCATATATTTTGTTCTTATTTCTTAAATTATATATATATATATTTTATTTTAATGAGCAAAAAGAATTTATTTTTACCTGATGCTGATACTAAGAAGATTTACAATTACATTTTGCATTGAGGAGGTGAATTGGTCTAAAACTAATCCTGCAAATTTGAATGTAACATTCCAAAGTATAAACTCGTGACTAATTTAAACCATATGCGCCCAGAATTAGTATCGTTTATTCAAATTTGAACGAACTCTTGATTTCTAAGTTTCCTGGGTATAGTTATGACCACCCAAGTGATGTGTGTGCATGTGACTTGGTAAACAAAACAAAATGGAAGGTCTGTGACAAGGCAGACAAGCATAGACAGTTTTGGCTTGTCAAGTTGACGGGTCAGTTTATTGTGTTGTTTGTTAATCAGATAATTTCCGTACACAACTTTCATCTATTTCGGGTTTACGGTTCTTCTGATTAAATTTGGCGATTGATTGACATGCATGATTTTACGATTTAGCACAAAATAATCATCAAACACGTAAAGATTAGAAGAAGATACGTCGTTCATTTTGTAATGTTTCTTCAAGTGAATGACGATCAAAGCCGTGATCTCGGCTTCTTCTCATACCCAGCAACCTAGAATCATATGAAATGAAATGTAAAGGATGTGATTATTAATAAAATATCATCTTTGCACAATACTGAATCAATGTTTTGGCATGAAGGAGATCAAGAGAGACCTCTGGCACCAAATTTAAGGAACAAAAAAGTAAACTGCAGGTGTGTGTGTGTGTTGGTGATCCAGAAACCTCAACAACCTTGCCACCATACCATAATTAGTTATTAATCCCAACAGCTCCGAGTAAAAACTTATCACGGTTTACATGATTAGACATACTTTGTTCATTGAGGCATTTCATCAAACAGTTGGTATGCATGAAACTACAAAACTCAACTGATCACCATATACAAATAGATTAAGACGGTGTGTTGTACACTTAATACAAATTAAGAAAGCTGAGGGAGAAAAGAAACACATACCAATGTAGACAGCTCCAAACCTCATACAGGTTTCTTCTGGTCATGTTGAGAAAAGCCCTAGTAATCACGGTTTCATCGTTTTCAATATGGATTTTTAAACATTTTCCCCAAATTACTGAAATTATCTTCATTTCCATTTTGTTAATCAACTGTCGTTGAATAGATTTCAAAAAGAAACTATGGGAGAGAGAAAGAGGAGAACTGAGGTACAGATCCCTTCAGAATTTCCTGTGCAATGCGATAATGGAAAAATTACACGTTTTGTCCTTTATTCCATTAGTTAGCAAGATGCGATATTGGCCTTAATGTCTTCTGTAATTAGGTTGCCAATTTCATTTAGAAACAGCGTTTCAGCAGTCGTTATATAGTACAGATTGTTTAATTTGTTTGATGTCCAGTGATTAGGTTTTTGATTTCCTTTACAACAACGTTTCATTAGTTGTTATTTTATACAGATCGCTTAATTTAATTGATGTTTAGTGATTAGGTTTGTGACTTCATTTAATTACTTATTATAATGTACAGATTGTTCAGTGATTTGGTTTCGGATCAGAATTGTTCTTGATAGAGGTGGGTTACGGTTGGGATAGAGAGAGAGAGAGAGAGTGGTGGCGATAGGGTGGATCATGGATGGTGGTGATGGTGGATGATCAGATTTAATTTATTTAAAATAGTTGAGTATTTAAGTTATTTACATATTTAGTCCTTTCAAAGGAAATGACATAAATGCCCTCACATGCAAGTCACATGATCAGATTTAACAAAAAAATCTAACTAGGTTTGGGCTAAAGGACAAGACGTGCAAGGATTTTGCCTATAAAGGGCAAAACTTATCAAAATTCGTTGAAAATGACACTGTTTGAAAAAGGGTATCAAGTTAAAGGACAAAACATGTAATTTTTCCTAAAATAATTGTTTATTTCTACCCATAAACTTTTTAAATTTAAGAGTAAATTACGTGTAGGGTCCCTTTGGTTAATTAAAATTTTGGTGCCTAATTTTTCAAAAGTGCATGGATGGTTCTCGTCGTTTGTACCTTATAACACATTTAGTCCTCTACTTTCGCCAAAAGTACATGGATGGTCCATATAGTTTGCACTTTGTAACACATTTAGTCACTTAAAGTTGGGGACTAAATGTGTTACAAAGTGCAAACCACAATGACTATCCGTGTACTTTTGACAAAAGTTGAGGACTAAATGTCTTATAAAGTGTAAACCATATAGACCATCCGTGTAGTTTTAGAAAGCTATAGACTAAATTCAAATCCAAAGACCATCTATGTACTTTCCTCTAAATTTAAATAGTCAAGACCAAAACTAATTGTTCGTATCTTATTTATCTTTTCTTCAAATTCCACTATGAGTTTCGGATTGTTGGGTCATGTCAAGTTTGATTTGGGTCTAATAATTTAGAGTCATACACTCATACTCAACCACTATCCAAATGAATTATTTAAATATCGATATAGATAATATTTGATAGATGGAAGTTTATTGTTTTATACTTTCTCTCCCTTTCCACTTTTGGTTTAGAGACATTGAATACAACATATTGTGTGTTTAATCATCATTATATTTGGAGTACGTAAAAGAATTAATAAATAATATGAGAATAAATAAGGTGCAACTAAATCCATTAAATAGAGATATAGAGGGGTGTATAATGTCACAACCTTGCGGTGGAGAGTGTAAGTAATTCAAGCTTACGTATCAATGCTTGCTTGTTTGACGGAGGACTACCCTTGCCTTATCTTGTATTAATATATTATTAACTAGTTTACATGTATTACACGATTTGAATAATAAAAACTATTTATTTACACAATAAATAAGACAAGTAGATATACATGATAATCAAACAAACGTACAATCTTTTGCTTATAGTAATCAATACCCAATCTACTTCTAAAGTGCTTAATCATCAATTCTCTAGGAAACTCTGTAATTATTTTTACATCATGTGGTTAAATACTAAAAACATTTTTATAACGCATAAATTTATTTTCCCTTATTATGTAATACAAATTAACCTATCATGTCTCACGTATAATTTAAAAAATCTGTTAGGCTATAGTAATAAACTGTTAAGCTATATTTATAAACGTAAAAAAATTAATAAAAAGATTAAACCGTTAAATCTCGTACTATGGTTAAATATTAAAAATATTTAAACTCATACTTGGGTTTACATTTGATTATTCTCCGTAGTAATTGCTCAAAGTTTGTTTCAAACATTTCAAATCCTTAGATTCTGCATTTTTCGGTAATTTAATTCAAAAGTATCATTATTCTTACTCTTATAAATATAATAGAATTTAACTGTTTTAGTAAGTTTTAACACAAAAGTATCATTATAAATTAAAAATATATTTGAAGTATGAGCGGATATTAACGTAACAATTTTAAAAGAGGCAATATTGTCATTATATGATATTAACATGATTTAAAAAATAAAAAAAATAAATTTTATTAGAAATGATTTTTCAGGGATGATATATGTTGATGATGTATAAGAATTTATACATCTTTTAAACGTCAAATACGCCCCGTTTATGCGAAAACTCTTTGTATTTTCATTGATTTTGGTACTCATTTGAGTTGTTTGTGAAAATACAGGTCCGGGCTTCGGCCCGGTGTTGAAACGGAGGCTTTTGGAGCAAAATGGAGCGAAAACGGAACATTTCAGCAAACTGCCAGATATGGCACTACCGTGCCAAACAGTGGCACGACCGTGCCAAGCCTTCCGACATCGGCACTCTCAGCCAGCACTAGCATCTATCAGCCAAATCGTCAAAATTCAGGGGAGCACTACCGTGCCAAACAGTGGCACGACCGTGCCAGGCCAAAATCAACTCCTGATCAGCTTGTTTCCGAGAACGATGTGACTGTTACCGAGCACTACCGGCTCGCACGACCAGAGCATCTCCGAGCACGGTCGTGCGACCTCGGGAACATTTGAGCGGGATTTTTCCAGAAATGGCAGCAAACAAGATTGACAGACGAAAAGTGACTCTGACACTTTCCAAGCACGACCGTGCCAAAAGGTGGCATGGTAGTGCCAAACGCCCAGCAGTTTAAATACGAGTTTCTAGCTCATTTGCAAGGGAGTTGGAGCATTTTGGTGACTTTTTCTCTCAAGAATCTGGTCTTGGAAGCTTGTTGGAGCCAAGAGGGAGCCTTGAAGAGGACTTAATCACTTGAAGATCTACTCAAACATCATTTAAATCTTGTCTTTAACTTGGTTAGCTTACTAGTTACTACATTATGAACAATTTATGTTTATTTGCACTTGATTTGGTAGCCATGAGCCTTATGGGCTAAACATTTGAGTTGTCTAAACTTAGTTGAAGCTAATGAATATGTGATAACATGGAAGTAGATGTGATGATTGTTCTTGTTAATCTTCATGTTGGTATTTAATCTTGTTCTTGGAGTTCATGTGTATGCTTAAAGTTCTTGTATCTTGAATATTTGCTCATAAGTATTTACATGTTGTGTTGGAAAGCCCATGTAAAGATTATGATTATTGAATCTTGTTAACTTGTTAGTATGATTCATAGCATGAAACTAGGAATGGTGATTGCTAATGTGATTGAATGATGATTTGAGCATATGTGTGAATTCTTGCATATAGATTTGGAAAGATCATAAGTATGTTTATGTGGATTCTATAGTTTGTGTTCTTGTTAGTTTGATGATTTAGGCCAAAATTGTTAGCTAGCATGACCATGCTTGTGGTTCATATCAAGAACATGATGATAGTGCCAACTACTTGAAACCAAGTTAGGGTGATTAGTGTGTTTTTCATATCAGTTTTCCCTAATTTGTAGAGTTAGGAGTTTTGACAAACAAATAACTCATGATTAAAGATTAACATCAACTTAGCAAGTGAGCTTAAAAGAATAATTTTTAGGTGATTAGAATGTTAATTCATTTTTAGTTTTCCTAAGAATTATAGACTAGGAAGCCTTGATTGGGGACTTAGTTAAATTTAGAGCTTGCATCATCACAATTCCTTCCACCTTGTTGTCATATGTTTGTTAGTGGATACTTAGTTTAGGCAACCCTTTCTTAGATATTGTTTCTTGTTAGATCTTTAGTAGTTTATTTCTTTGCATGCTAAGTTAGAAAAATCAACCCAATCATTTGAAAAGGCTTTAAAGTAGCAAAAGTTTAGTATCGAGACACCGCATCCACGGATTGATATCCGGTTCTTACCGATTTGCTATATTACCACCCGACGGGTACACTTGCCCTTTGTGTGTGTAGTTAGTTCCTAGGTGAAAAACCATTTTAAAACTAAATTTGTGTGAACAAATATCTTCATAAAAATATATATAATTCACGCACATCAGTTGACATGTGACATTCTTTAAAATTGTGTATTAGAAGTAAGATTTGTTCTTCTAAAAGTATAGAAAACTTGTACGTAAATTTTGTTACGATGTAATTTATATTATATATTATATGTTTTGTGTTGATAAGATGTAAACAAATATGAAAACCCACAAAATTTTAACCGTGTACTACTACGCTAAAAGTAGGGAAAATAGTATAAAATAAAGTTATCTCCAAAAGAAATACAACACTTAGAGCATTCAAAATCTGTCCCGTTTCTTTTCAATTAAATAATATTTTTTTTATACTTTTATCATTATTTTTTCTCTCTCATCCACTCACAATCACTTTCAAAATATATTAAAAAATTATGGAGGGTGAATAGCATCCTCCCAAATTTAGAGATGAACAATAACAATTTCTCTTTTCTCTACTCACAACCATTTCCAACAACCTATAATCACTTTTCATAATATAAAAAGCTCTCTCATAGAATTTAGGGGACGGATTGCGAATGCCCTAAGTGTTGTATTTCTTTTGGAGATAACTTTATTTTATACTATTTTTCCTACTTTTAGCGTAGCAAAACACGGTTAAATTTTTTTGGGTTATTTGTTTACATCTTATCAACACAAAATAATAGTGATAAAAAGCAAATGAAAATTAATCAATATTATGAGAGTAAACTGCCATTTTGGTCCCTGTGGTTTGGCCAGTTTTGCCACTTTAGTCCAAATCTCAAACTTATTACATCTGGGTCCCTGTGGTTTGCATTTTGTTGCCATTTTAGTCCAAAATTCAAAAACCCCATTTTTTGACTGTTACAACCTCCTATTTTGTCCTTTAGTGCAGGGGCATTTTGGTCCATGTTAATTTATTATAACATTTCAATAATTAATAACATCATCTTCAAGAACATCATCAAACTTCATCATCAAAACCCAGAAAATCAAGAACATCATCTTCAAGAAAATCAAGAACCCAGAACAAAACCAGAAACCATCACAAAAATCAAAATACAGACAACAACAAATCAAAACAAAAACCGATTTGTAAAAAGAAACGAGGCTCAGATCTGTATCTTCAAGAACATCATCATCAAAACCCACAAAATCCAGAAAATCAAGAACATCATCTTCAAGAAAATCAAAAACCGATTTATAAAAAGAAACGAGGCTCCAACAACAAATCAAAACCGCCATGGCTGCAAACAGAGGTTGCAAGCGCACTTGCCCTCCTCTGATTCTGCCACGCCAAGCTGCGGAAAATCTCAAATGTTGACCCAATTTTGACTCGGATTAGGTGAAATCATCACAGCCTCGTGGTGAATAAAAGGACTGGGTTCAAAATCACAGATCATCATCCATCACAAAAATCACAGATCATCATCCGTCTCCCCTCCACCACCGTACACCCTCCACCACCGTCTCCCCTCCACCACCGTACACCCTCCACCACCACCGTCTCTGACCACATTGTAAAAGCAGATTATTTACCTGGTTTTCAACAATACTTTTGCTACACCATCGTAGATCGAACATAGAAGGTTCCAGATCTGCTAAACTTCTGGCGGTTTAGGGTTTCAGTATCGGCTTTGATGGTGACAGCGGTGGTGGCGCTTTAGGGTTTCAGTGGTGGCGGTGGTGGAGTTCACGGTGGTGGTGATGGGAAGGGGGAGGAGGTGGCGGTGGTGGTGGTGCTATAGAGAGAGAGAAGAGAGAGAGAGGGAGGATGTGGCGGTTGTGGTGCTATAGAGAGAGAGAAGAGACAGAGAGAGAGAAGAGAGAGAGAACTGATTATGATCATCATCATCCTCAATATATATTAAAAAAAACTAAAACAAATGAAATTTAAAAAATGACAAAAATGCCCCTGCACTAAAGGACAAAATAGGAGGTTGTAACAGTAAAAAAAATGGGGTTTTTGAATTTTGGACTAAAATGGCAACAAAATGCAAACCACAGGGACCCAGATGTAATAAGTTTGAGATTTGGACTAAAGTGGCAAAACTGGCCAAACCACAGGGACCAAAATGGCAGTTTACTCATATTATGAAGTATAATTTCGATAATAATAGAAAAGGATAAAAGATAAAGATAATTAATTTTTTAAAATTTTAAATTGAAGAGGTGAGTTTGATTAAATTTTATTAATCTATTAAATAAAATATAAAAGATTGTAGAAGAGAATACCATGTGACATTAAATGTAGTCTTTTATTAGTAACTAGGTTAGAACCCTGTGTATTACACGGGTTGAATAAATGTAATTTTATATACTAAATTAAAACAATTATTCTTTAAAAATCTCGTTTATTACACGGGTTGAACAAATGTAATTTTATATATTAAATAATAAAAAAATTATATCTCTAAGAACCTCATGTATTGTACTGAATAAATGTAATTTTATATACCAAATAATAAAAACCCGTGTATTGTACGGGTTGAATAAATCTAATTATATATACTAAATAATAAAAATAAAGTTATATCTTTAAAAACATTGTGTATTACACGGGTTAAATAAATGTAATTTTGTAACCTTGTATATTACACGGGTTGGATAAATGTAATTTTATAAACTAAATAATAAAAAAATTATATCTTTATAAACCCCGTGTATTATACGGGTTGAATAAATCTAATTATATATACTAAATCATCATCATCATCATCATCATCATACTCAGTAAATCGCACAAATAGCAAAGCTAAGGTACGGTCTGAGGAGAGTAAGATGTAGAGGTTGTTTTCAGTAAGACCCCCGACTCGATAGTAGTTTTGCATCAAGCTTTGGACATAAGGCACATAACACTCAACAATCGGGACAAAGACCGATTAGTGCATGTTCCCTTTTGTCTTTCTGCTATCAACGCCACCACATGATGATAATGCATGATTAACCGTCCGCCGATTTTAACGTTATTTTCACAAATTTAGTGAAATAACGTTAAAATTAGTGCAATTTCACTTTTGCCCTCTGAGCGTTCACACATATATACATTATTAAAAGTTAGATTAGATTATATATGAAATTAAGTGTATAACAAAAAGTCTTTATGAATTTCACGTATAATTGGAATCCTTTATTAAAAGTAGGTTAGATTATATATGGGCTTATACGTGTGAGTAATTGTGATTATTGAATGGTTGAATTTTGAGGGTTTTGAAATGTGAATTTGATTATGATAGATTATATTTTAGTTTTAAAACTTCTAGAATGATTGAATCAAATAAAAGGATTATGATTGCATTTTTTTTTAAATTTAGTTTGTACTTATCTTTTCCGTTCAAATGGGACAAAAGTAAAATTATTGGATTTCACATTTGTAATTAGTTATTTTTTTTATTAAGATGCTATCGTTCTATTTGCTCATGTTCAAAATGATATGTATAGATAAAATTCAATTACATGGCCCTTGACGTCTTTTTGTTTTACAAAATAGTTAATTATAACTACAGGGTTGTTTGTGTAATAAATAAAACTTAAAAACTAACTTCAGTTAAAAATAATTAACGGAAGTTCATTGAGAACCAACATGTTGATAGATAGGATTATTGTATACCAATTATGTAGGTAGGATTATTATTTACTAATGGGGCAAATGTTGGTTTATTAAAAACCAATTTTCCAAAAACATATGTTACGTGACAAAACAGCTCCTTCCTAGATATGGGGAGTGCTAAGCGTAACCATATATTAATAAATTAGGATGAGTGATACGATAAAGACTCAAGCTGACATTTTTAAAAGCCAAGTGCAATGAATCTAAGAATTAAAGCCTTCATATTAAATAAAAAAATAGTTATAAGTACAAAGTTGTAGCAAACCGTTATCGATTTTTTTTTTCATAAAATAAGAGATAAGGTTAAACTAAATAAAAAAGTGTCAATTTGGTAAATAATAATATTAAGTATGAAAAGGTAGAAAATTACAAATGTAGACATCTTTAAAGAATGACACGTGTCCAAAATCAGGTTTCTTTTATTATATAGTATAGATTAGATTAGATCATAATAATAAATATCTAATTAACCATGATCAAATATTTCAGAGAACTAAGTTAATTGAATGCAAAACTAAACTAACATTATTAAATACAAGGAATGTAAAAATATAGACCGAATCGCTTGAAAATTGGGTCTTTGTCAAACTGTTAGTTTCGGCTGTTCATCAGCTCAAGCAATAAAGGAAAGAGGCACACAACGATGCCTATACACCGGTAATCAAAACAAGTTTGTTAGTAATACCTAATCTATTAACTCGTAGCTAAACTGACGGTATCATAAGTGATTTAGTTACTAGTTAACTGCTTAGACTAGCTGATTTGATAAATCAGTATACTTCTTGCCCATGAATCATTAGGCAGGAGCTCTCAATTTATACACAAATTTAAACTTACATATGATATAACATCTTAATATCTTATAATAACAACCTCTATAACATGCATAGTAAATTCCAATTGCTTACAACATCATATCATTTTTACATCATATTGTCTAAAAAAGTCTCCTGGATCCTAGCCCAAAAAACCACGGTCAGAATAGACAATTTAATGTTGACTACTAAAAGAAATCGAAACTAAGCTAATCTATCCCTCATCTACAGAGAAAGTATGATATGAATAAAAGTATGATATGTATTTCTCTTAATGAAATATGTAATATACACCTCTGTTTGTAAATGTGTCACAAACTCAAAAACCACTATCAAATTAAACAACTAACTAAATGCAACTAACTCATTAGTCACTCTAATAACTAATTATGCTCTTTTATGATTCATTTCACAGTAGCATTGCAATGGTAATTTTTGAAACTGCAATATTTACCTACCTTACACCCTTCCCAAAGTTCTTTTTGCTTGCTTTCTATCAACACTAGACAACGAAGCTTTGTTGGCTGAAAATTTGATGGGAATGAAGACGTTGGATGCCCTTTCCACAATATCCAGCGAAGGTTCTTCATGTTTGCAACAACATCAAATACACCTGGATGGCTGATATGTGTTGGCAAATTAGCTAATACTTCATTTTTCTGTGTTAATTAATCAAAGGAACCAAACTGTGTCAGTAACGCTATAGACAAACGTCGTTAGATGCACATATATGAAATATAATTTTGCAAAGATAACTTAACCATTGAGGGTGCAGCTGCCCCCATATCACAGAGGTATGCAATATCTTTCCAAGTCCAAATCCTGCTATGCTTTTCCGGATTATTAGGGTGTTCCCCTCTAACAATGTAGTGGGCCATTTCTTCTATCAAGTCATGCATCTCAAATCTTCCTTCTTTTGAAACTTTGATGAGGGATTTTTGTTCCAACACCTTTAACCCTATAACAGGGTGAAAATTACAAGCATCAAGCACCATCATTGCATCATCCATCCCCCATGAACTCCATCTCCTCATAAAACATGCAACATCTAAGAATAGGTCTTTCTGGTAGGGTTCAAGTCCATCATAGCTTATTTTGAGTCTCTCCGTGACCTTATCTTCTGGGATGCATTTTAACTTGGCCAAGGTACTCTTCCACTCGTCCTTGTCTTTGTCATATAGAAAAGAACCTAGAACTTTAAGCGCTAGTGGGAGCCCACCTGCATAAGAAACTACCTCTTCTGCAAGAATCTCATAATCTTCAACATGTTTATCTTTATGGCATGTGTGTCTATTGAAGAGCTTGATTGCCTCGTAATGTGATAACAAACTCACTTCATAAATATTTGTGTGAGCCCTGGAGGATAGCAAATGCTTATCTCTGGTAGTAATTATTATCCGGCTTCCCTCACCAAACCAATCATGGGATCCCGCTAACGCCTCAAGTTGCTCAAGATCATCAACATCATCGAGAACAACTAAAACCCTTTTGTGATGTAGCCTTCTCTTTATCATGCTTCTTCCTTCTATCTCATTGTCTACCACCACAGTTGTTTTCAAAGCAACTGATAGAATTTTTTCTTGTAGCTTTTTCAAACCATGCTTGCTTGATTCCTCACGAATATTTTCAAGAAGGCAGCGAGCTTCAAATTGGTGAGAGATCTCCATATAAGCAGCAGATGCTAGAGTAGTCTTACCACCACCCCCAACTCCCCATATTCCAACCATGCGCACACCACCCGACCCAATTTCCAACATTAATTTCAGATCACGTAAGCGGGTCTCCATTCCAATCAGGTCTTTATAGTCGTCTGTAATTAGTGAAGACAACCTACTAGAAATTGTACCAACAATTTCTTTAATGCATTTTGCTTCATGACTGCGCGATGGGTAGATAGAAAAAATTAGAATTTTGAACATGCTCCCACTCCCTTACTGAGGTGAGGATCTTGTTAATTCAGAAAGTACTAGTAACCACTACCAGCTTCAGTTATTTATATGCATGGTTGCAAAAGTCGCTAGGCGCTCACTAGTCGGTCGACCGGGGAGTTAAGAGTAATCGACCTAGGCGGAGAGTACTCGGGGAGTACTCGGACATGTTAAATTATAAAGAAATTAGTTTTTGGAAATTATATATATGTCAAATAACATAAATTTACTAATATCTAGAACAAAATACGTGAAAATGATATTAATTCTTTAATATGATAGGCATAGAAATTATGTTTTATTATTTTTTAAGTCAAACTTCACCCGAGTTGACCTACTAGATACGATTTTGGCCGAGGTTGACCGCGTTTGACCGATTTCGAGTAAATAGGCGGAGTCAAAGAAAGTCGCCTCGGCAGCCTACCTTGTAGCGACTACTCGGGGAGTACTCGGCCTTGGAAACCTTGTTTTACAACCATGTTTATATGTATAAAACAGCTCCCAATATTTATAATTAAACGCTTTTTAACACTTCCTTTGAGTCTTATAAACTATTTAACGGCTTAAATATACTTACAAATGTCAAAAACTAACTTATTACGATAGTAACTATTTTTTGGTAAACCTGGCTACTCCCAACTTATTTGACCTGTTATATTGTTATTTATGAAATTTTGCCCATTTGACTTGTCAATGGTGAAAACAAAACTTAAATCGACTCATTTAGAATGCAAACATCTTAAGCATAAAAAAAAAATAGAAAAGGAAAGAACATTACCTGTTTTGAAAGTCATTGATAACCCATCCAGAAAGTTTGCCTGCTTTTTCCAGAGCTTTTCTCCATGATTCAACTTTGTGCTTATTATCCCCCACCGCATGTTTGTCAAATGCTTCTCCATATTTCCTCGTAAGTTTTCTCACATCAGAGGGATCTATGTGATAAAATATGGGCATCACTATTTGCCCTCTCGTGTCCATGCACTCTATAATATGTGCAAGCTCGTCCAAGCACCAAGATGAATCTGCATAGTTTTTAGAGAATACAACAACGGCAATCCGTGATTCTTGGATAGCCTTCAAGAGGGCTGGACCGATTGACTCACCCCGAGCAAGTGTTTCGTCATCCTTGTACGTGTGGATCCCTTGTTGTTCAAGAGCCATGTAGAGATGATCCACAAAGCTCTTGCAGGTGTCTTCGCCTCTAAAACTCAAAAATACGTCATAATTCCATGATTGAGACATAGAGGCATGAATTGAGTGAGAAGAGGATGACGATGATGCCATTGATCTGTGGATCAAATTTGTTTGGAATTAGTATGAATTATGAAAGCAAGCAGTGTAAATCAGATCCAAAAAGAAATGTGGTTTTGAGTAGCTGAGATATATTAAATATATGAGAAACCAGGCATATGCAGGAAACTTCATAGTACTTACAATAATGTATATATTACTAGTAAAAATTAAAGGATTAAGGCAACATGAAGATTAAAATATTATTAGTTCTTATTTGTATATTATTGTTGACCCAGAGGGTGACGCCCCCATCACACTGAATTATTGTCCACCAACTATTTTATCATATGCATGATAAATAAAATAGACTGGAACCTTTCACATTGCATTCCTTAATCTTTCTTTGTATTTTGTATCATATATTTTGTTCTTATTTCTTAAATTATATATTTATTTATTTTAATGAGCAAAAAGAATTTCTTTTTACCTGATGCTGATACTAAGAAGATTTACAATTACATTTTGCATTGAGGAGGTGAATTGGTCTAAAACTAAACCTGCAAATTTGAATGTAACATTCCAAAGTATAAACTCACGACTAATTTAAACCATATGCGCCCAGGATTAGTATCGTTTATTCAAATTTGAACGAACTCTTGATTTCTAAGTTTCCTGGGTATAGTTATGACCACCCAAGTGATGTGTGCATGTGACTTGGTAAACAAAACAAAATGGAAGGTCTGTGACAAGGCAGACAAGCATAGACAGTTTTGGCTTGTCAAGTTGACGGGTCAGTTTATTGTGTTGTTTGTTAATCAGATAACTTCCGTACACAACTTTCATCTATTTCGGGTTTACGGTTCTTCTGATTAAATTTGGCGATTGATTGACATGCATGATTTTACGATTTAGCACAAAATAATCATCAAACACGTAAAGATTAGAAGAAGATACGTCGTTCATTTTGTAATGTTTCTTCAAGTGAATGACGATCAAAGCTGTGATCTCGGCTTCTTCTTATACCCAGCAACCTCGAATCATATGGAATGAAATGTAAAGGATGTGATTATTAATAAAATATCATCTTTGCACAATACTGAATCAATGTTTTGGCATGAAGGAGATCAAGAGAGACCCCTGCACCAATTTTAAGGAACAAAAAAGTAAACTGCAGGTGTGTGTGTGTGTGTGTGTGTGTGTGTGTGTTGGTGATCCAGAAACCTCATCAACCTTGCCACCATACCATAATTAGTTATTAATCCCAACTGCTCTGAGTAAAAACTTATCACAGTTTACATGATTAGACATACTTTGTTCATTGAGGCATTTCATCAAACAGTTGGTATGCATGAAACTGCAAAACTCAACTGATCAATATATACAAATAGATTAAGACGGCGTGTTGTACAGTTGATACAAATTAAGCAAGCTGAGAGAGAAAAGAAACACATACCAATGTAGACAGCTCCAAACCTCATACAGGTTTCTTCTGGTCTTGTGATGAGCATGTTGAGAATAGCCCTAGTGATCACGGTTTCATCGTTTTCAATATGGATTTTTAAACATTTTCCCCAAATTACTGAAATTATCTTCAGTTCCATTTTGTTAATCAACTGTCGTTGAATAGATTTCAAAAAGAAACTACGGGAGAGAGAGAGAGAGGAGAACTGAGGTACAGATCCCTTCAGAATTTCCTGTGCAATGCGATAATGGAAAAATTACATGTTTTGCCCTTTTTTCCATTAGTTAGCAAGATGCGATATGGACCTTAATGTCTTCTGTAATTAGGTTGCCAATTTCATTTAGAAACAGCGTTTCTAATAGCAGTTGTTATATAGTACAGATTGTTTAATTTGATTGATTTCCAGTGATTAGGTTTTCGATTTCCTTTACAACAACGTTTCATTAGTCGTTATTTTATACAAATCGCTTAATTTAATAGATGTTTAGTGATTAGGTTTGTGACTTCATTTAATTACTCATTATAATGTACAGATTGTTCAGTGATTTGGTTTCGGATCAGAATTGTTCTTGATAAAGGTGGGTTACGGTTGGGATAGAGATAGAGAGAGAGAGAGTGGTGGTGATGGGTGGATCATGGATGACGGTGGTGGTGGATGATCAGATTAATTTTATTTAAAATGGTTGAGTATTTAAGTTATTTACATATTTAGTATTTCTACCCATAAACTATTTAAATTTAAGAGTAAACTACATGTATGGTCCCTTTGGTTAATTAAAATTTAGTGCCTAATTTTTCAAAAGTGCATGGATGGTCCTCGTCGTTTGTACCTTATAGCACATTTAGTCCTCTACTTTCGCCAAAAGTACATGGATAGTCCATGTAGTTTGCACTTTGTAACACATTTAGTCATTTAAAGTTGGGGACTAAATGTGTTACAAAAGTTGAAGACTAAATGTCTTATAAAGTGCAAACCACAATGACCATCCATGTACTTTCGACAAAAGTTGAGGACTAAACGTCTTATAAAATGTAAACCATATAGACCATCCGTGTAGTTTTAGAAAGCTATAGACTAAATCCAAATCCAAAGAACATCCGACTACTTTATCTTTTCTAAATTGTTCGTATCTTATTTATCTTTCCTTCAAATTCCATTATGAGTTTCGGATTGTTAGGTCAGGTCAAGTTTGATTTGGGTCTTATAATTTAGAGTCATACACTCAACCACTATCCAAATGAATTTATATTTAAAAATTGATATAGATAATATTTGATAGTTGGAAGTTTATTGTTTTATACTTTCTCTCTCTTTCCATTTTTGGTTTAGAGACATTGAATACAACATATTGTGTGTTTAATCATCATTATATTTGGAGTACGTAAAAGAATTAATAAATAATATGAGAATAAATAAAGTGCAACAATAAATCCATTAAATAGAGATATAGAGGGGTGTATAATGTTGGTGGGAAGTGTTAGTAATCCAAGCTTACGTATCAATGTTTGCTTGTTTGAAGGAGGACTACCCTTGGCTTATCTTGTATTAATATATTATTAATCATAATAAATATCTAAGGGCAGTGGGGGTGGAGCTTAATTTCCCCTTGATGGCACTTATATAACGAGTGATGGAAAGAACAAACCACCGCCACCTACAATTTCAACGCGTGAAGGGGAGATTCCATGATATATTTCACGTGTTATGGCTTAATCAGTGATAAATGGATGTGAGGGGGTGTGAGGATTTATTGTTGGGTGTTGTGAGTGATGACCATTGCCACTAAAAAGGGTTGTGAGTGATGGAATAATGGTTGATGACATGACGAAACTTGATTGGATGTTGTGAGTGATGGAATTTTTGCAAGTGATAACCACCCCCTCCCCCTAATTAACCATGATCAAATATTTCAGAGAACTAAGTTAATCAAATGCAAAACTAAACTAACATTATTAAATACAAGGAATGTAAAAACAATAACAGACTTAATCGCTTGAAAATTGGATCTTTGTCGAATTGTTAGTTTCGGTTGTTCATCAGCTCAAGCAATAAAGGAAGGAGGCACACAACGATGCCTATACACTAGTTCAATCAAAACAAGTTTGTTAGTAATGCCTAGTCTATTAGCTCGTAGCTAAACTGACGGTATCATAAGTGATTTAGTTACTAGTTAACTGCTTAGACTAGCTGATTTGACCTGATTTTCAAAACATGAATGAAAACGACCACACATGATAGATAGAATCTTTCGGTCGTTATTGTTAAAGATAAGTATGATTATTAGCATAAACAAACAATAAATTATTAGAATAAAGTGCATAGGTGGTCCCTGTGGTTAACCAAAATTTTGGATTTAGTTTCAAGTTTTTTTAAAGTAAATGGATGATCTCTGTGGCTTACACTTTGTAACGCATTTAATACCTAACTTTTGCCGAAAGTACACGGATGGTCCATGTGGTATGCACTTTGTAACGCATTTAGTCACTAAACGCTAGGGACTAAATGTGTTACAAAGTGCAAACCACATGGACCATTTGTGTACTTTTAGCAAAAGTTGGAGACTAAATACGTTACAAAATGCAATCCACAAGAACCACCCATGTACTTTTGAAAAACCGATAACTAAATCCAAAATTTTAGGTAATCAAACAGATCATCGTGTACTTTACTCAAATTATTAACATACACAAGGCTCAAAAGTGAATTATTTTTGTTATCTTAAAATTAAAAACATTTGAATCAGCCAGCCAATGCATTGAAAAGTAACCAAACGACATGATATAATCATTCTATCATCATTGTTATAGAAACATAAAAAGAGTAATTAATTTCATACTAGTAAAATTGTTTGCTTATAAACAAGATATGATTAAGTACATATAGTCAAGGCTCAAATCTTACTGGTTTACTTAAAAGATATAAACATTTGAATAAATTACTAAATTAAAAGGTAAACACATGAACAAAAGCTTTTGCCTTGTCTTTGAAAGAAACACTTTACTTGTATGATTCAATTAACTTTAACAATTAAAGCATTAAGCATACTTCGAAGCTTGATTAGTGTGAGCTTTAATATAAAATAATGAGAACATAAGGCAATATTTTATTTAAAAAGCTAGAAATAAAAACAAGTGAAGGCGGCACGAAATATTTGAGTTGAAACATAGCCATTAGCCATTATCAAGTGATAATCTAATTGAATGGAAAAAGAAAAGGCTAAATTATATTAGAATGATTGACATTTATTATTATAGTAATATTAATGTGCATATCTACCAATAATTATAATAATGTTTTTTTTAAAGGCAATTATAATAATGTTATTCGACTATTAGATTAACATCTAACCTTAAAAAAAATTATTAGATTAACATCTTCTAACTTGTGCGACTACCTTTTGCTTTAATAATTGTACAATGAAAACAGGGGCGCAGCATGTGAGGGGCGGGGGGGGGGGGGTCGCCCGACCCTCCGAACTTTTTCGTTAGTAGTGTTACGTATATGTTTTTCGTATAGAAATTTTTAGGGATATACGTGTTAGACCCCCCGGTTTAAAAAAAAAATTATGTATATACGTGTTAGACCCCCCGGGTTTCTAAAAAAAATTATGTATATACGTGTTCGACCCCTCCGGTTTTCTAAAAAATAAATTATATAACCCAAACAAAATACCCCAAATAAAAGAGTGTGTTATTAACTTATTATATGTATATCAGTTATTATAAGCCCAAAATACCTTATCCAAATCAAAACTAATGGCCCATATATGAAATTAGACCCAATATTGAAACTAATAACTAAACCCAATATCAACTCAATTCGAGATTCCTTGTTCGAGACTTCTTCTTCACTTGTTCAATCGTCCTCACAGGTATGTTAATTTTTATGTTTAGATTTGATTTAGGGCTCCAATTTATATGAATTAGGTTGAAATAAGGTGTTTGATGTCACCCGTGCTGTTCTTAAAGGAATAATTGAAGACACGGCTCATGCTACTAGTTCTCAACGTGGAGATGCTAATATAGCTTACGGTTACTTGCAAACATTTGAGTTTGTACTTGTTCTTCACTTGATGAAAGAAGTACCGGCAAAAACTGATACGCTTTGTCAAGCATTACAAAAGAAATCCCAAGACATCCTTAATGCAATGGAGTTAGTTTCAGCAACAAAGGCTAGTCTAACTAATTTTCGAAACAGCGGATGGGATTCTTTATTTGAAAAGGTTCGTTTTTTTTTGTGAAAGGCATGACATAGATATGCCTGATATGAGTGCTCCATATACTTCTACTCGGTATCGGCCTCGTAAAAAAGATCTTCATGTTACATTCGAACATTATTATCGGGTAGATTTGTTTACAGAGACATTGGACAAACAACTACATGAGCTGGATAGTAGATTCAATGAGCAAGCGACAGAGTTGTTATCTCTTAGTGCTACTTTATGTTCAAAAAAGATTAATATTGATCAGATTGTTCTTCTTGTTGAGAAATATTATCCTAAAGATTTTACAGAGCAAGAGAGGGAGCAGTTACGTGGTCAGTTGGATAATTTTCAAGTTGAAAGGATAAATAATCCTAAGCTAAGTGGGGTATCAACTCTTTCTGAACTTTGCAAAACTATTGTGGAATGTCAGAAAAATAACATGTACAAATTAGTTGAAAGAGTGTGTCGGCTAATCTTAACACTTCCAGTTTGGACTGCAACAACGGAAAGAGGATTTTCAGCAATGAAAATATTTAAGAATCGCCTTCGCAATAAGATGTCCGATCAGTATCTAGCAAACAGTATGGTGATTTACATAGAAAAGGAGATTGCTGAGAATTTTGATTCGGAGTCCATAATTGAAGATTTCAAAAATCTTAAAGGAAGACGAGCAGAACTATAATTCTTCATCCAACTAAACCGGGTACCCACCTTCCTCTTCTTTTTAATGTTTTGGTATCTTTATTCAATTGTTTGTTAAACAATGTTTATGTTTTAATGTTTGAGAACGGCTTTTAATTTGATATTATTGTTTGACCCGACCCGAATCACCGACACCCTACCCGACCGGCCGACCCGACCCGAATCGAATCACCGTTGCCCGACCGAACATAGAAATTTTTTTTAGGTCTAATGCCTTCCGACCCCTCGATTTTTTTTTTCAAGCTTCGCCACTGAATGAAAATATACGTCTATCATGGCTGATTGTTTATTTATTTATATTTTGCTTTAACAAAAGGAGATAATATAGACAAATAAAAATGAAATTTATTGTAAAAAGCATCGGACTCGCTATTTTGTTATATCCCTTTGTAGTAGTTAAAAGTGATAACGTGATATTGCTTTAAGAGTTAAATATGTGGTTAATCCCTGTGAACTATGTTAAGCCACATGTTGGGGATTGAATAACGGATTTTAAAAGTAACACCCTATAGTGTAAATCATAACAGGTCAAACGGGTAAAAATTGTGTTGAATCACCCTTTTTGGCGATAAACAATATATGGATCAATTGAGACGCCTAAAGGGCAAACCAAGAATGGTCAAAAAGAACAAATGGGTCATATGGGTCAAATGGTGATATCATCACCATTTGAACTCGACATTTAATGTTTTGTCTTGTTAAGTTCCATACTTATAAGTAAGCATAGTGTATGGGTATGCTTCGCCATGAATTAACAAAAAGAATTGTAAGGTATTGATAACGGATCATTACTTTGACCCCGCCAGGTACGTGTAATGAGTCATACTCTTGGTAAAGACTTATGGCAATGGTTGGGTTAGATTTGGATAATAGACCAGCTCCAGTGAGATATAATGTAACACCCCGAAAACGGGTTTGGTAATCAAACTCCGTTAATACTAAAATACGGGTAAAGTACCGTTAGCAGTAAAAATAACCCGGTAAATATTTGGATTTAAATAAGAAATCCTAATAATTAATTACAAGCGAATCAAAGAATTAAGGAATTGAGTTTATAAGAGCCCGAGTCAACGGGACTTAAAATAAAACGGGTTTTAACTCCCGGAACCCACTAAGTTAACTAGGTAAAAATTAACCTAGTTAGTAATGGGTAATTAAATAATAAATAATGAATTATAGTTTCATTTGATCAAAATAAAACACGAGGGACTAAAATAGGACAATTGTGAGAGTTGTATGATTAAAACAAAAAATAAAACACACCAAACACACACTTAGTGTGTGTCTGGTCGATGTTAAACACAGGGGGCGAACCAGGTTTCTCCACAAACCCTGATTCTCACAAAATCCTCCAAATTGAAGCTCAAATCAAGCCCAAATCGTCTGCATGATTACAAATTCGTGATCACCTAGTCGTGGGGATCATAAGGTATGTAAAACTTTGATGATTCGTGAAGTTGCAAAAATTGAGTTAGCATCATAATTCGCGAATTATGTAAGGATTAGAGGAGCTATGGCTAAGTAGTGATGTACACATTCTTAGGAACTAAACCCTAAGTAAAAATCATGCATATGATGCTATGACTTGAATGATTTGGTGATTACTTATATGTGTGTTAAATGGGTTTATTGACAATATGATGAACACTCGGTTTAGGGTGTTAAATTGATGAATATTGGTTGCTATGATATAAGTTCCTGATGTAGTTCATGAACACTAGACATAGAGGTTTGATTTTGATGTAAATCTTGGTGAAAATAATTAGTTATGAACTAGTTAGTAAATATGTAAAATTATGCACATTAGGTGTTTGTTAAAATGCCTAAATGAGAACTATAGTTTTGAAATTTAGAGTGAAAACGCGTATTTGAATGATATGGCAATTACGTGTGATGTGAAGTGATAAGGGTTCTAAATAATTTGTCGATTTAGACTAAATGTTGTAAACCATGTGATAGAAAGTAGTTAACTTTGAATAAATTAAGTTGACTAAGCATGAAGTCGAACAATAGCTTCGACATAGAAAATAAGTGAGGTGGAATAGTCGTGATTGTTAATGACTAATTTAACCGCCTTGTAAATGATTGACAATAGTTTGACGCGTAACAAGCTAGATGAAAGCTTGGAGGAGGGAGCGGGTCAAACGGAGCAAGTACGGAAAGAAAAGCGTAGCGTGGATGCGAGGTAAGTGTAATTTACACACTTATGTAGAATACCCGTTTATTCGATACATTGTAAACGTGATAACAATAATATTGGAAATATGGAAATTTGTCAAATATCGACTAATGTAAATCAAGGTTAAAAGGATACCCATGGCGTAAGCCGAAATGGGTTGAATTTGTAAGAAAAGAGTGTAAAAGAAAAGGGGGTATGGTAATAAAATCCGGTATGGGATGGAGGTATGAATTGGAGATCAAAAACGATGTTTTTGATTAAATAGATAATGTTGGGCATATACTCCAAACGGGTCGAATGGTGGTGATAACACCATTTGATAATATCGACTAATGTGGTTGTCAAGTCTTATGTTAACAGGACCAATTAGCAAATCGGATAATTACGTCACCATTGATGGTGTGATAATGAAAACGAGGTATAAATCGGGTCTACTTATTGATCCGGGCCAGGTACGCATAATTATGTTGTAGTTAAGAATGCTATTTTGGTCGAATAATTTGAGAGAGAGTCCTTCGTCGTAAAAGGACCAAAATCGACCAAAACTCCCTTGTAGGCTAAGTTGAACAAACAACCCTTAAAGGTTGTTTGGAAGCGAATTTCATGATTAGATAAATACTTAGAATAAGTATAGAAGTTGAAAGATGTAATATGTTAGTCAAAAGGCACTATTTTAGTTTTTGCCGTAAATTAATGAACCAAGAGGTAAAAAAATTGGTTTATATTGATCACCACATTAAACTCACCTTAAATACAGTTGTGGTAGGAGATTTTAGGATCAGAAATGTGGTGATGGAATGTTAGAAGCAATCGAAAGCCATTTTAGGTTCGAAAGTGCTTAAATACCCTTAACGGGTCAAAATAAGCATACGAGCGAAAACGAATTTAAATGGTGTAATAAACCTATGATTAGAACCTAATATAGTAGGTAATATTAATTTGAAGAAGTGTATGAGATATAGAAATCAAATAAATACGTTCGTTTAATAAAATGCATAAACGGGTTAAAATTCGGTAAAAAGGTAACGAGTTGAAGGCTTAGAAGTCTCAAAATATCTTATGTTGGATGTAGGATTTTAACTCCATAAGATGGAGGATTAAATTACGGACGCGTAGGAAAAAGAATCGGGTAAAACGGATCAATAACGAAGAAGTTATGGCCGTTTCCGTGAAATTAGATCGTGCTGGGTATGTACAGCATCAGCTGAAGCAGCAGGCTGTGAAAAACAGGGCTAGGCGTGACACCTAGGCCCTTGGTGTCACGTCTAGCCCCCTAACTACGAAAATTTTTAAATTTTGTCATTTTTAACCCCTGTACTTGTTTGAACTTAATATTTGACTATCAAAACTAACTTTTAAGTTGGTTTTGATCATAGGTGAATGCCAAGAGTGCACGGATGAAGATCAAGCGACGAGCAAGAACCGAACACGATCACGAAATAAGCTTCCGCACTATGTATCGTTATTATGTTAAACGACGAACGTACACATGATATGTTGTATACTTTTTAAATTGTAAAAAGTTTTAATAAACCCGTAATTTCCAATGCATATGTAATCTTAATTATAGGAAACATGATTTGACTCGTTGTCGTAAAGGTAGGATTATAGGAAGTCGTTTGGTACATGTTATGTTAATATGCGTTATTTGTGATTACATGATAAATTACATGAGTTGGAAAGGATATGAAGTTGATTTTTATGTAATATGCTTGTTATAAATGACTAAGGGAAGTTAAGTGTGGATTATGCGATTGGTATGATTGTTAACATGTACAAATGGGTATGCTAACAAGAATGTGGTTTCGATGACATGGAAGTGTAGGGACCATGTCGAGACGGGCTTAAGCATGAGGTGTTAACGGGTCAAGAAGAGGCAAGGAATCGGATACGAGCACGGACGCATAAGGTAAGTGATTTCTGTAATCACTTCTTAGTTAGATTATGTAATATGAAGATGATTAATTAACTAAACATGATGGTTGAGGTTAACTAGGTGACGTAGTCTTTCGTCGTAAACGATGGGATTAAAGTTGACCAAAATGCCCTTGATGGGTATTTTGGGCAAACGATCTTATAAAGTAGTTTAGAGACAAGTTATTCGAGTGGTGTAACGTTTTGGTCAAGTATGAAAGTGAGGAGTATGGTTTTGTAAGTCAGAAACGTTTTAATGCACAATTACCCTTAACGGGTCAAAATAAGCTTTAAGCGCAAACGGGTGAAATAGGAGGTAAGGTATCCGGGAAGGAATTCGTTTATGACAAATGACCTTGATATTATGAATTCATATGAAGTTAAGGTCAAACAAACAAGTTATGTGATAGAATTATGAACGGGTCAATTATTGGTAAAAAGGGTAGTAAGCCGAAGACATAAAAGTCTGGAATTGTGTTAATCCGGATGTCGGATCTTAACACCATAAGATGGGGAATTAAATTACGGACGTGTAGGAAAAAGAATCGGGTAAAACGGACCAATAACGAAGAAGTTATGACTGTTTCCGTGAAACGCGGGCGTGCTGGAAATCTGCAGCACAGCAGCAACAACATTCTGTCGTTTTGAGGGCGTCGCGCCACGCGACGGGTCATGTTTTTCCGAAAATTATTTTTGTGCCTCGTTTTGGCTTGGGAACTCGTTTAAACGCGTTTTAAGTTGCGTATGACTAATTTAACTTATGTTTTATGACCATTAGGGTAAACGCACATGTAGATAGGTATGTATGCATGTTTGTATACCTCTATACACGTATGTAGAAATGTATGAAAGCATGTATGTACCTACGTGAGTATGTTTAAAAGTATGTGAGCAAGAATAAGCAGATATATGATGGTATGTATGAGAGTAGGCATGTATGAGTTTGGTATGATGCACGTAGGGTTGTATGTATGTAAATATGTATAATGTCATGTGTGTACTTAATGATGTTGGTATGTGTACATATAGATACGAATATAATGATGTAGATGTGTGTATATGTAAGTATGCGTGTAGATTTGCCTGTATGTGTGTGAGTATGTATGTAAGCAGGTATGTATGGATGTATGTACGTATGTATATATAGAGATAATATGTATGAAGTAGGGTATGTATGTAAGTCTTTCGGTATGATTAAGTGTTTACGTTGTTTATTCGTGTACCTGGAGTTATAAGTGAAATGCAGGAATAGCAAAGAAGTCTCACCACGGATGGTATGACAAGATGGAAAAGCTGGGATGTAAAGAGTTAACGAAACGAGAAGTAAACGAGAAGTAAACTTGAATAGCAATTGATGGATGAATTTCTTCTAAACTCTTACAACTCTCTAAAATCAATCTTTCGAGACATGGAAGGCCTTCAAAATCTGGTGTCGTGATTAGGTTATATGAATGACGGAGATCAAGAATTTTTAAATTTGGTAGACTCTGTTTCAAGAAAAGTAGCAAAAGTCAAATAAATAATTAAGTATACAACAATTTCTTTCATCATTAGGCAGGAGTTGTTAATTTATACACAAACTTAAACTAGCATATGATATAACATCTTATAATAACAACCTCTGTTCTGTAACATGCAAAGTGTATTCCAATTGCTTAAAACATCATATAGTCTAAAAGTCTCCTCGATCCTCGCACAAAAATCTACGCTTAGAATTTCCTTGTAATATTAAATTTATTACCTCTGCGCAATATCATCAAAAGTTTCTTTAAAGCATTTGGCATTCGTGTAATGTTGACTATACAGGAAACTGAAACTAAGCTAATTTGTCTTTAATCTACAGAGACGGTATGATATGTATTTTTCCTAATGAAATATGCAATATACACCTCTGTTTGTAGATGTGTCACAAACTCAAAACAACAACCAGCTAAATGCAAATGAAGGGTTACCAAGCTTACCATGTTCGACTGGATATCCGGAAACTGTTGAAGTTGACTGCAAGTAGAGAGATTAAGAGTCTCCAACATTTGCATCTGTATGATGGGTGGAAAGCTTTTAAGTCCTTCACATCTGCTCATATCCACCAAAACAAGCCTTTTGTGATATCCAATTGATGGATGAATTTCTTCTAAACTCTTACAACATTTGCAATCTCGTTCTGCATCAACTTAGAACAAGTTATTATTCACTCAAACATGAAAAAACGTTGCATAAAGTATGCAGAAAAAAGACTTAGTAATCATATAAGTTGACCAATTTCAAAACCATCAACCTTAAATGTTATATATAACTCGGAGTTATTTCATCCTCACCCAAGTATATACTTAGTTATGAGAATATTAGGTTTCTAATAAATAAAAATACAACATTTGGGAATTGATTTGTTGAGGAAATAAGTAACCATAAAGAAAATATCGATGGCATGGTAGGTGCCAGATATGTGTTCGGTATCACGAGCCCCTTTTGTAACCGATTAGTCAATTTGATTTGTGTTTTGTTATCAATATTATTGTAACAATAATGTTTTTGTATGATAACCATGGGATGTGCCTCAATGAACTAAAGGGTACATAACCCACCCTTTCATAGTCATAATTTTCCCAATCTTCACCAAACTCTTTAGGGTGATCCGTGGACATCTCCTGCTTAATAACTATGCGATACGTCCTGTAATTGCAACGAGGAGCACGTAATGATACTAAAAATCCACTAAAGTCACTTAACCAGTTGTGTGGAAGTTGCAATGTGACAAGTTTGGTATAAATGCTTGATGGTTGAACATTGGAACTTAACACACTCATAAAGCGATCTTTAACTGCATTTTCCTGCCATGTTTTCATTCCAATTATTATGAATACTATTTTTATATTGAAAGTTTAAAAAAAGATTGAAATACAAAAAACAAGATAAGAGTTATACCTCAAGCATAGAAAGTAGTACCCTCTTATTAGCTCTCCTCCAAAGTGAGACTTTCCACAACCATTTATAGTCTGACAAATCTCTTACAATTTCAAGTGAGTCACAACGATCTGCATAGAGAATAGCTATGCTTGATGGGAGGTCTGAAAATTCTACAAGGTTCACACACTTTGACAAATTGAGGAGCTTGAGAAACGGGAGTCGTGAGATGCTCGAAGGTAATTCTACCAGGTTTATGCAGTCTGACAGATTGAGATACCTGAGACACGACATCTGAGAAAGGCTGGAAGGTAATCTTGAAAATTTGTTCCCACTTAGGTCTAGTACTTGTAGGTTTAATAACTCACAAAATATATCAGATGGGATGTCTCCATCTCCCAATTTGCAGTAACTAAGATCCAGCTTCCTTAAAAAACGTGGAAGCTGAGGTAGCTTCAGGCTCACCGACCCGTCATGATGAAAAGATTGTAACCCATCACAATAATTGACTTTCAGGTCTTTCAAACTTTTTAAGAGATGAAAGTTTCCCTCTATCCTTTTCAGTTCGTGACAACCATATAAACTAAGAGAAACAAGGTTGGTACAAAATCGACCAACTGACGGTGGGATTATTTCTATACCAGTATTACCCAGATCAAGGGTTACCAAGCTATCCATGTTCGACTGGATATCCGGAAACTGTTGAAGTTCATCGCAATAAGAGAGATTAAGAGTCTCCAATTTTTTCATGTGTATGATGGATGGAAACCTTTTAAGTGTTTTACACCAGGTCATGTCCACGAAAACAAGCCTTTTGTGATATCCAATTGATGGATGAATCTCTTCTAACCTCCAACAATCCTTTAAAATCAATCTTTCAAGACATGGAAGGCCTTCAAAATCTGGTGTCTTGATTATGTTTCTTGAATCAGAGAGATCAAGAATTTTCAAATTTGGTAGATGCTGTTTCAAGACAAGTAGCAAAAGTCAAAAAAATCGGCAAGTATACAATAATAACAACCTCTAACATGCATAGTAAATTCATTTCTTAAAATATCATGTCATTTTTACATCATATCGTCTAAAAGTCACCTCGATCCTGGTCAGAATGTTATATTATAGACAATTTGTTATATTAAATTTATTACTTCTCCCAATATCATCAAAAGTTTCCTTAAAGCATTTGGCATGCGTATAATGTTGACTATTCAGGAAATCGAAACTAAGCTAATCGACTCCTAATTTCGTAGAGAAAGCATGATATGTATTTTTGTTAATGTATATAAACCTCTATTTATAGAGATGTCTAAGACTCAATAACCACCATTTAACAAACAACTAACTAAATTCAATTAACTCATTAGTAACTCTAATAACTAATTATGTTCATTTTATGATTCATTTCACAGTTGCATTGCAATGGTAATTTTTGAAACTGCAATATTTACCTACCTTACACCCTTCCCAGAGTTCTTTTTGCTTGCTTTGTTTCAACACTAGACAACGAAGCTTTGTTGGCTGAAAATTTGATGGGAATGAAGATGCCAGATGCCCTTTCAACACTATCCATCGAAGGTTCTTCATGTTTGCAACAACATCAAGTAGACCTGGATGGCTAATTATATACCTTGGCAAATAAGCTAATACTTCATTTTCCTGTGTTAATTAATCAAAGGAACCAAACTGTGTCAGTAACGCTATAGACAAACGTCATTAGATGCACATATACAAAATTTATTTTTGCAAAGTTAATTTAACCATTGAGGGTGCAGCTGCTCCCATAGCACAAAGCTCATCCAAATCTTTCCAATTCCAAATCCTGCTATGCTTTTCCGGATTATTAGGGTGTTCCCCTCTAACAATGTAGTGGGCCATTTCTTCTATCAAGTCATGCATCTCAAATCTTCCTTCTTTTGAAACTTTTATGAGGGATTTTTGTTCCAACACCTTTAACCCTATAACAGGGTGAAAATTACAAGCATCAAGCACCATCATTGCACGATCCATATCCCATGAGGCCAGTCTCCTCATGAAACATGCAACATCTAGGAATAAGTCTTTTTGGTAGGGTTCAAGTCCATCATAACTTATTTTGAGTCTCTCCATGACCTTATCTTCTGGGATGCATTTTAACTTGGCCAAGGTACTCTTCCACTCATCCTTGTCTTTGTCATATAGAAAAGAACCTAGAACTTTGAGCGCTAACGGAAGCCCATCAGCATAAGAAACTACACACAATGAAAGCCTCTCATAATCTTCAATAGGTTTATCTTTGTGATATGCATGTCTATTGAAGAGCTTGATTGCTTCGTAATGTGATAACAAACTCACTTCGTAAATATTTGTGTGAGCCCTGGAGGATAGCAAATGCTTATCTCTGGTAGTAATTATTATCCGGCTTCCCTCACCAAACCAATCATGGGATCCCGCTAACGCCTCAAGTTGCTCAGGATCATCAACATCATCGAGAACAACTAAAACCCTTTTGTGACGTAGCCTTCTCTTTATCATGCTTCTTCCTTCTATCTCACTGTCTACCACCACAGTTGTTTTCAAAGCAACTGATAGAATTTTTTCTTGCAGCTTTTTCAAACCATGCTTGCTTGATTCCTCACGAATATTTTCAACAAGGCAGCAAGCTTCAAATTGGTGAGAGATCTCCATATAAGCAGCAGATGCGAGAGTAGTCTTACCACCACCCCCAACTCCCCATATTCCAACCATGCGCACGCCACCCGACCCAATTTCCAACTTTGATATAAGATCTTGTAAGCGGGTCTCTATTCCGATCAGGTCTTCATTATCGTTTGTATTTAGTGAAGAAAGCCTAGAAGAAATTGTACCAACAATGTCCCTGATGCATTTTGCTTCATGGCTGCACGAAGGGTACATAAGGATATTTAGTAGTAGTTCCCACTCACTTATTCTTTTTAGAGTTAACTGCCATTTTCGTCCCTGTGGTTTGGTCACTTTGGCCATTTCAGTCCATTTTTCAAAAATGCGCCATTTTCGTCCCCCACGTTCTGGAAAGGTGCCATTTCAGTCCAAAAATCATAACCCAGTTAGTAAATAAGGACTGATTGTGTAAATTTGTAACATAAAGGACCATTTAAGTAAATATTAAACACCACCACCACTAGCCCTGCCACCACCACCACTCCGCTGCCACCACCACCGCCACCACAGCCCTGCCACCACCACCACTCCGCTGCCACCACCACCACCACCACCACTAGCCCTGCCACCACCACCACTCCGCTGCCACCACCACCGCCACCACCGCCACCACCGCCACCACAGCTCTGCCACCACCACCACTCCGCTGCCACCACCACCACCACCGCCACCATAGCCCTGCCACCACCACCACTCCGCTGCCACCACCACCGCCGCCACCGCCACCACAGCCCTGCCACCACCACCACAGCCACCACAGCCCTGCCACCACCGCCACCACAGCCGGTTCATCATCATATCAGACGAGAGAGGGAGAAAGTCGGAGAGAGAGAGAGAGATAACGAGGCGGGAGAGAGAACCGGCGACGGTGGGGCTGCCTTCCCCAGATGATGACGATGATGACGTTGATGGTGGTGGTTCCGGCGGCGGCGGTGGTGACCATGCTACTGTTCATTGTCTTCCCCAAAACGGTCAACAGAAGTCAAACGGCCTAATTCTCGATCAATACCGGATAATATTCAAATTAAACTTGCAGAAACATTGTACAAGTATAAACATACCGATTGGGTGATTAAAACCGATCCGGTATCGCGTGCAACGGCGTGGCGACAGTCTCCGGCAACGGGTATTCCGGCGAGACTTGCAGACGATGAACAGAGGGTATGGTGGTGGTCTCAGGGCTGTGGTGGTGGTCTCAGGGCTGTGGTGGCAGGGCTGTGGTGGTGGTGGCAGGGCTGTGGTGGCGGTGGCGGCGGTGGTGGTGGCAGCGGAGTGGTGGTGGTGGCAGGGCTGTGGTGGTGGTGGCAGCGGAGTGGTGGTGGTGGCTGGGCTGTGGTGGCGGTGGTGGCGGTGTTGGTGGCAGCGGAGTGGTGGTGGTGGCAGGGCTAGTGGTGGTGGTGTTTAATATTTACTTAAATGGTCCTTTATGTTACAAATTTACACAATCAGTCCTTATTTACTAACTGACTTAACTGGGTTATGATTTTTGGACTGAAATGGCACCTTTCCAGAACGTGGAGGACGAAAATGGCGCATTTTTGAAAAATGGACTGAAATGGCCAAAGTGACCAAACCACAGGAACGAAAATGGCAGTTAACTCTTCTTTTTAAATTACCAATTGTACAACTGAAATTGGATTTAAATTGCTAAATGTCAAGTATGAGATTTATTTAATTTCAAGTTAAAAAAGACACAAAAACAATGCATGTGAAATTAAAATGGGGAGTAACACGAACGTCTTCTTAACACTTTTAGCATTTTTGCGTCAGGGAATTTTTGTAACAGTTTGGTTTGGTTTAGGTGGGGTGGCACTTGGCACCATGAATTAAACATCCTTTTAACACTTTCCTTTGAATTTTATAAATTATTGATATTAATGTGTTCGTTGCAAAAGTTGCTAGGTGCTCCCAGGTCGGTTGAATGGGGAGTTGTTAGTAGTCAACCTAGGCGAAGAGTACTCGGACATGTTAAATTATAATGAAGTTAGTTTTCGGGAAACTATATACATGTCAAATATCATAAGTTTGGTAATATTAAAAAAAATACGTGAATACCAATATAAATAAAAAGAAATACATGTTCAAATAGTAAAGTATTTCAAAAATTAATATTCATTCTTTAATATAACATATACAGAAATTAAGTTTCATTTTTTAAGTCAAACTCAGCCTGAGTTGACCTACTAGATCCGATTCCACCAGAGTCGACCGCTTGATTGATTCCGAGTAATTAG
Organism: Helianthus tuberosus; assembly: GCA_030545235.1. Taxonomy (NCBI): domain Eukaryota; kingdom Viridiplantae; phylum Streptophyta; class Magnoliopsida; order Asterales; family Asteraceae; genus Helianthus; species Helianthus tuberosus. Next base: position 1,657,239 of record JARYGA010046105.1, read on the forward strand.
GTGGAGTTAAAGAAAATCGCATTAGCAACCTACGCGATTACGACCTTGTTTTACAACATTGGTTAGATCTATTTAAATATGTTAAAAAGTAAATAATTATGATTGTAACTAGTTTTTCAGTAAACCCGACTAGGGATGAACTCGGTACCGGTACCGAAAATCCCCAAAAGTTGGTACCGGTACCGGTACTACTGAATATACACGGTACGGTTCGGTACCGGTATTTGAGGGTAAAAACCGGTACCAAAAATGTAAAAAGTCGGGCACCGAATCGGTACCGAAAATGTATCCGGTTCGGTAAATTCGTTACCGATACCGGTTCGGTACCGGATACCATTTGCTCATCCCTAAACCCGACTACTTTCAACTTAAGTGACCCACTGTAAAGTTTCAACAATAAAAACAAAACTTAAATCTACTCGTTATAGAATGCAAATATCTAGAGCATAAAAATGTTTTAAATAAAAATAAAAAAAAAGAGAAAATTACCTGTTTTCATCGATGACCCATCCAGAAAGATTGCCAGCCTTTTCCAGAGCTTTTCTCCATGATTCAACTTTGTGCTTATTTTCCCTCTTATGTTTTGTAAATGCTTCTCCATATTTCCCCTTTTGTTTTCTAACATCCGATGGATCTACAAAATAAAATATGGGCTCAACGATTTGCCCTCTGGTGTCCACGCACTCCATAATATGTGCAAGCTCGTCCAAGCACCAAGATGAATCTGCATAGTTTTTAGAGAATACAACTACGGCTATCCGTGATTCTTGGATAGCTTTCAAGAGGGCTGGACCGATTCGCTCACCCCGAGGAAGTGTTTCATCATCCTTGTATGTTTGGATTCCTTGTTGTACCAGATCCTTGTAGAGATGATCCACAAAGTTCTTGCGGGTGTCTTCCCCTCTGAAACTCAGAAATACTTCATGTTTCAATGAGTGAGAAGAGGAGGAGGATGAAGATGCCATTGATCTGTAGATCAGAATTTGTTTGGAATTAGTATAATAAAAGCAAGAGTATGAATCTGCCATTAAAACTTTACTTTTTTTTTTCTTTCCCAAAAGTGAAGCAGAATGCTATTTTTTTTTTTTTCAAAAAGGCATAAGAGTAATACTAAATCAAACACTTAATTAAAAAACTGATGATTCAGCACCTGCTTTGCACGTCTTCTTCTTTGGAAGACATTGGGCTGTGTTGTTGATGGCGATCGGAGGATCTTCTGAAGAAAACGGAAACGATGTAGTAGACGGTGACACCGGTGGCGAATACAGTGAAGAAAGTAGTGGGAGAGAGTCCGGTGATGGCTTCTTTCAGAGTCTCCATAAGTTCAGCAGCCATTGTTGATGATGAGTGTTTTGATGGTCTTGTTTCTCTGGTTCAGAGTCTCCTGGTGTGTGTGTATGTGAGTAAATAGATACATATAGACATTATTATTGTTTGGGTAGGTACAAAAGTGGTCCCTATCAACTACTTTGTGTCATTTACACATCATGCGAATGAAATTAGTCGGAAGGTCCTTTAGATCTCTTTATTTTTCTTTCAACTTTGTTGACCTACTTTATCACAAAAAGCTTAACACATGATTAAAAAAAGCCGTAAACGAGCTAAGCTACTCACGAGCTACTCAAGATCACCTAAAAATAAGGTTGTTTAGTATATGAGCACGAACACGAGCTTCACTTATGGAGCTCGACTATGCGTATATTTACATAAATATAACTTGAGTTAAATGCTTGGTTGGTCCCTGTGGTTCGTGAAAATTGCAGACTTGGTCCCAGTGGTTCACTAATTACATGCGTGGTCCCAAAAGTTGTCATAAATGAACTTGGTTGGTCCCCTGACCTAACCTCTGTTAAATTTCTTAACTACATGTAAAATGTTCATTTTACCCCTGAGATTAAAAAATAAAACAATTAAACTACTAGGATCAAGTTTGAAATTTTTGCATACCACATGGATCAACCAAGCATTTAACTCATATAACTTTTATACTAAATGTGTGTGCATACCTCAAATCTTCACATTTAAATCAGAAAATAAAACATAACAATGAAGTTATTCATTCATGATTTACGGGCTTTCCTCAATGCATCCCAACTTTAGAAATTTGCCCAAAAAGTTTGTTAATACCCAATTTTTCTGTTAAATTTTGATTTATTCAAAAAACATGTAGTCATTGCTTGTTAGAAATAAAAAAAAATGTTAGAAATAAAAAAAAATCTTTCACACGAGCATGGGCATTGCTTGCTCATCAATTTTTTCTTTTATTATCCAATAACAAATGATGTATTTCTGGAACAGATTGTTATTTGAACTCTAATGTCATGGTTTATGTGACCATGTTCTGTTTTTGTTATTTCGTCGATTATGACCGTATTAAACTTTTGATAAAAGAAGAGAGAAAGCTTTACAAAGAATGTGAGGGGAAGGGTAATCGAACCTGCCACCATGTGGCTGGAAGCAGAGAGCTTTTCCGCTGCAACCGTCATTCAACTTTCCCTATAAGTTCATCTCTTAATATTATTATGGGTTCACTCTAGGTTTTTATATATAATTGCTACTAAAATTTTGAAATTTAGTGGGTTCACGTGAACACGTAACGATATATGTAGGTCTGGCCCTGGTTATCACTAGCGTTTCGCGACGGGTTCGGAACATAGAAAAAAATAAGCAAAACGCAAACTTAACGATAAAAAAACCATACTGCGATGGTATATTCGAAAATCATAAAAGAGTACGTCCCAGTATATGTAGGTCCGGCTAGGGGAGGATCTAGTCGCCTACTCCTTGTGTACAAACACGCCCGGTTGTGCGGAATCCAACCGGAGATGCAAACCGAGATAGAGATGAACAAGAACACGAAAACACAAGACGCGTATACCGTTTAACACAATCGTATATTCAAACCGAAAGAGTTTTGTTACAGAAATGTATCATAAGAATTACAAACAAACTCTCGGTTCTCTCTTGTGTCTGCCTCTCTTGTTCCGGTTCTCACACACACACCACCGAAAACAAGTGTTTTCGGTATATATAGTTCTGCACATGTTGTGCGATTGGGCTTGGGGTTCAGCCCAATGTTGGAAGCCCATGAAGCTGATTGGTCCATAACTCCATGTTACATGCACGTCCAGCAAGTTTAAATATGCACATTGTATTTAGTCAACATGAGTGACATCATCATGACATCATCATGATGATGTCATGATGATGTGGCAGCGGGAACCGGCTCGCGGCACTCCGTGCTTCGCGTGACGAACTCTGGGACGCACGACGGAGGAAAGTCGTGACGTCGGGCTTGAGCCGAACCTAACCGGGTCGAACCGAAACGAGTTGAACCGAACCAAGTCGCGTCCACATAATATGTATCAACAAACTCCCCCTTGGACGCTACTCGTGAGGTTCATCTTCCATGTCTTCCATGTCGGAGGATCTTCAAAGTCTTCACGTCTTGAAAGCAGAAAGTGTATCAACAAACTCCCTTTTTTATGTAGGAAGTGTGTTGACAAACTCCCCCTTAACATAAGCTCCCCCTTGAGTTATGCTCGTGAAATACTTGTTCTTTATGGATTGAGATCCTTGTGGTGTTGATGATGGTCAGCGGCAACTCGATCATCTTCATCACTTGAGTACCTTCACATCGTGTCTTCATTCCGAAGCTTGTCATCGACCATGTTCTCCTTGCCTTTAGAATCTGCACATGCAAGAAATCTAAACGCGTAATGAGAACAACTGCTTGGAATATAGTTTAAGATAAACAAATAACACACATGTGACCATTGTTTAATCAAACACCGTCCGACAGTTTGAAAGTTTAAAATACTTTATCCATTTCAAATTTTAACTTTCAACACTTTGCAAATTTCGACCGTTTATGAAGATTTAGTCGTTTTGGTTTTCATTCAGGTTTCAGGCAACGAAGACTCGAGATCCAACATCGTACGATCGAAAATAAAATAGAAATAAAATCTTTTTGGCTTTTAGAAAGTTTATATTAAAACACACCTAAAATCTTTTTGGTATTTTTGAATATTTCAAATGTAAAGACTGGAAGCAGTAAATAAATATATACAAAGATGCAGAAACTGAAAGCATTAAATAAATATTTACAGACATTCTTTTTGTGAGTTTCGAGGGTAAGAGAATCATATCAGTGTACGGTCATGTCAAAACACTCTCTTTGTTCAATTAGTTAACGTTTAGATAAGCATCCTATAACGATTATCGGTATCGTTGTCCACTTAAGCTCAACTTATCAGATGTAATCATGGCGAGGGGATACGTTAAGGTATGATTTATACTTACCGACCGGTGTTCATCCACATCACGACACATTCCCGTATCAAGGTATGCACGAGGGTTCATCTTACCGGTGAGTATACCGATTATCATCTGTTTGACCGTATATGATGTGAGATTCTCACTTATTTTGATTTGAAAACAAGCCCTATGTGATAGAATCACTTATTGATGAGGAACTTGATTTTCGGATGCATGAGGGCACAGAAGCAAGTCCGTGAACAGGTCAGTACTTTCGTACAGCAGAGAGACGAACTTGACTCCCGGATAAATGTGATATATTATCACTTATTTGGGGACATGTGATTGTTGATCACTTATTGAGGTCGAATGCAATATGTACACGTATGTATAGTATCATGGAAGATCTAGACTTGCGTCCCCGTTACTTTTCGGTAAAAGATACAACCATGATACCCAGATGATAAGCAGCATAAAGACCGAATATTTCAGAACCTCGGCAATCTATCAAACGAAATTTCGGTACTAAGACCATATGCCAATGAATGGTTCCCACCTGGTCTTCAGTCGATTTAAGTTTATATCACCCTGCACACTTTAAAATGATTGTGAGCCTACCGATACATCTTATATAGAGCTGCTTATCGTTTTTCATTTAAGGTTTAAAGAGGTTTAGACAGACCACTGATGTACTATCATTTTCTTTTTTGCTCGCCAGGAAACTCATTTTTGCTTTTCTATTGTTTTTGTGTTTTTGAAATTTTTCGATGTTTTTGGATTTTCAAATTTTTGGATTTACTCCCCCTAAAATCAACAAACTAAGACAAATTTAAAACACAAAGATATTTACAAAAATGATTTTCCGATGTTGGTTTTACTCTTGCTTGACCTTAATGCCGTTTACCAGTAATAAATAGTCAAATCTTGATTTGTCAAATGCTTTGGTAAAAAGGTCGGCACGTTGGTCATCGGTGTGGATGTAAGCAACATCGATTAGCTTTTTCTCAAAGCAATCACGTATGAAGTGATACTTAATTTCGATGTGCTTAGTCTTTGAATGCTGTACAAGATTTTTAGTGATCTGTAAGGCAGCAGAATTATCAACGTAAATAGGAGTAGTTAGGAATTCAAAACCGTAATCACGCATTTGTTGTTGGATCCATAGGACTTGGGAGCAACAACTTGAGGCAGCAATGTATTCAGCTTCGCATGTTGATGTAGCGACGCACGTCTGTTTCTTGCACTGCCATGTGACTAGGCGATTTCCCAAAAACTGACATCCAGCCGTTGTGGATTTGCCGTCGATTTTGCATCTGCCAAAATCAGAATCACTGAATGCGATCAAGTCAAAGTTATTATCCCTAGGGTACCATAGACCGGTGTCAGGGTAACCCTTCAAATAACGAAAAATCCTTTTGACAGCTGCAAGATGTGAGGCCTTCGGGTTGACTTGATATCTGGCAAGCAGGCACGTTGGGTACATTATATCTGGTCTTGATGCTGTGAGGTACATAAGAGATCCGATCATCGCGCGGTAGTATGAGGGGCTAACAGCTTCACCCTTCAAGTCTGGAGTAATTCCGTGATTTTGCGGCAATGGGGTACCGATGGGCGTTGCATCAGACATCTGGAACCGGCTCAAGATGTCACCAACATATTTAGTCTGATGGATGAATATTCCAGACTCAGTTTGTTGCACTTGTAGGCCCAAAAAGAAAGTCATTTCCCCCATAGCACTCATCTCGAATTTATCCTGCATGATGCGCTCGAAATTCCTACACAAAACATCATTAGTAGAACCAAAAATAATATCATCAACGTATACCTGTACCAGTAGAAGATCTCCATCTTGTTCTTTGATGAAAAGAGTACAATCGATAAGACCTCTGCGAAATCCATTCTCCAGCAGATAATTAGATAAGGTTGCGTACCAAGCTCGCGGTGCTTGATGTAGACCATATAGAGCTTTGTTGAGCAACCAAACCCGATCGGGATGGATAGGATCTTCAAAACCTGGAGGTTGTTCGACGTACACCTCTTCTTCCACCACACCATGTAAGAATGCACTTTTCACGTCCATCTGGTAAACCTTGAATCCTTTGAATGAGGCATAGGCCAGAAAGATTCGAATTGCTTCCAGACGTGCAACAGGTGCATACACTTCGTTGTAGTCGATCCCTTCAATCTGACGAAAACCTTGAACGACTAATCTTGCTTTGTTTCGAATAACAACTCCACGGTCATCCTTTTTGCATTTAAACACCCAACGGGTACCAATCTTCTTGTAACCAGCAGGTTTCTCTACGAGTTTCCAGACACCAAGCTTCTGGAATTGTTGCAGTTCTTCCTGCATTGCTTCAACCCAAGAGCTATCTTTCAAAGCATCTTTCCAAGTTCTTGGCTCTTCCTGTGCGACATAACACGCGAAAGACCAATCATTTTGTTGACCAGATTCTCGGATAGTTGCATACAAGCCTGCATTGTTGTTGTTTCGCAACATGTTTCTTGTTTGAACGCCACTTTGTACATTTCCGATGATGTTTTGTTGAGGATGGGTATTGTGAATCCTTGTTTCTGGATTATCTTGAACTGGAATATTTGTACCCAGATTGTTGAGATTGAGATCAACAATCAATTCAAGGCCCGGAATTGACGAAGAGGATGATGCAGTAGCTTCAGCTGTTCTAGGGACATCCACTGGAGGTGTACCTTCTGAAGTACCATGTACTGCTGTTGTTGGAGCTTCTTGATCTGCATCGAGAAATTCATCATCCTCTGAAGATTCGTTCAATTCGGTAGCATCGTGAAAATCCTCATTGTCGAGAGCATTATTGTTCACCGAAGATGGTTCTTGATTGACAAGAATTGGACGAACCAACGGTGAATCTGTTGCATTATCACTCTCGAAAAACATCCTTGTCGCAGCATTTTCTTCAACTGCTTCAACATTGATCGAATTGAAAAATTCATCGTACTCAAACATCCAAGGCTGACCAGGACATTTGACTGGTAAAGTGTGCCTTTGTACTCTGACTTCAGACCATTCCTCGACCCTTTTAGTCTCTAGATTCCAGACTCTTAAGTTCGGGGTGGAATACCCAAGAAAGTATCCCTCAATTGCTCTTGCCCCAAACTTTCCATTAGGATCGATTATTGTGCACGGAGCTCCAAACGGTTCAAGATATGACAAATCTGGTTTCCGTTTGTTAATAAGCTCAAAGCAGGTCTTGTTGTGCCTTTTGACTGTAAGGACTCGGTTCAACGTATAACATGCAGAGGCCACAGCTTCAGTCCAGAATGGAATCGGCAATTGTGACTCTACCAACATTGTCCTAGCAGTCTCGATCAATGTGCGGTTCTTACGTTCAGCGACGCCATTCTGTTGAGGAGTGTAAGCTGCACTAAATTCGTGAAGAATACCTTTTGAAGTGCAAAACTCCGCCATGGCATGATTTTTGAATTCAGTACCATTGTCGCTACGTATCCGCCTAACCTTCAAATTATAAAGATTCTCAATCTGAATGATCAAGTTTTTGATAATACCGAAGGTTTCGCTCTTGTGTGCCATGAACGCCACCCACGAGAATCTTGAATAATCATCAGTTATCACGAGGCAATATTGATCATTCCTAATACTTTTGTGCTTGACAGGACCGAACAAATCCATGTGCAAACGTTCAAGAGGAACAGCCACCGTGTTGATTTTCTTTGTAGGGTGTCGCTTCTTCGTTTGTTTTCCTTTCTGGCACGAAACACAGACGTCTTGAAGATGGAAGTTTTTAAGAGGAACACCATTCACCAATTCATTTGACACCAAATGATTCATTTTGCGTAAGTGAATGTGACCCATTCGCCTGTGCCAAGAGATTGTGTCTTTTTCTGTGGCTTTGGAAACGAAACAAGTTGCTTGTGCAGACGTTGTGATAGCTTGGCTCATATCAAGGACATACAAATCATTTATCCTTGGAGCCGACAAGAGAATCCATTCTTTTGGAATTTTGAAGCCGGGTTTCAGCACATAACATCCATTTGCATCAAAGTGTACTGAGAACTGCTTATCACAAATTTGAGAAACACTAAGAAGATTGTGATCAAGTTGTTGTACGAAGTTGATCTTATCAAAGCTAACAACCCCGTTGGAAATCATTCCTTCACCCGTAATATATCCGCCTTTATCTCCAGCAAAAGCAACATAACCTCCTCTAATAGATTTGACGTCGTAGAGAAGCTTCATGTCGCCTGTCATGTGCCTGGATGCCCCACTATCAACAATCCAATGACTACTGATAGTTCCTCCTGGAACACCCTGCACATGAACTCACATAATTAGTTGGAGATGGGGACCCAAGCCATTGTGGTCTTGGGTCTTCCATTTTCATCAACAACAATAACCTCTATTCTTTGATGATTCGAAAATTGTGATGGTCCCCCTGAATTTGTGGTTATTTTAGGTTTCCATGTCTGTTGAAATTTACCAGTTTGATTGTTTGAAAGTTTAACTTCGTGATTGTTTGAAGTTTTTGAAAATTTTGAACTTTCTGGTTTAACTGGAACCGTTTGTTTTTGAACCACTTCATTTTTAAGTGCCTTTTCAACCACCTTGACTTGTTGGCGTTTCTGTTTCTTTTCCCTTTCTCTTACAAGTCGGGGATCTTGTTTTACAGAAACAGATCGCTTTTGGTGATTGCGTTCACGGGGATCATCTTCTTTGGCTTTTAATTTATGAAGATACGGGCAATTTCTGACAATGTGCCCAATTGTACCACATTCAAAACATGATCTTCGTTCAACAAACCCCGAAGTATCATGTGATCGTCTTACCGATGATGAACTTTGTGATCCCGAGGTACTAGGTTTTGAACTACTTGGTTCATTCCTTTTCATCACTGTTGCTTTCTTGACAAAATCTAAGTTAGATTGATTTTCAAATGTTGCAATTTTGTCCGTTCCCTTAGATTTCACAAAGTTCACATTCTTTTTCTTCTTCTGATTCGGCTTCCTTTGACCTTGAGCCGGTAATTTTCCTTTTGGCTTGGTATGGTTTTGCTGTTTTTGCACTGTTGATAATTTCTGATTGCCAAATTGTTTTCTCACTTCAACCTTTGGAATAGGAGGGCACTGTGTTACTGTAACACGTGATCCTGTCTTTCCCAAAAACTTACTTGTTGAATTTTCAAAGACTTTACTGATTAATGATTGATTAACATTCTTAATAGGAAAATCTTTGTCAGAATAAATTTTATCATCACCAACAAGAGTGTACAGCAAATCCACACTCTCCGACCCTTTTTCAGACGAGGACTCGATTGCAACAGTCTTAGCGGGTTTTGCAGGAGGATCACACAGAATATGATTCTCAAGAGGTATGTCCTCTTCGTTTATCACCGCATCAGACTTTGCTGAATCAGTATCATCAGACTCATCATCAGAAGAATCAACATCCTCAATCACAACTGGAGGATCCTGATTCTGTTCAGCAGTTACAAATGTATCTGCTGACACATCTGAATCTGATGATACTTCTTTCTTGTATCCGAGTCCTGCTGCAAATTCCTCAACGTCCAAAGGAACAGATGGTTCAAAATGAGTTCTATACTCCTCATCAGGCAGTGCATCAAAATTGTTTCTCACGGGTGGTGGACATTTCTTGTAACCTATGCATGTGACATCCCGTTTCTCTTTCTGAACATCAATGATGTGATCCAACACATAGCTAGAGCTCAAATAACTGTCTAACTTGAGTCGGATCGCCTCACTTTCTGTTTTAACACAAGCCATTTCCTTTTGCATTACCTCAAGACGAGTTATATAAAGGTTAATGTCAGTTTGTTTTCTGGAAACCATTTTTGTCAGCTCTGTTTTATCTTTCTTTAATGTTTCAATCATTGACTTAAATTCCTTTTCATGGTTCTCATAAAACATGTTGGCTTCTGTGCACTTGGAAAGATCAACGGTCAACTTTTGATTGTGGATGAATGTCACATCATATTTCTCTTGCAAAGCCTCGTGTTTGCTTTGCAATTCACACCACTTATCATTCAAAGAAACATGTTTGTCTTGCAAGTCAAACAAACTAGCTTGTAAAGCATCATGTTTGCCTTGCAACTCAGACATGTTTGCATCCAAATCAGCACATTTAACATGCAATCTATCACAATTATCACAGATATCAGCAGTGGGTTCATCGACACATACCTGACTTGATGAACTGTCGACATTAGCCATAAAGGCTGAATGGAGAGAAGACGAAGAATAAGCAGCTTGATCCACCAAGATAGATCTTCTTTCAGTTCCTGCTGCAGCTTCTTCCAAAATCTCATCAATGTCTGTATCGACTGACGCACTTGATGTCTCATCCACCTGATCATTGCCTGAAGTGGAGGATTCTTCATCTGAACTTCCACTGTAACCGGAGCTGTCTTCATCTTCAGAAGATTCACTACCATTGGTGGAAGATTCTCCACCACTGGCGTGTATAAGATCCTTGACAACTTCAGCAAAACAAGCTGTTCCATCTGGAGCATCATTTCCCAACTGGATTGACCAATCACAGCCTTCATCTACTTGAACCATAAGTGCCTGGTTGGCATTAGATGGTCCTGCTTAACTCTGGTTGTTGACAGACACCAGTGTGCGCTCGTTGTTCCTTGCTTGGTTCTGATTTGCCCTGTTGCCTTGACCTCTGAAAGGATTTTGGTTCCCATGTTGAGATGGCCTCGTACATTCACGTTTGAAATGACCACGTTCACCACAATTGAAGCATTTAACAGCCTGCTTATCAAACCCATACTTGGTGTCTTTCTTGCTTTCCAAGCTGGTTCTGCCAGTTCTCTCCATGAAATCCTTTGCTCGCCTAACAGCACTTGCAAAGGCCCACTTGATGTCCATCATTTCCATCTCCTCTTTATCGATCTGCTGATAGTCTTCTTGCGTCAGATTAATGTTACCAATCTGACCTTCCACTAATCCACAGTATGCGCTCACCAAAGTGTTTAGCAGCTCCATGTGTTCCTTTGCTACTTCCACACTGACTTTAGAAAAGCTTGAGGTGTCGAGCCGTACTGTATTTGGCTTTGATTGTTGACCAGCAGATGATGTGCTTCCATAACATGCTTGCTGTTGAGGAGGAAGAGGATTCCCATACATGTCTGTTGGTCCGGTAGATTGAGGAGGAAGTGGATTCCCATACATGTCTGTTGATCCGGTAGATCGAACAGGTAATGGATTTCCGAACATATCAGTTGGTCTGAGAGGTCGTTGGCTTTGTTGTTGTGGTACTGATTGAGGGACTGGTTCCAGCAGATTTCCATACATGTCTGTCTTTGGAGGGACCGGAACTTGGATAGTATTGCCATACATGTCAGTGCTAGTCACAAACGCTGTTTGAACTGGAGCATGCGAAGAAGGTTTCGTAGAAGTGCTAGAAGTTCCATAATACATTTCAGGATTTTGTGGCACTGGAACTCTTTTTGCCTTGAGAGTTTCTTCCTGATTCTTGTTTTCCAGGATTTGAACAAAGTCATTGAAGCTTGTTGTAGCTAAAGTGCCATTGTACTTCATGATTTCCAAGAAAGTATTCCATTGAGGTGGCAACGCATCTGCAAACTTTTTCACAATCTCTGCAGAAGTTGTAACAACCCCAAAATTTGCAAATTCAGTCAGCAAATGATTAAATCGACTTGTCAAATCACCTAACGACTCATTCTCCATACAAGTAAAACCATCAAACTCTTTCTTTAGCAGTTCTTTTCTCAATTGACGTGTCGCTTCATTTCCCACGCCCCTTGTCTTCAATGCGTCCCACAACCTCTTCGTTGTCTTGTAACTGACAAATTGATGATAAATATCTTTACTCAACGCCTGAGTAAGAATGGCATATGCTTTCTTTTCCAAATCATAGACCTTCTTCAGATCTTCCGTAAGATCTGCAAACGTAGCAGCAGATGATGCGGCAACCTCTATTGTTTGATCGAAATCTGTAATGAACCGCAACCACAATTCTGTATTTTGACCAAGAACGTATGTATGAAATCTATCAATCCATCCTGGATATTCATATAAGTGCATCAACTTTGGAGGCCGATTCAAACTTCCGGTTTCGCTATCGCTTAAGAGTATGCTTTGAATACTTGGAGTTTGATTTGATAGACGACGAAAATGAGCCCAAACAGAAACCCAATTTTTTGTTGTGCGAGCCCAGTTTTCTTGTGCGACTAATAAGAAGCCCAACTAAAAGTAAACAGAAGCCCAATTCAAGTTGTGTAAGCCCAAATATTGTGTGAGTAGATATCTTGTGCGATTACAATCAGAAGCCCAAAATAATTTTCCACTTTTTATTTCAAGCCCACTATCTTATGGAGGCCCAGTTCTTGTGCGTGTAAACTGCCTCTTGTGCGATTGATAAATCATGTGCAATTAAATAACTTGGTCTGAAGGAATCAAAAGCCCAAATAGAAGTCCAGCTACGATCCAAATTGTTGTGCGACTGAAATCAGCTTGTTCGATCCTGTTAACTCGCTGGCTTCTCTTAATTTCGCTGGCTTTATTAAGTTCGCTGAATTTCGCTGCCTATTCTCGATATTACGATGATCAGAAAAATCGCCGAAAAACCGTGATAATCTCGCTGAGGACGATTACACGGTTACCAAAGTCGCCTTTGGATTTGAGTTCGCCGGGTCAAGCAATTTCGCTGGTTACTGAAATCAAATTCGCTGAATTCAAATTCGCTGAAATCAAATTCGCGGAAATCAAATTCGCTGGTTATGGACTTTCTATCACTGACACAAAGTAACCTTCTTTTCAACTCAAACTTTCTATCATAATATGTCTAAACTCCTGACACAATCAGACCCACTCCGGCTATACCATACTCAAATTACCAACCATGCAAGGTGATGTACTATTATAATCCAATAACAATTTTCAATGCACTAACACTTTCAAAAATAATTGACCAAGATCAAAAGAGTAGATTTTATGTAGAACACTTGAAGCTTGGTTGAAGATATGAAGACACAACCCAGAAAATTTAAATTTTCCGGTAAACTAAAGAGTTTTCCGGTGAACCGACAAATTTCCGAAACGCGGTTTTGCTCAAAACTTCAATAAAAACCAACTTTTAACATCTGAGAATGAAAAATAACAAGGTTTTTATGTGAACTTCCAGCAAAAAATGCAGATTTTCGAAGCTAAAAACAGAAATTTCCAGAAAATACAAGCTTCTAAAACCCGAAAAACAACCCGAACACAACTCGGTTTTAACAAGGAGAAGAGCCAAGGCTCTGATACCACTTGTAGGTCCGGCTAGGGGAGGATCTAGTCGCCTACTCCTTGTGTACAAACACGCCCGGTTGTGCGGAATCCAACCGGAGATGCAAACCGAGATAGAGATGAACAAGAACACGAAAACACAAGACGCGTATACCGTTTAACACAATCGTATATTCAAACCGAAAGAGTTTGTTACAGAAATGTATCATAAGAATTACAAACAAACTCTCGGTTCTCTCTTGTGTCTGCCTCTCTTGTTCCGGTTCTCACACACACACCACCGAAAACAAGTGTTTTCGGTATATATAGTTCTGCACTTGTTGTGCGATTGGGCTTGGGGTTCAGCCCAATGTTGGAAGCCCATGAAGCTGATTGGTCCATAACTCCATGTTACATGCACGTCCAGCAAGTTTAAATATGCACATTGTATTTAGTCAACATGAGTGACATCATCATGACATCATCATGATGATGTCATGATGATGTGGCAGCGGGAACCGGCTCGCGGCACTCCGTGCTTCGCGTGACGAACTCTGGGACGCACGACGGAGGAAAGTCGTGACGTCGGGCTTGAGCCGAACCTAACCGGGTCGAACCGAAACGAGTTGAACCGAACCAAGTCGCGTCCACATAATATGTATCAACAGTATACGAATACAAATTATTCCAACAAATTCACCCCAAAATATATATAAAGATAAATACGACGGTCGTGCATTACAGCTAGGGGTGAAAACGAGCCGAGCCGAGCCCGAGCTCGACCAGGCTCGAGCTCGAGCTCGATTAACTTATGAGAGCTCGGGCTCGAGCTCGGCTCGATTCGAGCTTTATTTTCAAAGCTCGAGCTCGGCTCGTTGGTATTTTCTCAAGCTCGAGCTCGGCTCAGCTCGTTTATTATCTATTAATTAATGTATTAAATAAAAATAATATATATAATAGACTTTTTAGGCTCGCGAGCTCGATAAGTGAAGCTCGGGCTCAGGCTCGTTTACTAAATAAGGTTATTTTTAGGTTTGAGGTCAGCTTGTAAACAAGTTTAAATAAGCTCGGCTCGACTCGGCTCGTTTACACTAAGGCTCGACGAGCCTAACGAGCTTCACGTGCGAGGCTCGAGCTCGGGCTCGATAACAACCGAGCTTTATTTTAGGCTCAAGCTCGGCTCGGGCTCGATAAAGCTCGACTCGTTTCGAGCTTTTTTTCGAGCCGATCTCGAGTAGCTCGCAAGCCGTTCGGCTCGTTTGCACCCCTAATTACAGCAAATCGATTTAAGTGTAGATAAAAAAAACTCGCAATGGTGTATTTAGGCGAGCGGTTTAAAAGCCGACAAGTGTCGGTCAGAAAACAATGTTACGAATATTTACAGCAAAAAGCTATAAATATTACTCTATTAAGGTTGGGAAACCAAACTTTAAACTTATTAAATACCGGAGAATGTAAACGAATGTTATTCAATAAAAACAAAATCTATAATGACGCTTAGGGCGGTTTTTAACGTCCGCGTCACAGCCACGTCAGGCAGGTATCCCATTACGAATGATCTAAGGGTGGAGGATATCAATCAAAATTTGATGGATCTTTCCAAACGCCACATCAACCACCACATCATTTTTTCCTCAACTCATCAAACACCAAAATGTAAGGTTACCTACCAAAAATCATCAAATTCCAAAATGCAATACACACACATACCGTGTATGTATATTTATTTGTGTGTGTGAGCAAAGAAAACCAAATTAGGGTGGCTACCAAGATTTTGTTGCAAAAAATCATGGTGGTTTTCTTGTTTGGGGCCGCACATCTCGATAGAAAGGCTTTCCAAACGCCATACCGTGTATCCTGTCACACCCCCAAAATCCACAAGCGGAGTATCACTGTGGGAGGCGTGACATGACCAGGATCAAGCCACCAATCATATTGAACAATGTAATTAAATAAATAAAAGTTCAACCACACAATATAATTGGTGTCCAAAACAAATCAAGTAAGTTCAAGTTATCAGCGGAAGCATAAAGTGTAAAACCAAAACATAAGTCATAAGTTCATAAAGTTTAACATGGCACACAACAGTCCATGCCCCACAACGACTCCTGCTCCCATGCAAGCTCCAGCCAAACATCTAACGACCTGCAAGGCATGTAACAACGAGTCAACAACAAAGTTGAGCGAGTTCACAGTTGGTTGTCCAGTTTAATGTTGTTCCAAAAACCATAAGTTGTTTCGAAAGCCACGAGTTATCCAATTCCTTGTTTCCCAAACCATAACCAGTGGGGGCTACCCCATGTTAACCACTAGACCGTTACCATATAGACAACTGACTAGAGTCATGTTTATGTGCCCTAGGTCAATGTCTATCATCATTGACTAAGTGCCCAGATCCATTAGTTCACTCCCGTCCTCTGCGGCACGGTGTGAGGCTTGTCAAACCTAAATAGAGCTATCTAACTAATGACCCGCCCGCCATTGGCCCGGCGATTAAGTCGATATAAAAATGAGGGACTTCATGATATAGTTTTGTCTAGTAAGTTATATGTTGTCATCCTTCCTATGGAGGATGGAGGTACGTATTCTACGCAAGGAGAATACGCAGGTTTAATGTTGTCATCCTTCCCATGGAGGATGGAGGTACATATTCTACCCAAGGAGAATATGTAGGTTCCGTTTTAGTTTCTTAACCCATTCCCATACCACCGGGAATCCCATGCCTTGTAGAAAGTGTGAACTCACCTTGGTTTGCTCGGTTTGTTAAGTTACTTGTTCACAGTTAATCACTCAAAGCCTATAGTATTCATGCATACGTAATCAGTTTCACATTCGCAAGGTTCACGTATACATACAAATCACAGTGGGTATTCAATCAGTGACCACCAAATAACACATAGCAGTTATACAGCTCAATCAAATCCACAGCTCACATGTACGTTTCACACTGGCAACCACAGTCAAGTGAGTTATTCATCATAAACAAATCATGTTTTCTCTCAATCATAATTAAGATCATTTAATAAGCAAATAATAGTCATGCTCATAATAAACCACAGCCTGCTGATGATGTAATATCAAAGTCTTTTACCAAACAGTTGGGTGACGTAACACCTTGGTGTTTCGTCGACGCAAAGATGGCGAAACTCTCAGAGGTTTCGTCGACCATACATGTGGCGAAACTCCATATGTTTCGTCAGCCTCATATGTGACGAAACTCCACATGTTTCGTCTCATTACCAGATATCCATACACACAGAAACCCTAACAGTTAGCGATTAACATCATTCATCCAGTCGGATCAAATCATACAATCGGGCTATTGATTACCAATTCTTAAACATCAACTACTCGTTATTTCGTTCGTCAGATCTAACTTCACATAATCTAAATCATCGTACAGTTCACATCATAACAGTGATCATCCTTAATACTTCATCAGTTTATTAGCATCCATTTTACAATTATCATGCTACATGTTCATAAGTTGATTCTATATCATCACAACAATAATAACAACAGTCTATCAAAGTGTTTGCTGAAATTCCTATCAACACACAATCAAAACATCGATCTATTCTTACTAATCGATAACTTCTGTGGTTATGAATCTAATATTCTACATAACCCTACATCATTCTTATAACTCCTTCATAGAGAAACATCCAAGGGTATGATCAATCAACAAGGAATACGTGCTAATAAAGTTAATATTAAACTAACCGAGATGTATAGTGACCAGAACAAGAGACCGGAATGATTCAAAGATGATGATGATTGCCGTCGATTTCGAAGGAAAAGAGGAAAAGAGTCTAGGGTTTCGGCGGTTGTGATATTACGTGAAGTTATGCGAATAAGTGATACATATAACTGATTCTAATATGGGCCTCACCTGGGCCGAAGGCCCATTTCTACGAAACATCAAGGAGAGCGACGGAACTCCCTAAGTTTCGTCGAGTAGAGGGAATGACGAAACTCCCTAAGTTTCGTCGGGCTTGCTAGTGCCGAAATTCCCTAAGTTTCATCAAGTATGGTTTTTAACTTTTAAATAGTTCAAAAGTTTATAAAACTAAACACATTAAACACATTATTCATATCCTAAACATATACAAGTTACAATGCAGTACGAATTATAAAACACAATTGTGAAAACAAGTAACGTGCCGAGGAAAGACCTTGAAAACTCGAGTTGTCACATCATCCCCAACTTGAAAGAAATTTCGTCCCGAAATTTAGCACGTAGTTACTGAGGAAGCTAGTTGGGTTGCGTGGTTTTCCTGATTTTCCTGGGGTGTCACATATCCTAATTGCATTTTGCTCCGGTGGAGCACTTAGGAAATGAAAGCTCCACATCACAAATGCACCATCCTAGATGTTGCAGTGTGAATGGTCTAATAAGAATCCTTGGAACATGGATGGATGTGTTTTTGTATAAAGTGGTAATACTTTGATAATACGTTTAATAGTGTTTGTTAACTCTTAATTTAATTTACAAAACCAATAGATAAAATAACTAGACATGGTTGAGATATTTAAAAATAGTAAATCATATATATTATAGGAATGGGATCAAATACAAACACTTATGTTTGTAAGAACCATAAGAACTAACACATAATTGACAAGTGTCCCTCAATAAAAAAATTAGTTTAGGGGTAATTTAGACCTTTTCACCATATTTATTTATAACTAATTAAAAATAATAATTAAAACATCCCTAAATCCAAGCAAGTTTAATTCAAATCAAAGTTTGAATTTTTTAACATATCCATGATCTAGTAACTCTCCATGATCGAACCAACCTGTAGGAACCACCACAAAAAAATATAATCAACACAACACTATATAATTAGCATAACAACGTTAATCATTCTCCATTATCAGCACATCGTCCTCAATTGTTCTCCATTATCAACATAAACGACATTAGCACAACATCCTCAATCATTCTCCATTATCAGCACATCAGATGTGCTAATTATATCTACTTTTGGTGTTTGTTTGTATTATATTGTAATTAACACATAATCAACACATTATCTGCACAATTATAAAACAACTTCTGGTAACTTTTGTAAAAGTTACTTTTATAAATAAAAAAAAGTTATAGCAATATGGTACTCATATTAAAGATAAAAAATACTTGATTTTATGGTATATTTTTAAAAAAATAATGAAGTATATAAAAGTTATTTTAGTTTAAAAAACCTTGGTGGAATTTGGATTTAATTGAAAATGGTCAAATGACTAGCAATTTTACTACTAATTTTTAATTATAAGGGTTTTATTTATAATCAACCCCAACCCTTGATTTAAACTATCAATGGTTCAGATCTGTTCTTACGGTTCTTACAGTTAGCACTGTTTGTACAGAATCTCAACCCAAATAACCTAGTTCAACAAAGTTTAAATTAGAGTAAATTGTAGTTTTTGTCCATATTGTTTGCTCCAATTAACACTTTTCGTACACCCTTAACACCTCTCGTCCCTGACGTTTGATTTTTTCACACTTTATGTCCTGGACCTTAAAACTGTTAACTTTTTTACTAGTTTGTGTGTGAAATTACTGATATACCCTTCAACATTCTTCTCTATCCAGCCCCACCATTCAACCACCACCACTAGCTTCCCACCACCTGCAACCACCACCAATTCAGGTAATCTCTCACGGGTACGATCCAGATTCAAGAACACCAACTTACACATGTGTCCCGGCCCCAGCCCCGGTTTGACCCGGTCAGGAGCCGCGGAACAGGAACCCGTGGTATCTATGATGCGACAGCGGAAGATTTTTTAACAGGATCTTTTAAAACTCAAAATGCCCAATTATTTTATTCCATAATTTGGGATAAACCCCGTAATTTACAATAGAGGAATTTAACTAGGAAATTCCCTGATTTATTAAAACATGTTTATTCATTTTAACTGAGCCACCTCTTCAAGCTTGTTAGTGCTCCGTAGCACGTTTTCCTTGATTTACAGTAGGTCGCCTGAAACATGTTTTAAAAATATTTTATCAGCGGGGAAATGCTGGCGAGTCACTCAAATTTGAGAAAATGACACATAGTTATAAATTACACCATAAGAGCGATTACAATGGCTTCTATCTTATTTTTATCTGGCGCCGTGTCACACTGTGTGACGATGGTCATACCACTATTGGGTCCTGTCACCCAAGTAGTGATGATTATCCCTGTTAGGTTAATGAACCTAACCGGGAGAAAATTAGTAATGTGCACAATACCCCACTTAGCCAGTGATTCAAGATAACCACGACTTACTCCCTGTAATCATAACATTTGAAAATGGAGTATTGTAAAATACTTTTGATAAAAAGAGAATGACTCACATTGCAGATTTAACGGGCAGAGTTTAAGCCTACTGATTAGCCTTTGTAACCTAAATTTAAATAACATGCACACGAACTGGGTCAGTAACTAATACAGCATTTACGATAACTCACGAGATTAAACCCTCACAACGAATGACAAAGTGCGATACTTAAACATCCATCGTATTCACGACGAATGACAAAGCATAACCCTAATGTGGGCAGCACTTAAACATCCATTGGATAGTTTCAATCGATCGGACATTGAATCGTAGTAGCGATCGAGTTAATACCCGGTATCGGAGCAGCGCCTCGCTAATTTAATTTGAAATTTCGACTTCAGAGTAGTGAGAATTCGTTTTTGAGAGTTTTGGTCGACACAGAATGAAAGCCCCTGAGCTAGGCTATTTATAGGTGAAATATGGGGCTTGTCGCGGCCCGCGTGAGCCTTATGCTCACCCTTACGCGGCCCGCCTAGCCACCTAGTCTACGCGTAGGTTTGCTGGGTCACGAGTTAGGGTTGCCAGATGGGTTATGCGTGGCCCGGATGCTTATCCGGTTTAATTTCAAGTTGACGCGGCCCGCGTAAGGGTTTGGTCATCCTTTACGCGGCCTGCCTGAAGACCATAAATTTGGATTTCTTGATTTTTTGTTATAGATTAGGGTTTCAGGGGTCCAGGTTTTCACTTACGAGTCGTATTGGGACATTTTTTTGAGGGTCCTTACATCCTCCCCACCTTATTTAAAATCTCGTCCTCGAGATTCATTGGAATAAGTGAGGATATTTCCGCTTCTTTTCCGATTCCAGCTCCCAAGTGTACTCGGGTCCTCTTTTCGAATCCCACTTGACTTTGACAAGTACTAACCTTTTGTGTTTGAGAAACTTAATTTTTCTGTCTTCTATCTGAAGAGGTTTCTCAACAAATTTTAGCTTTTCGTTTACCTCTATATCTTGAAGAGGTACTACCAGAGATTCGTCAGATAGACATTTCTTGAGGTTGGATACATGAAACACATCATGTACTCCAGCTAGTTCTTCTGGTAGTTGTAGACGATAAGCAAGTGGTCCTATACGTTGGATCACTGGGAATGGTCCTACGTATCTTGGACTTAGCTTTCCTTTCTTACCGAACCGAACTACTCCTTTCCAAGGAGATACTTTTAATAGTACTTTGTCTCCAACTTGAAATTCTAACGTCTTGCGTCGATTATCGGCATAACTTTTCTGGCGATCTCGAGCCGTCTTTAGTCTTTCCTTGATTTGAGTAATCTTGTCGGTAGTTTCTTGCACAATCTCTGGTCCCGACAGTTGACTTTCTCCTATTTCTGCCCAACAAACTGGAGTTCTACACTTACGTCCGTACAGTGCTTCGAACGGGGCAACTTCAATGCTTGAATGATAACTATTGTTATAGGAGAATTCAATTAAAGGTAAATGGTTGTCCCAGTTTCCACCAAAATCTATTACACATGCCCTAAGCATGTCTTCTAGGGTTTGGATCGTCCTTTCACTTTGTCCGTCTGTTTGAGGATGATATGCAGTACTAAATTTTAGTCGGGTTCCCATTGCCTCCTGGAAACTAGTCCAGAAGTGTGAAGTGAAACGACTATCCCTATCCGATACAATGGAGAGTGGAACTCCATGTAAGGATACTACTTCATCTACATATAACTTTGCCAACCTTTCCATGCTAAAGGTTTCTTTCATGGGTAGAAAATGAGCTGATTTGGTTAATCGATCCACAATTACCCAAATCGCATCATTACCTTTTCTGGTTTTGGGTAACTTTGTAACAAAGTCCATTGTTATAAGTTCCTATTTCCATACAGGCATTTCTAATTGTTGTAGTAAACCTGAAGGTTTCTGGTGTTCTGCCTTAACTTGTGAACAAGTAAGACACTTAGAAACATATCTAGCTATGTCCTTTTTCATTCCTATCCACCAGAAGTTATTCTTTAAATCTTGGTACATTTTATTGTTACCAGGATGCATGGTATACCTAGATTTATGGGCTTCTTCTAAAATCTTATTTCTTAATTCTCCCAGCCTAGGTACCCAAATTCGTTTCTTATGGAATCTCCAAATTCCATCACTTCCTTGCTCTAATTCCTTTATTCTTTCTTTCATTCCTTCAGCATCATCCTTGATTGCTGTTTCTTGAATGTTCTTCAATTGCTCCATTAAGTCTAATTGTAAACTTAATCTGAGAGCACGGACTCGTCTTTGTTTCTCATGATACTTACGACTTAAGGCGTCCGCAACTACATTTGCTTTTCCTTCATGATATTGAATATCACAGTCGTAATCACTTAGGATCTCCATCCATCTCCTTTGCCTCATATTTAATTCTTTTTGCCCAAATATATATCTTAAACTCTTATGATCTGTATAGACAGTAAATTTACTTCCGTACAGATAATGTCTCCAAATCTTAAGGGCAAAAATTATAGCTCCTAACTTTAAATCATGAGTCGTACAGTTTTCTTCGTGCTTTTTTAATTGCCTTGATGCATACGCAATTACCTTCTTGCGTTGCATTAGCACACATCCTAATCCTAGCTTTGAAGCATCACAATATACTTCAAAATCTTTTGTTCCTTCTGGTAAAGCTAGAATTGGAGCATTGGTTAATTTCTGTTTTAAAATCTTAAAAGCCTCATCTTGTTTGGGTCCCCACTCAAACTTAACTGCTTTACTGGTTAGCTTAGTTAATGGTACAACTATCTTGGAAAAATCCTTAATAAACCGTCTATAATATCTGGCTAAACCTATAAAACTTCTAATTTCCATTGCTGATTGCGGAACCTTCCATTTGGTGATCGCTTCTATCTTAGCAGGATCTATGTGAATGCCTTCGTGATTCACCATATGTCCTAAGAATTGTACTTCTTGTAGCCAAAATTCGCACTTTGATAATTTGGCGTAAAGCTTCTTATTTCTTAACAAGGTTAAGAATACATGCAGGTGCTCATAATGTTCCTCCTGACTTTTGGAATAAATAAGTATATCGTCGATGAAGACAATTACAAATTTATCCAAATACGGTTTACAGATTCTATTCATCATGTCCATAAATGCTGTTAACCCAAAGGGCATGACTGTAAACTCGTAGTGACCATACCTAGTTCTGAAAGCAGTCTTAGGTATGTCTTCTTCTTGTACCTTTAACTGATAATATCCGGAGCGTAAGTCGATCTTAGAAAAATATCTAGCTCCTTGAAGTTGATCAAAAAGATCATCAATTCTAGGTAATGGGTATCGATTCTTAATTGTAACTTTATTCAATTCCCTATAATCGATACACATTCGCATCGAACCATCTTTCTTCTTTACAAACAACACTGGCGCTCCCCACGGGGATGAGCTAGGTTGTATAAATCCTTTGTTTAGTAATTCATCTAATTGCCTTTTCAATTCTAGCATTTCTGTAGGTGCTAACCGATAAGGTGCCTTGGCTATTGGTGTAGTTCAAGGAATTAGATGAATTCTAAATTCTACTTCCCTATCAGGTGGTAATCCAGGTAGTTCTTCTGGGAATACATCAGGATATTCCGATACTACTGGAATTTCCTTAAGTTCCTTACTCTTAGTGTTAATGATTACTGAAATCATATACACTATTCCTTGTTTTCGTTCATAACTAGCAACTTTCATTACTGAAATGAACTTCATTGGCTTCCGTGGCTTATCTCCTATAATCACCACTAATTCTCCTGTGGGTGTATGAATTTCTATAGAATTCTTATCACAAAGAATTCGAGCATGGTTGGCTACTAACCAATCCATTCCTAACACAATATCGAATCCGGCTAAATTCATAGGTAATAGGTTTGCAGAAAATTTATGACCTAAAAGTTCTATCTTTCCTTATAAAACTTTGGTTTGCACCAGAGTCAAATAATACTTTTGCATAGACGTTGTGAACTAGGAACGTACCAGCAATCACATCCGGGATTAGCTCTGCTTCCTGAGTAGTCAGTTGGAAGGCTCTTACGTTCTTCTTGTTAGTTCCTTCTGCAGGTTTAGCTTTGTTGTCAGCTGGTTTAACCAATTTAGGGCAGTCTGGCCTAATATGTCCAGCTTCTCCACAGTTGTAGCAGACTGTTACTCTCTTCTTCCTGCAGTCTTCCTCTTGATGCCCCGGAATTTTGTAAAAATTGCAAGATCCTTTACATCTTCCAAAATGCTTTCATTTGCAACTATTGCAAAATGGAACAGTGGAAGATTGTCCAGTTCCTCTTCTCTTGAAATTGTTATGGTTAACCATACGGAATCCCTGGGTAATCTTTTGGGCTACTTCCTTCTTTCTATTTTCTTCTTGCGTCCGTACCAGTTCGTCAGTCAACGTATTGGCTAAATCCACCGCATCCTCAATTGTGCGGGGTTTCCCGGCCTTAACGATATTACGGATCTCGCCAATCAATCCCCAGATGTAACGAGAAATAAGTACCGGTTCTGGCGAAGCCAGGGTTGGTACCACTCTAGCATACTCGAAAAATGTCGAAGTATACCCTCTACAATCAACTCCTACCATCCGATGAGTGAGGAACTTATTAGTCATTTGTTCCTTTTCATACTCGGGACAAAATTTTCTTTCTATGAGATTTTTAAATTCTTCCCAATTCATAGCATATGCCACAGTTCTTCCTTTGGCTTGAAGTACCGTATTCCACCATTCTAGCGCCCCTTCTTTAAAAAGATATGACGCATACATGACTCGGTCTTCTTCAGCACATTTACTTATGGTAATCACTGCCTCAGTTTTCTCTAACCAGCGTAGTGCTGCAGTCGCCCCTTCGTTACCTGCAAACTAAGCTGGTTTACAGGCAAGGAATTCTTTGTAAGTGCAACCAGGCGTTGCAGCTTTCATTCTTTTGAGAATCGGGGCTTGCAGTATATTATCGTTATTGTTGTTGTTACCGCCTCCATTTACACTATTGCTAAAGTTGTCCTCATGCGTACGTTTGCTAGGAATAATTTGAGGTTCAACTGGAATTCGAGTAGCAACAAGTATTGCTGGAATAGCATTGGCTATTCCTTGAGCAACGATATCCTCGATATCTTGCCTATTCAGCAATTGCTCTTCCTGATTTTGCTCAGATTGATTTACTTCATTAACGGGTTCATTACCAGCGTTTGCCATCTGGTAATTAATTTATATATAAGTGATTAGTATAAAATAAGAAATAACCAAATATAACAAACAATCGCACATAATCACATAAACAAATATATAAGCAAAATTGTCAATTTCTCGACTTCTATTTTTATATATTATATTATGCCTCTGTACACACTGTTATTTTACAAACGTTTTATTTTTAAATTATTACACATACTTATATTTTTATTACTATTATTAAACACAGCGTCACAACCACACTTTTCCCTCGTCAGCTAGCATATTAAAAGCGATGTTCCCTCTCATCGTATTTCCAGGAGATTTGTTCTCCTATCTCCCGGATCCTATTCCCTGCACCCATCAACTCCTCGCCAAAATGGCGGAGTTCAGCTAAGTTTTCATTACTCATTGGTGGGTTTGGTGCAGGTTCTGGGTCGAACTGAGGGAAAAAGGTATAAGGATTATTTAGGAGATTTTGGAACTGCCAATCATTGGTCCACCATTCGTCCATTTCTCTTTGAGGTTGGGTGTGAATTAAAGGTTCTGGGATGGCTGGTTCCATGTTTATTGGAAGTTGGGTTTCAGCAGGATAAGGAAAAAGATTTGTATTGATAGGCCTAAGGATATCACAGCTTGCCAGTATGTGATCTAGTTCCTCCTGCAATGGCAATTCCTCAACTTGCCTAGAACTTTCCCCAATTTCCATCCCTACTTGCCTCGAATCTTCCTTAATCTCAATTCCTTTTCCTTTATCCATGGGATTCTCTATCTTGGGAATTCTCCTAGTTGCTGGTTTCCTTCTGCGTACACGCCTCCAGCCCACAAATCTTCTTCTTTTCTTAGGTTTTGATTTCTCCAGAGGTGGAGCTTGAAATTCCATCGGTTCCTCCACATCGGCCAAGTAACCAGTAAAATCTCTGGAAACTTCTATTTTCACAGGATAAAGATTGAGATTTTCTAGGGCTTCAGATAATTCATTCATGCTGTTTAGCATTTATAAAGAAACACATTAAATTTTCACAGAATCACAAAATAGAAATAGAATTAGAAATATTAGTTACAACTATCTAATCAACCATTTTATTGAAACAAAATATTTATTTGTAGTACAACTAAACTTGGAAATATACTAGTGGTTATTTATTTTAAAGTTTCTGGTTTATAGATAATATGGGTGCTAATACTGAGTCGGGGTGTTGGTAGTCTAAAGGTTAACATTTACTGCTACAGTAGCTAACATGTAGAGATTCGTCCATTTTTCGTCTAGTTCGTCTTCCCATGGTGGTTTGCTGCCTACTTTCTGGGTTTCCAGTGACTTCCTTATTTTCTCTTGACTTTTTCTAATAATCAAACTTCTTTTACTAGGGGTAAGTGTTTTCTCGTACTGTGCCTTATGAACAAATATTCCCTCCTCAGTATCTGCTGAGTATCTTGAGGAATTTGATTGGGATGAAGTTCCCTTTTATTTCGGTGAATTATCTAATTTATGATAGATATCCGAAATTATTTGCTTACCCATACTGTAATTAACAGATAGTCAAATAGAAAATCACATAATCACAAAATGACAATTAGGAGAATTAAGTATTTTTAAATACTTAATAGGCTTTAAATCAGTGGCTCGATCAGTGGCTCTGATACCACCTTTTCCTGTCACGGCCCCAGCCCCGGTTTGACCCGGTCAGGAGCCGCGGAGCAGGAACCCGTGGTATCTATGATGCGACAGCGGAAGATTTTTTAACAGGATCTTTTAAAACTCAAAATGCCCAATTATTTTATTCCATAATTTGGGATAAACCCCGTAATTTACAATAGAGGAATTTAACTAGGAAATTACCTGATTTATTAAAACATGTTTATTCATTTTAACTGAGCCACCTCTTCAAGCTTGTTAGTGCTCCGTAGCACGTTTTCCTTGATTTACAGTAGGTCGCCTGAAACATGTTTTAAAAATATTTTATCAGCGGGGAAATGCTGCCGAGTCACTCAAATTTGAGAAAATGACACATAGTTATAAATTACACCATAAGAGCGATTACAATGGCTTCTATCTTATTTTTATCTGGCGCCGTGTCACACTGTGTGACGATGGTCATACCACTATTGGGTCCTGTCACCCACGTAGTGATGATTATCCCTGTTAGGTCAATGAACCTAACCGGGAGAAAATTAGTAATGTGCACAATACCCCACTTAGCCAATGATTCAAGATAACCACGACTTACTCCCTGTAATCATAACATTTGAAAATGGAGTATTGTAAAATACTTTTGATAAAAAGAGAATGACTCACATTGCAGATTTAACGGGCAGAGTTTAAGCCTACTGATTAGCCTTTGTAACCTAAATTTAAATAACATGCACACGAACTGGGCAGTAACTAATACAGCATTTACGATAACTCACGAGATTAAACCCTCACAACGAATGACAAAGTGCGATACTTAAACATCCATCGTATTCACGACGAATGACAAAGCATAACCCTAATGTGGGCAGCACTTAAACATCCATTGGATAGTTTCAATCGATTGGACATTGAATCGTAGCAGCGATCGAGTTAATACCTGGTATCGGAGCAACGCCTCGCTAATTTAATTTGAAATTTCGACTTCAGAGTAGTGAGAATTCGTTTTTGAGAGTTTTGGTCGACACAGAATGAAAGCCCCTGAGCTAGGCTATTTATAGGTGAAATATAGGGCTTGTCGCGGCCCGCGTGAGCCATAGGCTCACCCTTACGCGGCCCGCCTAGCCACCTAGTCTACGCGTAGGTTTGCTGGGTCACGAGTTAGGGTTGCCAGATGGGTTATACGTGGACTGGATGCTTATCCGGTTGAATTTCAAGTTGACGCGGCCCGCGTAAGGGTTTGGTCATCCTTTACGCGGCCCGCCTGAAGACCATAAATTTGGATTTCTTGATTTTTTGTTATAGATTAGGGTTTCAGAGGTCCAGGTTTTCACTTACGAGTCATATTGGGACATTTTTTTGAGGGTCCTTACAACATGAAATGACAAACAAATCAATCAGATTTACATACTTCAATCAATTTAGCTAGGGCTGTAAACGAACCAAACGAACACGAACAAGAACTTGTTCGTGTTCGTTTGTTAAAAAATATATCTGTTCGCAAACCGTTCACGAACACTTATCGAACGGGATTTTATGTTTGTGTTCGTTTGTTAAGGAAATGAACTTTTTCGTGTTCTTTTGTGTTTGTTTGTTAATTTTAGGCAACGACCGTTGACGAACACAAATGAGCACAAACTAATGTTCATGAACACAAATGGAAACAAACGAACACAAACAATCGTTCATGAACAGAATATATAATACACTGACACTTATTAGATATTTTATTTGTTAGAATTTTGATATATTTAAATAAATATAAAACCTAAAAACACTAATGAACTATCGAACACAAGCGAACACGTTACCGAACGTTCACGAACATAAACGAACGAACGTGACCCTGTTCATGTTTGTTCATTTAACTAAACGAACAAAATTTGTTGTTCATGTTCGTTTGTTTAATAAACGAACGAATACAAACGAACTTCCCGCCGAACAATTCACGAACTGTTCGCCGAACGTTTGGTTCGTTTACAACCCTAAATTTAGCACCAAAAATGGAGGATTAACAAGCACAATTTGATACAATCACCGACAAAACAAAGGGGCAAAGTTGTAATCCCCTTGCAGAAGACTTTTCTCATATTCTTCAACAATTTTAGTATCATTATTGAAGAATTGGTGGATATTTTGGGTTAATGCATGAGAAACACGAAGAATCTAAACAAGAAATGGTGCGAGAGATCGTTAATTTGTTATAGCCGTGATACGTCATCTTGATTTAGATCGGTTTACTTTTTGTGTTTCTTATCTTATCCTCGATTTCTCAACATGTAGTTTGTTTATTGATATGTGCAATTTGTATGATAATACAATCTACAACAGAAAATGAATTCCATAGATGTCTCTCTTCCGTTCACCGTCTCTAACTGAAGATGATACCAGCAAGTGAAAGACTCGCATGAATATCCAAACCTGAATTGGTGGTGGTGGCAGGTGGTGGGAAGCTAGTGGTGGTGGTTGAATGGTGGGGCTGGTTGGAGAAGAAAGTGGAAGGGTACACGTGTAATTTCATACATAAACTAACACAAAGTTAACGGTGTTAAGATCCAAGGACGTAAAGTGTGAAAATATCAAACTAGGAATAAGAGGCGTTAAGGTGAACAAAACGTATTAATTAGAGTAAACCACATGGAGGAAAGCTATAATTTACACTTTAAGTAATTTATTATTTTATAGTTCCCTAAATAAATGTTGTCCATCACACTTCTTGCCTGCAAACTACTATATTTTATCACGCACCTAGAATTTTCTTGAAAATAAAAGGAAATTGTGTACGAGCAAGGTAAGGTTTCAACATTTCACATTTGATTCCTAGATATTTCTTTGAATTTTCTTGAAAGTAAAAGGAAAAGGAAATTGTGTACGAGCAAGGTAAGGTTTCAACATTTCACATTTGATTCCTAGATATTTCTTTGAATTTTCTTGAAAGTAAAAGGAAATTGTGTACTAGCAAGGTAAGGTTTCAACATTTCACATTTGATTCCTAGATATTTCTTTGAATTTTCTTGAAGCTCACTTTTGAATCATATATTTTTAACATTATTTCATCAATATAACATTTCAAAGTATAAGATCATGATCAACTTCGTAAGTAACTTAAACCATATTAATATACTTGCAGACATGAGTTCATCTCGTAGGAATCGTTATACTAGTTTTTTTTTATAATCCTATAATTCTAACGGGAAATCTTTATACATTTTATGACTTCACTTTAAAATTGATGACTGATTTTTATACCAAGTCACATGCAATCTCAATCAAAATCATAACAGTTAAATTGATATTCGCACAAGTTTTGTATTGTTATTTCATGAATTACATTTTCATGTATATTGTAATAAAAAATTATATGAAAGAAAAAAAGTGTTAATAATGTGTTGATGTTAAATACATCTTGACCAATGAGTGAATGTCTATCTTCTATTTTGCAATCTGTATTATCATATATATTGTTGGGATTAGCATTTCGGTACCAATACGGTATTCACTTTTTGATGTTTTTGGATCGGTACTTTCGGTTCGATACAATACTTGTATTTTAACAATTTTTAGCTTCAAATATTGTACCATAATGGTACCCAATTTTGACAATTTCTGGATGGTATTTTCGATACTGGTAGAGAAAATGAATAATACGCAAGGTAAGGGCACTTGAAATAAAAGTGGAGCTTCCTGTCTTTGACGAGTTAATTTGTTTGGTATAACAAAATGTTGGGTACCTTTAAGTAGGGATGAGCATGGTACCCGTCTGGTATCGAAAATCCCCAAAAGTGGGTACCGGTACCGAATATACTCGGTACAGTATGGTTCGGTACCGGTACCGGTTCGTTACCGAACCGGTACCAAAAATGTCAAAAGTCGGTACAGAATCGGTACCGAAAATGTACCCGGTTCGGTAAATTCGGTACCGATACCCGATACCATTTGCTCCTCCCTACCTTTAAAAATCAAAAGTTTTCTCCCTTTTAAAATATCAACGAAACCAAATAAGTTAAGAAAATTTATTTTACTCAACTTATACTTTTCTAGCTGTCGTCTCCTTTTCTTTTTTTACTTTACCAATACATGTCTTTTGCCTATCTTTTTTTTAAGAGAAAAATGTTCGGATAGTTCCTGTGGTTTGCCTATTTTTCATCTTTAGTCACTAACTTTCTAAAATTACACCTATAGTCCCCAAGTTTTTGAATTTTGTTCCCGGTTAGTCCCTGGCGTAGATGAGGGTTAGTTTTTAGTGTTAGGTGCCTGTGAAATGACAAAAACACCCTTAATATTAAAAAGTTAAAGAAATATAATTAATATTTTACAATTTATGTGGGACCCACCACCCAACCTACCCACTTCATCTTCCCCAAGCCACACCACCACCACCATCAACCCCCACTTCACCGTAACCACCACTGCCACAACCATCCCCGCCACAACCACCACCGCCGCCACCATCACTAGTGTAATTTTGTTATAATGAAACAATTTCCTGAATGTTGGGCTGTCAACAAGTAACCAATGAGCGCAAAAAATGATTTGAGTTATAACAGTTCATGTTTAATACTTAATGAAAGAGAAAACTGCAGAAAAAATAACCAACCTGCACTTAATTGCCAATTTTAGCAAATAAGTTTTATGTTATTATCAATTGTAGCAACAATTAATGTGTCGACCAGTTGGTCATTTCGAACAAATTTATGAAAATTTGCTGCCATCGCATCTTACTTGTCATTCGAGTGCATATGCCATATGTATATGGCATCTAATTTGACATTTACTAATTATTTTAGAATATAATGCTCAACTTTTCTCATAAGCATTTTTGCATGCCTTCTGATGTGGTAGCAGAGTGGCACATCACCAATTTACAGATTAAAATCAATTACAATGGGGTTGGTTTATGTAATCAGTAATTAAGTAATTAACTGAGAGTTGGTTTTTATTTACACATAATTTAACGTTAGTTTCTAAAATAGGAAAAAAGTAAACTTCATTCAAGTTTAATGCTTCATGAAATAACGAGCTCACTTTTTACAATTGAATGCCAAAGATGCCTTTGCAAGGCGTTGCTTCTCTGCAACCGTAGTTTTACACTACCAGTGGTAGGGCTGTCGTCCATCTGTATCAATAACAACAAAATTACAGCGGTGATGATGGCGGCGGTGGTGGTTGTGGCAGTGGTTGTTACGGTGAGGTGGGGGGGAGATGGTGGTGGTGGTTGAAGGTGGTGATGGTGGTGGTGTGGAGTGGAGAAGATGAAGTAGGTATAGTGGGTGGTGGGTCCCACACAAATTATAAAATATTAATTATATTTCTTCTATTTTTTTAGTTTTTAATTTGACTGGAAGGATATTTTTGTTATGAGTTAAATGCTTGGTTGGTCCCTGTGGTTTTCAAAAATTGCAGACTTGATCCCAAAGGTTTACTAATTACACGCGTGGTCCCTGTGGTTTTCAAAAATGCACTCGGTTGGTCCCTAACCCTAACATCAGTTAAATTTCTCAGTTAAGTCCATGTTAAATGACCAAATTACCCCTGAGATTAAAATAAAGCAATTAAAAGGAAAAAAATAAAACAAAAGGCCCACCCCATCATCTTCTTCATCATCCTGCCTCCTCCTTCTACCCTAAACCACCACCACCA
The DNA here is from genome assembly GCA_030545235.1 of Helianthus tuberosus. Lineage (NCBI taxonomy): Eukaryota > Viridiplantae > Streptophyta > Magnoliopsida > Asterales > Asteraceae > Helianthus > Helianthus tuberosus. The sequence goes on from JARYGA010046105.1 coordinate 1,689,466, forward strand.
TCTCTCCTGCACCACCACCGAATACCCACCACCATCCGAAACAAATCTCAAAGTCGCGACTGACCCGGGCTGAAACGAGATCTCAAACAACAAAAATCCACGGCCTTGAATCGACTTAACACTCGAAACAGGACTGATTCGAACATAACCCGGGGCTGTCGAACCTAACCCGAGCCGCCGGCAGCCGCCCGCTGCCATTACTGCGTTGTACCACTGTCACCATCAGTCACCAACGTCACCTGAAAACAACCCGAATCTGACCGGAGAAGAAGGATTGAACGGAACAAAGAAAAGAACAAAAAATGAGAGACCAGTGACTTACCGGAGAAGAAGACTAGTACGCCGTGACTGTTCGGAAGTTTGTCGGAGAACCAACGCAGGCCGCCGCCACTGCTGTCGTACCCACGGCCGCCGCCAGCGACCGCCGTCGGACCACCTCCAACTCGCCTCTCTCTCTGTCTTGTCTTCATGCCATCACTGGACGTTGGTCATGGTGGTCGTTCGTGAAAGAGGGAAGGAGAGGGTGGTTGTAGTGTAACAGGGGGCTGCTTGTCGCCGGAAGTGGCTCCGGTTGCCGGAGCCGGCTGTATTTCAGACAAGAGAGGGGGAGAGGGTGTGAAGATGATGATGTTCGTTTGTGTCTTGTTTGACCTATGGCTCCTTTTGTGCGTGTGTTGTTTTGAGTTGCAGAGAAAAGAGTTTGAGAGGGAAAAAGGTTTTGTGAGATTTCTTGGAATAGCAGACAAATGGAAGAAACAAGGGAGGGAGGGATGATGGCGATGAAGATGATGCAGGTTGTGGTGGGTTTATAAAGAGAGTTAATAAGCAGAGGGTATTTTGGTCATTTAACATGAACTTAACTGAGAAATCTAACTGATGTTAGGGCTAGGGACCAACCGAGTGCATTTTTGAAAACCACAGGGACCACGCGTGTAATTAGTAAACCTTTGGGACCAAGTCTGCAATTTTTGAAAACCACAGGGACCAACCAAGCATTTAACTCTTTTTGTTATTTCATACGCACCTAACACCAAAAACTAACCTTTATCCACGTCAGGGACTATCCGGGAACGAAATTCAAAAACCTGAGGACTATAGGTGTAATTTTAGAAAGTTAGGGACTAAATGTGAAAAATGAGCTAACCACAAGGACTATCCGAGCATTTTTCTCTTTTTTTAATACTTTTTTTCCTTTTCTTAACCTTTATCTTAATTTCTTAAACTTTGTTTACCTTTCTTTTCTATTTTTTTTACCTTCCCTTTTTTAACTTTGTTATTTACGTTATTTTTTACATTATCTTCTTATGGTTGGTGTTGTACCAGGTCCTGATATCGTAGTTAAACGGTGACTTTTCTATGTGCAAGGAACTGAAACGATACCAAACAAATCGTCGTCGCCTTATACGGAAAAGTCGCCTCCCGCTACGAAGTGCATGCTTACCTCTAACTCTACTCGGTATAAAAGGAAGATCGCGGTAAGAGAAATATAAAGAAAATACCTAATGCTTTCAAATAGAGCCAAAGTCGGTGTTTTTTTCTTTGTGACGTCCTATTTGTTAAACTTTAGAGATAAAGTTCGACTTAACTTACAATTTATCTACAGTTAGTGGGATACACAAGTAACTTTGACAGACATAGAGGGGGAATTATATTTAGTGAACTTTTACTATATGACTTGTGTAATAATATATGTAATAAAGGTTTTTCTATGTAAGTGGTTGAGTGTTATAGTCTCATTGTGGACCTTAGAGTAGATTTAAAAGTAGGTTTAGAGGGTATGTGTTAGCCGTTCTACAATTACAAACTAAATTTTTGAGAGATCGCGCGATATAAATCTGAACCTTTTTTTTGTCTTTATCAAAGTTTTAAATTTTTTAAGTTTAGAGTAAATTACGTTTTTCGTTAATTGTTTTGGAGATAAAGTTTGACGTAACTTACAATTTATCTACAGTTAGTGGGATACACAAGTAACTTTCACTAACATAGAGGGGTAATTATATTTAGTGAACTTTTACTATATGACTTGTAGCCCAGCAGTAATAATATATGTAATAAAGGTTTTTCTATGTAATTGGTTGAGTGTTATAGTTTCATTGTGGACATTATAGTAGATTTAAAAGTAGGTTTGGAGGGTATGTGTTAGCCGTTCTACAATTACACACTAAATTTTTGAGAGATCGCGCGAAATAAATCTGAACCCTTTTTTGTCTTTATCAAAGTTTTAAATTTTTTAAGCTCAGAGTAAATTACGTTTTTCGTTAATTGTTTTGGCCAAATTCATGAGTTTAATCAAACTTTTCTTTTTAGTAGTTGCAGCGCTTATGGCATACATTTTTTGGCATTTTTGTATACTTCTCTTAATACTCTTTGACCCTTTGTTATCCGGTGTTAACTTTATGGGGGTATAATTTTGAGTTAATTACACCGTTAGTCCCCGTGATTTATTGAAAGTAACAAGGTCAGGTATTAATAGTTTAAAATAACTTTTAGGGGTTCTTACTTTTTATTTTATAACAACCTGAGGTATTAACACTAACTTTTGTTAACTTTTGTGTTAAGATTAAGGGGCTGTTTGTTTACCTCTTACTGGTTCAACACTTAATGGTCCAGACTGTTTGTTTCACGAACAGATGTCTGAATGGTTCAGACATTTGCCTCTGAATGGTTAAGCATTATACAAAGTCTGAATGGTTAAGATCTCTAATCTGAATTGGTCAGACATTTGTCTCTGAACGGTTAAGCATTATAGAGGCTCTTAATGGTTCAGACGTCTTATTGGTTCAGCACTTAATGGTTCAGACCTTTTACTGGTTCAACACTTAGGTGCTGTTTGTTTTTTCTTCTTGAAAACCTCTTCTGCTGCAGGCCACGTCTGCAGGCATCTGCAGGAGAAGAGGTGGACCAAATGTCTTCAGTCTGCAAGGAGAAGAGGGTTTGTTTTTTTTTTTATATAAAACCTCTTCACACCTCTTCACACACAAACACACACACAGATCTCTCTCAACTCTCTCTCTACTCTCTCTCTACACCGCCATCTTCACCACCGCCACCACTTCACCACCGCCACCATCTTCACCACCGCCACCACTTCACCACCGCCACCATCTTCACCACCGCCACCATCTTCACCACCGCCACCATCTTCACCACCGCCACCACAGCCACGACCGTCACCACAGCACCACAGCCATCGCCACCACAGCCACGATCGACCACAGCCCCTTCTCTCTCTACGATCTCTCTCTCTCTCTCTACGATCTCTCTCTCTCTCTCTCTCTTCGATTTGGGGGTTATAGATTTTAGGGTTTTTGATTTGGGGGTTTTGTTTGTTGATGATGATGTCGGAGGTGGTGGCGGAGTGGAGGTGGAGCAGATGTCGGAGGTGGAGCAGAGGTGGTGGCGGAGTGGAGGTGGAGAAGATTTGGGGGTTTTGTTTGTGGCGGAGTGGAGCAGCGGAGGTGGTGGCGGAGTGGAGGTGGTGGTGGCGGAGTGGAGGTGGTGATGATGATGATGATGGTGGCGGAGCAGTGGTGGTGGTGGCGGAGCAGGGGTGGTGGTGGCGGAGCAGGGGTGGAGGTGGAGGTGGTGCCAAGAAGAGGTAAAGCTCTTCTTGGAGAAGCTTACCTCTCATCACTTCCCCAAGAAGAGGCTGGGGAGAGGTAAAAAGCACTTCTCAAAAAAAAAAAAAAACAAACACTCTTTTGAGGCAAAACCTTTTCCCGCGTCTGCACGGTGCAGACAGAAGAGGCAGGAAGCTCTTTTTGAAAAAAACAAACACCACCTTAACCATTCAGATGTTGCCAAACTGCCCCTAAATGAAATTACTAAAATACCCTTTTGCAACTACAAGGACCATTTATATAATTACCTTTATTTTAATCCAGGGACCATTTTTGTAATTAACCTACAGTGTTTTCTCACTTTGTGAAGCTTCTGAATGCCAAGTTACCCCCAACCCCTATAGCGAAAGAGATAGATATGCAGGGTGGAGAGACTAGCGGTGGCGATTAGGGTTCCGCCGCAAACACGATGACGGTGACGATTGTGGTTGAATTCAACCGACGTTGGGAGAGAGATGAGGGCGATAGAATGAGAAAGTGGTGGCTTATTTGAATGCTCCGGTGATCCTTCAGTTTTCCGGTGAAGTTCCGGTCAACTTCTGTTCTCCGGCGAAGTGTCAGCCTAACTCTGGCGAGGTGTTTCTGATTGAATCATTGTTTATTCGGTTAACCCTCAATGCATCTCCGATAAGTCAAAACTCATTTATGTTGTAATTTATTTAGATATTTACAAAAAATTTCAATCATTTTTCAATTTGAAAATTATTCAACAAATCTACATGGATACAAGGGTGTTAGGAGTGGTTAAACACTTGAAAGTGGCAAACTAAAAAATCAAACAATGAGAGTGTGTCATGTCAAAGTGGTAAACTATGCTCAAAGTGTTAGCAATGGTTTAGATAATGGTGAAGTGGTGAACTATTTAAAAAAAAAATGAAAAAAGTGTGATTGGTTGAGATTGGAATGGACCCCACCCCACACTACCCTCTCTCTCTCACATACTCTCTTCCCCGCTTCGGTTTTCCCTCACCGCTCTCTTCCTCTTTTTCGGTAAACTTCATGCGGCAAATGAGCCGGCAATGGTTGCCGATCGGTGCCGCGTGGGTTTGCCGCCCCCACTCCGGACACCCTAACAATATTCAGATGCTATAAGTTGTGTATACATTTTTTTTAGACGAATATCAATATCATTCCACACGAAAAAAAGGCAATTACAAAGCAATGCAAGGTTTGACTTGGCTGTTAATAATTATGGTCCTAAACCATTTCGCGTCTTTGATTCTTGGTTTGACTTGGCTGGCTTTGAAGAAGTGGTGGTTGGGGTTCTCAACGGAGGTGAGGTAGAGAGTGATCTTCCCGACGTGGCTCTGTTGAGAAAGTTAGGGGCGCTTAGACATAAGCTGAAGGAGTGGAGGGATGGTATGCTTTTGAAAAATTCTGAGGTCGTTAATACTGCTTTGTCGGATTTAGAATCTATGGAAGCTATTTTGGAGACTAGAGATTTAACGGACGAGGAGGAATGGATTTTTGTGGAGAGTAAAAAAATTTTGAAAGAAGAAGAAGTGAGAAAGAACAGAGATCTTAGACAAAGGTCTAGAGTTAGGTGGGCCAAGGATGGTGATGAGAATTCGAAGTTTTTTCACTCTATGATTAATTGTAGGAAAGCTTCGAACGCTATTCATGGGTTGAATGTTGATGGTGCTTGGGTGTCGAAGCCGTCTTTGGTTAAAAAGGAGGTGTTTAGGTTTTTTAGAGATAAATTTGTGGAAGTTTGTGATTCTCGTCCTCGTCTATCGTGTCCGGATATTAGTCGTATTTCGGAGGCCGAAGCCAGGGAGTTGGAAGCGTCTTTTTCCCGACAGGAAATAAAAAGTGCCGTGTTCGAATGCGGGGATGACAGAGCTCCGGGTCGTGACGGTATTAATTTTCGGTTTGTCAAGTATTTTTGGAAATATTTAGAGGATGATTTTTTTAGTATTATGACTATGTTTCATAATACTGGGAAGATAAATATGGGGTGTGGCTCTTCGTTTATTGCATTAATTCCCAAAGTTAAAGACCCGTTGGGATTAAAGGACTATCGGCCGATTAGTTTGGTCGGCATTATAAATAAAGTTATTTCTAAAATATTGGCGAATAGGCTGAAGAAGGTTCTGAATTCTATTATCTCCCCGTCTCAGTCGGCTTTCATTGGGGGAAGATTTATCTTGGATGGCCCGTTAGTTGTTAATGAAATTCAAAATTGGATTAAAAAGGTGAAGAAAAAGGCGTTTTTCTTGAAGATTGATTTTGAGAAGGCATATGATAACATTAATTGGAATTTTGTGGTGGATATCTTGTCTCAAATGGGTTTTTCGACAAAGTGGTGTATGTGGATCAAAGGCATCTTGTCTTCGGCTAGAGCCTCGGTTTTGGTTAATGGAGCCCCCACTTTTGAGTTCAAGTGCAACAAAGGAATGAGACAAGGGGATCCGATATCGCCATTCTTGTTTGTTATTGTTATGGAAGCTCTCTCGCGCACGATGGATAGGGCCAAGGAGTTGGGTTTAATTAAAGGTATTGATTTACCTTTCGATGGGCCATCGATTTCTCACTTGTTTTTCGCTGATGATGCTATTATTCTTGGGGAGTGGGATAGGGATATGGTTCTCAATGTGGTCAGAATTTTGAAGTGTTTTCATGCTTGCTCGGGGCTTTTTATTAATTTTGGTAAATCTAATATTTTCGGGCTTGGGGTGAATTCGAATGATATTGATGAGATGGCGAGGTTAATCGGGTGTAGAGCGGAAGTGTTCCCTTTCAAGTACTTAGGATTGACGGTTGGGGCGAACATGAATCGGGTAGCTAATTGGAGGCCGGTGTATGATATCTTCGAGAAGCGGCTATCGTTATGGAAAGCTTCGGTTCTTTCTATAGGTGGTCGAGTTACGTTGATTCGTTCCGTTCTTGAGAGCCTCCCATCCTACTTCTTTTCGCTTTACCGGGCTCCGGTCAAAGTTGTGGAGGATTTAGAAGGCATTATTAGAAAGTTTCTTTGGGGAGGTTCGTCTTCTGTTAAAAAAAAAAAGCATTGGGTTGCTTGGGATAGGGTGGCGTCCCCGAAAAAAATGGGAGGGATCGGTATTCGTAATCTTAAAGAGGTTAACATTGCCTTGCTTTCTAAGTGGGGTTGGAGATTTAAGACGGAGAAGGACAATCTCTGGGTTAAAGTCATTAGTGCCATACATTCGGGTGGTTCTGATTGGGACTTTTTTCCGAGTCGGAAGTCTTTTGGGGGAGTGTGGTGTAGTATTGTTTCGGTGTTAAAAAGACCGGTGGTAGGTAATATTCCGCTTCGGAATTTTTTTAGAGGGGTGCTTGGGTCGGGAGAGAATATTTTATTTTGGATTGACCCGTGGCTATTCGAGATTCCGCTTAAGGATAAATTCCCGTCTTTATTTCACTTAAAGGTGGTAAAAAATTGTAGTGTTCGGGATAGGCTTGACGGTGAAGGGTTGTGGCTTTGGAGACACGATTTGGAGTCGGCAGATGAATGTAAGGAATGGGAGGATTTGTCCTTGGCGTTGGGTTCTGTTTCTTGTTCCAATCGGGCGGATTCGTGGGTTTGGGCGGGAAGTGGGCCGGATTCGTTCTCTGTTTCTGCTGTGAAAAATCTGATTGATAGCAAGAAAGATTTTAGTAGTCGGTATGTCTTCGATAGGTGCAGTTGGGTTCCTTTGAAGTGCAATATTTTTGTTTGGCAAGCGGAGATGGATCGGATTCCGACGGTAGAAGCATTAGCTACAAGGGGTGTTGTGATTCTGGATTCGGAGTGTTGTTTCTGTAACTCAGGGCCGGATTCGGTCTCCCATTTGTTTTCCTCTTGCCAGTTCGCGTTGAGTCTTTGGGAGAAAATTACTCTTTGGTGTCGGGTTTGGAATTTTTTTGTGTTTTCCTTTCGAGATTTGGTAGAGGTGCACAATACAGGGACCAGAAAGTCTGAGAGAAAAGCGTTGCAAGGGATTATTTACACGGCGTGTTGGTTATTGTGGAAGGCAAGGAATAATCTTCGTTTTAACGGTAAGAGAAGTAGCGTTGAGGAGCTTTTTAGTGACATCCGATCCGTTAGTTTTCTTTGGTATAAGCATAGGTTCAAGAAAGGCATGGCTAGTTGGGTAGATTGGTGTAAGTTTGTGAATATGTAGTTTCCGTTTTTCTCTTGGCCGGCCCGGTCTTCGGGTTTGGTGTTTTTTAATGAAGTTCTCCTTTCAAAAAAAAAAAAAAGCAATGCAAGGTACACCAACTTAAACTTTTAATGATGTTGGTTTTCACAAACTTTTATTAAATTTGAATTGTACGCTTTCAATAGTGGGAAATTGGGAAGGTTTGTTCAAAACAGTATCGGAGACTGGAATTTAAACCGGAAACTTCTGAAACAGAGGGTTGGGTTATTTAGGGGCAGGATTTGTGGAGATTAAAAACAACCGAATTTGATGTTGACTTTTGATTTATTCATAAAACTTAACTTAATACAACTAATAAATAACAGAATAATATATAATAGCTAGGATTTGCGTCGGAGATAACTCTGCCGGAATATTGTGAAGGGTCCTGGTTAATCCTTTGATTTAGCCAGTTGTACCGTTCTCCCTATCTCGGCCTGGTGACTCTTCCTTTCGCTTTTCGAGTCGGTGTCTCTTTTTCCTTCTTGCTAGCAGTATCTCCCTCCTGGTCTCCATTCCCACAGAGGTTTTACGGTTTCTCGGATGGCTTAGCGGGTCTGATACCGGTCGCGGCTATCTGAGTATAGTTAAGCTAGATCGGTTCGAATCCCATTAACACCTCTTGGGCCGCGTTACCTCTGTTCATTTGTTTTCTCGGAGCAGCCATGGTGCGGAGGACGTGGAAACAACAACCTGATAACTGGAATAAGATTATTAGTCGCCAAGAGTTCAAGAAAGATAAACAGTTCAATATGAGGGAAGCCAGATTGAGGAACACGACGTCGTTTTTTATTTCCAATCTTCCTGAAACTTGTGATAAAGACTCCCTTTGGAGTGCCTTCGAACACCTAGACAATCTAGAAGATGCATTCGTTCCGATGAAGAAAGATAGAGGAGGCAATAAATTTGGTTTTATCAAACTATCTAGTGTTTCGGACCCGGTTTGGTGGATAGAGAAACTGAAGGAGGTCCGGATAGACGGGGCAGTCATAAGTGTTAACCTAGCCAGATTTAATAGAGATGGTTCTAAGAACGATGCATGGACCAATGGCAATCGGGTGTCAGTTTTTTGACAGGTTGCAGGGGTTCAATCAGGCTAAGAAGTCGAGTATGGACCAGAGGAGGCCGGCTCCTCCAAGTTATGGAGTCCCAGTTCAGTTATCTCATCCCCGTTATGGAGGCAAATCTTTCAGCTCTGTTGTTGCCGGAGAGAGTTGTAAGAACCAGGCTGATACCATTGCCCTCCCTCCTATGAATGTGGAGACAAAGAATTTTCTGGAGTTCAAATCCCTGGTGGGAGAAGTGAAAGATATCGATATCCTGAATAACTTAGTATCTCATCTGTCGAACATTACGGAAGAAGGTCTTAATCTGAAATACCTGGGTGGTCTCAAGGTCCTTCTTTGTTTTAACAACCCGGCGGACGCGGAAGATTTCAGATGTAATATGGTAAACGAATGGGAAAAATGGTTTTCAAGGCTTTATGCATGGGAAGGTCTTCCACCAATTTTCGAGAGAGTGGCTTGGATTAAAATATTGGGGGTTCCGGTTAGTTTATGGGACCGCCATGTTTTCAATAAGATTGGCAAAAGGTGCGGTAGGTTGTTGGTCAAATCGGAAGTTGATGTGGCTAACGGAAATCTAGCGGAAGAAAGATTAGCAGTGTTAGTAAACTCGGGCAGAAGAATTTCCAAAGAATTCGTCTTAACATGGAAGGATCATAACCTGAAAATCTGGGTGGAAGAAATATCCGGCCAATGGTCTCCGGTGTTTCTTGAAGACGTGGTATCTATTCCTGGTTCTCCGGCTAGCTCCTCAGAAGACGGAGGGTCTTCGGGGGGTGAGAGTGAGAAGGGTTCTCCCGCCAAGTCATCGGATTTCGGTGGTTCATCGGAAGTTGGCTTTCGGAAGTCGAAGGGATGCATGGGGGAATCAGTTTGCATGGGTATAATGGGGGTGATCTTAATGATGTGGAAAGAGAAAACGTGCAGGGGAGAGAGACGGCACGTTTCCGAGGAACACGTGCAGGGGAGAGAGACGGCCGGGTATAATGGGGGTGATCTTAATGATGTGGAAAGAGAAAACGTGGGTCCCGAGGTTCATTTGTCTAATGGTGGAAGTCCGGTTTTGGAGCCCACCCCTTGCTCTCCCAGGCCCAGCTACATTACTCTCAGGCCCAAAAATAATCCCCAAAAAGTAAGGGCCCGAAAAGAGTCTATTCCGGATCTTAATGAGGGAGTGGTGGACCCGTATTCGTCCGACCCTTTTGGTATTGAAGAGATTTTTAGACTTGAGAAAGAAAGGATTGCTAATGGGGTTGCTGAAAACTCTCCTGTTCAGGAGACCTCGAGAATTCAGGAGGAGATGCCGGAGGAGGACATTATCCGCCTCAATTTCGAAGAGGAGGTGAGAAAGACGCTCGAGTTTGGAGCGAATCTTGGCATCGATGTTAATGGTTTTGATAATCATGTCAGAAAGCTCGTTAGTGGGGAACAGGATAGAATTGTCTCTCAATGAATTTTATCTCGATAAATCTGAATGGAGTTGCCGGCTATCAGAAATGTCGGTGGATTTATAGGTTGAAAGGAAGTGTAAAAGGGAATTTTATTTGCATTCAGGAGACCCATCAATCGGATCTCAAAGAGGAAGTTGCGCAAAGGTTTTGGGGCAATTTTAAGATGAGGATGGAGTCGGTTGATTCCGTTGGAAGATCGGGTGGATTACTCTCTATTTGGGATCCAGACATCTTTTCGGTCGATTCTGTTATTAAGAATCAAAGATTTTTGATTTGCTCAGGTTCTATGGCTGGTGTCGATAATCGGGTGCATATCATGAATGTGCATGCCCCTAATGATCCGTCTTGTAGGAGAATTCTATGGGAAGAAATTAAGGGCTTAGTGTTGCTTCATAGTGGCCTCTGGTTATTACTTGGAGATTTCAATGACGTCAGAGCCGAAGTCGAAAGAGTTAACTCTCGTTTTGACAGAGCCTCCTCGGAAGCTTTCAACGGTTTCATTTCCGATGTCGGTCTTTTGGAATATTCGATGATGGGAGGTAATTTCACCTTTATCTCAGGTCACAGTGAAGTTAAATTGAGTAAATTAGATAGGTGTCTTGTTAATGATGAGTTTTTGAGCCACTGGCCCAACGCGAAATTACAAGTTCATAAAAAAGGTCTCTCGGATCATTGTCCGATATCCCTTTCGTGTGCTTCGGATGATTTCGGTCCTATCCCTTTTAAATTCTTCAACTCTTGGCTTGGAGAAAGGAAGCTAGTGGATAGTGCCTTGAATGCGGAGGAGGTTTTGGGCCCTATGGATGTGAAGTTGGCTAATATCCTAAAATCCATTAAGAAGAGCATCAAACAGTGGAGAGGAGAAGTCAGATTAAATGCTAATAAGGTTATGAACGAGTTGGAAGAAGCTATTAAAAGAATAGAGGCAAAAGCATGCAATGGGCCGATATTATCTGAGGAGAAAATAAAAAGAATTGAGATGCGTGTTACCTTAAACTGTTTGGAGGCCTTAAAATCCAAAGATTTGCAGCAAAAGGCCCGTGTCAAGTGGCTCAAATATGGCGATGCAAATAGCGAGTTTTTCACAAGGTGATCAGGATTAATGCGGCTAAAAATAGAATTCATGGGTTGGTTTTTAATAACAGGTTGATCACTGATCCGGTGGAACTCAAAGAAGAGATTAGGATTTGGTTCAAAAAGCAATTCGCGGAGCCGATTAGACGAAGACCGGATTATGATAAAAGTGGTCTGCCTTCTCTTTCGGATCAGCATGGTTCGATGCTTTGCGAGCCATTCTCGGAGAAGGAGCTTTTGGAGGCGGTAAAGATTGCGATGGTGGGAAAGCGCCGGGGCCGGATGGATTTTCTCTGAGGTTTTTTAAGGTCTTCTGGGTTAAATTCAAAGACGTTTTTGTGGAGGTGCTGAAGGAGTTTCATTCCAATGGTTCTATCAGTGGCGGCTATAATTCTTCATTCGTCGCTCTTATCCCCAAATGCAAAGACCCACAAGACCTATCCAACTTCAGGCCGATTTCTTTAGTTGGATCAACTTACAAAATTATTGCTAAGGTGCTGGCAAACAGAATCAAAAGAGTTATTGGGGATATTTCGTCCTCGGAACAATCGGCTTTTGTGGGTGGCCGAAATATCCTAGATAGCACCCTTATAGTGAGTGAATCGATAGCATGGGCTAAAAAGCGAAGAAGGAGCTGCTTATTTTTAAAGTTGATTTCGAAAAAGCATATGATTCTATCAACTGGAAATTTATTTTTGGCATCATGGAAAAGATGGATTTCCCTCCTAAATGGGTCTCGTGGATAAAGGGCTGCCTTGTCTCTAGTATGGGGTCGATTTTAGTGAACGGTTCGCCAACGAAAGAGTTCTCGTATAAGAGAGGATTACGTCAAGGTGATTCGCTTTCTCCGTTCTTGTTCATTATCGCTATGGAGATCGTGACCTTATTCGTTAATAGGTTATCGCTATGCATCTCTCTTTTGCGGGAAGATTGACGTTGGTTAAATCAGTGCTCGGTAGCCTTCCTTCCTACTTTCTCTCTTTATTTGTTGCTCCCAAATGCGTTATCAAAAGGATTGAGAAAATTCGAAGGGAGTTTCTATGGGGCAAGTTAAATAATCGGAACAAGCTGAGGTGGTTGAGATGGGATTTCATTTTAAAACATAAAAAAGCAGGAGGCATGGGTGTTGGTGGGATTCAAAGTTTTAACTATGCTATGTTAACTAAATGGTGGTGGAGAGTGAAACAGAACCCGAATCAACTTTGGGTAAAAGTGGTGGAGGCAATACATGGAGGAAATCATTATTCGAATTCTAATAACATAATCCCGGTTAAAAAATCTATCCCCGGGGCGTGGAAAGACATCGGATCAGTGGAGGCGGCCCTCTCTAAACTTGCCATTGATATTAAGGTTAATTTGGTGGCAGGTGGAAACGGGTGGAAATGGGTCACCGATCCCAATGGATCGTTTTCTGTCAGTCAGGTGCGTAAAGATATTGATAATATTAGAAATGTGGATAACATTGATAATCTGGTGTTTGATTGGAACAACTGGGCTTCTCCTAAAGCCAACTATCTGCTATGGAGGGCTATGTTGGGTAAAGTCGCTTCGAAAGTGGGGCTGATTAGAAGGGGTGTGCCGCTCGGGGACGCTTTATGCCCCCGATGTGGTATTAAAGATGAAGATCCGGATCATCTGTTCGTTACCTGTTTATGGGCTCGTTGCGTCTGGTGGAACATTCTTGCCTGGCTTCGGGTAAGGTACACAAACTGCAACAAGCTTATAGAGTTAATTGATCAAATCCGGCAGAATCCAGGAGACAAAGTTTGGAAAAAATTGGTGTACACGGTCATTATTGCCACGGTTTGGAGATTGTGGAAAGCCAGAAACGCTAAAGTGTTTGAAGACTCTTTCATTCCTATTAACACGATAGTCGACGTAATAAAAGAGGAGTCTTTCCTTTGGATTTGCAACAGATCCAACCTCAAGAAGCCAATTTGGGGCAAATGGTTAGATTTTGATATAGTTGATCTAATGTAATCTAGTTGTTGTTTTTGTTTTGTTTTGGGGATTGTTGTTTTTCCAGCTCCTTGCTGGCTCTTTATATATATATATATAAAGTGTGTTTGCTGTTCAAAAAAAAAAATACAACTAATAAATAAATAATAAATCTAAACATTAAAATTAAAAAATATATAACATTAGGGTTATTTAGGGGCAGGATTTGTGGAGATTAAAAACAACGGAATTTGATGTTGAGTTTTGATTTATTCATAAAACTTAACTTAATACAACTAATAAATAAATAATAAATCTAAACATTAAAATTAAAAAATATATAACATTACAAAATTACATAAATGGTCGCGAGATTAAAAATAAAGTTAACTAGATAAATGGCCCTTGTAGTTGTAAGGGTATTTTAGTAATTACAATTTTATTTTAACAGGAAAGTTAACCAAAGTTAGTGTTAATACCTCATGTTGTTACAAAATGAAAAGTTAGAACCCTAGAATGTGATTTTAAACTATTAGTACCTAATCTTGTTATTTTTCATAAACCACAGGGACTAACAGTGTAATTAACTCGTATAATTTTGCTAAAACTTTAGTATCGGTAGTAGTGGGATAGTGGCTGCAATTGGGCCTGATCTGGTGTCTGTCAGTTTGGACTAAAATACAAAACACCTTTCTCACACGAACTGGAACCTTTGGACATCAAATGGGCATGTGATATATTTATTGTAAGTGGGCTAAATTCTTAGTAACAAAGGTGGTTCGCATTTATCATGCAGTAGATTGTTAAACTTGTATTATAAATAATAATCTTCTTCCATTGATATACTATACATTATTTCCATTAAAGAACTAGAAAATTAACACTGCCAGGTAGACAGAAAATTATTAATCGGGCCTGTATAATAATATTTATTTGTTATAATTGGGCCTGTATGATACTAATAATATTTGTTTGGTTAAATTTGTAGGCATTTATCATGTTCTACATTCAAATTTGAAACTAGTGATAATGAATTATAAGTGTAAAAAACGAGCATAAACAGAATCAAGTATTCCATTTTAAATGCATGTGCAGAGTGTTAAAGTTGTAACTGAAAGGTACTAAATGTTTTCTGTAGCTACAAATAAGTTTAATTACGGTGGTTACAATGTACATGAAAGACTTACAGAACATTGGGTCTGCGAAGTCGAAGGTTGTTCTACTTGCTATGCCAATTCACTTGTTGCTTCATCAAAATGTTGGGATTTTTCAATGCTTAATCACTTGCTAATCTAAAACAAATCAGTCAAGGTCATGATTCCATACAATATGAATATTAGAGGACTTTGAATCATACATGATCTCAAATGTCTTTTCATCATCTTCCCAAAACTCTGAGCTAGCATTTGACTTTTCCCTTGAACCACCTTTTCTTTTTGAACGGCAAATTTGGATTGTTGAGGGTCCACTGGAGTATCATCGTGCCACCAGCGAAACCACCCGATCATATCCATCTCCACTATGACCACCCATGTGATGTGTGTGCATGTGGCTCAAGCAACCAAACACAAAGGAGGGTCAGGGACGGGCACCAACAGTTTGCTTGTCGAGTTGATTTTGTGTTTTCTTATCAATAATATTGTAATAATAATGTTTTTGTATGATAGTCAATAGACACTGAAAAAAAACCAATAGAAAAATAGGAAAAGAAGTGTTTTCTGGAGAACCAACCCCATTTTGGCTAGTATAAAAATGTCGTTTCAAATATAACTCATTTTGACATGTCTTGTATCATCCTCTACAAATAACATACCTTTCTAGCTTCACATACGATAGTATGCATAAAGGGGAGCAACAACCAACAAAAACGATATATGAAACCTGGTATTAAACAAAGTATAGAATCTGAAGTCTTAATGAGATGACAAAGAAAAATTTATTACAACTTTTTTTTTGTAGACTGCAATAATGTTGAAGTAAAAACAAACTGGAAATGGTAACAAAACGTGGGCCTAATAATGTTGAAACTGAGACCAAGTAATAGTTGTTGACGATGCTAGTAACAAAATCTTGGAGTTTACCTGCAACACTAATGCCGGGGTCAACGATTTATGATACCAATCAATCTTAATTTCAGAGGACTTTGAATCATATATGATCTCAAATGTCCTTATATCTTCATGTTCTTCATCCCAACACTCTGAGTAATCGATTGGGTGTTCGTCTAAATCAACCATTTTACTTTTACTACGAACAAGTTCTACATTAAGATCACCCTTATCTGTCTGAAATGAAATATTTTTAGTATATGTAGGATTGAACTATGGAATGTGCCTCAATGAACTAAAGGGTACATAACCCACCCTTTCATACTTACAGTTATGTGGTTCCCTACAATCTTTATGAAACTTCTCAAAGTGATCCATGGACATCTCCTGCTTAATAATTATGTTTTACCTTCCCCGGTAGCAATCATCATGACGTAATAATAATATAAATCCACTAAAGTCACCATACCAGTTGTATGGAAGTTGCAATGTGACAAATCCTGTAAAAATGCTTGATGATTCAACATAGGGTCTTACGACACTCATAAAGCGATTTTCAACTGCATTTCCCTGCCACGTTTACATTCCAGTTATGATGAACCCTATTATTATATTGTAAGTTAAAAAAAAAGATGGAAATTCAAAAACAAGATAAGATTTATACCTCAAGCACAGAAAGTAGTACCCTGTTATTCTCTCTCCCCCAAATTGAGACTTTCCACAACCATTTATAGTCTGATAAATCTCTTACAATTTCAAGTGAGTCACAACCTTCTGCTTTGAGAATAGCTATGCTTGATGGGAGGTCTGGCAATTCTACTAGGTTATAACACCCTGACAAATTGAGGAGCTTGGGACACGGGAGTCGTGAGATGCTGGAAGGTAAATCTTGAAAAGTAGTTATGACTTAGGTCTAGTAGTTTTAGGTTTAATAACTCACAAATATCAGATGGGATGTCTCCATCTCCCAAATTGCAATATCTAAGATTCAGGTCTTTCAAACTTTTTAAGAGATGAAAGCTGCCCTCTATCCTTTTCAGTTTTTTACAACCATCTAAACGAAAAGAAACAAGGTTGGTACAAAATTGACCAACTGACGGTGGGATTATTTCTATACCAGTCCCACGCAAATCAAGTGTTACCAAGCTATCCATGTTTGACTGGATATCCGGAAACTGTTGAAGTTGACCACAACTAGAGAGATCAAGAGTCTCCAATTTTTTCATGTGTATGATGGGTGGAAACCTTTTAAGTGTTTTACACCAGGACAGGTTCACGATGACAAGCCTTTTGTGATATCCAATTGATGGACGAATCTCTTCTAAACTCATACAATGTGATAAAATCAATCTCTCAAGACATGGAAGGCCCTTAAAATCTGGTGTCTTGATTAGGTTATGAGAGCCCCCAAGATTAAGAATTTTCAGATATGGTAGACTCTGTTTCAAGACAAGTTGCAAAAGTCAAACATGTTCATTTTATGATTCAAGACTCATGCAAACTAATTATGTTCATTTTATGATTCATTTCACAGTTGCATTACAATGGTTTGTGAAACTACAATATTTACCTACCTTACACCCTTCCCAGAGTTTTTTTTGCTGGCTATATCTCAACATTAGACAACGAAGCTTTGTTGGCTGAAAATTTGATGGGAATGAAGATGCCGGATGCCAATTCAACACTATCCATCGAAGGTTCTTCATGTTTGCAAGAACATCAAATAGACCTGGATGGCTAATATACCTTGGCAAATTAGCTAATACTTCATTTTCCTGTGTTAATTAATCAAAGGAACCAAACTGTGTTAGTAACGCTATAGACAAACGTCATTAGATGCACATATACAAATTTTATTTTTGCGAAGTTAATTTAACCATTGAGGGTGCAGCTGCCCCCATATCAAAGAGGTATGCTATATCTTCCTCCTTCCAAATCCTGCTATGCTTTTCCAGATTATTAGGGTGTTCCCCTCTAACAATGTAGTGGGCCATTTCTTCTATCAAGTCATGCATTTCAAATCCTTCTTTTGAAACTTTTATGAGGGATTTTAGTTCTAACACCTTTAACCCTATAACAGGGTGAAAATTACACACATCAAGCACCATCATTGCATCATCCATCCCCCATGAGCTCCATCTCCTCATGAAACATGCAACATCTAAGAATAGGTCTTTCTGGTAGGGTTCAAGTCCATCATAGCTTATTTTGAGTCTCTCCATGACCTTATCTTCTGGGAGGCATTTTAACTTGGCCAAGGTACTCTTCCACTCGTCCTTGTCTTTGTCATATAGAAAAGAACCTATAACTTTAAGCGCTAACGGGAGCCCACCTGCATAAGAAACTACCTCTTCTGCAAGAATCTCATAATCTTCAACATGTTTATCTTTATGGCATGCGTGTCTATTGAAGAGCTTGATTGCCTCGTAATGTGATAACAAACTCACTTCATAAATATTTGTGTGAGCCCTTGAGGATAGCATGTGCTTATCTCTGGTTGTAATTATTATCCGGCTTCCCTCACCAAACCAACCAGGGGATCCCGCTACCGCCTCAAGTTGCTCAAGATCGTCAACATCATCGAGAACAACTAAAACCATTTTGTGACATAGCCTTCTTTTTATCATGATTCTTCCTTCTATCTCGCTCCCTACCACCTCATTTGTTTTCAAAACAAGTGATAGAAAAGTTTCTTGCAACTTTTTCAAACCATGCTTGCTTGATTCCTCACGAATATTTTCAAAAAGACAAGAAGCTTCGAATTGGTGACATATTTCCATATAGGCAGCCGATGCAAGAGTAGTCTTACCACCACCCCCAACTCCCCATATTCCAACCATGCGAACACCACCCGACCCAATTTCCAACATTAATTTCAGATCACGTAAGCGGGTCTCCATTCCAATCAGGTCTTTATAGTCGTCTGTAATTAGTGAAGACAACCTACTAGAAATTGTACCAACAATTTCTTTAATGCAATTTGCTTCATGACTGCGCGATGGGTAGATAGAAAAAATTAGAATTTAGAACATGCTCCCACTCCCTTACTGAGGTGAGGGTCTCGTTAATTCAGAAAGTACTAGTGACCACTACCAGCCAGCTTCAGTCTTTCAATATTTATATGTATAAAACAGCTCCCAATATTTATAATTAAACACTTTTTAACACTTCCTTTGAGTCTTATAAACTATTTAACGGCTTAAATATACTTACAAATGTCAAAAACTAACTTATTTGACCTGTTTTATTGTTATTTATCAAATTTTGACCTGTTTTATTGTTATTTATCAAATTTTGCCTATTTGACTTGTCAACGGTGAAAACAAAACTTAAATCGACTCATTGTAGAATGCAAACATCTTAAGTTTTGAACATGATTCAACTTTGTGCTTATTATCCCCCACCGCATGTTTTGAAAGTCATTGATGACCCATCCAGAAAGTTTGCCTGCTTTTTTCAGAGCTTTTCTCCATGATTCAACTTTGTGCTTATTATCCCCCACCGCATGTTTGTCAAACGCTTCTCCATATTTCCTCGTAAGTTTTCTCACTATTTGCCCTCTCGTGTCCATGCACTCTATAATATGTGCCAGCTCGTCCAAGCACCAAGATGAATCTGCATAGTTTTTAGAGAATACAACAACGGCAATCCATGATTCTTGGATAGCCTTCAACAGGGCTGGACTGATTGACTCACCTCGAGCAAGTGTTTCGTCATCCTTGTACGTGTGGATCCCTTGTTGTTCAAGAGCCATGTAGAGATGATCCACAAAGCTCTTGCGGGTGTCTTCGCCTCTAAAACTCAAAAATACGTCATAATTCCATGATTGAGACATAGAGGCATGAATTGAGTGAGAAGAGGATGACGATGATGCCATTGATCTGTGGATCGAATTTGTTTGGAATTAGTATGAATTATGAAAGCAAGCAGTGTAAATCAGATCCAGAAAGAAATGTGGTTTTGAGTAGCTGAGATATATTAAATATATGAGAAACCAGGCATATGCAGGAAACTTCATAGTACTTACAAATAATGTATATATTACTGGTAAAAATTAAAGGATTAAGACAACATGAAGATTAAAATATTATTAATTCTTATTTATATATTATTGTTGACCCAGAGAGGTGACGCCCCCATCACAATGAATTATTGTCCACCAACTATTTTATCAAACGCATGATAAATAAAATAGACTGGAACCTTTCACATTGCATTCCTTTATCTTTCTTTGTATTTTGTATCATATATTTTGTTCTTATTAATTATATATTTTTTTATTTTAATGAGCAAAAATAATTTCTTTTTACCTGATGCTGATACTAAGAAGATTTACAATTACATTTTGCATTGAGGAGGTGAATTGGTCTAAAACTAATCCTGCAAATTTGAAAGTAACAATCCAAAGTATAAACTCACGACTAATTTAAACCATATGTGCCCAGAATTAGTATCGTTTATTCAAATTTGAACGAACTCTTGATTTCTAAGTTTCCTGGGTATAGTTATGACCACCCAAGTGATGTGTGTGCATGTGACTTGGTAAACAAAACAAAATGGAAGGTCTGTGACAAGGCAGACAAGCATAGACAGTTTTGGCTTGTCAAGTTGACGGGTCAGTTTATTGTGTTGTTTGTTAATCAGATAATTTCCGTACACAACTTTCATCTATCTCGGGTTTACCATTCTTCTGATTAAATTTGACGATTGATTGACATGCATGATTTTACGATTTAGCACAAAATAATCATCAAACACGTAAAGATTAGAAGAAGATACGTCGTTCATTTTGTAATGTTTCTTCAAGGGAATGACGATCAAAGCCGTGATCTCGGGTTCTTCTCATACCCAGCAACCTAGAATCATATGAAATGAAATGTAAAGGATGTGATTATTAATAAAATATCATCTTTGCACAATACTGAATAAATGTTTTGGCATGAAGGAGATCAAGAGAGACCTCTGCACCAATTTTAAGGAACAAAAAAAGTAAACTGCAGGTGTGTGTGTGTGTGTGTTGGTGATCCAGAAACCTCATCAACCTTGCCACCATACCATAATTAGTTATTAATCCCAACTGCTCTGAGTAAAAACTTATCACAGTTTGCATGATTAGACATACTTTGTTCATTGAGGCATTTCAACAAACAGTTGGTATGCATGAAACTGCAAAACTCAACTGACCACTATATACAATTTGATTAAGACGGTGTGTGTACACTTAATAAAAATTAAGCAAGCTGAGAGAGAAAAGAAACACATACCAATGTAGACAGCTCCAAACCTCACACAGGGTTCCTCTGGTCTTGTGATGAGCATGTTGAGAATAGCCCTAGTAATCACGGTTTCATCGTTTTCAATATGGATTTTTAAACATTTTCCCCAAATTACTGAAATTATCTTCATTTCCATTTTGTTAATCAACTGTCGTTGAATAGATTTCAAAAAGAAACTACGGGAGAGAGAGAGAGAGGAGAACTGAGGTACAGATCCCTTCAGAATTTCCTGTGCAATGCGATAATGGAAAAATTACTCGTTTTGTCCTTTGTTCCATTAGTTAGCAACATGCGATATTGACCTTTAATGTCTTCTGTAATTAGGTTGCCAATTTCATTTAGAAACAACGTTTCAGCAGTCGTTATATAGTACAGATTGTTTAATTTGATTGATGTCCAGTGATTAGGTTTTCGATTTCCTTTACAACAACGTTTCATTAGTTGTTATTTTATACAGATCGCTTAATTTAATTGATGTTTAGTGATTAGGTTTGTGATTTCATTTAATTACTCATTATAATGTACAGATTGTTCAGTGATTTGGTTTCGGATCAGAATTGTTCTTGATAGAAGTGGGTTACGGTTGGGATATAGAGAGAGAGAGAGAGTGGTGGCGATGGGGTGGATCATGGATGGTAGTGGTGGTGGATGATCAGATTTAACTTATTTAAAATGATTGAGTATTTAAGTTATTTACATATTTAGTCCTTTTAGAGGAAATGACAAAAATGCCCTCACATGCAAGTCACATGATCAGATTTAACAAAAAAATCTAACTATGTTTGGGCTAAAGGACAAGATGTGCAAAGATTTTGCCTATAAAGGGCAAAATTTGTCAAAATTCGTTGAAAATGACACCGTTTGAAAAAGGGTATCAAGTTAAAGGACAAAACATGTAATTTTTCCTAAAATAATTGTTTATTTCTACCCATAAACTTTTTAAATTTAAGAGTGAATTACGTGTATGGTCCCTTTGGTTAATTAAAATTTAGTGCCTAATTTTTCAAAAGTGCATGGATGGTCCTCGTCGTTTGTACCTTATAACACATTTAGTCCTCTACTTTCGCCAAAATTACATGGATGGTCCATATAGTTTGCACTTTGTAACACATTTAGTCACTTAAAGTTGGGGACTAAATGTGTTACAAAGTGCAAACCACAATAACCATCCGTGTACTTTCGACAAAAGTTGAGGAC
This sequence comes from Helianthus tuberosus, assembly GCA_030545235.1. Lineage (NCBI taxonomy): Eukaryota > Viridiplantae > Streptophyta > Magnoliopsida > Asterales > Asteraceae > Helianthus > Helianthus tuberosus. The sequence continues at coordinate 1,711,276 of JARYGA010046105.1, forward strand.
TAAATCAAATCCAAAGAAGATCTGACTACTTTATCTTTTCTAAATTGTTCGTATCTTATTTATCTTTCCTTCAAATTCCACTATGAGTTTCGGATTGTTGGGTCAGGTCAAGTTTGATTTGGGTCTTATAATTTAGAGTCATACACTCATACTCAACCACTATCCAAATGAATTATTTAAATATATATAGAGATAATATTTGATAGTTGGAAGTTTATTGTTTTATACTTTCTCTCTCTTTCCATTTTTGGTTTAGAGACATTGAATACAACATATTGTGTATTTAATCATCATTATATTTGGAGTACGTAAAAGAATTAATAAATAATATGAGAATAAATTAGGTGCAACTAAATCCATTAAATAGAGATATAGAGGGGTGTATAATGTTAGAATCCAATTTCTATTTAAAGATGAGACTGATAATGACAAATGACGTCTGATTGGAATTATTAGAATCCAATTTCTCTTGTAAATAATGAGATTAAGAAAATAGTACCTTTTGTCATGTTGTGGGTTTTTTTTTCACGTGTCCTTTAATATTGACAAACGACCATGCCAAATTTTTTAAATAACTTCATACGACTACTTTTATAAGATAAACAACTACCATGTTTTGTTTCACAAATTCTTATTGTTAATGATTTAAAATATCGTTTGTATGCAGTTTATTTGTATAGTTATAAGTATATTTATAACTAGGAATAAGACCCGCGCGCGTTGCGGCGCGGGTACATCAAAAATATTGAATAGATTAGTCCAAATGTTATGTGATGCGTTAAATATATGAAAACGCACGTTTCAAAGTATCTGACTGGACTCAATGTAACCTATATAAGCATTGTGATTGGATCAAAATGTAAGGTAAATCGAGTTTATATCGTATAACCATAACGTATTATATGTGACCCAACTCATAAATAGAAAATATCAACGTGTATAAATGAAAAACCGACACGTTTAATCAAAAGCGATTAATGGAAGCATTTGAAAAAAAAAAGGGGGAAAGCACAATTTGACCCCACTCGGTCGAAACATAATTTACGAAACATACATAAAAAGAGGAAAACGTGTTAAATTTGACTTGACTCGTTTTCCCAAAAAAAATTTACGTTTTATGTAGACCAACTCGAATTTATACCAAAACGTACATAAAACATGCACTTAAAATGGTTTTTTAACGAAAACATATTATGTCTGACCTGACTCGTTTCTAGAAAAAAGTTTACGTCGAAACGTAGAGCAAATCGAATTTATACCGACATCTACATAAAAACATGCACGTAAAATTTAGTTTTTTAATTAAAGGATATATAGAGGTAAACTCGAAAATATTATTAGTAAAAAACTTAATAAATTAAAAACGTTCATAAAACCGTGCCAAGTAGCACCAATGTCACATCATTGTCAGCGACCACCAACATCCGAAAACTCGTAAAACTAAAATAAATAAAAAGGACAAAATAACACCGAACGAAAAGCAGACGTAAGATTGTTGAACCACGCATGCTTATTTGCGGCGTGTTAATGTGATGAAATTAAAGCGAAACGTAAAATGTAGAAAAGAAATAATAAGTCGATCTAGGACCAACGCGTTGTTACCAATCTGTCAAACGATGAAAAACGTTGAACCCCACACACACGTTGTGTGTTAACTTGCAAAATTTTGAACGAAACGTAAAAACCTGCAAAAGATGAAAAATATGGGGGATCAAAGTTGAAAATAAAAAAGTGTTTGGGTTAAATTGGAAAAGATGAAAAACTTTATGTTAATAATTAAAAAATCAAAATGGTTAAAATGCAAAAAGTAAAAACTCTTTGGGTTAGAAGTGAAAATGTAGTTTTTCTTTCTTTTTTTTTTTTTTGAAAACCACCCAATGCAAAAGATACAACCCCATTATGCAACAATTTGTTGCTAATTTATAATAGGGAAATGGTAAGTTTCGTTATAATCTAATATATATTTTATGCATGTGTTCTTTTGGGACTTGAAGAACTAGTTAGACTTTGTGTGTCCTGACATCCTAATTGGACCAGGTAGAAACTTTAAATGTTTATTAATTTAGTCGGCCATGCTGATACGATACAACTCATGTAGAAGCCGTTCAGATAAGAAAAATCTTTTGAAAAAAATAGCTTTTTTTGTACTTTGTTTACGATTTTTTTTTATTTCTATTTAATCAAAACATACTCAACATGCGTCTGCTTTGAAAAAAATAACAAAAACTATTTTTTTACATTTAAAAATGATTTTTATGAGTTTTTTTTTTTTACATGTTTAACAATAGTTCTTTGGTTTCTCACTTTTTTTTGGTTCCTTAGTGAACTCGCCCTAGGTAAATATATAGTAATACAAAATAAAACCGGTTTGAAGGGTGAATATGATTCAAATTCTTACTTTGTGAATAGTTTCTAAAAAAGGATTATTGTTTTAGCATCAATAGTTACATTAAATGCGTTACTTGTTGATTGTTATTGTTATTGTTATTATTAATTCATAACATGACAAGCAATAGTAATGGTTGTGCCAGTGGCGGAGCTAGACTTTAAAATCAAGGGTATCCCAAAAAAAAAAAAATTACGGTGTATTCATATAAAATCCTTTATAGGGGTATCCTCGTATTTTTTTAAGGGTATCATTTATATAAAATCGAAAAAAAACAAAAAATTAACACTGCGAAACACTACGAACACGATTTTGAGCCGTAGCCCGTGCTACGGCTCCTAACATGCTGTCTCCGCCCCTGGGTTGTGCCTTCTCAGTTTTACCTATGAACTTTTAGTTGATATATTCACTTTACTCACAAAAATCTATTTTTGAACTTCTATTTCCTTTTATGCATACATACAAATTTGTAAAGTTATACTTTTTTTATATATTAAAAGATAATTTACTGTTACCGTACCTACAAAAGATTTCATTTTGAATTTAACTACAAACATACCTACAAAAGATTTCATTTTGAATTTAACTACAAAGGGTAAAAATGTCAGCAGTGTGGTTTTTTTCTTTGTAAGTTAAAGATCTGAAATTGTGACTAGAATTTTGTATTTAAAAGTGGTTTTAAATAAATGAAGAAAAGAGAAGACATTAATTTTGTTGATTATTTGCAGGTATTATTTTGAGATTAGTAAAATTACTATAGTCATCTGTATAGCATTGAGTATTATCGTTTTACCACTGGTAAAGACATAAGGCATGTATGTGTCAAATTATATTTGTTTTCTTCTTGTAATTTTTGTTCTAAGTTTTGTTTGTTAGTTTCTTTTACAAAAAATTAAACACACGATATAACATTTTTTTTAAACGGACTGAGCCGATACACCATGAAAAAATTATGAATTTTTTTTCTACAAAAAACTAAATGCATTTTCATTTTAAACTTTTAGAAATTGGGCCACCTGCAGCGAAGCGCGGATGTAACCCACTAGTTTATAATATTTTTTATTATAAAAAGAAGAACTCGGGTTGTTGGATCTGAGTTTGTTTCTGATTGTATTTTACGTTTGAATTTAAGATGAAAATGAAAGAGTTGTGCAGCGGAATTAATTATGGAAACAAACTTTGCATACAATCAAACGAGAGTATTGCTTTGATCAAGACATTTTCAACAAGGAACCGAATGATTGAATTTAATTTCAACAACGATTACAAGTAATGCTTGAATACAAACTCCCCCTCAGCCAGAGCTCAGTGTTTGTTCGTGCAAAGAAGACGGTGTTGCAAAGAGCTAATAGAACAGTACAGAGCACTGTTCTATTTATAGGCACTAGCAAACCACTGAGCATCTTAGCTGACGTCACCATGAAAGTGACATCTAACCTCCTAACAAACTCTAACCTCTGATCTATACAAACATTGCTATACTAACTACTGCTATTACATTCCATTACATAAAAGACACTTAAACAGCTGATGCATCCTTCCACTGCTGTGAACCCAGCAGTGCTTGTCCGGATCAGCAGTACTTAACTCAAGACAGTAGATTGAGCAACAGAGCTTTAGTCTTCTATCAGTCTTTACAAGAGCAACAGTTGTAGGTCAGCAGTTTGCATGATCAGCAGATAGGAGGTCAGCAGATGTTGAAATCACTATCAAGGGGAGAGACTTGTATGAACCAATCTTGTAAACGTCTGCTTATTCTAGATCCACTGCTCTGATCCAGTTTTGGCTTTAATTATCTGTTCCTCTTGGTAGGGTTCAATCCCAACAATCTCCCCCTGGAACAGATAATGCCAAAACTCTTCATTATTTGTGGACATTTATTGCCTCATCAACAGTTCCCTTATCTGACCTTTAAATTGTAGTTCAAAGTCTAGGGCATCTGTGTCTTCATCATCCCTGCTAAGTGGAAGATCAAGGAGATCCTGCAAATCTTCAAGACTCAGGCCAAGAGCTTGTTTCCTTGATATTTTCTTCACTTCTCCACCAGACCTGAGCAAAGTCAATACGCAGGTCTGTTTGTCAGTTTCCCACTTTTGTATTTTTGAGCCTGGTGGGTTTCTTGGGAGATGTTTATTTGCAGAGGTATTTGGTGAGGCTGGCCTATTCATGACTGGCTGAGCAGTACTTGCAGATTGTTCCATTTCAAGATCTTCTTTTATCATTAATTCAAGGCCTGCTTTTACAATAGCATTTCCAGCTTTTAGATCTTGAATGGTTTCAGCACTTGACTGGTTTTTGCTCCTTCTTTTGTAGATGGCAGCACCAGCTGGAGCAGTGGCTCTTTTGATTTGCAGTTTTGGTGGTCTTTTTGAGACCTCTGCTTTTGAGTAGTCAGGCTTTTGTGAAACTTTTGGATTTTTCTTCCTGAGTTCCTCTAACCTTTTGTAGGTAGCCCTGACCCTATCTTCTCCCCACTTTGTCATAGAGTTCTTTGACCCATAATCAGCTGCAATCAGCTCCTCTTTCATTCTCCTCAACTCTAACATCTTCTCAGCTTCAATTTGTTTGAATTTTTCAGGAGGAGTCTGCTTGACCTTATTTTTGATCATGTTTTGAATCCTGGCTGCTTCCTTTTCAAGCTCAGGAATGGTCCAGTTCTTGTACATGTGTTTCTCCCCCCTTGTATTTCTTGTAGGTCATGATGTTCTCAATGTAGTCTTTTCTCAAGGACTCATCTGCCCTTTCTGAAATTTGCTGACATACATTCTTAGCAAATCGCTCCATAGCACTGACCTGTGAGAGTAAAAACTGATAGTTTTGTTGAAATTCTCTATCAGATTTCCCTTTTCTGTTTTTGATTGCAATATCCTCTGCTTGTCTGACCTTGAGTTTCAAGTAATCTTCGATATTGTTAGGCCTGGGATATCCTGCAATTGATGGCAAACTCCTTTTGGCTGGGTCCTCCTCATAATAAAGGGATTTGATTTCTTCCCTAACTGCAATGAGTTCTAGAGGAAATGAGACACCAGCAGGAGGTAGTGGTTTTAGAATTTGAGCTGAAGAGAGAGGTATGGGTTTTGGAATAATGACAAGTGACAGGGATTTTGAAGATGTTGGTGGTGGTGAAGGTGAATCATCATCTGATATGTAAATCCTTCTCCTTTTTGTTTTAGAAGAGGCAGATGATGTCTTGGGTGGATCAGTGGTGGTGGATTGTGTGGCAGTGGTTTGTGTTTGACTAACAGCTGTTGACACAACTGGTGTCTCAACCACTGTTGTCTTTACAACAGATGTTATAACACCTATTGTCTTCAGCTTTTTGTCAGCAGGTGAAAGTGATGGTAAGATTGTTTTTGGTGGTGACAGTGGTGGTGGTAAAGTAGTAGTTGTGGTGTGTGTTGAGGTGAGAACAGATGTTGAAACCACTGAAGTACCAGCAGTAGATGATACAACAGGAGTTACAACAGCTGTTTGGGTGGAGGTTTGATGCTGATAGCTTTTGGATGGTGGTTTTGGAGGCTTTGGAAATCTGGATGGGAAGGACTTAGGTTTCCTTTTTGTCTTCGGATTTTCAGTATCCTTTGAATCAGAACAACCCTGCGCATACAGCTCCATGAAAGCTCTTTTCTCCTCATTCCACCTTGAAATATCCTTTGCCAATCTATCCCTTTTAACACTTGCTACACCTTCATCAAGTGCTTCTTGAGTTGCATCAACCTTTTTACTACCATCTGGCACAGGAATTTTTCTGGTCATAGCATCCCTTTCAGGTTCAATGTACAGACCATCATCTATTCCTCTCTTCTTCCACTCCTGAATTTTCTCCCCCTTTTTGGCATTATCTTCTGGGAGTTGATCAATGAAAAGTACTGTCGGAGGAGCAGTGCCAGTGGTTTCCAATAAAAGGGCCTTGATTGCCTTAATATCTGCTTGAGTGTGCTTGTACCTAGACTCCATAATGTTTCTCAGTTTTTGGACATGAAGTTCAAGTTGCTGATCAGCCATTTCTTTTTGTTGTTGGAGAAAAGGTTAGAATAGGTTCCAGAGCTCATTTGTAGCAAAAGCTTGTGGTGGAGCAGGTGCTTGAGGTGGAACAACAGTGGATTGCATCGTTTGTGTTTTCAACACCTGTTGTAGCATATTTTTAAGATCTGCAACAGATGTATCCAACTTTTCAATTCGTTCCGTCAAATCCTGGTATTTTAAATCATCACCCAATTTAATGGGATCATCTGATTTCCCACTATCAGTGGTTTTATCAGAGGTTGAGGTAGGGAGTGTACTCCAAACACTAACCACTGATGCCCCTTTTTCTTGGTACTGGGGTCTTCTTCCTTCAACACTTGACAACCTTTTGATGTTGCCAGTAGGATAAATAAATCCACTGGTGATTGGCAGAGGTGCTATGTAAGGAATTGCCTCCAAGGAAGTCTTATTAATGTAACCATTGTCCAACTGTAAACCAGTGGGTTCAACAGTTGTAGTGGCTGCTTCACTTGGATTACCACCAAGAGTTACTTGTAACTCAAGGGGTGTAACCTCCTCAGGTTGTGTTGGTGGGTTAGCAAGGATTGATACATCAGACCCAGTCAGTTGTTGAGGTATATTCTCATTAATAGGTGATTGAGAAGGACTGGTGAGTGTCTGGTTCAAATCAATTGCATCCAACAGTAATTTAGTTGGTGTGGGAATTGTGGATGTGATGTTTGGTGAAGAAAGAGGATTTGCTCCGGGAAGTGAGCTGTGGATGATGGAAACGAGTGTTTCCAGAGCATCATGATGTGGTGTCCCAATGTGTACAACCTGATCTTTTTGTGAAGAAGCAGGAGGGGTTTCGGCTATGGGTTGAGATATTTGTACCAACTGCTGTGAGGAAGTAGCAGCAGTGGTTTCTTGTGACTTTTGTGTTGTCACAGGCATTTGCTCTGGTATCTCATCCTCCAGAGTTGCCTTTTTTATTGGTTTGGGGGGTTTTGAATTTTTCTTTTTCTGTGGCTTTTTGGTTATTTTAGGTGTGGGTTTCAAAGCAGTTGTTCTGCTACTTTGATCACCTTGAGCAGTGGGCTCAGCAGCAGATACCTGAGGAGCAGTTGTAACTGCTAAAATCTGCTCAGGCACCTCTGCTTGTGTTTAGCAAGGTGTTGACATCCTTGTAAAAGTTTCAGCAGTTAAGCAATTTATTTTAATGGATTCACCTTGGTTTATTACAGAAAGATCATCCTTGCTGAATTTCTTTTCAAAATAATAACTCAAAAATCTTGGAAATAGCAAGAATGCCTTTGTTTCAACATTTTTAACCAGGTCATTAAAAATTTCCCGAGAATAATTAAAATTTTCTTCTTGAAGAATAGCAAATCCCAGGTGTTGAATTTTTAATGGTATTTCATTGAAAGCAGTGGTTTTGTTTGAAACACACATGAGAAGGGTATGAAATAAAAACCTTGTTGCAGAAGGAAAGTAACCTTTTTGTAAGGTGCCCTTCTTTATTTCTACATTGTACCCTCGTTCCAGAAAATCATTTTGTAACTCGTATGAGGGAATAGTAATTTTACCTTCTTGATCATCGAGTTGAAAGACCTCTGAAATTGACTGTGATGTGATTTGGACATTTTTACCCTTTAGAGAAGAGTTGATGGCAGTTATAGTTTCTCCTTGTGTTTCAAGGGTTGCATTCTTCCAAAACTCTCTTTGGGTTGCCAAATAAATTGGTGCATTGGCTGTTAACAAAGTTTTGTACTTTGATTTAGCCATGGTGTTGATGATGGATTCGAAAGCCTTTGTGGTGCTGGGTTTTGTGAGAAGACCCAGAAGATTGTGAGATGGTTTGTGTGGGATTTCAATGGTAGTGGCCATTTGAGAGACCGCTTTCGACGAAGATTTTGAAGTGGGTTTTGTGGATGGCTTCGATTTTGTCATTTTGAAGATGATGATCGAAGAAATTTGTGAAGGAATTTGAAGAAAAACTGTTTTGAGAAGAGAATTTTTGAAAATTCAATTCGACAGTAAAACCCTGTTTTTGATGTGAAGTGGGGGTTTTATAGATGAAAAAGTGAAGGCTGACGTGGCAGCGGTTACAAAAGTACTGACCACTATGTACTGCCCACATGCCAAACTCTGATGAAATGAAGTACAGTACTTGTATGAAAGTTACTGATGAAGGCAGTGGTTACAACGGTAAAATGTAAACAGTGGATAGCATATCAGTGGATAGCATATCAGTGGATAAGACACTGCTTTTGAACAACAGAGGTTATCAAGGAAATGAGAGAACAGAGGATGGCTTTCAGCAGTGGACAGACTTTGAAGTAGAGCAGACTTTTGAACAAACAGTGGTTATGGCAGACTTTTAAGGATTTTAATGAAAACTTCATTTTTAGCTATTTTTAAGGATGGATTTTTGATTTTCTGAAAACATTTTAATGCTTTTATTCATAGAAAAACAAGATTTTGCTTGTTATTCCATGTTTAGCATGCCAATCCTAGAGACCAAGCTTTCAAAGGTGGTTGTATCTAGTGCTTTTGTGAGCACATCTGCCAGCTGGTCTTTAGTTAGAACATGATGCAGAGAAATCAAACCTTTTTCATAGAAATCCCTCACAAAGTGATGTCTGATGTCGATGTGTTTGGTTGTTGAATGGGAAACTGGATTTTTGATGATATTTTCTGCTGCCTGGCTATCCAACATGAGTGGTGTCTTTAAGGCAGTGATACCAAAATCCAGCAACTGATTTTGAAGCCACAGGAGTTGGGCTGTACAGCTTGCAGCAGCAATGTATTCAGCTTCAGCAGTGGATGTTGAAACAGCTGCTTGCTTTTTGCTTTGCCAAGAAACTAAGCAATCACCTAGAAACTGGCACCCTCCTGATGTGGACTTCCTTGTGGTGTAACATCCAGCAAAGTCACTGTCTGAAAAACCTGAAAGCTTGATGTTCCCATTAGCTGGATACCAGATACCAAGTGTGGGAGCACCTTTTATGTATCTGAAGATCCTTTTTACAGCAATGAGATTTGATTTTCTGGGAGCTGATTGACTTCTTGCACAGACACATGTTGCAAACATGATGTCTGGTCTAGATGCAGTTAGGTACAATAAAGACCCAATCATGCTTCTATAAAGTGTTTGGTCAATCATCTCATCTTTTTCATCAGACATGACCAGCTTATTTGTTGTCATGGGTTTGCTGCATGGTTTACAATCATTCATATCAAATTTGGTCAAAAGTTCTTTAGCATATTTGCTTTGATGAATGAAAGTTCCATTTTGCATTTGCTGTACTTGGAGACCAAGAAAGCATTGCAGTTCACCCATTGCACTCATTTCAAACTCAGCTGTCATGAGTTCTCTAAACTCTTCACACATTTTGTTACATGTGCTTCCAAAAATAATGTCATCCACATAAATTTGGACAATCATTAAATCCTTCCCTCTCCATTTAAGAAACAGTGTTTTATCAATGGTACCTCTTTTGAAACCATTTGAGAGTAGAAAGTTGGAAAGAGTTTCATACCAGGCTCTTGGTGCTTGTTTCAAGCCATACAAGGCTTTGTTCAACCTGTAGACATGATCTGGATAAAATGGATCCTCAAAGCCTGGAGGTTGGCACACATACACCTCTTCTTGAATTGTACCATAGAGGAAAGCACTTTTGATATCCATTTGAAACACCTTCATGTTGTGGTTGACAGCAAAGGCCAGGAACAGTCTAATAGCTTCCAATCTTGCTACAGGGGCAAATGTTTCATCATAGTCAATCCCCTCTTCCTGTCTGTAACCTTGAACCACAAGCCTGGCTTTATTCTTGACAACAATGCCCCTTTCATCAGTTTTGTTCTTGAAGACCCACTTTGTGCCAATGGGACTAACCTCTTCTGGCAGTGGTACAAGCTCCCATACTTGTTGTCTTTTGAACTGTTGGAGCTCCTCTTGCATGGCTTCTACCCAGCTGTTGTCTTTCAGTGCCTCTTGGTACTTGACTGGCTGATGGAGTGATAGAAAACCAGCAAAAAGACAAATGTTTTGGGTTTGGCTTCTTGTGAGCACCCCTTCATTGATGTTGCCAATGATTTGATCAGGTGGATGAGATCTCAAGTAGATTAAATCTCCTTGGTATGGGATGATGGCATTTGTTGGTGAAGGCTGCAAATGTGTATCATCTGAACTAACTACTGCTGGGGACTTTGATGATCCAGCAGTGGCTTCAAAAGGTGGTGGAATATGAGGTAATGAAGTGGACAACTGCTGACTTTTATCCACTGTTTGAGGATTTTTGTCAGCAATGTTTGAGGATGTGGAAGCAGTGGTTGATGGGCTACTTTGGTCAACAACTGTTGAGGTAGCAGTGGTTGAGCTTTGACAACTGTTTTGAACAGCTGATGCTTTTCCCTTTGTTGCAGACCTTTGAGGGATGATGATTTCATACCCATAGTCTGGTGTTGTATCCTCTGATGGACCTGCACTGTTAGTCTTGACAGCAGTATTTTCAAAAGTAAATTTTTCAAGATCAAACAGATCTGCAGGATTTGCTGGGATTTTTATTGATGAAAGTTCATTAAACTTGACATTCAAAGTCTCCTCCACTGCCTTGGTCCGTGTATTGAACACTTTGTAGGCCTTGGCAGTGGTTGAGTATCCCAGATGATAACCACAATCAATTTTGGCTGCAAATTTTGAAATGGAATCTTTTAAGTTCAAAATAAAGCATGGGCAGCCAAACACCTTGAAATATGAGATCAGTGGTTTGATTTTATATAGAATTTCATAAGCAGTCTTTTTGTGCCTGGGGTTTATTAAAACTCTGTTCTGGACATAGCAAGCAGTGTTTACTGCCTCTGCCCAGAAAGTTAATGGCAAACCTGAATCTGCAAGCATAGTTCTGGCAGCCTCAATCAAAGTTTCGTTCTTTCTTTCAACAACCCCATTTTGCTCTGGTGTTCTAGGGATGCTGTACTGCCTTACAATCCCTTTCTTCACACAGAAGGCATCCAACTCCTTATTTTTAAATTCTGTGCCATTGTCACTCCTGAAGCTTTTCACTGGAAGGTCAAATTGCTTTTCAACCTGTGTCACAAAGTCTTGCAAAATGCTTGCAGTCTCATCTTTTGAGTGTAAAAAGAACGTCCATGTAAACCTAGAAAAGTCATCAACAATAACCAAACAATATCTTTTCTTCTTGAGGCTCATGACTTGAACTGGGCCAAACAAATCCATGTGTAGCATTTGCAAACACTGGGTTGTTTTGGACTCTTCAATGGACTTGTAAGAACTTTTATGCTACTTTCCTTTTAAACAGGAAATGCAATGTTCAGGACATGAAAACAATTTTTGTGGTAGGCCTCTCACCAAACCATTTTTTGAAATTTCAGTGATTGTCTTAAGATTTGTGTGCCCCAGCCTTCTGTGCCAAAGTTCTGTCTCTTTGTTAGAGGCAGCTAAGAACAGACAGGCATCAGCTCTGGGACACTCTTTTGACATATCAACAACATAAACATTGCCACTTCTTTGAGCAACAAGTTTAGTTTGACCAGTTTTGATTATTGCTTCAATCTTTTTGACCATTTCTGGTCCAACAATCCTACAACAGTCTTTTGTGAAGAATGACCCAAACCCTTTGTCACTCATTTGTGATACACTCAGAAGGTTGAATTTTAGATTGTCTATCAGATTGACATTTTCAAATTTTACATTTCCAGACTGCACTGTACCAGACCCTAGAACTTTCCCTTTACTATTATTCCCAAAGGATATATCACCCCCTCCATGGATTTTAAAGTCTTTGAGGAGGGCTTTACATCCTGTCATGTGCCTGGAGCCTCCACTATCTACATACCAAAGACTATCAAAGCATGCAGAAGCTCCCTGCACATGAAGTAAAAGGATTAGTTCATTAGGGTCTCCAAAGCCAACAGGGCTTTGGATGGGGTCTCAACAGTGTCTGGAATGGATGCAGATTGATGGACAGTGGTTAGGTCAGGGGTTTGGACAGTTTTAGTACTGTTTCTTGCTAACCACTGTTGGGGGTCTTGACCAATCACCTGTTGGTAACCAAAAGGATGCCTATTCACTTTAGGTTTAGAGGGCCTTTTGTAGGCCTCATAAACGTGTGGAATCCTTTGGTAGGACTGTTTTTCCTTGCCTTTTCTGAACTGATTGGCAGGGGGTGCATCAGTAACCTGAACATCTCTTTTGACAGATGTTTGGTTCAACTGTTTTGTGACAGGTGTTTGAACTGGTACAAACAGTGGTTGTTTCTTGGTGAATTTGACAGATGATGTTGATGGACTCAATGATGTTTTAGCAATGTACTCATTCTTTTTCACATCAAAGTTTTTGAGATACACACATGCTTGAGTTTTGTGGTTTGTTTTTCCACAAACAATGCAGCTTTCAGCTGAAACAATGACACTTGTTCTGTTTAAATCATAAGCTTTTAAGTGGAAACAGTCTTTTGTTAGATGATTCCTTTTCTCACAGAATTCACAAAACAAGTTATCAATTTTTTCTTTCTTCTTTATCTTTTCGGACTCCTTTGCAGCAGAGGTTTTAACCTCTGTTGGGATGTCCTTGAGAGGGATGACTTTAGCTTTTGGAGCTTTAACACCATCAGTTGATGTAAAGTCCATTGGCTTGAAATTTTCAAGAATATCACACTCATCAGACCATTTTGGTTTAAACTGATAATCTTCAAGCTCCTCAAAAGTAGAGGATCCCATTGGTCTGTCAAGTGTGATTTTGTTACCAAGTTTGTCAGTGATTTTCACTTCTTGGCCATTCTTGTTTGTGGGGATGAACTCAGTGGTTACATCAGTGGTTTGAACAGATTTTCCAAAAACAGTGGTTTCATCATCATGTTTTCTATAACCAACACCAAACTTCACATTGCTTTTTATCTGTTTTTCAAGCATAACCTCATACCCTTTGCATGATTCCACCCATCTCTCACATGTGATCTGGGTGGACTCCAACTCCTTTTTGCAAACTTGGTATTTTTCTACCATAGTTTGGAGTTGAGTTTTGGTTATGCTTTGTTCTTCTTTTAAACTGCTGATCTCTTTTTCCTTTTCAGTCAATTTGTTTTTAAGTTCTTTTAAAGATCTTTCAAATTTGACTTCATCAGTTAAGATTTTATCCCGAAGGTTTTCATTTACCTCTTTGATGTTAGCAAAAGCAATAATGCAATTGTCAGAACACAGTTTTTCAAGAACTTGAGGTGATACCTTGGCAGCAGCAATCATTGCACAATCACATTGAGGATTTTCTTCATCATCAGCTCTTTCTTCTTTCTCACCTGCTTTTTCTTCTTTCTTTTCTTCCTTGTTCTCTTCAGACCATGGGTCTGTCAGTGGTTCAATCATGTAACACCTCGAAAATTCACGTCCTATAATGTGTTGACACGTGTCATAAAGTTTGAACGTGTGAAAGAATGTTATAAAAGGACTAAAGTTGACAAACATGGAAAGTATGTGTTTATACGGATTCTAAGTGTCAACTGTGAATAAATATAATGAACATTAACCCTACACAATGTTCATACCTTCAAACGAATGAATCATGGATCATACGAAGCTAAAAGTGAGAGATTACAAACTACAGGGGTTAAATGTGTCAACATGTTAAAGATATACCTCTGAGTGACCTTTTGACAAACCCGAAGCTTTGTAAATGTAAATTATGCTCACTAGAATGCACGATTAAAATTTCATAAAGTTTCGTTATCGTATGAGAAAGTTGTGATCAAATTCGTGTGCGAGGGGTTAAAAGCGTCAACGTTGAAATTTATGACTTTTCGGGTAACCATAAAGTTACCCAAGGACTTAACAAAGTATGGTTATGTCTTAAGGCCCATAAAAGTCAAGTTAGAGGAGTTCGGTGTGCTAAAATAAACTTTTGTGTCATTCAGGGACTAAAAGTGTCAAAAAGTGCACAAGTTTGCATTTTCGCGCATAACTTACGTTCTGAATACATCTGGACATCCAAAAATTTATGTAAGCATGACTACATTATATTTTAGTGTTCGCCTTAAGAAAAATCCATGCGTCGCGTCATTTGGATCGTTTTTCGCGCTTATGCGCATTCCGTCGTAATTAAGCGAACATCGCGTTCGTACGACCAAACGAACCATCATCCGGCATATTTTTGAGTATGTTTTGAGTTCCCTATACTTTAACTTCATTTTAGAGCCTTGAAATGAGGTTAACAGGGTTCAAACGCATCGAAAATCGCTTAAACGGGCTGCAGGGACTAAACCTGTCACTTTTGAAACATTTCTGGAACTGGGAGGCAGTGGTGTAGCGCGAGCCCTAAGGGCCTATGCAGTCGCGCTACGCGACTGCCTATTCTGGGGCAGAAACATGCAGAAACTTCAGTTTTTCGCTTTCGGGACCAGATTCGACGTATTAACAGCTGTTAACAGCTGTTCTCCACTCTTTAATCCCTTGCCACATGTTGAATCCCTATGGTTAGTGGCAATTTAGACACCATAACCTTCCGACAAGTGTACGGCCTTGATCGTGCCCTCTTCTCCAAGAAACGATCCTAACGGTGGACCGAAATCTATAAATACCCATCACATTTCACTTCATTTCACACACTTGATCTGATTTTAAGCCTTCTAAGTTGAAGTTATACTTCATACCTGAAGGTAAATTGGATCGAGAGCTTTCGGGGACCCTTCGTAAGTATTCTTTCGTTCTTTTATTGCTTTACGAGTCCGAAAGTCAAACTTTGTTTGACTATCTGCATTGACCAGTTTAAGGTCGATGCGAAGTTCGTTTGAACTTCATAACGTGAGCGTGATCACGATGGTTATAGTCCCTAGTGACTATACCTACTGATTTCCACGTTATCTAGGCTCAGTGACGAGCCGTAGTTTCGGCCAGAATACGTATTCTTGCGTATTTTGTAACCAAACTACTTATGGGTATCAAAACCGTTTGTTTTGATACCAAACTTGTTTTCTAACTTAGTTAAGCATGTTTCAACATGCTTAGCTCGTCACTTTAGTTTAGTGCTTATATAGGGTCGTAAAGGCAAGCGATCTAAACAATCGCTTATACTTTCGAACCCGACCCGTTTGGTCGATCATTAGGATCCGACCAAACACATTAAGTGACCTTATGGTCACATCGTTCGAGTAGTTGTATGACAGGTAGTATATATGCCTTAGGTAAATGACCAAAATACCCCTACGGGGCTTAAATTGAGATTAAACTCGTTTTGGGCATAATGAAAGGTATCCTACTGATACCACAACATATTTAAGGCATATTAACTTAGGAAACCTGTTCGTGATCCATTCGGTTGCCCGTTACGCTTATTACGCGATCGGTTAGGTTTATGTAACAAGTTTACATAAATTAGCCGAAACGGGTCAAACTTTATCGGTTTTATCTCAAAATCCAGAATGTGTATGAAATACCCATATAAGACAAGTCTCTGAACATGTCGGGTTTAAATCACATTCTATTCCGGTCTTCGCTTAATAGTGCGTACGAACCGTATCTTCCTGTAAGACTAACCGGTCTAAGCTTAGGCTTAATTAAAGACCCGTTAGCATTCTAATTAATTATTTATACCATCATTCCAGACTAGAGCTTTCCGGTAAATTGTACCTACGCTTACTTAAGTGAATACGGCTGAGTTATAAATTTCTGCTATTTAAGACAGGAGCTAGCTCAGGTAAATACTCTTAACTTATTTTCCCTATACGGGCTTGGGATACGGTACTATAGAAGTACCGCTTGGTCGGGTTTATGTAGTCATTTAAATCGGATTGTGATTGATGTACTTACATAACCTGTTTAATATGTATTATTTTATTATTATTTGGTGTATGGCCTTGGGGGTTAATGACCATGTCCCGGATATCCTTGGCATCATTTTACGAAATGGCCACGACCTAAGCACGGGGTGTAGGCATACACCTGGCAGCTGCATTATGTAAAAACTGGTAATCCACTCGAAGGTATCATCCCTGTGGGCATTATACCGGAACTGGTAATCCACTTAGGGGATGATAGCCTGTGGGCATTATACCTGTGGCGTGTCAGTTAATTTAGTCCGGCCCTACAAACCGGCCCTAACGGACGACAAATAAGTAAAACTGTATACAAGATTATATATAAATAATTTTCCCAAGTTATAAAAGATTAAATTTTGCCTCTGTGCATTTTAATCAAAGTGTCAAAAGGTTTTGTGCCTGGTGCATCTAAATCAATTTCCTTAAACTCTTTTCAAATGAGTCGGTTGAGTGTATTTACCAGTGAAAACTGACGTATTTTCCAAAAAGGTTAAGTGACAGGTACCGAACGTAATTGGCTGGAAGCTCAGGGCGCTAATAAGGAATCTTGCAAGTTCTAGGCGCCTAAAGTCTGTTGAACAAATGATATGTTTTAAGATCCGCCTGTGGATCCTTTACCTTCCGTTGTAATACTGGATATTACTTTATATTCGGAATGTAATAAAATTTATCTTTTGCTTCCGCTGTGCATTTATATAATTGTGTTGTTTGACTATTATGTTGCCAACCACGTCACGATACTCCCCACCGGGCCCACCGGTGACACGTGGAAAGACGGGGTGTGACAGGTTGGTATCAGAGCCAACACTGAGTGAATTAAACACTAGTCTTTTGTGTTTAATCTCAGTTACACAATTGCACATTCTTGAGTCTAGACAAGAACATAGGAAAAATCCAAATTTGTTTCATATTACCTTATTTGGTTCCTTTGTTATTTTTCTGATTCGCCCTTGCATGGGCAAGTCAATTACTATAGAAGTCCCGTTTAGGGCAACCATATACTTGTTAAATTTTTAAAGGAACGATTATGTTTAAATTATCATTCCTATATTATAAGATCTACCATTATAATAAAATGGCAAATTTTAAAAAAGGAAAAAACCTAGCCATGTGTCACATTAAGACAGGGCCAAGATGGTAGTTCCATAATTAGATTAAGATCCTTGTTAACAGTTCAATTTAGGATTGCTCTGCGTTAATTA
This sequence comes from Helianthus tuberosus, assembly GCA_030545235.1. Classification (NCBI taxonomy): domain Eukaryota; kingdom Viridiplantae; phylum Streptophyta; class Magnoliopsida; order Asterales; family Asteraceae; genus Helianthus; species Helianthus tuberosus. The sequence goes on from JARYGA010046105.1 coordinate 1,728,660, forward strand.
TTAAAAAGAATCTTAAAGGTAAAACCTAGCCTAAATGTCACGGCATACAAGGCCAAGATGGTAGAACCTATTCAAGAGATTCAAATCCTTATTAAACATATGAAAGCATATTAACATGCTCGACAAAATGTGATATGATAAAATCACATAAGTCATGTTGGGATATACTAAATTCCCTTATTTATATAATCATCCCTTAAGGATGAAGTGCCCCCGGGCTATAACTAACGTCTTCTGGGACTAAAGACAGTGGTAGCCTACAACTCCCTGTCAAGAAAAAGGTAATGAACTTTGATTCAAACCTTGAAGCCTCGATTCTATAAAATCAAGGCCTATAAATTAAACTTGTCTAAGTGACTAGGCCTTTTGTGCTATTATTAACTTATAATTTAGGAGTATAATAAATACCCTAAATAATTATATATTTATCAAATTAACCAATATGTGTATTAAAAACATGGTTAATAAATTGTTCAAAAAGATAGAACTGTTTAAACTTCCGTAAAAACGTTGTCCTTGTTTAATTTTTATGTAGCAATTTAAACTACATGGCTGGGTCGGAGGAAGGGAACAGTCATCCTTTGGATAACCGCGATGATGAAAGGATTAATATAACCAGAGGAGAGCTTCGTACATTGATTAATTCAGCTGTATCTAAAGTTGTGAAGGAGCAATTCCAGGAGTATAGTGAGACAAATAGTAAAGCCTCATCTGTACCCCACCCTAAATCCATCCCTAAAACTCATTCTGAGCCTGATAACAAGCCGCCCTCAAAGAAGGATGAGTTAAAGAAAGATGACGATCGACATTCATCTAATGAACACAGTGTTCCATCCAAGAAGATAGTATTCGATAATGAACCACATACCAAATCCTGTAACTATAAGTACTTTGTTTCCTGCAAGCCCCGAGATTTTACTGGGGAAAAAGGGGCGGTTGATTGCATGATATTGTTGGATGAAATGGACACAGTTGTCGATATCAGCGGTTGCGCTGAAAGGGATGTCGTGAAGTACGTATCCCAATCGTTCAAAGGAGAGGCACTGGCATGGTGGAAGTCTCTCATTCAAGCTGCTGGGAAGATTCCGCTCTACAGCATGTCATGGGAACAGTTTGTTATTCTCATTAAGGAGAATTACTGCCCTCAACACGAGGTTGAGGGGATTGAGTCAGATTTCTTATCCTTGGTGATGACAAACTTAGATTGTCAAGCTTACCTCACCAGTTTTAATACCCTGTCCAGACTGGTCCCTTACCTTGTAACACCAGAGCCCAAGCGAATTGCACGCTTCATTGGGGGTTTACCCCCAGAAATCAAAGCCAGTGTTAAGGCTTCAAGACCTACTACATTTAGGTCAGTAACTGACCTCTCTCTGTCCCTTACTTTAGATGCGGTCAGACTAAGGTCGCTAAAGAAATCTGAAGAAAGTAAGAAGAAGCGTGAGGGTGATAACTCACGAGGATCAGAGAAGAAACACAAGGGAAACACTGACTCTGAGAGGTCTGGGTCTGGAAAGAATGGTCAGCGGACAGAGGAAAAGCCAAGGTGCTCGACTTGCCAAAAAACGCCACTTTGGAAAATGCAGAATGGAGTCCAATTCTAAATCAGGACCACCTGCATGTGGGATATGCAAGTCTAGGGAGCACAAGGCTGTTGATTGCGGGAAGATCAAAGATGCTACATGCTACAACTGCAACGAGAAAGGGCACATAAAGACCAACTGCCCTAAGTACGCGAGGAAGCCCGAGTAAGCCGAGAGAACAAACGCACGAGTTGTCAGGATGAACGCCCAAGAGATGGTGCAGAATAATAATAGTATAATATGTACCTTTCCTTATCAAGCAGTTTATGCAGAAACTTATTTGATATTGGCACATATAAATATATTATGAATGATAAAGGTTGAGAACTGTTGTCTCCACCTGATTAAGATTCCGGTCATTTAATGCCCGGTAGAAAGTGACGATGTTACGTCGAAAATGCTCCAACAAATCCTATATTGATATTAATATCTATTAGAAATCATTTTTCTAATATCCTTATAGCAAACTTTTGATTGCATACTTAAGGACTCAATATAGTGATAAAAAAAAAAAAATCGATTGGTTGCCTTAAAAATCAAGTCCATATTGTGAGTGATAAGAAGCAATTAATTATCAAAACTCCTTATGAGACAACCCTCGTAATTACACAAAAAAAAATGGTGGAACTGACCGTCCCCGGAATCGAACCCGGGTCTAGGCCGGCCGCACCCTTTCGCACGCCTAGCCAACTGAGCTAGGTGCCTAGTTTGTGAAAATCTCCATTCTAATTTAGATATAAGCACTTGTACAATAAACTTCCTTATCATGTATCATTGATAATTTCTGCTAAGTGTCCTGTTTCTAATACAGGCAATAATAAATCTTCATGAACCATAAACTTAGCGAAATTTTATTATCATCCACAAGGTATAAATTACCAAGGAAACCTTAGTAACCGGTTCTACTCGTATCGGCAAGAAATCCTTCCGAAATTCTAAGAGCACTCTTTCCTTGCATAGAGTACGACAACATATGATTTTAAATATTTTTCTTTTCTCTTTGTTTTCTATCGCCTGCGAATGCCAAACTATGTATGATAAAAGTGTCATATGAGGATTGGCGTATCCTAGTGTGTCCCATAGATTATTTCCATGTCTGATCAGCATGGAGGTTTAATACATGGAACCACAAAGATATCCCAATGATTATATGGTACTAAAGTCAACTAATAGTATTCAAAGAAGGTATCCAGAATAGAATTGTCCAAATAAATATTCCCGATTAAGGAATTCGTGGACTAGTAACATAAATATGTCATTTTTTTTCTCACAAGCAATGATGGATGAACTGGAGTTTGAGATATGGAAAATCTCTGTAACCTCCTTGTATGTTGGTCATCTTCTTCTAAGTTTACCCTGCTTACCCCTAGAGAGAGGTGGAGTTAAGATTAACATCCCACTTTGGGTTAGAATGTTGTAAGAACTCCATGTTGATTATGGAATAACCGAAAACCTGATTAAGTAAATTTTAAGATAGGAGATTCATAGCCTAACTCAATATCCTGAGAATTCGGTATAGGAAATTTTGAAAGACGGTTCATTTTGCTAAGGCATTGTTCACCGCAACCCTAATTAAGCGACGATTAAGAATCGCCATCAGCTGCCCAAAATCGTCGAATTGTTCGACTAACTGTAAAGATTAGCTATTCCGTAAGATTAATTTGGAGCAATGGTTGGAATAATCACCTCACCTTAAGATAAGCTTTCCTATAATAACTGCCATATAAGTATCAAGGTGGCTCCTTGGAGACCTTGTATAAATGGCATGTTAAACGTTTATTGTTAGGACAATAGATTGGTAAGTCCAATTATAAGGATCTGAACGTTGCCCAGGAAACAACAAATAAGATCATATAAATCCGTACTCGATTGTAAGTTGCCATTATTAGGCAGAGAATACTTCCTTTATTTCAGTGAATCTCGGGCCGAGATTTATTTTAAGGGGGTGAGGATGTAACACCTCGAAAATTCACGTCCTATAATGTGTTGACACGTGTCATAAAGTTTGAACGTGTGAAAGAATGTTATAAAAGGACTAAAGTTGACAAACATGGAAAGTATGTGTTTATACGGATTCTAAGTGTCAACTGTGAATAAATATAATGAACATTAACCCTACACAATGTTCATACCTTCAAACGAATGAATCATGGATCATACGAAGCTAAAAGTGAGAGATTACAAACTACAGGGGTTAAATGTGTCAACATGTTAAAGATATACCTCTGAGTGACCTTTTGACAAACCCGAAGCTTTTTAAATGTAAATTATGCTCACTAGAATGCACAATTAAAATTTCATAAAGTTTCGTTATCGTATGAGAAAGTTGTGATCAAATTCGTGTGCGAGGGGTTAAAAGCGTCAACGTTGAAATTTATGACTTTTCGGGTAACCATAAAGTTACCCAAGGACTTAACAAAGTATGGTTATGTCTTAAGGCCCATAAAAGTCAAGTTAGAGGAGTTCGGTGTGCTAAAATAAACTTTTGTGTCATTCAGGGACTAAAAGTGTCAAAAAGTGCACAAGTTTGCATTTTCGCGCATAACTTACGTTCTGAATACATCTGGACATCCAAAAATTTATGTAAGCATGACTACATTATATTTTAGTGTTCGCCTTAAGAAAAATCCATGCGTCGCGTCATTTGGATCGTTTTTCGCGCTTATGCGCATTCCGTCGTAATTAAGCGAACATCGCGTTCGTACGACCAAACGAACCATCATCCGGCATATTTTTGAGTATGTTTTGAGTTCCCTATACTTTAACTTCATTTTAGAGCCTTGAAATGAGGTTAACAGGGTTCAAACGCATCGAAAATCGCTTAAACGGGCTGCAGGGACTAAACCTGTCACTTTTGAAACATTTCTGGAACTGGGAGGCAGTGGTGTAGCGCGAGCCCTAAGGGCCTATGCAGTCGCGCTACGCGACTGCCTATTCTGGGGCAGAAACATGCAGAAACTTCAGTTTTTCGCTTTCGGGACCAGATTCGACGTATTAACAGCTGTTAACAGCTGTTCTCCACTCTTTAATCCCTTGCCACATGTTGAATCCCTATGGTTAGTGGCAATTTAGACACCATAACCTTCCGACAAGTGTACGGCCTTGATCGTGCCCTCTTCTCCAAGAAACGATCCTAACGGTGGACCGAAATCTATAAATACCCATCACATTTCACTTCATTTCACACACTTGATCTGATTTTAAGCCTTCTAAGTTGAAGTTATACTTCATACCTGAAGGTAAATTGGATCGAGAGCTTTCGGGGACCCTTCGTAAGTATTCTTTCGTTCTTTTATTGCTTTACGAGTCCGAAAGTCAAACTTTGTTTGACTATCTGCATTGACCAGTTTAAGGTCGATGCGAAGTTCGTTTGAACTTCATAACGTGAGCGTGATCACGATGGTTATAGTCCCTAGTGACTATACCTACTGATTTCCACGTTATCTAGGCTCAGTGACGAGCCGTAGTTTCGGCCAGAATACGTATTCTTGCGTATTTTGTAACCAAACTACTTATGGGTATCAAAACCGTTTGTTTTGATACCAAACTTGTTTTCTAACTTAGTTAAGCATGTTTCAACATGCTTAGCTCGTCACTTTAGTTTAGTGCTTATATAGGGTCGTAAAGGCAAGCGATCTAAACAATCGCTTATACTTTCGAACCCGACCCGTTTGGTCGATCATTAGGATCCGACCAAACACATTAAGTGACCTTATGGTCACATCGTTCGAGTAGTTGTATGACAGGTAGTATATATGCCTTAGGTAAATGACCAAAATACCCCTACGGGGCTTAAATTGAGATTAAACTCGTTTTGGGCATAATGAAAGGTATCCTACTGATACCACAACATATTTAAGGCATATTAACTTAGGAAACCTGTTCGTGATCCATTCGGTTGCCCGTTACGCTTATTACGCGATCGGTTAGGTTTATGTAACAAGTTTACATAAATTAGCCGAAACGGGTCAAACTTTATCGGTTTTATCTCAAAATCCAGAATGTGTATGAAATACCCATATAAGACAAGTCTCTGAACATGTCGGGTTTAAATCACATTCTATTCCGGTCTTCGCTTAATAGTGCGTACGAACCGTATCTTCCTGTAAGACTAACCGGTCTAAGCTTAGGCTTAATTAAAGACCCGTTAGCATTCTAATTAATTATTTATACCATCATTCCAGACTAGAGCTTTCCGGTAAATTGTACCTACGCTTACTTAAGTGAATACGGCTGAGTTATAAATTTCTGCTATTTAAGACAGGAGCTAGCTCAGGTAAATACTCTTAACTTATTTTCCCTATACGGGCTTGGGATACGGTACTATAGAAGTACCGCTTGGTCGGGTTTATGTAGTCATTTAAATCGGATTGTGATTGATGTACTTACATAACCTGTTTAATATGTATTATTTTATTATTATTTGGTGTATGGCCTTGGGGGTTAATGACCATGTCCCGGATATCCTTGGCATCATTTTACGAAATGGCCACGACCTAAGCACGGGGTGTAGGCATACACCTGGCAGCTGCATTATGTAAAAACTGGTAATCCACTCGAAGGTATCATCCCTGTGGGCATTATACCGGAACTGGTAATCCACTTAGGGGATGATAGCCTGTGGGCATTATACCTGTGGCGTGTCAGTTAATTTAGTCCGGCCCTACAAACCGGCCCTAACGGACGACAAATAAGTAAAACTGTATACAAGATTATATATAAATAATTTTCCCAAGTTATAAAAGATTAAATTTTGCCTCTGTGCATTTTAATCAAAGTGTCAAAAGGTTTTGTGCCTGGTGCATCTAAATCAATTTCCTTAAACTCTTTTCAAATGAGTCGGTTGAGTGTATTTACCAGTGAAAACTGACGTATTTTCCAAAAAGGTTAAGTGACAGGTACCGAACGTAATTGGCTGGAAGCTCAGGGCGCTAATAAGGAATCTTGCAAGTTCTAGGCGCCTAAAGTCTGTTGAAAAAATGATATGTTTTAAGATCCGCCTGTGGATCCTTTACCTTCCGTTGTAATACTGGATATTACTTTATATTCGGAATGTAATAAAATTTATCTTTTGCTTCCGCTGTGCATTTATATAATTGTGTTGTTTGACTATTATGTTGCCAACCACGTCACGATACTCCCCACCGGGCCCACCGGTGACACGTGGAAAGACGGGGTGTGACAAATCAGGGTACCTGAACTTTCCCCCAGCAGTAGTTCACCAGCCATAGCAGTAACCACTGTTTCAGTCACCTCACCCACTGTTTTATCACTTAGCTGTTCACCTTCAGTTTCAACCCCCTCTGTTATTGACTCTAATGCCATTAAACAAAATTCATCATTAGAAGGTTCATTAAAAGCATAGAGTGCAAAATTTTCATCACTAAGGTCATCAGGCATACTGCTCCAGTCAACAAACCCTTGAGTGAAAAAGCTTTGTTGATCTGGTTGTACTGCTGCTGGAGCAGTGGTTTGTGGTGCAACAGGTTGCACTTGTACCTGTGGAGCAGGGGTTTGAACATATTGAATTTGTGGGACAGTAGTTTGGACATAATGCACAGGCACAGGGGCAGCAGCATAGTGAGCAGTGTTCACTTGAGCTGCAGGGGTATATTGAGTATAGTGCACAGTGTTTTGACTTTGTGGTTTAAAAAGCGAGATTGTGACGTCATTCTTGTTGTTTAAAAAGCGAGGTGGTTTAAAAAGCGAGCCGATGTTGTTTTTATCATCCTGAGATTGTGACGTCATTCTTGTTGTTTTACAGACACTGAAAAATCAACTTTAATGGTGATTAATCCTTGCTCTGTTTTTCAACGAACGAACAAACGATCAGTATCAACTGTTATGAGCCGAACTATTTACGTCAAAATGATTGTTAAATCAAATTTGACTGTCCAGGCTCTGATATCGATTGTTAGATCTGAGTTTGTTTCTGATTGTATTTTACGTTTGAATTTAAGATGAAAATGAAAGAGTTGTGCAGCGGAATTAATTATGGAAACAAACTTTGCATACAATTAAACGAGAGTATTGCTTTGATCAAGACATTTTCAACAAGGAACCGAATGATTGAATTTAATTTCAACAACGATTACAAGTAATGCTTGAATACAAACTCCCCCTCAGCCAGAGCTCAGTGTTTGTTCGTGCAAAGAAGACGGTGTTGCAAAGAGCTAATAGAACAGTACAGAGCACTGTTCTATTTATAGGCACTAGCAAACCACTGAGCATCTTAGCTGACGTCACCATGAAAGTGACATCTAACCTCCTAACAAACTCTAACCTCTGATCTATACAAACATTGCTATACTAACTACTGCTATTACATTCCGTTATATAAAAGACACTTAAACAGCTGATGCATCCTTCCACTGCTGTGAACCCAGCAGTGCTTGTCCGGATCAGCAGTACTTGACTCAAGACAGTAGATTGAGCAACAGAGCTTTAGTCTTCTATCAGTCTTTACAAGAGTAGCAGTTGTAGGTCAGCAGTTTGCATGATCAGCAGATAGGAGGTCAGCAGATGTTGAAATCACTATCAAGGGGAGAGACTTGTATGAACCAATCTTGTAAACGTCTGCTTATTCTAGATCCACTGCTCTGATCCAGTTTTGGCTTTAATTATCTGTTCCTCTTGGTAGGGTTCAATCCCAACACAGGTACGGAAAGCAGTTGTTTAGCCCAAAAACTAATGAACTATGTGAACTTTAGCTCTACACAAAGTTGATTGTTTAGCCCAAACACTAATGAACCATATGAACTTTAGCCCAATATGTGAAATTGTGATCATAACTATTAAAGATACGGCCCATACGAGCAATTAGAGAAGTCTTTAGCCCAATGCGAAAGCTGGGCAATCTCTATATTTTGAAGAGTCCAAGTCCCAAGTTAATGAAACCCAACATAATTGGGTTTGGGGTTTGGGACACACTATATAACAAAAAGAAACTCTCATTTTCTGAGCCTTTAGTTTAAAATAAAAATCATTGTATTCATGTTATGTTTCCAAGTAATTTTAAATTTAAATGCAATGTTACCAACTAGGGCTGCAAACGAACCGAACGAATACGAATCAAACCTTGTTTGTGTTCGTTTGTTAAGAAATATATGTGTTCACGAACTATTCATGAACACTTACCGAACAAGGTTTTATGTTTGTGTTCGTTTGTTAAGGAAATGAACTTGTTCTTGTTCATGTTCGTTTGTGTTTGTTTGTTAATTTTAGGAATAAACGAAAACAAACATTGATGAACACAAATGAGCACAAACTAATGTTCATAAACACAAATGGAAACAAACGTTCATGAACATAATATATAATACACTGACACTTATTAAATATTTTATTTGTTGAAGTTTAGACGTATTTAAATAAAATATAAAAACTAAAAACACTAATAAACTATCAACGCAAATGAACACATTATCGAACGTTCACGAACATAAATGAACGAATGCAACCTAGGTTCATGTTCATTCATTTAACTAAACGAACGAACACAAACAAACTTTCATTGAACGGTTCACGAACTGTTCGTCGAACTTTTGGTTCGTTTGCAGCCCTATTACCAACGTACGTACGGAAAAAAAAAATAAGCTGGATAGGTAATAGAAATCTGTTAGTATCACCAAACATTTACGCCCTCATTGTTTTATATGATGTTAGGGAATTGTAGTTTGCTTCTTCAACATTTTACTCCCTTTGTGCAACTTTACGTATCTACCGTTGCCAAATCTTAGCGGGCCACCAACCTCTTCCCTTTGCAGTCTCAGTTATGTGACAAGTTCCGTTCTCTTATTTGGTCTCTCGTCATGCCCTTATACATCTATATGGATTAAGGTTTAATTCGTGTTTCTATTGTTCGCCATATTTGTAACTCTTGTTTATGCACATCTTGTCTCTTGCCGCCGCAACCCTGTTTGCGTTGATCTTATTGTGTATGTATATATATATATATAATTGTATTTATTTAGTTTATATGTCATGATCATGATATTACTTTATATTGTTTTATTTGTAGTTATTTATTTATACCCTTGTGATATGAATTATATTTGAGGTTTCCATTATTTTATAGTGGTTTCAGGCTCTTGGTACATTTGGGCGGAAATATACAGTCACAAGGGTATCCTTGGTATAAAATCGAAAAAAAAGATAAAAATTTTACACTACACAGACGAAGTTGATGGGTATTTTATTATTTTTACACTACAGAGACGGAGAGGGATAGCACGGGCTACCCTGGTGCTTGTGCACTACCTCTGCCCCTGTACCAGTGAGGAAAATCAGTACATGAAGCTTTTATAAAGGGAAGCCTTTATTTATTGTTGAACATTTTGTTACCCCCTTCGGATCCCCTAAAAAGCCTATTCGAGAATTTGGATTCTGGCTTTAAGCCATCTTTTATTCTTTTCTAAAGTAAATTAATAACAAAAAGAGAAATAATAACATAAATACTTTTATTTTTTAGATCTTTTAGCACTTGAGTTATACTCTAAATGTGTGATTTCATAACAAAAATTAATGTAAAATCATTCTTCACGTCACACCCACAATTTCTTTTACAATCCATTTGTTTTGTGACATCACAACACTTACAATATACGCACACCGAATTTTAAACTACAAAACACGTCAATTTTTTTAAAAGAAGTACGATCTTTCTAGGACCAACTGTATTACACGAGTTCAAGCTTTTCACGCCTAGCGTGTCATTTTCCAAAACGAGAAACAAGAAATTCGTTCGAGTGTGTATATAAACATAACATTTTGAGCATACAAAACACTTTAGAATGGAAAAAGTGCATAGAATCTTGAGAAAATCAAAATAAAGTTGATATTGGTATAGAGAGGGAATCAACATGAAAAGGAAGGTGCATAGATAGAGGAATCGTGTTCCCATGCCCAAACACAAAAACGAATCACCTTTCTTCACCATGCCAATACGTTTCTTTTTCTTTTGAACTCCCTTCTTAGAGAATGTTGTTTTTCACGAAACCTTCTTGTCCCCACCTCGACTTCTATTACTTTCACTACATCGTATAATAGTACGCTCCATGTACGTCGTCTCCATTCATATACATAAACTTGGTTTTTACGAAAAAGAGCATAACCAGTAAAGTCGACGTTGAGAATTTATGGTTACCGATTTTAAACAGAAAATGTATAGTTAAGGAACCTGCTGAAAACATAAAGAAACGAACAATCATAAAAACACAACAGTTAACTTGTCCACACCTTCGAGGGGTGCTACAGTGATAATTAAGCGTTTGAGGCCCTCTAAAAGCGTATCAGGTTGGAATCCGGCTTTTACTGGTTTCTTACCTTAAACCATCTTGAAGGTCATCTATACAATGAAAGTTGTATTATACTTTATTCAATTAGCATGCAAGATGCTGGTGAGGGCGCATGAGTTTTTCGGTGACATGTTCGACATAAAATAATTATTTATTTCTACCCATAAACTTTTTAAATTTAAGAGTAAACTACATGTATGATCCCCTTGGTTAATTAAAATTTTGGATTTAGTGCCTAATTTTTCAAAAGTACATGGATGGTCCCTGTGGTTTGTACCTTATAACGCATTTAGTCCTCTACTTTTGCGAAAAGTACATGGATGGTCAATGTAGTTTGCACTTTGTAACACATTTAGTCACTTAAAATTGGAGACTAAATGTGTTACAAAGTGCAAACCACAATGACCATTTGTGTACTTTCGACAAAAGTTTGATGACTAAATGTGTTATAAAGTGTAAACCATATAAATCATCCGTGTACTTTTAGAAAGCTATAGACTAAATCCAAATCCAAAGACCATCTGTATACTTTACTCTAAATTTAAATAGCCGAGACCAAAACTAATTGTTCGTATCTTATTTATCTTAAATCATCCGTGTACTTTTAGAAAGCTATAGACTAAATCCAAATCCAAAGAACATCTGTATACTTTACTCTAAATTTAAATAGTCGAGACCAAAACTAATTGTTCGTATCTTATTTATCTTTTCTTCAAATTCCACTACGAGTTTCGGATTGTTGGGTCATGTCAAGTTTGATTTGGGTCTTATAATTTAGTCATACACTCATACTCAACCACTATCCAAATGAATTATTTAAATATAGATATAGATAATATTTGATAGTTGGAAGTTTATTGTTTTATACTTTCTCTCCCTTTCCATTTTTGGTTTAGAGACATTGAATACACCATATTGTGTGGTTAATCATCATTATATTTGGAGTACGTAAAAGAATTAATAAATAATATGAGAATAAATAAGGTGCAACTAAATCCATTAAATAGAGATATAGAGGGGTGTATAATGTCACAACCTTGCGGTGGGGAGTGTACGTAATTCAAGCTTACGTATCAATGTTTGCCTGTTTGAAGGAGGACTACCCTTGCCTTATCTTGTATTAATATATAATAAATATCTAATTAACCATGATCAAATATTTCAGAGAACTAAGTTGTAGGTCCGGCTAGGGGAGGATCTAGTCGCCTAATCCTTGTGTACAAACCAACCCGGTTGTGCGGAATCCAACCGAGATAGCAAACCGAGATAGAACACGCAAATAATCAACACACAAGACTCAACGATTAACACCACTTGTATTAAACGTATGAAAGGTCCGGTTACAGCTCAATGTTTACAAATCAGTCCTGTAAACTCTCTAAGTGTGTGTGTTCTCTGCTAACTGTCATCTACGAAATGAACACAACACACGGGTATTTATACCCAAACACAGCAGGTCCGGTCGAAGGATCATGCAGACAGGTCGAAAGATCATCTTTCGACCAGGAACAGCTCGAATGATCAACATGTACCACGAAAGATGGGATCTTTCGTGGTCCATCTATCGAAAGCTATCTATGGAGCTCATCATCGAAGGATATAAGTGATCCTTCGATGACACATCCTTCGAACCAAACAAATTACAAACATAATGTTGACTGTTTGGCCAAGTCAAACCGGAGGATGGTTGACTTGGTCATACTTACAGACTAACAAAGACATCGTTCAGTAACAAGACAAAATACAGACAAAGTACAGACACAAGTGCACCAACAAACTCCCCCTTGGCTGTAGCTTTGTCTCGATCTTCGAGATAGTTTTGTCTTGATCTTCATTCTTGTAAGTTCTCGTGTCTTCAAGTCTTTGACTTCTTTTCAAGTCTTCAATGTCGGAGGATCTTCAAAGTCTTCACGTCTTGAAAGCAGAAAGTGTACCAACAAACTCCCCGTTTCATGTAGGAAGTGTGTTGACAAACTCCCCCTTAACATAAGCTCCCCCTTGAGTTATGCTCGTGAAAGTCTTTATCTTTATGAAGTGAGATCCTTGTGGTGTTGATGATGGTCAGCGGCAACTCGATCATCTTCATCATTTGAGTGCCCTCACGTTGTGTCTTCATTCCGAAGCTTGTCATCGACCATGTTCCCCTTGCCTTTAGAATCTGCACATGCAAGAAATCTAAACGCGTAATGAGAACAACTGCTTGGAATATAATTAGCAAACGACACACATGTGACCATTATTCAAACAAACACCGTCCGACAGTTTGAAAGTTTAATAAATTTGTCAATTTTAGTCTTTAACTTTCAAAACTTGCAAATTTCGACCGTTTATGAAGATTTAGTCATTTTCGGTTTTCGTTCAGGATTCAGGTAACGAAGACTCGAGCTCCAACATCGTACAATCGAAAATAAATCAGAAATAAAATCTTTTTGGCTCTTATAAGGTTTATATTAAAACACACCTAAAATCTTTTTGGTATTTTGAATATTTCAAATTTAAAGACTGAAAGCAGTAAATAAATATTTACAAAGGTGCAGAAACTGAAAGCATTAAATAAATATTTATAGACATTCTTTTTGCGAGTTTCGAGGGTAAGAGAATCATATCAGTGTACGGTCATGTCAAAACACTCTCTTTGTTCAATTAGTTAACATTAAGATAAGCATCCTATAACAATTATCGGTATTGTTGTCCACTTAAGCTCAACTTATCAGATGTAATCATGGCGAGGGGATACGTTAAGGTATAATTTATACTTACCGACCGGTGTTCATCCACATCACGACACATTCCCGTATCAAGGTATGCACGAGGGTTCATCTTACCGGTGAGTATACCGATTATCATCTGTTTGACCGTATATGATGTGAGATTCTCACTTATTTTGATTGAAAACAAGCCCTATGTGATAGAATCACTTATTGATGAGGAACTTGATTTTCATATGCATGAGGGCACAGGAGCAAGTCCGTGAACAGGTCAGTACTTTCGTACAGCAGAGAGACGAACTTGACTCCCGGAAAGAATTTGTGATAATTTATCACTTATTTTGATTGGACATGTGATTGTTGATCACTTATTGAGGTCGTATGCAATATGTACACGTATGTATAGTATCATGGAAGATCTAGACTTGCGTCCCCGTTATTTTTCGGTAAAAGATACAACCATGATACCCAGATGATAAGCAGCATAAAGACCGAATATCTCAGAACCTCGGCAATCTCTCAAACGAAATTTCGGTACTAAGACCATATGCCAATGAATGGTTCCCACCTAGTCTTCAGTCGATTTAAGTTTATATCACCCTGCACACTTTAAAATGATTGTGAGCCTACCGATACATCCTATATAGAGCTGCTTATCGTTTTTCAGTTTAGGTTTAAAGAGGTTTGGACAGACCACTGATGTACTATCATTTTCTCTTTTTCTCGCCAGGAAACTCATTTTTGATTTTCTATAGTTTTTGTGTTTTTGAAATTTTTTTTTTAATGTTTTTGGTTTTTCAAATTTTGGATTTACTCCCCCTAAAATCAATAAACTAAGATAAATTTAAAACACAAAGATATTTACAAAAATGATTTTCCGATGTGGATTACTCTTGCTTGACCTTAATGCCGTTTACCAATAATAAATAGTCAAATCTTGATTTGTCAAAAGCTTTGGTAAAAAGGTCGGCACGTTGGTCATCGGTGTGGACATAAGCAACATCGATTAGCCTTTTCTCAAAGCAATCACGTATGAAATGATACTTAATTTCGATGTGCTTAGTCTTTGAATGCTGCACAAGATTTCTAGTGATCTGTAATGCAGCAGAATTATCAACGTAGATAGGAGTAGTTAGGAATTCAAAACCGTAATCACGCATTTGTTGTTGGATCCATAGGACTTGGGAGCAACAACTTGAGGCAGCAATGTATTCAGCTTCGCATGTTGATGTAGCGACGCACGTCTGCTTCTTGCACTGCCATGTGACTAGGCGATTTCCTAAAAACTGACATCCAGCCGTTGTGGATTTGCCGTCGATTTTGCATCCGCCAAAATCAGAATCACTGAATGCGATCAAGTCAAAGTTATTATCCCTAGGGTACCACAGACCGGTGTCAGGGCAACCCTTCAAATAACGAAAAATCCTTTTTACAGCTGCAAGATGTGAGGCCTTCGGGTTCACTTGATATCTGGCAAGCAGGCACGTTGGGTACATTATATCTGGTCTTGATGCTGTGAGGTACATAAGAGATCCGATCATCGCGCGGTAGTGTGAGGGGCTTGTAGCTTCACCCTTCAAGTCTGGAGTAATTCCGTGATTTTGTGGCAATGGGGTACCGATGGGCGTTGCATCAGACATCTGGAACCGGCTCAAGATGTCACCAACATATTTAGTCTGATGGATGAATATCCCAGACTCGGTTTGTTGTACTTGTAGGCCCAAAAAGAAAGTCATTTCCCCCATAGCACTCATCTCGAATTTATCCTGCATTACACGCTCGAAATCCCTACACAAAACATCATTAGTAGAACCAAAAATAATATCATCAACGTATACCTGTACCAGTAGAAGATCTCCATCTTGTTCTTTGATGAAAAGAGTACAGTCGATAAGACCTCTGCGAAATCCATTCTCCAGCAGATAATTAGATAAAGTTGCGTACCAAGCTCGCGGTGCTTGATGAAGACCATAGAGAGCTTTGTTGAGCAACCAAACCCGATCGGGATGGATAGGATCTTCAAAACCTGGAGGCTGTTCGACGTACACCTCTTCTTCCACCACACCATGTAAGAATGCACTTTTCACGTCCATCTGGTATACCTTGAAACCTTTGAAAGAGGCATAAGCCAGAAAAATCCGAATTGCTTCTAGACGTGCAACAGGTGCATACACTTCGTTGTAGTCGATCCCTTCAATCTGACGAAAACCTTGAACGACTAGTCTTGCTTTGTTTCGAATGACGATCCCACGGTCATCCTTTTTGCATTTAAACACCCAACGGGTACCAATCTTCTTATAACCAGCAGGTTTCTCGACAAGTTTCCAGACACCAAGCTTCTGGAATTGTTGCAGTTCTTCCTGCATTGCTTCAACCCATGAGCTATCTTTCAAAGCATCTTTCCAAGTTCTTGGTTCTTCCTGTGAGACATAACACGCGAAAGACCAATCATTTTGTTGACCAGATTCTCTGATAGCTGTATACAAGCCTGCATTGTTGTTGTTTCGCAACATGTTTCTTGTTTGAATGCCACTTTGTACATTTCCTATGATGTTTTGTTGAGGATGGGTATTGTGAATCCTTGTTTCTGGATTATCTTGAACTGGAATATTTGTACCCAGATTGTTGAGATTGAGATCAACAATCAATTCAAGACCCGGAATTGACGAAGAGGATGATCCAGTAGCTTCAGCTGTTCTAGGGACATCTACTGGAGGTGTACCTTCTGAAGTACCATGTACTGCTGTTGCTGGAGCTTCTTGATCTGCATCGAGAAATTCATCATCCTCTGAAGATTCGTTCAATTCGGAAGCATCTTGAAAACCCTCATTGTCGAGAGCATTATTGTTCACTGAAGATGATTCTTGATTGACAATAATGGGACAAACCAACGGTGAATCTGTTGCGTTGTCACTCTCGAAAAACATCCTTGCCGCAGCATTTTCTTCAACGGCTTCAACATTGATCGAATTGAAAAAGTCATCGTACTCAAACATCCAAGGCTGACCAGGATTTCTAACCGGTAAAGTGTGCCTTTGTACTCTGACTTCAGACCATTCCTCGACCCTTTTAGTCTCTAGATTCCAGACTCTTAAGTTCGGGGTGGAATACCCAAGAAAGTATCCCTCAATTGCTCTTGCCCCAAACTTTCCATTAGGATCGATAATTGTGCAAGGAGCTCCAAACGGTTCAAGATATGACAAATCTGGTTTCCGTTTGTTGATAAGCTCAAAGCAGGTCTTGTTGTGCCTTTTGACTGTAAGGACTCGGTTCAACGTATAACATGCAGAGGACACAGCTTCAGTCCAGAAGGGAATCGGTAACTGTGACTCTACCAACATTGTCCTAGCAGTCTCGATCAATGTGCGGTTTTTACGTTCAGCGACACCGTTCTGTTGAGGAGTATAAGCTGCACTAAATTCGTGAAGAATACCTTTTGAAGTGCAAAACTCCGCCATGGCCTGATTTTTGAATTCAGTGCCATTGTCGCTACGTATCCGCCTAACCTTCAATTTATAAAGATTCTCAATCTGAATGATCAAGTTTTTGATAATACCGAAGGTTTCACTCTTGTGTGCCATGAACGCCACCCAAGAAAATCTTGAATAATCATCAGTAATCACGAGGCAATATTGATCATTCCTAATGCTTTTGTGCTTGACAGGACCGAACAAATCCATGTGCAAACGTTCAAGAGGAACAGCCACCGTGTTGACTTTCTTTGTAGGATGTCGTTTCTTCGTTTGTTTTCCTTTCTGGCATGAAACACAGACGTCTTGAAGATGGAAATTTTTAAGAGGAACACCATTCACTAGTTCATTTGACACCAAATGATTCATTTTGCGTAAGTGAATGTGACCCATTCGTCTGTGCCAAGAGATTGTGTCTTTTTCAGTGGCTTTAGAAACGAAACAAGTTGCTTGTGCAGACGTTGTGATAGCTTGGCTCATATCAAGGACATACAAATCATTTATCCTTGGAGCCGACAAGAGAACCCATTCTTTCGGAACTTTGAATCCGGGTTTCAGCACATAACATCCATTAGCATCAAAGTGTACTGAAAACTGCTTATCACAAATTTGAGAAACACTAAGAAGATTGTGATCAAGTTGTTGCACAAAGTTGATCTTATCAAAGCTAACAACCCCGTTGGAAATCATTCCTTCACCCGTTATATATCCGCCCTTATCTCCAGCAAAAGCAACATAACCTCCTCTAATAGATTTGACGTCGTAGAGAAGCTTCATGTCGCCTGTCATGTGCCTGGATGCCCCACTATCAACAATCCAATGACTACTGACAGTTCCTCCTGGAACACCCTGCACATGAACTCACATAATTAGTTGGAGATGGGGACCCAAGCCATTGTGGTCTTGGGTCTTCCATTTTCATCAATGACAATAACCTCTACTCTTTGATGATTTGAAAATTGTGATGGTCCCCCTGAATCAATAACCGTTTTTGGTTTCCAGGTCTGTTTTGTTAAACCAGTGTTATTCTTTAAAACCTTAACTTCATGGTTGTCTGAAGTTTTTAAATTGTTTGGTTTGACAGATACAGATGTTTTGTTAACCACATCGGTTTTAAGTGCCTTTTCAATCACTTTAACTTGTTGCCGTTTCTGTTTCTTTTCCCTTTCTTTTACAAGTCGGGGATCTTGTTTTACAGAAACAGATCGCTTTTGGTGATTGTGTTCACGGGGAGCATCTTCTTTGGCTTTCAACTTATGAAGATACGGGCAATTTCGAATGATATGCCCAATTGTACCACATTCAAAACATGATCTTCGTTCAACAAACCCCGAAGTATCATGTGGTCTTCTGGCCGATGATGATGAACTTTGTGACCCCGAGGTACTAGGTTTTGAACTACTTGGTTCATTCCTTTTCATCACTGTTGCCTTTTTGACAAAATCTAAGTTAGATTGATTTTCAAAAGTTGCAATTTTGTCCGTTCCCTTGGACTTCACAAAGTTCACATCCCTTTTCTTCTTCTGATTCGGCTTCCTTTTACCTTGAGCCGGTGTCTTACCTTTGGATTTGGTATGATTTTGCTGTTTTTCAACTGTTGGTAATTTCTTGTTCCCAAATTGTTTTCTAATTTCGGCCTTTGGAATAGGAGGGCACTGTGTTACTGTAACATGTGGTCCTGTCTTTCCCAAAAACTTACTTGTCGAATTTTCAAAGACTTTACTGATTAAAGATTGATTAACATTCTTTATAGGAAAATCTTTGTCTGAGTAAATTTTATTATCACCAACAAGTGTGTACAGCAAATCCACACTCTCCGACTCTTTTGCAGACACAGACTCGATTGCAACAGTCTTAGCGGGTTTTGCAGGAGGATCACACAGAATGTGATTCTCAAGAGGTATGTCCTCTTCTTTTATCACCGCATCAGACTTTGCTGAAATAGTATCATCAGATTCATCATCAGAGGAATCAGCATCCTCAATTACAACTGGAGAATCCTGATTCTGTTCAGCAGTTACAAAGGTATCTGCTGACACATCTGAGTCTGACGATACTTCCTTCTTGTATCCGAGTCCTGCAAACTCCTTAACATCTAGAGGAACAGATGGTTCAAAGAAAACTCTATCTTCCTCATCTGGCATGGCATCATAATTGTTTCTCACGGGTGGTGGACATTTCTTATAACCTATGCATGTGACATCCTTTTTCTCTTTCTGAACATCAATGATGTGATCCAACACATAGCTAGAACTCAAATAACTGTCTAACTTGAGTCGGATCGCCTCACTTTCAGTTTTAACACAAGCCATTTCCTTTTGCATTACCTCAAGACGAGTTATATACAAATTAATGTCAGTTTGTTTTCTGGAAACCATTTTAGTCAACTCTGTTTTATCTTTCTTTAATGTTTCAATCATTGACTTATATTCCTTTTCATGGTTTTCATAAAACATATTGGCTTCAGTGCACTTTGAAAGATCCACTGTTAATTTCTGATTGTGAATGAATGTCACATCATATTTCTCTTGCAAAGCCTCGTGTTTGCTTTGCAATTTACACCACCTATCATTCACCGAAACATGTTTGTCTTGCAATTCAAACAAACTAGCTTGTAAAGCATCGTGTTTGCCTTGCAACTCAGACATGTTTGCTTCCATCTCAGCACATCTAACATGCAAACTATCACAGTTATTACAGCTAACATAAGTGGGTTCGTCGACACATACCTGACTTGATGAACTGTCGACATTCGCCATAAAGGCTGAATGGAGAGAAGACGAAGAATAAGCAGCTTGATCCACCAAAATAGATCTTCTTTGAATTCCTGCTGCAGCTTCCTCCAAAAGTTCATCAATGTCTGCATTAACTGATGCAGTTGATGTGTCATCTTCCTGATCATTGCCTGAAGCAGAGGACTCTTCATCTGAACTTCCACTGTACCCGGAGCTGTCTTCATCTTCAGAAGATTCAACACCATTGGTGGAAGATTCTCCACCACTGGCGTGTTTAAGATCATTAACCACTTCAGCAAAACAAGCTGTTCCATCAGGTGTATCATTTCCCAACTGGATTGACCAATCACAACCTTCATCTACCTGAACCACAAGTGCCTGATTGGCATTAGATGGTCCTGCTTGACTCTGGTTATTGACAGGCACCAGTGTTCGTTCGTTGTTCCTTCCTTGGTTCTGGTTTGCCCTGTTGCCTTGACCTCGGAAAGGATTCTGGTTCCCATGCTGAGATGGCCTTGTACATTCACGCTTGAAATGACCACGTTCACCACAGTTGAAACACTTGACGGCCTGTTTATCGAACCCATACTTGGTGTCTTTCTTGCTCTCCAAGCTGGTTCTCCCAGTTCTCTCCATAAAATCCTTTGCTCGCCTAACAGCACTGGCAAAGGCCCACTTAATATCCATCATCTCCATCTCCTCTTTATCTATCTGCTGATAGTCTTCTTGTGTCAGATTAATGTTGCCAATCTGACCTTCCACTAATCCACAGTAGGCGCTCACCACAGTGTTGAGCAGCTCCATATGTTCTTTTGCTACTTCCACACTAACTTTAGAAAAACTTGAGGTGTCGAGCCGTACTGCATTTGGCTTTGATTGTTGACCAGCAGATGATGTACTTCCATAACAAGCTTGCTGTTGCTGTTGAGGAGGAAGTGGATTTCCGAATATATCAGTTGCTCTGATAGGTTGTTGGCTTTGCTGTTGTGGCACTGGTTGAGGAACTGGATTAAGCGGATTTCCATATATGTCTGTTGTTGGAGGAGGGGTGCCATACAAGCTAGTGCTAGACACAAATGCTGTTTGAAGTGGAGCGTGTGAAGAAGGTTTTGTAGAAGTGCTAGAAGCTCCATAATACATTTCCGGATTTTGTGGCACTGCAACTCTTTTAGCCTTGAGAGTTTCTTCCTGATTCTTGTTTTCCAGGAGTTGAGCAAAGTCACCGAAGTTTGTTGTATCCAAAGTGCCATTGTACTTCAGGATCTCTAAGAAATTATTCCATTGTGGTGGCAGTGCATCTGTAAACTTCTTCACTATCTCTGCTGAAGTTGTTACAACCCCAATATTTACCAATTCAGTCAGCAGATGAGTATATCGACTTGTCAAGTCTCCTAAAGATTCATTCTGCATACAAGTAAAACCATCGAACTCTTTCTTCAGCAATTCTTTTCTCAGTTGACGTGTCGCTTCATTTCCCACGCCCCTTGTTTTCAATGCGTCCCACAACCTCTTCGTGGTCTTGTGACTGACAAATTGATGATAAATATCTTTGCTTAATGCCTGAGTAAGAATGGCATATGCCTTCTTTTCCAAATCATAGATCTTCTTTTGATCTTCTGTAAGATCTGCAAACGTAGCAGCAGATGATGCAGCAACCTCTATTGTTTGATCGAAATCTGTGATGAATCTCAACCACAATTCTGTGTTTTGACCAAGGACGTATGTATGAAATCTACCAAACCATCCCGGATATTCACTTAAATGCATCAACTTTGGAGGCCTATTCAAACTTCCCGTTTCACTTTCGCTTAGCAAAATGCTTTGAACACTGGGAGCTTGATTTGATACGAATGCCCATTGACCGGTAGTTGTAGCATTAGCTTGCGAACCCGAATCTGGAGCCGGAGTACCAAAATACATCTCTGTATTTACAGGAACACCCCACATAGAATTCATTTTTGATCAAGAAACAAATTGTTACACCAGCCGAAGGATACCTGTCGAGAGACTTGAAAAACACAAACTGTTAAGCACAAACAGACTAATGATCGAAAGATCAACACCTGTTCGAAGGATCAACAGTGTTCGAAAGATCACTGTTGAGTTTCGAACAATTGTTTTCGAAAGATTCTCCAACCGAAGGATCCTTATCCTTCGAAAAAGTACTGTAGACCGAAAGATGAATACGAAAGATGACTTCGAAAGACTCCCCAATCGAAGGATCCTAGTCTTTCGAGAAAGAGCAGTAGACCGAAAGATGTATGTTTCGAGAATATTCCTTGGACCGAAAGATAAGTCTCACACTTTGAAGGATGCTCGAAGGATGACTATCTGTCGAACCTCCTTTGGTCGAAAGATGATCTTTCGACTTCGAAAGATATCTTTCGAACTTGCTCTGACACAGTTGACAATGGGTGACAGGTTGGTGAAAAGTTGACGGGTTGGTGAGAACTTTCTGCAGAAAGTATGTTCAGACCATATCTTTCAGGTCTGAACATGCAGGTTTTTCACCAACCGGGCAAAGTCCAATATTTTAATCAAAATACAACTTCCAACACACAAACACTTGGTAATTCAAAATTTTTAAGATCAAATGTGTAATAATATGAAGAACACAAACCCAGAAATATATGAATATTCTGATGAATCGAAGATTTTCCGAAACCCGATTGTGGCCGAAACTTCACTAAAAACCAATTTTTAACATGTGATAATGAAAAATAACAAGGTTTTTATAAGAACTTCCAGCAAAACAACAAGATTAAACCCGATTTTAACAAGTTTTTCAGAAAATATAAACTTCAAGAACCCGAAAAACAGCAAGAACACCTCGGTTTTAACAAGGATAAGAGCCAAGGCTCTGATACCACTTGTAGGTCCGGCTAGGGGAGGATCTAGTCGCCTAATCCTTGTGTACAAACCAACCCGGTTGTGCGGAATCCAACCGAGATAGCAAACCGAGATAGAACACGCAAATAATCAACACACAAGACTCAACGATTAACACCACTTGTATTAAACGTATGAAAGGTCCGGTTACAGCTCAATGTTTACAAATCAGTCCTGTAAACTCTCTAAGTGTGTGTGTTCTCTGCTAACTGTCATCTACGAAATGAACACAACACACGGGTATTTATACCCAAACACAGCAGGTCCGGTCGAAGGATCATGCAGACAGGTCGAAAGATCATCTTTCGACCAGGAACAGCTCGAATGATCAACATGTACCACGAAAGATGGGATCTTTCGTGGTCCATCTATCGAAAGCTATCTATCGAGCTCATCATCGAAGGATATAAGTGATCCTTCGATGACACATCCTTCGAACCAAACAAATTACAAACATAATGTTGACTGTTTGGCCAAGTCAAACCGGAGGATGGTTGACTTGGTCATACTTACAGACTAACAAAGACATCGTTCGGTAACAAGACAAAATACAGACAAAGTACAGACACAAGTGCACCAACATAAGTTAATCAAATGCAAAACTAAACTAACATTATTAAATACAAGGAATGTAAAAACAATAAGACACCAAATCGCTTGAAAATTGGATCTTTGTCGAATTGTTAGTTTCGGTTGTTCATCAGCTCAAGCAATAAAGGAAGGAGGCACACAACGATGCCTATACACCGGTTCAATCAAAACAAGTTTGTTAGTAATGCCTAGTCTATTAGCTCGTAGCTAAACTGACGGTATCATAAGTGATTTAGTTACTAGTTAACTGCTTAGACTAGCTGATTTGATCTGATTTTCAAAACATGAATGAAAACGACCACACATGATAGATAGTCTTTCGGTCGTTATTGTTAAAGATAAGTATGATTATTAGCATAAACAAACAATAAATTATTAGAATAAAGTGCATGGGTGTTCCTTCTGGTTAACCAAAATTTTGGATTTAGTTCCCAGCTTTTTTAAAAGTGCATGGATTGTCTCTGTGGCTTACACCTTGTAACGCATTTAATACCAAACTTTTGCCGAAAGTACACGGATGGTCCATGTGGTATGCACTTTTTATCGCATTTAGTCACTAACGTTAGAGACTAAATTTGTTACAAAGTGCAAAACACATGGACCATTCATGTAGTTTTAACAAAAGTTGGAGGCTAAATACGTTACAAAATGCAATCCACAAGAACCACCATGTACTTTTGAAAAACCGATAACTAAATCCAAAATTTTAGGTAAGCAAATAGATCATCCGTATACTTTACTCAAATTATTAAAAAAACACATACACAAGGCTCAAAAGTGAATTATTTTTGTTACCTTAAAAGTTAAAAACATTTGAATCAGCTAATGCATTGAAAAGTAACCAAACTGCATGATATAATAATTCTATCACCATTGTCAGAGAAACATACAAAGAGTAATTAATTTCATACTAGTAAAATTGTTTGCTTATAAACAAGATATGATTAAGTACATATAGTCAAGGCTCAAGTATTACTAGTTTACTTAAAAGATATAAACATTTGAATAAATTACTAAATTAAAAAAGGTAAACACATGAACAAAAGCTTTTGCCCTGTCTTTGAAAGAAACACTTTACTTGTATGATTCAATTAACTTTAACAATTAAAGCATTATAAGCATACTTCGAAGCTTGATTAGTGTGAGCTTTAATATAAAATAATGAGAACATAAGGTCATAAGGCAATATTTTATTTAAAAAGCTAGAAATAAAAACAAGTGAAGGCAGCACGAAATATTTGAGTTGAAACAAAGCCATTAGCCATTATCAAGTGATAATCTAATTGAATGGAAAAAGAAAAGGCCATTATATTGGAATGATTGACATTTATTATTATAGTAATATTAATGTGCATATCTACCAATAATTATAATAATGTTTTTTTTTTTGAAAGGCAATTATAACAATGTTATTCAACTATTAGATTAACATCTTCTAACTTGTGCGACTACCTTTTGCTTTAATAATTGTCCAATGAAAATATACACCCATCATGGCTGATTGTTTATTTATTTATTTATATTTTTCTTTAATAACAACAACAACAATAATAATAACATATAGGAGAAAATATAGACAAATAAAAAGTGAAATTTATTGTAAAAAGCATCGGACTCGCTATTTTGTTACATCCCTTTGTAGTAGTTAAAAGTGATAACGTGATATTGCTTTAAGAGTTAAATATGTGGTTAATCCTTGTGAACTATGTTAAACCACATGTTGGGGATTGAATAACGGATTTTAAAAGTAACACCCTATAGTGTAAATCATAACGGGTCAAACGGGTAAAAATTGTGTTGAATCACCCTTTTTGGCGATAAACAATATATGGATCAATTGAGACGCCTAAAGGGCAAACCAAGAATGGTCAAAAATGACAAACGGGTCATATGGGTCAAATGATGAACTCGACATTTAATGTTTTGTCTTGTTAAGTTCCATACTTAATTACAAGTAAACATATTGTACGGGTATGCTTCGCCATGAATTAACAAAAAGAATTGTAAGGTATTGATAACGGATCATTACTTTGACTCCGCCAGGTACGTGTAATGAGTCATACTCTTGGTAAAGACTTATGGCCAGGGCCGGCTCTATCATATTGGAGGCCCAAAGCAATACAAAATCGAGCCCCTTTTTGTTTTTACTTTCTTTTTTGATTCGAACTTTCGGTTTTAATTTGACATCGATTACTAAGAATAAACTTATATATGAATCTTATATAATATCTACTGAATTTATAAGCTTAGAGGTATTTAGAGACTTTTAATTTACTTTATTAAAATCAATTAACCTAAATATGTTTTAACTTATGAGGATTATAGATTTAACCGACTGTACATAAACATTCTCTAATACTTTTAATTTACATTTTAATATTTGTAAAAATAATACACTAGCTAAATATACAAGAATTTGTTAGTGAAACTAAATAGATGACAAAAAGAAAGCTTTTAACTAAAGTATGATTAATTAAATTTGAATTGATGACAAAAAAAAAAGAATTCTTCTTAGTTACAGACTTCAGTAGCTGGGATTTTAACCCAAAATTTAGAGAAAATGGTTTTTAGAAAGTTAGGACCGACTTAAACACTAATGAAAATATAGAGAAAATGTTTCTAAGAAAGTTAGGACGTACTTAAATGGCAAAGAGTAATGACTAAGAATTCATAAAATATGGAAGAAAGTTGTGGCTGTTGGGATTTGAACTCAAGCCTAAGTGGGAAACCAAACAATTTAACCACTAGACTAGAATTATGTTATCTCCTCCATTGATCAAAATAATTATAATATACACATTTAACCTATATATTTTTTTGTTAAATGACACCATATAAAATTTGAGGCCCCAAAATTTTGGTGGCCTAAAGCAATGGCTTTATTTGGATTGGGCTTAAGCCGGCCCTGCTTATGGCCCATTAAAAATGGTTGGGTTAGATTTGGATAATAAACCATCTCCAGTGAGATATAACTAGTATTCGAGTAAATCGACATTTAGAGCCAAGGATAGGTCTATGATGCAAAAATATGATTAAACAAGTTTTAAAACACTAAACCATTGGAAATCTCTATGTCCTTAGGGACATTAGAAATCTTGATGGGATAACGAGCTAAACGTACCTACTAGTTTTCATCTAAACTTTTAAAAGTTAGCTGGTTTGGAAAAAGGGCGAAATTTGACTAAAACGCCCTCGGATAGTCTGTTTGGGCAAACTACCTTCAAGGGTAGACTTGATAATGAGTCTTATGATCGAGTTAATTCTTCCGGTAAATAAGTATGGGAGACTTGAACTAAAAGGCTTAAAGTCTCATAACGGGTCAAACAAGTAATAAACTTATACCGAATAGTGTAACATCCCAAAACACGAATTTTTAAATTCGTTGGAACGATACCATGTTTAATTAAATAAATATAATAACTAAGTTATTATACTTGGTAAATGTCTAAGAAAACAATCAAGGAAAGAAATTTGCTACAATTGTGATCAAGTAGCAACTAGAGGGGCCAAGGTTGTCAAAAAGGTGAAAGTTTATGTCTAATTAAAATGAAAATTAAAACCCCAAAAATACACACTCAGTGGGTGTGTGGGAGTCGATGTTCGACCAGAAGAGAAGGAAGAAGGGGGTTAAACCCTAGAACACCAAAATCCATCAAATTGAAAGAGGATTGAAGGTCTAAACGAATGCATTAATCAGGAATGTCGATCACTTAAGTGTTTCTGCCATCATGTAAGTCGAATTTGGTGTTTTAATGATGTTGGATTAAGTGGGTTTTGTGTAATCTGTGATTATAGTGTAAGATCTAAGTATGAATGTTAGTTATGATGAATGTGTAGATGCCAAAGTATGTTTAATTTTGACAATGATGAAGATTTGGGGAAAACCCATTTGCAATAGGTAGGGTGGCGACATGGGTATACTACCCATGTCAAATCTTATGCAAATTTGGATGTGTTATGATTTATGTGATTGGTTCTTGTTAGTTAGATTTAGTATGGTGTGAAGTTATGCGATTTTTATTTAGATGTTAATGACAAGTGAGCACAAGAATTAGGAAGATGAACATGAAAATATTTGTACATTATGCTTTACATGCGAAACCCGCCAAGTGTTCGATGAAATGCTTAAGAGAACAAGAATGTGGGTTGCTAGTAAGAATGATGTCGGATTCAAGGATAGTGATTTTGAATGATGTTGTTAGTTGTGAAATTATGAGATGATTAGTACGTAAGGAATTGTTTAGGATGCGTGCATATATGATCTTGTGATTGTAAATGTGTTACTATGTGAGTATGAAATGTAAACGATGTCTGTAGTATAAACGATTATAAAGTTGTGGATGTGTGAAATTAGATCTCATTAAGTACATGCTTTATCAATATGTGTTATATGTGACGACATGAAGAATTATGTGGAATGAAAATATGCGACACTAGTTGTACTTTGAGTTGTTGGAAATTGACGAGTAAAGTTAAAATGAAGCCGAATGTGAAATATAAATTACCATGATCATTCATATGTATAATTTTATATGCTAACAAGAATGTGGATGCAACGCAATGAAAGTATAGGGATCATGTCAAGATGGATGGAAGCATAAAGGGCTAACGGGTCATGAGGACGTGAGGAAACGAGAGCGGATATGGATGCGTAAGGTAAGTAAATTCCCGGACTTCCTCTTTAGTAGTAAATGAAATTAT
Organism: Helianthus tuberosus; assembly: GCA_030545235.1. Lineage (NCBI taxonomy): Eukaryota > Viridiplantae > Streptophyta > Magnoliopsida > Asterales > Asteraceae > Helianthus > Helianthus tuberosus. The sequence continues at coordinate 1,756,633 of JARYGA010046105.1, forward strand.
TGGAATATTATTAATAATTGTTAGTAGTTATGTTGAGATGCGTTTTTAATGATGATATCAAGTAAGGGTATTAAGTAAGTGATTTCCATAATCACTTCTTATTTTGGTTAAGTAAGGTAGCGTTAGTTAATTGAGCATCGGGTCAAAACAAGGTAGTATTGATATGTTGGAATAATGCTTAAGTAATCGCTACGGTTTTGTAACCGGGTAATGGATAGGATTTCAAATAAGAATGTTAATCGAGAAATGGAGACGCAAATGTAGACAAAATACTCGGTTGTGAGTTATAACTAACGAATAATCCAATTTGTGAATGGAACTTTTTTGTATCAAAGCATGATTTCGTAGGAATGAATGAAGTGAATGAGTTTAGCGCATACCACGTATCGGGTGAGTAAATCCCAAGTACTATACTTCAAATAATGTAAAAGTGTTATAGTTATAACGTTCATGTGAAGCTTAGGTTTAAACATATGAGTTGTTTGCTAAAAACATGAACGGGTCGAATAATTTGTAATTGACTAATTAGTTGAATGCGCATAAGTTGAGAAACTATTTGTAACACCTTGTAAAATCACGTCCAATGATGCATTGACACGTGTAATAAACCCTAATTAGGTCAAACGTTGAATTTGAGGGACTAATTTTGCGAAAAATAAAAAAAAAATTGATTATAGAAGAACTGAAAATGTTAACATGCTTATAATAAGCCTCTGAATAACATTACATGGTAATCATATTCACAAATGGGCCACTTGTTGATCAAGAATGGCCGTTTGCGTTATTAATTGAAAGTTTGCGCGATGAAGGGTTAGAAGTGTCAACATGTTAATTCTTACCTCTGAGTGACCTTTTAACAAACCAGGAACTTCATGATAATTGATTACACTCTCGGAAATGCCTAATATTGGCCATTAAGGGCTTTTATGCCTATAAGTGAAGTTACGCGCAACTTTGCAAGTTAAAGGGACAAAAAGTGTCAATATGCTTAATTATACCTCTGCATGACCTTTCTACGAACCCAAAGCATCGTGATGTTTAATAATACACCCAAGAATGCCTAATATGGATTAGATAAGGCTTCGATGCTATTAAACGATGATATGCGCAAGTTTGCGCATTAGAGGGACTATTTGCGTCACACTGCAAAAGTCTATCGATTCGTATGGTATCGAACCTTCCGGAATATGATCATAAGTTAAACATGCCCTAAATATCCTTTATATAGCTTAGAAATAGGCTTTGAGGTGTTTGGTGCGCAAAAATAAACTTATTTGATCAACAGGGACTAAGCGTCAAAAAGTGCATAAGTTTGCATTTTCGCGCATATCTTACGTTCTGAATATATCCGGGCATCCAAAAATTTATGTAAGCATTAAAATATTTTATTTTAGTGTTTGGTTGATAAAATTCCATTCGTCACATAATTTGGTTCGTTTTTCGCGTCCGTTCATGTTTCGTCGTAATTAGCCGAACAACGCAACCGTACGGCCAAACGAACCGACATCCGACATATTTTTGAGCATGTTTTATGTTCCCTATATTTAGGCATCATTGTAGAGCCTTGAAAATGGCTTAACAGGTCTTAAATGTGTCAGAAATGACATTTATCAAGTGCAGGGGCCAAAAGTAACAACAAATGAAACTTGGTGAGTTGGGCTGGTGCTTGCGGACCGTATCTAAGGACCCATATGGTCTGTATGAGAGTGCCAGTTCCAGAAAATTGAAAACCAGCTTTAGTTTTGCTTCCTTGTCTCACATGTTTGATTCTATGGATCATTTGATGGTTTTGAAAGATGGTATTACACCTGTAATCATCTTGTGATTTCTCATAACACTTGTTGATCATCTAAAGACCCTCCAAACACTATAAATAGAGGTGAAATCTTTCATTTCATTTCACCATTTTCTTGAGTTCTTGCTCTCTAGACTCAAATCTGAGGATCCTAATCAATTGGAACCTCCTTTTGAGTTATCTTCAGTCCTAAGGACCACTTGTAAGTGTTCCTTTCATGCTTAGTTCTTTTGTTTGGCTCTTAAAGCCGAAAAAGTCAAGCGGTTGCGAAAACGCTTTGACTTTTAGCTAGACCTTGTATGGTCAAGCCATGGTTCGCAACGAACATGGCTACGTGATCGTAATTAGGTAGGTATTAAACCCTCCAAAGGGCACCTCCTAATTACCACGTTTACTTGTCTGGTCAAAGTAATTAAATAAAAGTCAAACGAGTCGTTTTTTAAATGAAATTCATAACTAATGATGTAAAGGCAATAAAATCAGTTTTGTCACTTTTATAACTTAGTAAATATTAGTTGAACATGTCTAAGCATGTTCAACCCGACAATTCTAAGTTTAGAATCGGTTCGCAACCGAAAGTCGCAAAAGTTGACTTTTGCTTTGAATTTCAGTTCTGACCCGAATTAGCTTAGTTTGATTATCCCTTAGGGTTCCTTTGTGACCATATATATGATAGTATAACCCCCTGAAGTTATACTACTTGGTCCTTTGGAATTAGAGTTCATATGCATGTTTCCGTTATATGCTTAAAGTTGACTATTATGCCCTTTTGATATTAAAACGAGATTTTTGAAAATGTGAAAGGACAAAAACCTCTATTACTGATTTATAAACATGTCCATAAAATTTCACATCAGTTCGTGGTCTAAAATGGGAAGTTATGCACAATAGCGTAAATTAAAAGCTTTTTATTAATTAAACTGTATTTTCGGCATAAAGCCTATTTGAACCCAAATTTTGACACCAAACCTTTTACCCACTGATGTAATATAATATTTAGAGATTTTTGAAAATTTTTATAAAATTTTAAACTGATCATAACATAGAGTTATCGCATAGACTTGGTAATTGACGATAATGCCCTTTTCGCTAATAAAATGAGTTTTACACATCCTTTACATACCAAATCTTTTTCTACTTATTTTATATATTAAATAAGTTATTTTAAAAAGTAAAGGCTGATCAAAATCTTAGATTTCATTAATCAACCCGAATATCGTCAAATACCGACTTTTATGCGATTTAGGCGCATAACATGGTTTAAAACCATATTAAGCACCTAAAGCTTGATACCTACTGATGTTATGAATAAATTTTTATACTTTAACAGTAAATAAAATTTTTGAACTCAGATTTCCAAAATTAACCCTTAAAGCATATGTGAAATGACCAAAATGCCCCTACGGTGCATAGTTTGGCTATAAATGATAAATTTCACATATGTGAGATATCTTACTGATATAACTTACTAAATTAAATATTTTTACTGATCATTTTAGACCAGAACCTCAGATTATTATTTAACCTCTTTTATAATCTTTAAAATGACCAAAATACCCATATGGGGCTTAAATTGATTTTAAATTCGTTTTGGGCATAATGGAAGGTATCTTACTGATATCACAACATATTAAGGCATATCAAATTATGAAACATGTTCATGACTCATTTGGTTACCCGTTATGCATATTTCACATTCGGTACGGTTTATGTAACTAGTTTACATAAATTAACCGAAACGGGTCAAACCTTATCATTTTCACTTCAAAATTCAGAATGTGTTTAGTTTACCCATATTATACAAGTCTCCATACTTGTCGGGTCTAAATCACATTCTATTCCGGTCTTCGCTTAATCTTGCGTTTTGAACCGTAAACCTTTCCTTAAAACTAACCGGTCTAAGTTACAACTTAAATAAGACCCGTTAGGAATCTAATAGGTTAATAAAACCTTCGTTCCAGATTGAGAGCCCCAGTAGAGGTACTTGTGCTTGCTGATTTGAATATACGGCTGAGAATAATATTACATTTTAGTTCAGGTAAATACTTTTAACTTATTTTCCGTTATACGGGCTTGGGATACGGTATTATAAAAATACCGCTTGGTTGGGTGTAGAAACCTTTTAATCGGAGATGATTAAATTGCATAATCCTGTTTTAATCAGTATTGCTTGATAACAATTAACATTGGGGGTTAATGACCGTATCCTGGATATCCTTGGCTCATTTAAAAAGTGTAAATGGCCACAACTTAAGCACAAGGTGTAGGCATAACACCTCCTGTTGCGTATGTAAAAGATATACTCACTCGTGAGGTAACTTCTTGTGAGTTATATTTGTGGTGTGTCGATTAATCATGATTGGTTTATTTAATTCACCGGCCCTAAATGTTGGACAAACATGTAAATCTGATACAAGATTGTTATTAATATAATTGTCCCAAGTTATAAAAGAATATTTGTGCCTTAAGCATTTAAATCAATTTTCATAAAGATTTTCAAAAGAGTCAGTTAATTGTATTTACCAGTGTAAACTGACGTATTTTCCAAAAAGGTTAAATGACAGGTACTGTACGTAAATTGGCTGGGAGCTCAGGGCGTTAATAGGGAATCTTGCAAGTTCTAAACGTTTAAAGTCTGTTGAACAGTGTTTATATTTCTGTTTTAAGATCCGCCTGTGGATCCTCTTACATTCCGTTAGTAATACTAATGTTACTTTCACTCGGTTTGTAATATATTATACTTTAGACTTCCGCTGTGCATTGAACTGTGATTATTTGACCATGATGATATCAACTACGTCACGATACTCCCCACCGGGCCCACCGGTAATACATGGAAATATCGGTGTGTGACAGGTTGGTATCAGAGCCAACATTGAGTGAATTAAACACTAGCCTTTTGTGTTTAATCTCAATGACACAGTAGCACATTCCTTGACTTCCGGGACTAGACATGAACGAGGAATGATCTCATCCCTATTATATGTATACATTGTTTTCGATATTTATGCATCTCAGGATCGTGTCGCCGAGCAAAGCTGCCATTGGTGGAAGCTCTCCAAATCCGAAGTTTAAGAATGTAAAGCTTCGTACTACAGCTCGAATTAGCATACGACCAGTATGGAGAAAGGACCTTTTTAACCTATTAAACCATATTTCAAATTTTGTACCCAAGACTTTTCAAACCTCAAATGAGAAGCCAACATCGGAGGAGTTCATACCAGCTGTCCCTGAAGCTCCCGCTCTAAAGATAATACCTATGGACCCAAAGAACTCGTATTTCTTACCTTTAAGTCTTGGAATCCCAGATTTGGAATATACCTATCCTGACCTTATTCATGATTCATATTATTCATTAGCCATAGAATCCTTGGATTCCACTTTTGCGAAGATTTCTAATATAGAAGATTTCGACTACCCTCAAGAACCTTCTATACCCATACCGCACTCAGGGAACCAAGGAGAAAACTTTCAGAAGTATAATGAAGAAGAAACTTCCTTGTTATATTTCATTATAGTCCCTATAAGGACATATATATCTTTTAAGTCCCTGCGTGGGCAAATTTCCTTGTATAATACCCGTTTAGGGCAATTATTGTATTTTGAGACTTTCTATGAAAAGTTTCCTATTTTACTTTTGTATTAAACAGTATACGTATGTATTATGTCCTAAATCTGAACATCATTTCAATTTATCGTTGCTCTACCATTGTATATCAAAGAAAATCTTAGAGGTATAACCTAGCCTATATGTCATTTTCGACATAGCTAAAATGGTAAAGCCTTTTTAAGATAATAGATCCTTGTTAACACCTAAGAACGTGTTAACGCTCTTGACAAATGTGGTTCAAGAAAATCACAATAGTCATCCCTATATTGGATTCTTCTAATTTCCTGATTTAGCCTAATGATCCAGAAATCATGGCTTATATCATCCTATAAGATGATCATATCATAAACATCCATTAGTGATGAAACGCCTACGGGCTATATCTATTGTCCTAAAAGACAAGACAGTTGTAGTCTTTGACTCTCTGTCAAGAAAGGTAATGAACTACATTCAAACCTTAATGCCTCGATCATATAAGATCATGGCTTATAAATTCAAAACTGTCCTCGTGACAAGGACTTTTGTGCCATTTCAATATCCTTAATAGCTTATAGCTGGATTAGTTATAATGAAAGATTAAAATAAACCTGATTATCAAATTAACCAAATATGGTCTATTAATACCATGGTTAATGAATCATCGAAGATGATGATTCCAAAATAGACTCCTAAGCAAGAAATTATTGGCGACTGTTTTATAGAAAACAAGCTTCAGCATGTCTGAATCAGATGAGGTCAATAGTCATCCCAATACGAGGACTGACAATACAAGGATGAATGTAACGGCTGCAGAATTACAGAATATGATAGATAAAGCTGTCACTCAAGCCATTGACAGGCAGTTCAAAGATTCAAGTGGTGCTCATAGTGGGGCCCAATCTGTGCCTCACACAAAACCACCTTCTAAGATGCATACGTCTTATAAGAATGATTCTTATCATTCTTCAACTCAGAGAAGTGTTCCATCCTGACAAATTGTGCTCAATCAGGAGCCACATATTAAGACCTGCTCTTATAAATACTCTGTCTCTTGTAAACCAAGGGACTTTACAGGAGAGAAAGGAGCCATCGATTGTATGACATGGCTGGATGAGATGGACACAGTAGTAGACATCAGCGGTTGTGCAGAGTAAGATATTGTGAAATTTGTTTCACAATCATTCAAAGGAGAAGCGTTGGCATGGTGGAGATCATTGATCCAAGCCACGGGAAAGATCATACTTTACAACTTATCTTGGGATCAATTCGTTGCATTAATAAAGGAAAACTTTTGTCCTCAGCATGAGGTAGAAAAGATAGAAACAGACTTCTTGACTTTGGTCATGAAGGATTTAGATTGTCAGGCATACGTGACAAGTTTCAACACTATGTCCCGCCTAGTCCCCTATTTAGTCACCCCTGAACCTAAACACATAGCGCGTTTTATTGGAGGCCTAACACCAGAAATTAAGGGAAATGTCAAGGCATCTAGGCCTACCACATATAGGTCCGTGGTGGACTTATCCTTATCTCCCACTTTAGATGAAATCAGGAATAAGTCTGTTAAGGCTTCTGGCGAGGGAAAAAGTGAAAGAGACGAGGAGAACTCTCATCGATCTGACAAGAAGAAAAGGGGAAGTTCTGAGCACAGGAAAGATTTCGAGTTTAGGAAAAACTCGAGTCAGTCTAATAACAGACCCAAATGCAGTAACTGTAGAAAGCAACATTCTGGAAAATGTACGATTGACCCACGTGCTAAACTGTGTGGAATTTGCAAGACCAAGGGTCACAAGACTTTAGATTGTAAGGAGTTGAAGAACGCGACTTGTTACAACCGTAACGAGGAAGGGCACATCAAAACCAACTGCCCAAAACTTATAAAGAAGCCTGGAGAGGCCAGGGAACCAAACGCGTGAGTCTTCTAGATAAACACCCAGGAGGCAGTACAGAATGATAACATCATGACAGGTACCTGTAAGGACCCAACTTAAAATAACCGATTTAATAATATTTAACATGCATTTGGTATAAAATTCGGAGTTTACAAAAACTGTCGTGTTTTTAAGACCATATATGATCCTAATATTCAAGTTTAAAACTCTACTAATCAAATATTCATGACATGACTACAAGTGTTTACATATTCTTAAATCAAAATAGATCAAGTGCGGAAGCTTCGTTTTGTGTGTGTTCGGTTCGGAGGCATATGCTTGATCATCATCCACGTACATGCATTACCTAGAAACTGAAAATTTTGACAAACATTAGTATTAGAGTCCTTGGAAATTAACGTAATCGAAACTACGTTCAAAAACGGATTCGAGTATCTGAGAAATGCAAAATTCAACATTTATTACTGGGCGCTACCATAACTTACGGTAGCCACTGGGCATGAGTGGTCAGCCGTAAGGCAGTAGAAAGCTACCGTAACGTTTTACTCGCTACCGTAAGTTACGGTAGCTACCGTAAGTTACCGTAACTTACGGTAGCTGCTGCATTTTCTTTCTTATTTTGCAGTTTTGCCGATTCTTTTCCTACGTGACCGTAATTTAATTACGAACACGTTTATCAACACGGTTTGCATAAAAATATCATTTTAAAAACAGTTGTCCTATAATTTGTCTCTTGTTTATTTGACCCATTTATTTACAAGTTCCGAAACTTTTATATTAATTATCACATGATTAGGGCCATTTACGCATATCTAGATTTTACCAACTATGGCGTTTCGCTTCCCTCTCGAGGGATTGCTTACGCGATAACCTTCATGCTTGTTTCCAAGGTTTCAAACTTTCTTTTTAATACTACTTGACATGTTTAAGTTTCCGAACTTTAATTCCCGTATTAAGGGCTAAATTTCTCAACTAGTTTAGCGTGTCCACTACACGGCTTACGCTTTGTTTATAACCATTCAACAAGTGATGGTCATTAACTTCAAAGTTTACTACTCGACTTGTTTTGACCCGTTTGGATGCCGAATGAAGACCACTATTCAAGACATTCCAAAAATCTATTCTAACACACGTTTTGACCCGTTTTAATCATCTAAAGCACTTCGTCACTTCCGTGACTTAACGGGTTTTCTTGTTTAGCTATTTTCCAACACAACGGACTAAAATAAATAAATAACATGACATAACGAAACCATAGGTAGCGTACTTACCTAATTCATCAATGTTGGTTTCTCACCATAATTACCCATTCCCGGGTTTGTCAAGCTTAGCGTATCACTTCCATTCCATGGTTTATGCTTTATAACCCAAATTTAACGAATGATGTTTAAGTTGTTTCAAGCGCTAACAAATCGACCATTATTTAACCCGTTGGATTTGTCGAGTGAGTTACATCACTTCTTTAACATTCCACACGGCTATTTTAACAATGACATCACGACATACTTATTTAACTAGGAATTTAAACATGCTTTTCTTAACAATTTGACAAGCATAATTTCTGAACTTTAATCCCCATACCAAGGGTTCATTTTGCAACAAGTTTAGCGTGTCCGCTTCACGGCTTACGCTTTATTTATAACCAATCAACGAGTGATGGACATTCACTTTTATGTTTGTAATTCGACATTTTAAACAATATTATTTACAACATATTCATTCAACTATTTTGACCCGTTTGGTTGCCGAGTGAGTTACACCACTTCATTGACATACCAAATACAATCATTTACGCTATATCAATATCAAACATATCTACGACTAGTTTCATCTACATAAGTGTAACGAGACGATAAGTCACGTACCTTTAGAGCACACCCTTCAAACGCGTATCCCCTCCGGCTTGTCCGCTCGACGATCCGGATTCCTTGCCTAAAGAGTTCAATTTACAACTAATTTAGAACTCTTTTCATAATTTTTAATGCATAATTTGCTATAAAATTCAAACATGCGTTTTCATCCGATTTTTGACATTTTAATCCTCACTTAGGCATTTTAACGAACACCTAGCGGGTCAAATCTTTACATAGCTAGGATCAAGTTCATGACTTGTTATTTTGCTAAAAATATTATCAAATAAGCATGTTCACATCAATTTTTCACATTAACAAATCTGAATTCACTTCATAGGACCCAACTACACTAGGATAACATTCATAATCCTAGTGTTTATCATATTACTACAAAACCCACTTATCACCTTCAATGGTGACTGTGAATTCACAAGAAATAAGCACAATTTCGATAAGTGATTGACTAGGGTTTATTCCTAGACACAATGTCATTCTTATCTCATCCAAATAACATTCATGCAACAAGAATTTCGAGATTTCAAGTATTCATCCAGAATTTTTAGAGGGAAATTTTCAACAAAATTCATATACCTTACGATCCCTTTACTGAGGAGGTCACGATTCTATCCTCAGATTTCGTTTTGGAACTGATTTAGGCCTCCAATTTGTTGAAATTGCACAATCTAGGGTTTGGGGACTTCTCCTGGTCGCCCCTTATGTTCCAGTCGACCAAACACACCTTAGTGTGTGTGTTTGGTGTGGGTTATTTCAATTTTAACATTCAAGTTTCCTTTTTCAACAACTTAGGCCCCTTAACTATTGTTTTGTTTATAATTTAGTGAGTTTTAATCCACTTATTTGACAATAAACGAGACTCGTAACTAACTGGGTTATCTATTCCTAGTTAGTTTGTTCTCGTTTATTTAATATTTAATAATTCAAATATAAAGTTTTATATTTTCGGGGTGTTACAGTACCTTTCCTTATCAATGATGTTTATGCGGGAATTTGTTTGATTCTGACACAGATAAGTTTATTGTGGACAATAAATATTGTAAACTGTTGTCTCCGCCTGATTAGGACTCTAGACATATAACGCGAGGTAGAAATTGGCCGATGATACTTTAGAGACTGCTTCAACAATCTTAGATAGATATTTTATATCTATTAGGAATCACTCTTTTCTGATATCCTTATGGCAAGCTTTCAAGCTATCCAAATTCATCAATATGATAAAGGCAGATGTGACATTTTGATCCCCTGTCAAAAGGTGATGGACTAGGTCCAAACCTTAAAATGCCTTAATGGTCTTTTTATGGCCTAGGCTGAATATAATTGATATATATTCTAAATAACGTTCATCAAGAATGTTAGTACTATATTAGCCTGTATGGTTTAATGATACCATGGTTAGTATAGGTTAAGGCCATCAGGATGATGAATAGCGGTTGTTGGATTGCAACTAAGTAATTGTTTCATTTGGTGTTAGGAACCAAATCTTGAGTATTACAAACTCGGATAAGACAACCGTCAATCGCGCCATTGATGATGCGACGCATGCTAATGATGCTATAGTTGTGAACCTCAAAATTGGCAAGGATATTCTCCAAGCTATGATTGACGCAGCTGTTGGAAAAGCTATGAGAAAGGCCGTGAAAAAGTTCAAAGAGCCCAATGCTACTTGCTCCAAATCCCATTTAAAACCACACTTCCTTACTCACGAGAAGGATCTTGTTCATGCCTCGAATGCAAAGGATGAACTAAAAAGGAAAATGAAGGAAGATAACTCCCAGAGTTCTAAGAAAAAAGGGTAAACAAGAATCCAACCAGAAACCTATATGCAAGACCTACAAGAAGCGCCATCTAGGGAAGTGCAGGTTCGAATCAAAATCCCAAACGCAGCCTAGGGCTTGTGGGATCTGCCAATCAAGAGATCATAAAACGTTGGATTGTAAGGACATGAAGAATGCAGTCTGTTTCGGCTGTGGTGAGAAAGGCCACATCAAGACTACATGCCCTACACCTGTCAAGAGAAGTGCGGCTAAGGATAAAAAGCCTAAGAATGAAAGCGCTTAAACTCTCCTGGTGAATGCCAGAGGTAGTTCATATCAATAATGACACCAGGTACATCCCTTATCATTTATCAGTAATATGAATGCTAAGAGTTCTGTTTTGATTCGGATACCAATAAATCCTTCATAAATTGTAAGTATAGCAAAATTTTAAAATCTTCCATAAGAACCTTAGATATTAAGTGCAAGGTAAAACTTACAGGCGAAAATCATAGGAACCATTTCTTCTGTTCCTGTCAGAAATCTTCACTCGTAAAATTCTAGTGTACCCTCTCTCCAGATGAAGTGCGTCAGCATATGTAGTTGATATTTTTTTTTATCTCTATCGATTGCGAATACCAGATGGTATGACAAAAGCGCCATTTGAGGATTGGTGTATCTTAATATGTTCCATAGATTGCTTCCATGCCTGATCAGTATGGAGGTTTAATGCATGGAACCCCAAAGATATTCCAATGGTCATACGGTATTAAAGTCAGCTAATGGTATTCAAAGAAGATAACCAGAAGGGAATTGTCCAAGTAAATGTCTCTGAATAAGGTATCCATGGGTTTGTAAAACAAATGTGTCACTTACCTGACGGCTGACACAGGAAATGAATAATGATAAATGAACCAGAGCCTGAGATTTGGAAAATCTCTGTAATCTTCTTGTGTCTTGATTATTTTCTCCAAGGACTACCGTGTTTACCTCCTGAAAGACAAGTAGAGTTAAGATTAACATCCCGCTTAGGGCTGCAGTATTGTGAAATCTCCATGTTGATTAGTACCACCAATTATGGAATAATCGAAACCCTGATTAAGTGAGTTTTAAGATATAGGTTCATAAAGCCTAACTCAATATTCTGAGAATTCGGTATTGTTAATTAAGAAAGACAGTTCATTTTGCTTATGCATTGATTACCGCAACCCTATTTTGGCAACAATTAAGAATCCCCATCAGCTGCCCAGGATCGTCGATTTGTTCGACTAGCTGTAAGGATTAGCTATTCCTTAAGATTGGTTTTAAGCAGTGGTTGGAATAACCATCTCACCTTAAATGAGCTTTTCGATAATAGATATTATGTAAGTATCAAGGTTGCTCCTTTGGAGACCTTGTATAGATGAGAAGATAAACATCTGTTGTTAGACAGAAGCTCGATAAGTCCAAATTAGCAGGACCTGAAATTACCTTGGAAAACAACAAATAAGATCATCCAAATCCGTAATCGTTTGAGAGTTGCCAATAATCGGCGGAAAATCAAGGATTGATAAAAGTCGCAACCCTCTAAAGTCCTCAATTAGGAATAAGGCTCAATTGTAGGTATCGCCCTAAGAAGGGTGCACTAAATTTTAATTTATCAGGGTAAGTTAAGCTCTGGATATATAGAATCATTCGAGGAAATAGAATATATCAAGATCAAGTAGCTTATAAGCTAAAACCTATTTAAGGAGCTAGGTGGAGCTCGCAATGTGTTCCACACTTATGATTTAAAGATATGGCTAGACAATAGTTAAGAGCATTGTCACTTAACGATATGCGGATTAATAAAACTTATAGTTTGTGATGAAATCAACATCGTTTGAGGACCGACAAGATTAGAAGCCCAAAAAGGATACATGTACCTATTATAAAGGACATCTTGGGTGCCTGGAGAGGCCCCAGATATGTTGTGGAAGTTAAATCCATTGTCCGACAGAAAGTACATCCATTATTTTATCAAATCTCGAGGTCGAGATTTCTTTTAAGGGGGTGAGGATGTAACACCTTGTAAAATCACGTCCAATGATGTATTGACACGTGTAATAAACCCTAATTAGGTCAAACGTTGAATTTGAGGGACTAATTTGGCGAAAAATCAAAAAACTTTGATTATAGAATGACTGGAAATGTTAACATGCTTATTATAAGCCTCTGAATAACATTACATGGTAATCATATTCACAAATGGGCCACTTGTTGATCAAGAATGGCCATTTGCGTTATTAATTGAAAGTTTACGCGACGAAGGGTTAGAAGTGTCAACATGTTAATTCTTACCTCTGAGTGACCTTTTAACAAACCAGGAACTTCATGATAATTGATTACACTCTCGGGAATGCCTAATATTGGCCATTAAGGGCTTTTATGCCTATAAGTGAAGTTACGCGCAACTTTGCAAGTTAAAGGGACAAAAAGTGTCAATATGTTTAATTATACCTCTGAATGACCTTTCTATGAACCCAAAGCATCGTGATGTTTAATAATACACCCAAGAATGCCTAATATGGATTAGATAAAGTTTCGATGCTATTAAACGATGATATGCGCAAGTTTGCGCATTAGATGGACTATTTGCGTCAAACTGCAAAAGTCTATCGATTCGTATGGTATCGAACCTTCCGGAATATGATCATAAGTTAAACATGCCCTAAATATCATTTATATAGCTTAGAAATAGGCTTTGAGGTGTTTGGTGCGCAAAAATAAACTTATTTGATCAACAGGGACTAAAAGCGTCAAAAAGTGCATAAGTTTGCATTTTCGCGCATATCTTACGTTCTGAATATATCCGGGCACCCAAAAATTTACTTAAGCATTAAAATATTTTATTTTAGTGTTTGACTTGATAAAATTCCGTTCGTCGCATAATTTGGTTCGTTTTTCACGTCCGTTCGTGTTTCGTCGTAATTAGCCGAACAACGCAACCGTACGGCCAAACGAACCGACATCCAACATATTTTTGATCATGTTTTATGTTCCCTACATTTAGGCATCATTGTAGAGCCTTGAAAATGGCTTAACGGGCCTTAAATGTGTCAGAAACGACATTTATCAAGTGTAGGGGCCAAAAGTGACAACAAATGAAACTTGGTGAGCTGGGCTGGTGCTTGCGGACCGTATCCAAGGACCCATACGGTCCGTATGAGAGTGCCAGTTCCAGAAAATTGAAAACCAGCTTTGGTTTTGCTTCCTTGTCTCACATGTTTGATTCTATGGATCATTTGATGGTTTTGAAAGATGGTATTACACCTGTAATCATCTTGTGATTTCTCATAACACTTGTTGATCATCTAAAGACCCTCCAAACACTATAAATAGAGGTGAAATCTTTCATTTCATTTCACCATTTTCTTGAGTTCTTGCTCTCTAGACTCAAATCTGAGGATCCTAATCAATTGGAACCTCCTTTTGAGTTATCTTCAGTCCTAAGGACCACTTGTAAGTGTTCCTTTCATGCTTAGTTCTTTTGTTTGGCTCTTAAAGCTGAAAAAGTCAAGCGGTTGCGAAAAACGCTTTGACTTTTAGCTAGACCTTGTATGGTCAAGCCATGGTTCGCAACGAACATGCTACGTGATCGTAATTAGGTAGGTATTAAACCCTCCAAAGGGCACCTCCTAATTACCACGTTTACTTGTCTGGTCAAAGTAATTAAATAAAAGTCAAACGAGTCGTTTTTTAAATGAAATTCATAACTAATGATGTAAAGGCAATAAAATCAGTTTTGTCACTTTTATAACTTAGTAAATATTAGTTGAACATGTTTAAGCATGTTCAACCCGAAAATTCTAAGTTTAGAATCGGTTCGCAACCAAAAGTCGCAAAAGTTGACTTTTGCTTTGACTTTCAGTTCTGACCCGAATTAGCTTAGTTTGATTATGCCTTAGGGTTCCTTTGTGACCATATTATATGATAGTATAACCCCCTGAAGTTATACTACTTGGTCCTTTGGAATTAGAGTTCATATGCATGTTTCCGTTATATGCTTAAAGTTGACTATTATGCCCTTTTGATATTAAAACAAGATTTTTGAAAATGTGAAAGGACAAAAACCTCTATTACTGATTTATAAACATGTCCATAAAATTTCACATCAGTTCGTGGTCTAAAATGGGAAGTTATGCGCAATAGCGTAAATTAAAAGCTTTTTATTAATTAAACTGCATTTTCGGCATAAAGCCTATTTGAACCCAAATTTTGACACCAAACCTTTTACTGTAACACCTCGAAAATTCACGTCCTATAATGTGTAGACACGTGTCATATGTTTGAACGTGTGAAAGAATGTTATAGAAGGACTAAAGTTGACAGTCATGGAAAGTATGTGAATATACGGGTTCTAAATGTCAACAGTGAATAAAAAAATATTGTACAATAACCCTACATGATGTTTATAGCATCAAACGAATAAATCATGGATCATGCGAAGCTAAAAGTGAGAGATTACAAACTACAGGGGTTAAATGTGTCAACATGTTTAAGTTATACCTCTGAATGACCTTTCGACAAACCCGAAGCTTTGTAACTGTTAATTATGCTCACTAGAATGCGCGATATAAATTTCATAAAGTTTCGTTATCGTATGAGAAAGTTATGATCAAATTCGTGTGCGAGGGGTTAAAGCGTTAACATTGAAAGTTATGACTTTTCGGGGTTAACCGGAAGTGTCCAGGGACTTGGCAAAGTGGGTATAAGTCCTAAAGCCCTTGTAGGTAAATAAAGAGGGCTCAAATTGCAAATATTAAGCTTCGTTGCCCTTTCGAAGAGCCAAGGGACAAAGATGTGGAAAATAGAAAATGTGAAAATCTGATCAGGAGGCCCAAGCGGGCCGCGTAAGGTCCATCAACACCCTTACGCGGGCTGCGTCAGACGTACAGTAACAGAAACATCAGACAACCTCCTACATTCGCGTTTAACCGACCCTTAAGAGATATTTTTGCATTGTGGGCGACCCCTAAACAGTCCTAAACATTTAGGGACACCTGTGGATGATTTGTGGGCACTTGTAGACTTGTGTGTCAAACTCTTGTGGTGTTTAAATCACTATATAAAGGCCATGAGTTGCAACAAGTCCCTCACACCTTCCATCTGCATATTGGAGCACTTCTGGAGCCAAGAACTTCTCTCTAAGCTTCACATTTCGTGCATAGGACTTCAGTAAGTTTGCTAATCCCTTTCTAAATTAAGTTTTAGCTTAGTTATAGCTTAAAAGTCAAACCGTCATAATTAATGGTTGACTTTAAGATTAATCACTAATGGTCCAGTGATTAGTCGAATCAAAAGTAGTTATATGTTGGTAATTATGTGGGTAATAAACCCTCAAAAGGGTTCCCCCTGATTCCCACTCTAACTATGTCAAATGTCGGGTCAAACTTGTTAATAAAAAGTCAACAGGATACTTAAATTCTAATTTATGCATGATTAGCAATGTAGAACATATACAACCTGTTTGATCATTAATATAACTTGGTAATTAGTGTAAGAACATGTCTAAACATGTTCAACCCGACAATTTCCTGTAAAGACCCGGTTCGGAACCGAAAGTCGCATAGTTTGACTTTTGCATTGACTTTCAGTTCTGACCAGTTTGGGCATGATTTAGAAATTCCTTAGATCTTAATTTGGACCAGGTAACATGCTAGTATAACCCTCTGTGATTATACACCATGGTTCATTAGTTAACCAATTAATTCGCATAATTCCGTTAATTGCTCATATGTTGGCCATTATGCCCTTATCACCTTAAAACGTGATTTTTGAAAATGTAAAAGAGTAGAAACCTTTGTTACTGATATATATACTTGTACCCAAAATTTGAGATCAATTGGTGATGTAGATTGAGAGTTATGCTCATTAGCGCAAAATGAAAGCTTTATGTTAATTAAATGGCGTAATTAGCGTATAGCCTAGTTAAGCCTACTTTTTGATATTAAACTTAATACCCACTGATGTAATATATTATTTTGGGATTTTTGAAGATTTTAATTAATTTTAGGCTGAGCATAACTCATAGTCGTAGGCTTAATCCGGTAATTGTCGGTTTTGCCCTTACGGGCCATAAAATGAGTTTTACATATCTACACGACTCCAAACCTTTTGCTACTGATTAGAAATGATAAATAAATTATTTTAAGCCTTCTGGAATAATAAAAATATCAGCTTTATGTATCGAACCCGTAAATGGCTTCTAATCGCCTTATTAAGCTTTTTAGCGCATAGTATGTACTAAGACTATTTTTAAACATACAAGGGTGATACCTACTGATATTTAAGGTAAATTATAATATTTTAACAGTAAGCAAAGGTTGATAAACTCAGACTTCAGTTTTGAGCTTTTCGACTTATGTGAAATTACCAAAATGCCCCTACGGTGCACAGTTTGGTTATAATTGATAAATTTCACATATATACTTTAACCTACTGATATAACTTAGCAAATTGAGTATATTTGCTGATTACATAAGGCCTGTAACTCAGGTTAACACTTAAACTCTTTTACAACCTTGAAATGACCAAACTACCCCTACGGGGCATAGTTTGTGTTTAAATTCACTTCGGGCATAATAAATGATATCTTACTGATGTCACAACATATATGGAGCATATTAACTTAGGAAACCTGTAAATGGCTCTCATTTTTACCCGTTACACTTATTACGCGTTCGGTTCGGTTATGTAATAAGTTTACATAAATTAGCCGACACGGGTCAAACCTTATCGGTTTTATCTCAAAATCCAGAGTGTGCATGAAATACCCATATTAAACAAGTCTCTGAACTTGTCGGGTCTAAATCACATTCTATCCGGTCTTCGCTTAATAGTGCGTACGAACCGTATCATTGAAACTAACCGGTCTAAGTTTAAGCTTAATTAAAGACCCGTTAGATTCTAATAGGTTATTATAAACCTTCGTTCAGGAGAACCAGTAAAAGCTACTTGCAATTTGCTTATTGTGATTTATACATTGCTCAGGTAAATACTCTTAACTTATTTTCCCTATACGGGCTTGGGTTACGGTATATAGAATACCGCTTGACCGGGCATCAAATCTTCCATCGTTGGGTGGTTAATTGAATAATTTGATCGGCTCGTTTAAACAGTCTTGTTACTTAAAGCCTTTGGGGGGTTAATGACCATGTCCCGGATATCCTTGGCATCATTTTACGAAATGGTCACGACTTAAGCGCGGGGTGTAGGCGTACACCCGTCAGTGCACAAAAGAATAATGTGGTGTGTCTATTGATCTTTAACCCGGACAAGATCCGGGCTACTGAACGCACAAGGAGCATGTAATTCGTTCATAAGATTATATAATTAAATAATTCTCCCAAGTTAAATAAAATGTTTATGCCATGTGCATCCAAACCAATTTTTAAATCATTTTCCAAAATGAGTCAGTTGATTGTATTTACCAGTGTAAACTGACGTATTTTCCCAAAAAGATTAAATGCAGGTACTAAGCGTAATTGGCTGGGATTTCTCCTTAGCATCAATAGAAGTCTCGCAAGCTTAAGATGCCTGAAGTCTGTTGAACTATTAATTCCATTTTATTTTCGATCCGTCTGTGGATAAACTTCCGAATATTGTGACATTTGATATTACAATATTAAATTCGGTTGAAACTTATCTTTTATTTGCTTCCGCTGTGCATATTAAATATTGTGTGGTTTGACTATTATGTTGCCAATCACGTCACGATACTCCCCACCGGGCCCACCGGTGACGCGGGGAAACCGGGGTGTGACAGGTTGGTATCAGAGCCAACACTGAGTGAATTAAACACTAGCCTTTTGTGTTTAATCTCAGTTACACAATTGCACATATCTAAACTTTCGAGTCTAGACAAATAACATAGGACAAACTCTACTTTGTTTGGTTTTTGTTTTGTCCTTTATTTTTATATATATTCTTGTCGTTATCTCATGTTGTATTGACAGGATTAGCAAAATGCCGCCAAGATTCTTTAGGAGAAGAGGACGTGGAAAGGGGCCAATCACCGCCCCCAATGACAACGAGGCAGGACCTTCGAATGTGCGAGCTCCTTCGACCACAGAGAGTGACGATCCCCGGCAAAACCGGAGGAACCTCTTCGAGCCGGCAAGACGGTCGGTTTCGCACAGCTCAACACCTCCTGTACATAACCCTTATGGGCCACAGCCGGAGTATGAGCCCAACAACCCTCAACCCTCCTACATACCCTTACAGTGATCCTTATCGCATAATTCTTTTGGTGACCCTACACCAGTTTTTAGGGGCAGGTTTAACCCGGCCAACTACATATCAGAACCAGTGGGTTTTAACCCACTGGGGCCAGATGATCATTTCTCAGGAGATCACGCGGACGATATGGATGAGGATACGGACCCCGTAGAACCTGCAAGTGGTACACCAAACCACCCGATAGAGATCTCTGACGGATCTTCTTTCCACGGATCACCACGGTGGTCCAGACAGCTTTCAAGCTATGTTTACCCGGCACGAATGGTATTATACACCTCCTCGCCATTCACCGCCTCAGCAGCAGCAGCAGCAACTGGATCCCTCTGTGGATTCACGGTTTGTGGTAGTCACGCCACCACCTCCACCGCCACCAGTTCAACCAGCACCTCCTCAACCACCGAGGCGTAGGAGGACAGGCGCACGTATGTCTGCGCGAGCGGGGGAATTCCATTTTAGCTCCCCACGCCAATCAAGTGGCAGCCATTACCCGCCACTTCAGGAGGACCCACATATGTGTGGTCCTTCGCAACCAGTTGCACAGCAACCACCTCCGGTGGGTTTTGATAACCCAATTACAGCGTACACGGGTTCGATGGCATACAACCCGTTTGAACCACCGACTCACTACAACTACGGTTACGGTGAAGCCGACCCCTACATGGTAGCGGCAAATTACAACGCCTTTAACCCAGAAGGACCCTATGGCGCTCATTGGGAAGTAGGGTACCCAACTCGTGGGTACCAGATACCTGCCAGACCTATTATACGGACGCAATCGCAGCCGCCACGATTTTCTCCCCCAGAACGGGAGGAAATTCTTCAGAGACTGGATCAGGTTGAGCGTGACTATCGCCGCGACCGCCAGGAGAGACAAAGCTTCTTCCAAGGATTGACAAGCTTGATCAAAGGAAAGAGCAAGAAGGACCGTTGAATCCTTCCAATTGTTGTTAAGCCCCTGCGTGGGCTAGTCTTGCTGTATAAGCCCCTGCGTGGGTATGCTTGTTTGTTTTGACCCCTGCGAGGGTCTGTCTTTCTGTTGACCCCTACGAGGGTATGTTATTGTTTAAGTCCCTGCGTGGACTATTATGTTATTAGTGTGAGTCCCTGCGTGGACTATTATGATGTTTGTTGTTAAAACCCCTGCGTGGGTAAGTTTGTTTATTAAAAAGTCCCGTTTAGGGCAATATGTAGTATTTTGATAATTAATGGAATGTAAGTTTATAAATTTCATGTTTGCCATTACGTGCATAAATAAATTATATATGAAATAAATAAATTAAAATCATTCCTTTTAATAAAAATCTGCCTAATAATTATTGAATAAGAATCTTAAGAGTGAAACCTAGCCTGAGTGTCCTTATAAAGACCTGGCCAAGATGGTAAGAACTGTTTAAAATATTCAAATCCCTGTTAACATCTGTAAACATGTTAACACTCCTGGCAGACGTGATTCATTTCAATCACACACGTCATTCTTATTATAAGGATCTTTTTAAAGATTCCTAACCCAACTTAAATGATCTCTGAATCATGGGTTTAGATCATCAATTAAGATGATCATGTTTTGACCATACGTGGTAATATAATGCATACGGGCCTTGCTCATTTCTACATGAGCCAAAAGACAGTGGTAGCGATGACTCCCAGTCAGAAAAAGGTAATGAACTAGGTTCAAACCTTCATGCCTTGATTCTCTGAAATCATGGCTTATATCATCCTATAAGATGCTCATATTATAAACATCCCTTAGAAGGGAAGTGCCTACGGGCTATAGTTAATGTCCTCTGAGACTAAAGACAGTGGTAGCTATGACTCCCTGTCAGATAAAGGTTATGAACTAGGTTCAAACCTTCATGATTTGATTCTCTGAAATCATAGCTTATAATTTAAAAATGTCCATGTGACTAGGCCTTTTGTGCCACAAATAAAATTGTTATTGTTTTATAATTAGGATAAATTATGATAGAAATCCTAAATAAATTTGATTAATAAATTAAACAAATATGGTCTCTGTTTACCATGGTTAATGAATTACCCTAAGGGGCAATTCCATAATAAACTCCCAAATAAACTATTGTCCTTGTTTTCTGTAACAGTTCAATTAAAATGGCTAACTCAGACGAGATAAATAGTCATCCAGTGGAGAACATTGATAACGCCCGGATTAATTTAACGGGTGCTGAATTGAAAGCGTTAGTGGACGACGCAGTTACAAAGGCATTGGAACGGCAGTACGAAGAGTATAGTGGGACTCGTAGTAGGACCCTATCTACACAGCCTTCAAAGCCACCGTCCAAGAAGGACGAACCGAAGAAAGATGATGATCGACACTCCTCGAACCACCACAGTGCTCCATCTCAGCAGGTTGTACTAAACCAAGGACCCCGTAACAAGGGTTGCTCTTATAAATATTTCGTTTCCTGCAAACCCCGGGATTTCACTGGGGAGAAAGGAGCCATTGACTGTATAACGTGGCTGGATGAGATGGACACAGTTGTGGATATCAGCGGATGCGCTGAGAGGGATATAGTCAAGTTTGTGTCGCAGTCTTTTAAGGGTGAAGCTTTAGCATGGTGGAGATCACTGATTCAAGCCACCGGGAAAATCCCATTATACAACATGTCATGGGATCAATTTGTTGCCCTCATCAGGGAAAATTACTGCCCTCAGCATGATGTGGAGAAGATAGAGTCTGATTTTCTATCATTGGTGATGACAAACCTTGACTGTCAAGCTTACCTCACGAGCTTCAACACGATATCCCGGTTGGTTCCATATCTGGTAACCCCGAAACCAAAAAGAATAGCTCGTTTTATCGGTGGTTTAGCCCTTGAAATCAACGCAAGCGTGAAGGCTTCTCGGCCAGCTACTTTTAGATCTGTAGCTGACATATCCTTGTCCCTCACTTTGGATGCAGTCAGGCAAAGATCGCTGAGGAATAAGGAGGCTGAGAAGAGAAAACGTGAAGATGATGGTTCACGGAAATCGAACAAGAAGCACCGTGGGAACGGTGACAACAAGAAAGGATCTGAGTCAAGGAAAGATGGGCATCATTCTGGTGAGAAGCCCAAATGCAAAATTTGCAAGAAACAGCACTATGGAAAGTGCAGACTCGAGTCGAACTCGCAGACTCAGTCAAAAACCTATGCTTGTGGTATATGCAAGTCCACGGATCACAAAACCTTGGATTGCAAGAAACTGAAAGACGCAACGTGCTACCGTTGCAATGAAAAGGGGCACATTAAGACCAACTACCCGAAATACGCCAAGAAGCCTGAAGAGGCCAAGAAGACTAATGCTAGAGTCTTCAGAATGGACGCAAGGGAAGCGGTTCTAGACGACAACGTTATTACAGGTACTTTCCTTGTAAATGATGTCTATGCCAGAGTACTATTTGATTCAGGCGCTGATAAGTCGTTTGTAGATCATAAATTTTGCAAATCGCTGAATTTACCTGTCAAAACCTTGAGTATAAATTATGAGGTAGAGTTAGCAGATGGCACCTTAGAAACCGTCTCAACTGTGTTAGATGGATGTGTTATATCCATTAAGAACCATTCTTTTCCTCTGCCTCTACTTCCCTTTAAGTTGGCCGGTTTTGACATAGTTTTGGGTATGGACTGGTTATCTCATAACCAGGCCCAAATTGTATGTAACAAGAAACAAGTGGTAATAAAGACTCCGTCTGGTGAATCACTTACCATTCGGGGAGATACCCAGTATGGGCTGCCTGAGCAAGCGACTATGCTCAAGGCTTCAAAATGTTTAAAGAAGGGTTGTGTCATCTACATGGCACAAGTGATTATTGATGAGCCTAAACCGAAGATAGAAGACATCCCTGTCATTTCTGAATACCCAGGAGTTTTTCCGGAAGAACTACCTGGTTTGCCACCAGATAGACAAGTGGAATTCAGGATTGATATCATCCCCGGAGCAGCACCAGTTGCTAGAGCACCTTACAGGTTAGCACCAACCGAAATGAGGGAATTGAGAACACAACTGGACGAATTGCTAGCTAAAGGTTTCATTAAACCTAGTTCGTCTCCTTGGGGAGCACCAGTCCTGTTTGTCAAGAAGAAGGATGGATCGATGCGACTGTGCATCGATTATCATGAACTTAATAAGGTCACGATTAAGAATAGATATCCATTGCCCAGGATCGACGATTTATTCGATCAATTGCAAGGGGCAGGTTATTTCTCAAAGATTGACTTAAGGTCAGGCTACCACCAACTGAAGGTTAGAGATGAAGACGTACATAAAACTGCATTTAGGACTCGTTATGGTCATTACGAGTTCCTAGTGATGCCTTTTGGGCTCACTAATGCACCGGCCGCGTTCATGGATCTCATGAATCACGTTTGTAAGCCGTACTTGGATAAATTCGTCATCGTTTTCATCGACGACATTCTTATCTATTCGAAGAACCAAGCTGACCATGAGAAACACCTTCGCTGTATTCTCAAACTCCTGCATCAGGAGAAGCTCTATGCCAAATTCTCTAAGTGTGAATTTTGGCTTTGAGAAGTCCAATTCCTTGGACATGTGGTTAGTGAGCGTGGTATCCAGGTGGATCCCGCTAAGGTTGAAGCAGTTATGAACTGGCAAGAGCCAAAGACGCCTACAGAGATTCGTAGCTTCCTGGGATTGGCAGGATATTACAGGCGTTTCATTGAAAATTTTTCAAGGATCGCTGCACCCCTAACTTCCTTGACTAAGAAGAAAGTAAAGTTCGTTTGGGGCCCTAAGCAGCAAGAGTCCTTTGATATCCTTAAACAGAAGTTGAGCAATGCTCCTGTGTTAACGTTGCCAGATGGAATTGAAGATTTTGTGGTTTACTGCGATGCATCGCACACTGGCATGGGGTGTGTGCTTATGCAGAAAGGCAAGGTTATTGCCTATGCATCACGACAGTTAAAAGTGCATGAAAAGAATTACACCACCCACGACTTGGAGTTGGGTGCCGTTGTATTCGCACTAAAACTGTGGAGGCATTATCTATATGGAATCAAGTGTGTGATCTATTCTGATCACAAGAGCCTCCAACACCTGTTTAATCAGAAGGATTTAAACATGAGGCAACGCCGTTGGATGGAAACTCTAAACGATTATGATTGTGAAATCAGATACCATCCCGGTAAGGCGAATGTAATCGCCGATGCCTTGAGTCGAAAGGAGAGGGTGAAACCCATCCGAATCAATGCCAAGCGCATGGAGATAAAGAACAGTTTGACTGAAAGGTTGTTAGCTGCACAGAAGGAAGCTGTGTTAGAAGCTAACTATCCTAATGAAAAGCTAGGGGTAACTGAGGAGCAGTTAACTCTTAGCAAGGACAGAATTCTAAGATTAAATGGACGAATATGGGTTCCAATTTACGGAGGACTTCGAGATGTCATCCTCCAGGAAGCCCATAGTTCCAAATACTCCGTTCATCCTGGAGCCGATAAGATGTACCAGGATCTAAGGGCAAATTATTGGTGGATAGGCTTGAAAAAGTCTGTAGCTGCCTATGTAGCTAAGTGCTTGACTTGTGCGCAAGTCAAAGCAGAACATCAAAAGCTGTCAGGCTTGCTACAACAGCCTGAGCTTCCTACGTGGAAGTGGGAAATGGTAACCATGGATTTTATTACCAAGTTACCTAAGACAAGGAAAGGAAATGATACAATATGGGTTATAGTTGATAGACTGACTAAGTCAGCACATTTCTTACCCATCAAGGAGACTTATAGCTCCGACATGTTAGCCCAGTTGTACGTTGATAAGATTGTAGCCTTACATGGCATACCTGTGTCTATTATCTCTGACCGAGATACTAGATACACGTCACATTTTTGGAAGAGTTTCCAGCAATCTTTGGGCACGCGTTTGAATTTTAGTATGGCTTACCATCCTCAGACAGACGGTCAGAGTGAGCGTACTATTCAAACTTTGGAAGACATGCTACGTGCATGTGTGATTGATTTAGGTGGTAGTTGGGATAACCACCTACCACTAATTGAGTTCTCCTACAACAATAGCTACCACACCAGCATAAAGGCTGCGCCTTTCGAGGCCTTATATGGTAGAAAGTGTAGAACGCTTGTTTGTTGGGCGGAAGTTGGAGATGTCCAATTATCAGGACCAGAGATAGTGTTCGAAACGACGGACAAGATTGTCCAGATTCGTGACCGTCTCAAAGCTGCCCGTGATAGGCAGAAGAGTTACGCAGATCCAAAGCGAAAAGCTTTTCACTTCGAAGTAGGTGACAAAGTATTACTAAAAGTGTCACCCTGGAAGGGAGTGATGCGATTTGGTAAGAAAGGCAAGCTAAGCCCGGGATACATAGGACCTTTCGAGGTTATCAAACGTGTCGGGTCAGTTGCCTATAAGTTAAACTTACCGGAAGAGCTCAGTGGAATTCACAATGTGTTCCACATCTGCAATCTGAAAAAGTGCTACGCTGATGAGTCACTGGTCATACCACATACAGATGTGCATATAGATGAGAGCTTGAAGTTTGTGGAAAAACCATTGTCGATTGAGGATCGACAGGTCAAGAAGCTTCGAAGGAAGCATGTGCCTATTGTAAAGGTCAAATGGGATGCCCGTAGAGGTCACGAATATACGTGGGAGGTTGAATCCACGATGAAAGAAAGGTACCCTTATTTATTTCAGTAAATCTCAGGTCGAGATTTATTTTAAGGGGGTGAGGATGTAACACCTCGAAAATTCACGTCCTATAATGTGTAGACACGTGTCATATGTTTGAACGTGTGAAAGAATGTTATAGAAGGACTAAAGTTGACAGTCATGGAAAGTATGTGAATATACGGGTTCTAAATGTCAACAGTGAATAAAAAATATTGTATAATAACCCTACATGATGTTTATAGCATCAAACGAATAAATCATGGATCATGCGAAGGTAAAAGTGAGAGATTACAAACTACAGGAGTTAAATGTGTCAACATGTTTAAGTTATACCTCTGAGTGACCTTTTGACAAACCCGAAGCTTTGTAACTGTTAATTATACTCACTAGAATGCGCGATATAAATTTCATAAAGTTTCGTTATCGTATGAGAAAGTTATGATCAAATTCGTGTGCGAGGGGTTAAAGCGTTAACATTGAAAGTTATGACTTTTCGGGTTAACCGGAAGTGTCCAGGGACTTGGCAAAGTGGGTATAAGTCCTAAAGCCCTTGTAGATAAATAAAGAGGGCTCAAATTGCAAATATTAAGCTTCGTTGCCCTTTCGAAGAGCCAAGGGACAAAGATGTGGAAAATAGAAAATGTGAAAATCTGATCAGGAGGCCCAAGCGGGCCGCGTAAGGTCCATCAACACCCTTACGCGGGCTGCGTCAGACGTACAGTAACAGAAACATCAGACAACCTCCTACATTCGCGTTTAACCGACCCTTAAGAGATATTTTTGCATTGTGGGCGACCCCTAAACAGTCCTAAACACTTAGGGACACCTGTGGATGATTTGTGGGCACTTGTAGACTTGTGTGTCAAACTCTTGTGGTGTTTAAATCACTATATAAAGGCCATGAGTTACAACAAGTCCCTCACACCTTCCATCTGCATATTGGAGCACTTCTGGAGCCAAGAACTTCTCTCTAAGCTTCACATTTCGTGCATAGGACTTCAGTAAGTTTGCTAATCCCTTTCTAAATTAAGTTTTAGCTTAGTTATAGCTTAAAAGTCAAACCGTCATAATTAATGGTTGACTTTAAGATTAATCACTAACGGTCCAGTGATTAGTCGAATCAAAAGTAGTTATATGTTGGTAATTATGTGGGTAATAAACCCTCAAAAGGGTTCCCCCTGATTCCCACTCTAACTATGTCAAATGTCGGGTCAAACTTGTTAATAAAAAGTCAACAGGATACTTAAATTCTAATTTATGCATGATTAGCAATGTAGAACATATACAACCTGTTTGATCATTAATATAACTTGGTAATTAGTGTAAGAACATGTCTAAACATGTTCAACCCGACAATTTCCTGTAAAGACCCGGTTCGGAACCGAAAGTCGCATAGTTTGACTTTTGCATTGACTTTCAGTTCTGACCCGTTTGGGCATGATTTAGAAATGCCTTAGATCTTAATTTGGACCAGGTAACATGCTAGTATAACCCACTGTGATTATACACCATGGTTCATTAGTTAACCAATTAATTCGCATGATTCCGTTAATTGCTCATATGTTGACCATTATGCCCTTATCACCTTAAAACGTGATTTTTGAAAATGTAAAAGAGTAGAAACCTTTGTTACTGATATATATACTTGTACCCAAAATTTGAGATCAATTGGTGATGTAGATTGAGAGTTATGCTCATTAGCGCAAAATGAAAGCTTTATGTTAATTAAATGGCGTAATTAGCGTATAGCCTAGTTAAGCCTACTTTTTGATATCAAACTTAATACCCACTGATGTAATATATTATTTTGGGATTTTTGAAGATTTTTAATTAATTTTAGGCTGAGCATAACTCATAGTCGTAGGCTTAATCCGGTAATTGTCGGTTTTGCCCTAACGGGCCATAAAATGAGTTTTACAAATCTAAACGACTCCAAACCTTTTGCTACTGATTAGAAATGATAAATAAATTATTTTAAACCTTCTGGAATAATAAAAATATCAGCTTTATGTATCGAACCCGTAAATGGCTTCTAATCGCCTTATTAAGCTTTTTTAGCGCATAGTATGTACTAAGACTATTTTTAAACATACAAGGGTGATACCTACTGATATTTAAGGTAAATTATAATATTTTAACAGTAAGCAAAGGTTGATAAACTCAGACTTCAGTTTTGAGCTTTTCGGCTTATGTGAAATTACCAAAATGCCCCTACGGTGCATAGTTTGGTTATAATTGATAAATTTCACATATATACTTTAACCTACTGATATAACTTAGCAAATTGAGTATATTTGCTTATTACATCAGGCCTGTAACTCAGGTTAACACTTAAACTCTTTTACAACCTTAAAATGACCAAACTACCCCTACGGGGCATAGTTTGTGTTTAAATTCACTTCGGGCATAATAAATGATATCTTACTGATGTCACAACATATATGGAGCATATTAACTTAGGAAACCTGTAAATGGCTCTCATTTTTACCCGTTACACTTATTACGCGTTCGGTTCGGTTATGTAACAAGTTTACATAAATTAGCCGACACGGGTCAAACCTTATCGGTTTTATCTCAAAATCCAGAGTGTGCATGAAATACCCATATTAAACAAGTATCTGAACTTGTCGGGTCTAAATCACATTCTATCCGGTCTTCGCTTAATAGTGCGTACGAACCGTATCATTGAAACTAACCGGTCTAAGTTTAAGCTTAATTAAAGACCCGTTAGATTCTAATAGGTTATTATAAACCTTCGTTCCAGATTAGGAGAACCAGTAAAAGCTACTTGCAATTTGCTTATTGTGATTTATACATTGCTCAGGTAAATACTCTTAACTTATTTTCCCTATACGGGCTTGGGTTACGGTATATAGAATACCGCTTGATCGGGCATCAAATCTTCCATCGTTGGGTGGTTAATTGAATAATTTGATCGGCTCATTTAAACAGTCTTGTTACTTAAAGCCTTTGGGGGGTTAATGACCATGTCCCGGATATCCTTGGCATCATTTTACGAAATGGCCACGACTTAAGCGCGGGGTGTAGGCGTACACCCGTCAGTGCACAAAAGAATAATGTGGTGTGTCTATTGATCTTTAACCCGGACAAGATCCGGGCTACTGAACGCACAAGGAGCATGTATTTCGTTCACAAGATTATATAATTAAATAATTCTCCCAAGTTAAATAAAATGTTTATGCCATGTGCATCCAAACCAATTTTTAAATCATTTTCCAAAATGAGTCAGTTGATTGTATTTACCAGTGTAAACTGACGTATTTTCCCAAAAAGATTAAATGCAGGTACTAAGCGTAATTGGCTGGGATTTCTCCTTAGCATCAATAGAAGTCTCGCAAGCTTAAGATGCCTGAAGTCTGTTGAACTATTAATTCCATTTTATTTTCGATCCGTCTGTGGATAAACTTCCGAATATTGTGACATTTGATATTACAATATTAAATTCGGTTGAAACTTATCTTTTATTTGCTTACGCTGTGCATATTAAATATTGTGTTGTTTGACTATTATGTTGCCAACCACGTCACGATACTCCCCACCGGGCCCACCGGTGACGCGGGGAAACCGGGGTGTGACATTTACCCACTGATGTAATATAATATTTAGAGATTTTTGGAAATTTTTATAAAATTTTAAACTGATCATAACATAGAGTTATCGCATAGACTTGGTAATTGACGATAATGCCCTTTTCGCTAATAAAATGAGTTTTACACATCCTTTACATACCAAATCTTTTTCTACTTATTTTATATATTAAATAAGTTATTTTAAAAAGTAAAGGCTGATCAAAATCTCAGATTTCATTAATCAACCCGAATATCGTCAAATACCGACTTTTATGCGATTTAGGCGCATAACATGGTTTAAAACCATATTAGGCACCTAAAGCTTGATACCTACTGATCTTATGAATAAATTTTTATACTTTAACAGTAAATAAAAGTTTTGAACTCAGATTTCCAAAGTTAACCCTTAAAGCATATGTGAAATGACCAAAATGCCCCTACGGTGCATAGTTTGGCTATAAATGATAAATTTCACATACATGAGATATCTTACTGATATAACTTATCAAATTAAATATTTTTACTGATCATTTCAGACCAGTACCTCAGATTATTATTTAACCTCTTTTATAATCTTTAAAATGACCAAAATACCCATATGGGGCTTAAATTGATTTTAAATTCGTTTTGGGCATAATGGAAGGTATCTTACTGATATCACAACATATTAAGGCATATCAACTTATGAAACATGTTCATGACTCATTTGGTTACCCGTTATGCATATTTCGCGTTCGGTACGGTTTATGTAACTAGTTTGCATAAATTAACCGAAACGGGTCAAACCTTATCATTTTCACTTCAAAATTCAGAATGTGTTTAGTTTACCCATATTATACAAGTCTCCATACTTGTCGGGTCTAAATCACATTCTATTCCGGTCTTCGCTTAATCTTGCGTTTTGAACCGTAAACCTTTCCTTAAAACTAACCGGTCTAAGTTACAACTTAAATAAGACCCGTTAGGAATCTAATAGGTTAATAAAACCTTCGTTCCAGATTGAGATCCCCAATAGAGGTACTTGTGCTTGCTGATTTGAATATACGGCTGAGAATAATATTACATTTTAGTTCAGGTAAATACTTTTAACTTATTTTCCGTTATACGGGCTTGGGATACGGTATTATAAAAATACCGCTTGGTCGGGTGTAAAAACCTTTTAATCGGAGATGATTAAATTGCATAATCTCGTTTTAATCAGTATTGCTTGATAACAATTAACATTGGGGGTTAATGACCGTGTCCTGGATATCCTTGGCTCATTTAAAAAGTGTAAATGGCCACAACTTAAGCACAAGGTGTAGGCATAACACCTCCTGTTGCGTATGTAAAAGATATACTCACTCGTGAGATAACTTCTTGTGAGTTATATTTGTGGTGTGTCGATGAATCATGATCGGTTTGTTTAATTCACCGGCCCTAAATGTTGGACAAACATGTAAATCTGATACAAGATTTTTATTAATATAATTGTCCCAAGTTATAAAAGAATATTTGTGCCTTGAGCATTTAAATCAATTTTCATAAAGATTTTCAAAAGAGTCAGTTAATTGTATTTACCAGTGTAAAATGACGTATTTTCCAAAAAGGTTAAGTGACAGGTACTGTACGTAAATTGGCTGGGAGCTCAGGGCGTTAATAGGGAATCTTGCAAGTTCTAAACGTCTAAAGTCTGTTGAACAGTGTTTATATTTCTGTTTTAAGATCCGCCTGTGGATCCTCTTACATTTCGTTAGTAATACTTATGTTACTTTCACTCGGTTTGTAATATTATACTTTAGACTTCCGCTGTGCATTGAACTGTGATTATTTGACCATGATGATATCAACTACATCACGATACTCCCCACCGGGCCCACCGGTAATACGTGGAATTATCAGGGTGTGACACTATTCCTAGTTCGGATGTTAGAAATTGAGTCTTATGATAGAGGACTAAATTACGATCACGTAGGAAGAAACGAGATGCAAAACGGAGCAAAAACGAGAAAGTTATGTTCGTTTTTGTGTAGAATTGCGTTGCTGGAAATTGCTGCAATCAGCAGCAAACATTCTGGAAAGAAAGGGGGGTTGCGCCACGCGACAGTAGGGACAAGGAGCTGTCGCGCGAAGCGACGACAGGTTGGGTTGGCGAAAATTGTTCTTTTAGTTGGTTTTGACTCGCGAACTCGTTCAAGCACGTTTTAAGTTACGTATGCCTAATCCCTCTTATGTTTTTTTTTTTGTGAATTGTAAGGCTTAACCACCCGGTTACAATTGTAAACGTTTATATGTATTCCGTCAGGAAAAATAATTACCTTCCGATAGTCGGAACTGCTAGGTAATTATGAATAGAAGAAAGAATGCCTGTAGCCTCTTACGTACATGATCTTTTCATTGGGAAGCTTATAGTTAGGGTGTCTTAGCAAACCCTTTTGGAATGTCTTATGTAGAGTGTATGTTTGTACAGTTTGTACATTTGTTTATGTGTACATATTCATGTAGTGGAGTACGTGTTTAATTTATATGTATGATTGCGTCTGTGTACGAAGTGGGATTTATTGCTTACGAATGAAAGGGGTATGTGTGTATGTTTGAGTGTTAAGTTACTAAACCCGGATCTTAAGTATGAAATGAGAATGCAGGTACGCCATAAGGACCTTGTGACGATTCAAAGAATTGGAATGCATGATTATGCAGGAAAGCTTAATCGAAGAGACTGGCATGAGAAGAAGGAATATAGAGTGGTCATTTGATTGCATATGTTTAATTTAAGAAAGACGTCACCGAATCTTAATGATGTTTATATATGTGGTGAATGCAGGTTGGGCGGACATAATATTATTATGAAGAATAAGAGGATTGAAGATCGAGTCAAGAGTAAGGATTGTACGGGAAGAGTGGTCACCCGATTGGAGCTTTATGTTTTAATTAATGTAATTTGAAAGTATGAATGTTGTAAATCTTTTAGTAAAGTATTATTTTTTTTTCTAGTAACAAACCCAAGTAAGTTACGTGGCTAATAAAGAAAGAAAATTTTTGGGCTCATATTTCCGCTACATCCTTTTCAAGTTGATACGTGTTAGGGTGTTACAAATAGTAGGAGCGAAAAACTCAAGGAATATGGGCCCAGGTAGTGGGTTGCAGTTTAAAAGTTTAAAAAAATAAACCCCTATAGAATAAAATTGGGTTTGGACCGAATCAGATGTAAATTGGATAGTAGAGGAATAAACATCTAAATAATAAATTGGATCTAGACCGAATCGGATGTGAATTGGATTGTAGAAAAATAAACCTCTAAAGAATAAAATTGGGCATGGACAGAACTGGATAAAAAATGGTAAAAATTGACTAAGGCTGGAAAAGTGCCCAACTCTGGCAACCTGTTGGAAAAGTTGTGTGGCCGCGTCACGCGGGAGACACACCAGGCACCTCCACGACACGCTTTTGCCCCTTCGCGACGCCCGGGGGCGCCCTGTTTCAGCAAACTTTTTTCTTTGTTGTTTTAAATCGCTTTGATCGTTTAACTTTAAAACAAATTGTTTTTAGTGTTTATGATAGGATTTCTCTAAGGGAACCTGACGGATGGGCGACCATGCAAGCAAAGAACCGAACACACCCAAACCGCCATTTCCGTGAGAGCAGCATTTTGGGAAAGTTCAAGCATGATCACACGTGATAAAGTTTTGTGTATACATCTTATTGTCTTTGACTATAATTTAATTGTGTAATAACCTGTTATGTCAGTTCGTCTTGGTTTTCAGCCAGCCCAGACGTGTAAGCTGTAAGTTTTCAAACAAAAAAAACCTGGGACCTAATTCTTAGAATATGTAAGATATTCGATATAAAAAGGATAGAGTGTAACAGTTACCGCCGACAAAATCAAGGTTTGGTGGTGGTGTAAAACGGAAGAAAGGGAAGGGTTAACAAAGAAGTGGGAGTTGGGTGGAGATGAGGGTACTGATGAAGAAGCTTCGGTGAAATCTACTGCAATGGTGGAAGGTGGTGACCTTTTGGTGGCTATTTTCCACTTCTGGGTAGCGAGGGGGGGGGGGGTGGCAGTGGAGGGTGGTAACGGAGGTGGGTCTGTTGGGGGTGGAGAGAAACGAGGAAGAAGAGGTGGGGTTTGGGTGTAATTTAGGGTATTGGGTAGGTCCCACTTAAATAATATATGTAAAATATAATGAAGTTTTTTTGTTTTATTTAATTTATTTGTTTTGTTTTAATACTAAGGGTAGTTTGATAAGACTTAACTGAAAAATTTAACAACGTTAGCTAAGAAGGACCATATGTTATAAAATGCAACCATTAAGCACACCCGTGTTACATTTTTATAATGATCGAAACCTTTAAAAGGTGAGGATCAACCATGCAAAATCTACTAACCACAGGGAATAACCAGGCTTTTTTTTCAAATTGTATATTTCATTAAAACATGCCCAAAGTCAACCACAAAAACCGGAAGTCGGGCCACAGACAACAACCAAAACCGACTCTTACAACATATATATAAGATATTTACACCACTCTATCTATCAGATAGAAATTTACGTAGACCCATATTTTAGGCAAAGCATCCCAAGCGATTTAATACTGAGAAAATAATGGTCTAACAACACCTTGTTGAAGAAAAAACATTCCTTCCTCGCTCTCCATATTAAAAAAAAAAAAAAAGCCATGTATATGATAATAGCAGGTGAAAAGGGGAACCAACATCCATTATTAACTTTTCTTGATTCATGTCAATTATTTTTATGGTGAAATAATTTTAGTATATTTATTAATCTTCTTACTATATTATAATCTTAATAATTTTTATAATTTTAATTTAAGTACAATATTACTATCTACTTTGATATTATAAACTTTGATTACCAATTGATTCCTCATTGTAGAACTTTTTTTTTTATAAAAAAGAAATTCGTAACACATGTGAGTCTTTACAAGCTTTAGTATAAAAAAGGTGGTGAAGGTCAATGTGGTATGCTTCAAAGGAGGGCAACCTCTTTAAAGAGTTGAATTTCACCACTTCCTTTTATTAAACTATTGCTCCACCACCACCTTAGTATCGAACTGTTCAATTATGTTGGTTACAGGCTATACTACCTAATTAGAACTCATTTATGTATATTATTTTTTAGCGACAATTATTTATACATAGATTTATCAGTTTTTGTTCTCAATGTAATAAGTATTAAATATATGATAAACAATGCTAGAAGTAAGTAAATGATATATATATATAATATAGATGGGGATGGTTCATAAGAGAAACCGGCTTGAGTTGAGAGAACTTGTAGGAAATCGACTTCCAATTTTTTTTTCACGAAAAATCATTTTAAAAAATTAGCTTTCGAAGGGGAAAAAAATTTCCTTGCCACTTTTTTCAGTAGCAGTGTTACTCCCCACCAGGCGCTACAGTAATTTAAGGTGGGTGTAAATGATTCTTACAGGTCGCAAAAAAACAACTCATTAATTTTTTTTTGGTTTTTTTCATAGGGGGGCTTGTTTCGTATTACTCTACCTTTGTGCAAAATTTGATCGAAAAACTCTCACGGGAATTGGAGTTCTCACAAGTTCTTTTAACTCAAAGATAATTCTCATATGAACCTGATCCAAATATAGATAACTATATAATGTTAAAAAGATAATTATATATTTAATAGATAATAAACAAATTGAGCAATCGATTCTACTCGACTTGTTTACACCTTGCTATAGAAATGCAAAATTAAAAAACTTACCTCTTAGATCATATGCATGTCCACCATCCCTTTTTAAATATTTATTTACTATCAAAATTATTGTTATATGACTGCATTATAACATAATAAATTTTAATCACAAATTTTTCTTTTTTTACAATTTGTAACTTTAGTTCAAATGTTTCATTTGTTATATTATCAATAGAGTAAAAAACTTGCTAGTAATAATTTGAGCCCCCTAAGAGTGGTAAGTCGAATATTCTCTCTTAGAGAATTGCGGGGCACTAAGTCGAATATTCTCTCTCATAATATGTACGGTGTGTTTCGTTTATTTGTACATACTACTCATAACACGATCTCAAAAAAATTACATTGATTCAACAAATTAAAACAAAACACTACCATACTTTTGCTAAACAAAACTAAAACGATGGAAAAACTATAATTTTTAATTGTGGGCAAAATTGTAATTTTTTGGGAAAAATGAACGTGTGCCAGACAGCCGCCTGACACAAATAAAGATCACACCTAGTCAACCAATTAAAACAAAACACTATTATTGTTTAAAAAAAAACGATGGCATGACTGCAATTTTACACTGGTAGCAAAATCGTAGTTTGACTAGGAGAAAAAAAAACAATGGCAAAACTATAAATTTAAATGTGGCAAAATCGTAATTTGGCTGGACTAATGAGGAAGTTTCAGGCAACTGCTACCTGACACTATTCCCCTCCATGTAGTTTAAACACGCATATAGACAAAGTTAACCAACAAAAAGATTATTTTTTTCTAAAAACATAGGGGCTAAACACCTATATTAGCGAAGTTGAAGGTTTAAAAAGAAAATACAAAAACCGACGATCAATTACTAAAAATAATAAAAGTAGAGGAACTAAACATGTACACTACTAAAGTTAAAGCGAAGGGACTAAACACACATATAAACAAAGCTAACAAGTAAAAAAGAATGTTTTTAAAAACTAATGGGCTAAACACGTATTTTGTAGTTATAGGTAATTTTATTTTAAAAAGGGTTTATTATTATTATTTTTTTTTGAACGGCAAACCACTTTATATATAAATATAAAGAGCGAGCAAGAAACTGGAATACAAAACGAAAAGAAACAACAAACGGAAACCAAAATTACAACAGGTCTAACACATCAAACTGCAGCCAATTCTCCCAAGAAGGACATGACATCTATTTTTGTATTCTTTTTTACTGGAATACAAAAAGGGTTTATTATTAAATGGGAATATAATGGCTAGTAAAAAGAAAGAATAATTGCAGGTTTGACGTTTCTATCTTTTCTCCTTCTCTTTATGACTTTAACTCCCACACGCATATTATATTTCTCCTAAAACATCTTTTTCCCTTTCTTTATGTTTATTATTTTAGCAACAAAAGAATAAAATGTGAAAATTTCGGCCGCAGTACATCCGAAATATGACGTTTCTTTTACATAAACCATAACTTATGTTTCCCGAATTATTTCTTCTCCTGTCGGCATATACCAAAGTTTATTTTTAACAACAAAGTAACATTATCGGTGGCGGAACTAGAATAAAAATTCAGAGGTATCCCTATTTTTTGCCGTACATTCATAAAACGGAAAAACCATTTTTTAACGTACATTGGGTGGTGAATCCAGGATTTATTTGTATGGAGTCACTGTTTTTAGATGCTTCAATTTCATCAAGCGGATATAAAATTTTTTATTCGATTCACGTCGGGTCCTAGCATAAGTTTTTGTATTTCTGATATATACTAATAATTCATCACGAAATTTAATTAAGTAAATTTGTTAAAGTGTATGAGGTTTCTTATTACTAAATAATCTCGAAAAAAGCACTTTTACATGATGTAAAGTGTTGTCTAATATTTATATGTTTAAAAAAAATATAACTTATGATAAAAAGGTTTTTATAAATAATAAGCTTCAAATAAAATAAAAGAAATTAACAAATTGATAGATAATAAACTGATTAAATACTATACTATACAAGTAATAAAATAAAAATAAGTAACTCAATTAAAGTTAAACTATAAACTGCAATACTTACTATACAAATAATAAAATAAAAATAATTCAATTAAAGTTAAATTATAAACTATAATACTTACTATAGAAGTAATAAAATAAAAATAATTCAATCAAAGTTAAATTATAAACTGTAATATTACCCTATATATTAAAAACACAACTCTTTGAACAGTGTTACATGCCACATGGCAGAACACTATCGATAGGTGATGAGCAAATGGTATTGGGTACCGGTACCAGAATCAAATTTACCAAGCCAAGTGTATTTTCCGTACCGGTTCGGCACCGGTATTCAACGGTTTTTATCCTCAAATACCGGTGTCGTACCAGTACCGACGCAAATGGTATTGGGTAGCGGCACCAGAATCAAATTTACCAAACCGGGTGTATTTTCGGTACCGGTTTTTACCCTAAAATACCGGTGTCGTACCAGTACCTACCGGTACCGTACCAGGTATATTCGGTACCGGTACCGGTATTCACCGGTTTTTACACTCAAATACCGGTGTCGTACCAGTACCGACCGGTACCGTACCAGGTATATTCGGTACCGGTACCCACTTTTGGGGATTTCGGTAACGGTATTTTCGGTACCGGTTGGTACCGAGCTCATCTAATCATGTAGCAACATAGCAATGCAAGTAATTGCACCGTTTAAATTACTTTTCATACACACAGTAAGTAAATTGTATTTCGTTTGACTGAGGTTTTATTTACACAACAACTTATTTTGCTTTCTTTTTTTTCTTTTTCTGTAATGAGTGAATTGTAGAATGTAAAATTAACTTGGATATTTAGATTATTGATTAGCAAATCGTATCAAATCCTGTAATCAAACCGGTATCGTATCAGTACCAAATTTACTATACCAAATCATTTTTTGTACCAATTTGCTACCCACCTTTTGGCGTTTTCAGAATCGTTACTTTCGGTTCGACACCGGTCTAGCACCATACCTGTATTTATTGATTTTTACCTTCAAATACCATATCGTATTGTACCGAGCATTTTTGGTGCCGGTACCTAATTTCGATGATTTTCCGGATCGGTACTTTCGGTGCTGTTACCGGTACCGAGCTCATCTATATTTTAACGTGTTAGCACCGTAATAACTGAACTAAAAACAACCGAATTTTCAACGTGTAGAACGTGTGGGTCCTATTATTATATATTAGGTTATTTAAAATCGTTTTTTAGGACGGAGTGACTATCCTTACCACGTTATTTTTGTTTATGTTTTGATATTCGGTATCTGCTTGCCGTTGCTAACACACGTTTTGCAGTCATTGGATCTCCGCCGCAACGCGCGGACGGAAAATCAACTAGTTATACAAGTAATAAAATAAAAATATATAATAATCATAAATTGTAAATAATTAATAGAATAGAAAGTTGGTAACTGATAAGCCACGTGGGTCGTTGTATATTCTGAATTTCAAGAAAAGAAAACAATTTAAACAATAAAAATTATCTTTTAACCTTTAGTTTAAAAATTTATAAGTCTTCTTCTTCCTCAGTTTCTTTCTGTAACTTTTGCTCTACTATGGTATTTAGGGACGGCAAAAAAGTCCAAGCCCGACGGGTATACCCGAAACCCGAAACATACGGGCCGGGTATACCCGAAGCCCAATGGGTATGGGCCGGGTACGGGCTTAAAAATAGAAAAAATTCGGGTATGGGTACGGGTATGAGATTTAGTGATACCCGGCCCATTTACCCGAATAATACCTGAAAGTATCATATTATAGATTTCATATATATAAACTTAGTACATATACTTATTACCTTCTCTATAGTCATATATGGATATGTATTTGGCAAGTGTTTAGTGAACATATAACTTATTTTTGAGCATTTAAATTGGATATGGAATCTATCATCCTTTATTATGTGGATGTTTTATGCAATTAGGTGGTTTTGATACAATTACTTAATTAAGTAATCGTTATAATTTAGTTTAGTATATGTGGTCTGAATATGGTATCTAAGTTATTAATCATATTTTCATTTGTTATAGTCATTAAAATAGTAAATTATATAAACATCAAAGTAAAAATTGCACATTTGATACCCGCGGGTATGCCCGATACCCGACGGGTAATTACCCGAAAAATACCCGACGGATAACAGGCCGGGTATGGGACAAAGAATTACAACCAGGTACTGGCCTGGGATTACCAATAACCGGCCCAAGCCCGGCCCATTGCCATTTATTTCAACTTTTAACTCTTCTTTTTTTTTTTCAAATTATTTCATTTTCTTCTCCATCTATCTCTAATTTTACATTTAGGGGTATCCTAATATTTGATTAGTGGTATCCAAATACATAAAACTGGAAAAAAAAATTAAAATATTAACACTTGGCCAAGAAAGTTGAGGGGTATCCCGGGTGATGAAGCAGTGGTTAACCAAGGGTAGTTAATTCACTGATCTCGTCAAGTAGGGTTAATCCCTTCTTTATGAGGATCGATGGCTGGATCGTCCGCTGATCTGTCTCCTGCACAAGGAAAACACACCGTGACTCGTAACAAGGAGGATGGGGTGGGGTGTGCTCCTTGTTACCACTCTCCGGCGTGAGAATCAGTAATTTGCTTGAGAGCAAAGTGTGTGATAGTAGTATGAGTGAGAGAGTTTGATAAGCAATACCTCAAACCTGGTCCGGGATGGGTATTTATAGCCGAGGAGTGGAGGAGGGTAATTGAGTGGCTAGACTGACAACTCGCAGCTCTTTGCAGGTGTGTCAGGCTCGTCAGTCACGGAGGTGACGCCACGTTCCACTGCTGCTGTCAGTCTGTGTGCTAGCGCTGCTTACGTGTGGGCTGACAGGCGACCGTCATTGGTGCCACTTGCTGTTAAGGTGTCAGTCCCACTTGCTCTGTGGATAGGATGCAGTGCCAGGCCGCATCGCTATCCGCGGTAACTGCGGTCGTTTCCGCATCCTTGGTTTGGCAGAGATGTCTATAGGATGCGTAGGGATGGAAAAAAAAGCCCAAGCCCGACGGGTATACCCGAAATCCGAAACATACGGGCCGGGTATACCCGAAGCCCAATGGGTGTGGGCCGGGTACGGGCTTAAAAATAGAAAAAAATCGGGTATGGTACGGGTATGGGATTTAGTGATACCCGCCCGATACCCGGCCCATTTACCGGAATAATACCCGAAAGTATTATATTATAGATTTCCATATATATAAACTTAGTACATATACTTATTACTTTCTCTATAGTCATATGTGGATATTTGTATTTGGCAAGTGTTTAGTGAACATATAACTTATTTTTGAGCATGTATATTGTATATGAAAGCTATCACCATTTATTATATAGATGTTTTATACAATTAGGTGGTCCTGATACAATTACTTAATTAAGTAATCGTTTTAATTTAGTTTAGTATTTGTGGTCTGAATATGATATGTAAGTTATTAATCATATTTTCATTTGTTATAGTCATTAAAATAGTAAATTATAAAAACATCAAAGTAAAAATTGCACATTTATCCCAACGGGTATTTTTAAGAAATTAACGGGTATACCCGATACCCGCGGGTATGCCAGATACCCGACGGGTAATTACCCGAAAAATACCCGACGGGTAACGGGCCGGGTATGGGACAAAGAATTACTACCGGGTACGGGCCTGGGATTACCAATACCCGGCCCAAGCCCGGCCTATTGACATTCGTAAGGATGCGGTGCCAAGCCGCATCGCCATATGCGGTAACCATTGTTGTTACCTGGATCCCTTGTCGTGACGAAAATGTTCATAGGATGCGGTGTCGACCGCATCGCTATGTATGTCATCCATTTTCATACCCAAGGTAAGTCTTCTCATCACTTGACCGATTGGATTCGGTATCTGTGTTCGCGCGTGCCCGCACGGACGTAGATAAGTTCTTGCCGGTGGGAGTATTTGATAAGGGTGATGGTCACTCGCGACTGCTTTGGTGCGAGATTTGGGACCATACCCTTTCACCGGGCTACCCCTAACCTACCTATAGATCCGCCCCTGAACATTAGGATCGTTTACGAGCTGAATCGAAATAAGCTGAGTTGAGCCAGGTCAAGCACGAGCTCAACTTGATTATAAACCAAGCTGGCTTAGCTTCATTCGGATTGAAACCGAGCTGAAAATCATACCCCGAGCTCGGCTCTGCTCGGCTCGTTTCAGTTATGCTCGAATTTTAAAAGAAAATATAACTTTCAAAATTTAATAGTTTAAAAGTTCAAAAGAACATATCCATGTTAAGTTCAACCCGTATCATTATAAGTTAAAATCAAGTTTAACCATTAACAAAATAAATTTTAAATTTTATTAGCATTCTAATTAACCTTCAAATATGTCATGTATATATCCAACCACACCTCTAAGCAAATGTAACTAATAATCAATTTTCTATAATATATTATATGTATATTAAAATAAAATATATCAAAAGTAAAATAATACGAGCTAAACCGACTGAAGCTAACGAGCGAGTCAAACTGGCACGTTACGAGCCGAGCTAGACTCACTTTCTACCCGAGCTAGACTTACTTTCTAACCATGCTGAGTTGCTCGACTCAATTTCAAACCGAACCATATCAAGCGAGTTTTTTCAAGCTAAACCCGCGCGTGTTCTTAGTTGCGAGCTTTTTGCACAACCTTAAGTAACATACTCCTCTAAATACTTCTAACATACACCTTGCAATATTTTTAAAAGAGGTTTTTTTTTTTTTAAAAGAGCTTTTTATATTTAAATAAATATATAAATTTTAGAATTATTTGGTAGGCCAAACTCTTTTTTTTTTGTATGAGAAGTGACAAACATAGATCTTAAAGTTAAAAAAAAAATGATGATTTTAATGACTAAAGTACAATAATTTAGTAAAAGATAAACAAAGTAATAAACGTATCACCTAAAGCTATTGTTTTTTTTTTCACTTTGTTTTGAAATCTCCAAATGTTTGACAATTTACAAATTCGTGTAGCAGTAATAACAATCATCTTATGCTTACTATTTTTTAAAATTATTTTAAAAACATTGTTAGGAATAAATGACTTATTTTAAAGAGTAAAATACACGTGTGTTTAACTAAAAATTTGGATTTGATTTGTAGCTTTTCAAAAGTACATGAATGGTACTTGTGGTTTGCACTTTATAACGCATATAGTTCTCAACTTTTGCCAAAAGTACATGGGTGGTCCCAATAGTTTCCATTTTGCAACACATTTAGTCTCTAACTTTGACATGTTGAAACCATTAGATTTGTAAATTGTGGACTAAATGCGTTACAAACTGCAAACCATAGGGACCATCTTTATACTTTTGAAAAGTTACATACCAAATCTAAATTTTGGTTAATCACATAGACTATCCGTATGCTCAGGGCCGGCCCAAAGGGCTTCAGACCTTAGGCCCAGGCCCAGGCCAAGGACCACCCAAATTAAAAGACCTTCAAAATTTGGTGTGCTTTATTTATATTAGGCTCAATTATTACAATATAATAAATTGAACCCAATAAAAATGCTTGCAATTGAAACAACCCGTTAGTCCATTATCCAAATTGAAAGACGTACAAACATTAGCTATTATATCAATCGAAAAAGTTTTTTTAGAATAACTTGATTACGATAATTTCGTCAAACAATTTGCCTCAATTAAAACTAGAAAAATAATTTTTATTTGAACATGTCTATAAAAACATGTTACTTTAAATTCTTTTTAACTACGTCTATTATATTTTTTTTTTGTTTTTAATTGCCTGTCCCAAGCCCGGGTAAAGAAGGTGGGTTTTGTTACTAAATATGTTGAAAAAGATAATTTTGCAAAAGGGCCTTCACTTTGTAGTTCGCTTAGGGCTTCCGAAAACTTAGGAACGGCCCTGCGTATACTTTACTCTATTCTAAAATATTTATTTATTTGACAAATTTTGAAAGTTTATACCCAATTGTTGTTATATATTAGAGGGTTTGTCGATTATGAGGAGGCGTGTGAGCAAAATAGTTGAAGTGTTACAATAGGGGACGCAAATTGCAAAGGAGAGATAGATGTTTCATGTAGGTTAGGGAATATATTATATATTTAGTTAAAAGATCAAATACAAATAAAGTTAACGTACAAGTGTACGAACTGAAGGAAAAGACAAAAAAAACGCAGAGGCATTTTTGTAATTATCAGTAACTATCAAAATTATTCTACAAATGATCCTGTAGAGTAATTTTGATCTTTTGTAAAGTAATTTTGTAAAATGTTCTTGTAGAGTAATTTTGTAAAATGTTCTTGTAGAGCAATTTTGTTCTTGTAGGATAATTATCAAAAATACTCTACAAGCGTCAAAATTACTCTGCATCAAAATTATTTTACAAGTGAATCAAAATTACCCTACAAGTTTATCAAACAACATACAATTCAAAATTACTCTACAAATGATCCTGTAGAGTAATTTTGATCTTGTAGAGTAATTTTGTAAAATGATCATGTAGAGTAATTTTTTAATTACCCTACAAGATCAAAAATTACCCTACAAGAACATTTTACAAAATTACTCTACATTATCATTTGTAGAGTAGTTTTGATAATTACCGTACAAGCAGATAATTATAAAAATGTCACTGTGTGCTTTTTGCGTTTTCATGATGCTCATACGTTTAGTACGTTAGCTTTATTTTTACAGTAACTTTCCCCTATATATTTAATATTATTTAGTTTACAGTAACTTTCCCCTATATATTTAATATTATTTAGATCAATTCTACAAATCGGATTTAGATATGTGATATTTAGGGACAAGTAGTCGTGTTTCACTATCCAAATGCAAACCGACTTATAGGGGTACATGACAAGAATTGATCCAAAAGTTGATGGGTACTTCAATTTCGATCACTATTAACGAGGGTCGTTTCGTGAATTTTGATGATATAACATGAACATATATCAAATAATATTTTCAACTTTTTATAATATATATACACTATATTTAAAATTATATAGAAAAGGATCATTTTAAAAGAAAATAAAATTAGGAAGAAAAATACGAAAGAATATAATTGTAAAAAAATAAATAGTTTCTCTCTTTTGAAAATTTGTGAAAATAGCATTTTTTTCACAAATATAGGAAAATGATTTTTTCCTATTTTGGACTAGAAATAAATATAAGAAAATGAGCGGGTTTTATATATTTATTAGTGGGTTTGTGTTCTATGTTGGAAGAGCTTCGCAACGAACTAAACCACGTCCAAAACGGAGCTAAGATGAATGGGAC
Organism: Helianthus tuberosus; assembly: GCA_030545235.1. NCBI lineage: Eukaryota > Viridiplantae > Streptophyta > Magnoliopsida > Asterales > Asteraceae > Helianthus > Helianthus tuberosus. Next base: position 1,800,987 of record JARYGA010046105.1, read on the forward strand.
ATCGATGCTCAAAGTTTGGTGTTTAAAACTTGAATGCTGAAAAAAGTGGGAAAGTGGCACCTTGTCCCACATAGGAGGTGAGATGAAACTTAAAGGGGTATTCAAGTGGGAACTCTCTATCCTTATTGTTTCATGGAAGCACACACTAAGTGTACTCGCGAAGGGTGCGAAGCACCCTAACTCGCACTCGCACTCGCACACGTGCGCGCGCGTAGCTTGGGCAATGAGGCGTAATGTGGCGCTTTGATGGCGCACTTTGTACTGGTGGCTCCGCGCGCAGTGGCGCATGACGTGGCAAGTCTAGCCCGTCCCCGGGCGAGTACACATGGCAGGTAGGCGCGTGGTTGCGCGCATGGAGTATGGACACTGATGTGACATGCGCGGCGTACCAAAGTGAGCCAATACGGCGCGACCGTGTGGCGTGCTCGTATAGGCTCACAGGTAACGTGTCGCAGGCGCGCAGGTGCGCATGGAATGGAGCCAGTGTGGACCACGCGAGCATGGAAGTGAGCCAAAATGGCGCACGCGCGCATGAGCGTGCAGACTTGCGCGCACGCACCAGTATTTCTTGCGCACGCACACGAAGAATCTTCCAGGAGTTAATGCCAGTGCAGTTACACTTCAGCATTCGAAACTGACGAAGTCAGTGGTTTTGACTGAGAATTAAATGAGGAATTAAAGTGCATTGAAGACGTTCAATGCAACTTAATTCTCCCATTTAATTCATTTTTCAGTTTCACTTCGAGATCAGCAGTATAAAAGGGTCGTTACCCTTGCTGCAGAAATACACCGAAAACACATAGCAAACAACTTTCTCTCTACTGAATTCTTCTTTTTCTTCAAGCAGCAAGGTACACCTTCGGGTTGGAATCAAGACCGGCAGTGCAATTGCTTCGGGCTGTTGTATCCTGGAAACAAACGTGTTCTCCTGAGAGACACGAAATTTGTTTTAAGGGACCCGTGTCTAACACGATCCTCAGCCTAGAACAGTTTTCTTTCTTGTTTATAATTATGTTCTTATTTTTCTTTTTCAGTTGTAATTGTTTTATTTTCAGTTTCATTTTGTATTAGTTCTATAATTCAAGTTAATAAAATTTTGTATTTAATTTTACATGAACGGATTCCTACAATCTTAAAACAAATTTTTAAAACACCGTTCGTGTAGAATCACAAACAATTATGCTGTGATTTCATACTGTTTTAATTTACAGCAGGTTGTGTTTTAAAAATGATATTTTTTTTCTCTGTTTTGATTCAAAGTAGCGACTTTGTCAAATCAGATTTTGTTGCTTCTACTCCTTTATCCTTGAGTTCTAAGATCTTCTCTTGTAGTCTTCAAAGTTGGACTTAGAAGCTACACGGCTGATTTTGTTACTCATCGATTCTGTTAAAACAATAATAAATCTGCACATTTATTATTTTAACAGATTTATTAACTTGGTTTTGTGAAATTTTTTAGAATGTCGACTGAAAAAATATCAACGTCAACGTGGTTTTCGATACCCCTGCCAACACTGTGGGAGCGTCCACAGTGGCGAATCGTGCTGAACGACCCGAGATGTTCTCGGGTTTCCACTTCAAAGGGTGGCAACAAAAGATGTTCTTCTACTTGACCACCATGAACCTTGCGAGGTTCTTGACTGAAACCGCTCCCCAACCTGTGGAAGGGAGACCGACGCACAAGCACAGTGCGCGGTAGATGCTTGGAAGCATTCGGATTTCATATGTCGATGCTATGTATTCAACGGTCTCTCGGATGCACTGTATAATGTGTACTATAATATCAAGACTTCCAAAGAATTATGGGAGTCCTTGGATAAAAAGTACAAAACGGAGGATGCGGGAACAAAGAAATTTGTTGTCGCTCGTTTCTTGGACTACAAAATGGTTGATAACAAGACTGTTATGAACCAAGTCCAAGAGTTGCAAATTATACTACATGACATCCATGCTGAGGGAATGATACCTAGCGATACATTTCAAGTGGCAGCCATGATTGAAAATTTTCCTCCTTCGTGGGTAGAGTTCAAAAACTAACTTAAGCACAAGCGAAAGGAAATGACGATTGAGGAACTTGTCGTCCGTCTTCGTATAGAAGAGGACAATAGGGTGGCCCAAAAGGCACCATTTTGCAAGCTTCGGCTAAGGCAAACATGGTGGAAGTTGGGGAGTCCTCAAAGGGCAATAAGGGCAAACGGGGTAAAAAGGACAATAAGGGGAAAGCAAAAGTTAACAACCTTGTACCGAAAAAGGGGTTTGTGAAAAAGAAGCTTGTGCCTTTCCAAGGTACTTGTTACAACTGTAACGAGACGGGGCACCGTGCTAACCAATGCAAGAAACCTAAGCGTGAGCGTGCGCACATGGTTGATGAGGATGGTATGCCTCTGATTGCAATGATAACTGAGGAAGCGGCTATGATTGAAGAAGTCAACGCGATAGGTGAAAGCCCAAAAGGATGGTTCGTTGACACGGGTGTAACCCGCCATGTTTGTGGAGACAAGGCTCTTTTCTTTACATTCAAGGAAGCGTCGGGTGAAGAAAAGATTTATATGGGAAATAAAGCTACCGCAAGCATCAAGGGGGAAGGCACTGTCATCCTGTAGATGACGTTTGGCAAGGAGCTTACTTTGACCAATGTGCTTTATGTCCCAGAGATACGGAAGAATCTCGTGTCGGGATGGATGCTCAACAAGTTTGGATTTCGTCTAGTGTTTGAATCGGACAACTTTGTTCTTTCTAGACGTGGAATGTTTGTTGGAAAGGGCTATGCCCTTAATGGTATGTTTAAAATGAATATAATGGTTGTAAACCAAAACAAAAGTATGAATGAAATTTCTACTTCTACTTACATGATTGAGTCTTCTAATGTTTGGCATGGTAGACTAGGACATGTAAATTTTAATTCATTACGACGTTTAATTAAATTAAACTTGATACTAACATTCCATATCGAGTCCGATCACAAATGCGAGACATGTGTTGAATCCAAACTTACGAGATCATCGTTTAAATCGGTTGAACGAATAACTGAACCCCTTGATTTAATTCATACAGATGTGTGTGATTTAAAAGCGGTTCCCACGCATGGAACATTTTCAAATCAAACCAAAACAATACACATTCAAATCCAAAATAAACCCGTAGACATCCAATTCGGAAATAAACCCGTCAAATTACAATCATTTGTGAATACATAACAAACTACACATAAGCTAAACTAACGAAATACCTAACTCGCTAAAAAACTTCGGCATCAACGTCATCAACAAAACATCTATTTCATTATCCGAGCCTCTCTCGTGTCGTGCCACATATAAAATAAAAGTAGATAGAAAGAGTTATTATAAATATTATAGAATAAATCTAAAGGCAAAGAGAAAAACCGATAACAACATCGGCAATAAAGCTATGTATATATTTACATGTTATATACATCTAAACCTTCTAAGTTTAAAAAAAAATAAACAGTTAAGTAACAAATTGATAAACAAGTATATTTTACTTACTTCATCGGGAAATTGGTTTTGATACAAATTGACAAAGTCAAACATATGTTGGAGAACCATGTAGCCGCATTCCCATCCACCCTTTTGTTGCTTACACTGTAATAAATTAACAAATTATTATTTAAAAGTAACGAAATTCAAACAATTTAGAAATAGCAAGCACACATACATCGACCATTGTGTAGTTGAACTCGGATCCTAAGGCGGTAGGAATTAGGCTTGAAAGACGATAATTAGAAGCATTCTTTTCGCCTCTCATCTTTGTTGAATCCAAAATATATACATGTCCTATGTGTTGGGCAATGATGAACAAAGACCAATGGTCGCTACAAAATTAGTGTTATAGAATAGTTAGGTGAATCATAGTAATAAAATAAAAGCAAGTTAACTAAAAATAACTTACTCAGCCAAATACGGTGCAAGAATGAAATCTTTATCGACATGATGAGTTGCTAAACTGAAAATGTGATCTTCAACCTCTCTAGGATTTCTTTTGCACATATCACATGTGATTGCGTTCACATTTAAAAAGGCGTATCAGTTGCCTTTTTTAGCCTCTGACTCCTTATAAAAGTACCTTAAAACAAGAATAAAATATATGATAAAACTTAATAAATTCAGTTATATCTATACAATATTATAGTGATAACAACTTACAATGTAAACCAAAACACAATGGTGAGATCAACCCAGTCTTTGACAAATAATGCTAACATTGATTCAACCTCAATATAGGTACCACTTTTGCTAGGAAACATATTCTCAGGAGCTGAATATGGAAGTGATGTAAATACCCTATGTATAAGCTTTAGTGGCTTGGCTCCTGTCCCCGTTTTGAGGTCCGATTTTGAACGTTTTTAATGAAGTTGAATGTTCAAAAAAACCCAAAAAAAAGTCATTATCACTTTGGATAGATGGATTACTTAGTCAAACTGGAATGGTCAATTTTCTCAAAGTTGCTTGATCTTGTACACGAAAACAAACAAACGTTATATAAAGTCAACTATCAATTACTCAACAACAATCATTCATCCTAATTAACATTAAATACAAAGATTCAGGGGCCAAAATAATTATAAAAAAAAAACAACCCAGAAATATATACACAAAAAGTGGAAATACATCCAAAGAAAATCAACAAAATAACCTATATGATGTCTCTATGAATATTAATATCAAAGCATAATAAAGACAAATATTTCCACTTTAATCCAACAAAACAATCTTTTCCCTATACAGTATACAATTTACTAGTGATTTATCAAAACAAAGCAAGAAAAAATCAAATTTGAATTTTTAACAAGAAAACATATAATTAAACATGATATAACTACTATTTATAAAACTAAAAAACATTAAATAACATATGTAAAGAGAAAAAAAACTAACCTTAAAACTTTGTAAGGTTGTTAATGGTGAAGAAGATGAAGTCGTAATCTTTTTTCAGTTTTTAAGACGGTGTTCACAGACAACACCGTCTAAATGATTGATAAATTAGTTTATAACACGGTGTATAAGCATTAGACGGGGTTCTTTTGAATTTTATTGAATATTTATAAGACGGTGTTCAGAAACAACACCGTCTAAAGGTTGGAGAAATTAGTATAAGACGGTGTTTAAGCATTAGACGGTGTTCTTCTGAATTTTTTTATTGAATATTTTATTAAAAAGAGCTCAACGTTCATATTGGTATTGGTTTTAAGACGGTGTTATTACTTTAACACCGTCTAAAACAAATCCTTAACACCGTCTAATGCTACATTTTGTAGTAGTGTATATATATATATATATAGGTACCTTTATCATTTATTATATGTATTTTTATGATTACATATATGTTAAGAGTAGTTTACATGTGTGTAATAAACAAATTATATATATATGTGTAATAACTACACAAGATCTAAATAATATTTATTATAATTATATATATCAATATTATTTGTAGATATATTGTTATATTATCTATATGAATAGAAACTGGCCATGAATAGTACTTTAATATTTTTGTTCAATATTGTTTTTTTTAGTTTTAGTTATTTATTGTTTTATTACTTTAATTCATTTTAATCATTATTTTTCTTATATTACTGATATATGAGAAATTATACATATTTTTATACCCCAAAACACTTCCGTTTTACGAGTTTTTGACCAAAATAACAATGTTATGGACTAAATTTAGTAATTATTCAGTTTCAGGTCTTAAACGGAGCATAAGATGAAAATCTGATGAAAAACGGACATTTCCGAAGCATTTCTGATCAAACGGGCCAAAACCAAGAAACGGTCCGGAGATGCACGACCGTTCCCTATCCGAACGACCATGTGTTTCCGGCACATCCGACCGAACGAGTGGTGCGAGCACAAGACCAACAAGTCATCGGATCCGAACGACCGTGCGACCATCCGAACGATCGTGCGGTCCGAGAAGATGAAGCCATCCGGAGATGAACAATCGTGCGAGCCAGCCGTTCCGGCCCAATCCCGTAACCGAACGATCGTGCGACCCCAGTGCACGACCGTTCCACTTTATGACTAGATTTCCACCATGTCGGCCACCACTATCTCGAAGTGGATTATACGTAACCAATGACGTAAGATGGCACGACCGTGCGACATTGGCACGGCCGTGCGACAGCAAAATTTCCCCTATAAATAGCCCATTCGTGTTCAAGCATAATGTTAGTTTTTTCTCTGAAAATATGGCGATCCTAGAGTTCCGGGACAGTTCTGATCAAGCTTTGTTCAAGTCTCGAGGTCGTTTTGATGCTGAAATTATCCACCCCGTCAACTTAGTGCATGTTTATGGTTCGATTCTTTGTTCTTGAACATGTAGTCTAATCATTGTGCATGTTATTGAGCTGATGTATAGTATTTGTATATAGTTATGTGTTTTTAGTATTTGTGAACTTGTTTCTTGAATAAATTTGGTACTGTAATCTAGTTTGTATGAAATCTAAGTACTTTTATGTTTATCTTCATGATTATATAATTGAATGTTTCATTGATGTTGTGTTCTTTATTGAGTTTGATTGTATTGAGTAATGGATATGTGATAATTTGTATGTTAACTGCTTTTTATCACTTATTTGTAAATTCTGTTTACACCATGAGACCAGACCCGGAGATTGGTATTACACAATATATGTCTTATTTGATCAAGAGTACTTTCCTACACGTAAGGGTTCTTATGAATTATATGGTGTGGATTACATGTTCTTGCATGCGGTTAATGATCCTTGTTTAGTAGTTTTGGTCTGAAATTGCTATCTTGGTAGATTTGTATTCAAGACTTGTAAATGTGAAATTATTTGTTATATAGTCTACATAAATGCTTATCCTCGTGGCTGTATTGTGACCATCGGTATTGCTTTCTTTGATAAGTGAGGTTAGAAAACTCTTAACGGATGACTAATCTATCTTTAAAGGTTTACATAAATCAATAGCTCGCTAATGCATGATTTTAGGTAATTTAAGATGGGACTTCGTCTTACTTTTCCAAAGAATTATTATGTTAGAAAATTCCGAAAGGTGACTAGCTGTCTTGCAATTGGAAAATTGATAAAAGTACTTTGGTAAAATACATGTTAGATAACATGCTTAGGTTATTTGTGAAATAAGATATTTGTTATTTTTATATTTTTTATTTTTCAAGTTAATTTAGTTAAACAACCAATCAATTATGTCTTCCTTTGGTAAAATAATAATAAAGATTCAGTACTTATAACATCTCACCTTTTATTTAAAATGCTTTTATGTCTATATCAACTTTTGTCTGATTCCTGAACGATACCTGGATCTTACCAATACTTTACTGCATATGTGACGGGATGCACTTGTCCTTTGTTGTGTGTGTTTTAATGTTAAGGTATAAACCAGTTTTATAAATTTAAAACTTAAAATTGTGCTTAAAATCAACTGTTTAAATATATCCTCTGAGCACACACCAAGTTTTTGGCGCCGCTGCCGGGGACCAGACAAAGAAATAATTTTTAAATAAAAGATAAGGTGTCAATAATGGAACAATCCGAGTTATTATTTTACCAATGTATAAACTGTAAATAACTGTTAATATTTGTACATTTTTGTAATTATTTATTTTCTTTTTATTATTACTAACCTTTTATTTTTTTTTTATCTAATCATTTATTTATTTATTCATTTTGATTAATTCTAACTTTCTAACATTTTTACCATCCAAATCTCTCATATTTTTCTTTGTGGTGGCAAGTGTTTGGTTAAACCAGCCGAGTCTACCATAATTCTTGTGATAAGATTTGTGTTTGGTACTAACTTTATGGACTACTAACTTTACGGACTACTAACTTTATGGACTACTAACTTTCTAACTTTACTAACTGTGGAGACATGGGTTGATTCTCATTAGTCACACACTAACTTTATTTACTGTCAACTAACATTTATTTTCTGCAATTTAATTTCAGCACTTTTAATTCAGTTATTTTTCATTTCAGTTATTTATTTATTTATTTTTGTACAGTTATTACATTACTTCAATTCAGTCATTTTATTTCTGTTATTTTATTTATTTATTTCATTTCTGTACAGTACGTTGATAGCAGTGTTCGAAATCGGACCGCTTACACACGTATTTTATTTATTTATTTATTTCATTTATTTATTTATTTATTCTTGTATTCATTCATTTATTTATTTAACTGTCTTTTATTCATTTATTAATACTTGTTAATAACAATTTGCATAAGGTAGTTGTCGGGTACGCAATAATGTGGGGACCGATTATACTACCATGCACAGAACGAAATGGCGTTGCGAACCGCTGTACGTGGGTTGATACACGACCATGTACGACTTTTTAGCAACACATAAAAAAAAATATTTTTACAATCACGCACCGCTAGTCTCATTTTGTAACGGTACACGAGAGAAGGGCGAGCAAAACAAAAAAAATATGCATGGAGGCAGCCCCCGAGAATCGAACTCGGGTCTGTGCGCCCACACACTCATTCGCGCCCTGGTCAACCAATTGGACCAGGGCCTGATATTGTTAATTTCATAGTTTCAATTGTATATATATAGTAAAAATTAGTTAGAAATATTTAATATAGTATATATATATATATGTATAATTTAAGCATTTATAGTTGTATAATATTACTATTTTATCTGTATAATACTTTCTTTTTCACTTGTAGGTTAATGTCCACGCCCCCGAATCCGTTTAAAGCTGAGCCTGCCAACGAACCTGTAAATACCCTTAGAAGAAGTAGGCGGCTACACGAAAGAGCACTTGTTGTTGCACAAAGGATTGCAGATGCGATCGATGAACCAGTAATACTGTCTGACAACGAGAGTTCGGAGGAAGAAAAAGTAGAAGTTAAGGAAGAAAAAGTAGAAGTTATGGAAGAAATTATAGTAGAAGATGACCAGCCTTTGAATGAAACCGACCGACCAGGAGGAGAGGGCTTGCTACCAAGCATTAATCGACCTGAGATAGAAGCACCTAGTTATGAAATTAAATCTAGTATAATTAATATGATACAAAATTCTGTTCAGTTCGATGGCAAGGATCACGAAGATCCTGGCCGACACATTGCTTCATTTCTTGAAGTATGTTCAACGTTTAAGATTAGAGACGTTTCTGCAGACGCAATCCGTTTGCGCCTGTTTCCATTCTCTTTGCGAGGCAAAGCCCGAGCTTGGCTTTTGTCGCTTCCAGCGGGATCCATCACAACTTGGAACGAGTTGGCAGATCTTTTCATGCAAAAATATTTCCCGCCAGAAAAGACAGTTAAACTGAAGAACCGTATCATGACATTCAAACAAGATGAAGGAGAATCTCTACACGCATCTTGGGAAAGGTTCAAAGATCTTTTGATCGATGTTCCACATCACGGGTTTTCCAAAAGACAACTTGTTTTGAACTTTTACCAAGGACTCAGCCACAATTCACAAGGAAGTTTAGATGTCTATGCAGGAGGAGATTTGGGAACCAAAACTCCCAATGAAGCCTATACAATCATTGAAAAAGCTGCGTTGAAGTCAAGTTCGCGTTACAGTGGAGTACGAATTAAAGTTGAATCAAATCCTGGAGTTCATCAAGTAGATACGTATACGGCTCTTTCAGCACAGATCGGAGCTTTGGCAGCAAAGTTTGACCAAGCTCAAAACGCTTCAAAAGTACAATCAGTACAATCTTCATGTGAGCTATGTGGAGTGTCACACGAGCCAGGTACATGTGAGCAGGGTGTTATGTTTACAGGCCACGAAGAGGTGGACTATTTGGGCAATCCAATCAGGCCCCAAAATAACCCCTACAGTAACACGTACAATCCAGGTTGGAGAAATCATCCAAACTTTGGTTGGAAATCCAATTCCAATAACCAAAATCCACTTGGATTCGCTCAACGTGCACCCGCACCACAACAATCATCAGGGCAATCCTTTCAGCCCCAAAAACAATTCTATCAATCCCAAAATCAACCTTTTCAGCCATTAGGACAAACCTTTCAACCACGTTTTAACAATTCAGGTTTAGGAAACACTTCCCAGTCTCAACAGCCTCAAACCTCTCAACCCAATTCAAAATTAGAGGAAATGATGGCACAGCTATTAAATAACTCTAATAATGCTAATCAAATATCTGAAAAACGATACCAGCAGCATGAGGAGCGGTTTATGGCACAAGAAGGGGAATTGCGGAGCCAGAAGGCATCACTTCAAACCATTGAGAATCAAGTCGGCCAATTGGCAAAGATGTTATCGGAAAGACCACCGGGTGGCCTTCCAAGTAACACAGAACCAAACCCAAGAGGGCATGTGAATGCAGTTATGACGAGGAGTGGTAGAGCAACAGGACCTGAAAAATCGGACCCACCGATTACCGATCCTATCCAAATTGACGCTTCAGACGAGGTGCACGCTAGGCTAGACCCAGCAAGTACAACACAGTTTCGGGAGCCAGTTAAAGAATTCATCCCTCCTATTCCATATCCAAGCAGATTGAAGAAGCAAAAGAACGAAGAACAACATGGTAAATTCTTAGAAATGTTTAAACAATTGCACATAAACATACCATTTGTTGAAGCATTGGCGCAAATGCCTAAATATGCAAAGTTCTTGAAAGACATCCTCACAAATAAACAGAAACTTGAAAGTTTATCTTGTGTGTTGATGAATGAAAACTGTTCAGCCGTTCTCCAAAACCGTCTACCTGAAAAGATGGGAGATCCGGGCAGTTTTACTATTCCATGTCTCATTGGAAACATGACAGTCAGTAACGCATTAGCAGATCTAGGAGCAAGCATAAACCTTATGCCTTATAAGGTTTTTGCTAAGTTAGATCTGGGAGAACCTACACCTACTAGAATGAGCATTCGACTTGCAGATCGATCAATCGAATATCCTCGTGGATTCGTAGAAAACATGCTTGTTAAAATTGATAAATTTGTTTTTCCCGTGGATTTTGTAATTCTTGATATGGACGAAGATTCAAAAGTGCCATTGATACTCGGACGCCCATTCCTCAACACTGCGAGGACAATTGTTGATGTGGCAGCTGGCCAAATCACGCTCCGAGTAGATGACGAGCACGTGACTTTTGATATTAAACGATCAATGCAACATCTGCAAAGTCACGATGATGTACTATACTATGTTGACATTGTTGATACATGTGTAAGCTCTCATTTTCAAAGCACTGTTGAAGAAATTGATTCGGACATATATCCAAAAATGAAACAACCATCTGATGTAAATAATTTTCAAAGCCCAAATCAATTTGTGGAACTAAATCGTGAAGTTGAAGAAAAATCAAAGCCATCAGTTGAAGAACCACCGTCCTTGGAGTTGAAAGAACTCCCTCCGCATCTCGAGTATGCATTTCTAGACGAGGAATGTCGCTTGCCAGTCATCATTTCAGCAACCTTAGAAAAAGAGGAGAAGCGACAGCTTCTTGAGGTTCTAAAGCTTCACAAGAAAGCCATGGCCTGGAAAATTATGGATATAAAAGGTATTAATCCATCCTTTTGTACTCATAAGATTCTCATGGAAGACGAATACAAGCCTAGAGCGCAGCATCAAAGGCGCCTGAATCCAAACATGCAAGACGTGGTGAAGAAGGAAGTAATCAAGCTGCTAGACGCAGGTCTGATTTACCCCATATCTGATTCAGTTTGGGTAAGTCCAGTGCAAGTAGTACCTAAGAAAGGTGGTATTACAGTAGTTTCAAATGATAGAGATGAACTTATTCCTACCCGTACCGTCACAGGATGGCGAGTTTGCATCGATTATCGCAAACTCAACGAAGCCACTCGTAAGGACCACTTTCCGCTTCCATTCATCGACCAGATGTTGGAACGTCTGTCGGGGAAGTCATACTTTTGTTTCTTGGATGGGTTTTCAGGGTACTTTCAAATTCCAATCGCTCCTGAAGATCAGGAGAAAACTACTTTCACATGTCCTTTCGGCACATTTGCCTACAGGCGTATGCCTTTTGGACTGTGTAATGCACCAGCTACATTCCAGCGTTGCATGATTGCGATCTTTCATGACATGATTGAGGACTCCATGGAAGTATTCATGGATGACTTTTCTGTATTCGGGAGTTCTTTTGATCAATGTCTTGGAAATTTGAAAAGAATGTTGATGAGATGTGAGGAAACTAATCTTGTGCTTAACTGGGAGAAATGTCACTTCATGGTGAAAGAAGGGATAGTTCTTGGGCACAAAATTTCTGAAGCAGGGTTGGAAGTTGATCCAGCAAAAGTGGATATCATTTCTAAACTTCCTCCTCCTACCTCGGTTAGAGCGATTAGAAGTTTCCTAGGTCATGCAGGGTTTTATAGGCGATTCATTAAAGACTTTTCAAAAATCGCAAGACCTATGACCCGTTTGTTAGAGAAAGATGCTCCGTTTGTCTTTTCAGACGATTGTATGAAAGCTTTCAAACAACTAAAACAAAAGCTTATCGAAGCCCCAATTTTAGTTGCACCAGATTGGACATTACCATTTGAGATAATGTGTGATGCAAGCGATTATGCAATAGGAGCGGTGTTAGGACAACGAAGGGAGAAGCATTTTCACCCTATATACTATGCCAGTAAAACTCTACATGATGCTCAAGAGCATTATACGACTACTGAGAAAGAGCTTTTGGCAGTAGTATATGCATTCGATAAATTCAGATCGTACCTTGTGTTGTCCAAAACAATTGTGTGCACGGATCATGCGGCAATTAAATACCTTTTTAGCAAACAAGATGCAAAACCGCGTCTTATTCGATGGATCTTGTTATTACAAGAATTTGACATAGAGATCCAAGATAAAAAGGGAGCTTTAAATGTTGCAGCCGATCATCTCTCGAGACTTGAGCATGGCAATTCAGATAATTCATTGGAGGAGCAAATAAATGACAATTTTCCCCACGAATTTCTTTTGAGTATCGAGGAGAATAACGAGTCACCATGGTTCGCTGATTATGCAAACTACCTCGCATGTGGAATCCTTATCAAAGGATTATCATATCAAGAAAAGAGGAAGTTCTTTGCAGATCTGAAGTATTATATCTGGGACGAACCATACTTGTTTAGGATCGGAGCCGATCAGGTTATCCGTAGATGTGTATTTGGAGAGGAGGCAGCTAGCATTCTGCGTCACTGTCACGAGGGACCAACCGGAGGTCATCATGGAGCGAACTACACTGCAAAGAAAGTGTTAGACTCTGGATTCTTTTGGCCCACAATTTTTCGTGATGCGCATGAATATGTTAGAGCATGTGATGCTTGTCAGAGAGCAATGAATATCTCAGCACGCAATGAGATGCCTCAACATTGGATACAAGTTTGTGAAGTCTTCGATATTTGGGGGATAGACTTCATGGGACCATTTCCCCCCTCACGAGGTAATAAATACATCCTGGTAGCAGTAGACTATGTCTCGAAATGGGCAGAAGCTCAAGCTTTACCCACAAATGATGCCAGGTCAGTCGTGAGATTTCTGAAAAGTTTGTTTGCCAGGTTTGGTGCCCCAAAGGCACTTATCAGTGACAGAGGGACTCATTTTTGCAACAGTCAGCTTGAAAAAGCTTTGTCCCGTTACGGTGTGCATCATCGTATTTCCACGCCGTATCATCCACAGACAAGTGGACAAGTGGAAGTCACAAACCGAGGGCTGAAACGAATTCTTGAACGGTCTGTGGGAACAAACCGTAAAGAATGGTCGGACAAACTAGACGAAGCACTGTGGGCTTTTCGTACAGCTTACAAGACTCCTATTGGGACTACTCCCTTTAGACTTGTATACGGAAAGGCATGCCATTTACCAGTGGAATTGGAACACAAAGCAATGTGGGCTCTTAAAACAGCAAATCTGGACTTAAAAACTGGAGGTGAAGCCCGGTTTCTCCAGATTCATGAATTGGAAGAATTACGACAACAAGCTTATGAAAGTTCCATCTTGTACAAGGAAAGAACAAAGAGATTGCATGATAAACGCTTGAAGAACCAGAAAGAATTCCAAGCGGGAAATCTAGTTCTTTTGTACAATTCACGTTTGCGATTATTTCCAGGAAAACTTCATTCACGTTGGACAGGCCCATATACTGTGAAAAAAGTATATCCATATGGATCTGTCTTAATTGAGGAAAAGAATGGAAATGAATTCAAAGTGAATGGGCATAGGTTGAAGTTGTACGTTGTTGGACCGATTAATTCGGTATTGGAGGTTTGTGAACTCCAAGCCCCGCATACTTCATAAGTGTGGGGAGGAGAGTCTACGCTACTGACTCGAAGATTAAAAAAGTAGCAAGAATGTCTCTGGACATTGTAGGTTTATTTAGTAATTGTTGTGTTTTTATAGTTTTTAGTGTAATTTAGGTGTGTTGGATAGATCACGATAATTTGCACAAGTATTAGACCTACCGAATGAAGACATGTTTTGAAAACGATTAAACTAATGTGTAATCGGGAAAAATGGCGAAAACCGATGAAAACGATTGCTGAAACGAAATTCTGAGTCAAAATCTGAAAAGTTAGCAATAGCACGATCAGGCGACTCATCGCACGATCGTGTGTTTTCGAGGCCGCCGGAACGAACACATGCACGATTGCTGCATGTCCGAAAGTTTGAGGTTTCTCGGTGACGCACGCTCGTGCGACACAAGGAACGGTCGTGCGACCCGAAAAGGGCAGAATGGTCATTTGGTCACTATAAATACCCAGCTGCACCTAACAAACCCTAATCGCAAAAACGGGCGCCCCCTTCTCGTTCCAGACCGAAATCTTCAATTTTTCGCACGATCAATCCGCACGGTTTCACTTCTTACTTCACACGGTATGTTAATCCTTGTCATAATCTTGTTCTATCCTTGTTTTAGTCGATTCCATCCGTAAATCTTTGTGTTTATAGGGTTTCTTCATAAATTTCAATCAAAACCCTAGTTTTTGTTAGAATCATACGAAATCTGCACAACCGTAGGAATTACAGACCCTTGTAAACAAGAAACACTTGATGATTTTGAAAAATTTCGGAAAAATCAAAATCTGGGTTTGATAATTCTGCAGACCGTCGACGAACGATCGTTCGACCCGTCGCACGCTCGTTCGGTGCCGGGATGTTCTCGGTTATCGGTTGTTTGTTCGAAAATTTTACCGGAAACAATTGCCAGATCTCGCGATCGCACGATCGTGCGACCCATGGCACGCTCGTGCTACACCTGCAGAACAGCCAGAACAGAATGTTTAAAACACAGTTTTAAACAGTTTCCGAGTCAGATTTTTGGTACATTCTTGTTTCTAACATTGTTTTACATACAGATGAATCATCCATTCCTCCAATTTAACGAGAATAACGCACGAGAAGCCGCATGTATTGCTAAACGAGATTTCTTGTGGGCGAGGAGAAATAAATTCGGGATACCACGTCGTTTAAATTGGCAAATGATGACGCAACTAAACCAAAAGGATCGATTGGAAGAGATGATTTCATATCCTTTGGCGCGTCTAGTAAATATCGAGCAGCCTATTTATCTTGAACTCGCTATAGAGTTTTTCGCTACTTACCAGTACGAAAAACCTGTTGGTGCTGAAGATACCGATTTTCGGTATAAAAAGAGAGTGACGTTCAGGATGGCAAGAAAGTGGCATAGTTGGACTGTTGGTCGATTAGGAAGAAAACTGGATATCTACACTAGAGAAGAAATGGACGATGAGACGATTTTCACAGATATCTATGATTTTCCAAACACTGCAGCTCGAAATGCTTTCTGGGCAGAAATTGCAGAAGGGCCTCGTTATGATCCGAGGATGTCTAAAGCCTCGAGGATTCGTGATCCGCTTGTCAGAGCCATGCACCACATCTTCAGTCATACCATATGTGGCAGAAAGGACAGTCAAGGTAACTGTCCAACACCTGATTTGTTATATTTGTGGGAGCTGGTTAACCAACCAGGTCTAAATTTGGCAGCCCGTATGGCAGATTACTTTGTCAATTGTTCTGGCAGAGTACAGAATAGTCTCATTTTTGGTTATGAGTATATCACTGAAATTGCCATTAATGATAATGTTTTGACTGAAGATGTGGTAGAGAGTCTTCATTTAGTGACCGAGGGGGATTGCATAGATATCCCGTCACTAAAAGCTATGAGATTGATAGTTGAAACACCGACGGGGGATAGACTGAAAGGTCTACAAAATGAGATATGGGATCCATTACCTCCAGCCGCAGCAGCAGGTAATGAAGACGAAGAAATGCATGATCAGGAGAATCCGGAGCAGGAGCATGTGCATCATGACCCAACACCACCACAGTCGCCACAACATCACGCATTCCACCAGGACTGGCCCCAGTTCTATCAGCAGTTTCAGGACATGCGTGTTTCTCACAATGAGATGAGAGCAGAGCAGATCGAGATGAGAGCTGATCAGCATGCCATTAGAGCTGAGCAGGAGGCTTTGAGGGCTTCACAGGATGCTATTAGGGCTGATCAGACTGCTAACAGGCAGCACCAGGACCAGTTGCGGACGACTCATCAGAACCTGTACCAAGGAGTACATGATGGTTTTACTTACATATTTGGGGGGCTTCAGAGTGCCTACCCAGATCATTTCGGACAGCCTCCGCAGTTCCCACCGTGGGAATATTATGGTCACAGTGGTGCAGGTCCTTCAGGAGCGGGTGGTAGTTTTGGTGGTGGTGATGATGATGATGAGCAGTGATTTATTTATCTGTTTGTAGACATTATTTATGGATGATTTGATTTAATTTGGTTTGATTTGTTTTAGTTTTATTTTTATTTTCAGTTCTATGTTTGTTTTGAAACAATTTACCTTTGGTTTGTTTAAATTTAGCACTTAGTTTAAATTTATGTTTATTTTAATTATATGTGAATAATTGTTTGATTCATGTTTGGCTAATTAGAAGGTGAAAAATAGGTGGAAGCAAGAAATGCAACAATGGTTGAAATGACTGCACCAAAAAGGGGAGTACATCTTTTCCTTTTCACATTTTTAGTTTAGTTCTTCATAATTACTTAACTAAAATGTATTTCACATTGGGGACAATGTGAAGTTCAAGTGTGGGGAGGGGTTAAAAGATTGACTGTTTGTCCTTAATTGCTTAATTTTTGTACAAATCTAAAATAAAAAAAATAAAAAAATTAGCTAGTTTGTAAATATTTTTTTTGTACATATTTGATTTATTCTTAACTAATAATTATACAAATGAGAAAATATTGATGTAATTTTAAAAAATAAAATTTTAATAATTATTCATAAATTTGCATCTAAAATACACACCCAATTAGTGAGTTTTGAGCCATTCTAATAGCAATAATTATATGCTTAAGACTTCATTTTGATGAGTGTGCCGCATAATAGTTTACATTTCAGAACTTGTCTTGAATATACTTGTTTAAATCATTAACTGTAAAAATTATATAAAAATGATAGAGGCAATAGGATACAACCTTGTGTTTACCTTTTTACATAAAAAAAAAAAAAAAAAAAACCCCAAAAATATTACCCAATAGTAAACCATGTTGAGCCTTTTCCTTTTTCGTTTGTTATAAACCCACCATTTTAACCATTTAAGCCTTTTTATTCTACCTTTTCAACCCATGTGTAAATTCCGGTTTAGTATAATTGTCTTATTTTAGGAGTTTAGTTTGGGTCTTTTACCGGCAGACCTAAAAGAACTGGACATGCATTCATTTGATTCAAATTTGCTTTGCTGCTTACAATTCGCGAAACCAAGCTTACCGTCGGAGATTAGGGAGAAAATATTTCACCTAACTGGAGAAGTTAGAAAAAAGTGGCGACAACAAGAACAAACGCCACCATTTTGTGGGACTTCCAAAAATGCAATGAAAAGAAGAGCAAAAAGATACGACAAATGCATAGGATGTGGAAACTGGTCTCACGAAGGAAGATGTAGAAAAAGTCAAACTGAATCCCAACATGAATATACACTTCTCATGAGAATGGGGGCTATTAGGCTCAATGCCGAACGGTCCATTAGAAAAGGAAGTAATGTTCACTACAGGATAAAGGAAGACATTCGACACATCAAAGATAAAACAGGTCTTGACAATCTGACCTTAAAAGAGTCACTTGGTTTGTGAATACGTTGAAAAAAAAAAAAATGTTATTGTATCAGTATTTCATTTGCTTCTGTTTTCTTGTTTATATTTCCAGTTTTTAGGATAATTTGCTAGACCGGATTACAAAACATCACCCAGTAAATATCCAATCCTACCCTTAAACCTTAGCCAAGTTACAAACCACAATAAAAGTCCTCTTGATTTTTATAATTTTTATGTGTTAATTGATAAAAATGAGATTTCATTACAAGCCTATGTAAATGTTACTTTATGATCTGGCTTTTGAGTGATCACAGAAAAATTACTAGTGCACAATTCACTAGTTTACACCAGTGAGCCGAGGGAAGTACATCAAAGATGCAAGTAAGTGAATAATTAGTGTTAAAAAAGCTATTTATTTTTGAAAGGTTGCATTAAAATTTCTCATTGCTATCATCATTAGTTAATTTTAAAACATTTATGTACATTTTTGAGTGTTTAAATTTCTTTTCTTATAAGTTTGTACAGTGTTTTGCTTAGGGACAAGCAAAAGTTCAAGTGTGGGGAGGTTTGATATATGAGAAATTATACATATTTTTATACCCCAAAACACTTCCGTTTTACGAGTTTTTGACCAAAATAACAATGTTATGGACTAAATTTAGTAATTATTCAGTTTCAGGTCTTAAACGGAGCATAAGATGAAAATCTGATGAAAAACGGACATTTCCGAAGCATTTCTGATCAAACGGGCCAAAACCAAGAAACGGTCCGGAGATGCACGACCGTTCCCTATCCGAACGACCATGTGTTTCCGGCACATCCGACCGAACGAGTGGTGCGAGCACAAGACCAACAAGTCATCGGATCCGAACGACCGTGCGACCATCCGAACGATCGTGCGGTCCGAGAAGATGAAGCCATCCGGAGATTAACAATCGTGCGAGCCAGCCGTTCCGGCCCAATCCCGTAACCGAACGATCGTGCGACCCCAGTGCACGACCGTTCCACTTTATGACTAGATTTCCACCATGTCGGCCACCACTATCTCGAAGTGGATTATACGTAACCAATGACGTAAGATGGCACGACCGTGCAACCTTGGCACGGCCGTGCGACAGCAAAATTTCCCCTATAAATAGCCCATTCGTGTTCAAGCATAATGTTGGTTTTTTCTCTGAAAATATGGCGATCCTAGAGTTCCGGGACAGTTCTGATCAAGCTTTGTTCAAGTCTCGAGGTCGTTTTGATGCTGAAATTATCCACCCCGTCAACTTAGTGCATGTTTATGGTTCGATTCTTTGTTCTTGAACATGTAGTCTAATCATTGTGCATGTTATTGAGCTGATGTATAGTATTTGTATATAGTTATGTGTTTTTAGTATTTGTGAACTTGTTTCTTGAATAAATTTGGTACTGTAATCTAGTTTGTATGAAATCTAAGTACTTTTTATGTTTATCTTCATGATTATATAATTGAATGTTTCATTGATGTTGTGTTCTTTATTGAGTTTGATTGTATTGAGTAATGGATATGTGATAATTTGTATGTTAACTGCTTTTTATCACTTATTTGTAAATTCTGTTTACACCATGAGACCAGACCCGGAGATTGGTATCACACAATATATGTCTTATTTGATCAAGAGTACTTTCCTACACGTAAGGGTTCTTATGAATTATATGGTGTGGATTACATGTTCTTGCATGCGGTTAATGATCCTTGTTTAGTAGTTTTGGTCTGAAATTGCTATCTTGGTAGATTTGTATTCAAGACTTGTAAATGTGAAATTATTTGTTATATAGTCTACATAAATGCTTATCCTCGTGGCTGTATTGTGACCATCGGTATTGCTTTCTTTGATAAGTGAGGTTAGAAAACTCTTAACGGATGACTAATCTATCTTTAAAGGTTTACATAAATCAATAGCTCGCTAATGCATGATTTTAGGTAATTTAAGATGGGACTTCGTCTTACTTTTCCAAAGAATTATTATGTTAGAAAATTCCGAAAGGTGACTAGCTGTCTTGCAATTGGAAAATTGATAAAAGTACTTTGGTAAAATACATGTTAGATAACATGCTTAGGTTATTTGTGAAATAAGATATTTGTTATTTTTATATTTTTTATTTTTCAAGTTAATTTAGTTAAACAACCAATCAATTATGTCTTCCTTTGGTAAAATAATAATAAAGATTCAGTACTTATAACATCTCACCTTTTATTTAAAATGCTTTTATGTCTATATCAACTTTTGTCTGATTCCTGAACGATACCTGGATCTTACCAATACTTTACTGCATATGTGACGGGATGCACTTGTCCTTTGTTGTGTGTGTTTTAATGTTAAGGTATAAACCAGTTTTATAAATTTAAAACTTAAAATTGTGCTTAAAATCAACTGTTTAAATATATGCTCTGAGCACACACCAATTACTTTTAATATTAAGATACGATCAAAGTATCCGTTATCAAACAAAACACTATAAAAATGAAGGCATACCGGTATGTTGTTCGGTTCAGTTCAGTATGATATCGTAATGATAGGGTGTTAGTTTATTGAAAACGTTAACAATAAAATTAAATATTGGTACCGATTGATACAGATGTTGTTTAATCGGTTTCAATTCGGTTTGGTACGACAACGATACAACGTCCGTTTTCAAATAAAAAATATTGCAATGTTGAAGTAAAATAAACAAAGAATGCAAACGAACATAACTGATATCAACAGAACAAGATCAGTACCGGTATTGATATTGGTTTTTATTGTTTTCGACTGATGTAAATGTTCTCTTTGGAATAATACTATAGCAAATGCCGGTATCGTAACGAACCGAACTAATACCGACTGATTCCCGCCGCGAAGCGCGGGGGAATCTCACTAGTTTATATTATATTATGCTAAGCTCGAAGTATAAAGATTAAGCTTGAGTTCATTTAATTAGACTTTATTAAAAAATTTAGTAAACCAATATCGGGTAACACATAAACAACCTAACTGGCTAACTCGTTTACACCCTTATACTTTCAACCATACGTTCATGACTACCCATATCGATGGAATGATCACTTCTATATAAACTACTCATTTTCAGATGATATAAACATAATTAATCACGAGTTTAGAAATTCGTTTAGGACAAATCTAGCCAATAATTTTTTTAAGACCCAAAAGTATTTGTTTCAAAATGATGTTAAATGGTTGCAAAGTTAAAACACATGATATTACATAATTGGTATGGAATTTAATTAATGGTTTATAGTTGAAATTATGATGAGTTGCAAAGGGTAGGAATATAAAGTATAAATGTCGAACAAGTGTTTTGAAAGTGATGAAATTGTAGCTAAATGTGGCATATTCAGAAATATGATCCAAGATAGTGAGACAAGGAAATCATGAAATTGTGGACACCAACTTCATTTCGAAATTGACTTCGTATGTCACAATACGACGTGTATGTCTGTCGTTTTGGAGGCATGTAGGACCATTCACATTTATTCCTCCTTTACCACTCTCATCTTTTTACGTTAGACGGTGAAACTAGGTGGTTACTCGAGTTTACGAATCAAAACATGTATCTTTTTAGTATGTATATAAAAAGATTTAGGTTGATTTTAAATATTATTTTAAAAAACCTTTTTTGGAAAAGAGTATAGTGTAAATATGATTTGAGAAACGATAATATTTTGATCGAAGTTATCATGGTTGAGTACTTGAACTTATTAGTAGTTAAAAGCCTTTCTTATGTTTTCCCGAAAACTAAAATCACAATTAAAAATATCATAAATTTCTTTTACTTCTAAAAGTGTTAATCTTTTAAGGAAATTTAAATTTTAAAATTTTTAACTTTCACCTATTTGTTGAGATTAATCTCAGCTCCGGAAATATCTACAGACAGTCCAAACTTTAACGTATATACTCTCCCGATCATTCCATACTAACTGAAGGTTAACCCCGTCAGCTTTTTGATGGCATGTATTCTTGATATGAGATCAATGGAGAAAAATACGTTTAAAGTCAAACATTTACTGATTTGGGTTTAATCCCGACGTATAGGTAATAGTTGAGATTATTAAAATTCAATTTAAGCCAATGAGCTATAGCTCAATTAGCATTGGAGGGGAAGTGAAAATTTGAGTTTTAGGCCAGAGGTCTCAAGTTCGAATTTGATTCCAACTGGGTTTTGCCGCAGTGGGCTTTGGGTGGCGGGTTTTCCCCGGAACCGGTGATGGTGGGTTTGAGTTACCTAGCACTATCTGCGATCGCATGCGTACGTGGTCGCTTTTTGCCATTAGGTTACCCCGGGTAGCCTAACATTTATTTTGTTGACCATTAAAAAAATTTAAAATCCAATTACCCGTGTTTTGAACATTTGCTTCTAAAACTATCAAGAAATAACTTCAACTAATATACGTTGTATTAAATTTTATGTAGAGAACTATGTTATTTAAACTAATTTTTCGTATTTTAAACTAATTTTTCATATTTTATCTCTTTTCGGCTCGAAATAAACATAAAACAATATATTCATCTTGTCAATCGGTGATGATTAGTGATGGATTCAAGCAGAGTTGCCCCCGAGAACTTACAAAAAAATTTGGGTCGAGAACTTACAAAAAATTTGGGCCAAAAATTGATGGAGCCAAAACTTGAACTTGAGACCTATACATTTTCTTAAGATGGTTTTGTTTCACTCCACCACCAATATTTTTTTTGCATAACAAATGGATACATATACTAAATATATAATTTAATAAATATATATAAAAGCTTATAAAACCTTTCGGGCCCTTTGAAAACTTAGGCCACGTGCGACGGTACGGATTAGCCGGCCTTGGATTCAAGAATAATAATATGATAAACATAGGAGTTTAATTAGTTAAATATGATAAGCATAAGAGTTTAATTAGTTAAAGATAAATTTGTATAAGGCAATTAGGGAGATGCCTTTGTTTGCTTGTCAACTTAAAAGGAGAATCTCACCCACAATATTAAAGTTGGTTAAACATGCGTGCACCCTATGCAAATTGTAAGGTCTTTATCTATATGGGCTTGCAACCATCAATGAAGAGGTTATGATCGAGAAAAATTGGTGTTGGTTAAGCCGTCAACCCCAAACTACTTATATTTTGAAAGACCATTTTGCATGCTTCTAACTTATTTCCAAATTAAACAATTACTATAAAGTATGTTATCTTTTGTGTGTTTTTTTTTTTTTTGAAAAGAGAACTTCATTAGAAACCACTCGCCTACTTTCATATCATCGAGTCAAATAAGAGGTTATCTTGTACGTACACGATTGGCAAGGGACGAACCTTCACCTAACTGAGGGCTCTGTGGGCGGGCACCCCCTAGAAAAGATATTTTTAGTGTATTTTATAGGTTAAAATCTGATCACACCCCTTTAAAGTTTGGTTAAACCTCTCGTTCACTCATTCATAAAATAATTTCTTGATACGCCGCTAAATATTTATAACGAATTGTGAATTAATTGTCTAAAATGGCTTAAAATGAGTTGTTCATGAAATTCAACATAATCCATAAAATCGTGTAAGATGTAAATAAACTATGTCTCATCTTTTCTATGATCTTGAAGTTTGAGTTCGTTTCGTTTACTATTTAACTATTTTAAAAGATTATGATCAAACACAAATGATCTTAATTGTAAGAAGTGTAAGAAGGATTTATAAAGTGACAAGTATCCAATAACCTAAAAAAACCCACTACACAAAAAAAAAAATTAAACATCCATCACCACCAAAAACCTAAACCCCCACCCCCATCACCCATCCCCCCCAATTTTTTTTTTTTTTTAATTTTTTTTTTGCTTTTTTTTTTTTAGGTTTTTGGGGGTGGGGGTGGGGGTGGGGGTGTGTGTGTGGGGGGGGGGGGGGGGGGGTTAGGTTTTTGGGTGGTGGTTGGGGGGTTTAGGTTTTTGGGTGGTGGTGGGGTGGTGGTGGGTGTTTAGGTTTTGGGTGGTGATGTAGTGGGTTTAATTTTAGGTTATTGGACACTTGTCACTCTATAAATCATTCTTACACTTCTTACAATTAGAAGCTTTTGTAGAATAACTTGACCCATATTTTAATTTATATATATAGTTATTTATATATTTATAGCTAAATATATAGCAGAAAATAAAAATTAATATTTTTTTTATTATGGTTATATAATATAGAGTATGAGTTGGCTACAAAGACAATTTTTCCTACAAAGTGTAGGAAACGACCACATAATAACATGTGTGGCAAGTAGTTATTTTAATGAAAATGACAAGTAGGTAATTTTATATTTATTCTATTTATATGGTATATATTTATTATAGAGTTAATTACTGTTTTCGTCCCTGAAGTTTGTCAAGAATAATGGTTTCAGTCCATTAGTTTAAAAATTGCGATTTCAGTCCATTAGTTTCATTTTCGTAACCATTTCAGTCCACCAACAGAATAAATGGATGGGAGTTAAGTTGGTGGACTGAAATGGTTACGAAAATGAAACTAATGGACTGAAATCGCAATTTTTAAACTAATGGACTGAAACCGTTATTTTTGACAAACCTCATGGACGAAAACAGTAATTAACTCTTTATTATAAGTAACGCATGAGAAATTTAAGGAAACCAAATATCACATTGAAACCGAATTGACAGTTATCATCATCATCATCATCATCACCAATATCATCATCATACTTAGTAAATCCCACCAATAGCACAGCTAAGGTAGAGTCTGAGCAGGATAAGATGTAGTGTAACACCCCAACCCGGAAGGGCTGATGTGTCACAATAACAGTAGTATCATAAACAAAAGTCATAATTCCATTTATTTATTTGACAAGGATACAACCATATAACAACGAAACTTAAGATTAATATACAAGCAGACACATTCAATTTTATTAACTAATATCTTCAGATTTATTCCTAAGCTTTATTCTTCTCTCCTTCCCCCGCCCAAGATAACCTGCTGACCTGTAAATACAAAATTTATACGGAATGAGCCGAATGCTCAGTACGGAATTATAGGCTCAAAGAATAAATAACGCTTTATGCAAAACTTATACAATGCAAGAACATAATTTCATAATCATATCTTACAGATGTACCCATGAGCAAACTGAAAACGTGATAATACACAGGTAGCTACTCCTGCATACTTATCACACGAGATGGCCAGTTGGCATACCTGTTATCCATCTCATTAACTTAAATTCTAGGATCGATCCATACGCCTCCTAGTAGCTTTGTACCACACTTGTACCTAGGGACGCCGTGAACTAATCTCTCCGTCACAGATGGAGCACATGCTGTTGATGCCGCAACAACATGCTCGTGGGACACTCCACGAGAAGCGATACTCAGGGTAACAGAGTACACATGGTCTTATTCACATAACTTATAAAACTTATTTTCATAACAGAACGGAACTTATATTGGAACATGCGATAATGAGTACAACTAATATAATACTATCGCATGGCATGAAAGCTTAAATCAATTGATTAGAATAGAATTCGAACGGACTGTCAAATGAATTGATACTCAAAGACGTGAGGAGTTTTAAAATATATAGTAATTTAGTGGTTTATAACAATTTGAACATGAAGCAATAAGGAGTGGGGTAAGGATCCGTACCTTTAAAAATTCCAAAGTAAAGCTACCTTGTGATAATATTTCAGATTTATACGGGCAGAGTTTAGACTATAGATTAGTCTTTTAACCTAATTTAAATAACATGCACACAAACTAGGTTAGTAACTTAATACAGCCTTTACGATAACTCACGATATCAAATTCTCACAACGAATGACAAAGTGCGATACTTCATCCATCGAATTAACGATGATCCGTCAAATTAATGACGAACGACAAAGTACAATACTTTATCCATCGAATTAACGATGATCCGTCAAATTAATGACGAACGACAAAGTACAATACTTTATCCATCGAATTAACGATGATCCGTCAAATTAATGACGAACGACAAAGTACAATACTTTATCCATCGAATTAACGATGATCCGTCAAATTAATGACGAATGACAAAGTATAACCCTAATGTGGGCAGCACTTAAACATCCATTGGATATATTGATCGATCGGACAATGAATCGTAATAGCGATCGAGTTATTACCCTGTTCTGCAGCACCCCGCTATTCTTAATTTGGGTTTCGTGTGTGTTAATTGAAGTATTCAGATGATAACTCGACGAAATTTTGGAGTTTCTTCGTCGTTCAAGTGCTCAGAATCAAGTGCCAACCTCTGCTATTTATACACGATTTTTAACTAGCTTACGGACCGTAAGCTTAGTAACCTTACGGTCCGTAAGGTTCACAAAATTCGTGTATAGGGTGGCCACGTGTGGAACTAGGCCTGGTGAGTCGACAATTTTAATAAATGCAACTTCGGCAGCAAGTTATAAGGATAATTATCAAACAGGGAATACCCCCCCTGAGTTTTAGGGGCCCTAATCCTGATTCTGAAATTTCTGAAATTTTTAGGGTTTGTGCAGAATCACTTGGGTGTCTCAATTAAGGTTTCCTATGGGTGAATCTAATAAAATAATTAGGTCTTTTAATATTATTAGTTTATTATGATTTTAAATTTTCGGTTATTACAACTATTACCCCCTTAAAAGAAATTTCGTCCTCGAAATTTTTCAAATAAGAACATATCGCATAAGTAACGGAATTTTCATAGCAGATTTTATATAACAAGAATCTCCTAAACACACATGTGTATCTGAAATTCATAGCTAAGGTAATGACTATACTTGTCAATTTCCTTATATATATGCCCTAATGGTGTATCTTAATAAAATATCTTACCGTACGATAAATCAATAGAGACTTACAGATACTAGAGTAACTATTGATACTGATATTTCCTAAATAGATATGCTTAATCATAGCTAATATATATTCACATAAGGTAAAACATAAATGACCGTAAACGGAAACAATTGCACATATATCAAAGAGCAAGTTTTACCGTTACTTGACTAAAAATTCTATTGCGAGAATAGATTAGGGTATAGAGAACGAATTGATTCTTCAGATTCCCATGTTGCTTCGCGTTCAGAGTGATTTTTCCAGAGGATTTTAACAAACGGAATTACTTTCCTACGCAAAACCTTTTCTTGTCGATCTAAGATGGCTTCTGGCTCCTCTTCGTAGGATAAATCCTCGTGAATTGTAAGTAACGGATAACTAATGACATGAAGTGGATGATAATTATATCCTCTTAACGAGGAGATATGAAAAACGTTATGAACGTGAGAGAGCCGAGGAGGTAATGCCAGTCGATATGACACTTCTCCAATTCTTTCAAGGATTTCAAACGGACCGATGAAACGGGGACTAAGCTTCCCTTTAATTCCAAATCTACAAATGCCACGCCAAGGTGATACTTTTAAGAAAACGTGGTCGCCAATTTTAAATTCGAGTGGTCGTCTATCTTGATCTGCATAGCTCTTTTGTCTGCTCTGAGCTTCCTTCAGTTTTTCTCGGGCCATAGTGACTTTTTCGTTTGTAATCTGAACTAGTTCTGGCCCTTCAATAATCTTTTCTCCAACTTCATCCCAGCATATCGGTGCACGACATTTCCGACCATACAAAAGCTCAAAAGGTGCCATGCCAATACTTGCTTGCCAACTATTGTTGTAAGCGAACTCAACAAGACATAGATATTCATCCCAGTTTCCAGACCATTCAAGTGCACATGCTCGGAGCATGTCTTCTAAGGTCTGAATCGTACGTTCTGACTGCCCATCTGTTTGTGGATGGAATGCCGTACTAAACTTCAGGCGTGTACCCCAAGCTGCCTGAAAACCTTTCCAAAATCGTGAGGTGAAACGTGGGTCTCTATCGGAAACAATGGAAGATGGTGTGCCATGGAGTCGAATAATTTCTTGAAGAAATATTTCGGATAACTTATTAACCGAAAATCCTTGCTGAATCGGTAGAAAATGGGCTGACTTCGACAATCTATCGACAACAACCCATACAACATCATTCTTCTTGAATGTCTTAGGCAAACCGGTAACAAAATCCATTGTGATTTCATCCCACTTCCATATGGGAATATCCAATGGCTGCAACAGACCGCTTGCTCTTTTGTGTTCAATTTTCACTTGTTGGCAAGTGAGGCATTTACTTACGTATCGAGCAACGTCTTCCTTCATGCCATTCCACCAGAAGTTCTGTCTTAAGTCTCGATACATCTTGGTAGATCCTGGGTGAATTGAAAATGGTGAGCTGTGAGCTTCGGCTAACAATGACTCACGAAGGCTGGAGTCATCGGGTACACAAAGTCTTTTGCCGCACCAAATCACCCCATGATGGTCTATACGAAATTCAGATTGCTTACCCACCTCAAGATTTTGCACAATTGCCCAAAGTTCTCCATCTTGCTTTTGTGCATCTTTAATCCGTGATATGAGGTCGGGTTCAATCTGCATTCTAGCTAAATATCCATCAGATTTACTAACCTGAAGCCAAATATTCATCCTTTCGAGATCCCTCCTAATATGAGGCTGAATTTGTATGCAAGATATAGTCCCGGAATTCTTTCGGCTCAATGCGTCAGCTACAATATTGGCTTTGCCTGGATGGTATTGAATATTTACGTCGTAATCTTTTAAAAGTTCTAACCACCTTCTTTGCCTCATATTTAGCTCCTTCTGAGTAAATATGTACTTGAGGCTCTTGTGGTCGGTAAAGATGTCACAACTTTCGCCATACAGATAGTGTCGCCAAATCTTAAGTGCAAAGACTACTGCGGCTAGTTCTAAATCATGGGTAGGGTAGTTAACTTCATAAGGCTTTAACTGACGAGAGGCATAAGCGATAACCTTCCCATGTTGCATTAGCACACAACCTAATCCTTTCTTTGAGGCATCACTATAGACTTGATAACCTCCTGATCCAGAAGGGAGAGCGAGTATCGGAGAGGATACGAGTCGTTTCTTCAATTCTTCAAAGCTTTTCTCTTGTTCCTCATTCCATGAGTACTTCACCCCTTTCCTTAGGAGTTTTGTGAGTGGTAAAGCAATTACCGAGAATCTTTCAACGAATCTTCGGTAATAGCCAGCAAGACCCAAGAAACTTCGTATTTCGGTAACAGAAGTGGGTCTTGGCCATTTTGTAATAGCTTCAATCTTTGTTGGATCTACCATAATTCCCTCTGCTGATATGACATGACCTAGAAATGCCACTTGGCTAAGCCAAAAGTCACATTTGGAAAACTTCGCGTACAACTTCTCATGCCGCAAGGTTCCAAGTACCGCATGTAGATGTGCTTCATGCTCTTCGTGACTCTTAGAATACACTAGAATGTCATCGATAAAGACAATAACGAATTTGTCTAGGAATTTGTGAAACACGCGATTCATCAAATCCATGAAGACTGCGGGTGCATTAGTTAGCCCAAAAGGCATAACCAAAAATTCGTAATGACCATATCGAGTACGAAAGGCGGTCTTGGGAACATCATCATTCTTGATCTTTAGCTGATGATACCCGGACCTCAGGTCAATTTTCGAGAAGAACTGAGCCCCCTGAAGTTGATCAAAGAGATCATCAATGCGAGGCAGAGGATACTGATTACGAATAGTAATCTTGTTCAGTTCTCGGTAGTCAATACATAAATGCATACTACCGTCTTTCTTCTTCACAAATAAGACCGGAGCACCCCAAGGTGAAACACTAGGTCTTATGAATCCTAGATCTAACAATTCTTGCAATTGTTCCTTCAACTCCTTCAGTTCCATTGGGGCCATACGGTATGGAGCTTTAGAAATAGGTTCGGCACCAGGGATCAAGTCGATGGTGAATTCTACCTGACGGTCGGGTGGTAATCCTGGTAGTTCATCCGGAAATACATCAGGATATTCACAGACAACAGAATGGCTATCGATACTCTTAACACTAGCAGAAGTATCCCTAATCGATGCTAGGAATCCAGCACAACCGTTTGATATGAATTTTTGAGCCTTAAGTGCAGAGATAATCTTAAGAGATTTATGAGCTTGAGTTCCCTGATATATAATATCAGGATGATGAAGATCACCGAAAATAACACGGCGAGAATGACAATCTATAGTTACACGATGTCGAGACAACCAATCTATTCCTAGAATAACATCAAAATCACACATATGTATTGGAAATAGATCGGCCTTACACACAATAGATTCAATATGGATCGGACAATCTTTATATACGGAAGTGATTACGGATGAATTTTCCATGGGAGTGGAAATGGTTAAGGTATGATTTAAGAGAGTTGGTCTTATCGGAAGGTACTTAGTAAACGAATGGGATACTAAAGAATGAGTTGCTCCTGTATCGAACAACACATAGATACTACGTTTACCAAGCTGAAGGGTTCCAGATACAGTACCTGGAGCATTAGCAGCATCAGTAGCAGAAAGTGCGAAAACTCTTCCTCCAACATTGGGTTGGTTATTCCCCCTAGTATCTTTCTTAGGACATTCCTTGATCATGTGTCCAGTTTGGCCACATCTAAAGCATGCTCCTGTACTTCGGTGACATACCCCCTGATGTTTCTTACCACAAACATTACATAGAGGATATGTAATCTGATTTGGGTTTACATATTGATTCAGTGGTTGAGTTTTAATAGGTTCTGCATACAACTGAATCTGGTTTTGAGCGGGCCTCTGGTTTTGTGGTCTAGGCTGCCATGGACGTGCCTGATTTCCAGAGTTTTGATTTCCTTGCATTTTGCGATCTTGATGCTGTGGTGTAGTGGATGATTGGCCGTTTTCTTGCTTAATTTGTCCTTCCCTATTTCTCTTCTTATTATCCCCAGTTCGATATAAGAATTCTTTCCTTTCGAATTCAAAAGTTTTAATTGCATCGGCAACTTCGGTGATGTCCTTAAATTTCATGTACATGATCGATTTCCGGATTCGATCATTGACTGCCCACTTGCATTTCTCTGCCTGGGCTTCTGCCGATCCTGCAACTTCTCCTACAATACTAGCCAACCTTGCAAATCTAGTAATGAACTCAGAGGCTGGTTCATCACTCCCCTGTCGAATCACTGCATACTCCCTGATATAAGCTTCTTTATCAGCGGTCGAAAAATATTTGTCGTAAAAGATATTACGAAAGTCGACCCATGAAAGATTAGCGTCAAAATCATCCCCTCCTTTGACTTGCTTATATCCTTCCCACCAAGTTTGCGCGTCATCTTCAAGTTTGTAGGTAGCCAATCTAACTTTGTATTGCTCCGGGACTCCAAGAACTCCGAAGATCTTTTCAATATGAGCTATCCAGTTCCTTGCTTCGACTGGATTATTAGCGTGACTAAAGGATTTCGGCTTTTGTTTTTGGAATTTACTAATCCATATGTCAATACTATAATTAGTATTGTTCGTGGTATTCTCACGAATTTCTTCACCAGAGATTGGATTAGTGTTAGCGCCTTCTGGATGACGAGTTTGTTGAATAACGGCCTCAGCTGTTTGAGCAACCAGGTTTGGAAGCAACCCGGCAACAGCCTGGTTGATAGTATTAATTATGTTTGGATCAACTGGAGGCTCATTCGAAGAAGTGTTGTTACGCGCAGGGTTAGTACGAGTATTCCTACGTAGCGGACGACGAGGAGGCATCTATACGAATAAACAGTTAAACCAAATAAGAGATCAAGTTGAATCCTATCATAGATATCTACCCATTCCTCACAGGTTTTAATTACTATCTTCAAGTTTTCTACAGGAAAGAGCCTTTGCTCTGATACCATAGCTGTAACACCCCAACCCGGAAGGGCTGATGTGTCACAATAACAGTAGTATCATAAACAAAAGTCATAATTCCATTTATTTATTTGACAAGGATACAACCATATAACAACGAAACTTAAGATTAATATACAAGCAGACACATTCAATTTTATTAACTAATATCTTCAGATTTATTCCTAAGCTTTATTCTTCTCTCTTTCCCCCGCCCAAGATAACCTGCTGACCTGTAAATACAAAATTTATACGGAATGAGCCGAATGCTCAGTACGGAATTATAGGCTCAAAGAATAAATAACGCTTTATGCAAAACTTATACAATGCAAGAACATAATTTCATAATCATATCTTACAGATGTACCCATGAGCAAACTGAAAACGTGATAATACACAGGTAGCTACTCCTGCATACTTATCACACGAGATGGCCAGTTGGCATACCTGTTATCCATCTCATTAACTTAAATTCTAGGATCGATCCATACGCCTCCTAGTAGCTTTGTACCACACTTGTACCTAGGGACGCCGTGAACTAATCTCTCCGTCACAGATGGAGCACATGCTGTTGATGCCGCAACAACATGCTCGTGGGACACTCCACGAGAAGCGATACTCAGGGTAACAGAGTACACATGGTCTTATTCACATAACTTATAAAACTTATTTTCATAACAGAACGGAACTTATATTGGAACATGCGATAATGAGTACAACTAATATAATACTATCGCATGGCATGAAAGCTTAAATCAATTGATTAGAATAGAATTCGAACGGACTGTCAAATGAATTGATACTCAAAGACGTGAGGAGTTTTAAAATATATAGTAATTTAGTGGTTTATAACAATTTGAACATGAAGCAATAAGGAGTGGGGTAAGGATCCGTACCTTTAAAAATTCCAAAGTAAAGCTACCTTGTGATAATATTTCAGATTTATACGGGCAGAGTTTAGACTATAGATTAGTCTTTTAACCTAATTTAAATAACATGCACACAAACTAGGTTAGTAACTTAATACAGCCTTTACGATAACTCACGATATCAAATTCTCACAACGAATGACAAAGTGCGATACTTCATCCATCGAATTAACGATGATCCGTCAAATTAATGACGAACGACAAAGTACAATACTTTATCCATCGAATTAACGATGATCCGTCAAATTAATGACGAACGACAAAGTACAATACTTTATCCATCGAATTAACGATGATCCGTCAAATTAATGACGAACGACAAAGTACAATACTTTATCCATCGAATTAACGATGATCCGTCAAATTAATGACGAATGACAAAGTATAACCCTAATGTGGGCAGCACTTAAACATCCATTGGATATATTGATCGATCGGACAATGAATCGTAATAGCGATCGAGTTATTACCCTGTTCTGCAGCACCCCGCTATTCTTAATTTGGGTTTCGTGTGTGTTAATTGAAGTATTCAGATGATAACTCGACGAAATTTTGGAGTTTCTTCGTCGTTCAAGTGCTCAGAATCAAGTGCCAACCTCTGCTATTTATACACGATTTTTAACTAGCTTACGGACCGTAAGCTTAGTAACCTTACGGTCCGTAAGGTTCACAAAATTCGTGTATAGGGTGGCCACGTGTGGAACTAGGCCTGGTGAGTCGACAATTTTAATAAATGCAACTTCGGCAGCAAGTTATAAGGATAATTATCAAACAGGGAATACCCCCCCTGAGTTTTAGGGGCCCTAATCCTGATTCTGAAATTTCTGAAATTTTTTGGGTTTGTGCAGAATCACTTGGGTGTCTCAATTAAGGTTTCCTATGGGTGAATCTAATAAAATAATTAGGTCTTTTAATATTATTAGTTTATTATGATTTTAAATTTTCGGTTATTACATGTAGACAGCCTTACCTCTATCCCGTATATTAGGATCGATTCATTGATTATCATTCAAGTCGAAATTCTTCTTCTTCTTCTTCTAAAGTGGTTCGCTAAAAAAAATCATGGCGCCACAATGTGTTTTATCACTAAAACACACTACTATGAACACACCTAATATCCAACATCAAGTGCAGTAAAACACAGTACTAGTATCCAACATCAAGTGCGATAAAACACAATAGTATGATCAAACTTTAAAAAAACACGTTGTCTTCAACAAAACATACTGAATACATGTACATGCAAGATCTAATAACAATGTAGCTTTAACACATCAATCCTTAAAACAATATCAATGTAAAAAAAACAACACCTTTACCAAGTTAGGTACTTGTTCATCACATTGTGTTTTATCACTGAAACACACTACTATGAACACATATAGTATCCAACATCAAGTGCAGTAAAACACACTACTATGATCAACCTTAAAAAACACGTTTTTTAACAAACACATTGAATACATGTATATGCAGGATCTAATCACAACGTAGCTTTAACACATCAATCCTTAAAACAATATCAATGTAAAAAACAACAACTTTACCAAGTTAGTCACTTGTTCGTCACATTGTGTTTTATCACTAAGACAAACTACTATGAACACATCTAGTATCAAACATCAAGTGCAATAAAACACAGTACTATGATCATCTCTTACGCTAGTATTTTATGCCGAATTTGTAATCTTGATCCATGATTCTAGCTAATTTTGGTTTAGATATAGAGAAGGAAATGTGCGAGATTATAGGAGGTGTGTTATTTTTTGCAGTTATTCGATTGATTTAAAACAGGTAAATGACCAGACTACCCCGAACCTTTTATAACAATTAATTAATGACACAAATATTACAAAAATGCCCCCAACTTGATCTCAGCCATTAAATACACCCATCCAATGGCTAGGATCGCTTCTTACACTTTGTAGAAAAAACACACTTAGCAGGAACCCCACTCATATAATATAATATCAATATTATTTTGAACTGACATAATTATATTAATTAACCTCGCTAGGCATGAACTTGTTTATTAAACAAACTCCGACTTGAGCTTGAACTTATCTCGAAATTATTTTAGTTTGTCTTGGTTTAACTATTTTTTATAATAATAACACTAGCTCCTACTCTATTACACCAATAATTTTAAATTATTATCTGTTGCGGATGATGAGTTAGGATAAGGATAAATTGCTTTATATTAAATTTAGAAAAAAAGATAAGCATTCATAAATAGCTCATGGATACATACACATCCATCTATTCTTGGAATAAAATGATAAAGTGATTAACTAATATCATTATCAATTCACCATCTCAAACATCTCATTAACCAACTTACCATCTTTTCTAGGAATAAACAATCTATGAATACAAGTTTTGGTTTGCTCATGAACAAAAACACCAAAAAGTAGAAACCGATCAACACTCCATGTTTTTAGCACCACGGATCAATTTTTATATAAGGGACAACTGTCTAGCAGTACTTATGCGTTGGATAAGGCTTTATCTTTTCAAGTGATGGAGATTTAATCCTCGCGATGAACGAAAAAATGTAGTTTAACTGTAGAATTAGAGAGAGTGTGAGCCATCGTTCTAAAAATATATAAATTTAAGAACAACCAGAGTTTGTCAATTACCTTCTAAATTAATAATGGGATATTGAATCTAAATTACCCAAACTTTCACCAATTGGCCGCTAACACTCCAACTTTCGATTCGTACCACAACATTATCATCCTTTAACTTATTTTCCCCTGGCACTCCCAAACTAATTAAACCCTAAACAAATTAGTTTTTTTTTTTTGCTAATGTGACACTTTATTTGATGACATGGCCTTTTTTTGCCGACGTGGCAACTAATGTGGCATTTTTTTATGACGTGACAGCTGATTTGGCGCTTGACATGGCATTTTTATGACGTGACAGCAAACGTGACATTTTTTATGACGTGGTATCTTATGTCAGCTAACTGTGTTAGAGTTCAGTTAGTTAGAGAGTGCCAGAGGAAAATAAGTTGAAAGTTGGGAGTGCTGTGAAACAAATCGAAAGTTAAAAGCGCTATCGACCAATTGACGAAAGTTGAGTTTATTTAAATATAATATGTTATTAATAAAATAAATGTTATATTAATTTCAAAAAGGATTTAGAATTTGCCAAAGCTATTTTCCGGGTAGGAAAGAAAGTCATAGCTCATAACAAACTTAAGGTTGAAAAGGGTGCAATCTCAATCCCAACTCAACGAAAGATTTGATGACGTGAATTGTATCCTAAAGAGAAACGATGTTACGATTTTTCTATTCAGGGTAATCATCACCCATCCAACTACCTCAAAGTTTTTGTGTTTTTATAATTCATATATAAATGTCATTTTTATAGTTTTTCTTATGAATAAAATTTCTACAATGGGAGATGAGTTTTGTTTTGAATTAAAAAAATAAGGGCTTTAATATTGAAGTGGTGCAATGTGAATTGCAAAATAATATTTCCTTTTTACTTCTTTTTTTTTGGATTGAACTTGATGGAAAACGTGTGCTGACATCATATATGATTGTCACTGTTGTTTTCGTTCAATGGTTTATAAAACCCGAGCTTGAATTTAACTCCTACGAGAGTCCTGGTTTCATGTTTGATACCTTGTGTATTCCAAGTTGGATTTATAAGGGTGTTATCTAGACAACTTAAGCGAACTTCAAATTAGTAGTGGATAGGAGATGTTGGTTAAATAGATTACATTGTCTTACCATAAATGATGTGTTTAGGACCACATACGCAACATATTCTATCAGAATCATGCAGTTAAGCATGCTGGTTTGAGAGTACTATGGGAATGTTGTTCGTGATAGTGGGGAAACCTCATCAACGACCTGTGTACCTTAGGATGTGTGTGTGAGTGGGTGGGTGCGATTGGGGGGGGGGGGGGGGGGGGAGGTAACACATTAGATGAGTCTCACATGATCATAAAACCAATGATGGTGCGTTAAATAGACTGCACCAACTTACACGACATGACGATTGACACGTTTGGGGCCACATACATGCCATCAAACTTCCAGAGTTAAGCATGTAGGTGTGACAATACTACAAGGACATTTGACCTATTAGGAGGATTTCATAGGGTCGTCACTCATCACCAACAAAAATGTGAACTAGTTTGCAATGTATACAATACTATAACACATGATAAAAACAAAGAATTATGACATTTAATTATACTTAAAACTATGCCAACTAAAAATTGAAGTTCGTAAACAAAATAATACTACATGGTTTTACTTTTTTCTAAACTCGTAACAAACATGTTCCAAGTCCAATGAACATGTTATTGTTAGGTTGGGTTTAATTTTAGAGGAATTTTACTAGTAGACAAACCCTTTAACATTTGTATAATATGCTTAATTAAGACTCTAAAAACTTATTTAAAACTTGTCTAACCGTCAAGCCGGTAACTAGTTCAATTGTCCCTTGTCAAAACCCTACCAGCCCAACTAGTGACATTTTAACTCATACAAACTGAATGACAAAGGATCTGATTCCTGGTTCACCGATCTAGCCGCACACCAATGTTTTAAAATCCGGTTTTTATATCGTACCGGATTGGGCTCAGTAACGGTTTAACCCAGTGTATCGGGTGATTTAACCGAGTGTATCAGATGGTTTAACCGGTTCTACTGGACCGTTCAACCAGTACTTCCGGCCGATTTGAACCCGTTTTTAAAACATTACCGCACACTTCGGTTTTTGTAAATCTATCCTGTGAATCAAACTTGTAGGTTTATACTTTGTAGGAAAAAAAGTTGTTGTCAAAATAAAGTAAATAATTTGATGTGGGTTTTGTACGGTTTAACTACTTGTATAGGTCCTTCCTTGACTAACATTTGGAATTTTTTTTATAATAACATAAAACCATAAAAAAAAATTAAATAAAGAGAGAGAGACATGAACTTAATCACTTACACATTTTATAATAAGGGTGGAGATACAATTAGGAAATTTATTTGGTTAAGAAGGCTAGGAAGTGATCTTGACCATCCATTTAGTTAATCAAGGGCTAAAATTAAATGATGGAAATTGAAGGGAAGAAAAGATGCGCATGAGTTTGTTTAGGGGTATTCTAGTCAATGCAAGGCAATAGTTTCTCTCTCCTCCAATTCCCCCCCATTTTTTAAACGTTAATAACTCTTTCATACGACATTATTTTTTTATAAAACTTGCACCAAAAAGAGCGTTTTTTAATCTTTAAAACGAGTATACTATTGCTATATTTTCAAAAAAAAAATTTAAAAACCCAGTTGCGTAAAACGCAATAGAAAAACCCCAGTTACGTAAAACGCAATGAGAAAAAAAACCTAAAAAATGACATTTTTTCTAAAACGCAATGCACAAAAAACACAAAGAAATGTCTTATTTGTAAAACGCAATGGCCAGAAAACACAAAGAAATGTCTTATTTCTAAAACGCAATAGCCTAAAAACTCAAAAGAAAATGTACTTTTTAAAACGCAATAGACTAAAAACACATAAAAATGTGTTTTACCTAAAACGCAATGCACCAAAAACACATACAAATGTCTTATTTCTAAAACGCAATGGCCAGAAAACACTTAAAATGACTGTTTTCTAAAACGCAATTGACTGAAAACACATAAAAAAGTGTTTTACCTAAAACGCAATGCACCAAAAACACAACCCCAGCCAGGGGCTCTGCCCCTTGGACCCCAGCTCAACCCCAACTCAACCCCAGCTCAACCCCAGCCAGGGGCTCTGCCCCTTGGACCCCGCTAGGGGCTGCCGCCCCTGGGACCCCGCTAGGGGCTGCCGCCCCTGGGACCCCGCTACCAGGGGCGCTGCCCCCGGACCCCCGCCAAGATCGTAAAACGCAATGACTAAATCAAAAACCCAGATCATAAAAATGAAATTAAAGAATTTCTTACATGGATCGAAGTGATTTCTTCAACAACTGACGAATTTTGAATGATTGAAACACTTATCAGCGCTCGAATCGAACGGATCGAGTGATTATCTTCAAAATCATCGAAAAAAACAAGATTTTGTATGAAATTAAACTGGGTTTTCTTCAAAAAAGCTGAAGAACACGTTGATCGGGTGTTTGAATCATTGATTGGTGAATTTTTCACATAAAACGATAAGCAAAACATGTTCTGAAGAACACGTTGATCGGGTGTTTGAATCATTGATTTCTTCAAAAATCTTTATTTTACAAAACATGTTTCTTTATGTGGATAATCGTAACTAGGGTTTACCCCCCCTAAGTTTTAAGGGCCCTGATCCTGATTCCGATTGTTCTGAAAATTTTAGGGTTTATACAGAATCACTTGGGTGTCTCAATTAGGGTTTCCTTTTGGATAAACTAATATAATAATTAGGACTTTTGATACGAGTTGTTACATCCTCCCCACCTTAATAAAAATCTCGTCCTCGAGATTTACTGGAATAAGTAGGGATACTTTCGCTTCATTTCTGATTCCAGCTCCCAAGTGTATTCGGGTCCTCGTTTCGAATCCCACTTGACTTTGACCAGCACTAGACGTTTGTGCTTGAGAAATTTCACCTTTCTATCTTCTATTTGAAGAGGTTGTTCAACAAATTTTAATTTTTCGTTTACCTCTATATCTTGGAGAGGTACTACCAGAGATTCATCTGATAGACATTTCTTGAGATTGGACACATGAAATACATCATGTACTCCAGCTAATTCTTCTGGTAGTTGTAAACGATAAGCAACTGGTCCAATACGTTGGATTACTGAAAAAGGTCCTACGTATCTTGGACTTAGCTTTCCTTTCTTTCCAAACCGAACTACTCCCTTCCAAGGAGATACTTTTAATAATACTTTGTCTCCTACTTGGAATTCCAATGGTTTCCGTCTATTGTCTGCATAACTCTTTTGACGATCTCGAGCAGTCTTCAGTCTTTCCTTGATTTGTGTAATCTTGTCGGTCATTTCTTGCACTATTTCAGGACCTGATAATTGACTTTCTCCTATTTCTGCCCAACAAACTGGAGTTCTGTACTTTCTTCCATATAGTGCCTCGATAGGGGCAGTTTCAATACTTGAATGATAACTATTGTTATAGGAGAATTCAATTAAAGGTAAATGATCATCCCAGTTTCCACCAAAATCTATTACACATGCTCTGAGCATGTCTTCCAGAGTTTGGATTGTCCTTTCACTTTGTCCGTCTGTTTATGGATGATATGCAGTACTTAGATTTAGTTGAGTTCCCATTGCTTCTTGGAAACTTTTCCAGAAGTGGGAAGTGAAACGACTATCCCTATCCGATTCAATGGAGAGTGGAACTCCATGTAAGGATACAACTTCATCTACATACAACTTTGCCAATCTTTCCATGCTAAAGGTTTCTTTCATAGGTAGAAAGTGAGCTGATTTGGTTAATCGATCCACAATTACCCAAATCGCATCATTACCTTTTCTGGTCTTGGGTAACTTAGTAACAAAATCCATTGTTATAAGCTCCCATTTCCATACAGGCATCTCTAGTTGTTGTAGTAGACCTGAAGGTTTCTGATGTTCTGCCTTAACTTGTGAACAAGTAAGACACTTAGAAACATATCTAGCTATATCCTTTTTCATGCCTATCCACCAGAAATTATTTCTTAAATCTTGGTACATCTTATTGTTTCCAGGGTGTATGGTATACCTAGATTTATGAGCTTCTTCTAAAATTTTATTTCTTAATTCTCCTTGCTTAGGTACTCAAATTCTTTTCTTATGGAATCTCCAAATTCCATCAGCTCCTTGTTCTAAATCTTTTATTCGTCCTTTCATTTCTTCAGCATCTTCCTTGATTGCTGTTTCTTGAACATTCTTTATTTGTTCCATTAAATCTAACTGTAGATTTAATCTGAGAGCACGAACTCGCTTTTGCTTTTCATGATATTTACGACTTAAGGCATCTGCAACTACATTTGCCTTTCCTTCGTGATACTGAATATCACAGTCGTAGTCACTTAGGATTTCCATCCATCTTCTTTGCCTCATGTTTAACTCTTTTTGCCCAAATATATATCTTAAACTTTTGTGATCCGTATAGACAGTAAATTTACTTCCGTATAAATAATGTCTCCAAATCTTAAGGGCAAAAATTATGGCTCCTAACTCTAAATCATGAGTCGTATAATTTTCTTCGTACTTTTTCAATTGCCTTGAAGCATATGCAATTACCTTCTTGCGTTGCATTAGCACACATCCTAATCCTAATTTTGAAGCATCACAGTAAACTTCAAAATCTTCAGTTCCTTCTGGTAAGGCTAAGATTGGAGCATTTGTCAACTTTTGCTTTAGAATCCTAAAAGCTTCTTCTTGTTTAGGTCCCCATTCAAACTTAACTGCTTTACAAGTTAGTTTAGTTAAGGATTCTTCTTGTTTGGAAAAATCCTTAATAAATCGTCTATAGTATCCAACTAAACCTATAAAACTTCTAATTTCCATTGCTGATTGCGGAACCTTCCATTTGGTAATTGCTTCTATCTTAGAAGGATCTACGTGAATACCTTTATGATTCACCATGTGTCCTAAGAATTGCACTTCTTGCAACCAAAATTCACACTTCGAGAATTTGGCGTAAAGCTTTTCTTTTCTTAGCAGAGTTAAGAGTGCATGCAGATGTTGACAGTGTTCGTTCTGACTTTTGGAATAAATAAGTATATCGTCAATAAAAACAATTACAAATTTATCCAAATACGGTTTACAGATTCTATTCATCATGTCCATGAATGCAGCAGGTGCATTTGTTAATCCGAAGGGCATGACTGTAAACTCGTAATGACCATACCTAGTTCTGAAAGCAGTTTTAGGTATGTCCTCTTCTTGTACCTTCAATTGATGATATCCAGAACGTAAGTCGATCTTAGAAAAATATCTAGCTCCTTGAAGTTGATCGAAAAGATCATCAATCCTAGGTAATTGGTATCGATTCTTAATTGTAACCTTATTCAATTCTCTATAATCAATACTCATTCTCATTGAACCATCCTTCTTTTTCACAAATAACACTGGTGCTCCCCACGGGGATGCACTAGGTTGTATGAAACCTTTACTTAGTAATTCATCTAATTGCTTTTTCAATTCTAACATTTCTGTGGGTGCTAACCGATAAGGTGCCTTGGCTATCGGGGTAGTTCCTGGAATTAGATGAATTCTAAATTCTACTTCCCTATCTGGTGGTAATCCTGGTAATTCTTCTGGGAATACATCTGAATATTCTTATACTACAGGAATCTCCTTTAGTTCTTTACCCTTAGTGCTAATGATTACTGAAATCATATACACTATTCCTTGTTTTCGTTCATAACTAGCAACTTTCATTACTGATATGAACTTCATGGGTTTACGTGGTTTATCTCCTGTAATCGTGATTACTTCTCCATTAGGCGCTTGAATCTCTACGGAATTCTTATCACAAAGGATTCGAGCATGGTTGGCTACTAACCAATCCATTCCTAACACAATATCGAATTCAGCTAAATTCATTGGCAATAGGTTTGCATAAAATTTATGACCTAAAAGTTCTATATTCTCTTTTTGCAAAACCTTATCTATTTTGACAGAATTTCCATCTGTCGTTTCGACTGTAAAAATCTGCCTAAGTTGGGTTAAAGGTAAGTTAAGAG
Source organism: Helianthus tuberosus (assembly GCA_030545235.1). NCBI lineage: Eukaryota > Viridiplantae > Streptophyta > Magnoliopsida > Asterales > Asteraceae > Helianthus > Helianthus tuberosus. The sequence goes on from JARYGA010046105.1 coordinate 1,843,404, forward strand.
CTTGGCAGAATGAAGTATTTATAAAACTTTGGTTTGCACCAGAGTCAAATAATACTTTTGCGTAAATGTTGTGAACTAAGAACATACCAGCTATCACATCTGGAATGAGTTCTGCTTCTTGAGTAGTTAATTAGAAAGCACGAACATTCTTCTTAGTAGCTCCTTCTGCAGCTTTGGCTTTGTTGTTATCAGCTGGTTTAACTAGTTTTGGGCAATCTGGCCTGAAATACCCGAATGGGAACCGATCAAATCGGGCTACTTTATCCGGGTATTGGAAAGCAACCGGATTAGATAAAAAAATTGTTACTTCAGACAACAATTAAGTTGTGGGCAAGAAGAAAACACTTGTATTTTACAAAGGAAAACCCCCACATGGGTCACGAACCGATTGGATCATGCACGAGTACAGACTCGCAACCCCTTAACCCAAGAACTTGACTCAGGTTTCTTTCGGATTGATACAATTTTGATTCGAATACACAAACACATTTTGCTAACAATTTGTTATTGTTGTATTAGGTTATGGAAAATTGGGTTATTTGCAAAATTTTCTTGAAGAAAAGAGGAAGTAAAGTTAGCAAGTACAATGAAGAAACAATTGGGATAATTAGCGATTGTAAATCGGTAAAATCAAAATTAGTTTTCTTCGATTTCATGTCTGCTAGTAAGAAGAAAAGAACTTATTTGAATTCGACATCGGTTTCATCATCTTCGGGTTCAAGCGGGATCACGAATGATGCCGGTTCTTGTGATGAGCATGAAGAGAATAGCCATAACCTGAGAATTTAAGGAAACAATTGTCATAAATTAATATTCTTTTTTAAAGGTTATCCTAAGTCTAATTTAATTTAGTAATGGTTTATTATTATTTACTAGGTTTAAATAAGTTCGCCGCGTTGCAGCGAATTTCTTTTGTTATTAGTCTGTGTTTACATGTATTTTGAAATCACAACGTGCGTGTTGCGAATGGAACTGCTGACAAGAATAAAAAGAAAATGTAGAAAAAAACACTAAAAGATAACCGAAAGAAAATCAACCAAAAAAAGTTGTATGGTAACGATGTTGTTCGTATGAAACCCGTGGTCAGAGATGAGCAAATTGTTCTAGGTACCGGTTCCAAATTTGCCGAACCGAAAGATCTTAAGTACCAATTCGGTACCGAATTTTGACGTTCCTGTTACCGGTCACTACCGTTTTTTATCTTCATATACTGGTACTGTAACCGGTATTTTCGGTATCAGTACTGATTCTGTATCGGTTGGCACCGAGATCATCCCTATCCCTGAAACTAAAAAAAGAAAAAACTAAAAGTTGAAGAAAATCAACAAAAAAAAGCACTGAATTTCCTCAACCAAAAGATTTCCAATATCAATTCAGCACCAACTTTTGGCGTTTTTTGTATTAGTGTCGTCTTTTTACTTTCATGTATTGATACCGAACAGGATCGTACCTGTATTTTCGATAACAGTACTTGTTCGATATAGGTTGACACCAAGCTTATCCCAAACCCTTATATTAAAAAAAGATTAAAGTAAAAAAAAATAAAGAAAATAACTATTATTATAATAAAAAATAAAAAAATATTAAAAAAACTATATATTATTATAATATTAAAATCACTATTCATTTCAATTCTTTTATTAATATACAGTAATTATAATAAAAAATAAAAAAATATTAAAAAAACTATATATTATTATAATATTAAAATCACTATTCATTTCAATTCTTTTATTAATATATAGTAATATATAGTAATAATAGTAATTAGCCTTTAGTTTTCAAGATTCCCATGAAAATATCCAAATTTTAGATGAGATAAAAGAATAAAATGTTATCAATGGATATTTTCTTTCAGTTTCATCCTTGAAATTTTAGCTAAGTAGTAATAATTTACTTATATTGGTTTTAATATATTGCAGTCAATGTATTTGTTAAGTACACATTTATAAGAAAACTACTTTAGTGAAACAAACATAAGTTTGCGTCACTATCTTTAACTTTAATTAATATAATGACTAGGTTAATGCCCGCGTAATACGCGGGCTTCCACCAAAACCATACTATTTACTTTAAATACAAATGTTGTGTACAAATACATACATTGGAAGAAAAAAACAGAAAACTTTTCAAATGACGGAAATAACTTCCTCTAATGTAAAAAATGTAATAACTTGAAATTGAAAACCATAACGAATGTCAAAAACCAACAAAACCATATAAAAAGTTAATATCTACCATATGAAAGGCAAAAAACATGACCTAAATGTCATATAACTAATGACTACGCCTAACGTAAGGTACAACCAGTTCAACACTCAACACCTGGTCATTTTCATCAAAAGAATAATGAACCCTGTCACGGACGTTAATTCGAGCTGCTTTCATAAACTTCTTCCACCTGGTTAACGCGTATCGAAAACCTCCGTCGCTTTTTCTTTCACGTCTGGTACCGTTAGTAAATTGCTGTGGGGGATCTAGATGCATAAGCCTAACGATGATATCTTTTAAACCTTCATCAAGTCTAGCCATCCGTGATACAGGATCAGGAATCCTCTGTATTGTTGTAAAAATAAAATTAATAATAAATATGAAACTAAAAGAAGAATGTTTATTAAGTAACAAAAAATTGTAACACTTGTTTTTTAGCGGTTTGTAAAATGATATTAAAACTTACAAAATAACGTTCACAAGCCATACGAACAAAACGACGAACACCACCAGGTATTTGTTCTTCAACTTCATTTTCAGCATCGATAGGTGCAACGTCAGCCTGCAAATTAAATATATAACATGTATTACATTAACATATATAAAATATATATTTAAGTACCAAAATGTAACTTACCTCATCGACATCTACATTAGGAAAATTCATTTCAACACCGTTTTTTCCAAAAATTCTTAAATGGAAAAAATTACCAAAAGCTTTTGTAAATAACAAAAAACAACCAGCCTTCAACTGCAACTGACTGACAATTACGTCAATACCACCGGTAAAACCGACTTTACCGTCAGACGTTTCAATGGCAACATTAAACGTTTTGTTATCTATAATTACAGTAGAGATTACATCATTTGATGAATAATCATAATTTTTTGGCAGGATACATTCAGGAATGACCCGTGGGAATGATAAAAAAAGAAAAAAACAAATTAGTTTTAATATAAGTAAAGTAATACATCAACACATTAAGAAAAAAAAAATAGAATTTATCTTACATAAAAATGAGATGATGGAGGGAGCAGATACGTCCAGAAAGAGCCACGACTAACCCCATCAACGAAATATGTTAATTTAAACGTAGTAGAATCTACAGGATTAAATACTACCAAACAGCCTTTAGTTAGTTGCAAATGTTCTACAACATTGGACCAACCATGAAAAAAGAATAACTTTCCTTTATCAGCGCTTAAAGAAACATTAAATAGTCGGCCATCTTCAATGTGTATAATAACATTTGTAGGGCCTTTATCTACACCCCATAGTTTGACCGCAGCGTCATCTGGAATGGACTAATAAAACAAACAATTGCAAAATTAATTATAATTACAGTGAAAATATATAAACTATGCAATAATAATAAACTGTATTTAATAATAAGAAAATAAAAGAACAAAAATAACTTATGTAATAATTTATCATTTACCAGAATAACTTCATCTGCTACATTCATTAGCCTACAGAACCAGGGTCCTCTGAAACTGATTTAAAAATTTCGATGTTAAAAAAGTGTAACATGTTAATGTTAGTGTGAGAAAAAAAAACAAAAACATGAAAAAAAAAGACAGATACTACATATGAAATGTAAAATAAACTAACAAAATGAACAAAAAATACCTTGATGAACTTTCTGCCATATGAAATACCTACAAAAACAGGTTACATAAACAAACCACATCAGATGAATTATTAAAAAAATTATAAATAACAACATAAAAAACAATGTGAACGACATGTTATAATAACAATCCATATATAACAAACCTCATCAAAAGTATCTTGTATTCCAAAATCTATAATAAATGGACGCAACCGATGATATAACCATTATGATACATCATAATAAAAAATCGTGTAGCCAACTAATTTACACTGACAATTAAGAAAATTTAAAACCCCTTAAAATATATAATACTATTATCCTATAATCAAATATAGATAAAGTGACCTCAAAAGTTGATAGATTACATAAACATGTGATATAAAAACAAAATCATAAGAATTTCCATGACAATCAGAATCAGGCTTTGTATAACATAAATTTAATCAATAAATCAGACTAAAAAAATCATATAAACGGAATCATATCAAAATAAAAAATTTATAAAAAAAATATATTCAATATCAATCGGAATCAGGGTTTCCTATATACATCATAATCTGCATCAAAATCGGTTTTAGGGTTTCGCATAAACATCATATTGTATAAGAAAACCATAATCTTAAAACCCCTTAATCAACATATTTTAAAATGCCAATGGGATTTATGCTTTTGAATGACATTCACAAACTTATTAACAATCCCAATCCAATAAAAGTTATTTTACATAAATTCAAATAGAACTTAAGAAAGATATTCATAACAATCGGATCATGGGTTTCGGGTAAACTTTATAGAATAAATATACATTATAAATAAAAAGTATTCTGAATGAGAATCGGTTTTGGGTTTTGCAGAAACAACGTATTCGTTAAGAAAACCATAATCTTAAAACGCAAAAATGAACATATTTTTAAATACCTATTGGATTTAGGGTTAAATAAAAAAAAACTTTAAACACATTAAATAAAAAGAGAAACACATGAATAATGATTAAATAAGGAATTTAAGAAAAACAACTTACAGATTTGTAGAATGATATGTGAAATTCAGAAATCGATTCAAGAAAAAGTAGATGTAGATGAAGACGGTGAAGAATGTAAAAGCATCTATATATGTAGATCCATTGAAGAACTTTATTGTTATATGGAAACCGAAGGTATTCTTGGAAGAAGATTGGAGTGAAGTTGAAAAGTTGTTTGGAACCATAACTACAAAGGAAGTAACTAAATTTTTTAAAAAATATAACGGCAACCTAATTATAGAAAAAATGTCTAATTACATAAACATACTTATAATATCAAATTGATAAATTAAGCATAAAAACATTACTCTGTTTATAGGGAAAAAAACGTTTTTAAAAAGAAATTAAATTTCATAAATTAAGTAAACTGCAATAAATATGGTCGGAACTACAAAAATCAACAAAAATCAAAAACTTGATTTTGTTTGAAACAAAAATCAACAAAAACCTCTGATCAACAAAGAACAATAACTTAACCATAACTGCAAAGGAAATAAGCAAATTTTTTAAAAAATATAACGGCAACATAATTATAGAAACAATGCCTAATTACAGAAATGTACTTAGAATTTAAAATTCATAAATTAAGCTTAAAAACATTAATCTGTTTATAGAAAAAAGACGTTTTTAAAAAAAAAATTAAACATATCTTTAAAGCAAAATTGAAAAAATGATAACTGAAAAATCAAATTATACTATTTTTCAAAACACTGTTAATTTAGTAAGAATAAGAATAAGACATAAGGCAGACTACATATATAAAAAAACAAACAATATCAATTAAAATCAATTAAATATATTATTAATTAAAAAAAAACATAACACAAAAAACATTCAGAATATATTATTAATTAAAAAAACTGAACAAAAAGCATAAATAAAATTATATATGATAAACTTTAAAAAAATAAATAAAAGTATAAGATTTAACTAACCTCTGTTGCTTGACGAATAGTGGGATTCCGCTCGTTATGACGGAGTTAGGGATTCGCATGAAAAAAAAAATCAACAAAAATTAGTAACTGCGATAAATATGGTCGGATCTACAGAAATCAATAAAAATCAAAAACTTTATTTTGTTTGAAACAAAAATCATATCTCCATCCAGAAGTATTCATATCTCCATCCAACTCTCTCTTTCTTCTCTATTCAATATCACAAAGATCCAACTCTCTCTTTCTTCTATATTCATGGTGAAGTTGCAAAACATTTATATTGTCAGACTGTCAGGCTCAGATTATGAAAAAAGATGACAACACCATGGCTGCAAGAGAGGTTGCATGAACAACTGCCAACCTACAACCTTGCCATACCATAATGCTATCTTCATTCAATTTTTACTCAGATCTACAAAATCATCATAGCCTTATGTTCAAAGGACACGTCCAATGCACTTTGAATTGATTTTTATTCACCTTCACAGTCAACACTAAATGATTTGCTTAAGTGTTTCAAATGATTTCAAAATGTCAAACCTCACTTATTCGGGCAGACGTCTGCTTCATCATAGTTTTAGTCTCAGGTGAGAAGTATCTCATCAACATCATTGACTAAATATTCCTTAGGTGACATCGATCTAATTATCATCAACCAAACATCGATTACAAAAACATCTGTCCTGATCAAAAAATGAATAGATCAATTTTCAAAACTTAGCCTCAGATGAGTAAATCCTAATTGAATATTGATGTAATAACACATACAGGGTCAGTCAACACAGTTGAGATGATACAGGTTCAGGTAACAAAAAGAAACCCTCTGTTGTAGAAGCAACCAGTGATAGAGTTTTGATGGAATTTTTAAAAGGGGTCGGTGACATTGTCGAGGAGTGTAAGGAAATGCTATCACTTAGCATTTCCTGACACTCCTCGACAACATCACCGACCCCTCCATGTTTCAAGCAAAACACTCTCACTGGTTGCTTCTTCAACAGAGGGTTTCTCCTTATTACCTTGAACATGTATCATCTAAACTGTCTTTGACACATCCTTTGTGTCTTCCTCTCTTCATTAATACCTAAAAACATGACACGTAGGCAAATAGAGGCCATCCTGTAATCTCCCTTAATAGATAGTATAGATTCTGAAAACACTACATGTAATCAAAATACACGAATTAGATCTGTAATTTCTAAAATTAAGCAAATTACTACAAAAATGTAATAAAATTATATAAAACATATCAAGGCAAAAAGGCACTAAATAGCCACATTCAGGCCTAATTCAAGATATCAGTCATTCAAAAGATTCAAAACCAACTATAGATGATTGAAGTTAAAAAATGATTTATAAGTGAATAAATTGAATGAATTAAGTGAATATATATACAAATTTCGTTTAATTATTTTTTTCAAGTTGAAATATCAGTTGAGTAATATAAAAATATGTTACCTAAGTTAACAAATTAGTATTTTTAGAAATGGATTGACATTTCTAAAAAAATACAAATGTCAAAAAGATTAGGCACCAACTTTTTCGTATACCTAAAAGGAATGCATGAAAAACAACACAAAATGAAATACCACCCTAAAAAATTACCACATCTTATACATCAAATTTAATATTAAAAAGGTAAACTCAAACTGTAAAATGGTTGAAAATTCAGGTTTTTGACCAACCAAAGAAAATTAAAAAATGCCATATAATTTAGCATACGGTTGTTTAGTTTTATTGGTAATATATATGTAGTTAATTTAGGATTTTTTTTTACTAAACTTAATTTTTTAAATACAAAATATTATATGTCAGTAACGATTTTAAAAAATTTATATATATAAGTTTGAAAATTTGTTTTTAATTTCCAAATTTAAATAAAACAACCTTAATAATGTTCATTAAAATAAAAAGAAAACCAATTTGATATAAATAATTAATTAAACTGTATGTCAAAAAATATTTCAATTATTTCAGTGTACAAACTTTATTTTATTTCCTTTATAAATTTTTATTTCACTAACCAAACCTTTTTATGCATAAAATAGTACCATATTTAAAATAAAATTTCCAAGTGTAGATATTCAATGAAGGTTAGGAAAACTCTAAATTGATTAAAATGGAACGGTTTTATTAAAAAATTAATTATAGTCAGTTATACAATTTAAAAAAGGAAACAAAATCATATTAAATTTTTGTTTTACGTAAATCTTTAAAAAACTGACGGTTTATTATAATAATATTTAATAAAATAATAGAGTTGACACTAATCAAACAATGTACTTAAATGATGTTTAATATGATGAATACTTTACTTGATTCCTAAATTAAGATACATACAATTTTGAAGCACTAATTATTTCACAAAAAAAGATATAATATTAACCACAAACATGTAGCAATACCAATAACATTAACGTCTACAAATCTATAATCAAATATGTTCAAAAACTAAGTTCTTCGGCCACACATATAAACGGCCCAAAAAAAGTGTCAGCAACATCTACCATCACATATGTTTAACGTAACAACCACAACAAAAACCTACCATTAAATGTATACTAACGACACACCTTGAAAATACTACCAAAACATACCATGTACCTTCACCAAGTCAGTTATAAAGCAACATACCTTTACTTTTAACAAATACCATATGAAACGAAGAACCGTATACCAACTGTTTGTCTCTAACAAACTCCCTCATACCGGTCACATTGAATCGCGGACAGCCTTGCGAGAACTCCTTACCAATAGCTACATCCCAAGTTCGACCAGCGCTGTCCTTGATGATCAAATCCATCTTTCGATCTAAACCATGAGTTTGAGCCCACTTCTTCTTCAAACGCTACAGATGATAATATAAATGTTAATAATACATACCATTAAAACTGCTTTTCCTACAACTAATGATTTAAACTGGATTCACTTAACATACATTAATGGTATGAAGAAGTAAATAATACAAACTTACGTAATGATTGTCAACAACAAAAGTAACCGGTACTTCGTCATCAACACTCTCTTCAAATACAGGTGCAGCAACCACGTCAGGCACCTCATCATCAGATACTTCAATAACGCCATCACTTGGTTGTTTTTTTATAACAGAAAGTTCAGGCAGGTAAGTTAGAAGGGCAGGCTTACAACAAAAAACACTCAAATCAAACGTATTACGATCAATCATTTCAAATACCAACAAATGATCATCAGTTATCGACATATCCTCCTTGATCCGACTCCAACCTGTGGTAATGTAAATGTTATGGTCTAAAATTTCCATCCGAACAACCCATTTACGATTTCCAGCAGAACGAATCAAAACCGGATTTGAAGGACAGATATTCAGCATAGAGTGATGAACAAACAACCTGTTCACATACTACACAAAGAATAAAACAGTATCAGGATCAATGGTTTAGCCGAAATAGAAAAAAATGAATGAACGCAAAGATAAAATAATTTAAAAACGTATAAGTTCAATTACCATGCAGTCGTCTCGGTCTTTAAAATCATTTTTAGGTTTGTAGTAGAAGTAGTTAGATGGTGCTAGAGAAATGTCTTGATAAAAGTGGAATAGGCGGAACAAAGATAAAGCTTCTTCATACTGACAAACAACCCACGAATCGTCCGGAAATTTCAAAGATGTGACAACATCAAACCAGTCATTGTAAAAAAAAAAGTCGCCTGCAAGTTTGAACACTTTGACTTCAAAGGTCCTCCCATCAAGGGTCCTGATGATTGCATTTTTATCTGGATAACCAAACTTCGTAATCCAGTCACCATAGTCAGCAGGAAGTTTCTGCAACGGAAAATATAAGTATCGTTAAATGCAATTATAATAACAGTAATCACAAAGTGTTATATTAAAACATCTTAATTTTTTTTTTCTTTAAATGATTATAATTTCAACACTCACCAACGATTTTCTGTCGCACTTCCACACACGCGCAGCGAAACCGTACACCATATCGCTTCCAAAGTTGTTGTCTTTCACAACCCCAAATTGTATATCATATCAGGTACATGTAACAAATATAGAGTTCAAATAAGAGGCTTGAAATAGAATGTGCACTATAATAATCAAATCACAGATTTAACAATCCGATATGAAAAACCATAACGTACATATATTCATCAATATACATTGATCAGGTATGAAGTGTTGGGATCATCTTACATATTTTCAATTACTAAGCAATTTTCTAACTATGGATCGTACGACTATATTTATCAGCAAGGTGTTGAGAAATTCAACATCAAATAGATGAATTCAGCAGATGACAAACAACAAATAACAGTAGATGAAAACAGTAATTAGAACCCTAATACACAAAAAACTTAAAACGTGTAATAACTTAATCACTTAAATAATAGTAGATTACAATTTTTCAAGAACATAAAAACTAAAAAAATACATCAAACTTCATCGAATAAAACTTCAAACATTGAAAACGGTTACTAATTAACATAATATAAAATCTTGGTAATCTGAGGAACAGAATTGAAAAATCAACATATTCAAATGAAAAACCCTAACACACAAAACATATATACACCAACTTAAAAATCGGCGATTATAAACCCTAACAGACCAGCAAATCCGTATAAGAAATCGATATTCAAATCACATAAACAAACAACATGATATCGGGTTTTAAAACCCTAAGAAAAAAGGAATAAGCTAATCGATCTTCAAATCATGTACAATAAATTCATACATCATCACATAAAAGACAATACATCACAAATCAAAGTACAACAAACCATTCAAACAGAATCGATCAATAAGATGATGAAGAAGATATCGGAATCATTACCGTCGATGATGATCACTGTTGAATATTTGAAGACTGAATAAACCTCGTTGCAAAGGATCGATTAAGAACGCAGGAACCAAAATCGCCTATTAGGGTTTCTTTGAACGGTTTGAGATAATGAGAGGGAGAGTATAGAAGAGGCGTATGATTGAAGCCAATGTAATCCGCATCAGAGACCAATGCCACTTGTCAAAATATTTGAGTTTTGCCACATCATTGCTTAGGTGGATGCTTAGTTGGCTTGCACCATTGGGTGACATGTGTCCCCCAATGGTTTGCTTTATTAGAGATATAGATTTTTAAACAAACATAAGCCAGAGGACAAAGATTCTTTACTAGTTTGAAATATATGATGCACTTGGATTTAAGTTGATGACTATCCATTAACCTATACATGTTGGGCCTATTGGGCTTTAACTCATCCTCCTATGGCCCTATCTTATATGTGGGTTTTTTTGGGTCAACCGTCAATCCTTTTAACCTTTAATATTTTAATAAGCCAACCTGTCACGATTGATACCTATACTGATAAATGTATCCCCTAACTCTCACATACATGTAACACACAACACACTTACATGAACAAGCTCATTATAAACATGAATTTGAACATCGACCTCTAGTATCATTTTACATCACTTAGCTTAAACATATTGTTCTACCCCCTTGATTTTTAAATGATGATACCTTTTCATATGTTAATATATTTTTAACAAAATTACACCGTAAAAAGGAGCCTTTTAATCCCTTTTATTTGAGTATGATATTGTTATAGATTTTTATTTTAAAAATTAACATATTACGTGATTACCGGTGTTCTCTGTTGCATTGTGCGAGCATTATTTTAGTGAGGTCCAACACGCATACTCTTAACACAACCCCAACCATGTCATCAGTTGTTGTAAATGCACTCCATGAATCTTTAACCAATATTAAAAATTATCTATATATAACTATATAATACATCTCCTTGAAATTTTAAGATGGCATATGAAAAGTTAACTTAAAATCCTAATTTTTTACCATTTTGTTCCCATTCTGCCCTTCTCACATAAAATAGACACCCTATTAATCAATCACGATTCCGAAGAAAACACGTTTCAATCCTGCATCTAAGGGTTTCAGCCAAATCGCCTCTCTCTAAGAAACCTAATCGACCTCTGTAGTTGATTTGCATTTAATCTCATCGTTACTTCACTTCATCTTCCTTCTCTGTATTCAATTCTCATTATATCCCCAAGGCCCAAACAAAAGTCTTAGTTAGGGCATGTTTGGCTAAGCTTTTCAAAACAACTTATTGGTTTATTGAGTTATCAAAAAGCCAATAAGTTGTTTTTGTGTTTTGCTAAGCCAAAAGTCCTTTTAGAAATGGCTTTTTGCAAAGAAGAAAAAGGAGGTTTCAAGAAGTCACAATATTGTGACTTCTTGGCTAGCTTTTAACTTTTCAAACTACAAATTACCAATATACCCCTTCTTTACCCCCCTTATATCTAAAAGAATGCCCATTTTAGTCATTTTACATCAATAAGCTAATCCAAACATTTTTTTTAAAAACTCCTTTTCAAAAAGTCATTTTCCTAAAAGTCCTTTTCCAAAAGTCCTTTTTAACTATAATAAGCTTAGCCAAACATGCCCTTAGTAGACAGAAGCTATGGAACCCTATATAATAGCACGTACATGAAGTGCTTCAGTTAGATCGTTTCAATTCCTTTAAGACACTCCCTTCCTCACGAATAATCTAACCCTTCGTTCCAGTCTCCACCCTTGAATTGAATCCACACACACATGAGAGCGAGAAGGGATCCAGAGGAGACGATGACAATGATTCAACGGCGGTTAAGGATCAAACGGTGGCGACGATGGTTTCAATGATTCAACAGTTTGAAGTTCGTTTATGTGAGAAGAAATCTGCTGTATCTGGATATGGTGGGACGTCAATACGATTGCTTGATTAACCCTCTCGGGACCGTCCGATCAACGTTTGAGAAGGTGGTGGCAACTGGTGCAGATCCGACATCATTTGACGGTAAAGATTGGGGCGTATCAGATCTATTTCGAGAATATCTTTTTCAAAACGAAGCCGTCAGTCAGGTAGGGTTTATGAATTTCAAAACGACGACGTTCTAGGGTTTATGATTGTGACTACTTTTTTAAATCTCTCTGCTGTTTTGCGGGTGCTGATTGATTTGATTATTTGATGATAATTTTTTAGGTTCCGATTCTGACTCATTCAACGGTTAAATGGGTTCAAGCGAATTTGTTAGTTCGGTTTCGTGGGATGATACAAGATATGTTAGGAAATGAATGCTATGTTGGTCCTTATAAGGTATGATTCTGAATTATAATGGGTTCAAAAGAGATGCTAATTAATCAAAGGTCCCACTTTTGAATCTTGTATTAAATTACGATTGTTGTTATTATAATTTATCTTTTGTAGAATGAAGGGACATGGAATAGCAACAAATTCACATATATTTCTCAATTTCCCATGCGTCATTCCCCGGATACCCGCCTCTGGGATCGTCGGCTGCTCTTATGTGTACCTGTGAGTTTATGTTCAAGTTTATATACGTATGCATTTGCAAATCTATAATTTTTCACCGGTTACTTATTGTATAACCTGTGACATTCATTTCCTTCATTTGTAACTTGCATTTGTATATGATGATAGTTTTGATTTCAAGAAAAAGACAAGGGTATTGTAAATTGTATTTAGTGAAATGGGTGTCTGTATATTTGAATAATTTTTTTTCGGCTGCATCAGGATGATTTTATGCAAGGTTTCGGTTATATATGAAATTGCCCTTGTTCTGTAGGTTCCTGGTCAAAATTCATTGGCAGATTCTGCTTCTGATAAGGACACACGCCATGTCAGCAAACCAACAGAAGCGACAAAGAGACAACGCAGGTCACTGATTTTTTAAGATTTTGTCTTTTTCAGGCATTCTTTGCTGCTAACGCCACTGCTTTGGACTAAGTGACTGACAATGCTTACAGAATGGAATGGTTACAAAGATGGAAAACTTTTGTTAGAGAAATGTGATAAGCTGCTACATAGCATAGCGGAGATGAATAACGCCTCCGCCACTGAGTCACCGCCGACTTCAGCTGCAGTTTTACCGAGTCCAGTGTCGGTTCTTGACCCGGGATTTGACAACGACGAGTCATCCTCTCCTTCATACAACATTGATTTCAAAGGTAACCAAAAAAAGTAAAAAACAAACTTTCATTGTGTTGTTCACATGATACAGTTGTGAGTTGGTTACAGTGGTTAATTTGTGCTTCAAGATTGTTAGAGATTGCAGTAGATTTAACCTGGGATTTAAAGAATAATATTCCTTTTATTTAGAGATTTATTTTATACAAATTTTCATATGTATGTTTCAGAGCTTTGGATCCTTAATGCTTCAAGATTGTAATTCTTGTTTAATCTGTTGAGATATTTTTTATTTTTATTAAATGTTTGTAGAATGTGATTGAGTGCTGCATTAATGACCTTTGATTAAAGTAATTTATAGCAAATTTGTCATAATCTTGTATTTGATTACTTCAGCATAATTATTTTTATCTTTATGACTTTTTGTTAAAATTTGAATTAAGACTCCCATTGTTTGTGACCAGAAAGATTGTGAAGTTTACCATCTTGTTCGGGGATTAATCAAGACGATAGATCATGTCATTTAACTAATGTAAGAAGCATTTGATTTACGCAGACTTGTTAGATGATTTATCAATAATTTGTTTGACATTTATCGATGTTCATTTGCTACTTCTTTGGACTTTTATAGTCTAAAGTTTTTCGAATATAATTCTCACCAAAATTGCAGTTCCTATAGTCAATTGATAGAAAACAGAGTTGTGACGTATGAGTTCAGATCTGAATTAGAGAAGAGAAAGAGGAAATTGGCGGGAAGATTTTATTATAGAGAAGAGAAAGAGGAAATTGGCGGGAAGATTTTATTATTGATGGAAAGACTCAAAAGGAAATTACACAATGACCAGGGCAAGCCCTCTCTCCATGCAACATGCAGGAGCCTCAACAACTAACAAACTTACACCTACCTTACAATCAATTATTTAATACTATTTATACTAATACTCTGCTAACAAACTTCTAGCCACTTGTAGAAACTTTCCCTTTGCCCCTTTTAGAATACACATGTACCACTTCTGGTTTAGCTTTTGTAATGACTGAAGGATTAATCGTATCATCAATGCAATGAGTTATTAACTTATCGATATTCAACTGATTTTATTGGTTTATTCTAATAAATAGCTGCACACCTCTTGTTAGTCGTGATGAGTAGCAGTTTTCTGACTATAGGCATTAATATTACAACAAGACTTGCTGCTTCTAATCATAAATGTGATTTCGGGATGTATTAGTTCACTTTTGCGTTCCAGACGGAAATATTACAAAACCACTGGATCCAGCGGCTGCAGCCTTGAGTCGTGATGCATTGGCAAAACAGTTTATTCTAGACTCTGTGATTGGTAAGAAAATTAAAAGCATCTTTGGCTGACTTTGACTTGTTTGACACATTTGACTTAATTCCTTTTAGCTAATATTCGTTACTTGACCCGTTTTCATGAACTATGACAGGATCGTGGACAAGATAAATAATTCAATTGGCCAGTTCAGGCGGCTGCACAGCCGACAGGTGCAACACACCTTTAGATTCAACTCGCAGCAGTGGCGGACATGGGCGGCGTGTTTCATTCAGGCCGCTTGGCAGAGACATTGCAAGCGGAAAATGATCGAGCAGCGGCATAAGGAGGAGCTAGAGATGGAACTCGCTGGCGGTGATGGTGATGGAGGTTCTCGCAGCCTTGGTACTACCTTCTTGGTGTCGAAATTCGCAGCCAATGCTCTACGTGGGGTCCACCGGAACCCGAATGTGAAGACCGGTAGAGAATTGGTTAATTTACCGAAACCACTGGAGCCGGATTTTACTGCTGATGATGATCAGTTTTGGTTGTTGATACTTGTTCACATGTGAAAGGTGTTGGTAATTTTTTGCTGTAACTAATGGTGGTGGTGTATACAACATTACTGGTGCTGTACCTTATTGAGATTAAAAAGGTCAGTTATTTTCTAGAAAAATATATAGCAAAATATTACAATTACTCTAAGAGTAAATACATAATTACTCTACTAGATTGAATACACGATTTTTTTTTTTTTTTACATTTTGCAACTGAACATAGTGCTCAAGTATATGGAAAAAGAAAATTCAAAAAATAAAAAAAATCTTCCTTCACTTCGACCCATTTGTATTTGATCTTTAAACTATAATTATATACACTTATAATTTAACTAAACGCTCTATCTTTCTTCCATACACCTTTCTTCATTCTCGTTGTTACTCATGTATGTGCTTTCATATGATCATAATAGTTGAAAAGTACTTAATATTAACACGATATGAATATAGAGTTCATACATTTATTCTTTGATCATATAAATCGTTTTACATAAGTTCATCTGGTTACTTGAAATTCTTGAACCTGTGACGACAAAATGCAACAATACGGTAAGTTTTATTATTTTAGAAATATACCAATATGGTAATCTACCTTACGGGTGTAGCAGATAGTAAGTGTTGCGGGTAAGTTTATGATATGCTCCTCGTACTATCGACTCCGCCGCAACGCACGGGTCTCCCACTAGTACTAAAAGGTAACTGAATATGACGGTTTTAAACATCTAGTTTTCTCTACGTAATCATAGCTACGTCATTCTGTTAAAGAATCCCTAAAACAATTTTTCTCTAATCAAATTCGAAAATCTTCTATGTTAAGCATTGGTTTCTCAAAATGATTTCACCTATGTACATATAAGGAGAAAGTCAATTTAATCGAAAAGCAAAGACAACCTAATGAAAAATGAAAATAATTTTTAATTTTTCATTAAATGGTTTGGTCGAAAAAAAAAAGTTAAATCATCGTTTGATAACCAATATAGCCAATAAATTATGGTCTTCAAATAACAACAATCAAACCAAAGCAACTCATACTCACCCTACTTAAAAAAAATCAACAATGGGTAATAAATGGGGTTCAAAAATCCAACAAGTGATCTAACTTCATTACTAAATCATCAATCATCCATCTTTAGTTCTTGCCCACTAATCAAGTTTTAACTAGTTTTTGTTTTTCTTAATCCACACCCATATATCACCAAAGTTACCCTAACATCCAAATCCACTAACTCTATCTTTACTATAATCTTCAAATTTTAAGAACTTCTCCATATCTACTACATAAATGTAATAACTAGCAATTTTTTATAGATTTCAAGCCTTGTCTCAACCGGCTTATGTACCAGACACACTTCACAGTCCTTGTTATGTATTCTGGTAATTTAGTTTTTATTTTATACTTTTAATCGTAATTAAGTTTAAGCTATTAGTTAATTTGAACGAAATATTAATTTCGTTTATGTTTTATTTATGTCTCTAGTGATATAAATGTTGGCTAATTTGACGTAACCAGGTTATCATAATAGTTTTAAGGAAAAATTACAAGTTTTGTCCTTTAGACTAATACCACTTATCAGGCGGTGCCCTTTTTAACGAATTTTGACAAGTTTTGCCCTTTACTAGGAATTTTATTGCACGTTTTGTCCTTTAGGCTTAACCCAGTTAGATTTTCTTGTTAAATCTTGTCACCCAAGTAGGGCTGTAAACGAACCGAACGTTCAACGAACAGTTCATGAACCATTCGGCGAGAAGTTCGTTTATGTTCGTTCGATTAGCTTAACGAACGAACACGAACAAAAAATTTTGTTCGGTTAGCTTAGCGAACGAACACGAACACATGTCTTATTCGTTCGACTACGTTCGTAAACGTTCGGTAATATGTTCGTTTACGTTCGTTCGTGTTTGTTTGATTATATCAAAAAAATAATAAATAATAAACCTTTTATCTAAACATATTGAAAACTTGAAACCATATTTTTTCTAAGTAGCTAAAATTTGAACATTCTAAGACATTTTTGGGGATAATTATGTCTAAATTAGTTAAACTTGATTCATTGTTTGGTGGTCTAGTAGACTTCTTGTGTTTTGATTTATCATTTGATGGTTGTATTTAACTACTTATATTCAATGTTTAAGAATAATGGTGTTTTTATTTTTATTTTCAAGTTAAATGTTTGTTTGCGTTTGTTTTTATTTGCTTGCGTTCGTTTGTGTTCGAGACCAGTGTTCACGAACTGTTCGTGAACAACTGAATTTCCTTAACGAACGAACATGAACATAAACTTATGTTCGGTATATGTTCGTGAACAGTTCGCGAACATGTTAATTTCCTTGACGAACGAACACGAACATGGCCTTGTTCATGTTCATTCTTTTCGTTTACAGCCCTACACCCAAGGGTATTTTAGCCTTTTTACCCATTTATTTCAAGAGTCAATCCTAAAATATTTTGTTTTATTCTTTTAAATAATATTAAATAAATGGGTAAAAAGACTAAAATACCCTTGGGTGACAAGATTTAACAAGAAAATCTAACTGAGTTAAGCCTAAAGGACAAAACGTGCAACAAAATTCCTTGTAAAGGGCAAAACTTGTCAAAATTCGTTAAAAAGGACATAGCCTGATGACAAATGGTATTAAGAGGAAGGACAAAACTTGTAATTTTTCCTAGTTTTTAAATAGAGTCTTATTTGTATTGTTTGATAGAACTTATGATGTGATAATAAAGTTTTTGCATTTTAATTATACGTAAACACTAGTTAAAACATATCTAGCCTTTTTTTAGCTTCCATTTTATGTGATACGCAATGGGTTGCAATCTCGTCATGCATCAACTTGAAACGAGTTATTATTCACTCATGCATGAAAAAATGTTACATAAAGTATGCTAAAAATAGGTTTGGTAATTATATAAGTCGACCATTTTTGAAACTAGCACCCTTAAATGCTATATATAACTCGGAGTTTTTTCATCCTCACCCAAGTATATACTTAGTTTTGAGAATATTGGGTTTCTAATAAATAAAAATACAACTATGCGATACATCCCGTAATTGCAATAAGGACCACGTAATGATAATAAAAATCCACTAAAGTCACTGTACCAGTTGTGTGGAAGTTGCAATGTGACAAGTTTGGTATAAATGCTTGATGGTTGAACATTGGGACTTAACACACTCATAAAGCGATCTTCTTTAACTGCATGTTCCTGCCATGTTTCATTCCAGTTATTATGAATACTATTTTTATATTGAAGGTTTAAAAAAAGATTGAAATTCAACAAACAAGATAAGAGTTGTACCTCAAGCATAGAAAGTAGTACCCTGTTATTCGTTCTCTTCGGAAGTGAGACTTTCCACAACCATTTATAGTCTGATAAATCTCTTACAATTTCAAGTGAGTCACAACCTTGTGCTTTGAGAATAGCTATGCTTGATGGGAGGTCTGGCAATTCTACAAGGCTTTTGCAGAATGACAGATTGAGGAGCTTGAGACACGGGATTTGAGAGAGGCTGGAATGTAATCGGGAAAAGTCGTTATTACTTAGGTCTAGTACTTGTAGGTTTAATAACTCACAAAATATATCAGATGGGATGTCTCCATCTCCCAATTTGCACCAACTAAGATCCAGCTTCCTTAAACTTCTTAAGAGATGAAAGTTGCCCTCTATCCTTTTCAGTTTGCTACAACCACGTAAATCGAAAGAAACAAGGTTGGTACAAAATAGTCCGACTGACGGTGGGATTATTTCTATACCAGTATGATTCAAATCAAGGGTTACCAAGCTATCCATGTTCGACCGGATATCCGGAAACTGTTGAAGTTCACGACAATCACTGAGAATAAGAGTCTCCAATTTTTTCATCTGTATGATGGGTGGGAACCTTTTAAGTCTCTCACACATTCTCATGTTCACGAAAACAAGCCTTTTGTGATACCCGATTGATGTATGAATCTCTTCTAAACTCATACAATGTGATAAAATCAATCTTTCCAGACATGGAAGGCCTTCAAAATCTGGTGTCGTGATTAGGATTCCAGAGTATGAAAGATCAAGAATTTTTAAATTTGGTAGACTCTGTTTCAAGAAAAGTAGCAAAAGTCAAATAAATAATTAATTATATAACAACCTCTGTTCTGTAACATGCAAAGTATATTCCAATTGCTAAAAACATCATATAGTCTAAAAGTCTCCTCGATCCTCGCCCAAAAATCTACGCTCAGAATATTGTTATATTATAGACAACCTGTAATATTAAATTTATTATTACCTCTGGCAATATCATCAAAAGTTTCTTTAAAGCATTTGGCGTGCGTGTAATGTTGACTATACAGGAAACTGAAACTAAGCTAATTTGTCTTTAATCTACAGAGACAGTATGATATGTATTTCTCTTAATGAAATATGCAATATACACCTCTGTTTGTAGATGTGTCACAAACTCAAAACAACAACTAACTAAATGCAAATGAAGGGGTACCAAGCTAACCATGTTCGGCTGGATATCCGGAAACTGTTGAAGTTCACGACAATCACTGAGAATAAGAGTCTCCAATTTTTCCATCTGTATGATGGGTGGAAACCTTTTAAGTCTTGAACAGTAGCTCATATCCACGAAAACAAGCCTTTTGTGATATCCAATTGATGGATGAATCTCTTCTAAACTCTCACAACGTGATAAATACAGTTCTTCAAGACATGGAAGGCCTTCAAAATCTGGTGTCGTGATTAGGTTCCTTGATTCACGGAGATCAAGAATTTTCAAATTTGGTAGACTCTGTTTCAAGAAAAGTAGGAAAAGTCAAATAATAAATAATTAAGTATACAACAATTTCCTTTCACATTGGCATACTTGTTGCCCATGGACCATTGATCGATCATTTGGCAGGAGTTGTTAATTTATACACAAACTTAATATCTTATAATAACAACCTCTATAACATGCAATTGCTTAAAACATCATATAGTCTAAAAGTCTCCTCGATCCTCGCCCAAAAATCTACGCTCAGAATATGTTATATTATAGACAACTTGTTATATTAAATTTATTACCTCTGGCAATATCATCCAAAGTCAAATAAATCGGCAAGTATACAACAATTTCCTTTCACATTGGCGTACTTCTTGCCCATGGATCATGAGGCAGGAGCTCTTAATTTATACACGAATTTAAACTAGCATATGATATAACATCTTTATATCTTATAATAACAACCTCTATAACATGCATAGTAAATTCCAATTGCTTAAAACATCACATCATTTTTACATCATATCGTCTAAAACTCTCATCGATCTTCGCCCAAAAATCTAGGGGTCAGAATAGTGTATTATAAACAATTGGTTATATTAAATTTATTTACTTAGGGGGGTGTGGGTGCTCCGTGATGCAGCCTGGTGGGTGGGTGACCACGCGTGGAACACCGCCGCCGGTCATTGTGACCACGCGTGCTGGTGACCACGCGTTATCAAAGCCTCTCTTCACGAGTTATCGTTTTAACATCCGCAATCTTCTCACCACTTGGTTTGATCATGGCACCCCCACTAAAATCCATCACTAGTGATGGAACCAGGTTCAATGACGTGGCGGAACATGATTGGGTGTGGTGAGTGATGGAAAGTGGAGCATCCCCACCCCCTTATCATCAAAAGTTTCTTTAAAGCATTTGGCATGCGTATAATGTCGACTATAAAGGAAATCGAAACTAGGTTAATTTGTCCCTAATCTATAGAGAATGTATGATATGTTCATTTTGTGATTCATTTCACAGTTTTATTGCATTGGTTTGTGAAACAACAATACTCATCTACCTTATACCCATGCCAGAGTTCTTTTTGTTGGCTGAATGGCAACTCTAGACAACCAAGCTCAATTGGCTGAAAATTTGAAGGGAATGAAGATGCTGGATACTTATCGAAATGAATCCACCGAAGTTTCTTCATGTTTGCAACAACATCAGATAGACCTACAGCATCAGATAGATCCGGATCTCCATAAAACCAATGGAAAGCTAATACTTCAGTTTCCTGTGTTAATTAATCAAGGTAACCAAATTGTGTTAGTAACATTATACACAGGGGTCATTTGATGCAGATATAAATTAAATTTTCTATTGCAAAGTTAATTTAACCATTGGCGATGCATATGCCCCCATATCACAAAGGTATGCAATATCTTTCTTCTTCCAAATCCTGCTATGCTTTTCAGGATTATTAGGGTGTTCCCCTCTAACAATGTAGTGGGCCATTTCTTCTATCAAGTCATGCATCTCAAATATTCCATATTTTGGAACTTTTATGAGAGACTTTTGTACCAACACCTTTATCCCTATACCAGGGTGTAAATCACAAGCATCAAGCACCTTCATTGCCTTATCTTTATACACTCCCCTAAAGCAACATGCAATATCTAAGAATAACACTTTCTCAATAGCTGTAAGTCCATCATAGCTTATTTTGAGTCTCTTTGTGACCTCATCATCTGGGATATCTTTTAACCTGGCCAAGGCACACTTCCACTCATCCTTGTTTTTATCATATAGAAAAGAACCAAGAACTTCAAGTGCCAAAGGGAGCCCACCAGCATAAGAAACTAACTCTTCCGAAAGCATCTTGTAATCTTCTATAGGTTTATCCTTCCGATATGCATGTCTCCTAAAGAGCTCCATAGCCTCGTTATGTGATAACAAACTCACTTCATATACTTCGTCTGCATGGCGGGTTAGCAAATGCTCATCCCTGGTTGTAATTATTATCCTGCTCCCTTCACCAAACCAAGCATGAGATCCGGCTAACTCCTCTACTTGCTTACGATCATCAACATCGTCAAGAACAACTAAAACCCTTTTACTACGTAGCTTTCTTTCTATCATGCTTCTTCCTTCTAATTCACTCCCCACCACAACGTCTTTTGCTTTCAAAACAAGTGAGAGAAATTTTTCTTGCAACTTTTCCATCCCATGCTTGTTTGATTCCTCACGGATATTTTGAAGAAGGCAGTGAGCTTCAAATTGGTGAGAGAGTTCAGCATAAGCAGCAGACGCAAGAGTAGTCTTACCGCCACCTCCAACCCCCCATATTCCAACAATGCGTACACCATCTGACCCAATTCTCAACTTTGATTTCAGATCTCGCAAGCGAATCTCCATTCCAACGGGCTTTTTATTGACGTTTGCACTTACTGTAGGCAGCTTATTAGAAATTGTATCAACAATTTCTTTGATGCATTTGGCTTCATAGCTGCACAATGAGTAAATTAGGTGATGGTCTCGTTGCTAATTCAGAATGTACTAGTAAGTAGTAACCACTTGGCACCATGTATTAAACACATTCTTATAAATAATACAAATTATTAATGAGTTAGATCTAATTACAAATGTTAAAAATTAAACTATAACAATAGTAACTATATTTTACGAGTAAACTGCCATTTTGGTCCCTGTGGTTTGGGCAGTTTTGCCATTTTAGTCCAAATCTCAAACTTTTTAAATCTGGGTCCCTGTGGTTTGCATTTTGTTGCCATTTTAGTCAAAAACTCAAAATCTCTCATTTTTGACTGTTTTAAGGTCCCTTTTTTGTCTTTATCTGCAGGGGTAGTTTGGTCCATTTAATTTTCATTAAACCAATTCCTTTATTAAAAAACCCCAAATATAAATACCCCCTTATCATTCTCGTTCCCAATTACATCATCATCTTCATCTTCAACCCTGCCACACACACACTTTGGTGGTCTTTGTTTTTTGGCCAGAAGCACTTCTGGCCACTTATGTCTGCGCCGCGCAAACGTTTGGATGCTGCAGCTTGTTTGTTTTCTCGCAGACCTTTCATTGCGAGACCTCTTCACCACACAGACATTCACCCATGTCTTCTTGGCACAGACCTCTACCTCTTCTTGGCACAGACTTCTTCTTCTTCCACACCTCCACCCCCACATCCCCGCCACCACCTCCACCACCACATCTCCGCCACCACCGCCACCTGATACATCACCACCTATGTAGTTAATGCGGAAAAATATCGGATATCGGTCAAGGACCGATATTTGAGATATCGGTTATTGCGGTGGGATATCGGTGAGATATCGGTAATTTATAATACAGTGCATAAATATATATACATACATATAGAACCTATATAAATTTATATATATAACGTTAATTTTATACTTTTTATGCATAGATTTGTAAGTTTAAGGACCAAATGTAAACTAGTGAAAATAGAGGGGTTAAATGTTTATATACACAAACTAATAATATGCTTTTTATGTAAAAAATTACAAGTTTAAAGGACTAAATATAAACTAGTGAAAGATAGAGGGGTTAAATGTTGAAATACTTAAACTTATTAAACCCTAAAAGTCTAACACACACACGCAGCCGCTACTTTCTCCTTCTTCTCCCTGTCTCGCTGTTTACAACAGAAATTCCGGCAGAGGCGTCGGAATTGGCCGCCGGAGATCGCTATACGGTCGATATGTGGTCGATAAGTGCCAACATGTATGTTTCTTCTTCTGTTTTTAGCCTATTTGTTCAATTTTCACTTCTTAGTTGGCCTAACCGAGATTCTCGGCGAGACGACCGATATAACATATACAAAATATCGGCGATATATCGGTATTTATCGCCGATATTATCGGTGACCGAGATATAACCGATATAACACACCGATATTTTGAGCTAGGGCCGATAACCGATATATCGGTGATATAGCACCGATATATCGCCGAGATTAACTGCTTAGATCACCACCACCATCATCATCGGAGAGAGAGAGGGAGAGACCGTAGAGAGGGAGAGACCGTAGAGAGAGAGAGAGAGATCAGTGAGAGAGAGATACCGTAGAGAGAGAGAGAGAGGGGAGCGGCAAGAGATCATCATCATCGGAGACCATCAAAAACCCCCAAATCGTATTAGCGGAATATATTATATCATTTATTGTATTTAATGTAGATATAATCTCTCCCTGATTTACAGAGATATAGTTTCCTAGTTGTCCTATTGTAATCTTGTATTTATACCCTGCTGAGTATAATGAGAAGGCATCGATTCATACCTAATAACATGGTATCAGAGCTAAACTGCTCTATACCCTAAACCCCGCTGTTTCCTTTTCATCTTCTGGATCTCGATCCTCTGCTATTCACAAACCCTAGGGTTTCGACCCTCTGCTGTACACAGCCCTCTGCTGTACACAGCCGGCCTCTACCCTATTCTTCGATCCTGTACACAGCCCTCCTTGTTACCATGGGAGATAAAACTGAAAATTCCGATGCCAACACACCGAAACAGCTTGCCCCCTTGCATCCGGTTTATACCGTGACAGACATTCAGAATAAAGTTCCCGTACTAGATGGAACCAACGTCACGTACTCTGCGTGGGTAAAGCTTTTTCAGCTTCATGCACGTGGGTACGAGGTTTTGGACCATATCACTTCTGAACCGCCTTCTAAAGATGATCCCACGTATACTCAGTGGATGAAAATTGATGCTATCGTCCTTCAATGGATTTATAGCACCTTGTCTCAGGAATATCTCCTTCGGGTTCTCGAATCCGAATCCACTGCTCTTCAAGCCTGGAACAGAGTCAAAGCAATATTTCATAATAACAAAGGACCTCGATGTGTTGCCTTACAAACAAAATTCGTGAACCTCAAGCTAAGTGCCTGTCCTTTTTTGGAAGCCTATTGTCAGACCCTGCGTGATTTGGCTGCCCAATTGGATTATGTAGGCAGCCCTATGAATGAACAATCTTTGGTGCTGCAACTTGTTCGGGGTCTCCCTCGAGAATATGATACTATTGGATCCATCATCAACCGTGAAATTCCCTCATGGAACGAAGCCTGTGAGATGCTTCGTGGCGATTTGGAAAG
This sequence comes from Helianthus tuberosus, assembly GCA_030545235.1. Taxonomy (NCBI): domain Eukaryota; kingdom Viridiplantae; phylum Streptophyta; class Magnoliopsida; order Asterales; family Asteraceae; genus Helianthus; species Helianthus tuberosus. Next base: position 1,868,855 of record JARYGA010046105.1, read on the forward strand.
ATAAGCTGCTCGTGATGAAACCGCGCCCACTTCTGAGGCGCACGCGGCTGTTCAGCCTCATTCCCGTCGTGATGATCCCACCCGAGACAACCAACCCGCTCGTAACAACTCTGGTCCACCCCGGTTTGGTCAGAACTATGGTCCGAACCGTCGCGGCGGCCCACGTCATGATAACTCAGCCCACAGCCAAACCCATTCGAATGCTGGCCCACATCCGGGATCTGGAACTGGAAACTCTGGTCCGACCCGTTACAGGTCTGGGTCCGGTTCTAATAACCGAAATCAATCCAACCGCAACCCACCAAGACACTCCTGGAACCCATCCTTTTACCCACCGATGCCACCACCTTACTGGCCCAACTCGTTTTGGACCACACCACCACCCCCATGCCCATACCCCACCCAACCGGGTTGGGTTTCACCCTGGACAGCCCCGCAGCAGCAACAATCCTCTTCCACTGATCAGTCTGCATCTCAGGCTCATATAACTGATGTTAATCCCCTGGAACCGACTGAACTTGCTGAAGCTTTTAACACCATGGCTTTGGAACCCGAAAACCCCACTTGGTTCATGGATACTGGAGCATCCGATCACCTCACTCGGGACTCAGGTATGATTTCTCACTCGTGTAATTATTCTATTAAAAATGTGTTGGTGGGAAATGGTCATCGTTTACCAGTTGTTGGATCAGGCCACACCAGTCTTCCATCCACCTCTAAACCACTCCAACTTAAACACATACTTCACACACCCAACATCATAAAGAACTTAATTTCTGTTAGAAAATTTACCAGAGACAATTGGGTGTCTGTCGATTTTGATCCTTTTGGTTTTTCTGTGAAGGATTATCCGAGTGGGACGATCCTGAGTCGCCACGACAGTACCAGTAATCTCTACCCTCTCACAGATCTCAAATTGCCTGATGCTTCTGCTTTTGTTTCCACCAGCTCTCAAGGTTCCTGGCACAACCGTCTTGGACATCCTGGTTCACATGTCCTGGATTATTTAAGTAATAATAAGTTTATTTCATGTAATAAACAAAGTCGTTCGACTTTTTGTGACTCTTGCCAAATTGCTAAACATAAACATTTGCCATTTCATTTATCCAATTCTTGCACTGTTTGTCCTTTTGATATTGTCCATTGTGATTTATGGACCTCACCTATACTTAGCAAACAGGGTTACAAATATTATTTGGTTGTGATTGATGATTTTACCCACTTTACTTGGGTCTTTCCTTTAAAATTTAAATCCGAAACATACACCAAATTCACCCAATTTCATAAATATATTTCCACACAATTTCACCACCAAATAAAAAGTTTTCAATGTGACATGGATGGAGAATTTGATAATACTCAATTTAAACAATTCGCCTCTAACCATGGTTTACAATTTCGTTTTTCTTGTCCTCACACCTCCCAACATGTTAGTTGTCAATAGTTATAGGACCTAGTTGCAATTAACAACCGTTCACACTTGCATGTGAACACACATTATTTATTTTTTAGTCCCTCACTCTCCCTATAAGTAGAGTGGTTATTTACTCTTGTAAATGCACATTCAATAAATACAAGTTCGGTTTTCATACCATTCCCATTTACATGGTATCAGAGCTAAAGGTGTTTTAGCTCAAGAATATCCTCGTTCGGGTGACCATTTCCGGCTCTCAGTTTAGAAAGTTCGTAGTATGCTCTGTGGTTGCAGCTTAGTCTGACCTTCCACATCAGAAACGGATTTTCTCTTTCATACCATTTCCGGTCACCACCAGTTCTGTCCTTAAAAAAATCCGTTCCAGATCCGTTCAAACACACCCATTACTTCAGCTCACATCAAATATGTTCAAACACCCAAAACCACCACAACCCGTCACCTACTTTTTCAGATCTGTTCTTTTTTCCGGCGAGTTAACATACATCACCACCACCATCGTGTTCGCGATTGCCCGATCTACAAAACCCCTCAAAACGCGCCGCCGGTGGTTACTGTTCATCGCGAGTACTGTTCATCCGGTACTGTTCATCGTGGTTACTGTTCATCAGGGGGTACTGTTCATTCGGTTACTATTCATTGGGGTTACTGTTCATCGGGGTTACTGTTCATCCGGTTACTGTTCATCCGATACCGTATTTTTCCAGTTTCGTCGGAATTTGTTTCCGATCATTTCCGTGCAGTCGGTTTTCCGATCTGAGCAACTTTTTTGTTACTGCCTCGTTTTGCGTGCTCGTATTCCGGTTCAGTTTTTCAGTTTTCTGGTTTTTCTGTTTGAATATATTGTTGCAATGGAAGATAAGAGAAATCACGGTATTAGATGCACTAAGGAGGATTATGATTGGCTTCAACGGTTACTTGCCTTCGGGTCACAAAGTCCGCAGACCAACTCGGTATTCCCAGGTACGTTGTCTGGCTTTGACCTATCCTGGATTATTGATTCTGGAGCCACTCATCACATGACTGCGAATCAAGAAATTCTCACTAGCCTTCATAAAACCTCTCACCCACCGGTTAAACTTGCAGATGGTTCCTCATGCCCCGTACGCGACATTGGATCCATTCACAACCCAGAAAACCTAAAATTGTCTTCTGTTCTTCTTGTTCCTAACTTCCCTACCAGCCTTTTATCTGTCAGCCAAATTACTAAACAAAATAATTGTTCCGTTACTTTTTATCCTACTCATTGTACCCTCAATGAACTGGGTACCAACCGAGTCATCGGTACTGGTCTTGAATCAGGTGGTCTTTATCGGATGTCCTCATTGTCTCCTCCCGAAGCAAACATCTGTGAGTCTAGTGTCTTTGAAACTCATTGTCGGTTAGGTCATCCCTCTGTAGCCGTCCTAAGGCAAATGAGACCTGGCATCTCTATTCCCGATAACTTCCATTGTGAGTCATGTCAGCTTGGTAAGCATACTCGACGTCCTTACCCCCCAAAAGTGTCAAGCCGAACCATTTCCATTTTTGAACTAGTACACTCTGACGTATGGGGTCCATGTCCAGTTAAGACTCCATTGGGCTTTCAATATTTTGTTACCTTCATTGATGACTATTCTCGTGCTACATGGGTTTACCTATTGAAATCCCGTAGTGAAATCAACTCAATCTTTCATGAATTCCATGCATATGTCAAAACCCAGTTCAAAACATCCATCCAAACCTTACGCACCGATAATGCTAAAGAATATATGTCCACCGATTTCTCTACATTTCTCAAATCACAAGGTATTATTCATGAGACTTCTTGTGCACATACATCTCAACAGAATGGTGTTGCTGAACGCAAGAACCGCCATCTGTTGGATGTTACTCGCACACTCATGATTCATTCTCATGTTCCTCGTCACTTTTGGGGTGATGCTGTTCTTACTGCGGCTTATCTAATTAATCGTATGCCATCATCTATTCTTCATGGTCAAACCCCGTTCTCTGTTTTATTTCCTAGAGGAACTCCATTTCCTCTTGAGCCCCAAACTTTTGGATGTGTAGCTTATGTCCATGATCATCGTCCCGGAGTCCCTAAAATCGACCCTCGAGCCATTCGTTGTGTCTTTGTTGGTTACTCGCGTGTCCAGAAAGGTTATCGGTGCTATAGTCCTTCCCTTCGCCGATACTTTACCAGTGCTGACGTCACTTTTGATCCGTTGCGTCCTTTCTATCCAGAAGCTACCATTCCAGTTTCTGATCTGTTTCCTGACCCTGATATACCTGAGTCTCACATCATCCCCATCTTTCCTGTAACTCCTGTTCCATCTATCCCTCAGGTCTCAGACACCACAAACCAGGGTCCTACTACTGAGGGCCTACCAACCGATCCCCCGCCATTATTCTTTACATATGCTCGGCGAGGAAAGGATCACACGTCAGCAACCATTGATCCCCAACCTACCCATACCTCTGGTACATCCTCCGTTCAACCTGCCATGTCTGAACCAGATACATCCTTGCCAGTTCCTACCCATACTACCCCGGATATCCCTTCGGATACACCTGCTTATGACCCTCCTGGTGCCCCGTATCCCGATATACCTATTGCCTTTCGCAAGGAACCTAGACACTCCACTCGTTATCCCATCCAGGATTATGTTGCCTACACTCATCTTTCTACAGAGTCTCATGCCTTCACCACTTCCCTGGATTCCTACCCGATTCCCAAAAATGTGATGACCGCTCTGGCTCACCCAAGATGGCGACAAGCCATGGAAGACGAGATTGGGGCTTTAAAAGCCAATCAGACTTAGGACCTAGAACCACTACCTCCTGGTAAGCGTGTTGTTGGTTGTCGTTGGGTCTTCACAGTTAAACTTAACCCTGACGGAACTCTACATCGTCTGAAAGCTCGTCTGGTAGCTAAAGGTTACTCTCAGGCTTATGGTATTGATTATGACGAGACTTTTTCCCCAGTTGCCAAAATGCCATCTGTGCGTATTTGTATTGCTCTTGCTGCCATTCATCATTGGCCGCTCTACCATCTTGATGTCAAGAACGCCTTTCTCAATGGTGTTCTTGAGGAGGAGGTTTATATGGAGCAGCCACCAGGGTTCATTGTTCAGGAGGAGGCCTCAAAAGTATGCAGACTACGTCGGTCCCTATATGGTCTTAAACAGTCTCCAAGGGCATGGTTTGGTCGTTTCTCTAATGTTTTGGGAGAATTTGGAATGGTTCGTAGTACATATGATCACTCTGTATTCTTCAGACATCATCAGGGACGAAGGATCATCTTAGTTGTTTATGTGGATGATATCATAATCACAGGGGACGATGAAGAAGGAATTACCAAGCTCAAACAGTTTCTTCATTCTCAGTTTCAGATTAGTGACTTAGGTCGGCTACGGTACTTCCTTGGCATAGAAGTATCACGTTCTCCACAGGGAATACTTCTCTATCAACGAAAGTATGTTCTTGATATGCTAACTGAGTGTGGCTTGCTGGGTTGCAAACCTGTTGACAGTCCTATGCTTTCTACAAGGAAGCTTCTTCCAGAGGACGGAAGCCCAATGAAAGATCCTGAGCGATACAGACGATTGGTCGGAAAACTCAACTACTTAACTGTCACCCGACCAGATATCTCCTTTGCCGTCAGTGTCCTAAGTCAGTTCATGGCTACTCCGTACACGGGACACTGGGATGCTGCTCTTCGTGTCTTAAGGTATCTCAAAACCACACCAGGTCTAGGGATCTTATATTCTGATCAAGGTCATTGCCGTGTGGGTGCTTTTACAGAAGAAGGAGATGGTCGTATATCTGGATTTTCAGACGCAGACTGGGCAGGTTGTCCTATTTCTCGCCGATCCACCACTGGGTATTGTGTTTTCGTTGGAGGAAATCTTGTGTCCTGGAAGAGTAAGAAGCAACATACCGTATCCAGATCAAGTGCCGAAGCAGAATACAGAGCCATGGCAGATGTAACATCAGAGATGATATGGGTTCGCCGTCTCCTTAGAGAACTCGGGGTTATCTCTGATGACTTGATGCGATTATATTGTGATAATCAATCAGCTATACATATAGCCAAAAATCAAGTATTCCATGAGAGAACTAAACACATTGAGGTTGATTGTCACCTAATTAGAGATCGGATAGTCGGCACTCAAAAGGATCCTCCATCCATCCAGCCAATTCATGTTAAAACAGAATTCCAACTAGCGGATATCTTCACAAAACCACTCCGAAAGACTCAAATAGACTTCAAATGTAACAAGTTGGGCATGATTAACATCTATGCTCCAACTTGAGGAGGAGTGTTAGTTGTCAATAGTTATAGGACCTAGTTGCAATTAACAACCGTTCACACTTGCATGTGAACACACATTATTTATTTTTTAGTCCCTCACTCTCCCTATAAGTAGAGTGGTTATTTACTCTTGTAAATGCACATTCAATAAATACAAGTTCGGTTTTCATACCATTCCCATTTACACAACAAAATGGGACAGCTGAACGCATGATTCGCCGCCTTAACGAAATCATGCTTTCTCTCCTCACCCATGCCTCCTTACCACCTCAATATTGGGTGGAAGCCTTACACACATCCGTGTACCTTCACAACATCCTCCCGTGCAAACCCATTGGTTTTCGAACCCCCACTGCTGCCTTATACCTCAAAAACCCCGATTATGCACACCTTCGCGTGTTTGGTTGTGCCTGTTACCCTAACCAGTCCGATACTCGTCCTCACAAACTTGCACCACGATCCTCACCATGCGTTTTTCTTGGCTACCCTGCGGATCACCGCGGTTACCGGTGCCTTGACTTATCCACCGGCAAAGTCAGCATCTCCCGTCACGTCACCTTCAATGAACTTGAGTTCCCGCTCTCCAAAACTTTTAAACCTCAACCTATGTCATACACATTCTTGGAATCTGACCCTTCCCCCATAATATTTCAACAACCCATGGCCCCATCTCCCAACGCTATACCACCTTCCGCAACCTCTCCAACCTTTCCTCCCTCACAACCGACCTCACCTCCGCCCACCCAACACCCCACGGCTCCAACGGCTGTCTCCCAGACCCAACATCCATCATACACCCTTAGACCACCACCCACTTTCACATATTCCCGAAGACCACCTCAATCTCGAACCCAACAACACCCACCCCATACTTCGGCCCAATCCTCATCATCCAATCCACCACCATTTACATCTCAATCAACCGCCCAACCCAACCCAGACCCAGTTCCTTCCAACCCTATCCCAACACATCCTATGATCACTCGGTCTCGTGACGGGACATCCAAACCAAAGGCCCCATTTAACTTAAATGTTGAAACCATCTCACCTTTACCAAAGTCTCACATTGATGCCCAGTCTGATCCACATTAGTCCGATGCTATGAAAACTGAATACACGGCTTTAATAGATAATAACACGTGGGATCTTGTGCCTCGGCCTCCCGATGCCCACATGTATGTGGCTGTTTCGCCACAAGTTTCATGCAAATGGCACTTTGGAAAGATATAAGGCCCGTCTTGTGGTAAATGGAAAATCCCAGCAGGTTGGCATTGATTGTGATGAAACATTCAGTCCAGTAGTTAAACCAACTACTATTCGCACAGTTCTCAGCCTGGCCGTTTCAAGATCTTGGCCTATACATCAGTTGGATGTTAAGAACGCATTCCTACATGGGGATCTCAACGAAACGGTGTATATGTTTCAACCACCAGGGTTTATCGATGAGCGTAATCCAAAATTTGTGTGCAAGTTAAACAAATCGTTATACGGGCTTAAACAGGCATCTCGGGCTTGGTACCACAAGTTTGCTACTTATATTATTTGCTGTGGATTTCAGACATCCACATCTGACAGCTCCTTGTTTATCTATAAAAAGGGCAACGACATGGCTTACCTCCTGTTATATGTGGATGATATTGTTCTCACTGCATCTAATAATCGTCTCTTACATCATTTTATCACAGCTATGTCTCGGGAATTCTCTATGACTGATCTTGGCAGGTTACATCATTTCTTGGGCATTGAGGTCACTCATAATTCTGGCAGCCTTTTTCTCTCACAGCGTGCCTACATTCAGGATATTCTAAGTAGAGCGAAAATGGACAATTGCAAACCTTGCCATACGCCTGCCGATACCCCATTCAAAATCAGTGCTTCGGATGGTGCACCTCTTTCAGACGGGACTTTATATCGCAGTTTTGCGGGCGCTTTGCAATATCTTACTTTTACTCGCCCGGACATCTCCTATGCTGTTCAGCAAGTATGCCTCTTTATGCATGCTCCACGGGAGCCTCATTTTGCTTATCTCAAACGCATACTTCGCTGCCTCAAGGGCACTGCTGATCATGGTTTGCACTTAACCCCCTCCACTACGACGAATCTCACAGCTTATTCAGATGCTGATTGGGGGGGTTGCCCTGACACACGACGTTCGACGTCCGGCTACTGTGTCTTTCTCGGGGACAATTTGGTATCTTGGTCCTCCAAACGTCAGCCCACCATCTCGCGCTCCAGTGCTGAAGCGGAATACAGAGGGGTCGCGAACACTACAGCTGAGTTATCTTGGATTCGCAACCTTCTTCTTGAGCTCCATCTTCCGGTTACACAAGCATCGATTATTTACTGTGATAACATTTCTGCCATGTACTTGTCACAAAATCCGGTTCAGCATCAACGTACCAAGCACGTTGAAATTGATATCCATTTTGTTAGAGAGAAAGTTCGTCTTGGAGCTGTTCGAGTTCTGCATGTTCCTACAGAATATCAATATGCTGACATCTTCACGAAAGGTCTACCACGTCTTCTGTTTGAACGTTTCAAGTCCAGTCTTTGCATCCGGCCGGCTACTGCTTCGACTGCGGGGGGCTATTAGCGGAATATATTATATCATTTATTGTATTTAATGTAGATATAATATCTCCCTGATTACAGAGATATAGTTTCCTAGTTGTCCTATTGTAATCTTGTATTTATACCATGCTGAGTATAATGAGAAGGCATCGATTCATACCTAATAACAAATCGGAGATCATCAAAAAACCCCAAATCGAACCCCAAATCGGAGATCATCAAAAAACCCCAAATCGGAGAGGGAGCGGTGGGTGGTTGTGGTTGTGGTGGTAGATGAAGGCAGACGGGGGTGGGTGGTTGTGGTTGTTCTTGGCGGTAGATGCGGCCGAGGAGAGAGAGAGAGACGGTGGTGGCGGTGGTGTAGTGGTGACGGTGGTGGTGGTGGTGGTGGTGGGTTTGAGGTGGTGCTTGGTGGTGGTGATGAAGGCAGAGAGAGGGATCAAGGGAGGAGAGAGATCTGTGGAGGAGAGAGACTGTGTGTTGTGTGTGTGTGAGAAGTGGTTTATGTATAATAAAAAAAACAAACCCTCTTCTCTTTGCACACTGCAGACATTTGGTCCACCTCTTCTCCTGCAGATGCCTGCAGATGTGGTCCGCAGACTGCAGACCTTTTCCTGCAGAAAAAAACAAACACCACCTTTCTCTCTATATTCATTCTTTAATAGACTCTGCCACACGTATACATCATCATCTTCGACTCTGCCACACGTATACATGTTCAAATAGTAAAGTATTTCGAAAATTGATATTCATTCTTTAATATGACAGATATAGAAATTAGGTTTCATTTTTTTTAAGTCAAACTCAGCCTGAGTTGACCAACTAGATCCGATTCCGCCAGAGTCGACTGCTTGATTGATTCCTAGTAATTAGGTGGAGTTAAAGAAAATCGTCTGAGCAACCTATGCGATTACGACCTTGTTTTACAATATTGGTTAGATCTATTTAAATATGTTAAAAAGTAAAAAATTACGATTGTAACTATTTTTTCAGTAAACCCGACTACTTTCAAATTATGTGACCCGCTGTCAAGTGTCAACAATAAAAACAAAACTTAAATCTACTCGTTGCAAATATCTTAAGCATAAAAATGTTTTAAATAAAAAAAAAAGGAATGTTTTAAATAAAAAAAAAAAAGAGAAAATTACCTGTTTTCATCGATGACCCATCCAGAAAGGTTGCCTGCCTTTTCCAGAGCATTTCTCCATGATTCAATTTTTTCCTTATTTTTCTTCTCATGTTTGGAAAATGCTTTTCTATATTTCCCCTTTTGATTTCTCACATCCGATGGATTCACGTGATAAAATATGGGAATCACGATTTGGCCTCTGGTGTCCACGCACTCCATAATATGTGCAAGCTCGTCCAAGCACCAAGATGAATCCGCATAGTTTTGAGAGAATACAACAAGGGCGATGCGTGATTCTTGGATAGCTTTCAAGAGGGCTGGACCGATTCGCTCACCCCGAGGAAGTGTTTCATCATCCTTGTATGTTTGGATTCCTCGTTGTACAAGATCCTTGTGGAGATGATCCACAAAGTTCTTGCGGGTGTCTTCTCCTCTAAAACTTAGAAAGACCTCATGTTTCAATGAGTGAGAAGAGGAGGATGATGAAGATGCCATTGATCTGTAGATCAGAATTTGTTTGGAATTAGTATAAAAGCAAGAATATGAATCTGCCATTAAAACTTTACTTTTTTTTTCTTTCCCAAAAGTGAAGCAGAATACTATTTTTTTCAGAATACTAAATCAAATACTTAAAAAACTAATGATACTGCACCTGCTTTGCACGTCTTCTTCTTCGGAAGACATTGGGCTGTGTTGTTGACGGTGATCGGAGGAGCCTCTCATGAAGAAAACGGAAACGATGTAGTAGAAGGTGACACCGGCGGCGAGTAAAGTGAAGAAAGTAGTGGGAGAGAGTCCGGTGATGGCTTCTTTGAGAGTCTCCATACGTTCAGCAGCCATTGTTGATGATGAGTGTTTTGATGGTCTTGTTTCTCTGGTTCAAAGTCTCCTAGTGTGTATGTGAGTAAATACATAAAGACATATTGTTTAGGTTGGTACAAATCTTATCCTTATCAAGTATTTGCGTCTTTTACACAATATATGTGGATGAAATGAAATTAGTCGAAGGTTCTTGGATCCCTTTATCTTTGTTTGACCTTTGTTGACCAACTATTACTTATATCTCAAAATGCTCCTTAGTTTACTTTTATCACAAAAAGATTATCACAAAAAGCTTATCACATGTTTAAATCCGAGTTGTTGACAAGCTAAGCTACTCACAAACCCCTCCAGATCATCTAAAAATAAGGTTGTTTAATAATAAAGTTTGACCCATGTCACGAGCCTAAATAAATTAAGTTTATTAGGCTGCACGGTATGGTCCGTCCCCCATCCCTGTCTTCACCCGGCGCCGGCGTCACCCCATCCCGCCCCCCTCCGTCTTCATCCCGTCCCCGTCTTCAGCGTCGGAATATCGACGTTGAGGACGATCCAAATGGTGGGCCCCCTTTTCTTTGTTTGTTTGTGAATGGGGTTTGTACATTAGGCTTTAATACTTGTACATAGTTTTGTGGGGTAGGATCATCTAGCACCATCCTCTCATACCCTCTAGTTTAGTGGGATGGATCATCCTTGGGAGGACTATGACGTGGCGCCTACGTGGCGGATCATCCTCCCTTGGAGGACCATCACCATACCATCTAGTCTTTTTTTATTTCATCTTTACTTTATATACTGAATAAATGTGTGTGTATATATATATTTACATAAATATAACTTTTAATTATAAAACTAGTGGGTTATCACCCGCGCTCCGCAATGGGTTCGGTACATAGAAAAAAAGTAAAACGCGAACTTAACGATAAAAAAACCATATCGCAATGGTATATTTAAAAATCATGAAAAAATTATGTCATTGTATACGAATACAAGTTATTCGAACAAAATTCACCCTAAAATATATATAAAGATAAATACGACGGTCGTGCATTACAACGAGTCGGTTTAAATATAGATAAAAAACACGTCACAATGGTGTATTTAGAGATGAGTGTTGAGCTCTCATAAGCTAAATGAGCTTGAGCTCGAGCTTAGATGGGCTCGGGTCATTTACCCCTAATTAAAACATAGCATTTGAAGTGATCCTAGTTGTAAATTGTAGGTTTAGACACTGGTAGGAGATGATGAAGACCGTGCGAAAGTTGTAGAGTGGTGGTGGTTGAGCGGCTGCGGTGGTCAACCACCACTCTGGTGGTGTTTTTTGGTGGTTGTCTTCAAACTATGATATCAAATCTGACTTTGTAAATGTGTTTGTATTTAATTGTTGTTATTAGGGTTTAATAAGTGTGTTATAGACACCATGTTATACTCTTAACCATACACTAACAAAATATTACATTTGATCTAATATAATAGTATATAAAAATAAGTTCAAAGTAAAATTACTATAAAATTAGAATACGGGTTAAAAAAAAAAAACTAAGTAAATCTATTAAAATATTATAGTATTACCAAATCTTATATGTTATTGTGAATTGTGGTGTTTAAGGGTTAATTATCTGGTTTCGAACATGAAAATAAGGATCCAAGAGAAATCAGAATGGCCCACATAAAGAAAGTAAATATTATTTATGCAATTCATCTTCTAGCCGCATGGTACCTATGGAAAAATTAAAACAAAAAAAGTTTTCGAAGATACACTCACAAATCCGGGCATGTTGGTGGAAAAAATAAAAGAAGAATCGTTTGACTGGATAAAGTTAAGATCAAGGCATACGGGAGTAACATGGAGCGAATGGCGGAGTTTCTCATTTTGGAACAATGTAGTCTAGAGACTGATAATTATAGACCGGAATTTCTCTAGATGTAATGTATCCATGATTGTACTCTTGACACGAAGATTCGATATATAGCACCTTGCTATGTGTCGTATCTTTTGTTTTGGTTGAATAAAGTTTTGTTGTTGCTGTTCAAAAAAAAAAATCTGGTTTCAAACTTATTAAATTGTAAACCGAACTGAATTAGAATCGTTTAAAACCAAACTTAATCACATGTTCGCCTATTCGGTTTAAAATTGAAACCATAATTTTAGAATTCGAGTCGGTTTCAAACAAATAAATCGAATATCAATTAATGGTTATTAAAGTTTGTTATTTATGGGGAGAATCAAAATAAAAGTTAATTTTGCCTAACTAGATAACAAGGATCTTGAACTTTCATTTTTCAAATCAATCGATAAAATGAAAATGTAGGTAAAAAGAAGGGTGTAATGGTATTTTTGGAATATCCTATTTTTAAATGTTCATAACTTTTTATATGACATTATTTAAAAAAAAAAAATTGCACCATAAACTCGAGTATCTTTTTATTTTTAACTTGAGTACCCTTTTACTATATAAAATATGTCAGCTAAAAAAACCCAAAAAATGTGTTGTATTTCTATGTTTTATAGCATTTTCGTGTTGATTTTTTGATGTGGATTTTTGTGTTTAATTTTTTGTACTAGATTTTTTTATGCTACAATTTTTGTGCTGGATTTTTTGTGTTTAGTTTTTTGTACTTGATTCTTTGTGCTACATTTTCTATGCTTGATTTTTTGTACTAGATTTTTTTTCTACTGATTTTTTGTAATAGATTTTTTGTGTTATATTTTTTTGAGAATACAAAAAGGTGAAAGTTTGTGTTTTAGGATCAAAATGTCTTTCCATCCTACTTATTTGAGAAAACAAAAAGGTGAAAAAGTTTATATTTTAGGAGCAAAATGTTCTTCCATCCAAAGTGTTTCATGTTATTTCTACAGTCATTTTTATACTACTTAGACAAAACTCATTTTTTTATTAATCCTTCCCTTGTTATTTAGCCCAATTTTCTTTTATCCTAAGTCCTAACCCAATCCAATAATAAATAATTGAAAAAGAATAAAATAACTATTAAGTTTACCGAATAACATTTTGATTTCTTTTCAGTTTTGAATTTTTAAAACTTGTTTATCAGTTTCACAAAAAAAAAAAAATGAATTTGTGAACACTTATTGCCTATCAACGACTTTATCACAAAATGTGGACAGAATTAGTCGAGAGTCTTTGGATTCCTTTTATCTTTTCTTTGTTGACCGACTATTTTTATTATAAAACGCTCCCGTTATAAAACTTAATTCTTTATTTCTCAAATTATGTTTAATTATTTGCGTACTAGTATTAAGCCCCTGCAAATTGTGTTAAGTAGTAGCAATACTATATCATTGTCAGCGACCACCAACACCGGAAAAACTAGTAAAAACAAAATAAATAAAAACGGGAAAAAATAACGTCGAGCGAAAAGCAGACGTAAAATCTTTGAATCACGCACGCTCGTTGCTGAGAAACTAAACCGAAACGTAAAACAAAGAATAAAATATCTAAGTCCATCCAGGACCCGCGTGTTGGACGAACTTGTCAAACGCAGAAAAATAGATGTGACGCGACGGGCCAGTCAAATGGGAAAAAAATATACGAAAAAATGTTGAACCCCACACGCACGTTGCGGTGCGTTAACTCACAAAATTTAGAACAAAACGAAAGACTTGGGAAAGATGAAAAATATGGTGGACCAAAATTGAAAATAAAAAAGAGTTGGGATTAAATTGCAAAAGATGAAAAACTTTGGGTTAAAAGTAAAAAAAACAAAGGGTCTAAATTTCAAAATTGAAGTTATTTATTAATTTTAGATAAAGATAAGTATAAAAATAAGTGATATATATATATATATTGGTTATTAATTAATATTAATATTAAAATAAATTTATTAAACAAATATAAATAAAATTTATACGGTTGAAGGAGAGAACGTCATATGTTAATATTTGGAGTCTTTTATTATAAGTTAGTTACATAAAAAGGTCACCACATGCTTACAAGAAGGTGTGAAAAGATTTGTGTGGTAAATGGAGTAGCATTGACGGTTGGATCTTGCATTGAGGCATATGGTCGGACGAAATCATCTAGAACAAAACCTACAACTCTTAATGGCTACAATTGGTTTTCTGGTCTAATGGTATTGGGTGATAGTAAGACTTTAGGATCTTTAAGTTCTCAGGTTCAAACCCGATTTTAAAACAAAACCCACAACTCTTAATGATGTTAACAATTACAACTGGTCATCTGGTCCAATGACATGGGATGATAGTAAGAGTTTGGAATCTTTAAGGTCTGAGTATCAAACTTGATTCAAGGGGGGGGGGGGGGGGGGGGTATTGGAACATAGATGGATGTGTTTTACACGCCGTTAAAAAATAAGAACCACTGGAACATGGATGGATGTGTTTCTTAAGCGATCCGCTACCGATTGACGTCCCTTGCCACACGGCAAGTGTCACACCCCAACCGATGGCGGAAACATCGGGGTGCGAGCACTAAGCGTTCAGATTGCTCATGAGAATTCCATAACACTATTGTTTCAATAAAGATTAATTGATTTCATGCAAACGTCAAACAAACGTCATCACAAGTATCTCCTTACAAACAAAATTGTTTCAAATTGTTCAAAAGACTAAATTATCTAGGCGACGTTTCTAAGCATCTCCTAGCTTGATTCCATGCATTCCAACATGTATTAAAATATCAATACAAAAGTATTGGCTAGTATACAAGTTTGATAATAGAATAATAGATTAAAACAACTAATATCCACAATGTAAGTAATAAAATAGTTTCAGCCGTGCTAGTATCGCAGTCCACGCAGTGATAGCCCAAGTATCCCGATGCTTTAGTGTTTACCCAAGACTCAAGGTAAACTAGAATCCTCCTAACAATACCCCCGAGAATAGTGGGAGAGGTGCATCTCCTATAGCGGCACTATTGTTAAGGCGGAACTACACACTCTGGATTAAACGTCACATAACATAAAGAATCAATAATCAAGAATCACAAGTTTCATGTTCACATAGGATAGAGTTCAAGTTTCAAAAGTTTCAAGTTTCACTTACATAGAATACATGTTACACCCCAAAAGTTTAAAGTAAAAGGGGATCGAGTATACTCACAGTGATTGCTTAACAGTATAGACTGCTATTGGATCAAATGGAGCTCTTTTTAGGATTAGCCTGATTAGATTACAATAGGATAAGAGTCAGGCAGAATAACGAGATTGCATAAGTGTCAAATCAGTCACTGGATCGGATGGTTGTCCGATCAGACGGCTGTCCGATCGGATTGCCAGTCGATCGGGTGGCCATAGAGCAGGTGGGATAGGTGGCTGCCCGATCGGATGGCTGTCCGATCGGGTGGTCACTCGATCCAAGTGCATTGAGTTGATAAGTGTACTAGTCATCTTGATCGGATGGTCGCTCGATCGGACGGTTGTCCGATCGGGTTGCCACTCGATCAAGACTTCCAAAGTTTCCAAGTCTCAAGGTTACAAGACAAGTGTCAGTCGATCGGGTGGTTGTCCGATCGGACGGCTGTTCGATCGGATTGCCGCTCGATCGGGCGATCCTTGTTCTTGTTTGCCATTTTTGTAAAATTTCTAAGTTTCTAGGTAAGCGGTGACGGCACGACACGTACTGTGACAACAGGAAACTCCTTAGCACACAGTCGTTCTGATTGGGTGGGAACCACCCCTGTCCGATCAGTCGTCCGTTCGCAACAAGTTTATGTCAGAATCCGTTCCATGCTCGTCTTCTCTGGTAATAACTCAGATCTAAGCCAACTTTAGACTATTTATCAAGTCTATAGTCCGTTTAGACTCAGTTTCCACCGAGTAAAGTAAGAGTTTGAGGAAAAGATGAAGAATAACTCAAGTTCTTATATGAAAAGTCTAGATTTAGCTTAGATTTAGTGTAAAAACGCATGAAATATCTTAGATCTGAGCTAGATCTTGCTAAGAATGACATCACATGGCAGTTTGTACAACCCCCATGATGACATCACCCTCAGGAACTCAGATCCGAGAGATTTCACGGTGAAAAGTGTGATTTCAAGTGAGAATCACGTAGAGGATGATGCGTAGAGCGAGAAAGTACAAAGATCTTATGCAAAACGTACCGAAATCAGCAAGAAAAAGGAGAAATGAGGAGATAGCGCGTCTGGTCGAGCAGAGCTGTCACATCACTGAAAATGGTGATTTGACAGGTCTATTTATATTGTGAGAGTGTGTGAATGAGGCAAGGTGTGCACGGGTCGGGTGGTAGTCCGATCGGATGGCCATCCGATCGGGTGGTCATCCGATAGGGTGACAATCCGATCGGGTGGCAATCCGATCGGATTGCCACTCTGGCCAATCCATCCCTTCCGCGTTCCCTGTCTTTGATTCGTTTTGCGAGTTATATTAAGCGTTGCGTTGTGTATGGTTTGGGTAGAAGTATCTCATAATTAGATTACATCATAAACACCAAAGTCTCAAAATTTCATAGATTCCGTCAGTGACAAGGCTCCAGTCTCTCGTTCAACCAAGAATCAAGTTTCACGAGTCTAAGGAGTCAAGCCCCAAATAAGTTTAAAGAGTCAAGAATCATAGTTTATCAAGTTTCAAGAATCAAGAGTCCAAGTATAAAGTATCAAGAATCAACAATAAGAATCTAGCTTTCATAGTATAAAGGATCAAGTTTCTAGTTTTATCATTAAGAATCAAGTGTCTAGACTAAGCATCAAGAGTCAAGTGTCAAGTCTCGTAGTTTAAGTATCAAGAATCAAGTTTCCAGAGTAAAGTATCAAGTATCTTAGTATTAAGCATCAATATCAATAAGATTCACACCAAAAGTATCAAAGCATCAACACCATATAACTACAGGGACCAAAACTGAAAATTGATAAAAGTTCAGGGACTAATTCTGTCAAAAGCCTAAAGTTTGGGGACACTGGGCGTTACAGTAGGGGTACACTATCAGACAAGGCGTGGCTAGGGGCGGGGTGGGAGCGGTGTGGGTAGAGTCATGGCGTGGAAGATGGTTGAGGTGGTGGGTCCCATGCTTCAACTAATAAAACTCTTTCTTCTTCTTTTTTTAACTTTTTGATATTTCGTGAAAGGGGTGAAACCATAGTAGATGTTATTGGAAGAAAGTCAAGGAGAATGAGGTTGTGATGTGTCGGTAAAATGACAACTACTTTATGACGTGGTAGTAATGTGAAGTGAAAAAGCGTGAACCCATAATAGATAGCGTTATAAAGGTGTAGCTTTTGCTCGTTTAATAACTCTTTAACTTAATTTACAAAACTAAATAGATAAAATGAATAGGACATGCATGGTTGACATATTTAAAAATAGAATAGTAAATTTATATATTAATGGTCATTTAGGGTACTGAAACTAAGTAGTTATCTCCGTAAAATAATGTGAGTTTAAGCCACACAAACTATATATTTTATGAATTTTAGAGGTAAATTATCATAAAATTGGTGTGTTCACTGTTGGGATTGAACCATACCAAAGGAACAGATAATAAAAGCCAAAACTGGATCAGAGCAGTGGATCCAGAATAAGCAGATGTTATGTATACAAGTCTCTCCCCTTGAAAGTGGTTTCAACATCTGCTGACCTCCTATCTACTGATCGTACAAACTGCTGACCTACAACTGCTGATCAAGTCAAAGACTGATGAAGACTAAAGCCTTGATGTTCTATCTACTGCCTTAGTCAAGCACTGTTGGGTTGTATCAAGTGCTGCTGGGATTACATCAGTGGAAGGAATCAGCAGTAGTTTAGATATCTTTATGTAATGAATTGTAATAGCAGTAGTTAGCATAGCAGCACTTGTATAGATCAGATGTTAGAGTTTGTTAGGAGGTTAGATGTCACTTTCATGGTGATGTCAGCAAAGATGCTCAGTGGTTTGCTCGTGCCTATAAATAGAACAGTGCTCTGTACTGTTCTATAACCTCTTTCACCATCTTCTTCATGCACGAACAAATCACAGTGAGCTCAGGCCGAGGGGGAGTTTGTTACATACTTGCAATTGTAACTGAATCTTGTAATAAATTCAAGCATTCGGTTCAATGTTAAACTTGTATGTTAAAAGCAATTCTCCTGTTTGATTGTGAAAAGTTTGCTTCCATTACATTCCGCTGCACGACTCATTCATAGATCATTTAAATTCAAATGTAAAACACAATCAAAACCAAACTCAGATCCTAATAATTGGTATCAGAGCTTGGACAGTCAAATTTGATTTAACAATCATTTTGACATAAATAGTTCAGCTCATAATCGTTGATACTGATAGTTTGTTCGTTTTGTTGAAAAATGGAGCAAGGTTTAATCACCATCAAAGTTGATTAATCAGTGCCTGTAAAACAACCAGGATGACGTCACAATCACAAGATGATAAGAATAAGATTGGCTCTCTTTTCAAACCACCCATGCTTAAACGTAATGAATACAACATCTGGGAGAGAAGGATGGGTCACATCCTTGCTCAACAGAACACTGGATGTTGGAGGTCTGTTGTTTTTGGTCCCCATGTTCCTATGGTGCCAAGTGCTGAGGATGCAAAGAAGTTCATACCTAAACCAACTGAAAACTATACTGAAACTGATTTTCAAAAGTTCGAACTCGATGCCAAAGCATTTAGCATCATAGCATCTGCATTACCCAATGAGATCTATGCTGGACTGTTACATTGTAACAGTGCCAAAGAGCTATGGGATGCACTGAAGGAACAGTTTGGGGGAACAGAAGAAGTTATTGAAAACAATAGGGAAATTCTGAATCAGCAGTATGAAACATTCTGTCACATCAAGGGTGAATCATTGACTCAGCAGTTTGAGCGATTCAGTTGTCTCATTAGTGAACTAAGGCTTGTTAAAGTAACATTTCCAAATTCAACTCAAAATAGCAGGTTCCTTAGATCACTACCAGAAAACTAGGATACCATTGCTTTTGTTACTAGAAACTCTGCTGAGTTCAAAGATCTGACCCTGACCCAACTTCATGGTAGACTCCTAACCTATGAAAGGGAGCTAAACCAGAAAAAGAAGTTGCAAGAGTCTGGCAAAGTTGCTGATGATTATTCATTCGGTAGCACAGCTCTTTTTGGTCAGGAAGAATCTGGTAGCAGTAGTAAGGATCAGGGTTATGATCACTTTATTGATATAAGTGCTGGTTTTAACAACCCTGATTCTCACTCTGCAAATTATGCTTTTACTGCAAATTGTGAGAACCAGATGTCAGATAATTTGTGCTTTGAACTCAATGATTTGCAACACTTTGATCCCACTGACTTAGAAGAGATGGACATTTTGCATCAATTGGCTTTGCTTAGTGTAAGAACAAGCAAATTCTACAAAAGAACAGGAAGAAAATTCCCAGGGTTACATGGGAATTTAAAAGTGGTGTTGGATAAGTAAAAAATTAAGTGCTATAAGTGCAATAGGCTAGGTCATTTTGCTAGGGAATGCAGGAGTCAAACCACTGGTCCAATAATAACTCATCCTAGCTCAAACCCTAGACCACAAAATCAAGGCACTGTGCACTATACCCAATATACCCCTGCATCCCATGTTAACACTGCTCATTATGCTGCAACCCATGTGCCTGTGCATTATGTTCAAACCACTGTTCCACAAATTCAGTATGTTCAAGCCCCTGTCCTCAGGCACAAGTGCAACCTGTTGCACCTCAACAAGCTGCTCCAACAGTGGTACAACCAGATCAACAAAGCTTTTTCACCCAAGGCTTTGTTGAATGGAGCAGCATGCCTGATGAGCTTGGTGATGAAAATTTTGCACTCTATGCTTTTAATGATCCTTCTAATGATGAATTTTGCTTGATGGCATTAGAGTCAATACCAGAAGGGGTAGAAACTGAAGGTGAACAGCTAAGTGCTGAAAAAGTGGCTGAAGCAGTGGTTACTACAGTTGCTGGTGAACTACTGCCGGGAGAAAATTCAGAAACCCTGATTGAACCACTGTCTGACCCCTGGTCCAAAGAAGACAAAGAAGACAAGGAAGAGAAGAAAGCAGGTGAGAAAGATGTTAGAGCTGATGATGAAGATGATCATCAATGTGATTGTGCCATGATGGCTGCTGCCAAGGTATCACCTCAAGTTCTTGAAAAACTGTGTTCAGACAAATGCATTATTGCATTTGCTAACATCAAAAAGGTAAATGAAAACCTTAGGGATAAAATCTTAACTGATGAAATCAAATTTGAAAAGTCATTAAAAGAACTTAGAAACAAATTGGCTGAAAAAGATAAAGAGATCAGCAGTCTTAAAGAAGAGCAGAGCATAACCAAAACTCAACTCCAAACTATGGTAGAAAAATACCAAGTTTGCAAAAAGGAGTTGGAGTCCACCCAGATCACCTGTGAAAGATGGGTGGAATCTTGTAAAGGGTATGAGGTTATTCTTGAGAAACAGCTTGAAAGCAATGTCAAGTTTGGTATAGGATATAGAAAATATGATGATCTTGAAAACACTGCTGTCAAACAAGCTGGTTCAACTGAAATAATACCAACCAACAAGAATGGCCAAGAAGTAAAGATTACTGAAAAACTTGGTAACAAAATCAATCTGGAAAGATCATCAGTGGGGTCCTCAACTTTTGAGGAAATTGAGAAATACCAATTTAAACCCACATGGTCTGATAAGTGTGACATTCTTGAAAATTTCAAGCCTATGGACTTTACAACCACTGATGGTGTCACAGCTCCAAAAGCAAAGGTCATTCCTATCAAAGACATCCCAACAGTAGTTCAAAACTCTGTTGCTAAGGAGTCTGAGAAAAGGAAGAAAAGAGAAAAGGTCAAAAACCTGTTTTGTGATTTTTGTAAAAAGAGAAACCATCTAACAAAAGACTGTTTTCATCTAAAAGCAAATGATCTAAACAAAACAAGTGTCATTGTACCTGCTGAAAGCTGCACCATCTGTGGTAAAACAAACCACAAAACTCAAGCATGTGTGTACCTCAAAAACTTTGATGTGAAAAAGAATGAGTACACTGCTAAAACATCCTTGAGTCCATCAACATCATCTGTCAAATTCACAAAGAATCAACCACTGTTTGTGCCAGTCCAAACAGCTGTTACAAAACAGCTGACTCAAACATCTGTCCAAAGAGATGTTCAAGTGACTGATGCACCTCCTGCCAACCAATTCAGAAAAGGCAAAGGACAATCATCTTACCAAAGGATTCCACATGTTTATGAGACCTACAAAAGGCCCTCTAAACCAAGAGTGAACAGGCATCCTTTTGGGTATCTGCAGGTGATTAGTCAAAACCCACAACAGTGGTTAAAGAGAAACAGTCCTAAAACTATCCAAACCCCTGACCTAACCACTGCCCATACATCTGATCTCATCCCAGACACTGTTGAGACCCCATCCAAAGCCTTATTGGCTTTGGAGACCCTAATGAACTAATCCTTTTACTTCATGTGTAGGGAGATTCTGCATGCTTATATAGCCTTTGGTATGTAGATAGTGGAGGCTCCAGGCACATGACATGTAACAACCCGCACTTTCGTGCGTTGTTACTATTCGCTATACTCGTTACGCCTAGCACCAGAGATTCGGATCATAATGTAATTATACCGCATACATTGCTATGTCGTAATATTTTCGCATATTATCGCATATTCTATCACTATCGCATCACATTGCCCTCGCCGACAACCACGAAGATGTCAAGTGAGGACCAATTCTACCCTTCTTGGTAGCCGTGATGTGTCGCAGGGCAACTCATTACTAAAAACACACAATAACGATCACGATGACATAGAGAGAGGACCTACTCTACCCTCCTCAATGACCGTGAAGCATCGCAAGTTAATCGCATATTCGAAACGAAACCCGGACTATTGTATCGCCACTTTAAAATATGGATACGAAAATACGACCCCTAGTGATTATATATATATAAAATAATAATAATGCTAATTAAATATAGGAAGCGCGTACCCCAAAAACTATCGCAACGCTCGAAATAGTGAAGTTCTACGCACCGAAGAGCCAACCGGAATGGCCATCCGAACGGATGGCCATCCGAACGGATGGGCCATCCGAACGGATGAGCCATCCGACCCTGCACACCCAACCTCCTCACCTCCCCCTTGCCTATAAATACCCCTCAGTCACATCAAGAACATTTGATGTGACTGCTGTTGTTCGACCAGACGCACTTGGACCCTTTTTTCTCTCGATTCCTCGCGATTCCGGTAAGATTTCAACCTAAATCTTGTACTTCTATGATCTACACCCGATTCTACACCTTTCTATCTTTTAAAACTCAACTTTGAACCGCGAAATCTACTGATTTGAGGTGTTTAAAGATGATCTCACCAAGAGTTCATATGAACTTCAGAGAGTGACCTCATTTCACCATAAACAACTCAGATCGGGGTGATTCCCACATGTTTTTATAACAATCTCACCTAAAAATCTATGTATCTAATCAAAGTACTGTGCAATTTCGGGTTAAACATGAGAAAACCATCAAGAACGGCTAAATCTGATGAAACGGGGTGGTTCCCGGCTGTTAGAACGGGCCGGAACTGATGAAATTTCATTTGTTTAAAACGATACCACACCACCTCAGCAAAAACCATCAAGAACAGTCAATCGGGACGTTGAAATGAACTGTTGTCAACCAGCCGGATAGGTCATCCGACTGGATAGCGTATCATCCGACCGAACAACATGCCATCCGACCGGACAACATGTCATCCGATCGGATAACATGTCATCCGATCGGATAACATGTCATCCGACCGGATAACATGCCAACCGACCGGATAACATGCCATCCGATCGGACCACTTGTCATCCGACCGGATGTCTGTCATCCGACTCAAACCACTGTTATCCGACCGAATGAGGTTGTCCGACCGGTTACCAGCATCCGACCCAAAGAGCTGTTATCCGACCGGATGAGCGTATCCGACCGGACGAGCACCATCCGACTGGGTATCAATCATTACGATACTATTCCCGTCTAAACCATGCATCGCTTACGATACCATACGATGTTTAGGCTAACTCAGACGCGCTCACAATTGATCCAATCAAGTTGTATCCTCGCTAAATACGCACTGTGAGTATACTCGAACCCCTTTTTAATCGCACTTTTGGGTGTAACATACGTTCCTAATAAATCGAACTTATCAAATGAATTATTCGATCAAACTATTTATCACTTGCGAATGACGGTTATGCATAATTATACGTGATGCTAGTTACATACGCGTTAGGACTCATACTCGCGAGGTCCCGTCTTAACTATTACTACTATATAGCACCCGACGGGGTCTAGTTAGGATGAATAGCAATCGCGGTCGAAGCTCGAGTGACTTAGCTGTAGTATCTGTCTTTATGCATGTATGTTGAGGTATCCCGTTTATGTATTTGGTAATTCGCAGCACTTTTTACTATCTTTACGATACTCTATCAAAACTTGTATACTCGCCAATACTTTTTGTATTGACGTTGTTTTAACGTATGTTGCAGGTTAGATTGCTATCTACATCAAATCAAGCTAGGAAGTCTAGAAACTCGCCTAAAAGCTAGGTTGTCGGATTTGTATTGTTCGAGAGGACAAGAAATCTGTGATGACTTATGTGATTGTATTATTTGTTAGTATGGGATAACGAATGTAATAAATATTATCGCAATATAGTTGTTATGGATTCTCTTGAGCAATCTGATTCGCCTAGTGTCGCGCCCCGATGATTCCGCCATCGGTTGGGGTGTGACAGATTGGTATCAGAGCCATAAATATATGGAATTAGGCGAGACTCGACCTAGTCCGGGGGTCGACGTCTTAGAAATTGACCTAGTCTATAGTCTAAGTACCAACAGGCCGACTCGTATGAACCCAGTAGGGTTTGTATTGGGCCTACTTGATACTCTCGATCGAAATTGCTAAAAACTACAACTTTGTGTGAACACCGCGTACTACAGCTTCACACGAAGACACCTTCCTAAGACTAAAATACTATTTAGCCTTTCCTAAGGCTGACACAATGCACATGTTTTCGAAAATACTCGCATATCACAACCGAGTGATCCAGTCGAGACCAGGTGTGAAAGCCAAGAACTCTCGATAGGATTGCTCACTCAGCGCACTTCCTAGCACGAGAACTTTTCATCGAGTTAGGAGTGACATCCACATCTCGACGAAGGTCTCCATTTCGAACTCTAGTGGAACTCACGAATTTATTCGAAGAGCATAACCACAATTAGGAACGAAGTTATTAAGTCAGGGGTGAAACTCGTACCTTAATGAACCGTTCCACTCTTTAAAATGGTTTCCAAAAAGCTCCCACCAAGGACTCTACCATGACAATGACTCGAGCCACGCGATGACTAGGAAGACGAATGCCATGAGCTGCATCCCAGTGGAAGCATGAAGTCTTCTAGGTCAACGCGTGTGCGCTAACTTGTTGGATATAGTTGGGTTACCTTGGGCAGTCAACGCCTAAACACCCAAGGCACTCCGATTATTTTACTAAGACTACGACTCGCCAGTGTTACGTTCGATAAACTTGGTTACACCTTATGTGTTTATTTTACAATCTATCAGTTTTCGCTCCCTGTTTTTTTTTACAAAACGCACAACTCGCACAGCCATCGCAACCTAAAATGAAGACCGAATTTTCGCAACAAAACAAATGCCTAATTACTCGCTTACGCTCTAGCTCTCTACCTCTCATCGCGTCCTCGCGTATTCTACATCGATATGTGTGTGTAACTACAACTATCTACACCTAAATAAAACAAATCATTGTGAGAGAACCTAGGAATGTCGTGTCTCCTATGTGAAATCTATTTATATTGCACACTACAAGTTTTTATCGCGCTCGATCGCATCGCAAACTCAAAAATCATTATGATCGAATCTCATTCCAAATCACTCTTTGTCTAGATGCCTTCCAACGACTCTACCTCGAGACGAACAGCTAGGAGAAGAGCCAAACGAAGCGCCGATAAGAGGATTGCCTCACTTGTGACCAAGGAAGTGGTCAAGCTCATTCCTCAAATTGCCGCTCAAGTGCACTCTCTCAGCAACTCTCGAGCCTCGGAAGACTCCAAGACGAAAGCGCCGCAATCTGCTTTTCTCTACAAACACCTCAAAGCCTGTGACCCGATGGAATTCACGGGTGAAGGAGGTGTGACTCAACTACTCCAGTGGTTCGATTCTATCGAAGTTACCCTTCGTCAAAGTGGGTGTCCCGATAGTTTCCGTACTACTTGCGCTACCGGAGTATTTCAATCATGGGCACTCGACTGGTGGACCGCCGAACGTAACAAACGTGGGATCTCCGCAGCTTACGCTCTCTCTTGGGATGAGCTGAAAGAGCTCATGAAGAAAGAGTACTGCCCTCCCCACGAAGTTCAGAAGCTAGAAAATGAATTTTGGGAGATCAAGCAAGACGGAAGTGACAATGCTGGCTACACCGCAAGGTTCAAACAGCTTAGCGTAATCTGCCCAAGTCAAGTCAACACTTCAGAAAAAGCTATCCCGAAGTACATTCGCGGGTTGCCTGAGTGTGTGGGTGATTTTGTCGAAGCTGCAAGACCTGCTACCATCGAAGAAACCTACCGTTTGGCCACAGAGATCAACGATAAACGAGTCTTGGACGGATTCTTCTCCAAGAATCCTGTCAAACAAGGTCATCAAGCGATCATCATCGATTCATCCGACAATTCTTCCGGTGATTCTACCAATGATTCCTCTGAAGATTCTTCTGACGATTCTTCCAGCAAATCTACCGACGATCCTTCTGAAGATTCCTCCGACGATGTCTCCAGCGAATCATTAGACGAATCAGCCGACGACACCGCATCACCACGGGAAGCTCAGCCCAGCCGTAAGCGAAAAACCATGAGCCCAGACTCTTCAACAGCTGGACTGGCACAACCCAAACCTCTTCGAGCAATCCTAGTATAATCGAAACACGCCTACAACGGAACTCATCCCCTGTATCTCACGTGTACGTATCATCACCCGCCAGAAGCTAACTGTCGCTTCTGCGCAAATTGCAACTGGTATGGTCATTTTACCCAGAACTGCCGCACATGACCACAACCTTGAGAAATTTCAGCAACAACCGCAGTCTCCGCAGAAGTCCTCCACAGCAACGTTATTTTGCTTCTAATGTTGTTGTAATAATACGACTTATTGCCATCAATCTCTTCTATGAGTGGAACTTATTTTATCTATCGTCGCATGTGGATTCTATTTCTCCCTTATATTCGCACACAGTCTAAATGTTAGCACTATGTACTATATAATGCATTTTACCTCTATTATGCGTTCTTGAGATAAGGTACGATAAACGTGCAAGAATCAAATTAATCACAGGTGCACACGGGACTATTTTGGTTAGTGCACGGAGATCGTAGTGAGTTTCAATGATGCCTTAACGTTCAGGGCATGGCTAAGCGTGGTGGATACGCCACTGGTACTTCCTATATATAAGCGTCTTGACCATGTCTGACGAAGTGTGATACCTATTCATGGAACAGAGGAGCATGGTTGAAACATGACGGTGATTCGCCGTGCCAACCAAAGTTTTGTGAAGAAACTGCCATGTGGAGTTGGAACATAGACCTATCATACTCTTGTGGTTATTTTCGACACACTAAACTATACATCGCAAGGCGTAACCATCTCAATCACAAACCAAAGCGTGTACTCGCAAGACTTTTTCGTAAGTCAACACGCTCGCAATCGCGTGGAATCTATCTCGCAAATCGAAATCGTATATTATGTGTTTCACGCTATCGCTAATTGTATATTCTCAATCACAAACGCTTATTATGTAGCTCGAAATCACAATCGCATATTGTGCGTATCTCGCAATCTCTACCGCTAGTTATCCTTCGTTGTGTGAATCGCTATCATTTTTAACGTGTTCTCGATTAATCGCTTATGTGTGTGCATGCCACCTGTTATGCATTGCTTATTATGCATGTATCGCTCTATCACTTACCGCCACTGCGTATCGCTTGTTGAGAATCGTGTATCGTGAATCGCTTGACAAGTATCGCACGTCACTCGTCGCTTTTCGCCGTAATGCTTCTCGCACCTATCTCGTCGCTTCGATATTTTCATCGCTTATCGCCATCGCTATAGGTGTTATCTGTGTTGACTGCATTATGTTAGCACTCACGACCTTGCTGCATGAGACGAAACTAATAGGGCTAAGACATGGGGGTCTTTTAGCCGTATCAGCAGACTTCCGTGGAAAAAGGCCTTGTGGGCTAGTGTTAGTTTGAAACTCCGGTGTTATTAAATCTAATCGAATTGCATGTCTCCATCACTTACAACACATCGATTGTCACTTATCACTCGACGATTGTCGTCATCACTTGACGCTATCACTCATCGCTTTTCGCTTGTCGCTTGTCGCTTAACGCTTTTCACCTAACATCGCCGCTTTCGCTTATTATGTTATGTTGTGTTATCAATCGATTAATTACCTCACTTGTATCGCTGAAAAGGAGTTCAAAAACGACTTCATCACTCAGTTCGCCCTTTCAAGACTTAATCCAACCCTTTTCGTTTGGACTGAGTCGTCGCAATTCTGTCTGTACTATGTTGACACGGATGACACTGCCTTACGAGACGGAAGCCATATGAATAAAACATGGTGGATACGCCGCTGGTACTTCCTATATATAAGTGTTTTACCCATTGTAGAACTTTCGTGGGAAAGTGCCATGCGGGGCCAACCTTAAATTAAATTTTTGGTATAATAAAAAGGGCTTTGTTTACGCAATTTTTGTTTTAAAAAACTGACCTTTTCTTACAAAACTTTTCTAAGAACTCATCAAAACCTTTGTATGTTGGTGCATTTTATGTGACAACAGCGTTGGATTGGTCTTTGGATATTAAACGTGTTTGGGCCGCGAAGACTTATGAAGACTGAATGGAATTCGAGTTTGTTGAAGCCCAATCTAGTCCAAGTTTGTATCAAGTTAAAGTCTATCTAGTTTAGCCTGAATTGTAAACAGAATTCGTATGGGCTTGGCCCAGTTCGAATTGTTTGGTTGTGTGTATATAAACAACCTTTACCTAGAGTTTTAGTGTTAGACTTTTTGGAGATTATTGAGAGCATTCGAAGTGTGAGAGTTTTAGAACAAACAGAAATCGGCTGTTGGTTCGTGAAGATCTTGAGTGATTGTAAACGTTTTCGTTGGATAATCATAGAAGATCAGTTGGTAAAACGTCTTGTGTTCTTGTTTCTGTTTGATAGGTTTATCAAGGGGATTCCGCACCCTTGGTAGATTGTCAGTTTTGTTACGATCCATACGGGATAAGGACCTACAATTAGTTTTAGAACAAACAGAAATCGGCTGTTGGTTCGTGGAGATCTTTAGTGATTGTAAACGTTTACGTTGGATAATCATAGAAGATCAGTTGGTAAAACGTCTTGTGTTCTTGTTTCTGTTTGATAGGTTTATCAAGGGGATTCCGCACCCTTGGTAGATTGTCAGTTTTGTTACGATCCATACGGGATAGGGACCTACAATTGGTATCAGAGCGTTTGCTCTTGTGTACGGTTCAAAACTGATATTACAGATTCAAGGATTGTGTTCGTGTTTGAAGATTTTCGGATTCTGTGTGAAGAACATCGAAGAACAGTAAAAAATTGTGAGTGTTTGATTCGTTTTGGTTATTGAACTGATTTGTTTGCTTGTTTTTAGGATTTTCAGTTGGAAAGTTATCAATCAGAGGATTCGTTGGTGTAAAAGGTGCTGATTTTTCAGGATTTTGATTGGAAAATAGTGGTCTCGACTCGCAACACTGGTCTCGGTTTGTGCTGGTTTGACTTGCAACAGTGGTTTCGACTCGCAACAATGGTTCCGACTCGTAACTAGTGGTCTCGGTTTGTGCTGATTTGACTCGCAACAGTGGTTTCGACTCGCAACAGTGGTTTCGACTCGTAACTAGTGGTCTCGAGTTGTGCTGATTCGACTCGCAACAGTGGTTTCGACTCGTAACTAGTGGTCTCGAGTTGTGCTGATTTTACTCGCAACTGTGGTCTCGACTCGAAACAAAGGTCTCGACTCGCAACAAGTGGTCTCGACTGGACTGTGTGGTCTCGATTGGACTGAGTAGTTGCAAGTTTGAAAGTGGTGGAATTTTTCTAAGCAATCGTAGGAAAAATTTCACAGTTTCGTGTTTAGATAATTATCCGTAACTCATCTGGACAAACCTCTTGCACCGTTGGACTCCTTGGATTTTTAGGACAAAAAAAAAAAATCCCGAAAACGGTTTTAGACATTATATGTCATTTGAATCGTAATCTCGAGACGAATCTAACGGTATAATTTAGTAAAAACAGGTTTCGGACTAAAATTGTACGGTTTTACCAGTCTGATTAAGTTAAAATGTCGAACATGACTAAATTGAACGAACTCTTAAGGATGGAACATGAAGTTGGCACAACCAACAAACCACCTAAGATGATGAAGCAGGAGAACTACTTGACATGGAAGGATAGGTTTCAATCCTTCATTGAATATCAGGACACACGCATGTGGATCTGTATTGAAGATGGGTACACAAACCCAACACATGACTTTGAGGGCAGACCGCGTGTCACAGCCTATGTGAACATGCAAGATAATGATAAAAAGATGTATGAGGCTGAAAAGAGAGCCCTGGCTGCTATCAAGATGTCCCTACCTGATAGCATCAAACATACCTTCAAGAAGTACACTACTTCAAAGGAAATGTGGGATGCGCTAGAGAAGAGATATGAGGGAAATCCTGATGTCAAGAAGAACAAAGTTGATCTACTGAAGAAGCAGTTTGCTGTATTCAAGTACATGAAAAATGAGTCACTTGAGGACGTCATCACTCGATACTACCATCTGATGTCAGAATTGGACAATTATGATATAGATTGCTATACTGACATAGAGAAAAATGACAAGCTGCTGGATGCTCTACCTGCAAAATGGGATATTTACACTCTCATGATAAAGGGAGAAGCTGATTATGAAACAAAGGAACTGGAAGAAGTGGTTGGAAAGCTAAGAGCTTATGAGCTCAACATGAAGAAGAAGGACACTGGTTATGATCAGGTTCAAGATCCAGGGATTTACAATGGGCTTGCATCTTCTTCATCTCATGATGCTTCTAGCGACTCTGCTACTGCATTCCTTTCATGTGATAATGAGCAAGTCACAGTAAATGAGGATGGTGATGTATGTTTTGTAGCTGCTTCAGGAGGATCAACAGGAGTCAAGAGAACATCAGCCACTAAGCAAAGTAGTAGTGCCAAGTCGATGCCAATGAGTGTGAAGTCTGCTGAAGAACATCTTGCTCTACTTGCTTCGTTTGTTGCATCTTATGAGAATTACATTCAGGGGAAGATATCTGATCCTGCTACTTTAGATGAAGACTATGATCAGATTGACCCTGATGATCTAGAAGAGATGGATTTGCAATGGCAGATGGCTATGATTTCAAGACGTGTGAAGAGGTTCATGAACAGAACTGGAAGAAAATTTGTAGGAAAGAGTGTTGGTTTTGACAAGGCCAAAGTCAGGTGCTTTAACTGCCAAAGTTATGGTCATTTCGCTAGGGAATGTCAGAAACAAAAGCATGAGACTTCGAGTCAGAGTTCAAACAATAGAAGTTCGTCAAACAACTCTAACTCAAGGGCGTTGATCTCTACTACAAGAGAGGGTTCATATGACTGGAGTATTCACTTGGAAAAAGATGAGAATGTCACTCAGGCATTCATGGCCGAGATTGTGCCAATTGATGGAGGTGAAGCTACAGTAGATGAAGCTAAGGTTGAGAAGAAAAGTGGAGCTGAGGAAGATAAGGCTGATCAGACAACAGATGCTGAAAAAGAAACACCAAAGTCTGAGCATGAAAAGGAAGCTGAAGAGAAGGATGAAATCATCAAAAGAATGGAAGCTCAACTTGCTGCTCTTATGGCCAACTCAGACAAATCGACAGGAGAGGTAAGTAACTCTGCTACTTCTATTTGTTTAAAGTGTCGTGAATTACAGGGTGAAGTTGACAAGTTGTCAACTCAAAACAAAAGTCTGGTGAGCGAGATGTCTAATGTAAAAGAATCAAATTTCTTTGCTAAAAGAAATGAGTCATCATATTTGAAAAAGATAAAAGGCTATGAAGCTGAAATTGAAGTTTTAACCTGCAAATTAAATGAAAAACTTCAAGTCATAGACTTAGCTCATGACATGAAGGCTGAGAAAACAAAAGAGATTTCTGAAAAATGCAAAGAGTTGTCAGATGCACAACTCAAAATTGTTGAACTTGAAAAGAAACTAGGTCAATTCAGGGATTCTACTTTTGTCATGAAACACATGATGGGTGGATTAAAGAAGAGTAATGACAAGACTAGTGTGGGATACCAGGGCTTCAATGAAGTTCCACCTCCTCTTAGTCATGACTATTCATTCCTACCTGATGAAGAAGAGTTCACAGACTTTCTGTCAACATCACCAAGTAGTTTCAAAACCAGTCAAGGTGATGTGTCTGAAAATAATGATGCTAAGAAGGAGAATAACAGCAAACCTGTTTTAAAACAGAAAAATTCAAATCCTAAGAATAAAAATTCAACTTTTGTTAAAAGGGTTAATTTTGTTCAAGGAAGTGACATGAAAAATGAAACAGCTGTTATTGAAAATGAATCAAATGTAGAGTTTGCTAAAAACAAAAACATAGAAAATCTTGAAACTAAGCAAACTGAACCAAATCCTTCTAAGGCATCATCATCGAAACCAGAATCTAGTTCAAAGGCTTCAGTTGAGAAGTCTTCGAAAAAGAGATCGTGCTTCAAGTGTCACACAAAGGGACATGTAGCTAGCTGCTGTCCTAACAAAAAGATTGAAGCACAAGTTAGTGAGAAACAAAGAGGGAAGTCACCAGAGAAGAGTGGTGATAAAAAGGAGAAAGAGTCAAATTCTCCAAAGAAATCTGCACCAAAGCAACAACAGGGTGTTGTTGGTGGTGTAGATAAGGCTGAAAAAGGAACTCCACAAGTTCCTCGTTTTCAAAGAAATCAACCAAGATTTCAGCCGGAATCTACATCAGGCAGATATGAAAGACCTAGAAGTAGTTCACCAAGATTGAATAATCAAAATTCAAATAATTTCAGAAGTCAAGGTCAATATCAAAATCGTTACCAAACTAATGGTGGTCGAACTTTTTATAACAATGGCTTTAGAAATTATAACAATCATGGTTCTTGGAATCAAAATCAAAATTTTCATAGGTCAAATAGTCCAAACACAAATAGGTACCCTCAGGACCAGAGACCTTTTGGAAATCAAAACCAATTTCCATCAACAGGTCCAAGATCCAAGACTCAAGTTAGGAGTGATGGATGTTGGATGGACGTTCAAATAGTTGGTGAATTTGGACGACCCAAGACCATTAAGGCTTGGGTCCCCCAATCTAACTAATCCTTTGGTTGGTGTGTGCAGGAGCTGCTAAGGAGGATTATCAACTTATGGTATGTTGATAGTGGCTGCTCTAGGCACATGACGGGGGATGCGAGGTTGTTTTCTGAATTTGAAGAATATGATGGTGGACATGTAAATTTTGCTGGTGCTAAAGGTGGTAGGATTACTGGACGAGGAAAAGTGACGAATGGGAAGATCACTTTGGACAAAGTGAACTATGTTGAGCAGCTTAAGCACAATCTGATGAGCGTGTCACAAGTCTGCGACAAGGGTCACTCGGTCCATTTTTCAAATTCTGAGGCATTGGTGTTGAAACCGGGTTTGGTTATTCCGGACGATTGGATAGTGATGCGTGCACCAAGGAAAAATGATACTTATGTCATGGACATGGGTGCCAAGGATCCAACTGCTGCGGTGGCGTGTTTACTGTCAAAAGCATCTGAAGCTGAATCTATGTTGTGGCACAGACGCATGGCCCACATTCACTATCGCAAAATGAATTATATCATAAAAAATGAGCTAGTGAAAGGGGTTCCATTGCTGAGGTTTCAAGTGGAAGATAAATGTCTTCCATGTCAAAAGGGAAAACAACACAAGAAACCTCATAAGTCTAAAACAGTAAATTCCATTAATGCCCCTTATGAATTACTTCACATGGATTTATTCGGTCCAGTGAATGTGAGGAGCATAGGTGGAAAGTACTATTGTCTTGTTGTCACTGATGATTATTCACGTTATTCATGGGTTTTCTTTTTAGGTTCAAAAGATGAGACAACAGAGTTGCTGATAGATCTTTTTACAAAATTGGAAAACGTCCATGATGCAAGGATCAAGAGGATAAGGAGTGATAATGGCACGGAGTTCAAGAATCGGATTCTGGATCTCTACTGTCTTCGAAAAGGAATTGAACATCAATATTCTGCTCCTTATACACCTCAACAAAATGGAGTCGCTGAGAGGAAAAACAGGACGTTGATTGAAGCCGCTAGGACGATGCTTTCAGATTCAAAGCTACCAGTTCTTTTCTGGGGAGAAGCTGTGAATACAGCTTGCTATGTTCTAAACAAAGTTTTAACCGTTAAACGTTTTAACAAAACTTGTCATGAGTTGATGTTTAACGAAAAACCAAACTTAACAGGCTTTGAACCATTTGGATTACCCTGCACCATTGTGCGAAACAAAGATAAACAAAAATTCGGTGAGGTGGCTGATGAAGGCTACTTTCTAGGTTACGTGCCTGGCACACCGAATAAAAGGGTTTTTAATCTCAAAACTGGTAAAATTGAGGTTGTTTTTAATGTGGAAATTACTTCCTACAAACCTCAACAATCAACGAGTGGTCCTGCTATACTATATGATTATGAAAGTGTGTTTAAATCATTTAATATTCCTGCGGTTTCTGATGCAGATTCTCAGCTGATTCAAACAGTGATTGGTGAAGACGATGAAGGCGAGTTTATGCCTAGATCAAATGTTGATGTGACAGATGCTCCGGAAACTTCCCAAGGTGCTGCTGATCCTGATTCAAGTGATAGTGACTCTGAACCTATTCAGGGGGAGGAGTTCATTAATCCGTTTGCAAATCAGAATATTCAGGGGGAGGTTGGATCAAACCTGGGTGATAATCTAGAAGTCGATGTCGTTGCTACTACACGAGCAAATAAAGATCATCCGGTTGACATGATACTTGGAGATCCTACTGCAGGTGTTCAGACGAGAAGAAGCATAGCAGCGAATTCTGGGTTATTTGTTTCGATTGAGAAGACTGGGATAGTGAACGAGTGCTTGTATAGTTGCTTTATTTCCCAAGAGGAGCCGAAGAACATTCATATGGCTCTTAAAGACAATTCATGGGTTGAAGCAATGCAAGAGGAATTGGCACAGTTTGCAAAGTTGAAGGTTTGGGAGTTAGTGGACCTTCCTAAAGGTGAAAGAGAGATTGGCACTAAGTGGGTGTTTAAGTGCAAGAAGGATGATAGAGGTATTGTCACGCACAACAAGGCTCGGTTGGTTGTCAAAGGTTTCAATCAGCAAGAAGGAATAGATTACAATGAGGTGTTTGCACCAGTGGCAAGGTTGGAGGCAATTCGTTTGTTTCTAGCTTTTGCTTCATTCAAGGGCTTCAAAGTTTTCCAACTAGACGTGAAGAGTGCATTTCTTTACGGGAAAGTCCAAGAAGTGGTGTATGTCTCACAACCAGATGGGTTCGTTGATCCAGACTATCCAGATCGAGTGTACAAACTTGATAAGGCTTTATATGGGTTACATCAAGCTCCAAGGGCGTGGTACGAGACACTGTCTACACATCTGATCAAGAATGGTTTTGAGAGAGGTCAGATTGACAGTACACTGTTCATCAAGAGGAAGAAGGAAGATTTTCTGCTGGTATAGGTATACGTGGATGACATCATCTTTGGGTCATCAGATGAGAACA
Organism: Helianthus tuberosus; assembly: GCA_030545235.1. Taxonomy (NCBI): domain Eukaryota; kingdom Viridiplantae; phylum Streptophyta; class Magnoliopsida; order Asterales; family Asteraceae; genus Helianthus; species Helianthus tuberosus. The sequence goes on from JARYGA010046105.1 coordinate 1,903,960, forward strand.
TGTGTAAGGAGTTTGAACAGGTGATGAAGAGTAAGTTTGAAATGAGTGCTATGGGTGAGCTGTCTTACTTTCTGGGATTACAAGTTGAACAGAAGGAGGATGGGATGTTTATTCATCAAACGAAGTATGTGTATGACATTTTGGATCGGTTCAAAATGAATGATTGCTCTACTTTCAACACACCCATTTGCGAAAATCACAATCTCGGCCCAGATCATGAAAGTACTGAAGATGTTGATCCTACTCAATACAGGGCGATGATTGGTTCTCTAATGTACTTGACTGCTTCAAGACCTGACATCATGTTTGCCGTATGCTTGTGTGCCAGATATCAGGCAAATCCGAAAGAGTCACACATGAAAGCAGTGAAGCGTATTCTTCGTTACTTGAAGGGGAAACCTAAACTTGGGTTATGGTATCCAGCTGATAGTGATTTGAGGTTCGTTGCTTACACTGATTCAGACTTTGGAGGATGCAAATCAAACAGAAAGTCTACAACAGGTGGTTGTCAGTTCTTAGGAGGCAGGATCGTGTCTTGGCAATGCAAGAAGCAATCCTGTGTGTCTACATCTACGTGTGAAGCTGAATATATTGCTGCGGGTAGCTGTTGCTCTCAGGTTCTCTGGATTCAACAGCAGATGCGCGATTACGGTTTGGATTTCACTCGTACTCCTATTATGATAGATAATAATGCCACCATATCAATCACAAACAATCCCGTAAAGCACAGTAGAACTAAACATATTGACATACGTCATCACTTTATACGGGATTGTGCTGAAAAGCGACTCATTGAATTACATCGAGTCGACACACTAGATAACCTTGCTGATCTTTACACTAAAGCTTTTGATCGAGCTCGCTTTGAACACTTAGTCGAACTCAACGGGATGAGGAATCCTGAATAACTGGTTTTTCATAAGAGTTTTTGTAAATAGTTTACTGCTTTTCTTAAAATCAAAAATACAAAAACATTGAAAAATCAAAAACATAAAAAAAATAGAAAATCAAAAATGAGTTATCACTGTGTGAAAAAGGAGAAATGATAGTACATCAGCAAGTTAGACTGTCACACTGAAAATGAAATTAAATTGCTTAAGTGTGATAGCAGCTTCATCATATGATGTACCAGTAGACAAAAAGCATGAAATAATCAACTTACCAATGTGATATAAACTTAAATGCACTGAGTATGAGTGGGGAACACATCAGTGGTGTATGGTTTAATGACCTTAAATCTTGTGTTGATAGATTGCCAAAATCTGAAGTTTTGGGTCTTTATACTGTTATTTCATCTGGGGATATCAGGGGTGTCCTTCTGCTGCATCCAGATACATGCTGACCTAGGCACACCCAGGATATCTTAAAAGAGCAAAAAAAAAAAATGCCAAATCCCATAAATGAAGAAGCTCTCATAGAGAGTCATTCAAAAGGTGCAAAAATGCATAAATCGTACCAAAAATGGTATTTGTCTTAGCCCTCGTTAGATATTTTGGTCTCTCTGCTGTACGAAAGTACTGACCTGTTCACCAATTATCTAAACGTTGAAAAATAAAACGGATGAATTCAGTATACTCACCTATTACGATGAATCTTTGTGCATACCTTGATCGCGGGGGTATATCCTGAAGTGGGACACACTAAATATATCAGAATAAAATTACCTTAACGTATCATATGGTAATGGTACTTGAAATGTTCATGCATTTTGTTTAAGTGGATAAACATACTGGTAATCGTCTTGGACTGCTTTTCACGAAAAATTAAATAAAGAACTAACTAATAGTGTGAAAACAGTTTGATTCTGCTGATATGATCTTCTTAACAGTGATTCTCACAAAAATAGAGTGTTTATTGCTTTTCGTATTTATTTGCTTTCAGAAAATACAAAAATACAAAAATAGTGTCTTTTTCTGTTAAAATTCTTAACGTACGGAAAACTGTTATTCTTGGAGGAATTGTTACTGATAGGGGGAGACGGTGTTAGAAAGTGAGTTCAAAATTTTAAATCATGCAGGTTATAAGGGTTTCATTAAAAATTGTGCGTGTTGGTGATTAATTTGAAAATGCTTAATCTGATACAGTTTAACTATCTCTTGAATAATAATAATTTGTTTAACTTATGTTGAAAAATTCTTATGGTTTCTCGAGATGTTTGTTTCATAGTATACAGATTGAAGCAGTTTGTTGATGAGAAGTTGTTTTGAAGAGATGAGGAGTTTGTTGCTGCTTGGTAGAATCCTCCTTCTACAATGCAGAATGGATGCTGTGAAGACTTACTTGGATTGCTGAATCACAACTTGGAAGATTTGGTGATTGGATACATCAGCTTAGGGGGAGTCTGTTGCTGACAGAATTCATGTTGAAGCTGACGCTATCCAAAGACCAAAGACTGTGAGATTCTGAAGACTAAAGTTTCCTTTGCAAGCTATTGTCAAGGGGGAGTTTGTTGGTGCATTTTATGTGACAACAGCGTTGGATTGGTCTTTGGATATTAAATGTGTTTGGGCCGCGAAGACTTATGAAGACTGAATGGAATTCGAGTTTGTTGAAGCCCAATCTAGTCCAAGTTTGTATCAAGTTAAAGTCTATCTAGTTTAGCCTGAATTGTAAACAGAATTCGTATGGGCTTGGCCCAGTTCGAATTGTTTGGTTGTGTGTATATAAACAACCTTTACCTAGAGTTTTAGTGTTAGACTTTTTGGAGATTATTGAGAGCATTCGAAGTGTGAGAGTTTTAGAATAAACAGAAATCGGCTGTTGGTTCGTGGAGATCTTTAGTGATTGTAAACGTTTACGTTGGATAATCATAGAAGATCAGTTGGTAAAACGTCTTGTGTTCTTGTTTCTGTTTGATAGGTTTATCAAGGGGATTCCGCACCCTTGGTAGATTGTCAGTTTTGTTACGATCCATACGGGATAGGGACCTACATTGTACGAAACGAGATTTTCTTGAGACACTGGTGTGACAATCGATTCAAGTCAACGTCTTGTGGCGAGAAAATTTCGTAAAACTAGTTTTAATCACCTTAAAATCTTTTAATAACCTAGCAAAACCCTTCTCACAGCACTGGTGTGAACATCGCTATAGTTAATGCCGCACCGTGAGAAGATTTTCATAAACAAGTTTTTCCAAGTTAATCGACTTCTCGAGAATTTAAAACGCTTTGGAGTCCCATTCTCGGTATGTTATCGCTTTTGATTGTTTGAATCATATTTCTCGTCGCTCTCGCCGGTCTCCGCAAAGCTATCGCGTGGTAATCCACTATCGATCGCTCGCTACACTCGTCGCTTTTATCGCTACTCTAATTCGCATCAACTCACGCAACCTTGCTGGTGGATTAATTTCGGGTCGAAATTTCCTAAAGCAGAGGAGACTGTAACAACCCGCACTTTCGTGCGTTGTTACTACAAGCTATACTCGTTACGCCTAGCACCAGAGATTCGGATCATAATGTAATTATACTGCATACATCGCTATGTCGCAATACTTTCGCATATTATCGCATATTCTATCACTATAGCATCACATTGCCCTCGCCGACAACCACAAAGATGTCAAGTGAGGACCAATTCTAACCTTCTTGATAGCCGTGATGTGTCGCATGGCAACTCATTACTAAAAACACACAATAACGATCACGATGACATAGAGAGAGGACCTACTCTACCCACCTCAATGACCGTGAAGCGTCGCAAGGTAATCGCATATTCGAAACGAAACCCGGACTATTGTATCGCAACTTTAAAAAATGGATACGTAAATACGACCCCTAGTGATTATATATATATAAAATAATAATAATGCTAATTAAATATAGGAAGCGTGTCACACCCCAAATTTCCACGTGTTACCGGTGGGCCCGGTAGGGGAGTAACATGACGTGGTTGGCAACATCATAGTCAAACAACACAATATATAAATGCATAGCGGAAGCAAAAGGATAAATATATTACAATCCGAAATAATGTACATCCAAGTATTATGACAGAAGTAAAAGATCCACAGGCGGATCGCAAATAAAATAACATGGTTCAACAGACTTTAGGCATCTAAGCTTGCGAGACTCTTTATTGATGCTAGGAGTAGCCAGCCAATTCCAATTAGTACCTGCACTTAGCCTTTTTGGGAAAATACGTCAGTTTACACTGGTAAATACAATCAACCGACTCATTTTGAAAAAAAGTTTAAAAATGATTGATTTGAATGCACATGGCACAAATAATATTTTATAACTTGGGATAATTATTTAAATATAATACTTGTAGGGATTTACATGTTCCTTATGCGTTCAGTAGCCCGGATCGAGCCGGGTTAAAGATCAATAAACACACCACTTTATTTATGAGACACTGACAGGTGTACGCCTACACCTGAGTGCTAAGGTCGTGGCCATTTCGTAAAATGATGCCAGGGATATCCGGGACACGGTCATTAACCCCCCAAAGGCTTTAAGCAACAAAACAATATTAAACGAGACGTCTCAATACTTTAATTATCATTCATTCAATCAAAGATTCAACGCCCCGACCAAGCGGTATTTTATATACCGTACCCCAAGCCCGTATAGGGAAAATAAGTTAAAAGTATTTACCTGAGCTAAATATAAATTCAATTCCAGCCGTATCAAATCAGCAAGTACAGATAGCTTTTACTGGGCTCCTAAATCTGGAACGAAGGTTTTTAATAACCTATTAGAATCCTAACGGGTCTTTAATTAAGCCTTGACTTAGACCGATTAGTTTTCAAGAGGTAGGTACGGTTCAAACGCATGAATAAGCGAAGACCGGAATAGAATGTGATTTAGACCCGACAAGTTTGAAGACTTGTATAATATGGGTATTTCATACACATTCTGGATTTTGAGATAAAACCGATAAGGTTTGACCCGTTTCGGCTAATTTATGTAAACTGGTTACATAAACCGAACCGAACGCGTGATAAGCGTAACGGGTAACCGTAAGAGTCCTAACCAGGTTTCCTAAGTTAACATGCCTTAAATATGTCATGATATCAGTAGGATACCTTCCGTTATGCCCAAATCGAGTTTAATCGCATATTAAGCCCCGTAGGGGTATTTTGGTCATTTTAAAGATTATAAAAGGGATTAATTACATTTCTGTGAATCGGGTCTGAATACATCAGTAAATTAGTTTATTTTAACAGGTTATAACATTTGGTTATAAGTTTTATATGTCAAAATAGTTTTAAACCCAAACTATGCGTATAATACGCGTATAAAGCCGTTTTAAGCGACGTACGGGTTAAAAATAGGATTTTGGGTTTCCTGATCAGTTAAACAGGTTCAAAACACTCTATTTAACATTTAAAATCAGTAACAATTGGATTGGTGTCAAAAGGATTTGTAAAACTCATTTTATGGTCGAAAAGGGTATATTCGGTATTAATCGAATTAAGGCACTAATCCTAGCTTATGATCAGTTTAAAAATAATTAAAAATCTTCAAAAATACCAAAATATTATATTACATCAGTGGTTAAAAGGTTTGGTGTCAAAAATGGGTTTTAGATAGGCGTTACGCTAATGACGTTATTTAATTACTAAGACTCGCTATAATTACGTCATTAAGCATAACTCCTAATCTGGACCTCCGCTTGATGTAAAAATTTACAGACATGTCTAATAATCAGTAACTAAGATTATTTTACTTTCATATCTCCAAACATCTCGTTTTATGATCATAAGGGCATTACGGTCATTAATTAGGCATTTAACGGAAACGTCAGATAGTTACGGATTCGGGTAGTATAAACGCAGAGGATTATACTAACATGTAACAAGGTCCTAATGGAACTTTAAGGCATGTCTAAACCTATCAAAACCGGGTCAGAACCGAGGTCAAAGCATAAAGTCAAACTATGTGACTTTCGGCTCCGAATCGGTTCAAAACAGAAAGTTGTCGAATCAAACAAGCGTAGACAAGTTTTTATGCTTATTATCAGGTTATATGAATGATAAAATAGGTAATACGCCTTTTACAACGTTAATCATGCGATAAATCGAAAATACCCTTTCTGTTGACTTTTTCGGATAACGTTTGACTCGACAAACAACCTAGTTAGGATTGGAATCAGTGAGTGCCCTTTTAGGGGTTTATTACCCATATAAATACCAACTTATAACAACTTTCGCTTCGACGAAACTCTGGACCGTTTGTGTTTTATCGCTAAGTCAAACCGTAGTTACGACGGTTTGATTTATAGGCTATAAACTAACCAAGACTTAATTTAGAAGGGTCTAGGATACTTACACACGACTAATGGATGATTTGGAAGGCTTGTGATCAGTTCTTGTGCTCCTCAAATGCTCAGAAGTGAATTCAAGTATGCAAGAACATTGAAGGCCTTATAACTAGTTTTTTAATCACCATAGGAAGTTGACAACAAGGTCTACAAGTGACCACAACTGATCAACATCTGCTCCTAGTGCTTAGGGATGCCTAGTGGTCGATTATAAGTGAGAAAAACCGGTTTGATGGGTCACAATTTCACAAAACAGGCTGCTGTCTGTTTTTTCCGTATCTGCAGGTCGTACGCGGCCCGCCTGGGATATAATCAATTCTTACGCGGGCCGCCTGGAGGCTGAAATCAGGTTTTTAACTTTTATAAATTGCACTTTTGGCCCCTAGTCCCCCGAAAGGTCGTTTTCTCACAATTTCTTGCATTTTAAGGCTTTGTAATTTTTATATAGGGGCTTTAAGATTTATACCCACTTTGTAAAGTCCCCGGGTAACTTTGTGATCACCCGAAAAGCCCTAAATTTCAACGTTGACGATTCTAACCCTCACACACGAATTTTATCATAACTTTCTCATACGGTAACGAAACTTGGTGAAATTTTTATGGTGCATTCTTGTGAGCATAATTAATCGTTACAAAGTTTCAGGCTTGTCAAAAGGTCACTCAGAGGTATAAGTTAAACATGTTGACACATTTAACCCCTGTAGTTTGTAATCTCTCACTTTCTCTCACAATTCTCATCGTATGATCCATGATCCATTCGTTTAAGGTCATAAACATCAGGTAGGGTTATTGTAAAGTCTAATTATTCATTGTTGATGTTTTGAACCCTTATATTTACACAGTTTCATTGTTTGTCAACTTTAGTCCTTCAAGAACATTCTTTCACACGTTCAAACCGATGACACGTGTCAACACATTATAGGACGCAAATTTTCGAGGTGTTACATCCTCACCCCCTTAAAAGAAATCGCGACCTCGAGATTTGCTAAAATGATGGAAGTACTCTTTGTCGCATAATGGACTTAACTTCTATAACATATCTCGAGTCTTTCCAAGCTCCCAAAGTGACTCCTATATTAGGTACATGTATCCTTTTGGAGCTTCTTTACCTGTTGATTCTCAATCGATACATGATGCTCATCACGTCAATATTCTGCATATCATTATGTGATAGTGTTTCTTGACTTATTGGCGAAAGACATCTTTCAGTCACTAGTGTGCATGTACTGCGAGCTCCGCTAGGCTTCTTAAATAGGTCTTAGCTTATAAGCTACTTGATCTTGATACATTCGATTTTCTTCGAATAATTTCCATACATCCAGAGCTTAACTAGCCTGATAATTTCACAAATTTGGTACACCCTTCTTGGGTGATATCTTTTGATAAACAATATTCCTTAACAAGAACTTAGGAAGTTTGCTATTTTCATAACTCCTTGATTTCTTGCCGTATACTGGCAACCCACAATCGATTTTGGATTTGTATGATCTTATTTGTTGTCTCCCAGGCAACTTTCAGATCTTGATAATTGGACTTACCAATTCTCTATCTAACAATCGATGTTTAACATTCTATCTATCCCAGGTCTCCGAAGGAGTAGTCTTAATACTTACTTAACAATTATTATAGAAAAGCTTATCTTAATGTGAGATGGTTATTCCCATCACTATTCAATACCAATCTTAAGGATCAGCTAATCCTTACCGTGAGTCGAACAAATCGACGATCCGGGGCAGCTGATGGGGGTTCTTAATCGTTGCCTAATCAGGGTTGCGGTAAATAATGCATAAGCAAAATGAACCGTCTTTCATCATTAACTATACCGAATTCTCAGGATATTTGAGTTAGGCCATATGAACCCTCTATTTTAACTTAGTTAATCAGGGTTTCGATTCTTTCAATGATGGTACTAGCCGTCTTGGAGATTCCATAGTAATACAACCTTAATGGGGTATAACTCTTAATTCTACCTGCCTCTCAGGGGTAACAAGGTAATATTAGGAGAAGATAAACAAGATATAAGGAGGTTACAGAGATTTTCCAAATCTCAGGCTCCAGTTCATCCATCATTGTTTGTGTCAATTAAGTGACACATTTATGTTACAAGTCCACGAGTTCTTTAGTCGGGAACATTTACTTGGACAATTTCATTCGGGATATCTTCTTTGAATACTACTAGTCGACTTTAGTACGATATGACTATTGGGATATCTCAGAGGTTCCATGCATTAAACCTCCATACTGATCAGGCATAAAAGCAATCTATGAGACACACTAGGATACGCCACTCCTCATATGGCACTTTTATCAAACATAGTTTGGCATTCGCAGGCGATAGAAAACAATGAGAAAATAATAAAATAAAATAATATACATTGTCGTACTCTTTTTTAAGGAAGAATACTCCAGATTCTTATGAAAGGATTATCTCCGAGGATAGGAGAGAGGGTTATTAAAGATTCCATTGGTAAATCATATCTTATCTTTAATATTTGAAGTTCTTATGAAATCAAAAGTTTGTCAAGCTTATGGTCTTATGAGAGACTTAGCAGCACCTGAATCCTAACGTAACTCTTAGCAAATAAATCACAGTAAGGGATTTATCTAGTGTCATTATTACCGTGACTTGCCTCTAATCATTCATCAGGAGGGTTAAGTGCCTCCATTTTTAATCCTTTCAAACTTAGCTGCAAAGTCTATGACAATTTAGGCAGTCTCATCTATGACTGGTCGTTTCTTAATCTATATAACGTGAGTAGCTGAGGTAGATCCATAATGGATTTATAATGAGTAGGTTTTGAAACCTTAGTGCCCCCTCTTATTGCCGATGCTAACCGCTGATAATCATTTGCATTAAGCTTAGATTTTGGGTAAATTGCATAGAGCACTAACTCAGCCAATGGATTTAAAATTTGCGACATACTGTCGACAGTCTATAACTTTTATGGCAAGAGTCAGAAAATTCCTATTTCATCTTCTTCTATTTTGTGATGGGGATAATAGGTTTTTCTAATAAGGTCCTTAAAACTTGGACCATTCCACAATGTATAAGAGGATCCTTCTTGAGGATTTTATTAGTGTCCTCACCAATTAAAAGTATTGCCATCGAATAGTTTTGATGTATGCTTTACCATGTCCTTTTCCAGCATAGCCGCTGATATACCTAATGGTTTCTACTTCATCCTTTCTAGTATTTAGTCAACATAAGCAAGCCAAGAGTAATTAAAACATAGAGATAAAATCTTGGATTCTAATACTTAGTTAACAGCAGAAGGATAAGTAGGTGACTTATAGTAAGAAGTAAGGAAGTTATTGTACATGTGCTTATATTTAATCGGATTGGAAATTTTCACAAACTATGCACCTAGCTCGGTTGGCTAGGCGCGCGAAAGGGTGCGGCCTAGACCCAGGTTCGATTCTGGGGACGGCCGGTTCCTCCATTTTTTTGACGCGGGCCGCGTAAGGTATCACCCAGGGCTTACGCGGGCCACATGGATCTTCTGATCCGAAGCAAACCTTCATAATGACAGTCTTGATAATTAACTGCTTCTTATCACCCACAATATGGGCTTGGTCACAAGACGACAAATCCTTACCTATTACTATATAGAGTCCTCCTATTAACGGGACAAGGACAACGGAGAAGGGTAAATCTTAATGGATATAAAACATCCATCTAATATTGCGGAATTAGTCTCTGAGGTACTATCGGCCAATTTTTCTTCATACTTAACGCTTAGAGTTTTATCATGCAGATTTAATGATTTACAATATCTATTGTCTATGAGAGACTTATCTGAACATGAATCAATTAATACTCTAGCATGAGCGTTACTGGTAAAGAAAGTACCTGTGGTGACATTGTTATCCTGAACAATCTCCTGAGCATCCATTTGAGAGCTTCCAGCTTTGGTCTTCCTATCTTCCTCAAGCTTTTTAGCATATTTAGGGCAGTTGGTCTTAATGTGCCCTTTTCCATTGCAACCATAGCAGGTTGCGTCCTCCATCTTCTTACAGTCCAAGGTCTTATGCCCCTTGGACTTGCATATCCCACATGCAAAAGTTCTCGTCGGTGTATGCGGGTTCGATTCATACCTGCACTTCCCGAAGTGTTGTTTCTTACAGGTTTTGCATCTGGGTTTTTCACCTGACTGCTGGTTGTCCTTTAAATCCTTGCCAGACTTAGCTGCTTTTCCCTTGGCAGCCTTAGGGCAATTAGTACTGATGTGGCCCTTTTCGCCGCAGTCATGACAGTTTGCATTCTTTATATCCCTACATTCGTGGGACTGGTGGCCAGCTCTTTTACAGATGCCACATTGCTTTATCTTTTGATTTGATCGACACTGACCCCAGTGTCTTCTTTTGCAGGTTTTACATTCGGGTTTTGCCTCCTTTGGTTTGGACTGGTTATAGCTTGAACCGGTCTTACTCTTTTTGTAACCTTTATTTGGGGTATCATCACACATTCGCTTATAATCCTTCAACACACGGTCCATGGCGTTGCTTACGGCTGTATTTATCACAGCCTGTAACTCGGTGCTTATTATGTTCAGTCTTGCATCATCATTCTGATTAACTGGATGATGGTGAGCTTCAAAGGAGTCAGCCATGGTGAAGCTTTGAAGGCTATTATCCAAGTAGAAACAATTTGTTTAATCATATAGTGAATTGTCGAATTTGATGAATAAATAGCCATGGCGCAATTAAACCATATAGGCCAATAGATAGAATTTAATTTATTTGATTATGTTTTGCCTAAGTTTAAATAAACCATCTTTGGCAATTAAGCGGAATATGATCCTTCATATTTATCAGACAGGGGACATAAGTCACGACTGCCAATGTTATACTGACATCTTTTACATATAGCACAAGGGCTTGTTCCAAAGGACTTATGATGGCTCAGAGACCTTGTCACTAGGGAAATTTTAAAACATAATCGATGATTCCTTTGGGTCGGAAAATTTCATAATTCATTGTCTTGACAAGAAGTTATGAAATAAAACTATCTTTTTTATGTATTCATCTTTACTCGTATGTATACATCCCAAATGGATGTTTTGATGCGTACATTATTTTCGACGTTTACCAGCCATGATTCCTATTGATCATTTACGCTAAATGAGGGATTTAGAAACTTCCTAATATAAGGATGACAAGTGTGATTTTATCGTATCACGGTTGTCGAGAGTGTTAACACATTTTCAAGTGTTAACAAGGATCTGAATCTCTTTTTAAACAGATTTTACCATCTTAGCTAGGTCTTCAATTGACATTCAAGCTAGGTCAAACCTTTTTAAGATTCTCTTTTAATATCTATATTGGCAGGAAAGGAATGATATTTATTTTATTCAGGATTTTTATCATGAATCCTAATTTATAAGTTAGTAATAGCACAAATGGCCTAGTCGCGTAGACAAGTTTAATTTATAAACCATGATTTCAGAGAGTCAAAGCATGAAGGTATTGCTGGCACAACAGGCCTAGTCACAAGGACATTTATAAATTATAAGCTATGATTTCAGAGAATCAAAGCATGAAGGTATGAACCTAGTTCATTACCTTTATCTGACAGGGAGTCATCACTACCACTGTCTTTTGGTTCATATGGAAATGAACAGGGCCTGTAGGCGCTATATTACCACGTATGGTCAAAATGTGATCATCTCAAGTGATGATCTAAACCCATGATTCAGAGATCATTACATTGGGTTAGGAATATTTTGAAGAATCCATTAATAAGAATGACGTGTGTGATTTTAATGAATCACGTCTGTCAGGAGTGTTAACATATTTACAGATGTTAACAGGGATTCGAATCTTTTAAACAGGTCTTACCATCATGGCCCGGCCTTAAAATGACCCGAAGGCTAGGTTTCACTCTTAAGATTCTTATTAATATTTAACGCAGAACAATCCTAAATTGAGGTGTTAAATATGGATCTGAATCTAATTATGGAACTACCATCTTTGCTCTGCCTCAAAATATTGCGTGGCTAGGTCTCGTCCTTTTTAGATTTTGCCATTTTATATAAAGGTAGATCTTATAAAAGGAATGTCTGAATGAAAATTTAAAGTTAATTATTCCACTATAAAATAAAAAAAAACCAGATGTGCCCTATACGGGACTTGAAAGGAATAGCGTTGTCCTCGAAGGGATTGAAAGGTAATTATGTCCTTATAAGGACTATTAAGGAAACGATTTTTAGCAAAAGGAGTTTCTTCTTCATTTTATTTCTGAATGCCTTCTCCTTGGTTGCATGTTTCATCCTAGCCGTTGTACGAAGGTCAGCAAATCAAGGCTCCTGGTGTGGAGAATTATTATTACGGCTTCTTCGCTCGGCGACGTATCCAAATTATAAAAATTTTGGAAGCAGAAATTCCAGATAAGGATTGAGAATATTCCTATGTTAAGTCTAGACTCAGAAGGTCAAGGTATGTGCTAATGTGTCATTGAGATTAAACACAACAAGATAGTGTTTAATTCACTCAATGTTGGCTCTGATACCAACCTGTCACACCCCAAATTTCCACGTGTTACCGGTGGGCCCGGTAGGGGAGTAACGTGACGTGGTTGGCAACATCATAGTCAAACAACACAATATATAAACGCACAGCGGAAGCAAAAGGATAAATATATTACAATCCGAAATAATGTACATCCAAGTATTATGACGGAAGTAAAAGATCCACAGGCGGATCGCAAATAAAATAACATGGTTCAACAGACTTTAGGCATCTAAGCTTGCGAGACTCTTTATTGATGCTAGGAGTAGCCAGCCAATTCCAATTAGTACCTGCACTTAGCCTTTTTGGGAAAATACGTCAGTTTACACTGGTAAATACAATCAACCGACTCATTTTGAAAAAAGTTTAAAAATGATTGATTTGAATGCACATGGCACAAATAATATTTTATAACTTGGGATAATTATTTAAATATAATACTTGTAGGGATTTACATGTTCCTTATGCGTTCAGTAGCCCGGATCGAGCCGGGTTAAAGATCAATAAACACAACACTTTATTTATGAGACACTGACAGGTGTACGCCTACACCTGAGTGCTAAGGTCGTGGCCATTTCGTAAAATGATGCCAGGGATATCCGGGACACGGTCATTAACCCCCCAAAGGCTTTAAGCAACAAAACAATATTAAACGAGACGTCTCAATACTTTAATTATCATTCATTCAATCAAAGATTCAACGCCCCGACCAAGCGGTATTTTATATACCGTACCCCAAGCCCGTATAGGGAAAATAAGTTAAAAGTATTTACCTGAGCTAAATATAAATTCAATCCCAGCCGTATCAAATCAGCAAGTACAGATAGCTTTTACTGGGCTCCTAAATCTGGAACGAAGGTTTTTAATAACCTATTAGAATCCTAACGGGTCTTTAATTAAGCCTTGACTTAGACCGATTAGTTTTCAAGAGGTAGGTACGGTTCAAACGCATGAATAAGCGAAGACCGGAATAGAATGTGATTTAGACCCGACAAGTTTGAAGACTTGTATAATATGGGTATTTCATACACATTCTGGATTTTGAGATAAAACCGATAAGGTTTGACCCGTTTCGGCTAATTTATGTAAACTGGTTACATAAACCGAACCGAACGCGTGATAAGCGTAACGGGTAACCGTAAGAGTCCTAACCAGGTTTCCTAAGTTAACATGCCTTAAATATGTCATGATATCAGTAGGATACCTTCCGTTATGCCCAAATCGAGTTTAATCGCATATTAAGCCCCGTAGGGGTATTTTGGTCATTTTAAAGATTATAAAAGGGATTAATTACATTTCTGTGAACCGGGTCTGAATACATCAGTAAATTAGTTTATTTTAACAGGTTATAACATTTGGTTATAAGTCTTAAATGTCAAAATAGTTTTAAACCCTAACTATGCGTATAATACGCGTATAAAGACGTTTTAAGCGACGTACGGGTTAAAAATAGGATTTTGGGTTTCCTGATCAGTTAAACAGGTTCAAAACACTCTATTTAACATTTAAAATCAGTAACAATTGGATTGGTGTCAAAAGGATTTGTAAAACTCATTTTATGGTCGAAAAGGGTATATTCGGTATTAATCGAATTAAGGCACTAATCCTAGCTTATGATCAGTTTAAAAATAATTAAAAATCTTCAAAAATCCCAAAATATTATATTACATCAGTGGTTAAAAGGTTTGGTGTCAAAAATGGGTTTTAGATAGGCGTTACGCTAATGACGTTATTTAATTACTAAGACTCGCTATAATTACGTCATTATGCATAACTCCTAATCTGGACCTCCGCTTGATGTAAAAATTTACAGACATGTCTAATAATCAGTAACTAAGATTATTTTACTTTCATATCTCCAAACATCTCGTTTTATGATCATAAGGGCATTACGGTCATTATTTAGGCATTTAACGGAAACGTCGGATAGTTACGGATTCGGGTAGTATAAACGCAGAGGATTATACTAACATGTAACAAGGTCCTAATGGAACTTTAAGGCATGTCTAAACCTATCAAAACCGGGTCAGAACCGAGGTCAAAGCAGAAAGTCAAACTATGTGACTTTCGGCTCCGAATCGGTTCAAAACAGAAAGTTGTCGAATCAAACAAGCGTAGACAAGTTTTTATGCTTATTATCAGGTTATATGAATGATAAAATAGGTAATACGCCTTTTACAACGTTAATCATGCGATAAATCGAAAATACCCTTTCTGTTGACTTTTTCGGATAACGTTTGACTCGACAAACAACCTAGTTAGGATTGGAATCAGTGAGTGCCCTTTTAGGGGTTTATTACCCATATAAATACCAACTTATAACAACTTTCGCTTCGACAAAACTCTGGACCGTTTGTGTTTTATCGCTAAGTCAAACCGTAGTTACGACGGTTTGATTTCTAGGCTATAAACTAACCAAGACTTAATTTAGAAGGGTCTAGGATACTTACACACGACTAATGGATGATTTGGAAGGCTTGTGATCAGTTCTTGTGCTCCTCAAATGCTCAGAAGTGAATGCAAGTATGCAAGAACATTGAAGGCCTTATAACTAGTATTTTAATCACCATAGGAAGTTGACAACAAGGTCTACAAGTGACCACAACTGATCAACATCTGCTCCTAGTGCTTAGGGATGCCTAGTGGTCGATTATAAGTGAGAAAAACCGGTTTGATGGGTCACAATTTCACAAAACAGGCTGCTGTCTGTTTTTTCCGTATCTGCAGGTCGTACGCGGCCCGCCTGGGATATAATCAATTCTTACGCGGGCCGCCTGGAGGCTGAAATCAGGTTTCTAACTTTTATAAATTGCACTTTTGGCCCCTAGTCCCCCGAAAGGTCGTTTTCTCACAATTTCTTGCATTTTAAGGCTTTGTAATTTTTATATAGGGGCTTTAAGATTTATACCCACTTTGTAAAGTCCCCGGGTAACTTTGTGATCACCCGAAAAGCCCTAAATTTCAACGTTGACGATTCTAACCCTCACACACGAATTTTATCATAACTTTCTCATACGGTAACGAAACTTGGTGAAATTTTTATGGTGCATTCTTGTGAGCATAATTAATCGTTACAAAGTTTCGGGCTTGTCAAAAGGTCACTCAGAGGTATAAGTTAAACATGTTGACACATTTAACCCCTGTAGTTTGTAATCTCTCACTTTCTCTCACAATTCTCATCGTATGATCCATGATCCATTCGTTTAAGGTCATAAACATCAGGTAGGGTTATTGTAAAGTCTAATTATTCATTGTTGACGTTTTGAACCCTTATATTTACACAGTTTCATTGTTTGTCAACTTTAGTCCTTCAAGAACATTCTTTCACACGTTCAAACCGATGACACGTGTCAACACATTATAGGACGCAAATTTTCGAGGTGTTACAAAGCGCGTACCCCAAAAACTATCGCAATGCTCGAAATAGTGAAGTTCTACGCACCGAAGAGCCAACCGGAATGGCCATCCCAACGGATTGCCATCCGAACGGATGGGCCATCCGACCCTGCACACCCAACCTCCTCACCTCCCCCTTGCCTATAAATACCCCTCAGTCACATTAAGAACACTTGATGTGACTGCTGCTGTTCGACCAGACGCACTTGGACCCTTTTTCTCTCGATTCCTCGCGGTTCCGGTAAGATTTCAACCTAAATCTTGTACTTCTATGATCTACACCCGATTCTACACCTTTCTATCTTTTAAAACTTAACTTTTAACCGCGAAATCTACTGATTTTAGGTGTTTAAAGGTGATGTCACCAAGAGTTCATATGAACTTCAGAGAGTGACCTCATTTCACCATAAACAACTCAGATCGGGGTGATTCCCACATGTTTTTATAACAATCTCACCTTAAAATCTATGTATCTAATCAAAGTATTGTGCGATTTCGGGTTAAACATGAGAAAACCGTCAAGAACGGCTAAATCTGATGAACCGGGTGGTTCCCAGCCGTTAGAACGGGTCGGAACTGATGAAATTTCATTTGTTTAAAACGATACCACACCACCTCAGCAAAAACCATCAAGAACAGTCAATCGGGACGTTGGAACGAACTGTTGTCAACCAGCCGGACAGGTCATCCGACTGGATAGCGTGTCATCCGACTGAACAACATGCCATCCGACCGGACAACATGCCATCCGACCGGACAACATGTCATCCGATCGGATAACATGTCATCCGATCGGATAACATGTCACCCGACCGGATAACATGTCATCCGACCGGATAACATGCCAATCGACCGGATAACATACCATCCGATCGGACCACATGTCATCCGACCAGATGTCTGTCATCCGACTCAAACCACTATTATCCGACCGAATGAGGTTGTCCGACCGGTTACCAGCATCCGACCCAAAGAGTTGTTATCCAACCGGATTAGCGTATCCGACCGGACGAGCACCATCCGACTGGGTATCAGTCATTACGATACTATTCCCGTCTAAACCATGCATCGCTTACGATACCATACGATGTTTAGGCTAACTCAGACGAGCTCACAACCGATCCAATCAAGTTGTATCCTCGCTAAATACGCACTGTGAGTATACTCGAACCCCTTTTTTAATCGCACTTTTAGGTGTAACATACGTTCCTAATAAATCGAACTTATCAAACGAATTATTCGATCAAACTATTTATCACTTGCGAATAACTGTTATGCATAATTGTACGTGATGCTAGTTACATACGCGTTAGGACTCATACTCGCGAGGTCCCGCCTTAACTAGTATAGTACTATAGCACCCGACGTGGTCTAGTTAGGATGAATAGCAATCGCGGTCGAAGCTCGAGTGACTTAGCTGTAGTATCTGTCTTTATGCATGTATGTTGAGGTATCCCGTTTATGTATTTGGTAATTCGCAGCACTTTTTACTATCTTTACGATACTCTATCAAAACTTGTATACTCGCCAATACTTTTTGTATTGACGTTGTTTTAACGTATGTTGCAGGTTAGATTGCTATCTACATCAAATCAAGCTAGGAAGTCTAGAAACTCGCCTAAAAGCTAGGTTGTCGGATTTGTATTGTTCGAGAGGACAAGAAATCTGTGATGACTTATGTGATTGTATTATTTTTAGTATGGGATAACGAATGTAATAAATATTATCGCAATATAGTTGTTATGGATTCTCTTGAGCAATCTGATTCGCCTAGTGCCGTGCCCCGATGATTCTGCCATCGGTTGGGGTGTGAGATGACAGGATGTAAAGCCCTACTCAAAGATTTCAAAATCCATGGAGGGGGTGATATATCCTTTGGTAATAATAGTAAAGGGAAAGTTCTGGGGTCTGGTACGGTACAGTCTGGAAATGTAAAATTTGAAAATGTCAATCTGATAGAAAATCTAAAATTCAACCTCCTGAGTGTCTGACAAATGAGTGATAAGGGGTATGGGTCATTCTTCACAAAGGAGTGTTGTAGGATTGTTGGACCAGAAATGGTTGAAAAGATTGAAGCAATAATCAATTCTGGAAAAACCAAACTTGTTGCTCAAAGAAGTGGCAATGTTTATGTGGTGGATATGTCAAAAGAGAGCCCCAGAACTTATGCCTGTTTGTTCTCAGCTGCATCAAACAAAGAGATAGAACTATGGCACAGAAGATTGGGGCACACAAATCTCAAGACAATCACCGCCATTTCAAAACAGGGGTTAGTAAGAGGTTTACCTCAAAAACTGTTCACCTGTCCTGAGCATTGTGTTTCCTGCCTAAAAGGAAAACAACATAAAAGCTCATACAAATCCATTGATGAGTCCAAAATAACCAAATGTTTGCAAATGCTTCATATGGATTTGTTTGGCCTAGTAAAAGTCATGAGTCTTAAGAAAAAGAGGTATTGTTTGGTTATAGTTGATGACTTTTCTAGGTTTACATGGACTTACTTTTTACACTCAAAAGATGAGACTGCTGGCATTCTACAAGACTTTGTGAAACAGGTTGAAAAGCAGTTTGACCTTCCAGTAAAAATCTTCAGAAGTGACAATGGCACAGAGTTCAGGAACAAGGAGTTGGATGATTTCTGTGTGTCAAAAGGAATTGTGAGGCAATACAGCATTCCAAGAACACCATAACAAAATGGGGTTGTTGAAAGAAAGAACAGAACTTTGATTGAGGCTGCCAGAACCATGCTTGCTGATTCAGGTTTGCCATTAACTTTTTGGGCAGAGGCAGTAAACACTGCTTGCTATGTCCAAAACAGAGTTTTAATCAACCCCAGGCATCAAAAGACTGCCTATGAACTGCTGTATAAAATAAAGCCATTGATTTCATACTTCAAAGTTTTTGGTTGCCCATGCTTCATTTTAAACTTAAAAGATTCCATTTCTAAGTTTGCAGCCAAAATTGATTGTGGATATCATCTGGGATACTCAACCACTGCTAAGCCCTACAAAGTGTTTAACACAAGGACCAAAACAGTGGAGGAGACTTTGAATGTTAAGTTCAATGAACTTTCATCAATGAAAATCCCACCAAATCCTGCAGATTTGTTTGATCTTGATAAATTCACTTTTGAAAATACTGCTGTCAAGACTAACAGTGCAGGTCCATCAGAGGATTTAACACCAGACTATGGGTATGAAATCATCATTCCTCAAAAGTCTGTCAAAATGGGAAGAGCAGCAGATGTTCAAAATAGCTGTCAAAGCTCAACCACTGCTACCCCAACAGTTGTTGACCAAAGTAGCCCCTTAACCACTGCTTCCACATCATCAAGCACTGTTGATAAAAGTCCTCAAATAGTGGATCAAAGTCAGAATGTGTCCACATCTTCGCCTCCTATTCCACCACCTTTTGAAGCCACTGCTGGATCATCAAAGTCACCAGCAGTGGTTAGCTTAGATGATTCACATCTGCAGCCCTCCCCACTCAATAATTATTGGCAACATCAATGAAGGGGTGCTCACAAGAAGTCAATCCTAAAACATTTGTCTTTTTGCTGGTTTTCTATCACTCCATCAGCCAGTCAAGTACCAAAAGGCACTGAAAGACAACAGCTGGGTAGAAGCCATGCAAGAGGAGCTCCAACAGTTTAGAAGACAACAAGTATGGGAGCTTGTTCCATTGCCAGAGGGTGTAAGTCCTATTGGCACAAAATGGGTCTTCAAAAATAAAACTGATGAAAGGGGTATTGTTGTAAAAAAAATAAAGCCAGGTTTGTGGTTCAAGGGTACAGACAAGAAGAGGGGATTGATTATGATGAAACATTTGCCCCTGTTGCAAGACTTGAAGCAATCAGACTATTTCTGGCCTTTGCTGTCAACCACAACATCAAGGTGTACCAAATGGATATCAAATGTGCATTCCTCTATGGTAAGATTCAAGAAGAGGTATATGTTTGTCAACCTCCAGGTTTTGAGGATCCATTTAATCCAGATCATGTCTACAAGCTGAATAAAGCTTTGTATGGCCTGAAACAAGCACCAAGGGCCTGGTATGAAACTCTTTCCACCTTCCTACTATCCATTGGTTTCACAAGAGGTAGAATAGATAAAACACTGTTTTTAAAATGGAGAGGAAAGGAATTGATGATTGTCCAAATTTATGTGGATGACATCATCTTTGGAAGCACATGTAATAAAATGTGTGAAGAGTTTAGGCAACTCATGACAGCTGAGTTTGAAATGAGTGCAATGGGTGAACTCCAGTGCTTTCTTGGTCTCCAAGTAAGGCAACTGCAAAATGACACTTTTATCCATCAAGGCAAACATGCCAAAGAACTTTTAAAGAAATTTGAGATAAATGATTGTAAGCCATGCAGTACACCCATTGCAACCAATAAAGTAGTCATATCTGATGAGAAGGATGAATTGGTTTATCAAACTTTATACAGAAGCATGATTGGGTCTTTATTGTACCTGACTGCATCCAGGCCAGACATCATGTTTGCAACATGTGTTTGTTCTAGATCCCAATCAGCCCCTAGAAAGTCAAACCTTATTGCTGTAAAAAGGATATTCAGATACCTAAAAGGTGCTCCCACACTTGGTAGCTGGTATCCAGCTGATGGTAAAATTGAGCTTTCAGGTTTCTCAGATAGTGACTTTGCTGGATGTGACAAGACAAGGAAGTCCACTTCAGGAGGGTGCCAATTGCTAGGCAATTGCTTAGTGTCTTAGCAAAGCAAAAAGCAAGCAGCTGTTTCCACATCCACTGCTGAGGCAGAATACATAGCTGCTGCAAGCTGTACAGCCCAACTGCTCTGGCTTCAAAATCAGTTGCTCGATTTTGGTATCACTGCCTTAAAGACACCACTCATGTTGGACAGTCAGGCAGTAGAAAATATCATCAAAAATCCAGTTTCTCATTCAACCACCAAGCACATTGACATCAGACATCACTTTGTGAGGGATCGCTATGAAAAAGGTTTGATTTCTCTGCACCATGTTCCAACTAAGGATCAGCTGGCAGATGTGTTAACCAAAGCATTAGACACATCCACCTTTGAAATCTTGATCTCTAGGATTGGCATGCTAAACATGGAATAACAGGCAAAATCCTGTTTTTCTATGAATAAAAGCATTAAAATGTTTTCAGAAAATCAAAAATCCATCCTTAAAAATAGTTAAAAATGAATTTTTCATTAAATCCTTAAAAGTCTGCCATAACCACTGCTTTGTTCAAAAGTCTGTTCTCCTTAAAAGTTTGTCCACTGCTAAAAGTCAACCCCTGCTCTCTCATTTCTTTGATAAGCACTGTTGTTCAAAATCAGTGTTTATCCACTGATATGCTATCCACTGATAGTGAACATCACGCACTGATCTCATTGCCACAGTTATACCACTGATCTTGTTCCATTAGTGGTCTTCGTAAAAGAGTTGTCGTTTTCTTCATCAGGGGTTGGCACGTGGACAGTACATTGTGGTCAGACCTTTTGTAACCGCTGCTTCGTCAGCATTCACTTTTTCTCTATAAAACCCCCATTCAAAACCCAAACTGGGTTTTACTGTCGAATTGAATTCTTAAAAATTCCTTTCTCAAAGCAGTTTTCCTCTCATTTCCTCAAATTTCTTCACAACCTTCTTCGACCATCTTCTTCAAAATGACAAAATCGAAGTCATCCGCAACACCCACTTCAAAATCTTCTCGTAAAAAGTCCGCTCCAAAGGCTACTCCCATCGAAATCCCATACAAATCACCTCACAATTACCTGGGTCTTTTGACAAAACCAGGTACCACCGATGCTTTCGACTCCATCATTGAAATCATGTCTGCATCAAAGTACAAAACTTTGTTAACAGCAGATGCTCCAATTTACTTGGACACCCAAAGAGAGTTCTGGAAGAATATTACCCTTGAAAAACAAGGAGAAGATGTCATAGCCAGTAACTCCTCTCTAATGGGTAAAGCTGTCCAAATCACACCACAAACCATCTCAGAAGTCTTTGAACTCAATGATCAGCAAGGTAAAACTTCTTTTCCCAAACATGAGTTAAAAACTGATTTCCTTGAAAGGGTTATGCAAAGCAAATAAAAAAGGATACCCTACAAAAGGGTAATTTTCCTCCTGCAACAAGATTTTTGTTCCATACTCTGCTAATGTGTGCTTCAAACAAAACCACCTCTTTTAATGAAATACCATTAAAGATTCAAAATCTGGGATATGCTATTCTTCAAGATGAAAATTTTAATTACTCCTAGGAAATCTTTAATGATTTGGTTAAAAATGTTGAGAAAAAGCCATTCTTACTTTTTCCTAGATTTCTAAGTTATTATTTTTTAAAAGAAATTTGGTAAGGATGATGCTTCTGCAATAAAACAAGGTGCATCTTTTCAAATAAACAGCTTAACACCTTAAACTTTTACAAGAATGTCAACACCTTGCAAAACACAAGCAGAGGTGCCTGAGCAGACTTTAGCAGCTACCATTGCTCCTCAGGTACCTGCTGCTGAGCCCACTGCTCAAGGTGATCAAAGTAGCAAAACAACTGCTTTGAATTCCACACCTAAAATCACCAAAAAGCCAAAGCAAAAGAAAACTCAAAAACCCCCCAAACCCATCAAAAAGGCAACTCTGGAGGATGAGATACCAAAGCAACTGCCAGTGACAGCACAAAAGTCACAAGAAACCACTGCTGCTACTTCCTCACAGCAGTTGGTACAAATATCTCAACCCATAGCCGAAACTCCTCCTGTTTCTTCTCAAAAAGAACAGGTTGTATATATAGGGGCACCACAATATGATGCTCTGGAATCACTTGCTTCCATCATCCACAGCCCAATGCCCGGGGCAAATTCTCTTTCTACACCCAACCTCACCTCCACAATTCCCCCACCAACAAAATTATTGTTGGATGCTATTGATTTGAACCAGGCACAAACCAGTCCTTCTCAATCACCTATCAATGAGAATATGCCTCAACAAATGACTGGGTCTGATGTATCAATCTTTGCTAACCCACCAACACAACCTGAGGAGGTTACACCCCTTGAGTTACAAGTAACTCTTGGTGGTAGTCCAAGTGAAGCAGCCACTACAAGTGTTGAACCCACTGGTTTACATTTGGACAGTGGTTCCATCAATAAGACTTCCTTGGAGGCAATTCCTTCCATAGCATCTCTGATATCCACCAGTGAATTTTTTTTGACCACTGGAAACATCAAAAGCTTGTCAAGTGCTGAAGGAAGAAGACCCCAGTACCAAGACAAAGGGGCATCAGTGGTTAATGTTTGGAGTACAATGCCTGCATCAACCACTGATAGTGGGAAATCAGATGATCCCATTAAATTGGGTGATGGTTTAAAATACCTGGAATTGACGGAACGAGTTGAAAAACTGGATACAGCTGTTGCAGAAATCAAAGAAATGCTGCAACAGCTATTGACAGTACAAAAGGTGCAATCCACTGTTGTTCCACCTCAAGCACCTGCTCCACCACAAGCACCTGCTGCAGATGAGATATGGAACCTTTTCCAACCTTTTCTCCAACAACAAAAACAAATGGCTGATCAGCAACATGCAATACATGTATAAGAGCTGAGAAACACAATGGAGTCTAGGTTCAAGAACACACAAGCAGACACTAAGGCGCCCACATATTGAAAACCACTGGCACTGCTCTTCCAACTGTTCTCTTCATTGATCAATTACCCCCAGATAATGCCAAAAAGGGGGAGAAATTTCAGGAGTGGAAGAAGAAGGGAATAGATGATGGTCTTTACATTGAACCAAAAAAGGATGCCATGACTAGAAAGATTCCCTTGCTAGATGGAAGCAAAAAGGTTGATGTTACCCAAAATGCACTTGATGAAGCAATAGCAAGTGTAAAAGGGACAGAGCGGCAAAGGATATGTCAAGGTGGAATGAGGAGAAAAGAGCTTACATGGAGCTGAATGCGCAGGGTTGTTCTGAGCCAAAGAATGTTAAAAATCCTGAGCCAAAAAGAAATCCCACTAGAAAAGTGAGGGAACCCAAATCCATACCATCCAGACTCACAAAGCATACTCCAAAACCACCGTCTAAAAGCCCCCAACATCAATCCTCTACTCAAACAGCTGTTGTAACTCCTGTTGTATCAACATCTACTGGTACTTCAGTTGTTTCAACATCTGCTATCACTTCAACACACACCACTTCAACACACACCACTTCAACACACACCACAACCACTGCCTTACCACCACCACCATCACCACTAAAAACAATTTCACCACCATCACCTCCTGCCAAAAAGCAGAAGACACCAGATGTTACAACATCTGTTGTAATGACAACAGTGGTTGAAACACCAGTTGTTTCAACAACTGTTAGTCAATCACAAACCACTGCCACTAAAATCACCACCACTGATCCACCCAAAACATCATCAGCCTCTCCTCAACCAAAAAGGAGAAGGCTAATCTTGAAAGATGATGACATTTCACCACCACCAACATCTCAAAATCTCTATCACTTGTTACTATACCAAACCCTGTTCCTATCTCATCTGCTCAAATTCAAAAGCCATTACCTCCTGCAGGTGTTCAATTCCCTCTTGAACTTATAGCAGTCAGAGAAGAAATCAAGTCTTTTTATTATGAGGATGACCCTGCTAAAAGGAGTTTGCCATCAGTTGAAGGATATCCTAGGCCTAACAATATTGAAGAATATTTGAAAATCAAGGCTCAGCAAGCAGAGGATATCTCAAAAAGAAATACACAAGGGAAATCTGATAGAGAAATTCAGCAGTACTATCAATATTTGCTCACACAAGTCAGATCTTTGGAACAATTTGCAAAGAATGTGTGTCAGCAGATATCAGAAAAGGCAGATGAAACCCCAAGAAAAGATTATGTTGAAAACATCATGGCCCATAAGAAATACAAAGGAGAGAGACACATGTATAAAGACTGGACCATTCCTGAGCTTGAAAGTGAAGCAGCCAGGATTCAAGAAATGAACAAGAACAAGGTCAAGCACACTCCTCCAGATTGGGCAAAGTTCAAAAAGAATGTACCTGATAAAAAGGTAGAGCTGAGGAGAATGAAAGAGGAATTAGCTGCTGCTGATTATGGGTCCTTAAATCAAGTGTTGAGATGGAAAGAAGATAAAGTCAGGGCTACCTACAAAAGTTTGGAGAAATTGAGGAAGACAGATCCTAATGCTCCACAAAAGCCTGACTATCCTGAAGCAGAGGTTTCAACAAGACCATCAAAGCTGCAAATCAGGAGAGCCACTGCTCCAGCTGGTGCAGCCATCTTTAAAAGAAGGCAACGAAAACAGTTGGGTGCTGAAACTCTCCAAGAGCTAATGGAAGGTGATGACCTTGTAAAAGAAGGCATAAAGAAAATGATTGTAGAAACTCTTGGATTGGATCAAACTGCAAGTACTGCTCAGTCAGTCATCAATAGGCCAGCATCACCAAACACCTCATCAAATAAAAATCTCCCAAGAAACCCACCAGACTCAAAAGTACTAAAGTGGAAAACTGACAAACAGACCCATGTACTGACAGTGATCAAGTCTAGTGGAGAAGTGAAGAAAATAACAAGGGAACAAGCACTTGGCCTAAGTCTTGAAGATTTGCAGGATCTCCTTAATCTTCCACTTAGCAGGGATGAAGATGACATAGATGCCTTAGCCTTTGAGTTACAACTCAAAGGGCAAATAAGGAAACTGTTGATGAGGCAATAAAGATCTACAAATAATGAAGGGTTTTGGCATTATCTGTTCCAGGGGGAGATTGTTGGGATTGAACCCTACCAAAGAAACAGATAATAAAAGACAAAACTGGATCAGAGCAGTGGATCCAGAATAAGCAGATGTTATGTATACAAGTCTCTCCCCTTGAAAGTGGTTTCAACATCTGCTGACCTCCTATCTACTGATCGTACAAACTGCTGACCTACAACTGCTGATCAAGTCAAAGACTGATGAAGACTAAAGCCCTGCTGTTCTATCTACTGCCTTAGTCAAGCACTGCTGGGTTGTATCAAGTGCTGCTGGGATTACATCAGTGGAAGGAATCAGCAGTAGTTTAGATATCTTTATGTAATGAATTGTAATAGCAGTAGTTAGCATAGCAGTACTTGTATAGATCAGATGTTAGAGTTTGTTAGGAGGTTAGATGTCACTTTCATGGTGACGTCAGTAAAGATGCTCAGTGGTTTGCTCGTGCCTATAAATAGAACAGTGCTCTGTACTGTTCTATAAGCTCTTTCACCATCTTCTTCCTGCACGAACAAATCACAGTGAGCTCAGGCTGAGGGGGAGTTTGTTACATACTTGCAATTGTAATTGAATCTTGTAATAAATTCAAGCATTCGGTTCAATGTTAAACTTGTATGTTAAAAGCAATTCTCCTGTTTGATTGTGAAAAGTTTGCTTCCATTACATTCCGCTGCACTACTCATTCATAGATCATTTTAATTCAAACGTAAAACACAATCAAAACCAAACTCAGATCCTAACATTCACCGTTTAGAAAAAAAGAAATTTAATATACATATGTAATAAGTGTTGTCCCATCACACTTATTGTTTTCCCACAACTATCTTATCAGTTATCACCCATAACTCACCTACAATTTATAAAAGCAAATGTGAAGGCAATTATGTACTCGCAAGGGAAGATTTCAACATTTTAGATTAGTGTCAACCATGCATGTACTGACACTATGTAGTTATCTCCGTAAAATGATGTGAGTTTAAGCCACACAAACTAGATATTTTATGAATTTTAGAGGTAAATTATCATAAAATTGGTGTGTTCACCGTTTAGAAAAAAAAAGAAATTTAATATACATATGTTATAAGTGTTGTCTGATGTGTGCAAAATGCAACATATAAATTACATCAATTGTGTAATAAAACTAACCATTTTTTAGTACTAATGTTGGAAAAAGTGTGCTTTTGTCTTCCTTTTGTATTTTCAGGATTAAATGAGCTCAAATTAACAAAAGAAGCAAAAAGACAGCTAAATCTAACATAAATACAAGAAAATGAACAAACGTGACATGCCCGACCCCACGACAGCATCTTCCCAAGCAAAACAAGAAAACAGAAGGCTGAACACGCCCCGTGCTCAGTGAACACGGGGACGTGCCCAAGTGACAGCAGAAAAGACAAAGCTGTAGAAGCTTCTATCGCCCACCACGAGGACGTGCTCAGCGAACACGGGGCGTGGTCAACTCTAAGATTCGCAGAATCTGGGGAAATCTTGATAGTACAGATTTGCTTCTGCACACGGGTGCGTGCCCAGTGGACACGTGGGCGTGATTAACCAATACAGACAAGCTGCAATTAATGAAGAAAGAGATAAAGGATGGAGACGGGGCTGTGCCCAATGGACACGGGGCCGTGCCCGAGCTTCTGTTCAGCCTATAAATAGGAGTGTTTGGCTCAAGTGCAAACCATCCCTTGACACACCACCTCTCTCACACTTCACCCACCACCCACCACCACCATAACACCATCATCCACCACCATCATCCATTGTCCATCATAGAGTGTGTGAGTCGTCTCGGGATCCAAGATTGATCGTAAGAGTTCTTGACAATCAAGGCCATGTTTGCCTAAGTCTCTTACATCACTTAGTGAAGACAAAGTGTCTAGTGTAATACTTTTTATTTTTAATCTTTTCGCACTTTTTACTTGGTTATGTATTAATGACTTTAATAACTAGTTTCTTATGTTGAAGGTGATTTTTCCTTATCGTTTGTCCGTGGTGTCTTGGCATTATTTTACTGTCTATACAAAATAAAAGATTTTCACCATTCATATCTCCACGGTCTATATGGAGGTATGTTGGCTACCTGGTCGGGGGGTTAAGGGAACGGTTTGGTAAGAGTCTTGCCTTGTTCTGTGTATAGATCCTGCAAGGTCCTGGGTCAAATTTAGTAGGACCTCCTTCAATACTTAACGGTACTGGATGGCGGGGGTCCAAACTCTTTGATCCCCTCATATTTAAGCTACTATTAATACTATAACCCGGCTACTTAGGACTGTATCCTTGCTGACTCAGACTACTTAGCCGAGGGTAACGTCACCTTCAAAAGAGGGGCCTACCATAATATGCATTAATAACTTAATTAATTATCTTTCAATAATCCGACCCTTTAGGATTGTATCCTTGCTGACTCAAACTACTGGGTTGAGGGTAACGTCACCTTCAAAAGAGGGGCCTACTACAATAACTAAGATAATCTCTTAAAAAGTGCAAAATTGTGGAAATAATCAAAGGTTACACTAAACACGAGTCGGAGCCAAGTGATTCATCTTGTCTATCTGTTTTTATTTTTATTTTTCAGCATTTTAGTTAGTTTTTATTTTTGTAGTTTAAAACCTTTTTCTAACTTTTTGATTTGATTAGACGTTGAGGATAAACCGGTACTAAAAGCTCTTGTGTCCTTGGACGACCTCGGTATCTTACCAACACTATACTACGCTCACGATGGGTGCACTTGCCCATATGTGTGTTTAGTGTTAGTAAATATCACTGGCAGTTTTTATTTTCCGAGTTACAGAGAGCTGAGCACGGGGCCGTGTCGGTGCAACACGGGGCCGTGTCCAACTCCCCAGTAACAGGGATCCGGAAAACAATCACTGTACTTCCGACCACGGGCCGTGTTCACTGAGCACGGGGCTGTGGTGAACCTTCTGACCAACGTTCGTTTCTGTTTTTATTGTAGGACTTGGAACCCAGACGCCACATTTGAATTCCCTACGTAGTGCATGAGCTCCAGTTCTAGTAGAGACATAAAAGAACCTCTAGAAGAACCCGAACGCTTTCTCATAAAAAGACTTAAAGCTGAAAACCAAAAGAAAGTTTCGGGGGACCCACTTCCAATGGCGGACCAACATACCCTCATGGATTACCTACGGCCCACTGTAGGTAATCTCGGCGCCGCTATCAATGCACCGAATGTCGAAGCCAATAACTTCGAACTTCGACCGCATTTGATACAAATGCTTCAAAACTCTGCAACCTTTCATGGGCTTGCGGACGACGATCCCCATCTGCATATTACTAATTTCTTAGATATATGTGATACCTTTCGGATCAATGGAGCATCAAATGACGCCATCCGCCTTCGAATGTTTCCATTTTCACTAAAAGACCGAGCTAAGGCTTGGCTTAACACCCTCCCAGTTGGCTCGGTAAACACCTGGGATGAACTAGCCCAAAAGTTTCTATATAAGTATTTCCCTCCTGCTAAAATGGCTAAATTAATGACTGAAATTAATACATATTCACAAGAAGATGGAGAATCCTTATATGAAACTTGGGAAAGGTTCAAGGAGCTACTAAGAAAGTGTCCTCATCACGGTCTTGCGGTATAGCAACAAGTATCCACTTTCTACAATGGGTTGTTGCCACACACAAGACAAACACTTGATTCTAGCTCCTGGGGACTTCTAGGTAATCGTCGCCCAAATGAAATATATAATCAAATTGAGGAAATTGCTCAAACCAATTTTCAGTGGCACACTCCCCGAGGCAATAAATCTATTACCCCGGGCGCCCATAAGGTTGATGAAAGCACTTCTTTACAAGCCCAAATCGAGGCCCTTTCTTCAAAAATCAAAAAAATTAGAAATGGCAAAAACGTCCTCGGTTATGGCTTGTGAGGGGTGTGGTGGACCACATGAAAATTGGAGTTGTATGAAAGAAGTAGATGATCAAACAGAAACGGTAAACTACATTGATAATAGACCTAGGCCGTCGGGTCCACTAACGGGTACCTACAACCAAGGATGGCTTAACCACCCTAACCTTGGTTGGAGAGATCCCGGCAATAGTAGTAACCAACAAAACCAACGAACTAACTTTCAACAACCACAAAACTTTTCTCAACAACAAGGTGGACGAGAAAGGCTTGAAGATACTGTATCTCGCCTCATCTCCGAAACTGAAAAGAAAAACTCGGATCGGTTTCAACAATTGGAATGGTATTTTAGAAATCAACAAGCTAGCATTCAAAACATTGAAAAAAAATTAAATCAAGTAGCTCAAAATTTCTCCGAGAGACCACAAGGCGCGTTACCGAGCAATACCGAAACCAACCCAAAAGCGCAAGTACATCTCATCACATTGAGAAACCGAACCGTGGGTCCCAAGGAGGCTCCATTACCGCCAGCTGAGAGAAGCCAATCCAGCCAAACCACGACTCCACCCGCACCCAAACCAGAAACGGCTTCTCCACCAACTCAAGAGCCCACTAAGACTCCTCCGGTTCCGTACCCCGGTCGGTTAATTCGTCAAAAGACCGATGAGCAATTCACAAAGTTCGAAAATTTACTAAAACAATGACATGTTAATATTCCTTTTATAGAAGTCCTAACCCAAATGCTTAAATATTCAAAATTTATGAGGGACTTCCTCACTCACAAGAGGAAAATTGAATCATTGCAATTGGTTAACTTAGGCAAAGAATGCTCCGCTTTAGTACTCAACAAACTCCCACAAAAGAAGATTGATCCTGGAAGCTTCACGATTCCTTGCTCGATTGGGGAATCCCCCATTCGCAATGCACTAGCCGATCTTGGGGCTAGCATCAACCTCATGCCCACGTCAATGTTCAAACGACTCGGCCTAGGAAAAACGAGCCCTACAAAGATGAGTATACAACTTGCCGATAGATCCGTCAAATTTCCACAAGGTATCGCTGAAAATCTATTGGTCAAAGTCGACAATTTCATCTTCCCGGCCGACTTTGTCATACTAGACATGGAAAAAGACGCCGATGTCCCTCTCATCCTCGGGAGGCCATTTCTAGCCACCGCCCAAGCAGTGGTAGATATGAATGACGGAACACTAACATTGAAGTTTGGGGACGAGGAAGTGAAGTTTAGAGTTGGAAAGAGAGTAGAAGATGAAGACCCGGTCAACTACATGAAGGTCATAGACTCAAGCTTGGATGACGCTCTCCGACGGTGTATCTTGGGATGCAAAACATCCCACTTGGGTGACATATGACCAGGCTTTGGGTCTAGCCAAGGACCCTTATAAACGTGGCGTGCCACGGAGGCATTCCGCGGAACTATCCTTAGTTTAGTTTAGATTAATTTTTATGTTTTCTAGTTAGTTTTAATTTTCAGGAATAAAACACACTCGGGATGGCAAAGGAAACAAGGGAAACTTGAACCAGCACCCCATGCAGGAAAACAGGGCCATCCGACAAAATTTCTTCGTTAACAGCAAGTTCAGCACGGGCCGTGTCCGCCCAACACGGCCCTGTGCTGCACAGTCTGCAGAAAATGCCCAGTTCAGGTAAACTGGACACGGGCCGTGTTCACCCAACACGGCCCCGTGTCCAGGATTCTGTTTCTCTTTTTCAATTTTTGTTACTGGCGACTGAACACGGGGCCGTGCCCGGACACCACGGGGTCGTGTCCTGCACCCAGTAACACAAACTTTTGCTTTTTCACACCTTTTTACACATTCAATCAACCTAAAAACTTATTTTTGGGACACATTGAGGACAATGTGTAATTTAAGTGTGGGGGGGATGCTAAAACTTTGAATCTTGCAAGTCCTAACTACAAGCCTTACACAAAACTCTATTGGAAGCGCTAATCACCCCAAATTTTTTCAAAAATTTTCATTTTTTTACTTGTCTAGGTTTAACTTGGGAATTTCAAATTCTAAAAAGGTTATATAAGAAAATTATGAAACGGCATGACAAGCTTAGTTAAAATTTGATTATATATACTTGATCACATAAAAACTCATTCCCACAAAAGTGAGTTTTGAGCCTTTATTGAGCATACAAATACATATCATTAAACTAAATGCTCATTTTCCGTTTCTTGTGTGAATAGCCGCTTGGTTATTACGACTCTAGAACTTGCCATGACGATACATTCCAGGTCCTTACCAACTTAAACCCGAGTAAGTAAATGATGGAGGCATTAGGACTAATCCTTTTTATTTCTACACCATTATTTTTCTTTTTTTTACCACCTACCCAAAATCCCCCTAGTTAGCCCCTTTGAGCCTAAACCTTTTCATTTCATAACCCAAACCAAACACCCTTTCACCCACCAAAACCCTTTTTATTTTTAACCTTTTGTTTTAGTAACAAGCTCGGTTTTTCGTATGACTTTTCAAAAAAAAAAAAAAAACAAAAAATGTGTTGATGATGAAGCAAAAGAGAAATAAACAAACAAGTTTATCAAAAATAACTTTGTTTGAATAAAAGCTTCATCAAAATAAAAGTTGCAAAAATAAAAAGTCTTACGAAAACCGACGCTTGTTACGCTTTTCGCCCTTTCACTAACCACTAACTCAACCACCTACCTTTAACCCAAGCCTAACCCTTCACCCAAAAGTCCTCTTGATATTTACAAAGGTATATAGTTAAAAGGAGGAGGATTGATTGCTTGGCAAGCCTATGGTAGGAGTAAGTTTCATGCCGCTCTCGAGTGATTCACTAAAATACATTTTCGGCCGAGTGTTGAGTGATCCCCGTGAGGTATGTGAACTTGTATATAAATGGAATTTTAAAGAGGCATGTTATGCCCTAATAAGTAATTTATCTTATGAAAAGTTTTAAATAAATCATGACGAATATGATTGTAAATAAATAAAAATAAAACTTAATAAAGAATCTTGGAAATCCCGACACTCTATAACAAGCCCAAAAACCTTCTCTTCTACCCATTCCATTTGGGAGTGTAAAGCCACATTATAAAGAGTTTTGCTTGAGGACAAGCAAAGATTCAAGTGTGGGGGTATTTGATGTGTGCAAAATGCAACATATAAATTACATCAATTGTGGCATAAAACTAACCCTTTTTTAGTACTAATGTTGGAAAAAGTGTGCTTTTGTCTTCCTTTTGTATTTTCAGGATTAAAAGAGCTCAAATTAACAAAAGAAGCAAAAAGACAGCTAAATCTAACATAAATACAAGAAAAGGAACAAACGTGACATGCCCGACCCCACGACAGCATCTTCCCAAGCAAAACAAGAAAACAGAAGGCTGAACACGCCCCGTGCTCAGTGAACACGGGGGCGTGCCCAAGTGACAGCAGAAAAGACAAAGCTGTAGAAGCTTCTATCGCCCACCACGGGGACGTGCTCAGCGGACACGGGGCCGTGCCCGAGCTTCTGTTCAGCCTATAAATAGGAGTGCTTGGCTCAAGTGCAAACCATCCCTTTACACACCACTTCTCTCACACTTCACCCACCACCCACCACCACCATAACACCATCATCCATTGTCCATCATAGAGTGTGTGAGTCGTCTCGGGATCCAAGATTGATCGTAAGAGTTCTTGACAATCAAGGCCATGTTTGCCTAAGTCTCTTACATCACTTGGTGAAGACAAAGTGTCTAGTGTAATACTTTTTATTTTTAATCTTTTCGCACTTTTTACTTGGTTATGTATTAATGACTTTAATAACTCGTTTCTTATGTTGAAGGTGATTTTTCCTTATCGTTTGTCCGTGGTGTCTTGGCATTATTTTACTGTCTATATAAAATAAAAGATTTTCACCATTCATATCTCCACGGTCTATATGGAGGTATGTTGGCTACCTGGTCGGGGGTTAAGGGAACGGTTTGGTAAGAGTCTTGCCTTGTTCGGTGTATAAATCCTGCAAGGACCTGGGTCAAATTTAGTAGGACCTCCTTCAATACTTAACGGTATTGGATGGCGGGGGTCCAAACTCTTTGATCCCCTCATATTTAAGCTACTATTAATACTATAACCCGGCTACTTAGGACTGTATCCTTGCTGACTCAGACTACTTAGCCGAGGGTAACGTCACCTTCAAAAGAGGGGCCTACGATAATATGCATTAATACCTTAATTAATTATCTTTCAATAATCCGACCCTTTAGGATTGTATCTTTGCTGACTCAAACTACTGGGTTGAGGGTAACGTCACCTTCAAAAGAGGGGCCTACTACAATAACTAAGATAATCTCTTAAAAAGTGCAAAAGTGCGGAAATAATCAAAGGTTACACTAAACACGAGTCGGAGCCAAGTGATTCATCTTGTCTATCTGTTTTTATTTTTATTTTTCAGCATTTTAGTTAGTTTTTATTTTTCTAGTTTAAAACATTTTTCTAAATTTTGATTTGATTAGACGTTGAGGATAAACCGGTACTAAAAGCTCTTGTGTCCTTGGACGACCTCGGTATCTTACCAACACTATACTACGCTCACGATGGGTACACTTGCCCATATGTGTGTTTAGTGTTAGTAAATATCGTGTTTTATAAATTTAAAACTTGACTAAAAAAGTGTAAAAGGGCTTAAAATAAACATTAAAACCATAACACACTTCACGCACATCATTGTCCCATCACACTTATTGTTTTCTCACAACTATCTTATCAGTTATCACCCATAAACTCACCTAGCAAATGTGAAGGCAATTATGTACTAGCAAGGGAAGATTTCAACATTTTAGATTAGTGTCAACCATGCATGTACCGACACTGAGTAGTTATCTCCGTAAAATAATGTGAGTTTAAGCCACACAAACTAGATATTTTATGAATTTTAGAGGCAAATTATCATAAAATTGGTGTGTTCACCGTTTAGAAAAAAAAAAGAAATTTAATATACATATGTAATAAGTGTTGTCCCATCACACTTATTGTTTTCCCACAACTATCTTATCAGTTATCACCCATAAACTCATCTACAATTTATAAAAGCAAATGTGAAGGCAATTATGTACTAGCAAGGGAAGATTTCAACATTTCACACTCGGTTCATCGATAGTTCTTTGTATTTTCGTGAAGATCACTTTTAAATTATATATTCCAAGTATAAAATAACGATCACGTTCAAAGTAACTTGAACCATAATAGCAGGTAATAACTTTAAACTTATATGATACTTCCTGTTTTTATATTCATGTGACATAACTACGTACTATTTGGTGGTGTGTTGCTTGTTCTCAACAAATAAAGTAAATTTGGTGGTCGAAGAAAAAATACACAATGAGTCGGAAAAAAAACCCGACGCAAATATATAAAATACATAATGATCTAAACAAAAAATTTAAAATCTACAAGCTAAGCATCCAAAATCGAAAACCTAGTATCTCATTTCGTAGAGTTGGATGAGGGGTCCAATGTCATTTGAATGAATGAGTTCAATAGAAGTCCGTTTGATACACTTCCTACGACTTCATATTTTTAGCAGACTATGTATTTGATCCTAACCCATAATTTATAACAGAAAATATTTATAACTTTTATGGTTTCACATTTAAATCCATGACTGATATTTTTACTCACCAAGTAAAATGCAATCTTAATCAAAACAATAACAAACACTAGTGTATTTGTGAACTCCGTGAACTAATCCTGGCCATACACGTGCGTAAATCAATAGCTAGGATGATGAAATACACTAGTGTATTTTACGATTTGATAATGAAATCCTAGCCATACATGTGCTTAAATCAATGGTCATGATTTGTTCACTCAGTTCGCAAATACACTAGTGTTCACTCTAGAACCCAACCCTATTGATATTTGCACAACGTTTTATATTGTTAATTACATTTTTGTATATTGTAATAAGAAATCAGTATAAAAGGTAAACCGAAAACGATATCTGTGGTTTTGAGTAGATCAATAGAGTGAAATTTTATTAGGGGTGTACACGAGCTGAGCCGGGCCGGGCCGTAGCCTGACTAGGCTCGAGCTCGGCTCGAGCTATTTTGAGAACAACCTCAAACAAGCTAAAAGCTCGACTCGAGCTCGCTTCAATATCGCTCGGCTCGCCAATGTTAACATCATTATTACTATATTATATATAAGAAAAAGTAAAATTTTGTTTGGGCTCGCCTAAACAAGCTTTGTATTTCAGGCTTTAGCTTCGGCTCGATAACTAAACAAACTCTATTACAGGCTCGAGCCTGGGCTCAGGCTCATTAAAGCTCAGCTCGTTCGAGTTTTTAACCGAACCGATAACAAGTAGCTCTCAAGCTTCTGGGCTTCTTTACACCCCGAAATTTTATGATATGGAGTGTAATTTGTATGATTTAAAGTGGTATAAATGATATAATTCTCGTTGTAAATTGATAGTGACTATTCAGTAGTAGTTTGCTAGTGTGGTCTATGTTTTAATATAACCATTATGCCATTAAAAAAAGAGTAAACTCAATACTGTTTTAATATATTCATTATGCCATTAAGGAGTAAACTCAATAGACTTGCCATTGACTGCATGGCCTCATTAATCATTATAGATCACATGCATTATTAAATTTCCTAGAAAGTTTCCCTTCCAAAGAGTAAACTCAATAGACTTGCCATTGACTCCATGGCCTCATTAATCATTATAGATCACATGCATATTAAATTTCCTAGAAAGTTCCCCTTCCAATAAGGCCATCTATTATCATCTCACGCCCCATCATGTGGCAATGGAGGTGGCGTGAGAGGCTGGGAAACATCGGAGAAGGGAGCGGGGTTTAGCACGTGAAGGGGGGGAGGCGGGGTAGGAAACACGGCGTGAAAAGAGAAGTGGTGTGGGGCCATGCTATTCTCAATCAATCAAAATTTTTTGTTTGTTTTTTTATAACTTATTTGAAAGAGTAAATTGCCATTTTGGTCCCTGTGGTTTGGGCACTTTTGTCATTTTAGTCCAAATCTCAAACCTTTTAAATCTGGGTCCCTGTGGTTTCACTTTTATTCCCATTTTAGTCCTAAATTCAAAAAACCTCTTATTTGACTGTTGAAAGCTTGTTATTTTGTCTTTTTGTTCAGGGGCAATTTTGTCCATCTCAATTTATTATAACATATTAATAAACTAAATTAATTATACATAATTCATTTATACCCTATATAAACAACATATTATATTCCCCGATTTAATCATCATCTTCCCCAAAAAACCCTACCCTCAAAATCGCCACACCAAACCCTAATCACACAACAATCTTCTTCATCTTCTCCCCTGCAACGACAATGGTGGTTTGCACATGTGGAGCATCAACCCAACTGAAGAACATCCTGGATAACACAAAACCCAGGTTGTCGATTTCATCGGTGCAACAAACCATCAAGCTGTGGATTCGTTGCTTGGGCTGAGCCACCGAAGATTCAGAACCCGTCTGTGATGATTCCTGCACTGTTGGACACCATTAAGCGGCACGAAGAGAATGCAAG
The DNA here is from genome assembly GCA_030545235.1 of Helianthus tuberosus. Lineage (NCBI taxonomy): Eukaryota > Viridiplantae > Streptophyta > Magnoliopsida > Asterales > Asteraceae > Helianthus > Helianthus tuberosus. The sequence continues at coordinate 1,941,305 of JARYGA010046105.1, forward strand.
ACAGATGTTTGCTCAGAACATGAAACTTGAAGAAGAAGCAAAAAAAAAATTGGCTTAGGAGAAGAAGATGCTTAAACTTATCTTAGGTTTCAGTTTTTTCTTGTTCATGGTCTACTATGTTAAGTCTGCTTAGGATTTCTCTTTTGTGGGGATTTTGTAAGTTTGGTCTGTATTAGGGTATAAATGAATTATGTATAATTAATTTAGTTTATTAATATGTTATAATAAATTAAGATGGACAAAATTGCCCCTAAACAAAAAGACAAAATAACCAGCTTTCAACAGTCAACTAAGAGGTTTTTTGAATTTTGGACTAAAATGACAATAAAAGTGAAAGCACAGGGACCTAGATTTAAAAGGTTTGTGATTTGGACTAAAATGGCAAAAGTGCCCAAACCACAGGGACCAAAATGGCAGTTTACTCTATTTGAAAAGTATTGAAAGAGGGTGAAATGATAATAAGTGTTAGTGAAATAAAGTGAATGAAATGAGGTGCCAGTTATTTTATGACGTGACGGTGATGTAGAGTGAAAGAGTGTGAAACAATAGGAGATAGACTAAGATAAATTTCCGAATATTTTCACATGGTGCCCAAGTCATTATTTTGTTTTTATTATTATCAAGGATAGTTTAGTCATTTCACATTATATTAACAAAAAAAAGCTAACAAGAGTAAGTGAAAATGACACAAAACATGCAAAATACCCAATTAATGGATGTTTAGTATAATTATTAGAGACAACGAACATAATCGTTGATATATATAGTTAAAGGACAAAAAAATGTAATTTAATTCAGTCTAATTTAAAATTTATCTTATGTTAGTGATATACACAAGTATCGACTTTCACACATCAAGAGAGGATTATATTAAGTGAAATTTTACTAAACGACTTGTAACCTGGCTGTAATAATGCATGTAGTAAAGGTATTTCTCTGAAGGTGGTTGAGTGTTATACTTCATTGTATACATTCGTGTAGATTTAAAAGTAGGTTTAGAGGGCATGTGAGTTATTTGTTTTAAAAAACACACACTAAGTATTTGTGAGATTGCGGAACAAATTTGAACCGTTTTTTTTTATCAAAGTTTTATATGTTTTAGGTTTAGTGTAAATTACACTTTTCGTTATGTGTTTTGGCCATATCACGACTTTAATCCAAGGTTTCGTTTTCATACTTTTAGTACTTATGGTATATGGGAAGTGATTAAATAAGAACCAAGATTTATGTTGAAAACTGCGAAAACCGAATAAAGCACTTGTACATATAGCTTTAAGTGAAAACGTAGAAGAGCACCCTACTAACATTTTTCTTACCCGTTAAATCACTAATGCAAACTACGCACAAGTGGTTTATATGATTCTGGCAATTCTCAACATAACTTTGGATCTGGAAAGAACACATTTCTAATCTATGCTATATTTTTTTGGCGTTTCAGTACCGTTATCTAACACCATTTGTTATCCGGTGTTAACTTAAAGGGTATAACCCCCATTTTACATGTAAATGGCTAGTTTTGTAATTTGCTAAAATAAATATTTAATAAAAAGTAAAAGTTTACACCCAAACCCTTCACCGGGTCCCGGACCCTCCCTCCCTTTGATCTTGATCCCAACCGAACCCTAACCTAGCCCTAGAGACAAATCTCGAACGACCATCTTCTCCCGTTGAACCAAAGATTTTAGACCGTGAAAACAAAACCGCCCGAGCCCCTTTTAAATACTCGTAGAGCCAAACCCAATAACCAAGAAACGATTTAAAAATAAGAAACGATGGCCAAGAGGAGTACAACGGTTACTATTATTGGGCCTGATCTAGTGTCTGCCAGTTTGGATCAGAACTCTATTCACAAGAATAGGAACCTGTTGTGGAATGCAATTGGGCATTATTGGGCCATCGATATATTTATGTCCATTTTCGAATTTATTTCACAATTTAATAATTTGATGAACAGTTCTATTGTAATAACTTTGTGAAACAAGAAGGATTATGTACCTTACACCCTTTCCAGAGTCTTTTAAGTTAAATGTAGTCTTGATCACTTGGGTAACTTTGATGATTGTTGGTTGTGGAATTAAGGTGTAAAAAACGTAGTTTATAAAATTATTGGGTTACTAAAAATAAAACGTACAAAAAATAACCCGTTTCAACCCAAACTCATTTTAAACCGTCTTGTATCCTCATCTACAAATAATATACCTTTGTAGCTTCACATACGATAGTATGCATAAAGGGGGAGCAACAACCTACAAAAACGATACATGAAACCTGGTAATGAACAAAGTATAGAATGCGTAAGTTTAAGAGGGCATGTCAATTGATCTGTGTGGCATTCACGGTTCCAACCAATTTGATGATGGTGCAATGTCATCAACCTTTTCAGTTCTTAGTTCACTAAGCATATAACATTAACATAGAAATGAATTTCGGTATGAATCGATTAGACATAATAAAACACCAAAGAATAATCACAATAGCTACATATACCACATATTAAAAATAAAGTTGAAGACAAATTAAAGTTGAATATGAGCATAATAACTAATAAGTGAGATTGTTCATTGAGGCGTTTCGTCAAACATCTGCCTTGCATGAAACTACAAGACTTTGTTGAAAAGGACACTTGAAAGGGAGAAAAGAAACAACGGTATATGAACATATCGAAAATCGAATATCATTAAGTAGCTGCTAATCGCATATATTATAATGAAGGATAAATTACAAGTTTTGTCCTTTATCTTTATAGTACTTTACAGACGGTGTCCTTTTTTTCAAATGTTGACATGCGGTGTCCTTTATAGGGAATTTTGTTGCAAGTTTTGTCCTTTGAGCCTAACCTAGTTAGAAAACTCAGTTAATTTGTGGCACATGATAAACACATGAGGGTAATTATGTCTTTTCCACCCCGCCACTTCATTTCCCCCTTTTATAACCCCCCAAACCACCACCGTCTTCACCAACACCACCATATGCCGCCGCCACCACAACCACCACCGTCTTCACCAACACCACCATATGCCGCTGCCACCACCGTCTTCAAAACCCATGAACAACTTTTTAAAACCCCACTACAATGGAGGTGGGTGGCCAATCAACACCCAAAATCATTTTAGTCACCGGCGGTGGTGGTTTAAAGAACATACGGCGGTGGAGATTCCCACATCGCCTGAATCTGCAAAAACGAAGGCCTGTTTAATCTGGTTCTACACCGCATCAAACCAAAAACAGAAAAGGTAAAATCAATAATCTAAACTAAAGACCTTTGAATATCATTATTATATGAACTGATCCATATGTGAGTGAAATACATTTGGTCATTTTGCGACTTCAAATTTCAAAACCCTGCACACAAGAAAAGGTAATACATGAGTTTGTACTTCAACATCAAACTAAATATGGAGGTTTAAAGAAGAAAATACGACGGTGGTGGTTCACATCGCCTGAATCTGGAAAAATGAAGGGAAGACGAAGACGACGGTTGTGGAGGTTTAAAGCAAAACAGACGGCGGTGGCGGCTAGGATCGTGGTCACGTTTCCGGTTTAAATACAGACATCCATGGACCATGGGGTTTTAGCAGCAGCGGTTATGTTGTGCCGATGTGTGGTGACCAGAAAATGGCAACCGACGAGGGGTGATGGTATTCACCAATTGAAGCTTTACCGGTTGGGGCTTTAGTCGGATGGTGAAACGGTGGGTTAATGGTGGTGGCGATTGGTTGATGGTGGTGAGAGGCGGGAGGTGGTGGTGGTGGGATCTGAATGGGGCGATTGGGGCTTTAGTCGGAGGTTGCAAGTAAAGAGAGAGAGAGACAGTGGTATATATAATATTAATAACAATAATAATAATAATAATAATAATAATAATAATAATAATAATAATAATAAAGAGGTAAGAGTTTTATATATAATATTAATAACAATAATAATAATAAAGAGGTAAAAAGACTAAAATACCCTTGGGTAATCAGATTTAACAAAAAAATTTAACTAGGTTAGGCTCAAAGGACAAAACTTGCAACAAAATTCCCTATAAAGGACACCGCCTGTAAAGTACTATAAAGATAAAGGACAAAACTTGTAATTTTTCCTAAAATGAAAGAAATATTGACCGAATTAAAAGTTGTGAAATGGAAGAAAGGATGCTAAACGATTATTGGGCCTTGAATGTATTCTAAGTGGGCTGTAAGTCTACGTTATTGGATTGTTTCTTGGGCTCGATTTGAGGCTATATATATCCATAGAACGTTTAGGGAAAAAATTGATAGTCAAGGTTTATAAAACATATAATAATCAGGTTTATAAAACATATATATACAGGTAGAGGTGCACAAACCGGCTATTTTTAATAACCGGTTCTGGTTATGGAACCGGTTTTGGTTTCTCGTTTTAAGGGTTGGAACCGGTTATTGCCATAACCGGTTCGGTTCCAGTTCTAGTTATTTGACCGAAAAACAATATCCTACGTGCTCAGTTCAGGTTCTCAAGAAATTGGGTATTAAAATACCCTGGGTTTTTCTATACCCTATTTTCGTGTTTTTTAGTACCCCATTTTCAGGTTTTTTAATATTTTATTGCGTTTTTATTACCATATTTTCTCGTCTTTTTGTTTATTATTATTAAATGTGCATTGTATAATGTAAAAAAATAAATTAAATGCACTAACATAAATTTAAAAGGTAGATATTAGAATCATGTATCGGGTATAGTTGGTTACGATTACGGTTCCGGTTCTTGTTAGGTTTCGGGTATTAATCTGGTACGATCGGTTCCAGTTACAGGTATTGAGATCAAACGCATACCCTATCTATACCCTACGGTTAGGGTCGGTTTCTGTTTCGAGCATAGAATACCCGGGTATTAAAAAAACCGATTCCGAGTATAGTTTTTTGTGCACCTCTATATATAGGTATTATGTTACAAAGAGGTTCATAAAGATGTACCTACATGTTATCATAAACTTCCTGGAACTATTTCATCTTTGTATCTTTTATTTTTAGTAACTGAATAATTTTATAAGCTACCTTCTTTTACACCTTAATTCCACAACCAAAGTTACCCAAATGATCAAGACTACACTTAACTTAAAAGACTATGGAGTTCTTAAATCTTAACAATGAAAAGTATTAGCATTTGAGCTACTGAAAGAGTTGAGTATAACAATGGGTGACATTTTAGTATGCATAGAGGGGGAGCAACAACCAACAAGAAACCGGCATCATATTGTTTCTAACTGTATTCAAACGAATGATTAGCATCGGACAGTTTGATCACGTGAAGTTTGACAAGTACTCCTGCGCTTGGAGAGCATAGAATTGAAGCAAAAGAGGGAACAACAATCAAGCTAGGGGAATGAAGAAAACACTCGTGTTTTGCAAAGGAAAACCCCCACACAGGTCACGAATCGATTGGATCATGCACGAGTACTGACTTGCAAGCCGCAACCCCCAACCCAAGAACCAGACAAGGTTTCTTTCTGATTGACACAATTTTGGTTCAGATACGCCAACCCATTTAGCTAACGGTTTGTTTTTATCACATCAGGGTATGGAAAACTCGATGATTTGCAGAATTTTCTTGAAAAAAGGAGGAAGTTAGTTAGCAAGAACAATGAAGAGACAATTGGGATTACGAGTGACTACAATCGGTTAATCAAAGTCAATTTTCTACGATTTCATGGCTTCTATTAAGAAGAGAAGAAACGATTTGAATTGTGAAACCGTCTTCTGGTTTAAGCGGGATCACGGATGATGCTGCATTCATTCTACCAGGATCCCGGTGAGCAAGAAGCTAAGCTAGAGAACCAAAATATACATACAAGCAAAACAGTTCACCAAAGTCCAAAAACACACACTACACCATTTTTACAACCCCACAAACAAACCTGAGTCAAACCATTTTCAAAAATGAACAATCAAGAAGAAGGTGCTCTGTTGACCCGTCACTTGAACTACGAAACATACATGTGCAATAATGTTGGAGAAGCAAAAGCAACTTAAAATACTAACAAAATTTGGGGCTTCATAATGTTGAAACTGAGAATGAGTAATAGTAGTTGACAATGTTAGAAACAAAATCGAGGAAGATGCCTGCAACATTAATGCTTCGGGTCAACTGTTAATGAGTCCAAAGAATATGAATACCAGAGGAATTTGAATCATATATGATCTCAAATGACTTTATATCTTCATATTCTTCATCCCAACACTCTGAGTAATCGATCTGGCGCTCGTTTAAGTCACCTATTTTACTTTTACTACGAACAAGTTCCACATTAAAACCACCGACATGAGTCTGAAATGAAATACTTTTAGTGTATGTAGGATTGAACCATGGGATGTGCCGCAATGAACTAAAGGGTACATAACCCACCCTTTCATAGTTACAATGTTCCCAATCTTCATCAGACTCATGAGAGTAATCCGTGCCCACGCTTTTAGAGTCATATGGTTCCAAATCGTTATTAAACTTCTCAGAGTGATCTGTGGACATCTCCTGCTTAATAAATATGTCATAACGCTTCTCATTGCCATAAGCATAACGTAAGAATAATAAAAATCCACTAAAGTCCCTGTACCAGTTGTCTGGAAGTTGCAATGTGACTAATCTCATAAAAATACGTGATGGTTCAACATTGGGGCTTAAGACACTCATAAAGCGATGTTCAACTACATTTCCCTGCCATGTTTTCATTCCAATTATGATGAACACTATTATTATATTCTACGTTAAAAAATATGGAAATTCAAAAAACAGTATACTAGTAATACCTCGAAAACAAAAAATAATTTACACTTCTAGTAAAAAGTTGAGCCGTAGCCCGGGCTCCGCCCCTTAAGCCTTCAGGTCCGCCCCTGGTGGTGGCGATGGGGTGGATCATGGATGGTGGTGATGGTGGATGATCAGATTTAATTTATTTAAAATAGTTGAGTATTTAAGTTATTTACAGATTTAGTCCTTTCAGAGGAAATGACAAAAATGTCCTCATATGCAAGTCACATGATCAGATTTAACAAAAAAATCTAACTAGGTTTGGGCTAAAGGATAAGATGTGCAAGGATTTTACCTATAAAGGGCAAAACTTGTCAAAATTCGTTGAAAATGACACCGCTTGTAAAAGGGTATAAAGATAAAGGACAAAACATGTAATTTTTCCTAAAATAATTGTTTGTTTCTACCCATAAACTTTTTAAATTTAAGAGTAAATTACATGTATGGTCCCTTTGGTTAATTAAAATTTAGTGCCTAATTTTTCAAAAGTGCATGGATGGTCCTCGTCGTTTGTACCTTATAACACATTTAGTCCTCTACTTTCGCCAAAATTACATGGATGGTCCATATAGTTTGCACTTTGTAACACATTTAGTCACTTAAAGTTGGGGACTAAATGTGTTACAAAGTGCAAACCACAATGACCGTCCGTGTACTTTCGACAAAAGTTGAGGACTAAATGTCTTATAAAGTGTAAACCATATAAACCATTCGTGTAATTTTAGAAAGCTATAGACTAAATCCAAATCCAAAGAAGATCTGACTACTTTATCTTTTCTAAATTGTTCGTATCTTATTTATCTTTCCTTCAAATTCCACTGTGAGTTTCGGATTGTTGGGTCAGGTCAAGTTTGATTTGGGTCTTATAATTTAGAGTCATACACTCATACTCAACCACTATCCAAATGAATTTATATTTAAATATAGATATAGATAATTTTTTTTTTTTTGAAAAGAGGCGATTTTTATAAATAAGAAAGAAAGCAACCAAACCATAGCAAGGTGCTAAGGCATAGTTACCAGTACATCAACAAAAACAAAAATAACAGAAAGCTTAATATATAAACATTATTTGAAACTTCTAAACTCGCCCCATTGTTTCCAATCTAGATCCGTTTTTCCAGCTCGTGCTTTAACCCAAAGAAACGAAAGTGCCTTAATGTCACCAACCGCCCTCGAAACGTGTGTCGTTTTGCCGTTGAAAATCACATTATTTCTAATTCGCCATAATGTCCAACATGTCGCCACGATGATTAAATAGACCACCTTCTTTATATCTTGTGATGAACTTTGTGCTTCAATATATTCAAATAAACCCACGACGCTTAGTAAGTATCTTGGAAGGGGTCTTTTGACCCATGATATAGATAATATTTGATAGTTGGAAGTTTATTGTTTTATACTTTCTCTCTCTCTTTCCATTTTTGGTTTAGAGACATTGAATACAACATATTATGTGTTTAATCATCATTATATTTGGAGTACGTAAAAGAATTAATAAATAATCTGAGAATAAATAAGGTGCAATTAGATCCATTAAATAGAGATATAGAGGGGTGTATAATGTCTCAACCTTGCGGTGGGGAGTGTACGTAATTCAAGCTTACGTATCAATGTTTGCCTGTTTGATGGAGGACTACCCTTGCCTTATGTATTAATATATAATAAATATCTAATTAACCATGATCAAATATTTCAGAGAACTAAGTTAATCAAATGCAAAACTAAACTAACATTATTAAATACAAGGAATATAAAAATAATAAGAGACCGAATCGCTTGAAAATTGGATCTTTGTCGATTGTTAGTTTCGGTTGTTCATCAGCTCAAGCAACAAAGGAAGGAGGCACACAACAATGCCTATACACCGGTTCAATCAAAACAAGTTTGTTAGTAATGCCTAGTCTATTAGCTCGTAGCTAAATTGACGGTATCATAAGTGATTTAGTTACTAGTTAACTGCTTAGACTAGTTGATTTGATCTGATTTTCAAAACATGAATGAAAACGACCACACATGATAGATAGAATCTTTCGGTCGTTATTGTTAAAGATAAGTATGATTATTAGCATAAACAAACAATAAATTATTAGAATAAAGTGCATGGGTGGTCCCTTCGGCTAACCAAAATTTTGGATTTAGTTTCAAGTTTTTTAAAAGTAAATGGATGATCTTTGTGGCTTACACTTTGTAACGCATTTAATACCTAACTTTTGCCGAAAGTACACGGATGGTCCCTGTGGTATGCACTTTGTAACGCATTTAGTCACTAAACGCTAGGGACTAAATGTGTTACAAAGTGCAAACCACATGGACCATTTGTGTACTTTTAGCAAAAGTTGGAGACTAAATACGTTACAAAATGCAATCCACAAGAACCACCCATGTACTTTTGAAAAACCGATAACTAAATCCAAAATTTTAGGTAATCAAACAGATCATCCGTGTACTTTACTCAAATTATTAAAAAAACACATACACAAGGCTCAAAAGTGAATTATTTTTGTTATCTTAAAATTAAAAACATTTGAATCAGCCAATGCATTGAAAAGTAACCAAACGACATGATATAATCATTCTATCATCATTGTTATAGAAACATACAAAGAGTAATTAATTTCATACTAGTAAAATTGTTTGCTTATAAACAAGATATGATTAAGTACATATAGTCAAGGCTCAAATCTTACTGGTTTACTTAAAAGATATAAACATTTGAATAAATTACTAAATTAAAAGGTAAACACATGAACAAAAGCTTTTGCCTTGTCTTTGAAAGAAACACTTTACTTGTATGATTCAATTAACTTTAACAATTAAAGCATTAAGCATACTTCGAAGCTTGATTAGTGTGAGCTTTAATATAAAATAATGAGAACATAAGGCAATATTTTATTTAAAAAGCTAGAAATAAAAACAAGTGTAGGTGGCACGAAATATTTGAGTTGAAACATAGCCATTATCAAGTGATAATCTAGGGCTGTTCAAAAAGCTCGCGGCTCGGAGCTCGCTCGAAACTCGCTCGGATTTAGCTCGGAAAAAGCTCGCTCGATATGGCTCGGTTTAAAAGTGAGCCGAGCTGGCTCGGCTCGGTTAGAAAGTGAGCCTAGCTCGGCTCGGCTCGTAACGAGCCGAGTTGGCTCGGTTTGGCTCGCTTTGTAGCTCGGCTCGGTTTAACTCGGATTATTTTACTTATAATAAATTTTAATTTTATATACATTATAATATATTACAAAAAAATTGATTACTATTTACATGTATATACGTTTGTAATTTGATATCTATAGCATATTTGAAGGTTGATTATCATACTAATGAATTAATATTGTATTTCATTGAAATTAAAACTTATTTTGCGTTGTTGAATTTGATTTTGGTTTGTAATGTATTTGGTTGAACTTATTTTGAATATATTCTTTTAAAGTATGGAATAATATTTTTGGCTACTGAATTTTAAAAGCTATATATTAATGTTTTTTTTATAAAATTGAGCCAAACCAAGCTGAGCCGAGCCAGCTCGGTTTAAAACCAAGCCGAGCTCGAGCTTGGATTTTCAGCTCGGTTTCAAAAACGAGCCGAGCCAGCTCGGTTTATAATCGAGCCGAGCTCGAGCTTGGCCTGACTCGGCTCGGCTCAGCTCATGAACAGCCCTATGATAATCTAATTGAATGGAAAAAGAAAAGGCTAAATTATATTGGAATGATTGACATTTATTATTATAGTAATATTAATGTGCATATCTACCAATAATTATAATAATGTTTTTTTTTTTTTGAAAGGCAATTATAATAATGTTATTCGACTATTAGATTAACATCTAACCATAAAAAAAATTATTAGATTAACATATTCTAACTTGTGGACTACCTTTTGCTTTGAGTTAAATGCTTGTTGGTCTCTGTGGTTTGTAAAAATTTCACACTTGGTCCTAGTGGTTTACTAATTACATGTGTGGTCCCTAAAGTTGTCAAAAATGAACTCGGTTGGTCCCCTGTGTCACACCCCAACCGATGGCGGAAACATCGGAGTGAGACGAAGAAAGATTGCTCATCACACATAACGCTAAATTGTGACAATAGAATTAAAGATAAATTGATTTCTTTCATAAATAAATGCAAGGTTGGAGAACTCGCTAGTCGCTCGTCGGCCGGTGAGGTGTGGACTAGCGACTACTCAGGATTACTCGGGATTAATCAGATCAGAACTTTATATGTAAATTTATTATTTTTATAAATATGTATATATATACTCATATATCCATATCAATATAAGTCATAACATAACAAGTCTCAGTACTTAAATATAAGTCATATAAGTCATAACATAACAAGTCTCAGTACTTAAAATTCAAATATTAACAAATAGCTCAAATGTAATCGTCATCCCCGTAGTGTTCAATGATTTCGACACCATCCGACTCGTATTCAATCTCCTCGTCTACTTCATCCTCTTTCTCCGACTCAAATTCTTCATCATATTAGGGTAAGGGATAAGGAAAATGGGCTAAAGTTTTAATCGTGGGCCTATTTTGTAAGGATTTCAAATAGGCCGACTAGGGCGACTTGGGCCGACTAGGGCGGCTTGGACCGGCTTTGACCGACTAGCGATTTTTTGACTGATTAGTGAAAAATTACTCAGTAGGAGGCCGACTAGCGACTAGTCGGCGATTAATCGCCGAGTAATCGCGATTTTTGCAACACTGAATAAATGTTACAATACATGAAATTTGAAATACAACATGTTAAATATAAGAAGAACAATACGACAACAAATATGCCATTTATACAACGTATTTAATCTAAACGTCTATATGTGTATCTAGGTATCAACGCTACTTCATTTCATAGCATCATCATCCTCAACCTGTAACATGTTTAAAATAAAGTTCAATGCAAAAGAAAAGGCGAGTATACAAGTTTGGTACATACATAACAAAAGATAAGTTTTAAACAATTCCTCATAGCAAGCATGTGATTCAAGATAAACAATAAATTTGGCATTTGTCTAACATATCAAACCAATAATGAGACGGAAGATGCTCATGACATAACCACAAGTCTACGGACGGGTCGTCAATCCTATAGCGCTACATATGTCACGGTTAGGCTCGTACGAAGTTAATGATAAGTTCAACACATAAGTCTCACCCAAGTTTAAAGTATCAAGCAATCACGTATACAAGCATGTTATAGGAATGTTCATATGTTTAAGCAAAATGTTCACGTGTAAGTGTTTGATAAGTAAACATGTTACACCCCAAAAGTGGTAAAAGTAAAAGAGGGGAATACGAGTATACTCACATAAATTGCTAAGTCTTCCGATTATCCAAGTGTTGACGAGCGTAAAAGATTTGGAGGATGGAACACCGAGGTCACCCTATATGGGCAAACGATGGTGCATGAGTAAACGGGAGTCCAAGAGAACGAACGAGAGTGTTTATCCTAGATGTTTAAAATATCGCGAACTCGTTATTATTTACTAGGTTAAAAATAAATAATCCTAATATTTATGTTTTGCAAAATTTGGAATTCGTATATTATATTGTCTTGATATATATAAAAAAAATACTGTTATAAAAGAATTTATGCATTTATGCTATTAATTTAGAGATTTGGTTATAAAGAAAACGAATCAAAATAAAAGAAATCGTTTGAAATTATATACGTATTGTTTCGTGGATTTTTACGAAAACGGGCAGAGTTTCCTCTGTTTTTGGACGATCCCGACAACCAAGGTGTCGATTATTATTTGTCAAAATTCAACAAGTAACAAAATATTATATATTTATACGAGTTTCATAACGGAAATAAGTGTATTTATACAAGTTTCAAAACACGACTAATGAACGAATTCGAGTAACTAAGGTTTCGCGATTAAAACAGTAACCGAATATATAAACAATAATACTAATAAAAGTTGCGTCGTTTAAGATTATACCAAGTCTTGGATCGATAGTTGACCAGGTTTGACCTGTTGACTACTGTTGACCGAACCGAAACTGTTGTTGACCGACCCGAAATCTGAACATGAGCCGAAACCAGGTTGAAACGAATCTGAAAACACACCCGAAACAGAAACTGATTTTTGGAATAAAACGGAAGTTTAACGAAGAAAGCTCAAAACCCTTACCGGAGCTGAAACGAGACTGAACCGGCTGACCAAGTTGACTGGTGTTGACCCGACACGTGAACCGACACCCGAAGTTAACCAAGACGCGAGTTAGACTCGTCTGCAAACCCGAGTCGAACCGTGACTGAACTGAGACTCGAGTCAGACAACCCGATTCGAACATAACCGGATCTTGAATCAGAACCAGTGCCATTGTTGCCGTTGAATCATGCCGTTGCCACGGCTCAGCTGCCTAAGGTGGTTCGTCACCGGAAACAAGAACACCACCGCTGCCATTAACATCCTTTCTCAGCAGCATCACCGCCGCCGCAGCGGCGGCGCCGGATAAACGTGGAGAGAGTGAACGGGAGAGGGAGTGTGTCGCTGGTAATCCAATCGTCGCCGGTGTCTTGCACGTCTCCGACTGGAAAGGGCGTGCGAGAGAGAGAGATGTAACACAGGGGTGGGGGTTGGGTGTTTTGCAGGTGTGTGTGTGACGTCGGAGGAGCCCTTCGTCGGCCGGAAACGGAGATCGAGAGGGACAGAGAAAGGTGTGGCTGCTGATGTTGTTATTTAGGTTTCAAATGTCCAACAACGATGAAACAGGGATTAATACTGGTTTTTTTTTTGTTTTGGTTAAAAAAAAAAACTTACAGTTCGGTTATAAGCATAACTAGTCCCTGGAAGTTGAAGGTTCAGTAAAATACTCACAATTTCTTTAATTTAACTAAGTTACATTGTTTAAAAAAAACAAACTTTATGAATTAGACTAACTAGGTTAATTTGTTATTTTACTAACTTAAAAGGCTAACGAGACTAACTTAGGTTTATTATAAAAATAAACTTTTAAATAGTAAAGTCAATTAATTTAATTAATTTAATTAATTAAACCATAAATAAATAACCATTTTTATAACGGAATAGATTAAAGAAAAATTTTCGACGATTATAACAAAACGACTAATACAAGGACACAAGGTTTCCAAAAATAGGAATATGAACAACGGTTTCTAAATATGGAAAGTTATGAAAACGCGGGGCGTTACAGTCTCCCCTCCTTTAGGAAATTTCGTCTCGAAATTTATTTACAAGGAAGACTTGAAAGGGTTTTGACAGACAGAAGAGGATTGTTTAAAATTGAGGTCTTGGAGTTTGAGACAGCAGAGAATAATTTAGATATAAGGGTGAATGATTGCTCTAATAACGATTATGAGTATAAGAATAGCATAAGCATTGGATGGATGAAAGTAGCGTGTTAAGAACGAAGTCTCGTCGCGGATAATCGGATATAATGCGTTTGTGAGTTGTTTAAAGTTGTATTAACTCTAATTAGGTCTGCAAAACACTGAATTCCTCATGGCACGTTTTGCGAAATTTAGTAACATGGTGAAAACACTTATATATAGGAAGTACCAGCGGCGTATCCACCATGTTTTAACCATATTACGTCCGTTTCGTATTCGGTTTCATGTTACGTTCCGTGTCTTACCATACACAGTAGTACACTCTATAGTTCTCATACGCCTATCACTATAATTCCGTGTGCACCCGTGATTATATTGATCGTCGCATGATCCGCATAGCTTGTACTAGTTGTGTATGAATTTGGGTAGGTACACTAAAAAAAAAAAAGAATGTGTGCGTATAAGAATAAAGTATGTAAGCAAGTCCATGCTTAAGTATGTATAGGACCCACGTAAGCGAATCACTCGGATTACGCTCGCGTACGGGTACGAATGTATGGATCATGAGTATGAACGAAAGTATGAGCATAAGTATAAGTTTAAGTATGAATAAGCACGCAAGTATGTGTATCAACATAACACGTACGGGTAGTATGTGTATACGTATAAGCATGCAACGTATGTGTATAAGTAAAAACATGAAACTTATGAGTATAGGTAAAAACATGAAACATATGAGTATAAGTATGAATACGATTATAAGTATAAGCATAAATGTATTGTTATGAATATGAGTGTGAGTGTGAGTACGAATACTAATGATTGCGTATATAGTATTAATTGAAACATAACAAAGTTAAGCAAGTAAAAGTGCTCAAGAGGTAGAGCATGTAAGTACGAACGATATAAATGAAATTGTCGCGATGCAACGACTAAAACGTGTATGATGATATGCATGTATAGTTTGTGAATGTAAATAGATCGAGTTGTCACGAAATACAGACTCTAGTTTGTGAATGTAAAGGGAGTATTAAACGTCTATTGGTTATGTGGAAAGTACTTTGTAAAGGAATGGAAATGCTACTGCGGTTTTAAAAGAGTATACTTAAATTGAAAATTTGTCGGTTCTTATGAAGTTCCCTTGTCCACGTGTTTTGAATTTAATTGACGTATTGAGTGAGGTTTTGAAAAAGTTCTAGAGATTAATAAGTTTGCATCATTTTAAGCAACTTTGTGTTAGAAAATTTTGAAACTTACAGCTTCTTGTGAAAAAGTTGATCCTTAGAAAAAGGAATTTGGTACATGAACTTAGTGATTGTTGAAAAATGTTCATTGGTTTTGAAAGGAATTTTTTTTTTTTTTTTTTTTTTTTTTTTTTTTTGTAAATGATTGAATAATATTGGTAATATTTTATAGGTGTGTGCGAAGTAGTTGATTTGATTCTCAACTGAGAGTAACAATCTCTAGTTTAATGGTGTGAGAGGAGCGTGTTTCAATGTTTACATTGATTGGTGAATTTGTGGGCAACGGATTTATTAAACCGACTAGGCTGACAAGTAGTATTTCGTGAAATTTTGAAAATCGAGGAACACGCGTTTATTGGTAACATTAAAATTTTGTGTATGCGAGTGATGTGAAATTAGATTATAGAATAAGAGGTACGTTTAAATAAATGAAGCATTTGAAATACATGATAAATGATTTAGGTATAAACATGATCGTGTTTACATAATATAGTCTATTAAAAGAAAGCGTTGGTAACGATCACCTAGGTAAGGGAATCACCCCAAATCCGTTGGCGAGGTCGTTGTAAAATGAGAAAAGAAGCGGAGTTAATCGTCAAGGTAAGGAAATCACTCCCATCTCGATGATATGTCTCTGCTCGTTACAAAAGTGTAATTAAAATTACGTGAAATCATGCATGCTAATAATGTATAAATTAATCGTATGAAAAGTAAGAGTATGATGTGTGCGCAAAATGAAATCTCGAAAAAAATTATTCAAATTTGTCAAAAGACCAAAAATAATAAAGCGTAAGCTCGAATAAAACTTGGATGGTTCCAAACGGAACATTGACTAACCAAAGTGGTCGAAAGATCTTTTGAAATTGAGAAACATGTTTTGGCCTAATAGGTGGAATACTCTCGTCGATAACTCGGCTAACGGTATTCACCCTTCCAGTTACTACATGTTCCCAATCCATCAAAAATTCGAGACTTGGCGGGATTAATGAAAATCAAGGAGTGGAACTAGTCGTCAAGGTGCGGGTTTCACCCCTAACTTGGCGATTTAGTATCCTAAGTGTGGTTGGTACTCGTCAGGTCAAAAGTTAATTTTGACACTTTGACGAGGGTCCACTAGAATTTGAAATTCGAATTTCTCCATCAAGGTGAGGATTTCACTCCTAACTTGATGGTGAATTTCGTGTAAAAAGAAAAGTAGAAGGATTGTGAGTTATTCACCAAGTTGTGGGTTTCACGCCTATTTTGGTGAAGTCGTCTCGTTTGTGTATTGTGAGTGTTTTCGGATGTAGAAATATCGAGTAAAATGCATGAGGGAAGTGTATGCCCAAGGAATACGCAAACAAGTATAAACACGTAAGAAGGCATATCAAGAATGGTACATAAATAATGAAATGATAAATCAAGTATTAACTCATAGAGAAATAGGTCAAGAATAATGCGTAAAGAATCAAGCAACAAAACAAGTATTAACACATAATAAGACAAGCATTAATGTATAAGAATAACATTTCGAACATTACATACGAGTGATATGCATGTTTAAAAGAGCATAAATAAGAAACATATAAAGTATCATGTAGTAGTTCAAGCAAAACATACGAATAAGGCTCTAAAACTATAGACTAGGCAAAAGCATTCCTACTTTTCCTAATTCCTTATAGTTATGGGTCTGATACCAATCTGTCACACCCCAACCGATGGCGAAAACATCGGAGTGAGACGAAGAAAGATTGCTCATCACACATAACGCTAAATTGTGACAATAGAATTAAAGATAAATTGATTTCTTTCATAAATAAATGTTACAATACATGAAATTTGAAATACAACATGTTAAATATAAGAAGAACAATACGACAACAAATATGACATTTATACAACGTATTTAATCTAAACGTCTATATGTGTATCTAGGTATCAACGCTACTTCATTTCATAGCATCATCATCCTCAACCTGTAACATGTTTAAAATAAAGTTCAATGCAAAAGAAAAGGCGAGTATACAAGTTTGGTACATACATAACAAAAGATAAGTTTTAAACAATTCCTCATAGCAAGCATGTGATTCAAGATAAACAATAAATTTGGCATGTGTCTAACATATCAAACCAATAATGAGACGGAAGATGCTCATGACATAACCACAAGTCTACGGACGGGTCGTCAATCCTATAGCGCTACATATGTCACGGTTAGGCTCGTACGAAGTTAATGATAAGTTCAACACAATAGTCTCACCCAAGTTTAAAGTATCAAGCAATCACGTATACAAGCATGTTATAGGAATGTTCATATGTTTAAGCAAAATGTTCACGTGTAAGTGTTTGATAAGTAAACATGTTACACCCCAAAAGTGTTAAAAGTAAAAGAGGGGAATACGAGTATACTCACATAAATTGCTAAGTCTTCCGATTATCCAAGTGTTGACGAGCGTAAAAGATTTGGAGGATGGAACACCGAGGTCACCCTATATGGGCAAACGATGGTGCATGAGTAAACGGGAGTCCAAGAAAACGAACGAGAGTGTTTATCCTAGATGTTTAAAATATCGCGAACTCGTTATTATTTACTAGGTTAAAAATAAATAATCCTAATATTTATGTTTTGCAAAATTTGGAATTCGTATATTATATTGTCTTGATATATATAAAAAAAATATTGTTATAAAAGAATTTATGCATTTATGCTATTAATTTAGAGATTTGGTTATAAAGAAAACGAATCAAAATAAAAGAAATCGTTTGAAATTATATACGTATTGTTTCGTGGATTTTTACGAAAACGGGCAGAGTTTCCTCTGTTTTTGGACGATCCCGACAACCAAGGTGTCGATTATTATTTGTCAAAATTCAACAAGTAACAAAACATTATATATTTATACGAGTTTCATAACGGAAATAAGTGTATTTATACAAGTTTCAAAACACGACTAATGAACGAATTCGAGTAACTAAGGTTTCGCGATTAAAACAGTAACCGAATATATAAACAATAATACTAATAAAAGTTGCGTCATTTAAGATTATACCAAGTCTTGGATCGATAGTTGACCAGCTTTGACTAGGTTTGACCTGTTGACTACTGTTGACCGAACCGAAACTGTTGTTGACCGACCCGAAATCTGAACATGAGCCGAAACCAGGTTGAAACGAATCTGAAAACACACCCGAAACAGAAACTGATTTTTGGAATAAAACGGAAGTTTAACGAAGAAAGCCCAAAACCCATACCGGGGCTGAAACGAGACTGAACCGGCTGACCAAGTTGACTGGTGTTGACCCGACACGTGAACCGACACCCGAAGTTAACCAAGACTCGAGTTAGACTCGTCTGCAAACCCGAGTCGAACCGTGACTGAACTGAGACTCGAGTCAGACAACCCGATTCGAACAGAACCGGATCTTGAATCAGAACCAGTGCCATTGTTGCCGTTGAATCATGCCGTTGCCACGGCTCAGCTGCCTAAGGTGGTTCGTCGCCGGAAACAAGAACACCACCGCTGCCATTAACATCCTTTCTCAGCAGCATCACCGCCGCCGCAGCGGCGGCGCCGGATAAACGTGGAGAGAGTGAACGGGAGAGGGAGTGTGTCGCTGGTAATCCAATCGTCGCCGGTGTCTTGCACGTCTCCGACTGGAAAGGGCGTGCGAGAGAGAGAGATGTAACACAGGGGTGGGGGTTGGGTGTTTTGCAGGTGTGTGTGTGACGTCGGAGGAGCCCTTCGTCGGCCGGAAACGGAGATCGAGAGGGACAGAGAAAGGTGTGGCTGCTGATGTTGTTATTTAGGTTTCAAATGTCCAACAACGATGAAACAGGGATTAATACTAGGGTTTTTTTTGTTTTGGTTAAAAAAAAAACTTACAGTTCGGTTATAAGCATAACTAGTCCCTGGAAGTTGAAGGTTCAGTAAAATACTCACAATTATCCTATATATTAATAAAGGAAGCTTGTGAATGGTAATACTCACCATTTTTCAATACTGTATATATACAATTGCTGTTGGATTTATGATAAGTATCAATCATTAGTAAACTGGTTTGTTAACACTATGTGTATCCTTGTGAACTTGGGTTCGACTCTTCGCATCCTCTTTTAAACAATCTTTATTTCTTTTTCCAAGGAGAGAGAGGTAAAACCTAACCGCCTCTCTCTCTCCTTCAAAACCCTCTCTCAAGATACACGCACATGCAACACTCATCTCATCTTATCTTCTTCTTCCTCTTGATTTTTAGTTATAAATCTTCAAACCTAGGCATCTATTGGAGATAACTGTTCGAGAAATCGAAGCTTTGGTTAATCTACAAATTGATTCAGATTAAGAGAGAGACTCTAGAGTTTGAGCAGGAGAGAAAGCGGGGCCGGTTTCCTCACCTGTCACCCATCTTCGGTCGGATGTCGATTTCTGCAACCATTGTGGCTGAATTAGCGTTGGCGGTGAACATTGACCGCAATCGTCGCTGAATTAGGGTTCCGACGGAACCTTCTATATTCTGCCAGAAGTTACCTGCGACACAGGTAAGTTCTATGGTGAAGTTTATCAATCGAACAACAACAATGGCGGATCCTTATTGGCGATACACCGCTTCCGCTGACAGAGGTATCCGCACACCTTCTTCCTCTCGAATAAACCCTAATTCGTCAAATTATTCATTAAGTTATCATATTCGCTGTTTTGATTTTGATAATCGTCTTTGTGATTAACCTAATTCCAGTTCTATTCAATCTATCGTATCGTGAAACCGTAATTTCATACAATTAAGAGTTTTCGTGTCAATTTACGGTTCATATATGTTTCAGCAGGATGAATTGCATGTTATTAAGAGTTTTTTAGTCAATCTAGGGTTCATATATGTTTCAGTAGTATGAATTACATATGATTAAGAGTTGGTTATTGATGTTTAGGGAAAAGAATTAAATAGTTTGAAGTTTAAACAATCTAGGGTTTATATATGTTTCAGTAGTATGAATTACATAAGTGTAACTTTAACCATCTGCTGCTCTTTACTCCATTTGTAGGAACCAGTTTGGCTGCAAAATTATTAAGAGAAGTAGTGTAACACTTTTCAAAGCAAGAGAAGAAACTGTAAATTTACTTGGAAAAGCAAACATGTATATTTTCAGCCCTGAACATCCTCCATTGACCAAAGCAGCTCAGAAGGCCATTGATTGGGCAATCAATGAGAAACTAAAGTCAGGTATGCTCTTAGACCGTGGGGTATGGTGGGGCTTGGGTTGGGGGCATGAGTTGACACGTGGAGTTCGAGCCCCCTCACCGGTGAGTGACATGTCCGTGGGGTATGGCGGGGCTTGGGTTGGGGCGTGGCTTGGCAGTTTATTAATAAAAAAAAAGCGAATAGGACATGGCCAACAAAGCGAATAGGAGCCCGCCACATAGGATCGCTAGCCCGCCCCTAGCCCGGCTTCAAACTCCCGCCCCTTGGGCCACGCCCCAACCCAAGCCCCCGGGGTGGTGGCTTGGGCGTTTTCAGCCAACTCACGCCCCAACCCAAGCCCCATACCCCATAGTCTTAGATCTTGTACTGGGCAATAATATTCTTGCATATACTTTTGACTCGCGTGTGAGA
This sequence comes from Helianthus tuberosus, assembly GCA_030545235.1. Taxonomy (NCBI): domain Eukaryota; kingdom Viridiplantae; phylum Streptophyta; class Magnoliopsida; order Asterales; family Asteraceae; genus Helianthus; species Helianthus tuberosus. Next base: position 1,962,195 of record JARYGA010046105.1, read on the forward strand.
AATACTTTTCTCATCTTCCTAATAGTAAGTGTGATTTCCCGTTTGTATTGTTCATAGGGGACACAGGAGAAGTGACAACATCGTATTTGCTTCTGGGAATATGGACACAGAGGGAATCAACTGGTCATAAAATAATGGCTAAACTTGGTTTCGATGATGATAAAGCTAAAGAGCTTGCTAAAACTGTAAGTTTAAAGACGATTGTTGTTACTACTATAATGAATAGGTGGCAAAATGGGGTAATTTTTTGTTTGGTGGGGTTGACGTGGAATGCAAAGTTTTATATATTTTTAGTAAATAACTAGCATGCTAAATGTGATTACAATAATTGCAATATTTACATGATAATTATATATCTTCAATAAACTAATTTAAAAGTTATGCATTATAAAAACACCTCGTACCAGTTGACCCTTTCTTTTACTTGATTAGCCCATTAGAAATAAAAGTTAATCCGGACTTGCCTACTCATTTATAAATTATAAATAGGTTAAATTGCTACCTCAGGAAAAAAAAGTTTATCTAGCTGCACAAATTCGTTGCTGTTACACTTATTGATCAACTCTTATCTATTCAGATGGACACAGAAATTATTTTGAGCTACAAGAAGGGAGTTTAAAGAACCGTATACAGGTTTTCTGCTTCATCCCTCTGTTTGTTAGTTGTTTAGAATGATTCGTTTGCAACGCAACATGAAGCAAAGTGAAATTTGTAAAAGCTATAAAGAAAATTCAAAAGGATGACCATTTTATTAGTTGGAAATTGGAATAAACTTTCCTTTTTTATTATTTTCTGATTGAAGTTTGTAACAAACTCACACCTGAGGCCTGACACTAGCCATTTGTGATGATGGTAAAAAACAAAAGCGTTTGCTGGAGATCTTGGATCAATCGGTCTGGACCACCATTGTTTTTAGGTGATGTTTATGGGAGTGGGTTCTAGAACTGGATGTGAGCGAGTCATATTCCTCTTTAAATTGGAACTGTTGAACCACTTTTGAGTCTGTTTCATTGGCTAAGTGGTGGTCAATTTACATTCACCAAGTGTCATATGCACTGCAGCTTGGCCAGTGTACCCACCTTGGGTTGTTTCAGGTCAAGGGAACAATATACTTATGGCATTAGGAAAACATCATATACACGTTCGAAATTGTTTTATATACATCATGTATGTGGTCGTTTATTTTTTTCACAGTGCTTATTTAACGGACACAGGGTTCACTGATTATTCATATATATTAGTTGCATCAATGCTATCATCTTTTTCATTCTACTTGAGAAAACTCTACAATCATCTCCACAAGTGAAAACAACGAAATCATGGTGTGTCAAATAGGAGGAAGCATGATGTATCTTATCCAGAATTGATATGTGGTAACAGTTTGTTCTTTCCCTTCGTCATCGTCTTCTCCTTCGGTCTTGAGTATGTATAGAAGACAATATTCCAATGTATTATTGAATAATGTGTGTGAGGTCCGAAATGGTTTACTCATTGATTTTTGAGATAAGCTCATAATCAAAACTTCATACTTTATTAGGGAATATTTAGTATTTAATGAAAGGATAAGTCAATGAGTCAAAGTCATTACAAAGTATGACAAAGTGTGAATGGCTGATAATATCAACTACCACCAAAGTGGCTGATATGATCAAGTAAGACACTTTTTAAGTACAAAATTCTTCATAACGGTGGCAAAAAAATATAAAGTTAACGAACGATAAGTGTGCGCTTGACGTGGTAGTAAATAATTATATACTCGTAGGAGATGGGAGCTAACATATGTGTCTTGTAACTATGTGGTTTACGGCCTGGAATTTTTAATATGTGAAACCGGATTAAGTTTTGTGTTGTCAAAGGCTTTACGTGGTTAAATGTTTGATGTTATTTAACCTTCAGCTAGCATTTGTATACGTTGCGCCTTAAATTGTAAGCCCCCGGCCGCTACGCCAAGACGCAATGTGTCGCCTTTTGGTTCCAACATAATAAAACGTGACAGGATTGGGTTCCGAGGAACCCGGCATCGTACTCTGGCTCCTTAAAAACTAAAGATGAGAGACAAGGGTTTCGTTGCCCGCGGCGCAACGCGCGCGGGTCACTGTTCTAGTTTCTTTAATTTAACTAAGTTACATTGTTTAAAAAAACAAACTTTATGAATTAGACTAACTAGGTTAATTTGTTATTTTACTAACTTAAAAGGCTAACGAGACTAACTTAGGTTTATTATAAAAATAAACTTTTAAATAGTAAAGTCAATTAATTTAATTAATTAAACCATAAATAAATAACCATTTTTATAACGGAATAGATTAAAGAAAAATTTTCGACGATTATAACAAAACGACTAATACAAGGACACAAGGTTTCCAAAAATAGGAATATGAACAATGGTTTCTAAATATGGAAAGTTATGAAAACGCGGGGCGTTACACCCTGACCTAACATCTGTTAAATTTCTCAGTTAACTATGTGTGAAATGACTATATTACCCTCGAACAATTAAAAGAAATAAAAAAAATATATACTCTTAGTCTTAACACCTCCCTCCTTCTCAAAACCCTCTGCTCTTCTTCGATGACAGCCACACACCCACCCCTGATTCCCTCAATTCTCTAGCGACTAGCCGGTGCCGGCCGCAACACCAACCACCGGTGCCCCGTTCTTGTTCCGTCAAGCACCCACAGCCCCTGCTCATTACCGGTGCCCCGTTCTTGTTCCGCCCCTATAGTCTTTTTCCACATTTTCGAACCCTTCACTGAAATTTGTCAGTAGTACGTCTATCACCATCCATAGCCTTCCTCGACCTCACCATAGCCACCGAGAACCCTTCACTAGTTGCTCCATCCCACACCCATTTGTCACCCTTATTGGACACTTTAACCGCATTCAAGAGGCCTATCAGATTTGCCAATTAGAAGTGAAAGTCAGGCGAGGCAGATTTAACGGATCTAAACCTCTTTCTGAATCATCAATTGAAAAACTAAAAGTTATAATAAAAAGAAAATAGTGAAAATGAGAAAGAGAAGAAGGGCAAGTGGATCTATGGCAGCAATTTACAGCCTGTACATCATCAACAAATCAGGGGGTCTCATCTTCTATAAGGTAATTCCCAATAATTCCAGATTATTAGGAACTTGAATAATAATAATAATAATAATAATAATAATAATAATAATAATAATAATAATAATAATAATAATAATAATAATAATAATAATAATCAAATCAGAAATTGGATTAGGATTATGGATTGCAAGGAAGAATGGACACGAATGACAGCTTGAGATTGGCCAGTTTGTGGCATTCAATGAGCAGGGGCTGTGGGTGCTTGACGGAACAAGAACGGGGCACTGGTGGTTGGTGTTGCGGCCGGCACCGGCTAGTCGCTGGAGAATTGAGGGAATCAGGGGTGGGTGTGTGGCTGTCAACAAAGAAGAGCAGAGGGTTTTGAGAAGGAGGGAGGTGTTAAGAGTATATATATTTTTTATTTCTTTTAATTGTTCGAGGGTAATATAGTCATTTCACACATAGTTAACTGAGAAATTTAACAGAGGTTAGGTCAGGGGACCAACCGAGTTCATTTTTGACAACTTTAGGGACCACACGTGTAATTAGTAAACCACTAGGACCAAGTATGAAATTTTTGCAAACCACAGGGACCAACCATGCATTTAACTCTTTTGCTTTAATAATTGTACAATGAAAATATACGTCCATCATGGCTGATTGTTTATTTATTTATTTATATTTTGCTTTAACAAAAGGAGAAAATATAGACAAATAAAAATGAAATTTATTGTAAAAAGCACCGGACTCGCTATTTTGTTATATCCCTTTGTAGTAGTTAAAAGTGATAACGTGATATTGCTTTAAGAGTTAAATATGCGGTTAATCCCTGTGAACTATGTTAAGCCACATGTTGGGGATTGAAAAACGGATTTTAAAAGTAACACCCTATAGTGTAAATCATAACGGGTCAAACGGGTAAAAAATGTGTTGAATCACCCTTTTTGGCGATAAACAATATATGGATCAATTGAGACGCCTAAAGGGCAAACCAAGAATGGTCAAAAAGAACAAACGGGTCACATGGGTCAAATGGTGATATCATCACCATTTGAACTCAACATTTAATGTTGTCTTTTTAAGTTCCATACTTACAAGTAAGCATACTGTATGGGTATGCTTCGCCATGAATTAACAAAAAGAATTGTAAGATATTGATAACGGATCATTACTTTGACCCCGCCAGGTACGTGTAATGAGTCATACTCTTGGTAAAGACTTATGGCCCACTAAAAATGGTTGGGTTAGATTTGGATAATAGACCAGATCCAGTGAGATATAACTAGCATTCGAGTAAAACGACATTTAGAGCCAATGACAGGTCTATGATGCAAAAATATGATTAAACAGGTTTTAAAACACTAAACCATTGGAAATCTTTACGTCCTTAGGGACATAATAAATCTTGATGGGATAACGAGCTAAAAGTACCCACTAATTTTCATCTAAACTTTTAAAAGTTAGCTAGTTTGGAAAAAAAGGGCTTAAATTTGACTAAAACGCCCTCGGATAGTCGGTTTGGGCAAACTACCTTCAAGGGTAGATTTGATAATGAGTCTTATGATCGAGTTGATTCTTCCAGTAAATAAGTATGGGAGACTTGAACTAGAAGGCTTAAAGTCTCATAAACAAGTAATAAACTTAAATCGAATAGTAGGAGCGAAAAACTCAAGGAATATGGGCCCACGTAGTGGGTTGCAGTTTAAAAGTGTAGATGAATAAACCCCTATTGAATAAAATTGGTTTTGGACCAAATCAGATGTAAATTGGATTGTAGAGGAATAGACATCTAAATAATAAATTGGGTCTAGACCGAATCAGATATGAAATGGATTGTAGAAAAATAAACCTCTAAAGAATAAAATTGGGTCTGGACAGAACTAGATAAAAATGGTAAAAATTGGCTATGGCTGGAAAAGTGCCCAGCTCTGGCAACCTACTGGAAAAGTGGTGTGGCCGCGTCACGTGGGAGACACACCAGGCACCTTCATGACGCGCTTTTGCCCCACCGCGACGCGCGGGGGCGCCCTGTTTCTGCAAACTTTTTTCTTTGTTGTTTTAAATCGCGTTGATCGTTTAACTTTTAAACAAATTGTTTTTAGTGTTTATGATAGGATTTCTCTAAGGGAACCTGACGGATGGGCGACCATGCATGCAAAGAACCGAACACACCCAAACTGCCATTTCCGAGTGAGCATCATTTTGGGAAAGTTCAAGCATGATCACACGTGATAAAGTTTTGTGTATACATCTTATTGTCTTTGACTATAATTTAATTGTGTAATAACCTGTTATGTCAGTTCCTCTAGGGTTTCAGCCAGCCCAGACGTGTAAGCTCTAAGTTTTCAAAAAAAAAAATCTGGGACCTAATTCTTCGAATTTGTAAGATATTCGATATAAACAGGATAGAGTGTTACAGTTACCGCCGACAAAATCAAGGTTTGGTGGTGGTGTAAAGTGGAAGACAGGGAAGGGTTAACAAAGAAATGGGAGTAGAGTGGAGATGAGGGTGCTGATGAAGAAGCTTCGGTGAAATCTGCTGCAATGGTGGAAGGTGGTGACCTTTTGGTGGCTATTTTCCACTTCTGGGTAGCGTGGGGGGGGGGGGCAGTGGAGGGTGGTAACGGAGATGGGTCTGTTGGGGGTGGAGAGAAACGAGGAAGAAGAGGTGGGGTTTGGGTGTAGTTTAGGGTATTCGGTAGGTCCCACTTAAATAATATATGTAAAATATAATGAAGTTTTTTTTTGTTTTATGTAATTTATTTGTTTTGTTTTGTTTTAATACTAAGGGTAGTTTGGCAAGACTTAACTCGAAAATTTAACAACGTTAGCTAAAAAGTACCATTCATGTTATAAAATGCAACCATTAAGCACACCCGTGTTACATTTTTATAATGATCGAAACCTTTAAAAGGTGAGGATCAACCATGCAAAATCTACAAACCACAGGGAATAACCAGACTTTTTTTTCAAACTGTATATTTCATTAAAACACGCCCAAAGTCAACCACAAAAACCGGAAGCCGAGACACAGACAACAACCAAAATCGACTCTTACAACATATACATAAGATATTTACACCACTCTATCCATCAGATAGAAATTTACGTAGACCCATATTTTAGGCAAAGCATCCCAAGCGATTTAATATTGAGAAAATAATGGTCTAGCAACACCTCCTTGTTGAAGAAAAAACATTCCTTCCTTGCTCTCCATATAAAAAATAAAAAAAAGCCATGTATATGGTAATCTATTATATATAATAAATGAGAGTTTTTTGGGCCACGTGTCAGTAAAAGAGGGCTACATTTTTTCGTTTTCCCGCCCAAACTCACGTCCGCTTTTTTTTTCTTTTGTCTGATGATATGAAGATACCCGAAATCATTCTTCCTCACAATCAAGTTGTTCCTCTCATCTCTCTAGGCGATTCTTCATCTTCCATTCATCATATCCATTTCATCATCCGGATTGACTCTTTTAATTTCACCGCTGGTGATATTCCATTCATCTTCGTGTGTTCTTGCACCTCTTGATATTCTTGAAGGTAAAGTGGTGTCTCTTCTCTCAAACCCTAATTCTCAATTTTGTTTCAATCATCCGCAGTCCAAATGCCTACAATCATCAGGTATCGTAACGATTATTCAAGTAATTTTTTATTTTACAACTGTGACCATTCAATTAAATTTTGATCCACAAACCCTCATCATAGATTACTTCTACACCATTGTTTCCCTCTGTTGTTCGTTTGGTATCTGTAACCAGGTAAGAGGTTACAATTTGCAGCAATTGTTCATCTATGTGCACGAATAGACGTATAATTTTATTTATTTGCTTGAAATTAGACTAGGGTTTTTGTTTTATTTTGATATTTAGATCTGTGGCTATGATAAGTTTCTAACTTTCTGGTTTGTTTAATTTTGACATATCCATATGGACAATTCGTGTTCTTAATTATGACACATGGGTATGCAAATATGGACAACATGTCAAGTAACTTATTGGTTTGTTTATGTTTTGTTGATGTGCAGCCAGAGATCTTTATCCATATCATTCCGGAATATGCTAGCTAGCAACACTTTGCCATTATTAATATTGGAATTGAATGACCAAAGCTCGTGAGTAACAAAAGACTTTTAGCTATACACAACTTTTTATTATGTTAGCTTCTCTTCTCGCTATTCGTGGTGAATATAGGGTTTATTTTGTTAGGTTGCATCAGGTATGTTGGGAAGAAGAGAGATATGGCAAGGGATGAAGGCAAAGAGATAAGCTGCGATGGGTTAGGTTGCATCAGGTATGTTTTCTTCTCACTAGGAACAAGTAGTTTTCAATTTCGTGAATTCGATTTTTTTTATTTGTTTCTTAGTGAAATCTGATTGATCTGTAGAATCATGTCCTACGCCTACCTTTTCAAGTGTAGAGAGTGGCCTCACTCAATGGTTTTGTTGCTAACTTTATCTGGTTAAATCCATATGCTTGTAGTAGACACTATTATGCCAATTGCTAAGATATACTGATATGCTTACAAAAGAATAAAGAGATAAAATAGTATTCATACTCACTTCTAAGTGTGATCAAGTTCTGGTATGTGACACACTTATTTGTAAGAATATATTAATTCTTCGAAGTTGGCCTTTTGTTTTGTTTATGTGTTAACATTTTGTTTTTGTTTGTGATATGTAGTTGGACAATTTGAGGCCTAAGTTTCGAATCTCAAAAACCTTTGTAATCTAAATAAATCTTCACTTATTTCTCTTCGTTTCAGCCATTCGTGATGACTAAATAGGTGCTTGGTAGTGGATATGGTTCGTATGTTTTAAGAATGATTGGTGGGCAGGGTTCGTTTAGCACTTTCAATTGATTGTTCTCGTGTAACACCCTCAAAATACCACATGCGGAAACCCCCGCGATGTCACACCCCGATATTTCCACGTTTGACCGGTGGGCCCGGTGGGGGAGTATCGTGAGGTGGTTGGTAACATCATAGTCAAACAACACAATATTTAAATGCACAGCGGAAGCAAAAGATATATATATATTTCAACCGAATATAATTGTAACATCAAGTATCACAAACAGTTGAAATTAATCCACAGGTGGATAAAAAATAACTAGGAAACATTGTTCAACAGTTTTGACATCCAAGCTTGCGAGACTTATTGTGGACGCTAGGAGAAAGCCAGCCTAGTTCGCGTAGTACCTGCACTTAACCTTTTGGGAAAATACGTCAGTTTACACTGGTAAATACAATTAACTGACTCATTTAGAAAAGGTTTAATAAAATTGATTTGAATGCACGTGGCACAAAGCTTTTTATAACTTGGGATAATTATTTGAATATAATCTTGTAAAAGAATTACATATTCCTTATGCGTTCAGTGGCCCGATCCGTAGACCGGGTTAAAGATCAATAGACACACCACATTATTTATTTATGCACTGACGGGTGTACGCCTACACCCCGAGCTCAGGTCGTGGCCATCTCGTAAGATGATGCCAAGGATATCCGGGACATGGTCATTAACCCCCCAAAGGCTTTAAGCAAACAAAACATTTCAAAACGAAGCATATCAATGGTTTAACCTCTATTCGATTAAAGATTCAATGCCCGACCAAGCGGTATTTTATATACCATACCCCAAGCCCGTATAAGGGAAAATAAGTTAAAAGTATTTACCTTTGCAAGTATCAATCACAAATAGCAAGTGCGTGTAGCTTTTACTGGGTCTCCTATTCTGGAACGAAGGTTTATAATAACCTATTAGAATCCTAACGGGTCTTTAATTAAGCCTAAACTTAGACCGGTTAGTTTTAAGGAAAGATACGGTTCAAACGCGCGATTAAGCGAAGACCGGAATAGAATGTGATTTAGACCCGACAAGTTTGAAGACTTGTATAATATGGGTAAACTAAACACATTCTGGATTTTGAGATAAAAATGATAAGGTTTGACCCGTTTCGGCTAATTTATGCAAACTAGTTACATAAACCGAACCGAACGCGAATAATGCGTAATGGGTAACCAAAAGAGTCACCAACAGGTTTCCTAAGTTAATATGTCTTAAATGTGTTGTGATATCAGTAGGATACCTTCCATTATGCCCAAAACGAGTTTAATCTCAATTTAAGCCCCGTAGGGTTATTTTGGTCATTTTAAAAATTATAAAAGAGATTAAATGAAATTCTGAGATTTGGGTCTGAATAAATCAGTAAAATAACTTAATTTATCAGGTTATATCAGTTGGTGATAAGTCTTATATGACAAAATGGTTTTAAACCCATACTAGGTGTTTAATACGCGTAAAAAGCCGTTTTAAGCGATTTCCGGGTTATACGGGAAATCTGAGTTTTCTGATCAGGTTATAAAGTTCAAAATACTTTATTTATAATATAAAATCAGTATCAATTGGATTGGCGTCAAAATATTATGTAAAACTCATTTTATACACAAAAAGGGTATAATCGGTATTTACCGAATCAAGGCCGTAACCTTAGGTTATGATCAGGTTAAAAATATTTAAAAATCTTCAAAAATCCCAAAATATTATATTACATCATTGGGTAAGAGGTTTGGTGTCAAAAATTGGGTTTAGATAGGCTTTATGCTAATTGCGCCGTTTAATTAACAAAAAGCTTTTTAAGTGCGCTATTGAGCATAACTCCTAATCTAGACCTCTAACTGATATGAAATTTTAGGGACATGTTTATAATTCAGCAACAAAGATTATTGTCCTCTCACATATCCAAAATTCTCGTTTTATGATAAAAAGGGCATATTGGTCAACATTAGGCAATTAACGGAAACGTGTAAATGAAACGGACAATCAACGAACCAATCACAGAGGTTTATACTATCATGTAACCTGGTCCTAAGGAAGCTCTAAGTCATTTTCAAATCATACTAAATCGGGTCAAAACTAAAGTCAAAGCAAAAGTCAAAGTTTTGCGACTTTCGGTTCCGAACCGGGTCTAAACAGAAAATTGTCGGATCAAACAAGCTTAGACCAGTCCTTATACTTATTACCAAGTTATATGAGTGATAAAATAGGTTACACGTCTTCTACATTGCTAATTACACATTAATTCGAAAATTATGGTTCTGTTGACTTTTTATAAACAACTTTGACCCGACATTTGATCTAGTTATAGCGGGAATCAGAGGGTGCCCTTTTAAGGGTTTATTGCCCACATAAATACCAACTTATAACTACTTTTAATTTGACTAAACACTGAACCATTAGTGATTAATTGATAAGTCAAACCTAAATTACGACGGTTTGACTTTTAAGCTAATAGCTAAGCAAAACTCAATTAAGGAAGGTCAAGGGTACTTACCAAGGTCTAATGCACGATTAGAGATGCTAGGGGACTGATCTTATGCTCCAGGAAGTTCCACAAATGCAGATGGAAAGCATGATCAAAATGTTGCAACATGAGGGCGTTTTTATAGTGAATTTGAGGGCTTGTGATCATGACAACCAATGCTACAACTGATCATGGATCATCCACAAGTGTCCCTAGTGCCTAGGAACTATTAGGGGTCGCCCATGGAAGTGAGAATATCTTTTTAAGTCGGTTACAACGTTCATAACAGCAGCTGTCCAATTTACTGTCGTTGGGCACTCCTTACAGACCGTAAGTCAGGACCTTTACAGTCTGTAAGCCTTTACAAGAAGGAAAAAAAAAATTAACCTTTCAAGCTTCAAACAGGCAACTAGTGAAATACAATTTTGGGCCATGAATTATCAGTATGGGGCCTTTATATCATGCTTGAATAGTCATGTCCACCCTACCATGTTGTAATATTGTCCTGGATTTTAACGAAAAGCCATAAACGCAGGTTTGTTGTGCATATCCTCATAGGATTCCACTCTTGCAAATATGAATCCATTATTACTAGAAATTTCCGGATTGAATGTATATCAGATGTTTATAATATAGATTAGGGTCTTGGGATTCATAACGAGGTCGTTCAGAGGTATTAATTAACATGTCGACACTTTTAAATCCTGCCATACATCTTTAACTAGATCCTGGTTTATAACACTTTTGTCTTACATAACACGTGTCGTTATTTCATTGATCACAAATTTTCGAGGTGTTACATCCTCACCCCCTTAAAAGAAATCTCGACCTCGAGATTTACTGAAATAAATGAGGGTTCTTTTCTTTCATTGTGGACTCTACCTCCCATGTGTATTCGGGACCTCTATGGGCATCCCATCTAACCTTTACGATCGGTACATGCTTCCTTCGAAGCTTCTTAACCTGTCGATCCTCGATCGACACAGGTTTTTCAACAAACTTCAAGCTCTCTTCTATGTGCACATCTGTGTGTGGTATTACTAGTGATTCATCAGCGAAACACTTTTTCAGATTGCAGATGTGGAATACATTGTGAATACCACTGAGCTCTTCAGGTAATTTTAACTTATATGCAACTGATCCGACACATTCGATGACCTCGAATGGTCCTATGTATCTCGGGCTTAACTTACCTTTCTTACCAAATCGCATTACTCCCTTCCAGGGTGATACTTTAAGCAACACTTTATCACATACCTCGAATTTCAGAGGTTTACGCTTTAGATCTGCGTAGCTTTTCTGCCTATCTCTGGCAGCTTTGAGATGGTCACGAATCTGGACAATCTTGTCCGTCGTTTCAAAGACTATTTCAGGTCCTGTCAATTGGACATCTCCAACTTCCGCCCAACAAACGGGAGTTCTGCACTTTCTACCGTACAAGGCTTCGAAGGGCGCAGCCTTAATGCTGGTATGGTAGTTGTTGTTATAGGAGAATTCGATCAATGATAGGTGGTTATCCCAACTACCACCTAAGTCAATCACACATGCACGAAGCATGTCTTCCAAAGTTTGGATTGTACGCTCACTCTGGCCGTCTGTCTGAGGATGGTAAGCCGTACTGAAATTTAAGCGCGTGCCCAAAGATTGTTGGAAACTTTTCCAAAAATGGGATGTGTATCTAGTATCTCTGTCAGAGATAATAGACACTGGTACGCCATGCATAGATACAATCTTATCTACGTACAATTGGGCTAACATGTCGGAGCTATAGGTCTCCTTGATGGGTAGGAAATGTGCTGACTTAGTCAGTCTATCTACTATCACCCATATCGTATCATTTCATTTCCTTGTCTTCGGCAACTTGGTGATGAAATCCATCGTTACCATTTCCCACTTCCACGTGGGAAGTTCAGGCTGTTGTAGCAAACCTGACGGCTTCTGATGTTCATCTTTGACTTGCGCACACATCAAACATTTAGCTACATAGGTAGCTATAGACTTCTTCAAGCCTATCCACCAAAAATTCGCCTTCAGATCCTGGTACATTTTATTAGCTCCAGGGTGAACAGAGTATTTAGAACGGTGGGCTTCCTGGAGAATAACATCTCGAAGTCCTCCATAAACTGGAACCCATATTCGTCTATTTAACCTTAGAATTCTGTCCTTGCCATAGGATAACTATTCTTCAGTTACTCCTAGTTTTTCATTAGGATAGTTAGCTTCCAACACAGCTTCCTTCTGTGCAGCTAACAACCTTTCGTTCAAACCATTCTTTATCTCAATGCTCTTGGCATTGATTCTTATAGGCTTCACTCTTTCCTTTCGGCTTAAGGCATCAGCGACTACATTCGCCTTGCCAGGATGGTATCTTATTTCACAATCATAATCATTCAAAGTTTCCATCCAACGTCACTGCCTCATGTTCAAGTCCTTCTGATTGAACAGATGTTGAAGGCTCTTGTGATCAGAGTAGACCACACTCTTGATTCCATATAAATAGTGCCTCCATAGCTTTAGTGCAAATACAACGGCACCCAACTCCAAGTCATGGGTGGTGTAATTCTTTTCATGCACCTTTAACTGTCGTGAAGCATAGGCAATAACCTTGCCTTTCTGCATAAGCACACACCTCATGCCAGTGTGTGATGCGTCGCAGTAAACCACGAATTCTTCGGTACCTTCAGGCAATGTCAGTACCGGAGCGTTGCTCAACTTCTGCTTCAAAATATCGAAAGATTCTTGCTGCTTGGGTCCCCAGTTGAACTTAATATCCTTCCTAGTCAAAGAAGTTAGGGGTGCAGCAATCCTTGAAAATTTTTCAATAAAGCGCCTGTAGTATCCTGCCAATCCCAAGAAACTGCGAATTTCTGTGGGCGTCTTCGGCTCTTGCCAATTCATGACAGCTTCAACCTTAGCGGGATCTACTTGGATTCCGCGTTCACTAACCACATGTCCAAGAAATTGGACTTCACGAAGCCAAAATTCACACTTAGAGAATTTGGCGTAGAGCTTCTCCTGCTGCAGTAGTGAAAGAATACATCGAAGATGTTTCTCATGGTCGGCCTGATTCTTTGAATAAATCAGAATGTCGTTAATGAAGACGATAACAAATTTGTCCAAGTATGGTTTGCAGACACGGTTCATGAGATCCATGAATGCCGCTGGTGCATTAGTGAGCCCAAAAGGCATCACTAGGAACTCGTAATGACCATAACGAGTCCTAAATGCAGTCTTGTGTACGTCTTCATCTCTAACCTTCAGTTGGTGATAGCCTGACCTTAAGTCACTCTTAGAGAAGTAACTTGCCCCTTGAAGCTGATCGAACAGATCGTCGATCCTGGGCAATGGATACCTATTCTTGATAGTGACCTCATTAAGCTCACGGTAATCGATGCACAGACGCATCAATCCATCCTTCTTCTTGACAAATAAGATTGGTGCTCCCCAAGGAGACGAACTACGTCTAATGAAACCTTTGGCTAGCAATTCATCTAGTTGTGTTCTCAATTCCTTCATCTCTGTTGGTGCCAACCTATAAGGCGCTCTAGCAATAGGTGCTGCTCCAGGAATGATGTCAATTCTGAATTCTACTTGCCTATCTGGTGGTAAACCAGGTAGTTCTTCGGGAAAAACTTCAGGGTATTCAGAAATGACAGGGATATCCTCAATCTTAGGCTTCGGCTCATCAATAGTTACTTGTGCCATATAGATGACACAACCCTTCTTCAAACACCTAGAGGCCTTGAGCATAGTCACTTGCTCAGGCAGTCCATACTGGGTGTCTCCCTGAATGGTAAGTGATTCACCAGACGGAGTCTTGATCACCACTTGCTTCTTATTGCAGACAATCTGGGCCTGGTTATGAGATAACCAGTCCATGCCTAAAACTATGTCGAAGCCGGCTAACTTCAAAGGAAGTAGGGACAAAGGAAAAGAGTGGTTCTTAATGGATATGAAACATCCCTCTAATACGGTTGAGGCGGTTTCTAAGGTGCCATCTGCTAACTCCACCTCATATTTCACACTTAAGGTTTTAATAGGTAAATTCAGCAATTTGCAAAACTTATTATCTACAAATGATTTATCAGCTCCTAAATCAAATAGCACTCTTGCATAAACATCATTTATAAGGAAGGTACCTGTGATCACATTGTCGTCCTGCACAGTTTCCTTTGCATCCATCCTGAAGACCCTAGCAATGGTCTTCTTCCCTTCCTCAGCTTTCTTTGCATATTTTGGGCAATTTGTCTTAATGTGCCCTTTTTCGTTGCAACTGTAGCACGTTGCGTCCTTCAGTTTCTTGCACTCTAGGGTCTTATGTTCCGAAGATTTGCAAATCCCACAAGGCCTTGGCTGAGATTGGGATTTTGAGTCAAGTCTGCACCTCCCAAAGTGGTGCTTCTGACAAATCTTACACTTGGGCTTATCTCCAGATTGATGCCCATCCTTCTTAGAACCAGACCCCTTCTTGTGGTCATTGTTTCCCCTGTGCTTCTTATCTGACCATCGTGAATTGTCATCTTCACGCTTCCTTTTTTCGGCATCTGTGTTCCTCAGCGATCTCTGCCTGACCGCGTCCAGTGTGAGGGACAAGGATATATCAGCTGCAGACCTGAATGTAGCTGGCCGAGAGGCTTTTACACTTGCCTTAATCTCTGGGGCTAAACCCCCGATGAAACGAGCTATCCTCTTGGGTTCAGGAACCTTGACATTGTATTAAAGCTCGTAAGGTAAGCTTGGCAGTCCAGATTTTTCATTACCAATGACAGAAAATCCGACTCAATCTTTTCTACCTCATGCTGAGGGCAGTAGTTTTCTCTAATCAAAGCCATGAACTGATCCCATGCCAGATTGTACAATGGGATTTTCCCCGTAGCCTGGATCAAATATCTCCACCAAGCTAATGCCTCCCCCTTGAACGACTGGGATACAAACTTTACCACATCCTTATCAGCGCACCGGCTGATATCAACCACGGTGTCCATCTCATCCAACCATGTCATGCAGTCTATAGCTCCTTTCTCCCCAGTGAAATCCCTGGGTTTGCAGGAAACAAAATACTTGTAAGAGCAACCCTTATCACGGGGTCCTTGATTCAGTACGATCCTTTGAGATGGAACACTTTGCTGATTTGAAGAATGACGATCGTCATCACCTTTCTTTAGCTCATCCTTCTTGGAGGGTGGCTTGCTGTGAGCCTCCAAATGAGTCTTAGGCTTGGAATGCGGTGCGGACAGGGTCCTACTTCGAGTCCCGCTATATTCCTGATACTGCCGCTCTATTGCTTTTGTAACAGCGTTGTCTATCAATGTTTGTAGTTCTGCACCCGCTATGTTAATTCGAGTATTATCATGATCCTCCCGTGGGTGACTGTTGATCTCATCCGAGTCAGCCATGTAGTTTGAACTGTTACATAAGATATTGACAATACTTTATTTGGGAGTTTATTATGGAATTGTCCTTTAGGGCAATTCATTAACCATGGTAAACATAGACCATATTTGGTTAATTTGTTACTCACACTTATTTAGGATTTTGCTATAACCTATCCTAATTATAAAACCATAACAGTATTATTAGCACAAAAGGCCTAGTCACTGGGACATTTTTAAATCATAAGCCATGATTTTAGAGAATCAAGGCATGAAGGTTTGAACATAGTTCTTTACCTTTTTCTGACAGGGAGTCGTAGACTACTACTGTCTTTTGTCTTATATGACAATGAGTATGGCCCGTAGGCACTATATTACCAATGTATGGTCAATATATGCTCATCTTAATTGATGATTTAAACCCCTGATTTATAGATCATTAAGTTAGGTTAGGAATCTTTTGAAGAATCCTTATATAAGAATGACGCGTGTGATTTTTAACGAATCACGTCTGCCAGGAGCGTTAACATGTTTTCAGATGTTAACAGGGATCCGAATCTTTTAAACAGGTCTTACCATCTTGGCCAAGTCTTATAATGACATGCAGGCTAGGTTATACCTTTAAGATTCTCATTTAATATTTAATAGCCAGATTATTTTAAAAGGAATGATTTTGATTTATTTATTTCATATATTTATGCATATAATGACAAAAGTGAAATTTATAAACTTAACATTCCATTAATTATTACAAGGAGTACACATTGCCCTAAACGGGACTTCTAACAGAACAACTTACCCACGCAGGGGCTAAATCGATAATACAAGTCCACGCAGGGACCAAATACTAAAATAGATGTCCACGCAGGGACAAAAATGCAAGTCCTCGCAGAGACTAAGTACATAGATAAATGTCCTCGCAGGGACTGGATTGAAACAAGGAAATACAACAATACATATGGGGATTTAATGATCCCTCTTCTTCTTCTTCCCCTTTAACAAGCTCGCTAGGCCCTTGAGGAATCCCCTGTTGTTCCTACGTTCTTCTTGGAATTCATGTTCCACCCGACTTAGTCTTTGGAGGATTTCCTCCTGTTCCGGAGGGGAAAATCATGGTGGCTGTAACTGCTGCCGAATCGGAGGTCGAGCAGGTATTTGATACCCATGAGTTGGATATCCCACTCCCCAAGGAGCTCCATACGGTTCTTCTGGATGAAGGGCATTGTAGTTGGCCGCTACAAGGTACGGGTCGGCTTCAGCGTAGTTATAATGAGTGTGAGCCGGCTGCTCAAAAGGATTGTACGCCGTTGAACCGGCGTATGTAGGAATCGGGTTATCAAAACCCAATGGTGGTGGTGGTGGTGCAACTGGTGCAGAATTCACCTCTGGAATTAGGTTTGAGGGCCCACCCAATTGTGGGTCTTCATGCAGTGGCGGGTAGTGACTGCCACTGGAGTATTGAGGGGTGCTAAAGTGAAAATCCCCTCCTCGCGTGGATATTCGTGCGCCTGTTCTTTTACGCCTCGGTGGTTCTGGAGGTGCTAGCTGTACTGGTGTCGGTGGTGGTGGTGGCGTGACTGCCACGAATCGTGAATCCTCGGAGGGATCCTGCTGCTGCTGCTGCTGGTGAGGCGATGAATGGTGAGAGGGTGTAAAATACCATTCATGCTGGTTAAATCTTGCCTGGTAGCTGTCAGGGCCATGGTAAGGTGATCTGTGGAAGGATGATCCATCAGAGACCTCGATGGGGTGGTTGGGTGTCCCGGTTGCAGGCTCGACGGGATTCGTGTCCTCGTCCATGTCCATTGCTTGGTCTCCCGAAAAGTGGTCTTCAGGTCCTAGTGGGTTGAAACCCACTGGTTCTACAATATAGTTTGCCGGGTTAAACCGGCCCTGAAAGACAGGAGTGGGGTCGCCAAAGGAATGGTGCGAAAGGGATCGCTGGAGAGGTATATATGAAGGTTGTGGGATGTTAGGCTCACTTTCGGACTGAGGTCCCAATGAGTGACGATAGGGAGGCGTTGAGCTATGCGAGATAGATCGTCTAGCGGGCTCCACATAGGTCCTCCAGTTTCCTTGAGGATCAGCACTTATTGTAGTAGAAGGAGCTCGCCGGTGAGAAGGCCCTGCTTCGTGATCGTTGGGGGCGCTTATTGGCCCTTTACCTCTTCCTCCTCTCCGAAACCTCGGTGGCATATTTCCTGTCAAACAATTGAAATAAACAACGAAACAATAAAGGACAAATTAAGGCAAAATTTGGAATCGTCCTAAGTTCTTGTCTAGACTCGAGTATGTGCAATTGTGTCATTGAGATTAAACACAAAAGGCTAGTGTTTAATTCACTCAATGTTGGCTCTGATACCAACCTGTCACACCCCGATATTTCCACGTTTGACCGGTGGGCCCGGTGAGGGAGTATCGTGACGTGGTTGGTAACATCATAGTCAAACAACACAATATTTAAATGCACAGCGGAAGCAAAAGATAGATATATTTCAACAGAATATAATTGTAACATCAAGTATCACAAACAGTTGAAATTAATCCACAGGTGGATCAAAAATAACTAGGAAACATTGTTCAACAGTTTTGACATCCAAGCTTGCGAGACTTATTATGGACGCTAGGAGAAAGCCAGCCTAGTTCGCGTAGTACCTACACTTAACCTTTTGGGAAAATACGTCATTTTACACTGGTAAATACAATTAACTGACTCATTTAGAAAAGGTTTAATAAAATTGATTTGAATGCACGTAGCACAAAGCTTTTTATAACTTGGGATAATTATTTGAATATAATCTTGTAAAAGAATTACATGTTCCTTATGCGTTCAGTGACCCGATCCGTAGATCGGGTTAAAGATCAATAGACACACCACATTATTTATTTATGCACTGACGGGTGTACGCCTACACCCCGTGCTCAGGTCGTGGCCATCTTGTAAGATGATGCCAAGGATATCCGGGACATGGTCATTAACCCCCCAAAGGCTTTAAGCAAACAAAACATTTCAAAACGAAGCATATCAATGGTTTAACCTCTATTCGATTAAAGATTCAATGCCCGACCAAGCGGTATTTTATATACCATACCCCAAGCCCGTATAAGGGAAAATAAGTTAAAAGTATTTACCTTTGCAAGTATCAATCACAAATAGCAAGTGCGTGTAGCTTTTACTGGGTCTCCTATTCTGGAACGAAGGATTATAATAACCTGTTAGAATCCTAACGGGTCTTTAATTAAGCCTAAACTTAGACCGGTTAGTTTTAAGGAAATATATGGTTCAAACGCGCGATTAAGCGAAGACCGGAATAGAATGTGATTTAGACCTGAAAAGTTTGAAGACTTGTATAATATGGGTAAACTAAACACATTCTGGATTTTGAGATAAAAATGATAAGGTTTGACCCGTTACGGCTAATTTATGTAAACTAGTTACATAAACCGAACCGAACGCGAATAATGCGTAACGGGTAACCGAAAGAGTCACCAACAGGTTTCCTAAGTTAATATGCCTTAAATATGTTGTGATATCAGTAGGATACCTTCCATTATGCCGAAAACGAGTTTAATCTCAATTTAAGCCCCGTAGGGGTATTTTGGTCATTTTAAAGATTATAAAAGAGATTAAATGAAATTCTGAGATTCGGGTCTGAATAAATCAGTAAAATAACTTAATTTATCAGGTTATCTCAGTTGGTGATAAGTCTTAGATGACAAAATGGTTTTAAACCCATACTAGGTGTTTAATACGCGTAAAAAGCCGTTTTAAGCGATTTCCAGGTTATACAGGAAATCTGAGTTTTCTGATCAGGTTATAAAGTTCAAAATACTTTATTTATAATATAAAATCAGTAGCAATTGGATTGGCGTCAAAATATTATGTAAAACTCATTTTATACACAAAAAGGGAATAATCGGTATTTACCGAATCAAGGTCGTAACCTTAGGTTATGATCAGGTTAAAAATAGTTAAAAATCTTCAAAAATCCCCAAAATATTATATTACATCAGTGGGTAAGAGGTTTGGTGTCAAAAATTGGGTTTAGATAGGCTTTATGCTAATTGCGCCGTTTAATTAACAAAAAGCTTTTTAAGTGCGCTATTGAGCATAACTCCTAATCTAGACCTCTAACTGATATGAAATTTTAGGGACATGTTTATAATTCAGAAACAAAGATTATTGTACTCTCACATATCCAAAATTCTCGTTTTATGGTAAAAAGGGCATATTGGTCAACATTAGGCAATTAACGGAAACGTGTAAATGAAACGGACAATCAACGAACCAATCACAGAGGTTTATACTATCATGTAACCTGGTCCTAAGGAAGCTCTAAGGCATTTTCAAATCATGCTAAATTGGGTCAGAACTGAAGTCAAATCAAAAGTTAAAGTTTTGTGACTTTCGGTTCCGAACCGGGTCTAAACAGAAAATTGTCGGATCAAACAAGCTTAGACCAGTCCTTATACTTATTACCAAGTTATATGAGTGATAAAATAGGTTACACGTCTTCTACATTGCTAATTACACGTTAATTCGAAAATTATGGTTCTGTTGACTTTTTATAAACAACTTTGACCCGACATTTGATCTAGTTAGAGCGGGAATCAGAGGGTGACCTTTTAAGTGTTTATTGCCCACATAAATACCAACTTATAACTACTTTTAATTTGACTAAACACTGAACCATTAGTGATTAATCGATAAGTCAAACCTAAATTACGACGGTTTGACTTTTAAGCTAATAGTTAAGCAAAACTCAATTAAGGAAGGTCAAGGGTACTTACCAAGGTCTAATGCACGATTAGAGATGCTTGGGGACTGATCTTATGCTCCAGGAAGTTCCACAAATGCAGATGGAAAGCATGATCAAAATGTTGCAACACGAGGGCCTTTTTATAGTGAATTTGAGGGCTTGTGATCAAGACAACCAATGCTACAATTGATCATGGATCATCCACAAGTGTCCCTAGTGCCTAGGAACTATTAGGGGTCGCCCATGGAAGTGAAAATATCTTTTTAAGTCGGTTACAACGTTCATAACAGCAGCTGTCCAATTTACTGTCGCTGGGCACTCCTTACGGACCGTAAGGCAGGACCTTTACGGTCCGTAAGCCTTTACCAGAAGGCAAAAAAAAATTAACCTTTCAAGCTTCGAACAGGAAACTTGTGTAATATGATTTTGGGCCATGAATTATCAGAATGGGGCCTTTATATCATGCTTGAATAGTCATGTCCACCCTACCATGATGTAATTTTGTCCGGGATTTTAACGAAAAGCCATAAATGAAGGTTTGATGTGCATATCCTCATAGGATTCCACTCTTGCAAATATGAATCCATTATTACTAGAAATTTCCGGATTGAATATATCTCAGATGTTTATAATATAGATTAGGGTCTTGGGATTCATAACGAGGTCGTTCAGAGGTATTAATTAACATGTCGACACTTTTAAATCCTGCCATACATCTTTAACTAGATCCGGGTTTATAACACTTTTGACTTACATAACATGTGTCGTTATTTCATTGATCACAAATTTTCGAGGTGTTACACGCGAGGCGTGTGACATACCAGGATCCAAGCCACCAATCACATTGAACTCATATATTTAAATAAAACTTTCATTCATTAACATAAAGGGGTTACAAACGTTACATATCATTCATTGTGTACAGCAGAAGCAAAACTCATTTGTTAAGTGTTTAGTAAACCATGTGTACGTAAATCATTTAGCTTGTGTTGAGATTCCATGTATCACGACCCATGACCACTCCAGCATCCCAGACAGCAAGTCCCAATGATATAAACCTACAACCTGCAAGCATGCAGACAAGTGTGTCAGACGACGCTGGTGTGTTCAAAGTTTTGTTAACGTGTTTAGATACCAGTTACCAGATTAAAACGTTGCACAGTTTCGATTGTTTGATTTGATTTGATGTTGTTATTAACTCGATTACCGCAGATGGCTACAAGATTTATTTGCCCAACCCCAATGTCTCTATCAAAATATTGGTCATGCTTTAAGGTAATTAGTTCACGCCCGTCCTCCCCTGTACGGTGTGAGGGTGCCAAACCTAATAGCGCTATCAACTAAGAACCTCGTTGCCTCCCCGGCAACTGTCGGTAGATGTAAGGGGTCTTATGTGATAGAAAATGAGTAATAACAAGCATCCCATTAACCTGACATTCCTCCCCGGAACGTTACCCGATATCCCTCCCTGGGATGCATGCTTGGAAAAAGAGCAGTGAACTCACCTTAGATTTGCTGGGTAAGACTAGTTATTTGTTTAACAGTTGATCAACACGTCCTAACATAGTTACCGATAATAATCAGTTTCATGTGCACATAAACTACATATTTCTCATACAATTATCTCACGTGTTCCTTCAGATTGCATGTTATAAACATCATCATACATCACATAGCAACATCTAGATTACATGCAAGTTCTCATCACAAGTTCCCGTTTCACATTCACCTAATGATTAATTCATCATTCACTAACGTTGTGCGACTCCAGCAAGTTAACGTGTGATCCAAAGAAAGTGTACAACCTTATCTCATTGTGCGGTTCCTATATTACCCAGCCCATTACTGTATAAAACCCGTGTGAGGTGTGCGACTAACATCCTATGTGTGTGACATGAAGTGTGTGATCGGTATCATCAAGCCAAAATTATGGAATCAGTTACATTGATTAAGCAATTTAATTTGGAAACCAATTCCCTTGTTTCACGTAAACAGAATCATGGACGATCTCGTTTTCGGTTCACATCGAACAGTGTAATTATCATCATGTTCACATTAAATCAAATATCATAGTTCTTCTTTAATAGTTTCATTACTCCGAATTCGTGTACCCGTACCCCTTTAATTGTCATTGCACACCCACATTCACAACCCCATACAAACAGTCTATATCTAATAGTGTAGGAGCATATGTAGATCGTTCCTAATCAGTTTATGTCACCAATTCATCAATTATTATCAGCAGCATCAAATGAGTCACAGTTCTATTATGTGCTTAACAATTATCGCTACACCATACCGAACCCGTGTTTCAATGCTACATCATAATCCCACAGTTTAATCATCACATGAAAATTTCCCATCCTAACTCATGTAAGCACGGAACCATTAATCTAATTATCCTACAAGACCTAGGCTTCTCATTTCATAACAGATTCACAAATTTGATTTTCATGTACAGGTTGTCATAACCTAGCATGCATGCAAGTCAAAATTATCCCATAAATCAATTTAATATTCACATAATTCCTCGAGCCACTAGTTATTAGACACCATATACCACCTCAGATCATTAGAAGTCCCATGATCATTGGTCCAACACAACACATATTGCAATCATATAATTTAATTAAGGGTGTCACACTAACCACATATTGCAATAATGGAGAAGGAGAGTAAACTGCCGTCGGGTTCAACGAAGATGCTCTAGGGTTAATATGATTCCTCAAAACCATCCCCACCTACTCTTAATCTCAAAAAGGTATACGTAACTTACAAACATAAGGCTTGGGCCGGTCAATTCACTTCTGATTTGTCACATGGGCCGACATTTATTAATCACATGGGCCGCCACACAATTAAAAGGATTCTGAACCTACTAAGTTTCTATTGGACCGATGACCTGAACTGATCACACGCATATGCTTTGAAACCTTTGAAATTTCATGTGATTCTTGTTAGTCAATATTCACATGCAGACTTAAATTTGACTGGACTATTGTACCACTCAATTATCTTGAAACATTATGGCCGACCAACTTAAACATCCAAAATCAGTGATTGGGCCGTTCCACAATAGTGCAGAGATAATCACGTGGGCTGATCCAAGTTTTGATGGGCTGACAAACTAATGATCACATGCTATTATCACTTATTGATTATCTCATTGGACCGTCTTTTCCACATGGGCTAGCAACACAATTATTATTATTATTTATTTTTTTAATTTTTATTGTGCCGTGCACATTGAACGAGTAACAAAATAATCATATAACAAACGTGCATCCGCTACAACGCAACGAATTATAAAACACAGTTGTGAAAACAAGCAACGTGTCGGGAAGGACCTTGAAAACTCAGGTTGTCACATCATCCCCAACTTGAAAGAAATTTCATCCTGAAATTTGGTAAGTAATGCAAAAGTGACATGATAACTCAAAGGTAACACAAAGCGACAAAGTGCTAGACTAGGATGACTGTGGATTTTCCTCGGGTACCACATCATCCCCAACTTGAAAGAGAATTTCGTCCCGAAATTCGCCAATGATAGCAACAGCTGATTCAACCACCTGAACAATTGAGGATATTAGAGTTTTATCAGGTCCTTACATTCCCGCGTGAACTCCGGTCCACATCTTGAGTTCCAATGAACCTTCACGATTGGAATTCGACTATGTTAACGAATCCTGACGTCCTGGTCCATGATTTCCGATAGATTCCCTGATAAATACAACTGGTCCGATAACCTCAGACTCTGGTAAAGGTATCATAAGTGTTTCATCGGACAAACACTGCCTTAAATTTGAGGTATGAATGTCATCGCGGACGTTGTTCCATTACGTCAGTTTACCCAAGTTTGTGAGCCATGTCACCGATTCGTTCCAGAAATCCAACTGTCCCAACTCATCGTAAACCGAGCTTGTCACGTTTTCTATAGTGCACCGCACCCTCCTAGGGTGGAACTTTCGATTATAACATGTTTGCCTACGGCGAACTCCCAGTGTTCCCTAAGCGTATCAACTTTCCTGACAGTCACGCGTTGCCGTCAAACAGTTTCCGATCTAGGCAATCTTCTAGAGTTTCGAGTACAAGTCCTGGGTCTGTAATTAGGTTGTTACCCTCTTTAGCCCCACAAGAAAATTGGTATTATCATCCAGGCAATGCCCCAAACAGAGCTGTCTGAACACCAGAATGGTAACTGTCGCAGAAGAACTCAGCCATAGGTAAATATCCCTCAAATTTCACTATAGTCAATCACACACGTGCACACAGCATGTCTTCGAGGGTCAAGATGGTTCGCTTACTCAGACCGTTTGTCCTACGATGATAAGCAATGCCCATGTCTAGACGTGAGCTCAGGATATCGTGTATTGCCTGTCCTAAATCAGGTATATCTCAAAATCAGAAGCAACGGGAGTTGGCACCTAGTGCCTAAAAGCCGCCTCTCTCAGAGGAACGTTCACAGCTGTGAAAACTCGTCAGTTTCCTTGATTGTAAGAAAGCGTGCTAATAACGTGAGACAATCTACGATCACTCAGGTGATATTGTTTCCGTTTCGAGTTGTAAGTGGACTAGTGCCAGAATCCACGGCAGTCTGTCCTCATTTCTATATGGGTGTTTCTGGTTGCTGATACTTTTCCGACTAGTCAAACATCATTCCCATGCATGGCTAGGTGGGCCTTCATGCCCGATTACCGGCACAAGGCTTATAAATCCTAATGTCTCTCATCAAAACCCAGACGACTAGAATATCGAGGCCGGTGTTGTCACACCCCGGATTTCCACGTGTCACCGGTGGGCCCGGTGGGGAGTATCGTGACGTCATGGTTGGCAACATAATAGTCAAACAACACAATATTAATATGCACAACGGAAGCAATTGAAAATATAATACAACCGAATTTATTATTGTAATATCAAATGTCACAATATTCGGAAGTTTATCCACAGAAGGATCGAACATAAAATTGAAACAATAGTTCAACAGACTTCAGGCATCTTAAGCTTGCGAGACTCTTTATTGATGCTAAGGAGACAATCCAGCCAATTACGTTTAGTACCTGCATTTAGTCTTTTTGGAAAAATACGTCAGTTTACACTGGTAAATACAATCAACTGACTCATTTTGGAAAATGATTTAAAAATTGGTTTGGATGCACATGGCATAAATATTTTATAATTTGATTAAAATGCACAGAGGCAAGATTAATCTTTTTAACTTGGGAGAATTATTTAATATTATAATCTTGTGAACGAATTACATGTCACTTATGCGTTCAGTAGCCCGGATCTAGTCCGGGTTAAAGATCAATAGATACACCACGTTATTGAGTTATACACTGACAGGTGTACGCCTACACCCCGTGCTCAGGTCGTGGCCAATCTCGTAAGATGATGCCAAGGATATCCGGGACATGGTCATTAACCCCCCAAAGGCTGTAAAGTAAACAAGACTGTTTAAACGAGCCGATCAAATTATTCAACTACCCACTTAATGTGGAGATTTGATGCTCGATCAAGCGGTATGCTATATACCGTAACCCAAGCCCGTATAGGGAAAATAAGTTAAAAGTATTTACCTGATGCAAAGTATAAATCACAATAAGCAAAATGCACGTAGCTTTTACTGGTTCTCCTAATCTGGAACGAAGGTTTAATATAACCTATTAGAATCCTAGCGGGTCTTTAATTAAGCTTAAGCTTAGACCGGCTAGTTTCGAAGATACGGTTCATACGCACGATTAAGCGAAGACCGGATAGAATGTGATTTAGACCCGACAAGTTTAGAGACTTGTTTAATATGGGTCCTTCATGCACATTCTGGATTTTGAGATTAAACCGATATGGTTTGACCCGTTTCGGCTAATTTATGTAAACTTGTTACATAAACCGAACCGAACGCGAAATAAGCGTAATGGGTATCCGTAAGATCCATATACAGGTTTCCTAAGTTAATATGCTTCAAATATGTTATGACATCAGTAGGATGTCTTTCATTATGCCCGAAATGAAATTTAAACCCAAACTATGCCCCGTAGGGGTAGTTTGGTCATATTTAAAGGTTGTAAAAGAGTTTAGATGTTTAACTGAGTTACAGGTCTGATGTAAACAGCAAACATACTCAATTTGATGAGTTATAACAGTAGGCTAAAGCATATATGTGGAATTTATCATTTTTAACCAAACTATGCCCCGCAGGGGTATTTTGGTAATTTCACATAAGCCGAAAAGCTCAAAACTGAAGTCTGAGTTTATCAACCTTACCTTACTGGTAAAATATCATAATTTTCCTCTTATATCAGTAGGTATCAACCCGGGTATGTCTAATATAATTTTAGTACATACTATGCGTTAAAAACGCTAATTAAGGCGATTAAAGGCCATTTCCGGGTTCGATACTTAAATCTGATATTTTTATATTTCTAGAAGGCTTAAAATAATTTATTTATCATATGTGATCAGTAGCAAAAGGTTTGGAGTCGTTTAGATATGTAATACTCATTTTATGGCCCGTAAGGGCAAAACCGACAATTACCGGATTAAGCCTACGACTACTAGTTATGCTCAGCCTAAAATTAATTAAAAATCTTTAAAGATCCCAAAATAATATATTACATTAGTGGGTATTAAGTTTGATACCAAAAAGTAGGCTTAACTAGGCTATACGCTAATTACGCCATTTTATTAACATAAAGCTTTAAATTTACGATATTGAGCATAACTCTTAATCTACAAGTCAAACTGATGTCAAACTTTGCATACAAGTTTATATATCAGTATTTAAGGTTTACACACTTTTACATTTTCATAAATCACGTTTTAAGGTAATAAGGGCATAAAGGTCAACATATGAGCAATTAACGGAAACATGCATATTAATTGGATAACTAATGAACCAAGGTGTATAATCACAGAGGGTTGTTCTAACATGTAACCTAATCCAATTTAAGCTCTGAGGCATTTCTAAAACATGCCTAAACGGGTCAGAACTGAAAGTCAAAGTGAAAGTCAAACTATGCGACTTTCGGTTCCGAACCCGGTCTAAACAGGAAATAGTCGGGTTGAACATGTTTGGACATGTTCTTACACTAATTACTAAGTTATAACAATGATCAAACAGGTTGTATATGTTCTAGATAGCTAATTATGCATAAATGACATTTTAAGCATCCTGTTGACTTTTTAATTATAAGTTTGACCCGACTTTTGACCTGGTTAGAGTGGTGATCAGGGGAAACCCTTTTGAGGTTTTATTACCCACATAAATACCAACTCATAACTACTTTTAATTCGAGATATGATTGAGCCATTATTGACTAATCTCGAAGTCAAACCGTAATTACGACGGTTTGACTTTTAGCTAATTAACCAAGCTAAACTCAAATAAAGAAGGACTAGTAGACTTACAAGAGTCCTATGCACGACTTAAGATCAGTTGGACCTGCTTGAGAGCACCAGGAATGATCAAATTATGCAGATGAAGGTGTGAGAATGAATGTTGCACAAGGTGGCCTTATATAGTGGATTTAAGCACCACAATTGATTGACAAACAAGTCTAGCTCTCACCATAACCTTCCAACATGTGTCCTAGTGTTCTAGGGGTTGTTTAGGGGTCAAGAATGATGAGGAAAATCGATTAAAATCGATTACAAGAGCAATGGGCAGACAAGCATGCAACAAGAATCAAAATTCTGATCTGGGGAGGCAGTCGCGTAGCGCGACGCCCTCAGCCCTATGGCTCGCGCTACGCGAGCATGATGGGTCAGCCAACAACATTTTTCTTAATTGCAGTTTCAGTCCTTGGCTCTTCAAACTTTGTACAGACACTTTTGTATTGCAGTATGAACCCTCGTTATTGAACTATAAGGGCTTTAAGACATATACCCACTTTGTTAAGTCCCCGGTTAACTTTATTGTTTCCCGAAAAGGCCTAACTTTCAACGTTGACGCTTTAACCCCTCGCACACGAATTTGATCACAACTTTCTCATACGTTGACGAAACTTTATGAAATTTTTATCGTGCATTCTTGTGAGCATAATTAACCGTTACAAAGCTTCGGGTTTGTCAAAAGGCCACTCAGAGGTATATTTTAAACATGTTGACACATTTAACCCCTGTAGTTTGTAATCTCTCACTTTTAGCTTCGTATGATCCATGATTTATTCGTTCGAAGGTATGAGCATCATGTAGGGTTAATGTTCACTGTTGACATTCAGAACTCGTATTTACACATACTTTCCATGATCGTCAACTTTAGTCCTTCTATAATATTTCTTTCACACGTTTAAACATTTGACACGTGTCTACACATTATAGGACGTGAATTTTCGAGGTGTTACATCCTCACCCCCTTAAAATAAATCTCGACCCGAGATTTACTGAAATAAGTAAGGGAACTTTTCTTTCATCGTGGATTCAACCTCCCACGTATATTCGGGACCTCTACGGGCATCCCATTTGACCTTCACAATAGGTACATGCTTCCTTCGAAGCTTCTTAACCTGTCGATCCTCAATCGACAATGGTTTTTCCACAAACTTTAAGCTCTCGTCTATATGCACATCTGTATGCGGTATAACCAGTGATTCATCAGCGAAGCACTTTTTCAGATTGCAGATGTGGAACACATTGTGAATTCCACTGAGCTCTTTTGGTAAGTTTAACTTATAGGCAACTGACCCGACACGTTCGATAACCTCGAAAGGTCCTATGTATCTCGGGCTTAGCTTGCCTTTCTTACCAAATCGCATCACCCCCTTCCAGGGTGACACCTTAAGTAGGACTTTGTCACCTACCTTGAAGTGAAAATCCTTACGCTTTGGATCAGCGTAACTCTTCTGCCTATCCCGGGCAGCTTTGAGACGGTCACGAATTTGGACAATCTTGTCCGTCGTTTCGAACACTATCTCTGGTCCTGATAACTGGACATCTCCAACTTCCGCCCAACAAACGGGCAATCTACACTTTCTACCGTATAATGCCTCAAAAGGCGCAGCCTTAATGCTGGTGTTGTAGCTATTGTTGTAGGAGAATTCGATTAATGGTAGGTTCTTATCCCAAATCGATCGCACATGCACGTAGTATGTCTTCCAATGTTTGAATAGTACGCTCACTCTGACCGTCTGTCTGAGGATGGTAAGCCGTACTAAAGTTCAAACGTGTGCCCAAAGATTGTTGGAAACTCTTCCAAAAATGTGACGTGTACCTAGTATCCCTGTCAGAGATAATAGCTACAGGTCTGTCATCTAGGGCTACAATCTTATCAACGTATAACTGGGCTAGCATATCGGAGCTATAAGTCTCCTTGATGGGTAGGAAATGTGCTGACTTAGTCAGTCTGTCAACTATAACTCATAACGTATCATTTCCTTTCCTTTTCTTGGGTAACTTGGTAATAAAATCCATAGTTACCATTTCCCTACTTCCACGTAGGAAGTTCAGGCTGTTGTAGCAAGCCTGACGGCTTTTGATGCTCGGCTTTGACTTGCGCACATGTCAAGCATTTAGCTACATGGGTGGCTACATACTTTTCAAGCCTATCCACCAATAATTTGCCCTTAGATCCTGGGTAGCTGATGGTAAATTCTTAATCGTTGCCTAATTAGGGTCGCGGTATGTATGCATAAGCAATATGAACCGTCTTTCTTATTTAATAACATAAGACCCTCAGAATATTGAGTCAGGCTATATGAGCCTATGTCTTAAAACCTACTTAATCAAGGTTTCGATTATTCCATAATCAATATGGAGTTTTCATAATACTCCAGCCCACAGCGGGATGTTAATCTTAGTTCTACCTGTCTTCCAGGAGGTAAGCAGGGGAAACTTTTGAGAAGATAATTAGGATACAAGGAGGCTATAGAGATTTTCCATATCTCAGGCTCCAGTTCATCCATCATTGTTCGTGTCAAATGAGTGACACCTTTATGTTATAAGTCCACGAATTCCTTAATCGGGAACATTTACTTGGAAATTTTTTTTCCCATTTTTGGATATCTTCTTTGAATACTACTAGTCGACTTTAGTACAATATGACCATTGGGATATCTCAGGGGTTCCATGTATTAAACCTCCATGCTGATCAGACATGGAAATAATCTATGGGACACACTAGGATACGCCAATCCTCATATGACACTTTTATCAAACATAGTTTGGCATTCGCAGGCGATAGAAAAACAATGAGAAAAATAATTAAAATAACATATGTTGTCGTACTCTATGCAAAGAGAGAGTGCTCTTAGATTTTCGGAAGGATTCCTTGCCGATCTATAAGAATCGGTTACTATGGTTTCCTTGGTAGTTATACCTTGTGGATGATAATAAAAATTTTGCTAAGTTTATGGTTCATGAAGATTTATTATTGCCTGTATTAAAAACAGGACACTTAGCAGAAATTATCATTGATAAATGATAAGGAAGTTTATTGTAAAAGTGCTTATATTTAATCAATAATGGAAGTTTCACAAACTAGGCACCTAGCTCAGTTGGCTAGGCGCGCGAAAGGGTGCGGCCTAGACCCAGGTTCGATTCCGGGGACGGCCAATTCCACCATTTTTTTATGTTTAATTTTAATTAATCGTACGGATACGTGTAATTATGAGAGTTGTCTCATAAGGAGTCTTGATAATTAATTGCTTCTTATCACCCACGATATGGGCTTGATTTTTCGAGGCAACCAATCGATTTTTATCACTTTATTGAGTCCTTATATTTAACGGAACTAGGACATCGGAAAAATGATTCCTTATGGATATAAAACATCCATCTAATAATGCTGAAGCAGTCTCAGAGGTATACAGGCTTCTTACCGAACTTTCGTTGCTTTTTATTAAGCCTGTACTCGCTCTCTTTCTCAGATTTCTGGGAGTTATCCTCCTTCTTTGGTTCATCCTTCATATTTGAAGTGCGAACATAGCTCTCCTCATGAGTACTTTAACATGGTTTTGAATGAGATTTAGAGCGAGAAGTATTCAGCTCTTTGTATTGCCTCATGACCTTTTCCATGGTCCTTTTAATTGCTGCGTCAACCACAGCCTGAAGATTAACTCCATTAATATTGAGGTTTACGTTTGTAGTTTTATCAACTTTCGTCGCCTTAATAGTGTTGCGACTTTCGTCTACCTCACCCGAGTTTTCCATACTCGAAACTTGGTACCAATCACCAAGATTTACCCATTATTAGTCATCATCCTGATGACCTGACTTACATTAGCCACGGCATTCATAAACCGTATGGGCTATTCTGTTCTGAACATTCATAGCGAATGTTATTTTGAACGTAATTCCATTATATTTAGCCTAGGTCACAACTGGACCATCAATGGCATTCAAAGTTTGGAGCGAGTCCAATACTTGCTTGACAGGGGACCATAATGTCACAACTGTCTTTGTCACAAGTACGATTATAAATAGCTCAAAGGCTAGCCTTTCATGACTTCGGTTATATATTTTTATACATATATGGTATAGAAGCCTGTCGCGAGGGACGTAGAAAATATGGCATAAAGCCCAGTCATGAAGGACATAAATGATTATACGGCACGAAGGCCTTGTCACAAAGGACATTTAGATATGGCACAAACGGCCTTGTTATAAGGACATTCATCAAATCTGGTACAAAGGCATGTCACCAGGAATGTTAACATTTAATATGTTATCTTGTCACGAATGACCAATTATAGCTCATAGGCTTGTCCTGAATGACTTTAAAACATAACTCGATGGTCTATTTTCAAGGACCTTAATTTATTAGCTGCAATCTTATTAGATTAGGGCTTCCAGGTTTGAACGTGGTTCTTCACCTTTGGACAGGGAATCATAGACTACAACTGTCATCGTCTTGAAAGACGATTCTTTTGGCAGAAAATAAGCCAATCAACATCACTAATGGATGTTTATATATAACCATCGTATCTAATGATATTAGTCATGATCACATCGATCATATTGACTATTAGGTTTGGGTATAATCACACCATTTTGAACAGGGGATCATAAAGATCACTACTATCTTTGTCTTACCGACACTAGAATAAAGTATAGCCCGTAGGCATTTCATCACGAGGGATGTTAATATTATGATCATCATACTGAGGATACTAGTCAGGATTGCACTGATAGTATAGACTATGGGAATTGAGTATAGCTCACCCCCTTGGCAAAGAATCACAAAAGATTACAATTGCCTTGTCTCAGTTGGACGATATAATATAGCCCTTAGGTAAAACATCATTACGGAAGTTAAAATTTTTAATCATCGTATTGATGATTTTTGTCATGATCGTATTGATCATATGAACTATTAGGCTTGAGCATAGCTCACCACCTTGGACAGGGAATCGTAAAGATCACAATGTCTTTGTCACACATGGACAGTATAATTTGGCCCATAGGCGAAAACATCACTCATGGATGTTTATAATTGGTTCATCCTATTAGATGCTATAAGTCATGATTGCATTAATCATATTGACTATTTTGCTTGAGCATAGCTCACCACCTTAGACAAGGAATCATAAAGATAACAATGTCAATGTCTCAAATGGACAATATATTATAGCCCGTAGGCAAGACATCACTAAAGGATGTTAAATAATATAACCATCGTACTAGATGATATTAGTCATGATCGCATTGATCATATAGACTATTATGTTTGGACGTAGTCCAACATTTTAGACAGGAGGTCAAAGACCACCACTGTCGTTGTCTTATCGCACAACAAGTTTAGTCCGTAGGCACTTCATCACTAACGGATGTTTATAATATGATCATCTTATAGGATGATATAAGCCATGATTCCTAGATCACTAGGCTAGATTTGAGAATTGGAAGAATCCAATATAAGGATGACTGTTGTGATTTTCTCGAGTCACATTTGTCAAGAGTGCTAACACATTCCTAGGTGTTAACAAGGATCTGAATCCCTTGAGTAGGTTTCACCATCTTGGCCACGTAGGCTAGGTTTCACCTTTAAGATTCCCTTTCAATTGCATACTGACAGAGAAGGAAGGATATTTATTTTATTCAGGATTTTTATAATAAATCTTAATTCATAAGTTAATAATAGCACCAATGGCCTAGTCGCGTAGACAAGTTAAATTTATAAGCCATGATTTCAGAGAATCATGGTATTAAGGTTTGAATCAAAGTTCATTACCTTTTCCTGACAGGGAGCTGTAGGCTACCACTGTCTTTAGTCTCAGAGGACATTAACCATAGCCCGTAGGCACTTCCCTTAAAAGAGATATTTATTACTGAATTGCCCCTTAGGAAATTCATTAACCATGGTAAACAGAGACCATATTTGGTTAATTTATTAATCATATTTATTTAGGATTTCTATTATAATTTATCCTAATTATAAAACATTAATAGTTTTATTAGTGGCACCCAATGGCCTGGTCACGTGGACATTTATAAATTATGAGCTTATGATTTCGGAGAATCAAAGCATGTAAGTATTTTGGCACAATAGGCCTAGTCACAAGGACAATTATAAATTAAGCTATGATTTCAGATAATCAAAGTATGATAGTATATTGGCACAATAGGCCTAGTCACAAGGACAATTATAAATTATATGCTAGGATTTCAGAGAATCAAAGCATTTGAGGTTTGAACCTAGTTCATTACCTTTATCTGACAGGGAGTCTTAGCTACCACTGTATTTTGGCTCATGTAGAAATGAGCAAGGCCCGTAGGCACTATATTAACGGACAGGGAGTCATTGCTACCACTGTCTTTTGGCTCATGTAGAAATGTGCAAGGCCCGTAGGCACTATATTACCACATATGGTTAAAATATGATCATCTTAATTGATGACGTAAACCCAGGATTCAGGGATCATTAAACTGGGTTAGGAATCTTTTGAAGAATCCTATATAAAAATGACGTGTGTGATTTTAAATGAATCACATCTGCCAGGAGTGTTAACATGTTTTAAGATGTTAACATGGAATTGAATCTTTTTAAACAGGTCTTACCATCTTGGCCCGGTCTTATAATTGACCCAAGGCTAGGTTTCACACTTAAGATTCTTAATTAATGATTTGAATCTTTTTAACAGGTCTTACCATCTTGGCCCGGTCTTATAATTGACCCGAGGCTAGGTTTCACACTTAAGATTCTTAATTTATAATTAACGCAGAACAATTTTAAATTGAGGTGTAAATATGGATCTGAATCTAAATTGCGGAACTGCCATCTTGGCCGGTCTTAATATGACCCGAAGCTAGGTCTTGCCCTTTTAGATTTTTCCATTTTATTATAATGGTAGATCTTGCAAAAAGGAAATATTATTTTTCCATTTATTTAATATTTCTTATTTAGAATGAAAGTTTAAACTTAATCATTCCATTATATAAAAATAAAAGTATAAAGTTGCCCTAAGCGGGACTTAAAAGGAATAATGTGTCCTCGGAGGGACTGAAAGATAATAATGTCCTTATAAGGACTATTAAGGAAACGATCTTCAGTAAAAGGAGTTTCTTCTTCATTTTATTTCTGAATGCTTTCTCCTTGGATGCTCGTTTCATTCTAGTCGCGGTACGAAGCTCAGCATCTCAGGGCTCCGGGTGTGGAGAACTCCTATTACGGCTTCTTTGCTTGGCGACGTATCCAATAAAAATTTGGAAGAAAAATTTCAAGATTAGGATTGAGAATATTCCTAAGTTAAGTCTAGACTCAGAAGTTTAGATATGTGCAATTGTGTACTGAGATTAAACACAAAAGGCTAGTGTTTAATTCACTCAGTGTTGGCTCTGATACCAACCTGTCACACCCCGGATTTCCACGTGTCACCGGTGGGCCCGGTGGGGAGTATCGGGACGTCATGGTTGGCAACATAATAGTCAAACAACACAATATTAATATGAACAACGGAAGCAATTGAAAATATAATACAACCGAATTTATTATTGTAATATCAAATGTCACAATATTCGGAAGTTTATTCACAGAAGGATCGAACATAAAATGGAAACAATAGTTCAACAGACTTCAGGCATCTTAAGC
This sequence comes from Helianthus tuberosus, assembly GCA_030545235.1. Lineage (NCBI taxonomy): Eukaryota > Viridiplantae > Streptophyta > Magnoliopsida > Asterales > Asteraceae > Helianthus > Helianthus tuberosus. The sequence goes on from JARYGA010046105.1 coordinate 1,997,718, forward strand.
TTGCGAGACTCTTTATTGATGCTAAGGAGACAATCCAGCCAATTACGTTTAGTACCTGCATTTAGTCTTTTTGGGAAAATACGTCATTTTACACTGGTAAATACAATCAACTGACTCATTTCGGAAAATGATTTAAAAATTGGTTTGGATGCACATGGCATAAATGTTTTATAATTTGATTAAAATGCACAGAGGCAAGATTAATCTTTTTAACTTGGGAGAATTATTTAATATTATAATCTTGTGAACGAATTACATGTCACTTATGCGTTCAGTAGCCCGGATCTAGTCCGGGTTAAAGATCAATAGACACACCACGTTATTGAGTTATACACTGACAGGTGTACGCCTACACCCCGTGCTCAGGTCGTGGCCAATCTCGTAAGATGATGCCAAGGATATCCGGGACATGGTCATTAACCCCCCAAAGGCTGTAAAGTAAACAAGACTGTTTAAACGAGCCGATCAAATTATTCAACTACCCACTTAATGTGGAGATTTGATGCTCGATCAAGCGGTATGCTATATACCGTAACCCAAGCCCGTATAGGGAAAATAAGTTAAAAGTATTTACCTGATGCAAAGTATAAATCACAATAAGCAAAATGCACGTAGCTTTTACTGGTTCTCCTAATCTGGAACGAAGGTTTAATATAACCTATTAGAATCCTAGCGGGTCTTTAATTAAGCTTAAGCTTAGACCGGCTAGTTTCGAAGATACGGTTCATACGCACGATTAAGCGAAGACCGGATAGAATGTGATTTAGACCCGACAAGTTCAGAGACTTGTTTAATATGGGTCCTTCATGCACATTCTGGATTTTGAGATTAAACCGATAAGGTTTGACCCGTTTCGGCTAATTTATGTAAACTTGTTACATAAACCGAACCGAGCGTGAAATAAGCGTAACGGGTATCCGTAAGAGCCATATACAGGTTTCCTAAGTTAATATGCTTCAAATATGTTGTGACATCAGTAGGATGTCTTTCATTATGCCCGAAATGAAATTTAAACCCAAACTATGCCCCGTAGGGGTAGTTTGGTCATATTTAAAGGTTGTAAAAGAGTTTAGATGTTTAACTGAGTTACAGGTCTGATGTAAACAGCAAACATACTCAATTTGATGAGTTATAACAGCAGGCTAAAGCATATATGTGGAATTTATCATTTTTAACCAAACTATGCCCCGCAAGGGTATTTTGGTAATTTCACATAAGCCGAAAAGCTCAAAACTGAAGTCTGAGTTTATCAACCTTACCTTACTGGTAAAATATCATAATTTTCCTCTTATATCAGTAGGTATCAACCCGGGTATGTCTAATATAATTTTAGTACATACTATGCGTTAAAAACGCTAATTAAGGCGATTAAAGGCCATTTCCGGGTTCGATACTTAAATCTGATATTTTTATATTTCTAGAAGGCTTAAAATAATTTATTTATCATATGTGATCAGTAGCAAAAGGTTTGGAGTCGTTTAGATATGTAATACTCATTTTATGGCCCGTAAGGGCAAAACCGACAATTACCGGATTAAGCCTACGACTACTAGTTATGCTCAGCCTAAAATTAATTAAAAATCTTTAAAGATCCCAAAATAATATATTACATTAGTGGGTATTAAGTTTGATACCAAAAAGTAGGCTTAACTAGGCTATACGCTAATTACGCCATTTTATTAACATAAAGCTTTAAATTTACGATATTGAGCATAACTCTTAATCTACAAGTCAAACTGATGTCAAACTTTGCATACAAGTTTATATATCAGTATTTAAGGTTTACACACTTTTACATTTTCATAAATCACGTTTTAAGGTAATAAGGGCATAAAGGTCAACATATGAGCAATTAACGGAAACATGCATATTAATTGGATAACTAATGAACCAAGGTGTATAATCACAGAGGGTTGTTCTAACATGTAACCTAATCCAATTTAAGCTCTGAGGCATTTCTAAAACATGCCTAAACGGGTCAGAACTGAAAGTCAAAGTGAAAGTCAAACTATGCGACTTTCGGTTCCGAACCCGGTCTAAACAGGAAATAGTCGGGTTGAACATGTTTGGACATGTTCTTACACTAATTACTAAGTTATAACAATGATCAAACAGGTTGTATATGTTCTAGATAGCTAATTATGCATAAATGACATTTTAAGCATCCTGTTGACTTTTTAATTATAAGTTTGACCCGACTTTTGACCTGGTTAGAGTGGTGATCAGGGGAAACCCTTTTGAGGTTTTATTACCCACATAAATACCAACTCATAACTACTTTTAATTCGAGATATGACTGAGCCATTATTGACTAATCTCGAAGTCAAACCGTAATTACGACGGTTTGACTTTTAGCTAATTAACCAAGCTAAACTCAAATAAAGGACTAGTAGACTTACAAGAGTCCTATGCACGACTTAAGATCAGTTGGACCTACTTGAGAGCTCCAGGAATGATCAAATTATGCAGATGAAGGTGTGAGAATGAATGTTGCACAAGGTGGCCTTATATAGTGGATTTAAGCACCACAATTGATTGACAAACAAGTCTAGCTCTCACCATAACCTTCCAACATGTGTCCTAGTGTTCTAGGGGTTGTTTAGGGGTCAAGAAAGATGAGGAAAATCGATTAAAATCGATTACAAGAGCAATGGGCAGACAAGCATGCAACAAGAATCAAAATTCTGATCTGGGGAGGCAGTCGCGTAGCGCGACGCCCTCAGCCCTATGGCTCGCGCTACGCGAGCATGATGGGTCAGCCAACAACATTTTTCTTAATTGCAGTTTCAGTCCTTGGCTCTTCAAACTTTGTACAGACACTTGTGTATTGCAGTATGAACCCTCGTTATTGAACTATAAGGGCTTTAAGACATATACCCACTTTGTTAAGTCCCCGGTTAACTTTATTGTTAAACGAAAAGGCCTAACTTTCAACGTTGACGCTTTAACCCCTCGCACACGAATTTGATCACAACTTTCTCATACGTTGACGAAACTTTATGAAATTTTTATCGTGCATTCTTGTGAGCATAATTAACCATTACAAAGCTTCGGGTTTGTCAAAAGGCCACTCAGATGTATATTTTAAACATGTTGACACATTTAACCCCTGTAGTTTGTAATCTCTCACTTTTAGCTTCGTATGATCCATGATTTATTCGTTCGAAGGTATGAGCATCATGTAGGGTTAATGTTCACTGTTGACATTCAGAACTCGTATTTACACATACTTTCCATGATCGTCAACTTTAGTCCTTCTATAATATTTCTTTCACACGTTTAAACATTTGACACGTGTCTACACATTATAGGACGTGAATTTTCGAGGTGTTACAGGTGTGCTTTGCTCTGATGAGTTCTCTTCAGTTGATGTATGATGAGACCTACATTCGTTCTGTGGGATAGCGAGTATCGTCTGACCTGCCAAAGGTTGCTTCTCCACGTCCTGCATAGGTTCATCTTGAAAACTTTTCTTCCTTCTGTTCTCCAGTTTGAACAGAGCGAGTCTGATCAGGTAGGTTAGAGTCGATGGTGTGTTGCAAAGCTCATGCACGTTCAGGTTTCACAGTCGCATTCCTTCAAAAGTTCCATTCGGCGATGCCACTAACCGATTTAGCTCTTTCGAAACCAGGGTACACAGGAGGCCCTTGTGATCGGTCTAAGTAGTACATTTGGTACCGTCCAAGTAATGCCTCCAATTTACATCCAAAGACCACGGTTTCCACCACAGGTTGTGTGTCGTGTAGTTCCTCTTTGTCCTCTTGTTCTGTCTTTCACGAACACAGCACCTGGTTGTGCTAAAGAGATTTAAGCTGCGCGACTTTCGAAAATCCTGTGATGAATCTGTGATAGCATCTAGCGAAACCAAGAAATTGATGTATCCTCGCAAGAATCCTTGATGTCAATCAGTTTCTACCCAAAACGGGTCTTAGCAGGGTCCACGTGTATTCCCACTCCGTTGATTATATGACCGAAAAGGTACCTCCCGAATCCAGAAGTTACGTTTAGCAAGACTGCGCGCGGAGTGGCTCCTTCCCTCAGGAGCACTAAAATAGGATACTTATGCCGTCCATGATGTTCCTTTCTTCTGGAAATGATCCCAAAACGCCATCGTTAAACTCGGTCGGTTCATGTGGTCCATAAAGCTGCTGGTGTGTTGATTAAATCAATGGTTATGGAAAACAAAGTCGTATAGCCGAATTGAGTCTGATAAGCCACTTTAAGAACATTCTCCCATTGGACTTCCTATAACACCTCGTAAATTTATGACCCATAATATATCAACATGTGTTATGGACTTTAAACGTGTAAGGAAGTGATTTAGAGGGACTAAAGTTGACAAACAAAGAAAGTATGTGAATAAAAGGGTTCAAAGTGTCAACAATGGATAAATATACCTTTCAATAACTCTACACGATGTTTATACCCTTAAACAAATGAATTATGGATCATACGAAGCTAATTGTGGAAGAAAGTGAGGAATTACAAACTACAGGGGTTAAATGTGTCAACATGTTTAAAGTATACCTCTGAGTGACCTTTTAGCGAACCCGAAGCTTTGTAATGATTAATTATACTCACGAGAATAAGTGATAAAAATTTCACAAGGTTTCATTAAAGTATGAGAAAGTTATGACAATATTCGTATACGAAGGGTTAAAAGCGTCAACGTTGAAATTTAAGGCTTTACGGGTGATCATAAAGTTAACCGAGGACTTAACGAAGTTTGTATATGTCTTGGAGCCCTTAAAAGTCAAGTTAGAGGGTTGAAATTGCAAGAAACAAGCTTAAAACCATGTTTGGAAAGACCAGGGGCTGAAATGTAAATAGTTGAAACTTGTGAAACCTGGCCCAGGTCTCATATCGGCCACGTAAGGTATGTAAGGACCCTTACGCGGGCCACCTGGCACTGCCAGCATCAGAAAAACTGCACAGGTGTCTGTTCCAGCAAGTTACACCGACTTATGGAGCTTATTTTCGATTCTATGGGCTTGTTTAATGGTTTTTCCATGCCTTGGGACACTTGTAATGATCAGGAATCATTCTTAGACTTTGTTGGAATGATCTTAGAGCCTTAGAAAGCCTATATAAAGGCCATGAGTTGAGTTATTCAAATGCTCATTCACTTGATATCTTCACAACTTGGCTTCTGGAGGTTTTTGAAGCTCAAGCACCTTCCCTAGTAATCATTAGTCGTGCATAGGACCTTGGTAAGTGTCATTAACCTTCCTTAATTCAGTTTTACTTAGTTTATTAGCTTAAAGTCAAACCGTCGTAATTAAGGTTTGACTTCGTAATTAATCATAATTTGTCCAGTAAAATTTCAAATTGAAAGTACCTATGAGTTGGTAATTATGAGGGCAATAAACCCTTAAAAGGGCACCCTCTGATTTCCACTCTAACTAGGTCAATTGTCGGGTCAAAGTTAATCTTAAAAAGTCAACTGAAAGCTAATTTTCAAATAAATGTATAATTAGCAATGTAGAAGCTATGCAACCTGTTTTGTCATCAATATAACTTGGTAATTAATGTAAGAACATGTCTAAACATGTTCAACCCGACAATTTTCAATTTAAGCTCGGTTCGGAGCCGAAAGTCGCAAAAGTAGACTTTTGCTTTGACTTTCAGTTCTGACCCATTAGAGCATAGTTTAGAAATGCCTTAGAGCATTATTAGGACCAGGTTACATGTTAGTATAACCCTCTGTGATTATACAACTTGGTTCATTAGTTATCCGATTCATATGCATGTTTCCGTTAAATGCTTAAATGTTGACTATTATGCCCTTTTGACCTTAAAACGTGATTTTTGAAAATGTAAAACAATAGCAACCTTAGTTACTGAATTATAAACTTGTCCCTAAAATTTGACATCAGTTTGAAGTCTAGATTAGGAGTTATGCTCATTAGCGTAAATGAAAAGCTTTTTATTAATTAAACGGCGTAATTAGCATATAGCCTATCTAAACCCAAATTTTGATACCAAACTTTTTACCCACTGATATAAAATAATATTTTGGGATTTTTGAAGATTTTTATTTAATTTTAGGCTGAGCATAACATAGAGTTCTAAGCTTGATTCGGTAATTGCCGGTTTTGCCCTTTTAGGCTGTAAAATGAGCTTTTCTTATAAAACCCGGAAATCGCTTAAAACTACCTTTTTACGCGTTTTAAACGCATAGTAGGTATTAAAACCATTTTAAATATATAAGACTCAATACCAAATGATGTTTTTAGTCAATTTTTATATTCTAGCAGTAAGCAAAAGTTTTAAACTCAGATTTCCAGTTTTGACCTTTTAGGCTTAAGTGAAATTACCAAAATGCCCCTACGGTGCATAGTTTAGTTATAAAAGATAAATTTCACATATTTACAATACCCTACTGTTATGACTTATAAAAATAAATATTTTTACTGATTATATCAGACCTGTAACTCAGATTAATATTTAAACTCTTTTATAACCTTTAAAATGACCAAAATACCCCTGCGGGGCGTAAATTGAGTTTAAATCTGTTTTGGGCATAATAGAAGATATCTTACTGATGTCACAACATATTTAAGGCGTATTAACTTAGGAAACTTGTATATGACTCATTTGGTTACCCGTTACACACTTTTCGCGTTCGGATCGGCTTATGTAACTAGTTTGCATATATTAGCCGAAACGGGTCAAACCTTATCATTTTCATCTCAAAATCCAGAATGTGTTTAGTTTACCCATATTAAACAAGTATCCAAGCTTGTCGGGTCTAAACCACATTCTAATACGGTATTCGCTTAATCATGCGTTTTGGACCATATCCTCTTTTAAAACTAACCGGTCTAAGCTTAGGCTTAATTAAAGACCCGTTAGGATTCTAATAGGTTATTAAAAACCTTTGTTCCAGAATAGGAGCCCGGTAAAAGCTATTTGCACTTGCTGTTTGTGATTTATACTTTGCTCAGGTAAATACTCTTAACTTATTTTCCCTATACGGGCTTGGGATACGGTATTATAATAATACAGCTTGGACGGATATGTAGTCATTTAAATCGGATTGTGATTAATGTATTTACATAACTTGTTTTATTCTGTATTATTTGGTGTATGGCCTTTGGGGGTTAAATGACCATGTCCCGGATATCCTTGGCATCATTCAAAGAAATGGCCACGACCTAAGCACGGGGTGTAGGCGTACACCTGACAGTTGCATATGTAAAAACTGGTAGTCCACTTAAAGGAATCAACCTTGTGGGTATTATACCTGTGGCGTGTCAGTTAATCTAGATCGGCCCTACAAACCGGCCCTGATGGACGACAAATAAGTAAAACTGTATACAAGATTATTTTTAAATAATTGTCACAAGTTATAAAAGATATTTTTGCCTAAGTGCATTCAAATCAATTTTCTAAAACATTTTCAAAAATGAGTCAGTTAAGTTGTATTTACCAGTGTAAACTGGCGTATTTTCCAAAAAGGCTAAGTGCAGGTACTATACGTAATAGGCTGGCTACTCCAGGCATCAATAATCAAGTCTCGTAAGCTCTAGATGTTAAAGTCTGTTGAACAATTTCCTTTTTCTTTCTATCTGCCTGTGGATCTGTTTCAACTATTTTGTGATACTTAATATTACAATTTATTCAGTTGAAATAAATCTATCTTTTGCTTCGGCTGTGCATTTAAATTTGTGTTGTTTGACTATGATGATATCAACTACATCACGATACTCCCCACCGGGCCCACCGGAAATACGTGGAAATATCGGGGTGTGACAGGTTGGTATCAGAGCCAACACTGAGTGAATTAAACACTAGCCTTTTGTGTTTAATCTCAGTTACACAATTGCACGCTTCTCGATTCTCGAGTCTAGACAAAGATCTTAGGACTAATCCTAATTCGTTTTATTTTGTCCTTATTTGTTTCCTTTGTTATTTTTCTGATTAGCCCCTGCATGGGCAAGTCATTTCAGTTAGAAGTCCCGTTTAGGGCAACCATGTATTTGTTTAAATTTTAATGGAACGGTTAGATTTAAAATAACATTCCTATTATAAGATCTACCATTATAATAAAATGGCAAAATCTAAAAAGGACAAGACTTAGCTCATGTGTCATCTTAAGAACAGGGCCAAGATGGTAGTTCCTCAATTAGATTCAGATCCTTGTTAACACCTCAATTTAGGATTATTCTGCGTTACATATTAAAAAGAATCTTAAAGGAAAAACCTAGTCTATATGTCGTTGCAGACATGGCCAAGATGGTAAAACCTTTCAAAAGATTCCAATCCTTATTAACATCTGAAAACATGTTAACACTCTTGGCAAAATGTGATTCGATAAAATCGCATAAGTCATCTCTAAATTGGGTTATTCCAATTTCCCTTAATTATATAATCATCCCTTAAGGATAAATTGCCTACGGGCTATAATTAACATCCTTTGGGACTAAAGACAGTGGTGGCCTACAACTCCCTGTCAAGAAAAGGTAACGAACTTTGATTCAAACCTTAATACCTCGATTCTGTAAAAACCTGGTTTATAAATTAAATCTGTCCATGTGACTTGACTTTTTTGCTATTATTAAATTATAATTAAGGATTATAATAAAGATCCTGAATATACGCATGCTTAACAAATTAACCAAAATAATTATTAAAGACCATGGTTAATAAATCGTCAAGAACGATAATACTGTATAGGCTTCTAAATAAACCTTGTCATTAATTTTCTTTTATGTAGCAATTAAAGCTACATGGCTAGGTCGGAAGAAGTAAACAGTCATCCCCTGGAAAACCATGAGAATACTAAGATACATGTAACCGGTGCGGAACTGCAAGCATTAATAGATAATGCTGTTACAAAAGCTATAGAGCGGCAGTATAATGAATCTAGCGGGACTCGAAACAGGACCCTATCCGCACTGCATTCCAAACCCAAGACTCATTCAGAGGCTTACAGCAAGCCACCCTCTAAGAAAGATGAACCAAAGAAAGATGATGATCGACACTCATCCAATCAACACAGTGTCCCATCCAAAAGGCTACTATTGGATAATGAACCACGTACCAAGTCCTGTACTTACAAATATTTTGTCTCATGCAAACCCCGTGATTTCACTATGGAGAAAGGAGGAATCGACTGTATGACTTGGTTAGATGAAATGGACACCGTGGTCGATATCAGCGGTTGTGCTGAAAGGGATGTGGTAAAGTATGTATCTCAATCATTTAAGGGGGAGGCACTGGCATGGTGGAAGTCTCTCATTCAAGCTGCTGGAAAGATCCCACTCTACAATCTGACATGGGATCAGTTTGTTGCTCTCATTAAGGAGAATTACTGCCCTCAACACGAGGTTGAGAGGATTGAATCAGACTTTTTATCGTTGGTGAAGAAGAATTTAAATTGTCATGCTTACCTCACCAGTTTCAATACCCTGTCTAGGCTGGTTCCATATCTGGTAACACCGGAGCCCAAGCGAATTGCTCGTTTCATTAGGGGTTTAGCCCCAGAAATCAAGGCCAGTGTTAAGGCATCTAGACCTGCTACTTTTATGTCAGCAGCTAATCTATCTCTGTCTCTTACTTTGGACGCGGTCAGGCTGAGATCGCTTAAGAATTCGGAAGAAGGTAAGAGAAAGTGTGAGGACAATAACTCACGATGATATGAGAAGAAGCATAAGGGTTACACGGACCACAAGAAGGAGTCTGGGTCCAACAAGGGTAACCAGCAGACAGAGGAAAAGCCAAAGTGCAAGACTTGCCAAAAACGCCACTTTGGAAAATGCAGGCTTGAGACCAAGTCTCAGTCAGGACCACCTGCATGTGGGTTATGCAAGTCTAAAGAGCACAAGATAGTAGACTGCAAGAAGATTAAGGATGCTACGTGCTACAACTGTAATGAAATAGGGCACATTAAGACCAACTGCCCTAAATATGCCAAAAAGCCTGAGGAAGCAAAGAAGACCAATGCAAGGGTCTTTCGTATGGATGCACGAGAAGCTGTTCAGGACGATAATGTGATCACAGGTACCTTCCTTATAAATGATGTCTATGCAAGAGTGTTATTTGATTCAGGAGCTGATAAATCATTTTTAGATAATAAGTTTTGTAAGTTGCTAAACCTACCTGTTAAAACCCTAAGCATAAAGTATGAGGTTGAATTAGCTGATGGAACCATAGAAACCGCATCAACCGTGTTAGATGGATGTTCCATATCCATTAGGAACCACTCTTTTCCATTAACCTTACTTCCTTTAAAGTTAGCCGGTTTCGATATAGTAATAGGCATGGACTGGTTATCTTATAACCAAGCTCAGATTGTTTGCGACAAGAAGCAAGTGGTGATCAAGACTCCGTCTGGTGAGCCACTTACCATTCAGGGAGATACCCAGTATGGACTGACTGAGCAAGTGTCTATGCTCAAGGCATCCAGGTGCTTGAAGAAGGGTTGTGTCATTTATATGGCACATGTAACTATTGATGAGCAGAAGCCCAAGGTTGAAGATATCCCTGTCATTTCTGAATACCCAGAAGTTTTCCCTGAAGAACTACCTGGTTTACCACCAGATAGACAGGTAGAATTCAGAATTGACATCATCCCTGGAGCAGCGCTTGTTGCAAGGGCACCTTACAGGTTGGCACCAACAGAGATGAAAGAGTTGAGGACTCAGCTAGACGATTTGTTGGCAAAAGGTTTCATTCGTCCTAGTTCATCTCCTTGGGGAGCACCAATCCTGTTTCTGAAGAAGAAGGATGGATCGATGCGTTTATGCATCGATTATCATGAGCTTAACAAAGTCACAATCAAGAATAGGTACCCTTTGCCCAGGATCGACGATCTGTTCGATCAATTACAAGGGGCAAGTTACTTCTCTAAGATCGACTTGAGGTCAGGCTATCATCAACTGAAGGTTAAAGATGAAGATGTACACAAGACTGCATTTAGGACTCGCTATGGTCATTATGAGTTCTTAGTGATGCCTTTTGGGCTCACTAATGCACCTGAAGCATTCATGGATCTCATGAATCGCGTCTGCAAGCCCTACTTAGATAAATTCGTCATCGTTTTCATCGATGACATTCTCATTTACTCGAAGAGCCAAGCTGACCATGAAAAGCACCTCCGTTGCATTCTTAAGCTGCTTCAACAGGAAAAGCTCTATGCCAAATTTTCAAAGTGTGAATTTTGGCTTCGAGAAGTTCAGTTTCTTGGACATGTTGTTAGTGAGCGTGGTATCCAAGTAGATCCCACTAAGGTTGAAGCTGTCATTGTCACACCCCGACCACGTAGGACAACAAACCGTGGCGGAAACGTCGGGGAGTGTCGTGGCAGAATAATTGTTACACAACCATGGATACAAAAAGAGTTTTGTTTTATTGAATATTAACCATTAACATTGTCTTAACATAGAACAAACAAGTTACAAATCGACTATCATTGTTATTATGTCACTAAGGCCCCGTCCAGTTCCTATGTGACTCATGCATCCTAGTAATCATCATCAAGCATCAACACCTGAAACATATGTGAAAACAAAGTCAGCAAAGAAATGCTGGCGAGTACATAGGTTTTATAGGAGTGTTGGGTTCATGACTAGTTTAGATGTTGCAAAACTTTATTAAAAACCTTGTTTTGAAAAAGAGTATAATATTGCAACTTAATTAACCAACTCAAATCAAGCGGGTTATAGTTTATAAAACCTCGTAGCCATGATTCTTAACCCAAAAACATTTGTTTTAGTAAAGCCATTTGTAAAACATCTCGTATTATCTTGTTAATAAAACTCGCATATTATTTCAAAAACATCGTTGTGTGACGTCGTTTCAATACCGTTTACCCAAGTGAACTAAATAACGCCACGGCATGTAATATGTTGAAAACACTTATATATAAGAAGTACCAGCGGCGTATCTACCATGTTTTCACCACATTACACCTGTCCCGTTATCTAAACACTAGCCAAAAACCAATCGTTTACCCAAACCGTTTAACATCGTTTCCAAATCGTTTCCAAATCGTTTACTCGTTTAAATCATCCTTGTTTTAATTGTGAAAACTCATATATGGTCGTCTCGCTAATAACATTCAAACCTTCGTGACTCGACTGCCTCGTTCCTTGCTTCTCGTATTAACAAACCTCCAAAGGGTAAGTTAATAATTACAGATTAAGTCATTACCCACAACACCCACACATAACCATGGGTATAGTGCAATAACGGGATTTGTCAGATCCTATGGTACCATAACCTAATACTGGTCGGCTTGATCAATGCTAATAAATGTCGTTCATTATGTAACTACAACCAACAAGTTCGTTCACATTATCGAAATCGTTAATAGTTTAGTATAAATCGCTTTAATCGTTTTTTAAATCATCGTTTAAACCTTGAAATCATTTTTGTACATATCAATCACCCCAAAACAATTGAAAACAGTAAAATAGGGGAACTATGTACTCACATGGAGTGCAAAGTATCCTCAATCAATAGAACTTCAACAAACTTGAGCAAACCAGAGAAATCAAACAGCACCTAGTAATCGAATCACTAGTCAAACAATAGACACCTAAATCAGAAGATCTGATAGAATGAGGTCTTGTAAACCAAATGAGTGTTGGAACTCATGTAATATGGTTTAACAAAGCCTACATCCTAAATCGGAACCTATCCTAAGTGCTTTCGACCCGTTGCGACCTATTAAGATAGCTTACGCTACTTTAACGCGTCGCGCGCGTGAAAACGCATTCGAGACGTCTAACTAGCCCTATGACAAGTGTTATATTCCTAAACATGTTTGAATATGTTACATAATCAGTTATGTGACAAAATTTTAGGTTACATATGCTTAATTACCAATTATGCATGAAAAGGGTATTTTGGTAATTTACCTAAGGCATATAAACTACTTATCATACAACTAATTAAACCTAAGTGACCATAAGGTATAACCTCGGAAGGTTATTCCCTATGCTACTATGGTCACTAAACATGTTTGGTCGGATCCTAATGATCGACCAAACGGGTCGTGTTCGAAAGTCTAAGCGGGTGTTTAGTCCGCTTTGACTTACGACTCTACACAAGCACCAAACTAAAAGTGACGAGCTAAGCATGTTAAAACATGCTTAACTAAGTTAGAAAACAAGTTTGGTATCAAAACAAACGGTTTTGATACCCTAGAGTAGTTTGGTTACAAAATGCGCATAAACACGCATTTTGGCCGAAACTACGACTCGTCACTATGCCTAGTCAACGTGGTAATCAGTAGGTATAGTTACAAGGGACTATAACCATCGTGATTACGCTCACGTTGCAAAGTTCAACGGAACTTTGTGTTGACCATTGACTGGTCAAAGCTGAAAGTCAAACTTGTTTGACTTTCATGCTTGAAATATAAGAACAAGCAAGAAGAGGACTTACAAAGGGTCCAAGAGAGTGTTTGATTCAAAATTACTCAGGTATGAGGTGTTAAAACCTCAACTTAGAGCAAAGATTGAATCAAGGTGTGAAAAACCCAAATGAGGGAGCTTGCTATTTATAGGAAGTTAGGATCAATTGGATGATTCCAAGTGGTTTGAGGGAGTGATCTTGGCCATACATTTGGGTTAATGGTATTAGAATACAATGGGGGCCGAAAACCAGCTCCAAGTATTGCAAAAGTTGCAATAAAACCCCTGAATTTAGCCCAGATTCCTGTTTCTGAATTCTGTGGTGCTGGCACAAGCTTACGGACCATAAGCTATGGTCCATACGGTCCGTAAGGGACCTGCAGACCAGCCAGTTTCACTTAATTACAGTTTAGCCCCTGCACTTTGTTTCGTTGCGTATCGGCACTTCTAATACCCGTCAAACCCATTTTCAAGCTCCACAATGATGTTAAAACATAGGGAACATGAAATATGCTTGAAAACATCTCGGGTGTCGGTTCGTTTGGCCGTACGGATGCGTTGTTCGGTTAATTACGACGGAAGTCGTAACGAACGCAAAAACGATCCAAATTAAGCGACGAATGAAATTTTAGCATCCCAATCATTAAAATAAAATATATTAATGATTACATAAATTTTTGGATGTCCGGATATATTCAGAACGTAAGATATGCGCGAAAATGCAAACTTATGCACTTTTTGACGCTTTTAGTCCCTGAATGACCAATAAAGTTTGTTTTAGCATACCGAACTACTCAAAGCCTATTTCTAAGCTATGTAAAGGATATTTAGGGTATGTTTAACTTATGATCAAGTTCCGGAGTGTTCGTTACTACACAAAGGTGAAACCTTGAGTAGGACACGGTCTCCGACTTGAAGTTCTAAGGGCTTGCGTCCTAGATCCGCATAACTCTTTTGACGGCATCTAGCTGTCACAAGATTATCGCGAATTTTCTTGATTTTGTCTGTTGTTTCCAGAACGAGCTCAGGTCCAGTAAGCTGAGCTTCACCGGTCTCGTTCCAACAGACAGGTGAACGACATTTTCGACCGTAGAGAGCTTCGAATGGTGCCATTTTAATGCTAGCATGATAACTATTGTTGTAAGAGAACTCGATCAATGGCAGATGAGAATCCCAATTACCACCAAAGTCTATCACGCATGCTCTAAGCATATCCTCCAAAGTTTGAATCGTCCTTTCAGATTGACCATCTGTTTGGGGATGATAAGCAGTACTTAGATTCAGTTGGGTTCCCAAAGTAGATTGCATGGTCTTCCAGAAATGAGATGAAAATCGAGCATCACGATCAGAAATGATATCCAAAGGAACACCATGTCGAGATACTATCTCATCAACATAAATCTTTGCAAGTTTATCAGCAGATAGATCCTCGCGAATTGGAATAAAATGAGCTGATTTCGTTAATCGATCGATAACAACCCAAATAGCATCTTGACCTTTAGACGTACGCGGTAACTTAGTGATGAGATCCATCGCAATGTTCTCCCACTTCCAAACCGGTATTTCTGGTTGTACAAGCAAACCAGAAGGTCGTTGATGTTCAGCCTTGACTTTGAGACAAGTTAGGCATTTTGATACATACAAGGCAACATCCTTCTTCATACCAGGCCACCAGTACTGAGTACGAAGGTCCTTGTACATTTTATCAGCACCAGGATGGATAGAATATCGAGACTTGTGAGATTCGTCCATCGCTAGGGTGCGAAGATCGTCTTGTTTCGGAACCCACAAACGATCCTTGAAGTAGAGTAAACCATCGTCTTTCCTTTCGAGCTTAAACTCAAGTTGAAGCGGTAGCTCATCTTTCAATAAACCTTTGATCACAGAGGATCGTTGAGCTTGAAGGACACGAGATTGGATGTCGGATAGAGCTCGGACAGAGTGAAGCTTGACTCGCTCTTTTCAACTAAGCGCATCAGCCACGACATTCGCCTTACCAGGATGGTAGCGAATCTCGCAATCGTAATCGTTCAAGAGTTCAACCCAACGTCGTTGTCTCATGTTCAGCTCCTTCTGATTAAAAATATGCTGGAGACTTTTGTGGTCTGTGAAAACCACACACTTTGTTCCATAGAGGTAGTGTCTCCAGATTTTAAGCGCGAAAACCACAGCTCCTAACACAAGATCATGAGTCGTATAGTTCTTCTCGTGAATTTTCAATTGTCTAGACGCATAAGCTATGACTTTACCTCGTTGCATAAGAACGCAACCAAGTCCTAGATTCGACGCGTCACAATAGACAACGAAATCATCATTTCCCTCGGGCAGAGATAAAACAGGAGCATCACAAAGCTTCCGTTTCAGCGTTTGGAACGCTTCTTCTTGCTTGGGTCCCCACTCAAAAGGCTTATTCTTCTGAGTCAAAGCAGTGAGTGGAAACGCAATCTTCGAGAAATTAGAAATGAATCGACGATAATAACCAGCAAGACCAAGAAAAGATTGAATCTCTGTAGGTGTCGTCGGCGTACTCCAATCCTTAATAGCAACAATCTTGGATGGATCCACATGAATACCCTGCTCGTTGACTATATGACCCAGAAACTGAACTTCTTTAAGCCAGAATTCACACTTGGAGAATTTAGCGAAAAGTTGTTCCTTCTTAAGGAGTTCCAACGTTAAGCGAAGGTGTTGCTCGTGATCGGCTCGAGTCTTCGAATAAATGAGAATATCGTCAATGAACACAATAATGAACTTGTATAAATAAGGTTTACAGGCCCTATTCATTAAGTCCATAAAGGTAGCTGGAGCATTCGTCAAACCAAAAGGCATGACAGTGAACTCATAATGCCCATATCTTGTGCGGAAAGCAGTTTTGGGAATATCTTCTTCGAGAACACGAAGTTGATGATACCCAGAACGCAGATCGATCTTGGAAAAACACGAAGCACCTTGCAGCTGGTCAAAGAGATCATCAATTCGAGGTAGGGGATATCGATTCTTGATGGTAAGCTTATTAAGCTCACGATAATCGATACACATTCGAAAAGACCCATCTTTCTTTTTCACGAAGAGGACAGGAGCTCCCCAGGGTGAAAAGCTCGGTCGGATGAATCCTTTATCAGATAACTCTTGAAGCTGTTTCGATAACTCTTGCATCTCTGACGGTGCAAGACGATAGGGTGCTTTCGCAATCGGATTGGCATTGGGTATAAGGTCAATACGAAACTCGACTTGACGAACCGGAGGCAAACCAGGCAGTTCATCAGGAAACACCTCCGGATAATCCCGAACAATTGGAATATCCTGGATATTCTTACTCTTGTCCTTCTCCTCGGTGACATGTGCTAGAGAAGCAACATATCATTTTCTCAAATAACTTTGGGCCTTTGTACACGACATAAGCTTCAATCCATTTGAAGGTTTCTCGCCACGAACTTCTAGAATTTCGCCAGAAGACAAAGGGATACGAACAATCTTATCGAAGCAAACCACCTCAGCGTGGTGTTTGGTTAACCAATCCATTCCAATGATAACGTCAAAGCTCCCAAGTTGCATCGGTGTGAGGTCAATAGGAAAAAGATGGTTATCAAGGTTCAACTGACAACCATGAATAACAGAATCGAGAACAAGAGGTTTACCAATGGCAACTTCGACAAATAAGGGTTTCCTCAATTTAGTTCTAGGCATCGCAAGTATAGGTTCAAAGATAAGGAAACAAAACTTCTATCCGCACCAGAATCAAAGAGAATAGATGCAGGTCGATTGTTAACAAGAAACGTACCATTCACCACCTCGTTGTCAGCCCTCGCTTCGTTTGCATTCAAATTGTATGCTCGCCCTCGAGCAGGATTTACGTTGGCATTGACGTTCGCGTTCGGGTTTGCGTTAGCATTTACGTTTGCATTCACCAGTCTCGGACAGTTGTTGCGGAAGTAACCATACTCTCCACCATTGAAACATGAACCCGGTGGGAATCTAGCAGCATTCCCCTGAACTGGAGCTTGAACCTGTGCAGCTTGATTCTGACCCAAACGACAGACATTGGCCAGATGCCCAAGTTTACCACACGTCGTGCACTGCTTACAAGCTTGTTGTGCAACATGATGACCGTTGCAGCGAGCACAATGAGGTGTGGTACCAGTATACGCCTTTTTCGCAGGAGGTTGAGCCGGTGGGTTCTGATCAACCTGTGTCGTAACAGCAAAATTCTGGGCACCCTTTCGCTTCCTTGATTTCTTCGACGACTCACCTTCTTTACCCTTACCCTTTTGCTTGTCCTTACCAGAATCAGTCGCCTTCTTTTTATCACCCTTGCGGGTGAGTTTACCCTTCCTGACTTGAGTCTCAGTTAGGGTAGCAGACAACTCAATTGCTTGACGAAGGGTAGTAGGATTAACATCGGTCACAATATCCAGCATAGAATCGGGTAAACCATCGATATATCTCTCGATTGCTTTCTCTGGTGGGGTAACCATGGTGGGACACAATAGACTGAGTTCCTCAAAACGATCCGTGTACGCACGGTGCTCAGCCCCATCTTGCTTTAAATCATCAAACTCTCGTTCCAAAGCTCGAACCTCGTGACAGGGACAAAACTATTTCATCATGAGAGCTCGAAGCTCTTCCCATGTTTGTGCCAACGCCACTTCGGCACCCCTATCGCGCATAATACCATTCCACCAGGTAAGCGCTCACTTCTAAAAAACGCTTGAAGCAAACTCAACCTTACGCGCATTCGGACACTGCACATGCCTGAATGTGCTCTCGATGCTCTCAAACCACTGCAGGAGCGCAGTTGCTCTCGAATCTAATTGAAAATTCACCAAACACAAATACACACATAACAACATCAAAGCACATATTGTAACTCCAAAACACATTATTTTATTAATAATCAACATTGTTTTACATCGTAGATCGATTACAGAGTACAGTTGTCACAGTCATGAATTGGCAAGAGCCAAAGACGCCTACAGAGATTCGTAGCTTTCTAGGTTTAGCAGGATACTATAGGCGATTTATCGAAAACTTCTCAAGGATTGCTGCACCCCTAACTTCGTTGACGCGTAAGAATATTAAATTTGACTGGGGTCCTAAGCAGCAGGAATCCTTTGACATCCTTAAGCAAAAGTTGAGCAATGCACCTGTGTTGACATTGCCTGATGGAATAGAGGAATTTGTAGTATATTGTGTTGCATCACACACAGGTATGGGATGTGTGCTCATGCGGAAAGGCAAGGTCATTGCCTATGCTTCTCGACAGTTAAAAGTGCACGAGAAGAATTACACCACCCATGACTTGGAACTGGGTGCCGTTGTATTTGCACTAAAACTGTGGAGGAGTTACTTGTATGGAACCAAGTGCGTGATCTATTCTGATCACAAGAGCCTTCAACATTTGTTCAATCAGAAGGACTTGAACATGAGGCAGCGACGTTGGATGGAAACTTTGAATGATTATGACTGTGAGATAAGATACCATCCCGGCAAGGCAAATATAGTCGCCGATGCCTTAAGTAGAAAGGAAAGGGTGAAGCCCATAAGAATCAATGCCAAGAGCTTTGAATTAAAGAATAGTTTGAATGAAAGGTTGTTAGCTGCGCAGAAGGAAGCTGTATTTGGAAGCTGACTATCCTGATGAAAAGCTAGGAGTAACTGAAGAACAGTTATCCTATGGCAAGGACGGAATCCTGAGATTAAATGGACGAATTTGGGTTCCAGTTTATGGAGGACTTCGGGATGTTATCCTCCAGGAAGCCCACAGTTCCAAATTCTGTTCATCCTGGAGCTGATAAGATGTACCAGGATCTTAAGGAAAATTATTGGTGGATAGGCTTGAAAAAGTCTATAGCTACCTATGTAGCCAAATGTTTGACATGTGCGCAAGTCAAAGCTGAATACCAGAAGCCGTCAGGTTTGCTACAACAACCTGAACTTCCCACCTGGAAGTGGGAAATGGTGACAATGGATTTTATCACCAAATTGCCAAAGACAAAGAAAGGAAATGATACTATTTGGGTGATAGTGGATAGACTGACTAAGTCAGCTCACTTCTTACCTATTAAGGAAACACATAGCTCAGATAAGTTAGCCCAGTTGAACGTGGATGAGATTGTATCTCTCCACGGAGTACCAGTGTCTATCATTTCTGATAGGGATACAAGGTATACATAGCACTTCTGGAAAAGTTTTCAGCAATCTCTAGGCACTCGGCTGAACTTCAGCACTGCATATCATCCGCAAACGGATGGTCAAAGTGAGCGAACGATTCAAACACTGGAAGATATGTTAAGGGCTTGTGTTATTGACCTAGGTGGAAGTTGGGATGAACATCTTCCATTGATCGAGTTTTCATACAATAATAGCTATCACTCAAGTATCCAAGCTGCACCATTTGAAGCTTTGTATGGTAGGAAGTGCAGAACGCCCGTTTGTTGGGCAGAAGTTGGAGATGTCCGACTAACAGGACCTGAAATAGTCCTGGAGACGACAGATAAGATTGTGCAGATAAGAGATTGTCTCAAAGCTGCCAGAGATAGGCAGAAAAGCTACGCAGACTTAAGGCGTAAACCTCTAAAGTTCGAGGTGGGTGATAAGGTTCTGCTTAAAGTATTACCCTGGAAGGGGGTGATGCGTTTTGGTAAGAAAGGTAAGCTAAGCCCAAGGTATATAGGATCATTCGAGATCATCGAATGTGTAGGAACAGTGGCTTATAAGTAAAACTTACCCGAAGAGCTCAGTGGTATTCACAATGTATTCCACATCTGCAATCTAAAGAAATGTCTAGCTGATGAATCGCTAGTAATACCACATACAGATGTGCATATAGATGAGAGCTTGAAATTTGTGGAAAAACCATTGTCGATTGAGGATCGACAGGTTAAGAAGCTTCAAAGGAAGCATGTGCCAATTGTAAAGGTCAAATGGGATGCCCGCAAAGGTCCCGAGTATACGTGGGAGGTAGAGTCCACAATGAAAGAAAAGTACCCTCAGTTGTTTCAGTAAATCTCGAGGTCGAGATTTCCTTTAAGGGGGTGAGGATGTAACACCTCGTAAATTTATGACCAATAATATATCAACACGTGTCATGGACTTTAAACGTGTAAGGAAGTGATTTAGAGGGACTAAAGTTGACAATAAAAGAAAGTATGTGAATAAAAGGGTTCAAAGTGTCAACAATGGATAAATATACCTTTCAATAACCCTACACGATGTTTATACCCTTAAACGAATGAATTATAGATCATACGAACTAATTGTGGAAGAAAGTGAGGAATTACAAACTACAGGGGTTAAATGTGTCAACATGTTTAAAGTATACCTCTGAGTGACCTTTTAGCAAACCCGAAGCTTTGTAATGATTAATTATACTCACGAGAATAAGTGATAAAAATTTCACAAGGTTTCATTAAAATATAAGAAAGTTATGACAATATTCGTATACGAAGGGTTAAATGCATCAACGTTGAAATTTAAGGCTTTACGGGTGATTATAAAGTTAACCGAGGACTTAACGAAGTTTGTATATGTCTTGGAGCCCTTAAAAGTCAAGTTAGAGGGCTGAAATTGCAAGAAACAAGCTTAAAACCATGTTTGGAAGGACCAGGGGCCGAAATGTAAATAGTTGAAACTTGTGAAACCTGGCCCAGGTCTCATACCGGCCGCGTAAGGTATGTAAGGACCCTTACGCGGGCCGCCTGGCACTGCCAGCATCAGAAAAACTGCACAGGTGTCTGTTCCAGCAAGTTACACCGACTTATGGAGCTTGTTTTCGATTCTATGGGCTTGTTTAATGGTTTTTCCATGCCTAGGGACACTTGGAATGATCAGGAATCATTCTTAGACTTTGTTGGAATGATCTTAGAGCCTTAGAAAGCCTATATAAAGGCCATGAGTTGAGTTATTCAAATGCTCATTCACTTGATATCTTCACAACTTGGCTTCTGGAGGTTTTTGGAGCTCAAGCACCTTCCCTAGTAATCATTAGTCGTGCATAGGACCTTGGTAAGTGTCATTAACCTTCCTTAATTCAGTTTTACTTAGTTTATTAGCTTAAAGTCAAACCGTCGTAATTAAGGTTTGACTTCGTAATTAATCATAATTTGTTCAATCAAATTTCAAATTGAAAGTACCTATGAGTTGGTAATTATGAGGGCAATAAACCCTTAAAAGGGCACCCTCTGATTTCCACTCTAACTAGGTCAATTGTCGGGTCAAAGTTAATCTTAAAAAGTCAACAGAAAGCTAATTTTCAAATAAATGCATAATTAGCAATGTAGAAGCTATGCAACCTGTTTTGTCATCAATATAACTTGATAATTAATGTAAGAACATGTCTAAACATGTTCAACCCGACAATTTTCAATTTAAGCTCGGTTCGGAGCCAAAAGTCGCAAAAGTAGACTTTTGCTTTGACTTTCAGTTCTGACCCATTAGAGCATAGTTTAGAAATGCCTTAGAGCATTATTAGGACCAGGTTACATGTTAGTATAACCCTCTATGATTATACAACTTGGTTCACAAGTTATCCGATTCATATGCATGTTTCCATTAAATGCTTAAATGTTGACTATTATGCCCTTTTGACCTTAAAACGTGATTTTTGAAAATGTAAAAGAATAGAAACCTTAGTTACTGAATTATAAACTTGTCCCTAAAATTTGACATCAGTTTGAGGTCTAGATTAGGAGTTATGCTCATTAGCGTAAATGAAAAGCTTTTTATTAATTAAACGGCTTAATTAGCATATAGCCTATCTAAACCCAAATTTTGATACCAAACTTTTTACCCACTGATATAAAATAATATTTTGGGATTTTTGAAGATTTTTATTTAATTTTAGGCTGAGCATAACATAGAGTTCTAAGCTTGATTCGGTAATTGCCGGTTTTGCCCTTTTAGGCTGTAAAATGAGTTTTACCAATCCTTTTGATACCAAACCTTTTTCTACTGATCAAATATGATAAATAGTATATTTTAAGCCTTCTGAAATAATAAAAATATCAGCTTTTCTTATAAAACCCGTAAATCGCTTAAAACTACCTTTTTACGCGTTTTAAACACATAGTAGGTATTAAAACCATTTTAAATATATAAGACTCGATACCTATTGATGTTTTGAGTAAATTTTTATATTCTAGCAGTAAGCAAAAGTTTTAAACTCAGATGTCCAGTTTTGACCTTTTAGGCTTAAGTGAAATTACCAAAATGCCCCTACGGTGCATAGTTTAGTTATAAAAGATAAATTTCACATATTTACAATACCATACTGTTATGACTTATAAAAATAAATATTTTTACTGATTATATCAGACCTGTAACTCAGATTAATATTTAAACTCTTTTATAACCTTTAAAATGACCAAAATACCCCTACGGGGCGTAAATTGAGTTTAAATCCGTTTTGGGCATAATAGAAGATATCATTCTGATGTCACAACATATTTAAGGCATATTAACTTAGGAAACTTGTATATGACTCATTTGGTTACCCGTTACGCACTTTTCGCGTTCGGATCGGCTTATGTAACTAGTTTGCATATATTAGCCGAAACGGGTCAAACCTTATCATTTTCATCTCAAAATCCAGAATGTGTTTAGTTTACCCATATTAAACAAGTATCCAAGCTTGTCGGGTCTAAACCACATTCTAATACGGTATTCGCTTAATCATGCGTTTTGGACTATATCCTCTTTTAAAACTAACCGGTCTAAGCTTAGGCTTAATTAAAGACCCGTTAGGATTCTAATAGGTTATTAAAAACCTTTGTTCCAGAATAGGAGCCTGGTAAAAGCTATTTGCACTTGCTGTTTGTGATTTATACTTTGCTCAGGTAAATACTCTTAACTTATTTTCCTTATACGGGCTTGGGATACGGTATTATAATATTACCGCTTGGTCGGGTATGTAGTCATTTAAATCGGATTGTGATTAATGTATTTACATAACTCGTTTTATTCTGTATTATTTGGTGTACGGCCTTTGGGGGTTAAATGACCATGTCCCGGATATCCTTGGCATCATTCAAAGAAATGGCCACGACCTAAGCACGGGGTGTAGGCGTACATGTTGAGTGTGAAGCCAATAGTGTGAATCCACTTCAAGCAATAAGAAGATTGGTTAAGTGTGAATCCACTTCAAGCAATAAGAAGATTGAAATGTGAACACGAAAACTTGTTCTTAACTTTCTCTTTCCATCTAATCTATATATTAGAGAACCATCTGTATTGTAATTGGTGTGCAACTCAAAGAAAGAAATACCTTAGTTGCCCCGTGGACGTAGGTTGCAGTTGGCGACCGAACCACGTAAATTCTTGTGTCGTTTCTTTTTCTATTTCTGCGGTCGAGTGTTCGAGAGTGTGTGTTGCTTCCGCGTGCGTATACCCCAACAACTGGTATCAGAGCTTCGGCTCGGTTACACACGAAGAACACGGTTGAAGAAAGACAGAATACCTGAAGATCGCGATTAGGTTGGTGTGTCGGAAGTTGAAGCCGACTGGAATCACCGTAGACCTGTGAATCGCGGGGTAGCGATTAGGTTGGTGTGTCGGTAGTTTGAAACCGACTGGAATCGCCGGAGACCTGTGAATCGCTGGTTCTGGTGGTTGTCTTGTATTTGAAAGAAGAAAATGGAAAGTTTTCTTGGTTGGTCAGACCATCGTCGAAGAAGAAGAAGATAAAAGAAATTTTTTTTCTTCTTGCTGCTCGTTCAAAATGAAGAAGATAATAGAACTGAGACCTTTTTTTTTTTGAAAAAGGAGTCTCCTTTGTGAGAAAGTAGAAGACAAAAATAAAAAAGGGAGAAAGAAACATGGAATGTTCACGTGAAGAAAGCAAAAAGAAAAATAAAGATTCTTGTTTGTTTTTTTTCTTGTGGTCCAAAAAAACAAGGGGGTATTATTTTGTTGTGGGACAAGATGATCGAGTGGTGATTTAGAGTTTGTGGTTGTCGATTAATTTTTAGTCGACTGGAGCCGGGTAAACTCTTGGAGATCACCAGATTATTTTTTTTTGGGCGAGGTGATCGAGGTTTGTACCAAATTAAAATATTATTTAGCAGTTTTTAATTCGATTGGAGCCGCTGGGATATTCAGCCGTTGGTCGAGTTTGGGTTGCGGGCTAAATATGGTTTGTGTTTCAAGTTCATGTTTTGACATTTATTATGAACCAAAAATTTGTGGAACCGAGGTTTGTGACGGTTTCGGGTTTCGGTTGATTGGGTTGTCATGGGAACTTGGATGTGGTACTGGTCGATGGATGAGAACATGGAGAAAACGGAATCAACAGGGTTGTTGATGTTGACACAAGTGAAAAGAAAGTCAATGGCAAGTCATGGAACTATTTCTTGTTGGAAGCTCTATTGTAGTTATAACCGTTTGCCGGTTAGCTGGTCTGGAATTGTGGATGGTATTCCTTGTTCGGTGGTAATCAGCTGTTTGATATTTGAGTGGATCTTTGTACTGGTACTGGGTGAAGGTTTTTTCACAGGAATAGTACGAGTAAAGGTTCGGCTCATGGAGTGTTATTTGGCATGGGTTGGGATAACTGTTACAGCGGGAGCTGGGCATAGTTGACTTGTGGGTTGCATGGAGGTTCAGATATCTTTTGGAGTCGATGTCATGAATATTTGAATTCTGCTTCTGAGAATGTGTCTGGGTTTGATGCATTGGGACTCAGTGGAAGGCAGTGAAGACTCTTGGGTCATGGATTCTGGTGCTTCGTTTCACGCCATGCACAGCGGGGAAACGATGGTGAATCTGAAAGAAGGTAACTTTGGGAAGATACGATTAGCTAATGATCAAATTCTTTTTGTTACGGGCATGGGAGATGTTAATCTAGTTACTCCATTGGGTAAATGGAAGGTGATTAACGAGAATCTGGTTATTGCACGTGGAAAGAAGCAAGGATCATTGTATATGACTAAGGTATCTGCTGAGGGAGTGACCATCCCGGTTAAGCAAGACAAAGTTTGGTTCCCTGAATCTAAGGGGCAAAAGAGGGTTCGTATTGCAAGGGCGAAGCCTGGTGCCAAGGTGATTCAAGCTGAACGGGATCGGAGGTTTAAGCCAGTCAGGGGATTTGATGATAGTGGGAGCACGGGTCGTGTTCCGGGTACAATCACAGAAAACTCCGTTGGGTTTTGAAGATCGGTATTCCGATTGATAAAATCTCTCCTGGGAAACACTTGCTGAATTTGGAGAGTGGTATTGATTCTCGGTGTATCTCTGGATCCGGTGGAGTGTGCAAGCCGGTTGAGATAGAGAATGATTCAGTGGCGGTTTCAGTCACGGCTGGGTCTGTTAAGACTGTTGGGTTGGAGTTCGTGGGAGCTTCAGCTGGCCTTCAGGAATAAATGAAGGCGGGGTAACTAGGAAGGTACAAAAGTTTCTTACAGATATACAGATGCACAGTTGAAGCACATGTAAAGATTGTTTCGTGGCTTCAAGTGGGAGATTGTTGAGTGTGAAGCCAATAGTGTGAATCCACTTCAAGCAATAAGAAGATTGGTTAAGTGTGAATCCACTTCAAGCAATAAGAAGATTGAAATGTGAACACGAAAACTTGTTCTTAACTTTCTCTTTCCATCTAATCTATATATTAGAGAACCATCTGTATTGTAATTGGTGTGCAACTCAAAGAAAGAAATACCTTAGTTGCCCCGTGGACGTAGGTTGCAGTTGGCGACCGAACCACGTAAATTCTTGTGTCGTTTCTTTTTCTATTTCTGCGGTCGAGTGTTCGAGAGTGTGTGTTGCTTCCGCGTGCGTATACCCCAACAGTACACCTGACAGTTGCATATGTAAAAACTGGTAGTCCACTTAAAGGAATCAACCTTATGGGTATTATACATGTGGCGTGTCAGTTAATCTAGACCGGCCCTACAAACCGGCCCTGATGGACGACAAATAAGTAAAACTGTATACAAGATTATTTTTAAATAATTGTCCCAAGTTATAAAAGATATTTTTGCCTAAGTGCATTCAAATCAATTTTCTAAAACATTTTCAAAAATGAGTCAGTTAAGTTGTATTTACCAGTGTAAACTGACGTATTTTCCAAAAAGGCTAAGTGCAGGTACTATACGTAATAGGCTGGCTACTCCAGGCATCAATAATCAAGTCTCGCAAGCTCTAGATTTAAAGTCTGTTGAACAATTTCCTTTTTCTTTCGATCCGCCTGTGGATCTGTTTCAACTATTTTGTGATACTTAATATTACAATTTATTCAGTTGAAATAAATCTATCTTTTGCTTCCGCTGTGCATTTAAATTTGTGTTGTTTAACTATGATGATATCAACTACGTCACGATACTCCCCACCGGGTCCACCGGAAATAGTGGAAATATCGGGGTGTGACACTTCCATTTGATGATGGTTCGTTCGCAAATCAATCCTCGAATGAAAGCTCGTCCCTTGCAACTAGTCGACAGGTTGTCAATACATGGTCGAGACAAACGGTTCTCAACTGCCGCCTTGTTGAGTTCTCGATAATTAGTAGACACACAAAAAGGCTTATCCTCACATATATAACTAGGGCTTCCCAAAGCGAAAACTAGGTCTGACAAAACTCCTGTCCAACAGTTCTCGTAGTAGATTATATAGTTCTTGCAAGTTGCAACCCTCCTGGTGCAAGACGGTAAGAGTACGAGTATTCGGAGCTGCCTCTAGCGTGAGATCAACTAGGATTCCGACTAACAGTTGTGGTAGTAAACCTGAAAGTTCCTCGAATAGCACACATAGATGGGTCATAACAATGGGTGGATCCTCGATCCTATTTTCCTTTGCTTATCATCAGAAACGGTTGCTAACATGGCGGGTCATCCCTCTGTAGACACTTCTGGGCCCTCATAGCTGGAATGGCGCTAACCCTTGCACCCCTCTGACGCTTTAGAACAGACAACGGTTCTCCACACAAACTTTCTCCTCACTGGTATATCTGTTCGATCTTTGGATAACCAACCCGCACTAATTGCTGTATTATAGCCATCAAGGGTAGTGGAAGGAAGGTCGATGTCGAACGCTTGTCCTACAAGGTCAAGTTTGCATCCCAACAAACATATGAGGTTTCGTTTGTCTTGCCGTCAGCCGATTCCACAACAGGTTCGGTTTCAAGGAGCATCAGGGTTAAACAGAACAGAGACAGAGCGATTAGCTACCCATACTAGCTACCACGTTGCTAAAATCCTAGCGTCGCCCATGCCAATCCTAGATGCCCTTCCATGAGTATCATTTCCAGTGTTGTTGTTACGGTTTCGAGGGTTCCCAATACTATCATTATTCCCTTGGTTGTTGACGTCTTGACTTAGCCACAGTCAATCCTTGTCAATGTCACCTTCGTTTCCATGCTGTAGACTACGATTACAAGTACCTTGATGTTGCCATGACTGTTACCTCCAACGCCACTGCCTGAAACGGAGTCCTACCATCTTTCACCGACAAAGTCCATCTTGTCACATTTCCGTGCCACGTCCTAAGGCGCTACTCATTGTGCTGGCCGTTACACATTTCCGCACCCTGGTCAATTGTCATCGTTTATGTCCCGATTAATCCGTAGGAGCTGACTCCCATAAATCGCTGACTAGGGTTAAGGATTCGATTGGAGCCAATCCGCTGGTGTTCGTTGCCGGTAATCAGGGTTGTCCAAATACTAGGACCGACAAGGTACTACGCTCATCCTCCTGTCCGTCGATCTAGCAAGTTGGTTGAGTAATACACGGTACGCTGCTAGAGTGTTGTAGAAGTGATCGCACTTCAGGGTCCAAGACATGAATACGTTAAGTTCCAGCAAACGAAGAAAGGTGAGAAAGGTATAGACCAATCGTTCGACGCTGCGACATCCAACTTAGGGATGCTCGGACTAGCACCTAACGTTCTACACAGTTCGCTAGGCGTTCAGATGGGTGTTCAGGTAATACTCAATAGCATCGAGATTCGAAAGGTTTCAGAGGGAATTGAAAAGATCACATTCGAGTAGGAGACAATCACTACTATGACTCCTATAGACTGTTGTGTTTCACGTCGACCAAATAACGAAACGGAACCCCTTTTTCACTTGTCAAGCCTCACTGGGACTCGCATGCACCCCATATTATTATTATGTGTGCACCCACAATAATATTGGGATTTGCATGCTCATCTCAGTTCCTTCTAACTCATGTCAAATGGTTCCCCAAACTCGAGTGCCAAACAGAGGTTATCAAAACGATAAGATCACAGAAATCCCAAGACTATGACATACTACCAATGCATCATAATGTAAGCAAGCAATTCATGTAATCATACTATGGTGACAAGTGTGTGTCCGTATGCTACGTCATAAACAAATGTGTACTAGTCATGTAATGTATGCAACAAGTGAGAAAGACGAACCTTGCAATCTGGAGCTGAGTGTCATGGTCGTATTCACGTATTCAGAATTGTCGGTTATAGTTTTGTTTTACAAAAAAAAAAAAAAAAACGTTTTAAAACCAAGTTCACTATAACCAATGGCTTTGATACCAAACTGTCACACCCCCAAAATACCACATGCGGAAACCCCCGCGAGGCGTGTGACGTACCAGGATCCAAGCCACCAATCACATTGAACTCATAATTATATTTAAATAAAACTTTCATTCATTAACATAAAGGGGTTACAAACGTTACATATCATTCATTGTGTACAGCGGAAGCAAAACTCATTTGTTAAGTGTTTAGTAAACCATGTGTACGTAAATCATTTAGCTTGTGTTGAGATTCCATGTATCACGACCCATGACCACTCCAGCATCCCAGACAGCAAGTCCCAATGATATAAACCTACAACCTGCAAGCATGCAGAAAAGTGTGTCAGACGACGCTGGTGAGTTCAAAGTTTTGTTAACGTGTTTAGATACCAGTTACCAGATTAAAACGTTGCATAGTTTCGATAGTTTGATTTGATTTGATGTTGTTATTAACTCGATTACCGCAGATGGCTACAAGATTTATTTGCCCAACCCCAATGTCTCTATCAAAACATTGGTCATGCTTTAAGGTAATTAGTTCACGCCCGTCCTCCCCGGTACGGTGTGAGGGTGCCAAACCTAATAGCGCTATCAACTAATAACCTCGTTGCCTCCCCGGCAACTGTCGGTAGATGTAAGGGGTCTTATGTGATAGAAAATGAGTAATAACAAACATCCCATTACCCTGACATTCCTCCCCGGAACATTACCCGATATCCCTCCCTGGGATGCATGCTTGGAAAAAGAGCAGTGAACTCACCTTAGATTTGCTCGATAAGACTAGTTATTTGTTTAACAGTTGATCAACACGTCCTAACATAGTTACCGATAATAATCAGTTTCATGTGCACATAAACTACATATTTCTCATACAATTATCTCACGTGTTCCTTCAGATTGCATGTTATAAACATCATCACACATCACATAGCAACATCTAGATTACATGCAAGTTCTCATCACAAGTTCCCGTTTCACATTCACCTAATGATTAATTCATCATTCACTAACGTTGTGCGACTCCAGCAAGTTAACGTGCGATCCAAAGAAAGTGTACAACCTTATCTCATTGTGCGGTTCCTATATTACCCAGCCCATTACTGTATAAAACCCGTGTGAGGTGTGCGACTTGCTTCGAATGTGCGACTAACATCCTATGTGTGCGACATGAAGTGTGTGATCGGTATCATCAAGCCAAAATTATGGAATCAGTTACATTGATTAAGCAATTTAATTTGGAAACCAATTCCCTTGTTTCACGTAAACAGAATCATGGACGATCTCGTTTTCGGTTCGCATCGAACAGTGTAATTATCATCATGTTCACATTAAATCAAATATCATAGTTCTTCTTTAACAGTTTCATTACTCCGAATTCGTGTACCCGTACCCCTTTAATCGTCATTGCACACCCACATGCACAACCCCATACAAACAGTCTATATCTAATAGTGTAGGAGCATATGTAGATCGTTCCTAATCAGTTTATGTCACCAATTCATCAATTATTATCAGCAGCATCAAACGAGTCACAGTTCTATTATGTGCTTAACAATTATCGCTACACCATACCGAACCCGTGTTTCAATGCTACATCATAATCCCACAGTTTAATCATCACATGAAAATTTCCCATCCTAACTCATGTAAGCACGGAACCATTAATCTAATTATCCTACAAGGCCTAGGCTTCTCATATCATAACAGATTCACAAATTTGATTTTCATGTATAGGTTGTCATAACCTAGCATGCATGCAAGTCAAAATTATCACATAAATCAATTTAATATTCACATTATTCCTCGAGCCACTAGTTATTAGACACCATATACCACCTTAGATCATTAGAAGTCCCATGATCATTGGTCCAACACAACACATATTGCAATCATGTAATTTAATTAAGGGTGTCACACTAACCACATATTGCAATAATGGAGAAGGGGAGTAAACTGCCGTCGGGTTCAACGAAGATGCTCTAGGGTTAATATGATTCCTCAAAACCATCCCCACCTACTCTTAATCTCAAAAAGGTATACGTAACTTACAAACATAAGGCTTGGGCCGGTCAATTCACTTCTGAGTTGGTCACATGGGCTGACGTTTATTAATCACATGGGCCGCCACACAATTAAAAGGATTCTGAACCTACTAAGTTTCTATTGGACCGATGACCCGAACTGATCACATGCAAAGGCTTTGAAACCTTTGAAATTTCATGTGATTCTTGTTAGTCAGCTAGTGAAATTCCCCCGCGCTACGCGGCGGGAATTTCATTTACACTCCCTCGCGCCACGTGGGGGAAATTTTATCGGTGTCGCTTCATTTTGTTATGATATTGCTATGGTAGTGATACTCCTTATAACAAACGAAAGAGAAAATCCAAAAAGAAAGGGTCATAATACACCTAAAAGAATGTCGACGCGTGGTTTCATCGATAGACAAATATAAAAAATCGAAACAACGTACTGACGTCGTTTGATTAGAATTGTTATAATACCGATATTGTAATACCCGAAAACTTTAAATGTTTATTAATAACAAAGTTTAAGAAATTTAAAAAGGATATATATTTATATTGATTGTTAAAATCATTAATCATAAGAATTTATAAATTTAAATGTAAATTTAGAATAGTAAAAGTATATATACAAAACTGATGTTTAACTATTAAGAATATGGCACAACATATTTATTAAACATGAATGAATCGAGTCGCATACGGTACCTTATTTTTTCAATTTTAACGCTTTTAACTACATTACATAATATTCCAACTTTAACGATGTATATTATATATGTGTATCACCTATCTTAGTATAAGTGACCTAGCATAAAACAAATAACGGTATGGAGATATCGAAAATACATTTCTACTTTCGTCAAATTTTTTTTCTTAAAACTAAATATTTAAAGTAATTAAATAAAAGCAGATTATATATTATTAACTAAATTGCAGAAATGAAATTCATCAACTTCATTTAATAACCATAACCATATACGAAAATAGAAATGAAATTCATTAACTTGATTTGGTTCTTTTTTTTTAACGGATAACAAATCTATCCCGAGCACTCTTGGGGCACCCACTAGACAAACGGAGTACTCTGAGAGTAACCCGAGTTGTCCATCACCAATTCCGGGGAAAACCCGGTAACTGACCCGCCCGTAGGCACGACGGTAAAATTACCGGTAAAATCCGTTTGGCTCAAGGATCGAACGCAGGTTTCCATGGGTCTCCCATCACTTGATTTGGTTCTAAGGGTGGAGGGTATAGAGGTCGGGGAGTTGTGCGGGGAGGGTATGTCACCGATCGGTGACTATACCGGGTTTGGGGGAAATTGGTGAGGAGGAGAGAGGTTGCCATTTTCGGTGAGTGTTCATCGATGTATTTGAGAGGAGAGCAGAGAGGAGAGAGAAGAGACCAATCATGTTTTTTTTTTAATTGAGGGGTGTTTGACTATATTTAGTGATTGAGTGTAAAATGGGGAGTAAAATGAAGAGTTAACATGACATAATATTATTGGATATGATCTCACTCAAACACCTGTTGTTTGACTATACCCTCCACCCTAAATAATAAATCATGGATACACCCGAGAAAGCAATAACTTTGTTATTAGTAGTTAGTATTTCAAATTTTAATTCAATAAAGTTTACAAACACTTTGAAATTCGTTTCTCTTATCTCCTTCAGACTTTTAATTCAATAAAGTTTATAAAGACTTTGAAGTCCGCTCCTCTTATCTCCTTCATACTTCAAACTTCCAGCACCGATGGTTTCGGTCACATACGGCGACAGATTTAGGGTTCCGACATGACATCCGGTCACCTCTTTTCGATTTAAATTTAGTTTCTCAATAAATCTACAACCATCATCTGAAACCTTAACCTCCCCTAGAACAACTACCAGGTCACCGCCGCCGTGGGATGTTGTTTAAATCGAAATATGCAGCCCCATCGTTCACCCTTGTCGGAAATTCAGCCGACCTCCACCGCCGCTGTGTTGTCGTTGCGGTGGTGGGTGGGTGGTAAAGCGCCGGGAAAAAAAAGTCAAAAGACACAGATGGTCACCGAAAGAAGGTGGCCGGATCCCCTTCCGTTCATGCTCTCTCTGTCTCTTTCTTCTTCTCCTCTCTGTAACCGATTCTTAGGTCTCTCTCATGGACCAAAAAGAAATCGTCGGTCGATTTGGTGGTATCCGAATCGGTGGAAGCACTTGTAGAGAGCTACGGTGGGAGAAGCTGGCACCATGGTGGCACAACGACGATTTCTGGTGGAGATCGGAGAGATGTAAAGTTAAAAAAGGGCAATATTGTAAATTTGGGGCAAGGGTAATACCGTAATTTTGTAGCTTGGACAAAGCAGGTGAAACACTGTTGACACGTGGGTAAATAGCCAGCTGGCACTGGTCATCCAGGTTTGCAAATGTTATAGAGTTAAAAAAGGGCAATATTGTAAATTTGGGGCAAGGGTAATACCGTAATTTTGTAGCTTGGACAAAGCAGGTGAAACACTGTTGACACATGGGTAAATAGCCAGCTGACACGCAGCTGGCTGGCACTAGTCATCCAGGTTTGCAAATGTAGTCATCCAGGTTTGCAAATGTTATAGAGTTAATATTCACATGCAGACTTAAATTTGATTGGACTATTGTACCAATCAATTATCTTGAAACATTATGGCCGACCAACTTAAACATCCAAAATCAGTGATTGGGCCGTTCCACAATAGTGCAGAGATAATCACGTGGGCTGATCCAAGTTTTGATGGGCTGACAAACTAATAATCACATGCTATTATCACTTTTTGATTATCTCATTGGACCGTCTTTTCCACATGGGCTAGCAACACAATTATTATTATTATTTTTTTTAATTTTTATTGGGCCGTTCACATTGAACGGGTAACAAAATAATCATATAACAAACGCGCATCGGCTACAACGCAACGAATTATAAAACACAGTTGTGAAAACAAGCAACGAGAAAAACCTTGAAAACTCGGGTTGTCACATCTCGTATTGCCATTCATTTACTCTTAGAGTTTTTTTTTTTTTAATTTTTATGTCTTAAAAGTGCATATAATGAGACTGTAATGCTCAAATTGTGACAGGTACAAAGCGTTGTGGAAACGGGATATGAGACCCGGTGACAATGTGTGCCACTTTGTTTTTGGTTTAACGAGACTGTAATGCATATAACGAGACTGTAAGTTTCCAATGCTTTTATGTGTTAATTCATTTGTTTTTGGTTTATTTTGAGTGCTTTTGGTGACAATGTGTGCCACTTTGCATTTCTTATGAAATTATATGAATTCTTTGTTATTGTAGGATTCATAAGGAGGAGGTCAACTGCTTCCCATCCTTCGCATGATCTTGAATAAAGGAGGTTAGCCAATACTTATCGTTATGACACCATATCCCTGATTAGCATGGATCGATTTTGAATCTGCGTAAAAAAATAATAATTTGTTTCTTAGCTTAAAAAAAATTATGGTTCACTTTTTTAACTTCCATTCAGCTGCTCTAAGTATTGTTAACATTACAATTGTTGACTATATCTTTTTGTTCCAGTGAATGCTTACTCATCATCATCATCATCATCATCATCATCATCATCATCATCATACTCAGTTAATCCCACCAATAGCAAAGCAAAGGTAGGGTCTGAGGAGGGTAAGATGTAGACAGCCTTACCTCTACCCCGTAGGAATAGAGAGGCTGCTTCCAGTGAGACCCCCGGCTAGATAGTAGTTTTGCATCAAGCCTTGGACATAAGGCACATAACACTCAGCACTCGGGACAAAGACCGATTAGTGAATGTACCCTTTTGTCTCTTAGCTATCAACGCCACCACATGATGCAAAATTAACCGTCCTCAGCTTTTAACGTTATTTTCACGAAGTTAGTAAAATAACGTTAAAATCCGTGCACTTTCACTTTTGCCCCCGATGGCCCACACATATTTTAACTTGATTTGTTAAATGTAGTATGTTTCAACTTCTATTCAGTTGTCGTATATAGACCTTGAAATTGTTATTCTTTAATTCGCCGCCTGACGGGTTGGTCAGATCCGATATTGAGAATATCGTTTAATAAGTAAAAACTTTTGTAAATAATATTTTTTTACTTTTTATTTATTTTCACATATTACTCGAAAATCTATATTCAAATATTTACATATGTGGATTTATTTTTTTATTTTGTATAACTTTTTTTTATCAGACATCTATAATTATTTATTTATTTCCATAATAATAAGTTAAAATAATAGAAATTTAAAATGATAATTT
This sequence comes from Helianthus tuberosus, assembly GCA_030545235.1. Classification (NCBI taxonomy): domain Eukaryota; kingdom Viridiplantae; phylum Streptophyta; class Magnoliopsida; order Asterales; family Asteraceae; genus Helianthus; species Helianthus tuberosus. The sequence continues at coordinate 2,032,861 of JARYGA010046105.1, forward strand.
CAAGTTAATATATTTTTTCAAATTATAATTTCAAGTTTAGTTTGAAGTTTGCAAATAATAGCATTTGCAGTATATTTGGATTGCATTTGCACTTTATATACTTTATATATTATTTGGAAATCATTCAAAACCTTCTTTATTTTGATGTATTTTCTATCGGCTGTTAGTATAATTATTGTTTGGTCTAATGATCTTTGTCATTAGTGGTGTCAAATTTGATCTCTTCTTTATAAGTGCAGAGATAAGCTACAGAAGAGAAATTGACAATTTAACCCTCGATACCGATAGCTGAAGCAGTGGACTTTATCTGGTCAAGAACTAGGTTTGTCAAGTAAAAGTGACTTAAAAATTTTATCTGTCAGTTATTTTTCAAATCGCATTTTAATTGGTTTAGGATAATATTAATATCTCTTTGACTTTACCAAACAGGTGGCCCTTTTCTATGAAGATGGTTGTCCTATAGATTGAAAAGGTGTGGGCCAAAAAGTGCTTAATAAAGTTCATGAAACTTGCAAGTCTAAACTAGATGGAAAAGAGTGGGCACATGTTTGTGGAGCGAGATGATGGTGGTCGAGAGTACTGGTTGTTACTCAAAGGCTTTAGTAACTGTCAATATTGTTCTTGCTTTCATTGGTGGCGATATTTTTTGTCCTCGCATTATATCAGGTTCTATTCTTAATCGACCAATTGATGTTTTTTTCCAGTTTAAAAATTGCATTAAATCAGGTTCTATCTAACTCCATTATTATTTACTTGATTGGTTTCCCCTAAATGATTATATAAGTTTTATATATTATATCCCTATTTATACACGTTGAGCTTTGGCTAAATTGATTCTTCAACCTACATTCTGTCAATACAATAGCAAACCTTACATGCTCTCATTGTCGCCGTTTCTATTTCTTCTGTTTTAAAGATTGAAGGCAATCAACATGTTAGGAATCCTCGTCGCATATTTCTTCTTCCTTTGTATATTTTTGTATTGTTTATTCAGTCTTCACAATTATTTATTAGCAAGACCGTTTGGTAACGACGAGTTGATGAACAATGTGGCCCAGGTGGAGTGAGGTTGTAGTTTGTTAGATAATTGCTGAGAAGTAAACTGATAGGGTCTTTACTTTTGATAAGGTACCGTATTTATGATATTGTGCGTTTGGGTTTGGAAATTGAAATTGCATTTTGGTTATGTTTTATTGAATATTGCTACATGTCCAACAATATTGTGTATTCATTTTTGAAGGTTTGTTGCAGAAAATTTTTTCATGACTTGCATGAAGTGATGACGACTGCTGCTCATGGCCATGGTCTACTAATAGGTGTTCAACAACTTGAGTCAGAAACCCCTTCAATTGAAATTTGAAAGGGCATTTCTATCCGAAACATCCTATTAAGCCTTAAATGAGTTGACCAATGTCCTTTCTTAGTTGGTGGAGCTTTTCTTAAGGTAAACGATATCATTAATTTAATATAATTTTAGTTTATAGTTTTTGTTTTTGTTTTATATTTTATTTTTTTATTTGTATTGTGTACATGTTGCCCGGATTCATTCATATCATCAACGCTATTTAGGTGAATAAAAGTGATTGAGTTTTGTAATATTTATAATATCACTTTCGGGGTACTTGGATGTTTAATCACACAAAAAAAATGTTTTATCTAATAAGACTAAGAATCTACCAACACCAAGAAGATGAATATGGAGCTGATGTTATTCTGCTCAAATAACTTGAAAGCTTTTTTTCTTTTTGAACAAAAACTACTTGCCTCATACATTGTTGGGAAATCACGCAAGGCACTGTCTCTTTGTAGTATGCAACTCAATCTCGACAATTCATTATATAGCATGTTTCACTTGATCTTAGTAGCGGTGAAAAATGGACGGGTTGAGGGGATTAGTGATGGCTCAAAACATGTTTCGTATGATTTTAGTTATGTATTTATAATAGATAGTTTTTAATATAAGTAACTTTCTCGAGCTCCGGGTGATAACCTAGTAGCAAGTGAAAAGGGGAACCAACATCCAATATTAACTTTTTTTTATTTATATCAATTATTTTTATCGTGAAATAATTTTAGTATATTTATTACTCTTTTTACTATATTATAATCTCAATAATTTTTATAATTTTAATTGAAGTACAATTTTTCTATCTACTTTTTAAAAATCATTTTTAATGTCTATACAATACTGATTATAAATGATGCGTTTATACTAGTTATAGTGATTAGTCTAAATTGTACAATTATAAATCCGCATCTAAATAAACTAGCAATGGTGCGATTACAAAAGCATGTCTAACGTACAATAGTAAGTATCTAGGTATGATACTTTGATATATGAACATGCTACGTGGTTATATCTAGCGACGAACCCAGAAATTATCTACTGAGGGTGCGAACATAGCTCTTAATCAATATTTTAAAGGGTGCGGTCGAGATTTTTGCATATAAAATTCACTATTTTTTTCAAGGGGAGCGTCCTCCCACCTAGCCTATAACCTAGGTCCGCCCCTGGTTATATTAATATGTTTAAAACCATTACAATGGTGTGTCTAAAATAAATTTAAGTTACACATAATCCCTTACCCTTAAACACATCCACACTTTTAATAATATGTTTAATTTTGCGGTGTATAAATCCCTAGTTTTTTTTTTTTTTTGGGTGCGTCTTATAAGACCCTTTTTATTTCCTAAAAGAGCGCTACGATTTACTAGTTTTTTTTTCATACCCCTAATTAATTAGCATCCATATAAAGTTTAGTGGGCTCCAATTTCACATGAAGGTGAACACGGCTTTTTATTTTTTTTAATAAACTTCATTAGATACACAATCCATGAAATGGAGCTGTTAAAATGGACAAATTACATTTTTTTTGAACGGCCAACAAACTCAATCCCGAGCACTCTCGGGGCACCCACTGGACAAACGGAGTACTCCGAGAGTAACCCGAGTCCACCACCAATTCCGGGGAAAACCCGGTAACCCACTCGCCCGTAGGCACGACAGTGAAATTACCGGTAAAACCCGTTTGGCTCAGGGATCCAACCAAGGTTTCCCTGGGTCTCCTATCATTGCCCACCAGTGCCTCACTCTGCACCAAGTAAGAGTCGAACTTGCATCTCTCAAGAGAAAGGCAAGCCCTCCACCACTTGATCTAGAGATCATTGGCAATGGACAAATTACATAATTGCAAAATTACATCAATCGGTCTAAGACACAGACCTAGCTTTCGACCTACTACTAATTACACGGCTTTTTATTTAACACAGGCTTTGCACGCATTTTTAAATAAGCTTGTTTTAATTTATAGATAATAAAAGTGAGACATGGGTATCAATTTTGAAATTTACACTCAAGCTTTAGAAGAAAAAAAAACTTTGATAACCAATTGATTCCTCATTGTAGAGTTTTTTTTTATAAAAAAGAAATTCGTAGCACATGTGAGTCTTTTCATGCTTTAGTATAAAAAAAGTGGTGAAGGTCAATGTGGTATGCTTCAAAGGAGGGGCAATCTCTTTAAAGAGTTGAATTTCACCAATTCCTTTTATTAAACTATTGCTCCACCACCACCTTAGTATCAGACTGCTCAATTATGTTGGTTACAGGCTATACTACCTAATTAGAACTCATATTTATGTATATTATTTTTTAGCGACAATTATGTAAGATTAAATATATTATGTAACAATATTTAATCTATAGCTATTATAATCATTTACATAATAAAGATCAAAATATATAATAACCTATTATTTAAATTAGTTGGTAATTGTTGATGGACCATATTACCCTTAGTAACTAATTAGGTTTCCTCCTGAGTGCTTATATAAGGAGAATTAAGTGGAGGTTAAAGGGTTACTCAGTTACACACCCCATTAGACATAACATCAAATTCGTCCTCCATCTCCTAACCGATACCCTTTTCGGTTCTCTAAGCCCCATCATCAGTCAGCACCCTAAGGAGGAACCAAATCACGATGACAAGCATGTCGAACTCGATTACTGGATTCTCCACTGGACTTTCTGCTGTGACAGGTATGATTTACTGTTTTCCCTCATGCTCAAACAGAACTGAACCAACATGTGGTATCAGAGCATATGTTGATTAGTCAGTTCTGTTTTCGTATCCATAATTCTGGGATTGAAACTTGGAAAACGAAAATTTTTGAAATCTTATGAATCAACAGCCGTATTCGAGTAGGTATATATGTTCGAAATCCCTGTTTTCGGAATATATTAATCATATGTTTACTCGAAATCTAAAGAGTTATGTTTTTATGACCGAAATCTGTTTAGAAAAGCCTTAAAATTCAGGTTTCGGGTTCCAGAATTCATGTTTTAATTTTTAGGGTTCATCACGTTCTTAGTTATAATTCGAAATATCCTTTATGTTTAGGAGTATGATTTGAATTGTTGTATGTTTTTCCTGATTTTGATCTAATTTTCCTAATAAGGATTTTCGAAATATGTTAATAAGATAAACAATTATGATTTTCGAATTTTTTATGATAGAATTAGATCAAGTTATAATGGGAAAGTATATCACAATTCATAAATTTCGAATTGTCAGTTGTTATAACCATAAACAACTGAATCGCACAAATCAGATCACATGATAAGATGATCTGATCGCATAAATGGATCGCACAAAACTAACGGATCGCACAAAACTAACGGATCGCACAAAACTAACGGATCGCACAAGGCTTAATGGATCGCACAAGTTTACCTTGGGCCTTATGGATCGCACAAGTTCACTTGGGCATAATGGATCGCACAAGTTCACTTGGGCCTTATGGATCGCACAAGTTCACTTGGGCATAATGGATCGCACAAGCCTTGGGCCTTATGGATCGCACAAGTTCGATCCGCGCTAACGGGTGGTTTGCTATTAAATAAATGGTTTTGTAATTTACTTAGTTAATTTAATCAGAATCAGATAATGTTTTGCAAAACCAGAATAGCTTAACTTGAATGAGCTTTTGATATATCATTTCTGGCCAAAGCTGACTTGATACATCTACTTATCGTTCAAGTATTACGAAAGCTATGTTGTGTGTGCATCATAAGCATGAATGTCTTAATTTCTGGCCAAAGCTGATTTAATTCATTCATAGATGGCATACTCAACAAGTGCATAACTAAAGTGATTGTTTCAATTTCTGGCCAAAGCTGATTTGTTACAACCACTTTGCACATATGCTTAAATGATTACACTTCTGGCCAAAGCTGTTTTGTCTTCGTTTAAGTAGAATTTTTTAGCTAAGTCTATTATTTTGATGTTAGTAATAGACAATATCACAGCTTCATAATGTAAAATGGTCATTATTTATGCCTGCCTTAGTTTAACGTGCCCTTAGATCACATTAGGACTTCTTCATTTGTATCATAACTTGTTCATCTTATTTCCACTATCAGCACCAAATTGCGGAATTCCACCTTTAACTGGTGAAAACTTTGCTGCATGGAAGGATGCCCTCATGCTTACACTTGGAGTACTGGACTTTGATTATGCTCTAAGAGAGGACAAGCCAGCGGACCTTACTCCACAGAATACTGCTCCTCAGCAGTTACTTCATGATAAGTGGACTAGAAGTAACCGCATGTCTCTCATGTTCATGAAGCAGTCCATTAATCACTCTATTAGAGGAGCTATTCCTGATTCTGACGATGCTAAAACCTCCTTGGCTTCTGTGGAGGCTCAGTTCAAGGGGACGTCTAAAGCACACGCTAGTACTCTTATTCTCAAGCTGGTGACAACTAAGTATGATGGGAGGAGTGGCATTCGCGAGCACATCATGATGATGAATGACATGGCCAATAAGCTGAAGGGGCTGGAAATGGAAATCAGTGATGGTTTCCTTGTTCATTTCATCATTACTTCGCTTCCTTCGTCTTTTAAAGCATTCAAGATCAATTACAACACTCAGAAGGACAAATGGACGATGAGTGAGCTGGTCGCCATGTGCGTACAGGAGGAAGAGCGTATGAGGATGGATCGCCATACTGATGTTGCCAACTTCACTACATCCAACTCTAAGAAGAGGAAGAACAATTATCAGAGGAAGGATGCTTCTAAAGTCCAAAGGCCTAACCCACATCCTAATACAAGTGCACCATCCAGCTCTAAGAACTCCTTAGGCAGTATCCGCTGCAAGTTCTGTAAAAAGACAGGACATATGCAGAAGGAATGCCCTGATTTTAAGGAGTGGCTGGCTAAGAAAGGTAACGATTATTTTATGATACTTGAGTCCTATAATTTAAGTGTTCCTGCTAATTCTTGGTGGTTTGATTCTGGTTCTATGGTTCATGTTACCAATTCTACTCAGGGATTCCTTTCAATCCGGAAGCTGGAAAGAAACCAAAGAACGCTTAAGGTTGGGGATGATCGAGAATTAGAAGTGAAGGCCATTGGAACATTACAATTAGTTATGAAAACTGGTTTATGTATTAAACTTTATGATACCTTATATGTTCCTGAGGTAACTCGGAACCTTGTATCAGGACCAAAGTTAGACATGGACGGTTTTATTGTTTCCCATGGTCATCGCAAACTCTCTATCCATTATGATTCTGTTCTTTATGGTACTGGTATTCTGGATGGTGGTCTCTATAGATTAGAACTAGAAGATAACTTTTCCAAATCTTTGTTGTCATATAATATTAATGAATCACTCACAAAGATGGAAGAGAAACGAGACTTAGAAACTTCATCCATGTTGTGGCATCAGCGTTTAGGCCACATTTCAAAAGAACGATTAAATCGTCTTGTAAAGGATGAAGTCTTACCTCCTCTCGATTTCTCTGATTTTGGAACATGTGTCAAATGTCTTAAGGGTAAAATGACATTAGCGAATAAGAAAGGTGCCACTAGGAGCTCTAATTTATTAGAACTCATTCACACTGACATTAGTGGTCCCTACCAAATCGCTGGCATAACAGGACATACTTCATTTATCACTTTTATTGATGATTATTCTCGTTACATGTACTTGTATCTTATTAAGGAGAAATCTGAATCTCTAACAACTTTTAAAGATTATAAGGCTGAAGTTGAAAAGCAATTGGATCGTCAGATTAAAGTTGTGAGATCAGATAGAGGCGGTGAATATTATGGCAGACATACTGATGTGGGTCAAGCTCCTGGTCCATTTTATGAGTTTTGTAAGGGCCAGGGGATTATGAACCAATACACCATGCCTGGTACACCTCAGCAGAACGGTGTCGCTGAAAGAAGAAACCGTACCCTTATGAACATGGTGCGCAGTATGTTAGCCAACACTAATTTACCATTATTCCTCTGGACTGAAGCATTAAAAGCAGCTGTTCATATACTCAATAGAGTTCCTTCTAAGTCTGTCCCTAAAACTCCTTATGAACTTTGGACAGGAAGGAAACCGAGTCTTAAATATATGAAAGTATGGGGCTGCATTGCTGAAGCAAAACTTTACAATCCTTTCCTAAGGAAACTTGACCCTAAAACAGTTACCTGTTTCTTTATCGGGTATCCTGAGAACTCTAAGGGTTATCGTTTCTATTGTCCTTCCCATGTCACCCGTATTGTTGAAACCAAGCGTGCCGCGTTCCTGGAGGATTTCAAGGTCAGTGGGAGCAGTACCAACCCTTACGAAGAATTGCAAGAAGTACAAGACGCGGGGGGGAGAGACTCGTCGCTTACCATTACTCCGATTACTCCTCTTGTACCCAATGCAACTACTGTACCTGAAGCTACTGCACCAACTCCAAATTCACCTCTACAATCAGAACCCATTATACCTCATGACGAAGGCACATCAAACGCTCAAAACCACGACAACGCTGAACCCGATAATCCACTCAGGAGGTCATCTAGGCAAAGAAGGCCAACTAATTGGGATGATTATGTTACCTACCTGACTGAAATGGATGCCGGAAAGCTCAATGATCCTATCTCTTACAATGAAGCCATTAGCAGTGATCAGTCTTCTGAATGGAATAAAGCAATGATTGAAGAGCTTGAATCCATGAAGAAAAATGACGTTTGGGATTTGGTAGAATTACCCAACGGAGCCAAACCCGTAGGATGTAAATGGGTATTCAAAACAAAACTGGATCCGAATGGGAACGTTGAACGCTACAAAGCGAGATTGGTTGCAAAGGGCTACACTCAGAAAGAGGGAATTGATTATCAAGAGACGTTTTCACCTGTCTCTCGTAAAGATTCATTAAGGATCGTCATGGCCCTAGTAGCTCATTTCGATTTGGAGTTACATCAGATGGACGTTAAAACCGCTTTCCTTAACAGAGATTTGGATGAAGATGTTTACATGAAACAACCTGAAGCCTTTAAACCTGAAGGTCAGGAGCATCTAGTCTGTAAGTTGAAGAAATCCATTTACGGGTTAAAACAAGCATCACGTCAATGGTACCTCAAGTTTGATGAAGTCATGAAGAAGCAAGGTTTTATGAAGAATCAAGTGGATCAATGCACCTACCTCAAGATGAGTGGGAGCAACTTTACTATTCTTGTCCTTTACGTTGATGACATTCTATTGGCAAGTAATAGTTTAGACATGTTGCATGAGTCGAAGCGGTTACTTTCGCATAACTTCGACATGAAGGATCTCGGAGAGGCTTCTTACGTCATTGGCATCGAAATTCACCGAGATAGACACAAAGGGATCTTAGGATTATCCCAAAGGGCCTACATAGATCGTGTCCTTACGCGTTACAACATGCAACAGTGCAAACCCTCCGTCGCTCTAGTAGTTAAGGGAGATGTTTTCGGTTCATTCCAGTGTCCGACAACAGAGGTTGAGAAGGAGCAAATGAGCCAGATACCTTACGCGTCAGTAGTCGGGAGCTTGATGTATGCTCAAGTCTGTACTCGCCCAGATATCGCTTATATTGCTGGAATGTTAGGCCGTTATCAGACTAATCCTGGCCTAGATCACTGGAAAGCAGCTAAGAAGGTACTTCGATATCTGCAAGGGACGAAAGACTATAAACTGACTTATAGAAGAAGTGATCATTTAGAAGTGGTGGGCTATTCTGATTCTGACTTTGCAAAGTGCAAAGATGACAAGAAATCCACTTCGGGCTATATCTTTATGTTAGCAGGCGGCCCTATCTCATGGAAGAGTCATAAACAACAGTTGACCACAACTTCCACAATGATGGCAGAGTACATTGCTGTTTATAACGCAACCTGTCATGGAATGTTGCTTAGAAATCTGATCACTGGACTCAAAATCGTAAATTCCATTTCTAGACCATTGAAGCTTTATTGTGATAATTCAGCTGCCGTTAGTTTCTCGAACAGTAACAGTTCGACTGGAGCTGGTTTATATCACGATACAAAATATCTGTTCGTACGTGAACGAGTTGAGGAAAATAATCTGTGTATCGAGTATATTAGTACTAAGGATATGCTTGCGGATCCGATGACTAAAGGTCTCCCTCCTAAGGTTTATGAAGAACATGTTCGTAATATGGGATTTTGTAAAGACCTTATTTGAGCATATTGTACTAGCTTATGTTTTATGTTAATGAAATTTCCTCAGTTTGATTTTGTATGTCTCTTAGAATATGTTCAACCGGTATAATGGCATATTGACAAATAAAGTTACAAATCAAACAAAGGGCTTACGCGTATTTTGATCATGACGATTAGGTTTTAAATTAAGGCTATAGTATGATTAATGGGGGTCCTGAGTCGCATAATGATTCAACGGCTGTATTTCTCTGCTATAGTACTTGTTTAAGGCTAAAATGAGTGTTAACTCCTGATCAGGCTTATCTAATACTCATAGTAAATGATTACTCGGCTAAGTGGGAGAATGTAAGATTAAATATATTATGTAACAATATTTAATCTATAGCCATTATAATCATTTACATAATAAAGATCAAAATATATAATAACCTATTATTTAAATTAGTTGGTAATTGTTGATGGACCATATTACCCTTAGTAACTAATTAGGTTTCCTCCTGGGTGCTTATATAAGGAGAATTAAGTGGAGGTTAAAGGGTTACTCAGTTACACACCCCATTAGACATAACATCAAATTCGTCCTCCATCTCCTAACCGATACCCTTTTCGGTTCTCTAAGCCCCATCATCAGTCAGCACCCTAAGGAGGAACCAAATCACGATGACAAGCATGTCGAACTCGATTACTGGATTCTCCACTGGACTTTCTGCTGTGACAGGTATGATTTACTGTTTTCCCTCATGCTCAAACAGAACTGAACCAACAAATTATTCATACATAGATTTATCAGTTTTTGTTACTAAAGGGTATGGAGAGGATGGGCTTGGAGGGGATGGGCCTCCTTCACATTTGAGGGGGATGGAGGATGGGGCTACCCCACCTCATTATTTTATAATTTTCTAAGTGTTTAAATTGAAAATGGATGAGATAGAGGGTATTTAAATTGAAAAAGGATGAGAGAGAGGGTATTTAAATTGAAAAAGGAAATATAATATTCAAAGTGGGGCCCCATCTCATTCGGCTGTGGGGAGCCGTTTGGGCCGAGCCGACCCTCAGGGGGTGGTGTGGGGGACCGGCGCCGGTCCTAGCCGGGCCTAGCCGGCCCCCATACCCTTTAGTCTCAATGTAATAAGTATTAAATATATGATAAACAATGCTAGAAGTAAGTAAATGATATATATAATATAGATGGGGATGGTTCATATGAGAACCGGCTTGAGTTGAGAGAACTTGTAGGAAATCGACTTCCAATTTTTTTTTTCACCAAAAATCATTTTAAAAAATTAGCTTTCCAAGGGGAAAAAAATTTCCTTGCCACTTTTTTTCGGTAGCAGTGTTACTCCCCACCAGGCGCTATAGTAATTTAAGGTGGGTGTAAATGATTCTTACAGGTCGAAAAAAAACGACTCATGAATTTTTTTCGGATTTTTTCATAGAGGGCTTGTTTCGTATTTACTTTACCTTTGAGCAAAATTTGATCGAAAAACTCCTACGGGAATTGGAGTTCTCACAAGTTCTTTTTACTCAAAGTTTTAACTAAGATAGTTCTTATATGAACCTGATTCAAATATAGATAACTATATAATGTTAAAAAGATAATTATAAATTTAATAGATAATAAACAAATTGAGCAATAGATTCTACTCGACTTGTTTTGTTTACACCTTGCTATAGAAATGTAAAATTAATAAACTTACCTCTTAGATCATATGCATGTCCACTATCCCTTTTTAAATATCAAAAGTTGTTATATATGAGTGCACTATAATTAATAAATTTTAGCCACAATTTTTTTTTTCATAATTTATAAGTTTAGTTCAAACGTTTCATTTCTTATTATTATCAATATACTTAAAAACTTGCTAGTGATAATTTCAGCCCCCTTCACAACTCCCTCTACATCAGTTACTTCTTTTCTTTATTTTTCCTCGATATTTATTTATAAAAAAAAGCGTATTAAAAAACTAATAACAACCATATGCTTTATTAAACAATTAATTTTATTTTAATTTCAGCAAATGAAACCCTTAATTTTAAATGAATGAATTTAGAGCTGTGGGTTTATTTATTATTGTATTTATATAAAATATAAAACTAAATAAAAATAATGAATTTGGTTGTTGTAGTGTACTAGTGTTATGCCCGCCCGCGTTGCGGGGCGTTAAACCGAATATTTCTTAGTTTAATAACATGTACATCTTATTTCGGTCACTTATACATGCTACTTATAACACGATCTAAAAAAAGACACATCGAGTGAACCAATTAAACCAAAACACTACTATAGTTTTGCAAAAAAAATAACTAAAATGATGGCAAGCTTGTAATTTAGAGCTGGGTGCAAAACAATAATTTGTTAGGACCAATTTGCGAGTGCTAGGCAGCTGTTTGGCACGAATAAAAACTACACTGAGTCAACCAAGTAAAATAAAACACTATCATAGTTTTGTCAAAAAAAAAAGATGGCAAGATTGCAATTTTGAACTGGGGTAAAACCATAATTTTGAAATGGAGGCAAAATCATATTTTGAACTGAGGGCAAAACAATATTTTTATTTTGAACTGGGGCAAAATCGTATTTTTTAACTGAGGGCAAAATCGTAATTTTAAGTTGCTGAAAAAACAAAATTTTATTTTAAACTGGGGATAAAATCGTAATTTGGCAGAACCATAGCTGGGGGCAAAACTATAATTCTATTTTGAACTGGGGGCAAAAGCGTAATTTTTAACTGAGGGCAAAAATCGTAATTTTAAGCTAGGGACAAAACCAAAATTTTATTTTAATCTGAAGACAAAATCGTAATTTTAACTATTATATGTTAACTTAAAAAAAAAAAAAAAACTTGTATTGGTTGCCACCATGTTTGGCCAACCAAGTAAAACAACTATTCCTGCCGAAATATCAAAGTTATGTTTGTATGTTTTGTAAACTAGTTTTTGCCCCGTCCGCATTGCGGGACACTAAGTCGAATATTCTTTCTCATAATATGTACGCCTGTGTTTCATTTACTTGTACATACTACTCATAACACGATCTCAAAAAAACTTATATTGATTCAACAAATTAAAACAAAACACTACCATATTTTTGCTAAAAAAACTAAAACGACAGAAAAACTATAATTTTAAATTGTGGGAAAATTGTATTTTTTTTTTTTGAGAAAAATGAGCGTGTGTCAGACAGCCGCCTGACACAAATAAAGATTACACCTAGTCAACAAATTAAATCAAAACATTATTACAGTTTTGTAAAAAAAAAACGATGTCATGACTGCAATTTTACACTGGTAGCAAAATCGTAGTTTGGCTAGGAGAAAAAAAACCAACGGCAAAACTGTAAATTTAAATGTGGAAAAATCGTAATTTGGCTTGACCAATGGGGAAGTGTCAGGCAGCTGCCTGACACTATTCCCCTCTATGTAGTTTAAACACGCATATAAACAAAGTTAACCAACAAAAAGAATTTTTTTTCTAAAAACATAGGGACCTATATTAGCGAAGTTGAAGGCTTAAAAAGAAAATACAAAAAGTGACGATCAGTTACTAAAAATAATAGAAGTACAGGGACTAAACATGCACACTACTAAAGTTAAAGCGAAGGAACTAAACACACATATAAACAAAGCTAACCAGTAAAAAGAACACTTTTAAAAACAACTGAGCTAAACACATATATTAACGAAAGTAACCAATGAGGAAGTGTCAGATTCCCCTCATTGTGTTTTGTAGTTATAGGTAATTTTATTTTAAAAGGGTTAATTATTAAATGGAAATATAATGGCTAGTAAAAAGAAAGAAGAGTTAAATGCCATTTTAGTCCCTGTGGTTTGGGCCATTTTACCAGTTTAGTCCAAAGGTTTCATTTTTAACCTGTGGCTCCAAAAATGTTTCACAGTTGCCATTTTAGTCCACTGGGTTAACTTCATCCATTTTTTCTGTTAACGAGAAAGCCAATTCGGTCATTTTATATCGCTGAATTGCCCTTTTAGTTAACAGAATTGCATACAAAATGACCGAATTGGCCTTCTCGTTAACAGAAAAAATGGATGAAGTTAACCTAGTGGACTAAAATGGCAACTGTGAAACCTTTTTGGACCCACAGGTTAAAAATGAAACCTTTGGACTAAACTGGCAAAATAACCTAAACCACAAGGACTAAAATGGCATTTAACTCAAAGAAAGAATAATTGCAGGCTTTGACGTTTCTATCTTTTAAAAGACTTTAACTACCATACGCATATTTCTCCTAAAACATTTTTTTCCCTTTCTTTATGTTTATTATTTTAGCAACAAAAGCATAAAGTGTTAAAATTTCGGCCGCAATACATCCGAAATATGACGTTTCTTTTACATAAACCATAACTTATGTTTCCCGAATCATTTCTTCTCCTGTCAGCATATACCAAAGTTTATTTTTAACAACAAAGTAACATTAGGATCGTTCACGAGCTGAATCGAAATGAGTTGAGTGGAACCAGGTTAAGCTTGGGCTCAATTTGATTATAAACCAAGCTGGCTTAGCTTCATTCGGATTGAAACCAAGCTGAAAATCATACCCCGAGCTCGTTCTGCTCGGCTCGTTTCAATTATGCTCGAATTTTAAAAGAAAATCTAATATATAACTTTCAAAATTTAATAGTCTAAAAGTTCAAAAGAACATATCCATGATAAGTTCAACCTATACTATTATATGTTAAGGGGTTGGTTCCGGTACAAACCATATTTATCCTACAAACTGTAAGAACATTTTCTAGCACTTAAAAAAGTTAAATTAGCACATACCAAAACAATACATACATAAAAGTAGCACTTTTAAATTATATTAGCACATGAAAATTAATCAAGATAATTGATTTTAACACATATTTGAATGATATCAACACTTTTCTTAATCAGCACATTGAAAACAAAAGGAAGATCCAAATAAAGAATTAATTGCTTGTTAGCATATTTATAGGGAATTCAATATAGTTGATATTATTTAGAATATTATTTTATCATTTCTCTATAATTTGGTTGGATGCCATGTGACACTTTTTAAATGGTTCTTACAGTTTGTATGCGAAATGTGGTTTGTATTTGATCCTACTTCTATATGTTAAAATCAAGTTTAACCATTAACAAAATAAATTTTAAATTTTATTAACTTTCTAATCAACCTTCAAATATGTCATATATATATATATATATATATATATATATATATATATATATATATAGGGTAGGGATATGGTAAAAAGTGTCTAAAATGTAAGAAGGGTAAGAAGTGTTTTAAACCATTGGATATTTGATCTAATGGTTGAGATTAATAGGGTATAAAAATGTAAATTGTGTTTTAATTAGAGGGACCTTATGTAAAATTGAAGGGCAATAGTGTCTTTTTAAATGTTTGAAATATGGTAACTGTAACCTACACAACCAAAAACTCCTACATTCACTCCTTTTTCCTTAAATATATGAATTAATGATTCACCTTAATTGTAGGAGGTCTTTGGTTGCATATTCTTCATACGTTATCATAAAGAGATCTATAATCAGATTCATGGCGTGGTGTTTTAAAACAACTGGATAAATTGACTATGATTCAAGTCATGATGTTTTATCTGGAGACATTGTTCATGGCGTGGTGTTTTAAACATATATTATTCAAGTCATGGTGTTTTATCTGGAGACATTGTTCATGGCGTGGTGTTTTATCAATAAAAAAACATTCCCAGATTTTAAAACACCATGACTATGATTCAAGTCATGGTGTTTTATCTGGAGACATTGTTCATGGTGTGGTGTTTTAAACATCTATGATTCAAGTCATGGTGTTTTATCTGGAGACATTGTTCATGGCGTGGTGTTTTATCAATACAAAACATTCCCAGATTTTAAAACACCATGACTATGATTCAAGTCATGGTGTTTTATCTAACCGTCGTACACCATCACTCACATTAACCACCATCACCGTCGCCATCGCCATCGCCGTTGTGAGTCACCATCTCCGACAACACGTGACCTTCAGTTCAGAATCTCCGACGAACCACATATTCCGGTTTCCTCCACCACCCATCGTACAGCCTTCATATTCTCCGTTCATCATCTTGAATCTTTATCGTCATCGGTGTATTGTCTCGGGAAAGACAGTGTTTGGCGGCTGAAAGTTATTTAAGGTTTTGGTTCGGTGTGTAACACCCCGTGTTTTCACGAGTGAAAGTCAAAGTCAAAGTCAACGACCGATTTCGCGCGACTTGACTCGTAGAATTGTTTCTATTATATTTAGATTATGTGGAGTAAGTGTTGTTACTTGCAAATAATCGGATCATACTGACCGTATTTCAAAACGACCTACGACTGTGAATGACAGGAAGAAACAATCCACTCGAAAGGATATCCGCACGAGTAAGTTGTCCGTACGGACAAGTTATCCGCACGAGTGAACAATCCGGACGGATTACCACTCGCACGGATAACCAATCCGGACAGACTTCCACTCGCACGGATAGTTAATCCGCATGAGTAACTAATCCGAACGGAATGCCATCCGAACGGATTACCCACTCGCACGGATAACTAATCCGCACGAATAGTCATCCTACCCACTCTCACTTGTACTGTTTTACGCGTCACTTATCGTTACGTTATCGAATCTATTCAGGCTAACTGTACTCGCTGTAAAGCGCTCCCTTCAATCCAGAATCACTGTGAGTATACTCGAACCCTTTTTGCTTTTAGCACTTTTGGGTGTTACATACGTTACGAATATTCAAACCACAATTATCACACTACTCAAGCTATTTTAACGCTAACCGTTAATGCATGTTATACGTGGCTTATGAATGCTTGTTTGTTATGTTTACACATGGAATGCTGTCTACCTGCCTTAGCAACGATAGTACTATAGTTTGGACTCAGTACCCGTTCATACGGGGGTTGTTAAGGATCTCTTACTTGCATGGATTACAGTGGTAATCATGTATTGCGAACTGCCTCGGGCAGTCAACCCGCAGTCATTGGTATCGATGGATCTATGTCGATAACTAACGTGCTTCATTTCACTATGTGTACGTGCTGGTTATGCGTAAACGAATTCGAACTCTATATGCTATTACCAAACTTGTATGCTCACCTTTACATTTTATGTATTGACTTATTTTAACGTATGTGACAGGTGCTTAGGAAGTTTACATGCTTAGCATGCTGTGAACTTGAGGCTAGGAAAGGTCTAGGACGCTTCTTGTGCTGTGATGAAATTGAAGCTAGGAATGGAGGTCCTAGAAACCAACAAATAAATCATCTATGTTTAAATCTGAGTTGTCGGAACAGAATATTTGTTTAGTTTTTGTCTGTAATAACTTGTTTGCTATTTGAGACATGGTATGGGACATGTTAACTTAAATTGAATGGTAATGATAGTTGTTATGGAAACTTCTGGACAATCTGTTTCGCTCAGTGCCACGCCCCGATGATTCCGCCATCGGTTGGGGTGTGACAGATTGGTATCAGAGCCGTAACTATAGGGAATTAGGCAAGACTCGACCTAGTCCGGGTCGAAGTCTTAGAGACCTAGACTATAGTTCAGAACCAACAGACTAACTCACGCGTATGCGTAAACTTGCCACTATCACTCGATCACTGCACTCGAATTTTCAAGTTTTGAACAGGTAATAAGGCTGAGAATAGGTGTGAAAACCGCAAACTCTCGACTAAAGTTGCCTAATCAGCTTGCGTTTTAGCTACAAACGAGGAGAATTATACCAAATTAGGAGTGAAATCCATATTTTGATGAATAATCTCCTCAATTTTTATCAAAAACAGGGACAGAAGTTGTAAGATAGGGGTGAAACCCTAACCTTAACGACTTGTCCTGCTTTTATACAAAACTCTCACCAAAGTTTCGATGGACTCCAACGAACTAAAGACACAATGTAACCAAGGGGAATTGTGCCGACGCCCAAGAATCGAGGCAAAGGCATAGTCCTGGAGGTAATTGTGCACACAGAATCCTTGCGAATAGTCGAACCACTTTGGTTAGTCGAAGTCTATTAGCCACAGACAATCTACCCATGATTTATCGACCCTTATGAAGATTTTATGAAATTTTCTGTTTATTTGATTAACATTTTGAGGTACAAGTCACGCGGCACATCATTCACAATTCACTCGCACCACACTACCTTCGAACACTCGCAAACTCTGAATACTAGGTTTCTGTCTTATGACTGCCTCTAGTGATTAAGCTATGTGTGTTTTGATATCGTGCTTACGTGTTTAGGAGTATTGTAATTATGTGCTTTATGTGCTTATGGGATTCTGTGCCATTATGGGATTTTTGATTATATACACGCTTACATGGTACGTGTTACTGAGCTTTAGTGGTAATAAACGTGTGAGGTGAGATTCGAATACACGTGTTGTGTTCCATGGCGATGTCTATTGCAGACAATGTCGTCTGGATCCCGTCATCAACTCTCTCGCCAGGAAAAGAGGGACAGAGTCGGTTAGGAAGACGAATTTGTAAACCTTGACTAGCAGATTCTCGGCAACACCTTGTGGGAATTTGACGGACCTGTCGGCGAGTTGTATGCTCATCTTTGTAGGGCTTGTTGTTCCTAGGCCGAGTCGCTTGAACATTGATGTGGGCATGAGGTTGATGCTAGCCCCAAGATCGGCTAAAGCATTTCGGACGGGAGACTTCCCAATCGAACAAGGGATTGTGAAGCTCCCGGGGTCGATTTTCTTTTGTGGAAGTTTGTTGAGTACTAAAGCTGAGCATTCTTCGCCTAAGTTAACTAATTGCAATGATTCAATTTTCCTTTTGTGAGTGAGGAAATCCCTCATGAATTTTGCATATTTAGGCATTTGGGTTAGGACCTCAATAAAAGGAATATTAACATGCAATTGTTTTAGTAAACTTTCGAACTTTGCGAATTGCTCATCGGTCTTTTGACGATTTAACCTACCGGGGTACGGAATTGGAGGAGTCTTGGTGGCCTCTTGATTTGGTGTAGAAGCTTTTTCTGGCGCAGGAGGAGTCATAGGCTGGCTAGAATGGCTCCCTTCATTTGGCGGCAATGGAGCATCCTCGGGACCCACGGTTCGATTTCTTAATGTGATGAGATGTACTTGTGCCTTCGGGTTCGTTTCGGTATTACTAGGTAACGCGCCTTGTGGTCTCTCGGAGAAATTTTGAGCTAGTTGATTTAATTGTTTTTCAACGTTTTGAATGCTAGCTTGTGGATTTCTGAAATTCGATTCCAATTGTTGAAATCGATCCGAGTTTTTCTTTTCAGTGTCAGAGATGAGGCGAGATACAGTATCTTCAAGCCTTTCTCTTCCACCTTGTTGTTGAGAGAAATTTTGCGGTTGTTGAAAATTAGTTCGTTGGTTTTGTTGGTTACTACTATTACCGGGATCTCTCCAACCAAGATTTGGGTGGTTACGCCATCCTTGGTTGTAGGTACCCGTTGGAGGACCCGACGGCCTAGGTCTATTATCCATGTAGTTTACCGTTTCTGTTTGTTCATCTAATTCTTTCATACAACTCCAATTTTCATGTGACCCACCACACCCTTCACAAGCCATAACCGAGGCCACTTTTGTCATTTCTAGCTTTTTGATTTTTGAAGAGAGGGCCTCGATTTGGGCCTGTAAAGAAGTGCTTTCATCAACCTTATGGGCGCCCGGGGCAATAGATTTATTACCTCGGGGAGTGTGCCATTGAAAATTGGTTTGAGCAATTTCATCAATTTGGTTATATATTTCATTTGGGCGACGATTACCTAAGAGTCCCCCGGAGCTTGAATCAAGTGTTTGTCTTGTGTGTGGCAACAACCCATTGTAGAAAGTGGATACTTGTTGCCACACCGCTAGACCGTGATGAGGACACTTTCTTAGAAGCTCCTTGAACCTTTCCCAAGTTTCATATAAGGATTCCCCATCCTCTTGTGAGTATGTATTAATTTCAGTCATTAATTTAGCCGTTTTAGCAGGAGGGAAATACTTATATAGAAACTTTTGGGCAAGTTCATCCCAAGTGTTTACCGATCCAACTGGGAGGGTGTTAAGCCAAGCCTTAGCTCGGTCTTTTAGTGAAAAAGGAAACATTCGAAGGCGGATGGCGTCATTTGATGCTCCATTGATCCGAAAGGTATCACATATTTCTAAGAAGTTAGTAATATGTAGATGGGGATCCTCGTCCGCAAGCCTGTGGAAGGTTGCGGAGTTTTGGAGCATTTGTATCAAATGCGGCCGAAGTTCGAAGTTGTTGGCCTCGACAATTGGTGCATTGATAGCGGCGCCGAGATTGCCTACGGTAGGCCGTAGGTAATCCATGAGGGTACGTTGGTCCGCCATTGGAATTGGGTCCCCCGAAGCTTTCTCTTGATTTTTAGCTTTAAGTCTTTTTCTGAGAAAGCGTTCGGGTTCTTCTAAGGGTTCTTTTATGTCTCTACTAGAACTGGAGCTCATGCACTACGTAGGAGGGTCAAATGTGGCACCTGGGTTCCAAGTCCTGCAATAAAAACAGAAAAGAACGTTGGTCAGAAAGTTCACCACGGCCCCGTGCTCAGTGAACACGGCCCGTGTTCAGAGACACAGTAATTGATTTCTGGATCCCTGTTACTGGGAGTTGGACACGACCCCGTGTTGCACCGACACGGCCCCGTGTTCAGCTCTCTGTAACTCAGAAAATAAAAACTGCCAGTGATGATGCTGGGCACGGCCCGTGTCTGACCGGGCACGGCCCGTGCTGAACGCTGCAGAAGCTGAAAAACTAAGAAAATCCTAAAAAAATAAAAAGAAAAATAAAAAATGATTAGGCCGTTGATTCCTAACTTTCTTAAAATCCTTGTGTCCCCGGCAACGGCGCCAAAAACTTGATGCGTGTGAAGTGTTATATATATTAGGTGTATATTTTAAGCCCTTTTTAACACTTATTTTAGCCAAGTTTTAAATTTATAAAACACGATATTTCACTAACACTAAACACACATATGGGCAAGTGCACCCATCGTTGAGTGTAGTATAGCGTTGGTAAGATACCGAGGTCGTCCAAGGACACAAGAGCTTTTAGTACCGGTTTATCCTCAACGTCTAACCAAAATAAAAGTTTAGAAAAATGTTTTAAACTAAGAAAATTAAAAACTAACTAAAATGCTGAAAATAAAAATAAAAGAAAAACAGATAGACAAGATGAATCACTTGGTTCCGACTCGTATCTAGTATAACCTCTGATTATTTCCGCACTTTTGCACATAATTAAGAGATTATCTTAGTTATTGTAGTAGGCCCCTCTTTTGAAGGTGACGTTACCCTCACCCCAGTAGTTTGAGTCAGCAGGGATACAATCCTAAAAGGGTGGATTATTGGAAGATAATGAATTAAGTTATTAATGCAGTATTGTGGTAGGCCCCGCTTTTGGCGGTGACGTTACCCTCGGCTAAGTAGTCTGAGTCAGCAGGGATACAGTCCTAAATAGCCGGGTTATAGTATTAATAGTAGTTAACTTATGAGGGGATCAAAGAGTTTGGACCCCCGCCATCCAATACCGTGAAGTATTGAAGGAGGTCCTACTAAATTTGACCCAGGTCCATTGCAGGACCTCTAAACGCTGAACAATGGCAAGACCTTTACCAAACCGTTCCCTTAACCCCCGACCAGGTAGCCAACATATCTCCATATAGACCGTGGAGATATGAATGGTGAAAATCCTTTATTTTATATAGACAGTAAAATAATGCCAAGACACCACGGACAAACGATAAGGAAAGATCACCTTCAACATAAGTAACTAGTTATTAAAGTCATTAATACAAAACCAAATAAAAAGTGCAAAAGATTAGAAATAAAAAGTATTATACTAGACACTTTGTCTTCACCAAGTGATGTAAGAGACTTAGGCAAACATGGCCTTGATTGTCAAGAACTCTTACGATCAATCTTGGATCCCGAGACGACTCACACACTCTACGATGGACAATGGATGATGGTGGTGGATGATGGTGTTGTGATGGTGGTGGGTGGTGGATGAAGTGTGAGAGAGGTGGTGTGCCAAGGGATGAGATGAAATGAATCCAAGCACTCCTATTTATAGGCTGAACAGAGAGCTGGGCACGGCCCCGTGTCCGCTGGGCACGGCCCCGTGTCCGTCTGACAATCTCTCTCCTCATTAATTGTAATTCGCAATTACAATAAATGCGCCTGCTGTACTTTCGACACGCCCCCGTGTCCGCTGAGCACGGCCCGTGGTGGGCAATAGAAGCTTCTATAGGTTTGTCTTTTCTGCTGCTTCTTGGGCACGGCCCCGTGCTGGCTGAGCACGGGGCGTGTTCAGTCTTCTGATTTCTCTATTTGCTTTGGAAGGTGCCGTTGAGGGGTCGGGCAGTCCACTAATATTCCTTTTCTTGTATTTATGTTGGATTTAGCTGTCTTTTTGCTTCTTTTGTGTTTTTGAGCTCATTTAATCCTGAAAATACAAAAGGAAGACAAAAACACTCTTTTTCCAATATTAGTACTTAAAAAGGGTTAGTTTTATGCCTCATTTGATGTAATTTGTATGTTGCATTTTACACACATCAAATACCCCCACACTTGAACTTTTGCTTGTCCTCAAGCAAAACTCTTTAATATATGGCTTACACTCCCAATTGGAATAGGTAGAAGAGAAGGTTTTGGGCTTGTCGTAGAGTGTCGGGATTTCCAAGATCTTTTTGGGTTTTATTTTTATTTATTTACACTCCTATTCGTAATGATTTATTTAGAACTTTTCATAAAAGAAATTACTTATTTGGGCATAACATGCCTTTTTAAAATTCTATTTATATACAAGTTCACATACCTCACGGGGAAATCACTCACACTCGGCCGAAGGTGTATTTTTAGTGAATCACTCGAGAGCGGCATGGAACTTATTCCTACCATAGGCTTGCCAAGAAATCAATCCTCCTCCTTTTTAACTTTTATACCTTTGTAGATATCAAGAGGACTTTGTGGGTTAAGGGTTAGGCTAGGGTTAAAGGTAGGTGGTTGGGTTAGTGGTTAGTAGAAAAAGGGCTAAAAGCGTAACAAGTGTCGGTTTTCGTATTTTTGCAACTTTTTATTTTGATGAAGCTTTTATTCAAACTAAGTTATTTTTGATTAACTTGTTTGTTTATTCTCTTTTTGCTTCATCATTATCACAATTTTTTTTTTTTTTTTTACGAAGAACCGAACTTGTTACTAAAATAAAAAGGGTTAAAAATGAAAAAGGTTTTGGTGGGTAAAAGGGTTTTTTTGTTTGGGTGATGAAACGAAAAGGTTTAGGCTCAAAGGGGCTAACTAGGGGGGTTTTTGGGTAGGTGGTAAAAGAAAAAGAAAAATAACGGTGTAGAAATAAAAAGGGTTAGTCCTAATGCCTCCATCATTTACTTACTCGGGTTTAAGTTGATAAGGACCGGGAATGTATTGTCATGGCAAGTTCTAGAGTCGTAAGAACCAAGCGGCTATTCACACAAGAAACGAAAAATGAGCCTTTAGTCAAATAATATGTAATTGTGTGCTCAATAAAGGCTCAAAACTCACTTTTGTGGGAATGGGTTTTTATGTGATCAAGTATATATAATCAAATTTAAAATAAGTTTGCTATGCCTTTTCATAATTTTCTTATGTTGGTTCTTTTTATCACTACGCTATCGGTTGTAAATTTGTAAAAATATAACCTTTTTGGGAACTTGAATTTTCCGAGTTAAACCTAGACAAGTAAAAAAATGAAATTTTTGAAAAAATTTGGGGTGATTAGCGGTTCCAATAGAGTTTTGTGTAAGGCTTGTGTTTAGGACTTGCAAAATTCAAGGTTCTAGCATCCCCCCTACACTTAAATTACACATTGTCCTCAATGTGTCCTAAAAATAAATTTTTAGGTTGATTAGATGTGTAAAATAGTGTTTAAAAAGAAAAAAATTGTGTTACTGGGCACTGAACACGGCCCCGTGTTGTCCGGGCACGGCCCCGTGTTCAAGTGCCAGTAACAGAATTAAAATGAGAGAAACAGAAGCCTGGACACGGGGGCGTGTTGGGTGAACACGGCCCGTGTCCAGTTACCTGAACTGGGCGTTTTCTGCAGGGTGCTCAGCACGGGGCCGTGTTGGTTGGGCACGACCCGTGTTGAACCTTCTGAAATTGTCGGGTTGCCTTGTTCTTGTGCATGGGTTCATTTTCTCGTTCCCCTTTTCATCCTTTACCACCATGAGTGTGTTTTATTCCTGAAAATTAAAACTAACTAGAAAACATAAAAATTAATCTAAATTAACTAAGGATAGTTCCGTGGAATGCCTCCATGGTGCGCCACGTTTATAAGGGTCCTTGGCTAGACCCGAAGCCTGGTCATATGTTACCCAAGTGGGATGTGTTGCATCCCATGTTATACCGTCGGAGAGCGTCATCCAAGCTTGAGTCTATGACCTTCATGTAGTTGACTGGATCTTCTTCCTCTACTCGCTTTCCACATTCAAATTTCACTTCCTCTTCCCCAAATTTCAATGTTAGAGTTCCGTCATTCATATCCACAAATGCTTGGGCGGTGGCTAGAAATGGCCTACCGAGGATGAGAGGGACATCGGTGTCTTCTTCCATGTCTAGGATGACAAAGTCGGTTAGGAAGACGAATTTGTAAACCTTGACTAGCAGATTCTCGGCAACACCTTGTGGGAATTTGACGGACCTGTCGGCGAGTTGTATGCTCATCTTTGTAGGGCTTGTTGTTCCTAGGCCGAGTCGCTTGAACATTGATGTGGGCATGAGGTTGATGCTAGCCCCAAGATCGGCTAAAGCATTTCGGACGGGAGACTTCCCAATCGAACAAGGGATTGTGAAGCTCCCGGGGTCGATTTTCTTTTGTGGAAGTTTGTTGAGTACTAAAGCTGAGCATTCTTCGCCTAAGTTAACTAATTGCAATGATTCAATTTTCCTTTTGTGAGTGAGGAAATCCCTCATGAATTTTGCATATTTAGGCATTTGGGTTAGGACCTCAATAAAAGGAATATTAACATGCAATTGTTTTAGTAAACTTTCGAACTTTGCGAATTGCTCATCGGTCTTTTGACGATTTAACCTACCGGGGTACGGAATTGGAGGAGTCTTGGTGGCCTCTTGATTTGGTGTAGAAGCTTTTTCTGGCGCAGGAGGAGTCATAGGCTGGCTAGAATGGCTCCCTTCATTTGGCGGCAATGGAGCATCCTCGGGACCCACGGTTCGATTTCTTAATGTGATGAGATGTACTTGTGCCTTCGGGTTCGTTTCGGTATTACTAGGTAACGCGCCTTGTGGTCTCTCGGAGAAATTTTGAGCTAGTTGATTTAATTGTTTTTCAACGTTTTGAATGCTAGCTTGTTGATTTCTGAAATTCGATTCCAATTGTTGAAATCGATCCGAGTTTTTCTTTTCAGTGTCAGAGATGAGGTGAGATACAGTATCTTCAAGCCTTTCTCTTCCACCTTGTTGTTGAGAGAAATTTTGCGGTTGTTGAAAATTAGTTCGTTGGTTTTGTTGGTTACTACTATTACCGGGATCTCTCCAACCAAGATTTGGGTGGTTACGCCATCCTTGGTTGTAGGTACCCGTTGGAGGACCCGACGGCCTAGGTCTATTATCCATGTAGTTTACCGTTTCTGTTTGTTCATCTAATTCTTTCATACAACTCCAATTTTCATGTGACCCACCACACCCTTCACAAGCCATAACCGAGGCCACTTTTGTCATTTCTAGCTTTTTGATTTTTGAAGAGAGGGCCTCGATTTGGGCTTGTAAAGAAGTGCTTTCATCAACCTTATGGGCGCCCGGGGCAATAGATTTATTACCTCGGGGAGTGTGCCATTGAAAATTGGTTTGAGCAATTTCATCAATTTGGTTATATATTTCATTTGGGCGACGATTACCTAAGAGTCCCCCGGAGCTTGAATCAAGTGTTTGTCTTGTGTGTGGCAACAACCCATTGTAGAAAGTGGATACTTGTTGCCACACCGCTAGACCGTGATGAGGACACTTTCTTAGAAGCTCCTTGAACCTTTCCCAAGTTTCATATAAGGATTCCCCATCCTCTTGTGAGTATGTATTAATTTCAGTCATTAATTTAGCCGTTTTAGCAGGAGGGAAATACTTATATAGAAACTTTTGGGCAAGTTCATCCCAAGTGTTTACCGATCCAACTGGGAGGGTGTTAAGCCAAGCCTTAGCTCGGTCTTTTAGTGAAAAAGGAAACATTCGAAGGCGGATGGCGTCATTTGATGCTCCATTGATCCGAAAGGTATCACATATTTCTAAGAAGTTAGTAATATGTAGATGGGGATCCTCGTCCGCAAGCCTGTGGAAGGTTGCGGAGTTTTGGAGCATTTGTATCAAATGCGGCCGAAGTTCGAAGTTGTTGGCCTCGACAATTGGTGCATTGATAGCGGCGCCGAGATTGCCTACGGTAGGCCGTAGGTAATCCATGAGGGTACGTTGGTCCGCCATTAGAATTGGGTCCCCCGAAGCTTTCTCTTGATTTTTAGCTTTAAGTCTTTTTCTGAGAAAGCGTTCGGGTTCTTCTAAGGGTTCTTTTATGTCTCTACTAGAACTGGAGCTCATGCACTACGTAGGAGGGTCAAATGTGGCACCTGGGTTCCAAGTCCTGCAATAAAAACAGAAAAGAACGTTGGTCAGAAAGTTCACCACGGCCCCGTGCTCAGTGAACACGACCCGTGTTCAGAGACACAGTAATTGATTTCTGGATCCCTGTTACTGGGAGTTGGACACGACCCCGTGTTGCACCGACACGGCCCCGTGTTCAGCTCTCTGTAACTCAGAAAATAAAAACTGCCAGTGATGATGCTGGGCACGGCCCGTGTCTGACCGGGCACGGCCCGTGCTGAACGCTGTAGAAGCTGAAAAACTAAGAAAATCCTAAAAAAATAAAAAGAAAAATAAAAAATGATTAGGCCGTTGATTCCTAACTTTCTTAAAATCCTTGTGTCCCCGGCAACGGCGCCAAAAACTTGATGCGTGTGAAGTGTTATATATATTAGGTGTATATTTTAAGCCCTTTTTAACACTTATTTTAGCCAAGTTTTAAATTTATAAAACACGATATTTCACTAACACTAAACACACATATGGGCAAGTGCACCCATCGTTGAGTGTAGTATAGCGTTGGTAAGATACCGAGGTCGTCCAAGGACACAAGAGCTTTTAGTACCGGTTTATCCTCAACGTCTAACCAAAATAAAAGTTTAGAAAAATGTTTTAAACTAAGAAAATTAAAAACTAACTAAAATGCTGAAAATAAAAATAAAAGAAAAACAGATAGACAAGATGAATCACTTGGTTCCGACTCGTATCTAGTATAACCTCTGATTATTTCCGCACTTTTGCACATAATTAAGAGATTATCTTAGTTATTGTAGTAGGCCCCTCTTTTGAAGGTGACGTTACCCTCACCCCAGTAGTTTGAGTCAGCAGGGATACAATCCTAAAAGGGTGGATTATTGGAAGATAATGAATTAAGTTATTAATGCAGTATTGTGGTAGGCCCCGCTTTTGGCGGTGACGTTACCCTCGGCTAAGTAGTCTGAGTCAGCAGGGATACAGTCCTAAATAGCCGGGTTATAGTATTAATAGTAGTTAACTTATGAGGGGATCAAAGAGTTTGGACCCCCGCCATCCAATACCGTGAAGTATTGAAGGAGGTCCTACTAAATTTGACCCAGGTCCATTGCAGGACCTCTAAACGCTGAACAATGGCAAGACCTTTACCAAACCGTTCCCTTAACCCCCGACCAGGTAGCCAACATATCTCCATATAGACCGTGGAGATATGAATGGTGAAAATCCTTTATTTTATATAGACAGTAAAATAATGCCAAGACACCACGGACAAACGATAAGGAAAGATCACCTTCAACATAAGTAACTAGTTATTAAAGTCATTAATACAAAACCAAATAAAAAGTGCAAAAGATTAGAAATAAAAAGTATTATACTAGACACTTTGTCTTCACCAAGTGATGTAAGAGACTTAGGCAAACATGGCCTTGATTGTCAAGAACTCTTACGATCAATCTTGGATCCCGAGACGACTCACACACTCTACGATGGACAATGGATGATGGTGGTGGATGATGGTGTTGTGATGGTGGTGGGTGGTGGATGAAGTGTGAGAGAGGTGGTGTGCCAAGGGATGAGATGAAATGAATCCAAGCACTCCTATTTATAGGCTGAACAGAGAGCTGGGCACGGCCCCGTGTCCGTCTGACAATCTCTCTCCTCATTAATTGTAATTCGCAATTACAATAAATGCGCCTGCTGTACTTTCGACACGCCCCCGTGTCCGCTGAGCACGGCCCGTGGTGGGCAATAGAAGCTTCTATAGGTTTGTCTTTTCTGCTGCTTCTTGGGCACGACCCCGTGCTGGCTGAGCACGGGGCGTGTTCAGTCTTCTGATTTCTCTATTTGCTTTGGAAGGTGCCGTTGAGGGGTCGGGCAGTCCACTAATATTCCTTTTCTTGTATTTATGTTGGATTTAGTTGTCTTTTTGCTTCTTTTGTGTTTTTGAGCTCATTTAATCCTGAAAATACAAAAGGAAGACAAAAACACTCTTTTTCCAATATTAGTACTTAAAAAGGGTTAGTTTTATGCCTCATTTGATGTAATTTGTATGTTGCATTTTACACACATCATCCACCAACAAGAACTGTGCGATTTCTGCTGCATCGATTCAAGCTGTACCTGCTCAACAACGTCAAGTAGCGGCGCCCGTGGCCAATGCACCGCCTGCAAAGCGTGCATATACTGGGCCACACCCGCTCTGCCCTACTTGCACCTATCATCACCCGACTACTATTCAATGCCGTTTCTGTCCTCATTGCAACGTGTACGGCCATTTTACTGCTAACTGTCGTATTCGTCAAACTCCTGCCAATCAAGCCCTACTCACTGCCCCACAGGGTCAACAAGCTCCTCCGGCACCCGCAGTCAAAGCCAGAGCCTGCTTCTCATGTGGCGACCCAAACCATTTCGCCAACATGTGCCCGAACAGGGTGGTGAAACAAGAACCTCAACAACAACAGCCACAGCAGCAACAACAGCAGCAGCAGCAACAACAGGCAGCACGAGCCAGAACTTTCAATCTCAACGTGCGCCAAGCCCAGGCCGACAACAACGTGGTCAATGGTACGTTCCTTGTGAATGGTGTTTATGCTTCATGTTTGTTTGATACTGGAGCTGATAATTGCTTTGTGTCGGTCGAATTTGAGAAACTTCTTAATCGTAAACGTTCTCGACTCTCCTCTGCTTTCGATGTTGAAGTCGCTACCGGAAGAACCGTCGCTGTAAACTCCGTTATTCGTGATTGCACTCTCGAGCTCAACAATCACATCTTCTCTATTGATCTTATTCCGATGCAACTCGGAAGTTTCGACGTCATAGTAGGCATGGACTTTCTTCGTGAAAACCATGCCGAAGTTGTGTGCTTCGATAAGATGATTCGTTTCTCGCTCGCAAATGGTGATTTATTGTGTGTTTATGGTGACACTACTTCGAAGGGTCTCAAGCTTATGTCATGCCTACAAGCTAGCAAGTATCTCCGTAAGGAATACAGGGCTTTCTTGGCTAACGTTGTAGCAGCGGAGAAGGAAAAGAAAGAGAAGAAGGAAGTGAAAGACGTTCCAGTGGTTCGAGAATTTCCTCAAGTTTTTCCAGAGGACCTTCCCGGACTACCTCCGAAACGCGATATTGATTTTCGAATTGATCTCATTCCTGGAGCAAATCCTATCGCCAGAGCTCCGTATCGACTCGCGCCGTCCGAAATGCGCGAACTCTCAACCCAACTCCAGGAATTGCTTGAAAAAGGCTTTATTCGCCCGAGCACCTCTCCCTGGGGCGCACCAGTCCTCTTCGTCAAAAAGAAGGACGGGTCGTTCCGGATGTGCATCGACTACCGGGAATTGAATAAGCTAACTATCAAGAACCGCTATCCACTGCCTCGAATCGACGATTTATTTGACCAGCTACAAGGCGCTACGTGTTTTTCGAAGATCGATCTACGTTCCGGATATCACCAGCTACGTATTCAAGAGGAGGATATACCCAAAACCGCGTTCCGAACTCGTTACGGCCACTACGAATTCGTTGTCATGCCTTTTGGCCTAACCAACGCACCAGCAGTCTTCATGGATCTAATGAATCGCGTGTGCAAACCATATCTCGACCGTTTCGTCATCGTATTCATCGACGATGTTTTGATCTATTCCAAGTCGAGAGCCGAACACGCGCAACATCTACGCTTGGTCCTCGAGTTACTCCAGGGGAACCAACTCTATGCCAAATTCTCCAAGTGCGAATTTTGGTTGGGGGAGGTCCAGTTTCTGGGTCACATTGTAAATAGTCAAGATATACACGTCGATCCTGCGAAGATTGAAGCTGTCAAGAGCTGGGTCACGCCTAAGAACCCGACTGAAGTCCGTTCCTTTCTCGGGCTAGCGGGCTATTACCGACGATTTATCGAAGGATTCTCAAAGATTGCTGTACCACTTACCTCTCTCACTCATAAGGACCAGTCTTTTGTCTGGGGAGCCAAACAAGAGTCTGCCTTTCGAACCCTCAAATACATGCTTTGCAATGCTCCTGTTCTCACGCTACCCGACGGAAACGATAATTTCATTGTCTACTGTGATGCTTCCAACCTTGGTCTCGGTTGTGTCCTCATGCAACGAGACAAGGTTATAGCGTACGCATCTCGTCAGCTCAAAGTCCACGAGAAGAACTATACAACCCACGATCTCGAGCTAGGCGCGGTTGTTTTTGCATTAAAGATTTGGCGACACTACCTGTATGGTACAAAGTGTACGATCTTCACCGATCATAGGAGCCTACAGCACATCTTTAATCAGAAGGAACTCAATATGCGTCAACGCCGATGGGTAGAACTTCTCAACGATTACGACTGTGAGATTCGTTATCACCCAGGCAAGGCAAATGTTGTTGCCGACGCACTTAGCAGACGGAGCTACCTGCTTAGCACTCGAAATGTTCAAGCCCAGCACAACCTCGAAGCCCTAATCCGCGACGCCCAGCATGCATGTTTCAACGAACGCACCTTGAAGAAAGAACGAATCTACCACGATGGAGCCCAGCTTGTGAGCAAATCAAATGGGATATTCCACTTCTTAGACCGAATTTGGATTCCCAAGCGAACCGATTTACGGCAGATTATCATGGATGAAGCCCACAAATCCCGATACTCTATTCATCCTGGTGCTGATAAAATGTACCATGATCTTCGATATAGGTACTGGTGGCCAGGTATGAAACGGGATATCGCTCTTTACGTTGGAAAATGCCTGACTTGTGCTAGAGTCAAGGCCGAGCATCAAAGACCCTCTGGCTTGCTCGAACAACCACCAATTCCTATGTGGAAATGGGAGAGCATAGCTATGGATTTCGTAACCAAGCTCCCAACCACGTCATCAGGTCACGACAGCATTTGGGTTGTTATTGACCGATTGACTAAATCAGCTCACTTCCTACCGATACGAGAAGACTACAAGGTAGAACGATTAGCCCGAATCTACATCGACGAGATCATTTGTCGACATGGGACGCCTCGTGACATCATCTCTGATCGTGATGCTCGGTTTACTTCACGATTGTGGGAAACATTTCAAACGGCACTCGGTACAACGCTCAATCTAAGTACTGCGTTCCACCCACAAACCGACGGTCAGACTGAAAGAACGATTCGTACACTTGAAGACATGCTCCGTTCGTGTGTTCTAGACTTCGGTGGTAATTGGGATAGACACCTTCCGTTAGTCGAATTCTCGTACAACAACAGCTACCAGGCTAGCATCCAGATGGCACCTTTTGAGGCCTTATACGGAAGAAGATGTCGATCGCCTATTGTGTGGCACGAGATCGGTCACTCGCAACTAACCGGTCCGGAGCTGCTACAAGAAACGACAGACAAAATTTTCCAGATTCGGGACAACCTAGCGAAAGCTCGGGATCGACAGAAAGTTCTCGCCGATAAAAAGCGCAAGCACCGCGAATATGGCGTTGGTGACTACGTACTCCTAAAGGTATCACCTTGGAAGGGTGTAGTCCGATTCGGCAAAAAGGGGAAACTCGCGCCTCGATACGTAGGACCTTTTAAGATCCTGGAAAGGATCAGGAAAGTCGCCTACAGACTCGAATTACCGGAGGAACTTAGCAATGTCCACCCGACCTTCCACGTGTCAAACCTCCGAAAGTGCATCGCCGACCACG
Source organism: Helianthus tuberosus (assembly GCA_030545235.1). NCBI lineage: Eukaryota > Viridiplantae > Streptophyta > Magnoliopsida > Asterales > Asteraceae > Helianthus > Helianthus tuberosus. The sequence continues at coordinate 2,064,597 of JARYGA010046105.1, forward strand.
ACTTACATGTTCCTCTAGATGATCTACAAGTGAACGAAACATTACACTTCGTGGAAAAGCCTGTCGAAATCATGGATCGCCAGACCAAAGAACTCAGGCGCTCACGCATTCCCATTGTGAAAGTCCGATGGGAAGGTAAACGAGGCGCGGAGTTCACTTGGGAACTCGAAAGCGACATGAAGGCAAAGTATCCACAGTTGTTTAACGAATGAGTAATGTCCGATTAAGAAAGGCAAGGTGGCATACTTGTAAATAAAGGCTAGAGAGAGAAAGTCTAGAGAGAGAAAGTCTAGATAGAGAAACTCTTTTGTGACTCTAGTAGTTGTGCGATCTTTTCAGTAATCAATAGAATCACGGTAAAATTGTACGTTTTTGTGTGCTCCATCACGATTGTGTACGGATTCCGCACGTCGAACGATCGTTACGCAATCATGCGGTGTCAAAACCGATCCTACAATGGTCACGATCGTTCACGGATTCCGCACGACTCAGGGTCGACAGTTATCCATGCGAATAAGCTAGTAAAAAATAGTCAAAGCGGATTGTTTAATCGTACGATGAACAACAGCAACAATTTTCAACATTTTAGCAAAAATCTGAATTTCTCACAAACGGCTTCGAATTGAGATCCTAAAACTTTATAGGCTTTTAAATCTGGTACTTTCGCTTATCATATCCAAAAATCAGCCGATTTTAACCGTAAAATCCTGGTTAAATTGACGATTTTCAATGACCCAAACGAAGGACTCTCACACGTGATTCACGAGTTAGTTGCAGCTTTCGGCTTAATTTCGGGACGAAATTTCCTAAACAAGGGGAGGCTGTAACACCCCGTGTTTTCATGAGTGAAAGTCAAAGTCAAAGTCAACGACCGATTTCGCGCGACTTGACTCGTAGAATTGTTTCTATTATATTTAGATTATGTGGAGTAAGTGTTGTTACTTGCAAATAATCGGATCATACTGACCGTATTTCAAAACGACCTACGACTGTGAATGACAGGAAGAAACAATCCACTCGAAAGGATATCCGCACGAGTAAGTTGTCCGTACGGACAAGTTATCCGCACGAGTGAACAATCCGGACGGATTACCACTCGCACGGATAACCAATCCGGACAGACTTCCACTCGCACGGATAGTTAATCCGCATGAGTAACTAATCCGAACGGATTACCCACTCGCACGGATAACTAATCCGCACGAATAGTCATCCTACCCACTCTCACTTGTACTGTTTTACGCGTCACTTATCGTTACGTTATCGAATCTATTCAGGCTAACTGTACTCGTTGTAAAGCGCTCCCTTCAATCCAGAATCACTGTGAGTATACTCGAACCTTTTTTGCTTTTAGCACTTTTGCGTGTTACATACGTTACGAATATTCAAACCACAATTATCACACTACTCAAGCTATTTTAACGCTAACCGTTAATGCATGTTATACGTGGCTTATGAATGCTTGTTTGTTATGTTTACACATGGAATGCTGTCTACCTGCCTTAGCAACGATAGTACTATAGTTTGGACTCAGCACCCGTTCATACGAGGGTTGTTAAGGATCTCTTACTTGCATGGATTACAGTGGTAATCATGTATTGCGAACTGCCTCGGGCAGTCAACCCGCAGTCATTGGTATCGATGGATCTATGTCGATAACTAACGTGCTTCATTTCACTATGTGTACGTGCTGGTTATGCGTAAACGAATTCGAACTCTATATGCTATTACCAAACTTGTATGCTCACCTTTACATTTTATGTATTGACTTATTTTAACGTATGTGACAGGTGCTTAGGAAGTTTACATGCTTAGCATGCTGTGAACTTGAGGCTAGGAAAGGTCTAGGACGCTTCTTGTGCTGTGATGAAATTGAAGCTAGGAATGGAGGTCCTAGAAACCAACAAATAAATCATCTATGTTTAAATCTGAGTTGTCGGAACAAAATATTTGTTTAGTTTTTGTCTGTAATAACTTGTTTGCTATTTGAGACATGGTATGGGACATGTTAACTTAAATTGAATGGTAATGATAGTTGTTATGGAAACTTCTGGACAATCTGTTTCGCTCAGTGCCACGCCCCGATGATTCCGCCATCGGTTGGGGTGTGACACGGTGTGTGTGTGTAACAGAGAAGAAGAAGGTTATTGGCTGAAACGTATATTAGGGTTTTGGTTTGATTTTTGTTTCGAACGAGGAAGAAGAGACAGTTATCTTTTTGTTTTAATTAATTGATAATATATTAAGGGTAGGGAATGTACAATTACTAATATACCCTTTTGAATTAATTAAGATGAGGGACACTTGTCATTCCCAAATTATTTCTTACACTTCTTACAAAAGATGGACTTTGTACAGGATCCTCTACATATATATATATATATATATATATATATATATATATATATATATATATATATATATATAGGCTAAGGCTCCATAGGAAACCCTTATGTTTTTAAAAAAACCCTAGAAAACCCAACCTCCCGACATTTTTTTTTTTGAAAAAAATAAGGCCAATTGGATTTTAACACCTGTAACTTTAAAGAATTGGCCGATAACACCCGCAACTAACACTTTGATCTGTGACACCCCAAACTTTTAATTTCGTGTGTCATTTCACCACTCAGTTAAAAACTCAGTAACTGAGTTAGTGTTCAATCCTAGGTGGCATCCTACCTGGCTTCATTAATGCAGATGTGGCATATTCATGGTTATAAAAGTCATCTTCTTCTTCGATACCCCTGGCTTCATTATGTCATGACTTATGTCAACTATGAATAAAGCAGTTGTTTAAAAAAAACTGAAGGAAAGAAAATGTGATATTTCAACTGGAACTTAAACAAAAGAAAACTGTGCGATAGAGGAGAGCTATACCGAAAACGAGGCTAAACGGCTCCCGTTGAGATCTCCGTATGTCTCCGGTGAACCTGTTTTCCTCCGGCGATTACTCTGTCCTTTCCGGCAAGTTCCGGTGTAAATCCGACGAGACCCTGATTGAACCAAGCCTCCATTCCAAGCAAACCCCAAAATAGGCTCGACCCGAACCGCCGGAACCGAACCGACCCGAACCACTGATGTACTCAATGAACACTGCACAGTCCCGAGACTGAACCACCACCGTCGTTGCATTAACACCACTGTCGCCGTTCTGTACGAGTCGAATAAACGACTGAATCGACCGACCGGAATCTAAATCGAGTAAAAACAAAACAAAACCTGGAGCTGAACTGAGGACATCTGACCGGAGCACCGTCGTTGTCTCTCTCTCTCTCTCTCTTCCATAGATCGATCTAAGGCACGGGTGTGGGCGAAGCAGCTCAACGGAAGGAGGGTTTAGGGGTGAGTGTCACCGGAGAGGGAGAGTGGAGGTGTGGTTGTAGTGTAACAGGGGGCTGCTTGTCGCCGGAAGTGTTGTGAGGATGATGTTGTTCTGGGATTTTGCAGTAGATGAGGGTGTAGGGTGTGCGTGGGTTTGATATGAGTTTATGTTGAAGAAGAAGAAGAGCAGAGGATTTGGGGTTGTGGTGTGCGTGAGTTTGATCTGAGTTTTGTGAGGGGGTGTGTGCATTGGCGAAGAAGAAGATGACTTTTATAACCATGAATATGCCACATCTGCGTTAATGAAGCCAGGTAGGATGCCACCTAGGATTGAACACTAACTCAGTTACTGAGTTTTTAACTGAGTGGTGAAATGACACACGAAATTAAAAGTTTGGGGTGTCACAGATCAAAGTGTTAGTTGCGGGTGTTATCGGCCAATTCTTCAAAGTTACAGGTGTTAAAATCCAATTGGCCAAAAAATAACACATGTAATATACATGTTTTTTAAGAGTTTTGGGCCAAAAAATACAAAAAAGTGCCGAAGGATTATTTTTAAAAAAACTAAACAAATTTCAGCAACTTCAGTGACTAACATGTGTTAGTAAAAAAATGCTGAAACTTGTTTATTTTTTTTTAAAAGATCCCTTCGGCGCTTTTTTTTTTGGCCCAAAACTCTTAAAAACATGTATATTACATGTGTTATTTTTTTCAAAAAAAAAAATGTCGGGAGGTTGGGTTTTTTAAAAACATAAGGGTTTCCTACCTAGCCCTACCATATATATATATAGGGGAGCGCTAGAATGAGAACCACCTCCAGTTATGAGAACCATGAGAACCACTTTCTAGCCCTTTGATCAACTAGATGGATGGATGAGATTTAAAGTTGTTAATATTAATATTAAAAGCTTTTTGTCTTATTATGTTTTTATTATTTTATTGATAAAGGGCATTTAGGTAATGATGAAACAATGGTTAACCGGGTAGGGTTAACTCACTGGTCTCGTCAAGAGGGTTAATCCCTTCTTTCCGAGGATCGCTGGCTGGATCGTCTGGTGGTGGGTTTCCTGCACAAGGAAACAAACCGTGACTCGTAACAAGGAGGATGGGGTGGGGGGTGCTCCTTGTTACCACTCTCCGGCGTGAGAATCAGTAATTTGCTTGGGAAGCAAAGTATGATAGTAGTAGTATTGAGAGAGTTCAGAAGTGATCCCTCAAACCTGGTTTGGGGTGAGTATTTATAGCCGAGGAGTGAAGGAGGGTAGTTGAGTAGCTAGTCTGACATCGCACAGCTATTTGCAGGTGTGTCAGACCTGTCGGATGCTGTGGTGATGCCACGTCCGGCTGTGGTGTCAGACTGTTGTTCATACGTGGGCTAGTAGGCGACTGTTCCCAGTGCCACTTGCACTATGGTGTCAGACCCACTTGCTTTGTAGGCAGGATGCGGTGCCAAGCCGCATCGCTGCTTGCGGTCATTGATGTTGTTCCCGCATTGGTTGTTCCATCCATGATTTGCGAGGGATGCGGTGTTGTGCCGCATCGCCTGTTGAGTGACTTACTGTTGTCCAGATCCCTTGTCGTGACGAAAATGTTCATAGGATGCGGTGCGAGGCCGCATCGCTTTGCGTAACATTAGTTTCTGTCCTTAAGGTAAGTCTTCTCATCAATGGACAGATTGGACCGCAGTGTTCGCGTGTGTCTATGCGGACACTGGATAGTTAATTGCTGTTGGGGGTTTTTAATGAGGGTAATGGTCATTCGCGGTCGTGCTGACGCGATATTTGGGACCATACCCCTTCAAGTCCCCCCAGTCTAGTGTTCCTTCCGTATGCGAGTCGCATGTGGGAGGGATACTGGACTATGTTGTCTAGAAGGTTAAGATTATGCCATACAGATGGCATCTTCTTTAAGTAGTAGGCCCTTTCTAGTGGATTGTTTCTTCCTTTGAGAAGGGTGTATGGTGAGCAAGTTCCGTCTGATGCGGAATTCTCAGCCAAAGACTTGACTGTTTCTACCTTTTGCTGATGTCATCAGCCACCTGTTGGTGTTTCGGACCAACCTTTGAGACGGTGACTGAAGGTATTAGCAGAATTCGAACCAACCTTTGAGATCGTGACTGAAGATGTCTTCTTCAGTGTAGTTGGAATCTCTGCGTCAGTTGGTGCAAAGTTGTAAGTACTTTGCTCAAGCTCTATGTTCAGCAACTGGACATGTAACGATGATCCCTGTTTTGTGGGGTGTTCGTGTTCTCCAGTTAAGCTTTCTAGTAACCGCACGTCTTCTGCGGTTTATCTCTCAAGTAACCGCACGTCCTCAGAGGTGTAGCTCTCTGGTAACCGTTCGTTCTTTGCGGTTACCTCGTTGCCGAACCTCGTTTGCCATGTTTCTTTGAGGATCGTGGGGTAGTTGCGTCATTGTTGGCCGTGTTTGGTCGAACAATGTGAATCTGGACTATGGGCAAATAAACATGATCATAGGCAGGGTTGTGCCCACCATTGTTTATTCTATGCGGTCCATAGGTGGGTAACTAGTCATAGGCAGACTTGTTACCGCTGTTCTGGAGCTACTTTCCTTCACGCTTTGGTGGAAAGTAGTTTCCCTGTAAGTAGCGTTGCCGGAAGAGATCGTTTTAGATACTTGGGAAGTTGGTTGAAACTCTTCCGCATTCGTTTTGTAGCCACTTTCCTTCACGTTTAGTTGGAAAGCAGTTTTTCTTGAAATAGCTTTGCTCTTCCGCGTGGTGGCTTAGTTGTGGCTCTTCCGTAGCTACCGTTCGCATAGTTGCGGTTTGCAGTAACTACGTAAGAATGGTTGCGGTTTGCAGCAAAGAACTCGCTTCTAGAAGTCTTGTAGCCTGGATGTGGCTCTTGAAGGTTCAGGGGACAGGGTTGCTGATGTGCGGTTGCTCAGCATACTTGTCCTGTTCCTTAAGGAGAAGCTGTTTGCGTTCCCTCTGTGGTTGTGAACCGGAAACGAGGGTTTTGAAGCTTGAAGAAGCTTTCATGGGGTGCGGTTTACCGCATCCTGAGAAGCGGTTTTCGCAGTCCAAAGAACCGTGCTGGTTCTGAGTATCTGACACACCTGTGTGGGTTGGTGTGCGTCATCTCCGCATATTCCGCGTGTGCTCGTGGATATGTGCGGTTTATGACTTATACCCCTTTATATAATTTAAAGATATATATTTTTGCCTTTTTTGAGGGGTATGTAAAAAACGACATGCGGTATGGGTTATGGTGCGGTAAACCAGAGAAACCGCATGCCGCTTGTGTTTGGATAAGGTTGTTGCTTTCTGTTGCCTACGTCACGATTGCACGTGTGGGTTGTTGAAGTTGGTAGGATTCTGACATGTGTTGATTTAAAAAGACGTTTGCACTGAACGAGGTCATAACTGCACTGTAGCAGGGAGTGAAAAAGTCTTCTCTGTCAGACGCGTGGGCGGCCACGCGCGCGTGATAACCGTCAGCGGAAAGGTCGCTGACCACGTGTCGCCTTGTAACTCGCCTATTTTGAACGTGTTGAGGCGGTTTACTGTATCGCATTTATTGCGATGAGTATATAAAGGGGGAACCGTTTGGTTTCTCCTCACTGTTCAACTTTTTCGAAAAAAATTCTGGTGAGAGAGAGAGCACTCCCTTCGTCTTCTCCGATCAATCTATCTTTTATTCCGGTAATCGTTTGGGTTTTCTGAGTTTTTTCTGTACCCCGAAACTTCTGTTCTACATATTTCTGATGGCTGATCCATCTAACCCACATAATGTGGAGGGTGAAAACCCTGAAGCATCCTCTCCGGTGGTCGGAGAAGAAGAAGATGATGGTGGCAGTGTTCCTGGTGGTGGTCTACCACCATTGAAGTGGTCAAAAGTTTCATTCGACCAACTGATGACCAAGATTGAGATGCCTCACGAGTATGGGGCTGATTATCCCCAAACTGGTGATACTGGTGCCTGTGCTCCGGCCGGTTACATCACCATGTGGGCCGAGTGTTTTACTGATGGTAACCATCGTTTACCATTAACAGTTTTTGTTGCTCAGGTCTTGGAACATTACAAGATCCATATCTCCCAGATGAGTCCTTTTGGGATGATCCGTATTAGACATTTTGAATCAACTTTTCGAGCTCTTGGTCTGCCGGTTACCGTTGAAAACTTCCGGGGGTTTTACCAGTTGACGGTGAACACCGGTTTCTTTTCCTTTAGAGAACGGTATGGAAGCATCAAGTTGATGACCCCTCCGAAGGGTATTACGAAGTGGAAGTGTAAGTTCTTCTACGTTAAAGCTGCCGCAGTTGTTGTGGACATGAATATGCGGAACGTCAATGAGCCTATCCCTGCGGAGGATATTGCTATGCCTACCGCAGAGACTGCGGAGTGGTTCTCAAAGCTGAAACCTATTGAGCATAGGCAGCTGACCAACAATGAGTTGTGGGTGCTGCGGATGATGTTGACCCGGCCTAAGAGGAATTTCACGCCTGTGGTGCGGGAGAAAACTGGTGGTAAGTGTTACCACTCTTTTGCGGTTGCTTTATTCCCGTGTTTGTTATTAATTTGGATATGTATTATCAGAAATTGTGGAAGTGTGGAAGATATTTGATCCAACTTTTACTGGCAAAGTTGATCTTATTCCGACTGCGGATGGTAAAGGTTTTAACTTGACGATTGTCCCTCTCTTCCGCGTTGCTTCACGCGAGGCGATGACTGCACCCCTGCTGCAGGGCAAAGGTATTACTTATAACCTTTATTGCTTTACAAGGTTTGTTGCTGATATTCTATACGCAGGTACACTTGGGAACCTTGGTAAATTTGAGTCAAAGGGTGCCCCCAAAAAACATGCGGAGAAAAAGCATGTGGATAAACCTGGGCGGGGTCGCGGTGTGAAGAAACCTGATGTATCTGTTGTTCCGCCCTTGGTGAAGCAAGCGGCAGGTATCTCTCGTTCTCATTTCCGCAGATATACCGATTACGTGGTAGTATCTGACACCCTAGAGGGCTTGGGTGTTCCAGGTGTTGGTGCGGCCACCGGTGGAACCACTGCGGGTTCGAAACCGGGTGATGAAAAGAAGAGAAAAGCGGAGGATGTTGGTGATGCTGGTAGGGGAAAGAAACCGAAGATTCAGACCAGGCGCAAGCCTTTTGTCATACCAAGGAAACCTGCGGTTGTGTCTGGTATGTAACGCATGACTAACAAATATTTTGTGCTTATACTTGTTCTTTAAAGTATTTCTGTGATTTCAGAGCCGCAAGATGAAGGGTTCTTTGACTTTGATGCTCCTCCTCCCCCTCCTCCGCACGACACTGCTGCGGGTGCGGGGGTTCATAAGGCTGTTACTCCTGAAGCCTCTGTGCGGGGGGTGGACACTGGAAAGGGTCCCGCGGCTCAAATCCATGACACGGTTGATTCGAGTGATAATGTTATCACCCCAGAGGATACTGTTGATATGGATTTGAAGTTTGGTTACACCGGAAAGCCAAAGTCTCCTATTGCCGAGAAGGCTTCCGGTTCTGCTGGTGGTGCGGGTTTTGTAGAGACTCCAATTCAGCCTGAAGAGTCTGAATTGGAGTATTATTATCGCTCTTACACAGAAGACCGGGCCATGTCTTACCACCGCCCTCCGTGGTCTGTGATGCAAGGGGATGACATTTCCGCTGATCCCTCTGCGTGTAGGGAGGTTTTGAGTGGTTTGGGAACTCCTTTTGAGGTAAACCGGGCCCGTTCTTTACCGACTGAGGTCCAGGTGAACCAGCTCTCCTCCCTGCTTGTGGGGAGCTCCATAATGGCAAATGCCGTTATAGAAAAGTGCAAGGTGCTGGGGCGCAAGGAGGAGGAGAATGCGCGTTTACGGGCCGAGGCCGAGGAGTTGGTGAAGGCTGCACGTGAGGGTGCAGGGCAGCTTGAGAGGGATAGAGCTGCGTTTGAGAAGCATAAGCAGACTGAAGAATGGGCTGCAACTGCTGAGCTTAAACAGGTTCGTACTCTTGCAAAATTGCTGTCTGATGAGCGTAAGCGTTGGAAAGAAACCCTTTCTGATGAGCGCAAGACGCTATCTGATGAGCGCAAGACTTGGAAAGAATCTTGGGGTAAACAGAATGAAACTCTCTTTCATGTTCGTCAGGAGCTTATCCATGCCAAGGCAGCAATTTCTGCGTTGGCTAAAGAGAAAGCTGAGGCTGTTGCGGCTGCCCAAGGGGCCAAGGAAGCAGAGGTTCGTCTTGCCAAGGCTCTGGAAGAGGCCAAGGAGGCGGAGGCTCGTGCTGCAAAAGCTCTTGAAGGGGCAAATGTTGACCGCACCAGGTTAAGCAAAACTATCTTGGACCTTCAGGTATAAGTTTTTCCTAACTTTGAAATTGTGTCTCACAAGTTTGTTGATTCTTTTTGTATACTTCTGATTCCTTGTTTAAAAGGCTGAAGTGCGGACCCGAGGGGTCGCTATTGAGGAAATCTCTGCCCGTGCTGCTGAAGCTGAAGTGCGGGCAAGAGAGGCTGAAGAGGCTAGGGATAGCCACGCTTCTTCACTTGGGTTGCTTAAGGCTGATCATGAATGGATGCGTATGCGCGGGATCGGGCATGTAAGTATCCGTTGCCTTGTTATTTTTGTTGTAGGTTTACCTTTGATAACCATTGTATTCATGTTTCGCAGATTGTTACTGCCATTCTTGACGCACCCGAGACCGTAGCAGGTATTAACGAGATCAGGGAGCGTGCCCGGGATGCTGGTTTCAAAGCTGGCTACAACCGCTGTATTAGTCATTTGAACGTTGCAGCGCGTGGCGGGCTTACTGATGAGCGGTCCGGGTTTCATGGCGTGGACACTGAAGCGCTTCTTGCTTCTGCGATTAAGGAGTTTAATGAAACAACCCTCACAGATCTTGAAGAACTTGAAAAGTGTCTAGAATCGGAGGATTATGTGGACCGCTTGCGAGTCTTATACGCTGATGAAGATGATGATGAGGAAAACCCGGATGTTGAGGGCACGGATGGTGCGGGCCCCAGTGGCACAAAGGAAGATTAGATTTGGCCTACGTGCCTCTTTTGGTTCCTTATGTAACCGTTATAAAACTTTATGTAAATTCCTTGTGCACCGCGTAGGTGCAGGAATTTTTTGAATATAAAGAATTGTTGTTTCAATTTTTACAAGTGTTTGTAGTACTTGCATGTTTGAATTTGTACGCGTTTTGTGTTACTGTGAGTAATACTAAATCTGTAATTGCCTTTTGCATATCTAGGTGAGATGCAAGTATGAAGATTTGTCTCTGGCTAGACTAACAGCATTGCCATTACTGGCCTATTACAATAGTTGCGTGTGGTTACCATTCTGTGCCTGGGTATCACGAATGAAGATTTTGCTAATCTGTTTTTGTGTATACCTCAGAGTGGAACACGCATTTGTAATAGAAATAAATAAACAATATTGCATTGAAGCGTCTATTTATTTATTTGCAAATGGCCTGCGGCCCAATAGATTACATGCAGAAAACATGGCTTACATATAACAGCGTCGAAGTTGCTGTGCGTTCCATGTGCGTGCGATAGTTTCACCTTCTAATGTTTGTAGTTTATACGCGCCTTTGCCCAGGACCTCTTGGATGAGGTACGGTCCTTCCCACTTGGGGGCAAGTTTTCCTGGGCGTTCTGCGTTGGATGCTTCGTTGTCACGAAGGACGTAGTCTCCAGGGTTGAAAGTACAAATGCGAACGCGTGTATTGTAGTACTTTTCCAACTTGGTTTTGTACTTGGCCTCGTTGATGGCAGCGTTTTCGCGCCTTTCTTCCAAGAGGTCTAAGTCAACCCTGCGTTCCTCATTGTTGTCCACTTTGTTGATGGCCAACATTCTAGGTGAAGGGAGGCCTACTTCCGCGGGGATCACCGCTTCAGTACCGTAGACCAGGCTGAAGGGGGTCTCGCCGTTGCTTGTTTTTTGGCTTGTCCTGTGAGCCCATAAAATACTTGGGAGTTCATCAACGCAGCCGTGTCTGGCTGTTCCCAACCGTGCTTTGATGCCTTCGACTAAGCTTTTATTGATACTCTCGACTTGGCCATTCCCTTGCGGATGCGCCACTGAGGAGAATATGTGTTCAATGTTTAGCTCTTTTAGCCATTTTTGAAAGTCGTCGGCAGCGAAGTTGGTACCGTTGTCGGTGACGATGCACATTGGTAGACCGAAACGGCAGATGATATGTTCCCACACAAATTTCCTTGTTATCATAGCGGTGGTTGATGCAAGTGGCTTTGCTTCTACCCATTTTGTAAAGTAATCAACAGCTACTATGATAAATTTCACTGCTCCTGGTGCGTCTGGAAATGGTCCCACCACATCGATTGCCCATTTTTGGAATGGCCATGCGGTGGTGACGGGGATCAAGTTGTTCTTGGGACGCAAGGTTTTGGGAGCATGTCGCTGACAATTGAAACACTTGCGTAAGACTTTGACTGCATCCAGGTGCATGCCCGGCCAATAGTACCCGGCGTTCATGATTTTGGCCACCACCATGTGTGGTCCTGCGTGTATGCCACATATCCCCTCGTGAATTTCGTTGATAAGGTATGTGGCATCTTGGGGGTTGACGCATCGTAGGAGTGGCCCCAGGTATGATTTACGGTATAAGATACCGTCTCCCATTTGGTAATGACACGCTTTGTGTTGCAATTTGCGTGCCTCTGCTTTGTTTTCGGGGGTAACACCTGATTGTAAGTATGCCATGAGCGGTGTCATCCAGGAAGTTGTACCGTACTGGATGACGTTGACTTGGCGCAGGGGTACCGAGGGATTTTGCAGAATTTCGATGCGTACCTCTTTTGCCAGGTGTTGGAAGCTGGTGGACGCAAGTTTCGATAATGCGTCCGCGGGTTTGTTTTCACTCCTGTTGATGTGGCGAATATTGAAGGAGGTAAACTTTGACTTCAGTTGTAGGGCTTGTTCGAGATAGAGGATCATGGTATCCCCCTTTGCGGTATAGTCACCGCGTATCTGCCCTGCAACTAGTAGTGAATCGACGTGTGCTTCCAGATGTTTGACGTCGAGTTTAATTGCTAAACGCAACCCTGCCAGTAGAGCCTCATACTCCGCTTCGTTATTCGTACTTTCGAAATCGAGGCGTATTGCGTAGGTTAGCTCTTGGCCATCGGGGCTGACAAGTCGCAAACCTGCGCCGGAACCATCTTCGTTGGATGCACCATCTGTAAATAATGCCCAGGTTTTTGTGGAGGATGGTTGTGGTACAGGGTTTTGTTCTTCTTCGCATTCTTGGATGCGGTTTGCTGGTATTTCAGCGACGAAGTCAGCCAAGACCTGGCCTTTGATTGCGGGGCGCGGCTTATAGTTCAGTGAAAGCGCGCCCAGCTCGATTGCCCATTTTGCTAACCTCCCAGAGATGTCGGGTTTTGATAGGATCGGGCCGATCCTATAGTTCGTTAACACTGTGATGATGTGGTTTGCAAAGTAACGTCGTAAACGTCTCGATGCGTGCACTAGTGCCAGTACCAATTTTTCCATGATGGAGTACCTTGTCTCTGGGTCGTTGAGCATTTTGCTGATGTAGTAGATGGGTGTTTGAACTCCTTCCCGCTCCACTATAAGTACCGCGCCTACCGCGTTGTCCGCGGCAGACAGGTATAAGATAAGCGGCTCATCTTTTCGTGGTGCGGTTAAAGTTGGGAGTTGGATCAAACACTCTTTCATTTCTCGGAAAGCTTTTTCGGCCTCTGCGGTCCATTGGAATTGTTCCTTTTTTAGACAGCTCCGCAGGGTCTTGATGAAAGGGTAAGACTTAGCTGCATGGTTGGCTAAGAATCTATTGAGTGCGGCTAGCCTACCGGCTAGTCGTTGCATTTCCTTCATCGTAGAAGGCGATGGCATGCGCTCGATCGCCTGAACTTTTTCCGGGTTCACCTTGAATCCATCTTTGGTTACGATGAATCCAAGGAATTTGCCTTCTTCCATTCCAAACGAGCATTTCCCTGGGTTGAGCTTCATGTTAACGCTTCGCAGAGTTTGGAATGTTCTTTCGATGTCGTCGAGCATGGTGTTTTCCTCCATGCTCATGACGACCAGGTCGTCCATATAGATTTCGACACTTTTGCTGATTTGACCGCGAAAGGTGTCGTTCATCAACTTTTGATAGGTTGCGCCCGCGTTGCGCAGCCCGAACGGCATTTTGGTGTAGCAGTAATTCCCGGTAGGAGTGCGGAATGCCGTTTTATCTTCATCATCGATTGCCATTTGTACTTGGTGATAGCCTTTGTAACAATCGAGGAAGCACTTCCATCGGAATGGTGCGAGGTTGTCGACCTTCTCGTCGATCTCTGGAAGTGCGTAACAATCTTTGGGGCAGGCCTTATTAAGGTCTTTGTAATCGACACACATGCGCCAGCCCCCGCTTGGTTTTTCTACCATGACTGGGTTGGACAGCCAAGTCTGGTATTTTACTTCCCGCAGGATGCCTGCGGAGAGCAGTTCCTGCACCTGCTCTTCCATCGCCGCGTTTTTTGCTGATCCAAGGTGGCGTTGGCCTTGGATCACGGGCTTGATACCTGGCATGGTATTCAAGAAGTGTTGCGCAATTTCGCGTGGTACCACTGTCATATCTGCGGGTGTCCACGCGAAAATATCTTGGTTTCTGAAGAGGAGTTGCTTCAGGCGCGCTCTGATGGTAGGTGTCAAGGCATGGCCCAACGTGACTGTTTGTTCTGGGTGTCTTGCGTTAAGAACCCATTTTTCTGGTTGAGTGTTGGGGGTAGGCCTTGCTACCTTTGTCGGACGCAGTTCGTCCGTAGACATGACTTCTCTTTGGGCGTATATTATCGCGATCCCCGTTTCGGTTGGAAAACCGATGGCAGAGTGGGGGACGGATGTTATCATGTTGAAGTCGCCTTGGGACTCCCTCCCGAGAATTACGTCATACTTTGAGGTGTGAGGTAAAACCATGAAGTTCACCTCCTCCGTCCTTGTGTGCCTTTCGTTGGTGAGGCGCACAGGGAAGGTAATTTATCCCAGGGGGAACCCGGTTTCCCCTGAAAATCCAGCCAACGGGTAGTCCGCTGGCTGCAGTCGATCTTTGTCTTCTTGATCGAACTGGTTGAAGCACTGCTCGTATATAATATCGGACGTACTGCCTGGGTCGATGAACAATCGCTCGGTGCAGTAGTGAGCTAGGTGCCCAGTGATAACGACGGCGCGCCTATCGCGCGGTCCGCCTCGGACTTTTGGAAAGACGACTTGCTCGTCCTTCCAGTCATTGTCCGGTCTTCTCGCCGCCTTACGCGGTCTTCCTTTTCCTCCATTGATCATGTGGGTAGAGGCCACGTACATGGCCCTCTTACCCGTGGAGGTGCCCTCATTGTGGGGAGTGATGCGCTTGGTTGCTTTTTGTGCGCCTGTCAACAGGTGTTGCAGTTTCCCCTCTTTTAGGGCTCGCTCAATCTCCAGTCGGAGACTGATGCAGTTGTTCGTGGTGTGGCCCGAGTCCTTGTGATACTCGCAGTAGAGTGCGAGATCTTGATTCTTTTTGGACTTCATTGGCTGGGCCGGTCTCAGGAATTGCGCATCCGTGAGGAGAACGTCGCTTGGCAACTGGTTGATCTCAGTCCAGCTGCGGTCCCGAGACTCTTTCTTTGACGCCCGGTTTTCTCGTTGGGCGTTGATTGTAGCCCTTGCGTCGGGCTGGTTGTTCCGGGGGACATATGGCTTGGGATCGCTGCCGCGATTCCATGTGTCCCTGTTGCGCTTATTGCTGCGCTTGGATTCTTGTCGGGAAGACTGGCCTTCCGCTAGGGGTTGTGCCTTTGACATGTGCGGTCTGAGAGACCGCTGCGTTTGGGCATATGTTTTGACCTTAGCCATGACATCTTCCCACTTCTTAGGCAAGCCGTTACCGCCGGAAATATTCATAACCATTTGTTCGTCTTTGACTGCAACAATGAAATGGTTACGTGCCATCTGGTTGTCAACGTCGCCTATCTCTAGGATCTCTTTATTGTAACGGACAACGAATGCGTCAAGCGATTCGTTGTCTCTGCGCCAGATGTTCATGACGTCCATTGAATCACGTTCATGGCGTCATTGCTGGCTAAAGTGTGCGAGGAACTTTTGTTGTAAGTCCTCGAATGAGGTCAGTGACCCAGGTGGGAGAGAATCGAACCATGCCCTGGCCAGACCTGTTAGGGTCTGTGGGAAAAAAATGGCACCAGGTAGGTTCGTCCCACTTACCGTTGCACCCAGCGCCGACGAAGATGTTGTTGTGATCATCTGGGTCGGTCGAGCCGTTGTATTTCCCAATGTTCAATGGGAATTTTGTGGTGGTGACATCGGCGTTGGCGATCTCTGGGACAAATTTAGAGTTTTCGGCCGCAGATTTCGGCCTGTAGGGTTTGCCCTGGTTGCGCTTTGCAGCGCGGAGGTATGTGTTGCGGGGTTGACTGGGAGGAACATAGTTGCGTCCGCCCGGTCTACTGTTGGTGGAATGGGACTCCCCGCAGTATGTACTATCATCTGGATCAGTATGGCCATACCCTTCATGGTGGGACTGTGGTCCAAAACGACTATGAATGTTTGTGTTGCGGCGCATTGTAGACTGCCGCCTTCTTTCTTCTTGAGAGCCTAAACGGCTATGTACGGAGTCCCTGCGGCGGGACCCATATGAGGAATCGTCCTCATTGATTGTGCGGACATCACAATAGGAGGAGCCGCGGTCCTCCTGCCTGCTCCTGGAGGCTGGATGTGTGGGGGTCCTGTCGTCGTATCGTAAAACACGACCGGCAGGTGTACGCGGTATCGGGGTAGGTCCGATACCTCCTTGTTCGTCTGCACAAGCTCTGTTGTACGTTGCGGCCAGAAGGGCCGCTTGTTGGTCATACCAGGTGTGAGGGTTCATGCCTGGAGGTATGACAGCAGCGTATTGTGACAGATCATGTCCAAACGTAAGGGATACGCCCCCTTGCGCTGATGTGCCAATGTGTTCGGCATTTGGGCCTAGGGGATTGGTTCCCGCAGGCCCTTGGTTTGCGGGGTTTAGGTTATCCCCGGTAGTGTTGTTTTGACGATCAGACATCTTTGGAAAGAAAAGGATGATTGGAAAAAAGTGCTAAGAGTAGCGGTGGGCGCCAATGATGAAACAATGGTTAACCGGGTAGGGTTAACTCACTGGTCTCGTCAAGAGGGTTAATCCCTTCTTTCCGAGGATCGCTGGCTGGATCGTCTGGTGGTGGGTTTCCTGCACAAGGAAACAAACCGTGACTCGTAACAAGGAGGATGGGGTGGGGGGTGCTCCTTGTTACCACTCTCCGGCGTGAGAATCAGTAATTTGCTTGGGAAGCAAAGTATGATAGTAGTAGTATTGAGAGAGTTCAGAAGTGATCCCTCAAACCTGGTTTGGGGTGAGTATTTATAGCCGAGGAGTGAAGGAGGGTAGTTGAGTAGCTAGTCTGACATCGCACATCTATTTGCAGGTGTGTCAGACCTGTCGGATGCTGTGGTGATGCCACGTCCGGCTGTGGTGTCAGACTGTTGTTCATACGTGGGCTAGTAGGCGACTGTTCCCAGTGCCACTTGCACTGTGGTGTCAGACCCACTTGCTTTGTAGGCAGGATGCGGTGCCAAGCCGCATCGCTGCTTGCGGTCATTGATGTTGTTCCCGCATTGGTTGTTCCATCCATGATTTGCGAGGGATGCGGTGTTGTGCCGCATCGCCTGTTGAGTGACTTACTGTTGTCCAGATCCCTTGTCGTGACGAAAATGTTCATAGGATGCGGTGCGAGGCCACATCGCTTTGCGTAACATTAGTTTCTGTCCTTAAGGTAAGTCTTCTCATCAATGGACAGATTGGACCGCAGTGTTCGCGTGTGTCTACGCGGACACTGGATAGTTAATTGCTGTTGGGGGTTTTTAATGAGGGTAATGGTCATTCGCGGTCGTGCTGACGCGATATTTGGGACCATACCCCTTCAGGTAAAATTGCTTTTTTTTGTCTTTTTATAAATATTATTTTTAAATGTCTTTTTTGTCCTATTCATTTATTGCTTTTTATTAAAAAACAGATTTTTATTTTAAAACAATATTTAAAATTCAGATTTTAATGACTAACAAAAAAAAACTTTTATATTACGTTTTTTTCGCCCCGTTTTTTACGAGCGTTTTTTTACGGAACGTTTTACGCCCCGTTTTTTTACAAGCGTTTTTTTACTTTTAACGTTTTACGTAGAACTTTTTACTTTTTACGTTTTACGTTAACACTTTTTACGATTTACGTTTTAGGTAAGAGTTTTTACGGTTTACGTTTTACTTTTTACTTTTTACGTTTTACGCCCTGTTTTTATTACGCCCCGTTTTTTTTCGAGCGTTTTTTTACGTTTAACGTTTTACGTAGAACTTTTTACTTTTTACGTTTTACGTTAACACTTTTTACGATTTACGTTTTACAAAAACTTTTTACTTTTTACGTTTTACGTTAACACTTTTTACGATTTACGTTTTACGCGCCGATTTTTTCACGTAACACTTTTTACTTTTTACGTTTAACGCGCCGATTTTTTCACGTTTTACGTAACACTTTTTACGTTTTACGTTTTAGGTTCACGTTTTACGTAAAACTTTTTACGATTTACGTTTTACGTAAAACTTTTTTACGCTTCACATTTTCACGCTTCACAATTTTTTTTTACGCAAAAACGAACGCACCCAGAAATCGCAAACTCGGGAGGTGTCTCAGATATATTGTTATCATCATCGACGCCTCAAAAAAAATATAAAAACCCAACAAACATAAAAAACAAAGGGTATCTCGAAAAAAAAAAACGGGGTTTGGCTCAGATTATCCGATAATCAAGAGGCTGCAAAAGTGGGGTTGCAGGATCAAAAACCCTACCCTCCGCCATCCTTGCCGCGCCATCGTCGGTTTTTTTTTTTCATCATCACAGCCGATTCAAAAAGGCACCATATTCAAACGATTTGAACATTCAAAACGAAACAAGAACATCATTCAAACATATTTCAAACCCAGATTCAACATCAAACCCATATTCAAACATCAAACCCAGATTCAACATCAAACCCCAGATTCAACATCAAACCCATTATTCAAACATCAAAACCATATTCAAACCCAGATTCAACATCAAAACCCAGATTCAACATCAAACCATATTCAAACATCAAACCCATATTCAAACCCAGATTCAACATCAAACCCAACATCGGAGCCGTCGACATCAACCACTGCCACACCACGAAAACCACCGCCACACCACCAAAACCACCGCCACACGACCAAACCCACTGCCACACCACCAAACCCACAGCACCCACCTCCACTGCAACATCATAAACCCACCGAAACTCGAGCCACTACTCCAACCTACAGCCCCAAAATTACTTGTTTTAGAACATCTTTACACTCCAACATCTTTTTCAATAACCAAATCAATACCCACATAACAAATCTTCAAAAATTCAGTAAAATAAAACAAAACATCTTCATTTAACAACTTAAAAAAACAAACTTTCATACCTGGATTCACGAGTTGATTTAACAGAAAACTATGAACTTGGGTGTTAATCGGAGCCCCACGGTTGGTTTATGTGACCGGTGGTGGGTGCAGCAGCGAGATGATCGGAAATCAGAGGTGTCCGGCGGTAATGGAGAAGGAGGTGGGAGAGGGGATAAGCCGTGGTGGTCAGTGGGGGTGGGTATGGTCATCGTCATCATCGACGGATGTCGATGGAGGGGGGCGCTTCTGCCGGAGAAACCGACATCAGTTGAGGGTGGAGGTCATCGGGCACCACCATGGCGGCCACACATAAACTCATACCCATTCTTCACGGCACTCTCTTTCTCCGGTTAATAACAGGGGGAGGGGGTTGAGGTGTTTGCCGGTGATGAACCCCTTTGAAGAAGATGAAACTCATATGAATAATTGAAGAGAGAGAGAGAGAGAACTTCTGATGAATGAAGACCTCCATTTGAAGAAGATGAAACAGATTTAAAGAATTGAAGAGAGAGAATAAATGAAATATGAAAGAGGAAAAGACAACTTCTGATGACAATAAATGGAGAGAGAGAGAGTGAGGATTTGACATTGGGGGTAAAAGACCCAAATACCCTTATAGTTGTCATAACCTGATTGGTTGAGAATGGTTCTCATAACTGGGGGTGGTTCTTATTCTAGCGGCTCCCTATATATATATATAAAATCACGCTAAAATGAGAACCACCTCGAGTTGTAAGAACCGTGAGAACTACACCGTACGGGGCGAGGTGGACCAATTTTTTTTCACAAACGTAGATGCACGTATTATAAACACATTTGTAAAAAAAATTCAACAAAAAAAAGTTTTTGAGCACCACAAGTGTGTGTTTACGGGTACCGTAAATTTTCCGGTAGGATTTACGGTACCCATAAACACAAACTTGTGGTGCTCAAAACTACACACACGACATTTTTTTTTTAATTTTTTTACAAATGTGTTTATAATACACGCATCTACGTTTATGAAAAAAAAAATTTGGTCCACCTCGCCCCGTACGGTGTAGTTCTCACGGTTCTTACAACTCGAGGTGGTTCTCATTTTAGCGGTCCCCTATATATATATATATATATATATATTCAACTGCACTCCTAAACAAATATAAGTAATAATCAATTTTCTGTATTATATTATATGTATATTAAAATAAAATATATCAAAAAGCTAAACAGAGTTAAGCTAACGAGCGAGCCAAACTGACACGATACGAACCGAGCCGAGCTAGACTCACTTTCTAACTATGCTGGGTCGCTCGGCTCAATTTCAAACCGAACCATATCAAGCGAGTTTTTTTCAAGCTAAACCCGTTCGAGTTCTTAGCTGCGAGCTTTTGCACAACCTTAAGTAAGATACTCATCTAAATACTTCTAACATACACCTTGCAATATTTTTAAAAGAGGTTTTTTTTAAAGAGCTTTATGCACGCCACTCTTCTGACATGTGTGCTGACGTGGCTATCACGTGAGATTTCATGTCCTCCCACACCGTATAGTTTTAGATAACAAAAATGATAATGTCAAATCTTGTGTCTACGAAGTTTTATATTTAAATAAAAATGATTTTGTATGAGAAGTGATAAACATAGATCTTAAAGTTATAATTAATGATGATTTTAATGACTAAAGTACAATAATTTAGTAAGATAAACAAAGTAATAAACGTATCACCTAAAAGCTATTATTTTTTTTTCACTTTGTTTTGAAATCTCCAAATGTTTGACAATTTACAAATTCTTGTAGTAGTAACAACAATCATCTTATGTTTACTATTTTTTTTTAAATTATTTTATAAACATTGTTAGGAATAAATGACTTATTTTAAAGAGTAAAGTACATGAATGATTCTTATGGTTAACTAAAATAAACATTGTCAGGAATAAATGACTTATTTTAAAGAGTAAAGTACATGAATGATTCTTATGGTTAACTAAAATTTTGGATTTGATTTGTAGCTTTTCAAAAGTACACGAATGATCCTTGTAGTTTGCACTTTATAACGCATATAGTTCTCAACTTTTGCCAAAAGTACATGGATGGTCCTTGTAGTTTTCACTTTGCAACACATTTAGTCCCTAACTTTGACCTGTTGAATATTAACAATAAATAAATTATATTATTATATCTTTGTATTCAATGCATATATTTTATATTAGGTAGCTATTATTCTCAATTGAATAGGTCATGATCTGTTGTAACAATTCCTCAATTATCTCCTAAATTAGTGTTGTAAATTAGTTTAAACTAGTATTAAGTACCCCCGCGTTGTGGTGGGGGCGAGCACTAATGACACACTACTGCCAGCGACAAACGACACTGAAGTTGCGGCGTGTTAATGCGAAGAAATTAAAACGAAACGTAAAACATAGAATAAAATAACTAAGTTGATCTAGGACTCGCGCGTCACGATGAACCTGCGTCTATTTTTTCCTGTTTGACAGGTTCATCGTAATCTATATATAATATAGGGTGGAAGTTGGTTACAAAGTTCATTTTTCCTACAAAATGTAAAAAGTCATAAAATACCATAATGTCAACCAAAGGGGTATAGTGGTAAACTCGAAACAAATTATTAGTAATAACTTAATAGGTTAAATACGTTCTAAAAATCATAATAAGTAGCACTAATGCCACACCACTGACAACGACCACCAACATTAGAAGAGCTCGTAAAAATAAAATAAAAAAAAGTAAAAAAAATATCACCGAACAAAAAACAGATGTAAAATCGTTGAACCACGCACGCCGGTTGCGACGTGTTAATTCGAAGAAATTAGCCATAAACGTTAAACGTTGAAAATAATAACTAACTCGATCTAGGACCCGCGCGTTGCAACGAACGCAATAGGTACTCACCTCACACCTAGCCCAATAAAACAAAAGAACTCCCAAATCTGCACATTGTACAACTCATAATGCATGTTTATGTTGCAATTTGATATTATATAAATACCCATTGAGGTTAATGAGAATATTGTCTTTCACTCAATTACTTTTATATTTCACATGGTATCTAGAGCCTAAAACAACTCCCACGAGTTTCTTTTCGATCCACAGCTTCTGCACTCCTTCTCCTCATAAACCCTACCATGGCCTCCAAATCTATTGTTCCTCTCACGGCATCAACTCACTTTCCCATCAAACTCACTTCACACAACTTCCCTTCATGGCGAAAACAAGTCGTATCAACCCTCATTGGTCTCGAACTTGACCACCATATCACCGGCACCTCTGAACCACCGGCCAAAAATATCGTCAACGGCGACGCTTCCAAACCGAATCCTGAATACCTGCCTTGGTTCCGACAGGACCAGATGATCATTAGTGCCCTTCTTGGCAGTTGCTCTGACGCCATTCAGCCGTTAGTCTCCTCTGCTGAGACAGCTCGTCACGCATGGAACACCCTAAACTCAAGCTATGCCAGTGGCTCACGTTCCCGAATCATTTCTCTCAAGTCCAAACTATCCAAGAACCCCAAAGGATCCCGCTCTGTGACTGATTTCCTGCATGACATGAAATCCATTTCCGATGAATTAGCTATCGCACAGTGTCCCATTGATGAAGAAGACTTGGTTATTCACTCCATGAACCAACTCGGTGACGACTTTGTCGGACTTGTACACTCGCTGAAATCCCGGGACACCACCATATCCTTTGCTCAACTCTTTGACAAACTCCTAGACCACGAACGGACTCTTAAAGAAACCTCCACTGAACCGATTATTGCAACCGTTAACCATACCCAACGCCAACCTGCCCGAAACAACTTCAGACAACAAACCGATAACCGCTACCCACGAACTACCCAACAGTCCTCGTCACGTTCCGTGTCGACAAACCGCTACCAATCACATGTCCCAAACCAAACCCATACCAACAGAAACAATGCTTATTGTCACTTTTGCAACATCCCGGGTCATGAGACAAAGGACTGCCGAAAACTCGGACGCTTCCTTCGTGACTACAACTATCCAGTTCAAGGTCCTACGGGTTCGATACCATCAGTTAACTACACGACTGCCTCTCCCACTCCAGGCTCTGCACCGAATCAACTACCGCCTTGGATGTGGGACACCGGAGCATCAGGTCACACCGCACCGAATCAACACTCGCTGCCCGTTCTTTCCGAATACGGAGGCCCCGATGAAATTGTCTTAGGTGATGGTAAATCTCTTCCCATTACACACATTGGTCATACTCAAATCCGCACAAACTCACGACCACTCATTCTAGATAATGTCCTTGTTGTTCCCCACTTACGTAATCATCTTATTTCCGTTGCTAAAATATGTCGTACTAATCGTGTTTCTGTTGAATTTTTCCCATTTCATTTCATGGTCAAGGATCTATGCACGGGGGCGCATCTCATGCGGGGAGTGAACATCAATGATGTTTACTACGGACCTCTTCCTTCGTCTCCTCAAGTTAATGCAATCGGAACAAGATCACCACTCGCGTGGGCATCCTTCATACCAAGTGTTCAAGTCTTTAATTACTAAATTAGGACTCCATTGTAATAAAGTGTCACCCGAGTCGTTTCACTGTAAATCTTGTTCCTTGAATAAAAGTCACAAACTTCCGTTCGGTCAAAATTCGTTTGTTGTCCATAAACCATTGGAACTTATTTATTCCGATGTTTGGGGACCGGTACAAACCTCCATTGATGGTTTCAATTACTATGTTATATTTGTTGATTTTTTCTCAAAATATATTTGGCTATATCCTATGAAGAAAAAATCCGATGTCTCCACGCTATTCCCACAATTTCACTCCCTTGTTGAGCGATTCTTCAAGACACCCCTTGTTTCCTTATTCACCGACAACGGTGGCGAATACATTGCCCTTAAACCTTACCTCACTTCCAAAGGTATCTCTCACTACACGACACCGCCCCATACACCGGAACAAAATGGTGTTGCCGAAAGGCGTCATCGCCATGTCGTCGAAATGGGTCTTTCTCTTCTTCACTATGCTAACCTCCCTCAAAAATTTTGGTCACATGCATTTCAAACTGCTACCTATCTCATCAATCGCCTTCCTTCTCCCATCCTCAACAACAAATCCCCATGCGACGTGTTATTCGGAAAGCCACCCGACTACACAAAGCTTAAACCATTCGGTTGCCTTTGCTACCCATGGCTCCGCCCGTACACCACCTCAAAACTGCAATCACGATCTCATTCGTGCATTTTCCTTGGGTACTCCACCTCTCGCTCAGCGTTCAAATGCTTTGACCCAACCACATCAAAATTGTATCATTCCCGACATGTTGAATTTATTCCCCATATATTTCCAACCTCTCCCACCGAACACCCAAACTCAACGCCACCTCAAAGTTACTCTTTTCCAATTCCCTACAATAATAACCTGAACTCCTCACCTACAAACCATACCTCACCACCTTTTATCTCTCCTTAAACTAAATCCTCTACATCAACCAATCCCCATCCACCTACAACTTCACCCACTCACTCCCTCATGCAACCTACGGACCCACTACCACCTTTCATATCTCAACAAAATATCTCCTCATCCTCACCCATTAACCAATCGCCATCCCCATCTCCAACTACCTCCTTACCATCCATCACTGACCAATCGCCAACCCCAACTCCCACACCTTCCTCTCCATCTAACATTGACCATACGCCACAAACTACCTCCACTTCATCTCCAATAGCAACCAACATCCCAAACTCTACAAACCTACCTCCTGTATCCCCTCCACCGATTAAACGACATCCTAAACCCAACCGCAAATACTTCAATCCTAACTTTATAAACTCTACTACACTTCATCCGTTACCCACCACTCTTGAACCCAACACTCACATCCAAGCCATGAAGGATCCTCACTGGCGACATGCTATGGACCTTGAGTTCAATGCCCTCCTCCAAAATCACACTTGGGAGCTTGTTCCCCGAACCAACCAACATGTCATTGGTTGTAAATGGATCTTTCTTATCAAGCGAAAAGCCGACGGCACCATTGATAAATACAAAGCACGCCTTGTCGCAAAAGGCTTCCACCAACAGTTTGGCAAGGACTACTTCGAAACCTTCAGTCCGGTCACAAAACCTGTAACTATTCGCACTGTTCTATCCATTGCTCTCTCTAAAGGGTGGCCCTTACGTCAACTCGACGTCAATAACGCGTTCCTCCATGGCACTTTACATGAAGATGTCTTCATGATTCAACCACCTGGGTTTGCCAACTCCGAACTTCCAAATCACATTTGCAAACTTCGAAAATCTTTATATGGTCTAAAACAAGCTCCGCGAGCGTGGTACCATGAACTCACTTCCTTCTTACTTCACTCTGGCTTTCGCAAATCTCTCTCGGATCCGTCTCTTTGCATTTATCAACATCGTCATGTCACCTGCTACCTACTTGTTTATGTTGACGATATCGTCATCACCGGTAGTGACACCAGTTTTCTGGAAACATTCATTCGCTCTCTTGGTCACAAATTTTCAATCAAGGATCTTGGTACTCTACACCACTTCTTAGGCATTGAGGTTATCCCTGCACCTCAAGGTCTATTTCTCTCGCAACATCGTCACATACAGGATGTCCTTACCGCCTTTCAAATGGATGGCGCCAAGGATGTTCTTACTCCTCTAAGTGTCTCTGATCCTCTCTCACCATTGGACTCTACTCCACCGATTGATCCCACCCCATATCGTAAACTAGTCGGCTCACTTCAATACTTAGCCTTTACCCGACCTGACATCTCCTTTGCTATAAACAAACTTTCCCAATTCATGCACACACCTAGACAATCTCACTGGCAAGCGCTCAAACGGGTTCTCCGCTATTTGAATGGAACGGTGCACCATGGGCTATACTTACATCGTGACTCTCCCCTTACGCTTCGTGCATTCTCAGACTCTGACTGGGGCGGAATTCACGATGGCGGTCGATCTACTACGGCATACATTCTGTACCTAGGTTCCAACATCATTTCATGGCGCTCATCCCGCCAAAAGTCTGTTTCTCGCTCCTCCATAGAGGCTGAATACAAAGCGGTTGCAAATGCGGCTGCCGAAATCTCATGGGTACAAAACTTACTGCTTGAACTTGGAATCAAACGTCTACACACCCCGCAACTATTTTGTGACAACACGGGTGCAACTTATTTGTGTGCCAATCCGGTATACCACTCCAAAATGAAACATGTTGCATTGGATTATCACTTCGTTAGGGAACAGGTTAATGCTGGCAAACTACAAGTACTTCACATTAGCTCCAAAGATCAACTTGCCGATGTTCTCACCAAGCCACTTCCGAGGACGCCATTCACTTCCATTCGTTCCAAGATTGGAGTATCAAACGGATCCTCCATCTTGCGGGGGTGTATTAACAATAAATAAATTAGTACTTTTATATTTCACATTGAAACCATTATTATATCTTTGTATTCAATGCATATATTTTATATTAGGTAGCTATTATTCTCAATTGAATAGGTCATGATATGTTGTAACAGTTCCACAATTATCTCCTAAATTAGTGTTGTAAATTAGTTTAAATACCCATTGAGGTTAATGAGAATATTGTCTTTCACTCAATTACTTTTATATTTCACATTGAAACCATTAGATTTGTAAGTTGTGGACTAAATGCGTTACAAACTGCAAACCACATGGACCATCCTTGTACTTTTGAAAAGTTACATACCAAATCTAAATTTTGGTTAAACACATGGACTATTGGTATACTTTACTCTATTCTAAAATATTTATTTATTTCACAAATTTTGAAAGTTTATACCCAATTGTTGTTATATATTAGAGGGTTTGTCGATTATGAGGAGGCGTGTGAGCAAAATAGTTGAAGTGTTACAATACGGGACGCAAATTCCAAAGGAGAGATGGATGTTTCATGTAGGTTAGGAAATATATTAGAGTTAATAGCCAAAATGGTCCCTGAGGTTTGCTTACTTTTGCCACTTTAGTCCAAAATCCAAAAATTTTAAATCTGGGTCCCTGAGGTTTGTATTTTGTTGCCATTTTGGTCCAAATTTCAAATTTGGCCAGATTCCCCAACTTAAAACCTTTCATTTTGTCTTTATTCTCAGGGGCATTTTGGTCATTTTAGAATTATTATAACTCAGTTATATATATATAATACCCTAAAACAATTATATATATATATATATACACACACACACACACATACAGTCTTCTTTCTCACTCTGCTCTCTCTCTCTGAACTACCACCCCCACCACCGTATCATCCCCACCACCACCATCCCACTTCCATCCCCGACGGCTTCACCTCCACCCCCGCACCACCACCACTGCACTACCATCACCCCTACCTCATCTTCTTCCCTTCTCTCCCTCTCTCTCTCTCTCTCAAAACCCTAACCCTAATTTATCAAGCCGCACCAGAGCCGAAGCAGATTCAGCAACCAACAATGGTGATTTTTCTTCAATTCTTCTTTTCGTATACACAATTTACTTCGATATTAATCTATTGCTGTTTCAAGCGGATGTTAAGGTCGATGTTGCAGCAGCCGGAGCACCGAAGAAGAGAACGTTCAAGAAGTTCAGTTTCAGAGGAGTTGATCTGGATGCTCTCCTTGATATGTCCAGTGATGAGCTTGTTAAGCTCTTCACCGCTCGTGCTCGCAGAAGTTTCAGAGGAGTTGACGGGTCGAAGGTGGTTGCAGATCTGGTGGAGTGTTAGGGTTTTGACATTTTTGAGAGGTTGTTGACGGTGGAGTTCTGGTGCCGGTGATGAGGGTTTGTGGTTTGGGAGGGTTTGGGTCTGACTTGATTTGTGTTAGAGAGAGAGAGAGAGAGAGAAGAGACAGAGACAGAGGGGTGAAACAGATGATGATGATTCATTGTTGATGGGTGGGTGTTGATGGTGGCGGTGGTGGAGTTCTGGTGGCAGTGATGAGGGTTTGTGGTTTGAGAGGGTTTGGGTCTGAACTTTGAGGAAGATGGCAGAAATGGTGGTGGTTGATAGAACGGTGGTGGTGAAAATGGCATAAAAATGAAATCTGTTTGTGTTTTTTGTTTGAGGTTAAGAGATGAAATCTGTATTCTTTGAGAGAGATCATATGGTGAAAATGGCATAAAAATGACCAAAATACCCCTGCACAAAAGGACAAAATAGGCTGGTTGCAACAGTCAAAAAATGAGGTTTTTGAAATTTGGACTAAAATGGCAACAAAATGCAAACCTCAGGGACTCAGATTTAAAAATTTTGAATTTTGGACTAAAGTGGCAAAAGTGAGCAAACCTCAGGGACCATTTTGGCTATTAACTCAATATATTATATAGGGGAAGGTTCAAATGAAAACACTAGTTATTGTGAAAACTCGAAAACTAATTAAAAAAGTCAAAAAAACATACCAATTTTTTTTGCATACCATTTTTCGTCATTTTTATATGTATAAAAAAAATTGTAGTGCACATGTGTATGTCTACTACAATTTTTTTTTTGAAATTTTTTTATATAAAAAAACCTGCGATTTTTATAAAAAAAATTGATTTTTTTTTTGTGTGTTTTTTAGGTTTTTTTAGTTAGTTTTCGAGTTTTTACAATAAAAGTGGTTTTCATTTGAACCTTCCCCATATTATATATTTAATATTATTTAGATCAATTCTACAATTCGGACAATTTAGATATGTGATATTTAGGGACAAGTAGTCGTGTTTCACTATCCAAATGCAAACCGACTTATAGGGTACATGACAAGAATTGATCCAAAAGTTGATGGGTACTTCAATTTCGATCAGTATTAACGAGGGTCGTTTTGTGAATTTTGATGATATAACATGAACATATATCAAATAATGTTTTCAACTTTAGGGGAAGGATCTACTAAAAAGTAGATTTTGCCTAAGTAGCCTAAGAAGGATTGTGATGATAACATGTGGCACTCCTAATAAGTAGGAATGAAGGGCATTTTGGTCCTTATAAATAGGAGTGAAAATAACATGTGACACCACTTTTGTTTTTTTTAAATACAACAAAAAACATATAGCATAAAAAATATAGTACAAAAAAATATAGCACAAAAAACTATAGTACAAAAAATCTAGTACAAAAAAATATAGCACAAAAAAATATAGCACGAAAAAATTTAGCAAAAAAATGTAGTACAAAAAAATACAGCACAAAAAATTGAGAAAAAAATTAAGATAAAAAAATCCAACACAAAAAATTTGGCACAAAAATATAGTAAAAAAATTCAGCACAAAAAAATGTTATAAAACATAGAAATACAACACATTTTAGTGGGTTTTTTTAGTCTTCATATTTTATATAGCAATATGGTACTCAAATTAAAGATAAAAAGACGCTCGATTTTACGGTGAAATTTTTATGAAAAAATAATATCGTATAAAAAAGTTATGAACGTTTAAAAAATGAGGGTGAAATATGCATGTGGAGAGAGAAAGTCCATAAATATGATTTTGCCAAAATACCTTTGCACTTCTCCTTTCTCCTACACTTTCATCTTAACCATTGATTTGAAAAATGAATTGTTAAGATTCCTTCTCATCCTACTTAGGCAAAATAAACTTTTTATTTGATCTTACCCCTTCAACTTTATATAATATATTTACACTATATTTATAATTATATAGAAAATGATTATTTTAAAAGAAAATTAAATTAAGAAGAAAAATAAGAAAGAATATTATTGTAAAAAAAATAAGTAGTTTCTCTCTTATCTCATTTATTATTTTGTTTAACTAATTAGTTCACACCAAAATCTTTTGACTACAATACACACATCAAAATTTATTCTACATCTATTAAAATTTATCCTATCCATATTGAAAAATGTTTTTCACCATATATTAGGTTGTCTTGAAAGAGTATATTTTTAAAAACGAGTTACAAGTTTAATTGTTCGTGAAAATTGTTTTGTAACTCTTGTTATGGTATGTTTGGCATGAAACTTTTATGAGCTTTTAAGAAAAAGCTCATATTCAATAAAAAGCCTTGTTTGGTTGAAGGAGCTTGAATCTTTTAGGTTAGTAGGTTGAAGCTTTTAGTTGAACGCTCTTACTAGTAGCGTTTAGAAGGAGCTACAAACTTTCAGGGAAAAATGATTTTTTAAGCTCTAAAGATAATTAACTTTTTAATGCACAAACTTTTTAAATTTCTAGTTATGTCCATTTTGGTCATTTTATACATTTTATTAGAAGCTCCATCTACTCTACCAAACACCAAATATATATTAGAAGCTACAGCTACTAGCTACCAGCTACCAGCCACCAGCCACCAGCCACCAGCCACCAGCCACCAGCCACCAACTACTTTTGCCAAACATACCCTTAATCAACTCTTGTGTGGTAGTTCGATTTTGGAGAAACGAGTATGGGTAAGTTTAACTTTTGGAAGTGGGATATGTTAATTTGGAAGAGGGAGATGTTAATATATTTTAGGCGAATTGGAAATAAATAATCTCATCTAACTCAATTTGGTCGATAATAATTTCAAGTCAGTTATTGGCCGATAATAATCCGAACTGTTCAATTTTTTTTAAGTAGTCCGCCGTTAAAATAGCTTAACAGAGTTAAGTTTTTTTTTCGAGTTACAAACCGATGTTTTAGGGCTTTTGATCAGAACGAGGATACGAGTCGATTGATGTAAAACATACCTCGAAATTGTGCTCGAAATGGCTTGATTTTTGTTAATTGGAAGTTTAAACACCCGAATTGAAGCATCGTTTTCGTGGGTTGGGGCAGTATTTCGAGGTAAGTTTTACATCAATCGACTCGTATCCTCGTTTTGATTAAAAGCCGTAAAACATCGGTTTGTAATTCGGAAAAAAACTTAACTCCGTTAAGCTATTTTAATGGCGAACTATTTTACAAAAAAAAATTTGACCATTTCGTATTATTATCGGCCAATAACTGACTTGAGATTATTATAGGCCAAATTGAGTTAGGTGAGATTATTTATTTCCAACTTGCCTATATTTTATAAGAAAGATTTAATAAAGTGAAAAACATATTTGATGAGTTTATTTTAGCGTAAATTGCATTTTACGTTATTTAAGTTTCAGCAAAATTTCAGAAGATATCCTTTAACCAACGAAATTACAATGGATTTCCTTTTGTAATCTTTTTAAATAGAAAGAACGTTGTCTGTAAAGAAATTAGAACATAGAGTACATCTTTGTAATTTGATGCAACTTGAAAAGGATGTAAAATGTAGTTTAACCTTTATTTTATATTATGAACTTTAATTTGAAGAGATATAAAATTACTAATCATATATATTTTTTATTTTATATATTTCCGAATAAGGATGAGCAAATGGTACCAAAACCGAACCGATACCGAAGTTTCCGAACTGAAATATTTTTTAAACTCCCAAAGTTCTAAATGCGAGAATACAATAATTCATACTATTGTCTAATAAAATCCGGGCATGACCCGTTCGTAAAATAAGCAATTCCCTGTTTAATAACATTCAACAATTGACCTACAATGCATTTTAAAAAGGACATAGTAAATTTCATAACACTTTAGAAAGTTTCAAAACGACCATTACAACTAGTGTTTGACAAAAGATTTACAACTTCAAGTTTAGAGTTCATAACTACCAACATAGCCTAATTAAACCAAAATATTGAGCCATTGATGATACATCAATGATTGCGGAAGCGTATAAAGGCGATCAAGGTGTGTTCGGTTCCGAGCGATGCAATAGCATTTAAACTTGAGATTTACCTACAACCATTACAACAAACAACATTAGCGTAATACTCATATTTAAACTAACGCATTAATGAACTTGGTGAACCAATAATCACCATTTAAATTTTTAAACCATACATGACTAAGTCCTTCTTATATTCGACTTTCTTGTTTATGTAACCAACTTCGTTACATCCTTCTCTCCAACTCATTCTATCATAACCCGTTTACACGGAACATTAAGAAAACTTCACTTATTCATTCTCATTCTAACCCGAACCGACCCGTTCATCAAGGACCGTTACGGAGCTCTACTTTCGCGTTCTCATTTTAATACAATGACTACCAATAAGAAACTAATATTTAAAGGAACAAACTACTAATGTTGTTGAATAAACTTGTAAGTAGCAAACTTACCTCGTTCTTGAGCCTTTTGTTGCGAACCGGAATTAGCTCCTTCTTCTTTCACTCCTACACATATTTCATTCTTATTTAGGTTACTTCATTCATTACATAATAATCATATTCATGCATCAATCATCTTCCATATCATATTTTGCAATGTATCAAATACTATATTTTCCTTACACAATTCAACAATTTTCAACCCATTCAAAATCACATAGTTTTTCATATCAAACACATGGTGTGCATACAACATATCAAGCATTATGTACATGTATCGTATGCATAATTTCACTAGATATCATCATAATTCACACAATCAACCATTCTTGCACAAATCATTCATCCTACACATAATAATCTATCAATGTTCTAGTATACATACATTTATTCATAGAAATTACTCTACTTATTCAAATTACATAATCATCATCCTACTAGAACAAGTGGGTTTTCCCCCAAATCTTTAGCAAAATCACATTCAAGCATAATACACCTTCTAACTAATGATTCTAACTCATATATAAACTCAATTTCATACTAATTCATGGATTGGTAAAACCCACTTCATCAAAATGCATAAGAACATAAAATTCTAACTCACCTTAAGTTCAAGACACTTGGATTATAGAGTATTTAAACACATGCATTCGAATTATGCCAAGAATCACTACTAATTTGCTGAAATTGGAGTTCTTTGATGAAGTAGGTTTCTCCCCTTTCTTTTCCCCTGGTCGCGATCCACACCCACACCCAAATACTGGGTTTTTATTTTTTTTAATCAAGTTAATTATCAATACTTACACATTCAACCCCCAAAGTATAAATGACCCGCGGGGTCATAGAAACAAAGGTATTGCCCACACGAGAAAAACGATCAAAATCGTTGACTTTGGTCGTAGTAAAGAAATGATGATGATGATAATCATCATTCATAGTTTAAAAGACTGTCAAGGATGGTCAAATAAAGAATAAAGGTTTGGTTGAATAAAAGCGAGGGCTTCCGCTAAGACAACCAAACAAATTAAAACGAAAACTTGATGTATACCGGAATGCTTGCACTAATAATGACTTCGGTAAAGTACCCGGTTAATGGGTAAGGATTTAAACACATGCGTAAACCGAGAAACGAGAACACGAATTTAAAGTCAAAAGACTCGGATTATGAGTTATGACTAAAAGACCATAAAATTTCGTAAACAGGAATTTTGATAATTATATTCAACTATTTTGAGATTTAACGGGTTGAATAAAGTATAATGCTTGAAGGCATAAGTAAGCGCAAGCCGGATAACGGTAAGCTTGAGACAAATGATTTTCAAACGTAAAAAGAGTGCTTTGACACCAAATATATATTTTAATAAGACACGAGTAAAAAAAAAAGAGTGATCTACGGGATCAACATAACCTTTAGGGTTATAAACAAATGAGAGATCTACGGACTAAAACGACCCACGGGTCATGATTAGAAAGAAGTTATAAGGACTTCGCCCTAAAGAGGTGAATGTCGAATAAAAAATAGCCCGTAAGGCTAAGTGATAAAACCTACGGGTTAGATTGGATAAAGCGAGGAAATCAGTTAAGAATCCCCGCATAAAACTAAGACTGTAAAGGATTAAATTACGGACTGTCAATATCCGGGTATGGATGATTGACACAAGTTAAAGAAAAGATCCTAAAACTAAAACTTCGGTTTTAGTAAGAAATAATGTTTTTACAAACATAAATTCTGATAGGAATTTAAATAGTAAGCATGAAAGATACAAGTCTTGACACTGATAGGCGCAAGATGATATATTCGAAAAGTGATATTTTCAAAAATGAAAGGTTGATACAAATTAAACATGATGTGACACGATCACGGTTAGGAAATGTAATGTGAAGTAAAATCACATTATAACCAAGCGAGTGATAAAAGTAACTGAACTAATAAGACTAGTTAATGAGACCGGTTAAGGTCACCAATTCAAATCAAGAAATTTGGTTTGCTTGTAAGCGGTAGATTCGGTATAGCTGAACCGAATAGATAAATTTGAAAACAAAAGAATTTGTTGCTAAAAGTAAAAGATTTCACTAAAGATCTTTAAACGGGTCAAAATAACGGATTCGTAAGGAATTCGATAGTATATGAAAGCGATGGATATCGCTAAGTTAACTAAACTAGTGGAAATAACGAGATTACGTTATTTTAAGTTGCACTAAGTCATATGAGATACGTAGACAATTAGTGACCAAAAAGATGTTACCATGCTTATCTGGTAATACTAATAATTTGTTAAAAGTATAAGTAATGTTTAAATGATATCTCGGATCAAATACATTGAGTTTAAACTCAATGAATTATGTAAGAAAAGGTTTCGAGGACGAAACCTCTTTAAGGGGGGTAGACTTGTAACACCCCGAAAACGGGTTTGGTAATCAAACCACGTTTATACTAAAAGACGGGTAATTTACCTTTAGTGGTAAAAGAAACCCGGTGAATATTAGGATTCTTAAATAAACAAGAATTTGCTAACTAGGGATTTTAACCTAGTTAGCTAATAGTTTAGAAATAACTTATAATAGGGTTAAAATTAACCAAAGTTATTATAGAAACTAAAGTGGAGGGACCTAAGTTGTAAAACTTGAAACTAGAATTTAATAAAACAAATAAAAATAAACCAAACACCCTAATTAGAGGTGTCTGGTCGATCAAAGAAGAGAGCAGGTCGATCCCCACTCTTCAAAACCCTAGAACTTCACTAAACTTGCAAATTGAAGGTCCAATTCAGTCCAAAATCGAAATTAAAGCATGGATTATTGATCCTCATCACAAGAGGATTAAAAGGTATGTAAAATTTAATGAAAATTCTTAGCTTGAAAATCTCATGAAATTGGGAAATCTGAAAATTTATGATGCATGTTTGTTAATTGCATGGAATAGGAACAATATAGTGTCTAGGAGTAAGCCCTAGACAAGTATATGTTGAAATCATGCTTAGCTCAAGTTATTGTTGATACTAAATTCATGTATGAGATGTTTTTAGGGTTTTGATTGCAAAAAAAAATAGTGTTATGATGTCAAGAACAAGCTTAAATTGAAAGCTGAATTCAAACGATTCTTGATCAGAATTTACAGCCGATTTGTATTGGCTGTAACCTGAACAAAAAGTGATAAAATAATGTGTTTCTTGAGTCTAGAATGTAATTCCAGGAAATATCTTTAAAACCCCACTGGAATCGCATTTTTTCGACGAAAATCGAGCGTTTTATGAATTTTTCCGTATCAAAGGTTCAAGCTGCGTTTTCTGGCAGAAATTGCAGCCCATCACGAATGTCATAACTCAATTTAGGAATTGAGTTATGATCTCAAATTCTTACTGTAGAAAGTTTTAAGCGATTAAAAGAATCGCCAATTGGAATTTCGTCAATCGGATAAACGAGGAATTTTTAATGAATTTTTCCGTAAGCTGCAGTCAGAAGTGACGAATCTGATTGCAGCTTAGTAAATGAATTTTCACGAATTTTTGGTAAAGAGTTAGATCTTGAAATTTTAACTCAAGGGCTAACCCTCCGAGAGGTACGCCACATAAAAAAATCATAATTTTTGAAGACTTGTAAACATGTTAAACAAGTCACCAAAAACAGCCAATTTTCATTGATATGAAATGCCTAAATGAAATCGCGGCTTACTAGTTAGTATGTAAAAATTTGATTTTTGTTAAGAGTTCGGATGAAATATGCCTAAGTGAGTTCAATGAACCAAATGTGCATATGAATATGTTGGTAAGTCAATTGACTTTTAAAAGTCAAACTAACCAATGATAAATTCAAATAGTAGTTTCGACATAGAAAATACGAGAGGTGGAATAGTCGTGAATTGAAATGACTAATCTAACCACCTTGTGAATGATGATAGTTTGTCGCTTAACGAGCTAGGTGGAGGCTTGGGAAAGAAGCGGTCAAACGAATCAAGCACGAGAAGAAAAGCATATTCGGATGCGAGGTAAGTATAGCTTACACTAGTCATATAGTTTAGAATGTCCTTTTGTTGTTTTGATTTCGAACAAGACAAATGGAAAGTTGAGATATGGTGTTTCCGGCGTGTAGTCGTACGGAACAAGATAACCAATAAGGGTAAAATTGAAATTTGGACACTTGTTGACAATAATTATTGGTTTTGAAAGATACATATTTCGTAAGCCTTATTAGGCCAAAAAACGTTAAGAGGTGAATTATAGTTAAAACGACCGTGCGGTGTAAATCGGAACGAGTCGTGTAGACGAGATGGCAATAAGCTTTATCTCGCCAATATTATCGGTCATTTAGACCAACGGGTCAAAAGGTGAAAATATCACTTTTTGACAATATCGACTAATGGTTCGATGAGTTGTTTGATTTCAGAAATAAACATCGAGAGGATATTTACATCGCTATTACTTAGTAGATGTTGAGGCAAGGTACTTAAATGGGTCAATGTAATGATCCGAGCCAGGTACGCATAATAAGATAACTCTCATTTAAATGTAAGGCTAATGAGAGTTAAACGAAGTCTAAAATAAGTTTTTGGTTACCTTAATAGGTAAACCAATTGTTACGGACGATGGTCATTATATTTGTTATAGGTTTCTAACCATTACCAAGAGTTTAATAAGGGTTTTAGCCATGGAAATGGGTTGCATTTGATGGTTTGGTTCGAATTTAAAATGACCCTAAACATGATTTCCGCAGCTTTTTATACGGATTTCGACTAATCTTAAAAAAATCATATAAAATCAACCGTTTATCCGATTTGGGTGTTCTATACCTTTTCGGAAAGCTTATGAAGTAAATTTTTACTGTTTTCAATCATTAGAAACAAATGTGGTTGTTAAATAGGCCAAAAGAATGAATTAAACAGCTGTTCAAAACCTTGAAAGCTGTTTGAAAAATGAAAATATAGTTGCTGTGCTGATTTTATAAAAATCATAGAAAATTCGTTAGAAGGTGTGCCTTATATGCTTGCGAAGGTATTGAAGTTTTCTACGATCCATCTTTGAACATGTTAATCTAGTTCGGACTTTGAATGGGTCATAATGGTCAATTACAGCAGCTGTATAGAAAATCGCTGCACATTAATAATGTCATTATTAATCCAGAAAAAGACATATGATTGCGTATACTTGATTTAGTCATGCCACCGTAAGTTACGGTGGAGCTGATATGATTACGATGGTTACATACTGAGTTACGGTGGAAGGATAGACTTTCAGGGGCTACCGTAACTTACGGTGTCACCGTAAGTTACGGTGGACCCAGAAACAAAGTATATTTTATTTAGTTTAAATTCTCGGATTCGTTTAGACACGTTTTAAACCCCGTATGACTAAAGTATTTCATGTTTATGGAATATAGGTACTTTTGGATGCCGGAAGACGATCAAGCTCAGCGAAGAACCGAACACGATAAAGATACACGCTTCCGCACTTTGCCACGTTGTAAATTTTAAACAACGAAATTGATCACGTTATGTAGAATAACTTATGATTTGTAAAAGTTTTAATAAACCCGTATTTCCAATGTTTATGTAATCTTAATTACATGATTGTTCCTACAAAAATATACGTTAAACCTTGAATAATAAGAACGGGTGTTACACCAATATACCGAGGCCCCAACTTCCCCCGTTTACGGAACCGTATTATACCCTTCCACGGCGAGACCTTTAGAAACACTCGATCCCCTTCTTGAAATTCAATAGGGCGCCTTCTTTTACCCGCATAAGATTTTTGTCGGTCTTGCGCTGCCTTCAAACGAGCCCGTACTTGATCAATCTTCTCATTCGTCATCGCCACAACATCTTTAGGAGCGAGCTCTCGCTGTCCGATTTCTCCCCAGCACACAGGGGTTCGACATTTTCTACCGTACAACATTTCATATGGCGCCATTTGAATACTACTTTGATAACTGTTATTATACGCGAACTCTACCAACGACAAATGGTCGTCCCAGTTACCCCCAAAATCTATGACACAAGCCCTCAACATATCTACTAACGTTTGTATAGTTCTTTCTGACTGTCCATCCTTCTGTGGATGGTACGCGGTACTCAATCGCAAGTTTGTGCCCACATCTTCATGAAATCTACGCCAAAACCGAGACGTGAATCTCGTGTCACGATCCGACACGATAGACACGGGTACTCCGTGACGAGCTATTATTTCATTCGTATCGAAACGAACCCAACTGAACTGATACTAACTTAGTTACCGCCACATAGTGCGGGAGAAAACCCACTAGTTTATCTATACTATATTATAATGCATGAGGGAGAGGTATTTTAAGATACCAAAAAAATAAGAACTTTTCCCCTCTTTATTTATAGAAAGCCCCCTAAAATTAGGATAATTTGGTCTTTTAAACACTATTTATTTTTTAGTCCCTAAACTTATTACACTTAAACCCCTAAGGTTTTAACAAAATTATAGATAATTAGTTACAATTCACCCTTCTACAACAAACTTATAATTTTTTACGCATTATTGACATATCTTATAAACTATACTGTTTAAAAAAATCCAAAGATAGCATGACGACCTAAACATTTTTGTTGACGTTTTAGTAGTTGTCTTATTCAATATCGATGCACGGATTAAAAGGTACAAGTCGATAATGCTTTAATGTACAAGTAATTAATATTTGTGATCTAATGTGCCTAATCTACAAAGATGGGCTCCATCTATGCAAACAAAAACAAAAAGAATTAAAAGTACCGTAACATACAATGAAGATATTATGTGTCACATTTTATTTTATTAAAACTGCCTAATATCTATACTTAGATATATCTTATAAAAAACTTAAAACTAACCACAACAAACTTCCTAAATAGAGGTGTGGCAAATCTAAAATTAAACCCTAATGCACTTCTATAGTTACTACTATAAATACATAGCAGGATACCCCTATATCTATTGCTAAACAAAGTTTAAAAAATGGATACAGTTCTGAATTCAATTGTTGCGAAAAAACAAGCATGCGAGATTAAAAAATCTAAGGTCAGTTCTGTTATATCGCAACAGTGAATAATTGTTTTCTTTTATTTGCTTTTATGTGAATGTTAACTTATTTGATTTTTCAGGTTCAGTTGCATGATGAAAATGCCAATTTAAACAACCCATTTGTCGAACAAGCTTCTAAGGTATTGATTTTGCTGGTTTTTAAGTATTATTTTTGTGTATATCTTCATATTAACATGTTTGTTATGTTATTATATGTGTGTTTTATTGCAGGATGATGGTGATAAAGATATTGATATTATTTCTTATGGTGCAATGTTTAGTCCATACAAGTCTAATCTTCAATGTGAATTTAGTGAAGAGGTAATTTTAAGGTTTATTTATTTTTTTTAACTTTTGTATTCAATTTTTGTCCTTTTTAAGGATCGAAAGTTTGAGACTCAAAGGAAGAGATCCAAGAGACTCTCTGAATGGAAATGGATTGAGGTTATTAATTTAGACGATTCTGAGGCCAATAACAAAGAAGAGGAATTAGAAGATACTATCAATTCAAGCAAAATCCAGAAAACCGATTAAAAATACCTCGAGTGTCAATTCAGAAGCTGAACAGATTTCATGCTGTCTATTATGAAATTTATCAAGTGTTTTTATGTTTTTTTTCATTTTCAGTTGTTATATTTGACCTAGATGTATGAATAAAGTTTATTTTATATTTGAACTTTATTTTTGGTGTTAATACAATGCAGTTATTGACCATATTAATAAAGTTCAAAATAAAGTTAGTATCCTAAATTTACAAGTCAACTGAACTTATATAAGTTAATATCCTAAAGTTGCAATACATAGATATTGTAGTTAGATATAGTCAAACTAAAATTATAAAATATTGCAGTTATTCTTGGATATTAATATAATAATTTGTATTTCTTAATTAAAAGTTAATAAACTTTAAAACCGAACTTACTATGATATAACCTTAATAAAAATATAAACTCTTGACACCCTATTTTTTATAAAAACGGTTTTTAAAATTTTATAAAAATATAAATTTTATATATATATAAAAACGAAATTTAACAATTAAAGTTAAAAGTGTAAAATATACTTACGAGTCAAATACTATTTTTTATTTTTATAAAATCAAAAATTTTAAACTTAAAGTTTATTGGATGAGTATCATGTGGATATTTTAAAAAAAGTTATGAATTTTAAAGAATAAAATTATAAAATTTATCATTTAACCAACAAAATAAACTTACTTTACAACTATAACAACTTATCTTTTATTTTTTGTCATTTGATCATTATTTTTTATTAAAAAACGAAACCGTACATGTGTAAAACAATTTTCTTACTTTATTTATAAACAAAACATATTGTTTTTATAAAAAATAATTCTTTTATAAACATTTTTATAACAAGTAATATAAATAAAATACTCCAGAAATTTACAATCTTTACTAAATAAATACTAAATTGTGTTGCAATTTTTTAGGAATTATAAGTTTAACTATATTGTTATAGATAATATTAGTCAGTTCTAGAAGTATTCTTTATCAACTTGACTAGATACATAGTAGATTGTGTTGCATATTTTTAGAGATTATAAGTTAAAAGTAGATTCATATAGATAAGATTAGTTATGAACTAAAACTTTGAAATTAGTATGATATAAAGTTAATAAAGATATAAACTCTTAACATCCTATTTTTTTTATAAAAAACAGTTATTGAAATTTTATAAAAATAAAATTTTTATATCTGTAAAAAACCGAAATGTGCAACGAAAAAGACAAAAAAATAAAATACAAGTTGTTATAA
Organism: Helianthus tuberosus; assembly: GCA_030545235.1. Lineage (NCBI taxonomy): Eukaryota > Viridiplantae > Streptophyta > Magnoliopsida > Asterales > Asteraceae > Helianthus > Helianthus tuberosus. The sequence continues at coordinate 2,105,305 of JARYGA010046105.1, forward strand.
TTGTAAAGTATGTTTATTTTATTGGTTAAATTATAAAGTATAATTTTATTCTTTAAAGTTCATAACTTTTTCTAAATATCTACATAGTACTCATCCAATAAACTTTAAATTTAAAATTTTCGTTTTTATAAAAATGAAAAATAGTATTTGACTCGTAAGTACATTTTAGAGCTTTAACTTAAAGTTATATAAAAAATGGGATATTTCGGTTTTTTACAGATATAAAATATTTATATTTATCATTTAACCAACAAAATAAACTTACTTTACAACTATAACAACTTATCTTTTATTTTTTGTCATTTGATTATTAACTTTTTATTAAAAAACGAAACCGTACATGTGTAAAACAGTTTTCTTACTTTATTTATAAACAAAACATTTTGTTTTTATAAAAAAATTTCTTTCATAAACATTTTTATAACAAGTAATATAAATAAAATACTCCAGAAATTTACAATCTTTACTAGATAAACACTAAATTGTGTTGCAATTTTTTATGAATTATAAGTTTAACTATATTGTTATAGATAATATTAGTCAGTTCTAAAAGTATTCTTTACTAACTTGACTAGATACATAGTAGATTGTGTTGCATATTTTTAGGGATTATAAGTTAAAAGTAGATTCATATAGATAAGATTAATTAGGAACTAAAAATTTGAAATTAGTATGATATAAAGTTAATAAATATATAAACTCTTAACATTCTATTTTTTCTTTTATAAAAAACAGTTATTGAAATTTTATAAATTTTTTTTTATATCTGTAAAAAACCGAAATATGCAACGAAAAAGACAAAAAAATAAAATATAAGTTGTTATAATTGTAAAGTATGTTTCTTTTATTGGTTAAATTATAAAGTATAATTTTATTCTTTAAAGTTCATAACTTTTTCTAAATATCTACATAGTACTCATCCAATAAACTTTAAATTTAAAAGTTTTGTTTTTTTATAAAAATAAAAAATAGTATTTGACTCGTAAGTACGTTTTAGAGCTTTAACTTAAATTTGTATAAAAAATAGGATATTTCGGTTTTTTACAGATATAAAATATTTATATTTATCATTTAACCAACAAAATAAACTTTCTTTACAACTATAACAACTTATCTTTTATTTTTTGTCATTTGATTATTATTTTTTATTAAAAAATGAAACCGTACATGTGTAAAACAGTTTTCTTACGTTATTTATAAACAAAACATTTTGTTTTTAGAAAAATTATTCTTTTATAAACATTTTTATAACAAGTAATATAAATAAAATACTCCAGAAATTTACAATATTTACTAGATAAATACTAAATTGTGTTGCAATTTTTTAGAAATTATAAGTTCAACTATATTGTTATAGATAATATTAGTCAGTTCGAAAAGTATTCTTTACCAAATTGACTAGATACATAGTAGATTGTGTTGCATATTTTTAGGGATTATAAGTTAAAAATAGACTCATATAGATAAGATTAGCTAGGAACTAAAAATTTGAACTTAGTTTGATATAAAGTTAATAAAGATATAAACTCTTGACATCCTAACTTTTTTTATAAAAAATAGTTATTGAAATTTTATAAAAATATAAATTTTTTATATCTGTAAAAACCCGAAATATCCTATTTTTTATATAAATTTAAGTTAGAGCTCTAAACGTACTTACGAGTCAAATACTATTTTTTTATTTTTATAAAAACAAAAATTTTAAATTTCAAGTTTATTGGATGAGTACTATGTAGATATTTAGAAAAAGTTATGAACTTTAAAGAATAAAATTATACTTTATAATTTAACCAATAAAATAAACATATTTTACAATTATAACAACTTATATTTTTTTTGTCTTTTGTTTATTAATTTTTGTAAAAAACAATATTTTTTTGTCTTTTGATTATTAATTTTTATAAAAAAAAACAAAACTTTTACATATGGGTAACACTTATGACATATATCCACCACAATAATGTTATCATAAATAATATACGAATAAGAAAACTAACAGAAACGAGTGGCGCAATGCAAAGTGTCGCCCCCGCCGCATCGCGCGGGCACCCTACTAGTATTATATTATGCTCCGCTCGAAGTATAAAGATTAAGCTTGAGTTCATTTAATTAGACTTTGTTAAAAATTTAGTAAACCAATATCGAGTAACACATAAACAACTTAACTGGCTAACTCGTTTACACCTTTATACGTTGCTTTCAACCATACGTTCATGACTACCCATATCGATGGTATAAAAATAATTAATCATGAGTTTAGAAATTCGTTTAGGACAACTAAATCTAGCCAATAAATTTTTTAGAGTAAATTGCTAAAATCGTCTATGAGGTTTGGGTATGTTTGTCATTTTCATCCAAAACAACTTTTTTGTACTATATAGTCCTTCATTTTTGGGATTTTTTTGTCTTTTTCATCCAAATGTCTGATTTTTTTTTTTTGCCAAAATTGTCCATGAGATTTGGGATTTTTTGTCATTTTCATCCAAATGTTTGATAGAAAAAATAAAACATTTTAGATGTTTGGATGAAAATGATAAAAAATCCCAAAAGTGAAGGACTATATTGTACAAAAAAGTTGTTTTGGCAGAAATTGACAAACATGCCCAAACCTTAGGGACAATTTTAGCAATTTACTCATTTTTTTAAGACCCATAAGTATTTGTTTCAAAATGATGTTAGATGGTTGCAAAATTAAAACACATGATATTACATAATTGGTATGGAATTTAATTAATGGTTTATAGTTGAAATTAGAGTAAATTACGTTTTTGGCACCGGTGGTTATATCACTTTTACTATATTAGCCTAAAATAATAATTTTTAACATATCTGCCCTATGGTCTCTATAACTAACCATTTTGGCCCCTAAGTCTAGAGATCATGGGGGCCAAAATGGTTAGACTTAGGGGCCAAAATGGTTAGTTATAGAGACCACGGGGACAGATATGTTTAAAATTCTTTTTTTGGGCTAATATAGTAAAAGTGATAAAACCACAATGGCCCAAAAACGTAATTTACTCGTTGAAATTATGATGAGTAGCAAAGGGTATTGGTAGGAATATAAAGTATAAATGACAAACAAGTGTTTTGAAAGTGATGAAATTGTAGCTAAATGTGACATATTCTGAAATATGATCCAAGATAGTGAGACAAGGAAATCATGAAATTGTGGACACCAACTTCATTTCGAAATTGGCTTCGTATGTCACAATACGACGTGTGTGTCCGTTGTTTTGGAGGCATGTAGGACCATTCACATTTATTCCTCCTTAACCACTCTATCTTTTTACGTTAGACGGTGAAACTAGTTGGTTACTCAAGTTTAGGAACCAAATCATGTATCTTTTTAGTATGTATATAAAAGGTTTAGGTTGATTTTAAATATTATTTTAAACAAACCTTTTTTTGGAAAAGAGTATAGAGTAAACATGTTTAGAGAAACTATAATATTTTGATCGGAGTTATCATGGTTGAGTACTTGAACTTATTAGTAGTTAAAAGTTTTTTTTTATGTTTTCCCGAAAACTAGAATCACAATTGAAAATGTCATAAATTTCTTTTACATCTAAAAGTGTTAATCTTTTAAGGAAATTTAAATTTAAAAAATTTTAACTTTCACCTATTTGTTGAGATTAATCTCAGCTCTGGAAATGTTTACAGACAATCCAAACTTTAACGTATACACTCCCCCGATCATCCCATACTAACTGAAGGTTAACCCCGTCTGCTTTTCGATGGCATGTATTCTTGATATGAGGTAAATGGAGAAAAATACGTTTAAAGTATTTATTGATTTGGGTTTAGTCCTAGCTTATAGGTAATAGTTGAGATTATTAAAATCCAATTTCGGCCAATGAGCTATAGCTCAATTAGCATTGGAGGGGAAGTGAAGATTTGAGTTTCAGGCCAGATGTCTCAAGTTCGAATTTGATTCCAACCGGGTGTTGCCGCAGTGGGCTTTGGGTGGCCGGTTTTCCCCGAAACTGGTGATGGTGGGTTTGAGGTACCTAGCACTATCTGCGATCGCAGGCGTGTGTGGTCATCTTTTGTCATTGAGTTACCCAGATAGCCGAACATTTATTTTGTTGACCATTAAAAAAATTAAAATCCAATTACCCGTCTTTTGAACATTTACTTCTAAAACTATCAAGAAATAACTTCAACTAATATACGTTGTATTAAATTTTAGAGTAAACTACGATTTTGGCCCCTGTGGTTATATCATTTTTACCCTATTCGCCCAAAATAGAATTTTTTAACATCTATGCCCCCATGGTCTCTATAACTAACTATTTTGGCTTCTGAATCAAACTCAACCCATTACCTTGGTTAATTAATTGTCACATATAACTCACATGATGGGTATATTAGTAAATTCACCTCCCTAAAGCATGTCAATTACATATTTATTTTCATTTAATTATATATAATATCAAATAACTTGTTTTCATTTAAATATTAGGTGTGTATGTTTAATATAATATATACATAGTTAATGTATATAATAACTAGGGTTGTTCATGAGCCGAGCTAGGGCAAGCTCGGGCTTGGCTCGATTATAAACTGAGCTGGCTCGGCTCGGATTTGAAACCGAGCTGAAAATCTAAGCTCGGGCTCAGCTTGGTTTTAAACCGAGCTGGCTCGGCTTGGTTTGGCTCGATTTTAAAAATAAAAATTAATACATATCTCCCAAAATTCAGTAACTAAAATAATATTCAATACTTTAGAAGAACATATTCAAAATAAGTTCAACCTAATACATTACAAGCCAAAATCACGTTCAACAACGCAAAATAAGTTTTATATTTCAAGTAAATACAATATTTGTTCATTAGCACAACAATCAACCTTTAAATATGTCATAGATATCAAACTTGAAGCCTAAATACATGTAAAGAATAATCATGTTTTTGTAATATATTATACGTATATAAAAATAAAATATATTATAAGTAAAATAATTCGAGCTAAGCCGAGTCGAGCTACCAAGCGAGCCAAACCGAGCCAATTTGGCTTGTCACGAGCCGAGCCGAGCTAGACTCACTTTCGAAGCGAGCCGAGCCGGCTCGGCTCACTTTCAAACCGAGCCATATCGAGCGAGCTTTTTCCAAGCTAAATCCGAGCGAGCTTTGAGCAAGCTCCGAGCCGCGAGCTTTGAACAGCCCTAATACAACAACAACAACAACCATACCCAGTAAGTCCCACGAATAGCAGAGCTATTTATAGGGTCTGGGGAGGGTGGGATGTAGACAGACCTTGCCTCTATCCATAGGGATAGAGAGGCTGCTTCCAGAGAGACCCCCGGCTCGAAAACAATATAATACGTTCAGATCCCCAAATTCACCACCACCCACACTACCGCCATAGCTACTTCTACCCCTCACCTCCACCACCTTCATCCCTCGGATTATTCAACCCTTCCCCAATTCATTTACTGTAAGCAAGAATAAGTGTTCCTACGAAACCCAATTTCATTTTCAACCCTAAAATCCATCCCCTAAATCTAACCACAACCTCTGCCAAAAATTGAAACTTACATAATCTCACTCAACAGATTTGCAGTCATCCATCCCTAAAACAGTAAAACCTCCAATTTTCATCCACCAAATTGTTCCTATTTCAGTGTATGAGCAAGACGTCGATTGGAAAATCGACGATGCGACGGCGGTAATACAAATAATGTTGTTTGAAGAGGCGTTTCGGCGACGAGTTGTTACTGAGTTGGGATTTTGAATCGTTACCGGTGGTGGTGGGTGATGGTGGTGGTGTGGTGGTGCTGGGTGATATTGTTGTGTGGAGTTTGAGTTTAGAAGGAGAAAGACAGAGGGGTGGCGGTTACAGGTGGCATGTGGTGATGGCGGACATTGGAGGAGGTGGAGGAGTAACTGTTAGTGGCTGTAGTTGGTTTCTTGGTGAAGGATTTGGTGTGTGTATATGTGAGACTTCTGAACAATATGCAGATCACCATGTGTGAAATTAGGGTTTGAGAGGGAACGGTGAAGAAGATGAAGTGATAAAGAAAAGGCTAGGGTTTTGTTTATAAAGTCAGTAAAGTAGGAGGTGAATTTACTAATATACCCATCATATGATTTGCATGTGACTAGACCTGGAAAACGGGTCGGGTCGGGTCTGGTCATGGGTCAAAACGGGTTCGGGTCAAAACGGGTCAGTTAAAAAATGGGTTGTTTTGGTTCGGGTCGAAACGGGTTCGGGTCGGAACGGGTTCAGGTCGGAGCGGGTTCGGGTCAAAACGGGTCCGGGTCAGAACGGGTTTCGTGTCGGGTCGGATAAAAAATGCTTTTCAGCACTTTGGATCAAATTGGTCACAGCTTTTAAAATGCTTTTCAATGTTCTCTCTGTAAGCTCCATGTCATCTTGAAGCTGCAGAACGTACTGGCTAAGATTTTTATCGCATTCTAGTTGAGAAGGAGTTTCATCTGACACATTATATGAGGCAATGGACATGACCTTTAACGACTTCCAGCAATGAAAACAACACATGACACCAATTACAAAGAAAATTGGGATCAACGCTATCATCTTACATGCTACCATAACTGTTTTCTGGATTCGTATAGACAAACTCAAAATCAGGACCTTTAGATACCGGAAGACAATAACAAACACATCCAAATGATCAAAACTTAAACAAATAATAAACAAAATCAAACAAAAAACAACCTACCAGTAGACAAAATAACTCTTCAGAAGGCACCGAAACTCCTGTACGAACCACAAAACGACGTCCTCGAACTTTCAAATCCTGTACGGTATCGGTCGGAACGGTTCGGTTCAAAACAGTACTTGTCGAAACGGTTCGGTTCGACACGGTATTGGTTGAAACGGTACCCGTCGAAACGGTTCGCGTCGAAACGGGTCACGTCGGTTCGAAACGGTATGGGTCGAAACGGTTCGCGTCGAAATGTTTCGATTCCAAACGGTACGGGTCGAAACGGTACGAAACCCGTCCCGACCCGAAACTCGTCTCGTGCGGAAACTCGTGTCAGCCCAAAACCCGTTGCGATCCGAAACCCGTCCCGTGCAAAAACCCGTGTCGGCCCGAAACCCGACCCGAACCGACCCCGTTCCGATCCAAAACATGCGTCGTGCCTAAACCTGTCTCGGCACGAAACTCAATTTGAACTGAACCCGTTTCGTGCCGTAACCCGTGTCGTGCAGATAGTTATGCCGGCTCGAAACCCATTCCGATCCGAAACCTTCCTCGTTTCTTTAAGACACTAACCCACATCGACCCATTTTCTTTAATGTTGTCGACCCGCTTTGACCCGAAAATAAAAAAATGAAATTTTAAGTGACCCATTGTGACCCATTTAGTAAAAATATCTAACCCAAACCAACCCATATAATTTTAAAATCAACCTAAATTGACCCATTTGGAATGCTTTGGGTCAAGATTGCCCCCTCTACATGTGACAATTAATTAACCAGTGTAATGGGTTGAGTTAAACTCAGGGGCCAAAATAGTTAGTTATAGAGACCATGGGGGCACAAATGTTAAAAAAATTCTATTTTAGGCGAATAGGGTAAAAGTGATATAACCACAAGGGCCAAAATTGTAATTTACTCTAAATTTTATCTAGAGAACTATGCTATTGAGTAAATTGCCATTTTAGTCCCTGAGTTTTAGTCCAAGTAGTTTTTTTCTTCTCTGGGTCTCTGACTTTTCTTTTTTTCTTGCCATTTTGATCATATTGTCTTAGTCTAAAACCAGGTTATAATCAGGGGACTTTTTGGCATTAAATTATTATGAGATTTATAAATCATATTGCAAACTACCCCTGGTTATCACTACACAACAGTTATGCCAAAAATACTCCTGGTTATAACCAGATATTTAGACTGAGTTAGGCAATTTGATCAAAATGGCAAGAAAATGGAAAAGTCAGGGACCTAGAGGAGAAAAAAAAACTATTTGAACTAAAATGACAATTTGGACCAAACCTCAGGGACTAAAATGGCAATTTACTCTATGTTTTTTCTGCTCGAAATAAATATAAAACAATATATTCATCTTGTCAATCGGTGATGATTAGTGATGGATTTAAGAATAATAACATGAAAAATATAGGAGTTTAATTAGTTAAATATGATAAACATAAGAGTTTAATTAGTTAAAGATAAATTTGTATAAGGCAATTAGGGAGATGCCTTTGTTTGCTTGTCAACTTAAAAAGAGAATCTCACCCACAATATTAAAGTTGGTTAAACATGCGTGCACCCTATGCAAATTGTAAGGTCTTTATCTATATGGGCTTGCAACCATCAATGAAGAGGTTATGATCGAGAAAAATTGGTGTTGGTTAAGCCGTCAACCCCAAAATACTTATATTTTGAAAGACCATTTTGCATGCTTCTAACTTATTTCCAAATTAAACAATTATTACTATAAAGTATGTTATCTTTTGTGTGTGAACCAAAAATCTTGTATATGAATCGCCTACTTTCATATCATCGAGTCAAATAAGTGGTTATCTTATACGTACACGATTGGCAAGGGACGGACCTTCACCTAACTGAGGGCTTTGTGGGAGGGCACCCCCTAAAAAAATCTTTTTAGTGTATTTTATAGGTTAAAATCCGATCACACCCCTCTAAAATTTGGTTGAACCTCTCGTTCACTCATTCATAAAATAATTTCTTGATACGCCGCTAAATATTTATAACGAATTGTGAATTAGTTGTCTAAAATGGCTTAAAACGAGTTGTTCATGGAATTCAACATAATCCATAAAGAACGTGTAAGATGTAAATAAACTCTGTCTCATCTTTTCTATGATCTTGAAGTTTGACTTCGTTTACTATTTAACTATTTTAATTTATATATATAGTTGTTTTATATATTTATAGCTAAATATATAGCAAAAAATAAAAATTAATATTTTTTATTATGGTTATATAATATAGAGTATGAGTTGGCTACAAAGACAATTTTTCCTACAAATGGTAGGAAACGACCACATGATAACATGTGACAAGGAGTTATTTTAATGAAAATGACAAGTAGGTAATTTTATATTTATTCTATTTATAGTATATATTTATTATAACTAACGCATGAGAAATTTAAGGAAACCAAATATCACATTGAAACCGAATTGATAGTTATCATCATCATCATCATCACCACCACCATTATGGCATTATCATCATCATACTCAGTAAATCCCACCAATAGCCAGGGGCGGACCCAAGCCCACCCCAAGGTGGGCGGACGCACCCCCGGGGGGAAAAAAATTAGGGCTAAATTCCGTCGAAAATCCCGTCGGCACCCCTTGGAATTTTTCGTCCGCACCCCTTGGAATTTTCGACCGCACCCTTTGAAATTTTTCGTCCGCACCCCTTAGGTAAAAAGTGTTATTGATTTATATTTTAAATTTTTTTTAGTAAACTCTTATTTTTAAAAAAAATATACTACCTAAATTATATAACTTTTAATACCTAACCAACTAAACCCAAATACCCATACCTTTACCCACTTATAATCCTAACTAGCTAGCCCACTAAGCCTTAGCCTATTAACCAAACCAAACAATATTTCAAACTATAATAAAATAATTAAAGCCCAAAACCTTAAGAAATTCTATCCCGTTCTCTCTCTCTCTCTTGCGTCCCTGCGCTGCCAACGAACAACATCACCCAACGACAACAGTCCAGCAGCCGGCGACCACCGTAACCAGCCACCATACCACCGTCGTTCGACACCAAATCTAACCGGAATCCGAACACGGGTAAGTTTCTTTGTTATTTTGATGATTTTGGTTGATATTATAGGAGAAAAAAGGGTAATAAAGTTGTTAAATAGGTTTGAAATTTTGTGTGTTTTGACGTTGTTTATGGTTGTTTAGATGATTTTTAGGGTGATTATGTTGTTTATATATTTTTAGGGTGATTACAACTTACGTTATGATTTCTAGGGCTTGAATAGTAGAAAATTAAAATTGAAACATTATGTTATGGAGCGATGAACTTATGTTATATAGAGAAAGAATTGCTTAATAAATTAGCTTTAGATAATGTTTTGGATAGATTTCAAAAAAATGAAAACCCGTAGGGCGTCGACGTTTTAATTATGTTTGTAACAAGGTTTGACATGTTTTTGATGATTATATAAATTTAGTTTGATGTTCGTTTGTTTTACATGACCCAACCCGACCCGATACGAACCGATTTTTTTACTTATATACCTAGGGGCCTAAAATTTTTAAAAATGTTCCGCACCCCCATGGAAAAATTCCTGGGTCCGCCACTGCCAATAGCACAGCTAAGGTAGGGTCTGAAAAAGGTAAGATGTAGACAGCCTTACCTCTATCCCGTATATTAGGATCGATTCATTGTTTATCATTCAAGTCACAATTCTTCTTCTTCTTCTTCTAAAGTGGTTTGCTGAAAAAAAACCATGGCGTCACAGTGTGTTTTATCACTAAAACACACTACTATGAACACACCTAATATCCAACATCAAGTGCAGTAAAACCCAGTATCCAACATCAAGTGCGGTAAAACACAATAGTATGATCAAACTCTAAAAAACACGTTGTTTTCAACAAAACATACTGAATACATGTACATGCAGGATCTAATCACAATGTAGCTTTAACACATCAATCCTTAAAACAATATCAATGTAAAAAACATCACCTTTACCAAGTTAGGCACTTGTTCAGTTGTTCGTCACATTGTGTTTTATCACTAAAACACACTACTATGAACACATCTAGTATCCAACATCAAGTGCAGTAAAACACACTACTATGATCAAACTTAAAAAACACGTTTTTAACAAACACACTGAATACACATATATGTAGGATCTAATCACAATGTAGCTTTAACACATCAATCCTTAAAACAATATCAATGTAAAAAACAACACCTTTACCAAGTTAGTCACTTATTCGTCACATTGTGTTTTATCACTAAAACACACTACTATGAACACATCTCGTATCCAACATCAAGTGCAATAAAACACAATACTATGATCATCTCTTACGCTAGTATTTTATGCCGAATTTGTAATCTTGATCCATGATTCTAGCTAATTTTGGTATGCGAAATGGTTATCGATAGTGGGTTTTAGATATAGAGAAGGAAATGTGCGAGATTATGGGAGGTGTGTTATTTTTGACAGTTATTCGATTGATTTAAAACAGGTAAATGACCAGACTACCCCTAACCTATTATAACAATTAATTAATGACACACAAATATTACAAAAATGCCACCAACTTGATCTCAGCCATTAAATACACCCATCCAATGGGTAGGATCGCTTCTTACACTTTGTAGGAAAAACACACTTAGCGCATGAACCCCACTCATATAATATAATATCAATATTATTTTTGAACGACATAATTATTAATTAACCTTGTTAGGCATGAACTTGTTTATTAAACAAACTCCGACTTGAGCTTGAACTTATCTCAAATTTATTTTAGTTTGTCTTGGTTTAACTATTTTTTATAATAATAACACTAGCTCCTACTCTATTACACCAATAATTTTAAATTATTTTCTCTTGCGGATCATGAGTTAGGATAAGGATAAATTCCTTTATATTAAATTTAGAAAAAAAAAAGATGAACATTCATAAATAGCTCATGGATACATACATATCCATCTATTCTTGGAATAAAATGATAAAGTGATTAACTAATATCATTATCAATTCACCATCTCAAACATCTCATTAACCAACTTACCATCTTTTCCAAGAATAAACAATCTATGAATACAAGTTTTGGTTTGCTCATGAACAAAAACACCAAAAAGCAGAAACCGATCAATACTCGATGTTTTTAGCACCACGGATAAATTTTTATATAAGGGACAACTGTCTAGCAGTACTTATGTGTTGGATAAGGCTTTTTCTTTTCAAGTGATGGAGATTTAATCCTCGCGATGAACGAAAAAATGTAGTTTAACTGTAGAAGTAGAGAGAGTGTAAGCCGTCATTCTAAAAATATATAAATTTAAGAATAACCAGTTTTTGTCAATTACCTTCTAAATTAATAATGGGATATTGAATCTAAATTACTCAAACTTTCACCAATTGGTCGTTAACACTCCAACTTTCAATTCATACCACAACACTATCATCTTTTAACTTATTTTCCCCTGGCACTCCCAAACTAATTAAACCCTAACCCAATTAGTTTTTTTTTTTTTTGCTAATGTGACACTTTATTTGATGACATGGCCTTTTTTTGCCGACATGGCAACTAATGTGGCATTTTTTTGTGACGTGATAGCTGATTTGGCACCTGACATGACGTTTTTATGACGTGGCAGCAGACGTGGCAGCACCTGACATGACGTTTTTATGACGTGCTATCTTACGTCAGCTAACTGTGTTAGAGTTCAGTTAGTTAGGGAGTGCCAGAGGAAAATAAGTTGAAAGTCGGGAGTGCTGTGAAATAAATCGAAAGTTAAAAGCGCTATCGACCAATTGACGAAAGTTGAGTTTATTTAAATCTAATAAGTTATTAATAAAATAAATGTTATATTAATTTCAAGTAGGATTTAGAATTTGCCAAAGCTATTTTCCGGGTAGGAAAGAAAGTCATAGCTTGTTGGTGCAGTTGTCTGTCGACTACATCTTAGTTCGAGTCTTAGGCTAGGGCTGATTGAAGAGTGATTGGAAATCAAGAAACAGAGTCTGGTTCGCTTTTATGTCATTGTTTTAGTCTGGTCCGCTCATAGGGTAATAGTCTGGTCCGCTTATGTGTCACTTGTCTGGTCCGCTTATACGGACATAGGAGGTCAGCTTTTATGTCAGGTCAGCTTTTATGTCTGGTCCGCTTTTACGGACATGTCCATAAAAGCGAACCAGATAATCTATATATAGGGGACCATATGAGCAGATCTAAGTGTGTGTTTTTGAAGGTGTAACGGCGAAGCCCTGCCAATTTGTCTCCGGATCTTGTAAATTGTTAACAGATTAATAAACGAGACGTTAAGTAGTGAAATCAAGCTTTACGAAGACCGAATCAATGAATTCCGCCTCTGATTCTGTCTAAGCACTCTTCTGATTGACTCGTCAGGTCGTCAAACGTTCCTACAAGTGGTATCAGAGCTCAGGAGGAAGAGTTCTTACCGTTTAGCTCGATTTTCGCTCAAAAATTCTGATTTCTACACCTTCTTTTTCTGTTTCAGACACTTCCAACGGTCAAAATTTACTGAAAATTTCAAGGATTGTGCGCAATAGTACATAGACAAACCCTTGAAAGTTTTGGACTGAAATATGGACTAAAAATCGGTTAAAAACTGTGGTTCGCTTTTACGGTTATCGCGAGTTTCAGATCTGGAATAAGTTTCTGGTTCGATTTTTAGTACATCTTATTGATCTGGTCCGCTCGAACGATCATATTCTAAACCGCTCGAACGAACAAGTCTGGTCCACTCGAACGAACAAGTCTGGTCCACTCGAACAAACAAGTCTGGTCCGCTCGAACGAAAAAGTCTGGTCCGCTCGAACGAACAAGTCTGGTCCGCTCGAACGAACAAGTCTGGTCCGCTCGAACGAACAAGTCTGGTCCGCTTTAAGTGACAAGTCTGGTCTGCTTTTGTGACAAGTCTGGTCCGCTTTTGTGACAAATTCTGGTCAGCTTTTACGGACAAAGTCTGGTTCGCTTTTACGGACAAATTCTGGTCAGCTTTTACGGACAAATTCTGGTCAGCTTTTACGGACAAATTCTGGTCAGCTTTTACGGACAAATTCTGGTCAGCTTTTACGGACAAATTCTGGTCAGCTTATTCGGACATTGAGTAGGTTAGCTTATTCGGACGTTGAGTAGGTTAGTTTATTCGGACACTGATTAGATTCACTCATTTGATCGTCACTACATATTTGTCGAGTGTATTCGAACGATGACAGAAATGATTTTTGATTAACAAGAAAATAATACACTTGAAAACCTGAATAATTGGTATATGAGAACTGTGGATACCAATTATAGGAATGTGAGTACGGACATTTGGATTAAAAGTTTTGAATTTTTCATATGTCAAAAGGATGAAACTTTGAATGAGATGGAAACACGATTTAAAGTTCTAACGGACAATTTGTGGAGAAAGGGTATTAGAATGTCAACTGATGAACATATATTGAAATTGACAACTGCATTACCTACTAAATGGGATGAATTCATGGTTGAGCTAAAAAGAAAAGATTTTTTCCAAGAGCTTAATCCACATCAGTTCTTTAATGAGGTTCTTGCAGAGTGTCGTAAGGAAGAAAAGAAAAGAAGGGAGTTTTTGAATGAGATAGAAAAGAATTTACAAGATTTAGAATTGGATGTGATTACAGAAATCGATAAAAGAGTTCGAATATGTCTTGCAACAAAGAGGAATCTGAAATATGATATTAAAAGGAAATGTTATATTGATGAAAGTATGAATCCTTTTAATTTTGTTAAACTTTTTGGTGCAGGAACATACAAGATGGAAAAAGATCAAGATTCAAAGATTGAAGAATCAGTGAAGAATGAATCTTCGAATTCTGCATCAGTGTGTTTTACATGTGACAGCTTAAAGATGGAAAATGACAAACTCGTGAAAGATGCGGAAAGTTTGACTTTGGAAGTCAAAGAGCTGAATGATAAGAAGCAAGCTGATGATAAACAGATTCTTGTTTTGAATGAAACCTGTGTAAAGCTGAACTCTGAAAATGACAAACTGTTAAGTAACTTGAACAGTTTGACATTGGAAAATCAGAAATTGAAAGAAAAAGCAAAAGTTTTTGAAGAAAAAATTAAAAGTTTTGGAAATGAAAAAGTAAAAATTGAAAAAGATTTTCAAAGTCAAATAAAAATTTTAGAAGATGAGAGAGATTTATTTGGTAAAAACAATCTTGAAAAACAAATTGAAATCAATTCTTATCTTGAAAAGATTATTCGACTTGAAAAGGAAGCAGAATGTGCTCAAAAGAAAATCAAAGAGTTAGAAGGTAAAATCAAGGAATGGGAACAAAAGTTGAAGGTGTTTGTGAATACTTCAACTATTCCTTGTCCAAAACCTTTAAATTCAGTTCCAATAAGTGACGATGTCACAAACTATGACAAAGTCATAGTTGAAGATTGTGATGAGAAATCTGATGTTGAAAATGAAAAAATGAAGAAAAAGAATTTATTTTTGAAGTTAAAAGAAAAGTTTCAAGAAACTGTTCCACAATCAACTGAAAAAGGAGAATGCTCTAAGCAAAAACCTTTGAAGAAGAAAGTGGAACAAAAACAAAAAATTAAAAATTTGAAAAATGTTCAAAAAGAGAATAACAGCTCATCAGATCGATCATCCAATCGCAATCAAAAACCACAAAAAGTAAAAAATGAAAATTCAAAAATTGTTGGTAATAAGTGGTGCAGGTTGGACCACAGTGCTCAAAAGTCAAATCCAGCAAACAAGAGGAGCAAGGATTATCACCAAGCCAAACAGTGCTATGATCTGAATGTTTGGACTGAAAATGGTGATTGGTACGATAACAGAGTGTGTTACCGATGTGGTTATCAAGGACACATTGCTGTTAACTGCCAAGGTTGGAGTTATGAGACGAGGAGATGTTTTAATTGCAATATCATTGGCCACATTGCTAGAGATTGCTCAATGAGATCAATGAGAAGATCGAGGGTTGAATCTCAGAAGCAGGTGAAAAAACCAGTCTTTGTCAAGCCCAAAGAACAGAAGGTTCAAGAACCTAAAGTTCAAGAAACGAAAGTGAAACTTTCTCAAGGGCAAAAAGACAGACTGAGGAAGAAGAGAAAGAAGGCGAGAGAGTATCTCGAGAAGATTTTGTCATCGGGTTCACCGGTTGGATCAAATAAGAGTTCTGATAAATCGCCTCTCTCGACTACAAAGTCAAGCAAGACGAATTCATCAGATACAAATATGAGGACGAAAGAAGATAAGAAAAAGAAGAAAATGGTCGGCGATGAATCTGACGTATCAAAGTCAGACAAGCCACCTTCAGGCGATGAATCTGACAGGTCAAATTCAGACAAGCCATGTGCAGGCAATGATTCTGGTTCGTCAAAGCCAGAGGAGCCATTGGTTGAGGTAAAATTGGAGAATTCAGGTTTAACAATGGATGATGCAAATTTTCCACCATTGTTGAACAAGAATTCCAAAGCACCCAAGGACAGTCAGGCTTGGGTGAATTTGTTCAAATGAAAAACCTGACTTGCCGGAGTTCCCAGGTTGGTAAGTGTGGAACAGGAATCGGCATATTTCTTGAGAAATTCATGAAATTGATATTTCGACTTACAAGTGGTAAATCAGGGACATTAAGTTGTACTTGATTTTCTACAAGTGATGTTGGAGGATTGATCTTAAAAATGTTAGTTTTTACAAGTGGTTGAAGAAAACAAAGTGATGAAAGATCCCCGAATTTGTGAAATGTCACACAAACCTTATTTTTCGGAAAAACCATTTGATTAAAACAAACTTAAGTGTTTTGAAATCATTATGGGAAAATAGTTTGTTGTGAGGGGGAGTTCTGATTGTTTATGCCAAGTGGATGGCGGATTGAAGCAATTCGATATTAGTTGTCATGTTGTTGTACAGTTTGTTTTCAAATTTCCTAAAATGTGTTTGCATTTTAGGGGGAGTAAGAATTTTCAGAAAATCCAAAAACATTTGAAAATTTGAAAATGTCAAAAACATTGAAAAATTTTAAAAAATGAGTTTTGCTGAAATAAGAGGAAATGATAGAAAATCAGTGGACTATCACAGCATGCTAAAGAAATGTAAAGTTAAAATGTGATAAACAGTCTCACTAAAGATGTGACGGTAGGCTCAGCTAGACTAGTAGATTTGCGATAACGATACAAATCTAAATCAAAAAGCCTAGTTCTAGTGGGAAACACGGTCAAAAGCATAGTACTTAGTTTTGTCCTTCTTGATTGTGTACCTGCTCAGTAATCGCTGAATGCCAAAAGCATAAAAACTGGTTAAGTTTGTGAACTTTCACAACTTTGCTGAAAAGTCGCTGTGATTGTGCTTTTTATTTTGCAAAGATTTAAACTTGTCTTATTTCTTTATTTTGTTTAAGCATCGGACATCCTCTGCGTATACGTGAGTATCGACCTGGATGTTGTTGCCTAAACGTTCTGCTTTATTTTCTTTGGTGTTTCGTTTAAGCTTTGGATCACCTCTGCGTATACGTGAGTATCGACCTGGTGGTTAAAGCCTAAACAACTTCAACTTGTTTTATTTTCTTATTTTGTTTAAACATTGGACTTTCTCTGCGTATACGGAAGTATCGACCTGATTGTTAATGTTTAAACATTCTGCTTTATTTTCGTACAAATCACAGTTGATGAAAGTTTAAAGGCATTACTCGAGTTAGTGTATTGCATGATGAGGGGATATGCTGAGATCGTGGGGTCCATAAGAATTTAGTGCTATCTAAATATATCTAAATGTATCGGTAAGCATTTCGAAAGTTTTTAGATTGAGCTTAAGAGGACAAACATATCGTCAATCAACGTGAATCGTTTAGAACTTAAAATGTTTAAAGCTTAACGGTGCTTGTGATGTGTCAAAAACTGATATGATCCTCTTTCGCAAACTCACAAAAATATGTTTGTACATATTTCATTTCTGCATTTTATTTCTGTTATTGCATTTATGTTTTGTTTTTAAAATCCAAAAAGATTTTCGACAACTGATGTTGAAAAGCTGATATTCAAAATCTCAAAGGCCAAACAAGATGAACAGACAGGTTGGTTAAATGGATTGAAATGTTTAAGATAATTCATTAATTTGAATTAGAAATTGAAATGTTTCAAATTTAAAAGGATTTAAATGTGAAAATTCTCAAATGTTTAGTTGATTTATTAAATTGAATCACAATTATTTTGGTTTGTGATAGAGTGGTTGAGTTTTGCAGGTTTCTGATCCTGTTGCTACGGAGAGCCAGGAGGAATAGCAGAACCTGAGGAGAGCTTAAACTGATAAAGCCAGGATTTGATTTCAATGGTGATAACAAATTCCAGACGGCGATCCTAGCTTGATGATAGGGGGAGTCTGATGAGAGTTAGAGCCAGAGAAAGATCCGGGTATATGATTCCAGGAAGAGTTCCTGAAGAAGACCGATCGAGATTGAAGAGTTGTCATGTTGAAGACTCTCACTGAAGATTCCGTCAACATTCAAGGGGGAGTCTGTTGGTGCAGTTGTCTGTCGACTACATCTTAGTTCGAGTCTTAGGCTAGGGCTGATTGAAGAGTGATTGGAAATCAAGAAACAGAGTCTGGTTCGCTTTTATGTCATTGTTTTAGTCTGGTCCGCTCATAGGGTAATAGTCTGGTCCGCTTATGTGTCACTTGTCTGGTCCGCTTATACGGACATAGGAGGTCAGCTTTTATGTCAGGTCAGCTTTTATGTCTGGTCCGCTTTTACGGACATGTCCATAAAAGCGAACTAGATAATCTATATATAGGGGACCATATGAGCAGATCTAAGTGTGTGTTTTTGAAGGTGTAACGGCGAAGCCCTGCCAATTTGTCTCCGGATCTTGTAAATTGTTAACAGATTAATAAACGAGACGTTAAGTAGTGAAATCAAGCTTTACGAAGACCGAATCAATGAATTCCGCCTCTGATTCTGTCTAAGCACTCTTCTGATTGACTCGTCAGGTCGTCAAACGTTCCTACATAGCTCATAACAAACTTAAGGTTGAAAAGGGTGCAATCTCAATCCCAACTCAACTAAAGATTTGATGACGTGAATTGTATCCTAAAGAGAAACGATGTTACGATTTTTCCATTCATGGTAATCATCACCCATCCAACTACCTCAAACTTTTTGTGTTTTTTTTTTTAATTCATATATAAATGTCTTTTTTATAGTTTTTCTTATGAATAAATTTGTACAATGGGAGATGGGTTTTGCTTTGAATTAAAAAAATATTAACGTTTAGTGGGCATTAATAATGAAGTGGTGCAATGTGAATTGCAAAATAATATTTCCTTTTTATTTTTTTATAATATTTCCTTTTTACTTCTTTTTTTTGTTGGATTGAACTTGATGGAAAAAGTGTGCTGACGTCATGTATGATTGTCACTATTGTTTTCGTTCAGTAGTTTATAAAACCCTGAGCTTGAATTTAACCCCTACAAGAGTCCTGGTTTCATGTTTGATACCAACTTAAGAGAACTTCGAATTAGTAGTGGATAGGAGATGTTGGTTAAATAGATTACATTGTCTTAGCATAAATGATGTGGTTAGGACCACATACGCAACATATTCTATCAGAATTATGCAGTTAAGCATGCTGGTTTGAGAGTACTATGGGAATAAGCAACCTCCTAAAACTCCCCATGATTTCACCAAGAACAAAGCCTAAGCTAGTGAGCAAAGCGGATATTTGCGTTGGAGATATTGCAATATGGATACTTGCATGTCGTTTGTGATAGTGGGAAACCTCATCAACGACGGGTGTGCCTTAGGATGTGTGTGTGTGAGTGGGTGGGTGGGTGGGTGCGGTGGCGGGGGGGGGGGGGGGGGGGGGAGGTAACACATTAGATGAGTCTCACAGTGACCATAAAACCAATGATGGTGCGTTAAATAAACTGCACCAACTTACACAACATGACGATCGACACGTTTGGGGCTACATACATCCCATCAAACTTCCACAGTTAAGCATGTAGGTGTAACAATACTACAAGGACATGTGACTTACTAGGAAGATTTCATGGGGTCGTCACTCATCACCAACAAAAATGTGAACTGGTTGGGCAATGTATACAATATTATGGTTGCGATGAGGATGTTACAATAACACACGATAAAAACAAAGAATTATGACATTTACTTACACTTAAAACTATGCCAACTAAAAATTGCAGTTCTTAAACAAAATAATACTACATGGTTTTACTTTTTTTTAAACTCCTAACAAACATGTTCCAAGTCCAATGAACATGTTATTGTTATGTTGGGTTTAATTTTAGACGGAATTTACTAGGAGACAAACCCTTTAACATTTGTATAATATGCTTAATTAAGACTCTAAGAACTTATTTAAAACTTATCAAACCGTCAAGCCGGTAACTAGTTCAATTGTCCCTTGTCAAAACCCTACCAGCCCAACTAGTGACATTTTAACTCATACAAACTGAATGACAAAGGATCTGATCCTGTTTCACCGATCTAGCCGCACACCAATGTTTTAAAATCCAGTTTTTATATTGTACCGGATTGAGCTCAGAAACGGGTTAACCTGGTGTATCGGGTGATTTAACTGAGTGTATCAGATGGTTTAACGGTTCTACTGGACGGTTCAACTGGTACTACCGGCCGGTTTGAACCGGTTTTTAAAACATTGCCGCACATTTCGGTTTTTGTAAATCGGTCTTGTGAATCAAACTTGTAGGTTTATACTTTATAGGAAAAAAAGTTGTTGTCAAAATAAAGTAAATAATTTGATGTGGGTTTTGTACGGTTTAACTACTTGTATAGGTCCTTCTTTGACTAACATTTGGAATTTTTTTAATAATAACATAAAACCATAAAAAAGAAATTAAATAAAGAGAGAGAGAGAGACATGAACAATCACTTACACATTTTATAATAATAAAACTAGGTTAGAACCCCGTGTATTACACGGGTTGAATAAATGTAATTTTATATATTAAATATAAAAAGTTATATCTTTATGAACCTCGTATATTGTACGGCTTAAATAAATGTAATTTTATATATAAAATAATAAAAAATAGTCATATCTTTAAAAGCCATGTGTATCATCGGGTTGAATAAATCTACCAAATAATAAAAATATTACATCTTTAAAAACTCCGTGTGTTACACGTGTTGAATAGATCTAAAAAAGAGTTATATCTTTAAAAACCATGTGTATTACACATATTAAATAAATGTAATTTTGTATATTAAATACTAAAAACGTCGTATCTTTAAAAACCCGTATAAAGCCGGGTTGAAAAATCTACCAAATAATAATAAAAAAAAATGTATCCTTAAAAACCCCGTGTATTACACGTGTTGAATAAATCTAATTTTACATAGCAAATGATAAAAAGTTATATCTTTAAAAACTCTGTGTATTGCACGTGTTATATAAATGTAACTTTGTATAGTAAATAATAAAAAAAAGTTATATTTTTAAAAATCCAGCATTTTACACGAGTTGAATAAATATAATTTTGTATACCAATTAATAAAAAAATTAATTTATATATTTAATATAAGATAAGTAGGAAATAGAGGTATTTGTTTTAAAAATATATTAAATTAACAATTTAGATTTGAGGATAATATTTTATTTAGTTAATATCGATACAAATAGATTATTATATTGTAGTAAAATTTGTTAACAAAGTCTCAATAAATTTAACCCTTTATTTAAAACTTGTAAATGTAGAAATGATAAAAAATATTAGTTAATTTTTTTTAAGTTTCGTAAAATGTATTTGATACCAAACTAAACAAAACGTTCAAATGTATAGTTAATATCAAGAGCCAAAAGGGTTAGAAAAAAAGAAGTTGAGGCTCAGATATTAAAAAAATTCTTTTTGTGCTAAAAAGGTTAAAGTGATATCACCACATGGGCCAAAATCGTAATTTACTCTAATATCAAATTAGATAACTAAGTTTGAATTTGAAGTAAATATATAAATATAAAAGTAATAATTAAACTAAATAATATTTAGTAGGAGGATTATCTATAATTAATTAGAAGAGATTAAATTAAAATTATAATTATCCATAAGACATGGCCTAATATGATGACAAGTGTCCTCAAAGTGGTTTCTTTTATTATATGTATAGATAGATGTTTTCAAAATAATAATAATATTCCGTCAAAGGAGAGAAGATTGAGTCTTGTTTACGCAAACACACACACACTTCTCGGTCACCTTCTTCTCCAATTAATTACTATAAAGAACCCTCACTTTCCTCCTTACATCCACACGCACACATCTTCATCTTCTCCTCCATCATCCAAACACAATCCTTATTTTTTTCAAAATGGATTCTTAAACATTTCCCATATTACCAAAACTCTTGTGTTTCAATTCAAAGATATGTTGTTGCTTGGAAAAATTATTGGGATATGGAAAAACTTAATTTTTTAAAAGATGGTGTGTTAAGGTTGCCTCCTGGTTTTAGATTTCATCCAACAGATGAGGGAGTGGTTGTACAATATTTGAAGCGCAAAGTACAATCTTTTCCTTTGCCTACTTTTATTATTCCTCAAGTTGATGTTTGCAAGTTTGATCCTTGGGAGTTACCAGGTAATGTTTTTGTTCTTCACATTTGTACGTTGTGAGTGATTTATATACATATATATAGAGCTTTGATTGTGTTTTAGATATATGTGAATATGATTGCATTATTATTTTTATTTATTTTGCTTTCATGATTATTATTTGGTTATGTATTTACTTTCAAAAATAAGCTTTTTGAATAAACTAACAGAGTTCGAGCTTCATTTATCGAGCTTGCTATCAAGCTTCAACGAGTCTGATATTTATATAATTTTATAATAATACTGTTGCTTATAAATTTATGATAAAGGTCACTGAATAGCATATATTATGTTATATATAAAAATTATTAGTAAAATATAGAGTAAGTTGTCATTTTAGTCTCATAGGTTTGACCAAAATGACACTTTAGTCAAAATAGTTTTTTTTTTCTCTTTGGGTCTCTTACGTTTGTTGTTTGATGTTTTTTGTCATTTTCATCTATTTCGCTAACTCAGTCAAAAAACAACAAACGTCAAGGCCAGAGGAGAAAATAATATTGTTGCTTATACATTTATGATAAAAATAACTGAATAACATATGTTATGTTATATATAAAAGTTATTAGTAAAATATAATACAAAATAGTTATATAAATATATACAAAGTACAAGCCAAGTTGTTGTCGAGCTTAAGCTTAAATAACTACTAACGAGCCAAGCTCGAACTCAAGTAAATTAAATTAGGCGAGCTTGAGCGTAAATTAGCTCATGCTAGG
Organism: Helianthus tuberosus; assembly: GCA_030545235.1. Taxonomy (NCBI): domain Eukaryota; kingdom Viridiplantae; phylum Streptophyta; class Magnoliopsida; order Asterales; family Asteraceae; genus Helianthus; species Helianthus tuberosus. The sequence continues at coordinate 2,128,313 of JARYGA010046105.1, forward strand.
CTCGTTTACACCCAAAGTCATAGAAGTGGTTCGATTATTAATATATATTCTTCTTAGTTTCAATCATATTCATTACATCAAGCCTTTTTTGTGTTGTATACTCAATTTAGGTGACTGCGAGCAAGAAAGGTTTTTCTTCAGCACAAAAGTAGTCAAATACCCGAATGGAAACATATCGAATCGGGCTACTTTATCAGGGTATTGGAAAGCAACCGGATTAGATAAAAAGATTGTTTCTTCAGAGAACAATCAAGTTGTGGGTATGAAGAAAACACTAGTATTTTACAAAGGAAAACCCCCACACGGGTCACGAACCGATTGGATCATGCACGAGTACAGACTCGCAACCCCTCAACCCAAGAACCCGACTCAGGTTTCTTACGGAATGATACAATTTTGATTCAAATACACTAACACATTTAGCTAACAGTTTGTTTTTGTTGTCTCAGGGTATGGAAAATTGGGTTATTTGCAAAATTTTCTTGAAGAAAAGAGGAACTAAAGTTAGCAAGTACAATGAAGAGACAATTGGGATAATTAGCGATTGTAAATCAGTAAAATAAAAACTAGTTTTCTATGACTTCATGTCTGCTAATAGGAAGAGAAGAACTGATTTGGATTCGACATCGGTTTCATCATCTTCAGGTTCAAGCGGGATCACGAATGATGCCGGTTCTTGTGATGAGCATGAAGAGAATAGCCATAACTTGGATGATGTTGAGAATTTAAGGAAACAATCGTCATAAATTAATATTCTTATTTAAAGGTTATCCTAAGTCTAATTTAATTTAGTAATGTGTTATTATTATTTATTAGCCTTTAGTTTTCAAGATTCCCATGAAAATAATTCAAATTTTAGAAGAGATAAAAGAATGAAATGTTATCAATGGATATTTTCTTTCAGTTTCATCCTTGAAATTTCAGCAACTAGTGATGATTTACTTGCATTGGTTTTAATATATTGCAGTCAATGTATTTGTTAAGTACACATTTATAAGAAAACTACTTAGTGAAACAAACATAAGGTTGTGTCACTATTTTGTCACTATCTTTAACTTTAATTAATATAATGATTTTGATTCTGACTTTTTAATTCACATTAATCATTTTGAAATTGTTAATCTAAACAAGCCTAACACAGCTATAGGGCAAAGATTCTTTATTGGCTTGAAATATATGATGCACTTGGATTTAAGTTAATGGCTATCCATTAACCTATACATGTTGGGCCTATTGGGCTTCAACTGATCCTCCTATGACCCTATCTTATATGTGGGTTTTTTTTGGTCACATGTTAATCCTTTTAACCTTTAATGTTTTAATATGTCAACTCGCCACGATTGATACCTATCCTGATAAATGTATCCCCTAACTCTCACATGCATGTAACACACAATACACTTACATGAACAAGCTCATTATACACATGAATTTGAACAACGACCTGTGGTATCATTTTACATCACTTAGCTTAAACATATTGTTCTACCCCATCATTTTTAAACAGTGATACCTTTTCATATGTTAATATATTTTTAACAAAATTACACCGTAAGGAGCATTTTAATCCCTTTTAGTTGAGTATGATATTGCTATAGATTTTTATTTTAAAAATTAACATGTTACGTGATTACCGGTGTTCTCTGTTGCATCACGCGAGCATTATTTTAGTGAGGTCCAACACGCATACTCTTAACACAACCCCAACCACGTCATCAATTATTGTAAATGTACTCCATGAATCTTAAACCAATATTAAAAATTATACTAAAAGGTAACTGAATATGACGGTTTTAAACATCTAGTTTTCTATACAAAATCATAGCTACGTCATTCTGTTAAAGAATCCCTAAAACAATTTTTCTCTAATCAAATTCCAAATTCTTCTATGTTAAGCGTTGGTTTCTTGAAATTATTTCACCTATGTATATGTAAATAGAAAGTCAATTTAACCGAAAAACAAAGAAAACCGAATGAAAAATGAAAATAATTTTAAATTTTTCATTAAATGATTTGGTCGAAAAAAGTTAAATCATCGTTTGATAACCAATATAGCCAATAAATTATGGTCTTCAAATAACAACAATCAAACCAAACCAACTCATACTCACCCTACTTAAAATAATCAACACTAGGCAATAAATGTGGTTACAAAAATCCAACAAGTGTGTTGATACATATTCTGTGGATACGGCTCGGCTCGGTTCGACTCGACTATGAAGTGAAGGCCGTAGTCAAGACAACCTCCTGTCTTGACTCGGTATGCGATTTACTTTGTAACAGTTTGTGTAAATGCAACTGCGTGTGTGCAGTTTGCATTTAGTATATGTTATGTGTCTGTTTGTTTGTTTGGCCCATCCTTGAAGAAGTCCAAGACAAAGCCCAACATGACAAGTCCCCTTGGAGCCCAAGCCTGAACAAAGGTGACGAAAACACACATGGGACGAAATCCTCTATGCATGACGAAAACCCCTATATGGCGAAAACACCACATGTGACGAAATCCAAGGGATTTCGTCGAGATCTTGGATTTCGCCGAGGGATTTCGTCCAGAACTGGGATTTCGTCAGTCATGTTACTATATAAACAACAGGCAACAGACTGAAATACCAAGAGCACAGATAGACGAAGTCTGATTAGATTTCAGAGCGAACACATTGTAAACACACACACACTGAGAGTTTATGAGAGCATCTTGTAAACATTGCTTTGTAACCGTTTCATGGCATTAATACATTGAGTGTTAATCGGTGAATCTTGTGTTTTACGTGTTCGTAACTTGGTTTAACTTACCCGTTTGGATTCCGCACTCTCGGGTTTGTCGAAAAACAGGAATAGAGATTAACTCGATCCTCCGGGTGGACCTACAATTGGTATCAGAGCATTGGCTAGATTCCTTGTTAAAACCAAGTTTGTGTTCTTGATTTTTCTTAAGTTTTTAATGTGTTTTTCTTGAGTTTTGATCTTTAAGTTCATATATTTTCTGGAAAAACGTGTTAAAATCTTGAAAATCCTTGTATTTTGCTATTAGTTTTTATAAAACCACTGTTAAAATACATTTACACATGTTGAGATTTGGTTTTTACTAAACTTTAGTGCAAAATTTGTTGTTCGGAAATTTTCTTGTAACCAGAAAACTCATCAAGTTCATCAGACCTTCAAGTGTTCTTCATAAGTTTCTGTGTTTGATCTTCGTACTCTAAATTGATTTGTGATTGAATTGTTATTGTTGATTATTATATTGTTGTGTTTGAATTATTTGACAACAAATGATGGTTATTGTTGAAAAATAGTGTGTAAGGGTAAGGTGGGTTTGACAAAGAAACTTCTTGTGTCAGTTGTAGATAAGGTTTGGTTTGATAAATATCTAAATTGTAGGTCCGGCTAGGGGAGGATCTAGTCGCCTAATCCTTGTGTACAAACCAACCCGGTTGTGCGGAATCCAACCGAGATAGCAAACCGAGATCGAACACGTAAATAATATGGACACGAGATTTCAACGATTAACACCACTGTATTAATACTATGAAAGGTTCTGTTACAAAGCAATGTTTACAAATGTATTTTGCAAACTCTCTCAAAGCTCTCGTGTGTGTTCTGTGTGCTCTCTCCTGAAACAGAAACATAACATGTCTATTTATACTCACAGACACACAAGGCTTGACGAAACAAAATATCAGTTGACGAAATGGACTCAAGTCGACGAAACAGGACTTGTTTCGTCGACCACCTTTCTTGTTTCGCCAAAATGGGCTTAGGCCCAACAGTGAAGCCCCAGACTTTGTTTACGTAGATTCTGTTGAAGACATGTTCCAACTTCTTTAAATTTGTAAGCATAGTCAACATGGGTGACATCATCATGACATCATCATGATGATGTCATGATGATGTGTCGACGGGAAAGTCCGCGGCGCTTCGTGCTTCGCGTGTCGAACTCTGGGACGCACGACGGAGGAATGTCGTGACGTCGGGCTTGAGCCGAACCTAACCGGGTCGAACCGAGCCGAGTCGCGTCGAGTCGAGTCGCGTCCACATACATGTATCAACAAACTCCCCCTTGGACGCTACTCGCGAGATTTGCCTTTCATGTCTTCTATGTCGGAGGATCTTCAAAGTCTTCACGTCTTGTAAGAAGAAAGTGTATCAACAAACTCCCCGTTTCATGTAGGAAGTGTGTTGACAAACTCCCCCTTAACATAAGCTCCCCCTTGAGTTATGCTCGTGAATGTCTTGATCTTTACAACTTGAGATCCTTGTGGTGTTGATGATGGCCAGCGGCAACTCGATCATCTTCATCATTTGAGTGTCTTCACGTCGTGTCTTCATTCCGAAGCTTGTCATCGACCATGTTCTCCTTGCCTTTAGAATCTGCACATGCAAGAAATCTAAACGCGTAATGAGAACAACTGCTTGGAATATCGTAACATAAACAAACGACACACGTGTGACCATTGTTTAATCAAACACCGTCCGACAGTTTGAAAGTTTAAAATACTTTATCCATTTCAAATTTTAACTTTCAACACTTTGCAAATTTCGACCGTTTATGAAGATTTAGTCATTTCGGTTTTCGTTCAGGTTTCAGGTAACGAAGACTCGAGATCCAACATCGTACAATCGAAAATAAGATAAAAATAAAATCTTTTTGGCTTTTAGAAAGTTTATATTAAAACACACCTAAAATCTTTTTGGACTTTTTGAATATTTCAAATGTAAAGACAGAAAGCAGTAAATAAATATATACAGAGATGCAGAAACTGAAAGCATTAAATAAATATTTACAGACATTCTTTTTGCGAGTTTCGAGGGTAAGAGAATCATATCAGTGTACGGTCATGCCAAAACGCTCTTGTTGTTCAGTTAATTAACATTAAGATAAGCATCCTATAACAATTATCGGTATTATTGTCCACATAAGCTCAACTTATCAGATGTAATCATGGCGAGGGGATACGTTAAGGTATGATTTATACTTACCGACCGGTGTTCATCCACATCACGACACATTCCCGTATCAAGGTATGCACGAGGGTTCATCTTACCGGTGAGTATACCGATTATCATCTGTTTGACCGTATATGATGTGAGATTCTCACTTATTTTGATTTGAAAACAAGCCCTATGTGATAGAATCACTTATTGATGAGGAACTTGATTTTCGGATGCATGAGGGCACAGGAGCAAGTCCGTGAATAGGTCAGTACTTTCGTACAGCAGAGAGACGAACTTGACTCCCGGATAAATGTGATATATTATCACTTATTTTGTGGACATGTGATTGTTGATCACTTATTGAGGTCGTATGCAGTATGTACACGTATGTATGGTATCATGGAAGACCTAGACTTGCGTCCCCGTTATTTTTCGGTAAAAGATACAACCATGATACCCAGATGATAAGCAGCATAAAGACCGAATATTTCAGAACCTCGGCAATCTCTTAAACGAAATTTCGGTACTAAGACCATATGCCAATGAATGGTTCCCACCTGGTCTTCAGTCGATTTAAGTTTATATCACCCTGCACACTTTAAAATGATTGTGAGCCTACCGATACATCTTATATAGAGCTGCTTATCGCTTTTTCATTTAAGGTTTAAAGAGGTTTAGACAGACCACTGATGTACTATCATTTTCTCTTTTGCTCGCCAGGAAACTCATTTTTGTTTTTCTATTGTTTTTGTGTTTTTGAAATTTTTCGATGTTTTTGGATTTTTCAAATTTTGGATTTACTCCCCCTAAAATCAACAAACTAAGATAAATTTAAAACACAAAGGTATTTACAAAAATGATTTTCCGATGTTGGTTTTACTCTTGCTTGACCTTAACGCCGTTTACCAGTAATAAGTAGTCAAATCTTGATTTGTCAAATGCTTTGGTAAAAAGGTCGGCACGTTGGTCATCGGTGTGGACCATGACAACATTGATGAGTTTCAAAGTGAAACAATCACGTGTGAAGTGATATTCGAGATCAATGTGTCAGGTCAAAGAGTGCTGTATGAGATGATAATAATTCATAAAGCAGCTAAAATATCGACAAGTATAGGAGAGATTAGAAATTTAAAACCGTATCCCGCAACTGCTTCGTGCATTGCCAGGAATCCGAGCGCTCTCCCAAACTGGATATCCACCCGGTGTGGATTTCAAAGTCGATTTTGTAGCTACTGAAATCTCTTGACAGCAACAAGATCAGAAACCTCTGGGTCCGGCTGGTCTTCCACATTGCACCAGCGAAGGTCTTTATCTTTCTCTTTGAGAAGTAGTGTGCGGTTGTTCAATCCACGCCAAGGCATCCGCACACCCGGTTGGTTTGTTCAACAAACACATTTTCTTCAATCACACCGTGGAGAAATGTACACTGCACGTTCATCTTGTGGACTTTGAACTTCTTGTGGAAGAAAAATCCATGAATCTTCAAAAAGCTTCAGACGTGCTACAGGCGCGTACTTTTCATTGGAATCTTTCCTGAGGACCCGATCAAAAACCATAACAACCAATTTTGGCACATATCTCTTCATGTCGAATTTTTCAACTTCATTCAACCACATTCTTTCACCATCATTCCTTCATCGGAATGTTTGTCTTCTTATCTTTTTCCTTTCTTTTCTCATTTCTCTCCATCAAAGGCAACAACTCCTAGATATAATGATGTTTCGGAGTCTTATGTCGCCGATCTTGTGCATGGACGCTCCACTATCAACAATCCTAAGACTATCAATAGTTCCTCCTGGAACATCCTGCACACTCATTCAGAGATTAGTTGGAGAGGGGGACCCAAGCCTTCACAGACTTGGGTCGTCCGTCATCATCGAGAATTGTGACATCCATTTCCCGATGATTCGGAATTGATGTAGCTCCCCCTGAAACAATTTCCAATTTTGGTTTCCAAATCTGTTTTTGGTTTTCATGTTTAACATTTGATTCGACAGATTTTGTATGGACAACCTCTGGTTTTAAAACCTTTTCAACATTTTCCCGTTGTTTCTTTCTCTGTTTCACTTCTTGTTGTTTAACAAGACGAGGGTCCTGTTTTGGTGAAACAAATCTTTTATGGTAATTGTTACCATGGGGGGCATCAACCTTTGCTTTCAACTTATGAAGATACGGACAATTTCGAATGATATGTCCAATTGTGCCACATTCAAAACATGATCTTCGTTCAACAAACCCCGAAGTATCATGTGATCGTCTTGCCGATGATGATGAACTTTGTGATCTCGAGGTACTAGGTTTCGAACAGTTTGGTTCATTCCTTTTCAACACTGTTACTTGTTTAACAAAATCTAAGTTAGATTTGTTTTCAAACGTTTCAATTTTGTCCGTTCCCTTTGATTTCACAAAGTTTACCTTCTTGTCCTTTTTCTTGTTTTGGCTCTGTTTGCCTTTTCCATTTCCTTGGGCAGCGTGATTTTGCTTTCGTTGATTGTTTTGTTTTTGCAATTTTTGATTCCCATATTTCTTTCTAACTTCGGATTTTGGGATAGGAGCACACTGAGTTACTACAACTCCTGGGCTCGACTTTCCCAAAAACTTACTGGTAGAATCTTCGAAAACTTTATCAATCAAAGATTGATTGACATTCTTGATTGGAAAATCATTGTCTGAGTATATTTTATCAGATCCAATCAACGTGTAAAGCAAGTTCACGCTTTCACAACTTCCAGATGAGGATTCAACAGACTTGGCTGTAGCAGTCACAAACGGTTTTGCTGGTGGATCACAAAGAATGTGATTCTCAAGAGGTATGTCCTCTTCTTTGATCACCGCATCAGACTTTGCTGAATCAGTATCATCAGATTCATCATCAGAAGAATCAGCATCCTCAATCACAACTGGAGGATCCTGATTCGGTTCAGCAGAAGACACACTTGTATATGCTGACACATCCGATTCTGATGGTACTTCCTTCTTGTATCCGAGCCCTGTTGCAAATTCCTCAACGTCTAAAGGAACAGATGGTTCAAAGTGAGTTCTATACTCCTCATCAGGCATGGCATCATAATTGTGTCTCACAGGTGGTGGACATTTCTTGTAACCTATGCATGTGACATCCCGTTTCTCTTTCTGAACGTCAATGATGTGATCCAACACATAGCTAGAGCTCAAATAACTGTCTAACTTGAGTCGGATCGCCTCACTTTCAGTTTTAACACAAGCCATCTCTTTTTGCATTATCTCAAGACGTGTGATATACAAATTTATGTCAGTTTGTTTTCTGGAAACCATTTTTATCAGCTCTGTTTTATCTTTCTTTAATGTTTCAATCATTGATTTAAATTCCTTTTCATGGTTTTCATAAAACATGTTGGCTTCAGTGCACTTCGAAAGATCCACGGTTAACTTCTGATTGTGGATGAATGTCACATCATACTTGTTTTGCAAAGCCTCGTGATTGCTTTGCAACTCACACCACTTATCATTCAATGAAACATGTTTGTCTTGCAAATCAAACAAACTAGCTTGTAAAGCATCATGTTTGCCTTGCAACTCAGACATGTTTGCATCTAAATCAGCACACTTAACATGCAATCTATCACAATTATCACAAATAACAGCAGTGGGTTCATCGACACATACCTGACTTGATGAACTGTCGACAGTAGCCATAACGGCTGAATGGAGAGAAGAAGAAGAATAAGCAGCTTGATCCACCAATATAGATCTCCTATGATTTTCTGCTGCAGTGTCTCCCAATACCTCATCAACCTCTGCTTCAATTGACACACTTGACGTGTCATCCAAATGATCATTGCCTGAAGTTGAGGTTTCTTCATCTGAGCTTCCACTATAACCAGAACTGTCTTCATTCTCCGAAATTTCATCACCATTTGTGGAAGATTCTCCACCACTGGCGTGATTTATAATCTTGACAACCTCAGCAAAACAAGCGATTACAGTAGATGGCTGATAGACTTGCTGTTGTGGAGCTGGTTGTAGAGGATTTCCATACAAGTCTGTTGTTGGAGCTGGCTTTACTGGAACTTGTATCGGATTGCCATATAAATCTGTTGTCACAGGAGGCCTTTGGGTTTGCTGTTGAGGCACTGATTGAGGAACTGGTTGAAGCGGATTTCCGTACATGTCTGTTGGTCCGGTAGATCGAACAGGTAATGGATTTCCGAACATATCAGTTGCTCTGATAGGTCGTTGGCTTTGAATACTCGGTGCGGGAGACGGAGTACCAAAATACATATCTGTATTTACCGGAGTACCCCATCTTGGATTCATTTTTGATCAAGAATAATAGTACCTGAAAATCACACCTCAAACAAACAGTTAAATACCTTCTTCAAACCTTCTGTTTAAAATTACAAGTGTCTCGACGAAACAAGTTTTGACTTATGTGATCGGCGAAACAAATATATGTGTGCAACAGTTTGGCGAAAAGGATTTTTAATTGACGAAAGTGAGGCCCACTATGGAAAATCGGCGAAACTGAATTATCTGTTTTTGGGCTTCACAAATGACGAAACAAGGGCCCAATGATGAAATGATTTTATGTATCGGCGAAACAAAGAACTTTGTCTTTTTGGGCTTCCAGACAACGAAACAGGTTTGACACTATGGGCTTGATAATTGACGAAACAGGTTCTGGCCCACTACCTTTGTTTGTAAATTGACTTTTGATTTGTAAATTGACAACCGACAAAACAAAGACTTCAAAGCCTTTTAAAATACCGAAGAAACTTAAAAGCCTACTTTGACTTTTGTTTTAAAAGATCGACCAGACAAATAACATATTTCAAAGGTTGTTGGGCTTTGTCATGTTCACGAAACAGAAAAGCCCAAATGATTTTTGTTTTAAATTTCGACGAAACAAGTGAGCCTAATTCTATGCGACGAAACAGGCTTAAATTTAATTGTTTTTATTTTAAAAATGACGAAACACTTTCAAATCTGTTTCGTCGAAGAGTCTGATTCAGTTGGTGAGATATGTCTGACACAACACTCCTTTTCCAACTCACCACACGTTCACCTCAACAACCGGTATGGTGTATCAATATTTTAATCCTTTCACAATTTCCAATTCACAAACACTTTCACAAGTTAAATTTTTAAGATCAAAAAGTTATATTTGTGAAGAACACCTTGAAGATGTGAAGAACACAATGAACTTTTCCGGTAAAAATATGAGTTTTCCGGTGAACCGTAAATTTCCGAAACACAATTTTTGCATAAAACTTCACTAAAAACCCACTTTTAACATGTGAAAATGATAAACAACAAGGTTTTTATAAGCACTTTCAGCAAAACATGAAGATTTTCGAGTATTTTAGACAGAATTTCCAGAAAATGATAAACTTCTAAAACCCGAAAAACAACCCGAAAACACTCGGTTTTAACAAGGAGAAGAGCCAAGGCTCTGATACCACTTGTAGGTCCGGCTAGGGGAGGATCTAGTCGCCTAATCCTTGTGTACAAACCAACCCGGTTGTGCGGAATCCAACCGAGATAGCAAACCGAGATCGAACACGTAAATAATATGGACACGAGATTTCAACGATTAACACCACTGTATTAATACTATGAAAGGTTCTGTTACAAAGCAATGTTTACAAATGTATTTTGCAAACTCTCTCAAAGCTCTCGTGTGTGTTCTGTGTGCTCTCTCCTGAAACAGAAACATAACATGTCTATTTATACTCACAGACACACAAGGCTTGACGAAACAAAATATCAGTTGACGAAATGGACTCAAGTCGACGAAACAGGACTTGTTTCGTCGACCACCTTTCTTGTTTCGCCAAAATGGGCTTAGGCCCAACAGTGAAGCCCCAGACTTTGTTTACGTAGATTCTGTTGAAGACATGTTCCAACTTCTTTAAATTTGTAAGCATAGTCAACATGGGTGACATCATCATGATGATGTCATGATGATGTGTCGACGGGAAAGTCCGCGGCGCTTCGTGCTTCGCGTGTCGAACTCTGGGACGCACGACGGAGGAATGTCGTGACGTCGGGCTTGAGCCGAACCTAACCGGGTCGAACCGAGCCGAGTCGCGTCGAGTCGAGTCGCGTCCACATACATGTATCAACAATTATTATATTGTTGTGTTTGAATTATTTGACAACAAATGATGGTTATTGTTGAAAAATAGTGTGTAAGGGTAAGGTGGGTTTGACAAAGAAACTTCTTGTCTCAGTTGTAGATAAGGTTTGGTTTGATAAATATCTAAATTGTCTTGTCTATACAACTTTGTCAATGAAATCTTACTAATTTCATCACACCTTGGGCGAAATCACATGTGGGACGAAATCAACCGTTTTCTTCAAACATCCAGTCAACGAAATCACATTGGACAACAATATCAAGCTGGACGAAAACAAGCTGGACGAAAACAAGCTGGACGAAAACCAGCTGGACGAAAACAACCATCATTCTGGACGAAATCCATCAAGCATATCCAGACGAAATCACTTGTGTTGATCCAGACGAAATCACTTGATCTTGGACGAAATCAGAAACAACGAAATCACTTGCATATTCTGACGAAAACCAACTGATTTCGTCTAACAATTTCAACAACGAAAACACTCATTTTCGTCACATAGTTCATCAACGAAATCACCTTATTCTAGACGAAATCACATCCAATTTCGTCATCACACATCAGCGACGAAATCAGAAGTGTCAGTCAACCATCAGCGACGAAATCAGAAGTGTCAATCAAACATTTCAGCGACGAAATCAGAGGTGTCAATCAAGCACTTCAGCGACGAAAACCCCTTGATTTCGTCACATATCTTTTCATATTTTTAACAAAAGCTTTTTATTTCATTGTTAACCATTTGATTTCAAGTTTTAAGCAGGTACAATTGTTCTAATATCAAATATGAGTTCTAATCCATTAGATTGGAGCATTAGCACGGTCCCTGATATGTCATGGGTTAAGTCTTTGATGCCACAAGAAAGAATTTCGGCTAGTCAATGGGCGTGCGTGGCAAATCAAAATCAAGGTATCTAGAATCTACTCATAAGCGAAAATGAAACGGGTAGCAATAACCGTCCGCCAAAACTCAACCACATGAACGACTATCCATCGTGGAAAGGTCGTTTTCAGAATTATGTTTTAGGTCAAAACACCGAGTTATGGACGTGTTTCACCACAGCATATAACGACGCTCTTGAGGAAGCCGGATCAAATGCTGCGACTTTGGCGACAATGGATGAAAACGACAAGAAGGCGTATGACCTTGAAAAGAAAGCGTTTACTATTCTTACGCAAGCATTGCACAAAGATATTTATCATCAATTCGCCCATTGTACCAGCACCAAAGCCTTGTGGGACATCCTAGTTAACAGAGGAGAAGGAAATGCGGCCACACGGAAGACGCGTCATGATTTACTAAAGAAGGAGTTTGAAGGGTTTATGTTTGTGCAGACTGAAACACTGAATAAGATGACAACTCGTTTTTATCATTTAATTAGTGAAATGATTTCTTACAAGGTTGTTGTATCGTCGCAGGAAATAGTCGCACGGTTTGCTGATGCTCTACCACCAAAGTGGAGCCCATTCATTGAGTTGTTAAAGCATACATGTGTATTGGATACTGTCAGTATCTATGAGTTTGTTCAAAAGCTGGAGAACAAGGACGCAGAAGAAATCAGAAAAGCTAAACTAATTCCTGTCCCTCAAAATCCAGAGATGTACTTTGGAGGGATTGCTCCTGCTGCTAGTACAAGCCGGCAACCAAAGATACAAACAGCTTATGTGTCAAATGCTTTCGACCCAAGATCCTATTTTGGAGGAGTAGTTGCACAACCCCAATTTGATATAAATGCCTATCTTCCGAAACCTCAAGTTGCCACACCTCAACCCCCATTTGATATAAATGCCTATCTTCCGAAACATCAAGTTGCCACACCTCAACCCCAATTTGATCCAACTGCCTATTTTTCTAAACCACCACAAGCCCAACCACAACAAGCCTTCTATGGTAACGAACCTGATACTTCAAATCTTTCCAAAGTGAGTGTAGAAGCTGCACGGGATCACATTGAAATTCTTACCACTATGGTTAATGCCTACAGTGGATTAGTCGCAAGTCAAATTGGAAACATTAATTTGACCAATGAAGATTATCAGCAGATAGACAGAGATGAGATGGAGTTGATGGACATTAAGTGGGCGTTTGCTAGCGCTGTGAGAAGGGCAAAGGATTTTATGAGCAGAACGGGGAGAACCAGCTTGGAAAGAAAAGGGGATACCAAGTACGGGTTTGACAAGGGTGCTGTCACATGCTTTAATTGCGGTGAAAAGGGTCACTTCAAACGTGAATGCACGCGACCGAGCAAACAAGGCAACCAACAAGGCAACCAAAATCCCTTCCAAAATCAAACAAGTACTTCAAATCAAGCTAACAACGAAAGAGGGATAGTAGCTGCTAACAACCAAACCAACCAGTCAGGGCCTTCAAACCCCAACCGAGCATTGATAGTTCAAGCTGATGAAGGATGTGATTGGTTCGTACAGTTGGGAGGAGGAAGTGCATGTTATGCGAAGATCATCAGTCACATCAAGCATGTGAACAAAGAAGAATTCTCTGAAGATGATGATAGTTCGGGATATAGTGGCCGTTCGGATGAAGAATCGGATGTGAATGAGAGAACTGGTTCTGAAGGTGATAGTTTATTGAATGATGCTGAGGAGGTCAAGTGTCAGAAATATGTCTTGATCAAGAAAGCTGATGCTACATCAGAAGAAATGGAGAAGATTCTCACTGAAGATGGATCTTTCTCTTCTCAGACTGCCTTTATGGCTAATGTCTCAGCTTCTACAAGTCAGGTAAAATCTGAAACTCCTAGCATATGTAGTGATTGTGCTGATATGAAACAAGAATCTGAAAAGATTCACAGTCACAATCAGAGTTTGGTTATTGAACTGTCAAAGTGCAAAGAGGCAAACATGGCCTTAGCTCGCAACGAAAAAGATTTTAAATTGGTAATTGAAGCACTCAAGAAAAGTGTTTCTGAATTATCAAAAACGGTTTTTAATAAGCAAACTGGTATTAATAATTACATTAATATCATTGAGGCAACTAAGAAAGAGTTATTAGCCGAGGTGAAATGTGAGCATGAAGCGATCAAGCTCAAATTGGAGAGTTACTCAAACTCCCGATATGTGCTTGATCACATCATTGACGTTCAACAACTAAAGGGTAATGTTAAAGGCGTTGGGTATAAGTCGTGTCCGCCTCCTTTGAGACACAACTATACCAAGATGCCCGATGAGGAGGAAATGCCGCGTTTTGAGCCAACTGTACCTCTTGACTATGAGGAAGTTACAACTGGCTTAGGGTTCAAAACGGACAATTCATCGGAGGGCTCATCTGATAGCAAGGAAAAGTCATCATGTGCTTCAAATCAAAGTCCTCCAACCATTGAGGACTATGATTCTTTGGATGATGAATCAGATGTGAGTGATGAGGATAAATCTCTTGACGATAGAAAAGGAGTAGAAGTGCCTTTTGAGAATCACATTCTGTGTGATCCTCCTACTCCTGCTGTGCAATCAACTGGTGCTAAACAAGAGATAGATCCTATCACTGAGACAGTGTCTACTGTTAAAAGTGATAACGTGTTGTACACTTTAGTCGGTGATGACAAAATTTATTCAAACACAGCTTTTCCAATTAAAAACGTCAATAAATCTTTGATTGATAAAGTGTTTGAAGATACTACCAGTAAGTTTTTGGAAAAGGGGATCCCGAGAGTTTCAGTAACTCAGTGTGATCCGATTCCAAAAGCTGAAGTTAGAAGAAAATTTGGAAATCAAAAATCACCAACGAAGAAACAACCTATCGCTTTTAAGGGTAAACAACAACAACGAGCTCAAAAGCCTATGGTTACACAACCAAAGGCTGAAACAAAAGGAGCTCGTTACAAGAAGAAATGCAAAGACGTTAAATTTGTGGCCTCCAAAGGTACTGATAAAGTGGAGACTTTTGAAAATAAGTCAAATACCGATTTTGTTCAAAAAGTCAACATTTTGAAACGTAATAGTGATAACAATTACACCCAACACACAAACGGGTGTGAAGCTAGTACCTCGGGGTCTACAAATTCAACGTCAGGTCCTCGAACAGAATCTCCTAATTTTGTTGAAAGGAGATCATGCTTTAAATGCGGGGAGTTTGGCCACATTATCAGAAATTGCATAAACTCTCCGAAACTAAATTTTGTAGAGAGAGCCCCTTCTGAACAAGGTCACCAACAACGTCGTCCTGTGTCACCAAAAACTGACAAACGCACTGTTAAAGAACAGGAAACAAAAAAATGATGTCAAAATGTGAAGGTGATCGAAAAGGCTTTAAAACCAGAAACTGTTAAAAGGAAACCAATTTTGTCACAACCGTTAAAACCGGAGATTTCTAAATCAGTAAATAATACACAATCCGGTAAACGGAAACAGTCTTGGAAACCTAAAACGGGTGAAGGTTTAGGGGGAGGCGTGAAATTTCCAAATCATCAAGAGATTGAAATTACATTTCTTGATTATCAGGGGCAACCCAAGTCTATGAAGGCTTGGGTCCCCCTCTCCAACTAATCTCTGAGTGAGTGTGCAGCATGTTCCAGGAGGAACTATCGATAGTCATCGGATTGTTGATAGTGGATTGTCCATGCACAAGATCGGCGACAAAGAAATTGTTGCCTTTGATGGAGAGAAAAATAAAAGAAGACAGAATTGTCTGTCGAAAGGAAATTGAAAGCTTCGACAAAATGAAAATCATACCAAAGTTTGATTGTTCAAGGATTTAATCGGGTTCCCAGGATAGATTCAATCAAAATGTACGCACCTGCAGCACGTCTGATGTTCAAAATCAACAAGATGAACGTGCAGTGTACATTTCTTCGCGGTGTGATTGAAGAAAATGTGTTTGTTGAACAAACCAACCGGGTGTGCGGATGCCTTGGCGTGGATTGAACAACTGCACACTACTTTTTAAAGAGAAAGTCAAAGACCTTCGCTGGTGCAATGTGTAAGGCCAGCCGGACCCAAAGGTTTATGATCTTGTTGCTGTGAAGAGATTTCTCAGTAGCTACAAAATCGACTTTGAAATCCACACCGGGTGGATTTCCAGTTTGGGAGAGCACTCAGATTCCTTGCAATGCATGAAACAGTTGCAGGATACGGTTTTGAATTTCTAATCTCTCCTATCTTTGTCGATATTTAAGCTACTCTTTGAATTACTATTTCGTACAACACTCTTTGACCTGACTCGTTGAACTCGAATATCACCTCACACGTGATTGTTTCACTATGAAACTCGTCAATGTTGTCATGGTCCACACCGATTACCGACGTGCCAACTCATTTTTCCAAAATTCGATAAATCATTTCTGATTAAAATTAATTTTGGTAAACGACATTGAGGTAAAACATGAGTTAACCGACATCGGAAAATCATTTTTGTAATTACCTTTGTGTTTTTAAAATTTATCTTCGTTTGTTGATTTTAGGGGGAGGAAATCCAAATTTGAAAAATTCAAAAACAGTGAAAAATTTCAAAACTAAAAAACAATAGAAAAACAAAAATGAGTTTCCTGGCGAGAAAAAGGAGAAAATGATAGTAAATCAGTGGTCTGTCGAAACCTCTTCGAACTGAACTTGAAAAAGAAAAATGTTAAGCAGCTCTATTTAAGATGTATCGGTAGGCTCACAATCATTTTAAAGTGTGCAGGGCGATATAAACCTTAATCGACTGAAGACCAAGTGGGAACCATTCATTGGCATATGGTCTTAGTACCAAAATTTCATTTGAGAGATTGCCGAGGTTCTGAGATATTCGGTCTTTATGCTGTCTTATCATCTGGGTATCATAGTTGTATCAAACCATAAAAAATAACGGAGACGAAGTCTAAGATCTTCCATGATGCTATATATACGTGTACATATTGCATTCGACCTCAATAAGTGATCAACAATCACATGTCCAACAAAATAAGTGATAATATATCACATTTATCCGGGAGTCAAGTTCGTCTCTCTGCTGTACGTTGTACTGACCTGTTCAATGACTTGCTCCTGTGCCCTCATGCATCTGAAAATCAAGTTCCTCATCAATAAGTGATTCTATCACATAGGGCTTGTTTTCAAATCAAAATAAGTGAGTTTCTCACATTTTTATACAGTCAAATAGATGATAAACAGTATACTCACCGGTAAGATGAACTCTCGTGCATACATTGATACGGGAATGTGTCGTGTGTGGATGAACACTGGTCGGTAAGTATAAATCATACCTTAATGTATCCCCTCGCCATGATTACATATGATAAGTTGAGCTTAAGTGGACAACAATACCGATAATTGTTATAGGATGCTTATCTAAATGTTAACAAATTGAACAAAAAGAGCGTTTTGGCGTGACCATACACTGATATGATTCTCTTACCCTCGAAACTCGCAAAAAGAATGTCTGTAAATATTTGTTTACTGCTTTTGTTTCTGCATCTTTGTATATATTTATTTGTTGCTTTCCGTCTTTACATTTGAAAAATGAAAAATTCCAAAAAGATTTTAGGTGTGTTTTAATATACACTTTATAAAAGCCAAAAATATTTTGCTTCTAGTTTATTTTTTTTATTGACCGATGTTGGAACTCGAGTCTATCCTACCCAAAATCCTGATTGTAAGCCGGAAAACAATTGCATCTTCATAAACAGTCGAAGTTAACAAGTTTTGAAAGTA
This sequence comes from Helianthus tuberosus, assembly GCA_030545235.1. Taxonomy (NCBI): domain Eukaryota; kingdom Viridiplantae; phylum Streptophyta; class Magnoliopsida; order Asterales; family Asteraceae; genus Helianthus; species Helianthus tuberosus. Next base: position 2,146,006 of record JARYGA010046105.1, read on the forward strand.
AGGGATTAAAATTGATCATTTTCTTTTCTTTCAAATTGTCGGACGGTAGTTGATAGAAATATGGTCACATGTGTGTCATTTGTTTAAAGTTAACTATATATTCCAAGCAGTTGTTCTCATTACGCGTTTAGCTTTCTTGCATGTGCAGATGCTAAATGCAAGGAGAACATGTTCGATGACAAGCTTCGGAATGAAGACACGACGTGAAGGCACTCAAATGATAAAGATGATCGAGTTGCCGCTGATCAATCATCAACACCACAAGGGCCTCAAGTATCGAAAATCAAAAGATTCACAAGCATAATCAAATGGGAGCTTATTGATACACTTCCTAAATGAAAGCGGGAGTTTGTTAATACACTTTCTACGTGCAACACGTGAAGACTTTGAAGATCCTTTCCGAGAAAAAGAACCATCAAGAGATGGAGAACGAGATTACGAACCTTGCGAGCAGCATCCAAGGGGAAGTTTTTTGATACATATTCTGTGGATACGGCTCGGCTCGGTTCGACTCGACTACGAAGTGAAGGCCGTAGTCAAGACAACCTCCTGTCTTGACTCGGTATGCGATTTACTTTGTAACAGTTTGTGTAAATGCAACTGCGTGTGTGCAGTTTGCATTTAGTGTAGGTTATGTGTCTGTTTGTTTGTTTGGCCCATCCTTGAAGAAGTCCAAGACAAAGCCCAACATCACAAGTCCCCTTGGAGCCCAAGCCTGAACAAAAGTGATGAAAACACACATGGGACGAAATCCTCTATGCATGACGAAAACCCCTATATGGCAAAAACACCACATGTGACGAAATCCAAGGGATTTCGTCGAGATCTTGGATTTCGCCGAGGGATTTCGTCCAGAACTGGGATTTCGCCAGTCATGTTACTTTATAAACAACAGACAACAGACTGAAATACCAAGAGCACAGATAGACGAAGTCTGATTAGATTTCGGAGCGAACACATTGTAAACACACACACACTGAGAGTTTATGAGAGCATCTTGTAAACATTGCTTTGTAACCGTTTCATAGCATTAATACATTGAGTGTTAATAGGTGAATCTTGTGTTTTACGTGTTCGTAACTTGGTTTAACTTACCCGTTTGGATTCCGCACTCTCGGGTTTGTCAGAAAACAGGAATAGAGGTTAACTAGATCCTCCGGGTGGACCTACAAAATGATCTAACTTCATTACTAAATCATCAATCATCCATCTTTAGTTCTTGCCCACTAATCAAGTTTTAACTAGTTTTTCTTAATCCACAACCATCTATCACCAAAGTTACCCTAACATCCAAATCCACTAACTCCATCTTTACTATAATCTTCAAATTTTAAGAATCTTCTCCATATCTACTACATAAATGTAATAACTGGCACTTTTTTTTATAGATTTCAAGCCTTGTCTCAACCGACTTATGTACCCGACGCCGACACACTTCACAGTCCTTGTTAAGTCTTCTGGTAATTTTGTTTTTATTTTATACTTTTAATCGTACTTAAGTTTAAGCTATTAGTTAATTTGACCGAAATATTAATTTCGTTTATGTTTTATTTAAGTCTCTAGTGATATAAATGTTGGCTAATTTGACATAACCGAAGGTTATCATAATGGTTTATAAATAGAGTCTTATTTGTATTGTTTGATAGAACTTATGATGTGATAATAAAGTTTGTGCATTTTAATTATACGTAAATACTAGTTAAAACATGTCTAGCCTTTTTTTTGCTTCCATTTTATGTGATACGCAATGGATTGCAATCTCGCCATGCATTAACTTGAAACGAGTTATTATTCACTCATGCATGAAAGAATGTTACATAAAGTATGCTAAAAATAGGTTTGGTAATCATATAAGTCGACCAATCTCGGAACTAGCACCTTTAAATGCTATATATAATTCGTAGTTATTTCATCATCACCCAAGTATATACATAGTTATGAGAATATTGGGTTTTTTATAAATAAGAAAATTTAGCATTTGGGAATTGATTTGTTGAGGAAATAAGTAACCATAAAGAAAATATCGATGGCCTGGTAGGTGCCAGATATTTGTTCGGTATCACGAGCCCCTTCTATAACCGATTAGTCGATTTGATTTGTGTTCTCTAATCAATATTATTGTAACAATAATCTTTTTGTATGATAGCGAATACACTAAAATAAAAAAAAACATAGAAAAATAGAAAAAAAAAGTGTTTGTGGAGAACCAACCTTATTTTGGCTCGCATAAAAATGTCGTTTCAACTCTATCTCATTTTGACCAATCTTGTATCCTCTACAAATAACATACCTTTGTATCTTATACATATGATAGTATGCATAAAGGGGAGCAACAACCAGCGAAAACGATATGAAACCTGGTAATGAACAAAGTATAGAATGTGAAGTCTTAAGAGATAATAGAAGAACACTTATTACAACTTCTTTTAGGTTACTATGATGTTGGAGAAGCAAAAACAAACTTAAAATGGTAACATAATGTGGGCAAATGTTGAAATTTGAAACTGAGATCGACTACCTATGTCTCCATAAAATCTGAATTTCAGAGGACTTTGAATTATATGTGATCTCAAATGTCTTCTTATCTTCATATTCTTCATCCCAACACTCTGAGTAATCGATTGGGTGTTCGTTTAAATCACCTATTTTACTTTTACTACGAACAAGTTCTACATTAAGACCCTTGTTATTCATATACCGTGTATTTTCTATCTGAAATGAAATATTTTTAGTGTATGTAGGATTGAACCATGGGATGTGGCTCAATGAACTAAAGGGTACATAACCCACCCTTTCATAGTCATATATTTCCCAATCTTTACCAAACTCTTCAGGGTGATCCGTGGACATCTCCTGCTTAATAACTATGAAATACATCCCTTGACGAGCACGCGCTGATAATAAAAACCCACTAAATTCACTGTACCAGTTGTGTGGAAGTTGCAATGTGACAAGTTTGGTATAAATGCTTGCTGGTTGAACATTGGGACGCAACACACTCATAAAGCGATCTTTAACTGCATTTTCCTGCCATGTTTTCATTCCAATTATTATGAATACTATTTTTGACATTGAAAGTTTAAAAAAAGATTGAAATTCAAAAATCAAAATAAGAGTTATACCTCAAGCATAGAAAGTAGTACCCTCTCATCACCAATCATCCTCCCAAGTGACACTTTCCATAACCATTTATAATCTGATAAATCTTCTACACTTTCAAGTGAGTCACAACGATCTGCATAGAGAATAGCTATGCTTGATGGGAGGTCTGACAATTCTACAAGGTTCACACAATTTGACAAATTGAGGAGCTTGAGACACGACATCTGAGAAAGGCTGGAGGGTAATCTTGAAAAGTTGTTTCCACTTAGGTCTAGTATTTGTAGGTTTAATAACTCACAAAATATATCAGATGGGATGTCTCCATCTCCTAAATTGCACCAATGGAGATTCAGGTCTCTCAAACTTCTTAATAGATGAAAGTTTCCCTCTATCCTTTTCAGTCTGCTACAATTACTTAAATTGAAAGAAACAAGGTTGGTACAAAATCGTCCAACTGACGGTGGGATTGTTTCTATCTTAGTAAAACCCAACTCAAGGGTTACCAAGCTATCCATGTTCGACTGGATATCCGGAAACTGTTGAAGTTTATCGCAATAAGAGAGATCAAGAGTCTCCAATTTTTTCATGTGTATGATGGGTGGAAACCTTTTAAGTGCTGTACACCATCTCATATCCACAAAAACAAGCCTTTTGTGATATCCAATTGACGGATGAATCTCTTCTAAACTTCTACAATCTTTTAAAATCAATCTTTCAAGACATGGAAGGCCTTCAAAATCTGGTGTCTTGATTAGTTTTCCACAGTATGAAAGATCAAGAATTTTTAAATTTGGTAGACTCTGTTTCAAGAAAAGTAGGAAAAGTCAAATAAATAATTAAGTATATAACAATTTCCTTTCACATTGGCATACTTGTTGCCGGACCATTGATCGATCATTAGGCAGGAAAGGAGTTGTTAATTTATACACAAACTTAAACTAGCATATGATATAACATCTTATAATAACAACCTCTGCTCTGTAACATGCAAAGTATATTCAAATTGCTTAAAACATCATATAGTCTAAAAGTCTCCTCGATCCTCGCTCAAAAATATTGTTATATTATAGACAACTTGTTATATTAAATTTATTACTTCTCCCAATATCACCAAAAGTTTCTTTAAAGCATTTGGCATGCGTATAATGTTGACTATTCAGGAAATCGAAACTAAGCTAATCGACTCCTAATTTCGTAGAGAAAGCATGACATGTATTTTTGTTAATGTAATATGTTATATAAACCTCTATTTATAGAGATGTCTAAGACTCAATAACCACCATCTAACGAACAACTAACTAAATGCAATTAACTCATTAGTAACTCTAATAACTAATTATGTTCATTTTATGATTCATTTCACAGTTGCATTGCAATGGTTTGTGAAACTACAATATTTACCTACCTTACACCCTTCCCAGAGTTTTTCTTGCTCGCTAAGTTTCAACCTTAGATAACCAAGCTTTGTTGGCTGAAAATTTGATGGGAATGAAGATGCCGGACACCCAGTCCACAATATCCATCGAAGGTTCTTCATGTTTGGAAGAACATCAAATAGACCTGGATGGCTAATATTAGCTAATACTTCATTTTCCTGTGTTAATTAATCAAAGGAACCAAACTGTGTTAGTAACACTATAGACAAACGTCATTAGATGCACACATGCAAAATATATTTTTGCAAAGCTAATTTAACCATTGAGGGTGCAGCTGCTCCCATAGCACAAAACTCTTCCAAAACCTCCTTCTTCCAAATTCTGCTATGCTTTTCAGGATTATTAGGGTGTTCCCCTCTAACAATGTAGTGTGCCATTTCTTCTATCAAGTCATGCATCTCAAAAGTTCCATATTTTGAAACTCTTACGAGGGATTTTTGTTCCAACACCTTTAACCCTATAACAGGGTGCAAATTACAAGCATCAAGCACCATCATTGCATCATCCATCCTCCATGAGCTGTATGAGCTCCATCTCCACATGAAACATGCAATATCTAAGAATAAGTCTTTCTGGTAGGGTTCAAGTCCATCATAACTTATTTTGAGTCTCTCCATGACCTTATCTTCTGGGATGCTTTTTAACTTGTCCAGCGTACTCTTCCACTCATCCCTGTCTTTGTCGTATAGAAAAGAACCTAGAACTTTAAGCGCTAACGGGAGCCCACCTGCATAAGAAACTACATGCAATGAAAGCTTCTCATAATCTTCAACAGGTTTATCTTTATTATATGCGTGTCTATGGAAGAGCTTGATTGCTTCGTAATGTGATAACAAACAGACTTCATAAATATTTGTGTGAGCCCTGGAGGATAGCAAATGCTTATCTCTGGTAGTAATTATTATCCGGCTTCCCTCACCAAACCAATCATGGGATCCCGCTAACGCCTCAAGTTGCTCAATATCATCAACATCATCGAGAACAACTAAAACCCTTTTGTGACACAGCCTTCTCTTTATCATGCTTCTTCCTTCTATCTCACTGTCTACCACCACAGTTGTTTTCAAAGCAACTGATAGAATTTTTTCTTGCAGCTTTTTCAAACCATGCTTGCTTGATTCCTCACGAATATTTTCAACAAGGCAGCAAGCTTCAAATTGGTGAGAGATCTCCATATAAGCAGCAGATGCGAGAGTAGTCTTACCACCACCCCCAACTCCCCATATCCCAACCATGCGCACACCACCCGACCCAATTTCCAACTTTGATTTCAGATCTCGCAAGCGGGTCTCTATTCCGATCAGTTCTTTATTGTCGTTTGTAGTTAGTGTACGCAACCGATTAGAAATTGTATCAACAATTTCTTTGATGCGTTTTGCTTCATAACTGCACAATGGATAAATAAGGATAATTAGAATTTAGAACATGCTCCCACTCACTTAATAGTCTCGTGTCTAATTCAGAATGTACTAGTAACCACTTGGCACCATGAATTAAACACTTTCTTATAAATAATACAAATTATTAATTAGTTAAATACGTAATATATATGGGTTAAAAAAATATGTAATTGATTTAAGAGTTGGGTAAATATGTAATGAGGTCTATTAATAAAGGGATATATGTAAATGTCCCTTAACTATAAATTGGATTGAGTTAGTGTGGTGGATCAATACCGCAATAAAATAGAAACTGCGGTATGAAAATTGCAAGACATTTAGATTTTGTAAAATATAGCAATAATCACTAAAATGCAGGGACCATAACCACAATTTAGGGCTTGGCAAATTCTGAATGGTTAAGTGCTGAATTAGCAAGAGGTCTTAAACATTCAGACTCTGTATAGTGCTTAACCATTCAGAGGAAAATGTCTGAACTATTCAGACATCTGCTTGTGAAACAAACAGTCTAAACCATTAAGTGCTGAACCAGTAAGAGATATGAACCATTAAGAGACTCGTTAAGAAGTAAAAACAAACAGCCCCTTACTCTAAATCTAATTACAAATGTTAAAAATTAAATTATAACAATAGTAACTATATTTTAATTAAACCCGCCTACTAACTTATTTGACGAGTTTTATTGTTATCTATCAAATTTGCTCATTTGACTTGTCAAACAATATAGAATGCAAAATATCTTAAGCATAAAAAAAAGAGAAAATTACCTGTTTTCATCGATGACCCATCCAGAAAGATTGCCTGCCTTTTCCAGAGTTTTTCTCCATGATTCAACTTTGTGCTTATTTTTCCTCTCATGTTTGGAAAATGCTTTTCCATATTTTCCACTTTGTTTTCTCACATCCGATGGATCCACGTGATAAAATACGGGCATCACGATTTGCCCTCTTGTGTCCACGCACTCCATAATATGCGCAAGCTCATCCAAGCACCAAGATGAATCTGCATAGTCTTTAGAGAATACAACAAGGGCGATGCGTGATTCTTCGATACCTTTCAAGAGGGCTGGACCGATTCGCTCACCCCGAGGAAGTGTTTCATCATCCTTGTATGTTTGGATTCCTTGTTGTACAAGATCCTCGTAGAGATGATCCACAAAGTTCTTGCGGGTGTCTTCTCCTCTAAAACTTAGAAATACTTCATATTTCAATGAGTGAGAAGAGGAGGATGAAGATGCCATTGATCTGTAGATCAGAATTTGTTTGGAATTAGTATAAAAGCAAGAATATGAATCTGCCATTGAGTTGATCTCCCACTAAACTTTACTCTTTTTTTTTCTTTCCCAAAAGTGAAGCAGAATACTATTTTTTTTTCTTTAAAAAAGGCATAAGAGTAATAGTAAATCAAAACACTTAAAAAACTGATGATACAGCACCTGCTTTGCACGTCTTCTTCTTCGGAAGACATTGGGGTGTGTTGTTGACGGTGATCGGAGGAGCCTCTGAAGAAAACGGAAACCATGTAGTAGACGGTGACACCGGTGGCGAAGAGAGTAAATAAAGTATTTGGAGAGAGACCGGTGTTGGCGCTTGTGTTTTCTTTGAGAGTCTCCATAAATTCAACAGCCATTGTTGATGAGTGTTTTGATGGTCTTGTTTCTCTGGTTCATCTCCTATTCTTATATATTCTTATGTTTCCATTAATTAAAGTCAACGAAAACAATAAGAAATATAAGCCATCAGATCATCATGCTAAGATTAAATCTTACCCCTTTAAAATCAGAAATTCCTTCTAGAAGAAGTAGTTACTAAGATAGAAAATTGACTTCTTAAAATCCCATTTTGCTTCTGAACTGAAAATCAGGCCACGTTCTATTTAAAAAAAATGTAAACTAAAAAAACTGTAAGTTGCATTTACAGAGATATTTAAAAAAAACTCCTCTGTTGCAGTTACAAAATCCAGGGGACCCGGGACGGTCCGTTATAGGCCCCCATAACTCGTTATCGAAAAAAAAAACACGGTCGCTACCAAGTTTTAAAACGCGTTGATTTCAAAACGCGTGAAAATTATGACGCGTTATATTTTGACAAACCTTGAACAAAACTCAATCCCGACTGATGTTCGACGAACGTTATGTTGACCGGAGGTGATTGACGGAGATGAAGAATGGTGATGTAGTTGCTGCGGAGGAGCAGTGAGATGGTTAACGGTGGTGAGTGACAGTGGTCGTAGACGGTGATGGACGGTGATGAACGGTGAGGATGGTGATGTTGTGGCGGACGTTGGACGTCCGAGGTACGGTGGTCGGAAGTGGTGATGAACGGAGATCACAGGTTGATGATGAAGATCGTCGGATATATATTTTTATTCGCTTTGATCACCAAGTCAATCCCGATTACACAAAAATATCTAACAGCTTGGGCTCGGGCTCATTAAAGCTCGGCTCGTTCGAGCTTTTAATCGAGGCAATAACGAGTAGCTCTCGAGCTTCTGGGCTTGTTTATACCCCTAAATTTTATGATATGGAGTATAATTTGTATGGTTTAAAGTGGTATAAATGATGTAATTCTCGTTGTAAATTGATAGTGGCAATTCAGTAGTAGTTTGCTAGTGTGTTCTATGTTTTAATATAATCATTATGTCATTAAAAAAAAGAGTAAACTCAATAGTGTTTTAATATACTCAAAAATACGTCATAATTCCATGATTGAGAAATAGAGGCAGGAACTGAGTGAAAGGAGGAGGATGAAGATGCCATTGATCTGTAGATCAGAATTTGTTTAGAATGAGTATAAACTATAAAGGCAAGCAGTGGAGATCACCAAAAAGAGAGATGTGGTTTGAGCAGCTCAGATGTGTCTATGGGCATCACATATATAAAATATTTGAGAAATTTCACACTCCGGGAAAAGTCATAGAGCTAGAGGAAATTTAGGGCTGGCAATTGGGTATCTGTTAAGACACGATTAGACCTGTTTGACTGAAAAATACACCCTTTGACTTTTTTAATTTTTAAAATAATTAAAATTACAATGTTAGGATCTATCATTTATTCAACTTTGTACATAAAACTGTTTTATAAACATGAGGTAGAAAGTAGTTAAACGAGTCGTAATCATGTTTGAAACTTATGTTGTGCGCGCCGTCATAAACCTGTTAAACCTGTTAAGACACGATTTGCCAGCCTTAAGGAAATTTCATGAAATTTTCACATTGGATTCCTTCATCTTTCTTTGAAATTTTTTATAACGTTAATAAAATTTTTAAAGAATTAAAATATTACTGAGTGGAGTCCACGTTGCACTAATTTACTACCCACTATATTGTCACCTACCCACTATGTTTAAAATAAGAATTTTTTAATCAACTTATATATATATGATAGCTGGCCAAAAATTATTATGATGAAATATAATAGTTAGTTTAATAATATGAAACCAGTTGTTAGAATCAATAAAATCAAAATATCTATATATCTATACGAAACCAGATGTTAGAATCAATATCAAAATACATGAACTGATTTCGATACTGACTTAAGACACATGAGTTGGCGTAATTGTTGAACGGACTAGTATTTTATTTATGTATCGAGTATGAACATGGTTTGATATTAATTACCAGGACCGATGAACCAAAGGACAGACAGGATCAGATTAGGAATTCGTAGGTCTCAAAATCGTCGGCGGTGGATGTTGCGGCGTTTGTGAAGCTCAGCCGGTGGCAAAGTGACGGACATGTCAAAAGTCAGCATGTACTGGCGATGTTAAGCGGGAAACTGGGAATGGGAACCAATTTGGGGGTTGTCACAAAAAGGGATTGGTCATCGAGGTGAAACGGGTCGAAGGAGTCAGGGTCAAGCCGGGTGACTCGGTTAACCTCATTAATATTGTGTTGCTTTTTAAGTTTATTTCGTTTTCGTCAATTTCTTCTATTTAAATCGTAACTAGTTGAGTTATATAGTAAAGGTACTCAAGTTTAGAGCGACTTATCTTTAAACCTTTGCGCTCTAAGGTTGCTCGTCTCTCATCTAGCCTCGTTTTACTCTCCACTACTAATGCGATATTATTGGCGAAAAGCATGCATCCCGAGATTGCCTTTTAAATCGATTTGGACAACTTATCTAAGACTATGACAAAAAGAAATGAGCTTAACACGAACCCTTGGTGAAGGTTTGTATACCCCACTGGTGCTCGGACACTTGTTTTGGCCCCAACATATATATCCCTAGTCACCTCCAAGTATCTCCCAGTGTAGGTCCCGTTTTTCCGGTGAGGATCGATAACGAAAACCTTATCCTTGTTTATCACGAACACGGTAACGGGTGCGGAATCCCCGTGACGGTGCAAACCAAACAAAGTGTATAAAACACACGCGTAACCAAAGATTCAATATCTATTGATTAGGGATGAGTACAACCACAAACATATACAAACAATGTTTTAACAGACTCTCTCTAAGTCTCTCGGTGCTCATCAGTTTCACACAGAAACTGAGAGGTGTATTTATACTAAATAGACACAGACCATGACGAAACACAACTAACTATCGGCGAAACACACAAAGTCGACGAAACACTTCTGTTTCGTCGACATACATATTAAATCCTTATTCTGTTTCGTCGACATGTAGTTGAAGCCCATATGAAGTCCAAGGCCCAATTCAAGTTGCTTGATCCAAAGACAAGTCAAAGCCCAAATATGGAAAGTTACGGCCTAGTACATGAATCTGTTTACCAATCGTTCACCATTTCAACATTTGCATGCATTAGTCAACTTTGTGACATCATCATGACATCACTATGGTGATGTCATGGTGATGTGTTTGCGTGAAAGGTTTGCGGCGCTCTGTGCTTCGCGTGTCGAACTCTGGGGCGCACGACGGAGGAATGTCGTGACGTCGGGCTTGAGCCGGACCTAACCGAGTCGACCCGAACCGAATCGGACCGAGTCGAGTCGCGTCCACATAAAGTGTACCAACACCCAGGAAACCTCCCCTTTCAAGACTATCCTAAATTACGCTAAGTGGTACGTTGTCGTAAATCACTTCAAGGTCAATTAACACCATATGCAAATCTTTTTTTTCTCCTTATACTTTTCTTTTAATCTCCTTAACATGTGTATATTTGCTTGATAGTAGACCGTCCTAACATAAATCCAAATTAGATTGCGATCTTAACTTAATGTCATGCCCCTTTACAAAAACTCGTCCATTCTTTAAATATTTTGGTACCGATGAAGGTGACACAATATTAACTACCTGAGTATATTTTCTATTTTTTAAATATTTTGTATTACACATAGTTAACTACTAGTGGGAAAGCCCGCACGTTGCGGCGGGTGTCCCGATTGATATCAGATTCAATTATGATGTCATTACGAACCACAGCTAATATTTCATACATCCACGCATTGCGGAAGTATACTGTATTGGCATGCAGTGTACTCGTTAAGGTAAGGAAAGGAAAACTAAAACACAAAAAACATAAAAGGAAAATAAAAAAGAGAGGCGATACGCCGCCACCTGACGGCGCTAGGATGAATAATGACGGGGAAGGAGTTGGTTTTTAATATAAACATATTTGGTCATAAATAGATCAGATTTCTTGTACCAGACCTTTGATCTAAGAAGCCTTTCTAGCTTAAAATTTTGAAATATAACCAAATAGTGAATAAAGTCATTGCCAAACCCAAAACGATGACAGACAAATAATAGTGTTAATTTTTATGCACTAAATAGGTAACAATTAAATCTGTTGTTATATCAACCGTGACCTGCAAGCTGCAAATATTCAAAAAATATCCATCAAATGAAAATATTGAAATTAAACATGAAATGGTAGTATTGAAGTATTGATTTGGTGTGAAAATCAGCGATTGCGATTTGAGTATGAGGCGTTGACTACCCAAAGTGTTTTGACTATTCACAACGACCTCGAGTACACGCCTTGGCCTTCCAGACAGCACTCACTCAACGCAACGCGGTGAATGGCATGCATCTATCCAGCTATTACCTGATTTGGATCGTTGGAGTCCATCGAGATCTTGGTGAGAATTTTGTAAGAACTATAATTGTGGACGGAACAAATCATCAATGTTCGGGTTTCACCCCTGGCTTAACGACTGTATTCCTGTTTGTGTGATAAAATCACGGAATATAGACGGAATATGCGTCCAAGTATGGATTTCACTCTTGATTTAACGCAAATTCTCGTGTTTGTAGTAAAAAAAATTGTGTATTGATCGGGCGATTTAGCCAAGAGTTTACGGTTTTCACACCTAATCCCGACCTAATCTCTCGATTGTGTTGCGCGAGAATGTGTCGAACCGGCCTTTTAGGAAAAAGCTGAACGCTTGACAATCCTAGGAAAGATTGTCGAGCGTTTGTAGATTAGACTGGCATACCTATACGAAGTGTACAACTCGGGCAACTCACTTTGTGTGGGTTGTTCCAATTCATACCGATATTCCTAGTTTCGAGTAAGCGATAGAATTCTCATAATAGAGGTCGCATTGGGTACTTAGTCTATAGTCTAGGTCAATACTAAGACACCGACCCGGAATAGGTCGTGTCTTGCCTAATTCCCTATAGTTATGGCTCTGATACCAATCTGTCACACCCCAACCGATGGCGGAAACATCGGGGCATGGCACTGAGCGAAACAGATTGTTCGTGAGTATCCATAACAACTATTCATTACAAGATAATTAAACGTCATGTCCCATACCACAACATATCCAAATAAAAACAATTATTACAAATAATTGTCTCAGAAAGAAATACTGTTCCGTCGACTCAGATTTAAGCGTGACATAACTAGACCCCTAGCTTGATTCACCAAAGCACAGCAATCCCTAGCATCTTAAACACCTGTCACATACGTTAAAATAGCGGTCAATACACATAGTGTAAAGGTGAGCATACAAGTTTGATAGTAAGTAATAGCGAAAGCGTTTACGCATAACCAACATGTAGTGCGTTAAATGAGAAGCATGTAAGTTATCGACAAAGATTCTATCAATACCAATGACTGCGAGTTATAGAGTCCGCAACACATGTTCACCACTGCGAACACGTGAAGTAAGATCCTTAACAACCCCTGAATAAACAGGCGCTGAGTCCAAACTTTAGTACTATCGTTGCTAACGCAGGTAGACAACAATCAATGTGTAAACATAACAAACATAGCATTCAACGAGTCACGTATAACATGCAAAGCGGTTAGCGTATAAAAGTGTTTGCATTGTGTGTTGATGTGATTCGATATAGATAACGTATGTAACACCCAAAAGTGCGTTAAGTGAAAAATGGTTCGAGTATACTCACAGATTGTGTTTAACAAGTAAACACTCTCTTGGATTGAAGGGAGCTCTGGGTGAGATTAGCATGGACAGTTAACGATAGCATAAGCGGAGAGCGGCGCGTAAAAACGGTGCAAAGCAACTAGTGTCGAGTGGTAATTCAATCGGGTGGAAATCCGATCGGATGGTCACTCGATCGGATGTCAATCCGGTCGGATGGCCACTCGGTCGGATTGACATTCGTTTGGTAAGGATGTGTTTGTGTATGATGGTTTGACTTTTAAAGTTTTCGTTGTAGTATTTGATAACAGAGAAGTATCTCTACCTTGCAGGTCGTTCGATCGAACGGCGGTTCGATCGGATAGCGATCCGATGGCAGGACACTGCAAGATTGTCAATCGATCGGATAGCAATCCGATCGGATGGCAATCCGATCGGATGGCAATCCGATCGGATGGCAATCCGTTAGAAACTGATGTCCTTTGAAAATCACAAAATGTTAAGTGTGGAGGTCCAAGTGCAATCCGATCGGATTGCGGTTCGATCGGATGGCAATCCGATCGGACGGCAATCCGTCCCGCGATCTAACCGTTTTGCAACTTGATGGTTTTGAACGTTTTGTGGCTTGACTGAGACGGTATGACTTCGTATCAACAACGGAAACTCCATCAGGACCCAGGTAATCCGATCGAACGGGAATCACCCCAATCCGGTCAGTTAACTGTTCGAGACGGATGTTTATGTTCAATCCGAAATCAGTTGTCTCTTAGATAGAAATCAGATCTTGGACAGATACATCACTAAGGAAGAGAGAAGATCAGAACGAGCTCTGATTCTATCGGTTTTGAGTGCATTGAGTGTAAAAGAGTTGAAAGAAGTTGGAAATCCATCTTTCAATCCTTTTAACACTGAAAATGTTTAGATCTGTGTAAAAAACCTTGTTGAATCATGTGGAAATCCTTCAGATCTGGGTTGTTCTTGGTGGAATGATGTCAAAACTTGAAGTTCATAAGAACTCCATGATGACATCACCCTAGAACACCTCAAATCCGTTGATTTCACGGTTAAAAGTTGAGATTCAAAAGAGAAAATGATGAAGAAGTGTGTGTATATCATAGAAGTACAAGATTTAGGTTGGAAACTTACAAGAATCGCGAGAAATCAAGAGAAAAGAGGCCTTGAATGAGCTGGTCGAGTGAGAGAGGCTGTCACATCACAAATGATGTGACAGGAGGGTATTTATAGGGTTTCCAAAAAGGGAAAGGGCATAAGGGTCGGATTTGGCCACAGATCAGATGGCAATCCGATCGGATGGCCACTCGATCGGTTGGCCATTCGATCCAAGTGTCCGGCGTGTTGAGTTTTGTCGTTTCGATTTGTGTGTTGAGCGTTGCGATGTGTTTCGAGTGAGCGATGTGATAGTATTAACCAATAATTACACAAACAATCCTAATGCCTTAAAGTCATATCTCAGATTTGCGATGCGATTGCGTTTTCGTTTTGTCACCACAAAACAAACATAAATAAACATGCACCGGAACACGTGAATAGCACACACACGTAAAACAATATACAGAACCTATATTTCAAGTTACATATGCGATTGTGATGCGATAAGCGATAAAGCATAAAACATGCGATAAACATCGATTAAACCTCGATTATTAATAGATACTCCACATAATACAACTAACGTAACACATTAATAGAGTTCGATTACAAGTCAAAGAAGTCAATTCAGTAGTTAAGCAAAGAGTGACAGATCGCAATTAGCAATCTTTTCTTCCTTTGACTTTGACCTTGACTTTGACTTTCGTAACACGGGGTGTTGAGCGTTGCGATGCGTTTCAAGTGAGCGATGCGATAGTATTAACCAATAATTACACAAACAATCCTAATGCCTTAAAGTCATATCTCAGATTTGCGATGCGATTGCATTTTCGGTTTGTCACCACAAAATAAACATAAATAAACATGCACAGGCACACGTAAATAGCACACACACGTAAAACAATATACAGAACCTATATTTCAAGGTGCGTATGCGATTGCGATGCGATTAGCGATAAAGCGATAAAACATGCGATAAACATCGATTAAACCACGATTATTAATAGATACTCCACATAATACAACTAACGTAACACATTAATAGAGTTCGATTACAAGTCAAAGAAGTCAATTCAGTAGTTAAGCAAGGAATGACAGATCGCAATTAGCAATCTTTTCTTCTTTGACTTTGACCTTGACTTTGACTTTCGTAACACGGGGTGTTACAGGTGCCATACCAGTACCGATCGGTACCAATCCGTACCGTACCGTACCAGGTATATTCGGTACCGGTACATACCCGCTTTTACCAAATTGGGTGTATTTTCGGTACCGGTTCGGCATCGGTATTCACCGAATTTTACCCTCAAATACCGGTGCCGTACCAGTACCGACCGGTACCGAGCCTTACCGTACCGTACTAGGTATATTCGGTACCGGTACACAGTTTTGGAGATTTCGGTAACGGTATTTTCGGTACCGGTTAGTACCGAGCTCATTAAATCCCGTAGCAACGTAGCAATGCAAGTAATTGCACCGTTTAGATTATTTTTCGTACACACAGTAACTTCATTAAGGGATGAACAAATATTATTGGGTACCGGTACCTGCTTTTACCAAATCGGGTGTATTTTCGGTACGTGTTCGGCATCGGTATTCACCGATTTTTACCCTCAAATACCGGTGCCGTACCACTACCGACCGGTAACGAGCCGTACCATACCGTACCAGGTATATTCGGTACTGGTACACACTTTTGGAGATTTTAGTAACGGTATTTTCATTACCGGTTGGTACCGACCTCATCAAATCCTGTAGCAATGTAGCAATGCAAGTAATTGCACCGTTTAGATTACTTTTTCATACGCACAGTAAGTAAACTGTATTTCGTTTGATAGAGGTTTTATATACACAACAACTTATTTTGCTTTCTTTTTTGTCTTTTTTCTGTAATGAATGAATTGCAACATGTAAAATTAACTTGGATATATATATATAGGTAGAGGATCCTGTAAAAAGTTCTCAAAGTGTGAGAAGTGTATTATAACACTATATATAATACTATATAACACCATATAAACACCGTATAACAATATGTAACACCATATAATACCATATAAACACTATGTAACACTATATATCATTATATAACCAATATAACACTATAGGTTCTCTGATAGCATGTCTATGATAGATGTATAGTGTTATATTTGTTATATAATGATATATAGTGTTACATAGTGTTATATGGTATTATATGGTGTTACATATTGTTATACGGTGTTTATATGGTGTTATATAGTATTATATATAGTGTTATAATACACTTCTCACACTTTAGGCCCTTTTTACACTATCCTTACCCTATATATATATATATATATATATATATATATATATTAATTTTAGAAATGAAGTAACAGTAATTTCATTAAGGGATGAACAAATAGTATTGGGTACCGGTACCGGTACCCGCTTTTACCAAATCGGGTGTATTTTCGGTACCGGTTCGGCATCGGTATTCACCGATTTTTACCCTCATATACCGGTGCCGTACTAGTACCGACCGGTACCGAGCCATACCGTACCGTACCAGGTATATTCGGTACCGGTACACACTTTTGGAGATTTCGGTAACGGTATTTTCGGTACCGGTTGGTACCGAACTCATTAAATCCCGCAGCAACGTAGCAATGCATGTAATTGAACCGTTTAGATTACTTTTCATACGCACAATAACTTCATTAAGGGATGAACAAATAGTATTGGGTACCGGTACCCGCTTTTACCAAATCGGGTGTATTTTCGGTACCAGTTTGGCACCGGTATTCACCGATTTTTACCCTCAAATACCGGTGCCGTACCAGTACCGACCGGTACCGAGCCGTACCGTACCGTACCAGGTATATTCGGTACCGGTACATACTTTTGGAGATTTCGATAAAGGTATTTTCGGTAACGGTTGGTACCCACCTCATCAAATCCTGTAGCAACGTAGCAATGCAAGTAATTGCACCGTTTAGATTACTTTTCATACACACAGTAAGTAAACTGTATTTCGTTTGATTGAGGTTTTATATACAAAACAACTTATTTTGCTTTCTTTTTTTGTCTTTTTTCTCTAATGAATGAATTGTAGCATTTAAATTAACTTGGATATTTAGATTATTGATGAGCAAATCGTATCAAATCATATAATCAAACCAGTATCGTATCGGTACCAAATTTACTATTACCAAATCATTTTCGTTACCAATTTGGTACCCACCTTTTGGCGTTTTCAAAATCGTTACTTTCGGTTCGACACCGTTCTAGCACCATACCTGTATTTATTGATTTTTACCTTCAAATAACATATCGTATTGTACCGAGCATTTTCGGTGCCGGTACCTAATTTCGATGATTTTCTGGATCGGTACTTTCAGTGCTGTTACCGGTACCGAGCTCATCCATATTTTAACGTGTTAGCACTGTAATAACTAAATTGAAAACAACCGAATTTTCAACGTGTAGGACGTGTGGGTCCTATTATTATATATTAGGTTATTTAAAATCGTTTTTATTTAGGACGGAGTGACCATCCTTACCATGTCATTTTTATTTATGTTTTGATATTCGGTATTTGCTGCTGACACATGTGACACACGTTTTGCAGACATTGGGTCCCCACCATAACACGCGGGCGGAAAATCAACTAGTTTCATGAAATTTTCACATTGGGTTCCTTCATCTTTCTTTGAAATTTTTTATAATGTTAATCAAATTTTTAAAGATTTAAAATATTTCTGAGTGTTGTCCACGTTGCACTAATTTACTACCCACTATATTGTCACCTACCCACTATGTTTAAAATAAGAATTTTTTAATCAACTTATATATATGATAGCTGGCCAAAAATTATTATGATGAAATATAATAGTTAGTTTAATAATATGAAACCAGTTGTTAGAATCAATAAAATCAAAATATCTATATATCTATACGAAACCAGATGTTAGAATCAATATCAAAATACATGAACTGATTTCGATACTGACTTAAGACACATGAGTTGGCGTAATTGTTGAACGGACTAGTATTTTATTTATGTATCGAGTATGAACATGGTTTGATATTAATTACCAGGACCGATGAACCAAAGGACGGACAGGATCAGATTAGGAATTCGTAGGTCTCAAAATCGTCGGCGGTGGATGTTGCGGCGTTTGTGAAGCTCAGCCGGTGGCAAAGTGACGGACATGTCAAAAGTCAGCATGTACTGGCGATGTTAAGCGGGAAACTGCGAATGGGAACCAATTTGGGGGTTGTCACAAAAAGGGACTGGTCATCGAGGTGAAACGGGTCGAAGGAGTGAGCTAGTACAAAAAAGACAAGCTAATATGACATTTTTAAAACCAAATATGACGGTTTAGGAAGCGCCATAAAACATAGCGACATTTTTATCATTGACCTTTTAAGACGGTTACATCCGTCATTTTTAATCCTAATAAGGCGGTTATGTGTTGTAGGAAAGACCGTCATTTTCAAGCCTAATAAGGCGGTTTTGGTGTTGCTAATAAGACGGTTTTATTGATCTGCCTAATAAGACGGTTGCTGTAGAACATATATTTCACAGATCCATTAATTTTATTGATTCACCATTTAATTAGATTCATTTCATTTTATTCGGAATCATATAAAAACATAATAAATACAAGGAATATAACAACAATGAACCATTTTATAAATATCTAAAATAGCTAAAGCATCCATGTTGACTCATTAGTCTAAAACATTCAATTTAACATAGAAAAAACATCCTATCATTCAGTTTAGCACAAATAAAAACAACCATCCAAAAAACTCCTTGACTTTGTGCAGCCCCCTTTATCCACAACCACAAAGCTCTCAACAGCACTCGCTAGCTTGAATTCATTTGCCACTGATCAAAACACATAGAAAAATGTCTATTAGCTACCATTAAAAATTAAAATCAAGCAAGATCCCCTTGTTGGAATCAGGAGGATATTGAAATGCATAAGTCATGCCAACTAGAGTCAACGTTGATAGAAAGCCCTTTGGCGCTCCTAAGAACCCCTAATAATATATACGATCTATGTTGTCAAAAGCCATTTGGCACGCCTAGGCCCTTGGGTCAAATGAGCGAACATGTCAAAGTTACTTAACCATCCGTGTAATTAACTTTAACTGATAAAATATTGAATATAACAATTGTGTTCCAAGGCTCCCTCAAGTGTCAACAAATATTTATAAAAATGAAAAAGAATTAAATATAAAAGAGTAGCATATTAATATACTGACCTCCATTCATCCTTGTCGTCCTCCCCGTCACCAAAACTGAAATAAACGCCTTTAAAGTACACTCTACAAACTCATCAATTTTACTTTGACGAACCATTAAGGTTTTATTTCCCAGCTAAAATATAAAGATAAAAATTAGATTACAGTTTAGTATACACTATAGTTAAACAAACCATTAACCGGCTCAGTAAGTTACTGAAAGGAACATGCTTGGTTGTATTCTTAGAAAATTGTTTATCAGCGAGCTACATTAACCAATAACGAGAGTACGGTACTATTAGTAAACACACACACACACACACAATTATATACAAATAATGTGTTTACCAACCGATTAAAAGCCTCCTCCTCTTGTAATGCATACGAGTAAATTTGATACTCGATTCTTTCATCTGGAATCGTTTGTTGTTGGTGAGCAGATGTTGTATCAAACTACACCAAATTATCTTGTATAAAAGTAATGATATATATTAAAACGACTTGCGGTTTATAAAGTATACTCATAGAATGGTGAGATGGTTCTACAGTTTGAGGAGAATCTTTGTGTAAACTCTGTATGTTGAAAAAAATATTAGTATATTAATAAATCATATAAATATACAATTATTATTTATATAAATATACCTTTATTGATTTAACAGACCAGTAAATAAAGCATCCTTTTGCATCTTCCAAACAGTCTACTTCGCCAGAAATACATGACTCAGGCAAGAGATGGTTCAATCCGCAACCTTCTTCAACTCTATCTACTTAAACTTTGACAAAACCATCTATCATCAGACAATTATGCATAATCGTCTCAGTAGTAGGGTAAACACGGCCTGTACCCCTAACTGTCGGAGCACCTTGGCCATCAGAACATAGAAGTTCACATCTTTGAATAAACTGCAAACGGTAGTTTTTAGTTAATATATTTTTAAAAATAATAAACAAACTTTGACAATATGTTACCAAGATTTCTAGTAGTTCGTTGCACAAACTATCGAACGCACCAGGGCTTTCCCCAACGTTGTCTAAGTCTCTACAGCCTCGCTCTTCTTTCTCTTTGCTTTTAATTCCAAAAACAAGCATTTCGTAAGACCAATCACATCCGAGAATAAGTGTGTACGTCCCCATGTTGGCATCCCTTCCCGGTTGCCTCTGTAACAACATCCTTAGTAGAAGCATAAAGCATACGACATGGAGAATGCTTCACCAAATGTTTGATAGAAAGTAAACTGGAATTTAGAAACTAAATGTGTGGCATTGGATTAAAAAAATAGCTTATAATTCAGCTCTTAACTAAATGGAATCTATGTTACATGGTAACAGTTGACAAAAAAAAAAGATAATTAAATCCACATAATTCTAGTAAGAAGCCTAACTGTTCCAAATTATATAACTAGTGGTGAATATTATATGCCAAATTGGTATGATCATGTTGAATCATCAGTTATACTCTTAGTCTCTTACAAATGGATCATGTTTCACCCAAAAATAATCCAAGTTTTCATTTGGCAAAACATCAAACACCTGGCATGCGCTAAGCTTATGTCATTAAAGAATCCATTTTGCCCAAATAATAGAAAGTTAGTTGCAAAAGTGATGTGAATAATATGTAACTCAATCAAATAATCATGAGTTAGATATTTCAGTTGCTTAAAAATCAATCTAAATTCCTAATTCCATTAAAAATTAAGCTTTTTGCCCTCCTAACTGCAAGGTACCAGTAGAGAGTTGAAAAAATGGCCTTAATGTAAACATTATTGATAGTGACACCAACCGATCTAAACATAAAAAGTAGTCAAAACCCAGAAATTGACATACCATACTAGATTAGAAAGCAATCCGAGATAACCTTCAGAAAAAAAGACGCACTTACGATTTCTGAATCGACTTGTCGTTTACATCCATCATAGATCTCAATCATCTGTGTATTTGACCTCTAAATAGTTTCCATCAACGATCGTCATCTTCATCATCGATGTGTGATGAAAAGCTTGTAATGGGTTATGGGGTAGAAAAGGTTTTGTTTTAATATGATACTAGGTTTTTTACCTGCCGCGCGTTGCGGCGGCGCTGTCGTACGTGACGTGATAAATTATAGATTACAATCAACGCGACTCGTTTTCAAACTAAATTTACGTTAAAGTGTAGAGTAATCCAAATTCATACCGTTGAATGAAAATGTATTATATTTGACCCGACTTGTTTCCAAACAAAATTTACGTTGAAACGTAGACCAACTCAAAATGCACACAAAATATACACGTTTGTTGGCGTTGTACGCAGCGTGATAAAGTCTAGACTATAATTGACCCTGCTAGTTTCCGAACTAAACTTACGTCGAAACGTATATTAACTCAAATTTATATCGTCGAATGAAAACGTATTATATTTCATCCAATTTGTTTACAAACAAAATTTACGACAAAACAAAGTGCAACTCAAAACGTACATAAAAATAAAAATTTATATCTTTGACTCACCTTGTTTTGAAACAAAAATCACATTAAAGTGTATTCAACAAAAACCTTTTCGAATGCATTAGATTATGAAATAGTGTTGAATAAGAAAAAAAAAGATAAACAAAAAAAAAAAACATGTCATCACCACAAAGCACAAATACACGTCTCTAGAAAAAAAAACAAAAAAGTTGTAAAAAAACCCAATTGGACTTCAATAGTAAAATAAAAGAAAATGAGATTAGGGTTGGTGGTAGTGTAACCACCGACCTTTATCTTTAATATATAGTTAATTGTTATTTTTTGTAGAAACCTGGAGGCACTACAAAATTAGGAGGGAAAATAAATTTGGTGTAAAGCAAGTTTTAAAATTTGGGGATAGGTTTGGGCGGAAGAAATTCAGGGGGTTTGAGAGGGAACTAAAATCATTGTTCCTCGTTGTTAGAGCATTCACATCTAAGGAATTAAATTATATGTGTTGTTTTTAAAATATAAAAAATATAAAAAGTGGTTGTAAGTGGAGGAGAAAAGAAATGTTACTGTTTATCTGTATATTTGGGGGGGACATTGTTCACCCCCTATAATTTTTTAATATATTTTGAAAGTGGTTGTGAGTGGAGGAGAGAGAAAAGGTAATGATAAATGTATAAAAAATATTATTTAATTGAAAATATGCGAGAAAATATAGTGTTTTTTAGTGTAATTTAGGTTGAGAATATGATGGATTGGATGTAAATGCTCTTACTTGGTAGTATTTCATTTCAACTTTTAGCAACTTAAAATATATTTATAAAATAACATGTAGGGTAAAGATCGATACAAATGAGTCATACATAATAACATGACAAGTGAAACAATATATTTTTGTTTTTATATTTTAGAACTAGGTTAGAACCCCGTGTAATACACGGGTTAAATAAATGTAATTTTATATATCAAATAATAATTTTTTTTAAAACCTCATTTATTACACGGGTTGGGTTGAATAAATGTAATTTTATATACTAAATAATAAAAAATATATCTTTAAAATCTCATTTATTAAATGGGTTGAATAAATTTAATTTTCTATATTAAATAAATAAATAATGAAAAAAGTTACATTTTTAAGAACCTCATGTATTGTACGGGTTGAGCACATGTAATTTTATATACCAATCAATAAAAAGTTGTATCTTATTATATATTTATAAACCCTGTGTATTATAAAACCTTTGGAATAAACTGACAAAATGGCCCAAACCACAGGGACTAAAATGCCATTTAACTCTTTAAATTATATTAATTTATATTTAGTGTACGTGTTTTGTTAATGTCAAGATAAATAATTTTGAGATCTAATAAATATTTCAAAAGATTATATTATCTCCTATATGAATTGTTTAAATTTATATTTATAACTATCTTTTAATTAATATTAATTATCTATAATTAAGTAGGAGATAAAGATGAGAAAACTAAAAAATAGATGTATTACACGGGTTGAATAAATGTAATTTTATATACTAAATTAAAACAATTATTCTTTAAAAATCTCGTTTATTACAAGGGTTGAACAAATGTAATTTTATATATTAAATAATAAAAAAATTATATCTCTAAGAACCCCATGTATTGTACTAAATAATGTAATTTTATATACCAAATAATAAAAACCCGTTTATTGTACGGGTTGAATAAATCTAATTATATATACTACATAATAAAAAAAGTTATATTTTTAAAAACACTGTGTATTACACGTGTTAAATAAAGGTAATTTTGTAACCTTGTATATTACACGGGTTGGATAAATGTAATTTTATAAACTAAATAATAAAAAAGTTATATCTTTATAAACCCTGTGTATTATATAAGTTCAATAAATCCAATTATATATACTAAATCATTATCATCATCATGATACTCAGTAAATCCCACCAATAGCAAAGCTAAGGTAGGGTCTGAGAATGGTAAGATGTAGACAGCCTTACCTCTACCCCGTAGGAATAGAGAGGCTGCTTTCAGTGAGAACCCCGACTTGATAGTAGTTTTGCATCAAGCCTTGGATATAAGGCACATAACACTCAACAATCGGGACAAAAACCGATTAGTGCATGGTCCCTTTTGTCTTTCTACTATCAACGCCACCACATGATGATGATGCATGATTAACCGTCCTCCGCTTATAACGTTATTTTCACGAACTTAATAAAATAATGTTAAAATTAGTGCAATTTCATTTTTGACCGCAAGCGAGGCGAATCTATACTATATTGGATTCGTTTAAAAAAGCATAAATTTGGTTCGGTTTAATTCGAATCAAGTCATAAACTTGGTTAAGTTTAATTCGAATTGATTAGAACCCCAATTTGGAAAATCTAAAAGAGAATTATATTATAAGCTTTTCTTACTAATTAGTGTTTTTTAAAGTTTGATCTAATGTCTAATAAGTTATTTTGTATATTTTGTTTGTATTTTAAATTTTTTATATGAGCGTATTATTGTTTTTTAAGTTTAAGATTATTGTTTTGTGCTATTATTTAAAAAATCTTTAATTCATAATTTAAATTTGAAGATAATATATTATTAGATTAAATAGAATGATTCTATCCGACATTCAAAGTAAGATAAGATTTAATATTAATTGATTATTTATTATTTAATTAATTGATATAAGATAAGTATGAAAATGTAGGGAATTAAAATATAGACGCCTTCAATGAGTGACACGTGTCCCAAAGTTGGTTTCTTTTATTATATAGTATAGATTTTTTTCTCATCTACTTTAACATGCGAAGTGAAACAATATATTTTTATTTTTATATATTAGAATTTTTTCTCATCTACTTAAAATATAGAGTTAAATGCCATTTTAGTCCTTGTGGTTTAAGTTATTTTGTCAGTTTAGTCCAAATGTTTCATTTTTCGCATGTGGGTCCAAAAAGGTTTCACCGTTGCCATTTTAGTCCACTGGGTTAACTTCATCCATTATTACTGTTAACGAGAAGGGTAATTTGGTGATTTTATAAGGCCGAATTGCCCTTCTAGTTAACAGAATTACATATAAAAAACCGTCCCTGAGGTTTGGGTATGTTTGTCATTTTCATCAAAAACAACTATTTTGTACCATATAGTCTTTCACTTTTGCGATTTTTTGCCATTTTCATCAAAATGTCTGACTTTTTTTTGCCAAAATCGTCCCTGAGATTTAGGATTTTTTTTTTTTTTTTTTGTCATTTTCATCCAAATGTTTGATAGAAAAAATAAAGCAAATTAGATATTTGGATATGGCAAAAAAATCCCAAAAGTGGATGACTATATAGTACAAGAAAGTTGTTTTGCATGAAAATGACAAACATGCCCAAATCTCAGGACAATTTGCAATTTACTCTTTAGTTTAATCTCTTCTAATTAATTATAGATAACTCTCCGATTAAATATTATTTTTTTTAATCTTTTCTACTTAACTATAGATAATTATTATTTAGTTTAAATTTAATGTATACTTCTCATTTATAATATTAATATTACTTTATATATAAAATTAGATTTATTACGGGTTTTTTAAATATAATATATATTTTATCACTCAAATGACTGCTTATTTACTTCTTGAGTAACATGATCGACCACTGTATTTTCTTTTCAATAATCATCTCCGCAATCACCATATCTAATGCGTACCGAGTATATCCATTAGTTTTTTAATATAATTTTCTTATTATTTGGTATATAAAATCATATTTATTCAAGCCGTGTAGTACACGGGGGTTTTTTAAGATATAATTTTTTTTATTATTTGGTAAACAATATTATATTTATTCAACCCGTGTAATACACGTGGTTTTATAGATATAATTTTTTTATTATTTGGTATATAAAATTACATTTATTCAACCCTATGGTTCTTATTGATATAACTTTTTATTCTTTAATATATAAAACTACATTTGTTTAACCCGTGCAAGAAAGTAGATTTTTAAAGATATATTGTTTTATTATTTAGTATATAAAATTCATTTATTCAACCCGTGTAATACACGGGGTTATATCCTAGTTTTTAATATATAAGCTTGTGTTAATGTTGTTGTGATAGAATATTAAGCAATTTTGAATATATAAGCTTGTTAGCTTGTTACGAAACATTTTGTTTATTTGATAAACATCCCTATATTTGTAATTTCAAAAGTTTTCTTGTACTAAACTAAGTTACATGATATATGTTTAAATTTCAAAATTTTATCAGATATATTGATACATTGTTATCGCTAACAAACATAATTATTTAGAGATTCAAGTTACTCATTACATGTAATTTAACATATCATATTAATAAACCAATATAGATTACAAATTAGACGAGTTAAAAAAAATGAGAATTAATAAGTAATGATTATTGCAAGTGGTGTGGGGTTGACTTAGAAATTATTTGATTTAGTTTCAAAAAAATATATCATAGGTAAAAAGATCAAAATAAGAATTGATTTAGTTTCAAAAAGATATATCGTAGGTAAAAAAATCAAAAAAGAATTCTTATTTATTAAATGAAAAAAGGTGGTTTTAATTAAAGCCCCATCAAAAAAGGCGCTTGTAATTTGTTAAAAAAGGGATACGTAAAAAGACGGTTAAATTTTTAACCAAAAAGGACGGTTTTTTCTAATACAACGTTTCTTTACATTTTATTTAGTTAATTTGGAAAACAAAAATATGAAATATGACGGTGCTCATACAAAGTGCCATAAAAGCATTTTAGGGACCGTCTTTTTTGAACATTTTTGTACTATCAAGCCGGGTGACTCGGTTAACCTCATTAATATTGTGTTGCTTTTTAAGTTTATTTCGTTTTCGTCAATTTCTTCTATTTAAATCTTAACTAGTTGAGTTATATAGTAAAGGCACTCAAGTTTAGAACGACTTATCTTAAAACCTTTGCGCTCTAAGGTTGCTCGTCTCTCATCTAGCCTCGTTTTACTCTCCACTACTAATGCGATATTATTGGCGAAAAGCATGCATCCCGAGATTGCCTTTTAAATCGATTTGGACAACTTATCTAAGACTATGACAAAAAGAAATGAGCTTAACACGAACCCTTGGTGAAGGTTTGTATACCCCACTAGTGCTCGGACACTTGTTTTGGCCCCAACATACATATCCCTAGTCACCTCCAAGTATCTCCCAGGAAACCTCTCCCTTCAAGACTATCCTAAATTACGCTAAGTGGTACGTTGTCGTAAATCACTTCAAAGTCAATTACACCATATGCAAATCTTTTTTTCTCCTTATACTTTTCTTTTAATCTCCTTAAGATGTGTATATTTGCTTCATTGTAGACCGTCCTAACATAAAACCAAATTACTTTGCGATCTTAACTTAATGTCATGCCCCTTTACAAAAACCCGTCCATTCTTTCCCTCACGCTCCCAACTTAATGTCATATGCATTTTGTTTGATCTCAGACACTACCTTTATAAACATCACGCTTCCTAAAATTATTGTAATAATATTCATAGCATAGTCGTTTAGGCTTAAGAGTAAAGTCAAACTTGATATATGAAATACCTAACTGACGACGGGCCAATGGGAAGCCCCATTTACCCGCTCTGGGCCATCAGCATACAAGCCCAACAGGAAAAGCCCAACAAGGATTTACCTTGCCCACTAAGGTTTCCGTTATGAGCGGGAAAAAGGACCAGCAAAGACAGGCAACATTTAAAGCTTGATTAGCAGAGGATCTCTTGCTGGAACGGTACTTATTCGCCGAAAACATTAAATGAGACTATGATCTCACCATGGGGGGTCAGACACGTGTCTGAGCCCCCCGAAGACCATCAGAGCCCGTTGGATCATCTCAACAAATATCATACCTACATAATAAGGTCTGGGACTTATATAAGAGGGAAGACGGTAACAAAGGCAGGTATCATCTCCGGAACCATCTCATTTACTACACTCTCATTTAATTTCCTCTCATTAATTCCGACCAACATTCCTTTACATTTAATACCCACATACGTATTTATTAGATTCACACCAAAGAGGAAATATTCCGGTGATTACACTCATCGGAAGAAGCTCCTCTCACTCTCCGGCAAGTTTACTTACTCTCACGCCGGAGCTTGGTCACGGATCCCCCTCCCGGGGTCCTCCGTGGCGAGGCTAACGGTTTATTCTTTTGTAGCTTCAAGGAATGGGATATCTTGACATCAGCGAAGATCCACTTAACGTCAGCCGGGATTTGGGTATTCGACATTGGCGCCATCCGTGGGACATCAGCTCGACCGGTGTCTCCACACTGAACTCCGATGTCATAGATAACCCGTTTTAGGAAAGGCAGCATGGACACTACACCCGGTTCACAGGTCACTCAGACAGTGCAGAATGATCATGACAAAGTTACGGTGGAAGATATAACCAATGAGGAAGAGAATGAGAATCAGACAGAATTGTTGGAAAAAGAGGAGACCATCACCCCGGATTTTGTGGCCATGCACAGAGAGAAACTGAAAAAGTGTCTCAAGGACCTAGAAAGACAAGAGAAGCTCGACAGTATCAGGGCTAAGCTATCGTTTGATACACCCTCTAATCAAGAAAAGGCAGACCCTCAAAACAAGGGCAGTGGAAGTGACCCACTGGAAACATTCATGACAGCCCTTAGACAAATGTCCTCAGAAGAAAGGGAGGATCTCATTACGGGAAAGAAACCAAAAGGATAAGAAAAGGAAAAGGAAAAAACCAAGCAACGACGGCCTGGATCAACCCTACCTCCCACGGGACTTAGCTGAAGTCTCAAAATTCACCCGGAGGATAGCAGAAGCACCAATGCCCCCTAAGACAAAGCTACCCCCGAACTTTGACTGATATGATGGGACAAGAGATCCTGAAGATCATTTCCGTGCTTTCAGGGGAGCAGGGCAACTGGGACGGTGGCCCATGCCGGTCTGGTGCCATATGTTTGTACAAACCTTGACGGAGGGGGCCCGACTCTGGTTTGACAGCCTCCCTCCGGGGGGAATCGATAGTTACGAAGAGTTAAGCGAGAAGTTCCTCAGGAACTTTGGTCAACAGAGAAAGGTGGTCAAGAATCCAAATGAGATCCTCCACATAAGGCAAAGGGACAATGAGCGAATAGATCAGTATATGGAGAGGTTCGTCAAGGAGAGCTTGAACATCAAAGATGTCCCGGAGGTCATGAAGATTAGCAGTTTCATAAACGGGCTAAAACATGCCCAGCTGTGTGAGAAACTGGGGGAGGAATTCCCCCACTCATTTGACAACCTTATGGACAGGGTCAGAGCCTTTGTCAGAGGGAAGGACATGGTCAGCAAAGCCAAGAAAACGGACGTCGCACCCCGGAGGATCGCCCCAGTTGCAAAGCCTCCTGACAAAGGTACACCCTACTCTGGAAAACCCAATTTTGATAGAATGTTGCACGACAGAGCAAGGCCCTCATACTCCCCATACAGACCTCAGGGGAAAGGTCCCCCTCCTTATTCCGATCATTTCACCCCTCTCACCAAGACCCCAAGTGAGATACTGGCCACTGAGAGGGTAAAGAACTCCTTCCCGAGGCCACCACCCATAAAGCACGGGCCAAAGGCACAACCAAACGAGTATTGCGAATTCCACAAAGGTTTTGGGCATAAAACCGATGACTGCATGTATTTAAAAAGAGAAATAGAGGCTGCAGTAAAGACGGGAAGGCTGGCCCACCTGGTTAAGGAAATTAAGGAAGGGGGAGGGGACCGCAAGGGAAGAGATGTAAGGGAGCCTGGGCGGGCAGATGTTGACATAATTAGAAGGTGAAATGAATTTGATACCACCCAGAGTGTAAAGACCAGGATCCTGGGCTCCCCGAACTGCATGAAAGCTCCCATTCTTATGCCACACTTGGAAGAAAATGAAGTGCAACGACTTCCCCTAAACATCTCAGCCATAATAGCTGGCCACAAGGTGTCTCGAATACATGTGGACGGAGGGTCCGGTGTCGAAGTGATATACGAGCATTGTTTCCTTAGATTTGACAGGGATGTAAGAGATTGGCTCGAAGAAGACTCCATCCCCTTAGTGGGATTCAACAACAGTGTATCACACCCCCTGGGAAAAATCAGGCTTCCATTCATAGTCGGGGTAGGGGATCGGGTCCGAACGATAAACCTGACCTTCACAGTGGTCCGGGCACCTTCAAAGTACAATGCAATCTTAGGAAGACCCGGAATTGGGGACCTAAAAGCACAGGCATCCACCCCCCACGGAGCTTTAGGTTCTGTTTGTTTTTTACTAAAAGCTCTTCCTGATGACTTTTGTCTGCACCGCGCAGACGCGGGCAGACATTTTATTTTGCAGACCGTTTGTTTCCTTGAAGTGCTTTTTAACAAAAAGGTCTTCAAGACCTCTGCCTCAAACAGATGTGGCCCCATGTCTTCAAAGGTCTTCACGACCTCTTCTACCCTTTCCTGCTACACCATTCTTCTTCCACACCTCCACCCTCACATCCCGTCACCACCTCCGCCACCACCGCCACCTGATACATCACCACCCCCATCATCGGAGAGAGAGACCGTAGAGAGAGAGAGAGAGGGAACCGTAGAGAGAAAGAGAAGAGCGGTGATAGAGAGATACTGTAGAGACTAGAGAGAGAGGGAGCGGCAGGAGACCATCATCATCATCGGAGACCATCATCATCATCGAACAAAAAACCCTAATCGAACTCTGCTACACACCGAACAAAACCCCCAAATCGATCTCGGACTCTGCTACACACCGAACAAACCCTAATCGAACTCTGACGGTGGTGGCGGTGGGTTTGCGGTGGTGGCGATGAAGGCAGAGAGAGAGAGATCGAGGGAGGAGAGTGACGGGGGTGGGTGGTTGCGACGGGGGAGGTTTGTGGTGTAGTGGTGACGGTGGTGGCGGTGGGTTAGCGGCGGTGCTTGGTGGTGGTGATGAAGGCAGAGAGGAGAAAGATCCAGGGAGGTTTGGTTCTGTTTTTGTGTTTGTGTGTGTCTACAGTCTGAAGAGGTTTATATAAAATAAAAAAACAAACCCTCTTTTTCTTGCAGACTGCAGACCTTTGGTCCACCTCTTCTCCTGCAGATGCCTACAGATGTGGTCCGCAGACTGCAGACCTTTTCCCACAGAAAAAACAAACAGCACCTTAGTGTTTCAAACACCGAAGGGTTTAGTCTGGGTTAAGTCCGCTTATGAAGTAGTTTCTTCCGTATCCGAAAGTGAAGTATCCGAGAAGCCCCGGAAGGAGGGGGTAGAGGAGTGGGTCCTTTGCGACAGGTTCCCAGAGCAAACGATCAAAGTAGGAAGTCACTTAAGTGACAAATGCAAGAGTGCTCTGAAGGAGCTGCTTCTCCTCAACATAGATGTGTTTGCATTCCAACATGGAGACATGACAGGAATCCCCAGGAGCCTAACTGAACACCGGCTCAACACTTACACATGGGCAAAACCGGTAAGGCAGAAAAAGCGAAGCATGGGGCCCAACAAAAGAAGAGCTGCTTGTGAGGAAACCAGAAAACTGCTCAAGGTAGGAATAGTCAGAGAAGTGAAGTATCCGTCCTGGATCGCCAATCCAGTCATGGTTCAGAAAAAAGACGGGGGATGGAGGATGCGCATCGACTTCTAAGATCTAAACAAGGCATGTCCTAAGGACTGTTATCCCCTCCCAGAAATAGACGTCCAGGTGGATTCTTTGTCTCAATACCCCCTGAAATGCTTCCTGGATGCCTACAAGGGATACCATCAGATCCAGATGTCGATAGAGGACGAAGAAAAAACCGCCTTCATCACAGACGAAGGGACATTCTGTTATACCAAAATGCCCTTCGGTCTTAAAAATGCTGGGGCCACATATCAGAGATTCATGAACACCTTGTTCCGGGAGCAACGGGGAAGGAACCTGGAAGTATACGTTGATGACATTGTTATCAAAAGCTTGACGGAGATGGCCATGATAGATGATATAGCTGAGACTCTCAACACGATGCAAGATGTGAATATGAAGTTAAACCCCGAAAAATGTTGTTTTGGGGTAGAGGAAGGGAGTTTCCTGGGGGTAGTAGTCACTAAAGGAGGAATCAAAGCTAACCCAGAAAAAACTCAAGCTGTGGCTGAAATGCGATCCCCCAGGTCCCTGAGAGACATTCAACAATTAAACGGAAGATTGATAGCATTAAACCGTTTCTTATCAAAGGTAGCCGACAGGACCCTCCCCTTCATGAAGGTGTTGAAGGATTGCCTCCAAACGAACAAATTCAAATGGACCCCAGAAGCAGAGGCTGCCTTCCAAGAAATGAAAGCTTACATCTGCAAACTCCCAACATTAGCCACCCCAGTGCCCGGGGAACTCTTGCTCCTGTACTTGTCCGCCTCGAAGACAACCATAAGTGCAGTCATGATGGTAGAACGGGAAGGGAAGCAGATCCCCATATATTTCATCAGCAGAACACTTAAAGGCCCCGAGGAACGCTACATGCCCCTGGAGAAACTGGCGTTCGCCCTTGTTTTCGCATCCCGGAGACTCAGGAGGTACTTCCAAGGGCACAAGATTACCCTGATGACTGATCAACCTCTCCAAAAGGTACTCAGGAGGCCGGAGCTGTCGGGACGGTTGGCTAAATGGGCTGTGGAGCTGGGGGAACACTCTCTGGAGTTTAAGCCCAGGACAGCCATGAAGGGGCAGATACTGGCCGACTTTTTAGCAGAGGTTCCCGAGGATGAAGAGAAGGAACTTTTAAAATGGGAAGCCTTGGAGAAAGAAGAAAAAGAAAAGGAGGACGAGGCTATGTGGAAATTACTCACTGACGGGGCCTCTAGTGAAGAAGGGAGCGGGGCAGGCATCACACTGATAAGTCCCGAGGGGATTGAGCTGACATACGCCATAAGACTGGACTTCGAAAACACCAACAACACTGCAGAGTATGAGGCCCTCTTGGCAGGAATGAGGCAGGCACAAAAAATGAAAGCAAGGCACGTGGAAGCTAGCACTGATTCACAACTGGTAGTAAAACAGTACCAAGGAGAATATGAAGCCAAAGACAGCATCATGGCTCAGTATGTGGCGAAGGTAAAGGAAACAGCCAAGGCATTCAAAACTTTCAGATTAGAATACATCCCCAGAGGAAGGAACATAAAATCTGACGCCCTCAGTAAATTGGCTTCGGTGGCATTCGAACACCTGGCAAGAGAAGTCAAAGTAGAAGTCCTAACAGCCCCCTCCCTCAACATGAAGGAGGTAACCGCAATCGAGAATGGGCAGGAATCATGGATGACACCGATCATTAAGTTCCTCAGGGACGGGACGTTGCCTGAAGGGGAATGGGCAGCCCAGAAGGTAAGGGTCAGGGCCCTGCAGTATGAGCTGATTGATGGGGAGTTGTATCGAAGATCATATCTGGGCCCATCCCTGAAATGTGTTGATATGGACGAAGCTGAGTATGTGATTAGGGAGATGCATGAAGGAATCTGTGGAATGCATTCGGGGCCAAGGACGATAGTAAAGAGGGCAATGAATGCGGGGTTCTATTGGCCACGAATGTATGAAACAGCATCCGAGGAGATCAAGAGGTGTGATAATTGCCAGGCACACGCACCAATGACCCACCGGCACAAACACCCCATGATACCAGTCTCGACGTCCTGGCCCTTCCAAAAGTGGGCTATCGACATAATCGGTCCATTCCCGGAGGGTCCAGGAGGGGTCAAGTATGTGGTAGTGGCCATCGATTATTTTTCCAAGTGGATCGAGGCGAAGCCCTTGGCAAAAATAACTGGGGAACAAATGAAGCGGTTCGTACTAGACAACATCATCTGCAGGTACGGGGTCTTAAAGGAGCTGGTAAGCGATAATGGCGTCCAATTTGCTGGAAGACCCTTTAAGCCATGGTGCTAGCAAATGCATATTCAACAAGTGTTCACCTCCATCACCCACGCCCAAAGTAATGGATTGGTAGAGAGGGCTAACCAAAGCGTCATCAAGGGAATAAAGGGAAGACTCGGGAGGAAGCAAAAAGGATGGCTGGAAGAGCTACCATTCGTGTTATGGGCATACAGAACAACTCCTAAAGGTTGCAATGGGGAGACTCCTTTCAGCCTAACCTACGGGACAGAAGCTGTCATCCCAGCTGAGATAGGATCCCCAACTGCCCGAATGAGGCTCCGGGAGGAGGAAAATGAGCAAGACCTCAGGACGAACTTGAATCTCTTAGAAGAACGAAGAGAAATAGCAGCTGTCAGGGAGGCCAAATACAAGAGGCAGATGGAAAGTTATTACAACGCCAGGATGAAAAAGCTCAACCTCGTCCCCGGGGACCTAGTCCTAAGAGCAAATGAAGCCAGTCTGCAGGAAAGCACCGGAAAGCTAGGCCCCAACTGGGAGGAACCCTACCGGGTCATATGGGCAAACGGCAAAGGAACTTGCAAATTGGAAACACTCGAAGGCAAGGAGGTCCCCAGGACCTGGAATCTCATGCAGCTTAGGAAATATTATGTGTAAGGGGTCTGCCCCCAAGGAAAACGACCAAGAGCCACTTTTGTAGCAGTTAACTATTAATCTGGGGTTCCCCCAAAGACATATCTTTTGTAACAATTTATGGCGGGAAGTATAAATCCCCAAGAAGAAAATGGAAAATGGACAGTCAACATGTCCTCTTTTGACAAAACAATGGGCATTACACCTAGGCAGACGTGCCCAGGAACACCATTAAACCTAATTAACAGGCAAACACACGTGTATAAGGCATCTCAAACATGCCAAAAGCCCGGCTGTGGGGCAAATAAGGGTCTAGCTAACCCAAAGAAAACGGACAAAAAGCAAACAACAAACATAATCTTACATTATAAACTTGTCCAGTGATTGGCCTCGAACAAACAATCATGGTTTAACAAACAAACAAAAAATACAACACACTTCTGTAAAACAAAACCACAAAAGGAAGTTTTCTTTATTTAGATAAAGTACATACACAAAGAAAGGACTCAGTAACCTTGGCAAGAGTAAAAACGACACTCGAAATAACAAATATAGCAGAACGAGACAAAGATATAGCTCCTCGCTAAACAGTCTAAAAGTCTCCAGGGAAGCACCGAACTGACCCTCGGTAAAAGCCCCTGCAAAACAAACAGCCACAACAAGAAACAGGCAAAAAAAACAAGGAAGCAATACACAGTCATAAGCTACATGATTAGATACTAAGGAGGCCCCCGACACGAAGGACCCCCTCCCAAGCAACAAAACAAAGTTCAAAAGTGTCCTAGGGCAGGTAAGTTATCCATATTACAACCATATTGAAAGATGTTAAATGTCTGAAATTCACTAGGGATCACCCCCGGATAGAGATGGTGGAGACGAAGGGCCGGCAGAGGAGAACAGGGCTTTTAATTCATCAATAGATATCAGGGGATGCTCCAGGATTTTCTCAAGGATGGCCGGGGTTTTACGCCCAAACTCCTCATTCAGCTTGGACAACCTCTTCTTTGCCTTGGAATTGTAAAGAGGAGTCTCCTTTCTACCCAGGCCCTGAGCGGAATAGGCATAGCCATCCTTCAATCCTGACCGGTAGCCAACATCCCTGTATGCCCTGTACACCTCCTCCAGGCCACTCTTGAAATCCTCCGACTGAGCAACAGCAGCAAGGAAGGCTCCAAAGCCTTCAGTAATTAACCAGTGCTTTTCCCTCGCCAATCGCTGATTGTCGTCAGAGGTTATCCCATAGTCCGCATACATGGT
This sequence comes from Helianthus tuberosus, assembly GCA_030545235.1. Classification (NCBI taxonomy): domain Eukaryota; kingdom Viridiplantae; phylum Streptophyta; class Magnoliopsida; order Asterales; family Asteraceae; genus Helianthus; species Helianthus tuberosus. The sequence continues at coordinate 2,181,757 of JARYGA010046105.1, forward strand.
GTTAAGTTGCTCCTGTGAAACGGAGCCAACTTCCTTCGAATATTTCAACTCTGCGGCCAACCCTTCTTTCTCTTCCACCAACATTGCCATCTCCTGCTCCCAAGCCCGCTTCTTCTTCTCCAGCATGGCTCCAGCCCCCTGAACAAAAGGTCAGTGTACAAAAAAAAAAAAAGAGGGGGGGGGGGTGAGGAAAGAAAGACTATATACCTTCTCCTCCTGCAGCTTCCTCTCAGCTTCAACCACCTGACACCTAAGACCAGTAACGACAGATTGGGAAGCCTTAAGCTCAGCTTTGAGTCCGTCATTCGCCCTCCTCAGATCATCAATCCTCTGCAGCATACCAGCCCCCCTAAAAAAACTCTCACAAAGAGACATACTATATTGATCTTCGAAAAGATCATCCCTCAAAGCGGAATTTACAAATTTATGGGAGGGAGGAATAGCATGACTCAGGAAGTCCCTGGCAGCCTCAGGAGTCCCTATCACCGAGGACTGAGTCACCTTCCATTTAGGGACATAGGTAAAGGGGATGGCATCAGCAAACAAAGGAGCCAAAGGGGACCGATGGGCAAGACCCTCAGGTTCAGAAGGCTTACTGGTCCCCGTAGCATGAAGAGGAGAAAGCTCAAAGGCTGAGGTAAAGTGGGCCAAACCTACTTCCGGGGTCTTGTCCCGTACACGGGAAGATGAGGGACCAGCAGTAATCTCTATGGGATCACCAGAACTCCCCTGCAACAAGAGAAGCATTAGAAATCAAACAGAGATGAGACAGAATAGACAAGAAGAAAGAAAGGGCTCACCAACAGAGGGGCACTCACAAGACTTGAAGACCTCAAGTGTTTAGACAAAGAGCCTTTAACCCCAGCAGGAGGAAGATCAGAGGCAGCTTTCAACGAAGGGGGAAGCTTCTGACCACTGGCACTCCGAAGTCTTTGTCGAATGTTACGAGGAGCAGGGGCTGGCTGAGGACTTACAGAGTTTCTCTTACGAACTAAACGAATTTCCACATCTTCATCATCATGTTGACCAGAATGTTGAACAAGGGGAAGGTCAGGGGAACTTTCCTCCTCATCAGAAGGGTTCCCCTCATCGCCACCCACAGCAGTGGAACCCCCAGCCTGGGCGGACCCCCAGGTAGCTGACACCAACCCACTCCGGCTCAAGCCCGGAACAACTTCACCATCAACCACAAACCGCACATCCTTGGAATCTCCCTGGAGCAGTCCCCACAAGGTCAACTCTGCAGAAGAAAGGCACTAAAGATGACTACGAAGATGCAAAGAGACGAAGGCAAAAAATACAAACCCAAGACGGAGAAATACCTTTTTTACCGAAGAAAGCCTTGGGACGAACGGGATAGGAGGGGCTCAACCCCCCCATGGCCAAGATACCTTCGGAGAAAGTAAAAGCCCTGGTAGGGTGCTCGTGTATACGTTTCCACTGGACAGTCTCGTTCGCCGACAAGGTAGGAATAGCATCTTCGATAGGGGTATTAACATCCCTAGGCAAAGGGGATTCTGACATCATAGCAGCAGAAACAAAGATGAACCTATTTTTCCAATCCTTCGGGTAAGTGGAAGTTGGCATGAAGGAATAGCAGGGTTTTGACACATTGTTCTGTCTCTTAGCGAAGGTGTACCAATCCCCGTCGGAGATCAGCTTGTAAAACATACAGAATAAGGGAACGGAAGGTTCACCGGAAATGGCTGCACAGGACAGCTCGAAATGTACCACCCTCATCCACCCCAAGGGGTGCAACTGGGAAAAGTGCACCCCAAAATGACGAAGCAGATCGATTTTAACAGAAGAAAGAGGATATCGAACCCCACAAGAAGAAAAACCCAGGGTATAAAGGGGGATCACATCCGGCGTGATCACCGCCGGATCATTAGGACCCGGCAAAGACGGAGAAAACTGTTCAGAAATGTGGTACATTTCAACGAAGGATTTCAAATCCTTTGCTATCAGAACCGACCTTATCATCGAACGGCCAGAGCGGCTCATGATCGAAGAAAGAACGATGATCGAAAGAAATCGCTATGGAGAAGAAAAGGAACCGGAGAAGTTGAATAGGAAATATGAAAGGGACATAGAGTACTTAAAGGGGGTAACTGACAGGCAGGAAACTGTCACGTCAGCAGGTCTCATCAAAATTCAAAAAAGGGGCACGTGTTACCAAGGGGTTAATTCCCGCTCTAGGAATCCGGCGGTATGATGACTAATGGGGGTGGTTAATTATAACTGACCAGGAGTGGGCCCACAGGAAGGAAAAGTCTCTCTTTGGGCAGTTATGATTCAGCCCCGGATCATGAGCCTCGGGTCTCAGAACCAGGGACTAAAGATGACTTGACGACGGGCCAATGGGAAGCCCCATTTACCCGCTCTGGGCCATCAGCATACAAGCCCAACAGGAAAAGCCCAACAAGGATTTACCTTGCCCACTAAGGTTGCCGTTATGAGCGGGAAAAAGGACCAGCAAAGACAGGTAACATTAAATGCTTAATTAGCAGAGGATCTCTTGCTGGAACGGTACTTCTTCGCCGGAAACATTAAATGAGACTATGATCTCACCATGGGGGGTCAGACACGTTGTAGGATCGAGTTTCATGACCGAAACCGTGATTCGTGTGAGATCGGTTCAAGACGGTAGAGATTAGAGATAAACAAACAACTTCTTTGTATTAATCCGGTAGTATAACATTACAAATCGGCCCGATTACAAGATAACCGAACTAATACCAAAGGAGTATACTTCCAGGGAGAGACCAAGTGGAGATCTCTCCCCTACACAATGAAGCTCACAGGGAACTCTCAAATGAGCTCCCCTTCTCTCTAAAACTTTTTAGTGTTTGAAATGACAAAGGGTTGCTATTTATAGCTACAACCCTTTGTCTTTCAAACACACACGGTCAACCAAATAACCCTCTCATTTGACCACTTCAAACGAGCGGGTCTATACACGTTCGATAGACCGTTTCACTAACTATTACAAATTCAGCGTAAAATAATAAATCTAATCTATTCGACAAGCATCGGACACAAAATCTGCATCAACAAATTCCCCCTTGTCCGTTGCTGTCGAATGCTGAAAATGCAACTGCAATCGATCTTCAGTCAAGTATTCATCTTCTCTGTGTTAACAAATTCCCCCTTGACCGATGATCCAGGTAAGTAGTATCTTGATGCTCCTTGTAAAACATTTCCCCCTTAAAGTACGCGTATCCGTGTTGGGTGTTGTGCAATTTCCTCAATTGACCGATCTTCATCTGATCTTCCAATACTCCAACCGGCATTTGATAAGGGTTCCATTCTTTAAGAACTGCATCAAGTCTTGATCTGTCATAAGAACTCTGTTTCATACAAGCATACTACATTGATAGGGATTTCTGGTGAACTGTCTTCTGTAAACCGTCTTTGTGGAATCGACCAAGTAATGCACTTTAATCTTCAGCATCAACACTCAGGAAAGTCAGCTAGACCAAGTGTATCCCTTGCAAGCTCAACCAGCATGCTTAGTTGAACTACATCCAGATCTCATTGTCTCGCCTTTGTGAAGTTGACCACGTAATGCACTACGGATCTTCAGCATCAGTACTCAGGAAGTCAGCTAGACCAAGTACATCGTTTGCAAACTCAACGAATTGAGTTACCCCCAGATCCCTGTAAAATCCCAAAGAAACATCAAACCCAAAACCGAATCCTGCAGGTCTTCAGCCTTAAACTATCAACTTTCATAAAGATTCCCCAGGTCTTCAGTGAACAACGCTTTTGTAACTACTGCAGACTTTAGAAACCTGTATGTTTCCGTGCAAAACCCTTCACGCTGGCTGGAGAATTAATTAAAATCCTCAAATATGTGTATGTGCAAAACATTCCATGCCGAACCGTTTGTATCATTAGAAAATCACAAACTCTACCACCTGTGATTGCGTTTAGAAATTTACAGAAGAAATTCAACATTTGAAAAATTTGTATCCCCCCATTTCTTTGGTAAAATCTCTAAACCTTAACAGATTCTCTCCCCTTCAAAGAAACTGTCGTCAGTCATGTCAAAACATTCTTGTTGTTCTTTTTGTTAACATATAGATAAGCATCCTATAACAATTATCGGTATTGTTGTCCACATAAGCTCAACTTATCATATGTAATCATGGTGGGGGGATACGATTAGGGTATGATTTATACTTACCGACCGGTGTTCATCCACATCACGACACATTCCCGTATCAAGGTATGCACGAGGGTTCATCTTACCAGTGAGTATACCATTTATCATCTGTTTGACCGTATATGAAACTGTGAGTAACTCACTTATTTTGATTGAAAACAAGCCCTATGTGATAGAATCACTTATTGATGAGGAACTTGATTTTCATATGCATGAGGGCACAGGAGCAAGTCCGTGAACAGGTCAGTACTTTCGTACAGCAGAGAGACGAACTTGACTCCCGGATAAATGTGATATATTATCACTTATTTGTTTGGACATGTGATTGTTGATCACTTATTGAGGTCGAATGCAGTATGTACACGTATGTATGATATCATGGAAGATCTAGACTTGCGTCCCCGTTATTTTTCGGTAAAAGATACAACCATGATACCCAGATGATAAGCAGCATAAAGACCGAATATCTCAGAACCTCGGCAATCTCTCAAACAAAATTTCGGTACTAAGACCATATGCCAATGAATGGTTCCCACCTGGTCTTCAGTCGATTTAAGTTTATATCACCCTGCACACTTTAAAATGATTGTGAGCCTACCGATACATCTTATATAGAGCTGCTTAACATATTTTTCATTTAAGGTTTAAAGAGGTTTAGACAGACCACTGATATGATTCTCTTACCCTCGAAACTCGCAAAAAGAATGTCTGTAAATATTTATTTAATGCTTTCAGTTTCTGCATCTTTGTATATATTTATTTACTGCTTTCAGTCTTTAAGTTTGAAATATTCAAAATTCCAAAAAGATTTTAGGTGTGTTTTAATATAAACTTTCTAAAAGTCAAAAAGATTTTATTTCTATCTTATTTTCGATTGTACGATGTTGGATCTCGAGTCTTCGTGACCGAAACCGTGATTCGTGTGAGATCAGTTCAAGACGGGAGAGATTAGAGATAAACAAACAACTTCTTTGTATTAATCCGGTAGTATAACATTACAAATCGGCCCGATTACTAGATAACCGAACTAATACCAAAGGAGTATACATCCAGGGAGAGACCAAGTGGTGATCTCTCCCCTACACAATGAAGCTCACAGGGAACTCTCAAATGAGTTCCCCTTCTCTCAAAAACTTTTTAGTGTTTGAAATGACAAAGGGTTGCTATTTATAGCTACACCCCTTTGTCTTTCAAACACACACGGTCAACCAAATAACCCTCTCATTTGACCACTTCAAACAAGCGGGTCTATACACGTTCGATAGACCGTTTCACTAACTATTACAAATTCAGCGAAAAATAATAAATCTAATCTATTCGACAAGCATCGGACACAAAATCTGCATCAACAAATTCCCCCTTGTCCGTTGCTGTCGAATGCTGAAAATGCAACTGCAATCGATCTTCAGTCAAGTATTCATCTTCTCTGTGTTAACAAATTCCCCCTTGACCGATGATCCAGGTAAGTAGTATCTTGATGCTCCTTGTAAAACATTTCCCCCTTAAAGTACGCGTATCCGTGTTGGGTGTTGTGCAATTTCCTCAATTGACCGATCTTCCGCTGATCTTCCAATACTCCAACCAGCATTTGATAAGGGTTCCATTCTTTAAGAACTGCATCAAGTCTTGATCTGTCATAAGAACTCTATTTCATACAAGCATACTACATTGATAGAGATTTCTGGTGAACTGTCTTCTGTAAACCGTCTTTGTGGAATCGACCAAGTAATGCACTTTAATCTTCAGCATCAACACTCAGGAAAGTCAGCTAGACCAAGTGTATCCCTTGCAAGCTCAACCAGCATGCTTAGTTGAACTACATCCAGATCTCATTGTCTCGCCTTTGTGAAGTTGACCACGTAATGCACTACGGATCTTCAACATCAGTACTCAGGAAGTCAGCTAGACCAAGTACATCGTTTGCAAACTCAACGAATTGAGTTACCCCTAGATCCCTGTAAAATCCCAAAGAAACATCAAACTCAAAACCGAATCCTGCAGGTCTTCAGCCTTGAACTATCAGCTTTCATAAAGATTCCCCAGGTCTTCAGTGAACAGCCTTTTTGTAACTACTGTAGACTTTAGAAACCTGTATGTTTCCGTGCAAAACCCTTCACGCTGGCTGGAGAGTTAATTAAAATCCTCAAATATGTGTATGTGCAAAACATTCCACGCCGAACCGTTTGTATCACTAGAAAATCACAAACTCTACCAACTGTGATTGCGTTTAGAAATTTACCGAAGAAATTCAACATTTGAAAATTTTTTATCCCCCCATTTCTTTGGTAAAATCTCTAAACCTTAACAGATTCTCTCCACTTCAAAGAAACTGTCGTCAAATGTTCACCAATTCCCTCCACTGAGCGGAACTGTCGTCAATCTTCATTGAATGTTCTCGGTTCCGAAAAATCACGAAAACGACTTTCTTCTTTGCATATTCTAGTTGAATAAGAACGTCCCCTAGTACCCCGTAGGATCCGACTTGTATCCCTCCAAAGGCTTTGTGAACTCGTTAGGACCGGTATTGACATTCTAGGTTCATTCATTCGTTACCAAATGCGAGAATATGACAATAAACAAAAAAAGATTTCTTCGTTGCATTTTCTAGTTGATAAAGAAATTTCGCCTAGTACCCCGTAGGATCCGATTTGTTTCCCTCCAAAGACTTTGTGAACTCGTTAGGACCGGTATTGACATTCCAGGTTCATACGTTCGTTTTCAAATGCGAGAATATGACAATAAACAAAATGCTTTCGAACATTTACGAATAACTGATAACAATCATAAACATTGACGTGCGGAAGTGAACATACCGTTTTTGTTTTTGGCCCATAGTAGTCAAGTCACCATAATTTGACGTTTGCATCGGTAACCGAGACTACCCCCCATTTTTCAAAAATCAAGTTTTCATCATTCTCATCATTCTGTGCGCTCCCGAACCCGTACGAATTCTGACCTTGATATTTAGAAGCGCGATTCAAATCAACTCCGCGAATACCCGACCCCCACTTTGTAAATCACGAATAGAGACGGGTCCACGACTTCATAACCCCTTTTTTTTTTTAATGGATTCCAATTTTAATCAATTTTCATCTCACTCCAAATGAACCCACTAGAAAAACTCTATCTGCCAGTCAAACATTTAACAATTTCAAACACAAACCCACTAATAATTTATGTGATTTTTCGTGAAGATGATCCCAAAATCAATATTTAAGCCCAAATGAAAGCTGTCATCACATTTTAGTAGGCATCCCCAAAAGTCAAACAAACCGTCTAACATCTCTTCTTTCTCTCTACCCTTGCTGTTCATTTTCACTAGCTCCTATACCATCATCTTCTTTCTTCAATACACAACCTCCAAAAGAAAACGTCAAAATTGGACCATTATTTCGTTCCTTTTTCTGCGATGAACAGACCCAAAAATCAGAAAATTACTCTCTTCTCATCGGCGATACCCAGACTCCAAAGAACCAAAACCCCAAATGAAAAATCAGTTCAATCATCGATTCACACCTACAAACCCCCAAATCAGTTGGTACCCTCAAACACACCAGCCGATAATCATCATCTCTGTCTCTCTTTATCAGCGATACCAGCTGAAAGACTTGGGGAGCCGACGAAACAACTGAGACGACGAAACTGATTTCTTAATGTTGGCCGACAAAATAGATCTCTGGTCGACGAAACAGATTTGAAGTGTGTTGAACGACGAAACGGATCTTGAATTCTTGTCGATGAAACAGAATGATGTCTGAAGTCGACGAAACAGGATCTGTTTCGCCGAAGGGTTTCGTTTCGTCATGGGAAGTGGGGTTTCGTCGGAAACCCTAAAATTTCTTTAACAGCCGCCAAGAACATCAAGAACAGAGCCACTGTTTATTCCTAGATCTGACGAAAAATCTTTAAAAACAAGATGAAAACTTGATTTGTTTGGTGTAAAACAGAAAAACTAACACTCGTATATGTTCTGTTTCAGCTAGATCTGAATATCTCGATCCAGATCTGGGTTTTTCCGTTTTCACCATTTTTACATCTTGAACAAAAAGCACAAAAATCACAGATCTAGAGCACATGTGATTTAGTAAACGGTTAGATTTACTAAATCGGGCACCATGGCTCTGATACCAATTGTAGGATCGAGTTTCGTGACCAAAACCGTGATTCGTGTGAGATCGGTTCAAGACGGGAGAGATTAGAGATAAACAAACAACTTCTTTGTATTAATCCGGTAGTATAACATTACAAATTGGCCCGATTACAAGATAACCGAACTAATACCAAAGGAGTATACATCCAGGGAGAGACCAAGTGGTGATCTCTCCCCTACACAATGAAGCTCACAGGGAACTCTCAAATGAGCTCCCCTTCTCTCTAAAACTTTTTAGTGTTTGAAATGACAAAGGGTTGCTATTTATAGCTACACCCCTTTGTCTTTCAAACACACACGGTCAACCAAATAACCCTCTCATTTGACCACTTCAAACGAGCGGGTCTATACACGTTCGATAGACCGTTTCACTAACTATTACAAATTCAGCGTAAAATAATAAATCTAATCTGTTCGACAAGCATCGGACACAAAATCTGCATCAACACACGTGTCTGAGCCCCCCGAAGACCATCAGAGCCCGTTGGATCATCTCAACAAATATCCTACCTACATAATAAGGTCTGGGACTTATATAAGAGGGAAGACGGTAACAAAGGCAGGTATCATCTCCGGAACCATCTCATTTACTACACTCTCATTTAATTTCCTCTCATTAATTCCGACCAACATTCCTTTACATTTAATACCCGCATACGTATTTATTAGATTCACACCAAAGAGGAAATATTCCGGTGATTACACTCATCGGAAGAAGCTCCTCTCAGTCTCCGGCAAGTTTACTTACTCTCACGCCGGAGCTTGGTCACGGATCCCCCTCCCGGGGTCCTACGTGGCGAGGCTAACGGTTTATTCTTTTGTAGCTTCAAGGAACGGGATATCTTGACATCAGCGAAGATCCACTTAACGTCAGCTGGGATTTGGGTATTCGACACTAACCTCAATTACTGGATAAGCTCTAATTTACTTTTAACTAGGTCTGGTTAAAAGTGGGTTGCATAATTAACTATATATGCTTAACAAAAATAAAACTAGGTTGCCGATGTTGCTGCTCCTGCTACCGATGAAGGTGACACAATATTAACTACCTGAGTATATTTTATATTTTTAAATATTTTGTATTACACATAGTTAACTCAGGGCCGGCCCGTTAGGCTTACCAATCTAGGCACAGGCCTAGGGCCACCAAAAATCAAGGGCCTCTAATTTTTAGTAAAGTTTTATATATTGTATATGTATCAGACTCAAACAAAAAGCAAAACTAAACCATGTTTTTTAACAAATTACACAGATAAAAATTGTTTAGGAAAAAAGCCCCATATTCAAGACCCAGCTTCGAAATTAAACCACAAACATAACTGTAGTCTGTAGCAACCATCTACCTCTCGACCTCATCCGAATTCCATGAATCATTCCTACCTCCTATCACAACCTGCTCTTTCGATTTTCTAGGTTATCGGCTATCACTAACGGTAATCACTCATGGCGTCGGGTCTGCCGGGATTGGAGGAGAATTTATAGGCAAATTAGGGCTAATTACTAAACGTATGTTAACTTTAGCAGCTAATTTTTCTATTAATCTCTATATGTTTTGTAAAAGGGCCTCCATTTTGTAGTTCGCTTAGGGTCTACAAAAACGTTGGAACGGCCCTAAGTTAACTATATGTGCTTAACAAAAATAAAACTGGGTCAATAACTCAATATTAATATTCGGTTAGTCATAGTTCTTTGTCTCCACAAACTGATTTAAACTCTTACGGGTTTCAGTTGGGAATATAGCCCTGACTTGGTTAACTTACTCTATTTGGTTCAATCTAGACTTACATGATCTGACTTGTGACGATTAATTGATCCAATGACAGTACATCAGTAGCATTCTAAGAATTGTTAAACGATTAATTGATCCAATGACAGTACAACAGTTACATCAGTTTACCCGATGTAACTGGTATTGTGCTCTGAGAGAGATTGCTTACTTGGCGGGTTCATAACACACACAGTCGGGATAAGATTCTGATTCGCAGATGTTGATTTAGTACCCGAAACGTAGAACATTGAAAATAATAACAAAGTCAATTTAGGACCCGCATGTTGCGTCAAAACCTATCAAACAGGAAAAATAGATGATGTAAAAACATTGAACCACACATACCGTTGCATCATGTTACAAAATTTAGAGCGTAGTGTAAAACAAAACGTAAAAACCGTTGAACTACACATGTACGTTGCGCCATGTTATCTCGTAAAATTTAGAATGAAACTTAAAACAAAAGTTTTGAGGAGTATATAAAGTATAAAGGATCAAAGTTGAAAGTAAAAAAGTTATAAGGTTAAATTTAAAAAGATGAAAACTTTTGGTTGAATGTAAAAATGTCAAAGAGTTATGCGTTAAAAGTGTAATGTCAATTTTTTTTTTTGAAAACCATCCAAAGCATGGGGTACAACACCCCTATGCACTTGCTAATTTATTATATGTAAATTAGCTTTTGATTCTTTTTTTTGGTTATTTTTTCTTCTTAAAACTAATATATTAACCTTTTAAGTTCATTACTATTGATTGGCAAAAAGCCATTGTGAGATAATGGATACGGTTAAAGAGTTATAAGAGCATCACTAATAGAGGTGTTTTTTGGTGTTAATGTGGCACCTGCCTAATCAATGAGACTGTTTCTCTCTCTTGACTCACTCACATACACAAAAATACACACTTTCTCTCTCCTCTCACCTACATACTCTTTCCATCCATTCTTTCTCACATACATCGTTACACACTCTCTCCTCCACATCATTTTCTCTCTCTTTAAAAACATAAAAAAACATTTCTATTATAGATGCTCTAAGTTTCTTTGCATAAGGTACAAAGGTGTCATAACTCTCTCTCTCCTTTTACGAGCGTGCATGAGCACGCACACACACACACTCTCTCTTCTTGCTCCAACAAGTATCAATCACCAAAAACTCATAACACAAAACGATTATAGGAGATGAAAAATTGAATTCGATATCTACAATCGTTACCTCGGATTGAATAAGCTTTTTTTTTTTAAATAATTCTTATCGTGTTATGAATTTACATGGAGATAGTTGGTAAATGGGCAACAAGCTGCGCTGCTACCCCTTTTTGAATAGCAAAACTAAGTCATTTAGAAACTACGTCCATAGATCTCGGGGTCATAACATTAGTATGCATGACCCTTTGAATTAGACTAAGTAGGTCCATAACCTCTGGTGCCAGAAAACCAAAAGTATCCAAAGCAAATGGGATAAACACGTGCCGATTGTCAAGGCACGCTTTCTCGTGTTTGGTCACTTTACCCGAAGCAGTCTCACCCACTGTGAAAGCACTACCCGCTAAGCCCACAAGCGGGGAAACCCCTGTTAGATCCACACACTCATGTTTTCCTCCTACCCATCCAAAGACCAGAATGTCGGCTGGTCAAAGGGTAGATCTCCCTTCCAACGGGTCAGTTAAGAAATTAACGGGTGCCTCTTTCTTAGCAGAAATACCAACGCACCTGAATATGTCAAAAAGGACATCCCTAACCAAATCATATCGGTATTGAACCCCAGGAGCTCTCTACAATGAACTGCATGCTCCTTAAAAGAATCCAAACACGCCTTATGACAAACAAGGCATACCTAATCAATTGGGAATAAAGGAATCATGAGGCGATACTTAAGGATAGTACGGTACTCCACCGCCGACATATGTTGGCCTTACCCATCTATAGGTATAGCAAGAAGAAAATCTTGTGCATGTGGTGCTCGTAGACACTCAAAAACGACTTTTTGTCTAACGGTCAAGTCAAACTGTACTTCGATGTTGTGGACAATTTTACTAAAAAGAGCACTTTAAACCATTCAAAATAAGATTGTTGTTATCGGGTGGTGGCAGTGGGTGTTTGTTATTTTCTGGTCAACTCTCGGCTCAGGTATTGCACTATGACGACGAGGACCATATCAGAGACGATAGTGGTGAGACCAAGGTCAAACTGGGTTTTTATACCCAGATTGAAGGTGGTGGTGTGATGGTGCGTAGGGGTTTTCAGAATTCGTTTCGAATTCGAAAAATTCGAAATTCGATTATCAGGAATTCGTTTCGATTATAAGAATTTGAATTCGAATTCGATTCAATTCAATTCGAGTCAAGTAAATCGAATACGAATCGAATACGAATTTATAATTTCAAATTCGATTCGAAATTCGAATAAAAATTATAGATTTTTTTTTTATATATAATACATATATAACTTTTATTGGGCTATACAATAAATTATTTTTAAAATTTATTCCAAGTATTAAAATTACCCATTACCAAACCCACTACATGGCCCATAACTAAAACCTAAGTAGCAAATCTATCAGTAGATTTTTAACCCTAAAAATATTAACTTGTAGTGGTTATTCCCGAATTCTCGTTTTGAATGTTAGACTTATGGTACTTTGTTTGGAATGTTTTATAGCTGCTTTAAAACTTATGTTTCATTTTAGTAGTTATTTACATGTTTTAAAAGAAACTGAATCAAATCGAATTTATTCAAATTCGATTCGAATTCGAATTTTTAGTCGAATACGAATTGGGTTTTTTATTCGAATACGAATTCGAATCGAATTGGGTAGGTTTTAATCGAATACCAATCGAATCCGAATTCAAGGAAAAATAAAAATTATTCGAATAATTCGATTCGAATAATTCAAAAATTCGATATTCGATTCGATGAACACCCCTAATTGGTGCGTCACTAGTCTCGGAGAGGAAAAGAGGGTTTGTGTTTTGACCAAGGTCAGACTGGGTTTTTATACCTAAATTGAAAATGATTGTGTGGTGGTGCGTCTTCGGTCTCAGAATGGAAAAAGGGTTTGTTTTTTGAACAAGGTCAAATTGGTTTTTTATACCCAATCTCTATATGGGACGCATGGCCGTGCTACATTGAGCACAGGCGTGTGTATCTTTTTCAAAAAAATACTTTTAATTAATTTAAAGCAGTTATGATTTGATTAGATGTACAAGCACGGTCGTGTATCTGACGACTTAATGAAAAATTAGGAGTTAAATGCTCAGATAGTCCCTGTGGTTTGCCTTTTTTTACCTTTAGTCCCTAACTTTCTAAAATTACAGCTATAGTCCTCAACTTTTCAATTTTCGTTCCCGGATAGTCCCTGTGCCTAACGTCAGTTAGTTTTCTCAGTTAAGATGGTGTGAAATGACAAAAATACCCTTTCCTTAAAAAGGCCAAACCACAGGGACTATCCGGGCATCTTCTTCATCAAACTAAATCATTATTTCACTTTCCGGCCACTCTATTTTTTCCAACTCTACGACGTATAGCTATTATGATTCACCACTCATGATTACTGAAAATCAATTACTCTCGAAAGGAAAAAAAAAAGGCCATTCTTTTCTCCAACTAATTAGCCAAACTTGATATTCTTAATTTTTCATTTTATGGCAACTCAGTGTAGATTTCAATCTTCAATCAGAACTCTTTGAATTGGCTTTAATAATCATAAAAGATGTGTCTACTAAGCATTAACCACATTCTTGTGAATACAATACCTTAGCCGTCTAGATCTTTAGATTTTTGCATAACTTGATAACTGTCATTAGTATGCAGCTTCTGAAAATCAAACAAATTATTAAAGCGACTACCCTTACTAGTTCACTAAAACATCCCTCCTCACAAATCGAGTTCCATCTATTTCTCCATTCATAACTTTTTACCACTGTATATATCGAGCCCAAAAAAATAGCATTTCTCTCCGTCCACGGAAATTTCTTGCATCTGTTCGCCAGTTCCAGTCCAACCAGCACATGGCTAATCGAATACAAATCACAATGAAGTTAAGTTTAGGTTCAGTCGAACCACACAAGAGCTAAGGTTAACTTGTTCTTAACATTACAAAATACACACTCATTAGCAAGTTGTTGAGGTACAAGCTCTAGGACAATCCATAAGAATATCCTCATTTAGCGACCGGCCTGCACAAACCAAAGACAGATTTTGAGGGCAGTCCACAAATTACTTGATTTACTTGATAAATTATAAATAGGTGAAGATGAGAACCAACAAAATGGGTCAAAACTATCATCTTTGGTGGTGATTTTAGAGAGAGAGAAAGAGACATATAAGAGAGAGAGAGGGAGAGAGAGAGAGAGAGAAAGGGGCTGTAAGTGTGTCTCTGTATATTTATATGGAGGTAGAGTGATGGTGTTGGTGTTTAACTGTTTAGAGAGAGAGAGAGAGAGAGAGTAGAGAGAGAAACGAGAGTGTTGACAAGTATTTAGAGAGAGAATGAAAATGTGATGGGCATGGAAGATGATAGATGACTTGATTTATTTTGTTTTATATTAAGGGCATTTTTGTAATTTCACATTCACTTAACTAAGAAAACTCTCCTTCATCCGTGTCAGGGACTATTCGGGAACGAAATTGCAAAAGTTAGGGACTAAATTTTAGAAAGTTAGGGACTAAAGGTGAAAAATAGGAAAACCACAGGGACTATCCGGGCATTTTTCTCAAAAATTAATATTTGTGGATTTTTTTAAAAAGTTCCATTGTTTTTTCAAGGGGTAACTTTGTAGAAATGTAACGAAGTTAGTTAAGTCACTAAAACTTATTTTGTTTCTATAAAGTCACTAAAGTTTTGTTTATTGTTCTAATCCTATGTAATTATGGCTATCAAGTTATAAATGACGATTTGTCAAGTTTCTTTTAATCTTCTATTTTTTTTAATCTTTAATATTATTTAGAAGATATAAATAATACATTTTTTAATTAAAACTATAAGAGATCATCATAAATCCATACTTATCTTCTCACAAATTCAGTTTCAATTTTGCACATCCCATCCATCGACCCACTTGGTCTGATCAATCCAATAAATCCATACACCGCTCCCCCACTACACTTTGGCTTTCCATCACAATTCTCTCAAATATCAATCAGATCTTACAAATTCAGTCCATCGGAATTTATTTGTTAAGATACTCTTCAACATTGCCCAACAAATCTAAGGGTGTAGGGAGTGGTTAAACACTTTGGAGTGGTAAACTAAAAACCGACCAATCAGAGCGTGCCATGTCAATCAGGCAAAAGTGTTTAAACTTTGGTGAAAAGTGTTGGCAATGGTTTAGACATTTGGTGAAGTGGTAAACTTAAAAAAAAAGGAAAAATGTGCGATTGGTTGAGATTGGATTGGACCCCACCCTACAATACCCTCTCTCTCTCTCTCCTTCCTCCTTCCCCGCGTCGGCAACCACTCACCGAATCGGTGAAGGTTTGATCGGTAAACATCTTTGGCATTGGTTTGCCACTACTCACCGAATCGGTGAAGGGGGTTTGCCCCCCCCCCCCCCCCCCCAACTCCCTACACCCTAATAATTCATTATGGAAGCATGAAGATTGAATATGAAGATTAGCTCTTAAGGTGGTGATACAATGGTGTAATCGAAATCGAAGAGCAACTTCATCTTCCGGTGATACTGCCATTGTCTCCGACAATGCCGTTGCTACCATTTATTATTTTTGTTGGTCATGGTGTTTGCGTCCTTGCCTTGTTCTACATAGGCTAATGGTCGGCACAGAGGGGTAGATTGATCATCGAAGAATATTAGATTGAATGATAACATGATACAGATAATATCTACTATTAAAAGAATAAAAAATAAGAGGAAAAAAAAAGTAACCTGGTAATTACGCACCATTAAAACCGTAAATTAAAGTTTAGTTATTTTAGAGACACAAAAAAAGTTTGGATGACTTAATTGAAATACTTGGCAAACTTGATTACATTTATATGACATTTTCCTTTTTTCAATCCGTAAGTTTAGAGAACTTACCTTCTCTATTCCTACAAATGATACGAATCATTTGTTTTGATAAAAAAAAAAGTTTTGGATAGACAAGTTGGAAAAAAAATTCTCCAAGAAAAGTGGTATTCATTTTCGTTTTGATATTTTTAATAACGACTTTTATGGTGGCCAACCTTGAAAGAAATCTGCAAAATAATGAGAAAACAAACGTTATTACCGAAAACAAAAGTGAAGGGAAAAAGAAAGATAGAAAATGAAATGGTAAGATAATAACTTGGGTTTTTCTTTAGAATAACCGTATCCCTAGCACCGGCGTCAAAAACTTTGATGTGTGTTTTTAGGTAGTGATTTTTGCCTTACGAGCTTCGAAAATGGCTCGTTCCTCCTCCGATAGGTGGGAAAGGTCTTTCTCGATGAACTTCAAATCTTTCTGGATTTGTTTCTTCAATTTCATTTCATTTTCGTTTTCCTTGATCGTCAGAAGCCGAGTGAGTCTATCGTCGAACTTATCCAACCTTGAGGGGCCATCTGATGGTGTTGTCGAGGAGGTGCCTTGTGCTCGTGTTGCTGCATGCCTTGCTTCTATCCTTACCCATTGGTCGTGGCAGCTCTTGGGGTTCTTCAAAATTCAATTCATCATTGCCATCGTTTAAGGTAAAAGTATAATGAGCATCGGACGAGGATGGTTCGCTAGGCGTTGATGATTTGGACCGTTTTGACCTATGGGTCGTTGGGTCAAACGGTGGTACAAGATGCCGCTTTGGAGATTTGCGAAGAAGCACCCAAGAAGGTATCATCGTAAAAACCGAGCCATGATGCATTCTATATTCAGTGTGGGCGGCGTTCATGATGTCCACGCCATTTGAACTGCTTATTACTGTGTGATTGTTGGTGTGGTTATTGTAAAAAGTTGTTGAAGTTGTTGATCTTGGTGCGCATCGCGGTCCACTTGCCCTAAAAGGAATCGGGCGAACGATATTCACCTCGGCCCATTATGGCGAAAAACTTCTCACGTATACGCTTCCAAAAGGCGGCTATATCTTGGTTGGTTGCTATAGTTTGAAAAAAAATTGAAATTAGTAAATAAAAATTAGTTTACTAAAAAAATATAAATTTAATGGAGAAAAAATTTACAAATAACTGGATCCTCCGACACGTCGAGCCATGCTCTTGGCAATGCTAGTTCTTTGCTAGGCGTCCACCTCTCGACCGTTTTGGGAGCGTCGAGCAAAGTTCAAGCAATTTGGACAACCATATCACCCGATTTAAATTTGCTGAGAGAGATAGTGACAAGCTTGGGTCTCAAGTTTTTATGTCATTTAAAACATGCACATTTCGTGGCATAGTATTTTACTTATGAATAATAATGTTGTGGCCGACGAGGCGATGATCATATTGCACAGACAATGACGTTGAGAGGAGCAGGCGACCGACTTAGGGTAACGGCATGAAACATTGAGGCGATGAGTAGACTGTCGTTTATCGGTTTAGGGTTTAACTTTTAGATTTGATATTAATTTTTTTATTGGTGTATTGGGCTAGTACGTATAAATATAGTTGTAAATTTGTATATAGTTGACCAAAATCTAATAGAGTGTATATACAAAACTATCAATTTACGGTAATTTATATTTAAGTATATATGTATGTGTGTATATATATAGGTGTGTGTGCATATATGTATAATTTATATTTGTGTATATATCTGTGTATATACATGTTTATATATGTATATGTATATGTATATGTATATATAGGGTCAAGATTTAGAGAAAACGGTGGAAAGTGTGAGAACGGAGAGAACGCTTATGGATCGTCAGATCAAAACAATCTTTGGACTAGATGACGCGGTGGCATTTTCGTAAATCACATCACTTTTATTAGTGTGGCGCGCTTCATTAAGGGTAAAAGGGTCTTTTGACTTCTCTACACAAAACGCCAAACTCACGAATAAAACGCTATTAAAATCCCGCCTTAACACACATAACACACTTCATCCTAATCTAAACACCATTAGATATAAAACGCCAAACTTTTTTTTTAACCGATAAAACTGAACAAACAGTACTGAAACGACGGAACTTAATTACTAGCATTTACTATAATAAAAATCGCGACTAAAATACGCGTCAAAAACTTCCTATATAAACAACCTCTCAGACCTTATCTTCTGGTAGGGTTCAAGTCCATCATAACTTATTTTGAGTCTCTCCATGACCTTATCTTCTGGGATGCATTTTAACTTGTCCAGCGTACTCTTCCACCCATCCCTGTCTTTGTCGTATAAAAAAGAACCTAGAACTTTAAGCGCTAACGGGAGCCCACCTGCATAAGAAACTACACGCAATGAAAGCTTCTCATAATCTTCAACAGGTTTATCTTTATTATATGCGTGTCTATGGAAGAGCTTGATTGCTTCGTAATGTGATAACAAACAGACTTCATAAATATTTGTGTGAGCTCTGGAGGATAGCAAATGCTTATCTCTAGTAGTAATTATTATCCGGCTTCCCTCACCAAACCAATCATGGGATCCCGCCAACACCTCAAGTTGCTCAAGATCATCAACATCATCGAGAACAACTAAAACCCTTTTGTGACACAGCCTTCTCTTTATCATGCTTCTTCCTTCTATCTCACTGTCTACCACCACAGTTGTTTTCAAAGCTACTGATAGAATTTTTTCTTGCAGCTTTTTCAAACCATGCTTGCCTGATTCCTCACGAATATTTTCAAGAAGACAACATGCTTCGAATAGGTGAGAGATCTCCATATAAGCAGCAGATGCGAGAGTAGTCTTACCACCACCCCCAACTCCCCATATCCCAACCATCCGCACACCACCTGACCCAATTTCCAACTTTGATTTCAGATCTCGCAAGCGGGTCTCTATTCCGATTAGTTCTTTATTGTCGTTTGTAGTTAGTGTACGCAACCGATTAGAAATTGTATCAACAATTTCTTTGATGCGTTTTTCTTCATAACTGCACAATGGATAAATAAGGGTTATTAGAATTTAGAACATGCTCCCACTCACTTAATAGTCTCGTGGCTAATTCAGAATGTACTAGTAACCACTTGGCACCATGAATTAAACACTTTCTTATAAATAATACTACAAATTATTAATTAGTTAAATACGTAATATATATGGGTTAAAAAAAATATGTGATTGATTTAAGAGTTGGGTAAATATGTAATGAGGTCTATTAATAAGGGGATATATGTAAATGTCCCTTAACTATAAATTGGATTGAGTTAGTGTGGTGGATCAATACCGCAATAAAATATAAACTTTGGTATGAAAATTGCAAGACATTTAGATTTTGTAAAAAAAATAGCAATAACCACTAAAATGCAGGGACCATAACCATAATTTAAGGCTGTTTGGCAAATTCTGAATGGTTAAGTGCTGAATTAGCAAGAGGTCTTAAACATTCAGACTCTGTATAGTGCTTAACCATTCAGAGGAAAATGTCTGAACTATTCAGACATCTGCTTGTGAAACAAACAGTCTGAACCATTAAGTGCTGAACCAGTAAGAGATCTGAACCATTAAGAGTCTCGTTAAGAAGTAAACAAACAGCCCCTTACTCTAAATCTAATTACAAATGTTAAAAATTAAATAATAACAATAGTAACTATATTTTAATTAAACCCGCCTACTAACTTATTTGACGAGTTTTATTGTTATCTATCAAATTTGCTCATTTGACTTGTCAAACAATATAGAATGCAAAATATCTTAAGCATAAAAAAAAGAGAAAATTACCTGTTTTCATCGATGACCCATCCCGAAAGATTGCCTGCCTTTTCCAGAGCTTTTCTCCATGATTCAACTTTGTGCTTATTTTTCCTCTCATGTTTGGAAAATGCTTTTCCATATTTTCCATTTTGTTTTCTCACATCCGAAGGATCCACGTGATAAAATACGGGCATCACGATTTGCCCTCTTGTGTCCTCGCACTCCATAATATGCGCAAGCTCATCCAAGCACCAAGATGAATCTGCATAGTCTTTAGAGAATACAACGGCGATGTGTGATTCTTGGATAACTTTCAAGAGGGCTGGACCGATTGACTCACCCCGAGGAAGTGTTTAATCATCCTTGTATGTTTGGATTCCTTGTTGTACAAGATCCTTGTAGAGATGATCCACAAAGTTCCCGCAGGTGTCTTCTCCTCAAAAACTTAGAAATACGTCATGATTCCATGAGTGAGAAGAGGAGGAGGATGAAGATGCCATTGATCTGTAGATCAGAATTTGTTTGGAATTAGTATAAAAGTAAGAATATGAATCTGCCATTGAGTTGATCTCCCACTAAACTTTACTCTTTTTTTTTCTTTCCCAAAAGTGAAGCAGAATACTATTTTTTTTTCTTTAAAAAAGGCATAAGAGTAATAGTAAATCAAAACACTTAAAAAATTGATGATACTGCACCTGCTTTGCACGTCTTCTTCTTCGGAAGACATTGGGGTGTGTTGTTGACGGTGATCGGAGGAGCCTCTGAAGAAAACGGAAACCATGTAGTAGACGGTGACAACCGTGGCGAAGAGAGTAAATAAAGTATTTGGAGAGAGACCGGTGTTGGCGCTTGTGTTTTCTTTGAGAGTCTCCATAAATTCAACAGCCATTGTTGATGAGTGCTTTGATGGTCTTGTTTCTCTGGTTCATCTCCTATTCTTATATATTCTTATCTTTCCATTAAAAAAGTCAACGAAAACAATAAGAAATATAAGCCATCAGATCATCATGCTAAGGGTGAGAGGGGCACTCCCCTCTTTTACGCACGACCAATCAGCACGCGTCACGTCAGCTCCCCTCTTAACTCCCCTCACACCCTCAATTTGATGGCGGCACTCCTCTCTTAGGGGACTTGCTTTTTTTTGTTGTTTTTATTTGTTGTAATTATGCATGTTTATAAATTAAAAAATATTAATAAAAATTAAATAAAATTTAATAAAAGACATTTCATTAAATTAAAAATAAAAATTACATTCAAACTAGAAAAATAAAAAAAACAAACTACTCGTCGTCGGAACTCACTTCAAGGTGAGGTAGATCTAAACGTCCGAGATGCTTAACGAGATCGTGTTTTAGTCTCCAATGCGTTTCTTCGTCAATGAGCTCGCTATAAGCTGTATCATCGAAGACGGGTTCGACTGGAGGATCTTGAATGTGTACCGGTGCTATCGCCCTTCCGTCGTCTTTTATAATCATGTTATGTAAAATAATGCACGTATACACGATGGACCTTATCTTTTTCACCGTTTTGGAACGCATTGGACGATTTAGTATTCCCCACTTCGCCTTTAACACACCAAACGCCCGTTCCACATCTTTTCTTGCGGCCTCGTGTTGCCTCTTGAACTTTTTTTCATTCGGGATGTGAGGATATGGAAAAGACTTCACAAACACGGACCAGCTAGGGTAGATCCCATCAGTAAGATAATACCCGCGTTTGTATAAGTGGTCGTTCACCTGAAATGGACAATTTGGCGCCGTTCCGTTTTGTTGAGTAAGAAATAACGGAGATTGTTGGAGCACGTTGATGTCGTTTTGTGAACCCGCCGGGCCACAAAAAGCATGCCAAACCCACAAATCTTGAGACGCCACCGCCTCTAACATAACTGTCGGGTATTGATGATCGCCTCTCATATATTGTCCACGCAATTCTGTGGGGCACATTCTCCAGACGAAGTGTGTACAATCCAGACTACCCAACATACCAGGTAGGTGATGTCTCTCCTCATGAGCCTGATACAATAGCGCAACGTCGTGGCTCGTTGGTCTACATAAGAATTCACCGGCATACATTGTACAGACCGTCTCGCAGAAATATTCAAGGCACTCACGAGAGGTCCTTTCAGTCATATTTAAATACTCGTCGTTTTCGTCTGGTGGGTTACCGGTTGCAAGTTGTTTAATCGCAGAAGTAACCTTTTGCAACGGCGTGAAACTTTTCTTCATTCTCCCGTCCAAGCCCTCTTGAAACCACTCGTTGTTCGCTTCCACGTCACTAACAATTTTTAGGAACAAAGACTTGGACATACGAAACCTCTGACGAAAAATATCGGCATTAAATTTTGGATTTTCGACAAAATAATCGGCCATGAGTGTTTCGTGGCCTCCCACACGATCTCGACGGACAATTTTTTTTTACTAGACGATGCCGTGTCTAGTAGCTCCGCTTGTTGGATGAGATTTTGGAAGAAAATTAAACTACCATCGCTTGACGATGAATCTTCATCGTCGGGAAAGTCGGGCAGGGGAGAAAAAAACGGGAACTTGGATTCCATTTTTTTTAAAGATTGGTTAAAAAAAAATTAGATGATATGAATGGGTGAGAGTTGTTTTGGGTTTGAAAAATAAAATGGTTAAAGAGGTAGTATTTATAGGGGTTAGGATTTTTTTTTTTTAAATGTGTAACGGCTATATAGCCGTTTAAACTCGTTCCTCTCATCGGTGAATACACACCGATCTTGGTCACCGATTTCGGTCCCCGCGGTGATGGCGGCGGTGTTCCCGAGCGGGGACTTGGGTCACCGCATGGGGTCACCGAGAGTGCCCCGTATACCCTAAGATTAAATCTTACCCCTTTAAAATCAGAAATTCCTTCTAGAAGAAGTAGTTACTAAGATAGAAAATTGACTTCTTAATATCCCATTTTGCTTCTGAACTGAAAATCAGGTCACGTTCTATTTAAAAAAAAATTTAAACTAAAAAAACTGTAAGTTGCAGTTACAGAGATATTTAAAAAAAACTCCTCTGTTGCAGTTACAAAATCCAGGGGACCCGGGACGGTCCGTTATAGGCCCCCATAACTCGTTATCGAAAAAAAAACACGGCCGCTACCAAGTTTTAAAACGTGTTGATTTCAAAACGCGTGAAAATTATGACGCGTTATATTTTGACAAACCTTGAACAAAACTCAATCCCGACTGATGTTCGACGAACGTTATGTTGACCGGAGGTGATTGACGGAGATGAAGAATGGTGATGTAGTTGCTGCGGAGGAGCAGTGAGATGGTTAACGGTGGTGAGTGACAGTCGTCGTAGACGGTGATGAACGGTGAGGATGGTGATGTTGTGGCGGACGTTGGACGTCGGAGGTACGGTGGTCGGAAGTGGTGATGAACGGAGATCAGAGGTTGATGATGAAGATCGTCGGATATATATTTTTATTCGCTTTGATCACCAAGTCAATCCCGATTACACAAAAATATCTAACAGCTTGGGCTCGGGCTCATTAAAGCTCGGCTCGTTTGAGCTTTTAACTGAGGCAATAACGAGTAGCTCTCGAGCTTCTGGGCTTGTTTACACCCCTAAATTTTATGATATGGAGTGTAATCTGTATGGTTTAAAGAGGTATAAATGATGTAATTCTCATTGTAAATTGATAGTGGCAATTCAGTAGTAGTTTCCTAGTGTGGTCTATGTTTTAATATCATCATTATGCCATTAAAAAAAGAGTAAACTCAATAGTGTTTTAATATACTAAAAAATACGTCATAATTCCATGATTGAGACATAGTGGCAGGAACTGAGTGAAAGGAGGAGGTTGAAGATGCCATTGATCTGTAGATGCAATTTGTTTGGAATGAGTATAAAGGCAAGCAGTGGAGATTACCAAAAAGAGAGATGTGGTTTGAGCAGCTGAGATGTGTCTATGGGCATCACATTATATATATAAAATATTTGAGAAATTTCACACTCCGGGAAAAGTCATAGAGCTAGAGGAAATTTCATGAAATTTTCACATTGGATTCCTTCATCTTTCTTTGAAATTTTTTATAATGTTAATCAAATTTTTAAAGAATTAAAATATTACTGAGTGGAGTCCACATTGCACTAATTTACTACCCACTATATTGTCACCTACCCACTATGTTTAAAAGAATTCTTTATATCTGTGAGTGCCTGGTAATCAACTTATATATGATAGCTGGCCAAAAATTATTATGATGAAATATAATAGTTAGTTTAATAATATGAAACCAGTTGTTAGAATCAATAAAATCAAAATATCTATATATCTATACGAAACCAGATGTTAGAATCAATATCAAAATACATGAAATGATTCCGATACTGACTTAAGACACATGAGTTGGCGTAATTGTTGAACGGACTAGTATTTTATTTATGTAACGAGTATGAACATGGTTTGATATTAATTACCAGGACCGATGAACCAAGGGACGGACAGGATCAGATTAGGAATTCGTAGGTCTCAAAATCGTCGGCGGTGGATGTTGCGGCGTTTGTAAAGCTCAGCCGGTGGCAAAGTGACGGACATGTCAAAAGTCAGCATGTAGCATGTACTGGCGATGTTAAGCGGGAAACTGGGAATGGGAACCAATTTGGGGGTTGTCACAAAAAGGGACTGGTCATCGAGGTGAAACGGGTCGAAGGAGTGAGGGTCAAGCCGGGTCACACGGTTAACCTCATTGATATTGTCAGGGCCGTCCCCGAAAATGTTAAAAAAAATTTGGGCCTCGTGCGAGACAAAAAAGTTGGGCCCCCCCCTATAATATAAACTCATCATTCATATATAAAAAAAAAACAGAATACGACAATAACTGTTAAAGAAAAATAAACAAAACAAAAGTAGTGTAGCAAAAAGAAGTGTAGTATGTGCAAAGATATCCAAATTAGTTTGAAAATACGAACCTTTTCATACAAATAAAATTAATAGAACTAAATATTGAGTTCTACTAAGTTTATATTGTAAATAGTTAAATGAGAAATAAAAAACCTAAAAATTTAAACAAGAAAACATGTAAAGTTTGTTATGTAAATAATTAAATGAGAAGAAAAAATGAAAGAACTTGCAATTTTATGGACGCAAAAATTCAGATGTTAAAATTAGAACTAAAACTAAAAAATAAGCTTACAAAAGTTACAATTGGTGTGAGTGGAGAAGCCAAAATGACAACAACACACAGATCAAGCTGAAATTAGCCCATTGAGGCCCAAAGCCCCAAACAAAAACAGAATATAAAGAAGCCAAAACGACACAGTGGGATTCGAACCTTGGAATGCCAATTCTCAGGCAATTTGTGCATCCACTGAGCTAAAATTGAGTTTGTATACTTAATGCTAGAAGAAGTTTATATATAAAATATATAAACTTATTTTTAAACAACTTTGGGCCCTTAAATGTTTTGGGCCCTGTGCGTTGGAACCACTCGCATAGGCCCAAAACTAGCCTTGGATATTGTGTTGCTTTTTAAGTTTATTTCGTTTTCGTCAATTTTTTCTATTTAAATCTTAACTAGTTGAGTTATATAGTAAAGGTACTCAAGTTTAGAGCGACTTTTCTTTAAACCTTTGCGCTCTAAGGTTGCTCGTCTCTCATCTAGCGTCGTTTTCCTCTCCACTACTAATGCGATATTATTGGCGAAAAGCATGCATCCCGAGATTGCCTTTTAAATCGATTTGGACAACTTATCTAAGACTATGACAAAAAGAAATGAGCTTAACACGGACCCTTGGTGAAGGTTTGTATACCCCACTAGTGGTCGTACACTTGTTTTGGCCCCAACATACATATCCCTAGTCACCTCCAAGTATCTCCCAGGAAACCTCTCCCTTCAAGACTATCCTAAATTCGCTAAGTGGTACGTTGTCGTAAATCACTTCAAAGTCAATTAACACCATATGCAAATCTTTTTTATCTCCTTATACTTTTCTTTTAATCTCCTTAAGATGTGTATATTTGCTTCATAGTAGACCGTCCTAACATAAATCCAAATTAGTTTGCGATCTTAACTTAATGTCATGCCCCTTTACAAAAACCCGTCCATTAATGTATTCGGTTATTTGGGGACCGGTGGAAAAATCCATTGATGGTTTCACTTATTACGTGATTTTTATTGATTTTCACACTAAGTATATATGGCTATATCCGATGAAGTATAAATCCGATGTCTCTATCTTGTTTCCTCAATTCAAAGAGCTTGTTGAAATTTTTTTCCAAACACCCTTAGTCTCTCTTTTTACGGATAATGGTGGTGAATATATTGGTTTAGCTGCCTACCTCCAATCTAAGGGAAATTCCCACTTCACTACCCTACCTCATACACCCGAACAAAATGGTGTGGCCGAACATCGCCGCCGACATATTGTAGAAACCGGCATATCTCTCCTTCACCATGCTCGGCTTCCACTCTCTTTTTGAACGCATGCGTTCCAAACCGTCGTCTATCTAATCAATCGTTTACCCACTCCAATCCTTGATTTCAAAACTCCTTACACCCTTCTATTCAATAAAGACACAACCTACACCAAACTCAAACCTTTTGGGTGTCTCTGTTACCCGTGGCTTCGACCGTATGCAAAATCTAAACTTCACCCTCGCTCCGAACGATGCATTTTTCTGGGTTACTCACCCTTTAAATCGGCCTTTAAATGCTATGATACTATAACTCATCGTCTCTATCACTCACGTCATGTTGAGTTTGTGGAAACCCAATTTCCATTTCACACTCAACAAAGTTCCGCCTCCATTGTTCCATCTGTGGACCCGTTTTTGGGCACCTCTAATTCTCCATCCAATAACATACCCTATTCCAGCCCATTGCCAAGGCCCCACGTTAGTCCCACTCCTCAGCCCACTACTACTGGACCGGTCTCTGACCCACTTAACACACTTAATATCTCACCAATCCCCTCTCGCTCAGCCCATTCCACTCCACCAAACACCACCACTCACTCAGGCCCATCCTCGCAACCCGACACTCCTACCCAAACCGACTCCTCAGATCAGACCGAGCCCACTACTTGAAGCGAGCCGACTATTACTTCGAACCAAACAACATCGAATACACCTCACTCCAACACCATCCCTGCACATCGTCAACGAAAACCGAACCCCAAATATTTCAACTCGAAGTTTGTCAATACCACTACCATCCACTTCCACCGTCTATCGAACCCACTACTCACACCCAGGCCATGAAAGATCTTGAATGGCATAAAGCAATGGACATTGAATTCAATGCTCTTCTTAAGAATGCCACGTGGGAACTTGTCCCTCCATCACATCACAACACCATTGGATGCAAGTGGGTGTTTCGCATAAACGACGTCCGGATGGATCTATTGAAAAATACAAAGCCCGTCTAGTTGCTAGGGGATATCTTCAAGAATACGGTAAAGACTATTTTGAAACATTTAGTCTGGTTACCAAATCAGTCACCATTCGTACAGTTCTCACCATTGCATTATCTCAAAATTGGACCCTACGACAACTTGATGTTAACAATGCATTTTTGCATGGAACTTTGACTGAAGATGTTTACATGTCTCAACCACCGGGCTATGTACACCCAGATTTTCCCAACCATGTTTGTCATCTTCGTAAGTCTCTCTATGGTCTCAAACAAGCACCTTGTGCTTGGTACATGGAACTTACTAAGTTTCTTTTACATCTTGGTTTTAAAAAGTCCTTGGCTGATCCCTCTTTATTCATATACCACCACGGGGGCATTGTATGTTATTTCATTGTCTATGTTGACGATATTGTCATCACTGGAAACACAAACTCATTTGTTCAACAAGTTATTCAGGCCTTATCTGACAAATTCTCCATTAAAGATTTTGGTATGTTGCATCATTTTCTTGGCATTGAAGTCATTCCCACTGTTAATGGCCTCTTTTTGTCTCAACATGCTCATATTCAAAACCTGCTCACAAAGTTCCAAATGGATGGTGCAAAATCGGTGGCTACTTCCCTTAGCTCAACCCAGACACTTGCTCTTGTTGACGGCTCATCTAAAATTGACCCTACATCGTATCGGCAACTTGTCGGTTCTCTTCAATATCTTGCCTTTACAAGACCCGATGTGTCTTTCGCTGTCAACAGGCTATCACAGTACATGCATGCTCCAACTGAACTTCATTGGCAAGCATTAAAACGTGTCCTTCGATATCTCAAGGGTACCCTTCATCATGGTTTGTTTCTTAACCGCGGCTCTCAACTTGATCTTCGGGCCTTCACTGACTCCGATTGGGGTGGAATTGGTGATGGAGAGCGGTCCACTACTGCCTACATTATCTATCTCGGGTCTAACGTCCTATCTTGGCGTTCAACACGTCAAAAATCTCTCTCTCAATCTTCCACTGAAGCTGAGTAAAAGGCCTTAGCAAACGGTGCGGCTGAACTTTCGTGGGTCCACAACTTACTGTTGGAGCTTGGTTTCTCTATGCCTAAATCACCTACACTTTTTTTTGCGACAATGCTGGGGCATATTAAATAAAATATTATTGTAAATAACATTATTGTATTTCAATAGTTTCCTTTTTATATTCATTGTATTTTTAGATAGGAATTGATGATTATTGATCATCGTAATACTTGCCTTGAAACTCTCATCAAGGTTGTTGTAATATTGGCTATTTATGCCTCTGTATTCGTGAATGTAATGAACACTTTTCATCATTCAAATCAATTGTTTTATAATTGCAGCCATAGATAACCAAGCTCTTTTGGCTGAAAATTTGATGGGAATGAAGATACTGAATAGTCATACAAATGAATCTACCGAAGTTTGTTCATGTTTGCAACCACATGAGATAAACCTAGATGGTTGTAATGTAACACTTCAGTTTCCTATGTTAATTATTCAAGGGAACCAAATTGTGTCAGTAACGTTATACACAAGGGTCACTAGATGTGGATATATATGAAATATTTTATTGTAAAGTTAATTTAACCATTGGCGGTGCATCAGCCCCCAAGTCACAGAGGTATGCTAAATCTTCTTCAAAATCCTGCTATGCTTTTCAGGATTATTAGGGTGTTCCCCTCTAACAATGTAGTGGGCCATTTCTTCTATCAAGTCATGCATCTCGAATCTTCCTTCTTTTGAAACTTTTATGAGGGATTTCTGTACCAACACCTTTATCCCTATACCAGGGTGTAAATCACAAGCATCAAGCACCATCATTGCCTTATCTTTATCCTCTCCCCTAAAGCAACATGCAATGTCTAAGAATAACACTTTCTGTTCAGCTGTAAGTCCATCATAACTTATTTTGAGTCTCTCCATGACCTTATATTCAGGGATGCATTTTAACTTGGCCAATGCACTCTTCCACTCATCCTTGTTTTTGTCATATAGAAAAGAACCTAGAATTTCAAGTGCTAATGGGAGCCCACAAGCATAAGAAACTACATCTTTTGAAAGCATCCCGTAATCTTCTATAGGTTTATCTTTCCGATTTGCATGTTTGTTGAAGAGCTCCATAGCCTCGTCTTCTGATAACAAACTCACTTCATATATCGTGTCTGCATGGCGGGTTAGCAAATGCTTATCCCTCGTTGTAATTATTATCCTGCTCCCCTTACCAAACCAAGCATGTGATCCGGCTAGAGCCTGTAGTTGCTTAAGGTCATCAACATCGTCAAGAACAACTAAAACACTTTTATTGCGTAACCCTCTTTCTATCATGTTTCTTCCTTCTATCTCACTCCCTACCAAAACGTCTTTTGTTTTCAAAACAAGTGAGAGAAATTTTTCTTGCAACTTTTCCAAACCATGCTTGTTTGACTCCTCTCGGATATTTTGAAGAAGGCAGTGAGCTTCAAAATAGTGAGAGAGTTCAGCATAAGCAGCAGATGCAAGAGTAGTCTTACCGCCACCTCCAACCCCCCATATCCCGACAATGCTCACACCATCTGACCCAATTTTCAACTTTGATTTCAGATCTCGCAAGCGAGCCTCTATTCCAATGAGGTTTTTATTGGCGTTTGTAGTTAGTGTATGCAGCCTATTAGAAATTGTATCAACAATTTCTTTGATGCATTTGGTTTCGTAGCTGCACAATGAGTAAATAAGGATAATTAGAATTTAGAACACGCTTCCACTCACTAAATGAGGTGTTGGTCTCGTCGCTAATTTAGAATGTACTTGCTAGTCACCACTTGGCACCATGAATTAAACACTTTCTTATAAATAATACAAATTATTAATGAGTTAAATCTAATTACAAATGCTAAAAACTAAACTATAACAATAGTAACTATATTTTAATTAAACCCGCCTACTAACTTATTTGACCAGTTTTATTGTTATCTATCAAATTTGCTCATTTGACTAGTCAAACAATAAAAGCAAAACTTACATATAATCGTTATAGAATGCAAAATATCTTAAGCATAAAAAAGAGAGAAAATTACCTGTTTTCAGTGTCATTGATGACCCATCCAGAGAGGTTGCCTGCCTTTTCCAGAGCGTATAGTAGTTGTAGGTTTAATAACTCACAAATATCAGATGGGATGTCTCCATCTCCCAAATTGCAATCGCTAAGATCCAACTCCCTTAATGAACGTGGAAACTGGGGTAGGTTCAGGCTCGCCAACCGGTCTTGATGAAAAGATTGTAACTCCTCACAATAACTGAGATTAAGGTATTTCAAACTTCTTACGAGATGAAAGTTTCCCACTATCATTTTCAGTCTGCGACAATCACTTAAATCTAAGGAAACAAGGTTGGTACAAAATCGTCCAACTGACGGTGGGATTATTTCTATACCAGTACCACTCAAATCAAGGGTTACCAAGCTATCCATGTTCGACTGGATATCCGGAAACTGTTGAAGTTCCTGGCAACCCGAGAGATAAAGAGTCTCCAATTTTTTCATGTGTATGATGGGTGGAAACCTTTTAAGGCTTGAACAGCAGGTCAGGTTCACGAAAACAAACCTTTTGTGATATCCAATTGATGGATGAATCTCTTCTAAACTCTTACAATGTGATAAAATCAATCTCTCAAGACGTGGAAGGCCATCAAAATCTGGTGTCGTGATTAGGTTTCCAGAGCCCCCAAGATTAAGAATTTTTAAATTTGGTAAAAACTGTTTCAAGACAAGTAGGAAAAGTCAAATAAATCAGTATACAACAATTTCCTTTCACATTGGCATACTTCTTGCCCATTGATCATGAGGCAGGACCTCTTAATTTATACACAAATTTAAACTACCATATGATATAACATCTTTATATCTTATAATAACAACCTCTATAACATGCATAGTCAATTCAAATTGCTTAAAACAATATATCATTTTTACATCATATCGTCTAAAACTCTCATCGATCTTGGCCCAAAAATCTAGGGGTCAGAATAGTATATTATAGACAATTGGTTATATTAAATTTATTTACTTATCATCAAAAGTTTCTTTAAAGCATTTGGCATGCAAGACAATTGGTTATATTAAATTTATTTACTTATCATCAAAATTTCTTTAAAGCATTTGGCATGCATATAATGTCGACTATAAAGGAAATCGAAACTAAGTTAATTTGTCCCTAACCTATAGAGAAAGTATGATATGTTCATTTTGTGATTCATTTCACAGTTTTATTGCATTGATTTGTGAAACAACAATACTCATCTACCTTATACCCATGCCAGAGTTCTTTTTGTTGGCTCCGTTTCAACTTTAGATAACGAAGCTCTTTTGGCTGAAAATTTGATGGGAATGAAGATGCTGGATAGTCATACAAACGAATCCACCGAAGTTTCTTCATGTTTGCAACCACATGAGACAGACCTAGATGGTTGTAAAGTAACACTTCTGTTTCCTGTGTTAATTATTCAAGGGAACCAAATTGTGTCAGTAACGTTATACACAAGTGTCATTAGATGTGGATGTATATGAAATATTTTATTGTAAAGTTAATTTAACCATTGGCGGTGCATTTGCCCCCAAGTCACAGAGGTATGCTAAATCTTTCTTCTTCAAAATCCTGCTATGCTTTTCAGGATGTTTAGGGTGTTCCCCTCTAACAATGTAGTGGGCCATTTCTTCTATCAAGTCATGCATCTCAAATCTTCCATATCTTCCACCTGAAACTTTTATGAGAGACTTTTGTACCAACACCTTTAACCCTATAACAGGGTGCAAATCACAAGCATCAAGCACCTTCATTGCCTCATCTTTATCCTCTCCCCTAAAGAAACATGCAATATCTAAGAATAACACTTTCTCATCAGGTGTAAGTCCATCATAACTTATTTTGAGTCTCTCCATGACCTCATCATTTGGGATATCTTTTAACCTGGCCAAGGCACACTTCCACTCATCCTTGTTTTTATCATATAGAAAAGAACCAAGAACTTCAAGTGCCAAAGGGAGCCCACCAGCATAAGAAACTACCTCTTCTGAAAGCATCTCGTAATCTTCTATAGGTTTATCTTTCCGATATGCATGTCTCCTAAAGAGCTCCATAGCCTCGTCGTGTGATAACAAGCTCACTTCATATACTTCGTCTGCATGGCGGGTTAGCAAATGCTCATCCCTGGTTGTAATTATTATCCTGCTCCCTTCACCAAACCAAGCCTGAGATCCGGCTAACTCCTCTACTTGCTTACGATCATCAACATCGTCAAGAACAACTAAAACCCTTTTACTACGTAGCTTTCTTTCTATCGTGCTTCTTCCTTCTATCTCACTCCCTACCACAATGTCTTTTGTTTTCAAAGCAAGTGAGAGAATTTTTTCTTGCAACTTTTCCAAACCATGCTTGTTTGATTCCTCACGGATATTTTGAAGAAGGCAGTGAGCTTCAAATTGGTGAGAGAGTTCGGCATAAGCAGCAGATGCGAGAGTAGTCTTACCACCACCTCCAACCCCCCATATTCCAACGATGCGTACACCATCTGACCCAATTTTCAACTTTGATTTTAGATCTCGCAAGCGAGCCTCTATTCCAATGATGTTTTTATTGACGTTTGTAGTTAGTGTAGGCAACTGCTTAGAAATTGTATAAACAATTTCTTTGATGCATTTTGCTTCATAACTGCACATGGATAAATAAAGATAATTAGAATTTAAAACACGCTTCCACTCACTTAATAGTCTCGTGGCTAATTCAGAATGTACTAGTAACCACTTGGCAGTTGGCACCATGAAACACTTTCTTATAAATAATACAAATTATTAATTAGTTAAATACGTAATATACGTGGTTTAAAAAAAGAAAATATGTAATTGATTTAAGAGTTGGGTAAATATGTAATAAGGTAAATTAAGAAGGAGATATATGTAAATGTCCCTTAACTATAAATTGGATTGAGTTAGTGTGGTGGATCAATACCGCAGTAAAATAGTAACTTTGGTAAGAAAATTGTAAGAAATTTAGATTTTGTAAAATATAGCAATAACAACTAAAATACAGGGAACAAAACCACAATTTAGGACTGTTTGGTAATTTCTGAATGGTTAAGTGCTGAATCAGTAAGAGATCTTAACCATTAAGACTCTGTATAGTAGGGGTGTTCAGAAAAAACCGTAACCAAATAAAAACCGTAAACCGAACTGTAACCGTAACCAAATAAACCGATCCGAATTACGAATTCGGTTTTTGGTTTGGTTTTTAACCGAAACCGAATTGTGAATATGGTTTTCCGTTCGGTTTATGGATCCACATTTTATTTATTTGGTTTATTCGGTTTATTTGGATAACCGAATAAACCATTTAACTTAATTAATTATTAAATAAAAATAATAATATTCTATAAATCATATACAATTTATTAGCCCAAAATAGTTATTTGAGTAAATTACAAGTTTTGTCCTTTATGTATG
Source organism: Helianthus tuberosus (assembly GCA_030545235.1). Classification (NCBI taxonomy): domain Eukaryota; kingdom Viridiplantae; phylum Streptophyta; class Magnoliopsida; order Asterales; family Asteraceae; genus Helianthus; species Helianthus tuberosus. The sequence continues at coordinate 2,215,450 of JARYGA010046105.1, forward strand.
TCCAAAATTGCAGGCGCTGTCCTTTGTCTTTAAAATTGATGAGTTTTGTCCTTAATGTTTGCAAATCTTGCACGTTATGTCCTTTAGGCCAAACCCAGTTAGATTTTTTGGTTAAATGAAGGCATGTGCATGGCACATGAGGGTAGGAATGTAATTTCAACTGCCATTTGTCTTTCCACCTGCTTCACATTGATCATCCCATCACCACCACCACACTCAGACCTAACCCCACCGTCAACCCATCACCACCACCACCTCACACCCCACACAACCACCTGCTACCCCACAACCCTCACCACCACCACCACCACCACCACCACCCACAAACCCCATACCATCTGTAACTGCCACCACCCACCTACTCGTACCATCTACCACCTGCCACCGCCACTCCACATCACCTACCGCCGCCGCCATCACCACCACAATTGCGTTTCATCATCTACCGCCGCCTACCACCACCCTCCACCATCTCCAAATCAACAACCAACATCCCCCAAAAATCCCCAAATCCCTAAAAACGAATTCTTCAACAAAATCAATAAACAACCGATTAAACAAAATCGATATCCGGCAGCCGTCGTTGTCCCCGGTTCCGCCACTACCACCTCCGCTGCAACTAGTCGCCATTGTTGCACCAGACTTGAATCGGGGAGAACCACCGCTGCTGATGACGGCCGGAGGCTGTCTCCGCTGCCATCCGTAGCCGGTAATCACCATCATCATCATTAAACACCTCCACCGCCATTGAATCACCACCACCGCCGTCATCATCCCGTCTGCGGCAACATATCAGCATTGGCATCTCCATCACCGGCATCGCCGGCTTTGTTGGTTGGAGTCCGGCTGTAAATCCGAGTGCGTGTGGGTTGATCTTCGGTCGCCGGTGTCTATAGATCGAGAGGGAAAGAAAGGGAGCTAAGGTGTGTGGGTGTTTAGAGTGATACAGGAGAAGAGAGAGAGAGAGAGCACGTCTGATAGAGAGAGAGAGAGAGAGGGCTTCTTTATAATCTTTTTATTTTGGAAAAATTACAAGTTTTGTCCTTTATCTTTATAGTACTTTACAGGCGGTGTCCTTTTTTTCAAATGTTGACAGGCGGTGTCCTTTATAGGGAATTTTGTTGCAAGTTTTGTCCTTTGAGCCTAACCTAGTTAGATTTTTTTGTTAAATCTGATTACCCAAGGGTATTTTAGTCTTTTTACCTCTTTATTATTATTGTTATTAATATTATTATTATTATTGTTGTTGTTATTATTATTATAACATACTCTGCAAAAAGGGGGTTGTGGACTCCAGAATCTTGTCGATCACCTTCATAGTTGCAGAGATTTCGGAAGATTAGGTTTCAGATCTTGTGGTGGTTTTGTTGATCCACAACTGATAGTTGAGAGTATAAGAGGGCACAATGAATTTGGTAGATCTGTTGCTTGTTTTATATAATGGAGGATGATACGTTTAGCCCCCTTTTTGTTTCGAGAGTATCCGGTTCGCCACCATCTTCACCGCCTTACGCCGCCAAAACAACCACCCACTACCCTTCCGTTTTGTGTTTCCACCACCGTACAACCACCACCAACTGCAACCACTGCCAAACAGAGGGGTGATACGAGACAGAGGGGTTTGGGTGCGGTGATTTATTGATTCACCATGAACGGCTAGGGTTTTGTGTTGATTTCACCTGTTGGAGAGAGAGTTGATATTATCAGCACCACTCCAGCGACCACTCCGTTCTTCGGATTTCGTCAAAGAATTTGATGGTGGGAGTCAAATGTGCAGCGATTTACAGATCTGCACTCATACACACGAGGGATGGGCGGCTTACAGATCTGCACTCATCTAGACCTCCGACGACCTTGAATCTGGCGGAAAATAGTGGTGTTCCGATGACCTTGATTTGGCAGTTTGTATGGTTCAACGACGTGTACGCATCATATCTCTAACCGATCTATGGTTCCGTCACGAAACCCTCGACGACTCCGGTATTATTTCCCCTTTTGGTTTTGTGTTCCAGATCTGCATATTGATCGATCGTTTTGTATGGATTTGGTTTTTGTAGGCTTTGGATTGAGTTTGGTATGCTATAGATGTTGGATAGTTGTTTGTATGACTTTGGAAAGACAACTATCATGTCTTTGTTTCAGGAATCCGATTATGTAATTTCATTATTTAGCTTTAAATTGGTTTATCTTTGTTTAAATCCATTCATTATTTAGCTTTAAATTGGTTCTTCTGTGTATAAAATCCATAGTTTATCTCATCAGTTGATGGTTGTAAGGTTGTTAATGGTGGTTTGGTGGAGGCTTGTGGTGATAGTGTTTGATCGACAGTGGTGGTAATTTGATTTTAGATCTGATTGTTAGGGTAATTTGATTTCAGATATATAATTTTTTTTGAAATATTTTTTAAAGAATAAATTACAAGTTTTGTCCTTTAAATAAGTAAAAAGACTAAAATACCCTTGGGTAATCAGATTTAACAAAAAAATCTAACTGAGTTAGGCTCAAAGGACAAAACTTGCAACAAAATTCCCTATAAAGGACACCGCCTGTCAACATTTGAAAAAAAAGGACACCGCCTGTAAAGTACTATAAAGATAAAGGACAAAACTTGTAATTTTTCCTTTTATTTTTTAGAAACTAGCCCCTACATATAAGATATTTTACACAATAGTCCCTGGGGAGATAAAATGACAAAAGTGCCCTCATGTGCCATGCACATGACCAGATTTAACCAAATATTCTAACTGGGTTTGGCCTAAAGGACATAACGTGCAAGATTTGCAAACATTAAGGACAAAACTCATCAATTTTAAAGACAAAGGACAGCGCCTGCAATTTTGGACATACATAAAGGACAAAACTTGTAATTTACTCTAGTTATTTTTATGTAGCCCAAATACCAAATGTAAATCTAAAACCCCAACTCAAACCCACCCATTTTTAAAATAATAGAACTTAAGAGCTATATTTTCTTGGAGAATGACTCATGTTTGAAGATTATTTATATTTGTGTCATTAGACTTGTTAACTATTTATAGTTTCTATGATCTTTGTTTTGAAGCTTTAACTTTGTGGTTGTGTCTACGACTACTTTATGGATGTGTTTGTTTTATTTCGCAATGAAACTTTCTTGTATTCATATATTGTTAGGTGTAAATTAGTTGCGATGTTCGAAAGTCGGAACACAAACATAAATATAAATTAGGAAAAAAAAGTACTTAGTACAATTTGGTTAGATTTGGTTTATTTGGATTATTTGGTTTCTAACCGAAACCAAACCGAATTGAATTTGGTTTGGTTTGGTTTGGATCGGTTTTCATATTCCTTATTTGGTTTGGTTTGGTTTTTGGTTTGGGGTACAAAATTTTGAAAACCGAGTAAACCGAACCGAATAAACCAAATAAACCATAAACCGAACCGATGAACACCCCTACTGTATAGTGTTTAACCATTCAAAGGAAAGTGTCTGAACTATTCAGACATCTGCTTGTGAAACAAACAGTCTGAACCATTAAGTGTTGAACCAGTAAGAGATCTGAACCATTAAGAGCCTCTAAATCTAAATCTAATTACAAATGTTAAAAATTAAACTATAACAATAGTAACTATATTTTAATTAAACCCGCCTACTAACTTATTTTACGAGCTTTATTGTTATCTATCAAATTTGCTCATTTGACTTGTCAAACAATAAAAGCAAAACTTACCTGTTTAATATCTTAAGCATAAAAAGAGAGAAAATTACCTGTTTTGAGTGTCATTGATGACCCATCCAGAGAGGTTGCCTGCCTTTTCCAGAGCTTTTCTCCATGATTCAACTTTTTGCTTATTTTTCCTCTCATGTTTGGAAAAAGCCTTTCCATATTTCCCATTTTGTTTTCTCACATCCGATGGATCCACGTGATAAAATACGGGCATCACGATTTGCCCTCTGGTGTCCACGCACTCCATAATATGTGCAAGCTCGTCCAAGCACCAAGATGAATCTGCATAGTCTTTTGAGAATACAACAAGGGCGATGCGTGATTCTTCTATAGCTTTCAAGAGGGCTGGTCCGATTCGCTCACCCCGAGGAAGTGTTTCATCATCCTTGTATGTTTGGATTCCTTGTTGTACAAGATCCTCGTAGAGATGATCCACAAAGTTCTTGCGGGTGTCTTCTCCTCTAAAACTTAGAAATACTTCATATTTCAATGAGTGAGAAGAGGAGGATGAAGATGCCATTGATCTGTAGATCAGAATTTGTTTGGAATTAGTATAAAAGCAAGAATATGAATCTGCCATTGAGTTGATCTCCCACTAAACTTTACTCTTTTTTTTTCTTTCCCAAAAGTGAAGCAGAATACTATTTTTTTTTCTTTAAAAAAGGCATAAGAGTAATAGTAAATCAAAACACTTAAAAAACTGATGATACAGCACCTGCTTTGCACGTCTTCTTCTTCGGAAGAAATTGGGGTGTGTTGTTGACGGTGATCGGAGGAGCCTCTGAAGAAAACGGAAACCATGTAGTAGACGGTGACACCGGTGGCGAAGAGAGTAAATAAAGTATTTGGAGAGAGACCGGTGTTGGCGCTTGTGTTTTCTTTGAGAGTCTCCATAAATTCAACAGCCATTGTTGATGAGTGTTTTGATGGTCTTGTTTCTCTGGTTCATCTCCTATTCTTATATATTCTTATGTTTCCATTAATTAAAGTCAACGAAAACAATAAGAAATATAAGCCATCAGATCATCATGCTAAGATTAAATCTTACCCCTTTAAAATCAGAAATTCCTTCTAGAAGAAGTAGTTACTAAGATAGAAAATTGACTTCTTAAAATCCCATTTTGCTTCTGAACTGAAAATCAGGCCACGTTCTATTTAAAAAAAATGTAAACTAAAAAAACTGTAAGTTGCATTTACAGAGATATTTAAAAAAAACTCCTCTGTTGCAGTTACAAAATCCAGGGGACCCGGGACGGTCCGTTATAGGCCCCCATAACTCGTTATCGAAAAAAAAAACACGGTCGCTACCAAGTTTTAAAACGCGTTGATTTCAAAACGCGTGAAAATTATGACGCGTTATATTTTGACAAACCTTGAACAAAACTCAATCCCGACTGATGTTCGACGAACGTTATGTTGACCGGAGGTGATTGACGGAGATGAAGAATGGTGATGTAGTTGCTGCGGAGGAGCAGTGAGATGGTTAACGGTGGTGAGTGACAGTGGTCGTAGACGGTGATGGACGGTGATGAACGGTGAGGATGGTGATGTTGTGGCGGACGTTGGACGTCCGAGGTACGGTGGTCGGAAGTGGTGATGAACGGAGATCACAGGTTGATGATGAAGATCGTCGGATATATATTTTTATTCGCTTTGATCACCAAGTCAATCCCGATTACACAAAAATATCTAACAGCTTGGGCTCGGGCTCATTAAAGCTCGGCTCGTTCGAGCTTTTAATCGAGGCAATAACGAGTAGCTCTCGAGCTTCTGGGCTTGTTTATACCCCTAAATTTTATGATATGGAGTATAATTTGTATGGTTTAAAGTGGTATAAATGATGTAATTCTCGTTGTAAATTGATAGTGGCAATTCAGTAGTAGTTTGCTAGTGTGTTCTATGTTTTAATATAATCATTATGTCATTAAAAAAAAGAGTAAACTCAATAGTGTTTTAATATACTCAAAAATACGTCATAATTCCATGATTGAGAAATAGAGGCAGGAACTGAGTGAAAGGAGGAGGATGAAGATGCCATTGATCTGTAGATCAGAATTTGTTTAGAATGAGTATAAACTATAAAGGCAAGCAGTGGAGATCACCAAAAAGAGAGATGTGGTTTGAGCAGCTCAGATGTGTCTATGGGCATCACATATATAAAATATTTGAGAAATTTCACACTCCGGGAAAAGTCATAGAGCTAGAGGAAATTTAGGGCTGGCAATTGGGTATCTGTTAAGACACGATTAGATCTGTTTGACTGAAAAATACACCCTTTGACTTTTTTAATTTTTAAAATAATTAAAATTACAATGTTAGGATCTATCATTTATTCAACTTTGTACATAAAACTGTTTTATAAACATGAGGTAGAAAGTAGTTAAACGAGTCGTAATCATGTTTGAAACTTATGTTGTGCGCGCCGTCATAAACCTGTTAAACCTGTTAAGACACGATTTGCCAGCCTTAAGGAAATTTCATGAAATTTTCACATTGGATTCCTTCATCTTTCTTTGAAATTTTTTATAACGTTAATAAAATTTTTAAAGAATTAAAATATTACTTAGTGGAGTCCACGTTGCACTAATTTACTACCCACTATATTGTCACCTACCCACTATGTTTAAAATAAGAATTTTTTAATCAACTTATATATATGATAGCTGGCCAAAAATTATTATGATGAAATATAATAGTTAGTTTAATAATATGAAACCAGTTGTTAGAATCAATAAAATCAAAATATCTATATATCTATACGAAACCAGATGTTAGAATCAATATCAAAATACATGAACTGATTTCGATACTGACTTAAGACACATGAGTTGGCGTAATTGTTGAACGGGCTAGTATTTTATTTATGTATCGAGTATGAACATGGTTTGATATTAATTACCAGGACCGATGAACCAAAGGACGGACAGGATCAGATTAGGAATTCGTATGTCTCAAAATCGTCGGCGGTGGATGTTGCGGCGTTTGTGAAGCTCAGCCGGTGGCAAAGTGACGGACATGTCAAAAGTCAGCATGTACTGGCGATGTTAAGCGGGAAACTGGGAATGGGAACCAATTTGGGGGTTGTCACAAAAAGGGATTGGTCATCGAGGTGAAACGGGTCGAAGGAGTCAGGGTCAAGCCGGGTGACTCGGTTAACCTCATTAATATTGTGTTGCTTTTTAAGTTTATTTCGTTTTCGTCAATTTCTTCTATTTAAATCTTAACTAGTTGAGTTATATAGTAAATGTACTCAAGTTTAGAGCGACTTATCTTTAAACCTTTGCGCTCTAAGGTTGCTCGTCTCTCATCTAGCCTCGTTTTACTCTCCACTACTAATGCGATAATATTGGCGAAAAGCATGCATCCCGAGATTGCCTTTTAAATCGATTTGGACAACTTATCTAAGACTATGACAAAAAGAAATGAGCTTAACACGAACCCTTGGTGAAGGTTTGTATACCCCACTGGTGCTCGGACACTTGTTTTGGCCCCAACATACATATCCCTAGTCACCTCCAAGTATCTCCCAGGAAACCTCTCCCTTCAAGACTATCCTAAATTATGCTAAGTGGTACGTTGTCGTAAATCACTTCAAGGTCAATTAACACCATATGCAAATCTTTTTTTTCTCCTTATACTTTTCTTTTAATCTCCTTAACATGTGTATATTTGCTTCATAGTAGACCGTCCTAACATAAATCCAAATTAGTTTGCGATCTTAACTTAATGTCATGCCCCTTTACAAAAACCCGTCCATTCTTTAAATATTTTGGTACCGATGAAGGTGACACAATATTAACTACCTGAGTATATTTTCTATTTTTTAAATATTTTGCATTACACATAGTTAACTACTAGTGGGAAAGCCCGCACGTTGCGGCGGGTGTCCCGATTGACATCAGATTCAATTATGATGTCATTACGAACCACAGCTAATATTTCATACATCCACGCATTGCGGAAGTATACTGTATTGGCATGCAGTGTACTCGTTAAGGTAAGGAAAGGAAAACTAAAACACAAAAAACATAAAAGGAAAATAAAAAAAGAGAGGCGATACGCCGCCACCTGACGGCGCTAGGATGAATAATGACGGGGAAGGAGTTGGTTTTTAATATAAACATATTTGGTCATAAATAGATCAGATTTCTTGTACCAGACCTTTGATCTAAGAAGCCTTTCTAGCTTAAAATTTTGAAATATAACCAAATAGTGAATAAAGTCATTGCCAAACCCAAAACCATGACAGACAAATAATAGTGTTAATTTTTGTGCACTAAATAGGTAACAATTAAATCTGTTGTTATATCAACCGTGACCTGCAAGCTGCAAATATTCAAAAAATATCCATCAAATGAAAATATTGAAATTAAACATGAAATGGTAGTATTGAAGTATTGATTTGGTGTGAAAATCAGCGATTGCGATTTGGGTGAGAAAATCAGCGATTGCGATTTGAGTATGAGGCGTTGACTACCCAAAGTGTTTTGACTATTCACAACGACCTCGAGTACACGCCTTGGCCTTCCAGACAGCACTCACTCAACGCAACGCGGTGAATGGCATGCATCTATCCAGCTATTACCTGATTTGGATCGTTGGAGTCCATCGAGATCTTGGTGAGAATTTTGTAAGAACCATAATAGTGGACGGAACAAATCATCAATGTTCGGGTTTCACCCCTGGCTTAACGACTGTATTCCTGTTTGTGTGATAAAATCACGGAATATAGACGGAATATGCGTCCAAGTATGGATTTCACTCTTGATTCAACGCAAATTCTCGTGTTTGTAGTAAAAAAAATCGTGTATTGATCGGGCGATTTAGCCAAGAGTTTACGGTTTTCACACCTAATCCCGACCTAATCTCTCGATTGTGTTGCGCGAGAATGTGTCGAACCGGCCTTTTAGGAAAAAGCTGAACGCTTGACAATCCTAGGAAAGATTGTCGAGCGTTTGTAGATTAGACTGGCATACCTATACGAAGTGTACAACTCGGGCAACTCACTTTGTGTGGGTTGTTCCAATTCATACCGATATTCCTAGTTTCGAGTAAGCGATAGAATTCTCATAATAGAGGTTGCATTGGGTACTTAGTCTATAGTCTAGGTCAATACTAAGACACCGACCCGGACTAGGTCGTGTCTTGCCTAATTCCCTATAGTTATGGCTCTGATACCAATCTGTCACACCCCAACCGATGGCGGAAACATCGGGGCATGGCACTGAGCGAAACAGATTGTTCGTGAGTATCCATAACAACTATTCATTACAAGATAATTAAACGTCATGTCCCATACCACAACATATCCAAATAAAAACAATTATTACAAATAATTGTCTCAGAAACAAATACTGTTCCGTCGACTCAGATTTAAGCGTGACATAACTAGACCCCTAGCTTGATTCACCAAAGCACAGCAATCCCTAGCATCTTAAACACCTGTCACATACGTTAAAATAGCGGTCAATACACATAGTGTAAAGGTGAGCATACAAGTTTGATAGTAAGTAATAGCGAAGGCGTTTACGCATAACCAACATGTAGTGCGTTAAATGAGAAGCATGTAAGTTATCGACAAAGATTCTATCAATACCAATGACTGCGAGTTATAGAGTCCGCAACACATGTTCACCACTGCGAACACGTGAAGTAAGATCCTTAACAACCCCTGAATAAACAGGCGCTGAGTCCAAACTATAGTACTATCGTTGCTAAGGCAGGTAGACAACAATCAATGTGTAAACATAACAAACATAGCATTCAACGAGTCACGTATAACATGCAAAGCGGTTAGCGTATAAAAGTGTTTGCATTGTGTGTTGATGTGATTCGATATAGATAACGTATGTAACACCCAAAAGTGCGTTAAGTGAAAAATGGTTCGAGTATACTCACAGATTGTGTTTAACAAGTAAACACTCTCTTGGATTGAAGGGAGCTCTGGGTGAGATTAGCATGGACAGTTAACGATAGCATAAGCGGAGAGCGGCGCGTAAAAACGGTGCAAAGCAACTAGTGTCGAGTGGTAATTCAATCGGGTGGCAATTCGATCGGATGGTCACTCGATCGGATGTCAATCTGGTCGGATGGCCACTCGGTCGGATTGACATTCGTTTGGTAAGGATGTGTTTGTGTATGATGGTTTGACTTTTGAAGTTTTCGTTGTAGTATTTGATAACAGAGAAGTATCTCTACCTTGCAGGTCGTTCGATCGAACGGCGGTTCGATCGGATAGCGATCCGATGGCAGGACACTGCAAGATTGTCAATCGATCGGATGGCAATCCGATCGGATGGCAATCCGATCGGATGGCAATCCGATCGGATGGCAATCCGTTAGAAACTGATGTCCTTTGAAAATCACAAAATGTTAAGTGTGGAGGTCCAAGTGCAATCCGATCGGATTGCGGTTCGATCGGATGGCAATCCGATCGGACGGCAATCCGTCCCGCGATCTAACCGTTTTGCAACTTGATGGTTTTGAACGTTTTGTGGCTTGACTGAGACGGTATGACTTCGTATCAACAACGGAAACTCCATCAGGACCCAGGTAATCCGATCGAACGGGAATCACCCCAATCCGGTCAGTTAACTGTTCGAGACGGATGTTTATGTTCAATCCGAAATCAGTTGTCTCTTAGATAGAAATCAGATCTTGGACAGATACATCACTAAGGAAGAGAGAAGATCAGAACGAGCTCTGATTCTATCGGTTTTGAGTGCATTGAGTGTAAAAGAGTTGAAAGAAGTTGGAAATCCATCTTTCAATCCTTTTAACTCTGAAAATGTTTAGATCTGTGTAAAAAACCTTGTTGAATCATGTGGAAATCCTTCAGATCTGGGTTGTTCTTGGTGGAATGATGTCAAAACTTGAAGTTCATAAGAACTCCATGATGGCATCACCCTAGAACACCTCAAATCCGTTGATTTCATGGTTAAAAGTTGAGATTCAAAAGAGAAAATGATGAAGAAGTGTGTGTATATCATAGAAGTACAAGATTTAGGTTGGAAACTTACAAGAATCGCGAGAAATCAAGAGAAAAGAGGCCTTGAGTGAGCTGGTCGAGTGAGAGAGGCTGTCACATCACAAATGATGTGACAGGAGGGTATTTATAGGGTTTCCAAAAAGGGAAAGGGCACAAGGGTCGTATTTGGCCACAGATCAGATGGCAATCCGATCGGATGGCCACTCGATCGGTTGGCCATTCGATCCAAGTGTCTGGCGTGTTGAGTTTTGTCGTTTCGATTTGTGTGTTGAGCGTTGCGATGCGTTTCGAGTGAGCGATGTGATAGTATTAACCAATAATTACACAAACAATCCTAATGCCTTAAAGTCATATCTCAGATTTGCGATGCGATTGCGTTTTCATTTTGTCACCACAAAACAAACATAAATAAACATGCACAGGAACACGTGAATAGCACACACACGTAAAACAATATACAGAACCTATATTTCAAGTTGCATATGCGATTGCGATGCGATAAGCGATAAAGCATAAAACATGCGATAAACATCGATTAAACCTCAATTATTAATAGATACTCCACATAATACAACTAACGTAACACATTAATAGAGTTCGATTACAAGTCAAAGAAGTCAATTCAGTAGTTAAGCAAAGAGTGACAGATCGCAATTAGCAATCTTTTCTTCCTTTGACTTTGACTTTCGTAACACGGGGTGTTGAGCGTTGCGATGCGTTTCAGGTGAGCGATGCGATAGTATTAACCAATAATTACACAAACAATCCTAATGCCTTAAAGTCATATCTCAGATTTGCGATACGATTGCATTTTCGGTTTGTCACCACAAAATAAACATAAATAAACATGCACAGGCACACGTAAATAGCACACACACGTAAAACAATATACAGAACCTATATTTCAAGGTGCGTATGCGATTGCGATGCGATTAGCGATAAAGCGATAAAACATGCGATAAACATCGATTAAACCACCATTATTAATAGATACTCCACATAATACAACTAACGTAACACATTAATAGAGTTCGATTACAAGTTAAAGAAGTCAATTCAGTAGTTAAGCAAGGAATGACAGATCGCAATTAGCAATCTTTTCTTCTTTGACTTTGACCTTGACTTTGACTTTCGTAACACGGGGTGTTACAGGTGCCATACCAGTACCGATCGGTACCAATCCGTACCATACCGTACCAGGTATATTCGGTACCGGTACATACCCGCTTTTACCAAATTGGGTGTATTTTCGGTACCGGTTCGGCATCGGTATTCACCGAATTTTACCCTCAAATACCGGTGCCGTACCAGTACCGACCGGTACCGAGCCTTACCGTACCGTACTAGGTATAATCGTTACCGGTACACAGTTTTGGAGATTTCGGTAACGGTATTTTCGGTACCGGTTAGTACCGAGCTCATTAAATCCCGTAGCAACGTAGCAATGCAAGTAATTGCACCGTTTAGATTATTTTTCATACACACAGTAACTTCATTAAGGGATGAACAAATAGTATTGGGTACCGGTACCTGCTTTTACCAAATCGGGTGTATTTTCGGTACCTGTTCGGCATCGGTATTCACCGATTTTTACCCTCAAATACCGGTGCCGTACCACTACCGACCGGTAACGAGCCGTACCATACCATACCGTACCAGGTATATTCGGTACTGGTACACACTTTTGGAGATTTTAGTAACGGTATTTTCATTACCGGTTGGTACCGACCTCATCAAATCCTGTAGCAATGTAGCAATGCAAGTAATTGCACCGTTTAGATTACTTTTTCATACGCACAGTAAGTAAACTGTATTTCGTTTGATTGAGGTTTTATATACACAACAACTTATTTTGCTTTCTTTTTTGTCTTTTTTCTGTAATGAATGAATTGCAACATGTAAAATTAACTTGGATATATATATATATATATATATATATATATATATATAGGTAGAGGATCCTGTAAAAAGTTCTCAAAGTGTGAGAAGTGTATTATAACACTATATATAATACTATATAACACCATATAAACACCGTATAACAATATGTAACACCATATAATACCATATAAACACTATGTAACACTATATATCATTATATAACAAATATAACACTATAGGTTGTCTGATAGCATGTCTATGATAGATGTATAGTGTTATATTTGTTATATAATGATATATAGTGTTACATAGTGTTATATGGTATTATATGGTGTTACATATTATTATACGATGTTTATATGGTGTTATATGGTATTATATATAGTGTTATAATACACTTCTCACACTTTAGGCCCTTTTTACACTATCCTTACCCTATATATATATATATATATATATATATATATATATATATATATATATATATATATATATTAATTTTAGAAATGAATTAACAGTAATTTCATTAAGGGATGAACAAATAGTATTGGGTACCGGTACCGGTACCCGCTTTTACCAAATCGGGTGTATTTTCGGTACCGGTTCGGCATCGGTATTCACCGATTTTTACCCTCATATACCGGTGCCGTACTAGTACCGACCGGTACCGAGCCATACCGTACCGTACCAGGTATATTCGGTACCGGTACACACTTTTGGAGATTTCGGTAACGGTATTTTCGGTACCGGTTGGTACCGAACTCATTAAATCCTGCAGCAACGTAGCAATGCATGTAATTGAACCGTTTAGATTACTTTTCATACGCACAGTAACTTCATTAAGGGATGAACAAATAGTATTGGGTACCGGTACCCGCTTTTACCAACTCGGGTGTATTTTCGGTACCAGTTTGGCACCGGTATTCACCGATTTTTACCCTCAAATACCGGTGCCGTACCAGTACCGACCGGTACCGAGCCGTACCGTACCGTACCAGGTATATTCGGTACCGGTACATACTTTTGGAGATTTCGATAAAGGTATTTTCGGTAACGGTTGGTACCCACCTCATCAAATCCTGTAGCAACGTAGCAATGCAAGTAATTGCACCGTTTAGATTACTTTTCATACACACAGTAAGTAAACTGTATTTCGTTTGATTGAGGTTTTATATACAAAACAACTTATTTTGCTTTCTTTTTTTGTCTTTTTTCTTTAATGAATGAATTGTAGCATTTAAATTAACTTGGATATTTAGATTATTGATGAGCAAATCGTATCAAATCATATAATCAAACCAGTATCGTATCGGTACCAAATTTACTATTACCAAATCATTTTCGTTACCAATTTGGTACCCACCTTTTGGCGTTTTCAAAATCGTTACTTTCGGTTCGACACCGTTCTAGCACCATACCTGTATTTATTGATTTTTACCTTCAAATAACATATCGTATTGTACCGAGCATTTTCGGTGCCGGTACCTAATTTCGATGATTTTCTGGATCGGTACTTTCAGTGCTGTTACCGGTACCGAGCTCATCCATATTTTAACGTGTTAGCACTGTAATAACTAAATTGAAAACAACCGAATTTTCAACGTGTAGGACGTGTGGGTCCTATTATTATATATTAGGTTATTTAAAATCGTTTTTATTTAGGACGGAGTGACCATCCTTACCATGTCATTTTTATTTATGTTTTGATATTCGGTATTTGCTGCTGACACACGTGACACACGTTTTGCAGACATTGGGTCCCCACCATAACATGCGGGCGGAAAATCAACTAGTTTCATGAAATTTTCACATTGGATTCCTTCATCTTTCTTTGAAATTTTTTATAATGTTAATCAAATTTTTAAAGAATTAAAATATTTCTGAGTGTAGTCCACGTTGCACTAATTTACTACCCACTATATTGTCACCTACCCACTATGTTTAAAATAAGAATTTTTTAATCAACTTATATATATGATAGCTGGCCAAAAATTATTATGATGAAATATAATAGTTAGTTTAATAATATGAAACCAGTTGTTAGAATCAATAAAATCAAAATATCTATATATCTATACGAAACCAGATGTTAGAATCAATATCAAAATACATGAACTGATTTCGATACTGACTTAAGACACATGAGTTGGCGTAATTGTTGAACGGACTAGTATTTTATTTATGTATCGAGTATGAACATGGTTTGATACTTTGATATTAATTACCAGGACCGATGAACCAAAGGACGGACAGGATCAGATTAGGAATTCGTAGGTCTCAAAATCGTCGGCGGTGGATGTTGCGGCGTTTGTGAAGCTCAGCCGGTGGCAAAGTGACGGACATGTCAAAAGTCAGCATGTACTGGCGATGTTAAGCGGGAAACTGCGAATGGGAACCAATTTGGGGGTTGTCACAAAAAGGGACTGGTCATCGAGGTGAAACGGGTCGAAGGAGTGAGCTAGGGTCAAGCCGGGTGACTCGGTTAACCTCATTAATATTGTGTTGCTTTTTAAGTTTATTTCGTTTTCGTCAATTTCTTCTATTTAAATGTTAACTAGTTGAGTTATATAGTAAAGGTACTCAAGTTTAGAACGACTTATCTTTAAACCTTTGCGCTCTAAGGTTGCTCATCTCTCATCTAGCCTCGTTTTACTCTCCACTACTAATGCGATATTATTGGCGAAAAGCATGCATCCCGAGATTGCCTTTTAAATCGATTTGGACAACTTATCTAAGACTATGACAAAAAGAAATGAGCTTAACACGAACCCTTGGTGAAGGTTTGTATACCCCACTGGTGCTCGGACACTTGTTTTGGCCCCAACATACATATCCCTAGTCACCTCCAAGTATCTCCCAGGAAACCTCTCCCTTCAAGACTATCCTAAATTACGCTAAGTGGTACGTTGTCGTAAATCACTTCAAAGTCAATTACACCATATGCAAATGTTTTTTTCTCCATATACTTTTCTTTTAATCTCCTTAAGATGTGTATATTTGCTTCATAGTAGACCGTCCTAACATAAAACCAAATTACTTTGCGATCTTAACTTAATGTCATGCCCCTTTACAAAAACCCGTCCATTCTTTCCCTCACGCTCCCAACTTAATGTCATATGCATTTTGTTTGATCTCAGACACTACCTTTATAAACATCACGCTTCCTAAAATTATTGTAATAATATTCATAGCATAGTCGTTTAGGCTTAAGAGTAAAGTCAAACTTGATATATGAAATACCTAACTGACGACGGGCCAATGGGAAGCCCCATTTACCCGCTCTGGGCCATCAGCATACAAGCCCAACAGGAAAAGCCCAACAAGGATTTACGTTGCCCACTAAGGTTGCCGTTATGAGCGGGAAAAAGGACCAGCAAAGACAGGCAACATTTAATGCTTAATTAGCAGAGGATCTCTTGCTGGAACGGTACTTATTCGCCGGAAACATTAAATGAGACTATGATCTCACCATGGGGGGTCAGACACGTGTCTGAGCCCCCCGAAGACCTTCAGAGCCCGTTGGATCATCTCAACAAATATCCTACCTACATAATAAGGTCTGGGACTTATATAAGAGGGAAGACGGTAACAAAGGCAGGTATCATCTCCGGAACCATCTCATTTACTACACTCTCATTTAATTTCCTCTCATTAATTCCGACCAACATTCCTTTACATTTAATACCCACATACGTATTTATTAGATTCACACCAAAGAGGAAATATTCCGGTGATTACACTCATCGGAAGAAGCTCCTCTCACTCTCCGGCAAGTTTACTTACTCTCACGCCGGAGCTTGGTCACGGATCCCCCTCCCGGGGTCCTCCGTGGCGAGGCTAACGGTTTATTCTTTTGTAGCTTCAAGGAACGGGATATCTTGACATCAGCGAAGATCCACTTAACGTCAGCCGGGATTTGGGTATTCGACATTGGCGCCATCCGTGGGACATCAGCTCGACCGGTGTCTCCACACTGAACTCCGATGTCATAGATAACCCGTTTTAGGAAAGGCAGCATGGACACTACACCCGGTTCACCGGTCACTCAGACAGTGCAGAATGATCATGACAAAGTTACGGTGGAAGATATAACCAATGAGGAAGAGAATGAGAATCAGACAGAATTGTTGGAAAAAGAGGAGACCATCACCCCGGATTTTGTGGCCATGCACAGAGAGAAACTGAAAAAGTGTCTCAAGGACCTAGAAAGACAAGAGAAGCTCGACAGTATCAGGGCTAAGCTATCGTTTGATACACCCTCTAATCAAGAAAAGGCAGACCCTCAAAACAAGGGCAGTGGAAGTGACCCACTGGAAACATTCATGACAGCCCTTAGACAAATATCCTCGGAAGAAAGGGAGGATCTCATTACGGGAAAGAAACCAAAAGGAAAAGAAAAGGAAAAGGAAAAACCAAGCAACGACGGCCTGGATCAACCCTACCTCCCACAGGACTTAGCTGAAGTCTCAAAATTCACCCGGAGGATAGCAGAAGCACCAATGCCCCCTAAGACAAAGCTACCCCCGAACTTTGACCGATATGATGGGACAAGAGATCCTGAAGATCATCTCCATGCTTTCAGGGGAGCAGGGCAACTGGGACGGTGGCCCATGCCGGTCTGGTGCCATATGTTTGTACAAACCTTGACGGAGGGGGCCCGACTCTGGTTTGACAGCCTCCCTCCGGGGGGAATCGATAGTTACGAAGAGTTAAGCGAGAAGTTCCTCAGGAACTTTGGTCAACAGAGAAAGGTGGTCAAGAATCCAAATGAGATCCTCCACATAAGGCAAAGGGACAATGAGCGAACAGATCAGTATATGGAGAGGTTCGTCAAGGAGAGCTTGAACATCAAAGATGTCCCGGAGGTCATGAAGATTAGCAGTTTCATAAATGGGCTAAAACATGCCCAGCTGTGTGAGAAACTGGGGGAGGAATTCCCCCACTCATTTGACAACCTTATGGACAGGGTCAGAGCCTTTGTCAGAGGGAAGGACATGGTCAGCAAAGCCAAGAAAACGGACGTCGCACCCCGGAGGATCGCCCCAGTTGCAAAGCCTCCTAACAAAGGTACACCCTACTCTAGAAAACCCACTTTTGATAGAATGTTGCACGACAGAGCAAGGCCCTCATACTCCCCATACAGACCTCGGGGGAGAGGTCCCCCTCCTTATTCCGATCATTTCACCCCTCTCACCAAGACCTCCTTCCCGAGGCCACCACCCATAAAGCATGGGCCACTGAGAGGGTAAAGAACTCCTTCCCGAGGCCACCACCCATAAAGCACGGGCCAAAGGCACAACCAAACAAGTATTGTGAATTCCACAAAGGTTTTGGGCATAAAACCGATGACTGCATGTATTTAAAAAGAGAAATAGAGGCTGCAGTAAAGACGGGAAGGCTGGCCCACCTGGTTAAGGAAATTAAGGAAGGGGGAGGGGACCGCAAGGGAAGAGACGTAAGGGAGCCTGGGCGGGCAGATGTTGACATGATTAGAAGGTGAAATGAATTCGATACCACCCAGAGTGTAAAGACCAGGATCCTGGGCTCCCCGAACTGCATGAAAGCTCCCATTCTTATGCCACACTTGGAAGAAAATGAAGTGCAACGACTTCCCCTAAACATCTCAGCCATAATAGCTGGCCACAAGGTGTCTCGAATACATGTGGACGGAGGGTCCGGTGTCGAAGTGATATACGAGCATTGTTTCCTTAGATTTGACAGGGATGTAAGAGATTGGCTCGAAGAAGACTCCATCCCCTTAGTGGGATTCAACAACAGTGTATCACACCCCCTGGGAAAAATCAGGCTTCCATTCATAGTCGGGGTAGGGGATCGGGTCCGAACGATAAACCTGACCTTCACACTGGTCCGGGCACCTTCAAAGTACAATGCAATCTTAGGAAGACCCGGAATTGGGGACCTACAAGCACAGGCATCCACCCCCACAGAGCTTTAGGTTCTGTTTGTTTTTTACTAAAAGCTCTTCCTGATGACTTTTGTCTGCACCGCGCAGACGCGGGCAGACATTTTATTTTGCAGACCGTTTGTTTCCTTGAAGTGCTTTTTAACAAAAAGGTCTTCAAGACCTCTGCCTCAAACAGATGTGGCCTCATGTCTTCAAAGGTATTCACGACCTCTTCTACCCTTTCCTGCTACACCATTCTTCTTCCACACCTCCACCCTCACATCCCGTCACCACCTCCGCCACCACCGCCACCTGATACATCACCACCCCCATCATCGGAGAGAGAGACCGTAGAGAGAGAGAGAGGGAACCGTAGAGAGAAAGAGAAGAGCGGTGAGAGAGAGATACCGTAGAGACTAGAGAGAGAGGGAGCGGCAGGAGACCATCATCATCATCGGAGACCATCATCATCATCGAACAAAAAACCCTAATCGAACTCTGCTACACACCGAACAAAACCCCCTAATCGATCTCGGACTCTGCTACACACCGAACAAACCCTAATCGAACTCTGACGGTGGTGGTGGTGGGTTTGCGGTGGTGGCGATGAAGGCAGAGAGAGAGATCGAGGGAGGAGAGTGACGGGGCTGGGTGGTTGCGACGGGGGAGGTTTGTGGTGTAGTGGTGACGGTGGTGGCGGTGGGTTAGCGGCGGTGCTTGGTGGTGGTGATGAAGGCAGAGAGGGGAGAGATCCAGGGAGGTTTGGTTCTGTTTTTGTGTTTGTGTGTGTCTACAGTCTGAAGAGGTTTATATAAAATAAAAAAACAAACCCTCTTTTTCTTGCAGACTGCAGACCTTTGGTCCACCTCTTCTCCTGCAGATGCCTACAGATGTGGTCCGCAGACCTTTTCCCACAGAAAAAACAAACAGCACCTTAGTGTTTCAAACACTGAAGGGTTTAGCCTGGGTTAAGTCCGCTTATGAAGTAGTTTCTTCCGTATCCGAAGGTGAAGTATCCGAGAAGCCCCGGAAGGATGGGGTAGAGGAGTGGGTCCTTTGCGACAGGTTCCCAGAGCAAACGATCAAAGTAGGAAGTCACTTAAGTGACAAATGCAAGAGTGCTCTGAAGGAGCTGCTTCTCCTCAACATAGATGTGTTTGCATTCCAACATGGAGACATGACAGGAATCCCCAGGAGCCTAACTGAACACCGGCTCAACACTTACACATGGGCCAAACCGGTAAGGCAGAAAAAGCGAAGCATGGGGCCCAACAAAAGAAGAGCTGCCTGTGAGGAAACTAGAAAACTGCTCAAGGCAGGAATAGTCAGAGAAGTGAAGTATCCGTCCTGGATCGCCAATCCAGTCATGGTTCAGAAAAAAGACGGGGGATGGAGGATGCGCATCGACTTCCAAGATCTAAACAAGGCATGTCCTAAGGACTGTTATCCCCTCCCAGAAATAGACGTCCAGGTGGATTCTTTGTCTCAATACCCCCTGAAATGCTTCCTGGATGCCTACAAGGGATACCATCAGATCCAGATGTCGATAGAGGACGAAGAAAAAACCGCCTTCATCACAGACGAAGGGACATTCTGTTATACCAAAATGCCCTTCGGTCTTAAAAATGCTGGGGCCACATATCAGAGATTCATGAACACCTTGTTCCGGGAGCAACGGGGAAGGAACCTGGAAGTATACGTTGATGACATTGTTATCAAAAGCTTGACGGAGATGGCCATGATAGATGATATAGCTGAGACTCTCAACACGATGCAAGATGTGAATATGAAGTTAAACCCCGGAAAATGTTGTTTTGGGGTAGAGGAAGGGAGTTTCCTGGGGGTAGTAGTCACTAAAGGAGGAATAAAAGCTAACCCAGAAAAAACTCAAGCTGTGGCTGAAATGCGATCCCCCAGGTCCCTGAGAGACATTCAGCAATTAAACGGAAGATTGATAGCATTAAACCGTTTCTTATCAAAGGTAGCCGACAGGACAACTCCTAAAGGTTCACCTGCATCATCCATGCCCAAAGTAATGGAATGGTAGAGAGGGCTAACCAAAGCGTCATCAAGGGAATAAAGGGAAGACTCGGGAGGAAGCAAAAAGGATGGCTGGAAGAGCTACCATTCGTGTTATGGGCATACAGAACAACTCCTAAAGGTTGCAATGGGGAGACTCCTTTCAGCCTAACCTACGGGACAGAAGCTGTCATCCCAGCTGAGATAGGATCCCCAACTACCCGAATGAGGCTCCGGGAGGAGGAAAATGAGCAAGACCTCAGG
Source organism: Helianthus tuberosus (assembly GCA_030545235.1). Classification (NCBI taxonomy): domain Eukaryota; kingdom Viridiplantae; phylum Streptophyta; class Magnoliopsida; order Asterales; family Asteraceae; genus Helianthus; species Helianthus tuberosus. Next base: position 2,236,211 of record JARYGA010046105.1, read on the forward strand.
ACGAACTTGAATCTCTTAGAAGAAAGAAGAGAAATAGCAGCAGTCAGGGAGGCTAAATACAAGAGGTAGATGGAAAGTTATTACAACGCCAGGATGAAAAAGCTAAACCTCGTCCCCGGGGACCTAGTCCTAAGAGCAAATGAAGCCAGTCTGCAGGAAAGCACCGGAAAGCTAGGCCCCAACTGGGAGGAACCCTACCGGGTCATATGGGCAAACGGCAAAGGAACTTGCAAATTGGAAACACTCGAAGGCAAGGAGGTCCCCAGGACCTGGAATCTCATGCAGCTTAGGAAATATTATGTGTAAGGGGTCTGCCCCCAAGGAAAACGGCCAAGAGCCACTTTTGTAGCAGTTAACTATTAATCTGGGGTTCCCCCAAAGACATATCTTTTGTAACAATTTATGGCGGGAAGTATAAATCCCCAAGAAGAAAATGGAAAATGGACAGTCAACATGTCCTCTTTTGACAAAACAATGGGCATTACACCTAGGCAGACGTGCCCAGGAACACCATTAAACCTAATTAACAGGCAAACACACGTGTATAAGGCATCTCAAACATGCCAAAAGCCCGGCTGTGGGGCAAATAAGGGTCTAGCTAACCCAAAGAAAACGGACAAAAAGCAAACAACAAACATAATCTTACATTATAAACTTGTCCAGTGATTGGCCTCGAACAAACAATCATGGTTTAACAAACAAACAAAAAATACAACACACTTCTGTAAAACAAAACCACAAAAGGAAGTTTTCTTTATTTAGATAAAGTACATACACAAAGAAAGGCCTCAGTAACCTTGGCAAGAGTAAAAACGACACTCGAAATAACAAATATAGCAGAACGAGACAAAGATATAGCTCCTCGCTAAACAGTCTAAAAGTCTCCAGGGAAGCACCGAACTGACCCTCGGTAAAAGCCCCTGCAAAACAAACAGCCACAACAAGAAACAGGCAAAAAAACAAGGAAGCAATACACAGTCATAAGCTACATGATTAGATACTAAGGAGGCCCCCGACACGAAGGACCCCCTCCCAAGCAACAAAACAAAGTTCAAAAGTGTCCTAGGGCAGGTAAGTTATCCATATTACAACCATATTGAAAGATGTTAAATGTCTGAAATTCACTGGGGATCACCCCCGGATAGAGATGGTGGAGACGAAGGGCCGGCAGAGGAGAACAGGGCTTTTAATTCATCAATAGATATCAGGGGATGCTCCAGGATTTTCTCAAGGATGGCTGGGGTTTTACGCCCAAACTCCTCATTCAGCTTGGACAACCTCTTCTTTGCCTTGGAATTGTAAAGAGGAGTCTCCTTTCTACCCAGGCCTTGAGCGGAATAGGCATAGCCATCCTTCAATCCTGACTGGTAGCCAACATCCCTGTATGCCCTGTACACCTCCTCCAGGCCACTCTTGAAATCCTCCGACTGAGCAACAGCAGCAAGGAAGGCTCCAAAGCCTTCAGTAATTAACCAGTGCTTTTCCCTCGCCAATCACTGATTGTCGTCAGAGGTTATCCCATAGTCCACATACATGGTGTTAAGTTGCTCCTGTGAAACGGAGCCAACTTCCTTCGAATATTTCAACTCTGCGGCCAACCCTTCTTTCTCTTCCACCAACATTGCCATCTCCTGCTCCCAAGCCCGCTTCTTCTTCTTCTCCAGCATGGCTCCAGCCCCCTGAACAAAAGGTCAGTGTACAAAAAAAAAAGAGGGGGGGGGGGGTGAGGAAGGAAAGACTATATACCTTCTCCTCCTGCAGCTTTCTCTCAGCTTCAACCACCTGACACCTAAGACCAGCAACGACAGATTGGGAAGCCTTAAGCTCAGCTTTGAGTCCGTCATTCGCCCTCCTCAGATCATCAATCCTCTGCAGCATACCAGCCCCCCTAAAAAAACTCTCACAAAGAGACATACTATATTGATCTTCGAAAAGATCATCCCTCAAAGAGGAATTTACAAATTTATGGGAGGGAGGAATAGCATGACTCAGGAAGTCCCTGGCAGCCTCAGGAGTCCCTATCACCGAGGACTGAGTCACCTTCCATTTAGGGACATAGGTAAAGGGGATGGCATCAGCAAACAAAGGAGCCAAAGGGGACCGATGGGCAAGACCCTCAGGTTCAGAAGGCTTACTGGTCCCCGTAGCATGAAGAGGAGAAAGCTCAAAGGCTGAGGTAAAGTGGGCCAAACCTACTTCCGGGGTCTTGTCCCGTACACGGGAAGATGAGGGACCAGCAGTAATCTCTATGGGATCACCAGAACTCCCCTGCAACAAGAGAAGCATTAGAAATCAAACAGAGATGAGACAGAATAGACAAGAAGAAAGAAAGGGCTCACCAACAGAGGGGCACTCACAAGACTTGAAGACCTCAAGTGTTTAGACAAAGAGCCTTTAACCCCAGCAGGAGGAAGATCAGAGGCAGCTTTCAACGAAGGGGGAAGCTTCTGACCACTGGCACTCCGAAGTCTTTGTCGAATGTTACGAGGAGCAGGGGCTGGCTGAGGACTCACAGATTTTCTCTTACGAACTAAACGAATTTCCACATCTTCATCATCATGTTGACCAGAATGTTGAACAAGGGGAAGGTCAGGGGAACTTTCCTCCTCATCAGAAGGGTTCCCCTCATCGCCACCCACAGCAGTGGAACCCCCAGCCTGGGCGGACCCCCCGGTAGCTGACACCAACCCACTCCGGCTAAAGCCCGGAACAACTTCACCATCAACCACAAACCGCACATCCTTGGAATCTCCCTGGAGCAGTCCCCACAAGGTCAACTCTGCAGAAGAAAGGCACTAAAGATGACTACGAAGATGCAAAGAGACGAAGGCAAACAAATACAAACCCAAGACGGAGAAATACCTTTTTTACCGAAGAAAGCCTTGGGACGAACGGGATAGGAGGGGCTCAACCCCCCCATGGCCAAGATACCTTCGGAGAAAGTAAAAGCCCTGGTAGGGTGCTCGTGCATACGTTTCCACTGGACAGTCTCGTTCGCCGACAAGGTAGGAATAGCATCTTCGATAGGGGTATTAACATCCCTAGGCAAAGGGGATTCTGACATCATAGCAGCAGAAACAAAGATGAACCTATTTTTCCAATCCTTCGGGTAAGTGGAAGTTGGCATGAAGGAATAGCAGGGTTTTGACACATTGTTCTGTCTCTTAGCGAAGGTGTACCAATCCCCGTCGGAGATCAGCTTGTAAAACATACAGAATAAGGGAACGGAAGGTTCACCGGAAATGGCTGCACAGGACAGCTCGAAATGTACCACCCTCATCCACCCCAAGGGGTGCAACTGGGAAAAGTGCACCCCAAAATGACGAAGCAGATCGATTTTAAAAGAAGAAAGAGGATATCGAACCCCACAAGAAGAAAAAGCCAGGGTATAAAGGGGGATCACATCCGGCGTGAACACCGCCGGATCATTAGGACTCGGCAAAGACGGAGAAAACTGTTCAGAAATGTTGTACGTTTCAACGATGGATTTCAAATCCTTTGCTGTCAGAACCGACCTTATCATCGAACGGCCAGAGCGGCTCATGATCGAAGAAAGAACAATGATCGAAAGAAATTGCTATGGAGAAGAAAAGGAACCGGAGAAGTTGAATAGGAAATATGAAAGGGACATAGAGTACTTAAAGGGGGTAACTGACAGGCAGGAAACTGTCACGTCAGCAGGTCTCGTCAAAATTCAAAAAAGGGGCACGTGTTACCAAGGGGTTAATTCCCGCTCTAGGAATCCAGCGGTATGATGACTAATGGGGGCGGTTAATTATAACTGACCAGGAGTGGGCCCACAGGAAGGAAAAGTCTCTCTTTGGGCAGTTATGATTCAGCCCCGGATCATGAGCCTCGGGTCTCAGAATCAGGGACTAAAGATGACTTGACGACGGGCCAATGGGAAGCCCCATTTACCCGCTCTGGGCCATCAGCATACAAGCCCAACAGGAAAAGCCCAACAAGGATTTACCTTGCCCACTAAGGTTGCCGTTATGAGCGGGAAAAAGGACCAGCAAAGACAGGCAACATTAAATGCTTGATTAGCAGAGGATCTCTTGCTGGAACGGTACTTCTTCGCCGGAAACATTAAATGAGACTATGATCTCACCATGGGGGGTCAGACACGTTGTAGGATCGAGTTTCGTGACCGAAACCGTGATTCGTGTGAGATCGGTTCAAGACGGGAGAGATTAGAGATAAACAAACAACTTCTTTGTATTAATCCGGTAGTATAACATTACAAATCGGCCCGATTACAAGATAACCGAACTAATACCAAAGGAGTATACATCCAGGGAGAGACCAAGTGGTGATCTCTCCCCTACACAATGAAGCTCACAGGGAACTCTCAAATGAGCTCCCCTTCTCTCTAAAACTTTTTAGTGTTTGAAATGACAAAGGGTTGCTATTTATAGCTACACCCCTTTGTCTTTCAAACACACACGGTCAACCAAATAACCCTCTCATTTGACCACTTCAAATGAGCGGGTCTATACACGTTCGATAGACCGTTTCACTAACTATTACAAATTCAGCGTAAAACAATAAATCTAATCTATTCGACAAGCATCGGACACAAAATCTGCATCAACAAATTCCCCCTTGTCCGTTGCTGTCGAATGCTGAAAATGCAACTGCAATCGATCTTCAGTCAAGTATTCATCTTCTCTGTGTTAACAAATTCCCCCTTGACCGATGATCCAGGTAAGTAGTATCTTGATGCTCCTTGTAAAACATTTCCCCCTTAAAGTACGCGTATCCGTGTTGGGTGTTGTGCAATTTCCTCAATTGACCGATCTTCATCTGATCTTCCAATACTCCAACCGGCATTTGATAAGGGTTCCATTCTTTAAGAACTGCATCAAGTCTTGATCTGTCATAAGAACTCTGTTTCATACAAGCATACTACATTGATAGAGATTTCTGGTGAACTGTCTTCTGTAAACCGTCTTTGTGGAATCGACCAAGTAATGCACTTTAATCTTCAGCATCAACACTCAGGAAAGTCAGCTAGACCAAGTGTATCCCTTGCAAGCTCAACCAGCATGCTTAGTTGAACTACATCCAGATCTCATTGTCTCGCCTTTGTGAAGTTGACCACGTAATGCACTACGGATCTTCAGCATCAGTACTCAGGAAGTCAGCTAGACCAAGTACATCGTTTGCAAACTCAACGAATTGAGTTACCCCCAGATCCCTGTAAAATCCCAAAGAAACATCAAACCCAAAACCGAATCCTGCAGGTCTTCAGCCTTAAACTATCAGCTTTCATAAAGATTCCCCAGGTCTTCAGTGAACAGCGCTTTTGTAACTACTGTAGACTTTAGAAACCTGTATGTTTCCGTGCAAAACCCTTCACGCTGGCTGGAGAATTAATTAAAATCCTCAAATATGTGTATGTGCAAAACATTCCACGCCGAACCGTTTGTATCACTAGAAAATCACAAACTCTACCACCTGTGATTGCGTTTAGAAATTTACAGAAGAAATTCAACATTTGAAAAATTTGTATCCCCCCATTTCTTTGGTAAAATATCTAAACCTTAACAGATTCTCTCCACTTCAAAGAAACTGTCGTCAGTCATGTCAAAACATTCTTGTTGTTCTTTTTGTTAACATATAGATAAGCATCCTATAACAATTATCGGTATTGTTGTCCACATAAGCTCAACTTATCATATGTAATCATGGTGGGGGGATACGATTAGGGTATGATTTATACTTACCGACCGGTGTTCATCCACATCACGACACATTCCCGTATCAAGGTATGCACGAGGGTTCATCTTACCAGTGAGTATACCATTTATCATCTGTTTGACCGTATATGAAAATGTGAGTAACTCACTTATTTTGATTGAAAACAAGCCCTATGTGATAGAATCACTTATTGATGAGGAACTTGATTTTCATATGCATGAGGGCACAGGAGCAAGTCCGTGAACAGGTCAGTACTTTCGTACAGCAGAGAGACGAACTTGACTCCCGGATAAATGTGATATATTATCACTTATTTGTTTGGACATGTGATTGTTGATCACTTATTGAGGTCGAATGCAGTATGTACACGTATGTATGATATCATGGAAGATCTAGACTTGCGTCCCCGTTATTTTTCGGTAAAAGATACAACCATGATACCCAGATGATAAGCAGCATAAAGACCGAATATCTCAGAACCTCGGCAATCTCTCAAACGAAATTTCGGTACTAAGACCATATGCCAATGAATGGTTCCCACCTGGTCTTCAGTCGATTTAAGTTTATATCACCCTGCACACTTTAAAATGATTGTGAGCCTACCGATACATCTTATATAGAGCTGCTTAACATATTTTTCATTTAAGGTTTAAAGAGGTTTAGACAGACCACTGATATGATTCTCTTACCCTCGAAACTCGCAAAAAGAATGTCTGTAAATATTTATTTAATGCTTTCAGTTTCTGCATCTTTGTATATATTTATTTACTGCTTTCAGTCTTTAAGTTTGAAATATTCAAAATTCCAAAAAGATTTTAGGTGTGTTTTAATATAAACTTTCTAAAAGCCAAAAAGATTTTATTTCTATCTTATTTTCGATTGTACGATGTTGGATCTCGAGTCTTTGTGACCGAAACCGTGATTCGTGTGAGATCGGTTCAAGACGGGAGAGATTAGAGATAAACAAACAACTTCTTTGTATTAATCCGGTAGTATAACATTACAAATCGGCCCGATTACTAGATAACCGAACTAATACCAAAGGAGTATACATCCAGGGAGAGACCAAGTGGTGATCTCTCCCCTACACAATGAAGCTCACAGGGAACTCTCAAATGAGCTCCCCTTCTCTCAAAAACTTTTTAGTGTTTGAAATGACAAAGGGTAGCTATTTATAGCTACACCCCTTTGTCTTTCAAACACACACGGTCAACCAAATAACCCTCTCATTTGACCACTTCAAACGAGCGGGTCTATACACGTTCGATAGACCGTTTCACTAACTATTACAAATTCGGCGTAAAATAATAAATCTAATCTATTCGACAAGCATCGGACACAAAATCTGCATCAACAAATTCCCCCTTGTCCGTTGTTGTCGAATGCTGAAAATGCAACTGCAATCGATCTTCAGTCAAGTATTCATCTTCTCTGTGTTAACAAATTCCCCCTTGACCGATGATCCAGGTAAGTAGTATCTTGATGCTCCTTGTAAAACATTTCCCCCTTAAAGTACGCGTATCCGTGTTGGGTGTTGTGCAATTTCCTCAATTGACCGATCTTCCGCTGATCTTCCAATACTCCAACCGGCATTTGATAAGGGTTCCATTCTTTAAGAACTGCATCAAGTCTTGATCTGTCATAAGAACTCTATTTCATACAAGCATACTACATTGATAGAGATTTCTGGTGAACTGTCTTCTGTAAACCGTCTTTGTGGAATCGACCAAGTAATGCACTTTAATCTTCAGCATCAACACTCAGGAAAGTCAGCTAGACCAAGTGTATCCCTTGCAAGCTCAACCAGCATGCTTAGTTGAACTACATCCAGATCTCATTGTCTCGCCTTTGTGAAGTTGACCACGTAATGCACTACGGATCTTCAGCATCAGTACTCAGGAAGTCAGCTAGACCAAGTACATCGTTTGCAAACTCAACGAATTGAGTTACCCCCAGATCCCTGTAAAATCCCAAAGAAACATCAAACTCAAAACCGAATCCTGCAGGTCTTCAGCCTTGAACTATCAGCTTTCATAAAGATTCCCCAGGTCTTCAGTGAACAGCCTTTTTGTAACTACTGTAGACTTTAGAAACCTGTATGTTTCCGTGCAAAACCCTTCACGCTGGCTGGAGAGTTAATTAAAATCCTTAAATATGTGTATGTGCAAAACATTCCACGCCGAACCGTTTGTATCACTAGAAAATCACAAACTCTACCACCTGTGATTGCGTTTAGAAATTTACCAAAGAAATTCAACATTTGAAAAATTTTTATCCCCCCATTTCTTTGGTAAAATCTCTAAACCTTAACAGATTCTCTCCACTTCAAAGAAACTGTCGTCAAATGTTCACCAATTCCCTCCACTGAGCGGAACTGTCGTCAATCTTCATTGAATGTTCTCGGTTCCGAAAAATCACGAAAACGACTTTCTTCTTTGCATATTCTAGTTGAATAAGAACGTCCCCTAGTACCCCGTAGGATCCGACTTGTATCCCTCCAAAGACTTTGTGAACTTGTTAGGACCGGTATTGACATTCTAGGTTCATTCATTCATTACCAAATGCGAGAATATGACAATAAACAAAAAAGATTTCTTCGTTGCATATTCTAGTTGATAAAGAAATTTCGCCTAGTACCTCGTAGGATCCGACTTGTATCCCTCCAAAGACTTTGTGAACTCGTTAGGACCGGTATTGACATTCCAGGTTCATACGTTCGTTTTCAAATGCGAGAATATGACAATAAACAAAATGCTTTCGAACATTTACGAATAACTGATAACAATCATAAACATTGACGTGCGGAAGTGAACATACCGTTTTTGTTTTTGGCCCATAGTAGTCAAGTCACCATAATTTGACGTTAGCATCGGTAACCGAGACTACCCCCCATTTTTCAAAAATCAAGTTTTCATCATTCTCATCATTCTGTGCGCTCCCGAACCCGTACGAATTCTGACCTTGATATTTAGAAGCGCGATTCAAATCAACTCCGCGAATACCCGACCCCCACTTTGTAAATCACGAATAGAGACGGGTCCACGACTTCATAACCCTTTTTTTTTTTAATGGATTCCAATTTTAATCAATTTTCATCTCACTCCAAATGAACCCACTAGAAAAACTCTATCTGCCAGCCAAACATTTAACAATTTCAAACACAAACCCACTAATAATTTATGTGATTTTTCATGAAGATGAGCCCAAAATCAATATTTAAGCCCAAATGAAAGCTGTCATCACATTTTAGTAGGCATCCCCAAAAGTCAAACAAACCGTCTGACATCTCTTCTTTCTCTCTACCCTTGCTGTTCATTTTCACTAGCTCCTATACCATCATCTTCTTTCTTCAATACACAACCTCCAAAAGAAAACGTCAAAATTGGACCATTATTTCGTTCCTTTTTCTGCGATGAACAGACCCAAAAATCAGAAAATTACTCTCTTCTCATCGGCGATACCCAGACTCCAAAGAACCAAAACCCCAAATGAAAAATCAGTTCAATCATCGATTCACACCTACAAACCCCCAAATCAGTTGGTACCCTCAAACACACCAGCCGATAATCATCATCTCTGTCTCTCTTTATCAGCGATACCAGCTGAAAGACTTGGGGAGCCGACGAAACAACTGAGACGACGAAACTGATTTCTTAATGTTGGCCGACGAAACAGATCTCTGGTCGACGAAACAGATTTGAAGTGTGTTGAACGACGAAACGGATCTTGAATTCTTGTCGACGAAACAGAATGATGTCTGAAGTCGACGAAACAGGATCTGTTTCGCCGAAGGGTTTCGTTTCGTCATGGGAAGTGGGGTTTCGTCGGAAACCCTAAAATTTCTTTAACAGCCGCCAAGAACATCAAGAACAGAGCCACTGTTTATTCCCAGATCTGACAAAAAATCTTTAAAAACAAGATGAAAACTTGATTTGTTTGGTGTAAAACAGAAAAACTAACACTCGTATATGTTCTGTTTCAGCTAGATCTGAATATCTCGATCCAGATCTGGGTTTTTCCGTTTTCACCATTTTTACATCTTGAACAAAAAGCACAAAAATCACAGATCTAGAGCACATGTGATTTAGTAAACGGTTAGATTTACTAAATCGGGCACCATGGCTCTGATACCAATTGTAGGATCGAGTTTGGTGACCAAAACCGTGATTCGTGTGAGATCGGTTCAAGACGGGAGAGATTAGAGATAAACAAACAACTTCTTTGTATTAATCCGGTAGTATAACATTACAAATCGGCCCGATTACAAGATAACCGAACTAATACCAAAGGAGTATACATCCAGGGAGAGACCAAGTGGTGATCTCTCCCCTACACAATGAAGCTCACAGGGAACTCTCAAATGAGCTCCCCTTCTCTCTAAAACTTTTTAGTGTTTGAAATGACAAAGGGTTGCTATTTATAGCTACACCCCTTTGTCTTTCAAACACACACGGTCAACCAAATAACCCTCTCATTTGACCACTTCAAACGACCAGGTCTATACACGTTCGATAGACCGTTTCACTAACTATTACAAATTCAGCGTAAAATAATAAATCTAATCTATTCGACAAGCATCGGACACAAAATCTGCATCAACACACGTGTCTGAGCCCCCCGAAGACCATCAGAGCCCGTTGGATCATCTCAACAAATATCCTACCTACATAATAAGGTCTGGGACTTATATAAGAGGGAAGACGGTAACAAAGGCAGGTATCATCTCCGGAACCATCTCATTTACTACACTCTCATTTAATTTCCTCTCATTAATTCCGACCAACATTCCGTTACATTTAATACCCGCATACGTATTTATTAGATTCACACCAAAGAGGAAATATTCCGGTGATTACACTCATCGGAAGAAGCTCCTCTCACTCTCCGGCAAGTTTACTTACTCTCACGCCGGAGCTTGGTCACGGATCCCCCTCCCGGGGTCCTCCGTGGCGAGGCTAACAGTTTATTCTTTTGTAGCTTCAAGGAACGGGATATCTTGACATCAGCGAAGATCCACTTAACGTCAGCTGGGATTTGGGTATTCGACACTAACCTCAATTACTGGATAAGCTCTAATTTACTTTTAACTAGGTCTTGTTAAAAGTGGGTTGCATAATTAACTATATATGCTTAACAAAAATAAAACTAGGTTGCCGATGTTGCTGCTCCTGCTACCGATGAAGGTGACACAATATTAACTACCTGAGTATATTTTCTATTTTTTAAATATTTTGTATTACACATAGTTAACTCAGGGCCGGCCCGTTAGGCTTACCAATCTAGGCACAGGCCGAGGGCCACCAAAAATCAAGGGCCTCTAATTTTTAGTAAAGTTTTATATATTGTATATGTATCAGACTCAAATAAAAAGCAAAACTAAACCATGTTTTTTAACAAATTACACAGATAAAAGTTGTTTAGGAAAAAAGCCCCATATTCAAGACCCAGCTTCGAAATTAAACCACAAACATAACTGTAGTCTGTAGCAACCATCTACCACTCGACCTCATCCGAATTCCATGAATCATTCCTACCTCCTATCACAACCTGCTCTTTCGATTTTCTAGGTTATCGGCTATCACTAACGATAATCACTCATGGCGTCGGGTCTGCCGGGATTGGAGGAGAATTTATAGGCAAATTAGGGCTAATTACTAAACGTATGTTAACTTTAGCAGCTAATTTTTCTATTAATCTCTATATGTTTTGTAAAAGGGCCTCCATTTTGTAGTTCGCTTAGGGTCTACAAAAACGTTGGAACGGCCCTAAGTTAACTATATGTGCTTAACAAAAATAAAACTCGGTCAATAACTCAATATTAATATTCGGTTAGTCATAGTTCTTTGTCTCCACAAACTGATTTAAACTCTTACGGGTTTCAGTTGGGAATATAGCCCTGACTTCGTTAACTTACTCTATTTTGTTCAATCTAGACTTACATGATCTGACTTGTGACGATTAATTGATCCAATGACAGTACATCAGTAGCATTCTAAGAATTGTTAAACGATTAATTGATCCAATGACAGTACAACAGTTACATCAGTTTACCCGATGTAACTGGTATTGTGCTCTGAGAGAGATTGCTTACTTGGCGGGTTCATAACACACACAGTCGGGATAAGATTCTGATTCGCAGATGTTGATTTAGTACCCGAAACGTAGAACATTGAAAATAATAACAAAGTCAATTTAGGACCCGCATGTTGCGTCAAAACCTATCAAACAGGAAAAATAGATGATGTAAAAACGTTGAACCACACATACCGTTGCATCATGTTACAAAATTTAGAGCGTAGTGTAAAACAAAACGTAAAAACCGTTGAACTACACATGTACGTTGCGCCATGTTATCTCGTAAAATTTAGAATGAAACTTAAAACAAAAGTTTTGAGGAGTATATAAAGTATAAAGGATCAAAGTTGAAAGTAAAAAAGTTATAAGGTTAAATTTAAAAACATGAAAACTTTTGGTTGAAAGTAAAAATGTCAAAGAGTTATGGGTTAAAAGTGTAATGTCAATTTTTTTTTTTGAAAACCATCCAAAGCATGGGGTACAACACCCCTATGCACTTGCTAATTTATAATATGTAAATTAGCTTTTGATTCTTTTTTTTGGTTATTTTTTCTTCTTAAAACTAATATATTAACCTTTTAAGTTCATTACTATTGATTGGCAAAAAGCCATTGTGAGATAATGGATACGGTTAAAGAGTTATAAGAGCATCACTAATAGAGGTGTTTTTTGGTGTTAATGTGGCACCTGCCTAATCAATGAGACTGTTTCTCTCTCTTGACTCACTCACATACACAAAAATACACACTTTCTCTCTCCTCTCACCTACATACTCTTTCCATCCATTCTTTCTCACATACATCGTTACACACTCTCTCCTCCACGTCATTTTCTCTCTCTTTAAAAACATAAAAAAACATTTCTATTATAGATGCTCTAAGTTTCTTTGCATAAGGTACAAAGGTGTCATAACTCTCTCTCTCCTTTTACGAGCGTGCATGAGCACGCACACACACACACTCTCTCTTCTTGCTCCAACAAGTATCAATCACCAAAAACTCATAACACAAAATGATTATAGGAGATGAAAAATTGAATTCGATATCTACAATCGTTACCTCGGATAGAATAAGCTTTTTTTTAAATAATTCTTATCGTGTTATGAATTTACATGGAGATAGTTGGTAAATGGGCAACAAGCTGCGCTGCTACCCCTTTTTGAATAGCAAAACTAAGTCATTTAGAAACTACGTCCATAGATCTCGGGGTCATAACATTAGTATGCATGACCCTTTGAATTAGACTAAGTAGGTCCATAACCTCTGGTGCCAGAAAACCAAAAGTATTCAAAGCAAATGGGATAAACACGTGCCGATTGTCAAGGCACGCTTTCTCGTGTTTGGTCACTTTACCCGAAGCAGTCTCACCCACTGTGAAAGCACTACCCGCTAAGCCCACAAGCGGGGAAACCCCTGTTAGATCCACACAGTCATGTTTTCCTCCTACCCATCCAAAGACCAGAATGTCGGCTGGTCAAAGGGTAGATCTCCCTTCCAACGGGTCAGTTAAGAAATTAACGGGTGCCTCTTTCTTAGCAGAAATACCAGCGCACCTGAATATGTCAAAAAGGACATCACTAACCAAATCATATCGGTATTGAACCCCAGGAGCTCTCTACAATGAACTGCATGCTCCTTAAAAGAATCCAAACACGCCTTATGACAAACAAGGCATACCTAATCAATTGGGAATAAAGGAATCATGAGGCGATACTTAAGGATAGTACGGTACTCCACCGCCGACATATGTTGGCCTTACCCATCTATAGGTATAGCAAGAAGAAAATCTTGTGCATGTGGTGCTCGTAGACACTCAAAAACGACTTTTTGTCTAATGGTCAAGTCAAACTGTACTTCGATGTTGTGGACAATTTTACTAAAAAGAGCACTTTAAACCATTCAAAATAAGATTGTTGTTATCGGGTGGTGGCAGTGGGTGTTTGTTATTTTCTGGTCAACTCTCGGCTCAGGTATTGCACTATGACGACGAGGACCATATCAGAGACGATAGTGGTGAGACCAAGGTCAAACTGGGTTTTTATACCCAGATTGAAGGTGGTGGTGTGATGGTGCGTAGGGGTTTTCAGAATTCGTTTCGATTATAAGAATTCGAATTCGATTCAATTCGAGTCAAGTAAATCGAATACGAATCGAATACGAATTTATAATTTCAAATTCGATTCGATTCGAAATTCGAATAAAAATTATACATTTTATTTATTATTTTTATATATAATACATATATAACTTTTATTGGGCTATACAATAAATTATTTTTAAAATTTATTCCAAGTATTAAAATTACCCATTACCAAACCCACTACATGGCCCATAACTAAAACCTAAGTAGCAAATCTATCAGTAGATTTCTAACCCTAAAAATATTAACTTGTAGTGGTTATTCTCGAATTCTCGTTTTGAATGTTAGACTTATGGTACTTTGTTTGGAATGTTTTATAGCTGCTTTAAAACTTATGTTTCATTTTAGTAGTTATTTACATGTTTTAAAAGAAACTGAATCAAATCGAATTTATTCAAATTCGATTCGAATTCGAATTTTTAGTCGAATACGAATCAAATACGAATTGGGTTTTTTATTCGAATACGAATTCGAATCGAATTGGGTAGGTTTTAATCGAATACCAATCGAATCCGAATTCAAGGAAAAATAAAAATTATTCGAATAATTCGATTCGAATAATTCGATTCGAATAATTCAAAAATTCAATATTCGATTCGATGAACACCCCTAATTGGTGCGTCACTAGTCTCGGAGAGGAAAAGAGGGTTTGTGTTTTGACCAAGGTCAGACTGGGTTTTTATACCTAAATTGAAAATGATTGTGTGGTGGTGCGTCTTCGGTCTCAGAATGGAAAAAGGGTTTGTGTTTTGAACAAGGTCAAATTGGTTTTTTATACCCAATCTCTATATGGGACGCATGGCCGTGCTACATTGAGCACAGGCGTGTGTATCTTTTTCAAAAAAATACTTTTAATTAATTTAAAGCAGTTATGATTTGATTAGATGTACAAGCACGGTCGTGTATCTGACGACTTAATGAAAAATTAGGAGTTAAATGTCCAGTTAGTCCCTGTGGTTTGCCTTTTTTTACCTTTAGTCCCTAACTTTCTAAAATTACAGCTATAGTCCTCAACTTTTCAATTTTCGTTCCCGGATAGTCCCTGTGCCTAACGTCAGTTAGTTTTCTCAGTTAAGATGGTGTGAAATGACAAAAATACCCTTTCCTTAAAAAGGCCAAACCACAGGGACTATCCGGGCATCTTCTTCATCAAACTAAATCATTATTTCACTTTCCGGCCACTCTATTTTTTCCAACTCTACGACGTATAGCTATTATGATTCACCACTCATGATTACTGAAAATCAATTACTCTCGAAAGGAAAAAAAAAAAGGCCATTCTTTTCTCCAACTAATTAGCCAAACTTGATATTCTTAATTTTTCATTTTATGGCAACTCAGTGTAGATTTCAATCTTCAATCAGAACTCTTTGAATTGGCTTTAATAATCATAAAAGATGTGTCTACTAAGCATTAACCACATTCTTGTGAATACAATACCTTAGCCGTCTAGATCTTTAGATTTTTGCATAACTTGATAACTGTCATTAGTATTGTTGATACATATATGTGGACGCGACTCGACTCGACGCGACTTGGTTCGGTTCGACCCGGTTAGGTTCGGCTCAAGCCCGACGTCACGACATTCCTCCGTCGTGCGCCCCAGAGTTCAACACGCGAAGCACGAAGCGCCGCGAGCCTTCCCGCCGCCAAATCATCATGACATCATCATGATGATGTCATGATGATGTCACTGTTTGGCTAAACTTTGCAAATCAGATTAACGTTGGAATTCAACGTGCATGCATGCGAATTGTTTTGGACTTTCATGTTGGGCCTTGTCTTCTCAGTTTGGGCTAAAGCCCACATCGGCGAAACGCAAGAGTGGTCGACGAAACACACATGTTTATCCTCCTGTTTCGTCAACTGCTTCTTTGATTCGTCGAGTGCCATTTGTTTCGTCGAGTCTTAGTTTGATTCGTCATGTCTCGTGTGTCTGTGTGTATAAATAGACATGTTATGTTTCTGTCTCAATAGAGAACAAAGGAGAGCACACAGAACACACACACTAGAGAGAGTTTGCAGAATATATTTGTAAACATTGCTTTGTAACTGAACCTTTCATACGTATTAATACAGAGGTGTTAAACGGTGAATATTGTGTGTCGTGTTTTTGCTTGTTCGATCTCGGTTTGCCTTTCCGGTTGGATTCCGCACAACCGGGTTGGTTAGTATACAAGGATTAGGCGACTAGATCCTCCCCTAGCCGGACCTACAAGTGGTATCAGAGCCTTGGCTCTTCTCCTTGTTAAAACCGAGTGTTTTCGGGTGTTTTCCGGGTGTTTGAAGTTTTTATTTTTCGTGGAAAATCTGATTAAATCTTCAAATATCTTCATAGTTTGCTAAAAGTTCTTATAAAAACCTTGTTGTTTATCTTTTTTACATGTTAAAAGTGGGTTTTTAGTGAAGTTTTAAGCAAAACTTGTGTTCGGAAATTTTACAAGTGACCGGAATATTCATCGAGTTCTTCAGGATCTTCAAAAAGTTCATATTTGTTCTTCATATTTCCACTTTTTGATCTTTTGTAGTGATTGTAAAAGTTGTTGGTAAATTTAAAAATTAAAAGGATTAAATTTCTTTTGATTAAAATATTGATAGCCATGTGGGTTGTTAATTTGTTATGATTTGAGCATGGTGTGTAGCCGAAAGGTGTGTCTGCATTGTCAGTTAGGATAAGACTAAACCAAAAAGTCTACCAACCCTCTGTCACTTACGAATCACACGCATTCGAAACAACAATTGACGAAACAGAAATTCATTTCGTCAACTTGCTTGGGCTTATTTGTTTCGTCAACTGGGCCTTAATCTAAGTTGAGTTTTGGGCCGCCTGTTTCGTCACTTTGAAAGCCCAAGAGGACCCCCTGTTTCGTCAATAATAAAGCCCAAATCAAAAATCCTTTTCGTCATTTTCTGGTGGGCCTTTGATTCGTCAAAAGCCCAAATAACCCGCCTGTTTCGTTGTCTGGGAGCCCAACTTTATATATCTGTTTCGCCACAAAACAAAAATTCAGTTTCGTCAACATTCTGTTTCGTCGTGAAAGTTGTAATTTTTAAACAGAAGGTTTGCACTAGTTGTTTAACTGTTTGTGTGTTTCAGGTCTTTCGATCAAGGATCCTTCGGCTGGTTGTTATCATTCGAAATGTTAACATAGTTTGTGAAAATTATTTTTTTTTAAAAAAAAAAAAAAAAAAAAAATCAATTTTCACTTAATATATTAATTTTTTATAAAATGGGAACAAACGGTCAGTGGTGGACTCAATTAACTTCGACTCCACAATCATCAGCTACACAACCTGAGCCAGATTTCGACAAAACTGCATGAATGCGAGCACTTGCCACACCTCAACCCCAATTTGATATAAATGTCTATCTTCCGAAACCTCAAGTTGCCACACCTCAACCCAAATTTGATCCAACTGCCTATTTTTGGAAACCACCTCAAGCCCAACCTCAACAAGGCAACCAAAATCCTTTCATAAATCAAACAAGTACATCCACGTCCAACTCAAATAAAGCCGATGATGGGTGTGACTGGTCTGTACAATGTGGAGGTGGAAATCAAGGAGGAACTGCGTTTTATGCTGAAATTGTCAAGAATTTCAATGATGGTGAATCTTCAGGAAAAGATGACAGTTCAGGATGTAGTGGCACTGATGAAGATAGCTCAGGTGTGAGTGATTACAGTTCAGAATCGGACGTCAAGGAGGGAATGGATTCTGAAGCTGATAGTTTATCGAATGGTGCCAAGGAGATGAAATGTCAAAATTCTGACTTGGTCAAGAAAGCTGATGCTACATCAAAAGAAATGGAGAAGATTCTCACTGAAGATGAATCTTTCTCTTCTCAGACTGTCTTTAAGGCTAATGTCGACAGTTCATCAAGTCAGGTATGTGTCGATGAACCCACTGTAGTTAGTTGTGAAAATTGTGATAGTTTAAAGGTTAAATATGCAGAAAAGGAAAGTCAGTTTGAAATCACCCTCAAACACAATCAACAATTGATTGTAGATCTTGCTAAAGCAACTGAAGCTAACTTGTTTTTAACCAGAAATGAAAAGGAATTTAAAACAACAATTGCGTCTTTAAGACATGACGTTTCAGAATTACAAAAGGCTGTTTTGAGAAAACAACATGCTAACAATGATTTAATTGACACAATTGAAAAGCAAATGGTAGAGTTAGCAACAGCTAGATGTGAATGTGAGACAATTAAGCAGAAATTGGAAAGCTATTCCAATTCCCGCTATGTTTTGGATCACATTATTGATGTTCAAAAGAAAAAGGGGGATAGGAAGTGTAATGGATTCAAATCATGTCCTCCCCCAATGAATCACAATTACTCCAAATTGCCTGATGACGAGGATATGCCCCGTTTTGAACCTACTGTGCCACTCAATCTAGATGATTTTGCAGCAGGCCTCGGGTTCACAACTAGTACATCATCCTCGGGTCAATCTGAATCTGAGAATGTGACAGATTCATCGTGTGTTAAGGAACAGAATCCTCCCATTGTTGTGGATACTGATTCTTCGGATGATGAATCTGACTCATCGGATGATGAATCTGTAGAAATTGTGAAACAACAGTCTAACTCGGTTACAACAGATATTCCAATCGAGAATCACATCCTGTGTGATCCACCAGTGAAACCGAGTAAGACTGAAATGTCAAACGCAATGGAGTCAATTGTAACTAGCTGTGAAGGGAATAACTTGTTGTACACGCTCAAAGGAGATGACAAAATCTACTCTAACAAAGATTTTCCAATTAAAAATGTTAATCAAGATTTAATTGAGCAAATTTTTGAAGGTTGTATTGATAAGTTTTTGGGAAACAAAAGTGGCAAAGTCACCGTCACTCAATGTGATCCAATTCCGTGTGAACAAGTTAGAAAACAATACGGAAACCAAAAACAACCAATTGAGCGAAAACAACAAGTGAACTCCGGAAAAGGTAAGGTACAGGGAAAGAAAGCTCAGAACAAGAATGTTCAAGCGCCTAAAGTTCAACAGCAAAAGGTGCAAAACAAAAGAGCTCCTGTTAAGAAAAGAGAACAGAAAGTGAACTTTGTTGGATCCAAGGGTACAGATAAACTTGAAACATTTCAGGATAAATCTAACGTTGATTTTGTAAAACAAGTTAGAATTTTAAAACGAAATGATCAGAATAATTACACCCAACACACCAACGGATGTGATTTAGGCACAAGTACATCTAGATCACAAAGTTCATTGTCTGGTTCTCCGTCTGGTCATCAACATGTTTCTCCGAGGTTTGTAGAGCGGAGAATGTGTTTTGAGTGTGGCACAATTGGGCATATTGTAAGATACTGCCCATACCTGCAAAAGTTGAAGGCTCCCCAAGAAACCAATTACCAAAAACGATCAGTTTCCCCGAAACAAGACCCACGTGTCTTGAAAGAAAGGGAAAAGAAGTTAAAACAAAAGAATCAAAAGGTAATTAAAAAGGCCTTAAAGTCAGAGGTCAAAGAAGAAAAACCTGTTCAAGCAAAATCTACAACGGTAAAACCAGTAAATGCAAAAACAATTAATACAAATACTGGTAAAACAGCTTGGAAGCAAAAACAGGTAATTCAATCAGGGGGAGCACCACAAGTTCTGTTTCCTAATCATCAGGAGATTGAGATTACTTTCCTTGATGATCAAGGACGACCCAAGTCCACAAAGGCTTGGGTCCCCCTCTCCGTCTAATCTTTGAATGAGTGTGTAGGATATTCCAGGAGGAACTTTCGATAGTCGTAAGATTGTTGATAGTGGAGTGTCCATGCACAAAATAGGCGACAGAAGAAATTGTTGCCTTTGATGGAGAGAAAATGGAAAGAGAACAGAAATGTCTGTTGAAAGAATTTGAAAAGCTTCGACAAAAATGCAAAGCCTTTTACAATCAAGCTTTGATCGGGTCCCCAGGATAGATTCAATCAAAATGTACGCACCTGTAGCACGTCTGAAGTTCACAATCAACAAGATGAACGTGCAGTGTACATTTCTTCGCGGTGTGATTGAAGAAAATGTGTTAGTTGATCAAACTACACCGGGTGTGCGGATGCCTTGGCATGGATTGAACAACCGCACACTACTTCTGAAAGAGAAAGACAAAAACCTTCGCCGGTGAAATGTGGAAGACCAGCCGGACCCAAAGGTTTATGATCTTGTTGCTGTCAAGAGACTTCTCAGTAGCTACAAAATCGACTTTGAAATCCACACCGGGTGGATGTCCAGTTTGGGAGAGCGTCCAGATTCCTGGCAATGCACGAAGCGGTTGCAGGATACGGTTTTAAAATTTCTAATCTCTCTTTTACTAGTGGATATTTAAGCTACTTTGTGAATTATTATCTCGTTCAGCACTCTTTGACCAGACAATGTTGTCATGGTCCACACCGCAAACCGACATGCCAACTGATTTTTCCAAAATTCGATAAATCATTTCTGATTAAAAATTAATTTTGGTAAACGGCATTGAGGTAAAACATGAGTTAACCAACATCGGAAAATCATTTTTGTAAATACCTTTGTGTTTTTAAATTTTATCTTAGTTTGTTGATTTTAGGGGGAGTAATTCCAAAATTTGAAAAATCCAAAAACATCGAAAAATTTCAAAAGCACAAAAACAATAGAAAAACAAAAATGAGTTTCCTGGCGAGCAAAAGAGAAAATGATAGTACATCGGTGGTCTATCCAAACCTCTTTAAACCTTAAAATGAAAAACGATAAGCAGCTCTATATAAGATGTATCGGTAGGCTCACAATCATTTTAAAGTGTGCAGGGTGATATAAACTTAAATCGACTGAAGATCAGGTGGGAACCATTCATTGGCATATGGTCTTAGTACCGAAATTTCGTTTGAGAGATTGCCGAGGTTCTGAGATATTCGGTCTTTATGCTGCTTATCATCTGGGTATCATGGTTGTATCTTTTACCGAAAAATAACGGGGACGCAAGTCTAGATCTTCCATGATACCATACATACGTGTACATACTGCATATTGCATTCGACCTCAATAAGTGATCAACAATCACATGTCCAAACAAATAAGTGATAAAATATCACATTTATCCGGGAGTCAAGTTCGTCTCTCTGCTGTACGAAAGTACTGACCTGTTCACGGACTTGCTCCTGTGCCCTCATGCATATGAAAATCAAGTTCCTCTTCAATAAGTGATTATATCACATAGGGCTTGTTTTCAAATCAAAATAAGTGAGAATCTCACATCATATACGGTCAAACAGATGATAATCGGTATACTCACCGGTAAGATGAACCCTCGTGCATACCTTGATACGGGAATGTGTCGTGATGTGGATGAACACCGGTCGGTAAGTATAAATCATACCTTAACGTATCCCCTCGCCATGATTACAAATGATAAGTTTGAGTTTAAGTGGACAACAATACCGATAATTGTTATAGGATGCTTATCTTAATGTTAATTAATTGAACAACAAGAGCATTTTGGCCTGACCGTACACTGATATGATTCTCTTACCCTCGAAACTCGCAAAAAGAATGTCTGTAGATATTTATTTACTGTTTTCAGTTTATGTATCTTGTATATATTTATTTATTGCTTTCCGTCTTTACATTTGAAAAATGAAAAATTCCAAAAAGATTTTAGGTGTGTTTTAATATAAACTTTATAAAATCCAAAAAGATTTTGCTTCTAGTTTATTTTTGATTGACTGATGTTGGAACTCGAGTCTATCCTACCCAAAATCCTGATCGTAAGCCGGAAAACAATTGCATCTTCATAAACAGTCGAAGTTAACAAGTTTTGAAAGTTAAAGGATTAAAATTGAACATTTTGTTAAACTTTCAAACTGTTGTCGGTCGGTGTTTGATTGAGATTTGATCTCATATGTGTCATTTGTTTAAATGTTAACTATATTCCAAGCGGTTGTTCTCATTATGCGTTTAGCTTTCTTGCATGTGCAGATGCTAAAGGCGAGGAGAACATGTTCGATGACAAGCTTTGGAATGAAGACACGAAGTGAAGGCACTCAAATGATGAAGATAATCGAGTTGCCGCTGATCATCATCAACACCACAAGGATCTCAAGCATTGAAGATCAAGTCTTTCACGAGCATAACTCAAGGGGGAGCTTATGTTAAGGGGGAGTTTGTCAACACACTTCCTACATGAAACGGGGAGTTTGTTGATACACTTTCTGCCTTGAAGACGTGAAGACTTTGAAGATCCTCCGACATAGAAGACATGAAAGGCGAATCTCGCGAGTAGCGTCCAAGGGGGAGTTTGTTGATACATATATGTGGACGCGACTCGACTCGACGCGACTTGGTTCGGTTCGACCCGGTTAGGTTCGGCTCAAGCCCGACGTCACGACATTCCTCCGTCGTGCGCCCCAGAGTTCAACACGCGAAGCACGAAGCGCCGCGAGCCTTCCCGCCGCCAAATCATCATGACATCATCATGATGATGTCATGATGATGTCACTGTTTGGCTAAACTTTGCAAATCAGATTAACGTTGGAATTCAACGTGCATGCATGCGAATTGTTTTGGACTTTCATGTTGGGCCTTGTCTTCTCAGTTTGGGCTAAAGCCCACATCGGCGAAACGCAAGAGTGGTCGACGAAACACACATGTTTATCCTCCTGTTTCGTCAACTGCTTCTTTGATTCGTCGAGTGCCATTTGTTTCGTCGAGTCTTAGTTTGATTCGTCATGTCTCGTGTGTCTGTGTGTATAAATAGACATGTTATGTTTCTGTCTCAATAGAGAACAAAGGAGAGCACACAGAACACACACACTAGAGAGAGTTTGCAGAATATATTTGTAAACATTGCTTTGTAACTGAACCTTTCATACGTATTAATACAGAGGTGTTAAACGGTGAATATTGTGTGTCGTGTTTTTGCTTGTTCGATCTCGGTTTGCCTTTCCGGTTGGATTCCGCACAACCGGGTTGGTTAGTATACAAGGATTAGGCGACTAGATCCTCCCCTAGCCGGACCTACAAGTATGCAGCTTCTGAAAATCAAACAAATTATTAAAGCGACTACCCTTACTAGTTCACTAAAACATCCCTCCTCACAAATCGAGTTCCATCTATTTCTCCATTCATAACTTTTTACCACTGTATATATCGAGCCCAAAAAAATAGCATTTCTCTCCGTCCACGGAAATTTCTTGCATCTGTTCGCCAGTTCCAGTCCAACCAGCACATGGCTAATCGAATACAAATCACAATGAAGTTAAGTTTAGGTTCAGTCGAACCACACAAGAGCTAAGGTTAACTTGTTCTTAACATTACAAAATACACACTCATTAGCAAGTTGTTGAGGTACAAGCTCTAGGACAATCCATAAGAATATCCTCATTTAGCGACCGGCCTGCACAAACCAAAGACAGATTTTGAGGGCAGTCCACAAATTACTTGATTTACTTGATAAATTATAAATAGGTGAAGATGAGAACCAACAAAATGGGTCAAAACTATCATCTTTGGTGGTGATTTTAGAGAGAGAGAAAGAGACATATAAGAGAGAGAGAGGGAGAGAGAGAGAGAGAGAAAGGGGCTGTAAGTGTGTCTCTGTATATTTATATGGAGGTAGAGTGATGGTGTTGGTGTTTAACTGTTTAGAGAGAGAGAGAGAGAGAGTAGAGAGAGAAACGAGAGTGTTGACAAGTATTTAGAGAGAGAATGAAAATGTGATGGGCATGGAAGATGATAGATGACTTGATTTATTTTGTTTTATATTAAGGGCATTTTTGTAATTTCACATTCACTTAACTAAGAAAACTCTCCTTCATCCGTGTCAGGGACTATTCGGGAACGAAATTGCAAAAGTTGGGGACTAAATTTTAGAAAGTTAGGGACTAAAGGTGAAAAATAGGAAAACCACAGGGACTATCCGGGCATTTTTCTCAAAAATTAATATTTGTGGATTTTTTTAAAAAGTTCCATTGTTTTTTCAAGGGGTAACTTTGTAGAAATGTAACGAAGTTAGTTAAGTCACTAAAACTTATTTTGTTTCTATAAAGTCACTAAAGTTTTGTTTATTGTTCTAATCCTATGTAATTATCAGGTTATCAAGTTATAAATGATGATTTGTCAAGTTTCTTTTAATCTTCTATTTTTTTAATCTTTAATATTATTTAGAAGATATAAATAATACATTTTTTAATTAAAACTATAAGAGATCATCATAAATCCATACTTATCTTCTCACAAATTCAGTTTCAATTTTGCACATCCCATCCATCGACCCACTTGGTCTGATCAATCCAATAATTCCATACACCGCTCCCCCACTACACTTTGGCTTTCCATCACAATTCTCTCAAATATCAATCAGATCTTACAAATTCAGTCCATCGGAATTTATTTGTTAAGATACTCTTCAACATTGCCCAACAAATCTAAGGGTGTAGGGAGTGGTTAAACACTTTGGAGTGGTAAACTAAAAACCAACCAATCAGAGCGTGCCATGTCAATCAGGCAAAAGTGTTTAAACTTTGGTGAAAAGTGTTGGCAATGGTTTAGACATTTGGTGAAGTGGTAAACTTAAAAAAAAGGAAAAATGTGTGATTGGTTGAGATTGGATTGGACCCCACCCTACAATAACCTCTCTCTCTCTCCTTCCTCCTTCCCCGCGTCGGCAACCACTCACCGAATCGGTGAAGGTTTGATCGGTAAACATCTTTGGCATTGGTTTGCCACTACTCACCGAATCGGTGAAGGGGGTTTGCCGCCCCCCACTCCCTACACCCTAATAATTCATTATGGAAGCATGAAGATTGAATATGAAGATTAGCTCTTAAGGTGGTGATACAATGGTGTAATCGAAATCGAAGAGCAACTTCATCTTCCGGTGATACTGCCATTGTCTCCGACAATGCCGTTGCTACCATTTATTATTTTTGTTGGTCATGGTGTTTGCGTCCTTGCCTTGTTCTACATAGGCTAATGGTCGGCATAGAGGGGTAGATTGATCATCAAAGAATATTAGATTGAATGATAACATGATACAGATAATATCTACTATTAAAAGAATAAAAAATAAGAGGAAAAAAAAAGTAACCTGGTAATTACGCACCATTAAAACCGTAAATTAAAGTTTAGTTATTTTAGAGACACAAAACAAGTTTGTATGACTTAATTGAAATACTTGGCAAACTTGATTACATTTATATGACATTTTCCTTTTTTCAATCCGTAAGTTTAGAGAACTTACCTTCTCTATTCCTACAAATGATACGAATCATTTGTTTTGATAAAAAAAAAAAGTTTTGGATAGACAAGTTGGAAAAAAAATTCTCCAAGAAAAGTGGTATTCATTTTCGTTTTGATATTTTTAATAACGACTTTTATGGTGGCCAACCTTGAAAGAAATCTGCAAAATAATGAGAAAACAAACGTTATTACCGAAAACAAAAGTGAAGGGAAAAAGAAAGATAGAAAATGAAATGGTAAGATAATAACTTGGGTTTTTCTTTAGAATAACCGTGTCCCTAGCACCGGCGTCAAAAACTTTGATGTGTGTTTTTAGGTAGTGATTTTTGCCTTACGAGCTTCAAAAATGGCTCGTTCCTCCTCCGATAGGTGGGAAAGGTCTTTCTCGAGGAACTTCAAATCTTTCTGGATTTGTTTCTTCAATTTCATTTCATTTTCGTTTTCCTTGATCGTCAGAAGCCGAGTGAGTCTATCGTCGAACTTATCCAACCTTGAGGGGCCATCTGATGGTGTTGTCGAGGAGGTGCCTTGTGTTAAAGCACCGGATCGATGACGAACATCAACATTGCACTTGATTCAAGACATGAAGAACAATAAAAAACACCAAAGATAGAAAGATGTAGAAGATGAATCCTTTATTGATAAATCAGTCATCACAGATTACACAAACCAAATGAGTATACATCATCTTCTACAAGCTGGTTTAGATCACAAAGATCTAAACCCTAGCTTTCTCTCACTAACACATAGTCTCTCTCTCTAGAATTTTCACACCAGGAGAATCAAGTTGTGAGAGGTGCACCAAGCACTCGAAAGTTCGATTTGCTCCCCTGCCCTAATCCTATACAACACATATATATAGACTAGGACTAAACTCGGACAAATAATCTACACCAAAACCTTGACTTTTGTCCCTAACATAAACCTCTGACCTTTGTCCTAGACACAAACTTGGACAAATTGTCCCAAGGATAAACCTTGGACTAACTTTCAAGACATGTACAATAAAGACCCTACAAATTGGAAGACATGCACTTATTACCTAAAGTGCACTAACAAACTCCCCTTGGTCTTCATTTGGTCTTGAATTCTTCATTATCGTTGACTTTAACTTGGACTTCTGTTTTGGTTGACCAGAACTGATAAGCGACAGTTACCTGGCAGGAACTGCACTTACAGTCTCCCCCTTAACTGTTGCATCAGTTCTGTGTGGCATCGATAATCTTCAGTCACCGGATACTGCACTTACAGACTCCCCCTTGACTGATGATATCATGGCTGCTATCAACTTTGGATGAGACTTGATCTTTCTGGCAGAGCACAGCGATCTTCAACCCTTTTAATTAAAGACTTACTGACGATCACTTAACGCGAACCCGAAGAATCCAACATCAAACACTGTAGATCCTCCCCCTCAGACTTCTCCCGAATCAAATTAACGCGAACCGTCTTACAACAACATGTGAGAATATCGCTCGATACATTAATCTTCAAACTTAACCGGTAGAAGAACGAAACGTCGGATTACCAATGCCTAACATCAAACACTTCAAATTTCGCAAAGACATGAAGCTCAATTCGATAAGTTAATAACAAACTGAACTTTGTAAAAGTACATCCACCATCTTAATCAAAAGTCTTCAACCCTTCATGTATGATCTCATCTCGTCACGAATCTTCATGAATCAATCTCCTATCTTCACGAATCCGCTAAATCCCCGATGGCTTTCATCTCCGACCTTCCCCTCAAATCAAGAAGCCCCACATTATTTCGAGACAAGAACTAATCTTCTCTACTCTAAATAGCAACTTAATAAGGCTCAATCTTCAACTAGTCATCAACCGAGAATTCAGCTTCATCATGTCAACACTTGATTAATAACATAAACACACGTGACAAAAACTCCATCACACACGAGCTATTTCACGCACAAGCTTTATATTTACAAAGAAAACAGGAACTTCAAAATTTTTACTCCCCCTTTTTCTTTGTAAACAATACAAAAATCCAAGCACGTCTTATTCTCTTCACCTCCTCACTTGATCCGGACAGCATAAGTACCATAAAACTTTTCGATAATCCGAAACCGACTTCAAGTTTCCAAACTCGGTGGAAGCAGAAATAGGGATCCATAAGAAAAACGTTGTAACTTTCATGAGGAATGAGGAATAATCATTTGCTCATAGAAAAAGAACATCCAGCTGCAACAAAGATATGTCATCGTATGTGGGCCCGAAAGGAAAAAAAATTATATCAACAGCATTCATGCTCTAGTGTGCCCCCATCAAAATAACAAACATTTTCACATTTGTTGTGGATCCATCGAAAACACATATGCATTCCATGATATCACCAGCTGTCATTCTCCAAGTTGGCCCAAGGAATGATTAGATCTCACATTCCATAATCATTAGCCCATTATTACTCAAGCCCATGCAGGTTGCAATTACCAAAACCCTAGCCGACAACATCCAAAGGAAAACAACATCTCCGGTGAACAAAAACGAATTCCGATCACCTTTTAAAATCCCCGGCTAATAAACACCTCACCGACACCTCGCTAACTTCGCTGAAACCACCTTAACCTCCATCATCGATCGTCACCAGAAACTATCCACTGCCCGGAAACAACAAATCCGACTATCAACATAATCATCGGAGATCTAAATTGTTTCTAGATTAAAACTCGGACCAGTCAAACTTCAAACTTCAATACGCAGAAACCAGAAACCTCGGTCAGAAACCTTAGAAAATTCGGACACGGTTCAGGTAATTAAAAAGTCGATATTGAAGTATAAAAACTCCGAACATTAGGAAAGCTGTGACGAACAACGTATGTTGGTCCAAAGCTCGGACAGAAACTGTGACTAACAACGAGTTTTAAAGTCAGGAAAGCTCGGACAGAACCTCAGAAAACTCGGAATCAATTGTTGAACTCTGACAAAAATTCTGAGTATCAAACCGAACTGGAAACTCGCACATGAGTCAAAAACTCGGAACATATTTATGTCTTCAATACTCGGACAATATTTAAAAACTCAGATCACAGCCATATAAACAGTTCAAAACTCGGAACTATGTTTACAAACCTTTCGAAACTCGGACATCTTTCAAAATTCGGAGTTACATTTACAGACAGTTTGAAAAACGGTTTGAACAAACTCGGAACACATAGAAAGTATGAACAAAACTCGGAGTTGAAGATTGTTTGAACAAAACTCGGAGGACTCAATGAGGTGGAAAGAAACTCGGAGACAACCTTGAACCTGATCTAAAACTGTATCAAAACTCGGAGACAACCCTTGAACCTGATCTATTTATAACTCGGACAGAGAAACGGAAAACTTGGAACCTTATAAAACTCTCAAAACTCGGAGATTACTTGAATCTCATATAACATTTGACACAAAGATATCGGAACATTAAAACTCGGAGTCAGTGAGGGAACCCTTTAAAAACTCGGAATCAGTAAATATTGGCAAAATTCGGAACTACATTGAGTCTGTGCAAAAACTCGGAAATAAACTATTGACTTTCAAAGCTCGGAGTAGTCAAAAACTCGGACTGAAACACACACACAGAACAAAACTCGGAGTGTTAACTTTGAAAATTTAAAACTTTGTTTCACCTGAGAGAAAATATCGGAGTGTTAACTTTGTTTCAAACTCGGACTGAAACACATACTTAAAAACTCTGACCAGAATTCTGAATTGACATAAACTCAAAACTCGGAACAAATCCATCATCATTAAAAATTCGGAGTAGGTTGATGAGAGTGTAAAAACTCAGACAAGTTTCAATAACCAATCTCCGGACTATCTCCCCAGTGTGACTTCACACTGGTTCACCAAAACCCCGGAAACACAAACACAGAGTTTTAAAACTCAGACAAACCTTTTTGGATCAAAACCCTAGATCTCCAAACCAACACAGCCGACGAACAACTTCAGTTTCTTCAAGTTTTCTCCAGAATCTTCAAGTCTTCAGGATGTTTGGCGGAAACAAACATCAAATCAAGAGCAATGGTGATTCGGAAGGCGGTTAGACCATTCCGAATCAGTAACCATGCTCTGATACCACTGTTAAAACACCCGGATCGATGACGAACATCAAACATTGCACTTGATTCAAGACATGAAGAACAAACATAAGATGAACAAGATAGAAATATGTAGAAGATGAATCCTTTATTATGAATCAGTCATCACAGATTACACAAACCAAAGGAGTATACATCATCTACAAGCTGGATTTAGATCACAAAGATCTAAACCCTAGCTTTCTCTCACTAACACATAGTCTCTCTCTCTCTCTAGGGTGTGCACACCAGGAGGAACAAGAAGTTGGAGAGGTGCACAAAGCTTCTTGATCGATCCCTCATCCATGGATGAATGTTGCCCTAATCCTATACAACACATATATATAGACTAGGACTATACTCGGACAAACAATTACACCAAAACCCTGAATTTTGTCCCTAACATAAACCCCTGACCTTTGTCCTAGACACAAAACTTGGACAAAATGTCCCAAGGATAAACCTTGGACTAACTTTCAAGACATGTACAATAAAGACCCTATAAATTGGAAAGCATGCACTTATCACCCAAAGTGCACTAACAAACTCCCCCTTGATCAGTGCATGGTCTTCATGTGGTCTTGAATTCTTCATTATCGTTGACTTTAACTTGGACTTCTGTTTTGGTTGACCAGAACTGATAGGCGACAGTTACCCGGCAGGAACTGCACTTACAGACAACTACCAACACACTATATGCTTTTTCCCACACATACTTTGTGTTGGTAAAGCACCAAATTTCTTGTAGTGAACGTACGTACTGGAGTAGCTCCACATCCTTTAACGATACACAACCAAATCTTCATGTCTTTTGCTCTAACATACCTCTCAAACCGATCCTTCCATTCTGGGAAATCCAATTCATTAATCAACAGAGGAGGCTTGTCGTTACTCCCCACTTCAGCATTGTGTTTGAGATTCTGAACCATTGCAGTAAAATTGTTCGCCATTTGAACAATGTTTGAATGAAATAGAAGTTCACAGAAGGTTAACAGTAGGTTTCCAAGCAAAAGAGTTACTCAGAGAGCTTCCAAGTCCAAAACTCGGAGAGAAAACACGGAGTGCAATGTTTGAGAGATTAATAGAGTGTAGAACCCGGATCAAAACCTGAAATGAAACACAAACCTCGGACACAACACTAAAGTTTTAAAAATCGGACAAGTAGAATTGTATAACTCGGACAGGAAGAACAATACTTTAAACTCGGACACTAAGAGAATTAAACTGAGACACTAAGATAATATAAAGAAACTCGGACCAAAAGAAAGATTAAAAATTTGGACAGTAGGGATTTTAAAAATTCGGACCTAAGATGACAAGTTAAAAAATCGGACCTAATGGAAGTGTAAAGAGAAACTCGGACTCAATGTGGTGTTGAAACTCGGATTAACAGGCATAGACTTAAACTCAGACTCAAAGTGGAATGTTTAAAATTCGGACCTAATGATGTATATATAAAAAAATCGGACCTAAACTAGTGAACTAAAACTCGGAATCCATGAAGGTGTAAAGAAAATCGGACTCAAAGGAAACACAATGAAACTCGGACCCAATGGATAGATAATGAAACTCGGACCTGACTTAAACTCGGACCTGACAAGAAACTCGGACCTGACTTAACCTGATAATTTTAAATTCGAAGAAAGAACTCGGACACACAAAATAAAACTCGGACCTGACTTAAACTCGGAAATGAATTAAGACTCAAAACATTCAAAGCTCGGAACTGGTTTTCTTAAAACTCGGACACTAGACTTTCAGACCTTCTATCTAAAACTCAGAGTAAACAACTGATAATATTAAAACCAAACCTCAGACTATTGAAAACTCAGAACAATTCATCGACCATGGACTTCTTTCATCATTTTAAAAACTCAGAGCTGAAGAGACTCTGTTCAAAACTCGGAAACACGAAGAGGAACGGTAAAACTCGGAAATGTGAAACTCAGAACAATCAAGAGTTTCTCAAAAATCAGATCCAGTAACCAATCTCCGGACTATCTCCCCAATGTGACTTCACACTGGTTCAACAATACCCCGGAAACACAAACACAGAATTTAAACCACGGACAAATCTTCCAAAGATCAAACTTAGGAATCCTTTTCAACCTTCAACACTGTATGAACAAGAACCAAAACCCCTGTAAAAACCCAGATGAAGATTAACACTAAAAATCACCAAACTACTCAAAATCCATCACCAAATCACTAGAAATGAATGAAGAATCATGAATAAAACACAAAAACTCACAAAACACTCACTAAACCCTATCAAAGTTTGAACTTATCTCACAAAAACCTTCAAACTAAGAAACACCTACAGTAGTATGAGCACACTGCTCTGATACCACTTGTAAGGCCTCCCAATCCAAGATCTCACTCAGCTAAAGCCACCAACAGGTGTGCGGAATCCACCTGATGATTAACCACTGTAGATGAAACACTAGAATGCAAATATTTGTGAGAGAAATCAAGAATACACTGAGTATTCTTGATGAGGAAGATGAATGACGTCACTCACACACAGTAGCCGCCAGACAAAACACACACACAATGATTAGGGTTAGGTGCATAGAATTTCACACAGAATCGCCGCCTTGTCTATTCCACGTAAAGGTATATATACAAGGCAAACCCCGGACTTTCAAGACAAACTAGAAAGCCCTGACAAACAAACTACACAAACTCTGACTTTTGCCCTAGACTTTTGCCCTAAACAAAAACTCAGAAGAAAGTCTAGCCTAAAACTTGGACAAAATGTCCAAGGTTAAAACTTGGACTAAGTTTCAATACATGTCCAATAAAGACCCTATAAAATGGAGGGCATGCACTTATCACCTAAAGTGCATTAACACGTATCCATATCCTCCGGCCTCTCCTAACAGTTATGGTCCGAAATAGGATCCCCTACTTGAACGTAAACAACGCCGTCTGTTGCAGTTGCTTTTAGTAAGTAATCTGTTCCCTATTTCACTGCCCTAATTGCGTTTCCGAGCTCTGCGCCCATTAATCGGCCGAAAGCGATTACGCTCCATGCTAGCATTGTTGTTGTGAATGCCATTTGGAAGTTGAACTTTATGTTGTCTCCGGCGTGGTGGTATCCACCTCTCAGATCGACCTGTAAGGTTTTATGATTATTAACTATTGAACAAAACAGAAACAAATTTACATCTGTAATACTGAAATTTACTGGAAAAACAGATTTATAGTATGCACTGGCGATTTTTGACCTAAATGAAGGTTGTCAGAACTAAGTATATACTTGGGTGAGGATGAAATAACTCCGAGTTATATATAGCATTTAAGGGTGCTAGTTTCGAAATTGGCCGACTTATATGATTACCAAACCTACTTTTAGCATACTTTATGTAACATTTTTTCATGCATGAGTGAATAATAACTAATTTCAAGTTGATGCATGACGAGACTGCAAAAACTTAATTATCACATCATAAGTTCTATCAAAGGCTAGATATGTTTTAACTAGTGTTTACGTATAATTAAAATGCAAAAACTTTATTATCACATCATAAGTTCTATCAAACAATACAAATAAGACTGTATTTATAAACTGTTATGATAACCTTCGGTTGCGTAAAATTAGCCAACATATATATCACTAGAGACTTAAATAAAACATAAACGAAATTAATATTTCGGTCAAATTAACCAATAGCTTAAACTTAATTACGATTAAAAGTATAAAATAAAAACTAAATTACCAAAAGACTTAACAAGGACTTTTTTTTGGAGTTATACTGACATGTATCTTCATTCTTTTTCCCTATACACCGATCCATATACGAATCGGTTTATTCAATTTATCAGTCCCATTCCAAATACATATATCTCTTGTCTGTGAAGTGTGTCGGATACATAAGCCGGTTGAGACAAGGCTTGAAATCTATAAAAAAAAGTGCCAGTTATTACATTTATGTAGTAGATATGGAGAAGATTTTTAACATTTGAATATTATAGTAAAGATGGAGTTAGTGGATTTGGATGACTTTGGTGATAGATGGTTATGGATTAAGAAAAACTAGTTAAAACTTGATTAGTGGGCAAGAACTAAAGATGGATGATTGATGATTTAGTAATGAAGTTAGATCACTTGTTGGATTTTTGTAACCCCATTTATTACCCAGTGTTGATTATTTTTAAGTAGGGTGAGTATGAGTTGGTTTGGTTTGATTGTTGTTATTTGAAGACCATAATTTATTAGCTATATTGGTTATCAAACGATGATTTAACTTTTTGTTCGACTAAAGCATTTAACGAAAAATTTAAAATTATTTTCATTTTTCATTCAGTTGTCTTTGTTTTTCGATTAAATTGACTTTCTATTTAGAGAAACCAATGCTTAACATAGAAGAATTTGGAATTTTTTAGGGATTCTTTAACAAAATGACGTAGCTATGATTTCGTATAGAAAACTAGATGTCTAAAACCGTCATATTCAGTTACCTTTTAGTAAAATTTTTAATATTGGTTAAAGATTCATGGAGTGCATTTACAACAACTGATGACTTGGTTGGGGTTGTGTTAAGAGTATGCGTGTTGGACCTCACTAAAATAATGCTCGCGCGATGCAACAGAGAACGCCGGTAATCGCATAACATGTTAATTTTTAAAAGAAAAATCTATAGCAATATCATACTCAAATAAAAGGGATTAAAATGCTCCTTTTTACAGTGTAATTTTGTTAAGAATATATTAACATATAAAAAGGTATCATCGTTTAAAAATCATGGGGTTAGAACAATATGTTTAAGCTAAGTGATGTAATACCACAGGTCGATGTTCAAATTCTTGTGTATAATGATCTTGTTCATGTAAGTGTATTCTGTGTTACATGTATGTATGTGAGAGTTAGGGGATACATTTATCAGTATAGGTATAGCGGGTTGGCATATTAAAGGTTAAAAGAATTGATGGGTGACCCAAAAAAACCCACATATAAGATAGGGCCATAGGGGGATCAGTTGAAGCCCAATAGACCCAACATGTGATAGCCATCAACTTAAATCCAAGTGCATCATATATTTCGAACCAGTAAAAAATCTTTGTCCTCTAGTTGTGTTAGGCTTGTTTGGATTAACAATTTCAAAATGATTAATGTGAATTAAAAAGTCAGAATCAAAATCATTATATTAATTAAAGTTGAAGATAGTGACGCAACCTTATGTTTGTTTCACTAAGTAGTTTTCTTATAAATGTGTACTTAACAAATACATTGATTGCAATAAATTAAAACCAATGTAAGTAAATCATCACTACTTGCTGAAATTTCAAGGATGAAACTGAAAGAAAATATCCATTGATAACATTTCATTCTTTTATCTCATCTAAAAATTGGATTATTTTCATAGGAATCTTGAAAACTAAAGGCTAATAAATAATAATAACCCATTACTAAATTAAATTAGACTTAGGATAATCTTTAAAAAAAGAATATTAATTTATGACGATTGTTTCCTTAAATTCTCAACATCATCCAGGTTATGGCTATTCTCATCACAAGAACCGGCATCATCCGTGATCCCACTTGAACCCGAATATGATGAAACCGGTGTCGAATTCAAATAAGTTCTTCTCTTCTTACTAGCAGACATGAAATCGTAGAAAAACTAGTTTTGATTTTACCGATTTACAATGGCTAATTATCCCAATTGTCTCTTCATTGACTTGCTAACTTTACTTCCTATTTTCTTCAAGAAATTTTTGCAAATAACCCAATTTTCCATACCCTGATACAACAAAAGCAAATTGTTAACTAAATGTGTTTGTGTATTCGAATCAAAATTGTATCAATCCGAAGGAAACCTGAGTCGGATTCTTGGGTTGAGGGGTTGCGAGTCTGTACTCGTGCATGATCCAATCGGTTCGTGACCCGTGTGGGGGTTTTCCTTTGTAAAATACGAGTGTTTTCTTCATGCCCACAACTTGATTGTTCTCTGAAGAAACAATTTTTTTTATCTAATCCGGTTGCTTTCCAATACCCGGATAAAGTAGCCCGATTCGATCGGTTCCCATTCGGGTATTTGACTTCTTTTGTGCTGAAAAAAAAAAAAAAACCTTTCTTGCTCGCACTCACCTAAATTGAGTATACAACACAAAAAGGCTTAATGTAACGAATATGATTGAAATTAAGAAGAATATATTAATAATCGAACAACTTCTATGACTCCAGGTGTAAATGAGCCTAGCCTGAGCTAACTTACACTAAAGCTCGACTAATTTAATTTACTTGAGCTCGAGCTCGGCTCGTTAGTAGTTATTTAAGCTTAAGCTGGACAACAACTTGGATCGTTTATTTTTTAGTAATTACTTTGTACTTTGTATGTATTTATATAACTATTTTGTATATATTTTACTAATAACTTTTATATATAACATAATATATGTTATTCAGTTATTTTTATCATAAATGTATAAGCAACAATATTATTTTCTCCTCTGCCCTGCCCCTGACGTTTGTTGTTTTTTTGAAAGAGTTAGTGAAATAGACAAAAATGACAAAAAACAGCAAACGTAAGAGACCCAAAGGAGAAAAAAAACTATTTTGACTAAAGTGTTATTTTGGTCAAATCTCTGAGACTAAAATGACATCATGGATACTGGAGCAGGCTCCCATTCGGCACAAGATCCAGGTAAAATAATTCTTCCCCACCTCTAACTCCATCCAAATTGTTTGTTTTTCCATTTTGCTCCCCTCATGGAGCAAAATGGAAAAACCATAGCAAACTATCGGAGGAAAATGGCTATTTTTAAAGGTTTGGGGCAAAAACTATTTAAATATCAGACTCGTTTAAGCTCGATAGTGAGCTAGATAAATGAAGCTCGGACTCTGTTAGTTTATTTTAAAAACTTATTTTTAGGCTCAAGCTCGTTTAAATTCGACCATATTC
Source organism: Helianthus tuberosus (assembly GCA_030545235.1). Taxonomy (NCBI): domain Eukaryota; kingdom Viridiplantae; phylum Streptophyta; class Magnoliopsida; order Asterales; family Asteraceae; genus Helianthus; species Helianthus tuberosus. The sequence continues at coordinate 2,272,328 of JARYGA010046105.1, forward strand.
AAGCGTTTAGCAAAAACATCTCTAGTAGCTAACAAACGGTTTGACCAGTATAGCCAGCCACTGGTGTAAGCTAGATAATATTGGAAAGTAAATACATAACCAAATAATAATCATGAAAGCAAAATAAATAAAAATAATAATGCAATCAAATTCATTCACATTTATCTAAGACCGTGGGGTATGGTGGGGCGGGGGTTGGGCTTGGGTTGGGGCATGAGTTGACACGTGGCTTGAGGGGGCAGACATGGGCTGACCCACATTCAACACGGTGTGGTGGGGCGGGGGTTTGGGGCGTGGGTTTGGTGGGCTTCGCTGGGCTGACCCGCTGGGCTATTTGAATATTTTTTAAAACAACAAATTTAATTTTTTTAATAAAGAAAATTACAAAAAAAAAAAAAAAAATTCTTAACGTTTATATTTGTTTTTTATCTCTTCTCTCATCTCCAAGACTAATTGTAATTCGTCACCCTCTAGGTGATCAATGGGCTGAGATAGAAATTTCAAATCATCCCGTTTTTGTTTCTGGGCATCTCTAGCGGCATCTCTAGCTTCTTTGCTCCTTCGGAAGGAGCATGGTTGGGTGGTTGAGTTTCGGGGACGGTTTCGGTTTGTAAAAGATCGATGGAGGTTGGTGAAAGGTTGATGGAAGTTTGTGTAAACGGGGTAGGTATCGAATCATCGGTGTGTGGGAAGTTAGTATACAAACGATTCCCAATATACGATGCATAACTCGCTTCAACGGGCATAGAAGAGTGTATGAAAAATGGACGAGGCATTGGACGATTGGGTGGTGGGCTAGGATTATTTTCTTGGAATGCATACGGGTTGTTCGGGTCATAAGCACGGTTATGAGGATGCATTTTTTCGTTTTGAAGATGATTATAGAAGATGTGGTAAAAATGGAAGAAAAATGTGAGTTTTATAGTGAAAAAATAATTTTTTTTTTAACATAGCCGTTGGCCAACGGCTAGTTTGGTTTGGTCATTCACAACCCGTCATGTCAGCTTGTCAAGACCGCCCCACGCCTGGCTTGAAACCCAAGCCCCAAGGGCCACGCCCCAACCCAAGCCCCATACCCCTTAGTCTAAAACACAATTAAAAAGCGCGCGCTCTCTCTCTTTATACATATAAATCAGTCACAACGTACAAATGTGAACAACAAAAACATTACCTGGTAACTCCCAAGGATCAGAGTTGCAAACATCAACTTGAGGAATAATAGAAGCAGGCAAAGGAAAAGATTGTACTTTGCGCTTCAAGTATTGTACAACCACTTCCTCATCTGTTGGATGAAATCTAAAACCAGGAGGCAACCTTAAAACACCATCTTTTATAAAATTAAGTTTTTCCATATCCCAATAATTTTTCCAAGCAACGATATCTTTGAATTGAAACACAGGACTACAGGAGTTGATTAATAAAATGGAAATGAAAATAGTTTCAGTAATATGTTTAAGAATCCATATTGAAAAAGATGAAACCATGATTACTAGGGCTATTCTCAACATGCCCATCACCAGAGCCTGCATCATCCGTGATCCCACTTGAACCAGAAGAAACCTGTATGAGGTTTGGAGCTGTCTACATTGGTATGTGTTTCTTTTCTCTCTCAGCTTGCTTTATTTGTATCTTCTTCTGTATCAGTTGAGTTTTGTAGTATCATGCAAACCAAGTGTTTGATGAAATGCCTCTATGAACAAAGTAGGTCTAATCCTGCAAACTATGTTGAGTTTTTTTTTCTCAGAAGTACTGGGATTAATAACTTATTTTGATAAAAACAATAAATGTGTAATTTGTTGATATGGTGGCAAGGGTGTTGAGGTTTCTGGATCACCAACACACACACCTGCAGTTTACTTTTTTGTTCCTTAAATTTGGTGCAGAGGTCTCTCTTGATCTCCTGCCAAAATATTGATTCAGTATTGTGCAAAAATGATGTTTTATTAATGTTATACCATTATTCTACAACATGATTTCTAGGTTGCAGGGTATGAGAAGAAGCCGATATCACAGCTTTGATCGTCCATTCACTTGAACACCCTTGCCACCATATCAACAAATTTGGACTTTTAATCTTTTATACACCCAAAAAGATGAGCTTTACCTTCTTAGTAAATCTAGTGCCCCAAAAGGTACCAATAGTGAATTTTTGGATTATTAATTGATTATGAATTAACTTTTGGTTGAATTCGATGTTATGTGTTAGGAATGGATTGGTTAGTAAACAACCATGCTCGAATTATCTGAGATAAGAATTCCATAGAAATTTGTGCACTGGAGAAGTAATAATGATTACAGGAGATAAGCCATGTAAACCCATAAAGTTCATATGAAAGTTGCTAATTATGAACGAAAGCAAGGAATCATATATATGATTTCAGTAATCATTAATACTAAAGATAAAGAACTTAAGGAAATTTCTGTAGTTTCAGAATACCCAGATGTATTCCCAGAAGAGTTACCAGGATTACCACCAGATAGGGAGGTAGAATTTAGGATTCATCTAATTCCAGGAACTATACCGATTGCCAAGGCACCTTATCGGTTAGCAGCCACAGAAATATTAAAATTAAAAAAAAAACAATTAGATGAATTATTAAGTAAAGGTTTCATATAACCTAGTTTATCCCCGTGTGGGGCACCAGTGTTGTTTATTAAGAAAAAGGAGGGTTCGATGAGAATGTGTATTAATTATAGGGAATTGAATAAGGTTACAATTAAGAATCGATACCCATTACCTAAAATTGACGATCAATTCCAGGGAGATAGATATTTTTTCTAAGATCGACTTACGTTCTGGATATCATCAATTGAAAGTACAAGAGGAAGACATACCTAAAACTGTTTTCAGAACTAGGTATGGTCATTACGAGTTTACAGTCATGCCCTTCGGATTAACGAATGCACCTGCAGCATTCATGGACATAATGAATAGGATCTGTAAACCATATTTGGATAAATTTGTAATTGTCTTCATCGACGATATACTTATTTATTCCAAAAGTCAGGAAGAACATTGTCAGCACTTGCATGCACTCTTAACTTTGTTAAGAAAAGAGAAGCTTTACGCCAAATTCTCGAAGTGTGAATTTTGGCTGCCAGAAGTGCAATTTCTAGGTCATATGGTGAATCATAAAGGTATTCACGTAGATCCTGCTAAGATAGCAGCAATTACCAAATGGAAGGTTCCGCAATCCGCAATGGAAATTAGGAGTTTTGTAGGTTTAGCCGGATACTATAGACGGTTTATTAAGGATTTTTCCAAGATAGCTATACTATTAACTAAGCTAACCTGTAAAGCCGTTAAGTTTGAATGGGGACCTAAGCAAGAAGAAGCTTTTAGGATTTTGAAACAGAAGTTAACCAATGCTCCAATCTTAGCCTTACCAGAAGGAACTGAAGATTTGAAGTATATTGTGATGCTTCAAAACTAGGATTAGGATATGTGCTTATGCAACGATAGAAGGTAATTGAGTATGCTTCAAGACAGTTGAAAAAGCACGAAGAGAACTATACAACACATGATTTAGAATTAGGAGCCATAAATTTTGCCCTTAAGATTTGGAGACATTATCTGTATGGAAGTAAGTTTACTGTCTATACGGATCATAAGAAATTAAGATATATATTTGGGCAAAAAGAATTAAACATGAGGTAAAGGAGATGGATGAAAATCCTAAGTGACTACGACTGTGATATTCAGTATCACGAAGGAAAGGCTGAAGACGGCTAGAGATCGCCAGAAGAGTTATACAGATAATAGACAAAAGCCGTTGGAGTTTCAAGTTAGAGACAAAATGCTATTGAAAGTATCTCCTTGGAAAAGAGTTGTTAGATTCGGTAAAAAAGGAAAGCTAAGTCCAAGGTACGTAGGACCATTTCCAGTGACCCAACGTATAGGACCAGTTGCTTATCGTTTACAACTACCAAGAGAGTTAGCTGGAGTACATGATGTATTTCATGTATCCAATCTCAATAAATGTCTATCAGACGAATCTTTGGTAGTACCTCTACAAGATATAAAGGTAAACAAAAAATTAAAATTTGTAGAGAAACTTCTTCAGATAAAAGATAGAAAGATCAAATTTCTCAAAACACAAACGATTAGTGTTAGTTCAAGTAAAGTGGGATTCAAAGATAGGACCCTAATACACTTGGGAACTCGAATCAAAAAATGAAATGAAAGTATCCTCAATTATTCCAGTAAATCTCGAGGACGAGATTTTTTATTAAGGTGGGAAGAATGTAACAACTCGTATCAAAAGTCATATTTATTTAATTAATTTGTCCAATAGGAAACCCTAATTAAGATACCCAAGTGATTCTGTGCAAACCCTAAAATTTTCAGAACAATCAGAATCAGGATCAGGGCCCCTAAAACTCAGGGGGGGTAAACCCTAGTCACGATTATCTAAATTATGTGCTGTCAAATTCGAATTTTTCAATTTCATCAACTCAGCAGGCCTAGTCCCACACGTGGCAACCCTATGCTCATTATGTGTCCCTTACGGACCGTAAGGGTTGAGTCTTACGGTCCGTAAGCAATGTCAAAAATTCACTATAAATAACAGACATCGGCACTTGATATTCTGCGTATGTTCGACGAAGAAATTCGTTTTAGGCACTGAGTTACGTTCTGTTTACCACAATTAACACACACGGATCACTAATCGACGCCGCAATCAGGGTAATAACTCGATCACTGATACGATTCAATATCCGATTGATCAAAATATCCAATGGATGTTTAAGTGCTGCCCACATTAGGGTTATGCTTTGTCATTCGTCGTTAATTCGATGGATGTTTAAGTATCGCACTTTGTCATTCGTTATGAGGGTTTGATCTCGTGAGTTATCATAAATGCTGTATTGATTACTAACCCAGAATTGTGTGCCTGTTATTTAGGTTAAAAAAGGCTAATCAGTAGGCTAGGCTCTGCTCAAAATAAATCTGCAATGTGAGTCATTCTCTTTTTATCAACTATTTTACAATACCTCAAATTATTTTCAAAAGTTATAATTACAGGGACTAAGTCGTGGATATCTTGAATCACTGGCTAGTGGGGTATTGTGCACATTACTAATTTTCTCCCAGTTAGGTTCATTGACCTAATAGGGATAATCATCACTATTTAGGTTCATTGACCTAATAGTGGTATGACCATGTCACCATTGTGACACAGCGCCAGATAAAAATAAGATAGAAGCCATTGTAATTGCTCTTATGCTGTAATTAATAACTATGCATCATTTTATGTAAATAGAATGATTCACTCGGTATTTTCCGCTGACAAAACCTTTTTCAAACATGTTTCAGGTGATATGTTATGATCCAGGAAAAGTGTCGTGAAGCACTACAAGCTTAAAGAAGTGGCTCAGTATAAAATAAAGAAACATGTTTTGTAAAATAAAAGATTTCTTCGTGAAATCTCAAGATTGTAAATTACCAGGTTTTATCCCGAGTTGTGAAATAAAATAATGGGGAAATATTTCAGTTTTAAAAAGATCCTGATGATAAACTTCCGCTGTTAAACTCAATTAAATAAATACCACGGGATTTCTGTCACGCGGCTCCTGAAACGGGTCAAACCGGGTCGGGGGCTGTGACAATACTGATCAGGCATGGAAGCAATCTATGGGACACACTAGGATACGCAAATCCTCATATGGCACTCTTATCAAACATAGTTTGGCATTCGCAGGCGATATAAAATAATGAGAAAATAATAAAATAAAATAATATATATATTGTCGTACTCTTTCTGGGGAAGAGTATTCCAGGTTCTTATGAGAGGATTAACTTCGAGGATGGGAGAGATGGTCATTAAAATTCCGTTGGTAAATTATACTTTATTTTTAATATTTGAAGTTCTTACGAATGTAATCAAGAGTTTACTAGGCTTATGGTTTACTAAAGGTTTATTATCCCTTGCATTAACGTAAGATACTTAGCAGAAATTATCAATGCTAAATGGTACGGAACGTACCTGATGCTATTATTGATATGTACTGTCTCTGTCATTCAAACGGTAGTTCAGGCGTTTTCTTTCTTATCCTTCCCAGAATTAGCTGCTCCTTCCTTGGTGGCCTCAGGACAATTAGTACTGATGTGGCCCTTTTCGCAACAGCTGAAACAGTTTGCATTCTTTATGTCCCTACATTCGTGGGACTGGTGACCAGTTCTTTTGCAGATGCCACATTGCTTTATCTTTTGGTTTGATCGACACTGTCCCCGGTGTCTTCTGTTGCAGGTTTTGCATGTAGGCTTCTTGTTGGAATCCTGTTGGTTATTGTTGAGCTCGGATTTGCTCTTCTTAGGATTCTGGGAGTTATCCTCCTCCCTTTTACGCTTCCCATCTTCAGAGGCTTTGGCAGCTTTGTTTCTGACCACATCGAGTGTGAGAGATAGCGACAGATCTGCCGCCGACCTGAATGTAGTAGGTCTCGATGCTTTCACACTGGCCTTTATTTCTGGGGCTAAACCCCCAATAAAGCGAGCTATTCGCTTTGGTTCCGGTGTGACCAAATAAGGAACCAATCGGGACTTGGTATTGAAACTTGTAAGGTATGCTTGACAATCTAAGTTCTTCATGACTAATGTCAAGAATTCAGTCTCGATCTTCTCAACTTCATGTTGAGGACAGTAATTTTCTTTGATAAGAGCAACGAACTGATCCCAAGTCATGTTGTACAAAGGGATCTTCCCGGTGGCTTGAATCAACGATCTCCACCAGGCTAAGGCCTCACCCTTAAATGATTGCGACACAAACTTGACCACATCCCTCTCAGCGCATCCGCTGATATCCACAACTGTATCCATCTCATCTAACCACGTCATACAATCTACAGCTCCTTCCTCCCCAGTGAAATCCCGGGGTTTACATGAAACAAAGTACTTGTAGGAGCAACCCTTATCACGGGGTCCTTGATTCAGTATGATTTGTTGAGACGGATCACTGTGATGATTAGAAGAGTGACGCTCGTCATCTTCCTTCTTGGGTTCATCCTTCTTGGGTTCATCCTCTTTGGAAGGAGGCTTCGAATGCGGTGTAGATAGGGTCCTACTCCGAGTCCCACAATACTCTTCGTACTGCCGCTCTAAGGCCTTTGTAACTGCGTCGTCTACTAACGCTTTTAGTTCAGCACCCGTTAAATTAATTCAAGTGTTATCATTGTTCTCCACTGGGTGGCTATTAATTTCATCTGAGCCAGCCATTTAATTGAACTGTTACATAAAACAAGGACAATAGTTTACTTGGGAGTTTATTATGGAATTGTCTTTTATGACAATTCATTAACCATGGTAACGGAGACCATATTTGGTTAATTTATTAATCACATTTATTTAGGATTTATATTATAACTTATCCTAATTATAAAAACAATAATAGTTTTACTAGTGGCACGAAAGGCCTAGTCACATGGACATTTATAAATTATAAGCTATGATTTCAGAGAATCAAAGCATTGAGGTTTGAATCATAGTTCATTACCTTTTCTTGACAGGGAGTTGTAGGCTACCACTGTCTTTAGTCTCAGAGGACATTTACTATAGCCCGTAGGCACTTCCCTTCTAAGGGGTGTTTATAATATGATCATCTTATAGGATGATATAAGCCATGATTTTAGAGAATCGAGGCATTAAGGTTTGAATCATAGTTCATTACCTTTTCTTGACAGGGAGTTGTAGGCTACCACTGTCTTTAGTCCCTTAGGACAATAAGTATGGCCCGTAGGCATTTCATCACTTATGGATGTTTATAATATGATCATCTTCATTTGATGATATTAGTCAGGATCGCATGGATCATACAAACTATTATGCTTGGACGTAGTCCAACATCTTTAGACGGGGGTCAGAGACCACCACGGTCGTTGTCTTATCGGACAATAAGTTTGGCCCGTAGGCACTTCATCACTAATGGATGTTCATTTCAAATAAGGGAATTTAGATTAACCCCCTTTTTAAAGATGGCCTGTGTGACTTTAACGATTCACAGTTTACCAAAAATGTTAACCTACTTACAGATGTTAACAGGGTTTGGAATCTTTTAGATAAGTTTTACCGTCTTGGCCATGTCCGCAAATGACATTTAGGCTAGGTTTTACCATCTTGGCCATGTCTGCATTGACATTTAGGCTAGGTTTTACCATCATGGCCATGTCTGCATTGACATTTAGGCTAGGTTTTACCTTTAAGATTCTTTTTAATATTTAATGCAGAACAATCCTAATTTGAGGTGTTAACAAGGATCTGAATCTAATTGTGGAACTACCGTCTTGGCCCTGTCTTAAAATGACACATGAGCTAGGTCTTGTCCTTTTTAGATATTGCCCTTTTATTATAATGGTAGATCTTATAATATAGGAATGATATTTTTAAACATAATTGTTCCTTTAAAATTTAAACAAGTATATGGTTGCCCTAAACGGGACTTCTACAGAAAATGACTTGCCCATGCAAGGGCAGATCAGAAAAATAACAAAGAAACCAAATAAGGACAAAATAAAACGAATTAGAATTTGTCCTATGTTCTCGTCTAGACTCAAGAATGTGCAACTGTGTAACTGAGATTAAACACAAAAGACTAGTGTTTAATTCACTCAGTGTTGGCTCTGATACCAACCTGTCACACCCCGATATTTCTACATTTGACCGGTGGACCCGGTAGGGAGTATCGTGACGTAGTTGATATCATCATAGTCAAACAACACAATATATAAATGCACAGCGGAAGCAAAAGATAAATATATTACAATCCGAATATAAAGTAATATCAAGTATTACAACGGAAAGTAAAGGATCCATAGGCGGATCTTAAAACATAAATATTGTTCAACAGACTTTAGACGCCTAGAACTTGCAAGATTCCTTATTAACGTCCTGAGCAGCTTCCAGCCTATTACGTACTTGTACCTGTCACTTAGACTTTTGAAAATACGTCAGTTTTCACTGGTAAATACACTCAACCGACTCATTTGAAAATGTCTATGAAAATTGGTTTAGGTGCTCAAGGCACGAAGATGTTTTGACACTTTGATTAAAATGCACAAGGCAAAATTAATCTTTTATACTTGGGACAAACTATATTTCATGTTATCAGTTTTACATAACTTGCTCTACATACGAGGCCCGGTTCTATGCCGGTTCATGATTAACCGACACACCACTATTCCCTTATTGGGAATCCCTTATTGGGTATAATTAATTAGTAAACATATGGCATCTGTCAGGTGTATGCCTACACCCCGTGCTTAGGTCGTGGCCATTGCATTTAATGAGTCAAGGATATCCAGGACACGGTCGCATTAATCCCCAATGTTTCAGTCAAGCAATACGAATTAAAAACAGGTTATTTGGATTTCCGACTTATTGGTCTTTGAATCCCATACCTGACCATGCGGTATTTATATTACCGTATCCCAAGCCCGTAATATGGAAAATAAGTTAAGAGTATTTACCTGAGCTAGCTCCTGTCTTAAATAGCAAGAGTTATAATAACTCAGCCATATTCACTTAAGTAAGCGTAGGTACAATTTACCGGAAGGCTCTAGTCTGGAATGATGGTATAAATAACCAATTAGAATGCTAACGGGTCTTTAATTAAGCCTAAGCTTAGACCGGTTAATTATACGGTTCAAACGCACGATTAGGCGAAGACCGGAATAGAATGTGATTTAGACCCAACAAGTTCGGGGACTTGCTTAAAATGGCTATTTCATACACATTCTGGATTGTGAGATAAAACCGATAAGGTTTGACCCGTTTCGGCTAATTTATACAAACTAGTTACATAAACTGAACCGAACGCGTAATAAGCGTAATGGGTATTCATAAGAGCCATATACAGGTTTCCTAAGTTAATATGCTTCAAATATGTTGTGACATCAGTAAGATGTCTTTTATTATTGTCACACCCCGACCACGTAGGACAACGAAACGTGGCGGAAATGTCGGGGAGTGTTGCAACAGAATTAATTGTTTCAAATCCATGGCAATTGAAGTTTCGTTTTATTAATCAAACATGAGAGTTTACATTGTTTTAAACAAGAAACAAAGAGCACATAACATAAATTAACTAGTTCTTGTCTCGTTTTAAGTAACTAAGGCACAGGTCCGCCTAAGTATGTCTTGATAAGTCCTATGCATCATCTCCTGAAAACACATGTGAAAATAGGTACGTCAGCATAAAAATGCCTGTGAGATACATAGGTTTTGTGAAAACAGAATTCATGACTTATGTTTGAGAAAATGTTTAGTCATGAACCTTGTAATTTGCTTTGTCTTGTAAATCATTTGAAAAACGATAAGATCAGATGATATGTATAAATAAGAGAATAATGTATGGTTAAATGAATAACCATGTAAAATGAGTTTGTATAAGATAAGTTGTTTGTAAATCAATGTCTTGTGAAAAGTATGTTATTTGTATAAAATGTTATATGTCTCAAATTGAAATGATTCAAATAACGCTACAATATGTGATACCATACAAACACTTATATATAGGAAGTACCAGCGGCGTATCCACCGTGCTTGTATCATATTACACACGCCTCGTTACTTAAATCACTTACTCCAACCAAACCACCAAGATGTAATGTTTAACAATTGTAGAAATGTTTATGTATAGTCAAATGTCTATTGTCAAATGTAAATCATGTCAACAGATACAAATGGTTCACACGGTTCAATAGTTACAAACGGTTCATATAATCAAAGGGTTACGACGGTTCACATAGTCAAATGGTTACAACGGTTCAAAATGTAGTATAATGTGTTCATATGCTGGATGAGCATATGCAACAGAAATGCAATGTAAAACAATGTACTAAGTATGCACGTAATGGACATACATAGCATAAGTGTAATGTAAAACAATGTACTAAGTATGCACACAATGGGCGTACATAGCATGAAATGTATTGTAAAGTGATGTACTAAGTATGCACACAATGGGCATACATAGCATAAAATGTATTGTAAAGTGATGTACTAAGTATGCACACAATGGGCATACATAGCATAAAATGTATTGAAATCATGTACTATAAATGTACTAATAAACATAGCAAGTATATGATGTGAAAACAGGAAAACATGAAAGTAACAAGTAGGCACATGTGTTTCACCCCAAAACAGTTTGGAAAACAGTAAAAGAGAGGTCTATGTACTCACTTGAGATTGCTTAGTAGTCCTTGAGTAACAACTAAACAATGCTAGAGATCACGGATATCAAACGACACCTAATATAGGTAACTATGTTAATAAACCGGACCTAAATCGGAGGATTTAGATAGAATGAGGGTTCGTAAACCAAACGAGTATGGAGACTCGTATCATATGGTTTAACAAAGCCTACATACTAAATGAAACCTAACCTAAGTGCTTACGACCCATTACGACCCGTTTAGGTAGCTTATGCTACTTTACCGCGTCGTTCGCGTAAAACGCGTTCGGACCGCCTAACTAGTCCTATGACAAGTAGAATATGCCTTAACATGCCTAATATTGTCGCCAAATTAGTTTAGATGTCAAAATTTATGTAACATATGTTTATAATGAATTTTGGCATCAAAGGGGCACTACAAGAAAACTGGGTTTTTAGTACGCGCAAAAGCGTCCTAAAATGCTATTTTATAGGACCTTTCATTTAATAGGACCAACGGTAAAAGCGTTTCATGTAAAGGGGTCGTAATAAGTCCCGGAACTAAAAAAGTGTCCTAACATCTCAAATAAGATTATGAAACCAATTTTATGGTCGCGTAATATGTCTTTGAACAACCAAAATAGTGTCCTAATAAAAACATATTAGGACACTTTTACGATGTTCTAACATGTGCTTACATACTTTTAATCTTTTGATACACTTATAAGCGTCCTTAGAAATTAATTGATAGGACCCTTATGATGTAACATTATAGCTAATTTAGTACCAAGAAAAGGGTCCTAATATACCAAATAAGATTATGAAACCAATTTTATGGTCGCATAATATGTCTATATACAACTTAAATAACGTCCTAAAAAGAATATATTAGGACACTTTTACAATGTTTTAATATGTGATTACCTACTTTTAATCTTTTGATACACATACAAGCGTCCTTAAAAATTAATTTATAGGACCCTTATGATGTAACGTTATAGCTACTTTAATATCAAGAAAATGATCCTAATATCCCAAATAACATTTTAAAACCAATTTTATAAACAGACCATCAACATATAACATCCTAATAGTTATTGTATAACATCACACTAGTACATAAATGATCTAAAAATGAAAATAAAATATACAAAAATACAAAATTAAATTAAAACCATTATAAAATAACCCAAGAATATAAATTACAAAGGTTTAAAAGTAACACAAAATTACAAAAGTGCAAAGTAACACAAATACATACATCTTTAAAGATGAAAGTGATATACAATAACTTCCTGAACGAGTGTCTTCATACTTGCAACCCAAAATCAAGTATCATACTTGCAACCCAAAATCAACGTCTTCAATTCATACTTGCAACTGGAACCGTAGAAATAACCTAACAAAACATAACGTTACATTAATAAAACGAAGCTTTAAATATATATACGCAAGTCTAAATATGTATAAACTACAATATTTAAATTCAAACGTTAAAATTCTATCATACATGCAAGTTATAATGTATGCTTCCCCGCCATAGCTAGAGTTATCTCCATGGTTGCCAATAACTCTTCGCATAACTTCGAACTCGACCTTTTCCCTTTCATGGCCCTCTTCAATCTCTTCTCCTATATCAAGCAAACACGCTTTTAGTATATATATGTATATAGAATAGCTTATAGTATTGTTGATATGTATCATGAGAGTTATACCAAATCTAATATGTTGAGAGTGCTCTTACCTTGCTTTATGGTATCAGAGCATGATACCTAGCGTTTTGCGGTCTTCATCTATCTTCTACGACGACCTTATTACTTTTCCAATCCTACACAATTTTACTTTTCTATTTTGAATCTTTGTTCTTCTATCAACTCTCAAATTGCTTCCACACCTGCATCATCTTCAATAAGTGATACCGTCATGAATCGATCAAATACTCTACCTAACATTACAAATTTTCTTATAGTTAAGCTTGATTATCAGAATTTCTTGAATCGGAAACACCAAATGGTGACAATTCTTAAAACTTTAGGGCTATTACAATATTTAAAAAGGACATACCTTTTATACAAGAAACAAAAGCAACATGTCTATAAGCCCTTTTATACAAGAAAAAAAACATATTTGAAATAGTAATAATACATCTAACAAATCGAAGAACCATCAACCAGCTGCGTTGGTGTGTGTTGTTGATCATATGGAAAAACTCCACCAAAGTGCTAGAGAATAGCAGATTAATCACCATCTTGGATTAACAATTTCTACTTTTCCATGGCATAAATAGAAATCTTTGGTAAAATGGTTATCAAAGTTGGTGTTAATTAGCTTATTCTTTGCTAAGCTTATATTAGATTCGTGTAATTTGAAAAGGTAGCATCCTTCTATACAGTTTTAGACAATAACTCATATCGTATACATCAATTTACGAGTGTACCAACAGATATAAACAATAAGTTCCAATTTAAACCCTTAGATCCAACTTTGCAACTTAAGGACAGTAAAGAACCAACTTTGCCCTAAATTCCACATGATTCAGAGAATATAGATTTAATTTCAAAATGTTATGTCACATTAAGTTTCTTAACTTCAAAAACTAGAAACCTTAAATAAGTTCACTAAAAAGGGGTTTCACATTCCACTATATTAGAAAACTACCAACTGAAACGCTATATCCGTAATAGTGAGTCTTGTGAAAAACTACAAATTACGCTGGGATGGGTGAAGATCGATGAAATTGTGAGGGAACTTATAGTCATAAATAAAATATGTTCGATCATTTCAAAACATAAAAATGATTACTATAAATAAAACAAACCCTAACAAGATGACTGACTTCTTGCAAGAATTGACTGACAGGCGCAGGTACAGAGATTATCAGAGTCCGTTCGGTGGTTTGTAGTTGGAGAGAACGATTGTCTGGTGGTGTGTATTTGGAGGGTGAGTGGGAATGATTGGGTAGACAACATTCTCGTGAGTGGGTGAATTGGGTGGATGTAATTTTCAAGTTTTGGGAGAACATTGTGGAGGCAGATGGGATTGGGAGGGGAAATAGGGTGCAGGAATTTCCGGAAACGTTTTTGGGTGGGAAGGAAATAAAAATTGATTTGAAAATTTTGAGAGTAAAAATTTTGTAGCAGGAGGGAAGTTTGAAAACTAAATTTTAAAAGCTAGACCGTGGGTATGGTGGGGCGGGGGTTTGGGCATGAGTTGACACGTGGAGTTCGAGGCCCCCCCAGCCGAGTGACGTGTCCGTGGGGTATGGCGGGGCGTGGCTAGCCCGGCGTGGCATGGTCATGTGTATAAAAATAATAAAAAAAATCTAAAATAAAAACAATACACACAACATTTAAAAAAAAACCTACAATTTTATTAAAATTTCCTAAACATTATTACAAAATTCTACAAAAAAAATTACAAAATAAAAAAAAGCCTAAAAAGGATTACAAAATAAAAAAAAACCTAGAGCGTTAGATAGATTTCGAAAAGGGCAAGCTTGTCGAACGGCTTGCGCTCCTTGCCCCGGAAATGTTCGCCACCGCCACCCGGTCTTCGTGACTTATCTCACCGGCCGGGACGCTGTCGTAGTAGGCTTTGAAACGATCGAGCTTCGGTCGTAGCTCGCGCCATTTGTGTTGGCACGCGTTTAAAATGTGCCGGTCGTTTCCCATGTTATGCCGGTAGCTAGCAAAAGCTTCCGGCCAATAACGTGTCTCACCGGGTTGGCGGCCCTTCATTGCGTCAATGACGCTCGTGACAAGAGCTAGCTCTTCCTTGTGTGTTTGGGTGTTTGGGTTGGGGTAGCGGTGGACAGCCAACAAGTGTGTGTGGGTTGGGGTAGCCGGCCACATAGGATCGCTAGCCCGCCCCACGCCCGGCTTTAAACTCCCGCCCCTTGGGCCACGCCCAACCCCAGGCCCACCCGGGGTGGCGGCTTGGGCGTTTTCAGCCAACCCCCGCCCCATACCCCATAGTCTTAGGTCGTGGGGTATGGTGGGGCGTGGGTTGGGGGCATGGTGCGACACGTGGAGTATGGGGCAACCAAGACCAAAAGCCAATTTCAAAGAGGTATGGTGGGGCATGGGTGGGGTGGCATGGAAAAAAAGCCAATTTCAAAAGGCTAGTGCTCTTGGCCAATGAGGTTCCGCCATGTCATGTGGGTAGCCCCGCCCAACGCCCGGGCTGAAACCCCCGCCCAAGAGGCCACGTCGAAACCCAAGCCCACCCGGGGTGGTGACTTGGACGTTTATACCCAACCCACGCCCCAACCCCCGCCCCATACCTCATAGTCTTATGTCAATAATATTAAAACCTGCATTTTAGTAATTAAAACTTTAAATAGAAAACACTAAAATGTTGATTAAATATCATACATCGATCATTTAGGTATATATTGAATTTTGATATCTTGTATTTCCTAAGAATTTCCTAATATTATGTTTTATCATGCATTGTCTGACTTTGACTACGAATGACATATTTAGATCATCATTAACCAATTATGGATGTAATTAACTAACTAACTACCTATTTGGGTGTAAACGAGTCAAGCTATTCGTGAGATAATAGATGAAGATGCCCTGAATCGCTGATGAGTGATGATAGCCTGATGAAGATGATGATGTTCACCCGTGGTTTTTCTATACAAACCCTAATGACCCGTATGACCCGCGCTTTTAATTTAATTAACCCAACTTGACCCGTGAATAAAAGTCTTAAGTTTTTAAGTGACTCATTTCAACCTCTTATTTATTTTTTTTTAACCCAAAACAACCCATTGTAGTTTTTAAAAGGGTTAAAATGACCCATTTAATAGCTTCTGGGTCAGGATTGCCCCCTCTACTTATAAGGCCCAATACATATCACGCTTATAAGAACGTAAAAGTTACGATATTAAAATTGCCCATAACCTTTTTTTGTTGCTAAACATCATCAATGTAAATAGGGGTGTTAATGAGTCGAGTCAAGCCTGAGCTCGTCTCGTTTAATTTGCAGAGAGCTCGAGCTCAGCTAGTTTCGATATTTATTTCTAAAGCTCGAGCTCGGCTCATGAGTAGTTTTTCAAGCTCGGGCTCCTCTCGTTTATTATTTATTAATCAAAACCGGCCACCACCACCACTCACCGGCCACCACCACCACCTCACACCACCACCACCACCGCCGGCCACCACCGCTGTCGGCCACAAACACCGGCCACCACCACCGCCGGCCACCACCACCACCACTCACCATCACCTCTCACCACCACCACCACCGCCGGCCACCACCACTACTCACCACCACCACCTGCCACCACTCACCGGCCACCACCACCGGCCACCACCACCACCACGAATCACCACCACCACCACTCACCACCACCACTCACCGGCCACCACCACTACTCACCACCACCACCACCACCACTCACCACCACCACTCACCGACCACCACCACCACCATCACTCACCGACCACCACCACCTCTCACCACCACCACTCACTAGCCACCACCACTGCCGGCCACCAACACCAGCCACTACCACCGCCGACCACCACCACCACTCACCATCACCTCTCACCACCACCACCACCGCCGGCAACCACCACCGGCCACCACCACTACTCACCACCACCACCGGCCACCACCACTACTCACCACCACCGGCCTCCACCACCACTCACCGGCCAACACCACTACTCACCACCACCACTACTCACCACCACCACTCACCGGCCACCACCACTACTCACCACCACCACTCACCGACCACCACTACTACTCACCACCACTCACCACCACCACTCACCGGCCACCACCACCGGCCACCACCACTACTCACCACCACCACCACTCACCGGCATCACTCACCGGCCACCACCACCACTCACCGGCCACCACCACCTCTCACCACCACCTCTTACCACCACTCACCACCACCACTCACCGGCCATGATTAAGCGGGTCAATAACCTAGTGTTATTATAAAACTCTAGCGAATAAATGTGTGATAAAACTTATGTTGTACGACTCAAATATCAAGTGTCCTATTACGGTGTATTATAATAACACCATAATGATTAAGCGTTCTATAAAGGTTAAAGTTATAAGACCCTAGTGTCAAGTGTCCTATTAAGTTATATTATAATAGAACTCTGCGAATAAGCATCCTATAAAACTGATGTTTTATGACTCAAATATCAGGTGTGCTATTAAAGTGTATCATAATAACACCACAATGATTAAGCGTCCTATAAAGGTTAAATTTATAAGACCCAAGTGTCAAGTGTCTTTTTAAGTTATATTATAATAAAACTCAAGCGAATAAGCTTCCTATAAAACTAATGTTTTATGACTCAAATATCAAGTGTCCTATTATGGTGTATTATAATAACACCACAAAGATTAAGCGTCCTATAAAGTTTAAAGTTATAAGACCCAAGTGTCAAGTGTCTTATTAAGTTAAGTTCTAATATGACTTCGATTAGAAAGGGTCCTATAACACTGAATATCTATGAGTTAACTACAACGTGTCCTATTAAGTTATGTTATAATAGGACCCCAGCTGATCAAGTGTCCTAATATGGTACCATATAATGGGACACTAACAATTAAATGTCTTATAAAGTACTTTATTAGGATCTACATTTTAAGTGTCCTATTAAATTATATGATAATAGGACCACAAAAAATCATCCATCCTATTAAATAGTTTTTTAGGACACCGGTTTAGTAGAGTATATTATAAAAAGACCCCAAAAGTTCATTAGTCCTATTAAATAGTTTTTTAAGACCCTCTTTTACAAGCGTCCCACAGAAAAGGTCCTAAAAAGCCATTTTTGTTGTAGTGGGGTATTTTGGTAATTTACCTAATGCATATAAACTACCTATCATTCAACTACTTAAACGTCGTGACCATAGGGTATAACCTCGGAAGGTTATTCCCTACCTACTATGGTCACCTAATGTATTTGGTCGGATCCTAATGATCGACCAAATGGGTCGGGTTCGAAGGTATAAGCGATTTACTAGATCGCTTACCCTTACGACCCTAGACAACGTGGTAATCAGTAGGCATAGTCACAAGGGACTATAACCATCGTGATTACAATCACGTTGCGAAGTTCAAACGAACTTCGCATTGACCATAAACTGGTCAACGCAGAAAGTCAAACAAAGTTTGACTTTCGGACTCGAAAAGCAATAAAAGAACGAAGGAATACTTACGAAGGGTCCCCGAATGCTAATCTTGATTCAAGTAGCTCAGGTATGAAACAAAGGTTTCAACTTAGAGCTTCTCAAATCAGATTCTAGTGGGTTTTGCAATGGCATGGGTTGGGTATTTATAGATTTCGGTTCACTGTTAAGATCGTTTCTTGAATAACGTGATCGAATCTCGTGCGTACACTTGTCGGAATGTTATGGTAGCTCATTTTGCCCTCACCACAAGAGTTTGACAAGTGGCATTGGCCTTTGGGGGGTTTGAAAGGCTGTTAACAGCTGTTAAAAACATTGAATCTGGTCTGGTAGACTGACGCGGGCCGCGTAAGGTATCACCTTGGGTTTACGCGGGCCGCCTGAAGTCCTGATCAGAAGCCAAGTTTCAAAAATGACAGTTTAGGTCCGTGTTGTGGTTTAAAGCCATTTCCGACACGTTTAAGTCCCGTTAAGCCAACGTTAAGGCCCTAAAATGATTCCTAAACATTGTGGACATGAAACATGCTCAAAAATATGTCGGATGTCAGTTCGTTTGGTCGTACGATCGCGATGTTCGCTTAATTACGACGGAATGCGCATAAGCGCGAAAAACGATCCAAATGACGCGACGAATGGATTTTTCTTATGCCAAACACTAAAATAAAATATTTTAGTGCTTACATAAATTTTTGGATGTCCGGATGTATTCAGAACGTAAGTTATGCGCGAAAGGGCAAACTTGTGCACTTTTTGACGCTTTTAGTCCCTGAATGACCCAAAATTTATTTTAGCACACCGAACCCCTCAAAGCCTATTTCTAAGCTATGTAAAGGATATTTATGGTATGTTTAACTTATGGCCATGTTCCAGAATGTCTGTTACAGTTCAAATTGGCATACTTTCACAGTTTGTCAAATTTAGTCCCTGTAGGCGAATTAACTTGTTTTTGCCATACCAAAGCCTTCAAAACTTATTTCTAAGTTATGTAAAGGTTATTTAAGGTATGTTAAGTATATTTCACTCTTCCGGAGTGTTCGTTGCATTAAACTGGTTATATTTACGCATCAGTGCGCGTATAACTTTCCAGAAAGCGATTTAGAGCTTGAAATCGAACAAGAGTTGATATGTGCAAAAGATACACATATTTATACAGATCCCAAGTATGAAATACAATATTTCATTGGCTTGGTATTTGTTTGAAGGTCGCAGTGACCCAGGTGTCACAGTCTCCCCTACTTTAGGAAATTTCGTCTCGAAATTTATTCGTAGGAGTCTATCTGTGACTTTATGTCAAATAACCACCAGAGATATGCAAGGCATAATCCTGTCATTTCCTTACCAGACATTCTTCAGAACGAAAATGAACTTACGGAGTCATTTTTAACGGGTGCTTCATCCGAAATGGAAATGAAAAGGATAAACAAAGAGGATATTCATTTCCTCAACGGACAATCTTCAGAAACGAAAATGAACAAACGGAGCCATTTTCAACGGTTGCTTCCTCAAAAATGGAAATGAAAAGGATAAACAAACGGATATTCATTTCCTCAACGGACAATCTTCAGAAACGAAAATGAACAAACGGAGTCATTTTCAACGGTTTCTTCCTCAAAAATGGAAATGAAAAGGATAAACAAACAGATATTCATTTCCTCAACGGACAATCTTCAGAAACGAAAATGAACAAACGGAGTCATTTTCAACGGGTGCTTCCTCAGAAATGGAAATGAAAATGATAGACAAACGGATATTTATTTCCTCAACGGACAATCTTCAGAAACGAAAATGAACTTACGGAGTCATTTTTCAACGGTTGCTTCCTCAGAAACGGAAATGAAAAAAAGATAATCAAACGGATATTCATTTCCTCAAGGGACAAATCTTCAGAAACGAAAATGAACAAACGGAGTCATTTTCAACGGGTGCTTCCTCAGAAACGGAAATGAATAGAGTTAACTTCAAGGCACATGACAAAGCTCGCTGTGGTTTCTGTGCACTAAATTCCATAATTATGTATGCATCCATAATTACGTAATTCCTTGCACAGTCCGCACAGTTTGTCTTGTAATGTTTAGGGGAGGAAAATCAAATCTGTGATGAGGGTGACTAGACTACCATAGGGTCCTTTTAATTAGATCAACAGATGATCTTATTAATTAGGCCACCAAGGAGTCCTTTCAGCTATATCATCACATGATGTTCCTAACCAGATTTTTGGATCAACCTGTTTAACTAGACCACTCAAGGGGTCTAATTATGGAGTAGTACTTTATAATCCAAGGGACTTAACTACAACGTAGTAGTCCATTTAGGATTTTATGTAGTACCTTTGGGTATCCTACTACGAATCCCTCATATGAAGATACGAAAGGTTCTACGAGGATTTGGATAACAAAACTTGGATTACACAAAAACATATAAAGGAACACATAAGCACATAATCACATAGTTGTTTAACTTGATTATTAATTTGTTATTAACTTGTTATCGATTGAAAATGGATATGGAAACCAGTCGATGGACTTCAATGTCCTCTGGGATCTATCTGAAAAGATAGGAAGATCTCCCAAAAATTCAATTTTGTTTTCAAAGAAACGTAATATTCGAATTAAGGAACACAACAATTTTAGGATTTACGGAAATGTCCTTAAGTACCCTTATTAAGGATTTATAGTGGTACTTTGGGTATTCGTCTCGTGTTGTAACTTGCGCCTTGTACTTTGTTTCCTTAGAACAAACGGGTAGTTAGGAATTTCGTGGAAACGCAAGAGATCATAAGATGGAAAAATTTTGGGGGTAGTTTGCTTTACAAGGAATACGATTCCTTGATTGTCGGTATTGTAAGAGATGCGTTGTTTATACATACAACCACATAAATACATTGCAATGTAAATAAAAGATTTATTTATAAACAATGATAACAACTGTTTCTTAGATCTTGACAACAAAAGAGAATAATACATAAGGATTGATTATTTCTAAACAGCGTTGTCTTCCATTCGGTCAGATGCTCATCCCTGTGCTGGATTTGCATTAGCAAGTTTTGGGCAATTTCTTCGGAAGTGACCCATCTCGCCACAGTTGAAACAAGAACCTGGTAGAAAACGACCTTGAGCGGTATTGTTGCCAGCTTGGTTTGGTGCAGCTACAGCTGGGCAGACTCTTGTTGTATGGCCTATAAGTCCACAAGTTTGGCATTTGCGGCACTTTACATTGGCATGATTATGGAGGCTACATTGGTTGCACAAGGGTGCAGTTCCATTGTATGGATTCCTAGCAGGGGGTTGAGCTGGTTGGTTGGGGACGGATTGATCATTGTGAGTAACCATGGCGAAGTTCTGAGAAGCCTTTCGCTTCTTTGACCTCTTAGGGGATCCAGTCTGTTCATCCATGGTCTTTGATTCCTCGATTGGGTTCGATTCCTCGACTGGTTTCTTGTCACCTTTTCGGAAAAGTTTACCTTTCCTGATCTTTGATTCAGTCAAGGTTGCAGATAGCTCAATGGCCTGTCTAACTGTAGTAGGGTTGCTACCAGTCACAATGTCTTGTAGTGAGTCAGGGAGGCCATCAATGTACTTTTCGATTGCCTTATCCAAAGGCGTGACCATGGTAGGACACAACAGGCTCAGCTCCTCATATCGATCAGTGTATGCTCGATGTTCAACGTTGTCTTGCTCAAGATTGTCGAATTCCCTTTCCAAGGCCCTGATCTCGTGACGAGGACAGAATTCCTTCATCATAAGGGCCCTAAGTTCAGCCCATGTCTGTGCTAGAGCAACTTCTGCACCACGATCTCTCATAACCCCGTTCCACCACGTAAGGGCCCTCTTCTGGAACACACTCGAAGAAAACTCGACCTTGCGATTGTCAGGACACTGCACGTGGCGGAAAGTATTCTCAATGCTCTCGAACCATTGAAGAAGCCTAGTCGCTCCCTCAGAACCACTAAACTTGAGTGGTTTAGCCGAGTTAAAACTCTTGAAATTGCATGGACCATTGTTGTTGTTGGCTTGGTTCCATTGAGCAAAGAGGTTTGGGAATTGAGCAGCCATTTGCTGCGCAATGATTTCTGCCAGTTCGGCAGTCGCTATCTGGTTTTCGCGTCCAGGAGGCATTCTAAAAGAGGAAACATGAAAGGAAACGAGTGAGAGAATTAGACGAAAAGAATGAGATGAAACAAATCTGATGAAAGCAAGGATAGTGGTCATTTGTTTGTTACTACAAAGCAACAAACGACCCCGGTGATTAATCAAAGTAAATAGGTCAAAAATAATGTATCGCGAAGACATGCTCGCCTATAAGTGGACACTCACCCCAA
Source organism: Helianthus tuberosus (assembly GCA_030545235.1). NCBI lineage: Eukaryota > Viridiplantae > Streptophyta > Magnoliopsida > Asterales > Asteraceae > Helianthus > Helianthus tuberosus. Next base: position 2,294,972 of record JARYGA010046105.1, read on the forward strand.
GAGTTCCCAGGTAAGAGTCACGGTGGTGGTGTGTCTCCGACGAGCTCCGTTAGATTTGGTGGTGATGATTGTGGCAGTGATGTTGGTGGAGGTGGAGTTGAAGGGGATGGCGGCGGTTGTGGTGGGGAGTGGTGACAGTGGCTGTGAAGGTGGAGGTGAAGGGTATGGCGGCGGTTGTGGTGGGGAGTGGTGACAGTGGTTGTGAAGGTGGAGGTGAAGGGTATGGCGGCGGTGGTGGTGCATCTCCTCCGTAGATGGAGGGAGAAGAGAGAGAGAAGAGAGCGAGAGAGAGTGAGGGAGGAAGAGAAAGAGTGCAGTGGTTTTAATTTAATATATTTTCTATTTTTACAAAATAGTCCCAATCTATATATTAGTTACACAATAGCCCCTTAAATGGTGAAATTACAATAGTACCCTCATGTGCCTTGCACATGATCAGTTTTAACCAATTGTAGAAATGTTTATGTATAGTCAAATGTCTATTGTCAAATGTAAATCATGTCAACAGATACAAATGGTTCACACGGTTCAATAGTTACAAACGGTTCATATAATCAAAGGGTTACGACGGTTCACATAGTCAAATGGTTACAACGGTTCAAAATGTAGTATAATGTGTTCATATGCTGGATGAGCATATGCAACAGAAATGCAATGTAAAACAATGTACTAAGTATGCACGTAATGGACATACATAGCATAAGTGTAATGTAAAACAATGTACTAAGTATGCACACAATGGGCGTACATAGCATGAAATGTATTGTAAAGTGATGTACTAAGTATGCACACAATGGGCATACATAGCATAAAATGTATTGTAAAGTGATATACTAAGTATGCACACAATGGGCATACATAGCATAAAATGTATTGAAATCATGTACTATAAATGTACTAATAAACATAGCAAGTATATGATGTGAAAACAGGAAAACATGAAAGTAACAAGTAGGCACATGTGTTTCACCCCAAAACAGTTTGGAAAACAGTAAAAGAGGGGTCTATGTACTCACTTGAGATTGCTTAGTAGTCCTTGAGTAACAACCAAACAATGCTAGAGATCACGGATATCAAACGGCACCTAATATAGGTAACTATGTTAATAAACCGGACCTAAATCGGAGGATTTAGATAGAATGAGGGTTCGTAAACCAAACGAGTATGGAGACTCGTATCATATGGTTTAACAAAGCCTACATACTAAATTAAACCTAACCTAAGTGCTTACGACCCATTACGACCCGTTTAGGTAGCTTATGCTACTTTAACGCGTCGTTCGCGTAAAACGCGTTCGGACCGCCTAACTAGTCCTATGACAAGTAGAATATGCCTTAACATGCCTAATATTGTCGCCAAATTAGTTTAGATGGCAAAATTTATGTCACATATGTTTATAATGAATTTTGGCATCAAAGGGGTATTTTGGTAATTTACCTAATGCATATAAACTACCTATCATACAACTACTTAAACGTCGTGACCATAGGGTATAACCTCGGAAGGTTATTCCCTACCTACTATGGTCACCTAATGTATTTGGTCGGATCTTAATGATCGACCAAATGGGTCGGGTTCGAAGGTATAAGCGATTTACTAGATCGCTTACCCTTACGACCCTAGACAACGTGGTAATCAGTAGGCATAGTCACAAGGGACTATAACCATCGTGATTACAATCACGTTGCGAAGTTCAAACGAACTTTGCATTGACCATAAACTGGTCAACGCAGAAAGTCAAACAAAGTTTGACTTTCGGACTCGAAAAGCAATAAAAGAACGAAGGAATACTTACGAAGGGTCCCCGAATGCTAATCTTGATTCAAGTAGCTCAGGTATGAAACAAAGGTTTCAACTTAGAGCTTCTCAAATCAGATTCTAGTGGGTTTTGCAATGGCATGGGTTAGGTATTTATAGATTTCGATTCACCGTTAAGATCGTTTCTTGAATAACGTGATCGAATCTCGTGCGTACACTTGTCGGAATGTTGTGGTAGCTCATTTTGCCCCCACCACAAGAGTTTGACAAGTGACATTGGCCTTTGGGGGGTTTGAAAGGTTGTTAACAGCTGTTAAAAACATTGAATCTGGTCTGGTAGACTGACGCGGGCCGTGTAAGGTTTCACCTTGGGTTTACGCGGGGCGCCTGAAGTCCTGATCAGAAGCCAAGTTTCAAAAATGACAGTTTAGGTCCCTGTTGTGGTTTAAAGCCATTTCCGACACGTTTAAGGCCCGTTAAGCCAACGTTAAGGCCCTAAAATGATTCCTAAACATTGTGGACATGAAACATGCTCAAAAATATGTCGGATGTCAGTTCGTTTGGTCGTACGATCGTGATGTTCGCTTAATTACGACCGAAAGCGCATAAGAGCGAAAAACGATCCAAATGACGCGACGAATGGATTTTTCTTATGCCAAACACTAAAATAAAATATTTTAGTACTTACATAAATTTTTGGATGTCCGGATGTATTCAGAACGTAAGTTATGCGCGAAAGTGCAAACTTGTGCACTTTTTGACGCTTTTAGTCCCTGAATGACCCAAAAGTTTATTTTAGCACACCGAACCCCTCAAAGCCTATTTCTAAGCTATGTAAAGGATATTTATGGTATGTTTAACTTATGGCCATGTTCCGGAATGTCTGTTACAGTTCAAATTGGCATACTTTCGTAGTTTGTCAAATTTAGTCCCTGTAGGCGAATTAACTTGTTTTTGCCATACCAAAGCCTTCAAAACTTATTTATAAGTTATGTAAAGGTTATTTAAGGTATGTTAAGTATATTTCACTATTCCGGAGTGTTCGTTGCATTAAACTGGTTATATTTACGTATCAGTGCGCGTATAACCTTCCAGAAAGCGATTTAGAGCTTGAAATCGAACAAGAGTTGATATGTGCAAAAGATACACATATTTATACATATCCCAAGTATGAAATACAATATTTCATTGGCTTGGTATTTGTTTGAAGGTTGCAGTGACCCAGGTGTCACAATTATGCCCGAAACGAATTTAAACACAAACTATGCCTCGTAGGGGTAGTTTGGTCATTTTCAAGGTTATAAAAGAAACTAAGTATTAACCTGAGTTACAGGTCTGATTTAATTAGCAAAGATACTCAATTTACTAAGTTATATCAGTAGGGTAAAGTATATATGTGAAATTTATCAATTATAACCAAACTATGCACCGTAGGGGCATTTTGGTAATTTCACATAAGCCGAAAAGCTCAAAACTGAAGTCTGAGTTAAACAACCTTTGCTTACTGTTAAAACATTATAATTTACCTCAAATATCAGTAGGTATCACCCTTTGTATGTTTAAAAATAGTCTTAGTACATACTATGCGCTAAAAACGCTTAATAAGGCGATTAGAAGCCATTTACGGGTTTGATACATAAAGCTGATATTTTTATTATTCCAAAAGGCTTAAAATAATTTATTTATCATATCTAATTAGTAGCAAAAGGTTTGGAGTCGTTTAGATATGTAAAACTCATTGTATAGCCTGTAAGGGCAAAACCGACAATTACCGGATTAAGCCTATGACTATAAGTTATGCTCAGCCTAAAATTAATTAAAAATCTTCAAAAATCCAAAAATAATATATTACATCAGTGGGTATTAATTTTGATATCAAAAAGTAGGTTTAGATAGGCTATACGTTAATTACGCACATAAAGCTTCTTAATTACGCTAATGAGCATAACTCTCAATCTACACCTCAAACTGATGTCAAACTTTGCATACAAGTTTATATATCAGTAACTAAGGTTTCTACACTTTTACATTTTCACAAATCACGTTTTAAGGTGAAAAGGGCATAATGGTCAACATATGAGCAATTAACGGAATCATGCGTATTAATTGGTTAACTAATGAACCATGGTGTATAATCACAGAGGGTTATACTAGCATGTAACCTGGTCCAAATAGAGCTCTAAGGTATTTCTAAATCATACCAAAACGGGTCAGAACTGAAGTCAAAGCAAAGGTCAAAGCTTTGCGACTTTCGGTTCCGAACCGGGTCTAAACAGTAAATTGTCGGGTTGAACATGTTTAGACATGTTCTTACACTAATTACCAAGTTATATTAATGATCAAACAGGTTGTATGTGTTCTACATTGCTAATCATGCATAAATTAGAAACTAAGTATCCTGTTGACTTTTTATTAACAAGTTTGACCCGACATTTGACCTAGTTAGAGTGGGAATCAGGGGGAACCCTTTTAAGGGTTTATTACCCACATAATTACCAACTTATAACTACTTTCACTTCGACTAATCACTGGACTAACAATGATTAATCGTTAAGTCAACCGTTAATTACGACGGTTTGACTTTTAAGCTAAAACTAAGTAAAAACTTAACTAAGAAAGGTTAAGTAAACTTACTGAAGTCCTATGCACAAATTATGATCACTTGAGTCTGCTTTGGAGCTCCAAGAATGATCAGAAGTGCAAGAGAAAGGTGTGAAGAATGAGTTGCAACTTCATGGCCTTTTATAGTGCCTTAATCACCATGGATTGTTGACACATAGGTCTACAACTGACCACAACTCATCCACAAGTGTCCCTAAGTGTCTAGGGGTTGTTTAGGGGTCAAGAAATATGTGGAAAATAGGTTAAAAGTCGAATACAAAGGCAAAGGCAGACAAGAATCCAATAAAATCGCAACAGACTACCCCTCGCGTGGCGCGAAGACCCCCCCCAGGGGCCTCGCGTGGCGCGACGCCCTAACTGGCCAAATCTGAATTTTTGATTTTTTGCGTTTTGATCCTTGGCTCTTCAAGACTTTGCTACGACATTATTTCTTGCACTTTGAACCCTTCAAATTGACTTATAAGGGCCTTAAGACATATACCCAATTTGTTTAGTCCTCGGTTAACCTTATCGTCACCCGAAAAGTCCTAAAGTTCATCGTTGACGCTTTTAACCCTTCGCATACGAATTTGATCATAACTTTCTCATACGATAACGAAACTTTACGAAATTTATATCGTGCATTCTAGTGAGCATAAATAATCGTTACAAAGCTTTGGGTTTGCTAAAAGGTCACTCAGAGGTATAACTTAAATATGTTGACACATTTAACCCCTGTAGTTTGTAATCTCTCACTTTCTTTCATATTTAGCTTCGTATGATCCATGATTTATTCGTTTGAAGATATGAGCATCATGTAGGGTTAATGTAAAGTATATTTATTCTCTGTTGACATTTTGAACTCGTTTTTTCACATACTTTCCATGTTTGTCAACTTTAGTCCTTCTAGAACGTTCTTTCACACGTTCAAACCTGTGACACGTGTCAACACATTATAGGACGCGAATTTTCGAGGTGTTACAAACCTCCATCACCACCACCTTTCACCGCCACCAGCACCCTCCACCGCCACCAACACCCTCCACCAGCACCCTCCACCGCCACCTGCACTGCTACTTGCATCAAAAACCCCCAAAAATCAAAAACCTAAATTCCAAATCAAAAACCTCCAAAAATCCCCAAAACAAAAAATATAAAAAACCCCGAACAAGCATTGATGATCAAGATAAACCTGTAACAAAAACCCCCATTTTTCCATCTTTCCCTCCTCCTCTCTAAACCCCGGTCATCGACGCAGCGGGAGATCAGAGGGAACATAGAGAGAAAGAGAGAGGGAGAGAGAAGACGGAAAAGGGTAGTGCCGTCTGCAGCGGCGGCGGTGATTGTGGCGGTGATGATGATAAACTGATGATGATGACGGATAACCGACGGTGGTGGTGTGTCTCCGACGAGCTCCGGTTAGTGAGCCAGGTGTGTTATTTTTATTTCTTTTACTCAGATCCGACGGTGGTGGTGTGTCTCCGACGAGCTCCGTTAGATTTGGTGGTGATGATTGTGGCAGTGATGTTGGTGGAGGTGGAGTTGAAGGGGATGGCGGCGGTTGTGGTGGGGAGTGGTGACAGTGGCTGTGAAGGTGGAGGTGAAGGGTATGGCGGCGGTTGTGGTGGGGAGTGGTGACAGTGGCTGTGAAGGTGGAGGTGAAGGGTATGGCGGCGGTGGTGGTGCATCTCCTCCGTAGATGGAGAGAGAAGAGAGAGAGAAGAGAGCGAGAGAGAGTGAGGGAGGAAGAGAGAGAGAGTGCAGTGGTTTTAATTTAATATATTTTCTATTTTTACAAAATAGTCCCAATCTATATATTAGTTACACAATAGCCCCTTAAATGGTGAAATTACAATAGTACCCTCATGTGCCTTGCACATGATCAATTTTAACCAAAAAATCTAACTTGGTTTGGCCTAAAGGACATAACGTGCAAGATTTGCAAACATTACGGACAAAACTCATCAATTTTAAAGACAAAGGACAGCGCCTGCAATTTGGGACATACATAAAGGACAAAACTTGTAATTTACTCATATATTAATAATCGAACAACTCTATGACTCCAGGTGTAAACGACCCTAGCGTAAGCTAATTTACGCTCAAGCTCGACTAATTCAATTAACTTGAGCTCGAGCTCGGGCCATGGGTAGTTATTTAAGCTTAAGCTCGGCAACAACTTGACTCGCTAATTATTTATTTATTTTTGTACTTTGTATATATTTTACTAATAACTTTTACATATAACATAATATATGTTATTTATAAGCAATAATATTATTATATAATAACTTTTACATATATCATAAATTTATAAGCAATAATATTATTATATAAATACTAGACTCGTTTAAGCGGGATAAAAATGAAGCTCGGACTCTGTTGGTTTATTAAAAAAAAACTTAGTTTTAGGCTCGAGCTCGTTTAATTTCGGCCATATTCGAGCTTTTAGCAAAAACATCTCTAGTAACTCACAAGCGGCTTGACTAGTAGAGCAACCGGTCTTTTGTATAAACAGGGTATAGCTAGATAACAATGGAAGTAAATACGTAACCAAATAGTCATGAAAGCAAAATAAATAAAAATATGAGTAAATTACGTTTTTGGCCCCTGTGGTTATATCACTTTTACGTTTTTGCACTTTACTCTAAAAACGTAATTTACTCTAAAAACGTAATTTACTCTAAAAATACTAATGCAATCATATCTACGGGGAAGGTTCAAATGAAAACCACTAGTTATTGTGAAAACTCGAAAACTAATTAAAAAAGCCAAAAAAACATACCAATTTTTTTTTTTCATACCAATTTTCGCAACTTTTTATATATAAAAAAAATTAAAAAAAAAAAACAATTTTTTTTGTAGTGCACATGTGTAATACTACACGTGTACTACAAATTTTTTTTTATTTTTTTTTTGAAAAAAAGTTTTTTTTATATAAAAAATTTCGATTTTTAATAAAAAAAATTGTAAAAAAAAAGTTGGGGTGTTTTTTAGGCTTTTTTAAGTTAGTTTTCGAGTTTTCACAATAAAAGTGGTTTTCATTTGAACCTTCCCCTCATATCTATTATCTGTTATCTTTTATTATCTATAATAAATGAAAGAATTTGAGCTGATTTGACACAATATTAGAGCTTCCTCGATATGGTTTTTTGAGTTTTTATTTTCATCAGTGAAGCCCCGTTTTACTAATCCGACCCGTTTTATGACCCGAGTATATAAGCAATTTAAAAAACCTAAATTGCTCTGTCGCCTCATCCTTTTCCTTCACCTGAAACCTTCATTTCGCCTGAATCTTCTAGAATCTAAGAGGTTCCACAATCTAAATGATTCACCATCAAACCATGGGGTATGGAATGGATAGTCCCCAAAGGGACAATCCGTCACGTAGGCGCCAACTAAGCAAAGGTGGAGGACCATCCCCTTGGGGACTACCCAAGGGTGGGGTGGATGGTCCTCTCCTATTTTTTTTTATTATTATTTTTTATTTATTTAATTAATTAAAACAAAGTAAATAAAAATAAAAAAACTTACATTTAAATAAAAAGCTAAAGTTACATTTAAATAAAACCTAAAAAAAACAACACACTTAAAAAAACCTAAAGTTACATTTAAATAAAAACTAAAAAAAAACACACTTAAAAAACTAAAAAAAAAACACCCTTTCCCTTTGTATTTTTCTTTTTTGAAGGTTGAGGTTGCGTTTCTGGCACAACCTCTACGTCATCATCTTCTTCCTCGATTTATGTTGGACGTGCTTGTGGCGGTGGTTGATATGGCATATTTAGCGGGTTTTGCATTAGCTGCTGCATTTGACATGGCATGTTGAATGTTTGTGGGTTTGGTTGCATTTGCATTTGGTTGAACGGAATGTTGGGTTGTTGCATAGAGTATTGGTTTCGTTGGTTGAAAGCGTTGGGCATTTGTTAGTAACCCGCAAAAGAGTTTTCCATGACGGGTGTGTAGCCGGGTGACGAAAACGGGAGTGATTGAGTTGGGATTATTTGGGTTGTAGGGATCCATAATTTTTTTTTAAGGTTGGGAGATAATTTTTTATAAAAATGAGGTGAAAAGTGGAGGTTTTTGGTAAAAAAAAAATGGGGTGAAAAGATTGAATATATAGTGGTGGGGGTGATTTTTTTTTTTTATAAAAATGGGATGTTACCGTTGAGGGGGGCCCACTTTTTCAAACCTTTCTTCCGTCTCCAACGTCTCCTAGATGACGTGGGCGCCACGACGGGCCCCATGGGGGCGGTGTGGGACGATCCAGGACGAGGGAGACGGGCCGGAGACGAGGCCCATACCTCATGGTCTCATCATCCTCCCGATTTCTTCTCTCAATGATTCAAGAGATTCCATAGGTTTGGTATTGGAACTTAACTATTTTTGCCAAACCCTAAAATCAATGGATTCAGATTGATGAATCTTCGCTTGAAATGATGACCCATTAGATTAAAAACAACCAGAATCTACCTATAATATTTAACAAGTCTAAAACGCCACCTCTAAAGTCTAAACTGATAAGTGAATATTTACTTTACCTAGGGGGGTGGTCATCACTCATCACTCACTAATCACTCACAACACCCAATCAAGTTCCGTCATGTAATCAACCATTTTTCATCACTTACAATCTTTTTTAGTGGCAATGGTCATCACTCACAACACCCAACAATAAACCCTCACACCCCCTCACGTCCATCCATTTTTCACGCGTGAAAAAATTCACGGACTCAATCCCATCACTCGTTGAACTTCATGGTGGCGGTGGAATTTGATAAGCTTCCACGCGTGATGATTGCCCCATCACGCACCACCCCCACTGGCCTTACAGCAACTCATTTTCAAGAAAAACAACGGGATCAGGGTCTCTAATTGCAGTTTTTAGAAGTCCACGAGCATCTTAGGATGAGTAAGGTACCAGCACCTTCAAACCAGGGACTGACCCGTACCATGCACCATAACATGTATCGCAAATGCAAGCATAAAGTCATTATAATTCTTTATGTTTATTTCTTGGAGGATAAAAAAAACAAATGTAGAGAAGTGGTAAAAAATTGTAAAAAAAAGGTAGCATTTATAAGGTATAAAAAAGAATTTGTTTTAAATAAACTAGACGTTGGCTAACGGCTACCCCAAACGGTCCACTTTCATTCATCAATCCTAGACAGCTAGCTCAGACCGCCCTTCCGCCCAATGTCGGGCTTAAAAGCCACGCTAGCGGGGTAACGCCGTGACCAACGCTGGCACGGTGTGGGTTAGCCAACGTTGCCTGACATCCCCTGCCCCATAAAACGCCCCACTCCCACTACTCTAACAACAGATAAATAGTGCATCATTATTGAATAAAACACAATATGTATCCTTTACACTTTTCTTTTAATTATTTATTTGTTCAATAAATTAACGCAATTTATTTTTATGGTCGACTTTAATTTAATATATTCCCTTGTATGTAAAGTAATAACTATTGAAATCCTCCTCATAATACGACGAAGATTTAGTTTTGATTGATATCAGTTTAAATTACACTAATAACACTAAAATGTGATGTTTATGTCTACCAATCATCTCTCCATTTTATACCACGCATGATAGTGGAAATGTAGTTGTTGTATATATGAAAAGTAGGTTATAAACCCGTGTATTACACAGGTTAAATAAATAAATTTTATATACCTAAATAATAAAACAATATATCTTTAAAAACCTCCTTTATTGCACGGGTTGAATAAATATAATTTTATATATTAAATAATAAAAAGTTATATCTATAAGAACCATATTGTACGGGTTGAATAAATGTAATTTTATAAACAAATAAAAAAGTTATATCTTTAAAACCACGTGTATTAGACGGGTTGAATAAATGTAATATTGTTTACCAAATAATAAAATAATACATCTTTAAAAAACCTCATTTATTACACGGTTTGAATAAATGTAATTTTATATACCAAATAATAAAAAAAGTTATATTTTTAAAAATATGTGTATTACACGGTTTGAATAAATATAATTTTCAATACTAAATAATAAAAAATATATATATTCCCTTAAAAAACCCCGTGTATTGTACGAATTGAATAAATCTAATTTTATATATCAAATGATAAAAAGTTATATCTTAAAAAAACCTCATATATTACACTGGTCGAGTAAATGTAATTTTGTATAGTGAAAATAAAAATATTTAATATATTAATACAAAGTTTGGTTTTCGTGACAAATAATTTGTTTTATTTAAAAATATTTTAATTTAATAATTTAAAATTTAGGACAATATTTTATTAGAAAAATAGAAGAATGGTATTCGAAATTTAAAGTAGGATAAAATTTAATATTAGCTCATTATTCATTTATTTATTTAATTAATATAAGACAAGTTTGGAAGTGAGACGAGAAAATCATAAAATAAATGGCTACAATGAATGAAAGGTGTGACACATTAATGTTTTATTACTTGGTATAGTATAGATAAAGATTTAGATTGATATAAATAGATTATTCTGTTGTAGCAAAATTTGTTAACGAAGTCTCAATAAATTTAACCATTTATTTAAAACTCCGTAAATGTATAAATGATAAATAATATTGGTTAATTTTATTTTAAGTTTCGTAAAATCAATTTGATACCTAACTAAACAAAACTTTCAAATATATAGTTAAGATCAAATTAGATAACTAAGTTTGAATTAAATAGATAAATATAAAAGTAATAATTAATTAAAATAAATAATATATAAATAAGAAGGAGATTAAACTAAATAATAATTATTTATAAGATATTAAATTAAATAATATTTAGTGAGAGGGTTATCTATAATTAATTAGAAAAGATTAAACTAAAATAATATTATCTATAATACATGGCCTAATATGATGACAAGTGTCCCACAAATGGTTTCTTTTATTATATAGTTTAGATAAATTAAAGCATTAAAAGATTGAATAAAATTTTACCAGGAATGATGACGGAAATGTAGTTATTGTATACTTTAAAATGAGTAACTTATTGTTTTGGCCCATGTGGTTTAGCCATTTTAACCATTTCAGCACAAAAAGAAATCTTTTAACATATCAGACCCCAACGTTGTATTTTATAACGTTTTTGGCCCCTGACACTAACTTTGTTACTTTTTTGCAGTTAAGTATAAGGGTTGTTAGGTCATATATACCTTAGGAGTTGTTTTTGATTATTACAAAGTTCTTTTAATATTTAAGAGATTATTAATGCAATTACTCAAGTTTTTTTTTTTATTATTTCGTTATTTAACGATTATTATTTAACAAAATACGTTTTAAACATACAAATAAATATGTATTTTCATTAACCGTTTGTTTTTATAAAAGTCCTTTTAAAAAATAATTAGTTTTTTTACATTTTGTTTGAACCATCTATCGTTTTTAAAATTGTTCCTTTTTAAACCATTTGTTTTTTAAAATTGTTCTTTTTAAAGTCGTTTGCCTTTTAAAGTTTTTTAAACACTTCATTTTATCCATTCTTTTTAAATTCATTTATTTTTAAAGATTTTTAAACAACTTACTTTGTAAAGTCGTTCATTTTTTAAAATTTAAAAAACGACGTGTATTAAAAACAAAAGAAATGTAAGATTTGAAAACAAAAAAACATTCTAATAAAAAGTTTACAAAAGCTCGTTCATTTTTCAAACTTTTTTTGAATAGTTTATTTCTTTTTCAAATCTCCAATTTCTTTTGACCGTTTGTTTATTCAAAATTCGTTATTTTTTAACCTTTCGTCTATTAAATTCATGCATTTTTAGTACCTTACACTTATTAACTTATTTTCTAAGGTTTTGTTTTTTTATAAACGTCCTTTTTTAATCTTCGTTTTTTAAACTACTCGTTCGTTTAAAATCGATCGTTATTAAATTCCTTCGATTTTTGAAATCGTTAATTTGTTGAAATTCTTTTTCCTTAACGACTATAAGTAAACTGAATACAAAGTTTCAAAAATGAATGATTTCAAAAACGGTTCTAAAAGGAACGGTTTAAAAAGAAACGCTTTTAAAAATTAACGACTTAAAAAACGAATTGTTTAAAAATGTTTAAAAAATGATTTTAAAAAGAACTTTATAAAATGAATCGTTTAAAAAAACTTTAAAAAGAACGAATCTAATAAAAAAGCGATTTAAAAACGAATAATTTTAAAAACGATAGACGGTTTTAAAAAAAGGGTTAAAAGCGGTTTAAAAATTAATAATTTTAAAAACGATAGACGGTTTTAAAAAAAGGTTAAAAAACAAATGATTTTAAAAACGACGTTTATAAAAAACAAACGCTTAATGAGAATATATATTTATTTGTATGTATAAAATATATTTTGTTAAATAATAATCGTGAAAATAATGAAATAATAAAAAAAAACTTGAGTAATTGCATTAATAATCTCTTAAATATTAAATGAACTTTGTAATTATCAAAAACAGCCCGTAAGGTATATAATTTCATATTTATCCTTACACTTAACTACATAAAAAGTAACAAAGTTAGTGTTAGGGGCCAAAACAGTTATAGAATACAACTTCGGGGTCTGATATGCTAAAAGATTTTTTTTTTGGGCTAAAAGGGTTAAACTGGCTAAACCACAGGGGCTAAAACAATAATTTACTCTTTTAAAATAAACTAAAGAATTAAAAGATTGAATAAAATACTTTATAAATAAAAAGGTAACATAAAGCAGAGAAAACTTGACAAAAGGAAAATACCATGCTTCACTAAGTTGTATGCAAAAGGTAAATACCATACTTCATCACTAAGTTGTATAAGAAACTATACAAATGGTAAAAAAAAATCACCATGTTGTATAAAAAAACTATACAAATGGTAAAAAAATGAATATTAGAAATTACACACAAAACAAATTTGTCAATTGATAGTGGTAATTATTTTTAAATAAATGGGTAAAAAAACCAAACTACCACTGTGTGACCTGATTTAACAATAAAAATTAACTAGACCAAATGACGCAACAACTTAGAATAAAAAGTAACTAGACCAAATGATGCAACAACGTAGAAAATTTGCAAACATCAAGTGCTATTCCCATTAATTTTAAAGGTAAAGAATGAGTCTTAGACCATGTGTAGTGGGGCGTTTTTTAAAAAAAAAATTCAAAAAAAACGCCCGAAAACGCCCACCCCCTCCCCCCATTACATGGGGCGATTTTTTAGAAAAAAAATTCAAAAACTTGAAGTTGGCGTTTTTTTTTATAACGCTTAAAGGGGCATTGCATGGGCCAATGGGAGTGCCAATGGGAGGGGTCCAAGGTTTGACCAACCAATGAGAAAATAGTTTGTTTTTTTTTTTTTTTTTTTGTTTAATGATTGGAAGGGGCATTATCAGACATTATTTCCACTACGCCACTTTTGCAATAACGCCTCATGCTGACTGGACTGCCACGTGTGGAATAATGCCCCATGGTAGGGGCATTATTTTGATTTACCGCTACACATGTTCTTAGAAGCTTTTTTATTGAAAAGTAGTCTTGAAACTTGGTATCCTAATTTACTCATTCTTATATAAGTATACACGCTAGTGGATGAACCAAAGCAAGAAGACCATCAGAGCAATCGTGAAAAATGGCTGTTGAATTGGCGGAGACTCTGAAAGAAGCCATAACCGCCTACACCGGACTCTCTCCCACTACTTTCTTCACTGTTCTCACCACCGGTATCGCCGTCTACTACATCGTTTCCGTTTTCTTCAGAGGATCCTCCCATCACCATCAACAACACAGCCCAATGTCTTCCGAACAAGACAGGTGTTCTATCCTCGATTTTTTTAGTGTTTGATTTAGTATTACGTTTATCTGTGCATCTCTATTCCTTTTTGGATACTAACTTCTAATCAAAATTAGGGTTTTAATTTATCAGCTGCTTTCATACTAATTCCAAACTTTTTGGAAACCAACTTCTAATCAAAATTAGGGTTTTAATTTATCAGCTGCTTTCTTTCATACTAATTCCAAACAAATTTGAGTTTCAGATCAATGGCATCTTCATCCTCCTCTTCTCATTCAATTCCTGCATGGAATTATGATGTATTTCTGAGTTTTAGAGGAGAAGACACTCGCAAGGGCTTTGTGGATCATCTCTACACGGCTCTTGAACAACGAGGAATCTACACGTACAAGGATGACGAAACACTTGATCGGGGTGAGCACATCGGTCCAACCCTCTTGGAGGCTATCCAAGAATCACGGATCGCTGTTGTTGTATTCTCCGAAAACTATGCGGACTCATCTTGGTGTTTGGCTGAGCTTGCACATATTATAGAGTGCGTGCAGGGGCGGATGTAGTATATTATAAGGGGTGGCGTCCGCTACGGCTTGGCGTTCCGGCGGTAGTGTAAAATTAGTGTAAATTTTGGAAAAATTTGACCTTTTTTCGATTTCGTTATCGCTTATTTATAAAACGTTACCGCTTGGCGCGAATCCTAGATCCGCCACTGAGTGCGTGGACACAAGAGGGCAGATCTTGATGCCCATATTTTATTACGTAGATCCGTCGGATGTGAGAAAACAAAAGGGGAAATATGGAGAAGCATTTTCCAAACATAAGAGGGAAAATAAGCACAAAGTTGAATCATGGAGAGAAGCCCTCAAAAAGGCAGGCAACCTATCTGGATGGGTCATCAATGAAACTGAAAACAGGTAATTTTCTCTCTCTTTTTTACAGTATATAAAATTTTTTATGCTTAAGAAATTTGCAATCTATAAGGGGTAGGGACGCTCCACGTGATGAAATTCCATCACTCACAACATCAAATCAAGTTTCGTCATGTCAGCGAGCATTATTCCATCACACTAGTGATGGATTTAGTGGAAATGCCCATCACCAGTGATGGATTTAGTCGAAATGCCCATCACCAGTGATGTTTTGTTTTTTTAATTATAAATTAACAATAAAACAATAAAATTATAAATTATAGATTTCATTTAAAAAAAATCCTAAATTACAAACTAAAAAAACTAAACATTGCAAATTAAAAAAACCTAAAAAATCTACGGCATCTCCCAACCCCACTTTTCACATATCTCGCGTTTGCGTTGAAGTACGATCAACTTAAACGGTTCGTCGAGATTGTTGTGCGGTTGTAACAAAACGTTTAACTCACCATTTTTTTCATTTTCGGTCAAGTGTCGAATATACGCCTCCTCACGTTTAAGTTTTGCCGTCACAAGTTTTTCTCTTCTATCTTTGGATTCGGCCATTCACTACTAGAAAACTGCTACTATTCCCACGTCATTATCCGTGGGTAACTGCAGTTACCCACGGATTTCTCACGAAAACGGGTTGTAGGAATTATACTCGTGGGTAATCTTTTTCCCACGCATTTTCTACCTATTTTCCTACTCATTTTCCACACAAATGTTTAGTTGGTATTATCCTACTCATTTTTCACGGAATTAATTTTCTTAACTTTCCAATGAATTTCCCACGGAATTTTTTTGTTTTAAAATTTTGTGTTTAAATCAATTATATTTATTTTTATTATATAATTTTTATATATTTTAATTTTCTTACAATTCCTACGAATCTATTTTTTTTCTTCCTACTCAAATACAACATAATGTACTCGTTTTTCCTACAAAGTTCCTACGAAAATATTTTTTCCCTACACAATTCCAACGGACTGTATTATTTTTTCCTACGCAATTCCTACGAAATTAGTCTTTTCCCTACACAATTCCAACGGAATGTATCTATTTTTCCTACGTAATTCCTACGAAATTAAGTTTTTTTCTTACGCAATTCCAACAAAATGTGTCTTTTTTTCTTATGCATTTCTTACGATCGAAAATAAAATAATTTTGTAGTGAAAAGGCTTTTCGGAAATACACATCAAGCTTATATACACCAACCGTACATTTTCTAATCAACCCAATACACATTCAATTCGAAAATAAACCCGTCAAATTACAATCATTTGTTCAATGCATAAAAAACTACATTAAATTCCATAAATAAACTACATATAATCTTATATAAGTTAAACTAACGAAATACCTAACTCACTAGAAAAATTTGGCATCGTCATCAACAAAAAACCTATATCATTATCCGTAGCCTCTCTTGTGTCGTGTCACATCTACAAATAAGAGTAAACAAAAAGAGTTACTACAAATATCATCGACTAAAACTAAAAGCAACGAGAAAAAAATCGGCAACAACATCTTCAATAAAATTGTGTATAATTTATATATATTATATACGTCTAAAACAAGTATATAATCAACTAAACCTTCTGTTAGATAAATGCTCTTATTACTAAAAGTTAATAATTCATTCACTTGTAGAACTCAAGCAAGGCTTGAATTAAAAAAAATTTAATGTTACCTTTGAAGTGGCATTAGGATTTTATTGGTGTACTTGTCAAAGGAAGTGCCCTCCCAGTATGCTGTACATAAAAAAATACATATAAATAGAACAAGTGGTATCAAACCGGCGCGTTGCGTCAGGATTCAACACGCTACATGGCGGGATCAAACACGGGAACTCAATCGGTATCGATTTGTTTTGTTATGATACATACACTCGTTATAACAATCGATGGAGAAAAAAATGAATAAATAGAATTGTGACAAACTAACACAAAACAAATTATATTCTTCTGAAACTATAACTAATATTCCAAAATCAACTTATGAGATACAATTCAAAGTTCAATCTCAATCGCAATCACATAACAAAACAACTTATGGAAGATTAAGCAACGAACATACCCTTGGACCACCGTTTATACTCACACCTGAAAAATCACACATCAAGAACATCTTCAACTCATTCCATCAAACCTCTAAGATAATATACACTAACAGAAAAAAGGTTAAACATTGAGAATATGTACTTTCAATCTGTTTGACCCGTGTTGTATACAATATTACAAACTTTAAATGGAGAAATTAGCGGATGTTTGTAGGAAGATAAATACCATGGCATTACAAGCTGCCGGATAATTGTAGGTTCGAGATTTCGGATCGAAACCGTGATTAGTGAGTGATTATGTTCAAGACGGGATAGATTAGAGACAAACAAACAACTTCTTTGTATTAATCCGGTTGTATAACATTACAAAGCGGCCCGGTTACAAGATAACCGAACAATACCAAAGGAGTATACATCCGGGGAGAGACCAAGTGGTGATCTCTCCCCTAAACACTAAAACTTTGCTCACAACTCACTGTGAAATCTCACTCAACTCTCTCTCCTTTGCAAATGAACCAAAGGGTTGCTATTTATAGCCACACCCCTTTGTCTTGCAAACACACACGGTCAAACACATAACCCTCTCGTTTGACCACCTCAAACGAGCGGGTCAATACACACTCGTTTGACCGTTTCACTAACTATTACATTATCAGCATAAAAATAAAACTAATCTATTCGAACAGCATCGGACACACAAACTGCACCAACAAATTCCCCCTTGTCCATTGCTGTCGAATGCTAAAAATGCAACTGCAATCAATTTTCAGTCAAGTATTTGGTGATGTTATCTTCTATGTGTTAACAAATTCCCCCTTGACCGATGTTCCAGGTAAGTAGTGTCTTCACTTGAATCTTCATATCAAACCCTTAAAGCTTTTCGTGTAGTATTTCCCCCTCAAAGTAAGCGTATCCGCGTTGGATGTTGTGCAATTTCCTCGCAAGGCTAAATTGACCGATCTTCCGCTGATCTTCCAATACTCCAACCGGCATTTGATAAGGGTTCCATTCTTTAAAAGCTGCATCAAGTCTTGATATTGTCATAAGAACTCCATTTCATTCAAGCATACTACATTGGTAGAGTTTTCTGGTGAACTGTCTTCTGTAAACCATCTTTGTGGAATTGACCAAGTAATGCACTTTGATCTTCAGCATCAACACTCAGGAAGTCAACTAGACCAAGTATATCACTTGCAAGCTCAACCAGCATGCTTAGTTGAACTACATCCAGATCTTATTGTCTCGCCTTTGTGAAGTTGACCAAGTAATGCACTACGGATCTTCAGCATCAGTACTCAGGATGTCAGCTTGACCTAGTACATCGTTTGCGAACTCAACGAATTGAATTACACCCAGATCCTTGTAAAATCTCATAAAGATTCCCCAGGTCTTCAGTGAACAGCGCTTTGAAACTACTGTAGACTTTAGATACCTGTATGTTTCCGTGCAAGACCCTTCACGCTGGCTGGAGAATTAATTAAAATCCTCAAATATGTGTTTGTGCAAAACATTCCACGCAGAACCTTTTGTATCACCAGAAAAAAAAACACAAACTCCACCACCTGTGATTGCGTTTAGAAATTTACCGAAGAAATTCCAAAACATATGAAAATTTTTATCCCCACATTTCTTTGTTAAAATGTCTAAACCTTGACAAATTCCCTCCTCTGAGCGGAACTGTCGTCAACGACACTGAACAGATTCTCTCCACTGAACAGAATCTTTCAAACATTCTCGGTTTTTCTAAAAATCACGAAAGAAACTTTTTTCTTTGCATATGCTAGTTGATAATGAAAGTCCCCTAGCCCCGTAGGATCCGATTTGTATCCCCCCAAAGTTCTGCTAACACCTAATCCGAAAACTTCCATCATAGGCATAACTCTTCGACTTTGTGAACTCATTAGGACCGGTCTAGTCTCTCTAGGTTCCTCCAATCGTTACCAAATGCGAGAATATGACAATAAACAAAATTCTTTCGAGCATTTACGCACACCGATAACAAAACAAATTTTCACATGCGGAAGAAAAATATACCGTTTTTGGCCCATAATAGTCGCGTCACCAATTTTGACATTTGCATCGGTAATCGTGACTACCCCACATTTAACAAAAATCAAGTTTTCATCAGGCCTCATCATCCTGTGCGCTCCCAAACCCGTACGAATTTTGGCGTTGAAGCTCGACTCAAATAAACTTCACGAATACCCGACCCCACTTAGCAAATCACGAATAGAGATGGATCCACAAACTCCATGTCTCATTTAAACATTTTGTCCAATAGAGCCCACAATTAATTGGTGAATTATAGGCCCAATCCAATGAAAAAGACCCCAACCAAGAATGAGCCCAACGAAAAATAAGTATATTTCGTGACATCCAATCCTACGAAGGATGTTGATCTCCAATCCACAAAGAATATGAGGGACCATTTGTGAAGATAGGCCAAAAAATAAAAATTGTTAAAGCAAATAGGCCCCGGGCCGGCTTTGGGCCCGGCAAACCCGTGCCGACGCCCAAGGCCCAAAATTTTAAAGGGCCCGAAAAGTTTTTATAAGTTTGTATATATTTATTAAATTATATATTTAGTGTATTTATCCATATATTATGCAAAAAAGTATTGGTGGTGTAGTGGCAAAAACCATATCAAAATAATGTAAAGGTCTCAAGTTCAAGTCTTTGCTTTAACACTAAGTTTTTTATTTTTGTAATTCATTTACCCTTAAGCATAATTTTGGGCCTAATTCTTTTCGTCGCCCGAGTCCTAAATTTTTTCAAGAGTTTTCGGGGACGGCTCTGAATAGGCCCAACATTACTCTCGAAGGTCATCAGAATAAATTTCAACATTCTTTGGGGCCTAAAAAAAATTATCTGCAATCCCAGCCCACTAACTTGATCACATGCGTGAGGCCCACCTAGTAGCCGCCAACATACCCAGCAAAGAAATTGGCCCAATTGTGAACAAGTAAATAATGTGGGTCCAACAGAAACCCTATCTGCCCAAAAGTTCAGCCGACATCTCCTACTTTGTGTCTACATCTTCCTTGTACAGTAGTCAACAACATCAGCCAACAACATCAGACTTTCAACCTCAGCCAACAACATCAGACATCCTCCATCTCCTCTCTCTTCGATACCCAGCTCAAGCTTCAAACCTGGTATCTTCTTCTTCTTTTCTCACGTTCTGCTTCAGCCGACAAACCTGGTATCATACGAATATCACCATTGTCAACGAAAAACCAAGTCAACAACAAGGTTCTTCGTCAACAGCAGATTCTTAGGCTGATATGAGTTCGTCGCAGGTGATTCTTCGGCTGCCATATTGTCTTCGTCAGTTGTTTACACTCTGTCAACAACGAAAAACAGAACCGACGAAGACTGAAGATGGGCCGACGAAGAGTGATGTGGTCCAAAGATCTGAACCGAAACCACGAACAATGGAGTCTTCGGCAACACAATACCTCCTACGAACAATTAACTTGGACGAACCTTTATAACCTTCGTCGCCCTGAGTGTTCGTTGGAGGAGTATTCTTCACATGATCACTCTTCGTCCACTGCATAGAGGGTTCGTTGGGGAGACTTCGCCAAGGAGAAGAACGAATACCTTGAGTCTTCGTTAAAGGAGACTCTTCGCCAGGGGAGTCTTCGCTGGTCACTTTTGGATCCAGAAACCCTACCTTCTATAACAGCCGTCACACTCACCTCAAGAAAACAGCAACTGTTCATTCACATATCTTAACCAAAAACCTCCAAAACATGATATTTGATGATGAAAACTTGAAATACTTGGTGCAAAACATAAAACCCAACTCCTGTGTATGGTCTGTTTCATCTAGACCCGCGTTTTACGGTCCAGATCTGGGTTTTTCTTATTTTCACCATTTTTACATCTTGAACAAAAATCACAAGAATCACAGATCTAAAGCACATGTGATTTAGCAAACGGTTAGATTTACTAAATCGGGTGCCATGGCTCTGATAACAATTGTAGGTTCGAGATTTCGGACCGAAACCGTGATTAGTGAGTGATTATGTTCAAGACGGGAGAGATTAGAGACAAACAAAACAAATTCTTTGTATTAATCCGGTTGTATAACATTATAAAGCGGCCCGATTACAAGATAACCGAACAATACCAAAGGAGTATGCATCCGGGGAGAGACCAAGTGGTGATCTCTCCCCCAAACACTAAAACTTTGCTCACAACTCACTGTGAACTCTCACTCAACTCTCTCTCCTTTGCAAATGAACCAAAGGGTTGCTATTTATAGCCACACCCCTTTATCTTGCAAACACACACGGTCAAACACATAACCCTCTCGTTTGACCACTTCAAACGAGCGGGTCAATTCACACTCGTTTGACCGTTTCACTAACTATTACATTATCAGCATAAAAATAAAACTAATCTATTCGAACAGCATCAGACACACAAACTGCACCAACAATAATCCGTTTCTACATCCAAAGGATGTTCTTTGCCTTTTCCATATCAGCAGATTTGTCAACATAGACATCACAAATTCCATCTGAAAAGTTAAAAAATCATAATTCGCATATCTCCTCCCTGTATTTGTCAAACGTCTTTTGATTCATACAGAGTATTTATCATCTCTTAAAACCATTCTACCAGCATTACCAAGAACAGGAATTTGTGTTGAAGACTTATTTGACAAACTAGCTCATTGCAATAACATCATCAAGCTGCAGTAGAAATGTAGTTACATATTAGAACAAAAATACTTGAGACTATCATATCGTAGAGAACGAAATTCTACATAACTAACCTTGAGCAATTCGGGAATCTCGTCTCGGGAAGTAACAAGGCCAATTAACCCTTTACCAACTCTTTTGGGGATGCATGAAGTAATAATCTAACATTTTGGAAAAAAAAAAATATGTAGCAACATAATATCAATAAAATGAGATATCCAGTTGTATCAACAAATTTATTTAAAAATGTTGACCTTGTGCAAGATTGCGTTAGAGCGGTTTCCTTCCTTTCCTCCATTCAGTAGGAGCCCATTTCCAGTTTTGATGGCTAATGATGCAATCTGTTTAGTAAAATAGGATTTTAGAATTGCATGATAAATTAAGATAAATGTTAGTTCAAATACAGCTTCAAATTAATTCAAATAAACTAAATCGATTAACTCATGTAACTTAGATATTTGACTCTTTTAATACACTTAAACAAACTTATAGATTTTAGTATTACCATGTGTTTTCATACAAATAAATCAGTTTATTAACTTTTTTAGCGTTTTCTAAAAGTAAAGAATAAAATAAAGCTTGCAATCGTAGAATAAAAGGCAATACGGTGAAGGGTTATATCACGGTGTATCGAGTGATGTATCTTAAACGATGTGCGGGCCTTCATATATCTTAATGGCTCATTAAGGCATTTATTATGTAACATTCAATGTTGAAGGGTTTCATCACATTGTATTGAGTACTTTTATATCGTAACAAATAATTACAAGTCACAGATGCCATAATAGACCGTGTTGGGCCTTGATATATCTTAAAGGTGTAGGTTCAGATTCCGGACCGAAACCACGATTAGTGAGTGATTATGTTCAAGACGGGAGATATTAGAGATAAACAAACAACTTCTTTGTATTAATCCGGTTGTATAACATTACAAAGCGGCCCGATTACAAAATAACCGAACAATACCAATGGAGTATACATCCGGGGAGAGACCAAGTGGTGATCTCTCCCCCAAACACTAAAACTCTCTGTGAACTCTCTTAATGAGCTCACCCTCTCTCTCATTTGAAGATGAGCCAAAGGGTTGCTATTTATAGCCACACCCCTTTATCTTGCAAACACACACGGTCAAACACATACCCCTCTCATTTGACCACTTCAAACGAGCGGTTCAATACACATTCGTTTGACCGTTTCACTAACTATTACATTATCAGCATAAAAATAAAACTAATATATTCAAACTGCATCATACACAAAAACTGCACCTACAAATTCCCCCTTGTCCGTTGCTGTCGAATGCTGAAAATGCAACTGCAATCGATCGCCAGTCAAGTATTTGTTGAAGTTATCTTCTATGTGTTAACAAATTCCCCCTTGACCGATGATCCAGGTAAGTAGTATCTTCACTTGAATCTTCACACCAAAACCTTGAAGCTTCTCGTATAATGTTTCCCCCTCAAAGTACGCGTATCCGATTGAGTGTTGTGCAAACTCCTCGCAAGGCTAAATTGACCGATCTTCCAATACTCCAACCGGCATTTGATAGGGCTTCCATTCTTTAAAACCTGCATCAAGTCTTGATCTTGTCATAAGAGCTCCACTTCATTCAAGCATACTACATTGTTAGAGTTTTCTAGTGAACTGTCTTCTGTAAACCATCTTTGTGGAATCGACCAAGTAATGCACTTTGATCTTCAGCATCAACACTCAGGAAGTCAGCTAGACCGAGTATATCACTTGCAAGCTCAACCAGCATGCTTAGTTGAACTACATCCAGATCTCATTGTCTCGCCTTTGTGAAGTTGACCAAGTAATGCACTACGGATCTTCAGCATCAGTACTCAGGATGTCAGCTTGACCAAGTACATCGTTTGCGAACTCAAATAATTGAATTACACCCAGATCCTTGTAAAATCTCCTAAAGATTCCCCAGGTCTTCAGTGAACAGCGCTTTGAAACTACTGTAGACTTTAGATACCTGTATGTTTCCGTGCAAAACCTTTCACACTGGCTGGAGAATTAATTAAAATCCTCAAATATGTGTCTGTGCAAAACATTCCACGCAGAACCTTAGGTATCACCAGAAAAACACAAACTCTACCACCTGTGATTGCGTTTAGAAATTTACCGAAGAAATTCCAAAACATATGAAAATTTTTATCCCCCCATTTCTTTGGTAAAATGTCTAAACCTTGACAAATTCCCTCCACTGAGTGAAACTGTCGTCAACTACACTGAACAGGTTCTCTCCACTGAGCAGAATCTTTCAAACATTCTCGCTTTTTCTAAAAATCATGAAAGAAACTTTCTTCTTTGCATATTCTAGTTGATAATGAAAGTCCCCTAGCCCCGTAGGATCCGACTTGTATCCCCCCCAAAGTTCTGCTAACACCTAATCCGAAAGCTTCCATCATAGGCATAACTCTTCGACTTTGTGAACTCGTTAGGACCGGTCTTGGCTCTCTAGGTTCCTCCAATCATTACCAAATGCGAGAAAATGACAATAAACAAAATTCTTTCGAACATATACAAACACCGATAACAAATTTTCATGTGCGGAAGAAAAATATACCGTTTTTGGCCCATAATAGTCACGTCACCAATTTTGACATTTGCTGTCACACCCCAACCGATGACGGAAACATCGGGGTGAGGCACTGAGCGAAACAGATTGTCCAAGAGAAATCCATAACAACTAATTTTACCAAATATATAAAGTTACGTCCCATACCATAATATACTTAGCAAATCAGTTAATACAAATGAAATATCCCAAAGACAATAAATTGTTTCGACAACTCATGACATGAATTGTTTGTTTGTTTCTAGACTCGTCCTACTTGATTCCACAAAAGCAGGTACAGCAAAGCATCCTAGACACCTGTCACATACGTTAAAGTAAAAGTCAATACACATAGTGTAAAGGTGAGCATACAAGTTTAATAGCATAATAGTAGCGAAAGCGATTTACGCATAACCAGCATGTAGTACGTTAAAAGTGATGCACGTAAGTTATCGACAACGATTCTATCAATACCAATGATTGCGAGTTGACTGCGAATGAGAGTGCGCAACACATGTTCACCACTG
Source organism: Helianthus tuberosus (assembly GCA_030545235.1). Taxonomy (NCBI): domain Eukaryota; kingdom Viridiplantae; phylum Streptophyta; class Magnoliopsida; order Asterales; family Asteraceae; genus Helianthus; species Helianthus tuberosus. The sequence continues at coordinate 2,319,867 of JARYGA010046105.1, forward strand.
CGAACACGTGAAGTAATATCCTTAACAACCCCTGAGTGAACAGGTGCTGAGTCCAAACTATAGTACTATCGTTGTTAAGGCAGGTAGACAGCAATCAATGTGTAAACATAACAAACAGGCATTCAGCGAGTCACGTATAACATGCGAGAGCGGTTAGCGCTAAAAGTGTTTGCGTTGTGTGTTGATGTGATTTGATACAAGTAAACACTCTCTTGGATTGAAGGGAGCGCTAAGGGATTAGCCTGAACAGTTAACGATAGCGTAAGCGAAGTACGACGCATAAGACGGTGCAAGTGGAACAAGTGACGAAGGGTCATCCTATCGGATGGCAATCCGATCGGATGTCAATCCGTTCAGATGATCATCCGGTCGGATGGCTATTCGGTCGGATTGACACTCGTTTGGGATGGATGTGTTTGTGTATGATGGATTTGAAGTTTTTGTTGTAGCATTTCAAGATCAGAGAAGTATCTCTACCCTTCAGGTCGTTCGATCGGATTGCCATCCGTCAGTTTGAAACCAATGAACTTTGAAAATTATGGAAAACATTAAGTATTGGAGACCATATGTCATCCGATCGGATCGTCGTTAGATCGGATGGCAATCCGATCGGACGGCAATCCGTTTGGGTGACTGGTTCGTGTTGAAATTTGTTAAGTTTGAAAGTTTGCGGTTTGATCGAGACGGTATGACAACGTGTTAAACAACAGAAACCCTATCAAGCCCAGGTTATCCGATCGGACGGGAATCAACCCAATCTGACCAGTTAACCGTTCTTGGCGGTTATTCATGTTCAACCCGAAACCGGTTGTCTCCTTGATAGGAATCACATCTTGGACCGACATTTCATTAGAGAATGAGTTGAAGGCCTGAATAAGTCCCGATTCTATCGATTTTAAGAGCATTGAGTGTAGAAGAGTTGAAAGAAATAGATAAAATCATCTTTCAATCCTTTTTAATCTTGAAAACGTTTAATTCTGTGTTAAATCATGTTAAAATCCTTTAGATCTGAGTTGTTCTTGGTGGGATGAGGCCAAACTTGAAGTTCATAAGAACTCCATGATGACATCACCCTAGAACACCTCAAATCCAGTGATTTCATGGTTATAAGTGAAAATTTATCAGTGAAAAAGATGAAGAAGTGTGTTGAGATCATAGATGTACAAGATTTAAGTTGAAAACCTACAAGAATCGCGAGAAATCGAGGGAGAGAAGGCCTGGAACGCTGCTGGTCGAGTGAGAGAGCTGTCACATCAAATGATGTGACAAGAGGGGCATTTATAGGGTTTCCAAAAGAGGAAAGGGTACCAGTGACGGATTGGATGGCCATTCGATCGAATGTCCATTCGATCGAAGTGGCACGACGAGTTAGTTTTTGATGTTTCGTTTTGCGTGTAGAGCGTTGCGATGTGTTCGAGCGTGTTGCGAGTAAGCGATGCGATAGTATTAACCAATAGTTACACAAAGGACCTAACTAGCACACAATCATAAACCTAAACATAACCATTCTGTGTTTAGCGTTGCGATTGAGATTACGATGCGATAGAGTTGCGATTGCGTTTCCACCACAAACATAAATAAACATGCACAAGTAACACATAAATAGCACACACACATAAAACAATATCTATAACCTGTGATTACTGCGATTCGAATTGCGATGCGATAGCGATAAGTTGATTAGCGATAAACATGCGATTAAACTCGATTGTTATAGATACTCCACATAATACAACCAACGTTCAATTTAAAAAAAGATTCAACTACGAGTCAAGGTGTACAGTCAATAATTAAGCAAGGAACGACAGATCACAATTAGCAATCTTTTCTTCCTTTGACTTTGACTTGTACTTTGACTTTGAAGACGCGGGGTGTTACAGCCTCCCTTACTTTAGGGAATTTTGTCCCGAAATTAAGGCGCAGGCGTAACAAATAGATGCAGATGCTTAGCCTCCATATCACTTTCGAGTTCCCAAGTGAACTCGGCGCTGCGTTTGCCTTCCCAGCGAACCTTCACTATGGGAATGCGTGAGCGTCTGAGCTTCTTGGTTTCTCGGTCCATGATCTCGACTGGTTTCTCCACGAAGTGTACTTTTTCGTTCACTTGCAAGTCCTCAAGAGGGACATGCAAATTCTCGTCAGCCAGGCACTTCTTGAGGTTCGAAACATGGAAAGTCGGGTGGACATTGCTGAGCTCCTCCGGTAGTTCGAGGTGATAGGCCACTTTGCCAATCCTTCCAGGATTTTAAAGGGTCCAACGTATCGAGGTGCGAGCTTTCCTTTCTTTCTAAATCGGACCACACCCTTCCAAGGGGATACCTTTAGGAGTACGTGATCACCAACGTCAAATTCAAGGGGCTTGCGGCGTCTATCGGCGTAACTCTTTTGTCGACTCCGCGCTTTCAATAGATTGTCTCGAATTTGGAGGATTTTGTCAGTCGTTTCTTGCAACAGCTCAGGACCGGTAATTTGCGCATCCCCGATCTCGTGCCATACAATCGGCGATCGACTTTTTCTTCCGTACAATGCCTCAAATGGTGCCATTTGAATGCTAGAGTGATAACTGTTATTATACGAGAACTCGACTAAAGGTAAGTGCGTATCCCAAATACCACCGAAATCTATAACACACGACCGAAGCATGTCCTCCAGGGTGCGAATCATGTGTTCAGTCTGGCCGTCTGTTTGGGGATGGAAGGCGGTACTTAGATTAAGAGTAGTACCGAGAGCGGATTGGAACGTTTCTCAAAGGCGCGAAGTGAATCGGCCTTCACGGTCAGAGATGATATCACGAGGTGTCCCATGGCGACAGATAACTTCGTCAGTGTAGATTCGTGCTAATCCTTCCACCTTATAGTCTGCTCGTATAGGCAGAAAGTGGGTAGATTTAGTAAGACGGTCGACGATAACCCAGATGCTATCGTGACCTGATGGCCTGCGTGGGAGTTTAGTGATAAAATCCATGGCGATGCTTTCCCATTTCCACATAGGAATCTCCGGTTTCTCGAGTAGACCAGAGGGTCTCTGATGCTCGGCCTTGACGTTCGAGCAGGTCAGACACTTAGAAACGTACACAACAATATCTTTCTTCATCCCCGACCACCAATACCCGGATCGGAGGTCCTGGTACATCTTGTCGGCACCTGGATGAATAGAATATCGGGACTTGTGAGCTTCGTTCACCAAAATATCCCTGAGGTTGTTGTGACTAGGGATCCAAATGCGGTCGCGATAGTGAAAGATGCCGTTGGATTTGTTGACAAGTTGCGATTCAACTTCACACTTTTTCATTTCTGCTCGCATGGTGTTCTCATTGAAAACCGAGTGCTGAGCGTCACGAATGAGAGCTTCGAGATGGTGCTGGGTTTGAATGTTACGAATACTATGCAGATAGCTTCGCCGACGCAGAGCATCAGCCACGACGTTTGCTTTACCAGGATGATAACGGATCTTGCAGTCGTAGTCACTGAGTAGTTCGACCCACCTTCGTTGGCGCATATTGAGTTCTTTTTGCCCAAAGATATGTTGTAGGCTCTTGTGGTCGGTGAAGACCGTACACTTGGTACCGTACAAGTAGTGTCGCCAAATCTTTAATGCAAAAATGACTGCGCCTAGCTCGAGGTCGTGAGTCGTGTAGTTTTTCTCATGAACTTTGAGCTGTCGAGAGGCGTAAGCGATAACCTTGCCCCGTTGCATTAGGACGCAACCAAGACCAAGGTTCGAGGCATCGCAGTAAACGAAAAAATCGTCATTTCCGTCGAGCAATGGGAGGATAGGAGCATTGCAAAGCATATACTTCAGAGTCTGAAAGGCTTCCTCTTGTTCAGTTCCCCAAACAAAAGTCTTGTCCTTGTGCGTGAGAGCGGTGAGCGGGACAACAATCTTAGAGAAATCTTCGATGAATAGGCGGTAGTAACCATCCAACCCAAGAAAAGAACGAACTTCTGATGGGTTCTTTGGCGTGACCCAACTCTTGACTACTTCAATCTTTGCAGGATCAACATGAATACCCTGACTATTGACGATGTGACCAAGAAATTAAACCTCCTCCAACCAGAATTCGCACTTGGAGAACTTGGCGTAAAGGCGATTCCCTTGATGAAGTTCAAGAACCAAACGTAGATGCTGCAAGTGTTCGGCCTTTGACTTCGAATAGACCAGGATATCATCGATAAAAACAATGACGAAACGGTCAAGAAAGGGCTTACACACGCGATTCATTAGATCCATAAAGACTACTGGTGCGTTAGTAAGTCCGAAAGGCATAACAACAAACTCGTAATGCCCATAGTGAGTGCGGAAGGCGGTTTTCGGAATGTCTTCCTCCTGAATCCTCAACTGATGATAACCGGAGCGTAGATCGATTTTAGAGAAACAGGTAGCGCCTTGCAATTGGTCAAACAAATCATCGATACGGGGCAAAGGACAGTGATTCTTGATAATCAGCTTATTCAATTCCCTGTAGTCGATGCACATTCGGAACGATCCATCCTTCTTTTTGATGAAAAGGACAGGCGCGCCCCAAGGATAGGTGCTAGGACGAATGAAGCCTTTATCAAGCAATTCCTGGAGTTGACTCGAAAGTTCCCGCATTTCTGACGGGGCGAGTCGATATGGAGATTTAGCAACAGGATTTGCTCCAGGAATGAGGTCAATTCGAAATTCGATATCACGACTCGGAGGTAAACCAGGCAGGTCATCAGGGAAAACGTTAGGAAATTCACATACGACAGGAACGTCTTTCGCTCCTTTCTTTTCCTCCTCCGCTACTACGATGTGCGCCAAAAAGGCTTTGTATTCCTTGCGGAGATACTTTCCTGCTTGTATGAACGACATGAGTCTGAGTTCTTTCGAAGGTAATTCACCATACACACACAATTGATCACCATTAGCGAGAAGGAAGCGAATCATTTTATCGAAGCACACAATTTCAGCAAGATTTTCCCGAAGGAAATCCATACCTACTATGATGTCAAAACTACCAAGCTGCATCGGGATCAGGTCAATCGGAAAAACATGATTGTTGAGTTCAAGGGTACAATTACGGAGAACAGAATTTACGGAGACGGTTCTTCCGGTGGCTATTTCGACGTCAAACTTCGATGGGAGGTTAGCACATTTACGGTTTAGGAGTTTCTCGAATTCAAGTGACACAAAACAGTTATCTGCTCCAGTATCAAATAAACAAGAAGCATAAACACCATTTACGAGGAACGTACCGTTAACCACGTTGTTGTCGGTTTGAGCTTGGCGGACGTTGATGTTGAAAGTGCGCCCGCGAGGTGCTTGTTGTGCTAGCTGCTGTTGTTGCTGTTGCGGTTGCTGCTGCTGGGGTTCCTGCTTCACAACCCTGTTCGGGCACATGTTTGCGAAGTGGTTGGGATCACCACACGCATAGCAGGCTCGTGCGTTAGCTGCGGGGGCAGGAGCTGCTGGTATGCCCTGAGGAGCAGGGAGAGGAGCTGGAAGAGCGGGTGCTTGAGCTGGAGCTTGCCTAGGACCAGTACGGCAGCTGGCAGTGAAATGGCCGTAGATGTTGCAGTTGGCACAGTATCGACATGCAATCCCCACTGCATGATGGTAAGTACAAGTAAGGCAGAGCGGGTGAGGACCAGTGTATGCACGCTTGGCCGGCGGTGCATTGATTGCCGGTGCCGCTACTTGACGGTTTTGCGGTTGCGGTTGAGCAGGGATTGTTTGGAGTGGAGCTGCAGTGATGGCACAATTCTTGTTGTTGTTGCCCTTTCGCTTGAGACGTGACGATTTTGACCCTTGAGATGAAGCTGCGATTTCAGAGGTGGGAGTAGCAGTGGCTTGGTGAAGATTCTTGGTGGCTTTATCAAAGTAACCAGCCCGAACTCGCTTGTCGTTGATCTCGGTAGCGAGCAGAAAGGTCTCTTCAATAGTAGTCGTCTCCGCGGCTTGCACAAAGTCAGCCACACAGTCTGGTAGAGCACGGATATATTTCTTTATGGTTATATCCGGAGTAGCGACTTGACCAGGGCAGATAATGCTCAGCTGTTTGAATCGAGCAGTTAAACCAGCGTTGTCACCATCCTTTTGCTTGATATGCCAGAACTCGTCCTCCAACTTTTGGAGCTCGTGGGGAGGGCAGAACTCGCGTATCATGATGTCCTTCAACTCATCCCACCTCAGCCCGTAAGCTGCATCATTCCCTCGTTTGTTTCTTTCGGCCGTCCACCAATCTAAAGCACGGGATTGGAAGACGCCGGTGGCGTTAACAGTGCGAAGGTTTTCCGGACAGCCACTCTGGCGCAAGGTGACCTCGATTGAATCAAACCATTGAAACATGGCCGTAGGCCCATCTTCTCCGGTAAATTGTTTCGGGTCGCAGGCTTTGAACTGCTTGAAGCTGAATGTGCCCTTTGGAGAGTCAGTCCTAGACTCTTCGGATGACTTGCTGGCGTTTTCATGGAGTTCACTGACAATTTAGGGGATAACTTTAACCACTTGCTTAGCAACTAGAGCAGCGATGCGTTTGTCCTCGTGGTTTCGGCGAGCGGCGCGGGAGTGACGTGATCCAAATGACGACATTGTCTGCAATAGACAGCGCCATAGGTCTCAAACACAAATCGATTTAACCCTAGTATAGTCTAGCGAATTCTCAAGTACCCCAAGAATGCGTCTAACACATAGGCACGTAAGCACACAAGCACAGAAGCACATAATTCACATAGGCACACGATCACATGTCATCCCATACTAACATGTGGTCCGTGTAGGCACATAAGCACGTAGTCCACTTAAGCACGTAATCCACGTAAGCACATACTTCACTATATTTTGCACGTGTTCACCTTCTTATATAGCACATATTCATCCATCTTTCAAGTTGTGAAAAGCGATCGAGAGTTGCGAGTGCGAGTAGCGAGTAGCATAGCGTAATACCAGCGATTTGCTAGTGTTTTGAGGTAGATGTGCAGTGCGAGTTGTGTGTGTTTATCAAAGCGATGAGCGGAAAAGCGTATAGTCACCAAAAATCGAAACATATAATCACATAAAACCATGTAAAACATATAAAAATTCACACAAAATCAGCGATTGCGAGCTTGAAATAAAAAACAGATCGTCTTGGCGTGTATAGACGTTGACTACCCAAGGTGGTTCGACTATTCACAAGGACTTTGATTCCACGCTTTGGCCTAAAGACTGGGCTCTTTCACCGTCATGCGGTGAATGGCACGCATCTTTTCGGTTAGTACGTGAATTTGAGTCGTTGGAGTCCGTCGAGACCTTGGTGAGAGCTTTGTAAAACAAAGTGGGGGCGGAATGAGCTGTCTAGATTCGGGTTTCACCCCTAACTTAACGACTGCATTCCTGTTTGTATAGTGGGGAATCTGTGTCGAAGTATGGATTTCACTCCTGATTCAACGCAAATTCTCGTGTTTATAGTAAAAATGTGTGTCGGGCGAGCGATTCAATCGAGAGTTTTACGGTTTTCGCACCTAATCTCGATCAAATTTCTCTGTTGTGATGAAAATTGTGTGTGCGATAGCCTTAGGAATGGCTAAAACGGCTTGACAATCTTAGGAAAGATTGTCGAGCGTTTGGAGATTGAGCTGGAATACTTGTACAAAATGCACAACTCGAGCAACGTGACCTACTTCATACGAGGTGTTTCACTTGAGCGAAGTAACTCACCTTGTGCGAGTTGTCCCAATTCATACTGATATCCCGAGTTTTGCATAAGCGATAGAGATCACACAAATAAGGGTCGCGTTGGGTACTTAGACTATAGTCTTGGTTGTTACTAAGACAACAACCCGGACTAGGTTGTGTCTTTCCTAGTTCCCTATAGTTATGGCTCTGATACCAATCTATCACACCCCAACCGATGGCGGAAAGATCGGGGTGAGGCACTGAGCGAAACAGATTGTACAAGAGAAATCCATAACAACTAATTTTACCAAATATTTAAAGTTACGTCCCTTACCATAACATACTTAGCAAATCAGTTAATACAGATGAAATATCCCAAAGACAATAAATTGTTTCGATAACTCATGACATAAATTGTTTGTTTGTTTCTAGACTCGTCCTACTTGATTCCACAAAAGCAGGTACAGCAAAGCATCCTAGACACCTGCCACATACGTTAAAGTAAAAGTCAATTCACATAGTGTAAAGGTGAGCATACAAGTTTAATAGCATAATAGTATAATAGTAGTGAAAGCGATTTACGCATAACCATCATGTAGTACGTTAAAAGTGATGCACGTAAGTTATCGACAATGATCCTATCAATACCAATGACTGCGAGTTGACTGCGAATGAGAGTGTGCAACACATGTTCACCACTGCGAACACGTGAAGTAATATCCTTAACAACCCCTGAGTTAATAGGTGCTGAGTCCAAACTATAGTACTATCGTTGCTAAGGTAGGTAGACAGCAATCAATGTGTAAACATAACAAACAGGCAATCAGCGAGTCACGTATAACATGCGAGAGCGGTTAGCGCTAAAAGTGTTTGCGTTGTGTGTTGATGTGATTTGATATAAGTAACGTATGTAACACCCAAAAGTACGTTAAGCGAAAAAGGGTTCGAGTATACTCATAGGTAGCGTTTAACAAGTAAGCACTCTCTTGGATTGAAGGGAGCGCTGAGGAATTAGCCTTAACAGTTAACGATAGCGTAAGCGAAGAATGATGCGTAAGACGGTGCAAGTGGAACAAGTGACGAAGGGTCATCCGATCGGATGTCAATCCGTTCGGATGGTCATCCGTTCGGATGGCCATTCGGTCGGATTGACACTCGTTTGGGATGGATGTGTTTGTGTATGATGGCTTTGAAGTTTTTGTTGTAGCATTTCAAGATCAGAGAAGTATCTCTACCCTTCAGGTCGTTCGATCAGATTGCGATCCGTCAGTTAGAAACCAATGATCTTTGAAAATTATGGAAAACATTAAGTATTGGAGACCATATGTCATCCGATCGGATCGTCGTTCGATCGGACGGCAATCCGATCGGACGGCAATCCGTTTAGGTGACTGGTTCGTGTTGAAATTTGTTAAGTTTGAAAGTTTGCGGTTTGATCGAGACGGTATGACAACGTGTTAAACAACAGAAACCCTATCAAGCCCAGGTTATCCGATCGGACAGGAATCACCCCAATCTGACCAGTTAACCGTTCTTGACGGTTATTCATGTTCAACCCGAAACCGGTTGTCTCCTTGATAGGAATCAGATCTTAGACCGATACTTCACTAGAAAATGAGTAGAAGGCCTGAATAAGTCCCGATTCTACCGATTTGAAGAGCATTGAGTGTAGAAGAGTTGAAAGAAATAGATAAAATCATCTTTCAATCCTTTTTAATCTTGAAAACGTTTAATTCTGTGTTAAATCCTGTTGAAATCCTTTAGATCTGAGTTGTTCTTGGTGGGATGAGGCCAAAACTTGAAGTTCATAAGAACTCCATGATGACATCACATTAGAACACCTCAAATCCAGTGATTTCATGGTTAAAAGTGAAGATTTATCGGTGAAAAAGATGAAGTTTGTAGAGATCATAGATGTACAAGATTTAAGTTGAAAACTTACAAGAATCGCGAGAAATCGAGGGAGAGAAGGGCTGGAACGCTGCTGGTCGAGTGAGAGAGCTGTCACATCAAATGATGTGACAAGAGGGGTATTTATAAGGTTTCCAAAAGAGGAAAGCGTACCAGTGACGGATCGGATGACTATCCGATCGGATGGCCATCCGATCGGATTCATTCGATTGAAGTGGCATGGCGAGTTAGTTTTCGATGTTTGGTTTTGCGTGCTGAGCGTTGCGATGTGTTCGAGCGTGTAGCGAGTAAGCGATGCGATAGTATTAACCAATAGTTACACAAAGGACCTAACTAGCACACAGTCATAAACCTAAACATAACCATTCTGCGTTTAGCGTTGCGATTGAGATTACGATGCGATAGAGTTGCGATTGCGTTTCCACCACAAACATAAATAAACATGCACAAGTAACACATAAATAGCACACACACGTAAAACAATATCCATAACCTGTGATTACTGCGATTCGAATTGCGATGCGATAGCGATAAGTCAATTAGCGATAAACATGCGATTGTTATAGATACTCCAGATAATACAACTAACGTTCAATTTAAAAAGAGATTCAACTACGAGTCAAGGTGTACAGTCAATAATTAAGTAAGGAACGGCAGATCATAATTAGCAATCTTTTCTTCCTTTGACTTTGTGTTAATGCACTTTAGGTGATAAGTGCATGTCTCCCATTCTTTAGGGTCTTTATTGTACATTTGGTGAAAGTTAGTCCCAACTTTATCCTAGGGACACTTTGTCCAAGTTTTAGGAAAGGCCTTTTGTCTGAGTTTTGTGTCTAGGACAATGGTCAGGGGTTTAAGGCTAGGAACTTTGTCTGAGTTTTGTATAGGGATAAAGTTCAGAGTTTTGTATTGTTTGTTTTGTCCGGGCTTTCTAGTTTGTCTTGAAAGTCCGGGTTTTGCCTTGTATTTATACCTTTATGTGGAATAGACAAGGCAGGCGATTCTGTGTGAAATTCTGTGCACCTAACCCTAATCATTGTGTGTGTGTTTTGTCTGGCGGCTACTGTGTGTGTGACGTCATTCATCTTCTTCATCAAGAATACTCAGTGTATTCTTGATTTCTCTCACAAATCTTGCATTCTAGTGTTTCATCTACAGTGGTTCTTCATCAGGTGGATTCCGCACACCTGTTGGTGGCTTTAGCTGAGTGATATCTTGGATTAGGAGGCCTTACAAGTGGTATCAAAGCAGAAAGTATGAAGATCTCATACTTTAGGTGATAAATGCATGACTCCCAAGTTTCCAATGAAAGTATGTCGATGGGCGAGTTATCTTTCTTTCTAGGTCTTCAAGTGAGTCAAGGGGGAGTTTGTTAATGCACTTTAGGTGATAAATGCATGACTCCCAAGTTTCCAATGAAAGTATGAAGATCTCAAGTTCAATGAAGACCATGCACTGATCAAGGGGGAGTTTGTTAATGCACTTTTGGTGATAAGTGCATGTCTCCCAATTTATTAGGGTCTTTATTGTACTTTTGTTCAAACTTAGTCCCAAGATGTTCCTAGGGACAACTTGTCCAAGTTTTAGGAGGATTTCCTTAGTCAGAGTTTTTTGTATAGGACTAAGGTCAGAGTTTTGTATGTGTAGCTTTTGTCTGAGTTTTGTCTAGGCAAAAGGTCTGAGCTTTGTGCTATATGTTTTGTCCGGGCTTTCTAGTTTGTCTTGAAAGTCCGGGTTTTGCCTTGTATTTATACCTTTATGTGGAATAGACAAGGCAGGCGATTCTGTGTGAAATTCTGTACACCTAACCCTAATCATTGTGTGTGTGTTTTGTCTGGCGGCTACTGTGTGTGTGACGTCATTCATCTTCTTCATCAAGAATACACAATACTCAGTGTATTCTTGATTTCTCTCACAAATCTTGCATTCTAGTGTTTCATCTACAGTGGTTCTTCATCAGGTGGATTCCGCACACCTGTTGGTGGCTTTAGCTGAGTGAGATCTTGGATTAGGAGGCCTTACAAGTGGTATCAGAGCAATGTGCTCATACTACTGTAGGTGTTTCTTAGTTTGAAGGTTTTTGTGAGAAAAGTTCATCTTTGATAGGGATTAGTGAGTGTTTAGTGAGTTTTTGTGTTTTATTCATAATTCTTCATTCATTTCTAGTGATTTGGTGATGGATTTTGAGTAGTTTGGTGATTATTAGTGTTGTTCTTCATCTGGGTTTTACAGGGGTTTTTGGTTCTTGTTCATACAGAGTTTTGAAGGTGAAAAAGATTCTGAGTTTGATATTTGGAAGCCTTGTCCGTGGTTTACATTTTGTGTTTGTGTCTCCGGGGTATTGTTGAACCAGTGTGAAGTCACATTGGGGAGATAGTCCGGGGATTGGTTTTTCTGAGTTTTGAGAAACTCTAGTCCGAATTTTTCTTAGGATTTTTAGAGTCCGAGTTATATAGGTTATATAGGTAGTCCGAGTTATTCAAGTAAAGTCCCAAGTCCGAACTTTAAAACCTTTAGTGGTGTCCGAGTTATTTAGTTCTTTGAGTCTGAGTTTTTATAGAATTATATAGTCCAAGTTTTAGATTTTATATTGGTCCGAATATTCTAGATGGTTAAAGAAGTCAGATTTTTTTTATTTTTTAGTTGGTTAGTAGTGTCCGACTTTTATTGTTGATAGTAGTTTCCGACTTTTACTTGAGTAGTAGTGTCCGAATCTTAAACATAGTCCGTATTTCAACATATGTCCGAATTTTAACTTTAGTAATTAGTCCGAATTTCAGTGTCGTTGAGTTTCTTAGTGATCTAAACCTTTAGTGTCCGAGTTTTTCTGTTGTGTTTTATTTCAGGTTTTTGTGCTCCGGGTTTCACACTATGATTAAAGCTCAAACACTTCACTCCGTGTTTTCTCTCCAAGTTTGAACTTAGAAAATCCTTTCAGTGACACAGTTCTTGCTTGGAAACCTTCTATGGCAAACAACAGTGTGAGTGCAATGGTGCAAAACCTCAAGCACAATGCCGAGGTGGGGAGTAATGACAAACCTCCTTTGTTGATAAACGAGCTTGATTTTCCTGAGTGGAAGGATCGCTTCGAAAGGTATGTAAGAGCGAAAGACATCAAAATCTGGTTGTGCATTGTTAAAGGATGTGGAGCTACTCCAATACGTACGTTGACGATTGATACGTACTTGGCTCTCACTGAAGACCAAAAGAAATTCTTTGATTGTGAAGAGAAAGCTATGTCAATGATAACGATGGCTATGACACAATCGATACTTCATACTTTCCGTAAGAGAAATACCTCGAAGGAGTTGTGGGATAGCATGATCGAACGCTATGAAGGAAATGCAATATACAAGAAACGACGACTCGAACGTTTGAAGACTCAATTCGTTGTGTTTAAAGCCTTGAAAAATGAATCATTTGATGATACAGTGAACCGGTTTTATCATTTGTTGAGCGAACTTGAAAGAAGTCAGGAAGGTATTTACACTGAATTTGAGAAGGTTGAGAAGTTTCTGAATTGCCTTTCGAGAGAATGGAATATGTACACCGCGTTGATTAGAGAAGGTGTTCTCTATGAGGAGCTCTCATTGGAAGAAGTTGTTCAAAAACTGAAGGGTTATGCTTGGAATATGGAAGATCAAGCATCTGATTTCGAGAAGATCCAAGATCCTCAGTTATATAAGGCTTCGAAACCAATGGAGAAGGGTAATGATAGTGGAGTCGGTATTGCCTTGTATTCGGAGAATGAAGGTTCTGCAAGTGAACACGCCTTTATAAGCAACAATGTCAGTTCAAGTGGAACAACCAATTCCAATCAAGGGATGTACTCTTCTAGTGGAGCTCAGAAATCTCAAGCGACAAGCTTGAACATTCCAAAGGTAGATGCAAGTTGTTTAAAGTTGATTGAAGAAAACATGAGCCTTTTGGCGTCCTTCATGACTGCCTACGAGAACTTCTGTCTTGGAAAGCTCGTTGAACCGTCAAGTCTCGATGAGGACTTTGACCAGATAGACCAAGACGAAATGGAAGAACTTGATCTACAACTCAATATGGCACTCTTAGTCCGTAGAGCGAAGAAATTTCTGTTGAGAACGGGTAGGAAGTTCATAGGAGGTCAGACAAAGACTCGAATGGGAGTGGACATGTCAAAGGTGAAATGTCACAACTGCGGCATCTACGGGCATTTCGCACGTGATTGTCGGAAGCCGAAGATGGAGAGATCGAACAGAGAAAACAACTCTCAAGGAAACAACTCAAGACCTCACAACAATTCAGCAACTACTTCCAACTCAAGTGCTCGTCCAAGTGGTTCTGAAAATCTTACACCGTCAACAAACAATGCTATGGTGGCTCAATCTTTACAAAAAGTGATTGAGCCTTACGACTGGGGTTGTGCATTGGAAGACATTTCAGGAGCTATTGTGTCACAAGCCTTTATAGCTGAAATTGTCAACGAAGAAGTGTGTGAAGAGATTGTCGAAGAGACTAGCATTGCGGAATTTGCGGTTGTAGCTGAAGAAATGTGTGAAGAGATTGTTGAAGAGACTAGCATTGAGGAACTTGCAGTTGTAGCTGAGGTTCTTGGGGAAGAGTTGAATTCGGGAAATGTTTCTGAGAATGAAGATAACCCGAATGAAGAGTCTGTTGAAAAGGCTAACAAAACAGAAGATGGAGAAAAGGGAGAACGCTTTGAATTCAACATCTCCACAGCCGAAATGCAGCAATTTGCGGATGCAGAAGCTAAAAGGTTGGAAGAAAAATCCGGAGAAAATGAAGCATGTGCATTCATGGCTGGCATTGAGGTAAAATCATCTTCTGTAGATAAGCGATGTGCTAGATGTGTTGAGTTTGTCACCAAGATAGATAGATATGCACTTCATAACACAAACTTAATTGCAGACTTAGAAAAATCCAGAGAACTCATTGCTGTTTTGTCTAATTCGGATAAAGAACACCGAATTAAGATAAAAGCGCTGAAAAATGATATCTCTGAATTTGAGAGACGTGTGGCTCAGGGAACTGTTAAAAATCAGGAATTAAAATCTGAACTTGAAATGAACCAAAATTGTGTTTTAGAAAAGAACAAAATCATTTTGGAAAAAGATAATCTGATTTTAGACTTGCAACGAAAAATTGAAAAGTTCAGGGATTCATCTGAAGTGATGAATTTCTGTATTAACAGCCAACGTCTCAAAGAATCCGAGGAAGAAATGTTCGGCATCGGTTATAAGAAAGTGCCTCCACCAGTAAACCATAATTATACATCGATGCCAAGCATTGATCCTGAATTGGCAAATTTTGTGCCAACGACCCCTCTGACGGTTGAACCGCAAAGTGAGTCAGATTCTGAGCCAGATGAAGTTACTGACTCAGATCAGTCGAAGATGAGTGGAGTTTCAAAGAAAAATGAAGTAAATCTTGAAAACATTGAAAATTTAATAAACAATAAGATTTTGGAAATGTTTAATCAAGTTCAAAATGTGAAGTCAAAACCAAAGTCACGTGGGAAATCTAAAAAGTCTTTGAAAAATATCCCTAAAACTGAGTTTGTTAAAGGGGAGGATTTTGTCAAAGAAGAAGTAAAGATCGAAACTGGTTCCAACTCTCAGTTTGTGAACCAAATTTTGAAAAATTCCACCAACGACTCATCATCTTCGACCACTCATGAGGAACGTCCAAGGAATGCTGCGAAAGTTCGCAAATGTTATAAGTGTCGTGGGAAAGGACACTTAGCAGCCGATTGTCCAGATGACAAGGGTAAGTCTCTTGTTGATCCTGATCAAAGGAAACCTTTTGTTGAAAAACCACAAAATGAAGTAGTTAATGTTGAAAAGAAAAACGGTAAAAATCAGAAGGTTGAGAAAAACAAAGTGATTAAACAAGAAGTAAAACCAGTTGTCAAACCAAATGTTAAAACACAACAAAATCAGGATCATGGGGAGAAACCAGTTGTTATAAATCGTGGTAAAGGACCGGAAAGTTCATCTCAAAAACATGATACTCGTGAGAAAACCCCTCACAGACGACAAAATCATGTTACTTTCCAAACACTTGAGAATGGCCAACCTTCTGGAGGTTCGAGCAACAACAATGTTAGACCTCATGCACAGAACAGATTCGTGAATGACCGAAATGCGTCACCCCCTCGATTTCCAAATCAAAGACAGCATTCGGATAATCATCCACGATCATTCTCAAGACACGATGATGTTCCTAGATTTGGTAGGAATTTTGAGCCACCCAGGAATCAAAATTACGGATACCAAAACTATGGAAGCCGAGATTATGGAAACTCTAGTTATACCAATAGATCGTCAACTCCGTATAATCCACGTTTTACGGGGAGTCATTCCAACAATTTCCGAAATGGAAATGGAGGACAAAGAGGCGATGATGGTTATTTCAAAGAGTTTTCTTATGTTGACGAATCGGGATGACCCAAGACCATCATGGCTTGGGTCCCACACTCTAACTAAATTTTCTTGTTGGGGAGTGTAGGAGCAGCTGAAAAGAGCTATCTATATTTGGTATATCGATAGTGGCTGTTCCAGACACATGACAGGAAATAAAGAGTTATTGAACAATTTTAAACAAATTCGTGGTGGTTATGTGAATTTTGCCGGTGAGAAGGGTGGTTACATCACCGGTGAAGGATCGGTGTCAAATGGAAAAATCACGCTGCATAAAGTGAACTACGTTGAAGAACTGAAGCATAACTTGATGTCGGTTTCTCAAATCTGTGATAACAAGTACATGATGTTATTCACTGATAAAGCTTGCTTCGTCTTGCGTCCGGGATTTGTTGTTCCTGAAGATTGGATCGTTATGAGGGCTCCAAGGGTGAACAACACATATGTCATGGACATGTCCCAAAAGCGGTTATGATTATGATAAATTATTTGACTCATTTGATCTTCCTGATGTTTCAGAAGAAGATTCGGAGGTTGTATACACACATCTTGTGAACAAAGATGAAGTGGATGCGAGCTGGAGAGCAAGTATTCCTACTAATGTGTCTTCGAATGTTCCAGTCGCTGATTCTTCGATTGTAAACGAAGTTGTTGCTGAGCAGATCCCCAATGCAGCTGCTCAAACTATAAGTGGTGATCTTTACGTTGACTTTTCAGCGTATCCAAATGTTAATGCGTCTTCTGGATATGATCAAGCTTCTAGTAGTAATGCAAATGTTGAGGGGGAGATTCAATCGAATTTGGGAAATAATCTTCAAGCTCCAGCAATCCCAGTTCCAAGAACAAATATTCATCATCCTGTTGATAATATTATTGGGAATCCAAATGCGGGAGTGCAAACGCGAAGGAATATTTCAGAGATGCAATGTCTGTTCTCTGCTATCAAGAAAGAAGAAATCTTCAATCTTAGCCTTCATGAATGTTTTATCTCTCAGATAGAGCCGAAGAATTATCAAATGGCTCTGAAAGATAATTCTTGGTGTGAGGCGATGCAAGAAGAGTTAGCTCAGTTCGACAAGTTAAAGGTGTGGAATTTGGTCGATCTTCCAAAGGGCCAGCATGCAATCAACACGAAATGGGTTTTCAAGTGCAAGAAAGACGATAAGGGTGTCGTTGTCAGAAACAAAGCACGGTTGGTTGTTCAAGGCTTCAATCAGGAGGAAGGGATTGATTATACCGAAGTTTATGCACCGGTGGCAAGACTGGAAGCGATTCGTTTGTTTCTAGCCTTTGCTGCACACATGCGTATCAAAGTCTATCAGTTGGATGTGAAAAGCGCCTTCCTTTACGGGAAATTGCATGAAACTGTGTATGTGTCCCAACCACCGGGTTTCGAAGCTCCAGGGTTAGACAACAAAGTCTATTTGTTGGACAAGGCTCTCTACGGTCTCCATCAGGCTCCTCGAGCATGGTACGAGACATTGTCAAAGCATCTATTGGAGCATGGGTTCTCGCGTGGTGCAATTGACTCCACACTGTTCATTTTGAAGAAAGGGGGAGATTTTCTGATCGTGCAAATTTACGTTGATGACATAATTTTTGGTTCTTCAAATGAAGAATTGTGTCGTGAGTTTGAAGCGGTGATGAAGTCCAAATTTGAAATGAGCGCGATGGGCGAGTTATCTTTCTTTCTAGGTCTTCAAGTGAGTCAAGGGAAAACCGGGACGTACGTGCATCAGACAAAGTATGTCCACGAGATTCTCAAAAGATTTGGATTGGAAGATAGCTTACCCTATGACACGCCTCTCCCGACAAATATCAAGCTTTCATCCGATGATGTGAAAGATCCTGAAGTGGATCCGACTCTATATCGAGCAATGATAGGTTCATTGATGTATCTTACTGCTTCACGACCAGATATTATGTTCTCTGTTTGTTTGTGTGCTAGGTACCAATCAACTCCGAAGGAGTCTCACTTGAAAGCAGTCAAGCGTATTTTCAGATATCTGAAAGGGACGCCTAAGCTTGGATTGTGGTATCCAGCTGAAGGTGGTCTGGATTTGATGGCGTATGCTGACGCAGATTTCGGAGGGTGCCGGATGAACAGAAAGTCAACCTCTGGCGGCGCACAACTTCTTGGGAACCGTCTTGTCTCTTGGCAATGCAAAAAGCAAGTTGCCGTTTCGTTATCCACATGCGAGGCCGAGTACATTGCTGCGTCAAGCTGTTGTGCTCAGGTCTTGTGGATTCAGCAGCAGATGAGGGACTACGGTTTGAATTTTACTCGAACTCCTATTCTTGTCGATAACAACTCTGCCATTTCCATAACTAACAATCCTGTTAATCACTCACGCACTAAGCACATAGATGTTAGGCATCATTTCATTCGCGACTGTGCTGAGAAGGGTTTAATAGAAGTGGTTAGGGTAGACACCTTGGATAATCTTGCCGACCTGTTTACTAAGACATTCGATCGGGCTAGATTTGAGAATCTGGTCCGAATGATTGGCATGATCAACCCCGAGTAAAATGCTTTTCAAAACTCGCATAGAAACTTTATTTTATCTTTTCTGTACAGTTCTTACCGCTTTCCAAAAATTGAAAAACTCCAAAAAGATTTTACTTAGTTGTAGGATAAATTTTAAGAAAAATACAAAAACATTTGAAAAATTTAAAATGAAGTCGTGTTGAGATATAAGGGAAATGATAGTACATCGGTTAGTCGTATCTGGTGCAGGATTATAGTAATATATAAAATTAACCGTTAAGTGTGACAGCTTCATTATATGTTGCTTCGGTAGGTTTTACGCGTCAATAAGAACCTGTTTTTGGTATATAAACATAATGAACTGCGTAACTTGTGTAGTACATCTCTCGGATATATGGTCTTGGTACCGTAATTTCGTTTGATAGATTGCCGAGGTTCTGAGATACGTGGTCTTTATGTTGTTTATCATCTGGGTATCATGGTTGTTTCTTTTACCGGAAATAACGGGGACGCAAGTCTAGATCTTCCATGATACCATACATACGTGTAAATATCTTTAATTCATGATGCATTCGACCCAAATAAGTGATAAACAATCACATGTCCCACAAAATTATGCGGGAGTCAAGTTCGTCTCTTTGTCTGTACGATGGTACTAACCTGTTCACGGACTTGCTCCTGTGCCCTTTGCATCTGAAATTCAAGTTCCTCCTCAATAAGTGATTCTATCACAAAGGACTTGTTTTCAATCCCAAATAAGTGAGTATCTCACATTAGCTTATACGTCAAAACAGATGATAAATGGTATACTCACCAGTAAGATGATCTCTCGTGCATACCTTGATACGGGAGTATATTCTGAGGTGGGTAAACATAGTTACAGTCAGCTATTAAAACACTTAATCGCATATCTCGAAAATAGTGTTCGAAAGCGTGCTAAAACTTAAGTGGACCACAATACCGTTGAACGTCTTGAACTGTTAGTATCATTCTAAGAGCTTAAACTGATAATCTATGTTCTTGTGTTGGATATTGACAGAAAAACCGATATGATCCCTTTGCTCCGATTTCACAAAAAGATAATTAGTGTAAATACGTTCGTAGGTTTAATTTCTTTATTCCGTCAAAAAAAAAAAAAATTCAAAAACATCAAAAAGATTTTGCTTTCTTGTTTCTATGTGCGAGTTATCAGTTTGAAAATTCTCGAAGGGTTGTGAACATTCTTTAATAAGGTGTTAAACATCAAGTTAGGTAATCTAAAAATAAGTCTTTTTGTATAGAAATCGGTCGTGCAAGATCCATCTAAGTGTGTGGGTAATCACGTCATTTTAAGGTGTTTCGGTAAATCTGCTTCCAAGTTGTGATATTTTTCCAAAAGTATAAGTCTTGAAGTAACTTTTTGTGAATGATCGTGTTTTGAAATACAATTTATTAAATATTGGTTGTTTAATATTTCATTTGTTGATTCCGGGATATTGGAATTAATTTTGGGATCCAGGTTTGGGCCAAGTGTCTCCTGGGTTAAGTTTCTCAATCCTGGGTTAAGTGTTTCAGGTCTGGATCGGTCATCACAAGATAGAAGATTTGCAGAAGCTGTGTGCGTCTGGATCGTTCATCACAAGATGGAAGATTTGCAGAAGCTGTGTGCATCTGGATCGTTCATCACAAGATGGAAGATTTGCAGAAGCTGTGTGCATTTGGATCATTCATCTCAAGATGACAGATTTAAAGAAGCTAAGACGTCTACCGTTGCATTCCTTTGAAGAAGATCAACCGTTAGCTGATCAATACATCAAGGTCGTGCAGTTCTGTGTGAAAAACCAGGCAGCCAGTTCTCGAAGCAAGAGTATGAAGATCTCAAGTCCAATGAAGACCATGCACTGATCAAGGGGGAGTTTGTTAATGCACTTTAGGTGATAAGTGCATGTCTCCCATTCTTTAGGGTCTTTATTGTACATTTGGTGAAAGTTAGTCCCAACTTTATCCTAGGGACACTTTGTCCAAGTTTTAGGAAAGGCCTTTTGTCTGAGTTTTGTGTCTAGGACAATGGTCAGGGGTTTAAGGCTAGGAACTTTGTCTGAGTTTTGTATAGGGATAAAGTTCAGAGTTTTGTATTGTTTGTTTTGTCCGGGCTTTCTAGTTTGTCTTGAAAGTCCGGGTTTTGCCTTGTATTTATACCTTTATGTGGAATAGACAAGGCAGGCGATTCTGTGTGAAATTCTGTGCACCTAACCCTAATCATTGTGTGTGTGTTTTGTCTGGCGGCTACTGTGTGTGTGACGTCATTCATCTTCTTCATCAAGAATACTCAGTGTATTCTTGATTTCTCTCACAAATCTTGCATTCTAGTGTTTCATCTACAGTGGTTCTTCATCAGGTGGATTCCGCACACCTGTTGGTGGCTTTAGCTGAGTGAGATCTTGGATTAGGAGGCCTTACACTTTGACTTTGACTTTGACTTTGAAAACGCGGGGTGTTACATTTGCACCGGTAACCGTGACTACCCCACGTTTAACAAAAATCAAGTTTTCATCATCTCACATCATCCCGGGCGCTTCACGAACCCGTACGAATTTGACGTTAAAAATTAACTCAAATATCTTTCGCGTACACCCGAGCCCCACTTTGCAAATCACGTAAAATTCTTGGCCCCTGTAGTGATCGTGTAGTCCCGGCCCACTCTTGTTCACTACTCAACTTGCGATTCACTTGGACCCCTTGGAAATTTATAAGACCCAAAAAATAAACAATCCAAGAATCTTGGATGTTTGCAAATACATGTGTGGCCCAATAATAAAAATACTACATGTAAAATGCCAAGCTTACTAATACTATCTCATGGCAATATCCATAACGTGCATGGCCATAACAATGAAATAATGTGTATCACATGGTGGGGCCCAATACCCATATAGCCAATATTTAATCAAAATTAATTATATAACTTGGCCAATTTAATGAAATCATACCATAACAACTGCCATTTTTTTAATTGTTTCCATTCTCTATTTGCTGGGACGAGACAACAATAATTTAGTAATCCAAAGAAATCATGTGACTCAAACATTGGACGTCTACCAGAAACCCTACCGCAAAATACATCCAGCCACATCAAAATCACAGCAAATCATCAACCACCATGTGCCACTAACTTGCAGTAACAATCTTTAAGATCGGCCCAAATAGAAATTGTCAAAACAAATAGGCCCAAATAAAGTTGTCATCATGCATATACAGCCCATTTCATTTGAAAGCATCTAACAGAGCCCAAAGGTCAAACACCCTAAAATTTTCTTCAGCCGCTAACATTTTCTGTCTGACTCTTCTTCTTCTTCTTCGATACAACTTCAAAACACAGGCACCCAATCCAACAAAAACCTAAAAATTTAACTTTCAGTCGACAAACCTGGTATCTTCTTCTTCTTTTCTCAATTTCTGCTTCAGCCGAAAAACCTGGTATCATACGAACATCACCATTTTCAACGAGAAACCAAGTCAACAACAAGGTTCTTCGTCAACAGAAGATTCTTCACATTACAGGTTCTTGGCAGAGGTGAAAGAAACCACATAAATGAAAACAATTCCTGCAGTATTGTTATTGCTGGAAAAAATGCAGAATCATGATGAGATCCCTACGAACAGTTAAAGGTGTCGACGAAGAATCAATGACCGACGAAGACTCAAGTGCCCCCTTTTAAATTGCCGAACACTCAAGTGAGTCGACGAAGGGTGATGGTCCGACGAACTCCCTCTTTGGTCCGACGAACACTCTAGAGGGCTGACGAAGACTGGGCCGACGAACAGTGAAGACTTCGTGAGGGGCAGTCTTCGTCGCATCATGAGTCTTCGCCACATGAGGAGTCTTCGTGAGCTTGAGTGAGTGTTCGTGGACATCAAGTTGAGTCTTCTTGAGATGTAGGAGGGTTCGTCACAAAGGAGACTCTTCGTTGGAAAAGTTTTGGGTCCAGATCTGAAGAAACCCTATCTTCTCTAACAGCCGCCACACTCACCTCAAGAAAACAGTAACTGTTCATTCATAGATCTTAACGAAAAACCTTCAAAACATGATATTTGATGATAAAAACTTGAAATACTTGGTGTAAAACATAAAACCTAACTCTTGTGTATGGTCTGTTTCATCTCGACCCGCATAATACGGTCCAGATCTAGGTTTTTCTTATTTTCACCATTTTTACATCTTGAACAAAAATCACAAGAATCACAGATCTAGAGCACATGTGATTTAGCAAACGGTTAGATTTACTAAATCGGGTACCATGGCTCTGATACCAATTGTAGGTTCAGATTCCGGACCAAAACCGTGATTAGTGAGTGATTATGTTCAAGACGGGAGAGATTAGAGATAAACAAACAACTTCTTTGTATTAATCCGGTTGTATAACATTACAAAGCGGCCCGATTACAAGATAACCGAACAATACCAAAGGAGTATACATCCGGGGAGAGACCAAGTGGTGATCTCTACCCCAAACACTAAAACTCTCCGTTAACTCTCTTAATGAGCTCACCCTCTCTCTCATTTGTAAATGAGCCAAAGGGTTGCTATTTATAGCCACACCCCTTTGTCTTGCAAACACACACGGTCAAACACATACCCCTCTCGTTTGACCACTTCAAACGAGCGGTTCAATACATATTCGTTTGACCGTTTCACTAACTATTACATTATCAGCATAAAAATAAAACTAATATATTCGAACAGCATCGGACACAAAAACTGCACCAACAAACGGCCCGTTAAGACCTTTATTATGTAAAATTCGATGTTGAAGGGTTACATCACATTGTATTGGGTGCTATTATATTCTAACAAAGAATTACAAGTCATATATGCCCTGATAGACCGTATTGGGCCTTGATATTGGAGAATTACGTCATGTTGTACTGAGTGATATTGTATCGTAATTAACAATTACAAGTCATACATGCCCTAATAGACTGTGTTAAGCCTCGATATATCTTTATGGCTCATTAACGCCTTTATTTTGTAACATTTGATATTAAGGGTTACATCCCGTTAAGATTTGTATTGTGTAAAATTCGATGTTGAAGGGTTCCATCAGGTTGTATTGAGTGCAAATATATGGTAATTAAGAATGCAAGTCATATATGCTCTAATAGACCGTATTAAGGCATGTATTATGGATACCTACGCTTTTTCCACGGAACTATTAAATTGGGCATTTTCCTACACATTTCCTATGGATATTAATTTAAAACCATTCCGTAGGAAATGCGTCGTTATTTCTGACAAATTTCCTACGGATATTAATAAATTTGTTTTGAAAATAACATATAAAATGTATTACAAATTTTTTTTATCCATTCCGTGAGTAATTTGTCGGAATTTCCGACACACTTCCTACGGATAGAAATAAATTAATTTAAAAATAACATATATTTTTATAAATAATAAAACTTTATATTTTAGTATCATTAATTTTAATTATTATGAATATTTTTTAGGATAAATTGGATTCCTACGCATTTCCTACTAATGATTAAAATGAAAACGAATTCCGTCAGAATTCCGTCGAAAATTTCTACGAAATTTTTTTTAGGATAAATTGGATTTCCGACACATTTCTTACGCATACCGATTCCTACGAATTTCCGACTAATAGTTTAAATGAAAACGAATTCCGTCAGATATGCGTGTGAAATTTCTAACACTTTACCTACGCATAACAATTTGTGGCTTTTTGTCGATTTTTCTGTCACAAAACTAAGACTCTTTCTTGTTCGTCGGAATTTCGTGGGAAAAGTGTCGGTATTTTCGTTCGTAGGAAATGTGTAGGAAATTTTGGTAGGAATAGTAGCAGTTTTCTAGTAGTGATTTCCACCAATTTAGCCTCTTTGCTTTCAAAGATCGACTCCGCCACCGCTTCCTTTCCTCTACTTGATGAATCACCACTTTTCTTGCGGCGCGGCCTTGTCGGTGTATCATCTTGATTGGGTTCGTCATCGGGTTAGTCATTCAAATTCATTTGGGGCATGTTACCTGACTCGGAAGTGGTGTAGTTCGCGGACTCGGAGGTTTTTGATCTTTTGGGACCTCCTCTTTTTTTTGGAGCCGTCGGCCCATCCTGTCGAACATCGCAAACGGTACCCACTTCGGGTGATGTGTTTGGGAATTTTCAGATTAGCGGATGATCAGAGAGGCGTGTAGTCACTCTTAGATCAAATTATTTCGGTGGTTCACCTGAATAATTTAATCGGAACTCTGATTTTCTAGAAATTGAACCAGGGTATGTGTGTATGCGAAAATTGTCTGAACCAAGAAAAGTGATCAAAACTTGACTACTAAGATTTGGGTTGGGGGTGATTACTGCCATTAGGCAGTTATCTCAAATTTAAGACATAACTGCCACAAAGTGTCATAATTTTGATGTTTCGAAATTATGGTATTTTCCAGAAAATTTTATTTGCAAAATTTTCTGATGCAATTTTATTAAGGAAATTTAATTAAAATAAATTTTTCGAAAATCAGGGCTATGTCCCTTGGACCCCTCCAGGGGCTGCCACCCATTGGACCCTGCTCTAGGGGCGCTGCCCCGGACCCCCGCCGAGGGGGCGTTGCCCCCTTGGAACCCCCGTAGAGTACGGGCTCCGCCTGTACACTTCGAATTATAATAACTCAAACAAGCGTGCACTCCCCAAACCTCCTAACTTGCTTGATGTGTATTATTATTCACTTTGATCACCAAGTCAATCCCGATTACACTAAAATATTTAACATGATGTCTCGTAACCTCGCATGCCGCCAAGTGTGGAAAACTTTTATGATTGTATATTCGGCAATAGTCTAAGGCGTTTTTGATGATAGTCGCCTCGCTCGCTCCACTTTGTGGATTTCGGGTCTACAAAAAATACAAAAATTAAAAAACTGTTTTCTGTTTTAAAAAAAAACCGTTTTCTGTTTTTAAAAATTAAAAAAAATTGTTTCCTGTTTCCTGTTTTAAAAAAAAAATGTTTTCTGATTAAAACAAAACTGTTTTATGTTTTTAAAAATTAAAAAAAACAGTTTTATGTTTTCTAAAATAAAAAAAAAAACGTACCAATTGAATGAAGCAAGCATTAAATTTACTCATTTTTCGGTTCAAATCACCCCACTTCGAAGTCATTGGATCCATGTTTCGTTCCGTCAAACCGGGAAGTTTGCCAAAATGAGATATAACTCGTCTCCAAAACAAGTCTATTTTTTGCTCGTTCGAATGTTTCTTGTTGTAACACCCCGAAAACGGGTTTGGTAATCAAACCCCGTTAATAATAAGAGACGGGTAAAGTACCGTTAGTGGTGAAAGTAACCCGATAAATATTAGAATTTGAATAAATAATCCTAATATTAAATACAATGTGAATAAAAGCTTTTAAGAAAGTAAGTTTATAAGAACGCCCGAGCTAACGGGACTTAAAATATAACGGGTTATAGCTTCCCGAACCCATTAAGTTAACTAGGAGTAATTAACCTAGTTAATGAGGTGTAAATAAGTAAATAAAATATGGAGTTCTAGTTCCTAATAATTAAAATAAAACTTGAGGGACCAAAACCGTTAAAGAGGAAACAAGTTATATTTAATAAAAAAATATACACCACACACACAAGGTGTGTGTGTGTGGATCGATCATCAGGGGCGACCAAGAGGGTGAAACCCTAAACTCTCACAAATCCATCAAATTGAAGGCCCAAATGGAGTCTAAATTCACAATTGAACATGGATTAATGATCACCCAAGCTAGGGGATCATAAGGTATGTAAAATCTTAATGTTTGGTGAAGTTGTAAAAATTGGATAATCATCCTAATCGTGAATTAGGCATGGATTAGAGAAGCTATGGTTAGATTAGTGATGTATACTTGGTTAGGAATGAAACCCTAAGTGAAAATAATACATAACATGTTATGAATTGAAGGACTTGATGAGTTAACACACTTAGATAAGTGGGTTTTAACGTTATGATAAAATTTATAATATAGCTATGCTTAGAATCAACATGCATGATAACAAATAGAAAGTGTTTGATTAAACCATGAAATTGGGTACAAGATCATACTTCTCATGAAATGGGTTTAGTATGATATAAAAGAATTGATGTTAAGATCGTGATATAGATGCTTGAAATCCTGTTACCTAGTAGTTAGTGTGTAAAATTTGAAGTTCGTTAAGGGTTCGGACGAAATGCCTAAGTGAAATTCAATAAAACAAATGTGCATTGAATAAGTCGATAAGTCGATTGACTTTAAAAAGTCAAACCGACCAAGTGTATGATCGAATGATAAATTCGACATAAAAGCGTAGGATGGTTTAGTTGTAAATGATTATGACTAACCTAACCATCTTACAATTACAATGATAGTTTGACGCTTGGCAAGCTAGGTGAAAGCTTGGGGAAGGAAGCGGGTCAAACGAATCAGGAATGAAGGAAAAGCGTAATTCGGATGCAAGGTAAGTATAGCTTTCCCTAGTCTTAAATTGTGAAATATTCTCTTATCATATAATTTACGAATGAGATAACTAAACAATTAAAATATGATGTTCCGTCGTGTAGTCGTTCGGAACAAGATAATCAAAGATGGAATAAACCATAATAATGGTTAAAAAGAAGTAAATCAATAATTCGGTCATATTATGACGAAAGGAAAATTGAACTTTTAATGGTTATCTATTATGGTAAGCCAAAACAAATAATAAGGGCAAAACAGTAATTTAGTCACACGTTGACAATAACCGATAGTTTTAAAAAAAAGACGCTTTTCCGGGTAAGACATAAAGAGTCGAAAGTGGTAATAAACGATTTATAAGTAAAATGACCGTACGGTGTTGAACGGAACGAGTCATGTAGATGAGATGATAATAAATATCATCTCGCAAAGATAAACGGCCAATTCGGCCAAACGGGTCAAAAGGTGTAGACATCACCTTTTGACAATATCGACTAATGATTTTTGTCGATTTATATGCTTACAGGAATAGATATCCAATGGGTAGTCGCATCTTTCTTAATTAGCGATTTCAAAGCAAGGTATTAAAACCGGGTTAATAAGTTGATCCGAGCCAGGTATGTATAATTGATCAACTCATCATTTAGAACTTGAAGTTCTATGAGAGTTAGGCAAAGTAAAAGGGAAATTCGGTTACCTTAAAAGGTAAACCGAAGGATTTAAATTATAGACAGAGTGTTTTGAAAACAAGATTTGGTTAAAAATGAGATTTTGGGCGTGCATGGCTTAAGCAAGCCCTTCATCGTAAAAGAAGGGTTAAAATGACCAAAACGCCCTTGTAAGTGAAATTAAGCAAGCAACCCTTAGAAGTCTCTTGAAAACGAGTTTTATAATCAAGTCAATACTTAGAATAAGTATAAAAGTGAAAGATGTAAATCCTTGGTCAAAAGACTCTATATGAGTCTTTGTCGTAAAATGATAATCCGAGGGGTAAAACTCGGATTATATAGATCGCCACATTAAATCCATCACAAATATAGTTGTGATGGAAGATCATTTGATAAATAATGTGGAAATAAGATGCTAGGAATAAACGAGTGTGAATTATGCGTAAAAGTGCTTAAATGCCCTTAACGGGTCAATTAAACATCTAAGTAAAAATGGGTTTAAGAATGTATATAAACCCATGATTTGAATCTAATATGATAACAACATGGAAATGATGAGAATTTAGAATCAAACAACATGTTTGTTTGATAAAATCACGAACGGGTAAAAGTTTGGTAAAAGGGTAATAAGCCGAAGACTTAAAAGTCTTAAATTTTGTTAATTCGGATGTTGGATTTTAACTCCATATGATGGAGGATCAAATTACAATCACGTAGGAAGAAACGGTAGGTCAAACGGACAAGCGGATTAAAAGTTATGAAGGTTTCCGTTTTAGAAAACCGCAAACTTGGAAAATCCTGCAGAGGCCACCGTAAGTTACGGTAGCTACCGTAACTTACGGTAGCCTATAAGTCTTTACGCCATAAACCCCCTGCTTTACGGTGGGAAGAATCAACATTCAGGGGCTACCGTGAATTACGGTCACGGTAGCCACCGTAATTTACGGTAGACCCTGTAACATAATGTATTTTAATCAGTTTCGTTTCCCGGACTCGTTTTGACACGTTTTAAACCCCGTATGACTAAAGCTTTTCATGTTTATGAAATATAGGTACATTTTGGATGCCAGAAGACGATCAAGCTCATCGAAGAACCGAACACTATAAAGATACATGCTTTCGCACATTGCCCGTCGTAAATTTTAAACGACGAATGCGATCACGTTATGTTGAATAACTATGATTTGCAAAGGATTTAATAAATTCGTATTTCCGATGTATATGAAATCTTAATTACATGATTGTTTTCGTAAAATATACGTTAAACCTTGAATTATAAGAACGGGTGTTACACTTGTTTTCGGAGGTGTGCAAGTATGCCTTGACCAAGACGACCTCCTCCTCGCTCCTCCATGCTCTCCAAGCGGATGTTGGGACGATTTCAACTTCTTGATCGTCTTCTTCTTCTACGTCATCGTCATCGTCATCAAGTTGTTGTTGTGGTTCGCGGTACACAAGGGCGAATTGGTGGATGAGGTTGTTATCTTCTAGTGGGTCGACGTTGAATTGGTGGGTTTGAAACAGTTGTGTTTGAAATTGTTGAGGCTCAAATGGTGGAACGAAAGGTTGGTTTTGATACGGTTGGGTTTGAAATGGTGGAAATTGTTGTGTTTGAAAGGGTTGGTTGGGAAATAGTTGGGTTTGAAATGGTGGGATTGGGTCGGGTTCATCTTGCAACCGAAATCTTGCTGGCTCGCCAAGATTAGCTCGAACCTTCGGTCGTACGGGTTTTTCTTCGAACCCGAACCTCGTTTGCTTGAACCTTCCATTTTTGGTTGAATGGAATTTTTGTGAAGTTTAAAAGATTGTATTTTTTGTGTTGGAATGATTGTATTGTAGGGAGATTGTTTGGTATTATAAAAAATTGTATTGTGTTTATATATATAAAAATCCTACAAACGGTAACTTGTAATGGTCACAATCAAATCAACGTTCAAATTTTTGATTTTAAAACGCGTGCTCGTGATCACGCTTATATAATTCCACGCGTGATATGAGGGAACGGCGGTGGTGTATAACGCATGGACTTTCGGTGATAACGGGGCGCCCCGTCCTCTCAAACAAGTTGATTTAAGTTTTATTTATCATCCTTGACATGTCAAACGATCTATTAAAAAAATTATAACAATAAAGTGGATCACATAAGTTGAAAGTAGTCGGGTTTACTAAAAAAATAGTTACAATGGTAATAATTTAGTTTTTAACAAGTTTTAATTAGATCTAACAAATTAATAATTTATAGGATTCAAATGAAATGTTAATGATATTTACAATTGTGAATTGAAAAAAAAAATTGTATTTGATAGGGAGTTGTTTCATAATACTTGTGTTTTCCATAAAAAACAATAATAATAAATAAAAAAAATATCTATATCATTTAAAGTGATGTTATTACAACTAGGTTGTAAACGAACCAAACGTTCAGTAAACAGTTCGTGTAACTGTTCGGCGGGAAGTTCGTTTAATAAATGAACGAACACATTTAGTTAAATGAACGAAGAAGAACAGAGGCCTCGTTTGCTTATGTTGGTTCGTTTAATAAATGAACGAACATGAACAAGAAAATTCGTTCATTTAGTTAAATGCACGAAGATGACCAAAGGTCTTGTTCATTCAATTGTATTCGTAAACATTCGGTAATGTGTTCGTGAACATTTGTTCATTTACGTTTATTCATCTTGGTTTGTTTATGTTGTTTATTAAAATTTCCGTACACTTATTTAATTAATCTAAAGTTTTTATATTTTTATATATTTTATTACCCTATCAAATAAAATAAAATAGGAAACTTAAGTTGGCAGTAGTACTTACTGAATTGGCAGGGCCGGAGACCCTCACCTCATAACGTGTTCTAATTATCCTTATGTATCCATCGTGCAGCCGTGAAGCAAAATGCATTAGGGACATTGTTAATACAATTTCTGGTAAGCTCTCTCTACTAATTACAAACGACAATAACGACCTGGTTGGAATAGAGAGCCGCTTACAAGATCTGAAATCAAAGTTGGAAATTGGGTCGGGTGGTGTGCGCATGGTTGGAATAAGGGGGGTTGGGGGTGGTGGTAAGACTACCCTCACATCTACTGCCTATATGGAAATTTCACATCAATTTGAAGCTTGTTGTCTTCTTGAAAATATTCATGAAGAATCAAGCAAGCATGGTTTGACAAGTTGCAAGAAAAATTTCTATCACTTGTTTCGAAAACAAATGAGGTGGTAGGGAGTGTGATAGAAGGAAAAAACATGATTAAAAGAAGGCTATGTCACAAAAGGGTTTTAGGTGTTCTCGATGATGTTGATGATCTTAAACAACTTGAGGCGTTAGCGGGATCCCATGATTGGTTTGGTGAGGGAAGCTGGTTGATAATCACTACCAGAGATAAGCATTTGTTATCTAGCACGGCGGATACAATTTATGAAGTGAGTATGTTATCACATGTCGAGGCAATCAAGCTCTTCCGTATACATGCATATCATAAAGATAAACATGTTGAAGATTATGAGACACTTTCACTGGGTGTAGTTTCTTATGCTGGTGGGCTCCCATTAGCACTTAAAGTTTTAGGTTCGTTTCTATATGACAAAGACAAGGATGAGTGGAAGAGTACCTTGGCCAGGCTAAAAAGCATCCCGGAAGATAAGGTCATGGAGAGACTCAAAATAAGTTATGATGGACTTGAACCCTACCAGAAAGACTTATTCTTAGATATTGCATGTTTCATGAGGAAATGGTGGTTACAATCGGATTTGGATCGTGCAATAATGGTGCTTGATGCTTGTAATTTACACCCTGTTATAGGGTTAAAGGTGTTGGAACAAAAATCCCTCATAAAAGTTTCAAAAGAAGGAAGATTTGAGATGCATGACTTGATAGAAGAAATGGCCCACTACATTGTTAGAGGGGAACACCCAAATAATGTCGAAAAGCATAGCAGAATTTGGAAGGAGGAGGATTTGGAAGAGCTTTGTGCTATGGGAGCAGCTGCACCCTCAATGGTTATGTTATATTATTTTGTATATGTGCATCTAATGACATTTTTCTGTAGCGTTACTGACACAGTTTGGTTCCTTTGATTAATTAACCCAGGAAAATGAAGTATTAGCTATTTCGCCAAATTTTAGCCATCCTGGTCTATTTTATGCTGTTGCAAACATGAAGAACCTTCGATGGATATATTGGAGTGGGTATCCAACATCTTCATTCCCATCAAATTTTCAGCCAACAAAGCTTCGTTGTCTAGTGTTGAAATATTACCAGCAAAGACAACTCTG
Organism: Helianthus tuberosus; assembly: GCA_030545235.1. Classification (NCBI taxonomy): domain Eukaryota; kingdom Viridiplantae; phylum Streptophyta; class Magnoliopsida; order Asterales; family Asteraceae; genus Helianthus; species Helianthus tuberosus. Next base: position 2,351,702 of record JARYGA010046105.1, read on the forward strand.
GGAAGGGTGTAAGGTAGGTAAATATTGCAGTTTCACAAACCATTATAATGCAACTCTGAAATGAATCATAAAATAAACATAGTAATTAGTTATTAGAGTGACTAATGAGTTAGTTGCATTTAGTTAATTAGTTGTTTATTTGAATTTGATGGTAGTTATTGAGTTTGTGACACCTCTACAAACAGAGATGTATATAATATATTTCATTAAGAGAATACATGTCATACTTTCTCTATAGACTAAGGACATATTAGCTTAGTTTCGATTTCCTGTACAGTCAACACTATACGCATGCCAAATGCTTTAAAGTAACTTTTGATGATTTTTAGAGAAGTAATAATTAAACCTAATATAACAAGCTGTCTATAATGTAACATAACTTTCTGACCGTAGTTTTTTGGGCCAGGATAGAGGAGACTTTTTTAGACTATATGGTTTATGATGTTTTAAGCAATTGGGATTTACTATGCATGTTATAGAGGTTGTTATTATAAGATGTTATATCATATGGTAGTTTAAATTTGTGTATAAATTAAGAGCTCCTGGCTAATGATCCATGGGCAAGAGGTATGCCAATGTGAACGGAAATTATTGTATTCATACTAATTTATTTGACTTTTGCTGCTTATCTTGAAACAGCATCTACCAAATTTGAAAATTCTTGATATTACGAAATCACCAGAACTAATCACGACACCAGATTTTAATGGCCTTCCATGTCTTGAAATATTGATTTTAAAGGGCTGTCATTGTTTAGAAGAGATTCATCCATCAATTGGATATCACAAAAGGCTTGTTTTCGTGGACATAAGTGACGGTAATAGACTTAAAAGGTTTCCACCCATCATACACATGAAAAAATTGGAGACTCTGATCTCTCGGGTTGCCAGGAACTTCAACAGTTTCCGGATATCCGGTCGAACATGGATAGGTTGGTAACTGTAACACTCCGAAAACGGGTTTGGTAATCAAACCCCGTTAATACTAAGAGACAGGTAAGGTACCGTTAGTGGTGAAAGTAACCCGATAAATATTAGAATTTGAACAAATAATCCTAATATTAAATACAATGTGAATAAAAGCTTTTAAGAAAGTAAGTTTATAAGAAGGCCCGAGCTAACGGGGCTTAAAATATAACGGGTTATAGCTTCCCGAACCCATTAAGTTAACTAGGAGTAATTAACCTAGTTAATGAGGTGTAAATAAGTAAATAAAATATGGAGTTCTAGTTCCTAATAATTAAAATAAAACTTGAGGGACCAAAACCGTTAAAGAGGAAACAAGTTATATTTAATAAAAAAAAATATACACCACACACACAAGGGGCGTGTGTGTGTGGATCGATCATCAGGGGCGACCAAGAGGGTGAAACCCTAAACTCTCACAAATCCATCAAATTGAAGGTCCAAATGGAATCTAAATTCACAATTGAACATGGATTAATGATCACCCAAGCTAGGGGATCATAAGGTATGTAAAATCTTGATGTTTGGTGAAGTTGTAAAAATTGGATAATCATCCTAATCGCGAATTAGGCATGGATTAGAGAAGCTATGGCTAGATTAGTGATGTATACTTGCTTAGGAACGAAACCCTAAGTGAAAATCATACATAACATGCTATGAATTGAAGGACTTGATGAGTTAACACACTTAGATAAGTGGGTTTTAATGTTATGATAAAATTTATGATATAGCTATGCTTAGAATCAACATGCATGATAACAAATAGAAAGTGTTTGATTAAACCATGAAATTGGGTACAAGATCATACTTCTCATGAAATGGGTTTAGTATGATATAAAAGAATTGATATTAAGATCGTGATATAGATGCTTGAAATCATGTTACCTAGTAGTTAGTGTGTAAAATTTGAAGTTCGTTAAGGGTTCGGACGAAATGCCTAAGTGAAATTCAATAAAACAAATGTGCATTGAATAAGTCGATAAGTCGATTGACTTTAAAAAGTCAAACCGACCAAGTGTATGATCGAATGATAAATTCGACATAAAAGCGTAGGATGGTTTAGTTGTAAATGATTATGACTAACCTAACCATCTTACAATTACAATGATAGTTTGACGCTTGGCAAGCTAGGTGAAAGCTTGGGGAAGGAAGCGGGTCAAACGAATCAGGAATGAAGGAAAAGCGTAATTCGGATGCAAGGTAAGTATAGCTTACACTAGTCTTAAATTGTGGAATATTCTCTTATCATATAATTTACAAATGAGATAACTAAACAATTAAAATATGATGTCCCGTCGTGTAGTCGTACGGAACAAGATAATCAAAGATGGAAGAAACCATAATAATGGTTAAAAAGAAGTAAATCGATAATTCGGTCATATTATGACGAAAGGAAAAATGAACTTTTAATGGTTATCTATTATGGTAAGCCAAAACAAATAATAAGGGCAAAACAGTAATTTAGTCACACGTTGACAATAACCGATAGTTTTAAAAAAAAAAAGACGCTTTTCCGCGTAAGACATAAAGAGTCGAAAGTGGTAATAAACGATTTCTAAGTAAAATGACCGTACGGTGTTGAACGGAACGAGTCATGTAGATGAGATGATAATAAATATCATCTCGCAAAGATAAACGGTCAATTCGGCCAAACGGGTCAAAAGGTGTAGACATCACCTTTTGACAATATCGACTAATGATTTTTGTCGAGTTATATGCTTACAGGAATAGATATCCAATGGGTACTCGCATCTTACTTAATTAGCGATTTCAAAGCAAGGTATTAAAACCGGGTTAATAAGTTGATCCGAGCCAGGTATGTATAATAGATTAACTCATCATTTAGAACTTGAAGTTCTATGAGAGTTAGGCAAAGTAAAAGGGAAATTCGGTTACCTTAAAAGGTAAACCGAAGGATTTAAATTATAGACAGAGTGTTTTGAAAACAAGATTTGGTTAAAAATGAGATTTTGGGCGTGCATGGCTTAAGCAAGCCCTTCGTCGTAAAAGAAGGGTTAAAAATGACCAAAACGCCCTTGTAAGTGAAATTAAGCAAGCAACCCTTAGAAATCGCTTGAAAACGAGTTTTATAATCAAGTCAATACTTAGAATAAGTATAAAAGCGAAAGATGTAAATCCTTGGTCAAAAGACTCTATATGAGTCTTTGTCGTAAAATGATAATCCGAGGGGTAAAACTCGGATTATATAGATCGCCACATTAAATCCATCACAAATATAGTTGTGATGGAAGATCATTTGATAAATAATGTGGAAATAAGATGCTAGGAATAAACGAGTGTGAATTATGCGTAAAAGTGCTTAAATGCCCTTAACGGGTCAATTAGACATCTAAGTAAAAACGGGTTTAAGAATGTATATAAACCCGTGATTTGAATCTAATATGATAACAAGATGGAAATGATGAGAATTTAGAATCAAACAACATGTTTGTTTGATAAAATCACGAACGGGTAAAAGTTTGGTAAAAGGGTAATAAGCCGAAGACTTAAAAGTCTTTAATTTTGTTAATCCGGATGTTGGATTTTAACTCCATATGATGGAGGATCAAATTACAATCACGTAGGAAGAAACGGTAGGTCAAATGGACAAGCGGATTAAAATTTATTAAGGTTTCCGTTTTAGAAAACGGCAAACTTGGAAAATCCTGCAGAGGCCACCGTAAGTTACGGTAGCTACCGTAACTTACGGTAGCCTATAAGTCTTTACGCCATAAACCCCCTGCTTTACGGTGGGAAGAATCAACATTCAGGGGCTACCGTAAATTACGGTAGCCACCGTAATTTACGGTAGACCCTGTAACATAATGTATTTTAATCAGTTTCGTTTCCCGGACTCGTTTTGACACGTTTTAAACCCTGTATGACTAAAGCATTTCATGTTTATGAAATGTAGGTACATTTTGGATGCCGGAAGACGATCAAGCTCATCGAAGAACCGAACACTATAAAGATACATGCTTCCGCACATTGCCCGTCGTAAATTTTAAACGACGAATGCGATCACGTTATGTTGAATAACTATGATTTGCAAAGGATTTAATAAATTCGTATTTCCGATGTATATGAAATCTTAATTACGTGATTGTTTTCGTAAAATATACGTTAAACCTTGAATTATAAGAACGGGTGTTACAGTAACTCTAAATTTGATGTGTACTGATATAGAAGTATTCCCAACGTCAGTGGGACGATTTTGTACCAACCTCGTTTCCTTAGATTTAGCTGGTTGTCACAAACTGAAAAGGATAGAGGGAAACTTTCGTCTCTTAAGAAGTTTGAAAGATCTTAATCTCAGTCAATGTAAGGGGTTACCTCATATTCCACGTTTTGTAAGGAAGTTGGATCTTAGTGGGTGTAATTTTGGAGATGGAGACACCCCATCAGATATTTTTGAGTTATTAAACCTACAAGTACTAGACCTAAGTGGAAACCAATTTTCTAGATTACCTTCCGGGGTCTCGTGTCACACCCCAACCGATGGCGGAATCATCGGGGCATGGCACTGAGCGAAACAGATTGTCCAGAAGTTTCCATAACAACTATCATTACCATTCAATTTAAATAATACGTCACATACCGTATCTCAAACAGTTAAACAATTATTACAGACAAACATCAAGACAAATATTCTGTTCCGACAACTCAGATTTAAACATAACTAATTTATTTGTTGGTTTCTAGGACTCCTTTTCCTAGCTTCGATTTCATCACAGCATAGAGAGCATACAAGCAACCTAAGCACCTGTCACATACGTTAAAATAAAGTCAATACATAAAACGTAAAGGTGAGCATACAAGTTTGATAATAGCATATAGAGTTCGAATTCGTTTACGCATAACCAGCACGTACACATAGTGAAATGAAGCACGTTAGTTATCGACATAGATCCATCGATACCAATGACTGCGGGTTGACTGCCCGAGGCAGTTCGCAATACATGATTACCACCGTAATCCATGCAAGTAAAAGGTCCTTAACAACCCCCGTGTGAACGGGTGCTGAGTCCAAACTATAGTACTATCGTTGCTAAGGCAGGTAGACAGCATTCCATGTGTAAACATAACAAACAAGCATTCATAAGCCACGTATAACATGCATTAACGGTTAGCGTTCAAATAGTTTGAGTAGTGTGATAATTGTAGTTTGAATATTCGTAACGTATGTAACACCCAAAAGTGCTAAAAGCAAAAAGGGATCGAGTATACTCACAGCGATTAATGGATTGGAGGGAGCGCTTTTAGCGAGTACGGTTAGCCTGAATAGATTCGATAACGTAGCGATAAGTGGCGCGTAAAACCATACAGAGTGAGAGTGGGTAGGATAGCTGATCGTGCGGATTAGTCATCCGTGCGGATTGGTCATCCGTGCGGATTGGTCATCCGTGCGGATTGGTCATCCGTGCGGATTAGCAATCCGTGTGAATGGTAATCCGTCCGGATTAGTCATCCGTGCGGACAACATGTCCGTGCGGATAACTATTCGAGTGGATTATTTCTTCCTATGGGTGAGATGTGTTTGTGTATGATGGCTTGTCCTTTGAAGTTTTCGTTGTAGTATTTAGAAAACATTTAAGTATCTCTACCCTTCAAGCCGGTCGTGCGGACGACAATCCGTCCGGATGGTAGTCTGTGCGAACAACGACTTTACGAGCGAGTCACATGATGAAATTGGTGAAATCCGTCCGGATAATAGTCCGTGCGGACAACGACAATCTGTCCGGATAGTCTGTCCGTGCGGACAACGACAATCCGTCCGGATAGTCTGTCCGTGCGGACAACGACATTCCGTCCGGATAGTCTGTACGTGCGGATGAATATGTTGGAAATTGTTTAAGGTCTTAGTATCTCATGATCCGAAGAGTAATCCATTCAGAGCGTTGTCCGTGCGGATTATTCATTCGTCGATACTCAAACCTTGTTTGGTTGTGGGTCCCAAGTGTAGTTCGTCCGGATGACAACCCGTCCGGATAATCTGTTCGTGCGGACGTCAGTGCGTGCGGACAACATGTCCGTGCGGACATCAGTTCGTCCGGACAGCATCTCGTTATGGTTGTTCCATTCGTCTACCCTTGGTCGCTTTTGTCGTTCTAACGAGACGTTCTGATTACGTGGCAACCATTTGGAATTGTATCCTTAACCGCATGACTAAGCCGGCCAGGAATCACCCTAGCGTGGCCGGTCGACGGCTCAGAATGGTCATTCTGGTCTAACCCGAAATCAGGTGTCTTGCGGGCAGAATCCGGATTTAGGACTAGTGCATCACTAATATTGAGTAGAAGACTAGAACTGACCCGATTCTAACCGTTTTTGAGGGTAAAAGAAGGAGAAAACTTGTGCTTATTTCTTTCAACTCTTTTATCCTTTGAAAAGTTCAGATTTAGGTGAAGTTGTTGTGAAATCTTGTGGAAACCGTTCAGATCTGAGTTATTCTTGGTGGAATGAGGTCAAACTTGAAGTTCATGGGAACTTCATGATGACATCACCCTAGAATACCTCAAATCTTGATGATTTCATGGTGAAAAGTTAATATTTGAAAGATAGAAAGGTGTGGAATTGCGTATAGATCAAGAATGTACAAGATTTAGGGCGAGATCTTACCTGGATTGAGAGAAATCGAAGAAAAAGTGAAGAAAGCGTGCAGGTCGGACGTCACTTGCCAAAAGTGGAAAGTTTGGAGAGTGACCCGTGTATTTATAGGATGCCAAAAGAGGAAAGCATCATCCGTGCGGATTGCACGTCGCCCGGATTGGTTATCCGTGCGGATAGCAAACCTGTCCGGATGCGCTTCACACTTCCCAGGCGGTTATCCGTGCGGATGGCCTGTCTGTGCGGATGACGCCTGGGTGGTGTGTTTGGTGCGACGATCTTTGACGTTTTGATTTCGATTGCGAGCGATTCGATAGGGTTTCCTAGTCAAATTACTTTTAGTCCCAACTACTTCGTATCTCGCGTAATCATTTCTCCACTTTCTATCCTAGTTCGATCGTGATTCGAGTTCGAGTTCGATTACATTCGAGTTAGATTTCGAGTTCGATTGAGTTCGCTTGATTACCACAACATAACATAGATAAACATGCACAGGTAACACGTAAGGCACACACACGTATAAACAATAAGTAAAATACATAGTTCGAGTTGCGATTTGACGTCGATTCGATTATCATAGCTTGATTGTTAGTTGATTAACTTTATCGCATTGTTACTCCCTATAGTTCACAGTCGTAGGTCGATTGAAATACGATTAATACACATCGATTATTGCAAGTAACAACACTTACTCCACATAATATAAATAAAATAAAGATATTTCTACAAGTCAAGTTGCGCGAAATCGGTCGTTGACTTTGACCTTGACTTTGACTTTCACTTTGACTTTGACTTGTGAAAACACGGGGTGTTACATCTCGCGACTCCTAGGTCTCTAGTTCCTCGACTTGTCACACTGCACGAACCTTGTAGAATTGCCAAACCTCCCATCAAGCATAGCTGTTCTTAGAGCAAATGGATGTCACTCACTTGAAATTGTAAGAGATTTAGCAGATTATAAATGGTTGTGGTAAGTCTCACTTTGGAGGGGAGCGAATATCAGGATACTACTTTCTATGATTGAGGTATAACTCTTATCTTGTTTTTGAAATTCACTCTCTTTTTAACATATAATAATAGAGTTCATCATAACTGGAATGTAAATGTGGCAGGGAAATGCAATTAAAAATCGTTTTATGAGTGTCGTAATACCTTATGTGGAACCACCAAGCATTTTTACGAAATTTGTCACATTGCAACTTCCACACAACTAGTACACTGACTTTGGTGGATTTTTATTATCATTACGTACTCCTTACTATTACCAGATGTATAACATAATTATTAAGCAGGAGTTGTCCATGGATCACTCTGAGAAGTTTGATAAAGATTGTAGGGAACCATTGTATGAAAGGGTGGGTTATGTACCCTTTAGTTCATTGAGGCACATCCCATGGTTCAATCCTACATACACTAAAAACATTTCATTTCAGAGTATAAGTAGTGAAAGTGAAATATGTGATCTTAATGTAGAACTTGTTTGTAGTAAAAGTAAAATAGGTGATTTAAACAAACACTCAATCAATTACTCAGAGTGTTGGGATGAACGATATAAAGAGAGAAAGACCTTCAAGATCATATATGATTCAAAGTCCTCCGAAATTCAGATTGCTTGGTTTCATTAATCATTGACCCTGGCATTAATGTTGCATCTTCCAAGATTTTCTTTCCAACATTGTCAACAACTACTAGTCGATCTCAGTTTCAACATTGTTAAGCCTCACATTTTTTTAGCATTTTAATTAGTTTGCTTTTCCAACATTATTGCAGTCTAAAAAAAGATGTAATAATTTTTCCTTTATTCTCTCTTATGACTTCACCCTATACTTGGTTCATTGCCACATTTCATAACGTTAACGTTTATTGGTTTATTGGTTGTTGCTCACCTATACGGCTATACGCATACTACTATATGTGCAAGCTACAAAGATATGTTAATTCTAGATGAGGGTACAAATGTCAAAATGAGTTTGGGCTTAAACGAGTCATTTTTATACGGGCCAAAGTGAGGTTGGGTTTCCACAAATGTATCTTTTTTTCATAGGTTGTGTTTTCAATTACTGTTGTATTGACTGTTATACAGAAACAATACTGTTACAACAAGGATAGAATTAAATGTTTAATAAAAAGAAAAGGCACAACTAAAATCAATCGACTAAATAGTAACTATGGTAGTTGTTAAAAACGATCGCCTCTTGCGCCTAGGCCTATTTTTCAGGCGAGGTGAGACAGTTGCGCTTTCAGTCGAGGAAATTGCGCTTTAATTCTCCAGGTGATGTTCAGGCGCACATTCCGGCGAGATTCCGGAGAGCTTCCGGCCAAATTCACTAAATTCCAACAAGATTCTAGCCAGATTTCTACATTTATTCAAGGAAAACTACTTTAGACTGTCCGCAATGCAACAGGCTGCATTTACTACATGCATCCTAGTCATCACTGCCACATCAGCTTTTAACTCATTCTTCCCACATGCATTCTCTCTCCTCTTTTTAACTCCAACTCATCCTTCTCACATGCATCCTCTCTCTTCCACATCACCATTTCTTTTTCTATTTTTCTTTAAAAACATTTAATTTGTAATCTTAAAAAATATTTAATAAATAATTGTAAAAATATATTTAAATAATATAAAATAAAAAAAGAAGCTAAAAATAAATAAAAATTAAACTTGCATTACATAAAAAAGAAAATACATTTTTCTAAAAAATAAAATATAAATACTCAAATTAAAGGGCCCACCTAAAAAATAAAATACAAATACATTTTCCTCCTGTTTGCATGTGGGTAGTGTTTCGGGTGTGGGTAGGGGTTGGGTAGTGTTTCGGGTGTGGGTAGGGGTGTTTCGGGTGTGGATGTGGGTAGGGGTGTTTGGTTGACAACTTTAAAGGGCCCACCTTTACCTTCTCTCTCCTGCATGTGTGTGCACTTCCCTACGTGCAAACCCCCTTAAATACTACCTACCCCAATGCTTCATTTACAAGTGCATCCTCCACATCATCAAGTGCAACCCCCCAACAACAAGCGTTGGGGGCAGTCTTATAACACTAATACACTAATATTTTGGTACTAATTAGATGATATAAAGTGTTACATAATAGACTTTGTTTATTTTATTTGAAAAATAGTATTCTTTTTCTAATACATAATATATTTTTAATTTTTTTTAGTTATGCGCTTTATTTTTCTCAGTCCCTCGTTTTTTTTTTTTTTTTTTTTTTTTGCGCTTTGCACCTAGGCCCCAGGCGAAGCTTGTGCGCCTTAAGTGCGCGTAATGCCTTTAATAACTATGGTAACTACATACGTAAAATTTGACACCTCATATAATATGAAATTACCATGTGTGGTTAATGTTACTTCTTTCAGTGGAATTTATTTTCTATCAAGTGTTGATTGACTTAAACCGGGGATCGTAATAAATTTTTTTTAACATTCGGTCTATCAATATTTTAACTTATTTTCAAACTCTTGTATTGTTAAGATTGTCATTATTTAAAGAACTTATTTACGAACTCTTGTATTATTAAGATTGTCATTATTTAAAGGATTTGATGACCCTTAGGTTTGTTTTAGAAATTCGTTTACATGTTTCTAAAACTATATGAAAAAATATCTCAACTTTATGAAAAAATAATATTATCTAGCTGTATATTTTTTTATAATAATATGATAAATATTATGACTAAGTAGTATAAAAAGCTACAACAAACTATATGATAAATAAATAAATATACAAGACCGTAATCAAATAATAAACAAGGGTAATACTAGGGCTGTTCAAACCCCTTGGCGCTCGTCGTTTGTTCGGAAATTGCTCGAAAAATGCTCGTTCGATTTGACGCTCGGTTGTAAACGAGCCGCTCTGCTCGGTTCGGTTTGTAAATAAGCCAATCATGAGCAAAGGTCCATTTGGCTCGGTTCGGCTCGAATTATTATTTTCAATTAGTGTATATATACACACATATACACATACATATATAAACATGTATATACACACATATATACACAAATATAAATTATACATATACACACACCTATATATATATATACAAACATACATATATACTTAAATATAAATTAAATTAATAGTTTTATATGTACACTATTAGATTTTGATCAACTATATACAAATTTACAACTATATTTATTAGTACTAGCCCAATCACGCCAATAAAAAAAATAATATCAAATCTAAAAGTTAAACCCTAAACCGATAAACGACAGTCTACTCATCGCCACAATGTTTCATGCCATTACACCTAAGTCGGTCGTCTGCTCCTCTCAATGTCATTGTCCGTGCAATATGATCATCGCCTCGTCAGCCACAACATTGTTATTCATAAGAAAAGTACTATGCCACGAAATGTGTCTTTTATTAAAGATATAAAAACTTGAGACCCAAGCTTGTCACTATCTCTCTCAACAAATTTAAATCGGGCGACACGGTTGTCCAAATCGCTCGAACTTTGCTCGAGGCCCGCTTGGAATATTTACTGCTCGGAAAATGCTCGCTTGATTTGTGGCTCGATTTTAAATGAGCCGCTCCGCTCAGTCCGGTTTGTAAACGAGCCAAGTAGGAGCAAAGGTCCGCTCAGTTTGGCTCGGCTCGTGAACAACCCTAGGCAATACCCTGCGGTGTTGTATAGCGTCCAGCAAGAGTTAATGACTAGTTTGGTGGGCCCTCAAATTTCCAACCATTGGAAAACGGTTACATTTAAAAAAAACTTTTTAATTTTTATTTTTAACACTATATACATCCCACAATTTTTACCAAAAACACACCATTCTATACAATCTTTTCTCTTCAATTATTTATACAATTTCAAACTAGCCATTTCACATAATGTTTCCCAACAACAACCAAAACGTGTGGAACCCAACAATCCGCTTTAGGCTAAGCTCGCAAACGACTAAGATCGGGTATTATCAGATACCCTCTTGTAATTCCTCGCTTTGTAACTTTCCTTATTTAGCAAGTTTGATTGTATTTCGATTTATAGAAACTTGTATTACCCTTTGTATTCGTCTTTCATTTCAATCATTGTATTCTGAGACTTGAATCGTAATGAAAACTCAATCTTTTATACACATGTGTTGTTCATAATTCGTAAATACTCGTTATACATTCATTATACGTGCATAATTGTTCATACATGCAAAATTCATTTATACATTCATTATTTTATACATCACACTTATGCATTACACTTACACATTTAAAACGCTTAAAACCAACAAAACACGCGTAAACGACAAACTAGTATTTCAAACAAAAGGGGAAAGCCCCTCTCGTGCGAAAGGCCTTCTCGCACGAGAGGCCCCTCTCGTCCGAAAACCCGTCGTCCCCATTCTCCTTTCCAGCCTATAAATACCAAACCACTTCTTCATTTCCCACTGTCACAACCCCCGACACCTGCCTCGGGAGGCGGGTGTAACACCCCGAAAACGGGTTTGAAAATCAAACCACGTTAATACTACAGGACGGGTAAAATACAGTTAGTGGTAAAACTTACCCGGTAAACTTTAGGAATTAAATAAATAAATATAATATTTATTAAAAGTATGAGAAATACTTTGAGAAAAGCAAAGTATATAAAAGGCCCGAGATTTAACGGGACTTAAAATAAAACGGGTTGAGAACAAGATAAAGTAACTAGGAAATAAATAACCTAGTTAGTAATAAGTCTTGGAATAATAAGAAAAGCAGGGTTAAAACACCCTTTTATGCAAACTTGTGTGAAGTAGAGGGACTAAAGGTGATAAGATGGAAACTAGTTTTATTTAATAAAACAATAACACCAAAACACACAATCTAAGTGTGTGTTCTGGTCGACAATTCTAGAGGAGCCAGGGGCTCTCATCCTCAAACCCTAACAAGCTAAAATTCAATCAATTGGAAGGGCAAATCACACCCAAATTGAATTCCAAGCAAGGATTAGTGATCACCTCAGTGAAATGATCATAAGGTATGTGAAATTTCGTTGAATGATTCCAATTGAAATTCTGAATCAATACTTGAAACTCGAAATTTATGATGCATGATAGTTGCTTGGATGAAATAGGAATGAGATAGTGATTAGGGACAAACCCTAGTCAATCACTTGTTGAAATTTTGCTTAATTCTTGTGAATTCACAATCACCATTGAAGGTGATAAGTGGGTTTTGTAAGAATATGTTAAACACTAGAATTTTGATTGTTGTTCTAGTGTAATTTGAGCTCTAGGAAGTGAATTCAGATTTTGTTAATGTGAAAATTGATATGAACATGCTTAATTGATGTTAAGCTTGGCTAAGTAACTAGTTATGAAAATTGATTGTTGATTTTATAGAATATGCCCACAAGGTGTTTGTTAAAATGCCTAAGTGAATGTTCATATTTTGAAATTACGAATGAAACGCGTAATTGCCTTATTTGACTAATTGCGCGAAAGATGGGGTAAAGCGGGTTCTAATCATAATGTTGATTTGACTTAATTGTGTAAACCATGAGATCAAAAGTAGTTAACTTTTGATAAGCTAAGTTAACTAATCATGAAGTCGAATAGTAGCTTCGGCATAGAAAATAAGTGAGGTGGAATAGTCGTGATTTTTATGACTAATTTGACCGCCTTGTAAATGATTGAAAATAGTTTGACGCCTAACGAGCTAGGTGGAGGCTTGGGAAAGGAAGCGGGTCAAACTAATCAAGAATGGAGGAAAAGCATAATTCGGATGCAAGGTAAGTATAGCTTACACTAGTCTTAAGTTGTGGAATATTCTCTTATCATATAAATTACGAATGAGATAACTAAACAATTGAAATATGATGTTCCGCCGTGTAGTCGTACGGAACAAGATAATCAAAGATGAAAGAAACCATAATAATGGTTAAAAAGAAGTAAATTGATAATTCGGTCATATTATGACCAAAGGAAAAATGAACTTTTAATGGTTACCTTTTATGGTAAGCCAAAACAAATAATAAGGGCAAAACAGTAATTTAGTCACACGTCGACAATAACCGTTAGTTTCAAAAAAGACGCTTTTCCGCGTAAGACATAAAGAGTCGAAAGTGGTAATAAACGGTTTATAAGTAAAATGACCGTATGGTATTAAACGTAACGAGTCATGTATATGAGATGATGATAAATATCATCTCGCATAGTTAAACGGTCAATTCGGCCAACCGGGTCAAAAGGTGTAGACATCGCCTTTTGACAATATCGACTAATGATTCTTTTGTCGAGTTATATGCTTACAGGAATAGATATCCAATGGATACTCGCATCGTTCTTAATTAGCGATTATAAAGCAAGGTATTAAAACCGGGTAATAAGTTGACCCGAGCCAGGTACGTGTAAATATGGTTGTGGATAACATACTTCATGGCCAAATTTGTAGTGAAAGCCCTTCGTAGCAAGTGAGGGGCTAGCGTTGACTAAAACGCCCTTGATGGGTAAATCGGGCAAACGACCTTTAAAGGTTGTTAGAAATAAGTGTTATGATAGATTAAATCCTTAGGATAAGTATAAAAAGGGATAATATGGGACCTTAGTGTCCAACGAGTTGAAACGAGTATTTTCCGTAAAATGATATATCTAAAGGATAGAACTAGGAATAAATAGTCTATCACATTAAATCCACCACAATCATAGTTGTGGTGGAAAACCAAATTAATATGGATGGGTGGAATTATGATGCATACAAGGAACGGACGTAAATTAAGTTTAAAAAGTGCATAAATACCCTTAACGGGTCAAAATAGAAGTATTAGCAAAACGGGTTAAGAATGTGTAATAACCCGTGATTTGAACCTTGTACAATAGGAAATAATCATAATAATATGTTTACAAAAGAAACAAGGGCCACAAACAAGTTTGTTTGATAACCGCATGAACGGGTCAAAACTTTGTAAAAAGGTAATGAGTCGAAGGCTTGGATGTCTCAAAATTTATTATGTTGGATGTTGGATTTTAACTCCATATGATGATGGAGAATTAAATTACGGACGCGTAGGAAAAAGAATCGGGTAAAACGGATTAAAAACGAGAGAGTTATGCTCGTTTCCGTGAAATCGGGTCATGCTGGGAATCTGCAGCACCAGCAAACAACATTCTGTCAAAAACCGGTGCTAGCGTAGCGCGAGCATGTGCTAGCGCTACGCGAGCATGTGTCAGTTTCGCGAAAATCGTTTATTTTAACCGTTGATGCATTGCGAACCCGTTTAAATACGTTCTAAGTTACGTATGACTAATCTAACTCATGTTTTATGAGTTTCAGGTAAAATTTTAGCACCGGAGGACGATCAAGCACAATGAAGAACCGAACACGATCAAGAAATAAGCTTCCGCACGACGTTTCGTTGTTACATTTAAATGACGACTTAATTACATTATGTTCTAAACTTCTAACTTTTGTAAAAGGTTTTTAATAAGCCGTATTTCCGATGTATATGTAATCTTAATTACATGATTGTTTTTCGTAAATTATACGTTAAACTCTGATTTATAAGAACGGGTGTTACAAGTTGGTAATCAGAGCTCATGGTTAAAGAATAAAGTGTGTTCGGTTCGAGGCTTGATCGCAAATCCGGTAAGTACATGTATATCAAAGGTTTAGTATGATTAAAGTGTTGAGAACAACGCATATGGTTATCGTGTAATACACGTTACACCAATAAAAACGATATAGAATAGATATAGTCAACGAAATTACATGCGTTGATGCATATAGTAGAAAAACCTTGTATTATAATACGGGCATCCTTTAATGTTGAAATTATTAACTGTTGTATATGTTTTAGTTGAAGGACACTCGCATATGAGGATAGCGAGAGTTTAACAAATTACGGATATGATAGAAGAACGGTTCGAAGTATGACAATAGGAGCATGCTCACCAAGGACTAAATCGCGTAACGACTGCGAACAAAGTTAATGGCAAGAAACGCCCGTCGGGGCAAGCATTACCAGGTGCGTGCTTTTAAATATAATCGCACAAATAACAATATGCAACAAACATGTAGAGAATGATTGTTGCATATGTAAATTAGAAACTTGGAAAACCTGAATAGAATACCTATCCAGGATATTATTTCCAAGAAAACTAAATAGAGGCATTACTTACATAGGGCGTGATGTGAAAACTATAAAAAGGTCATGTGTGTCATGTGTTAATCGCTTACTCTGGCCAAGTAAGTAGTGGCATATGATACCATGAACTTCTTATAGCGGACACATTTACATCCGATGTAGTAAGGGCGGGGTGAATGGGACTAACTTAAAAAGTACCCAAATGAATCAAATGAGCAAAATATTTGATAATAATGTAAACGCACAGCCGGGTGACGGAAGCGTATTACATTAGGATGATGAGCCCGAGTGAAGGGACAAAGATTAAAGTAAAACGATTAAGGTATGCAATTGGGAGGGGTGTGCTTACACTCGAACCCGGAGAACGCAAATATGTCCCTTAACGGGTCGTTTTTGTAAAACGTCAAACTTAAGGACAAAGTCGGAATATAAAAATGAAGCGAGGTCTTAATGCATACCGGGAGGGTTGCAATAATAATGACTTCGGGAAAACACCCGGTTGATGGGTAAGAATTAAACACATGCGTAAACCAAGAGACGTGAACGCGGGTTGAAAATTCAAAAGACGTGGATTATGAATTATGACTATAAAATTTCGTAAAAGAAATTTTGAATAAATATGTTCAACTATTTTAAAGTTGAACGGGTCGAATATAATATCATGCCGGACGACATGAGTAAACGTAAGCAGGATAATGGTAGCGTTAAAAGCGAAAGAATAATGAGCCCGGTAATGGGACATAATCAAATATGAATGTATGTAAACTGGATAATGGTGAGCATAAGATGAACCTACGCATAAATGACATGAGAAGTCATAAAGTCGGAAAATTTCGCCAAAAAATAAACAAATGAAGCCTTAGACTACGGTCAAGGTCAACTGAAGTTCAAAAGCGATAATTATACGATTCCAAACATAACAAGACATGCTTTGAAGCTATATATGTATATATATACATTTGATTGTAGATACAAATAAAAAGATGAATCTGCGGGATCATCGTAACCTACGGGAATACGATCAGTGTTAAGGTCTACGGGACCAGAATGACCCTCGAGTCACGAATAGAAAGAGAAATAAACCTTAGGGTTCCCATTAAAAAGGGGGTGAAGACCTAAGGAAATAGCCTACGAGGCTACGTGAGAGAACATGCGGGTTACTTAAACAAAGCGAGGGAACCAGTTGAGAATCCTCGCGTAAAACAAAGACTGTAAAAGAGTAAATGTCAAGTCGTCAAAATTGCTTGACATAAATTAAAGATAAAACGTTAAACTAAAACTTCAAGTTTTAGTAAGAAATAACGTTTTTACAAATATAAATTCTGATAGGAATTTAAATAGTAAGCATGAAGGATACAAGTCTTGACACTAATAGGCGCAAGACGATATATTCGAAAAAGTGATGTTTTCGAAAATGAAAGGTTGATATGAATTAAACATGATGTGACACGATCACGGTCAAGAAATGTAATGTGAGGTAGAATAACATTATAACCAAGCGAGCGGTAAAAGTAACTGGACTAATGAGTCTAGTTAGTGATACCGGTTAAGGTCAGCAATTCAAATCAAGAAATTTGGTTTGCTTGTAAGCGGTAGATTCGGTATAACTGAACCGAATAAATAAATTTGAAAACAAAAGAATTTGTTGCTAAAAGTGAAAGATTTCACTAAAGACCTTTAAACGGGTCAAAGTAACGGATTCATAAAGAATTCGATAGTATATGAAAGCGATGGATATCGCTAAGTTAACTAAACTAGTGGAAATAACGAGATTACGTTATTTCAAGTTGCACTATGTCGTATGAAATACGTAGACAATTAGTGACCAAAAAGATGTTACCATACTTATCTGGTAATACTAACAATTGGTTAAAAGTATAAGTAATGTTTGAAAGATTTCTCGGATCAAATACATTGAGTTTAAACTCAATGAATTATGTAAGAAAAGGTTTCGAGTACGAAACCTCTTTAAGGGGGGTAGACTTGTAACACCCCGAAAACAGGTTTGGAAATCAAACCACGTTAATACTACAAGATGGGTAAAATACAGTTAGTGGTAAAACTTACCCGGTAAACTTTAGGAATTAAATAAATAAATCTAATATTTATTAAAAGTATGAGAAATACTTTGAGAAAAGCAAAGTATATAAAAGGCCCGAGTTTAACGAGACTTAAAATAAAACGGGTTGAGAACAAGATAAAGTAACTAGGAAATAAATAACCTAGTTAGTAATAAGTCCTGGAATAATAAGAAAAGAAGGGTTAAAACACCCTTTTATGCAAACTTGTGTGAAGTAGAGGGACTAAAGGTGATAAGATGGAAACTAGTTTTATTTAATAAAACAATAACACCAAAAACACACACTCTAAGTGTGTGTTCTAGTCGACAATTCTAGAGGAGCCAGGGGTGTTAGGACCAGTTTTGACTCCGTTTCGATTGCGAACCGACTCGTGTAACGTGCGGAATCCGTACACGAACGTGACCGAACACACGAACAGTAATTATAACTGTGATTCTATAAAAGATTTGATAGCGTACAGCACCTTGAATCACGTACACAGCACTTTCTCTCTCTAGCTTTCTCTCTCTAACACTAGAGCTCTCCAAGGTGCAAATTACCAAAAGTTGTCAAAAGTTGCAAAAGTTCTTAAAACTAACCCTTAGGTTCCTATTTATAGGCAAAGAATATAAGGAGACTCTCCTTATTTACAATTATGCCACCTTGCCTTTTAGTAACTAGATATTACAATTTAATCCTAAACTTAAACTATTTCTGCTACGTTCTTGAGATGACGGAGGCGATAGACATACTGCACTAACAAGGGGCTCTCATCCTCAAACCCTAACAAGCTAAAATTCAAGCAATTGGAAGGGCAAATCACACCCAAATTGAAATCCAAGCATGGATTAGTGATCACCTCAGTGAAATGATCATAAGGTATGTGAAATTTTGTTGAATGATTCCAATTGAAATTCTGAATCAATACTTGAAACTCGAAATTTATGATGCATGATAGTTGCTTGGATGAAATAGGAATGAGATAGTGATTAGGGACAAACCCTAGTCAATCACTTGTTGAAATTTTGCTTAATTCTTGTGAATTCACAATCACCATTGAAGGTGATAAGTGGGTTTTGTAAGAATATGTTAAACACTAGAATTTTGATTGTTGTTCTAGTGTAATTTGAGCTCTAGGAAGTGAATTCAGATTTTGTTAATGTGAAAATTGATATGAACATGCTTAATTGATGTTAAGCTTGGCTAAGTAACTAGTTATGAAAATTGATTGTTGATTTTATAGAATATGCCCACAAGGTGTTTGTTAAAATGCCTAAGTGAATGTTCATATTTTGAAATTACGAATGAAACGCGTAATTGCCTTATTTTACTAATTACGTGAAAGATGGGGTAAAGCGGGTTCTAATCATAATGTTGATTTGACTTAATTGTGTAAACCATGTGATCAAAAAGTAGTTAACTTTTGATAAGCTAAGTTAACTAATCATGAAGTCGAATAGTAGCTTCGGCATAGAAAATAAGTGAGGTGGAATAGTCGTGATTTTTATGACTAATTTGACCGCCTTGTAAATGATTGAAAATAGTTTGACACCTAACGAGCTAGGTGGAGGCTTGGGAAAGGAAGCGGGTCAAACTAATCAAGAATGGAGGAAAAGGATAATTCGGATGCAAAGTAAGTATAGCTTACACTAGTCTTAAGTTGTGGAATATTCTCTTATCATATAAATTACGAATGAGATAACTAAACAATTGAAATATGATGTTCCGCCGTGTAGTCGTACGGAACAAGATAATCAAAGATGAAAGAAACCATAATAATGGTTAAAAAGAAGTAAATTGATAATTCGGTCATATTATGACGAAAGGAAAAATGAACTTTTAATGGTTACCTTTTATGGTAAGCCAAAACAAAGTGTCTAACGAGTTGAAACGAGTATTTTCCGTAAAATGGCATATCTAAAGGATAGAACTAGGAATAAATAGTCTCACATTAAATCCACCACAATCATAGTTGTGGTGGAAAACCAAATTAATATGGATGGGTGGAATTATGATGCATACAAGGAACGGACGTAAATTAAGTTTAAAAAGTGCATAAATACCCTTAACGGGTCAAAATAGAAGTATTAGTGAAACGGGTTAAGAATGTGTAATAACCCGTGATTTGAACCTTGTACAATAGGAAATAATCATAATACAAGGGCCACAAACAAGTTTGTTTGATAACCGCATGAACGGGTTAAAACTTTGTAAAAAGATAATGAGTCGAAGGCTTGGAAGTCTCAAAATTTATTATGTTGGATGATAGATTTTAACTCCATATGATGGAGAATTAAATTACGGACGCGTGGGAAAAAGAATCGGGTAAAACGGATTAAAAACGAGAGAGTTATGCTCGTTTCCGTGAAATCGGGTCATGCTGGGAATCTGCAGCACCAGCAAACAACATTCTGTCGAAAACAGGTGCTAGCGTAGCGCGAGCATGCGCTAGCGCTACGCGAGCATGTGTTAGTTTCGCAAAAATCGTTTATTTTAACCGTTGATGCATTGCGAACCCGTTTAAATACGTTCTAAGTTACGTATGACTAATCCGACTCATGTTTTATGAGTTTCAGGTAAAATTTTAGCACCGGAGGACGATCAAGCACAATGAAGAACCGAACACGATCAAGAAATAAGCTTCCGCACGACGTTTCGTTGTTACATTTAAATGACGACTTAATTACATTATGTTCTAAACTTCTAACTTTTGTAAAAGGTTTTTAATAAGCCGTATTTCCGATGTATATGTAATCTTAATTACATGATTGTTTTTCGTAAATTATACGTTAAACTCTGATTTATAAGAACGGGTGTTACAGCGGGCGGCTGCGGCCTACTCAGGGATGGTAGTATCGGTGTTTATCATTATTTGGCAGCGGAAATTTCATCAGGACCGTAGTTATGAAATATTTTATCAGAGTAAAACACCATATTTTATAATAATAAGTATATTGGGATAAAACCCAAGTTTCCATTACAAACGTGTTTTTAGGGGTAAACCCTAATTTATTGAAATAAAACATCTTCTGTATTTAGGTAACTTTTATAGCCACTTGTCCAAGCCTTCAGTGATGTCCAGCTGGCTTCTATTTGGCTTTCACATTTTGTTATCTGAAACGTGTTTAAAAACATTTTGTCAGTGGGAAATACTAGTGAGTGAATCCCAATTTAATCAAAATAGGTTTTATCAGTATATACAGTACTGAGGGCAATCCAGCAATTACATTTGTTTCCATCTACTTTATTTATCACCCACGGTACTGTCAATCCTGACTGGTGGTAATGTTACTACTCCAGTGTAGTAACAAATATTGTATACAAAACCCCAACATACCGACGATAATTGTAGAATACAAATACTCAATCACTGTTAAATATAAACTAAAACAATTGAGGTTTTGTAGAAACATTTTGTGAAAAGAGGAATCACTCACTTTGCTACTTTAGGTTTTTCCTTTGTGACTTCCTGGTTATAATCTATTAATTAAACAATGCACACGCGTTAGTATAATAACCCAATTTACATTAGTTATACCCTCCCCAAGACAGAACTCCAACGACTACGTCGGGCAGAGCCTCAACAGCCGTTACGGAGCACTAGATCGATCGGGCAGCGTATCTAATACGTAACCGGGGGTTATGTAGGTCCCTCGGAGGATGAGGTCAAACCTTATCCTTGTTATGTCTAACACACTAGCGAGTGCGGAATCCAAGCTAGAATGCAAACCGAGAGTTTATACGAGAACACAAGCCACAAAAGAGAAAGGTAGACACACGAGATATCAAAGTTTTCTCTTGTATTTCAGTGGACACGGTTACAGCCCTTGACCACAGAAAATATGCTCTCTACAAGACCAAGTTCACTCACATACACCACACTTCTCTCTTAATGAAGTGAACACAATACATGGATATATATATCCATCACAGCTCGTCTGGTCGAAGGATCAGATAGACTGATCGAAAGATCATCTATCGATCTGAAACCTACCGAAGGATCACATATACCTTTAAGGATGATATCCTTCGAGGTCCATCTATATCCATCGAAGGTTTATCCTTCGAGCTCATCGAAGGATATAGACAATCCTTCGATGACTCATCCTTCGACACAAACAACTTACAAACAATGTGCTAACTGTTTGGTCAAGTCAAACCAGGAGGATGGTTGACTTGGTCAAACTTACATCGAACACACATAATAACAGACCTAAGACGTAACTCAGACTAACACAAGACATCGTTTTGTATCATGACAAAATACAGACAAAGTACAGACACAAGTGCACCAACAAACTCCCCCTTGGCTGTAGCTTTGTCTCGATCTTCGTGTCTTCAAGTCTTTGACGTCCTTTCAAGTCTTCAATGTCGGAGGATCTTCAATGTCTTCACGTCTTGAAAGCAGAAAGTGTATCAACAAACTACCCGTTTCATGTAGGAAGTGTGTTGACAAACTCCCCCTTAACATAAGCTCCCCCTTGAGTTATGCTCGTGAAATACTTGTTCTTTATGAATTGAGATCCTTGTGGTGTTGATGATGGTCAGCGGCAACTCGATCATCTTCATCACTTGAGTGCCTTCACGTCGTGTATTCATTCCGAAGCTTGTCATCGACCATGTTCTCCTTGCCTTTAGAATCTGCACATGCAAGAAATCTAAACGCGTAATGAGAACAACTGCCTGGAATATCATAAGCAAACGACACACATGTGACCATTGTTCAATCAATCACCGTCCGACAGTTTGAAAGTTTAACAAATTGTTCAGTTTTAGGTTTTTAACTTCCAAAACTTGCAAATTTCGACCGTTTATGAAGAATCAGTCGTTTCGGTTTTCAATCAGGTTTCAGGTAACGAAGACTCGAGATCCAACATCGTACAATCGAAAATAAAATAGAAATAAAATCTTTTTGGCTTTTAGAAAGTTTATATTAAAACACACCTAAAATCTTTTTGGACTTTTGAATATTTCAAATTTAAAGACTGAAAGCAGTAAATAAATATATACAAAGATGCAGAAACTGAAAGCATTAAATAAATATTTACAGACATTCTTTTTGCGAGTTTCGAGGGTAAGAGAATCATATCAGTGTACGGTCATGCCAAAACGCTCTTGTTGTTCAATTAGTTAACATTAAGATAAGCATCCTATAACAATTATCGGTATTGTTGTCCGCATAAGCTCAACTTATCAGATGTAATCATGGCGAGGGGATACGTTAAGGTATGATTTATACTTACCGACCGGTGTTCATCCACATCACGACACATTCCCGTATCAAGGTATGCACGAGGGTTCATCTTACCGGTGAGTATACCGATTATCATCTGTTTGACCGTATATGATGTGAGAAACTCACTTATTTTGATTTGAAAACAAGCCCTATGTGATATAATCACTTATTGATGAGGAACTTGATTTTCGATGCATGAGGGCACAAGAGCAAGTCCGTGAACAGGTCAGTACTTTCGTACAGCAGAGAGACGAACTTGACTCCCGGATGAATGTGATATATTATCACTTATTTTGGTTGGACATGTGATTGTTGATCACTTATTGAGGTCGTATGCAATATGTACACGTATGTATGGTATCATGGAAGATCTAGAGTTGCGTCCCCGTTATTTTTCGGTAAAAGATACAACCATGATACCCAGATGATAAGCAGCATAAAGACCGAATATCTCAGAACCTCGGCAATCTCTCAAATGAAATTTCGGTACTAAGACCATATGCCAATGAGTGGTTCCCACCTAGTCTTCAGTCGATTTAAGTTTATATCACCCTGCACACTTTAAAATGATTGTGAGCCTACCGATACATCTTATATAGAGCTGCTTATCGTTTTTCAGTTTAGGTTTAAAGAGGTTTAGACAGACCACTGATGTACTATCATTTTCTCTTTTGCTCGCCAGGAAACTCATTTTTGCTTTTCTATTGTTTTTGTGTTTTTGAAATTTTTCGATGTTTTTGGATTTTCAAATTTTGGATTTACTCCCCCTAAAATCAATAAACTAAGACAAATTTAAAAACACAAAGGTATTTACAAAAATGATTTTCCGATGTTGGTTTTACTCTTGCTTGACCTTAATGCCGTTTACCAATAATAAATAGTCAAATCTTGATTTGTCAAATGCTTTGGTAAAAAGGTCGGCACGTTGGTCATCGGTGTGAACGTAAGCAACATCGATTAGCCTTTTCTCAAAGCAATCACGTGTGAAGTGATACTTAATTTCGATGTGCTTAGTCTTTGAATGCTGCACAGGATTTCTAGTGATCTGTAAGGCAGCAGAATTATCAACGTAAATAGGAGTAGTTAGGAATTCAAAACCGTAGTCGCGCATTTGTTGTTGTATCCATAGGACTTGGGAGCAACAACTTGAGGCAGCAATGTATTGAGCTTCGCATGTTGATGTAGCTACACAGGTCTGCTTCTTGCACTGCCATGTGACTAGGCGATTTCCCAAAAACTGACATCCAGCCGTTGTGGATTTGCCGTCGATTTTGCATCCGCCAAAATCAGAATCACTGAATGCGATCAAGTCAAAGTTATTATCCCTAGGGTACCATAGACCGGTGTCAGGGCAAGCCTTCAAATAACGAAAAATCCTTTTTACAGCTGCAAGATGTGAGGCCTTCGGGTTGACTTGATATCTGGCAAGTAGGCACGTTGGGTACATTATATCTGGTCTTGATGCTGTGAGGTACATAAGAGATCCGATCATTGCGCGGTAGTATGAGGGGCTAACTGCTTCACCCTTCAAGTCTGGAGTAATTCCGTGATTTTGCGGCAATGGGGTACCGATGGGCGTTGCATCAGACATCTGGAACCGGCTCAAGATGTCACCAACATATTTAGTCTGATGGATGAATATCCCAGACTCCGTTTGTTGCACTTGTAGGCCCAAAAAGAAAGTCATTTCCCCCATAGCACTCATCTCGAATTTATCCTGCATAATGCGCTCGAAATTCCTACACAAAACATCATTAGTAGAACCAAAAATAATATCATCAACGTATACCTGAACCAGTAGAAGATCTCCATCTTGTTCTTTGATGAAAAGAGTACAATCGATAAGACCTCTGCGAAATCCATTCTCCAACAGATAATTAGATAAGGTTGCGTACCAAGCTCGCGGTGCTTGATGTAGACCATAGAGAGCTTTGTTGAGCAACCAAACCCGATCGGGATGGATAGGATCTTCAAAACCTGGAGGCTGTTCGACGTACACCTCTTCTTCCACCACACCATGTAAGAATGCACTTTTCACGTCCATCTGGTATACCTTGAAACCTTTGAATGAGGCATAAGCCAGAAAGATCCGAATTGCTTCCAGACGTGCAACAGGTGCATACACTTCGTTGTAGTCGATCCCTTCTATCTGATGAAAACCTTGAACGACTAGCCTTGCTTTGTTTCGAATAATGACTCCACGGTCATCCTTTTTGCATTTAAACACCCAACGGGTACCAATCTTCTTGTAACCAGCAGGTTTCTCTACGAGTTTCCAGACACCAAGCTTCTGGAATTGTTGCAGTTCTTCCTGCATTGCTTCCACCCAAGAGTTATCTTTCAAAGCTTCTTTCCAAGTTCTTGGCTCTTCCTGTGAGACATAACACGCGAAAGACCAATCATTTTGTTGACCAGATTCTCGGATAGCTGCATACAAGCCTGCATTGTTGTTGTTTCGCAACATGTTTCTTGTTTGAACGCCACTTTATACATTTCCGATGATGTTTTGTTGAGGATGGGTATTGTGAATCCTTGTTTCTGGATTATCTTGAACTTGAATGTTTGTACCCAGATTGTTGAGATTGAGATCAACAACCAATTCAATGCCCGGAATTGACGAAGAGGATGATGCAGTAGCTTCAGCTGTTCTAGGGACGTCCACTGGAGGAGTACCCTCTGAAGTACCATGAACTGCTGTTGTTGGAGCTTCTTGATCTGCATCGAGAAATTCATCATCCTCTGAAGATTCGTTCAATTCGGTAGCATCGTGAAAATCCTCATTATCGAGAGCATTATTGTTCACTGAAGATGGTTCTTGATTGACAATAATGGGACGAACCAACGGTGAATCTGTTGCATTGTCACTCTCGAAAAACATCCTTGCCGCAGCGTTTTCTTCAACTGCTTCAACATTGATCGAATTGAAAAAGTCATCGTACTCAAACATCCAAGGCTGACCAGGACATTTGACTGGTAAAGTGTGCCTTTGTACTCTGACTTCAGACCATTCCTCGACCCTTTTAGTCTCTAGATTCCAGACTCTTAAGTTCGGGGTGGAATACCCAAGAAAGTATCCATCAATCGCTTTAGCCCCAAACTTTCCATTAGGATCGATCATTGTGCACGGAGCTCCAAACGGTTCAAGATATGACAAATCTGGTTTCCGTTTGTTAATAAGCTCAAAGCAGGTCTTGTTGTGCCTTTTGACTGTGAGGACTCGGTTCAACGTATAACATGCAGAGGCCACAGCTTCAGTCCAGAATGGAATGGGCAACTGCGACTCTACCAACATAGTCCTAGCAGTCTCGATCAATGTGCGGTTCTTACGTTCAGCGACGCCATTTTGTTGAGGAGTATAAGCCGCACTAAATTCGTGAAGAATACCTTTTGAGGTGCAAAACTCCGCCATGGCATGATTTACTACCTTTGTTAATATACTGCTTTGATACCAATACGATCTCACACGTTTGTTAATATAAAGACTGAAAGCAGTAAATAAATATATACAAAGATGCAGAAACTGAAAGCATTAAATAAATATTTATAGACATTCTTTTTGCGAGTTTCGAGGGTAAGAGAATCATATCAGTGTACGGTCATGCCAAAACGCTCTTGTTGTTCAATTAGTTAACATTAAGATAAGCATCCTATAACAATTATCGGTATTGTTGTCCACATAAGCTCAACTTATCAGATGTAATCATGGCGAGGGGATACGTTAAGGTATGATTTATACTTACCGACCGGTGTTCATCCACATCACGACACATTCCCGTATCAAGGTATGCACGAGGGTTCATCTTACCGGTGAGTATACCGATTATCATCTGTTTGACCGTATATGATGTGAGAAACTCACTTATTTTGATTTGAAAACAAGCCCTATGTGATATAATCACTTATTGATGAGGAACTTGATTTTCGATGCATGAGGGCACAAGAGCAAGTCCGTGAACAGGTCAGTACTTTCGTACAGCAGAGAGACGAACTTGACTCCCGGATGAATGTGATATATTATCACTTATTTTGGTTGGACATGTGATTGTAATTGTAGGACCGTGTTTCGTGACCGAAAACGTGATTCGTGTGAGATCGGTTCAAGACGGGAGAGATTAGAGATGATAAACAAACAACTTTGTGTTAATCCGGTAGTAAAACATTACAAATCGGCCCGATTACATGATAACCGAACTAATACCAAAGAAGTATACATCCGGGGAGAGACCAAGTGGTGATCTCTCCCTGGTGAGGTCTCAAACCTCCTAAAATCTCCAAATGTTGCAAATGGCAAGGGTTTTCTATTTATAGTCACACCCCTTGTCTTGCAAACACACACGGTCAACCGAATAACCCTCTCGTTTGACCACTTCAAACGAGCGGGTCTATGCACGTTCGATAGACCGTTTCACTAACTATTACAAATTCAGCGTAAAATAAAACTAATCTATTCGACAAGCATCGGACACAAAATCTGCATCAACAAATTCCCCCTTGTCCGTTGCTGTCGAATGCTGAAAATGCAACTGCAATCGATCTTCAGTCAACTATTCATCTTCTCTGTATTAACAAATTCCCCCTTGACCGATGATCCAGGTAAGTAGTATCTTGATGCTCATTGTATAATATTTCCCCTTAAAGTACGCGTATCCGTGTTGGGTGTTGTGCAATTTCCTCACAAGGCTTAATTGACCGATCTTCCGCTGATCTTCCAATACTCCAACCGGCATTTGATAAGGGTTCCAATCTTTAAGAACTGCATCAAGTCTTGATCTTGTCATAAGAACTCTATTTCATACAAGCATACTACATTGATAGAGATTTCTGGTGAACTGTCTTCTGTAAACCGTCTTTGTGGAATCGACCAAGTAATGCACTTTAATCTTCAGCATCAACACTCAGGAAAGTCAGCTAGACCAAGTGTAACCCTTGCAAGCTCAACCAGCATGCTTAGTTGAACTACATCCAGATCTCATTGTCTCGCCTTTGTGAAGTTGACCACGTAATGCACTACGGATCTTCAGCATCAGTACTCAGGAAGTCAGCTAGACCAAGTACATCGTTTGCAAACTCAACGAATTGAGTTACCCCCAGATCCCTGTAAAATCCCAAAGAAACATCAAACCCAAAACCGAATCCTGCAGGTCTTCAGTCTTGAACTATCAGCTTTCATAAAGATTCCCCAGGTCTTCAGTGAACAGCGCTTTTGTAACTACTGTAGACTTTAGAAACCTGTATTTTTCCGTGCAAAACCCTTCACGCTGGCTGGAGAATTAATTAAAATCCTCAAATATGTGTCTGTGCAAAACATTCCACGCCGAACCGTTAGTATCACCAGAAAATCACAAACTCTACCACCTGTGATTGCGTTTAGAAATTTACCGAAGAAATTCAACATACGAAAATTTTTATTCCCCCATTTCTTTGGTAAGATCTCTAAACCTTAACAGATTCCCTCCACTTTAAAGGAACTGTCGTCAACTTTCAAATGTTCACCAATTCCCTTCACTTAGCGGAACTGTCGTCAATCTTCACTGAATGTTCTCGGTTCCGAAAAATCACGAAAATGACTTTCTTCTTTGCATATTCTAGTTGAATAAGAACGTCCCCTAGTACCCCGTAGGATCCGACTTGTATCCCTCCAAAGACTTTGTGAACTCGTTAGGACCGGTATTGACATTCTAGGTTCATTCATTCGTTACCAAATGCGAGAATATGACAATAAACAAAAAGATTTCTTCGTTGCATATTCTAGTTGATAAAGAAATTTCGCCTAGTACCCCGTAGGATCCGACTTGTTTCCCTCCAAAGACTTTGTGAACTCGTTAGGACCGGTATTGACGTTCCAGGTTCATACGTTCGTTTTCAAATGCGAGAATATGACAATAAACAAAATGCTTTCGAACATTTACGAATAACCGATAACAATCATAAATATTGACGTGCGGAAGTGAACATACCGTTCTGTTTTTGTTTTTGGCCCATAGTAGTCAAGTCACCAAATTTGACGTTTGCATCGGTAACCGTGACTACCCCACAATTTTTCAACCATCAAGTTTTCATCATCTCTTGTTTTCATCATGCCGCATCATCCCGCGCGCTCCCAAATTCGTACGAATTTGATGTTGAGATTTGGAAGCCCGTTTCAAATAATCTTCGCGAACACCCGACCCGACTCCCACTAGTAATTTGTTTACTCAAACAAATAAACTAATGAAAATCCAATACCCATAACAACTTGACTTTTAGATGAGCCCATCACGAAGACTTGTTTGAAGTCAACGAACATTGGAATGTTTGTGTTTGAAATCAACTCCACCATCTTGTTTTAAAGATACAAATTCCTTTAAAAAAAAAAAAAAAAAAAGGAATGGCCCAAATATCAATTGTTCTCCACTAAGACTTAATTGTCTACAAAAAGACATCCAATTGCTATGAAGACTGGTCAAAGGTGGAGAATGCACATATATTTCCATGAAGACAATGGGCCTGGAGAACAATAAAGGTCCACCTAGAATGGTCGCCAACATACCCAGCCAAGAAATTGGCCCAATTGTGAAATAGTCATGTAATCATAGCCCATTTAAAAGTTATCCAATATGACCCAATAGTCAACAAACCTAATAACTTTATCAGCCGACAATCTCACTTTGCTGTTCATTTTCTTCGATACCCAGCAACCTTGTCTGACCTCTTCTTCATCTTCGATACACACATCAAAATTGCATCCGACAACCTCTTCTTTTCTTTGTGATATACACCTCAAAACCCAGAGATTTCCCAATTTTTTTTTTTTTTTTTTAATCTCTGCGATTCCAATATCCAAAACCAACATCAGATTTCACCATTGAAGCTATTACAAGCTCCTCTTTTCACCAATCACATAACCGCAACTGTTTGCCTTTATACCTTTGCTGGCCGAAATCAAGAGCCAGCTGTTGAAGTTGTTCCTCCGACATACCCAGAAGCACGTTTGAATCTGGTGGAGAAATCTTTGGTTTAGTGACGGTGAAACATGAGTCTCGGAAATTCCACAGCCGACGAAACAAGGATGATGTCTGATGAACGACGAAACCGATGTGTGTTGATCCGACGAAACAGAAGTTGAGATCTTGCCGACGAAACTGAATGGATATGAAGAAACCCTAGTTCTTTAACCAGCCGACACCCATCTTCAAGAACAAAGTGTACTGTTCTTTTGCAGATTTGACGAAAACATTGTATATATGATTTTTGATGATGATAACTTGATTATGAGGGTGTTTGGGGTTCCTTATTTTTATGACTTATGACTTATTTTGAGTGAAAAGGACTTTTGAAAGTGTTTGGGGTTTCTTCTTATGTGAGGGCAGAAGTTCAAAAGTCAGGAATTCTTGACTTTTTTTCTCCAAAAGGACTTTTCAACTTTTGAAAATAAGGAAAGCCAAACATGCCCTATGTAGGTGTAAAACATAAAACTTAACCCTCTGGTCATCACAGATCTTCATATTCGGGTCCAGATCTGGATTTTTCTTCTATTACACCTTTTTAACATCTTGAACAAAAATCACGAAAATCACAGATCTAGAGCACATGTGACTTAGCAAACTGTTAGATTTACTAAATCGGGTACCATGGCTCTGATACCAATTGTAGGTCCCTCGGAGGATGAGGTCAAACCTTATCCTTGTTATGTCTAACACACTAGCGAGTGCGGAATCCAAGCTAGAATGCAAACCGAGAGTTTATACGAGAACACAAGCCACAAAAGAGAAAGGTAGACACACGAGATATCAAAGTTTTCTCTTGTATTTCAGTGGACACGGTTACAGCCCTTGACCACAGAAAATATGCTCTCTACAAGACCAAGTTCACTCACATACACCACACTTCTCTCTTAATGAAGTGAACACAATACATGGATATATATATCCATCACAGCTCGTCTGGTCGAAGGATCAGATAGACTGATCGAAAGATCATCTATCGATCTGAAACCTACCGAAGGATCACATATACCTCGAAGGATGATATCCTTCGAGGTCCATCTATATCCATCGAAGGTTTATCCTTCGAGCTCATCGAAGGATATAGACAATCCTTCGATGACTCATCCTTCGACACAAACAACTTACAAACAATGTGCTAACTGTTTGGTCAAGTCAAACCAGGAGGATGGTTGACTTGGTCAAACTTACATCGAACACACATAATAACAGACCTAAGACGTAACTCAGACTAACACAAGACATCGTTTTGTATCATGACAAAATACAGACAAAGTACAGACACAAGTGCACCAACAGGTTATGATACTTACATCGAGGCAGAGTTTCACTATTTTTAGTGGGTACTATACCCGATATAATTTCTACACTTCAGAAATTGAGAGAGATTTTGAACGACGGAAATGAATTACCGATGCCTCCTATTTATAGTGCTGATCTTCGACTTCCTCGCGCCCCGCGAAAGAGACCACAAGGGTCTTCGCGGCCCGCGAGCTAGGGGGTCTAGGGCATAGCTTTGACCAGTCACACGCATAGGTTCGACACACCACCTGACACGTGGCAGCAAGGGGTGCGGGTGGGTGGCCAGCTGTCGCGGCGGCCCGCGACAGCCTATGCTGTCTGCTTCGCGCCCCGCGAGAGCCCATACAGTTTTGTTTTTATTTTATTTTTATAAAATTAAAGGTATTTTGGGTCGTTTCTCGTATACCGGGTGTATTTTAGGACGTATAGGGGTGTTCTAAATATTTTAGGAGGGTTGTTATACCCACCTTCACAACTCCGAAATTCTCTCTAAATTTCTGACTTCGCACACTTGAGCTCAGCTACTTCCAGCAACTTTCTACGTGAGTTTCCAACTCACTAACACTTTGATTTCTTCTCCAATCTTCTACTTTTTTATCTTTTTGCAAGAACTCCATATCAAATCAGCTGGTACATCAGATTTGCCTTGGCAATCTGATAATAACTCTCACTATGTTGAGGACAAAGCTAAGATTTGGAGTTTAACTTTCAAACCTTTTTACAAAACAAACTTTCTGATATTAAACTTGGTCGAATCAGAGACTCTCTAAGCTCACAAGCTAAGTTCATAGCTTTGGATTCATGTTAGAGACAATTCCAGCCGAGAAGATGTACAGTTCAACCAAAACCGAACTGATTCCATCTCGAAACAGTGCCTATCGCCCGAAAGGAAGGTCCTCTCACACGAAAGGTTAACCCTTTCGCGTGACAAGAGGCTCCCTCTCGCACGAAAGGTATTGGTTCCACTTAGTTTCGACATTTTCTAAGTGTTGTATGTGATTAATCAGATCCTCATTACGTACTCGTTACTAATACCAGATGTATAACATAGTTATTAAGCCGGAGATATCCATGGATCACTCTGAGAACTTTGATAAAGATTGTAGGGAACCATTGTATGAAAGGGTGGGTTATATACCCTTTAGTTCATTGAGGCACATCTCATGGTTCAATCCTACATACACTAAAAATATTTCATTTTAGAGTATAAGTAGTGAAAGTGAAATATGTGATCTTAATGTAGAACTTGTTCGTAGTAAAAGTAAAATAGGTGATTTAAACGAACGCTCAATCGATTACTCAGAGTGTTGGGATGAACGATATAAAGAGAGAAAGACCTTCAAGATCATATATGATTCAAAGTCCTCTGAAATTCAGATTGCTTGGTTTCATTAATCATAGACTCTGGAATTAATGTTGCATCTTCCAAGATTTTCTTTCCAACATTGTCAGCAACTACTAGTCGATCTCAGTTTCAACATTGTTAAGCACTTAAGCCTCACATTTTGTTAGCATTTTAATTAGTTTGCTTATCCAACATTATTGCAGTCTAAAAAAGATGTAATAATTTTTCCTTTATTCTCTCTTATGACTTCCCCCTATACTTTATTTTTCCTTCATTGCCACATTTCATAACGTTAACGTTTATTGGTTTATTGGTTGTTGCTCACCTATACGAATATACGCATACTACTATATAGGAGTGTGCAAAAAACCGAATTAACCGATAAAACCGAACCAAATAAAAAACCGGTGGGTCGGTTAATGTTTTTTTTTTTTGAAAACCGAAAGTAGCGGGTCGGTTATGGTTATCATTTTTTCCATACCCACC
Organism: Helianthus tuberosus; assembly: GCA_030545235.1. Lineage (NCBI taxonomy): Eukaryota > Viridiplantae > Streptophyta > Magnoliopsida > Asterales > Asteraceae > Helianthus > Helianthus tuberosus. The sequence continues at coordinate 2,384,754 of JARYGA010046105.1, forward strand.
ATAACCGAACCGAACCGACATATAATAAATCTTTGTAGGATTTAGGACTTTTCACCATATTTTTAATTTTTGATGTTTTTTACTAATGATTTTTAGTACTTATGGGTTTTTCATATTATTTTGTGGTTTTTGTTGAATGTTTATTTGAATTTATGAAATGTATCATATCACTTTATTTGAATATTCGATAATAATTAGTATTAATATTATAGATTATAAATATTTTTTAATACTATGTAATATACTAATATATACAAATATGCAATAACAATTTATTCCATGTTAAAAAAAATTAAGCTATTTTTAGCTAAGCTAAATACACGGTTAAACACCCATAACCGAACCGCTATAACCATCAAAACCGAATAACCAGTGGCGAAGCTTGAAAATTTTCATCGGGGGGTCGGAAGTCACCGAACCTAAAAATTCTATATAAGTAAATTTTTTTATAAAACCGGGGGGTCGAAAACGTATATACCTAAAAAAATATATACGAAACGTACATATATAACACTACTAAGCGAAAAGTTCGGGGGTCGGGCGCCCCCTCCGGCCCCTTGAAAGCTACGCCCCTGCGAATAACCATAACCACCATAGCCGATCGGTTATGGTTATGGTTATGGTTATCTAATAAACGACATCGTGGTTATGATTATGGTTTTTGGTCAAAACCGACCTATGTACACCCCTACTACTATATGTGCAAGCTACAAAGGTATGTTAATTCTAGATGAGGATACAATTATACAAATGTTAAAATGAGTTTGGGCTTAAACGAGTCATTTTTAAACGGGCCAAATAGAGGTTGGGTTTCCACAAATGTGTCTTTTTTTCGTAGGTGGTTTCCAATTACTGATGTATTGACTGTTATACAAAAACAATACTGTTACAAGGATATAATTAATTGTTTGATAAAAAGAAAAAGGCACAACTAAAAGCAATCGACTAAATAGTGACTACATAGGTAAAATTTGACACCTCATATAATATGAAATTACTATGTGTAGTTAATGTTACTTCTTTCAGTGAAATTTATTTTCTATCAAGTGTTGATTGACTTAAACCGGGGATCGTAATAATTTTTTTTTTTTTTTTTTACATTCGGTCTATCAATATTTTAACTTATTTTCGAACTCTTGTATTAATAAGATTGTCATTATTTAAAGGATTTGACGACCCTTGGGTTTGTTTTAGAAATTCGTTTACATGTTTCTAAAACTATATCTCAACTTTATGAAAAAATAATATTATCTAGCTGTATATTTTTTATAATCATATGATAAAAATTATGACTAAGTTGTATAAAATAAAGGAAAATTTACATGTTTTGTCCTTTATCTTTATACCACTTTTCAGGCGGTGTCCCTTTTAACGAATGTTGACAGGCGGTGTCCTTTACTAGGTATTTTGTTGCAAGTTTAGTCCTTTACACTCAACCCAGATAAAAAACCCAGTTAATTGTTGACAGGCGGTGTCCTTTACTAGGTATTTTGTTGCAAGTTTAGTCCTTTACCTAGGTATTTTGTTGCAAGTTTAGTCCTTTACCAGTTAAAAAACCCTGTTAATTGTTGGGTGTAAAGGACTAAACTTGCAACAAAATACCTAGTAAAGGACATCGCCTGCCAACATTCGTTAAAAATGACACCGCCTGAAAAGTGGTATAAAGATAAAGGACAAAACTTGTAATTTTTCCTAAAATAAATAAATAAATATACAAGACAGTAATCAAATAATAAACAAGGGCAATACTACTAGGGCCGCTCGAACCGCTCGACGCTTGCTCGACGCACGTTCGGAAATTGTTCGGAAAATGCTCATTCGATTTGACGCTCGGTTGTAAAAGAACCGCTCTGCTCGGTTCGATTTGTAAATGAGCAAAGCATGAGCAAATGTCCGCTCGGCTTGGTTCGGCTCGAATCATTATTTTTAATTAGTATATATATATATATATATATATATAGTGGAAGGTTCAAATGAGAAGAATTTTTTTGTAAGAAGAAAAAAGAATAAGTTTCAACCAATAAGAATGTTTCATTTTACTTCATTTAATATTTTCATTTAATTTTAATGTAAGGGTATATTTGTAAAATTACATAGATCATTAATATCTAGTCTTCCTTTTTAATAGCTAACTACATTAAATTTGTAACTTATTTTCAAAAAATATATATTTTTTCAAAAACTAAAAAAATAATAATTTAGAGTGTAGGATAAATTACTAGGTGTGTAGGATAAATTACGAGTTGTGTAGGATAAATTTGAGCATGTGTAGGATAATTTTCAAAATGTGTAGGATAACTTTTTATGTGTGTAGGCAATGAAAATTAGTGTAGACAATAATAGTCTTTATGAATAATTAATTACTTAAAGATTGTAATAAATGAGATTAAAGAATAACTACTCAATATTTCACAATTGTACCATTTGTTCTTTTTCTTCTCAACTAAATTTTGTTCTCAAATGAACCTCCCCCTATATATATATATATACAGAAACGAGATCAGGAGAGAACGGTGAAAAGTGTGAGAACGGATCCTAGCCCAACATGTGGCAGGGGGCGCTAATTGTTATGTGGGGGTACGACTGTCCTTTTATACGTTCCCTCCTTCGCGTTATAAATCTCTTTCAAATTAAAACTCCAAAGATTTCTTGTTAGCTGTTACCTCCTTTGCAAGCTTTCTCAAATCTATGGCGTCTAACGTGGATTCTGTTCGACAAAGTAAAATTCGTTGGCATTTTCTATTTTTGTTCCAGCAAATCATGCAACAGATATGGCGTTTTGTTCTTTTATGCTTGTTTCATTGTTTTTTATAATGTGTTGTATGATTTTCAATGGCGTTATTCAATTATGCAATTTAATCGCGTTTTAATTGGTATTTAAACAATTACTAAGAACTGGTAATTGGAGTTTTCAATATTAATTTTAATTGTCGTTTACGATCTAGTATATTTCTTATGTTTTTACGATCATTGGCGTTTTACATCTATTTGATTAGTTTTGAATGTTATTTTTGTTAATTTGTGTAAATATCAGTTTTGTTAATCATGGCGTTTTCATTATGATGTTATATTTTGTTAATTATTTATGTTGTTAAGTGTTTTTAATTATTCATCTCATGGCGTTTTCATCATGTCGTTTTTAAATTATGCGTTTATCATGTCTTGTTTATTATTCAATTAATGGCATTTTAATCTATAACGGTATTACAAGACATTTTCTATTTTTAATGGCGTTTTTCTGATTTTTCTGTTCCTCACTGTGTTTTCTCAGACGAAGTTGCTTCCTCGAAGTCAAAGGCTTTGCCCCAAAACTGGATTACCATTTATCATTCCCGACGTCAGTAAAGAAATAAAGCCCACAATGGACATGGTATTCTCAAGCCTCGAGGATTGTTATTTAATGTATGTCAAGTATGCCAATGAGTGTGGGTTTTCAGTCAGGAAAGGGACTACAAAGACAAACTCTAAAGGTGTGTTACATATTAAGTATTACTTGTGTACGAGATCTAGGTTATACAAGGACAAGAAAGTTGATACGTTGGACCCCAATCAAAAGGAGCGATTAGTGCGATCCAACTTTTCAAAGAGGACTGATTGTGGTGCACTGTTAGGTGTAACTTTTGAGGATGGGTCATGGAAGGTGTATAAGTTGTCGAGGAGCACAACCATTATCTTGTTGAACGTCCTGATAAGCATTTTCTTCCAAGTGAACGACACCTCACTCAGCTCCAGAAACATGTTATATAGAGCATGTCTAAGCTGAATTTGAGTCCCGTGAAGGCGTTTAATGTTATGACGACTTGTTTTGGCGGTTTTGAAGATGTGGGTGCAATTAAAGTTGAATTTAAGAACTATAAGAAGCAAATTAACTTGTTTATAGGGGAATAAGACGCCGATATGGTTGTGAGACATTTGAATGAAAAAAAAAACATTCTCAGCCTAATTTCTCGTATGATTACTTCACAGACGAAGAGAATCGTTTGAATGGACTTTTTTTGTGTGATGATCAAGCTAAACGAAATTACTACGTGTTTGGTGATGTGATTTCGTTTGACGCCACGTATCGTTCCAACAAGTAATATTTTATTATTCAACTTCTTCTGTTTTTTGGTGTTTTATGAGTTTACATGCAATGGCGTTTTTATTAGTTTACATGATATGGCGTTTTATTAGTTTACATGCAATGCCGTTTTTATTACTATTTTAGTTCTCATGGCGTTTTCATATGCAGATACTCTATGGTGTTTGTACCGTTCACTGGTATAGACAATCATCACTGCAATGTTACATTTGGTGCAACATTATTGCCGTCGGAAACTGCTGATACGTATATTTGGTTGTTGAGAGTTTTTCTAAAAGCTGTTGGTTCTCAACCAAAAGTTGTTGTCACTGACCAAGATCCAGCAATGAAGAAGGTTATTTCTGTTGTATTTGTTGACATGAGGCATCGGTTATGCATGTGGCACGTGATGCATAAACTTTATCTGAAGGTTGGTATTCTTATTTTTACCTTTGGCGTTTTAGGATACACTGCGTTTTGAAATACATGGCGTTTTGTACCTTGTTAATGTTTTTTTAATTAAATTTTGTCTTTGTGTAATTTTATATGTTTTTTTTATGCATGGCGTTTTCGTGTTATACATAGGTTGGTGTTAGGCTATGCAATTCCACCAATTTTAAAGAACGTATTTATGGTGTTGTGTGGACGGATATTCTCACACCTGAAGAGTTTGAATTAGAATGGGAAGCGGTTATCGCAGAGTTCAATTTAGCAGACAATGACTTGCTATCTGATATTTTTGCACTCAGGGAATCTTGAATCCCTGCATACTGTAGAATGGAAGAGATGTCAGGTCTTATGTGAATGACATCGAGGTCGGAGAGTGAGAATCATTTTTTTGGTCAAGTGTGCAATTCGAAAGCCACTCTTGTTGAGTTCATGACTCATTATGAAACTGCAATAGAAGCACAGTTTCACACACACCGGAAAAATGATCATGAATCTCGATACAAACGACCCCAGTTGAAGAGTAATTACCAATTGTTGGAAGGCCAAGCTGTTGACATATACACAAAGAGTATTTTTTGTGACGTTCAAGCTGAGCTAATTGGAATTGCGGATTGCGTAAATCAACGTTACGAAGATCAGCCCGATGGGTTTGTTAAGTTTTACATAAATGACTTCCAACAACCTTGTACATCCTTATTTGTGGTAAACAATGGCGTTTTGTTTTTATATGGCGTTTTCTGTTAATGGCGTTTTTCATATCCAATGTGTTTTTTTTTAATTTTTTTAGACAAACATTCTCTGCATGGCGTTATAGAGATATTGTTTTTGGCATTTTTCAGGTAATGTTCCGTAAATCTGATTGCACATGCAGTTGCTCATACAGGAGTTTTGAACAGTTTGGTTTGCTATGTAGACATATATTCTATGTTTTGAGAATTATGGACATTAGGGAATTTCCAAAACAGTACATTCTGAATAGATGGCGCAAAGAGGCTTCGCCAAATTGCTTTCCTGAATACTCAATTAGTCGTGAATATATGACCAAGCTTGATCCCAATGTGCAAAGTATGATGCGAGATATTATTTTTTCAATGGAATATACTTTGAACTGTTTATCTGGTAATAAAGAGGAGCTATCCTTACACAAGGATCATGTTCAATCTTATATGAAGAAGGTTCAAGATATGCAGATTGTTGCTCCTCACGCTAGTACTAGGGATAGATTTGCCGAGATAACCGGTCAATATAAAAATGACAAGAATCCAATAAGAGTCCCAGTTGGGTGTAAATCCAAAGGTTCTGGTTCTAGGAAGCGCCTGAAATCTAAACAGGAGATAGCAATCGAGAAAAAGAAATCAAAGTCGAAACCCGGGGCCAAAGAAAGACAGTGTCAGAACTGCAAAGGATATGGACACTACGCATCGACATGCAAACAAGCTGTTATTAAAATACGATTGACAAGGTCTTCGAGAGCTAGTGAAGAGTAGTTTGGCGTTTTGTATTTTTCATTCTTATAGAACACACACAGATGGTCTTCGAGAGCCAGTGTAGAGTAGTTTGGCGTTTTGTATATTTCATTCCTATAGAACACAGAAGATCTCAGTTTGGCGTTTTACATCATTTTTATACATTATTTTTTTCCATTCTTTTTTTTCGACCTATTTGTTCATAAAATGCTACTTCGAAGTCACGTAACAAAGAATATAAGATCGGTCAAGCAAATCAAACGCCAAAAAAATAAACAACGCCACTAAATAAAACTACCAAAAACCTCTAATTTTGGTCATGCTAAACTCAATAATGTTTTGCTGAACGAGATGGATAACATTGTTAATCCTCAGTCAAGAAAGATGTCTAACAATATTGTCCATCCCGTTTAGCTAAACTTTATTGAGAACAAAACTGAATCTCCATGAAATGGCGTTTTTGAATTTTTGTGGTTTTTGTATGTTTTGGCGTTTATATTGAAGAAATAGTGTATATCAAAGAAACACGGATTGGAATATTTGATATTTGGGTTTTTTTTAGCGTTTCTAAGATGAATGGTATAGAGGAAAATATGGCGTTTGGGGTTTGGTGTGGATTTTAATAGGTCTGAGAGGTTGTTTATATAGGAAGTTTTTGGCGCGTATTTTAGGCGCGATTTTTATTATAGTAAATGCTAGTAATTAAGTTCCATCGTTTCAGTACTGTTTGTTCAGCTTTATCGGTTAAAAACAAAGTTTGGCGTTTTATATCTAATGGTGTTTAGATTAGGATGAAGTGTGCTATGTGTGTTAAGGCGGGATTTTAATAGCGTTTATTCGTGATTTTGGCGTTTTGTGTAGAGAAGTCAAAAGACCATTTTACCCTTAATGAAGCGCGCCACACTAATAAAAAGTGATGTTATTTACGAAAACGCCACCGCGTCATCTAGTCCATAGATTGTTTTGATATGACGATCCATAAGCGTTCTCTCCGTTCTCACACTTTTCACCGTTTTCTCTAAATCTTGACCCTATATATACATATACATATACATATACATATACATATATAAACATGGAAAAAGTATATCGTACAAATATAAATTATACATATATACACAAATATAAATTATACATATATGCACACACACACCTATATATATACACACATACATATATACTTAAATATAAATTAAATTAATAGTTTTATATATGCACTCTATTATATTTTGGTCAACTATATATACAAATTTACAACTATATTTATACGTACTAGCCCAATCACACCAATAAAAAAATTAATATCAAATCTAAAAGTTAAACCCTAAACCGATAAACGGCAGTCTACTCATCGCCTCAATGTTTCATGCCGTTACCCTAAGTCGGTCGCCTGCTCCTCTCAACGTCATTGTCCGTGCAATATGATCATCGCCTCATCGGCCACAACATTATTATTCATAAGTAAAATACTATGCCACGAAATGTGCATGTTTTTAAAGAAATAAAAACTTGAGACGCAAGCTTATCACTATCTCTCAACAAATTTAAATCGGGCGATATGATTGTCCAAATTGCTCGAACTTTGCTTGAAGCTCCCAAAACGGTCGAGAGGTGGACGCCTAGCAAAGAACTAGCATTGCCAAGAGCATGGCTCGACGTGTCAAAGGATCCAGTTACTTGTAAATTTTTTCTCCATTAAATCTATATTTTTTTAGTAAACTAATTTTATTTACTAATTTCAATTTTTTTTCAAACTATAGCAACCAACAAAGATATAGCCGCCTTTTGGAAGCGTATATGTGAGAAGTTTTTCGCCGCAATGGGCCGTGGTGAATATCGTTCGCCCGATTCTTTTTCGGGAAAGTGGACCGCGATGCGCACCAAGATCAACAACTTTTTACAATAACCACACCAACAATCACATAGTAATAAGCAATTCAAACGACTGGACATCATGACAGCCGCCCACACTGAATATAGAATGCATCATGGCTCGGTGTTTACGATGATACCTTCTTGGGTGCTTCTTCGCAAATCTCCAAAGCGGCATCTTGTACCACCGTTTGACCCAACGACCCATAGGGCAAAACGGTCCAAATCATCAACGCCTAGCGAACCATCCTCGTCCGATGCTCATTATACTTTTACCTTAAACGATGGCAATGATGAATTGAATTTTGAAGAACCCCAAGAGCTGCCACGACCAATGGGTAAGGATAGAAGCAAGGCATGCAGCAACACGAGCACAAGGCACCTCCTCGACAACTGTTGGAACCTAAAGGTTTATACATTGAGAGATATTAAAGTTTGGGATTGATCTTGTATTGTTTAACTTAGTTGTTTTGGGTCAATTATGTGTATTGGGTTTATGTAGAGATCTCGAGTGGGCCTAGGTGGTTTCGACCCACCTTAGTTAGTATATAAGTAAACTTTTGTAACCTTTTAGAGGTTGATCGCTTGGTTTGAAGTCAGAAAGGCCACTCGAGATCAGGAAGGAGTCTTGCATTAGTCATCGATCTAAAGGTGAATGCAAGATTGTTTTGCTTTGATAATTATTCTTATTATTCTCAATAGTTTTCTTGAATCCACTTGTGTTTGGATTCCGCACTTACACAAGTTGACAGTGATATCATTGAAAGATCCTTTAAAGGTTTTACAATTGGTATCAGAGCCAAGAAACCAATTCTTGGTTCGGTTTTTGATATCATTCGGATTCAAGAAGACTGTTTTTTGTTACTAATCGTTTTGCTAAGTGTGTTTGACAGATCTTCAGTTTGTTGGTGTAATTCTGAGTTTGGAAGTTGCATCTTCAAACTGTTCTTCATAAATTTTGGCATAAAGTTACTGATTTTGGTTTGTGATTTGTGATAAAGGTGTTAGCTGAATTATCGGAGGATTGTTGAAGATAAGAATTCAAAGATCTCAAATCTTTGAATTTTGGAAGCTGCTAAAAGTCAGGAATCGTAGTTGTTTTTATCTCACAAATCTGTTTTGCAGGGTCTCGACACAATTTCAACTTGGTCTCGAGTCTTACTCAGCTCAGTCTCGACTCAAGCTCATTCGTCTCGAGTGGATATCACGATCTTGTCTCGACTCAAAATTGTTGTGGTCTCGAGTTGGCATCCTTAACTCAAAACCGTTTGTCTTGACTGGCTTCAAGCTTAATAGTTCCTGATCTCGACTCAAAACCTCGGTCTTGACTCAGTCTTCAGTTCACTCATTTACTGGATCTGTCTCGACTCCTGTCTCGACTCGCAACGACTCCTGCAACGTGACTTTTGGACTTTGGGACTTTTGGACTCTTGAACTTAAATAATTAATCAACAAATTAATTAAGTTATTGAGTAACCATGACTACCAATAATCAAAGTGTTGACCTGGCTGCTATGTCTAAGCATCAAGAATTGGATTCCATTATTGGAACCACCACTCGTGTTCCCCGGTTGTTAGACGGAAATGAATTCCCTGAGTGGAAGTGGCGTTTCGAAAAACATGTTAAAGTTAAAGATGCAAAAATCTGGCGAAGCATTCTTAGAGGCCCAAGAGAGATTATGATGGATAGTCCTACTGATGAAAATGTGAAAATAAAGAAGCCAGTTGATAGATATACTGAAGAAGACTTTAAGATTGTTGAGGAAGACGATATGGCGTTTTCGTACTTGAGTATGGCATTGGGACCAGACATTTCTATTGGTTTTCGCACTTGCAAATCTGCTAAAGAATTGTGGGAATCATTAATTGATGTCTATGAAGGCAATGAAGATATGAAAGAGAGTCGTAGAAATCTGCTAAGTCAAAGCTTCAATAATTTTAATCATATATATGGAGAGACTGTGGATAATCAAATTCAGAGATTCGTTAAGTTGGTTACTCAAATGCAGATGGAGGAAATGCAGACGTCAAATGCTTCATCTAATAGACAGCTTCTTAATGCCTTACCAAAGAGTTGGGATCATCACGTCGCAATGATTAAGAAGACCACGGATCTAGCAAGATGCAGCTTATCTGAAATGATTTCACACATTAAGGCCTGCGAGCTAGATGATAAACAAAGGGAAACAAATCACAAGAATAGCATGTTGGCTGCTGGATTTTCTGCAACGTCTTCAACTTCAAGCAATGATACTGCTTTTGTGTCTCAAGCTGGATTTCAAATGTTCAGCAACTCTGCTTCTGCTAAAACTGCTCCTACCTCATCAAATGTTTACTACTCTGGAACTTCAGCACCTGCTGTTGCTGCTGCTGCACCATCTTCTGCTAACGCTACTGCTGTTGCTTCGTCAACTACCACTGCCAATAATGAGATGATTGCTTTCTTCTCACAACAGTCGAAAGAAAATCTTAGTATAGCAGCTTCTGTCATAAATTGCTTGAATGCCTTCACTGCCGGTAAAATCAATCCTCCTAAGTTTTCCATGGATGACTTAGATCAAATTCATCCCGAAGATGTAGAAGAAATGGATATAACTTGGCAGATGGCTACGGCAGCGTTTAGAGCCAAAAACTTTGTGAATAAAACTGGGAGAAACAAATGGGAAAATCTTACCTTTACTGGACCCACAAAAATGCCATTTGAGTTTCGTTGCTACAATTGTCATGAACCAGGTCATGTGGCAAGAAACTGTACCAAGCCGAGGGTCAATAGTGATCAAACTCCAGCTAAACCTGTTGCTCCTGCTACACCTAATCGAGAAAGAGCTCTTGTAACCACATCGAGTATGTCTGCTGATGCTGCTGCCAGTGGAAGTCCTCAACCTCTGGGATTAGCTCAAGCCTTGGTGGTGCAACCTGATTCGTACTTTAACTGGAATTCGGAAATTGAACGACTAAACATTTCAGCTCCAGAAAACCAGTCTGATTCAAACAACATTGCTTTTGTGGCCTCAAATGATCAAGCTTCTGTTCCTGTAAATGAGACTTCAGCACTTGAGGAGGAGGTTTCGGCTGAGAACTTGGCTTTCATGACTCAGATTCTTTCAGCTCCAGTCAAAGGTCTCACCAAGGAAGAGGTAATTTCTGTTTTCTGTACTCCTGAGTGTAGAGAACGAGTAGAAGCTTATAGAATACACAACGCTGAGCTAATTGAAGACTACAATGAAATTAAAAGGAAAAATTTTACTTTCGCTAATAACGAAAAACTTTTTAAAGAAAAAATAGAAGCTCAGCGAAAAGACATCATCCAACTCAAGGATGATGTTAGTGTAGCAACAACCCAGCTCATCATGGTTAAAGAAAAATTATGCAATGTGACTAAAGAGCTGGAGGACGTTAGAGATAAGTATCAAATAAATGAGTTAAATATTAAAAAATTTGATTCCTCTAGCAAATTGGTTGAGAATTTGTGTAATCAACAGCTGGCATATCAGAAAAGAAAAGGGTTGGGATTGGGTTTTAATCAGGCTCCTCCTCCTTACAATCACAACTATACTTATTTACCCATCACGGAGGAGGAGATGCTGAACGAAAACAAAATGACTTATGGTCCCAAAAACTGTAAGTCATCAGTAAATGTCAGACCTGCTGAAAAACCAGTGGTTAAACCAGTTAGTTTTGTTTCTAAAGGTACTTTTGATCCTAACGTTTCTTCATCATGTGCAGATAACGTACCTGAAGTAGTATGGGGTGATGTGTTTGGGGATGAACCGTCTTTAGATTCTGATGTTTCTAAACCTACTTTTGATAAAACTAATTCTGGTTGTGTGTTTGGTCAATCATTTTTGAACTCGTTTCGTAGTTATGTTTCGTCTTCTTTTGGGCCTACTGTTTTGGGCAAAACTATGAATGCTTGTGATGAAACTTTGAATAATTTGCATGATGATGGATGTTTTTCAGTAGATAAAAATTGTGATTCTAATTCTAATGTCTCTAACTTCTCTGCTGATGACAGTATGATAGGTGAGGTCCCTCAGGATGCATTCAGTGAAACCATTGAAACTCCTTCTAAAGAGAATCAATCATGTTCTGATTCTTCTTCTGAATCAGTCTCAGAGGAAGTCCCTAATGTTGAACCTAGTGGGACCCCATTAAAAACCGAGGATGAAAAGGAACCCTTGTCAAACTCAGATGATACATGTGTTGATGAAATACATGTTGATGAAGTTCCTACATCTTCTGAGATTAAAACTGAATCTGATTTTCAACAGGAAGAAGTGATTGTTTTGAATGAAAAATTACAAGAAAAGGTTTCTGAAAAGAAAATTGACACTGAGTCTGAAACATCTTTTCATAATGATACAGATAAAGATAAATCTAATCCATCTAAATCTCATACTTGTGCCAGTTCTACATCTGATCAACAGGTACCTAAATGCTCAGAAAAGGCACAAGTTAACCAAGCAAAGAACATGAATCAAGCTCATTCTCATAAACCCAAAAGATACATGCCTGCTATGAAGCATCAAAACTTCCACAGATTGAAATGCCAAACATGTTTCAATTGTGGAATTGCCGGACACATTGCCAGAAACTGTGTTCATCTCCCAAGTGTGCAGTCTAAAAATAAATATGCACAAAATCAGAAAGTCAAGCCTAACCAATATCGTTATTCAGAGTCAGTGACAACTCAAAAGTCTAAGACAATGAGGAATGACTATCGTAAGGCTAAGCCTTCTGATCAAGATTGGAATGCGGCCAAACATAGAAATCAAAATCAACAAAAGGATTTTCGAAAAGATCAATCTAAAGCGTTTGGTAACTACATTTCTCAATGGTCAAATAAGCATTGGAAACCTAAAACTAAGACCATGCATTCCAATTTGTCTCATACATCTCATCGTAATTCTGCTGTTAAAAATTCTTCAAAATTCTTAGATAAAGATAATTTGGTATGGCAGAGAGTGACCTACTTTGATGTACAAGGGAAACCCAGATCCACTATGGGTTGGGTTCCTAAATCTAACTGATCCCGCTAATCGTGCAGGAACAGCTGTGGAGGACTACCGTGCGCCTCTGGTACATGGATAGTGGCTGTTCCAGGCATATGACGGGAGACTTGTCTCAACTAGTCAATGTAAAAGAATTTGACGGTGGATATGTCTCTTTTGCGGGAGGAGAATCTGGAAGAATCACGTTGAAGGGAACAGTGAAAAACGGCGTGTTAAGCTTCGAAAATGTGAATTATGTCCCAGAACTGAAACACAATCTGCTGAGCATTTCTCAAATTTGTGATCGAGGAAATTCTGTTCATTTTACAAAGAAAGGATGCTATGTTTTGAAACCAGGGATTGTTATTCCTGAAGATTGGTTTTTGATGACAGCTGAGAGAAAGGGAAATGCGTATGTGATTGATATGAACAAAAAACCGTGTGAAGAAATTACTTGTCTATTTTCGAAGATATCAGAACATGATGGTTTATTGTGGCATCGTCGTATTGGACATGTGAATATGAAAAACTTAAATCGTCTTGCCAAAGGTCAACTGGTCCGTGATCTACCAATCAAAGATTTTATGTTGGTGGAAAAGTGTGTTGCTTGTGCAAAGGGAAAAGCTCATCGAAAGCCTCATAAATCTAAGTCTACCCCCTCAACCAAGGCTGTGCTTGAATTACTTCATATGGATCTCTTTGGTCCAGTGAATGTGTTAAGTATTGGCAAGAAGGCTTATTGTCTCGTGATAGTCGATGATTTCTCGCGCTACACCTGGGTGTATTTTCTAAGTCACAAGAATGAAGCTGCGGGGTTGATCAAACAATTTGTTACTTTGGTGGAAAATCAAGCCAGTACAAATGTCAAGGCTATTCGATCAGATAATGGGACGGAATTTAAAAATGTCACCATGGACACATTTTGTGCTGCAAAAGGAATTGAGCAATAGTACAGTGCACCTCGAACTCCACAACAAAATGGAGTAGCAGAAAGACGAAATCGCACTCTTATAGAGGCTGCGCGAACTATGCTGGCCGATTCGAAGCTTCCTAGTTTCTTTTGGGCCGAAGCTGTTAGCACGGCTTGTTACGTCCAGAATCATGCTTTAGTAAACAAACGACATATGAAAACTCCTTATGAGATTCTGGAAGGACGTAAACCTTCGGTTTCACACTTTCGCATCTTTGGTTGTCCATGTGTGTTACTACTTATGGACGCTAATGGAAAGTTTGAGGTCAAAGGAGACGAGTGTTACTTTGTTGGATATGCTAAAGGTTCAGCCTATAGAGTATACAACAAGGTGACTAAAAAGGTCGTCGAGTCGTGCAACGTTGAATGGCTCGAAGAGAATGCTACGGACGCTAGAGTCGGTCCAGATTGGTTATATGATTATGCTGAATTATTCAAATCGTTTAACATTTTGTCAAGTGTTCCCACTGTTGCAGGTGTGTCTACACCAAAACAACCGCTGTCTTTTGGTGATTCTGAAGAGGAAGAACAAGCTGAAGGAAGATCAAGAAATCATACTATTGACCCACCGGGAATGGTTTTCACCCGACATCCTACACCTCAGCAAATGTCCCATTCATCCCCTGAAGGTGCTACATCAAGGGGTACTGTACCTAGTGGTTCAGGATCTGCACTATTTCCTAAATCTATTCCTGAAGATTGCATTGTTACAACTCCAGTAGTTCATCATACTGCAGCATCTAATGAGGGGGAGTCAAGCAACACTACTGAAGACGAGACTGTACCTGACATGGCAATACCTACAAGTGTCCAACGAAATCACCCTATAGAGAATGTGATTGGTCCTGTAGATGCAGGAGTTTTAACCAGGAGCCAATCAGGAATCATCAATACATGTTTATATTCTTGCTACATCTCACAAATCGAACCTAAAACTGTTGATATAGCTTTGCAGGAACCAGGCTGGGTAGATGCTATGCATGAAGAGCTGAACCAGTTTGAGAAACTTGGAGTATGGAAACTTGTCGAGTTACCAAAGGGAAAGCGCAAACTTGGAACTAGATGGGTGTTCAGAAACAAACAAGATTCTGCAGGGGTTATTGTTCGAAATAAAGCAAGGCTGGTGGTTCAGGGATTTCGACAAATAGAAGGTCTGGATTATGATGAAGTTTATGCTCCGGTTGCTCGACTTGAAGCCATCCGGATCTTCTTAGCTTACGCGTCATATATGGGGTTTACTGTATATCAGATGGACGTCAAGACAACGTTTCTATAGGGAGATGTGAAGGAAGAAATTTTTGTTGAGCAACCACCAGGTTTCGTGCATCCAGATCATCCAGAATATGCCTACAAGCTAGATAAGGCATTGTATGGATTACACCAAGCACCACGAGCTTGGTATGCCACATTAACTGAACATCTTCTGGCTCATGGGTACACACGTGGCACGATAGACCAGACTCTGTTTATCAAGAAAGTGGGCAAGGATCAGATCTTAGTTCAAATCTATGTCGATGATATTATTTTCGGATCTACAAGTGAGGAACTTTGCAAGGAGTTTGAGAGAGTTATGAAGAAGAAATTTGAAATGAGTGCTCTTGGGGAAATGACACTGTTTTTGGGTCTACAAGTCAAGCAGAATTCTCAAGGGATTCTTATCCATCAAGGGAAGTATGTGGATGACGTGCTAGCAAAATTCAATTTTTCAGAAGCAAAATCAGCTGAAACACCAATGGCAGAGAGACCATTATTGACTGATGATGAAGAAGGATCTCCTGTGGATCAACGTCAGTATAGGTCTATGATCGGGTCATTGATGTATCTGACAGCTAGCCGCCCGGATATTATGTTTGCTGTCTGTAACTGTGCAAGATATCAGGCTAATCCTAAAACTTCTCATCTTATTGCTGTTAAACGAATCTTTCGGTACCTTAAAGGCCGACCTCGGTTTGGTCTGTGGTATCCGAGGGATTCTAATTTTGACTTGTTTGCTTTTTCTAATAGCAACTTTGGAGGAACTGATAGTGACTGGAAATCTACATCAGCTGGATGTCAATTTCTGGGTGACAGGCTCATTTCACGGCAATGCAAGAAACAACAAACGGTGGCAATTTCTACAGCTGAAACTGAGTATGTTGCCGCTTCTGCATCTTGCTCTCAAGTGGTGTGGATGCAACATCAATTGCAGGATTACGGTTTGACTTATCTCAACACTACTATTTACTGCGATAATGATGCTGCAATACAAATTGTTAGAAATCCTGTCTTTCACTCCAAAACCAAGCACATAGACATAAAAGTTCATTTTATTAGAGATTGCTTTGACAGAGGTCTTATTACTCTTGAACAAATCGACACAGATGCAAATGCTGCCAATTTGTTTACCAAACCTGTCAGCAGATCAAAATTCCAAGTGCTTGTGGATTTTCTGAAAATGATCCGTTTTACTGACTGAGCATGTTTTTGTTTTTCGTAGGTAAATTTGTTCATAAAGTTTTCTATTCTTAGGTAGTTTTTATTTATGCTCAAATTTAGGGGGGGAAATTTTGAAAAATACAAAAACATTAAAAAAGAGAAAAATACAAAAAGAGGTGTTGCATGACTGGGAAATGAAATGAATTTTCACATTATGGTTGAGGGCTAACTCATGTAAGACCAGTATCGAAATAGTTTGACTCTAGTATGATGTGTTGGTAGGCTCTATCCTTTAAGCTGGAAGCATTGGCTGTTTCTGTTCAGAACTAAAATAGTACATGACCTCAGGAAAGAAAATCACTTGGAATTAGCTCATTTCTATTTGAATGTCTGTATGTTGTCCCGATACACACAATTTTGATCAGACTCTGAAATCTTCTCTGAAAAAGTCGTGTATCTCCTTTGCTGCATCCAGATATATGCTGACCTGGAGGTGCTAGGCAACGTCAGCTTCTGCTGCATCCAGATACATGCTGACCTAGCTGTACGTTGTCGCTCTGTAGATCAATTAAACACTCGAAAGAGGCCCTCAAGTGCCCAAAAGAAACCCTAGAAACCTATATCAAATTGAGAAAAACTCATTTGATTTTGTATATTATACCATCTTTGCTTAAGATCTATTCTGTTCTTTTCTCAATCCATTCCCAGTTAAGATTTCAGAGATCTAGATTGGACTTGTGAAATATGTGGTAGGGAAGCTACTTACATGATAGGGTGTGCTGTCTATAATTCCGAGATCTGATTAGTATTTGTTTGGGTGTTCATTGTTAAGAAATTAAAACATGATAAATTTGTTACAGGCAGTTATATGAAAAAGGTCTAGGGAGATGAGTTTAGGTGGACAAATATACTGGCAATCGTCTAGATCATTCAGTAGTAGATCAGCGTTGATAAGTGTGGTCAAGCCCGAAACCCGTGATTTGATCCCTGAGCAAATTATGATATTTCCGTATTTTATTTATTTTGTAAATAATATTTCAATATTATTTATTTTTGTGTTTATAGGTTTTAGTCTAATAAAATATGCTCAGAAAGTTTAACAGGTTAAATTAGAAAATGTTTAAAAAATTGGATTGCTGAAAATAAGTGAAATCTTTATTTAATAAATCCGATTTTCTAATTGTTGAAGTGGTCTCGATTCGAGACTGTGGTCTCGGCCCATGTTATTAAAGGCCCGGCCCACAAGTTTGAGATATTTAAATTGATTTTGACTCGAGACCCTCACTGTGCACTCGAAACAACTCATCTGTCACTTTCAAATTCTCTCTCATTCTCCGGCGATATTACCTGTTTTTCCGGCGATACTCCGTTCTCGACTTGGGGTTTTGATTTCATTGAAGGTATTTTGATAGATTTAATGATGTTTTACTTGAAGTTTTGCAGGTTGGTTGAAGATTTGATGAATGTTTGAAGATGCTCATAAACCCTAATCTTGATGATATTTTGGTGTTCAAAGAAATCATTGAGTGTTTGTGGTGTTTGATCCAAAACTCAGTGAATTAAAGATGTTTGTGGAGTCTCGACTAGGGTCTCGACTGAATACATGTGAAGACTCGAGACCTAATGTTTTGAGTCGCAACCTTGTCGGTCTCGATTGGGGTCTCGACTCAAAATTGATTTGGTCTCGATTGAGGTCTTGGTCAAGTTAACTCAGTCTCGACTCGAAATCTCTTGGTTTCGACTCGAAACCTCATAGTCTCGAGTTGCTTCATGTGTAGTAATCGATGTTTTGACTGATGAATTTGATGTGATTTGTTTTGTATTTATGTCTCTATGCTTAGTGTTTCTGTTTGGTGTAGGAGATGGATCTTAAATTTATTCCAACACATAATCAAGCTGGTTATCTAGCTTTACCACCTGAGAAGCACAGGAGACTATACACATCATTGATCAAGGGATTAAATAGATGTCGACTCGTTCATGCTCTGCGAGAGAATCCAGTGGTTTATGAAAGTCTCGTGCAAGATTTTTGGAAGACGGCAAGATTTGAAGCACAAGGAGCTGACGGAAAGGGAATGATTGAAGCTGAGATTCAGAAGAAGAAGGTTGTTATTACTGAGCAGATGATAAGAGAAGTTCTACTATTTGGTGATACTGAATCCGATCCAATTGAGCTTCCAAGTGATACTATAGAAGATGTGTTACCTCGGTTGAGCTATGAAGGAAAGTATCCGTCACTGGTTAAGAAGTTTTTGCACCCTTATTGGCGATTGTTGGCACATATGTTCATGTTGTGTATGACGGAAAATCGAGGGGGAACAGATCAACTGAATATTACACAAACGGCTGCATTTGTTGCACTTATTACGAATGAGTCGTTCAATTACTCGAAGTATGTTTTTGAAGGAATGAAGAGAAATGTTACTGGAGTTCGAAAGGATAAATTTATTATGTATCCAAGGTTTTTGCAGATGATTTTCAATGCTCGCTATTCTGATTTGACGCGATCCGGTGATACCTTGGAATTAAAACCGATGGGACCCTCTTGTTTTGGTGCTCTCACAACTAAGAAGGGGACAGAAAAGAAGTTTGAGGGACGTATTCCTTTGGAGAAGTTTGGTCGGTTTTCAGAGACTGAAGTTGTAGCTGCTGATCCAGTGATAGTACAAAATGTTCAAGTGAATGCTATGGTTGCTGAGGAGCATGATATTCAGAATATTGTTGATGATGATCCTGAGACAGAGATTTTAACTATTAACTCTGACGATGAAGGCATAGAGATTATGTGTGATTCAGGAGATGATGAAGAACTACCTCCTGAGAAAGAAGCTGATGTTGCTGTTTCAACTGTTCCTTCTATAATTACTGCTAAAAATTTGGCTTCGTTATTAAAGTCTGTAACTGATAAGATGGGAAATCCTCCTTCCAATCTTACAGTATCTACTGAAGAGCCTAGTGAAAACCCAAAGGATCCTGATTCATTACCGTTGAAGCGAAAAAGGCGGGATCCTCGACTCGGAATGTACGTTGAGCAAAATAAAGATCAATCTTTAAACATTGCTGAAGATGATGAAGGATTGTATGATTTTGATTTTGAGAAGCATGTCCCTGATTCCATCACCACAACTGAAGATATCTTTGAGCTCAACACTGAGACTCAAGGGAATGTTTTAGAGTCCACTACTGCAGAGGTTCAGATTACAAATGTTGATACTGATACTGTTGTTGAGACAATGCCGCTTGGTGTTTCTGAATCTGCAGGTCCTTCTAGAGCAGTTCTTGATATGCCAAGCAGTTCAAGTGGTAAGAGACCTGAAGAACCGTTTAGAATGCCTTTTGAAGATGATTCAAGCGATGATGATGATTTCATTAGCATGAGAGAAATGAAGAAAAGATTAATTGTGGTTGAGCAAGATTCTATTCATAAAGATGCCAAGATCATCCAACTTGAAGATACTTTAGTGCAAAAGAATCAACAAATTGAACAGCTTCAAGGAGATGTTACTTTGCTGTTCAATATGGTGTATGATTTACGTGGAAAGCTTGAGAAGAAATTTGGTAATGAATTCTCTGATCCTACTGATGTGGAGAATAGAAGAAAAGCCTTTGAAAAGGATGATGCTGAGAGAAGTGCTGCGATGGAGCTATACTTTAAAAGAGTTGTTGATCCTGTTGCTGATAAAGAGAAGGCTGAAAGAATCAAGAAGAAAAAGGAGTTTGTGATTTTGAAGAACTGGAATCTTAATCCAGATGATGATGATGCTCAAGCTACACATCATTTAATGGATGTTGGTGAAACTATCTATGATCAAGTTGGAAATAGATCTGGTGTAGTTAGCTGGGGATTTGATCACGATCGTAAAAGGTGGTGGATAAAAAGGAAGGTTGGACCTGTTGAATGGTATAAACATCCAGGCCAGTTTCAGTCATTTACTAAGATTGATTTGACTGATCTGTCTAAAGCACCCTATGTAGATGATAAGCCTGGAGGACCTAGATATTTGTTTTTCGAGAGATTGAAGAGGGAGGTTCTTAAGGGATTTCCTTCAATGCGTATAGCAGAGTCCATTGTTAAACCAGCTAAAGGAGTTAGAGATTCATATACACGCAAGCGAATGAAGATTGTGCATTGGCCAGTAACTGATAAGGAAAAGGTGCTTCCTTTGGTGAGGAAAATTCCACAAGGTGCTTTGAAGTCCTTGCAGTTCTGGACTTATGATGAGCGTTTAGGGCAGGCTGTAATTGTTTGTGATAATAATGTGGATTTTCGCTTGGTGGATCAAGTTGATTTGCTGAATGTTGCTCATGAAGACCTGGAAGTGTTAGCTCGTCATCAAATTAGGGCTACTGAGAAATATGAGGAGATTGCGAAAGAATGGACTGGTGCTGTTGCTTCAGCAATACATATTCGCACAAAAGGTTTTGGTGGGTTCAAAGATCGGTTGGGTGGTGCTGGTGATAGTTGAAGGTTCAAGACTCTCTATGCATAAACCTAGGGGGAGATTGTTGGAACCTAAAGGTTTATACATTGAGAGATATTAAAGTTTGGGATTGATCTTGTATTGTTTAACTTAGTTGTTTTGGGTCAATTATGTGTATTGGGTTTATGTAGAGATCTCGAGTGGGCCTAGGTGGTTTCGACCCACCTTAGTTAGTATATAAGTAAACTTTTGTAACCTTTTAGAGGTTGATCGCTTGGTTAGAAGTCAGAAAGGCCACTCGAGATCAGGAAGGAGTCTTGTATTAGTCATCGATCTAAAGGTGAATGCAAGATTGTTTTGCTTTGATAATTATTCTTATTATTCTCAATAGTTTTCTTGAATCCACTTGTGTTTGGATTCCGCACTTACACAAGTTGACAGTGATATCATTGAAAGATCCTTTAAAGGTTTTACAACAACACCATCGGATGGCCTATCAAGGTTGGACAAATTCGACGATAGACTCACTCGGCTTCTGACGATCAAGGAAAAGGAAAATGAAATGAAATTGAAGAAACAAATACAGAAAGATTTGAAGTTCCTCGAGAAAGACCTTTCCCACCTATTGGAGGAGGACAGAGCCATTTTCGAAGCTCGTAAGACAAAAATCACTACCTAAAAACACACATCAAAGTTTTTGACGCCGTTGCCAGGGATACGGTTATTCTAAAGAAAAACCCAAGTTATTATCTTACCATTTTATTTTCTATCTTTCTTTTTCCCTTCACTTTAGTTTTCGGTAATCACGTTTGTTTTCTCATTATTTTGCAGATTTCTTTCAAGGTTAGCCACCATAAAAGTCGTTATTAAAAATATCAAAACGAAAATGAATACCACTTTTCTTGGAGAAATTTTCTCCAACTTGTGTATCCAATTTTTTTTTTTTATCAAAACAAACGATTCGTATCATTTGTAGGAATAGAGAAGGTAAGTTCTCTAAACTTACGGATTGAAAAAACAATGGAACTTTTTAAAAAAATCCCCAAATATTAATTTTTGAGAAAAATGCCCGGATAGTCCCTGTGGTTTGCCTATTTTTCACCTTTAGTCCCTAACTTTCTAAAATTATAGCTATAGTCCCCAATTTTGCAATTTCGTTCCCGGATAGTCCCTGGCGCGGATAGAGGTTAGTTTTCTCAGTTAAGTGGATATGAAATTACAAAAATGCCCTTAATATAAAACAAAATAAATTAAGTCATCTATCATCTTCCATACCCATCACATTTCCATTCTCTCTCTAAATACTTATCAACACTCTCGTTTCTCTCTCTACTCTCTCTCTCTCTCTAAACAGTTAAACACCAACAACACCATCACTCTACCTCCATATTAATATACAGAGACACACTTACAGCCCCTTTCTCTTTCTCTCTCTCTCCCTCTCTCTCTTATATGTCTCTCTCTTTCTAAAATCACCACCAAAGATAGTTTTGACCCATTTCGTTGGTCCTCATCTTCACCTGTTTATAATTTATCAAGTAATTTGTGGACTGCCCTCAAAATCTGTCTTAGGTTTGTGCAGGCCGGTCTCTAAACTAGGATATTCTTATGGATTGTCCTACAGCTTGTACCTCAACAACTTGCTAATGAGAGTGTATTTTGTAATGTTAAGAACAAGTTAACTGTAGGTCCCTCGGAGGTTGAGGTTAAACCTATTCCTTGTTATGTCTAACACACTAGCAAGTGCGGAAACCAAGCTAGCATGCAAACCGAGATAGAACAAGCACAAACACAACACACAAAGTTCAACGATTAACACCTCTGTATTAATACTATGAAAGGTCTGTTACAATGCAATGTTTACAAATCAGTTTTGCAAACTCTCTCAGTGTGTGTGTTCTCTCTATCTATGTCTAACTACAGAAGTGAACACAATGCATGGGTTTATATACCCAACACAGATCGTCTGGTCGAAGGATCAGACAGACTGATCGTAAGATCATCTGTCGACCAGAAACCCATCGAAGGATCACATATACCTCGAAGGATGATATCCTTCGAGGTCTATCCATCGAAGGTTATCTTTCGAGCTCATCGAAGGATATAAACAATCCTTCGATGACACATCCTTCGACACAGACAAGTTACAAACAAAGTGTTGACTGTTTGTCCAAGTCAAACCAGGAGGATGGTTGACTTGGTCAAACTTACAAGACTAACAAAGACATCGTTTCGTATCATGACAAAATACAGACAAAGTACAGACACAAGTGCACCAACAAACTCCCCCTTGGCTGTAGCTTTGTCTCGATCTTTGTCTCGATCTTAATTCTTGTAGGTCCCTCGTGTCTTCAAGTCTTTGACGTCCTTTCAAGTCTTCAATGTCGGAGGATCTTTAAAGTCTTCACGTCTTGAAAGCAGAAAGTGTACCAACAACCTCCCCGTTTCATGTAGGAAGTGTGTTGACAAAATCCCCCTTAACATAAGCTCCCCCTTGAGTCATGCTCGTGAAATACTTGTTCTTTATGAATTGAGATCCTTGTGGTGTTGATGATGGTCAGCGGCAACTCGATCATCTTCATCATTTGAGTGCCTTCACGTCGTGTCTTCATTCCGAAGCTTGTCATCGACCATGTTCTCCTTGCCTTTAGAATCTGCACATGCAAGAAATCTAAACGCGTAATGAGAACAACTGCCTGGAATATAATAAGCAAACGACACACATGTGACCATTGTTCAAACAAACACCGTCCGACAGTTTGAAAGTTTAATGTATTTTATCAATTTCAGATTTTAACTTTCAACACTTGCAAATTTCAACCGTTTATGAAGATTCAGTCGTTTCGGTTTTCAATCAGGTTTCAGGTAACGAAGACTTGAGATCCAACATCGTACGATCGAAAATAAGATAGAAATAAAATCTTTTTGGCTTTTATAAAGTTTATATTAAAACACACCTAAAATCTTTTTGGTATTTTTGAATATTTCAAATGTACAGACTGAAAGCAGTAAATAAATATATACAAAGATGCGAAAAATGAAAACATTAAATAAATATTTACAGACATTCTTTTTGCGAGTTTCGAGGGTAAGAGAATCATATCAGTGTACGGTCATGCCAAAACGCTCTTGTTGTTCAATTAGTTAACATTAAGATAAGCATCCTATAACAATTATCGGTATTGTTATCCACATAAGCTCAACTTATCAGATGTAATCATGGCGAGGGGATACGTTAAGGTATGATTTATACTTACCGACCGGTGTTCATCCACATCACGACACATTCCCGTATCAAGGTATGCACGAGGGTTCATCTTACCGGTGAGTATACCGATTATCATCTGTTTGACCGTATATGATGTGAGATTCTCACTTATTTTGATTTGAAAACAAGCCCTATGTGATAGAATCACTTATTGATGAGGAACTTGATTTTCATATGCATGAGGGCACATGAGCAAGTCCATGAACAGGTCAGTACTTTCGTACAGCAGAGAGACGAACTTGACTCCCGGATAAATGTGATATATTATCACTTATTTGTTTGGACATGTGATTGTTGATCACTTATTGAGGTCGTATGCAATATGTACACGTATGTATAGTATCATGGAAGATCTAGACTTGCGTCCCCGTTATTTTTCGGTAAAAGATACAACCATGATACCCAGATGATAAGCAGCATAAAGACCGAATATCTCAGAACCTCGGCAATCTCTCAAACGAAATTTCGGTACTAAGACCATATGCCAATGAATGGTTCCCACCTGGTCTTCAGTCGATTTAAGTTTATATCACCCTGCACACTTTAAAATGATTGTGCGCCTACCGATACATCTTATATAGAGCTGCTTATCGTTTTGCATTTAAGGTTTAAAGAGGTTTAGACAGACCACTGATGTACTATCATTTTCTCTTTTGCTCGCCAGGAAACTCATTTTTGTTTTTCTAATGTTTTTGTGTTTTTGAAATTTTTCGATGTTTTTGGATTTTTCAAATTTTGGATTTACTCTCCCTAAAATCAACAAGCTAAGATAAATTTTAAAAAAAACACAAAGGAATTTACAAAGATGATTTTCCGATGTTGGTCTTACTCTTGCTTGACCTTAATGCCGTTTACCAATAATAAATAGTCAAATCTTGATTTGTCAAATGCTTTGGTAAAAAGGTCGGCACGTTGGTCATCGGTGTGGACATAAGCAACATCGATTAGCCTTTTCTCAAAGCAATCACGTATGAAGTGATACTTAATTTCGATATGCTTAGTCTTAGAATGCTGCACAGGATTTTTAGTGATCTGTAAGGCAGCAGAATTATCAACGTAAATAGGAGTAGTTAGGAATTCAAAACCGTAGTCACGCATTTGTTGTTGGATCCATAGGACTTGGGAGCAACAACTTGAGGCAGCAATGTATTCAGCTTCGCATGTTGATGTAGCGACGCACGTCTGCTTCTTGCACTGCCATGTGACTAGGCGATTTCCCAAAAACTGACATCCAGCCGTTGTGGATTTGCCGTCGATTTTGCATCCGCCAAAATCAGAATCACTGAATGTGATCAAGTCAAAGTTATTATCCCTAGGGTACCATAGACCGGTGTCAGGGTAACCCTTCAAATAACGAAAAATCCTTTTTACAGCTGCAAGATGTGAGGCCTTCGGGTTGACTTGATATCTGGCAAGCAGGCACGTTGGGTACATTATATCTGGTCTTGATGCTGTGAGGTACATAAGAGATCCGATCATCGCGCGGTAGTATGAGGGGCTAGTAGCTTCACCCTTCAAGTCTGGAGTAATTCCGTGATTTTGTGGCAATGGGGTACCGATGGGCGTTGCATCAGACATCTGGAACCGGCTCAAGATGTCACCAACATATTTAGTCTGATGGATGAATATCCCAGACTCGGTTTGTTGTACTTGTAGGCCCAAAAAGAAAGTCATTTCCCCCATAGCACTCATCTCGAATTTATCCTGCATTACACGCTCGAAATCCCTACACAAAACATCATTAGTAGAACCAAAAATAATATCATCAACGTATACCTGTACCAGTAGAAGATCTCCATCTTGTTCTTTGATGAAAAGAGTACAATCGATAAGACCTCTGCGAAATCCTTTTTCCAGCAAATAATTAGATAAGGTTGCGTACCAAGCTCGCGGTGCTTGATGTAGACCATAGAGAGCTTTGTTGAGCAACCAAACCCGATCGGGATGGATAGGATCTTCTAAACCTGGAGGCTGTTCGACGTACACCTCTTCTTCTACCACACCATGTAAGAATGCACTTTTCACGTCCATCTGGTATACCTTGAAACCTTTGAATGAGGCATAAGCCAGAAAAATCCGAATTGCTTCTAGACGTGCAACAGGTGCATACACTTCGTTGTAGTCGATCCCTTCTATCTGACGAAAACCTTGAACGACTAGCCTTGCTTTGTTTCGTATAACGACTCCACGGTCATCCTTTTTGCATTTAAACACCCAACGGGTACCAATCTTCTTGTAACTAGCAGGTTTCTCTACGAGTTTCCAGACACCAAGCTTCTGGAATTGTTGCAGTTCTTCCTGCATTGCTTCAACCCATGAGTTATCTTTCAAAGCTTCTTTCCAAGTTCTTGGCTCTTCCTGTGAGACATAACACGCGAAAGACCAATCATTTTGTTGACCAGATTCTCGGATATCTGCATACAAGCCTGCATTGTTGTTGTTCCGCAACATGTTTCTTGTTTGAACGCCACTTTGTACATTTCCGAGGATGTTTTGTTGAGGATGGGTATTGTGAATCCTTGTTTCTGGATTATCTTGAACTGGAATATTTGTACCTAGATTGTTGAGATTGAGATCAACAATCAATTCAAGTCCCGGAATTGACGAAGAGGATGATGCAGTAGCTTCAGCTGTTCTAGGAACATCCACTGGAGGTGTACCCTCTGAAGTACCATGTACTGCTGTTGTTGGAGCTTCTTGATCTGTATCTAGAAAATCATCATCCTCTGAAGATTCGTTCAATTCGGTAGCATCGTGAAAATCCTCATCGTCGAGAGCATTATTGTTCACCGAAGATGGTTCTTGATTGACAAGAATTGGACGAACCAATGGTGAATCTGTTGCATTGTCACTCTCGAAAAACATCCTTGCTGCAGCATTTTCTTCAACTGCTTCAACATGGATCGAATTGAAAAAGTCATCGTACTCGAACATCCAAGGCTGACCAGGACATTTGACTGGTAAAGTGTGCCTTTGTACTCTGACTTCAGACCATTCCTCGACCCTTTTAGTCTCTAGATTCCAGACTCTTAAGTTCGGGGTGGAATACCCAAGAAAGTATCCATCAATTGCTCTTGCCCCAAACTTTCCATTAGGATCGATCATTGTGCACGGAGCTCCAAACGGTTCAAGATATGACAAATCTGGTTTCCGTTTGTTAATAAGCTCAAAGCAGGTCTTGTTGTGCCTTTTGACTGTGAGGACATGGTTCAATGTATAACATGCAGAGGCCACAGCTTCAGTCCAAAATGGAATCGGCAATTGTGACTCTACCAACATAGTCCTAGCAGTCTCGATCAATGTGCGGTTCTTACGTTCAGCGACACCATTCTGTTGAGGAGTGTAAGCTGCACTAAATTCGTGAAGAATACCTTTTGAAGTGCAAAACTCCGCCATGGCATGCTTTTTAAATTCAGTACCATTGTCGCTACGTATCCGCCTAACCTTCAACTTATATAGGTTCTCAATCTGAATGATCAAATTTTTGATAATACCGAAGGTTTCACTCTTATGTGCCATGAACGCCACCCAAGAAAATCTTGAATAATCATCAGTTATCACGAGGCAATATTGATCATTTCTAATGCTTTTGTGCTTGACAGGACCGAACAAATCCATGTGCAAACGTTCCAAAGGAACAGCCACCGTGTTGATTTTCTTTGTAGGGTGTCGCTTCTTCGTTTGTTTTCCTTTCTGGCACGAGACACAGACGTCTTGAAGATGGAAGTTTTTAAGAGGAACACCATTCACCAATTCATTTGATACCAAATGATTCATTTTGCGTAAGTGAATGTGACCCATTCGTCTGTGCCAAGAGATTGTGTCTTTTTCTGTGGCTTTGGAAACGAAACAAGTTGCTTGTGCAGACGTTGTGATAGCTTGGCTCATATCAAGGACGTACAGATCATTTATCCTTGGAGCCGACAAGAGAATCCATTCTTTTGGAATTTTGAAGCCGGGTTTCAGCACATAACATCCATTTGCATCAAATTGTACTGAGAACTGCTTATCACAAATTTGAGAAACACTAAGAAGATTGTGATCAAGTTGTTGTACAAAGTTGATCTTATCAAAGCTCACAACCCCGTTGGAAATCATTCCTTCACCCGTAATATATCCGCCTTTATCTCCAGCAAAAGCAACATAACCTCCTCTAATAGATTTGACGTCGTAGAGAAGCTTCATGTCGCCTGTCATGTGCCTGGATGCCCCACTATCAACAATCCAATGACTACTGATAGTTCCTCCTGGAACACCCTGCACATGAACTCACATAATTAGTTGGAGATGGGGACCCAAGCCATTGTGGTCTTGGGTCTTCCATTTTCATCAACAACAATAACTTCTATTCTTTGATGATTTGAAAATTGTGATGGTCCCCCTGAATTTGTGGTTATTTTAGGTTTCCATTTCTGTTGAGATTTACCAGTTTGATTGTTTGAAAATTTAACTTCGTGATTGTTTGAAGTTTTTGAAAATTTTGAACTTTCTGGTTTAACTGGAACCGATTGTTTTTGAACCACTTCATTTTTAAGTGCCTTTTCAACCACCTTGACTTGTTGGCGTTTCTGTTTCTTTTCCCTTTCTCTTACAAGTCGGGGATCTTGTTTTGCAGAAACAGATCGCTTTTGGTGATTGCGTTCACGGGGATCATCTTCTTTGGCTTTCAACTTATGAAGATACGGGCAGTTTCGAATGATATGCCCAATTGTACCACATTCAAAACATGATCTTCGTTCAACAAACCCCGAAGTATCATGTGATCGTCTTGCCGATGATGAACTTTGTGATCCCGAGGTACTGGGTTTTGAACTATTTGGTTCATTTCTCTTCATCACAGTTGCTTTCTTGACAAAATCTAAGTTAGATTGGTTTTCAAACGTTGCAATTTTGCCCGTTCCCTTAGATTTCACAAAGTTCACATTCTTCTTCTTCTTTTGATTTGGCTTCTTTTGAATTTGAGTTGGTGTCTTACCTTTTGGTTTGGCATGATTTTGCTATTTTTGCACTGTTGGTAATTTCTGATTGCCATATTGTTTTCGAACTTCGGCCTTTGGGATAGGAGGGCACTGTTTTACTGTAACACGTGATCCTGTCTTTCCCAAAAACTTACTCGTTGAATTTTCAAAGACTTTACTGATTAATGATTGATTAACATTCTTAATAGGAAAATCTTTGTCAGAATAAATTTTATCATCACCAACAAGAGTGTACAGCAAATCCACACTCTCCGACTCTTTTTCAGACGAGGACTCGATTGCAACAGTCTTAGCGGGTTTTGCAGGAGGATCACACAGAATATGATTCTCAAGAAGTATGTCCTCTTCGTTTATCACCGCATCAGACTTTGCTGAATCAGTATCATCAGACTCATCATCAGAAGAATCAGCATCCTCAATCACAACTGGAGGATCCTGATTCTGTTCAGCAGTTACAAATGTATCTGCTGACACATCCGAATCTGATGATACTTCCTTCTTGTATCCGAGTCCTGCTGCAAATTCATTAACATCCAAAGGAACCGATGGTTCAAAGTGAGTTCTGTACTCCTCATCAGGCAGTGCATCAAAATTGTTTCTCACGGGTGGTGGACATTTCTTGTAACCTATGCATGTGACATCCCGTTTCTCTTTCTGAACGTCAATGATGTGATCCAACACATAGCTAGAGCTCAAATAACTGTCTAACTTGAGTCGGATCGCCTCACTTTCAGTTTTCACACAAGCCATTTCCTTTTGCATTACCTCAAGACGAGTTATATACAAATTAATGTCAGTTTGTTTTCTGGAAACCATTTTTGTCAGCTCTGTTTTATCTTTCTTTAACGTTTCAATCATTGACTTAAATTCCTTTTCATGGTTTTCATAAAACATGTTGGCTTCTGTGCACTTGGAAAGATCAACGGTCAACTTCTGGTTGTGAATGAATGTCACATCATATTTCTCTTGCAAAGCCTCGTGTTTGCTTTGCAATTCACACCACTTATCATTCAACGAAACATGTTTGTCTTGCAAGTCAAACAAACTAGCTTGTAAAGCATCATGTTTGCCTTGCAACTCAGACATGTTTGCATCCAAATCAGTACATCTAACATGCAATCTATCACAATTATCACAAATAGCAGCAGTGGGTTCATCGACACATACCTGACTTGATGAACAGTCGACATTAGCCATAAAGGCTGAATGGAGAGAAGACGAAGAATAGGCAGCTTGATCCACCAAAATAGATCTTCTTTGAATTCCCGCTGCAGCTTCTTCCAAAATCTCATCAATGTCTGCATCGACTGACGTACTTGATGTCTCATCCACCTGATCATTGCCTGAAGTGGAGGATTCTTCATCTGAGCTTCCACTATAACCAGAACTGTCTTCATCCTCAGAATGTTCATCACCATTGGTGGAAGATTCTCCACCACTGGCGTGATTTAAATCCTTAACGACTTCAGCAAAACACGCTGTTCCATCTGGAGCATCATTTCCCAACTGGATTGACCAATCACAGCCTTCATCTACTTGAACCAAAAGTGCCTGGTTGGCATTAGATGGTCCTGCTTGACTCTGGTTGTTGACAGGCACCAGTGTGCGCTCGTTGTTCCTTACTTGGTTCTGATTTGCCCTGTTGCCTTGACCTCTGAAAGGATTTTGGTTCCCATGTTGAGATGGCCTTGTACATTCACGCTTGAAATGACCACGTTCACCACAATTGAAACACTTAACAGCCTGCTTATCAAACCCATACTTGGTGTCTTTCTTGCTTTCCAAGCTGGTTCTGCCTGTTCTTTCCATGAAATCCTTTGCTCGCCTAACAGCGCTGGCAAAGGCCCACTTGATGTCCATCATCTCCATCTCCTCTTTATCGATCTGCTGATAGTCTTCTTGTGTCAGATTAATGTTACCAATCTGACCTTCCACTAATCCACAGTATGCGCTCACCAAAGTGTTTAGCAGCTCCATGTGTTCCTTTGCTACTTCCACACTGACTTTAGAAAAGCTTGAGGTGTCGAGCCATACTGTATTTGGCTTTGATTGTTGACCAGCAGATGATGTGCTTCCATAACAAGCTTGCTGTTGAGGAGGAAGTGGATTCCCATACATGTCTGTTGGTACGGTAGATTGAGGAGGAAGTGGATTCCTATACATGTCTGTTGGACCGGTAGATCGAACAGGTAATGGATTTCCGAACATATCAGTTGCTCTGATAGGTCGTTGGCTTTGTTGTTGTGGTGCTGGTTGGGGAACTGGATCAAGCGGATTTCCATACATGTCTGTTGCAGGAGGCTTGACCGGAACTTGGATAGTATTGCCATACATGTCAGTGCTAGACACAAACGCTGTTTGAATTGGAGCGTGTGAAGAAGGCTTTGTAGAAGTGCTAGAAGTTCCATAATACATTTCAGGATTCTGTGGCATGGGAACTCTTTTCGCCTTGAGAGTTTCTTCCTGATTCTTGTTTTCCAGGAGTTGAACAAAATCGTTGAAGCTTGTTGTAGCTAAAGTACCATTGTACTTCATGATTTCCAAGAAAGTATTCCATTGAGGTGGCAACGCATCTGCAAACCTTTTTACAATCTCTGCAGAAGTTGTAACAACCCCAAAATTTGCCAATTCAGTCAGCAAATGATTAAATCGACTTGTCAAATCACCTAACGACTCATTCTCCATACAAGTAAAACCATCAAACTCTTTCTTTAGCAGGTCTTTTCTCAATTGACGTGTCGCTTCATTTCCTACGCCCCTTGTCTTCAACGCGTCCCACAACCTTTTTGTCGTCTTGTAACTGACAAATTGATGATAAATATCTTTACTTAACGCCTGAGTAAGAATGGCATATGCCTTCTTTTCCAAATCATAGACCTTCTTCTGATCTTCCGTAAGATCTGCAAACGTAGCAGCAGATGATGCGGCAACCTCTATTGTTTGATCGAAATCTGTAATGAACCGCAACCACAATTCTGTATTTTGACCAAGAACGTATGTATGAAATCTATCAATCCATCCTGGATATTCGTATAAGTGCATCAAATTTGGAGGCCGATTCAAACTTCCGGTTTCGCTCTCGCTTAAGAGAATGCTTTGAATACTTGGAGTTTGATTTGATACGAATGCCCATTGACCGGTAGAAGTTGCATTAGAAGATACCGGTGCGGGAGACGGAGTACCAAAATACATGTCTGTATTTACCGGAGTACCCCATCTTGGATTCATTTTTGTTCAAGAATAATAAAACCTGAAAATCACAAACTTGTTAAACAAAAACAGACTAAGTTCGAAAGATCAACACTTGTTCGAAGGATCAACAGTGTTCGAAAGATTACTGTTGAGTTTCGAACAATGATTTCGAAAGACTCCCCAATCGAAGGATCCTTGTCTTTCGAAAAAGAGCAGTAAAACGAAAGATGTATCCTTCGAAAATATTCCTTGGATCGAAGGATAAGTCACAGACTTCGAAGGATGTTCGAAGGATGATTATCTATCGAACCTCCTTTGATCGAAAGATGATCTTTCGACTTCGAAGGATATCTTTCGAACTGCCCTGACACAGTTGACAAAAGGGTGACAGGTTGGTGAAAAAGGTGATGGGTTGGTGAGATCTTTCGGCAGAAAGGTATGGTCAGACCATACTTTCTGCCAAAACAGATTTGAACAATAAAATATTAACCCAAAAAGGACAGACTTTATCCAGAAACCGGTCACCGGAGAAGCCGGAATTTTGGCCGGAAATTACCAAACACCTCAAAAACAAGTTTTTAAGTTACCCAACCCGTTCCTTAACACACCCGGATAGTTTAGAACACGTTTTAACGTAAAGATAAGCAAGAAAAACAGTAAAAACGGCAGCTAAAACCAAGTGAGTTTTGTCCAAACACTCCAAAAACTTGTATAAAACCCGGTTTTTAACAAGGAAAAGAGCCACGGCTCTGCTACCACTTGTAGGTCCCTCGGAGGTTGAGGTTAAACCTATTCCTTGTTATGTCTAACACACTAGCAAGTGCGGAAACCAAGCTAGCATGCAAACCGAGATAGAACAAGCACAAACACAACACACAAAGTTCAACGATTAACACCTCTGTATTAATACTATGAAAGGTCTGTTACAATGCAATGTTTACAAATCAGTTTTGCAAACTCTCTCAGTGTGTGTGTTCTCTCTATCTATGTCTAACTACAGAAGTGAACACAATGCATGGGTTTATATACCCAACACAGATCGTCTGGTCGAAGGATCAGACAGACTGATCGTAAGATCATCTGTCGACCAGAAACCCATCGAAGGATCACATATACCTCGAAGGATGATATCCTTCGAGGTCTATCCATCGAAGGTTATCTTTCGAGCTCATCGAAGGATATAAACAATCCTTCGATGACACATCCTTCGACACAGACAAGTTACAAACAAAGTGTTGACTGTTTGTCCAAGTCAAACCAGGAGGATGGTTGACTTGGTCAAACTTACAAGACTAACAAAGACATCGTTTCGTATCATGACAAAATACAGACAAAGTACAGACACAAGTGCACCAACATTAACCTTAGCTCTTGTGTGGTTCGACTAAACCTAAACTTAACTTCATTGTGATTTGTATTCGATTAGCCATGTGCTGGTTGGACTGGAACTGGCGAACAGATGCAAGAGATTTTCGTGGTCGGAGAGAAATGCTATTTTTTTGGGCTCGATATATACAGTGGTAAAAAGTTATGAATGGAGAAATAGATGGAACTCGATTTGTGAGGAGGGATGTTTTAGTGAACTAGTAAGGGTAGTCGCTTTAATAATTTGTTTGATTTTCAGAAGCTGCATACTAATGACAGTTATCAAGTTATGCAAAAATCTAAAGATCTAGACGGCTAAGGTATTGTATTCACAAGAATGTGGTTAATGCTTAGTAGACACATCTTTTATGATTATTAAAGCCAAATCAAAGAGTTCTGATTGAAGATTGAAATCTACACTGAGTTGCCATAAAATGAAAAATTAAGAATATCAAGTTTGGCTAAATAGTTGGAGAAAAGAATGGCCTTTTTTTTCCCTTTGGAGAGTAATTGATTTTCAGTCATCATGAGTGGTGAATCATAATAGCTATACGTCGGAGAGTTGGAAAAAATAGAGTGGCCGGAAAGTGAAGTAATGATTTAGTTTGATGAAGAAGATGCCCGGATAGTCCCTGTGGTTTGGCCTTTTTAAGGAAAGGGTATTTTTGTCATTTCACACCATCTTAACTGAGAAAACTAACTGACGTTAGGCACAGGGACTATCCGGGAACGAAAATTGAAAAGTTGAGGACTATAGCTGTAATTTTAGAAAGTTAGGGACTAAAGGTAAAAAAAGGCAAACTACATGGACTATCTGGGCATTTAACTCCTAATTTTTCATTAAGTCGTCAGATACACGACCGTGCTTGTACATCTAATCAAATCATAACTGCTTTAAATTAATTAAAAGTATTTTTTTGAAAAAGATACACACGCCTGTGCTCAATGTAGCACGACCATGCGTCCCATATAGAGATTGGGTATAAAAAACCAATTTGACCTTGTTCAAAACACAAACCCTTTTTCCATTCTGAGACCAAAGACACACCACCACACAATCATTTTCAATTTAGGTATAAAAACCCAGTCTGACCTTGGTCAAAACACAAACCCTCTTTTCCTCTCCGAGACTGGTGACGCACCAATTAGGGGTGTTCATCGAATCGAATATCGAATTTTTGAATTATTCGAATCGAATTATTCGAATAATTTTTATTTTTCCTTGAATTCGGATTCGATTGGTATTCGATTAAAACCTACCCAATTCGATTCGAATTCGTATTCGAATAAAAAACCCAATTCATATTCGATTCGTATTCGATTAAAAATTCGAATTCGAATAAATTCGATTTGATTCAGTTTCTTTTAAAACATGTAAATAACTACTAAAATGAAACATAAGTTTTAAAGCAGCCATAAAACATTCCAAACAAAGTACCATAAGTCTAACATTCAAAACGAGAATTCGGGAATAACCACTACAAGTTAATATTTTTAGTGTTAGAAATCTACTGATAGATTTGCTACTTAGGTTTTAGTTATGGGCCATGTAGTGGGTTTGGTAATGGGTACTTTTAATACTTGGAATAAATTTTAAAAATAATTTATTATATAGCCAAATAAAAGTTATATATGTATTATATCTAAAAATAATAAATAAAATATATAATTTTATTCGAATTTCGAATCGAATCGAATTTGAAATTATAAGTTCGTATTCGATTTATTTGACTCGAATTGAATCGAATTCGAATTCGAATTCTTATAATCGAAACGAATTCCTGATAATCGAATTTCGAATTTTTCGAATTCGAAACGAATTCTGAACACCCCTACGCACCATCACACCACCACCTTCAATCTGGGTATAAAAACCCAGTTTGACCTTGGTCTCACCACTACCGTCTCTGATATGGTCCTCGTCGTCATAGTGCAATACCTGAGCCGAGAGTTGACCAGAAAATAACAAACACCCACTGCCGCCACCCGATAACAACAAACTTATTTTGAATGGTTTAAAGTGCTCTTTTTAGTAAAATTGTCCACAACATCGAAGTACAGTTTGACTTGATCGTTAGAAAAAAAGTCGTTTTTGAGTGTCTACAAGTACCACATGCACAAGATTTTCTTCTTGCTATACCTATAAATGGGTAAGGCCAACATATGTCGGCGGTGGAGTACCGTACTATACTTAAGTATCGCCTCATGATTCCTTTATTTCCAATTGATTAGGTATGCCCTGTTTGTCATAAGGCGTGTTTGGATTCTTTTAAGGAGCATGCAGTTTATTGTAGAGAGATCTCGGGGTTCAAATACCGATATGATTTGGTTAGGGATGTCCTTTTTGACATATTCAGGTGATCTGGTATTTCTGCTAAGAAAGAGGCACCCGTTAATTTCTTAACTGACCCGTTGGAAGGGAGATCTACCCTTTGACCAGCCGACATTCTGGTCTTTGGATGGGTAGGAGGAAAACATGACTGTGTGGATCTAACAGGGGTTTCCCCGCTTGTGGGCTTAGCGGGTAGTGCTTTCACAGTGGGTGAGACTGCTTCGGGTAAAGTGACCAAACACGAGAAAGCGTGCCTTGACAACCGGCACGTGTTTATCCCATTTGCTTTTGATACTTTTGGTTTTCTGGCACCAGAGGTTGTGGACCTACTTAGTCGAATTCAAAGGGTCATGCATACTAATGTTATGACCCCGAGATCTATGGACGTAGTTTCTAAATGACTTAGTTTTGCTATTCAAAAAGGGGTAGCAGCGCAGCTTGTTGCCCATTTACCAACTATCTCCATGTAAATTCATAACACGATAAGAATTATTAAAAAAAAAGCTTATTCTATCCGAGGTAACGATTGTAGATATCGAATTCAATTATTCATCTCCTATAATCATTTTGTGTTATGAGTTTTTGGTGATTGATACTTGTTGGAGCAAGGAGAGAGAGTGTGTGTGTGCGTGCACATGCACGCTCGTAAAAGGAGAGAGAGAGTTATGACACCTTTGTACCTTATGCAAAGAGACTTAGAGCATCTATAATAGAAATGTTTTTTTTTATGTTTTTAAAGAGAGAGAAAATGATGTGGAGGAGAGAGTGTGTAGCGACGTATGTGAGAAATAATGGATGGAAAGAGTATGTAGGTGAGAGGAGAGAGAAAGTGTGTATTTTTGTGTATGTGAGTGAGTTAAGAGAGAGAAACAGTCTCATTGATTGGGCAGGTGCCACATTAACAACAAAAAACACCTCTATTAGTGATGCTTTTATAACTCTTTAACCGTATCCATTATCTCACAATGGCTTTTTGCCAATCGATAGTAATGAACTTAAAAGGTTAATATATTAGTTTTAAGAAGAAAAAATAACAAAAAAAAAAAAAGAATCAAAAGCTAATTTACATATTATAAATTAGCAAGTGCATAGGGGTGTTGTACCCCATGCTTTGGATGGTTTTCAAAAAAAAAATTGACATTACACTTTTAACCCATAACTCTTTGACATTTTTACTTTCAACCAAAAGTTTTCATCTTTTTAAATTTAACCTCATAACTTTTTTACTTTCAACTTTGGTCCTTTATACTTTATATACTCCTCAAAACTTTTGTTTTAAGTTTCATTCTAAATTTTACGAGTTAACATGGCGCAACGTACGTGTGTACTTCAACGGTTTTTACGTTTTGTTTTACACTACGCTCTAAATTTTGTAACATGATGCAACGGTATGTGTGGTTCAACGTTTTTACATCATCTATTTTTCCTGTTTCATAGGTTTTGACGCAACATGCGGGTCCTAAATTGACTTAGTTATTATTTTCAATGTTCTACGTTTCGGGTACTAAATCAACATCTGCGAATCAGAATCTTATCCCGACTGTGTGTGTTATGAACCCGCCAAGTAAGCAATCTCTCTCAGAGCACAATACCAGTTACATCGGGTAAACTGATGTAACTGTTGTACTGTCATTGGATCAATTAATCGTTTAACAATTCTTAGAATGCTACTGATGTACTGTCATTGGATCAATTAATCGTCACAAGTCAGATCATGTAAGTCTAGATTGAACAAAATAGAGTAAGTTAACGAAGTCAGGGCTATATTCCCAACTGAAACCCGTAAGAGTTTAAATCAGTTTGTGGAGACAAAGAACTATGACTAACCGAATATTAATATTGACCCAGTTTTATTTTTGTTAAGCACAAATAGTTAACTTAGGGCCGTTCCAACTTTTTTGTAGACCCTAAGCGAACTACGAAATGGAGGCCCTTTTACAAAACATATAGAGATTAATAGAAAAATTAGCTGCTAAAGTTAACCTACGTTTAGTAATTAGCCCTAATTTTGCCTATAAATTCTCCTCCAATCCCGGCAGACCCGACGCCATGAGTGATTACCGTTAGTGATAGCCGATAACCTAGAAAATCGAAAGAGCAGGTTGTGATAGGAGGTAGGAATGATTCATGGAATTCGGATTAGGTCGAGTGGTAGAAGGTTGCTACAGACTACAGTTATGTTTGTGGTTTAATTTCGAAGCTGGGTCTTGAATATGGGGCTTTTTTCCTAAACAATTTTTATATGTGTAATTTGTTAAAAAACATGGTTTAGTTTTGCTTTTTATTTGAGTCTCATACATATACAATATATAAAACTTTACTAAAAATTGGAGGCCCTTGATTTTTGGTGGTCCTAGGCCTGTGCCTAGATTGGTAAGCCTAACGGGCCGGCCCTGTTAACTATGTGTAATACAAAATATTTAAAAAATAGAAAATATACTCAGGTAGTTTGTTGATACGTGTTTGTGGACGCGACTCGACTCGACGCGACCCGGCCTGAACCACGACATTCCTCCGTCGTGTGCTTGAAGACTACAAGCGGGCTAAGACTTAAAGGAAAGGAACTAGTCCTTGGGCTTCAACCTTCGGCAAAACAAAGGAAACATAACATGGGCTTAGGCATTTGGCGAAACTCACTTGGGCCCAAGCCCATTAGCGACGAATCCGGAAGAGGTCGACGAAACATCTTTGTTTCGTCGACTGTGAATGTGTTTCGTCAATTGTTGTCCTATTTCGTCGATTGTACTTGTGATTCGCCAAGCATGTTCTGTTTCGTTGTGTCTGTGTGTATAAATAGAAAATAGTTAGACTGAAAATGTGTGACACAAGAACAGAGAGCACACACACACTCACGAGAGTTTGAGAGCGTTTATAGAGTACATCTGTAAACATTGAGCTTGTAACTGAACCTTTCATACGTATTAATACAGAGGTGTTAATCGGTGAATATTGTGTGTCGTGTATTTGCGTGTTCTATCTCGGTTTGCTTTCCCGGTTGGATTCCGCACAACCGGGTTGGTTTGTACACAAGGATTAGGCGACTAGATCCTCCCCTAGCCGGACCTACAAGTGGTATCAGAGCCTTGGCTCTTCTCCTTGTTAAAACCAAGTTGTTTTCGGGTGTGTTTCAGATTTTTGAAGTTCTTATTTTTCTGAAAAATCAGTTCAAAACTTCGAAATTTCTGGTGTTTTTGTTGTTAGTTCATAGAAAACCTTGCTTAAAACTTTTTTTAGCATGATGTGTTAAGGTTTTTTAGTGAAGTTTCTTGCAAAAATTCGTGTTCGGCAATTTTCGGTACACCG
Source organism: Helianthus tuberosus (assembly GCA_030545235.1). Classification (NCBI taxonomy): domain Eukaryota; kingdom Viridiplantae; phylum Streptophyta; class Magnoliopsida; order Asterales; family Asteraceae; genus Helianthus; species Helianthus tuberosus. The sequence continues at coordinate 2,423,838 of JARYGA010046105.1, forward strand.
GAAAACTGATATTTCTGGGTTGTGTTCTTCATATATTCAAGAAGCCTTCAAAGTGTTCTTTATGGTTTTTACTTTTTGATCTTTGAAAATTTGAATATTCATTGTTTGTGTCTTGGAAGTTGTTGTTGATTAAAATATACAACATCATCATTTGGTTGGTAAATGGAAAAGTGTGTAGCCGAAAGTTGAGTTGAAAAAGTGATCTACTTTGTGTCAGTGATAAAAAGTCAATTGGGCAATCGTACAAGACTTGTTTCAAACGCACAACATTTTCAATCACACAAGTATCAGTCGCACAAGATAGCTGGGATCGCACAACATGCATCTGGGCTTCTGTTTCGTCATACTTGGGCCTTGCTTCGTCACTTTCAAGTTGGGCCTGTTTTGTTGAAAGGGAGCCCATACTCACAAATCAGTTTCGTCGCCTTAGTTGGGCCTTTGATTCGTCAAACCCAATACACCAAATCTGTTTCACCGATTACGTGGGCCATTCATCTAGTGGATAAGGGTTGGGCTTGTGTTTCGTCATCCAATCATCACACAACCTGTTTCGTCAAGTTTAAGATTTAAAATCTGTTTCGTAAAAGATAACAAAACAGTTTCAGTTTCGTGGCAACGTGTTTCGTCAAAGACATTTTTTTTTAAACAGAAGGTTTGCATTTGTGATTTAACTGTTTGTTTGAGGTGTGATTTTCAGGTATTCATTTTTCTTGATCAAAAATGAATCCGATTTGGGGTACTCCGGTAAATACAGATATGTATTATGGTACTCCGTCTCCGGATAGCGGAAAGTATAGAAACACGAGTTTGTCTCCTTCGTGGACCGAATCTCCCGCACCGGTATCTTCACAAGCTAATGCAATTTCTACCGGTCAATGGGCATTCGTATCAAATCAAACTCCAAGTATTCAAAGCATTCTCTTAAGCGAGAGCGAAACCGGAAGTTTGAATCGGCCTCCAAAGTTGATGCACTTAAGCGAATATCCGGGATGGGTAGACAGATTTCATACATATGTCCTTGGGCAAAACACGGAATTGTGGTTACGTTTCACCACAGATTTTGATCAAGCTATAGAAGTTGCCGCTTCAACTGCTGCTACATTTGCCGATCTTCCTGAAGATCAGAAAAAGATATATGACTTGGAAAAGAAGGCATATGCCATTCTTACTCAGGCATTGAGCAAGGATATTTACCATCAATTTGTCAACTATAAAACGACAAAGAAATTATGGGATGCGTTGAAGACGAGAGGTGTAGGAAACGAAGCGACTCGCCAATTGAGACAAGGTCTACTCAAGAAAGAGTTTGATGGGTTTACATGCATGGATAAAGAATCTTTGGGAGATTTGATGAGTCGATTTTCTCAATTGTTGACTGAAATGGGAACTTTTGGAGTGATAACGACTCCAATCGAAATTGTCACCAAGTTTGCTGATGCTTTGCCACCACAATGGAGTAATTTCTTGGAAATCCTGAAGCTCAATGGCATTTTGGCTACAACAAGCTTCAATGATTTTGTTCAACTTCTGGAGAATAAGAATCAGGAAGAAATCCTTAAGGCGAAAAGGGTTCCAGTGCCACAGAATCCTGAAATGTATTATGGAACTCCTAGTACTCCTGCAAGACCAATCTCACATGCTCCAATTAATCCTGAAATGTATTATGGAACATCTAGCACCCCTGCAAAACCAATCTCACATGCTCCAATTCAGACGGCGTTTGTGTCTAGCACAGATCTATATGGCAATTCTATTCAAGTTCCTGTTAAGCCAGCTCCAACAACAGACTTGTACGGAAATCAGCTACCTGTTCAACAACAAGCTTGTTATGGAAACACATCATCTGCTGGTCAGCAATCAAAGCCAAATACAGTACGGCTCGACACCTCAAGCTTTTCTAAAGTCAGTGTGGAAGTAGCAAAGGAACATATGGAGCTTCTAAACACTTTGGTGAGCGCGTACTGTGGGTTAGTGGAAGGTCAGATTGGGAACATTAATCTGACACATGAAGATTATCAGCAGATTGATAAAGAGGAGATGGATTTGATGGACATCAAATGGGCGTTCGCAAGTGCTGTAAGGCGAGCAAAGGATTTCATGGAAAGAACTGGCAGAACCAGCTTGGAAAGCAAGAAAGACACCAAGTATGGGTTCGATAAACAGGCAGTGAAGTGCTTTAATTGTGGTGAACGGGGTCATTTTAAAAGGGAATGTACAAGGCCAGCTCAGCATGGGAACCAGAACCCTTTCAGAAATCAAGGCAACCAGCAGAATCAGAACAGGAACAATGAGCGTACGTTGATACCTGTCAACAACCAAAGCCAAGCAGGACCATCAAATGCTAACCAGGCACTTGTGGTTCAAGTAGATGAAGGTTGTGATTGGTCAATCCAGTTGAGTAGTGATGCTCCAGATGGAACAACTTGTTTTGCTGAGGTTGTCAAGGATCTTAAACATGCCAGTGGTGGAGAATCTTCCACCAATGGTGATGAATCTTCTGAAGACGAAGACAGTTCTGGATACAGTAGAAGCTCAGATGAAGAATCCTCGAGTTCAGGCGATGATCATTTGGATGACACATCAAGTGCGTCAGTCGATGCAGATGTTGATGAGCTATTGGAGGAAGCTGCAGCAGAAAATCATAGGCGATCTATATTGGTGGATCAAGCTGCTTATTCTTCTTCTTCTCTCCATTCAGCCTTTATGGCTAATGTCGACAGTTCATCAAGTCAGGTATGTGTCGATGAACCCACTGCCGTTATCTGTGATAATTGTGATAGTTTGAGTGTTAAATGTTCTGATTTAGAAGCAAACATGTCTGAGTTGCAAGGCAAACATGATGCTTTACAAGCTAGTTTGTTTGACTTGCAAGACAAACATGTTTCATTGAATGCTAAGTGGTGTGAGTTGCAAAGCAAACACGAGGCTTTGCAAGACAAGTATGATGTGACATTCCTCCACAATCAAAAGTTGACCGTGGATCTTTCTAAGTGCACAGAAGCCAACATGTTTTATGAAAACCATGAAAAGGAATTTAAATCGATGATTGAAAAATTAAAGAAAGATAAAACCGAGCTGACAAAAATGGTTTCCAGAAAACAAACTGACATAAATTTGTATATCACTCGTCTAGAGATAATGCAAAAAGAGATGGCTTGTGTTAAAACTGAAAGTGAGGCGATCCGACTCAAGTTAGACAACTATTTAAGCTCTAGCTATGTATTGGATCACATCATTGATGTTCAGAAAGAGAAACGGGATGTCACATGCATTGGATATAAGAAATGTCCACCACCCGTGAGAAACAATTATGATGCACTGCCTGATGAGGAGTATAGAACTCACTTTGAACCATCTGTTCCTTTGGACATCAAGGAATTTGCAACAGGACTCGGATACAAGAAAGAAGTATCATCCGATTCAGATGTGTCAGCAGATACATTTGTAACTGCTGAACAGAATCAGGATCCTCCAGTTGTGATTGAGGATGCTGATTCTTCTGATGATGAATCTGATGATACTGATTCAGTAAAGTCTGATGCGGTAATCAAAGAAGAGGACATACCTCTTGAGAATCATATTCTATGTGATCCTCCCGCAAAACCTGCTAAGACTGTTCCGACCGAGTCCACGTCTGCAAAAGAGTCGGAAAGTGTGGATTTGCTGTACACTTTTGTTGGTGATGATAAAATTTACTCAGACAAAGATTTTCCTATAAAGAATGTTAATCAATCTTTAATAAGTAAAGTTTTTGAAAATTCGACAAGTAAGTTTTTGGGAAAGACAGGATCACATGTTACAGTGACACAGTGCCCTCCTATTCCAAAGGCCGAAATTCGAAAACAATATGGCAATCAAAAATTACCAACAGTGCAAAAACAGCAAAATCATACTAAACCAAAAGGAAAATTACCGGCTCAAGGTCAACGGAAGCCGAATCCAAAGAAGAACAAGAATGTGAACTTTGTGAAATCAAAGGGAACGGACAAAATTGAAACGTTTGAAAACAAGTCTAACTTAGATTTTGTTAAGAAAGCAACAGTGATGAAGAGAAATGAACCAAACTGTTCAAAACCTAGTACCTCGGGATCACAAAGTTCATCATCATCGGCAAAACGATCACATGATACTTCGGGGATTGTTGAACGAAGATCATGTTTCGAATGTGGTGAAATTGGACATATAATTCGAAATTGTCCATATCTTCATAAGTTGAAAGCAAAGGTTGATGCCCCCCGTGACCAAATTGACCGCAAGCGATCTGTTTAAACAAAATCAGATCCCCGTCTTGTAAAAGAAAGGGAAAAGAAACAGAAACGCCAACAGGTCAAGAAAATTGAGAAAGCACTTAAAACAGATGTGGTTCAAAAACAATCTGTTTCAGTTAAACCAGAAAGTCCAAAGTTTTCAAAAACTTCAAACAATCACGGAGTTAATTTGTCAAACAATCAAACTGGTAAAACTCAACAGACATGGAAACCTAAAATGACCACAAATTCAGGGGGATCATCACAATTTCCTAACCATCAAAAAGTGGAAGTAATTGTTGTTGATGAAAATGGAAGACCCAAGACCACAATGGCTTGGGTCCCCATCTCCAACTAATCAAGTGAGTTCATGTGTAGGGTGTTCCAGGAGGAACTATTAATAGTCATTGGATTGTTGATAGTGGGGCATCCAGGCACATGACAGGCGACATGAAGCTTCTCTACGACGTCAAATCTATTAGAGGAGGTTATGTTGCTTTTACTGGAGATAAAGGCGGATATATTACTGGTGAAGGAATGATATCCAACGGGGTTGTAAGCTTTGATAAGATCAACTTTGTACAACAACTTGATCACAATCTTCTCAGCGTTTCACAAATCTGTGATAAGAAGTTTTCAGTACACTTTGATGCAAATGGATGTTATGTGCTGAAACCCGGCTTCAAGATTCCCAAAGAATGGATTCTCTTATCTGCTCCAAGGATAAATGATTTGTATGTCCTTGATATGAGCCAAGCTATTACAACGTCTGCACAAGCAACCTGTTTCTTTTCTAAAGCCACAGAAAAAGACTCAATCTCTTGGCACAGACGAATGGGTCACATTTACTTACGCAAAATGAATCATTTGGTGTCAAATGAATTGGTGAATGGTGTTCCTCTTAAAAACTTCCATCTTCAAGACGTCTGTGTTTCGTGCCAGAAAGGAAAACAAACAAAGAAGCGACATCCGACGTTTGCACATGGATTTGTTCGGTCCTGTCAAGCATAAAAGCATCCGGAATGATCAATATTGCCTCGTGATAACTGATGATTATTCAAGATTTTCTTGGGTGGCGTTTATGGCACACAAGAGTGAAACTTTCGGTATTATCAAAAACTTGATCATTCAGATTGATAATTTGTATAAGTTGAAAGTTAGACGAATACGTAGCGACAATGGTACTGAATTTAAAAATCATGCCATGGCGGAGTTTTGCACTTCAAAAGGTATTCTTCACGAATTTAGTGCAGCTTACACTCCTCAACAGAATGGCGTCGCTGAACGTAAGAACCGCACATTGATCGAGACTGCTAGGACAATGTTAGTAGAGTCACAATTGCCGATTCCATTCTGGACTGAAGCTGTGGCCTCTGCATGTTACACGTTGAACCGAGTCCTTACAGTCAAAAGGCACAACAAGACCTGCTTTGAGCTTCTTCACAAACGGAAACCAGATTTGTCATTCCTTGAACCGTTTGGAGCTCCTTGCACAATAATCGATCCAAATGGAAAGTTTGGGGCAAAAGCAATTGAGGGATACTTTCTTGGGTATGCCACCCCGAACTTAAGAGTCTGGAATCTAGAGACTAAAAGGGTCGAGGAATGGTCTGAAGTCAGAGTACAAAGACACACTTTACCAGTCAAATGTCCTGGTCAGCCTTGGATGTTTGAGTACGATGACTTTTTCAATTCGATCAATGTTGAATCAGTTGAAGAAAATGCTGCGGCAAGGATGTTTTTCGAGAGTGACAACGCAACAGATTCACCGTTGGTTCGTCCAATTATTGTCAATCAAGAACCATCTTCAGTGAACAATAATGCTCTCGATAATGAGGATTTTCACGATGCTACCGAATTGAACGAATCTTCAGAGGATGATGAATTTCTAGATGCAGATCAAGAAGCTCCAACAACAGTAGTTCATGGTACTTCAGAGGGTACTCCTCCAGTGGATGCCCCTAGAACAGCTGAAGCTACTGCATCATCCTCTTCGTCAATTCCGAGTATTGAATTGGTTGTTGATCTCAATCTCAACAATCTGGGTACAAATATTCCAGTTCAAGATAATCCAGAAACAAGGATTCACAATACCCATCCTCAACAAAACATCATCGGAAATGTACAGAGAGGCGTTCAAACAAGAAACATGTGGCGGAACAACAACAATGCAGGCCTGTATGCAGCTATCCGAGAATCTGGTCAACAAAATGATTGGTCCTTCGCGTGTTATGTCTCACAAGAAGAGCCAAGAACTTGGAAAGACGCTTTGAAAGATAGCTCTTGGGTTGAAGCGATGCAGGAAGAACTGCAACAATTCCAGAAGCTTGGTGTCTGGAAACTCGTAGAGAAACCTGCTGGTTACAAGAAGATTGGTACCCGTTGGGTTTTCAAATGCAAAAAGGATGACCGTGGAATTGTTATTCGCAACAAAGCAAGATTGGTCGTTCAAGGTTTTCGTCAGATAGAAGGGATCGACTACAACGAAGTTTATGCACCTGTTGCACGTCTGGAAGCAATTCAGATCTTTCTGGCTTATGCCTCATTCAAAGGATTCAAGGTTTACCAGATGGATGTCAAAAGTGCATTCTTACATGGTGTGGTGGAAGAAGAGGTGTACGTCGAACAGCCTCCAGGTTTTGAAGATCCTATCCATCCCGATCGGGTTTGGTTGCTCAACAAAGCTCTCTATGGTCTACATCAAGCACCGCGAGCTTGGTATGCAACCTTATCTAATTATCTGCTGGAGAATGGATTTCGCAGAGGTCTTATCGATTGTACTCTTTTCATCAAAGAACAAGATGGAGATCTTCTACTGGTACAGGTATACGTTGATGATATTATATTTGGTTCTACTAATGATGTTTTGTGTAGGAATTTCGAGCGTATTATGCAGGATAAATTCGAGATGAGTGCTATGGGGGAAATGACTTTCTTTTTGGGCCTACAAGTACAACAAACCGAGTCTGGGATATTCATCCATCAGACTAAATATGTTGGTGACATCTTGAGCCGGTTCCAGATGTCTGATGCAACGCCCATTGGTACCCCATTGCCGCAAAATCACGGAATTAATCCAGACTTGAAGGGTAAAGCTGTTAGCCCCTCATACTACCGCGCGATGATCGGATCTCTTACGTACCTCACAGCATCAAGACCAGATATAATGTACCCAACGTGCCTGCTTGCCAGATATCAAGTCAACCCGAAGGCCTCACATCTTGCAGCTGTAAAAAGGATTTTTTGTTATTTGAAGGGTTACCCTGACACCGGTCTATGGTACCCTAGGGATAATAACTTTGACTTGATCGCTTTCAGTGATTCTGATTTTGGCGGATGCAAAATCGACGGCAAATCCACAACGGCTGGATGTCAGTTTTTGGGAAATCGCCTAGTCACATGGCAGTGCAAGAAGCAGACGTGTGTCGCTACATCAACATGCGAAGCTGAATACATTGCTGCCTCAAGTTGTTGCTCCCAAGTCCTATGGATCCAACAACAATTGCGCGACTACGGTTTTGAATTCCTAACTACTCCTATTTACGTTGATAATTCTGCTGCATTACAGATCACTAGAAATCCTGTGCAGCATTCAAAGACTAAGCACATCGAAATTAAATATCACTTCATACGTGATTGCTTTGAGAAAAGGCTAATCGTTGTTGCTTACGTCCACACTGATGACCAACGTGCCGACCTTTTTACCAAAGCATTTGACAAATCAAGATTTGACTATTTATTATTGGTAAACGGCATTAAGGTCAAGCAAGAGTAAAACCAACATCGGAAAATCATTTTTGTAAATACCTTTGTGTTTTAAATTTATATTAGTTTATTGTTTTTAGGGGGAGTAAATCCAAATTTGAAAATCCAAAAACATCAAAAAATTTCAAAAACACAAAAACAATAGAAAAGCAAAAATGAGTTTCCTGGCGAGCAAAAGAGAAAATGATAGTACATCAGTGGTCTATCCAAGCCTCTTTAAACCTAAACTGAAAAACGATAAGTAGCTCTATATAAGATGTATCGGTAGGCTCACAATCATTTTAAAGTGTGCAGGGTGATATAAACTTAAATCGACTGAAGACCAGGTGGGAACCATTCATTGGCATATGGTCTTAGTACCAAAATTTCGTTTGAGAGATTGCCGAGGTTCTGAGATATTCGGTCTTTATGCTGCTTATCATCTGGGTATCATGGTTGTATCTTTTACCGAAAAATAACGGGGACGCAAGTCTAGATCTTCCATGATACCATACATACGTGTACATATTGCATTCGACCTCAATAAGTGATCAACAATCACATGTCCAAACTAATAAGTGATAAAATATCACATTTATCCGGGAGTCAAGTTCGTCTCTCTGCTGTACGAAAGTACTGACCTGTTCACGGACTTGCTCCTGTGCCCTCATGCATCGAAAATCAAGTTCCTCATCAATAAGTGATTCTATCACATAGGGCTTGTTTTCAAATCAAAATAAGTGAGTTTCTCACATCATATACGGTCAAACAGATGATAATCGGTATACTCACCGGTAAGATGAACCCTCGTGCATACCTTGATACGGGAATGTGTCGTGATGTGGATGAACACCGGTCGGTAAGTATAAATCATACCTTAACGTATCCCCTCGCCATGATTACATCTGATAAGTTGAGCTTATGTGGACAACAATACCGATAATCGTTATAGGATGCTTATCTTAATGTTAACTAATTGAACAACAAGAGCGTTTTGGCATGACCGTACACTGATATGATTCTCTTACCCTCGAAACTCACAAAAAGAATGTCAGTAAATATTTATTTAATGCTTTCAGTTTCTGCATCTTTGTATATATTTATTTACTGCTTTCTGTCTTTACATTTGAAATATTCCAAAATTCCAAAAAGATTTTAGGAGTGTTTTAATATAAACTTTCTAAAAATCCAAAAAGATTTTATTTCTATCTTATTTCCGATCGTACGATGTTGGATCTCGAGTCTTCGTTACCTGAAACCTGATTGAAAACCAAAGTGACTAAATCTTCATAAACGGTCGAAATTTGCAAGTTTTGAAAGTTAAAAACTAAAATTGACAAATTTGTTAAACTTTCAAACTGTCGGACGGTAGTTGATTGATATATGGTCATACGTGTGTCGTTTGTTTATGCTAACTATATTCCAAGCAGTTGTTCTCATTACGCGTTTAGATTTCTTGCATGTGCAGATTCTAAAGGCAAGGAGAACATGGTCGATGACAAGCTTCGGAATGAAGACATGACGTGAAAGGCACTCAAAAGACAAAGATGATCGAGTTGCCGCTGACCATCATCAATACCACAAGGATCTCAAGTAATAAAGATCAAGACATTCACGAGCATAACTCAAGGGGGAGCTTATGTTAAGGGGGAGTTTGTCAACACACTTCCTACATGAAACGGGGAGTTTGTTGATACACTTTCTGCCTTAAAGACGTGAAGACATTGAAGATCCTCCGACATAGAAGACATCAAAGGCGAATCTCGCGAGTAGCGTCCAAGGGGGAGTTTGTTGATACTTGTTTGTGGACGCGACTCGACTCGACGCGACCCGGCCTGAACCACGACATTCCTCCGTCGTGTGCTTGAAGACTACAAGCGGGCTAAGACTTAAAGGAAAGGAACTAGTCCTTGGGCTTCAACCTTCGGCAAAACAAAGGAAACATAACATGGGCTTAGGCATTTGGCGAAACTCACTTGGGCCCAAGCCCATTAGCGACGAATCAGGAAGAGGTCGACGAAACATCTTTGTTTCGTCGACTGTGAATGTGTTTGGTCAATTGTTGTCCTATTTCGTCGATTGTACTTGTGATTCGCCAAGCATGTTCTGTTTCGTTGTGTCTGTGTGTATAAATAGAAAATAGTTAGACTGAAAATGTGTGACACAAGAAGAGAGAGCACACACACACTCACGAGAGTTTGAGAGCGTTTATAGAGTACATCTGTAAACATTGAGCTTGTAACTGAACCTTTCATACGTATTAATACAGAGGTCTTAATCGGTGAATATTGTGTGTCGTGTATTTGCGTGTTCTATCTCGGTTTGCTTTCCCGGTTGGATTCCGCACAACCGGGTTGGTTTGTACACAAGGATTAGGCGACTAGATCCTCCCCTAGCCGGACCTACATAGTTAATATTGTGTCACCTTCATCGGTAGCAGGAGCAGCAACATCGGCAACCCAGTTTTATTTTTGTTAAGCATATATAGTTAATTATGCAACCCACGTTTAACAAGACCTAGTTAAAAGTAAATTAGAGCTTATCCAGTAATTGAGGTTAGGTATTTCATATATCAAGTTTGACTTTACTCTTAAGCCTAAACGACTATGCTATGAATATTATTACAATAATTTTTAGGAAGTGTGATGTTTATAAAGGTAGTGTCCGAGACCAAAAAAAAATGCATATGACATTAAGTTGGGAGCGTGAGGGAAAGGATGGACGGGTTTTTGTAAAGGGGCATGACATTAAGTTAAGATCGCAAACTAATTTGGATTTATGTTAGGACGGTCTACTATGAAGCAAATATACACATCTTAAGGAGATTAAAAGAAAAGTATAAGGAGATAAAAAAGATTTGCATATGGTGTTAATTGACTTTGAAGTGATTTACGACAACGTACCACTTAGCGAATTTAGGATAGTCTTGAAGGGAGAGGTTTCCTGGGAGATACTTGGAGGTGACTAGGGATATGTATGTTGGGGCCAAAACAAGTGTACGACCACTAGTGGGGTATACAAACCTTCACCAAGGGTCCGTGTTAAGCTCATTTCTTTTTGTCATAGTCTTAGATAAGTTGTCCAAATCGATTTAAAAGGCAATCTCGGGATGCATGCTTTTCGCCAATAATATCGCATTAGTAGTGGAGAGGAAAACGACGCTAGATGAGAGACGAGCAACCTTAGAGCGCAAAGGTTTAAAGAAAAGTCGCTCTAAACTTGAGTACCTTTACTATATAACTCAACCAGTTAAGATTTAAATAGAAAAAATTGACGAAAACGAAATAAACTTAAAAAGCAACACAATATCCAAGGCTAGTTTTGGGCCTATGCGAGTGGTTCCAACGCACAGGGCCCAAAACATTTAAGGGCCCAAAGTTGTTTAAAAATAAGTTTATATATTTTATATATAAACTTCTTCTAGCATTAAGTATACAAACTCAATTTTAGCTCAGTGGATGCACAAATTGCCTGAGAATTGGCATTCCAAGGTTCGAATCCCACTGTGTCGTTTTGGCTTCTTTATATTCTGTTTTTGTTTGGGGCTTTGGGCCTCAATGCGCTAATTTCAGCTTGATCTGTGTGTTGTTGTCATTTTGGCTTCTCCACTCACACCAATTGTAACTTTTGTAAGCTTATTTTTTAGTTTTAGTTCTAATTTTAACATCTGAATTTTTGCGTCCATAAAATTGCAAGTTCTTTCATTTTTTCTTCTCATTTAATTATTTACATAACAAACTTTACATGTTTTCTTGTTTAAATTTTTAGGTTTTTTATTTCTCATTTAACTATTTACAATATAAACTTAGTAGAACTCAATATTTAGTTCTATTAATTTTATTTGTATGAAAAGGTTCGTATTTTCAAACTAATTTGGATATCTTTGCACATACTACACTTCTTTTTGCTACACTACTTTTGTTTTGTTTATTTTTCTTTAACAGTTATTGTCGTATTCTGTTTTTTTTTTATATATGAATGATGAGTTTATATTATAGGGGAGGGGCCCAACTTTTTTGTCTCGCACGAGGCCCAAATTTTTTTAACATTTTCGGGGACGGCCCTTACAATATCAATGAGGTTAACCGTGTGGCCCGGCTTGACCCTCACTCCTTCGACCCGTTTCACCTCGATGACCAGTCCCTTTTTGTGACAACCCCCAAATTGGTTCCCATTCCCAGTTTCCCGCTTAACATCGCCAGTACATGCTGACTTTTGACATGTCCGTCACTTTGCCACCGGCTGAGCTTTACAAACGCCGCAACATCCACCGCCGACGATTTTGAGACCTACGAATTCCTAATCTGATCCTGTCCGTCCCTTGGTTCATCGGTCCTGGTAATTAATATCAAACCATGTTCATACTCGATACATAAATAAAATACTAGTCCGTTCAACAATTACGCCAACTCATGTGTCTTAAGTCAGTATCGGAATCATTTCATGTATTTTGATATTGATTCTAACATCTGGTTTCGTATAGATATATAGATATTTTGATTTTATTGATTCTAACAACTGGTTTCATATTATTAAACTAACTATTATATTTCATCATAATATTTTTTGGCCAGCTATCATATATAAGTTGATTACCAGGCACTCACAGATACAAAGAATTCTTTTAAACATAGTGGGTAGGTGACAATATAGTGGGTAGTAAATTAGTGCAATGTGGACTCCGCTCAGTAATATTTTAATTCTTTAAAAATTTGATTAACATTATAAAAAATTTCAAAGAAAGATGAAGGAATCCAATGTGAAAATTTCATGAAATTTCCTCTAGCTCTATGACTTTTCCCGGAGTGTGAAATTTCTCAAATATTTTATATATATAATGTGATGCCCATAGACACATCTCAGCTGCTCAAAACACATCTCTCTTTTTGGTAATCTCCACTGCTTGCCTTTATACTCATTCCAAACAAATTGCATCTACAGATCAATGGCATCTTCAACCTCCTCCTTTCACTCAGTTCCTGCCTCTATGTCTCAATCATGGAATTATGACGTATTTTTTAGTATATTAAAACACTATTGAGTTTACTCTTTTTTTAATGGCATAATGATGATATTAAAACATAGACCACACTAGGAAACTACTACTGAATTGCCACTATCAATTTACAACGAGAATTACATCATTTATACCTCTTTAAACCATACAGATTACACTCCATATCATAAAATTTAGGGGTGTAAACAAGCCCAGAAGCTCGAGAGCTACTCGTTATTGCCTCAGTTAAAAGCTCAAACGAGCCGAGCTTTAATGAGCCCGAGCCCAAGCTGTTAGATATTTTTGTGTAATCGGGATTGACTTGGTGATCAAAGCGAATAAAAATATATATCCGACGATCTTCATCATCAACCTCTGATCTCCGTTCATCACCACTTCCGACCACCGTACCTCCGACGTCCAACGTCCGCCACAACATCACCATCCTCACCGTTCATCACCGTCTACGACGACTGTCACTCACCACCGTTAACCATCTCACTGCTCCTCCGCAGCAACTACATCACCATTCTTCATCTCCGTCAATCACCTCCGGTCAACATAACGTTCGTCGAACATCAGTCGGCCTACGCCAAAATAGGGATACAGCCACACGAAAAAAGTGTGACTATATGTCTTTCGCCACACATAATTTTTTCAGGTCAAGTGTGACCAAAGCTCGAGTCATCGTAGGTATCATACGGCCACACACACTTTTAGTGGCCATAGAACTTAAAAGTGTGACTAAATGGTACCAAAATTTTTTGTTAAATCCAGCATTTCCTCTATTACGTGTGGCTAAAGGATAGTAACGGCCACATGTATTTACTTTAAGCGTGACCATTACTACTATATAGTCACATAAATTACCAAAAAAAATCGTTTTAGCCACATCAATTAGAAAAAAGTGTGGCAAAATGGGTTGTTGTAATTAAGCATTTTGCCCATAAAGTGTGGCTATTGTCTAATCTTTGGTCACACATATTTGTTTTTCCTATGACGTATGGTATAATTTTGTCATGCAAACAAAAAACAAAGTGACTAAGGTGTGCTAATGGTTATTTATAGCCACACGAAAATTTATATCTTTAAATGTGGCTATTATCTAATATTTGGTCACACATAACTTATTTTCCCATGACGTTTGGTATCATTCTGTCACATAAACAAAAAACAAAGTGACTATGGTGTGGCTAATGGTGATTTATAGCCACACAAAATTTTTTGTTTTTAAATGTGGCTATTCTTAACCTTTAGTCACACGTAACTTCTTTTCCTATGACATTTGATATCATTCTGTCTCACAACAAGAAACAAAGTGACTATCGTGTGGCTGGTGGTTATTTATAGCCACACAAAATCTTGTATTTTTAAATGTGGCTATTGTTTAAACTTTAGTCACACCTAACTTCTTTTCCCGTGACATTTGGTATCATTCTGTCACACAACAAAAAACAAAGTGACTATGGTGTGGCTAATGGTTATTTATAGCCACACAAAATTGTGTTTTTAAATGTGACTGTTGTTTAACCTTTAGTCACACATAACTTCTTTTCCCATGACATTTGGTATCATTTTATCACACAAGAAACAAAATGACTACGGTATGGCTAATTGTTATTTATAGCCATACAAAATTTTGTAATTTTAAGTGTGACTGTTGTCTAACCTTTAGTCACACGTCTTTATTGTGATTTTATATGGCCAGTTTTGTTTAATTACCCATTTTATTTCAATTTCTTTGAAAACCAAAAACAGATGTAAACATGAGAGAAACTAAAAAACAAATGATATAAACAATAATAACCCAAAAACCATACATAAGTTTTCGGTTTAAATACTAATTAAAAACATAAACTAATCATCTAAACCGATCCACAAAAGTTACAAAGAGAAACGACTACACATAAACTAAAAACTATTTCTAGGATGTTTTCATCAAGTCCATACACTCACTGCATTTAAATGCTGCAAATTTGTAACTGGCCACCTTGTTGTCACGGTGAGGAGTAAACTTGCAACCAACGGCTAATTCTCATGCCCCTTGCTGTTGTCATGGTGGGGAGTAAACTTGTAACCAACAACTAACTCTCATGCCGTATCTTTTTGTCTCACGTGACTCAAAATCTTTAGGAAGAAAAATCCTTGAAACCTCTTCACATTGGCCAAAGAGTTTCCCAAGAGTATTCTTAATTTGAAACAGGTAAATAATAAAACTTTAAACATGTGAAATTAAATAGCATAAAAATGTAATATGCAGACTAGTGGTTAAAAAATACATCAGCAATGCTTTCATCATAACCATACCCGCTTATAAACGCAGTTAGTGCTGAAGTCTGCGCACTCTTTTGGAAAGATCTTTCATTGCGACAGAAACAAATATGAATTCTTAGTCAAATGTCGGTTAGAATCTAACTGGGTGTTAAAACACTTGATGGCAAAGAATCATACCCGGTACCGAGAGTGTATTTACTTTTTACTTAACTAAATCAAGTTTTACTGGATGGTCAAGCAATGGTTCACCATTAACATCAAGAGCCTGCAGATAGAAATTTAGAATCACATATGCAAAAAATGTCATAAATACTTGAAAAAGGAAACCAAGAAGGAAAACAAAACATACCTCTTGGGCAGCCTCACGAGTAACCAATTCAACATGCACGTAGCCTGCAAATCGATCATCCCTTATTGCAAAACGAACCTCAACAACTTCAACCGCGTCTTTGAAGAAATTAATTCTGCTGAGAAACAAGTAACAATCATACACAACGAATAATATTTGACATACTTATCAAGTATAGACAAAGTGCACATACACGTCACTTTCTTCAATAGTGAAGGTTAAGTTGCCCGTAAACGAAGTTTGGGGAGCAGCCGAGTTTGAGGCTGCCATATAACAATTATTAGCAATAATTTATTACTAACACGATAAAACATTTAAAACAAAACAGCTTGAAAAAACCACTAACCGCTTTCTTTGATGATGGAGCATCAGCCATCTCCACATTAGCATCCTGCATATACTTTATAATTAGTTAGAAACTAAATCCTAAAGTTAAGAATATAAAACATGTATAGACATATCAAAAAAATTTGAAAGAAAATAGTACCTTTTTCTTTGCATTTTGCAGTACATCCTCCTCTTTGGAGCATTCATCTTCTTCATTAGTGGTATGAATTTCTGACACGACCTAAAAGCACGACAAGAACCTAAAACGAAATTTGCGGGTTTAGGTTTAGTCTAAATAGGTTCGAGTCAGTTTTAGGTTGAACCTGTGAACCCATTTAGCTAAACGGGTCAGGTTCGGGTCAACCCGGTTAGGTTAGTAGGTTAACATGTTTAACCCATTTATATTATATTATATTTTTGTATAATATGTTTTATGTCATAAATTAATAATTGTGTGTTTCTAAGCGATAATTATAACTTAATAAAAAGGTTAATTTTGATAAGATTTTATAACTCTAATGTAATTTCATTATAAATTTCGGGTCGGATTGAACCCGCCAACCTGCGAACACGACCGGTTTAACACCCCTATTCTTCATCAGATTCACCTTCAAAACTGCTGCTAGCCTTCTTTTCAACTTGTAGTCAGAGACCAATCAATCAAAAAAAACAAAACAAGACACAATTTGGAGTTAATAATCTACCTATCTTCTTACAGTTTTAAAGCAATATATCCACCTACCTTTTTTGCAGCTTGTGGTTTTGCTGGCTCTTCATCAAAACTTTTTTCAGAATCGCTATATTAACAGAGAGGCCCTAATTAAGCTTTCCTACAAGAAGCACATTCCAATATGGTTGCTAATGAAGTCTGGTTTAAACAAATAATTATAAGGAAATAGCAAAAAAAAAATTTACATCCACTACGTTGTAGTCAAGTCTTTGGCATAATGCTAATAAATAGTCTGTACTGTATTTAGATTCAGAAAGCGAACACCTTATGGTCTTACCCTGTAAAAAAACACCATACAATTGAGTATCAAATCCTAGGAATGTCTAATATACTGGTAGTTATCCTAATTATTAGTATTATTTATGACATTCGTATTAAGTTTGAGACCACCCGTAATGGCTTACTTGTGGGGCGTTTTCTTTGCCCAATATCACCCAATAACGCCGCATAACCACTACACACGGGCGTGTTTGGTGTTTTTTTGGTTTAGGCGTGTTTATAATCACGCTCTTGGGGCAAAATTTTGACCAATCACATTGAAGCTTATGGCCAATAGCTTTTTTGGTAGGTTTTTTTATTTATATTTAATTCTCTACACCCTTTTAACATAATGCCCACATCCCAACTACACCCATTTTAGAAAAACGCCCAATAATGCCCCTTGCTGACTGGGCTGCCACATGGCGCAAAACGCCCAAGGGTGGATCTTGCCCACTACGCATGGTCTTAGTGTCAAAACTGTATTTAATAATTATAAAGATTAAACTGTAATTAAGTTAATCAAGGTTACTCAATGTTGCTAAAACGTTGCAACGTTTCAACCAACCAATATATACAGGGTATCGATGTATGAATGAATGTGTGATAATGGAATCAAGATTAAACGTTTATGTGCTAATCTGTGTTTTGTTCAATCAATTGTTATATGAATTTTCAATATAAAAAAAGGCCAAAGTTTAAATCTTTATACCTTAAAAAGTTTGTTATGCAGCTCTTCAATGACCTTTTGAGCAACAACTTTCCTTCTGAATCCCACAAATACAAAACCCTTACTTTCATTGGTGTCCCTATTCCCCACTAGCCTTACCTGAACAACAATCACACATCTGAACATTACATCCAAAACAACAAAATGAAATCACTTTTTCCCAAAAGATTTAATGTTAGAACTGTCTGACCTCAACAACAACATCCACAAAAAGGTCACAAAGTTCACTCAAATCTTCCTCAGCCACATCTTTAGCAGCCAGCCATGCAAACCACCAGACCGCCGCCACAGCCTAAAGGTTGTTTCTGATCAGAAGACAACTTTGTAAAAAAATTCTAAGAAACACCCTACCCGAATCACCCACCGAGAACTCCCCAACCAGCCTTAGCATTGTTCATAACTTCAGTGGTTGGTGATCGACTGATCGAATTTAAAAAGAAATCCTTATTAAACCCTACCTGAATACACAACATGAATCATTTGTCATCGATCTCAATACACCACTTTGTTGCCCTAATTTTACATTGACATTATAAAACGAGAGTGTCGGGTTTTGTTTGAATTAACATCTTAACTGGAAGAGAGCTTCGTTTTGGGAAGGTAATCGGACTGTGACTGGCAGCGAGGCGTGAGATAGGGTTTATTTGTGATAGATCTGTTTGGGATATTTTTATTTGTGTTCATTTGGGGATGGGAAACGAGAAGGCTCAGATGTATTCTAGGAGGGGAATTAAATTTTTGGGGAACTTTAGGCGGGAAGTATTAAAAAAAGAGCTGGGAAATTAGAATTTTCGTGCGAGAAGCTAGTTAAACTAGGGGAAAATTATTAGTACATAGAAAAATTCGAAACGAGTCGAACTTAAACGATTCCAAGCCAAAAGTATGCTTGTTTAGCGAACGAATCCGAGCTTCGCTTATTGAGCTCGAGCCGACTCGCTAACCTAAATGAACCTTTATTTAAATATTTTTTATGTAATATACTATAATTATATATATAACTTATATTAATTATAAAACTATGATAAAATAACTAAGCTATATATTTACTGGTTAGTTTCACCGCATTTCACTACAGTTTTCGGTGGGTATCGTTTCAGGTTCATTACGAAACCGGTATAGCAATGGAAAGAAACAAAAATGAATACATGGGTGAATACAACTATGTCTTCAACTAAACTTATAATGGTTATGATCAATGGCAAACAACAACGACTATACCTGTGCTGATATTATTCGTTCGGAATAGGATCAGTTCATCACATCACGGCGCCGCTAGGAACAACTAAAAAAGCATAACAACGAATACTAGTACTTTTTCCCCTTCCAATATGATCCATGTAAGAGTCCACTGGTTCTTGGACATACATTACTATTGTCCATTGAGATCCATTAAGGCCTAACATGGTGAGACATGTATGATCGGCTATTGTCCATTGTCATCCATTAAGGCCCAATGTGATCCATTAAGACATGTATAATCTACTGTTTTCCATTTTGATCCATTAAGGTTCAAGATGGTTCATTAAGACAATAGTATGATCTACTATTGTTCATTGTGATCCGTCAAGGCTCAGGATGGTCCATTAAGACATGTATAAGCTACTATTGTCCAACGTGATTCGTTAAGGCCCAACATGGTCTATTAAGACATTATGATATACTATTGTCCATTTTGATCCATTAAGGTTCAATATGGCCCATTAAGACAATAGTATGATCTAATATTATTCATTGTCATCCATCAAGGCCCGAGATAATCCATTAAGACATGCATGAACTACTATTGTCCATCGTGATCTTTTAAGGCCCAACATGGTCCAGTAAGACATGTATGATCTACTATTGTTCATCGCGGTCCATCAAGGCCCAAGATGATCCATTAAGACATGTATGACCTAATATTGTCCATCGTGATCTATTAAGGCCCAGCATAGCTCATTAAGACATGTATGATCTACTATTGTAATCCATTAAGGCCCAATATAGTCCATTAAGACATGTATGATCAACTATTAGCCATTGTGATCTATTAAGGCCTAATATGGTCCGTTGAGACATATATGATCTACCGTTGTCCATTGTGGTCTATTAAGGCCCAGTATGCTTGTTAAGACTTGTATAACCTAATATTATTCGTTCTGATCCATCGAGGCCTCATATGGTCCATTAAGACATGTATAATATAATGTTGATTGTGATCCATCAAGCCTCAATATCCTATGTTCTTGAGTTTCGGTATAACCAAGCATGGGTCCGTGCATAAATACCCGATTTTACAATAATAAGTTTTTTCTTTATTATTTACACTAAAGTTTGTTTAAAACTTAAATTTGGTTTGTAATATGTAAAAGTAATTAAAATAAATTACATTAACGTAAATTCAGGTAAGTACAATTTTTTTTGCTTTATAATATGCATTTCTAAAATACTTAAATATAAAAGTTATAAAGTAAACATAAAAATATACTTTAAAAGTTCGGGTATTAAAAAAAACCGAGTATAGGGTATAACAGGGTTTTTTTAACCGGTAGACTGGTTAACCGAAAAAAACCAAAAAAATAAAAAAAGGCAAAAACCCAGTTATTAACAAAAAATAACCGGTAAAAGTAATTAACCGGACCAATTAAACAAATAACTGATAATAACCAGTTAAAGTCAAAAAGTCAAATTAATTAGTTATACCGATTAACGGAACTGATTATTGAAATTAACCAATTTATGCAACTCTATGACATACCAGTGTCCATTGTGATCCAATAAGACCCAATATAGTCCGTTAAGACATATGATCTACCATTTTCCGTTGTGATCCATTAAGATCCAATATGGTTCATTAAGACATATATGACATGTTTATTGTCCGTCATGATTCATTATGTTGGTGCACTACATCTGTCGACTTCGTCTTGTATCGAGTCTTAGTTTTAGATTGTTAGATCAGGGCACTTTTTACGAGAAAATAGGATGGCATATAGGTTTAAACTAGGAGGTCCGCTTATACGGACATAGGAGGTCCGCTTATGTGTCAGGTCCGCTTATATGGACATAGTAGGTCCGCTTATTTGTCAGGTCCGCTTATACGGACATGTCCGTATATGCGAACCTACTTGCACTATATATACCACATGAGCGGATCTCATTTGTAATTTTGTCAATTCCATACCGAAGTGCTGCCGGTGTGAAGATCGAAGTGTAAACATTGTCAAATCAATAAAATAGTAGATTAAGTGAATTGCAAGCTGTCTCTACCTACGTTTCTTGTTATTCCGCACCTGAAACATAGGAGAACGCCTCTGAACGACTCATTCGGGTCGAAACACGATCCTACAATTGGTATCAGAGCTTGGGAGGAGGTTTTCTACAGAGAATAGCTGGAATTCATCATAATCTCTTACTTCTACACCTTCTATTTTCAGTTCAGAAAGTTGTACCGGTCAGAATTGGGTCAAAATTGCACAGATTGCGTGTTATTGGACATTGATAAACCCTTGAAAGTTTCGGACCAAAATACGGACTAAAAATGGATCAAATGACTTTCGGACTTAGGTTCGCTTATTCGGACACTTCATAGATTCGCTTATTAGGTCCGCTTTTAAGACCAATATTGTTGAAGGTTCATTCAAGAGGTCCGCTCATAGGGACATATTGCGTGTAAGGTCCGCTTCAGTGAACAACAAGTAGATCCGCTTTTGTGTACATCAGTAGGTCCGCTCTTGTGCACATCAGGAGATCCGCTTATTTGGTCATCATTAGATCCGCTTCATAGATCCGCTTGTCTGATCAATCAAGTCCGCTCATAAGGTCCGCTTCAAGTGTTCTTCATAGATCCGCTTTTAGTGACAAAGATCAGTAGATCCGCTTATTCGGTCATCATTAGATCTGCTTTTCTGAACATCTTGGTTCAGCTTATTAGTCAGTTCATGTGATGAATTAAAAGATGTCAACTAAGTGGATTGTAAGGTCCAATGAGAATTGAATATTGTTGTGATGGATTTTAAGGTGTGCATGTAACTGGTGTCGACTAGAATATATCGGGTCTTGTGATGTTATCAATTAGGGTCTCGTAAATTGAAAGAATTGATGTTGTCGGCATGAGATCAGTCCACATGATCAAGTCAGTCAAGTTATCTAAAGAATACATGTGATTTGCAATGACAGCTCATGAGAACTTATAATTGGCCCAATCAAAGGATAATTAGTGGTGCATGTGATCATTAAATAGAGATTGTCGATTAAGTGGATTGTTGTCAGCCCACTACAGACTTGCGGCCCAATCAAGTATTGGTTCAGTCCACTAAATCAAACGGCCCTATCACAATTTGATTGTTGTTAAAGTATCTCAGTTCAATTAAATATTTGCATGCTATAGTGGATTTGTGTCAGTCAGCCCATGTGATTGTCATTGATTAGTGGGGAGGTCCAATCATAAATGTTTTAAGTGCTGAATAGTTGAGGCCCAATCAAAGATTTTTAAAAGATAATCTTGTCGAGCATTTGTTATACTTAGTGTATCAAAATCCAAGCAGAATTGATTCAATATTAAGCTTAATCGGATTCTTCCAGATCCTTTTGGCAAGATCATTCAGTCATTGATATCATTTCAACAACATTGAAACTTGTCCAAGTCTTCGACACAAGTTCTAGATCGATTTAAACGACACACACATTCACATTTTCAATTTGTTTAAACTGATCGTTTTGTTTGTTTCAGGTATTCTTCTTGAAAGACAGGTTGCTATTCCGCTTGAACTACAAGAATCATGGATATCAATTTTTTTAAAATGACAAAAGAAACACTTGATAGAATAAAGGTATTAACGAAAGAATTTGATTCATTTTCAGGCTGTCCAGGAGAAAGTACAAAAGGTATTATTGAGAGGTATAGCCATCTTGTTCGCTCAATGTCTGAGAAAGGTATTAAAAAAGAATCAGAAGAATGGGTTGATAAATTAGCCAATTCCTTACCTCAACAAGAATGGGGTACATATCTTTTGGATTTAAAAAGAACTGGAGAATACTCGGATTTGGCAATTGGTCAATTCATTAAGAAACTTGAAGAACAGATGGAGAGGAATGCTGAGAAGAAGAAAAGTCAATGTGGAAAATCAATATTAAAGAAGAGCAAGAGTAAAGGTGTTCAAGTGGGAGAGGAACAGACTGAAGAGATTTCAGTTATGAAGAATGAAAAGAAATCTGCTGATAAACAGATTCTTGTTTTGCAGGAAAATTGTGAAAGGTTGAAATCTGAAAATGAAAAACTGTTAAATGATTTGAACAGTTTGACATTAGAAAATAAGGTTTTGAAAGAGAGAGAAAAGGATTTTGAAAGCAAAAAGAAACCTTCAGAAGATGAAGATTTCTGGATAAAATTGGAGAACAAAAATCTGAAAGCAAATGAAACAAAATTTCAAGAACAGTTAAAAGTTTTGGAAAATGAAAAATCTGTTCTTGAAAACATTAAAATTGAAAACGAAAAAACAATCAAGTCTCATCTTGAACGAATATCTCAGCTTGAAAATGAAGCAGAGAATTCAAGGAACAAAATTGATGAGCTTGAAAAGAAATTGAAAGGTTTTGTGACTTCATTTGTGTTCCCCTGTCCAAAACCGATCAATTCCGTTCCAATAAGTGACTATGTCACAAACTTTGACAAAGTCAAAATTGAAGATTGTGATGATAAAACTGATGATGAAAATGATAATTTTTATTCAGCAGATGAGTCTGAGTCAGAGTCTGATGCTGAAAATGAGAAAAAGAAAATATTTTTGAAGTTAAAAGAAAAATTTCAAGAAACTGTTCTGCAATCGACTGAAAAGGGTGAATGCTCTACGCAAAAACCTTTGAAGAAGAAAGTGGAACAGAAACAAAAAATTAAAAATTCAGAAAATGGTCAAAACAAGAATAAAAGCTCATCAGTTCAATCATCCAATCGCAATCAAAAACCACAAAAATTGAAAAATCAAAACTCAAAAATAGTTGGTAATAAGTGGTGCAGGTTTGACCACAGTGCTTCAAAGCCAAAACCAATTTTCAAGAAGAGTGATGATCACCACAAAGCCAGACAATGTTATGATCTAAGCATATGGTGTGAAAGTGGTGAATGGTACGATAACAGAGTGTGCTACACCTGTGGTGTGAGAGGACACATTGCTGTTAACTGCCAGAATTGGAGTTATGAAACAAGAAGATGCTATAATTGTCATATCAGAGGACATATTGCCAGAGATTGCTCGAGGAGATCGATGGGAAGATTGAGGGTTGAATCTCAAAGAATGGTAAAGAAGCCAGTCAACGTCAAGCCCCATGAACAGAAGGTTCTAAAACCTAAAGTTCAGGATCAGATAATTCAAGAAAAGAAAGTTAAACTTTCACAGGGGCAGAAAGACAGACTGCGAAAGAAAAGGAAGAAGGCGAGAGAGTATCTCGAGAAAATTTTGTCTTCGGGTTCACCGGACAGATTGAATAAAAGTTCTGATGAATCAACTCACTCGACTGCAAAGCCAAGTAAATCGAATTCATCAGATACAAATCTGAGGACGAAAGAAGAAAAGAAGAAGAAGAAGAAAATGGTCGGCGATGAATCTGACGTGTCGAAGTCAGACAAGCCACCTTCAGGCGATGAATCTGACGTGTCGAAGTCAGACAAGCCACCTTCAGGCGATGAATCTGACATATCAAAGTCAGACAAGCCATGTGCAGGCAATGATTCTGGTACGGTAAAGCCAGAAGAGCCGGTAGTTGAGGTAAAAACTGAGAATTCAGGTTTAACAATGGATGATGCAAATTTTCCACCATTGTTGAACAAGAATTCAAAATCACCCAAGGACCGTCAGGCTTGGGTGAAATTGTTTAAATAAAAAACCTGACTCGCCGGAGATCCCAACTTTGTAATCGTGGATCAGGAATCGGCATCTTTCTTAGTAATTGATTGTGTGATTGAATCTTATAATGGTTAAATTTTGGCAAGTCATACTGCAGGAATTGCCGGAGCTTCCAGGTTGGTAAGTGTGAAGCAGGAATCGGCATTTTGATTGGTAAAATGGTTTGTGTAGAGGTTTATTCCTACATAGGTTTGTATGTTGTGAATTTTTTTACAAGAGGTACAGAGGTTGCATACTTGCAAGTGGTAAATCAGGGACATTAAGTTGTACTTGATCTATTACAAGTGGTTAAAAGTAGACAATGTGATGAACCACACCCCGAACCTACAAGTGGTAAAATCAACAAAACTTATTTTCCGGAAAAATCATTTTGGTTAAAACAAACTTAAGTGTTTTGAAATCATAATGAGAAAATAGTTTTGTGAAAGGGGGAGTTCTGATTGTTTATGCCAAGTGGATGGCGATTTGATGCGATTCGATATCGGTTGTCAAGTTTGTTGTACAGTTTATTTTCATTTTCATTTTTTCTTTAATGTGTTTGCATTTTAGGGGGAGTAGAAATTTCTGAAAATCCAAAAACATTAGAAAATTTGAAAAAGACAAAAACATGATAAAATCAAAAATGAGTTTTTGTGTCTAGAAGAGGAAATGATAGTACATCAGTAGACGGTCACAGTATGCTAAAGAATTGTAATGTTTAAATAGTGTTAAACGGTCTCACTGATGATATGCCGATAGGTTTTTACACATTTAGTAAACTTTTTCGGGATATAAACTAAATTTCAAACTTGCTTATTTTGTGGGGAACACTACTTGGATATATAGGTAACCCCTGAAATCTCGTTTGAAAGGTCCCTTATTCTGAGATACTAGGTCTTTATGCTCAGTGATATCTGGGGTATTATCCCGGGACTTCTGATTTTGCGGAAGCAATGGCCTAGTCCCCGGAGAATACTTTCCGCATGCTTGAAATATAGCGCAGCCCTCAGCAAATTGATGAAACAATAAAATTGATAGTCATTGCTGTTGTAATGCAAAAGATCCTCTAAAGGGGACACACCGAAAGTCGAAGCCGTCATCTCTCTGCGTATCGAAAGATCGACCTGAGCTCTCACGGCCCTCGCACTATAATTTATTCCCCTGACAGATATCATCTGTGGTATACTCACCTGTAAGACTGAATATTGGGATCTGGATACGGGAGTATATTCAAGAGGTGGGACACATGAATGAGTTTAAGTTCTTAAAACACCTAACTCATATCCTGAATCAGTTGAAATTTGTGTGAAAATTTAAGTGGATCAGTATATTGGCAATCTAAGTGAATTGTTTAATTCTTAATGTGTAACTAAGCTCAACGGTACTTGTGACTTGTCAAAAACTGATATGATCCTCTTACACAAAACTCACAAAAATATTGTCTGTAAATATTTCTTTACTGCATTTCTTTACATTCAAAAATTCAAAAAGATTTTGAGTGTGTTTTAGCATAAATTTTTGAAAAAGACAAAAAGATTTTCGACAACTGATATTGGAAAGCTGATTGTCAAAATTCCGAGTGCTAAACATGATGACATTGTTGTGAGAGGGAGTGTGTTTTAAAATGTCAAAATGTATTTTCTAAATCATCAAGTGGTTCATCATGAGTTTGTGATCTGAGGGAGAGTGATTGTTGATGATTATGTTTATGAGAGGGAGTCATCTGATTATATCAGAATGTTGGTGCATTTAAATTGTTAAATTTAGAAATTCATTTCTGGGTTAAGAATGTGCAGGAATAGTCAAGTTTCGATTCTGAAAATGAATTGCTGTGAAAGTCAGACAAAGATCCTGAAGTAGATGTTGCTGAAGAACAAAGAAATGCCAGCAAATCGTTAGGGGGAGTCTGAAGATTTTCAAGTTATAGAGAGTCTGTTGAAGAAGATAGAGAGAGAAAAGCCCAGAGACTGATCAAGCTTGAAGATGTGAAGATACAACATTGTCGTGACTCGATAGTCGACTCGTCAACATCTGAGGGGGAGTCTGTTGGTGCACTACATCTGTCGACTTCGTCTTGTATCGAGTCTTAGTTTTAGATTGTTAGATCAGGGCACTTTTTACGAGAAAATAGGATGGCATATAGGTTTAAACTAGGAGGTCCGCTTATACGGACATAGGAGGTCCGCTTATGTGTCAGGTCCGCTTATATGGACATAGTAGGTCCGCTTATTTGTCAGGTCCGCTTATACGGACATGTCCGTATATGCGAACCTACTTGCACTATATATACCACATGAGCGGATCTCATTTGTAATTTTGTCAATTCCATACCGAAGTGCTGCCGGTGTGAAGATCGAAGTGTAAACATTGTCAAATCAATAAAATAGTAGATTAAGTGAATTGCAAGCTGTCTCTACCTACGTTTCTTGTTATTCCGCACCTGAAACATAGGAGAACGCCTCTGAACGACTCATTCGGGTCGAAACACGATCCTACACATTAAGATCCAATATCGTCAATTAAGCCATATATAACCTTTTGTTGTAAGAATTTTGTATATTTATTTTAAATAGTGTATATATTTTATTTAGAGTATCATTTAAAGGAAAGTTTTTTCGGAGGAACCGAACTAAAATTTAAATAAATTAAAAAAAAAAAACGAAGAGATGACATGTATAATATCTATGAATCTTCTATGCGATCAAAGACACAAAACATAGAAATGATTTATATATATTCTATAAATACGATGAAGACGCCAATGTGGGGCTAGCTCACTTAGTAGAGGCTCTTGCCTCTTAGTGGAAGGTCTTGAGTTCAATCCCAAGCAAGGAGTAATTAGGATATATTTTGTGTAATTTAGGGTATGTAATTGCTTTGTCATTCAAAATAAATACGATGAAGACAAAAAACCAATGACCAAAAGTTTAGTAATTGTAATTGGGCGTGTATAAACAAAGTCCAACATGAATTGGTGATATTTCACACAAGTTGACATGCAAACAAACTAGTGGAGAACCCGCACGTTATGGCGAAGTCAAATTACAGGGCGGAAACATAATTCAAACCTTAAATGATTCATATATAAGTTGTGTATGCAGATATAAAAGCACGAGCGCTTCGTGGCAAGGTAACTTTGCATTCCTCGTCTATACCTTTAAAAGATAACTTTGCATCTGAGAGAATTTTCAGCAGGTCTTTTTAGCCCACCTTGACCATGTATGGCTACAAATGGTTGATGCTGCAAGTAATTCGACATTTCTTCACTAGCCAGCTACACTCTTTTTTTTCTTGCAAATTAACGAGCTTTAAGTCCCTGTCGGTATCAAAACAAATATGATACCCTAAACCCGTTGTTGCTTCTTCATTTCTTATTTTTCTGTCACGGGAAGCATTTCATCCTCTGCAACATAACATAAACTATTTTCAATTCATGTTAAAGAGAAAAACATACTTCTTTTGTTATTTTTATTCCATATAAAAGTTTATTTGTTTGACATGCACATGATAAAAAACGCAAAGCGTTACCTGTCTTTCAATCTCATCAGCAAGTCTCCATCTCTGTATCTGTAAATATATTTTTATATCATTATTTTGCCATGGCAGCAGGACGAAAACAAGCCTCATTTTCCCACAGATCTTTAATTATACTTATAACCTGAAATTATAATACTTTAGACATTAGTAAATCATGGATCTTTTGCACTCAGTTCTGCTGAGACAATTAGCTTTAATAATATATCAATGTGGCAAAATTACCTAAGTCACTTTTGCACTCAGTTTTGCTGAACACTCATTAGCAAGATGTTTCTCTTCTTCAGAGGCAGTGGGTTCTCTCCCGCAAATGATTGGCGTCTTCAAATCAGTAAGTTAAGGAAAGCTCAAGTTAAAAAAAAAAAAAAAAACTTGAATTGAACTAGTGCTTATTCTCCAGTCATTTCCACTAGTTATCAATTGTTAACTAATGTACCAAACAACCACATAAGTTACATTATATAAGACTATAATTCTAAATCTAGTATAGTTCAGATCAACGATTATTGGTCCTGAAACTGAGCAATTATATGGAAACTCGGGCAAAACAAGACCAGGATCTGGACTCTGTTCTGATTCTAGAACCTTGAGTAACGTTTGTTTATACTGTCAGACGGACCCAAGCTCTTCAACTTCTCGTCGTCTAAGAAATATCGCTGATCGTTAAACGGTCTGTTCTCCACGAACTTAATGCTTGAATCTGGATCCATATTGACAAGCTTACACATATCTTTTGCAACATCAATCACTCTCCTTTCCTTTTTGGTCCCGATGTTGTAAACATGACCAACTTCCCACCTTGTAAAGAATTACTTCAAAAGCCTCAGCAACGTCTTCGCCATAGAGGTAACTCCTTACGTTAGAACCGTCACCGTGAATCGGAAGTGGTTGTCCTCTCATCGTCAGGAGAATGAACTTCGGGATTAGTTTTTCCGGGAACTGGTTTGGGCCATAAACATTGTTTCCTCTAGTGGTGATCACGGGCAACCCGTATGACCTACCGTAAGCTATGGCATTTCCGCACCAGTTTTGTGGCTGAATACGGGTTCGTAGGAAGAAGTTGCGAAGCTTCATGGTTACCAACAACGGCATCCTCCTCTGTTTTTCCATACACCTCATCCGTACTCACGTGAATAAACCTTCTAATCGGGCCGGTGACTTTGCAGGCTTCTAGAAGCACATGCGTTCCGTAGATGTTATTCTTTGTGAACTCAAAACTGTTGCCAAACGACTTATCGACGTGAGTCTGTGCAGCAAAGTGCATGATGGTATCGATCGACTAGGTGATCAGAAGGTAGTTGACGAGGTCGGCGCTGCCGATATCCCCCTTCACAAACTTCAAGTTGGGGGACGATCTTTGTCAAGCACAACGATCTTGTAATCAGGGTAGTTTGTGATCAGCCGGTTAACAACATGAAAGGCAATGAAGACTGCAGCTCCAGTTATAAGGATGGTCTTTGGTTCATAAGTAGCCATACCAGAACTGTCACAAGGCTAACAAATCAAAAGTCTGATTACAAAATCCACACGATAAAAACCTTTATAATTATTCAACACACTATGAACAACAAACCAACAAAGTTAAGTCAACGACAAATGACATAATTGCCAAACTGTATAGCATGTTTGACAGATCCAAATAACATTCTTCAGGAATATATGGAAAGCACAAGCTAACAGATTCTCCTTTCTTTCTCTAGCACCTTGCTAGTGTTTTTATAAACTTTAGCCGTTCAACAACAAAAAACAAAACAAAACAAAAGAAAAAACAAGCTAATAAATACACCCTTGCTTTCTTTAGTACCTTGTTAGTGTTTTAATAAGATTTCACCATTCAACAAAAAAGAAAATATGACCAGCAAAAATCACAAACATCAAGTCCAATTGACATCTTAGGGCTTTAATCATAACAAAACCACACATGTTTAACCTAATTTACATCAAGCTGTAAACTAAAACTACAATACGCCTGAGTAAAAAAACTACCATTTGACTTTAGATCTCTCTGAGTCTCCACAGAAGATGTTTCCGAATTACATCGCCTGCATCTGCAGGAGGAGGAAAGTGAAAATCGATATGAGTAATCTCATTCTAGTTTGCTTTAAACTGATCATATGCTTAATTTGGGTAGCGGAGGAGAGTACATGAGAGGAGAGCATTGATGGTAAGTGGTAACTAAATCTGGTTAGGGTTTCGTGGACGTTGGAATTGGCGGTGGTCATGGTGGAGACACGGTGGAGATATAGTGGAGATCTCCTTAGCTTGGTGAGGGTTAATTTAGGTTATGTAGAGGTGGGGAATTTGGGGGTTTTGAGGAAGAAGGAAATGATTAGTGACACAAATTTTACTGTGTCCATCTAGTAACTTTAGCCACACAAACACACTTTATTGTGAAATATCATGATAGTTGCTTGTATTTTGTCACACAAATTTGTAAGTGGCTATATATATCTTCCTTGATAATTACATACGGCCATACTTTTCTACCGTGGCTAGTGATTGTTACATTTTTATATTAAACGTGTGACTGAAGGTTTTAAAGAAATGTGTTTTCGTCACATGAATCAAGAAATCAAACAAACAAAGTGTCAATAGGTTACATTTGGCCACACTTTTCTAGTTGTGGCTAGTAAATGTCACAGTTTTTTTTCTAGAAATGTGGCTAAATGTTTTGATCTGTTATACAATAGCCACATTAATAATAAAATGTGTGGCTAAAAGTTTTGAGTTGTTATACAATGGTCACATTAATAATTAAATGTGTGGCTAAAAGTGTATTAAGATATTATAAATGACCTTTAGCCACACATTTAATCAAAACTGTGGCAAGCCTGTTTTGGAAAAAGTGTGGCTAAAGCCTAGTTTTGACGTATTGAGTTTTGTTCAAGGTTTGTCAAAATATAACGCGTCATAATTTTCACGCGTTTTGAAATCAACACGTTTTAAAACTTGGTAGCGGCCGTGTTTTTTTTTCGATAACGAGTTATGGGGGCCTATAACGGACCGTCCCGGGTCCCCTGGATTTTGTAACTGCAACAGAGGAGTTTTTTTTAAATATCTCTGTAACTGCAACTTACAGTTTTTTTAGTTTACATTTTTTTTTAAATAGAACGTGATCTGATTTTCAGTTCAGAAGCAAAATGGGATTTTAAGAAGTCAATTTTCTATCTTAGTAACTACTTCTTCTAGAAGGAATTTCTGATTTTAAAGGGGTAAGATTTAATCTTAGGGTATACGGGGCACTCTCGGTGACCCCATGCGGTGACCCAAGTCAAATTTCCTAACCCCTATAAATACTACCTCTTTAACCATTTTATTTTTCAAACCCAAAACAACTCTCACCCATTCATATCATCTAATTTTTTTTAACCAATCTTTAAAAAAAATGGAATCCAAGTTCCCGTTTTTTTCTCCCCTGCCCGACTTTCCCGACGATGAAGATTCATCGTCAAGCGATGGTAGTTTAATTTTCTTCCAAAATCTCATCCAACAAGCGGAGCTACTAGACACGGCATCGTCTAGTAAAAAAAAATTGTCCGTCGAGATCGTGTGGGAGGCCACGAAACACTCATGGCCGATTATTTTGTCGAAAATCCAAAATTTAATGCCGATATTTTTCGTCAGAGGTTTCGTATGTCCAAGTCTTTGTTCCTAAAAATTGTTAGTGACGTGGAAGCGAACAACGAGTGGTTTCAAGAGGGCTTGGACGGGAGAATGAAGAAAAGTTTCACGCCGTTGCAAAAGGTTACTTCTGCGATTAAACAACTTGCAACCGGTAACCCACCAGACGAAAACGACGAGTATTTAAATATGACTGAATGGACCTCTCGTGAGTGCCTTGAATATTTCTGCGAGACGGTCTGTACAATGTATGCCGGTGAATTCTTACGTAGACCAACGAGCCACGACGTTGCGCTATTGTATCAGGCTCATGAGGAGAGACATCACCTACCTGGTATGTTGGGTAGTCTGGATTGTACACACTTCGTCTGGAGAATGTGCCCCACAGAATTGCGTGGACAATATATGAGAGGCGATCATCAATACCCGACAGTTATGTTAGAGGCGGTGGCGTCTCAAGATTTGTGGGTTTGGCATGCTTTTTGTGGCCCGGCGGGTTCACAAAACGACATCAACGTGCTCCAACAATCTCCGTTATTTCTTACTCAACAAAACGGAACGGCGCCAAATTGTCCATTTCAGGTGAACGACCACTTATACGAACGCGGGTATTATCTTACTGATGGGATCTACCCTAGCTGGTCCGTGTTTGTGAAGTCTTTTCCATATCCTCACATCCCGAATGAAAAAAAGTTCAAGAGGCAACACAAGGCCGCAAGAAAAGATGTGGAACGGGCGTTTGGTGTGTTAAAGGCGAAGTGGGGAATACTAAATCGTCCAATGCGTTCCAAAACGGTGAAAAAGATAAGGTCCATCGTGTATACGTGCATTATTTTACATAACATGATTATAAAAGACGACGGAAGGGCGATAGCACCGGTACACATTCAAGATCCTCCAGTCGAACCCGTCTTCGATGATACAGCTTATAGCGAGCTCATTGACGAAGAAACGCATTGGAGACTAAAACACGATCTCGTTAAGCATCTCGGACGTTTAGATCTACCTCACCTTGAAGTGAGTTCCGACGACGAGTAGTTTGTTTTTTTTATTTTTCTAGTTTGAATGTAATTTTTATTTTTAATTTAATGAAATGTCTTTTATTAAATTTTATTTAATTTTTATTAATATTTTTTAATTTATAAACATGCATAATTACAACAAAAAAAAAAGCAAGTCCCCTAAGAGAGGAGTGCCGCCATCAAATTGAGGGTGTGAGGGGAGTTAAGAGGGGAGTTGACGTGACGCGTGCTGATTGGCCGTGCGTAAAAGAGGGGAGTGCCCCTCTCACCCTTAGCATGATGATCTGATGGCTTATATTTCTTATTGTTTTCGTTGACTTTTTTAATGGAAAGATAAGAATATATAAGAATAGGAGATGAACCAGAGAAACAAGACCATCAAAACACTCATCAACAATGGCTGTTGAATTTATGGAGACTCTCAAAGAAAACACAAGCGCCAACACCGGTCTCTCTCCAAATACTTTATTTACTCTCTTCGCCACCGTTGTCACCGTCTACTACATGGTTTCCATTTTCTTCAGAGGCTCCTCCGATCACCGTCAACAACACACCCCAATGTCTTCCGAAGAAGAAGACGTGCAAAGCAGGTGCAGTATCATCAATTTTTTAAGTGTTTTGATTTACTATTACTCTTATGCCTTTTTTAAAGAAAAAAAAAATAGTATTCTGCTTCACTTTTGGGAAAGAAAAAAAAAGAGTAAAGTTTAGTGGGAGATCAACTCAATGGCAGATTCATATTCTTACTTTTATACTAATTCCAAACAAATTCTGATCTACAGATCAATGGCATCTTCATCCTCCTCCTCTTCTCACTCATGGAATCATGACGTATTTCTAAGTTTTAGAGGAGAAGACACCCGCGGGAACTTTGTGGATCATCTCTACAAGGATCTTGTACAACAAGGAATCCAAACATACAAGGATGATGAAACACTTCCTCGGGGTGAGTCAATCGGTCCAGCCCTCTTGAAAGTTATCCAAGAATCACACATCGCCGTTGTTGTATTCTCTAAAGACTATGCAGATTCATCTTGGTGCTTGGATGAGCTTGCGCATATTATGGAGTGCGTGGACACAAGAGGGCAAATCGTGATGCCCGTATTTTATCACGTGGATCCATCGGATGTGAGAAAACAAAATGGAAAATATGGAAAAGCATTTTCCAAACATGAGTGGAAAAATAAGCAAAAGGTTGAATCATGGAGAAAAGCTCTGGAAAAGGCAGGCAATCTTTCGGGATGGGTCATCGATGAAAACAGGTAATTTTCTCTTTTTTTTATGCTTAAGATATTTTGCATTCTATATTGTTTGACAAGTCAAATGAGCAAATTTGATAGATAACAATAAAACTCGTCAAATAAGTTAGTAGGCGGGTTTAATTAAAATATAGTTACTATTGTTATAATTTAATTTTTAACATTTGTAATTAGATTTAGAGTAAGGGGCTGTTTGTTTACTTCTTAACGAGACTCTTAATGGTTCAGATCTCTTACTGGTTCAGCACTTAATGGTTCAGACTGTTTGTTTCACAAGCAGATGTCTGAATAGTTCAGACATTTTCCTCTGAATGGTTAAGCACTATACAAAGTCTGAATGTTTAAGACCTCTTGCTAATTCAGCACTTAACCATTCAGAATTTGCCAAACAGCCCTAAATTATGGTTATGGTCCCTGCATTTTAGTGGTTATTGCTATTTTTTTTTTTACAAAATCTAAATGTCTTGCAATTTTCATACCAAAGTTTATATTTTATTGCGGTATTGATCCACCACACTAACTCAATCCAATTTATAGTTAAGGGACATTTACATATATCCCCTTATTAATAGACCTCATTACATATTTACCCAACTCTTAAATCAATCACATATTTTTTTTTAACCCATATATATTACGTATTTAACTAATTAATAATTTGTAGTATTATTTATAAGAAAGTGTTTAATTCATGGTGCCAAGTGGTTACTAGTACATTCTGAATTAGCCACGAGACTATTAAGTGAGTGGGAGCATGTTCTAAATTCTAATAATCCTTATTTATCCATTGTGCAGTTATGAAGAAAAACGCATCAAAGAAATTGTTGATACAATTTCTAATCGGTTGCGTACACTAACTACAAATGACAATAAAGAACTAATCGGAATAGAGACCCGCTTGCGAGATCTGAAATCAAAGTTGGAAATTGGGTCAGGTGGTGTGCGGATGGTTGGGATATGGGGAGTTGGGGGTGGTGGTAAGACTACTCTCGCATCTGCTGCTTATATGGAGATCTCTCACCTATTCGAAGCATGTTGTCTTCTTGAAAATATTCGTGAGGAATCAGGCAAGCATGGTTTGAAAAAGCTGCAAGAAAAAATTCTATCAGTAGCTTTGAAAACAACTGTGGTGGTAGACAGTGAGATAGAAGGAAGAAGCATGATAAAGAGAAGGCTGTGTCACAAAAGGGTTTTAGTTGTTCTCGATGATGTTGATGATCTTGAGCAACTTGAGGCGTTAGCGGGATCCCATGATTGGTTTGGTGAGGGAAGCCGGATAATAATTACTACCAGAGATAAGCATTTGCTATCCTCCAGAGCTCACACAAATATTTATGAAGTCTGTTTGTTATCACATTACGAAGCAATCAAGCTCTTCCATAGACACGCATATAATAAAGATAAACCTGTTGAAGATTATGAGAAGCTTTCATTGCGTGTAGTTTCTTATGCAGGTGGGCTCCCGTTAGCGCTTAAAGTTCTAGGTTCTTTTCTATACGACAAAGACAGGGATGGGTGGAAGAGTACGCTGGACAAGTTAAAATGCATCCCAGAAGATAAGGTCATGGAGAGACTCAAAATATGTTATGATGGACTTGAACCCTACCAGAAGATAAGGTCTGAGAGGTTGTTTATATAGGAAGTTTTTGACGCGTATTTTAGTCGCGATTTTTATTATAGTAAATGCTAGTAATTAAGTTCCGTCGTTTCAGTACTGTTTGTTAAGCTTTATCGGTTAAAAAAAAAGTTTGGCGTTTTATATCTAATGGTGTTTAGATTAGGATGAAGTGTGTTATGTGTGTTAAGGCGGGATTTTAATAGCGTTTTATTCGTGAGTTTGGTGTTTTGTGTAGAGAAGTCAAAAGATCCTTTTACCCTTAATGAAGCGCGCCACACTAATAAAAGTGATGTGATTTACGAAAATGCCACCGCGTCATCTAGTCCAAAGATTGTTTTGATCTGACGATCCATAAGCGTTCTCTCCGTTCTCACACTTTCCACCGTTTTCTCTAAATCTTGACCCTATATATACATATACATATACATATACATATACATATACATATACATATACATATACATATACATATACATATACATATACATATACATATACATATATAAACATGTATATACACAGATATATACACAAATATAAATTATACATATATGCACACACACACCTATATATATACACACATACATATACACTTAAATATAAATTACCGTAAATTGATAGTTTTGTATATACACTCTATTAGATTTTGGTCAACTATATACAAATTTACAACTATATTTATACGTACTAGCCCAATACACCAATAAAAAAATTAATATCAAATCTAAAAGTTAAACCCTAAACCGATAAAAGACAGTCTACTCATCGCCTCAATGTTTCATGCCGTTACCCTAAGTCGGTCTCCTGCTCCTCTCAACGTCATTGTCTGTGCAATATGATCATCGCCTCGTCGGCCACAACATTATTATTCATAAGTAAAATACTATGCCACGAAATGTGCATGTTTTAAATGACATAAAAACTTGAGACCCAAGCTTGTCACTATCTCTCTCAGCAAATTTAAATCGGGTGATATGGTTGTCCAAATTGCTTGAACTTTGCTCGACGCTCCCAAAACGGTCGAGAGGTGGACGCCTAGCAAAGAACTAGCATTGCCAAGAGCATGGCTCGACGTGTCGGAGGATCCAGTTATTTGTAAATTTTTTCTCCATTAAATTTATATTTTTTTAGTAAACTAATTTTTATTTACTAATTTCAATTTTTTTTCAAACTATAGCAACCAACCAAGATATAGCCGCCTTTTGGAAGCGTATACGTGAGAAGTTTTTCGCCATAATGGGCCGAGGTGAATATCGTTCGCCCGATTCCTTTTCGGGCAAGTGGACCGCGATGCGCACCAAGATCAACAACTTCAACAACTTTTTACAATAACCACACCAACAATCACACAGTAATAAGCAGTTCAAATGACGTGGACATCATGAACGCCGCCCACACTGAATATAGAATGCATCATGGCTCGGTTTTTACGATGATACCTTCTTGGGTGCTTCTTCGCAAATCTCCAAAGCGGCATCTTGTACCACCGTTTGACCCAACGACCCATAGGTCAAAACGGTCCAAATCATCAACGCCTAGCGAACCATCCTCGTCCGATGCTCATTATACTTTTACCTTAAACGATGGCAATGATGAATTGAATTTTGAAGAACCCCAAGAGCTGCCATGACCAATGGGTAAGGATAGAAGCAAGGCATGCAGCAACACGAGCACAAGGTGTAAGTGCAGTATCCGGTGACTGAAGATTATCGATGCCACACAGAACTGATGCAACAGTTAAGGGGGAGACTGTAAGTGCAGTTCCTGCCAGGTAACTGTCGCTTATCAGTTCTGGTCAACCAAAACAGAAGTCCAAGTTAAAGTCAACGATAATGAAGAATTCAAGACCACATGAAGACCAAGGGGAGTTTGTTAGTGCACTTTGGGTAATAAGTGCATGTCTTCCAATTTGTAGGGTCTTTATTGTACATGTCTTGAAAGTTAGTCCAAGGTTTATCCTTGGGACAATTTGTCCAAGTTTGTGTCTAGGACAAAGGTCAGAGGTTTATGTTAGGGACAAAAGTCAGGGTTTTGGTGTAGATTATTTGTCCGAGTTTAGTCCTAGTCTATATATATGTGTTGTATAGGATTAGGGCAGGGGAGCAAATCGAACTTTCGAGTGCTTGGTGCACCTCTCACAATTTGATTCTCCTGGTGTGAAAATTCTAGAGAGAGAGACTATGTGTTAGTGAGAGAAAGCTAAGGTTTAGATCTTTGTGATCTAAACCAGCTTGTAGAAGATGATGTATACTCATTTGGTTTGTGTAATCTGTGATGACTGATTTATCAATAAAGGATTCATCTTCTACATCTTTCTATCTTTGGTGTTTTTAATTGTTCTTCATGTCTTGAATCAAGTGCAATGTTGATGTTCGTCATCGATCCGGTGCTTTAACAGTGGTATCAGAGCATGGTTACCGATTCGGAATGGTCTAACCGCCTTCCGAATCACCATTGCTCTTGATTTGATGTTTGTTTCCGCCAAACATCCTGAAGACTTGAAGATTCGGGAGAAAACTTGAAGAAAATGAAGCTGTTCGTCGGCTGTGTTGGTTTGGAGATCTAGGGTTTTGATCCAAAAAGGTTTGTCTGAGTTTAAAACTCTGTGTTTGTGTTTCCGGGTTTTTGGTGAACCAGTGTGAAGTCACACTGGGGAGAAAGTCCGGAGCTTGGTTATTGAAACTTGTCTGAGTTTTACACTTCATTACTTGGTCCGAAGTTTTCATGATTCTAAGGCTCTGAGTTCTTCATAAAGTTTAACATTCCGAGTTTTCCGAACTTTCATACTGGTTCTAGTTATTCCGAGTTTTCCAAGTTTTACAGATGTTCCGAGTGTTAAACTATTCCGAGTTTTAGATATGGATTTGTTCTGAGTTTAAGTTGGTCACTTGGTTCTGAGTTTTTAAGAGAGTTCCAAGTTCTGAGTTTTTGTTCAAAAACTGTTTCCGAGTTTTTCATTTAACTGGTTCCAAGTTTCAGTTAAAGGGTCCGAGTTTCTTAAAACTCATCACATGTTACAATAGGTCCGAGTTATTAACTGGTGACATGTTACTAAATTTAGTTCCGAGTTATTTAAACTTTAAAGTCTGAGTTTTAAAACTCAAATTGGTCCGATGTGTCTGATGTGTATCAGTTCCGAGTTTTACCTAGAGTTTCTTGAAGTCCAAGTTTTTGTCTCCTTTCCTTACTTCCATTTGGTCCGAGTTTTAGTTTCTATTTAATTGGTCAGAGTTTCTTTTGAGTTTATACATTTCATCCGAGTTTCTTGAAGTCCGAGATATAAACTCAGACAATATGTTGTGTCCGAGGTTATTGAAGAGGAAATTTTTGGATGCCTGACAATGTGTCCGAGTTTATGAAAAATGAACTTATGTCCGAGTTTCTTTAAGAGGTCAGAGTTTTAGATACCACTCATTCATCGAAGTCCGAGTTTTAGATATTATCATCAGAAGGTCCGACTTTTAGATATTATCATGAGGTCCGAGTTTAAACACTACACCACTAAGTGTAGTCCGAGTTTTGTGTATTACATCAGAGTTTCCTTTATTCTTTCTAGTCAGAGTTTTATCTTCTTTCTTAGTGTCCGATAATGTGTTTTCGTGCTTCCGGGTTTCTTCCGAGTTTCTTTGTGAAACTTTAAGTCAGTTTCGGGTCATTGAACTTATGTTGTCCGGTTTAAATGAGGGGACGAGACGCGGTAACGGTGGTCCACGGTATTCTTTTCGAGATTCTCGGAGTTCGGATTCGGTATTTTCTAGAGTTTTGGGACAATCTTGGATATTCTCGTGACTTGGCTTGAACGTTGACAGTTTACAAAGAATAAGGGGGAGTAAAAATTTTGAAGTTCTTGTTTTCTTTGTAAAGATAAAGCTTGTGCGTGAAATAGCCCGTGTGTGAGGGGAAGGTCGGAGATGAAAGCCATCGGGGATTTAGCGGATTTGTGAAGATAGGAGATTGATTCATGAGGATACGTGACGAGATGAGATTATACATGAAGGGTTGAAGACTTTTGATCTAGATGGTGGATGTACTTTTACGGAGTTCAGTTTGTTATTAAGTTATCGATCTGAACTTCATGTCTTAGTGAAGTTTGAAGTGTTCAAGGCTGGGCATTGGAAATCCAATGTTTCTTTCTGCTGCTGATTAGGTTTGAAGATTAATGTATCGAGCGATATTCTTACATGTGGTTGTAGGTCGGTTCGCGTTAACTTGATTCAGGAGTAGATTGAGGGGGAGGATCTACAGTGTTTGATGTTGGATTCTTCGGGTTTCTCAAAGCGACATTAAGTGATCGTCAGCAAGTCTTTTATTAGAAGGGTTGAAGATCGCTGTGCTCTACCGGAAAGATCAAGTCTCAGCCAAAGTTAAAAGCAGGCATGATATCATCAGTCAAGGGGGAGTCTGTAAGTGCAGTATCCGGTGATTGAAGATTATCCATGCCACACAGAACTGATGCAACAGTTAAGGGGGAGACTGTAAGTGCAGTTCCTGCCGGGTAACTGTCGCCTATCAGTTCTGGTCAACCAAAACAGAAGTCCAAGTTAAAGTCAACGATAATGAAGAATTCAAGACCACATGAAGACCATGCACTGATCAAGGGGGAGTTTGTTAGTGCACTTTGGGTGATAAGTGCATGCTTTCCAATTTGTAGGGTCTTTATTGTACATGTCTTGAAAGTTAGTCCAAGGTTTATCCTTGGGACATTTTGTCCAAGTTTTGTGTCTAGGACAAAGGTCAGGGGTTTATGTTAGGGACAAAATTCAGGGTTTTGGTGTAATTGTTTGTCCGAGTATAGTCCTAGTCTATATATATGTGTTGTATAGGATTAGGGCAACATTCATCCATGGATGAGGGATCGATCAAGAAGCTTTGTGCACCTCTCCAACTTCTTGTTCCTCCTGGTGTGCACACCCTAGAGAGAGAGAGACTATGTGTTAGTGAGAGAAAGCTAGGGTTTAGATCTTTGTGATCTAAATCCAGCTTGTAGATGATGTATACTCCTTTGGTTTGTGTAATCTGTGATGACTGATTCATAATAAAGGATTCATCTTCTACATATTTCTATCTTGTTCATCTTATGTTTGTTCTTAATGTCTTGAATCAAGTGCAATGTTTGATGTTCGTCATCGATCCGGGGGCTTTCACATTGTCTTTACCTACACATAAATTAAGTGTAATGATGTGTAGACTCGTGACTGTGGATATAAGCCATTACCCACACATAAGTTATGTGTAGGTATATAGCAAGCTATACCTACACATATATGTGTGGCTAAAAGGCATTTATATGTGGGGTTAAAAGTACAACAATTTGTTAAGAAGGCATTTGACGTGGCAGGTGACGTGACATCTGACGTGGCAAGTGATGTGGCATCCGACGTGGCAAGTGACATGGCATCCGACGTGGCGGATGACGTGGCATGAATATATGTGTTGGTAAAAGTAATCTTATATGTAAGTAAAAGTAATATTATGTGTAGGTAAATGTTGAAGATGGTATTGATCTTAATATGTGTTGAAACAAATGTAAACTAAAAGGCAGTAAAATCATACATAATGTCACAAACGTCACCATTGATTAATACATGAAACAAAGTGCCAATTTGCTTAATACATGAAACAAATGTAAACTACAAGGCAGTAAAATCATAAATAATCAAAAGGCTTGTCAACTTAACAAGAGAATCAAGAGTTGGATCTTGACCATTGATATGACCATGAAAATATAAATGTTACAATAGGTCCATAATACATCGTTAAACCATTTTATCTAACTTGTGACAGCATGAGCAAGCACTTTATTTTGAAATGTCTGCAAAAAAAGAACAATCTTGAAACATAAGATGCTCATTTAAACTATCATTAATTAATGTAAAAGAAAACCACCTGCATGAGTGTGTTGAGAACATATCAAAAACATGATTACTGCAAGTAAAAAAAAACTATTAGAGCATATAATTGATATACAAACACATACTGCATATTCAAAAGATGAAAATTGAATATTGATGCCACGAAAAGAACTTTAAAATGTGTACAAATATCTCCCCTTCAGATGTGTATCTTTATATTGTTACAGAGAGCATGCAAATAAGTCTTAAACAGGTGTTTGTGTGTGTGTGTGTGTGTGTTTGTGTGTGGACTTACTTTACACGGCTTCCTGGGTCATGAGTAGGAACCCCAATTATAAATTGTGAACATGTACATGTTATATACCATGTCACTACAAAAAAAGAGAGAGAGTTAATAATAGTTGAAGAGTTTATGAGTTTAATTTTTTTTATACTTACTCATAGCTTGAGTGATTCTTCTGCCATCTGGAGTAATGAACCTTGTTGGCTTAATGAGTACAGCAGGTCCACAGTTATAGCCAGGACCGTGTGCAAGGAAGGTGAAGTTTATGGGGACCTTCACCGTGTAGTTGTTGGTGTTTCCGGATTCACCAACAGTAATCTGGAATGAGCTGATATAACTGTTGGGATCTAAGCCCCATACGCTGATAACACCTCCTTTACAGCAATTTGGAACCTGCTGATTGTAAGGGGCTTTGGGTGATAAATCGACAACAGTTGGAGTATTCTTGCAGCAATGTGGTACACCTGGTGCAGTTTTATATCTTGAACAGTTTCCTTGCTCGGTGGCTTGACCGCCAAACATGTTCCATATAAC
Source organism: Helianthus tuberosus (assembly GCA_030545235.1). NCBI lineage: Eukaryota > Viridiplantae > Streptophyta > Magnoliopsida > Asterales > Asteraceae > Helianthus > Helianthus tuberosus. The sequence goes on from JARYGA010046105.1 coordinate 2,466,076, forward strand.
CTCTTTGTTGGCCCAGAACCAGCGTAAGGTCCACCTAGGGGGTGAGATGTAGCGGTATTTCTGGAAGTTGTGCATTGTAACAACGGCCTGCCGATAAAATGCAGTTTGTATGAATTGATGTTAGTAACATCAAAGGTTGAATGAGTTATTAGAACTAATGGCGAACATATATCCGCTAAAAAAATTATCAACTGAAACATAGTATCGCAGTGCAAAACTTTAGCTTTTCATTTTTTTAAACATAATACAAAACTAAACTTTTGAAACAAAAAGAAAAAAGAAAACTTGTACAAAACCACCAAACCGAACCATTAAAACTGGCCAGTCGACCCAACCATTTTATCCGGTTCAGTTTTGGTTTTTTAAACCATAGTTAGCGTTACGGCCCAAAACTTTCGTCAAAATGGGCCAAACTTGACCGTGAACACCACGGATGCGCCAAGAATGATCAGAGGTGGGCTCACCTTCTATTTTAGCCCATATCCAGCGATTACAAATCCGTAAGCCAAACTCAGATAAATTAGCAGCAAGACAACAAACCTACGAGTAACACGTCCGAGAATACTCAACCCTGTTGACAAATACGGAGTAACCAGGAGCAAAACAGCAAAGCCGGAACCAAAAAAAGAGAGCCAGCCTCATAAAGGAAGTACAGAAACCACAAACCCGGATCAAATGAACCTGAATAATCAAACAAACAGCATTGCAGCCTAACCAGATGATTTTGCAGACATTGATTAACCCAGCAGCCGTTTTTACCATTTAACCCCTTCAGACATTAAAGAATCTCTTCATTTTAACATTTTGCCATCGATGCATTCTTCGATATATTCTCCAAAGATGATGTTTCCAGCTCTCGTAGGTCTATGAGTATAATAGGAAATCCAGCCGGTGACCAAGGGTATAATAGGAAATCCAGCCACTGACCCAAACCCCAGCACAAAAAAGCCAGCTCCAGCCTTTGAACGACAGCAACCAAGCAACTCGAAAAAGAACCATAATAGTCTTCTGATCCCTCCAAAATTGAGATACCCTGGCCATATACACGTGACCAAGATCCAAATACATCAGGATCATAGTGTTAGCAGCAACCCGGAGAGCCAGAGAGTATAAAGTCTGCAGCCGTAGGTCCTCTCGAATTAACATGTCCCAGCCCAAAATGCCCAAAATACCCTTAATGCAATAATAAGAAAAAACCGTGTTAGCAAGCTAATAGAATCGAGTCATGGGTTTTAGGGGTGCAAACGAGCCGAGCTACTCGCGAGCTACTCGAGCTCGGCTCGAAAAAAAGCTCGAACAAGCCGAGCTTAAACGAGCTCAAGCCCGAGCCTAAAAAACAAGCTCGTTAAGTAAACGAGCCCGAGCTTCGTTTATGGAGCTCGAGCCGGCTCGCGAGCCTAAACGAGCTTTCTGTTTATATATTTTTTATAAATATATTAAACATATATTTATATAATAATTATCATTTATATAAATATAAAAAAATAACTTAATTATATGTATAATAATAATTATAATTAATATAAAATAATTAATAAATACTAAACTTGTCGAGCCCGAGCCGAGCTCGAGCTTGAAAAATTACCTACGAGCCGAGCTCGAGCTTTAGAAATAAGGCTCGAATCAAGCCGGGCTCGAGCTTTCATATGTTAAACGATCTCAAGCTCGAGCTCAGCTCGGCTCGTTTGCACCCCTAATGGGTTTTGAGTTTTGACTTGGGGATAAGGAACAAATAAGGGCAACACCGAAAAACCATCTCCCCAAGTTAATAGAAACTCACATATATGCATGTTAATAGAAATTTTAAAATCTTTAAAGAATTCAAAACTCCAAACATTAGCGAATGAAAGAAACATGAGCCCCAATTAAAAAAATCCATTTTCTAAGTTCTTGAGCCCAAAAAGGAACATAAGTTTGTTCGTCTGTATAAAATATGGTTCATATTTCAGTTTCTAATGACTTTTATTTTATTTAATAAAGTATGCATATCACAATATAACTACAAATCTTTACAAGTTACTGGCATTCTAGATCTGGTTATGGTTCATATTTCAGTTTCTACCATTCCATCACTTTTTTACATTAGCAGTTATGTCCAACAGTTTGAGTTGCAATGGTTTAAATGTTTAACAGAAATCACAGACATGCATGTGTAGAAGATCAAGATCTAGCAGCTACATCAAAACAAATAGCATAAAGAAAGCTTACCATAGAACTGCGCTCGAGCCACCGGCTATGACAAGCCAGCCTAGGCTTCTTGTCTATGTGCCCTGAGTTTGACACCAGCCCAATGGTTGCCTTGCACCTAGTATCAATCAGTTTCTCTACACCAAAAAGCAGCTTCATCAATTATTAAAATTATTAATTTCATACCCGGCAAACAGAATCACGACCACCAGTAAGAAGAACATCAATAGTGGGATGAAGTGCCAGGCAATGAGCACCACTCAAATGGCCATGATATGACCGAATAACCTATTAGAACAAAACATTAACAAATTTCAGAAAGTGTCACACGAAAATAAAAGAAAATAAAACTGTAGTGTTGATCGGTGATTGAAACAAACCTTGTTCTGTTCTAGGTCCCAGCATTTAACTTGTTTGTCATCACCAGCAGAGAACATGTAGGTATGCCTGGTACAAACAGCGAGATCTGCAATATGAGAAATTCGATATTTGTTTCAGATGCTAAGTGTACAAAATCAATGGCATCATCTGAGGTGGCGAAATGATTGGCACATGTAGCAGGTCAAAATGTGTAACCAACTAACCGGGAATATACGTTAGTTTAAGAACCGTACCTCTAACTTCTTCTATATGCCCTGTTAGTGTCAACCTTAACCGTCCTGATCCAGCATCCCAAATCTGTCAAAATTATATAAAAAAAATCCTTTTGTGTCAGTTTCAAGAAAATATGAAGAACCTGTATAGAACCACTCATAATTGAATAAAACAATTACCTTAATCGTTCGATCTGTAGAACCGGTACAGAACCACTCATTATTTGGACTAAACGCAACAGATCTCACCCACCCCAAATGGCCACTAATGACCTGCATATATAATAGCTCAATTTAGTCAAGATAAGCAAGGCCAAAAATGATATGAAAAATGAAAAAAAAAAACTCAGATTCCTTAAGCAAAACCATTTTAACTTCAATTTAAGTGCTAATATGCCATTATTTTACAATACAAACATTAAATCAACTTACCATATGGTGAGTAATCAGGGTCACAAAAACCTATACCTAACAATACACTCGAATATGTAATCTCATTTGATATGATACAAACAAAAATTAAAGTACTAAAAAGATCAAGATTCTTACTCTGTAGTTTTTCCATGGAGCATGCCATACAGGACGTGGCCATCTGCTCGGGATTCTTTCCATAAGAGCTGCAGTTGGCAGATTCCTACAAGAAACAAGTCAAACAAATCAACAAACCATACGCATTAATATATTATCAAAGTCAACTGGATCAAAAATATTTCCTCCATGTGAACCCGATTGCACAAAATTATCATTAGCAACACATACATTGCACTATTAATGTTATATTAATTCACAATATGTCATCCAACCTTTTGCTTGCAAGCCTCCTGTGTAGATTTCTCTCAGCCATCCAGAATTTCAAGTTGGTTGCAACATCACTACAGATCTACACATTCAAACTATCACTTCATAAAACATTACAAAAACACAAAACCAACACAAATCTGAAAGTATTACGTAGATCCAACATAAATACATCCAAATTCAGTAGCAAAACTGTTTAAAAAAACATAACTTATAATATATAAAATTTAACAGCATGTAAACATTAACTATTACAAAAAAATGGTATATATTGTTAAAATTACCTTATATTGAAAGGAAATCTATGTCGTCTCAAGTCTTCACACTCAACCCTAGTATTCCCTTGCGCATTATGCCACAAACTTGAAACCCTAGTCGACGATCTGACTCCTAATCTTGGTTCGCTACTGCCAACAGTCGCTGACCAGAAGGTTCTGGACTTCTCTCTCGATATTCTCTTCATGCCCTCTCAGGTCTGAACAACCGAGAAGCAGCTTTCTCCGCCGCTTGCGGCGAAACCCTAGCCGCCGTCACGAAATCTATTCATTTCTAGATCCAATCTTGCTTCTACTATTACACGATTTTGCGATTTAGGGATTCTTTTGAACAAGATGTAAAAGTTGTGAGAGATAACTGGGAGTGGAATCTGAGTTTCAAAATGGAGGGGGAGATGTATCTCTTTGAGTGAGCGGGAATTGAAAATTTTAGAGTGAGATTTGACCGCCAAAAGAGAAGGTATTGCGAGGAAAGTAAATTAATATTGTGCTTTAGAGGGTTGTACATTATGCATTAAGGCTGGAGGGTGTGGGGGCGCCAGTCCCGCCACCTCACCATGTATAGCGCCCATATGGGCTCCATCACCACACCCTCCAAGTGAAGAGGGGGCGCCATGGCTTGGGCTCCATGGTGGCAACGCCAAAGTTGAAGCATTCAGGTGGGGCCCACTAGTTTTAAACCAATCAAATGTTTTTTTTTTTTAATTTTGTTTAATAGGGGCTCCATCCACACCATGTAAATTAAAGGGGGCTCCATAGGTGAGGTGGAGCTTAGGTGGACTTGATAAAGCCCCATGGGGCTCCAACCACACCCTATAGCCTAAGGGTGTTTTAAGGGAATGACAAATTACGTTAAATAGTCCTTCCTATATGCTTTTATATATAGTATAGATATAGATATAGATATATATTATGTTATATATAAAAGTTTGAAAAATATATAATTATAATTAATATAAATTAATAAATCAAATAGGAGCCAAGTCGGAGCCTAGCTTGAAAAATTACCAACAAACCAAGCTTGAGCTTTAGATGGACCTTTGAGCCCTCATAAGTTATTTTATATGTATCCAATTATACATATTGTACGTTTCTAAATATGTGTAGGTATTTGTTTTGCCACATCACCTTATAAAAAAGATTTAAATATGTATTTTATATGCATTCAATAGCTACACAAATATCTACACATATTGTACATTTCTAAATATGTGTAGATATTTGTTTTGCCACGTCATCAAAAAATATATATTTACTTATTTTATATATATCTAATATCTACACATATTGTACATTTAAACATGTGTAGGTATTTAATTTGCCATGTCATTTTTAAAAAAATAAAATAAATACATATTAACTTAGTTTATCTACATATTTTTTTAAAAGAAATTATGTGTTGGTAAACATAATCATTTACCTACACATATATTAGTTTTTTACATATGTGTAGATAATTTACCTACACATGACGAAAATTTGCCACATGTGTAGGTAATTTAATATTTAATCGATTGCTAATTTTGGGGGGAACTTTTTCCACCAACACCAAGTGTGGCTAAAATCCATTACCAACACATATTAAGTGTTAATCATTATGAAAATATATTATCAGCCATTACCCACACATATACAAACATGTGTAGGTAAATACCCACACATTTACATGTGTAGGTAAATTATGTGTGGGTAAACACCCTAATTTCTTGTAGTGGTTAACGATTGATACTTATTTGGCACTCACTGACGACCAGAAGAAATTTTATGATTGTGAAGAGAAAGCTATGTCAATGATTACGATGGCTTTGACACAATCTATACTTCACACTTTTCGTAAGAGAAGTAGCTCGAAGGAGTTGTGGGATAGCATGATCGAGCGCTATGAAGGAAATGCAATATACAAGAAACGACGACTCGAACGTTTGAAGACTCAATTCGTTGTGTTTAAAGCCTTAAGAAATGAATCATTTGATGATACAGTGAACCGGTTTTATCATTTGTTGAGCGAACTTGATAGAAGTCAAGAGGGTATCTACACTGAATTTGAGAAGGTTGAGAAGTTTCTAAATTCCCTTTCCAAAGAATGGAATATGTACACCGCTTTGATTAGAGAAGGTGTTCTCTATGAGGAGCTCTCATTGGAAGAAGTTGTACAAAAACTGAAGGGTTATGCTTGGAATATGGAAGATCAAGCATCTGATTTCGAGAAGATCCAAGATCCTCAATTATATAAAGCCTCAAAACCGATGGATAAGGGTAGTAATGGAGTAAACGGTGTTGCCCTATATTCAGAGAATGAAGTTCCTGCAAGTGAACACGCCTTTATGAGCAACAATGTCAGTTTAAGTGGAACAACAAATTCCAATCAAGGAATGTACTCTTCTAGTGGAGCACAGAAATCTCAAGGAACAAGCTTGAACATTCCAAAGGTTGATGCAAGCTGCTTAAAGTTGATTGAAGAAAACATGAGCCTTTTGGCGTCCTTCATGACTGCCTACGAGAACTTCTGTCTTGGAAAGCTCGTTGAACCGTCAAGTCTCGATGAAGACTTTGACCAGATAGACCAAGACGAAATGGAAGAACTTGATCTACAACTCAATATGGCACTCTTAGTCCGTAGAGCGAAGAAGTTTATGTTGAGAACGGGTAGGAAGTTCATAGGAGGTCAGACAAAGACTCGAATGGGAGTCGACATGTCAAAGGTGAAATGTCACAACTGCGGCATCTACGGGCATTTCGCACGTGATTGTCGAAAGCCGAAAATGGAAAGATCTGACAGAGAAAGCAACTCTCGAGGAAACAATTCAAGACCTCACCACAATGCATCAACTGCTACTTCTAACTCAAGTACTCGTCCAAGTGGTTCTGAAAATCTTACACCCTCGACAAACAATGCTATGGTGGCTCAATCTTTACAAAATGTGACTGAGCCTTACGACTGGGGTTGTGCATTGGAAGACATTTCAGGAGCTATTGTGTCACAAGCCTTTATAGCTGAAATTGTCAACGAAGAAGTGTGTGAAATTCTGTGCACCTAACCCTAATCATTGTGTGTGTGTTTGTCTGGCGGCTATTGTGTGTGTGTGACGTCATTCATCTTCCTCATCAAGAATACTCAGTGTATTCTTGATCTCTCTCACAAATCTTTGCATTCTAGTGTTTCATCTACAGTGGTTGATCATCAGGTGGATTCCGCACACCTGTTGGTTGCATTAGCTGAGTGAGATCTTGGATTAGGAGGCCTTATAAGTGGTATCAATCAGGTGGATTCCGCACACCTCAAGATGGAAGATTTGAAGAAGCTAAGACGTATGCCGTTGCATTCCTTTGAAGAAGATCAACCGTTAGCTGATCAATACATCAAGGTCGTGCAGTTCTGTGTGAAAAACCAGTCACCGAGTACTCGAAGCAAGGATGAAGAATTCAAGACCAATGAAGACCATGCACTGATTAAGGGGGAGTTTGTTAATGCACTTTAGGTGATAAGTGCATGCCCTCCATTTTATAGGGTCTTTATTGGACATGTATTGAAACTTAGTCCAAGTTTTAACCTTGGACATTTTGTCCAAGTTTTAGGCTAGACTTTTGTCTGAGTTTTTGTTTAGGGCAAAAGTCAGAGTTTGTGTAGTTTGTTTGTCCGGGCTTTCTAGTTTGTCTTGAAAGTCCGGGGTTTGCCTTGTATATATACCTTTATGTGGAATAGACAAGGCGGCGATTCTGTGTGAAATTCTATGCACCTAACCCTAATCATTGTGTGTGTGTTTTGTCTGGCGGCTACTGTGTGTGAGTGACGTCATTCATCTTCCTCATCAAGAAGTATTCTTGATTTCTCTCACAAATATTTGCATTCTAGTGTTTCATCTACAGTGGTTAATCATCAGGTGGATTCCGCACACCTGTTGGTGGCTTTAGCTGAGTGAGATCTTGGATTGGGAGGCCTTACAATACGTTGCAGACAGTGTATAGTGATGGCGGTGGTGGAGGTGGTTGTGGTGGTGGCTTTTTAAAGGAGAGAGAGAGAGAGTAAAGAGAGACCAAGGGTATTTTTGTAATTTTACACCCACTTAACTGAATTATTTAACACCCATCGATTACAGGGACTATCCGAGTAACAGTTTGTTAAACCACAGAGACCATACATGCTATTTTGAAAATGTGGGGACTAAAGGTGAAAAATGGCAAACCACAGGGACTATCTAGGCAATTAACTCTAAATAAAAATACAACATTTGGAAATTGATTTGTTGATGAAATAAGTAACCATATCGATGGCCTGGTAGGTGCCAGATATTTGTTCGGTATCACGAGCCCCTTTTACAACCGATTAGTCAATTTGATTTTTGTTTTGTTATCAATATTATTGTAACAATAATGTTTTTGTATGATAGCCAATATACTAAAATCGAAAAAAACATAGAAAAATAGAAAAAAATAGTGTTTGTGGAGAACCAACCTTATTTTGGCCGTACAAATAACGTACCTTTGTAGCTTATACATACGACAGTATATGCATAAAGGGGAGCAACAACCAGCAAGCAAAAACGATATGAAACTGGTAATGAACAAAGTATAGAATGTGAAGTCTTAAGAGATAATAGAGGAAAATTTATTACACCTTCTTTTAGGTTGCAATGATGTTGGAGAAGCAAAAGCAAACTTAAAATGGTAACAAAATGTGGGCAAATGTTGAAATTTGAAACTGAGATCGACTACCCATGTTTCCATGAAATCTGAATTTCAGAGAACAGTGAATCATATGTGATCTCAAATGTCTTGTTATCTTCATATTCTTCATCCCAACATTCTGAGTAATCGATTGGGCGTTCGTTTAAATCACCTATTTTACTTTTACCACGAACAAGTTCCACATTAAGACCCGTGCAATTTATATTAATAGAGTCATCTGGTATCTGAAATGAAATATTTTGAGTGTATGTAGGTTTGAACCATGGGATGTACCTCAATGAACTAAAGGGTACATAACCCACCCTTTCATAAAATGAAATATTTTGAGTGTATGTAGGTTTGAACCGTGGGATGTGCCTCAATGAACTAAAGGGTACATAACCCACCCTTTCATAGTCATATTTTCCCCAATCTTCACCAAACTCTTCAGGGTGATCCGTGGACATCTCCTGGTTAATAACTATGTGATACCTCTGGTAATTGCAATCACGAGAATGTACTGATAATAAAAATCCACTAAATTCATTGTACCAGTTGTGTGGAAGTTGCAATGTGACAAGTTTGGTATAAATGCTTGATGGTCGAACATGTTAGAATATATAAACAAAACTATATATATTATGTTATTATTTTAGTATTTAGGTTAGGATTAAGATTTAGATATTATTAAACGGTTGGTAATAGGTGTGTCGGTTGACAAACCGTCACCACCACCGTATATATATGATGTATTCGCTATTGTTTACGGTTACCAAGACAATTCAGAATTATCAATTTGAATTGTCCATCCTTTAATCTTTTGATCTCTGCATATTATATGATTGTGATGTTCTTAGAATTCTGTTCTTGATATCCAACATAGTGGTATCAGAGCATCAGGAAACGATCCCAGGGATTTCGAAACGCTGCGCAAACCGGAATATCAAGAACAGTCAAGGAAAGAAAGACGATTCAACACAAGATTGTTGAAAAGGAATTAATTCCAATTTCGATCCAGGGAGGAACAAACACTAGTGAGCGATACCGGAAGAACATCCAAAAATACGGTTATGATTTGTCTGTTATACGGGACGAATCAGATTTAAAGAAGAGCGACATATGCAGGAAGTCGATAAACATAGAAGATCTCTTTCTTAAGAAGAAGAAGAAGAGAAGATACATGTTCAAGAAACAGGAAAAGGAATTACGAAACGAAGAATCATCGCAGAATTACGACCCAGAATTACTACGAAACGGGATTAATTTGATTCATATATGACACCGAGTTCATACTCTCATATATGGAAAAAGGAATTAATCGAGATGACTCCGCATGGCGTTGAGTAAAAGACGACTCCGCATGGCGTTGAGTAGAAGATGACTCCGCATGGCGTTGAGTAAAAGATGACTCCGCATGACGTTGAGTAGAAGAGAGACAGGAGCGATGATGAATATACAATTGCCGGCAACAAGACATTCAGATCCGACATGATGTTTCCATTGCCGGCAACAAAGAAAGATAAATACAGAAGAAAGAGACAAGACGGTGAAGAACGAAGATGTTTCAAGAATGAAGGCAGCAAGACATTCAGATCTGCAGAACGGAAGAAAGATAATATGAAGACAACTACTCTTCAAATTTGTTAGGAAACTGGAATGCGGACAAACGTTTTAATAAACGAAGGAGGTTTCAATGTTCCCAGGCTTAACCAAGTTTAGTTTAGGGGCAGGTGTTAGAATATATAAACTAAACTATATATATTATGTTATTATTTTAGTATTTAGGTTAGGATTAAGATTTAGATATTATTAAACAGTTGGTAATAGGTGTGTCGGTTGACAAACCGTCACCACCACCGTATATATATGATGTATTCGCTATTGTTTACGGTTACCAAGACAATTCAGAATTATCAATTTGAATTGTCCATCCTTTAATCTTTTGATCTCTGCATATTATATGATTGTGATGTTCTTAGAATTATGTTCTTGATATCCAACAGAACATTGGGACTTACCACACTCATAAAGCGATCTTTAACTGCATTTTCCTGCCATGTTTTCATTCCAATTATTATGAATACTATTTTTATATTGAAAGTTTAAAAAAAATATTGAAATTCAAAAAACAAGAGTTATACCTCAAGCATAGAAAGTAGTATCATGTTATTTGCTCTCTCCCAAAGTGAGACTTTCCACAACCATTTATAATCTGATAAATCTCTTACAATTTCAAGTGACGGGCAGTCTTTTGCTCTGAGAATAGCTATGCTTGATGGGAGGTCTGACAATTCTACAAGGCTTTCGCAGCATGACAGATCGAGATACTTGAGACACGGGATTTGAGAGAGGCCGGAAGGTAATCTTGAAAAGTTGTTTCCACTTAGGTCTAGTAGTTGTAGGTTTAATAACTCACAAAATATGTCAGATGGGATGTCTCCATCTCCCAAATTGCACAAACTAAGATCCAGCTTCCTTAAAAAACGTAGAAACTGAGGCAGCTTCAGGCTCACCGACCCGTCATGATGAAAAAATTGTAACCCCGTACAATTGGTGAGATTCAGGTCTTTCAAACTTTTTAAGAGATGAAAGTTGCCCTCAATCCTTTCCAGTTTAAAGCAATAACTTAAATCTAAGGAAACAAGGTTGGTACAAAATCGACCAACTGACGGTGGGATTATTTCTATACCAGTATTAGACAGATCAAGGGTTACCAAGCTATCCATGTTTGACTCGATAACCGGAAACTGTTGAAGTTGATTGCAATGACTGAGATTAAGAGTCTCCAATTTTTTCATGTGTATGATGGGTGGAAAGCTTTTAAGTCCTACACACCCTTCCATGTTCACGAAAACAAGCCTTTTGTGATATCCAATTGATGTAGCGCGTGATACGGAAACGAAGATCAAACACGTTGATTCTAAGAATACCCGTGTGTTCTTCCCCAACCCCCAAATTGCAACCCAAAGGCCACAGAATTTGAAGTGAAAATTCAGTTTTCTCAAAATTCAATTCTGAACTTCTCATTAGCTTTAGCAACATATAAATAGAGACTGAAATTCGAAACGGGCCTAAAAAAGATAACGGGCCAAACACACGGCCTAAAACAAAAAGCCCAAAATAGTTCAAAAAACATAAAAATGCAAATAAGTAATAGAAATAAGCGTTTTTTGGCCCGGATGATGACCCAAACCGCCAAAGGCAGTTTGCAGCAGCCTGTTCCTCCACACTTTGGCCCGCATCACCAATTGATGTATGAATCTCTTCTAAACTCTCACAACGTGATAAAATCGATCTTTCAAGACATGGAAGGCCTTCAAAATCTGGTGTCTTGATTAGGTTACGAGAGCTTCGAAGATTAAGAATTTTCAAATTGGGTAGACTCTGTTTCAAGAAAAGTCAGAAAAGTCAAATAAATAATTAAGTATACAACAATTTCGTTTCACATTGGCATACTTGTTGCCGGACCATTGATCGATCATTAGGCAGGAGTTGTTAATTTATACACAAACTTAAACTAGCATATGATATAACATCTTATAATAACAACCTCTGTTCTGAACAGGATCTCACGTCCACCAAAACAAGCCTTTTGTGATATCCAATTGATGGATGAATCTCTTCTAAACTCTCACAACTGAAAATAATCAATGTTTCAAGACATGGAAGGCCTTCAAAATCTGGTGTCGTGATTAGGTTTTTTGAATCAGAGAGATCAAGAATTTTCAAATTTGGTAAATGCTGTTTCAAGACAAGTAGCAAAAGTCAAATAAATCGGCAAGTATACAGCAATTTCCTTTCACATTGGAAATTAGGCAGGAGCTCTTAATTTATACACAAATTTAAACTAGCATATTATAATTTAAACTTATAATATTTAATTTATTACTTCTCCCAATATCATCAAAAGTTTCCTTAAAGCATTCGGCATGCGTGTAATGTTGACTATTCAGGAAATCGAAACTAAGCTAATCGAACTCCTAATTTCGTAGAGAAAGCATGACATGTATTTTTGTTAATGTAATATCTATGTTATATAAACCTCTACTTATAGAGATGTCTAAGACTCAATAACCACCATCTAACAAACAACTAACTAAATGCAATTAACTCATTAGTAACTCTAATAACTAATTATGTTCATTTTATGATTCATTTCACAGTTGCATTGCAATGGTTTGTGAATCTACAATATTTACCTACATTACACCCTTCCCAGAGTTTTGTTTGCTTGCTTTCTATCAGCATTAGACAACGAAGCTTTGTTGGCTGAAAATTTGATGGGAATGAAGATGCCGGATGCCCATGCAACACTATCCATCGAAGGTTCTTCATGTTTGGAAGAACATCAAATAGACCATCAAATGCCAATGGAGCAAATGCTTCATTTTCCTGTGTTAATTAATCAAAGGAACCAAACTGTGTTAGTAACGCTACAGACAAACGTCATTAGATGCACATATACAAAATGTATTTTTGCAAAGTTAATTTAACCATTGAGGGTGCAGCTGCCCCCATATCACAGAGGTATGCTATATCTTTCCAATTCCAAATCCTGCTATGCTTTTCAGGATTATTAGGGTGTTCCCCTCTAACAATGTAGTGGGCCATTTCTTCTATCAAGTCATGCATATCAAATCTTCCTTCTTTTGAAACTTTTATGAGGGATTTTTGTTCCAACACCTTTAACCCTATAACAGGGTGCAAATTACAAGCATCAAGCACCATCATTGCACGATCCATCTCCTCATGCAACATGCAATATCTAGGAATAAGTCTTTTTGGTAGGGTTCAAGTCCATCATAACTTATTTTGAGTCTCTCCATGACCTTCTCTTCTGGGATGAATTTTAACTTGGCCAAGGTACTCTTCCACTCATCCTTGTCTTTGTCATATAGAAAAGAACCTATAACTTTAAGCGCTAACGGATGTTGCCCAGAATCTTCTTGAAAAATAATGAATATAACAACGAACGAAATAAACACAATCTAACCTTGATTGAAAGAATAGAAATCGTGAATATGTACAAGTGAATGAGTATGAATATATTTACAATAGAAATATCTAACCCTATTTATACTAATTGAAGAGGTGCGAATCCAATAGACGTGTCCCTTGTTGAACGGTTGCGTCTCTAGAATCTTGTGGCTCTCAATTGAAGATGAAAGGGTGTGTCTCTCCATGAAAAGTCACGTCCCTATTTCTTGTTTCCTGTTGCCGCCAAACTTGAAGAGTCACGACCCAAAGAGATGTCGCTTCAAACATGTAGGTTATCCACTTTCAACTTGTCACTTTTAGTCCCCATACTTCTATCACTAATCTAATTCTAATAAAAAAACTATGTATTAACTAATTACATAATGAACCCTAATACTTATAGGATGTGAAGGAGATTATTGATTTCATTCACCCCCCTAATCTCGAACATCCTTAAGTTGCGCCTTGATCTTTCTCCATGTCTTGCTTGCCATCATGTGCATGTTGAAGTAGATCATTGCAGTCTTCTTTGATTGCCATTAGGAGAGTTGGTTCATCGTCTTCCTGCACCAGATTTGTTTCTTCTCCTGTTTGATTTGACTCAGGACAATCTGAGGCATAATGACCAAACCTTTGGCAATTATAGCATTTAATCTTGCTTAAATCCTTCCCAAACTTCCTTTGGTTGCTTCTATTCTTGTAAGCATCATGTGATGAATCTTCATCATCTTCTTCTTGTTGTTTGAACTTTCCATCACGCCACTTGTCTTGCGATGAATTGAACCTTCCTTGTCCATTGTTCCCAAAACGCCTTCCACGACCATAGTTCTTGTCGCGTCGTGCATACATAAGTTTATCTTGATTATATACCGGGTTTTCATCCACCAAACCGGTTCTTTCTTCGTAGGCCTTCAATCTTCCAATTGTCTCATCTAGCGTCGTTGTTTCTAAATCAGCGAATTGTTCAATGGTTGCAACAATTTGAACGAACCTTTTTGGTACAGAACTCAGAAGTTTTCGTACTAAAGTTGGTTGATCAAAAGTTGATCCAAGACCACTTGCCCTTGTGACAATGCTATTTAGTCTTGCAGTGAACGAATCGATAGTGTCTTCTTCCTTCATTTTTAACATCTCAAACTCTGTTTTGAGCGTTTGAAGACGTGCCTTCTGCACTCGATCTGCACCGACGTGCCTAGTCTTTAATGCATCCCAAATTTCTTTTGCACTCTTGCAACTTGCAACTTGTATTATCATATCTTCCGGTAGTGCTTGATATAAATAAGCGGTCGCCATCATATCCTTCTTTTCATCCGCTTGCGTATTTTCTTTTGGTTCTATCATTTCCCATAATCCGTTTGCCCTCAAAATGGTTTTTATACGGATTGCCCATACCGTATAGTTTGTAGACTTTAAGATAGGACACTGAAACTGGGAGAACGAACTACCATCTTTAATTACCACCGCGTTTGACGGAGAGGCTCCTCCTGAATCCGCCATAATTTCTTTTCCAACAATTTTCACTTTCTATATTTTGGTTTTCTCCTAAAACCAAAGTCTATGATTCCAAAAATTCACACTAACTTTCTAACGGAATCAAACCAATTTCTAAACCTTATATAAATTCCAGAAAAATAGAACGTAGGACCTGGAATTTGCGAACCGACCGACTTCTCTTATCATGATTCTCCGCAGGATTTTCTGACTTTTCTTAACAACCCTCTTGGCTGCGTTTTTTTTTCTTTCCTGCTTGATTTGCGACTCTCTAAACACAAACCAAAAAAAAATCAGCCCCAAACCCGCTTGATTTGCGACTAAACTTCTCAACCGAACACCCTCTTGATGCTTTGATATCACAAAACTTCTCAGATTTTGTGTCTTTTGCAAATTTCAAACAACCCAAACTTCTCAGATTTGCGATTGCTTCTTCAAACCGGAATACAAATTTCTCAGATTTGCTTCCGTCTTCTTAACTCGAACCGTAGCCTCTTGCCGTGATTTGAATTAACAAAAAAACTCAAAATCCAAACACCCTCAGTGATGATCGGATCAAAATCGAACACCCTCCTGATGACCGATTAACGAACGAACAACAATCGTACCCGCTTGATGCGATTGATGTTAAAACTTAACAAAGAACAACCCAATCAATTCCTCCTGCGTGATCTGAATTGTCAGGGAATTCAACCACCCGCCTGATGATTATCTTCCCCAAACGAATTTGAGCCCTAGGCTCTGATACCACTGTTGCCCAGAATCTTCTTGACAAATAATGAATATAACAACGAACGAAATAAACACAATCTAACCTTGATTGAAAGAATAGAAATCGTGAATATGTACAAGTGAATGAGTATGAATATATTTACAATAGAAATATCTAACCCTATTTATACTAATTGAAGAGGTGCGAATCCAATAGACGTGTCCCTTGTTGAACGGTTGCGTCTCTAGAATCTTGTGGCTCTCAATTGAAGATGAAAGGGTGTGTCTCTCCATGAAAAGTCACGTCCCTATTTCTTGTTTCCTGTTGCCGCCAAACTTGAAGAGTCACGACCCAAAGAGATGTCGCTTCAAACATGTAGGTTATCCACTTTCAACTTGTCACTTTTAGTCCCCATACTTCTATCACTAATCTAATTCTAATAAAAAAAACTATCTATTAACTAATTACATTAAGAACCCTAATACTTATAGGATGTGAAGGAGATTATTGATTTCAACGAAAGCCCACCAGCATAAGAAACTACACACAATGAAAGCTTCTCATAATCTTCAACAGGTTTATCTTTATTATATGCGTGTCTATTGAAGAGCTTGATTGCTTCGTAATGTGATAACAAACTCACTTCGTAAATATTTGTGTGAGCCCTGGAGGATAGTAAATGCTTATCTCTGGTAGTAATTATTATCCGGCTTCCCTCACCAAACCAATCATGGGATCCCGCTAACGCCTCAAGTTGCTCAAGATCATCAACATCATCGAGAACAACTAAAACCCTTTTGTGACATAGCCTTCTCCTTATTGCGCTTCTTCCTTCTATCTCACTCCCTACAACCTCATTTGATTTCAAAACAAGTGATTGAAAAGTTTCTTGCAACTTTTTCAAACCATACTTGGTTGATTCCTCACGAATATTTTCAAGAAGACAACACGCTTCAAATAGGTGAGAAATTTCCATATAAGCAGCAGATGCGAGAGTAGTCTTACCACCACCCCCAACTCCCCATATTCCAACCATGCGCACACCACCCGGCCCAATTTCCAACTTTGATATAAGATCACGTAAGCGGGTCTCCATTCCAATCAGATCTTTATAGTCGCCTGTAATTAGTGAAGACAACCTACTAGAAATTGTACCAACAATTTCTTTGATGCATTTTGCTTCATAACTGCACAATGGATAAATAAGGATAATTAGAATTTAGAACACGCTCCCACTCACTTAATAGTCTCGTGGCTAATTCAGAATGTACTAGTAACCACTTGGCACCATCCATTAAACACTTTCTTATAAATAATACAAATTATTAATTAGTTAAATACGTAATATATATGGTTTAAAAAAAGAAAATATGTAATTGATTTAAGAGTTGGGTAAATATGTAATAAGGTCTATTAATAAGGGGATATATGTAAATGTCCCTTAACTATAAATTGGATTGAGTTACTGTGGTGGATCAATACCGCAATAAAATAGAAACTTTGGTATGAAAATTGCAAGACATTTAGGGGCTGTTTGTTTACCTCTTAATGAGGCTCTTAATGGTTTAGACCTCTTACTGGTTCAGCACTTAATGGTTCAGACTGTTTGTTTCACAAGCAAATGTCTGAATGGATTAGACATTTGCCTCTGAATGGTTAAACATTATATTGAGTCTGAATGATTAAGACCTGTAATCTGAATTGGTCAGACATTTGCCTCTGAACGGTTAAGTATTATACCGGCTCTTAATGATTCAAACCTCTTACTGATTTAGCACTTAATGGTTCAGACATCTTACTCGTTCAGCACTTAATCATTCAGAAGTTGCCAAACAGCCCAAATTTTGTAAAATATAGCAATAACCACTAAAATACCGGGACCAAAACCACAATTTAGGGCTGTTTTGGTAAATTCTGAATGGTTAAGTGCTGAATCAGTAAGAGGTCTTAACCATGGTTGTAAAACAAGGTTTCCAAGGCCGAGTACTCCCCGAGTAGTCGCTAAAAGGTAGGCTGTCGAGGCGACTTTCTCTAACTCCGCCTAATTACTTGGAATCGATCAAACGCGGTCAAACTTGGCCAAAATCGGATCTAGTAAGTCAATTCGGGCCGAGTTTGTAGGAACTAGGTTCACTTTTTATTAAAAATATTAAAAAAATAAATAATAACGAGACTCTCGTTATTTGTGGGAAATTCTTCTAGTACAATACCGGTTACAAAAATAAATAAACCAATATAAAATACAATTTAATTGTACCAATCTTGATTCAAGCCAACATCTTTGGAAGAACTTCAACCGCACCATCTTGTATGAACCTCCGCTGCAAGAATGAACAAATTGTCGTTGACGGTTTTGGTTGAGGATCGTGTTAGACACGGGGCCCTTAAAACAGATTCCGCGCCTCCTCTTAGACGGTCTGTTTCCAGGATACAACAACCGAAGCAGTAGTTGTACTGCCGGAGATGGCTCTCGCGCCCGAGATTACACCGGGTATAATTTGGTGTTATGGAAAAAGATGAAGTTGATAAAGGATAATTTAGAGAGTGCTCCTCTCTAAAATTTCCATGGAACAAACCACCTCTATTTTATTTGTATTTCTTTTCTTCTTTTTCAGATTTTCTAGAATGAACCATCATTCTCTTTTTATACTCACACATATAAAGAAGCCATTAAACCTCAATTATTATCGTCATGAATTAGACAATTAATTCTATAATAAACAAGGTTTAATATCATTTTAATGGATTTAAGTGGTAGTCAAAGCTGTCATGTAACTGACGGAGACTGGGTTGACTGTGTGTGACCCGCCCGCAGACAAGTCGCATGCTACGCAGTCTTCGCGCCACACGTGAGACACCCATCACGTGTAGCGCCATGCGCCGCCTGGAGTTGTACTGTCGCGCCATATTGACTCGCGGCATGGCATCCGCCTGCGCCACCCAATGGTGCGCCAGAAGCGGACCCGCCATGTATTTGACCACTCGCTCATGGGCAAAATACAAAGGCGGTGTGCGAAGTTCAATATGCACCACATGCGCTCATATTAGATGTGGAGTCGCTCGCCACACGGATGCTACTGCGCATACTAGGACGCCACCTGGTCATGCGCCATCCATACTCTTGCGCATATGTGCGGGTGTGGCACACCCTTTAGTCCCCACTAGTGTTTGCCTTGAAGAAAACAAATTATAAGGAGTGCTCCTCCTTATATACCACTTTGAGTTTTGTCATCCCACCTATCTGGGACAAGTTGACAAAAACTAATCCATTTTATTCATCTTTGTTTGTTCCAAACATACAACTTCAAGCATCGATATCTCATTCATCTCAGCTCTATTTGGACATAGTTTGAACACAAACCATAAATAATTATTTATACAACACATATATAAATATTATTGATGTCCAAAATATTTAGTGAAAAACTCATTTTCACTAAAATTTCCAACAATCCCCCACATGAATGGAGATCGATTAAAACACACAAAATTCCCCGATGAAAACTCGACAGTCGAGTATTGCAGGATAGGTAGGTGTAGCCTTTGAACCTTCCTTTGTGAAGCATACTTAGCCTACTAGGGTTTTGTAGACGTGATGTCCTTGAACAACCCCCCATTTGTGTAAACGACAATATACATTCACACAATACTTTCCCTAGCCGGGCCATCTCCTCATGTATGTCTCCAATAATGGTCATGGAGCACTTTCCTGGTTCTGCAGGAGCTCTAGGAATTATGCCCTAATTCCATTCGAAGCGACCACACTTCTCTCCAACATAGGTGATTTCCCTTTAAATCATTAAAAGCATTATGGTTTACTATGATTTACACAAATCATAAAACCACATATTATGCTTAACCTCACAACAATGTCACTGAATATTATAGGAATGGACTAGGACGTATTTAAACACCCTTTTATAGTTTTAGGGGGATATATGAAACATATAAACTAGCTTATATATAAACATATATATTAGCTAAGCCCCCACAGTGACTACCCTTCGATTCATGATTAAGTTGGCCTATTGAACCTAGATCTTGGGATCTCCAGTCAACTAGGTTAGGTTTCCCTCATGTCCCTTTTTCCATGGCTTTAGTCCCATTCCACAACCTGATCTCTTATCAACCCACTGGTTGTTGGATCCAAAATTATCTTTGACTTCGCTAAGTCACCAACGACAATTTAAATTGAGATCAGTTGTTCTAACGTGTTTCTTGACTCGCTAGTCACTTTTGCCTTTTAGTCGATTCATAAGACTTATAACTCATGATCTCAACCTGGATCCAGTTATGTACCTTGTCTTTAGAATGACATGAAACTCAATTCATGGCTAGACACGTTTTCACCATGCCTTTGGTGTGTCATGACTGACATCTTACTAGATTTTGAATCTAACCAATTGGCATTCGAGTCCAATCTACTCGATTGACTCCATATAACCATTGTGTACTCCACTTGGTCATGCGTTTGCAATATATGCAAGTCACCCCCACATTTAAGTGTAATTGGATAGCATCCAAATGGGTTATGAAAGGTTCTCCCTTTCATTTCGAGTTTGAGAAAACTTCTCAACTACCATTTCCACATTCAAATGCAAGTCACCCCCACATTTAAGTGTAATTGGATAACATCCAAATGGGGTGATGAAAGGTTCTCCCTTTCATTTCGAGTTTGAGAAAACTTCTCAACTACCATTTCCACATACCCTAAACGGTTTGTTTCTTAAATGGCCTCCTCCCCCCACATTGCTTGCATTTTAATGAAGTTATATTTATAGTTTTGTTTAGCACAAAATTCTTTTTTGTGTCATCACATATTTTGAATGTTTAAAGTTAATTTAATCTCCGTCGAGCATATAAATTAACAAGTATTAGTCTAGCATGCTTTAGACCACAATACTCTAGCATGTGAACAGAAGATGCATCATTCTGATTCTTCACAGCCTTAAGAGATAACGCACTATCTCTTCCGAACATTCGTTTCTTAGTTTAGACACAATAATGAAATTTTATTTCACCATTCCAAAACCATCGGTTTTAGGATGGTGGTAGAAGCATCTACAAGTCCATCACTATTGTAAATTTTCGTTAATAAATTTGCTAAATTTATTAAAATCATTTACAACAATAACATATATTTCTTTCATATGTTATATTATTTGAAAACTTAGATGTGCATTTCCATGTTGATGCTCTCAACATTAGATGACATATCTTGTTTTCGCGCATTTCATCTCAAACCATGCACCACGTTTCTCACGAACTCGTTATACGTTTAATGTTTTATTTGTGACTTATTACATAAGTCATGATCACAACCCGCTCGTTGTGTCCGTGTAAATTAATTTTTACACTTTGTATCAAAATGTGTATCCTTTTTGACAACTTATTAGTAGTCCAAAATAACGGATACATCAATGATATCTAAACATCAAATCCCAAAGTGTTATTATTTTCAACACACTTTAGAACGAAATAAACGCAATTACATCGTTCTGTCGTGTTTTGAGGTACTCCCTCATTGGAACGCGTATAACTTGTTTCGTCTTGAAACTCTAAACTTGAATAATCACAAGTTGTCCAAAATATAAAGTTGTTTACAATTAACTACTCGCAAGCAGTTGAGCAACTTATTATATTTATAACAACATCGAGTTGTTTTTCCACCAAATAGTCTCTCCAAGACTATTATATGGTTCAAGACTTTATACTTTGCAAAGACATGTTTTATTCGTTCAAAACATTTCTCGTTTTTGCAAGTGTTTTAATATTAAACTATATATTTATGTTTTGATTACAAATCAAGACAATAAACCTTATAATAGTTTAATAAATAAAACAATTTCAAACTTGCTCGTTTGAAAATAAAACTAATACACATCGTTTTAATAAATGGTTTATCATTTTCAAACCATTTCTAACCGCTGTTAGATAATAACGATTATCAATCGTTAAAATGAGTGGTTTGTATGAAAACCAATTCTAATATGCTAATTAGAATTTAAATGTTTAACAAACATTCAAAATATTCGGTTTTATAAAGTAAACCGCTTCTAATGCGCTCGTTAGAAATAAAACGAATACATTTATTCACTTTTGGTTTACTTAAATGAACGTTTTCTAACACGCTCGTTAGAAATGAACACACATCTTTTCTAACACGCTCGTTAGAAAAAATATAAAACGATTACAAATCAATTTAAATAGTTTATCATAGTTAACCCGGTTCTAACCCGCTCGTTAGAAATTAACGATTGCAAATCGTTATAAGATAAACTAATTCTAATACGCCCATTAGAAAATTGAACGATTATTTATTTCCATATGCCGTTTTGGTTTATATAAAATAAACGTTTTCTAACCCGCTTGTTACAAATAAATAATTGACAAAGTCGTTAAATCGTTTCTAACACGCTCGTTAGAAAATAAACAACTATCGGACTCTTTAAATCGTATCTAACACGCTCGTTAAAAGTAATCGATTAAAAAATTTGTTTCGAAGTTTATAAAAAATATAAACTATTTCTAACACGCTCATTAGAAATAAACAAATAAAAATCATCTAAAGGTATGTGAAAAAAAAAATCCGTTTCTAACTCGCTCGTTAGAAATTAAATAGTTTAGACGAAACCGTTACAAGGTTTATTATCCAAAATAATTGTCTCCAACACGCTCCTCGGTAATTATTTGAATAATAATATATTCTAACACGCTCGTTAGAAAATCTAATCGTCTTTTAACAAGTTAGTTTTACACAATCATCGTATCAAACACGCTCATTAGATATAAAAGATGATATTAAAACTTATCATTCTATACAATTCTAACACGCTCGTTAGATATATAAAAAGTTTTAACAACGTTTCTAACACGCTCGTTAGAAGATATTAAAACTAGTTATTTAAAAAAAAAAACTATTTTCTAATATGCTAATTAGAAAATAAATATATAACAAGACTTTTAAAACCAAATTAATCTCTCAATTATGGTTACTAAAAGCTTATAATAAATAAATTAAACGTTACAAACATTTAATTTGAGAGGGGTTACAAAATAAAATTTTCTAATACGCTCATTAGAAGATTTAGTATTTCAAAAACCTATTGAAATACATATTATTTTGTATATGTTCGGTTTTATCTAAACACGAACAAAAACCATGAACTCCAAAACTTGAATCAAAAGGTCGTTTTGCAACCCGGTATTCGGATTAAAGATTGTACACCAATCATAAAATTAATCCGACTCATTGTACTAAATAAATATTTCCTCAAAAAATATTTACAAGATTTTAACAAAAATCCTATTAAATATTTTAACTTTCGTGAACCTAAATCCTCGTAGAGAAGGGATTTAAGATTGTAGCAACAATCTTCACGAAAGTCTGTTTTAAGATTGTAGGAACTAGGTTCACTTTTTATTAAAAATATTAATAAAATAAATAATAACGAGACTCTCGTTATTTGTGGGAAATTCTTCTAGTACAATACCGGTTACAAAAATAAATAAACCAATATAAAATACAATTTAATTGTACCAATCTTGATTCAAGCCAACATCTTTGGAAGAACTTCAACCGCACCATCTTGTATGAACCTCCGCTGCAAGAATGAACAAACTGTCGTTGATGGTTTTGGTTGAGGATCGTGTTAGACACGGGGCCCTTAAAACAGATTCCGCGTCTCCTCTCAGACGGTCTGTTTCCAGGATACAACAACCGAAGCAGTAGTTGTACTGCCGGAGATGGCTCTCGCGCCCGAGATTACACCGGGTATAATTTGGTGTTATGGAAAAAGATGAAGTTGATAAAAGATCATTTAGAGAGTGCTCCTCTCTAAAATTTCCATGGAACAAACGACCTCTATTTTATGTGTATTTCTTTTCTTCTTTTTTAGATTTTCTAGAATGAACCATCATTCTCTTTTTATACTCACACATATAAAGAAGCCATTAAACCTCAATTATTATCGTCATGAATTAGACAATTAATTCTATAATAAACAAGGTTTAATATCATTTTAATGGATTTAAGTGGTAGTCAAAGCTGTCATGTAACTGACGGAGACTGGGTTGACTGTGTGTGACCCGCCCGCAGACAAGTCGCATGCTACGCAGTCTTCGCGCCACACGTGAGACACCCACCACGTGTAGCGCCATGCGCCGCCTGGAGTTGTACTGTCGCGCCATATCGACACGCGGCATGGCATCCGCCTGCGCCACCCAATGGTGCGCCATAAGCGGACCCGCCATGTATTTGACCACTCGCTCATGGGCAAAATACAAAGGCGGTGTGCGAAGTTCAATATGCACCACATGCGCTCATATTAGATGTGGAGTCGCTCGCCACACGGATGCTACTGCGCATACCAGGACGCCACCTGGTCATGCGCCATCCATACTCTTGCGCATATGTGCGGGTGTGGCGCACCCTTTGGTCCCCACTAGTGTTTGCCTTGAAGGAAACAAATTATAAGGAGTGCTCCTCCTTATATACCACTTTGAGTTTTGTCATCCCACCTATCCGGGACAAGTTGACAAAAACTAATCCATTTTATTCATCTTTGTTTGTTCCAAACATACAACTTCAAGCATCGATATCTCATTCATCTCAGCTCTATTTGGACATAGTTTGAACACAAACCATAAATAATTATTTATACAACACATATATAAATATTATTGATGTCCAAAATATTTAGTGAAAAACTCATTTTCACTAAAATTTCCAACAGAGTTTGACTTAAAAAATAATAAAACATAATTTTTATGACTATCATATTAAATAATGAATATCATTTTCACGTATTTTGTTATAAATATTAGTAAATTTAGGTTATGAGACATATATTTAATTTCCGAAAACTAATTTCTTTATAATTTAACATGTCCGAGTACTCCCGAATACTCTCCGCCTATGCCGAGTACTCTCAACTCTCCGGTCGACCGACTAGGGAGCGCCTAACGACTTTTACAACCATGGTCTTAACCATTCAGACTCTGTATAGTGGTTAACCATTCAAAGGAAAATGTCTGAACTATTCAAACATCTGCTTGTGAAACAAACAGTCTAAACCATTAAGTACTGAACCAGTAAGAGATCTGAACAATTAAGAGCCTCATTAAGAAGTAAACAAACAGCCCCTTACTCTAATTCTAATTACAAATGTTAAAAATTAAACTATAGCAATATATAGTAACTATATTTTAATTAAACCCGCCTACTAACTTATTTGACGAGCTTTATTGTTATCTATGAAATTTGCTCATTTGACTTGTCAAACAATAAAAGCAAAACTTACATAGACTCGTTTTATAGAATGCAAAATATCTCTTAAGCATAAAAAAAGAGAGAAAATTACCTATTTTCAGTGTCATTGATGACCCATCCAGAGAGGTTGCCTGCCTTTTCCAGAGCTTTTCTCCATGATTCAACTTTTTGCTTATTTTTCCTCTCATGTTTGGAAAAAAGCCTTTCTATATTTCCCATTTTGTTTTCTCACATCCGATGGATCCACGTGATAAAATACGGGCATCACGATTTGCCCTCTTGTGTCCACGCACTCCATAATATGTGCAAGCTCGTCCAAGCACCAAGATGAATCTGCATAGTCTTTAGAGAATACAACAAGGGCGATGCGTGATTCTTGGATGGCCTTCAAGAGGGCTGGACCGATTCGCTCTCCCCGAGGAAGTGTTTCATCATCCTTGTATGTTTGGATTCCTTGTTGTACAAGATCCTTGTAGAGATGATCCACAAAGTTCCTACGGGTGTCTTCTCCTCTAAAACTCAGAAATACATCATAATTCCATGATTGAGAAATAGAGACAGGATTTGAGTGAGAAGAGGAGGAGGATGAAGATGCCATTGATCTGTAGATCAGAATTCGTTTGCAATTAGTATAAAAGCAAGAGTATGAATCTGCCATTAAAACTTTACTATTTTTTTTTCTTTCAAAAAGGCATAAGAGTAATAATAAATCAACTAACAGTTAAAAAATTGATGATACTGCACCTTCTTTGCACGTCTTCTTCTTCGGAAGACATTGGGGTGTGTTGTTGACGGTGATCGGAGGAGCCTCTGAAGAAAACGGAAACCATGTAGTAGACGGTGACACTGGTGGCGAAGAGAGTAAATAAAGTATTTGGAGAGAGTCCGGTGTTGGCGCTTGTGTTTTCTTTGAGAGTCTCCATAAATTCAACAGCCATTGTTCATGATTATTGTGATGGTCTTGTGGTTCTGGTTCAGGTTCAGCTTCTGGTTCATCTACTAGTGTAGTGTGTGTATGTGAGTAAATACATATAGACATTATTATTGTTTAGGTAGGTAAAAACCTTATCCCTATCAAGTACTTTTACACAATATATGTGGATGATATTAGTCCAAGGTTCTTGGATCCCTTTATCTTTCTTTCACCTTTGTTGACCAACTATTATTAGACTGCCCCGAGGCCCCCGACGCTTCTTGTTTGGGGGTTGCACTTGATGATGTGGAGGATGCATTTGTAAAGGAAGCATTGGGGTAGGTGGCATTTAAGGGGGATTGCATGTAGGGAAGTGCACCTACATGCAGGAGAGAGAAGGTGAAGGTGGGCCCTTTAAGATGAGTCTTATGTGATTTTTTTAGAAAAATAAAATGGTGATGTGAAAGAGAGAGGATGCATGTGGGAATGATGGGTTGGAGTTAAAAAGAGGAGAGAGAATGCATGTGGGAAGAATGAGTTAAAAGCTGATTTAGTAGTGATGACTAGGATGCATGTAGTAAATGCAAGTCGTTGCATTGCGGACAGTCTTAGACTAAAGGGTATGGGGTCCGGCTTAGGCCCGGCCTGGCCCGGCGCCGGTCCCCCACACCGCCCCCTCATGCCCGGCGCGTCGTCTCCCTCCTCCACAAGCCTGATTCGACGGGCCTCTCTTCTCTCTCCTCACACACACACACACCTATACATACATACATACATACATATATATATATATATATATATATATATATATAAAGGGGTTCATCTCCCACCCCCTAGGCCATCCCCTTCAAGCCCCGCTTACGTGGCGGTGACGTGACGGCCCATCCCCTTAGAGATGAGGCTCTCCATACCCTCCGGTCTTATATCTCAAAATGCTCCTTGTTTTATTTTTATCACAAAAAGCTTATCACATGTTTAAAACTGAGTCGTTGACAAGCTAAACCAACTCATAAACTACTCGAGATCATTAAAAAATAAGATTGTTTTAGTAATGAAGCTCGAGAGCCATCTCACAAGCCTAAATAAGTTTATTTCATCTTTTCTTTATATACTAAATGTGTGTGTATATATATTTACATAAATATAACTTTTATTTATAAAACTAGTGAGTTCAGTGGCGGACCTACCCTTTGGCCAGGGTGGACGGCCGCCCCCATTGAAAAAAAAAAAATTTAGTGTATATTTTAGGCAAAAAATCCGACCGCACCCCTTGAAATTATGGTTGAACACCTCATCCGCACCCCTAGCAAATAATTATTTTTGGGTCTGCCACTGAGTGAGTTATCACCCGCGCTCTGCGCTGGGTTCGGTACGTAGAAAAAAATGTAAAACGCAATCTTAACCATAAAAAAAACCATATCACGATGGTATATTTAAAAATCATGAAAAAGTTATGTCATTGTATACGAACGCATGTTATTCGAACAAAATTCACCCTAAAATACATAAAAAGATAAATATGACGGTCGTGCATTACAGGGAGTCGGTTTAAATGTAGATAAAAAACGCGTCGCAATGGTGTATTTAGAGAGGAGTGTGGAGCGGCGACTGATTTAAAAAAACGTTTAACACAATTGGTAGGTTAAAAAAACAACGTTACGAATATTTATAACAAAAAACACATCCCAATAGTGTATTTAGAGATGACTAGCGTCAAGAAGTTAAAAAACCGAATGATTTATAAAAACATTTAAAGCAACCGGTTGGTTTAGAAACAACATTACGAAAATTCACGTCGAAACTTAGATAAAAATAACTTGTGTGGAGCGTTGATATAAAAACGGAACACTTTAAAATATGTAACAGGAAATTTGTTAAAAACTCAAAGGATAACTTTATTAAAGTTCAAGGTTGTAGTTTAAATCGTTTAAAGAATAAGATTGAAAAATATAACTTTATTAAGGTTTGGGAGACCGGACGTTAAACATAATTAAGACCAGAGACTGTAAACAAAATTATTCACTGAAAACAAAATCTATTAATACCAACAGTGAGTACTATTCATAAGCACCCATGATTGTGGGTGGTGGTGTAGTGAGTTTAGTTTTTAGGTTATTGGACACTTGTCACTCTATAAAGCCTTCTTACACTTCTTACAATTAAAAGCCTTTGTAGATTAACTTAACCCTTAAGTTTACCAAATAACATTTTGATTTCTTTTCAGTTTTGAACTTTTTAAAACTTGTTTATCAGTTTCACAAAAAAGAAAATGAATTTGTGAACGCTCCTAAGGGTTGTGTCCCCATTAGTACGTCCATCACACTTGTTTCCTATCAACGACTTTATCACAAAATGTGGATAAAATTAGTCAAGGGTCTTTGGATTCCTTTTATTGGGAAAATCACGAAAATAGCCAAGTCAACGCCGTTATTTCAAATTTAGCCAAGTGACACCCCTCTCCGAGCCGTTTCAGAATCCTGAAACGGCACAAGATTCCCCTTTAACGGCCAGCCAACCCTTGATAGCCACGTGTCCGACAACGCCTGTAACGGCTTGAGGTTGCTTCATTAGACGCCACGTGGCCGACATTGTGGAAAGATCTTAGCCAAGCCGTTACAGTCGGCTGACGTTGAAAGATCTTAGCCGAGTTCTTTCCACGATCCAAGTCGTGTACTTAGGATCCTGCCGAGCCGTTACCCGTACACACGTGGACCCGAGTTCTGCATGCCAAGCCGGTTCAGCTGACTCCGAGCCGGTTCGTTTAACTGTCCAAGCCGTCTCAACTGCTTCGAGCCGGTACAGCTGCTCCGAGCCGTTTCAAGCTGTGGTTCGAGCCGGTTCAACGTGTCCGAGCCGTTTCATTGGATTATTTTATTGATTTATATTTTGGTATATATTTGTCTGATTTATATTTAGCTTTTGTAAGGAACTTACCAACTTAGAATTATGAAGATTCGTTTGGTTGTATACACAGGCGGAAAGTGGGAAATCGTTAACGGAAAGTTGGAGTATGTTGTTGATGCTGATTCAAGTAGACGTGGTTTAGAAGTTGAACCCAACCTTTCATACACTGCTTTTCTAAGTAAAGTGTCAAACATGTGTAGTTCTACAAACATTACGAAGTTATCGTATCGTTTGTCTTCCTTTAGTGATCCAATCGATATAATAAACGATGATGATGTTGTAATGTTTTATAATTTTGCTATGGAAAATATTTTTGAAATTTATAAATTATATGTCGTTGAAGGGTTTTGTGCTGGGTCATCTAGTTTTTCACCTCCAAAAAAATTTACAGTTCCTGATTTGAATCTATATACTGATGAAGAAAATTATGATGTTTTAAACGACTACCAGCCAACTCCTGATAATTCATTTGAAAATTGTTTGCCATCTTCATCAATTACTTTTGAACAAGGGCACGTATTTAATAACAAAGAAGACATGAAACTTGAGTTGGGAAAAAAATGTTTGTTAGAACGCTTTGAGTTTAAAGTAGATAGATCTTCTAAAACACGGTACGAATTGTCATGTTTGGTGGACGGATGCGTTTGGCGTTTTCGTGCATACAGTTTTGGGGATAGTGGGGTGTTTTTTGTTAAGAGTTTTAACGATAAACACACATGCTCGAAGACGCTAACGTACGCACATCTTCGTCAGGCAAACCCAAAGGTTGTTGCTTACTATTTAAAAGAACCTTTAAAAGACAGTGGTAGAATATATCGTTGTAATGAAATAGTGAAAGGTTTTAGACAAAGATTTCAAGTTGAGATAACCACTAGTCAAGCTTGGCGTGGGAAAAGTCTGGCGCTAGAGGTTTTACAAGGAACAAGCAGAAATTCGTTTGCAGAACTACCATTTTACTGTTACAATCTAGAGCGGGTAAATCCAGGTTCTGTCACTCATATCAAGACTGATGACGAACGTCGGTTTGAAATGGTCTTTGTCGCGATTGGTGCTGCGGTAAGTTACAGCAGTCTCTGTTTTTTTTTCGTCAAAATACATCTTGTTGACGTTTTTTAAATAATTTTGTTTCAGATTCATACCTTTATCCGTAATCTAAGACCGGTGGTGATCATTGATGCTGCACACCTAAAGGGTGAATTTAAAGGGACGTTATTTTTAGCAATTGGGATGGATGGAAACAACCAAATTTTACCAATTTCCTATGGAATAGGAAAATCAGAGGATGGTGAATCTTGGACATGGTTTCTGTCTAAGCTTAAACAATGTATCGGTGAAATACCTGATATGACAAGCTGTGGTGGAAGACATGCAAATCCTACCGATTGTCTGATTTTAATGAGTCATTCGATGCTCTTTGTCTTGCCGTTCCTAGGGTACGTCGCACTCTAACAAGTATTGGGTTTGGTAGATGGGCAAGGGCGCATTGCCCAGGCAATCGATATCATTATATGACATCTAACAGCGCGGAGTCTATTAACGCTTTATCTAGACACTCGCATAAAAAGCCGGTAACGCAACTCTTAAAGTTCTTCTGGCAATCTGTACAGAAATGGTTTTACGATCGCCGCTTGCAAGGTATTTATGAAAAACATTTACTTACACAATGGGCACAGAAGAAAATTTTTAAAAAAATTGAAGGGTCTAGAAGCTGGACAGTTGCTGGGATTGGGTTAAACAGTTATTCTGTCACAGACAGTGGAAAGGGGGTTTAGTTGACTTTGTTAATGGAAGCTGTAGTTACCGAGTTTGGCAGGTTTCTGGTTTACCGTGCGGGCATGTTATTGCCGTGTCAAAATTTGTAGGTGAAACCGATTGCAGTAAGTATTGCTTCCCGTGTTACTCAAACGAAGTCTATAAAAAAACTTATGAAGAAGCGATTAATCCTCTTCCTCATAGATCTGAATGGGAGACTCCAGAAGACCTTATCAATCTTCAACCGCCGCATATGACAAAACGCCAGGCCGGTCGTCCTTGAGAAAACCACCGTATCTTATCCCGCGGGGAAGAACCTATTCCCCTGTATTGTTCCCGGTGTAACTCCTACGGTCATCATCGGGATGTCTGTCGGCAGCCCATGCCGTCAGAAATTCGTACTCGCAAAGGCCCAGACAAAGGGAAAGGGAAACAAACTGATGATACTTTAATTTGGGAGACTTTTAATACACAATCTCCGTCTAATTATATGTATCCGTCTTTTAACTTGGGAGACTTTTAATACTTTAATTTATTTTGTGTATTTCAATTTCTCAAATAACGTAGTAAGTCTATTTAGTTTCAAATAATTAATATTGAAAATCATTTCATTACAATATGTTATTATTTTTTATTATATTACATGCATACATAGAACCATTAAACTTTAACAGGTGTGCCGCTCGTGATCTGGGCACTTATTCAGTTTCCGATGCTGCTTTCTGGGGGCAGGTTTTCAACTACTTTTGCATTCACCTACAAGAGACGTCCCGGAGTGTCGATGCCTTGACGACTCGTCTTGCTTTTCTACGCTTTAAATGTAACCGTTTTTTAGGAAGGTGCAAACTTGTTAAAAAAAATAATCCGAACATGGAAGAACAAGAGGTCGTTGAAGAGGCCCTGCTCGACTACGCAATACTTTACGACGAGGACTTTGAACACCTTTCAGTGTTTGAAACTTTAAAAATTTATCTGTAATTCACGAAATGAATTTTTAATATTTAGCTTGTATGGTGCAACTTATTGTATGTTTTTTAACCGTTTGTCTATGTGAACCGTGAATTTAGTTTTTTAACTCTTTTTAACCGTTAATTAGTTATTAATAATCAAATTCACTAAGTTAGTTCAAAGACCTTATATAAAGACTATCTAGGTTAATAAAATCCAGTTAGATCAGTTAGTAAACTTATGAAACTTCAGGGGACTAAACTAAAAATTTTACAAAAAACGGATAAAAAGGGGGGTTCTTCTTTAAAGAACCGGCCCCTTCGAACGCGCGAACTTCATATGAAACTATAACGTCTTAACCAGTTTATCCCCCTAATAGGAGCTGTTAGAACTCTTACTTAATTACTTTTATACACTCGTTTGGATGGCCCAATATAAACATGTTTGGACGGCCCAAACAGTTTAAAATTATTAAATGTGAACCGCCCAAATTAATATTATAATTAATTAAACTTTTAATTTATACAACGTTTTATTTTAATTAATAAAATTTATAAATTAATATTATAATTAATTAAACTAATTAATAAAGTTAAATAAAAATAGTTAAATAATAAAATTAATTTGATAAAATAGTTAATTGATAAAATTAATTTTCTACCCGTTAATATAAACATGTTTGGACGGCCCAACAGGAGCTGTTAAATTACAGCCTTTAACGGCCCAACAGGAAGGAGCTGTAAAATTATTAAAAGTGGACGGCCCAAATCGTTTGTTAACGGACATAAATAAAATAAAATTTATAATACTTGGGCCTGTTTTATTTTGTAATATAGTAGATTTATTTTTTTTTGTTATGGAGACAAAAAAAATTTTTATATATATATAGCAAACATAAACATTAAACATAACTTAAAAAAAGTTAACAAAACATAATTAAAAAAAATATATCTAAAACCAAATCCTAATTGCCTCCCACTCGGAGATGTTCTTGAATTCATGACCCTCGTCATGACGGTAATTGATCAGTGCCACCTCCTTCTGGTCATCCTCAACCAGGTCCGGCATTTCTCTCTCGACCTTCTTGAAATAGCTGTCAAACCGCTCACACTCCAACCGCAGCACACGAAAGCGGGATGATAAGGAGTCCACGGTCCGGTTATGGTCCGGACCACAAAGCTGCCCAAAGATCTGTTGAACCTTAACCCACAGCCCCCCCTGTCCACGTCTTGGGGGATCGGTCATCGCCTCTTCCCATGCTTCGCACAATGCGATGTCGTCGACGTCGGTCCAGGTAGTTGCCATTCGTTGACGGAGTCGGAG
Source organism: Helianthus tuberosus (assembly GCA_030545235.1). NCBI lineage: Eukaryota > Viridiplantae > Streptophyta > Magnoliopsida > Asterales > Asteraceae > Helianthus > Helianthus tuberosus. The sequence continues at coordinate 2,498,885 of JARYGA010046105.1, forward strand.
AAAAATCTTTTGAAAACGGTGGGTTCTTAATATTGCAGATGGCGTGGTTTGTTGAACGTGTTGAGGGTATTTATAAGGAGGAGAAAACGTGGGAACTTGGAACCGCAATGGTTATATTTTAATAATAAACGCCGTTTAAGTTTTTTGAATATAATTTGTTTTTTGTTTTTTTTTTTTGTGGGAACTTGGAACGGCCCAAACAAATTTTAAATTATTTAAAATGAACGGCCCAAACACATAAACAGCCCAAACAAGATTTAAAATTATTTGCTAGGTAATTTACTGGACTATTATATAATACAAATTACATAAAAGATATAACATGTAAAAATACAAACATAACTTCGCCAAACCGTTGAAACGGCTAATAAAGTGATTCAATTTCATCCACAGAATTTATGATAACCGCTGAAACGGCTAGTAGAGAAAAAATATCGGTCTCCAAGCAAGCAGTCTTCAGATAACAACATAACTTCGCCAAACCGCTGCTTCTGAATCGGCAGATAACCGAGAGGAAATTGAAAGTTAGGAGTGATTCAAATCTCTTCTTCGGAAAATCGAGTCAAAACGCTTGTAGCAATGATAAAGATGCGTCTTTTGCTCGATAGTTCCATCCACACTCACTGGGTAAGTAGAGGTGGAATTTCTGAAGAGAAACACACTCCAATATGAGAAACAATATCAAAAGCTAATTTGATAACTAAAGCCCATGAACAAGTCTTTTACACTATCAGATACGTGAGATTTCATAAATATTTCTTGGCGGTGATAGACGAAAGCATCTATGACAATCAAATGAACAAAGCAAGATAACATTTTCTATGAGATTTAAGTGTGGTAGAGGCATTCGTTTAACAAGCATTCACAAAAAAAAAATACAAGTGGGTAAATATATAGTGGGAACAGACGGTCAAACGGCTCGAACAGGCTTTGAACCGGCTCGAAGTATAGGTTGAACCGGCGTTAGACAGCTGTACCGGCTCGGGGTCCGTTGAACCGGCATTAGAACGTTGAACCGGCTCGAACCACAGCTTGAAACGGCTCGGAGCAGCTGTACCGGCTCGGAGCCAGGTGTACCGGCTCGGAGCAGTTGAGACGGCTTGGACAGTTAAACGAACCGGCTCGGAGTCAGCTGAACCGGCTTGGCATGCAGAACTGGGGTCCACGTGTGTACGGGTAACGGCTCGGCTGGAACCTAAGTACACGGCTTGGCTCGTGGAAAGAACTCGGCTAAGATCTTTCAACGTCAGCCGACTGTAACGGCTTGGCTAAGATCTTTCCACAATGTCGGCCACGTGGCGTCTAATGAAGCAACCTCAAGCCGTTACAGGCTTTGTCGGACACGTGGCTATCAAGGGTTGGCTGGCCGTTAAAGGGGAATCTTGTGCCGTTTCAGGATGCTGAAACGGCTCGGAGAGGGGTGTCACTTGGCTAAAATTGAAATAACGGCGTTGACTTGGCTATTTTCGTGATTTTCCCTTCCTTTTATCTATTCTTTGTTGACCGACTATTTTTATTATAAAACGCTCCCGTTATATAACTTATTCTTTATTTCTCAAATTATATTTAACTAGAAGTAGCCCCTCGTGCGTTGTGACGGGTTCTACAAGTTTTGTAAACCGTAACGAATAGCATCAATGTCACAACACTCCAAGCTATCACCAAAAGTTTAAAAACTCGTAAGGGACGTGAGATTGTCAAATGAGCATTTTAATAGTTCACCTAATTTGTTTTGGAAATAAATCTCGTATACGGTGGTAAAAGATGATTATTTGACTTTGTCATCTGGTGTAACACTATTTGGGGAATGAGCATGCATATTATTTAGTTACTATCATTATTAACAAACAATAAATTAGAAATATCACATCATTAACAAACAACAAATTCGATATAAATTGGATGCCAACCTACACTTGTCAGTGCATTTCTTCATTTATGCTCAAAAGTCTAAAAAAGTTTTCATACGAAATAGGCATGAAATCTGACATAATAAAAAAATTTCACAGTTGTCGGTGCATGGCTACAGACCACAACTACCAACACCATCACAACTACAACCACCACAACCATGGCTAACACCATCGTCAACAAAACAACCACAAACATCATCAAACAACCCAGCCACCACCATCAAGAAAACCAGTTAATTAAAGTCGAGAAGAACAAAGGAAAAAAACGAAAAAAAAGAGGCTCAGATTCAAACATCCTCATCGCCATCATAAAGATAGCAAGGTTCAGTGCCGCTACGGCTACAACCGGAGTTGCCATGCCAAGTAGCGGCCACCATCATCACCTGCTAGAACACTTGCACGCAACAACTTTCCAAAGCGGGTTCATCACCAACAGCCGAGGCTTCACCGATCCACTTTATCACCACCCGAATATGAGAGAGAGCCATGATGGTTTCTAAGAAAACCAACATAGAAGTTGTAAAACAATGAGTACAATCGACAATGATGTAATGTTGCTAAATGCTACAACAACCGGTATCACCCGGTTCATAACCACCGTACAAAAGCCTAAACGACCTCAAATACATCATAAATAACCGAATCATAAATAACCAAAAACACTTCAGCATTACCACGCATTTGGTATAAAGTATACCACCCCATAAACCAACTTATAAAAGTATACAACCCCATTATTCCTAAAAAAATCTTAGTTATTTCCTTTTTTAAGTAAAAAAATATATATATTTATTCATCAACTTTCTCATACTGTGCAGTCTTATCTTCATAATTTTCATTTAAAAACAGTCTCTTCTTATTTCTTTTATCCAACACAATCAAAATCAAACCAAAGCAAAAACAAAAAAAATCAAAAATAAAAATGAGAAGAGAAAATGTTTTAGAATAATTAGGTTCAAGTGAGCTTGCCCATCATCATCACCACACCTTTGTTTATCTCAGATGATTTTCCATCATCCTCATCGACTTGGTAACCAAAAAAGACCTTAGACGAACCAGCGCCATCATCAACGGCTCGACAAGAGTTATTCGACACGAAAAGAACAAATGGCCAAAACAATTAGGGCTCAAGAACAGCTACCATGATCGAACGGATTTCACATCGGCTTAGACAACAATAATTTATAGCCACCGGAACATGGATGGATGTGTTTTTTAGGCGATCCGCTACCGATTGATGTCCCTTGCCACACGGCAGGGGTATACCGTCAGACAAGGCGTGGGAAGGGACGGGGTGGGAGGGGTGTGGGTAGAGTCACGACGTGGAAGATGGTTGCGGTGGCGGGTCCCATGCTTGGCAACTAATAAAGCTCTTTCTTCCTTTTTTTAACTTTTTGATATTTTGTGAAAGGGGTGAAACCATAGTAGATGTTATTGGAAGAAAGTCAAGGAGAATGAGGTTGTGATGTGTCGGTAAAATTTGAAATTTTTGATATTTCGTGAAAAGGGTGAAACCATAGTAGATGGTACTCGAAGAAAGTCAAGGAGAATGAGGTTGTGATGTGTCGGTAAAATAGCAACTACTTTATGATGTGGTAGTAATGTGAAGTTGAAGAAACACCAGATCTAAATGACCGGAATCAATCTAGATCTGAGGGTAAGGTTTCTGCATCGAATGGTTAATCCCCTCGTCGATGACTGCTGGATAGTACTTCCACGGAATCACTGCAAAACAGACAACGCCGTTAGTCTCGCCACGGAGAGAATGGGGGTTCTCTCTGTGACAACCATCTGGCGTGAGAATAAGTACGGCTGCAAACGAACCAAACGTTCGGCGAACAGTTCGTGAACCGTTTGGCGGGAAGTTCGTTTGTGTTCGTTCGTTTACTTAACAAACGAACACGAACAAGAAATTTCGTTCGTTTAGTTAAATGAACAAACATGAACAGAGGTCGTGTTCGTTTGTTTATGTTCGTGAACGTTCGGTAACGTGTTCGTTTGTGTTCGATACTTTATTAGTGTTTTTAGATTTTATATTTAATTAAATAGTTCAAAATTCCAACAAATTAAATATCTAATAAGTGTCGGTGTATTATATATTCTATTCATGAATGATTGTTTATGTTCGTTTGTTTCCATTTGTGTTCATGAAGATTAGTTTGTGCTCATTTGTGTTCGTCAATGTTTGTTGCCTAATATTAACAAACAAACACAAACGAACACGAACAAATTCATTTCCTTAACAAACGAACACGAACATAAAATCTCGTTCGATAAGTGTTCGTGAACGGTTCGCGAACACATATATTTCTTAACAACCGAACACGAACAAGGTCTTGTTCGTGTTCGTTTGGTTCGTTTGCAGCCCTAAGTACAGTGACCCGAAGAAGATGAAGTAGTAAGAGTGAAAGTAAGTGAAAGTGAATGAAAGACTTGTACCTGAATTCTCTTATTTATAGCCGAAGATTTTGGCGCTCAAAATATAACGGAGAAGTTAACGGAATCTTCTTTTCTGTTTGCGGTTATCTCCCCATCCATGCACACGGATCGTGAGTTGATCAATGACTGGGGAGGTGCCACGTGGAAAGTGACTTAACCTAGATCTGCATGTAATTTGTGCCATCATCGTGAATTTAGATGAATGCTCTAGATGCTGCCACGTCATATTCAGTTATAACCAAATGAGGCCATGCACGATGGCCATTTAATGCTTCTAGAAGATCTACAGCTGTGAGCGTTTGATCAATTGCCACGTGTCCAGTTTGTTATACCAGAAAAGATTCCCTTTGCTTAACTCTTTATTCCTTCATGCGCGCGGATAACTTTGAGACTTGTCCTTAGTCGTTACATCTTTCAAGCTTAACTGTGCCCTTGCGCGGCCCGCGCATGGGTGGTAAATGAATATTTACCTTCACTTATCTCCGGCGCATGATTATTAAGGATTGATCCTCCAAGACCTGTTTTAGACCAACTGCGCGGGGCGCGCGAGACCTGCTAAAGATGATCTTGGAGTTTAATAATGGTATGGCCGATTGCGTTGGCGCAAGGTTTTTGGGACCATACCCCTTCAAGTCCCCCCAGTCCAGTGGTGCTCTTATGCGCAACTGGCAAGTACGTGGAGCACTGGACTATAAAAAGTGGAGTGTGCGCTTTTGTTGTTGAGAAGTAAACAAAGTTGCTCGGTGCAGGGTACCAATAAAACTTCTTAAAGAAGATATTTCTTTTCCCTCGAGATAAGGTTTTCATGATTTGAATTTTGAAAAAGCTGACTTGTGACAGGCCAATTGGTGAAAAGTACTATGCAAATGATGATGTCTGATGGTTTGTATGACAGGCTGTTAACAGTGTTAGACGTTAAGCATTAATGGGACGCCGTCAGTCGTGACTGTCACGCGCGCGTGAGGCCTTAGCCGTTTCACCACTCGCCTTGATTATCGTGTTTTCCTAAAAAGGGGTTTTACGATTCCTTAGGTCATTAATTGCGATGGGTATATATACCCCATTGCTTCCTTGTTTCCAAGCATTTGCCTTCAAAAACCCTTCCATCTTCATCGTGTTCTTTGATTCTGCAGTTTTATTTCTCTCCAAAATTACCATGTTTACTAGTGAAAAACCAGAGATTCCGGTAGAAGAAGTGTCTTCGTCTTTGCCACCATTAAAATGGTCTGAGGAGACTTTTAACGGGCTTGTTACTGGTTTTAAGTTCCCACCGAGTTGGGGTGCTAAATACCCTGAAGAAGGTTAGACGGCGGCACAAGCACCGGCCAGTTATATCACTTTATTTTGGGAGTATTTTGCCGACGGTAACTTCTGGTTGCCAGTTACAAAGTTTTTGCTTGAAGTGCTTGGTTATTATCGGTTCCACTTATCACAGTTACACCCGATGGGCATGGTTCGAATACGTCATTTCGAATTCCTTTGCCAATCGATGGGTATCGAACCAATGGTCAATCGATTCTGGGTATTCTATCAACTGCACTGTTCATTGGGATTCTACTCATTCCAGCAACGCTCATTGGCAAAGAAGATTCTGCTTATTCCTCCTAAATTATACCATGACTGGAAGCGAAAGTTCTTCTTCATCAAATTGGATGTGATACCACTGAAGATGGTGTTTTGAGGTGCGGATGAGATTCCTTTAGAGACCTTGGAGGCTCCAGTTGATGAAATATGGTATCAAGACATCAAGGAAATCCCTGCCATCCAACTGCCAGAAAGAGCATTAATTGCTGCGAAGATGAGCTTGTTATGGAAAGCCGATTGTTTTGACAAACCAGTATACATGGAAGAGAAAGCCACTAAGTTATCAAAAACTCTTTCTTATGTTGTATGAAATTACTGTTAACAGTTGTTCTCTTGCAGGGGTTGCCTTGTATGTAGTGGGGTATAAAAGGGAGAAAGGAAAGATGACCGTTGTTCAATTAGAACCCGGTGAGAAGCCAGGGTACCACCAAATTGTGGGAAATTTTGCACTTCCCAAAGATGAAGATCCGCAGGCTCAACCTGCTCCTGGTGTTAGTAAGTACTTTCCCTTAAATGTTTGAGTAATATTGCAATATTACTCATTGCTGGTGTTGCGCTTGGGTAATATTGCAATATGACTTTTATCTTCTTTTTTGTTAGGTGAGTTGATAAATTTAGGCGTAGGCCCTGACTCAAAGAAGAAAATACGCGCAACTCCTGCTGCTATTGTTTCCAAGAAGGCAGATATGACAAAGGCGGATATACCGAAAACGGAAAAGAAGAAAGGTATGCGCCTTTGACGTGATGTCGTGGTCACAATCAAATTTAATCCAATTACTACTAAATAGTTAGTGGTAAGTGGGTATCGACTGGGAGTTTGTGGAATATGTGTTATTTCAAGGTTTATCTAAATTAACTAAATTAAACTAATTGCAATGAAAGTAAAGTTCAAGAGTTGATTTGATTGATTTGAGTTTTAAAACTAAGATTACTATTCTAATTGCAAATTGAAAGTTTTTGGTTGTAAACAATTTAGAGACAAATGACCATCTTTAGTTTCCGGTTTGCTTCGACGTTTATGCTATCATTCCACTAGAAAGAACTACATAGACATAGTTCATGTGTGATTACTTGTTGTGATAAAAGGGAACTAAGTACTCAGATTCCTAGAACATGAGGTTGTTACCCGATGACCAATTAACCCTTACCCAATCCTAATTCTACCCATAATATCTCGATTGCCAACGACACCAAGAACGTATGGTTTCAAATTAGATTAACATAAGAATCAACAATTTACAAACAATCAATCACACACCATAACAAACAATCAAAAAGACAAAGTTTGTTATTCTAGAAATTAGGAAATCAAGCATAAAGTCTAATACAAACCTTCAACCAAAGATAGTCATCAAGAGTTTAGCCACTCATGACTTGAATCATCATCCTCACACAAGTTTCAATGTTCATAACAATTAAAAACACAAACCGAATGATTGGAAATTGTCTTCAAGCACCAAAAAACACTAGAAATCGCCCCTAGAACTGTGTGTAACCGAATAGGAATGATTGGGATTGAAAAGACACCATAAATCCGCATTAAAAGGTGGAAGTTACACATTTACGCAGGTCAGCGCCGTAAGCTACAATGGCCACCGTAGCTTACGGTGGCTTGGAATGGCTTACGGTCGGTTAAAACTGGCTTACGGTGACAATTTTTGTCAGTCGGCGCCGTAAGCTACGCCCCTTGACGTAGCTTACGGCAGGCTTCAACCTGAAAACTTGTTTTCAGCATAACTTTTTCGTTTTAACTCCGTTTTCTTCATCGTTTTCGCCTACGTTCTGGTAATTTCATCCTCTATCATGTGATATTCTTAGTTCTTCGATTCCAAAATTTTATTTTTTTCATTTATTCTCCGTCTTTCAATCTCCAATCCAGTCGCGTCTATTCGAAGCTTTATTTCCCCACTTTTAGGCCCCAAATGTACCTGAAACACAAGCAACCGTAGTTATCTAATTCAAGATAATTACACGGATAAATGTAGGATTAAATTATACTTTATAACGCTTAAGGGTCGTCCTATGGACTACCCATCACATCCCCACACTTAACCGTTGCTTGTCCCAAGCAACATGTTCAACAAAACACAATTTATTCAAGCGATCAAATACGAACCAAGCAACAATTGTCCTCATTTACTAACTTTTTCTTAAACCCGCACATAACACACCCCTCACAATAACTCTCTTATCGGTCGCAAGTAATAACTATCAAAGATACGCTAGATCACACTAAAGGCAAACGGGTAGTTGAACAATAATATGTTTGTACTCAAATCGGTCCTTCACCTAAATAATTTGCTAAACATGCATGCGAATCAAAGGGACTTAAAGGTTGTAACACGGCAAGGAAAATGGGTAGGAAATGGAAATACATATGCGAAGTAGCTAACGATTCAACCCGGTCTTTTATTTCTAACTAAAACAAAACATAAACAACTATATACAAACTATCTTATTCATTTTTTTTTTCATTTTTCATTGCTTTTTCTCTTTTTTTTCTTTTTTTTCATATCTCTTTTTTTCTTTTTTTTTTCTTTCGATTTAACAAACATAACAAACAAGCATATTAGAACAAGATGATTATACTAATAGACCGGGTCAAATACAGGTTAATTTTTTAAGAGAAAGTAGGCACGGGTTAACAAAAGATCGGCTCAAAGCTCAAATGGGCTACTAAAGTCCAAACCCCCGCCCATCTCACTACCATGCTCATATATATAATTTATGAGGTCCAACCCCCCAAATCCCACACTCGCACTCATCATGACAAGGCTACCTAAATGCCCTTATCATTTTCACATTCATGCAAAGCTAAGGCCTCAAACCGCATTCAAGCACAAGTTCTAATGCACCCCCACCCATTGCCACTCTCATCAAAAAAAAATATTTCTAACAATTCAAACAAACAAGTGGCTTAAACTCTCACCAAGAAAAAAAAGAATATCGGTTGCCGATGTGTCATGCGGTTTAATACTCAAATGTTCAATTTTGGACCAATTTTTCGCTTGACTACAAAAATTTTCAAAAATCTCCCCCACCCCACACTTGGGATACATTGACCCCAATGTATGGCTTTGAAAGGAAAGATCGCTCCAAACACAACAAACTCTTTTTTTTCTTTTTATTTATTTATTTTTAATCTAAAAGCAAACAAACTACCAATATTTCCAAGCTAAATAACAAAACAAGACTAAGGATCGAGTACATTGACCTGGTGATGTTTGACACAACAGATGTTGTAGATAATCTGACTTCCTATCACCACCTTCACACAAATATCTGCACATCTAACCCACACTTGAATGTCGCCATGGCCCTGAAACATAGAAAAAAAAAACAGCAATATCAATATAAAACCCCGGGTTGCCTCCCGAGCAACGCTAAGTTTTGAGTCTTCAGCCAGACCATGCCACCCCATTTATGGTGGCTCAAAGAATCAGTTCCTATCACCTCCCCCACAGTAGATTGTCATTGGTTGAAATGCATCCATCAAATGTCCATTCGGTGGATAGTCAACTACATACCTACTCGAACCCTCATACTTCTTTTCACACCCCGGTGGTTTGTTTGTTTTTATTCTTTGATGCACACTTTTCAGATAGTCACTAGACTCTCTACTCTTCTCTTCAATAGATTCATAACTAATCTCCCTAGTATGAACATCAAAGTACAACTTACGGTTCTCTTCGGTCATAGTAATGATCCCGTCTCTACAGTTGATTTGAGCACTCGCCGTATAAAGAAACGGTCGACCTAAAATTACCCTTTGTTGTGATGCCAATTTGGTAAGGGCATAATCTAGGACCAGAAAATCCACCGGGTATTCGAATTCTCCCAACCGAATCATAACATTCTTAACTATTCCCCGTGGACGCCTCCAACATTCATCCGCCAAACTCACCATGGTGTCTGCATCTTGAAGCGGACCAAAATCATACATATCATATATGTCACCTGGTAGCACACTCATACTCGCCCCATAATCCAATAATGCATGGGAAATTTTTAATTTTCCCACTCGGATCGGCACAAGTGGTGCTCCATGCTCCTTGTCCGTTTCAACCTCGGCATCCCTTCCTATACCTGCACTCACTTGACAAGAAGAAGTAAGAAATGTTTCATTATTAGGAACGGTGCTTACCACATTGATATTAATGCTTTTTATGTTCTTGGGATTTGTCACCATGTCATTTTGTAGTTGTCCTTTTGCTTTCTTCAATATCGCCACATCACTCGCAAGTTGACTCATTTGAGTAGTCAACGACTGAATTGCTTTATCACTAATTTCGTCTTTTTGAATGCGAGCATCATCAAGCTGATTCCTTCGTTGCATCTCAATTTGCATCACTTTCAACATCTCCATGACCTCATTTCCACCCGAAGAGCCTTGACCCAAAGAGCATCCATGCACTTGACCCGTTTGATATTGCCTTTGAAATCCTTGGTTTCCTTGGAAGTTCGGGTTGACTTGATTTGAAGGGTTCCCGTACCGAAAATTTGGGTGGTTTCTCAACCCGGGGTGGTAAGTGTTAGAATTCATATTGTAATTTCTACCACCCCCTCCTTGACCTTGCACAACATGAACCTCTTAATATTGCCCTTCACCTCCTTGGCAATTTTCAGCCGCATGTCCTATCTCATTACAAATAGCACAAACATCATAAATTTGGTTAGAAGTTTGAATATTACTGTCACACCCCCAAAATCCACAAGCGGAGTATCACCGCATGGAGGCGTGACTGACCAGGATCAAGCCACCAATCATATTGAACAATGTAATTAAGTAAATAAAACCAAACACAATATAACTGGTGTCCAAAAGAAAGTAACCAACTTTAAGTTAACAGCGGAAGCATAAAATGTAAAACCCAAACATAAGTAATAATTTCATAAAGTTTAAATGTTTAACATGGAACTCAAAAGTCCATGTCCCACAACGACCACTCCTCCCTGTGCAAGCTCCATAAGCACCTATCGACCTGCAAGGCATGTAACAATGAGTCAACAACAAAGTTCAGCGAGTTCATAGTTGGTTGTTTAGTTTTACCAGTTTGTTTTGAAAACCATAAGTTGTTTTGTAAACCACGAGTTTACCAGTATATTTGTTTCCCGATCCATTATCTTTGTTTGCCGATCCATATCCATAATCAGTGGGGGCTTCCCCATTTGAACCACTAGACCGTTACCATATCGAAAACTGACGAAAGTAAGTTGTGCCTTAAGTCAATGTCTATCATTGACTAAGTGCCCAGATCCATTAGTACACGCCTGTCCTACCGGCACGGTGTGAGGCTTGTCAACCCTAATAGCGCTATTAACTAATGACCCGATCGCCATTGGCCCGTCGATTAAGTCGATATAAAAATGAGGGACTTAATGATAGAGTTTTGTCTAGTAAGTTTAAGGTTGTTGTCCTACCCAAGGAGAATACGCACGATTAATATTGGCATCCTACCCATGGAGGATGGCGGTACATATCCTACCCAAGGAGGATATGTAGGTTCCGTTTTTAATTCTTTAACCCATTCCCAACCACCGGGAATCCCATGCCTTAGAAAGTGTGTGAACTCACCTTGGTTTGCTCGGCAGATAAACAAAAAGGTCACTTAAGCTATCTGTGGTCAACCACGTCCTAACATGGTTACCATACAAGTCAGGTTCGTATTCCGGTAATGCACGTAGGGTTTTCTACACGTATACTAACAACTTGCATACAATTATTGATCATGGCATATGTGTATAATCATGGCAGTTAACAATACATATATTATATGTTCAACAGTAACGTATAAAGCCCAAGTGTGCGGCCCAATTACTTGGGCTCGTAACAGGATGCAAGTCCAAACAGAATATATGATCATGTGGTCTCGAGTCGAGACTAGGGATCTCGAGTTGAGACAGTGCGGTCTCGGGTTATAGTCTTAGCATTCTCGAGTCGCAACTAAGGGGCTCGGGTTATACATTTATCACTCGAGACGGGGTGGTCTCGAGTCAGGTCTCGAGTCGCAACACGACCGGCAACCGTGGTCTCGAGTCCTGTTGTTTGTGTGTCGGCGAGATGTGGTATCGAATCAAGACAGTGTGGTCTCGACTCGCAACCCTTGTCGAGATCAGAAGATGTAACAACTTCCTTAATTGCAGCTCCTTAATTCCGTAACAATTGCTAACATGTTTGGCAGTTTCAAATCGGATCAAATCAACAATCATTCAACAATCATGCACCCTAATTATCACCTAATTATGAATAACAACAACAATCATTTAAGCAAAATCAAACCACTTAATCAATTCACTAATCCATTAACATACATTCGGTCCTGGATTCACATAAATCATCACACAATCCCTTCTCCTAGTTCTGGCTAATTCATGTTTCTAATCATTAAACAAACCAGTTTTCATTACACAAGTTAACATTGGAATCAAACATCTAATTCAGATTTATGATCATAAGTTTACCAATATTTCTTCAAACATGCAACCCTAGACATCACGTTACATCACAACATCAAGATCATCTCGAACATCACATTAATACACGGCTGAAACGATTAAGGAACACAAGCCGAAACCAAACTAGAGACTAACCAGAAGTTTGTATGCCAACAAGTGTGTGATTGAGATGGAAGGAGGGTGCCGCGATCCGAAGCTTCGATTGTGATGAGGCTGCCATCGAGTGGAAGAGGGAGAGAAGATGAGAGCTAGGGTTTGGTGTATTTCCTTGTGTTTGTAAATTATGAGAAGCAAAACCCCACTAATGGGTATGTGTATACGTATAAGAGGATAAGGGGGAGTGGGACGAACCCATTCTTGGGCTGCCCTTTGGTCACGAGTTCATAATAGGTAAACATGATTTGGGCCAAGGAAGGTGTGCGGCTTGGATATATGTGTGCAGCCCAAAGGTTTGTGCGGTTGGAGAAGTGTTGTGCAATCAAACATATATACCCACATACAATCACGTAACCATAATTTAACAAGAATCATAACATTCTATTGCAAGCAATCAGACGCATCAATTATTCAAGTAGGGTTCATACAAGTTACATCAAAATACAACGAAAGGTCCTAAAATACGAGTTGTCACATCATCCCCAAGTTGAAAGAAATTTCTTCCTGAAATTTAGCACGTACTCACTGAGGAAGCTAGTTAGGTTGTATGGTTTCCTGGTTCTCCTGGGGTGTCACATCATCCCCCCGTTGGTTTGGAATATCGTCCCGAAATTCCACAGTAGCTTCAGCCTCAGTGGTGGTTGCACTGTTCTCGAACAACTGGGGATACTTGTGTTTCATTTGATCTTCTCATTCCCAGGTGAACTCTGGGCCATGACGGGAGTTCCAACGAACTCGGACAATAGGAATTCTGGTACGCTTGAGAACCTTAACGTCTCGGTCTGTGATCTCTACCGGTTCTTTGACGAATCTCAGCTGATCGTCGATAGTGAGCTCCTTAAGAGGAACTATGAGGGTCTCATCAGACAGTCACTTCTTCAGATTTGACACGTAGAAAACGTTGTGAACTCCACTGAGTTCAGCTGGTAGGTTTAGTTTGTAGGCCAGTTTGCCTATTTTCTCTGTGATTTCGAAAGGTCCAACATATCGTGGGTTGAGTTTGCCTCGTTTACCAAAACGAACAACACCTTTCCAAGGTGAGACTTTAAGTAGCACTCGATCCCCAACTTGGAATTCGAGTGGTTTCCTGCGCTTATTAGCGTAGCTTTTCTGACGGTCACGAGCTGCCGCCATTCGTTGTCGTATCTGAGCAATCTTCTCTGTTGTGTCTACTACAAGTTCTGGGCCAGTGATTTGGCTGTCGCCAACTTCTGCCCAGCAAAGAGGTGATCGGCATTTACGTCCGTACAATGCCTCAAATGGAGCGGCCTGGATACTGGTGTGGTAACTGTTATTATATGAAAATTCCACCAAAGGAGGATGTCGTTCCCAACCGTTACCAAAGTTAATCACACATGCCCTAAGCATGTCTTCAAGGGTTTGGATGGTGCGTTCAGACTGCCCATCCGTCTGCGGGTGATAAGCCGTGCTCATGTCTAATTGAGAGCCAGAGGACTTGTGCATAGCTTGCCATAATTCAGATGTAAAGCGTGAGTCACGATCAGAGATAATGGCGGTTGGCACCCCATGTCTAGCAACCACTTCTCTCAGGTAGACGTCTGCTAGAGTGGAGAACTTATTTGTTTCCCTGATAGCCAAAAAGTGTGCAGACTTAGTCAATCTATCCACTATCACCCAAATAGTGTCATTTTCGCGTTGAGATCTAGGTAGGCCAGTAACGAAATCCATGGAAATTTGCTCCCATTTCCATGTTTGGTATCTCTGGTTGTTGAAGTAGGCCTGATGGTTTCTGGTATTCGATCTTGACTCTCGCACAAGTCAAACATTTACTAACGTAGGTTGCTATGTTGGCCTTCATACTAGGCCACCAGTACGTAGTCTTGAGATCGTGGTACATCTTATCCGAACCAGGATGTACTGAGTAACGAGACTTGTGTGCTTTATCCATCACAAGTTCGCGTAGATTGCCAAATAGTGGAACCCAGATGCGCCCTGTCATGTAATGAGTGCCATCTGCCTTTTGTTCTAACCGTTTCTTCGACCCTCGCAGGGACTCAGCCCTGATGTTCTCTGGTTTCAATGCTTCAACCTGAGCATCGCGTATCTGAGTAGGAAGGCTAGAATGAATGGTAAGTTGTAACGCTCGCACGCGCTTAGGTGTAGTATCCTTTCGACTGAGGGCATCAGCCACAACATTGGCTTTGCCTGGATGGTACTTGATCGCGCATTCGTAGTCATTCAAGAGCTCGACCCATTGGCGTTGTCGCATGTTTAATTCCTTTTGCTTGAAGATATGCTCGAGACTCATGTGATCGGTGTAAATGGTGCACTTGGTACCGTATAGGTAATGCCTCCATATCTTGAGTGCAAAAACAACAGCTCCCAGCTCCAGTTCATGAGTAGTGTAGTTCCTTTCGTGAACTTTAAGTTGGCGCGATGCGTAAGCAATGACCTTGTCACGTTGCATCAACACGCAACCAAGTCCTTGGATGGATGCGTTGCAATAAACCACAAAATCGTCTGTGCCTTCAGGCAACAAGAGGATAGGTGCGCTACAAAGTCTATCCTTTAAGTGCTGAAATGCAGATTCCTGTGCATCACCCCAACGATAGGTGACACCCTTTTGAGTTAGTGAGGTGAGAGGTTGCGCAATCTTGGAGAAATCCTTTATAAACCTTCTGTAGTAGCCCGTCAAACCCAAGAATTGGCGGATCTCTGTTGGTGTACGGGGTGGAGGCCAGTTCCTGATTGAGTCAACCTTGGATGGATCCACATGAATCCGATCCTCGTTTACCACGTGACCTAGGAAATGGACTTCACGAAGCCAAAAGTCGCACTTCGAAAACTTAGCATAAAGCTGCTCTACTCGAAGAAGTTCCAAAATAAGTCACAGATGATGCTCGTGTTCCTCCTGACTCTTAGAATAGATCAGGATATCATCGATAAAAATAATAACGAACTTATCCAGGTGAGGTTTGCACACTCGGTTCATAAGATCCATGAAGACCGCAGGTGCATTCATCAATCCAAAAGGCATAACCAGAAACTCGTAATGCCCATACCGAGTCCTGAATGCTGTCTTAGAGATGTCCTTGACTCGGACTCTTAGTTGATGGTAGCCTGACCTCAGGTCAATCTTTGAGTAGAAACTCGATCCTTGCAATTGGTCCAATAAGTCGTCAATGCGTGGAAGAGGATAGCGATTCTTCACAATCACCTTGTTGAGTTCGCGGTAGTCAATACACATTCTGAAGGTACCGTCTTTCTTCTTCACAAATAATACTGGAGCTCCCTAGGGCGAAGAGCTAGGACGAATAAAACCCTTGTCCAAGAGCTCTTGTAGTTGTGCGGACAGTTCTTCGAGTTCTGATGGAGCTAGACGATAAGGTGCTCGAGCTATTGGTGCTGCTCCAGGGGCTAGCTCGATTTGAAATTCAACCTGACGATGAGGCGGAAGACCAGGTAATTCCTCAGGAAATACCTCAGGATAGTCGCGCACAATAGGAATGTCTTCTATCTTCTTCTCTTTCGAGGATGTGTCAGTAACGAGGGATAAAATAGCAGTGTGGCCCTTTCGCAAACACTTCTGGGCCTTAAGGAAAGAAATGATGCCCACAACAGCACCACTCTTGTCGCCATGAATCACTAAAGGTTCTTCAGCAGAACGAGGAATGCTGACGATTTTCTCCTTGCAAAGGATCTCCGCTCGATGTTGAGATAACAATCCATCCCAATAACGATGTCAAAACTACCAAGAATGATGGGGATAAGGTCGATAGAGAAAGTCTGACCAGCTAAGACGACATTACAACCCTTAACTATGTGTGTGGCTTCAAGACTTTTACCGTTTGCTAGTTCTACCATGTGATTGGTGTTCAAAAGTGTTGGAGTGCGCTTAAGCATTTGACTAACCTTTAGGGACACATAACTAGTGTCGGCACCCGAATCAAATAAAACAGTAACAAAGAAATCATCCAGTAGAAACTTACATATCACAACGTTGGGATCGTTCCTTGCATCACCCTGCCCAATCACGAACGCACGTCCCCTGGCACCATTGCCATCATTGTTTCCCCCATTATTGTTCCCGTTCCCCTGATTGTTGTTGTTGTTCTGATTCTGGTTCAACTGGGGGCAGTTTCTCTTGAAGTGACCTTCAGCACCACACTGATAGCATCCCTTGTTACCTTGCTGTTGCTGCGGCTGATTCTGTGGAGCTGATGGCTGTTGTTGATGATTCTGATTTGCCGGTCGTGCACTCCTGCAATCCTTAGCTTCATGACCAAGCTTGTTACACCTCTGACAACGACCCTTATTGCACGACCCACTATGATACATGTTGCATCGGTTGTACTTGGGGTGGTTTCCTCTGTATCCACCCTGCCCCTGACTACCCGAAGATTGCTGACCAGGGCTCTTGTAGTCATCAGTCTTTCGCTGCTGAGACTGAGACTGAGCTGATGTTGAACCCTTGCTTGAGACTCCATCCCATTTGCGCTTGTTGTCGCTGGGGGCATCAGAAGTAGTAGAAGTAGCACCAATACGCTTGGGCAGCCTGTTCTGCTCGACTGCCTGAACAGTGAGATGATGAGCCAAACGAATAACTTGCTGGATAGTGGCAAGGTTTGCTGCAGTCACATGACTCTGGATCTCTGGCACTAAACCTTTGTGGTACAGCTCGATACGCTTGATAGGAGGATCTACCATAGTAGGACACAAGATAGCCAGCTCATTTGATCTTTTCGTATACGCTTCAATTTCCGACCCTGTCATCTTTAGGTTTGTAGAACTCCACTTCCAGCTTGTGGATGTCATCACGATTACAATATTCCTCTTTGATCAAATCTTTGAAGTCGTTCCATGGGGTGGCATTAGCAGCAACCAACCCCAGCATCTGAACCTGAGCGTTCCACCACGTGAGTGCTGCACCTTCGAGAGTACCAGTAGCATACTTCACCCCACTAGCCTCCGGGCATTCACACATCTCGAAGACAGATTCTAGCTTCTCGAACCAGTGGAGGAGGCCTACAGCTCCTTCAGTGCCGTTGAAAGTAGCAGGTCGAGAGTCCATAAAAGTTTTGAAAGTATACGCAGGAGGCTGAGCATGTTGACCTCCTGCCTGAGCGGTTGCGAGTGCTGCAGCAACTTGTTCATTGATTAAAGCCGTCAGCTGGGCTTGAGTTAGGTTGATACGTCCACTCATGATCTTCACAATAAAGAGAGCACGAGTGAGAAAAGGGTCGTGACAATGCGTGAGTGTGGAGTGACAGAAGAGAGTAAGCACACAATGAGTGTCTAACAATAGTTGCTACGTTAACCAAAGCATACCATAAACAATGTACTATGTAACTAACAAGTAGGCAATATAAACATAAATCATATCACCTATAGTGTTGAGCCTTGCACGTGGAGCGAAGCGTCGTTGTGGATCGTTGAGCACTGTACAGGTTATAGTCAGGTTTTGTCAAAAGCTTTTCCCTTTTTAAAAACCAAGTTCACTATAACCAATGGCTCTGATACCAATATGTCACACCCCCAAAATCCACAAGCGGAGTATCACCGCATGGAGGCGTGACTGACCAGGATCAAGCCACCAATCATATTGAACAACGTAATTAAGTAAATAAAACCAGACACAATATAACTGGTGTCCAAAAGAAAGTAACCAACTTTAAGTTAACAGCGGAAGCATAAAATGTAAAACCCAAACTTAAGTAATAAGTTCATAAAGTTTAAATGTTTAACATGGAAATCAAAAGTCCATGTCCCACAACGACCACTCCTCCCTGTGCAAGCTCCATAAGCACCAATCGACCTGCAAGGCATGTAACAACGAGTCAACAACAAAGTTGAGCGAGTTCACAGTTGGTTGTTTAGTTTTACCAGTTTGTTTTGAAAACCATAAGTTGTTTCGTAAACCACGAGTTTACAAGTATCTTTGTTTCCCGATCCATATCCATAATCAGTGGGGGCTTCCCCATGTGAACCACTAGACCGTTACCATATTGACAACTGACGAAAGTAAGTTGTGCCCTAAGTCAATGTCTATCATCATTGACTGAGTGCCCAGATTCATTAGTACACGCCCGTCCTACTGGCACGGTGTGAGGCTTATCAACCCTAATAGCGCTATTAACTAATGACCCGCTCGCCATTGGCCCGACGATTAAGTCATATAAAAATGAGGGACTTAATGATAGAGTTTTGTCTAGTAAGTTTAAGGTTTTTGTCCTACCCAAGGAGGACGAACGTACGTATTCTACGCAAGGAGAATACGCACGATTAATATTGGCATCCTACCCATGGAGGATGGCGGTACATATCCAACCCAAGGAGGATATGTAGGTTCCATTTTTAATTCTTTAACCCATTCCCAACCACCGGGAATCCCATGCCTTAGAAAGTGTGTGAACTCACCTTGGTTTGCTCGGCTGATAAACAAAAAGGTCACTTGAGCTATCTGTGGTCAACCACGTCCTAACATGGTTACCATACAAGTCAGGTTCGTATTCCGGTAATGCACGTAGGGTTTTCTACACGTATACTAACAAGTTGCATACAATTATTGATCATGGCATACACGTATAATCATGGCAGTTAACAATACATATATTATATGTTCAACAGTAACGTATAAAGCCCAAGTGTGCGGCCCAATTACTTGGGCCCGTAACAGGATGCAAGTCCAAACAGAATATATGATCATGTGGTCTCGAGTCGAGACTAGGGATCTCGAGTCGAGACAGTGCGGTGTCGGGTTATAGTCTTAGCGGTCTCGAGTCGCAACTAAGGGGTCTCGGGTCATACATTTATCACTCGAGACGGGGTGGTCTCGAGTGGCAACACGACCCGCAACCGTGGTTTCGAGTCCTGTTGTTTGTGTGTCGGCAAGATGTGGTCTCGAATCGAGACAGTGGGGTCTCGACTCGCAACCCTTGTCGAGATCAGAAGATGTAACAACTTCCTTAATTGCATCTCCTTAATTCCGTAACAATTGCAAACATGTTTGGCAGTTTCAAATCGGATCAAATCAACAATCATTCAACAATCATGCACCCTAATTATCACCTAATTATGAATAACAACAACAATCATTTAAGCAAAATCAAACCACTTAATCAATTCACTAATCCATTAACATACATTCGGTCCTGGATTCACACAAATCATCACACAATCCCTTCTCCTAGTTCTGGCTAATTCATGTTTCTAATCATTAAATAAAACAGTTTTCATTACACAAGTTAACATCGGAATCAAACCCCTAATTCAGATTTATGATCATAAGTTTACCAACATTTCTTCCAACATGCAACCCTAGACATCACGTAACATCACAACATCAAGATCATCTCGAACATCACATTAATACACGACTGAAACGATTGGAACACAAGCCGAAACCAAACTAGAGACTAACCAGAAGTTTGTATGCCAACAAGTGTGTGATTGAGATGGAAGGAGGGTGCCGCGATCCGAAGCTTCGATGGTGATGAGGCTGCCGTCAAGTGGAAGAGGGAGAGAAGATGAGAGCTTGGGTTTGGTGTATTTCCTTGTGTTTGTAAATTATGAGAAGCAAAACCCAACTAATGGGTATGTGTATGCGTATAAGAGGATAAGGGGGAGTGGGCCGAACCCATTCTTGGGCTGCCCTTTGGTCACGAGTTCCTAATAGGCAAACATGATTTGGGCCGAGGAAGGTGTGCAACTTGGATAGATGTGTGCGGCCCAAAGGTTTGTGCGGTTGGAGAAGTGTTGTGCAATCAAACATATATACCCACATACAATCACGTAACCATAACTTAACAAGAATCATAACATTCTATTGCAATCAGATGCATCAATTATTCAAGTAGTGTTCATACAAGTTTCATCAAAATACAACGAAAGGTTCTAAAATACGAGTTGTCACAATTACCATCGTCTACCGCATGAACTTGAGTTCGGGTAATGGCCGGTCGTGCTCTCCTCGATGCTTGAGCTTTTCTTTTTGATGTAATCGCCATTTGCTCCAAGAATTCCCAATCATCATGCTCGTAGTTTGTACCAAAAGTACCATTTGTAATGGACATTAAATCGCGAGCATCCTCACCACATAATCCCTCATGAAAAGCATTCATCAATTCTCATAGTTCTATCTCATGATGAGGGCAATTCTTGATCATCATATTAAACCGTTCGACGGCCTCGTGGAACATTTCACCCGATTGTTGTTGAAAACTTCTCAAACCTTCGTAGCATCATTTGTCTTTTGAGCGGTATAAAATTCATCTAAAAAGATTTGTTGCATCTCCGCCCATGTATAGATAGATGCCGAAGGTAATGTGTAGAACCACTTCTTCGCCTTGTCTTCTAGAGAAAACTGGAATAGTACTAATTTGATATCATCGGCCGAAAATCCTTGACTCCCAAGAGTGTTGCAAATTGAGTCATAAGCCTCCAAATGGAAATAAGGCTCCTCCGTTGTTAGACCCTTATACTTTGGTAGACTTTGTAATGAATTGGTTCTCACTTCAAACGTCCTCCCTTGATCATTGTGAGGAATGACTACCGGCGAAGGATTATGAGTGATTACCGGCTTGAAATGTGCCTCTATACCTCTTGCATGTTCTCGCAAATGCCTTCTTGGTACACCCAACCGAGCACTTGGCCGAATAGGACCCATTGGTCTTTGCATAGGCCCTTGTGGTGCAAATGGTGGCTGAAATTGATGTTGTACCGGTTGATGTTGAATTGGCCTTTGGAATTGAGGTTGTACATTTTGCGGACGAATTTGTTGTAATGGTGTAGGACGTTGCAATTGTACCCCTTGTGGCCTTGGCCGAATATGTTGTGGTATAATTTGTTGTTGTGGAATCCCACCAACACTTGGCATTCTTTGCGTTTGTCCTTGCACATAAGTCAACTCCCCTTGATCTCCATCACCCCCATATGCGTATCATTCTTCCTCATACCCCTCAAACTCTTCATACGCTTCTTCATAACCATCTCCTTCTATACCCGAAGATTGCCCAAATGGATAAGATGAATATTGAAAACCCGATTGGTTCGGTGGTCTAAATTATGAAGTAGCATGAACAACAGTTGAAGCTTGTCGTAGTGAATAGGTTGAAGATGATTGTCCCGAAGTTGGAAAGAAATGGGAAAGTGGTGGTATTGTAGTAGCAAAGTTAAAGGTAAGTGTAGGTTCAACTTGGGAGGTAATAGGTTGGGTTGTGTTGGTTGGTGTAACATCATGAGGTGTACTAGGGTCGGTAGTGGTGTTAGGCATGGTGGTATTTGGCGAAGGTTGTGTTGATGATGGTATAAACGGTGGTATAAGCTCACCCGTAGTGGGTGGTGGTGGATTTAGATTCATGTATCTGATTGGTGTAACTGGTGTAGTAGGTGTTTTTGGTGAACCGCTGATTCTGTTTTCTCTTAGCAAAATTCTGTTTCTTCTCAAAGTTCGTTCAATCTCTGGATCAAATGCTAATGGTGATAGCTTGTGAGAGCTTCTAGTACGCATGCACCGGTAGATACCAGCACACTAACACACCCAATGTAAACCAGAAAAATAACAACTTAAAAAGATCAAAAAAATAACAGACGTAACGCACTACTCCCAGGCAACGTCGCCAAAATTTGACGTGATGTCGTGGTCACAATCAAATTTAATCCAATTACTACTAAATACTTAGTGGCAAGTGGGTATCGAACACAGGGAGTTTCTGGAATATGTGTTATTTCAAGGTTTATCTAAATTAACTAAATTAAACTAATTGCAATGAAAGTAAAGTTCAAGATAAAACTAAGATTACTATTCTAATTGCAAATTGAAAGTTTTGGGTTGTAAACAATTTAGAGACAAATGACCATCTTTAGTTTCCGGTTTGCTTCGACGTTTATGCTATCATTCCACTAGAAAGAACTACATAGACATAGTTCATATGTGATTACTTGTTGTGATAAACGGGAACTAAGTACTCAGATTCCTAGAACGTGAGGTTGTTACCCGATGACCAATTAACCCTTACCCAATCCTAATTCTACCCATGATATCTCGATTGCCAACGACACCAAGAACGTATGGTTTCAAATTAGATTAACATAAGAATCAACAATTTACAAACAATCAATCACACACCATAACAAACAATCAAAAAGACAAAGTTTGTTATTCTAGAAATTAGGAAATCAAGCATAAAGTCTAATACAAACCTTCAACCAAAGATAGTCATCAAGAGTTTAGCCACTCATGACTTGAATCATCATCCTCACACAAGTTTCAATGTTCATAACAATTAAAAACACAAACCGAATGATTGGAAATTGTATTCAAGCACCAAAAAACACTAGAAATCGCCCCTATAACTGTGTGTAACCGAATGGGAATTATTGGGATTGAAAAGATACCATAAATCCGCATTAAAAGGTGGAAGTTACACATTTACGCAGGTCAGTGCCGTAAGCTACGGTGGCCACCATAGCTTACGGTGGCTTGGAATGGCTTACGGTGGGTTAAAACTGGCTTACGTTGACAATTTTTGTCAGTCGACGCCGTAAGCTACGGCCTTACGGCAGGCTTCAACCTGAAAACTTGTTTTCAGCAAAACTTTTTCGTTTTAACTCCGTTTTCTTCACCGTTTTCGCCTACATTCTTGTAATTTCATCCTCTATCATGTGATATTCTTAGTTCTTCCATTCAAAAATTTTATTTTTTTCATTTATTCTCCATCTTTCAATCTCTAATCCAGTTGCGTCTATTCGAAGCTTTATTTCCCCACTTTTAGGCCCCAAATGTACCTGAAACACAAGCAACCGTAGTTATCTAATTCAAGATAATTACACGGATAAATGTAGGATTAAAATATACTTTATAACCATTAAGGGTGGTCCTATGGACTACCCGTCAGCCTTGTATTTGACTCTTGGTGTGATTACATAGTGGTGTCTGACTCATTAGAGGGTCTTGCGCTTGTAGCTTTGAAAAACCTAAGGCGGAGCCTCAAGATACGGTGGACATCCCTGCATCGAATCCAGACGATCCAATTGATCTGAATTCTGGTCCTGAGCTGTTGGTAAGAATGAAAGCGGAGAAGCGGAAAAAACCTGAAGGCGGAGCTGCGGCGCAGCCTGTGAAGAAGATGGCCCGGAAAAGAATTGGTAAGAAGGGTGATCTAGACGCCCTTGCTGCAAAACTTTGTCCAGGTGAGTTTCTTTTCCAGGTTTCTGCCCATGTTGTATGTAGGGCTGTAAACGAGCTGAGTCGAGCTGAGCTTGACCCAGCTCGAGCTCAAATTTCAAATCGAGCTGAGATTTGAGCCTCGAGCTC
The DNA here is from genome assembly GCA_030545235.1 of Helianthus tuberosus. Lineage (NCBI taxonomy): Eukaryota > Viridiplantae > Streptophyta > Magnoliopsida > Asterales > Asteraceae > Helianthus > Helianthus tuberosus. Next base: position 2,522,708 of record JARYGA010046105.1, read on the forward strand.
GACTCGATTAGAATTCGAGCAAGCTCGGCTCGATCTAGCTCGAAGTAACAAAGAAGCGCAAAATTTACTACTTAAAAGCTTTTAAAAATGAATTTCTTCATTGTCATCATTATTGATGATGACATCATCATGCTTACATTATCATAATATGTCATCATCATTTCAACAGTACATGACAAGAAGCAATAGGATTAGAAATTAAGTTTGATTGGTCTTTTGAAAAGGTCCAATTAGGTTGTCCGTTTGAAATATGTGTTGACCGTTTGAAGTTGTAGGTGACCGTTTGAAATCACACGATCCTACAAGTGGTATCAGAGCTCAGGAGGAAGAGTTCTTGCCATATTCAGCTTGAAAATCTGATTTCCACACCTTCTTTCACAAAATTAAATTTTTACGGTTAAAATCGGCTCAAATTCTCACATATCACGCGTAATCATGTTTTAACAAACCCTTGAAAGTATTAGACTAAAATTCGACCTAAAACTGATAGATAACCGCCTGACCGTTTGAAAGTGTTCGATATATTGCTGATGTCATAGGGTTCCCGTTTGAAAATGATCCCTCCTGTTTGAATTTGACACCTTCCTGTTTGAAAATGAACCTTTCCGTTTGAAACATCGTTTGAGGATTGCATTACGTTTGAGGTTGTCGTTTGAATCTGATCCTTCACGTTTGAAACATGAACACCGTTTGAAAAGTACATCGAGTGGTGTGAATATATTTGTTCTCGTGATTGTCATTTCCTAAGCTGATTTATCTTTTATCTTCGGTTTATGTGATTGTCTGGTATTCGATATATGTGAAGTATGCAAAGTTTTCATGTGATCATAGATAAGCATTAGTTAAGAGGTCCAATTAAAAGCAGTCTTTAAAAGTTGTTGTCAGCAAGAATTTATTCTACCCATGTGATTCAAAGTTCAGAGTTCAAATTTCTATACAACAATTAATTGTTTTGTCTGTCATTGAAAGATGTAATCACATGAATTGTTTGATTGATTGATTGTCGATTTATGTGGTAATATTGAGGTCCAATAATGTGATGTTGATAACAGTGTTTGTCTGCCATTATCATTGTTTGATCAAGTAAAGTTGCATGTTAAAAACTAATGTCATAGATATGTGTTAAAGTTGATGTAAGTGTTTGGTCAAATCAGATTTTTTAGAATATTAAACCAATTGATATTTTTTTTGAACATATATACTTGAAGTTCGGCCTAATCTCATTGTATATCATCGGCCATCTTATGTGTTTGATTCATTAAATTCGTGTATTACTACGTTATTTGTTTGCTAGTTGTATTGTAAAGTTGTCAGGTCGCGTGGTTTGAGTTTTTGGTGTCTATCAGTTCACACAAAAGACAATTCAAGTTTGCACGGATTGATCAAGATTGTTTGAACAGTCAGTTTGTTTAGTGTGGTCAGTTAGAGTGAAATTGTCAGTTTGTACGGTTCGGAGTTCAAAGGTTTCAAAAGGTCAAGTCAATTGATTCGGGTCCTAGAAGTCCGCACAGTTGGTCAACGTTCAGTCCTCACAGAAAATCATCAGTTCGAGTACTAGTTTGTTTCAGTTAATTGATAAGTCTTTAAACTGATTGTTGTTTGTTCTGTTTGGATTGTCAGGTTCTTGCCAGGTGTTTCCCGAAGTATCTCAAAATTTTCGAAGACATGGAAGAGGAATTCTACAATGCTTTTGCGACACCGGTTGCACCGGTTACTGCTGCTGAAAATTTATACAGTGAAAATGAAACGGGGACTCATCAAAAGCCGCCAAAGCTCATGTATATTGAAGATTTTCAGGGTTGGAAAAACCGTTTTGAGAATTGGATTCAGGCTTACAGATTCGATGCTTGGTGTTCTTTACTAAAAGATTATGAGAATCCAAAGAATGAACGAGGGTTGGAAAAGGGTTTCAATGATTTTACTGAAGCTGATAAGTTGAAATACACTAGTGAGAAGATGATGATCAGCATCTTACAGCAAGCAGTTAAAGAAGACATCTTTGTCTTACTTCAACATAATGGGACTGCTAGATCAATCTGGGAAGCTTTACTTCAGAAATTCCGAGGGAGTGCTGATATGATCAAAAACAAAAAGGCCTTATTGAAGAAGTCGTTTGACATATTTACTGCATTTGATCATGAAACCACAAAGGAAACAATAGATAGATACTGTCATCTGGTTCTAGAAATGAAAAGATTAGATATTCAGAAAGATAATGATGAGTGGGTTGATAAGTTAGCAGAGGCATTACCCCAACAGAAGTGGGGAACTTATCTGATGATTGTGAAACTTTTGAGGAAGACTGAGAGTATGAACTTGGCACAGTTTATCCAGAAGATTGAGGAACATGAGCTGGATATTCAAAAGACTGCTATAATGACGAATCCAAATGCCAAACAAGATGTCAGTTTGTATTACAGAGGTAACAAGTTTGAGGCTACTCCCAGTCCTAGTCCGAAGATTCAAACTGGTTATAGTGCTGACAGTTCATCTGGAACAAAGAGTAGCAATGTGACTCAAAGTGGTGGATTTTCTTCATCATTTTCAAGTTTTGATCCAAATAGCGCAACATCAACTTCTCAACGACAAAATTCAACACATCTTCAGTGCAATGTTACCTTAAACATTCAAAATGGTCAGAATCTGTCTCCAGAAGTTGCCAAGCAGCACATGGCATCACTGGTTACTATGTTAGAATCTTACAAAAGTTTGATCGATGGGAAGATTGGCAATCCGATGCTTACCAAAGAAGATTACGACCAAATTGATGCTGAAGAACTTGAAGTGATGGATATCAAATGGTGCTTAGCAAGTGCTTGGAGAAGAGCTGAGAAGTTTCAAGAGATTACTGGTAGGGATGAATTTCGAGGAATGGCTACTTCTCAACTGGGTTTTGACAAATCGAAAGTTACCTGTTTCCGTTGTAAAGGAAAAGGTCATTTTAAACGAGAGTGCAAAAGTAAAGAAGCTACCGGGAATCAAGATAGAAACAATTATTATCAGAAATCAATTTTCCATCAGACTACTCAACAACCTCAAATTACACATGCTCATGCTACTAATGATGGAAAGAAGAAAGCTTTACTGATTCATCAAGATGATGAAAAAGTTGCAGAGGGATTTAGTTGGGACAAATACATTCCATCTGATTCAGGCTTTGTTGCTAGAATACTAGATGAAGAGACTAGTGAGAAAAGAATCCCGATATTTCCTGATCTTGGAAGCGATGTGGATACTGATGATGAAGAAGAACATCTCAACAGAGCTAGAAAAGGCATTGATCCTACTAGTTTTAATTTGTTTTTTGCAGATAAAATGGAGATGCTGAATCAAAAGAAGATTGCAAGATTGAAGAAAGAGCTGGAAGTAGCAAGAAGGCTAACTGATGAAAAGACAAAGACAGAAGCTAGAGAAGAAAAGGTTGATCAAGTGATTGAGAAAGTTGTGGAGAAAATTGTTGAAGTAGAGAAAGTTGTTGACAAGATTGTCGAGATCGAAAAGATTATTGAAATTGAGAAACTCGTTGAAGTTGAAAAGTTCGTAGAAGTTGAGAAGATAGTTGAAAAAATGGTTGAAGTTGAAAAACCATGTTTGAAGTGTTCAGAATCTTGCAAAGTTTGTGAGGAGAAGGATAAGAAGATTGCTGATTTAGAGAAGATTAAAGAAGATTTACTGTCTGATGTGAAGTATGTGAAAGAGTCATATGATGTGCTCAACAACACAGTTGATCGTCTGAAAAAGACAAATACTGAAATTGAAAAGGCAATGGAAAAAATGAGCGCAACATTAATGACAAAGCAGAGCGTCATAAATGATTACATCGAAGACTGTGCTAATCTGAAGAAGGAGTTGGAGCTTGAAAAGATCGAAAGTGAAAGGATAAAACGATTACTGTTGAGTTATACTACATGTGATTATCTGATTGATCGCGTTTATCCTACTGTTGCAGGTCTGGAAGCATTCATGGATAAAAAGATTGAAGATACTGATACTGGTAAGAAACCAAGTGTCAAGTATAACAGATGTCCGCCCCCGATCCATGAAACTTATTCTCCAAGGAAACCTAACGAGGAGCGTCTAAAAAAGGCAGTCAACATCAAGTTAAAGTCTGAAATCATTGATGAATTACCAGACAATATTGATGTTACATTCACAGCGTCTGACACTGATCATGAGTCTGAGTTAGTAAAGAAAGTTGTCGATCAGGTGTTGGATATGGATGAAGAGTCAAAACCGGAGTCTAAGTCTGAAAGTTCGAGTTCATCAGAAAAGAGTCCGATTTCACCGGTTAACAGGGTTTACAATAGAGAATTCCTGTTATCAAAATCTAATTTGGATAATGGATTGATCAAAGTGGCATATACTTTGAATGATTCAGACAAATTATATTCTGATAAGGAATTTCCAATAAGAAGTGTTAAAACTGAAATGATCAAACAGGTTTTCAAATTGACCGAAATTAATATTTCTGAAATAAAAGATTTAAATCTTAATGAAAAACCTAAAAAGTACACTTCAAGAGTTCAACAGAGATTGAACAAGAAAAAGGGTTACAGTTATGGTTCTGGTTATCGAAAGAAACCAAATTACAACGGTAATCTTAAAAAGAAAGGTCTTGGTTTCAATTCTTTAGAAAATTATAAAAATCAGAAAACTTATAAACCAAAAACAAAATTTGTTTCAGGAGGAAGTTCAGAGGATGAACAGAAGAAACCGTTCTGGAAGCAGTCGAATCAAGAGTTTCTTGCTGAAGTGAAGAAGAATGTGAGAAAGTTTGCTCAAAGAGTTGACAGAAGAACCTGTTTCAAATGCCAGGAAGTTAGACACATAGCTTGGAATTGCCCCAAGACCAACTACCAAAAACAGGGAGTTTCTTCTAACTCTGTTTTGAGAAAGACTTGTGTTGATAAGAAAGAACAATCTGTGAAAAATGTTAAAAAATTTGAAAATTCTACTTCTGAGGAAGGAGAAAGTTCAAAAAGGTTTTACAAAAGAAGAGGTGATTTGAGTAAACAAAAGTGGGTGGTTAAAACAGATAGTTGTTTTGACAATGAATCTGATTCCATAAAATCAGAGGAGTCTTTGGTTGAGAAAAAGATTGTGAGTTCCGTTCCAGAAGTGAACGATGAGAATTTTCCTCCATTGTCAAAGGAAAATTTAATGAAGAAAGTGGGAAAAGTAGAAATCTCAAATCAATTCTTCGCTGATGAGGGAGAATTTGATGTTGAGAAGGTTTTCAATGGTAAAGTCAAGCATATTTTTGGTAAGATGGTAGACAGGAAGGTTAAGGGTGCCAAAGAATTTTACAAATCAAAATGTTGGTGGGATAGATGTGTTCCAAAGTCACCCAAGGCTGGTGAAGCTTGGGTGGACATAATGTTTGAGTAAAATCTGGACTTGCCGGAGCTCCCAGGTTGGTAAGAGTGGAGCAGGAATTGGCATCTTTCTTAGCAACTGATCCTACAAGTGATTTGGTTGGTAAATCTACAGGTGGTATATTTAAATTGTTATATTTTGATGTGAAAGTGGTTATGGTTGAAAAGTGAACCTGCTAGTGGTTGTAGAAGGTTTTCACTGACAAGTGGTTAATCAAGGTCATTTAGTTGAACTTGATTGGACCATATGTACAAATGATTGTTTGGAAAACAACATGATGAACCCCTAACTTTACAAGTGATAAAATCAACAAAACTAATTTTCCGGAAAAACCATTTGATTAAAACAAACTTAAGTGTTTTGAAATCACAATGGGAAAATAGTTTGTTGTGAGGGGGAGTTCTGATTGTTTATGCCAAGTGGATGGCGATTTGAAGTGATTTGATATCAGTTGTCATTTTATTGTATAGTTTATTTTCAAATTTCCTAAAATGTGTTTGCATTTTAGGGGGAGTAAAAATTTTCAGAAACTCCAAAAACATTTGAAAATTTGAAAAAGACAAAAACATGATAAAATGAAAATGAGTTTTGTTGTCAAAAGAGGAAATGATAGTACATCAGTGGACGATCACGGCATGCTAAAGAAATGAAAAGTTAAATAGTGATAAACAATCTCACTGTGGATGTGTCAGTAGGTTTTTACACATTTAGTAAATTGTGACGAGATATAAACATAAAATTTACTTGCGTCTACGTGGGGAACACCTCCAGGATATATAGGTAACCCCTGAAATCTTGTTTGAAGGGTCCCGTATTCTGAGATACTAGGTCTTTATGCTTAGTGATATCTGGGGTATTATCCCGGGACTTCTGATTTTGCGGAAGCAATGGCCTAGTCCCCGGAGAATAATTTCCGCATGCTTGAAAAATAGCGCAGCCCTCAGCAAATTGATGAAACAATAAAATTGATAGTCATTGCTGTTGTAATTCAAAAGATCCTCTAAAGGGGACCCACCAAAAGTCGAAGCCGTCATCTCTCTGCGTATCGAAAGATCGACCTGAGCTCTCACGGCCCTCGCAATTAATCCCTTACAGATATCATCTAGGTATACTCACCTGTAAGACTGAATACTGGGGTCTGGATACGGGAGTATATACTGAGGTGGGACACATGTAGATGTTTAAGTTCTAAGACATTAATCTCGTATCTCAAAACAATTGAACTTTGTGTGAAAATTTAAGTGGATCAGTATACTGACAATCTAAGTGAATTGTTTAGAACTTAAAATGTATAAAGTTTAACGGTGTTGGTGATTTGTCTCATAAACTGATATGATCCTCTTACACAAACTCACAAAAATATTGTCTGTAAATATTTCTTTGATGCATTTCATTTCTGTTATTTCAAAAATCCAAAAAGATTTTCGGTGTGTTTTAGCATAAATTTTGAAAAATCCAAAAAGATTTTAGACGACTGATGTTGAAAAGCTGTTTTTCAAAATTCCAAGTGCTATACATGACGAACAGGTTTGAAAAAGTTTGTTTAAAGATGTTTGAAATGAAAAAATGATATATATTCAAGTGGTTCATCAGAAATTGACATGATAAATCTTTCTATTCAGGGTTGTGTCTTCATGAGATTAGCAAAGTTTCTAAATTTGTTATATCTTATCTTTTATGAAACTTACTTTTGGGTAGAGAATATGCAGGTGAATCAGGTTACGATACCTGAATCTGTGAAAGTCAGACTATGATCCCAGTACATTTTGAGGGGGAGTCTGTTAGAGAAAGAGAGTCTGAAATTGCTAGAGCCAGCTGCTGATCCTGAAGAATGCAAGAGAAAGTTAGAGTGAAGGAAGAAAGACTGATAAAGACTGAAGATTGAAAAGACTCGACACTTAAGACTCGTCAACTTCTGAGGGGGAGTCTGTTGGTGCATACATCTGTCGACTTCGTCTTATATCGAGTCAGGTTGCGTTGCGGTTCGGAACAAGGATGATGTCATCATTATTGATGATGACATCATCATGCTTACATCATCATAATATGTCATCATCATTTCAACAGTACATGACAAGAAGCAATAGGATTAGAAATTAAGTTTGATTGGTCTTTTGAAAAGGTCCAATTAGGTTGTCCGTTTGAAATATGTGTTGACCATTTGAAGTTGTAGGTGACCGTTTGAAATCACACGATCCTACAGACTAAGGGCCATAATTACCATTTAATTTAACTATATGGCTAAATATGCAAGCATAAAATAGTTAATTCACTTTGTACATTGTCTTCACCTTCTTTTATAGGGGAGATACTCCCTTAGTTTTTGTTTTCAAAGCGATGTGGGATAAAAAAATGAAGGATATAAACCTTATCGAGCCAGCTCACGAGCTCACGAGCCGAGCCAGGCCAAGCTCAAGCTCGGCTCATTTAGAAACCGAGCCGAGCCGAGCTGGCTCGTTTACAACCGAGCCAATTTCAAGCCGAGCTTTCTTCGAGCTTTTTTTCGAGCTAGTTTCGAGCGAGCTGCGAGCCACGAGTTTTTTGAACACCCCTAGTTGTATGATAAAGTAACTTTGTGAACTTTGTGCAGAGAAAACCGGTGCGTCCATTCAAGTGGAGACCTTATTTTCTTTTGCAGATGATCGTGTTCCATCCCCCCTGAGCTCCACAAGGGACACTTAGAGGGTGAGAAGACTGTGGAAGCGGAAGTAAAAACAACTGATGCTGATTTGGCCAAACCAGCTTCACCTGAAGTTATCATGGCCGCGCCGGGCCCTGAGAAAGAAAAAAGTTTTGTTGCTGATGAGGATGAGCCACCTGTAGTGACTGCTCCATCTACCTCTGCGCATATATCCGAGCTTCCCAAGGATAATGTGCAGAGGGATAAAGAAAATGTTGAACACCAGGGGTTTGATATACATAGTTGTAACACCACGTAAAAACGTGTCCAATCATGTGAAGTCACGTGTCCTAAACCCTAACCAGGTGACAGAGTTATTCCGAAGGACTAAACTTGACAATATTTGATTTTGTATGCGAAGGGACTAAAAGTGTCAACATGCTAATTTAAGCCTCTGAGTGACCTTTCACTAAATCCGAGACCTTATTGTGTTAAAACACGCTCTCGGAAATAATCGAGAATGATTATGAAAGTTGATGGATCAAAAGTGTCAAGATCAAAAGAAACTAGGTTTCTGATCAACCTCTTACGGACTGCAAAGGCTAAGGCTTACGGTCCGTAAGGAGGGTACCTGGGCGATACAAAATTCAAATCAGTTACGGACCGTAAGGGGTTACGGATACGGTCCGTAAAGCCTTTATCTGGGCAGCAAATTTTGGACAGCTGCAGGTTATCATCTTTAACCGACTTAAGCACTTCCATTTCGAAACCAGGGGCATGTTGTTGGTTTTATTATACCACTAGGACACCTGGGGTGATCCTAAACCCTCCCATAACACCTGTCTTGATCTTAGATCATGCCATTTACCTATATAAAGGCCTCCATGTTGAACATTGTACTTGCTCATTCACTCTTAATACTCTCTAAACTCTCATCTGGAGTTTCCTGGCCATAAAGGGAGCTCAACTTTGTAGAAAAGATAGCTAGGACCCTATGTAAGTGTCTTAGCCCCTTCCTTAGTTCAGTTTTTAATTTAAAAACCGAAAAGTCAAGGCTGTCGTAATTTGACTTTGACTTTCGGTTTAATCACAAATGGTCCAACCACTGTCCGAATTAAAAGTGGTTATGTGACCATAATTAGGTACGTGATTGACCCTTAAAAGGGCACCTCCTAATTATTTCGTTTGCCTAGTTAATTGTCGGGTCAAACTATTAAGTTAAAAAGTCAAACTGACCAGAATTTGAAATAATAATTATAACTAACAATGTAGAGGTTACAAAATCATATTTTATCATTCTAATAACTTGGTAATTAGTATTAGAACATGTCCAAGTATAGTCAACCCGGCAATTATCAGTTTAGGGTCGGTTCACAACCGAAAGTCGTAAAAGCTTGACTTTTGCTTTGACTTTCAATTCTGACCCGATTAAGCTTAAACCTTCCATGTTTTAAGCTTCCATTAGGACCACCTTATGTTGTAGTATAACCCCCTGGAGTTATATTACTTGGTTCTTAGTAGTTTGAATTATATACTCATGATCGTTATTATGCTTATAAATGCCATAATTGCCCTTTTGACATATAAGTGAGATTTTAAGAAATGTGAGAGGACAAAAACACTTGTTACTGATATATAAACTTGTTTCGAAAATTTGACATCAGTTCTTGGTCTCAAACAGAAGTTATGATCGATATCATAAATAGAAGCTTTTTATTAATTAAATTACGATATCTTGCATAAGACATGTTTAAACTTGGATTTTGACCCAAAACTCATTACCTACTGTTAAGATATTATTTTTAAGGATTTATAGGATTTTTGGTCAGATTATAAACTGACCAAATCATGGAGTTCTTATGAAATTCGGTAAATGACGATAATACACTTTTCATGCATAAAATGAGATTAACAAATGATTTGAATGCCAAATCTTTTCCTACTGATTTCATACATTAAATAAATTATTTTGAGAATTTAAAACTAATCAAAATCTCAGATTTACATAAACATGATAATTATCGTCAATTATCGAGTTTTACACTAACTAGGTGCATAGTATGGTTTAAAACCATATCTAACACCTAAGACTTACTACCTACTGAATTTTTAAACAAATTTTCATATTATTACAGTAAGTATAAGTCATGAACTCAGACTTCCAAAAATGTCCTTAAAAGCATATGTGAAATGACCAAAATGCCCTTTCAGGACATAGTTTGGCCATAAATAGTAAACCTCACATATGTACAATATCTTACTGATGTAATGCGATAAAATAAATATTTTTACTGATTACCAAAGACCAGAACCTCAGTTTATTATAAAATCTCTTTTATAATCATTAGAATGACCAAAATGCCCTTATGGGACTTAATTTGGTTTTAAACACTTTTTGGGCATATATGTTAACATCCTGCTGATGTATTAACATATTCTAAGCATAATAACATATGAGACCTGTATATAATTATTTTGATTACCCGTTATGCATTTACGCATTCGGATCGGCTTATGTGACTAGTTTACGTAAAATAGCCGAAACGGGTTCAACCTGATCATTAAATCCTCAAATTCCAGAATGTGTTTAGTTTACCCATATTATACAAGTATCCAAACTTGTCGGGTCTAAACCACATTCTATTCTGGTCTCCGCTTAATCTAGCGTTTAGAACCGTAAAGTATCTTTCCCACTAACCGGTCAAAGTCCTTGACTTAAATAAAGACCCGTTAGTATCCTAATAGGTTATTAAACCTTTCATATAGATTGAGTAGCTACAGTAGAAGGTATTTCATAAGGCTTTAGGAATATATGGCTGAGTTACCTTATTCATCTAGCTCAGGTAAATACTTTTAACTTATTTTCCGTTATACGGGCTTGGGATACGGTATTATAATAATACCGCTTGGTCGGGTATTAAATCATTTAATCGGAATGTGATTAATAAATTTACATAACTCGTTTTAATCTGTCTTGTTTGATAACATAAACATTGGGGGTTAATACGACCATGTCCTGGATATCCTCGGCTCATTTCATTTGAAAATGGCCACGACTTATGCACGGGGTGTAGGCATACACCTGACAGATACAAATGCTAATATAACCCACACATTGGGGATAACTCCTTTGTGGGTTTTATAAGTGGTGAGTCGGTTAATCATGACCGGCTTCCAAACCGGCCCCATATGTATGACAAACATGTAAAACTGTATACAAGATTTTATTAAAGATTGTCCCAAGTTATAAATGGTTTGTGCTTTGTGCACTTAAATCAATTTTATTAAACTCTTTTCAAAGGAGTCAGTTAATTGTATTTACCAGTGTAAACTGACGTATCTTCCAAAGACTGATTTCAGGTACCTCTCGTAAATAGGCTGGAGCTACTAGGTGTCAAAATAAGAGGATCTTACAAATCCCTAGATGGTTGGAGTCTGTGATTGAAGTTTCTGTATTTTATTTTATGATCCGCCTGTGGATCTCTATTACAACCAAGTCTGTATATTCTTTATTTGGACACTTGGACACTATGGTTTGTAATAGTAATTACTCTACCAAGACTTCCGCTGTGATATTATATTGTGTTGTTTGTCAATGATGATATCAAATACGTCACGATACTCCCCACCGGGCCCACCGGTAATACGTGGAAATATCGGGTGTGACAATGGTGTGGAAGAAGAGTCCCCAATCCACCCTGACGAGACTCTAGGCGATTACTATTATCGATCATACACGGAGAAGAGAGTGGTACCAGGGTGCCTTTCCTCCTGCTGATATTAAATTTCAAGAGGAACAAACACATGAGCCCACATATCGTGCATATTTGCAAGAAACAGCCAGTGCCTCTTCAACCACCCATAGGATCGTGTGCGAATGGCGCAGTATGCAAAAAGAATGGGAAGCTTTTGAAGCTTCCAAGAAAGAGATTGCCGTTGAAAAAATGCAGATGGCTGTGCAAAAAGCTAAACTTGAAGCGGATAAAGTCAACTTTGAAGACGAGCAAAAGACGGAGGAGTGGTCCACCATTGGTTGGAAGAAGAAGGTTGAGGGCGAACCTGCCCTGCTTGCGGAGGAGTGCAAGCGATGGAAAGAGGCATGTGAGAGAGATAATAATGAAAAAAGAACTCTCTGAAATGAGGCGGTCAATCTCAAGGCGAAGATTGAGAGGTTGAAGAAAGAAAAAGCTGATGCGGAAGCTGCCAGAGATGAAGCCTGGTCTCACCGAGAGCGGAGCGAACAAAGAGAGGTAGAAACTTGTGCAACTCTTGCCCTTCAAAATAAAGAGATTGTGGAACTTACCTCTTTACTGCTTGATCAGGAACAAACGAAAACATAACTTGATTATGCGAGAAAAGACTTGCAACTTGCGTAAGTAGAGAAAACTGAAGTAGCATGCTGCCTCTCAGAAACCGAAGAGAAGCTTGAAGGTGCTGAAGCAACCAGGGTGAAAGCTGAGAGCTTGGTTGAATCATTAACTAACAACATGTTATGGCTGCAACATCATGGGATTATAAATGTAAGTGTCTCAAACCCTTTGTATCTTTTTGAAGAAGCTTACATGTAAACTTATTTTCTGATTTTGCCTGCGCAGGTTGCGAACTCAATCTTGAACTCCATAGAGTTGGATGAATCAGTTGCCAAGCTGATGGTGACAGTGCGCCATGATGGCTATGCGCAAGGTTATGAAGAGTGCTCCCTCCATGTCACAAATGCGTTGAAAGTAGATTGGGATACCAGCCGGTCTGCCACTAACGGGGTTGATACTACTACGGCTTTTGCTACTGCTAAAAAAGAATACAACAACCTTCGAGTACCGGTAATGGACCGGGTGAATGAAGCACTTCAACATGAAAATTATGTGGACCATTTGAAGGATATCTTCCCAGATGAAGCGGATATCTCTGGTGATGAAGATGTAGCTTAAGTAGTTGCAACACATGATGGTTGTTTTTGTACTTAAACTTTTGGGACGTTGATTCCCTTTTGTTGTAGTTGTTGATGCGCTTGTGCGCACGTAACTAACATTTTGCTATAAATATAATGTATGTTTTGATTAAAATATCTGCATGAGTACAATTGCTTTGTTTAGGTGAGACAAATAAAGATGGTATAAAGCTCATCTGTGAACGTAGGACTAGACCTAGCGCAGTAACTTGTGACTGCAAACTGTTCATGAGACTTGTTTAGAATTACCATAGTGTTTTTTGTGCTTACCAAAAGTAATTGCATGCATTTGTAACAAAGCATAAAAAAGCCACAATGTAAGTAACAATCTTTGTATTATAATTAATAGGGCGCAGAGGCCAAGGAGTACAAAGATGTTAAGATTACACTAGGGAATAAATAAGATAACTAATGTTGTTGCGCATGTAAGTAACGATCCTTGCATTATACTTAGATAAGGCACATGAAGCCTGACAAGTATAAAGGATGTTAAGATTACATATAGCATCTGCGCAGTTGCTGCGCATTCCATGTTCGAGGAACGTCAGTTCCATCTAACCTTCGTAGTGAATAAACTCCTTTCCCCAGGACTTCATTGATCACATACGACCCTTCCCACTTGGGCGCAAGCTTCCCGGGGCGCTCAGCATTTGAAGCTTCATTATCTCTTAACACAAAATCCACTGGCAGGAAAGTACATGCGCGGACCCACGCGTTGTAATACGTTTCTAACTCTGACTTGTACTTCGACTCGTTTATAGCGACATTTTCACGTCTTTCTTCTAAGAGTTCCAAATCAAGCCTTCGTTCTTGCTCGTTATTCTGGTTTTCCATTGCCAACATATGCGGTGAAGGAAGGCCAATTTCAGCGGGAATTACGGCTTCCGTTCCATAAACAAGACTGAACGGAGTCTCACCAGTGCTGGTTTTTGGCATAGTGCGATGAGCCCAGAGGATACTAGGAAACTCATCCACCCAGCCTCTTCGCGCCGTTCCCAACCTCGCTTTAATTCCATCGACAATTTGCTTATTGATACTTTCGACTTGGCCATTGGCTTGTGGATGTGCCACAGAGGCAAAGGTGTGCTCCATGCTCATCTCTTTCATCCACATCTGTAAGTCTTCGGATGCAAAGTTAGTTCCATTATCCGTGATGATGCGCAATGGCAGGCCAAAACGACAGATAATATGCTCCCAAATAAACTTTCGGATGACCATTGTAGTGGTTGAAGCCAGGGGTTTCGCTTCTACCCACTTGGTAAAGTAATCCACAGCCACTATAATGAATTTCACAGCGTCAGGCGCATTAGGAAATGTACCCACCAAATCAATTGCCCATTGCTGAAAAGGCCAAGATGTCGTTACTGGGACCAACGGATTTTTCGGCCGTAGGGTTTTTGGATCATGGCACTGACATGATGCGCATTTGCGTAGAGTTTCCACAGCATCTAAGTGCATACCAGGCCAATAATACCCTGCGCTCATGATTTTTGCAACAACCATTCGCGGACCGGCATGTATTCAACACAATCCTTCATGAATTTCTCGAACCAGGTATTGAGCATCTTGTTTATCAACACAGCGTAAGAGAGGACCCATACGTGACTTCCTGTACAATATTCCATCTGACATTTCGTAATTCAACGCCTTGTTTTGATTTTTTTCTTGCCTCCGCCTTCCCCTCTGGAAGAGAACCGTGTTGTAGAAACATAATAATTGGGGACATCCAAGATGGATTCCCGATTTCTACTACATTCACATGACATAAAGGCACAGACGGGTTTTTGAGTACCTCAATACGCACTTCTTTAGCTAAATGCTTGAAACTTGTGGCTGCTAGCTTGCTGAGTGCATCCGCATGTTTGTTTTCACTGTGATTGATATGATTTACGTTGAAATTCTGAAACTTGGCAATCAAAGATTTCGCCTGTTCGAGGTACAGAGCCATCGTTTCGTCCTTTACATCATACAGGCCATTGATCTGTCTAGCGACTAACAACGAATCAACGTGCGCCTCCAGATTTTTTGCTCCCATTTTTCTTTCTAAACGAAGTCCCACGAGGAAAGCTTCGTATTCCGCTTCATTATTGGTGCTTTTGAAATCCAATCTGATGGCATAAGTAAACTCATGCTTATCGGGATGAAGAAACGAAGACCAGGCCCTGCACCATCGTAGTTAGATGCACCATCTGTGTGTAAGACCCAAACACTATCATCAAAAACTGGGACTGGGTTTTGAATAGCTTCACACTCTTGAATCTTATCTATCGGTACTTTAGTAACAAAATCGGCCAAGACTTGACCTTTAATAGCTGGGCGCGGCTTATACATAATGTTGTGTCCTCCTAGTTCAATAGCCAATTTCACCAACTGGCCAGCAACATCAGGTTTGGACAAAATTTGGCCCAGGTGATAATTTGTAAGAATAGTTATGACATGACAAGAAAAGTACCTGCGCAGCCTGCGCGAAACATGAACTAGTGCCAGAACGAGCTTCTCCATTATTGAGTAACGAGTTTCAGGATCAGTTAACATCTTACTGATATAATAGATCGGCGTTTGGACTCCGTATCGTTCATAACTTTTTATATGAAAATGTAGGTAAAAAGAAGGGTGTAAGGGTATTGGAACATGGATGGATATGTTTTACACGCCGTTAAAAAATAAGAACCACTGGAACATGGATGGATGTGTTTCTTAGGCGATCCGCTATCGATTGACGTCCCTTGCCACACAGCAGGGGTACACCGTCAGACAAGGCGTGGCAAGGGACGGGGTGGGAGCGGTGTGGGTGGAGTCACGACATGGAAGATGGTTGCGGTGGTGAGTCCCATGCTTGGAAACTAATAAAGCACTTTCTTCTTCTTCTTTTTTCAACTTTTTGATATTTCGTGAAAGGGGTGAAACCATAGTAGATGTTATTGGAAGAAAGTCAAGGATAATGAGGTTGTGATGTGTTGCTAAATGACAACTCCTTTATTACATGGTAGTAATGTGAAGTGAAAGAACGTGAACCCATAACAAATAGCGTTATAAAGGTGTAGCTTTTACTCGTTTAATAACTCTTTAACTTAATTTACAAAACTAAATAGATGAAATGACTAGGACATACATGGTTGACATATTTAAAAATAGAAGTGTAAATTTATCCATTATTAGCTATAATCATATTTTTTGTAAACCTATTTCAAAAAACTTTAAGGAATTCATATTATAATCCCCTAATTAAATAATTATATATTAATGGTCATTTAGGGTATTGACACTAAGTAGTTATCTCCGTAAAATAATGTGAGTTTAAGCCACGCAAACTAGATATTTTATGAATTTTAGAGGTAAATTATCATAAAATTGGTGTGTTCACCGCTTAGAAAAAAAAAAAGAAATTTAATATACATATATAATAGAGTAAATTTCACTTTTTTTCCTTTATGTATTACCTGAATTTTGAAACGTGCTCTTTAAAAGTTTTAGTTTCAGTTTATGTCCAAAAAACACATGTTTTATATCACTTTTTGTCCTTTACACCAAACTGAGTTAAATTACTCAGTTAGATTTCTTTAATGCAAGAATGTTATTGGTATTTCACCTTATTTATTTTGTTTTTAAAAGTAAATCAAAACAATTAAAGGTGTGACCCACTTTACAAAGTTTCAAGGGTTCATCTTTCCCACACCCCCATGTTTTCCGGTCATCTTCTCCGGCGGGCTCTTCATTTCCGGCAACAATATATTATACCCTGCTCAGTATCCCAAAGATTTTTAGCTTTTTTTTTTAATGAGCCAAGACCCCATCTCAATCGAACTGGAACTGGAATCCACCACTCCGTCATCCGCCCTGCACCACCGCACCGGTGTTCTGTACGGCTGTACTCGCGCCGCCACTGCACCACTGTTTTGGTCAAAAATTACCAAAGCAATTAAGTGATCAAATTAGTTAAGTGAGGTAGTGTGCTAGAAACGAGTGTCGAAAATATGTTAATCAAATTACTTGCAAAAACAGTTTCAGGATACGGCTCAGGATATAGAGCTGTATATGTGATCAAACAATGAGCAAAAATGTAAAGGGTGACACGAGATGTACAAGGAAAGCCCTTGATCAATCTAGATCGCCGGCACAAAACCTCGGGAGCTGACAATCGCAGCTGCCTTGTTCTTCTATTACTTCGAATATCAGGATACAGTGCAGGATGTGATGCGGATCAACTAGGTGTTACAAGTGTTTGTGTATAGTAATTGCTAGTAGCGAGAGAGTAGAAATGTAAGTGAAAAGTGTGTGAAAAAATTGTGTGCCTTAATCTGATCCGCCCCATCTATTTATAGTAAAAGAAATTCAACAAACTACCCTATTAAACCGGGATTCGGCGGATATTCCCTACTTGAACGTTGTAGACCTGGTCCTTCGGGTTCAACGTCTCTCATGTAACTGGTTTGCCCGAGTCTTAAGGAGAAGAGGTCCATTCAACCGTTAGTGACCCACAGCCTCTAACCTGCACGTGGTTAATTTAGTTAATACCAGGATATCGCACCAGGATGTTACCAATATCCTGATCCGGTATCCTGATCACAAGTAAACAATCAAAAGCAGAATAATAGTCAGGATATATATATGCTCAGAAAATGACCCATAACAATTGTCCCCAAATATATCTGTTCGCATGGTTGCAAAAGTCGCTAGGCGCTCCCTAGTCGGTCGACCGGGGAGTTGAGAGTACTCGGCCTAGGCGGAGAGTACTCGGGGAGTACTCGGACATGTAAAATTATAAAGAAATTAGTTTTTGGAAATTAAATATATGTCAAATAACATAAATTTACTAATATTTATAACAAAATACGTGAAAATGATATTCATTCTTTAATATGATAGGCACATAAATTATATTTTATTATTTTTTAAGTCAAATTCGGCTCGAGTTGACCTACTAGATATGATTTTGGCCGAGGTTGACCGTGTTTGACTGATTCCGAGTAATTAGTCGGAGTCAAAGAAAGTCGCCTCGGCAGCCTACCTTGTAGCGACTACTCGGGGAGTACCCGGCCTTGGAAACCTTGTTTTACAACCATGTCTGTTCGTATACCAATCCAACGGATATATTTTAAAAATCCCGTCTTGCAAATCGAGGTTATTAAATCGAAACGGCGATTGAGGTGACATTGTGCAATTTTCAATGCAACATTTACTCTTTACCCCCCTCCAAACTCAGCTTTTATTTGACCGACTTATCACATATCATCATCACCATATTCCAGGCGATTTCTCAGGTACTTTTCTCTTCCCTTCCTTTCCTCTGTTTTCCTTTATCAAAATTCTTCATGGCTAGCAAAACTTTTTCTCAAACCGGCGAATCATCTGAGACCTTCATCCAGCAAAAATCTTCTTAAAAATCCCGAGAAGGAGATCTGTGCCTTTGATAACGCGGACATTGCAGCGTTGAGAGCCTCCGGTGCTTTCCCCGATGGCACGGTCTTCAGACCATTTGATCGATCAATCCGATCGGACGTTTCCTCTGCTGATTGGGTCTACTTCCCAGCATACCCTTTCTCGCTAGGTCTTCGGTACCCGTTTCCCGAATTCATGATGCAATTCTTCCGGACTACCGGTATTTCCTTTGCCCAAACCATGCCCATGGTCTGGAGAGTATTAATCATGCTCAATCAAATTAAAAACCTTCACTATCCCGTCCTCTGCATCGAAGATATGCCAATCGCTTACCGCCTTCGATCCCACGGTTCCAGTCGGTTCCTACTCTTTTCAACTTCCAGCAAACCCCTTATTCTTAAAGCCACCAAAAACGAAGATGGATGGCAACGTAAGTTCTTCTTCGTCAAACGAGACTCCATTCGTGAGGGTGCTAGTCTTCCGGTGGAGTGGTTAACCACCGGTACGATTACGAATGTCCCCATGTACTTCTAAACTTCTATCTTGTGCTAATATCTTCTTATTTGATCTTTTCGCAGTGAATTTTAAGGAAGTAGCTCCCCCTACTGCGGAATCAGAAAAAAGAATCAAAGAAGTTTACCAATTACCTGCAAGCGACATGAGTTTTACCACACATATCCCGAGTTCCAGCCAATATTCATCATCCGAAATGTCTGGTAAGAGTTACTTTTGAAATGACTAATTAACGTAATATAAAGAGTAATAAGGATGGGGGACTTTTCCCTTTATGCAGCACCAGCCAAGATCCCTGAGGTTTTTGACCTTGATGAGCTGGACAGTTATTCTGATCAGGTTCAGATCAAGAAGGAACCTAGTCCCAAGGCCATAGCTTCATCCAAGCCCAGCAGCTCCAAGGCCATCATCATTCCCAAACCTTCGCCAGCTACTAAGCCCCGGAGTTCAAGTTCCCGTAAAAGGAAAGAGCCTGATTCTCCTGTTATCTCTGATACATTCCCCTATGAAAATCACGGGTTCATTGAGGCAAGCGGATTCATGACTTCTTTTCTTAACCAGGTTAATATCCTCGATCCATATCCTGCACCTTATACTGCTTATAAGTATCTATTCAAACCAATACCTGTCCTCTTACTTTGCAGGGTCTCGAACGTCTGGTTCACTTATACCAAGAATCCTGTGGGCTCAACAAGATGCTTGAATCCAAGTTGAAGAAAGCCTAGGTTACCATTTCTGATTAGGGTATGATTGCAGCCGCTAAATCTCGGCATTACGAGGACAAGTTCAAGGCTATGACCCAAGAACACCAGGCCGCCCTCAGCAAAGCTGCTCTCCAGGCTCAAACCGATCTTGATGCTGCCCATGCTCAACACGAACAGGATATGATCAGCTACCGGGAAAGCCTTAAAAGTTCCGTAATCACTTCCCTTCTCCAGGCCAGGCTAAAGATGGCCTACGAAGCCAAAGCACTGGGCTTCGAATGTCCTTCTTGGGACATCAATGCCTGGGAAACAAAGCTGAAGAGTCTCAGCGGCACTTTTGCTAAACCTGCAGCTGAAGGATCTTCAAAGGCAGTCGAAAAACCAACTGATGCTGAGAGGGATGCCGAGGTTGATCCCGAGACGGATGCTGCTTAAAATACCACGAATGACGAAGGCGCTGCCTCCTAAAACTTATTTCCCTTAAATTTGAGAGTTATGCTTATGTTTGAACAATTTTACTTCTTGTCCTATGAACAGCTTCTATTTCTGCATTAAAACAACTTGATAGCCGAAGGTGGATGGGTCCTAGGTTTTAGGATGAAGCCTTCGGTTATCAACAGGAATTGAGTGTAACCCTAGTATTAAACTCCAACCCCTTTTGCGAGTTCTCCTACTAAGATGTCCCCAGTCCGAGACACTTAGCCCAATTTTGATCTTTTAAGCTTCACACAATTGCTTTAGAAGGAATGTCCCCTGTGCATGAAGTCTTTAAACACTTAGAAAATTTTTGAACTGTTTAGACAATTCTTGTGTTATAGGGGTAAAACCCAAAAATATACTGGAGATAAATCCTTAGTATCCTGGGGAAAATCCCAAATTTTCATGCGCTACAGGCGGGAGTGTATAAACTCCGAGACTTAGAAAGGTGAAAACCTTTAAACCTTAGAGAGTATGAAAATACCCTTTCGTGAGAGAGGGTGATCAATCCTCATATACCTTTAGGATTCAGGATATAGCCAATAGTAACGAAATTGTCAGCCACTTTTACATGAACTGGTCCCGCCACCTTGAACTATTCCCGAATAACTTGCGCTCCAGGCGGGGTGTTTAAACCCAATTCGAAAGAAAGGAGAATACCTTTAAACATGTGAAGGGATCAGGATCCTTTAGACGTGAGAGAGGGGGCCAATCCTCTAATCTTCCGAAGTATCCTGAGTGTGTATCCTGGTGCTATATCCCGAAGCGTATTCTGCAAAACCACTGTAAGCTAAGGTGGGTGTTAGCCTGGCTAACACCCCTCCGATGCTTAAGTCAGTAATGGGTTCAAAATAGTAAATAATATTAAAATTTAATAAAAGAGACAGAATTCATACCATCCTGAGTTGGAATTTAAATTCCATACTCACTTGAAATAGAGTTTTAGATGTATAGCATTCCAGGATCTCGGTAGCATATCCCCTCCATATTCTTGAGTTGGTATGCTCCTTTTCCTGATTTTGATTCAACCTCATAAGGTCCTTCCCATTTTGGAGCCAACTTTCCATCAACAGGATTAGTATTATTCTGAAAAGCCTTTCTCAATACCCAATCTCCAACTTGAAATCTTCTAGTCCTTATATTCTTGTTATATGCTTTAGATATCCTCTGTTGATATGCTGCCATCCTTAGCCTTGCAGCGTCTCTTGTCTCATCAATAGTATCCAGTTCCTGGCATAGGACTTCAGGATTTTGCTCAGGATCCCTGAGGTTGGATCTCGCTGTAGGTATCACCATTTCTGTCGGGATCACCGCTTCTGCTCCAAACACCAAGGAAAACAGGGTTTGGCCAGTTGCGCTTTTCACTGTCGTCCTATCAGCCCACAAAACAAAGGGTAATTCTTCTGCCCATCTTCCTTTCTTAGCCCCTAGTCTCTTTTTTAAGTTGTTGACAATTATCTTGTTCGAGGATTCTGCTTGTCCATTTGCTTAAGGATGTACCGGAGTAGACGTGATCATTTTGATTCCCCAACTCTTGCAAAAGTCAGTAGTCCTTTTGCTTATAAATTGAGATCCATTGTCACAAATTATCTCAGCTGGTACTCCAAACCTAGTCAGGATATTCCTTTTTATGAAGGATACCACTTCTTGATCTCTAACCTGAACAAATGCTTCAGCTTCGACCCACTTAGAGAAATAACCGGTCATTGCCAGCATGAAGTTCCTCCTGGAGCCTTTGGCAATTTTCCTACTATGTCCATTCCCCATTTCATGAATGGCCAAAGGGAAGCTATAGGATAAAGTGGTTCGGCCGGCTGATGTAATATGTTACTGTGTCTTTGACATGCATCACATCTTCGAGCATATTCTGTAGCATCTTTTCTCATCGTCGGCCAATAATATCCTGTTCTTAATACTTTTGAGAACAATGACCTGCCCCCAGTATGTTTGCCACAATCCCCTTGGTGTATATCCTGAAGCACTTCTTTGGTTTCGGGATCCTCCAAGCACCTCAGATATGGTCCTGCAAGAGATTTCTTATACAAAACATTATTTATAATAGTTGTCTGGGGAGGATTTTCCAGAGATCAGTGATCCTCAATTACTGCCGTGCTTAGGGATCCTCAATTCTGTTTGAATTAGTGATCCTCAGAAAGTATTGTAGGATCAGGATCATGGATCATCATAGTGATCCTTGCACTAACGATTGTCTACTTTGAATATGATGTTGTTTTGCAGGAGTACGTGCTTGGACTTGGCCTTGGCGATATTCCTGGAGCATATTCCCTATTTATTCCGCACGTGCTTGACTAATATGGACGTTATGGAGGTCGTGGAAGACTTGCACGAAATGCGGATAGTTAGTTAGCTTAGATATTTTCCAAATTTAAAAGGGGATAGCGAGCTAGATTAGAACACTTGGCTATTTTTGGCTAAACACACACACTAGTAACTGCTCTCATCAGCTCTTGACAGTTTACTTGGCGATTACACACTCTTTTGCACATTACACTCTAGTGATCCTTGTAACTAGCTCGCTATCATCTAAAGTTGTAATATATTTTCTGTTTAATCTGAGTTGGTGATCGGTAGTTTCCATCACCCGAGGTTTTTTATGCCGGAGATCAACTCTTGATCAAGGGCTTTTTCCTCGTATAAATCATTGTGTCACTTGTTCATTACATTTCTGAGTGATCCTTCATATTGTTCATTGATTCAAGCATCACACCTCACAACAGAAAGTTTGGTTACATTATCTTTGCTTGATTTTTGACCAAAACAGTTTGGCGCCCACCGTGGGGCAATTGGTGCTTCATTCCTAAGAAGATTCATATTTTTGTGGTTATTTCGGTTCGTTACAACCAAGCAGATGGCTTCCTCAGTGAAGAACACTTCAAATTCAATGCCGACAATCAGTTCTTCACAAGGCGTTCCACCTTTGCCTCCACCACCTTCTGGATCCCAGAAGAATGCTGAAAATGCTCGAAGAGACAAACCCCCATTTTTCCAAAACCACCAACTTCTTCTGTTTCCTCTAATCCTACTACTAATGATCTTTTTACTCTGATTTTGCAGATGAGAGATCGCATGCAAGAGTAGGACAAAACCAATGAAAGGATCCTCCAGGAGATTAGTGATATCAAGAAACAGAAGAAATCAGTGGAGGATCACTCTCCTCTGATGCCAAGGTCATTAAATTTTGACACTCCAGTTGTAACTACCCTACAATCGGCAGTTCCGGGCATCTAATATCAAAGTGATCCATCAGAAAGGCGTTATGGAACAGCAACTATGAGTCTGGAATTTGGCTCCCACTTCCAGCCTCAAGGATCCTGTTCTCAGCTATCGGGATCCTCTTTTCAGCATCAAGGATCCTTTGTCAGCTCAGGAGGATATTTGGGAATGCACGCGATTCAAGGATCCTCCCAGGTTCACAGATCCTCCCAGGTCCAAGGATCCTCTCTGGTTCCAGGATCCTTTCAAATTCAAGGATCCTCTCAGCCCCAAGGATCCTTTCAGGTTCAAGGATCCTCGCAGGTTTAAGGATCCAACATCTTTCAGGATCAAGGATTCTTAAGAAGTATGCAGCCTCCAAGTTCGGATGTTCATCAAGGAGACTTCATACCAATGCAGACCATTGCTTCCTCTAGTCCTTCAATCATACCGGAATTCGGTCAATATGGATTCATATTTGGAATTCCAAACATGAATCCCATGGGAGGTAACACTTTTAACAATTCATATAACACTAACCATGGCTCTATGCAGGATACAGGTATCAATCAGGCTATGGCTAGGGAGTTACAGAAGCTTAAGGATATGATATCCAGCGTGCCAGGAGTGGTTAAACCCATTCCTGAAATTGCAGATGGTAGCCATAGGATATCTCGCTTTGCACCACCTATTTGTGATGCTGAGATACCCAAGAGATTCCAGATACCATCCATGAAGCTGTATGATGGTTCAACGGATCCAGAAGAGCATGTAGCTCAATACAGGGAGAGGATGGAGATCAATCCAATTCCTGAGAGGTTAAAAGAAGCATGTCTATGCAAGGGATTTGGATCCACTCTCACAGGATCTGCTCTTAAATGGCTGCTAAGTCTTCCCCCTTACTCTATTACTTCATTTGCTAATCTAGTTAATTTGTTTAATAGTCAATTCTCTTGTAGTAGAAAATTTGAACGATTAACTAGTG
Source organism: Helianthus tuberosus (assembly GCA_030545235.1). NCBI lineage: Eukaryota > Viridiplantae > Streptophyta > Magnoliopsida > Asterales > Asteraceae > Helianthus > Helianthus tuberosus. Next base: position 2,546,923 of record JARYGA010046105.1, read on the forward strand.
ATCTTTATAGGGTAACACAAGGTCAAAATGAATCACTTAGAGATTACATCACTAAGTTTAGTAAAGAATCCTTAGACATCCCCAACCTGGATACAGCTACTGCTGTAGAAGCCTTTAAAATGGGTTTGCTTAGGGATTCATTATTCTATGATGATCTTGTCATGACCCCTTGCAGGAATCTTGATGAAGTAAGAACCAGGGCCCTTAGATTCATCCGATTAGAGGATGATAAAAGGATCCAAGAAAGACTGACAGGATCCTCAAATCAGGAAAAGCAAGGATCATACTTCAGGAACAACAAATCAAAGCCCTACAACAAATCTGATAACAAGAACGTGCATGCAGTGGAACAGGAAGAGGATGATGAGGATTATCCTCCAATTTCTGAATACTGTTTTTCTGTTGATAACAATGAACTAATTCTTGCAATGCAGAATCTAGGTGAGAAAGCTAGGTGGCCAAGGAAAAGTGATAAACCAGCTGGTACAAAGGATAAGTCCAAGTGGTGTGCATATCATGAGGATTTTGGGCATCTCACTGAAGAGTGTATTGCACTTAGAAAGGAAATTGGTTACTTGTTAAGCAAGGGGCATTTGAAGGAGCTTTTGGGACGAAAGAAGTCAAGGATCCAGGATCCTGAAAGGATCCCGGAGAGGGCTCCTGTTCCTCCAGCAGATGCACAAGTTATAAACTTCATATCCGGTGGATCAGACATTTGTGGTACTTCCTTTTCAGCAGCCAAAAGACATGCCAAGGAAACCAAGATGGATAATGGAGACAGACCCATCCGGACCTCAACTGTCACCAAGGATAAGATCATAACTTTTGATGAGGATGATCGTCTTGATGTTCAGGATCCTCATCATGATGGTCTTGTTATTACTCTATTTATTTCTAACCATTTTGTTTGCATGATCCTGATAGATGGAGGAAGCTCAGTAAACATCATCCAGCTTGATGTCCCCAAGAAGATGAATATCCCTGAATCAGACATTTTCCCAAGATCCTCAGTACTTGTGGGATTTAGCGGGGAAACCAAAAATACATTGGGGGACATCAAACTCCCCATCTATATTGAAGGACTCCATTCTTATCAAAAGTTTTGTGTTATAGATTGCTTATCTTGTTGTAATGTTATCCTTGGCAGGCCATGGATACATGACATGAAGGCAGTTCCATCCACATATCATCAATGCGTAAAGCTTCCTAGTCCATGGGGAGTGGTGAAAATTGAGAGTGATCAACAAGAAGCTAAGAATTGCTATACCTCATCAATGAAGCCAGACTCAAGACCAAGGGAGCAATAGCAATTAAAGTATCCTTCAAGAGATGTCTTGGAGGCAAGAGAGCAGGATGTAAAAGAAATCCTCATGGATCCTCATGATCCTGAATCCAAGATCTTCATAGGATCAGGGATCCTTAGCGACATTGAACAAGATTTAGTATCCTTCCTTAAAAGAAGGAAATCTACCTTTGCCTGGAAGCATGAGGATATGACAGGTATATCTAAGGATATAATTACTCATAAGCTTGGCATTGATAGGTCATTCAAGCCAATTCATCAAAAAAGAAGGAAGTTTGCACCTGAAAGGAATGCTATTATCCAGGAGGAGGTAGATAAACTACTTCGGGCAAGTATGATAAGAGAGGTTAAGTATCCAAGGTGGTTAGCCAATGTGGTTGTTGTTCAAAAGAAAAATGGAAAGTGGAGGGTATGTGTCGATTTTACTGATTTAAACAAGGCATGTCCCAAGGATCCTTTCCCATTACCCCACATTGACTCCATGGTTGTAACACCTCGAAAATTTACGTCCAATATTGTATTGACACGTGTCATAAGCTTTGAACGTGTGAAAGAATACTTTAGAGGGACTAAAGTTGACAAACATGGAAAGTATGTGAATATAAGGGTTCAAATTGTCAACAATGGATAAATATACTTTACAGTAACCCTACATGATTCTCATACCTTCAAACGAATAAATCATGGATCATACGAAGCTAAATATGAAGGAAAGTGAGAGATTACAAACTGCAGGGGTTAAAGGTGTCAACATGTATAAAGCATACCTCTGAATGACCTTTTAGCAAACCCGAAGCTTTGTAACGATTAAATATACTCACTAGAATACATGATAAAAATTTCACTAAGTTTCGTTATCGTATGAGAAAGTTATGATAAGATTCGTATACAAGGGGTTAAAGCGTCAACGTTGAAAGTTATGACTTTTCGGGTAATAACAAAGTGATCAAGGACTAGATAAAATGGGTATAAGTCCTAAAGCCCTTGTAAGTAAATGTGAAGGGGTCAAATTGCGAGAAATAAACTTAGTTGACCTTTCGAAAGGCCAAGGGACAATATGCGGAAACTTGAAAATGAAAAATCTGTTTAACATGGTTCAGGCGGGCTGCGTAAGACACCTTAAGGTCTTACGCGGGCCGCGTCAGACACACAGTAACAGAAACATCAGACAGCAGCTGTTTTTCACGCCATAACCGACTTTAATCAGTTGTTCCACTTCATGGGCGACCCCTAAGCAACCCCTAGACCACTAGGGACACTTGTGGATGAGTTGTGGTTAGTTGTAGACTTGTGTGTCAACAATCCATGGTGATTAAGACACTATAAAAGGCCATGTTGTTGCAACCAAGTCTTCACACCTTCCATCTGCACTTTGGAGCATTTTTGGAGCTCAAGACTTCTCTCTAAGCTTCACAAATCGTGCATAGGACTCTTGTAAGTATGCTTAACTTTCCTTAGTTGAGTTTTTGCTTAGTTTTAGCTTAAAAGTCAAACCGTCGTAATTAACGGTTGACTTAACGATTAATCATTTATGGTCTAGTGATTAGTCGAATTGAAAGTGGTTATAAGTTGGTAATTATGTGGGCAATAAACCCTTAAAAGGGTTCCCCCTGATTCCCACTCTAACTAGGTCTAATGTCGGGTCAAACTTGTTATTAAAAAGTCAACAGAATGTTTAAATTCTAATTTATGCATAATTAGCAATGTAGAACACATACAACCTGTTTGATCATTAATATAACTTGGTAATTAGTGTAAGATCATGTCTAAACATGTTCAACTTGACAATTTTATGTTTAGACCCGGTTCGGAACCAAAAGTCGCAAAGCTTTGACTTTTGCTTTGACTTCAGTTCTGACCCGTTTTGGTATGATTTAGAAATACCTTAGAGCTTCATTTGGACCAGGTTACATGCTAGTATAACCCTCTGTGATTATACACCATGGTTCATTAGTTAACCAATTAATATGCATGATTCCGTTAATTGCTCATATGTTGACCATTATGCCGTTTTCACCTTAAAACGTGATTTTTGAACATGTAAAAGAGTAGAAACCTTAGTTACTGAATTATAAACTTGCACCCAAAAATTTGACATCAGTTTGAGGTGTAGATTGAGAGTTATGCTCATTAGCGTAATTAGAAAGCTTCTTTAGCGATTAAACGACGTAATTAGCGTATCGCCTATTTAAGCCTACTTTTTGATGTCAAACTTATTACCCACTGATGTAATATATTATTTTGGGGTTTTTGAAGATTTTTAATTAATTTTAGGCAGAGCATAACTTATAGTCGTAGGCTTAATCCGGTAATTGTCGATTTTGCCCTTACGGGCTATAAATTGAGTTTTACATATCTAATCGACTCCAAACCTTTTGCTACTGATTCTAAATGATAAATAAATTATTTTAAACCTTTTGGAATAATAAAAATATCAGTTTTCCATATAGAACCCGGAAACGGCTTCTAATCACCTTGTTAAGCGTTTTTAACGCATAGTATGTACTAAAACTATTTTAAACATACAAAGGGTGATACCTACTGATATTTGAGGTAAATTAGAATATTTTAACAGTAAGCAAAAGTTGTTTAACTCAGACTTCAGTTTTGAGCTTTACGGCTTATGTGAAATTACCAAAACGCCCCTACGGTGCATAAAATGGTTATAATTGATAAATTTCACATATATACTTTACCCTACAGTTATAACTTATTAAATTGAGTATTTTTGCTGATTATATCAGACCTGTAACTCAGGTAAATACTTAAACTCTTTTATAACCTTTTAAATGACCAAACTACCCCTACGGGGCATAGTTTGTGTTTAAATTCATTTCGGGCATAATGAATGATATCTTACTGATGTCACAACATATTTGAGGCATATTAACTTTGGAAACCTGTTAAGACCCTTATGATTACCCGTTACGCCTCTTGCGCGTTCGGTTCGGCTTATGTAACTAGTTTACATAAATTAGCCGAAACGGGTCAAACCTTATCGTTTTTACCTCGAAATCCAGAATGTGTTTAGATTACCCATATAAGACAAGTCTTCAAACTTGTCGGGTCTAAATCACGTTCTATTCCGGTCTTCGCTTTATCATGCGTTTGAACCGTATCTTCCTTTTGAAAACTAACCGGTCTAAGTCAAGACTTAATTAAAGACCCGTTAGGATTCTAATAGGTTATTAAAAACCTTCGTTCCAGATTAGGAGCCCAGTAAAAGATATCTGTACTTGCTGAATTGATACACGGCTGAGTTATTATAATTCTTGCTATTTAAGATAGAAGCTAGCTCAGGTAAATACTCTTAACTTATTTTCCCTATACGGGCTTGGGATACGGCACTATAAAAGTACTGCTTGGTCGGGTGTATGTAGTCATTTAAATCGGATTGTGATTGATGTATTTACATAACCTGTTTAATATGTATTATTTGGTGTATGGCTTTTGGGGGTTAAATGACTATGTCCAGGATATCCTTGGCATCATTTTACGAAATGGCCACGACCTAAGCACGGGGTGTAGGCGTACACCTGACAGATGCATTATGTAAAAACTGGTAATCCACTTAAGGAATCAACCTTGTGGGCATTATACCTGTGGCGTGTCAGTTAATCTTGCCCGGCTCTTCTAACCGGCCCTGATGGACGACAAATAAGTAAAACTGTATACAAGATTATATACAAATAATTTTCCCAAGTTATAAGAGATATTTTGTGCCGAAGTGCATTCAAACCAATTTACAAACTCCTTTCAAAATGAGTCAGTTGAGTTGTATTTACCAGTGTAAACTGACGTATTTTCTAAAAAGGGCTAAGTGCAGGTACTAGACGAAATAGGCTGGCTACTCCAGGCATCATTAATCAATTCTCGCAAGCTCTAGATGTCAAAGTCTATTGAACAGTTTTCTTTTTATTTGATCCGCCTGTGGATCCTTTACTTTCCGTTGTAATACTTGATATTACTTTATATTCGGATTGTAATATATTTATCTTACGCTTCCGCTGTGCATTTATATAATGTGTTGTTTGACTATTATGTTGCCAACCACGTCACGATACTCCCCCATCGGGCCCACCGGTGACACGTGGAATTCGGGGTGTGACAGGTTGGTATCAGAGCCAACATTGAGTGAATTAAACACTAGCTTTTTGTGTTTAATCTCAACGACACATTAGCACATTCCTTGACCTTCTGAGTCTAGACTTAACATAGGAATATTCTAAATCCTCACTTGGAAATTTTGCTTCCAATTTTTATATATTGGATACGTCACTAAGCAAAGAAGCCGTAGTGGAATTTCTCCCCAAACGGAGCCTAGGGAAGGCCGAGCTTCGTGCTGCGACTAAGATGAAACGTACAAATGAGGAGGAAATATTTAGGATTAAAATGAAGAAGAAACTCCTTTTGCTGAAGTTCGTTTCTTTAAATAGTCCTTATAAGGGCATATTTATCTTTCAGTCCCTTCGAGGACCACATTATTCCTTTCAAGTCCCGCTTAGGGCAACTCTGTACTTTTATTTTCTTATAGTGGATGGATTAAATTTAATGTTCTTATTCTAAACATGAAATGTGAAATAAAATAACATTCCTTTTATAAGATCTACCATTATAATAAAATGGCAAAATCTAAAAAGGGCAAGACCTAGCCTCGTGTCATTATTAAGACCCGGCCAAGATGGCAGTTCCTCAATTTATATTCAGATCCTTATTAATATCTCAATTCGGGATTGTTCTGTGTTTAAATATTAAAACGAATCTTAAAGGTAAACCTAGCCTACGAGGCCAAGATGGTAGAACCTATTCAAGAGATTCAAATCCTTGTTAACATCTGTAACATGTTAACATTCCTGGCAGACGTGGTTCGATAAAACCGCATGAGTCATCCTTAAAATTGGATTACTCCACTTTTCCTTATTAAAATAATCATCCCTTAGAAGGGAAGTGCCTACGGGCTATAATTAATGTCCTCTGGGACTAAAGACAGTGGTAGCCTACAACTCCCTGTCAAGAAAATGTAATGAACTTTGATTCACACCTTAATGCCTCGATTCTCTGAAATCATGGCTTATAAATTAAACTTGTCTACGCGACTAGGCCATGTGTGCTATTATTAAAACCTTAATGCCTCGATTCTCTGAAATCATGGCTTATAAATTAAACTTGTCTACGCGACTAGGCCATTTGTGCTATTATTAACTTATAAATTAGGATTTATGATAAAAATCCTGAATAAAATAAACATCCTTCCTTCCCTGCCAGTATGCATTTTAAAAAGAATCTTAAAGGTGAAACCTAGCCTACGCGGCCAAGATAGTGAAACCTACTCAAGGGATTCAGATCCTTGTTAACACCTAAGAACGTGTTAGCACTCCTGACAAACGTGATTCGATAAAATCACAACAGTCATCCCTATATTGGAAATTTTTAAATTCCTAATTTGCCTTATGATCTAGAAATCATGGCTTATATCATCTTATAAGATGATCATATTATAAACATCCGTGAGTGATGAAGTGCCTACGGGCTAAATTTGTTGTCCGATAAGACAACGACAGTGGTGGTCTTTGACCCTGTCTAAAGATGTTGGAATACGTCCAAGCATAATAGTAGGTAGGGTCCATACGATCTCGACTAATATCATCTGAAAAGATGATCATACCATAAATATCCCTTAGGAGGGAAATGCCTACGGGCTATAATTAACGTCCTCCGAGACTAAAGACAGTGGTAGCCTACAACTCCCTGTCAAGAAAAGATGTTTTGCCTACGGGCTATAATAAACTGTCCATCTGAGACATTGACATTATGATCTTTATGATTCCTAGTCTAAAAGCCAAATAGTCAATATGATTAATGCAATCCTGACTTATATCATCTAAAATGATGAATCCATTATAAACATCCATTAGTGATGTTTCGCCTACGGGCCATATTATATTGTCCATTTGTGACACAAACATTATGATCTCTATGATCCCTTGTTTAAGGTAGTGAGCTGCGCTCAAGCCTAATAGTCTATATGATCATTGCGATCCTGACTAGTATCATCAGTATGATGATCATAAATTCATAATATTGACATCCCTAGTGATGAATTGCCTACGGGCTATACTTTACTCTATTGTCGATAAGACAAAATAGTGGTGATCTTTATGATCCCCTATTCAAAATGGTGGGATTATACCCAACCCTAATAGTCAATATGATCGATGTGATCATGACTAATATCATTAGATACGATAATTATAGACATCCATTAGTGATGTTAATTGGTTTACCTTCCTGTCAAGTGAATCGCCATTCAAGACAATGACAGTTGTAGTCTATGACTCCCTGTCCAAAGGTGAAGAACTATGTTCAAGCCTTAAAACTCCTGATCTATTAAGATTGCAGCCTATGAATTGATGTCCTTGTGATAAATCCACTAGTTATAATTCAAGTCACCCATAACAAGCCTCCGTGCTATAATTCGTCTTTCGTGACAAGTTGACATACTAAATGTTAACATCCCTGGTGACAGGCCTTAGTGCCATATCCTATAACGTCCTAGAGACAAGGCCATTTATGCCGTATCTGAATGTCATTGCGACAAGGCCTTCACGCCATATGATTACTTATATCCTTCATGACTGGGCTTTATGCCATATCTTTCTACGTCCCTCGCGACAGGCTTCTATGCCATATATGTATATATATATAACAAAAGTCATGTAAGGCTAGCCTTTGAGCTATTTATAATCGTCCTTGTGACAAAGACAGTTGTGACATTATGGTCCCCTGTCAAGCAGGTATTGGACTCACTCCAAACCTTGAATGCCATTGATAGTCCTTTTATGACCTAGGCTAAATATGATGGATATACGTTCAAATAACGTTCACTAGGAATGTTCGGAACAGAATAGCCCATACAGTTTATGAATGCCGTGGCTAATCTAAGTCAGGTCATCAGGATGATGACTAATAATTGTTAAATTTTGGTGATTGGTACCAAGTTTCGAGTATGGAAAACTCGGATGAGGTAGACGACAGTCGCAATACTATTAATGCGACGAAAGTTAATAAAACTACAAACGTAAACCTCAATATTAATGGAGTTAATCTTCAGGCTGTGGTTGACGCAGCAGTTGGAAGGACCATGGAAAAGATCATGAAACAATCCAAGGAGCCGAATGCTTCTCGCTCTAAATTTTATTCAAAAACCACGTTCAATTGCTCATGAGAAGAGCTTTGTTCACACTTCAAATATGAAGGATGAACCAAAGGAGGAGGATAACTCCCAGAAATCTAAGAAAAAGAGCAAGTACAGGCTTAATAAGAACCAACAAAAGTTCAGTATGAAGCCTGTATGTAAGAATTGCTATAAAAGGCACTAGGGACAGTGTCGATTAGAACAAGGACCAAAGCAGTGTGACATCTGCAAAGGAACGGGTCATCATTTTCCCATGAATGTAGGGACATAAAGAATGCAGTCTGTCACGGCTGTGGTGAGTAAGGCCGCATCAGAACTAGATACCATAAAGCTGCCAAAGAAGGTGCAGCTAAGCCTGGAAAGGCTAAGAGAAGAAATGCCTGAACTCACCTGATGAATGCCAGTAGGCAGTTCACGATGTCATCAAGTACGTTCCTTATCATTTACCAATGATAATTTTCTGCTAAGTGTCCTGATTTAATACAGGCAATAATAAATCGTCATAAACCATAAGCTTAGCAAACTTTTATATTATCCACAAGGTATAACTTACCAAGGAAACCATAGTAACCGATTCTTCTAGTATCGGCAAGGAATCTCTCTGAAAAATCTAAGAGTACTCTTTCTTCGAATAGAGTATGACAAGATATGTTATTTTAATTATTTTTCTTATTGATTTTATCAACTGCGAGTGCCAAACTATGTTTGATAAAAGTGCCATATGAGGATTGGCGTATCCTAGTGTGTCCCATAGATTGCTTCCATGCCTGATCAGTATGGAGGTTTAATACATGGAACCCCTGAGATATCCCAATGGTCATATTGTACTAACGTCGACTAGTAGTATTCAAAGAAGATATCCAGAATGGAATTGTCCAAGTAAATGTTCCCGATTAAAGAATTCGTGGACTTATAACATAAATGTGTCACTTATTTGACACAAGCAATGCTGGATGAACTGGAGCCTGAGATATGGAAAATCTCTGTAGCCTCCTTGTATCTTGATTACCTTCTCCAAAGATTACCCTGTTTACCTCCTGAGGCTAGTAAAGTTAAGATTAACATCCCGCTGTGGACTGGAGCATTGTGAAAAACTCCATGTTGATTATGGAATAATCGAAACCCTGACTAAGTAAGTTTTAAGATATAGACTCATATAGCCTGACTCAATGTTCTGAGGGTTCGATATTGTTAAATAAGAAAGACGGTTCATTTTGCTTGTGTATTAATTACCGCAACCCTAATTAAGCAACGATTGAGAATCGCCATCAGTTGCCCAGGATCATCGATTTGTTCGACTAACTGTAAGGATTAGCTACTCCTTAAGATTAGTTTTGAGCAATGGTTGGAATAACCATCTCACCTTAAGATAAGCTTTTCCATAATAGTTGCTATATATGTATCAAGGTGGCTCCTTTGGAGACCTTGTATAAATGAAATATCAAAACATCCGTAGGATGGACGAGACTTTGGGAGGTCCACTTATCAAGATCTGAAAGTTGCATTAGAGACAACGAATAAGATCGTACAAATCCCTAATCATCCGTAAGTTGCCAGTATTCGGCAGAAAATCAAGAATTAATGAAAGTAGCAACCCTCCTAAATTCTTGTTAAGGAATAAGGTTCAACAAAAGATATCACCCAGGTAGGGTGTGCCGATTTGTTAAATAATCAGGCTAGTTAAGCTCTGAATATATAGAATCATTCGAAGGAGATCGAATGTATCAAGATAAAATAACTTATGAGCTAAGACCTATATAAGGAGCTCAGCGGTATTCATAATGTTTTCCATATCTGTAACTTAAAGAAATGTCTAGCTGATGAATCGCTAGTCATACCGCATACGGATGTGCACATTGACGAGAGCTTAAAGTTTGTTGAAGAACCTTTGTCAATTGAGGATCGACGGGTTAAGAAGCTTCGGAGGAAGCATGTACCGATTGTAAAGGTCAAATGGGATGCTCGTAGAAGTCCCGAGTACACGTGGGATGTAGAGTCCACAATGAAAGAAAAGTGCCCTCATTCATTTCAGGAAATCTCGAGGTCAAGATTTCTTTTAAGGGGGTGAGGATGTAACACCTCGAAAATTTACGTCCAATAATGTATTGACACGTGTCATAAGCTTTGAATGTGTGAAAGAATACTTTAGAGGGACTAAAGTTGACAAACATGGAAAGTATGTGAATATAAGGGTTCAAATTGTCAACAATGGATAAATATACTTTACAGTAACCCTACATGATGCTCATACCTTCAAACGAATAAATCATGGATCATACGAAGCTAAATATGAAGGAAAGTGAGAGATTACAAACTGCAGGGGTTAAAGGTGTCAACATGTATAAATCATACCTCTGAATGACCTTTTAGCAAACCCGAAGCTTTGTAACGATTAAATATGCTCACTAGAATACATTATAAAAATTTCACTAAGTTTCGTTATCGTATGAGAAAGTTATTATAAGATTCGTATACAAGGGGTTAAAGCGTCAACGTTGAAAGTTATGACTTTTCGGGTAATAACAAAGTGATCAAGGACTAGATAAAATGGGTATAAGTCCTAAATCCCTTGTAAGTAAATGTGAAGGGGTCAAATTGCAAGAAATAAACTTAATTGACCTTTCAAAAGGCCAAGGGACAATATGCGGAAACTTGAAAATGAAAAATCTGTTTAACATGGTTCAGGCGGGCCGCGTAAGACACCTTAAGGTCTTACGCGGGCCGCGTCAGACACACAGTAACAGAAACATCAGACAGCAGTCGTTTTTCACGCCATAACCAACTTTAATTAGTTGTTCCACTTCATGGGCGACCCCTAAGCAACCCCTAGACCACTAGGGACACTTGTGGATGAGTTGTGGTCAGTTGTAGACTTGTGTGTCAACAATCCATGGTGATTAAGACACTATAAAAGGCCATGTTGTTGCAACCAAGTCTTCACACCTTCCATCTGCACTTTGGAGCATTTCTGGAGCTCAAGACTTCTCTCTAAGCTTCACAAATCGTGCATAGGACTCTTGTAAGTATGCTTAACCTTCCTTAGTTGAGTTTTTGCTTAGTTTTAGCTTAAAAGTCAAACCGTCGTAATTAACGGTTGACTTAACGATTAATCATTTATGGTCCAGTGATTTGTCAAATTGAAAGTGGTTATAAGTTGGCAATTATGTGGGCAATAAACCCTTAAAAGGGTTCCCCCTGATTCCCACTCTAACTAGGTCTAATGTCGGGTCAAACTTGTTATTAAAAAGTCAACAGAATGTTTAAATTCTAATTTATGCATAATTAGCAATGTAGAACACATACAACCTGTTTGATCATTAATATAACTTGGTAATTAGTGTAAGATCATGTCTAAACATGTTCAACCCGACAATTTTATGTTTAGACCCGGTTCGGAACCAAAAGTCGCAAAGCTTTGACTTCAGTTCTGACCCGTTTTTGTATGATTTAGAAATACCTTAGAGCTTCATTTGGACCAGGTTACATGCTAGTATAACCCTCTGTGATTATACACCATGGTTCATTAGTTAACCAATTAATATGCATGATTCCGTTAATTGCTCATATGTTGACCATTATGCCCTTTTCACCTTAATACGTGATTTTTGAAAATGTAAAAAAGTAGAAACCTTAGTTACCGAATTATAAACTTGCACCCAAAAATTTGACATCAGTTTGAGGTGTAGATTGAGAGTTATGCTCATTAGTGTAATTAGAAAGCTTCTTTAGCGATTAAACGACGTAATTAGCGTATCGCCTATTTAAGCCTACTTTTTGATATCAAACTTATTACCCACTGATGTAATATATTATTTTGGGATTTTTGAAGATTTTTAATTAATTTTAGGCTGAGCATAACTTATAGTCGTAGGCTTAATCCGGTAATTGTCGATTTTGCCCTTACGGGCTATAAAATGAGTTTTACATATCTAATCGACTCCAAACCTTTTGCTACTAATTCTAAGTGATAAATAAATTATTTTAAACCTTTTAGAATAATAAAAATATCAGTTTTCCATATAGAACCCGGAAACGGCTTTTAATCGCCTTGTTAAGCGTTTTTAACGCATAGTATGTACTAAAACTATTTTAAACATACAAAGGGTGATACCTATTGATATTTGAGGTAAATTAGAATATTTTCACAGTAAGCAAAAGTTTTTTAACTCAGACTTCAGTTTTGAGCTTTACGGCTTATGTGAAATTACCAAAACACCCCTACGGTGCATAAAATGGTTATAATTGATAAATTTCACATATATACTTTACCCTAGTGTTATAACTTATTAAATTGAGTATTTTTGCTGATTATATCAGACCTGTAACTCAGGTAAATACTTAAACTCTTTTATAACCTTTTAAATGACCAAACTACCCCTACGGGGCATAGTTTGTGTTTAAATTCATTTAGGGCATAATGAATGATATCTTACTGATGTCACAACATATTTGAGGCATATTAACTTTGGAAACCTGTTAAGACCCTTATGATTACCCGTTACGCCTCTTGCGCGTTCGGTTCGGCTTATGTAACTAGTTTACATAAATTAGCCGAAACGGGTCAAACCTTATCGTTTTTACCTCGAAATCCAGAATGTGTTTAGATTACCCATATAAGACAAGTCTTCAAACTTGTCGGGTCTAAATCACGTTCTATTCCGGTCTTCGCCTTATCATGCGTTTGAACCGTATCTTCCTTTTGAAAACTAACCGGTCTAAGTCAAGACTTAATTAAAGACCCGTTAGGATTCTAATAGGTTATTAAAAACCTTCGTTCCTGATTAGGAGCCCAGTAAAAGATATATGTACTTGCTGAATTGATATACGGCTGAGTTATTATAATTCTTGCTATTTAAGACAGGAGCTAGCTCAGGTAAATACTCTTAACTTATTTTCCCTATACGGGCTTGGGATACGGCACTATAAAAGTACCGCTTGGTCGGGTGTATGTAGTCATTTAAATCGGATTGTGATTGATGTATTTACATAACCTGTTTAATATGTATTATTTGGTGTATGGTTTTGGGGGTTAAATGACCATGTCCCGGATATCCTTGGTATCATTTTACGAAATGGCCACGACCTAAGCACGGGGTGTAGGCGTACACCTGACAGATGCATTATGTAAAAACTGGTAATCCACTTAAGGAATCAACCTTGTGGGCATTATACCTGTGGCGTGTCAGTTAATCTTGTCCGGCTCTTCTAACCGGCCCTGATGGACGACAAATAAGTAAAACTGTATACAAGATTATATACAAATAATTTTCCCAAGTTATAAGAGATATTTTGTGCCGAAGTGCATTCAAACCAATTTACAAACTCCTTTCAAAATGAGTCAGTTGAGTTGTATTTACCAGTACGTGTAAACTGACGTATTTTCCAAAAAGGGCTAAGTGCAGGTACTAGACGAAATAGGCTGGCTACTCCAGGCATCATTAATCAAGTATCGCAAGCTCTAGATGTCAAAGTCTGTTGAACAGTTTTCTTTTTATTTGATCCGCCTGTGGATCCTTTACTTTCCGTTGTAATACTTGATATTACTTTATATTCGGATTGTAATATATTTATCTTATGCTTCCGCTGTGCATTTATATATTGTGTTGTTTGACTATTATGTTGCCAACCACGTCATGATACTCCCCCACCGGGCCCACCGGTGACACGTGGAATTCGGGGTGTGACAATGGTGGATGCTACCACGGGTCATGAGTTGTTGACCTTTATGGATGCTTCATCTGGATTTCAACAAATGTAGATGGAACCATCTGATCAAGAGGATACAGCCTTTATGACCCCAGCTGGTATATATTGTTATATTGCTATGCCATTTGGACTAAGGAATGCAGGTGCTACTTATCAAAGGCTAGTTAATATGATGTTCAAGGAACAAATTGGACACACTATGGAAGTCTATATAGATGACATGGTGGTTAAGTCTGAGAAAGCTGAGGATCACCTTAAAGACTTGGAGGAAGCATTCAATATCCTTGATAAAGTTAATATGAAACTAAATCCTTCCAAGTGACATTTTGGTGTTAAAGCAGGTAAATTCCTAGGCTATATGGTGACAAAGAGGGGCATTGAAGCAAGTCCAGAGCAGATCAAGGCTATTGTGAATATCAAATCTCCTGCCAATGCTAAGAACAAGAAATTTGAATGGACTGAGAAGCATGAAAGTGCCCTCAAAGCTCTTAAGGATTACCTATCCTCAGCCCCCGCCTTGATGAAACCAGAAAAGGGGGATATATTATCCTTATACCTAGCAGTATCCTCAAAAGCAGTAAGTGCGGTCCTTGTTAAGGATCACATAGGTACACAACATCCTGTCTACTATGTTAGTAAGAGTTTGCTTGATGCTGAATCCAGGTATTCACATTTAGAAAAACTTATCCTTGTATTAATTATGGCATCTACTAAATTGAGACATTATTTTGAAACTCATGCCATTATTGTTAAAACTAATTTCCCAATTAAGAATGTTCTCAGGAAACCTGAAATGTTAGGAAGGATGGCTAAGTGGGCAGTGAAGCTTAGTGCTTATGATATAAGATATGAACCAAGGACCGCCATCAAATCCCAAGCCTTAGCTGACTTTATGGCAGATTTTAGTAGTGACTTGCAAAAGGAAGCTGAGTTAGAGGTCCAACAGTTAGAAGAAACTAAGGATCCTTGGATACTCTTCACTGATGGTGCTTCTAATGTTAAAGGAACAGGGCTTGGAATACTACTAAAATCGCCACAGGGGGACATAATACCCCACTCCATAGCTTGTGAATTTCAAACTACCAACAATGAGGCTGAATATGAAGCCTTGATAGCTGGTTTGCAAATTGCTAAGTACATGAGGATCAGGTATCTTGAGGTACATGTAGATTCACTATTAATTACTAATCACTTTAATGGATCTTATGTTGTTAAAGGTGAAAAGCTAATCAAATATTTAGAGATAGTCAAAGAATTGGCACTCTCTTTTGTTTCCTTTAGTTTGACACAGGTACCCAGAGAAGAAAATGCAGAAGCTGATGCATTGGCCAATCTAGGATCATCCTTGAAGATTCCAGAGGATATCAGGATCCCTATTATCCACATCCTAACCCCCGCTATTGAGGATCATGTAGCCATGGAGATAGGAGAGGATTCTGCAATCATCCCTAGTGATAATACTCAATCTCATTCAGGATCACGGATCCTTCCAATCATGAGATACATACAACACGGAGAGATTCCTACAGGAGAAAACCCTAGGGCTTTCAAAATCAAGGTATCTCAATTTACAATATTGAATAATATGTTGTATAAACGATCTCTTGCAGGACCATATCTAAGTTGCATTGAGGATCCTAAAATCCAAGAAGTCCTAAAGGATATCCATGAAGGAGATTGTGGAAACCACACTGGGGGCAGGGCATTATTCTCAAGGATCCTGAGGATAGGATACTATTGGCCTACTATGAAGAAGGATGTTGTGGAATATGCCAAGAAGTGTGATCCTTGTCAGAGACATAGTAATATCCTTCATCAACTAGCAGAGCTTTTGCATCCTATATCCTCTTCATGGCCATTCATGAGATGGGGAATGGATATAGTTGGTAAGCTTCCTAAGGCACCTGGTGGAAAAGTATTCATGCTCGCTATGACTGATTACTTCTCCAAGTGGATAGAGGCTGAAGCCTTTGCTCAAGTCAGAGAAAAGGAAGTTATATCCTTTATTAAAAGAAACATTATTACTAGATTTGGTATCCCTTCTGAAATTTTTTGTGATAATGGATCCCAATTTATTGGGAATAGAACTACTAATTTTTGTGACAGCTGGGGGATTAAGATGATAACATCAACACCAGTCCACCCACAAGCTAATGGTCAGGCGGAATCATCCAATAAGATCATCATCAAAAATTTGAAGAAGAAGCTTGGATTCAAGA
Source organism: Helianthus tuberosus (assembly GCA_030545235.1). NCBI lineage: Eukaryota > Viridiplantae > Streptophyta > Magnoliopsida > Asterales > Asteraceae > Helianthus > Helianthus tuberosus. Next base: position 2,563,346 of record JARYGA010046105.1, read on the forward strand.
AAGGAAAGTGGGCAGAAGAACTACCTTATGTACTATGGGCTGATAGGACAACTCCCAAGAATGCTACTGGCCAAACTCCATTTTCTTTGGTATTTGGGGCAGAATCAGTGATCCCTACAGAGATGGTGGTTCCTACTGCAAGAACAAGCATTCGTGATCCTGAAGAAAATGCTGAAAACTTGGTTCAAGACTTGGATACTATAGAAGAAATAAGGGATTTGGCAAGGATAAGGATGGCCAGTTATCAACAAAGGATGGCTGGAGCCTACAACAAAAATGTCAGGATCAGGAAATTCCAAGTTGGTGATATGGTATTAAGGAAAGCATTTCAGAATACCACCAATCCTTCTGATGGAAAGTTGGCACCAAAGTTGGAAGGCCCTTATTTGATTGAAGCTGAAGCAGGAAAGGGGGCATATCGATTGCTAACAATGGAAGGTGATTTGCTACCAAGAGCTTGGAATGCTGTCCATTTGAAGATATATTTCATGTGACAAGGATCCATGATCCTAACGTGACAAGTATCCTTGAAGGATCCTTACAGGACAGATGATCCTCATTTTGGTAATATTCTAATCTCAAACTATTTCATTCTTTAATTATCTTATATAAGGATAAGGATCCTGCATCCTTTATCCTCCTTTCACAAGATTCTGAGTTTTGAAGGTTCAGGTATCCTTAACAAAGGATTGAGTATCCACAGAAGTATCCAGTTATTTGGGCTTGACCCCAGTTATTTGGGCTAGTCCCCAGTTTTGGGCCTGTCCCCAGTTTCGCCAGTAGCGCACGATGATCCTGGTATAGTTCATGGCAATGGGACCAGTACTCGCTTTAGGGGCTGACAATTTCATTGTACAGGCTATATTCAGGATCCTACGTATAATGGTAGACGTACCATATATCCGTTCCTAAGGTTTCTAACATTTTCACGTTAGCTAAGGTTTTGGCATTTTCATGTCACTAAGTTTGGATAGTCGCCAGTGAGGGCCATGCTCCAGTTTACACAAGATCCTTGGACTTGTCCCCAGTTATCCTTGGGCTTGTCCCCAGTTATCCTTGGGCTTGTCCCCAGATATCCTTGGGCTTGTCCCCAGTTATCCTTTGGGCTTGTCCCCAGAATTGTTGGGCTTGTCCACAGTTACTAACTTTTATCTTATATTGGCTTAGTCCCAAGTTGTATTCTATTTCAGGTTCTTGAAGCTAGACGACTAAGGATCCTTGATCCTTACTGTTTTGGTCAAAAATTACCGAAGTAATTAAGTGATCAAATTAGTTAAGTGAGGTAGTGTGCTAAAAAGTGTGTTGAAAATATACTTGTTAAGTTATTTGGAAAAACAGTACTCAGGATACGGCTCAGGATATTGAGCTGTATCTATGATAAAACAATGAGCAAAAATAAAGTAAACGACACGAGATATACGAGGAAAGCCCTTGATCAATCTAGATCGCCGGCATAAAACCTCGGGAGCTGACAATCGCAGCTGCCTTGTTCTTCAATTGCTTCAAAAATCAGGATACAGTGCGGGATGTGGTACGGATCGACTAAGTGTTACAATGAAAATGAAATACAAGTGTGGTGTTTGCAATTAGCTAGAGAGTGAAAGTGTTCGAGAGTGTAAGTGTGAATTGTTGTGTTCTAAGCTGATCCGACCTCATCTATTTATAGTAAAGATAAAATAACTAACTACCCTAAACTTGCGGGATCCACCGAATATTCCTTCTTGGAACGTTGTAGACCTGGTCTTTCGGGCTCAACGTCTCTTTCTCAACAAATTCGTCCGAGTCTTGAGGAGAAGAAGTCCTCTTGACCGTTAGCAAGCCTCAGCCCTTAACCTGCACGTGGTTAATTCAATAAGCCTCAGGATATCGCCCAAGATGTTAGCAATATCCTCTTCCAGCATTCTGATCACAAATAAACAAACAAAGGCAGGATATTGGTCAGGATACGTATGTTAAGAAAATGACCACCTTAACAATTGTCCCCAAATATATCGGTTGGGATACCAATCCAACGGATGTATTTCAAAAATCTTATCCCACAACTCAAGGCATTTAAAATGAAGCGACGGTCAAGATCACATCATAACTTCCAACGCGTTTTTTACTCCATGGAGATCCACGATGCCCCTATATCTTCTCTTTTCTTGTTTGAAAAGCAGATATCTTCAACAGACCCTTCAGGTAATTCTCCATTTTTGATTTTCTTCCTGTCAATTTACTTCATCTTTCTAGCAATGGCCGCCGAGACCTTCACCCAGCAGAATCTTCTCAAAAATCCCGAGAAGGAGATCTGCGCTTTTGACAACGCAGATATTGCAGCTTTAAGAGCCTCCGGCGCTTTCCCTGACAGCACAGTCTTTAGGCCATTTGATCGGTCAATCCGATCGGATGTTTCTTCTACCGAATGGATCTGTTTTCCAGCATATCCTGTACAAGTATGTTAGTCTTTATCCTGCTTATTTTTCACATTAATACCTGTGTCTTTGTCGACAGGGTCTGGATCGCCTCATGCATTTATACGAAGACGCTAGCGGTCTTAACAAGATGTTGCAGATTCAGCTGAAGAAAGCTCAAGCCACCATAGCTGATCAAGGAACCATTGCAGCTGCCAAATCCCAGCACTATGAAGACAAATACAAGGCAATGACTCAGGAACATCAAGCCGCCCTCCACAAAGCTAATGAGGATGCTCAAGCCAAGCTAGACGCCGCTCTTCTCCAATATCAGCAGAATATGAGCTCATACCGGGATAGCCTAAAAGCTTCGGTGGTCGTCTCTCTTCTCCAAGCCAGGATAAGGATGGCTTATGAGGCCATGGATCTGGGTTTTGAATGCCCTTCCTGGAATGTAAAGGCTTGGGAGGAGAAACTACAGGGCCTCGGAGGTCATCCCGTTGCTCATCCTGTAAAACATACTGGTGAAGAGCCTTCTAAGGTGGCAGAGGAGGTTGCCAATGCCGGTGATGGTGCTGAGAAGAATCCCGATGGTGATGCTGGGGCGAATGCGGGCAAAGAGGTTGCTGTTCAAGAGGGTGCTGCCCCTTAGGCAGCAGAGTGGGCGATGATGGATATACGTGCCAAGGCCGGAGCCCACTTTTTAATTTCATGGTTGTGGTTGCATAAACAATTTACTTTTCCTGTCTTTGAACAATTTACATTTCCTGCACTAGAACAATGTGATGACCAAAGGTGGATGGGTCCTAGGTTTTAGGATGAAGCCCTTGGTCATCGATTAGTATAACTTGTTTTGAACATAGTAACGGTTGTAGGTGGACGGGTCCTGTTTTGAGACAGATCCTGCAACCGTTACACAAATATGGTAAAAACTAATTGTGCTTTTGGCGAATGAACCTTAGTTTAAGGTGAAACTGTTTTGGTCAAAAAAAAATCTGTTGAGGATATTGCAACCAAACTCTATGTTACGGGGAATGATGCATAAAATGTGTAACAGCGATGAGGATCACTTCAATGTAAATTGCACAAACAACACAAGGATTTATACGGGGAAAAAGCCCTTGATCAAGAGTTGATCTCCGGCACAAAAAACCCCGGGTGATGGAAACTACCGATCACCAAGCTCAAATAAATGAATAAAAGTTTACAACTTCGGATAGTAACGAGCTAGGTACAAGGATCACTACGGTGGAATGTGTAAAAAGTGTATGAAATTGCTAAGTGTTTGAACGAGAGCTTGTATGAGAGCTTGTATGAGTGTGTGTAACTGCAAAAATGACTAACTGTTTTCTAATAGCTCGTTACCCCCTTTTTAAAATAGAAATAACCACCTAAACTAACTTTCCGACTTTCGTGCCAAGCCTCCACGTTCTCCACAACGTCTATTTTTGGTCAAGCACATGCAGAATAGCTTAGGAATATTCTCCAGGAATGTCGCCAAGACTTGGTCAAGCTCGTTATACCTGCGAGATAGTACAAAATACAGGTAAACAATCGTCAGTACGAGGATCCTTAAAGTGATCCATGATCCTGATCCTGAAGCTCTTCTGAGGATCACCACCTGTCACAGAAGTAAGGATCACTAGTTAGGATAACGAATAAGGATCACTAATTGTTAGAAAATCCTCCCCTAACAATTGCCCCCAAAATATAAGGAGTGAAATTGTAAAATTAGTGAGTTATGTTTTCTTGATCTTATCCGTAACAAACTAACGGATATATAGCCGTTAAATTTGAACTAGCCGTTGCAATCATGACGTCATAGAAGTGACTACCCTGCAGAATCATAATTATAAATAGAGATATAGATAGGATCATTATGCATTCAAATTCGAAAGAGACTCCCTTTAAATTCTCAGTCGACGAACAACCAGGTAATTCTTTCTCCTCTTTCTCCCTTCTTACTCTGTTTCTCTATCTTTATCTCCGTCACTTCGAAAATGTTGCTCCGAAGTTCACCGGGCAAGGATCACCCAAAGAACAGTCCTCCGAAAAGCCAGGGGATCATTGAAGACTCCATTAAAGAACGCTGCTGCTTCAATGATGCTCAGATAGATAGGATTCGCCACTGCTTTCCGGCGAACACCGAATTCAGGCCTTTTGACCCCAATGCCTTGAGCGATCATATCTCCGATAAGTGGGTTGCTTTCCCCGTCACACCTTTCACCATAGGCTATACATATCTTTTTCCAGCCTTCACCCAATCTTTCTTTTCCCTAACCGGCATCTCTTATATCCAAGCCATGCCGATGATTTGGAGGGTTTTGCACACCCTTGAAAGGATCATCGATCAGGAGGGAATAGATCTAGGAATGGCAGAGCTGGGAGAACTGTATGATCTTACCACCTTTGGCTCTCACCGTTATTTGTTCAAACGTAAACCTGGTGAAGAACACCCGATCTTCAAAGCCACCAAGAATGATGCTAATTGGAAACGGCGCTTCTTTTTTATCAAGAGAGATTCCATCCAGGATGGAAAGGATCTTCCTAAAAAATGGGCTACCCATGGTAGGATGGAGGATCCTGAGAAGGATCACCAGGAACTTTCTTTTGATGTAAGGATAACTTATATTTTTGCTTTCTTATTATGCAGCTATCACCGTTTCACACCTCAAACTGTCCCCTGCTGCTAAGGAAAGGCTCCTCGCTTTCAAGAGACTTGATCCTGAGACAAGAACTTTCAAGACAACAACCCAAGATTCACAGGAGGTATCCTCAGGCTCTGTCACAATGTCAAGTAAGTATCCTTGTTTAAAATTTAAATATATAGTGAAATATGAACTAGGAAAAGATACTTATCTTGTTTTAATTGTGTAGGTGCTGGAAAATCTGCCAAGCCTGTATCCCAATTCAACACGGCTGACCTTGATGTCGTACGATCCAGGAAGAAGAGATCCACCACCAGTCCTAGCATCTCCATTCCAAAGGCACCCACTAAAGGAAAGGGTGTCAAGAAGAGGAAAACTTCTGATGCTGAGGATCTTCAGGGTCTACCACTGATCCGCCACCAGTTCCTTGAATACTTCAATGATGTAAGGATCCTTTATTCTGCCTAGGTATCTTACTCGTATGAGGATCACTTGATCTTGAACTGCTCTATCCTTTTCTTTGCAAAAATTTGCTGAGATTGAGGATTACGTGGGGAATGTTGAGGAGCAGGACAAGAAAATTGCTGACCTCCAACAGGTTGTCGTGCTCAAGGACCTTGCACTTGCTGATCTTCGGAAGGAACTCCTAGATGAGAAGACCAAGACAGCTAAACTTCTAATCGACCTTGACTATGAGAAACATGACCTCATTGAAAATGCTAAGGTCTCTGCCGCCATCACGATGTATCAGACAAAATTGAAGATGGCCCAGGAAGCTCAAGATCCTAGTTTTGACAAAAACAGCTGGGATGTTGAGGGTTGGAAGGCAAGGTTGGCTGATCTTGAGGATGATGAGGAGGAGGCTACTGAGGTCTTGGCGATTGAAGCAAGTGGCAGTGGGAAGGATCTGACGAAGGATACCGCAGCTGAAGGGGATGATGATGCAGCGAAGGCTTAGGCTGCATGATTGGGCGATGACGGAAACTTCTAGACATAGCCGGAGCCCAATTTTTTTAGTTTGACAGTTTGTTTTGGTGATGGTGTTTTTTGTTGAACAATGATGGGTGGTACTGAACAATAGGTTTTTAGGATTAAGGGTCATGTATGATCCTTTGGACAATAGGCAGGATTGCAATTGGTGGAGGGATCCTCTGTTTGGGGGATGAAGCCATTGTGATCCTGCCGCCTTTATATTCCTGCACTACTTTTGAACTCATTATCATGGACACCCTTTACCTACCCCAGCGGACGGGCCACGTTTTGCTGGTAGAAGCTCGGGTAGGTAATTTTGACAACCTTTAAAGGGTTAGCCTTATGTTAATAAATAAAAACTTAACCTTTTGTCGCTTATCTTGTGTTGTTATCCTTTTTTAATATGTTACTTTCCAACTGTTGTAATGTTCATTCTGTTTATACTTATCAAGCCTTGAAAAATTAGAAAAGATATCCAGAAAGTTTAGGATATGATCAAGGATCAGATATCCCATAACTGATAAGTTCTAAAAAGTGATATGGTTTAAGAATTACAAGTTCAGTTGCCAAGTATAAGGGTTATTTAAAAGAATAATGAATAAAATCAAAAGAGTTAAGGATCATACCTGAGGATCCAAGTTAGAATCCTAACCATAATAAGGATAACTATAAGATAAACCTTAGAGTGAAGTAAGGATCAAGGATCCCTAGCTGCCTATCTTCAAGGACCTGAAATAGAGCATAACTTGGGACTAAGCCAATCTAAGAAAAGAGTTAGCAACTGGGGACAAGCCCAAGGATAACTGGGGACAAGCCCAAGGATAACTGGGGACAAGCCCAAGGATAACTGGGGACAAGCCCAAGGATCGTGTGTAAACTGGAGTATGGCCCTAACTGGCGACTATCCAAACTTAGTGACATGAAGATGCCAAAACCTTAGCTAACGTGAAAACGTTAGAAACCTTAGCTAACGTGAAAACGTTAGAAACCTTATGAACGGATGTATGGTACGTCTACCATTATACGTAGGATCCTAGGCGTAGCCAGTACAATGGAATTATCAGCCCCTAAAACGAGTACTGGTCCCAATGCCTTGAACTATACCAGGATCATCGTACGCTACAGGCGGAACTGGGGACAAGCCCAAATAACTGCGGTTAAACCCAAGGAACGGATTGCTTCAGCAGATAACCAATGTTATGCTAAGGATACCTGAACTTTCAAAACTTAAAATCACGTGAGAGGCGGATAAAGGACACATGATCCTTATCCTTATATGAGAAATAAAGAAATGAAATAGTTCAAGTTTAGGATATTACCTAAGTAAGGATCACCGATACTTTGAGGATCCTTTAAGGATATCCCTATCGTGAGGATCATCTATGCCATGAGGATCCTGCTCACATAAAATATTTCTTCAAATGGACAGCATTCCAAGCTCTTGGTAGCAAATCACCTTCCATGGTCAGCAATCTATATGCCCCCTTTCCTGCTTCAGCTTCAATCAAATAAGAGCCTTCCCATTTTGGAGCCAACTTTCCATCCGCAGGATTGGTGGTATTCTGAAATGCTTTCCTTAATACCATATCTCCAACTTGAAACCTTCTGATCCTGACATTTTTGTTGTAAGCACCAGCCATTCTTTGTTGATAACTGGCCATCCTTATCCTAGCCATATCCCTGATTTCTTCAATAGTATCCAGGTCTTGAGCCAAGTTTTCATCATTTTCCTTAGGATCACGGGTACTTGTTCTTGCAGTTGGAACCACCATTTCTGTTGGAATCACTGATTCTGCCCCAAATACCAAAGAGAATGGTGTTTGACCAGTAGCATTCTTGGGAGTTGTCCTATCAGCCCAGAGCACATAGGGTAGTTCTTCTGCCCATTTCCCTTTCTTGGATCCAAGCTTTTTCTTTAAATTGTTGATGATGATCTTGTTGGATGATTATGCCTGACCATTAGCTTGCGGGTGGACTGGTGTTGATGTTATCATCCTAATCCCCCAGCTGTCACAAAAGTTAGTGGTCCTGCCCCCAATAAATTGGGAACCATTATCACATATAATCTCAGAAGGAATTCCAAATCTAGTTATAATATTTCTTTTAATGAAGGATATAACTTCCTTTTCTCTGACTTGGGCAAAAGCTTCAGCCTCTATCCACTTGGAGAAGTAATAAGTCATAGCAAGCATGAATACTTTTCCACCAGGTGCCTTAGGGAGCTTACCAACTATATCCATACCCCATCTCATAAATGGCCAGGAGGAGGATATAGGATGCAATAATTCAGCTGGTTGATGAAGGATATTGCTGTGTCTCTGACAAGGATCAAATCTTTTAGCATACTCCACAGCATCTATCTTCATGGTTGGCCAGTAGTATCCTGTCCTCAAAATCCTTGAAAATAATGCCCTGCCCCCAGTGTGGTTTCCACAATCTCCTTCATGGAAGTCTTTTAAAACTTCTTGGATTTCCAGATCCTCAATGCATCTCAAGTATGGTCCTGCAAGAGATCGTCTATACAACATATTATTTAAAATTGTGAATTGAGATACCTTAGATTTGAAAGCCCTAGGGTTTTCTCTTGTAGGAATCTCTCCATGTTGTAAGTATCTCATAATTGGTGAGATCCATGATCCTGATCCTGAATGGGATTGAGTATCCTCACTAGGGATCATTGCAGAATCACTTCCTATCTCCATAGCCACATGATCCTCAATAGCCGGGTTCAGGATATGGATAATAGGGATCTTGATATCCTCCGGGATCTTCAAGGATGATCCTAAATTAGCCAATGCATCAGCTTCTGTATTTTCTTCCCTTGGTACCTGTGATAAACTAAAGGAAACAAAAGAGAGTGCCAAACTTTTGACTATCTCTAAATATTTGGTCAGCTTTTCACCTTTAACAGCATAAGATCCATTAAAGTGGTTTGTAATTAACAAAGAATCTACATGTACCTCAAGATACCTGATCCCCATATGCTTTGCAATTTGCAAACCAGCAATTAAGGCTTCATATTCAGCCTCATTATTAGTGGTTTGGAACTCACAAGCTATAGAGTGGGGTATTATGTCCCCCTGTGGCGATTTTAGTAGTATTCCAAGCCCTGTGCCTTTGACATTTGAGGATCCATCAGTGTGGAGTATCCAAGGATCCTTGGTCTCCTCTAGCTGCTGGACTTCTAACTCAGCTTCTTCTTGTAAATCACTACTGAAATCAGCCACAAAGTCAGCTAATGCTTGGGATTTGATGGCTGTCCTAGGCTCATATCTTATATCATATGCACTCAGCTTCACTGCCCACTTAGCCATCCTTCCTGACATCTCTGGTTTCCTGAGGACATTCTTAATTGGAAAATTAGTTTTAACAATAATAACATGAGTCTCAAAATAATGTCTTAGCTTAGTAGATGCCATTATTAATGCAAGAATAAGTTTTTCAAGGTGTGAATACCTGGATTCGGCATCAAGTAAACTTTTACTTACATAATAGACAGGATGTTGTGTACCTTCATGATCCTTAACAAGGACCGCACTTACTGCTTTTGAGGATACTGCAAGATACAAGGATAACACATCGCCTTTTTCTGGTTTCATCAAGGATGGGGCTGAGGATAAGTAATCCTTGAGGGCCCTCAAAGCATTTTCATGGTTCTCGGTCCACTCAAATTTCTTGTTCTTCCTTAGGATATCATAAAATTCTTTGCACTTCTCTGAGGATTTGGATATAAATCTGTTCAAAGCTGCTATCCTGCTTGTTAGCCTTTGAACATCCTTAGCATTGGTCGGAGACTTGATATTCACTATTGCTTTGATTTGTTCCGGGCTAGCTTCAATGCCTCTCTTAGTCACCATGTATCCTAAGAATTTACCTGCTTTAACAGCAAAATGACATTTTGAAGGATTAAGCTTCATATTATATTTGTCAAGGATATCAAATGCTTCCTCCAAATCCTTTAGATGATCCTCAGCTTTTATGGATTTTACCACCATATCATCTATGTAAACCTCCATAGTTTGTCCGATCTGATCCTTGAACATCATATTCACCAGCCTTTGATACGTTGCACCTGCATTTCTCAATCCGAACGGCATAGCAATATAGCAATATATACCAGTTGGAGTCATGAAGGCTGTATCCTCTTGGTCGGATGGTTCCATTTGGATTTGTTGAAATCCAGATGAAGCATCCATAAAAGTTAACAGTTCATGACCTGCAGTTGCATCCACCATGGAGTCAATGTGGGGTAAAGGGAAAGGATCCTTGGGACATGCCTTATTTAAATCGGTAAAATCGACACATACCCTCCACTTTCCGTTTTTCTTTTGAACAACAACCACATTGGCCAACCATCTTGGATACTTGACCTCTCTAATCATACCTGCCCGGAGCAATTTCTCTACCTCTTCCTGGATAATGGCATTCCTTTCCGGTGCAAACTTCCTTCTCCTTTGATGGATTGGTTTGAAGGATCTGTCAATGCCGAGTTTGTGAGTGATAACATCTCTGGATATACCAGTCATATCTTCGTGTTTCCATGCAAAGGTAGTCTTTCTCCTTTTGAGGAAGGATACGAGGTCTTCTTTCATTTCGCTAAGGATCCCTGATCTGATATAGATTTTGGATTCAGGATCATCAGGATCCATGAGGATTTCTACCACATCCTGCTCTCTTGCCTCCAAGACATCCCTTGGAGGATACTTTGATTGCTATTGCTCCCTGGACTTCGAGGCTGGTTTCATCGATGAAGTGTAGCAATTCTTAGCCTCCTGCTGATCACTATCAATCTTCACTATTCCCCAAGGACTAGGGAGCTTCACACATTGATGGTAAGTAGATGGGACTGCCTTCATATCGTGTATCCAAGGCCTACCAAGGATCACATTACAACAAGATAAACAGTCAATAACACAAAACTTTTGGTAAGAATGTAAGCCTTCGATATATATTGGGAGTTTAATGTCCCCCAGGGTATTCTTAGTTTCGCCACTAAATCCTACAAGCACAGAGGATCTTGGTATGATATCTGATTCAGGGATACCCATCTTCTTTAGAACATCAAGCTGGATAATGTTCACTGAACTTCCTCCGTCTATAAGGATCCTGTGAACAAAATGGTTAGAAATAAAAAGAGTAATAACTAAACCATCGTGATGAGGATCCTGGATATCTACACGATCGTCCTCATCAAAAGTTATGACTTTCCCTTCCGAGACACTTGATGTTCGAACAGGTCTTTCTCCATTGTCCATTTTAGTTTCTTTTGCGTGCCTCTTAGCTGCTGAGAAGGATGTGCCGCAAATGTCTGATCCTCCAGAAATGAAGTTTATCACTTGTGCATCCGCTGGAGGGGCCGGAGCTTTCTCAGGGATCCTTTCATGATCCTGAGTCTTTGACTTTTTTCTTCCCAACAATTCCTTTAGATGCCCTTTGCTCAACAAGTATCCAATCTCCTTTCTTAGAGCAATGCATTCTTCTGTGAGATGCCCAAAATCTTCGTGGTATGCACACCACTTTGATTTATCCTTTGTTGCAGCTGGCCTATCATTTCTTCTGGGCCATCTAGCTTTATCACCTAAACCCTGCATCGCAAGGATTAGTTCATTGCTGTCAACAGAAAAACAATATTCAGAGATTGGAGGATAATCCTCATCATCCTCTTCCTGATCGATAGCATGCACATTATGGTTATCGGATCTATTGTAGGATCTGAACTTGTTGTTTCTGAATGAGGATCCTTGCTTATCCTGCTTTGAGGATCCTGCTAACCTCTCCTGGATCCTCTTGTCATCCTCTAACCGGATGTACCTAAGTGCCCGGGTTCTTACCTCATCTAGATTCCTGCATGGTGTCATAACAAGATCATCATAAAATAACGAATCCCTAAGCAATCCCATTTTAAAGGCCTCAACAGCCGTGGCTATATCTAAATTGGGAATGTCTAAGGATTCTTTACTGAATTTGGTGATATAATCCCTTAATGATTCATTATGACCCTGAGTTATCCTATACAAATCACTAGTTAAACGCTCAAATTTTCTACTACAAGAAAACTGATTATTAAATAGATTAACTAGATTGGCAAACGAGGTAATAGAGTAAGGAGGAAGACTTAGCAGCCACTTGAGAGCTGATCCAGTAAGTGTGGATCCAAATCCTTTGCACAAGCATGCTTCCTTCAACCGTTCTGGGATTGGGTTGATTTCCATTCTTTCCCTGTATTGTGCTATATGCTCTTCAGGATCCGTTGATCCATCATATAGTTTCATCGTTGGCACATGGAACCTCTTGGGTATCTCAGCATCACAGATTGGTGGTGCGAAACGAGATATCTTGTGGCTCCCATCTGCAATCTCTGGGATAGGTTTGACCACCCCCGGTACACTTGATATCATATCCTTTAGCTTTTGCAATTCTCTGGCCATGGCATGATTGATACCTGGATCCTGCATAAGACCATGGTTAGTAGTATGAGAATTATTAAAAGTGTTACCTCCCATTGGATTCGAGTTAGGAAGAATGGATGTTAGTCCATATTGTTGAGGCTCTGGAATGATCGAGGGACCAGTAGAAGCATTAGTCTGCATTGGAATAAAATCTCCCTGATGGACATCTGAACTTCCTGTTTGCAAACTCCTTAAGGATCCTGGCATCTGGAAGGATCCCTGAAACTGGGATGATCCTGGGAAGAAAGAGGATCCTTGAACCTGGGACGATCCTGGAACAAAGGAGGATCCTTGAACCTGGGATGATCCTGGAACAAAGGAGGATCCTTGAACCTGGGATGATCCTGGAACAAAGGAGGATCCTTGAACCTGCTGCATTCCTGAATATCCTCCTGAATTCGTGAGGGACCCCATATACTGAGGATAGGATCCCGCTGGCTGAAAATATGAGCCTACTGCCTGGGTGATTGCTGTTGTTCCGTAGTGCACTCCTTTTGGTCCACCCACATATTGAATGTCTGGAATCACTGATGACTGAGAAGTAATCACCGGAGTATCAAAATTCAACGATCTGGGCATCAGTGGGGAACGATCCTCTGCCGTTTTCTTCTGTTTCTTAATTTCGTCAATCTCCCGGAGGATCCTTTCGTTGGTTTTATCCTGCTCTTGTGCATGATTCCTCATCTGCAAAATCAAGGCATAGAGATCATTAGTAGTAGGATTAGTTGAAACAGAAGAAGTAGGTGGTTTTGAGAAAATGGGAGTTGGTTTCTTCGCAGCATTCTCAGTATTCTTCTGGGATCCAGAAGGTGGTGGAGGCAAAGGAGGAACGCCTTGTGAAGAAGTGAATGAGGGCATCAAGTTTGAAGCATTCTTCGCTGAGGAAGCCATTTGCTTGGTTGTAGTAAACCGAAATGAGCACAGAAATGCGTATTCTTCTAAGGACAAAGCACCAATTGCCCCACGGTGGGCGCCAAACTATTTTGGTCAAAAAAATCTGTTGAGGATATTGCAACCAAACTCTATGTTACGGGGAATGATGCATAAAATGTGTAACAGCGATGAGGATCACTTCAATGTAAATTGCACAAACAACACAAGGATTTATACGGGAAAAAGCCCTTGATCAAGAGTTGATCTCCGGCACAAAAAACCCCGGGTGATGGAAACTACCGATCACCAAGCTCAAATAAATGAATAAAAGTTTACAACTTCGGATAGTAACGAGCTAGGTACAAGGATCACTACGGTGGAATGTGTAAAAAGTGTATGAAATTGCTAAGTGTTTGAACGAGAGCTTGTATGAGAGCTTGTATGAGTGTGTGTAACTGCAAAAATGACTAACTGTTTTCTAATAGCTCGTTACCCCCTTTTTAAAATAGAAATAACCACCTAAACTAACTTTCCGACTTTCGTGCCAAGCCTCCACGTTCTCCACAACGTCTATTTTTGGTCAAGCACGTGCAGAATAGCTTAGGAATATTCTCCAGGAATGTCGCCAAGACTTGGTCAAGCTCGTTATACCTGCGAGATAGTACAAAATACAGGTAAACAATCGTCAGTACGAGGATCCTTAAAGTGATCCATGATCCTGATCCTGAAGCTCTTCTGAGGATCACCACCTGTCACAGAAGTAAGGATCACTAGTTAGGATAACGAATAAGGATCACTAATTGTTAGAAAATCTTCCCCTAACAGAAACCAAAAGCACAACTTTTGACTTGTTAATAATATAACTATCTTTTGACTTATTTTCTGTTACCTTGCATTGTTTAGTGTAAGTCTTAGCTTTGTAAAAATTTCATACTGTTATTTTACAAAATATCCTGACCAGTATGCTCAGAAACATACTGCAGAAGCCTCTTATTAAATAGATCTTCCAGACGTTCCTTTAACTTTATAAAAATTTCTTTAGAAAGTAAAAAATAGTTTATCTCTTCAAAACCAAGTTTTGGTGATGATCAAAGTTCCAAGCCAATACTAGTTTCAAACATCCTAATCAAATATCCTTAAAAGGACTTTGAGGATATATGTCAGGACACTTAATATAATGTTACTAAAAACATAAATGAGGCTTACAAAGGAAAGATCATACCAGACATAGGATATAAACCTATTACCGAACTTCAATCCCTTTGCAACTCTTCCAATGAAGATGTCCCCAGTGCCAGGTACTTAGTGCATTAGTCGCAAACTTCATTCTTTTAGCTTTACACCACCATCTTGGCAGGGATGTCCCCTATGTACAATGTCTTCAAGTATCTTAGAAATCTACTTAATGTCAGTTTCCATGGCATAAGCAATTTTTCATGTCCCGAGGGTATAACCCAAGGATGTACTGGAGATAAATCCTTTGTATCCTGGGGAAAATCCCAATTTTTCATGCGCTACAGGCGGGAGTGTATAAACTCCAAGACTTAGAAAGGTGAAAACCTTTAAACCTTAGAGAGTATAAAAATACCCTTTCGTGAGAGAGGGTGATCAATCCTCATATACCGTTAGGATTCAGGATATAGCCAATAGTGACGAAATTGTCAGCCACTTTTACATGGACTGGTCCCGCCACCTTGAACTATCCCTGAATAACTTGCGCTCCAGGCGGGGTGTTTAAACCCAATTCGGAAGAAAGGTGAATACCTTTAAACCTGTGAAGGGATCAGTATCCCTTAAACGTGAGAGAGGGGGCCAATCCTCTAGTCTTTCGAGTTATCCTGAGCACATATCCTGGAGCTATATCCTGAAACATATCTTGCAAAACAAATGTAAACTAAGGTGGGTGTTAGCTTAGCTAACACCCCTCCGATGATTAAGTCAGTATTGGGTTACAAAGAACAAATTAAACCAAACATATTTAAAAGAAGTAGAATTCATACCATCCTGAGTTAGAAATTAAATTCTAACTTACTTGAAATAGAGCTTAAGGTGTATAGCATTCCAAGATCTCGGTAGCATATCCCCCTCCATGTTCTTGAGTCTATATGCTCCTTTCCCTGCTTCTGATTCAACTTCATATGGTCCTTCCCATTTTGGAGCTAACTTGCCATCGGCAGGATTAGTAGTATTTTGGAAAGCCTTTCTTAACACCCAATCTCCAACCTTAAATCTTCTGGTTCTAATATTCTTGTTATATGCCCTGGATATTCTCTGTTGATATGCTGCCATCCTTAGCCTTGCCGCATCTCTCTTTTCATCTATAGTGTCTAAATCCTGACTCAAGGCTTCAGGATTCTTCTCAGGATCACTTAAGACAGATCTTGCAGTAGGTATCGTCATTTCCGTTGGAATCATTGCTTCTGCTCCAAACACCAAGGAAAACGGGGTTTGGCCTGTTGCATTCTTTACCGTTGTCCTATCAGCCCATAAAACAAAGGGTAATTCTTCTGCCCATCTTCCTTTTTTGGCTCCAAGCCTTTTCTTTAAGTTATTGACAATTATCTTGTTAGAGGATTCTGCTTGTCCATTTGCTTGAGGATGTACCGGAGTAGACGTAGTCATTTTGATTCCCCAACTCTTGCAAAAGTCAGTAGTCCTCTTACTTATGAACTGAGAACCATTGTCGCAAATTATCTCGGCTGGTACTCCGAATCTGGTCAGGATATTTCTCTTGATGAAGGATACTACTTCTTGGTCTCTTACTTGAACGAATGCTTCTGCTTCAACCCATTTAGAGAAATAATCCGTCATTGCTAGCATAAAGACTTTTCCTCCCGGAGCTTTTGGTAGCTTTCCCACTATATCCATACCCCACTTCATAAATGGCCAAGGGGAAACAATAGGATATAATGGTTCAACCGGTTGATGCAGTATGTTACTATGTCTTTGACATGCGTCACATCTTCGAGCATGTTCTGCTGCATCCTTCCTCATTGTTGGCCAATAATATCCTGTCCTTAATACTTTTGAGAATAACGATCTGCCCCCAGCATGGTTACCACAATCCCCTTCATGTATATCCTGAAGTACTTCTTTGGCTTCAAGATCCTCCAAGCATCTCAAATACGGTCCTGCAAGAGATTTCTTGTATAAAATATTATTTATAATAGTGAATCGTGATACCTTCATCCTAAATGCCTTAGGATTTTCATTTCCAGGGATGTGTCCTTCTTTGAGATATCTCATGATTGGAGCCGTCCAGGATTTAGGATCCTCCTCAGGATGTTCTGCTCCAGGATTCTGTATACTAGCTACTTCTTTATCCTGAGGATTCGTTGCAGGATATAAGACATGTAATATTGGTATTTGCGTCCCTTCAGGTATCCTGATCGATGATCCCAAATTTGCTAGGGCATCCGCTTCAGCATTATCCTCCCTTGGTACCTGTTCAAGTATAAAAACATCGAAATATCCTGCTAATTTTTTGAGAATATCGAGATATTCGATTAATTTCTCACCCTTAACTGCATAGGATCCATTAAAATGGTTAGTAATTAACAAAGAGTCAACATACACTTGCAAATTTTTGATACTCATGCTCTTAGCCAACTCTAATCCTGCAATTAACGCCTCATACTCTGCTTCATTATTAGTAGCAGGAAATTCACACCTAATAGCCTGGGGTAATATGTCCCCCTTTGGCGATTTTAGTAGTATTCCTAATCCTATTCCTCTTACATTAGATGCACTGTCAGTATATAATGTCCAGGATCCTGAGGATTCTCCTAACTGTTGAACTTCTAGGTCTACCTCGTCCTGAATGTCACTACTAAAGTCAGCCACAAAGTCAGCTAAAGCCTGAGATTTTATGGCACTTCTAGGTTCATATACTAAATCATAAGCACTTAACTTTACTGACCACTTGGCCATCCTGCCTGACATCTCTGGTTTCCTAAGCACATTTTTGACAGGATAATTTGTTTTAACATGTATCCTATGTGTCTCGAAATAATGCCTAAGTTTCGTTGATGCCATGACTAGAGCTAATATCAATTTTTCTAAATGAGAATACCTAGTTTCAGCATCTAACAAACTTTTACTAACATAATAAACAGGATACTGCTGACCTTCATGGTCTTTTATAAGAACGGCACTTACAGCATTCCCTGACACAGCAAGGTACAGGGATAGTGGTTCACCATTTTCGGGCTTCATCAATAGAGGTGCGGTCGAAAGATACCGTTTCAAATCCTGCAGGGCTGCTTCATGCTTTTCCCCCCATTCGAATCTTTTGTTCTTCTTTAGGATATCATAGAAGTCTTTGCATTTTTCTGAGGATCTTGAGATAAATCTGTTTAGAGCTGCTACCCGGCCTGTTAATCTTTGTACGTCCTTCATATTTGAGGGTGATTTTATGTCTAGGATAGCTTTGATCTGCTCTGGGCTTGCTTCTATCCCCCTTTTTGTCACCATATATCCAAGAAACTTCCCTGCTCCCACTCCGAAATGGCATTTAGCAGGATTTAGCTTCATGTTGTAGTGATCCAGGATATCAAATGCTCCCTTGATATCTTGGAGTTGATCCTCAGACTTTTTAGATTTCACCACCATGTCATCGATATATACCTCCATGGTGTCCCCCAGTTTGTCTTTGAACATCATGTTCACCAATCTTTGGTATGTTGCACCTGCATTTTTCAAACCAAAAGGCATAGCTGTATAACAATAAATACCTGTTGGTGTCATGAAGGCGGTATCCTCCTGGTCAGAAGGCTCCATTTGGATCTGTTGAAATCCTGAGGATGCGTCCATGAAGGTCAGCATTTCATGCCCGGTAGTGGCATCTACCATTGCATCAATATGGGGAAGAGGAAATGGGTCTTTAGGACAAGCTTTGTTCAAGTCTGTGTAGTCTACACAAACTCTCCATTTCCCATTCTTCTTCTGTACTACAACCACGTTTGCTAGCCACCTTGGGAACTTAACCTCTCTGATCATTCTTGACTTTAATAATCTTTCAACTTCCTCCTGAATAATCATGTTCCGCTCAGGAGCAAACTTCCTTCTTTTTTGTTGCACAGGCTTAAACGATTTATCAATTCCAAGCTTGTGAGTGATAATATCTTTGGATATGCCTGTCATATCCTCATGCTTCCATGCAAACGTTGACATCCTGCATTTTAAAAAGTTAATTAACTGCTCTTCAATATCCTGAGGGATATTGGTCCCTACGAGCACCGAAATATCGGGGTTATCCTGGTCCAGGATAATTTTCTTCACATCCTGCTCCGGATCCTCCACGATATCCTGGGCCCGCGTCTTTAATTTCTATGTTGCACTAGGTTTGGTTGAGGATTTCATTGAGGATGAGTAGCATTCTTTTGCCTCCTGCTGATCGCTATCAACTTTAACAACTCCCCAGGGGGTAGGTATCTTGATGCATTGGTGATATGTTGATGGCACGGCCTTCATATCGTGAATCCACGGTCTTCCCAATATGATGTTATAGCAGGATAGAGAATCCATCACACAGAAACGTTGTATCGAATTGACTCCTTCAACGTATACTGGCAACTTTATCTCTCCCACTGTGTTTCTAGCCTCTCCACTGAATCCAACAAGCACGGTAGACTTTGAAGTGATATCCATTGGAGATACATTCATTCTCTTCAGAGTTTCTAGTTGGATTATGTTGACGGAGCTGCCATTATCAACCAATATCCTGCGTACAAAATGGTTAGCCACATATAACGTTATTACCAGAGCATCATGGTGAGGATCCTGAACAGTATCCCTGTCATCTGCATCAAAAGTGATCACTTTGTCAGTCGTGAGGGTAGTCATCCTGACAGGTCTGTCTCCCCTTTCGGCCTTAGCTTCCTTTGCGTGTCTCTTTGCTGCCGAATACGAGGTCCCACAAATGTCGGATCCTCCCGAAATGAAGTTGATTATCTTGGCATCCGAGGGAGGTGATGCTGCTCGTTCAGGATCCTTGTCAGTATCCTGACCCTTATTCTTCTTTTTTCCTAAGAGATCTTTCAGATATCCCTTGCTTAGAAGATAGCTTATTTCTTTCCTTAAAGCAATGCAATCCTCAATCATATGTCCGAAATCTTCGTGGAAAGCACACCATTTTGACTTATCTTTCCAGTCAGCCTTTTGTTGATTCTTTCGAGGCCATCTAGCCTTGTCTCCTAGACCCTGCATAGCATACATCAATTCAGGAATATTAACAGAAAAGCAATATTCAGACAACTCAGGATACTCTTCAGGATCCTCATCTTCGACAGCATTCACTCTCTTGTTTTCATTTCTACCATATGGCTTAGGCCGATATGACTTAAATGAGGATTCTGACTTCCTATTAGTCGATTCATAAGTGTTGGATGAGTTCATCCTTTCTTGCATCTTCTTGTCATCTTCCAGACGGATATATCTCAAAGCCCTGTTACGAGCTTCATCGAGATTCCTGCAGGGATTCATTACAAGATCCTGATAAAACTGAGAATCCTTTTGTAATCCCATCTTAAAAGCTTGCACAGCTGTTGCAACATCAAGATGTGGGATATCCAAGGATTCTCGACTAAATTTGTTCACATAATCCCTCAAGGATTCCTGAGGCCCTTGAGTTATCCTGTAAAGATCACTGGTTAGTTTCTCAAAACTCCGACTACAAGAAAATTGACTGTTAAATAAATTAACCAAATGAGCAAATGAAGTAATTGAGTGAGGAGGAACGTTTAACAGCCATTTTAAGGCTGATCCTGTTAGCGTAGAACCAAATCCCTTGCACAAGAACGCTTCCTTGAGCTCCGGAGGGATAGGGTTAATCTCCATTCTTTCCCTATACTGAGCAATGTGCTCCTCAGGATCCGTAGTTCCGTCGTATAGCTTCATGTTGGGGGTTTGGAATCTCTTTGGGATCTCAGCATCACAGATAGGATACGCGAAACGAGATATCTTGTGGCTGTCTTGAGACACTTCCGGGATCGGTTGGACCACCCCAGGTACACTAGATATCATGTCCTTTAACTTCTGAAGTTCCCTGGTAAGTGCTGATGTCACACCTGTATCCTGCAAAGATCCACCACTGTTAGCAGCATAAGTATTATTATTATTAGACACGTTACCAGTTGGAGGATTCTGCCCATATCCTGAAGCATATCCTGAGCTCCTTATGGTTGACATCCTAATCGAGGAGGGTATTTCAGGAGTATGATTCTGAGGAAGACTGGGCACGATATTCCCCCTATTATCCTCGGTATATACAGCTGAACTAAAGTTCAACGCTCTGGGGTGTAACGGAGTGACATTGTCCTCCGCAGATCTGCTTGAGCCAGCCTTCAGGAGTTGTATTTCCCTCAAAAGCATTTGGTTTGTTTCCTGTTGCTGCCTCATTTGTTCCTGCACACTTCCAAATAAGGTTAAAATTTCATCATTAGAAGCTAAAATGGGAGCAGATCCCTGGACACTCCGAGTTGGGATAACATCTTGAGATTGTGTAGAGGCTGGCATCCTTGGAGGAGGTGGTGGAAGCACCGAACCGGTAGTAGCAGAAGTCATAGCAGACACAGTAGAGGAACTCATGTTTGATCTTGAGGCCATTATGGACAATGTGGCAAAAAGTTTTGAAAATAGAAAACCGATTAGCGATTTGACAAAAAATTTTAGTAAAGAGAGCACCACTTGCCCCACGGTGGGCGCCAAATTGTTTTGGTCAAAAATTACCGAAGTAATTAAGTGATCAAATTAGTTAAGTGAGGTAGTGTGCTAAAAAGTGTGTTGAAAATATACTTGTTAAGTTATTTGGAAAAACAGTACTCAGGATATGGCTCAGGATATTGAGCTGTATCTATGATCAAACAATGAGCAAAAATAAAGTAAACGACACGAGATATACGAGGAAAGCCCTTGATCAATCTAGATCGCCGGCATAAAACCTCGGGAGCTGACAATCGCAGCTGCCTTGTTCTTCAATTGCTTCAAAAATCAGGATACAGTGCGGGATGTGGTACGGATCGACTAAGTGTTACAATGAAAATGAAATACAAGTGTGGTGTTTGCAATTAGCTAGAGAGTGAAAGTGTTCGAGAGTGTAAGTGTGAATTTTTGTGTTCTAAGCTGATCCGACCTCATCTATTTATAGTAAAGATAAAATAACTAACTACCCTAAACTTGCGGGCTCCACCGAATATTCCTTCTTGGAACGTTGTAGACCTGGTCTTTCGGGCTCAACGTCTCTTTTTCAACAAATTCGTCCGAGTCTTGAGGAGAAGAAGTCCTCTTGACCGTTAGCAAGCCTCAGCCCTTAACCTGCACGTGGTTAATTCAATAAGCCTCAGGATATGGCCCAAGATGTTAGCAATATCCTCTTCCAGCATTCTGATCACAAATAAACAAACAAAGGCAGGATATTGGTCAGGATACGTATGTTAAGAAAATGACCCCTAACACTTACCTTCTACTAAGGTTTGTCTTTTGGTTATCCTGATTGTAAGTGTTAAAGGTTAGGATCCTAACTTAGATTCTCAGGTATGATCCTTGATCATTTTGATTTTATTCATTATTTAAGTGACCCTTATCCTTTGACAACTGAACTCATGATCCTTAAACTACATTACTTTTCAGAACTTGTCGACTATAGGATATGTGATCCTTGATCATTTCCTAAACTTTTTGAGGATATTTATTAATTTTTTTCCTCTTTACTTAATAAATTCAGACAAAATATATATCACAACAATTGAAAAGTAAAGTATTCACAAGGATAACAACTCAGGAAATAGCCGAAAAGTTAAGGTTTTATTTATTCACAAAACGTTAAACCCTTTAAGGTTGTCAAAATTGCCAACCCACGTTTCTACCAATAAAACGTGGCCGGTCCACATGGGTTGGCAAAGGGTGTCCATTGTTAACGGGTCTTAAGAGTGCAGGAAATAAAGACGGAAGGATAACGAGTGGCTTCATCCCCCAAACAGAGGATCCATCCACCACCCATTATCCTACCTATTGTCCAAGGATCCATGATCCTCAACCCTAGAAACTATTGTCTAAGTTATTACAGACCAAGATTGTTTCAAAACACCATAACCAAAAAACCCCTACCAAACTATAAAAAATGGGCTCCGGCCGCGTCTAGAAATGTCCATCATTGCCCATTCCTGCAGCTTACACCTTTGCTGCATCACCATCACCTTCACCAGCTCCTCTAGCTCCAGCATCACCCACATGATCCTTAATCCCACTGCTGCCAGCCTCAATTGCTAAGACCTCACCAGCCTCTTCTTCGTCATCCAGCTCAGCCAACCTAGCCTTCCAGCCCTCTACGTCCCAGTTGCTCTTGTCAAAGTCAAGATCCTGAGCTTCTTGGGCCATCTGCAACTTGGTTTTGTACATAGCGATGGCAGCGGAGACTTTGGCATCATTGGTGATTTCGGCCTTCTCCTGATCAGCAGTGATATGAGCCAGGACAAGTTCCCTCTTCACCAGATTGACGTCGTTTTCAAGGGAGGCAATCTTCTTATCCTTGGCCAGCATGATCTTTTAGAGGTCCACACACTTTTGCTCAACCTCTTCAACACTGCCTACGTAGTCCTCAATTTCAGCAAATTTCTGCAAAAAGACAATGTAAAGTTTAGGATCACATGATCCTCAAGTGGGCAGGATAATTAAGCTAAGTCAGTGATCCTTACATCAGCAAAGTATTCAAGGAACTGGAGGCGGATTAGAGGCAAGCCTTCTAGATTGTCAGCCTCAGAGGCTTTCCTCTTCTTTCCCTTGGAGGTGGTAGGCTTGGGGATGGCAGTACTTGGGCTAGCAGCAGCCTTCTTCTTCCCAGACCTGGGACCAACAGTGGTGAGATCGGTGACACTGAAACGAGTAGCAGACTTCGATGATTTTCCAGCACCTACACATCCAAAACAGATAAGTATCCTTATTTCATTCTAATTTAAACATTTAATTATGCACAAAATGGGATACTTACTTGACATTGTAACAGAGCCTGAGGATACTTCTTGAGAATCCAGGGTATTTGCTTGAAATGTTCTTATTGTAGGATCAAGCCTCCGGAAAGCAGCAAGCCTTTCCTTCGTTGCAGGTGTTGTAATAATGTGTGAAACAGTAATAGCTGCATAAAAGAAACAAAAGGATGTTAGTGATCCTCAAGGGAGACAGGGTATCCTATGATCCTTCTATAAGGATCCTCTATCCTACCATGAGTAACCCATTTTCTTGGAAGATCCTTCCCATCAGGGATGGAATCCATTCTGACAAAGAAGAATCGCCTCTTCCAGTTGGTGTCATTCTTAGTGGTTTTGAAGATGGGGTGTTCTTCACCGGGTTTGTGTTTGAATAGATATCGATGAGATCCATGACTCACAAGATCATACATTTATGCTAACTCCGACATTCCCAGATCAATACCTTCATGCTCAATGATTCTTTCAAGGGTATACAAGACCCTCCACATCATTGGCATCGCTTGGATGTAGGAGATGTCGGTGAGAGAGAAGAAAGATTGGGTGAAATCAGGAAAAGGATATGAGTATCCTATCGTAAATGGGGTGACCGGAAAAGCTACCCAGGTTTCAGAAACATAGTCACTCAAGACGGTGGGATCAAAAGCTTTGAAGATGGTGTTCGCAGGAAAACAATGGCGGATCCTGTCTATCTGCGGATCAGTAAAACAGCATCGTTCCTTCGCAGAGCCTTCGATGATCCCTTGGCTCTTCAAAGGACTGTCCTTTTTGTGATCCTTAGCCGGTGAAGATCTTAGCATCATCTTGGGCATAATGATGGTGAAGAAGAAGAAACAGAATAAGAATATGAAGAGAGAAAGGAAAGAGAAGTACCTGATCAGTTCTTCGAATGAGGATTTAAAGGATGAAACGCACGAATTTAAATGCTTCCTAACCCTTATCTCTAACTTCAATTTATAATCATTATCTTGCAGGATAGTCACTTCAATGACGTCAGATTGGTAATGGCTAGTCAGAATACAACGGCTATATATCCGTTGGTTTGTTACGGATAAGAACGAGAAAATATAACTCATTTATTTACACTTTACTCCTTATATTTTGGGGGCAATTGTTAGGGGAGGATTTTCCAGAGATCAGTGATCCTCAATTACTGCCGTGCTTAGGGATCCTCAATTCTGTTTGAATTAGTGATCCTCAGAAAGTATTGTAGGATCAGGATCATGGATCATCATAGTGATCCTTGCACTAACGATTGTCTGCTTTGAATATGATGTTGTTTTGCAGGAGTACGTGCTTGGACTTGGCCTTGGCGATATTCCTGGAGCATATTCCCTATTTATTCCGCACGTGCTTGACTAATATGGACGTTATGGAGGTCGTGGAAGACTTGCACGAAATGCGGATAGTTAGGTAGCTTAGATATTTTCCAAATTTAAAAGGGGATAGCAAGCTAGATTAGAACACTTGGCTATTTTTGGCTAAACACACACACTCGTAACTGCTCTCATCAGCTCTTGACAGTTTACTTGGCGATTACACACTCTTTTGCACATTACACTCTAGTGATCCTTGTAACTAGCTCGCTATCATCCAAAGTTGTAATATATTTTCTGTTTAATCTGAGTTGGTGATCGGTAGTTTCCATCACCCGAGGTTTTTTATGCCGAAGATCAACTCTTGATCAAGGGCTTTTTCCTCGTATAAATCATTGTGTCACTTGTTCATTACATTTCTGAGTGATCCTTCATATTGTTCATTGATTCAAGCATCACACCTCAAAACAGAAAGTTTGGTTACATTATCTTTGCTTGATTTTTGACCAAAACAATAGTGAATCGTGATACCTTCATTCTAAAAGCCTTAGGATTCTCATCCTTTGGGATGTGTCCTTCCTTGAGATATCTCATGATTGGAGCCGTCCAGGACTTAGGATCCTCCTTGGGATACTCATCATCAGGATCCTGAATACTTATTACTTCCTTATCCTGAGGATTCGTTGCAGGATATAGGATATGTAATATTGGTATTCGAGTTCCTTCCGGTATCCTGACCGATGATCCCAGATTTGCCAAGGCATCAGCTTCAGCATTATCCTCTCTTGGTACGTGTTTAAGTGTAAAAATATCGAAATATCCTGCAAATTTTTTGAGAATTTCAAGATACTCGATTAACTTCTCACCTTTAACTGCATAGGTTCCATTAAAAAGATTAGTGATTAACAAAGAATCAACATATACTTGCAAATTGTTGATACTCATATTTTTAGCCAACTCTAATCCTACAATTAAAGCTTCATATTCTGCCTCATTATTAGTAGCAGGAAATTCACACCTAATAGCCTGGGGTAATATGTCCTCCTGTGGCGATTTTAGTAGTATACCTAGACCTACACCTCTTACATTAGATGCACCATCAGTATATAATGTCCAGGATTCTAAGTTTTCTCCTAGCTGCTGTACTTCTAAGTCTACTTCATTTTGAATGTCACTACTGAAATCAGCCACAAAGTCAGCTAAAGCCTGAGACTTTATGGCATTTCTAGGCTCATAAACTAAATCATAGGCACTTAATTTTACTGACCACTTAGCCATCCTACCCGACATCTCGGGTTTCCTAAGCACGTTCTTAACAGCATAATTAGTTTTAACATGAATCCTATGTGTCTCAAAATAATGTCTAAGTTTTGTTGATGCCATAACTTGGGCTAATATCAATTTTTCCAGATGAGAATATCTAGTTTCAACATCTAATAAACTTTTACTAACATAATAGACAGGATACTGCTGACCTTCATGATCCTTTACAAGGTCAGCACTTACTGCATTCCCTGATACTGCAAGATACAGGTGTTAGGGGAGGATTTTCTAACAATTAGTGATCCTTATTCGTTATCCTAACTAGTGATCCTTACTTCTGTGACAGGTGGTGATCCTCAGAAGAGCTTCAGGATCAGGATCATGGATCACTTTAAGGATCCTCGTACTGACGATTGTTTACCTGTATTTTGTACTATCTCGCAGGTATAACGAGCTTGACCAAGTCTTGGCGACATTCCTGGAGAATATTCCTAAGCTATTCTGCACGTGCTTGACCAAAAATAGACGTTGTGGAGAACGTGGAGGCTTGGCACGAAAGTCGGAAAGTTAGTTTAGGTGGTTATTTCTATTTTAAAAAGGGAGTAACGAGCTATTAGAAAACAGTTAGTCATTTTTGCAGTTACACACACTCATACAAGCTCTCATACAAGCTCTCGTTCAAACACTTAGCAATTTCATACACTTTTTACACATTCCACCGTAGTGATCCTTGTACCTAGCTCGTTACTATCCGAAGTTGTAAACTTTTATTCATTTATTTGAGCTTGGTGATCGGTAGTTTCCATCACCCGGGGTTTTTTGTGCCGGAGATCAACTCTTGATCAAGGGCTTTTTCCCCGTATAAATCCTTGTGTTGTTTGTGCAATTTACATTGAAGTGATCCTCATCGCTGTTACACATTTTATGCATCATTCCCCGTAACATAGAGTTTGGTTGCAATATCCTCAACAGAATTTTTTTGACCAAAACAGTTTGGCGCCCACCGTGGGGCAATTGGTGCTTTGTCCTTAGAAGAATACGCATTTCTGTGCTCATTTCGGTTTACTACAACCAAGCAAATGGCTTCCTCAGCGAAGAATGCTTCAAACTTGATGCCCTCATTCACTTCTTCACAAGGCGTTCCTCCTTTGCCTCCACCACCTTCTGGATCCCAGAAGAATACTGAGAATGTTGCGAAGAAACCAACTCCCATTTTCTCAAAACCACCTACTTCTTCTGTTTCAACTAATCCTACTACTAATGATCTCTATGCCTTGATTTTGCAGATGAGGAATCATGCACAAGAGCAGGATAAAACCAACGAAAGGATCCTCCGGGAGATTGACGAAATTAAGAAACAGAAGAAAGCGGCAGAGGATCGTTCCCCACTGATGCCCAGATCGTTGAATTTTGATACTCCGGTGATTACTTCTCAGTCATCAGTGATTCCAGACATTCAATATGTGGGTGGACCAAAAGGAGTGCACTACGGAACAACAGCAATCACCCAGGCAGCAGGCTCATATTTTCAGCCAGCGGGATCCTATCCTCAGTATATGGGGTCCCTCACGAATTCAGGAGGATATTCAGGAATGCAGCATGTTCAAGGATCCTCCTTTGTTCCAGGATCATCCCAGGTTCAAGGATCCTCCTTTGTTCCAGGATCATCCCAGGTTCAAGGATCCTCCTTTGTTCCAGGATCATCCCAGGTTCAAGGATCCTCCTTTGTTCCAGGATCGTCCCAGGTTCAAGGATCCTCTTTCTTCCCAGGATCATCCCAGTTTCAGGGATCCTTCCAGATGCCAGGATCCTTAAGGAGTTTGCAAACAGGAAGTTCAGATGTCCATCAGGGAGATTTTATTCCAATGCAGACTAATGCTTCTACTGGTCCCTCGATCATTCCAGAGCCTCAACAATATGGACTAACATCCATTCTTCCTAACTCGAATCCAATGGGAGGTAACACTTTTAATAATTCTCATACTACTAACCATGGTCTTATGCAGGATCCAGGTATCAATCATGCCATGGCCAGAGAATTGCAAAAGCTAAAGGATATGATATCAAGTGTACCGGGGGTGGTCAAACCTATCCCAGAGATTGCAGATGGGAGCCACAAGATATCTCGTTTCGCACCACCAATCTGTGATGCTGAGATACCCAAGAGGTTCCATGTGCCAACGATGAAACTATATGATGGATCAACGGATCCTGAAGAGCATATAGCACAATACAGGGAAAGAATGGAAATCAACCCAATCCCAGAACGGTTGAAGGAAGCATGCTTGTGCAAAGGATTTGGATCCACACTTACTGGATCAGCTCTCAAGTGGCTGCTAAGTCTTCCTCCTTACTCTATTACCTCGTTTGCCAATCTAGTTAATCTATTTAATAATCAGTTTTCTTGTAGTAGAAAATTTGAGCGTTTAACTAGTGATTTGTATAGGATAACTCAGGGTCATAATGAATCATTAAGGGATTATATCACCAAATTCAGTAAAGAATCCTTAGACATTCCCAATTTAGATATAGCCACGGCTGTTGAGGCCTTTAAAATGGGATTGCTTAGGGATTCGTTATTTTATGATGATCTTGTTATGACACCATGCAGGAATCTAGATGAGGTAAGAACCCGGGCACTTAGGTACATCCGGTTAGAGGATGACAAGAGGATCCAGGAGAGGTTAGCAGGATCCTCAAAGCAGGATAAGCAAGGATCCTCATTCAGAAACAACAAGTTCAGATCCTACAATAGATCCGATAACCAGAATGTGCATGCTATCGATCAGGAAGAGGATGATGAGGATTATCCTCCAATCTCTGAATATTGTTTTTCTGTTGACAGCAATGAACTAATCCTTGCGATGCAGGGTTTAGGTGATAAAGCTAGATGGCCCAGAAGAAATGATAGGCCAGCTGCAACAAAGGATAAATCAAAGTGGTGTGCATACCACGAAGATTTTGGGCATCTCACAGAAGAATGCATTGCTCTAAGAAAGGAGATTGGATACTTGTTGAGCAAAGGGCATCTAAAGGAATTGTTGGGAAGAAAAAAGTCAAAGACTCAGGATCATGAAAGGATCCCTGAGAAAGCTCCGGCCCCTCCAGCGGATGCACAAGTGATAAACTTCATTTCTGGAGGATCAGACATTTGCGGCACATCCTTCTCAGCAGCTAAGAGGCATGCAAAAGAAACTAAAATGGACAATGGAGAAAGACCTGTTCGAACATCAAGTGTCTCGGAAGGGAAAGTCATAACTTTTGATGAGGACGATCGTGTAGATATCCAGGATCCTCATCACGATGGTTTAGTTATTACTCTTTTTATTTCTAACCATTTTGTTCGCAGGATCCTTATAGACGGAGGAAGTTCAGTGAACATTATCCAGCTTGATGTTCTGAAGAAGATGGGTATCCCTGAATCAGATATCATACCAAGATCCTCTGTGCTTGTAGGATTTAGTGGCGAAACTAAGAATACCCTGGGGGACATTAAACTCCCAATATATATCGAAGGCTTACATTCATACCAAAAGTTTTGTGTTATTGACTGTTTATCTTGTTGTAATGTGATCCTTGGCAGGCCTTGGATACACGATATGAAGGCAGTCCCATCTACTTACCATCAATGTGTGAAGCTCCCTAGTCCTTGGGGAATAGTGAAGATTGATAGTGATCAGCAGGAGGCTAAGAATTGCTACACTTCATCGATGAAACCAGCCTCGAAGTCCAGGGAGCAATAGCAATCAAAGTATCCTCCAAGGGATGTCTTGGAGGCAAGAGAGCAGGATGTGGTAGAAATCCTCATGGATCCTGATGATCCTGAATCCAAAATCTATATCGGATCAGGGATCCTTAGCGAAATGAAAGAAGACCTCGTCTCCTTCCTCAAAAGGAGAAAGACTACCTTTGCATGGAAACACGAAGATATGACTGGTATATCCAGAGATGTTATCACTCACAAACTCGGCATTGACAGATCCTTCAAACCAATCCATCAAAGGAGAAGGAAGTTTGCACCGGAAAGGAATGCCATTATCCAGGAAGAGGTAGAGAAATTGCTCCGGGCAGGTATGATTAGAGAGGTCAAGTATCCAAGATGGTTGGCCAATGTGGTTGTTGTTCAAAAGAAAAACGGAAAGTGGAGGGTATGTGTCGATTTTACCGATTTAAATAAGGCATGTCCCAAGGATCCTTTCCCTTTACCCCACATTGACTCCATGGTGGATGCAACTACGGGTCATGAACTGTTAACTTTTATGGATGCTTCATCTGGATTTCAACAAATCCAAATGGAACCATCCGACCAAGAGGATACAGCCTTCATGACTCCAACTGGTATATATTGCTATATTGCTATGCCGTTCGGATTGAGAAATGCAGGTGCAACGTATCAAAGGCTGGTGAATATGATGTTCAAGGATCAGATCGGACAAACTATGGAGGTTTACATAGATGATATGGTGGTAAAATCCATAAAAGCTGAGGATCATCTAAAGGATTTGGAGGAAGCATTTGATATCCTTGACAAATATAATATGAAGCTTAATCCTTCAAAATGTCATTTTGCTATTAAAGCAGGTAAATTCTTAGGATACATGGTGACTAAGAGAGGCATTGAAGCTAGCCCGGAACAAATCAAAGCAATAGTGAATATCAAGTCTCCGACCAATGCTAAGGATGTTCAAAGGCTAACAGGCAGGATAGCAGCTTTGAACAGATTTATATCCAAATCCTCAGAGAAGTGCAAAGAATTTTATGATATCCTAAGGAAGAACAAGAAATTTGAGTGGACCGAGAAGCATGAAAATGCTTTGAGGGCCCTCAAGGATTACTTGTCCTCAGCCCCATCCTTGATGAAACCAGAAAAAGGCGATGTGTTATCCTTGTATCTTGCAGTATCCTCAAAAGCAGTAAGTGCGGTCCTTGTTAAGGATCATGAAGGTACACAACATCCTGTCTATTATGTAAGTAAAAGTTTACTTGATGCCGAATCCAGGTATTCACACCTTGAAAAACTTATTCTTGCATTAATAATGGCATCTACTAAGCTAAGACATTATTTTGAGACTCATGTTATTATTGTTAAAACTAATTTTCCAATTAAGAACAGTGAAGGATGGCTAAGTGGGCAGTGAAGCTGAGTGCATATGATATAAGATATGAGCCTAGGACAGCCATCAAATCCCAAGCATTAGCTGACTTTGTGGCTGATTTCAGTAGTGATTTACAAGAAGAAGCTGAGTTAGAAGTCCAGCAGCTAGAGGAGACCAAGGATCCTTGGATACTCCACACTGATGGATCCTCAAATGTCAAAGGCACAGGGCTTGGAATACTACTAAAATCGCCACAGGGGGACATAATACCCCACTCTATAGCTTGTGAGTTCCAAACCACTAATAATGAGGCTGAATATGAAGCCTTAATTGCTGGTTTGCAAATTGCAAAGCATATGGGGATCAGGTATCTTGAGGTACATGTAGATTCTTTGTTAATTACAAACCACTTTAATGGATCCTATGCTGTTAAAGGTGAAAAGCTGACCAAATATTTAGAGATAGTCAAAAGTTTGGCACTCTCTTTTATTTCTTTAGTTTGTCACAGGTACCAAGGGAAGAAAATACAGAAGCTGATGCATTGGCTAATTTAGGATCATCCTTGAAGATCCCAGAGGATATCAAGATCCCTATTATCCATATCCTGAACCCGGCTATTGAGGATCATGTGGCTATGGAGATAGGAAGTGATTCTGCAATGATCCCTAGTGAGGATACTCAATCCCATTCAGGATCAGGATCATGGATCTCACCAATTATGAGATACTTACAACATGGAGAGATTCCTACAAGAGAAAACCCTAGGGCTTTCAAATCTAAGGTATCTCAATTCACAATTTTAAATAATATGTTGTATAGACGATCTCTTGCAGGACCATACTTGAGATGCATTGAGGATCCAGAAATCCAAGAAGTTTTAAAAGACTTCCATGAAGGAGATTGTGGAAACCACACTGGGGGCAGGGCATTATTTTCAAGGATTTTGAGGACAGGATACTACTGGCCAACCATGAAGAGAGATGCTGTGGAGTATGCTAAAAGATGTGATCCTTGTCAGAGACACAGCAATATCCTTCATCAACCAGCTGAATTATTGCATCCTATATCCTCCTCCTGGCCATTTATGAGATGGGGTATGGATATAGTTGGTAAGCTCCCTAAGGCACCTGGTGGAAAAGTATTCATGCTTGCTATGACTTATTACTTCTCCAAGTGGATAGAGGCTGAAGCTTTTGCCCAAGTCAGAGAAAAGGAAGTTATATCCTTCATTAAAAGAAATATTATAACTAGATTTGGAATTCCTTCTGAGATTATATGTGATAATGGTTCCCAATTTATTGGGGGCAGGACCACTAACTTTTGTGACAGCTGGGGGATTAGGATGATAACATCAACACCAGTCCACCCGCAAGCTAATGGTCAGGCAGAATCATCCAACAAGATCATCATCAACAATTTAAAGAAAAAGCTTGGATCCAAGAAAGGGAAATGGGCAGAAGAACTACCCTATGTGCTCTGGGCTGATAGGACAACTCCCAAGAATGCTACTGGTCAAACACCATTCTCTTTGGTATTTGGGGCAGAATCAGTGATTCCAACAGAAATGGTGGTTCCAACTGCAAGAACAAGTACCCGTGATCCTAAGGAAAATGATGAAAACTTGGCTCAAGACCTGGATACTATTGAAGAAATCAGGGATATGGCTAGGATAAGGATGGCCAGTTATCAACAAAGAATGGCTGGTGCTTACAACAAAAATGTCAGGATCAGAAGGTTTCAAGTTGGAGATATGGTATTAAGGAAAGCATTTCAGAATACCACCAATCCTGCGGATGGAAAGTTGGCTACAAAATGGGAAGGCCCTTATTTGATTGAAGCTGAAGAAGGAAAGGGGGCATATAGATTGCTGACCATGGAAGGTGATTTGCTACCAAGAGCTTGGAATGCTGTCCATTTGAAGAAATATTTTATGTGAGCAGGATCCTCATGGCATAGATGATCCTCACGATAGGGATATCCTTAAAGGATCCTCAAAGTATCGGTGATCCTTACTTAGGTAATATCCTAAACTTGAACTATTTCATTTCTTTATTTCTCATATAAGGATAAGGATCATGTGTCCTTTATCCGCCTCTCACGTGATTTTAAGTTTTGAAAGTTCAGGTATCCTTAGCATAACATTGGTTATCTGCTGAAGCAATCCGTTCCTTGGGTTTAACCCCAGTTATTTGGGCTTGTCCCCAGTTCCGCCTGTAGCGCACGATGATCCTGGTATAGTTCAAGGCATTGGGACCAGTACTCGTTTTAGGGGCTGATAATTCCATTGTACTGGCTATGCCTAGGATCCTACGTATAATGGTAGACGTACCATACATCCGTTCATAAGGTTTCTAACGTTTTCACGTTAGCTAAGGTTTCTAACGTTTTCACGTTAGCTAAGGTTTTGGCATCTTCATGTCACTAAGTTTGGATAGTCGCCAGTTAGGGCCATACTCCAGTTTACACACGATCCTTGGGCTTGTCCCCAGTTATCCTTGGGCTTGTCCCCAGTTATCCTTGGGCTTGTCCCCAGTTGCTAACTCTTTTCTTATATTGGCTTAGTCCCAAGTTATGCTCTATATCAGGTCCTTGAAGATAGGCAGCTAGGGATCCTTGATCCTTACTTCACTCTAAGGTTTATCTTATATTTATCCTTATTATGGTTAGGATTCTAACTTGGATCCTCAGGTATGATCCTTAACTCTTTTGATTTTATTCATTATTCTTTTAAATAACCCTTATACTTGACAACTGAACTTGTAATTCTTAAACCATATCACTTTTTAGAACTTATCAGTTATGGGATATCTGATCCTTGATCATATCCTAAATTTTCTGGATATCTTTTCTAATTTTTCAAGGCTTGATAAGTATAAACAGAATGAACATTACAACAGTTGGAAAGTAACATATTAAAAAAGGATAACAACACAAGATAAGCGACAAAAGGTTAAGTTTTTATTTATTAACATAAGGCTAACCCTTTAAAGGTTGTCAAAATTACCTACCCGAGCTTCTACCAGCAAAACGTGGCCCGTCCGCTGGGGTAGGTAAAGGGTGTCCATGATAATGAGTTCAAAAGTAGTGCAGGAATATAAAGACGGCAGGATCACAATGGCTTCATCCCCCAAACAGAGGATCCCTCCACCAATTGCAATCCTGCCTATTGTCCAAAGGATCATACATGACCCTTAATCCTAAAAACCTATTGTTCAGTACCACCCGACATTGTTCAACAAAAAACACCATCACCAAAACAAACTGTCAAACTAAAAAAATTGGGCTCCGGCTATGTCTAGAAGTTTCCATCATCGCCCAATCATGCAGCCTAAGCCTTCGCTGCATCATCATCCCCTTCAGCTGCGGTATCCTTCGTCAGATCCTTCCCACTGCCACTTGCTTCAATCGCCAAGACCTCAGTAGCCTCCTCCTCATCATCCTCAAGATCAGCCAACCTTGCCTTCCAACCCTCAACATCCCAGCTGTTTTTGTCAAAACTAGGATCTTGAGCTTCCTGGGCCATCTTCAATTTTGTCTGATACATCGTGATGGCGGCAGAGACCTTAGCATTTTCAATGAGGTCATGTTTCTCATAGTCAAGGTCGATTAGAAGTTTAGCAGTCTTGGTCTTCTCATCTAGGAGTTCCTTCCGAAGATCAGCAAGTGCAAGGTCCTTGAGCACGGCAACCTGTTGGAGGTCAGCAATTTTCTTGTCCTGCTCCTCAACATTCCCCACGTAATCCTCAATCTCAGCAAATTTCTGCAAAGAAAAGGATAGAGCAGTTCAAGATCAAGTGATCCTCATACGAGTAAGATACCTAGGCAGAATAAAGGATCCTTACATCATTGAAGTATTGAAGGAACTGGTGGCAGATCAGTGGTAGACCCTGAAGATCCTCAGCATCAGAAGTTTTCCTCTTCTTGACACCCTTTCCTTTAGTGGGTGCCTTTGGAATGGAGATGCTAGGACTTGTGGTGGATCTCTTCTTCCTGGATCGTACGACATCAAGGTCAGCCGTGTTGAATTGGGATACAGGCTTGGGAGATTTTCCAGCACCTACACAATTAAAACAAGATAAGTATCTTTTCCTAGTTCATATTTCACTATATATTTAAATTTTAAACAAGGATACTTACTTGACATTGTGACAGAGCCTGAGGATACCCCCTGTGAATCTTGGGTTGTTGTCTTGAAAGTTCTTGTCTCAGGATCAAGTCTCTTGAAAGCGAGGAGCCTTTCCTTAGCAGCAGGGGACAGTTTGAGGTGTGAAACGGTGATAGCTGCATAATAAGAAAGCAAAAATATAAGTTATCCTTACATCAAAAGAAAGTTCCTGGTGATCCTTCTCAGGATCCTCCATCCTACCATGGGTAGCCTATTTTTTAGGAAGATCCTTTCCATCCTGGATGGAATCTCTCTTGATAAAAAAGAAGCGCCGTTTCCAATTAGCATCATTCTTGGTGGCTTTGAAGATCGGGTGTTCTTCACTAGGTTTACGTTTGAACAAATAACGGTGAGAGCCAAAGGTGGTAAGATCATACAGTTCTCCCAGCTCTGCCATTCCTAGATCTATTCCCTCCTGATCGATGATCCTTTCAAGGGTGTGCAAAACCCTCCAAATCATCGGCATGGCTTGGATATAAGAGATGCCGGTTAGGGAAAAGAAAGATTGGGTGAAGGCTGGAAAAGGATATGTATAGCCTATGGTGAAAGGAGTGACGAGGAAAGCAACCCACTTATCGGAGATATGATCGCTCAAGGCATTGGGGTCAAAAGGCCTGAATTCGGTGTTCGCCGGAAAGCAGTGGCGAATCCTATCTATCTGAGCATCATTGAAGAAGCAGCATTCTTTAATGGAGTCTTCAATGATCCCCTGGCTTTTCGGAGGACTGTTCTTTGGGTGATCCTTGCCCGGTGAACTTCGGAGCAACATTTTCAAAGTGACGGAGATAAAGATAGAGAAACAGAGTAAGAAGGGAGAAAGAGGAGAAAGAATTACCTGGTTGTTCGTCGACTGAGAATTTAAAGGGAGTCTCTTTCGAATTTGAATGCATAATGATCCTATCTATATCTCTATTTATAATTATGATTCTGCAGGGTAGTCACTTCTATGACGTCATGATTGCAACGGCTAGTTCAAATTTAACGGCTATATATCCGTTAGTTTGTTACGGATAAGATCAAGAAAACATAACTAGCTAATTTTACAATTTCACTCCTTATATTTTGGGGGCAATTGTTAGGGGAGGATTTTCTAACAATTAGTGATCCTTATTCGTTATCCTAACTAGTGATCCTTACTTCTGTGACAGGTGGTGATCCTCAGAAGAGCTTCAGGATCAGGATCATGGATCACTTTAAGGATCCTCGTACTGACGATTGTTTACCTGTATTTTGTACTATCTCGCAGGTATAACGAGCTTGACCAAGTCTTGGCGACATTCCTGGAGAATATTCCTAAGCTATTCTGCACGTGCTTGACCAAAAATAGACGTTGTGGAGAACGTGGAGGCTTGGCACGAAAGTCGGAAAGTTAGTTTAGGTGGTTATTTCTATTTTAAAAAGGGAGTAACGAGCTATTAGAAAACAGTTAGTCATTTTTGCAGTTACACACACTCATACAAGCTCTCATACAAGCTCTCGTTCAAACACTTAGCAATTTCATACACTTTTTACACATTCCACCGTAGTGATCCTTGTACCTAGCTCGTTACTATCCGAAGTTGTAAACTTTTATTCATTTATTTGAGCTTGGTGATCGGTAGTTTCCATCACCCGGGGTTTTTTGTGCCGGAGATCAACTCTTGATCAAGGGCTTTTTCCCCGTATAAATCCTTGTGTTGTTTGTGCAATTTACATTGAAGTGATCCTCATCGCTGTTACACATTTTATGCATCATTCCCCGTAACATAGAGTTTGGTTGCAATATCCTCAACAGATTTTTTTTGACCAAAACAACAGGGATAATGGTTCGCCATCCTCAGGCTTCATCAATAAGGGTGCGGTTGAAAAATACTGCTTCAAATCCTGCAAGGCTGCTTCATGCTTTGCTCCCCATTCGAACTTCCTATTCTTCTTGAGGATATCATAAAATTCCTTGCACTTTTCCAAGGATCTTGAAATAAATCAATTTAATGCTGCTACTCGGCCTGTTAACCGTTGAACATCCTTCATATTCGAAGGTGATTTTATATCCAGAATAGCTTTAATCTGCTCCGGGCTTGCCTCTATCCCCCTTTTGGTCACCAGATATCCTAGAAAATTTCCTGCCCCCACTCCAAAATGTCACTTAGCAGGATTCAGTTTCATGTTATATTGATCCAGGATATCAAACACTCCCTTAATATCCTGGAGGTGATCCTCAGCCTTTTTAGATTTCACCACCATATCGTCAATATATACCTCCATGGTGTCCCCTAGATTGTCTTTAAACATCATGTTTACCAACATCTGGTATGTTGCACCTGCATTTTTCAAACCAAAGGGCATAGCGGTATAACAATAAATACCTGTGGGTGTCATGAAAGCAGTATCCTCCTGATCAGAGGGTTCCATTTGGATTTGCAGAAATCCTGAAGAGGCATCCATGAAGGTTAACATCTCGTGGCCGGCAGTAGCATCTACCATTAAATCAATATGAGGTAGAGGAAACGGGTCTTTGGGACAGGCTTTGTTTAAGTCGGTGTAATCTACACAAACTCTCCATTTCCCATTTTTCTTTCGTACCACGACTACATTCGCAAGCCATTTAGGAAACTTCACTTCTCTAATCATCTTGCTCCTTAGCAGTCTTTCAACTTCCTCTTGGATGATCGCATTTCGCTCTGGAGCAAATTTCCTTCTCTTTTGTTGGACCGGTTTGAATGACCTATCAATACCGAGCTTATGTGTTATAATATCCTTGGAAATACCTGTCATATCATCGTGTTTCCATGTGAATGTTGACATCCTGCATTTCAAAAAATTAGTCAATTGATTTTCAATATCCTGCGGGATATTGGTTCCTACGAGCACCGAGATATCCGGATTATCCTGATCCAGGATTATTTTCTTTACATCCTGCTTCGAAGCCTCCATGATATCCTGGGCCCGCATCTTTAATTGCTATACTGCATTAGGCTTGACTGAGGATTTCATTGAGGATGAGTAACATTCCTTCGCCTCATGCTGATCACTATCAACCTTGACAACCCCCCAAGGGGTAGGGATCTTGATGCACTGATGATAAGTCGATGGCACAGCTTTCATGTCATGGATCCATGGCCTGCCTAGTATGATGTTGTAGCAGGATAGGGAGTCCATCACACAGAAACGTTGTATTGAGTTGACCCCTTCAACATATACTGGTAACTTTATCTCTCCCACTGTGTTCCTGGCCTCTCCACTGAACCCAACAAGCACGGTGGATTTTGAAGTAATATCCATTGGAGATACATTCATTCTTTTCAAAGTTTCTAGTTGGTTTATATTGATGGAGCTGCCATTATCCACCAATATCCTGCGTACAAAATGGTTAACAACATATAACGTTATTACTAGAGCATCATGGTGAGGATCCTGGACAGTATCCCTGTCATCACTGTTGAAAGTGATCACTTTATGAGTTGTGAGGGTAGTCATCCTGGCTGGTTTATCTCCCCTTTCAGTCTTAGCCTCCTTTGCATGTCTCCTGGCCACAGAATACGAAGTCCCACAAATGTCGGATCCTCCCAAAATAAAGTTAATTATTTTGGCATCTGCTGGGGGTGATGCTGCTCGTTCAGGATCCTTCTCAGGATCCTGCCCTTTATTCTTCTTTCTTCCCAGCAGATCCTTCAGATACCCCTTGCTCAATAGGTAGCTTATTTCTTTCCTTAGAGCAATGCAACCCTCAGTTACATGTCCGAAATCTTCATGAAAGGCACACCATTTGGATTTATCCTTCCAATCAGCTTTTTGTTGATTCTTTCGAGGCCACCTAGCTTTGTCTCCTAAACCATGCATAGCATACATTAACTCAGGTATGTTAACAGAAAAGCAATATTCAGATAATTCAGGATATTCTTCAGGATCCTCGTCTTCAACAACATTCACTTTCTTGTTGTCATTTCTGACATATGGCTTAGAGCGATATGGTTTATACGAGGATTCTGATTTCCTGTTGGTTGATTCATAGGTTGAGGTAGAATTCATCCTCTCTTGCATCTTTTTGTCATCTTCCAAGCGAATATATCTCAAGGCCCTGTTACGAGCTTCGTCGAGATTCCTATAGGGATTCATTACAAGATCCTGATAAAACTGAGAATCTTTTTGTAATTCCATCTTAAAAGCCTGCACAGCTGTTGCAACATCAAGATGTGGGATATCCAAGGATTCCCGACTGAACTTGTTCACATAATCCCTCAAGGATTCCTGAGGTCCTTGAGTTATCCTGTAAAGATCACTGGTTAGTTTCTGAATATTGAGTGAGGAGGAACGAAGTGATTGAGTAGAGGAGGAACATTTAACAACCATTTTAAGGCTGATCCTGTTAAGGTAGAACCAAAACCCTTGCACAAGCATGCTTCCTTGAGCTCCAGAGGGATAGGGTTAATCTCCATTCTTTCTCTATACTGGGCAATATGCTCTTCAGGATCCGTAGTCCCATCATACAGTTTCATGTTGGGGGTTTGAAATCTCTTTGGGATTTCAGCATCACAGATAGGATATGCAAAGCGGGATATCCTGTGGCTGTCTTGGGACACTTCCAGAATTGGCTGGACCACTCCAGGTACACTGGATATCATGTCCTTCAATTTCTGAAGCTCCCTAGTAAATGTTGACATCATACCTGCATCCTGCAAAGATCCATTATTTTTAGCAGTAAGAATATTATTATTTGACACGTTACCGGTCTGAGGATTTTGGCCATATCCTGAAGCATATCCTGAGCTCCTCACAGTTGACATCCTGACCGAGGAGGGTATCTCAGGAGTATGATTCTGAGAATGGCTTGGCACGATATTCCCCTGGTTATCCTCGGTGTAAACTGCAGAACTGAAGTTCAAAGCCCTAGGTTGCAAAGGAGTGACAGTTTCTTCAGCAGGCCTACTTGGGCCAAATTTCAAGAGTTGTATCTCTCTCATCAGCATCCGATTAGTTTCCTGCTGCTGCCTCATCTGTTCCTGTACACTACCAAACAAATTCAGAATTTCATCATTAGAAGCCAAAACAGGACCAGATCCCTGGGCACTAGGAGCGGGGATAACATCCCGAGCCACATGACTTTCAGCTCCTTGTGAAGAGGCTTGCATTCTTGGAGGAGGAGGTGGAAGCACCGAACCAATTGTTGCAGAGGTTGTAGCAGACATGGTGGAAGAGCTCATGCTTGATCTCGAGGCCATTGAAAACAATGTAGCAAAAAGTTTTGACAATAGAAAACCGAGAAATGATTTTACTAAAGTTTTTAGTAAAAATAGCACCACTTGCCCCACGGTGGGCGCCAAATTGTTTTGGTCAAAAATTACCGAAGCAATTAAGTGATCAAATTAGTTAAGTGAGGTAGTGTGCTAGAAACGAGTGTCGAAAATATGTTAATCAAATTACTTGCAAAAACAGTTTTAGGATACGGCTCAGGATATAGAGTTGTATCTGTGATCAAACAATGAGCAAAAATGTAAAGGTTGACACGAGATGTAGGAGGAAAGCCCTTGATCAATCTAGATCGCCGACACAAAACCTCGGGAGCTGAAAATCGCAGCTGCCTTGTTCTTCTATTACTTCGAATATCAGGATACAGTGCAGGATGTGATGCGGATCAACTAGGTGTTACAATGTAATTCGAGTACAAGTGTTTGTGTATAGTAATTGCTAGTAGCGAGAGAGTAGAAATGTAAGTGAAAAGTGTGTGAAAAA
Organism: Helianthus tuberosus; assembly: GCA_030545235.1. Classification (NCBI taxonomy): domain Eukaryota; kingdom Viridiplantae; phylum Streptophyta; class Magnoliopsida; order Asterales; family Asteraceae; genus Helianthus; species Helianthus tuberosus. The sequence goes on from JARYGA010046105.1 coordinate 2,604,210, forward strand.
ATTGTGTGCCTTAATCTGATCCGCCCCATCTATTTATAGTAAAAGAAATTCAACAAATTACCCTATTAAACCGGGATTCGGCGGATATTCCCTACTTGAACGTTGTAGACCTGGTCCTCGGGTTCAACGTCTCTCATGTAACTGGTTTGCCTGAGTCTTAAGGAGAAGAGGTCCATTCGACCGTTAGTGACCCACAGCCTCTAACCTGCATGTGGTTAATTTAGTTAATACCAAGATATCGCACCAGGATGTTACCAATATCCTGATCCGGTATCCTGATCACTAGTAAACAATCAAAAGCAGAATATTAGTCAGGATATATATATGCTCAGAAAATGACCCATAACAACCACCGCTCACACCAAGTTTCAATTGAATCTTAAACTTCTGTGTATAATTTCTTGACCATTATTCCTCTTATATATATGCGGTCATCATCAAGGTGTGTTTTCCCATCGATTTTTCAAGGTTTTAGGTCTGATTTCTTTATGAATGGTTTGTACTTGCACTTTATTATGATTTTCTTGAGAAGTAAATGTATATGTTGTATATGGATGTGTTGAGAAATTGATTGTAGGTCATGAAGAAACATAATTCATAATTGTGTGTATAAGATTACCTGGAGAAGAGCAATCGAAATCACAAGTTATCTTATTCTTTCTGCACACCAACTGTTCGATGTTTTGCTTTTACCGCCAGTTCTGATTCTGGGTAAACTTGAATTTCGTTTCTAGTGGTTCAATCAAGCAAGATGACCTGGATGTATATTAGAAGAGCAATCACCACTTATCGATTTCAACCGAGTCTTTCGTTGTTATGGGCTGTCCTTTAATATTGTTGCCGGAAATGAAGAGCCCGCCAGAGAAGATGACCGGAAAACATGGGGGTGTGGGAAAGATGAAGCCTTGAAACTTTGTAAAGTGGGTCCCACCTTTAATTGTTTTTATTTATTTTTAAAAACAAAATAATTAAGGTGAAATACCAATAATACCCTTGCATTAAATAAATCTAACTGAGTAATTTAAGTCAGTTTGGTGTGAAGTACATAAAGTGATATAAAACATGTGTTTTTTGGATATAAACTGAAACTAAAACTTTTAAAGAGCACGTTTCAAAATTCAGACAATACATAAAGGACAAAAAATGGAATTTACTCTATCTAATAAGTGTTGTCGCATCACACTTATTGTTTTCCCACAACTATCTTATCACCCATAAACCCACCTACAATTTATAAAAGCAAATGTGAAGGCAATTATATACTAGCAAGTAGCAAGGGAAGGTTTCAACATTTCACACTCGGTTCATCGATAGTTCTTTGTATTTTCATGAGGGAAATTGGCCTGTAATAATTCCACCTAAACCTTATTGGCCATTTATAAACCCACCTCAGAATATTCCCCCCACCAGTCCCACCTTTCACCTATTTTTCCTACAATGGTCCCCCGTTAAAAAAACTTAACGGAGTTAAGGTTTTTTCCAAATTACAAACATATTTTTTAGGGCTTTTGATCAGAACGATGATACGAGTCCATTGATGTAAAACTTACTTCGAAATAGTGCTCCAAGTGACTTGATTTTGGTTAATTGGAAATTTAAACACCCGAATTGAAGCGTCGTTTTCATCATTTGGAGCACCGTTTCGAGGCAAGTTTTACATCAATGGACTCGTATCATCGTTCTAATCAAAAGCCCTAAAAAATATGTTTGTAATTTGGAAAAAAGCTTAACTCCGTTAAGGTTTTTTAATCGGGGACCATTGTAAGAAAAATAGGTGAAAGGTGGGACTGGTGGGGGGAATATTCTGAGGTGGGATTATTAATGGCCAATAAGGTCTAGGTGAAATTATTACAGGCCAATTTCCCTTTTCGTGAAGATCACTTTAAATTATATATTCCAAGTATAAAATAATGATCACGTTCAAAGTAACTTGAACGATAATAGCAGGTAATAACTTTAAACTTATATATATGATACTTCCCGTTTTTATATTCATGTGACATAACTACGTACTATTTGGTGGTGTGTTGCTTGTTCTCAACAAAAGTAAAGTAAATTTGGTGGTCGAAGAAAAAATACACAATGAGTCGCAAAAAAAAACGACGCAAATATATAAAAAACATAATGATCTAAACAAAAAATTTAAAATCTACAAGCAAAGCATCCAAAATCGAAAACCTAGTATCTCATTTCATAGAGTTTGATGAGGGGTCCAATGTCGTTTGAATGAATGAGTTCAATAGAAGTCCGTTTGATACACTTCCTACGACTTTATATTTTTAGCAGACTATGTATTTGATCCTAACCCATAATATATAACAGAAAATATTTATAACTTTTATGGTTTCACTTTTAAATCCATGACTAATATTTTTACTCACCAAGTAAAATGCAATCTCAATCAAAACCATAACAAACACTAGTGTATTTGCGAACTGCGCGAACTAATCCTAGCCATACACATGTGTAAATCAATGGCTAGGATGATGAAATACACTAGTGTATTTTACAATTTGATAATGAAATCCTAGCCATACATGTGTGTAAATCAATGGTCATGATTTGTTCACTCAGTTCGCAAATACATTTGTGTTCACTTTAGAACCCAACCCTATTGATATTTGCACAACGTTTTATATTGTTAATTACATTTTTGTATATTGTAATGAGAAATTAGTATAAAAGGTAAACCGAAAACGATATATGTGGTTTTAAGTAGATCAATAGAGTGAAATTTTATTAGGGGTGTAAACGAGCCGGGCCGTAGCCTGACTAGGCTCGAGCTCGGCTCGAGCTATTTTGAGAACAACCTCAAACAAGCTAAAAGCTCGATTCGAGCTCGCTTCAATATCGCTTAAACGAGCCAAAGTTCGGCTTGCCAATGTTAACATCATTATTATTATATTATATATAAGAAAAAGTAAAATTTTGTTTGGGCTCGCCTAAACGAGCTTTGTATTTCAGGCTTGAGCTTCTGCTCGATAACGAAACAAACTCTATTACAGGCTCGAGCTTGGGCTCAGGCTCATTAAAGCTCGGCTCGTTCGAGTTTTTAACCGAACCGATAACGAGTAGCTCTCAAGCTTCTGGGCTTCTTTACACCCCGAAATTTTATGATATGGAGTGTAATTTGTATGGCTTAAAGTGGTATAAATGATGTAATTCTCGTTGTAAATTGATAGTGGCTATTCAGTAGTAGTTTGCTAGTGTGGTCGATGTTTTAATATAACCATTATGCCATTAAAAAAAGAGTAAACTCAATAGTGTTTTAATATATTCATTATGCCATTAAGGAGTAAACTCAATAGACTTGACATGGACTCCATGGCCTCATTAATCATTATAGATCACATGCATTACTAAATTTCCTAGAAAGTTCCCATTCCAAGGAGTAAACTCAATAGACTTGCCATTTTCTCCATGGCCTCATTAATCATTATAGATCACATGCATATTAAATTTCCTAGAAAGTTCCTCTTCCAATAAGGCCATCTATTATCATCTCACGCCCCATCATGTGGCAATGGAGGTGGCGTGAGAGGCCGAGGAACATCGGAGAAGGGGGCGGGGTTTAAGACGTGAAGGGGGAGGCGGGGTAGGAAACACGGCGTGAAGAGGGAAGTGGTGTGGAGCCATGCTATTCTCAACCAATTAAAATTTTTTGTTTGTTTTTTTGTGTAACTTATTTGAAAGAGTAAACTGCCATTTTGGTCCCTGTGGTTTGGGCACTTTTGTCATTTTAGTCCAAATCTCAAACCTTTTAAATCTGGGTCCTGTGGTTTCACTTTTATTGCCATTTTAGTCCAAAATTAAAAAAAAAAACCTCTTATTTGAATGTTGAAAGCTTGTTATTTTGTCTTTTTATTCAGGGGCAATTTTGTCCATCTCAATTTATTATAACATATTAATAAACTAAATTAATTATACATAATTCATTTATACCCTATATAAACAGCAGATTATACTCCCCCATTTAATCATAATCTTCCCCAAAAACCCTACCCTCAAAATCGCCACACCAAACCCTAATCACACAACAATCTTCTTCATCTTCTCCCCTGCAACGACGATGGTGGTTTGCACATGTGGAGCCTCAACCCAACTGAGAACATCCTGGACAACACAAAACCCAGGTCGTCGATTTCATCGGTGCAACAAACTATCAAGCTGTGGATTCGTTGCTTGGGCTGAGCCACTGAAGATTCAGAACCCTGCTGTGATGATTCCTGCACTGTTGGACACCATCAAGCGGCACAAAGAGAATGCAAGACAGATGTTTGCTCAGAACATGAAACTTGAAGAAGAAGCAAAAAAAATTGGCTCAGGAGAAGAAGATGCATAAACTTATCTTAGGTTTCAGTTTTTTCTTGTTCATGGTCTACTATGTTAAGTCTGCTTAGGATTTGTCTTTTGTGGGGATTTTGTAAGTTTGGTCTGTATTAGGGTATAAATGAATTATGTATAATTAATTTAGTTTATTAATGTGTTATAATAAATTGAGATGGACAAAATTGCCCCTAAACAAAAAGACAAAATAACCAGCTTTCAACAGTCAAATAAGAGGTTTTTTTGAATTTTGGACTAAAATGACAATAAAAATGAAACACAGGGATCCAGATTTAAAAGATTTGTGATTTGGACTAAAATAGCAAAAGTGCCCAAACCACAAGGACCAAAATGGCACTTTACTCTATTTGAAAAGTATATTATTTTATTGGTAGTGGACACTAAAAGAATGTGAAATGATAGTAAGTGTTAGTGAAATAAAGTGAATGAAATGAGGTGTCAGTTATTTTATGACGTGACGGTGATGTAGAGTGAAAGAGTGTGAAACAACAGGAGATAGACTAAGATAACTTTCCGAGTATTTTCACATGGTGCCCAAGTCATTATTTTGTTTTTATTATTATCAAGGATAGTTTAGTCATTTCACATTATATTATTCCATATAAAAATTAGCAACTTTTTTGTGCATTAGAAGTTGTACTCCAAGTTTGAAGAGTTTTTCAAAAAACACTTTGATATTTCACTTTCAAACTAAAAGTTTTATCTTTTACATTTTAACTCATTTGAAATTTTTACTTTTAACTCAAAGTTTTTCATCTTTTGTAATTTAACACAACACTTTGTTATTTACAACTTTGGCCCCCCATACTTTTTATCTTTCACAAGTTTTTCGTTATACATTTCGTTCTAAATTTTGCGAGTTAACATGTCGTAGCGTGCATGTGAGGTTCAACGTTTTTTGCTCTATTTTTTCAGATTTGACAGACCCGTCGCAACGCGTCCATTTTTTCACTTTTAAAAAGTTCACCGCAACGGACGAGTCCTAGATCGATTAAGTTATTATTTTCTACGTTTTACGTTTCTGGTTAATTTCTTCGCATTAACACACTGTAACGGGTGTGCGTGGTTCAACGATTTTAGTCTGCTTTTCATTTAGTGTAATTTTTACCATTTTATCTATTTTATTTTTACGATGTTGAGAGTCGATGTGGTTGTGGCACTGGTGCTACTTGGCACGGTTTTACCAACGTTTTTAACCTATTAAATTTTTTACTAATATTTTGTTTCGGTTTACCCCTATACTTCCTTTACTTAAAAACTATTTTTTACGTGCATATTTTATGTACGGGTATGTATAAATATGATTTGTTCTACATCCCGACGTAAACTTTTTTTATAAACGAGTCAGATCAAATATAATACATTTTCCTTTAAAGAAACCATTTTTACGTGCATATTTTTATGTACGTTTTTCGTATAAATTCAAGTTGTTATACATTTCGATGTAACCTTTTTTGGGAAATGATTCATGTCAAATATAATATGTTTTCGTGTTTATTTTATGTATGTTTCGTAAAGTTTGTTTCGAACCGAGTGAAGTCAAATTATGGTTTCTTTTTCTCCCATTTCTTCGAAAGCTCTAATTAATCTCTTTCGATTACATGTGCATATTTTCCTTCATACCCGTTACGTTTTCTATGTATGAATTGGGTCACATATAATACATTTTGATTATTCGATATGAATTGGATTTACTTTACGTTTGATCCAATCACAATGCGTATACAGGTTACATTGAGTTCAACTGGAAACGTTGAAATGTGTGTTTTCATATGGTTAATGCATCATATAACGTTTGAACTAATCCATTCAATGTTTACGATGTACCCGCGCCGCAACGCGGGCGGGTCTTAACCCTAGTTAACAAAAAAAAGCTAACAAGGGAAAGTGAAAATGATACAAAACATGCAAAATACCCAATTAATGGATGTTTAGTATAATTATTAGAGACAATGAACATAATCGTTGATATATATAGTTAAAGGACAAAAAAATGTAATTTAATCCTGTCTAAATTTTGAGATGAACTCGTAAACGTAATTTAAAATTTATCCCATGTTAGTGATATACGCAAGTATCGACTTTCACACACCAAGAGAGGATTATATTAAGTGAAATTTTACTAAACGACTTGTAACCTGGCTGTAATAATGCATGTAGTAAAGGTATTTCTCTGAAGGTGGTTGAGTGTTATACTTCATTGTATACATTCGTGTAGATTTAAAAGTAGGTTTAGAGGGCATGTGAGTTATTTGTTTTAAAAAACACACACTAAGTATTTGTAAGATTGCAGAACAAATTTGAACCGTTTGTTTTTTTATCAAAGTTTTATATGTTTTAGGTTTAGTGTAAATTACGCTTTTCGTTATGTGTTTTGGCCATATCACGACTTTAATCCAACGTTTCGTTTTCATACTTTTAGTACTTATGGTATATGGGAAGTGATTAAATGAGAACCAAGATTTATGTTGAAAACTGCAAAAACCGAATAAAACACTTGTACATATAGCTTTAAGTGTAAAACGTAGTAGAGTGATTCGATAACCACCGACCCTACTAACATTTTTCTTACCCATTAAATCACTAATGCAAACTACATACACATGGTTTATATGATTATGGCAATTCTCAACATAACTTTGGATCTGGAAAGAACACATTTTTAATCTATGCTATAATTTTTTGGCATTTCAGTATAGTTATCTAACAACATTTGTTATCCGGTGTTAACTTAAAGGGTATAACCCTCATCTTACATGTAAACGGCTAGTTTTGTAATTTGCTAAAATAAATATTCAATAAAAAGTAAAAGTTTACACCCAAACCCTTCACCGGATCCCGGACCCCCCCCCCCCCCCCTTTGATCTTGATCCCAACCGAACCCTAACCTAGCCCCAGAGACAAATCTCGAACGACCATCGTCTCCCCTTGAACCAAAGATTTTAGACCGTAAAAATAAAACCGCCCAAGCCCGTTTTAAATACTCCTAGAGCCAAACCCAATAACCAAGAAACGATTTAAAAATAAGAAACGATGGCCAAGAGGAGTACAACGGTTACTATTATTGGGCCTGATCTAGTGTCTGCCAGTTTGGATCAGAACTCTATTCACACGAAAAGGAACCTGTTGTGGAATGCAATTGGGCATTATTAGGCCATCGATATATTTATGTCCATTTTCGAATTTATTTCACAATTTAATAATTTGATGAACAGCTCTATTGTAATAACTTTGTGAAACAAGAAGGATTATGCTATGTACCTTACACCCTTTCCAGAGTTTTTTAGTTAAGTGTAGTCTTGATCACTTGGGTAACTTTGATGATACTTGGTTGTAGAATTAAGGTGTAAAAAACGTAGTTTATAAAATTATTGGGTTACTAAAAATAAAACATACAAAAATAACCCGTTTCAACCCACACTACGTGAAAAATGGCCTACGGCCACACTTTTTCCAAAACCGGTCTGCCACACATTTGAATAAATGTGTGGCTAAAGGTCATTTATAATATTTTAAAACACTTTTAGTCACACATTATATTATTAATGTGACTATCGAGCAGGTCAAAACTTTTAGCCACTTTTTTCGAAAAAAATGTGACATTTACTAGCTAGTCTAGCCACAACTTGAAAAGTGTGGCCAAATGCGCCCTAACGCCACGGTCTTTGTATATTTTTTTTAATTTGTGTGACGGAAACACATCTTTTCCAGACCTTTAGTCACACTTTCAAAAAAAACATGTGACAATCACTGGCCATAGTAGAAAAGTGTTACCAAATGTTACTAACTGACACAATAGATTTTTAATGATGTGGCTAACAGATATTACATATCGCTACTTACGAATTTATGTGACCAAAGAGTAGTGCTTAGTAGCCACTTGTAAACTTTTATGTGTAGCTAAAGATCATTTATAATCTTTTAATACACTTTTAACCACACATTTGAAAAAATGTAGCCAAATGTAACCAACAGCCATAGTATCCGTTTGCTTTTTTTATTTATGTGACAAAAACACATGAAACATTTAGCCACACTTAAAAAAAGGTGACATATATTAGTTATGCTAGAAAAGTGTAGCCAATTGTGATCTACAGCTATACCCATTGTTCTTTTTAATGATGTGACTAAAAGCTAATTCATACACTCACTTATGTGTGGCTGGTCAATGGTCATGGAAAAAAATAAAATATGTGACTATTACTAATCTGTGGTCACTAAATTGCTTTACGTGACCATACCCCCTCCCCCGTTGGAACCCTAGTTCTTCTTCACCTACTAGAGAAAATTTATATATCTATTAATAGGAGAACTAAATGAACAGTGTTTTTATCTTCATCATTTACGTGTCTTAATCTTGGCTACCCACATATTTGACACCTTACCCACACCAACTACACCAACTTGAATACAGAGAGACAGGCTGATGTCCAGAGATTAGAGTCTGAGAAAGAGAGAGCGAGCCGTGAGGGAATGGCGGAGGCACGGAGCCATGGAGGAGCACGGCGGCGCCAACTGATGATTCTGGTGCGTCAACAACCCCAACCAACAAAACGACTGAGAGAGAGTTGTGAGGGAGTGGCGGCTGAACACCGCCCCCGGTGGCGGAGCGATGAAGGAGCACGACAGCGCCACCTGATTCCAGCGTGTCAACGACCCCAACCACGGAACAACGGTTGAGGCTTTCAGAGAGAGAAAGAGGCTGTGTAGACGGTGGCCATGACGACGGTTAGCATTCCGACCAGATTTCGGTAAGATCCGAACCCATCTGCATGTTTCGTTCTTTGTTAGATCGGTTCAAAATGGGTCTTGAAAGCATCATATATGTTGATTTGGTGTACCCAACTGTTCCGGTGAAGGTAAATGGCAAGTGGATTTTGCTATCAGCACAACTATTATCCTTTGCTACGATTAAACTATTATCCACTATCATACCTTTGTTTCATCGTAGGTTCTCTCAACCCCATTTTGTAGATCAAAGAAACAAGGGTAATTTCTTATTTTCTTTTAGATGTTATTATGTGTTTTTAAATATGATTTTTCTATCATTCACAGTTGATTTCAGAATTCAGGGTATAATGGTGGTTAATTTTGTGAGGTTTGCTCATCTGGGTGTCAATTTTTTTTTTTTATCATAATTCATACTCTTCTTTGGAATTTCTCGATATTTTGATTAGTTGATGTGATAGTCCAATGCCATTTATTCCTAATCTTTGTATTTTGTTTATGTTCTTGGTTGTTATCTGATTACCCTATTAAAGATTCTATAACTAGGGATGTATTTTCAAGAAAGTAACTTACAACAGTTTTTAAGTAGATGTGTTGTTGTGATCGGTAGTGAAAATTTCAACATTTTGTTACTTAACATTACTTTGACTTCATTTGGAATCTATAAGGTTTCTTTTATTGGTTTTATTAACTAAAAATGTGTCATTGCAAAGTGATTGAAATCTTTATTTGATGTTTTTCTCTTTATGATTTTTGTGGGGGAAGGACACACGAAGGGTGTATGGATGTGCGTTTTAAAGTGTTTGTAGCTCCTTGGAATTAAGATTTTACTCCTGGCAAAGTTAGTTATAGTTAGTTGGTTTTATATTTAAGTTTGTTCATTTTGATTGTAAATAATCACAGTGGCTGATTATAAAGAGTATCAAAAGACTCCAAAAATTGATTTTTGCAACTACAAACTGCTACAATTAGTTCAACTGCACATTCAAACACCTTGAACATAAGATTTAATAAGAATTGTTTATGTTCAAGTTACATGTTTTTCTTTTTTTTTTCTTTTCGTCTTATATTTTTTAGAATTTGATTTTTTGTCTTAGATCTAAAGAGCAGTACCGGCAAGGAGAACCAGGTGAAGATCCGGTGAGCAGATTGAAGCCTGTACGAGAGTTCTTCAAGTGAATCGGCAACACTCCAGGCCTACTCTACATATAAGGTAAGCCACTAACTACTTCCGGCCACGTATGTGAACTCCGGTTAAGTAATCAGGTTTAAATGTGTAGAAACAGTGAAGCGGAGTAGGGCACAGTTGGAATTAGGGCTGGTTATGTCAAATTGGTGGCTACTTGTGAAATTCCGGTTACACCCGTTTGGAACGCCAACAGAGGTGTAGTGTCCACAGGTCTGAGGTAAAGCATGGTGAATTGGCTTGGTGAAGATTTGAAGTTCTTGAGGTCTGTCTCGGTAATGGTTGATGAGAGTCAAGAATAGGTCAACTCGGTCAACACAGAAACTCAGGTCAGAACCCAGTCAAACGATGGAAGTTCCAGTGGCCACTTCTATATTTTGATATTTGGCTTTTTAACATAGGTTTGGGTTGCAGTTGCCTTTAAAACCTTTTGTATCTTCAAATGCTTATAAACAATCACTTAAGAGTTTTTGAAATGTGAATTGTCATGTTTTGCTACAGTATTTTGCTGCTTAATATGTTTATAATCATGGTTTTAAAAGACCTATGTATATGGAATATATTAGTTTATTGTTGTAATAAGAGTTTTAGAAAATTAAGTAAAAACTAGAAATCTTTTTTTACCATTCCCTGCTGATTACTAATTCTACATCTTCATACTTGCTTCATCATCATACTTCCGTGTACTTTTTTATTATTAGACAAAAAAATGCTTGATTCATGTTTAATAATGCTTCCCTGCCTTTAGTAATGATGCATAGGTTTTTTTACTCATAATCTTGAATCTCTTATCATTTGTGTAATTAATGGTTCTTCTTGTGAAACTTAGCATTACAGATCACTTGATATGACATTTTTGCTTTATAATAGATTATATGCTCTACCCTTTGTACATATTCAGCTTCATATTAAGCACTATCTGGTAAATTTATTTTCTTCTCAACAGATCCTTGTGTTGGTTCTTGTAATTTGCTGACTTATATGTATATATACATATTTATAAATTCTGTAGGTACAATGATATTGCTTAGTTTGGTCTTACGGTTACTGAAAAAGATAGGCCAACCAATGTAGCTCCTCCATCTACCCAAAAGGAACCTTCTACTTACCTTGGGCTGTAGTATTATATGTAAATCGCGCAACGCGCGACTGGGGATGACCCTAGTTTTGATAATATATGATTTTCACAGTTCATCAACATCAATTGAATCTCGTCTTCGTTTGGTAAAATGAGTAAAATAAATAGGCTAGAACGGGTCAGTACGGGTCAAGGGAAAAATTAGAGTAGAGCAGCACATAAACTTGAGCATAAAACATCCATACCACTGAGATAATAAAATCAAGCTGTGTAAATCAGCCCAGCCCATAGCAAGCAGTTGTCCCACAGTCCAAAAAGAAGGTTATATCACTCTTCCAAAATAGTAATAATTCGGGTCAACTCGAAACATTTAGCAACCCGAGCCCCCCTCGTTCGATGAGGACTGCTCTTCGGTGATAACCTGGGCATTATTTTCGAGAAGTTTTATTTTCGGGGTAAGCCTCTTTGCTTCTTCAGTAGTATATATAAAGATCTTTCGCACCATATCGCAGAACTCACTGCACAATGTACTTAAAACCAAAAATTATACAATTCACACACCAATAAGGGTGGAAAAATTTGCGGATTGTGTAACAGGTCAAAGGGGCCTGGGTTGAAACGGGTAATTTGTTAGCTTGGCTCGAAATGGGTTGGGATGACCCACTAACACTTTTTTACTCGTTTTTGTTAATCTTATAAATAATTGAAGCGTTACATTATATAACTACAACAAGCCATGTTTTAGTAAAGTGATCTAGAAGGTCTTAGTCATTTAAGAGTTTGGATGACTTTCACCTTGTGTGAACAGCTCGACCCATTTTACTTGTTACTATTTTCAGCAAGTATTTTAGCACATAACCCCATTTGACCTGCTAGAGATGAAACATAAGGCAGAATAGCCCGCTTGTATATTGAGTAAAAATGTCACCTCTAACAGGAACAGGTGGTCAACTTTTTGTTAATTTTTTTGTTTTACTGAAAAATATATTCATATAGCAATCTCTTATAGCTTCACTAACTTCATGCTTCTTTAGTTTTATTATTTTCTTTCCATTTTTCTTATTTGAGGCTAGGTAGTAATAATGGTGATGAAATGTACTTACTTCCAAGGATCGCCACCGACCATCATAATGTCATCCTCATCGTCCATGTATACAACCTGCCATTTCTTAGGAACAACACGAAGTTCACCTTCAATTTCAAACATATTTTCCTGTTTCTCCGGTATATCCTCATAACAACCGAACTGTGTCAAATTGACAGCCCTACCAAAAAATGGCCTAGTGCAGATCTTGCACTCCTTTTCATAATTTGAGTTTGTCTGCCAATATATTAATTTTGTTTAATACCTTGCATAGAAACACATGAACCTCATATTAATTTTGGCTGATTTTGACCTGCTTAACCTATTTCTTTTTAGCTTTAGTTCCATTATTTTAGTTTAAACGGTCCGGTTCCAGATCTCATTTCTGGAAAATTATTCATTCTCTTTATTCTATATAATAACAACTTTTGTCAAACTCGTTTCTAGCATCATGGAAGTTGAAGAAGAAATCATGGAAGTTGAAGAAGAAAGCGATTTCTCGGATAGGGATTTTACAGGTGAATCTGAAAGCGATTTCTCGGATATGGATTTGACAGCACACAAAACAAAAACACCGAAGAGGGGGTTGACCAGGTTACCAAAAATGCGAACAACATTTACAAACTCGGGTGGAAAAAAACACAAAGTTACATTTGATGAATTGGAGAAGTTTATGGGGAATATAGATCAGAATTTTCAAGTTTTTTGGGAGACCTAGTAAGAGAATATGTCGGATTTAGGTTTTTAGCATGGAAAACAGTGCCAACAGAAGTAAAGGATAAATTGTGGGAGGAAACAACGGTTAATTCTTTTCTCTTAATTATAAATGTATTTTTACATTTTCATGTGACTAACATACAACTTGTATTATATATTGCAGCGTTTTTATGACATTGATGCATGTCGTAGGCGTTTTGTAATGACTCGGCTTGGTGACCTGCTTCGAAATTTTAGAAGAAAAGTGTATGCGGGATACATAGTACCTAACTTAGGTAAACCAAAGAAACTTGCACGAATTCCTAAGAGGTATCGTTCAATGGTGGAGCAAACAGACTGGGACAAGTTTGTAACATATACACAATCAGACGAGTTTAAGGTTTTAATCTTTTATTCTAATGTTCATCATTATTTTATTTTAAATATAATTTTAAACTCTAATGAAATAATTACAAATTTTGTTGTAAGGACGTGTCAAATAAGAGAAAAACAGCACGATCAAAATACGTTTATGATCATCACTTGGGACGAGGAGGGTATGCTTATCTAAGAGACAAACTGGTAACTTCATTTCTTCAATTAAAGTTTGTTTTTTTTTTGTGTGCTTATAATGATTTTTTGTTTGTATGTCTGATGTGTGTGTCCGTTATTTTTGTTGTATATATTACAAGGTACAAAATAACAAACTTTCAGTTGATGAGATCCCCTCTCGTGCTTTAATGTGGAGGAAAGCAAGGGAAAACAAAAACGGAGAATACAAGAATGTTGATGTAAAAGACATAGCTAATAAAATAGTAAGTTCAACTTTAAACTTTTTTGGTTTATTTTTAATTACTATAATACATGTTTATTTGTTAACAATTTCTACAGATTGACTGAAACGCAAATTAAAGATGGATCCGTGAACCTTGATCCGGGCACGGATGCACTCACATTAGTATTTAGCAAAGAAAAAGGTGGGTATTTAAAAGGTGTTGGTTATGGAGTGACTTCTAGTAGATATTGGCAGAGTCCTCGAACAAAAGGATCATCAAAAGAACGAATTGCACAACTGGAGTTTCAACTACATAACGAGAGACTTGAGCGTGGGAAAAAAGATGAACAAATTAAGACCCTTTCGATGTAGATGGCAGAAACAAATAACACACTTAATCAAGTTTTAGCTCATCTGGCTGCACAAGGACAAACATTACAAATATGTTCATTATCTGCAGACAAAATGTCACAAACACAAGTAAGTGACTTATTTTATTAGCAAATTAATACCTTAATAGTTTTCAAATGTTAACCATTGTTAGCTACCATAAATAGCAACCTATTTATATAAATTTCCCATGTGCATTACAATTTTAGAAATTTTCCCTGTTTTATCGAATCGTATTATCTGTATTGCTTCCTTGTTACATTTTGTAGGTGAATTCTTTGGATAAACATGACGGATCAAAGCATAAGGCCAATGCTACCGCATCTAAAATAGTGCAAAAAGAAATGGCACCAACGGTAAGTATGATAATTTCATTATTTTTTTTTATAATTTCCCATGTAATTATTGATATTTCATAACACATTTATTTGAATTGTAGGTAAAATCTATGAACAATAGTACTGGATCAAAGGACAATACTAATGTTACCACATCTAACATATCAAGTAAAGTAGTGCAAACAGAAGTCACTTCTCATACTAACACTTCTAAAATGGTGCAAAAAGAAATGATAACGGTAAGTGTTTGACAATTTCGTATTTTTTATAGTTTTTATGTGTGATTGTTGATTTTCTATAACTTAATTAATTCAATGTTTTTAGGAAAATGTGAAAACTAGAAAAAAAGATGTTTTGTCTACGCAACAGACTTCACTTCTTGGGACATCATCGCAGTTGGAATCACAAGAAAATATACATAATACACATTCAACAAATGTCCTAGAGGTATGTGTTACGAAATACATTATTATATTGATTTTAACCATAAGATGTTAATATAAAATATTTTTTTTGTAGATCAAGTGTACTCTATATACTATAAATATGAACAACTGTGTGGCTTATGGTACAATTCATTTGTCAACGGGAAAACAAAGCATTCATGGAGTTCCACTACAAGATAATTGCTATAGAGTTTCTATTGATAAAGTTGTAAAAGAAGCAGCATTTTTACCGATAGAATCATGTGAGGTCAAAACAGTTGGGGATGCACTAAATACTTTTGTTGCTTGGCCAAAATACCTTGTCAAAACTAGCCAAAAGGTTTGTTCTTTATTAATATATGATTAATTACTCTAGCTATTGATATTTGTTTTCATGTTTTTTGCTTCAGATACCAAATCTATCAAGCATTCAAACACAAAACTCTACAACTCAAGTCGCTAAAAAGCAAAAGATATGTTTTACAACGCTAGATGGCATCAAAAAACAGGGAGCAAGAAGAACAAGAAAAACACTTTAAACTAGTACTTATTTTATGTTTACAATCATTTCCTTTTGCAACATTTGTAGATAGTTTTTGATTAGAAGTTTAGTTTTTGGTATTATCGTGCACAAATTTTGGTTTATTAATTTTAATATTATTTGGTTTTAGGTATTCTCATGTTTATTATTGTTTTTTATTATTTGGATATACATAATAAGCCACACTTAAAAGCACAAAAGTTTATGTGGCTTTACATAAACATTAGCCACACCATTGTCATTTTATCTTTTTGTGTCACAAAATCATAGTAAACGTTATGTAAAAACAAATTATGTGTGACCAAAGATTAAACAATAGTCACATAGTAAAATTACAAATTTTCATGTGGCTTTACATAATTACTAGTCACATCATCGTCACTTTGTTTATTTTGCCGTGACGAAATGTTTGCAATTGTCATGGGTAAAAAAGATTATGTGTGACCAAATGTTAGACAATAGTCACATTTAAAATTACAAAATTTCATGTGGCTTTACTTGATCATTAGTCACACCATCGCCATTGTGTTTATTTTGGTGTGACGAAATATTAGCAAACACCATGAGTAAAAAATATTATGTGTGACTAAAGATTACACAATAGCCACACTTAGAAAGAAAAAAAATTTCATGTGGCTTTACATAACTTTTAGCCACACCATCCTTATTTTGATTTTTTTATGTGACAGAATGATAGCATCTGTAATGCACAAAATGAATTTGTGTGGCCAAAGGTTAGATGATAGCCACACATAAAATCATAAAGTTTTATGTGGCTTTACATAATCATTAGCAACATTATCCTTACTTTATGTGACGAAATGATAGCAAATGTCATGAGAAAGTAAATTATAAGTGACCAAATGTTAGCCATTGCGACACTTAAAACCACAAAACTTCATGTACCTTTACATAAACATTGGCCACGCTATCATCACTTTATTACTTTTGTGTGACGGAATAATAACATATGTCATGTGAAAAAAAAATGTGTGACCAAAGGTTAAACAATAGTCACACTTAAAATTACAAAATTTTATGTGTGACTAAAGGTTAGACAATAGTCACATATAGAATTACAAAGTTGTTTTTAGTGTCTAGAAATATTTTTTAGCCACAGTTATAGTAAACAGATGTGACTAAATAATAAAACGGTCACACTTACAGTGAGTTCATGTGGCCGTTCCAAACATTTAGTCTTACTTAATAAATGGAATGCTTAATTACAACAACTCTTTTTGCCACATTTTTTTTAATTGATGTGGCTAAAACAAACTTTTAAGTGACTATATAATAGAAACAACCACATTTACAATAAATTCATGTGGCTGTTGTTACCCTTTAGCCACACTTATTGTACATAATGTCTGATTTCCAGCAAGAGATAGTGGTACCCTTTAGCCACACTTTAAAGTTGCTACGGCCACTAAACGTGAATGTGGCCGTATGATACCTATGATGACTGGACCTTTGGTCACACTTGAGTTGAAAAAAAAAGTGTGACAAAAGGCGTATGGTCACTCTTTTTTTGTGTGGTCGTAAGCCTTTTTTGGCGTAGTGCCAAGCTCATTTTGACCCGTCTTGTATCCTCATCTACAAATAATATACCTTTGTAGCTTCACATACGATAGTATGTATAAAGGGGGAGCAACAACCAACAAAAACGATACATGAAACCTGGTAATGAACAAAGTATAGAATGCAAAGTTTAAGAGGGCATGTCAATTGATCTGTGTGGACATGAGATGATGCTGCAATGTCATCAACCTTTTCAGTTCTTAGTTCACTAAGCATATAACATTAACACAGAAATGAATTTCGGTATGAATCGATTAGATAATAAAACACGAAAGAATAATCACAATAGCTACATATACCACCTATTAAAATAAAGTTGAAGACAAACTAAAGTTGAATATGAGCATAATAAGTGAGATTGTTCATTGAGGCATTTCGTCAAACATCTAGCTTGCATGAAACTACAAGACTTTGTTGAAAAGAACACTTAAAAGGGAGAAAAGAAACAACGGTATATGAAGATATCAAAAATCGAATATCTTTAAGTAGCTGCTAATCGCATATATTAAATGAAAGAAATATCGACCAAATTAAAAGATGTGAAATGGAAGAAAGGATGCTAAACGATTATTGGGCCATGAATGTATTCTAAGTGGGCTGTAAGTCTACGTTATTGGATTGTTTCTTGGGCTCGATTTGAAGCTATATATATCCATAGAACTTTTAGGGAAAAAAATGATAACCAGGTTTATAAAGGAAAAAAAATGATAATCAGGTTTATAAAATATATAATAATCAGGTTTATAAAACATATGTATACATATCCATAGAACTTTTAGGAAAAAAAATTATAATCAGGTTTATAAAGGAAAAAAATGATAATCAGGTTTATAAAATATATAATAATCAGGTTTATAAAACATATATATACAGGTAGAGGTGCACAAACCGGCTATTTTTAATAACTGGTTCCTGTTATTAAACCGGTTTTGGTTTCTCGTTTTACGGGTTGAAACCGGTTATTGCTATAATCGGTTCGGTTCCGGTTCTTGTTATTTGACCAAAAAACAATATCCTACGTGCTCAATTCAGGTTCTCAAGGAACTGGGTATTAAAATACCATATTTTCGGGTTTTTCTATACCCTATTTTCGTGTTTTTACTACCCCATTTTCAGGTTTTTTTAATATTTTATTGCGTTTTTATTACCCTATTTTCTCGTCTTTTTGCTTATTATTATTAAATATGCATTGTATAATGTAAAAAAATAAATTAAATGCACTAACATAAATTTAGAAGTCAGATATTAGAATCATGTATCGGGTATAGTTGGTTACGGTTACGGTTCCGGTTCTTGTCAGGTTTCGGGTATTAATCTGGTACGATCGGTTCCAGTTACAGGTATTGAGATCAAACGCATACCCTATCTATACCCTACGGTTAGGATTGGTTTCCGTTTCGAGCATAGAATACCTGGGTATTAAAAAAAACCGATTCCGAGTATAGTTTTTTGTGCACCTCTATATATAGGTATTATATTACAAAGAGGTTCATAAAGATGTACCTACATGTTATCATAAACCTCCTGGAACTATTTCATCTTTGTATCTTTTATTTGTAGTAACTGAATAATTTTATAAAGATGTACCTTCTTTTACATCTTAATTCGACAACCAACCGTCATCAAAGTTACCCAAGTGATCAAGACTACACTTAACTTAAAAGACTATGGAGTGCTTAACAATGAAAAGTATTAGCATTTGAGCTACTGAAAGAGTTGAGTATAACAATGGGTGACATTTTAGTATGCATAGAGGGGGAGCAACAACCAACAAGAAACCGGCATCATATTGTTTCTAATTGTATTCCAACGAATGATTAGCATCGGACAGTTTGATCACGTAAAGTTTGACAAGTACTCCTGCGCTTGGAGAGCATACAATTGAAGCAAAAGAGGTCCGGCTGAACTGATAATACACTTAAATGTCCACTTGTCATAGTTTTATTTATATAATATTGAGTTTTGTTATTTCAGTATACATTAATAACTAAAATTAAAATCTTTGTTTAAGCGTCATAAAATGTAGAAGTTGGACAAAAGACTACTAATTCGTGGGATTTAATTCCCTTTTTTACAAATTTTTGTAACTTTTTTTTTTTGCAAAATTAGTTATTCTTGGTGACATATATATAGGTGGATATGGGTTTATTACGAAGATTGAACAAGAAAACACATGAGCTAGCCGGAAGAGCGAATCCCCTGTGGACTTACAAGGAACCGGGCGTGGGTTGGATGATGGGCTATTCTTTCTTGGTATGTTTTATCGGCCTTTTCGTATTGATTCCACTTCGAAAGGTATATCGCCTTAATTTTTCTATTTCCGTACATGTCGTGGCAATTAGTGGATTATTAATCTTATAATCTAAGCATAATCAACCAGATTAAATGTGCAGTGTGCTTTTAGGCTTTGAACGCACTGTGCTAACCATATCAAATTAATAGTATATACAAGATTACAACTTGATTAATCCAGTTGAATTTGGTCATCCGCAGGTTCTAATATTTGACCAAGTTAATATTTCCTGGATGACGAATGGGTTCCATACTCAAGGAGACGATATCGCAAAGGACTTAAAATTAAACCTTTTAAATTCATGCTTATTTAAAAAGTGTGTTATTTTGAACTGTTTGTCTATGACGAAATATTGAAAGGATTTGCAAAGTACTTCAAGTTTTGCATGGGGATTCTTTCAATGGTTCTTTACAAGAAAAGGGGATTGTAGATTTGTTCAATTTATACTACCTTTCGACAAAGGAAAGAAATTGTGAATCTTTATGTGTTTTGTTGCAGAAATGGTTGCTTTGTAACTGTTAATATCTCACATTCAAAGAGAACGACATAGTTTAGCGTGCCGCAACGCGCACCGGTGTATAAACCTAGTTCGGTTTAAAATTGAAACCATAATTTCAGAATTCGAGTCGGTTTCAAGCAAATAAATCAAATATCAATTAATGGTTATTAAAGTTTGTTATTTATGGGGAGAGTCAAATAAAAAGTTAATTTTGCCTAACTAGGATAAGTAGGATCTTAACCTTTCATTTTTCAAATCAATAGGTAAGATGAAAATGCAGGTAAAAAGAAGGGTGTAAGGGTATTTTTGGAATATCTTATTTTTAAACGTTCATAACTTTTTATATGAAAATGTAGGTAAAAAGAAGGGTGTAAGTGTATTGGAACATGGATGGATGTGTTTTACACGCCGTTAAAAAAATAAGAACCACTGGAACATGGATGGATGTGTTTCTTAGGCGATCCGCTACCGATTGACGTCCCTTGCCACACGGCAGGGGTACACCGTCAGACAAGGCGTGGCAAGGGACGGGGTGGGAGCGGTGTGGGTAGAGTCACGGCGTGGAAGATGGTTGCGGTGGTGGGTCCCATGCTTGGCAACTAATAAAGCTCTTTCTTCTTCTTCTTCTTCTTTTTTTAACTTTTTGATATTTCGTGAAAGGGGTGAAACCATAGTAGATGTTATTAGAAGAAAGTCAAGGAGAATGAGGTTGTGATGTGTCATTAAATGACAACTACTTTACGACGTGGTAGTAATGTGAAGTGAAAGAACGTGAACCCATAACAAATAGCGTTATAAAGGTGTAGCTTTTGCTCATTTAATTAAATAATATTTATAGCGTTATAAAGGTGTACATTTTCTCTCTCCTTTTCAATTAAATAATATTTTTTTATACATTTATCATTACCTTTTCTCTCTCCTCCACTCACAACCAATTTCAAAATATATTAAAAAATTATAGGGGGGAACAGTGTCCCCCCAAATATACAGATGAACAGTAACATTTTTTCTCTCCTTAACTCACAACCATTTTTTATACTCTTCATATTTTAAAAACACCACACACATAATATGATTCCTTGGATGTGAATGCTCTAAGTAGTTATCTCCGTAAAATAATGTGAGTTTAAGCCACACAAACTTGATATTTTGTGAATTTTAGAGGTAAATTATCATAAAATTGGTGTGTTCACTGTTTAGAAAAAAAAAAGAAATTTAATATACATATGTAATAAGTGTTGTCCCATCACATTTATTGTTTTCCCACAACTCTCTTATCACCCATAAACCCACCTACAATTTATAAAAGCAAATGTGAAGGCAATTATATACTAGCAAGTAGCAAGGGAAGGTTTCAACATTTCACACTCGGTTCATCGATAGTTCTTTGTATTTTCGTGAAGATCACTTTAAATTATATATTCCAAGTATAAAATAATGATCACGTTCAAAGTAACTTGAACCATAATAGCAGGTAATAACTTTAAACTTATATATATGATACTTCCGGTTTTTATATTCATGTGACATAACTACGTACTATTTGGTGGTGTGTTGCTTGTTCTCAACAAAAGTAAAGTAAATTTGGTGGTCGAAGAAAAAATACACAATGAGTCGCAAAAAAAAAAACGACACAAATATATAAAAAAACATAATGATCTAAACAAAATTTTTAAAATCTACAAGCAAAGCATCCAAAATCGAAAACCTAGTATCTCATTTCGTAGAGTCCGATGAGGGGTCCAATGTCGTTTGAATGAATGAGTTCAATAGAAGTCCGTTTGATACACTTCCTACGACTTTATATTTTTAGCAGACTATGTATTTGATCCTAACCCATAATATATAACAGAAAATATTTATAACTTTTATGGTTTCACTTTTAAATCCATGACTAATATTTTTACTCACCAAGTAAAATGCAATCTCAATCAAAACCATAACGAACACTAGTGTATTTGTGAACTGCGCACTAATCCTAGCCATACACGTGTGTAAATCAATGGCTAGGATGATGAAATACACTAGTGTAGTTTACGATTTGATAATGAAATCCTAGCCATACATGTGTGTAAATCAATGGTCATGATTTGTTCACTCAGTTCGCAAATACACTAGTGTTCACTCTAGAACCCAACCCTATTGATATTTGCACAACGTTTTATATTGTTAATTACATTTTTGTATATTGTAATGAGAAATTAGTATAAAAGGTAAACCGAAAGCGATATATGTGGTTTTGAGTAGATCAATAGAGTGAAATTTTATTAGGTGTGTAAACGAGCCGGGCTGGGCCCGAGCCTAACTAGGCTCGAGCTCGGCTCGTCATGTTTTTATGAAGCTCGAGCTCGGCTCAAGTTATTTTGAGAACAACCTCAAACAAGCTAAAATCTCGACTCGAGCTCGTCTTATTATCGCTTAAATTAGCCAAAGCTCGGCTCGCCAATGTTAACATCATTATTATTATATTATATATATGAAAAAGTAAAATTTTGTTTGGGCTCACCTAAACGAGCTTTGTATTTCAGGCTTGAGCTTTGGCTCGATAACTAAACGAGCTCTATTACAGGCTCGGCTTGTTTGAGTTTTTAACCGAACCGATAACAAGTAGCTTTCAAGCTTCTCGACTTGTTTACACCCCTAAATTTTTTTATGATATGGAGTGTAATTTGTATGGTTAAAGTGGTATAAATGATGTAATTCTCGTTGTAAATTGATAGTGGCTATTCAGTAGTAGTTTGCTAGTGTGGTCTATGTTTTAATATAATCATGGGCAATTGGATTTTAACACCTCAAACTTTGAAGAATTGGCCGATAACACCCGCAACTAACACTTTGATCTGTGACACCCTAAACTTTTAATTTTGTTTGTCATTTCACCACTCAGTTAAAAAATGAGTAACTGAGTTAGTCTTCCATCCTAGCTAGCTGGCATCATTAATCCTAGATGGCACCCATGACGTGGCAAACACATGTTATAAGAAGCAAATGGCAAGATGAGGTGGATTATTTGGCGACTTATGTGTACATAATTAATATATCTAATATATACATAATGTTGCAGAGAAAAAACACACAATTTGTGTGTTTATGTCCCTCAGCCTCTCCACCACCTACATCTGTAGGATCGTGAAACGACCTAACGAGTCGATCAGAAGAGTGCTCAGACCGAATCAGAGGCGGAATTCATTGATTCGGTCTTCGTTTAGCTTGGATTCACTATTAAATGTCTCGTATATTGATTTCTGAACGTTTACAGGACTGGAGACACCTCGACAGCACCTCGGCGTCGGAATCTAGAATCTTACAAATGAAATCGTTTGAAGGCTATTTATAGGGAAGACCCTTCCGTTTGAAAGTGACATGATCATTTCAAACGGAACCCTTCAAACGGACCCTTTCAAAATATTACAATTTCAAACGGTTACATGTAAACGACAAACTTCACACTTTTCATACAATCCAAGGTTGTGATGTCATCAATGATGTCACCTATGTGATGTCATTTATGATGTCACATATGTGATGTCATGCTATTTCAGATCCGCAACGAACCCGAGACTCGACATAAGACGAAGACGACAGATGAATGCACCCACATACTCCCCCTCAGATGTTGACGAGTCTTAAGTGTCGAGTCTTTGCATCTTCAGTCTTTTTCAATCTCTTTTCTTTCTTAGCATATACCAGGATCTTCTCTTTGGCTCTAACCTCGTCAGACTCCCCCTCTCATCATGATGGGATCGCCGTCTGGAATTAGCTATCACCTTGAGATCAATCCCTGGCTTTATCTCTGATCAGCTCATTTCCTGCACACATTTTCTCATCACAACATAAGTTTTTACTTAAATCAATAAGAAAAACTTACTAGTAATAGTTACATCAAGTTCAAATTAATGACCCTGATTAACTAATCAAACTTTCTTTCTCAAAATAAATTTCTCAATTCAGCACACACACTCCCAAACCAGTTCATCATGTTCAGCACCCGGAATTTTGAAAATCAGCTCT
This sequence comes from Helianthus tuberosus, assembly GCA_030545235.1. NCBI lineage: Eukaryota > Viridiplantae > Streptophyta > Magnoliopsida > Asterales > Asteraceae > Helianthus > Helianthus tuberosus. The sequence continues at coordinate 2,628,179 of JARYGA010046105.1, forward strand.
TCAACATCAGTTGTCGAAAATCTTTTTGTATTTTTCAAAATTTATGCTAAAACACACTAAAATCTTTTTGGATTTTTTATAACAAAGGAATGCAGTAAAGAAATATTTACAAACAATATTTTTGAGAGTTTGTGTAAGAGGATCATATCAGTTTCTGAGACAAATCACCAGCACCGTTAAGCTTTAAACATTTTCAGTTCTAAACGATTCACGTTGATTGACGATATTGTTGTCCACTTAAACTCAATCTAAAAACTTTCAATCTGCTTAGCGATACTTTAAGGTATATTAAGATAGCACTAAGTTCTTATGGACCCCACGATCTCAGCATATCCCCTCATCATGCAATACACTGACTCAAGTAATGCCTTTAAACTTTTATCGACTGTGATTTGTGCGAAAACAAAGCAGAATGTTTAAACATTAACAATCAGGTCGATACTTCCGTATACGCAGAGAAAGTCCAATGTTTAAACAAAATAAGAAAAATAAAACAAGTTGAAGTTGTTTAGGCTTTAACCACCAGGTCGATACTCCCGTATACGCAGAGGAGGTCCAAAGCTTAAACGAAACACCAAAGAAAATAAAGCAGAACGTTTAGGCAACAACATCCAGGTCGATACTCACGTATACGCAGAGGATGTCCGATGCTTAAACAAAATAAAGAAATAAAACAAGTTTAAATCTTTGCAAAATAAAATGCACAATCACAGTGACTTTTCAGCAAAGTTGTGAAAGTTCACAAACTTAACCAGTTTTATGTCTTTCGACAATCAGCGATTACTGAGTAGGCACACAATCAAGAAGGACAAAACTAAGTACTATGCTTTCAATCATGTTTCCCACTAGAACTAGGCTTTTTCATTTTAGGTTTGTATCGTTATCGCAAATCTACTAGTCTAGCTGAGCCTACCGTCACATCTTTAGTGAGATCGTTTATCACATTTTGACTTTACATTTCTTTAGCATGCTGTGACAGTCCAATTGATCTACTATCATTTCCTCTTTTATGCAACAAAACTCATTTTTAAATTTTTCAATGTTTTTGACATTTTTCAAATTTTCTAATTTTTTTAAAATTTTTACTCCCCCTAAAATCAAAAAAATGTCTCAATTTTGATTTTCTGGGAAAATTTGAAAACAAGCTATACATGAAATGTGACAACATGATGAGAATCACTTCAATTCTCCATTCACTTGGCTTGAACAATCAGAACTCCCCCTCACAACAAACTATTTTCCCATAGTGATTTCAAAACACTTAAGTTTGTTTTAATCAAAATGGTTTTTCCGGAAAATAAGTTTTATGTGTCAATTCTCAAATTTGGGGTTTCATCACCTTGTTCTTTAATCACTTGTAAAAATTTAACATTTCCAAGATCAATCCACAAACATCACTTTGTAGAAAATCAAGTACAACTTAATGTCCCTGATTTACCACTTAAAGGTCGAAATCACTTTCGTGAATTTCTCAAGAAATGTGCCGATTCCTGTTCCACACTTACCAACCTGGGAACTCCGGCAAGTCAGGTTTTTCTATTTAAACAGATTCACCCAAGCCTGACGGTCCTTGGGTGATTTCGAATTCTTGTTCAACAATGGTGGAAAGTTTGCCTCATCCATTGTTAGACTAGAACTCTCAGTTTTTACCTCAACAACTGGCTCTTCTGGCTTTACCATACCAGAATCATTGCCTGAACTTGGCTTGTCTGACTTTGATGAGCCAGATTCATCGCCAACAACTTTCTTCTTCTTCTTTCTCTCTTTTGTCCTCAGATTTGTATCTGATGAACTTGTCTTGCTTGACTTTGCAGTCGAGGAAAGCGATTCATCAGAACTCTTATTTTTACCAACAGATGAACCCGAGGACAAAATCTTCTCGAGATACTCTCTCGCCTTCTTTCTCTTCTTCCTCAGTCTGTCTTTCTGCCCCTGTGAAAGTTTAACTTTCTTTTCGTGAATTATCTGTTCTTGAACTTTAGGTTCTTTAACCTTCTGTTCTTTAGGCTTGACATTAACTGATTTCTTTGCCAACTTCTGAGAATTAGCCCTCAATCTTTCATTTGATCTCCTTGGGCAATCTCTGGCAATGTGGCCAATGATATTGCAGTTAAAACATCTTCTTGACTCAAACCTCCAACTCTGGCAGTTAACAGCAATGTGTCCTTGATAACCGCATCTGTAACACACTCTGTTATCGTACCAATCACCATTTTCACACCAGATGCTCAGATCATAGCATTGTTTGGATTGGTGATAATCCTTGCTCCTTTTGTTTGCTGGATTTGACTTTTGAGCACTGTGGTCCGACCTGCACCACTTATTGTCAACAACTTTAGAGTTTTCATTTTTAGATTTTTGTAATTTTTGATTGCGATTGGATGATCGATCTGATGAGCTTTTATTATCTTTTTGAACATTTTTCAAAATTTTCTCTTTTTGTTTTTGTTCCACTTTCTTCTTCAAAGGTTTTTGCTTAGAGCATTCTCCCTTTTCAGTTGATTGTGGAACAGTGTCTTGAAACTTTTCTTTTAATTTCAAAAACAATTTTTGTTTTTCGAATTTTTTGTTTTCATCATCAGATTTCTCATCACAATCTTCAACTTTGACATTGTCAAAGTTTGTGACATTGTCACTTATTGGAACAGAATTGATCGGTTTTGGACAAGGAAAATTCAAACTATCTGATGAAGTCACAAAACCTTTCAATTTCCTTTCAAGTTCATCAATCTTGTTTCTTGAATTCTCAGCTTCGTTTTCAAGCTGAGAGATCCTTTCAAGATGAAACTTGATTGATTTTTCATTCTCATTCTTCATGTTTTCAAGAACAGACTTTTCATTTTCCAAAACATTTATCTGTTCTTGAAATTTTGTCTCATTTGCTTTCAGATTTTTGTTCTCAAGCTTTATCCAGAAATCTTCATTTTCTGAATTCGACTCCTTTTCTTCTAACTCTTTGATTTTCTTTCGAGCACATTCACATTCTTTTTCAAGTTTGATAATTTTCTGAAGATGGGAATTTATCATTTTTTGCTTTTCGATGTTGTTTTTGCTAAACACATCTCTTCCATCTTCAAGAATTTTTATTTGATTTTGAAAAGCTTTTTCAATTCTTGATTTTTCAATTTCAAAACTTTTAATCTTTTCTTCAAAAACATTTGCTTTTTCTTTCAATTTCTGATTTTCCAATGTCAAACTGTTCAATTTACTTAACAGTTTGTCATTTTCAGAGTTCATCTTTACATATGTTTCTTTCAAACCAAGAATCTGTTTATCATCAGCTTGCTTCTTATCATTCAGCTCTTTGACTTCCAAAATCAAACTTTCCGCATCTTTCACAAGTTTGTTATTTTCCGTCTTTAAGCTGTCACATGTAAAACACACTGATGTAGAATTTGAAGATTCATTCTTTACAGATTCTTCAATCTTTGGAACTAGCTCTGTCTCTGTTCTTGTCAAAAATATGCCTGCACAAAAAATTTTAACGAAATCAAGAGGATTCGCATTTTTATCAATATAACAACCCCTCTTAATGTCATAGTTCATGACATTTTTTGCTGCAAGACACACACAAATTCTTCTGTTTATTTCAACAATTACATCAAAATCCATCTTTTGTAAATTCTTTTCCATTTCGTTCAAAAATTCCTTCTTTTTCTTATATTCCTTTCGAAACTCTGCATTAACCTCATTAAAGAACTGTTTTGGATAAAGTTCTTGAAAAAAATCTTTTCTTTTTAGCTCAACCAAGAATTTATCCTATTTAGCAGGTAATGCATTTGCCAATTTCGATATCTGTTCATCTTTTGATATTTTAATATTTTTTCTTCTCAAATTTTCTGTTAAAATTTCAAATCGTCTTTCCAAACCATCCAATGTTTCATCTTTTTGACACATGAAATGTTCAAAACTTTTAACCCAAATATCCGCACTTACATTTCTATAACTGCTATCCACAGTTCTCATATACCAATGATTTAAATTTTCAAGATCATGGTTTTCCATCTCATCAAACATCTTGTCCATTTTTTCAAACACAACCTTTTCAAACTTAAATCTGATTGTGCCGAGAGCTTTAATCACACAACACTTAAACGACAATATCAATTTTCACTTAAATCTAACTGAGCCGTAACTATGATACTTCAACAATTAAAGTTCAACAAACTGACCCACTACAAGAAAATGTTGATTGGGCCGCAAGTGATGAAGAAAACTTGGGCCGAGGACTTTACATGATTACTTTGGACTTTCACTTAATCCGACACACAACTAGCAATTCAAATTTATCAATACTCAGCCGACACTAGTGATCACTACTCAAAACTCATTGGACCAAAAGATCCACTAAACCAACAACTGATTAATTGAGTCTGACACATCACATGAATTTATGAATTACTATATCACATGCTGTTGTCTTTAAAGTTGCACAAATCCAGATTATAAGAATCACATGCAAGTATTAGATGTTCACACACGTTATCAACTGACACTCTAACACGTGATATTCTTTTCCAATTACTGACAACAAATCACATGATCATTCCTATTTGGCTGAGATAATCACATGAACCTGACACATCTGATCAGATAAAAACAATTATCACATGAAGCTTCAGTCACTTTCAAACGGTGCGATATGTTTCAAACGGTCATGTCTTCAAACGATAAGTTCAAACGGAACACAAATTTCAAACGTAATAGACCTGTCACGTTTGAAACTACACCATTTTCAAACGTAATGTGAGCAGATTTCAAACGTTCAGGCAGTTTTCAAACGGAACACCTATGCTTCGTTCAAACGGAATGGTATTTTCAGTCCATTTTTACCACTTTTACTTCGAGTTTAGGTCTGATATTCTCAAGGGTTTGTTAAAATACCATTACACACACATTGTGAAAGTTTCAGCCGATTTTATCCGTGAAAACTTGTTCAGTTTTGAAAAGAAGGTGTAGAAGATAGAATATTCCAGCGAAAACGAGCTAAACGGTAAGAACTCTTCCTCCTGAGCTCTGATACCACTTGTAGGATCGTGAAACGACCTAACGAGTCGATCAGAAGAGTGCTCAGACCGAATCAGAGGCGGAATTCATTGATTCGGTCTTCGTTTAGCTTGGATTCACTATTAAATGTCTCGTATATTGATTTCTGAACGTTTACAGGACTGGAGACACCTCGACAGCACCTCGGCGTCGGAATCTAGAATCTTACAAATGAAATCGTTTGAAGGCTATTTATAGGGAAGACCCTTCCGTTTGAAAGTGACATGATCATTTCAAACGGAACCCTTCAAACGGACCCTTTCAAAATATTACAATTTCAAACGGTTACATGTAAACGACAAACTTCACACTTTTCATACAATCCAAGGTTGTGATGTCATGCTATTTCAGATCCGCAACGAACCCGAGACTCGACATAAGACGAAGACGACAGATGAATGCACCAACAACATCAACCACCACCCTCCACAACTGTCATCAACCACCACCGCCGCACCTGCACAAAACTGATCCCTCTCTCTACCCCCTCTCTCTACATCTCTCTATCTCTCCCTCCCACACTCAACCGTCATCAACCACCACCGCCCCACCTGCGGTTAACTTGAAACCAAACTACCGGTGTCGGAAGAGACGACGGCGGTGCTTATGTTTAGAGGAAATGATTTCAGCGATGGCGGCGAGGTTCTAACAAATCTTTGTTCAGTTCAGATCGTTTAGATTAGGGCTTTTTAGTGGTAGTTAGGGTTAGATTAGGGCGGTGGTTGTGGTGGTGGTTTTGATGAGGGCGGTAGATCTGAGTCGATTTCAAAAGTGGGTTTTGATGAGGGCGGTGGTGGTGGGTTTTGAAGAGGAAAGAGGGTGGCGGTGGATGAACTGTTGAAGATGAAGAATCGTTGAAGATGATGATTTGATTTTGTTAATGGGTTATTGTTTTTCAACTGCAGGAAAGACTTTGTTGTGTATGCTGATGTTTGCTTTAGAGAATTTGGTGATAGGGTTTTGCACTGGACTACCTTTAATGAGGCTAATATATTTGCTATGGGTGGTTATGATCTGGGTTTCTCCAGGTTTTGTTTTTTTTAACTGCAAGTTAATGGGTTATTGTTTAGATTAGATCTAGACTACCTTTAAATTTAGGTTTTGTTTTTTTTATTTGTTCTTGTTCATGAACTTGCAGATGAACTTTGAATGTAATGATATGAACATCTTGAATGTTTGAAGATGTAAACTGATATGAACATAGTCCCAGATCTTCAAAATGATGAAATTAGAATTTAGGATTTGTTATTGGTTTTTTTTTTTAATATTGTCAAAAATAGTCCACGTAGGATGCCAGCTAGGATGGAAGACTAACTCAGTTACTCATTTTTTAACTGAGTGGTGAAATGACAAACAAAATTAAAAGTTTGGGGTGTCACAGATCAAAGTGTTAGTTGCGGGTGTTATCGGCCAATTCTTAAAAGTTTGAGGTGTTAAAATCCAATTGCCCTATAATCATTAAGCCATTAAAAAGAGTAAACTCAATAGTGTTTTAATATATTCATTATGCCAATAAATAGTGCTTTAATATATTCAATTATTCATTATGCCATAGAGGAGTAAACTCAATAGACTTACCATTGACTTCATGGCCTCATTAATCATTATAGATCACATGCCTATTCAATTTCCTAGAAAGTTCCCCTTCCAAGGAGTAAACTCAATACACTTGACATTGACTCCATGGCCTCATTAATCATTATAGATCACATGCCTATTAAATTTCTTAGAAAGTTCCCCTTCCAATAAGGTCATCTATTATCATCTCACGCCCCGTCATATGGCAATGGAGGTGGCGTGAGATGCCGGGGAACATCGGAGAAAGGGGCAGGGTTTAGCACGTGAAGGGGGAGGCGGGGTAGGAAACACGGCGTGAAGAGGGAAGTGGTGTGGGGCCATGCTATTCTCAGCCAATCAAATTTTTTTGTTTGTTTTTTTATAACTTATTTGAAAAGTATATTATTTTATTGGTAGTGGACAGTGAAAGAAGGTGAAATGATATTAAGTGTTAGTGAAATAAAGTGAATGAAAGGGAGGTGGTAATGTGTCAATGAGGTGCCAGTTACTTTATGACGTGGCGGTGATGTAGAATGAAAGAGCGTGAAACATAGGAGATAGACTAAGATAAATTTCCGTATGCTTTCACATGGTGTCCAAGTCATTATTTTGTTTTTATTATTATCAAGAATAGTTTAGTCATTTCACGTATATATTAACAAAAAAAGCTAACAAGAGTAAGTGAAAATGACGCAAAACATGCAAAATACCCAATTAATGGATGTTTAGTATAATTATTAGAGACAATGAACATAATCGTTGATATATATCGTTAAAGGACAAAAAAATGTAATTTACTCCTGTCTAAATTTTGAGATGAACTCGTAAACGTAATTTAAAATTTATCCCATGTTAGTGATATACACAAGTATCAACTTTCACACACTAAGAGAGGATTATATTAAGTGAAATTTTACTAAACGACTTGTAACCTAGCATTCATGTAGATTTAAAAAGTAGGTTTAGAGGGCATGTGAGTTATTTGTTTTAAAAAAACACACACCAAGTATTTGTGAGATTGCGGAACAAATCTGAACCATTTGTTTTTTTATCAAAGTTTTATATGCTTTAGATTTAGTGTAAATTACGCTTTTCGTTATGTGTTTTGGCCATATCAAGACTTTAATCCAACGTTTCGTTTTCATACTTTTAGTACTTATGGTATATGGGAAGTGATTAAATGAGAACCAAGATTTATGTTGAAAACTGCAAAAACTGAATAAAACACTTGTACATATAGCTTTAAGTGTAAAACGTAGTAGAGCAATTAGATGACCACCCACCTTACTAACATTTTTCTTACCCGTTAAATCACTAATGCAAACTACATACAAGTGGTTTATATGATTCTGGCAATTCTGAACATAACTTTGGATCTGGAAAGAACACATTTCTAATCTATGCTATAATTTTTTGGCATTTCAGTATAGTTATCTAACACCATTTGTTATCCGGTGTTAACTTAAAGGGTATAACCCCCATTTTACATGTAAATGGCTAGTTTTGTAATTTGCAAAAATATATATTTAATAAAAAGTAAAAGTTTGCATCCAAACCCTTCACCCAGGTCCCGGACCCTCACTCCCTTTGATCTTGATCCCAACCCAACCCTAACCTAGCCCTAGAGACAAATCTCGAACGACCATCTTCTCCCGTTGAACCAAAGATTTTAGACCGTGAAAACAAAACCGCCAGAGCCCCTTTTAAATACTCGTAGAGCCAAACCCAATAACCAAGAAACAATTTAAAAATAAGAAACGATGGCCAAGAGGAGTACAACGGTTACTATTATTGGGCCTGATCTGGTGTCTGCCAGTTTGGATCCGAACCCTATTCACAGTCACACGAATAGGAACCTGTTGTGGAATGCAATTGGGCATTATTGGGCCATCGATATATTTATGTCCATTTTCGAATTTATTTCACAATTTAATAATTTGATGAACAGTTCTATTGTAATAACTTTGTGAAACAAGACGGATTATGTACCTTACACCCTTTCCAGAGTCTTTTAAGTTAAGTGTAGTCTTGATCACTTGGGTAACTTTGTTGTGGAATTAAGGTGTAAAAAACGTAGTTTATAAAATTATTGGGTTACTAAAAATATAACATACAAAAATAACCCGTTTCAACCCAAACTCATTTTGACCCGTCTTGTATCCTCATCTACATAATAATATACCTTTGTAGCTTCACATACGATAGTATGCATAAAGGGGGAGCAACAACCAACAAAAACGATACTTGAAACCTGATAGTGAACAGTATAGAATGCGAAGTTTAAGAGGGCATGTCAATTGATCTGTGTGGCATTCACGGTTGAATTTTGCATTGAGAAGCCAAATTGGTCTTAAACTAAACCTGCAAATTTGAATGTAACATTCCAGTGCATAAACTCATGATTCGTTTCAAACAGAATGGAATGTCAGTAATATTCCTTCACATATCCAATCTAAAAGGTCTATATTTCTGCCTAACGCCTAATACATCCTACATGTTAATTTAAGTAATTTCCAATCAATGTGATGATGCTGCCATGTCATCAACCTTTTCAGTTCTTAATTCACTAAGCATAAACATTAACATAGAAATGTATTTCGGTATGAATCGATTAGACATAATAAAACACGAAAGGATAATCACAACAGCTGCATATACCACCTATTAAAATAAAGTTGAAGACAAATTAAAGTTGAATAGGAGCATAATAAGTGAGATTGTTCATTGAGGCATTTCATCAATGGTTTGCATGAAACTACAAGAATTTGTTGAAAAGGACACTTGAAAGGGAGAAAAGAAACAATGGTATATGAAGATATCAAAAATCGAATATCTTTAAATAGTTGCTAATCGCATCACATCTATACTTTCTATAAAAGGAGAAATCTCAATGACATAAGAAAAGCTGATGTGGCAGCCATAGAGACTGTCCAACAATGCTTTTCTTATGTCATTATTGCATCCGTATGATGGGTGGAAACCTTTCAAGTCCTACACATCCTTCCATGTTCACGTAAACAAGCCTTTTGTGATACCCAATTGATGGATGAATATTTTCTAAACTCCAACAACCCTTTAAAATCAATCTTTCAAGACATGGAAGGCCTTCAAAATTTGGAGTTGTGACTAGCTTCGCTGAACCACAGAGATCAAGAATTTTTAAATTTGGAAGACTCTGTTTCAAGAAACGTAGAAAAAGTCAAATAAATCAGTATACTTCTTGCCCATGAATCATTAGGCAGGAGCTCTTAATTTATACACAAATTTAAACTTGCATGTGATATAACATCTTAATATCTTATAATAACAACCTCTATAACATGTATAGTAAATTCCAATTTCTTAAAACATCATATCATTTTTACAGCATATTGTCTAAAAAAGTCTCCTGGATCCTAGCCCAAAAAACCACGGTCAGAATAGACAATTTAATGTTGACTACTAAAAGAAATCGAAACAACGCTAATCTATCCTTCATCTACAGAGACGGTATGATATGTATTTCTCTTAATGAAATATGTAATATACACCTCTGTTTGTAGATGTGCCACAAACTCAAAAACCACTATCAAATAAACAACTAACTAAATGCAACTAACTCATTAGTAACTCTAATAACTAATTATGCTCTTTTTATGATCATTTTACAGTTGCATTGCAATGGTAATTTTTGGAACTGCAATATTTACCTACCTTACACCCTTCCCAGAGTTCTTTTTGCTTGCTTTCTATCAACACTAGACAACGAAGCTTGGTTGGCTGAAAATTTGATGGGAATGAAGATGCTGGATGCCCATTCCACAATATCCATGCTTGCTTGATTCCTCACGAATATTTTCAAAAAGACAAGAAGCTTCGAATTGGTGATAAATTTCCAAATAGGCAGCAGATGCGAGAGTAGTCTTACCACCACCCCCAACTCCCCATATTCCAACCATGCGCACACCACCCGACCCAATTTCGAACATTAATTTCAGATCACGTAAGCGGGTCTCCATTCCAATCAGGTCTTTATAGTCGCCTGTAATTAGTGAAGACAACCTACTAGAAATTGTACCAACAATTTCTTTAATGCATTTTGCTTCATGACTGCGTGATGGGTAGATAGAAAAAATTAGAATTTAGAACATGCTCCCACTCCCTTACTGAGGTGCAGGCGCGGACTTACATGTAGCCCAAGGTGGGCGGGCGCACCCCCGGGAAAAAAAAATTAGTGCTATTTTCCGTTGAAAATCCCGTCTGCACCCCTTGGATTTTTTCATCCGCACACCTTGAATTTTTTCATCCGCACCCCTTGGAATTTTTCGTCCACACACCTTAGGTAAACAATGTTTTCGATTTATATTTTAAATTTTTTTAGTAAACTCTAATTAAAAAAACTACCTAAATTATATAAACTTATACTACCCAACTTAACCCAAATACCCAATACCTTAACCCACTATTTCATTAAACATAATTAGCCCACTAATTACTAGCCCATTAACCAAACTCAACCTAAGTTCAAACTATAATAATTAAAATAAGCTCAATAGTCCCTTAGAATTCCTCCCGCCCTCCCTTTCTTGGGTCGTCTCCTACCAGCGATCATCGAACACAACAGCACGTCATCAGCAGCCGCGAACCACCGCCGTCCGACACCAAAGGGTAACAAAATTCTTAAATAGATTTGAAATTTCATGTGTTTTGACGTTATTTATGGTTGTTTAGATGATTTTTAGGGTGATTACACACCATTTCTAGGGTTGAAAATTTAAATTGAAACATTATGTTATGGAGCGATGAACTTATGCATCAATTTGTTTGTGATAGGAACCATGAGTAGGGACGTTATGGCGCAATTTCTTTTGTTTTACATGACCCGACCCGATACGAACCGATTTTTTTACTTATATACCTAGGGGCCTAAAATTTTTAAAAATGTTTCGCACCCCCATGGAAAAATTCCTGGGTCCGCCACTGCTGAGGTGAGGGTCTCGTTACTTCAGAAAGTACTAGTGACCACTACCAGCTTCAGTCTTTCAATATTTATATGTATAAAACAGCTCCCAATATTTATAATTAAACGCTTTTTAACACTTCCTTTGAGTCTTATAAACTATTTAACGGCTTAAATCTACTTACAAATGTCAAAAACCAACAATTTCTTTAATGCATTTTGCTTCATGACTGCGCGATGGGTAGATAGAAAAAATTAGAATTTTGAACATGCTCCCACTCCCTTACTGAGGTGAGGGTCTCGTTAATTCAGAAAGTACTAGTAACCACTACCAGCTTCAGTCTTTCAATATTTGTATGTATTAAACAGCTCCCAATATTTATAATTAAACTCTTTTTAACACTTTGAGTCTTATAAACTATTTAACGGCTTAAATCTACTTACAAATATCAAAAACTAACCAATTACGATAGTAACTATTTTCTGGTAAACCTGGCTGCTCCCAACTTATTTGACCTGTTTTATTATTATTTATCAAATTTTGCCCATTTGACTTGTCAACGGTGAAAACAAAACTTAAATCGACTCATTGTAGAATGCAAACATCTTAAGCATAAAAAAGTTTAGAAAAGGAAAGAACATTACCTGTTTAGAAAGTCATTGATAACCCATCCAGAAAGTTTGCCTGCTTTTTCCAGAGCTTTTCTCCATGATTCAACTTTGTGCTTATTATCCCCCACCGCATGTTTGTCAAACGCTTCTCCATATTTCCTCGTAAGTTTTCTCACATCAGAGGGATCTATGTGATAAAATATGGGCATTACTATTTGCCCTCTCGTGTCCATGCACTCTATAATATGTGCAAGCTCGTCCAAGCACCAAGATGAATCTGCATAGTTTTTAGAGAATACAACAACGGCAATCCATGATTCTTGGATAGCCTTCAAGAGGGTTGGACCGATTGACTCACCTCGAGCAAGTGTTTCGTCATCCTTGTACGTGTGGATTCCTTGTTGTTCAAGAGCCATGTAGAGATGATCCACAAAGCTCTTGCGGGTGTCTTCGCCTCTAAAACTCAAAAATACGTCATAATTCCATGATTGAGACATAGAGGCATGAATAAGGATTAAGACAACATGAAGATTAAAATATTATTAGTTCTTATTTATATATTGTTGTTGACCCAGAGGGGTGACGCCCCCATCACACTGAATTATTGTCCACCAACTTTCACATTGCATTCCTTTATCTTTCTTTGTATTTTGTATCATATATTTTGTTCCTATTTATTAAATTATATATTTTTTTTATTTTAATGAGCAAAAAGAATTTCTTTTTACCTGATGCTGATACTAACAAGATTTACAATTAGATTTTGCATTGGGGAGGTGAATTGGTCTAAAACTAAACCTGCAAATTTGAATGTAACATTCCAAAGTATAAACTCGTGACTAATTTAAACCATATGCGCCCAGAATTAGTATCGTTTATTCAAATTTGAACGAACTCTTGAATTCTAAGTTTCCTGGGTATAGTTATGACCACCCAAGTGATGTGAGTGCATGTGACTTGGTAAACAAAACAAAATGGAAGGTCTGTGACAAGGCAGACAAGCATAGACAGCTTTGGCTTGTCAAGTTGACGGGTCAGTTTATTGTGTTGTTTGTTAATCAGATAATTTCCGTACACAACTTTCATCTATTTCGGGTTTACCATTCTTCTGATTAAATTTGGAGATTGATTGACATGCATGATTTTACAATTTAGCACAAAATAATCATCAAACACGTAAAGATTAGAAGAAGATACGTCGTTCATTTTGTAATGTTTCTTCAAGTGAATGACGATCAAAGCCGTGATCTCGGCTTCTTCTCATACCCAGCAACCTAGAATCATATGAAATGAAATGTAAAGAATGTGATTATTAATAAAATATCATCTTTGCACAATACTGAATCAATGTTTTGGCATGAAGGAGATCAAGAGAGACCCCTGCACCAAATTTAAGGAACAAAAAAGTAAACTGCAGGTGTGTGTGTGTGTGTGTCTTGGTGATCCAGAAACCTCATCAACCTTGCCACCATACCATAATTAGTTATTAATCCCAACAGCTCTGACTAAAAACTTATCACGGTTTGCATGATTAGACATACTTTGTTCATTGAGGCATTTCATCAAACAGTTGGTATGCATGAAACTGCAAAACTCAACTGATCACTATATACAAATAGACTAAGACGGTGTGTTGTACACTTCATACAAATTAAGCAAGCTGAGAGAGAAAAGAAACGCATACCAATGTAGACAGCTCCAAACCTCATACAGGTTTCTTCTGGTCATGTTGAGAATAGCCCTAGTAATCACGGTTTCATCGTTTTCAATATGGATTTTTAAACATTTTCCCCAAATTACTGAAATTATCTTCATTTCCATTTTAGGCCCCTGAAGATATTGACCTTAATGTACGTCCAACTAGTCAACCTTTCATTAATTAGGTTGCCAAATTCATTTAGAAACAACGTTTCAGCAGTCGTTATATAGTACAGATTGTTTAATTTGATTGATGTCCAGTGATTAGGTTTTCGATTTCCTTTAGGCTATGGGGTATACTTTCACGCCCCTTAACTACACGTAGGCACCACATCACCTACTTGACCCTCTTTCACTTCACCACACACCAAGGAAATGGTTTAACCCCATTAACGCCCCTTAAAATTAATTAAAATACATATATATAGCATGTTGTGTGTGCAAGTTTTGCAATGCTTGATTCTCTCCCTCTCTCTCCTAGTTAACTTCTTAACATGTGAAGCTTTTAATGCCTCTTAACACCCTTCAGGAGCGGTTTAACAGGTGTTAACGGATATCAAATAGGATTAACACCTATAGGTGTTAGAGTCAGAGCCGTCTCCGAGAGCTGTAAAAATAATTTAGGTCTCGGGCAAAATAAAAAACTAGGCCCAAAATTATGCTAAGGGGAAATGAATTTACAAAAAAACAATAATAAGACCTTAGTGGTGGAGCGAAGCCTTGAACTTGAGACATTCATATTATCTTGAGATGGTTTTTCCACTTCACCACCAACACTTTTATATATAATAAATGAATGCATATATTAAATATATAATTTACAATACATATAAAAGCTTATAAAAACCTTTCGGGCCCTTGAAAAATTTGGGCCTCGAGCGACGGCACGGGTTGGCCGGCCCAAGAGCCGGCCCTGGTTAGAGTATACCAGATGGCCTTACAACAACGTTTCATTAGTCGTTATTATATAACCTAACAAATTCAAAGGGGATGTACAGTAGGGTTTTTTTTTTTTTTTTTTTTTGTCTTTATTGTATTTCTTTATAATTTTACCCCCTTTAACTTTCAGTGTTAACAATTCCAACCTCTTAACTTTCTAAAAATTTTCCACAACACGCCGTAACTATTTTCTTACATGCTTATTTTTATGCACGCGTGAGTATAAATTTAAGTTTGTTTACGATTCAACGTAATTTTTTTCGAAATTTTTGTCTTTATTGTATTTCTTTATACTTTTACCCCCTTTAACTTTCAGTGTTAACAATTCCAACCTCTTAACTTTCTAAAAATTTTCCACAACACGCCGTAACTATTTTCTTACATGCTTATTTTTATGCACGCGTGAGTATAAATTTAAGTTTGTTTACGATTCAACGTAAATTTTTTCGAAAATGTGTCAAATATAATTCGTTTTCATGCTTATAAATGCTTATTTTTATGTATGTTTTCAGTTAGTCTACGCTTTAACGCAAATTACAATTAGCAAGTTATGTGGATAGTGCTTTTATCCTATTAGTTTTTTTGTTTCTTTCTTGATTTTTTTTGGACTTTATTATTTTTATTTTTAGTGGGGTCTATTTGGTCAGATTTAACCACAAAAATTAACTGAGTTAGGGCTAAAGGACATAACCTGCAAGGGTTTGCAAACATCGAGTACGATTTCTGTAATTATTAAAGACAAAGGACACAGTTCGCAATAAGTGACATACATAAAGGACAATTTTTGTAATTTACTCATTTAAATCAATTGGTCCCGCTGTCCAATTTAAATTTATTTTTATGGTTTTCGGTCAATTTAAAACATGTGTCGATATTCTTTTGAGCGTATTTCTTTCAGCTGGTATGCTGAACCAAAATAGATATCGACCGAAACCCCGCAGCGTAGCGCGGGTAATCTTACTAGTTTTATACAGATCGTTTAATTTAATTGATGTTTAGTAATTAGGTTTGTGATTTCATTTAATTACTCATTAATGTACAGATTGTTCAGTGATTTGGTTTCGGATCAGAATTGTTCTTGATAGAGGTGGGTTACGGTTGGGATAGAGAGAGAGAATGGTGGCGATGGGGTGGATCATGGATGGTGGTGATGGTGGATGATTAGATTTAATTTATTTAAAATAGTTGAGTATTTAAGTTATTTACATATTTAGTCCTTTCAGAGGAAATGACAAAAATGCCCTCACATGCAAGTCACATGATCAGATTTAACAAAAAAATCTAACTAGGTTTGGGCTAAAGGACAGGACGTGCAAGGATTTTGCCTATAAAGGGCAAAACTTGTCAAAATTCGTTGAAAAGGACACCGTTTGAAAAAGGGTATCAAGTTAAAGGACAAAACATGTAATTTTTCCTAAAATAATTGTTTATTTCTACCCATAAACTTTTTAAATTTAAGAGTGAATTACGTGTATTGTCCCTTTGGTTAATTAAAATTTAGTGCCTAATTTTTCAAAAGTGCATGGATGGTCCTCGTTGTTTGTACCTTATAACACATTTAGTCCTCTACTTTCGCCAAAATTACATGGATGGTCCATATAGTTTGCACTTTGTAACACATTTAGTCACTTGAAGTTGGGGACTAAATGTGTTACAAAGTGCAAACCACAATGACCATCCGTGTACTTTCGACAAAAGTTGAGGAATAAATCAAATCCAAAAAAGATCTGACTACTTTATCTTTTCTAAATTGTTCGTATCTTATTTATCTTTCCTTCAAATTCCACTATGAGTTTCGGATTGTTGGGTCAGGTCAAGTTTGATTTGGGTCTTATAATTTAGAGTCATACACTCATACTCAACCACTATCCAAATGAATTATTTAAATATATATAGAGATAATGTAAACATTACTTAGATAGAAAAACAAGTCAAGAAAAAAAATGAAACACAAACGATTGAACTTCTGGTCATTGTTATTTTGTTTTCCGACACTTAGATTCTCATTATTTAACATTATTAAACAAATAAAACTACGAAATCTGTGAAAAAGCAAGAAATCAGTTCAAAAAAAAGTTACCGAATCCAGTGATTTCTGATAAATGTTAGTGTATAACCTTTTCGTGAGTGAAATCGTGAAATCGCGTCTGTGGATGTTGAAGAAGATGCGGAATTCAGAGATTATAGGGTTTGTCTGGATGTTGAAGATACGAAACGCAGAAATTTAGTGGTGAGAGTGTTGGAGTGTTGAAGAACCCTAGGGGGAAGCGAGTGGAGTGTTGAAGAACCCTAGGGGGAAGCGAGTAGTAGTCTGGTGTGTTTTTAATTTTTGTGACTGTTGGTAGTGTTGAAGTGTTTGGATCCGTTTCAACCTTTGGATCATCCAAACAAATAAAACCCACCCACATATAATGTGATCCTTTTTTTATGTTTCCCCCTCCAAAAAAAAAAACAAGTGTTATAATTTATAATAGAGAGATCATATAAAAAATTTTCTTTTGCAAATATAAAAAATTTGGTTTTTTTACTTTTACTTTTCAAATAATATGGCTAGAGTTTCACTAAACCCTATGTTGGGAACTTGAAGTCCAACTTCCCAGAATAGGGTTGAGTAAAGCTTTAGCCATATGGTTTGAAAAGTAAAAGTTAAAAAGTTTATGTGTGATGAGAGTGTACGGTTAAAGAGAAGAAAAATATAATAAACATATTCGAACCCTATCTATGAACCTTCTTTTATGAGGTATGTAACCCGTTATTTACTGTTAAATTTGGCAATGTAGATCGTTTTCCGATATGAGTAGTTTGATTTGGGGTGTTCAACTGTTCAAGAATAATTCAGTTGTAGTGATGGAAATATCATTATATACCCGTGATTTCACGGGTTATCGGTTGTTTGAAACTCACGCATAACACATGAAACTCACGGGTATATAATATTAAGCGTGGGAGGGTATAAATAGGAGACATTAAGCGTCACGTTAGCAACATGGCACCGTAAGAAAAACGCGTGGTAGAAATGACGTTAAAGTGGTGTTAGTATGAAGAGATTATCCAACTATAAGACGTGAAAGTGGTGTTGTAAATATAAATTTTTATAAAACAACGCATAACCCGTGAAATCACGGGTACATAACCTAGTTTAAATATATATAGAGATAATATTTGATAGTTGGAAGTTTATTGTTTTATACTTTCTCTCTTTCCATTTTTGGTTTAGAGACATTGAATGCAACATATTGTGTGTCTAATCATCATTATATTTGGAGTACGTAAAAGAATTAATAAATAATATGAGAATAAATTAGGTGCAACTAAATCCATTAAATAGAGATATAGAGGGGTGTATAATGTTAGAATCCAATTTCTCTTTAAAGATGAGACTGATAATGACAAATGATGTCTGCTTGGAATTATTAGAATCCAATTTCTCTTGTAAATAATGAGATTAAGAAAATAGTACCTTTTGTCATGTTGTGGTTTTTTTTTTCACGTGTCCTTTAATATTGACAAACGACCATGCCAAGTTTTTTAAATAACTTCATACGACTACTTTTATAAGATAAACAACTACCATGTTTTGTTTCACAAATTCTTATTGTTAATGATTTAAAATATCGTTTGTATGCAGTTTATTTGTATAGTTACAAGTATATTTATAATGGTAAGTTTCGTTATAATCTAATATATTTTTTATGCATGTGTTCTTTTGGGACTTGAAGAACTAGTTAGACTTTGTGTGTCCTGACATCCTAATTGGACCAGGTAGAAACTTTAAATGTTTATTAATTTAGTCGGTCATGCTGATACGATACAACTCATGTAGAAGCCGTTCAGATAAGAAAAATCTTTTGAAAAAATAGCTTTTTTTGTACTTTGTTTACGATTTTTTTTATTTCTATTTAATCAAAACATACTCAACATGCGTCTGCTTTGAAAAAAATAACAAAAACTATTTTTTTACATTTAAAAATGATTTTTATGAGTTTTTTTTACATGTTTAACAATAGTTCTCTGGTTTCTCACTTTTTTTTTTGGTTCCTTAGTGAACTCGCCCTAGGTAAATATATAATACATAACAAAACCGGTTTGAAGGGTGAATATGATTCAAATTCTTACTTTGTGAATAGTTTCTAAAAAAGGATTATTATTTTAGCATCAATATATAGTTACATTAAATGCGTTACTTGTTGATTATTATTATTATTATTATTATTATTATTGTTATTGTTATTGTTATTATTATTATTATTAATTCATAACATGACAAGCAATAGTAATGGTTGTGCCTTCTCAGTTTTACCTATGAACTTTTAGTTGATATATTCACTTTACTCACAAAAATCTATTTTTGAACTTCTATTTCCTTTTATGCATACATACAAATTTGTAAAGTTATACTTTTTTATATATTAAAAGATAATTTACTGTTACCGTACCTACAAAAGATTTCATTTTGAATTTAACTACAAACATACCTACAAAAGATTTCATTTTGAATTTAACTACAAAGGGTAAAAATGTCAGCAGTGTGGTTTTTTTTCTTTGTAAGTTAAAGATCTGAAATTGTTACTAGAATTTTGTATTTAAAAGTGATTTTAAATAAATGAAGAAAAGAGAAGACATTATTTTTGTTGATTATTTGCAGGTATTATTTTGAGATTAGTAAAATTACTATAGTCATCTGTATAGCATTGAGTATTATCGTTTTACCACTGGTAAAGACATAAGGCATGTATGTGTCAAATTATATTTATTTTCTTCTTGTAATTTTTGTTCTAAGTTTTGTTTGTTAGCTTCTTTTACAAAAAATTAAACACACGATATAACATTTTTTTTTTAAACGGACTGAGCCGGTACGCCACGAAAAAATTATGAATTTTTTTTCTACAAAAAACTAAATGCATTTTCATTTTAAACTTTTAGAAATTGGGCCACCTGCAGCGAAGCGCGGATGTAACCCACTAGTTTATAATATTTTTTTATTATAAAAAAAAGAACCCGGGTACGGAAAGCAGTTGTTTAGCCCAAAAACTAATGAACTATGTGAACTTTAGCTCTACATAAAGTTGATTGTTTAGCCCAAACACTAATGAACCATATGAACTTTAGCCCAATATGTGAAATTGTGATCATAACTATTAAAGATACGGCCCATACGAGCAATTAGAGAAGTCTTTAGCCCAATGCGAAAGCTGGGCAATCTCTATATTTTGAAGAGTCCAAGTCCCAAGTTAATGAAACCCAACATAATTGGGTTTGGGGTTTGGGACACACTATATAACAAAAAGAAACTCTCATTTTCTGAGCCTTTAGTTTAAAATAAAAATCATTGTATTCATGTTATGTTTCCAAGTAATTTTAAATTTAAATGCAATGTTACCAACTAGGGCTGCAAACGAACCGAACGAACACGAACCAAACCTTGTTTGTGTTCGTTTGTTAAGAAATATATGTGTTCACAAACTATTCATGAACACTTACCGAACAAGGTTTTATGTTTGTGTTCGTTTGTTAAGGAAATGAACTTGTTCTTGTTCATGTTCGTTTGTGTTTGTTTGTTAATTTTAGGAATGAACGAAAACAAACATTGATGAACACAAATGAGCACAAACTAATGTTCATAAACACAAATGGAAACAAACGTTCATGAACATAATATATAATACACTGACACTTATTAAATATTTTATTTGTTGAAGTTTAGACGTATTTAAATAAAATATAAAAACTAAAAACACTAATAAACTATCAACGCAAACGAACACATTATCGAACGTTCACGAACATAAATGAACGAATGCAACCTAGGTTCATGTTCATTCATTTAACTAAACGAACGAACACAAACAAACTTTCATTGAACGGTTCACGAACTGTTCGCCGAACTTTTGGTTCGTTTGCAGCCCTATTACCAACGTACGTACGAAAAAAATAAGCTGGATAGGTAATAGAAATCTGTTAGTATCACCAAACATTTACGCCCTCATTATTTTATATGATGTTAGGGAATTGTAGTTTGCTTCTTCAACATTTTACTCCCTTCGTGCAACTTTACGTATCTACCGTTGCCAAATCTTTGCGGGCCACCAACCTCTTCCCGTTGCAGTCTCAATTATGTGACAAGTTCCGTTCTCTTATTTGGTCTCTCGTCATGCCCTTATACATCTATATGGATTAAGGTTTAATTCGTGTTTCTATTGTTCGCCATATTTGTAACTCTTGTTTATGCACGTCTTGTCTCTTGCCGCCGCAACCCTGTTTGCGTTGTTGTCGTTGATCTTATTGTGTATGTATATATATATATAATTGTATTTATTTAGTTTATATGTCATGATCATGATATTACTGTATATTGTTTTATTTGTAGTTATTTATTTATACCCTTGTGATATGAATTATGTTGATGCAACAAATAAGAGACCAAGGATGGTAGCTGGGCTGGTTAGGTAAAATAGGGGTGTTCAGAAAAAACCGTAACCAAATAAAAACCGTAAACCGAACCGTAACCGTAACCAAATAAACCGATCCGAATAACGAATTCGGTTTTTGGTTTGGTTTCTAACCGAAACCGAATTGTGAATATGGTTTTTGGTTCGGTTTTGGATCCACATTTTATTTTTATTTGGTTTATTCGGTTTATTTGGATAACCGAATAAACCATTTAACTTAATTAATTATTAAATAAAAATAATAATATTTATAAATCTTATACAATTTATTAGCCCCAAATAATTATTTTTTTATGCAGCCCAACCCAAAATACCCAAAGCCCAACTCAAACCCTCTTGTTCGTGAATCTCAAACTCAAACCCTCCAAGTTTATTTTTTTTAGGGCTTAGGTTTTCTTCATTTATCTTCAGCCGACTGGTCTGCTTCTCGCCTTCTCTGGTTACTCGGTCGTCAATATCAAACCCTCCAGGTCTGTTCTAATCCCTTCTCTGGTTACTCGCTCGTAAACTGGTTGTATTCATTTTAACTTTATAATAATGGAGAAATTGATGAACAAAGGATTATAAGATCAACAGTTTGATGTTATTGTGTGAATTTGATTATCTAATCACATTTGTTTGGTGCGCACAGTAGATGATCATGGTTGTGTATATATATTTAGATCTTATTTTCTTGCTACAGCCAATTCAATTGGATTGGCCGATTAGGTTCTATTTTGATGTATGATTGAAGAAAATGAAATGGTTAGGTGTAGGCAGTAGATGATTTGGTTAGATCCTATATCCTTACAACATCCAGTTGGATTAGATCCTATATCCTTACAGGTTCATCCTTAAGACTACCAACCGTACATTGCAAGAACAAAAGCTTAAGACAACAGATTGATCTTCATGTGTGAATTTGATCACCTAATCACATTTGTCGATCGTTATATCCTAATTTATTATAACAACCAGTTTATTTTTTTTCATATTTATTATGTTTTCAATAAAGTTGTTGTATTCATCTCAAACCCTCGTGAATCTGTACTTATGTTCGCTTTAATTCTTTATGAATTAGGTCAGAATGTCTATGGAGGGCGATTCTAATGCTGCTAGCAACTTGAATTCGGGCCGCTCAAATGAATCACAGAAAAAAAGAGGGTCTATGTCGGAAGGTCAAGTGTATGGCAACATTTCACTAAATACAAGGATGAAGATGGAAAACAAAGGGCACGATGTAACTACTGTTCTGGAAATTATGCTGCTGAATCAAATATAAATATAAATTAGGAAAAAAATTACTTACGTACAATTTGGTTAGATTTGGTTTATTTGGTTTCTATCCGAAACCAAACCGAATTGAATTTGGTTTGGTTTGGATCGGTTTGCATATTCCTTATTTGGTTTGGTTTGGTTTTGGTTTGGGGTACAAAATTTTGAAAACCGAATAAACCGAACCGAATAAACCAAATAAACCATAAACCGAACCGATGAACATCCCTAAGGCAAAAGGGTTGAAGGGTTCAGCTTTGCCTAACGCAGGTCGTGGGGTCCCCCCACGTTTGCAAGACGTGGAAGGAGGTTCACTAGTTTATTATTGTTGTTTGCTGAAGATCCTTCTCTGAAGTATACTCAGATTCAGATGTGGGAGCAAACGGAATGTGTGTGTTAGATGTGAGAATGAGTGACTTGCATAAAGCAAGTACTCAATGTGAATGACCAGAGTTTAAGGAAACAGGCCTGGCCAAGAATGTCCCAACTCAGTAAATGAAGTGTCAATTATATAGGAGAAGACATCTCCCGAAGAGGCATTCATTTGACTAGTGTCCTTGCTTGCAGCGAGGGGCTTACCCTTTCGGGGGTTAAAGCCTTTTGACCCCTGGATAATAGCATGTGCTCTGCAGACCTGCATTGCTTTTGCGGCTGTGGGTTGGTGAAGCAATCCTTGGATGTGACTGGCTACTGTTTTCGTATTGCTTTTCCCCTCCTCACAGCTTTTTAACCATTGAACCATTTAACCCTTTGAGCATTTACGTATTTAGTCATTT
The DNA here is from genome assembly GCA_030545235.1 of Helianthus tuberosus. Taxonomy (NCBI): domain Eukaryota; kingdom Viridiplantae; phylum Streptophyta; class Magnoliopsida; order Asterales; family Asteraceae; genus Helianthus; species Helianthus tuberosus. Next base: position 2,651,449 of record JARYGA010046105.1, read on the forward strand.
TATTTAATCTTGGGCTACCCCCGTCATCAGCCCCCCAAGTCAGAGGTTTTTGGGAGTGAGCTCAAAGACTTCTGACTTTTATACGCGTATTTTATTGCCTAAAGGTTTCAAGAGTTCGATGCTTGAAGGCTTGAAGGGTTGTGAGCAGTTAATATTTGAATTTTAAATAACTGACAATTGATGTGATTGATGTATGGCGGTTCATAGGGTGGCGGTTACTGTTTGCCATTATTACCCCTATTGTAGGTTATTTTATATTTACATATCTCATTTATTTACACATTTTACTTTGAAGAAACATCACTTTGCTCATTTTTTCTCTCCGGTATCCCCCCTTTTTTTCAAAATCAGGTCAGTTCCGATTTGCTTATTTTTTCTTTAATTGTTCATTGTGATGGGTGCTCGGAAGGATATGGCAAAATCCTTATCTCGACTGACCCAAGAGGAAGTCGATTTATTTTGTGTGGAATGGGGAATAGGGACAAAGTATAAATCGGTTGCACCGGCTTGTGATAAATCTATCAATGCCTGTCCTTCTGGTATGATTGCCTTGTATTGTCGTCATTTTGAGTTTTCAAATCTTCGTTATCCGTTTTCAAACTTTGTCTTGAATGTATTGGAATATTATCGGGTGTCTTTTGGTCAAGTTCATCCCCTAGGCATGGCTAGGGTTTTGCATTTCGAAATTCTGTGTCGGGCCTGTGGGTATGACCCATCTCTGTTATCCTTCCGTCATTTTTTCCGGCTTGCTAAGAATGGTGATTGGTTCACTTTTGAAACCAGTCAAGTTGACACTTGTTTAATTTCGTCCATGGTTTCTACACTTGGGGTGTGGAAAGATCGGTTTTTCTGGGTGTCGGAGGAAATTGTCCCTTTCAAACCTGTTTGGAGACACCCGGATGCTGTTCTGAACGAGCCGGAGCCCTCTGATTCCGAGATAAACACTTGTTTTTTAGAAATTCTTAGGGAGTGCCCTTCGAGGCTTCGTCTTTTCCCTGAGCATTTGTTGGTGTTGTTGGGTATAAGTAAACTGTGGGAAAAGGCTAACCGGGATCCGGAGCTTATTAGAGATGGGAAGGGTATGCATTTGTTATTTCTTGCCCTTTTGTTCCTTTTTTCTTTATTTGCTTATGTGCTTTTACATTTTTTATTACAGTCATGTCTGCTCTTGATTTCATCAAAAGCGATGATACCTCTGACGTTGTTCTTGATGATGTTGCTGCTACTCCTGACGAGAATGCTGTTGTTAAGGGTTCTGATTACAGGTTTGAGGGTTCTGGTTATGTGAATGTTCCAAACGTTAAAGGCTTTACCAAGGTTACTGCCTCCAAAGGTTCTACTCGTCGTTCCCAATGCCATTTAAAAGGTGTTGATCAGCCTTCTGGTTCAGAGCCTATTGATGTTAGTGATGATATTGAGGCTTCAGGGGATCAAGTTGTGGATGTTGGTAAAGGCAAGGAAAAGGAGTTGATTGTTTCAAGCAAGAAGAATAAATTGGTTAAGAAGGGTGCCATTCCTGCTATTCAAGGTTCGGCAGCTAAAAGCGTTGAAAGTTTCGAGGGTTCAGAGGACATTTACGTGCCTAATTGGGGGGTTAAGGTTGGTGACAATTTTAAGGATCCTGCTGTTTGTGCTGAAGCTTTGGCTCATTTTGCTCCTCCCGGTGTTCGAAGTGCCATATCTGAGATGGAGGCTGATCATCTTATTTCTAGGATGATGCTCAGTTCCTGTAACCTCTCTGCCTTTTTGGCTGAAGGTGTCACTCGCTTTGCTAAAGGGATGCAGGAATATGAGGAGGCCTCCAAGAAGAAGGAGAAAATGAAGGCTTCAATTGCTGCCATGAAGAAGGAAATTGAGAGTTTTTCTGAGAAGGAATTGGCTTGGACCAAGAAAGAGGAGGATCTAACAAAAAGGCACAAAATTGAGATGGGTGATCTCAAGAAGAGCTTTGAAGCTAGCCTATTGAAACTGAAGACTGACCGGGAGGCCTTGGCTGTGCAAAAGAAGGCTTTTGATAAGGAGAAGGAGGGTTTGAAGACTTTGGTTGCCCAGGCTACTGGAGATAACCAATGGCTTGTTGAGCAGGGCTTTCACCAGGTGGTTACCTATCTCTTGCATTCTAAAGAATTTAACTCCGCTCTTGGCGATGTCTACACTAAACTGCTCAATCTTGGAAAGCACCAAGGTCTTATTGCGGGTTATAAGCTTCACGAGTCTGGTAATCCCTTGGAGAAGTCTCCCTTGTACCGTCCCGAGGCTTCCGATGTTTTTAAGAGTTCCGTTGAGCAAATGGAGAGGTTGTCATATCCGTATGTGAGCCAAGTTGCTTCTTGCTATGGTAAGCCCCTCTCCGTTTTGCAGGAACTGAAGCCAGATGGTTTGAATGAAAAGTTGTGTGCTGAACTGCTTAGCTCCCTTTCAAAGAAACGTTCCTACTCGGAAGATAGTGACGATACTTTTCCTGGGGAATCTGATGCTCCGAAGGATGTTAGCTTGGAGGGTTCAGCTGTTGAGGATCTGGGTCCAAAAGCTAAAAAGGCTAAGAAGACCAAGAAGGTCAAAGGTAGTAGTTCTGGGGCTTCTAAGCCTTCTACTGATGCATGAATTCGTAGCTTTCTTAGCACTCTTAAAACAATTTATGTTTTGTATCCTTTAAACAATGTTAGGTTTTCGGGAGCCCTTAAGGTTCCTGTTAGTTGTGTTTAAGGCCTGTATGGCCGTTTGGACAGTAGTTAACCTTGCAAGTTACTAGGACTTGCCTTAACTTGTGTTTGAAAGTTTTTTTAGGGCTTTCTTTGATATGGTATGATGTTTAGCTATTTTCCTTGTATTATGTTTTTATACTTGTGCCTTTTTCGTTAAGGCAGTTTGTTTGGCTTTAACCTTCCAAGCCTTTTGGCTATCTGTTAGTAGGTTGAATCCTTTGAGGTTTCGAGATGTTACCCGGGTTGCTTGAAGCCTTGAAGGCTTCTTAGCCTTGTGGTCTGACTTGGTTTGTATCTTTATAGTTTTTTGTCTAAGTTGTATTGTTCTTTTAGATTTTCTTTGTCTTTTTGTAACTTTGCCTTTGTTGAGTTTGTGCTGCCCTTATGTTTTTTTATACCTTAAAGGGTTCATTGCTGCAGACACTTAGCCTTGGTATTTTTAACAAGAAGACATGGCACCTATCCTTTTTATCATTTCCTTGTACTTGACTTTATAAGCCTGTTTGTTGATTATATTTTAAGTCTTAGGGAACATTTGGTGTAGGCTGTTCAAACCTGTCTATGAGACAACTTTATTTTTTCTTGACAAGTCTCATGGAGTTGTATTGATTTAGGAACTCACCCCTTATATAGGTTCATTCGACCCTTGAACCTATTGAGCGATGTGGCCTGGGAGCTCATCCCCTTACATGGCCCTTGCCATGGAGTTTTTTGCGAGGTTCTCAACCTGATCTAAGGATAGAAAGACAAGTTTGATAAAACAACTTCATTCATTCAAGCAATACTTGCTTTTTACAAAAGGTATTCATGGTGTTGTTCGAAATACAATTTGATACAAACCCAACTATCCTGTCTAAACATGGAACCTTTTCAGGGTTTTGCCATTCCAATGCCTTGGAAGCCTTTTGCCTTCTGAATTTGCTAGCTTGTAGGATCCGCCTTTGTGTGCTTCGAGGATGGTATATGGACCCTCCCATTTTGGGCCAAGCTTTCCTTGATTTTCCTTTTTGCTAGCTTCATTGTTTCTGAGGACCAGGTCTCCTGGCTTGAATCGTTCATTCTTGACTTTCTTGTTGTAGTAGGCTTCCATTTGTTGCTTGTATTTGGCCTCTTGGATTGCGGCTTGATCTCGTGCTTCCTCTAGGAGTTGTAAATTCAACATGGTCTCTTTTTGGTTTGTTTCGGGATCCATGTTGACAATTCGCTGGGTTACAACTCCTATCTCAGCGGGGATCACGGCCTCGGACCCAAATACTAAGCTATAGGGTGTTTTCTTGTGGCTTGTTTTTTCGGTTGTTCTAATTGCCCATAGGACACTAGGCAATTCTTCGAGCCAGTTGCTTTCGTATCTTCCCAATCTTGTCTTGATACCTTCCACTATGCTTCTATTCGTCCTTTCAACCTGATCGTTTGATTGCGGATAAGCCACTGAGCTAAAAACCTGGTTGATTTTGTATTCCTTGCACCAAACGCTGAAAGGCTTCTCAGCAAATTGCCTCCCGTTATCAGTGACAAGTACTCCCGGCAATCCGTAACGGCAAATGATATTCTCCCAAACAAAGTCAATGGCCTGCTTTCCCGTGATCTTAGCAAGTGGTTTGACCTCGGGCCATTTGGTGAAATAATCTATTACCACCAGCAAGAATTTTACTCCTCCCTTGCTTGGGGGAAATGGACCGACAATGTCCATTCCCCATTTGTGGAATGGCCATGCCGAGGTTATCGGGACCAAGTCATGCTTGGGACTCTTTGGGATTGGTGCATGAATCTGGCAAGCATCACATTTCCTCAACTGTTCAGCTGTATCACGATGCATTGAGGGCCAGAAATACCCAAGGTTCATGAGCTTTGCAACCACCGACCTAGCTCCAAAGTGAGCTCCACATATGCCTTCGTGAATTTCTTTGATCAAGTACTTACTTTGCTCAGGACCAACACATCTTAGCAAGGGAGCAAGGTAACCCTTTTTGTAAAGGGTTTCTCCTTGTAGTACGTACTGCCTTGCCTTGATCTCAACCCTTTTAGCTTCTACTTGATCATTGGGCAATTCACCATTTTTAAGGAACTTTTTGATGGGAGTCATCCAGTTTGGATCTTCTTCGGTAACTACATCTTGAACTTCCAAATCATCGATTGATGGAGTCTTCAACACTTCTACCAGCACCTTCTTGGTAAGGTGGGCGAAAGTGAGAGATGCAAGCTTACTTAGGGCATCAGCCTTTTTGTTTTGAGATCTGGGGATCTGTTTGATGTTGCATGTTTGGAAGGTATTCATCAGTTCCTTGGATTTTTCTCTGTATTTTTTCATGTTGGGCTCTTTAGCTATGTAGCTATCATTCACTTGGCTTGAGACCAGCAACGAATCTGTGAACACTTCAAGCTTTTCAACCTTCATTTCTTTAGCCAGCCTTAGGCCAGCTATTAGTGCCTCATATTCAGCCTCATTATTGGTGGTCTGAAAATCAAAACGGAGAGCATATGTGAATTCCAACCCTTCTGGGTTGATCAAAATTAGTCCTGCCCCTGACCCTTCAACACTTGAAGCCCCATCGGTAAAAAGCTTCCAGGCTTCAGGGTTGGAAGGTTCAGTGGTGGTAGTGTTTACTTCAGTGATTGCTTGGTTCGGGATTTCCATGATGAAATCGGCCAAGACTTGGGCTTTGATAGCCTTTCGTGGGACGTAGGTGATGTTATGTTGACCTAGTTCCACTGCCCATTTGGCCAGTCTTCCTGAATTTTCTGGTTTTTCAAGCACATTCTTAATAGGTTGGTCAGTGACCACTTATATAGGATGTGCTTGGAAATACCTTCGAAGCCTTCTAGCTGTTTGGACTAGGGCTAAGGCAAGCTTTTCAAGGGGGGGTATTTGGTTTCAGCCAATTTTAGAGTTTTACTGAAGAAATAGACAGTTACCTGAGCCTTGTCCCGTTCGATGATGAGGACTGCACTTATGGCCTCTTCAGCAATTGATAGATAGACTGAAATTGGTTCCCCCGTTTCAGGAGCTGCGATATCTGGTAAGGAAGCAAGATGTTGTTTCATCTGGTTGAAGGCTTCTTCAGCCTCATCGGTCCATTTAAAGTTCTTCTTATCAGATAAATTCTTGAGCGTTTTGTAGAAGGGTAGATACCTTTCAGCCAGCTTGGAGGTAAAACGCTTCAAGGCTGCAAGCTTCCCGTTTAAACTTTCGACTTCTTTCCTGGTTTTTGGTGGCTTGGTTTCGAGGACGGCTTTCACTTTGTTTGGGTTGGCTTTGATGCTTTGTTTTCCAACAATGTGATCCAAGAACTTTCCTTCTTCGAATCCAAATGAGCATTTTTCCGGATTGAGCTTCATGTTAACCTTTCTGAGATTCTTGAAAGTTTTTGAATGTCGTCAAGCATTTGATATTCCGTCTTGCTTTTAATTACCAAGTCATCGACATATGCCTCCATGTTCTTACCAATTTGGCTACCAAAAGCTTTGTCAACGAGACGTTGGTAGGTTGCACCGGCATTTTTGAGGCCAAAAGGCATCTTTTGATAACAAAAGATCCCTTTGTCCATGTGAAAGGCTGTTTTTTCCTCATCCTCTTCCTTCATGAGGATTTGGTGGTAACCTTTGTATGCGTCGAGAAAGCATTTGAACGAGTATCCGGTGAGGGAGTCAACCTTGAGATCAATTTCCGGTAGTGGATAGCAATCCTTAGGACAAGCCTTGTTAAGATCCTTGAAATCTATGCACATCCTCCAAGAGTTGTCGGGTTTTTTGACCATAACCGGGTTTGCAACCCATGATTGGTACTTGACTTCTCGGAGAATGCCGGCTGATACAAGCTTTTCAACCTATTGGCAGGCTGCCAGACTCCTCTCGGGTGCCAGGCTTCTTTTCTTTTAGACCACAGGCTTGACATCCGGTGGTATCCTTAACTCGTGCTCGGCAATGTCCTGAGGGATCCCTGTCATATCTTCTGGACACCAAGCGAAGACATCGCTGTAATGTGTTAGCAGCTTCTCGAGATACGAAAGGGTTTCTTGTGAAAGGCTTGGATTGACCCTTATTCTCTGTTCAGGGTACTTAGGATTTATGATTAGCCTTTGCTTGTCTTCTTCGCTTTTGGAACTTTCACCTTCAACTAGGTATGCTTCTTGCGATGGTTGAAGGGTTGCTATACCCCTTTCGGTGGGAAATTTGACTGTGCCATGGCCAATAGACACGGCCATGTAGAATGCACATTGCCCTGGCCTTCCAATGATTACATCGTAACTTGAGGGGATGTTAATAACCACAAAGGTGAGTGGTTGGGTTCTTTCTTTCAAACCTTCACTGAAACGAACATTAAGTGTCAGTTGCCCTAAAGGCTTGAGGGGTATATCAGCAATACCTTTTATGGATGTTCCAGAGGGTTGAAGCCTTGAACATTCTTCATTACTCAATCGGTTGAAGAATTTTTCAAACATGATTTCAGTAGCTGCCCCAGTGTCTATGTATGCCTTGTGTGTTTGCAACGTTCCCACAGTAGCTTCTACCACAAGAGGGCTAGAAAGAGGGTCTTTCTCCGTTGGGGGGAAACAGACACACTGAAGCTCCCAAGCTTCCAACCGCTGTCTTTTATGAGGAACCCTTCCATCAAAATCCACCATATTGACTTCCTTGCCTTTCCCTTCAGCCATTTTGTCCCGGACTCCTTTTACCAAATGAGCGAGTTCTCCGGACTTAACAGCTTCTTCAATTCTTTTCTTGAGCTGGAAGCAATCGTTGGTGTGGTGACCTTTTTCTTCATGAAATTCACAATATTGTGTGGAGTTCTCATTTTTTCTGCTTTTGGGGAGAGGTCTAGGAGGCCGAAAGTTTTGCTTGACTTCTTCCGTCACGAGGATTTCTTGAGGGGTTTTCGTGAGGGGTGTGAAACTTATCCCTTTCTCCCTGCTTGAAGGGTTCCGGCCTTCAAACCTTCGAGGGTCTGAACCCTTTGACCGCTTGTCATAGGAGTTAAAGTTTCCCCTTTTTCTAGCTGGACTATTGCTTCGCCAGCTGGACCCCCTTTTCCTTTGTTCTTTAATGTCTACTGCCTCCTCTCCCCGAATGTGGGCTTCAGCCCTCTCGAGGGCTTCTTCCAAGGTCTTGGGCAAGGATTTGTTGAAATCTCTTGTGAGATATTTGGAGGTGATGGCATTCATGAAACCAGCCACTCTCATCTTTTCGTCTGCCCCTACATAAGTCAAACCTTCCTTCTTGTATCGTTCAATGAACGCTCGGAGACTTTCGTCATCACGTTGTTTTATTTGGAAGATTACTGTTGCGTCTTTAACATATCGCCTTTGTTGGGAGAAATTGGCCAGAAAACCCTTGCTGAGGTCGTCAAAGCTTCGAACGCTTCGAGCAGGCAAGTCGTTGAACCAGATTCTGGCTGATCCAACAAGGGTTTGCATGAACATTAGGCAACATTCAGCGTTTGACCATTTCTCTATCCTTGCTGCACCGGTAAAGATCTGAAGATGGTCCTCGGGATCTTCAGTCCCATCGTATGTTTTGATGTGAGGAGGCATCTTGATCTTTGCTTGGAAATCATAATCAGCTATTTGCTGTGAGAAGCATGAAAGGTTACTTGGCTTATATGGTTTGGCCAAGTCTTCTTCAGCCCCTGCACCCATATTATTGCCATTGTCGTTGTTTCCCTGAGTGGCTAGCACCTGATTAATAAAGTGTTGCCACGGGAAGTTAGCCATCATCTGGGTCATCATTGAGGGCATGAGGTTGAAGCCTTGAAGGCTTCCGGGTGCAACTGGGCAGCTTACTCCAAAGGGAGTACTCATAACAGCACTTTGTGCCAAGGGGAGCACGGACAGGGCTTGCTCCCATGTGGTTGTCGTAGATGCTGGAAAGCTCGTTACTGGGGACTGTAGGAGCTGGTCAAGGGTTAGCTCATGTCCCAAAGGAGCACCACTAGTAATTGGTTGGGAAGAGAAGATGGGATGCACTGTGGGATTTGTCATCGTGGATAGATATGGGTGAGGGTTTGGAGCATTACTGGGACCAGCCTCATTTCTAGTTGTGAAAGGAAGGGGAGGTGGTCCGGGAGACAACGTCGGTTCTGGCTCATCATAATCTAGTCGGATTCTCACCCCCTTTTCTCTCTCTCTATTCACTTGCTGGTTGAGGAGAGACCTCAATTCCAGGAAATTGTTGGCAACCCCCTCGGGGGTGAGTTCAACACGCGCCGGGGTGTCAGAGACACCGACATTGGGAGAAGGAACTCCGGATCTTGACGGAGTTGTTGTGTTGAAGGTGAGGAACTCGGGTGTGCTCCCCGGAGTTGAGAAAGAAGTTGGTATAGCCACATGAGCTTGGCTACTACCTGGGTAGAGGTGTTTGGAATCTGATTTACTTCACCCGGGGATCCACTTTCAGACATGGTGATTTTAAGTGAAGAGAGCTACACTACTAGGTCTTTTTGAGGAGAAATAGCGGCGTAGCCCCACGGTGGGCGCCAACTTGTTGATGCAACAAATAAGAGACCAAGGATGGTAGCTGGGCTGGTTAGGCAAAAGGGTTGAAGGGTTCAGCTTTGCCTAACGCAGGTCGTGGGGTCCCCCCACATTTGCAAGACGTGGAAGGAGGTTCACTAGTTTATTATTGTTGTTTGCTGAAGATCCTTCTCTGAAGTATACTCAGATTCGGATGTGGGAGCAAACGGAATGTGTGTGTTGGATGTGAGAGTGAGTGACTTGCATAAAGCAAGTACTCAATGTGAATGACCAGAGTTTAAGGAAACAGGCCTGGCCAAGAATGTCCCAACTAAGTAAATGAAGTGTCAATTATATAGGAGAAGACATCTCCCGAAGAGGCATTCATTTGACTAGTGTCCTTGCTTGCAGCGAGGGGCTTACCCTTTCGGGGGTTAAAGCCTTTTGACCCCTGGATAATAGCATGTGCTCTGCAGACCTGCATTGCTTTTGCGGCTGTGGGTTGGTGAAGCAATCCTTGGATGTGACTGGCTACTGTTTTCATATTGCTTTTCCCCTCCTCACAGCTTTTTAACCATTGAACCATTTAACCCTTTGAGCATTTACGTATTTAGTCATTTTATTTAATCTTGGGCTACCCCCGTCATCAAATTATATTTGAGGTTTCCATTATTTTATAGTGGTTTCAGGCTCTTGGTACATTTGGGCGGAAATATACATACAGTCACAAGGGTATCCTTGGTATAAAATCGAAAAAAAAGATAAAAATTTTACACTACACAGACGAAGTTGATGGGTATTTTATTATTTTTACACTACGGAGACGGAGAGGGATAGCACGGGCTACCCTGCTGCTTGTGCACTACCTCTCCCCTGTACCAGTGAGGAAAATCAGTACATGAAGCTTTTATAAAGGGAAGCCTTTATTTATTGTTGAACATTTCGTTACCCCCTTCGGATCCCCTAAAAAGCCTATTCGAGAATTTGGATTCTGGCTTTAAGCCATCTTTTATTCTTTTCTAAAGTAAATTAATAACAAAAAGAGAAATAATAACATAAATACTTTTATTTTTTAGATCTTTAGCACTTGAGTTATACTCTAAATGTGTGATTTCATAACAAAAATTAATGTAAAATCATTCTTCACGTCACACCCACAATTTCTTTTACAATCCATTTGTTTTGTGACATCACAACACTTACAATACGCACACCGAATTTTAAACTACAAAACACGTCAATTTTTTTAAAAGAAGTACAATCTTTCTGGGACCGACTGTATTACACGAGTTCAAGCTTTTCACGCCTAGCGTGTCATTTTCCAAAACGAGAAACAAGAAATTCGTTCTAGTGTGTATATAAACATAACATTTTGAGCATAAAAACACTTTAGAATGGAAAAAGTGCATAGAATCTTGAGAAAATCAAAATAAAGTTGATATTGGTATAGAGAGGGAATCAACATGAAAAGGAAGGTGCATAGAGATAGAGGAATCGTGTTCCATGCCCAAACACAAAAACGAATCACCTTTCTTCACCATGCCAATACGTTTCTTTTTCTTTTGAACTCCCTTCTTAGAGAATGTTGTTTTTCACGAAACCTTCATGTCCCTACCTCGACTTCTCTTACTTACACTACGTCGTATAATAGTACGCTCCATGTACGTCGTCTCCATTTATATACATAAACTTGGTTTTTACGAAAAAAGAGCATAACCAATAAAGTCGACGTTGAGAATTTATGGTTACTGATTTTTAGTAGAAAATGTATAGTTAGGAACCCGCTGAAAACATAAAGAAACAAACAGTCATAGGAACACAACAGTTAACTTGTCCACACCTTCGAGGGGTGCTACAGTGATAAGCGTTTGAGTCCCTCTAAAAGAGTATTAGGTTGGAATCCGGCTTTTACTGGTTTTCTTACCTTAAACCATCTTGAAGGTCATCTATACAACGAAAGTTGTATTATACTTTATTCAATTAGCATGCAAGATGCTGGTGAGGGCGCATGAGTTTTTCGGTGACATGTTCGACATAAAATAATTGTTTATTTCTACCCATAAACTTTTTAAATTTAAGAGTAAACTACATGTATGGTCCCTTTGGTTAATTAAAATTTTGGATTTAGTGCCTAATTTTTCAAAAGTACATGGATGGTCCCCTTGGTTTGTACCTTATAACGCATTTAGTCCTCTACTTTCGCCAAAAGTACATGGATGGTCCCCGTGGTTTGTACCTTATAACGCATTTAGTCCTCTACTTTCGCCAAAAGTACATGGATGGTCCATGTAGTTTGCACTTTGTAACACATTTAGTCACTTAAAGTTGGGGACTAAATGTGTTACAAAGTGCAAACCACAATGACCATTCGTGTACTTTCAACAAAAGTTGAGGACTGAATGCGTTATGAAATGTAAACCATAGGGACCTTTCACGTACTTTTTTTTGGGTAAAGCCTTTCACGTACTTTTGAAAAGCTATGAACTAAATTCAAAATCAAAGACTATTTATGTACTTTACTCTAAATTTAAATAGTTGAGACCAAAACTAATTGTTCATATCTTATTTTTCTTTCCTTCAAATTCCACTAAGAGTTTCAGATTTTCAGGTCAGGTAAAGTTTGATTTGGATCTTATAATTTAGAGTCATACACTCATACTCAACCACTATCCAAATGAATTTATATTTAAATATAATATTTGATAGCTGGAACTTTATTGTTTTATACTTTCTCTCTCTCTTTCCATTTTTGGTTAAGAAACATTGAATACAACAAACATATTGTGTGTTTCTTTGGAGTACGTAAAAGAATTATTAAATAAAATGAGAATAAATATGGTGCAACTAAATCCATTAAATAGAGATATAGAGGGGTGTATAATGTCACAACCTTGAGTGTAAGTAATTCAAGCTTACGTATCATTGTTTGCTTGTTTGAAGGAGGACTACCCTTGCCTTATCTTGTATTAATATATTATTAACTAGGGTCTGTTTGGTATGAGGTAATGGAATGAACAAGAGAATGGAATGGACGAAGGAATGGAATGAGCAAGGGAAAGAAATGGATTATTACCATTCCATTGACACGTTTGGTATACAAAAAAAGATGAAGGAATGGAATACAATTCATTAAAAATGACGAAAATACCCATATCTTAAAATAAAGAAAATTTACCAATTTTCACAATATTATCCAATTAAGTTGACTATCTCCTTCCCACAACTCTTCAAGAAATTCAAACAGGGATAAACGATAAATCCATATCATGTCTACAATTCCTTAAGAAATCTAACCATGGATAAACGATAAAGTAATTACAACAATGTCATTCAAAAACTTATATTAGCTAATCATATTGTATTACAAGGAAGAGACAACTGTATACAAAAGAACAAGGAAACAACTAAAGAAGTAAAAAAATAATAATATAAGATTGGTTCTTGAAGAGAATGGCAACAAGTGCAGCTCCAGTAAATTAAATTGACCAGCGCAAAAGGTCCACTGCGAAACGAAGTACAAAATATTAAATTTTGACCAGCATTTTGCCATAAAATATTCTTATATCTATAATTCAAAGCATTCATTATTTAAGATACAAAATCTGCATATCTTTCTACAAGAAAATGTCATTTGATGACAGTTTAGCATTTGCAAGAGGAATGAACATAAGAGCGCAAGAGGAATGAACATACGAACAATCAAAATGTAGGTTATAACGCATAAGAAAGAACAAAAGGAACAGTCAAAACATAGATTATAACACACGAAAATGTAATATCATGTCCACAAACAATCAACCAAATCATGTCTATAAAAAAGAAGCTTAGAATAGGTACAAAAAAGTTACAGTTCATACAAATTTCAATTTAATTTTCTATAAAAACAATGTATAGCACCATTCAAGAGTGCAATGCAAATGGAACTCATGTTTGCAGCAAGTAACCTACAATAGATTAAGTTACAACATTAGCCATAAATTAAGCATCCATAACAACATTTAAACCGTTTTTGGATCATTATCACAAAAAAAATCAAGGCAAATAATACAAATCCTTACAAGCTTCTTGACACACACTCATCTAAAAACAAAAAACACCGTAAAACAAGAAAAACCCCAAATTAAAACTAGTCATTACATAAACTACGCTCTTCTAAATTGTGATGTATATATACTGATAATTTTAAGGGCATACATCTTACGGTGATCTATTAGAATCCATATAGCCATACAATAAATCAATAGAACAAAGGGATTATTATTAATATCCATGGAGCCCATACAATAAATCACTGAAGAACGAACCTGATTGCAGTAAAGGCCGATGATTGCAGAACCGAATTGATTTGAGAAAGATCACTGAAGAAAAGACGATTAGAGAAAGACCAGTGATTACAGACGAGGCAATTTGGTAATGACCACAATGACAAATCGATTGAAGAAGAGTTGATTTGATTCAACCGATGATTGAAGAAGACCTTCATGGAAACTGGAGTTTGAAGATTCTCAATAAAGAAAGGCTAGTTGGAACGGCATATGAAGGGCAAAAACGAGAATCGCTAATGTGATGGAACGGAATGAAAAAAAAACCGGGGGGAGCGAAGGAATGCATTGGGCGTCTTTAGAAGCAAAAGGATTCCATGTGTAATGCTTAATTCCTTTCCATCGAGCAACCAAACGTACATTATTTTCATTACCTTTGAATGGATCATTCCATTCCTCCTTCATTACCTCATACCAAACACTACCCTAGTTTATATCTATTACACGATTTGAATAATAAAAACTATTTATTTACACAATAAATAACACAAGTAGATATACATGATAATCACATAAACGTACAATCTTTTGCTTATAGTAATTAATACCCAATCTACTTCTAAAGTGCTTAATCATCAATTATCTAGGAAACTTTGTAATTATTTTTACATCATGTAGTTAAATACTAAAAACATTTTTAGAACGCATAAATTTATTTTCCCTTATTATGTAATACAAATTAACCTATCATGTCTCACGTATAATTTAAAAAATATGTTAGGCTATAGTAATAAATTGTTAAGCTATATTGCTAAACGTAAAAAAATTTTAATAAAAAGATTAAACTATTAAATCGCGTAATATGGTTAAATATTAAAAATATTTAAACTCATACTTGGGTTTACATTTGATTATTCTCCGTAATAATTACTCAAAGTTTGTTTCAAACATTTCAAATCCGTAGATTCTGCATTTTTCGGTAATTTAATTCAAAAGTATCATTATTCTTACTCTTATAAATATAATAGAATTTAACTGTTTTAGTAAGTTTTAACACAAAAGTATCGTTATAAATTAAAAATATATTTGAAGTAGGAGCGGATATTAAGGTAACAATTTTAAAAGAGGCAATATTGTCATTATATGATATTAACATGATTTAAAAAATAAAAAAAAATCAATTTTATTAGAAACGATTTTTTAGGGATGATATGATGTTGACACGTGACATTCTTTAAAATTGTGTATTAAAAGTAAGATTTGTTCTTCTAAAAGTATAGAAAACTTGTACCTAAATTTTGATACGATATAATTTATATTATTTATTTTGTGTTGATAAGATGTAAACAAATATGAAAAGCCACAAAATTTTAACCGTGTACTACTACGCTAAAAGTAGGAAAATAGTATAAAATAAAGTTATCTCCAAAAGAAATACAACACTTAGAGCATTCAAAATCCGTCCCCTCTCTTTTCAATTAAATAATATTTTTATATTTTTATCATTATTTTTCTCTCTTCTCCACTAACAATCACTTTCAAAATATATTAAAAATTATGGAAGGTGAATAGTGTCCTCCCAAATTTATAGATGAACACTAACAATTTCTCTTTTCTCTACTCACAACCATTTCCAACAACCTATAATCACTTTTCATAATATAAAAAGTTCTCTCACAGAATTTAGGGGACGGATTGTGAATGCTCTAAGTGTTGTATTTCTTTGGGAGATAACTTTATTTTATACTATTTTTCCTACTTTTAGCGTAGCAGTACACGGTTAAATTTTTTTGGGTTATTTGTTTACATCTTATCAACACAAAATAACAGTGAGAAAAAAACAAATGAAAATTAATCAATATTATGAAGTATAATTTCGATAATAATAGAAAAGGATAAAAGATAAAGATAATTAATTTTTAAAAAAATTAAATTGAAAAGGTGAGTTTGATTAAATTTTATTAATCTATTAAATAAAATATAAGAGATTGTAGAAGAGAATACCACGTGGCATTAAATGGAGTCTTTTATTAATATTTAGATCATAATAATAAATATTTAATTAACCATGATCAAATATTTCAGAGAACTAAGTTAATCAAATGCAAAACTAAACTAACATTATTAAATACAAGGAATGTAAAAATATAGACCGAATCGCTTGAAAATTGGATCTTTGTCGAACTGTTAGTTTCAGTTGTTGATCAGCTCAAGCAATAAAGGAAGGAGGCACACAACGATGCCTATACACCGGTAATCAAAACAAGTTTGTTAGTAATACCTGTAGGAATTAGGTTCACTTTTTATTAAAATATATTCCAAAATAAATAATAAATAATAACGAGACTCTCGCTATTTGTGGGAAATTCGATTAGTACAATACCGGTTACAAAAACTAAATGAACGAATAAAAAATACAACTAAATTGTACCAATCTTGATTCAAAGCCAATGTCTTAGAAAACTTCAACCGCATCTCCGAGATCGAAACTCCGCTGCAAGACAAGCAAAATTGTTGACGGTTTTGGTTGAGACACGTGTTCAACACGCTTCCCTTAAAACAGATTCCGCGCCTCCTCTCAGACGGTCTGTCTCCCAGGGTACAACAACCGGAACAGTATGTGTACTTGATGTGTGTAAAATGCAACATATAAATTACATCAAATGAGGCATAAAACTAACCCTTTTTTAGTACTAATATTGGAAAAAGAGTGTTTTTGTCTTCCTTTTGTATTTTCAGGATTAAATGAGCTCAAAAACGCAAAAGAAGCAAAAAGACAGCTAAATCCAACATAAATACAAGAAAAGGAACATTAGTGGATTGCCCGAACCCTCAACGGCACCTTCCAAAGCAAAATAGAGAAAACAGAAGGCTGAACACGCCCCGTGCTCAGCCAGCACGGGGTCGTGCCCAAGAAGCAGCAGAAAAGACAAACCTATAGAAGCTTCTATTGCCCACCACGGGCCGTGCTCAGCGGACACGGGGGCGTGCCGAAAGTACTGCAGGCGCATTAATTGTAATTCGCAATTACAATTAATGAAGAGAGAGAGTGTCAGACGGGCACGGGGCCGTGCCCAGCGAACACGGGGCCGTGCCCAGGCCTCTGTTCAGCCTATAAATAGGAGTGCTTGGTTTCATTGCAACTCATCCCTTGGCACACCACCTCTATCACACTTCATCCACCACCCACCACCATCACAACACCATCATCCACCACCATCATCCATTGTCCATCATAGAGTGTGTGAGTCGTCTCGGGATCCAAGATTGATCGTAAGAGTTCTTGACAATCAAGGCCATGTTTGCCTAAGTCTCTTACATCACTTGGTGAAGACAAAGTGTCTAGTATAATACTTTTTATTTCTAATCTTTTGCACTTTTTATTTGGTTTTGTATTAATGACTTTAATAACTAGTTACTTATGTTGAAGGTGATCTTTCCTTATCGTTTGTCCGTGGTGTCTTGGCATTATTTTACTGTCTATATAAAATAAAGGATTTTCACCATTCATATCTCCACGGTCTATATGGAGGTATGTTGGCTACCTGGTCGGGGGTTAAGGGAACGGTTTGGTAAAGGTCTTGCCATTGTTCAGCGTTTAGAGGTCCTGCAATGGACCTGGGTCAAATTTAGTAGGACCTCCTTCAATACTTCACGGTATTGGATGGCGGGGGTCCAAACTCTTTGATCCCCTCATAAGTTAACTACTATTAATACTATAACCCGGCTATTTAGGACTGTATCCCTGCTGACTCAGACTACTTAGTCGAGGGTAACGTCACCGCCAAAAGCGGGGCCTACCACAATACTGCATTAATAACTTAATTCATTATCTTCCAATAATCCACCCCTTTAGGTGTCACACCCCTTTCTAAGGCGGAAGCACGAGGTGTGATCATGAAAGGTTCTCATTGCATACGAAGAGTAAACATGCTACATGCTCGTAAAATAACATTCAAATACCATAATTTGAAAACATACGTTAGCGTTTACATCGCTAAGTCGCATAAAACATTGTCTTAAAAGTTTACAACTTTATTCAAAGTTAAACACAAGCGACATCCATGAGCATAAGCTAGACCACGCGCACATCCATCCTAGTTACCTGAAATACATGTGAGTTTTTGGAAAAACGTCAACATAAAGTTGGTGTGAATTCATGCAGTTTTGTATTTCATGTTTGTATACTTTGTATGAAAACATAGTTTGTGAGTAAATCAAGTTTTCATAAATCCAGTTTCATGTGTACATCACGTACCTATGTATAATTCAATTTCTTCTTGAGTACCCCACGTACTTCAAGTTATTTATCAATCTTCTTGAGTACCCCACGTACTTCAAGTTATTTATCAATTCTCTTGAGTACCCCACGTACTTCAAGTTATTTATCAATTCTCTTGAGTACCCCACGTACTTCAAGTTATTTATCAATTCTTGTATGGTATGAATTTTATGTAAATACAGTATTTCTGTAATTATCAGATTGTTAATGGGTTGCAAAGCCATTAACATGTGACACGTCATAGGAAGCTACCAAACCTAAGGCATTTAATTGGTATATTCTGAGACACAAAAACACCCCTCGATTCTCGCCCCGATCGAGTGTGAGGCTGCCAGGCACCTGTTAGATCTAACCTTTTGTTCTGCGGTCTGAATGTATACGTTGATTAATGGTGCTTCTGAACCCTATTCGTGACACTATTTCTCATAACGCCTCCTACTTGGTTCTCGTTCTCACCAAGCGCGTTTCTTGTTATCATTTTTCATAGCGCCTTACACTTGGTTCTCGTCTCACCAAATGCGCTTCTTGTATTTATTTCTCATAGCGCCTTACACTTGGTTCTCGTCTCACCAAATGCGCTTCTTGTATTTATATCATACCATTTATAAATATTGTACTTTTGTACATGTATTTCACCCCCGAAGTTATAAAAACTGAAAACAGTTAAAGAGAAAAGGGGGAGCATGAACTCACAACTTTGCGTTCCTTGCGTCGTAAACTCCACCGGATTTGCTTAATTAACGTCGTAACCTATACGCGTTTTCTTAACGTTAGTCACTAGACTTGCGTCGCACAAGTACAGTCACTCTCTTTTGTGTATATTTTCTTGTGTTAAAAATATTCTTATATTTTTAACTACGTATCTTACTTATATTATTTTCTCCAAAAATAAATATAAGTCTTTTGTGTTTTGCACTTTGCACCCGAATTGTGTATCTTGTATGTTGTATGTGTATTTTTATATTTCTACTCCTCATGAGTATTTAGTGTATTTTTAAGTCTTAATACACTAGCACGTATACACATACTATATACACTTAGCACAAAAATTGGTGATAAAATAATATATATTTTCCTCTCCAAAAATATATATACATAATATCCATTTTTATCCTTCAAGAAATCACCATTTCTTATCACCAAAAGTTAGGGAAACCTTAGTAATACTTTTAAATACATTTTTAGGGAATAAGTTTCTCAAAAACTTATATTTTTCTAAGTGTCAAAATTTATAAAAATTTTGACGGAGTTTCCCCTAAAAATGGAGGTTTCCCACGTTTTCAAAACGTGTGTTTATTTTCTTTTAAATCATCATCAATCATCAACAATCAGCAACAACAATTATCAACAATAATCGTCAACAATAATCACTAATTTCATGAACTTGCATATTTACAAAAATGTGTAGTAACTTACTAGCACATTTAGTAAGTCTTGTTATCTTTAAAAATAAGTTTAACTTCTTAAAAACTTTATTTTTAAAGGATATGAAGTTTTACAACTTCTAGTCGGTTTTTATGAAAATTATTTCTTTGTTAACACTTTTGTTACACAAGTGTCCATACACTTGTTTATTTACAAAAACCACTTTTGTTTGTGTAAGACCCGGTTTAGAACATGTGATTTCTTTAAAGTGTGGTTCTTCAAAAATACCACTTGCAGATACGTAGATCCGCTAGTTTTAAACACCATTGTACCGGTTAAATCACTTTTACACAAGTAAAATATTTTACACAAGTTCATGTCTCTAGTGTGGTAGAGTTTCGCCTTTTAACCCTTGTAGTAACCAAAAACGAGCTTATGTGAAGATCCATGATCTTACAAAGTCGGGTTAAACGGTGATCCGAGCTACCACATCATAGATCGGGTCTCAATAACCACATATTTCAAGTCCTACAACTTTTACACAAGTTACAAGCTATTAACCACCACTTTTATAGTTTTTATTAGACTTTAATGCATCAAAACATAAGTTAACGATATTTAACCGACAAAATCTCTTTTAACCACTTTAGATATGTTCAAGAACAAGTTTTAAGTGTTATACCTCTAGCTCAAGGCTAGGGAAGATTCTAAGCACAAATCGAGTGGATAAAAGCAAAGTAGAGAGGTCCTTCGCCTTCCGTTTGCTCCAAGACTCCTAATACGTGACCCGTAACACTTGTATAACCTTGGAATGTGATGAACTAAACTTGAAATTGGATGGATGGAGGTGTGTGTGTGTGGCCGTAAGTTCTAGAGGGAGAGAGGAGAAGAGAGTTGGTTCATGTGTTGTGTTGAAAGTGATAATAAGAATGATGGAATCCTATGGTTTAAATAAAGACCCTCCAACCATCTATTATCCTTTGTGTTATGTGTCCCCAAATCCTCAAGCATATCCATTATAATATTTGAAAGAAATCCCCCTTGGGATCCCTTGTCCAACCGTCCAAGATTGGGGGGGGGGGGGGGGGGGTATTAGTTTCATTTCAATGTTTAGTTAGGTAAACTAGTTAGGCCTTTAAGTATAGTGCTTGGTGTTTGAGTGTATGGTGTTTTATATGGTGTGTTAGGGTGTTCGGGGACCCTAACTAGCTTGGAAAAATAAAAACAATGCTTCTAGCATTATTTTGGTGTTCCGGGTAATGTCCGGTTGTTTGGTTACATACCGATTCGTTAAAGTGCTAAATTGCACCTTTTGGTGTCGTTTAAGTACCTTTCTTGTACTCTTTCAATTCCCAACACTTAGGGAAATATTCTGGATAATAAAACGACATTTCTGCATAATATTCGTATGTTTAAATGCTGAATTATTGCTGATTTGTATAAATTCTGCACTTAAAGTGCGTTTCGGGTGCTTTTTAGTGCTTATTTTTGCTTTCGTATTGCATATATATTAACCCTTATATGTATTCTTGGGTTTTAATGCATTCTTGTTGTCGGACCTACACCTAGGCCTCAATTCTGATGTCTGACTGCTTTCTGCAGTTCTGTTGACACATTGTGTCTTACCGGTGAGTTTACTATTGACGCTACGCTCTCGTTTATGCATAAAGCAATATTTTGTAGTATACAACATGCATGAATTCACTTGTTTATTATGTGTTCAGCCACTGCTGACAATTAAGGACATAATTGCAGTCATTAAGCAATAATTATAGTGTACGGAAATTACCGGTTTGTGCCAGTTGTCACAGTCTCCCCCCGTTAAAAGAATTTCGTCCCGAAATTCAGACTGAACTAACTCTCGCTGGAGTCTTCTTGAATAGGTGGGGATACTTTTTCTTGAACTGGTCTTCACGTTCCCATGTGTACTCGGGTCCGTGCTTAGAGCTCCAACGTACTTTGACAAGTTTCACACTGCTCCTCCTGGTCTTGTTGACTTTCCAGTCAGTAACCTCAACGGGTTGTTCTGTAAATCGGAGGGCTTCATCAATATGCACTTCATCCAACGGGATGGTCACGTTTTCTTGCGTTGGACTCTTCTTCAGGTTGGATACATGAAACGTATCATGTACTCCATTAAGTTCTGCCGGTAACTCCAACTTGTATGCCACGGTACCAATTCTTCTCAATATCTTGAATGGTCCGATGTATCGTGGATTCAACTTTCCACGCTTTCCAAATCTGACTACGCCCTTCCATGGTGAGACCTTTAACAACACTTTGTCTCCCACCTTGAAATCTACCGATCTTCTATTTGGATCCGCGTAGCTCTTTTGTCGCTCACGAGCCGCCTTAATGCGCTCTCGGATCTGCGCAATCTTGTCGGTTGTCTCTTGTACAAGTTCCGGACCAACCATACGTTTATCTCCGGCATCTGCCCAACATAAGGGCGATCGGCATTTGCGGCCATACAGAGCTTCGAACGGCGCGGCTTTTATGCTTGTATGATAACTGTTATTGTAGGAAAACTCAACTAAAGGTATATGAGTATCCCAGCTGCCGCCTAGATCCATGACACATGCGCGAAGCATATCTTCTAACGTTTGTATTGTCCGTTCGCTCTGGCCGTCTGTTTGCGGATGGAATGCCGTGCTCAGATCTAACTGAGATCCAAAGGCTTCCTGAAATGATTGCCAGATTCTTGAGACAAAGCGTCCATCTCTGTCTGAAATGATTGAGATTGGCACTCCGTGACGTGCCACAATTTCTCTTAAGTATATCTCTGCCAGCTTTCCAGTGCTATCCTTCTCTCGGATTGGTAGGAAATGCGCAGACTTCGTCAATCGATCAACTATTACCCATATCATATCGTGCCCTCTTGGGGTCCTGGGTAATTTCGTTATGAAGTCCATCGAGATTTGTTCCCACTTCCACACGGGAATCTCTGGTTGTTGTAGTAGGCCGGACGGTTTCTGATATTCGGCCTTAACCTTCGCACAGGTTAGGCATTTTCCAACATAGACAGCAACGTCGCCTTTGAGTCTCGGCCACCAATAGTACTCTTTCAAGTCTTGGTACATCTTGTCCGATCCTGGATGGATCGAATATCTCGATTTGTGGGCTTCATTAAGGATGACTTCTCGTATGCCACCATAGAGTGGAACCCAAATACGCTTCTTAAAGTATAAGGCTCCCTCTTCGTTTGGCACCATGTATTTCAATGCACCCCGGAGGTATTCAGCTCTACGGTTCTCTTCTTTAAGAGCTTCTTGTTGTGCATCTCGAATGCGTGCTGCGAGGTTCGTTCGAATCGTCATTTCCAATGCTCGAACCCTTAGGGTCTTAACCCTTTCTTTTCGGCTCAACGCGTCTGCTACAACATTCGCCTTTCCAGGATGGTACTTAATCTCACAGTCATAATCATTCAGCAGCTCGACCCAACGTCGCTGGCGCATATTCAATTCCTTCTGATCAAATATGTGTTGCAAGCTTTTGTGATCTGTGAAGATTGTACATCGAGTACCATATAAATAATGTCGCCAAATCTTCAAGGCGAATACCACTGCACCCAGCTCCAGGTCGTGAGTGGTATAATTTCTCTCGTGAACCTTCAGTTGTCTTGAAGCATAAGCGATGACTTTTTGGCGTTGCATGAGCACGCAACCCAAGCCTTGTCGTGAGGCGTCGCAGTATACCACGAAGTCTTCAGTGCCTTCGGGTAATGATAGTATCGGTGCATCGCATAGTTTGCTCTTAAGTAACTGGAAGGCTTCTTCTTGTTTGTGACCCCAGTCGTATTTCTTGTCTTTCTGAGTAAGGGTCGTTAGCGGTTGAGCTATCTTCGAGAAATTCTCAATGAATCGCCGATAGTAGCCTGCTAAGCCCAAAAATTGACGAACTTCAGTTGGGGTCTTGGGAGCTTCCCAATTCTTTATTGCTTCAATCTTGGACGGGTCTACATGAATGCCTTTCTCATTCACCACGTGACCAAGAAATTGTACTTCGCGAATCCAGAATTCGCATTTCGAGAACTTTGCATAAAGTTTCTCTTTCTTCAGTAGCTCCAAGATGGTTCTGAGACGTTGCTCGTGCTCTTCTTTCGTTCGCGAGTAAATCAGGATATCATCGATAAATACAATCACGAATTTATCGAGATATGGTTTGCACACGCGGTTCTTCAGATCCATAAAGACCGCTGGTGCGTTCGTCAGTCCAAATGGCATCACAAGAAATTCGTAGTGCCCATAGCGCGTTCTGAATGCAGTCTTTGGTACGCTTTCATCTTGGATTCTCAGCTGATGGTATCCAGATCGAAGGTCGATCTTGGAATAGTAGCTTGATCCTTGCAATTGATCAAATAAGTCATCAATCCTTGGTAGCGGGTACCGATTCTTGATTGTGAGCTTGTTCAGTTCCCTGTAATCGATACACATCCGCAGTGTTCCATCCTTCTTCTTCACGAATAATACTGGAGCTCCCCAGGGTGAGAAGCTTGGCCTTATGAATCCTTTATCCAACAACTCCTGGAGCTGTGTAGATAATTCTTGCATTTCGGATGGTGCAAGTCGATAGGGTGCCTTGGCTACAGGAGCAGCTCCTGGGACCAAGTCTATACGGAATTCGACTTGTCGTTGCGGAGGTAATCCTGGCAGATCTTCAGGGAACACATCAGGAAATTCCTTCACCACAGGAATGTCTTCGAGTTTTGGCTCCACAGCTTTCTTGTCTATAACGTGTGCTAGGAAAGCGACACATCCTTTCCTTAAGCACTTCTGTGCCTTCATACAGCTGATGATTCGAAGAGGCGCGTCTCGTTTTTCTCCATGCACGATGAGAGCTTCATCATTCGCTAGAGGGATGCGAATGATTTTCTCATGGCAGATAACTTCAGCTCTGTTCTTGGACAACCAGTCCATTCCGACCACTACATCGAAGCTACCCAATTGAATAGGCAAGAGGTCGATGCTAAATTTTTGTTCGCCAAGTTCCAGTGTGCAGCCTCTAACAACTTCGCCCGACTCAACAAGTTTACCATTGGCTAGTTCTATGGAATAAGGAATTTCTAATCTACTAGATTCTATTCCGAGTATGCGTTTAAACTCCACAGACATGAAGCTATAATCGGCGCCAGTGTCGAATAATATGGATGCAAAGTGATTGTTAATGAGAAACGTACCGGTGACCACGTTTGGGTCCTCGCGGGCGTTCTTTGCTCCAATCACAAATGCTCGAGCCTGAGCAGTGTTTCCTTTTGGACAATCTTTCATGAAATGTTCGTTGCTTCCACAACTGAAACATCCTTGATTTCGCCCAGCTCCATTCCCAGTTCGGTTACCATTGCCATTCCCATTCCTTCCTTTACTCCAACAATCCTCAGCATAGTGACCCAACTTTCCACACTTATCGCATTTTGGAACGCGACAAACCCCTTCGTGGTGACGCTTGCAATTGTTGCAAAGGGGCCGAGTGCCCAGGTACCTCTTGGCAGGAACGTCATTCATGGCTGCAAGAGATTTCGCCCCCTGCGGCGGGTTAGTGTCACGCTTCTTGTTGGAACCCCTGTTGTTACGAGTTGCTTG
The DNA here is from genome assembly GCA_030545235.1 of Helianthus tuberosus. Classification (NCBI taxonomy): domain Eukaryota; kingdom Viridiplantae; phylum Streptophyta; class Magnoliopsida; order Asterales; family Asteraceae; genus Helianthus; species Helianthus tuberosus. The sequence continues at coordinate 2,676,088 of JARYGA010046105.1, forward strand.
ACTCAGGTTTGCATGTTTTCTTTTCTTGTCACCGGACAACTCAGCATGTGTCTCGGTATTTTCTGTTGGGTTCAGTGAGAGCTTCTTCATACGAACACAATCTTCAGTCAGGCTGACAGCCAGAGTTACAGCCTCGGTGATTGTTTGTGGTTTGGCCGACGTCACCATGCCACGAAACTCTGAGGCCAGTCCCCAAATGTAGCGTTCCACACGCTTGAATTCGGGAGTCACCATGTAGGGAAGTACTCTAGACAGATCGTGGAACCTTCGAGTGTAACCATTTATGTCAGCACCTTCCATGGTCAGGTGCCAGAACTCCGTTTCCAGCCTTTGGAGTTCAGCACGAGAGCAGTACTTCTCTCTCAACCTTTCCTTCAGTTCTTCCCAAGTTAGGCCATAAGCAGCATCGTCACCCAAGGTTTGGGCTTGCAGGTTCCACCAAGTCAGGGCTTCATCGACAAACAACCCAGTAGCAAAAGTGACTTGTTGATCCGCGGTACACTTGCTCATGCGGAATGTAGCTTCAGTCTTCTCCGTCCAGCGCACAAATGCTACTGCACCTCCTGTGCCATCATAGTTCATCGGCTTGCAGTCGAGGAACTGCTTGAAAGTGCAGCCTGGAATTGATTCAACCAATTCACATGTGAGCAATCGAAGAAATAATGAAACCAAGACCGTTCATAAATTTCCTCATGCTTAGTACAGTGTCTCAAGGTTACCTTGAGCTGCATTGCCTCCAGACGAATCTCCATTCCCATTACGCCTAGCGTTGCTTGGTCCTCCACTGTCTTGGGTTCGGTTCGCCTCGTACTGGGCGATAGCAGCGGAGATCCTTTCCTCTAGCAAAGCGTTCAGCTCTTCAGCAGTTCTTGGCAGTGGGGGAGGTGGAGGTTGATCATCATTGCGAGCATTCACAGTTTTCCTGGGTGCCATGTTCTGACAGAACATAACACAGCAGGGTTAGACATTGGTTTGATATCGTCACACTAGACAGTAGTATCATATATTCACAGGTATATATACCACATAAGTGACATCAAACAGTTATTACTCTTAGCAGAGTACTTATTAGGCTTGTACTGAGGGAATCTATACGTGACAAGACTTGTTGTGATTTCTGTGCACTGAATTCCATAATTACGTATGCATCCATAATTACGTAACTCCTTGCACAGTCCGCACAGTTCGTTTCATCCTCGTATTTCTCCCTTCAGATGGGCCATCGCTTTCAGGTAAGGTCACATATACTTGTGACACTCTACTTCTAGTACATGCAAATTATCACACATAATTGCAAGTAATTTCTAGTCAATGACAAGTGCTACTCAAGTGCACTCCAAGTCTCGTAGTGTCTTTTCTAGACTCATGTAGACAGTTTCAGGTAGTGGATGTCGCGGGACGTTTTATGCAATGAAAACTCTTTGAAAATTGTTTTCGTGAATGGATCCTAGAGATTGTAGACTAGACTCGAGAAGGAATCCTGGTTCACTACAATCGCAGCTCTGATACCAATCTGTCACACCCCTTTCTAAGGCGGAAGCACGAGGTGTGATCATGAAAGGTTCTCATTGCATACGAAGAGTAAACATGCTACATGCTCGTAAAATAACATTCAAATACCATAATTTGAAAACATACGTTAGCGTTTACATCGCTAAGTCGCATAAAACATTGTCTTAAAAGTTTACAACTTTATTCAAAGTTAAACACAAGCGACATCCATGAGCATAAGCTAGACCACGCGCACATCCATCCTAGTTACCTGAAATACATGTGAGTTTTTGGAAAAACGTCAACATAAAGTTGGTGTGAATTCATGCAGTTTTGTATTTCATGTTTGTATACTTTGTATGAAAACATAGTTTGTGAGTAAATCAAGTTTTCATAAATCCAGTTTCATGTGTACATCACGTACCTATGTATAATTCAATTTCTTCTTGAGTACCCCACGTACTTCAAGTTATTTATCAATCTTCTTGAGTACCCCACGTACTTCAAGTTATTTATCAATTCTCTTGAGTACCCCACGTACTTCAAGTTATTTATCAATTCTCTTGAGTACCCCACGTACTTCAAGTTATTTATCAATTCTTGTATGGTATGAATTTTATGTAAATACAGTATTTCTGTAATTATCAGATTGTTAATGGGTTGCAAAGCCATTAACATGTGACACGTCATAGGAAGCTACCAAACCTAAGGCATTTAATTGGTATATTCTGAGACACAAAAACACCCCTCGATTCTCGCCCCGATCGAGTGTGAGGCTGCCAGGCACCTGTTAGATCTAACCTTTTGTTCTGCGGTCTGAATGTATACGTTGATTAATGGTGCTTCTGAACCCTATTCGTGACACTATTTCTCATAACGCCTCCTACTTGGTTCTCGTTCTCACCAAGCGCGTTTCTTGTTATCATTTTTCATAGCGCCTTACACTTGGTTCTCGTCTCACCAAATGCGCTTCTTGTATTTATTTCTCATAGCGCCTTACACTTGGTTCTCGTCTCACCAAATGCGCTTCTTGTATTTATATCATACCATTTATAAATATTGTACTTTTGTACATGTATTTCACCCCCGAAGTTATAAAAACTGAAAACAGTTAAAGAGAAAAGGGGGAGCATGAACTCACAACTTTGCGTTCCTTGCGTCGTAAACTCCACCGGATTTGCTTAATTAACGTCGTAACCTATACGCGTTTTCTTAACGTTAGTCACTAGACTTGCGTCGCACAAGTACAGTCACTCTCTTTTGTGTATATTTTCTTGTGTTAAAAATATTCTTATATTTTTAACTACGTATCTTACTTATATTATTTTCTCCAAAAATAAATATAAGTCTTTTGTGTTTTGCACTTTGCACCCGAATTGTGTATCTTGTATGTTGTATGTGTATTTTTATATTTCTACTCCTCATGAGTATTTAGTGTATTTTTAAGTCTTAATACACTAGCACGTATACACATACTATATACACTTAGCACAAAAATTGGTGATAAAATAATATATATTTTCCTCTCCAAAAATATATATACATAATATCCATTTTTATCCTTCAAGAAATCACCATTTCTTATCACCAAAAGTTAGGGAAACCTTAGTAATACTTTTAAATACATTTTTAGGGAATAAGTTTCTCAAAAACTTATATTTTTCTAAGTGTCAAAATTTATAAAAATTTTGACGGAGTTTCCCCTAAAAATGGAGGTTTCCCACGTTTTCAAAACGTGTGTTTATTTTCTTTTAAATCATCATCAATCATCAACAATCAGCAACAACAATTATCAACAATAATCGTCAACAATAATCACTAATTTCATGAACTTGCATATTTACAAAAATGTGTAGTAACTTACTAGCACATTTAGTAAGTCTTGTTATCTTTAAAAATAAGTTTAACTTCTTAAAAACTTTATTTTTAAAGGATATGAAGTTTTACAACTTCTAGTCGGTTTTTATGAAAATTATTTCTTTGTTAACACTTTTGTTACACAAGTGTCCATACACTTGTTTATTTACAAAAACCACTTTTGTTTGTGTAAGACCCGGTTTAGAACATGTGATTTCTTTAAAGTGTGGTTCTTCAAAAATACCACTTGCAGATACGTAGATCCGCTAGTTTTAAACACCATTGTACCGGTTAAATCACTTTTACACAAGTAAAATATTTTACACAAGTTCATGTCTCTAGTGTGGTAGAGTTTCGCCTTTTAACCCTTGTAGTAACCAAAAACGAGCTTATGTGAAGATCCATGATCTTACAAAGTCGGGTTAAACGGTGATCCGAGCTACCACATCATAGATCGGGTCTCAATAACCACATATTTCAAGTCCTACAACTTTTACACAAGTTACAAGCTATTAACCACCACTTTTATAGTTTTTATTAGACTTTAATGCATCAAAACATAAGTTAACGATATTTAACCGACAAAATCTCTTTTAACCACTTTAGATATGTTCAAGAACAAGTTTTAAGTGTTATACCTCTAGCTCAAGGCTAGGGAAGATTCTAAGCACAAATCGAGTGGATAAAAGCAAAGTAGAGAGGTCCTTCGCCTTCCGTTTGCTCCAAGACTCCTAATACGTGACCCGTAACACTTGTATAACCTTGGAATGTGATGAACTAAACTTGAAATCGGATGGATGGAGGTGTGTGTGTGTGGCCGTAAGTTCTAGAGGGAGAGAGGAGAAGAGAGTTGGTTCATGTGTTGTGTTGAAAGTGATAATAAGAATGATGGAATCCTATGGTTTAAATAAAGACCCTCCAACCATCTATTATCCTTTGTGTTATGTGTCCCCAAATCCTCAAGCATATCCATTATAATATTTGAAAGAAATCCCCCTTGGGATCCCTTGTCCAACCGTCCAAGATTGGGGGGGGGGGGGGGGGTATTAGTTTCATTTCAATGTTTAGTTAGGTAAACTAGTTAGGCCTTTAAGTATAGTGCTTGGTGTTTGAGTGTATGGTGTTTTATATGGTGTGTTAGGGTGTTCGGGGACCCTAACTAGCTTGGAAAAATAAAAACAATGCTTCTAGCATTATTTTGGTGTTCCGGGTAATGTCCGGTTGTTCGGTTACATACCGATTCGTTAAAGTGCTAAATTGCACCTTTTGGTGTCGTTTAAGTACCTTTCTTGTACTCTTTCAATTCCCAACACTTAGGGAAATATTCTGGATAATAAAACGACATTTCTGCATAATATTCGTATGTTTAAATGCTGAATTATTGCTGATTTGTATAAATTCTGCACTTAAAGTGCGTTTCGGGTGCTTTTTAGTGCTTATTTTTGCTTTCGTATTGCATATATATTAACCCTTATATGTATTCTTGGGTTTTAATGCATTCTTGTTGTCGGACCTACACCTAGGCCTCAATTCTGATGTCTGACTGCTTTCTGCAGTTCTGTTGACACATTGTGTCTTACCGGTGAGTTTACTATTGACGCTACGCTCTCGTTTATGCATAAAGCAATATTTTGTAGTATACAACATGCATGAATTCACTTGTTTATTATGTGTTCAGCCACTGCTGACAATTAAGGACATAATTGCAGTCATTAAGCAATAATTATAGTGTACGGAAATTACCGGTTTGTGCCAGTTGTCACATTAGGATTGTATCCCTGCTGACTCAAACTACTGGGGTGAGGGTAACGTCACCTTCAAAAGAGGGGCCTACTACAATAACTAAGATAATCTCTTAATTATGTGCAAAAGTGCGGAAATAATCAAAGGTTATACTAGATACGAGTCGGAACCAAGTGATTCATCTTGTCTATCTGTTTTTATTTTTTATTTTCAGCATTTTAGTTAGTTTTTATTTTTCTTAGTTTAAAACATTTTTCCAAACTTTTATTTTGGTTAGACGTTGAGGATAAACCGGTACTAAAAGCTCTTGTGTCCTTGGACGACCTCGGTATCTTACCAACGCTATACTACACTCAACGATGGGTGCACTTGCCCATATGTGTGTTTAGTGTTAGTGAAATATCGTGTTTTATAAATTTAAAACTTGGCTAAAATAAGTGTTAAAAAAAAGGGCTTAAAATATACACCTAAAATATACAACACTTTCACGCACATCAGTACTGCCGGAGATGGCACTCACGCCCGAGATTCCACCGGGTATAATGGTGTTCTAATTTAGTAGAAAAATGTGAAGTTGTTTAGTTTGAGAGTTCTCCTCTCAATGCGACAGAAACTCGTTTCTAACACTTTTGAGTTATTGAGATTCTCTAGTATCTCTCATACCATATGAAACCAACGTTCATATATATATATACTTACAAAAGATGAAACATATTAACCATTAATATTGTAATTAACAAGATCATCAATCTAGTAATAAACAATATTGATGTGCAATAAAATGGAATTAATGTGGTCAAATGAAACCGTCATATCAATTCATGACATTCTAGTAACTAGTGAAGACCGGGTTGACTGACTTAACTGAGTCGCGCGCCACACGGATGCTACTACGCATACCAGGACGCCACCTGGTCATGCGCCATCCATACTCGTGCGCCACCGCGCACCGTACTAGAACTCGCGCGGACACATAGCCTTGCGTTGTTGCGCGCCACATCGACATGTGCCATGCCATGGCATCCGCCTACGCCACCCAAGGGTGCGCCATAAGCGGACCCGCCATGTATTTGACCACGCGCTCATGGGCAAAAATACAACGGCGGTGTGCAAAGTTCAAAGCGCACTACATAGGGCCTATAGCCCACGTCATGCGCGCATATGTGCAGGTGCGATGCACCCTTTGGGTCCCACTAGTGTTTGCCTTCAAGGAGTGCTCCTCCTTATATACCACTTTAAGTTTTGTCATTCCACCTATGTGGGACAAGGTGACAAATCTCAATCCATTTTTCTCATCTTTGTTTGTTCCAAACATACAACTTCAAGCTTCGATATCTCATTCATCTTAGCTCTATTTGGACATAGTCTGAACACAAACCCATAAATAATTATTTATACAACACATATATAAATATTATTGATGTCCAAATATTTAGTGAAAAACTCATTTTCACTAAAATTTCCAACAATCCCCCACATGAATGGAGATCGATTAAAACACACAAAATTCCCCGATGAAAACTCGACAGTCGAGTATTGCAGGATAGGTAGGTTTTACCTTTGAACCTTCCTTTGTGAAGCATAATTAGTCTACTAGGGTTTTGTAGACGTGATGTCCTTGAACAACCCCCCATTTGTGTAAACGACAATATACATTCACACAATACTTTCCCTAGCCGGGCCATCCCCTCACTATCGTGTCCTATAATGGTCATGGAGCACTTTCCTGGTTCTGCGGGAGCTCTAGAAATTATGCCCTAATTCCATTCGAAGCGACCACACTTCTCTCCAACATAGGTGATTTCCCTTTAAATCATTAAAAGCATTATGGTTTACTATGATTTACACAAATCATAAAACCACATATTATGCTTAACCTCACAACAATGTCACTGAATATTATAGGAATGGACTAGGACGTATTTAAACACCCTTTTATAGTTTTAGGGGGATATATGAAAACTAGCTTATATATAAACATATATATTAGCTACGCCCCCACAGTGACTACCCTTCGGTTCATGATTAAGTTGGCCTATTGAACCTAGATCTTGGGATCTCCGGTCAACTAGGTTAGGTTTCCCTCATGTCCCTTTTTCCATGGCTTTAGTCCCATTCCACAACCTGATCTCTTATCAACCCACTGGTTGTTGGATCCAAAATTATCTTTGACTTCGCTAAGTCACCAACGACAATTTAAATTGAGATCAGTTGTTCTAACGTGTTTCTTGACTCGCTAGTCACCTTTGCCTTTTAGTCGATTCATAAGACTTATAACTCGTGATCTCAACCTGGATCCAGTTATGTACCTTGTCTTAGAATGACATGAAACTCAATTCATGGCCAAACACGTTTTCACCACACCTTTGGTGTGTCATGACTGACATCTTATTAGATTGAATCTAACCAATTGGCATTCAAGTCCAATCTACTCGATTGACTCTATATAACCATTGTGTACTCCACTTGGTCATGCGTTTGCAATATATGCAAGTCACCCCCCACATTTGAGTGTAATTGGATAGCATCCAAATGGGTGATGAAAGGTTCTCCCTTTCATTTCGAGTTTGAGAAAACTTCTCAACTACCATTTCCACATTCAAATGCAAGTCACCCCCACATTTAAGTGTAATTGGATAACATCCAAATGGGGTGATGAAATGTTATCCCTTTCATTTCGAGTTTGAGAAAACTTCTCAACTACCATTTCCACATACCCTAAAGGGATTGTTTCTTAAATGGCTCATCCCCCCACATTGCTTGCATTTTAATGAAGTTGTATTTATAGTTTTGTTTAGCACAAAATTCGTTCTTGTGTCATCACATATTTTGAATGTTTTAAAGTTAATTTAATCTCCGTCGAGCATATAAATTAACAAGTATTAGTCTAGCATGCTTTAGACCACAATACTCTAGCATGTGAACAGAAGATGCATCATTCTGATTCTTCACAGCCTTAAGAGATAACGCACTATCTCTTCCAAACATTCGTTTCTTAGTTTAGACACAATAATGAAATTTATTTCACCATTCCAAAACCATCTGTTTTAGGAAGGCCTCAAAACCATAGTTAACTTCATCCTTAGGATCATAACTCGTTTGCCTTTTTATCTCCAAGGCTTCACCATTGACTTCCTAAAGACTTAAACATAAGTCTTAATCCAAGTCACTTTGATGAAAGATCTTTGTAAATAATCACTTGAGTCTTGAGATATAGTTAATTAGATTGACTCTCAACAACAAAACATTCACGTATGCCTATAGTGATATATACATTCACGTTGTTGTTTCATTAATACCATGTATCAGGATACTCTCCCAAATTGAGAACCAAGCCTTCACATAGTTTAAACAACATTGATGGTGGTAGAAGCATCTACAAGTCCATCACTATTGTAAATTTCCGTTAATAAATTTGCTAAATTTATTAAAACCATTTACAATAATAACATATATTTCTTTCATATGTTATATTCTTTGAAAACTTACATGTGCATTTCCATGTTGATGCTCTTAACATTAGATGACATATCTCGTTTTCGTGTATTCCATCTCAAACCATACACCACATTTCTCACGACGACGTTATGCATTTGATGTTTGATTTGTGACTTATTACATAAGTCATGATCACAACCCGCTCGTTGTGTTTGTGTAAATTACTTTTTACACTTTGTATCAAAATGTGTATCATTTTGACAACTTATTAGTAGTCCAAAATAACGGATACACCAATGATATCTAAACATCAAAAGCCAAAGTGTTATTATTTTCAACACTTTTTTTTACCGAAATAAACGCAATTATTTCGTTCGGTGTCATGTTTTGAGGTACTCCCTCATCTTGGAACTCTAAAACTTGAATAATCACAAGTTGTCCAAAGTATAAAGTTGTTTACAATTAACTACTCGCAAGTAGTTAAGCAACTTATTATGTCTATAACAACATCGAGTTGTTTTTCATAAAATAGTCTCTCCAAGACTATTATATGGTTCAAGACGTTATACTTCTCGAGGAAGTATCGAATCACTTGTAATTTGCAAAGACATGTTTTATTCGTTCAAAACATTTCTCGTTTTTGCAAGTGTTTTAATATTAAACTATATATTTATGTTTTGATTACAAATCAAGACAATAAACCTTATAATAGTTTAATAAATAAAACAATTTCAAACTCGCTCGTTTGAAAATAAAACGAATACACATCGTTTTAATAAATGGTTTATCATATTCAAACCATTTCTAACCGCTGTTAGATAATAACGATTATCAATCGTTAAAATGAGTGGTTTATATGATAACCAATTCTAATATGGTAATTAGAATTTAAATGTTGAACAAACATTCAAAATATTCGGTTTTTATAAAGTAAACCGGTTCTAACGCGCTCGTTAGAAATAAAACGAATACAATTATTCACTTTTGGTTAAATGAACGTTTTCTAACACGCTCGTTAGAAATGAACACATATCTTTTCTAACACGCTCGTTAGAAAATATATAAAATGATTACAAATCATCTTAAATAGTTTATCATAGTTAACCCGGTTCTAACCCGCTGGTTAGAAATTAACGATTGCAAATCGTTAAAATAGTTAGTTATAAGATAAACTAATTCTAATATGCCCATTAGAACATCAAACGATTATTTATTGCCATAAGTCGTTTTTGGCTTATATAAAATAAACGTTTTTCTAACCCGCTTGTTAGAAATAAACAATTGACAAAGTTGTTAAATCGTTTCTAACACGCTCGTTAGAAAAAAAAAATCGATTACAAAATTTGTTTCGAAGTTTATAAAAAAAATATAAACTATTTCTAATACGCTCATTAGAAATAAACAAATAAAAATCGTTTAAACATATGTGGAAAAAATCCGTTTCTAACTCGCTCGTTAGAAATTTAATAGTTTAGACGAAACCGTTACAATGTTTATTATCCAAAATAATTGTCTCCAACACGCTCGTCGGTAATTATTTGAAATAATACTATTTTCTAACACGCTCGTTAGAAAATCTAGACGTATATTTTCTAGCACGCTCGATAGAAAATCTAATCGTGTTTTAACAAGTTAGTTTTACACAATCATCGTATCTAACACGCTCATTAGATATATAGGATGATATTAAAACTTATCATTCTATAAAATTCTAACACGCTCGTTAGAGATATAAAAAGTTTTAAACTTGTTATTCTTTCAACCTCAACGTTTCTAACACGCTCGTTAGAAAATATTAAGAACTTGTTATTTTCTAAAATAATTACTTTCTAATATGCTAATTAGAAAATAAATATATATCAAGACTTTTAAAACCAACATTAATATATCAATTATGGTTACTAAAAACTTGTTATAAAGAAAATAACCGTTACAAACACTTTGTAAGGGGTTACAAAATAAAGTTTTTCTAATACGCTCATTAGAAAATTTAGTATTTCAAAACCTATTGAAATACATATTATTTTGTGTATTGTTCGGTTTATCTAAACACGAACAAAAACCATGAACACCAAAACTTGAATCAAAAAGTCGTTTTGCAACCCGGTATTCGGATTAAAGATTGTACTCCAATCATAAAATTAATCCGACTCATTGTACTAAATAAATATTTCCCAAAAAATATTTTCAAGATTTTAACAAAAAATCTCATTAAATATTTTAACTTTCGTGAACCTAAATCCTCGTAGAGAAGGGATTTAAGATTGTAGCAACAATCTTCACGAAAGTCTGTTTTAAGATTGTAGGAATTAGGTTCACTTTTTATTAAAATATATTCCAAAATAAATAATAAATAATAACGAGACTCTCGTTATTTGTGGGAAATTCGATTAGTACAATACTGGTTACAAAAACTAAATGAACGAATAAAAAATACAACTAAAATGTACCAATCTTGATTCAAAGCCAATGTCTTTGAAAACTTCAACCGCATCTCCGAGATCGAAACTCTGCTGCAAGACAAGCAAAATTGTTGACGGTTTTGGTTGAGGCACGTGTTCAACACGCTTCCCTTAAAACAGATTTCGCGCCTCCTCTCAGACGGTCTGTCTCCCAGGGTACAACAACCGGAACAGTATGTGTACTGCCGGAGATGGCACTCACGCCCGAGATTCCACCGGGTATAATGGTGTTCTAATTTAGTAGAAAAATGTGAAGTTGTTTAGTTTGAGAGTTCTCCTCTCAATGCGACAGAAACTCGTTTCTAACACTTTTGAGTTATTGAGATTCTCTAGTATCTCTCATACCATATGAACCCAACGTTCATATATATATATACTTACAAAAGATGAAACATATTAACCATTAATTTTGTAATTAACAAGATCATCAATCTAGTAATAAACAATATTGATGTGCAATAAAATGGAATTAATGTGGTCAAATGAAACCGTCATATCAATTCATGACATTCTAGTAACTAGTGAAGACCGGGTTGACTGACTTAACTGAGTCGCGCGCCACACGGATGCTACTACGCATACCAGGACGCCACCTGGTCATGCGCCATCCATACTCGTGCGCCACCGCGCACCGTACTAGAACTCGCGCTAACACATAGCCTTGCGTTGTCGCGCGCCACATCGACATGTGCCATGCCATGGCATCCGCCTACGCCACCCAAGGGTGCGCCATAAGCGGACCCGCCATGTATTTGACCACGCGCTCATGGACAAAAATACAACGGCGGTGTGCAAAGTTCAAAGCGCACTACATAGGGCCTATAGCCCACGTCACGCGCGCATATGTGCAGGTGCGATGCACCCTTTGGGTCCCACTAGTGTTTGCCTTCAAGGAGTGCTCCTCCTTATATACCACTTTAAGTTTTGTCATTCCACCTATGTGGGACAAGGTGACAAATCTCAATCCATTTTTCTCATCTTTGTTTGTTCCAAACATACAACTTCAAGCTTCGATATCTCATTCATCTTAGCTCTATTTGGACATAGTTTGAACACAAACCCATAAATAATTATTTATACAACACATATATAAATATTATTGATGTCCAAATATTTAGTGAAAAACTCATTTTCACTAAAATTTCCAACAATACCTAATCTATTAACTCGTAGCTAAATTGACGGTATCATAAGTGATTTAGTTACTAGTTAACTGCTTAGACTAGCTGATTTGATCTAATTTTCAAAACATGAATGAAAACGACCACACATGATAGATAGTCTTTCGGTCGTTATTGTTAAAGATAAGTATGATTATTAGCATAAACAAACAATAAATTATTAGAATAAAGTGCATGGGTGGTCCTTCTGGTTAACCAAAATTTTGGATTTAGTTCCCAACTTTTTTTAAAAGTGCATGGATTGTCTCTGTGGCTTACACCTTGTAACGCATTTAGTACCTAACTTTTGCCAAAGGTACACAGATGGTCCCTGTGGTATGCACTTTTTATCGCATTTAGTCACTAAATGTTAGAGACTAAATTTGTTACAAAGTGCAAAACACATGGACCATTCATGTAGTTTTAACAAAATTGGAGACTAAATACGTTACAAAATGCAATCCACAAGAACCACCTTGTACTTTTGAATGACCGATGACTAAATCCAAAATTTTAGGTAAGCAAATAGATCATCCGTGTACTTTACTCAAATTATTAAAAAACACATACACAAGGCTCAAAAGTGAACTATTTTTGTTATCTTAAAATTTAAAAACATTTGAATCAGCCAATGCATTGAAAAATAACCAAACGACTTGATATAATAATTCTATCACCATTGTCAGAGAAACATACAAAGAGTAACTAATTTCATACTAGTAAAATTGTTTGCTTATAAACAAGATATGATTAAGTACATATAGTGAAGGCTCAAATTTTACTGGTTTACTTAAAAGATATAAACATTATTATATATATCAATTTACAACGTACATATGCGCCAGTCTACTTTTCTCTTTTTGGTTTTCACCCCAACAGTTGCTTACTTTCCTTTTGGGACACTTAACAACTGATTCATATAGTACATCGGTAACTGAGAGCCGAAGAAAGAACGAAGGAATCCGGTGATTACGTCGGCGCGTGAGGTGTACCTATCCACGTGGCACCGTCCTATTAATCGACGTTTTCATTTTCCACCAAAGTACGAACGGTAAATGTTTACAGTATATATAAATCAAAATTAGGTGTTGGTTCATTTGATTCATCAAATCAGTGAATTCTGATTCAAGTTCTTCGTGGGTTGTGGCGGGTTTAAGCCCGTTCTCAACAAAGAAGAAGGTTGTTACTTCCAAATTGATGATGAAGGTGGGTGAGTTTGAAGTGGTAGTACCCGTCGATGGTGAAACGCATCTGTGAACCAACCATCATCTGCAACATTTCTTCGCAAAACAAATGTATAGAGAGAAGAATGTGGTGGGGGATAGGGTCTCAGATCTCCAATCGGTAGCGGTGGCAATAGTATTTGGCAGTAGTGTGGTGGTGGGTGCGATGGTGTGAAACCTGAGATAGAGAAACAGAGAGGCAGATTAAGTTTGGGAGGTGATTTTAAACGAGGTCGCTAGGAATGGTGCCAGATTTGCAGATTGTTGAGATGGTGGTTATTGGCGTGCGACGGTGGTGAATGTGGGAAGGAGCCGGAGAGTGTAGAGAGAGGGGGTGAAAAATAGACAGACAAAGAAACTGTTATTAAAGTTGGAGATTTTATTCATTTTGCTTGATTATGGTTTGAAGTCCGGTATATAATAATAAAAAAGAAGGTTAAAATTAGCAAAAATAGTTGCTGCTTGATCAAACCATTTTGTAATAATGTCTTTTATTAATTACACGTATACATGTTTTTTTTAATTGCGTTATGCTTGACAAGTGTACACCTTAAGAAAAAAAAAGTAAAAAAAATAAAAAATTAAAACGAATTTTATACTGGGGGCAAAATCGTAAATAAATACAAAAAAAATCATGTCGAAATGTAAATCAACTTAAGTTTATATCGACACGTAAATAAAAATAAAGACGTAAAACTCGATTAGAAGGTATTTAAAAAGTTAAGGGGTGTAAGAGTTAATGCTGAAATTAAAGGGTAAAAGTAAAAAAGAAAAAAAAAACCACAAAAAGAAAAGAAAGAAAGAAAAAGGAAAAAAAAAGAATAAAAGGAAAAAAGACAACACCACTGTAGCAAAGTGGTGTTTCGTAAATAAATACAAAAAGCATGTCGAAATGTAAATCAACTTAAGTTTATATCGACACGTAAATAAAAATAAAGACGTAAAACTCGATTAAAAGGTATCACGTTAACATGCCGCACGACGTATGCAATTAATATTTTTACGTCTACTTTACGTTCGGTTTATACGTCCCTATGTAGCGTACGAGTTTGTCTTATACTAAGGTGGTTTACATTTTCAGTCGCTTGATATACTAAAATGGTTTACATTTTCAGTCGCTCAAGTTTGTATGTTTCACTTTTGGCCCTTCAATTTTTTTTTCTTGGTTATTGACTTAGGCTTCCTCCATGTAAATTCGAGTTTATCTAAGTTTACGTTTGTCCTTCTTACGTTTTACGTCACGTGACAGTATAAATTCACGTTTTTGTTTTACGTTGTTCCCAGTTTGTCGTTGCTTTCAATATTTAGCACGGTTTTACAACCCCCGCACCCCGCAACGCGGGGGTTTAAATACTAGTTTGAATAAATTACTAAATTAGAAGGTAAACACATGAACAAAAGCTTTTGCCTTGTCTTTGAAAGAAACACTTTACTTGTATGATTCAATTAACTTTAACAATTAAAGCATTAAGCATACTTCGAAGCTTGATGTGTGAGCTTTAATATAAAATAATGAGAACATAAGGCAATATTTATTTAAAAAGCTAGAAATAAAAACAAGTGAAGGCGGCACGAAATATTTGAGTTGAAACATAGCCATTAGCCATTAGACCAAGGGGTATGGGGGCCGGCTTAGGCCCGGCGAAGCCCGGCACCGGTCCCCCACACCGCCCCCCTTGGCCCGGCTTGTTAAAACCGGCGTGCCCAAGACGATGAAGATGGGCCTGCAATCTTGCCTCTCTCTCTATCTCTCTCATCTTTGTCTCTCCTCTCTCTCTAACTCCAACTGCAATCTTGCCCCATCCTCCACCCCCCTAGATCCATCCTCTCTAAGCATTTCCTACGTGGCGGTGACGTGGCGGCCCATCCTCATGGGGATGAGCCTCCCATACCCACTGGTCTTATCAAGTGGTAATCTAATCTAATTGAATGGAAAAAGAAAAGGCCATTATATTGGAATGATTGACATTTATTATTATAGTAATATTAATGTGCATATCTACCAATAATTATAATAATGTTATTTTTTTAAAGGCGATTATAATAATGTTATTCAACTATTAGATTAACATCTAATCTTAAAAAAAAAAAAAAAAAAAAAAAAAAAAAAAAAAAACTATTAGATTAACATCTTCTAACTTGTGCGACTACCTTTTGCTTTAATAATTGTCCAATGGAAATATTAAATATACGCCCATCATGGCTGATTGTTTATTTATTTATTTATTTATATTTTGCTTTAATAAACAACAACAATAATAATAATAATAACATATTGGAGAAAATATAGACAAATAAAAAGTGAAATTATACCCTTATACAAAAAACAACTTGGGAATATCTAGGGGTGTTCAGAAAAAACCGTAACCAAATAAAAACCGTAAACCAAACCGTAACCGTAACCAAATAAACCGATCCGAATAACGAATTCGGTTTTTGGTTTGGTTTCTAACCGAAACCGAATTGTGAATATGGTTTTTGGTTCGGTTTTGGATCCACATTTTATTTTTATTTGGTTTATTCGGTTTATTTGGATAACCGAATAAACCATTTAACTTAATTAATTATTAAATAAAAATAATAATATTTATAAATCTTATACAATTTATTAGCCCCAAATAATTATTTTTTTATGCAGCCCAACCCAAAATACCCAAAGCCCAACTCAAACCCTCTTGTTCATGAATCTCAAACTCAAACCCTCCAAGTTTATTTTTTTAGGGCTTAGGTTTTCTTCATTTATCTTCAGCCGATACATATATTGTGGATGTGTTTGCTTTATTTCACAATGAGACTTTCTTGTATTCATATATTGTTAGGTGTAAAATAGTTGTGATGTTCGGAAGTTGGAACACAAATATAAATATAAATTAGGAAAAAAATTACTTACGTACAATTTGGTTAGATTTGGTTTATTTGGTTTCTATCCGAAACCAAACCGAATTGAATTTGGTTTGGTTTGGATCGGTTTGCATATTCCTTATTTGGTTTGGTTTGGTTTTGGTTTGGGGTACAAAATTTTGAAAACCGAATAAACCAAATAAACCGTAAACCGAACCGATGAACACCCCTAGGAATATCACGTCGGTTAGCATTTTAATAATAACTGAAAAGAATATAAACCACAAAATACCAATCGTTGTGGTGGTTGTACGCATTTTCTTCGCAAGTGCTACGCCGGTTCTATCCTCATTCCCACCGCTTCCTCTCTAACTTTTATTCCTTACTTTATTAAATCACTTTTTCCTTTTACACAGTGCCACATCAAAAAATTCACACCGATTTTACCACCTCATTTTTCCATTCATAAATTCAAAGCAACCCACCAACAACTATCGCCATCCAAGGTAATTCAGTCATATGATTTTTTAACTCCTTAAATCGTTATTTCTTTGATTGTTATTTGTATGTGTAAGTACAAATTAGTATAACCCTCTATGTTTAATTGTAAGAACAGCATACGTTTTCTATATTTGATTGTAAGAACATTAGTTTAATCGATATATCAACATGTGTTGATTAAACGTTAATTATGAAGTATATACAAAAACCCCTCAGGCGATTTGTAACCGTCGCCTCTTCGTCTACGGCGAGTCGTACCGTCATCTCTTTGTCTCAGCGAGTCGTAACCACCGCCTCTTTGTCTCTAGCGAGTCGTAACTAGCACCTCTTCATATCCAGGCGATTCGTAACCGCCGCCTCTTCGTCTGCAAAATCCCATTTCGCATTCGGCCCCATCATGCAAGTTAGAAGATCGACAGCATGCGTGAAGTAAGATTTTAAATATGTTTTTTTTGTGTAAAATTGGATACTCAAATAGTTATCTGAACGACGACACACTCTCTTTGAATGATCATAACGTTTCAACGATGACGACAGTTATAAGACAAACTAAAGGATGTGTCTGTTGAATTGCAAATCACCCAGATGTTCTTATGACGGTTATTTATACTAAACAAACCAAAAGACATGTTTGTTTCATATGTGGTCACCGGTAATGTGTAATTCTCTCTACCGTATAATCCTATGCCTCTTTTCCTCACGTCTCCAGATCCATTCCACTTGGCCCTCAATCTCCCATATTTCTTATTTGATAGGCGACTTTTGCAAATCGTAACCCCTTAATCCGGTCACCCGCGCCAGCGACGACAATTACCTTCTCACCGGAATTGTTGTCAGATCACAACTCCGACGATTCCGATGCAACGTCCGTTGAAATCCACCCTTCCGGAGTTCCGGTCGTCACGGACGGATTAGAATATGAATCACACATACTTCAAGTTATATGTTTGTCTGAAAGGTGTATCCTTCTATAATTTTCTTTTTGATTCCGCATAAGTAATTTTGGATGGGATTCTAGATTAACGGCTTGATCCACAAATAAAATTAAAACGCCATTTCATTAGTCGCTTTTTATATTATATCATGTTATGCGTATGTTTATCCCTTATGTTGGTATTTGTTGATTACAACTAAACTCATGTTTTATGTTTATTTCTATAGTCTATACAAGTACCGCTCAGTTGTTGGTTTACCTTATTGCCATCCGTTAGATATTTCGATGTGTTGGGCTCGGTCTATATTTACTTTTTTACTCTGCTGTTAATTGTTGATTTTGAAAGGTTTTTATATTTGAGTTTTACGCCCTGGATGATATTCTTGCCGGAGATACGGTTGTTTAAAGACATTGTTACACACACGATACGATCATGTGCGATTATTCGCAGGATTTTTTATCGCATACTAATTTAGATGAGGAACTTACATTCGTCACGGATGATAATAACTTGAGCGAAACAGTCTCTAAGGTGTATGGTAAAGATATGCTATTTGGATGCACATCTGAAACATAATATATTCAATGATGAGTTGGTTGTTAAGGCTTTTTATGAGGCCGAAGAACTGCATAAATGATAGGTTAATTGAGTTATTGTTAAATAATGATGTGCTATCTTATTGTTTGTTTGAATTTACTAAATCTTTTAATATGTATTAAAGTTATTTTTTTTTATTTCTTTATCGGCAAACAAACTACACTTTTATTCCACCAAAAATATACATCGGCTGTGAATAGCAAGTCGCTATCACAGACCACGATACATAACCCAGAAACATCACCAAAGTTACAAAAATTTCTATAATACATTCATATTACTGGAAGATTAAATGGCACCCAAGTCTCCTAACTCCACCCGCTTTGCTTGAACCCCTATGCTTTGAAGTTATTTTATTGATGTCTAGATGCGAGCTAGCAATACCGATTTAAAGTTTTGAAAGGGGATTGAGGTGGTTTAAAGGAGAACAAGGATACAAATAAATTGGTGATTTTATTTGTTGTAATTGTTTGAAAATTGTTTGAATATGATTTGTTTCACGGAATTGTATAAACCTAACAATAGCATATGGTTTCATTGTTCTCATTGTTTTGTAGGCAATGGATAAAACAAAAATAAAAACATATTATAAACATTCACAGTCAACACCCCGCCGCAACGCGCGGGATGATTTTAACTCGTTTATTGTAAAAAGCATCGGACTCGCTATTTTGTTATATGTAGATAAAAGTGATAACGTGATATTGCTTTAAAAGGTGAGGATCAACCATGCAAAATCTATAAACCACATGGAATAACCAGACTTTTTTTCAAATTGTATGTTTCATTAAAACACGCCCAAAGTCAACCACAAAAACCAGAAGTCGGGCCACAGACAACAACCAAAACCGACTCTTACAACATATACATAAGATATTTACACCACTCTATCTATCGGATAGAAATTTACGTAGACCCATATTTTAGGCAAAGCATCCCAAGCGATTTAATACTGAGAAAATAATGGTCTAGCAACACCTCCTTGTTGAAGAAAAAACATTCATTCCTCGCTCTCCATATTAAAAAAAAGGCCATAATAGCAGGTGAAAAGGGGAACCAACATCCATTATTAAATTTTTTTTATTTATATCAATTATTTTTATGGTGAAATAACTTTAGTATATTTATTACTCTTCTTACTATTTTATAATCTCAATAATTTTTATAATTTTAATTGAAGTACAATATTGCTATCTAGTTTTTTAAAATCATTTTTAATGTCTGTACAATATTGATTATAAATGATGCGTTTATACTAGTTATAGTGATTAGTCTAAATTGTACAATTATAAATGTGCGTCTAAATAAACTAGCAATGGTGCGATTACAAAAGCATGTCTAACGTACAATAGTACGTATCTAGGTATGATACTTTAATATATGAACATGCTACGTGGTTATATTTAGTGGCGGACCCAGGAATTATATACTGAGGATGCGAACATAGCTCTTAATCAATATTTCAAGTGGTGCGGTCGGGATTTTTGCATATAAAGTTCACTAATTTTTTTTTTCAAGGGAAGCATCCGCCCTCCTAGCCTATAACCTAGGTCCGCCCCTTGTTATTATATTAATATATTTAAACCATTACAATGGTGTGTCTAAAACACATCCACACTTTTAATAATATGCTTAATTTTGCCGTGTATAAATCCTAGTTTTTTTGGTGCGTCTTATAAGACCCTTTTTATTTCCTAAAAGAGCATTACGATTTACTAGTTTTTTTCTTACGCCTAATTAATTAGCATCCATATAAAGTTTAGTGGGCTCCAATTTCACATGCAAGGGTGAACACGGCTTTTTATTTTTTTCAAGTAAACTTCATTAGATAACCCATGAAATGGAGCTGTTAAAACGGACAAATTATATAATTACAAAATTACACTAATCGGTCTAAGACACAGACCTAGCTTTTAACCTACTACTAATTACACGGCTTTTTATTTAACATAGGCTTTGCACGCGTTTTTTAAAAAAGCTTGTTAATTTATTGATAATAAAAGTGAGACATGGGTATCAATTTTGAAATTTATACTCAAGCTTAAGAAAAAAAACTTTGATAACCAAATGATTCCTCATTGTAGAACTTTTTTTTATATAATACTCAAGCTTAAGAAAAGAAACTTTTATAACCAATTGATTCCTCATTGTAGAACTTTTTTTTATAAAAAAGAAATTCGTAACACATGTGAGTCTTTACATGCTTTAGTATAAAAAAAGTGGTGAAGGTCAATGTGGTATGCTTCAAAGGAGGGCAACCTCTTTAAAGAGTTGAATTTCACCACTTCCTTTTATTAAACTATTGCTCCACCACCACCTTAGTATCAAACTGTTCAATTATGTTGGTTACAGGCTATACTACCTAATTAGAACTCATTTATGTATATTATTTTTTAGCGACAATTATTTATACATAGATTTATCAGTTTTTGTTCTCAATGTAATAAGTATTAAATATATGATAAACAATGCTAGAAGTAAGTAAATGATATATATAATATAGATGAGGATGGTTCATATGAGAACCGGTTTGAGTTGTGAGAACTTGTAGGAAATCGACTTCCAATTTTTTTTCACCAAAAATCATTTTAAAAAATTAGCTTTCCAAGGGGAAAGATTTCCTTGCCACTTTTTTTCGGTAGCAGTATTACTCCCCACCAGGCGCTATAGTAAATTAAGGTGGGTGTAAATGATTCTTACAGGTCGCAAAAAAAAAAAAAAAAAAAAAAAAACGACTCGTGAATTTTTTTCGGATTTTTTTATAGGGGTGGCTTGTTTCGTATTACTCTACCTTTGAGCAAAATTTGATCGAAAAACTCCCACGGGAATTGGAGTTCTCACAAGTTCTTTTAACTCAAAGTTTTAACTTAAACGTAGTTCTCCTATGAACCTGATTCATGTTAAAAAGATAATTATAAATTTAATAGATAATAAACAAATTGAGCAATAGATTCTACTCGACTTGTTTACACTCGACTTGTTTACACCTTGCTATAGAAATGCAAAATTAATAAACTTACCTCTTATATCATATGCATGTCCACTATCCCTTTTTAAATATTTACTATCAAAATTGTTGTTATATATGAGTGCATTATAACTAATAAATTTTAGTCACAAATTTTTCTTTTTGCACAATTTATAAGTTTAGTTCAAACATTTCATTTCTTATATTATCAATAGACTAAAAAACTTGCTAGTAATAATTTGAGCCCCCTTCACAACTCCCTCTACATTCAGTTACTTCTTTTCTTTATTTTTACTCGTTATTTATTTATAAAAAAAAACGTATTAAAAACTAATAACAACCATATGCTTAATTAAACAACTAATTTGATATTTTGGATTAATTTTAAATGAATGAATTTAGAGCCGTGGGTTTATTTATTATTGTATTTATATAAAATATAAAACTAAATAAAAATAATGAATTTGGTTGTACAGTGTACTAGTTTTTCCCCCGCCCGCATTGTGGGACACTAAGTCGAATATTCTCTCTCAAAATATGTATGTCTGTTTTCATTTACGTGTACATACTACTCATAACACGATTTCAAAAAAAAACTTATATTGATTCAACAAATTAAAACAAAACACTACCATATTTTTGCTAAAAAAAACTAAAACGACGGAAAAACTATAATTTTAAACTGTGGGAAAATTGTAATTTTTTTTGAGAAAAATGAGCAAGTGTCAGACAGCCACCTGACACAAATAAAGATTACACCTAGTCAACAAATTAAAACAAAACACTATTATAGTTTTGTAAAAAAAAACGATGGCATGACTGCAATTTTACACTGGTAGCAAAATCGTAGTTTGGCTAGGAGAAAAAAAAACTAACGACAAAACTATAAATTTAAATGTGGAAAAATCGTAATTTGGCTTAACAAAAGGAGAAGTGTCAGACAGCTGCATGACACTATTCCCCTCTATGTAGTTTAAAGTCTTAAACACGCATGTAAACAAAGTTAACCAACAAAAAGAATTATTTTTCTAAAAACATAGGGGCTAAACACCTATATTAGCGAAGTTGAATGTTTAAAAGGAAAATACAAAAAGCGACAATCAATTACTAAAAATAATAAAAGTTGAGAGACTAAACATGTACACTACTAAAGTTAAAGCGAAGGAACTAAACACACATATAAATAAAGCTAACCAGTAAAAAGAATATTTTTAAAAATAAAAGGGCTCAACACATATATTAACGAAGCTGAAAGTTTAAAAATTAAATAGAAAAGTAACAATGAAGTTTCAGATTCCCCTCATTGTGTTTTGTAGTTGTAGTTAATTTTATGTTAAAAAGGGGTTAATTATTAAGGGTGGAGATACAATAGGAAGTTTATTTGGCTAAGAAGGTTAGGAAGTGATCTTGACCATTCATTTAGTTAATCAAGGGCTAAGATTAAATGATGGAAATTGAAGGGAAGAAAAGATGCGCGTGAGTTTGTTTAGGGGCATTCTAGTCAATCCAAGGCAATAGTTTCTCTCTCCTTCAATTCCCCCCCATTTTTTAAACGTTAATAACTCTTTCATACGACATTATTTTTTTATAAAAATTGCACAAAAAAAACGAGCGTTTTTTATCTTTAAAACGAGTATACTATTGCTATATTTTCGAATTTTTTTAAAAAACCCAGTTGCGTAAAACGCAATAGAAAAACCGCCAGTTACGTAAAACGCAATAGAAAAACCCCCAGTTACGTAAAACGCAATGAAAAAAAAAACCTAAAAATTGACATTTTTCTAAAACGCAATGCACAAAAAACACAAATAAATGTCTTATTTGTAAAACGTAATGGCCAGAAAACACAAAGAAATGTCTTATTTCTAAAACGCAATAGCCTAAAAACTAAAAAAAAAAAGTACTTTCTAAAACGCAATGGACTAAAAACACATAAAAATGTGTTTTACCTAAAACGCAATGCACCAAAAATACAAACAAATGTCTTATTTCTAAAACGCAATGGCCAGAAAACACTTAAAATGTATGTTTCCTAAAACGCAATGGACTGAAAACACATAAAAAAATGTTTTACCTAAAACGCAATACACAAAAAACACAAAGAAATGTCTTATTTGTAAAACGCAATGGCCAGAAAACACTTAAAATGACTCATTCTAAAACGCAATTGCCTAAAAAACAAAAGAAAGTGTTCTCTGTAAAACGCAATGGACTGAAAACACCTAAAACGCAATGCACAAAAAACACAAAGAAATGTCTTATTTGTAAAACGCAATGGCCAGAAAACACTTAAAAATGACTCATTCTAAAACGCAATTGCCTAAAAAACAAAAGAAAATGTTCTCTGTAAAACGCAATGGACTGAAAACACCTAAAAAGGTGTTTTTACCTAAAACGCAATGCCCAAAAAACACTTCAAGAATGTGTTTTTCTAAAACGCAATGGCCAATGCAGAATTGTGCTGCGAATTGTCTGTGCTGTGAACTGTCTGAACCAATGCAGTTTACGAATGCAGTTTCCAGAGGCAATTTACAGAAAATTAATTTTTCTGATGCATTTTTATTACAGCAATTTAATCGAAAAAAAAATTCGAGCCAGGGGCTCTGCCCCTTGGACCCCGCCAGCGGCTGCCGCCCCTGGGACCCCGCTGCCAAGATCGTAAAACGCAATGACTAAATCAAAAACCCAGATCGTAAAAATGAAATTAAAGAATTTCTTACATGGATCGAAGTGATTTCTTCAACAATTGACGATTTTTGAATGATTGAAACACTTATCAACCCTCGAATCGAACGGATCGAGTGATTATCTTCAAAATCACCGGAAAAAACGAGATTTTGTATGAAATTAAACTGGGTTTTCTTCAAAAAAGCTGAAGAACACGTTGATCGGGTGTTTGAATCATTGATTGGTGACGAAAATCGCACTATAATGTAGTGATTATTGAGATAGAAAGTGAAGAAATGGTTGAAGATGGTGGGTTTTGAAAATGGTGGGTTTTGAAGTTACTGGGTTTTGAAAAGGAATAAGAAAGGGTTTGATTGACTAAAATACCCTTTTTCTTTATTTTAAGTGTTGCCACATGTCCTAATCCTATTGCTTTCTACACTTCCTAGCCAAAATAAAGGTATTTAATCCTTTCCCATTAATATTAAATGGAAATATAATCGCTAGTAAAAAAGAAAGAATAATTGCCGTTCAAAAAAAAAAAAAAAAAAGAATAATTGCAGGCATTGACGTTTCTATCTTTTCTCCTTCTCTTTAAGACTTTGGGTATGTTTGGCAAAAATAGTTGTTGGCTGGTGGCTGAAAGCTGTTAGCTGTTGGCTGGAAGCTGGTAGCTGTAACTTTTTAGATATATTTGGGGTATGTTTGGAAAAAGTAGCTGGTGGCTGGTGGCTGGTAGCTGAAAGCTGGAAGCTGGTAGCTGGTGGCTGGAAGCTGGTAGCTGTAGCTGATAGCTAGTAGCTGTAGCTTTTTAGATATATTTGGTGTTTGGTAGAGTAGCTGGAGCTTTTAATAAAATGTATAAAATGACCAAAATGGACATAACTAAAAATTTAGAAAGTTGGTGCATTAAAATTTTCCTTATTTTTAGTGGTTAAAATAGTCATTTTTCTCTAAAAGCTTGTAGCTCCTTCTAAACGCTACTAGTAGTAGCGTTCAACCAAAAGCTTCAAGCTTCTAACCTAAAAGCTTAAAGTTCCTTCAACCAAACAAGGCTTTTTATTGAGTAGGAGCTTTTTCTTAAAAGCTTAAAGCTAGAAGCTCCTAAAAGCTCCATGCCAAACATACCCTTGATTAGGAGCTTTTTCTTAAAAGCTTAAAGCTTGAAGCTCCTAAAAGCTCTTAAAAGCTCCATGCCAAACATACCCTTTAACTCCCACACGCATAATTCTCCTAAAACATCTCTTTCCCTTTCTTTATGTTTATTATTTTAGCAACAAAATAATAAAGTGTGAAAATTTCGGCCGCAATACATCCGAAATATGACGTTTCTTTTACATAAACCATAACTTATGTTTCCCGAATTATTTCTTCTCCTGTCGGCATATACCAAAGTTTATTTTTAACAACAAAGTAACATTAGGATTGTTCATGAGTCGAATCGAAATGAGCTGAGTTGATCCAGGTTAAGCTCGGGCTCAACTTGATTATAAACCAAGCTGGCTAAACCCGTGCGAGTTCTTAGCTGCGAGCTTTTGCACAGCCTTAAGTAAGATACTCATCTAAATACTTCTAACATACACCTTGCAATATTTTTAAAAGAGGGTTTTTTTTAAAGAGCTTTATGCACGCCACTCTTCTAACATGTGTGTTGACGTGGCTATCACGTGAGATTTCTTGTCCTCCCACACAGTATAGTTTTAGATAACAAAAATGATAATGTCAAATCTTGTGTCTTCGAAGTTTAATATTTAAATAAATATATAAATTTTAGAATTATTTGGTAGGCCAAAGTCTTTTTTTTGTATGAGAAGTGATAAACATAGATCTTAAAGTTATAATTAATGATGATTTTAATGACTAAAGTACAATAATTTAGCAAAATATAAACAAAGTAATAAACGTATCACCTGAAAGCTATTCTTTTTTTTTTCACTTTGTTTTGAAATCTCCAAATTTACTATACATGCAATCACCAATTTACTATACATGCAATCACCAAATGGGGGAATAGTGCCACGCGCACTCCCCCATTGGACCAAACTGTTTATTATTTTATATCCATTTTGTCTGGCACTCTCCCATTAGACCAAACTGTTTATTATTTTATATCCATATTTGACAATTTACAAATTCTTGTAGCAGTAAACAACAATCATCTTATGTTTACTATTTTTTAAAAATTATTTTATAAACATTGTTAGGAATAAATGACTTATTTTAAAGAGTAAAGTACACGAATGATTCTTGTGGTTAACTAAAATTTTGGATTTGATTTGTAGCTTTTCAAAAGTACACGAATGGTCCTTGTGGTTTACACTTTATAACGCATATAGTTCTCAACTTTTGCCAAAAGTACATGGATGGTCCCTATAATTTCCACTTTGCAACACATTTAGTCTCTAACTTTGACCTGTTGAAACCATTAGATTTGTAAGTTGTGGACTAAATGCGTTACAAACTGCAAACCACAGAGACCATCCTTGTACTTTTAAAAAGTTACATACCAATCTAAATTTTGGTTAAACACATGGACTATTACCCAATTGTTGTTATATATTAGAGGATTTGTCGATTATGAGGAGGCGTGTGAGCAAAATAGTTGAAGTGTTACAATACGGGATGCAAATTGTAAAGGAGAGATGGATGTTTCATGTAGGTTAGGGAATATATTATCCAAATGCAAACCGGATAATTTAGATAGGGACAAGTCGTGTTTCACTATCCAAATGCAAACCGACTTATAGGGTACATGACAAGAATTGATCCAAAAGTTGATGGGTACTTCAATTTCAATCACTATTAACGAGGGTCGTTTTGTGAATTTTGATGATATAACATGAACATATATCAAATAATATTTTCAACTTTTTATATATAACTAGAGTTATGCGCCGCCCGCGTTGCGGGACGTTAAACCAAAAACTTCTTAGTTTAATAACATGTACGCATTTATTTCGATTAGTTATACATGCTACTTATAACACGATATAAAAAAAGATGCATCGAGTTAACCAAATAAAGAAAAACACTATCATAGTTATGATAAAAAATAACTAAAACGATGGCAAACGTGTAATTTAGAGTTGGGGGCAAAACAATAATTTGTCAGGACCAATTAGCGAGTGCTAGGCAGCTGTTTGACACGAATAAAAACTAAATTGAGTAAACCAAATAAAATAAAACCCTACCATAGTTTTGCCCAAAAAAACTATGGCAACATTGCAATTTTTATCTTGGGTAAAATCGTAATTTTAAAATGGAGGTAAAATAAAATTTTGAACTGATGGCAAAACCATTTTTTTATTTTGAATTGGGGGCAAGAACGTAATATTTTTACAGAGGGCAAAATCGTAATTTTTAGCTGGGGGCAAAATAAATATTTTATTTTGAACTGTGGGCGAAATTGTAATTTTAAACTGGGAACCAAATTGTAGTTTGGCAGGATTGTAGCTGTGGGCAACACTATAGTTTTTTTAACCAAGGCAAAATCGTAAATTTAAGCTGGGGGCAAAACATAAATTTAATTTCTAACTGGGGGCAAGATCGAAATTTTAAACAGGTGATAAAATCGTAATTTGGCAGGAACTATAAATAACTATTTTATGCAAAAAAAAGAAGAAAAAAGAAAAGTTGGCCGCCACTTTTGGCTAACCACCTATCACAACTATTCCCGCCGACATTTACAAGTTATGTTTGTATGTATTTTTACTGATGGCAAAATCGTAATTTTTAGCTGAGAGCAAAACAAATATATTATTTTGAATTGGGGGCGAAATTGCAATTTTAAACTGGGAACCAAATTGTAATTTGGCAGGATTGTAGCTGTGGACAAATCTATAATTTTTTTTAACTAGTCAAAATCGTAAATTTAAGCTGGGGGCAAAGCATAAATTTAATTTCTAACTGGGGGCAAGATCGAAATTTTAAACAGGGGATAAAATCGTAATTAAACAGGACCTATAAATAACTATTTTATGCAAAAAAAAAAAAAAAAAAAGTTGGCCGTCACTTTTGGCCAACCACCTATCACAACTATTTCCGCCGACATTTACAAGTTATGTTTGTATGTATTGTAAATGTAAATGTAAATGTAAATATATATACACTATATTTATAACTATATAGAAAAGGATTATTTTAGAAGAAAGCTAAATTAAGAAAAAAAATAAGAAAGAGTATAATTGTAAAAAAATAAATAGCTTTTCTCTTATCTCATTTATTATTTTCTTTAACTAATTAGTTCACACCAAAATCTTTTGACTACAATACACACATCAAAATTTATTCTAATCTATTAAAATTTATCCTACCCATATTGAAAAATGTCTTTCACCATATATTAGGTTGTCTTGAAAGAGTATATATTTTTAAAACGAGTTACAAGTTTAATTTTGTTTTTAAACGTTAGATCAACTGGATTTCCAGCTTACTCAAGAGGGCCGGCATATGCTGTTAAAACCCCTCACCCCAAGTTAGGGGTGGCAAAAATACCCGAGCCCGACGGGTATACCCGACACCCGACACAAATGGGACGGGTATACCCGATACCCGACGGGTATTGGGCCGGGTATGGGATTAATTTTAAAAAATTTTGCTGGTATGGGTCGGGTATGGGATTAGGTGATACCCGACCCGATTACCCGAAACCACATACCCATTTACCCGAACTATATACCCGATTTTTTTTATTTGTACTTTTATTTTCCATTAACCCTTGTCTATTAGTGATTTATTTTAGTATGCTCATAATGTGAAAAAATAAAATTTCTTTTAGTATATGCTTTTTATAATAGTATTTATATTTTGTATATTGTAAAGTATATGCATGTGAATGTATAAGTGTTATAAAGTTATTATTAATTTATGATAAAACTTATGTGTATGTAATGTACATTTTTAATTTATAATAGTTGTTGTATAAATAAAATAAAATAATATAATAATTACAATAGTAAAAAAATGTATCTAGAAATTCCAACGTATATCTTTTAACAAATTAATGGGTAAACCCGATACCCGCGGGTATACCCGATACCCAACGGGTAATTACCCGACAAATACCCAACGGGTATTGGGTCGGGTATGGGACACGATTTTATAACCGGGTACGGGTATGGGATTACCAATACCCGACCCGAACCCGACCCATTGCCATCCCTACCCCAAGTTCGAATCCCTCCCAGAGGTGTTCTCTCATATTTACATAATTTTGCATTTAGTAGGAATCGAACCTGAGACCTCCTCAGGAGGAAACCACTTAGTAGAAAACCCCCTGACCAATTGGGCTATACCATATTGACAGTTACAAGTTTAATTGTTGGTGAAAATTGTTCTGTAACTCTTGTTAATCAACTCTTGTGTGGTAGTTCGATTTTGGAGAAACGAGTATGGGTAAATTTAACTTTTGGAAGTGGGAGATGTTAATTTGGAAGAGGGAGATGTTAATATTTTCTATGAGAAAGATTTAATAAAGTAAAAAACATATTTGATGAGTTTATTTTAGGGTAAATTGCATTTTACGTTATTTAAGTTTCAGCAAAATTTCAGAAGATATCCTTTAACCAACGAAATGTTAAATGTAGTTTACATATGTTTTGATGAGTTTATTTTAGGGTAAGTTTTTGTATTTAGGATCTTTTTATCATCTATTATATGTATTTCTTTGATTACATACATGTTAAATGTAGTTTATATATGTTTAATTGCCAAAATTATATATATGTGTCATAGCCAATTACATATATGTAAAAAAACTAGTTTACATATGTGTAATTATAAAATTACATATAAAAAGTGATAAAATTACTCTTAACATGGATGTAATCGTAAAAATACACATAATAAATGATAAAAAATCCTAAACATAAAAATATATAAATAAAAAGATTGTTTATTAGGAGTTCTGCGAGTTCTGTAAATGTTTATGGTTCGGAAATGATCCTGACCCTATATATATATATATTTAGGGTACCTTTATCATTTATTATAGACAAAATTGCAGAAAACAACCTTTATGTATACCCAAAACTGCACTTTATACCTTTCACTATGAAATCCATCAAAACCAACCTTTACGTTCATGTTTTGCTACAAGTTCAACCTTTACACCTAACCTAGTCAAAAAAGTCAGTTAAATGCAGTCACATGCCTTGCATGTGAGGGCATATCTGTCATTTCCTTTCACCCCTTTTACTATGAATATTATATTTAAAGCTTTTTATTTATTTAATGGTTTGTATTATTATAATCGTTAATTTAATATAATAATTAAGACAATTAACGAAATACAAATTAGTCACATCAGTGACTGTATCTATATGACTTGTTTCATTTGACATCGATTTGCTGAAACACATTTCTTTTAAACCGATGAGTTCTTGTTATTGGGGAATGTCATTAAATTCACATGATTCGAATAAGTCTTGTTTCGATTACTCGGTCATTCACTTTGTAATTATTCGGACTTACCTGCGAACAACACAATTCTGAGGAGATAACATAGTCTAAATTTCGAGGACGAAATTTCTGTAACAGGGGGAGAATGTGACAACCGGTGATTTACGACTCTTAATTACGTGATTAACAGGTGATTAACGGGATAATAAATAGTGTTTACAACACAAATTAATTTAATTAGGCATTTGGAGTGCCTAGGGACGTTTATTTGACTTTACAGTACGTGTATGAAGATTCGCGTAGAATTTGCGAAACATCAAGCGACAACGGATTGAAACCGAACAGTATACTGACAACGCCGACAAATATTAAATTTTAGGATATATTAGCTTCGTAATAAAATTTTAGTGATTACAGTCGAAACCGGATCGAAAAACGGATTAAAGACGGCAACGATATAATTTTTCGCGATTATTACCGTAATCGACGAACGAACGCGTCACACGACAAACGCCACTATTATACGCCTCTTAATTTTAGAATTTACTCTTTCGACACTTATGGAGTTTGAGTTGCGACATCAGGTTTCGTAGAAATTACGGGCCGCTTAAACACGGGGATTGAGCTTGTGGGCCTTGAGTCCAAGCTCAAAACCCAAAAGCCTAAACCTACACATAGAGATTTTTGTCTATCAAAATCTTTTAAAATCTCTACAAATCTTATAAAATATTCTTAAAATCTTAGCAAATCTCAACGATAGATTTTTGGTCAAAAGTTGAAACATTTAAAGTTAAAAAAAAAAAAAAAAATGCTACCTCATACCTAATTTTCCCCACTTTCCTTGTCTGCACATTCATACACCTTATCTACAAGATTACACACACAGACATTATATTTGACTCTCCCTCTCGATCTAGAAACCTTATACCCATTCAAAGTTGAAATCAGACATTATATTTGACTCTCCTTCTCTCTCGATTTTTTTTTTATACACACAAACACAGACATATAGTTGCCTTTTTCCCTTCAATTCCTACAACACCCTCCTCTCCATTTCTAAATATGCAGACACAAGCAATAGGTCTTTCTCTCTCACTTGATCTATACATATACATAACACAGGCAAACACACAAAATCCATATCCACCCCACTCGACCTCCACTCCCTTTCCCCTCTGTTACATGAGCCGACAACCCCCCCCCCCCCCCCCCTTTCATCATCAACGTCATCTGCTCCGGTGTCGGAGCCGGAGGTGCCGGCCGGCTGCCGGTGAACCCACACACACGCACACGACGCGCGCCATCAGCGATCGAGAAGCCAAGAGAGAGATCTGTGAGAGATAGAGGGAGACTGCGAGATTTTTCCGGCATCAGCGCCGGCGTTCATAGGCGGCGGTGGTGGTTTATTTGGTCGGACGAGACTTCCGGTAACCCCTAACTATCTAGTTTTTTTTTATGGCAAAAGTTCAAGTGAATAATCGTCGGGAGACTCATTTCCATTTTTTTTTTCTTTTCGTTCATGATGATGATGATGACGTGGTGGCCGACGGCCACACCGACGGAAAAGGAGGTGGATATGTTTTGGGTTCAAGTCATGTTAGGTTCAAGCTTGGAGCGTTTCCCGTTCGGATCAGTTACGGGTGGCTCGGGTCAAGAAGTCAGCACGGTTAAAATTTCGGGTTTTATTTTGATGTTCGGGTCAACGCAAGTCAAGACAGTCAACGCCCGGTCAACGGCAGTCAACGGTATTGTTTGGGTTTAGATTTTTATTATAGTTATACGCGACCGAGCTCGACCCGTTTTGAATAGCTATAAGTTACGTTTTTGATACATTTGATGAAAACTATATTTAGTTGATTAATTTGGTTGAATTATTGTTGAATTTTTGACAAATAACGACAACTTTGATTTGTCGGGGCATTCCAAAAACAGAGGAAACTCTGCCCATTTTTTTTTTCGATAAAATCTGTAAAATGAAACAAGTTTTATTATAAAACGAAACTATCAAATGAATACATACACGAATATATTTTACTTTTGCCTACACGTTATAACGTATAAGAAACAACGATAACACGGATTATTTTTTTTTAAAACAAATATGCTTTATCTATTTATTTCAAACCTACAACAATACGAATTTTTTTATAAAATAAATAAATTATATATATATATTTGATTCAACATTAAATAATCCGACTTCTTTATGAAACAAATAGTTTATATATATTTGTGTCAAACGACAATACTGTACGACTTTTGAAAGCAACGATTCGGAAAATATTTACGACAAATAAATATAGTTATTATATTCATTTGAAACTTTGAAAATACGACGAATTCTTTTACAAAGGTACATATAGTCTTATTTCAAACATCAAGCAGTACGGAATCGTTTTATAAAAATATATATAGTTATATATTTATTTTCAACCCCAATAACTCGACGATCCTTTTGTAAAGCAAATATAACTTTTATATTTATTACAAAACGCCTAAACGGCACCTTATATTTCAACATACGAGTTGCAAGATACCATTTACTCTACATTTACTCGAGACGACTAACGAGATTATATCAATATATTTATATATATATATATATATATAAATATTTATATATTTTAAATCTCTTGGAAAACTAAGTCCTTCCAAGACTTAGTGATTTTCACCAACATTAAACGAGACATAACGGATATATCTTCTTCGCTTCTTTCAAGTTAACTACTTATCGTTGAATCGTTCGACTAACGATTCGGTAGAGCTCGGTGACACGTAGACTAGTTACCGCTTTTATTTAGAAACTTATAAGATATTCCGTGTTAGGAATATTGTAGAATGCACGCTAGCAAGCCACGTCTTGGAAACGACATCACAAAGTCGTAATTAGCTAGCTTTGCAAGGAAATATTCAGGTGAGTTCATAACCCCACTTTTTACGGTTTTACATTTTTATTAATGTTTTCGGGGTGGAAAGACATGCACGTTTTGCAACAACATACAAAGTTTTGAACGAACGAAAACTCATATTTCTAAATTATGTTACGAATGGATTATACTAGAGGTTCAGCCTTAGAGGCTGGGGAGGTTCAGCCTTAGAGGCTGGGGTAAAATACATATTACAATGTTTACAAATGATATAATAACAAGAAACACTCTTGGTGAGAACGAGTACCAAGTATGATGAAATTTGAGAATACAAAAATACAAAAAGCACTCTTGGTGAGAACGAGTACCAAGTATGTTACAACTATTACAGACATTTTTATACATGGTATGGTTAGCTTAAGGAGGGTTTAGACGCTTAGATCATGTGAAGGGTGGGCACAACACTTGAGGCCATTAATCCTTATTATAGGACCGAGGGACACAAGAGTGATAGATCTATTTGGGTGTAGCAAGCCCACACCCGTGAGGCCGGGGCGGCCCATAGAGGTGACTGTGTCTTCCAGCCGGAAGCCCGGTAACAAATTTGCTAGGTTTGAGTTTCCCTGCACCTTTTCACACATACCAATGGCTTTGCAACCCAGTGGTGATCTCTTTTTCCTTATTGCTACATACCAGGGACATTTATACATACAGACATATTTCAAAGGTTTATACATACATACTTACAGAAATACTTGATTTATACAAATTAAACACCATGTTTTATACAAACTCAAGGCATAGGATTATGCAGGTATGGAGTCAAAGTCAGGGTGGGCATTGACGGTTATACGAACATTTCATATACAAAGTTTCCATGTAACTTGGCAAGAAAATGATTTCTAAATTCGTTTTCTCAATATTATTTCACAAACCGGTTACTTAAAAAGATTTATTAAATCTTTTATAAACAAACTATGAACTCGCTCAACTTTTTGTTGATTTTTCTCGCATGTTCTTTCTCAGGTAAATTTTCAGAAACTATGGCACGGTTGGAATAGGAGAACCATGTAGAGTCGAGTACTTAGCGGGCGTTAAATTTCTAAAAGACTTAACTTTTTGCTTCCGCTGTGCAATGAAGATACCAGTCCAGTCACGCCAGCTCTGATAATTTCGGGGTGTGACATACATATACAGACATCAAATACAAGCCGATAATTAACCGAGTTCAGCTATACATACATCCATACATATATAGATATTCTCACATATAGGTTTTATGATCGAATTTATCGATAATAGTGTATATCGATCTCAAAACACACATATAGATACTGAAATTAGTCAATTGTATGTGTTGATTGAAAGTTGAAACAGAGAACGCCATGTGATGATGAAGATAATTTGAAGGTGAAATTCACAAATATACGCAGAGATACAGAAATTAATCAATCGTAAGTGAAACAGAGCATGCGATAGAAATCATATAATGATGAAGATGAAACTAAATTGAAGGTGAAATGGTCGAATTCACAAATATACAGTTATACACACACGTATATGCTCGCGTGTGTGTGATTTCACACATTCAGGTTTTATGATCGGATTCATCATTTCACGAGTATGTTCATCTCAAAACACACAGATAGATGCAAATATCAATCAACCGTATGTACAGAAGCGGTACTTGAAGCGGAACAGGATCCATTTCATACATACATACATAGGTGATGAAATAAATGATAAATATGTAAATGAAGGAAGGAAGGATAGAAACCTCAAAAGCAAGAGATTCTGCATTAGTCAAGTATGGAAGCTCTCCAAGATAATAGTAGTCCCTGTTACTGCAAGAAACCTGAGAAACAGAGCTACACCATAGCGGTTGCTGTTGCAGGAAAATGAATGAAGGAAGGAATTAGGAAGTAGAATGATAAGAGAAACTGAAAATGAAAGAGGGGCTGGGCTGGGCTGGCTAACCTCAAAGAAATTCAAAGCTATGAGTGCAAAATAATTAAGGGTCCATATTATGTCAAAACGAATGAATATGAAGTAAAACTTTGCAGCGGTTTCAATGTTTTGATGTCGAAAATGATTTCTGAATCACTAATCAGACACCTTTGATATCAGTTTTGTTTTCGTTTCGTTTGTGTCTGCAACTTATTTGCAAAACAGGGGATTGAATATTCATTTCATTCTTCGTGTGCAGAACTTAAATTTTCACCATTAAATGTTATTATTATTATTATTATTATTATTATTATTATTATTATTATTAATATGGTTATGGTTAATGATGGTGATCGGTTGTTACAGAAGTGGTGTCGTTGTTGTGGTGGTCGAAGATGATGAGGAAGATGATTGGTGATGATGCAGAAAACAACCTTTATATATAATTTATTAATAAACAAAAAAAACAAGGTTGAAATGACAATAATACCCTCACATGCAAAGCATGTGAGGTGATTTAACCAAGAATATTAACAGAGTTTGTGTTAAAGGTTGAACTTGTAGCAAAACATGAACGTAAATGTTGGTTTTGGCGGATTTCATAGTGAAAGGTATAAAGTGCATTTTTGGGTATACATAAAGGTTGTTTTCTGCAATTTTGTCTTTATTATATGTATTTTTATGATTACATACATGTTAAGAGTAGTTTACATGTGTGTAATAAAAAAATTATATATATGTGTAATAACTAAACAAGATCTAAATAATATTTATTATATATATATATATATATCAATATTATTTGTAGATATATTGTTATATTTATATTATATTATGCTAAGCTCGAAGTATAAAGATTAAGCTTGAGTTCATTTAATTAGACTTTATTAAAAATTTTAGTAAACCGATATCGAGTAACACATGAACAACTTAACTGGCTAACTCGTTTACACCCTTATACATTTCTTTCAACCATACGTTCAGGACTACCCATATCAATGGAATGATCACTTCTATATAAACTACTCATTTTCAGATGATATAAACATAATTAATCACGAGTTTAGAAATTCGTTTAGGACAACTAAATCTAGCCAATAATTTTTTTAAGACCCAAAAGTATTTGTTTTAAAATGAAGTTAAATGGTTGCGAAGTTAAAACACATGATATTACATAATTGGTATGGAATTTAATTAATGGTTTATAGTTGAAATTATGATGAGTTGCAAAGGGTAGGAATATAAAGTATAAATGACAAACAAGTGTTTTGAAAGTGATGAAATTGTAGCTAAATGTGGCATATTCAGAAATATGATCCAAGATAGTGAGACAAGGAAATCATGAAATTGTGGACACCAACTTCATTTCGAAATTGGCTTCGTATGTCACAATACGACGTGTGTGTCCGTTGTTTTGGAGGCATGTAGGACCATTCACATTTATTCCTCCTTAACCACTCTCATCTTTTTACGTTTGACGGTGAAACTAGTTGGTTACTCGAGTTTACGAACCAAAACATGTATCTTTTTAGTATGTATATAAAAGGTTTAGGTTGATTTGAAATATTATTTTAAAAAAGAGTAAACTTCCATTTTACTCCCTGTGGTTTGGTCGTTTTAACGGTTTTACCCCAATCCTTTAAAAATAGCCATTTTACTCCCTGATCTTTGAAGCTTATCACGATTTCACTCCCCGCCCCAAATGACATCCATTTTAAACTTAAAAACTCCCAGGTTTAGGTCTAGGTATTGGTCTAGTTATGGTCATAATTGTCCATCATGTGTTATACACGTTACAATTTTTAACATTTAAAATGGATGTTGTTTGGGGGGCGAGGAGTGAAATTGTGATGGACTTTATAGATCAGGGAGTAAAATGACTATTTTAAAAAAATTGAGACAAAACCATTAAAAAGACCAAACTACAGGAAGCAAAATAGAAGTTTACTCTTTAGAAAACCTTTTTTGGGAAAGAGTATAGTGTAAATATGATTAGAGTAAATATAATTAGAGAAACAATAATATTTTGATCGGAGTTATCATGGTTGAGTACTTGAACTTATTAGTAGTTAAAAGCCTTTCTTATGTTTTCCCGAAAACTAAAATCACAATTAAAGATGTCATAAATTTCTTTTACCTTTTACGGAAATTTAAATTTTAAAAATTTTAACTTCACCTATTTGTTGAGATTAATCTCAGCTCTCGAAATGTTTATAGACAGTTCAAACTTTAACGTATATACTCCCCTGATCATTCCATACTAACTGAAGATTAACCCTGCTAGCTTTTTGATGGCATGTATTCTTTATATGAGATCAATGGAGAAAAATACGTTTAAAGTTAAACATTTACTGATTTGGGTTTAGTCCCGACTTATAGGTAATAGTTGAGATTATTAAAATCCAATTTCGGCCAATGAGCTATAGCTCAATTAGCATTTGAGGAGAAGTGAAGATTTGAGTTTTAGGCCAGAAGTCTCAAGTTCGAATTTGATTCCAACCAGGTTTTGCCGCAGTGGGCTTTGGGTGGCGGGTTTTCCCCAAACTGGTGATGGTGGGTTTGAGCTACCTAGCACTATCTGTGATCGCAGTCATATGTGGTCGCCTTTTGCCATTGGGTTACCCCAGGTAGCCGAAAATTTATTTTGTTGACCATTAAAAAAATTTAAAATCCAATTACCCGTCTTTTAAACATTTACTTCTAAAACCATCAAGAAATAACTTCAACTAATATACGATGTATTGGATTTTAAAGTAAATTACTTTTTGAGTCCCTATGTTTTAGTGGTTTTAACCACTTGAATTCAAAATCAAAAAGTTTAACGCTCTGAGTCCCTATC
Source organism: Helianthus tuberosus (assembly GCA_030545235.1). Lineage (NCBI taxonomy): Eukaryota > Viridiplantae > Streptophyta > Magnoliopsida > Asterales > Asteraceae > Helianthus > Helianthus tuberosus. The sequence continues at coordinate 2,714,023 of JARYGA010046105.1, forward strand.
CATTTATTTTATAACGTTTTGAGTCCAATTTTTAACATTTATACTTTTGATTTTGGACACAAGTGGTTAAAACCACTAAAACACAGGGACTCAAAACGTTATAAAATGAGTTGTTAAGAACTCAGAGTGTTAAACTTTTTGATTTTAGATTTAACTGATTAAAACCACTCAAAAAGTAATTTCATCTAAATTTTATGTAGAGAACTATGTTATTTAAACTAATTTTTCATATTTTAAGCTAATTTTTTATATTTTATCTCTTTTCGGCTCGAAATAAATATAAAACAATGTAGGTCCAACTAGCGGAGGATCTAGTCGCCTAATCCTTGTATACGAACCAACCCGGTTGTGCGGAATCCAACCGGGAAAGCAAACCGAGATAAGAACACGAAACAGAAAGATTCAACGTTTGAATATCGACTGTATTAATCACCAGAATGTTTGTTTACAAAGGATTACACAAAGTTATACTCTCACAAACTATCTCTGGTTCTCTCGTGTCTCACAGTTGTGTCTCTTGACTCTGTTGCACTTCAGTTGCTGTTTATATAACCAGAGCAGATCGACGAAACATATGCAGTCGACGAATAACTCCGGCGAAAAACTAAGAGTGACGAAACAAGGGGTCTTTCGTCACACCCTTATATTCGACGAAACATGTGTTTCTTCAACAGGTTTTTCGTCAAAAAGCAGGTCCAGGACTTTCGTCATGCAGGCTTGGCTGGGTTTTTCGTCATCATGCAGGAAGCTGGGTGTTTCGTCCCAGACAACGGCAACTGATATGATCTGCAACATGTAGATCAGCAACTTTCATCGAGACTTGATGGAGGAAATCAAGTCTTGTAGCGATGTCGAACCGAACGGGCCGCGTCCACATATAATATGTATCAACAAACTCCCCCTTGGACGCCGCTCGTGAGGGTTCATCTTCCATGTCTATCATGTCGGAGGATCTTCAAAGTCTTCACGCGTCGTAAGTAGAAAGTGTATCAACAAACTCCCTCTTTTATTTAGGAAGTGTGTTAACAAACTCCCCCTTAAAATAAACTCTCCCTTGAGTTATGCTCGTGAATCTGTTGATCTTCAATTCTTTAGATCCTTGTGGCATTGATGAGAGGTCAGCGGCAACTCGATCATCTTTATCTTTTGAGTGCCTCCACGTCGTGTCTTCATTCCAAAGCTTGTCATCCAACACCTTCTCTTTGCCTTTAGCTGGTCCTGATGCCGCATCTGCACATACAAGAAAGCTAAACACGTAATGAGAACAACCGCTTGGAATATAGTTAACATTTAAACAAATGACAGACATGTGGCCATTTTTCAATCAACTACCGTCCGACAGTTTGAAAGTTTAATAAATTGTTCAATTTTGGTTTTTAACTTTCAAAAACTTTCAAATTTCGATCGTTTATGAAGAATCAGTTGTTTTGGTTTCGATCAGGTTTCAGGTAACGAAGACTCGAGTTCCAACATCGGGTAATCAAAAGAAATTAGAAATAAAATATTTTTGGCTTTTATAAAGGTTATATTAAAACACACCTAAAATCTTTTTGGAATTTTGAATATTCAAATGTAAAGACAGAAAACAGTAAATAAATATATACAGAGATGCAGAAACTGAAAGCATTAAATAAATATTTACAGATATTCTTTTTGCGAGTTTCGAGGGTAAGAGAATCATATCAGTGTACGATCACACCAAAACGCTCTTGTTGTTCAGTTAGTTAACATTTAGATAAACATCCTATAACGATTATCGGTATTGTTATCCACATAAGCTTAACTTATCAGATGTAATCATTGCGAGGGGATACGATTAATGTATGATTTTATACTTACCGACCGGTGTTCATCCACACACGACACATTCCCATATCAAGGTATGCACGAGAGTTCATCTTACTGGTGAGTATACCATTTATCACCTGTTTTGACGTATATGAAAATGTGAGATACTCACTTATTTTGGTTGAAAACAAGCCCTATGTGATAGAATCACTTATTGATAAGGAACTTGATTTTCAGATGCATGAGGGCACAGGAGCAAGTCTGTGAACAGGTCAGTACTAACGTACAGCAAAGAGACGAACTTGACTCCCGCAAAGAATCTGTGATATATTATCACTTATTTTGTTTGGACATGTGATTGTTGATCACTTATTGAGGTCGTATGCAGTATGTACACGTATGTATGGTATCATGGAAGATCTGGACTTCGTCTCCATTATATTTCGGTAAAAGAAACAACCATGATACCCAGATGATAAACAGCATAAAGACCACATATCTCAGAACCTCGGCAATCTCTCAAACGAAATTTCAGTACTAAGACCATGTGCCAATGAGTGGTTCCCACACAGTCTTCAGTCGATTAAGGTTTATATCACCCTGCACACTTTAAAATGATTGTGAGCCTACCGATACATCTTATATAGAGTTGCTTATCGTTTTTCATTTTAGGTTTAAAGAGGTTTGGACAGACCACTAATGTACTATCATTTTCTCTTTTTCTCGACAGGAAACTCATTTTTGTTTTTCTATTGTTTTTGTGTATTGAAATTTTTCGATGTTTTTGAATTTTCAAATTTTGGATTTACTCCCCCTAAAATCAACAAGCTATGATAAATTTTAAAAACACAAAGGTATTTACAAAAACGATTTCCCGATGTCGGTTTTACTCTTGCTTGACCTTAATGCCATTTACCAATAATAAAAAGTTAAATCGTGATTTGTCAAATGCTTTGGTAAAAGGTCGGCATGTTGGTCATCGGTGTGGACCTTAACAACATCGATTAGTCTTTTGTCAAAGCAATCACGTATGAAGTGATATTTGATTTCGTTGTGTTTAGTCTTTGAGTGCTGCACAATATTTCTAGTGATCTGTAAGGCAGCAGAATTATTAACGAAAATAGGAGTAGTTAGGAATTCAAAACCGTAGTCGCGCATTTGTTGTTGGATTCACAGGACTTGGGAGCAACAACTTGAGGCAGCAATGTATTCAGCTTCGCATGTTGATGTAGCGACACAAGTCTGCTTCTTGCACTGCCATGTGACTAAGCGATTTCCCAAAAACTGATATCCAGCCGTTGTGGATTTGCCATCGATTTTGCATCCACCAAAATCAGAATCACTGAAAGCGATCAAGTCAAAGCTATCATCCCTAGGGTACCATAGACCGGTGTTTGGGCATCCCTTCAAATAGCGAAAAATCCTTTTTACAGCTGCAAGATGTAAGGCCTTCGGGTTGACTTGATATCTGGAAAGCAGGAAAGTTGGATTCATTATGTCTGGTCTTGATGCTGTGAGGTACATAAGGGATCCGATCATAGCGCGGTAGTATGAGGAGCTAACAACTTCACCCTTCAAGTCTGGATGAATTCCGTGATTTTGCTGAAGAGGGGTACCAATGGGCGACGTGTCGGACATCTAGAATCGGCTCAAGATGTCACTGACGTACTTAGTCTGATGAATGAATATCCCAGACTTCGTTTGTTGCACTTGTAAGCCCAAAAAGAAAGTCATCTCCCCCATAGCGCTCATTTCAAATTTCTCCTGCATAACACTCTCGAAATTCCTACACAAAACATCGTTAGTAGAACCAAAAATAATATCATCCACGTATACCTGAACCAGTAGAAGATCTCAATCTTGTTCTTTGATGAAAAGAGTGCAATCGATAAGACCTCGACGAAATCCATTCTCCAGCAGATAATTATATAAGGTTGCATACCAAGCTCGTGGTGCTTGATGTAGACCATAGAGAGCTTTGTTCAGCAACCAAACCCGATCAGGGTGAATAGGATCTTCAAAACCTGGAGGCTGTTCGACGTACACCTCTTCTTCAACTATACCATGTAAGAATGCACTTTTCACGTCCATTTGGTAGACCTTGAATCCTTTGAAGGAAGCATAGGCTAGAAAGATCCGAATAGCTTCTAGACGTGCAACTGGTGCATAAACTTCGTTGTAGTCGATCCCTTCAATCTGACGAAAACCTTGAACGACTAATCTTGCCTTATTTCTAATGACTACTCCACGGTCATCCTTTTTGCACTTATACACCCAACGGGTACCAATCTTCTTGTAATCTTCAGGTTTATCAACAAGTTTCCAAACACCTAGCTTCTGGAATTGCTGCAGCTCTTCCTGCATAGCTTCCACCCAAGAATTATCTTTCAAAGCTTCTTTAATAGATTTTGGTTCTTCTTGTGATACATAACACGCGAAGGACCAATCATTTTGTTGTCCAGATTCTCGAATCGCCTCATACAAGCCTGCATTGTTGTTGTTTCACAACATGTTTCTCGTTTGTACGCCACTTTGTACATTACCGATGATGTTTTGTTGAGGATGGGTATTGTGAATTCTTGTTTCTGGATTATCTGGAACTGGAATGTTTGTACCCAGATTGTTGAGATTGAGATCAACAACCAATTCAATACCCTGAACTTCCAAAGAGGATGATGCAGTAGCTTCAGCTGTTTTAGGGGCGTCCACTGGAGGTGTAGCCTGAGAAGTACCACAAACAGCTTCTTGGTCTGCATCGAGAAATTCATCATCCTCTGAAGATTCGTTCAGTTCGTTAGCATCGTGAAAATCCTCATTGTCGAGAGTATTATTGTTCACTGAAGATGGTTCTGGATTATTGACAATAATTGGTCGAACCAACGGTGAATCTGTTGCGTTGTCACTCTCGGAAAACATCTTTGCCACAGCACTTTCTTCGACTTCGTGAATATTGATCGAATTGAAAAAGTCATCGTACTCAAACATCCAAGGTTGACCAAGACATTTGACTGGCAAGGTGTGCCTTTGTACTCTAACTTCAGACCATTCCTCGACCCTTTTTGTCTCTAGATTCTAGACTCTTAAGTTAGGGGTGGCATACCCAAGAAAGTATCCTTCAATAGCTTTTGCCCCAAACTTTCCATTAGGATCAATCATTGTGCAAGGAGCTCCAAACGGTTCAAGATATGACAAATCTGGTTTTTGTTTGTGAAGAAGCTCGAAGCAGGTCTTGTTGTGTCTTTTGACTGTAAGGACTCGGTTCAATGTATAACAAGCAGAGGACACAACTTCTATCTAGAAGGGAATCGGCAATTGTGACTCTACCAACATCGTCCTAGCAGTCTTGATCAATGTACGGTTCTTACGCTCAGTGACGCCATTCTGTTGAGGAGTATAAGCCGCACTAAATTCGTGAAGAATACCTTTTGAAGTACAGAACTCCTTCATGGCATGATTTTTAAACTCAGTCCCATTGTCGCTACGAATCCGTTTAACCTTCAAAGTATACAAATTCTCAATCTGAATGATCAAGTTTTTGATAATACCAAAAGTTTCACTCTTGTGAGCCATGAACGCCACCCAAGAAAATCTTGAATAATCATTTGTTGTCACGAGGCAGTATTGATCATTCCGAATGCTTTTATGCTTGACAGGACCGAACAAATCCATGTGCAAATGTTCAAGCGGAACGACCACCGTGTTGATCTTCTTAGTCGGGTGTCGCTTCTTGCTTTGCTTTCCTTTTTGGCATGAAACACAGATGTCTTGAAGATGGAAGTTTTTAAGAGGAACACCATTCACTAATTCATTCGACACCAAATGATTCATTTTGCGTAAATGAATGTGTCCCATCCGTCTTTGCCAAGAGATTGAATCTTTTTCAGTGGCTTTGGTAATAAAATAAGTTGCTTGTGCAGTCGTTGTGATTGCTTGCTTCATATCAAGGACATACAGATCATTTATCCTTGGAGCAGATAAGAGAATCCATTCTTTTGGAATCTTGAAGCCAGGTTTCAGCACATAACATCCATTTGCATCAAAGTGTACTGAAAACTGCTTATCACAGATTTGTGAAACGCTGAGAAGATTGTGATCAAGTTGTTGAACAAAGTTGATCTTGTCGAAACTTACAACCCCGTTGGATACCATTCCTTCTCCCGTAATATATCCGCCTTTATCTCCAGCAAACGCAACATAACCTCCTCTTATAGATTTAACGTCGTAGAGAAGCTTCATGTCGCCAGTCATGTGCCTGGATGCCCCACTATCAACAATCCAGTGACTGCTGAAAGTTCCTTGATGCGTGCGAAGTGTCGTATATTTTAGGTGTATATTTTAAGCCCTTTTTAACACTTATTTTAGCCAAGTTTTAAATTTATAAAACACGATATTTCACTAACACTAAACACACATATGGGCAAGTGCACCCATCGTTGAGTGTAGTATAGCGTTGGTAAGATACCGAGGTCGTCCAAGGACACAAGAGCTTTTAATACCGGTTTATCCTCAACGTCTAACCAAAATAAAAGTTTAAAAAAATGTTTTAAACTAAGAAAATTAAAAACTAACTAAGATGCTGAAAATAAAAATAAAATAAAAACAGATAGACAAGATGAATCACTTGGTTCCGACTCGTATCTAGTATAACCTTTGATTATTTCCGCACTTTTGCACATAATTAAGAGATTATCTTAGTTATTGTAGTAGGCCCCTCTTTTGAAGGTGACGTTACCCTCACCCCAGTAGTTTGAGTCAGCAGGGATACAATCCTAAAGGGGTGGATTATTGGAAGATAATGAATTAAGTTATTAATGCAGTATTGTGGTAGGCCCCGCTTTTGGCGGTGACGTTACCCTCGACTAAGTAGTCTGAGTCAGCAGGGATACAGTCCTAAATAGCCGGGTTATAGTATTAATAGTAGTTAACTTATGAGGGGATCAAAGAGTTTGGACCCCCGCCATCCAATACCGTGAAGTATTGAAGGAGGTCCTACTAAATTTGACCCAGGTCCATTGCAGGACCTCTAAACGCTGAACAATGGCAAGACCTTTACCAAACCGTTCCCTTAACCCCCTACCAGGTAGCCAACATACCTCCATATAGACCGTGGAGATATGAAAGGTGAAAATCCTTTATTTTATATAGACAGTAAAATAATGCCAAGACACCACGGACAAACGATAAGGAAAGATCACCTTCAACATAAGTAACTAGTTATTAAAGTCATTAATACAAAACCAAATAAAAAGTGCAAAAGATTAGAAATAAAAAGTATTATACTAGACACTTTGTCTTCACCAAGTGATGTAAGAGACTTAGGCAAACATGGCCTTGATTGTCAAGAACTCTTACGATCAATCTTGGATCCCGAGACGACTCACACACTCTATGATGGACAATGGATGATGGTGGTGAATGATGGTGTTGTGATGGTGGTGGGTGGTGGGTGGTGGATGAAGTGTGAGAGAGGTGGTGTGCCAAGGGATGAGATGAAATGAATCCAAGCACTCCTATTTATAGGCTGAACAGAGAGCTGGACACGGCCCCGTGCCCGTCTGACACTCTCTCTCCTCATTAATTGTAATTCGCAATTACAATAAATGCGCCTGCTGTACTTTCGACACGCCCCCGTGTCCGCTGAGCACGGCCCGTGGTGGGCAATAGAAGCTTCTATAGGTTTGTCTTTTCTGCTGCTTCTTGGGCACGGCCCCGTGCTGGCTGAGCACGGGGCGTGTTCAGCCTTCTGTTTTCTCTATTTTGCTTTGGAAGGTGCCGTTGAGGGTTCGGGCAATCCACTAATGTTCCTTTTCTTGTATTTATGTTGGATTTAGCTGTCTTTTTGCTTCTTTTGCGTTTTTGAGCTCATTTAATCCTGAAAATACAAAAGGAAGACAAAAACACTCTTTTTCCAATATTAGTACTAAAAAAGGGTTAGTTTTATGCCTCATTTGATGTAATTTATATGTTGCATTTTACACACATCAAATACCCCCACACTTGAACTTTTGCTTGTCCTCAAGCAAAACTCTTTAATATTTGGCTTACACTCCCAAATGGAATAGGTAGAAGAGAAGGTTTTGGGCTTGTCATAGAGTGTCGGGATTTCCAAGATCTTTTTGGGGTTTTATTTTTATTTATTTACACTCCTATTCGTAATGATTTATTTAGAACTGTTCATAAAAGAAATTACTTAATTGGGCATAACATATTTTTTTTTTAAAATTCTATTTATATACAAGTTCACATACCTCGCGGGGAAATCACTCACACTCGGCCGAAGGTGTATTTTTAGTGAATCACTCGAGAGCGGTCCTGGAACTTATTCCTACCATAGGTTTGCCAAAAAATCAATCCTCCTCCTTTTTAACTTTTATACCTTTGTAGATATCAAGAGGACTTTGTGGGTTAAGGGTTGGCTAGGGTTAAAGGTAGGTGATTGGGTTAGTGGTTAGTAAAAAAGCAAAAAGCGTAACAAGTGTCGGTTTTCGTATATATATATATATATATATATTTTTTTTTCAACTTTTTATTTTTAATGAAGCTTTTATTCAAACAAAGTTATTTTTGATTACTTTGTTTGTTTATTTTCTTTTTGCTTCAAAAAAAAATATATATATATATATATTTTTTTTACGAAGAACCGAACTTGTTACTAAAATAAAGGGTAAAAATGAAAAAGGGTTTTGGTGGGTGAAATGGTTTTTTTTTTTTGTTTTTTGTTTTGGGTGATGAAACGAAAAGGTTTAGGCTCAAAGGGGCTAACTAGGGGGATTTTTGGGTAGGTGGTAAAAGAAAAAGAAAAATAATGGTGTAGAAAAAAAAAATGTTAGTCCTAATGCCTCCATCATTTACTTACTCGGGTTTAAGTTGATAAGGACCGGGAATGTATTGTTATGGCAAGTTCTAGAGTCGTAAGAACCAAGCGGCTATTCACACAAGAAACGAAAAATGAGCATTTAGTCAAATGATATGGAATTGTGTGCTCAATAAAGGCTCAAAACTCACTTTTGTGGGAATGGGTTTTTATGTGATCAAGTATATATAATCAAATTTTAAATAAGTTTGTCATGCCTTTTCATAATTTTCTTATGTTGGTTCTTTTTATCACTACGCTATCGGTTGTAAATTTGTAAAAATATAACCTTTTTGAGAGCTTGAATTTCCCGAGTTAAACCTAGACAAGTAAAAAAAAATGAAATTTTTGAAAAAATTTGGGGTGATTAGCGGTTCCAATAGAGTTTTGTGTAAGGCTTGTATTTAGGACTTGCAAAATTCAAGGTTTTAGCATCCCCCCACACTTAAATTACACATTGTCCTCAATGTGTCCCAAAAATAATTTTTTAGGTTGATTAGATGTGTAAAATAGTGTTTAAAAAGCAAAAATTTGTGTTACTGGGCACTGAACACGGCCCCGTGTTATCCGGGCACGTCCCCGTGTTCAAGTGCCAGTAACAAAATTGAAACAAGAGAAACAGAAGTCTGGACACGGGGGCGTGTTGGGTGAACACGGCCCGTGTCCAGTTACCTGTACTGGGCGTTTTCTGCAGGTGGTTCGACACGGGGCCGTGTTGGTTGGGCACGGCCCGTGTTGAACCTTCTGAAAGGGAGAAAATTGTCGGGTTGCCTCGTTCTTGTGCATGGGATCATTTTTCTCGTTCCCCTTTTCATCCTTTACCACCATGAGTGTGTTTTATTCCTTACAAACCATCCAAACATTAAAACCATCATTTCATTTCATCATAGAGAGAACTTACATAATCCTAAATTAAACTAGATAAAAGAAATAACAAACCATGGAGTCCTAGCCTTTACTTTATTTTAATTTAGCAAAATTTCCAAGAAATACTCAATCTTGGTTAAACAAGGCCTTAGTGAACTCCTTCTTCCGAGTGCGGTTCTCCTCAAATGTCGGCGAGCCATTCTTCTATCTCCCTTGGAAGGAGAAAAGAAGGCTCGTTGGCATTAGTTTGAGGAGTTTCAACTTCCACCGGGATCTCTTGTTGGTGTTCCATGGGAGGTTCCGCCGGAAAGTCTTCCCACCCGGCAGGGTTGTTGATTCCGAGAGCCAGGTTCCAATCCTGCTGAGGAAGGACTGGTTCCATTGGAGGTGCTACAAGAATATTTAACCTCTGGTGCAAGAGGTTAATTTCTTGGAAGCTGCTTTCAAGTCCCATCGTAAGATCGTTAATACGGTCGATAAGGACCTCCTCTACTGAAGTCATTTCGTCGAGAGCCTCCCTTAATGCTATCACATAGTGAACAAGTGTAGCTTCAATGGAGGGTCTTCTTCCTCTTCGGTTGTTTGACGAATGCACAGAAGATGTATCGCTGTTTTCACTCGACATCCTACGAAAAATAAACTAAAAATAGCTTATTTAATGAAACAGTAACCGGACACGGCCCCGTGCTCACTGAGCACGGCCCCGTGTCCATCTCTCTGCAGAGTTTTGGAACAAGGAAACTTGTATTTTTAAGTTATTTTCTGAATGTTGTAGGCCCTTTTTGGCTACTAATAACTTAAAACCATGTTTCATAACATGTTTTTACCAAGATTCTTTGAACAAAACTCATTTATCCCTACCATAGAGTTGGAGGAATTCCAAACTTTCAATGGTAGTTCTTGGAGAAAGATGAAGAAGAAGGAAATTACTAAAAGAGGAAGGGACAAGATGGGTTGTTGGAACCTTCTTTTAGACTTACCTAGGATAGTTTGAGAGAAGATTCCTGCAAATCTCTGCCCCAAGTTGGTCCAAATGTGCAGAATTCTTGGCTGCATTTATAGAAAATGACAGCAACCTGGACACGGCCCCGTGTTCAGTGGACACGGCCCCGTGTGCAGGTGGAGTTCTGACACAGTTTGTCCGTATTCTGACGTACTGATCAGAAAGGAATCTTTCGATGGACACGGGGGCGTGTTGGCTGGGCACGGCCCCGTGTCTACGGACTGTTTTATGAAGTTGTCTAGTTTTTTTAAGGAACTTGTTTGTATCGGGTGGTTCCTGACTGGTTGGAACAACCCCAAAGTGCCTAATATACCTTAATTGTCCTAGACTAAGGCGAGAACGCAAGAGGTTGTCGGTGAGGGTAATTCCTATTTTCATTCTAGGTGGACAAGTCCAACCCTTTTCCGGGCTCTTGTTAAAGAAGGTATATGCCGAATCGCTTAGGTCTATGTATGCACCGAACGAAGTCGATGGAGAGTCCTTCACGGCACAATCGACACAGGGAAGACTATCGTCCAAGTCTTTGCTAGGTACGAAGGTATTTTCGGGAGCAACGAGGTTGTCGGAATGCGGTTCCAACATTTCTTCATGGGTATCGTCTTGGGGCGGATTAATAAAATCCTTCCCGAGCTCTTCTATCCATTTCAGAATTAGCTCTTCTAGTTGAAATAATTCGCTAAGGAACATTTCCCCTAGAATATCTGGCTGGGCGCATTCGAGGGAGAAATAGTGCTTATTTTTACTTTCGCCCCTCTTAAGGTTGTGAGAAGATCGTGGGTCCATGTAGTGGGGCCTATAATTTAGGAAGTAGCATTTTACTTCTTCATGTTCGCCACCACATAATTGACACCACGTACCATAAGAGTGCCGAAAGTAAAAATAATTACTATCACTCATGTTTATGTCATAAATTACCAACCGTCGGGATCTAACGGTTCTGTTTTCAGTAACTGAAACTTGGGCACGGGGGCGTGTTGAGTGGACACGGCCCCGTGTTCAGCTTACTGTCTGATGTAAAACAGGATTGCCAGTTCCAATGATTGAGCACGTGGGCGTGTTCAGCGGGCACGGCCCGTGCTGAGCTCTGCAGAAGCTGAAAAACTAAGAAAATCCTAAAAAATAAAAAAAAAGAAAAATAAAAGATGATTAGGCCGTTGATTCCTAACTTTCTTAAAATCCTTGTGTCCCCGGCAACGGCGCCAAAAACTTGATGCGTGCGAAGTGTCGTATATTTTAGGTGTATATTTTAAGCCCTTTTTAACACTTATTTTAGCCAAGTTTTAAATTTATAAAACACGATATTTCACTAACACTAAACACACATATGGGCAAGTGCACCCATCGTTGAGTGTAGTATAGCGTTGGTAAGATACCGAGGTCGTCCAAGGACACAAGAGCTTTTAATACCGGTTTATCCTCAACGTCTAACCAAAATAAAAGTTTAGAAAAATGTTTTAAACTAAGAAAATTAAAAACTAACTAAGATGCTGAAAATAAAAATAAAATAAAAACAGATAGACAAGATGAATCACTTGGTTCCGACTCGTATCTAGTATAACCTTTGATTATTTCCGCACTTTTGCACATAATTAAGATATTATCTTAGTTATTGTAGTAGGCCCCTCTTTTGAAGGTGACGTTACCCTCACCCCAGTAGTTTGAGTCAGCAGGGATACAATCCTAAAGGGGTGGATTATTGGAAGATAATGAATTAAGTTATTAATGCAGTATTGTGGTAGGCCCCGCTTTTGGCGGTGACGTTACCCTCGACTAAGTAGTCTGAGTCAGCAGGGATACAGTCCTAAATAGCCGGGTTATAGTATTAATAGTAGTTAACTTATGAGGGGATCAAAGAGTTTGGACCCCCGCCATCCAATACCGTGAAGTATTGAAGGAGGTCCTACTAAATTTGACCCAGGTCCATTGCAGGACCTCTAAACGCTGAACAATGGCAAGACCTTTACCAAACCGTTCCCTTAACCCCCTACCAGGTAGCCAACATACCTCCATATAGACCGTGGAGATATGAAAGGTGAAAATCCTTTATTTTATATAGACAGTAAAATAATGCCAAGACACCACGGACAAACGATAAGGAAAGATCACCTTCAACATAAGTAACTAGTTATTAAAGTCATTAATACAAAACCAAATAAAAAGTGCAAAAGATTAGAAATAAAAAGTATTATACTAGACACTTTGTCTTCACCAAGTGATGTAAGAGACTTAGGCAAACATGGCCTTGATTGTCAAGAACTCTTACGATCAATCTTGGATCCCGAGACGACTCACACACTCTATGATGGACAATGGATGATGGTGGTGAATGATGGTGTTGTGATGGTGGTGGGTGGTGGGTGGTGGATGAAGTGTGAGAGAGGTGGTGTGCCAAGGGATGAGATGAAATGAATCCAAGCACTCCTATTTATAGGCTGAACAGAGAGCTGGACACGGCCCCGTGCCCGTCTGACACTCTCTCTCCTCATTAATTGTAATTCGCAATTACAATAAATGCGCCTGCTGTACTTTCGACACGCCCCCGTGTCCGCTGAGCACGGCCCGTGGTGGGCAATAGAAGCTTCTATAGGTTTGTCTTTTCTGCTGCTTCTTGGGCACGGCCCCGTGCTGGCTGAGCACGGGGCGTGTTCAGCCTTCTGTTTTCTCTATTTTGCTTTGGAAGGTGCCGTTGAGGGTTCGGGCAATCCACTAATGTTCCTTTTCTTGTATTTATGTTGGATTTAGCTGTCTTTTTGCTTCTTTTGCGTTTTTGAGCTCATTTAATCCTGAAAATACAAAAGGAAGACAAAAACACTCTTTTTCCAATATTAGTACTAAAAAAGGGTTAGTTTTATGCCTCATTTGATGTAATTTATATGTTGCATTTTACACACATCATTCCTCTTGGAACACCCTGCACATGTACTCACATGATTAGTTGGAGATGGGGACCCAAGCCATTGTGGTCTTGGGTCTTCCATTTTCATCGACATAAGTTACTTCAACTTCTTGATGGTTAGGAAATTGTGATGTTCCCCCTGAATCATTAACCGTTTTAGGTTTCCAGGTCTGTTTTGTTTTCCCAGTTTTATTATTTAAAACTTTAACTTCATGATTGTCTGAAGTTTTTGAATTTTCTGGTTTGACAGAAACAAATTGTTTGTTAACCACATCGGTTTTAATTGCTTTTTCAATAACCTTGACTTGTTGGCATTTCTGTTTCCTTTCCCTTTATTTTACAAGACGGGGATCTTGTTTTGAAGAAACAGATCGCTTTCGGTCATTTTGGTCACGGGGATCATCAACTTTGGCTTTTTGTTTATGAAGGTAAGGACAATTCCGAATAATATGTCCAAATGTACCACATGAAAAACATGATCTTCGTTCTATAAACCCTGAAGTATCATGTGATTGTCTTGTTGATGATGAACTTTGTGATCCCGAGGTATTTGGTTTGGAACTGTTTTGTTCATTTCTTTTCAAAATTTTAACTTGATTTACATGATCTATGTTAGATTTATTTTGAAAAGTTTCCAATTTATCCGTTCCCTTCGATTTTACAAAGTTCACCCTTTGGTTCTTGCCTTGGTTCTGTTTCTTTATACCTTGAGTCGGTAAATTACCTTTTGGCTTGGTGTGATTTTGCTGCCTTTTCATTGTCGGTAACTTTTGATTTCCATGTTGTTTTCGAACTTCAGCCTTTGGGATTGAAGGACACTGTGTTACCACAACGTGTGAACCCGACTTTCCCAAAAACATACTTGTTGATTCTTCAAAAGTTTTACTGATTAAAGATTGATTAACATTTTTAATCAGAAAATCTTTGTCAGAATAGATTTTATCATCACCAACAAGAGTGTACAGCAAATTCACACTCTCAGACTCTTGTGAGGAAGTGGACGTGGACCCGGTCAGAACAGTCGTAGCAGGTTTTGCGGGAGGATCACATAGAATATGATTCTCGAGAGGTATGTCCTCTTCTTTGATTACCGCATCTGACTGTGCTGAGTCAGTACCATTGGATTCATCATCTGAAGAATCAACATCCTCAACAATGACCTGAGGCTCCTGATTCTGTTCAGCAGTTACAAATGTATCTGCTGACACATCCGAATCTGATGATACTTCCTGTTTGTATCCAAGTCCAGTTGTAAACTCCTCAAAGTTTAAAGGAACCGATGGCGCAAAATGAGTTCTATTTTCCTCATCAGGCATTGCGTCATAATTGTGTCTAACCGGTGGTGGACAATTTTTTATATCCAATGCATATGACATCCTTTTTCTTTTTCTGAACATCGATGATGTGATCCAGCACATAACTAGAGCTTAAATAACTATTTAGCTTAAGATGGATCGCCTCACTTTCAGATTTAACACAAGCCATTTCTTTTTGCATTATCTCGAGCCTATTGATGTAACAGTTAATGGTTGTTTGTTTTCTTGAAACCATTTTCGTTAGCTCGGATTTGTTTTCCCTTAATGTCTCAATCATTGTTTTATACTCATTTTCATGGTTTATATGAAACATGTTGGCTTCTGTGCATTTAGAAAGATCCACGATCAATTTCTGATTATGGATAAATGTCACATCATACTTACTTAGCAAATCATCATATTTGCTTTGCAAGTCTGACAACTTATCACCTAAGTCGGCACAATTACTACTTAAATCAGCACATTTATCACATTTAACTACAGTTGGTTCATCGACACATACCTGACTTGATGAACTGCCAACATTAGCCATGAAGGTTGAATGAAGAGAAGAAGAAGAATAAGCAGCTTGATCCACCAGAATCGATCTTCTATCATTTCCTGCTGCAGTTTCTTCCAATAATATCGATGTCGGAATCGACTGTCACCCCCGATAAATGGTCATCGCCTGACGTTGAGGTTTCCTCATCTGAACTCCTAGAATAGCCAGAACTTTCTTCATCTGAAGATTCACCACCACTGGCGGAAGATTCTCCACCACTGGCGTGATTCAAATCCTTAGCAACTTCAGCAAAACAAGTTGCTCCTCCCTGATCACCAATGCCTAATTGCATTGACCAGTCACAACCCTCATCCACTTGTACCACAAGAGCTTGATTGTTGTTGTTTGATGGTCCTGCTGCTTGATTGTTTACAGGTATCAAGGTGCGTTCATCATTCCTATTTTGATGTTGATTCTGCTGGTTGCCTTGACTTCTGAAAGGGTTTTGGTTCCCATGCTGAGCTGGCTTCGTGCATTCCCTTTTGAAGTGACCACGTTCACCACAATTAAAACACTTGACTGATTGTTTATTGAATCCGTACTTGGTGTCTTTCTTGCTTTCCAAGCTGGTTCGACCAGTCCTTTCCATGAAGTCCTTTGCTCGCCTTACAGCACTGGCGAAAGCCCATTTGATGTCCATCATATCCATTTCCTCCTTATCAATCTGTTGATAGTCTTCTTGTGTCAGATTGATGTTACCGATCTGACCTGCTATCAACCCACAGTATGCGCTTACCAATGTGTTTAATAGCTCCATGTGATCCTTAGCTACTTCAACACTAACTTTGGAGAAACTTGACGTGTCTAGCCGAACTGTAGATGGTTGACCAGCAGATGACGTGCTTCCATAACAAGCTTGCTGTTGAACAGGTTGTGGATTTCCGTACATATCTATTGTTCCAGTAGATCGATAGCTTTGCTGTTGAGGAACTGATTGTACTGGTTGTATTGGATTTCCATACAGGTCTGTTGTTCTTTGCGGTTGGGCAGCTATCTGTATCGGATTTCCATACAAGTCTGTGCTTGTGACAAATGTTGTTTGTAGCGGAGCATGTGGAGCGGGTTTTGTAGCTGTGCTAGAACCTCCACAGTTACCATAATACATATCCGGATTCTATTGCACAAGAATTCTTTTTGCCTTCCGGATTTCTTCTTGATCTTTGTTCTCCAAGAGCTGAACGAAATCATTGATGTTTTTCGTAGCCAAAGTGCCATTGTATTTCAAGATTTCTAAGAAACCATTCCATTGAAGTGGCAGCGCATCGGCAAACTTTGTGACAACCTCTGCTGGAGTTGTTGCTACCCCATAATTATTTAATTCAGTCAACAAGTGATAAAATCGACTTGTCAAATCTCCCAACGACTCCTTTTCCATGCTCATGAAGCCATCAAACTCTTTCTTGAGTAAATCATGTCGCAATTTGCGTGGCGCGTCATTTCCTACACATCTTGTCTTTAATGCGTCCCATAAACGCTTTGTTGTCTTGAAGCTTACAAACTGATGATAGATATCTTTGTTTAGCGCTTGAGTTAGAATAGAAAAGGCCTTCTTTTCTAAATCATAAATTTTCTTCTCATCTGGAGTGAGATCTGCAAATGACGCGGCAGTTGAAGTGGCGACATCAAGTGCTTGATCGAAGTCTGTAATGAATCGTAACCATAACTCCGTGTTTTGCCCAAGAATATACGTATGGAATCTGTCTTCCCATCCAGGATATTCATTCATGTGCATTAGCTTCGGTGGACGATTATTGCTTCCGGTTTCATTTTCGCTTAAAAGTATACTTTGAATACTTTGAGTTTGATTTGAAACGAACGCCCATTGACCAGTCGAAATTTGATTCGCTTGTGATGAAATAGACGAAGATGCGGGTGCTGGAGATTCGGCCCATGACGGCGACAAACCCGTGCTTCTATACTTGCTCTCCGTATTGGATGGAATACCCCACCAATTCAATCTGAACTCATTATGGATATGTAAAAATGAATACCTGCTTAAATCACTTAAACCAAACCGTTAAAATAACTTTTGAAAGTTCTGTTAAAAATTGACAAGAGTGATCCACGAAAAACTTGGTTCTTGGCGAAAGACCTTGACTGACGAAAAAAGGTTTTTCGTAAAGAACAAAGTGACGAAAAATGTGGTTTTTCGTCTAGACCAAATGTGATGAAAAATGGGTTTTTCGTCAAACCAATTTTGAGGAAAAACTTAGAGTTTTTCGTTGACTATTGTGTACCAACACAAAGATATTTTCAAATAAATTTTTAGTCTTATCTTTCTGACACAAAGACACTTCTTTTGACAAACACACCTTACCCACACCTTACCCTAAGCACTGTATTCACCTACTTTCGAACATCAACCATCATATGTTTACCAACTTGTACAAACAAATAATATTATAATAATTTCCAACAATAATTCAGTCAAACACAATGCAGATTTAACTCAAAAACCCAGAAATTTTGAATGTCTTGAAGAACAATATGATGAACACGATGAGTTTTTGAAGTTACCGGCCACAGGAAAAGTTTCCGAACACAAATTTTGCAAGAAACTTCACTAAAAACCTTAACACACCATACATAAATGAGTTCTAAACAAGGTTTTCTTATGAACTAACAGCAAAATACCAAGATTTTCGAAGTTATAAACTGATTTTTTCCAGAAACTATGATCCTCAAAACACAAGAAAAACACTCGGTTTTAACAAGGAAGAGAGCCTTGGCTCTGATACCACTTGTAGGTCCAACTAGCGGAGTATCTAGTCGCCTAATCCTTGTATACGAACCAACCCGGTTGTGCGGAATCCAACCGGGAAAGCAAACCGAGATAAGAACACGAAACAGAAAGATTCAACGTTTGAATATCGACTATATTAATCACCAGAATGTTTGTTTACAAAGGATTACACAAAGTTATACTCTCACAAACTATCTCTGGTTCTCTCGTGTCTCACAGTTGTGTCTCTTGACTCTGTTGCACTTCAGTTGCTGTTTATATAACCAGAGCAGATCGACGAAACATATGCAGTCGACGAATAACTCCGGCGAAAAACTAAGAGTGACGAAACAAGGGGTCTTTCGTCACACCCTTATATTCGACGAAACATGTGTTTCTTCAACAGGATTTTCGTCAAACAGCAGGTCCAGGACTTTCGTCATGAAGGCTTGGCTGGGTTTTTCGTCATCATGCAGGAAGCTGGGTGTTTCGTCCCAGACAGCAGCAACTGATATGATATGCAACATGTAGATCAGCAACTTTCATCGAGACTTGATGGAGGAAATCAAGTCTTGTAGCGATGTCGAACCGAACGGGCCGCGTCCACATATAATATGTATCAACAAACAATATATTCATCTTGTCAATCGGTGATGATTAGTGATGGATTCAAGAATAATAATATGATAAACATAGGAGTTTAATTAGTTAAATATGATAAACATAGGAGTTTAATTAGTTAAATATGATAAACATAGGAGTTTAATTAGTTAAAGATAAATTTGTATAAGGCAATTAGGGAGATGCCTTTGTTTGCTTGTCAACTTAAAAAGAGAATCTCACCCACAATATTAAAGTTGGTTAAACATGCGTGCACCCTATGCAAATTGTAAGGTCTTTATCTATATGAATGGGCTTGCAACCATCAATGAAGAAGAGGTTATGATCGAGAAAAATTGGTGTTGGTTAAGCCGTCAACCCCAAGCTACTTATATTTTGAAAGACCATTTTGCATGCTTCTAATTTATTTCCAAATTTCACAATTACTATAAAGCATGTTTTATTTTTGTGTACTTTCGATATTTTTTAATCGGTTTTGTTTTTTCATAAATATGAAGTTTACGTTAGAATGAGTTGTGCTACAAATCACCAAAAAAGTTAATATCTATTGGGATGTTAATATGTTATCCTTTGTGTGTGAACCAAAAATCTTGTATATGAATCGCCTACTTTCATATCATCGAGTCAAATAAGAGGTTTTTCTTGTACCTACACGATTGGCAAGGGACGGACCTAACTGAGGGCTTTGTGGGCGGGCGCCCCCTAAAAAAATCTTTTTAGTGTATTTTATAGGTTAAAATCCGATCACACCCCTTTAAAGTTTGGTTGAACCTCTCGTTCACTCATTCATAAAATAATTTCATGATCCGCCGCTGAGTATTTATAACAAATTGTGAATTAATTGTCTAAAATGGCTTAAAACGAGTTGTTCATGAAATTCAACATGATCCATAAAGAACGTGTAAGGTGAAATAAGCTCAGTCTCATTTCTTCTATGATCTTGAAGTTTGAGTTCGTCTCGTTTCCTATTTAAACTATTTTTATTTATATATAGTTATTTTATATAATTATAGATAAGTATATGAAAAAAAACAAAGAAAATATTTTTATTGTGATTATATAATTTAATATCAGTATTTTTTTTGAACGACCTAATTATCTTAATCAACCTCGTTAGGCATGAACTTGTTTATTAAACAAACTTCGACTTGAGTTTGAACACATCTCAAAATTATTTTAGTTTGTCATGGTTTAACCTTTTTATTAATAATAATGTGCTTGCTCCTACTGTGTTACATCAATAATCCTAAATTATTCTTTTTTTGCTGATCATGAGTTGAGATAAGGATAAATTCCTTTATATTAAATTTAGGAGGAAAAATAAAAGATAAACATTCAGAAATAGCTCATGGATATATACATATCTAGGGAAAAGATCAAATAGGAAGTTTATTTTGCTTAGGAAGTGTAGGAAGCAATAGAATTAGGACATGTGGCAACATTTAAAATAAAGAGGAAGGGTATTTTAGTCAATCCAACCATTTCTTCTTCCTTTTCAAAACCCAGTAACTTCAAAACCCACCATTTTCAAAACCCACCATCTTCAACCATTTCTTCACTTTCTATCTCAATAATCACTACATTATAGTGCGATTTTCATCACAAATCAATGATTCAAACACCCGATCAACGTGTTTCTTCAGCTTTTTTGAAGAAAACCCAGTTTAATTTCATAAAAAATCTTGTTTTTTCCAGTGATTTTGGAGATAATCACTCGATTCGTTCGATTCGAGCGCTGATAAGTGTTTCTATCATTCAAACTTCGTCAATTGTTGAAGAAATCACTTCGATCCATGTAAGAAATTCTTTAATTTCATTTTTACGATCTGGGTTTTTGATTTAGTCATTGCGTTTTACGATCTTGGCGGGGGTTCGGGGGCAGCGCCCCTGGTAGCGGGGTCCCAGGGGCGGCAGCCCCTGGCGGGGTCCAAGGGGCAGAGCCCCTGGCTGGGGTTGATTTTCTGTAAATTGTCTCTGGAAAACTGCATTCGTAGACAGTGTTTCTGGTTCTGTAAACAACAAGTTCTGGTCATTGCGTTTTAGTGAGATTCTGGTTCTGTGAACAACAGTTTCTGGTTCTGTGAACAACAGTTTCTGGTCATTGCGTTTTAGACAGTTTCTGGTTCTGTGAACAACAGTTTCTGGTCATTGCGTTTTAGAAATAAAACATTTTTGAAGTGTTTTTACTCATTGCTTTTTAGGTAAACACATTTTTATGTGTATTCAGTTCATTGCGCTTTAGAGAGAACAGTTTCTTTTGTGTTTTTAGGCCATTGCGTTTTAGAAATAAGACATTTTTATGTGTTTTCTAGGCATTGCGTTTTAGAAATAAGACATTTTTAAGTGTTTTCTGGCCATTGCGTTTTAGAAATAAGACATTTTTAAGTGTTTTCTGGCCATTGCGTTTTAGAAATAAGACATTTTTAAGTGTTTTGGGTGCATTGCGTTTTAGGTAAAACACATTCAGTCCATTGCGTTTTAGAAATAAGACATTTATTTGTGTTTTCTGGTCATTGCGTTTTAGAAATAAGACATTTCTTTGTGTTTTTGGTGCGTTGCGTTTTAGAGAAAGTCATTTTTTTTAGTTTTTTTTCATTGCGTTTTACGCGACTGGGTTTTCTCCATTGCGTTTTACGCAACTGGGTTTTCAAATTTTTTTTTCGAAAATATAGCAATAATATACTCGTTTTAAAGATAAAAAAACGCTCGTTTTTTGGTGCAATTTTTATAAAAAAATAATGTCGTATGAAAAATTTATTAACGTTTAAAAATGGGGGGAATTGGAGGAGAGGGAAACTATTGTGCTGGATTGACTAGAATGCCCCTAACAAACCCACGCGCCTCTTTTTTTTTGCTTCAATTTCATTCATTTAACTAGTTTAAGAACCCGCGAGGTTCGCGGGTGGCTTAACACAAACATATAATATATACTGACATCGAAGCCCATGTAGATCATCATTTTTGTTCTAGGCCATTCCAAACTTAGGCTTCACGTCTTAACGACGATTAATCACATAAATGACCATCTTAACGACTCTATATTGAGTTTCTTCCTTCATACCAGTACCCTTGATTATAACTTTTCTGCTGCTGGAATTAGAGGTGGATAATGATCATCTGATGAAAATGTAATAGCCAACACGAATGTCTTCCCCTCTTAACTCATCTCTAATGCTAATTTAAAGAACAATTTAAGTACAACTTAGATAAATATATAAAGCCATTTTAAAGAAAATAAAACCTTCATTTCAACTTAGATAATGGATAATTCCAAAGCGCCCATGATGCCTCAATCAAATCCATAATAGTTCCATCATAAGAATCCATTCATTTTCATTTTTTTAAACTACTTCATGAGATTTCATAGAAAAGTTCATATGAAATTCATAGTTTAACTAAACTCCCATTGGTACGTTCCAAATGAACATTTTAAAAAATTCTTAAAAAAACTTGGTTTTAATAACTTTGCATGTACCATGGTACGCGAAAATTTTGGTAAAAATATAGCATATAGGAATATAACAATGGTCATACCATATTTTAAATAGTAAAAATGTGCTTGCTCTCTAACCCAATATTTGTTCCAGCCACTGCAACATCATGTTTGGCTGCAAGTGCAGGTGCATTCATATATCATGTTTTGACCTGGCACATAGAGAGTAGCATATGTCTCATATTATAACTATATCTTTAAAGAAATTACCAAAATACCGCTAGTGTATTAAAATCATTTTGTCTATGGTGTAGTTATGTGTGTGTTTTAAAACGACATACCTCAAGAACAAATGACTTCTCATGTAAGCATGCTTTGAACACTTTCCCATTTCTTGTTTTCCATATACTCGACATCGTTAAAGCATAGACTACATGAATCAATCTTCTTCGAGCCGCTGAAAAATCCAAGTCGTTTATACTCATTTTTTTCACAAATTGTATCACTGTTTTGGCCCAAGGGTATATTCAACAAACTTTTTATGTGATGCCATACTCCTTCCGCAAACCTGCTGGTAATTAATAGATAACCCGCCCTTGCAAAAGACGCATTATACATTTTGCATATGTCCTCTGTTCGACAACATCGCCACTGTTGGAATCCTTCCCTCCACTGCTAAAGTATAAACTAAATCAGTTAAAGGCATTAGAACAGGCTAATACGAATCACAACACGAAAATAAATTACCAAAACAATGCCAAAATCAAGTAGACGTCTATATATACTATTATACGAAGATTTAATGAAAAATGGTTACATGAAAACGATTAAAACCCGTGTGGTACACGGGGTTGTGTAACATGAAAAACTAAAATAGAAAGTTATAAAAAATAAATACATATCATAATTGCAAATTCTTTATTATAATTACATATCATATTTACTATCACAACTAAGAAATCTATAGATACAAATACAAATTACAAATCTCTAAAAACTTCTTTATATACAACATTTTGTGAAAGTACGCCAATTCCAGATCCTATCTATATAAAGGTGAAGTTAAACAATGATCCCTAAAATCTTGGTTTTTTTTTTTTAATTCAAACTGTTTACATATTTCCTGGAATCAGTTAGTTTATCCCTATAGTTTGAATTTTTAAGTAACCCATGTACGTACAATTTATAAATAACCCATGTACGTACAATTTATATATCTCTACCATAATATGGTAAAATTGTGTTTACTGAATTTTGGTTTTAGAAAACATATAAATTTAGTGCCACGCATGACGTGATAAGAAAATCACAGTTGTGTAGCTACTTGACTATTAAATATAGTAAAATATAACCTCGACACTACAGCCTCATTTTCCACAGGATTCATAGAGCACGTTGAGTAAACCATTCTTCCACCACTTCTAAGCAATGTCAAACCTGTAATAAAAATAAGTTAATTGTTGTAACTTTATAATGGTGTGCCTGCAATAGGTGTGACAACAAAAGAACCCATCATTAAAACTTATTTGAGAGGTACAGTTTTTCAAAGCATGACTGTAGAACGTTAAGGAAAATGGAACAACGTTGGACAGTTGCAATCAAATTAAACAATGGTTAACCATTAGTGAAATTCATGAGAGAAAAATTATTGAAAGTTAGCACAAAATGGCACTCACCTTCATCTATTTTGAACCTAAATGACACCTCATCATACCCTTTCTTCAAAAATGTAGTTCCATCTTGGAGTTTCGCGATCAATTTAGCTAAACAAAACAAAGAAAGCATCCATACGATAATTAGTTTTTGTAAAATATAATAATACCAAAAATCCATACCCTCTTTAAAACAAACGGTCAGATGTGTATACTAACTCTCTTAAAATAGATCCTAACCCTCGATGGCCGATAACTCTAGGATGTCTGGGTCCGCTAATGCCGCATTTGGATACACAGAAAAGTACCGTATTTGATCCCAACACACACCTAATGGTTAACCATTAGTGAAACTCATGAGAGGCTTTTTTTGATGAATAAGAAGATTGCATCGTTGTACATCAACATCGTTTGTTACAACCTACAAAACAGAATTATTACGTATTACATAAACTAAATGTACTAAAGATCAATCATCAGAGAGAAAAACATAACCATTCCACATAAACAGAATTTTTTGTCGCTTTCCCCATTTAAATAAAGGGTATAATCGTCATTTTGTACCATAAAATATTTTAATTAAAGGAAGAAAACGACAAAAAAGGGTGAAGTTAACAGAAAATTCTAACCCGGTTTGACAATGGGATAAAAATGGCAAAAAAAATGAAACCTCAGTTACCTAGATACAAAAAAAAAATCATTTTTTGAACTGAAGTGGCAAAAGTTACCTAAACTCATGAACCATTTTGCCATTTTACTCAAAGTGTGTGTGTGGGGGGGGGGGGGGTGTAAAACCATGTTACCAACGTGTTGCAGGGAGGGTGTAAAACCATACTAAGTAGCAACCAAGTGACGATTAAAACTGGGATAAAGTGAAAATGAAAACACGAATTTCTAACATCAAGTGGCTCACATGACGTAACATGTAGACGAAGTTAAATTTATACCGACTCGTATTAGAAAGTCGAGGGGAAAAAAGAAACTTGAGGGACCACGTGTGAGCACCAAACACCATGCTAAATAACAACCGGACGATGACCAAATTTGAAAAAAAAAGAGCATAAAACAAAACTAAAAAAAAAAAAAAAAAAACTCATTTAACTTTTTTGGCGGTATAATAAAAACCATAATTTTATTACAAAACAAAAAACCTTCAAGTTTATTACGAAGAAAAACACACAAAAGACAAAACTACAAAAATTAAAAAAAAAACAAAAATCACTATTCATCATATAGATAATTTGAAGCTAATCGATTACGATC
Organism: Helianthus tuberosus; assembly: GCA_030545235.1. Lineage (NCBI taxonomy): Eukaryota > Viridiplantae > Streptophyta > Magnoliopsida > Asterales > Asteraceae > Helianthus > Helianthus tuberosus. The sequence continues at coordinate 2,738,978 of JARYGA010046105.1, forward strand.
TTGTTAAATGCACTAAATGTATTACTCTCACTGTTTATAAATATAAAAAAAAAATCAAATGCTTCAATTTCAGAACAAAATTAGTTGGTTAACTAAATTGATTAAAAAAATTGTGGCAAGTTTAAAATCCAAATTTGTATTTCAGTTACAACACAACTGATGTATGCAAGCTTAAGAGGTGAAACAGTACCGTTCTGGTTGGAATTTGGGGAAAATTACGACAGAAACTCAAATAATAATAATAATCAGTAGTTATTAACATAGTAGATGATCAGAAACCAGAGATTGTAATACATAAATGATGCTAATTAGGTTGTGGAGTTACCTGCTGAGTTTGTTGGTGTGATTGCTCATCAAGACCGAATAGAAGGAATTAGGATTTCAAAGAAAAGGTGCCATCAATCAAGTAGTGAAAACCACCTACTGGTCCAATGGTAGTACTGGTTGGTAAGTAAGCCAATTAAAGTCAACATCGTTCGTTACAACCTACAAAACAGAATTATTACGTATTACATAAACTAAATGTACTAAAGATCAATCATCAGAGAGAAAAACATAACCATTCCACTTGGTAAAGATCCCACTTCCGGTGCCTGGTGTATCATTTCAAGTAGTTGAAACATTTTTGAGCCTGGAGCTGCACACACTGTACATAAAAAAATCAAACATTTAACACAACTTCAATCGAAAAAAGCCTGTATGCTTCAAGCAAAAACAGGTCTTATTTTACACAAAACAAAACCTAATCTCCAAAACAACAAATAAGAGTAAACGATTAAAATCACGAGTAATATCGATGTAAATAAGAGTAAACTTACCTAGATTTGCCTCGACTGGTTCCAATTTAGGGTTTCAATAATCACTTTGATGAGAATCGCCTAGTATAGATGTAGAGTTTGTGAAAGGAATTAGAGATAGATGGAATATGAATCTGAGTATAAGATGAATCAGAGATATAGATATTTGAGGCCTTGCTGAGAATTAGGGTTTGTTAAAGATAAATCTGAGTATACGACAGAGACGATTAAGAACATCACGACCACCGTTCTGTTAACATGAAGATATATTCAAAACCTAACTGAAATTAAATCACATTGACATGTTAAAAAAAACCTGAAAATTGGCAAATGCACAACTCACTACATCCATTTGCGACTACGAACAACAAATCAGAAATCAAAAATTTTGAACGGCTTTCTTAATACAGATGTCGGATAAACATAAAAACTGTAATAACATTATGGTATACAACTACTGATATTCAAAAACTAATACACTTAGGGTTTATAATTTTTAGAATAAACCCCAAAATCGGGATTATGGTACAACAAAAACTACAAAATAGATGAAATCTAAAAACATACACACAAATCTCATCTAACATATGAAACTACACGATTAATTAAACAATAATATGGATACTTGATAGAAAATTACCGAGATGAAGAAGCAACAGATGAAACCAACGCGGCTGAGGATTGATTGAGAGATGAATTGCCAAAGTGAAATAGAATTAGACCTAGGATTTTTGATATAAAAGGAAACTGATTTGTGTTTATGGAAAGTGGAAACACCCATATGATAGAACGTCGTGTGAGAGAGAGAAAGGAGATAGCGGATGTGTATTGTGTTTTGCCGCTCAAACGAAAATAATAAGAAGCGTAAGAATGCCACGTGGCAATAATAGGTTTTAGAAAATGCCAAGTGGCACTAAGTTGTTTTGTTTTAATATAGATAATAGATCTTAGCTATTGATTAACTAAATGGATGGTCAAGATCACTTCCTAGCCTTCCTAGCAAAATAAACTTCCTATTGTATCTCCACCCTACATATCTATCTATTTTTGGAACAAAATGATAAAGTGATCAACTGATATCATTATCAATTCACCATCTCAAACATCTCATTAACCAACTCACCATCTTTTCCAAGAATAAACAATCTATGAATACAAGTTTTGGTTTGCTCATGAACAAAAACATCAAAAAACAGAAACCGATCAATACTCAATTTTTTTATCACTACGGATCAATTTTTGTATAAGGGACAACTGTCTAGCGGTACTATTGTGTTGGATAAGGCTTTACCTTTTCAAGTGGTGAAGATTTAATCCTCATAGTGGACAAAAAAATGCAATTTAATTATAGAACTAAAGAGAGTGTGAGGTGCTGTTCTAAAAATACGTAAATTCAAAGACAACCAGTTTTTGTCAAATGCCTTTTAAATTAATAAAATAATATTATATTAATTTCAAGAAGGATTTAGAATTTGCCTAAGCTATTTTCCGGATGGAAAAGAAAGTCATAGCTAATAACAAACTTAAGGTTGAAAAGGGTGCAATCTCAATTCCAACTCAACTAAAGATTTGATGACGTGAATTGTATCCTAAAGAGAAACGATGTTACGATTTTCCATTCATGGTAATCATCACCCATCCAACTACCTCAAACTTTTTGTGTTTTTCTAATTCATATATAAATGTCTTTTTTTATAGTTTTTCTTATGAATAAATTTGTAAAATGGGAGATGAGTTTTGCTTTGAATTAAAAAAAATTAACGTTTAGTGGGCATTAATATTGAAGTGGTGCAATGTGAATTGCAAAATAATATTTCCTTGTTTCTTCTTTTTTTGGATTGAACTTGATGGAAGACGTGTGCTGACGTCATATATGATTGTCACTATTGTTTTCGTTTAGTGGTTTATAAAACCCGAGCTTGAATTTAACTCCTACGAGAGTCCTGGTTTCATGTTTGATACCTTGTGTATTCCAAGTTGGATTTATAAGGGTGTTTATCTAGACAACTTAAGCGAACTTCGAATTGGTAGTGGATAGGAGATGTTGGTTAAACAGATTACATTGTCTTAGCATAAATGATGTGTTTAAGACCACATACGCAACATATTCTATCAGAATCATGCAGTTAAGCATGCTGGTTTGAGAGTACTATGGGAATAAGCAACCTCCTAAAACTCCCCGTGATGTCACCAAGAACAAAACCTAAGCCAAATGAGCAAAGCAGATATGTGCCTTGGAGATATTGCAATATGGATACTTGCATGTCGTTCGTGATAGTGGGGAAACCTCATCAACGACGTGTGTACCTTAGGATGTGTGTGTGAGTGGGTGGGTGCGATTGAGGGGGGGGGGTAACACATTAGATGAGTCTCATAGTGACCATAAAACGTTAAATAGTCTGCACCAACTTACACGACATGACACTTGGCACGTTTGGGGCCACGTTTATCCCATCAAACTTCCACAGCTAAGCATGTAGGTGTGACAATAGTACAAGGACATGTGACCTATTAGGAAGATTTCATAGGGTCGTCACTCATCACCAACAAAATGTGAACTAGTTGGGCAACGTATACAATATTATGGTTGCGATGAGGATGTTACAATAACACGCGATAAAAACAAAGAATTATGACATTTACTTATACTTAAAACTATGCCAACTAAAAATTGCTGTTCATAAACAAAATAATACTACATGGTTTTACTTTTTTTAAAACTCCTAACAAACATGTTCCAAGTCCAATGAACATGTTATTGTTATGTTGGGTTTAATTTTAGACGAAATTTACTAGTAGATAAACCCTTTAACATTTGTATAATATGCTTAATTAAGACTCTAAGAACTTATTTAAAACTTGTCTAACCGTCAAGCCGGTAACTAGTTCAATTGTCCCTTGTCAAAACCCTACCAGCCCAACTAGTGACATTTTAACTCATACAAATTGAATGAGAAAGGATCTGATTCCTGGTTCACCGATCTAGCTGCACACCAATGTTTTAAAATCCGGTTTTTATATCGCACCAGATTGAGCTCAGAAACAGTTTAACCCAGTGTATCGGGCGATTTAACCGAGTGTATCGTATGGTTTAACCGGTTCTAATGCACGGTTCAACCGGTACTACCAGCCGATTTGAACCCGTTTTTAAAACATTAACGCACACTTCGGTTTTTGTAAATCGGTCTTGTGAATCAAGCTTGTAGGTTTATACTTTATAGGAAAAAAAGTTGTTGTCAAAATAAAGTAAATAATTTGATGTGGGTTTTGTACGGTTTAACTCCTTGTATAGGTCCTTCCTTGACTAACATTTGGAATTTTTTTTATAACAACTTAAAACCATAAAAAAGAAATTAAATAAAGAGAGAGACATGAACTTACACATTTTATAATAAACGCCGATGATCTTTAGATCAAGTGGTGGAATGCTTGCATTTCTCTTGAGAGATGCAGGTTCGACTTCCACTTGGTGCAGAGTGAGGCACTGGTGGGCAATGATATAAGACCCAAGGAAACCTGGGTTGGATCGTTGAGCCAAACGAGTTTTACTGGTAATTTCACCGTCATGCCTACGGGCGAGTGGGTTACTGGGTTTTCCCCGGAATTGGTGGTGGACTCGGTTACTCTCGGAGTACTCCGTTTGTCCAATGGATACCCCGAGAGTGCTCGGGATTGATTCTGTTTGCTGTTAAAAAAAACACATTTTATAATAATAAAATGTTTTTCAAAACAATAATAATATTTTGTCAAAGGGGAGAAGAAGATTGAGTCTTGTTTACGCAAAACACACACACTTTTCGGTCACCTTCTTCTCTACATCCACACGCACACATCTTCTCCTTCTTCATTATCATCTTAACACAATCCTTAACTCTTGAGGAAGTGGTTGTACAATATTTGATGAGGAAAAATTATATTGGGATATGGAAAAACTTAATTTTTTAAAAGATGGTGTTTTAAGGTTGCCTCCTGGTTTTAGATTTCATCCAACAGATGAGGAAGTGGTTGTACAATATTTGATGCGCAAAGTACAATCTTTTCCTTTGCCTGCTCCTATTATTCCTCAAGTTGATGTTTGCAAGTCTGATCCTTGGGAGTTACCAGGTAATGTTCTTGTTGTTCACATTTGTACGTTGTGAGTGATATTATATATATAGGTTTGATTGTGTTTTAGATATATGTGAATATGATTGTATTATTATTTTTCTTTATTTTGCTTTCATGATTATTATTTGGTTATGTATTTACTTTCCAATATTATCTAGCTATACTCTGTTTATACACATGACCAGTGGCTGGCTATACTGGTCAAGCCGTTTGTTAGCTACTAGAGATGTTTTTGCTAAATGCTCGAATATGGTCGAATTTAAACGAGCTCAAGCCTAAAAATAAGCTTTTTTGAATAAACCAACAGAGTCCGAGCTTCATTTATCGAGCTCGCTATCGAGCTTAAACGAGTCTGATATTTATATAGTTTTATAATAATACTGTTGCTTATAAATTTATGATAAAAGTCACTGAATAGCATATATTATGTTATATATAAAAATTATTAGTAAAATATAGAGTAAATTGTCATTTTAGTCTCTGAGTTTTGACCAAAAATGACACTTTAGTCAAAATAATTTTTTTCCTCCTTTGCGTCTCTTACGTTTGCTTATACATTTATGATAAAAATAACTGAATAACATATATTATGTTATATATAAAAGTTATTAGTAAAATATATACAAAATAGTTGTATAAATACATACAAAGTAATTAATAAAAAATAAATGAGCCAAGTTGTTGTCCAGCTTAAGCTTAAATAACTACTAAAGAGCCGAGCTCGAGCTCAAGTAAATTAAATTAGTCGAGTTTTAGCGTAAGTTAGCTCAGGCTAGGCTCGTTTAGACCGCGAGTCGTTGAGGTTGTTCGATTATTAATATATATTCTTCTTAATTTCAATCATATTCATTGTATTAAGCCTTTTTTGTGTTGTATACTCAATTTAGGTGACTGCGAGCAAGAAAGGTTTTTTTTCAGCACAAAAGAAGTCAAATACCCGAATGGGAACCGATTGAATCGGGCTACTTTATCCGGGTATTGGAAAGCAACCGGATTAGATAAAAAGATTGTTTCTTCAGAGAACAATCAAGTTGTGGGCATGAAGAAAACACTCGTATTTTACAAAGGAAAACCCCCACACGGGTCACGAACCGATTGGATCATGCACGAGTACAGACTCGCAACCCCTCAACCCAAGAACCCGACTCAGGTTTCTTTCGGATTGATACAGTTTTGATTCGAATACACAAACACGTTTAGCTAACAATTTGTTTTTGTTGTCTCAGGGTATGAAAAATTGGGTTATTTGCAAAATTTTCTTGAAGAAAAGAGGAAGTAAAGTTAGCAAGTACAATGAAGAGACAATTGGGATAATTAGCGATTGTAAATCGGTAAAATCAAAACTTGTTTTCTACGATTTCATGTCTGCTAGTAAGAAGAGAAGAACTGATTTAGATTCGACATCGGTTTCATCATCTTCGGGTTCAAGCCGGATCACGGATGATGCCGGTTCTTGTGATGAGCATGAAGAGAATAGCCATAACCAGGATGATGTTGAGAATTTAAGGAAACAATCGTCATAAATTAATATTCTTTTTTTAAAGGTATCCTAAGTCTAATTTAATTTGGTAATGGGTTATTATTATTTATTTGCCTTTAGTTTTCAAGATTCTCATGAAAATGATCCAATTTTTAGATGAGATAAAAGAATGAAATGTTATCAATGGATATTTTCTTTCAGTTTCATCCTTGAAACCTCAGCAAGTAGTGATGATTTACATACTTCAGTTTCATCCTTGAAACATAAGGTTGCGTCACTATCTTTAACTTTAATTAATATAATGATTTTGATTCTGACTTTTTAATTCATAATAATCATTTTGAAATTGTTAATCCAAACAAGCCTAACGCAGCTAGAGGACAAAGATTCTTTACTGGTTTGAAATATATGGGTGTATAGGGAAAAAGAACGAAGATACATGTCTGTATAACTCCAAAAAAATGTCCCTGTTAACTCTTCTGGTAATTTAGTTTTTATTTTATACTTTTAAGCGTAATTAAGTTTAAGTAATCATATAAGTCGACCAATTTTGAAACTAGCACCCTTAAATGCTATATATAACTCGGAGTTATTTCATCCTCACCCAAGTATATACTTGGTTCTAAGAATATTGGGTTTCTAATAAATAAAAATACAACATTTGGGAGTTGATTTGTTGAGGAAATAAGTAACCATAAAGAAAATATCGATGGCTTGGTAGGTGCTAGATATTTGTTCAGTATCACGAGCCCCTTTTATTAACCGATTAGTTAATTTGATTTGTGTTTTGTTATCAATATTATTGTAACAAAAATGTTTTTGTATGATAGCCAATACACTAAAATCGGAAAAAAAAAACATAGAAAAATAGAAAAAAAAAATGTTTGTGGAGAACCAACCTTATTTTGGCCCGTATGAAAATGTCGTTTCAACTCTATCTCATTTTGACTCATCTTGTATCCTCTACAAATAACAAACCTTTGTAGCTTATACATACGATAGTATGCATAAAGGGGAGCAACAACCAACAAAAAAGATATGAAACCTGGTAATGAACAAAGTATAAAATGTGAAGTCTTAAGAGAAAATAGAGGAAAATTTATTACAACTTCTTTTAGGTTACAATGATGTTGGAGAAGCAAAAGCAAACTTAAAATGGTAACAAAATGTGGGCAAATGTTGAAATTTGAAACTGAGATCGACTACTAATGTTCCCATGAAATCTTAATTTAAGAGGACTTTGACTTTGAATCATATAAGATGTCAAAGGTCTTTCTATCTTTATATTCTTCATCCCAACACTCTGAGTAATCGATTGGGCGTTCGTTTAAATCACCTATTTTACTTTTACTACGAACAAGTTCTACATTAAGACCCGTTATAAGCATATGACCATATTCATGTTCAGCCTGAAATGAAATATTTTGAGTGTATGTAGGATTGAACCATGGGATGTGCCTCAATGAACTAAAGGGTACATAACCCACATAGTTACATTGTTCCCAATCTTCATCAGACACATTAGAGTAATCCGTGCTCACGCTTTCAGAGTCATATGGTTCCAAATCGTTATTAAACTTCTCAGAGTGATCTTCACCAAACTTACATTGTTCCCAATCTTCACCAAACTCTTCAGGGTGATCCGTGGACATCTCCTGCTTAATAACTACGTGACACTTCCTGCGATAGGAATCATGAGCACGTAATGATAATAAAAATCCACTAAAGTCACTGTACCAGTAGTGTGGAAGTTGCAATGTGACAAGTTTGGTATAAATGGTTGATGGTTGAACATTGGGACTTAACACACTCATAAAGCGATCTTTAACTGCATTTTCCTGCCATGTTTTCATTCCAATTATTATGAATACTATTTTTATATTGAAAGTTTAAAAAAAATGAAATTCAAAAAACAAGATAAGAGTTATACCTCAAGCATAGAAAGTAGTACCCTCTTATTCGCTCTCCACCAAAGTGAGACTTTCCACAACCATTTATAGTATGATAAATCTCTTACAATTTCAAGTGAGTCGCAACGATCTGCTTTGAAAATAGCTATGCTTGATGGGAGGTTTGGCAATTCTACAAGGCTTTTGCATGATGACAGATTGAGGAGCTTGAGACACAGGATTTGAGAGAGGCCGGAAGGTAATCTTGAAAAGTTGTTATGACTTAGGTCTAGTAGTTGTAGGTTTAATAACTCACAAAATATATCAGATGGGATGTCTCCGTCTCCCAAATTGCAATTGCTAAGATTCAGCTTCCTTAAAAAACGTGGAAACTGAGGTAGCTTCAGGCTCACCGACCCGTCATGATGAAAAGATTGTAACCCCGTACATTTGGTGAGATTCAGGTCTTTCACACTTTTCAGATTGCTACAACCACCTAAATATAAGGAAACAAGGTTGGTACAAAATCGTGCAACTGAGGGTGGGATTATTTCTATACCAGTACATCTCAAATCAAGGGTTACCAAGCTATCCATGTTCGATTGGATATCTGGAAACTGTTGTAGTTGATCGCAAAAAGAGAGATCAAGAGTCTCCAATTTTTTCATGTGTATGATGGGTGGAAACCTTTTAAGTCTTATACAACAGTACATGTTCACATGAACAAGCCTTTTGTGATATCCAATTGATGGATGAATCTCTTCTAAACTCTGGCACCACTCTAAATCCAATCTTTCAAGACATGGAAGGCCTTCAAAATCTGGTGTCGTGATTAGGTTCTTTGAATAAGTAAGATGAAGAAATTTTAAATTTGGTAGACTCTGTTTCAAGAAAAGTAGGAAAAGTCAAATAAATAATTAAGTATACAACAATTTCCTTTCATATTGGCATACTTCTTGCCCATGCATAGTAAATTCCAATTTCTTAAAATATTATATCATTTTTACATCATATAGTCTAAAAGTCTCCTTGATCCTGACCCAAAAAACTATGGTCAGAATGTTATATTATATTAAATTTATTACTTCTCCCAATATCATCAAAAGTTCCTTAAAGCATTCGGCATACCGCATACGTATAATGTTGACTATTCAGGAAGTCAAAACTAAGCTAACCGACTCCTAATTTCGTAGAGAAAGCATGACATGTATTTTTGTTAACGTAAGATGTTATATAAACCTCTATTTATAGAGATGTCTAAGACTCAATAACCACCATCTAACAAACAACAAACTTAATGCAATTAACTCATTAGTCACTCTAATAACTAATTATGTTCATTTTATGATTCATTTCACAGTTGCATTGCAATGGTTTCTGAAACTACAATATTTACCTACCTTACACCCTTCCCAGAGTTTTTCTTGCTGGCTATATCTCAACATTAGACAACGAAGCTTTGTTGGCTGAAAATTTGATGGGAATGAAGATGCCGGATACCCATTCCACACTATCCATCGAAGGTTCTTCATGTTTGCAACAACATCAAATAGACCTGGAGGGCTAAAATATGGCAACAGATCTAATACTTCATTTTCCTGTGTTAATTAATCAAAGGAACCAAACTGTGTTAGTAACGCTATAGACAAACGTCATTAGATGCACATATACAAAATAGATTTTAGCAAAGCTAATTTAACCATTGAGGGTGCAGCTGCTCCCATAGCACAAAACTCTTCCAAATCCTCCTCCTTCCAAATTCTGCTATGCTTTTCAGGATTATTAGGGTGTTCCCCTCTAACAATGTAGTGGGCCATTTCTTCTATCAAGTCATGCATCTCAAATCTTCCTTTTTTTGAAACTTTTATGAGGGATTTTTGTTCCAACACCTTTAACCCTATAACTGGGTAAAAATTACAAGCATCAAACACCATCATTGCATCATCCATCGACAATGAGTAGTTATGTCTCATGAAACATGCAATATCTAAGAATAAGTCCTTTTGGTAGGGTTCAAGTCCATCATAACTTATTTTGAGTCTCTCCATGACCTTATCTTCTGGGATGCATTTTAACTTGGCCAAGGTACTCTTCCACTCATCCTCGTCTTTGTCATATAGAAAAGAACCTAGAACTTTGAGCGCTAATGGAAGCCCACCAGCATAAGAAACTACACGCAATGAAAGCTTCTCATAATCTTCAATAGGTTTATCTTTGTGATATGCATGTCTATTGAAGAGCTTGATTGCCTCATCACGTGATAACAAACTCACTTCATAAATATTTGTGTGAGCCCTCGAGGATAGCAAATTCTTATCTCTGGTAGTAATTATTATCCGACTTCCCTCACCAAACCAATCATGGGATCCCGCTAACGCCTCAAGTTGCTCAAAATCATCAACATCGTCGAGAACAACTAAAACCCTTTTGTGACATAGCCTTCTCTGTATCGTGCTTCTTCCTTCTATCTCACTCCCTACCACCACGTCTTTTGTTTTCAAAGCAACTGATAGAATTTTTTCTTGCAGCTTTTCCAAACCATGTTTGTTTGATTCCACACGAATATTTTGAAGAAAGCAGTGACCTTCAAATTGGTGAGAGAGTTCGGCATAAGCAGCAGATGCGAGAGTAGTCTTACCACCACCTCCAACCCCCCATATTCCAACGATGCGTACACCATCTGACCCAATTTTCAACTTTGATTTTAGATCTCGCAAGCGAGCCTCTATTCCAATGAGGTTTTTATTGACGTTTGTAGTTAGTGTAGGCAACCGATTAGAAATTGTATAAACAATTTCTTTGATGCATTTTGCTTCATAACTGCACAATGGATAAATAAAGATAATTAGAATTTAAAACACGCTCCCACTCACTTAATAGTCTCGTGGCTAATTCAGAATGTACTAGCAACCACTTGGCACCATGAATTAAACACTTTCTTATAAATAATACAAATTATTAATTAGTTAAATACGTAATATATATGGTGTAAAAAAAGAAAATATGTAATTGATTTAAGAGTTGGGTAAATATGTAATAAGGTAAATTAAGAAGGGGATATATGTAAATGTCCCTTAACTATAAATTGGATTGAGTTAGTGTGGTGGATCAATACCACAGTAAAATAGAAACTTTGGTATGAAAATTGCAAGACATTTAGATTTTGTAAAATATAGCAATAACCACTAAAATACAAGGAACAAAACCACAATTTAGGTCTGTTTGGCAAATTCTGAATGGGTAAGTGCTGAATCAGTAAGAGGTCTTAACCATCAAGACTCTGTATAGGGCTTAACCATTCAAAGGAAAATGTCTGAACTATTCAAACATCTGCTTGTGAAACAAACAGTCTAAACCGTTAAGTATTGAACCAGCACTACTACAAAAAGAGGCATTTGCTATGGATTTTTGCTACGAAAACATTTGGTCGCAAATATTGCTACGGATTAGCTACGGATTGGCTACGAACAAATTTTGCTACAATTTAGCTACAGATATTTCGTAGCAAACAAAATCCGTAGCGAAACTAAGGAAATAAATATAATTAAAATAACTTTGTAATATCGGTAGCAAATCCGTAGCTAAAATATGAAAATAAAATTTAAAAACTAAAATAATAAAGTTAAATAATATCCATAGCAAAATTTGTAGCAAACTTAAAAAACAACATATTTAAAAAATAATTAAAAAACTTCATAGCAAAATCTAGAATTTTTTTTTTAAACTAACGTAGCAAAATCTTTACCAACATCCGTAGCAAAAAAGAGGCATTTGCTATGGATTTTTACTACAAAAATGCTACAGACAAATTTTGCTACAAATTAGCTACGCATACTCCGTAGCAAACAAAATGCGTAGCAAAATCCATAGCGAAATTAAGGAAACAAATACAATAAAAAATTGTTTGCAAAATCTGTAGCTAAAATATAAAAACAAATATTGAAAAACTAAAAAATAAAAGTTAAATAGTATTCTTAGCAAAATCTGTAGCAAACTTGAAAAATTAAATATTTAAAACATAATTTAAAGAACATTGTAGCAAAATCTAGAAATAAATTTAAAAAAACTAATGTAGCAAAATTTGTACAACATCCGTAGCAAAATTGTTGCAAAACAAGAAAAATAATTTAAAAATAAATTGATAACATCAGTAGCAAAATCCGTAGCAAAACTAACTAACTAACTATATATATATATATATATATATATATATATATATAGGTAAAGAGTATGGTACAAATCTCACTATCGTACATTATGTACGCTACAACAGCAGCCATACACGTGTCCTGATTCAATTTTAACAAATAAGGGTATATCAGACATTTACGACTGCTAATCATTGAATCCCGTCAATTATTCTTCGTTTCCTAACCGTCAAGTATGGAGTTCGTTTCCTAACCGTTCCATTCAAGTATTCTTTCGTTTTTGAATTCGATTGTAGGGTTTTGATTGATTCCACACAGAACGGCCATTTTCAGAGATTGCTTGATTCGTCACTTAGGTGAGTTTTGGGTTTTTTTTTACATTTGTATTTTTTTACTATATCGCATGTGTCTTTTTATATATCGCATGTGAGGCTTTAAAATAATCTAACTAGTAAAGGAATGAATTTGTTGCATAAATTCGCATGTTTAAATATAGTGTTTTCGCACACAATGAAGTTATATATATAATTTCGCAAGTTTAATTCGAGATTTCGCAAACCTTAATGAAGTTATATATATAATTTCGCAAGTTTAATTCGAGATTTCGCAAACCTTAAAGATTTTTATCAATTCGCATGTGTTAGATATCAATTCGCATGTGTTTTTTTATCATTTTGCATTTATGAGTTATGACTTCGCATTTGTTTCATAAACATTAGCATAACAATACAACTAACTTCTCATATAAAATCGCATTTGCATTAATATTAATTCGCAAACCTAATTTAATCATGCACAACAAAATCGCATTTTGTCAGTTAATCATGCACAACAAGTCATCAATTCGCATGTGTTAGATATCAATTCGCAAATCTAATTTAACCTAAAACAAAAAAACTTCTACCCTAGCAAATAAATATACCCATCAGTATCATTAAGACAAGTGCATAAAAAATGCAAAACCTAATAAATAAATATACCTGCTATAAACCCTAGCAAAATTGAAGATGTTATCAATATATAATGCTATACAACTATATGTTTAAGTTAAAACGTTAATAAACAAACAAATATCGCATTTGATTAAAAAGCCCCTCTATATTACACTTTAAATCGCAAATGTAAATAGATACCTGGATTCATATTCTTCGATTGTGGTCTGTCGTTGTTTGCTTTGCTTCTTTTCTCAGTATTCATGGTATCGTAGTTGAAATCGCAATGGAGAGTAACAGTGAATCGTATTTGAAATCGCAATGAGTTGCAGGTAATGTTTTGGAGAAGGAGAATGCTTTTGATTTTTTGGGGTTTTACGGTATGATTTTTGAGTTTTTGTGTGCTGATAATCAGGGGTTTTGTTCTCGTTATGGACGATTCTAACCTTGGCGGTTTCTTTTATTAATTTTAATTTGATTAATTTAATTGTTTAAACACGCGGATTTAATGAGATGATCGTACGGTTGTTGTTGTAGCGTATATAATGTATGATTAGAGTGTTTGTATGATAACCGGCCTCTATATATATATAGGGGAAGGTTCAAATGAAAACCACTAGTTATTGTGAAAACTCGAAAACTAATTAAAAAAGCCAAAAAAACATACCAATATTTTTTTTTTTTGCATACCAATTTTCGTAATTTTTTATATATAGAAAAAAAATTTTAAAAAATAAAAAAATTGTAGCGCACATGTGTAATACTACACATGTGTATTATTACATATGTGTACTACAATTTTTTTTTTGAAAAAAAGTTTTTTTTATATATTAAAAATAGCGATTTTTAATAAAAAATTGTAAAAAAAAATATTTGTGTGTTTTTTAGGCTTTTTTTAGTTAGTTTTCGAGTTTTCACAATAAAAGTGGTTTTCATTTGAACATTCCCCTATATATATATATAATCCAAAAACTAAGTCAATATCCATCCGTAGCAAAAATATAAAAAAGGTACTGAGAAATAGGTAATCAAATGTATACAAAATTGAGAACATAAATATATTTAAAAAGAGTTTAACAAAGTCAATTTATTTCTTTTGAAAACAATATTCTTGAATTAAAACAAACTTGGTTACTTAGAATCAAGTTTCACTTTCAACATAGATAATAAGTATACTAAAAAAGTCGAGATAAATGATTTAATAATCTTGTAGCAAAAGTCGTATTAAGTTCGAGAAATACATGTCTATAAAGGTAATTCTAAAGTCAAACTTAATCAAACTAGGTCAAAGTAGGTCAAACAAAGTCAAATTTACTTAGTTGTGGACATTATTCCTTAAATTTAATACATTAATTCCAACTATGATCCAATTTGGCTTATCCACACACCAAAGTTATTGTACCAACAATTTCTTTGATGCATTTTGCTTCATAACTGCACAATGGATAAATAAGGATAATTAGAATTTAGAACACGCTCCCACTCACTTAATAGTCTCGTGGCTAATTCAGAATGTAATAGTAACCACTTGGCACCATGAATTAAACACTTTCTTATAAATAATACAAATTATTAATTAGTAAATACGTAATATATATGGTTTAAAAAAAGAAAATATGTAATTGATTTAAGAGTTGGGTAAATATGTAATAAGGTATATTAAGAAGGGGATATATGTAAATGTCCCTTAACTATAAATTGGATTGAGTTAGTGTGGTGGATCAATACCGCAGTAAAATAGAAACTTTGGTATGAAAATTGCAAGACATTTAGATTTTGTAAAATATAGCAATAACCACTAAAATAAAGGGAACAAAACCACAATTTAGGACTGTTTGGCACATTCTGAATGGTTAAGTGCTGAATCAGTAAGAGGTCTTAACCATTAAGACTCTGTATAGGGCTTAACCATTCAAAGGAAAATGTCTGAACTATTCAAACATCTGCTTGTGAAACAAACAGTCTAAACCATTAAGAGTACTGAACCAGCACTACTACAAAAAGAGGCATTTGCTATGGGTTTTTGCTACGAAAACATTTGGTCGCAAATATTGCTACAGATAGGCTACGAACAAATTTTTCTACAATTTAGCTACGGATATTTCGTAGCAAACAAAATCCGTAGCAAAATCCGTAGCGAAATTAAGGAAATAAATATAATTAAAATAACTTTGTAACATCGGTAGCAAATCCGTAGCTAAAATATGAAAATAAAATATAAAAACTAAAATAATAAAAGTTAAATAATATCCATAGCAAAATTTGTAGCAAACTTAAAAAACAACTTATTTAAAAAATAATTAAAAAACTTCATAGCAAAATCTAGAATTTTTTTTTAAACTAACGTAGCAAAATCTTTACCAACATCCGTAGCAAAAAAGAGGCATTTGCTATGGATTTTTACTACAAAAATGCTACGGACAAATTTTGCTACAAATTAGCTACGCATACTCCGTAGCAAACAAAATGTGTAGCAAAATCCATAGCGAAATTAAGGAAACAAATACAATAAAAAATTGTTTGCAAAATCCGTAGCTAAAATATGAAAACAAATATTGAAAAACTAAAAAATAAAAGTTAAATAGTATTCTTAGCAAAATCTGTAGCAAACTTGAAAAATTAAATATTTAAAACATAATTTAAAGAACATTGTAGCAAAATCTAGAAATAAATTTTAAAAAACTAATGTAGCTAAATTTGTACAACATCCGTAGCAAAATTGTTGCAAAACAAGAAAAGTAATTTAAAAATAAATTGATAACATCAGTAGCAAAATCCGTAGCAAAACTAACAATATAGTAGCAAAATCCGTAGCAAAACTAACAATATATATATCAGTAGCAAAATCCGTAGCAAAAATTGTTGCAAAACTAGCAAAAATAAATTGATAACCCTCCAAATTAAAGGGAGGCTCCATCGCTGACGGGGATCCTACGTGGCACCTATAAAGCCCCTTGAGGCTCCATCCACACCCCATAGCCTTAGGGGAGTGAAGGAACCCATCTTTGTGGTGTGGTGGTGCTAACAGTTACTAACAAGGATACTAACTAAAGGGCAGGCGTTCAACTTCCACTAACAGCAGGATTGTGAAAGTTTAGCCGTTAAAAAAAATTGTCGCCTCCGCCGCTCGCGCGGGTTTCCTACTAGTATATATATATATATATATATATATATATATATATATATATATATATATATATAAAATCCAAAAACTAAGTCAATAAAACTCGTAATAAAATCCATCCGTAGCAAAAATATAAAAAAGGTACTGAGAAATAGGTAATCAAATGTATACAAAATTGAGAACATAAATATATTTAAAAAGAGTTTATCAAAGTCAATTTTATTTCTTTTGAAAACAATATTCTTGAATTAAAACAAACTTGGTTACTTAGAATCAAGTTTCACTTTCAACATAGATAATAAGTATACTAAAAAATTCGAGATAAATGATTTAATAATCTTGTAGCAAAAGTCATATTAAGTTCGAGAAATACATGTCTATAGGGCTGTAAACGAACCGAACGTTCAGCGAACAGTTCGTGAACCGTTCGGCGGGAAGTTCGTTTATGTTCGTTCGTTTAATAATCGAACGAACATGAAATTTCGTTCGATTAGTTAAATGAACGAACATGAACAGAGGTCTCGTTCGTTCGATTGTGTTCGTAAACGTTCGGTAAGGTGTTCGTGAACGTGTTCGTGAACATTCGTTGATTTTCGTTCGTTTATGTTCGTATGTTTGTGTTTTAATTGAAGATCTTTGTACTTTCTTATATTTTATTTGTACTTTTCATATTATTAAACTTTTATGTATTTTATTTCCCTAACAATTAAACTAGGAAACCCACTTTCACCTTGTTTATCCATCATTTTCCTTTCATTTCTCATTATTTACATCCACGAATACAATCGACCTCCGTTCCACAATAAGGGATTCAAGTTCGAGTGCTACTCTCTGGGCCATCTATCTTTATCCTTCGTCGCGTTCGCCAAATTTATTTGTGTTCGTATGTGTTCGTGAACCGTTCGCGAACACTCTCATTTCCTTAATGAACGAACACGAACATAAAATCTCGTTCGGTAAGTGTTCATGAACCGTTCGTGAACACATTTATTTCCTTAACGAACGAACACGAACAAGGCCTTGTTCGTGTTGGTTCGGTTCGTTTACAGCCCTACATGTCTATAAAGGTAATTTTAAAGTCAAACTTAATCAAACTAGGTCAAAGTAAAGTCAAATTTACTTAGTTGTGGACATTATTCCTTAAATTTAAAACATTAATTCCAACTATGACCCAATTTGACTTAATAGATATTTCAGAGAGAATGTTGAATGTTGAAAACTTAAGAGTTTTTGACTTTAGTGAGTTTTGGCGGGACTTAGAAACTCAAAATTAAAAGGCTTGAGTCGATTGGGCGGGACTTAAAACATTCAACTTTCAAGAACTTTACAAACCAACTTAATTTAGTACTTCATTTGCATATGTTAAAGTGACCTGTTTCACTTTTTAGAAATCATCAAACAATCCTAATCGTCCAAGTTGCACATCTCAAATCAATGGTCAAAACTCCTGATCCGAGTCACTTATCACCAACCAATCAATAACTCCTCAAACATCCTACATAAACAAACTCCATGTAACCTCAGTCCACACCACATTCAAAACTCTTACCTTTTCTTCACACACCACTCATTCAAACTCTTACTTTTCTTCACACACAGTGAACACACGCATTCTCTTACCAGCGATGTAGAGAATCCTAATGCCATGAAGAAAGTTCAGAACTGGTGATGTATTTTGATTTTAGATGATTAACCATTTTGTAAAATTTTGTTTTGTTGAATAAAAATTTGGACTTGATACCCAAAACAAGCACCTTATGTTAGAAACATGAAGTATATCGAGAAATTACTAATTTACAAAAATATTACATAACCTTTCCAGTTGGAAATCTGTTTTTGAAGTTTTAAAGTTGCGTTCTTCCCTTTTCTTGATTATAAATGGATGGGAATCGTCTTGAATGTGTTTTGGGTATGAACATATGTCTGATCTGAAATGTTACTCAGTAGTAGCTCCGACGACTTCACATACGTCCTATAACCTCATAGCGTGGAATTTGATTGGAACACCGCCGCCACTCACATCCACCACGCGTGGAAGAGTTAACGCGTTGTGGTGGTCACGCGTTGAAAGTTTGGAAATTTGGTTTGATTCGACCGTTTTCAAACGGTAAACTTTGAATAAAAAAAAACTTTAAAACCTTTGTGGGATGTAACAAGTAGGATTGGTGTCGAGAAGCACTTTAGGGACGGTGAAGATACACACGGGAATTTTCCGATCTGTTCATCGTCGTGTTCGAGGATGGATGAATTTTTCCGATCTGTTCATCGTTGTGTTCGACGATGGATTTACGCATGCCTTCGACCCATTTGTCTTCGTCGATGTTCACCTTAGAGAAACTGGATAGGAAACCATGGCAGTGGAGTTGAATGATGAAGTTAAAAGCATCTTTCAGATTTCATGCAAACCAAAAACATCTCATCACTATACTACTTCACTGATGAGATAAAAGAAAAGATAGACAAATTAATGGATGAGAAACTAAGTGGCACTGGTTTAGTTTTGAAATAAGCTTCAAGATATATATTAACTAAAGATCGAATCACCAAGTTGATTGAATTTCTTAAAGTAATTAAAAATGGTAGTGGAGTTGAATGATGAAGAGGGAAAAGATGTTTCTTAAAGTAATTAAAAATGGTAGTGGAGTTGAATGGTAAAGGACTAAAGGGGATGAGAAAAGTGTAAATAAGAGGGAAACTTGATGTGATATGTTCTTTGCAGGAGGTAGGAAGAAAAGATTGTTCGATTATAATGATTTATTGAACTTGTAAAATTTGTTGGTTGAAAAAAACAGTAGCATATAAGGAATCAAAATTTGATGGGGGAAATAGAAGAAATAAAAGTAAAGTGAAAGTAAAAAAGCATACCTGTGCTAAGAATATGAGGGTGAACATTGTACTCCTTGGCAAACACAAAGGGGACAATACCCTGTGGTAAAGCAGCCTGTTTGTTTTGTTTTTTCACAAAATAAAAGAACAAAGTTAAAGGACTATATGTGTACATCGGTCAAACTTATTAATACAGATTATAATAAAAAGTGACAACTATAAGTAAATTGATAAACTAAAAGACTTCATGAAGTATAGAGCTCATACATATTTTTAGGAGAATTTTATGTATGAACTAAAAATATGATATTCAATATACCAAATTTAAAATATTTGAAGCTCACATGTATGTATTTTATTTCAAAAAAAAAAACTATAACTTATACAAATACTATAAATTAAAAGACGTTTATATTTTCATATTTTGATGACATACACACATTGAGGATATATGAAATTATTTTTTTTCATGTATTTTTGTTTATATATGAATTTGGATTATTGATTACAAAAAGACAAATATTAAAGCTGATAAGAAAAATAAAATAAAAATTATTTACTTTTATCATACATTTATCCTTCTGAAGAAGTCATACTACAAATTGATAAAACGACAAACATTAAAGTCGATGATAAAATTAAAGAATAATAATTTATTTTAATAAAAGTTGACGATAAAATTAAAATAATAATAATTTATTTTAATATATTTTTATCTTTTTTAAAATTATAGTAAAAAGTAAATAAAATCAAAGGGTAATTTCTCATTATTAATTAACTAATCATTATAATTAATTAAAAATAGTTGAACTAATTACTTTAGTGACCTTATGTTTTGTGGGGTCTTGCTTAAACCACAAAAATGGGCATCATTAGGCTGGAGGGTGTGGGGCGCCACCCTTCCGCCACATCGACGCCTATAGCGCCCCGGGCTCCATCGACCACACCCCCGGCGCCATAGCCGGGGCGCCATTGACTGGCCGCCATCACGGTAACGAGCTGCAACGCGGGTTCAGGTGGGGCCACATGGTTTTTGACCAATGAAATTTATTTTTTTTAAATTTATTTAATAGGGGCTCCATCCACACCCTCCAAATTAAAGGGAGGCTCCATCGCTGACGGGGATCCTACGTGGCACCTATAAAGCCCCTTGAGGCTCCATCCACACCCCATAGCCTTAGGGGAGTGAAGGAACCCATCTTTGTGGTGTGGTGGTGCTAACAGTTACTAACAAGGATACTAACTAAAGGGCAGGCGTTCAACTTCCACTAACAGCAGGATTGTGAAAGTTTAGCCGTTAAAAAAAATTGTCGCCTCCGCCGCTCGCGCGGGTTTCCTACTAGTATATATATATATATATATATATATATATATATATATATATATATATATATATATATATATATAAAATCCAAAAACTAAGTCAATAAAACTCGTAATAAAATCCATCCGTAGCAAAAATATAAAAAAGGTACTGAGAAATAGGTAATCAAATGTATACAAAATTGAGAACATAAATATATTTAAAAAGAGTTTATCAAAGTCAATTTTATTTCTTTTGAAAACAATATTCTTGAATTAAAACAAACTTGGTTACTTAGAATCAAGTTTCACTTTCAACATAGATAATAAGTATACTAAAAAATTCGAGATAAATGATTTAATAATCTTGTAGCAAAAGTCATATTAAGTTCGAGAAATACATGTCTATAGGGCTGTAAACGAACCGAACGTTCAGCGAACAGTTCGTGAACCGTTCGGCGGGAAGTTCGTTTATGTTCGTTCGTTTAATAATCGAACGAACATGAAATTTCGTTCGATTAGTTAAATGAACGAACATGAACAGAGGTCTCGTTCGTTCGATTGTGTTCGTAAACGTTCGGTAAGGTGTTCGTGAACGTGTTCGTGAACATTCGTTGATTTTCGTTCGTTTATGTTCGTATGTTTGTGTTTTAATTGAAGATCTTTGTACTTTCTTATATTTTATTTGTACTTTTCATATTATTAAACTTTTATGTATTTTATTTCCCTAACAATTAAACTAGGAAACCCACTTTCACCTTGTTTATCCATCATTTTCCTTTCATTTCTCATTATTTACATCCACGAATACAATCGACCTCCGTTCCACAATAAGGGATTCAAGTTCGAGTGCTACTCTCTGGGCCATCTATCTTTATCCTTCGTCGCGTTCGCCAAATTTATTTGTGTTCGTATGTGTTCGTGAACCGTTCGCGAACACTCTCATTTCCTTAATGAACGAACACGAACATAAAATCTCGTTCGGTAAGTGTTCATGAACCGTTCGTGAACACATTTATTTCCTTAACGAACGAACACGAACAAGGCCTTGTTCGTGTTGGTTCGGTTCGTTTACAGCCCTACATGTCTATAAAGGTAATTTTAAAGTCAAACTTAATCAAACTAGGTCAAAGTAAAGTCAAATTTACTTAGTTGTGGACATTATTCCTTAAATTTAAAACATTAATTCCAACTATGACCCAATTTGACTTATCCACACACCCTAAAGTTATTGTAATTCTGAAGAAGAGCTGATACAACTAATTAAGACATGTATGACCTATTATATCTTATTAAAAACATTGTCACTTGGGTCATTCATGAACAATGATAAATGTAATTCATAAAGTGTTACAAATTAAAAATATACTATGATTTAGTGATGTCAATCTCTTTATATAGTGTCATTGTGACTCTTAAGTTCTAATATGACTCATTAAAATAAGCAAGACCTATTATAACTCACTACGAGCTACATTAGTCAACAAAAGTCAAACATGTTAAAAAATCAAAATTGGCCAAACAATGCCAATTTTTGTAGTTAATGGTTAATCACAAGGTTGGAGAACTCGCTAGTTGGTAGTCGGCCGGTGAGGTGGGGACTAGCAACTACTTCGGGATTACTTGGGAATAATCGGATCGGGTTTTTTATATGTAACTTTTAGTTTTATGTATACATATACACATTATTATATGTAAATATTTTAAGTAGCTAGGTTTTAACTCTTACTCAACTCGTTTCTTTAAGTATACAAGATTAATTGTTGGAATTCACATGGTTTGGTTGGAAACTGGCCGGAATATACAGGTTTTTTGCTGAAATCTGGCTGGAATCGCCGATTTTTGGCTGGCCGACTAGGTCCGACTAGGCCCGACTAGCGATTAATGGACTGACTAACGAAAAATTACTCTGTTACTGGCCGACTAGCGATTAATCGCTGACTAGTCGCCGCCTAGTCGCGATATTTACAACACTGGTTAATCATAATGATTCAGGTTAAAAAGGATCAAATGTAGGTCAAATAATGGTCAAACATAGTGAATCATGATAAGTATAATGATTTATAGTTAAACATAGGTGTATATTACCCATTATGATCCATTATAATACTTTTTGGTAGTGTTTGGTATGCATGAATGAGAGGTGGAATGGAATGAATGATTACGAGGGAATGAAGAAAAGGGTGTTTGGTTGGTCAATGGAATGGAATCACCCATTCCAAAAGGCATTCCATTCCCTCAAAATCATTCCTTCCACCCCCCATGTTTTTTTTTCCATTCCATCTCCTCTTGCACCATTCATCAACAACACCACAATCCACCACCTTCGCCACAGCCCACCACCACCACCACCCACCACCGACGCCATCGCTGCCACCACCTCACCCCGACAGCCACCGCCGCCACCCACTCGCCACCGTTATCACCCACAGCTGCGACCAACAGCCAACGCCACTCGACCCCGCCGCCCACCACCATCGTTGACGCCACCACCGCCGCCACCAACTGCCACCTCTGCTGCCACTCACCACCAACGGCCACCTTGCCGCCACCATCACTCGTCGTCACCGCCGCACCGCCAACTCGCCGCCACCACCACCACCACCCATCGCTGCCGCCGCCACCCACCACCGCCACCTATAACCACCCACAATCACTACCACCGACCACCACCACCACTCACCGCTGATTTTATTACTCCGTTTTTCTTACCTACCGAACAATACACAATAATAATTCATTCCATTCACACATGGTAACCAAACAAGACATGGAATGGTAATGATACATTGCATTCCCTCGTCCATTCCATTACCTCGTCCATTCCATTCCTTCGTCCATTCCATTACCCCATACCAAATAGACCCTTTATGTAATATGACAGGTTAAGTCAAACATAGTCAATGTATGGTAAAGTGGTTAATCATGGCAATGCATGGTCAAGGCTTTGTTAATGTGGGTTAAATCATGGTTAATGGTGGTGTATCATGATCAAACATAGTGATTCGTAATTTTACATGAATGTGTATGACCCATTAAGACACCTTATGGAACTTTATGACACATGATGGATCCATTATGACTTATTAGGAACTATTATGACACTTATGGTGCAATACGGCACATTATGTTAAGGAAAGTCGATGTGGAACAAACTTGGTCAATCAAAGTGATTTATGTTCAAACATGGTCATATATGTAGGTCACCAATACCCAACCATAGTGAATCATGGTCATATATAGTTGTACATAGTTAAATATGTGTTTACACTCATTAAGACTTATTATTGATCTTTATGAGTTATAGTGATTTTTACAACTCCTTTTGACGTAATATGGCACCCCATGTCAAGCATACTAAATGTGGATTAAAATAAATAGTTTATGTTGGTGAGTTATGGTCAATGGTAGTGATTCATGACCAAAACATGGATGCATCAAATTAAGACTTCTTATGGACCGTTATGATTTATAATGAAATGATGACTTATTAATTTAAGAGGCATGCTTCTTATGGACATGTGCTTTGTAGAAAGTAACAATTTAGGTTTGTATATGCCAAGTATTTTTGTATGTATTCCTCTTGTCTAGATATATGATAAAATTAAGAGTTAATTACACCGTTAGTCCCCGTGATTTGTAGAAAGTAACAACCTAGGGTACTAATAGTTTAAAGTAACATTCTAAGGTATTAACCTTTCAATTTGTAACAAACTAGGGCACTAACACTTTAGCCAAGTTTAATTTTAACTAGATTTTTTTAAGTCGCGCGTTGCAGCGAAACAGAACAAATGATAATGTATGTTACATGTACAAAACGACGTGTCAGTTTAATATAATTTTTGTATATTTAGCAAGCCTTTAAACTGATATAGAATATATATTGAAACTGACGAACATATTTTAGTGAGTAAATACCAATAAAAATAGTGCTATATGCATAAATAAATTTTGTGGATCTAGCTAAGTGTAATATAATCTTAATAGCTAAATCGAAATTCAAGATAAGAGTTTAGATGATGAACATGTCATATTCCGAGGACACATTAAACAAAATTTAGAGGTGTTTTTAACTTGATCCAATTTTCAAAAATCATTTCATATTTCTTTTATCCGGCACATCAAAACGATGCCGTAATACCCGTTTTCATCACTAACGATGTTACCTTTCCTCCACTGCCATTTGATGCCTTCTACACCCCCACCCATCTACCCTATCATCTTAAAAGTTTTGTGTTCAAATCAAACACTAAAAATTTCAAACATTCAAAGAATGAAACGATTTCAAACTGATTGTGATCAAAACTTCAAGATCTGGGTTTTTAGCCCTCGGATCTCAACATTAAAAAAGGTAAGATTCATATTATCTTTTCTCGTCGATCGATAATATTTCTTGAATCCCTTAACAAAGCATGAGCCTTTCATGTTTTCTTTTCTGGGTATCATCAAGATATATGTTTTCTCTTACCATTCTTGTCTGATGTATTGCAGATCAGCAAAAAAAAAAAAAAAAAAAAAAAAACCCATTAGTGAAAACTCAACCTGACTCTTAGGTTCAATAATATTCAAATTTCTACTTGAAAACCCCATAGAAACTAAGAGTTGCAACTATCAGCTTCCGATTTTTGATTCAATCACCTCTCAGATGAAGCAAAGGTCACCATCATTGAGTCAACAACAGAAACATAATAAACACCTCAAAATAATTAGGGTTTACACCCATAATCTCTCAGACGCCCCCCAGGCGCGCCATCATCGAGTCGAAAATGCAAACAAAACATCAATCTCAAATTAAAAGAATCATTGATCAACAAACAAACATAGCTTATTTAGAACCCAAATAGAACACAACCAGATAGAGTAAAAAGAAAACGGTGTGAAAGGACAACAACACCGTCGCCGCCGTGAGAGACCACAGAAAGCGAAACCTCCCAGCGACACCTATCTACCTCTCATTGATTGAAGGGAGCAAAGGAGAAAAGAAATTGATTTAGGGTTTTGAAGTTCAGTATAGAGAGATGGGATACATGTGCTTAAAGTGATTGAATGAATGGAGCATAGGACAAAATTTGTGCTTTTTAAAACCAGAGGATACATGTATTAAAGAAGACAGGTGTTAAAAAAGGCACTGCTTATTAACGCGTGGAAGCTAGAAGTTATCACACTTGGCCAATAAGACTGAGTGTAGTGGGGCAACCTCTCGAGTGGGCGTCTTGCGACACGTGGCGCCACGTCACCTAAGAGGATTTTGACCAAAAAAGGGGTAGTGGGGCAACCTTGATGGGTGGGGCGTCTTGCGACACGTGTCACCCATTTATTTTGTCTTTTTTTATGTAAAAGATATAAAAAAAATCATATTTTTTATAAAAGTATTGATCAAAGTAAATAAAAAATAATACTTCAATAAAAAAAAATACTTCAACCAAAATAAAAAAATACATCAACTAAAAAAAAAATTACTTCAACCAAAATAAAAAAATACATCAACTAAAAAAAAAAATTACTTCAACCAAAATAAAAAAATACATCAACTAAAAAAAAAAAAATTACTTCAACCAAAATAAAAAAATTACTTCAACAAAGGCTATATTTTTCTCGAATTTCTTGCTTCATTTGCTCGGCTAAAGCGAGCTCGGCTCCAGTAAGGTTTGTCGTGTCGGTTGTTAATATTTGCAAATCAAGTGCTTTTTGACGATTTTCTTTCAGCTTTAGCTTTCGGTCCCCGTGTTCTTTTTTTAAGTTGATCCGTTGTTGGCTCGTTTGCAACAACCCGTCTAACTTATTGGTCACTTTTTCGAACGTTTCGGTGTAGTCGATTCGTGCACCGCTAGAAGACGTTTGGGCGGCTTTTTTGGCCCTATCTCGGCCAACCGGTCGTCGTGGTGGTTGAAACGGTTCGGCCTCTTCATGTGGCTCTTCGTTGTCTTCCTCAATGTCGTTGAGATTTATTTGACACCGAGCGTCCGACCCGGTACTTTGATGGTCGTTTGAGGATGAGGTTTTTGACCGCTTAGCCGACGGTTGGCCACGGGTTTTAAATGGATCGAAGGCGATGACTGTGTTAAATTTCGAACTCCTTCTTAAAATTTGCCAAATAGCAAGATAAGGAAACGCCTTCTTGTGTTCGGCTCGGTATTCCTCTTGGGCGTTTGCTTGGAGCATCGCTGTGACAACCCGCACTAAACCAGGTATCCGTACAACTTAATTAATGATAAATTACTGCTTAATTACTGTGCTTGATTGAACTAGCTGATGAACTGCTACCTGCATACTGATACATGCACTTACTTGCATCATACTTTATATGCTGTCACTACATTATTTACATACGGCACCTTAGTGACAAACATGATGCACAAAAAGCACAGTAGCACTATACGGATACACGGCAAACATGCTGATATGACCAGCATCAGGCAGACACTGCCTCTAAGGCCTGTTAAGAGCCTCATATATTTTGACTACACTGGTAGTGAGTGTAGGGATATAAGGGTTGTGGTACCGCGTCTCTAGGGATAAGATACACTGATTCGGATGTGCCAAAAACGTACTTTAAGTACCAAACACAGCACTTTAAAAATTAAACCAGCTTCTAGCTGACTAGTAAAGTGCCAGAAAATGAGGAAATAACACTAGACACTTTCTAAAGTGTTGGAAACTAATTGTGTCACTAAAAATGTAATAACGACACTTTAAAGCGTTACAAAAGACTTTAACGGATTTCTATCCAACCGGACACCCGGACTTTACCCGGAACATGAAAATATTACTATTTTCACTTTTTATATTTTTCTGAGCCAGTTAGGGTCCCTGATTACCCTAACACCCGTCATAACGCGCTTTATAATACTAACGAGGTTAAACACTAAACTAACCTATTTAACCTAAACTCCATCCTAACTATCTAGTTGTAATCGAACCAAGGGACCCCCCCCCCCCAACCAAATTCGGTCCCCTAGGGGACAAGGGTGGTACTTACAAGATTTACTAAATCTTGCTTTGTTGAATATCTAACCTACACAATGTCCATTGGTTAAACCCTTGGTGATTATCTATAAGATACCAACTTAACCCACATGATCATTCATTCTACACAACACCAAACCAAATCCTCTCTTCCTCTCTATGTAAATTACGGCCAAACACCCCCTTGTACTAGTGATTTGGCTAATCCTAGTTGCTAAGCATTTTGGAGACATATTATCCTTGGGGCAAAACTCTTAGCTTTTGTCTATAAATAACACTTAACACATGAAGCCTTTTATCACATAAACACCAATTTCACAACTCAACTCTCTCTCTTCTCTCTAACTAGCTACGGCCAAGCATCCCTATCCATCCATAAAATTTTTGGTTCTTGTTCAAGCAATTCTAAGTTCATACAAGTGTCGAGGGTCATGTATTAGGAGCCTCGGAGCAAGCGGAACATGAAGGACCTCTTTCGTTAGCTTTTATCCACGCGTTTTCCGTCAAGAATCTTCCCTAGCCCCGAGCTAGAGGTATAATGTTTAAAACTCACTCTTGAACGTATCTAAGGTGGTTAATATGATTTATAACGGCTAAAATGCGGAAACCCATCTTTTGAATCTTTAAAGTTTACTAAAAACTTGAATCTTGTTGGATAAAAGATCATAACTTGTGTAAAAGTCGTAGGACTTAAAATATGTGATTATTGAGACCCGATCTATGATGTGGTAGCTCGGATCTCCGTTTAACCCGACTTTGTAAGATCATGTATCTTCACATAAGCTTGTTTTTGGTTACCACAAGGGTTAAAAGGTGAAACTCTACCACACAAGATACATGAACTTGTGTAGAAATATTTTACTTGGGTAAAAGTGATTTAACCGGTAAAATGGTGTTTTAAACTAGCGGATCTACGTATCCGCAAGTGGTATTTTAGAAAGACCACACTTTAAAGAAATCATGTTTTTCTAAAGATGGATCTTACACTAATAAATATGATTTTGTAAACCACAAGTGAGTAGACACTTGTGAAATGAAAAGATCCGACAAATAACTATTTTTGGGAAAAGTGACTAGAAGTTGTAAAGACGGGTTTCTCTAAACACGAGGTTTTTACAAGATTAAAGTTACTTTATATAAAGATCCACATATATAAAGGTGATTTACATTAAAGATGCGGAAAAACTGCAAGTTCATGCGATTATGCAAATTTACATACTTGTCGACTAGTTTGATGTGTCGGAAATTGTTTGATTGAATAAAGAAGTTGTTGAATTGATTTGTTAAAAGAAAATGATACGCTTGAAAGCGTGGCCACCTCCAGTTACAGAGGAAACTCTGGCGAAATTTTCTAAAAACTTGACACTTAGAATTATTTACACAACAAGTGTTAGAACTATTTTTGGACATACTTTCGAAACATAAAATTTCGCCAGCACTATATTTTACTAAATATTCGGAGGTGGGATTTTCACAAAGATTAACGTGATAAATATTTTTGTCACAACACTGTTTATGATTATTTTGTGAAAATACATAAATATTATTTTAGAGTGAAAATAATATTTACAAGCGTTAATGATTCCAAAACTTTACGAACGCTTCCACAAACATATAAGTTACACCGGTAATTACATTACCACAAGATTGATAAAACGTAACTTACGCACATGTATTGTATCCCCCATCCTTGGGAAGTAATATAACTACCAAGTGTATACTGAACAAAAACACGAAATAGTTGTCTAACTATTTCCCAAAGACTTAACCTGTAACGCTAAGGCACGGCCGTCCGTCTAATAGAATTAGCACTTGTAGGTCGTTGCACAGCTTACTGTATTGGAGACACTTGGTAGAGACGCGCATTCACTGTGAGTTCATGTCCCCCTTTTCTCTAACTGTTTTCAGTTTTCTTAACTGCGGGGGTGAAATACATGTTACATTGTTTACAAGTACTTTATACACGGTATGATTTACGTAAGGAGGTTTTAGATCATGTGAATGGGTAGGCGGAAACTTGAGGCCATTAATCCTCAAGGTAGGACCGAGGGACAGGAGCGGTAGATCTATCTGGGTGTAGCGAGCCCAGCCCCAGGCCAAACAGAACGGACCTCGGGGTGACTTTGTGCCCAACGCATAAATCCGCTAGGTTTGAGTCTTCCTACTTGCATTTCACAACATGCTAATGGCCTTGCAAACCATTGGTGATCACAAGTCCTCTTACACTGCTACATACCAGGAAACTTTTATACTTACAAGTGTTTTACTTACTCACTTGCACATGAACTCGCTCAACATTATTGTTGATTTTTCAACTCACATGTATTTCAGGAAATTAAACGGATCTGGCACGGTATGGAACGTTTTCCGCTGCACTTGTCATGGAGTCATCAGGGTTTAGGGGATGTGTCTCTTTCCTGGACAAGACACAGTCCTTAAAACCACGTTTATGCTATGTTATAAGTTGTATTGCCTACTGAACAAGGTTATGGTTGTATGTTAAAACAATGGTATTGTGTTTGATTTTCAAAACTTAATGATGACTTGCATGGTTTTTAAATTCATATAGCTTTGTTATGATTAAGCTATGGTATTAAGAAGTCACACCAAAATTAACCACGCTTCCGCAAAGCCAGGGTGTGACAATCGCATCGTCGGAACCACTTTGGCGCACACGCGAGTTACTTAGGCGAGTGTATATTTGGTTGAAACTTTGAATCAAAGGACGCATTTTACGCCACTTCGCGCCGACACCATCGACATCACGGTATCCTTCTTCTTGACCTTCCAACTTGAGGAAAAGGTTGTAAATACGAGACCAATATGTTTTTTCCTTTTGATAGTTACTACATCTCGGGTCTTCGGTTATTTCTAGCCAAGCCTTTGACAAGCTCATTTCCTCGTTGGAAGTCCATGGTATCGGTTTGGTTTTCAAGCGTTCTTCACCCGTTGTTTTTCTCTTGTGTGAACGTTTCTTTTTTTGACCGACATCGAACTGGGTCTCCGGAACTTCTTCGTCATCTAAATCAACCACTAGATGGAATACAAACAAAGTTAAAAAAAAAAAACGTATTCTTTACAAAAAAATATCTAAAAAATTTATACCATTTTGTTGGCTCGATCCTCCAACGTTTTGAAAACCACCGGGTTGTTGTGTGTTCCAAGTGGCGAACCCCATATTTTGCGGTATCGACATATTGTTGTAGTATACTTGCGGTGTAGGGCTAGGAACGTGCATATTATTGAAATAGGCGTAAAAAGCGGGGTTGTTTAAAACATTTGGATCCGCCAAATCGGGTTGTGGATTTGAAGATTGCGTATTTTGGTTGAAAGGAGGGATGTTGTGGGGATACATTTTGAAGAGTTGATAGAAGATTGGTATAAATTTTGATGAGTTGATATAAGATTGGTATAAATTTTGAGGAGTTTGAGAGAAAATTGTGGTAAAAATGTGTTTGATATGGGGTATTTTATAAAGGTTGGATTATTAAAAAAAAAATAATAAACTTAGCCAACATAACCGTTGGCAACGGCTATATCCAAATCCAAACATTTGAAATTGGCGACGCGTTTGAGTCGGGCAAGAGGGGGTCGCCCCCCAAGTCGCCCCCGGGGGCGGTGTTCCAGGCGACTTGGGGCGACTTGGGGTGGGGAGTCGCCCCACTACACTCAGTCTAAGTGGCTCAATCAAAAGAAAAAAAATACTATTCATCAACGCTGGCTAACCATATATATTAAATAGAGTTCATGGATAATTAGGTCCTTTTGCGCTTTCTCCATTTATCAAAACTAATAAAAAGAACTCTAAATAAAAACCCTCATTCCTCGTAAATATGTATGAACTTCCGATCATAATAGTTTCATCTGGTATGTCGTTTTCTCTAACAATAGTAAAATGGTTACTTTGGAAATTACAAAATGATCTATTCTTTGTCTCTTCGATTCCAAAGGTTGTGGTAGACTAACCCAGGTTGAACCAGACTAATGTAAATGAGTTGGGGGTTTGACACATGACATCTTGCCGACTTTGTTTGATGGGTCCAATTGTGTAATAATATAGCTTAGTCTACATTCTATAATCCCCAACTCACTTTAATTTTTCTACCACCAATATTCGAAGCCTTTATTGTTGCACACCACCATGTTCGTCGGAGCTTTGTCCGAGGTTCTGAAGAACTCAAGTTTAAAAGGAAGTTAGGGGATCACATGTTTACAGGGAACCCGTGTTTTTTATTAGTTCTGATAAATGGAGAATGTAAAAGGACGTAATTACCCTTGAACTATGTTAAAATTAAACTGGGCTAACTATGTGTACCTTAGTTTGTTACAGATTGAAATATTAATACCATTACTTTAAACTATTAGTACCCTAGATTGTTACTTTCTACAAACCACATGGACTAATGACGTAATTGACTAGACTCGAGCTCAAGCTCGGCTCGTTGCTAGCTTTTCAAACTCAAGGCCGTCTCTTTTACTATTTATTAAATGATTTATATAAATTACAGTTATTGTTTATTATAAATTTATATATGACGTTATATCTCTCTCTCTCTCTCTATATATATATATATTAGTTGTATTTATCATAATTTATAAATAAAAATTATTATAATTTAAATTATTAAATTAGAATTATATATATAATGGAATTGTTTTGGTTCGCGAGCAGGCTCGAGCTCAATAAGTGAAGATCGGGCTCGGAGTCCTTTACTAAACAAACTTATTTTTAGGTTCAGTCTCGAGCTCGTTTAAACACGACTTGTTTTGACTTTTTTCGAGTAGTTCGCGAGTAGCTTGGCTCGTTTAGATAGAAATATATAATTGATAATCTTAACCATAAATATTAAAAAATAAACTGTGAAACCAAGTCAAATTCATGATTTCCTTTCCGCCACTAGTATCTTCCCGCCACTCTTATCAGCACGTCTCATCTACCAAAACCGTCCGGATAAATCGCCAAGTATCACATCTATCGGACTCAACCGATGTGGACAACTTTCCATATAAGCTTAGACGACTCCCATAACCTACACACTTTCTCTACTCTCTCTTGATATCTCCCCCGGTTCTAGTAGCCTGGATATTCCGGAGAACCGACGCCTACACCCTGTAAATTGTGACGACCCTGAAGCATCAAATACACATATTGTCGCTCATCTTCACCGCATTGCTGCCCTGCTAGGTTCCGACCATTAAAAACCACCAATGTGTGATGTGTGGAGCCTCCAACCACTCCCTTCCCTACCGTGGAACCCAATAAGAAGTTTACCGCTTCTCATCTTCGTAGCTGATCATTGGTACCCTTTATCTGAGCCATAACGAACAGCCGATGTGTCACGAAAAAGGAAAAGGAACTCAGTGACTCTCCATCTCGTCTGTTCACTAGTATGTTTCGACACAAGGTACATTATGCACATTTGAAGGTTTGTACATTGTACAATCATACCAATTCATGCGTTCATTTCCATTGGCATCTAAAAGATGACTATGCCACATGATGTCCCTCTTAAATTTTAATGAGAAATAAGTTTTGAATAATATGGATCAGTTGAAGTAAGTGGGCAAAGTTTTGTTGGGTAGATGCCTATGAGTAGGGGTGTTCAGAAAAAACCGTAACCAAATAAAAACCGTAAACCAAACCGTAACCGTAACCAAATAAACCGATCCGAATAACGAATTCGGTTTTTGGTTTGGTTTCTAACCGAAACCGAATTGTGAATATGGTTTTTGGTTCGGTTTTGGATCCACATTTTATTTTTATTTGGTTTATTCGGTTTATTTGGATAACCGAATAAACCATTTAACTTAATTAATTATTAAATAAAAATAATAATATTTATAAATCTTATACAATTTATTAGCCCCAAATAATTATTTTTTTATGCAGCCCAACCCAAAATACCCAAAGCCCAACTCAAACCCTCTTGTTCATGAATCTCAAACTCAAACCCTCCAAGTTTATTTTTTTAGGGCTTAGGTTTTCTTCATTTATCTTCAGCCGATACATATATTGTGGATGTGTTTGCTTTATTTCACAATGAGACTTTCTTGTATTCATATATTGTTAGGTGTAAAATAGTTGTGATGTTCGGAAGTTGGAACACAAATATAAATATAAATTAGGAAAAAAATTACTTACGTACAATTTGGTTAGATTTGGTTTATTTGGTTTATTTGGTTTCTATCCGAAACCAAACCGAATTGAATTTGGTTTGGTTTGGATCGGTTTGCATATTCCTTATTTGGTTTGGTTTGGTTTTGGTTTGGGGTACAAAATTTTGAAAACCGAATAAACCGAACCGAATAAACCAAATAAACCGTAAACCGAACCGATGAACACCCCTACCTATGAGTATATAATGTAGGAGTCCGTTCGTGTAAAAATAAATAAAATTTACTATTAACTTGAATTTCAGAACTGGTACAGAAAATAAACTGAAAATTACAATTACAACTGAAATTAATCGAAACAACAAGAACAAAAAACGCGAACAGAAAAACTATTCTTGGCTGAGGATCGTGTTAGACACGGGTCCCTTAAAACAAATTTCGTGTCTCCCAGGAGAACACGTTTGTTTCCAGGATACAACAGCCGCAAGCAGTTGCACTGCCGGTCTTGACTCCAACCAGAAAGTATACCTGAAGCTTGAAGAAGATAAAGAATTCTGCAGAAGAAGATTGTATGTTTGCTAGTGAATTTTTAGTGCGAATGATCTGCCATAGGAACCTCCTATTTATACTGCAATCTGAAGTCGAAACTGAAAAAGAATTAAGTAGGAGAATTAAACTGCATTAAACGTCTTTAATGCACTTTAATTCGTCACTTAATTCTCAGTCAAACGCATTAACTTCGTCAGTTTCAAATGCTAGAACGTAACTGCACATCATTAACTGCTGCTGAAAGCTTGCGCGCGCGCGCAGGTCTGCACCCTCATGCGCGCTGCGTCCTTTTGGCTCACTGCCATGCGCGCGTGCGCCACGTCACCTGTAAGCCTCTACGAGCACGCCACACAGTCGCGCCGTTTTGGCTCACTTTGGTGCGCCGCGCACGTCACCTCAGTGCCCATGCTCCATGCGCCAGTACGCGCATGACTGCCACGTCATGCGCCACTGTGCGCGGACCTACCAGGGTCATGCGCCTGCATGCCACATCACCAACCACTTGGTCCTTGCAAACCCTTGTGCCTCACCACGCGCACGTGGTCAAAAATACAAAGGCGGCTCTCGGTGATGCGAAGTGCAAAGTGCGCCATCAAAGCGCCAGATTGCGCCTCATCGCCCACGCCACACGCGCGCGAGTGCGAGTTAGGGTGCTTCGCACCCTTCGCGAGTACACTAGTGAGTGCTTCCATGAAACAATAAGGATGGAGAGTTCCCACTTAAATACCCCTTTAAGTTTCATCTCTCATCCGATGTGGGACAAGGTGCCACTTTCCCACTTTTTTCAGCATTTCAAGTTTCAAACACCAACTTTGAGCATCGATATCTCATTCATCTTAGCTCCGTTTTGGACGTGGTTTAAAACCCGCTCATCTTATTATATTTATTTCTAGTCCAAAATAGGAAAAATAATTTTCCTATATTTGTGAAAAATACTTTTTCCACAAATTTCCAACAATCCCCCACATGAATAGAAATCGATCTATCAAGTTTCAACGATACACGTTCAACGGTTGAGTATTGCAAGATAGGTAGGTGTAACCTTTGAACCTTCTTTTGTGAAGCAAACTTAGCCTCCTAGGGTCTTGTAGACGCGGTGTCTTTGAACAATCCCCCATTTATGTAGGCGACAATACACATTCACACAATACTCTCCCTAGTCGAGTCAAGTCCTCATGGTTGTGTCCGTTAATGGTCATGGAACACGTTCCTGGTTCTGCGAGAGCTCTAGGATTTGCGCCTCCCCACAAATCCATTCGAAGCGACCCCACTTCTCTCTAACATAGGTGATTCCTCTGAATCATTAAAAGCATCATGGTTAATTTGGATTTCCTCAAACTCCTTAATCTCAACATGCTTAACCTTACATTCACGTCACTGATTGGAATGGACTAGGAAGTATACAACTCCCTTTATTAATTTTGGGGCACCCCCCACAGTGACTCCCTTTGGGTTTATGATTAAGTTTGCCTATTGAACCTAGATCTTGGGATCTCTAGTTAACTAGGTTAGGTTTCCCTCATATTCCCTTCATCTATGGGCTTTAGTCCCATTCCTCTTGACAACCTATATACTTTATCTGTGTTTAAGCCTTTTGTTAACGGGTCCGCAATGTTCTCCTTTGACCTCACATAGTCAACTGAGATAACACCCGTTGAGATAAGTTGTCGTACCTTGTTGTGTCTACGTCGAATGTGCCTTGATCTGCCATTGTACATCGCGCTTTGTGCTCTAACAAGCGCTGATTGATTGTCACAATGTATGCAAATCGCCGTCAACGGCTTTGGCCATCTTGGAATATCTTCCACAAATTGACGTAGCCACTCCGCTTCTTCCCCGCTTTTATCTAAAGCGACGAATTCGGATTCTATCGTGGATCTAGCTATAACCGTTTGCTTAGAAGACTTCCAAGCTATAGCTGCGCCAGCAAGTGTAAACACGTAACCACTTGTTGATCTGTGATCCTTTATATCCGATATCCAGTTCGCGTCAGTGTATCCTTCGATCACTGTTGGATCACGGGTATAATGCAATCCATAGTCTCTCGTGTATCTTATGTATCTAAGCACCCTCGTGATAGCTTTCCAATGATCCTCGCTCGGATTACTGGTGTATCTACTTAGCCTGCTCACAGCATATGCTAAGTCGGGTCTAGTACATGTCATTAGATACATGAGACTACCAATGATCCTTGAGTACTCTAACTGAGACACACTCTCGCCTCTATTCTTCCTTAGGCGTTGGGTATTATCAATTAGAGTTCGAGCTATACTCGTTTCGTCCGAATTGAATTTTCCAAGGATCTTATCCACGTAGTGATTGACTCAAAACAAGACCATTTTGGGTTCTAGTGATTTTTACTCCAAGAATCACATCCGCGAGACCCATGTCTTTCATGTCAAACCTCGCTTTCAACATGTCTTTCATTGAGTTGATCATGTTATCGTCACTCCCAATGATAAGCATATCATCTACATAAAGACATAAAATCACATAACCTCTTGGTGTGTCTTTAAAATAAACACACTTGTCGCACTCATTTATTTTGAAACAATTGTCAATCATGACATGATCAAACTTTTGGTGCCATTGTTTTGGAGCTTGCTTCAAGCCATACAAAGACTTGACCAATTTACATACTTTGCCCTCGTTTCCTGGGGCGGAAAAACCCTCGGGTTGTTCCATGTAAATTTCTTCTTCTAAATCGCCATTTAGAAATGCGGTCTTTACATCCATTTGGTGAACTTCCAAATTTCTTAGAGCCGCAATTGCAAGAACCAATCGTATAGAGGTTATTCGCGTTACAGGCGAGTAAGTATCAAAGTAATCTAGACCCTCCTTTTGTCTAAATCCTTTGATCACTAACCTTGCCTTCTATTTTTCAATACTTCCGTCAGCTTTCATCTTCCTTTTGAATATCCAACGATATCCAAGTGG
Source organism: Helianthus tuberosus (assembly GCA_030545235.1). NCBI lineage: Eukaryota > Viridiplantae > Streptophyta > Magnoliopsida > Asterales > Asteraceae > Helianthus > Helianthus tuberosus. Next base: position 2,776,149 of record JARYGA010046105.1, read on the forward strand.
TTTACAACTAGGTGGAAGATCTACTAACTCCCAAGTATGATTTTGCAATATAGAATCAATTTCATTCTTAATTGCTTCTTGCCATTGAGGTCCTTCCGCGGAGGTAACCGCTTCGCGGTAGGTATTGGGCTCACCCTCAACCATGTAGCTCATGAAGTCTGGACCAAAGGATTTTTCAACCCGTTGTAGGTATTGGGCTCACTTGAATTTCAGAAATGGTACAGAAAATAAACTGAAAATTACAGAAAATAAACTGAAAATTTCAGAAATTTGTTTTAAGATTGTAGGAGTCCGTTCGTGTAAAAATAAATAAAATTTACTATTAACTTGAATTTCAGAAATGGTACAGAAAATAAACTGAAAATTACAATTACAACTGAAATTAATCGAAACAACAAGAACAAAAAACGCGAACAGAAAAACTATTCTTGGCTGAGGATCGTGTTAGACACGGGCCCCTTAAAACTAATTTCGTGTCTCCCAGGAGAACACATCTGTTTCCAGGATACAACAGCCGCAAGCAGTTGCACTGCCGGTCTTGACTCCAACCCGAAAGTATACCTGAAGCTTGAAGAAGATAAAGAATTCTGTAGAAGAAGATTGTATGTTTGCTAGTGAATTTTTGGTGTGAATGATCTGCCATAGGAACCTCCTATTTATACTGCAATCTGAAGTCGAAACTGAAAAAGAATTAAGTTGGAGAATTAAATTGCATTAAACGTCTTTAATGCACTTTAATTCGTCATTTAATTCTCAGTCAAACGCATTAACTTCGTCAGTTTTGAATGCTGGAACGTAACTGCACAGCATTAACTGCTGCTGCAAGCTTCTGTGTGCGCGCGCAGGTCTGCACCCTCATGCGCGCTGCGTCCTTTTGGCTCACTGCCATGCGCACGTGCGCCTCAGTCCCATGCGCACCTGCGTGCATGCGCCACGTCACCTGTTAGCCTCTACGAGCACGCCCCACAGTCGCGCCGTTTTGGCTCACTTTGGTGCGCCGCACACGTCACCTCAGTGCCCATGCTCCATGCGCCAGTGCGCGCCATCACGTCATGTGTACTCGGCCGCGTACGCGCATGACTGCCACGTCATGCGCCACTGCGCGCGGACCCACCAGGGTCATGCACCTGCATGCCACATCACCAACCACTTGGTCCTTGCAACCCTTGTGCTCCACCACGCGCACGCGGTCAAAAATACAAAGGCGGCTCTCGGCGATGCGAAGTGCAAAGTGCGCCATCAAAGTGCCACATTGCGCCTCATCGCCCACGCCACGCCACGCGCGCGTGTGCGAGGAGTACACTAGTGAGTGTTTCCATGAAACAATAAGGATGGAGAGTTCCCACTTAAATACCCCTTTAAGTTTCATCTCTCATCCGATGTGGGACAAGGTGCCACTTTCCCACTTTTTTCAGCATTTCAAGTTTCAAACACCAACTTTGAGCATCGATATCTCATTCATCTTAGCTCCGTTTTGGATGTGGTTTAGTTCGTTGCGAAGCTCTTCCGACATAGAACACAAACCCATAAATAAATATATAAAACCCGCTCATCTTATTATATTTATTTCTAGTTCAAAATAGGAAAAAATTATTTTCCTATATTTGTGAAAAATACTTTTTCCACAAATTTCCAACATATAATCAGTTAAAAGAAATGCCTTTGGCATAACTAGTAGTTTTTACAAATGATATGTTCATGACACCTTGCATGAGGATTTCATAAAATTATGTTGGTTGACTTTAAAAAATCATTAATATATATAACACGGTGTAATGCCATTTTTTAATCTTTACCAGTTTTGAAATGCTAAGTGAGAGTTCTTAAGTGTTGTATAATTTGAAATTTTAAATAAATTATTCAAGAATTTACACACATGTAAAGCAAACTTATATTTATATTTTGCTTATAGGTGCAATCGGAGTTGGAATGAGAGAAACCAGAGATCATTATGTGACAGAAAAAGTTGAAGAAAATGCGCAAATAAACGACAGTAACAAAACTGCCACATAACTTTCCACCGAGTTTAGATATGGTTTATGTTGGTAAACATATGATTCGAAAATTTATGGTATTGTTTTTTTTTTTTTTTGATAGTTTGATCTTTATTGTATGAGATTTGTATAATTGGATTATGTATTCTATATTTGGTTTTGGATATTTATCTTTGGTACATATATATTGTTTGGTATCTTTGGATATTTATCTTTGGTATCACATATATTGAAATTTGAATATAATGTTTGCAAGCAACAAATAAAAAATAACACAAACTATGAAAATTGTGAAAAATTACTTAAAATTTGTAGCTAATTCCGCAACAAAAATCTAACATAATTCATAACTAAATACCATAGAATACCAGCTAGTAAAAATTGTAGCAAAACTTTAGCAAATTTTTGTAGCGAAATCCGTAGCAAAAACTCCGTAGCCAAATATTTAGCAAAATCTTCATAGCTACAAATTCATAGCAAACTTTGTAGCTAAAATTCTGTAGCAAAATTTCATAGCTAAAAGTCCGTAGCAAAGTTTTGTAGCTAAAAATCCGTAGCAAACATTTTCGTAGCTAATTCGTAGCTAAAATAGCGACGTAAGTTTTTGTAGCTAAACTCGTTGCAAAAAAAAAAAAGCAAAACTTACATAGACTCGTTTTATAGAATGCAAAATATCTCTTAAGCATAAAAGAGAGAGAAAATTACCTATTTTCAGTGTCATTGATGACCCATCCAGAGAGGTTGCCTGCCTTTTCCAGAGCTTTTCTCCATGATTCAACTTTTTCCTTATTTTTCCTCCTCTCATGTTTGGAAAAAGCCTTTCCATATTTCCCCTTTTGTTTTCTCACATCCGATGGATCCACGTGATAAAATACGGGCATCACGATTTGCCCTCTGGTGTCCACGCACTCCATAATATGTGCAAGCTCGTCCAAGCACCAAGATGAATCTGCATAGTTTTCGGAGAATACAACAAGGGCGATGCATGATTCTTGGATAGCTTTCAAGAGGGCTGGACCGATTCGCTCACCCCGAGGAAGTGTTTCATCATCCTTGTATGTTTGGATTCCTTGTTGTACAAGATCCTCGTAGAGATGATCCACAAAGTTCTTGCGGGTGTCTTCTCCTCTAAAACTTAGAAATACTTCATATTTCAATGAGTGAGAAGAGGAGGAGGATGATGAAGATGCCATTGATCTGTAGATCAGAATTTGTTTGGAATTAGTATAAAAGCAAGAATATGAACCAGCCATTGAGTTGATCTCCCACTAAACTTTACTTTTTTTTTTCGTTCCCAAAAGTGAAGCAGAATACTATTTTTTTTTTTCAGAATACTAAATCAAATACTTAAAAAACTAGTGATACTGCACCTGCTTTGCACGTCTTCTTCTTCGGAAGACATTGGGGTGTGTTGTTGATGGCGATCGGAGGAGCCTCTGAAGAAAACGGAAACCATGTAGTAGACGGTGACACCGGTGGCGAATAGAGTAAATAAAGTATTTGGAGAGAGTCCGGTGTTGGCGCTTGTGTTTTCTTTGAGAGTCTCCATAAACTCAACAACAATTGTTCACGATTATTGTGATGGTCTTGTGGTTCTGGTTCTGGTTCATCTGCTAGTGTTTGTGAGTAAATACATATAGACATTATTGTTTAGGTTGGCAGGTACAAACCTTATCCCTATCACACAATATATATGTGGATGAAATTAGTCGAAGGTTCTTGGATCCCTTTATCTTTCTTTCACCTTTGTTGACCAACTATTATTATATCACAAAATGCTCCTTATTTTACTTTTATCACAAAAAGCTTATCACATGTTTAAAACTGAGTCGTTCACAAGCTAAAGCAACTCACAAACTACTCCACATCATCTAAAAAATAAGATTGTTTAGTAATGAAGCTCGAGAGCCGTCTCGCAAGCCTAAATAAGTTTATTATTTATTTCATCTTTTCTTTATATACTAAATGTGTGTGTATATATATATTTACATAATATAACTTTTATTTATAAAACTAGTGAGTTATCACCCGCGCTCCGCGGTGGGTTCGGTACGTAGAAAAAAAAAGTAAAACGCAAACTTAACGATAAAACAACCATATCACGATGGTATATTTAAAAATTATGAAAAAGTTATGTCATTGTATACGAATGCATGTTATTCGAACAAAATTCACCCTAAAATACATATAAAGATAAATATGACGGTCGTGCATTACAGCGAGTCGGTTTAAATGTAGATAAAAAACGCGTCGCAATGGTGTATTTAGAGATGAGTGTCGAGCGGCGACTGGTTTAAAAAACGTTTAAAACAATTGGTAGGTTAAAAAACAACGTTACGAATATTTATAACAAAAAACACATCGCAATGGTGTATTTAGAGATGCCTAGCGTCAAGAGGTTAAAAAACCGAATGATTTATAAATACATTTAAAGCAACCGGTTGGTTTAGAAACAACATTACGAAAATTCACGTCGAAACTTAGATAAAAATAACTTGTGTGGAGCGTTGATATAAAAACGGAACACGTAAAAATTATGTAACAGGAAATTTGTTAAAAACTCAAAGGATAACTTTATTAAAGTTCAAGGTTGTAGTTTAAATCGGTTAAAGAATAAGGATGAAAAATATAACTTTATTAAGGTTGGGAGACCAAAAGTTAAACATAATTAAGACCAGAGACTGTAAACGAAATTATTATTCACTGAAAACAAAATCTATTAATACCAACAGTGAGTATTATTCATAAGCACCCACGAGTGTTAGCTAATAATAATAATTATGATAAAATAATTAAATAATATATACATACTTATAGAGTGAGGATCATTTGAGAACTCAATATATTTTAAGAACCTAGAGAACTCTTTTAGATCCTTAGATTCTTTAATCTATGGTTTAAATCAATCATGGCATTTATGTAATTAACAAAACTTTGAAAGACATTTTAATAAATAAGAAAGGGTATTTTAGGAAGATCTAGAAAATTAGTTCCTTAAATTTTTCTATACCTTAACCATCCCAACATATTATATTTCTCTCTCTAAAAAACACAATTTGTTATTTTCCGAATTACAGTTTCACAAATTTATACATTCATCCTTTTAATTTTGGAGCTTGACAAAATAGGATTAATGAGAATTCATGTAAACAAATATTATTAAGAGTTTAATTTGGGTTTGGTTTGGTTTGGTTTGGTTTCTGCTGTGTTAGTCGAAGCCCACCTGTAGGGCAACATGTCCACTAAGAGAATAACTCACATGGAAGCTTTTTATATACATGGAACAAAAAAAAAGTGAGTAAATCTTTGTATCTTTAGGTTACAATCTATTTAGTTTTTGAATATTTTGAATGTGTATATGTGTAAATGTTTATCCTTTGTTACTTACGCATGTGTAGACATATTTTGTACATATATGTAAATGTTGATATTTTTGTTAGAAGATTGTAAATGTTGATTAAGTTATATCTTTTGAGTGATGAATATCTTTTCCGTCCATTTACATATACGAAAATAGACAATTATCTGAATAGTGGAAGCTTACTATGAAGATTTACCTATATATGTAAATAGATGATCACTTTGAAAAATGGATTTTAGTATAAAGGTTTACATATATGTAAATAGACTATTGGTTTTAAAAGTGAATGCTTAATATGAAAATTTACACATATGTTAATTTATATAATATGAAAGATGAATGTCGGTGAGAATAAGATAAACAACTTTCTAATTTACAAAAATAGCCCTTATACTTTTGAAAACTTTCAAACAACTTTATAAATTGTCATTTTAACCCTTAAGTTTTAACTTTTCAAGTTTACTTTATGTATTTTTAATTTTTAGCTTAAAAATGTATACCCTTAAATTACAAGTCAGTGACAATAAGACAAAAAAACGAACTTTCTAAATTTACAAAACCAGCCCTTATACTTTTGGAAACCTTTTAATAACTTTATAAATTGTCATTTTCAACCCTTATGTTTTAACTTTTCAAATTTATCACATGTATTTTCATTTTTAGCTTAAAATACCAAAAAAAATCTATTTTCTCACGTAGTTATTTTTGTGTACGTATCGATATAATTTAACGTTTCAACGTAAATGATATACATATTCAACCCAAATGTTTTAGTAAACGACACATTAACCCCTAACTTTGGTATTTAGCAACTTTGACCTCCCATACGAAATAACTTCACACCTCATCTTCACTAATACTTCAATTCCTTTGTTTAAATTACTTTTACGTCTTCACCCCACAATGTGCGAGATATTATACTATTTTTGTCAATGCCTAACCACGTTAATGTTACTAACGTGTCACATCACGCGTGGGCCCAATACGTTAACAAAGTCAAAAACGCCTATAACAAAGTCACAAATGTGACGTTGCCGCCGCAATGCGCGACATGGGTTGATAAATCTTAAATTGAAAGGTCGGTGCCAACCCCCTTTCAGATTTGATAAAAATCACCCTTTAACTTTTCCAAATATACAAAATTCACTGCTCAAATTTCTAACTTGATAAAAATGACTCTCCTACTTTCCAACTTGACAAAAACCCATACATGTTAACTTCTCTTTAACCCTCAAACTTTTGATATGTAACCCATTCTACCCCCAAACGTTGCTATAATGTCAGAGGTAACCCTCTTAACTTTGAAAATATCATTTTGAACCTCTCAAGTTTCTAAAGTTTCAAGTTTACCCTAAAACTAATTTCTTAAGTTTTTATTTTCATGGACATGTTGGTATAAAATTCAAGTTCGTCTACGCTTTAGCATAATTTTGTCTGAAAATGAGCCAGGTCAATTATAAAATGTCTTTTTGTGTATGTTTTGAGTTGGACTACGATTTGACGTAAATTCTATTTGGAAACAAATCGGATCAAATGTAATACGTTTTGATTCGAAGGTATAACTCTGAGTTATCATACGATTTGACATAAATTTAGTTCAGAAACGAGTCTGGTTGATTTTAGTCTATATGTTATCATTTCGCGTATGACGCCGCCGCAACGCGCGGCGGGTAAAAGAACTAGTAATGTATTGGTTTGAAATGTAGATGATAGTATGAAGGGATGCGAAAACTAAGGCTAGAGGGTATGGTGCCCATCCTTCCTTGGAGGATGATCCGCCACGTAGGCGCCACATCATAGTCCTCCCAAGGATGGTCTATCCCACAAAACTAGAGGGTATGGGAGGATGGTCCGATATGATCCTATCCCACCACTTTTATGTTTTTTATTTTTTTAATCTTCTATTTTTTTTAACATTTAACAAATAAATTAACAAAATATTTTTGTTAATATTAAAAAAAATTACATAAACATAAAAAAAAAACATACACTAATAAAAACATAGACTAAAAAAAACATAAACTTAAAAAAATCCTAATATATTAAAAAAAGCTACTAGTCTTCGTCCTCCATGTCGTCGTCTGGTTCGTTTTGAGCATTGTTCCAAATGTGCTCCACCAAGTCCGCTTGCAGGTTATGATGTGTGCACTCGTTATGTAGAGCGAACATGTTCAAATCTTGTTGTTACCCACTAACTGGAACAGAATTTCCGGTAGACGCGTTTTCGTCGCACTCGCATATCGCTCTACCTTCGTCTTCAATGATCATGTTATGAAGGATGATAAAAGCGTACATAATGTGTCGTAACCTCTTTGCTGTAGCCGAACGTGCTGGATGTTCAATGATTTGCCATTTTTTTGTAGAACACCAAAAGCGCGTTCAATATATTTTCTCGCACCCTCTTTGATACTTCGCAATTTTTTTTCTTTTTTCGTCTGTCGGGTGCGGAATAGTTTTACCGATTGTCGAATATGTTGGGTATATTCCATTGGCTAGGTAGTAACCTCGCCTGTATTCCACCCCCGAAACCGTAAAACTTGTGTCTGGACCTGTTCCCGCCACTACGTCGTCAAATATCTGTGACTTGTATATGATGTTAAGGTCAATGAGCGAACCAGGTAGACAAAAAAAAGCATGCCAGATCCAGAGATCCTGTGACGCAACAGCCTCTAGAATAATAGTCGGATGCCCATGATCTCCCCTAGTATACTGACCTTGCCAGGCAACTGGGCAGTTTTGCCACGGCCAGTGCATGCAATCAATGCTCCCGAGCATTCCTGGGAAACCATGTCTCTGTACGTGTGCTTGATATAATTTTTGAACGTCGTTTGCATTCGGTCTCCGCAGGTATCTCTTGCTATATAATTTGACAACCCATTCGCAAAACTTGTGCAAACATAGACGTGCGGTTCTTTCAGACATCCTTATATACTCGTCTAATGCATCGAGTGCGTAACCGTATGCCAGTTGGCGAATGGCCGATGTACAATTTTGTAAATTACTGAAACCCCTTTGCCCCCTAGCGTCGTTTCGCAGTGTAAAAAACGGATCAGACTGGGCCATGTCGCCTGCGATACGTAAAAAAAGTGGACGACTCATGCGGAACCGACGTCGAAAAATCTCGTCTGTGTACACGGGTTCATCGGCAAAATAATCGGCTACTAGTTTATCGTGAGCGGCTATATATTTAAAACGAAACATAAATGAAATTAATTATAAAATACATTTTCAAATCTATATAAAACATAAGGAAAAATTAGTAAAGTACCTTCTTGGTCTCGGTTTAATTTTGCTCGTCTAGTTAGCCGTTGGGACGACGCTTCATCACCCGCCATTAAGACCTGAGCCGCGTTCATAATCATGTTTTGCATAAATACATCCTCTTCCGAAGATGATGAATACCACGTAGTTTATAACCGTTAGTTTTTAAATTTAAAGTTATAATTTTTTTTTAACTGTCACAATTCAATTGGGTCTGTAAGACCCGTCTCTATTAATCAATATTATAATATTAAACATGCATTTTATATGAAAATGCAAGCTTACAAAAAAAAACTTTTTCAAGTTAAACTTCTTACATAATTTAAAAACATTCCAAAATATAATTTCAAGTGTTTACAATATCCACTTTTTAAACTAGAACAAAATAAGATCGTTGCGGAAGCTTCGAGACATGTGTTCGGTTCTCCTTTCTTGTTTGATCCTCATCCGGAGTTCCATAAGACATTCCTAAAATCAAAACCAACATAAAAATTAGTTTTGACAGTTTCACAACAAGTTATAAACATATTTCCATCCAATTCATTTATCTATTATTCAAAATTCTTGTTTCCTTCGAATTCGTAATTTAATCCTCCATCATATGGAGTTAAAGTTAACATCTGAATTCATAAAATAATGAGCTTCGAGCCCTTGACTTTAAAATTCATTTTTTAAAGACTTTTGACCCGTTCAAGTTTTTAAACCTCAAATCTTGTTTCTAATTGACCATTAAGCATACATCAACATGTTTATCTCAAAATCTTTAGTTCGGGTCTGTAATCTTTATGAATTACGCGGCTAGTACTCATTCTATGCGCATAATTCTTTTGACCCGTTTCGAAGATTTACACCTTTTAAGTTTAAATCTTTCCCCATCGTTATGCACAGTTCACTTGATATTTACCTATAACTTACATGATTGTAAAACACGTTCTTAAACGGCTCATAAGGATCGTTTACCCGGTTCAGTGGTCATGGGTATTTTGGTCAACTTCAGTCCCTCATTATACGACGAAGGGTTTTCACTAATATTTGACCATCTTATTACTTCTAGCTATAATTCAAAATATGCGTACCTAGCTCGGGTCAACATATTGACCCGTTTAAATATCTTTTGCTTTTAAATTTTCTAGATAAAAGCATTACAAACCGTATGTCCTTTCCTGAAATCACAACACTTAACAAGCGGTCATCAATTAGTATTATTGTCAAATGGTATTAACTTACCATTTGACCCGTTTAGCCGAAAGTGACCATTTATCAACATAAGATGATATTTTCAAATACCATCCCGCCCCTTAAACCTATTCCGGTTTACACCGTGAGTTCTTATTACTTAAATGGCATTACTTGAATTATTTGACCCGTTAAGATTTACACCAAATGGTTATCTTTTCAAACCTTTTATCTATCCGTCAACTCATGTATGGATTTTTATTCAATCACTTTTACCCATTATGGTTCACCCTATAACGTGATGTTCAAAATTCCATATTGGTTAGTCTTCACCCGACTAGTCTACCGTTTTTACCCCTTTTTACCATAGTTTATGGTTTCTTACCATATTTCCTTATTCCGGCTTACATTGTATCATGCCGGAATATAGTATTTTCAAATACTTGTCATAATTCAAAAATCAATACTCACAAGTAAATGTATCATAATACCAAGGGGGTGTAAGCTTAACTTACCTTGAATTCCAATTATGCTTTTCCACGCGCATTAGTTCCGTTTGACCTGCTTCTACCCAAGCTTCCACCTAGCTTTTCGAGCGTCAATCTACCTTTTATCATTCGCAAGGTGATTAGATTAGTCATTGTTATCAAGACTATCTCACCTTACGGACTTTATATCAAAATCACCAAATTGATTTCATTATTGGTCAGTTTGACTTTTAAAAGTCAAACGGCCTATAACACGAGCAATTACACAATCAAGTTCAACAATTCATTTAAGCAATTTGTCAAATATCCGATAGGCATTATTCTTACACTACCGTTTTAACTAGTTTTCTCATCAAATTCATTATACTTCTAATTTCTTTAACTAGTTCAAACGATTATCGTGACTAGTTTCTTTATTCATTTTTGCAAGAACCAAGGGTTCCCTTTTATAACGAGACCCGTTTCATAATACTATTTAGCATTCATCCGAATACCTATTAGGATCAAGTTTCATAACTAGCTGTTTAGCCAAGCTTTAACATTAATTAGGCAAGTTCATATCACTGAAAATGGGTTGTTTTTTGTGACTTGTTTAACCTGTTTACAAGTCTTCAAAAATTATGATTTTTTTATGTGGCGTACCTCTCGGGGGTTAGACCTTATGTTAAAATTTCAAGATCTAACTCTTTACCAAAAATTCATAAAAATTCATTTACTAAGCTGCAATCAGATTCGTCACTTCTGACTGCAGCTTACGGAAAAATTCATTAAAAATTCCTCGTTTATCCGATTGATGAAATTCCAATTGGCGATTCTTTTAATCGCTTAAAACTATCTACAGTAAAAATTTGAGATCATAACTAGTCCCTAAATTGAGTTATGACATTCGTAATGGGCTGCAAATTTTGTCAGAAAACGCAGCTTGAACCTTTGATACAGAAAAATTCATAAAACGCTCAATTTTCGTCGAAAAAATGCGATTCCAGTGGGGTTTTAAAGATATTTCCTGGAATTACATTTTAGACTCAAGAAACACATGTTTTTATCACGTTTTGTTCAGGTTACATCCAATACAAGTCGGCTGTAAATTCTGATCAGGAGCTGTTTGAATTCAGCTTTTAATTTAAGCATGTTCTTGACATCATAACACTAATTTTTAGCAATCAAAACCCTAAAAACATCTCATACATGAATTTAGCATCAACAAAATCTGAATTTACTTGAGCTAGGCATGATTTCAATATATACTTGTCTTGGGTTTACTCCTAAACACTATTTCACTTCAATATCATCCATACCACAATCATGCAACATCAATTTCGAATTTCATGAACTCACTCAGAAATTTGGATGAAGATTTTTCCATGGAAATTACATACCTTATGATCCCTTCGTCGAGGTGATCACTAATCTATATTCAGATTTTGATTTTGACTTGATTTGGGCCTTCAATTTGTGAGTTTTGTGAGAGTTAGGGTTTGAAGGTGGGTTGGTCGCCCTTCTCCTGTTCTTGTTTGATCCAGACACATCTAAAGGTGTGTTTGGATTTTATTTTTAAGTTTAATAATATTAAGTTTTCCATTTTAACACTTTTGGCCCTCCAACTAAAAACCATGTTAATCTCTAAGCGTTTTAACTCATGTTCCTTAGTTATAACAAGATTTATGACTAACTAGGTTACTTACCCTAGTTAGCTTATTCTTGTTTATTTTATACTTTATAGTTCTAATATAAAGTTTTATATTTTCGGGGTGTTACAGGGCCCCACCAAATTTGGACCGTCTCCAACGTCTAGAGGTCGTCGGTGAGGACGGGGACGGGGGGGGATGGTGTTTCGGCGTCGCCGATCCTCGACGGGGATGGGGACGGACCTCATATCCACCAGCCTAATAGACGTTCATCTTTGAAAAATTTGAGACCAATTTTAAGATTTACATATATAAAATTGAAAAAATTGAAAAATTACACAAATGCATAACTAATTGTACAATACCTAAACAGTTTGGTCTTGAATGAGTTTAATGCATGATCATTTTAATTATTCACGTATGTGTAAATATGTAAGTAATTAAACATTACAAAAGGAATATAATATATTTATTTAAAATAATAATCAAGTATTTTTTAGGGAATCAAACATTACAAAGTGTATATTGTGGATTTACGTTTCACTTACGTAACTTTTAAAAACATTTGAATGAATAAAAATTTTTATTACGAAAATATTTCTCTTGGTTAGGGGGAGGGGGTGGTCACTAGTGATAGAATCCTATCACTCACAAGCACCTAATCAAGTTCCGCTATGTCATCAACCATTTTTTCATCAGTCACAACCTTTTTGGTGGCAATGATCATCATTCACTACCACACCCAACAATTTCCCCCAACCAACAATTACCGTCACAAAAAAACCATCACGGCCGTGAAAAAAATAACGAAATCAGATTTTGTGGTGCAATAACGCGTTTTCGTTTATGGTGGCGGTGGGAATTGTTTTCGTATCACGCGTTGAAAATTGGCATCACGGTCGTATAACTGACCGCCCCCTCCCCCCTTATAAGTTATAACGATGATTACACATCTAATTCTAAATGGAGAGAGAAGAGAAAAATAGTTAAATAATTACCTAATTAGAGAGAGAAACTATTTATCAATTTACGATTATACCCTTTTGTATTTATTTTTAATTGTTTAAGATTAATTAAAATGAGTGGACTACAATGGTTCTTAAAGTTCTCACTAAAAGTGGAGTTCTTATATTATGTAATATATATATATATATATAATTTGTAAAAAAAAACTTATAATCGATAGAAATTAATTAATAAATAATAAACAAGCCAAGCCCGAGCCAAACTCCTACTTGAAAAACTATTCATGAGCCAAGTTCTTCGAGCTTTGTTTCGTTCGAGCTTTTGAAACAAAGCTCTAACTGAGTCGATCTTGAGCTCTCATAAGTTAAATGAGCTTGACCTCGAGCTTAGGTGGGCTCGGCTCATTTACCCCTAATTAAAACATAGCATGTGAAGTCAGTGGCGGATTCAGGATTTTTTTCCTATGGGTTCCCTTTTTTCAGTAGTCAAATTTCTCAACATCAAACGTTAAAATTTCGGGTCGGTTTGGGTCAAATTTCTGACAACCAAAAATTTCGGGTCAGGTTAGATCACATCAATCAATCGAATCGGGTTGGGTAAAGTTGGTCACATATTGATTCAAAAACTAAAAGTGCAAAATAGAGACTTTCATTGTTTTCACTAGATGTAGTGTTTGAGTTGAAATTCAAGTCTTCTTATGTTTCAGAAGTGTATATATCCTATTCATATGTAGAGTATAAGAACAGTAATGGCTTGCAGTGGCGGATCCATGATTTTTTTTCACTGGGTTCACTTTTTTTGATACTCCAATTTCATATATGACTGAACATAAAAAATTTCGGGTCGGTTCGACAGTTCGGATCGGGTAAGGTTCATCACATGATACAATAATGAAAAGAAAATCGTCATTAGAAATTTAAAAACACATAACATAAAATACGATAGTCTTTACAAAAAAAAAAAAAAAAACAAACAAACTACCTAAAGTTGTTGATGACGAGTTTTCGTCTTTTGAAAACGTTGCATTACACTCTCAACGGAAACTTATTAAATGTCAAAGGTTGATTAGGGACACTTATTAAATGTTAAATATTATCTTTATGCATGTAAAATATTTGAATACCATGTCTAGGATATAGGATCAACTGAGGAGGTATCATACATTATGATTTATTTGTTAAAACACTGTGATCGATTTTTCATATTCATACATTTGTGTATTAAGTATCAGTTTGACAATTAAAAAAACAGAAAGAAGAAAGCAATATCTAGCAATGTGGGAATCGAACTTGTGACCTCCAAGTTTAAAAGGGCGCCTCAAACCAGTTTTACACTACACAAACTTGTGATATGGGTTCACTCACAATTTATTTATGGGTTCCTACTGATTTTTTTATATAGGTTTTCACTAAAAATTATAAACCGAATGGGTTCCTGGGAACCCGTTCTTTTAACATAGATCCGCCCCTGTGTGAAGTGATCCTAGTTGTAAATTGTAGGTTTAGACACTAGTAGGAGATGATGAATACCGTGCGAAAGTTGTAGAGTGGTGGTGGTTGGGCGGCGGCGGTGGTCAACCACTATTATATCAAATCTGACTTTGTAAATGTGTTTGTATTTAATTGTTGTTATTAGGGTTACAATAAGCGTGCTATAGACACCATGTTATACTCTTTAACCATACTGAATCAGAATCGTTTAAAACTGAACTTAATCACATGTTCGCCTATTCGGTTTAAAATTGAAACCATAATTTCAGAAGAGTCGGTTTCAAACAAATAAATCGAATATCAATTAATGGTTATTAAAGTTTGTTATTTATGGGGAGAATCAAATAAAAAATTAATTTTGCCTAACTAGGTTAAGAATGATCTTAAGGGGAGTAGGGGTGGTCATGTCATCAACCACTATTCTATCACTCACAAGCTTTTTTTAGTGACGGTGGTCATCACTAGTGATGGAATTCCATCACTCACAACTTTTTTTAATTTCTTTTTTTTAGAAATTAACAATAAAAAACTAAAATTATAAATTATAAATTTCATTTAAATAAAACATAAATTACATTGGAAAAAAAACTTAAATTAAACGGGCGGCATCTCCCAACCCCACCTTTCACAAATCTCGCGCTTCTGTTGAATTACGACCGACTTAAACGGTTCGTCGAGATGGGCGTGCGGCTCACACAAGATTTTTAAATCATTTTGTCTTTCTACCGTTTTCAAGTGTCCCATGTACACGTGCTCGCGTTCAAGTTTTACGGACACAAGTTTTTCTCTTCTTTGTTTAGAGTCGCTAATTTCCGCCAATTTCGCCTCTTCGATTCTGAAGATCGAGTCCGCCACCGATTCCTTTCCTTTGCTTGACGATTCACCACTTTTCTTGCGGTGCGGCCTTGTAGGTTGTAACAACTCTCATCAAAACTATTATTTATTTTATTATTTCATCCAATAGGAAACCCTAATTGAGACACCCAAGTGATTCTACACAAACCCTAAAATTTTCAGAACAATCAGAATCAGGATCAGGGCCCCTAAAACTCAGGGGGGTAAAACCCTAGTTACGATTATCTAAATAAATTGCTGTCAAAAACGAATTTTGAGAAACCGTCAAGTCAGCAAGGCTAGTCAAGGACGTGGCTACCCTATGGTAAATAGGTGGCCTTCGCGTCACGCGAAGCCCCTAGGGGGACTCTTCGCGTCACGCGATGTAAGGACTCTCAAAAATGTCATAAATCAACCCATAAATGAAAACCCGGACCCCTGAAACCTTACCTTACATCAAAAATCAAGAAAACAAATATTATAGGCTTCAGGCAGGCCGCGTAAGAGTAAACATGGTCTTACGCGGGCCGCGTCAAACCTTAAAATCAGCTATAAATAGCCCGGTGGTGTCGAAACAAACTTTCAAAAACGAATTTATATCACTCAGAAGTCGAAAATACTCTCAATATTAGTGAGGCGCTGCTCCGATACCGGGTATTAACTCGATCGCTGCTACGATTCAATGTCCGATCGATTAAACTATCCAATGGATGTTTAAGTGCTGCCCACATTAGGGTTTATGCTTTGTCATTCGTCGTTAATTCGATGGATGTTTAAGTATCGCACTTTGTCATTCGATGTGAGGGTTTGATCTCGTGAGTTATCGTAAATGTTGTATTAAGTTACTAACCGAATTGTGTGCATATTATTAATTTTAGGTTAAAAGGCTAATCAGTAGGCTAGGCTCTGCTCAATTAACTCTGCAATGTGAGTCATTCTCTTTTTATCAAATCTATTTACAAAAGCATGTTTATTTCAAAGTTATAATTACAGGGATTAAGTCTTTGTAATCACCAAACGTACAGCCGGTATGTGGGGTTTTGTATACATTACTTGATAATCGTCACCATTGGGGCAGCCAATGGGGGATATGACCATAGTCACAGATCCGGTCGAGTGACAAATACCGTGGGTAGTTGGTTTGATATCAGAAACATTGTAATCGCTCTTAATACTGTAAATTATAACAAAAGAGTTGTTTTAGTAAATAGAATGATTCACTCAGTATTTCCCGCTGACAAAACCTTTTTCAAACATGTTTCAGGTGATCTGTTGTGATCCAGGAAAAGTGTCGTGAAGCACTACAAGCTTAAGGAAGTGGCTCAATATAAAATAAGGAAACATGTTTTGTAAAATAAAAGATTTCTCCGTGAAATCTCAAGATTGTAAATTACCGGGTTTTATCCCGAGTTGTGAAATAAAATAATCGGGAAATATTTCAGTTTTAAAAAGATCCTGAAGAAACTTCCGCTGTTAAATAAATACCACGGGATTTTCTGTCCCGCGGCTCCTGAAACGGGTCAAACCGGGTCGGGGGCCGTGACAGAAAAAGGTGGTATCAGAGCCACTGATTTAAGCCTATTAAGTATTTAGAAAATACTTAATTTTTTTACTTGTCATTCTGTGATTATATGTTTTCTTATTTAAATTTTGTGTACAGTATGGGTAAACAAAAGCTGTCAAACATCTATCTTAAATTAGATAGGTCATCCAACGAGAAGGGAAGTTCATCCCAAACCAAATCCTCAAATTACTCTGTAATTTCTGAAGAAGGAATATTTGTGCAAAAGGCACAATATGAGGAACCACTTTCTCCTAATAAAAGAAGTTTGATTTTTAAGAAAAGTCAGGAGAAAATAAAGAAATTCCGAGAAAAGAAGATTAAACAGGAAACCCAGGAATTAACCAGTAAATCACCTTGGGAAGACAAGTTAGATGAGAAATGGGCAAATCTTTATATGCTAGCCACTGTAGCAGTTAATGCAAATCTTTAAATAATCTGATTCAAGTTTTAACACCTGGATCACCTACAGCCTAAAAACCTTACCCAGTAAATAAATAAGTTACAATAAACCTTAGTGTGTTTTAATTTTCAGTTATTTTGTAGTTACCCAGTATGAAATAATATTTAAAGGTTATCTATGAAATTTTGTTATAAAATTTCTAAATTGTGTGTATTTTGCTAAACAGCATGAGTGACTTGTCTGACGCCCTTCAGAACTTAAATCTCTATCCGGTAAGAATAGAGGTTTCCAGAGATTTCAATAGGTATATACCAGACATAGAAGAACCTATTGAATTCAATGCTCCACCTCCGGAGAAACCCAAACCCAAGAAAAGGAGGAGATTTGTGGGATGGAGACGTGTGCGTAGGAGGAAGCCTACAACTAGAAAATTTCCTAAAATAGAAAATCCCTTAGACAAAGGGAAGGGAATTGAAGTCGGGGAAGAATCTAGGCAAATGGGAATACAGTTTGAAGAATATTCTAAACAAATAGAAATGGAGATTGGAGGAGGTTCTAAGCAAATAGAGAGGGAAGTTGGGGAAAGCTCTAGACAGGTTGAGGAGTTACCTTTTCAGGAGGAATTAGATCGGGCATTGGCAAGCTGTGATGTCGTTAGGCCAATTAATAATAATCTATACCCTCCTATTGAAACTCAACTCCCTATAAACCTAGAACCAGCAATCCCAGAACCTATAATCCACACCCAACCTCTGGGAATGGATGAATGGTGGACGAATGATTGGCAATTCCAAAACCTACTCAACAGTCCTTATTCCTTTCTCCTACAGTTTGACCCTGAACCAATACCTAATCCACCTATGAGCAATGAGAATTTAGCTGAACTCCGCCACTTTGGCGAGGAGTTAATGGATGCGGGAAATAGGATCAGGGAAGTAGGAGAACAGATCTCCTGGAAGTATGATGAGAGGGAGCGCCGTTATTAAAATACCAACTGACAAAGGGTAGTGGTTTATGAGACTGTGGTTGTAAATTAGCAATAATAATATAATCATGTGAAATAACCTAAAATAAAACTTTGTAAGATAATGGTGTGTATTGATGCATACTATTAAATATAAATGGAAATCGAGAAATCGATAGTTTTGGTTATATGTGTATTGTAAAATTTGAATGATTATTTTGTGTATGATTGTTATTTATTTGATACTAATAAAATTAAATTATCAGATGGAAAACGCTAATAATGAACCAGTAAATGAGGTTAATCAATCAGAGCAACAACCGGGGGAATCAATATATGACTAGGCAAGATATAGAAAATATCGTTGCTCAAGGGATAGCCAATGCTATTCCAGCAATCGTTGCTGCTGCTAAAAATCCAATCGAACCGCAACAAATAGTTCCTAGCAAACGTATTTCTGAAGATAACTTCAGTAATAGCGTAAACGGAGGCAATAATCATACTAATTATGATAATGAACCACGGCAAGCTCCACCCCCTAAGAAAATGAAAGCTGCAACACCTGGTTGCACTTACAAGGAATTTCTTGCTTGTAAACCCACTGAGTTTGCAGGCAATGAAGGAGCGACCGCAGCACTGCGTTGGTTAGAAAAGACCGAGGCAGTGATTACAATAAGTAAATGTGCCAAGGACGATCAGGTCATGTACGCGTCAAATCTTTTTAAAGAAGGGGCGCTAGAATGGTGGAACACGGTGTTACAAGCAAAAGGAAGGATGATGGCGTATGCTATGAACTGGGAAGAATTTAAGAGTCTTGTAGAAAGAAAATTCTGTCCCGAATATGAAAAAGATCAAATGGCAAATAACTTTTTAAATCATCGAATGATGGGTGTAGATTGTCGCGGTTATACCTCGACATTCTTTGAATATGCTAGAGAGGTACCAACACTGGCTTCGCCAGAACTGGTACTCATTTCTCGTTATATTTGGGGATTGATTAGTGAAATCCGTAACATCGTTAAAGCTGCGAGACCTCATACGATTGACGATGTTGTGGAATTAGCTAACACCCTAACTGACGAACTGGTACGTACGCAAGATGAAAACAGGAAGAAGGAACTGGCTCAGAAAATTACCCAAGGATTTCGTATGGGTAATAATAACAGCTTCAAGAGAAGAGGAACAGGGTAATCTTCAACTCCGTCATTCTGCAGGAAATGCAAAAAGAAACATTATGGAAGATGCGATATAACCTGCAATTTTTGCAAAACTGTAGGACATCGTGAAGAAAACTGCAGGAAGAAATCCACAATTTGTTACAATTGTGGAGAAGTAGGACATTTCAAAACAGAATGTCCTAAATTGGTCAAATCAGTAGACAACAAAGCCAAGACGGCCGACGGAGCTACTAAAAAGAATGTTCGAGCCTTTCAGTTAACTACTCAGGAAGCCGAGATGATTCCAGATGTGATAGCTGGTACGTTCTTAGTTCACAACGTGTAAGCAAAAGTATTATTTGACTCTGGTGCAAACCAAAGTTTTATAAATACTTCGTTCTGCCAAGCTCTTAATTTACCATTAACCAACCTTACGCAAAATTTTACAGTCGAAACGGCAGACGGAAATTCTGTCAAAATAGATAAGGTTTTGCAAAAAGAAAATATAGAACTCTCAGGTCATAAATTCTTTGCAAACCTATTACCTATGAAATTAGCCGAATTTGATGTTGTGTTAGGAATGGATTGGTTAGTAGCTAACCATGCTCGAATCCTTTGTGACCAGAATTCCATAGAAATTCAAGCACCTATTGGAGAAGTAATCATAATTACAGGAGATAAACCATGTAAGCGCATGAAATTCATATCAGTAATGAAAGTTGCTAGTTATGAACGAAAGCAAGGCATAGTATATATGATTTCAGTAATCATTAGTACTAAGGGTAAAGAACTTAAGGAGATTCCTGTAGTCTCAGAATACCCAGATATATTTCCAGAAGAGCTACCAGGATTACCACCAGATAGGGAAGTAGAATTTAGGATTCACCTAATTCCAGGAACTATACCGATAGCCAAGGCACCTTATCGGTTAGCACCCACGGAAATGTAAGAACTGAAAAAGCAATTAGATGAATTACTAAGTAAAGGTTTCATACAACCTAGTTCATCCCCTTGGGGAGCACCAGTGTTGTTTGTAAAGAAGAAGGATGGTTCAATGAGAATGTGTATTGATTATAGAGAATTGAATAAGGTTACAATTAAGAATCGATACCCATTACCTAGGATTGATGATCTCTTTGATCAACTTCAAGGAGCTAGGTATTTTTCTAAAATAGATTTACGCTCTGGATAACATCAATTAAAGGTACAAGAAGAAGACATACCTAAGACTGCTTTCAGAACTAGGTATGGTCATTACGAGTTTACAGTCATGCCCTTCGGATTAACGAATGCACCTGCAGCATTCATGGACATGATGAATAGGATCTGTAAACCGTATTTGGATAAATTTGTAATTGTTTTCATTGACGATATACTTATTTATTCCAAAAGTCAGGAAGAACATTGTCAGCACTTGCATGCACTCTTAACTTTGTTAAGAAAAGAAAAGCTTTACGCCAAATTCTCGAAGTGTGAATTTTGGTTGCAAGAAGTACAATTCCTCGGACACATGGTGAATCACGAAGGTATTCATGTAGATCCTGCTAAGATAGAGGCAATTACCAAATGGAAGGTTCCACAATCCGCAATGGAAATTAGAAGTTTTATAGGTTTAGCCGGATACTATAGACGGTTTATTAAGGATTTTTCCAAGATAGCTGTACCATTAACTAAGCTAACCTGTAAAGCAGTTAAGTTTGAATGGGGACCTAAACAAGAAGAAGCCTTTAGAATCTTGAAACAGAAACTAACCAATGCTCCAATCTTAGCCTTACCAGAAGGAACTGAAGATTTTGAAGTATATTGTGATGCTTCAAAATTAGGATTTGGATGTGTGCTGATGCAACGCAAGAAGGTAATTGCGTATGCCTCAAGACAATTGAAAAAGCACGAAGAAAACTATACGACTCATGACTTAGAATTAGGAGCCGTAATTTTTGCCCTGAAAATTTGGAGACATTATCTGTACGGAAGTAAATTTACTATCTATACAGATCATAAGAGTTTAAGATATATATTTGGGCAAAAAGAGTTAAATATGAGGCAAAGAAGATGGATAGAAATCCTAAGTGACTACGACTGTGATATTCAATATCATGAAGGAAAGGCAAATATAGTTGCAGATGCCTTAAGTCGTAAATATCATGAAAAGCAAAAGCTAGTTCGTGCTCTTAGGTTAAATCTACAGTTAGATTTAATGGAACAATTAAATAATGTTCAGGAAACAGCAATCAAGGATGATGCTAAGGGAATGAAGGGACAAATAAAAGAATTAGAACAAGGAGCAGATGGAATTTGGAGATTCCACAAAAGCAGAATTTGGGTACCTAAGAAAGGAGAATTAAGAAATAAGATTTTAGAAGAAGCTCATAAATCTAGGTATTCCATGCACCCTGGAAACAATAAGATGTACCAAGATTTAAGAAAGAATTTTTGGTGGATAGGCATGAAAAAGGATATAGCCCGATATGTTTCTAAGTGTCTTACTTGTTCACAAGTTAATGCAGAACATCAGAAACCTTCAGGTCTACTACAACAGTTAGAAATGCCTGTATGGAAATGGGAACTCATAACAATGGATTTTGTTACTAAGTTACCCAAAACTAGAAAAGGTAATGATGCGATTTGGGTAATTGTGGATCGATTAACCAAATCTGCTCACTTTCTACCTATGAAAGAAACCTTTAGCATGGAAAGATTGGCAAAGTTGTATGTAGATGAAGTTGTATCCTTACATGGAGTTCCACTCTCCATTGTTTCGGATAGGGATAGTCGTTTTACTTCTCATTTCTGGACTAGTTTCCAAGAAGCAATGGGAACTCGACTAAACCTAAGCACTGCATATCATCCTCAAACAGACGGGCAAAGTGAAAGAACGATCCAAACTCTAGAAGACATGCTCCGAGCATGTGTAATAGATTTTGGTGGAAATTGGGACGACCATTTACCATTAATTGAATTCTCCTATAACAATAGTTATCATTCGAGCATTGAAACTGCCCCATTCGAAGCACTGTATGGAAGAAAGTGCAGAACTCCAGTTTGTTGGGCGGAAATAGGAGAAAGTCAATTGTCAGGACCAGAAATAGTGCAAGAGACGACCGACAAGATTACTCAGATCAAGGAAAGACTGAAGACAGCTAGAGATCGTCAGAAAAGTTATGCAGACAATAGACGGAAGCCGTTGGAATTCCAAGTAGGAGACAAAGTATTGTTAAAAGTTTCACCTTGGAAAGGAATAGTCCGATTTGGTAAGAAAGGAATGCTAAGCCCAAGATACGTAGGACCATTTCCAGTAATCCAACGTATAGGACCAGTTGCTTATCGCTTACAACTACCAGAGGAACTGGCAGGAGTACATGATGTATTTCATGTATCCAATCTCAAGAAATGCCTATCAGATGAATCTTTGGTAGTACCTCTCCAAGATAATAGAGGTAAACAAAAAGTTAAAATTTGTTGAGAAACCTCTTCAGATAGAAGACAGAAAAGTGAAGTTTTTCAAGCACAAACGACTAGTATTGGTTAAAGTCAAGTGGGATTCGAAAAGAGGACCAGAATACACTTGGGAGCTGGAATCAGAGATGAAGCGAAAATATCCTCACTTATTCCAGTAAATCTCGAGGATGAGATTTTAAATAAGGTGGTGAGAATGTAAGGACTCTCAGAAATGTCATAAATCAACCCATAAATGAAAACCCGAACCCCTGAAACCTTACTTTACATCAAAAATCAAGAAAAACAAATATTATAGGCTTCAGGCGGGCCGTGTAAGAGTAAGCATGGTCTTACGCGGGCCGCGTCAAACCTTAAAATCAGCTATAAATAGCCCGTCACTTGCACAATCCTCTGGTGTCGAAACAAACTTTCAAAAACGAATTTATATCACTCAGAAGTCAAAAATACTCTCAATATTAGTGAGGCGCTGCTCCGATACCGGGTATTAACTCGATCGCTGCTACGATTCAATGTCCGATCAATTAAACTATCCAATGGATATTTAAGTGCTGCCCACATTAGGGTTTATGCTTTGTCATTCGTCGTTAATTCGATGGATGTTTAAGTATCGCAGTTTGTCATTCGATGTGAGGGTTTGACCTCGTGAGTTATCGTAAATGCTGTATTAAGTTACTAACCGAATTGTGTACATATTATTAATTTTAGGTTAAAAGGCTAATCAGTAGGCTAGGCTCTGCTCAATTAACTCTGCAATGTGAGTCATTCTCTTTTTATCAAATCTATTTACAAAAGCATGTTTATTTCAAAGTTATAATTACAGGGATTAAGTCTTTTTAATCACCAAACGTACAGCCGGTATGTGGGCTTTTGTATACATTACTTGATAATCGTCACCATTGGGGCAGCCAATGGGGGATATGACCATAGTCACAGATCCGGTCGAGTGACAAATACCGTGGGTAGTTGGTTTGATATCAGAAACATTGTAATCGCTCTTAATACTGTAAATTATAACAAAAGAGTCATTTTAGTAAATAGAATGATTCACTCAGTATTTCCCGCTGACAAAACCTTTTTCAAACATGTTTCAGGTGATCTGTTGTGATCCAGGAAAAGTGCCGTGAAGCACTACAAGCTTAAGGAAGTGGCTCAATATAAAATAAGGAAACATGTTTTGTAAAATAAAAGATTTCTCCGTGAAATCTCAAGATTGTAAATTACCGGGTTTTATCCCGAGTTGTGAAATAAAATAATCGGGAAATATTTCAGTTTTAAAAAGATCCTGAAGAAACTTCCGCTGTTAAATAAATACCAAGGGATTTTCTGTCCCGCGGCTCCTGAAACGGGTCAAACCAGGTCGGGGGCCATGAGACGCGAAGGGGGTCAAAAATTGGCTATAAATAGTGGACATTGGGACTTGATTTCTGGCACTGAAACGACGTTAAAACTCAAAATATACGCTGAGATATCGTAGAATTACTATCAAAACACACACAGATCACTAATCGTCCCCGCAATACAGGGTAATAACTCGATCGCTGCTACGATTAAATGTCCGATCGATTAAACTATCCAATGGATATTTAAGTGCTGCCCACATTAGGGTTTATGCTTTGTCATTCGTCGTTAATTCGATGGATGTTTAAGTATCGCACTTTGTCATTCGATGTGAGGGTTTAATCTCGTGAGTTATCGTAAATGTTGTATTAAGTTACTAACCAAATTGTGTGCATGTTATTAAAATAATTAAGAGATTATCTTAGTTATTGTAGTAGGCCCCTCTTTTGAAGGTGACGTTACCCTCACCCCAGTAGTTTGAGTCAGCAAGGATACAATCCTAAAAGGGTGGATTATTGGAAGATAATGAATTAAGTTATTAATGCAGTATTGTGGTAGGCCCCGCTTTTGGCGGTGATGTTACCCTCGGCTAAGTAGTCTGAGTCAGCAGGGATACAGTCCTAAATAGCCGGGTTATAGTATTAATAGTAGTTAACTTATGAGGGGATCAAAGAGTTTGGACCCCCGCTGTCACACCCCGATTTTCCACGTGTCACCGGTGGGCCCGGTGGGGGAGTATCGTGACGTGGTTGGCAACATCATGGTCAAACAACACAATATAATAATGCACAGTGGAAGCAAAAGATATATATATATATTACATTCCGAATATAAGTAATGTCAAAGTATTACAACGGAAGGTAAAGGATCCACAGGCGGATCAAATAAAAGATACTAAAACTGTTCAACAGACTTTAGGCATCTAGAACTTGCAAGATTCCCTAATGACACCCTGAGCTCCCAGCCAATTATGCGTAGTACCTGTCACTTAACCTTTTGGAAAAATACGTCAGTTTACACTGGTAAATACAATTAACCGACTCATTTTGGAAAAGAGTTTGAAAAATGATTCGAGTGCAAACGGCACAAAATATCTTTGACACATTGATTAACATGCACAGAGGCAAAATTAATCTTTTATAACTTGGGACAATTTTATTAATAAAAATCTTGTATCCGATTTACATGGTTGTCCAACATTTAGGGCCGGTGATTATACAATACAAGCCGGACAAGATTAATCGACACACCACAAATATAATCTCACAAGAAGATACCCTTACGAGTGAGTATACGTTATACATATGCAACAGGAGGTGTTATGTCTACACCTTGTGCTTACGTCGTGGCCATTCACTTTTTAAAATGAGCCAAGGATATCCAGGACACGGTCATTAACCCCCAATGTTATTTGTTATCAATCAATACAGATTAAAACGGGATTATGCAATTTAATCATCTCCGATTAAAAGGTTTCTACACCCGACCAAGCGGTATTTTTATAATACCGTATCCCAAGCCCATATAAGGGAAAATAAGTTAAAAGTATTTACCTGAGCTAGCAATGCAATTTATACTCAGCCGTATATTCTAATCAGCAAGCACGAGTACTTTTACTGGGGCTCTCAATCTGGAACGAAGGTTTTATTAATCTATTAGATTCCTAACGGGTCTTATTTAAGTCGTAACTTAGACCGGTTAGTTTTAAGGAAGGGTTACGGTTCAAACGCATGATTAAGCGAAGCCCGGAATAGAATGTGATTTAGACCCGACAAGTTTGAAGACTTGTATAATATGGGTAAACTAAACACATCCTGGATTTTGAGATAAAACCGATAGGGTTTGACCCAATTCGGCTAATTTACGTAAACTTGTTACATAAACCGAACCGTACGCGTAATAAGCGTGACGGGTATTCATTGGAGCCATCTACAGGTTTCCTAAGTTAATTATGCCTCAAATATGTTGTGACATCAGTAACATGTCTTTCATTATGCCCGAAACGAATTTAAACACAAACTATGCCCCGTAGGGGTAGTTTGGTCATTTTAAAGGTTGTAAAAGAGTTTAACTGTCTAACTGAGTTACAGGTCTGATGTAAACAGCAAAAATACTCAATTTGATGAGTTATAACAGTAGGCTAAAGCATATATGTGAAATTTATCATCTTTGACCAAACTATGCCCCGTAGGGGTATTTTGGTAATTTCACATAAACCGAAAAGCTCAAAAACGAAGTCTGAGTTAATCAACCTTTGCGTACTGTTAAAATATCATAATTTGCCTCATATATCAGTAGGTATCAACCCGGGTATGTCCTATATGATTTTAAGACACACTATGCGTTAAAAACGCTAATTATGGCGATTAGAGGCCATTTCCGGGTTCGATACTTAAATCTGATATTTTTATATTTCCAGAAGGCTTAAAATAATTTATTAATCATATGTGATCAGTAGCAAAAGGTTTGGAGTTGTTTAGATAAGTAAAACTCATTTTTATGGCCCGTAAGGGCAAAACCGACAATTACCGAATTAAGCCTACGACTACTAGTTATGCTCAGCCTAAAATTAATTAAAAATCTTTAAAAATCCCAAAATAATATATTACATCAGTGGGTAAAAGATTTGATACTAAAAAGTATGTTTAACTAGGCTATACGCTAATTACGCCATTTTATTAACATAAAGCATTAGTTTTGCGATAATGAGCATAACTCTTAATCTACAAGTCAAACTGATGTCAAACTTTGCATACAAGTTTATATATCAGTAACTAAGGTTTCTACACTTTTACATTTTCATAAATCACGTTTTAAGGTAATAAGGGCATAATGGTCAACATATGAGCTATTAACGGAAACGCGTAAACGAATGGGTCAATCAATGAACCGACCACAGAGGGTTATGCTAACATGTAGCCTGGTCCTAAGGAAGCTCTAAGGCATTTCCAAATCATATCTAAACGGGTCAGAACTGAAGTCAAAGCAAAAGTCAAAGCTTTGCGACTTTCGGTTCCGACCACAGAGCAAAAGTCAAAGCTTTGCGACTTTCGGTCAGAACGGAAACGCGTAAACGAATGGGTCAATCAATGACTTTTAAGCTAAAACTAAGCTAAAACTTAATCAAGAAAGGTTTAGCAAACTTACCAAGGTCCTAAGCTTGATTAGGAAGGGCTTGGGTCTGCTTTGAAGCTCCAGATAGGCTCCTCAATTGCAGATGAAGGTGTGATTGAAATGTTGCAACTTAAAGCCTTTATATAGTGATTTTAATCACCATAAGATGTTGACAACTAGGTCTATTACTTACCACAACTGATCAACATGTGTCCTACATGTTTAGGGAGTGTTTAGGGGCCAAGGGTGATGAGAAAAATCGGTTAAATATCAGTTGCAACCTTTCAAACAGCCAACAGCCAATTCTGCTGCATCTGGGCACCCCTAGCGCACCGCTACACTTCTGGTGTAGCGCCCCGCTAGGCCTCCTCAGGGGCAATTCTTCCATTTTCAGTTTGCATCCCTGGCTCTTGGTGCTCCGAAAGGTCAACCAAGCTTAATTCTTGCATTTTGACCCCTTATTAATTATATACAAGGGCTTTAGGACTTATACCCACTTTGCCAAGTCCCTGGACATTTCCGGTTAACCCGAAAAGTCCAATCTTTCAACGTTAACGCTTTTAACCCTTGTAAACGAATTTGATCACAACTTGCTCATACGATAACGAAACTTTATGAAATTTATATCGTGCATTCTAGTGAGCATAATTAACCGTTACAAAGCTTCAGGTTTGTCAAAAGGTCACTCAGTGGCATAACTTAAACATGTTGACACATTTGACCCCTGCCGTTTGAAATCTCTCACTTTTGGCTTCGTATGATCCATAATTTATCCGTCTAAGGGTATAAACATCATGTAGGGTTATTATAAAGTATATTTATCCATTGTTGACATTTTGAACCCTTATTTTCACGTACTTTCTATGTTTGTCAACTTTAGTCCCTCTAAAGTATACTTTCTCACGTTCAAGATTATGACACATGTCAACACATTATAAGACGTGAATTTTCGAGGTGTTACATCCTCACCCCCTTAAAAGAAATCTCGACCCGAGATTTACGAAATAAAGGAAGTATCCTCTGCCTAATAATGGTAGCTTACAGATGATTAGGAATCTGTTTGATCTTATTTGTTGTTTCCAATGCAACTTTCAGATCCTCTATATTGGGCTTACCAATCTATTGTCCTAACAACAGAGGTTTAACATTTCATTTATACAAGGTCTCTAAAGGAGCAACCTTGATACTTCTATACCAACTATTATAGAAAAGCTTCTCTTTAGGTGGTTATTCCAACCACTTTTTAACAAATCTTAAGGAGTAGCTAATCCTTATAGCTAGTCGAACAATTCGACGATCCTGGGTAGTTGGTGGCGATTTTTAATCGTGTCTAAATAGGGTTGCGGTAATGAGTGCATAAGCAAAATGAACCGTCTTTCTTATCTAACAACTATCATACTCTGAAAATATCGAGTTAGGCTATATGAATCTCCTATTTTAAAATTTACTTAATCAGGTTTTCGGTTATTCCATAATTAATATGGAGTTCTTACAACATTCTAACCCAAAGCGGGATGTTAATCATAACTCTACTTGCCTCTAGGGAGGTAAACAGGGTAAACTTAGGAGAAGATAATCAAAGTACAAGGAGGTTGCAGAGATTTTCATATCTCAGGCTCCAGTTCACTCATCGTTGCTTGTGTCGAATAAGCGACACATTTATGTTACTAGTCCACGAATTTCCTTAATCGGGAATATTTACTTGGACAATTCTATTATGGATATCTTCTTTGAATGCCATTAGTTGACTTTAGTACCATGTGATCATTGGGATATCTTTGTGGTTCCATGCATTAAACCTCCATACTGATCAGGCATGGACGCAATCTATGGAACATATTAAGATACACCAAATCCTCATATGGCGCTTTTGTCATACCGTTTGGTATTCGAAATCAATAGAGATCAAAAGATATCAATTTCTTATGATGATGTACTTTATCTGGAGAGAGGGTATATTAGGTTTTTATGATTTGAAGATTTCAGAAAGGAATAGAAGAATTAGTCCCTGTGTATTTCCTACCTGTAGGTTTTTACCTTACACTTAATATATATAGGGTTCTTATGAAAAGTTTTAAAAGTTTGTTATACTTATAGTTTATGAAGGATTTACTGGTATCCGAACCAAAAATGAAGACTCTTAGTATTCAAATTATTGATAAAATGCCAAGGGATGTACCTGATGTCATTATTTATGGACTAGCTCAGGCATTTTAGGCGCTTTCAATTTTAGGCTTTACTTCCTCAATCGCTTTTCCTTTGACAGATTTAGGGCACGTAGTCTTGATATGCCCCTTCTCGTTGCAACCATAACAGGTTGCATCTTTCAACTTCTTGCAATCCAGGGTTTTATGTCCCCTAGATTTGCAAATTCCACACGGTAGAGGCTGAGACTCAAATCTGCATTTCCCGTAGTGGCGCTTCTTACAAATCTTGCATACAGGTTTCTGGTCGGACTTTTGTTTGTTCTTTTTCTTAGAACTCTGGGAGTTATCTACCTCCCTTTTCCTTTTTAGTTCATCCTTTGCATCAGAGGAATGAACGAGATCCTCCTTAAGAGTAAGGATGTGTGGTCCTAGATAAAATTTAGACCGAGCAGCATGGGGCTCCCTGAACTTTTTCACAGCCTTCTTCACAGCTTTTCCAACAGCTGCGTCTATCATAGTTTGAAGTACATCTTTGGAAATTCTAAGGTTCACAATTTCAGCATCATTAGTATGCGCCGTGCCATCAATGGCGCGATCGACGGTTGTCTTATCCGAGTTTGCCATACTTCCTATTGGTTCCTAACACCAATAAAACGATTTCTTAGTTGAAATCAAACAGCTGCTATTTTTCATTCTGATGGCCTTAATATATACTAACCATGGTGCCAATAACCTATACAGGCTATTATAGCACTAACATTCTTAATGAATGTTATTTAAAATATATCAATATTGCTTAGCCTAGGTCGCAAAAGACCATCAATGGCATTAAAGATTTGGACCTAGTCCATCACTTTTCTGACAGAGGATCAAAACGTCACATCTGTCTTTATTACTTTTAATAATTTAGGTAGCTTGAAAGCTTGCCATAGGAATATCAGAAAAGAGTGATTCCTATTAGATATAAAATATCCATCTAAGGTTTGTTGGAGCAATTTCTAAAGTATCATCGGTCAATTTCTACTTCATATAAAATAACCGAAGTCCTAGTCGGACGGAGACAACAGTTCTTAACGGTCATCGTTCATTATTGAATCACATGAGTCAGCATCAAATAAATTTCTGCATAAACTGCTTGATAAGGAAAAGTACCTGCTATATAGTTATCCTTCTGCACCATCTCCTGGCGTTCCTCCAGAAGACTCATGCGTTTGTTTTCCTGGTCTCTCCAGGCTTCTTTATAAGCTTTGGGCAGCTGGTCTTGATGTGCCCTTCTTCGTTACAATTGTAACATGTGGCGTTCTTTAACCCTTTGCAATCTAAGGTTTTGTGACCCTTGGTCTTGCAAATTCCACACAATTTAGCACGTGGGTCGATTGTACATTTTCCAAAATGTTGCTTTTTGCAGTTACTGCATTTGGGTCTGTTATCAGACTGACTCGAGTTCTTCCTAAACTCGGAATCCTTCCCGCGCTCCGAGCTTCCCTTCTTCATCTTGTTAGTTTGATGAGAGTTTTCCTCCTCTCTTTCTCTTCTTCTCTCGCCAGAAGCCTTAACAGACTTAATTCTGATTGCGTCTAAGGTGAGAGATAAGGATAAGTCCACCGCGGACCTATATGTGGTTGGCCTAGATGCTTTAACATTCCCTTTTATCTCTGGTGCTAGGCCTCCAATGAAACGCGCTATGCGTTTAGGTTCAGGGGTGACTAAATAAGGAACTAGGCGGGACATAGTGTTGAAACTTGTCACATATGCCTGACAATCCAAATTCTCCATGACCAGAGTCAAGAAGTCTGATTCTATCTTTTCTACCTCGTGCTGGGGGCAATAGTTTTCCTTGACTAATGCAACAAATTGCTCCCAAGATAAGTTGTAGAGTAGAACCTTTCCCGTGGCTTGGAGCAATGACCTCCACCATGCCAACGCTTCTCCTTTGAACGATTGCGAAACAAATTTCACAACATCTTGCTCCGCACAACCGCTAATGTCAACAACAGCGTCCATCTCATCGAGCCATGTCATGCAATCGATGGCCCCTTCTTCTCCTGTAAAGTCTCTGGGCTTGCAGGAGACAAAATATTTATATGAACAGGTCTTAACTGGTGCCTCTTGATGAAACACAACCTGTCTAGGCGGAATACTCCTTTGATTTGACAAGTCACGAACATCGTCCTCCCTCAACTCATGTGTGTTAGAAGGGGGCTTACAACGAGCCACAGATAGAGTCTTAGAGTGGGTATCATTTGACTCATCATACTGCCGATCAAGAGCTCGAGTAACAGCATAATCTATTATTGCCTGTAGTTCTGCTCCAGTTACATTAATTCTGGTAGTATCATTGTCCTCCTTCATGTGGCTGTTAACTTCATCTAATCCAGCCATGTAGCTTGATGTCTACATAAACATTGACAATGATTTATTCAAAGGTTATTATGGAATCATCATCTTTGACGATTCATCAACCATGGTAATATAAACCATATTGGTTAATTTGTTAGTTATATTAAATCTGTATTTTCATTATAATTTATCCTAGTTATAAATCATCAAGGATAATAAAGTGGCGCAAAAAGGCCTAGTCACAAGGACAATTTTTTTTTTAAATTTATAAGCCATGATTTCAGAGGATCAAGGCATTAAGGTTTGAACATATTTCATTACATTTTCTTGACAGAGAGCTAAAACTTCAACTGTCTTTGTCTTTTAGGACAATAGATATAGCCCGTGGGCATTTCCCTTCTGAGGGATGGTTATAATATGATCATCTTCTCAGATGCTATTAGTCGAGATCGTATGGATCCTACCGACTATTAAGCTTGGACCTGGTCCAACATTTTTAGACAGAAGGTCAAAGATCACCACTGTCGTTGTCTTATCGGACAACAAGTTTAGCCCGCAGGCACTTCATCACTATCGGATGTTTATAATATGATCATCTTATAGGATGACACAAGCCATGATTTCTAAATCACTAGGCTAGGTAAGAAAATTGGAAGAATCCAATATAAGGATGACTTATTGCGATTTTATCGAATCACATTTGTCAGGAGTGCTAACACGTTCTTAGGTGTTAACAAGGATCTAAATCACTTGGGTAGGTTTCACCATCTCGGCCGCGTAGGCTAGGTTTCACTTTTAAGATTCTTTTTTTTTTTTTTAAATGCCTACTGGCAGGGAAGGAAGGATATTTATTTTATTCAGGATTTTTATCATAAATCCTAATTTATAAGTAATAATAGCACAAATGGCCTAGTTGCGTAGACACGTTTAATTTATAAGCCATGATCGTTTGGGATCGAGGCAAATTTATAAGTTAGTAATAGCACAAAAGGCTTAGTCACGTGGACAAGTTTAATTTATAAGCCATGATCGTCTGGGATCGAGGCATTTAGTAATAGCACAAAAGACTTAGTCACGTGGACAAGTTTAATTTATAAGCCATGATCGTCTGGGATCGAGGCATTTAGTAATAGCACAAATGGCTTAGTCACGTGGACAAGTTTAATTTATAAGCCATGATCGTCTGGGATCGAGGCATTTAGTATTAGCACAAAAGGCTTAGTCACGTGGACAAGTTTAATTTATAAGCCATGATCGTCTGGGATCGAGGCATTTAGGCGAATCAAAGTTCATTACTTTTCCTCGACAGAGAGTTGTAGGTTACCTCCGTCTTTAGTCTCAGAGGACGTTAATTATAGCCCGTAGGCACTTCCCTTCTAAGGGATGTTATTTTCCATTTATTTCATATTTCATGTTTAGAATGGAAACTAAATTTAATCAATCCATTATATGAAAATAAAAGTACAGAGTTGCCCTAAGCGGGTCTTTGAAAGGAATAATATGTCCTTAAAGGGACTGAAAGATAAATATGTCCTTATGAGGACTATTAAGGAAACGATCTTCAGCAAAAGGAGTTTCTTCTTCAAGTTATTTATGAATGCTTTCTCCTTGGATGCTCGTTTCGTTCTAGCCGCGGTACGACGCTCAGCATTTCTAGGCTCCGGGTGTGGAGGACTCCTATTACGGCTCCTTCGCCTGGCGACGTATTCAATAAAAATTTTTGGAAGTAAAATTTCCAGATTAGGATTGAGAATATTCCTAAGTTAAGTCTAGACTCAGAAGATTTAGGAATGTGCAATTGTGTAACTGAGATTAAACACAAAAGGCTAGTGTTTAATTCACTCAGTGTTGGCTCTGATACCAACCTGTCACACCCCGATTTTCCACGTGTCACCGGTGGGCCCGGTGGGGGAGTATCGTGACGTGGTTGGCAACATCATGGTCAAACAACACAATATAATAATGCACAGTGGAAGCAAAAGATATATATATATTACATTCCGAATATAAGTAATGTCAAAGTATTACAACGGAAGGTAAAGGATCCACAGGCGGATCAAATAAAAGATACTAAAACTGTTTAACAGACTTTAGGCATCTAGAACTTGCAAGATTCCCTAATGACACCCTGAGCTCCCAGCCAATTATGCGTAGTACCTGTCACTTAACCTTTTGGAAAAATACGTCAGTTTACACTGGTAAATACAATTAACCGACTCATTTTGGAAAAGAGTTTGAAAAATGATTCGAGTGCAAACGGCACAAAATATCTTTGACACATTGATTAACATGCACAGAGGCAAAATTAATCTTTTATAACTTGGGACAATTTTATTAATAAAAATCTTGTATCCGATTTACATGGTTGTCCAACATTTAGGGCCGGTGATTATACAATACAAGCCGGACAAGATTAATCGACACACCACAAATATAATCTCACAAGAAGATACCCTTACGAGTGAGTATACGTTATACATATGCAACAGGAGGTGTTATGTCTACACCTTGTGCTTACGTCGTGGCCATTCACTTTTTAAAATGAGCCAAGGATATCCAGGACACGGTCATTAACCCCCAATGTTATTTGTTATCAATCAATACAGATTAAAACGGGATTATGCAATTTAATCATCTCCGATTAAAAGGTTTCTACACCCGACCATCTTTTCTGTCACACCCCGACCACGTAAAAACAACAAGACGTGGCGGAAACGTCGGGGAGTGTTGTAACAGAATTAATGTTTCAAATCCATGGCAATTGAAGTTTCGTTTTATTAATTAAAAGTGTTACAATGTCTTAACAAACCAAGAAATACAACATAATTAACTAGTCTTGTATCTTTTATTGTCACTAAAGCCCAAGTCTGCCTATGTGTATCTTGATCATCTTATGCAACAGCTCCTGAAAAACACATGTGAAAATAGGTACGTCAGCATAAAAATGCTTGTGAGATACATAGGTTTTGTGAAAATAGGTTTCATGACTTATGTTTGAGAAAATGTTTAGTCATGAACCTTGTAATTTGCTTTGTCTTGTAAATCATTTGAAAAACAATAAGATCAGATGATATGTATAAATAAGTGAATAATGTATGGTTAAATGAATAACCATGTAAAATGAGTTTGTATAAGATAGGTTGTTTGTAAATCAATGTCTTGTGAAAAGTATGTTATTTGTATAAAATGTTATATGTATCAAACTGAAATGATTCAAATAACGCTACGATATGTAATACCATACAAACATTTATATATAGGAAGTACCAGCGGCGTATCCACCATGCTTGTATCATATTACACACGCATCGTTACTTAATCACTTAATCAAACCAAACCAACAATGTATGATGTCTATGTCTAGACCAATTGTCAAATGTATTGGATAATATGTCAAAGTGTTTATGTCAAGATGTAAATCATGTAGTGTAAAACAAATGTCAAACATGTTTATGTGTCAAATGTAAATCATGTCAAAATGTCTATGTCAAATGTCCATGTCAAATGTCTTTGTCAAATGTCTTTGTCAAATTTCATGTATGGCAAGTGGAATGTATCAACTAAACCATATGTAAAATGCACAAAAACAAGGTATTGAAGTAAAACATGGTTTAAATCAAGGTTATGTTTTGTGTAATAAATGCATGTTATACTGATATAAACATCTATGCGGTATTGTGAAAAATTCATTTAAACAAACCCAACGTCATATCAAAATGTAAGCATGTGAAAACAATGCACTAAGTATGTAATCAAATGAACATACATAGCGTGAAATGTCATGTAAAACGATGTACTAAGTAATGCACACAATGGGGCACACCTAGCATGAAGTGTAATGAAATCATGTACTATAATGTACTAACGAACATAGCAGTATATGATGTGAAAACAGGAAAGCATGAAAGTAACAAGTAGGCACATGTGTTTCACCCCAAAACAGTTTGGAAAACAGTAAAAGAGGGGTCTATGTACTCACTTGAGATTGCTCAGAAGTCCTAAGATAACCACCAAGCAATGCTAGAGATCACGGAATCAAACGGCACCTAATATATGTAACTATATTAATAAACCGGACCTATAATCGGAAGATCGGGTAGCATGGGGGTTTGTAAACCAAATGAGTGTAGGAACTCATGTAACATGGTTTAACAAAGCCTACATACTAAATGAAACCTAACCTAAGTGCTTACGACCCATTACGACCCGTTTAGGTAGCTTATGCTACTTTAACGCGTCGTTCGCGTGAAACGCGTTCGGAACGCATAACTAGTCCTATGATAAGTAAAATATGCCTTAACATGTCTAATATTGTTGCCATATCAGTTTAGATACCAAAATTTATGTTACATATGCTTAAAATGAATTTTGGCGTAAAAAGGGCATTTTGGTAATTTACCTAAGGCATATAAACTACCTATCATACAACTACTTAAACGAAGCGACCATAAGGTATAACCTCGGAAGGTTATTCCCTATATACTATGGTCACCTAATATGTTTGGTCGGATCCTAATGATCGACCAAATGGGTCGGGTTCGAAAGCATAAGCGACTGATCAAGTCGCTTACCCTTACGACCCTAGACAACGTGGTAATCAGTAGGCATAGTCACAAGGACTATAACCATCGTGAT
The DNA here is from genome assembly GCA_030545235.1 of Helianthus tuberosus. Lineage (NCBI taxonomy): Eukaryota > Viridiplantae > Streptophyta > Magnoliopsida > Asterales > Asteraceae > Helianthus > Helianthus tuberosus. Next base: position 2,812,465 of record JARYGA010046105.1, read on the forward strand.
TACAATCACGTTGCGAAGTTCTAATGAACTTCGCATTGACCATAAACTGGTCAATGCAGAAAGTCAAACAAGGTTTGGCTTTCGGACTCGAAAAGCAATAAAAGAACGAAGGAACACTTACAAAGGGTCCCCGAATGCTAATCTAGATCCAAATAACTCAGGTATGAAACAATGGTTCCAACTTAGAGTCTTTTGGATCAGATTCTTGTGAGGAAAAGTGAAGGGTGGAGGTGGGTATTTATAGTAAATGGTCCACCGTTAGGATCGTTTGTCGAATATCGTGCCTTAATCACATCCGTACATGTGTCGAAACCTTATGGTACCCAAAATGGCCACTCACCATAAGAGATCAACATGTGGCAAGGGGTTAGGGAGTGGTTAACAGCTGTTAACAGCTGTAAAAAAGACATTTTGCTGCATCTAGCCCCTACTTAGGGACCTAGTTTGGCAGATTTACAGTTTCAGTCCCTGCAACCTCAAAACTTGGTTTACGATGCGTTTTTTTTTTACACGTTTAAGCCCCGTTAACCCCATTTCAAAGCTCTAAAATGAATTTAAAGTATAGGGAACTTAAAATGTGTTCAAAAATATCTCGGGTTTCGGTTCGTTTAGCCGTACGGTTACGTTGTTCGGTTAATTACGACGGAATGCGCGTAAGCGCGAAAAATGATCCAAATGGCATGACGAATGGATTTTTCTTATGCCAAACACTAAAATAAAATATTTTAGTGATTACATAAATTTTTGGATGTCCGGATGTATTCAGAACGTAAGTTATGCGCGAAAATGCAAACTTGTGCACTTTTTGACGCTTTTTGTCCCTGAATGACCCCAAAAGTTTATTTTAGCATACCGAACCCCTCAAAGCCTATTTATAAGCTATGTAAAGGATATTTATGGTATGTTTAACTTATGGTCATGTTCCGGAATGTCTGTTACAGTTCAAATTGGCATACTTTCGCAGTTTGTCAAGTTTAGTCCATGTGAGCGAATTAACTTGTTTTTGCCATACCAAAGCCTTCAAAACTTATTTCTAAGTTATGTAAAGGTTATTTAAGGTATGTTAAGTATATTTCACTATTCCAGAGTGTTCGTTGAATTAAACTGGTTATATTTACGCATCAGTGCGCGTATAACCTTCCAGAAAGCGATTTAAAGTTTGGAATCGAACAAGAGTTGATATGTGCAAAAGATACACATATTTATACAAGTCCAAAGTATGAAATACAATATTTCATTGGTTTGGCATTTGTTTGATGGTCGCAGTGACACAGGCGTCACAGTCTCCCTTACTTTAGGAAATTTCGTCCCGAAATTAATTTCTAGAGGAAACTTGTGAAGACAGCTGTGACAGTTTCGCCTTCTAATAAATCCATTGACCCTTTAGTAAAACTCTGGGTCATGTTAGGATTCTTAGCGAAATTATCGACTATCAATGTAAAGTCCTTGTAGTAACAAAACATGGAGTTTCGAACTACGGACAGAAGAATGTTTCTTATGAAGACTCATCATAGGAAACTTGAATTCAGGATTGGGAAGTGTAAGATAAAACGACATCGGTCAAAGTCCAAGACTTCTCCCGTATCATTACTCTTGCCACTATTGGTCTTTACACATGACAAAACTTCCTGTGGTTTCTGTGCACTGAATTCCATAATTATGTAGGCCTCCATAATTACGTACTTCCTTGCACAGTCCGCACAGTTCATTTCATAATGTGTATGGGAAAAGTCAAACGAATAATCCTGTGGTGATTTAACTTGACTGTAATAGAGTCTCATTAACTAGGTCACCAAAGGATTAGATAAACGAACAATCTCTTCAGCTAAACTACCCCAGAGAAATATTTAACTACACCGACGTAGGATGTATTTAGCTTTAGATCGACGTAGGATCTCTTTAACTCAACTACCTAAGAGAAACATTTAACTACACCGACGTAGGATGTATTTAACTTTAGATCGACGTAGGATCTCTTTAACTCAACTACCTAACAGAAACATTTAACTACACCGACGTAGGATGTATTTAACTTTAGATCGACGTAGGATCTCTTTAACTCAACTACCTAAGAGAAACATTTAACTACACCGACGTAGGATGTATTTAACTTTAGATCGACGTAGGATCTCTTTAACTCAACTACCTAAGAGAAACATTTAACTACACCGACGTAGGATGTATTTAACTTTAGATCGACGTAGGATCTATTTAACTTTAGATCGACGTAGGATCTATTTAACTCTATCAACACATGTTGTCCTTAAACTTTGGAATAGTACTTTATAATCCAAGGGTCTTAATCTACAACGTAGAAGTCCATTAAGGATTTAAGATAGTACATTTTTGAATATCCTACTACGAATCCCTCATATGAAGGTATGAAAGATTCTACGAGGATTTGGATAGCGAATATCCAGAGTATACACGAACACAAAATGCATAAATGGAAAGACAAGATGCATAAACACATAGTCACATAACCACAAAATTGTTTATCTAGATCTTTAATTTGTAAGTTTTGTTTTGTTAATTACGTACATGCATTTAAAGCACACTAGGAATTCCATTTCATGGATTTCATTCGGTACTTTAAACATTAGCGAGAATCTAACTATGAAGATAGAAAGATCTTCCAAAAATTCGATTTAGTTTTCAAGAAACGCAATATTCGAATTAAGGTGTAATAATTTTTGAATATACGAAAATACCCTTAGGTACCCTATTAAGAATTTATAATGGTACTTTGGGTATTCGTACAGAGTTGTAACTTGCGCCTTGTACTTCGTTTCCTTGGAAGAAACGGGTATTTTGGATTTCCGTGGAAAACGCAAGAGATAATAAAATGGAAGAAATTACGGGGTAGTCTGTTCTTCAAGGAATACGGTTCCTTGATTGTCGGTATTGTAGAGGATACGTTGTTTATACCAGCCATCACATTTGTACATTGCAATGTAAATAAAAAGATTTATTTATTAACAATGATAATAACTGTTTCATGGACCTTGACAACAAAAGAAAATAATACATAAGGCTTGATTATTTCTAAACAGCATTGTCTTCTAGTTGGTCTGATGCTCATCCCTGAGCCGGATTCGCATTAGCAAGCCTTGGGCAATTCCTTCGGAAATGGCTCATCTCGCCACAGTTGAAGCAAGGACCTGGTGGAAGACGAGCTTGAGCAGGATTTACTTGAGGTTGGTTTGGACCACCTTGGTTTGGGGTAAATCGACAAGCATTTGCCAGGTGACCGAGTCGCCCACATGATGCACATAAATGACACTGTAGGTGAGCTAAGTGATGTGCATTACATTTGTCGCATATCGGTGCAGTACCGGCATAAGGTTTCTTTGCAGGAGGTTGAGTTGGTTGGTTGCGGGTGTTTTGGTTGGGTTGAGCAGCAATCGCAAAATTCTGCGAAGCCTTACGCTTCTTTGACTCCTTATGGGATCCAGTCTGTTCATCCATGATCTTTGATTCCTCGACTGGTTTTGATTCCTCGACCGGTTTCTTGTCACCTTTCCGGAAAATTTTATGCTTTCTGATCTGAGATTCAGTCAAGGTTGCAGATAGCTCAATGGCCTGCCTAACCGTAGTGGGGTTACTACCAGTAACAATGTCCTGGACTGAGTCAGGGAGACCATCAATGTATTTCTCGATCGCCTTATCCAAAGGCGTAACCATGGTAGGGCACAACAGGCTCAGCTCCTCATATCGATCAGTGTATGCTCGATGTTCACCACTGTCTTGCTTAAGATCGTCGAATTCCCTTTCCAATGCCCTGATCTCGTGACGAGGACATAATTCCTTCATCATCAGTGCTCGAAGTTCTTCCCAAGTTTGGGCCAGTGCCACTTCGGCACCCCTATCTCTCACCACACCGTTCCACCACGTCAAAGCTCCTTTCTCAAAGACACTAGATGCGAAATCTACCTTTCGCTCGTTTGGACATTGTACATGCCTGAAGGTGCTCTCTAAACTCTCGAACCATTGTAGAAGTGCAGTCGCTCCTTGAGACCCGGAAAACTTTGATGGCTTAGCCGAGTTGAACGTCTTGAAGTTGCAGAGGGCATTATTGTTGTTGATAGCTTGGTAACATTGAGAAACGACGTTCGGGATTGCAGCAGTCATTTGCTGTGTAATGACAGCTGCCAGATCGTCAATAGATATCGGATTTTCGCGTCGTGGAGGCATTCTAAAAGAGGAAACATGAAAGGAAACGAGTGAGAGAATTAGACGAAAAGAATGAGATGAAACAAATCTGATGAAAGCCAGGATAGTGGTCATTTGTTTGTTACTACAAAGCAACAAACGACACATAGTGACTGAATTAAAGTAAATGGATCAAAAATAATGTATCGCGAAGACATGCTCGCCTATAAGTGAACACTCATCCCAAGAATTCCCAGGTAAGCACAACTGGTCTCGCGTCTGATGAGATATATACGAAGTGCTTGCCTAGACAGAAAACCCAGAATACAGGCATTCACCCTTCCAGTTTGCACGTGTTCACATTATTTAAAAACCCAAAACCTTGACGAGATTTTGAAAACTCAAAGGGGTTCAAAACCATATAATAGAGAGTTCAAAACCTTACAATAGAGGGTTCAAAACCTAGTAATTAATCATCCTAGAACAGATGATTAGTTTTCAAAGCGGTTTTGAAATTTATGTCCTTGTTGTGGTCGTCGCCTAAGGATAGGTGACGGTATTGTTTTATGACTAAACGCAAGTAAACTCGCGTTAGGGTCCTAAGAAGGTTATAGACTAGGTCAAAGCATTACTAATAACCTAATTCCCTATAACCATTGGCTCTGATACCATCTTTTCGAGTAAAAGCATGATTAATTTATAAGCCAAAAGTACAGAGTATTAGCACTAGCCTTTGCATACAAGTTTATATATCAGTAACTAAGGTTTCTACACTTTTACATTTTCATAAATCACGTTTTAAGGTAATAAGGGCATAATGGTCAACATATGAGCTATTAACGGAAACGCGTAAACGAATGGGTCAATCAATGAACCGACCACAGAGGGTTATGCTAACATGTAGCCTGGTCCTAAGGAAGCTCTAAGGCATTTCCAAATCATATCTAAACGGGTCAGAACTGAAGTCAAAGCAAAAGTCAAAGCTTTGCGAATTTCCAAAGATGTACTTCAAACTATGATAGACGCAGCTGTTAGAAAAGCTGTGAAGAAGGCTGTGAAAAAGTTCAGGGAGCCCCATGCTGCTCGGTCTAAATTTTATCTAGGACCACACATCCTTACTCTTAAGGAGGATCTCGTTCATTCCTCTGATGCAAAGGATGAACTAAAAAGGAAAAGGGAGGTAGATAACTCCCAGAGTTCTAAGAAAAAGAACAAACAAAAGTCCGACCAGAAACCTGTATGCAAGATTTGTAAGAAGCGCCACTACGGGAAATGCAGATTTGAGTCTCAGCCTCTACCGTGTGGAATTTGCAAATCTAGGGGACATAAAACCCTGGATTGCAAGAAGTTGAAAGATGCAACCTGTTATGGTTGCAACGAGAAGGGGCATATCAAGACTACGTGCCCTAAATCTGTCAAAGGAAAAGCGATTGAGGAAGTAAAGCCTAAAATTGAAAGCGCCTAAAATGCCTGAGCTAGTCCATAAATAATGACATCAGGTACATCCCTTGGCATTTTATCAATAATTTGAATACTAAGAGTCTTCATTTTTGGTTCGGATACCAGTAAATCCTTCATAAACTATAAGTATAACAAACTTTTAAAACTTTTCATAAGAACCCTATATATATTAAGTGTAAGGTAAAAACCTACAGGTAGGAAATACACAGGGACTAATTCTTCTATTCCTTTCTGAAATCTTCAAATCATAAAAACCTAATATACCCTCTCTCCAGATAAAGTACATCATCATAAGAAATTGATATCTTTTGATCTCTATTGATTTCGAATACCAAACGGTATGACAAAAGCGCCATATGAGGATTTGGTGTATCTTAATATGTTCCATAGATTGCGTCCATGCCTGATCAGTATGGAGGTTTAATGCATGGAACCACAAAGATATCCCAATGATCACATGGTACTAAAGTCAACTAATGGCATTCAAAGAAGATATCCATAATAGAATTGTCCAAGTAAATATTCCCGATTAAGGAAATTCGTGGACTAGTAACATAAATGTGTCGCTTATTCGACACAAGCAACGATGAGTGAACTGGAGCCTGAGATATGAAAATCTCTGCAACCTCCTTGTACTTTGATTATCTTCTCCTAAGTTTACCCTGTTTACCTCCCTAGAGGCAAGTAGAGTTATGATTAACATCCCGCTTTGGGTTAGAATGTTGTAAGAACTCCATATTAATTATGGAATAACCGAAAACCTGATTAAGTAAATTTTAAAATAGGAGATTCATATAGCCTAACTCGATATTTTCAGAGTATGATAGTTGTTAGATAAGAAAGACGGTTCATTTTGCTTATGCACTCATTACCGCAACCCTATTTAGACACGATTAAAAATCGCCACCAACTACCCAGGATCGTCGAATTGTTCGACTAGCTATAAGGATTAGCTACTCCTTAAGATTTGTTAAAAAGTGGTTGGAATAACCACCTAAAGAGAAGCTTTTCTATAATAGTTGGTATAGAAGTATCAAGGTTGCTCCTTTAGAGACCTTGTATAAATGAAATGTTAAACCTCTGTTGTTAGGACAATAGATTGGTAAGCCCAATATAGAGGATCTGAAAGTTGCATTGGAAACAACAAATAAGATCAAACAGATTCCTAATCATCTGTAAGCTACCATTATTAGGCAGAGGATACTTCCTTTATTTCGTAAATCTCGGGTCGAGATTTCTTTTAAGGGGGTGAGGATGTAACACCTCGAAAATTCACGTCTTATAATGTGTTGACACGTGTCATAATCTTGAACGTGAGAAAGTATACTTTAGAGGGACTAAAGTTGACAAACATAGAAAGTACGTGAAAATAAGGGTTCAAAATGTCAACAATGGATAAATATACTTTATAATAACCCTACATGATGTTTATACCCTTAGACGGATAAATTATGGATCATACGAAGCCAAAAGTGAGAGATTTCAAACGGCAGGGGTCAAATGTGTCAACATGTTTAAGTTATGCCACTGAGTGACCTTTTGACAAACCTGAAGCTTTGTAACGGTTAATTATGCTCACTAGAATGCACGATATAAATTTCATAAAGTTTCGTTATCGTATGAGCAAGTTGTGATCAAATTCGTTTACAAGGGTTAAAAGCGTTAACGTTGAAAGATTGGACTTTTCGGGTTAACCGGAAATGTCCAGGGACTTGGCAAAGTGGGTATAAGTCCTAAAGCCCTTGTATATAATTAATAAGGGGTCAAAATGCAAGAATTAAGCTTGGTTGACCTTTCGGAGCACCAAGAGCCAGGGATGCAAACTGAAAATGGAAGAATTGCCCCTGAGGAGGCCTAGCGGGGCGCTACACCAGAAGTGTAGCGGTGCGCTAGGGGTGCCCAGATGCAGCAGAATTGGCTGTTGGCTGTTTGAAAGGTTGCAACTGATATTTAACCGATTTTTCTCATCACCCTTGGCCCCTAAACACTCCCTAAACATGTAGGACACATGTTGATCAGTTGTGGTAAGTAATAGACCTAGTTGTCAACATCTTATGGTGATTAAAATCACTATATAAAGGCTTTAAGTTGCAACATTTCAATCACACCTTCATCTGCAATTGAGGAGCCTATCTGGAGCTTCAAAGCAGACCCAAGCCCTTCCTAATCAAGCTTAGGACCTTGGTAAGTTTGCTAAACCTTTCTTGATTAAGTTTTAGCTTAGTTTTAGCTTAAAAGTCAAACCGTCGTAATTAACGGTTGACTTAACGATTAATCACTAATGGTCCAGTGATTAGTCGAATCAAAAGTAGTCTTAGAATGGTATTTATGTGGGTAATGAAACCCCAAAAGGGTTTCCCCTGATCACCATCCTAAGCAGGTCAAATGTCGGGTCAAACCTTTACTTAAAAAGTCAACATAATGCTTAAAATGTCATTTAGGCATAATTAGCTATCTAGATCATATATAACCTGTTTGATTATTGTTATAACTTAATAATTAGTGTAAGAACATGTCTAAACATGTTCAACCCGACTATTTCTTGTTTAGACCCGGTTCGGAACCGAAAGTCGCAAAGCTTTGACTTTTGCTTTGACTTCAGTTCTGACCCGTTTAGATATGATTTGGAAATGCCTTAGAGCTTCCTTAGGACCAGGCTACATGTTAGCATAACCCTCTGTGGTCGGTTCATTGATTGACCCATTCGTTTACGCGTTTCCGTTAATAGCTCATATGTTGACCATTATGCCCTTATTACCTTAAAACGTGATTTATGAAAATGTAAAAGTGTAGAAACCTTAGTTACTGATATATAAACTTGTATGCAAAGTTTGACATCAGTTTGACTTGTAGATTAAGAGTTATGCTCATTATCGCAAAACTAATGCTTTATGTTAATAAAATGGCGTAATTAGCGTATAGCCTAGTTAAACATACTTTTTAGTATCAAATCTTTTACCCACTGATGTAATATATTATTTTGGGATTTTTAAAGATTTTTAATTAATTTTAGGCTGAGCATAACTAGTAGTCGTAGGCTTAATTCGGTAATTGTCGGTTTTGCCCTTACGGGCCATAAAAATGAGTTTTACTTATCTAAACAACTCCAAACCTTTTGCTACTGATCACATATGATTAATAAATTATTTTAAGCCTTCTGGAAATATAAAAATATCAGATTTAAGTATCGAACCCGGAAATGGCCTCTAATCGCCATAATTAGCGTTTTTAACGCATAGTGTGTCTTAAAATCATATTGGACATACCCGGGTTGATACCTACTGATATATGAGGCAAATTATGATATTTTAACAGTACGCAAAGGTTGATTAACTCAGACTTCGTTTTTGAGCTTTTCGGTTTATGTGAAATTACCAAAATACCCCTACGGGGCATAGTTTGGTCAAAGATGATAAATTTCACATATATGCTTTAGCCTACTGTTATAACTCATCAAATTGAGTATTTTTTCTGTTTACATCAGACCTGTAACTCAGTTAGACAGTTAAACTCTTTTACAACCTTTAAAATGACCAAACTACCCCTACGGGGCATAGTTTGTGTTTAAATTCGTTTCGGGCATAATGAAAGACATGTTACTGATGTCACAACATATTTGAGGCATAATTAACTTAGGAAACCTGTAGATGGCTCCAATGAATACCCGTCACGCTTATTACGCGTACGGTTCGGTTTATGTAACAAGTTTACGTAAATTAGCCGAATTGGGTCAAACCCTATCGGTTTTATCTCAAAATCCAGGATGTGTTTAGTTTACCCATATTATACAAGTCTTCAAACTTGTCGGGTCTAAATCACATTCTATTCCGGGCTTCGCTTAATCATGCGTTTGAACCGTAACCCTTCCTTAAAACTAACCGGTCTAAGTTACGACTTAAATAAGACCCGTTAGGAATCTAATAGATTAATAAAACCTTCGTTCCAGATTGAGAGCCCCAGTAAAAGTACTCGTGCTTGCTGATTAGAATATACGGCTGAGTATAAATTGCATTGCTAGCTCAGGTAAATACTTTTAACTTATTTTCCCTTATATGGGCTTGGGATACGGTATTATAAAAATACCGCTTGGTCGGGTGTAGAAACCTTTTAATCGGAGATGATTAAATTGCATAATCCCGTTTTAATCTGTATTGATTGATAACAAATAACATTGGGGGTTAATGACCGTGTCCTGGATATCCTTGGCTCATTTTAAAAAGTGAATGGCCACGACGTAAGCACAAGGTGTAGACATAACACCTCCTGTTGCATATGTATAACGTATACTCACTCGTAAGGGTATCTTCTTGTGAGATTATATTTGTGGTGTGTCGATTAATCTTGTCCGGCTTGTATTGTATAATCACCGGCCCTAAATGTTGGACAACCATGTAAATCGGATACAAGATTTTTATTAATAAAATTGTCCCAAGTTATAAAAGATTAATTTTGCCTCTGTGCATGTTAATCAATGTGTCAAAGATATTTTGTGCCGTTTGCACTCGAATCATTTTTCAAACTCTTTTCCAAAATGAGTCGGTTAATTGTATTTACCAGTGTAAACTGACGTATTTTTCCAAAAGGTTAAGTGACAGGTACTACGCATAATTGGCTGGGAGCTCAGGGTGTCATTAGGGAATCTTGCAAGTTCTAGATGCCTAAAGTCTGTTGAACAGTTTTAGTATCTTTTATTTGATCCGCCTGTGGATCCTTTACCTTCCGTTGTAATACTTTGACATTACTTATATTCGGAATGTAATATATATATATCTTTTGCTTCCACTGTGCATTATTATATTGTGTTGTTTGACCATGATGTTGCCAACCACGTCACGATACTCCCCCACCGGGCCCACCGGTGACACGTGGAAAATCGGGGTGTGACAGGTTGGTATCAGAGCCAACACTGAGTGAATTAAACACTAGCCTTTTGTGTTTAATCTCAGTTACACAATTGCACATTCCTAAATCTTCTGAGTCTAGACTTAACTTAGGAATATTCTCAATCCTAATCTGGAAATTTTACTTCCAAAAATTTTTATTGAATACGTCGCCAGGCGAAGGAGCCGTAATAGGAGTCCTCCACACCCGGAGCCTAGAAATGCTGAGCGTCGTACCGCGGCTAGAACGAAACGAGCATCCAAGGAGAAAGCATTCATAAATAACTTGAAGAAGAAACTCCTTTTGCTGAAGATCGTTTCCTTAATAGTCCTCATAAGGACATATTTATCTTTCAGTCCCTTTAAGGACATATTATTCCTTTCAAAGACCCGCTTAGGGCAACTCTGTACTTTTATTTTCATATAATGGATTGATTAAATTTAGTTTCCATTCTAAACATGAAATATGAAATAAATGGAAAATAACATCCCTTAGAAGGGAAGTGCCTACGGGCTATAATTAACGTCCTCTGAGACTAAAGACGGAGGTAACCTACAACTCTCTGTCGAGGAAAAGTAATGAACTTTGATTCGCCTAAATGCCTCGATCCCAGACGATCATGGCTTATAAATTAAACTTGTCCACGTGACTAAGCCTTTTGTGCTAATACTAAATGCCTCGATCCCAGACGATCATGGCTTATAAATTAAACTTGTCCACGTGACTAAGCCATTTGTGCTATTACTAAATGCCTCGATCCCAGACGATCATGGCTTATAAATTAAACTTGTCCACGTGACTAAGTCTTTTGTGCTATTACTAAATGCCTCGATCCCAGACGATCATGGCTTATAAATTAAACTTGTCCACGTGACTAAGCCTTTTGTGCTATTACTAACTTATAAATTTGCCTCGATCCCAAACGATCATGGCTTATAAATTAAACGTGTCTACGCAACTAGGCCATTTGTGCTATTATTACTTATAAATTAGGATTTATGATAAAAATCCTGAATAAAATAAATATCCTTCCTTCCCTGCCAGTAGGCATTTAAAAAAAAAAAGAATCTTAAAAGTGAAACCTAGCCTACGCGGCCGAGATGGTGAAACCTACCCAAGTGATTTAGATCCTTGTTAACACCTAAGAACGTGTTAGCACTCCTGACAAATGTGATTCGATAAAATCGCAATAAGTCATCCTTATATTGGATTCTTCCAATTTTCTTACCTAGCCTAGTGATTTAGAAATCATGGCTTGTGTCATCCTATAAGATGATCATATTATAAACATCCGATAGTGATGAAGTGCCTGCGGGCTAAACTTGTTGTCCGATAAGACAACGACAGTGGTGATCTTTGACCTTCTGTCTAAAAATGTTGGACCAGGTCCAAGCTTAATAGTCGGTAGGATCCATACGATCTCGACTAATAGCATCTGAGAAGATGATCATATTATAACCATCCCTCAGAAGGGAAATGCCCACGGGCTATATCTATTGTCCTAAAAGACAAAGACAGTTGAAGTTTTAGCTCTCTGTCAAGAAAATGTAATGAAATATGTTCAAACCTTAATGCCTTGATCCTCTGAAATCATGGCTTATAAATTTAAAAAAAAAATTGTCCTTGTGACTAGGCCTTTTTGCGCCACTTTATTATCCTTGATGATTTATAACTAGGATAAATTATAATGAAAATACAGATTTAATATAACTAACAAATTAACCAATATGGTTTATATTACCATGGTTGATGAATCGTCAAAGATGATGATTCCATAATAACCTTTGAATAAATCATTGTCAATGTTTATGTAGACATCAAGCTACATGGCTGGATTAGATGAAGTTAACAGCCACATGAAGGAGGACAATGATACTACCAGAATTAATGTAACTGGAGCAGAACTACAGGCAATAATAGATTATGCTGTTACTCGAGCTCTTGATCGGCAGTATGATGAGTCAAATGATACCCACTCTAAGACTCTATCTGTGGCTCGTTGTAAGCCCCCTTCTAACACACATGAGTTGAGGGAGGACGATGTTCGTGACTTGTCAAATCAAAGGAGTATTCCGCCTAGACAGGTTGTGTTTCATCAAGAGGCACCAGTTAAGACCTGTTCATATAAATATTTTGTCTCCTGCAAGCCCAGAGACTTTACAGGAGAAGAAGGGGCCATCGATTGCATGACATGGCTCGATGAGATGGACGCTGTTGTTGACATTAGCGGTTGTGCGGAGCAAGATGTTGTGAAATTTGTTTCGCAATCGTTCAAAGGAGAAGCGTTGGCATGGTGGAGGTCATTGCTCCAAGCCACGGGAAAGGTTCTACTCTACAACTTATCTTGGGAGCAATTTGTTGCATTAGTCAAGGAAAACTATTGCCCCCAGCACGAGGTAGAAAAGATAGAATCAGACTTCTTGACTCTGGTCATGGAGAATTTGGATTGTCAGGCATATGTGACAAGTTTCAACACTATGTCCCGCCTAGTTCCTTATTTAGTCACCCCTGAACCTAAACGCATAGCGCGTTTCATTGGAGGCCTAGCACCAGAGATAAAAGGGAATGTTAAAGCATCTAGGCCAACCACATATAGGTCCGCGGTGGACTTATCCTTATCTCTCACCTTAGACGCAATCAGAATTAAGTCTGTTAAGGCTTCTGGCGAGAGAAGAAGAGAAAGAGAGGAGGAAAACTCTCATCAAACTAACAAGATGAAGAAGGGAAGCTCGGAGCGCGGGAAGGATTCCGAGTTTAGGAAGAACTCGAGTCAGTCTGATAACAGACCCAAATGCAGTAACTGCAAAAAGCAACATTTTGGAAAATGTACAATCGACCCACGTGCTAAATTGTGTGGAATTTGCAAGACCAAGGGTCACAAAACCTTAGATTGCAAAGGGTTAAAGAACGCCACATGTTACAATTGTAACGAAGAAGGGCACATCAAGACCAGCTGCCCAAAGCTTATAAAGAAGCCTGGAGAGACCAGGAAAACAAACGCATGAGTCTTCTGGAGGAACGCCAGGAGATGGTGCAGAAGGATAACTATATAGCAGGTACTTTTCCTTATCAAGCAGTTTATGCAGAAATTTATTTGATGCTGACTCATGTGATTCAATAATGAACGATGACCGTTAAGAACTGTTGTCTCCGTCCGACTAGGACTTCGGTTATTTTATATGAAGTAGAAATTGACCGATGATACTTTAGAAATTGCTCCAACAAACCTTAGATGGATATTTTATATCTAATAGGAATCACTCTTTTCTGATATTCCTATGGCAAGCTTTCAAGCTACCTAAATTATTAAAAGTAATAAAGACAGATGTGACGTTTTGATCCTCTGTCAGAAAAGTGATGGACTAGGTCCAAATCTTTAATGCCATTGATGGTCTTTTGCGACCTAGGCTAAGCAATATTGATATATTTTAAATAACATTCATTAAGAATGTTAGTGCTATAATAGCCTGTATAGGTTATTGGCACCATGGTTAGTATATATTAAGGCCATCAGAATGAAAAATAGCAGTTGTTTGATTTCAACTAAGAAATCGTTTTATTGGTGTTAGGAACCAATAGGAAGTATGGCAAACTCGGATAAGACAACCGTCGATCGCGCCATTGATGGCACGGCGCATACTAATGATGCTGAAATTGTGAACCTTAGAATTTCCAAAGATGTACTTCAAACTATGATAGACGCAGCTGTTGGAAAAGCTGTGAAGAAGGCTGTGAAAAAGTTCAGGGAGCCCCATGCTGCTCGGTCTAAATTTTATCTAGGACCACACATCCTTACTCTTAAGGAGGATCTCGTTCATTCCTCTGATGCAAAGGATGAACTAAAAAGGAAAAGGGAGGTAGATAACTCCCAGAGTTCTAAGAAAAAGAACAAACAAAAGTCCGACCAGAAACCTGTATGCAAGATTTGTAAGAAGCGCCACTACGGGAAATGCAGATTTGAGTCTCAGCCTCTACCGTGTGGAATTTGCAAATCTAGGGGACATAAAACCCTGGATTGCAAGAAGTTGAAAGATGCAACCTGTTATGGTTGCAACGAGAAGGGGCATATCAAGACTACGTGCCCTAAATCTGTCAAAGGAAAAGCGATTGAGGAAGTAAAGCCTAAAATTGAAAGCGCCTAAAATGCCTGAGCTAGTCCATAAATAATGACATCAGGTACATCCCTTGGCATTTTATCAATAATTTGAATACTAAGAGTCTTCATTTTTGGTTCGGATACCAGTAAATCCTTCATAAACTATAAGTATAACAAACTTTTAAAACTTTTCATAAGAACCCTATATATATTAAGTGTAAGGTAAAAACCTACAGGTAGGAAATACACAGGGACTAATTCTTCTATTCCTTTCTGAAATCTTCAAATCATAAAAACCTAATATACCCTCTCTCCAGATAAAGTACATCATCATAAGAAATTGATATCTTTTGATCTCTATTGATTTCGAATACCAAACGGTATGACAAAAGCGCCATATGAGGATTTGGTGTATCTTAATATGTTCCATAGATTGCGTCCATGCCTGATCAGTATGGAGGTTTAATGCATGGAACCACAAAGATATCCCAATGATCACATGGTACTAAAGTCAACTAATGGCATTCAAAGAAGATATCCATAATAGAATTGTCCAAGTAAATATTCCCGATTAAGGAAATTCGTGGACTAGTAACATAAATGTGTCGCTTATTCGACACAAGCAACGATGAGTGAACTGGAGCCTGAGATATGAAAATCTCTGCAACCTCCTTGTACTTTGATTATCTTCTCCTAAGTTTACCCTGTTTACCTCCCTAGAGGCAAGTAGAGTTATGATTAACATCCCGCTTTGGGTTAGAATGTTGTAAGAACTCCATATTAATTATGGAATAACCGAAAACCTGATTAAGTAAATTTTAAAATAGGAGATTCATATAGCCTAACTCGATATTTTCAGAGTATGATAGTTGTTAGATAAGAAAGACGGTTCATTTTGCTTATGCACTCATTACCGCAACCCTATTTAGACACGATTAAAAATCGCCACCAACTACCCAGGATCGTCGAATTGTTCGACTAGCTATAAGGATTAGCTACTCCTTAAGATTTGTTAAAAAGTGGTTGGAATAACCACCTAAAGAGAAGCTTTTCTATAATAGTTGGTATAGAAGTATCAAGGTTGCTCCTTTAGAGACCTTGTATAAATGAAATGTTAAACCTCTGTTGTTAGGACAATAGATTGGTAAGCCCAATATAGAGGATCTGAAAGTTGCATTGGAAACAACAAATAAGATCAAACAGATTCCTAATCATCTGTAAGCTACCATTATTAGGCAGAGGATACTTCCTTTATTTCGTAAATCTCGGGTCGAGATTTCTTTTAAGGGGGTGAGGATGTAACACCTCGAAAATTCACGTCTTATAATGTGTTGACACGTGTCATAATCTTGAACGTGAGAAAGTATACTTTAGAGGGACTAAAGTTGACAAACATAGAAAGTACGTGAAAATAAGGGTTCAAAATGTCAACAATGGATAAATATACTTTATAATAACCCTACATGATGTTTATACCCTTAGACGGATAAATTATGGATCATACGAAGCCAAAAGTGAGAGATTTCAAACGGCAGGGGTCAAATGTGTCAACATGTTTAAGTTATGCCACTGAGTGACCTTTTGACAAACCTGAAGCTTTGTAACGGTTAATTATGCTCACTAGAATGCACGATATAAATTTCATAAAGTTTCGTTATCGTATGAGCAAGTTGTGATCAAATTCGTTTACAAGGGTTAAAAGCGTTAACGTTGAAAGATTGGACTTTTCGGGTTAACCGGAAATGTCCAGGGACTTGGCAAAGTGGGTATAAGTCCTAAAGCCCTTGTATATAATTAATAAGGGGTCAAAATGCAAGAATTAAGCTTGGTTGACCTTTCGGAGCACCAAGAGCCAGGGATGCAAACTGAAAATGGAAGAATTGCCCCTGAGGAGGCCTAGCGGGGCGCTACACCAGAAGTGTAGCGGTGCGCTAGGGGTGCCCAGATGCAGCAGAATTGGCTGTTGGCTGTTTGAAAGGTTGCAACTGATATTTAACCGATTTTTCTCATCACCCTTGGCCCCTAAACACTCCCTAAACATGTAGGACACATGTTGATCAGTTGTGGTAAGTAATAGACCTAGTTGTCAACATCTTATGGTGATTAAAATCACTATATAAAGGCTTTAAGTTGCAACATTTCAATCACACCTTCATCTGCAATTGAGGAGCCTATCTGGAGCTTCAAAGCAGACCCAAGCCCTTCCTAATCAAGCTTAGGACCTTGGTAAGTTTGCTAAACCTTTCTTGATTAAGTTTTAGCTTAGTTTTAGCTTAAAAGTCAAACCGTCGTAATTAACGGTTGACTTAACGATTAATCACTAATGGTCCAGTGATTAGTCGAATCAAAAGTAGTCTTAGAATGGTATTTATGTGGGTAATGAAACCCCAAAAGGGTTTCCCCTGATCACCATCCTAAGCAGGTCAAATGTCGGGTCAAACCTTTACTTAAAAAGTCAACATAATGCTTAAAATGTCATTTAGGCATAATTAGCTATCTAGATCATATATAACCTGTTTGATTATTGTTATAACTTAATAATTAGTGTAAGAACATGTCTAAACATGTTCAACCCGACTATTTCTTGTTTAGACCCGGTTCGGAACCGAAAGTCGCAAAGCTTTGACTTTTGCTTTGACTTCAGTTCTGACCCGTTTAGATATGATTTGGAAATGCCTTAGAGCTTCCTTAGGACCAGGCTACATGTTAGCATAACCCTCTGTGGTCGGTTCATTGATTGACCCATTCGTTTACGCGTTTCCGTTAATAGCTCATATGTTGACCATTATGCCCTTATTACCTTAAAACGTGATTTATGAAAATGTAAAAGTGTAGAAACCTTAGTTACTGATATATAAACTTGTATGCAAAGTTTGACATCAGTTTGACTTGTAGATTAAGAGTTATGCTCATTATCGCAAAACTAATGCTTTATGTTAATAAAATGGCGTAATTAGCGTATAGCCTAGTTAAACATACTTTTTAGTATCAAATCTTTTACCCACTGATGTAATATATTATTTTGGGATTTTTAAAGATTTTTAATTAATTTTAGGCTGAGCATAACTAGTAGTCGTAGGCTTAATTCGGTAATTGTCGGTTTTGCCCTTACGGGCCATAAAAATGAGTTTTACTTATCTAAACAACTCCAAACCTTTTGCTACTGATCACATATGATTAATAAATTATTTTAAGCCTTCTGGAAATATAAAAATATCAGATTTAAGTATCGAACCCGGAAATGGCCTCTAATCGCCATAATTAGCGTTTTTAACGCATAGTGTGTCTTAAAATCATATTGGACATACCCGGGTTGATACCTACTGATATATGAGGCAAATTATGATATTTTAACAGTACGCAAAGGTTGATTAACTCAGACTTCGTTTTTGAGCTTTTCGGTTTATGTGAAATTACCAAAATACCCCTACGGGGCATAGTTTGGTCAAAGATGATAAATTTCACATATATGCTTTAGCCTACTGTTATAACTCATCAAATTGAGTATTTTTTCTGTTTACATCAGACCTGTAACTCAGTTAGACAGTTAAACTCTTTTACAACCTTTAAAATGACCAAACTACCCCTACGGGGCATAGTTTGTGTTTAAATTCGTTTCGGGCATAATGAAAGACATGTTACTGATGTCACAACATATTTGAGGCATAATTAACTTAGGAAACCTGTAGATGGCTCCAATGAATACCCGTCACGCTTATTACGCGTACGGTTCGGTTTATGTAACAAGTTTACGTAAATTAGCCGAATTGGGTCAAACCCTATCGGTTTTATCTCAAAATCCAGGATGTGTTTAGTTTACCCATATTATACAAGTCTTCAAACTTGTCGGGTCTAAATCACATTCTATTCCGGGCTTCGCTTAATCATGCGTTTGAACCGTAACCCTTCCTTAAAACTAACCGGTCTAAGTTACGACTTAAATAAGACCCGTTAGGAATCTAATAGATTAATAAAACCTTCGTTCCAGATTGAGAGCCCCAGTAAAAGTACTCGTGCTTGCTGATTAGAATATACGGCTGAGTATAAATTGCATTGCTAGCTCAGGTAAATACTTTTAACTTATTTTCCCTTATATGGGCTTGGGATACGGTATTATAAAAATACCGCTTGGTCGGGTGTAGAAACCTTTTAATCGGAGATGATTAAATTGCATAATCCCGTTTTAATCTGTATTGATTGATAACAAATAACATTGGGGGTTAATGACCGTGTCCTGGATATCCTTGGCTCATTTTAAAAAGTGAATGGCCACGACGTAAGCACAAGGTGTAGACATAACACCTCCTGTTGCATATGTATAACGTATACTCACTCGTAAGGGTATCTTCTTGTGAGATTATATTTGTGGTGTGTCGATTAATCTTGTCCGGCTTGTATTGTATAATCACCGGCCCTAAATGTTGGACAACCATGTAAATCGGATACAAGATTTTTATTAATAAAATTGTCCCAAGTTATAAAAGATTAATTTTGCCTCTGTGCATGTTAATCAATGTGTCAAAGATATTTTGTGCCGTTTGCACTCGAATCATTTTTCAAACTCTTTTCCAAAATGAGTCGGTTAATTGTATTTACCAGTGTAAACTGACGTATTTTTCCAAAAGGTTAAGTGACAGGTACTACGCATAATTGGCTGGGAGCTCAGGGTGTCATTAGGGAATCTTGCAAGTTCTAGATGCCTAAAGTCTGTTGAACAGTTTTAGTATCTTTTATTTGATCCGCCTGTGGATCCTTTACCTTCTGTTGTAATACTTTGACATTACTTATATTCGGAATGTAATATATATATATATCTTTTGCTTCCACTGTGCATTATTATATTGTGTTGTTTGACCATGATGTTGCCAACCACGTCACGATACTCCCCCACCGGGCCCACCGGTGACACGTGGAAAATCGGGGTGTGACAGGTTGGTATCAGAGCCAACACTGAGTGAATTAAACACTAGCCTTTTGTGTTTAATCTCAGTTACACAATTGCACATTCCTAAATCTTCTGAGTCTAGACTTAACTTAGGAATATTCTCAATCCTAATCTGGAAATTTTACTTCCAAAAATTTTTATTGAATACGTCGCCAGGCGAAGGAGCCGTAATAGGAGTCCTCCACACCCGGAGCCTAGAAATGCTGAGCGTCGTACCGCGGCTAGAACGAAACGAGCATCCAAGGAGAAAGCATTCATAAATAACTTGAAGAAGAAACTCCTTTTGCTGAAGATCGTTTCCTTAATAGTCCTCATAAGGACATATTTATCTTTCAGTCCCTTTAAGGACATATTATTCCTTTCAAAGACCCGCTTAGGGCAACTCTGTACTTTTATTTTCATATAATGGATTGATTAAATTTAGTTTCCATTCTAAACATGAAATATGAAATAAATGGAAAATAACATCCCTTAGAAGGGAAGTGCCTACGGGCTATAATTAACGTCCTCTGAGACTAAAGACGGAGGTAACCTACAACTCTCTGTCGTGGAAAAGTAATGAACTTTGATTCGCCTAAATGCCTCGATCCAAGACGATCATGGCTTATAAATTAAACTTGTCCACGTGACTAAGCCTTTTGTGCTAATACTAAATGCCTCGATCCCAGTGTTGTGTAATTGTGTAACTGAGATTAAACACAAAAGGCTAGTGTTTAATTCACTCAGTGTTGGCTCTGATACCAACCTGTCACACCCCGATTTTCCACGTGTCACCGGTGGGCCCGGTGGGGGAGTATCGTGACGTGGTTGGCAACATCATGGTCAAACAACACAATATAATAATGCACAGTGGAAGCAAAAGATATATATATATTACATTCCGAATATAAGTAATGTCAAAGTATTACAACGGAAGGTAAAGGATCCACAGGCGGATCAAATAAAAGATACTAAAACTGTTCAACAGACTTTAGGCATCTAGAACTTGCAAGATTCCCTAATGACACCCTGAGCTCCCAGCCAATTATGCGTAGTACCTGTCACTTAACCTTTTGGAAAAATACGTCAGTTTACACTGGTAAATACAATTAACCGACTCATTTTGGAAAAGAGTTTGAAAAATGATTCGAGTGCAAACGGCACAAAATATCTTTGACACATTGATTAACATGCACAGAGGCAAAATTAATCTTTTATAACTTGGGACAATTTTATTAATAAAAATCTTGTATCCGATTTACATGGTTGTCCAACATTTAGGGCCGGTGATTATACAATACAAGCCGGACAAGATTAATCGACACACCACAAATATAATCTCACAAGAAGATACCCTTACGAGTGAGTATACGTTATACATATGCAACAGGAGGTGTTATGTCTACACCTTGTGCTTACGTCGTGGCCATTCACTTTTTAAAATGAGCCAAGGATATCCAGGACACGGTCATTAACCCCCAATGTTATTTGTTATCAATCAATACAGATTAAAACGGGATTATGCAATTTAATCATCTCCGATTAAAAGGTTTCTACACCCGACCAAGCGGTATTTTTATAATACCGTATCCCAAGCCCATATAAGGGAAAATAAGTTAAAAGTATTTACCTGAGCTAGCAATGCAATTTATACTCAGCCGTATATTCTAATCAGCAAGCACGAGTACTTTTACTGGGGCTCTCAATCTGGAACGAAGGTTTTATTAATCTATTAGATTCCTAACGGGTCTTATTTAAGTCGTAACTTAGACCGGTTAGTTTTAAGGAAGGGTTACGGTTCAAACGCATGATTAAGCGAAGCCCGGAATAGAATGTGATTTAGACCCGACAAGTTTGAAGACTTGTATAATATGGGTAAACTAAACACATCCTGGATTTTGAGATAAAACCGATAGGGTTTGACCCAATTCGGCTAATTTACGTAAACTTGTTACATAAACCGAACCGTACGCGTAATAAGCGTGACGGGTATTCATTGGAGCCATCTACAGGTTTCCTAAGTTAATTATGCCTCAAATATGTTGTGACATCAGTAACATGTCTTTCATTATGCCCGAAACGAATTTAAACACAAACTATGCCCCGTAGGGGTAGTTTGGTCATTTTAAAGGTTGTAAAAGAGTTTAACTGTCTAACTGAGTTACAGGTCTGATGTAAACAGCAAAAATACTCAATTTGATGAGTTATAACAGTAGGCTAAAGCATATATGTGAAATTTATCATCTTTGACCAAACTATGCCCCGTAGGGGTATTTTGGTAATTTCACATAAACCGAAAAGCTCAAAAACGAAGTCTGAGTTAATCAACCTTTGCGTACTGTTAAAATATCATAATTTGCCTCATATATCAGTAGGTATCAACCCGGGTATGTCCAATATGATTTTAAGACACACTATGCGTTAAAAACGCTAATTATGGCGATTAGAGGCCATTTCCGGGTTCGATACTTAAATCTGATATTTTTATATTTCCAGAAGGCTTAAAATAATTTATTAATCATATGTGATCAGTAGCAAAAGGTTTGGAGTTGTTTAGATAAGTAAAACTCATTTTTATGGCCCGTAAGGGCAAAACCGACAATTACCGAATTAAGCCTACGACTACTAGTTATGCTCAGCCTAAAATTAATTAAAAATCTTTAAAAATCCCAAAATAATATATTACATCAGTGGGTAAAAGATTTGATACTAAAAAGTATGTTTAGCTAGGCTATACGCTAATTACGCCATTTTATTAACATAAAGCATTAGTTTTGCGATAATGAGCATAACTCTTAATCTACAAGTCAAACTGATGTCAAACTTTGCATACAAGTTTATATATCAGTAACTAAGGTTTCTACACTTTTACATTTTCATAAATCACGTTTTAAGGTAATAAGGGCATAATGGTCAACATATGAGCTATTAACGGAAACGCGTAAACGAATGGGTCAATCAATGAACCGACCACAGAGGGTTATGCTAACATGTAGCCTGGTCCTAAGGAAGCTCTAAGGCATTTCCAAATCATATCTAAACGGGTCAGAACTGAAGTCAAAGCAAAAGTCAAAGCTTTGCGACTTTCGGTTCCGAACCGGGTCTAAACAAGAAATAGTCGGGTTGAACATGTTTAGACATGTTCTTACACTAATTATTAAGTTATAACAATAATCAAACAGGTTATATATGATCTAGATAGCTAATTATGCCTAAATGACATTTTAAGCATTATGTTGACTTTTTAAGTAAAGGTTTGACCCGACATTTGACCTGCTTAGGATGGTGATCAGGGGAAACCCTTTTGGGGTTTCATTACCCACATAAATACCATTCTAAGACTACTTTTGATTCGACTAATCACTGGACCATTAGTGATTAATCGTTAAGTCAACCGTTAATTACGACGGTTTGACTTTTAAGCTAAAACTAAGCTAAAACTTAATCAAGAAAGGTTTAGCAAACTTACCAAGGTCCTAAGCTTGATTAGGAAGGGCTTGGGTCTGCTTTGAAGCTCCAGATAGGCTCCTCAATTGCAGATGAAGGTGTGATTGAAATGTTGCAACTTAAAGCCTTTATATAGTGATTTTAATCACCATAAGATGTTGACAACTAGGTCTATTACTTACCACAACTGATCAACATGTGTCCTACATGTTTAGGGAGTGTTTAGGGGCCAAGGGTGATGAGAAAAATCGGTTAAATATCAGTTGCAACCTTTCAAACAGCCAACAGCCAATTCTGCTGCATCTGGGCACCCCTAGCGCACCGCTACACTTCTGGTGTAGCGCCCCGCTAGGCCTCCTCAGGGGCAATTCTTCCATTTTCAGTTTGCATCCCTGGCTCTTGGTGCTCCGAAAGGTCAACCAAGCTTAATTCTTGCATTTTGACCCCTTATTAATTATATACAAGGGCTTTAGGACTTATACCCACTTTGCCAAGTCCCTGGACATTTCCGGTTAACCCGAAAAGTCCAATCTTTCAACGTTAACGCTTTTAACCCTTGTAAACGAATTTGATCACAACTTGCTCATACGATAACGAAACTTTATGAAATTTATATCGTGCATTCTAGTGAGCATAATTAACCGTTACAAAGCTTCAGGTTTGTCAAAAGGTCACTCAGTGGCATAACTTAAACATGTTGACACATTTGACCCCTGCCGTTTGAAATCTCTCACTTTTGGCTTCGTATGATCCATAATTTATCCGTCTAAGGGTATAAACATCATGTAGGGTTATTATAAAGTATATTTATCCATTGTTGACATTTTGAACCCTTATTTTCACGTACTTTCTATGTTTGTCAACTTTAGTCCCTCTAAAGTATACTTTCTCACGTTCAAGATTATGACACGTGTCAACACATTATAAGACGTGAATTTTCGAGGTGTTACATCACAATTAAAGGATCAAGTTAACTAATTATGTGCTTATGTGTTTTCTTCTATGTTTTGTGGTTGTTTGTGACCCATCCAAATCCTCGTAGAATCTTCCATATCTTATATGAGGGATTCATAGAAGGATATCCAAAGTTACTATCTTAAATCCTTAATGGACTTCTACGTTGTAGTCAAGTCCCTTGGATTTTAAAGTACTATTCTATAATTAGATCCCTTAAGTAGTCTATTTAAGAAGATCGTACGTCGGTTTAGTTAATAAGATCATATGTTGATCTAGTTAAAAAGATCGTTCGTTGATCAAATTAAAAGGACCCTTTGGTGGTCTAGTCGAGTCACTTCATGTTTATTCAAGTGATTATTTTCCTACGCATTATGAAATGAACTGTGCGGACTGTGCAAGAGATTACGTAATTATGGAGGCCTACATAATTATGAAATTTAGTGCACAGAAACCACAAGAAGTTTAGTCATGTGTTAAGATCTAAAGTGACGAGAATAATGATACGGGAGAAGTCTCGGACTTTGACCGATGTCATTTATTCTTACACTCCCCAATTCTGATCTCAATCACACACCAAGTTTCCTATGATAAGTCTTCATAAGAAACGTTCTTCTGTCCGAAGTTCAAAAATTTCATGTTTTACTACCACAAGGAATTCACTCTGAGGGTTAACAAATTCGCTAATTCTGAAGGCGAAACCGTCACAACTGTTTTCACAAGTTTCCTCTAGAATTAAATTTCGGGACGAAATTTCCTAAAGTAGGGGAGACTGTAACACCTGTGTCATTTCAACCATCAAACAAATGCCAAACCAATGAAATATTGTATTTCATACTTGGGATTTGTATAAATATGTGTATCTTTTTCACATATCAACTCTTGTTCGATTTCAAGCTCTAAATCGCTTTCTGGAGGGTTATACTCGCTCTGATGTGTAGATATAACCAGTTTAATGAAACAAACACTCCGGAATAGTGAAATAGGCTTAACATACCTTAAATAACCTTTACATAACTTAGATATAAGTTTTGGAAGGTTTGGTGTGGTGAAATCAAAGTTTAATCGCTTACAGGGACTAAAGTTGACAAACTGCGAAAGTATGCCAATTTGAACTGTAACAGACCTTCCGGAACATGACCATAAGTTAAACATACCATAAATATCCTTTACATAGCTTAGAAATAGGCTTTGAGGTGTTCGGTATGCTAAAATAAACTTTTGGGTCATTCAGGGACTAAAAGTGTCAGAAAGTGCACAAGTTTGCATTTTCGCGCATAACTTACGTTCTGAATACATCCGGACATCCAAAAATTTATGTAAGCACTAAAATATTTTATTTTAGTGTTCGCCATAAGAAAAATCCATTCGTCGCGTCATTTGGTTCGTTTTTCGCATTCGGGACCAGATTCGATGTATTAGCCGTTGTTTAATTCACAACCACACATTCTAAACTTGCTTAGTCAGCGGATAAGGATGGAATTTTGGTACCATAACTTTGCAACACATGTATGGATGGAATTTAAACACCTAAACACCATAACTTTGCAACACATGTATGGATGGAATTTAAACACCTAAACACCATAACTTTTCAACACATGTACGGATGGGATTAAGGCACGTTTTCCATGAAACGATCTTAACGGTTCGGGTATTCCTATAAATACCCCATACCCCCCATTGCTAAAATCACTAGAAACTTGATTTGAGAAACTCTAAGTTGAAACATTTGTTTCATACCTGAGATTTTTGAATCGAGTTTAGCATTCGGGGACCCTTCGTAAGTATTCTTTCGTTCTTTTCCTTATTTTACTGCTTTTCGAGTCAGAAAGTCAAACTTTGTTTGACTTTCAGCGTTGACCAGTAATGGTCAATGCGAAGTTCGTTTGAACTTCGCAACGTGAGTGTAATCACGTTGGTCATAGTCCCTTGGGACTATGCCCACTGATTACCACGTTGTCTAGAGTCGTAGGGTAGGCGATCTAATAAATCGCCTATACCTTCGAACTCGACCCAGTTTGGTCGATCATTAGGATCCGATCAAATACATTAGGTGACCCTAGTATAGGGCATAACCTTCCGAGGTTATACCCTATGGTCACATCGTTTAAGTAGTTGTATGATAGGTAGTTTATATGCCTTAGGTAAATTACCAGAATACCCTTTTCATGTATAATTGGTAATTAAGCATATGTAACCTAAACTTTTGTCACATAACTGATTATGTAACATGTTTAGGCATATAACACTTGTCATAGGACTAGTTAGGCGGTCCGAACGCGTTTCACGCGAACGACGCGTTAAAGTAGCATAAGCTACCTAAACGGGTCGTAATGGGTCGATAAGACTTAGGTTAAGTTTCATTTAGTATGTAGGCTTTGTTAAACCATATCACATGACTTCCTACACTCATTTGGTTTACAAACCCTCATGCTACCCAGTCTTCCGATTTAGGTCCGGTTTATTAATGTAGTTACCTATATTAGGTGCCGTTTGATATTCCGCGATCTCTAGCATTGCTTGGTGGTTATCCTAGGACTTCTGAGCAATCTCAAGTGAGTACATAGACCCCTCTTTTACTGTTTTCCAAACTGTTTTGGGGTGGAACACATGTGCCTACTTGTTACTTTCATGCTTTCCTGTTTTCACATCATATACTGGTTATGTTCATTAGTACACTATTAGTACATTGATTTACATGACTTTTCTGCTTCGTATGTTAACTTAGCATACTTGGTACATCATTTTTACATTACATTTCATGCTACGTGTGCCCATTGTGTGCATTACTTAGTACAGCTGATTTCATCACATACTTACATTTTGACATTTGTTTATACAAGTTATTACTTATCTTTTGACAAACTAAATAACTATCTATGATTTAAACATTGATTTCTCAAAGAACATAAAATAAATTGTTGAATTGTACTTATTTTATGTTCACCAGACCGATTGTTAGTATGATATAGCGCTATAGGATTTGACACCCCATTCCTGTTGGCATGGAATGTCTGAAACCAATTTGTTGCTCCATCCAAATAGGGATTGCCTTTGTGGTATCCTTATAGTCTCAAAGGTGTATTTTGATGCACCAGGTCTGAATGAATTCTTAAATCACACTATTAAAGTATATTTTGATATACTCTCATGTGTGGTATTGTACAAAACCAACATATTTATTTTATTAATCATCCAAAGCATATTTTGATATGTTATTTACTAAACCAAAAACATAGTTTAATATGTTATTTATCACATCCAAAGCATATTTTGATATGTTATTTACTAAACCAAAAACATAGTTTAATATGTTATTTATCACATCCAAAGCATATTTTGATATGTTACTTGCTAAACCAAAAACATAGTTTAATATGTTATTTATCACATCCAAAGCATATTTTGATATGTTACTTACTAAACCAAAAACATAGTTTAATATGTTATTTATCACATCCAAAGCATATTTTGATATGTTACTTACTAAACCAAAAACATAGTTTAATATGCTACTTACAAATCCAAAGTATACTTTTTATATGCTATTATAAGGTTATTCGTTTAACTTTACATTACTTACCATACATAAACATTTCTACAATTGTTAAACATAGACATTCTATATTGGTGGTTTGGTTTGATTAAGTGATTAAGTAACGATGCGTGTGTAATATGATACAAACATGGTGGATACGCCGCTGGTACTTCCTATATATAAGTGTTTGTATGGTATTACATATTGTAGCGTTATCTGAATCATTTCAGGTTGAGACATAGAACATTTTATACAAATAACATATTTTTCACAAGACATTGATTTACAAACAACTTATCTAATACAAACTCATTTTCATGGTTATTCATTTAAGCATACATTATTTATACATATCATCTGATCTTATCGTTTTTCAAATGATTTACAAAACAAAGCAAATAACAAGGTTCATGACTAAACATTTTCTCAAACATAAGTCATGAAACCTATTTTCACAAAACCTATGTATCTCACCGGCATTTTTATGCTGACGTACCTATTTTCACATGTGTTTTCAGGAGATGAAGCATAGGACTTATCAAGACATACTTAGGCGGACCTGTGCCTTAGTGACTTAAAACGAGACAAGACTAGTTAATTATGTTGTACTTCTTTGTTTATTAAGACATTGTAACACTTTTGATTAATAAAACGAAACTTCAATTGCCATGGATTTGAAACATTAATTCTGTTACAACACTCCCCGATGTTTCCGCCACGTTTTGTATGTTCTACGTGGTCGGGGTGTGACAGAAAAGATTTAGGGCCGGTTTGTAGGGCCGGACTAGATTAACAGACACGCCACAGGTATAATGCCCACAGGCTATCATCCCCTAAGTGGATTACCAGTTCCGGTATAATGCCCACAGGGATGATACCTTCGAGTGGATTACCAGTTTTTACATAATGCAACTGTCAGGTGTATGCCTACACCCCGTGCTTAGGTCGTGGCCATTTCGTAAAATGATGCCAAGGATATCCGGGACATGGTCATTAACCCCTAAAGGCCATACACCAAATAATAATAAAATAATACATATTAAACAGGTTATGTAGGTACATCAATCACAATCCGATTTAAATGACTACATACACCCGACCAAGCGGTACTTTTATAGTACCGTATCCCAAGCCCGTATAGGGAAAATAAGTTAAGAGTATTTACCTGAGCTAGCAATGCAATTTATACTCAGCCGTATATTCTAATCAGCAAGCACGAGTACTTTTACTGGGGCTCTCAATCTGGAACGAAGGTTTTATTAATCTATTAGATTCCTAACGGGTCTTATTTAAGTCGTAACTTAGACCGGTTAGTTTTAAGGAAGGGTTACGGTTCAAACGCATGATTAAGCGAAGCCCGGAATAGAATGTGATTTAGACCCGACAAGTTTGAAGACTTGTATAATATGGGTAAACTAAACACATCCTGGATTTTGAGATAAAACCGATAGGGTTTGACCCAATTCGGCTAATTTACGTAAACTTGTTACATAAACCGAACCGTACGCGTAATAAGCGTGACGGGTATTCATTGGAGCCATCTACAGGTTTCCTAAGTTAATTATGCCTCAAATATGTTGTGACATCAGTAACATGTCTTTCATTATGCCCGAAACGAATTTAAACACAAACTATGCCCCGTAGGGGTAGTTTGGTCATTTTAAAGGTTGTAAAAGAGTTTAACTGTCTAACTGAGTTACAGGTCTGATGTAAACAGCAAAAATACTCAATTTGATGAGTTATAACAGTAGGCTAAAGCATATATGTGAAATTTATCATCTTTGACCAAACTATGCCCCGTAGGGGTATTTTGGTAATTTCACATAAACCGAAAAGCTCAAAAACGAAGTCTGAGTTAATCAACCTTTGCGTACTGTTAAAATATCATAATTTGCCTCATATATCAGTAGGTATCAACCCGGGTATGTCCAATATGATTTTAAGACACACTATGCGTTAAAAACGCTAATTATGGCGATTAGAGGCCATTTCCGGGTTCGATACTTAAATCTGATATTTTTATATTTCCAGAAGGCTTAAAATAATTTATTAATCATATGTGATCAGTAGCAAAAGGTTTGGAGTTGTTTAGATAAGTAAAACTCATTTTTATGGCCCGTAAGGGCAAAACCGACAATTACCGAATTAAGCCTACGACTACTAGTTATGCTCAGCCTAAAATTAATTAAAAATCTTTAAAAATCCCAAAATAATATATTACATCAGTGGGTAAAAGATTTGATACTAAAAAGTATGTTTAGCTAGGCTATACGCTAATTACGCCATTTTATTAACATAAAGCATTAGTTTTGCGATAATGAGCATAACTCTTAATCTACAAGTCAAACTGATGTCAAACTTTGCATACAAGTTTATATATCAGTAACTAAGGTTTCTACACTTTTACATTTTCATAAATCACGTTTTAAGGTAATAAGGGCATAATGGTCAACATATGAGCTATTAACGGAAACGCGTAAACGAATGGGTCAATCAATGAACCGACCACAGAGGGTTATGCTAACATGTAGCCTGGTCCTAAGGAAGCTCTAAGGCATTTCCAAATCATATCTAAACGGGTCAGAACTGAAGTCAAAGCAAAAGTCAAAGCTTTGCGACTTTCGGTTCCGAACCGGGTCTAAACAAGAAATAGTCGGGTTGAACATGTTTAGACATGTTCTTACACTAATTATTAAGTTATAACAATAATCAAACAGGTTATATATGATCTAGATAGCTAATTATGCCTAAATGACATTTTAAGCATTATGTTGACTTTTTAAGTAAAGGTTTGACCCGACATTTGACCTGCTTAGGATGGTGATCAGGGGAAACCCTTTTGGGGTTTCATTACCCACATAAATACCATTCTAAGACTACTTTTGATTCGACTAATCACTGGACCATTAGTGATTAATCGTTAAGTCAACCGTTAATTACGACGGTTTGACTTTTAAGCTAAAACTAAGCTAAAACTTAATCAAGAAAGGTTTAGCAAACTTACCAAGGTCCTAAGCTTGATTAGGAAGGGCTTGGGTCTGCTTTGAAGCTCCAGATAGGCTCCTCAATTGCAGATGAAGGTGTGATTGAAATGTTGCAACTTAAAGCCTTTATATAGTGATTTTAATCACCATAAGATGTTGACAACTAGGTCTATTACTTACCACAACTGATCAACATGTGTCCTACATGTTTAGGGAGTGTTTAGGGGCCAAGGGTGATGAGAAAAATCGGTTAAATATCAGTTGCAACCTTTCAAACAGCCAACAGCCAATTCTGCTGCATCTGGGCACCCCTAGCGCACCGCTACACTTCTGGTGTAGCGCCCCGCTAGGCCTCCTCAGGGGCAATTCTTCCATTTTCAGTTTGCATCCCTGGCTCTTGGTGCTCCGAAAGGTCAACCAAGCTTAATTCTTGCATTTTGACCCCTTATTAATTATATACAAGGGCTTTAGGACTTATACCCACTTTGCCAAGTCCCTGGACATTTCCGGTTAACCCGAAAAGTCCAATCTTTCAACGTTAACGCTTTTAACCCTTGTAAACGAATTTGATCACAACTTGCTCATACGATAACGAAACTTTATGAAATTTATATCGTGCATTCTAGTGAGCATAATTAACCGTTACAAAGCTTCAGGTTTGTCAAAAGGTCACTCAGTGGCATAACTTAAACATGTTGACACATTTGACCCCTGCCGTTTGAAATCTCTCACTTTTGGCTTCGTATGATCCATAATTTATCCGTCTAAGGGTATAAACATCATGTAGGGTTATTATAAAGTATATTTATCCATTGTTGACATTTTGAACCCTTATTTTCACGTACTTTCTATGTTTGTCAACTTTAGTCCCTCTAAAGTATACTTTCTCACGTTCAAGATTATGACACGTGTCAACACATTATAAGACGTGAATTTTCGAGGTGTTACACCCGCCATCCAATACCGTGAAGCATTGAAGGAGGTCCTACTAAATTTGACCCAGGTCCATTGCAGGACCTCTAAACGCTGAACAATGGCAAGACCTTTACCAAACCGTTCCCTTAACCCCCGACCAGGTAGCCAACATACCTCCATATAGACCGTGGAGATATGAATGGTGAAAATATTTTATTTTATATAGACAGTAAAATAATGCCAAGACACCATGGACAAACGATAAGGAAAGATCACCTTCAACATAAGTAACTAGTTATTAAAGTCATTAATACAAAACCAAATAAAAAGTGCAAAAGATTAGAAATAAAAAGTATTATACTAGACACTTTGTCTTCACCAAGTGATGTAAGAGACTTAGGCAAACATGGCCTTGATTGTCAAGAACTCTTACGATCAATCTTGGATCCCGAGACGACTCACACACTCTACGATGGACAATGGATGATGGTGGTGGATGATGGTGTTATGGTGGTGGTGGGTGGTGGATGAAGTGTGAGAGAGGTGGTGTGCCAAGGGATGAGTTGAAATGAAACCAAGCACTCCTATTTATAGGCTGAACAGAAGGCTGGGCACGGCCCCGTGTCCGCTGGGCACGGCCCCGTGCCTGTCTGACACTCTCTCTCCTCATTAATTGTAATTCGCAATTACAATTAATGCGCCTGCTGTACTTTCGACACGCCCCCTTGTTCGCTGGGCACGGCCCGTGGTGGGCAATAGAAGCTTCTATAGGTTTGTCTTTTCTGCTGCTTCTTGGGCACGGCCCCGTGCTGGCTGAGCACGGGGCGTGTTCAGTCTTCTGCCTTCTCTATTTTGCTTGGGAAGATGCCGTTAAGGGGTCGGGCAGTCCACTTATGTTCCTTTTCTTGTATTTATGTTGGATTTAGCTGTCTTTTTGCTTCTTTTGTGTTTTTGAGCTCATTTAATCCTGAAAATACAAAAGGAAGACAAAAACACTCTTTTTCCAATATTAGTACTTAAAAAGGGTTAGTTTTATGCCTCATTTGATGTAATTTATATGTTGCATTTTGCACACATCAAATACCCCCACACTTGAACTTTTGCTTGTCCTCAAGCAAAACTCTTTAATATGTGGCTTACACTCCCAAATGGAATGGGTAGAAGAGAAGGTTTTTGGCTTGTCGTAGAGTGTTGGGAATCCAAGATCTTTTTGGGTTTTATTTTTATCTATTTACAATCCTTTTCGTAATGATTTATTTAGAACGTTTCATAGGAGAAATTACTTATTTGGGCATAACATGCCTTTTTTAAAATTCTATTTATATACAAGTTCACATACCTCACGGGAGAAATCACTCACACTCGGCCGAAGGTGTATTTTTAGTGAATCACTCGAGAGCGGCATGGAACTTATTCCTACCATAAGCTTGCCAAGCAATCAATCCTCCTCCTTTTTAACTTTTATACCTTTGTAAATATCCAGAGGACTTTGTGGGTTAAGGGTTAGGCTTGGGTTAATGGTAGGTGGTTGGGATAGTGGTTAGTGGTTAGTAGAAAAAGGGCGAAAAGCGTAACAAGTGTCGGTTTTCGTAAGACTTTCTATTTTTGCAACTTTTTTATTTTGATGAAGCTTTTATTCAAACAAAGTTATTTTTGATGAACTTGTTTGTTTATTTTCTTTTTGCTTCATCATCAACAGATTTTTTTTTATATTTATTTATTTATTTATTTATTTATTTTTTGATCACCTTACGAAAAACCGAACTTGTTACTAAAACAAAGGGTTAAAAATAAAAAGGGTTTGGTGGGTAAAAGGGTTTTTTGGTTTGGGTGATGAAATGAAAAGGTTTAGGCTCAAAGGGGTTAACTAGGGGGATTTTTGGGTAGGTGGTAAAAGAAAAAGAAAAATAATGGTGTAGAAATAAAAAGGGTTAGTCCTAATGCCTCCATCATTTACTTACTCGGGTTTAAGTTGATAAGGATCGGGAATGTATCGTCATGGCAAGTTCTAGAGTCGTAAGAACCAAGCGGCTATTCACACAAGAAACGAAAAATGAGCATTCAGTCTAATGATATGTAATTGTATGCTCAATAAAGGCTCAAAACTCACTTTTGTGGGAATGGGTTTTTATGTGATCAAGTATATATAATCAAATTTTAACTAAGTTTGTCATGCCTTTTCATAATTTTCTTATGTTGGTTCTTTTTATCACTACGCTATCGGTTGTAAATTCGTAAAAATATAACCTTTTTGAGAACTTGAATTTCCCGATTTAAACCTAGACAAGTAAGAAAAATGAAATTTTTGAAAAAAAATTTGGGGTGATTAGCGGTTCCAATAGAGTTTTGTGTAAGGCTTGTATTTAGGACTTGCAAAATTCAAGGTTTTAGCATCCCCCCCACACTTAAATTACACATTGTCCTCAATGTGTCCCAAAAATAAATTTTCAGGTTGATTAGATGTGTGAAATGGTGTTAAAAAGCAAAAAATGTTGTGTTACTGGGCGCTGAACACGGACCCGTGTTGTCCGGGCACGACCCCGTGTTCAAGTGTCAGTAACAAAATTAAATCAAGAGAAACAGAAGCCTGGACACGGGGGCGTGTTGGGTGAACACGGCCCGTGTCCAGTTACCTGAACTGGGCGTTTTCCTGCAGGTGGTTCAGCACGGGGGCGTGTTGGTTGGGCACGGCCCGTGTTGAACCTTCTGTAATGGAGAAAATTGTCGGGTTGCCTTGTTCGTGTACATGAAGTCATTTTTCTCGTTCCCCTTTTCATCCCGTACCACCATGAGTGTGTTTTATTCCTTATGAACCATCCAAACTTTTAAAAACCATCATTTCATTGCATCATAGAGATAACTTACATAGTCCTAAAATTAAACTAGATAAAACCGAGAAATATTAAATCATGGAGTTCTAGCCTCTATTTTATTTTAATTAGCAAAATTTCCAAGAGACTACTAATCTTGGTTAGACAAGGCCTTCTAGAACTCCTTCTTCCGGGTGCGGTTCTCCTCACATGTCGGCGAGCCACTCCTCCACCTCCCTTGGAAGGAGAAAAGAAGGCTCATTGGCATTGGTTTGAGGAGTTTCGATTTCCACCGGGATCTCTTGTTGGTGTTCCATGGGAGGTTCCGCTGGCAAATCTTCCCACCCGGTAGGGTTGTTAATTCCGAGCGCCAGGTTCCAATCCTGTTGAGGGAGGACTGGTTCCATCGGAGGTGTTACAAGAATATTTAACCTCTGGTGCAAGAGGTTAATTTCTTGGAAGCTGCTTTCGAGTCCCATCGTAAGATCGTTAATACGGTCGATTAGGACCTCCTCTACTGATGTCATTTCGTCGAGAGCCTCCCTTAATGCTATCACATAGTGAACAAGTGTAGCTTCAATGGAAGGTCTCCTTCCTCTTCGGCTGTTTGACGAATGCACAGAAGATGTTTCGCTGTTTTCACTCGACATCCTACGAAAAATAAACTGAAAATAGTTTATTTAATGAAACAGTGACCGGACACGGCCCCGTGCTCACTGAGCACGGCCCCGTGTTCATCTTTCTGCAGAATTTTGGAGCAAGGAAACTTGGATTTTTGAGTTATTTTCTGAACTTGTGGGGTCCTTTTAGTCACTAATAACTTAAAACAATGTTACATAACATGTTTTTACCAAGATTCCTTGAACAAAACTCATTAATCCTTACCACAAAGTTGGAAGAATTCAAACTTTTAATGGTAGTTCTTGGAGAAAGATGAAGAAGAAGGAAATGGCTAAAAGAGGAAAGGACAAGATGGGTTGTTGGAACCTTCTTTTAGACTTACCTAGGATAGTTGAGAGAAGATTCCTTCAAATCTCTGTCCCAAGTTGGTCCAAATGTGCAGAATTCTTGGCTGCATTTATAGAAAACGACAGCATCCTGGACACGGCCCCGTGTCCAGTGGACACGGCCCTGTGTGCAGGTGGAGTTCTGACACAGTTTGTCCGTATTCTGACGTACTGATCAGAATGGAATCTTTCGATGGACACGGGGGCGTGTTGGCTGGACACGGCCCCGTGTCGAGGGACTGTTTTATGAAGTTGTCTAGTTTTTTAAGGAACTCGTTAGTATCGGGTGGCTCCTGATTGGTTGGAACAACCCCAAAGTGCCTAAGATACCTTAATTGTTCTAGACTAAGGCGAGAACGCAAGAGGTTGTCGGTGAGGGTAATTCCTATTTTTATTTTAGGTGGACAAGTCCAACCCTTTCCCGGGCTCTCGTTAAAGAAGGTGTATCTCGAATCGCTCAGGTCTATGTATGCACCGAACGAAGTCGATGGGGAGTCCTTCACGGCACAATCGGCACAGGGACGACTATCGTCCACGTCTTTGCTAGGTATGAAGGTATTTTTGGGAGCAACGAGGTTGTCGGAATGCGGTTCCAACATTTCTTCATGGCTATCGTCTTGGGGTGGATCAATAAAGTCCTTCCCAAGCTCTTCTAACCAATTTAGAATTAGCTCTTCTAGTTGAAATAACTCGTCAAGGAGCATTTCCCCTAGAATATCTGGCTGGGCGCATTCGAGGGAGAAATAGTGCTTATTTTTACTTTCGCCCCTCTTAAGGTTCGGTGGGTCCATGTAGTGGGGCCTATAATTTAGAAAGTAGCATTTTACTTCTTCATGTTTGCCACCACATAATTGACACCATGTACCATAAGAGTGCCGAAAGTAAAAACAATTACTATCACTCATGTTTATGTCAGAAATTACCAACCGCCGGGATCTAACGGTTCTGTTTTCAGTAAGTGAATCTTGGGCACGGGGGCGTGTTGGGTGAGCACAGCCCCGTGTTCAGCTTACTGTCTGACGTAAAACAAGATTGCTAGTTCCAATGATTTAGCACGGGGGCGTGTTCAGCGGGCACGGCCCGTGCTGAGCTCTGCAGAAGCTGAAAAACTAAGAAAAATCCTAAAAAAAAAAAAATTGATTAGGCCGTTGATTCCTAACTTTCTTAAAATCCTTGTGTCCCCGGCAACGGCGCCAAAAACTTGATGTGCGTGAAGTGTTATATATATTAGGTGTATATTTTAAGCCCCTTTAACACTTATTTTAGCCAAGTTTTAAATTTATAAAACACGATATTTTACTAACACTAAACACACATATGAGCAAGTGCACCCATCGTGAGCGTAGTATAGCGTTGGTAAGATACCGAGGTCGTCCAAGGACACAAGAGCTTTTAGTACCGGTTTATCCTCAACGTCTAATCAAAATAAAAAGTTTAGAAAAAGGTTTTAAACTAAGAAAAATAAAAACTAACTAAAATGCTGAAAATAAAATAAAATAAAAAACAGATAGACAAGATGAATCACTTGGTTCCGACTCGTATCTAGTATAACCTTTGATTATTTCCGCACTTTTGCACATAATTAAGAGATTATCTTAGTTATTGTAGTAGGCCCCTCTTTTGAAGGTGACGTTACCCTCACCCCAGTAGTTTGAGTCAGCAAGGATACAATCCTAAAAGGGTGGATTATTGGAAGATAATGAATTAAGTTATTAATGCAGTATTGTGGTAGGCCCCGCTTTTGGCGGTGACGTTACCCTCGGCTAAGTAGTCTGAGTCAGCAGGGATACAGTCCTAAATAGCCGGGTTATAGTATTAATAGTAGTTAAC
Source organism: Helianthus tuberosus (assembly GCA_030545235.1). NCBI lineage: Eukaryota > Viridiplantae > Streptophyta > Magnoliopsida > Asterales > Asteraceae > Helianthus > Helianthus tuberosus. The sequence goes on from JARYGA010046105.1 coordinate 2,849,467, forward strand.
TTATGAGGGGATCAAAGAGTTTGGACCCCCGCCATCCAATACCGTGAAGCATTGAAGGAGGTCCTACTAAATTTGACCCAGGTCCATTGCAGGACCTCTAAACGCTGAACAATGGCAAGACCTTTACCAAACCGTTACCTTAACCCCCGACCAGGTAGCCAACATACCTCCATATAGACCGTGGAGATATGAATGGTGAAAATCTTTTATTTTATATAGACAGTAAAATAATGCCAAGACACCACGGACAAACGATAAGGAAAGATCACCTTCAACATAAGTAACTAGTTATTAAAGTCATTAATACAAAACCAAATAAAAAGTGCAAAAGATTAGAAATAAAAAGTATTATACTAGACACTTTGTCTTCACCAAGTGATGTAAGAGACTTAGGCAAACATGGCCTTGATTGTCAAGAACTCTTACGATCAATCTTGGATCCCGAGACGACTCACACACTCTACGATGGACAATGGATGATGGTGGTGGATGATGGTGTTATGGTGGTGGTGGGTGGTGGATGAAGTGTGAGAGAGGTGGTTTGCCAAGGGATGAGTTGAAATGAAACCAAGCACTCCTATTTATAGGCTGAACAGAAGGCTGGGCACGGCCCCGTGCCTGTCTGACACTCTCTCTCCTCATTAATTGTAATTCGCAATTACAATTAATGCGCCTGCTGTACTTTCGACACGCCCCCGTGTTCGCTGGGCACGGCCCGTGGTGGGCAATAGAAGCTTCTATAGGTTTGTCTTTTCTGCTGCTTCTTGGGCACGGCCCCGTGCTGGCTGAGCACGGGGCGTGTTCAGTCTTCTGCCTTCTCTATTTTGCTTGGGAAGATGCCGTTGAGGGGTCGGGCATTCCACTTATGTTCCTTTTCTTGTATTTATGTTGGATTTAGCTGTCTTTTTTGCTTCTTTTGTGTTTTTGAGCTCATTTAATCGTGAAAATACAAAAGGAAGACAAAAACACTCTTTTTCCAATATTAGTACTTAAAAAGGGTTAGTTTTATGCCTCATTTGATGTAATTTATATGTTGCATTTTGCACACATCAATAGGTCATCCAACGAGAAGGGAAGTTCATCCCAAACCAAATCCTCAAATCAGTCTGTAATTCCTGAAGAAGGAATATTTGTGCGAAAGGCACAATATGAGGAACCACTTTCTCCAAATAAAAGAAGTTTGATTTTTAAGAAAAGTCAGGAGAAAATAGAGAAAATCCGAGAAAAGAAGATTAAACAGGAAACCCAGGAATTAACCAGTAAATCACCTTGGGAAGGCAAGTTAGATGAGAAATGGGCAAATCTTTATATGCTAGCCACTGTAGCAGTTAATGCAAATCTTTAAAATAATCTGACTCAAGTTTTAACACCTGGATCACCTACAGTCTAGAAACTTTACCAGTAAAGAAATAAGTTACAATAAACTTTAGTGTGTTTTAATTTTCAGCTGTTTTGTAGTTACCCAGTATGAAATAATATTTAAAAGTTTTCTATAAAAAATTTGTTATGATTTTTTAACTTAGTGTATTTTGCTAAACAGCATGAGTGATTTGTCTGACGCCCTTCAGAATTTAAATCTCTATCCGGTAAAAATAGAGGTTTCAAGAGATTTCAATAGGTATATACCAGATATAGAAGAACCTATTGAATTCAATGCTCCACCTCCGGAGAAACCCAAGCCCAAGAAAAAGAGAAGATTCGTGGGATGGAGACGTGTGCGTAGGAGAAAACCCGTCCCTAGAAAGATTCCCAAAATAGAAAATCCTTTAGATAAAGGGAAGGAGATTGAAGTCGGGGAAGAGTCTAGGCAGATGGGAATACAGTTTGATGAATATTCTAAACAAATAGAAATGGAGATTGGAGGAGGTTCTAGACAAACCCAAGTAGAAATTGGGGAAAGCTCTAAACAAACCCAGGAAATGACATTGCAGGAGGAGCTAGATTTTATATTAGCAAGCTGTGATACTATCCAGCCTGTCAATACAAATGTTTTTACTCGTCCTATTGAAACTCAACTCCCTATAAACTTAGAACCAACAATCCCAGAACCTATAATCCACACCCAACCTTTGGGAATGGACGAATGGTGGACGAATGATTGGCAATTCCAAAACTTGCTCAACAGTCCTTATTCATTTCTTCCTTAATTTGACCCAGAACCTATACCTAATCCACCTATGAGCAATGAGAATTTAGCTGAACTCCGCCACTTTGGCGAGGAGTTAATGGATGCAGGAAATAGGATCAGGGAAGTAGGAGAACAGATCTCTTGGAAGTATGATGAGAGAGAGCGCCGTTATTAAAATATTAGATGACGAAGGATAAGGGGGTTATGAGACTGTGGTTGTAAATTAGCAATAATAATATAATCATGTGAAATAACCTAAAATAAAACTTTGTAAGATAATGATGTGTATTGATGCATACTATTAAATATAAATGGAAATCGAGAAATCAATAGTTTTGGCTATATGTGTATTGTGAAATTAGTATGATTATTTTGTGTATAATTGTTATTTATTTGATACTAATAAAATTAAATATATTATCAGATGGAAAACGCTAATAATGAACCAGTTAACGAGGTTAATCAATCTGAGCAACATCCGGAAGATCAATTTATGACTAGGCAGGATATAGAAAATATTGTTGCTCAGGGAATAGCCAATGCTATTCCAGCAATAGTTGCTGCTGTTAAAAATCCAATCGAACCTCAACCAATCGTTCCTAGTAAACGTATTTCTGAAGATAACTTCAGTAATAGCATAAATGGAGGCAGTAATCATAATCGCGATAATGATTCACGGCAGGCTCCGCTCCTTAAGAAAATGAAAGCTGCAACGCCTGGTTGCACTTATAAAGAATTTCTTGCTTGTAAACCATCTGAGTTTGCAGGCAATGAAGGAGCAACTGCGGCACTGCGTTGGTTAGAAAAGACCGAGGCAGTAATTACAATAAGTAAATGTGCCAAGGATGATCAGGTCATGTACGCGTCAAATCTTTTTAAAGAAGGGGCACTAGAATGGTGGAACACGGTGTTACAAGCAAAAGGAAGGATGATGGCCTATGCTATGAATTGGGAAGAATTTACGAATCTTGTAGAAAGAAAATTCTGTCCCGAATATGAAAGAGATCAAATGGCAAATAAGTTCCTAAATCATCGAATGATGGGTGTAGATTGTCGCGGTTATACTTCGACATTCTTTGAATATGCTAGAGTGGTACCAACACTGGCTTCGCCAGAACCGGTACTCATTTATCGCTATATTTGGGGATTAATTAGCAAAATCCGCAATATCGTTAAAGCTGCGAGACCTCGTACTATTGACGATGCGGTGGAATTAGCTAATACCCTAACTGACGAGCTGGTACGTACAAGAGATGAAAACAAGAAAAAGGAATTGGCTCAGAAAATTACCCAAGGCTTTCGTATGGGTAATAATAGCTTCAAAAGAAGAGGAACAGGGCAATCTTCAAACTTGCCGTTCTGCAAGAATTGCCGAAAGAAACATTATGGAAGATGTAATGTGACTTGCAATTTTTGCAAAGCCATAGGACATCGTGAAGAAGACTACAGAAGGAAAACCAGGATCTGCTATAACTGTGGAGAAGCTGGGCATTTCAAAACAGAATGTCCTAAATTGGTTAAACCAGCAGACAACAAAGCCAAGACAGCTGATGGAGCTACCAAGAAGAATGCTCGAGCCTTTCAGTTAACTACTCAGGAAGCCGAGATGATTCCAGATGTGATAGCTGGTACGTTTTTAGTCCACAACGTGTATGCAAAAGTATTATTTGACTCTGGTGCAAACCAAAGTTTTATCAATACTTCATTCTGCCAAGCTCTTAACTTACCCTTAACCAAACTTAGGCAGATTTTTACAGTTGAAACGGCAGACGGAAATTCTGTTAGCATAGATAAAGTTTTGCAAAAGGAAAATATAGAACTCTCAGGTCATAAATTCTTTGCAAACCTATTACCTATGAAATTAGCCGAATTTGATGTTGTGTTAGGAATGGATTGGTTAGTAGCCAACCATGCTCGAATTCTTTATGATCAGAATTCCATAGAAATTCAAACACCTACTGGAGAAGTAATTATGATTACAGGAGATAAACCACGTAAGCCCATGAAGTTCATATCAGTAATGAAAGTTGCTAGTTATGAACCAAAGCAAGGCATAGTATATATGATTTCAGTAATCATTAGTACTAAGGGAAAAGAACTTAAGGAGATTCCTGTAGTCTCGGAATACCCAGATGTATTCCCAGAAGAGTTACCAGGGTTACCACCAGATAGGGAGGTAGAATTTAGGATTCATCTAATTCCCGGAACCATACCGATAGCCAAGGCACCTTATCGGTTAGCTCCCAGAGAAATGTTAGAACTGAAAAAGCAATTAGATGAATTATTAAGTAAAGGTTTCATACAACCTAGTTCATCCCCTTGGGGAGCACCAGTGTTGTTTGTTAAGAAAAAGGATGGTTCGATGAGAATGTGTATTGATTATAGAGAATTGAATAAGGTTACAATTAAGAATCGATGCCCATTACCTAGGATTGATGATCTTTTAGATTAACTTCAAGGAGCTAGGTATTTTTCTAAGATTGACTTACGTTCCGGATATCATCAATTAAAGGTACAAGAAGACGACATACCTAAAACTGCCTTCAGAACTAGGTATGGTCATTACGAGTTTACAGTCATGCCCTTCGGATTAACGAATGCACCTGCAGCATTCATGGACATGATGAATAGAATCTGTAAACTGTATTTGGATAAATTTGTAATTGTCTTTATCGACGATATACTTATTTATTCCAAAAATCAGGAAGAACATTGTCAGCACTTGCATGCACTCTTAACTTTGTTAAGAAAAGAAAAATTGTACGCCAAATACTCAAAGTGTGAGTTTTGGTTGCAAGAAGTACAATTCTTAGGACACATGGTAAATCACGAAGGTATTCATGTAGATCCTGCTAAGATAGAGGCAATTACCAAATGGAAGGTTCCACAATCCGCAATGGAAATTAGAAGTTTTATAGGTTTAGCTGGCTACTATAGACGGTTTATTAAGGATTTTTCCAAGATAGTTGTACCATTAACTAAGCTAACCTGTAAAGCAGTTAAGTTTGAATGGGGACCTAAACAAGAAGAAGCCTTTAGAATCTTGAAACAGAAATTAACCAATGCTCCAATTTTAGCCTTACCAGAAGGAACTGAAGATTTTGAAGTATATTGTGATGCTTCAAAACTAGGATTTGGATGTGTGCTGATGCAACGCAAGAAGGTAATTGCGTATGCTTCAAGACAATTGAAAAAGCACGAAGAAAACTATACGACTCATGACTTAGAATTAGGAGCCGTAATTTTTGCCCTGAAAATCTGGAGACATTATCTGTACGGAAGTAAGTTTACCATCTATACAGATCATAAGAGTTTAAGATATATATTTGGGCAAAAAGAATTAAACATGAGACAAAGGAGATGGATGGAAATCCTAAGTGACTACGACTGTGATATTCAGTATCATGAAGGAAAGGCAAATGTAGTTGCAGATGCCTTAAGTCGTAAGTACCATGAGAAACAACGACGAGTTCGTGCTCTTAGGTTAAATCTACAGTTCGATTTAATGGAACAATTGAAGAATGTTCAAGAAACAACAATCAAGGATGATGCTGAAGGAATGAAGGGACAAATAAAAGAATTAGAACAAGGAGCAGATGGAATTTGGAGATTCCACAAAAGCAGAATTTGGGTACCTAAGCAGGGAGAATTAAGAAATAAGATTTTAGAAGAAGCTCATAAATCTAGGTATACCATGCACCCTGGAAACAATAAAATGTACCAAGATTTAAGAAATAATTTCTGGTGGATAGGCATGAAAAAAGATATAGCTAGATATGTTTCTAAGTGTCTTACTTGTTCACAAGTTAAGGCAGAACATCAGAAACCTTCAGGTCTACTACAACAATTAGAAATGCCTGTATGGAAATGGGAACTCATAACAATGGATTTTGTTACTAAGTTACCCAAAACCAGAAAAGGTAATGATGCGATTTGGGTAATTGTGGATCGATTAACCAAATCTGCTCACTTTCTACCTATGAAAGAAACCTTTAGCATGGAAAGATTGGCAAAGTTGTATGTAGATGAAGTCGTATCCTTACATGGAGTTCCACTCTCCATTGTTTCGGATAGTGATAGTCGTTTTACTTCTCATTTCTGGACTAGTTTCCAACAAGCAATGGGAACTCGACTAAACCTAAGCACTGCATACCATCCACAAACAGATGGGTAAAGTGAAAGGACGATCCAAACTCTAGAAGACATGCTCCGAGCATGTGTAATAGATTTTGGTGGAAATTGGGACGATCACTTACCTCTGATCGAATTCTCCTATAACAATAGTTATCATTCAAGTATTGAAACTGCCCCATTCGAGGCACTGTGTGGAAGAAAGTGCAGAACTCCAGTTTGTTGGGCAGAAATAGGAGAAAGTCAATTGTCAGGTCCTGAAATAGTGCAAGAGACAACCGACAAGATTACTCAGATCAAGGAAAGACTGAAGACAGCTCGAGATCGCCAAAAGAGCTATGCAGATAATAGACGCAAGCCACTCGAGTTTCAAGTTGGAGACAAAGTACTATTAAAAGTTTCACCTTAGAAAGGAGTAGTCCGATTTGGTAAGAAAGGAAAGCTAAGTCCCAGATACGTAGGACCATTTCCAGTGATCCAACGTATAGGACCAGTTGCTTATCGTTTACAACTACCAGAAGAGTTAGTTGGAGTACATGATGTATTTCATGTATCTAACCTCAAGAAATGTCTATCTGACGAATCTTTGGTAGTACCTCTCCAAGATATAGAGGTAAACAAAAAGTTAAAATTTGTTGAGAAACCTCTTCAGACAGAAGACAGAAAAGTGAAGTTTCTCAAGCACAAACGACTAGTATTGGTCAAAGTCAAGTGGGATTCAAGGAGAGGACCTGAATACACTTGGGAGCTGGAATCTGAAATGAAGCGAAAGTATCCCTACTTATTCCAGTAAATCTCGAGGACGAGATTTTTATTAAGGTGGGGAGGATGTAACAACTCTCATCAAAACTATTATTTATTTTATTATTTCATCCAATAGGAAACCCTAATTGAGACACCCAAGTGATTCTACACAAACCCTAAAATTTTCAGAACAATCAGAATCAGGATCAGGGCCCCTAAAACTCAGGGGGGGTAAAACCCTAGTTACGATTATCTAAATAAATTGCTGTCAAAAACGAATTTTGAGAAACCGTCAAGTCAGCAAGGCTAGTCAAGGACGTGGCTACCCTATGGTAAATAGGTGGCCTTCGCGTCACGCGAAGCCCCTAGGGGGACCCTTCGCGTCACGCGAAGGGGGTCAAAAATTGGCTATAAATAGTGGACATTGGGACTTGATTTCTGGCACTGAAACGACGTTAAAACTCAAAATATACGCTGAGATATCGTAGAATTACTATCAAAACACACACGGATCACTAATCGTCGCCGCAATACAGGGTAATAACTCGATCGCTGCTACGATTCAATGTCCGATCGATTAAACTATCCAATGGATGTTTAAGTGCTGCCCACATTAGGGTTTATGCTTTGTCATTCGTCGTTAATTCGATGGATGTTTAAGTATCGCACTTTGTCATTCGATGTGAGGGTTTAATCTCGTGAGTTATCGTAAATGTTGTATTACGTTACTAACCAAATTGTGTGCCTGTTATTAATTTAGGTTAAAAGGCTAATCAGTAGGCTAGACTCTGCTCAATTAAATCTGCAATGTGAGTCATTCTCTTTTTATCAAATTTCTTTTAAAAAGTAAGTTTATTTTCAAGGTTATAATTACAGGGATTAAGTTTATGTAATCACCAAATTACAGCCAGTATGTGGGGTTTTGTATACATTACTTGATAATCTTTGCCATTGGACAAACGGGTGGCCAATGGTGATATGACCATAGTCACAGATCCGGTCGAGTGACAAATACTGTGGGTAGTTGGTTGATATCTGAAACATTGTAATCTCCCTTAATACTGTAAATTATAACAAACAGGTCGTTTTATTAAAAAGAATGATTCACTCAGTATTTCCCGCTGACAAAACATTTTTCAAACATGTTTCAGGGGATCTGTTGTGATCCAGGAAAAGTGCCGAGAAGCACTACAGCGTAAGGAAGTGGCTCAATATAAAATAAAGAAACATGTTTTGTAAAATAAAAGATTTCTCCGTGAAATCTTATGATTGTAAATTATCGGGATTTTATCCCGAGTTGTGAAATAAAATAATCGGGAAATTACAGTTTTTAAAAGATCCTGAAGAAAACTTCCGCTGTTAAATAAATACCACGGGATTTTCTGTCCCGCGGCTCCTGAAACGGGTAAAACCGGGTCGGGGGCCGTGACATAGGTGTATCTTCTTCAACGGGGTCGTCAACAGGTTGATCGGGTTCGTCAAGGGGGTCGTCGTTTAAATTCATTTGGGGCAAGTTATCCGACGCGGAAGTCGTGTAGTTCCCCGAATCAGAGGTCTTTGATCTTTTCGGACCTTCTCTTTTTTTAGGAGCCGTAGGCCCACCCATTTCGACCAAATCAACCGGTACCCACTTCGGGTGACGTCTCGCAACCTCTCATGCCGCCACGTGTGGAAAATTCCTCTTATTGTAGAGTCGGCAATAATCTTCCGTGGCGGTTTGCATGATAGTCGCCTCGCTTGCTCCACTTTGTGGATTTCGGTTCTACAAAAAATATAAAAAGTTATGTATTTTTAAAAAACAGTTTCTGTTTTCTGTATTTTAAAAAAAAAGTTTCTGTATTTTTAAAAAAAGTTTTCTGTTTTTTTAAATGAAGTTTCTGTTTTTTTTAAATAATAGTTTTCTATTTTTTTAAAAAAATATTAGTTTATGTTTTCTGTTTTTTTTAAGTTTCTGTTTTTTTTAAAAATAACAGTTTTCTGTTTTTTTTAAATAACTGTTTTCGTTAAAAAAAAAAACAGTTTCTATATTTTTTAAAAATAACTGTTTCTGCTTTTTTAATTATTGTTTTCTGAATTTTTTTTATAAAAAAAGAATTCTGTTTAAAAAAAACGTACCTTTTGAATGAAACAACTGTTGAATTTACTAATTTTCCCGTTCAAATCCGTCCATTTCGACGTCATTTGGTCCATGTTTCGTTCCGTTGAACCGGGAAGTTTGATAAAATGATTAATGACCCGTCACCAAAACATATCATTTCTTTGCTCGTTGGAATGTTTCTTGTTTTCAGAGATGTGCAAGTACGCCTTCACCAAGGCGACCTCCTCATCGGTCGTACAATTTTTCCGAATTCTTTTTCTTCTTTTTCTTCTTCTTATTCTTCTTGAACGTAATCATCATCTTCATCGTCGTCGAGACTTGGTTGTGGTTCACGATACGCACGTGCAAATTGATGGATGAGGGTGTCATCTTCTAGTGGGTTGACTTGGTGGGATTGGGTTTGAAAGTGTGGAAACAATTGTGGTTGAAATTGGTGAGGTTGAAACGGTGGAACGAACGGTTGGTTTTGATACGTTTGAGATTGAAAGGGTGGATATTGTTGGGTTTGAAATGGTGGATATTGTTGGGTTTGAAATATGGGACTTGGTCGGGTTCGTCTTGCAACCTAAAGAGCGTCGGCTCGCCAAGATTCTCTCGAACCTTGGGTCTTGCGGGATTTTTCTTCGTACCCGAACCTCTTTTTTTCGAACCCGCACCTCTCTAGCTTGAACCTTCCATGTTTGTTGTAAAATTATTTAGATTGAGTTGGATAATTTTTGAGTTGAATTGGAGAATTTTTTAGTTGAATTGGAGAATGATTGGTGATTTATATAAAAAAAAGTAAAAAGAAATAACCCCAAACGATCAAAAATCTCCCCCAAACGGTCATTTTCCCGTAACATTTGACTTCAACGCGTGATATATTCCACGCGTTCTAATTTCACGCGAGGAAAAAGGCGGTGGCGGCGGTGTTCTACCATGTTTCACGTGTGAAGAATGGCCCATCACGGACCATCCCCACTGGCCTAGCCTTTATTTTTCAAATCAATGGGTAAGATGAAAATGTAGGTAAAAAGAAGGGTGTAAGGGTATTTTTGGAATATCCCATTTTTAAACGTTCATAACTTTTTGCACCATAAACTTGAGCATCTTTTTATATTTTACTTGAGTACCCTTTTGCTATATAAAAGATGTCAGTTAAAAAAACCCAAAAAATGTGTTGTATTTATTTGTTTTATAGCATTTTCGTGTTGAATTTTTTATGCTGGATTTTTTGTGTTTAATTTTTTGTACTAGATTTTTTTGTGCTACATTTTTGTGATGGATTTTTTGTGTTTTGTTTTTTGTACTAGATTCTTTGTGCTACATTTTTTATGCTTGATTTTTTGTACTAAATTTTTTTTTCTACTGAATTTTTTGCAATATATTTTTTGTGTTATATTTTTTTGAGAAAACAAAAAGGTGAAAGTTTGTGTTTTAGGATCAAAATGTCATCCTACTTATTTGAGCAAAATGTCCTTCCATCCAACTTATGAAGAGTGTTTCATGTCATTTCTACAATCCTTTTTATACTATTTAGACGAAACTCTTTTTTATTATGAATCCTTCCCTTGTTATTTAGCCCAATTTTGTTTTTGTTGATGCACTTTGTGGATGCGGCTCGGTTCGGTTCGACTCGGCTTGGCTCGGTTCGACTCGGTTCGGTTCGGCTCAAGACCGACGTCACGACATTCCTCTGTCGTGCGACCCGGCAATTCGCGATACGAGATCAAGTTTATGCGTGATGACATCATCATGATGATGTCATTTAGAATGCATATAAATTGAACTTCCATGCAACTCACGAAGACTTAGTATTCGTCATTGATTATATATTCATGAAGAACCTTAATGTTCGTCCATATACACCTCACGAAGAATCACTCCATGCAACGAACACTCTATGCAACGAAGACTTCATGTGACGAAGATTATAAAGTGGACGAAGAATGATCAATGTTGACGAAGACTGATTGTTCGTCCATGTCTTTATTCGCACGAAGAATCCATCTTCGTGGATATGAAGGGTTCGTTGGCTTGGTCCACGAAGATTCCATTCTTCGTGGGCCTGATGAATGTTCGTAGGCCTAGTTCCATTGTTCGTTGGCCATGTGGATAAGGTTTGGTTATAAAAGGAAGCTTGTAGGTCAGATAAGAGATAGAACACAGAGAGAAAATACCAGTTAGAGTTGGTGAGTTTTTCTTGTAAAACATTGTGTTGTAACTCTTCTGGAAGTAATACAAGTGTGCTTAAACTTTGAATCTTGTCTTGTATTCTTGTGTTCTTTGCTCGGTTGCATACCCGTTTGGATTCCGCACAACCGGGTGTGTTCGGTAACAAGGATAGGTTGTTCTAGATCCTCCACTAGTGGACCTACAAGTGGTATCAGAGCCTTGGCTCTCATCCTTGTTAAAACCGAGCCGTGTGTCGAGTTTTCAAAGTTTGTGTCTTGAAAGTTCTATGGTTTAAATCTTTGAAAATCATGTTATTTTGTTGTTAGTTCATATAAAAACCTTGTTAAATCTCATGTATATGTGATAAGATTTGGTTTTTAGTAAAGTTTCGAGTAAAGTTTGAGTTCGGTAATTATTCCGGTGAACATTGTGATCGGAAAACTCATTGATTTCTTGTGACATTCATATTTTCTGGGTTTTGGTGTGTAAAAATTATTTTATTGAAAAGCTTAAAATATTTAAAAGGAGTATTTCTTTTATCAGCTTTCTCTGTGGTCAAGATAAGGTGTTTGCCAAAATCTTGTCAACTTTCTCACCAAATCTCACCAACCCACCAACCTTGTCAGACTATCCTTGGTCAACTCTTCGTGGACAATAAAATGAAAAACACTTTTAGTGTAATTTAATTCCACATTTAGTGTAATTTAATTCCACATTTAACAAAATCAATCTTCGTGGGCCAATTTAAAGAGTCTTCGTGGGCCAATTTAAAGAGTCTTCGTGGACACTAAAATGAAAAACACTTTTAGTGTAATTTAATTCCACATTTAGTGTAATTTAATTCCACATTTAACAAAATCAATCTTCGTGGACTTAAAATGAAAAACACTTTTAGTGTAATTTAATTCCACATTTTTCGTGGACTTGGTTCAGATTTGGACTTAATTCCACATAAAGGACATAGCCTGCAATTTCTTTAGTTAAAGGACATCAGTTGTTAATTTGATGTAAATGTAAAGGACACCAGTTGTAATTTACTCTTTAAGTTATTGGACACTTGTCCCTCTATAAAGTTTTCTTACACTTCTTACAATTAAGAGCCTTTGTATAATAAGTTAACTCTTAAGTTTACCCATGGGAGGCTCTTATGGTGTGCAGGGAGGACTTCCGCATAAGGCCCGTGATTTCGAGGGGCACGGGATTTTAAAAAAAATTCGATATATATATGTTATTTAAAAAAAAAATTGTAAACTCATACAAATCCAATATAGAGGCCTATTATCAAATATCTTTTTATGCTTTATAATTTACCCAACTTAACATTAGATTTATTGGGCCCAACCCAATACTAATATGATTTTAAAAAATAAAAATAAAAAAAAATTTCGTTAAAGCATATGGACACATTTTTCGAGCTCGAACAGGGTACGTGAATTCTCAGAGACGCCACTGAGTTTACCGAATAACATTTTGATTTCTTTTCAGTTTTGAACTTTTTAAAACTTGTTTATCAGTTTCACAAAAAAGAAAATGAATTTGTGAACGCTCTAGGGGTTGTGCCCCCGTTAGTACGTCCATCACACTTATTTCCTATCAACGACTTTATCACAAAATGTGGATAAAATTAGTCAAGGGTCTTTGGATTCCTTTTATCTATTCTTTGTTGACCGACGTTATATACCTTATTCTTTATTTCTCAAATTATATTTAACTAGAAGTAGCCCCTCGTGCGTTGTGGCGGGTTCTACAAGTTTTGTAAACCGTAACAAATAGCATCAATGTCACAACACTCCAAGCTATCACCAAAAGTTTAAAAACTCGTAAGGGACGTGAGATTGTCAAATGAGCATTTTAATAGTTCACCTAATTTGTTTTGGAAATAAATCTCGTATACGTTGGTAAAGATGATTATTTGACTTTGTCATCTGGTGTACACTATTTGGGGAATGAGCATGCATATTATTTAGTTACTATCATTATTAACAAACAATAAATTAGAAATATCATATCATTAACAAACAACAAATTCGATATAAATTGGATGCCAACCTACACTTGTCAGTGTATTTCTTCATTTATGCTCAAAAGTCTAAAAAAGTTTTTATACGGAATACGCATGAAATCTGACATAATAAAAAAATTTCACAATTGTCGGTGGTTACAGGCCACTACTACCAACACCATCACAACTACAACCACCACAACCATGGCTAACACCATCGTCAACAAAACAACCACAAACATCATCTAACAACCCAGCCACCACCATCAAGAAAACCAGTTAATTAAAGTCGAGAAGAACAAAGGAAAAAACGAAAAAAAAAGAGGCTCAGTGCCGCTACGGCTACAACCGGAGTTGCCATGCCAAGTAGCGGCCACCATCATCACCTGCTAGAACACTCGCACGCAACAACTTTCCAAAGCGGGTTCATCACCAACAGCCGAGGATTCACCGATCCACTTTATCACCACCCGAATATGAGAGAGAGCCATGATGGTTTCTAAGAAAACCAACATAGAAGTTGTAAAACAATGAGTACAATCGACAGTGATGTAATGTTGCTAAATGCTACAACAACCGGTCACCGGTTCATAACCATCGTACAAAAGCCTAAACGACCTCAAATACATCATAAATAACCGAGTAAATTACAAAGTTCGTCCTTTATGTATGTCTAGTCTAATATATCAAAGTATGTCCTTTATCTTTAATATCTTCAAGAAACATACTTAATGTTTGCAAATCCTTACATGTTACGTCTTTTAGTCCTAATCCAGTTACTTTTCATGGTTAAATTTGACTAAGTCAGCCCCACATAAGGGTATTTTGGTCATTTTATCATAAATATTAAAATAAAAATCATAAAAAAACAATAAATAATTTCTTTGTTTAATTTGTTTAAATATACATGTAAACACAGAGAAATCAATCTCTTCAAAACCCTTCTCTCTCGATATCAACTAGCAAACACAGAGAAATCAATCTCTTCAAAAACCTCTCTCAAGCTTCAACAACACACACCAACAACTCTATTCACCCCACCCCACTCACTCGACACCTTCTCTCTGTGCATTGAAGGCCGGCAGCCGGTCCGGTAAGACCACCGGCGGTGCGGCGGTGGTTGTTTCCAGCAACCGGCGAGACCCCCAACCATTCTAGAGAGAGAAATGGCGAAGTGAGAGAGAGAGTTGCGGACAGAGGTGCCGACGGTCGGAAATGCTCGAACACGACGGTCGCGCCGCCGCTCACGGTGGCGGTCTCTATTTCTTCCGATTCTAGAGAGAGAAATGGCGAAGAGAGAGAGAGAGAGACGGAGAAGAAGAAAGGAGTCGATCCCTTCCTTTTACGGCAACAGTGGCAGCGGCGCCCCCCTCCTTTTACGGCAACAGTGGTGCGGTGAAAAGGTTTGTGCAGCGGTGATGGGGGTTTTGTAGCAGGAGTGGAGGTGCAGCGGTGATGTTGGTGGTTGCAGGTGGGGTGTGGTGGTCATTCATCTCTTAGATCTGGAAGGAGGCGGCTGCTGGTTGTTGATTTTAGGTGTTCGGTGTGGGGTTCAGGTGAGGGTGTGGTGGGAGGATGACAAAGACGGGCCATGGCCGGAGTTATAAAGTCTCCGGCGAGTCGGATCGAGTCACAGAAGGTCGGGATTTTGCTAATGTTCGATTGCTGCTTCTGGATTTTGGTTGTAATGTTTTGATTTTTGCTTCTGGATTTTAGTTTTAGTGTTTCGATTTCGGTTTCTGCTTCTGGATTTTGGTTCTAGTGATTCATGTCTAGATTTGGTTATAATGTCTTGATTTCTGCTTCTGGGTTTCAATTCCTGATTATGGATTTTGGCTTTAATGTTTTGATATCTGGATTTGGTTAGAATGGTGGCTGGTGGGGGTGTCTGGCGGTGGTCGTGGTGGTGGCTGGTGGGGGTGTCTGGTGGAGGTAATGGTGGTGGCTGGTGGAGGTGATGGCAGAGAGAGAGAGAGAGAGTGTGTTTGTGTCTGGTGGAGGAGAGGAGGTATATTGTTTTATATAAATAAATGGTAAAATGTCCAAAATACCCTTATGTAGGATACACTTTGTCTGATTTAACCATGAAAAGTAACTGGATTAGGACTAAAGGACGTAACATGTAAGGATTTGCAAACATTAAGTATGTTTCTTGAAGATATTAAAGATAAAGGACATACTTTGATATATTAGACATACATAAAGGACGAACTTTGAAATTTACTCTAAATAACCGAATCATAAATAACCAAAAACACTTCAGCATTACCACGCATTTGGTATAAAGTATACCACCCCATAAACCAACTTATAACAGTATACAACCCCATTATTCCTAAAAAAAATCTTAGTTGTTTCCTTTTTAATTAAAAAAATATGTATTTATTCATCAACTATTCAACTTTTTCATACTGTGCAGTCTTATCTTCATAATTTTCATTTAAAAACAGTCTCTTCTTATTTCTTTTATCCAACACAATCAAAATCAAACTAAAGCGAAAACAAAAAACAAAATCAAAAATAAAAATGAGAAGAGAAAATGTTTCAGAATAATTAGGTTCAGGTGAGACTTGCCCATCATCATCACCACGCCTTTGTTTATCTCATATGATTTTCCATCATCCTCATCGACTTGGCAACCAAAAAAGACCTTAGACGAACCAGTGCCATCATAAACGGCTCGGCAACAGTTATTCGACACGAAAAGAACAAAATGGCCCAAACAATTAGGGCTCAAGAACAGCCACCATGATCGAACGGATTTCACATCGGCTTAGACAACAATAATTTAAAGCCACTGGAACATGGATGGATGTGTTTTTTAGGCGATCCGCTACCAATTGATGTCCCTTGCCACACGGCAGGGTACACCGTCAGACAAGGCGTGGCAAGGGACGGGGTGGGAGCGGTGTGGGTAGAGTCACGACATGGAAGATGGTTGCGGTGGTGGGTCCCATGCTTGGCAACTAATAAAGCTCTTTCTTCTTCTTTTTTTTTTAACTTTTTGATATTTCTTGAAAGGGGTGAAACCATAGTAGATCTTATTGGAAGAAAGCCAAGGAGAATGAGGTTGTGATGTGTCGGTAAAATTTGAACTTTTTGATATTTCGTGAAAAGGGTGAAACCATAGTAGATGTTACTGGAAGAAAGTCAAGGAGAATGAGGTTGTGACGTGTCGGTAAAATAGCAACTACTTTATGACGTGGTAGTAATGTGAAGTTGAAGAAACACCTGATCTAAATGACCGGAATCAATCTAGATCTAAGGGTAAGGTTTCTGCATAAAATGGTTAATCCCCTCGTCGATGACTGCTGCATAAAATAGTTAATCCCCGACCAAGCGGTATTATTAAATACCGTATCCCAAGCCCGTATAACGGAAAATAAGTTAAAAGTATTTACCTGAGCCAAAAATACAAATTTATCTCAGCCGTATAACAATCAGCAAGTGCAAATAGCTTTTACTGGGCTCCTAAATCTGAAACAAAGGTTTTAATAACCTATTAGATTCCTAACGGGTCTTATTTAAGTTATAACTTAGACCGGTTAGTTTTAAAGAAAGGTTTACGGTTCAAAACGCAAGATTAAGCGAAGACCGGATTAGAATGTGATTTAGACCCAACAAGTATGAAGACTTGAATAAAATGGGTAAACTAAATACATTCTGGATTTTGAAGTAAAAATTATAAGGTTTGACCCGTTTCGGTCAATTTATGCAAACTAGTTACATAAACCGCACCGAACGCGAATAATGCATAACGGGTAACCAAATGAGTCATGTACAGGTTTCACAAGTTAATATGCCTTAAATATGTTGTGATATCAGTAGGATACCTTCCATTATGCCCAAAACGAATTTAAAATCAATTTAAGCCCCGTAGGGGTATTTTGGTTATTTTAAGGTTTATAAAAGAGGTTTAAATATAAACTGGAGGTCTGGTCCAAAACCTTCTGTAAAAATATTTATTTTATGTGGTTACAACAGCAAGATATCATACATATGTGTATTTAATCGTTTATGGCCAAACTATGCATCGTAGGGGCACTTTGGTCATTTCACATATGCTTTAAGGGTCAAATTTAGAAATCTGAGTTCAAAACTTTTACTTACTATTAAATTATAGAAATTTATTCATAACATCAGCAGGTAACCAGTTTTAGGTGCTAAATATGGTTTTAAACCATACTATGCGCCTAAATCGCATAAGAGTCGGTAATTGACGATATTCGGGTTGATTAAGGGAATCTGAGATTTTGATCAGCCTTTACTTTTTAAAATAACTTATTTAGTATATAAAATCAGTAGAAAAAGGTTTGATATGTAAAGGATGTGTAAAACTCGTTTTATTAGCAAAAAGGGCATAACCGTCAATTACCGAGTCAATGCAAGAATCCTATGTTATGATCAGTTTAAAATTCAATAAAAATTCCCACAAATCCCTATATATTATATTATATTAGTAGGTATAAAGTTCGGTGACAAAAATTGGGTTTCAATGTGATTTTTGTGGAAAATGTCATTTAATTAATAAAAAGGCTTTCATTTACGATATCTTGCATAACTCCTATTTTAGACCATAAACTGATGTTAAATTTTTAGGACATGTTTATAATTCAGTAATAAAGGTTTTTGTCCTCTCACATTTTCAAAAATCTCATTTTTATATCAAAAGGGCATAATGGTCAACTTTTAAGCAATTAACGGAAACATGCAAATGATTCGGATTTCAAAGGAACCATATTGTATAATCTCAGAGGGTTATACTAACATGTAATATGGTCCTCATGGAACCCTAAGGCATATCTAAACTAAACTAAATTGGGTCAGAACTGAAAGTCAAAGCAAAAGTCTACTTTTGCGACTTTCGGTTGCGAACCGAGCCTAAACCCAGAATTGTCGGGTTGAACATGCCTAAACATGTTCTTATATTATTTACCAAGTTGTTTAAGTGTTAAAACATGTTCCATAACCTCTGCATTATCAGTTATGAATTAATTTGTAAAAACTGGTTCTGTTGACTTTTTATTAATAAGTTTGACCCGACAATTGACCAAGTAAATGTGATAATTTGGAGGTGCCCTTTTAAGGGTTTAATACCTACATAATTACCAACACAAAGCCACTTTCAATTCGAATAATGGCTTGACCGTTAGTGATTAATCACAAAGTCAAAGCAGAATTATGCTAACTTTGACTTTCGGTCATTAAACAAATAAAACCTTAATTACAGAAGCTAAGAACACTTACAATGGTCCTTAGCACGAAATTTTGAACTAATAGAGCCTCCTTAAAGACCAGGTTGCTCCAGAGAGTTTGTTTGAGAATTTCAATTGAATGTCCAAGAACAAATGAAGAAGTGAGGCCTATTTATAGTAATTTCCATTTCACAAGATCAATCCATGTGTCTTCAGGTGTTTTTGTGATGTTAACATGTGTCTAGTGGTTTAGCAAAACCGTTAACATGCAGCTGGTTTCGTTCAGAATTGCAGAAAATCTAAAAAAGATTGCAGGTTGCAGAGCTGGGCAGCTGCCAGTTGCTGCTGGATTTTGGTTCCTCCTGCGAGTCGCGACAGAGGCCAAAGAATCCTCCGCGACTCGCCTGTGGTGTCAATTTCAAAAAGTTTTGTTTGTTTGCAGTCCCTGCAGTTCCATTGTTCGATAAACTGACATTTTCAGCATGCATGGTCAATACATTCAGGTCTGGGATGCTCTAGGGAGTGTAGCCTTGCATTTGTAAGTCTTGGACATATTGTAAATGGCTCCCGAATGAAGAATTCATATTTTTACACTTTTAACCCTATTCTTGGAAACTTCAATTTACTCCATAATATTGAACCGGATCTCTAATAAATCATTATCTGCTTTATATGAGAGTATAATAATATATTACAAAGCTCCGGGAACGTTAAAAGGTCACTCAGAGGTAAGAATTAACATGTTGACACTTTCAACCCCTGTGTTTTGTAACTCTTGATTTTTAAGCACAACGGCTTCTAGTGTTCGACAATTTATTCAATAACGAATACGAACATTTTATAAAGTCATCCAGAGGCACAATTTTGGCATGTTGACATTTCTGGTCCTTCTGATTACAACTTTACTCTGTTTGACAGTTTTAGTCCCTCAAGATATCTTTAATCACGATCAGGGTTTATGACACGTGTCACCACTGTATTGGACATGATTTTTGCGAGGTGTTACATCCTCACCCCCTTAAAAGAAATATCGACCTCAAGATTTACTGAAATAAATGAGGGTACTTCTGTTTCATTGTGGATTCAACCTCCCACGTGTATTCTGGGCCTCAACGGGCATCCCACTTTACCTTTACAATCGGAACATGCTTTCTTCGAAGTTTCTTATCCTGTCGATCCTTGATCGACAAGGGTTTTTCAACGAACTTCAAGCTCTCATCTATCTGCACGTCCTTATGTGACATTGCTAGCGATTCATCAACTAGACATTTCTTCAAGTTGCAGATGTGGAATACATTATGTATCCCACTAAGCTCTTCAGGCATATTTAGCTTGTAAGCTACAGTTCTGACACATTCGATGATCTCAAATGGTCCTATGTATCTTGGGCTCAGCATGCCCTTCTTGCCAAAATGCATCACCCCTTTCCAGGGTGACACTTTGAGTAACACTTTATCACCGACCTCGAATTTCAGAGGTTTACGCCTTTTATCTGCGTAGCTTTTCTGCCTATCCCTGGCAGCTTTGAGATGATCGCGGATGTGCACAATCTTATCTGTCGTCTCCAGGACTGTATCAGGTCCTGACAGTTGGACATCTCCAACTTCCGCCCAACAAACAGGCGTCTTACACTTCCTTCCGTACAAGGCCTCAAAAGGCACGGCTTGGATACTTGAATGATAGCTATTATTGTACGAGAATTCAATCAAGGAAAGATGGTCATCCCAACTTCCTCCTAAATCAATAACACAAGCTCGTAGCATATCCTCGAGTGTTTGAATTGTACGCTCGCTCTGACCATCCGTCTGAGGATGATAAGCAGTGCTGAAGTTTAAACGAGTGCCTAAGGATTGCTGAAAACTTTTCTAGAAATGAGACGTATATCTAGTATCCCTATCTGAGATAATGGATACGGGCACTCCGTGGAGAGATACTATCTCATCCACGTACAGCTGAGCTAGCTTATCTGAGCTGTGCGTTTCCTTAATAGGTAAGAAGTGAGCAGACTTGGTCAACCTGTCTACTATAACCCAAATAGTATCATTCCCATGCTTTGTCCTTGGTAACTTAGTGATAAAATCCATAGTTACCATTTCCCACTTCCAAGTGGGCAGTTCAGGCTGTTGCAGCAAAACCTGACGGCTTCTGGTGTTCGGCTTTAACTTGAGCACACGTCAGACATTTAGCCAGATAAGTGGCTATAGATTTCTTCAAACCTATCCACCAATAATTTCCCTTTAAATCCTGGTACATCTTATCACTGCCAGGGTGGACTGAGTATCTCGAACTGTGGGCAACCTGAAGGATCACGTCTCTAAGTCCCCCATGAATAGGGACCCAGATTCGCCCATTTAATCTTAGGATCCCATCCTTGCCATATGACAATTGCTCAGCAGTAACGCCTAACTTTTCATTTGGATAGTTTGTGTCCAAAATAACTTCCTTCTGAGCAGCTAATAACCTTTCATTCAAGTTGTTCTTTAATTCAATGCTCTTGGCATTGATTCTGATAGGTTTAACCCTTTCCTTCCTGCTTAGAGCGTCAGCTACAACATTCGCTTTGCCTGGATGGTAGAGAAGTTCGCAATCATAATCATTTAAAGTCTCCATCCTCGACACTGCCTCATGTTAAGATCCTTCTGATTGAACAAGTGTTGAAGGCTTTTATGATCAGAATATATCACACACTTGGTACCATATAAATAACGCCTCCAAAGTTTTAGTGCAAACACAACGGCACCCAATTCCAAGTCATGGGTGGTGTAATTCTTTTCGTGCACCTTTAATTGTCGTGAGGCATAGGCAATGACCTTGCCTCTTTGCATGAGTACACAACCCATTCCAGTGTGTGATGCGTCGCAGTACACAAAAAACTCTTCAATTCCTTCAGGCAACGTCAATACAGGAGCATTGCTGAGTTTCTGCTTAAGAATCTCAAAGGATTCTTGTTGCTTGGGACCCCAATCGAACTTTATATTCTTACTAGTCAATGAAGTTAGGGGTGCAGCAATCCTTGAAAAGTTTTCAATAAAACGCCTGTAATATCCTGCCAGACCCAAGAAGCTGCGAATCTCTGTGGGCGTCTTCGGCTCTTGCCAATTCATGATGGCTTCAATCTTTGCGGGATCTACCTGGATACCACGCTTACTAACAACATGTCCAAGAAATTGGACTTCACGAAGCCAAAACTCACATTTGGAAAACTTGGCGTAAAGCTTTTCTTGTTGTAGAAGTTTGAGGATACACCGGAGATGCTTCTCATGGTCGGTTTGATTCTTTGAATAAATAAGTATGTCATCAATAAAGACAATGACAAACTTGTCTAAGTATGGCTTGCAAACGCGATTCATGAGATCCATGAACGCTGCTGGTGCATTAATGAGCCCGAAAGGCATCACCAAGAACTCGTAGTGACCATAACGAGTCCTGAATGCAGTCTTATGCACATCTTCATCTCGGACCTTCAGTTGGTGGTAACTTGACCTTAAATCAATCTTGGAGAAATAACTTGCCCCTTGCAGTTGATCAAACAGATCGTCGATCCTGGGCAATGGATACCTGTTCTTGATTGTAACCTTGTTCAGCTCACGATAATCAATGCATAAACGCATTGATCCATCCTTCTTTTTCACAAACAGAATCGGTGCTCCCCAAGGGGATGAGCTAGGTCGAATAAAACCCTTTGCCAATAAATCATCTAAGCGAGTCCTCAGTTCTTTCATCTCAGTCGGTGCCAACCGGTAAGGTGCTCTTGCAACTGGTGCTGCTCCAGGAATGATGTCAATTCTAAATTCCACTTGCCTATCTGGAGGTAACCCAGGTAGCTCTTCAGGGAATACATCTGTATATTCAGAAATAACAGGTATGTCTTCGATCTTGGGCTTTGGTTCATCAATAGTTACTTGTGCCATGTAAATGACACAACCCTTCTTCAAACACCTTGATGCCTTAAGCATAGACACTTGCTTAGGCAAACCGTATTGTGTATCTCCTTGTATTATAAATGGCTCACCAAAAGGAGTCTTAATAACCACTTTCTTCTTATCACATACAATCTGAGCTTGATTAGAAGACAACCAATCCATGCCTATCGCTATGTCGAATCCCGCCAATTTCAAAGGAAGTAAAGACAGTGGAAAAGAGTGGTTCCTAATGGATATAAAACATCCATCTAATACAGTTGAATCAGTCTCTATGGTACCATCGGCTAATTCTACTACATATTTTATGCTTAGGGTTTTAACAGGCAGATTTAGTAACCTACCAAAATTTATTGTCCACAAATGACTTATCTGCACCCGGATCAAATAATACCCTTGCGTAAACATCATTGATAAGAAAGGTACCTGTTATCACATTGTCATTCTGAATCGCTTCTTGAGCATTCATTTGAAAGACCCGAGCATTGGTCTTTTTACCCTCTTCAGGTTTCTTTGCATACTTTGGGCAGTGGACTTGATATGCCCCTTCTCGTTACAGTTGTAACAAGTCGCATCTTTCATCTTCTTACAATCCAACGTTTTATGCTCACTTGATTTGCAGATTCCACAAGCTCTAGGCTACGATTGGGATTTTGATTCAAACCTACATTTCCCTAGATGGCGCTTATAGCAGGTTTTGCATTTGGGTTTCTCACCCGACTGTTGATTATCCTTTTTAAAACCTGATCCCTTCGTGTTCTCAAAGTTCCCCTTATGTTTCTTATCAGAACGGCGTGAGTTCTCATCCTCACGTTTCCTTTTCCCTTCTTCAGAACTCTTAAGCGATCTCTGCCTGACCACATCGAGAGTAAGAGATAAGGACAGATCAGCCACTGACCTAAAGGTAGTAGGTCTTGATGTTTTCACACTTGCTTTGATTTCTAGAGTTAGACCTCCAATAAAACGAGCTATACGTTTCGGTTCCGGTGTGACCAAGTATGGAACCAATCGAGACATGGTATTGAAACTGGTAAGGTACACCTGACAATCCAAGTTCTTCATGACCAAGGTTAAGAAGTCAGTCTCAATTTTCTCAACTTCATGTTGAGGACAAAAAATTTCTTTGATAAGAGCAACAAACTAATCCCACGTCAAATTATACAACGGGATTTTCCCTGTAGCTTGGATTAGGGACCTCCACCAAGCTAACGCTTCACCTTTAAACGATTACGACACAAATTTCACAATGTCCTGTTCTGCACAACCACTAATATCAACCACTGTATCCATCTCATCGAGCCAAGTCATACAATCGATGGCTCTTTTCTCCCCTGTGAAGTCCCTCGGCTTACAGGAGACAAAATACTTATAAGAACAGGTCTTAACACGGGGCTCTTGATTGAGCACAACTTTCTTAGACGGGACACTCCTCTGGTTTGATGAATGATGAGAATCGCTCTTGCGGGCTGTATGAGTCTTGGAGGGTGGTTTTGAATGTGGTACAGACTGAGTTCTGACGCGAGTACCACTTGATTCATTAAACTGTCTGTCAAGAGCTCGAGTAACTGTATTATCTATTAATGCCTGCAGTTCCGCACCAGCTACATTAACTCTGGTAGTATCATTATTCTCCCTTGGGTGGTTGTTAACCTCGTCTGATCCAGCCATGTAGCTTGATTGCTACATAAAATATTGACAATGATTTATTCAGAAGTCTATTATGGAATTGCCATTTATGGCAATTCATTAACCATGGTAATTTTAAGCCATATTGGTTAATTTAATTTATTAAATTTTTTATTATATTTTATTCCAGTTATAAACTATTAAGGATAATAGGGTGGCATACAAAAGGCCTAGTCACACGGACAATTTTAAATTATAAGCCATGATCTTATAGGATCGAGGCATTAAGGCTTGAACGTAGTTCATCACCTTTTCTTGACAGGGAGTCGTAGACCACAACTGTCTTTTGTCTCAAAGGACAATAAGTATGGCAGTAGGCACTTCATCACTAATGGATGTTTAAATAATAATTAAAGAAAAGGAATTGGAATAATCCAATATAGGGATGACTTATGTGATTTTATCGAATCACATTTGCCCGGAGTGTTAACATGTTTCAGATGTTAACAAGGATTTGCATCTTAAAAAGGGGCTACCATCATGGCCCTGTCTTAAAATGACACATGGGCTAGGTTTTACCTTTAAGATTTTGTTTCAAAATTTATTAGCAGAACAACTGTAAAATGAAATGTTTATGTTGATTTATTTCATATATTATATTCATACATATAATGACAAATGAAATTTTAAAATTAAAACATTCCACTAAATTTAAAAGAAGTACATAATTGCCCTAAACGGGACTTTTACACAAATAAACTGCCCACGCAGGGGCTAAAATGAAAATACAAGTCCTCGCAGGGACTAAGTACATAAATAAATGTCCACAAAGGGACTTAATTGAAAATTAAAAATTACAAAAAAAAAAATAAAGAATTTCAATAATCCCTCTTTTTCTTCCCCTTTATTAAGTCCGCCAAACCCTTAAGTATCCCCCGGCGGGTTCTACGCTCCTTCTGCACACATCCCGTTCCACCTGGTTCAACCTCTGAAGGACTTCCCGCTGCTGCGGTGGTTGGATCTGTGGCGGCTGCGGCTGTTGCTGATACGGAGGTTGAGGAGGTGGCGGGTATTGGTATCCATATGCTGGGTATCCAGTTGGATACGCAGCTTGAAAGGGCCCTTCAGGGTGAAGAGCGTTGTAGTTCGCTGCCTCGAGGTACGGGTCGACATTAGGGGCGTTGTAGTAGTTGTAGCCAGAATAAGCTGGCTGCTCAAAAGGGTTATACTCCGCTGCACCGGCGTAAGAAGGAATCGGGTTATCATAACCCATTTGCGGTGGTGGTGGTGGTGCGACTGGAGCAGAGTCCACCTCAGAAACTGGGTTTGAAGGCCCACCCATTTGTGGGTCTTCGTACAACGGCGGGTAGTGGCTGTTGCTGCTCTATTGGGGGGTGCTGAAGTGGAAACCCCCTCGCACGGACATCCGTGCTCCTGATCTTCTCCGCCTTGGTGGTTCCGGAGGCGGTTGCTGCTCTGGCAGCGGCTGTGGAAGTGGCGTGACCGCCTGGAAATGCGAATCCTCAGAGGGATCCTGCTGCTGCTGTGGAGGTGGGTTGAAAGGGGGAGTGAACTCCCAGGGGTATGTGGCCCATCTCTCAGTAAAACTGTCTGGACCCCGGTATGGTGAACCGTGAAAAGACGATCCGTCAGAAATCTCGATGGGATGCGTCGGCGTCCCACTCTGTGGTATCTCGGGATCGGGGTCATCATCCATCTCCATATCCTGCATCTCAGGATAGTAATCAGCTGGCCCCAGAGGGTTTGGACCCTCTGGTTCTTGAACCTGGTTTACCGGATTGAACCGACTCTGGAAATATGGGGTCGGGTCCTGAAAGGCACGGTGAGAACCCAACCGCTGCAACGGCAAGTAGGAATGGCGTGAATGATCGGACTCGTTGTCTTGATGGAGCCCGAATGAATCATGGTACGAAGGTGAGGAGCTAAGCGAGACAGAGCGTCTCGATGACTCGAGGTAAGTCCTCCAATCTTCATGAGGACTCTATCCAATGGAAGCAGAAGGTGTGCGTCGGTGTGAGGGCCCAACCTTGTGATCATTTCTGGTTAGCACTGGAGCCTTACCGCCTCTACCTCTTCCTCTGACACGTGGCGGCATGATTTCTTGATCCTGTCAAAACAAACACAAGGAAAACAATAAAGGACAAAATAAAAGATTAGGATTAGTCCTAAGTCCTTTGCCTAGACTCGGAAGTCAAGGAATGTGCAACTGTGTCATTGAGACTAAACACAAAAGGCTAGTGTTTAATTCACTCAATGTTGGCTCTGATACCAACCTGTCACACCCCGATATTTCCACGTATTACCGGTGGGCCCGGTGGGGAGTATCGTGACGTAGTTGATATCATCATTGTCAAATAATCACAGTTCAATGCACAGTGGAAGTCTAAAAGTAATAATATTACAAACCGATTGAAAGTAACATAAAATATTACACAACATATTGTAAAAGGATCCCCAGGCGGATCTAAGATAAAAAGAAATATTGTTCAACAGATTTAAGCATCAAAAGCTTGCAAGACTCTTTATTTGATACTAGGAGTAGCTAGCCCATTTCGCTTAGTACTTGCACTTAACCTTTTTGGAAAATACGTCAGTTTACACTGGTAAATACAATTAACCGACTCATTTTGAAAATGTTTAAGAAAATTGATTTAAATGCACAAGGCACAAACTTGGGATAATTATTTAAAAATAATCTTGTAAAAGAATTATATGTTTGTCATACATTCAGTAGCCCGGGTTAGAAGTACCGGATTAAAGATTAATAGACACACCACGCAATATAAACCCACGACGAGTTAGTCTCAACAAGCGGGCACATATTTTTACATACGCCCCGGCAGGTGTATGCCTACACCCCGTGCTTAAGTCGTGGTCATTTCAATGAATGAGCTGATGATATCCAGGACATGGTCATTAACCCCCCAAAGGCTTAAAACAAACAAGACAGATTAAACGGGTTATCTCAATGATTTAACCATTATCCGATTAAAGATTCAATACCTGACCAAGCGGTATTATTAAATACCGTATCCCTAGCCCGTATAACGGAAAATAAGTTAAAAGTATTTACCTGGGCCAAAAATACAAATTTATCTCAGCCGTATAACAATCAGCAAGTGCAAATAGCTTTTACTGGGCTCCTAAATCTAGAACGCAGGTTTTAATAACCTATTATATTCCTAACGGGTCTTATTTAAGTTATAACTTAGACCGGTTAGTTTTAAAGAAAGGTTCACGGTTCAAAACGCAATATTAAGCGAAGACCGGATTAGAATGTGATTTAGACCCAAAAAGTATGAAGACTTGTATAAAATGGGTAAACTAAATACATTCTGGATTTTGAAGTAAAAATGATAAGGTTTGACCCGTTTCGGTCAATTTATGCAAACTAGTTACATAAACCGCACCGAACGCGAATAATGCATAACGGGTAACCAAATGAGTCATGTACAGGTTTCACAAGTTAATATGCCTTAAATATGTTGTGATATCAGTAGGATACCTTCCATTATGCCCAAAACAAATTTAAAATCAATTTAAGCCCCGTAGGGGTATTTTGGTTATTTTAAGGTTTATAAAAGAGGTTTAAATATAAACTGGAGGTCTGGTCCAAAACCTTCTGTAAAAATATTTATTTTATGTGGTTACAACAGCAAGATATCATACATATGTGTATTTAATCGTTTATGGCCAAACTATGAACCGTAGGGGCATTTTGGTCATTTCACATATGCTTTAAGGGTAAAATTTGGAAATCTGAGTTCAAAACTTTTACTTACTTTTAAAGTATAGAAATTTATTCATAACATCAGCAGGTAACCAGTTTTAGGTGCTAAATGTGGTTTTAAACCATACTATGCGCCTAAATCGCATAAGAGTCGGTAATTGACGATATTCGGGTTGATTAAGGAAATCTGAGATTTTGATCAGCCTTTACTTTTTAAAATAACTTATTTAATATATAAAATTAGTAGAAAAAGGTTGGATATGTAAAGGATGTGTAAAACTCATTTTATTAGCAAAAAGGGCATAACCGTCAATTACCGAGTCAATGCAAGAATCCTATGTTATGATCAGTTTAAAATTCAATAAAAATTCCCAAAAATCCCTATATATTATATTATATTATATTATATCAGTAGGTATAAAGTTTGGTGACAAAAATTGGGTTTGAATGTGATTTATGTGGAAAATGCCATTTAATTAATAAAAAGGCTTTCATTTACGATATCTTGCATAACTCCTATTTTAGACCATAAACTGATGTTAAATTTTTAGGACATGTTTATAATTCAGTAATAAAGGTTTTTGTCATCTCACATTTTCAAAAATCTCGTTTTTATATCAAAAGGGCATAATGGTCAACTTTTAAGCAATTAACGGAAACATGCAAATGATTCGGATTTCAAAGGAACCATATTGTATAATCTCAGAGGGTTATACTAACATGTAATATGGTCCTAATGGAACCCTAAAGCATATATAAACTCAACTAAATTGGGTTAGAACTGAAAGTCAAAGCAAAAGTCTACTTTTGCGACTTTCGATTGCGAACCGAGCCTAAACCCAGAATTGTCAGGTTGAACATGCCTAAACATGTTCTTATATTATTTACCAAGTTGTTTAAGTGTTAAAACATGTTCCATAACCTCTGCATTATCAGTTATGAATTAATTTGTAAAAACTGGTTCTGTTGACTTTTTATTAATAAGTTTGACCCGACAATTGACCAAGTAAATGTGATAATTAGGAGGTGCCCTTTTAAGGGTTTAATACCTACATAATTACCAACACAAAGCCACTTTCAATTCGAATAATGGCTGGACCGTTAGTGATTAATCACAAAGTCAAAGCAGAATTACGCTAACTTTGACTTTCTGTCATTAAACTAATAAAACCTTAATTACAGAAGCTAAGAACACTTACAATGGTCCTTAGCACGAAATTTTGAACTAATAGAGCCTCCTTAAAGACCAGGTTGCTCCAGAGAGTTTGTCTTGTGAGTTTGTATGAGAATTTCAATTGAATGTGCAAGAACAAATGAAGAAGTGAGGCCTATTTATAGTAATTTCCACTTCACAAGATCAATCCATGTGTCTTCAGGTGTTTTTGTGATGTTAACATGTGTCTAGTGGTTTAGCAAAACCGTTAACATGCAGCTGGTTTCGTTCAGAATTGCAGAAAATCTAAAAAAGATTGCAGGTTACAGAGCTGGGCAGCTGCCAGTTGCTGCTGGATTTTGGTTCCTCCCGCGAGTCGTGACAGAGGCCAAAGAATCCTCCACGACTCGCCTGTGGTGTCAATTTTAAAAAGTTTTGTTTGTTTGCAAGATCAGTCCCTGCAGTTCCATTGTTCGATAAACTGACATTTTCAGCATGCATGGTTAATACATTCAGGTCTAGGATGCTCTAGGGAGTGTAGCCATGCATTTGTAAGTCTTGGACATATTGTAAATGGCTCCCGAATGAAGAATTCATATTTTTACACTTTTAACCCCTATTCTTGGAAACTTCAATTTACTCCATAATATTGAACCAGATCTCTAATAAATCATTATCTGATTTATATGAGGGTATAATAATATATTACAAAGCTTCGATAATGTTAAAAGGTCACTCAGAGGTAAGAATTAACATGTTGACACTTTCAACCCCTGTGTTTTGTAACTCTTGATTTTTAAGCACACCGGCTTCTAGTTTTCGACAATTTATTCAATAATGAATATGAACATTTTATAAAGTCATTCAGAGGCACAATTTTGGCATGTTTATGTTTCTGGTCCTTCTGATTACAACTTTACACTATTTGACAGTTTTAGTCCCTTAAGATATCTTTAATCACGATCAGGGTTTATGACACGTGTCACCACTGTATTGGGCATGATTTTTGCGAGGTGTTACACGATCGTTTTGACAAACCAGTATACATGGAAGAGAAAGCCAGTAAGTTATCAAAAACTCTTGCTTATGTTGTATGAAATTACTGTTAACAGTTGTTCTCTTACAGGGGTTGCCTTGTATGTAGTAGTGTATAAAATGGAGAAAGGAAAGATGACCACTGTTCAATTGGAACCCGGTGAGAAGCAATGGTACTAACAAATTGTGGGAAATTTTGCACTTCCCAAAGATGAAGATCTGCAGACGCAACCTTCTCCTAGTGTCGGTAAGTATTTGCCCTTAAATGTTTGAGTAATATTGCAATATTACTCATTACTGGTGTTGCGCTTGGGTAATATTGCAATATGACTTTTATCTTCTTTTTTGTTAGGTGAGTTGATAAATTTAGGCGTAGGCCCTGACTCAAAGAAGAAAATACGCGCAACTCCTGCTTCTACTGTTTCCAAGAAGACAGATATGCCAAAGGCGGATATACCGAAAGCAGAAAAGAAGAAAGGTATGCTCCTTGTATCTAACTCTTGGTGTGATTACATAGTGGTGTTTGACTCATTAGAGGGTCTTGCGCCTATAGCTTAGAAAAACCTAAGGCGGAGCCTCAAGATATGGCGGACATCCCTGCATCGAATCCAGACGATCCGATTGATCTGGATTCTAGTCCTGAGCCGTTGGTAAGAATGAAAGCGGAGAAGCGGAAAAAAACTGAAGGCGGAGCTGCGGCGCAGCCTGTGAAAAAGATGGCCTGGAAAAGAATTGGTAAGAAGGGTGATCTAGACGCCGTTGCTGCAAAACTTTCTCCAGATGAGTTTCTTTTCCAGGTTTCTGCCCATGTTGTATGTAGGGCTGCAAACGAGCCGAGTCGAGCCGAGCTAGACCCAGCTCGAGCTCGGCCCGAGCTCGAGCTAGCTCGGCTTGGCTAGATCTAGCTCGGCTCGGCTCGATCTAGCTCGAACTAAGAAAGAACACAAAGTTTACTACTTAAAAAGCTCTTAAAAATAAATTTCTTCATAGACTAAGGGCCATAATTGCCATTTATTTTAACTATATGGCTAAATATGCAAGTATAAATAGTTAATTCACTTTGTACATTGTTTTTACCTTCTTTTATAGAGGATATACTTTCTTAGTTTTTGTTTTCTAAGCGATGTGGGATAAAAAAATGAAGGATGTAAACCTTATCAAGCCAGCTCACGAGCCGAGCCAGGCCAAGCTCGAGCTCGGCTCATTTACAAACCGAGCCGAGCAGAGCTGTCACGTTTACAACCGAGGCAATTTCGAGCCGAGCTTTCTTCGAGCTTTTTTTTTAGCGAGTTTCGAGCGAGCTGCGAGCCACGAGTTTTTTGAACACCCCTAGTTGTATGATAAAGTAACTTTGTGAACTTTCTGCAGAGAAAACCGGTGCGTACATTCAAACGGAGACCTTATTTTCTTTTACTGATGATCGTGTTCCATCCCCCCCCCCCTGTGACCTCCACAAGGGACACTTAGAGGATGAGAAGACTGTGGAAGCGGAAGTAAAAACAACTGATGCTGATTTGGCCAAACCAGCTTCACCTGAAGTTATCATGGCCGTGCCGGGCCCTTATGTAAGACCCGTCTTAATTAATCGAGATTACAATGATAAACTGAGCATTTTACATGAAAATGCGTCCATTCAAAAACTTTTAAGAGTTATCATACATACATATTTTAAACATTCAAAAGATAGTATCATTTATCTACAAAAGTTGTTTTAAACATAATTAAACGACATCATCGCGGAAGCTTCAAAAACCAGTGTTCGGTTCTTGATACTTGACTTGATCATCATCCGGATGCAACTTATGATCACCTAAATTCAAAACCAACATAAAAGTTAGTTTTGATAAGTTAAAATGTAACACCCCGAGTTTTCCAAAGTCAATGTGAAAGTCAACGACCGATCATACGAATTTGACTTATAGTAATTCCTTTATTTTAGTTGTATTATGTGGAGTAAGTGTCAATGATTACAATAATCGACTTGTGTTAATCGCTATCTAATCGACTTATGACTGTGAACTATAAGAAGTAACAATGCGATAAAGATTAACTAATCGATAATCAAGCTATGTTAATTAAATCGACATCGAATCGAATCGCAACTCGAAAGACGAATTTGGAATATTGTTATACACGTGTGTGTGCCTTATGCGTTACTTGTGCATGTTTATTTATGTCATGTTGTGGAAATCAATCGAAACTCGAAAGGCAATCGAACTCAATCGAAATCGAACCCGAATCACAATCGAAATGGTATGGTAATTAGTGGAGAAGAGACAGTGCTAGATATGAATAGTTGGGACTAAAAGTAATTTGAATAGGAAACTCTATCGTATTCGCATCGCTCGCAATCGAAATCGAATCAGCAAAAATCGTCGCGTCGAACACCCAAACCAAGTGCCATCCGGCCGGATAGCCATCCGACCGGACTGTCCCTTGATCTGGTGCCATATGCCATCCGACCGGATAGTCATCCGAGCGGGATGCCATCCGACCGACCCACACTTTCCTCTTTGGGCAACTCTATAAATACCCATGTCACTTTCATTCTTTCTACTTTTGGAAACTCTCTGTCCGAACAGCACGCTCTCCTCACCTTTTCTCCGATTTCTCTCGATTCCGGTAAGATCTCGTCCTAAATCTTGTACTTTCTTGATCTACACGCACTCCTACACCTTTCTATCTTTTAAATCTTAACTTTCAACCGTGAAATCACTAGATTTGAGGTGTTCTAGGATGACGTCATCATGTGTTCTTGAAGAACTTCATGTTTTGGCTTCAATCCACCAAGAACAACTTAGATCTAACCGATTTCCACACAAATAAACAAAGATCTTGCATAGATCTAGGCACGTTTATGGTGAAAAAGGATTGAGAGATGGTTTCTAACTTTCTTTCAACTCTTTTACACTCAATGCACTCAAAACCGGTAGAATCATGCCTTGTTCTAGTCTCCAACTCATTCTTAGTGTTGTGCTAGTCCAAGATCTGGATTCTCCTCACGAGACCACCGATTTCGGTTTAAACCAGAACAACCGTCTTGAACCGGTTAACTGGCCGAACTAGGGTGATTCCTGATCGGTCAGGTCACTTGGGTCAAGATGGGGTTCTGTTGGTTAACACATTGTCAAAACGTCTCGATAAAAGCAACAAACAATCAAAACGACCAAGTATAAGACGAACGGAACAACCGGGACGGAGTGCTATCCGACCGGACTACTGTTCGAACGGATAAGCCACCCGAACGGATTGCCATCCGAACGGATCACACCTTGGGTCCCACACTTAAACAACTTTATCTGAAGTTTGAGTATTGAACGAATTGCTATCCGATCGGACTACCATCCGACCGGATTACTCTTCGGATCATGAAATACTAGGACTTTAAAGACTTAAACAATTCTCAACATGTTCATTAACAGGGTTGCCACCCGGCCGGATGGACATCCGACCGAGTGACTCTCCTGCTGTGAATTTGTTCTCACTAAGTAACCTCGTCACTAGAGTCGCCGTCCGACCGGACTACCGTCCGACCGGATGACCATCCGAGTGGATTGTCATCCGCATGACTGACCGTCCGATCGACCGACTTGAAGGATAGAGATACTTCAATGTTTTTAAAATACTACAACGAAAACTTCAAAAGTCAAGCCATCATACACAAATACATCCTTCTCATAGGAAGAAACAATCCACTCGAATAGTCATCCGACCGAACTACCGTCCGACCGGATGACCATCCGAATGGATTGTCATCTGCACGACAGACTATCCGATCGGATTACCATCCGATCGATCCGCTGTCCGACTCACTCGTACATTGCATCGTTTTACGCGCCACTTATCGTTATGCTATCAAACTATTCAGGCTAACCTTACTCGCTAAGCGCTCCCTTCAATCCATCAATCGCTGTGAGTATACTCGATCCCTTTTTGCTTTATGCACTTTTGGGTGTTACAGACGTTACAACTATTCAAATCACAACGAACACATTACTCAATATTATTTGAACGCTAACCGTTAATGCATGTTATACGTGGCTTATGAATGCTTGTTTGTTATGTTTACACATGGAATGTTGTCTACCTGCCTTAGCAACGATAGTACTATAGTTTGGACTCAGCACCTGTTCGCAGGGGTTGTTAAGGACAATTACTTGCATGGATTACGGTGGTAATCATGTATTGCGAACTGCCTCAGGCAGTCAACCCGCAGTCATTGGTATCGATGGATCTATGTCGATAACTAACATACCTCATTTCACTATGTGTACGTGCTGGTTATGCGTAAACGAATTCGAACTCTATATGTTATTATCAAACTTGTATGCTCACCTTTACATTATATGTATTAACTTTTATTTTAACGTATGTGACAGGTGCTTAGGATGCACATCTGCTAGGAAATCGAGGCTAGAATAAGGCTCTAGAGGCCAACAAATAGTTGTCTGTACAAATTAAATCAAGGGTCTCTAGAAGCAGATAAACAATTGCTCTATTTTGAAATCTGAGTTGTCGGAATAGAACTACTTGCCTAGATTTTGTCTGTAATAATTTGTTTACCTTTTGAGACATGGTATGGGACATGTTATTTTAAAATTGATTGGTAATGATAGTTGTTATGGAAACTTCTGGACAATCTGTTACGCTCAGTGCCATGCCCCGATGTTTCCGCCATCGGTTGGGGTGTGATAGATTGGTATCAGAGCCATAACTATAGGGAATTAAGCAAGACTCGACCTAGTCCGGGTCGAAGTCTTAGAGACCTAGTCTATAGTTAGGAACCAACAGACCGACTTGTGCATATCTGGTAGGGATTATGTACGAACTTATTTCTCGCTATACTCGCTTATGCTACACTATCACCGCACTCGAATTTTCAACTATGAATAAGCGATAAAGTCGAGATTAGGTGTGAAAACCGCAAACTCTTGACTAAAGTTGCTTGATCAACCCGCATTTTTACTTACAAATGGGGAGAATTATACCAAATCAGGGGTGAAATCCACATTTTGATGAATAATCTCCTCTATTTTATCAAAAATAGGAACGAAGTTGTTAAGCCAGGGATGAAACCCTAACCTTGACGACTTGTTCCGCCTATTTTACAAAACTCTCACCAAAGCCTCGACGGACTCCAACGACCTGAAGTCACGATATGACTAACGGGATGCGTGCCAAACGCCCAAGAATTGAGGCAAAAGCATAATCCTGAAGGTCAGACGTGCACAACAAGTCCTTGTGAATAGTTGAACCACTTTGGGTAGTCGAAGTCTACTAGCCACAGACAATCTATCTCTCGATTTTTATGTGTTTCGATTCTGAACCCGCAACTGCCGACTCTGACGATTCGTTGATTTTATGTGTTTCATGTGATTTATATTTGTTTGTTAGCGTATTGAGGTACTACTGGTTTTGATCTAACGCCTTTTCTTCCGCTGATCACACAATACACTACACGACCGCTAACAAATCGCTAAGTTATGGACGACCTTATGCTACGATATACGCTTATACTATACTACTCGATATACTAAACACGATCGCTATATTCGAACAATCGCAGACTTTGAATGATAGGTTTCTGTATTCTGACTGCATCTGGTGACTAAATGCGTATGTGCTTCCGTGCTTCTGTGATTCTGTGCTTATGTGTTTATGTGCCTCTATGATTGTGTGAATCTGTGATATGTGATTGGGTGACTGTGTTCCTGAGCTTTAGTAAGTAGTAGACGTGTGAGGTGAGATTCGAATACAATGTGTTGAGTCCTATGACGATGTCTGTTGCAGACAATGTCATCTGGATCCCGCCACCCATCACTTTCTCGTCAGGAAAAGAGAGACAAACGTCTTGCTGCTATCATCGCTAAGCAAGTAGCAAAAGCCGTGAGTGATGTCTACGAAAACGTCAGCAAATCATCTGAGGAGTCGAGAACTGAAGCTCCTAAAGCTACCACCAAACCCTTCAATTTCAAACAATTCAAGTCTTGTGGGCCAAAAGAATTCACTGGCGAGGAAGGCCCTACAGCGTTGTTTCAATGGTTTGATTCCATTGAGGTCACACTGCGACAGAGCGGTTGCCCCGACGACCTCCGCACTCTAAATGCTACCGGTGTCTTCCAGTCCCACGCACTAGACTGGTGGACGGCCGAGAGAAACAAACTAGGGAATGATGCAACTTACGGTCTGTCATGGGACGAACTCAAGGAGGTCATGCTGGAAGAATTCTGCCCTCCTCATGAACGCCAGAAGTTAGAAGATGAATTCTGGCTCATAAAGCAGAAGGATGGTGAAAATGCTGCTCTCACCGCTCGCTTCAAGCAGCTCAGTATCATCTGCCCTGATCAAGTCAAGACTCCAGACATGGCCATCAAGAAGTATATCCGAGCCCTGCCTGACTGTGTTGCAGATTTCGTGCAAGCGGCTAAGACTAAGACGATCGAAGAGACTTACCTACTGGCTGCTGAAATCAATGACAAACGGGTCAAGGCTGGTGTCTGGGATAAAACGTCGAAGCATCTGCATCAAGCTACCACCGCTGCACCAACTGCTGATACCACCACCACATCGAGCAACAAGAGGAAGAACAAGAGAAAGAACAGCTCCAGCAACAAGAACTGTGCGATCACTGCTGCACCAATTCAAGCTATACCAACCCAACAGCGTCAAGTAGCGGCGCCTGTGGCAAATGAACCGCTTGGTAAGCGTGCATACACTGGGCCACACCCGCTTTGCCCTACTTGCACCTACCACCACCCGACTACCATCGCTTGCCTTTTCTGTGCGCATTGCAATATGTACGACCCCTTCACTACCAACTGCCATGCTCGACAAGCTCTTGCTCATCAAGATCTACTCACCGCCCCTCAGGGTCAACAAGCTCCTCCGGCACCCGCGGTCAACTCCAGAGTCTGCTTCGCATGTGGCGACCCGAACCATTTCGCCAACATGTGCCCAAACAGGGTTGTGAAACAAGAGCCCCAACAGCAGCAACCTCAGCAGTAGCAACACCAGCAGCAACAAGCAGCACGCGCACAAACTTTCAACATCAACGTGCGCTAAGCCCAAGCCGACAACAACGTGGTCAATGGTACGTTCCTCGTGAATGGTATTTATGCTTCATGTTTATTTGATACTGGAGCCGATAATTGCTTTGTGTCGTTCGAATTCGAGAAGCTACTTAGTCGTAAACGCTCCCAACTAACCTCAACCTTCGATGTTGAAGTCGCTACCGGAAGAACTGTCGCCGTTAATTCTGTTCTCCGTGATTGTACTCTTGAACTCAACAATCACATCTTCCCAATCGACCTTATTCCGATGCAACTCGGAAGTTTTGATGTTATAGTAGGCATGGACTTTCTTTGCGAAAACCATGCTGAAGTTGTGTGGTTCGACAAGATGATTCGATTCTCGCTCGCGAATGGTGATTTATTGTGTGTCTATGGTGAAACTGCTTCGAAAGGCCTCAAGCTCATGTCGTGTGTCCAAGCTAGCAAGTATCTCCGCAAGGAATACATGGCTTTCTTGGCTAATATTGTAGTAGCGGAGAAGGAAAAGAAAGAGAAGAAGGAAGTGAAAGACGTTCCTGTGGTTCGAGAATTTCCTAATGTATTCCATGACGATCTTCCTGGCCTACCGCCAAGTCGTGATATCGACTTTCGTATTGACCTCATTCCCGGAGCCAATCCTGTTGCCAAAGCTCCTTACCGACTCGCACCGTCCGAAATGCGTGAACTCTCTAACCAACTCCAGGAATTACTTGAGAAAGGCTTCATTCGCCCGAGTACCTCTCCTTGGGGCGCGCCAGTCCTTTTTGTTAAAAAGAAGGATGGGTCGTTCAGGATGTGCATCGACTATCGGGAATTGAATAAGTTAACTATCAAGAACCGCTATCCCCTACCCCGAATTGACGATTTGTTTGATCAGCTACAAGGGGCTACGTGTTTCTCGAAGATCGATCTCCGCTCAGGCTACCACCAGTTACGCATTCAAGAGGAGGATATACCCAAAACCGCATTTTGCACTCGATACGCCCACTATGAGTTCGCTGTTATGCCTTTTGGTCTAACCAACGCACCCGCGATTTTCATGGATCTTATGAATCGCGTGTGTAAACCATATCTCAACCGTTTCGTCATCGTATTCATCGACGATGTCTTGTTCTATTCCAAGTCGAAAGCCGAACACGCGCAACATCTACGTTTGGTTCTCGAACTACTCCAGGGGAATCAACTCTATGCCAAGTTCTCCAAGTGAGAATTCTGACTGGAAGAGGTTCAGTTTCTGGGTCACATTGTAAATACACAGGGTATTCATGTCGATCCTGCGAAGATTGAAGCCGTCAAGAGTTGGATTGCGCCCAAGAACCCTTCGGAAGTCCGTTCGTTCCTCGGATTGGCGGGCTATTATCGATGTTTTATTGATGGATTCTCAAAGATCGCTGTGCCACTTACCGCTCTCACACATAAAGACCATCCCTTTGTTTGGGGAACCAAACAAGAGACTACTATCCAAACCCTCAAGCACATGCTCTGCAATGCTCCTGTTCTTACACTACCCGACGGAAACGATGATTTCATTGTCTATTGTGATGCTTCCAACCTTGGTCTTGGTTGTGTTCTCATGCAGCAAGACAAGGTTATAGCTTACGCATCTCGTCAGCTCAAAATCCACGAGAAGAACTATACAACCCATGATCTCGAGCTAGGCGCGGTTGGTTTTGCGTTAAAGAATTGGCGACACTACTGATGCGTGTGAAGTGTTATATATATTAGGTGTATATTTTAAGCCCCTTTAACACTTTTTAGTCAAGTTTTAAATTTATAAAACACGATATTTACTAACACTAGACACACATATGGGCAAGTGCACCCATCGTGAGCGTAGTATAGTGTTGGTAAGATACCGAGGTCGTCCAAGGACACAAGAGCTTTTAGTACCGGTTTATCCTCAACGTCTAATCAAATAAAAAAGAAGTTTAGAAAAATGTTTTAAACTAAGAAAAATAAAAATTAACTAAAATGCTGAAAATAAAAATAAAAAAGAAAAACAGATAGACAAGATGAATCACTTGGTTCCGACTCGCATCTAGTGTAACCATTGATTATTTCCGCACTTTTGCACTATTTTAAGAGATTATCTTAGTTATTGTAGTAGGCCCCTCTTTGGAAGGTGACGTTACCCTCACCCCAGTAGTTTGAGTCAGCAAGGATACAATCCTAAAAGGGTGGATTATTGGAAGATAATTAATTAAGTTATTAATGCAAATTATGGTAGGCCCCTCTTTTGGAGGTGACGTTACCCTCGACTAAGTAGTCTGAGTCAGCAGGGATACAGTCCTAAATAGCCGGGTTATAGTATTAATAGTAGTTAACTTATGAGGGGATCAAAGAGTTTGGACCCCCGCCATCCAATACCGTTAAGTATTGTAGGAGGTCCTACTAAATTTGACCCAGGTCCATTGCAGGACCTCTAAACGCTGAACAATGGCAAGACCTTTACCAAACCGTTCCCTTAACCCCCGACTAGGTAGCCAACATACCTCCATATAGACCGTGGAGATATGAATGGTGAAAATCTTTTATTTTATATAGACAGTAAAATAATTTCAAGACACCACGGACAAACGATAAAGAAATATCACCTTCAACATAAGCAACTAGTTATTAAAGTCATTAATACGAAACCAAATAAAAAGTGCGAAAAGATTAGAAATAAAAAGTATTACACTAGACACTTTGTCTTCACCAAGTGATGTAAGAGACTTAGGCAAACATGGCCTTGATTGTCAAGAACTCTTACGATCAATCCTGGATCCCGAGACGACTCACACACTCTACGATGGATGATGGTGTTATGGTGGTGGTGGGTGGTGGGTGAAGTGTGAGAGAGGTGGTGTGCCAAGGGATGGTTTGAGCTTGAGCCAAGCACTTCTATTTATAGGCTGAACAGAAGCTCGGGCACGGCCCCGTGTCCAGTGGGCACGGCCCCGTGTCCACATCCTTCTCTTTCTTCATTTAATGCAGTTTTGTCTTTTTAGTTGACCACGCCCCCGTGTCCGCTGAGCACGACCCCGTGGTGCAGAAGAATCTTTGTACTATGCAGATTTGCTGGATTGTGCGAATCTTATAGTTGACCACGGCCCCGTGTCCGCTGAGCATGGCCCTGTGGTGGGCAATAGAAGCTTCTACCACTTTGTCTTTTCTGCTGACACTTGGGCACGCCCCCGTGCTGGCTGAGCACGGGGCGTGTTCAGTCTTCTGATCTCTTGTTTTGCTTGGGAAGATGTTGTCGTGGGGTCGGGCATGTCACGTCTTGTTCCTTTTCTTGTATTTATGTTAGATTTTGATGTCTTTTTGCTTCTTTTGTTAATTTGAGCTCATTTAATCCTGAAAATACAAAAGGAAGACAAAAGCACACTTTTTCCAACATTAGTACTAAAAAAGGGTTAGTTTTATGCCTCATTTGATGAAATTTATATGTTGCATTTTTAACACATCAAATACCCCCACACTTGAATCTTTGCTTGTCCTCAAGCAAAACTCTTTAATATGTGGCTATTACACTCCCAAATGGAATGGGTAGAGAAGAAGGTTTTTGGGCTTGTCGTAGAGTGTCAGGATTTCCAAGATTCTTTATTTAATTTTATTTTTATTTATTTACAATCCTATTCGTCATGATTTTTTTAAAACTTTTCATAAGATAAATTACTTATTAGGGCATAACATGCCTCTTTAAAATTCTATTTATATACAAGTTCACATACCTCACGGGGATCACTCAACACTCGGCCGAAAATGTATTTTTGTGGGTCACTCGAGAGCGGCATGGAACTTACTCCTACCATAGGCTTGCCAAGCAATCAATCCTCCTCCTTTTTAACTTATATACCTTTGTAAATATCAAGAGGACTTTGTGGGTGGAGGGTTAGGCTTGGGTTAAAGGTAGGTGGTTGGGTTGGTGGTTAGTGGTTAGTAGAAAAAGGGCGAAAAGCGTAACAAGTGTTGGTTTTCGTGAGACTTTCTATTTTTGTAACTTTTATTTTGATGAAGCTATTATTCAAACAAAGTTATTTTTGATGAACTTGTTTGTTTATTTTCTTTTGCTTCATCATCAACAAAAATATATATATATTTTTTTTGAAAGTCATACGAAAAACTGAACTTGTTACTAAAACAAAGGGTTAAAATAAAAAGGTTTTGGTGGGTAAAAGGGTGTTTGGTTTGGGTTATGAAATGAAAAGGTTTAGGCTCAAAGGGGCTAACTAGGGGGATTTTGGGTAAGTGGTAAAAAAAAGAAAAATAATGGTGTGGAAATAAAAAGGGTTAGTCCTAATGCCTCCATCATTTACTTACTCGGGTTTAAGTTGGTAAGGACCAGGAATGTATCGTCATGGCAAGTTCTAGAGTCGTAAGAACCAAGCGGCTATTCACACAAGAAACGAAAAATGAGCATTTAGTCTAATGATATGTAATTGTATGCTCAATAAAGGCTCAAAACTCACTTTTGTGGGAATGGGTTTTTATGTGATCAAGTATATATAATCAAATTTTAACTAAGCTTGTCATGCCTTTTCATAATTTTCTTATGTTGGTTCTTTTTATCACGACGCTATCGGTTGTAAATTCCTAAAAATATAACCTTTTTAGAACTTGAAATTCCCGAGTTAAACCTAGACAAGAAAAAATGAAAATTTTTGAAAAAATTTGGGGTGATTAGCGATTCCAATAGAGTTTTGTGTAAGGCTTGTATTTAGGACTTGCAAGATTCAAGGTTTTAGCATCCCCCCCACACTTAAATTACACATTGTCCTCAATGTGTCCCAAAAATAAGTTTTTAGGTTGGTTGAATGTGTAAAAGGTGTGAAAAAGCAAAAACATTGTGTTACTGGGCGCTGAACACGGCCCCGTGTTCAAGTGCCAGTAACAAAATTAAAACAAGAGAAATAGAAGCCTGGACACGGGGGCGTGTTGGTTGAACACGGCCCGTGTCCAGTTACCTGAACTGGGTCTTTTTCTTCAGACTGTGCAGCACGGGGCCGTGTTGGGTGGACACGGCCCGTGCCGAGCTTACTGTAAACGAAGAAATTTGTTGGACGGTTCTGTTTTCCTGCATGGAGTGCTGGTTCAAGTTTCCGTTGCATCCTTTGCCATCTCAAGTGTGTTTTATTAAAACTAACTAGAAAACAAGAAAATTAATCTAAACTAAACTAAGGATAGTTCCGCGGAATGCCTCCGTGGTGCGCCACGTTTATAAGGTTCCTTGGCTAGACCCAAAGCCTGGTCACATGTTACCCAAGTGGGATGTATTGCATCCCATGTTACACCGTCGGAGAGCGTCATCCAAGCTTGAGTCTATGACCTTCATGTAGTTGACCGGGTCTTCTTCCTCTATTTTCTTTCCACATTCAAACTTCACTTCCTCGTCCCCAAACTTCAATGTTAACGTTCCGTCATTCATATCCACCACTGCTTGGGCGGTGGCTAGAAATGGCCTCCCGAGGATGAGAGGGACATCGGTGTCTTCTTCCATGTCTAGGATGACAAAGTCAGTTGGAAAAACGAAGTTGTCAACCTTGACCAGTAAATTTTCAGCGACACCTTGTGGAAACTTGACGGACCTGTCGGCGAGTTGTATGCTCATCTTTGTAGGGCTTGTTGTTCCTAGGCCGAGTCGTTTGAACATTGACGTGGGAATGAGGTTAATGCTAGCCCCAAGATCGGCTAATGCATTACGAACGGGGGACTTCCCAATCGAGCAAGGAATTGTGAAGCTCCCGGGATCGATTTTCTTTTGTGGAAGTTTGTTGAGTACTAAAGCGGAGCATTCTTCGCCTAAGTTAACTAATTGCAATGATTCAATTTTCCTTTTGTGAGTGAGGAAATCCCTCATGAATTTTGCATATTTAGGCATTTGGGTTAGGACCTCAATAAAAGGAATATTGACATGCAATTGTTTTAGTAAACTTTCGAACTTTGCGAATTGCTCATCGGTCTTTTGACGATTTAACCTACCGGGGTACGGAATTGGAGGAGTCTTGGTGGGCTCTTGATTTGGTGAAGAAGCCTTTTCTGGTTGAGGGGTAGGTGAAGTCGAGCTTTGGCGTTGACTTCCTTCAACTGGTGGTAATGGGGCATCCTCGGGACCCACGGTTCGGTTTCTCAATGTGATGAGGTGTACTTGCGTCTTTTGGTTGGTTTCGGTATTACTTGGTAACGCGCCTTGTGGTCTCTCAGAGAAATTTTGACCTAGTTGATTTAATTGTTTTTCAACGTTTTGAATGCTAGCTTGTTGATTTCTAAAATTCGATTCCAATTGTTGAAATCGATCCGAATTTTTCTTTTCGGTGTCAGAGATGAGGCGAGATATGGTATCTTCAAGCCTTTCTCTTCCACCTTGTTGTTGAGAGAAATTTTGTGGTTGTTGAAAATTAGTTCGTTGGTTTTGTTGGTTACTACTATTGCCGGGATCTCTCCAACCAAGATTTGGGTGGTTACGCCATCCTTGGTTGTAGGTACCCGTTGGAGGACCCGACGGCCTAGGTCTATTATCAATGTAGTTTATCGTTTCTGCTTGTTCATCTAATTCTTTCATACAACTCCAATTTTCATGTGACCCAC
Source organism: Helianthus tuberosus (assembly GCA_030545235.1). NCBI lineage: Eukaryota > Viridiplantae > Streptophyta > Magnoliopsida > Asterales > Asteraceae > Helianthus > Helianthus tuberosus. Next base: position 2,893,023 of record JARYGA010046105.1, read on the forward strand.
CACACCCTTCATAAGCCATAACCGAGGCCGTTTTTTTCATTTCTAGCCTTTTGATTTTCGAAGAGAGGGCCTCGATTTGGGCTTGTAAAGAGGTGCTTTCATCAACCTTATGGGCGCCCGGGGCAATAGATTTATTACCTCGGGGAGTGTGCCATTGAAAATTGGTTTGAGCAATTTCCTCAATTTGATTATATATTTCATTTGGGCGACGATTACCTAAAAGTCCCCCGGAGCTTGAATCAAGTGTTTGTCTTGTGTGTGGCAACAACCCATTGTAGAAAGTGGATACTTGTTGCCACACCGCTAGACCATGATGAGGACACTTTCTTAGAAGCTCCTTGAACCTTTCCCAAGTTTCATATAAGGATTCCCCATCCTCTTGTGAGTATGTATTAATTTCAGTCATTAATTTAGCCGTTTTAGCAGGGGGGAAATACTTATATAGAAACTTTTGGGCTAGTTCATCCCAGGTGTTTACCGAGCCAACTGGGAGGGTGTTAAGCCAAGCCTTAGCTCGGTATTTTAGTGAAAATGGAAACATCCTAAGGCGAATGGCGTCGTTTGATGCTCCATTGATCCGAAAAGTATCACATATTTCCAAGAAATTAGTAATATGTAGATGGGGATCCTCGTCCGCAAGCCCATGGAAGGTTGCGGAGTTTTGGAGCATTTGTATCAAATGCGGCCGAAGTTTGAAGTTGTTGGCTTCGACATTCGGTGCATTGATAGCGGCGCCGAGATTGCCTACGGTGGGCCTTAGGTAATCCATGAGGGTACGTTGGTCCGCCATTGGAAGTGGGTCCCCCGAAACTTTCTCTTGATTTTTAGCTTTAAGTCTTTTTCTGAGAAAGCGTTCGGGTTCTTCTAGAGGTTCTTTTATGTCTCTACTAGAACTGGAGCTCATGCACTACGTAGGAGGTTCAAATGTGGCGCCTGGGTTCCAAGTCCTGCAATAAAAACAGAAAAGAACGTTGGTCAGAATGTTCACCACGGCCTCGTGCTCGGTGAACACGACCCGTGGTCAAAGATACAGCGATTGTTTTCTGGATCCCTGTTACTGGGAGTTTGACACGTCCCCGTGTTGCACCGACACGGCCCCGTGTTCAGCTCTCTGTAACTCAGAAAATAAAAACTGCCAGTGATGATGTTGGGCACGACCCGTGTCCGACCAGGCACGGCCCGTGCTGAGCTCTGCAGAAACAGAAAAACTAAAAAAAATCCTAAAAAATGAAAAACAAGAAAAACGATTAGGCCGTTGATTCCTAACTTTCTTAAAATCCTTATGTCCCCGGCAACGGCGCAAAAAACTTGATGCGTGTGAAGTGTTATATATATTAGGTGTATATTTTAAGCCCCTTTAACACTTTTTAGTCAAGTTTTAAATTTATAAAACACGATATTTACTAACACTAGACACACATATGGGCAAGTGCACCCATCGTGAGCGTAGTATAGTGTTGGTAAGATACCGAGGTCGTCCAAGGACACAAGAGCTTTTAGTACCGGTTTATCCTCAATGTCTAATCAAATCAAAAAGAAGTTTAGAAAAATGTTTTAAACTAAGAAAAATAAAAATTAACTAAAATGCTGAAAATAAAAATAAAAAAGAAAAACAGATAGACAAGATGAATCACTTGGTTCCGACTCGCATCTAGTGTAACCTTTGATTATTTCCGCACTTTTGCACTATTTTAAGAGATTATCTTAGTTATTGTAGTAGGCCCCTCTTTTGAAGGTGACGTTACCCCCACCCCAGTAGTTTGAGTCAGCAAGGATACAATCCTAAAAGGGTGGATTATTGGAAGATAATTAATTAAGATATTAATGCAAATTATGGTAGGCCCCTCTTTTGGAGGTGACGTTACCCTCGACTAAGTAGTCTGAGTCAGCAGGGATACAGTCCTAAATAGCCGGGTTATAGTATTAATAGTAGTTAACTTATGAGGGGATCAAAGAGTTTGGACCCCCGCCATCCAATACCGTTAAGTATTGAAGGAGGTCCTACTAAATTTGACCCAGGTCCATTGCAGGACCTCTAAACGCTGAACAATGGCAAGACCTTTACCAAACCGTTCCCTTAACCCCCGACCAGGTAGCCAACATACCTCCATATAGACCGTGGAGATATGAATGGTGAAATCTTTTATTTTATATAGACACTAAAATAATTTCAAGACACCACGGACAAACGATAAAGAAAGATCACCTTCAACATAAGCAACTAGTTATTAAATTCATTAATACGAAACCAAATAAAAAGTGCGAAAAGATTAGAAATAAAAAGTATTACACTAGACACTTTGTCTTCACCAAGTGATGTAAGAGACTTAGGCAAACATGGCCTTGATTGTCAAGAACTCTTACGATCAATCCTGGATCCCAAGACGACTCACACACTCTACGATGGACAATGGATGATGGTGGTAGATGATGGTGTTATGGTGGTGGTGGGTGGTGGGTGGTGGGTGAAGTGTGAGAGAGGTGGTCTGCCAAGGGATGGTTTGAGCTTGAGCCAAGCACTTCTATTTATAGGCTGAACAGAAGCTCGGGCACAACCCCGTGTCCACATCCTTCTCTTTCTTCATTTAATGCAGTTTTATCTTTTTAGTTGACCACGCCCCCGTGTCCGCTGAGCACGACCCCGTGGTGCAGAAGAATCTTTGTACTATGCAAATTTGCTGGATTGTGCGAATCTTATAGTTGACCACGGCCCCGTGTCCGCTGAGCACGGCCCCGTGGTGGGAAATAGAAGCTTCTACCACTTTGTCTTTTCTGCTGACACTTTGGCACGCCCCCGTGCTGGCTGAGCACGGGGCGTGTTCAGTCTTCTGATCTCTTGTTTTGCTTGGGAAGATGCTGTCGTGGGCTCGGGCATGTCACGTCTTGTTCCTTTTCTTGTATTTATGTTAGATTTTGATGTCTTGTTGCTTCTTTTGTTAATTTGAGCTCATTTAATCCTGAAAATACAAAAGGAAGACAAAAGCACACTTTTTCCAACATTAGTACTAAAAAAGGGTTAGTTTTATGCCTCATTTGATGAAATTTATATGTTGCATTTTTAACACATCACTACCTATACGGTACCAAGTGTACGATCTTCACCGATCATAGGAGCCTACAACACATCTTTGGTCAGAAAGAACTTAATATGCGTCAACGCCGATGGGTAGAACTTCTCAACGATTACGACTGTGAGATTTGTTATCACCCAGACAAAGCAAATGTCGTTGCCGACGCACTCAGCAGACGGAGTTATTTGCTCAGCATTCGTAATGTTCTAGCCCAATACGACCTCGAAACCCTCATCCGTGAAGCCCAGCATGCCTGTTTTAACGAACGCACTCTAAAGAAGGAACGAATCTATCACGGTGGAGCTCAACTTGTGAAAAAATCGAATGGGATATTCCACTTTCTGGACCGAATTTGGATCCCTAAACGGACCGATTTGCGACAGATTCTGATGGACGAAGCCCACAAATCCCGGTATTCTATTCATCCCGGTGCTGATAAAATGTACCAGGATCTTCGCTACAAGTACTGGTGGCCGGGCATGAAAAGGGATATTGCTCTCTACGTTGGGAAATGCATGACTTGTGCAAGAGTCAAAGCTGAATATCAAAGACCCTCTGGCCTACTCGAACAACCACCAATCCCCATGTGGAAGTGGGAGAGTATAGCTATGGACTTCATAACAAAACTTCCGCACACGTCATCAGGTCACGACAGCATTTGGGTTGTTGTTGACCGTTTGACCAAATCAGCTCACTTTTTGCCAATATGGGAAGACTACAAGGTAGAACGATTAGCCCGAATCTACACCAACGAGATCATTTGTAATCATGGGACGCCTCGCGACATCATATCTGATGGTGATGCTCGGTTTACCTCGCGACTGTTGGAAACATTTCAAAAGGCTCTCGGTACATCGCTTAATCTAAGTACCGCGTTCCACCCTCAAACCGACGGTCAGACTGAAAGAACGATCCGTACTCTTGAAGACATGCTCCGTTCGTGTGTCATAGACTTCGGTGGTAATTGGGATACATACCTGCCGTTAGTCGAATTCTCGTATAACAACAGTTATCATTCCAGCATTCAAATGGCACCATTCGTGGCCTTATACGGAAGAAAATGTTGATAGCCTATTGTGTGGCACGAGATAGGTCATTCGCAACTAACCAGTCCCGAGCTGTTGCAAGAAACGACAGAAAAAATTTTCCAAATTCGAGACAATCTAACGAAAGCTCGGAATCGACAGAAAAGTTACGCCGATAGACGACGCAAGCCCCTTGAATTTGACGTTGGCGACTACGTACTCCTAAAGGTATCATCTTGGAAGGGTGTGGTCAGATTCGGCAAGAAAGGGAAACTAGCGCATCGATATGTTGGACCTTTTAATATTCTGGAAAGGATGGGAAAAGTCGCCTACAGACTCGAACTACCGGAGGAACTTAGTAACGTCCACCCGACTTTCCATGTGTCAAACCTCCGAAAGTGCCTGGCTGAGCATGATTTAATTATACCTCTCGATGACCTCCAAGTAAACGAAACACTACACTTCGTGGAGAAGCCTGTCGAAATCATGGATCGCCAAACCAAGCAGCTCAGACGCTCGCGCATTCCTATTGTGAAAGTCCGATGGGAAGGCAAACGAGGCGCAGAGTTCACTTGGGAACTCGAAAGCGACATGAAGGCGAAGTACCCGCAGTTGTTTGTTACGGCTTCGGGACGAAATTCCCTCAACTAGGGGAGGCTGTAACACCCCGTGTTTTCCAAAGTCAAAGTCAAAGTCAACGACCGATCATACGAATTTGACTTATAGTAATTCCTTTATTTTAGTTGTATTATGTGGAATAAGTGTCAATGATTACAATAATCGACTTGTGTTAGTCTCTATCTAATCGACTTACGACTGTGAACTATAGGAAGTAACAATGCGATAAAGATTAACTAATCGATAATCAAGCTATGTTAATTAAATCGACATCGAATCGAATCGCAACTCGAAATATGAATTTGGAATATTGTTATACGGGTGTGTGTGCCTTATGTGTTACTTGTGCATGTTTATTTATGTCATGTTGTGGAAATCAATTGAAACTCGAAAGGCAATCGAACTCAATCGAAATCGAACCCGAATCACAATCGAAATGGTATGGTAAATAGTGGAGAAGAGACAGTGCTAGATATGAATAGTTGGGACTAAAAGTAATTTGAATAGGAAACTCTATCGTATTCGCATCGCTCACAATCGAAATCGAATCAGCAAAAATCGTCGCGTCGAACACCCAAACCAAGTGCCATCCGGCCGGATAGCCATCCGACTGGACTGTCCCTTGATCTGGTGCCATATGCCATCCGACTGAGATGACATCCGACCGGATAGTCATCCGAGGGGGATGCCATCCGACGTACCCACACTTTCCTCTTTGGGTAGCTCTATAAATACCCATGTCACTTTCATTCTTTCTACTTTTGGAAACTCTCTGTCCGAACAGCACGCTCTCCTCACCTTTTCTCCGATTTCTCTCGATTCCGGTAAGATCTCGTCCTAAATCTTGTACTTTCTTGATCTACACGCACTCCTACACCTTTCTATCTTTTAAATCTTAACTTTTAACCATGAAATCACTAGATTAGAGGTGTTCTAGGATGACGTCATCATGTTTTCTTGAAGAACTTCATGTTTTGGCTTCAATCCACCAAGAACAACTTAGATCTAACCGATTTCCACACAAATAAACAAAGATCTTGCATAGATCTAGGCACGTTTATGGTGAAAAAGGATTGAGAGATGGTTTCTAACTTTCTTCAACTCTTTTACACTCAATGCACTCAAAACCGGTAGAATCAGGCCTTGTTCTAGACTCCTACTCATTCTTAGTGTTGTGCTAGTCCAAGATCTAGATTCTCCTCACGAGACCACCGATTTCGGGTTAAACTAGAACAACCGTCTTGAACCGGTTAACTGGCCGAACTAGGGTGATTCCTGATCGGTCAGGTCACTTGGGTCAAGATGGGGTTCTGTTGGTTAACACATTGTCAAAACGTCTCGATAAAAGCGACAAACAATCAAAACGACCAAGTGTAAGACGAACGGAACAACCGGGACGGAGTGCTATCCGACTGGACTACTGTCCGAACGGATAAGCCACCCGAACGGATTGCCATCCGAATGGATCACACCTTGGGTCCCACACTTAAACAACTTTATCTGAAGTTTGAGTATTGAACGAATTGCTATCCGATTGGACTACCCTCCGACCGGATTACTCTTCGGATCATGAGATACTAGGACTTTAAAGACTTAAACAATTCTCAACATGTTCATTAACAGGGTTGCCACCCGGCTGGTTGGACATCCGACCGAGTGACTCTGCTGTTGTGAATTTGTTCTCACTAAGTAACCTCGTCACTAGAGTCGTCGTCCGACCAGACTACCGTCCGACCGGATGACCATCCAAGCCGATGTCATCCGCACGACTGACCGTCCGATCGACCAACTTGAAGGATAGAGATACTTCAATGTTTTTAAAATACTACAATGAAAACTTCAAAAGTCAAGCCATCATACACAAACACATCCTTCTCATAGGAAGAAACAATCCACTCGAATAGTCATCCGACCGAACTACCGTCTGACCGGATGACCATCCGAACGGATTGTCATCCGCACGACAGACTATCTGACCGGATTAACATCCGATCGAACCGCTGTCCGACTCACTCGTACATTGCATCGTTTTACGCGCCACTTATCGTTATGCTATCAAACTATTCAGGCTAACCTTACTCGCTAAGCACTCCCTTCAATCCATCAATCGCTGTGAGTATACTCGATCCCCTTTTGCTTTATGCACTTTTGGGTGTTACATACGTTACAACTATTCAAATCACAACGAACACACTACCCAATACTATTTGAACGCTAACCGTTAATGCATGTTATACGTGGTTTATGAATGCTTATTTGTTATGTTTACACATGGAATGCTGTCTACCTGCCTTAGCAACGATAGTACTATAGTTTGGACTCAGCACCTGTTCGCAGGGGTTGTTAAGGACAATTACTTGCATGGATTACGGTGGTAATCATGTATTGCGAACTGCCTCAGGCAGTCAACCCGCAGTCATTGGTATCGATGGATCTATGTCGATAACTAACATGCCTCATTTCACTATGTGTACGTGCTGGTTATGCGTAAACGAATTCGAACTCTATATGCTATTATCAAACTTGTATGCTCACCTTTACATTATATGTATTGACTTTTATTTTAACGTATGTGACAGGTGCTTAGGATGCACATCTGCTAGGAAATCGAGGCTAGAATAAGGCTCTAGAGGCCAGCAAATAGTTGTCTGTACAAATTAAATCAAGGGTCTCTAGAAGCAGATAAACAATTGCTCTATTTTGAAATCTGAGTTGTCGGAATAGAACTACTTGCCTAGATTTTGTCTATAATAATTTGTTTACCTTTTGAGACATGGTATGGGACATGTTATTTTAAAATTGATTGGTAATGATAGTTGTTATGGAAACTTCTGGACAATCTGTTTCGCTCAGTGCCATGCCCCGATGTTTCCGCCATCGGTTGGGGTGTGACATAAAACATGTTAAATCAAGTTCCATGGGTTAGATAAACAAAATTCAAACAAAATGCAGAAATTTAGGCCCTCGCGGGCCGCGACCAAGGCCGCCTATAACTGTCGCGGGCCGTGACGCGACGATGATTCTGCTTTGGTGTCGCGTGACGCAACCCCCTATTTTCAACAGCAGCTCGTTTGGTTTGTTGCTACATATTCCCAGCTCCACATTTTTACAAAAATTCAACTTTAAACAATCAAAACTTTCATTCTATAAATCCGTTTTACATGATTCTTTTTCCTACGCGTCCGTAATTTAAATGCAAACACATCTATCATATTTATATTGTTAAAAGCTCGGATTTATAGACTGAAAGCCTACAAGTCCCTTTTTTATCTATTCGACCCGTTTAGTTTTGTAACATACTTTTTACTAATAATTTATGACCTCTAGACATGCTTACCCATTCCCTGGGCTTGTGATCTTTGGCGTATCATTACCATTCCATGGTTTTATACTCTCATGATCCACAATCACCAAGTGACGTTCAAGTCACTTCTATACTACCTACTTAAACTTTGTTTGACCCATTTGGTTGTCTAATGGTATCCACCATTTCAATGACATCCAAACACACCTTAACTAATCTTTTGACCCTTTTTAACTATTTAGTGAACTTCATCACTTCTACAAAATGCTACATTTTCTCATAACACAAATTCAAGCAACTAAATTCGAACCAAATTCAATGTAACGAGACCAAGGTTACATTCCTTCAAAGCTTTCCTTTCAAACGTGTATCACCACCGGCTTGTCCACTTGACGTCTCGGTTTCCTTGCCTATAGAGTTCAACCACAAATGTTTAGAACTCCTTTTTATAATACATAACGCATAATTTTCCATACTAATCAAATATGCGATTTTGTTCCGATTTTCAACATTTAGTTTTCTTTAAGGCGTTTTAACAAACACCTTATGGGCATTGTTTTATAAAATTCATTATCAAACTCATGACTAACTAATTAGCCAAATTTAAACAATTTTTGCAAGTTCATTATATCTAGTATGCCTAATAACATCTAGATTTACTTCAAGTGGTTCAATAACACTTGTTTTACAATCAGATTCCTAGTGTTCTTATCATTCCACAAAACCCATTTTACACTTAGATGGGTGACCATGAACTTCACAATTATAAGCATCAATTCAACAAACTAATGACTAGGTCTTACTCCTAGACATAAATTCATTCCAAATTTCATTCAAACTTTGATCATGCAAGCTTAAATTTCGATTTCATGTTTTCACCAAGAACTCAAGGTGAAACTAAATAGCAAAATTAGGCATACCTTATGATCCTTTCACGAAGGTGATCACTAATCTGGGTTTCAATGTTGATTTGGAACTGATTTGCCTTAGTAATTTGAAGGAAATTGCACAACTAGGGTTTGAGCTTAGAGCTCCCCTTTGGCTCCTGTGAAGAACTCGACCAGAACACACACATAAGGTGTGTGTTTTGGTGTTTGAAGTTTTATTTAATTAAAACTTGTATCTAGTAAGTCACCTTTGGCCACTCTAATTTACCCAAGTTGTATAGAGTGTATTTTAACCAAGTTGCTTTATATTACTACAAGTCTCATAACTAACTAGGTTATTTTATTCCTAGTTAGTTTGTTTTGTTTATTACTTACTTTATATTTTAATATAAAATTTATATTTTCGGGGTGTTACAAGTCCACCCCCCTTAAAAGGGTTTCGTCCTCGAAACCGGAATACGTACCGAACAATGTAGGGTAGAGTCGTTGCATCTCCTCTTCGGATTCCCATGTAGTATCCAAACCCTTTCTTTGCTCCCACTTGACATTCACTTGGTTAATTTTCTTGTTTCGTAAACCTAAAACTTTTCGATCTAGGATTTCAATCGGCTTCACCGCATAATGTAGACTATTATCCACTTCGATGTCGTCGTAGTGAATATAAGTCGTTTCTTCGGCTAGACACTTCCGGAGATGTGACACGTGGAATGTGCTATGGATTCCGCTCAATTCCTCCGGTAGTTCAAGGCGATACGCTACCTTACCAACCTGTTCGACGATTTTAAACGGCCCAATAAACCTCGCTTAACTTTCCTTTTTTTTTAACCGGATAATACCCTTTTACGGGGATACTTTAAGCATAACTCTATCACCAACCTGAAATTCGATCGGTCTTCGTCTTTTGTCAGCATATGAATTTTGTCTATCTTGAGCCGCTTTCAAGTGAGATCGAACCATATCAATTTTCTCGTTCGTGGTTCGAACTACATTTTTATGGGCGAGTTCACGCGGGCCCACTTCACCCCAACACACCGGGGTTCTACACTTTCTACCATAAAGCATCTCGTAAGGAGCCATGCCGATACAGGCATGGTAACTGTTGTTATATGAGAATTTGGCTAACTGTAAATAAACATCCCAACTACCCCCGAAATCGATGATACACTCCCGTAGCATGTCTTCCAATGTTTGTATCGTTCTTTCGCTCTGTCCATCCGTTTGGGGATGGTACCCAGTGCTAATGAACAGTTTCGTATCCATTTGCTCTTGTAAGTCTCGCGAGAAGTTTAAAGTAAACCGGGTATCCCTATCGGACACAATGGATACCGGTACCCTATGGCGTGCCACTATCTCATTAGTATACACTTCTGACATCCTTTCTGACGTATAAGTCTCACGTATCGGAATAAAGTGAGCACTTTTTGTCAGTCTATCTACAACTACCCATATGGCATCAAATCCTCGGCTCGTCTTCGGTAGTTTGGTTAGTAAGTCCATAGTGATATGTTCTCATTTCCAAACTGGAATATCCAATGGTTGAAGTTTACCGTATGGTATTTGGTGTTCCGTCTTGACTTGTAGACATGTTAAGCATTTCTCCACATATTTAACCACATCTCTTTTCATTCTGGGCCACCAGTAATTTTGTTTCAAGTCGTTGTACATCTTGGTCGCCCCGAATGAATGGAATAACGGGTTTTGTGAGCTTCGCCAAGTAGAAGTTTTTTAATTCAACACGAGTTAGGAACCCATGTTCTACCGAATCGGGTTTTCAACCCATTCTTATCATCTCTTAACTCTATCAGTTGGCCGACTATTCTTTCTTTCTTCCAATTCTCTTCTTTCATTGCTTCAACTTGTGCTTCTCGGATTCGCTCGAGTAAACCTGAGGTTACAATAAGCTGCATCGATCGTACCCGTATTGGAGCATAATCTGTCTTCCTGCTCAAAGCATCCGCCACTACGTTGGCTTTCCCGGGATGGGAATGTATCTCGCAGTCATAATCTTTCACTGTTTCCAACCACCGCCTCTGTCTCATATTCAACTCCTTCTGATCGAATAAGTACTTTAAACTCTTGTGGTCAGTGTATATAGTGCAATTCACCCCGTATAAATAGTGCCTCCATATTTTTAGAGCAAATACCACTGCTGCTAGTTTGAGATTGTGCGTAGGGTATTTCTTTTCGTGAGTCTTCAACTGTCTTGAAGCATAGGCTATAACCTTGCTTCTTTGCATTAAAACGCATCCGAGCCCCGAATGTGACGCATCCGAGTAAACCACCATATCATCAACTCCGTCCGGCAATGCTAACACCGGAGCTTGAGTTAACTTCTCCTTAAGCGTTTGGAACGCTCTCTCCTGTTCAACGCCCCATGTGAACTTCTCCTCCTTGCGAGTTAACTTGGTCAATGGCATAGCAATCTTGGAGAAATCTTGTATGAATCTCCTATAGTATCCCGCAAGCCCTAAGAAGCTTCTGATTTCCGAGGGATTTTTCAGAGGATTCCATCTTGTCACGGCTTCTATTTTCGACAGATCTACCAAAACACCGTCGACACTGATAATGTCCCCGAGGAATTGCACCTCCCATAACCAAAAAGCACATTTTGAAAACTTTGCATATAACTTTTCTTTTATGAGCATCTCTAATACTTCGTGTAGATAACGCACGTGATCGGCTTCACTCTTCAAGTATACTAAAATGTCGTCGATAAACACAATTACTAACTTATCCAACATCGGTTTGCAAACCCGGTTCATGAGGTCCATGAAAGCCGCGGGTGCATTTGTCAACCGAAAGGACATCACGAGGAACTCGTAATGCCCGTACCGTGTACGAAAGGCCGTTTTTGGTACATCCTCTCCCTTGACCCTTAGTTGATGGTATCCCGATTTAAGGTCAATTTTCGAAAACCAACTTGCGCCTTGTAGTTGGCAAATAAATCATCAATTCTCGGAAGCGGACATCGATTCTTCACCGTGAGTTTGTTTAACTCTCGGTAATCGATACACATTCGCATACTCCCGTCCTTCTTCTTTACGAATAGCACCGGTGCACCCCATGGAGACACACTCGGCCTTATAAACCCTTTGTCAAGCAAATCTTGAATCTGAGACATCAACTCTTGTAGCTCCGATGGCGTGAGTCGATACGATACCTTAGCTACGGGTTTTGCGCCCGGAACCAATTCGATTCTGGATTCTACTTCCCGTTTGGGTGGTTGATCGGATTGTCGCGCTCCGGTCAAAGATAATATTTATAAGCCCAAATTACCCTTAACAAATAGCTAGTGGTAGAAAGGGGTCGATCCACGAAGAGTATGTGGTTTGCGAATGGATTTACTAGAACTAAAATGTTTGTCACAATTTATGAAGCTTGCTAATAAAATTCTTGTGTTTTTGTTTTGTTGGAAAGATGTTTGAACATAAATAACTAAATTGATGAGATTGATTATCTACTAGAACTTGGCAAATACAAGAATTATAATTGATGGTTTTAAACAAGATAAGTAAAGGAATCACACCCGGTTTCGGTAATTGCTAACTTATGGTTTCTACAAGTTTTAGGCTTCAACTCAAATGCATATGATTAGCGGATTTAGTGTACCGTGACTTAGGTGCTAATAACTATCAACGCTCAATGAACGGACAAGAATACACTTTGTAATCAACACAAGTAAATCCTAACCAAGACAACGCATATTGCACATAACCATTTCATAAAGTCATAACTTTCATATTCGCTCGACAGTTTATGAATTCGAAACAAATGCAAGCTATTGTCAAAGGTTTCTAAAATCATACACAAATTGTCACAAATTGAAGCAAGAACAATTCAAAACCATAAATTAAACAACTACCTACACCGGGGTGAAACCGAGATGATTAGCCACTCATGGTTGCCGGAGCTTGTTCACCGGATAAATGAAACTTGCCGGAAGTCATCTTGGAGCTTGAAGAATGGAAAATGCAGAATACTCTTGATGTAAAATGGTTACAAGGAAATTGAAAGTACGTAATGATAAACTTCTGGAATTGAACTTGGGTATCGAGGTGTGTCTTCTTCCTTGGTGTTCTTCCTCATTTATAGCCATGGAGAATTGAAAGCATTCACACATCCAAGCAATTGAGCATTTACTTCTTGATAGACTTTTATCATCTTCTCCATGTGAACTCCATGCTTGGAGTTAATTCACTTCTTTAGTTTATGCTCACACTTAATGCTTTTGTTCTTACTTTGACCAAGAAACCCGAAGTTGCAATTAGTAAAGCAAGTTACAATAATTCTCAGCACTTAAAAACAAAATTCCCCGGTTTCAGTTTCTGTTGCCCGTCGCCGACGGGGTCCCTGCCCGTCGCCGACGGGCTCCCGTTTGTGTGTTTTCTGATTTTCGCGTTTCGCGTTCCCGGTTGATCTGTTTCGCGTTCTGGTGCACCGTTCTTTGACCCGATGACTCGTAAAGCTCCCAAAAAGCTCCTTAAATTTGTCAAACCTACAAAACATATTTTTGATTAAAATTAGGCTATCCGAACTTAAAACGTACGTAAAATCATCAAGTTATACGATTATGGTCACCGGTTTTCAACCACGCATCACATCCCCACACTTGTCTTTTGCTTGCCCTCAAGCAAATCTGTTTTTCACTTTAGCGTGGGTCGAATAATGGACACACATCCCATTCCCGAGACAAAGGTTAAGGTCTAGTGTCATACAAAAGTTCAAACTCTTTACAATTCAAAATATCTAATGGTAATGTGATTTCACATACACAAATGGGTACCCAAGATTAACTCGCCCTTAAAACTATCAATTCATACATATCCCTCACAATGTTCTCTCCACTCGGCTTAACATTTGGCTAATATGTAGTGTATTAGCATCTTAACAAATAATCGCTCAAAACCGATTAGAACGCGTACCCGCATAGGCTTGCAACTCAATCATTCTCCACCATCGATCATGAATACTAAGCACAAGTCATAAGGTCTTTGAAAGGGTTGTAACGGGGCTAGGGTTAAGGGTAGGAAATAGGATATTTTTAAGTGGCTAAGGTGATGAAAAAATTCGATTTTTATAACTACTCCAACTTAAATAAACTACAAACATAAACTATAAGGCAATGATTTTTCACCTTTTATTCAACAACTAGAACACATATTTTTGTTCTTTTCTCAATGAATTTCTAATCTTTTTCATCATATTTTCTGATTTTTTTTTTCAATACAAATAAATACAACTATATAACTTTGCTAAAGAATCGAATTTTCATCACACGGGTTTAAAACAAAAAGGTTTAAGGTTGTTGGCTAAGTGGGTTGTCAAACGAAAGTTTAGGCTCAAAGTTGGCTACTAGGGGATAATTTTTGGGTAAGGGTATAAGAATGGTGTAAAAAGGAAAAGGTTCACCTAATGCCTTAATCATTCTCGTGCTTGTATTCGGTCTATGGTCTCAAACGTATCAAAAGATGCAAGTTCTACAATACATGACTAATGGTCCACTCAAACAAAGAAATATGTGTATAGATGATTTATGAAAGTGGCCCAAAATCTCTCTTATAAGGGTATGATATGTGATATGCACCAAATGCTAGTTCCTTAGGCGAATTATTCCCAAATAACCACCCGTTAGATATCCTTCATGCTATTAATTTGAACTTGACCATGACAAAAGACCAAATGGGTTGTGCCATCCCTCGTTGACTTAGCTACTTGTGCTTCTAAGATTGCTTTTAAACAAGAAACTTTTGAAAAATTTTTGAAATTTTTCCCCATCCCCACACTTGAGGTAAACATTGTCCTCAATGTGTAGTATTTAAATGAGTGGGTCAAAATCTAAAATTTTTACTACTCCCCCATCCCCACACTTGAGGTAAACATTGTCCTCAATGTGTAAGAACTAGAGTTTTAAAATTGCACAAGGGATGTGACACGGCTAACCCTCCCAAAGATCACCCCGACTTTCAAACATTAAACCAACAATCCACTTATTATTAATAAACTAGGTAAAATGGAAACGCATGCACCTGATTTTTGTTTCTTGAGTTCCATATCTTCTTCTTCTCTTCATAAGAATGGCTGTCTCGTGAACCTTTTGTACCTACAAATTCTAACCCTCGTGTAGAAGCATGCTTCTCACAACCATCAAAATTTGTTAGTTACCTAGTTCTACCATTTTTATGAACAAGTTACCAAGCTATGCATATTTTTACCTTATTTATGTGGATAAAACAAATGAAAGACAAAATAAAAATAAAACACACCAAATAAAATAAACACAAAAACAAAAACAAAATATACCATACCTTCACCGCTGATATCGTTCGTTAGGGTCTCTTGGCGGGTTTGGTTGGTATGGGTAACCGGTGAGAGACTCCCACATGTCTCGAAGGTTATCGAGCGGGCTTTGCTCTCCTTGTTGTGGTGGTGGTTGGTAGGGGATGGGAACGAAGCTTGAAGCTACCGCTTCGGGCCAGTGAGGAGTTGGGTCGTTTGGGCCCAATGGATGAGGAATGTCGGGGTAATTGGTCCACCCCGAATGTTCGGCATATGGAAGGCCGGCTAGAAGGTCTCTTTGGTGGCGCTCTTGATCGTGTAGCACCTTGGCGTTGTTAATAGCCATTTCATGAGACAAAGCTAGAGCACGCCATCGATTTCGCTCTTCTTCTCTAGCTTCATTTATCCTTGCCGCCTCTTGTTCCTCATATGCCCGTCTTCGGGCCCTTTCTTCTTCTTGAGCTTGGACCAAGCGTTCCATTTGAACTCTTTGGTCTTCCATGTATTTTTCCATTCTCTCGCGATAAGCCGCTTGAGAATCCCATTGCTCGTGCAAATAAGCTCCTTCCGACCCTTCCCAATTTTCTCTCCTTCTATTGTATTCTCGGCCTTCACCTATGCAAGCCGAGGTATTATCATAAATTGCTTGCTCCCCCCGGGTGAAGTCCCCAAACGTTGGTACCCGTCGTTGCTTTACAAAATTGGCCACGTCTGCATCGAGTTCTCGATGTGGCATCCTGTATCGTCGTTGTCGCTGTGGTTGACGGGGACCAGAAGGTCCAGCTTCTTCCTCTTCTTCTTCACTCATCATCTCTTCATCTCCTCCAGCCCCTTGAGGAGTTGGATCCGTGAAATCGTACCTGTGACCCAATTTGTCGGTCACTACGTATTCATTTCCATGCAGCTCTACAAATATACTCCAATTCTTTCTCATAGAAGCTTGATCAAATTCCTCAATGGGTTTGGTAACCCAAAGCGAGTTCTGAGGCAAACAGTTTTGCTGAACAAGCATGGCACTAATGAGGCGTGCGTATGGAATAAAACGCCTCTGGGACGACTCCCGAGTAGCCCATGTGTTGATCATCACTATATGCCTCCATGATAAAGTAGGAGTCCCGTATAACAAAGCATGGACAACCCTACAATCAGGTCCTCTTATCCCACCTCGGTCACCAAATCGCACCATTATATTTTCTACAGAAATTCCTTGTAGAATTTTGGCTTCGATCGACATGTGCCTCTTTTTAGCTTCCCCCCCTTCTTAGTATGGTAAGATAACCTTCATCATTTGATCCGGATCAATTTCATTCATATGAGTATCCAAAAAATTTTCCGTGTCCGGATAATCATATGCTTGCACCCCCAATGAGTCAAAACGGGCGATGCAGTTTATCGATTCGAAGGACATTGTCATTGTCCCTCGAGTTGTCTTTCCAACCAATTTCCAATCCGAAGGGTGCTTATCTTTATCCACAAACTTCAATGTCGACAGCCATTCACAAACTTCTGATAAGTAGATTCGCGAAGTGTTATCTTCGCACCAGTCTAGTACTTTTTCCCAACCCAAACTCTCGAACATTTGGGTGATACCAATCTGTCCCAGCCAATTATGCGTAGTACCTGTCACTTAACCTTTTGGAAAAATACGTCAGTTTACACTGGTAAATACAATTAACCGACTCATTTTGGAAAAGAGTTTGAAAAATGATTCGAGTGCAAACGGCACAAAATATCTTTGACACATTGATTAACATGCACAGAGGCAAAATTAATCTTTTATAACTTGGGACAATTTTATTAATAAAAATCTTGTATCCGATTTACATGGTTGTCCAACATTTAGGGCCGGTGATTATACAATACAAGCCGGACAAGATTAATCGACACACCACAAATATAATCTCACAAGAAGATACCCTTACGAGTGAGTATACGTTATACATATGCAACATGAGGTGTTATGTCTACACCTTGTGCTTACGTCGTGGCCATTCACTTTTTAAAATGAGCCAAGGATATCCAGGACACGGTCATTAACCCCCAATGTTATTTGTTATCAATCAATACAGATTAAAACGGGATTATGCAATTTAATCATCTCCGATTAAAAGGTTTCTACACCCGACCAAGCGGTATTTTTATAATACCGTATCCCAAGCCCGTATAAGGGAAAATAAGTTAAAAGTATTTACCTGAGCTAGCAATGCAATTTATACTCAGCCGTATATTCTAATCAGCAAGCACGAGTACTTTTACTGGGGCTCTCAATCTGGAACGAAGGTTTTATTAATCTATTAGATTCCTAACGGGTCTTATTTAAGTCGTAACTTAGACCGGTTAGTTTTAAGGAAGGGTTACAGTTCAAACGCATGATTAAGCGAAGCCCGGAATAGAATGTGATTTAGACCCGACAAGTTTGAAGACTTGTATAATATGGGTAAACTAAACACATCCTGGATTTTGAGATAAAACCGATAGGGTTTGACCCAATTCGGCTAATTTACGTAAACTTGTTACATAAACCGAACCGTACGCGTAATAAGCGTGACGGGTATTCATTGGAGCCATCTACAGGTTTCCTAAGTTAATTATGCCTCAAATATGTTGTGACATCAGTAACATGTCTTTCATTATGCCCGAAACGAATTTAAACACAAACTATGCCCCGTAGGGGTAGTTTGGTCATTTTAAAGGTTGTAAAAGAGTTTAACTGTCTAACTGAGTTACAGGTCTGATGTAAACAGCAAAAATACTCAATTTGATGAGTTATAACAGTAGGCTAAAGCATATATGTGAAATTTATCATCTTTGACCAAACTATGCCCCGTAGGGGTATTTTGGTAATTTCACATAAACCGAAAAGCTCAAAAACGAAGTCTGAGTTAATCAACCTTTGCGTACTGTTAAAATATCATAATTTGCCTCATATATCAGTAGGTATCAACCCGGGTATGTCCAATATGATTTTAAGACACACTATGCGTTAAAAACGCTAATTATGGCGATTAGAGGCCATTTCCGGGTTCGATACTTAAATCTGATATTTTTATATTTCCAGAAGGCTTAAAATAATTTATTAATCATATGTGATCAGTAGCAAAAGGTTTGGAGTTGTTTAGATAAGTAAAACTCATTTTTATGGCCCGTTAGGGCAAAACCGACAATTACCGAATTAAGCCTACGACTACTAGTTATGCTCAGCCTAAAATTAATTAAAAATCTTTAAAAATCCCAAAATAATATATTACATCAGTGGGTAAAAGATTTGATACTAAAAAGTATGTTTAACTAGGCTATACGCTAATTACGCCATTTTATTAACATAAAGCATTAGTTTTGCGATAATGAGCATAACTCTTAATCTACAAGTCAAACTGATGTCAAACTTTGCATACAAGTTTATATATCAGTAACTAAGGTTTCTACACTTTTACATTTTCATAAATCACGTTTTAAGGTAATAAGGGCATAATGGTCAACATATGAGCTATTAACGGAAACGCGTAAACGAATGGGTCAATCAATGAACCGACCACAGAGGGTTATGCTAACATGTAGCCTGGTCCTAAGGAAGCTCTAAGGCATTTCCAAATCATATCTAAACGGGTCAGAACTGAAGTCAAAGCAAAAGTCAAAGCTTTGCGACTTTCGGTTCCGAACCGGGTCTAAACAAGAAATAGTCGGGTTGAACATGTTTAGACATGTTCTTACACTAATTATTAAGTTATAACAATAATCAAACAGGTTATATATGATCTAGATAGCTAATTATGCCTAAATGACATTTTAAGCATTATGTTGACTTTTTTAAGTAAAGGTTTGACCCGACATTTGACCTGCTTAGGATGGTGATCAGGGGAAACCCTTTTGGGGTTTCATTACCCACATAAATACCATTCTAAGACTACTTTTGATTCGACTAATCACTGGACCATTAGTGATTAATCGTTAAGTCAACCGTTAATTACGACGGTTTGACTTTTAAGCTAAAACTAAGCTAAAACTTAATCAAGAAAGGTTTAGCAAACTTACCAAGGTCCTAAGCTTGATTAGGAAGGGCTTGGGTCTGCTTTGAAGCTCCAGATAGGCTCCTCAATTGCAGATGAAGGTGTGATTGAAATGTTGCAACTTAAAGCCTTTATATAGTGATTTTAATCACCATAAGATGTTGACAACTAGGTCTATTACTTACCACAACTGATCAACATGTGTCCTACATGTTTAGGGAGTGTTTAGGGGCCAAGGGTGATGAGAAAAATCGGTTAAATATCAGTTGCAACCTTTCAAACAGCCAACAGCCAATTCTGCTGCATCTGGGCACCCCTAGCGCACCGCTACACTTCTGGTGTAGCGCCCCGCTAGGCCTCCTCAGGGGCAATTCTTCCATTTTCAGTTTGCATCCCTGGCTCTTGGTGCTCCGAAAGGTCAACCAAGCTTAATTCTTGCATTTTGACCCCTTATTAATTATATACAAGGGCTTTAGGACTTATACCCACTTTGCCAAGTCCCTGGACATTTCCGGTTAACCCGAAAAGTCCAATCTTTCAACGTTAACGCTTTTAACCCTTGTAAACGAATTTGATCACAACTTGCTCATACGATAACGAAACTTTATGAAATTTATATCGTGCATTCTAGTGAGCATAATTAACCGTTACAAAGCTTCAGGTTTGTCAAAAGGTCACTCAGTGGCATAACTTAAACATGTTGACACATTTGACCCCTACCGTTTGAAATCTCTCACTTTTGGCTTCGTATGATCCATAATTTATCCGTCTAAGGGTATAAACATCATGTAGGGTTATTATAAAGTATATTTATCCATTGTTGACATTTTGAACCCTTATTTTCACGTACTTTCTATGTTTGTCAACTTTAGTCCCTCTAAAGTATACTTTCTCACGTTCAAGATTATGACACGTGTCAACACATTATAAGACGTGAATTTTCGAGGTGTTACATCCTCACCCCCTTAAAAGAAATCTCGACCCGAGATTTACGAAATAAAGGAAGTATCCTCTGCCTAAAAATGGTAGCTTACAGATGATTAGGAATCTGTTTGATCTTATTTGTTGTTTCCAATGCAACTTTCAGATCCTCTATATTGGGCTTACCAATCTATTGTCCTAACAACAGAGGTTTAACATTTCATTTATACAAGGTCTCTAAAGGAGCAACCTTGATACTTCTATACCAACTATTATAGAAAAGCTTCTCTTTAGGTGGTTATTCCAACCACTTTTTAACAAATCTTAAGGAGTAGCTAATCCTTATAGCTAGTCGAACAATTCGACGATCCTGGGTAGTTGGTGGCGATTTTTAATCGTGTCTAAATAGGGTTGCGGTAATGAGTGCATAAGCAAAATGAACCGTCTTTCTTATCTAACAACTATCATACTCTGAAAATATCGAGTTAGGCTATATGAATCTCCTATTTTAAAATTTACTTAATCAGGTTTTCGGTTATTCCATAATTAATATGGAGTTCTTACAACATTCTAACCCAAAGCGGGATGTTAATCATAACTCTACTTGCCTCTAGGGAGGTAAACAGGGTAAACTTAGGAGAAGATAATCAAAGTACAAGGAGGTTGCAGAGATTTTCATATCTCAGGCTCCAGTTCACTCATTGTTGCTTGTGTCGAATAAGCGACACATTTATGTTACTAGTCCACGAATTTCCTTAATCGGGAATATTTACTTGGACAATTCTATTATGGATATCTTCTTTGAATGCCATTAGTTGACTTTAGTACCATGTGATCATTGGGATATCTTTGTGGTTCCATGCATTAAACCTCCATACTGATCAGGCATGGACGCAATCTATGGAACATATTAAGATACACCAAATCCTCATATGGCGCTTTTGTCATACCGTTTGGTATTCGAAATCAATAGAGATCAAAAGATATCAATTTCTTATGATGATGTACTTTATCTGGAGAGAGGGTATATTAGGTTTTTATGATTTGAAGATTTCAGAAAGGAATAGAAGAATTAGTCCCTGTGTATTTCCTACCTGTAGGTTTTTACCTTACACTTAATATATATAGGGTTCTTATGAAAAGTTTTAAAAGTTTGTTATACTTATAGTTTATGAAGGATTTACTGGTATCCGAACCAAAAATGAAGACTCTTAGTATTCAAATTATTGATAAAATGCCAAGGGATGTACCTGATGTCATTATTTATGGACTAGCTCAGGCATTTTAGGCGCTTTCAATTTTAGGCTTTACTTCCTCAATCGCTTTTCCTTTGACAGATTTAGGGCACGTAGTCTTGATATGCCCCTTCTCGTTGCAACCATAACAGGTTGCATCTTTCAACTTCTTGCAATCCAGGGTTTTATGTCCCCTAGATTTGCAAATTCCACACGGTAGAGGCTGAGACTCAAATCTGCATTTCCCGTAGTGGCGCTTCTTACAAATCTTGCATACAGGTTTCTGGTCGGACTTTTGTTTGTTCTTTTTCTTAGAACTCTGGGAGTTATCTACCTCCCTTTTCCTTTTTAGTTCATCCTTTGCATCAGAGGAATGAACGAGATCCTCCTTAAGAGTAAGGATGTGTGGTCCTAGATAAAATTTAGACCGAGCAGCATGGGGCTCCCTGAACTTTTTCACAGCCTTCTTCACAGCTTTTCCAACAGCTGCGTCTATCATAGTTTGAAGTACATCTTTGGAAATTCTAAGGTTCACAATTTCAGCATCATTAGTATGCGCCGTGCCATCAATGGCGCGATCGACGGTTGTCTTATCCGAGTTTGCCATACTTCCTATTGGTTCCTAACACCAATAAAACGATTTCTTAGTTGAAATCAAACAACTGCTATTTTTCATTCTGATGGCCTTAATATATACTAACCATGGTGCCAATAACCTATACAGGCTATTATAGCACTAACATTCTTAATGAATGTTATTTAAAATATATCAATATTGCTTAGCCTAGGTCGCAAAAGACCATCAATGGCATTAAAGATTTGGACCTAGTCCATCACTTTTCTGACAGAGGATCAAAACGTCACATCTGTCTTTATTACTTTTAATAATTTAGGTAGCTTGAAAGCTTGCCATAGGAATATCAGAAAAGAGTGATTCCTATTAGATATAAAATATCCATCTAAGGTTTGTTGGAGCAATTTCTAAAGTATCATCGGTCAATTTCTACTTCATATAAAATAACCGAAGTCCTAGTCGGACGGAGACAACAGTTCTTAACGGTCATCGTTCATTATTGAATCACATGAGTCAGCATCAAATAAATTTCTGCATAAACTGCTTGATAAGGAAAAGTACCTGCTATATAGTTATCCTTCTGCACCATCTCCTGGCGTTCCTCCAGAAGACTCATGCGTTTGTTTTCCTGGTCTCTCCAGGCTTCTTTATAAGCTTTGGGCAGCTGGTCTTGATGTGCCCTTCTTCGTTACAATTGTAACATGTGGCGTTCTTTAACCCTTTGCAATCTAAGGTTTTGTGACCCTTGGTCTTGCAAATTCCACACAATTTAGCACGTGGGTCGATTGTACATTTTCCAAAATGTTGCTTTTTGCAGTTACTGCATTTGGGTCTGTTATCAGACTGACTCGAGTTCTTCCTAAACTCGGAATCCTTCCCGCGCTCCGAGCTTCCCTTCTTCATCTTGTTAGTTTGATGAGAGTTTTCCTCCTCTCTTTCTCTTCTTCTCTCGCCAGAAGCCTTGACAGACTTAATTCTGATTGCGTCTAAGGTGAGAGATAAGGATAAGTCCACCGCGGACCTATATGTGGTTGGCCTAGATGCTTTAACATTCCCTTTTATCTCTGGTGCTAGGCCTCCAATGAAACGCGCTATGCGTTTAGGTTCAGGGGTGACTAAATAAGGAACTAGGCGGGACATAGTGTTGAAACTTGTCACATATGCCTGACAATCCAAATTCTCCATGACCAGAGTCAAGAAGTCTGATTCTATCTTTTCTACCTCGTGCTGGGGGCAATAGTTTTCCTTGACTAATGCAACAAATTGCTCCCAAGACAAGTTGTAGAGTAGAACCTTTCCCGTGGCTTGGAGCAATGACCTCCACCATGCCAACGCTTCTCCTTTGAACGATTGCGAAACAAATTTCACAACATCTTGCTCCGCACAACCGCTAATGTCAACAACAGCGTCCATCTCATCGAGCCATGTCATGCAATCGATGGCCCCTTCTTCTCCTGTAAAGTCTCTGGGCTTGCAGGAGACAAAATATTTATATGAACAGGTCTTAACTGGTGCCTCTTGATGAAACACAACCTGTCTAGGCGGAATACTCCTTTGATTTGACAAGTCACGAACATCGTCCTCCCTCAACTCATGTGTGTTAGAAGGGGGCTTACAACGAGCCACAGATAGAGTCTTAGAGTGGGTATCATTTGACTCATCATACTGCCGATCAAGAGCTCGAGTAACAGCATAATCTATTATTGCCTGTAGTTCTGCTCCAGTTACATTAATTCTGGTAGTATCATTGTCCTCCTTCATGTGGCTGTTAACTTCATCTAATCCAGCCATGTAGCTTGATGTCTACATAAACATTGACAATGATTTATTCAAAGGTTATTATGGAATCATCATCTTTGACGATTCATCAACCATGGTAATATAAACCATATTGGTTAATTTGTTAGTTATATTAAATCTGTATTTTCATTATAATTTATCCTAGTTATAAATCATCAAGGATAATAAAGTGGCGCAAAAAGGCCTAGTCACAAGGACAATTTTTTTTTTAAATTTATAAGCCATGATTTCAGAGGATCAAGGCATTAAGGTTTGAACATATTTCATTACATTTTCTTGACAGAGAGCTAAAACTTCAACTGTCTTTGTCTTTTAGGACAATAGATATAGCCCGTGGGCATTTCCCTTCTGAGGGATGGTTATAATATGATCATCTTCTCAGATGCTATTAGTCGAGATCGTATGGATCCTACCGACTATTAAGCTTGGACCTGGTCCAACATTTTTAGACAGAAGGTCAAAGATCACCACTGTCGTTGTCTTATCGGACAACAAGTTTAGCCCGCAGGCACTTCATCACTATCGGATGTTTATAATATGATCATCTTATAGGATGACACAAGCCATGATTTCTAAATCACTAGGCTAGGTAAGAAAATTGGAAGAATCCAATATAAGGATGACTTATTGCGATTTTATCGAATCACATTTGTCAGGAGTGCTAACACGTTCTTAGGTGTTAACAAGGATCTAAATCACTTGGGTAGGTTTCACCATCTCGGCCGCGTAGGCTAGGTTTCACTTTTAAGATTCTTTTTTTTTTTTTTTTTAAATGCCTACTGGCAGGGAAGGAAGGATATTTATTTTATTCAGGATTTTTATCATAAATCCTAATTTATAAGTAATAATAGCACAAATGGCCTAGTTGCGTAGACACGTTTAATTTATAAGCCATGATCGTTTGGGATCGAGGCAAATTTATAAGTTAGTAATAGCACAAAAGGCTTAGTCACGTGGACAAGTTTAATTTATAAGCCATGATCGTCTGGGATCGAGGCATTTAGTAATAGCACAAAAGACTTAGTCACGTGGACAAGTTTAATTTATAAGCCATGATCGTCTGGGATCGAGGCATTTAGTAATAGCACAAATGGCTTAGTCACGTGGACAAGTTTAATTTATAAGCCATGATCGTCTGGGATCGAGGCATTTAGTATTAGCACAAAAGGCTTAGTCACGTGGACAAGTTTAATTTATAAGCCATGATCGTCTGGGATCGAGGCATTTAGGCGAATCAAAGTTCATTACTTTTCCTCGACAGAGAGTTGTAGGTTACCTCCGTCTTTAGTCTCAGAGGACGTTAATTATAGCCCGTAGGCACTTCCCTTCTAAGGGATGTTATTTTCCATTTATTTCATATTTCATGTTTAGAATGGAAACTAAATTTAATCAATCCATTATATGAAAATAAAAGTACAGAGTTGCCCTAAGCGGGTCTTTGAAAGGAATAATATGTCCTTAAAGGGACTGAAAGATAAATATGTCCTTATGAGGACTATTAAGGAAACGATCTTCAGCAAAAGGAGTTTCTTCTTCAAGTTATTTATGAATGCTTTCTCCTTGGATGCTCGTTTCGTTCTAGCCGCGGTACGACGCTCAGCATTTCTAGGCTCCGGGTGTGGAGGACTCCTATTACGGCTCCTTCGCCTGGCGACGTATTCAATAAAAATTTTTGGAAGTAAAATTTCCAGATTAGGATTGAGAATATTCCTAAGTTAAGTCTAGACTCAGAAGATTTAGGAATGTGCAATTGTGTAACTGAGATTAAACACAAAAGGCTAGTGTTTAATTCACTCAGTGTTGGCTCTGATACCAACCTGTCACACCCCGATTTTCCACGTGTCACCGGTGGGCCCGGTGGGGGAGTATCGTGACGTGGTTGGCAACATCATGGTCAAACAACACAATATAATAATGCACAGTGGAAGCAAAAGATATATATATATTACATTCCGAATATAAGTAATGTCAAAGTATTACAACGGAAGGTAAAGGATCCATAGGCGGATCAAATAAAAGATACTAAAACTGTTCAACAGACTTTAGGCATCTAGAACTTGCAAGATTCCCTAATGACACCCTGAGCTCCCAGCCAATTATGCGTAGTACCTGTCACTTAACCTTTTGGAAAAATACGTCAGTTTACACTGGTAAATACAATTAACCGACTCATTTTGGAAAAGAGTTTGAAAAATGATTCGAGTGCAAACGGCACAAAATATCTTTGACACATTGATTAACATGCACAGAGGCAAAATTAATCTTTTATAACTTGGGACAATTTTATTAATAAAAATCTTGTATCCGATTTACATGGTTGTCCAACATTTAGGGCCGGTGATTATACAATACAAGCCGGACAAGATTAATCGACACACCACAAATATAATCTCACAAGAAGATACCCTTACGAGTGAGTATACGTTATACATATGCAACATGAGGTGTTATGTCTACACCTTGTGCTTACGTCGTGGCCATTCACTTTTTAAAATGAGCCAAGGATATCCAGGACACGGTCATTAACCCCCAATGTTATTTGTTATCAATCAATACAGATTAAAACGGGATTATGCAATTTAATCATCTCCGATTAAAAGGTTTCTACACCCGACCAAGCGGTATTTTTATAATACCGTATCCCAAGCCCGTATAAGGGAAAATAAGTTAAAAGTATTTACCTGAGCTAGCAATGCAATTTATACTCAGCCGTATATTCTAATCAGCAAGCACGAGTACTTTTACTGGGGCTCTCAATCTGGAACGAAGGTTTTATTAATCTATTAGATTCCTAACGGGTCTTATTTAAGTCGTAACTTAGACCGGTTAGTTTTAAGGAAGGGTTACGGTTCAAACGCATGATTAAGCGAAGCCCGGAATAGAATGTGATTTAGACCCGACAAGTTTGAAGACTTGTATAATATGGGTAAACTAAACACATCCTGGATTTTGAGATAAAACCGATAGGGTTTGACCCAATTCGGCTAATTTACGTAAACTTGTTACATAAACCGAACCGTACGCGTAATAAGCGTGACGGGTATTCATTGGAGCCATCTACAGGTTTCCTAAGTTAATTATGCCTCAAATATGTTGTGACATCAGTAACATGTCTTTCATTATGCCCGAAACGAATTTAAACACAAACTATGCCCCGTAGGGGTAGTTTGGTCATTTTAAAGGTTGTAAAAGAGTTTAACTGTCTAACTGAGTTACAGGTCTGATGTAAACAGCAAAAATACTCAATTTGATGAGTTATAACAGTAGGCTAAAGCATATATGTGAAATTTATCATCTTTGACCAAACTATGCCCCGTAGGGGTATTTTGGTAATTTCACATAAACCGAAAAGCTCAAAAACGAAGTCTGAGTTAATCAACCTTTGCGTACTGTTAAAATATCATAATTTGCCTCATATATCAGTAGGTATCAACCCGGGTATGTCCAATATGATTTTAAGACACACTATGCGTTAAAAACGCTAATTATGGCGATTAGAGGCCATTTCCGGGTTCGATACTTAAATCTGATATTTTTATATTTCCAGAAGGCTTAAAATAATTTATTAATCATATGTGATCAGTAGCAAAAGGTTTGGAGTTGTTTAGATAAGTAAAACTCATTTTTATGGCCCGTTAGGGCAAAACCGACAATTACCGAATTAAGCCTACGACTACTAGTTATGCTCAGCCTAAAATTAATTAAAAATCTTTAAAAATCCCAAAATAATATATTACATCAGTGGGTAAAAGATTTGATACTAAAAAGTATGTTTAACTAGGCTATACGCTAATTACGCCATTTTATTAACATAAAGCATTAGTTTTGCGATAATGAGCATAACTCTTAATCTACAAGTCAAACTGATGTCAAACTTTGCATACAAGTTTATATATCAGTAACTAAGGTTTCTACACTTTTACATTTTCATAAATCACGTTTTAAGGTAATAAGGGCATAATGGTCAACATATGAGCTATTAACGGAAACGCGTAAACGAATGGGTCAATCAATGAACCGACCACAGAGGGTTATGCTAACATGTAGCCTGGTCCTAAGGAAGCTCTAAGGCATTTCCAAATCATATCTAAACGGGTCAGAACTGAAGTCAAAGCAAAAGTCAAAGCTTTGCGACTTTCGGTTCCGAACCGGGTCTAAACAAGAAATAGTCGGGTTGAACATGTTTAGACATGTTCTTACACTAATTATTAAGTTATAACAATAATCAAACAGGTTATATATGATCTAGATAGCTAATTATGCCTAAATGACATTTTAAGCATTATGTTGACTTTTTTAAGTAAAGGTTTGACCCGACATTTGACCTGCTTAGGATGGTGATCAGGGGAAACCCTTTTGGGGTTTCATTACCCACATAAATACCATTCTAAGACTACTTTTGATTCGACTAATCACTGGACCATTAGTGATTAATCGTTAAGTCAACCGTTAATTACGACGGTTTGACTTTTAAGCTAAAACTAAGCTAAAACTTAATCAAGAAAGGTTTAGCAAACTTACCAAGGTCCTAAGCTTGATTAGGAAGGGCTTGGGTCTGCTTTGAAGCTCCAGATAGGCTCCTCAATTGCAGATGAAGGTGTGATTGAAATGTTGCAACTTAAAGCCTTTATATAGTGATTTTAATCACCATAAGATGTTGACAACTAGGTCTATTACTTACCACAACTGATCAACATGTGTCCTACATGTTTAGGGAGTGTTTAGGGGCCAAGGGTGATGAGAAAAATCGGTTAAATATCAGTTGCAACCTTTCAAACAGCCAACAGCCAATTCTGCTGCATCTGGGCACCCCTAGCGCACCGCTACACTTCTGGTGTAGCGCCCCGCTAGGCCTCCTCAGGGGCAATTCTTCCATTTTCAGTTTGCATCCCTGGCTCTTGGTGCTCCGAAAGGTCAACCAAGCTTAATTCTTGCATTTTGACCCCTTATTAATTATATACAAGGGCTTTAGGACTTATACCCACTTTGCCAAGTCCCTGGACATTTCCGGTTAACCCGAAAAGTCCAATCTTTCAACGTTAACGCTTTTAACCCTTGTAAACGAATTTGATCACAACTTGCTCATACGATAACGAAACTTTATGAAATTTATATCGTGCATTCTAGTGAGCATAATTAACCGTTACAAAGCTTCAGGTTTGTCAAAAGGTCACTCAGTGGCATAACTTAAACATGTTGACACATTTGACCCCTGCCGTTTGAAATCTCTCACTTTTGGCTTCGTATGATCCATAATTTATCCGTCTAAGGGTATAAACATCATGTAGGGTTATTATAAAGTATATTTATCCATTGTTGACATTTTGAACCCTTATTTTCACGTACTTTCTATGTTTGTCAACTTTAGTCCCTCTAAAGTATACTTTCTCACGTTCAAGATTATGACACGTGTCAACACATTATAAGACGTGAATTTTCGAGGTGTTACAGTCCAGCTTCTTCCTCTTCTTCTTCACTCATCATCTCTTCATCTCCTCCAGCCCCTTGAGGAGTTGGATCCGTGAAATCGTACCTGTGACCCAATTTGTCGGTCACTACGTATTCATTTCCATGCAGCTCTACAAATATACTCCAATTCTTTCTCATAGAAGCTTGATCAAATTCCTCAATGGGTTTGGTAACCCAAAGCGAGTTCTGAGGCAAACAGTTTTGCTGAACAAGCATGGCACTAATGAGGCGTGCGTATGGAATAAAACGCCTCTGGGACGACTCCCGAGTAGCCCATGTGTTGATCATCACTATATGCCTCCATGATAAAGTAGGAGTCCCGTATAACAAAGCATGGACAACCCTACAATCAGGTCCTCTTATCCCACCTCGGTCACCAAATCGCACCATTATATTTTCTACAAAAATTCCTTGTAGAATTTTGGCTTCGATCGACATGTGCCTCTTTTTAGCTTCCCCCCCTTCTTGGTATGGTAAGATAACCTTCATCATTTGATCCGGATCAGTTTCATTCATATGAGTATCCAAAAATTTTTCCGTGTCCGGATAATCATATGCTTGCACCCCCAATGAGTCAAAACGGGCGATGCAGTTTATCGATTCGAAGGACATTGTCATTGTCCCTCGAGTTGTCTTTCCAACCAATTTCCAATCCGAAGGGTGCTTATCTTTATCCACAAACTTCAATGTCGACAGCCATTCACAAACTTCTGATAAGTAGATTCGCGAAGTGTTATCTTCGCACCAGTCTAGTACTTTTTCCCAACCCAAACTCTCGAACATTTGGGTGATACCAATCTGTCTGAAGTCCTCCACATTAACCACCCTTTCACAAACAGCCCTTTCCGGAACCGAGGTCTGAACTTTAGTGACCATCTTCCATCTCCACAGCTTAGCCTCTAGCTTCTTGTCATTGTACCTGGATAATGATTTGTTCTTATCATTATCCCACACCTTGGCACTTTCACTATCTCTAAACTTTGCCCAGACCCAGTCTTGGCGAAATAGTCTTGGGTCACCTTCGTCCATGGCGGTTAATTGTTCCCATTTTCTTGGTAATAACCCTGAAGAAGATCCTGCTCCAGCTGAAGATCCTTGTGCAGTGGTCTTTTGCTTCTTTCTTCCACCAGCCATTCTATAATTACAAGAAACAATCAATCATCAACATAACCCCAAAATCTTACTAAATTCTCAAACTTTGAACATGATGTATGATGTTGAAGTTTTACTAACAAGCATATGCAAAATCGCCATTTTAAACTTCCAAAGTTGCTCATTTTGTCATAATCTTATCACTTTCTTGTTAATTTTATAATTTCTTATAATTTCAACAAAATTTCAACATCATATTCATGTTTAATCATGTTTATTCCAAGTGTAATCACATCACTATGGCTAACATGTTCAAATTTCATCCAAAACAACTAATCTAACTTAAAATCATGCTAGAACATCATACATTGCTTAAACAACCTACTCTTAAACTAACAAGTCTAAAATTTCGGAAGAAAAACAATAATCATATGATAATCAAGCATAAAGTTACGGGAAATCCATACCTTTGATGTTAGATAGCAAGAAGAACTAAGAAAAAGTGCAAAGCAAGAGATTTGATGAACACTCTTTCAAAAACCCTAAACTACACGTCCAGAAATCTTGCAAACTATCAAGAATTGATGCAAACCGTGTTGGGGGTTTTGTTCGTATCGAAAAATTAGGCAAAATGGACCCAAAAATCAGTTGATTTGGTGGAGATTTGATGAAGTTATGAGAGCTCGAAGGTTTTGGTGTTCTTGAGGTTTTGGATGAAGAAGGTGAAGGGTGGGTGAAGTAGGTGGTGTTTTGATGAAGGTTTTATGAGTTGGGTAAGTGTTTGTGGTGTTTTGAAGCTTAAAATCCCGGTTATAGGATGTTTGGAATGGTAAAAATGGTTGTGGGTTCGAAACTTGGCATCAACAAAACAAAAAACCGGAGTGACAAATGCTTGCCCGTCGCCGACGGGGACCCTACCCGTCGCCGACGGGTTGTGGAAATTGCAAGTATGGCCGACGGGTTAACTTCCTGCCGACGGGTCTTTAGTGTGCGACGGGTATATTGAGAGGCCGTCGACGACGGCTTGGGACCCCGTCGCCGACGGGTTGTAAATTTTTTTTTTTTTTTTTTTTAAATATGTATAAAATTAAAAACTTTTAATAAAGGGACTATGTTTATAAAAAAATTCTAAAAAATATTAAAAATCTTTTTGTAATTTTTGTTTTTATAAGTTAAATTTTTTTTTTTTATTTTTTTTTTTTACATTAACTAAAAACCTTTAATATTAAAACATTTAAAACCTTAATATTAACATAACAACTTAAAATCTAAAACCTTAATGACATGACAACCTTAAAATCATAACCTTAACAATCTTAAATTTAAAACCTTAAAAACATAAAACCTTAAAAACCCTAAAAACATAATCATTAAAACCTAATTAATCATTAACTTTAATTATTAGAAATACCTTAAAAACCCTAAAAAACTAATTATTAAAAACTAAATTAAACATTAAACCTAAAACATTAAAAATAATAGAATTTTCTAAACAAAATTTATAATAATTTAAAGACACGAACACGAGAACCGTTAACGGTTCTACCACCCCCTAAAAGAGCGTGTATTGTCCTCAATACATAAAACCAAATCTGAAAACATACCTTACGTCTTCAAAATACGTTTATGATGTCCGGACTTCACACATTCAACAAGGTTAGTAGAAAATGAAAATGATTCTTATACAAAACACACAAACAATTAACTAAACACACAAAAAAAAAAAACTAACTATACACTAAATGTTACCGGCCATTTTTAATTGACCTCGTAAATCGGTGTGCTTACCACGAAGCTTACCGATTCCTTGTTTTTGTCCATGTTTTCGCTACCATCGAGAAACGGTTTTAATCGATGACCATTTACCGTTTGTCGTGACCCATCCTTCGGGTCCTCAATAGTAACATCACCCAATTGTCCGACCCGGGTGATCGCATAGGGTCCCATCCACTTGCTTCGGAGCTTTCCGGGAAAGAATTTGAGTTTCGAATTGTAGAGCCACACCTTTTGCCCCACCTCAAACTCTTTCTTCCTCAACTTAGCATCATGCGCCTTCTTCATTCCATCTTTATACTTTGACGCGTATTCGTATGCCATTTCCCTTAGCTCCTCTAACTCGCATAATTTGAGTTTCCTTTCTTTCCCTGCATCATCATATTGAACATTAACTTCTTTAATAGCCCATAATGATTTATGCACAAGTTCCACCGGTAAGTGACAGTTTTTACCGTACACCAAACGATAAGGTGTAGTGCCAATGGGTGTTTTATAAGCCGTACGGTAGGCCCATAAAGCATCGTTCAATTTGATTGACCAATCCTTACGGTCCGTCCGCACGGTCTTTTGCAAAATATTCTTAATTTGCCTGTTTGACACCTCAACTTGCCCGCTTGTTTGCGGGTGATAGGGGGTAGCAATTCTATGGTCAACACCAAACCGTTTTAATAGTTTTCCAAACCGAAAGTTTTTGAAATGAGATCCTCCATCACTTATGATGACACGAGGAATCCCAAACCTTGAGAAAATATTGGTTTGGACAAAGTTACAAACTACTGAATGGTCGTTTGTCTTGGTGGCTATTGCTTCGACCCATTTTGACACATAGTCAACGGCCACCAAGATATACAAATTACCATAAGAATTGGGGAATGGGCCCATGAAATCAATACCCCATACATCGACAATATCGACTACGAGAATTGGTTGCATGGGCATCTCATCCTGTTTTGAAAGACCCCCTAATTTCTGGCACTCTACACAATTTCTAGCAAATTCATTTGCATCTTTAAATATAGTTGGCCAATAAAGACCACTGTTTAAGACTTTGTGACACGTTTTGTGACCGCTAAAATGGCCACCACACGCAAACGAATGAAGATGCTGCAACACGCTTGGAATTTCCTCATCGGCTATACATCTTCTTATCACTTGATCCGCACACTTCTTCCACAAGTGTGGTTCTTCCAATTGGTAGTACTTGATTTGAGAAAGGAAATGTTGCCTCTTCCGTCTATCCCAATGAGCTGGTAAGTCACCTGTAACAAGATAATTCACAATGTTTGCATACCAAGGTAACTTATCTACTTTCATAATGTACTCATCCGGGAAAGACTCATTGATCTCTAATGTTTTAGGATCATCTTCAACTACCAACCGAGATAAGTGGTCCGCCACTACATTTTCGGTTCCCTTCTTGTCCCTTATCTCCAAATTGAACTCTTGAAGCAACAACACCCAACGGATCAATCTCGGCTTGGCATCCTTTTTCTCCATGAGGTACCTAACTGCAGTGTGATCAGAGTAAATAATCACTTTACTACCCCATATATATGACCGAAATTTATCCAATGCATATACTACCGCAAGTAGCTCTTTTTCGGTGGTGGTGTAATTCATTTGTGCATCCGAAAGAGTCTTACTTGCGTAGTATATAGCTACGGGCTTCTTATCAATCCGTTGTCCCAATACGGCCCCTACCGCATAATCACTCGCATCGCACATAATTTCGAAAGGAAAAGACCAATTTGGCGATTGCAAGATTGGAGACTCAACTAGCTTCTCTTTTAATTGGTTAAAAGCATTTTCACATTTTTCATTGAAATCAAATGGTTGGTCTTTTAACAACAAATTACATAAAGGCTTGGTTATATCACTAAAACCCTTAATAAATCGTCGGTAAAAACCCGCGTGACCTAAAAATGATCTAATACCTTTAACAGTTGTGGGATATGGTAGAGTGGATATAACTTGTATTTTTGCACGATCAACCTCTATCCCACGACTTGACACTACGTGCCCCAACACGATTCCCTCTTGAACCATGAAATGGCTCTTTTCCCAACTTAGGACCAAACTAGTTTCGACACATCTTTTTAACACTTTATCTAGTTGGTCCAAACAAGCCTCAAACGATGACCCAAAAATTGAGAAGTCATCCATGAAAATTTCCAAAGACTTCCCCACCATATCCGAAAAGATACTCATCATACACCTTTGAAAGGTGGCGGGGGCGTTACATAATCCAAATGGCATTCGCCTAAATGCAAAAGTGCCATATGGACAAGTAAACGTGGTCTTTGATTGATCTTCTGGATGGATGGCGATTTGGTTGTAACCCGAATAGCCATCTAGGAAGCAATAAAATTGTTGCCCCGATAATTTCTCAACTATTTGATCAATAAAAGGTAAAGGAAAATGATCTTTGGAAGTTGCGGCATTCAACTTCCTATAATCAATACAAATTCGCCACCCGGTTACCGGCCGAGTGGCTACCTCTTCACCTGCGTCATTTTTGACGACTTGTATACCCGCTTTCTTTGGAACCGTTTGTGTTGGGCTCACCCATTCGCTGTCCGAGATTGGGTAAATGATACTCGCATCCAGCCATTTTAGGACCTCCTTTTTGACCACTTCTCGCATGTTGGGATTTAGTCTCCTTTGTGTGTCGCGAGAAGGACTCATACCATCTTCCGTGATGATCTTGTGCATGACTACCGAAGGACTAATTCCCTTCAAATCAGCGATGGTCCATCCAATTGCCGCCCGATTGGCGAGCAAAACACTCATCAATTTCCCTTCTTGCTCCTCGGTTAAGTTTGATGCAATGATAACCGGGAGTGTGCTACCTTCCCCCACATAAGCATACTTGAGATGCTTGGGTAGCACCTTCAACTCTAACACCGGAGGTTCTTCCAAAGATGGTTTCAACTTTGTATCGATGCTTTCTGGAAGACTTTCCACATGGTGTGTCCAAGTGGGTCTTCCTTCTTTCATCGCCATGACCTCCAACTCTTTCATTTCTTCATCCATGCTTCGATCCGTTTCCACTTGCGACCTATCAAACATATAACAATCCTCCATTGTGTTGTCCCCATTCACGATTGTATCGCAAAGAGGTGTACACGTGTCAATGATGTCCGCCATATAGCATTCATCATCAACTGAAGGGTTCATAAGTTCCGAAAAAACATGTAACCTCAACCTTCGGTTTCCAAATGTCATGTCAACCGTTCCCTTTTTGCAATCAATTAGAGAGTTTGCGGTTGCTAAGAACGGTCGACCCAAAATCACCGTAGGTTGCTTGGTTGGGTCATGGGTCACATAGTCAAGTACTAAAAAGTCCACCGGATAATAAAAATCTTCTATTTTTACTATCACATCCGAAACAATTCCACGGGGTAGTTTGGGTGTCAAGTCGGCTAACACCACGGTGGTGTTTGATGTCTTAAGTGGGCCAAACTCGTATTGGTCATACAAACTACCCGGTAAAATGCTTACACTAGCACCAAGATCTAGAAGTGCCCGATTGATTTTAAAATCGCCTACTTGAATTGAAATGATAGGCGCACCCGGATCTTGGAGCTTAGGTGGAAGTGCACCCGAAAGAATCGAACTCACATTATTGGTTAAGTCTAATTTCTTGGGAAATTTATGAGTTCGTTTTTGGGTACATAAATTTTTCAAGTACTTAGCATAGGATGGTACTTGCTTAATTGCATCCAAAAGAGGTAAATTTATTTTCACTTGCTTAAAAATTTCCAACAACTCATCTTGTTGTGGACCTCTTTTGTTTACAATATTTTTGATCGGTCCCTTCAATGCTTCGGGATAAGGAGCGGTATTAACTTCCACACCATTTTCCTTAGCCTTAGGGACGGGTATGGTCACAACGGGAGTGTTGTTATTATTTTTCAAGTCATTTTTATTTTGACCCGTTTGACCACCCTCATTCTCATTATCACTTGCATCTTCCACCACCCCTTCAACAAATTGAGGTGGTGGTGTTTTGACACCACTTTCTAATTGTCGACCACTACGTAAAGTAACATTATTAATAGGTACCTCACGTGTGTTTCTTGAACTCGACCCTTGATGCTTAGGGTTTACCGTTGTGTCACTTGGAAACTTTCCCGCGCTTCCTCTCACTTGAGCCATTTCCTCCGCGAGTTGTGTGACTTGTTTTGCTAACAACTCATGTGCCTTGTCGCGAATCTCGTTCGTCTTCTTTATCTCCTTAATGTCACCGTAAGATTCTTTTTGCATATTTAGCAAAACATCCATTTTGGCACTCAAGTCATTGCCTCCCCCTTGATTGTTTGACCCACTTCCATTACCGCCTTGGTTGTTGTAGTTTCTTTGATACCCACCTTGATAGTTATTATCTCTACCTTGGTATCCTTGGTTGTAAGGACGTTGGTAACCCCCTTGGTTACCACCTTGGCGATTTGGATATGATGACCCGCTTTGATTACCCGGTTGAAAATTCGGGTTCATTTGGTTTGCGGCGTTCCCATATCGGAAGTTGGGATGGTTTCTCAATCCCGGGTGGTAAGTGTTCGAATTCATGTCATTATTTTTTCTTTCCCCGAACACTTCATTGACCTCCTCGGTGTACTCACTTGGTCCCGTTGGACATTGATCGGCCTTATGGCCAATTTCTCCACAATCTTCACATACCGCAAATTGGACCGCATTCACCTCCTTCTTTTTCATACGAGCCAATTCCCGTTCTAAGGTAGAAATCCTATCCTTAGAATCAAAATCGGGAAGCGAACGGGAAACGGGATGTTTCTTTGCTCTATCGGCCGATTCCTTCTCCTTTGACCGTTTGCTCATTCGCTCAAGAAACTCCCAATCGTCATCTTCATGATTGCTTAAAAGAGTCCCGTTGCTTGTTGACTCGAGGCGATTCCATGTTGCATCATCCAACCCACGTACAAAGCACTTCACTAATTCCCACTTTTCTATTTGGTGATGTGGGCA
Organism: Helianthus tuberosus; assembly: GCA_030545235.1. Taxonomy (NCBI): domain Eukaryota; kingdom Viridiplantae; phylum Streptophyta; class Magnoliopsida; order Asterales; family Asteraceae; genus Helianthus; species Helianthus tuberosus. The sequence continues at coordinate 2,930,064 of JARYGA010046105.1, forward strand.
ATTTCGCATCATCTCTTTGAATCGAGTGAATGCTTCATGTAACGGTTCACTCGATAGTTGTCGAAATGATCTTATTTCATCCCGTGCATCATCGGTCTTCGACATCGAATAGTATTCATCTAGAAAGACTTGTTGCATCTGTTCCCATGTTCGGATGCTATTCGCGGGAAGTGTGAGAAACCATTGTTTTGCCTTGTCTTTTAATGAAAATTGGAACAATCTAAGCTTGACCTCCTCCAATGCAAAGTTGTGTCCACCGATAGTATTACATATGGATGAAAATTCAGCCAAGTGTGTGTAAGGCTCATCATTAGACCTCCCATTGAAGTGGGGAAGTATATTGATGTAGTGAGGCTTACAATCAAACATTCGCCTTTCACATACTATAGGTGAATCGTTGTCGGTAACTACCGGTCGAAAACGGTCATTCACTCCCCGTGGAGGTTGTTGATGACGATGTGGACCGTTTACTTCTTGGTTGACCGGTCTTCTATTATCCCTTCTATCACCTCTTCGATCATCTCTTCGATTTCCACCTTGGTCACCCATTTGATAACCTCCCCCCACGAAACGAGGAATCCGATGAGGATTACCATTGTTGTTGTGGTTGTTTCGTGGTTGGCGATTATTCCCGTAACCGTCATTCATCCCCACATAATTGGCATTTTGATAGTCAAAATCTTCACCTCCCCAATCTCCGTCATTATAGAACCGATCATCATAGTAACTCCCGTCATCCGAATTCTCCGTATGAACACTCTCATGCTCCGGTGATTGATAACCGGGAACACTATAAGGTTCGTCATTAGGAATGGCGTTCCTCAAATCGTCTAAGTTGAAAAATGGGTCTTCGTTCGCGGGATTGCCACGATACGCTTGTTGATGAAGGTTTTGTTGTTGGGGTGTTCTTTGGTTGTTGTTGGGACTTTGGTTTTGGAAAGGTGGTGTGGGTGGTCCGGTATTGATGTTACCACCCGGTTGTTCTTGAGGTATATGCTGGATATTTGGAATGGGATTGAGATTGCTTTGGTATTGAAATTGATGTGGAGTTGGGTTTTGGTTGGAGTTTTGGTTTGCCATTGAATTGGTTTCAATGGATGGTGTATATGGAGAATTGTTGTTGGATTGATTAGAAGCAAGTGTTGCCTCTAACCGAGTGGCTAAGTTTCTTCGAACTAAACGCTCAACCTCCGGTTCGAACACTAGTGGTGAGGTTCTCCGGGAATTCCTTGTATGCATGCACTACTTGTAAGTATAACCTGCACAAGTAACACACCCGCGTAGCAAGAAAATAGAGAAAATAGCAAAAAGAAACAAAGCACTTTTAATCTCAAAAATTCTGAAAATTACTACAAAAAATTATGAAAATTATCCAAACACAAAGCGCACGAACTCCCCGGCAACGGCGCCAAAATTTGATCGGATTGTCGCGCTCCGGTCAAAGATAATATTTATAAGCCCAAATTACCCTTAACAAATAGCTAGTGGTAGAAAGGGGTCGATCCACGAAGAGTATGTGGTTTGCGAATGGATTTACTAGAACTAAAATGTTTGTCACAATTTATGAAGCTTGCTAATAAAATTCTTGTGTTTTTGTTTTGTTGGAAAGATGTTTGAACATAAATAACTAAATTGATGAGATTGATTATCTACTAGAACTTGGCAAATACAAGAATTATAATTGATGGTTTTAAACAAGATAAGTAAAGGAATCACACCCGGTTTCGGTAATTGCTAACTTATGGTTTCTACAAGTTTTAGGCTTCAACTCAAATGCATATGATTAGCGGATTTAGTGTACCGTGACTTAGGTGCTAATAACTATCAACGCTCAATGAACGGACAAGAATACACTTTGTAATCAACACAAGTAAATCCTAACCAAGACAACGCATATTGCACATAACCATTTCATAAAGTCATAACTTTCATATTCGCTCGACAGTTTATGAATTCGAAACAAATGCAAGCTATTGTCAAAGGTTTCTAAAATCATACACAAATTGTCACAAATTGAAGCAAGAACAATTCAAAACCATAAATTAAACAACTACCTACACCGGGGTGAAACCGAGATGATTAGCCACTCATGGTTGCCGGAGCTTGTTCACCGGATAAATGAAACTTGCCGGAAGTCATCTTGGAGCTTGAAGAATGGAAAATGCAGAATACTCTTGATGTAAAATGGTTACAAGGAAATTGAAAGTACGTAATGATAAACTTCTGGAATTGAACTTGGGTATCGAGGTGTGTCTTCTTCCTTGGTGTTCTTCCTCATTTATAGCCATGGAGAATTGAAAGCATTCACACATCCAAGCAATTGAGCATTTACTTCTTGATAGACTTTTATCATCTTCTCCATGTGAACTCCATGCTTGGAGTTAATTCACTTCTTTAGTTTATGCTCACACTTAATGCTTTTGTTCTTACTTTGACCAAGAAACCCGAAGTTGCAATTAGTAAAGCAAGTTACAATAATTCTCAGCACTTAAAAACAAAATTCCCCGGTTTCAGTTTCTGTTGCCCGTCGCCGACGGGGTCCCTGCCCGTCGCCGACGGGCTCCCGTTTGTGTGTTTTCTGATTTTCGCGTTTCGCGTTCCCGGTTGATCTGTTTCGCGTTCTGGTGCACCGTTCTTTGACCCGATGACTCGTAAAGCTCCCAAAAAGCTCCTTAAATTTGTCAAACCTACAAAACATATTTTTGATTAAAAGTAGGCTATCCGAACTTAAAACGTATGTAAAATCATCAAGTTATACGATTATGGTCACCGGTTTTCAACCACGCATCACATCCCCACACATGTCTTTTGCTTGCCCTCAAGCAAATCTGTTTTTCACTTTAGTGTGGGTCGAATAATGGACACACATCCCATTCCCGAGACAAAGGTTAAGGTCTAGTGTCATACAAAAGTTCAAACTCTTTACAATTCAAAATATCTAATGGTAATGTGATTTCACATACACAAATGGGTACCCAAGATTAACTCGCCCTTAAAACTATCAATTCATACATATCCCTCACAATGTTCTCTCCACTCGGCTTAACATTTGGCTAATATGTAGTGTATTAGCATCTTAACAAATAATCGCTCAAAACCGATTAGAACGCGTACCCGCATAGGCTTGCAACTCAATCATTCTCCACCATCGATCATGAATACTAAGCACAAGTCATAAGGTCTTTGAAAGGGTTGTAACGGGGCTAGGGTTAAGGGTAGGAAATAGGATATTTTTAAGTGGCTAAGGTGATGAAAAAATTCGATTTTTATAACTACTCCAACTTAAATAAACTACAAACATAAACTATAAGGCAATGATTTTTCACCTTTTATTCAACAACTAGAACACATATTTTTGTTCTTTTCTCAATGAATTTCTAATCTTTTTCATCATATTTTCTGATTTTTTTTTTCAATACAAATAAATACAACTATATAACTTTGCTAAAGAATCGAATTTTCATCACACGGGTTTAAAACAAAAAGGTTTAAGGTTGTTGGCTAAGTGGGTTGTCAAACGAAAGTTTAGGCTCAAAGTTGGCTACTAGGGGATAATTTTTGGGTAAGGGTATAAGAATGGTGTAAAAAGGAAAAGGTTCACCTAATGCCTTAATCATTCTCGTGCTTGTATTCGGTCTATGGTCTCAAACGTATCAAAAGATGCAAGTTCTACAATACATGACTAATGGTCCACTCAAACAAAGAAATATGTGTATAGATGATTTATGAAAGTGGCCCAAAATCTCTCTTATAAGGGTATGATATGTGATATGCACCAAATGCTAGTTCCTTAGGCGAATTATTCCCAAATAACCACCCGTTAGATATCCTTCATGCTATTAATTTGAACTTGACCATGACAAAAGACCAAATGGGTTGTGCCATCCCTCGTTGACTTAGCTACTTGTGCTTCTAAGATTGCTTTTAAACAAGAAACTTTTGAAAAATTTTTGAAATTTTTCCCCATCCCCACACTTGAGGTAAACATTGTCCTCAATGTGTAGTATTTAAATGAGTGGGTCAAAATCTAAAATTTTTACTACTCCCCCATCCCCACACTTGAGGTAAACATTGTCCTCAATGTGTAAGAACTAGAGTTTTAAAATTGCACAAGGGATGTGACACGGCTAACCCTCCCAAAGATCACCCCGACTTTCAAACATTAAACCAACAATCCACTTATTATTAATAAACTAGGTAAAATGGAAACGCATGCACCTGATTTTTGTTTCTTGAGTTCCATATCTTCTTCTTCTCTTCATAAGAATGGCTGTCTCGTGAACCTTTTGTACCTACAAATTCTAACCCTCGTGTAGAAGCATGCTTCTCACAACCATCAAAATTTGTTAGTTACCTAGTTCTACCATTTTTATGAACAAGTTACCAAGCTATGCATATTTTTACCTTATTTATGTGGATAAAACAAATGAAAGACAAAATAAAAATAAAACACACCAAATAAAATAAACACAAAAACAAAAACAAAATATACCATACCTTCACCGCTGATATCGTTCGTTAGGGTCTCTTGGCGGGTTTGGTTGGTATGGGTAACCGGTGAGAGACTCCCACATGTCTCGAAGGTTATCGAGCGGGCTTTGCTCTCCTTGTTGTGGTGGTGGTTGGTAGGGGATGGGAACGAAGCTTGAAGCTACCGCTTCGGGCCAGTGAGGAGTTGGGTCGTTTGGGCCCAATGGATGAGGAATGTCGGGGTAATTGGTCCACCCCGAATGTTCGGCATATGGAAGGCCGGCTAGAAGGTCTCTTTGGTGGCGCTCTTGATCGTGTAGCACCTTGGCGTTGTTAATAGCCATTTCATGAGACAAAGCTAGAGCACGCCATCGATTTCGCTCTTCTTCTCTAGCTTCATTTATCCTTGCCGCCTCTTGTTCCTCATATGCCCGTCTTCGGGCCCTTTCTTCTTCTTGAGCTTGGACCAAGCGTTCCATTTGAACTCTTTGGTCTTCCATGTATTTTTCCATTCTCTCGCGATAAGCCGCTTGAGAATCCCATTGCTCGTGCAAATAAGCTCCTTCCGACCCTTCCCAATTTTCTCTCCTTCTATTGTATTCTCGGCCTTCACCTATGCAAGCCGAGGTATTATCATAAATTGCTTGCTCCCCCCGGGTGAAGTCCCCAAACGTTGGTACCCGTCGTTGCTTTACAAAATTGGCCACGTCTGCATCGAGTTCTCGATGTGGCATCCTGTATCGTCGTTGTCGCTGTGGTTGACGGGGACTAGAAGGTCCAGCTTCTTCCTCTTCTTCTTCACTCATCATCTCTTCATCTCCTCCAGCCCCTTGAGGAGTTGGATCCGTGAAATCGTACCTGTGACCCAATTTGTCGGTCACTACGTATTCATTTCCATGCAGCTCTACAAATATACTCCAATTCTTTCTCATAGAAGCTTGATCAAATTCCTCAATGGGTTTGGTAACCCAAAGCGAGTTCTGAGGCAAACAGTTTTGCTGAACAAGCATGGCACTAATGAGGCGTGCGTATGGAATAAAACGCCTCTGGGACGACTCCCGAGTAGCCCATGTGTTGATCATCACTATATGCCTCCATGATAAAGTAGGAGTCCCGTATAACAAAGCATGGACAACCCTACAATCAGGTCCTCTTATCCCACCTCGGTCACCAAATCGCACCATTATATTTTCTACAGAAATTCCTTGTAGAATTTTGGCTTCGATCGACATGTGCCTCTTTTTAGCTTCCCCCCCTTCTTAGTATGGTAAGATAACCTTCATCATTTGATCCGGATCAGTTTCATTCATATGAGTATCCAAAAATTTTTCCGTGTCCGGATAATCATATGCTTGCACCCCCAATGAGTCAAAACGGGCGATGCAGTTTATCGATTCGAAGGACATTGTCATTGTCCCTCGAGTTGTCTTTCCAACCAATTTCCAATCCGAAGGGTGCTTATCTTTATCCACAAACTTCAATGTCGACAGCCATTCACAAACTTCTGATAAGTAGATTCGCGAAGTGTTATCTTCGCACCAGTCTAGTACTTTTTCCCAACCCAAACTCTCGAACATTTGGGTGATACCAATCTGTCTGAAGTCCTCCACATTAACCACCCTTTCACAAACAGCCCTTTCCGGAACCGAGGTCTGAACTTTAGTGACCATCTTCCATCTCCACAGCTTAGCCTCTAGCTTCTTGTCATTGTACCTGGATAATGATTTGTTCTTATCATTATCCCACACCTTGGCACTTTCACTATCTCTAAACTTTGCCCAGACCCAGTCTTGGCGAAATAGTCTTGGGTCACCTTCGTCCATGGCGGTTAATTGTTCCCATTTTCTTGGTAATAACCCTGAAGAAGATCCTGCTCCAGCTGAAGATCCTTGTGCAGTGGTCTTTTGCTTCTTTCTTCCACCAGCCATTCTATAATTACAAGAAACAATCAATCATCAACATAACCCCAAAATCTTACTAAATTCTCAAACTTTGAACATGATGTATGATGTTGAAGTTTTACTAACAAGCATATGCAAAATCGCCATTTTAAACTTCCAAAGTTGCTCATTTTGTCATAATCTTATCACTTTCTTGTTAATTTTATAATTTCTTATAATTTCAACAAAATTTCAACATCATATTCATGTTTAATCATGTTTATTCCAAGTGTAATCACATCACTATGGCTAACATGTTCAAATTTCATCCAAAACAACTAATCTAACTTAAAATCATGCTAGAACATCATACATTGCTTAAACAACCTACTCTTAAACTAACAAGTCTAAAATTTCGGAAGAAAAACAATAATCATATGATAATCAAGCATAAAGTTACGGGAAATCCATACCTTTGATGTTAGATAGCAAGAAGAACTAAGAAAAAGTGCAAAGCAAGAGATTTGATGAACACTCTTTCAAAAACCCTAAACTACACGTCCAGAAATCTTGCAAACTATCAAGAATTGATGCAAACCGTGTTGGGGGTTTTGTTCGTATCGAAAAATTAGGCAAAATGGACCCAAAAATCAGTTGATTTGGTGGAGATTTGATGAAGTTATGAGAGCTCGAAGGTTTTGGTGTTCTTGAGGTTTTGGATGAAGAAGGTGAAGGGTGGGTGAAGTAGGTGGTGTTTTGATGAAGGTTTTATGAGTTGGGTAAGTGTTTGTGGTGTTTTGAAGCTTAAAATCCCGGTTATAGGATGTTTGGAATGGTAAAAATGGTTGTGGGTTCGAAACTTGGCATCAACAAAACAAAAAACCGGAGTGACAAATGCTTGCCCGTCGCCGACGGGGACCCTACCCGTCGCCGACGGGTTGTGGAAATTGCAAGTATGGCCGACGGGTTAACTTCCTGCCGACGGGTCTTTAGTGTGCGACGGGTATATTGAGAGGCCGTCGACGACGGCTTGGGACCCCGTCGCCGACGGGTTGTAAAATTTTTTTTTTTTTTTTTTAAATATGTATAAAATTAAAAACTTTTAATAAAGGGACTATGTTTATAAAAAAATCCTAAAAAATATTAAAAATCTTTTTGTAATTTTTGTTTTTATAAGTTAAATTTTTATTTTTATTTTTATTTTTTTTTACATTAACTAAAAACCTTTAATATTAAAACATTTAAAACCTTAATATTAACATAACAACTTAAAATCTAAAACCTTAATGACATGACAACCTTAAAATCATAACCTTAACAATCTTAAATTTAAAACCTTAAAAACATAAAACCTTAAAAACCCTAAAAACATAATCATTAAAACCTAATTAATCATTAACTTTAATTATTAGAAATACCTTAAAAACCCTAAAAAACTAATTATTAAAAACTAAATTAAACATTAAACCTAAAACATTAAAAATAATAGAATTTTCTAAACAAAATTTATAATAATTTAAAGACACGAACACGAGAACCGTTAACGGTTCTACCACCCCCTAAAAGAGCGTGTATTGTCCTCAATACATAAAACCAAATCTGAAAACATACCTTACGTCTTCAAAATACGTTTATGATGTTCGGACTTCACACATTCAACAAGGTTAGTAGAAAATGAAAATGATTCTTATACAAAACACACAAACAATTAACTAAACACACACACACAAAAAAAAAAAAAAAAAAAAAAAAAAACTAACTATACACTAAATGTTACCGGCCCTTTTTAATTGACCTCGTAAATCGGTGTGCTTACCACGAAGCTTACCGATTCCTTGTTTTTGTCCATGTTTTCGCTACCATCGAGAAACGGTTTTAATCGATGACCATTTACCGTTTGTCGTGACCCATCCTTCGGGTCCTCAATAGTAACATCACCCAATTGTCCGACCCGGGTGATCGCATAGGGTCCCATCCACTTGCTTCGGAGCTTTCCGGGAAAGAATTTGAGTTTCGAATTGTAGAGCCACACCTTTTGCCCCACCTCAAACTCTTTCTTCCTCAACTTAGCATCATGCGCCTTCTTCATTCCATCTTTATACTTTGACGCGTATTCGTATGCCATTTCCCTTAGCTCCTCTAACTCGCATAATTTGAGTTTCCTTTCTTTCCCTGCATCATCATATTGAACATTAACTTCTTTAATAGCCCATAATGATTTATGCACAAGTTCCACCGGTAAGTGACAGTTTTTACCGTACACCAAACGATAAGGTGTAGTGCCAATGGGTGTTTTATAAGCCGTACGGTAGGCCCATAAAGCATCGTTCAATTTGATTGACCAATCCTTACGGTCCGTCCGCACGGTCTTTTGCAAAATATTCTTAATTTGCCTGTTTGACACCTCAACTTGCCCGCTTGTTTGCGGGTGATAGGGGGTAGCAATTCTATGGTCAACACCAAACCGTTTTAATAGTTTTCCAAACCGAAAGTTTTTGAAATGAGATCCTCCATCACTTATGATGACACGAGGAATCCCAAACCTTGAGAAAATATTGGTTTGGACAAAGTTACAAACTACGGAATGGTCGTTTGTCTTGGTGGCTATTGCTTCGACCCATTTTGACACATAGTCAACGGCCACCAAGATATACAAATTACCATAAGAATTGGGGAATGGGCCCATGAAATCAATACCCCATACATCGAAAATATCGACTACGAGAATTGGTTGCATGGGCATCTCATCCTGTTTTGAAAGACCCCCTAATTTCTGGCACTCTACACAATTTCTAGCAAATTCATTTGCATCTTTAAATATAGTTGGCCAATAAAGACCACTGTTTAAGACTTTGTGACACGTTTTGTGACCGCTAAAATGGCCACCACACGCAAACGAATGAAGATGCTGCAACACGCTTGGAATTTCCTCATCGGCTATACATCTTCTTATCACTTGATCCGCACACTTCTTCCACAAGTGTGGTTCTTCCAATTGGTAGTACTTGATTTGAGAAAGGAAATGTTGCCTCTTCCGTCTATCCCAATGAGCTGGTAAGTCACCTGTAACAAGATAATTCACAATGTTTGCATACCAAGGTAACTTATCTACTTTCATAATGTACTCATCCGGGAAAGACTCATTGATCTCTAATGTTTTAGGATCATCTTCAACTACCAACCGAGATAAGTGGTCCGCCACTACATTTTCGGTTCCCTTCTTGTCCCTTATCTCCAAATTGAACTCTTGAAGCAACAACACCCAACGGATCAATCTCGGCTTGGCATCCTTTTTCTCCATGAGGTACCTAACTGCAGTGTGATCAGAGTAAATAATCACTTTACTACCCCATATATATGACCGAAATTTATCCAATGCATATACTACCGCAAGTAGCTCTTTTTCGGTGGTGGTGTAATTCATTTGTGCATCCGAAAGAGTCTTACTTGCGTAGTATATAGCTACGGGCTTCTTATCAATCTGTTGTCCCAATACGGCCCCTACCGCATAATCACTCGCATCGCACATAATTTCGAAAGGAAAAGACCAATTTGGTGATTGCAAGATTGGAGACTCAACTAGCTTCTCTTTTAATTGGTTAAAAGCATTTTCACATTTTTCATTGAAATCAAATGGTTGGTCTTTTAACAACAAATTACATAAAGGCTTGGTTATATCACTAAAACCCTTAATAAATCGTCGGTAAAAACCCGCGTGACCTAAAAATGATCTAATACCTTTAACAGTTGTGGGATATGGTAGAGTGGATATAACTTGTATTTTTGCACGATCAACCTCTATCCCACGACTTGACACTACGTGCCCCAACACGATTCCCTCTTGAACCATGAAATGGCTCTTTTCCCAACTTAGGACCAAACTAGTTTCGACACATCTTTTTAACACTTTATCTAGTTGGTCCAAACAAGCCTCAAACGATGACCCAAAAATTGAGAAGTCATCCATGAAAATTTCCAAAGACTTCCCCACCATATCCGAAAAGATACTCATCATACACCTTTGAAAGGTGGCGGGGGCGTTACATAATCCAAATGGCATTCGCCTAAATGCAAAAGTGCCATATGGACAAGTAAACGTGGTCTTTGATTGATCTTCTGGATGGATGGCGATTTGGTTGTAACCCGAATAGCCATCTAGGAAGCAATAAAATTGTTGCCCCGATAATTTCTCAACTATTTGATCAATAAAAGGTAAAGGAAAATGATCTTTGGAAGTTGCGGCATTCAACTTCCTATAATCAATACAAATTCGCCACCCGGTTACCGGCCGAGTGGCTACCTCTTCACCTGCGTCATTTTTGACGACTTGTATACCCGCTTTCTTTGGAACCGTTTGTGTTGGGCTCACCCATTCGCTGTCCGAGATTGGGTAAATGATACTCGCATCCAGCCATTTTAGGACCTCCTTTTTGACCACTTCTCGCATGTTGGGATTTAGTCTCCTTTGTGTGTCGCGAGAAGGACTCATACCATCTTCCGTGATGATCTTGTGCATGACTACCGAAGGACTAATTCCCTTCAAATCAGCGATGGTCCATCCAATTGCCGCCCGATTGGCGAGCAAAACACTCATCAATTTCCCTTCTTGCTCCTCGGTTAAGTTTGATGCAATGATAACCGGGAGTGTGCTACCTTCCCCCACATAAGCATACTTGAGATGCTTGGGTAGCACCTTCAACTCTAACACCGGAGGTTCTTCCAAAGATGGTTTCAACTTTGTATCGATGCTTTCTGGAAGACTTTCCACATGGTGTGTCCAAGTGGGTCTTCCTTCTTTCATCGCCATGACCTCCAACTCTTTCATTTCTTCATCCATGCTTCGATCCGTTTCCACTTGCGACCTATCAAACATATAACAATCCTCCATTGTGTTGTCCCCATTCACGATTGTATCGCAAAGAGGTGTACACGTGTCAATGATGTCCGCCATATAGCATTCATCATCAACTGAAGGGTTCATAAGTTCCGAAAAAACATGTAACCTCAACCTTCGGTTTCCAAATGTCATGTCAACCGTTCCCTTTTTGCAATCAATTAGAGAGTTTGCGGTTGCTAAGAACGGTCGACCCAAAATCACCGTAGGTTGCTTGGTTGGGTCATGGGTCACATAGTCAAGTACTAAAAAGTCCACCGGATAATAAAAATCTTCTATTTTTACTATCACATCCGAAACAATTCCACGGGGTAGTTTGGGTGTCAAGTCGGCTAACACCACGGTGGTGTTTGATGTCTTAAATGGGCCAAACTCGTATTGGTCATACAAACTACCCGGTAAAATGCTTACACTAGCACCAAGATCTAGAAGTGCCCGATTGATTTTAAAATCGCCTACTTGAATTGAAATGATAGGCGCACCCGGATCTTGGAGCTTAGGTGGAAGTGCACCCGAAAGAATCGAACTCACATTATTGGTTAAGTCTAATTTCTTGGGAAATTTATGAGTTCGTTTTTGGGTACATAAATTTTTCAAGTACTTAGCATAGGATGGTACTTGCTTAATTGCATCCAAAAGAGGTAAATTTATTTTCACTTGCTTAAAAATTTCCAACAACTCATCTTGTTGTGGACCTCTTTTGTTTACAATATTTTTGATCGGTCCCTTCAATGCTTCGGGATAAGGAGCGGTATTAACTTCCACACCATTTTCCTTAGCCTTAGGGACGGGTATGGTCACAACGGGAGTGTTGTTATTATTTTTCAAGTCATTTTTATTTTGACCCGTTTGACCACCCTCATTCTCATTATCACTTGCATCTTCCACCACCCCTTCAACAAATTGAGGTGGTGGTGTTTTGACACCACTTTCTAATTGTCGACCACTACGTAAAGTAACATTATTAATAGGTACCTCACGTGTGTTTCTTGAACTCGACCCTTGATGCTTAGGGTTTACCGTTGTGTCACTTGGAAACTTTCCCGCGCTTCCTCTCACTTGAGCCATTTCCTCCGCGAGTTGTGTGACTTGTTTTGCTAACAACTCATGTGCCTTGTCGCGAATCTCGTTCGTCTTCTTTATCTCCTTAATGTCACCGTAAGATTCTTTTTGCATATTTAGCAAAACATCCATTTTGGCACTCAAGTCATTGCCTCCCCCTTGATTGTTTGACCCACTTCCATTACCGCCTTGGTTGTTGTAGTTTCTTTGATACCCACCTTGATAGTTATTATCTCTACCTTGGTATCCTTGGTTGTAAGGACGTTGGTAACCCCCTTGGTTACCACCTTGGCGATTTGGATATGATGACCCGCTTTGATTACCCGGTTGAAAATTCGGGTTCATTTGGTTTGCGGCGTTCCCATATCGGAAGTTGGGATGGTTTCTCAATCCCGGGTGGTAAGTGTTCGAATTCATGTCATTATTTTTTCTTTCCCCGAACACTTCATTGACCTCCTCGGTGTACTCACTTGGTCCCGTTGGACATTGATCGGCCTTATGGCCAATTTCTCCACAATCTTCACATACCGCAAATTGGACCGCATTCACCTCCTTCTTTTTCATACGAGCCAATTCCCGTTCTAAGGTAGAAATCCTATCCTTAGAATCAAAATCGGGAAGCGAACGGGAAACGGGATGTTTCTTTGCTCTATCGGCCGATTCCTTCTCCTTTGACCGTTTGCTCATTCGCTCAAGAAACTCCCAATCGTCATCTTCATGATTGCTTAAAAGAGTCCCGTTGCTTGTTGACTCGAGGCGATTCCATGTTGCATCATCCAACCCACGTACAAAGCACTTCACTAATTCCCACTTTTCTATTTGGTGATGTGGGCAATTTCGCATCATCTCTTTGAATCGAGTGAATGCTTCATGTAACGGTTCACTCGATAGTTGTCGAAATGATCTTATTTCATCCCGTGCATCATCGGTCTTCGACATCGAATAGTATTCATCTAGAAAGACTTGTTGCATCTGTTCCCATGTTCGGATGCTATTCGCGGGAAGTGTGAGAAACCATTGTTTTGCCTTGTCTTTTAATGAAAATTGGAACAATCTAAGCTTGACCTCCTCCAATGCAAAGTTGTGTCCACCGATAGTATTACATATGGATGAAAATTCAGCCAAGTGTGTGTAAGGCTCATCATTAGACCTCCCATTGAAGTGGGGAAGTATATTGATGTAGTGAGGCTTACAATCAAACATTCGCCTTTCACATACTATAGGTGAATCGTTGTCGGTAACTACCGGTCGAAAACGGTCATTCACTCCCCGTGGAGGTTGTTGATGACGATGTGGACCGTTTACTTCTTGGTTGACCGGTCTTCTATTATCCCTTCTATCACCTCTTCGATCATCTCTTCGATTTCCACCTTGGTCACCCATTTGATAACCTCCCCCCACGAAACGAGGAATCCGATGAGGATTACCATTGTTGTTGTGGTTGTTTCGTGGTTGGCGATTATTCCCGTAACCGTCATTCATCCCCACATAATTGGCATTTTGATAGTCAAAATCTTCACCTCCCCAATCTCCGTCATTATAGAACCGATCATCATAGTAACTCCCGTCATCCGAATTCTCCGTATGAACACTCTCATGCTCCGGTGATTGATAACCGGGAACACTATAAGGTTCGTCATTAGGAATGGCGTTCCTCAAATCGTCTAAGTTGAAAAATGGGTCTTCGTTCGCGGGATTGCCACGATACGCTTGTTGATGAAGGTTTTGTTGTTGGGGTGTTCTTTGGTTGTTGTTGGGACTTTGGTTTTGGAAAGGTGGTGTGGGTGGTCCGGTATTGATGTTACCACCCGGTTGTTCTTGAGGTATATGCTGGATATTTGGAATGGGATTGAGATTGCTTTGGTATTGAAATTGATGTGGAGTTGGGTTTTGGTTGGAGTTTTGGTTTGCCATTGAATTGGTTTCAATGGATGGTGTATATGGAGAATTGTTGTTGGATTGATTAGAAGCAAGTGTTGCCTCTAACCGAGTGGCTAAGTTTCTTCGAACTAAACGCTCAACCTCCGGTTCGAACACTAGTGGTGAGGTTCTCCGGGAATTCCTTGTATGCATGCACTACTTGTAAGTATAACCTGCACAAGTAACACACCCGCGTAGCAAGAAAATAGAGAAAATAGCAAAAAGAAACAAAGCACTTTTAATCTCAAAAATTCTGAAAATTACTACAAAAAATTATGAAAATTATCCAAACACAAAGCGCACGAACTCCCCGGCAACGGCGCCAAAATTTGATCGGATTGTCGCGCTCCGGTCAAAGATAATATTTATAAGCCCAAATTACCCTTAACAAATAGCTAGTGGTAGAAAGGGGTCGATCCACGAAGAGTATGTGGTTTGCGAATGGATTTACTAGAACTAAAATGTTTGTCACAATTTATGAAGCTTGCTAATAAAATTCTTGTGTTTTTGTTTTGTTGGAAAGATGTTTGAACATAAATAACTAAATTGATGAGATTGATTATCTACTAGAACTTGGCAAATACAAGAATTATAATTGATGGTTTTAAACAAGATAAGTAAAGGAATCACACCCGGTTTCGGTAATTGCTAACTTATGGTTTCTACAAGTTTTAGGCTTCAACTCAAATGCATATGATTAGCGGATTTAGTGTACCGTGACTTAGGTGCTAATAACTATCAACGCTCAATGAACGGACAAGAATACACTTTGTAATCAACACAAGTAAATCCTAACCAAGACAACGCATATTGCACATAACCATTTCATAAAGTCATAACTTTCATATTCGCTCGACAGTTTATGAATTCGAAACAAATGCAAGCTATTGTCAAAGGTTTCTAAAATCATACACAAATTGTCACAAATTGAAGCAAGAACAATTCAAAACCATAAATTAAACAACTACCTACACCGGGGTGAAACCGAGATGATTAGCCACTCATGGTTGCCGGAGCTTGTTCACCGGATAAATGAAACTTGCCGGAAGTCATCTTGGAGCTTGAAGAATGGAAAATGCAGAATACTCTTGATGTAAAATGGTTACAAGGAAATTGAAAGTACGTAATGATAAACTTCTGGAATTGAACTTGGGTATCGAGGTGTGTCTTCTTCCTTGGTGTTCTTCCTCATTTATAGCCATGGAGAATTGAAAGCATTCACACATCCAAGCAATTGAGCATTTACTTCTTGATAGACTTTTATCATCTTCTCCATGTGAACTCCATGCTTGGAGTTAATTCACTTCTTTAGTTTATGCTCACACTTAATGCTTTTGTTCTTACTTTGACCAAGAAACCCGAAGTTGCAATTAGTAAAGCAAGTTACAATAATTCTCAGCACTTAAAAACAAAATTCCCCGGTTTCAGTTTCTGTTGCCCGTCGCCGACGGGCTCCCTGCCCGTCGCCGACGGGCTCCCGTTTGTATGTTTTCTGATTTTCGCGTTTCGCGTTCCCGGTTGATCTGTTTCGCGTTCTGGTGCACCGTTCTTTGACCCGATGACTCGTAAAGCTCCCAAAAAGCTCCTTAAATTTGTCAAACCTACAAAACATATTTTTGATTAAAAGTAGGCTATCCGAACTTAAAACGTACGTAAAATCATCAAGTTATACGATTATGGTCACCGGTTTTCAACCACGCATCAGTGGTATTCCTGGAAATTCTTCCGGAAACACATCTTCATAGTCTAGCACCACCGGGACATCTCTAACTTTCGGCGATTCTTTCTCCGGTTCACTTGCGTGGATCATGAACGCTCTACATCCGCGCCTCATAAGCTTGTGAGCTTTTAACATCGAACATATCACGGGATTACCTCCTTTCTCACCATAGATAGTAACATGCTTTCCGCTCGGAGATGTTAGTTTTATCTTCTTATGGAAACACACGACTTTCGCGTGATTCCGGGATAACCAATCCATCCCAACAACCACTTGGAATTCTCCCATCGACATCAGGATTAAGTCTATTGAGTATTCTTCGCCATCGATACTCAATTTGTAGTTTTGACATTGATGTGTGTAAAGTGTGATAGGTATTTTAAGTATATTTTAAGCCCTTTTTTACGTTAGTCAAGTTTTAAATTTATAAAACACGATATTTACTAACACCAAACACACATATGGGCAAGTGCACCCATCGTGAGCGTAGTATAGTGTTGGTAAGATACCGAGGTCGTCCAAGGACACAAGAGCTTTCAGTACCGGTTTATCCTCAACGTCTAATCAAATCAAAAGTTAGAAAAAGGTTTTAAACTAGAAAAATAAAAACTAACTAGAATGCTGAAAAATAAAATAAAGGTAAAAACAGATAGACAAGATGAATCACTTGGCTCCGACTCGTGTTTCGCATAACCTTTGATTATTTCTGCACTTTTGCACTTTTTAAGAGATTATCTTAGTTATTGTAGTAGGCCCCTCTTTTGAATGTGACGTTACCCTCAACCCAGTAGTTTGAGTCAGCAAGGATACAATCCTAAAAGGTCGGATTATTGAAAGATAATTAATTAAGTTATTAATGCATATTATGGTAGGCCCCTCTTTTGAAGGTGACGTTACCCTCGGCTAAGTAGTCTGAGTCAGCAGGGATACAGTCCTAAGTAGCCGGGTTAAAGTAATAATAGTAGCTTACATATGAGGGGATCAAAGAGTTTGGACCCCCGCCATCCAATACCGGTGGGTATTGAAGGAGGTCCTACTAAATTTGACCCAGGTCCTTGCAGGATCTATACACTGAACAAGGCAAGACTCTTACCAAACCGTTCCCTTAACCCCCGACCAGGTAGCCAACATACCTCCATATAGACCGTGGAGATATGAATGGTGAAAATCTTTTATTTTATATAGACAGTAAAATAATGCCAAGACACCACGGACAAACGATAAGGAAGAATCACCTTCAACATAAGAAACTAGTTATTAAAGTCATTAATACATAACCAAGTAAAAAGTGCGAAAAGATTAAAAATAAAAAGTATTACACTAGACACTTGTCTTCACCAAGTGATGTAAGAGACTTAGGCAAACATGGCCTTTGATTGTCAAGAACTCTTACGATCAATCTGGGATCCTGAGACGACTCACACACTCTATGATGGACAATGGATGATGGTGTTGTGATGGTGGTGGGTGGTGGGTGAAGTGTGAGAGAGGTGGTGTGCCAAGGGATGGTTTGCAAATGAGCCAAGCACCCCTATTTATAGGCTGAACAGTAGCTCGGGCACGGCCCCGTGTCCATCCTTCTTCTCTTCCTTCATTAATTGCAGTTTGTCTGCATTAGTTGACCACGCCCCCGTGTCCGCTGGGCACGACCCCGTGTGCAGAAGCATATCTGTACTATCAAGATTTCCCCAGATTCTGCGAATCTTAGAGTTGACCACGGCCCCGTGTCCGCTGAGCACGACCCCGTGGTGGGCGATAGAAGCTTCTACAGCTTTGTCTTTTATGCTGACACTTGGGCACGCCCCCGTGCTCTGTGAGCACGGGGCGTGTTCAGTCTTCTGTTCTCTTGTTTTTGCTTGGGAAGATGTTGTCGGAGGGTCAGGCATGCCATGTTTGTTCCTTTTCTTGTATTTATGTTAGATTTAGCTGCCTTTTTGCTTCTTTTGTTTATTTGAGCTCATTTAATCCTGAAAATACAAAAGGAAGACAAAAACACACTTTTTCCAACATTAGTACTAAAAAAGGGTTAGTTTTATGCCATATTTGATGTAATTTATATGTTGCATTTTGCACACATCAAATACCCCCACACTTGAATCTTTGATTGTCCTCAAGCAAAACTCTTTATAATGTGGCTTTACACTCCCAAATGGAATGGGTAGAAGAGATGGTTTTTGGGCTTGTCATAGAGTGTCGGGATTTCCAAGATTCTTTATTAAGTTTTATTTTTATTTATTTACAATCCTATTCGTCATGATATATTTAAAACATTACATAAGATAAATTACTTATTAGGGCATAGCATGCCCTTTTTAAAATTCCATTTATATAAAAGTTCACATACCTCACGGGGATCACTCAACACTCGGCCGAAGATGTATTTTAGTGAATCACTCGAGAGCGGCATGGAACTTACTCCTACCATAGGCTTGCCAAGCAATCAATCCTCCTCCTTTTTAACTATATACCTTTGTAAATATCAAGAGGACTTTTGGGGGGAAGGGTTAGGCTTGGGTTACAGGTAGGTGGTTGGGTTAGTGGCTAGTAGTAAAGGGCGAAAAGCGTAAAAAGCGTTGGTTTTCGTAATACTTTTTATTTTTGAAATTTTTATTTTGATGAAGCCATTATTCAAACAAAGTTATTTTTGATGAACTTGTTTGTTATTTTCTCTTTTGCTTCATCATCAACATTTTTTTTTTTGAAAAGTCATACGAAAAACCGAGCTTGTTACTAAAACAAAGGGTTAAAATATATAAAAAAAAATTGGTGGGTGAAAGGGTGTTTGTTTTTGGGTTAAGAAATGAAAAGGTTTAGGCTCAAAGGGGTTAACTAGGGGGATTTTGGGTAGGTGGTAAAAAAGAAAAATAATGGTGTAGAAATAAAAAGGGTTAGTCCTAGTGTCTCCATCATTTACTTTCTCGGGTTTAAGTTGGTAAGGACCGGGAATGTATCGTCGTGGCAAGTTCTAGAGTTGAAAGAACCAAGCGGCTATTCACACAAGAAACGAAAAATGAGCATTTAGTTTAAAGATATGTATTTGTATGCTCAATAAAGGCTCAAAACTCACTTTTTGTGGGAATGGGTTTTCATGTGATCAGGTATATATAATCAAATTTTAACTAAGCTTGTCATGCTGTTTCATAATTTTCTTATGTTGGTTCTTTTTATCACGACGCTATCGGTTGTAAATTTGTAAAAATATAACCTTTTTAGAATTTGAAATTCCCAAGTTAAACCTTGACAAGTAAGAAAAATGGAAAATTTTTGAAAAAAATTTGGGATGATTAGCGGTTCCAATAGAGTTTTGTGTAAGACTTGTAATTAGGACTTGCAAGATTCAAGGTTTTAGCATCCCCCCCCCCCCCACACTTAAATTACACATTGTCCTCAATGTGTCCCAAAAATAAGTTTTTAGGTTGATTGAATGTGTAAAAAGGTGTGAAAAAGCAAAACTTATGTTACTGAGCGTCTGGACACGGCCCCGTGGTGTCCGGGCACGGCCCCGTGTTCAGATCGCCAGTAACAAAACTGAAAAAGAGAAACAGAAGCCTGGGCACGGGGGCGTGTTCAGTGAACACGCCCCGTGTCCAGTTACCTGAACTGGGCATTTTGCTGCAGACTGTGCAGCACGGGGCCGTGTTGGGCGAGCACGGCCCGTGCTGAACTTGCTGTAATGAAGAAAATTTTGTCGGATGGCCTTGTTTTCGTGCATGGGGTGCTGGTTCAAGTTTCCCTTGTTATCCTTTGCCATCCCGAGTGTGTTTTATCCATTACAACATCATCCAAACACCAAATTAGCTAAAACCCATCATTCATTAAGTCATAGAGAGAATTACATAATAGTCCTAAAAATTGGAAAACAAAGTAGAAAAATAAAAGTTAAGGGTCCTAAATTAGATAGGTCAAGTTATATGTAAAATCATCCTAGGGAGCTCTACTTCTACAATAAGAACCAAAATTCCGGAAATAGTTCTCCGGTATCTAAAAGTTTTGTAGAACTCCAAGCCGAGCGGTGTTCCCTAGATGTTGCTAGAGCCATTCTTCTATCTCTCTCGGGAGGAAGGAGGCGACTTCATTTTCCACAACATCTTGTGAAGGGGGAGTCACACTAATCGGAACCCCTTGTAGTATGTCTCGAGGGGGTTTCAGATGTATGGCGTACCATTCGGCCGGTATGATGACTTCCGGTACCGCATTCCGTGCCCTTTGGGTGATAATTGGTACCAAAGGAGGAGAGGCAAGAATGTTCAACCTTTGGTGCAAAAGGTTGACTTCTCAGAGACATCCTTCTAGTCCCACCGTCAGATGATTAATACGGTCGACCAATGCTTCTTCCACCCCCGTTATCTCATCAATGGCCTCTCTTAAGGCGTAAACGTAGTTTACAAGAGAATCTTCAACCGTTGATGACCTTCTCCCTTGTCGGTTGTTTCTGGAGTGCAACGAAGATGTTCCGCTAGTTCTGCTAGCCATTCTGAGAAAACATACCGAAAAGAGTTCAATTTTATAGGACCAGTGCCTCGGACACGGCCCCGTGTTCAATGAACACGGCCCCATGTTCAGGTGTCTGCAGATTTTTGGAACAAGGAATCTTAGAGTTTTAATTTGTTTTCGTGATTTCTAAAACGTTTTTAAACAGAAACAACTTAAAACATTGTTGTAGAACTTATTTTTAACAAGATTCCATGAATAAAAATCTAACAAACACCTCAATAAAGCTTGAAATTATGGAGGTCTCAAGCTTTAATGGAAGTATAAGGAAAAATTGAAGAAGATGATAGTGGATAAAAGAGGAAAGGACAAGAAGGTTGTTGAGAACTTCTTTTAGAAAATACCTAGGATGGTATGTGAGAAGATTCCCCAAATCTCTGTCCCTGGGATGGTTCAAATGTGCAGGATTCTTGGCTGCATTTATAGAAAACGACAGCACGCTGCACACGGCCCCGTGTCGGCTGGACACGGCCCCGTGTGCAGGCAGAATCCTGAGACATTTTGTCCGTATTCTGATAAAAATCAGAAATGAATCTTTTGGTGGACACGGGGGCGTCTTGACCTGGACACGGCCCCGTGTCTAGAGGCTGTCTTATGAAGTTCGTCTATTTTTAAGGAACTTTTCCGGATCGGGTGGTTCCTTACTGGATGGAACAACCCCAAAGTGCCTAAGATACCTTAATTGCTCTAAATTAAGACGAGAACGCAAGAGGTTGTCGGTGAGGGTGATTCCTATGCTATATGTAGGTGGACAAGTCCAACCCTTTCCCGGGCTCTCGTTAAAGAAGGTGTATGCTGAATCGCTCAGGTCTATGTATGCATCGAACGAAGTTGATGGGGAGTCCTTTACGGCACAATCGACACAGGGACGACTATCGCTCAAGTCCTTGCTAGAGTTAGAGGTATCGTTGGGAACAACGAAGTTGTTTGAATGCGATCCCAATAAGAATTCTGGGTTATTGTCTTGAGATAGATTATCGAAATCTATCCTAAGTTCTTTTAACCAATTAAGAATTAGATCTTCCAATTGAAATAGTTCATCAAGAAGCATTTCTCCTAGAAGATCCGGTTGAGAGCATTCGAGGGAGAGAGGGATTATTTTTACTTTCGCCCCTCTTAAGGCTACAGGAAAATGATGGGTCTATATAATGGGGCTTATAATTTAGAAAATAACATTCTAATTCTTTATGGGAGCCGCCACATATTTGACACCACGTACCATAAGAGTGCCGAAAGTAAAAAATATCAGTATCACTCATGTTTGCGTCAGAAATTACCAACCGTTGGGATCTTACAGTTCTGTTTTCAGTAACTGAATCTTGGGTACTGGGCGTGTTGAGTGGGCACGGCCCCGTGTTCAGCTTACTGTCTGACTTAAAACAGGATTGCCAGTTCCAATGATTGGGCACGGGGCGTGTTCAGCGGGCACGGCCCATGCTGAGTTCTGCAGGAGCTGAAAAATTAAGAAAAATCCTAAAAAAACAGAAAAATTAGAAAAAACGATTAGTCCGTTGATCCTAAATTTCTTAAAATCCTTGTGTCCCCGGCAACGGCGCCAAAAACTTGATGTGCGTAAAGTGTGATAGGTATTTTAAGTATATTTTAAGCCCTTTTTTACGTTAGTCAAGTTTTAAATTTATAAAACACGATATTTACTAACACCAAACACACATATGGGCAAGTGCACCCATCGTGAGCGTAGTATAGTGTTGGTAAGATACCGAGGTCGTCCAAGGACACAAGAGCTTTTAGTACCAGTTTATCCTCAACGTCTAATCAAATCAAAAGTTAGAAAAAAAGTTTTAAACTAGAAAAATAAAAACTAACTAAAATGCTGAAAAATAAAATAAAGGTAAAAACAGATAGACAAGATGAATCACTTGGCTCCGACTCGTGTTTGGTATAACCTTTGATTATTTCCACACTTTTGCACTTTTTAAGAGATTATCTTAGTTATTGTAGTAGGCCCCTCTTTTGAAGGTGACGTTACCCTCAACCCAGTAGTTTGAGTTAGCAAGGATACAATCCTGAAGGGTCGGATTATTGAAAGATAATTAATTAAGTTATTAACGCATATTATGGTAGGCCCCTCTTTTGAAGGTGACGTTACCCTCGGCTAAGTAGTCTGAGTCAGCAGGGATACAGTCCTAAGTAGCCGGGTTAAAGTATTAATAGTAGCTTACATATGAGGGGATCAAAGAGTTTGGACCCCCGCCATCCAATACCGGTGGGTATTGACGTTACCCTATTTATAGGCTGAACAGTCACTCGGGCACGGCCCCGTGTCCAATGGGCACGGCTTCGTGTCCAATGGGCACGGCCCCGTGTCCATCCTTCTTCTCTTCCTTCATTAATTGCAGTTTGTCTGCATTAGTTGACCACGCCCCCATGTCTGCTGGGCAAGACCCCGTGTGTAGAAGCATATCTGTACTATCAAGATTTCCCCAGAATCTGCAAATCTTAGAGTTGACCACGGCCCCGTGTCCGCTGAGCACGGCCCCGTGGTGGGCGATAGAAGCTTCTACAGCTTTGTCTTTTATGCTGACACTTGGGCACGCCCCCGTGCTCAGTGAGCACGGGGCGTGTTCAGTCTTCTGTTCTCTTGTTTTTGCTTGGGGGGTCGGGCATGCCATGTTTGTTCCTTTTCTTGTATTTATGTTAGATTTAGCTTCCTTTTTGCTTCTTTTGTTTATTTGAGCTCATTTAATCCTGAAAATACAAAAGGAAGACAAAAACACACTTTTTCCAACATTAGTAATAAAAAAGGGTTAGTTTTATGCCATATTTGATGTAATTTATATGTTGCATTTTGCACACATCAACATACATCGCATACTATAAAGCTCTTTTTATCTCCTATTTCAACTTCTAAGGGCATAGGTAATTTCGTTAATAGAAATGAAGGATGTCGAATAAATACATGTGAAATAAAGGATTTATTCGCACCCGTATCAAATAACACACGTGCAGGAATTGAGTTTATTGCAAATATACCTGAGACCACATCGGGTTCTATATTCGCTTTAGTCGCGGTTAGTTGGAAAGATCTGGCCTTTGCCTTTTGAGTCTCTGTTGGCGATTCTTTGATATCTTTCTTCCTGACCATGTTCGGGCACTCGGATTTCTTGTGGCCCGGTTGGTAACACTTGTAGCAAACCGAAACTTTTCCTTGGCATAGTGAGGCCGTATGCCCCGTCTTTCCGCATATAGGGCATGGTTTATCCTTGAAGCGACACTCGCCCTTATGCCCTTTTCCACACACTTTACAGCTTGGCGACCCGCCTTTCGCATCAGACTTTCTTGCCGACTCGGTTGTTCTTGCCTTCTTTGTAGGGCTTGGGTTAAAATCATGCGCTCTTCGTTCACCCCTTTCTACTTGCTTCTTCAGCACAATCTCTCGTTCCCAAGCGGTGTTTATGATCTCAGTGAGAGTCTCGTACTTTGAGGGACTCATGAACTCCCGATATTCAGCACTCAGCATATTGTAATAGTAATATATTTTCTGCTCTTCGGTCTTCACCAACTCATCACAGAATTTTAGCTTATCAAGGAAAATACCTGTGATCTTGTCAATTGATTCACCCTTTTGCCTCAGTTGGATGAATTCCTCCTTGATTCTGTTAATCACTGCCTTGGGACTGTGATGTTTAAGGAACGGTGCCTTAAACTCATCCCACGTCATTGCCTTTGCCGCTTCAACCCCAATCTCTTTCTTCATGTTATCCCACCAATCCTTGGCTTGACCCCTTAACTGACCCGTACCGTAAGCTACGAAATCACTTATATCACAATGGGTCCTTTCAAACACCCCTTCCATGTCACTCAACCATCATTGACATATTATCGGGTCTACCTCCCCGTTGTATATCGGAGGCTTACAAGCCATGAATTTATTGTATGGACAAGCTTTCCATTCTCCCGACTTTTCCTTCACTTAGTTGGCATTATCTTCCAACCTTTTGATCCGCTCTTCAACTACCATAAGCACCGTGTTCTGAATCTTGTCTATAAACGCGGATAGACTATTCTCTATTGCCTTTCCAACCTCTTCGGCAATCACCTCTTTCATATGTTCGGTGACTATCGGCACCGCATCATTGTTACCTTTATCCGTCATCTTGAATCTGAAATGTCTACATTAATGTTTAAACATTTAATTTTATATTATTTGCATCTTTCGCTTTGGTTTAGCCAAGTTCACAACTTGCTTAAACCATTCTTGTTTGGTGCACATTCCGGGTTTGAGTGTATTACGCACTCTTCCCGTGCACATCCAATCAATTTCCTTTTTCTAACATTTTAATAAAATCTACTAAAATAATTAATTCTTACCGGATGTTTGATCAAGCTTGAACCGAACACACTTTGTTAAAAACCTTAAGCTTTTATTACCAACTTGTAAAACCTGTCTTAATTAATCGAGATTACAATGATAAACTAAGCATTTTACATGAAAATGCGTCCATTAAAAAACTTTTAAGAGTTATCATACATACAAATTTTAAAAATTCAAAAGATAGTATCATTTGTCTACAAAAGTTGTTTTAAACATAATTAAACGACATCATCGCGGAAGCTTAAAAACGAGTGTTCGGTTCTTAATACTTGACTTGATCATCATCCGGATGCAACTTATGATCACCTAAATTCAAAACCAACATAAAAGTTAGTTTTGATAAGTTAAAACATGTTAAATCAAGTTCCATGGGTTAGATAAACAAAATTCAAACAAAATGCAGAAATTTAGGCCCTCGCGGGCCGCGACCAAGGCCGCCTATAACTGTCGCGGGCCGCGACCAGCGTCGCGTGACGCGACGATGATTCTGCTTTTGTGTCGCGCAACGCGACCCCCTACTTTCAACAGTAGCTCGTTTGGTTTGTTGCTACATATTCCTAGCTCCACATTTTTACAAAAATTCAACTTTAAACAATCATAACTTTCGTTTTATAAATCCGTTTTACGTGATTCTTTTTCCTACGCGTCCGTAATTTAAATACAAACACATCTATCATATTTATATTGTTAAAAGCTCGGATTTATGGATTGAAAGCCTATAAGTCCCCTTTTTATTTATTCGACCCGTTTAGTTTTGTAACATATTTTTTACTACTTATAATTTATGACCTCTAGACATGCTTACCCATTCCCTGGGCTTGTGATCTTTGGCGTATCATTACCATTCCATGGTTTTACGCTCTCATGATCCACAATCACCAAGTGACGTTCAAGTCACTTCTGTACTACCTACTTAACCTTTGTTTCAACCCATTTGGTTGTCTAATGGTATCCACCATTTCAATGACAACCAAACACACCTTAACTAATCTTTTGACCCTTTTTAACTATTTCGTGAACTTCGTCACTTCTACAAAATGCTACATTTTCTCATAACACAAATTCAAGCAACTAAATTCGAATCAAATTCAATGTACCGAGACCAAGATTACATACCTTCAAAGCTTTCCTTTCAAACGTGTATCACCACCGGCTTGTCCACTTGACGTCTCGGTTTCCTTACCTATAGAGTTCAATCACAAATGTTTAGAACTCCTTTTTATAATACATAATGCATAATTTGCCATACAAATCAAATATGCGTTTTTGGTCCGATTTTCAACATTTAGTTTTCTTTTAGGCGTTTTAACAAACACCTTATGGGCATTGTTTTATAAAATTCATTATCAAGCTCATGACTAACTAATTAGCCAAATTTAAACAATTTTTGCAAGTTCATTATATCTAGTATGCCTAATAACATCTGGATTTACTTAAAGTGATTCAATAACACTTGTTTTACAATCAGATTCCTAGTGTTCTTATCATTCCACAAAACCCATTTTACACTTAGATGGGTGACCATGAATTTCACAATTATAAGCATCAATTCAACAAACTAATGACTAGGTCTTACTCCTAGACATAAATTCATTCCTAATTTTGTTCAAACTTTGATCATGCAAGCTTAAATTTCGATTTCATGTTTTCACCAAGAACTCAAGGTGAAACTAAATAGCAAAATTAGGCATACCTTATGATCCTTTCACGAAGGTGATCACTAATCTGGGTTTCGATGTTGATTTGGAACTGATTTGCCTTAGTAATTTGAAGGAAATTGTACAACTAGGGTTTGAGCTTTGAGCTACCCTTTGGCTCCTGTGAAGAACTCGACCAGAACACACACATAAGGTGTGTGTTTTGGTGTTTGAAATTTTATTTAATTAAAACTTGTATCTAGTTTGTCACCTTTGGCCCCTCTAATTTACCCAAGTTGTATAGAGTGTATTTTAACCAAGTTGCTTTATTACTGCAAGTCTCATAACTAACTAGGTTATGTTATTCCTAGTTAGTTTATTTTGTTCATTACTTACTTTATATTTTAATATAAAATTTATATTTTCAGGGTGTTACACCTGAGAAAGAAAGGATTTTGTTGCTGATGTGGATGAGCCACCTCTAGTGACTGCTTCATCTACCTTTGCTTATATATCCGAGCTTCCCAAGGATAATGTGCGGAGGGATCAAGAAAATCTTGAACACCAGGGGTTTGATATGCATGGTGTGGAAGAAGAGTCCCCAATCCTCCCTGACGAGACTCTAGACGATTACTATTAAAGATCATACACGCAGAAGAGAGTGGTACCAGGGTGCCTTTCCTCCTACTGAAATTAAATTCCAAGAGGAACAAACACATGAGCGCACATATCGTGCATATTTGCAAGGAACTGCCAGTGCCTCTTCAACCACCCATAGGATCGTGTGCGAATGGCGCAGTATGCAAAAAGAATGGGAAGCTTTTGAAGCTTCCAAGAAAGAGATTGCCGTTGAAAAAATGCAGATGGCTGTGCAAAAAGTTAAACTTGAAGTGGATAAAGCCAAATTTGAAGACGAGTAAAAGACGGAGGAGTGGTCCACCATGGGTTGGAAGAAGAAGGTTGAGGCCGAAGCTGCCCTGCTTGCGGAGGAGCACATGCGATGGAAAGAGGCATGTGAGAGAGATAATAATGAAAAAAGAACTCTCCGAAATGAGGCGATCAATCTCAAGGCGAAGATTGAGTGGTTGAAGAAAGAAAAAGCTTATGCGGAAGCTGCCAAAGATGAAGCCCGGTCTCACCGAGAGCGGAGCGAACAAAGAGAGTAGAAACTTGTGCAACTCTTGCCCTTAAAAATAAAGAGATTGCGGAACTTACCTCTTTACTACATGATCAGGAACAAATGAAAACAGCCCTTGATTCTGCGAGAAAAGATTTGCAACTTGCGCAAGTGGAGAAAACTGAAGTAGCACGCCGCCTCTCAGAAACCGAAGAGAAGCTTGAAGGCGCTGAAACAGCCATGGTGACAGCTGAGAGCTTGGTTGAATCATTAACTAACAACATGTTTATGGCTGCAACATCATGGGATTATAAATGTAAGTGTCTCAAACCCTTTGTATCATTTTGAAGAAGCTTACACGTAAACTTATTTTCTGATTTTGCCTGCGCAGGTTGCAAACTCAATTCTGAACTCCATAGAGTTGGATGAATCAGTTGCCAAGCTGTTGGTGACAGCGCGCCACGATGGCTATGTGTCACGGCCCCTGGCCCGGTTTGACCCTGTTCCTGGAGCGGCGGGACAGGAAATCCCGTGGTATTTATTTAATTGAGTTACAGCGGAAGATTTTAGCAGGATCGTTTTAAAGCTGAAAATTCCCAACTTATTTTATTTCATATTGCGGGATAAAACCCCGTAATTTACAATACAGTGATTTCACTGGGAAATCCTTATTTTACAAAACATGTTTCTTTATTTAATTTGAGCCACTTCCTCAAGCTTGTAGTGCTTCACGGCACTTTTCCTGTAGTTATAACTTTGAAAATAAACATGATTTTGAAAGTAATTTGATAAAAAGAGAATGACTCACATTGCAATGTTTAGCCTACTGATAAGCTTGTTAACCTAATTTAATCAAAGTACACGAACTAGGTCAGTAACTAATACAGCATTTACGATAACTCACGAGATTAAAACCTTCACAATAAACGTCAAAGTGCAATACTTAAACATCCATCGAATTAATGACGAATGACAAAGTATAACCCTAATTTGAGCAGCACTTAAACATTCATCGGATAGTTTCAATCGATCGGACATTGAATCGTAGCAGCGATCGAGTTATTACCCTGTTATCGCGGCGGAATTTCGTGATCGTGTGTGTTTTTGTAGTATTTGGACGATATCTCAGTGCATGAATTGAGTTTTAACGTCATTCCAACTCCGAAATGCAAGTCCCAAAGCCTACTACTTATACCTGAAAAACCGCCCCCCTCGCGTGGCGCGAGGGGGTGTCGCGTGGCGCGAGGGGCTGCCCCCTACCATAGGGTAGCCCCATGTCCCAGTAGCTCAGGTGAGTTGGTTGTTTGTTCAAAATCGATTTACACGTAAAACTGTGTAGATAATACTAACGGGAATTTACCCCCCCTGAGTTTTAGGGGCCCTGATCCTGATTCTGATTGTTCTGAAAATTTTAGGGGTTATGCAGGATTACTTGGGGGTCTCAATTAGGGTTTCCTATTTGAACAAATAAAATAATAAATAGGACTTTTGATGAGAGTTGTTACATCCTCCCCACCTTAATAGAAATCTCGTCCTCGAGATTTACTGGAATAAGTGAGGATATTTCCGCTTCATTTCTGATTCCAGCTCCCAAGTGTATTCAGGTCCTCTCTTTGACTCCCACTTGACTTTGACCAGAACTAGTCGTTTGTGTTTGAGAAATTTGACTTTTCTGTCCTCTATCTGCAATGGCTTCTCGACAAACTTTAACCGCTCAATGACCTCTACATCTTGAAGAGGTATTACCAGGGATTCGTCAGATAGACATTTCTTGAGATTGGATACATGAAATACATCATGTACTCCAGCTAGTTCTGCTGGTAGTCACAAACGATAGGCAACTGGTCCTATACGTTGGATTACTGAGAATGGCCCTATATATCTTGGACTTAACTTTCCTTTCTTACCAAATCGAACTACTCCTTTCCAAGGAGAAACTTTTAAGAGTACCTTGTCTCCAACTTGGAACTCTAGTGGTTTGCGTCGATTATCGGCATAGCTCTTTTGGCGATCTCGAGCAGTCTTTAGTCTTTCCTTGATCTGAGTGATCTTGTCTGTGGTTTCTTGTACGATTTCAGGACCTGATAATTGACTTTCTCCTATTTCTGCCCAACAAACCAGAGTCCTGCACTTTCGTCCATACAGTGCTTCAAATGGGGCAGCTTCAATGCTTGTATGATAACTATTATTATAGGAGAATTCAATTAAGGGTAGGTGGTCGTCCCAGTTTCCTCCAAAATCTATTACACATGCTCGGAGCATGTCTTCCAGAGTTTGTATCGTCCTCTCACTTTGTCCATCTGTTTGAGGATGATATGCGGTATTTAAATTTAGTCGTGTTCCCATTGCTTTCTGGAAACTTGTCCAAAAATGGGAAGTGAAACGACTATCCCTATCCGATACAATGGAAAGTGGAACTCCATGTAAGGATACTACTTCGTCTACGTACAACTTTGCGAACCTATCCATGCTAAAGGTTTCTTTCATGGGTAGAAAATGAGCTGATTTGGTTAATCGATCCACAATTACCCAAATCGCATCATTCCCCTTCTTGGTTTTGGGTAACTTAGTAACGAAATCCATTGTTATAAGTTCCCATTTCCAAACAGGCATTTCTAATTGTTGAAGTAGACCTGAAGGTTTCTGGTGTTCTGCTTTAACTTGTGAACAAGTAAAACACTTAAAAAAAACATATCTAGTTATGTCCTTTTTCATTCCTATCCACCAGAAGTTATTTCGTAAATCTTGGTACATCTTATTGTTTCCAGGATGCATGGTATACCTAGATTTATGAGCTTCTTATAAGATTTTATTTCTTAAGTTGCCTTGGTTAGGTACCCAAATCATTTTCTTATCGAATCTCCAAATTCCATCAGCTCCTTGCTCAAATTCTTTTATTCTTCCTTTCATTCCTTCAGCATCATCCTTGATTGCTGTTTCTTAGACATTTTTTAATTGTTCCATTAAGTTTAATTGTAAACTTAATCTAAGAGCACGAACTGGCTTTTGCTTTTCATGATACTTACGACTTAAGGCATCAGCAACTACGTTTGCTTTTCCTTCGTGATATTGAATATCATAGTCGTAGTCACTTAGGATTTCCATCCATCTTCTTTGCCTCATGTTTAATTCTTTTTGCCCAAATATGTACCTTAAACTTTTGTGATCTGTATAGACAGTAAACTTACTTCCATACAGATAATGTCTCCAAATCTTAAGGGCAAAAATTATGGCTCCTAACTCTAAATCATGGGTCGTATAGTTTTCCTCGTGCTTTTTCAATTGCCTGGAAGCATACGCAATCACCTTCTTGCGTTGCATTAGCACGCATCCTAATCCTAGTTTTGAAGCATCACAATATACTTCAAAATCTTCTGTTCCTTCTGGTAATGCTAGGATTGGTGCATTTGTTAACTTTTTCTTTAAAACCTTAAATGCCTCTTCTTGCCTAGGTCCCCATTCAAACTTAACTGCTTTACAGGTTAGCTTAGTTAATGGTACTGCTATTTTAGAAAAATCTTTAATAAAACGCCTATAGTACCCAGCTAATCCTAAAAAGCTTGTAATTTCCATAGCTGATTGCGGAACTTTCCATTTGGTGATCGCTTCTATTTTAGAGGGATCTACGTGTATACCTTCGTGATTTACCATGTTACCTAAGAATTGCACCTCTTGTAGCCAAAATTCACATTTCGAGAATTTGGCGTAAAGCTTTTCTTTTCTTAACAAGGTTAAGAGTGAATGCAGGTGCTGACAATGTTCATTCTGACTTTTGGAATAAATAAGTATATCGTCGATGAAGACAATTACAAATTTATCCAAATACGGTTTACAGATTCTATTCATCATGTCCATGAATGTTGCAGGTGCATTCGTTAATCCGAATGGCATGACTGTAAATTCGTAATGACCATACCTAGTTCTAAACGCAGTCTTAGATATGTCTTCTTCTTGTACTTTCAATTGATGGTATCCGGAGCGTAAGTCGATCTTAGAAAAATTTCTAGCTCCCTGAAGTTGATCGAAAAGATCATCAATCCTAGGTAGTGGGTATCGATTCTTAATTGTAACCTTATTTAATTTCCTATAATCGATACACATTCGCATCGAACCATCCTTTTTCTTTACGAACAACACTGGTGCTCCCCAAGGGGATGAACTAGGTTGTATGAATCCTTTACTGAGCAATTCATCTAATTGATTTTTCAGTTCTAGCATTTCGGAGGGTGCTAGTCGATAAGGTGCTTTGGCTACTGGTGTAGTTCCAGGAATTAAATGAATTCTAAATTCTACTTCCCTATCTGGTGGTAATCCTGGTAACTTTCTGGGAATACATCTGGGTATTCTGAAACTAC
This sequence comes from Helianthus tuberosus, assembly GCA_030545235.1. Classification (NCBI taxonomy): domain Eukaryota; kingdom Viridiplantae; phylum Streptophyta; class Magnoliopsida; order Asterales; family Asteraceae; genus Helianthus; species Helianthus tuberosus. The sequence goes on from JARYGA010046105.1 coordinate 2,961,946, forward strand.
AGGAATCTCCTTAAGTTCCTTACCTTTGGTGTTAATGATTACTGAAATCATATATACTATTCCTTGTTTTCGTTCATAACTAGCAGCTTTCATTATTGAAATGAACTTCATGGGTTTACGTGGCTTATCTCCTGTAATCACAATTACCTCTCCGGTGGGTGCTCGAATTTCTATAGAGTTCTTATCACAAAGGATTCGAGCATGGTTGGCTACTAACCAATCCATTCCTAAAACGAAATCGAACTCGGCTAGATTCATTGGTAATAGGTTTGCATGAAATTTATGACCTGAAAGTTCTATATTTTCTTTTTGCAAAACCTTATTTATGTTAACAGAATTCCCATCTGCCGTCTCGACTGTAAAAATCTGCCTAAGATTGGTTAAGGGTAAGTTAAGATCTTGGCAGAATGAAGTATTTATAAAACTTTGGTTTGCACCAGAGTCAAATAATACTTTTGCGTAAACGTTGTGAACTAGGAACGTACCAGCTATCACATCTGGAATGAGTTCTGCCTCCTGAGTAGTTAGCTGGAATGCTCGTGCATTCTTTTTGTTAGCTCCGTCGGCCGGTTTGGCTTTATTGTCTGCTGGTTTGGCTAACTTAGGGCATTCTGGTTTGAAATGCCCAGCTTCTCCACAGTTATAGCAGACCCTTGTTTTCTTTCTGCAGTCTTCTTCACGATGTCCTACAACTTTGCAAAAGTTGCAGGTTATAGTGCATCTTCCAAAATGTTTTTTTCTGCAATTTCCGCAGAACAGTGGATTGGAGGATTGCCCCGTGCCTCTTTTCTTGAAGTTGCTATTATTACTTATACGAAATCCTTGAGTTAATTTCTGAGCTAACTCTTTCTTCCGGTTTTCTTCTCTTGTGCGCACCAGCTCATCAGTTAGAGTGTTAGCTAATTCTACCGCATCGTCAATAGTGCGAGGTCTCGCAGCTTTAACGATATTACGGATTTCGCCGATCAATCCCCAAATATAGCGAGAAATGAGTACCGGTTCTGGCGAAGCCAGCGTTGGTACCACTCTAGCATATTCAAAGAATGTCGAAGTATACCCTCGACAATCTACACCCACCATTCGGTGGTTCAGGAACTTGTTTGCCATTTGTTCCTTTTCATATTCGGGACAGAATTTTCTTTCCATTAATTGTTTAAATTCTTCCCAACTCATGGCATAGGCCATATTTCTTCCCTTAGCTTGAAGTACAGTATTCCACCATTCTAACGCCCCTTCTTTAAAAAGATTTGACGCATACATGACTTTGTCTCCCTCCGCACATTTACTTATCATGATTACTGCTTCGGTTTTCTCCAACCAACGCAGTGCCACAGTCGCCCCTTCATTGCCTGCAAATTCAGCTGGTTTACAGGCAAGAAATTCTTTGTAAGTGCAACCAGGCGTTGCAGCTTTCATTCTTTTAAGAATTGGGGCTTGCGGAACATCATTATTATTATTACCGCCTCTATTTACGCTATTACTGAAATTATCTTCCTGGGTACGTTTGCTAGGAATAATTTGTTGAGGTTCAACAGGTTTCTGGGCAGCAGCAAGGATTGCTGGAATAGCATTGGCTATTCCTTGGGCGACGATATTTTCGATATCTTGTCTATTAAGAAATTGATACTCCTGGTGTTGCTCAGATTGGTTAACTTCATTAACTGGTTCATTATTAACGTTTTCCATCTGGTAATTGAATATATAAATTATTAGTATAAAATTAGTAACAATTATATGTGAAACAATTACATAAATTTCACAACACACGTATAGCCAAAATTGTCGATTTCTCGACTTCCATTTTATATATTTATTATATTAGGCATCCGTACACACTGTTATTTTACACAAGTTTTATTTTTAGTTATTTTACAGACTTTATATTATTGTTATACAATCACAGTTTCACCACCGCACTACCACTCGTCAGTCGTCTTTTTAGAAACGATGCTCCCTCTCGTCATACTTCCAGGAGATTTGTCCTCCTATTTCCCGGATCCTATTCCCTGCATCCATCAATTCTTCGCCAAAATGGCGGAGCTCAGCTAAGTTTTCATTGCTCATTGGCGGGTTTTGTATAGGTTCTGGGTCGAACTGAGGGAAGAAGGTATAGGGGTTGTTGAGTAGGTTTTGAAACTGCCAATCGTTAGTCCACCATTCGTCCATTTGTCCTAGAGGTTGGGTATGGACCAGAGGGTCTGGAATGGCTGGTTCTAGGTTTATGGGGAGTTGAGTTTCAACAAGATAAGGGTAAAGGTTGTTATTAATGGGCCTAAGGATATCGCAACTAGACAGGATGCGATCCAATTCCTGGTGTAATGGCAATTCCTCTGTTTGCCTAGAACTCTCTCCGATTTCTCTTCCTGCTTGCTTAGAATTCTCACCAGCTTCCATTTCTACTTGCCTATCATTTTCCTCAATTTCTACCCCTTTCCCTTTATCCAAAGGATTTTCTATTTTGGGAAGTCTCTTGGCTGGTTTCCTCCTACGTACGCGTCTCCAACCTACAAATCTCCTCATTTTCTTAGGTTTTGGTTTTTCCGGAGGTGGAGCTTGAAATTCCATTGGTTCCTCCACATCAGCGATGTAACCAGTAAAGTCTTTAGAAACTTCTATTTTCATAGGATAAAGATTGAGGTTCTGAAGGGCTTCAGATAGCTCATTCATGTTGTTTAGCATATATGCAAAATGCACACAAAATGCTAAGTTAAAATTTTATAATAAAATTTTAACAAATAAACATTCAAGTATTATTGCATACCGTGAGACTAATTTATTACAAATAAAACTGAAAATTAACACATACTAGGGTTACATAATTCTAATTTATTTTATTTTCTCTAACTACTTGGTTTATTTAAAGGACAAAGTTTCTGGTTTGTAAATGATATGTGGGTTGGTACTGAGTCTGGGTATTCAAAATTTTGCATTAACTGCTACCGTAGCTAACATATAGAGATCTGCCCATTTTTCATCTAATTTATCTTCCCATGGTGGGTTGTTGCCTAGTTCCTAGGTTTCCTGGTTAACCCTCACTTCTTTTGGTTGTGATTTCTTTCGTTTCTCCTGACTTTTTCTAATAATCAGACTTCTTTTCTTAGGAGAAAGTGGTTTCTCATACTGGGCTTTACGGACAAATATACCTTCCTCAGGGTCTGTTGGGTAATTTGAAGATGATGTTTCTTTATCTTTTGGTGATTTATCTAGTTGACGATAAATGTCTGAAAGCTTTTGCTTACCCATACTGTAACTAACAAATAGTCAATTAATAAAACACATAATCATAAAATAGCAATCAGTAAAATTAAGTATTTTCTAAATACCTAATCTGGCTTAAATCAGTGGCTCTAATACCACCTTTTTCTGTCATGGCCCCTGGCCCGGTTTGACCCGGTTCCTGGAGCCGCGGGACAGGAAATCCCGTGGTATTTATTTAATTGAGTTACAGCGGAAGATTTTAGCAGGATCGTTTTAAAGCTGAAAATTCCCGACTTATTTTATTTCATATTGCGGGATAAAACCCCGTAATTTACAATACAGTGATTTCACTGGGAAATCCTTATTTTACAAAACATGTTTCTTTATTTAATTTGAGCCACTTCCTCAAGCTTGTAGTGCTTCACGGCACTTTTCCTGGATCATATCAGATCACCTGAAACATGTTTGAAAAGGTTTTGTCAGCGGGGAAATACTGGTGAATCATTCTTTTTAATAAATCGACTCATTGTTATAATTTACAGTATTAAGAGCGATTACAATGTTTCCATTTATCAACCAACTACCCACGGTATTTGTCACTCGACCATCCATTGGCTACCTCGTTGTCCAATGGTGTCTGTGACTATGGTCATATCACCCCTTGGCTAACCCGTTGTCCAATGGTGACGGTTATCAAGTAATGTATACAAAACCCCACATACCGGTTGTAATTTGGAGATTACAAAGACTTAATCCCTGTAGTTATAACTTTGAAAATAAACATGATTTTGAAAGTAATTTGATAAAAAGAGAATGACTCACATTGCAAGTTTAATCAGGCAGAGCTTAGCCTACTGATAAGCTTGTTAACCTAATTTAATTAAAGCACACGAACTAGGTCAGTAACTAATACAGCATTTACGATAACTCACGAGATTAAAACCTTCACAATAAACGTCAAAGTGCAATACTTAAACATCTATCGAATTAACGACGAATGATAAAGTATAACCCTAATTTGAGCAGCACTTAAACATTCATCGGATAGTTTCAATCGATCGGACATTAAATCGTAGCAGCGATCGAGTTATTACCCTGTTATCGTGGCGGAATTTCGTGATCGTGTGTGTTTTTGTAGTATTTGGACGATATCTCAGTGCATGAATTGAGTTTTAACGTCGTTCCAACTCCGAAATGCAAGTCCCAAAGCCTACTACTTATACCTGAAAAACCGCCCCCCTCGCGTGGCGCGAGGGGGTGTCGCGTGGCGCGAGGGGCTGCCCCCTACCATAGGGTAGCCTCGTGTCCCAGTAGCTCAGGTGAGTTGGTCGTTTGTTCAAAATCGATTTACACGTAAAACTGTGTAGATAATACTAACGGGAATTTACCCCCCCTGAGTTTTAGGGGCCCTGATCCTGATTCTGATTGTTCTGAAAATTTTAGGGGTTATGCAGGATTACTTGGGGGTCTCAATTAGGGTTTCCTATTTGAAAAAATAAAATAATAAATAGGACTTTTGATGAGAGTTGTTACACTATGCGCAAGGTTATGAAGAGTGCTCCCTCCATATCACAAATGCGTTGAAAGTAGATTGGGATACCAGCCGGTCTGCCACTAACGGAGTTGATACTACTACGGCTTTTGCTGCTGATAAAAAGAATACAACAACCTTCGAGTGCCGGTAATGGACCTGGTGAATGAAGCACTTCAACATGAAAATTATGTGGACCATTTGAAGGAGATCTTCCCAGATGAAGTGGACATCTCTGGTGTAAGACCCTTAGTCCATTTATACGATTTTTTTATATAGTTTTCGACTATTATTATTTAATATGCTTACACATACATTACAATATATGCATTTCTTAAAAGCTTTTAAGAAATAACACAATTCAACATTTCATAAAATATTCGCCGTTTAAAAACATGACGACGAATCATTCACGGAAGCTTGAATCTTGATTGTGTTCGGTTCTTTATCGAGCTTGATCGTCCACCGGTACCAAATATTATACCTACATTTCATAAAAACATGAAATGAGTTAGTCATAAAGCGTTTAAAACGTGTTTAAACGAGTTCTCAAAGCAAAATAACATCACAGCAGCCATTTTGCAGATTTAAACACTCGTCGCGTGTCACGACGGGGTTGAAGATAACTGTCACATGACGCGACGCTTGTCACGGGCCGCGAAGACAAAGGGTCTCCACTGTCACGTAGCGCGACACCCTCAATTGACCAGAAAGTTTCGAAATCTCAGCTGCATTTTCCAGCCAAACCATCTTTTACGAAAACGAGCATAACTTGCCCATTTTTGATCCAATTTGACTCACGTTTCTTCCTACGTGATCGTAAAATTATTCTTCATCACATGAAGTTAACATCCGACATCCGGATTAACAAAATTTTAGACTTTTAAGCCTTTGGCTTAAAATGTAGTTACTAACTTTTGACCCGTTTATGTATTAATCAAACAAACATGTTTGTTTGATCCAAATTACTCATGAACCTTGTATTTTTGATATAGTCTATCATATTAGGTTCAAATCACGGGTTTCATAAGTATTTTAAACCCGTTTTCGCTCATATGCTTATTTTGACCCGTTAAGGGTAATTAAGCATATTTTAAACACGAATCGCTTTCATTCGTTTCTAGCGTCTCATTTCCACATTTCTTATCAAATGATCTTGCACCCCAAATATATGTGTGGTGGTTTCATAGTGGAAATCTATTTATTCCGAGTTTTACCCCTCGGATCCTCTTTTTACGGCAACGACTCATATAGAGTCATTTGACCAAAGATTCACATCCTTCTCTTTTTATACTTATTCCAATTAATTATTTAGTCATAAAACTCGTTTCCAAACAACCTTTAAGGGTCGTTTGCTCGACTTAGCTTACAAGGGCATTTTGGTCCATTTTAGCCTTTCATTAAAATGAAGGACTTTTAAAATCATATTTGACCCAAAATCCCTCTTTTAACTATGATTTTGATTTGAAAAGTCATTCTGTTTTCAAAACACAATGACCATCATATGAATCATTCAGTTTACTTATTAAAGTAACCAAATGTCTATTTTGACTTCATTTAACTCTCAATGAACCTTTCGTTCTAAATGAGTAGTTAACCTATTACTCATACCTGGTTCGGATCAATACATTGACCCATTTCAATACCTTGCCTTAATAGCCGCTAAGTAATAGCGATGCAAATATCCATTCGATATTTATTCCTATAATCATACAACTCGACAAACCATTAGTCGATATTGTCAAAGGGTGATATTTTCACCTTTTGACCCGTTTGATCTTAGTGACCGGTTATATTTGCGAGATGGTATTTATTATCATCTCGTCTACATGACTCGCTCCGGTTTACACCGTACGGTCATTTTACTTATAACCCATTTCTTAACTCTTTTGACCCATTATGGCTTAAGCCATAAAGTGTCTTTCAAAACTAATGGTTATCGTCAACGTGTGATCGAATTACCATTTTACCCTTATTATTTATGTTGGATTACCCTATAAAGTAACCACTCGAAACTCATTATCTATTAGTCATTACATGACCAATTAATCGTATTAGTTCTTTTTAACCATTAACATGGTTTATTATCATTGTCTTTTGTTCCGAACCGCACATGTCGTGTCGGAACATCATAATTCAAACAAGACTTTATATGATTCATAACCTATAAAACCAATAGGTATTAAATAAATAGGGTGTAAGCTTTACTTACCTAGCATCCGGATTATGCTTTTCCTTCATTCCTGATTCGTTTGACCCGCTTCCTTCCCAAGCTTTCACCTAGTTTGTCAAGCGTCAAACTATCATTGTAATTTGTAAGATGGTTAGACTAGTCATAATCATTCACGGCTATTCCATCCTACGATCTTTATGTCAAAATTATCATTTGATCATAAAAGGTCATTTTGACTTTAAAAGGTCAAACTGCCTATTGACAAAAGTAATTACACGATGTAGCTTAACTACTTGATAATATTACTTATTTAACAAGTTCTTGTAACCATAAGTTACCGAATTAATACTTGATAATATTAAACATCATTTAACATGAACATATCATCAATTTTTATCATATCATACTAAACTCATATCGTAGTAAGTATGATTATATACTCAAACACACAATTTGTTCAAGTATTTCCTGATTACTATCATGTATGATGAAATCATAATTATATCATCAAATTCATCTTATGATTAATACCCACTTATCCTAGTGTGGTAATTCATCAAATCATTCAATTCATAACATCATATGTATAATTTTCACTTAGGGTTTTGTTCCTAAGCATGTATACATCACTAATTCAATCATAGCTTCAATATTCGTTCATAATTCGCGATTATGATGATTATTCAAATTTCACAACTTCACAAATCATCAAAATTTGGCATACCTTATGATCCCCTAACTTGGGTGATCATTAATTCACGTTCAATTGTGAATTTAGACTTCGTTTGGACCTTCAATTTGATGATTTGTTGGAAACTTAGGGTTTTGGCTCCTGGGGAGCTTCTGGGTTCGAACAGAACACACACTGAATGTGTGTTTTATGTTTAAGTTTTCTTTTTATAACTTAAGTTTCCGTTTATCTGAATCTGGCCCTTCTTGTTTGGTTAGTTATTAAGTAGGGCACAACCTACTTATTTCTAACAATATTTCCACTTCTTAACTAGGTTAAACATTCCTAGTTAAATTACTGGGTTCGGGGAATCTATGACTCAGTTTATTTTAAGTCTCGTTAACTCGGGCTTCTATAAACTTTATTTTCTCAAAAGCTTTCTTTCAGCTTTTAATTTAATAATAGGCTTATTTATTTAAAAATCCTAATATTCACCGGGTTACTTTTACCACTACCGGTAGCTTACCCATCTTTTAGTATTAACGTGGTTTGATTACCAAATCCGTTTTCGGGGTGTTACATCTGGTGATGAAGATGTAGCTTAAGTAGTTGCAACACATGATGGTTGTTTTTTGTACTTCAACTTTTGGGACGTTGACTCCCTTTTGTTGTAGTTGTTGATGCCCTTGTGCGCATGTAACTAACATTTTGCTATAAATATAATGTATGTTTTGATTATAATATATGCATGAGTACAATTGCTTTGTTTAGGTGAGACAAATAAAGATTGTATAAAGCTCATCTGTGAACGTAGGACTAGACCTAGCGCAGTAACTTGTGACTGCAGATTGTTCATGAGACTTGTTTAGAATTACCACAGTGTTTTTTGCGCTTACCAAAAGTAATTGCATGCATTTGTAACAAAGCATAAAAAGGCTCAATGTAAGTAACAATCATTGTATTATAATTGATAGGGCGCAGAGGCCAAGGAGTACAAAGATGTTAAGATTACACTAGGGAATAAATAAGATAATTAATGTTGTTGCGCATGTAACTAACGATCCTTGCATTATACTTTGATAAGGCACATGAAGCCTGACAAGTATAAAGGATGTTAAGATTACATATAGCATCTGCGTAGTTACTGGGCATTCCATGTCCGGGGAACGTCAGTTCCATCTAACCTTCGTAGTGAATAAGCTCCTTTCCCCAGGACTTATTGATCATATACGGCCCTTCCCACTTAGGCGCAAGCTTCCCGGGGCGCTCAGCATTTGAAGCTTCATTATCTCTTAACACGAAATCCCCTGGCAGGAAAGTACATACGCGGACCCACACGTTGTAACATTTTCTAACTTCGACTTGTACTTGGCCTCGTTTATAGCAGCATTTCACGTCTTTCTTCTAAGAGGTCCAAATCAAGTCTTCGTTCTTGCTCGTTATTCTGCTTTTCCATTGCCAACATGCACGGTGAAGGAAGGCCAATTTAAGCGGGAATTACGGCTTCCGTTCCATAAACAAGACTGAACGGACTCTCACCAGTGCTGGTTTTTGGCATAGTGCGATGAGCCCAGAGGATACTAGGCAACTCATCCACCCAGCCTCTTCACGTCGTTCCCAACTGTCACACCCCAACCGATGGCGGAATCGTCGGGGCACGACACTGAGCGAAACAGATTGTTCAAGAGAAATTCCATAACAACTACATTACCAGATAGTTAATATTATGTCCCATACCATAACCCATCAAGCAAATTAAGTTATTACAGACAACGATATCTCAAAAACAAATAACATGTTCCAAAAACTCATATTTAAATAAATTGTTTGTTTGTTTCTAGACTCTTCCTAACTCGATTCCACATAGCAAGCATCCTAGCAGATAGCATCCTAAACACCTGTCACATACGTTAAAATAGAGGTCAATACACATAGTGTAAAGGTGAGCATACAAGTTTAATAGTATAGTAGATAGCGAAAGCGATTTACGCATAACCAGCATGTAGTACGTTAAAAGTGATGCACGTAAGTTATTGACAAAGATCCTATCAATGCCAATGACTGCGAGTTATAGAGTGCGCAACACATGTTCACCACTGCGAACACGTGAAGTAAAATCCTTAACAACCCCTGAGTAAACAGGTGATGAGTCCAAACTATAGTACTATCGTTGCTAAGGCAGGTAGACAGCAATCAATGTGTAAACATAGCATACAGCGAGTCACGTATAGCATGCGAGAGCGGTTAGCGTTGAAAGTGTTTGCGTTGTGTGTCGATGTGATTTGATATAAGTAACGTATGTAACACCCAAAAGTGCGTTAAGCAAAAAGGGATCGAGTATACTCACAGATAGCGTTTAACGTAATAAACACTGCCTTGGATTGAAGGGAGCGCTGGGTGAGATTAGCCTTAACAGTTAACGATAGCATAAACGATAAGCGGCACGTAAGATGATGTAAGTGAACCAAGTGTTGAACGGTAATCCGATCGGATGGCAATCCGATCGGATGGCAATCCGATCGGATGGCCAGTCGATCGGGTGACAATCCGTTCGGGTGGTCATCCGATCGGATGGCCACTCAGTCGGATTGACACTCATTGGGAATGATGTGTTTGCGTATGATGGCTTGTCCTTTGAAGTTTTCGTTGTAGCATTTTGAAAACAGAGAAGTATCTCTACCTTTCAGGTCGATTGATCAGACGGCGGTCCGATCGGATGGCGATCCGAGGGCAGGACACTAGTGAGACAAGTTCACAGCAGGATTGTCACTCGATCGGATGGCAATCCGTTAGAAATGATAGTGCTTTGAACATTTGAAAATTGTTAAGTGTTGAACCCAAGTGCAATCTATCCCAACAACCTGATCGTCTTGGCACTTGTTCATTTTGAAAGTTTGGCGATTGGCGGAGACGGTATGACAACGTGCTAAGCAACAGAAACCCCATAATGACCCAAGCGACCCGATCGAACAGGAATCACCCAAGTCCGATCAGCTCATAGGTTCATGACGGTGGTTCATGTTTAACCCGAAATCGATTGTCCCTTTGATAGATATCAGATCTTGCACCAACACTTCACTAAGAAAGAGTAGAAGATCAGAACGAGCTCCGATTCTATCGGTTTTGAGTGCATTGAGTGTAAAAGAGTTGAAAGAAACTTGGAACCCATCTTTCAATCCTTTTATCCTTGAAAAAGTTTAGATCTATGCAAAATTATTGTTAAATCTTGTGGAAATCCTTCAGATCTAAGTTGTTCTTGGTGGAATGAGGCCAAAACATGGAGTTCATAAGAACTCCATGATGACATCACCCTAGAACACCTCAAATCCAGTGATTTTACGGTTAAAAGTTAAGATTCAAAGGTGAAAAAGATGAAGGAGTGCGTGTAGAACATAGAAGTACAAGACTTAGGTTGAAAACTTACAAGATTTGGGAGAAATCGAGAGAAAAGAGGGCTGAAGCGAGTTGGTCAAGCAGAGGAGCTGTCACATCAAGTGATGTGACAAGTGGGGGTATTTATAGGGTTTCCCAAAAAGGAAAGTGCAAGGGATCGAGTGGGTCACCGATCGGATGGCTCTCCGATCGGATGGCAATCCGATCGGTTAAGCATCCGATCGAGTAGTCACTTGATCGAGTGGCTCCGATGACTGGGTTTTGGCGTTTCGATTCGCGTGTTGAGCGTTGCGTTGCGATGCGTTTCGAGTGAGATTGCGATGCACTAGTATTAAACAATAAATAACCTATCCATCGCTTGCTATATCTAACATACAATCACCCTAAATAACACACAGTCATAAACCTAAACAACCATTTATCGTTTCGTGTTGCGATTGAGATTGCGATGCGATAGAGTTGTGATTGCGTTTTCGAGTATTCACCACCAATACATAAGTAACCATGCACAAGTAACACACCAATAGCACACACACGTAAAACAATATCTAGAACCTGTAAATCACTGCGATTCGTATTGTGATGCGTTAGCAATGAGATTAGCGTTAAGTAGATTAGCGTTTAGTTAACTTTATCGCATTGTTACTTCCTATCATTCACAGTCGTAAAGCGATTACCGGTGATAATTACACGTCGATTAAACTGCGATTATTAACAATACTCCACATAATACAACTAACGTTCAATTAAAACAAGAAGTTGATTACAAGTCAAGTAGCGCGATCGGTCGTTAAGCAAGGAGTGACAGATCGCAATTAGCAATCTTTTCTTCCTTTGACTTTGACCTTGACTTTGACTTGTACTTTGACTTGGAAACACGGGGTGTTACAGCCTCCCCTAGTTGAGGAAATTTCGTCCCGAAATTTAAGAAGTAGTCGTAACAAAAAGTTGCGGGTACTTCGCCTTCATGTCACTTTCGAGTTCCCAGTTGAACTCTGCGCCGCGTTTCCCTTCCCAGCGAACCTTCACAATGGGAATGCGTGAGCGTCGGAGTACCTTGGTTTCTCGGCCCATGATCTCGACAGGCTTTTCCATGAAGTGTAATGTTTCATCCACTTGTAGATCCTCAAGAGGGACATGTAACTCCTGGTCGGCCAAACACTTCCTGAGGTTCAAAACGTGGAAAGTCGGGTGGACTTTACTCAGTTCCTCCGATAGTTCGAGTTTGTAGGCCACTTTGCCAATCCTTTCCAGAATCTTAAAGGGTCCAACATATCGAGGCGCGAGTTTCCCTTTCTTGCCGAATCTGATCACACCCTTCCAAGGTGCAACCTTTAGGAGTACGTGATCGCCAACGTCAAATTCAAGGGGCTTGCGGCGTCTATCGGCGTAACATTTCTAACGACTCCGAGCTTTCAGTAGGTTGTCTCGAATTTGGAGTATTTTGTCAGTCGTTTCTTGTAGTAGCTCAGGACCGGTTAATTGAACATCCCCGATCTCGTGCCATACAATAGGCGATCGACATTTCCTTCCGTATAATGCCTCAAAAGGTGCCATTTGGATGCTAGAGTGATAACTGTTATTGTACGAGAATTCGACTAAAGGTAAGTGCGAGTCCCAATTACCACCTAAATCTATGACACATGAGCGGAGTATGTCTTCAAGAGTACGAATCTTTCTTTTAGTCTGACCGTCGGTTTGGAGATGGAAAGTGGTACTTAGATTAAGAGTAGTACCAAAAGCAGATTGAAACGTTTCCCAAAGACGCGAGGTAAACCGACCATCGTGGTCAGAGATGATGTCACTAGGCGTCCCATGTGGACAGATGATCTCGTCGGTATAGATTCGGGCTAATTTTCAACCTTAAAGTCTTCTCGTATTGGCAGAAAGTGAGCGGATTTAGTCAAACGGTCAACGACAACCCAGATGCTGTCGTGACCTGATGGCGTGCATGGAAGTTTCGTTATGAAGTCCATGGCTATACTCTCCCACTTCCACATAGGAATCTCGGGTTGGACGAGTAGGCCAGAGAGTTTTTGCTGCTCGGCCTTGACTTTCAAACAAGTCAGGCACTTTGAAACATAGATAGCTATATCTGTCTTCATTCCAGGCCACCAGTACTGCTAACGAAGGTCATGGTACATCTTGTCGGCACCCGGATGAATGGAATAGCGAGACTTGTGGGCTTCGTCTAGCAAGGTTTGTCCTAAGTTGGTGCGCTTGGGGATCCAAATTCGGTCGAGAAAATAGAATATCCCATTCGATTTATTCACCAACTGAGCGCCATCATTTAGAATTCTTTCCTTCTTCAAGGTTCGTTCATTAAAACAAGCATGTTGGGCGTCGCGGATAAGAGCTTCGAGATTAAACTGGGCTTGGACATTGCGAGCACTATGCACATAGCTTCGTCGGCTAAGAGCGTCAGCCACGAGGTTGGCTTTGCCTGGATGATAACGGATCTCATAGTCGTAATCATTAAGAAGTTCGACCCGTCTTCTTTGGCGCATGTTCAGCTCTTTTTGACCAAAGATATGTTGCAGGCTCATGTGGTCGGTGAAGACCGTACACTTGGTACCGTAAAGGTAGTGTCGCCAAATCTTTAGTGCAAAAACAATTGCACCTAGCTCTAAGTCATGAGTCGTGTAGTTCTTCTCGTGGATATTGAGCTGTCGATAAGCGTAAGCAATGACCTTATCCCGTTGCATAAGGTCGCAACCGGGACCAAGGTTGGAGGCATCACAGTAAACGACAAAATCGTCGTCTCCGTCGGGCAAAGTAAGAATAGGAGCATTGCATAGCATATGCTTGAGAGTTTGAAAGGCAGTCTCTTGTTCAGTTCCCCAAACAAAAGGCTTATCTTTCTGCGACAAGGAAGTAAGTGGCACAACGATTTTCGAGAAGTTTTCAATGAATCGACGGTAATAGCCCGCCAATCCGAGGAACAAACGTACATCGGATGGTGATTTCGGAGTAACCCAACTCTTAACAGCTTCGATCTTCGTGGGGTTAACGTGAATACCTTGACTATTAACTATGTGACCGAGGAATTGAACCTCCTCCAACCAGAATTCACACTTGGAGAAGTTGGCATAGAGTTGGTTTCCCTGGAGTAGTTCGAGAACCAAACGTAGATGTTGCGCATGTTCGGCTTCCGACTTTGAATAGATAAGGATGTCGTCAATAATCACAATACACCCTAGAGTGCACGGGGTAAACTAAAAACACTTGGCAGGACTTAGGAAAACAACTAATACTAGGCCACTTGGACAGATCTCCTCCCGGTCTCACTGCACCTAAATACCTAGCACCAAAGACAATCCTAACTATCTATCTCCTTCTGGTCTCAAGAATAGGTAGAACACTAAACTCCTCTAAATTATCAGACAATGTTCCTATGGGATACGAGCTCAGTAAACCATAAACTAGTTACAAACACAAAGTAGGTAACCTCAGTGGCGAAGCTTGAAAAAAAAGTTCGGGGGGTCGGAAAGTAACGGACCTAAAAAAAATTTTCTATCGCGTAGTTTCGAGGTGTATGTTCGGGTCAGACGTCGGTGATTCGATTCGGGTCGGGTCAAACATTAATATCAAATAAAAAACATTCTCAAACATTAAAAAAGAAGTTATCATTTTATTCTTCCACATAGCATAATCTAATAACATTACAAAATAACAAATCACCCTAAATTTCAAACTCTAATTTCTATCTAAATCAAATCACAATAAGATTAAACAAATATAATTAGACATAGTTACAGAAAGATTCAACAATTTTAGGGCAAAAATTCGGACCAATTTCACCCCTAATTTCAACCTAAATCACATAAATTGCAGCCCTAAATTAAACCTAAAGATAAAAACACATACCTTTAACCTTATAAAGATTGAAGAAGTCGAACAAGAGTACAAGACCACCACAACGAGCGGTGTTTTGGCTTTTGTTCTCGAACAATAAGCTGAAGTCGAACAGTTCTGGAACCTGCGTTCCCCCCCCCCCCCTTCTGCAGTTATGGCTTGTGGCTTCTGTTCTTATGGTCGATGTCCCAAAGTAAACGAATTTGGGTTTTCTTTTAGATAGGGTGGGCTTTTAACTTGGGATATATAATGATTTGATTTGGGTTATATATTATCATTTTAGTATTCTACCAAATACAATGATTTGGGCTATAATATTTGGACTAATTAAATATTTTATTTGGGCTATATAAATAAAAAAAATTAAAACGGGGGGGGGGGGGGAGGTCGAAAACGTATAAACCTACAAAATCCTATACGAAACGTATATATATAACACTACTGACCGAAAAGTTCGGGGGGGCGGGCGCCCCTCCCCGCCCCTTAAATCCTTCGCCCCTGGGTAACCATGCATCTATACATGAAAGACATTCACAAAGACGCATGAGGAACAATTAGAAGATAATAAATTAGAATAAAGTACTCACACACATCTAGCCAAAAATAATTAAGTCTCTTAGTTTAATATTAATCCATCAATAAATTACCAAAACCGAAAGATTACCGATTGAAACAAATATTCATCACAAACCCAGATAGAAAATATGAACTAGCCAATAATCATAACTAAAAACATAAAACGAGTCTGAAACGAGTAGCAAAACATAATATCAAATCTGAAAAACACAAAGTTATTCGAAACTGAAACTAACTAATCGCTAACCCAAACTCGAATCGTGAATCGTAGATCTTGAAGTTGAACCGTATATCCTTCTCCTATTCGCCCTTTTTAGCTTTCTGCTCGTCAGCCGTCTTCTCTTGTCTAATCTATGTGCGTCTGATTATGTTTTTTTTTCATAGGGTTTGATAAAAGGAGTTTTTATATGCAACACATGTTTAGCCGCCTTCGAGATAGAAAATATGAACTAGCCAATAATCATAACTAAAAACATAAAACGAGTCTGAAACGAGTAGTAAAACATAGTATCAAATCTGAAAAAACACAAAGTTATTCGAAACTGAAACTAACTAATCGCTAACCCAAACTCGAATTGTAAATCGTAGATCTTGAACTTGAACCGTATATCCTTCTATTCGCCCTTTTTAGCTTTCTGCTCGTCAACCGTCTTCTCTTGTCTAATCTCTGTGCCTCTGATTATGTTTTTTTTTTTCATAGGGTTTGATAAAAGGAGTTTTTATATGCAACACATGTTTAGCCGCCTTCGAGCCCATACTACACGACAAGAACAAATTATATTTTAATGATGGACTACTGCAAGTTATTGGCCCATATAATTTTTTTTCTAAATTCAAATCCTCTTGAGTGCATGCATGGCCCACTTGTTTTTAAATCGTTTCTCCACCAACGTAGAAAAGAACTCATCATTTCATAACTACGTTAATTGTAGGGTAAATTACACTTTTCGTCCTTTATGTTTGTACGGGATTGCAACGGATAGCCTTTAACTTCAATAATTACAGTTACAATCCTTTATTTGCAAAACCTGTTACACCATAGGTCCTTTAATACTAACCCAGTTAAAATTTTCAGTTAACTTTATGCACATGAGGACAATTTGGTCATTTTAAAGGTTAAAAATACATTATAATAAATAAACTAAAAACAATTAAAACAATTCACTAATTTTTTAATTTGTTAATCTATATCTATATCTATATCTATATCTATATCTATACTACTATAGGAAGGGCAAGATTGGAAAAAAAAAATGTACTTAAAACACCCTTAATGCACAACATACAAGACTTAAAGCACCAAAAAACACAAAACTTTTACCCTTCAACTTGGTTCATCTTCAGCCGTCAATTTCTTTTACGTTTTCACACGGATCACGATCTACACCGTTGATATTAAGTTCACACGGATCCAACCTTTCTATTCCCTTCTCTCTCATAACTCACACATCTCACAAAACTCATCAGACCTTCTCTCTCGGCGACTCAAGAACATCAAGCCAGATCCCTCACTAGATACCGTTTCATGACCAGATCTGTCCAGATCTGTGAGGATTTCACCAGATTGATGAAGGTCTGCAACCCTTGTTCTAGGAATCTTGAAAATCTTTCATCATTCAGGTCTTACATTGTTCCTAAGCATTGTCGGGTAAGAAACTATGTTCATATAACTACTTTGATGTTTCTTTAATTCTTGATTATCTCACTCATGTTTTTGAACTTCAATACTTTGATTTTGTTATTAACAGGTATGATTTTTCTTCTTCTTCATCAGTTCGTCCCGTTCTTCAAAACCTTGTAAGACTCATACCATATTGTGATTAATCGTTTAATACCCCTAATCAATCTTCTGACTTTTTGTTGACTTTTTTCATTCATGGTTTGGGTTTAATAATCTGAAAAAATAGGTTGCGGTTTCAAACAATAAACCATAATTACTTCGTAGCCTGTTTGGATTTGTTGATTACATGTTGCTCGATTGGCTAGAAACGTTGAGTTTTGTGTTGTTGATATTGATTACCTTTTGTTTTTGTTTGTGGAAGTTTGTTGAGTATGGATGCTGTCAGGTTATTCCAGAAATATAGATTGTTATTTGATTTTTAAAAAGATTAATGTCTTATGGATGTTAGTATGCATTGATAGTTCACTCACGTTGCTGAGAAATCGGACCTATCTTACTGGTATGGTGATCGCCTTTCAGTTTTGACTCATTTATTCAAACAAGGTGCTTATAGTTAGGTTTTTTATGATTTAATTTCTGAAACTGTAATCGTGTGTGAGTTTGCTCTTCTGTGTGTGTTGATTTAAGTTCGTATGGATTCTTCCTCAATTTGTGTTAAATTTGACTTAATTTGTTTGTTTGTTTGGTGTTCATTTTTTCAGTTTTAAATTGTTTATACTACTTTTCTTGTAATTATTGTTCTGATGGTTGAATTTTGTATTTGTAGAAGTATCTTTTATCAGCAAGTTATTGCTTTAAATTACTTGTTAAATGATGCAAGAATAGTTGGCTTCTGTTGTTGAAGATGTGAAAGTACCACCATTTCTGGTTGTTACTGAAGATATTAAAGAAAAAGATAGTTTTGAACCATGGTTTTGAATGATGAGATTGTTGTGAGTTATCACAACATGGTTTTGATTTTTTACCCATATAGACCCGACTGCACACGCAGAGGTCACCGTGGTTAGAGAGGTTAGCCTCTTGGCTCTTGTTAGTTGTTACTACCCAAGTTTACATACTTAACTTATGGTTTTGTTATAAATCATGTGATACTTCATCTCAGGAGTGCAAAAAGCTTAACCGTATCGAGCTTTCCGATTGTGAGATATACGCCTCGTGTGCGCCCTGCCCTATGTGCTTCGGCGCCATTCATCTTTCAAGAATTAAGGTTCTGTTTTCTGCATAATGTATTAGGGTTCGGTTTAAAACTTTGGATTTGTTTTGATTTCCGTTTATGTTTTTTTGCTTGCAGAGGTTGGTTTACGGTGCTAAAGCTGAAGCAGCGATTGCGATCGGGTTTGCTGATTTTATAGCAGACATCGAGGTATGCTCCATATTTTTTTTTTAGAAATTTACGCTCCTTATGTAGCTATGTTATAACAGCATAACACCGGCTTTTCAGGCATTGAAGCAAACTCTGTCAACTACAAAAGCCGGGATGCAGTTTATGCAAAAGAAATTCTTCGAAGAAATTAAGAATCTCAGTAACTTTGACATTAGTTCATTTTTTTACTTAAATTTCTTTCAGTTGGTCATTTCTAAAACCATTTCTTTTACTTTTTTTTGTGTTTATAGGTCAACACATTCTTGGTCTAGCTCATGCAGCTTCAGGATACCATAGAGTTCTTGAGGAAAACCGAAAGCTATATAATCAAGTACAAGATCTTAAAGGTATCTAGAAGCTTTCAGAAAGTGTCATCACCTTGTTTTTATAATTCAGTGAGGCGAAATCTCTTACAACGATTGATGTTTATTCTCATAACAGGAAATATTAGAGTTTATTGTCGGGTGAGACCTTTCTTGGGACGACAGTCAAATGCTACAAATACTGTCGATTGCATCGAGGAAGGAACAATAAGCATTAACACCCCACCAAAGTATGGAAAAGGACGTAGATCGTTTAGTTTTAACAAAATTTTCAGCCCCTCAGCAACCCAAGGTTGGTGTTTCTTCTCATTTTTATAGACTGGATCTGGAAAAACTCATACAATGGCACTTATTTTTAGTTTTTTCTATATAAACTAGAATTTAC
This sequence comes from Helianthus tuberosus, assembly GCA_030545235.1. Taxonomy (NCBI): domain Eukaryota; kingdom Viridiplantae; phylum Streptophyta; class Magnoliopsida; order Asterales; family Asteraceae; genus Helianthus; species Helianthus tuberosus. The sequence continues at coordinate 2,981,094 of JARYGA010046105.1, forward strand.
ATCAACCAATTATTAAGATAATATTTTCTTACTTTTTTTTTAATCCAGAGTGGACCGAAAGATCTTACCGAGAGTAATCAAGGAGTTAACTACAGGGCGCTAGGCGATTTGTTTCTTCTAGCGGAGCAGAGAAAGGGAACTTTCCAATATGTTGTCTCCGTTCAAATGATTGAAATATACAATGAGCAAGTGCGGGATCTCCTCGCTACTGACAGTTTATGTGAACAATTGTGTACCCCAACCCATAGTTTTTGAGTCATGACTCACATTGTCGCAGGTAAGGCCTGCCAGCTCTACTACGATTCAACGCGCTTGCTTTCAGTTATGATACCTATGAGGTTTTTTCACATCACAAGCTATAGCATCACTAACCACCTCTTATAAAGAGCTGGATATTTTTTTACACAGTTATTTGAACAAATTGTTTAAAACCATAAAAAATGTTAGCTAAATGTTGAGCAGGTGATTTTCATCTAATATCCATTAAAAATAACCCTAAAGTGTTTCAAGAAATTGGCATCTATGAAAGGTTTTGATCAGTTTACATGCTGTTATCTATTTGTAGTTTGACTCTCTCTACGTTTTGTACACCAAGTTTGCTGATTATTACTAAAAACTTGTTTACAATTATTTAATAGGGAGAAAACAGAAGTGGAAGGAGCCAAGCGCCCATATGTGGAGACAAGCATGTTTACTGACTTTTTATTTTATTACAGGAGATGACTCTTGAAGAATATCAAAAGGTTCTAGCCTTATCAATATTGCATCTCTGATACATTAGACTTTTTTTTTCTATATTTGGATCATTGACTTATAAACTGCTCATCATTTTTTTAATTTTGTGAATTCTTTGTTATCTTACGTATAGGAATGAATTCATACGCGAGGGAGCAGGTCGCCAGAACTGGGGAAGTCAGGCTGATGAAATTGCTCGGTATGTTTTTTTTAACTTTCTATATAATTATTAAATTTAGAGGTGGGTAAAGGGGTGGCTTGGGTAATGAGCTAAAACGGGTTTGGGTCAAGGCATCTAAATTACTTAAAGGGAATATGGCTAAACCCATTTTAATTATCCCCTGTATATGTTGAAAATGCCCCTGAAAGGCTGCCTATTCAGGAAGTTTTTATTGGAATAGTAATGTAATCTTATACTGTGTCGCAGTTAACCTTAAATTGATAATTTTATGCTTCATAACTTGTTTAGTAAATTTATGCTTATTAATGATTTGATAAATGGTTGTGGTATATACTATATTATAAATGAAAAATGATTATATGCTAAGTTATATTAAAATGACTAGGGCTCCGCTGCAAGCAGAGAGGCAACTGCTTTGTGGTTGTTCAGACCCGGCCAGAAGAGAACCGTCGTTGGAGCTGTGACTGTGGCGTACGAACGGGGATTCACGTCAGCGGTGATTGTTGTGGCTTTGAGTAGAGGATCGACTATCCCTCAACAAGGTAATGCAAGTTTTATTAAAGGGTACTTAGTTGCAGGTTTGCAAAGTTATACAATAGTTGATGCCTTTGATGTCTTCAATTTGTGCAAACTTTGCCACCAAATTAGGTGGTGTATTTGGTTAGATGGGCATTAGTGCATTACCACTTGCTCACCAGATGATGACCCAATGAGGGAGGGCATTACCACTTGCTCAGAGTCTGTTGCAGAAGAACTAACTTAAGAAATCTGACTTTTTAGTCGACACTTTTTGGGGTTACTTATAGTATGCAAGAAGTAAATTGTGTTATAAAATGTCAATTTTTATGTTACCCAATGTATTCATAGCTTAACTTAAACATACTTTGTGACTTTTTGTACCTTTAGACATCGCCTGGGTTCTAGGTAGGAAGGGACACCACTTGTTTATATATATATTTACTCTATTTGAATAATATTGTGGATTAACTTGTTTATTTACAACCTAATCTGCACATGACTTGTTTTTTTAAACGTGTTAGGTGGGTGAGCCAACCCTTAAAGGTCCGAACACAATTTGATCTTTGGTTTTAATTGTTGGTGCAGGGTGTCGCAAACCGTGGGGCATCTATTTGGGTCGGGAGGGACACTGAGAAAGAGGGAATTAGTTGTGATTGTTTTGGTCTTACACTATGTGGAATTATATGCTACCGATTAATATTCTTGATTAATTCTATGCTGATGACATCAAGGCATTTTTTTAACTTTAGCTAACTTGCTTTTAAACTAAAAATTGATGGTTGGTCCTAAAGTTCATTGTGTTTATTCATTTTTTTTGAACGGCTAGATCAGGTGGCCAAGCCACCCCCCCTTAAACCTTCAGGCCCGAGTTCGAATCCAGGGTGCCTTCTCCCAAAGGGTCATAACACTCACCCAGGCGTCAGGTGATATCCAGAGCTGCCCCCTTCGCCTGGACTTGAACCCGTGACCTACCCCGGGCGGGAACCCATGCAAGCGTGTTAAACCCTCCCTCCTCCACCACGCAGGGTCATAACACTCACCCGTGACCTAAGTGAAATGTTTCCCGCCGCATCGCGCGGGTAAACGACTAGTATGTATATATATATATATCTATAATATATGTATATATGTAAACATAACCTGCACACCAAGGTGTCCTAAACCACTACCATCTCCATCTCTACCATAACCACCACCACCATCCCACCATCACCTCAAATCTCCGGCAACCACGTGCACCACCACCATCTTTACAACAACCACCATTAACTATCACCATTATCATAAAACCCAATTTCAAAATTAGGGCTTCAAAAAGAAAACACAACCTTACCCAAAATTAGGGCTTTTACATGGAAGACATGGAATGGAAGATGACGATGGCGGGACATTTGGACGTTTGGAAGCTTCTGGATGATTCGCACGATTTGGTGAACCGCCATGACAAGATTTAGGAGCTAATGTTCCTTCCACAGCGGCTTCTATTTTGAATAATATTTGTTCGCTCAGAAACAAATCGAAGGCTTATTTGGTCGCTCAATTGAAAGATCTAAAGGCTGAACTTGCTCTTCTTCGTGTTGCGAAAGTTTCTGGTGGTGCTCCGAACAAGCTTTCCAAGATGTAACGATCTCTTTATACCTATATGTATATGTTTAATCGTGTATTTTGTGCTTGTCGTTTGGTTCGATATTTAATTATTAAACTTATAGAAGATATACAATGCTTTTGTGTATATAAATTTGGTTCAATATTTAATTATTAAACTTATTACAGTTTTGAAGTTATTGTTTTTTGAATTATTCGTATTATCAGCTTATTGTTTGTTCTTACATATGATTAACAAAAAGCAACCCAGGAAACAACTGGGTTGCAGATCTGCAAAGGGATAGGGATAGGGGCGGTGAGTGTGGCCGGAGTGGTAGTGGCAGGATGAGGTGGTGGTGGCAAGATATGGTGGTTAGGGTTTTAAGGTTAGGGAATTGGAGAAGATGAAGTTTATATGTAATTTTTTTGGTTTTATTTATTAAACATTTAGATAAAAACATGAATTGACAAAAATATCCTTAAGTGAATAAACTTAACTGAAATTTTTAATCTGGTTAGTACTAAAGGACGTAAAATGTAACGGGTTTTGCAAATAAAGGACTGTGACTGTAATTATTGAAGTTAAAGGTTATCCGTTGTAATCCGATACAACATAAAGGACGAAAAGTGTAATTTATCCTTAATTGTAACTTTAATTGAATTAATGGTATTAGTATATATATTACTAAACGAATTGAAATGAATAATGATTTTAATATTATAATAATATATAATTTTTTAATACTTTTATTATTTTAATATTATAATAATAGTTATTTTCTTTACTTTTTAACTTTAATTCTTTTTTTAATATCAGGGGTTGTGATAAGCTTGATGTCAACCGGTATCGAACCAGTACTAGTATTGAAAATACCGGGACGGTCCTGGTCGGTATCAGTACATGAAGGTAAAAACTAGCACTAATACAGAAAAAGCCAAAAGTTGGTGCCGAATTGATATTGGAAATCTTTTGGTTCGGGAAATTCAGTTACCCGGTACCATTTGCTCATCCCTTATCACGGTTACCGTATGAACAACGGTATCGTACAACTTTTTTTCTTTTTTTAGTTTCTGAGGTAGGGATGAGCTCCGTGCCAACCGATACAGAATCGGTACTGATACCGAAAATACCGGTTACGGTACCGGTATATGAAGGTAAAAAACGGTAGTGAACCGGTACCAGGAACGCCAAAAGTCGGTACCGAATTGGTTCTGAAGATCTTTCGGTTCGGAAAATTTGGTACTGGTACCTAGAACAATTTGCTCATCTCTGACCATGGGTTTCATACGAACAACATCGTTACCATACAACTTTTTTTGTTGATTTTCTTTCAGTTGTCTTTTAGTGTTTTTTTCTACATTTTCTTTTTATTCTTGTCAGCAGTTCCGTTCGCAACACGCTCGTAGTAATTTCAAAACACATGTAAACACAGACTAAATAACAAAAGAAATTCGTCGCAACGCGCCGAACTTCTTTAAACCTAGTTTCAACAATTTTTGTTTCAACGTAGCTTCCAACAACCATTAATTGCCATTAGTATTAGTTTAATTTTCTAAATTGTAGGCTTTTCAAATTTGCACTTTTCTTATGTATAAATTTATGGTTTTGCTTGTTTTCTCTTAAAATCAAAAAACTTCAAATACAAACCATGAATGAGTAGAATTTAATAAAAACAAGCCTATATTTACTCAAAAGTGTATGAATATTTATGTAAAAATATGTATATTTTAGAGCATATCAGTGGTGATAGGTGGCAGTTGCACCGGCGGCGGTGGGTGGTAATAGCGGCGGAGGTGGGTGACGACGGAGTTGGGTGGCGGCAGTGATAACGGTGGCGGCGGCGGCGACGGTGGGTCGAAGCGGCAGCGGTGGACAGCAGTGGTGGGGGTGGGTGGCGACAGTGGTGGTTGACGACGATGGCGGAGGTGAGTGGCGGCGGTGACCGGAGGTGGCAATAGTGGGTGGCGGTGGTGAACGTGGGTAGTGGCAGCGACGGCGATAGCGGAGGTGGGTGGCGGCGGTAATCGGAGGTGTCAGTGGTGACAATAGGTGGCGGTGGTGGGGACGGGGGTGGGTGGTGGCAACGGCAGTGGGCGGGTGGGGGCAGTGGCGGTGGCGATGGTTGCGGTGGCAGTGGTGGTGTTATCGGTGGGTCGCGGGTGGCGGCGGTGGGAGGTGGTGGTGGTCGGAGCTGGCTGGCGGCGGTGGGTGGGTGACGACGGCAGACGACGGTGGTGGATGGCAGTGGTGATGGTGGGTGGTGGCAACAATGGTGGGTTGTGGTGTATTTAATGAAGGATGAAAAGTGTATGAAATGGAAAAAAAAACATGGGGGGTGGGGATGGAATGATTTTGAGGGAATGGAATGCATTTTGAAATTGGTGATTTCATTCCATCGACCAACCAAACACACTTTTTTTCATTCCCTCGTAATGGTCCATTTCATTCCACCCTCATTCCTGCATATCAAACGCTACCTAAATTATATATTCGAAGTATAAAATAATGATCACGTTCAAAGTAACTTGAACCATAATAGCAGGTAATAACTTTAAACTTATATGATACTTACCTTTTTTGTATTCATGTGACATAACGACGTACTATTTGGTGGTGTGTTGCGTGTTCTCAACAAAAGTAAAGTAAATTTTAATATTTACAAGTATATTATAGATGGTATTTAGGAGTAGAAAACTGATAAAAAATGTGATACGAGCTCTAGCAATCAATAAAATGAAAATAAAAATAGAAATAGAAAGTAAGATTCATTATCTTAACTTTGTTAGGCTAAAGGGTGTGGGGGCATGGTTGGGTCATCAATCATTATATAGGACCATTAATGAATTCCTACACCATCCCCTTGCCTCATCCACCATGGTTGGCATGGATTAAACCATGGCAACCAAGAGCCTCCACTCCTTTTTCACAAAAATAAATTAAAATAAGAGAATAGTGGTTTGGGTCATGACCGCACCCTTAGGATAGTGGTTTTGAATGAAAAATTAAAAGTGAGTGACATGGCGTTGATGTGGAGGGTCATGGAGACCATGAGGGTCATGACCACACCCTATATCCTTATTTTTTACAATCTTATAACTCATGAGTAAATTTATTCTACACAGTCTCCTAAAAAAGAAAATGGTACAAAGACATAATGGATCGCAAAATATAATATAATGTCCAACAAAATTAACACAATGTCGAAAAAAAATACACAGTGAGTCGCCAAAAAAACGACGCAAATATAGAAAAACATAATGATCTAAACAAAAATTTTAAAATCTACAAGCTAAGCATCCAAAATCGAAAAACCTAATATCTCATTTCGTAGAGTTTGATGAGGGGTGCAATGTCGTTTGAATGAATGAGTTCAATAGAAGTCTGTTTGATACACCTTCTACGACTTTATATTTTTCGCAGACTATGTATTTGATCATAACCCATAATTTATAACAGAAAATATTTATAACTTTTAGAGTTAACTTTCGTTTTACTCTCTGTGGTTTGGTCATTTTAACGGTTTTGCTCCAATAGTTTAAAAATAGTCATTTTCCTCCCTAATCTTTCGAGTTTGTCGCCAGTTTGCTCCCTGGCTCTAACTCAGTTAAAACGTACAATTAAAAGTAGGGGTACTTCGGTAGTTTACTCCCTGGCTCTAACTCAATTAAAACGTTTAGTTAAAAGTCGCGATAGTCGTGGTCGGCAGGTGGTAGTTGCAGGTGGTGGTGGATGGTGGTGGCCGGTAGAAAGAGTGGTTGGAAAGATGTGGGATCAGAAAATAATTACTTATATACATGTAAATAAACAAGTTATAGGTTTATTTAGGTGAAAAGACTTTCATGCCCTTCCTTTTATCTATAAAATTACCAAAATACCCTTCTAGTTAATGGATTTTTTGGATGGAGTCAGAGACGGGGAGCAAAATGACGATAAGTTAGAAAAATCAGGGAGGAAAATGGTTATTTTTAAACTATTTGGGGCAAAACCGTTAAAATGACCAAATCACAGGGAGCAAAATGGAAGTTAACTCTAACTTTTATGGTTTCACTTTTAAATCCATGGCTAATATTTTTACTCACCAAGTAAAATGCAATATAAATCAAAACCATAACGAACACTAGTGTATTTGCGAACTGCGCGAACTAATCCTAGCCATACACGCGTGTAAATCAATGGCTAGGATGATGAAATACAATAGTGTATTTTACGATTTGATAATGAAATCCTAGCCATATAAGTGTGTAAATCAATGGCCATGATTTGTTCACTCAGTTCGCAAATACACTAGTATTCACTCTAGAACCCAACCCTATTGATGTTTGCACAACATTTTATATTGTTAATTACATTTTTGATATTGTAATGAGAAATTATACATATGAATAGAAAGAGGCCATGAACAGTGTTTTTTATTTTTTTAATATTGCTTTTTTTTCTAGGTTTTTATAATTATATTGCTTTATTAGTTTAATTGATTTAAACACATATTTTTATATAACTTTTAAGATACGATCAAAGTACCAATTATCAAACAAAAAATCATAAAAATAATGTATACTGGTACCGATGTCGTTCAGTAGGGTATGGTAGCGATACGATATTGATTCATCAAAAGCAAAAACACTAAAAATAAATACTGATACTGATATAGATGTTATTCAATCGGCTTTGATTTAATTTGGTACGATAGCGACACAATATCCGTTTAAAAAATATATATCGTAATGTTGAAATAAAAAGAGGGGAACAATTGTTTTTGAGTTTTTTCAATATTGTTTTATCTAAGATTTTATTATTTTATTGGTTTATTACTATAATTGATTGAAGTATATTTTGTTCTCTCATATCACTTTTAAGATACGATCAAAGTACCCGTTATCAAATAGGAAATAATAAAACGGAATGTATAGATGATGTCCGGCACAATATGGTAGCGATACAGTATTAGTTTATTGAAAGCAAAAAAAACTAAAAATAAAAAATATTGGTACCGATACAAATGTTGTTCAATTGGTTTCGATTGGGCATGGTACTATAGCGGCAGAATATCCATTTTAAAAAAAAATTGTAATGTTGAAATAAAATTAACATAAAATGCAAGCGAACCGAATCGATATCAACTGAACAGCATATATAGCTGCCATATCAATATGTGTTTTTTTTTTGTTTTCGATCGATGTAGTGCTTTCTCTTTCAATTACTATATCGAGTGCAGGTACTGTAACGAACCAAATTAATACCAACTTAATCCCCGCCGCGAAGCGCGAGGGAATATCACTAGTTAGTATAAAAGGTAAACCGAAAACGATATATGTGGTTTTGAGTAGATCAATAGAGTGAAATTTTATTAGGGGTGTAAACGAGCTCGGCTCGTCATGTTTTTATGAAGCTCGAGCTCAGCTCGAGCTATTTTGAGAACAACCTCAAACAAGCTAAAAGCTCGACTCGAGCTCGCCTTATTATCGCTTAAACGAGACAAAGCTCGGCTCGCCAATGTTAACATCATTATTATTATATTATATATAAGAAAAAGTAAAATTTTGTTTGGGCTCGCCTAAACGAGCTTTGTATTTCAGGCTTGAGCTTCGGCTAGATAACTAAACGAGCTCTATTACAGGCTCGGCTTGTTTGAGTTTTTAACCGAACCGATAACAAGTAGCTCTTAAGCTTCTGGACTTGTTTACACCCCTAAATTTTATGATATGGAGTGTAATTTGCATGGTTTAAAGTGGTATAAATGATGTAATTCTCCTTGTAAATTGATAGTGGCTATTCAGTAGTAGTTTGCTAGTGTGGTCTATGTTTTAATATAATCCTTATGCCATTAAAAAAGAGTAAACTCAATAGTGTTTTAATATATTCATTATGTCAATAAATAGTGTTTTAATATATTTAATTATTCATTATGCCATTAAGGAGTAAACTCAATAGACTTGTCATTGACTCCATGGCCTCATTAATCATTATAGATCACATGCATATTAAATTTTCTAAAAAGTTCCCCGGAGTAAACTCAATAGACTTGCCATTGACTCCATGGCCTCATTAATCATTATACATAATACATCACATGCCTATTAAATTTCTTAGAAAGTTCCCCTTCCAATAAAGTCATCTATTATCATCTCATGCCCCGTCATGTGGCAATGGAGGTGGCGTGAGAGGCCGTGGAACATTGAAGAAGAGGGCGGGGTTTAGCACGTGAAGGGGGGAGGCGAGGTAGGAAACACGGCGTGAAGACTAAAGAGGGAAGTGGTGTGGGGCCATGTTATTCTCAACCAATCAAAATTTTTTGTTTGTTTTTTTATAACTTATTTGAAAAGTATATTATTTTATTGGTAGTGGACAATGAGGGTGAAATGATAGCAAGTGTTAGTAAAATAAAATAAAGAGGAAACTGCCATTTTGGTCCCTGTGGTTTGGTGATTTTTGCCACTTCAGTCCAAAACTCAAACTTTTTGCATCTGGGTCCCTGTGGTTTCAGTTTTATTGCCATTTTGGTCCAAAAATGAAATCAGGTCATATTTGTCTTATAAAATCCTGCTATTTTATCCTTTTCCGTAGGGGCAAAATGATCATTTCTTTTTTTATAAATAAATACCATATTTTATAAGACAAATATGACCTTATTGCCCTTGAGGAAAATGACAAAATTACAGGATATTATAAGACAAATATGACCTAATTTCATTTTTGGACCAAAATGGCAATAAAACTGAAACCACAGGGACCCAGATGCAAAAGGTTTGAGTTTTGGACTAAAGTGGCAAAAGTGACCAAACCTTAGGGACCAAAATGGCAGTTTACTCTAAAGTGAATGAAAGGGAGGTGGTGATGTGTCAATGAGGTGCCAGTTACTTTATGACGTGGCGGTGATGTAGAGTGAAAGAGCGTGAAACAATAGGAGATAGACTAAGATAAATTTCGGAATACTTTCACATGGTGCCCAAGTCATTATTTTGTTTTTATTATTATCAAGGATGGTTTAGTCATTTCACATTATATTAACAAAAAAAGCTAACAAGAGTAAGTGAAAATGACACAAAACATGCAAAATACCCAATTAATGGATGTTTAGTATAATTATTAGAGAGAATGAACATAATCGTTGATATATATATAGTTAAAGGACAAAAAAATGTAATTTACTCCTGTCTAAATTTTGAGATGAACTCGTAAACGTAATTTAAAAGTTATCCCATGTTAGTGATATACACAAGTATCAACTTTCACACACCAAGAGAGGATTATATTAAGTGAAATTTTACTAAACGACTTGTAACCTGGCTGTAATAATGCATGTAGTAAAGGTATTTCTCTGAAGGTGGTTGAGTGTTATACTTCATTGTATATATTCGTGTAGATTTAAAAGTAGGTTTAGAAGGCATGTGAGTTATTTGTCTTAAAAAACACACACTAAGTATTTGTGAGATTGCGGAACAAATCTGAACCGTTTGTTTTTTTTTTTTTTATCAAAGTTTTATATGTTTAGGTTTAGTGTAAATTACGCTTTTCGTTATGTGTTTTGGCCATATCACGACTTTAATCCAACGTTTCGTTTTCATACTTTTAGTACATATGGTATATGGGAAGCGATTAAATGAGAACTAAGATTTATTTTGAAAACTGCGAAAACCGAATAAATCACTAGTACATATAGCTTTAAGTGTAAAACGTAGTAGAGCTACTAGATAACCGCCCACCCTACTAACATTTTTCTTACCCGTTAAATCACTAATGCAAACTACGTACAAGTGGTTTATATGATTTTGACAATTCTCAACACAACTTTGGATCTTGAAAGAACACATTTCTAATCTATGCTATAATTTTTTTTGGCATTTCAGTATAGTTATCTAACACCATTTGTTATCCCGTGTTAACTTAAAGGGTATAACCCCCATTTTACATGTAAATGGCTAGTTTTGTAATTTGCTAAAATAAATATTTAATAAAAAGTAAAAGTTTACACCCAAACCCTTCACCGGGTCCCGGACCCTCCCTCCCTCCCTCCCTGTGATCTTGATCCCAACCCAACCCTAACCTAGCCCTAGAGACAAATCTTGAACGACCATCTTCTCCCGTTGAACCAAAGATTTTAGACCGTGAAAACAAAACCGCCCGAGCCCCTTTTAAATACTCGTAGAGCCAAACCCAATAACCAAGAAACAATTTAAAAATAAGAAACGATGGCCAAGAGGGGTACAACGGTTACTATTATTATTGCTCTAATTAATTTTTTTTTATTTTTGAATCGAATAAGCCGTCCTTCCTCGGTGCTTTCATGAGGTGGCAACAATTTGGCCTGATCTAGTGTCTGACGGTTTGGATCAAAACGCTATTCACACGAATAGGAACCGTATAATACTATTTGTTGGGTTAATGCAATTGGGCATTATTTGGCCATGGATATGTTATAAGTGTGCTAAATTGTTAGTAACCAAGGTGGTGTTCGGAATTACGACTAATTGCCCCTGTATAATACTATTTTTTTAAATTCAGCGTTTATTTTGTTCTACATTCAAATTTAATATCAGTGAATGAATTTCATGTGTATAAAACAAGTATAAACAGAATCAAGTTTTAAAGTTCCAATTGAAAGGTACTAAATAGTTCAAATCAGTTTATGGTGGTACAATGTACATGATCTACATCAATTCAGTTTATAGTGTTGGAAATTTATGTCCATTTTCGAATTTATTTCACAATTTAATAATTTGAGAAACAGTTCTATTGTAATAACTTTGTGAAACAAGAAGGATTATGTTATGTACCTTACACCCTTTCCAAAGTCTTTTAAGTTAAGTGTAGTCTTGATCACTTGGGTAACTTTGATGATAGTTGGTTGTGGAATTAAGGTGTAAAAAACGTAGTTTATAAAATTATTGTGTTACTAAAAATAAAACATACAAAAATAACCCGTTTCAACCCAAACTCATTTTGACCCGTCTTGTATCCTCATCTACAAATAATATACCCTTGTAGCTTCACATACGATAGTATGCATAAAGGGGGAGCAACAACCAACAAAAACGATACATTTCGAAGTTTAAGAGGGCATGTCAATTGATCTGTGTGGCATTCACGGTTGAATTTTGCATTGAGAAGCCAAATTGGTCTTAAACTAAACCTGCAAATTTGAATGTAACATTCCAGTGTATAAACTCATGATTCGTTTCAAACAGAATGGAGTGTCAGTAATATTCCTTCGCATATCCAATCTAAAAGGTCTATATTTCTGCCTAATGCCTAATACATCCTACATGTTAATTTAAGTAATTTCCAATCAATGTGATGATGCTGCCATGTCATCAACCTTTTCAGTTCTTAATTCACTAAGCATAAACATTAACATAGAAATGTATTTCGGTATGAATCGATTAGACATAATAAAACACGAAAGAATAATCACAACAGCTGCATATACCACCTATTAAAATAAAGTTGAAGACAAATTAAAGTTGAATAGGAGCATAATAAGTGAGATTGTTCATTGAGGCATTTCATCAAACATCTGGTTTGCATGAAACTACAAGAATTTGTTGAAAAGGACACTTGAAAGGGAGAAAAGAAACAATGGTATATGAAGATATCAAAAATCGAATATCTTTAAGTAGTTGCTAATCGCATCACATCTATACTTTCTATAAAAGGAGAAATCTCAATGACATAAGAAAAGCTGATGTGGCAGCCATAGAGACTGTCCAACAATGCTTTTCTTATGTCATTATTGCATCTGTATGATGGGTGGAAACCTTTCAAGTCCTACACATCCTTCCATGTTCACGTAAACAAGCCTTTTGTGATACCCAATTGATGGATGAATATTTTCTAAACTCCAACAACCCTTTAAAATCAATCTTTCAAGACATGGAAGGCCTTCAAAATTTGGAGTTGTGACTAGCTTCGCTGAACCACAGAGATCAAGAATTTTTAAATTTGGAAGACTCTGTTTCAAGAAACGTAGCAAAAGTCAAATAAATCCGTATACTTCTTGCCCATGAATCATTAGGCAGGAGCTCTTAATTTATACACAAATTTAAACTTGCATGTGATATAACATCTTAATATCTTATAATAACAACCTCTATAACATGCATACTCAATTCCAATTGCATAAAACATCATATCATTTTTACATCATATTATAATAACAACCTCTATAACATGCATAGTAAATTCCAATTTCTTAAAACATCATATCATTTTTACAGCATATTGTCTAAAAAAGTCTCCTGGATCCTAGCCCAAAAAACCACGGTCAGAATAGACAATTTAAAGTTGACTACTAAAAGAAATCGAAACAACGCTAATCTATCCTTCATCTACAGAGACGGTATGACATGTATTTCTCTTAATGAAATATGTAATATACACCTCTGTTTGTAGATGTGTCACAAACTCAAAAACCACTATCAAATAAACAACTAACTAAATGCAACTAACTCATTAGTAACTCTAATAACTAATTATGCTCTTTTTATGATCATTTTACAGTTGCATTGCAATGGTAATTTTTGGAACTGCAATATTTACCTACCTTACACCCTTCCCAGAGTTCTTTTTGCTTGCTTTCTATCAACACTAGACAACGAAGCTTGGTTGGCTGAAAATTTGATGGGAATGAAGATGCTGGATGCCCATTCCACAATATCCATGCTTGCTTGATTCCTCACGAATATTTTCAAAAAGACAAGAAGCTTCGAATTGGTGAGAAATTTCCAAATAGGCAGCAGATGCGAGAGTAGTCTTACCACCACCCCCAACTCCCCATATTCCAACCATGCGCACACCACCCGACCCAATTTCCAACATTAATTTCAGATCACGTAAGCGGGTCTCCATTCCAATCAGGTCTTTATAGTCGTCTGTAATTAGTGAAGACAACCTTCTAGAAATTGTACCAACAATTTCTTTAATGCATTTTGCTTCATGACTGCGCGATGGGTAGATAGAAAAAATTAGAATTTTGAACATGCTCCCACTCCCTTACTGAGGTGAGGGTCTCGTTAATTCAGAAAGTACTAGTAACCACTACCAGCTTCAGTCTTTCAATATTTGTATGTATTAAACAGCTCCCAATATTTATAATTAAACTCTTTTTAACACTTTGAGTCTTATAAACTATTTAACGGCTTAAATCTACTTACAAATATCAAAAACTAACCAATTACGATAGTAACTATTTTCTGGTAAACCTGGCTGCTCCCAACTTATTTGACCTGTTTTATTATTATTTATCAAATTTTGCCCATTTGACTTGTCAACGTTGAAAACAAAACTTAAATCGACTCATTGTAGAATGCAAACATCTTAAGCATAAAAAAGTTTAGAAAAGGAAAGAACATTACCCTGTTTTGAAAGTCATTGATAACCCATCCAGAAAGTTTGCCCGCTTTTTCCAGAGCTTTTCTCCATGATTCAACTTTGTGCTTATTATCCCCCACCGCATGTTTGTCAAACGCTTCTCCATATTTCCTCGTAAGTTTTCTCACATCAGAGGGATCTACGTGATAAAATATGGGCATCACTATTTGCCCTCTCGTGTCCATGCACTCTATAATATGTGCAAGCTCGTCCAAGCACCAAGATGAATCTGCATAGTTTTTAGAGAATACAACAACGGTAATCCATGATTCTTGGATAGCCTTCAAGAGGGCTGGACCGATTGACTCACCTCGAGCAAGTGTTTCGTCATCCTTGTACGTGTGGATCCCTTGTTGTTCAAAAGCCATGTAGAGATGATCCACAAAGCTCTTGCGGGTGTCTTCGCCTCTAAAACTAAAAAATACGTCATAATTCCATGATTGAGACATAGAGGCATGAATTGAGTGAGAAGAGGATGACGATGATGCCATTGATCTGTGGATCAAATTTGTTTGGAATTAGTATGAATTATGAAAGCAAGCAGTGTAAATCAGATCCAAAAAGAAATGTGGTTTTGAGTAGCTGAGATATATTAAATATATGAGAAACCAGGCATTAGCAGGAAACTTCATAGTACTTACAATAATGTATATATTACTAGTAAAAATTAAAGGATTAAGACAACATGAAGATTAAAATATTATTAGTTCTTATTTATATATTATTGTTCACCCAGAGGGGTGACGCCCCCATCACACTGAATTATTGTCCACCAACTATTTTATCATATGCATGATAAATAAAATAGACTGGAACCTTTCATATATTTATATATTATTGCATTCCTTTATCTTTCTTTGTATTTTGTATCATATATTTTGTTCTTATTAATTATATATTTTTTTATTTTAATGAGCAAAAATAATTTCTTTTTACCTGATGCTGATACTAAGAAGATTTACAATTACATTTTGCATTGAGGAGGTGAATTGGTCTAAAACTAAACCTGCAAATTTGAATGTAACATTCCAAAGTATAAACTCACGACTAATTTAAACCATATGTGCCCAGTATTAGTATCGTTTATTCAAATTTGAACGAACTCTTGATTTCTAAGTTTCCTGGGTATAGTTATGACCACCCAAGTGATGTGTGTGCATGTGACTTGGTAAACAAAACAAAATGGAAGGTCTGTGACAAGGCAGACAAGCATAGACAGTTTTGGCTTGTCAAGTTGACGGGTCAGTTTATTGTGTTGTTTGTTAATCAGATAATTTCCGTACACAACTTTCATCTATTTCGGGTTTACCATTCTTCTGATTAAATTTGGCGATTGATTGACATGCATGATTTTACGATTTAGCACAAAATAATCATCAAACACGTAAAGATTAGAAGAAGATACGTCGTTCATTTTGTAATGTTTCTTCAAGTGAATGACGATCAAAGCCGTGATCTCGGCTTCTTCTCATACCCAGCAACCTAGAATCATATGAAATGAAATGTAAAGGATGTGATTATTAATAAAATATCATCTTTGCACAATACTGAATCAATGTTTTGGCATGAAGGAGATCAAGAGAGACCTCTGCACCAATTTTAAGGAACAAAAAAAGTAAACTGCAGGTGTGTGTGTGTTGGTGATCCAGAAACCTCATCAACCTTGCCACCATACCATAATTAGTTATTAATCTCAACTGCTCTGAGTAAAAACTTATCACAGTTTGCATGATTAGACATACTTTGTTCATTGAGGCATTTCATCAAACAGTTGGTATGCATGAAACTGCAAAACTCGACTGATCACTATATACAAATAGATTAAGACGGCGTGTTGTACACTTAATACAAATTAAGCAAGCTGAGAGAGAAAAGAAACACATACCAATGTAGACAGCTCCAAACCTCATACAAAATACAAAGAAAGACTAGTGTTTGGGCCCCTGAAGATATTGACCTTAATGTACGTCCAACTAGTCAACCTGTTGACTTTCTATCAGCTTTTTTGGAATGTTCACAAGCGTCATCTAGGGCAACCCAGGCAACTCAAGGAGGAGCGGTTAGGGAAGGGAGACTGAGACATCGACGTGTCCCTTTTGCTAATCGCAATTCTGAGGTACAGATCCCTTCAGAATTTCCTGTGCAATGCGATAATGGAAAAATTACACGTTTTGTCATTTATTCCATTAGTTAGCAAGATGCGATATTGACCTTAATGTCTTCTGTAATTAGGTTGCCAATTTCATTTAGAAACAGCGTTTCAGCAGTCGTTATATAGTAGAGATTGTTTAATTTGATTGATGTCCAGTGATTAGGTTTTCGATTTCCTTTACAACAATGTTTCATTAGTCGTTATTTTATACAGATCGCTTAATTTAATTGATGTTTAGTGATTTGGTTTCGGATCATAATTGTTCTTGATAGAGGTGGGTTACGGTTGGGATAGATAGAGAGAGAATGGTGGCGATGGGGTGGATCATGGATGGTGGTGATGGTGGACGATCAGATTTAATTTATTTAAGGAAAAATTACAAGTTTTGTCCTTTATCTTTATATCACTTTTCAGGCGGTGTCTTTTTTAACGAATGTTAACAAGCGATGTCCTTTACTATGTATTTTGTTGCAAGTTTAGTCCTTTACACCCAACCAAGTTAAAAAAACCCTGTTAATTGTTGGGTGTAAAGGACTAAACTTGCAACAAAATACCTAGGTAAAGGACTAAACTTGCAACAAAATACCTAGTAAAGGACACTGCCTGTCAACAATTAACAGGGTTTTTTAACTGGGTTGGGTGTAAAGGACTAAACTTGCAACAAAATACATAGTAAAGGACACCGCCTGTCAACATTCGTTAAAAAGGACACCACCTGAAAAGTGGTATAAAGATAAAGGACAAAACTTGTAATTTTTCCTTTATTTAAAATAGTTGAGTATTTAAGTTATTTACAGATTTAGTCCTTTCAGAGGAAATGACAAAAATGCCCTCATATGCAAGTCACATGATCAAATTTAACAAAAAAAATCTAACTAGGTTTGGGCTAAAGGATAAGACTTGCAAAGATTTTACCTATAAAGGGCAAAACTTTTCAAAATTCGTTGAAAATGACACCGCTTGAAAAAGGGTATCAAGATAAAGAACAAAACATGTAATTTTTCCTAAAATAATTGTTTATTTCTACCCATAAACTTTTTAAATTTAAGAGTAAATTGCGTGTATGGTCCCTTTGGTTAATTAAAATTTAGTGCCTAATTTTTCAAAAGTGCATGGATGATCCTCGTCGTTTGTACCTTATAACACATTTAGTCCTCTACTTTCGCCAAAATTACATGGATGGTCCATATAGTTTGCACTTTGTAACACATTTAGTCACTTAAAGTTGGGGACTAAATGTCACGACCCCAGCCCCGGTTTGACCCGGTCAGGAGCCGCGGGACAGGAACCCGTGGTATCTATGATGCGACAGCGGAAGATTTTACAGGATCTTTTTAAAACTCAAAAATGCCCAAATATTTTATTTTATCATTCGGGATAAACCCCGTTATTTTACAATAGAGGAATTTCACAAGTAAATTCCCTGATTTATTAAAACATGTTTATTCATTTTAACTGAGCCACCTCTTCAAGCTTGTTAGTGCTTTGTAGCACGTTTTCCTTGATTTACAGCAGGTCGCCTGAAACATGTTTTAAAAATATTTTATCAGCGGGGAAATGCTGGCGAGTTATTCAAATATGTAAACCGACACATTAGTTATCAATTACAGCATAAGAGCGATTACAATGGATTCTATCTTATTTTTATCTGGCGTCGTGTCACCTGGTGACGATGGTCATACCACTATTGGGTCTTTCCCCAAGTAGTGACGTTTATCACTGTTAGGATTTATTAGCCTAACCGTGAGAAATTAGTAATGTGCACAATACCCCACTAGCCAGTGATCAAGATAACCACGACTTAATCCCTGTATTATAACATTTGAAAACAAATTGAGGTATTGTAAAATACTTTTGATAAAAGAGAATGACTCACATTGCATATTTATACGGGCAGAGTTTAGCCTACTGATTAGCCTTGTAACCTAATTTAAATAACATGCACACGAACTAGGTCAGTAACTAATACAGCATTTACGATAACTCACGAGATTAAACCCTCACAACGAATGACAAAGTGCGATGCTTAAACATCCATCGAATTCACGACGAATGACAAAGCATAACCCTAATGTGGGCAGCACTTAAACATCCATTGGATAGTTTCAATCGATCGGACATTGAATCGTAGCAGCGATCGAGTTAATACCCGGTATCGTAGCAGCTCCTCGCTAATAGAAATTGTGATTCCTAACAGGATAACTTCGTTTTTGTGTTTGATTTTCGACACCAGAGAACAGGCCATGCGATAAGCTATTTATAGGTGAAAATTGAGTCTATCGCGGCCCGCGTGAACCTCCGGCCAACCTTTACGCGGCCCGCCTGAAGACCATAATTCTTGATTTTCTTGATTTTTGATGCACGGTATGGTTTCAGGGGTCCGGGTTTTTACTTGTGGGTTAGTTTTAGGACATTTTTGAGAGTCCTTACATCCTCCCCACCTTATTTAAAATCTCGTCCTCGAGATTTATTGGAATAAGTGAGGATACTTTCGCTTCATTTCCAATTCCAGCTCCCAAGTGTACTCGGGTCCTCTTTTTGAATTCCACTTGACTTTGACAAGTACTAACCGTTTGCGTTTGAGAAACTTAACCTTTCTGTATTCTATTTGAAGTGGTTTCTCCACAAACTTCAACTTTTCGTTTACCTCTACATCTTGAAGAGGAACTACCAGTGATTCGTTAGATAGACATTTCTTGAGATTGGATACATGAAATATGTCATGTACTCCAGCTAACTCTTCTGGTAGTTGTAAGCGATAGGCGACTGGTCCTATACGTTGGATTACTGGAAATGGTCCTACGTATCTTGGACTTAGCTTTCCTTTCTTACCGAACCGAACTACTCCTTTCCAAGGAGAAACTTTTAAAAGTACTTTGTCTCCAACTTGAAACTCGAATGGCTTACGCCTATTGTCTGCATAACTTTTCTGGCGATCTCGAGCCGTTTTTAGTCTTTCCTTGATTTGAGTGATCTTGTCGGTAGTCTCTTGCACAATTTCAGGTCCTGATAATTGACTTTCTCCTATCTCTGCCCAACAGACTGGAGTTCTACACTTTCGTCGGTATAGTGCTTCGAATTGGGCAGCTTCAATGCTTGAATGATAACTATTGTTATAGGAGAATTCAATTAAGGGTAAATGGTTATCCCAGTTTCCACCAAAATCGATCACACATGCCCTAAGCATGTCTTCCAAGGTTTGTATTGTCCTTTCACTTTTTCCATCTGTTTGAGGATGGTATGCAGTACTAAATTTTAGTCGGGTTCCCATTGCTTCTTGGAAACTTGTCCAAAAGTGAGAAGTTAAACGACTATCCCTATCCGATACAATGGAGAGTGGGACTCCATGTAAGGATACTACTTCATCTACATACAACTTTGCTAACCTTTCCATGCTAAAGGTTTCTTTCATAGGTAGAAAATGAGCTGATTTGGTTAATCGATCCACAATTACCCAAATCGCATCATTACCTTTTCTGGTTTTGGGTAACTTAGTAACAAAATCCATTGTTATGAGTTCCCATTTCCATACAGGCATTTCTAATTGTTGTAGTAGACCTGAGGGTTTCTGGTGTTCTGCCTTAACTTGTGAGCAAGTTTGACACTTGGAAACATATCTAGCTATGTCCTTTTTCATTCCTATCCACCAGAAATTATTCCTTAAATCTTGGTATATCTTATTGTTACCAGGATGCATGGTATACCTAGATTTATGAGCTTCTTCTAAAATCTTATTTCTTAATTCTCCTTGCTCAGGTACCCAAATCCTTTTCTTATGGAATCTCCAAATTCCATCATTTCCTTGCTCTAATTCTTTTATCCGTCCTTTCATTCCTTCAGCAACATCCTGGATTGCTGTTTCCTGAACATCCTTTAATTGTTCCATTAAATCTAATTTTAGATTTAATCTAAGAGCACGAACTCGTCGTTGTTTCTCATGATACTTTCGACTTAAAGCATCAGCAACTATGTTTGCTTTTCCTTCGTGATATTGAATATCACAGTCGTAGTCACTTAGGATTTCCATCCATCTCCTCTGCCTCATATTCAATTCTTTTTGCCCAAATATATATCTTAAACTTTTATGATCTGTATAGACAGTAAACTTACTTCCATACAGATAATGTCTCCAAATCTTAAGGGCAAAAATTATGGCGCCTAATTCTAAATCATGAGTCGTATAGTTTTCTTCGTGCTTTTTCAATTGCCTTGATGCATACGCAATTACCTTTTTGCGTTGCATTAGCACACATCCTAATCCTAGTTTTGAAGCATCACAATATACTTCAAAATCTTCTGTTCCTTCAGGTAAAGCTAGAATTGGAGCATTTGTTAATTTCTGTTTTAAAATCTTAAAGGCTTCTTCTTGTTTAGGTCCCCATTCAAACTTAACTGCTTTACAGGTTAGCTTAGTTAATGGTACAACTATCTTGGAAATTTTTTTAATAAACCGTCTATAATACCCTGCTAACCCTATAAAACTTCTAATTTCCATAGCTGACTGCGGAACCTTCCATTTGGTGATTGCTTCTATCTTTGCAGGATCTACGTGAATGCCTTCGTGATTCACCATGTGTCCTAAAAAATGCACTTTCTGTAGCCAAAATTCACACTTCGAGAATTTGGCGTAAAGCTTTTCCTTTCTTAACAGAGTTAAGAGTGTATGCAAATGCTGACAATGCTCGTCTTGACTTTTGGAATAAATAAGTATATCGTCTATAAAGACAATTACGAATTTATCCAAGTACGGTTTACAGATTCTATTCATCATGTCCATAAATGCTGCAGGAGCATTTGTTAGCCCAAATGGCATGACTGTAAACACGTAATGACCATACCTAGTCCTGAAAGCAGTTTTAGGTATGTCTTCTTCCTGTACCTTCAATTGATGATATCTGGAGCGTAAATCTATCTTAGAGAAGTATCTAGCTCCCTGAAGTTGATCAAAAAGATCATCAATCCTAGGTAATGGGTATCGATTCTTAATTGTAATTTTATTCAATTCTCTATAATCGATACACATTCTCATCGAACCATCTTTCTTCTTCACAAACAACACTGGATCTCCCCACGGGGATGAACTAGGTTGTATGAATCCTTTACTTAGTAATTCATCTAATTGCCTTTTCAGTTCTAACATTTCGGTGGGTGCTAACCGATAGGGTGCCTTGGCTATCGGTGTAGTTCCAGGAATTAGATGAATTCTAAATTCGACTTCCCTATTAGGTGGTAATCCAGGTAGTTCTTCTGGGAATACCTCTGGATATTCCGATACTACTGGAATTTCCTTAAGTTCCTTACCATTAGTGTTAATGATTACTGAAATCATATACACTACTTTTTGTTTTCTTGAGTAACTGGCCAACTTCATTACTGAAATGAATTTCATTGGCTTACTTGGCTTATCTCCTGTAATCACCACTAATTCTCCTGTGGGTGTATGAATTTTGATGGAATTCTTATCACAAAGAATTCGAGCATGGTTGGCTACTAACCAATTCATTCCTAACACCACATCAAATCCTGCTAAATTCATAGGTAATAGGTTTGCAAAGAATTTATGACCTAAGAGTTCTATCTTCACTTCTCGCACAACCTTATCTATTTTAATAGAATTTCCATCTGCCGTTTCTACTGTAAAAATCTGTCTAAGGTTGGTTAAGGGTAAATTAAGTGCTTGGCAGAATGAAGTATTTATAAAACTTTGGTTTGCACCAGAGTCAAATAATACTTTTGCATAAACGCCGTGAACTAGGAACGTACCAGCTATCACATCTGGGATCAGCTCTGCTTCCTGAGTAGTCAGTTGGAAGGCTCTTACGTTCTTCTTGGTAGTTCCTTCTGCAGGCTTGGTTTTGTTATCAGCTGGTTTGACCAGTTTTGGGTAGTCTGGCCTCAAGTGTCCAGCTTCTCCACAGTTATAGCAAACTGTGGATTTCTTCTTTCTGCAGTCTTCTTCTTGGTGCCCCGGAATTTTGCAAAAATTGCAATATCCCTTGCATCTTCCAAAATGCTTTCTTTTGCAGGTATTGCAAAATGGAACAGTGGAAGATTGCCCAGTTCCCCTTCTCTTGAAATTACTACGGTTACCCACACGGAATCCCTGGGTAATCTTTTGGGCCACTTCCTTTTTCCGGGTTTCTTCTCTTGGGCGTACTAGTTCGTCAGTCAGAGTGTTAGCTAATTCTACCGCATCATCGATCGTGCGGGGTCTTGCAGCTTTGATAATATTACAGATCTCTCCAATTAAGCCCCAAATGTAGTGAGAAATAAGCACCGGTTCTGGCGAAGCCAGGGTTGGTACCACTCTTGTGTACTCAAAGAATGTCGAAGTATACTCTCGACAATCAACGCCTACCATCTGATGATTTAGGAACTTATTGGTCATCTGTTCCTTTTCGTACTCGGGACAGAATTTTCTTTTTACAAGACTTTTAAATTCTTCCCAATTCATGGCATAGGCCACTCTCCTTCCTTTGGCTTGAAGTACCGTGTTCCACCATTCTAGCGCCCCTTCTTTAAAAAGATGCGACGCGCACATAACCTTGTCGTCCTCGGCACATTTACTTATCATAATTATTGCCTCGGTTTTCTCTAACCAACGCAGTGCAGCAGTTGCCCCTTCGTTACCTGCAAACTCAGCCGGTTTACAGGCAAGAAATTCCTTATAAGTGCAACTGTAACACCCATCTTAATTACTACTTGAATTTAATAATAATTCTTAAGGTTTTATATAAAAGATGTCTAGGTTAAAACATAAGTTCCAAAAATAAAGTTCTAAGGTAACAAACATTAGTCAACTACTGATTAATTTAAACATTCAAAGTTGTTTAGCAAACTGATTACATCATAACATTGTCTAAACAGAATTAATTAATGCGGAAGCTTCAAAAGTTTGTGTTCGGTTCTTCAAAAGGCTTGCTTGACCGCCATCCGTAATCCTTGAATATCTAGAAACTGAAATGTTTACATTAAACATTAGTATTAGAGTACTTAGAAATATTACATAATCGAAACTACGCTAAAAAACGAATTCGATTAACGAGGATATACAAAATTTGACACATGTTACAGGACTCTACCGTAACTTACGGTAGACATCGTAAGTTATGGTGGATCCTGAGAAATATTGGTCTACCGTAATTCAGTAGAATCCTACCGTAACCTTTTTGGCCTCTACCGTAAATTACGGTGCTACCGTAATTTACAGTAATCCCTGAAAGGTTATGTTTTGTCTTCTTATTTATTTCAGCCAAACCCAACTTCTTAGACCTTTCATTCTAACAAACCAACATACTAAATTCTTGTATTTTGATATGTCAATTATTAATTGATAACAAAAGACCAATCAATCATATTACGAAGCAATATCCATGCTTTAATTGATTATTCGACCCGTTTGGCTCATCTTCGGAATCCTCCAATATGATGACTACCAATGAGATCTTATCAATCCTTGAACTATTATTCAATTTAGCGAACATCATCGCTTTTAAAATTTACACAACTACTATTCAACAATAAGACTATACATAACTTAACAAAATTTCACTTAACTTAACGGGTCAAGTTACATACCTTCAAAGTAAGCCTTTCAAACGTGATTCGCCACCTGCTTGTCCGCTTGACGCTCCCGCGTCCTTTCCTATAGAGTTCATTTATAACAAGTTTAGAACTCCCTTTAAACCATATTTCGCGTAATACACCAAAACATCATAATTATGCGTTTCAACTTTGAGTTTAAGTTTTAAGTCTTCTTTGAGGCATTTTCACAAACACTTTAAGGGCAGATTTTTACATGATTATATAGCAAGTCCCTAGCTTATCATTTAGCCCGAATTTCACATTGATTAACTCATTTTATATAATTGTTAGCTTCTAAAATTCTAAAGTCACTTCAAAATCGTCAAATTACACTAGAACAACACCCAATTTCCTAGTGTTTATCAAATTACACATAACCCACTAATCACCTACAATGGTGTTCATATATTTCACTAAAAATTCACATGATTTCAACTTGTATTTGTCTAGGGTTTGTCCCTAGACACTATATTGTTCCTAATCCATCTTAAAACAAACATGCAACCATAAATTTCAGATTTCCCGAATTTATGAGAATTTCAAGTTGGGGAATTTTCATCAAATTTTACATACATGATAATCCCCTTGCAATGAGGATCACTAATCTATGCTCGGATTTCGTTTTGGATCAGATTTGGGCCTTCAATTCATGAGTTTTGTGGATGTTAGGGTTCTTGGAGAGCTCTGGTCGCCCCCCCCTGTTGTCTGGTTCGACCTCAACACACAAAAGTGTGTTTGAGTTTTTATTTTATTTGTTTTATCAATATTAGTTTCAATTTAAGCACATTTGGTCCCTTGCCTTTTGTTTTTATTTTATTTTAAGCCTTAACTACTCATGTGTCTTTAACTAACTAGGCTAGTGTCATTCCTAGTTAGTTTATCTTACTAATTTATTTGCAAACTAATTGCAATTTAAGAAATTTGTATTTTCGGGATGTTACAAGTCCACCCCCCTTAAAAAGAGTTTCGTCCCCGAAACCAAGTACGTACCAAATAATGTAGGGTAGAGACGTCGCATCTCCTCTTCGGACTCCCACGTAGTGTCCGAGCCTTTCCTATGCTCCCACTTGATCTTGACTTGATCGATTTGTTTGTTTCGTAAGTGCTTGACCTTTCGATCTAAAATTTCCACTAGTCTCACCGCATAATTCAGGCTATTATCCACTTCGATATCATCATAGTGGATACGAGCAGTTTCGTCTGCTAAACATTTTCGGAGATGTGACACGTGGAATGTGCTATGAATCCCACTCAACTCCTCGGGTAGTTCAAGACGATATGCTACTTTACCAACCCGTTCGGTGATTCTGAATGGCCCAATAAATCTTGGGCTCAACTTTCCTCTTTTTCTGAACCGTATTATTTCTTTCCACGGCGATACTTTCAGCATTACTTTATCGCCCACTTGAAATTCAATCGGCCTCTTTCGTTTATCCGCGTACGACTTTTGTCGATCCTGAGCCGCTTTTAGGTGAGTTCGGACCATGTCGATATTCTCATTCGTAGTTCGGATTATATCAGTAGGTGCTAGTCCTCGTGGACCCACTTCTCCCCAACATACCGGGGTTCGACACTTTCTACCATATAACATTTCATACGTGGCCATCCTAATGCTCGCGTGATAGCTATTGTTATATGAAAATTCGACCAAGGGTAGATAGACATCCCAACTACCCCCGAAGTCAATAATGCAAGCCCGTAGCATATCTTCCAACGTTTGTATTGTTCTTTCACTCTGCCCATCCATTTGTGGATGGTAAGTGGTGCTAATGAACAGTTTAGTTCCCATTTGTTCTTGGAATTCATGCAAAAAATTCGAAGTAAACCGAGTATCTCTGTCTGACACAATGGATATCGGTACCCCATGACGTGCTATGATTTCATTGGTGTATGTTGGAACTTTTGAGATCGTTCATACTTGTACTGGATTAGTTTAATAGTCATCTTGTAGCCAATTTACTAGTATGGGGGCTTATTTTGTAATTTCATGAAAATAGAAATCCTGACTTAGTGTAGTTAAGATTCCAGCAAATTTATAAATTTGCTGGGAAGTCAGGAACACTATATATAGCCCTTGTATTGTAACCACTTCAAGCTTTTGGCTCTCTTAATGAATATTGGTGTTGTTTACATTCAATCATTGTTCTTGTGCTCCAATCTGATATCCAAGGTGCTTTATTGATTTACACTATTGTTTGGATTCAATACAACACTTGTTGTATTCATTAATCCACTAGCTTCACCTTCATCTTTGATTATTCTTAACCTTTTCATAGTTCAAACACTTAATCAATAGGTGTTCTGGGCTAAAACAACCAACCACTGTGATCCGGACTGATATTGGGATCTACAATTTGGTATCAGAGCCTTAGTGCTCTTGGTTGTTGTGTTCTTGTTGAGATTTTTCATAGTTTTGAAGGTTTTTCAAAAGTTTCAAGGTTTTCAAATTTTTGGACTTAAAATGGATTGATTTGGTGTGTTTAATCGAGAGGTTGTTGTTAATATATGATTAGGGAGTCATTTTGGACATTTTGAAGAATTAAAACATGTTTTTTGAGCTGTTTTTGAGTGATTAGAGGGTTTTAGTTCGTGTTAAACCCTCTGTCCAGCGAAATTAATATGAATACAGTGAACAATATTTGAAGATAGCGAAATTAAATTTTGAATGTAGCGAAAATATTGTTGAACATAGCGAAATAGCGAAATCTTTACGAAGCTCATCGCATGATCATTAATTTCGACGATCATCATTCGAGCGAAATTATTGACTATCGGCGAAATAGTGTCAAGTGACCCTGTAGCGAAATTATCGAAGGCGACTTCGAGAACTGTGATATTGAACCACAGCGTTCTTATCACGGTAATCGGCGAAATTAGTCAAACTAACGTTTGTGTTGCTTGTATCAGCGGAATTAGCTTGTTCGCTCGTCCAGGACATCATCGTGTACCAGCGAAGATAGGAGATCGGTGAAGATTTTCAGCGAAATTGTTCGTGCTTCTCAAATCATCGGCGAAATTAATACTGTTACCGGCCTCTAGTGATCTGTCAGCGAATTTAGCCTCTGATCAGCTCTCTTTTGTCAAAATCAACCCAAGATGTCGTTGAATCAGCTAAGTCCAATTGCTCAAGCGGAACTTGAGACCGGAACCACTACTAGGCCACCAAAGTTGAAAGGAGCTGAAGACTTCAGTACTTGGAAGACTCGTATCCAGTCGTTCTTCGAATACACAGACTACAATCTGTGGCTCTCAGTCACCGCTGGACCCCACATTCCAAAGGTGGTTCGAAACGATGCGGTTGTTCCTGACAATGACCCCACAACCTTCACTGACGAAGACAAGGCCCTAGTCCAACGTGATCGTCGTGCACATGCCGCATTAACCATGGCTTTGTCAACTAATGACTGCAACATGTTTGAAGAACACCGAACTGCAAATGCACTCTGGAATGCATTGATTGAGTATTATGAGGGAAATGAAGAGCTAATTGAAAGTAAAAGAGACATGATGCAGAAGCAATACGACATGTTCTGTGGAGTTCGTGGAGAAAGTCTGTCCGACCACATCAGTCGCTTTCTGAATATGATGACCAAAATGAAGAAGGCAGGAAATCCTGTCACAAACCGTGCTGCCATCAAGAAGCTGCTGGATTCACTCCCTAAGGAATGGAGTTTGCAATGCATGATGATCAAGAACGACTTCCTCAATAATCCAAGTCCGGTCACTCTGTCCGACTTAATCAACACTCTAAGAGCCTTCGAAATGGATGTCAACAAACGAGAAATGAACACTGCTGGCTACACCCCAAAGCCTACTCAAACCCCTGCTGGATTGAAGAATGTGGCATTTCTTGCTTCAGGAATCGGCAGTCAACAAGCTTCCGACATGATCTACTTTAACACTTCCGCAAGCGCATCAAAAGCACCACAACCTAGTGAGAAGACTGTAACTGTTGGTGATACACAAGCGTTGAAAGTGTCTACTGAAAACGTGGCACTTTTCAACATGTTTCTGAGTAGCTATGAAGCTTTAATGTCAGGAGAGCTCAAGAAGGAAATGTTCACTGCTGAAGACATGTATCAGGTCGATCCAGATGACATGGAGGAAATGGATCTGAAATGGCAGATGGCCATGATCACCTTAAGGTTAAAGAAATTTCAGGACAAGACCGGGAAAAGCTTGGGTCTTGGAAAGGCTGGTTTTGACAAATCCAAGCTGAGATGTTACAACTGCAAGAATCTGGGCCACTTTAAGCGTGATTGCCCCTTGTTGAAAGAAGGAAACATTGAAGCCACTCCTACTGTAAAACAAATCACTATCGAAGAAAACAAGAGCAACGCATCTCCTAGCACACCAAAAGCCTTAGTCGTTGAAGATTATGATTGGAGTGAAGAAATTGTTGAAGCAAAGGAACAAGTCAACAAAGCTCTTATGGAAAAGATATCAAGCGGGTCCTCTTCAAAGCAGTTTGAGAAGCCAACAGCTGGAATTCCAAAAGGTGACAACATCGCTAACAAGGGTTTGAAAAGTATTCTCACCTCTACGGAGCCTGAGAAAGAAAAGAAGTCTGAAGAAGCTAAGGAGCAGATTCCTAAGGATGCATCTGAACAGAAGAAAGACAAAGAGAAAGCCTCAGCCGCAGCAATGAAAACAGAATCTTCCAAAGAAAAGGCTGACAAAGACTTGGTAAATAGTATTCCACATAACTTTAAAGTAAAGTTATGCTCACCAACATGCGTTGATGTCGTGGCACATTACAAGTCTCTTAATCTAGAATTTGAGAGACAAAAGGACAAAGCCTTAAAAATGAATAACGAACTTAAATTGAACGAGGCCGTATATCAGAGAAACTTGAATTCAACTTTAGCTGAAATGCAAACTCTAAAAGAATTTGTGATTAGAAAAGATTTTATCATTAACGATCTCACTGATAGACTAGAAAAGGCTTTGAACGAAAAGAATAAATTGCAAATTATCATCGATAAATGGAATGTCAGTCAAAAGGCCTTTACTGACATCAAAAACTGCCAACGACCAACGTATGGGATCGGGTACAAGGATAGGCAAGGAAATGAAAGAAAACTTTGTCTTCCTCCACATAGCAAAAACTATGTGCCTATACCAACTCCTCATCCCGAAAATGATCTCATTGATGAAAAGGCCTCTGTAGAACAAAACAATTCTTGTGAAAACGAAACAACCGCTAACTTTTTTAAAAGTAATGCAGATCCAATTATGTGTAAAGAAGATGTGTGCGATGAGGATGGAGACTGCGGCGGTTCAAAAATAGGAATAGGTTATTCAGGCGACAGTTATTCCACTGTTAACTGGTTCGCCTGGAACTGTTCTAAGGAAAACAATATTCGGGATGAATGTAATAATTTAATTAGGATGAATGACTATAATGGCCGCGTGCCTAAATTTAAATCTTCTGATAACTGTAAGGGCCATGTGCCTACATTCGAGACCCGTGATCGTGAACATGCTATGTTTGAATGTCATGATTTAAATTCTGCTTTTTGTGATGATAAAGTTGTTTGTGAATCTCCTGTATTTGTGCCAAAATTGAAAAAGAATAGCTTTGGAAAATTCCTCACCGAGGGAATTCCAGAATTTATTCCATCTCGAACAGGTATGACAGATTCTGAAAAGAAAGTCACTGAAGATCAATGCAATGAAGACTCAAGCATTGCTGTGTCAGAAGATGAAAAGGAGAATTCAAGTCCTGAGGATGAGCAAAAATCAAAAGAAGCTCGAACAACAGATAGCGAGAGCACAGAATTCTCAAATGAATAAACCTTAAAAACCTCAAGTGAAGATCAAACAACAAATGATGAAAGCTCTGAAAGTTCAAGTGTTGAAACAATTGAAGACCAAGATTCAGAAAGTTCACGCGAAGATCAAAACAGCAATGATTCAAGCTACGAAGCAAGTGAAGAGCAAGACTCAAGTGAATACCAAATGTCTGAAAGTTCATCTGATTCCGACAATGATGAAGAATGTTCAGAAGATGAAAGCAGAGTTGACAAGAAAATGAAGAAAGCAGAAAGCTTAAGACGCTCATCACATACATCATCTTCTAACACCAAAAGACCCAGACGTAAAAGATGTTTTCGCTGTGGTCATTTAGGACATACAGCGAAACATTGTAAAAACAAGAACTTTTCTAAACCAGAATATGATTTTGTTAAGAATTTCACAGATCAACTAGATTATCTCAAGAAGTCTGTTAAAAATCTGGTTAATTCAACAGCTTATTTTTGGAAGCAAAAAGAGGACATCGTGGCTCAAAACCACGATAGATTCAAAATGAAGCAAGTCTGGGTTCCCAAATCAATCTAATTTGTATATATTTTTGTATTTCAGAATAAACTCCAAAAATGGCTTCGAATGCTCATGGAGTATATCTGGCATGTTGACAGCGGATGTTCAAGACACATGACAGGCTTGAAAGAGCTTTTGAAGAACTTTCGTTTTATTGATGGTGATTTCTTGTCATTTGCTGGAGACGAGAAGGGAGGGAAGATCGTTGGAATAGGAGATGTGGTCTCTGAAGCCCTCACGTTGGAAAACGTCAACTATGTCCCAGAATTGTGTTACAATCTCATGAGTGTATCTCAAGTCTGTGATAAAGGAATATCGGTGCTTTTCAACGACATGGAATGCCTATTTCTCAAGCCTGAATATGTCGTTCCTGCAGAAATGATCATGCTCACTGCTCCAAGACAAAACAACACATACGTGCTCAACATGAAAAATGCCAAGATAAATGATAACTTGACCTGTTTGATCTCAAAGGCTTCAGAATCAGAGTCACTGCTTTGGCACAGGCGATTGGGGCATGTAAATTTCAAAAATATGAACAAACTCTCTAAGTTAAACTTAGTAAGAGGACTTCCGATAAAAGAATTTCCTTTTTCTGAAAAATGTATAGCATGCGCCCAGGGAAAGCAACACAAGAAATCGCACAAGTCCAAAGCAGTGAATACGATTACTGCGCCCCTTCAGTTAATGCATATGGATCTTTTTGGTCCAATTAGTGTTAAAAGTCTTGCTAAAAGTTCTTACTGTTTGGTGATTACAGATGATTTCTCTCGTTTTTCATGGGTCTATTTTCTTGATGCAAAGAGTGAAACAGCTGAAATTCTCAAGTCATTCATTCCATTGATTGAAAACGTAACCAAGTTAAAAGTGAAGTCAATCAGAAGTGATAATGGTTCCGATTTCAAAAATCAAACCTTCATATCCTTCTGTGCAGAGAAGGGAATTCATCTCCAATACAGTGCAGCAAGAACTCCGCAACAAAATGGAGTCGCTGAGCGCAAGAACATAACGTTGATAGAGGCCGCAAGGACCATGCTGGTGGATTCAAAGCTTCCAATCATCTTCTGGGCAGAAGCAGTAAATACAGCATGCTACGTACTGAACAGGGTTCTTATTATAAAACCACACGGAAAAACAGCATATTAACTTCTCTTCAAAAGAAAGCCGCTTATTGACTTTTTTAGACCATTTGGATGCTCGTGCACTCTTCTAAATACTCAAGAAAATCTCATCAAGTTCGAAGCAGTGGGTGATATATGCTATTTCATGGGATATTCATCCACTCAGAAAGCCTACAGAGTCTACAACAAAAGAACGAAGATGGTGATTGAATCATATTATGTTGATTTTCAAGAAGGAAACTACACCAACACTGGAAGCACTCCCGATTGGTTCTATGACGTGGGAGTGATTTTCAACACCTTCGAAATTCCAGAAGATATTCCAGAAGCAGAACCCATTGAAGACGCACAAGTTGAACCTCTGTTCGACCCTTCAGATATTGGTGTAACTCCGTTCACTACCCGTTTCACTCCATTCTCTGCTGATCCACTTCTCTCTGTGGATGAAGCAACTGGTGACACTTCGCCTGAGAACACCCCAGAAAACGGTGCTTCTTCTTCACAGGCAAACGTGGATGAACCAATTCAAGAAGATGACCCTCCAGTAATTTACGTGGATGAACACTTCACAAATCTCCCGCAGCAGATTGAGTCTCAGACAAATGCATGATACAAGACAAATCGCAATCATCCTCTTGAGAACGTCATAGGTGCAGTTGAAGAAGGAGTGCGTACACGTGGTCAGTCATCAAGCATCAACAAAGGTCTCTATGCAGCTTTTCTCTCACAGTCCGTGCCACGGGACATTAAAGATGCTATTCTAGACTCCAGTTGGGTTCAAGCAATGCAGGAAGAATTATCACAATTTCGCAAACTCAAAGTCTGGGAGTTAGTGGATTTACCTGAAGGGAAGTTTCCGATTGGTAGAAAATGGGTCTTTCGCAACAAGATGGATGATCGTGGAGTTGTGATTAAGAACAAGGCCAGGTTAGTGGTACAAGGTTTTCGTCAAGAAGAAGGAATTGATTACGACGAAGTTTTTGCTCCAGTTGCAAGATTGGAGGCAATCAGAATATTCCTGGCATACGCATCATACAGAAACTTCAAATTTTTTAGATGGATGTAAAGAGCGCTTTTCTGTATGGGAAGGTAAAGGAAGAAGTCTACGTGTGCCAGCCTCCGGGTTTCGAAGATCCTCATTTTCCAGGTCGCTACTACAAATTGGACAAAGCCCTCTATGGTCTTCACCAAGCTCCGCGTGCTTGGTACGAGACTTTGTCAACTTATCTTTCGAAGTGCGGATACACCAGAGGAACTATAGACATGACTCTCTTCACCAAAAGAGTCGGAGAAGACGTAATGCTGGTTCAGATTTATGTGGACGATATCATCTTCGGGTCAACTAACGAGGAACTGTGTAGAGAATTCGAGTCTGTCATGAAGGCACAGTTTGAAATGAGCATGATGGGAGAGCTAACGTTCTTCTTAGGGCTAGAAGTGAAGAAAAAGGAGGATGGGATTCTTATTCATCAGGCTAAGTACATTCGGGATATTCTCACGAAGTACAACATGCACGACTGTAAAGTTGCTAGTACCCCGTTTGCCTCTCAAACGGAGCTCACTCTAGATCCTCAAGGAAAACCAGTGAACAAGTCCTTTTATCGCTCAATGATAGGCTCTTTGATGTACTTAACTGCTAGTAGACCTGACATTATGTGGGCTGTCTGCCTTTGTGCTCGCTTTCAGACAAATCCCAAAGAATCTCATGAAATTGCTGTGAAGCGCATCTTCCGCTATCTCCAAGGAACTCCGAAACTAGGTCTTTGGTATCCTAAAGATAGTAATTTTGATCTTATTGCTTATTCTGACAGTGATCATGCAGGGTGTAAAATAGATCGCAGGTCTGTATCAGGAGGATGTCAATTCTTGGGAAATCGTCTGATCTCGTGGCAAAGCAAGAAACAGACAACGGTGTCCACCTCCACCGCTCAAGCAGAATACACCGCGGCCTACAGTTGTTGTTCACAAGTTCTCTGGATACAAAATCAGTTGTTGGATTATGGAATCAACATCATGAAGACTCCTATATTCATCGACAATGAGGCATGTCTGGGAATTGTGAAGAATCCTATCCACCACTCCAGAACAAAGCATATCGAAATTCGTATTCACGAAATTCGAGATGCCTATGAAAAGGGGTACATTCAAGTGGTGCCAGTGGATACCACACAGCAGCGGGCCGACATTTTCACAAAAGCTTTCGATAAAACTCGATTCAACCAGCTGGTAACCTGGTTGGAAATGGTAAATTTCCTTGAATGGAAATAAATCTTGTTCGTCCAAAAGCTTTCGTAAATACTCTATCCTTTTTCCTTAAAAAAAAAAAAAAAAAAAAAACGTTTGTTAAAAGTAAAACAAGTATCATTAAACGTTGCCCAACAAAAACATTTTCTGCAAAATTAAAATTTCATTTTCGGGCAAATGGACTCTCGAAAATAAAGATTTTAGGGGGGATATTTCAGAAAATCAAATTAGATGCTTGTGTCTGACTCCTGCTAGAGGAAATGATAGAAAATTGCTAACACTTTGTCATTTCTTGCAAAACAGAAAACAAAAGAAATCGGGGTACCAAGCAACAACGTGTCGGTAGATTCAGCAACACCGACGAGTAAACTGCTGTCAGGGAGCAAAACATAACATCTACACAAGGATTCTGGCTTCTCTCAGGCATTACGCATCTTGTGGGTAACACGTTGCGGCATATGGCTTAATGGTATTAAATCTTGTGTTGATAGATTGCCAAAGTCTGAGATCTCGGGTCTTTATATTGGTTTTCATTCGGGGGGTATCATAGTTGGTCTTCTGCTGCATCCAGATATATGCTGACCTAGAACTTCTATGATATCCCTTCATAATATGCGCCTTAAAAAAAGGCCAAACCCTTTCATAATAAGTGCCTTTTGTGGCCAAAACCTTTTGATGGATTAGTTTCGGTCTCTCTGCTGTACGAAAGTACTGTCCTGTTCACCGAACTATCTGTCTCGCCCTCGATAGTTCTTGGAATCTCTGTTGTACGAAAGTACAGACCTGATCTCCGCTCTATCGTTGAAAAGAATGAATCCAATATACTCACCTGTTATGAAGAATCTTTGTGCATACCTTGATCGCGGGGGTATGTCCTGATGTGGGACTCATGGGCGTAATGATTCTATTCTCAATAGCTTGTGTGGGGGCCATAGAAGTCTTGTCAATATTACCGAAAACATGATAAAAGCGCTCTCCGAAGGCATGTTGAAAGAAGGATGCATGGATTTAAGCGGACAAACATACTGGCAGTTTTTCTTAGGGGTGAGCAGAAAACCGAAATAACCGAACCGTAACCAAAAAAACCGACAAAACCGAACCGAAAAAACCGAACCGAAGTAAAAACCGACGGTTCGGTTTTCGAATTTTTAATAACCGAAAATTTCGGTTCGGTTTTTGGATATCCATTTCCAATAACCGAAAAAAACCGAACCGAACCGATAGGTTACAAGGCCCGATACATATGTTTTATGTTTAAGTTGTTAACTTGTTAGCCTTAATCCTTTAACAGTTTAACCCACACTAGTTGTTAATATGTTATAGTCTTTAACCCATCCTAGTAGGCCCAGCCCAATACATAACATTAATAAAAACACACAAGGCCTAATCATGCATTATTTTCATATTTCTTAACATTATTAGTTGTTACTTGCATGTTAGTTTTTAGTTGATGATATAATATACATAATCTACTGATGTCTTGTGTAGTTGATAAAAACTAGTTAAATTCTAAATCAAGTATTTATTAATTAGTACACAATCATATGATAGCACACTGCACATCTAGTAATGAAAGAAAAAAAAACGGTTATTTAACCGAAATAACCGAAACCGAACCGAAACCGAAAAATAACCGAAAAAAACCGAACCGAAATAACCGAAACCGATCGGTTATAGAAATGTAAAAACCGATTATAGCGGTTACGGTTACGGTTTCGGTTTCGGCTCAAAACCGAACCGAACCGACCTTTGCTCACCCCTAGTTTTTCTTGTGCCCTGGTCAGTAAATATTAATAATAATAATAATAAATAAGAAATTGGCAAGTGTTGGCGATATGATCTTCTGCAGGTATGTCATCGAGCGTTGAATGTTTCAAGAAGATCTGCATCAAATGGAACCTCCCGGAGCTGAAAACTCGAAGTTCGGAGTCTAAATGGCCCAATTTTTCTTAATTGCGTAAATATTTCATAATTCATAGTGTTTTAAACACAAATGGGCACGTTTTTCGAGAAAGTTTGAAATTTACGAGCGAAATTAAAATTGTTTTAAAATCTTATCAAAGGCGGCGAAGATAAGATACCAGCGAAATTGTTATTTCGCTGGTTATCATTTTTTCTTAATAAATATCTTCATTAACCGTCTCATTTCAAAATTTTTTAGAACTGTTTCTTCTTTATTCTCTCTATATCTCCCGACGAACTCTCAAAATCTTTACAAGATTCATTTTCGCTCTAAGACTTTGAGGTAATATATGCATTTATGTTATCTACATCGACTGCTTTCATCGATTGTCGTCTGCGGTGAATATCTTTCTGTTTGAACATTCATGTTTTGAATCTTCTTAAGATTCAAGAATGTATGATCTTGAACTTGATAAATGTTAGGGTCTCTTGAAGATGTTTTACTGGCATCGTTGATTTCCGGACTTAGGATAATCGATTTCTAGAAACCCGTTAAGAACATAAATGATTAGAGTTAATCAAAGGATGTTAACTGTTAGGGTTTTGAAAGGGTTTAAGAAGAAATCGATGATACCAGCGAATTAGATTTGAATATAGCGAAGTCAGCGAAGATAACTTGGAATCTCAAAAGTCTCGAACGCGAGTTCGAGCAACCTGTGGAATAATCTATTTCACCGGTAATGTGGCCGAGACAAGTGTCTCCGCTGCTAAATCATTTCCGGAACAAAACCATGTCTTCGCTAAGTTCGCTAGCGAATTTATCTCGGTAAAATGTCTTCGCTGCTATATCGCTCCAAGGACAAAACCCCATCGTCTTCGCTGGTGAATCGATCTGGGTACAAAACCCTATCATCGCTGAGTTCGCTATCGATACTGTCGATGAGACAACCACCGGCCCGGCAGCGAAGACAACCACCGACCCGACAGCGATTTTATTTCTTTTGTTTTAAATTAATTTTTTTTGTAAATATTCTTTTCTAAATATTATTTAATCTATTTTTTTTAAAAAGTAAATATCTTTGTAAATATTCTTTTATTAATATCTATTTTTATCTCGAAATTTTCCCTCACTTGCCTAGTTTCTCGTGTCTAAAACAGGATGGTGAAAATTATTGAGTGGGATACTACGTTAAAGCACAACCAGAGTATCAATTTAGATCAAATACTGCAGGATTTTCAGGATACAGCAAGATGGATTCGGTCTAGCAGAATCGGTTACGCAGTTGAAACAGCAGTTCCTGTTTATCGCATCCACATTCGAGAATTCTGGGAAAATGCGAAGCCTGAAACTATTAACAACAACAGAGGAATTTCTTCAACTGTTCGTAACAAACGTATAGAAGTGACAGAAGAAAGGATTCGCAAAGTTTTGAAGCTAAAAGATAATGCACAAGATCCAATATCTTTGAGCAAGGAGGATGTGTTGGACGGATTTCGTGGTATGGGATATGTAGGAGACTTTCGTCAAAAGAAGGAGATTAAGAGAAATGGACTCACAAGGGAATGGAGATTTATAGTTCACGTCATTGCTATGTGCCTAGCTCATAGAAAGGGTGGATGTGATGGACTGAATCTAGAGTGGTCGGCGGCTATGTTAAACCTGTGTTTAAATCATAAATTCAACATCTCCGGTCTAATTTTCAACTACTTACTAGAGAATGTGAATGGGAAAACTTGGGCAATGTACCCTCGTTTCATCCAGATGCTGATCAACGATCAGTATGAAAATCCACCGAATGATGGAAATTTGTACACCTTCCATGTCCCTACAAGTCGTCAGTACACGGAGATTAAGACAAATGAATGGGTCTTGTTACATGATTGGATGTATGCAGCTGAGAGACTGCCATTGGTGAAAGAAGCTTACAGAAAATACAGAGAGGCACTTCGAGAAAAACAACAAAGAGCTGCACAAGCTCAAGCTGAGGCTGAAGAAAAGGAAGAACGATCGAAAGGAAAAAGGAAAGGAAAGCAAGCTGCCGAAGATGAGCCTCCAAAGAAGAAAAAGGCATCTGAAAACCCAGAAAGACTCATGGGTGCCAGCTTTAGAGCAGCTGAATCTGAAGAACAGCGTCAACATATCAAGGATATGAAAGAAATTCACACGTTGCAGGAAAAAGAAAAGAGAGAGAGGAGACTCAAGAGACAAGAGATGTCATCATCCGAAAGACCAGAAGTTGTTATAGAAGAAGTACAGTCTCTGAACGACTTCGTTGATACCCTGCTAATAGATCCTGATGAAACTTCAGCTAGCAAGAAAACACCTCCGAAAAGGAAGCAGTCAGATGAAGGATCTTCCAGGGTTCCTCTCGTAAAACCTACTAGAATCTCTAAGCCACCGGTTCCTCCACAAAGGGTTCGACCCTTTCAAGAACTTTATGATAAACTCATTAAAGATGCCGGTCCATCAGCAGCCAAGGAAATCTGTCTTCTCAAAAATCAAGTAAACGACAAAAACATCTTGAGAGAGAAGATTAAAGATCAGCGTAAGAAGAACAAAGAAATGAACGCTTACATGGCCAAGCAATCAAAATTCATAAGATCCCAACAGATGGGAATGGAGAAACTGTACAGAATGATGAGGAATATGTGTGAGAAGATGAAAATAAAACCTATGTTCTCCTTTGAAGAAATCTTCGACTTTGATGCTTTCATAGAAGAAGAAACTACAAGAAAAGAGAAAGAAGCAGAGGCAAAGAAAAGGCGTCTGGAGTCAACCGAAAAGGTGACTGAAGGAGATGAAAGTGATGAAGAAGAAGTCGATAGAGATGAAATGCCTGCAAAATTTCTTGAATGGGGACTAGAAGAGGAAGTCGTGTACGAGCAGGAAGATGGAAAAACCTTCTCCCCACAGCATCCTGAGTGGTTCAAGAAAGAAAGAGAAAAACTCCCTGATTTCTATCAAGTGATAACTGTCGAAAAGACTGAGTCCACCGACAAAATCATCAGCTGGATGTACAATAATTGGAGGGGAATGTTTGTGGTTAAAAGACGAGGTGGCGTAATTCAGTATTTCCAGACTGGATTTGATCTCTTTACTCTTCCTAGGTGGGATTTGCGTGAGCTTGGCCGTTTGGATATTCTAAATCCTGAAGATAGAAGCATTGGCGGAGATTTTGAGCGCCTGATCGCTAAAGAATGTAACAAGGGTTTCCCGAATCACAGGCCACATCGTCCAAGACGGAGAGTGTCCAAAACAACCATAGATCCAGTGACGGGAAAAGGAAAGGTGACGTGGGTGATTAACCCTGCTAAAGTGGTCACGAGAATCAAGCTTCCTGAAGAAGTTCCAGTATCCCTCATCAATTTCAAGAAATGGTTCTATGATAGCAAAATTGGTGAAGCTGTGATAAGATCCAATGAAAACATGGATATCAGAATCTTGGATCCAATGGACGTGTTTATGTTTGGACTCTCCGATCTAACTATACTAAATGCAAGCCGCATAAACGTTGGAGCTGGAAATGCAAATCTTGAGGAGGCCATGCTATTTCAACGAGCAGTAGAACGAGCCTGGAAGATAACGAGACAAATGTTGGATCTCGTAGACAAAATCGAGAAAAGAAAAGAAAATGAAGAAAAGAAGAAGGAAGCGAGGAAGAAGAAGAAACATGAAAGAAAGAAAGAAAGAAAAGACCTCCGCTTCAACAACAGAGCCCACCACAACCTCCAAGCCAACATCATCACCTCCGGCCTCATCCACATATGAGGCCACTATGGAGGATCCACCAACAAGTGAAGCTGTTACTACTCAAGAAACTACGGTTACACCAATCGCGACTCAAGCACCACCAGAAACGGCAATGCACGAAGAAAATCCCAAAGAGCCTGAAAAGCCAGCTATAGAGAATCCAGTGGAAACAACTGAAGAATGAGAAGACAAGTATGCAACGATCTAGGGGGGATATTGTTGGAACTTTTGAGATCGTTCATACTTGTACTGGATTAGTTTTATAGTCATCTTGTAGCCAATTTACTAGTATAGGGGCTTATTTTGTAATTTCATGAAAATAGAAATCCTGACTTGGTGTAGTTAAGATTCCAGCAAATTTATAAATTTGCTGGGAAGTCAGGAACACTATATATAGCCCTTGTATTGTCACCACTTCAAGCTTTTGGCTCTCTTAATGAATATTGGTGTTGTTTACATTCAATCATTGTTCTTGTGCTCCAATCTGATATCCAAGGTGCTTTATTGAATTACACTATTGTTTGGATTCAATACAACACTTGTTGTATTCATTAATCCACTAGCTTCACCTTCATCTTTGATTATTCTTAACCTTTTCATAGTTCAAACACTTAATCAATAGGTGTTTTGGGCTAAAACAACCAACCACTGTGATTCGGATTGATATTGGGATCTACAGTGTACACCTCCGACATCTTCTCGGATGTATAAGTCTCACGAATCGGAATGAAGTGAGCACTTTTTGTCAATCTATCCACGACTACCCATATAGCATCAAACCCGTGGTTGGTTTTGGGCAATTTGGTCAACAAATCCATGGTGATTTGTTCCCATTTCCAAACTGGGATGTCCAATGGTTGCAACTTACCATACGGCTTCTGGTGCTCCGCTTTGACTTGCAAGCAGGTCAAACACTTCTCCACATATTTCACAATATCTCTTTTCATCCTGGGCCACCAATAGTTTTGTTTTAAATCATTATACATCTTGGTCGCCCCCGGATGGATGGAATAACGGGACTTGTGAGCTTCATCTAGTAGAAGCTTTTTAACTCCACATGTGTTAGGAACCCAAATTCTATTGAAACGTGTTTTCAAACCGTGGTTACCTACTTCGAGATCTTTAACTTGGCCGACAATCCTTTCCTTTCTCCAGTTTTCCGTTTTTACTGCTTCATCTTGTGCCTCTCGAATTCGTTCAAGTAAGTCCGAGGTCACAATGAGCTGCAATGATCGTACTCGTATCAGGACATAATCTGCCTTTCTGCTTAGGGCATCCGCCACCACGTTTGCCCTTCCGGGATGATAATGTATTTCACAGTCGAAATCTTTCACCGTTTCTAACCATCGCCTTTATCGCATATTTAACTCCTTCTGATCGAAGAAGTATTTTAAGCTCTTGTGATCGGTGAATATGGTGCACTTTACCCCATATAAATAGTACCTCCATATTTTTAATGCAAATACCACCGCAGCCAACTCGAGATCGTGCGTGGGATATTTCTTCTCGTGTATCTTCAATTGCCTCGAAGCATAAGCTATAACTTTGCCCCGTTACATCAAAACGCATCCGAGCCCCGATAGTGAAGCATCTGAATAAACCACCAAGTCTTCGACCCCGTCCGGCAATGTTAGTACCGGAGCTTGAGTTAACTTCTCTTTTAGCGTTTGAAACGCTCTTTCTTGATCGACGCCCCAAATGAACTTTTCTTCCTTCCGGGTTAGTTTTGTTAGTCGTGACGCAATCTTGGAGAAATCTTGAATGAATCTCCTATAGTATCCCGCAAGCCCCAAAAAGCTTCTAATTTCCGAAGGGTTCTTCGGGGAATTCCATTTTGACACAGCCTCGATCTTTGACGGGTCTACCAATACTCCATCGGCACTTATGATGTGGCCGAGAAATTGCACCTTTCGTAGCCAAAAGGCACATTTAGAGAATTTCGCATACAACCTCTCTCTTCTAAGTGTCTCTAACACCTCATGTAAGTGGTGTGCATGTTCAGCTTCACTTTTTGAATACACCAAAATATCATCGATAAACACGATAACTGACTTATCCAACATTGGCTTGCAAACCCGGTTCATGAGGTCCATGAAGGCCGCGGGTGCATTTGTCAGCCCAAATGACATCACGAGGAATTCGTAATGTCCGTATCGCGTGCGGAAATCCATCTTCGGCACATCTTCCTCCTTGACCTTTAATTGGTGATACCCCGATCTAAGGTCAATTTTTGAAAACCAGTTAGCACCTTGTAGTTGGTCGAATAAATCATCTATCCTCGGAAGCGGGTATCGGTTCTTTACCGTGAGTTTGTTTAACTCCCGATAATCGATACACATGCGCATACTTCTGTCTTTCTTTTTCACGAACAGTACTGGTGCGCCCCAAGTAGACACACTCGGCCTTATGAATCCTTTGTCAAGCAGGTCTTGAATCTGGGACATCAACTCTTGTAATTCCGACGGTGCGAGTCGGTACGGTGCTTTAGCTACGGGTTTTGCGCC
The DNA here is from genome assembly GCA_030545235.1 of Helianthus tuberosus. Lineage (NCBI taxonomy): Eukaryota > Viridiplantae > Streptophyta > Magnoliopsida > Asterales > Asteraceae > Helianthus > Helianthus tuberosus. The sequence goes on from JARYGA010046105.1 coordinate 3,023,063, forward strand.
CGGGATCAATTCGATTCCGAACTCTACCTCCCGCTCGGGCGGCATTCCCGGTAAATCATCCGGAAAAACATCTTCAAAGTCACGTACTACTGGCACGTCTCCAATCTTCGGTAACTCTTTCTCGGGCTCGTTCGCATATATCATAAATGCCTTGCATCCTTGCTTCATAAGCTTGTGAACTTTCAACATCGAGCATATTACGGGGTTGCCTCCTTTTTCGCCATAAATAGTGACGTGTTTCCCGCTCGGAGATATTAGCTTTATCTCTTTGCGAAATCACACGACCTTCGCGTGGTTCTGAGATAGCCAATCCATCCCAACGACTACTTGAAATTCCCCCATTGACATCGGGATTAGATCTATCAAGTATTCTTCATCATCGATGCTTAATTTGCAGCCTCGACAAATATCACAAACTATAAAACTTTTCTTGTCCCCTATTTCAACTTCTAAGGGCACATATAATTTCGTCAATACAAATGAAGGATGTCGAATAAATCCATGCGAAATGAAGGATTTATTCGCACCCGTATCAAACAATACACGTGCTGGAATTGAGTTAATTGTGAATATACCTGAGACCACATCGGGTTCTATTTTTGCTTCAGCCGCGGTAAGTTGGAAGGACCTAGCCTTCGCTTTGGGAGCTTCTGCTGGAGATTCCTTAACGTCTCTCTTTCCGACTAAGTCCGGGCATTCAGACTTTTTGTGGCCGGGTTGATAGCATTTGTAACAAACTGAGACTTTACCCGGGCATAGCGACGCCGTGTGCCCCGTCTTACTACATATAGGGCATGGTTTGTCTTTAAACCGACATTCTCCCTTGTGTCCTTTCCCGCACACCTTACAACTTGGCGACCCACCTTTAGCATCCACTTTCTTTCCCAATTCTCCAGTTCGAGCTTTCTTTGTAGGGCTTGGATTCACATCTTGCGCTCTTCGCTCACCCCTTTCAACTTGTTTCTTCAACTCGATTTCTCGTTCCCGAGCAACGTTTATGATTTCGGTAAGGGTCTCATATTTTGAAGGTGTCATAAACTCCCTATATTCAGCACTCAACATGTTATAGTAGTAATATATTTTCTGTTCTTCATTCGTCACCAATTCACTACTAAACTTCATCTTATCCATAAACATCGCCATAATCTTGTCTATGGTTTCACCCTTGTGCCTAAGTTGCATGAACTCTTCCTTGATTTTATTAATGACCACCTTGGGACTATGATGTTTAAGAAACGGCGTCTTAAACTCCTCCCACGTCATGGCTCTTGCCGCTTCGGCTCCAATTTCATTCTTTTTATTGTCCCACCAATCTTTGGCTTGACCTCTCAACTGGCCCGTTCCGTAAGCAACAAAATCACTTTCATCACAATGGGTCCTTTCAAACACCCCTTCAATGTCTCCCAACCATCTTTGACAAATTATCAGGTCAACTTCCCCGTTATAGATTGGCGGTTTGCACGCCATAAATTCTTTGTATGAGCACCCTTTACGTTCTCCCGATTTCTCCTTCATAAGGTTGACACTATCCTCCAACCTTTTAACTCGCTCTTCGACAAGTGACAATACCGTGCTTTGAATTTTGTCTATAAACCCGGATAGACTACCTTCGATTGCCTTTCCTACCTCTTCGGCAATTATCTCTTTCATTTGTTCGGTGCTTGTCGGCACCGGATCATTATCGTTTCCTTTCGACATCTTGAAACTGAAATGTTTACATTAAACGTTAAACATTTCATTTATAACATTGCTTCATTTGTTTCGGTTTAGCCAAGTTCCCACCTTGCTTTAACCGTTCACATTTAATGCACTTTCCGGGTTTGAGTGTGTTAACACGCTCTTCCCATGCATATCAATTCATTTCCCATTTCTTACATAAGATATAATCTATTAAAATAATAAATTAATTCTTACCGGACGATCGATCAAGCTTGAACCGAACACTTGTTGACAACCTTAAGCTCTGATTACCAACTTGTAACACCCATTTTAATTACTACTTGAATTTAATAATAATTCTTAAGGTTTTATATAAAAGATGTCTAGGTTAAAACATAAGTTACAAAAATAAAGTTCTAAGGTAACAAACATTAGTCAACTACTGACTAATTTAAACATTCAAAGTTGTTTAGCAAACTGATTACATCATAACATTGTCTAAACAGAATTAATTAATGCGGAAGCTTCAAAAGTTTGTGTTCGGTTCTTCAAAAGGCTTGCTTGACCGCCATCCGTAATCCTTGAATACCTAGAAACTAAAATGTTTACATTAAACATTAGTATTAGAGTACTTAGAAATATTACATAATCGAAACTACGCTCAAAAACAAATTCGATTAACGAGGATATACAAAATTTAACACATGTTACAGGACTCTACCGTAACTTACGGTAGACACCGTAAGTTACGGTGGATCCTAAGAAATATTGGTCTACCGTAATTCAGTAGAATCCTACCGTAACCTTTTTGGCCTCTACCGTAAATTACGGTGCTACCGTAATTTACGGTAATCCCTGAAAGGTTATGTTTTGTCTTCTTATTTATTTCAGCCAAACCCAATTTCTTAGACCTTTCATTCTAACAAACCAACATACTAAATTCTTGTATTTTGATATGTCAATTATTAATTGGTAACAAAAGACCAATCAATCATATTACGAAGCAATATCCATGCTTTAATTGATTATTCGACCCGTTTGGCTCATCTTCGGAATCCTCCAATATGATGACTACCAATGAGATCTTATCAATCCTTGAACTATTATTCAATTTAGCGAACATCATCGCTTTTAAAATTTACACAACTACTATTCTACAATACGACTATACATAACTTAACAAAATTTCACTTAACTTAACGGGTCAAGTTACATACCTTCAAAGTAAGCCTTTCAAACGTGATTCGCCACCTGCTTGTCCGCTTGACGCTCCTGCGTCCTTTCCTATAGAGTTCATTTATAACAAGTTTAGAACTCCCTTTAAACCATATTTCGCATAATACACCGAAACATCATAATTATGCGTTTCAACTTTGAGTTTCAGTTTTAAGCCTTCTTTGAGGCATTTTCACAAACACTTTAAGGGCAGATTTTTACATGATTATATAGCAAGTCCCTGGCTTATCATTTAGCCAAAATTTCACATTGATTAACTCATTTTATATAATTGTTAGCTTCTAAAATTCTGAAGTCACTTCAAAATCGTCAAATTACACTAGAACAACACCCAATTTCCTGGTGTTTATCAAATTATACATAACCCACTAATCACCTACAATGGTGTTCATAGATTTCACTAAAAATTCACATGATTTCAACTTGTATTTGTCTAGGGTTTGTCCCTAGACACTATATTGTTCCTAATCCATCTTAAAACAAACATGCAACCATAAATTTCAGATTTCCCGAATTTATGAGAATTTCAAGTTGGGGAATTTTCATCAAATTTTACATACCTGATAATCCCCTTGCAATGAGGATCACTAATCTATGCTCGGATTTCGTTTTGGATCAGATTTGGGCCTTCAATTCATGAGTTTTGTGGATGTTAGGGTTCTTGGAGAGCTCTGGTCGCCCCCCCCCCCCCCCTGTTGTCTGGTTCGACCTCAACACACAAAAGTGTGTTTGAGTTTTTATTTTATTTGTTTTATCAATATTAGTTTCAATTTAAGCACATTTGGTCCCTTGCCTTTTGTTTTTATTTTATTTTAAGCCTTAACTACTCATGTGTCTTTAACTAACTAGGCTAGTGTCATTCCTAGTAAGTTTATCTTATTAATTTATTTGCAAACTAATTGCAATTTAAGAAATTTGTATTTTCGGGATGTTACAGCAACCAGGTGTTGCAGTTTTCGTTTTCTTAAGGAGTGCTTGTATCCCCTCGTTGTCGTTATTAGTATGGTTGCACCTCCATTTGTACTATTACTGAAATTATCGTCGTTTGTACGTTTACTAGGAATAATTTGTTGAGGTGCAATTGGATTTCGAGCAGCAGCAAGGATGGCTGGAATAGCATTGGCTATTCCTTGAGCAACGATATTCTCGATATCTTGCCTATTTAGAAATTGATCCTCCTGGTGTTGCTCAGATTGATTTACTTCATTAACAGGTTCATTACTAGCATTTGCCATCTGGTAATTAATTTATATAAGTAATTAGTATAAATTAATTAATAATCAAACATAACAAAATAATTGCACATAATCACGTAAACAAATATAGCCAAAATTGTCGATCTTTCGACTTTTGATATTTTATATATATTATAATATGCATCCGTACAAACTGATTATTTTACAAAAGTTTTATTTTTTAGGTTATTTACAGACTTATACTTTTATTATTATTATTATACAAACATAGTTTCACAACCATACTCCCCCTAATCCACTGGCTTTTCAGAAACGATGTTCCCTTTCATCGTATTTCCAGGAGATTTGTTCCCCTATCTCCCGAATCTTATTTCCTGCATCCATTAGTTATTCGCCAAAATGGCGGAGTTCAGCTAAGTTTTCATTACTTGATGTGGGGTAAAATACACATATTTGTCCCGTGTAAATTGTATAATTATTGTATAGTTTTTATTTGTTTTTATTTAGTTTTAGGATTATATTATATTATTTTATATTATTACAGGTCCCGGCGTGAAAAGGAATTAAACACGAGCTTAAACAATTAATGCATGAATTATTAGGAAATATTAAATAAAGCTGAAAGACGAAGGGCTAACTCGCAATTAAAGAAAAGTTCTAAAAAAATAGTTCATAGAACATAAGGGACCAAACTTGCATAAGTGATGAAAGTTGAATTAATTCAACTTTCACACAACAAAATTAAAGAAATCATGAAGGCCTATTGAACGACCAACCTACTTCCTGTTGACCGAATTCATTTATTCTTTGTGGGGTTTTAGAGATTTGCATAATACATGGCCCAATATCACTTTAGTAATCTATTAGAAAGGGCCCAGATTGTGGAAGGTTGTGTTTTAATGCAAATACAATATATATCCATAGATATTACGGCTGAAGGAGATTGGACGAAAAGGAGTGATACTTGGACGACAGAAGAACATCATATGAATAAAATAGGAGCCGCACTTCAGAATTGAGGGGTCGCACAAGATCAGGGACGAACGGGCAAGAAGGAATTATTGGGGTTGAAGATCAAGAAGCTTGGAACTCAAGGGATTACGGTTTTAGCTTACCGGGTTCTTTTATTTTCTAGTTTCTTTTATTCTATGTCAATAAATTCTTTATTTGAACTTTGTTTATTGGTTTTTAAAACTATGATTGGCTAAACATTTAAGCCACCTAGACTTAGAAGAATGGATTGAATAAAGTTTTTACCGTTTTCGTTAATTGCATGAATATTATGGATTGATTGTGTTTAGTAAAAAGTTTGGTTTAATGATTTGATGTGCATGCGTACTTTAATTTGGTTTATTATTGTCATTTGCTTCGTATGATTCTTAGTGACGGTCTATATCACAACATAGAGTCATGCTAGGGTTTAGATCTTGGTGAGTGTCTATATCACGTAATAGATCTTAATTCTTTAGGGTGGAATTGGCCAATAACCCCTAGAAGTAATTGTTAGTAATTTGTTAGGTTTTAGTGTTCTGTTAGTCCTAATACCTGAAAAGTGAGGGGCTATTGGTAGGTCTTACCCGGCGAATTGCTTTAGACAGTCCTTGGAAAATGTCGTGTCTTAGTTGACCTGTCGGTTTTATTAGTCTATCAAGTCAAATTAATTAATTCAAACTACCCTAGATCTATGATTGGAAAAGAGTAGGTCAACATTAGGGTACTTACACAATAATTAGACAACTGGAAAGGCGTCTAATAACCGGTAGGATTAACGGCCTAGGTAGTTCCACAGGTTTCTCCTTGAGAAGGGTCGAGGGGCTTAGTTGGTTCTTAATAGGTTTAGTACTTTAAGATCCCAGTTCCATAATTCATGCATTTAACTTAATCGGTAATTCTTTAAAAGCAATCCAGGATTCTTGTCTAGGTGGTCTCACTTTCCATATAAGAAAAGCCCTTAGTCTTCATTCGTCTGTAGTCTAGCTTTAGTTAATTTAGTAGTTTAATATAGATTTCCTTAGTTTTTTCCGTAACCCCCCCCCCCCTAAACAATTAAACAAGTTTTAGTCGTGTCTGTCAGTGTCTATTAGAGTCTAGTTTACGTGATTAATAGAGTCTCGTGGTTCGATATCCGGACTTCCTAGGGTTATACTACAGTGATCGGTACACTTGCCGATTGTGTGGTTTAGGTTGAGTCTAGAATTAAAACTTAGAGTGTCTAGTTTAGCGAGTCTAACTTAGTTACTTCTTATAGCCCGTTTAGCACACATCAAGTTTTTGGCGCCGTTGCCGGGGACTCTTGGCAATCGCGTTCATTAGCTTTGATAGACTTTATTGACATATACGTGCTACGTGTTTAGTCTGTTTGAGTCTTTTATTTGTGTTTTTATTTTCGTTTGAGTCATAGTGACTAGTGTTGCTTTTCTTACATTCAGGTTTTTGCTTATAGTGGATGCCACATCTGCGCTCGCACGGACCGCCACCGAAGCCACCAGTCAACGAGTCATCATCATCATCTCGATTGGGTCAAGGCCCACAGGTTAGTATTTCATCTCAATTTCCTCATTTCGATTCCACTCCGTTACCCACCCCACCACCTTCACCAAACCATTCACCTAAAACCTCACCTAAGGTTTCCCCACCCAATAGCCCTACTTCTAGCACTTCTAGCATCCCAGAAAACTTAGAAGAAATGGCCAACGCTAGGCAAACCGTCCACCAGCAAGCCACCCAGGGCTTCACTGGTCTTGCTTCACCCATTACCGTTCCACCCATAGTTAGCGAGAACTCATGGCAGATTCCATCTTATGCCATGCAGGCCATTACTAATAACATCCAATTCCATGGTCGCGAGGACGCACCGGCCCACATAAACCGGTTCACCCGTATCCTTGCTACTTTTAGCCTTCACGGAGCCCCAAATGATGCCACTTACCTTCAGCTTTTCCCATTTTCACTAGCCGGGCTTCGTCAAGCCTTTTTGAACAAATATTTCCCGCCTGCTAAAGCCTCACGTCTTAGAGACCAAATCCACTCCTTTCGCATGGAGCCTGACGAGCCTTACTACCTTGCTTGGGAGCGTTTCCAAAACCTTTGTGCTCGTTGCTCCCAGCATGGTCTTTCCGATTGGGCCCTATGTGAGAAATTCTAGAACGGTCTCACCCAAGAGACTCGTGATAGGTTTGATACTAATGCGGGGGGGGGGGGGGGGGCATATGATGGGTATTCTTACTGTTGCTGAGTGTTTAGAGTGATGTGTGCAAAATGCAAATTATAAATTACATCAATTGTGGCATAAAACTAACCCTTTTTTAGTACTAATGTTGGAAAAAGTGTGCTTTTGTCTTCCTTTTGTATTTTCAGGATTAAATAAGCTCAAATTAACAAAAGAAGCAAAAAGACAGCAAAATCTAACATAAATACAAGAAAAGGAACAAACGTGACATGCCCGACCCCACGACAGCATCTTCCCAAGCAAAACAAGAAGACAGAAGACAGAACACGCCCCGTGCTCAGCCAGCACGGGGGCGTGCCCAAGTGTCAGCAGAAAAGACAAAGTGGTAGAAGCTTCTATTGCCCACCACGGGGCCGTGCTCAGCGGGCACGGGGCCGTGGTAAACTATAAGATTCGCAGAATCTAGGCAAATCTTCATAGTACAGATATGCTTCTGCACACGGGGTCGTGCTCAGCGGACACGGGGGCGTGGTCAACTAATAAAGACAAGCTGCAATAAATGAAGAAAGAGAAGGATGTGGACACGGGGCCGTGCCCGAGCTTCTGTTCAGCCTATAAATAGGAGTGCTTAGCTCAAGCTCAAACCATCCCTTGGCACACCACCTCTTTCACACTTCACCCACCACCCACCACCACCATAACACCATCATCCATTGTCCATCATAGAGTGTGTGAGTCGTCTCGGGATCCAAGATTGATCGTAAGAGTTCTTGACAATCAAGGCCATGTTTTCCTAAGTCTCTTACATCACTTGGTGAAGACAAAGTGTCTAGTGTAATACTTTTTATTTTTAATCTTTTCGCACTTTTTAATTGGTTATGTATTAATGACTTTAATAACTAGTTTCTTATGTTAAAGGTGATTGTTCCTTATCGTTTGTCCGTGGTGTCTTGGCATTATTTTACTGTCTATATAAAATAAAATATTTTCACCATTCATATCTCCACGGTCTATATGGAGGTATGTTGGCTACCTGGTCGGGGGTTAAGGGAACGGTTTGGTAAGAGTCTTGCCGTTGTTCAGCGTTTAGAGATCCTGCAAGGGACCTGGGTCAAATTTAGTAGGACCTCCTTCAATACTTAACGGTATTGGATGGCGGGGGTCCAAACTTTTTGATCCCCTCATAAGTTAAACTACTATTAATACTATAACCCGGCTACTTAGGACTGTATCCTTGCTGACTCAGACTACTTAGCCGAGGGTAACGTCACCTTCAAAAGAGGGGCCTACCATAATTTGCATTAATAACTTAATTAATTATCTTTCAATAATCCGACCCTTTTGGATTGTATCCTTGCTGACTCAAACTACTGGGTTGAGGGTAACGTCACCTTCAAAAGAGGGGCCTACTACAATAACTAAGATAATCTCTTAAATAAGTGCAAAAGTGCGGAAATAATCAAAGGTTACACAAAACACGAGTCGGAACCAAGTGATTCATCTTGTCTATCTGTTTTACTTTTATTTTTATTTTCAGCATTTTAGTTAGTTTTTATTTTTCTAGTTTAAAACCTTTTTCTAACTTTTGATTTTATTAGACGTTGAGGATAAACCGGTACTAAAAGCACTTGTGTCCTTGGACGACCTCGGTATCTTACCAACACTATACTACGCTCACGATGGGTGCACTTGCCCATATGTGTGTTTAGTGTTAGTAAATATCGTGTTTTATAAATTTAAAACTTGGCTAAAGAAAGTGTAAAAGGGCTTAAAATATACTTAAACCTACATATACACCTAACGCACATCATAGAGCGCTTCGAGGCATTTGCCCAGTCTCAATCTCAATCGCGAGCCGATTAGCGGTATCAAAGTGGTAATTCTAATACCACTACTAGTGCACCCACCCGAGGGGTGAACCATGTCACCATGGATCCTAGTTTAGCCGCTGTTTTGGAAAACATGACTAGGGAGCTTAAGGAGATTAAGGCTAAGGTAGATAAGTGTGAGTTTTGCCGAGGGGGTCACGATACAAGTGCGTGTCCATTGCTAGTTGGTGAGGAGCAAGTTGATTTTATGGGAGGAGGTCAAGGTAGAGGTCAACCTAGTGGGTTTGGTAATTTTAATTCGGGTTGGCGAAATAATAATAATAATAATTTTCGCACAAATGGACCTCCTGGTTTTCAAATAGCTCAAAATCCAAATAGGGTCTAGGTTCACTCTTTGGTGGGGTTTCAAATGGACAGTTCAATAAAGGGTTCAATGGGCAGGTCAAGGATGGGGGGTCGAGTAGGCAGGTTCAAACAGGTCAGGGTTCAAGTTATGATCTTGGTGGTAGTCTAGAAAGAATGGAAGCAATGATGAGTTAATTAATTGTTAAGGACCAAACCACCCAAAAGAAACTTAGCGAACATGACCTTATGCTTAAGAACCACCAAGCCGCTTTCCAAGATCTTCAAAGGGTTGTAGGTGATATGTCTAGGAAGTTAGAGGAGAGATTACCCGGTCAGTTTGCGGGTAACACCCAACCTAACCCGAATGCTCATGTAAAGGCCATTACTACTCGTAGTGGCAAAACCGTAGGGAACCCTAGTGTTGAAGAGATAGTGGTTGAGGAAGATGAAGAGATTGTAGATGAAGAGATAGAGATGGAGGCTCCCGGCAAAGTGCAATCGAGGCTGCGCCCAGCAAGTACCGCACAGCCCGGTGAGTCTCAAGGTGAGAAGAAAGTTGAGAAAACGCCCGTGGATGTTAGGCCTTCGCCTCTAGTAGACCTTTCGCGTGTCCCGTTTCCTTCACGTCTTAGGAATCAAAAATATTCAAAGGAATACGGGCAATTCTTAGATATCTTCAAGCAATTGAAGATTAATCTTCCTTTTATCGAGGCACTCCAGTCCATGCCTAAATATGCGAAATTTTTAAAGGACCTTCTTAGGAATAAAGAGAAGTTAGGGGAGTCGTCTAATGTCCCGTTGAATGGAGGGTGTTCGGCCATTGTCTCAAATCAGCTTCCTGAAAAGCTTACCGATCCCGGTGTTTTCACTATTCCTTGTCTTTTCGGTAGTAACACCAATACTAAAGCCTTAGCTGACCTAGGAGCTAGCATCAATTTGATGCCCTTTTCTCTTTACGAGAAGCTAGACTTAGGCGAGCTTTCACCTACCCGAATGACATTATCCTTAGCTGATAGGTCCGTGAAACACCCGAGGGGCATAGTTGAGAATTTGCTTGTTAAGGTGGACAAGTTCGTTTTTCCGGCCGATTTCGTCATTCTCGACATGGAAGCCGATGAAAACGTACCGTTAATTTTAGGACGCCCATTCTTGAACACCGCTAAAGCTCTCATAGATGTCTTTTTAGGCACCATCACACTTAGAGCGGGCGAGGAATCGGTAGTTTTTAAGGTTATGAATTCGAGAGGGCCTAGTGATAGAGTGCAGGCGGTATCGTTAGTGGGGGAGTGTGAGAAGGACGAGAGAGATGAGGAGAAGGTGATGAGTGATCCGAGTCTAGAGAAGGTGATAGGACTCAAGTGTGGGGATCCACCGGATAGGAGAGTAGAGGAATTAGAGGAGAGGATGGTGCGTTTAGAATCTAAGATAGAGACACTGAGCAAGGCTTAGTGTGGGGATAGAGTTCGATATGGAGAGTATAGATTCAAACCGCCAGGTGAGGAGTTGAGAGGTGGTGAGAGAGATAAGAGTGTTTGGGGCGATTTGGGCAATAATTGGTATAATGGTGCTACAGCCCGTGAGTTTGTGTTTGGAGGTGAGCTGCATCTCTATGATCCTCCATAAGTATGTGAAAAGTTGCTACCCATTTGTAGAGTTTGTATTTTGAGTCTTTTATTTTGTACCATGAGTCTAAATTAGTAGTCTTTGAGTCGTTTTTAGAGTCGGTACTGTGTTGGGTTTTGTTTTGCTGTGTTTGTGCAGGTTTGGATTGTACCACCCGTACTCAATCTCCATTCGAGTGATTTTGGAGCTGCCATATTGATAAACCCAAGCAGACTAGGCAACGATCGCGAATGAAATGCTATACGATCGTTCGTTGGATTTAAGACTCGTACGGTTGGATTTAAGACTCGTACGGCTGGCACTGACTTTTGTCCTAACCAGCTAAGTCTTTTCCAACTCTCATTGTATTTTATTTCTTTCGTATTTATTGTAAGTTTCCATCTTTGCATTAGGGACAATGCAATCTTTAATTGTGGGGATAGGAAACTGTCGTTTAGGTCTTAGCTAGTGAGTCTTGAGTCATAATTTGAAAAATACAAAAAAAATAAAAAAATTGAAAAAATCCAAAAAAAAAAAAATTGAAAAATCAGAAAATGTCCTTTGAAATGAGAAGTTTGCAATTAAAACGGAAAATGATAGAAAAGATGAATTTTTGCTTGGGTTCGAATAATAATAATAATAATAATAGATTAAAATAAATCGAGCTTGCGTCTAGTTAGGGATATGTGGATAGGCCCGGGTTTGGTTTTAAGTCCCTTTGAGTTAATATACCTTAATTGTCGGTCTGCTAGTGAGTTTTCATCTGGGAAATATGGGAAATCAAAACTGCCAATAAGAATATAAGAGGCACCGTTATAAGTTAAAACCGTTAGAGTTTGTGATCATGCGAAAAAAAAAGAATAAAAAGTGAGCTAGAAACTAAATGAAAGTAGCGCATTTCTATGTAGTCTGGGTTGGGGATAGTGACTTTACAACCGGATTACCGCTAGGATGTGTGAAATCGACCTTGCAAAGAAAAGAAAAAGTACCGAAGCCTAAGTAATCCGAGTTGGGGATAGCGACTCTATAGCCGGAATACCTCTTGGTTAGGGAAAGCAACGTCTACGCTCTTTGAAAAAAAGAAGAGAAAGAAAAATGAAAAGAAAATGGAAAAAGAAAAAAAATTGATTGTAAACTCTCTTGGTTTTGATATAAGACGGTTGGGAATTGATCCAGTGATCGTTCCTTTAGTTCTATAAGCTTGAGGCGGGAGTAGGTGGACCGTAGATTCTAGCGTGAGACCCTAGGTAGATTGACCGCACTTAAATTAAATTCACATTATAGGGGCTTGAGGCTGGATTTGGGTTTAAAGGGACAATTATATTCGCAGTCGCGGCTAACGCAAGCTTTGGTTTTAATAAAATATGAATATACTTTTGACCCGAGTGAATATTTATCTCTGATTCCGTTGCATAATTCTTTTTTGGGGACGAAAAAAGGTTAAGTGTGGGGATATTTGATGTGGGGTAAAATACACATATTTGTCCCGTGTAAATTGTATAATTATTGTATAGTTTTTATTTGTTTTTATTTAGTTTTAGTATTATTTTATATTATTTTATATTATTACAGGTCCCGGCGTGAAAAGGAATTAAACACGAGCTTAAACAATTAATGCATGAAGAATCGGGAAATATTAAATGAAGCTGAAAGACGAAGGGCTAACTCGCAATTAAAGAAAAGTTCTAAAAAAATAGTTCATAGAACATAAGGGACCAAACTTGCATAAGTGATGAAAGTTGAATTAATTCAACTTTCACACAACAAAATTAAAGAAATCATGAAGGCCTATTGAACGACCAACCTACTTCCTGTTGACCGAATTCTTTTATTCTTTGTGGGGTTTTAGAGATTTGCATAATACATGGCCCAATATCACTTTAGTAATCTATTAGAAAGGGCCCAGATTGTGGAAGGTTGTGTTTTAATGCAAACTAGGAATTAGTACCAGCCGCAATGCGGCGGGGTTCTTATATGCGAGCATCCGTCGTTGTCTTCTTCTCCAACGCAGAGCCGGACGCAGGAGGCTCTACTCCGTCTCGCTCTCTCACTATAAACTGAACCTTGTAAGGAGAAAAATCTGGGACATCGGGTGTGGCAACAGGATAATATTTATAAAACCGCATCTTCCCAAATGCAGCAGCTTTATTATCAGTCTTCCTCAACTCTTCCAACTCTTCTTTTCGTTTCCGTATTGTCTACAATACAAAATGGTCGGGTTAATGTCCAATAATCTAATGTTTTGAAAAGACTATTTCCGGATAAAAAATAACCATGGGACCCACTCATATAAACCAAAACAACCAACTATATGTCCAATAGAATCACAAATAATTTTCACAAAACTACCTCATGGTTAGCTCTCTTTCTTTCTTTAACCTTTTCTTTGACAAACCCCTACATAGAAAGAGCAAGTTGTTTGAAAAAAAAAATAAACGCAATTGAAGAAAGCATAGCTTGGCTATTGCAATCAATTCAGAATTATTCAAGTGTCCAGCTCCATTCACATCATGTATTATTTAATAATTATATTTAATGAAAAACAAAAAATACATACCTTCTAATAGCACACCAGGTCCTTCAGTTCCGCAAGTATATCTACAAAAAAAATGCAAAATTAATAAACAGATAATGGGTCAAAAAAAAAAACAAAGCAAACATGAAGTTAAAAAGTTCGCTTGATTTCATGCCCTATAGCACGTGTTGGCGATATTTCAACATTCGTTGCCCGCGCCGCAATGCGCGCGGGTCTAATTTCCTCCCTTGTTACTGATCAAACCGCATTTCCAATATATAGTCAGTTTTAAAACTTTTCAAATTCACACTTTAAAAAATTTCTATTTTATAGTTGAGACCGAAACAGTTTAAATGGTTGATAGATGTTGAAGGAGTATTTGTCACCGTGAAAAGGGAGGAGGGGGTGGGGTGTCTCTTTGCGACAAATACCCGAGTGTAGGGCGGGCAACATGCCAAGTGGAGGAGAGAGAGCCCCCATTGTGGATGCTCTTAATTTTTTTTAAGAAAAAAATACGAAATTCCATGTACATGTGCCAATATCTAATTAGATGTATGCTATAAATGCCGTGAAAACCTCAGCCATGTGACCACATGTTGCTCTCTTATTGATTCAACCATAAAATCACCAGATCTACTTGGCCAAAAAAGAGCGCAAGGTTTTCGCTTGCTAAGATAATATGACAACATTTTTGCGATACACCACCCTATATAGCGACGTTTTCGATGATGTTATTTGTGTCCCTCTTATTATTTTAACATCTAAAATCCCTTATATTACAGTTTCATGTTTTCAGACAAATAAGAAAACATATCTGTCTAAATGACAATTTAAATAACTTTCATGCTGAAAGTGAAAGATATTCCCCTTTAGAAAACCTACATTTGGTCTTTTCAAGAACATCCTGCATGGTTTTCTCATCGCTATATTATAGTTTATTTATTATTTATTTGGTTTCTCCAACTTCGAGCCTAATGCATCTCGTGCTTCTTGTTTAGTTGTTTTTATCTTACATACATATCCTCTCATCCCAACATTTATATTCATTACCATGTGTATATATCTTACTACCAAGTTGCAGTTGCAGCTGCACCGGCCATTGGATTCTTACTTTCAAAGACATTCAACATGTGATAATCTCGAGATTAGGGTAGCTTAATTATTTAATATATCGCGATAATCACGTGGTTAGGCTTAATTAGTTAGCAGAAGAAGTAAAAAAAATGAACTTGTAAAACAGAAACACTTTTATAGTATTATCAGCAAAAAACCTAACCTAAACTGCCTAAAAAAAACAAACAGGGCTTAAAAACTTACCTCCAGAAATCAAAATCACAAACCAAATTAAGAAGAGTTCCAACTTCAAGCCCAATCGCGAAAACCTGATACGGATTGAAACGCGAAATCATTCACAAAAGAATCATCCATAGCAGAATTTGAAAACTAAAGAACAATACAAATGACTTACCTATCATTATCGAGTCGGCGGTGGTTGGTGACGTCGGAACAACAGTTCCCGCTTCCTCGACGGCGCCGGTTCCTTCATCACAGTCGCTCAGTTCTCTCTACCTCTCTACTTTGTCTCTCTTACTCCTCTCTCTATCTCCCTACTGTGTGTTGATGTGGAGGCAACAACAACTATGAAGACAAGTGATTTCTCCAACAACCACCATACCAATCACCGGAACCACCGTCGTCTTCATTGCCGGTAACCCATATCATCACCGTCGTCAGCGATACCGGTGGCCGATGGAGTGTGGTCGGATTACTCTCTCTCTTGATTCTCTTTCTCCCGATCTCTCTCTATCTAGACTTGTGCGACAAGATGGTTGGGGATTTTCTTATGACTGAGGATTGTTTTGGGGAAGAAGGAGACATCGGTGAACTACGGTGTAGATGAGTCAAATTTTTTTGAAAAGCACCCAAAGCCAAATGTACAAGTGTTATTGCACCAAAAAGTTGCTTCTTTATAATGGTTTAATACAATATATATATATCCATAGATATTACGGCTGAAGGAGATTGGACGAAAAGGAGTGATACTTGGACGATAGAAGAACATCATATGAATAAAATAGGAGCCGCACATCAGAATTGAGGGGTCGCACAAGATCAGGGATGAACGGGCAAGAAGGAATTATTGGGCCATTGGGGTTGAAGATCAAGAAGCTTGGAACTTAAGGGATTACGGTTTTAGCTTACCGGGTTCTTTTATTTTCTAGTTTCTTTTATTTTATGTCAATAAATTCTTTATTTGAACTTTGTTTATTTGTTTTTAAAACCATGATTGGCTAAACATTTAAGCCACCTAGACTTAGAAGAATGGATTGAATAAAGTTTTTACCGTTTTCGTTAATTGCTTGAATATTATGGATTGATTGTGTTTAGTAAAAAGTTTGGTTTAATGATTTGATGTGCATGCGTACTTTAATTTGGTTTATTATTGTCATTTGCTTCGTATGATTCTTAGTGACGGTCTATATCACAACATAGAGTCATGCTAGGGTTTAGATCTTGGTGAGTGTCTATATCACGTAATAGATCTTAATTCTTTAGGGTGGAATTGGCCAATAACCCCTAGAAGTAATTGTTAGTAATTTGCTAGGTTTTAGTGTTCTGCTAGTCCTAATACCTGGAAAGTGAGGGGCTATTGGTAGGTCTTACCCGTCGAATTGCTTTAGATAGTCCTTGGAAAAGGTCGTGTCTTAGTTGACCTGTCGGTTTTATTAATCTATCAAGTCAAATTAATTAATTCAAACTACCCTAGATCTATGATTGGAAAAGAGTAGGTCAACATTAGGGTACTTACACAATAATTAGACAACTGGAAAGACGTCTAATAACCGGTAGGATTAACGGCCTAGGTAGTTCCACAGGTTTCTCCTTGAGAAGGGTCGAGGGGCTTAGTTGGTTCTTAATAGGTTTAGTACTTTAAGATCCCGGTTCCATAATTCATGCATTTAACTTAATCGGTAATTCTTTAAAAGCAATCCAGGATTCTTGTCTAGGTGGTCTCACTCTCCATATAAGAAAAGCCCTTAGTCTTCATTTGTCTGTAGTCTAGCTTTAGTTAATTTAGTAGTTTAATATAGATTTCCTTAGTTTTTTTCGTAAACCCCCCCCCCTAAACAATTAAACAAGTTTTAGTCGTGTCTGTCAGTGTCTATTAGAGTCTAGTTTACGTGATTAATAGAGTCTCGTGGTTCGATATCCGGACTTCCTAGGGTTATACTACAGTGATCGGTACACTTGCCGATTGTGTGGTTTAGGTTGAGTCTAGAATTAAAACTTAGAGTGTCTAGTTTAGCGAGTCTAACTTAGTTACTTTTTATAGTCCGTTTACAACACATCATTACTCATTGGTGGATTTGGTGCAGGTTCTGGGTCGAACTAAGGGAAAAAGGTATAGGGATTATTTAGGAGGTTTTGAAACTGCCAATCATTGGTCCACCATTTGCCCATTCCTTGAGGTTGGGTGTGGATTAAAGGTTCCGGGATGGCTGGTTCTAGGTTTATTGGAAGTTGGGTTTCAGCAGGATAAGGATAAAGGTTTGTATTAATAGGCCTAAGGATATCACAGCTTGCCAGTATGTGATCTAGTTCCTCCTGCAGTGGCAATTCCTCGGCTTGCTTAGAACTTTCCCCAATTTCCATTTCTACTTGCCTAAAACCTTTCTCAATTTCTATCCCTTTTCCTTTATCCATAGGATTTTCTATCTTGGGAATTTTCCTAGTCGCTGGTTTCCTTCTACGTACTCGCCTTCAGCCTACAAATCTTCTTCTTTTCTTAGGCTTTGATTTCTTCGTAGGTGGAGCTTGAAATTCCATAGGTTCTTCCACATCCGCCAAGTAACCAGTAAAATCTCTGGAAACTTCCACTTTTACAGGATAAAGATTGAGATTCTCTAGAGCTTCAGATAATTCATTCATGTTGTTTAGCATTTATGAAGAAACACACAAAATTCTAGGCTAAAAATTTGTAAATTAAATCTTCACAGAATCACAAAATGGAATTTAGAATATTAATTAATTACAAATATTTAATAAACCATTTTATTGAAATAAAATATTTATTTTTAGTACAACTAAACTTTGAAATATACTAGTAGTTATTTATTATATTAAAGTTTCTGGCTTAGAGATAATATGGGTGCTAATACTGAGTTGGGGTGTTGGTAGTCTAAAGGTTCACATTTACTGCTACAGTGGCTAACATGTAGAGATTTGCCCATTTTTCATCTAATTTATCTTCCCATGGTGGGTTGTTGCCTATTTCCTGGGTTTCTTGTGACTTCTTCATTTTCTCTTGACTTTTCCTAATAATCAAACTTCTTTTATTTGGGGTAAGTGGTTTCTTATATTGTGCCTTACGAACAAATATTCCTTCCCCAGTATCTGCTGAGTATCTGGAGGAATTTGATTGGGATGAAGTTCCCTTATCTTTCGGTGAACTATCTAATTTATGATAGATGTCCGAAATTCTTTGCTTACCCATACTGTAAATTAACAGATAGTCAAGATGAAATCACATAATCACAAAATAGCAATTAGGAAAATTAAGTATTTTTAAATACTTAATTGGCTTAAATCAGTGGCTCTTTCAGTAGCTCTGATACCACCTTTTCCTGTCACGACCCCAGCCCCGGTTTGACCCGGTCAGGAGCCGCGGGACAGGAACCCGTGGTATCTATGATGCGACAGCGGAAGATTTTACAGGATCTTTTTAAAACTAAAAAATGCCCAAATATTTTATTTCATCATTCGGGATAAACCCCGTTATTTTACAATAGAGGAATTTCACAAGTAAATTCCTTGATTTATTAAAACATTTTTATTCATTTTAACTGAGCCACCTCTTCAAGCTTGTTAGTGCTCCGTAGCACGTTTTCCTTGATTTACAGCAGGTCGCCTGAAACATGTTTTAAAAATATTTTATCAGCGGGGAAATGCTGGCGAGTCATTCAAATATGTAAAACGACACATTAGTTATCAATTACAGCATAAGAGCGATTACAATGGCTTCTATCTTATTTTTATCTGGCGCCGTGTCACCTGGTGACGATGGTCATACCACTATTGGGTCTTTCCCCAAGTAGTGACGTTTATCACTGTTAGGATTTATTAGCCTAACCGTGAGAAATTAGTAATGTGCACAATACCCCACTAGCCAGTGATCAAGATAACCACGACTTAATCCCTGTAATTATAACATTTGAAAACAAATTGAGGTATTGTAAAATACTTTTGATAAAAGAGAATGACTCACATTGCAGATTTATACGGACAGAGTTTAGCCTACTGATTAGCCTTGTAACCTAATTTAAATAACATGCACACGAACTAGGTCAGTAACTAATACAGCATTTACGATAACTCACGAGATTAAACCCTCACAACGAATGACAAAGTGCGATGCTTAAACATCCATCGAATTCACGACGAATGACAAAGCATAACCCTAATGTGGGCAGCACTTAAACATCCACTGGATAGTTTCAATCGATCGGACATTGAATCGTGGCAGCGATCGAGTTAATACCCTGTATCGTAGCAGCTCCTCGCTAATAGAAATTGTGATTCCTAACAGGATAACTTCGTTTTTGTGTTTGATTTTCGACACCAAATGCGACAAGCTATTTATAGGTGAAAATTGAGTCTGTCCCGGCACGCGTGAACCTCCGTCCAACCTTTACGCGACCCGCGTGGCCACCTAGTCTATGTGTAGGCTTGCTGGGTCACGAGTAGGTGTGTCACGTGGACGACACGTGGATCCGGAACGCTTATCCGGTCAAACACATGTTGACGCGGCCCGCGTAAGGTTAAGCTTACCTTTACGCGGCCCGCCTGAAGACCATAATTATTGATTTTCTTGATTTTTGATGCACGGTATGGTTTCAGGGGTCCGGGTTTTTACTTGTGGGTTAGTTTTAGGACATTTTTTAGAGTCCTTACACTAAATGTGTAACAAAGTGCAAACCACAATGACCATCCGTGTACTTTCGACAAAAATTGAGGACTAAATGTCTTATAAAGTGTAAACCATACAGACCATTCGTGTAATTTTAGAAAGCTATAGACTAAATCCAAATCCAAAGAAGATCTGACTACTTTATCTTTTCTAAATTGTTCGTATCTTATTTATCTTTCCTTCAAATTCCACTGTGAGTTTCGGATTGTTGGGTCAGGTCAAGTTTGATTTGGGTCTTATAATTTAGTCATACACTCATACTCAACCACTATCCAAATGAATTTATATTTAAATATAGATATAGATAATATTTGAATGTTGGAAGTTTATTGCTTTATACTTTCTATCTCTTTCCATTTTTGGTTTAGAGACATTGAATACAACATATTGTGTGTTTAATCATCATTATATTTGGAGTACGTAAAAGAATTAATAAATAATATGAGAATAAATAAGGTGCAACTAAATCCAATAAATAGAGATATAGAGGGGTGTATAATGTCACAAGCTTGCGGTAGGGAGTGTAATTAATTCAAGCGTACGTATCAATGTTTGCGTTTTTGAAGGAGGACTCCCCTTGGCTTATCTTGTGTCACGACCCCCGACCCAGTTTTACTCATTTCAGAAGCCGCGAGACAGAAAACCCGTTGTATTGGTGTTTAATTACGCAGCGAAAATTTTAACAGGATCGTTTAAACTGAAAACACTAGATTATTTTATTTCCGGATAATTCCTGAGATTTACAATAAAGGAATTTTTCTGAAATTCCCTGGTTTACATAAAACATGTTTATTTATTTACTGAGCCACTTTATCCAAGCTGGTAGTGCTACGCGGCACTTTTCTTTGTTCACAGTAAATCACCTGAAACATGTTTAAAAAGATTTTATCAGCGGGGAAATACTGGCGAGTCATTCAATTTGTACAAAATGACACATTGTCATAATTTACAGTATTAAGAGTGATTACAATTGCCCCTATCTTATAATTATCTGGTCCAGTTGTTACTCGACCGGATTTATGACTGTGGTCATACCACTATTGGGTCCGTTCATCCAAAAGTGACGAGTATCACTATTTAGGTCCTTTCACCTAAAAGTGATAAAACAGTAGTAATTGTGCACAATACCCCACTTACTACCAGTAATTTAAGATAACAAAGACTTAATCCCTGTAAAATATAACTGAAAATAAATTGAGGTATTGTAAAACAGTTTGATAAAAAGAGAATGACTCACAAACGGTGAGAAAAGAGAATGGACTCACATTGCAAGTTTAACCGGACAGAGTATGCCTACTGATTAAGCTTGGTAACCTAGTTAAATCATGCAACGAGACTAGGTTAGTAACTTAATACAACATTTACGATAACTTCACGAAATCAAAACCCTCACGACGAATGACAAAGTATAGCCCGAATTTGGGCAGCACTTAAACATCCATTGGATCGGTTTCAATCGATCGGACATTGTATCGTTGCATTGATCGAGTTATTACCCTGTGATCGTAGCAGCTTCTCGACACTTAAACACTTGACTTTTTAGCAGGATTTGACGTTTTGAAAAGAAAATTTCGAACACAGAGGACTGGCCATGCATCGTACAATTTATAGCTGAAATTTGGATTCTTCACGGCCCGCGTAAACTTGAGGGGCATCCCTTTGCGGCCCGCGAGGGCCACCCTAGCTACTGCTAGGGCTGCCATGTCACACCCTAGGTCTGCCACGTGTACGACACGTGGCCTAAAGCTTATCCAGAGAATTGTATGGCTGTCGCGCCCCGCGTAGACTCCCTTTGGTTCTTACGCGGCCCGCGACCAAGTGATGAAACTTGGTTTTCTTGATTTTTCATAGAGATTGGGGTTTTAGGGGTCTAGGTTTTCACTTACAAGGTTTTTTTTTTTTTCATAGTCGGGATAAAATTTTCTTTCCACCAATTCCTTAAATTCTTCCGAGCTTATAGCATAAGCCACGTCGCTTCCTTTAGATTGCAGCACTGTGTTCCACCATTCCAACACTTCTTCCTTGTAAAGGTGGGATGCATACATCATCCTATCTTCTTCTGTGCACTTACTTATTTTAATTACTGCTTCGGTCTTTTCCAACCAACGTAGTGCGGCAGTTGCCCCTTCATTGCCTGTGAATTCGACTGGTTTATAGGCAAGAAATTCTTTGTAAGTGCAACCAGTCGTTGACACTTTCATTTTCTTAAGAAATGGGGCTTGAACCACATTATTATTATTATTGCCGCCCCCGTTGACACTGTTACTGGAATTATCGTCGCGGGTGCGTTTGCTGTGGTTAGCTTGGGAAGGTTCTACGGGATTTCTAACAGCAGCGACGATTGCTGGGATAGCATTGGCTATTCCCTGAGCAACGATATTTTCAATATCTTGCCTATTGAGAAATTGTTCTTCATTATTTGGTTCAGATTGGTTAACTTCGGTTGCCGGTTGATTTACTGCGTTTTCCATCTGGTAATTAACAATATTTATATGAAAATGGATAGCAATTAAACACAATTAGGGCAATCATAAACATACGTAGATCAACATATATAGCCAAAACCGTCGACCTTGCGACATTTATATATTTTTATAATAGTATGCATCAATACACACCATCTATTTTACAAAGGTTTTATTTTAGTTATTATTATACAATATTATGTTATTATTATATTATTATTATACAAAACATTCAATCCCCGTTAGCTGGCTTCTTCAGAAACGACGTTCCCTCTCGTCGTACTTCCACGAGATGTTTTCCCCCACTTCTCGAATCCGGTTTCCCGCATCCACCAGTTCCTCGCCATAGCGGCGTAATTGGGCAACGTTCTCCGCGCTCATAGGTGGGAAAGGTGCCGGTTCAGGATCAAACTGGGGAAAATAAACATTTGGATTATTCATGAAATTCTGAAATTGCCAGTCGCTCGTCCACCATTCTTCCAACTGCCCTGTAACAGGTCGAGGATTTACAATTGGGTCTGGAATAGCATGTTCCAAATTAATAGGAAGTTCACAAAGCAGGAAAATTGAAAAGAGTTTCATTAGCAGGTCCGATGAGGTCACAATTTGCAAGTTTTCTATCCAGCTCTTCCCAAGGTGGTAACTCCTGGGTTTGACCAGAGCTCTCCCCTACTTCCGTTCCTTTAACCTTTGGATCCTCCGTCTTTTCACCTTTTGGGCAGCAGGCTTCTTCCTTCGTCCTCGTTTCCAGTCCAAAATCCTCCTCCTCTTTTTAGGCTTAGGTTTCTCCTGAGGCTAGGCCTGAAACATTAGTGGCTCCTCGGTATCCGCCTGATACCCTGACTGGGTTCCTCTTGTGTCTATATCAGTCGTATGGATTGTAAAGTTTCGGAGTGCTTCCGACAGTTCATTCATGATGTTAGCATTCATGAAGAAAAACACAAAAATCTAAATTAAAATTTTATTTATTGAAAATATAATTTTCACAGAATCACAGAATGGCAATTTGAAAAATTAAGTATTTTCTAAATACTCAATTGGCTTAAATCAGTGGCTCTGATACCACCTTTTTCTGTCACGACCCCGACCCGGTTTTACTCGTTTCAGAAGCCGCGAGACAGAAAACCCGTGGTATTGGTGTTTAATTTGGCAGCGGAAATTTTAACAGGATCCTTTAAACTGAAAACACCAGTTTATTTTATTTCCGGATAATTCCTGAGAATTACAATAAACGAATTTTTCTGAAATTCCCTGGTTTACATAAAACATGTTTATTTATTTACTGAGCCACTTTATCCAAGCTGGTAGTGCTACGCGGCATTTTTCTTTGTTCACAGTAAATCACCTAATCACCTGAAACATGTTTAAAAATATTTTATCAGCGGGGAAATACTGGCGAGTCATTCAATTTGTACAAAACGACACATTGTCATAATTTACAGTATTAAGAGTGATTACAATTGCCCCTATCTTATAATTATCTGGTCCAGTTGTCACTCGACCGGATCTATGACTGTGGTCATACCACTATTGGGTCCGTTCACCCAAAAGTGACAAGTATCACTGTTTAGGTCCTTTCACCTGAAAGGGATAAAACAGTAGTAATTGTGCACAATACCCCACTTACTGTCAGTAATTTAAGATAGTAATTTAAGATAACAAAGACTTAATCCCTGTAAAATATAACTGAAAATAAATTGAGGTATTGTAAAACAGTTTGATAAAAAGAGAATGACTCACAAACGGTGAGAAAAGAGAATGGACTCACATTGCAAGTTTAACCGGGCAGAGTATGCCTACTGATTAAGCTTGGTAACCTAGTTAAATCATGCAACGAGACTAGGTTAGTAACTTAATACAACATTTACGATAACTTCACGAAATCAAAATCCTCACGACGAATGGCAAAGTATAGCCCGAATTTGGGCAGCACTTAAACATCCATCGGATCGGTTTCAAATCGATCGGACATTGTATCGTAGCAGTGATCGAGTTATTACCCTGTGATCGTAGCAGCGTCTCGACACTTAAACACTTGATTTTTAGAAGGATTTGACGTTTTGAAAAGAAAATTTCGAACACAGAGGACTGGCCATGCATCGTACAATTTATAGCTGAAATTTGGATTCTTCGCGACCCGCGTAGACTTGAGGGGCATCCCTTCGCGGCCCGCGAGGGCCACCCTAGCTACTGCTAGGGCTGCCGTGTCACACCCTAGGTCTGCCACGTGTACGACACGTGGCCTAAAGCTTATCCGGAGAATTGTATGGCTGTCGCGCCCCGCGTAGACTCCCTTTGGTTCTTACGCGGCCCGCGACCAAGTGATGAAACTTGGTTTTCTTGATTTTTCATAGAGATTAGGGTTTTAGGGGTCCGGGTTTTCACTTACAGGGTGTTTTAGGACATTTTCGTGCAAGTCCTTACACCTTGTATTAATATATTATTAATCATAATAAGTATCTTATTAACCATGATCAAATATTTCAGAGAACTAAGTTAATCAAATGCAAAACTAAACTAACATTATTAAATACAAGGAATGTAAAAATAATAAGAGGCCGAATCGCTTGAAAATTGGATCTTTGTCGAATTGATAGTTTCGGTTGTTCATCCTGTTCATCAGCTCAAGCAATAAGGGAAGGAGGCACACAAGGATGCCTATACACCGGTTCAATCAAAACAAGTTTGTTAGTAATGCATAGTCTATTAGCTCGTAGCTAAACTGACGGTATCATAAGTGATTTGGTTTCTAGTTAACTGCTTAGACTAGCTAATTTGATCTGATTTTCAAAACCTAAATGAAAACGACCACACATGATTGATAGAATTCTTCGGTCGTTATTGTTAAAGATAAGTATGATTATTAGCATAAACAAACAATAAATTATTAGAATAAAGTGCATGGGTGGTCTTTGTGGCTAACCAAAATTTTGGATTTAGTTCCCAGTTTTTTTAAAGGAGTTAATTACTATTTTCGTCCCTGTGGTTTGTCAGAAATCACTATTTCAGTCCATTAGTTTAAAAATTGCGATTTCAGTCCCTGAGGTTTCACTTTCGTAACCATTTCAGTCCACCTCGTAACCATTTCAGTCCCTGTACTTACAGAATAAATGGATTGGAATGGTAATGAAAGTGAAACCACAGGGACTGAAATGGTTACGAAAGTGAAACCATGGGGACTGAAATTGCAATTTTTAAACTAATGGACTGAAATAGTGATTTTTGACAAACAACGGGGACGAAAACAGTAATTAACTCTTTTTAAAGTACATGGATGGTCTCTGTGGCTTACACTTTGTAACGCATTTAATACCTAACTTTTGCCGAAAGTACACGGATGGTCCCTGTGGTATGCACTTTGTAACGCATTTAGTCACTAAACGATAGGGACTAAATGTGTTACAAAGTGCAAATCACATGGACCAGGTGTGTACTTTTAGCAAAAGTTGGAGACTAAATACGTTACAAAAATGCAATCCACAAGAACCACCCATGTACTTTTGAAAAACCGATAACTAAATCAAAATTTTAGGTAATCAAATAGATCATCTGTGTACTTTACTCAAATTATTAAAAAAACACATACACAAGGCACAAAAGTGAATTATTTTTGTTAGACCATGCGTAGTGCTAATGGTGAATTCTGAATAATGCCCCCCACCTTTGGGCGTTTTCCGCCATGTGGCAGTCCAGTCAGCAAGGGGCATTATTGGGCGTTTTTCTAAAACGGGTGTAGTGGGGATGTGGGTATTATGTTAAAAATGGGTGTAAAGAATTAAATAAAAAAAAACTAACCAAAAAAAGGGATTGGCCAAGAAAAAGAGGGATGCATGTGATTGGCCAACAATTTGCCATTTTGACGTGATTCAAAACACGCTTTGGGGTTTTTTTTTTTGCAAAATAACGCCGAATCACGCCCAGGGGGTGGGGGCATGGCGTTTTCAGGCGTGTTTGGGGTTTTTTTTTTTGAAAAAAAACACGCCCCTACGGACGGTGTTATCTTATAATTAAAAACATCTGAATCAGCCAATGCATTGAAAAGTAACCAAACGACATGATATAATCATTCTATCATCATTGTTAGAGAAACATACAAAGAGTAATTAATTTCATACTAGTAAAATTGTTTGCTTATAAACAAGATATGATTAAGTACAACCTAGTGGTATTTTGAAGGTGGGATAAAGCTTTGGAACCAATAGGTTCTGAGTTCGATTCCCACAAGGGGGTTTTTTCCTGAATTGGTATATGATCATTATCCCTAGTGGAGATGGATATGATCGGGTGATTCCGCTGGTGGCACGATGATACTCCAGTGATTCGTCAGTGATCCAAATTTACCGTTCAAAAAAAGTGCATTTAGTCAAGGCTCAAATCTTACTGGTTTACTTAAAAGATATAAACATTTGAATAAATTACTAAATTAAAAGGTAAACACATGAACAAAAGCTTTTGCCTTGTCTTTGAAAGAAACACTTTACTTGTATGATTCAATTAACTTTAACAATTAAAGCATTAAGCATACTTCGAAGCTTGATTAGTGTGAGCTTTAATATAAAATAATGAGAACATAAGGCAATATTTTTATTTAAAAAGCTAGAAATAAAAACAAGTGAAGGCGGCACGAAATATTTAAGTTGAAACATAGCCATTAGCCATTATCAAGTGATAATCTAATTGAATGGAAAAAGAAAAGACCATTATATTAGAATGATTGACATTTATTATTAGGGTGTACGGTGTGGTAGTCGGCAAAGGGCGGCAAACGGGTTTGCCGATCGGCAAACACCGCCGCCGACCCAATGCCGACGCGGCAAACCAAAGGAATCGGGGACAGCATGCCGAATCGGGAACCCTGCTTTTTGACCCTTTTTTTGTCTCCAACGGTAATAATACCGTTCAAAGTAAAAAAAAAAATATTTTTTGTTTTACAAATTTACACCACAAATACTACCCTTCATTCTTTCATTCTGATCCTCTTTTTTACATTTCAATCTATAACACTTTCAAATATCTTGAAAAAAATGGAAGGCTCAAAGAAGGGTGAAGGCAAGAAGAAAATGGTAGGGTCCGGTTCGAAGTCGAGGGCTCAAGATAAACGTGGTTCGGGTGGTACTAGTGTCCCGTTTAATCCGCAACTTGGGTTTGCGAATCATACCCAACCTCCATTTTATTTTAACCAACCCATGCATCAACCTTTCGGTTATGATACCCAACCCACCCAAAATTGGATGCAATACGGTCCGAGGATGACTCAACCCGGTTATTATGATTACTCCCCAGAAGCGCAAAATGCTTTTGACCCGTTTGCTTTTCAAAACCCAATGTCACAATCACCGAGAGACGTACAACATGACGCCGATGAGGAGTTCATGCCGGAAACCCAAGAACAAGAGTTAGATGATGATGATGATGTTGCGGATGAACCGGAAAGAAAAGGAAAAGCCAAACGGGAAAATTGGTCGCCTAGACAAGAAGAGGCGTTGGCAAAGGCTTTTGTTCATTGCACTTTGAATAAAAAGAAAGGCAATCAACAAAAGAAGGATGGGTTTTGGAAGAAAGTTCTAAACCACTACAATGAAACGGTCGGAGGAAGTAACCGAACCCACCACCAAGTTCGCTCAAAATGGATGACGATGCAAACAAAAATTAACACATTCAACGGGGGATATCATCAAGCGGTATTTTTTTATACGGTTTATTTTTTAACGAAATATTATTTTTTAACAAAATATTATTTTAGGATCGTTTACGTCCTAGCGGGAGTGACGATGCTTATGTAATGAAGCAAGCGCTAAAGGATTACAAAAGCAAAGAACGTATTGATTTCGCTCATGTTGCGGCTTGGGAGGTTCTTAGAACAAATCAAAAGTGGTCGCCGGTACCTTTGATGAATGAAGAAAGCTCCGGCTCGGGTCGAAAAAGAAAGTCTTTTGATTCGGGAAATTATACACGAGGATCACCGAATTTCGAAATCTCGAGCGGATTCGATCTTCCCGACATAAACGAGGATCCTTCACCACCACCAAGACGACAAACGAGGAAGGAGAAAAAGGACAAATGGCCGTCTTCAAGAACCGAAGATCCAAGAGATATAACATACAAATTCGAAGAGTACAAGGCCATGAAAAAAGAGATAATGGAAATTAAACGTGTACGAGAGGAAAAATACTTGACCTTGGCGGATGAGCAACGAGAGGTGTTGCGACAAACAATGTTCGACAAGGACTTGGAGACGTATAATCGGCCTACCGACAATGTTCACCCTGCTATGTTGGCAATCACACTAGCTAGAAAACGTGAGATCGCAAAAAAATATAGATGGCCTTGTGATTTTTAGTTATTTTTTAAAGTTAGATTTTATTTAAAATGTTATGTTTTATTTTTATTTAAGATGTAATGCTTTATTTTTATTTAGGGGAATTGGCCTATAATAATCCCACCTAGACCTTATTGGCCATTAATAATCCCACCTCATAATATTCCCCCCACTAGTCCCACCTTTCACCTATTTTTCCTACAATGGTCCCCCGTTAAAAAAACTTAACGGAGTTAAGCTTTTTTCCAAATTGCAAACATATTTTTTAGAGCTTTTGATCAGAACGATGATACGAGTCCATTGATGTAAAACTTACTTCGAAATGGTGCTCCAGGTGACTTGATTTTGGTTAATTGGAAATTTAAACACCCGAATTGAAGCATCGTTTTCATCGTTTGGAGCACCGTTTTGAGGCAAGTTTTACATCAGTGGACTCGTATCGTCGTTCTAATCAAAAGCCCTAAAAAATTTGTTTGTAATTTGGAAAAAAGCTTAACTCCGTTAAGTTTTTTTAACGGGGGACCATTATAGGAAAAATAGGTGAAAGGTGGGACTGGTGGGGGGAATATTCTGAGGTGGGATTATTAATGGCCAATAAGGTCTAGATGGGATTATTACAGACCAATTTCCCTTTTATTTAAAATGTAATGCTTTATTTTTATTTATAAAAAGTTTATGTTTTTTCCATTTTATCTTAAATTAAAAAAAAAATAGAAAATAAAAAAAAAGTTTGCCACTCAGCAAGTGTTTAAACCATTGCCAACACTTTTCAGCAAAGTTTAAACACTTTTGACTGATTGACATGGCGCGCTCTGATTGGTCGGTTTTTTGGTTTGCCACTCCAAAGTGTTTAACCACTCCCTACACCCTTATATAGTAATATTAATTTGCATATCTACCAATAATTATAATAATGTTATGTTATTCAATTAATAGATTAACATCTTCTAACTTGTGCAACTACCTTTTGCTTTAATAATTGTCCAATGAAAATATACGCCCATCATGGCTGATTGTTTATTTATTTATATATTTATATTTTGCTTTAATAATAATAATAATAATAATAACAACATATAGAGAAAATATAGACAAATAAAAAGTGAAATTTATTGTAAAAGGCATCGGACTCGCTATTTTGTTATATTCCTTTATAGTAGTTAAAAGTGAGAACGTGATATTGCTCTAAGAGTTAAATATGTGGTTAATCCCTATGAACTATGTTATACCACATGTTGGTGATTGAATAACGGATTTTAAAAGTAACACACTATAGTGTAAATCATAACGGGTCAAACGGGTAAAAATTGTGTTGAATCACCCTTTTTGGCGATAAACAATATATGGATCAATTGAGACGCCAAATGGGCAAACCAAGAATGGTCAAAAAGGACAAACGAGTCATACGGGTCAAATGGTGATATCGTCACCATCTCGGCATTAATGTTTTGTCTTGTTAAGTTTCATACTTACAAGTAAGCATGCTGTACAGGTATGCTTCATCATGAATTAACAAAAAGAATTGTAAGGTATTGATAATAGATCATTACTTTGACCCCGCCAGGTACGTGTAATAAGTCATACTCTTGGTAAAGTATAGCCCACTAAAAATGGTTGGGTTAGATTTGGATAATCGACCACCTCCGGTGAGATATAACTAGTATTCGAGTAAAACGACGTTTAGAGCCAATGATAGGTCTATGATGCAAAAATATGATTAAACAGGTTTTAAAACACTAAACCGTTGAAAATCTCTATGTCCTTAGGGACATAATAAACCTTGATGGGATAACAAGCTAAACGTACCCACTAGTTTTCATCTAAACTTTTAAAAGTTAGCTGGTTTGGAAAAGGGCTTAAATTTGACTAAAACGCCCTCAGATAGTCGGTTTGGGCAAACTACCGTCAAGGGTAGATTTGATAATGAGTCTTATGATCGAGTTGATTCCTCCAGTAAATAAGTATGGGAGACATGAACTAAAAGGCTTAAAGTCTCATAACGGGTCAAATAAGTAATAAACTTAAACCGAATAGTAGGAGCGAAAAACTCAAGGAATATGGGCCCAGGTAGTGGGTTGCAGTTTAAAAGTGTAGAGGAATAAACCCCTATAGAATAAAATTGGGTTTGGACTGAATCAGATGTAAATTGGATTGTAGAGTAATAAACATCTAAATAATAAATTGGGTATAGACCGAATCGGATGTGAATTGGATTGTAGAAAAATAAACCTCTAAAGAATAAAATTGGGCCTGGACAGAACTAGATAAAAAATGGTAAAAATTGGCTAAGGCTGGAAAAGTGCCAGCTCTGGCAACCTGCTGGAAAAGTGGTGTAGCCGCGTCACGCGGGAGACACACCAGGCACCTCCACGGCGCGCTTTTGCCCCTCTGCGACGCGTGGGGGCGCCCTGTTTCAGCAAATGTTTTTCTTCGTTTAACTTTAAAACAAATTGGTTTTAGTGTTTATGATAGGATTTCTCTAAGGGAACCTCACGGATGGGCGACCATGCACGCAAAGAACCGAACACACCCAAACCGCCATTTCCGCGGGAGCATCATTTTGGGAAAGTTCAAGCATGATCACACATGATAAAGTTTTGGGTATGCATCTTATTGTATTTGACTATAATTTAATTGTGTAATAACCTGTTATGTCAGTGCGTCTAGGTTTTCAGCCAGCCCAGACGTGTAAGCACTAAGTTTTCAAACAAAAAATCTGGGACCCAATTCTTCAAATATGTAAGATATTCGATGTAAACAAGATATAGTGTTACAGTTACTGCCGACAAAATCAAGGTTTGGTGGTGGTGTAAAGCGGAAGAAAGGGGATGGTTAACAAAGAAGTGGGAGTAGGGTGGAGATGAGGGTGTTGATGAAGAAGCTTCGGTGAAATCTGCTACAATGGTGGAAAGTGGTGACCTTTTGGTGGCTATTTTCCACTTCTGGGTAGCCGGGGGGGGGGGGTAATGGAGGTGGGTCTGTTGGGGGTGGAGAGAAACGAGGAAGAAGAGGTGGGGTTTGGGTTTAGTTTAGGGTATTGGGTAGGTCCCACTTAAATAATGTATGTAAAATATAATGAAGTTTTTTTTTGTTTTATTTAATTTATTTGTTTTGTTTTAATACTAAGGGTAGTTTGGTATGACTTAACTGAAAAGTTTAACAACGTTAGCTAAAAAGGACCATCCATGTTATAAAATGCAACCATTAAGCACACCCGTGTTACATTTTTACAATGATCGAAACCTTTAAAATGTGAGGATCAACCATGCAAAATCTACAAACCACAGGGAATAACCAGACTTTTTTTTTTCAAACTATATATTTCATTAAAACATGCCGAAAGTCAACCACAAAAACCGGAAGTCGGGCCACAGACAACAACCAAAACCGACTCTTACAACATATACATAAGATATTTAAACCACTCTATCCATCAGATAGAAATTTACGTAGACCCATATTTTAGGCAAAGCATCCCAAGCGATTTAATACCGATCGAGAAAATAATGGTCTAGCAACACCCCCTTGTTAAAAAAAAACATTCGTTCCTCGCTCTCCATGTATAAAAAAACCCATGTATATGATAATAGCAAGTGAAAAGGGAAACCAACATCCATTATTAACTTTTTTTTATTTATATCAATTATTTTTATGGTGAAATATGATAATAGCAAGTGAAAAGGGAACCAATATCCATTATTAACTTTTTTTGATTTATATCAATTATTTTTATGGTGAAATAATTTTAGTATATTTATTACTCTTCTTACTATATTATAATCTCAATAATTTTTATAATTTTAATTGAAGTACAATATTACTATCTACTTTTTTAAAATCATTTTTAATTTCTATACAATATTGATTATAAATGATGCGTTTATACTAGTTATAGTGATTAGTCTAAATTGTACAAGTATAAATGCGCGTCTAAATAAACTAGCAATTGTGCGATTACAAAAGCATCTCTAATGTACAATAGTACGTATCTAGGTATGATACTTTAATATATGAACATGCTACTTGGTTATATTTAGTGGCGGACCCAGGAATTATATACCGATGGTGCAAACATAGCTCTTAATCAATATTTCAAGGGGTGCGGTCGGGATTTTTGCATATAAAATTCACTAATTTTTTTTCAAGGGGACCGTCCGCCCACCTAGCCTATAACCTAGGTCCGCCCCTTGTTATATTAATATGTTTAAACCATTACAATGCAATGGTGTGTCTAAAACACATCCACACTTTTAATAATATGTTTAATTTTGCCGTGTATAAATCCTAGTTTTTTTTTTTTTTGTTGTTGCGTCTTATAAGACCCTTTTTATTTCCTAAAAGAGCATTACGATTTACTAGTTTTTTTTTTACCCCTAATTAATTAGCATCCATATAAAGTTTAGTGGGCTCCAATTTCACATGCAAAGGTGAACACGGCTTTTTATCATTAGATACACAACCCATGAAATGAACTGGGTGGCTTAGGATTGGGTTACTTGGCCCAAGACAAAAGGTGGTTTGGGTATTAGCAGGCTAAAAGAGGTCAATGAAACCCTTCTTGTAAAATGGGGGTGGAGATATAAAGCTTAAAGTAATAATCTGTAGTGTAAATTGGTTGAAGCGTGCCATTGTAAGAATAACCAAAGGAGCTTCTTTCCTATTAACAATAATATTTCAGGGGTGCTGGAAAAATATTGTGAATCTGGTTTCCAAAGTTAAAATTAATGGGAGAGGTTTAAATCATTGTATAAAAGGTAAAGTTGGGAATGGGGTTGATACTCGGTTTTGGATTGATACTTGGGTGGGTGATCTTCCCTTTTGGGAAAGATGGCCCAATTTATTTGGTTTGGAGAGTTTTAAATTGTGCAGGGTGGCAGAGAGACTGGATTTTACTAGAGGAAATTGAGTGTTCAAATGGCAGTGGTCTAGACAGCCTGTTTCGGAACAGGAGCTTAAGGAATGAAGGAATGTTGTGAGGTTCTTAGGATGGTGAGGCTTTCTGTCGGCAAGGATGCCTGGATTTGGAGTGGGGATAGTCAGAAGGGTTTCTTGGTGAAGACTGTCAAATCGGCGTTGTTGAAGGACAGAGGTAGCTGTCATCCTCCAGATTTTTCTTGGTGTAAATGGGTTCCTATTAAATGCAATATTATGAATTGGAGAGGCAATCTGGATAGACTTCCTTCTAGAGTAAATTTAAGAAGAAGGAATGTGGTATTATCTTCTACTATGCGTCCCTTATGTGATGAAACCGAGGAATCGGTTGAGCATTTGTTCACCGCGTGCTCGGTAGCTTTGAGAGTGTGGTCGGCTTTCAGTGACTGGTGCAACATCCCGCCTTTATACCTTTTTGAATTTAAAGACATTTTAGAGATCCACAATTTCATTAAGTGTGGTAAGAAGGAGGAGAAATTGTATATGGGTTGGCTTTAATAACGTCTTAGTGCATTTGGAAAGAGAGAAATGAAGTGGTTTTCAATCAGAAAAGATGTAGCTCGAAAGATATCATATGGGAGTTAAAATCGAGAGTGGGTTAGAAATAGATCCTCATGTAAATCTATTAGATGGTCGAATTGGTGTAAATACCCCTTGTATATGTTGTAGTTTGTCTTGCCTCTTGCCCGTTTGGGTCAGGGGTGTTGTTTGTTTGGCCTTTTGCCCGTTTGGGTCGGAGGTAGTTTTTAATGAAGTTTAATTTTCAAAAAAAAAAAAAAAACACAACCCATGAAATGGAGCTGTTAAAACGGACAAATTACATAATTACAAAATTACACCAATCGGTTTAAGACACAGATCTAGCTTTCGATCTACTACTAATTACACGGCTTTTTATTTAACATAGGCTTTGCACGCGTTTTTTAAAAAAGCTTGTTAATTTATAGATAATAAAAGTGAGACATGGGTATCAATTTTGAAATTTATACTAAGCTTAAGAAAAAAACCAATTGATTCCTCATTGTAGAACTTTTTTTTATATAATACTCAAGCTTAAGAAAAGAAACTTTGATAACCAATTGATTCCTCATTGTAGAGCTTTTTTTTTATAAAAAAGAAATTCGTAACACATGTGAGTCTTTACATGCTTTAGTATAAAAAAAGTGGTGAAGGTCAATGTGGTATGCTTCAAAGGAGGGCAACCTCTTTAAAGAGTTGAATTTCACCACTTCCTTTTATTAAATTATTGCTCCACCACCACCTTAGTATCAAACTGTTCAATTATGTTGGTTACAGGCTATACTACATAATTAGAACTCATTTATGCATATTATTTTTTAGCGACAATTATTTATACATAGATTTATCGGTTTTTGTTCTCAATGTAATAAGTATTAAATATATGATAAACAATGCTAGAAGTAAGTAAATGATATATATAATATAGATGGGAATGGTTCATATGAGAACCGGCTTGAGTAGAGAGAACTTGTAGGAAATCGACTTCCAATTTTTTTTCACAAAAATCATTTTAAAAAATTAGCTTGCCAAGGGGAAAAAATTTCCTTGCCACTTTTTTTCGGTAGCAGTGTTACTCCCCACCAGGCGCTATAGTAATTTAAGGTGGGTGTAAATGATTCTTACAGGTCGCAAGAAAAACGACTCGTGAATTTTTTTCGGATTTTTTCATAGGGGGGCTTGTTTCGTGTTACTCTACCTTTGTGCAAAATTTGATCGAAAAACTCCCACGGGAATTGGAGTTCTCACGTGTTCTTTTAACTCAGAAGTGATTCTCATATGAACCTGATCTAAATATAGATAACTAAATAATGTTAAAAAGATAATTATTTTATTAGATAGGATAGATAAACAAATTGAGCAATCGATTCTACTCCACTTGTTTACACCTTGCTATAGAAATGCAAAAATAATAAACTTACCTCTTAGATCATATGCATGTCCACTATCCCTTTTTAAATATTTAGTATCAAAATTATTGTTATATATGAGTGCATTATATCTAATAAATTTTAATCACAAATTTTTTTTTATAAGTTTAGTTCAAATGTTTCATTTTTCGATTTCATTTTTCATGAATAGAGTAAAAAACTTGCTAGTAATAATTTGAGCCCCCTTCACAACTCCCTCTACATTCAATTACTTCTTTTCTTTATTTTTCCTCATTATTTATCTATAAAAAACGTATTAGAAAACTAATAACAACCATATGCTTAATTAAAAACTAATTTGATATTTAAGATTAATTTTATTTTAATTTCAGCAAATCAACCCCTTTATTCTAAAAGAGTAAAATGCACGGATAGTCCCTGTGGTTTGTCAAAATTTCACCTATAGTCCTCAACTTTTAGAAATTACACTCATGCTCCCTGTAGTTTGTTCGTTTGTTACTCGGATAGTCCCTAAAATGAATGAGAGTTAGTTTTCCCAATTAAGTTCATGTAAAATGACAAAAATGCCCTTAATATAAACACATAAAACTAATTAAAATGGGGCCCACCACTCTATTCATCTTCTTCGGTTACACTAAACCTAATCCCCACATCATCTTCTTCAAAGATTAGCCACCACCACTTCAAAACAGATCCACCCACCACCTCCACCACCATCAACAACCTCCACCTATAAATTTCCACAAACAACACTTCAGATGCAATAAGCACATCAAATGTGTGTCCAATCTCGAACATCTAAGGCAACCGTAATTTGTCGGATCCTCTTCTCAACCGTTTTATCAGCCCTAGCTCCGTCCGATTAACCTGCGCTACATTTTCTACAGTTTGTGTATTAGGTTTCATATCAGTAGCCGGTGGTAGATTGAGATTCCGCCGTAGTGTCACGGGGAACAGTTGACTTTGTCGGCACTCTGAACCTGTTGTTGTACCGAGCACACAACTTTGTTTTGCAGTGAGGTGTATCATTCAAATTGCACTGAAATTCTAGAGAGAGAAAGAGAGATAAGAGAGAGAGAGAGAGAGAGAGAGGAAGAAAAAGAAGCTAAAAAGGAAGTCAGATTTAGAAGTCTTGTTTCTATTTAGATTTGGATTTTAATTCGATTTATTTGGTAACTGACTTTTTCTGAAGTGTTTATTGAATCTGAAGTTGTTGAAATGGAGATGTTGTTTGTCGAAATTTAAGGGTGGTGGTTGTTGATCATGGTGGAGGATGTTGATGGTGGTTCGATTTCAGTTGAAGGGACTTGTGTTGTTCGAAAGCAGTTGAAGGAGACAGTGGTGTAGTTGTGATGCTTCAACTGTCGATGTTGGACTGGCCGTTGTGGTGATGTAACCGGTTGTGGTGATGTGTTAGTGGGCGGTGGTGCTGGTGAGGTGGCCGTTGCCGGAGATGATTCCGACGGTGGAGACGATGGGTGGAGAAGAGGAAGATGAAGGTGAGTGATGGGGGTGTTTTGTATTAAATTAAAAAGTGGGTCCTATGTAAATTATAAATATTAATTGTATTTCCTTTTTATCTTTTAAGTATTATATTTATATATAAGGGTAGTTTTGTCATTTTACATAGACTTAACAGAGAAAACTAACCTCCATCCACTCTAGGGACTATCCGAGTAACAACTTGTTAAACCACAGGGACTAAGAGTGTAATTTTAAAAAGTTGGGGACTATAGGTGAAATTTTAACAAACCACATGGACTATCTGTGCATTTTACTCATTCTAAAAACATAGGGGCTAAACACCTATATTAGCGAAGGTGAAGGTTTAAAAGGAAAATACAAAAAGCGACGATCAATTACTAAAAATAATAAAAGTAGAAGGACTAAACGCATACACTACTAAAGTTGAAGCGGAGAGGCTAAACACTCATATAAACAAAGCTAACCAGTAAAAAAAATTTGTAAAAACAAAAGGGCTAAGCACGTATATTAGCGAAGTTGAAGATTTAAAAATTAAATAGAAGAGTAACAACCAATCAGGGGGTGCAAACAGTTGGCTGGCACTATTCCCCTCATTGTGTTTTGTAGTTATTTTTATTTTTATTTTATTTTAAAAAGGGGCTAATTATTAAGGGGAAAATTATTGTACAAATTGAAGGAAAAGTAAAAAAGACAAGGCGATATTTTTGTAATTATCAATAACTATCAAAGTTACTCTGCAAATGTACCTAAAAAACCTAACCCCCCCACCCCCCAAAAACCTAAAAAAAACCTAAACCCCCCCCCCCCCCCCCCCCCCTCAAGCTAAAATGCTAAAAACTAAACCTCCAAAAAATAAAAATAAAAACACACTTTTTTTAATATTTTTTTATAAAAAAAATCGCTACTTTTGGTAGCAAAAAAAAAAAATTGGTAACGAAATGTAGCGCTTTTTTATAAAAAATATTAAAAAAAATTGTGTGTTTTTTGCTATTTTTAGGTATTTTTTGTTGCGTTCACATTTTGTATAGTAACTTTGATAGTTGCTGGTAATTACAAAAATGTCACCTTGTCTTTTTGACTTTTTCTTCAATTTGTATGTTTAATAGGTTAAGTTTATTTGTATTTGATCTTTATCTTAATTATTAAATGGAAATATAATAGCTAGTAAAAAGAAAGAATAATTGCAGGCATTGACGTTTCTATCTTTTCTCGTTCTCTTTAAGACTTTAACTTCCACACGCATATTTCTCCTAAAACATCTTTTTCCCTTTCTTTATGTTTATTATTTTAGCAACAAAAGAGTAAAGTGTGAAAATTTCGGCCGCAATACATCCGAAATATGACGTTTCTTTTACATAAACTATAACTTATGTTTCCCGAATTATTTTTTCTCCTGTCGACATATACCAAAGTTTACTTTTAACAACAAAGTAACATTAGGATCGTTCACGAGCCGAATCGAAATGGGCTGAGTTGAGCCAGGTCAAGCTGTGGCTCAATTTGATTATAAACCAAGCTGGCTTAGCTTCATTCGGATTGAAACCGAGCTAAAAATCATACCCTGAGCTCGGCTCTGCTCGGCTCGTTTCAGTTATGCTCGAATTTTAAAAGAAAATTTAATATAGAGTAGAGTTAACTTTCGTTTTGCTCCCTGTGGTTTGGTCATTTTAACGGTTTTGCTCCAATAGTTAAAAAATAACCATTTTCCTCCCTAATCTTTCGAGTTTGTCGCCTGTTTGCTCCCTAATCTTTCGAGTTTGTCGCCAGTTTCCTCCTTGATGTAGTTAGAGGGGAGCAAAATGACGATAAGTTAGAAAAATCAGGAAGGAAAATGGCTATTTTTAAACTATTGTGGCAAAACCGTTAAAATGACCAAATCACAAGGAACAAAATGAAAGTTTACTCTTTAATATATAACTTTCAAAATTTAATAGTCTAAAAGTTCAAAAGAACATATCCATGATAAGTTCAAAAGTACATACCAAAAAAAATGTAATCTTTTTATAAAAAAAAATATATTATTAGCATTCTAATCAACCTTCAAATATGTCATATATATATATATATATCCAACTACACTCCTAAACAAATGTAACTAATAATCAATTTTCTATAATATATTATATGTATATTTAAATAAATATATAAATTTTGAGAAAGTAAAAAATACATTACGGCTTAACGTACATCAAGTACGTGACCAAATTACGCAATTTATGTTGAAAATCACGCACGTTATAAAGTCAACAACACCTAATCACGCATGTTGAAACAAATGATCGCGCACGTTATCACGCATGCCCTACATCTCAGTTCAAAAATCGCATTCCCTGTTCTACGATCTGAACCCATTGTTACTGCCATCTGACTCCAATCGAATCAAAGCTTGGTCATGTTCCTGCATCCTCTGTTGTACGGTCTGAATCAAAGCTTGGTTATGTTTTTTCATCCTCTATTCTACGGTTTGATTTCAAGGGTCGATATTTTGATGAAACTTTTCAAAACCAACGATGAATTTGAACCTAATTCGATGAAATTGACCGAACAATAGTCAATTTGAAGTGAAACGAAAAGAAATTTGAAACGAATTGGAAGAAATTGATCAAACCTAGTCAGTCTGAAAATTTGATATAATCACGCAAATTATATGAAATAATCACGCATGTTGGTTTTTTGAATTTATAACGTGCGTGATTTTCAAATGAACGTGCGTAATGTGGTCACGTACGTGATGTACGTTAAGCCGTAATGTACGTTAACCGGCCTCTAAATTTTAGAATTATTTGGTAGGCCAAAGTCTTTTTTTGTATGAGAAGTGATAAACATAGATCTTAAAGTTATAATTAATGATGATTTTAATGACTAAAGTACAATAATTTAGTAAAAGATAAACAAAGTAATAAACATATCACCTGAAGCTATTGTTATTTTTTTCACTTTGTTTTGAAATCTCCAAATGTTTGATAATTTACAAATTCTTGTAGCAGTAGTAACAATCATCTTATGTTTACTATTTTTTTTTTAAATTATTTTATAAACATTGTTAGGAATAAATGACTTATTTTAAAGAGTAAAGTACACGAATAATCCTTGTGGTTAACTAAAATTTTGGATTTGATTTGTAGCTTTTCAAAAGTACACGAATAGTCATTGTGGTTTGCACTTTATAACACATATTGTTCTCAACTTTTGCCAAAAGTACATAGATGGTCCCTGTAGTTTCCACTTTGCAACACATTTAGTCCCTAACTTTGACACGTTCAAACCATTAGATTTGTAAGCTGTAGACTAAATGCGTTACAAATTGCAAACCACAGGGACCATCCTTCTACTTTTAAAAAGTTACATACAAATATAAATTTTGGTTAAACACATGGAGTATTCGTATACTTTACTCTATTCTAAAATATTTATTTATTTGACAAATTTTGAAAGTTTATACCCAATTGTTGTTATATATTAGAGGGTTTGTCGATTATGAGGAAGCGTGTGAGCAAAATAGTTGAAGTGTTACAATACGGGATGCAAATTGCAAAGGAGAGATGGATGATTTTAATGACTAAAGTACAATAATTTAGTAAAAGATAAACAAAGTAATAAACGTATCACCTAAAAGCTATTGTTTTTTTTTTTTTTTTTTCACTTTGTTTTGAAATCTCCAAATGTTTGACAATTTACAAATTCTTGTAGCAGTAACAACAATCATCTTATGTTTACTATTTTTTTTTAAATTATTTTATAAACATTGTTAGGAATAAATGACTTATTTTAAAGAGTAAAGTACACGAATGATCCTTGTGATTAACTAAAATTTGGATTTGATTTGTAGTTTTTTAAAAGTACACGAATGGTCCTTGTGGTTTGCACTTTATAATACATATAGTTCTCAACTTTTGCAAAAAGTACATGGATGGTCCCTATAGTTTCCACTTTGCAACACATTTAGTCTCTAACTTTGACCTGTTGAAACCATTAGATTTATAAGTTGTGGACTAAATGAGTTACAAACTGCAAACCACAGGGACCATCTTATACTTTTGAAAAGTTACATACCAAATCTAAATTTTGGTTAAACACATGGACTATTGGTATACTTTACTCTATTCTAAAATATTTATTTATTTGACAAATTTTGAAAGTTTATACCCAATTGTTGTTATATATTAGAGGGTTTGTCGATTATGAGGAGGCGTGTGAGAAAAATAGTTGAAGTGTTACAATACGGGATGCAAATTGCAAAGGAGAGATGGATGTTTCATGTAGGTTAGGGAATATATTATATATTTAATGGTATTTAGATCAACTCTACAAGTCGGATAATTTAGATATGTGATATTTAGGGACAAGTAGTCGTGTTTCACTATCCAAATGCAAACCGACTTATAGGGTACATGACAAGAATTGATCCAAAAGTTGATGGGTACTTCAATTTCGATCACTATTAACGAAGGTGGTTTTGTGAATTTTGATGATATAACATGAACATATTTCAAATAGTATTTTCAACTTTTTATATATAATACTAGGTTATAACCCCGTGTGTTACACGGGTCGAATAAATGAATTGTATATACTAAATAATAAAACAATATATCTTTAAAAACCTCTCTTATTGCACGGGTTGAATAAATATAATTTTATATATTAAATAATAAAAAGTTATATCTATAAGAACCATATTGTACGGGTTGAATAAATATAATTTTATATACCAAATAAAAAAGTTATATCTTCAAAACCACTTGTTTTACACGAGTTGAATAAATGTAATATTGTTTACCAAATTATAAAATAATACATCTTTAAAAAACCTCGTTTATTACACGGGTTGAATAAATGTAATTTTATATACCAAATAATAAAAAAGTTACATCTTTAAAAATATGTGTATTACACGAGTTGAATAAATGTAATTTCCGTTACTAAATAATAAAAAATATATATCCTTAAAAAACCCCTTGTATTGTGTATTGTATGAATTGAATAAATCTAATTTTATATATCAAATAATAAAAAGTTATATCTTAAAAAACCTCATCTATTACACAGGTCGAATAAATGTAATTTTGTATAGTAAATAATAAAAAGGTATATCTATAAAAAACCACGTGTATTACACGGGTTTAATAAATCTAATTTTATATACCAATAATAAAAAGTCATATCTTTCAATATACTAATGGATAATACTCGATACGCGATGGATATGGGGATTGCGAAGATGGTTCTTGAAAAGAAGATATGTTATTCAAGAAGCAAATCAACATCTATTTGAGTGATAAAATGTTGGTACAAATTCCGACAAATTGATTTATAAATTATGTAATAAAATTGATATAATAAAAACTTGTAAATATAGAAATGATAAATAATATTAGTTAATTTTATCTTAAGTTTCGTAAAATATATTTGATACCAAACTAAACAAAACGTTCAAATATATAGTTAATATCAAGAGTAAATTACGATTTTGGCGCCTGTGGTGATATCACTTTTACTCTTTTAGCCAAAAAACGATTTTTTTAACATCTGAGCCCACAACGTCTTTTTTTCTAACCCTTTTTTTGCCCCTACCAAAAGGGTTAGAAAAAAAGACGTTGGGGCCCAAAAGGGTTAGAAAAAAAGATGTTGAGGGCTCAGATGTTAAAAAATTCTTTTTTGGGCTATAAGGGTAAAAGTGATATAACCACATGGGCCAAAATCATAATTTACTCTAATATCAAATTAGATAACTAAGTTTGAATTTGAAGTAAATAGATAAATATAAAAGTAATAATTAAACTAAATAATATTTAGTAGGAGGATTATCTATAATTAGTTAGAAGAAACTAAATTATAATTATCCATAAGACATGGCCTAATATGATTACAAGTGTCCTTAAACTGGTTTCTTTTATTATATGTATAGATATACACTATATTTATAATTATATAGAAAAGGATTATTTTAAAAGAAAATTAAATCAAGAAGAAAAATAAGAAAGAGTATAATTGTAAAAAAAATAAATAGTTTCTCTCTTATCTCATATATTATTTTCTTTAACTAATTAGTTCACACCAAAATCTTTTGACTACAATACACACATCAAAATTTACTCTACATCTATTAAAATTTATCCTACCTATATTGAAAAATGTCTTTCACAATATATTAGGTTGTTTGAAAGAGTATATTTTTAAATACAATTGTTCGTGAAAATTGTTTTGTAACTCTTGTTAGTCAACTCTTGTGTGGTAGTTCGATTTTGAAGAAACGAGTATGGGTAAGTTTTTTTTGGAAGTGGGAGATGTTAATTTGGAAGAGGGAGATGCTAATATATTTTATGAGAAAGATTTAATAAAGTAAAAAATATATTTGATGAGTTATTTTAGGGTAAATTGTATTTTACGTTATTTAAGTTTCAGCAAAATTTCAGAAGATATCCTTTAACCAACGAAATTACAACGAACGTTCTTTTGTAACCTTTTTAAAGAGAAAGGACATTTTCTATAAAGAAATTATAGCATATATAGTACATCCGATGTAATTTGATACAACTTAAAAATGGATGCAAACTGTAGTTTAACCTTTATTTTATATTATGAACTTTAATTTGAAGAGATATAAAATTACTAATCATATATATTTTTTATTTTATACATTTCTTAATAAGGATGAGCAAATTGTACCAAAAACCGAACCGATACCGAATTTTTCGAACCGAAATATTTTCGGTACTGATTCGGTGCCGACTTTTGATGATTTTGGTACAGATACTTATCTTCAAATACCGATACCGAACTGTACAATATCGTGTATTTTCAATATCTGTGTCTGTTTTTTAGATTTTCAATACCGGTATTTTTGATACAGTTTTGTAACTAACTCATTCCCTATTTCTAATCACATGGATCAAATCAGAATGTATGTATGATTTAAAGGAGTTGGAAGGTTTCAAAATTAAAGATCTTAAACAAAGAGCCAGGATAAGATGGGATTTGGAAGGAGACGAGAACTCGGCTTTCTTTCATGGATATATTAATAGTAGACGTGCTATTAATAATATTCCTGGGCTTCTGATAAATGGAGATTGGATATCAATACCTTCTTTGATCAAAAAGGAGATTATGAAATTCTATAAAGAGGCTTTCAAGGAAAAAATAAAGGATAGACCTAAGCTTAAGTGTCATAATATAAAGCGTTTGTCGAAGGAGGATGCGGCTTCCCTGGTGGTCCCGTTCACAAAAGAAGAGATCAAGGATGCGGTTTTCGAGTGTGGTGCGGATAAAGCCCCTGGGCCAGATGGTTTCAACTTCAAATTCATCAAAAGGTATTGGCACTTATTCGAGAAAGATTTTTTTGAGCTTTTAGTTTCCTTTTACAGTAATGGGTCGATCGCGGAAGGAAGTAGCTCGTCCTTCA
The DNA here is from genome assembly GCA_030545235.1 of Helianthus tuberosus. Classification (NCBI taxonomy): domain Eukaryota; kingdom Viridiplantae; phylum Streptophyta; class Magnoliopsida; order Asterales; family Asteraceae; genus Helianthus; species Helianthus tuberosus. The sequence goes on from JARYGA010046105.1 coordinate 3,067,095, forward strand.
TTACTCTTATTCCGAAAAGCAAGGATCCGGTCGGGCTAAAAGATTACAGACCGATAAATTTAATTGGGGTGATTAGCAAAACAATATCCAAGATCTTAGCAAATCGGATGAAGAAGGTGATTGGAGACATCATTTCGGAAAATCAGACGGCGTTTCTTAAAGGAAGGTACATTCTCGATAGCCCTTTAATGTTAAACGAAATTATAGCTTGGATTAAAAAAGAGAATAAAAAAACTTTTCTACTAAAAATTGATTTTGAAAAGGCCTATGACAATGTTAATTGGAAGTTTCTTTTAGACATCTTGGGTCAAATGGGTTTCCCTGATTTATGGTGTAAATGGGTTGAAGGGGTTCTAGCTTCTGCTAGATCCTCTGTGCTTGTGAACGGGTCTCCTAATTATGAATTCAGTTGTTCCAAAGGGGTTAGACAAGGAGACCCGTTGTCTCCTTTTCTGTTCCTTCTGGTTATGGAGGCTTTATCTAGCATTTTTAATAAAGCGGGGGTCGAAGGTTTATTCAAAGGAATTCAAACTCCTAATAATGGCCCGAAGATATCTCATCTGTTTTACGCGGATGATGCTCTTTTGATGGGGGAGTGGGATAGGAGTAATGTGGTTAATGTGGTGAGGTGTTTGAGAGTTTTTTATTTGTGTTCGGGTCTTAAAATTAACCTCCATAAATCTAATTTATACGGGTTGGGAGTAGATGATTGGGAGATTAGTGATATGGCTTCGGTGGTGGGCTGTAATTCTGATAAAATTCCGTTTTCTTATTTGGGGATTACGGTGGGAGCTAATATGAACAGAATCAATAATTGGAACCCGATTATTGAGGTGTTCGATAAAAGACTGTCAGGTTGAAAAGCTAAAACGATTTCGATTGGGGGGAGACTGACTTCGATTAATTCCGTGTTGGAGAGTCTCCCTATTTATTACTTTTTGTTATATAAGGTCCCGGTTGGAATTATCAAGATTCTTGAAGCGAAAATGAGAAAGTTCCTTTGGGGGGGGGGGGGGGGAACAAACGATTCTAAAAAAATGAACTGGGTGGCTTGGGATTGGATCACGTGGCCTAAAACTAAAGGAGGGTTGGGTATAAACAGACTTAAAGAGATCAATTTGGCCCTTCTTTTCAAATGGAGATGGAGATACAGGGTTGAAAATCAAAATTTATGGAGAAAGGTGGTGGAAGCTTGCCATGGTAAAAACAATCAAAGGAGCTTCCTTCCTCTAAATGGTAACATTAAGGGATGTTGGAAAAATATTGTGAATTCGATAGCCAATTTGAAACTAAATGGGAAGGGTTTAAATAGTTTGATCTTGGGTAAGGTTGGGAACGGGGAGGAAATTCGTTTTTGGCTTGACACTTGGGCAGGTGATACGCCTTTCGTGGATAGATGGCCACATTTGTTTGGTTTGGAATTGTCTAAATTATGCAGGGTGGCAGACAGAAGGTTAAGGAACCAAGGAGATAATGGATTTATGTGGAATTGGTCTAGACAGCCGGAGTCGGACGCAGAGCTTAAGGAGTGGCAGGAATGTTATGAGATTCTTAGTACGATTTCGCTTAATAATAATAAGGATATATGGGAGTGGAACGACGACAAACAGGAAGAATTCTCGGTGAAGGCTGTCAGACTGGCTTTAATCGAGGACAGAGGAGATAATCATCCTCTTGAATTCGAATGGTGTAAATGGGTGCCTCTCAAATGCAATATTATGGTGTGGAGAGGTAATTTGGATATATTAGCTACAAGAGTTAACTTAAGGAGAAGGAATGTGAATATTACTTCGGTTTTATGCCCTCTCTGTGATGAGTTTGAGGAAACGGTGGAGCATTTATTTTCTGCTTGTCCGATGGTGGATAAGTTTTGGTCGGCTTTCAGTGATTGGTGTAACTTACCTCAGATTTATGCTTTTAATTTCAAAGACATTATGGAAATTCACAAGTTCACGCATCTAAGTAAGAAAGCAAAGACTCTCATCCAAGGATTGGTGTTTATCTCGTGTTGGTGTATTTGGAAAGGAAGAAATGATTTGGTATTCAATCAGATTAGAAGAAGTCCACAAGATATTTTAGGGGAGGTCAAATCACGGGGTTTCGGGTGGGTTAAGAATAGATTGCCATGTAAATATATTAGGTGGGTGGATTGGTTTAAATACCCACTGTATATGTTGTAATTGTTTGCCCTTTGCCCGTTTGGGTCGGGGGTGTTGTTTTGTTGTTGGCCTTTTGCCCGTTTGGGTCGGAGGTTGTTTTTAATGAAGTTTACTTAAAAAAAAAAACATAAACCAAGCAAATACATGGTTTCCTGAATTTCCTTGAAGACCGCTACCAATAGCCCGAACCGTCCCACGTTGCTTCCAGTCTTCCACCCTATTTATTTTGTTTGATTTACCAACAACCCCCCACTACACAGTCACGTATTCAACCACAACCTTAATCATTTGTCTATTACTATTAGTTTTATTAACACATTAATTAATCTCAAAGCTATATTCGCCAAATTGACTTTCTGTCTATTACTATTTTAATGTCTTTGTCTAACAAATTGTTGTGATAACTTATAATTCCAGCCAATATTCCTCCATACATCTCTATATAATATTAGTTCGCCAAAAATGTCTCAAAAGGCGATTGTTCATGAAAGTCGATGGGATGCCTAAAATTGTGTAGGTGTAAATAAGTCGCGTTGAGCTCAACTAGGCTCGAGTTTGACTCCTATAACTTGAAAAAATTAGTGCTCGAATTGGCTCGTTTCAAACTCTAAAAATAGTTAGAACTCATCTCGTTTGTTATTTAATTTATTTTTATATATAGGGTTGAGTTAATTTTAAAAGTCTAAATAATTACAGAACTTGTCAAAAACATACATTTAATATATATATATATATATATATAGGGGAAGGTTCATTGGGGAACACTAAAAAAGTGGGGAACAGCGGGGAACCGGCTCAAACGAACTCCGATTGGACTCATTCCAGCGGCGTTGGAACCGGCTCGTCGAACCCTAACTAAGATCTCTTAACCCTAAACCCTAAATCCTAACTCCTAAACTCTAAACCCTAAAGCTAAAAAATAAGGCTAAAACCTAAGTTAAACCGTAAAATCTAAACTATAAATCCTAAAAACTAAACCCTAAAGGTTAAACCTAAAGCTAAACCCTAAAGCTAAACCCTAAAGCTAAACACTAAACCCTAAAGCTAAACCCTAAAAGCCAAACCCTAATATATTTAGGGTTTAGAGGTTATGATTTAAGGTTTAGGGTTAAGAGATCATAGTTAGGGTTCGACGAGACGGTTCCAACGCCGCTGGAATGAGTCCAATCGGAGTTCGTTTGAGTCGGTTCCCCACTGTTCCCCACTTTTTTAGTGTTCCCCAATAAACCTCACACTATATATATATATATATATATATATATATATATATATTTAGGTATTTTTATCATTTATTATATCATATGTATTTTTATTATTACATACATATTAAGAGTTGTTTATAGATATGTGATAAATAAATTATATATGTGTGTGTGATAACTAAACAAGATGTAAATAATATTTATCATAATATAATTATATGTAATACTATTTATTTTGTAGATATATTGTTATATTATACGTTATACATAGATATTTGAATTGGCGATGAATAGTGTTTTAAAATTTTTAAATATTTTTTTAAGTTTTTTAATAAAAGATTATTTATCATTTTTAATAACTTGCTTATGTTAGTTTTTTTTAATCTAACTCTGTAAGTAACTATACTTTTTAAGCACTGTGATATAAATTTTCATGAAAATGGATATCATGCCGCTATCATACCAAACAGAACCGGAACCGATGATATATGGTATTTACATTTTTTTGGTATTCAAAACAACGTATTTTTTTTATTGTATGTTATATGAGTGTCGATAACAGTATTAAAAATGTATTTTTTATCGTAAATTTTACGAGTCTTGGTACGGATGTCGGCAATATCAGAAACCGGTATTCGTTTTAAGGTTTTCGATTGATGTAAAAGATGCGCCGATATCCTTTTGAGCATATTACGACTTTATTTCTTTAGTTTTCTCTTTGAGTTACTATAGCGAGTGTCGGTATCGAAACGAATCCAACCAAACTGATACTAACTGAGTTACCATCACATAATGCGAGGGAAAACCCACTAGTTTATATTATATTATGCTCAGCTCGAAGTACAAAGATTAAGCTTGAGTTCATTTAATTAGACTTCATTAAAAATTTTAGTAAACCAATATCGAGTAACACATAAACAACCTAACTGGCTAACTCGCTTACACCCTTATACCTTGCTTTCAACCATACGTTCATGACTACCCATATCCATGGGCGGTTCTTAATAGGGCTGTGGCAGGGCCACGGCCCGGGCAAGTTTTGCGGCCGTAGTGTTAATTTTCCGCATTTCGATCGAAATTTTTTATATATACTATGTTTGGCCCGGGCTTGCCCGGGTTTTTTATAGTGCCCGTGTCTTTCGGCCCTGGCACGTTCAACGGGCAAGATCCGCCACTGCCCATATCGATGGAATGATCACTTCTATATAAACTACTCATTTTCAGATGATATAAACATAATTAATCATGAGTTTAGAAATTCGTTTAGGACAACTAAATCTAGCCAATAATTTTTTTAAGACCCAAAAGTATTTGTTTCAAAATGATGTTAGATGGTTGCAAAATTAAAACACATGATATTACATAATTGGTATGGAATTTAATTAATGGTTTATAGTTGAAATTATGATGAGTAGCAAAGGGTAGGAATATAAAGCATAAATGACAAACAAGTGTTTTGAAAGTGATGAAATTGTAGCTAAATGTGGCATATTCAGAAATATGATCCAAGATAGTGAGACAAGGAAATCATGAAATTGTGGACACCAACTTCATTTCGAAATTGGCTTCGTATGTCACAATACCACGTGTGTGTCCGTCGTTTTGGAGGCATGTAGGACCATTCACATTTATTCCTCCTTAACCACTCTCATCTTTTTACGTTAGACGGTGAAACTAGTTGGTTACTCAAGTTTATGAACCAAAACATGTATCTTTTTAGGATGTATATAAAAGGTTTAGGTTGATTTGAAATATTTTTTGAAAAAAGAGGAAAACTTCCATTTTGTTCTCTGTAGTTTGGTCACTTTAACGGTTTTGCCTCAATTCTTTAAAAATAGACATTTTACTCCCTGATCTATGAAGCTTATCACGATTTCACTCCCCACATCAAACGGCATCCATTTTAAACGTTAAAAACTCTCAGGTTTCAGTCTAGGTATTGGTCTAGTTATGGTCATAATTGTCTATCATGTGTTATGGACGTGACAATTTTTAACATTTAAAATGGATGTTGTTTGGGGGCGAGGAGTAAAATCGTGATAGGCTTCATAGATCAGAGAGTAAAATGACTATTTTTTAAAAATGGGGCAAAATCATTAAAAAGACCAAACTACAGGGAGCAAAATAGAAGTATACTCTTTAGAAAACTTTTTTTGAAAAGAATATAGTGTAAATATGATTAGAGAAACAATAATATATTGATCGGAGTTATCATGGTTGAGTACTTGAACTTATTAGTAGTTAAAAGCCTTTCTTATGTTTTCCCGAAACTAAAATCACAATTAAAAATATCATAAATTTCTTTTACTTCTAAAAGTGTTTTATCTTTTAAGGAAATTTGAATTTTGAAATTTTTAACTTTCACCTATTTACCTATTTGTTGAGATTAATCTCAGCTCTGGAAATGTTTACAGACAATTCAAACTTTAACGTATATACTCCCCCGATCATCCCATACTAACTGAAGGTTAACCCCGTCTGCTTTTCGATGGCATGTATTCTTGATATGAGATCAATGGAGAAAAATACGTTTAAAGTTAAACATTTACTGATTTGGGTTTAGTCCCAGCTTATAGGAAATAGTTGAGATTATTAAAATCCAATTTCGGCCGATGAGCTATAGCTCAATTAGCATTGGAGGGGAAGTGATGATTTGAGTTTCAGGCCAGAAGTCTCAAGTTTGAATTTGATTCCAACCGGGTTTTGCTGCAGTGAGCTTTGGGTGGCGGGTTTTCCCCGAAACTGGTGGTGGGTTTGAGGTACCCTAGCACTATCTGTGATCACAGGCGTGTGTGATCATCTTTTGTCATTGGATTACCCGGGGTAGCCGAACATTTATTTTGTTGACCATTAAAAAAATTAAAATCCAATTACCCGTCTTTTGAACATTTACTTCTAAAACTATCAAGAAATAACTTCAACAAATATACGTTGTATTAAATTTTATAGTAAACTACGATTTTGGCCCCTGTGGTTATATTATTTTTACCCTATTAGCCCAAAATAGAATTTTTTAACATCTATGCTCCCATGGTCTCTATAACTAACTATTTTGGCTCCTGAATCTAACTCAACCCATTACCCTGGTTAATTAATTGTCACATGTAACTCACAATGATGGGTATATTAGTAAATTCACCCCCTAAAACATGTCATTTACATATTTATTTTCATTTAATTATATATAATATCAAATAACTTATTTTCATTTAAATATTAGGTGTGTATGTTTAACATAATATATAGAGTTAATTGCACGGATGGTCCCTGTGGTTTGCCATTTTTTCATGTTTAGTCCCCAACTTTTCAAAATAGCATGTTTGGTCCCTGTGGTTTGCTCACTTGTTACTCGGATAGTCCCTGGGTTGGATTTTTTTTTGAGTTAATTGCCATTTTAGTCCCTGTGGTTTGGCCCATTTTGCCAGTTTAGTCCAAAGGTTTCATTTTTAACATCTGGATCCAAAAAGGTTTCGTCGTTGCCATTTTGGTCCAGCTGACTTAACTCCATCCATATGTGTTAAGTCTGCCAAGGGCATTTTAGTAATTTTATTTTTCTTTTAATTAACCATTTATTCTTTATTGATTATTCCTATATAAAAATGGACCTTGGTGAATCAGATGAATCAGATGACTAAAATGGTGAATGGTGAAGAACATTAAAACAATCTCTCCCTCTCAACCACTAGTCCACCACCTCCACCAACTGCCACCACCACCCACCCCTTACAACCAGCCACCACCACCTGACAATCGCAGCCCCTCTCTCTCACTACATATCTCTCTCAACCCCTCTCCACCACCACCAACAACCGACAACATCAACCATCAAGAATCACCACTGTCTCCACCAACATCAACCGACAACATGAACCCCCAATCTTGGATTTACAACCAACATGAAACCGATTTACAACCGTCTGTCTCCACCAACATCAACCGACAACATGAAACCGATTTACAACCGTCACTAACCACCACCACTGTGCCCCATCGTCACCCACCATTATCACCACCGCACCACTGCGCCCCACCGTCACCCATCACCGCACCACTGCCACCCATCCATGCCCCTCTGAAAAACAACCACAACAACCACCGTCTCCAACTTTAATAAAGCACCACAACCACCATCTCCACCCCTTTCCGCCATCACCACCACACCATTACCACCCCTCTGCACCCACCTCCACCACGCCACCCACCTCCGCCACCCACCACCAAATTCACAGAAAACCCCCAAATTCACTGAAATACCTCCCCAACCCAATCAATCACAACCTCCAAGTTCAAATCGCACATAGATCTTCAAATCAATCACCACCTACAAAACCCACAACCCAGCGCCGCCGTTTATCACCATCAACACTCACCTCCGCCATCATCACCAGCAACACCCCACCACCGCCGTTCATCACCATCAAACCTGTCGAACCACCTCTGCCGTTCATCACCATCAAACCCGTCGAACCACCATTTTTAGAGAGATAGAAAGTCAAACCTATTAGGGACGGTGGTGGCTTGTGATGGCCTTGCAGTAGTAGTGGCGGTGGTGTACAGTTGAGACGGTGAAGGTGGGGGATTTTAACAGTTGAGACAGTGGTGGCTGATAGTGGTGGGTGGTGGTGACTGGTAGGGGGCGGTGGTGACTGGTAGGGGGCGGTGGTGACTGGTGGATGAGAGAGAGACAGGAGAGAGTGAGAGATGAGTGGTGGTTGTGCACAAATCACAATATCTGCATATATATATATATATATGTTATTATAATTATATTATAATTATTATATATAAGATAAATCTTATATAAATGATTAAAAGAAAAGAATAAAGAGGAATTAAAAAACAATATATGAAATGACAAAATTGCCCTTAACTTAACAGATGTGAATGGATGGGGTTAAGTCAGCTGGACCAAAATGGCAACGACGAAACCTTTTTGGATCCAGATGTTAAAAATGAAACCTTTGGACTAAACTGGCAAAATGAGCCAAACCACAGGGACTAAAATGGCAATTAACTCTTTTTTTTAGAGTTAATTGCACGGATGGTCCCTGTGGTTTGCCATTTTTTCATGTTTAGTCCCCAACTTTTAAAAAAAAATCCAGCCCAGGGACTATCCGAGTAACAAGTGAGCAAACCACAGGGACCAAACATGCTATTTTGAAAAGTTGGGAACTAAACATGAAAAAATGGCAAACCACAGGGACCATCCGTGCAATTAACTCTAATATATATAAAAATAATTATTTACTGTATATAATAACATATAATACGTTCAGATCCCCAAATCCACCACCACCCACACTACCGCCATAGCTACTTCTACCACTCACCTCCACCACTGACACCTACCTCCACCACCTTCATCCCTCGGAATAAGTGTTCCTACGAAACCCAATTTCATTTTCAACCCTAAAATCCATCCCCCAAATCAAACCACAACCTCTGCCAAAAACTGAAACTTACATAATCTCACTCAACAGATTTGTAGTCATCCATCCCAAAACAGTAAAACCTCCAATTCTCATACACCAAATTGTTCTTTTTTCAGTGTATGAGCAAGACGTCGATTGGAAAATCGACGATGCGGCGGCGGTAATACAAATAATGTTGTTTGAAGAGGCGTTTCGGCGACGAGTTGTTACTGGGTTGGGATTTTGAGTCGTTACCGGTGGTGGTGGGTGATGATGGTGGTGTTGTGGTGCTGGGTGATATTGATGTGTGAAGTTTGAGTTTAGAAGGAGAAAGACAGAGGGGTGGCGGTTACAGGTGGCATGTGGTGATGGCGGGCGGACATTGGAGGAGGTGGAGGAGTAACTGTTAGTGGCTGTAGTTGGTGTCTTGGTGAAGGCTTTGGTGTGTGTATATGTGAGACTTCTGAACAATATGAAGATCACCATGTGTGAAATTAGGGTTTGAGAGGGAATGGTGAAGAAGATGAAGTGATAAAGAAAAGGCTAGGGTTTTGTTTATAAAGTTAGTAAAGTAGAAGGTGAGTTTACTAATATACCCATCATGTGAGTTGCACGTGACAATTAATTAACCAGTGTAATGAGTTGAGTTAAACTCAGGGGCCAAAATAGTTAGTTATAGAGACCATGGGGGCACAAATGTTAAAAAAATTCTATTTTAGGCGAATAGGGTAAAAGTGATATAACCACAAGGGCCAAAATTGTAATTTACTCTAAATTTTATGTAGAGAACTATGTTATTGAGTAAATTGCCATTTTAGTCCCTGAGTTTTTGTCCAAATTGCCATTTTAGTCCAAATAGTTTTTTTTCTTCTCTGGGTCTCTGACTTTTCTTTTTTCCTGCCATTTTGATCATATTGTCTAACTTAGTCAAAAAACCAGATTATAATCAGGGGAATTTTTGGCATTAAATTATTATGAGATTTATAAATTATTTTGCAAACTATTCCTGGTTATCACTAAACAACAGTTATGCCAAAAATACCCCTGGTTATAACCAGATTTTTAGACTGAGTTAGGCAATGTGATCAAACTGACCAAACCTCAGGGACTAAAATGGCAATTTACTCTATGGTTTTTCGGCTCGAAATAAATATAAAACAATATATTCATCTTGTCAATCGGTGATGATTAGTGATGGATTTAAGAATAATAATATGAAAAACATAGGAGTTTAATTAGTTAAAGATGATAAACATAAAAGTTTAATTAGTTAAAGATAAATTTGTATAAGGCAATTAGGGTGATGCCTTTGTTTGCTTGTCAACTTAAAGAGAGAATCTCACCCACAATATTAAAGTTGGTTAAACATGCGTGCACCCTATGCAAATTGTAAGGTCTTTATCTATATGGGCTTGCAACCATCAATGAAGAGGTTATGATCGAGAAAAATTGGTGTTGGTAAAGCCGTCAACCCCAAACTACTTATATTTTGAAAGACCATTTTGCATGCTTCTAACTTATTTCAAAATTAAACAATTACTATAAAGTATGTTATCCTTTGTGTGTGAACCAAAAATCTTGTATATGAATCGCCTACTTTCATATCATCAAGTCAAATAAGAGGTTATCTTGTACGTACACGATTGGCAAGGGACGGACCCTTCACCTAACTGAGGGCTTTGTGGGCGGGCACCCCCTAAAAAAATCTTTTTAGTGTATTTATAGGTTTAAATCCGACCACACCCCTTTAAAATTTGGTTGAACCTCTCGTTCACTCATTCATAAAATAATTTCTTGATACGCCGCTAAATATTTATAACGAATTGTGAAGTAATTGTCTAAAATGGCTTAAAACGAGTTGTTCATTAAATTCAACATAATACATAAAGAACGTGTAAGATGTAAATAAACTCTGTCTCATCTTTTCTATGATCTTGAAGTTTGACTTCGTTTCGTTTACTATTTAACTATTTTAATTTAGAGTGAATTTTAAGTATTATCCTTTATCTTTATAACCATTTTCAGGCGTTGTCCTTTATGTTCAAAATTGACGAGTTTTGTCCTTTATGTTTTCATATCATACACGTTTTGTCCTTTAGGCCTAACCCAGTTAGTTTTTTCAGTTAAATTTGGTCATATGCTTTGCACATGAGGGCATTTTTGTGAATTCAAAGGTAAGTTCAACGGTAGATTTACAGTTTAAAGCTTCTACAACCTTTGAATTGACAAAAGTGGCCTCATGTGCAAAGCACATGACCAAATTTAACTGAAAAAACTAGCTGGGTTAGACTTAAAGGACAAAACGTGTAAGATATGAAAACATAAAGGACAAAACTCGCCAGTTGTGAACATAAAGTACAACGCCTGAAAATGGGTATAAAGATAAAGGACAATCATTGAAATTCACTCTTTAATTTATATATATAGTTATTTTATATATTTATAGCTAAATATATAGCAAAAAATAAAAATTAATATTTTTTATTATGGTTATATAATATAGAGTATGAGTTGGCTACAAAGACAATTTTTCCTACAAAGGGTAGGAAACGACCACATAATCACATGTGGCAAGTAGTTATTTTAATGGAAATCACAAGTAGGTAATTTTATATTTATTCTATTTATGGTATATATTTATTATAACTAACGAATGAGAAATTTAAGGAAACCAAATATCACATTGAAACCGAATTGACAGTTATCATCATCGTCATCATCATCATCATCACCGTTATTATCATCATACTCAGTAAATCCCACCAATAGCACAACTAAGGTAGGGTCTGAAGAGGGTAAGATGTAGATAGCCTTACCTCTATCCGGTATATTATGATCGATTCATTGTTTATCATTCAAGTCGTAATTCTTCTTCTTCTTCTAAAGTGGTTCGCTGAAAAAAAAAACCATGGCGTCACAGTGTGTTTTATCACAAAAACACACTACTATGAACACATCTAATATCCAACATCAAGTGCAGTAAAACACAGTACTAGTATCCAACATCAAGTGCGGTAAAACACAATAGTATGATCAAACTTTAAAAAAACACGTTGTCTTCAACAAAACATACTGAATACATGTACATGCATGATCTAATCACAATGTAGCTTTAACACATCAATCCTTAAAACAATATCAATGTAAAAAACAACACCTTTATCAAGTTAGACACTTGTTCGTCACATTGTGTTTTATCACTGAAACATACTACTATGAACACATCTAGTATCCAACATCAAGTTCAGTAAAACACACTACTGTGATCAAACTTAAAAAAAACACGTTTTTAACAAACACACTGAATACATGTATATGCATGATCTAATCACAATGTAGCTTTAACACATCAATCCTTAAAACAATATCAATGTAAAAAACAACACCTTTACCAAGTTAGTCACTTGTTTGTCACATTGTGTTTTATCACTAAAACACACTACTGTGAACACATCTAGTATCCAACATCAAGTGCAATAAAGCACAGTACTATGATCATCTCTTATGCTAGTATTTTATGCCGTATTTGTAATCTTGATCCATGATTCTAGCTAATTTTGATATGCGAGATGGTTATCGATAGTGGGTTTTAGATATAGAGAAGGAAATGTGCGAGATTATAGGAGGTATGTTATTTTTGGCAGTTATTCTATTGATTTAAAACAGGTAAATGACCAGATTATCCCTAACCTATTATAACAATTAATTAATGACACACAAATATTACAAAAATGCCACCAACTTGATCTCAGCCATTAAATACACCCATCCAATGGCTAGGATCGCTTCTTACACTTTGCAGGAAAAACACACTTAGCGCAGGAACCCCACTCATATAATATAATATCAATATTATTTTTGATCGAAATAATTATATTAATTAACCTCGTTAGGCATGAACTTGTTTATTAAACAAACTCCGACTTGAGCTTGAACTTATCTCGAAATTATTTTAGTTTGTCTTGGTTTAACTATTTTTTATAATAATAACACTAGCTCTTACTCTATTGCACCAATAATTTTAAATTATTTTCTCTTGTGGATCATGAGTTAGGATAAGGATAAATTCCTTTAAATTAAATTTAGAAAAAAAAAGATAAACATTCATAAATAGCTCATGGATACATACATATCCATCTATTCTCGGAATAAAATGATAAAGTGATTAACTAATATCATTATCAATTCACCATCTCAAACATCTCATTAACCAACTTACCATCTGTTCCAAGAATAAACAATCTATGAATACAAGTTTTGGTTTGCTCATGAACAAAAACACCAAAAAGCAGAAACCGATCAATACTCGATGTTTTTAGCACCACGAATCAATTTTTATATAAGGGACAACTGTCTAGCAGTACTTATGTGTTGGATAAGGCTTTATCTTTTCAAGTGATGGAGATTTAATCCTCACGATGAATGGAAAAATGTAGTTTAACTGTAGAATTAGAGAGAGTGTGAGCCGTGATTCTAAAAATATACAAATTTAAGAACAACTAGTTTTTGTCAATTACCTTCTAAATTAATAATGGGATATTGAATCTAAATTACCCAAACTTTCACCAAGTGGTCGTTAACACTCCAAACTTTCGATTCGTACCACAACACTATCATCTTTTAACTTATTTTCCCCTAGCGCTCCCAAACTAATTAAACCCTAACCCAATTAGTTTTTTTGCTAATGTGACACTTTATTTGATGACATGGCCTTTTTTGCCGACGTGGCAACTAATGTGGCATTTTTTTATGACGTGACAGCTGATTTAGCGCCTGACATGACGTTTTATGACGTGACAACAGACGTGGCAGCTAACATGACATTTTTTATGACGTGGTATCTTACGTCAGCTAACTGTGTTAGAGTTCAGTTAGTTAGGGAGTGCCAGATGAAAATAAGTTGAAAGTTGGGAGTGCTGTGAAACAAATCGAAAGTTAAAAGCGTTATCGACCAATTGACGAAAGTTGAGTTTATTTAAATCTAATATGTTATTAATAAAATAAATGTTATATTAATTTCAAGAAGGATTAGAATTTGCCAAAGCTATTTTCCGGGTAGGAAAGAAAGTCATAGCTCATAACAAACTTAAGGTTGAAAAGGGTGCAATCTCAATCCCAACTCAACTAAAGATTTGATGACGTGATTGTTGGGGTATACGCACGCGGAAGCAACACACACACACGAACAATCAACTGCAGAAATAGAAAATAGAACGACACAAGAATTTACGTGGTTCGGTCGCCAACTGCAACCTACGTCCACGGGGCAACTAAGGTATTTCTTTCATTTCATGTTGCACACAAATTACAATACAGATGAATTGCTTTTATAGAGATTACACGAGAGTTTTTGTCAAACAAAAATGGCTGCTGCCTACTTCTTTTGACAGGCCGCAAAGCATGGCTGCTGCCAAATATAGCTGCTGCCGACACCATTCTTCTGCAGCTATTTTGACTAACCACAAGAGTGGCTTCACACTCAACAATCTCCCACTTGAAGCCACGGAACAATCTTCACCTGTGCTTCAACTGTGCATCTGTATTTCTGTAATTCCTTCCTAGTTACCCCGGCCTTCTCTTCAAAACCTGAAGGCCCGTTGAAGCTCCCACTGAGCGTCAACTCATCAGTCATGGCTAAATCTGCCCCTGACCCGTTCTCTGTCTCCACCGGCTCCCACTGACACAAACTGCCGGACTCTGAGAAAACCTGAGAACTAACACTCTCCGAATAAAGTAGATAATCAACTGGAGAGACTTTAACCGCTGGAACACTGGTTCTCTTAACCCACTGTCTTCTGGTAACTCTGACTGAAGCACCACCTGTGCTCCCACTGTCACGAATACCCCTGACTGGTTTCCCTGAACCTTTCCTAGCACGTTCAACCTGAATCTGACCTGTGGCTCTGGGTTTGCCTATCTACAAAACAAACCTTCTTCTGCCTACGAGATTCTGTGAACCGGACTTTGTTTCTCTTCTGAACTGGGACGGTCACTCCCTCAGACGGTAATCTGACCATATACAGCGAACATTCCTCGTTCGCAAGTCTTACCTTTCCAAAGTCTCTAACTTTCAGATTCTGCAGTGCTTCACTGCTGTGGGTAGCGTGAAATGAAGCACCAGAATTCTTGACCCAAGAGTCTTCACTGCCTTCCACTGAGTCCCTATGCATCAAACCCAGACGCATTCTCAGAAGCAGAATTCAAATATTCATGACATCGACTCCAAAAGATGTCTAAACCTCCATGCAATTTACAAGTCAACTATGCCAGCTCCCACTGTCACTGTTATCCCAACCCATGCCAAACGACACTCCATGAGCCAAACCTTCACTCGTACTACCCCTGCGAAAAACCTTCACCCAGTACCAGTACAAAGATCCACTCAAATGTCAAACAGCTGATCACCACCGAACAAGGAATACCATCCACTATTCCAGACCAGCTAACCGGCAAACGGTTATAACTACAATAGAGCTTTCAAGGAAATCAAGCGGCACCAAGGATTCTATGACCGTGCACACGATCAGTTAACTCAAACCCTAACCGAAAGATCTTTTCCACAACAAGCAATAGTTCCATGACTTGCAATTGGTTTTTTTTTCACTTGTGTCAACATCAACAACCCTGTTGATTCCATTTTCTCCATGTTCTCACCCATCACCTCGTCCGCAAAAAGAAAAAATAATCTGGTGATCTCCAAGAGTTTACCAGGCTCCAGTCGAAAAAATTAATCGACAACCACAAACTCTAAATCACCACTCGATCACCTAGTCCCACAACAAAAATTATACCCTCCTTATTTTATTTGTTGTTGGACCCACCAGAAATAAAAATTATTTCTTTTCTTTTTCTTTTTTAAAAGTTTAGACAAACTTAATTTTTTGATGGCCCCACCATTTCTTTTTCATTGTTTTTGAACGAGAGTTTTGAAAAAATATCATTCATTCTTTCTTCTTCTACATTCAAAGAACACGACGATCTTTCGGGTTTATTGGCCGACTGCCAAAAAAGAAGGATCAACCCACTCTGCGAGCAAATTTTCTGGTGGGGTGGCGGAACTGATGGCGGTGGAGGCGGTTCTGACGGCGGCGACTTCGGAATCACAGCTGTGATTCACCTGAGCCGCGACGGTCAGTATCTTCTCTTTCCTGTACACCTCCTTCTCCTGCCTCTCTGCTGATTGTTCTGGTCCGATTAGATCTTCGATACCGATACCGGCCACCTGCCGGAGAAACGAACTGATCTCTTAGAAACACTGTGTGTAATCGAGCCGTAGCTCTGATACCAGTTGTTGGGGTATACGCACGCGGAAGCAACACACACACACGAACAATCAACTGCAGAAATAGAAAATAGAACGACACAAGAATTTACGTGGTTCGGTCGCCAACTGCAACCTACGTCCACGGGGCAACTAAGGTATTTCTTTCATTTCATGTTGCACACAAATTACAATACAGATGAATTGCTTTTATAGAGATTACACGAGAGTTTTTGTCAAACAAAAATGGCTGCTGCCTACTTCTTTTGACAGGCCGCAAAGCATGGCTGCTGCCAAATATAGCTGCTGCCGACACCATTCTTCTGCAGCTATTTTGACTAACCACAAGAGTGGCTTCACACTCAACAGTGATTTGTATCCTAAAGAAAAACGATGTTTCCATTAAGGGTAATCATCACCCATCCAACTACCTCAAAGTTTTTGTGTTTTTATAATTCATATATAAATGTCTTTTTTATAGTTTTTCTTATGAATAAATTTGTACAATGGGAGATGAGTTTTGTTTTGAATTACAGTAAAAAAATAACGTTTAGTGGGCTTTTAATATTGAAGTGGTGCAATGTGAATTGCAAAATAATATTTCCTTTTTACTTTTTTTTTTTATAATATTTCCTTTTTACATCTTTTTTTTTGGATTGAACTTGATGGAAAACGTGTGCTGACGTCATATATAGTTGTCACTGTTGTTTTCGTTCAGTGGTTTATAAAACCCGAGCTTGAATTAGTAGATTACATGTTTGATACCTTGTGTATTCCAAGTTGGATTTATAAGGGTGTTATCTAGACAACTTAAGCGAACTTCGAATTAGTAGTGGATAGGAGATGTTGGTTAAATAGATTACATGTCTTACCATAAATGATGTGTTTAGGACCACATACGTAACATATTCTATCAGAATCATGCAGTTAAGCGTGCTGGTTTGAGAGTACTATGGGAATGTTGTTCGTGATAGTGGGGAAACCTCATCAACGACGTGTGTACCTTAGGATGTGTGTGTGAGTGGGTGGGTGCGATTGGGGGGGGGGGGGGGGTGAGGTAGCACATTAGATGAGTCTCACAGTGACCATAAAACCAATGATGGTGCGTTAAATAAACTGCACCAACTTACACGACATGACGATTGACACGTTTGGGGCCACATACATCCCATCAAACTTCCACAGTTAAGCATGTGGATGTAACAATACTACAAGGACATGTGACCTACTAGGAAGATTTCATGGGGTCGTCACTCATCACCAACAAAAATGTGAACTGGTTGGGCAACGTATACAATATTATGGTTGCGATGAGGATGTTACAATAACACACGATAAAAACATAGAATTATGGCATTTACATACACTTAAAACTATGCCAACTAAAAATTGCAGTTCATAAACAAAATAATACTAAATGGTTTTACTTTAAAAAAAAAAAAAAAACTCCTAACAAACATGTTACAAGTACAATGAACATGTTATTTGTTAGGTTGGGTTTAATTTTAGACGAAATTTACTAGTAGACAAACCCTTTAACATTTGTGTAAAATGCTTAATTAAGACATTAAGAACTTATTTTAATTCATCGAGCCAGTAACTAGTTCAATTGTCCCTTGTCAAAACCCTACCAGTCCAACTAGTGACATTTTAACTCATACAAACTCAATGACAAAGGATCTGATTCCCGGCACACTTCAGTTTTAAGAAAATCGGTTTTGTGAATCAAACTTGTAAGTTTATACTTTATAGGAAAACAAAGGTTTGTCAAAATAAAGTAAAAACCTCCGCCAAATAATTTGTAGGGCGGCAATTTTTGACACGACCCGTCAACCCGAACCGAACCCGACACGAAAAAAACAAATTTGGGTCGATTAACATGACCCGTATTAAAAACGGGTCGGGTAGACCTATATAAAAAATGGGTTGACCCATTAACCCGTTTAACTAGTCAGAAAAAAAATCTTTTATATATATTTTTTTTGTTTTTTCCGTTTTCTATTTTACATGGTTAGTTATAATAATGTAAGTTTTGACACATTATATTGTTTATTTTTCACACTCATACTCATAATTAAACACGTTATTGATAACCCAACAACTCGCTTATAAATCGTCAACTTGTATGACTCATTTAAAAGTGTGGGTTAAACGGGTCGGGTTCGGGTTGACCCGAATTTATATGGGTCAGGTTAATGTTGAAATCTTTCACCCGAATAATAATTGGGTCGGGTTCGGGTTGAACATTTCTACCCACCAGCCCATCAACCAGACCCGATTAACACCCCATAATAATTTGAAGTTGGTTTTTACGGTTTAATTACTTGTATGGGTCCTTCCCAGGGGCGGACCCACCCTATGGCGTGGGTGGGCAGCCGCACCCCTTGAAAAAAAAATTTAGTGCTATTTTCCGTGAAAAATCCCGACCGCAACCTTTGGAAATTTTCGTGGGCACCCATTAGAAAAAAAATGTTAGGAATTTATATAAAAGAATTGTGAACACGAATTGAAACCTGACCCAATTATGTAAACAAGTTAGCCCACCAATCATTTTAATTAAACTTGTATTCATTCTTTGAAACGCCCTAACACGTTTTAACCCAAGATTCGCAGCGGAAAATACATACCTAAAATTTCTTTAATGATATTCTTTCTTTCACTTAAATACATTAATCCCTTTTTATAACTTAATTAAAAACTAACATACATATATCGAACTAAGTGACCCCATATGCACCCACGTACAATCCATGTCTAGACTCGATCTTCAACCGCGTACAATTCTTGATGAAACTTCCATAACCCTGTACAACCTGCAGTCACCACATTCAATCTCATCATTAGCAACCGGTGACATAATACAAAATATTAACACATGTATAATAAAGCGTCCACATATCATGCTTTCTCTTATACTAGCCCCTTTATCCATCCATTCGACCACTCGCATCGGATTGCGGAGACAACCTTTACTTCCATTATTAACATGCCTATGCTTCACATTAATTCTCAATAGAAAACGGTTAGTATCATTAGCTCCCTTTCATATGAACATGTCCTCAAATACACATAACTCGTCTTATTCATTCAAGCATATAATTAAATACTCACTCAAGCATGCACTCACTTTTATTCATACACTTACTCACAATTTACATCCTACATATATATATATCTCCTTAATTCATCTTTATGCATAATTCATTATGTAAGTTCCCTTTCTTACCCAAACTTAATCGAATCTCTTTCTTAACCACTTCCGACTCATTTACTGTAAACTTACCTTATTACTTCCATTGCTTCATACTTTTTTACCTGATTCACAATATTTATCATACTACAATACATTTTACATCTAAAGTGTAAGTCCGGGATTCACTTACCTCGTGTGTCCGAGTTCAAGCATAGCTTCCGTGTTTATCCTTGGCCCGTTGCCCTTCCATGCTTGTGTCCATGTTGACATGACTCCTATCCGTACATGTCATCACATTCATCATAACATGATTAGCATACATGAGCATACATACCTTTTAATGAAGGTTTCTTGCCATATCATCTTATCAAACTAATTTCTCACTTGTAATCCATTCAAAGCACATTCCTTATACAAATCTATTATCTAATACATCGTCATCACATTCTACATACATTTATTCATTATTAGCATACAATCTCACTTATCATTTTCTCCTAAGCATTTCATCAAACACTTGGTGTGCATATCATTTTCTAAGCATAAGGTACAAGTGCTTTAAGCATGTTCTTCCCTATTTCACCTTATGAACTATCACATTCAAGCAACATCTCATAATCATAAATTCCACATCAAGTTTATCTATCTCAGTCTATCATATAACACCTTATACATCACAAGATCACACTTATAACATCTACAAGTTCATCATGATCATCATCTTCACACTCATGCAATGGGTTTCATTCTAAATCACCCAATTACTTGAAATTATTCAAAACACAAGTTCTATTTGGTGTTTCTAACACCTCTACATGCTTAATTTCATACAAATTCATGGATTGATCATAACCCACTTCAAACAAGATCATCAAATCTAAGTTTTAAGACATACCTTATGATCCCCTTGTGAAGGTGATCGTTAATTCATGTTCGATTATGAATTTAGACTTCATTTGGCCCTTCAATTTGAAGATTCTTTAAGAACTAGGGTTTGAACCCTTGGTTCTTTCTCCTGGACATCGATCCAGAACACACACAAGTGTGTGTGTTTGTGTGTGTGTTTTCTTTTAATATTACAACTTTCAAGTTGTTCACTTTGGTCCCTCATGTTTCGTTTTAATTAAATAAGGCTACAACCCTTCGTTTAATACCAACGATATTAACAATCAACTAGGTTAATTATTTCTAGCTAATGTTCATTTACGGGTTCACTTTTATCCCCTAACGGTATTTTACCCGTTCCTTTATATTAAGCGGGTTTAAATTACCAAACCCATTTTTGGGGTGTTACATTCTTGTAACAAAATATCAAGCCCAATAAGTTAATATCAGTCCAAGCCCAACCCAAATACTACTTTAATTAAAAAAAATCAGTCCACAAGACAACAAACCCAATTCGACTGCCAGCACTGTGCGACTCCCGCCCTCCCTTTGCCTCACTGCCAACGACTTCAACACCCACCCCCATTCAACGGCTACAAAATTCCGGCCACTAACAACTTCTAATTGCAAATATTAGACAAGTACATGTTTTGTTTTTGGTAATTTTGATGTTTATGTGATTTTGTTCAAGACTAAAGAGATAATATGATGGGTTAAAAAGGTTTAAGCTTTGTGTTTTGAGGTATTTTTGGGTTGTTCTAGTCTTTATAAGATGGGTTTGTTGTCTCTTAATCTTTTATTGATTATATGATTTTAATATAGGGTTTGAAAAGTTGAAATTCAAAACTTGTAGATGTGAATAATCTTGAAAATTAAGGAATATTGATGGTTAAACTTTGTGTTTTACATTGGTATATCGTTTATTGAAGCTTGTTCTTGTATTACCCGTCGCAACCACAACCGTTGAAAGATGTTTTGCGGCAATGAAGAATGTGAAGACCGACTTGCGTAATCGGATTGGCGATGAGAATTTAAGTGATAGTTGTATATGTCATACAGAGAAAGACTTGCTTAAGAAAGTACCTCTAGATAATGTTTTGGATAGATTTCAAAAAATGAAGACCCATAGGGCGAAATTTTAAATATGTTTATAACAATGTTTGATGTGTTTTTGATGATTATATAATTTTTAGTTTGATGTTCTTTTGTTTTACATGACCCAACCCGACCCGAATCGAATTTTTTATTCATATATCTAGGCGCCTAAAATTTTTAAAAATATTACATATCCCAATGGAAAATTTTCTGAATCCGCCACTAGTCCTTCGTTAGCATTTGGAACTTTTTTTTATAATAACATAAAACCATAAAAAAGAATTAAATAAAGAGAGAGACATGAACTTTAATCACTTACACATTTTATATTTTATAATAATATAATGTTTTTCAAAACAATATTCCGTCAGTTGTCAAAGGGGAGAAGAAGGTTGAGTCTTGTTTACGCAAACACACACACACTTTTCGGTCACCTTCTTCTCCAATTACTATAAAGACCCCTCTCTTTCCTCCTTACATCCACACGCACACATCTTCTCCTTCTTCTTCATCATCCAAACACAATCCTTAACTTCTTCAAAATGGATTCTTAAACATTCCCCATATTACTAAAACTCTTGTGTTTCAATTCAAAGATATTGTTGTTGGAAAAGTTATATTGGGATATGGAAAAACTTAATTTTATAAAAGATGGTGTGTTAAGGTTGCCTCCTGGTTTTAGATTTCATCCAACAGATGAGGAAGTGGTTGTACAATATTTGATGCGCAAAGTACACTCTTTTCCTTTGCCTGCTTTTATTATTCCTGAAGTTGATGTTTGCAAGTCTGATCCTTGGGAGTTACCAGGTAATGTTTTTGTTGTTCACATTTGTACGTTGTGACTGATTTATATATACATATAGAGGTTGATTGTGTTTTAGATATATGTGAATATGATTGTGTTATTATTTTTATTTATTTTGCTTTCATGATTATTATTTGGTTATGTGTTTACTTTCCAATATTATCTAGCTATACTCTGTTTATACACAAGACCGGTGGGTATACTAGTCAAGTCGCTTGTAAGGAGTTGGTTTTGCTAAAAGCTTGAATAAGGCTGAATTTATACGAGCTCGAGCCTAAACTTAAGTTTTTAAAATAAACCAACAGAGTCCGAGCTTCATTTATCAAACTCACTATTGTGCTTAAATGAGTCTAATATTTATATATTTTTATAATAATATTGTTGCTTATAAATTTATGATAAAAATAAGTAAATAACTGAATAACATATATCTATACTATATAATTATGTTATATATAAAAATTATTAGTAAAGTATAGAGTAAATTGCCATTTTAGTCCTTGATGTTTGACCTAAAATGTCACTTTGGTCCAAATTTTTTTTTTTCTTGTTTAGGTCTGTGACGTTTGCTATTTTTTTTTGGTCATTTTAGTCCATTTTGCTAACTTTGTAAAAAAACAAGAAGCCAGAGGATAAAATAATATTGTTGCTTTTATATTTATGCTAAAAGTAAATAACATTATATATAAAAATTATAAGTAAAATATATACAAAATACGTATAAATATATACAACAAAGAAATTAATAAATAATAAATGAGCTAAGTTGTTGCTGAGCTTAAGTTAATTAAAGCTCAAGTAAATTAAATTAGTCGAGCTTAAGCGTAAATTAGCTCACGCTAGGCTCGTTGACACCCGAAGTCATAGAAGTTGTTTGATTATTAATAGATATTCTTCTTAGTTTCAATCATATTCATTATATTAAGCTTTTTTGTGTTGTATACTCAATTTAGGTGACTGCGAGCAACAAAGGTTTTTTTTCAGCACAAAAGAAGTCAAATACCCGAATGGGAACCGATCGAATCGGGCTACTTTATCCGGGTATTGGAAAGCAACCGGATTAGATAAAAAGATTGTTTCTTCAGAGAACAATCAAGTTGTGGGCGTGAAGAAAACACTCGTATTTTACAAAGGAAAAGCCCCACACGGGTCACGAACCGATTGGATCATGCACGAGTACAGACTCGCAACCCCTCAACCCAAGAACCCGACTCAGGTTTCTTTCGGATTGATACAATTTTGATTCGAATACACAAACACATTTAGCTAACAATTTGTTTTTGTTGTATTAGGGTATGGAAAATTGGGTTATTTGCAAAATTTTCTTGAAGAAAAGAGGAAGTAAAGTTATCAAGTACAATGAAGAGACAATTGGGATAATTAGCGATTGTAAATCGGTAAAATCAAAGCTAGTTTTCTACGATTTCATGTCTGCTAGTAAGAAGAAAAGAACTGATTTGAATTCGACATCGGTTTCATCATCTTCGGGTTCAAGCGGGATCACGGATGATGCCGGTTCTTGTGATGAGCATGAAGAGAATAGCCATAACCTGGATGATGTTGAGAATTTAAGGAAACAATCGTCATAAATTAAAATTCTTTTTTAAAAGGTTATCCTAAGTTAATTTAATTTAGTAATGGGTTATTATTATTTATTTGCCTTTAGTTTTCAAGATTCTCATGAAAATAATCCAATTTTTAGATGAGATAAAAGAATGAAATATTATCAATGGATATTTTCTTTCAGTTTCATCCTTGAAATTTCAGCAAGTAGTGATGATTTACATACATTGGTTTTCATATATTGCGGTCAATGTATTTGATAAGTACACATTTATAAGAAAACTGCTTAGTGAAACAAACATAAGGTTGTGTAACTATCTTTAACTTTATTTAATATAATGATTATGATTCTAACTTTTTAATTCATAATAATCATTTTGAAATTGTTAATCCAAACAAGCCTAATACAGCTAGAGGACAAAGATTCTTTACTGGTTTGAAATATATGATGCACTTGGATTTAAGTTAATGGCAATCCATTAACCTATACATGTTAGGACTATTGGGCTTCAACTGATCCCCCTACGGCCCTATCTTATATGTGGGTTTTTTTGGGTCACCCGTCAATCCTTTTAACCTTTAATATTTTAATATGCCAACCCGCCACGATTGATACCTATACTATATTGATAAATGTATCCCCTAACTCTCACATACATGTAACACAAAATACCCTTACATGAACAAGCTCATTATACACATGAATTTGAACATCGGCCTGTGGTATCATTTTACATCACTTAGCTTAAACATATTGTTCTACCCCCATGATTTTTAAACGATGATAACTTTTCATATGTTAATATATTTTTAACAAAATTACACCGTAAAAAGGAGCATTTTAATCCCTTTTATTTGAGTATGATATTGCTATAGATTTTTATTTATAAAAATTAACATGTTACGTGATTACCGGTGTTCTCTGTTGCATCGCGCGAACATTATTTTAGTGAGGTTCAACACACATACTCTTAACACAACCCCAACCACGTCATCAGTTGTTGTAAATGCACTCAATGAATCTTTAACCGATATTAAAAATTATACAAAAGGTAACTGAATACGACGGTTTTAAACATCTAGTTTTCTATACGAAATCATAGCTACGTCATTCTATTAAAGAATCCCTAAAACATTTTTTCCTGAATCAAATTCCAAATTCTTCTATATTAAGCATTGGTTTCTCGAAATTATTTCACCTATGTATATGTAAATAGAAAGTCAATTTAATCGAAAAACAAAGACAACCGAATGAAAAATGAAAATAATTTTAAATTTTTCGTTAAATTGTTTGGTCGAACAAAAAGTTAAATCATCGTTTGATAACCAATATAGCCAATAAATTATGGTCTTCAAATAACAACAATCAAACCAAACCAACTCATACTCACCCTACTTAAAAATAATCAACACTCGGTAATAAATGGGGTTACAAAAATCCAACAAGTGATCTAACTTCATTACTAAATCATCAATCATCCATCTTTAGTTCTTGCCCACTAATCAAGTTTTAACTAGTTTTTCTAATCCACATCCAAACCCACTAACTCCATCTTTACTATACAAATTCAAATGTTAAGAATCTTCTCCATATCTACTACATAAATGTAATAACTAGCACTTTTTTTATAGATTTCAAGCCTTGTCTCAACCGGCGTACACGACACACTTCACAGACAAGAGATATATTTATTTGCTGCAATAATAGTCATTGATCACTAAGAATCCCTTTCAAATATACATAGCCTGTATTAGGACTTTGTGGTAACATATGAGTGGGACTGATAAATTGAATAAACTGATTCGTATATGGATGGGTGTATAGGGAAAAAGAATGAAGATACATGTCTGTATAACTCCAAAAAAAAAAAGTCCTTGTTAAGTCTTCTGGTAATTTAGTTTTTATTTTATACTTTTAATCGTAATTATTTAAGTTATTAGTTAATTTGACTGAAATATTAATTTCGTTTATGTTTTATTTAAGTCTCTAGTGATATATAAGTTGGCTTGTATGGTTTGAAGAACTTATGATGTGCTAATAAAGTTTTTGCATTTTAATTATACGTAAACACTTGTTAAAACATATCGAGCCTTTTTTTAGCTTACATTTTATATGATACGCAATGGATTGCAATCTCGTCATGCATCAACTTGAAACGAGTTATTATTCACTCATGCATGAAAAAAATGTTACATAAAGCATGCTAAAAATAGGTTTGGTAATCACATAAGTTGACCAATTTCAAAATCAGCACCCTTAAATGTTATAGATATAACTTGGAGTTATTTCATACTCACTGAAGTATATACTTAATTTTGAGAATATTGGTTTTCTAATAAATACAAATAGAGTTAACTGTCATTTTCGTCCCTGTGGTTTGGTCACTTTGGCCATTTCAGTCCATTTTTCAAAAATGCGCCATTTTCCTCCCCGACGTTCTGGAAATGTGCCATTTCAGTCCAAAAATCATAACCCAGTTAAGTCGGTTTGTAAATAAGGACTGATTGTGTAAATTTGTAACATAAAGGACTGATTGTGTAAATTTGTAACACCATCACCACTAGCCCTGCCACCACCACCACTCCGCTGCCACCACCACCACCACCGCCACCACAGCCACTGCCACCACCACCACCGCCACCACAGCCACTGCCACCACCACCACCACCACCACCGCCACCACAGCCACCACCTCCACCTCGTTCACCAACATCTCATACCACCTCCACCTCGTTCACCAACATCTCATACCACCATCTCCATCTCCACCTCATACCACCATCTCCACCTCGTTCACCACGGAGTGAGGTTGTCGGAGAGGATGACGACGATGAACGGAGGTGAAAAATGGTGGTGAACGATGACCGGAGTGAGGTTCAGGTTAAGTTCAGGTGGTTATCGGGCACGGTGGTCTCGAGAACTCCGAACACAGCGGTGGTGATGTGCTTGGTGATCGTTGTGCTCGTTGACGGAGATGATGACGATGATGAACGGTGACTGTTGATGAACAATGATGGATGGATTGGTGTATCTCCGGTGGTAAGACGTGGTAGCAGGTCGGGTTATGTATGGAATGGTGGTTCGAAGAACTGTTGATGATGATCAACGTGATGATTGACGATGATGATGAACTCTTGATCGCACAAGCCAAAGATAATCGCACAAGATCCCGTAGTCGCGGTGGTGGCGGTGGTGGTGGTGGTAGTGGCTGTGGTGGCGGTGGTGGCTGTGGTGGCGGTGGTGGTGGTGGTGGTGGCAGTGGTTGTGGTGGCGGTGGTGGCTGTGGTGGCGGTGGTGGTGGTGGTGGCAGCGGAGTGGTGGTGGTGGCAGGGCTAGTGGTGGTGGTGTTACAAATTTACACAATCAGTCCTTTATGTTACAAATTTACACAATCAGTCCTTATTTACAAACCGACTTAACTGGGTTATGATTTTTGGACTGAAATGGCACCTTTCCAGAACGTCGGGGAGGAAAATGGCGCATTTTTGAAAAATGGACTGAAATGGCCTAAGTGACCAAACCACAGGGACGAAAATGGCAGTTAACTCATAAAAATACAACATTTGGGAATTGATTTGTTGAGGAAATAAGTAACCCATAAAGAAAATATCGATGGCATGGTAGGTACCGATTTGTCAATTTGATTTGTGTTTTGTTATCAATATTATTGTAACAATAATGTTTTTGTATGATAGCCAATACACTAAAATCGAAAAAAAAACATAGAAAAATAGAAAAAAAAGTGTTTGTGGATAACCAACCTTATTTTGGCCCGTATAAAAATGTTGTTTCAACTCTATCTCATTTTGACCCATCTTGTATCCTCTACAAATAATATACCTTTGTAGCTTATACATACCATAGTATGCATAAAGGAGAGCAACAACCAGCAAAAACGATATGAAATATGGTAATGAACAAAGTATAGAATGTGAAGTCTTATGAGATAATAGAGGAAAATTTATTACAACTTCTTTTAGGTTGCAATGATGTTGGAGAAGCAAAAGCAAACTTAAAATGGTAACAAAATGTGGGCAAACGTTGAAATTTTAAACTGAGATAAACCACCGATGTTCCCATGAAATCTGAATGTCAGGGGACTCTGAATCATATGTGATCTCAAATGTCTTGTTATCTTCATATTCTTCATCCCAACACTTTGAGTAATCGATTGGGTGTTCGTTTAAATCACCTATTTTACTTTTACTACGAACAAGTTCTACATTAAGACCCGTGTTATCTCCATATTCATCTCCAGCCTGAAATGAAATATTTTTAATGTATGTAGGATTGAACCATGGGATGTGCCTCAATGAACTAAAGGGTACATAACCCACCCTTTCATAGTTACATTGTTCCCGATCTTCACCAAACTCTTCAGGGTGATCCGTGGACATCTCCTGCTTAATAACTATGTAATACCTCCCGTAATAGTAATCAGGCTCACGTAATGATAATAAAAATCCACTAAAGTCACTGTACCAGTTGTGTGGAAGTTGTAATGTGACAAGTTTGGTATAAATGCTTGATGGTTGAACATTGGGACTTAACACACTCATAAAGCGATCTTTAACTGCATTTTCCTGCCATGTTTTCATTCCAATTATTACGAATACTATTTTTATATTGAAAGTTTAAAAAAAGATTGAAATTCAAAAAACAAGATAAGAGTTGTACCTCAAGCATAGAACGTAGTACCCTCTTATTCGCCCTCCCTTTGCCTCACTGCCAACGACTTCAACACCCACCCCCATTCAACGGCTACAAAATTCCGGCCACTAACAACTTCTAATTGCAAATATTAGACAAGTACATGTTTTGTTTTTGGTAATTTTGATGTTTATGTGATTTTGTTCAAGACTAAAGAGATAATATGATGGGTTAAAAAGGTTTAAGCTTTGTGTTTTGAGGTATTTTTGGGTTGTTCTAGTCTTTATAACATGGGTTTGTTGTCTCTTAATCTTTTATTGATTATATGATTTTAATATAGGGTTTGAAAAGTTGAAATTCAAAACTTGTTGATGTGAATAATCTTGAAAATTAAGGAATATTGATGGTTAAACTTTGTGTTTTACATTGGTATATCGTTTATTGAAGCTTGTTCTTGTATTACCCGTCGCAACCGCAACCGTTGAAAGATGTTTTGCGGCAATGAAGAATGTGAAGACCGACTTGCGTAATCGGATTGGCGATGAGAATTTAAGTGATAGTTGTATATGTCATATAGAGAAAGACTTGCTTAAGAAAGTACCTCTAGATAATGTTTTGGATAGATTTCAAAAAATGAAAACCTATAAGGTGACATTTTAAATATGTTTGTAACAACGTTTGACGTGTTTTTTATGATTATATAATTTTTAGTGTGATGTTCTTTTGTTTTACATGACTCAACCCGACCCGAATCAAATTTTTTATTTATATATCTAGGCGCCTAAAAATTTTAAAAATATTACGCATCCTAATGGAAAAATTTTTGAGTCCACCACTAGTCCTTCCTTAGCATTTGGAATTTTTTTTTATAATAACATAAAACCATAAAAAAGAAATTAAATAAAGTGAGAGAGAGAGACATGAACTTAATCACTTACACATTTTATAATAATAAAATGTTTTTCAAAAACAATATTCCGTCAATTGTCAAAGGGGAGAAGAAGGTTGAGTCTTGTTTACGCAAACACACATACTTTTCAGTCACCTTCTTCTCCAATTACTATAAAGACCCCTCACTTTCCTCCTTACATCCACACGCACACATCTTCTCCTCCTTCTTCATCATCCAAACACAATCCTTAACTTCTTCTCCAATTACTATAAAGACCCCTCACTTTCCTCCTTACATCCACACGCACACATCTTCTCCTCCTTCTTCATCATCCAAACACAATCCTTATTTTCTTCAAAATGGATTCTTAAACATTCCCCATATTACTAAAACTCTTGTGTTTCAATTCAAAGATATTGTTGTTGGAAAAGTTATATTGGGATATGGAAAAACTTAATTTTATAAAAGATGGTGTGTTAAGGTTGCCTCCTGGTTTTAGATTTCATCCAACAGATGAGGAAGTGGTTGTACAATATTTGATGCGCAAAGTACACTCTTTTCCTTTGCTTGCTTTTATTATTCCTGAAGTTGATGTTTGCAAGTCTGATCCTTGGGAGTTACCAGGTAATGTTTTTGTTGTTCACATTTGTACGTTGTGAGTGATTTATATATACATATAGAGGTTTGATTGTGTTTTAGATATATGTGAATATGATTGTATTATTATTTTTGTTTATTTTGCTTTCATGATTATTATTTGGTTATGTATTTACTTTCCAATATTATCTAGCTATACTCTGTTTATACACATGACCAGTGGCTGGCTATACCGTTCAAGCCGTTTGTTAGCTACTAGAGTTGTTTTTGCTAAACGCTCGAATATGGCCGAATTTAAACGAGCTCGAGCCTAAAAATAAGCTTTTTGAATAAACTAATAGAGTCCGAACTTCATTTATCGAGCTCGCTATAGAACTTAAACGAGTCTGATATTTATATAATTTTATAATAATACTGTTGCTTATAAATTTATGATAAAAATAACTGAATAAATCTATACTATATAATTATGTTATATATAAAAATTATTAGTTAAATATAGAGTAAATTGCCATTTTAGTCTTTGAGGTTTGGCCCAAAATGTCAATTTGGTCCTAGTTTTTTTTTCTTGGGTATCTGACGGTTGCTATTTTTTTTTGTCATTTGTCCATTTCGCTAACTTTGTAAAAAACAGCAAACGTGAGGGCTAGAGGAGAAAATAACATTGTTGCTTTTATATTTATGCTAAAAGTAACTTAATAACATTATATATAATAGTTATTAGTAAAATATATACAAAATAGGTATAAATATATACTACAAACTAATTAATAAATAATAAACGAGCTAAGTTGTTGCTGAGCTTAAATTAAAATAACTACTCGTGAGTCGAGCTCGAGCTCAAGTAAATTAAATTAGTCGAGCTTAAGCCTAAATTAGCTCATGCTAGATTGCTAGACTCGTTTACACCTGGAGTCATAGAAGTTGTTCGATTATTAAGCCTTTTTTGTGTTGTATACTCAATTTAGGTGACTGTGAGCAAGAAAGGTATTTTTTCAGCACAAAAGAAGTCAAATACCCGAATGGGAACCGATCGAATCGGGCTACTTTATCCGGGTATTGGAAAGCAACCGGATTAGATAAAAAAGTTGTTACTTCAGACAACAATCAAGTTGTGGGCATGAAGAAAACACTCGTATTTTACAAAGGAAAACCCCCACATGGGTCACGAACCGATTGGATCATGCACGAGTACAGACTCGCAACCCCTCAACCCAAGAACCCGACTCAGGTTTCTTTTGGATTGATACAAATTTGATTCGAATACACAATCACGTTTAGCTAACAATTTGTTTTTGTTGTATCAGGGTATGGAAAATTGGGTTATTTGCAAAATTTTCTTGAAGAAAAGAGGAAGTAAAGTTAGCAAGTACAATGAAGAGACAATTGGGATAATTAGCGATTGTAGATCGGTAAAATCAAAGCTAGTTTTCTACGATTTCATGTCTGCTAGTAAGAAGAAAAGAACTGATTTGAATTCGACATCGGTTTCATCATCTTCGGGTTCAAGCGGGATCACGGATGATGCCGGTTCTTGTGACGAGCATGAAGAGAATAGCCATAACCTGGATGATGTTGAGAATTTAAGGAAACAATTGTCATAAATTGATATTCTTTTTTTAAAGGTTATCCTAAGTCTAATTTAATTTAGTAATGGGTTATTATTATTTATTTGCCTTTTGTTTTCAAGTTTCCCATGAAAATAATCCAATTTTAGATGAGATAAACGAATGAAATGTTATCAATGGATATTTTCATTCAGTTTCATCCTTGAAACTTCAGCAAGTAGTGATGATTTACTTACATTGGTTTTAATATATTGCAATCAATGTATTTGTTAAATACACATTTATAAGAAAATTATATATATTATAGACAGTGTGAAACCCAACCGCCGTCAGAATAAATCTTGACCGTCAAATCTATTCAAAATCAAATCCTAGCCCTTTAAACTCCTAAAAAAACTGTCAAATTGGCAGTTTACGGCAGTTCAGTACTTCTCTAATGAATTGCTAAAATTATGGTGATTCTCCTAATTTCTAGGCTAAATAATAGTACCCACTTTCCCCAAAGACCTGTTCCTGCCCTTAGCTAACGTCGGTTTCTTCTTTACCCTTCATAATCACCTTCTCCAACTTCAAATCATTCATTCTCACCCCATACACCCTATCAATTTCTTCCCTCCGCTACCCTAAACCTCACCGTTCTGCTATGGCCGAAGATCCATCTCGCTTTTCTCTCTATATTTTCA
This sequence comes from Helianthus tuberosus, assembly GCA_030545235.1. Classification (NCBI taxonomy): domain Eukaryota; kingdom Viridiplantae; phylum Streptophyta; class Magnoliopsida; order Asterales; family Asteraceae; genus Helianthus; species Helianthus tuberosus. The sequence continues at coordinate 3,099,060 of JARYGA010046105.1, forward strand.
TTCAAGTGATTCGTTCGTTCCTACCTCACCAGAACGAAAAAGGTAATTTTTCTCCCTTTACATCCGTTTTCTATGTAAATAGCCAAGGATTTAATAATGGTTCAACTTGTGAAGTGCAAACTGGGTGATGTTAATGGTGTTAGTCGGAGAAACATGCGGCAAAATGATCATATTGAAGGAGATGGTCAGAACGACGACGACGACAATAAATTGAAGGAGATGGCATAATATCGATTCATTATCCAGTCCAAGGATTTATAGAATCTTCATAACGTCTCAGCAGTTCGGTGAGTCCTCAATTCAGGTTTGATTTTTGCTGAAATTTTGATTTCCGTCAACGCAGATTTACTATTTGTTATACTTTAGGTGTAACTGCATTCAGGTTTTCCTTTTTAGTGAGTGACCAGCGATTAAAACATCTGAAGCTTGCTATTCGACACAAGTTGTGTGTAAATCAAGGGTTTCTACAGGTTCCGATGTCCAACATAGCTTCTGTGATTTGATCCTATTGTTTTGTTGTTGACAATGGAAACCTCACTTATATGAACTTAAACAGGAGTTGAAGCGTGGACCATCTATCAAATAAACTATTTATCAGGTAAGCATCCATATATGTGATTTTGTTTGTTGTAAATTCAATATATCCTTTAACAATGAAACTGATTTTTTTGTTATGATTTTTATATCGACATCATGAATGGAGCAAAGGCTGGCATGTGCCATTGAATAAAGCTTTGAATCTTCTGGTGGATTTATCAAGTCGGTCGCCTGTGACGTGGATTGGAAGAATCACCCTTTGGGAAGCCATGTGCAATTCACAGGTCTTATCTCATCTCATCTTACCTTTGTATATGTAATGATTTACTTTGATCATGGATATTTGAATTTGAATTTAGGTTAATATTTATTTTCAGTTTTTTCATCCATGTGATTCTCAATGTTTCAGAATGACCCATTAGAGGCTAAAAAAATGTTTTGCAGGAAAGCGGGTTTGATGTTGTTGGCTCAAAAGCTAAGCTTTACATTTTTAGGTCTGAGCTTTACTATTTTAAAAATCTCAACTTTAAAACATTTGCACTTTGGTTAGATTCATCTTTATTTGATGTCTCAAAAGCTAAGCTTTACATTTTTAGGTCTGAGCTTTATTTCATGATGCTGGAAAGCGGGTTTGATGATGTTGGGCTGGCAATACCGACACAAGTGAATTTAGCTACAATTATTTGGTTCTTGTCTATTACAACCCATAATAAAAATTACACATCCAACCTGACCCGTTTGACCTGCTTTAATCCAAACCCATTTGACCTGGCTCAACCCACCCAATTTGACCCATTAGAAATTGATCTGTCCCTAACTCAATCCTGTTTGTGTTGTCAAAATGAACCGTTGTAACCTAAATCCATTTGACCCTTGTCAACTTGAGCCCATTTGACCTGTTTCAACCCAAACATGTTTGACCTATTCAAGAATTGACCCGTTTAAACCCGACTCTATTAGACTCATTCATGATTTAGATAATGATTCATTTCAACCCGAATCTTTTTTACCCATAAAAGATTACCTTTTTCAACTCGAAACACCTCTGACCTGTGTAGAAATGCATACTTTGCAGGTGATTGGATTAAACAGTGTCCCATTTGTGGGTGAAGAATTTGAGGTAGTTGACTCACTTGATATTGCACGAGAAAGGGCAAAAGAACGTGCAATATCATTATGTGATGAACGTATACTAGCCAAAGCTGGAATGGTAGAATTACGCTTTCGTCCTTCGCTTCTGCTGTTACAACTGGCATGAATTCAAGAGCAACTGCTTTGTTTATGTCCATCGGGTCGAGCAACATGTCAAAACATGTTAGGGCTAAAATGGGTATTTCTTCTGTACATCCTGAAATGGGTTGGTTTGACTCAAACATGCTCTTTGCATTGTTTTTATTTAAGAAATAGGTATCGTGCCAAATATGATCACAAAACTAAATTAATTCAGCAATAATCTAATTTTATTGAATCGTATATTTTATTTATTTCAAATGACACTATGAACATTCTTTTTTAGAGTATTTTATTTATTTTTCCCTTTAGAGATAAACATAATCCTATTTAACATTTCACCCTATTTCTAAACTTAAGTAAATGAGTCCATTGTTGCCTTATGATTATAGATGATTGTTGAGTGAAGACCTTTCTCTTATTCAGTTATTCTCTTTTTGAATGAGCAGGATAGACTTTTAGCCATTTTTCTAGATCAGCATCCTATTGTACTTCATATTGGCGGGAATAACTTGGAAATTCTAGCAAAGCAACTCAACTAGCAAACGGTTACGGTTATAACGAGCTCAACTTGAACTATGTTTACTTTTACAAGATATGTTTGTTCAATATTATATTATTTGATATGAGGAAACTTATGGGTGTCTACATGCTTTTAATATTATGAATGGATGTTTATTTATGTTTATCTTTTCTTTTTTATTTAAGCAAAATGATTTATGTTGCCGATATGATTTGGTGTAGTGCTAACATTATGACGTTAACGTTCCCGTCCACCGGACGGGTAAAGTACTAGTTACTTAGTGAAACAAACATAAGTTGCATCAGTATCTTTAACTTTAATTAATAAATGATTTTGATTCTGACTTTTTAATTCACGTTAATCGTTTTGAAATTGTTAATTCAAACAAGCCTAACAAAGCTAGAGGACAAAGATTTTGAAATATATGATTCACTTGGATTTAAGTTAATGGCTATCCATTAACCTATACATGTTGGGCCTATTGGGCTTTAACTGATCCTCCTATGGCCATATCTTATATGTGGGTTTTTTTGGTCACCCGTCAATCCTTTTAACCTTTAATATTTTAATATGTAATAATTAGCACTTTTTTTTTTATAGATTTCAAGACTTGTCTCAACCGGCTTATGTACACGACACACTTCACAGACAAGAGATATAAGTATTTGTTGTAATAATAGTCATTGATCACTAAGAATCCCTTTCAAATATACATAGCCCTATATCAGGACTTTGTGGTAACATATTGACTTTGGAGTGAGATTGATAAATTGAATAAACCGATACGTATATGGATGGGTGTATGCGGAAAAAGAATGAAGATACATGTCTGTATAACTCCAAAAAAAGTCCTTGTTAAGTCTTCTGGTAATTTAGTTTTTATTTTATACTTTTAATCGTAATTATTTAAGTTATTAGTTAAGTTGACCGAAATATTAATTTCGTTTATGTTTTATTTAAGTCTCTAGTGATATATATTTTGGTTTGTATGGTTTGAAGACCTTATGATGTGCTAATAAAGTTTTTGCATTTTAAGTATACGTAAACACTTGTTAAAACATATCTAGCCTTTTTAGCTTACATTTTATGTGATACGCAATGGATTGCAATCTCGTCATCCATCAACTTGAAACGAGTTATTATTCACTCATGCATGAAAAATGTTACATAAAGCATGCTAAAATTAGGTTTGGTAATCATATAAGTTGACCAATTTCGAAATCAGCACCCTTGAATGCTATAGATATAACTTGGAGTTATTTCATACTCACTCAAGTATATACTTAATTTTGAGAATATTGGTTTTCTAATAAATAAAATATACAACATTTAGGAATTGATTTGTTGAGGAAATAAGTAACCGTAAAGAAAATATCTATGGCCTGGCAGATATTTGTTCGGTATCACGAGCCCCTTTTATAACCGATTAGTCAATTTGATTTGTGTTTTGTTATCAATATTATTGTAACAATAATGTTTCCGTATGATAGCCAATACACTAAAATCGAAAAAAAAACATAGAAAAATAGAAAAAAAAAAGTGTTTGTAGAGAACCAACCTTATTTTGGCCCGTATAAAAATGTCATTTCAACTATATCTCATTTTGACCCATCTTGTATCCTCTACAAATAACATATCTTTGTAGCTTATACATACGATAGTATGCATAAAGGGGAGCAACAACCAGCAAAAATGATAACGATATGAAACCTGGTAATAAACAAAGTATAGAATGTGAAGTCTTAAGAGATAATAGAGGAAAATTGATTACAACTTCTTTTAGGTTGCAATGATGTTGGAGAAGCAAAAGCAAAAGCAAACTTAAAATGGTAACAAAATGTGGGCAAATGTTGAAATTTGAAACTGAGATCGACTACCAATCCCATGAAATCTGAATTTCAGAGGACGTTGAATCATATACGATCTCAAATGTCTTTCTATCTTCATATTCTTCATCCCAACACTCTGAGTAATCGATCGGGTGTTCGTTTAAATCACCTATTTTACTTTTACTACGAACAAGTTCTACATTAAGACCTGTGTTACTAAGATCATATTTAGCTTTAGCGTGAAATGAAATATTTTGAGTGTATGTAGGATTGAACCATGGGATGTGCTGCAATGAACTAAAGGGTACATAACCCACCCTTTCATAGTCATATTTTTCCCAATCTTCACCAAACTCTTCAGGGTGATCCGTGGACATCTCCTGCTTAATAACTATGTGATACATCCCGTAATTGCAATCACGAGCATGTAATGATAATAAAAATCCACTAAAGTCACTGTACCAGTTGTGTGGAAGTTGCAATGTGACAAGTTTGGTATAAATGCATAATGGTTGAACATTGGGACTAAACACACTCATAAAGCGATCTTTAACTGCATTTTCCTGCCATGTTTTCATTCCAATCATTATGAATACTATTTTTATATTGAAAGTTAAAAAAAAGATTGAAATTCAAAAAACAAGATAAGAGTTATACCTCAAACATAGAAAGTAGTACCCTGTTATTCACTTCCCCCGAAAGTGAGACTTTCCACAACCATTTATAATCTGATAAATCTCTTACAATTTCAAGTGAGTCACAACCATCTGCTTTGAGAATAGCTATGCTTGATGGGAGGTCTGGCAATTCTACAAGGTTCCAGCAGTATGACAAATTAAGGAGCTTGAGACCTGGGAGTTGGGAGATGCCGGAAGGTAATCTTGAAAATAGGTTTCGACGTAGGTCTAGCAGTTGTAGGTTTAATAACTCACAAATATCAGATGGGATGTCTCCATCTCCTAATTTGCACCTACTAAGATCCAGCTTCCTTAAAAAACGTGGAAACTGAGGTAGGCTCACCGACCCGTCATGATGAAAAGATAACCCCTCACAACAACTGAGATTCAGGTCTTTCAAACTTTTTAAGAGATGAAAGTTTCCCTCTGTCCTTTTCAGTTTGCGACAATAACTTAAATCGAAAGAAACAAGGTTGGTACAAAATAGTCCGACTGACGGTGGGATTGTTTCTATACCAGTATGATGCAAATCAAGGGTTACCAAGCTATCCATGTTCGATTGGATATCCGGAAACTGTTGTAGTTGATTGCAAAAACGGAGATTAAGAGTCTCCAATTTTTTCATGTGTATGATGGGTGGAAACCTTTTAAGTCCTACACACCCTTCCATGTTCACGAAAACAAGCCTTTTGTGATATCCAATTGATGTATGAATCTCTTCTAAACTCTCACAATCCTCTAAAATCAATCTTTCGAGACATGGAAGGCCTTCAAAATCTGGTGTCGTGATTAGGTTATATGAACGATGGAGATCAAGAATTTTCAAATTTGGTAGACTCTGTTTCAAGAAAAGTAGGAAAAGTCAAATAAATAATTAAGTATACAACAATTTCCTTAAAGCATTTGGCATACTTGTTGCCCATGGACCACTGATCGATCATTAGGCAGGACAGGAGTTGTTAATTTATACACAAACTTAAACTAGCATATGATATAACATCTTATAATAACAACCTCTCTGTAACATGCAAACTATATTCCAATGGCTTAAAACATCATATAAAGTCTCCTCAATCCTCGCCCAAAAATCAACGTTCGGAATATTGTTATATTATAGACAACTTGTAATATTAAATTTATTATTACCTCTGGCAATATCATCAAAAGTTTCTGTAAAGCATTTGGCATTCGTCTAATGTTGACTATACATGAAACTGAAACTAAGCTAATTTGTCTTTAATCTACAGAGACACCTCTATTTGTAGATGTGTAACAAACTCAAAACAACTAACTAACTAAATGCAAATGAAGGGTTACCAAGCTAACCATGTTCGACTGGATATCCGGAAACTGTTGAAGTTCCTTGCACCAACTGAGATAAAGAGTCTCCAATTTTTCCATCTGTTTGATGGATGGGAACCTTTCAAGTCCGTTACACCAACTCATGTCCACGAAAACAAGCCTTTTATGATCTCCGATTGATGGATGAATCTCTTCTAAACTCCCACAACCCTTTAAAATCAATCTTTCAAGACATGGAAGGCCTTCAAAATCTGGTGTCTTGATTAGGTTATAAGAGCCCCCAAGATCAAGAATTTTCAAATTTGGTAGACTCTGTTTCAAGAAAAGTAGTAACAGTCAAATAAATGAGTAAGTATACAACAATTTCCTTTCACATTGGCATACTTCTTGCCCATTGATCAAAAGTTTCCTTAAAGCATTTGGCATGCATATAATGTTGACTATTCTGTTTGTAGATGTGTAACAAACTCAAAACAACTAACTAAATGCAAATGAAGGGTTACCAAGCTAACCATGTTCGACTGGATATCCGGAAACTGTTGAAGTTCATAACACCTAGAGAGATTAAGAGTCTCCAACATTTGCATCTGTATGATGGGTGGAAACCTTTTAAGTCTTACACACCCTTCCATGTTCACGAAAACAAGCCTTTTGTGATATCCAATTGATGGATGAATCTCTTCTAAACTCCAACAATCCATTAAAATCAATCTTTCGAGACATGGAAGGCCTTCAAAATCTGGTGTCTTGATTAGCTTTCGAGAGCTTTGAAGATTAAGAATTTTTAAATTTGGTAGACTCTGTTTCAAGAAAAGTAGGAAAAGTCAAATAAATAATTAAGTATACAACAATTTCCTTTCACATTGGCATACTTGTTGCCGGACCATTGATCGATCATTAGGCAGGAGTTGTTAATTTATACATAAACTTAAACTAGCATATGATATAACATCTTAATATCTTATAATAACAACCTCTGCTTGTAACATGCAAAGTATATTCCAATTGCTTAAAACATCATATAGTCTAAAAGTCTCCTCAATCCTCGCCCAAAAATCTACGCTCAGAATATTGTTATATTATAGACAACTTGTAATAGTAAATTTATTACCTCTGGCAATATCATCAAAAGTTTCTATAAAGCATTTGGCATTCGTGTATGATATGTATTTCTCTTAATGAAATATGCAATATACACCTCTGTTTGTAGATGTGTAACAAACTCAAAACAACTAACTAAATGCAAATGAAGGGTTACCAAGCTAACCATGTTCGACTGGGTATCCGGAAACTGTTGAAGTTGATTGCAATCACTGAGATCAAGAGTCTCCAACATTTGCATCTGTATGATGGGTGGAAAGCTTTTAAGTCTTACACAGTAGCTCACATTCACGAAAACAAGCCTTTTGTGATATCCGATTGATGTATGAATCTCTTCTAAACTCTTACAATTGAATAAAATCAATCTTTCAAGACATGGAAGGCCTTCAAAATCTGGTGTTGTGATTAGGTTCTTTGAATGACCGAGATCAAGAACTTTCAAATTTGGTAGATGCTGTTTCAAGACAAGTAGCAAAAGTCAAATAAATCAGCAAGTATACAACAATTTCCTTTCACATTGGCATACTTCTTGCCCATGGATCATTAGACTGTGGGGAGTGGTGGCGTTGCTTGGGCAGGGGAAGCCAGGCAACGCTGGCTAACCCACTCCGTGCCAGCGGTTGGTTTGGCGTTGCCCAGCCAGCATCGCTATGAAGCCGGGGGGGGGGGGGGGGGGGGAGCAGCTGGCTAGCCAGATTGGATCTTCATTTTTGACTGTTAGCCATAGCCAACATTTTCAATATTTTGGGTTTTTTTTGTTTTGTTTTGTTTCGGTTTCGGTTTTTTGTTTCCGTTTGGTCGGTTTATTCGGTTTCGTATCAGTTGAGTTTTGATTTTTAGTTTCGTTTTAATCGGTTTTTTTTTTTTGTTTCGTTTCGGATCGGTTTTGATCTTTTCAGTTTTTTTGTTTCGTTTCAGTTCGGATTTTTTTGTCTCGTTTTAGTCGGTTTTGATTTTTTATTTCGTTTTGATCCATTTTTTGGTTTCGTTTCGGATTGCTTTCAATTTTGTCAGTATTTTTATTTCATTTCGGATCGGTTTCGATCTTTTTCAGTCTTTTTTTTGTGTTTCGTTTCGGTTTTTTTGTGTCTGTTTGGTCGTTTATTCGGTTTCGTTTAGGTTCGGTTTTGATTTTTTTTCGTTTTGATGGTTTTTTTCGGTTTCGTTTCGGATCGGTTTCAATCCATTCAGTTTTTTGTTTCGTTTCGGTTTTTTTTTAAGTACAATCTCTCTTTTTTTTTAAAGAAAGCATTTTTTAACCAACCTGACCCGAAATCCGTTTCAACCCGAACCCGTTCCGACCCGAACCCGTTTCGACCCGATCCAAAACAACCTTTTTTGTAATTGACCCGTTTTGACCAATGACCCGACCCGACCCGTTTGCCATAAAAACCTCTATTTATAGAGATGTCTAAGACTCAATAACCACCATCTAACAAACAACTAACTAAATGCAATCATTAGTCACTCTAATAACTAATTATGTTCATTTTATTATTCATTTCACAGTTGCATTGCAATGGTTTGTGAAACTGCACTATTTACCTACCTTACACCCTTCCCAGAGTTCTTTTTGCTCGCTAAATCTCAACTTTAGACAACGAAGCTTTGTTGGCTGAAAATTTGATGGGAATGAAGATGCCGGATGCCAATTCCACAATATCCATCGAAGGTTCTTCATGTTTGCAACAACATCAAATAGACCTGGATGGCTGATATGTCTTGGCAAATTAGCTAATACTTCATTTTTCTGTGTTAATTAATCAAAGGAAGCAAACTGTGTCAGTAACGCTATAGACAAACGTCATTAGATGCACATATACAAAATTTATTTTTGCAAAGTTAATTTAACCATTGAGGGTGCAGCTGCCCCCATATCACAGAGGTATTCAAGATCTTTCCACTTCCAAATCCTGCTATACTTTTCAGGATTATTAGGGTGTTCCCCTCTAACAATGTAGTGGGCCATTTCTTCTATCAAGTCATGCATCTCAAATTGACCATCTACGACTTTTATGAGAGACTTTTGTTCCAACACCTTTAACCCTATAACAGGGTGCAAATTACAAGCATCAAGCACCATCATTGCATCATCCATCTCCAATGAGTAGTTATGTCTCATGAAACATGCAATATCTAGGAACAAGTCTTTTTGGTAGGGTTCAAGTCCATCATAACTTATTTTGAGTTTCTCCATGACCTTCTTTTCTGGGATGCATTTTAACTTGGCCAACGTACTCTTCCACTCATCCATGTCTTTGTCATATAGAAAAGAACCTAGAACTTTGAGTGCTAATGGGAGCCCACCAGCATAAGAAACTACATCCAGTGAAAGCGTCTCATAATCTTCCACAGGTTTATCTTTATTATACGCGTGTCTATGGAAGAGCTTGATTGCCTCGTAATGTGATAACAAACTCACTTCATAAATATTTGTGGATAGCAAATGCTTATCTCTGGTAGTAATTATTATCCGGCTTCCCTCACCAAACCAATCATGGGATCCCGCTAACGCCTCAAGTTGCTCAAGATCATCAACATCATCGAGAACAACTAAAACCCTTTTGTGACATAGCCTTCTCCTTATCATGCTTCTTCCTTCTATCTCACTCCCTGCCACAACGTCTTTTGTTTTCAAAATAAGTGAGAGAAATTTTTCTTGCAACTTTTCCAAACCATGCTTGTTTGACTCCTCACGGATATTTTGAAGAAGGCAGCAAGCTTCAAATTGGTGAGAGATCTCCATATAAGCAGCAGATGCGAGAGTAGTCTTACCACCACCCCCAACTCCCCATATTCCAACCATGCGTACACCACCTGACTCGATTTCCAACTTTGTTTTCAGATCTTGTAAGCGGGTCTCTATTCCGATGAGGTCTTTATTATCGTTTGTATTTAGTGAAGAAAGCCTAGAAGAAATTGTACCAACAATGTCACTGATGCATTTTGCTTCATGGCTGCACGAAGGGTACATAAGGATATTTAGAAGTAGTTAGTTCCCACTCACTCATTCTTTTAAAATTACGAATTGTACAACTGAAATTGGATTTAAATTGCTAAATGTCAAGTATGAGATTTATTTAATTTCAAGTTAAAAAAGACGCAAAAACAATGCATTAAAATAGGGAGTAACACAAAACAAAATATTATAATACCTACATTTTGACTATATGCTTTGTAAAAGACTGATTATATATGACTATCATTTTTGTATAAAGAACGTCTTTTTATATCTTGGCGTCAGGGGAATTTTTGTAACAGTTTGGTTTGGTTTGGGTGGGGTGGGGTGGCACGCTTCCACTCACGTGATGGTCTCGTCGCTAATTCAGAATGTACCAGTAACCACTTGGCAGCATGTATTAAACACATTCTTTCGAATCTTAGAAACTATTAATGAATTAAACCTAATTACAAACTAAACTATAACGATAGTAACTATTATAATTTTATTAAACCCGTTTCATTGTTATCTACAAAATTTGTTCGTTTGACTTGTCAACGATAAAACAAACTTATAAAAGCAAACTCATATCGACTAGATATAAAATGCACATATCTTAAGCATAAAAAAGTTTAAAAAGTGAGAGAAACTGTTTAAAAAAAGAGAGAGAGAAAATTAATTACGAGTTTATAGTGTCATTGATGGTCCATCCAGAAATGCTGCCAGCCTTTTCCAGCGCTTTTCTCCATGATTCAACTTTTTCCTTATTTTCTGTCTCATGTTTGGAAAATGCTTCTTCATATTTCCTCTTAAGTTTTCTCACATCAGAAGGATCTACGTAATAAAATATGGGCATCAAGATCTGCCCTCTCTTGTCCACGCACTCTATAATATGTGCAAGCTCAGCCAAGCACCAAGATGAATCCGCATAGTTTTTAGAGAATACAACAACGGCGATCCGTGATTCTTCGATAGCCTTCAAGAGGGTTGGACCGATTTGCTCACCCCGAGCAAGTGTTTCGTCATCCTTGTACGTGTAGATTCCTTTATCGTTAAGAGCCGTGTAGAGGTGATCCACAAAGCCCTTGCGAGTGTCTTCTCCTCTAAAACTCAGAAATACATCATAATTCCATGATTGAGAACTAGAGGCAGGAACTGAGTGAGAAGAGGAGGATGAAGATGCCATTGATCTGTTGATCAAATTTGTTTGGAATTAGTACAAAAACAAGCCGTGTAAATCAGATCCAAAAAGAGAGATGTGGTCTTGAGTAGCTGAGACAGATTAAATATTTGAGAAATCCCCCTTTCCAGGAAATTGGCATATGCAGGAAACTTCTTAATACTTTCAATAATGTATATATATTATTACTAAAATTAAAGGATTACGACAGCATGAAGATTAAAATACTGTTAGTTGTTATTTATATATGTTGATCTAGAGGGGTAGCGTCCCCATCACACTAAATTACTGTCTACCAACTATTTTATCATATGCATGAAATAATTGAGGTCAAAATAGACTACAACCTTTCACATTGCATACCTTAATCTTTCTTGTATTTTATATCTATATATTTTGTTCTAATTTCTTAAATTATGTATTATGTTTAAATTTTAATGAGCACACAAAATGCTTACCTGATGCTGGTACTGAGAAAATTCACTGTTGGATTTTGCATTGTGGAGGTGAGTTGGTCTTAAACTAAACCTGTAAATTTGAATGTAACATTCCAAAGTATAAACTCATAATTAATTTAAACCATAAGCACCAGAATCAGTAATCTCGATAGATGTATGACCCGTTCTACTAAGATATTGACTCAGGGAACAAAACAGATTGGGGAGGGTCAGGGACGGGAACACACAGTTTTGGCTTGTCAAATTGACGGGTCAGCTTATTGTGTTATTTGTTAATCAGATAATTTCCGTACCCAGCTTTCATCTATTTCGGGTTTACAATTCTTCTGATTAAATTTAGTTTTTGATTGACACGTCAAGATTAGAAGAAGATACCTCCTTCATTCTGTTATGTTTCTTCAAATGAATGGACGATTAAAGCTGCGATCTCGGCTTCTTCTCATACCCTGCAACCTAGAAATCATGTTGTAGAATAAGTATAATATTAAGGAATCATATGAAATATAATTGTAAAGGATCCGATTATTAATAATACCTCATTTTTGCACAATCCTGAATCAATATTTTGGCATGAAGGAGATCAAGAGAGACCTCTGCACCAAATTTAAGGCACAAAAAAAGTAAACTGCAGGTGTGTGTGTTGGTGATCCAGAAACCTCAACACCCTTGCCACCATATCAACAAATTACACATTTATTGTTTTTATCAAAATAAGTTATTAATCCCAATACCTCCTAGTAAAAACTCATCATGGTTTGCATGATTCGACCTACTTTTTTCATTGAGACATTTCATCAAACACTTGGTATGCATGAAACTACAAACAACATGTGATCACAATACACAAATAGATTAAGAAGGTGTGGTTGACACTTGATACACAAAGTAAGAAAGCTGAGGGAGAAAAGAAACACATACCAATGTAGACAGCTCCAAACCCCACACAGGTTTCTTCCGGTTCAAGTGGGATCACGAATGAGAATCTTCCGGTTGAAGATTGTTGATTTATCCTTTGATGATTTTTGTTTTGAATAGTGTAATGCATGCTATTAAATAGAAATGAAACTGTTATATTATTGCTAAAGAGCTATTTAATCTTTCACATTCGGTGTGCAGGCCAGGCAAGCAGCTGACATGGCAGTTGCAGAAAGTCAAAGAAAGGCTGATGAGGCTCTAAGTGCTTCACAACGAGCGGTGTCTAAGGAATCTGGTTCCGGTAGACTCAATAAAGCAACTGAAGGTAAATCTATTTCTATTTGCCAATATTGTTAGATAATGAATCACAGTTCGGTTTAAATTTCCATCGCTGCCGTAACTTTCAGGAAAATTGCAAATCTGTGTAAAGCCGTATACTTAGGTGCCCTGCAATGCTGGTTTTTAGTTGCCTTGATGTAACTATAGAATATATGTATGGCCGATGGCCTATGCACATTCTCGATTGCTTTGAAGAGTGTATGCTTTTAAAAGACTTTGGCAACTGTCATCTCGTTTGACCCTTTTGGTCCTTTTAAACCGATTCTCCTACAAGCTAATTTTTTTATTTGGTCCATTTAAGATAAAACACAAACCAAATCAACCCATTTCAAAGAACCGCATCTTGATTTGACTTTAGTTTATGTTGGCCAGGGCAAAAGCAGAAGAGAAGAGCTGGTGAAACTTAGGAATTCAACCATTCTCCAATCCGTCAATCTCGGGATATGTGCACATAAAGTAATTTACTTATCGATATAGAAACATACTTTTGAACCAATATCATCTATATACATGTATATACTATATATTATAATGTGATTTGGCCTGGAACTTGCAAGTCCTTGAAATTTTTCTTTGTTGTATTTTCCATCTTCTGTGTGTATTTTTTAGTTTTAAGTTTTATTTTTTTTGTTCAACTTATTTACATGTATATTTCTTAAAGCATGAACTTGGCAATTGGCTAAAAACCCACGAAGCCTGCATTATCTTCACCCACATGAAACCAAACAGTATCCTTGGACTTCATGACTTCACACGGTTTCCTTTTTTGGTTTGGTCATTTACAATCCATCGGCATAATTGGACAAATCACGGAGACGAAAATGACAGTTAACTCTTTGACGGAAGTGTTTTGGTTATTATAATAGTTTATATTTATAAATAGACTCTTATTTGTAACGTTTGATATAACTTATGATGTGATAATAATTTTTTTTTTATTTTATTTTAATTATATGTAAACATTAGTTAAAACACATCTTGCCTTTTTTAGCCTCCATTATACAGATGGATGGCAATCTCGTCCTGCATCAACTTGGAACGAGTTATTGTTCTCTCATACATGAAGGAATGTGACATAAAGTGCGCCTGAAATAGGTTTAGTAATCATATAAGTCGACCAATTTCAAAATAGGCAGCCTTAAATGCTATATATAACTCAGTTCAGTCAGTTGTAACATACACCTCACCCGGTGTATACTTAATTTTAAGAAGATTGGGTTTTTAATGATTTTTTTAGTAATCAAGAAAATTCGGCATTTGGGAATTGATTTGTCGAGGAAACAAGTAACCATAAAGAAAGTATCAATGGCTGGTAGGTGCCGGATAATGATACGGAGCCCCTTTTTGTCACCAATTCTTTTGTATGAGAGTCGATACACTAAAATTGAAACGAATATAGAAAAATAGAAAAAAAGTGTTTGTAGAGAACCACCCCATTTTGGCCCGTATAACAATGTCATTTCAGCTATAACTCAATTTGACCTGCCGTGTATCCTCTTCTACAAATAACATACCTTTATAGCTTGTCATATGATAGTATGCATAAGGGGGAGCATCAGCCAACAAAAATGATATATGAAACCTGGTAATGAACATAGTATAGAATGTGAAGTCTTATGAGATAAAAAAGAAAAATTTATTATAACTTTTTTTTTGGATTGCAATAATGTTGGAGAAGAAAAAAAAGTAGGTTTTATAAAACCTGTTTGACGCTAAAAAAAGTAAGCTTCAAATATAAATAAAAGAAATTAATAAATTAATAGGTAATAATAAGTTAATTAAAAATCATACATTTAATAGAATATGTGAGTTAATTAAAGTTAAATCGTAATGTAATTATGTGGAAGGATCCACTAAAAATTGGATTTTGCCTAAGTAGTCTAAAAGTGATTGTGATGATGACATGTGACACTCCTAATAAGTAAGAATGAATGGCATTTTGGTCCTTATAAATAGAAGTGAAAATGACATGTGACACACCTTTTGTTTTTTTAAATGTACAAAAAAAAAATCTAGTACAAAAAAAATCTAGCACAAAAAATGTAGTACAAAAAAATATAGCACAAAAATATCTTGTACAAAAAATATAGCACAAAAAAATTCAGCAAAAAAATGTAATACAAAAAAATTCAAAATTGAGAGAAAAAATTTAAGACAAAAAAATTCAACACAAAAATATAGTACAAAAATAGTATTTTCCCAAAATTTTTATATTTTATATAGCAATATGGTACTCAAATTAAAGATAAAAAGACACTCGATTTTACGGTGAAATTTTAATGAAAAAATAATGTCGTATAAAAAAGTTATGAACGTTTAAAAAATAAGGGCGGAACATGCATGTGTCTTGCATGTGGAGAGAGAAAGTCCATAAATAGTATTTTCCCAAAATACCATTGCACTTCTCCTTTCTCCTACATTTTCATCTTAACCATTGATTTGAAAAATAAATGACTAACATTCTTTATCATCCTACTGAGACAAAATAAACTTTTTATTTGATCTTACCCATTTAATTAATATTAATAGTAAATAAAATAGAAAATTCATAAGAGTAGTATAAAAATGTAGGCTGGAGAGCCCACGTGCAACCCATTTTTCAAAATTTCAAGAAAGATAATAAAATTCAATATAATAACAATTTTCTTTTTTAGCCATTAGTGGTAGAGTAGTCGGGGAAAACTTGGTGTTTCTTGTGACACAGGTTTGACTCTCACTCTTGTCACACCCCCAAAACACCACATGCGGAACCCCCGCGAGGCGTTTGACGTACCAGGATCTAGCCACCAATCACATTTAACTCATACATGATTTAAATAAAACTTTCATTTATTAAGATAAAGTATTACATTACATAAAGTATAACTCATTGTATTCAGCGGAAGCATAAATCATTTGTTAAGTGTTACATAAACCGTATCTACAAAAACCATTATACTTGTCTCGCGATTCCATGCATTACGACCCATGACCACTCCAGCATCCCAGATAGCAAGTTCCACATCCACACATACCTATAACCTGCGAGCATGCACACAAGTGTATCAGACAACGCTGGTGAGTTCATAGTTTTACGAAAACGTTAGTTACCAAGTGTTTAATTCCGTTCATTGATTACAATGTTGATAATACCCCAAATACAAGACGGCTCCTGATTTACATTGCCCTTTCCCCAATGCTCCTATTAAAGCATTGGGCATGACTGAGTCATTAGTTCACACCCGTCCTCTCAAGTACGGGGTGAGGGTGCCAAACCTAGATAGTGCTACCAACTAATACTATGTTACCTCTCTTGTAACAAACAACAAGGAGGGACTTTAATGGTGATAGGATGAGTGTATTATCCAACATTCCCGATTTTACCCACAAGAGGTGTTCCTCTCAGGAATACCCAATTGATTTACCCAAAAACCTATCCCTCTCAGGGATACCCAATGACTGTCCCAACCACCGGGACGCATGCTCAAGAGGAATGAACTCACCTTAGATTTGCTCGGTAGGTTATATTACCCGTTCCTAGTTGGTCAATCCAAACCCTACCGTGGTTACCAAAAATAATTAGCTTGCATGCACGTAAGTCACGTAACCCACATTCACGACACAGGTATCATACTAGTAGTGCACATAACGTTATACAAATCGTAACAAGAAATCACGCATCACACAGATCATAGCATCCTTTGAAACAATCAATTTTGTACCCCCTTATACCACGCATTATAGTAGATAACATCACATAGCACATAATTGACATTCGAATTTCATACAAGTCATTGTCACAAGTTCATGCTTCACTTTCACACCTAACAGTTAATCCATCACCCACAAAAGTGTTCGATCCCACCATAATTCAAACCCAAATGAGAAGTGTACTGTCCATATTAAAGTGTGCGATCCATTATTCTATGTATGTGGCCCAATGTTTAGTGTACAGTTCACCCAAAGACGGCCCATCCGAAGTGTGCGATTGACTCCGAATGTGCGACTCCGGGTTTGTGCGGCTCATTATAAGTGTTTGGCCCAAGGTGTATAAAGCCCAAGGCCAGTGTGCGATCATGTCAGTTTTCATGTTTGTTACAAGATCAGAAACATGTAATTCAATTATATGTTATATGAGTGTGCAATGCAAGTGTGTAGTTGACCAAGTCACCCCTTTTCAATTTCTATGTAACCGTCCCACTATCTCGATCCCATCAATCACATGATCAAATGATTGCAATTCCACATGTGTTTGTAATTATCCATCTAGTTCAAGCATAACATTCCAGGATCGGGTTTTTGTGTGTGGATATAGATCTTTTATCATCATAATTAACAAACATTCAAGTTCACATAACATTCTAACTGATTCACCACATGGCCGATTATATTTATTAGATTTATATCATTCGTTTAACACTCTAATCATCCATTGATTTTCTCACGATTCTACCTTAATAATCATCCACCTTGTTCATAGCATCAAATCATGTTTTATAGAGCATACATATACACTTTTTGTTAATCAAAATCACACATAAATAAGATCAACAATTAAGAATTAACATAAACATGAATCTACTTACCAAGAGTTCGACCGAATAAGATGATGCCTCGATGGGGGGGGGGGGTCTATTGTCGTCACTTGTCTAGAGGGGTATAGGGTTTGCAATGAATTGTGTAACCTGACCCATGTATTTTACGTATACTTAAGAAGGGAGGAGATGGGCCAAGTTTGCTTAATGATCAAGGCGGCCCAAAAACACTTGCGACAGGGCCGAGATGGTTTAAGAATGATTACGGCCCAATTCTAATTACGTGACACAATAAAACCCACATACACATCCAATCGCACCCAATAATCATTTACGTTTAACAAGTTTAACAAAGTCACGAGCGTTTAACAGATTCACTAAAGTAAAGAGTGTGCAAGGAAAATAATGAGGAATCGGAATCACAAGACTGAAAGACACTAACCATGAAAATTCGGGTTGTCACAACTCTTCTCATTATTTTCTGCGACATCTAGGTGAAGGGCGAATACGGGTGGTGCCGGTTCGTCTTGGATGGGAGACGAGGTTTTACTGATTCACTGTCGTGCCTTCGGACGGGTGGAGGTCGGGTTTCCACGCATCTAGGAGAGCCAAGGGACTTTGGCCACAGCGCCCGGTGTCACGTGGCTGGCACGTTATTCCTTGTCGTTCAAAAAAAGCATTTTTTTTTTGTTTTAAAGAAAACAGTACCTTCTTCTTTGGAAGTCTTCAACTTAGTTTTGGCAATAAAGCTCCCACTTTTTTTATAAATTATTCCATTTTTCTTCTTCATCTCTCTCTAAATTATATTCAGGGGTATCCTAATATTTGATTACGCTACCCAAATACATAAAGACTGAAAAAAAGGAAAAAATTACACTTCGCCAAGAAAGTTAAGGGGTCTTCCGGGTGTAGGATCGTTTTCTGACCCGAACGAGTCGATCAGAAGAGTTTTTCTCAATACGAAAGGCGGAAACAGCCGTATCGAGTTCAATTCAGCAAGATATTCACTTTAAACTGTCTTTAGATTGATTTGACAAAGATTTACAACGAGTAGACACTTCGGCAGCACTTCGGCTCTCAAACCGGAATGTTCACAACTAACTCAAACGAAATCAGATCAAGGATATTTATAGGATGCTAATTCCGCTTGAACCATCCCAAACGAAATTACATTTCAAGCGAAATCAGTGATTTCGTTTGAAATGACATGGCACTTTCGAGCGGAATTACACTTGGTAATTTCGTGCGAAATTACCTCCCATCCCATATTTGACATTTTTCTCGTTTTGTGTGCCCTGGTCTATCTAATACAATACAAGACTCGATACAAGACGAAGTCGACAGACGCATGCACCAACAGACTCCCCCTCGAATGTTGACGAGTCTTCAGTGTCGAGTCTTCAATCTTCAATCTTTATCAGTCTTCTCGACCTCTTCTGAAGTATCTAACAATGTAAAGTATCCTCAAATCTCTCTCTCTTTTCTCTATCAACTAATCTCCTCCTCGGATGTTGATCTTCCTAATTCTCTTGATCAGATCTCTTGATTCCTTAAGTTCATCAGCATCATCAGCTTTCGTGAACCTCAGGTCCAAGATCAGAAACTGACTCTTACACAGGTTCAGGAACGTCTCCTAGCTCTCAGTAACAAACATGATCTGAAACCTGGCTTTCTCTTATCACTAACTCCTCTTTGTTAGTGTAGGTCCCTCGGAGGTTGAGGTTTAACCTATTCCTTGTTATGTCTAACACACTAGCAAGTGCGGAATCCAAGCTAGCATGCAAACCGAGATAGAACAAGCACAAACACAACACACAAACTTCACCGATTAACACCACTTGTATTAATACGTATGAAAGGTCCGGTTACAATGCAATGTTTACAAATCAGTTTTGCAAACTCTCTCAGTGTGTGTGTTCTCTCTCTCTCTCTCTGTGTCTGTCTTTCTATCTGTCTATAATAATCGGTTTAAGAGAACACAACACATGGGTATTTATACCCAACACAGCTCATCTGGTCGAAGGATCAGACAGACTGATCGTAAGATCATCTGTCGATCTGAGACACCTCGAAAGATCCACATATATCACGAAGGATGGTATCCTTCGTGATCTATCCATCGAAGGTTATCTTTCGAGCTCATCGAAGGATATAAACAATCCTTCGATGACACATCCTTCGACACAGACATGTTACAAACAAAGTGTTGACTGTTTTGCCAAGTCAAACCAGGAGGATGGTTGACTTGGTCAAACTTACATGACTAACAAAGACATTGTTTGGTTAATGACAAAATACAGACAAAGTACAGACACAAGTGCACCAACAAACTCCCCCTTGGCTGTAGCTTTGTCTCGATCTTGATCTTAATTCTTGTAGGTCCCCCGTGTCTTCAAGTCTTTGACGTCTTTTCAAGTCTTCAATGTCGGAGGATCTTTAAAGTCTTCACGTCTTGAAAGCAGAAAGTGTACCAACAAACTCCCCGTTTCATGTAGGAAGTGTGTTGACAAACTCCCCCTTAACATAAGCTCCCCCTTGAGTTATGCTCGTGAAATACTTGTTCTTTATGAATTGAGATCCTTGTGGTGTTGATGATGGTCAGCGGCAACTCGATCATCTTCATCATTTAAGTGCCTTCACGTCGTGTCTTCATTCCGAAGCTTGTCATCGACCATGTTCTCCTTGCCTTTAGAATCTGCACATGCAAGAAATCTAAACGCGTAATGAGAACAACTGCCTGGAATATAGTACCATAAACAAACGACACACGTGTGACCATTGTTTAAACAAACACCGTCCGACAGTTTGAAAGTTTTAACAAATTTTATCAATTTCAATTTTAACTTTCAACACTTGCAAATTTCGACCGTTTATGAAGAATCAGTCGTTTCGGTTTTCAATCAGGTTTCAGGTAACGAAGACTCGAGATCCAACATCGTACAATCGAAAATAAAATAGAAATAAAATCTTTTTGGCTTTTAGAAAGTTTATATTAAAACACACCTAAAATCTTTTTGGAATTTTTGAATATTTCAAATGTAAAGACTGAAAGCAGTAAATAAATATATACAAAGATGCAGAAACTGAAAGCATTTAAATAAATATTTACAGACATTCTTTTTGCGAGTTTCGAGGGTAAGAGAATCATATCAGTGTACGGCCATGCCAAAACGCTCTTGTTGTTCAATTAGTTAACATTTAGATAAGCATCCTATAACAATTATCGGTATTGTTGTCCACTTAAGCTCAACTTATCAGATGTAATCATGGCGAGGGGATACGTTAAGGTATGATTTATACTTACCGACCAGTGTTCATCCACATCACGACACATTCCCGTATCAAGGTATGCACGAGAGTTCATCTTACCGGTGAGTATACCGATTATCATCTGTTTGACCGTATATGATGTGAGATTCTCACTTATTTTGATTTGAAAACAAGCCCTATGTGATAGAATCACTTATTGATGAGGAACTTGATTTTCATATGCATGAGGGCACAGGAGCAAGTCCGTGAACAGGTCAGTACTTTCGTACAGCAGAGAGACAAACTTGACTCCCGGAAAGAATTTGTGATATATTATCACTTATTTTGAGGGACATGTGATTGTTGATCACTTATTGAGGTCGTATGCAGTATGTACACGTATGTATGGTATCATGGAAGATCTAGACTTGCGTCCCCGTTATTTTTCGGAAAAAGATACAACCATGATACTCAGATGATAAGCAGCATAAAGACCGAATATTTCAGAACCTCGGCAATCTCTCAAACGAAATTTCGGTACCAAGACCATATGCCAATGAATGGTTCCCACCCAGTCTTCAGTCGATTTAAGTTTATATGACCCTGCACACTTTAAAATGATTGTGAGCCTACCGATACATCTTATATAGAGCTGCTTATCGTTTTTCATATAAGGTTTAAAGAGATTTGGACAGACCACTGATGTACTATCATTTTCTCTTTTGCTCGCCAGGAAACTCATTTTTGTTTTTCTATTGTTTTTGTGTTTTTGAAATTTTTTGATGTTTTTGGATTTTCAAATTTTGGATTTACTCCCCCTAAAATCAATAAACTAAGACAAATTTAAAGCACAAAGGTATTTACAAAAATGATTTTCCAATGTTGGTTTTACTCTTGCTTGACCTTAATGCCGTTTACCAGTAATAAATAGTCAAATCTTGATTTGTCAAATGCTTTGGTAAAAAGGTCGGCACGTTGGTCATCGGTGTGGACATAAGCAACATCGATTAGCCTTTTCTCAAAGCAATCACGTATGAAGTGATACTTAACTTCGATGTGCTTAGTCTTTGAATGCTGCACAGGATTTTTAGTGATCTGTAAAGCAGCAGAATTATCAACGTAAATAGGAGTAGTTAGGAATTCAAAACCGTAATCACGCATTTGTTGTTGGATCCATAGGACTTGGGAGCAACAACTTGAGGCAGCAATGTATTCAGCTTCGCATGTTGATGTAGCGACGCACGTCTGCTTCTTGCACTGCCATGTGACTAGGCGGTTTCCCAAAAACTGACATCCAGCCGTTGTGGATTTGCCGTCGATTTTGCATCCGCCAAAATCAGAATCACTGAATGCGATCAAGTCAAAGTTATTATCCCTAGGGTACCATAGATCGGTGTCAGGGTAACCCTTCAAATAACGAAAAATCCTTTTTACAGCTGCAAGATGTGAGGCCTTCGGGTTGACTTGATATCTGGCAAGCAGGCACGTTGGGTACATTATATCTGGTCTTGATGCTGTGAGGTACATAAGAGATCCGATCATCGCGCGGTAGTATGAGGGGCTAGTAGCTTCACCCTTCAAGTCTGGAGTAATTCCATGATTTTGCGGCAATGGGGTACCGATGGGCGTTGCATCAGACATCTGGAACCGGCTCAAAATGTCACCAACATATTTAGTCTGATGGATGAATATCCCAGACTCGGTTTGTTGTACTTGTAGGCCCAAAAAGAAAGTCATTTCCCCCATAGCACTCATCTCGAATTTATCCTGCATTACACGCTCGAAATCCCTACACAAAACATCATTAGTAGAACCAAAAATAATATCATCAACGTATACCTGTACCAGTAGAAGATCTCCATCTTGTTCTTTGATGAAAAGAGTACAATCGATAAGACCTCTGCGAAATCCATTCTCCAGCAAATAATTAGATAAGGTTGCGTACCAAGCTCGCGGTGCTTGATGTAGACCATAGAGACCTTTGTTGAGCAACCAAACCCGATCGGGATGGATAGGATCTTCAAAACCTGGAGGCTGTTCGACGTACACCTCTTCTTCCACCACACCATGTAAGAATGCACTTTTCACGTCCATCTGGTAAACCTTGAATCCTTTGAATGAGGCATAGGCCAGAAAGATTCGAATTGCTTCCAGACGTGCAACAGGTGCATAAACTTCGTTGTAGTCGATCCCTTCAATCTGACAAAAACCTTGAACGACTAGCCTTGCTTTGTTTCGAATAACGACTCCACGGTCATCCTTTTTGCATTTAAACACCCAACGGGTACCAATCTTCTTGTAACCAGCAGGTTTCTCTACGAGTTTCCAGACACCAAGCTTCTGGAATTGTTGCAGTTCTTCCTGCATTGCTTCAACCCATGAGCTATCTTTCAAAGCATCTTTCCAAGTTCTTGGCTCTTCCTGTGATACATAACACGCGAAAGACCAATCATTTTGTTGACCAGATTCTCGGATAGTTGCATACAAGCCTGCATTGTTGTTGTTCCGCAACATGTTTCTTGTTTGAACGCCACTCTGTACATTTCCGATGATGTTTTGTTGAGGATGGGTATTGTGAATCCTTGTTTCTGGATTATCTTGAACTGGAATATTTGTACCCAAATTGTTGAGATTAAGATCAACAATCAATTCAAGTCCCGGAATTGACGAAGAGGATGATGCAGTAGCTTCAGCTGTTCTAGGGACATCCACTGGAGGTGTACCCTCTGAAGTACCATGTACTGCTGTTGTTGGAGCTTCTTGATCTGCATCGAGAAATTCATCATCCTCTGAAGATTCGTTCAATTCGGTAGCATCGTGAAAATCCTCATTGTCGAGAGCATTATTGTTCACTGAAGACGGTTCTTGATTGACAATAATGGGACGAACCAACGGTGAATCTGTTGCATTGTCACTCTCGAAAAACATCCTTGCTGCAGCATTTTCTTCAACTGCTTCAACATTGATCGAATTGAAAAAGTCATCGTACTCAAACATCCAAGGCTGACCAGGACATTTGACCGGTAAAGTGTGCCTTTGTACTCTGACTTCAGACCATTCCTCGACCCTTTTAGTCTCTAGATTCCAGACTCTTAAGTTCGGGGTGGAATACCCAAGAAAGTATCCCTCAATTGCTCTTGCCCCAAACTTTCCATTAGGATCGATTATTGTGCACGGAGCTCCAAACGGTTCAAGATATGACAAATCTGGTTTCCGTTTGTTAATAAGCTCAAAACAGGTCTTGTTGTGCCTTTTGACTGTAAGGACCCGGTTCAACGTATAACATGCAGATGCCACAGCTTCAGTCCAGAATGGAATCGGCAATTGTGACTCTACCAACATAGTCCTAGCAGTCTCGATCAATGTGCGGTTCTTACGTTCAGCGACGCCATTTTGTTGAGGAGTATAAGCCGCACTAAATTCGTGAAGAATACCTTTTGAAGTGCAAAACTCCGCCATGGCATGATTTTTGAATTCAGTACCATTGTCGCTACGTATCCGCCTAACCTTCAAATTATAGAGATTCTCAATCTGAATGATCAAGTTTTTGATAATACCGAAGGTTTCACTCTTATGTGCCATGAACGCCACCCAAGAAAATCTTGAATAATCATCAGTTATCACGAGGCAATATTGATCATTCCTAATACTTTTGTGCTTGACAGGACCGAACAAATCCATGTGCAAACGTTCAAGAGGAACAGCCACCGTGTTGATTTTCTTTGTAGGGTGTCGCTTCTTCGTTTGTTTTCCTTTTTGGCACGAGACACAGATGTCTTGAAGATGGAAGTTTTTAAGTGGAACGCCATTCACTAATTCATTTGCCACCAAATGATTCATTTTGCGTAATGTGACCCATTCGTCTGTGCCAAGAGATTGTGTCTTTTTCTGTGGCTTTGGAAACGAAACAAGTTGCTTGTGCAGACGTTGTGATAGCTTGGCTCATATCAAGAACATACAGATCATTTATCCTTGGAGCCGACAAGAGAATCCATTCTTTTGGAATTTTGAAGCCGGGTTTCAGCACATAACATCCATTTGCATCAAAGTGTACTGAGAACTGCTTATCACAAATTTGAGAAACACTAAGAAGATTGTGATCAAGTTGTTGTACGAAGTTGATCTTATCAAAGCTAACAACCCCGTTGGAAATCATTCCTTCACCCGTAATATATCCGCCTTTATCTCCAGCAAAAGCAACATAACCTCCTCTAATAGATTTAACGTCGTAGAGAAGCTTCATGTCGCCTGTCATGTGCCTAGATGCCCCACTATCAACAATCCAATGACTACTGATAGTTCCTCCTGGAACACCCTGCACATGAACTCACATAATTAGTTGGAGATGGGGACCCAAGCCATTGTGGTCTTGGGTCTTCCATTTTCATCAACAACAGTAACCTCTATTCTTTGATGATTCGAAAATTGTGATGGTCCCCCTGAATTTGTGGTTATTTTAGGTTTCCATGTCTGTTGAAATTTACCAGTTTGAGTGTTTGCAAATTTAACTTCGTGATTGTTTGAAGTTTTTGAAAATTTTGAACTTTCTGGTTTAACTGGAACCGATTGTTTTTGAACCACTTCATTTTTAAGTGCCTTTTTAACCACCTTGACTTGTTGGCGTTTCTGTTTCTTTTCCCTTTCTCTTACAAGTCGGGGATCTTGTTTTACAGAAACAGATCGCTTTTGGTGATTGCGTTCACGGGGATCATCTTCTTTGGCTTTCAACTTATGAAGATACGGGCAATTTCGAATGATATGCCCAATTGTACCACATTCAAAACATGATCTTCGTTCAACAAACCCCGAAGTATCATGTGATCGTCTTGCCGATGATGATGAACTTTGTGATCCCGAGGTACTAGGTTTTGCACTATTTGGTTCATTCCTTTTCATCACAGTTGCTTTCTTGACAAAATCTAAGTTAGATTGATTTTCAAACGTTGCAATTTTGTCCGTTCCCTTAGATTTCACAAAGTTCACATTCTTGTTCTTCTTCTTATTCGGCTTCTTTTGACTTTGAGTCGGTGTTTTACCTTTTGGTTTGGCATGATTTTGCTGTTTTTGCACTGTTGGTAATTTCTGATTGCCATATTGTTTTCGAACTTCGGCCTTTGGGATAGGAGGGCACTGTGTTACTGTAACACGTGATCCTGTCTTTCCTAAAAACTTACTTGTTGAATTTTCAAAGACTTTACTGATTAACGATTGATTAACATTCTTGATAGGAAAATCTTTGTCTGAATAAATTTTATCATCAGCAACAAGAGTGTACAGCAAATCCACACTCTCCGACTCCTTCTCAGACGAGGACTCGATTGCAACAGTCTTAGCGGGTTTTGCAGGAGGATCACACAGAATATGATTCTCAAGAGGTATGTCCTCTTCGTTTATCACCGCATCAGACTTTGCAGAATCAGTATCATCGGATTCATCATCAGAAGAATCAGCATCCTCAATCACAACTGGAGGATCCTGATTCTGTTCAGCAGTTACAAAAGTATCTGCTGACACATCCGAATCTGATGATACTTCTTTCTTGTATCCAAGCCCTGCTGCAAATTCCTCAACGTCCAAAGGAACAGATGGTTCAAAATGAGTTCTATACTCCTCATCAGGCAGTGCATCAAAATTGTTTCTCACGGGTGGTGGACATTTCTTATAACCTATGCATGTGACATCCCGTTTCTCTTTCTGAACGTCAATGATGTGATCCAACACATAGCTAGAGCTCAAATAACTGTCTAACTTGAGTCGGATCGCCTCACTTTCAGTTTTAACACAAGCCATTTCCTTTTGCATTACCTCAAGACGAGTTATATACAAATTAATGTCAGTTTGTTTTCTGGAAACCATTTTTGTCAGCTCTGTTTTATCTTTCTTTAACGTTTCAATCATTGACTTAAATTCCTTTTCATGGTTTTCATAAAACATGTTGGCTTCTGTGCACTTGGAAAGATCTACGGTCAACTTCTGGTTATGAATAAATGTCACATCATATTTCTCTTGCAAAGCCTCGTGTTTGCTTTGCAATTCACACCACTTATCATTCAACGAAACATGTTTGTCTTGCAAGTCAAACAAACTAGCTTGTAAAGCATCATGTTTGCCTTGCAACTCAGACATGTGTGCATCCAAATCAGCACATCTAACATGCAATCTATCACAATTATCACAGATATTAGCAGTGGGTTCATTGACACATACCTGACTTGATGAACTGTCGACATTAGCCATAAAGGCTGAATGGAGAGAAGACGAAGTATAAGCAGCTTGATCCACCAAAATAGATCTTCTTTGAGTTCCTGCTGCAGCTTCTTCCAAAATCTCATCAATGTCCGCATCGACTGACGCACTCGATGTCTCATCCACCTGATCATTGCCTGAAGTGGAGGATTCTTCATCTGAACTTCCACTATAACCAGAACTGTCTTCATCCTCAGAAGGTTCATCACCATTGGTGGAAGATTCTCCACCACTGGCGTGTTTAAGATCCTTGACAACTTCAGCAAAACACGTTGTTCCATCTGGAGCATCATTTCCCAACTGGATTGACCAATCACAGCCTTCATCTACTTGAACCACAAGTGCCTGGTTGGCATTAGATGGTCCCGCTTGACTCTGGTTGTTGACAGGCACCAATGTACGAACATTGTTCCTGTTCTGGTTCTGCTGGTTGCCTTGACCTCTGAAAGGATTTTGGTTCCCATGTTGAGATGGCCTCGTACATTCACGCTTGAAATGACCACGTTCACCACAATTGAAACACTTAACAGCCTGCTTATCAAACCCATACTTGGTGTCTTTCTTGCTCTCCAAGCTGGTTCTGCCTGTTCTTTCCATGAAATCCTTTGCTCGTCTAACAGCACTGGCAAAGGCCCATTTGATGTCCATCATCTCCATCTCCTCTTTATCAATCTGCTGATAGTCTTCTTATGTCAGATTAATATTACCAATCTGACCTTCCACTAATCCACAGTATGCGCTCACCAAAGTGTTTAGCAGCTCCATGTGTTCCTTTGCTACTTCCACACTGACTTTAGAAAAGCTTGAGGTGTCGAGCCGTACTGTATTTGGCTTTGATTGTTGACCAGCAGATGATGTGCTTCCATAACACGCTTGGTGTTGAGGAGGAAGTGGATTCCCATACATGTCTGTTGGTACGGTAGATTGAGGAGGAAGTGGATTCCCATACATGTCTGTTGGACCAGTAGATCGAACAGGTAATGGATTTCCGAACATATCAGTTGCTCTGATAGGTCGTTGGCTTTGCTGTTGTGGTGCTGGTTGGGGAACTGGATCAAACGGATTTCCATACATGTCTGTTGCAGGAGGCTTGACCGGAACTTGGATAGTATTGCCATACATGTCAGTGCTAGACACAAACGCTGTTTGAACTGGAGCGTGTGAAGAAGGCTTTGAAGAAGTGCTAGAAGTTCCATAATACATTTCAGGATTCTGTGGCACGGGAACTCTTTTCGCCTTGAGAGTTTCTTCCTGATTCTTGTTTTCCAGGAGTTGAACAAAGTCGTTGAAGCTTGTTGTAGCTAAAGTACCATTGTACTTCATGATTTCCAAGAACGTATTCCATTGAGGTGGCAACGCATCTGCAAATCTTTTTACAATCTCTGCAGAAGTTGTAACAACCCCAAAATTTGCCAATTCAGTCAGCAAGTGATTAAATCGACTTGTCAAATCACCTAACGACTCATTCTCCATACAAGTAAAACCATCAAACTCTTTCTTTAGCAGGTCTTTTCTCAATTGACGTGTCGCTTCATTTCCTACGCCCCTTGTCTTCAACGCGTCCCACAACCTCTTTGTCGTCTTGTAACTGACAAATTGATGATAAATATCTTCACTTAACGCCTGAGTAAGAATGGCATATGCCTTCTTTTCCAAATCATAGACCTTCTTCTGATCTTCCGTAAGATCTGCAAACGTAGCAGCAGATGATGCGGCAACCTCTATTGTTTGATCGAAATCTGTAATGAACCGCAACCACAATTCTGTATTTTGACCAAGAACGTATGTATGAAATCTATCAATCCATCCTGGATATTCATATAAGTGCATCAACTTTGGAGGCCGATTCAAACTTCCGGTTTCGCTCTCGCTTAAGAGAATGCTTTGAATACTTGGAGTTTGATTTGATACGAATGCCCATTGACCGGTAGAAGTTGCATTAGAAGATACCGGTGCGGGAGACGGAGTACCAAAATACATGTCTGTATTTACTGGAGTATTCCATCTTGGATTCATTTTTGATCAAAAATAATAAAACCTGAAAATCACAAACTTGTTAAACAAAAACAGACTAAGTTCGAAAGATCAACACTTGTTCGAAGGATCAACAGTGTTCGAAAGATTACTGTTGAGTTTCGAACAATGATTTCGAAAGACTCCCCAATCGAAGGATCCTTGTCTTTCGAAAAAGAGCAGTAAAACGAAAGATGTATCCTTCGAAAATATTCCTTGGATCGAAGGATAAGTCACAGACTTCGAAGGATGTTCGAAGGATGATTATCTATCGAACCTCCTTTGATCGAAAGATGATCTTTCGACTTCGAAGGATATCTTTCGAACTGCCCTGACATAGTTGACAAATGTGACAGGTTGGTGAAAAAGGTGATGGGTTGGTAGAAACTTTCGGCAGAAGGTATGTTCAGACCATACTTTCTGCCAAAGCAGATTTTGAAACAATAAAATATTACCCAAAAACCGAAGGATCAACCCAGAAACCGGTCACCGGAGAAGCCGGAATTTTGGCCGGAGATTACCAAACACCTCAAAAACAAGTTTTTAAGTTACCCAACCCGTCATGCAACACACCCGGTTAGTTTAGAACACGTTTTAACGTAAAGATAAGCGAGAAAAACAGTAAAAACGGCTGTAAAAACCAAGTGAGTTTTGTCCAAACACTCCAAAGTCTTGTAAAAACTCGGTTTTTTAACAAGGAAAAGAGCCACGGCTCTGATACCACTTGTAGGTCCCTCGGAGGTTGAGGTTTAACCTATTCCTTGTTATGTCTAACACACTAGCAAGTGCGGAATCCAAGCTAGCATGCAAACCGAGATAGAACAAGCACAAACACAACACACAAACTTCACCGATTAACACCACTTGTATTAATACGTATGAAAGGTCCGGTTACAATGCAATGTTTACAAATCAGTTTTGCAAACTCTCTCAGTGTGTGTGTTCTCTCTCTCTCTGTGTGTCTGTCTTTCTATCTGTCTATAATAATCGGTTTAAGAGAACACAACACATGGGTATTTATACCCAACACAGCTCGTCTGGTCGAAGGATCAGACAGACTGATCGTAAGATCATCTGTCGATCTGAGACACCTCGAAAGATCCACATATATCACGAAGGATGGTATCCTTCGTGATCTATCCATCGAAGGTTATCTTTCGAGCTCATCGAAGGATATAAACAATCCTTCGATGACACATCCTTCGACACAGACATGTTACAAACAAAGTGTTGACTGTTTTGCCAAGTCAAACCAGGAGGATGGTTGACTTGGTCAAACTTACATGACTAACAAAGACATTGTTTGGTTAATGACAAAATACAGACAAAGTACAGACACAAGTGCACCAACAGTTAGTTCTTGTTCCAAGATCGTAATCTGGCTCAATCAGCTCAGGTATCAGAATATAGCTAACCTGCATATTCTCTACCTCACAATAAATTTCACAAATTTAACATTTGACAAATTTATTCTCTGCTAACCACTTGTAGACATAAATCAAGAAATGATTTTACAATGTTAATCACTGATGAACCACTTAAAAACATATCATTTTTCTTTTCAAACAATTTTTCATCTCAAATATTTCAAACAGACTCCCCCTCACTGATTGTCATCATGTTTAGCACTTAGAATTTTGAAAATCAGCTCTTCAACATCAGTTGTCGAAAATCTCTTTGAATTTTTCAAAATTTATGCTAAAACACAATCTTTTTGGGTTTTTCTAAGATTTTCAGTGTGTAAAAATGCAATAAAGAAATATTTACAAACAATATTTTTGTGAGTTTGTGTAAGAGGATCATATCAGTTTATGAGACAAATCACCAACACCGTTAAGCTTTAAACATTTTAAGTTCTAAACGATTCACTTAGATTGTCAGTATACTGATCCACTTAAAGTTTCATACAAAGTTCAACTGTTTCGAGATACGAGTTTAGTGTTTTAGAGACTTAAACTTATTTGTGTGTCCCACCTCAGAATATACTCCCGTATCCAGATCTCAATATTCAGTCTTACAGGTGAGTATACCACAGATGATATCTATAAAGGGTTAAATGCGAGGCCATGAGAGCTCAGGTCAGAACTTCCGTTCAGCAGAGAGATGATGGCTCGTCTTTTGGTGTGTTCCCTTTAGAGAATCTTTTCTTCAACAGCACATGATTAGCATTTTGCAAAGTTTCATCATTTTTTATGCTGAGGGGTGGTGCTATATTTCAAGCAAGCGAAAAAATTATACTGGGACTAGGCCATTGCTTCTGCAAAATCAGAAGTCCCGGGATAATACCCCAGATATCACTGAGTATAAAGACCTAGTATCTCAGAAAGAGTGACCTTTCAAACAAGATTTCGGGGGTTACCCATATATCCGAGAGATGTTCCCCACGATATAAGCAAGTTTGAAATTTAGGTTTATATCTCGACACAATTTACTAAATGTGTAAAAACCTACTGGCATATCATCAGTGAGACCTTTTATCACATTTTACTTTCCATTTCTTTAGCGTGTTGTGATAGTCCACTGATGTACTATCATTTCCTCTTTTTCACAACAAAACTCATTTTGAATTTATCATGTTTTTGACTTTTTCAAATTTTCAAATGTTTTTGGATTTTCTGAAAATTTCTTACTCCCCCTAAAATTCAAAACATTTAAAAGAATTTGAAAACAAACTGTACAAACAAAGTGACAACTGTTGTGAATTGCTTCAATTCGCCATCCACTTGGCATAAACAATCAGAACTCCCCCTTACAACAAACTATTTTCCCATTGTGATTTCAAAACACTTAAGTTTGTTTTAATCAAATGGTTTTTCTGGAAAATAATTTTTGTAACCACTTATAGGTTAGGGGTTCAATTCATCATCTTGTTCTTTCAACCACTTAAAAAATTAACAAATTTCGAATCAAACCCCCAAAATCCACCATGCGGAGTATCACCGCTTGGAGGCGTGACATGACCGGGATCGAGCCACCAATCATATTGAACAACACAATTAAGTAAATAAAACCAACCACAATACGATTGGTGACCAAAGAAAAGTAAACTGACTTTAAGTTAACCAAGTTCAGATTTAAACAGCGGAAGCATAAAACGTGAAACCAAAACATAAGTCCATAGTTCACAGGTTTAAAGTCCAAAACGTAAGTTTAATAAGTTCATAAGGATTAAGTATTTAGCACGGGACATATTCCACAACAACCTTCTCCTCGTGCAAGCTCCAAAAGCATCTAGCGACTTGTAAGGCATGTAACAACGAGTCAACAACAAAGTTGAGTGAGTTCACGTTTGGTTGTTTAGTTTTAAGTTGTTTCTGAAAAACGTGGTTTGACCTTCGTTGGCTTATTTGCCGTGGGGGTTACCCCCTAGTTGAAAGTATGTTTAACCAGTTCCTTTTATTACCCAATCCATACCCATGATCAGTGGGGGGCTTCCCCATGTGAACTACTAGACGGTATGATACCGACTACTAACGAAAGTAAGTTGTGCCCTAAGTCAATGTCTATCAGCATTGACCCTTTGCCTTAGTCCATTAGTACACGCCCGTCCGACTGGCACGGTGTGAGGTTTGTTAAACCTAATAGCGCTATTAACTAATGACCCGCTCGCCATTGGCCTCGGCGATTAAGTCGATATAAATTGAGGGACTTCATGATAGAGTTTTGTCTAGTAAGTTTTAAGGTTGTTGTCCTACCCAAGGAGGACGAACGTACGTATTCTACCCAAGGAGAATACGCATGATTAATATTGGCATCCTACCTATGGAGGATGGCCGTATATATCCTACCCAAGGAGGATATGTAGGTTTCGTTTTAATTCTTTAACCCATTCCCAAACCACCGGGAATCCCATGCCTTAGAAAGTGTGAACTCACCTCGGTTTGCTCGGTTAGATTCTCAAATATAGCTAACAGTCAAGGTTGGTCAATCACGTCCTAATATGATTACCAGTTAGTCATTTAGTGGTTTCAAATAGAGCACAAAGTTCCTACACGTATCTACTACATAACATGCATTCACTTTAATAGTTCACGCTCGTATAAACATTTCACCTATAGCTATTCAAGAACAAGCATATAATATTGCACATAACATTTTTATTGACATATAACATGTTAGATCATTCACAGATAACATACTCGACATTTAGACACGCAAATTACTACTTATGTCATTTCAACTTAAATATCCAAAACTGGGCTGTTTTCGGGCATTTTAATAAAATAGTTAACTTATTCCAAGAATTCTCAAATTTTTACAGAATATCTTAAACGATCCAAATATTATTGTGTAAAAATATCGGGGTCCAGTTCATTACCAATATTTTATAAAAAATCATTTTCCGGACTAAACTCAGATTTATCTTTTTCTGACTGCAGTCCACGGAATTATTTATTTAAAATTCATCGAGAGTCCGATATACGAAATTCCAGTGAGGGAATTACAAATACATCGGTGGTCATCTACAGTACAAATTTCATGATCTAACTCTACACAGAATCCAAGTTATGACGGAAAACAGAACGCATATTTTCAGCATAAAAAATGCAGCTCTAGCTGCTGTTACAAAATGACACTTTAAAAATAGTAAACGGAGTCCAAAAATTATGATTCCAGTGCCATTAGAACCGTATTTCATAATACATATATCTAGACTTCCGAGAATACATTTTTCGTTAAGTTACAATCCTGTTACAGCCAACTGAAGTTGGCTGTAATCACCAAACAACCTACTGTTTCAGCTTTTAACTTTCTAACTTGTGTTCGATTGATTCCGTTAACATGTTTAGTGATCACAACAACATCAAAAATCAATATTAACCAGCAATTTATCAGGAAATCAACAAGAATCATAACAACATCATATTAACATCACCTCATTATATTTCAACAATATTTCATCACAAAGTTAGTTTATGTGCAAGACTTTGTTCATGGTTCTTTAGTGTTCATGGATTCTCATCATCAAATAACTATTAACCACTCTAATAACATGAAAAATGAACGGATCTAAGTTCTTATCACTAGCTCAAGGCTAGGGAAGTTCGAGTGTAGAAAAGTGGTGGATAAAAGAAGATGA
Organism: Helianthus tuberosus; assembly: GCA_030545235.1. Classification (NCBI taxonomy): domain Eukaryota; kingdom Viridiplantae; phylum Streptophyta; class Magnoliopsida; order Asterales; family Asteraceae; genus Helianthus; species Helianthus tuberosus. Next base: position 3,133,194 of record JARYGA010046105.1, read on the forward strand.
GACTGGTCCTTCAACTTCCGAATACACCGAGCTTCGTTGTATGCCTTCTAACACCTATGTATGGCCTTAGAATGCTTGCAAGTGATCAAGTGATGGTGGTGGTGGTGCTACTAGGGGGCTGCCGAGATCAAGAAGAGGAGAGAGTGGGAGTGTTGGTGTTGATGAGTGAATGGTGAAATGAGAATGAAGGACTAGTGGTTTTATAGCTAAACTTCCCAACATCTTTTTAACCAATAGACTTAGTGCTCCCTAAGTACATAACAATTACAATAAACAATTAAAAGAAATCAAAGTGGTGATCCACTTTCTAGAACCGGTTGGGGGGGGGGGTAGGTCTAGTTGGGTTTCAATTGTAAGGTTACTAGTTTAGTTAGGATCAAATGTTCTAGTTAGTGTGTTATGGTGTGTGATGAAATATATAGTGCGTTAGGGTGTTCGGGGACCCTAACTAGCTCAGAAAAATAAAAACAATGTGTCTGACAATATTTTCATGTTCCGGGTAATGTCCAGTTGTTTGGTTCGGTGTTGTTCCGTTAAAGTGCTTAATTAATCCGTAAAGCGTCCTATATATATATATATATATATTTTTGTAACATTTTTAATTCTCAACACTTAGGAAAACACACAGGACTATTTAATGACTTTTCTGTACACTACTAGTATGTTAACAAACACATGTAAGTATAACACAGAAATCAGAAAGCAGTTTAATGATTCAGCACAATCATCAAGCACTTTATTTATCATTAATAAATTGTACGGATACAAGGAATTATGAGGGTTGTCACATTCTCCCCCTGTTAAGAAAATTTCGTCCCGAAATTTAGCTCGCGGTTACTGAGGAAACTAGTTACGTTGTGTTGGTTTCCTGATTTTCCTGGGGTGTCACATCATCCCCCCGTTGATTTGGAATTTCGTCCCGAAATTCTGCAGTAGCTTCAGCCTCAGTAGTGGTTGCACTTTTCTTAAACAGCTGGGGAAACTTGAGTTTCATTTGGTCTTCTCGTTCCCAGGTATACTCTGGGCCACGACGAGAATCCCAACGGAGTCGGACGAGAGGTATTCTGGTACGCTTGAGAATCTTAACATCTCGATCCATAATCTCTATTGGTTCCTCGACGAATCGCAGCTGGTCGTCGATAGTGAGCTCCTTTAAGGGAACTATAAGGGTCTCATCTGACAGACACTTCTTCAGATTCGACACATGGAAAACATTGTGAACTCCGCTGAGTTCTTCAGGTAGATTCAACCTGTAGGCCACCTTGCCAATTTTCTCAATGATTTCGAATGGTCCGACATAACGTGGATTGAGCTTGCCTCGTTTGCCAAAACGAACTACACCTTTCCAAGGTGAGACTTTGAGTAGCACTCGATCCCCAACCTGGAACTCGAGTGGTTTTCTTTGCTTATTAGCATAGCTTTTCTGACGGTCACGAGCTGCCGCCATTCGTTGCCGTATCTGGGCAATCTTCTCGGTGGTATCTACCACAAGTAATGGGCCAGTGATTTGACTGTCACCAACTTCTGCCCAACAGAGAGGTGATCGGCACTTCCGTCCATACAATGCCTCGAACGTAGCGGCCTGGATGCTGGTGTGGTAGCTGTTGTTATACGAAAACTCCACTAGCAGGAGGTGCTTTTCCCAGCCATTACCAAAATCGATTACACGTGCCCTAAGCATGTCTTCAAGGGTCTGGATGGTGCGTTCAGATTGCCCATCCGTTTGTGGGTGATAAGCGGTGCTCATATCTAAACGTGAGCCAAAAGACTTGTGCATGGCTTGCCACAGTTCAGAAGTAAAACGCGCGTCATGATCAGAAATGATGGAGGTTGGCACTCCGTGCCTTGATACTACTTCCTTTAGGTAGATGTCTGCCAGAGTAGAAAACTTGTCGGTTTCCTTGATAGCCAGAAAATGTGCAGACTTGGTTAATCGATCCACTATCACCCAAATAGTGTCATTTCCGCGCTGAGATCTAGGCAGGCCAGTAACAAAATCCATGGAAATTTGCTCCCATTTCCATGTCGGGATCTCTGGTTGTTGAAGTTGGCCTGATGGTTTCTGATATTCAGTTTTGACTCTCGCACAAGTCAAACATTTGCTAACGTAGGTTGCTATGTGGGCTTTCATGCCAGGCCACCAATACGTAGTCTTGAGGTCGTGGTACATTTTATCCGAACCAGGATGTACCGAATAACGAGACTTGTGTGCCTCATCCATCACAAGCTCACGTAAGTTTCCATAAAGTGGAACCCAAATACGCCCTGTTACATAGTAGGCGTCGTCTTCCTTTTGTTCTAGCCGTTGCCTCGATCCTCGTAGGGACTCAGCCCTGATGTTTTCCGCTTTCAATGCTTCAACCTGAGCATCGCGAATCTGAGCGGGGAGGTTAGATTGGATGGTAAGCTGTAACGCACGTACACGCTTAGGTATAGTATCCTTTCGGCTGAGGGCGTCAGCCACAACATTAGCCTTGCCCAGATGGTATTTGATAGCGCATTCATAATCGTTCAAGAGCTCGACCCATCGGCGTTGACGCATGTTTAACTCCTTTTGCTTGAAGATATGCTCGAGACTCCTGTGATTGGTGTAAATGGTGCACTTGGTACCGTACAGGTAATGTCTCCATATCTTAAGGGCGAAAACAACTACTCCCAGCTCCAGATCGTGAGTAGTGTAATTTCTTTCATGAACTTTGAGTTGGCGTGATGCGTAGGCAATGACCTTGTCACGTTGCACCAACACGCAACCAAGTCCTTGGATGGAAGCATCGCAGTAAACCACAAAATCATCTGTGCCTTCAGGCAATGAGAGGATAGGCGCGCTACAAAGTCTATCTTTTAAGTGCTGAAATGCAGATTCTTGTGCATCACCCCAACGATAGGTGACACCCTTCTGAGTCAGTGAAGTGAGAGGTTGCGCAATCTTGGAGAAATCTTTGATGAACCTTCTATAATATCCTGCCAAACCCAAGAATTGGCGGATTTCTGTCGGTGTACGGGGTGCAGGCCAGTTCTTGATCGAGTCAACCTTGGATGGATCCACATGAATTCCATCCTTGTTTACCACATGGCCTAGAAAGTGGACTTCGCGAAGCCAGAAGTCACATTTTGAAAATTTAGCATACAGTTGCTTTGCTCGAAGAAGTTCTAGCATAAGTCGTAGATGCTGCTCGTGTTCCTCCCGACTCTTCGAATAGATCAGGATATCGTCGATGAATACAATGACAAACTTATCCAGGTAAGGCTTGAACACTCGGTTCATGAGATCCATGAAGACCGCTGGTGCATTCGTCAACCCGAAAGGCATGACCAGAAACTCGTAATGGCCGTAGCGAGTTCTGAATGCTGTTTTGGAGACGTCCTCATCTCGGACTCTCAGCTGATGGTATCCCGATCTCAAATCAATCTTAGAGTAATAACTCGATCCTTGCAACACATATCATCACCGTGACACGTGAAGAGGTAACCTTAACAACCCCTGTCCATAACAGGTGCTGAGTCCAAACAAATAGTACTATCGTTGCTAAGGCGTCAGGCAACAAACACTGTGTTAACATAACATACAAGCATTCATCGAGTAACAAGTAGCATGCAATAACGGTCAGCGTATAAATAGTGTTTGTGTTGTGTGTCGATGTGATTTAGAATACGTAACGTATGTAACACCCAAAGTGCTTAAAGCAAAAAAAGGGATCGAGTATACTCACAGCGATGGAAGTTAATGGATTGAAGGGAGCGCTAGTGTGAGATTAGCCTGATCAGAACGATAGCATAAGCGATGAGCGGCGCGTAAAACGATGCAAGTAAAGCAAGGTAACGAGTGGTCATCCGGTCGGATGGCAATCTGAACGGATGGCCATTCGGTCGGATTGACACTCGTTTGGGATGGATGTGTTTGTGTATGATGGCTTTGAAGTTTTTGTTGTAGTATTTTGAAAATAGAGAAGTATCTCTACCCTTTCAGGTCGTTCGATCAAATGGTAGTTCGATCGTCCGGCGAGGTATTTCCCAGAGAACAAGTTCACAGCAGGATTGTCTTTCGATCGGATGGTCTATCGATCGGATGGCAATCCGTTAGGAACTAATAATCTTTGAAAATTGTAAAATGTTTAAGTGTGGAAGTTCAAATGCAATCCGATCGGACGGCACTCCGTCCCACAATCTGACCATTTTGTAACTTGAAATTTTGTTAAGTTTTGCGGTTTGCTTGAGACGGTATGACAACGTGCTAAACAACGGAACCTCGTCAAGCCTTGGGTCGTCCAATCGAACAGGTATCACCCAAATCCAATCAGTTAACTGTTCTTGACGGCTGTTCATGTTCAACCCGAAATCGGTTGTCTCTTTGCTAGAAATCAGATCTCAGACCGACACTTCACTACGAATTGAGTAGAAGACCTGGATGAGCTCCGATTCTATCAGTTTTGAGTGCATTGAGAGTAAAAGAGTTGAAAGAAAGTTGGAAAAGCATCTTTCAATCCTTTTAACTCTGGAAATGTTTAGATCTAGGTGAAAATAGTGTTAAATCATATAGAAATCCTTTAGATCTAAGTTGTTCTAGGTGGAATGAAGCCAAATCTTGAAGTTCATAAGAACTCCATGATGACATCACCCTAGAGCACCTCAAATCCACTGATTTCACGGTTAAAAGTTAAGATTCAAAGGTGAAAATGATGAGGAAATGTGTGTAGATCATAGAAGTACAAGATTTGAGGTAGAAACTTACAAGAATCGCGAGAAATCGAGAGAAAAGTGGGCTGGAGCACGCTGGTCAAGAGAGAGAGTTGTCACATCACTTTGGTGATGTGACAGGGGTATTTATAGGGTTTCCAAAAGAGGAAAGGGAGCACAGGTGTCGGATCGGATGGCCATCCGATCGGATGGTCCGTTCGGATAACCATTCGATCGATGGTCCGACGAGTCGGTTTTCGTGTTTTCGTTTTGTGCGTTGAGCGTGGCGATGCGTTTCGAGCGAGCGATGCGATAGTATTATCCATTAGTTACACAAATAACCTAACTACTATATCTAACATACAATCACTATAAATAACTTGCGTTTAGCGTTTGCGATTAGATTGCGATGCGATAGAGTTGCAATTGCGATTGCGATTAATCACCTCAACACAAACATAACATGCACAAGTAACACATAAAGAGACACACAAAGGTAACACAATATCCATAACCTATAATTCAGGTTGCGATAGCGATGCGATTAGCGATTGGTCGGTTAGTGATTAAACATGCGATTAAACCTCGATTATTAATGGATACTCCACATAATACAACTAAAGCGATTAAATAATAGAATTCGATTACAAGTCAAAAAGCACAATTCAGTAGTTAAGCAAAGAGTGACAGATCGCAATTAGCAATCTTTTCTTCCTTTGACTTTGACTTTCCGAAAAGCGGGTTGTTACAATACAAGTGACTCAAAATCTCACGTATAATGGTATGGAAAATGATATACATAAATTGCACGTTTCTTAGGCGGATTATTCCCAAATTACCACCCGCTAAATACCCGTCATGCTATTAATTCGAACTTGACCATGACAAAATACCAAATGGGTTGTGCCATCCCTCGTTGACTTAGTTACTTGTGTTTTTAAGATCGCTTTCGAACAAAGACATTTTGAAAAAATTTTGAAAATTCCCCCCCATCCCCACACTTGAGGTAAACATTGTCCTCAATGTGTATTGTTTGAATGAACGGTCAAAAATCAAAAACTTTTACTACTCCCCCATCCCCACACTTGAGGTAAACATTGTACTTAATGTGTAAGAACTAGAGTTTTTTAAATCGCACAAGGGATGTGACACGGCTAATTTCCCAAAAATTTCACCCCGGAAACTAAAGTACAATTACAATCCACTTATTACTAACTAAGAATCAAAGGTAAAAGGAAACGTATGCACCTAATTTTCTCATTAATGGCTCATGTGCTCTTCTTCTCTTCAAGAAAGTGGTCGTCACACGAACATAATGTACCTACAAATCTTAACCCTTGTGTAGAAGCATGCTTCTCACAACCATTAAAATTTGTTAGCTACCTAGTTCTACTACTTTTATGAAAATATTACCAACTCATACGTTAGTTTACCTTGATCTACGTGGAAAATTAATTTATAACAACAACAAGCTTAACTCACTTTCGTAGGAATCACGGTTGCATTTAGCGTATGCAACAAGCCCTTTTAAACCTCCCGATAGCTCAGGAGGACAAGTAGGTCTCGTGAGGGTTATATAGGGAACAAATCCACAACGTTCATTTAACTAGGAAAATAAAACACTAAAGAAATAAAAAAACTAACAAAAATAAATATACAACAACAACAACAACAAAACACATACCTCACCATCACCGCTGGTCTTCTGTAACACCTTCTGTTGTTCCATTAGCTCCCATTGAGATTGTTGCTGAGCTTGAAACAACTGTTGGTCTTCTGTAACACCTCGGAAATTTCACGTCAAATTAAATAGAGACACGTGTCATATTGTGCAAACGTGTTGTAAATACAAAGCCAGACAAAGATGTACGGTAGGATTTAAATGTCGACATGTTAATTTATACCTCTGAGCGACCTATTAATAAATCCCTAACCCGGATATATTTTATCCGCATCTATATTATACTTAATAATCTGGTCATCTTAGCAAATAAATGGTTACAACCTTAAATTTGGAATCCAATGCAAGTCCTTAGGAAATTCCGTCAAATTAAACATTCCACATGTTGCCAAGAAGTGTAAGAACATGCCATGACATGCAATGGCTGGTAACCTGGTCCCATTACTGAATAAAGCTCATGGAATTCGGAGATTTAAAGTATTTCATGGTCAAAACTTGGAAGAAAGCGAACTTTTGTCGTCAGTCGAGGGCAGAAAAGATTACGATTGTGGAATAAAGTACCATCCAGGCAAGGCGAATGTAGTTGCAGACGCCTTGAGCAGAAAAGAAAGGGTTAAACCAATAAGAATCAATGCCAAGCGCATTGAAATCAAGAATGATTTGAACCAAAGGATATTAGCTGCACAAAAGGAAGCTGTACTGGAAGCTAATTATCCTGAAGAAAAGTTGGGAGTAACTGAGGAGCAGTTATCTCACGACAAGGATGGAATGCTTAGACTAAATGGAAGAATATGGGTTCCAATTTTTGGAGGACTTCGGGATGTTATCCTCCAGGAAGCCCACAGCTCCAAATATTCTGTTCATCCTGGAGCTGACAAGATGTATCAGGATTTAAAAGCAAATTACTGGTGGATTGGTTTGAAAAAGTCTGTAGCTGCTTATGTAGCTAAATGTTTGACTTGTGCGCAAGTCAAAGCTGAGCATCAGAAACCATCAGGTTTGCTACAACAACCTGAAATTCCCGTATGGAAATGGGAGATGGTGACGATGGATTTCATCACCAAGTTGCCAAAGACGAGAAAGGGAAATGATACTATATGGGTCATAGTAGATAGACTGACGAAGTCAGCACATTTTCTACCCATCAAAGAAACCTACAGCTCGGATATGTTAGCCCAATTATACGTTGATAAGATTGTAGCTTTGCATGGAATACCTGTAGCTATTATCTCTGATAGAGATACTAGATACACGTCACATTTTTGGAAAAGTTTCCAACAATCATTGGGCACTCGTTTGAATTTTAGTACGGCTTATCATCCACAGACTGACGGTCAGAGCGAGCGTACTATTCAAACGTTGGAAGACATGCTACGTGCATGTGCGATCGACTTAGGTGGTAGTTGGGACAAGAACCTACCCCTAATTGAATTCTCCTACAACAATAGCTACCACACCAGCATAAAAGCTGCGCCTTTTGAGGCCTTATACGGTAGAAAGTGTAGATCACCCATTTGTTGGGCGGAAGTTGGAGATGTCCAACTGTCAGGACCAGAAATTGTTTTTGAGACGACGGACAAGATTGTCCAAATCCGCGAACGATTAAGAGCTGCCAGGGAAAGGCAGAAAAGTTATGCGGATCCACAGCGCAAAGACTTTCAATTCGAAGTAGGTGAAAAAGTGTTGCTTAAGGTATCACCCTGGAAGGGGGTGATGCGATTTGGTAAGAAGGGCAAGCTAAGCCCGAGGTACATAGGACCTTTCGAGATAATCGAACGTGTCGGGTCAGTTGCTTATAAATTAAACTTGCCTGAAGAACTTAGCGCTATCCATAATGTGTTTCACATCTGTAATTTGAAGAAGTGTTCCGCTGATGGACCACCGGTTATACCGTATACGGATGTACATATAGATGAAGGTTTGAAATTTGTGGAAAAGCCATTGTCAATCGAAGACCGAAAGGTAAAGAAGCTTCGAAGGAAGCACATACCTATTGTTAAGGTCAAATGGGATGCCCGTAGAGGTCCCGAATATACATGGGAGGTAGAATCCACAATGAAAGAAAAATACCCTCATTTGTTTCAGTAAATCTCGAGGTCGAGATTTCTTTTAAGGGGGTGAGGATGTAACACCTCGGAAATTTCACGTCAAATTAAATAGAGACACGTGTCATATTGTGCAAACGTGTTGTAAATACAAAGCCAGACAAAGATGTACGGTAGGATTTAAATGTCGACATGTTAATTTATACCTCTGAGCGACCTATTAATAAATCCCTAACCCGGATATATTTTATCCGCATCTATATTATACTTAATAATCTGGTCATCTTAGCAAATAAATGGTTACAACCTTAAATTTGGAATCCAATGCAAGTCCTTAGGAAATTCCGTCAAATTAAACATTCCACATGTTGCCAAGAAGTGTAAGAACATGCCATGACATGCAATGGCTGGTAACCTGGTCCCATTACTGAATAAAGCTCATGGAATTCGGAGATTTAAAGTATTTCATGGCCAAAACTTGGAAGAAAGCGAACTTTTGTCGTCAGTCGAGGGCTAGCGCACCGCTACATAAGTAGCGTAACGGTGCGCTATGTGCTCATCAAACATTTGCAGCGGACAAGGGGTAGCGCACCGCTACCTAAAAATCGTAACGGTGCGCTAGCACCGCATCTGGGCAATGTTACGCACAGCTGTCTGTTAACAGCCCTTAACCGACTTCAAAACAGCTGTACGCGACTCAGGCCTTAACCAATCGAATTTCATGCAACTTTTGGACCTTATTTCACCCTTATAACACCTGGGGAAGCCTTCAATCTGATCACATTGCTCTCAAAGATCATCAAAGTAGCAAACTCAAGAACACTTGCATTTTGAAAAATTCACCAAGTATCTCCTGGAGCTCTCTGAACGTGAAGACCACTTCCTAGTGATATCTAAGCTCTATTAGGACTATTGTAAGTGTTCAAATCCTTTGCAAATTCGTTCTAGCTTAGTGTTCTTACTAAAAGTCAAATATAACGTAAATATAGTTTGACTTTGCAATTAAACGAAATGTGCTCAGTCATATCTCGAATCAAAGGTACCAACAAGTTGGTATTTATGAGTATAACAAACCCCTAAAAGGGTATGTTCAGATTCACACTCTAAGCATGCTAATTGTCGAGTCAAAGTTCTTCATAAAAAGTCAACAGAATATGTTTTCGCAAATTTAAGCATAATCAGTAATGTAGGCTACATGCAACCTGTTTGATCATCAAAATAACTTTGTAAATAATGTAAGAACATGTTTCTTCATGATCAACTCGACAATTTTCTGTATACACCCGAATCAGAACCGAAAGTCTCATAAATGGACTTTTTCTTTGACTATCGGTTCTGATCCGTACATGCATGTTAAGATCTGCATTTGAGCATATTTTAGGCCAACTTTCATATATATTAAACTCTCTGGAAATTTACATCTTAGTTCCATGTTTAACCGATTCATATGCATGTTACCGGTTTATGCTTAAAGTTGACTATTTTGCCCTTTTAAATATAAAACGTGATTTTTGGAAAAGTGAAAGAGTAGAAATCTTTATTATTAATTTATAAACTTGCACCGAAAATTTGAGGTCAGTTGGTGGTCCAGATTTTGAGTTATGGCCGATATCGTAAAACTATAGCTTTATGTTACATAAATAGCGTAATTAGCACATAGACTATTTTAACCCACTTTTTGGTATCAAACTTTTTATACACTGATGTTATATAATATTTTGAGATTTTTAAAGATTTTTATTTAATTTTTGGCTGATCATATCATAGGTCTCTAAGCTTAATTCGGTAAATACCGAAATTGCCCTTTTTGGCCATAAAACGAGTTTTATAAATCCGATTGACCCCAAACCACTTCCTACTGATTTTATTTATTAAATAAAGTATGTTGAACCTTCTGGAAGTATAAAAATCTCAGCTTTCTTTTACAAACCCGGAAACGGCTCTAAATCGCCTTTTTAGGCATTTTTAACGCGTAGTATATCCTATAACCATATTAAACATATAAGACTTATATTTACTGATGTATTTAACATATTTTTATAAAGTAACAGTAAGTACAATTTTATAAACTCAGATTTCCAGTTTTGACGTTTTTAGCCCTTGTGAAATTACTAAGATACCCCTACGGTGCATAGTATGATGTTAAATGATAATTTTTGTCTACGGGTCATACCCTACTGTTATAACATGACAAATTAAGTATATTTACTGTATAATTCAGACCCGTAACTCAGATTTCCAAATTGACTCTTTTATAATCTTTTAAATGACCAAAATGCCCTTACGAGGCGTAAATTGAGTTTAAATCCATTCGGGGCATAATAGAACATAACTTGCTAATATTATATCATATTTAAAGCATATTATCTCAGGAAACTTGCATATGACTCTTTTGGTTACCCGTAACGCCCTTTTTGCGTTCGGTTCGGTTTATGTAACTAGTTTGCATAAATTAACCGAAACGGGTCAAACGTTATCATTTTTATCTCAAAATCCAGAATGTATTTAGTATACCCATATTATACAAGTATTCAAACTTGTCGGGTCTAAATCACATTCTATCCGGTCTTCGCTTAATCGTGCGTATACCGTATCATCCTTAAAACTAACCGGTCTAGGCTTAGGCTTAAATAAAGACCCGTTAGAAATCTAATAGGTTATTATAAACCTTTTGTTCCAGAATAAGAAGAACCAGTAAAAGCTACCTCCACTGCTATTTGTGAATTTATACTATACGCAGGTAAATACTCTTTGGCTTATTTTTTCCTATACGGGCTTGGGTTACGGTATATAGAATACCGCTTGATCGGGCATTAAATCCTCCACCATTGCGTGGGTAGTTGGAATAATTTAATCGGCTCGTTTAAACAGTCTTGTTCACTTAAGGCCTTTGGGGGGTTAATTGACTATGTCCCGGATATCCTTGGCATCATCTTACGAGATGGCCACGACCTGAGTACGGGGTGTAGGCGTACACCTGTCTGTATATAACTCGTGAATGTGGTGGGTCCATTGATCTTTAGCCCGGACTAGATCCGGGCCACTGAACGCAAGTAACATGTAATTCGTTCACATGATTATTATATTAAATAATTGACCCAAGTTAATAAAAATGTTTTGTGCCTTGTGCATTTAAATCAATTTTCAACCTTTTCAAAATGAGTCAGTCGAATTGTATTTACCAGTGTAAACTGACGTATTTTTCCCAAAAAGATTAAGTGCAGGTACTACACGTAATAGGCAGGCAGGCTTCTAGAGCGTCCACAATAGGTCTCGCAGCTTGGACGACAAATAAACTGTTGAACAATTATCCTATTTTATTTTTTTCGATCCGCCTGTGGATCCGTTTCGACTACTTGTGATATTTAATATTACATTTTACATAAAAGTTGAAACGAATCTATCTTTTGCTTCCGCTGTGCATTATTATATTGTGTTGTTTGTCTATGATGATACCAACGACGTCACGATACCCCCACCGGGCCCACCGGTGACACGTGGAAAATAGGGGTGTGACAGGTTGGTATCAGAGCCAACTCTGAGTGAATTAAACACTAGCCTTTTGTGTTTAATCTCAGTTACACAATTGCACAATCCTCGATTCTCGAGTCTAGAAAAAGAACTTAGGAAATTTCCAAATTTTCGTTTAAATTTTCTAACCTTGTCTTAATTATATATTTTGTTGTATCGCTTGTTCTTTGTGACAGGTTGTCATTATGCCGCCAAGAATGAGAGGTAGAGGCGGAGGAAATGGAAAGCATGCAGCTCGCAATGATCACGAAGCCGGGCCTTCGCACCGGCGAACACCCTCGGGCACTCACAACACGGATGCCCAAAACCTATGGAGGTCCTTCACTGGACCAGTATCCTCACCATCTCATCACTCTCAGTCGTCCTACATTCCGCTAGGACCCTCATCGCCATTCGACAACACATCACCAACATTTCAGGGGCTGTACAACCCTGATGATTACATGCAAGAACCAGTGGGTTTTAACCCACTTGGACCGGAGGACCACTTTTCGGGTGACAACCCGATGGACGTTGAGGAGGATGATGATCCCGCCATGCCACCCTCAGGGACACCAAATCATCCCATCGAGATATCTGATGGGTCACCATTTCTGGGATCACCTTACAATGGTCCCGATAGTTTCATGGAGAACTTTCGGCAGCACAACTGGGTGTACACTCCCAGTTACCACAACTCTCCTCTCCACCCGTCCTACCACAGCTCTCCCCTGCACCACCAGCAGCAGCCGGACCAGCAGCCGGAGCAGCAGCCAGAGCAGCAGCAGGATCCATCTACGGATTCTAGATTTGTGGCGGTTACTCCACCGCCACCACCACCTCCGACTCATCCTCCCTCGCCCCCGAGGCGAAAGAGAGGAACGAACGCGAGGATGTCCTCGCGAGGAGGAGTGCGTATTCGCACCCCTCCACAGTCAAGCAGCAGCCGGTACTCGCCGGTCCATGAAGAATCAGAGACGGGAGAGTCGTCGCATCCCATCTCTGAAGTAGCAACGGCGCCAGTCGCGCCACAGCCACAGCCACAGCCACAGCCTCAGCCACCATTGGGTTTTGGAGACCCAATCCCTGCTTATACTAATGCTGCAGCATTTAACCCATTCGAGCAGCAGTATCCCCCGGGGTATAACTTTACGGAAGATCCATACTGGGTTGCAGCGAACTCTTACACCTTCCACCAAGAGACTCCCTTCGGAGATCCATGGGCCACAGGACCCTCAACTTATGGGTACCCACCATATGGGTATCAACAGTCGCAGCCTTTTCAGCCTCCACAGTATCAGCAGCCGCTGCCGCCCCAACCTCCGCTATACCAGCCTCCTCAGCCGTTGTACTATCAGCAACCACCTCAGGCGCCGACAATGTCGCCACCCCAAGTTCAAGAAATCATACAGGAGATTCAAGGGGTGCGCCAGGAATTTCAACAGGAGTTGCAGAATAATGAGAGGCGTAACCGGGGAAGGTTTCAGAAGGTGGTGGACTTGCTCAAGGGTAAGAGCAAGAAGGACTACTAAATCCTTTATTTATTTTAGTGATAGGCATGTCCCTGCGTGGACATATCTTTATGTACTCTACCCCTACGTGGGTAATTTTCTTCTGTTTCCGCCCCTGCGTGGGCATAGCTTTTATTTCGACCCCTGCGAGGGTTTGTTATTTGTTTAGCCCCAGCGTGGGCATGTTATTTATCAAAGTCCCGTTTAGGGCAAATTTTGTACTCTTTAAATTTTAAATTAGAATGGTAATTTCAGCTTTTCATTTTTAAATTATATGCATAAATATAATAAAAGAATAAATGGAAAATAGCATTTATTATTGTAATTTACCATTCTAATAATAAGAATCTTAAAAGGGTAAAACCTAGCTGTTATATTATTATAAACCTAGCCAAGACGGTACAACCTACTTAAAAAGATTCAATCTCTGTTAACATCTGTAAATATGTTAACATTCTTGACTAATGTGATTCGCAAAAATCACACATGTCACCCTTTTTAATAAATTATTCACGATTATATTTTATATAATTGAAAGTGACATAAAGCCTACGGGTTATAATAAATGTCATATAAAACAAAAGGCAGCAGTAGCTTATAGACTCCCTGCCAAAGGAAGGATTGATTCGTTTTGATATTCAAACCTTGATCCTATAAAAAAATCTAAATTTATAATTTAGAAACTGTCTACGTGACTAGGTCTCTTGTGCCAATATATGTAATTCATTTTTAGGATAAAATTTTTGATAAAAAGTCCTAAATGAAACTACTTAACAAATTAACTAATATGGTTTTAATTACCATGGTTAATAAATCGTCAAGAACGATAATAATAGTTAGATTTCTAAATAGACTTTGTCCTTGTTTTATGTAGCATTTAAGACTACATGACTAAGTCGGAAGAAATGAATAGTCGTCCAGCAAATGACCCTGATAACACGAAGATACTAGTAACTGGTGCCGAATTGAAAGCATTAGTAAATGAAGCTGTTGTCGAAGCATTGAATAGGCAATACAGTGACTCGAACGGGACCCACAGTAGGACCCGATCTGCAACTCATCCCAAGTCAAAACCCAAGGTCCAATCAGAAGCTCATAGTAAGCCACCCTCTATGAAGGTTATACCTAAGAAAGAGGAACCCAAGAAAAACGATGAGGAGCGACATTCATCTAACCAAAACAGTGTTCCCCATAAGAAGGTAGTGAACAATGATGCGCCTCATGCTAGAGGATGCACATACAAGTACTTTGTTTCGTGTAAGCCCCGAGACTTTACGGGGGAGAAGGGGGCTGTTGACTGCATAACCTGGTTGGATGAGGTTGATACAGTGGTAGACATAAGTGGATGTGCTGAAAGGGACATTGTGAAGTTCGTGTCCCAGTCCTTTAAAGGTGAAGCCCTAGCATGGTGGAGATCACTGATCCAGGCCACCGGAAAGGCACAATTGTATAGCATGACCTGGGAGCAGTTCGTTGCTCTCATCAAGGAAAATTTCTGCCCACAGCATGAGGTGGAAAAGATAGAGTCCGATTTTGTATCATTGGTAATGACAAACCTGGATTGCCAAGCCTACTTAACGAGCTTCAACACGATGTCTCGGTTGGTTCCATATCTTGTAACCCCTGAACCAAGGAGAATCGCTCGTTTTATCGGGGGGTTAGAACCCGCAATAAAGGCAAGTGTGAAGGCCTCTCGGCCAACGACTTTCAGGTCAGTAACTGATCTCTCTCTATCCCTCACAATGGACGCGGTCCGACTAAGATCGCTAAGAAACAAAGAGGCCGAGAACAAGAGAAAGCGTGAGGATGATACCTCACGAAGGTCAGAGAAGAGACACAGAGGGAATGACGACCACAGGAAAGGGTCGGGATCGAAGAAGAATGGGCAGCAATCAGGAGAAAAGCCCAAGTGTAAAACCTGTAGGAGGTACCATTTTGGGAAATGTCGACTTGAGTCGAAGTCCCAGTCTCTCGCGAGACCCTGTGGAATCTGTAAGTCCACAGAACACAAGACTTTAGAATGTAAGAAACTGAAGGATGCAACCTGTTATGGTTGCAACGAGAAGGGGCACATCAAGTCTAACTGCCCAAAGTTTGCCAAGAAAGCTGATGAAGGAAAGAAGACCAATGCAAGGGTCTTCAGGATGGATGCTAAAGAGGCTATTAAGGACGACAACGTGATTACCGGTACGTTCCTTGTAAATGATATTTTTGCTAGAGTCCTGTTTGATTCTGGAGCAGATAAATCCTTTGTAGACAATAAGTTTTGTGAATTGTTAAAATTACCTGTGAAAGCCTTAAGTGTGAAGTATGAAGTGGAGTTAGCTGATGGAACCATAGAAACCGCTTCAACCGTTTTAGATGGATGTGTTATATCCATTAGGAATCACTCGTTTCCATTATCCTTACTTCCTTTCAAACTAGCTGGTTTTGACATAGTGATAGGCATGGATTGGTTATCACACAACCAAGCCCAGATTGTGTGTAATAGAAAACAAGTGGTAGTTAAAACTCCGTCTGGTGAGTCACTAACTATCCAAGGAGATACCCAGCACGGATTGCCTGAACAAGTGTCCATGCTCAAGGCATCCAGATGTATGCAGAAGGGTTGTGTCATTTATATGGCACAAGTTACTGTTGATGAACCTAAGCCGAAGATTGAAGACATCCCTGTTATTTCGGAATACCCCGAAGTTTTCCCAGAAGAACTACCTGGTTTACCACCAGATAGGCAAGTGGAATTCCGAATCGACATCATTCCGGGTGCAGCACCAGTGGCAAGAGCACCATATAGGTTGGCTCCAACGGAGATGAAGGAGTTAAGAACGCAGTTAGACGATTTGTTAGCAAAAGGTTTCATTAGACCTAGCTCGTCTCCCTGGGGAGCGCCTATTTTGTTCGTTAAAAAGAAGGATGGATCGATGCGTTTGTGCATCGATTATCGTGAGCTCAATAAAGTCACCATCAAGAATAGGTATCCTTTGCCCAGGATCGACGATCTGTTCGATCAGTTACAAGGGGCAAGCTACTTCTTAAAGATCGACCTAAGGTCAGGCTATCATCAATTGAAAGTCAAGGACGAGGATGTACACAAGACAGCGTTTAGGACTCGTTATGGACATTACGAGTTCCTAGTGATGCCTTTTGGGCTCACCAACGCACCAGCCGCGTTCATGGATCTCATGAACCGCGTCTGCAAACCTTATCTAGATAAATTCGTCATAGTCTTCATTGACGACATACTTATCTACTCAAAAAGCAAGGTTGACCACGAGAAACACCTTCGTTGTATTCTCAAACTACTCCATCAAGAGAAGCTCTACGCCAAGTTCTCGAAGTGTGAATTCTGGCTTCGAGAAGTCCAGTTCCTTGGACATGTAGTGAGCGAGCGTGGTATCCAAGTGGATCCCGCTAAAGTAGAAGCAGTGATGAATTGGCAAGAGCCGAAGACACCTACCGAGATTCGCAGCTTCCTGGGTTTAGCTGGATACTATAGGAGATTCATTGAAAACTTTTCAAGGATTGCTGCGCCCCTTACTTCATTGACACGCAAAAAGGTTAAGTTTGATTGGGGCCCTAAGCAGCAGGAATCCTTCGATATTCTGAAGAACAAGTTGAGCAATGCACCAGTACTAACACTGCCCGATGGTATAGATGAATTTGTGGTGTACTGTGATGCATCGCACACTGGTATGGGCTGTGTGCTCATGCAGAAAGGAAAAGTCATTGCCTACGCTTCACGACAACTAAAGATTCATGAAAAGAACTACACCACCCATGACTTGGAATTGGGTGCTGTTGTATTTGCATTGAAGCTATGGAGGCATTACCTGTATGGAACCAAGTGTGTGATCTATTCAGATCACAAGAGCCTTCAACATTTGTTTAATCAGAAGGACCTAAACATGAGGCAAAGACGCTGGATGGAGACCCTAAATGATTACGATTGTGGAATAAAGTACCATCCAGGCAAGGCGAATGTAGTTGCAGACGCCTTGAGCAGAAAAGAAAGGGTTAAACCAATAAGAATCAATGCCAAGCGCATTGAAATCAAGAATGATTTGAACCAAAGGATATTAGCTGCACAAAAGGAAGCTGTACTGGAAGCTAATTATCCTGAAGAAAAGTTGGGAGTAACTGAGGAGCAGTTATCTCACGACAAGGATGGAATGCTTAGACTAAATGGAAGAATATGGGTTCCAATTTTTGGAGGACTTCGGGATGTTATCCTCCAGGAAGCCCACAGCTCCAAATATTCTGTTCATCCTGGAGCTGACAAGATGTATCAGGATTTAAAAGCAAATTACTGGTGGATTGGTTTGAAAAAGTCTGTAGCTGCTTATGTAGCTAAATGTTTGACTTGTGCGCAAGTCAAAGCTGAGCATCAGAAACCATCAGGTTTGCTACAACAACCTGAAATTCCCGTATGGAAATGGGAGATGGTGACGATGGATTTCATCACCAAGTTGCCAAAGACGAGAAAGGGAAATGATACTATATGGGTCATAGTAGATAGACTGACGAAGTCAGCACATTTTCTACCCATCAAAGAAACCTACAGCTCGGATATGTTAGCCCAATTATACGTTGATAAGATTGTAGCTTTGCATGGAATACCTGTAGCTATTATCTCTGATAGAGATACTAGATACACGTCACATTTTTGGAAAAGTTTCCAACAATCATTGGGCACTCGTTTGAAT
Source organism: Helianthus tuberosus (assembly GCA_030545235.1). Lineage (NCBI taxonomy): Eukaryota > Viridiplantae > Streptophyta > Magnoliopsida > Asterales > Asteraceae > Helianthus > Helianthus tuberosus. The sequence goes on from JARYGA010046105.1 coordinate 3,151,318, forward strand.
TTTAGTACGGCTTATCATCCACAGACTGACGGTCAGAGCGAGCGTACTATTCAAACGTTGGAAGACATGCTACGTGCATGTGCGATCGACTTAGGTGGTAGTTGGGACAAGAACCTACCCCTAATTGAATTCTCCTACAACAATAGCTACCACACCAGCATAAAAGCTGCGCCTTTTGAGGCCTTATACGGTAGAAAGTGTAGATCACCCATTTGTTGGGCGGAAGTTGGAGATGTCCAACTGTCAGGACCAGAAATTGTTTTTGAGACGACGGACAAGATTGTCCAAATCCGCGAACGATTAAGAGCTGCCAGGGAAAGGCAGAAAAGTTATGCGGATCCACAGCGCAAAGACTTTCAATTCGAAGTAGGTGAAAAAGTGTTGCTTAAGGTATCACCCTGGAAGGGGGTGATGCGATTTGGTAAGAAGGGCAAGCTAAGCCCGAGGTACATAGGACCTTTCGAGATAATCGAACGTGTCGGGTCAGTTGCTTATAAATTAAACTTGCCTGAAGAACTTAGCGCTATCCATAATGTGTTTCACATCTGTAATTTGAAGAAGTGTTCCGCTGATGGACCACCGGTTATACCGTATACGGATGTACATATAGATGAAGGTTTGAAATTTGTGGAAAAGCCATTGTCAATCGAAGACCGAAAGGTAAAGAAGCTTCGAAGGAAGCACATACCTATTGTTAAGGTCAAATGGGATGCCCGTAGAGGTCCCGAATATACATGGGAGGTAGAATCCACAATGAAAGAAAAATACCCTCATTTGTTTCAGTAAATCTCGAGGTCGAGATTTCTTTTAAGGGGGTGAGGATGTAACACCTCGGAAATTTCACGTCAAATTAAATAGAGACACGTGTCATATTGTGCAAACGTGTTGTAAATACAAAGCCAGACAAAGATGTACGGTAGGATTTAAATGTCGACATGTTAATTTATACCTCTGAGCGACCTATTAATAAATCCCTAACCCGGATATATTTTATCCGCATCTATATTATACTTAATAATCTGGTCATCTTAGCAAATAAATGGTTACAACCTTAAATTTGGAATCCAATGCAAGTCCTTAGGAAATTCCGTCAAATTAAACATTCCACATGTTGCCAAGAAGTGTAAGAACATGCCATGACATGCAATGGCTGGTAACCTGGTCCCATTACTGAATAAAGCTCATGGAATTCGGAGATTTAAAGTATTTCATGGCCAAAACTTGGAAGAAAGCGAACTTTTGTCGTCAGTCGAGGGCTAGCGCACCGCTACATAAGTAGCGTAACGGTGCGCTATGTGCTCATCAAACATTTGCAGCGGACAAGGGGTAGCGCACCGCTACCTAAAAATCGTAACGGTGCGCTAGCACCGCATCTGGGCAATGTTACGCACAGCTGTCTGTTAACAGCCCTTAACCGACTTCAAAACAGCTGTACGCGACTCAGGCCTTAACCAATCGAATTTCATGCAACTTTTGGACCTTATTTCACCCTTATAACACCTGGGGAAGCCTTCAATCTGATCACATTGCTCTCAAAGATCATCAAAGTAGCAAACTCAAGAACACTTGCATTTTGAAAAATTCACCAAGTATCTCCTGGAGCTCTCTGAACGTGAAGACCACTTCCTAGTGATATCTAAGCTCTATTAGGACTATTGTAAGTGTTCAAATCCTTTGCAAATTCGTTCTAGCTTAGTGTTCTTACTAAAAGTCAAATATAACGTAAATATAGTTTGACTTTGCAATTAAACGAAATGTGCTCAGTCATATCTCGAATCAAAGGTACCAACAAGTTGGTATTTATGAGTATAACAAACCCCTAAAAGGGTATGTTCAGATTCACACTCTAAGCATGCTAATTGTCGAGTCAAAGTTCTTCATAAAAAGTCAACAGAATATGTTTTCGCAAATTTAAGCATAATCAGTAATGTAGGCTACATGCAACCTGTTTGATCATCAAAATAACTTTGTAAATAATGTAAGAACATGTTTCTTCATGATCAACTCGACAATTTTCTGTATACACCCGAATCAGAACCGAAAGTCTCATAAATGGACTTTTTCTTTGACTATCGGTTCTGATCCGTACATGCATGTTAAGATCTGCATTTGAGCATATTTTAGGCCAACTTTCATATATATTAAACTCTCTGGAAATTTACATCTTAGTTCCATGTTTAACCGATTCATATGCATGTTACCGGTTTATGCTTAAAGTTGACTATTTTGCCCTTTTAAATATAAAACGTGATTTTTGGAAAAGTGAAAGAGTAGAAATCTTTATTATTAATTTATAAACTTGCACCGAAAATTTGAGGTCAGTTGGTGGTCCAGATTTTGAGTTATGGCCGATATCGTAAAACTATAGCTTTATGTTACATAAATAGCGTAATTAGCACATAGACTATTTTAACCCACTTTTTGGTATCAAACTTTTTATACACTGATGTTATATAATATTTTGAGATTTTTAAAGATTTTTATTTAATTTTTGGCTGATCATATCATAGGTCTCTAAGCTTAATTCGGTAAATACCGAAATTGCCCTTTTTGGCCATAAAACGAGTTTTATAAATCCGATTGACCCCAAACCACTTCCTACTGATTTTATTTATTAAATAAAGTATGTTGAACCTTCTGGAAGTATAAAAATCTCAGCTTTCTTTTACAAACCCGGAAACGGCTCTAAATCGCCTTTTTAGGCATTTTTAACGCGTAGTATATCCTATAACCATATTAAACATATAAGACTTATATTTACTGATGTATTTAACATATTTTTATAAAGTAACAGTAAGTACAATTTTATAAACTCAGATTTCCAGTTTTGACGTTTTTAGCCCTTGTGAAATTACTAAGATACCCCTACGGTGCATAGTATGATGTTAAATGATAATTTTCGTCTACGGGTCATACCCTACTGTTATAACATGACAAATTAAGTATATTTACTGTATAATTCAGACCCGTAACTCAGATTTCCAAATTGACTCTTTTATAATCTTTTAAATGACCAAAATGCCCTTATGAGGCGTAAATTGAGTTTAAATCCATTCGGGGCATAATAGAACATAACTTGCTGATATTATATCATATTTAAAGCATATTATCTCAGGAAACTTGCATATGACTCTTTTGGTTACCCGTAACGCCCTTTTTGCGTTCGGTTCGGTTTATGTAACTAGTTTGCATAAATTAACCGAAACGGGTCAAACGTTATCATTTTTATCTCAAAATCCAGAATGTATTTAGTATACCCATATTATACAAGTATTCAAACTTGTCGGGTCTAAATCACATTCTATCCGGTCTTCGCTTAATCGTGCGTATACCGTATCATCCTTAAAACTAACCGGTCTAGGCTTAGGCTTAAATAAAGACCCGTTAGAAATCTAATAGGTTATTATAAACCTTTTGTTCCAGAATAAGAAGAACCAGTAAAAGCTACCTCCACTGCTATTTGTGAATTTATACTATACGCAGGTAAATACTCTTTGGCTTATTTTTTCCTATACGGGCTTGGGTTACGGTATATAGAATACCGCTTGATCGGGCATTAAATCCTCCACCATTGCGTGGGTAGTTGGAATAATTTAATCGGCTCGTTTAAACAGTCTTGTTCACTTAAGGCCTTTGGGGGGGTTAATTGACCATGTCCCGGATATCCTTGGCATCATCTTACGAGATGGCCACGACCTGAGTACGGGGTGTAGGCGTACACCTGTCTGTATATAACTCGTGAATGTGGTGGGTCCATTGATCTTTAGCCCGGACTAGATCCGGGCCACTGAACGCAAGTAACATGTAATTCGTTCACATGATTATTATATTAAATAATTGACCCAAGTTAATAAAAATGTTTTGTGCCTTGTGCATTTAAATCAATTTTCAACCTTTTCAAAATGAGTCAGTCGAATTGTATTTACCAGTGTAAACTGACGTATTTTTCCCAAAAAGATTAAGTGCAGGTACTACACGTAATAGGCTGGCAGGCTTCTAGAGCGTCCACAATAGGTCTCGCAGCTTGGACGACAAATAAACTGTTGAACAATTATCCTATTTTATTTTTTTCGATCCGCCTGTGGATCCGTTTCGACTACTTGTGATATTTAATATTACATTTTACATAAAAGTTGAAACGAATCTATCTTTTGCTTCCGCTGTGCATTATTATATTGTGTTGTTTGTCTATGATGATACCAACGACGTCACGATACCCCCACCGGGCCCACCGGTGACACGTGGAAAATAGGGGTGTGACATCTTCCCAATACTTCTGCACCTTAGCCCGGTGAGCATCCTCGATATCCCAATGAACCTGCAACTGGGCTTGGTGTTCCTGTTCCCAGTTCTTTCTTCTCGTTCGTATTCCCTACCTTCCCCCATAACCGCGGAGACATTGTCGTTCACGGCATAGAATGGGGTTCACAAGACATCGAGTATATGACTACTTTGCATAACCAGATAGCTAGTCAACTAATTTGAATTTTAGTATGTTTTTAAGAATTTTGAAGGATTTATATGTAATTTGGATTTCATATAATGTTATGTATTTTCATTTTATAATTATTAATCTTCCAGAACCGTAATTCAGAGCACTGACAAAACAGATACATTTCATTCAGCATAAAATAGTTCAGAGGGGTAAAGTAGTCATTGTGTATAGTCATTCAGAGGTCCAACCAAACAACACTTTTTGGTTCAGCACTTACTGGTTCAGAGTCTCTTACCCATTCAGACCTCTTACTGGTTTAACACTTACCCATTCAGAGGTTGCCAAACAGCCCCTAAGTCTGAATGGTTAAGACCTCTAATCTGAAAGAGTCAGACATTTGCCTATGAACGGTTATGCATTGTACTGGCTCTTAATAGTTTAGACCTTATACTAGTTTAACATTTAATGATTTAGAGCTCTTACTGATTAATCAATTAACCATTCAGAAGTTGTTAAACAACCCGTAAATACAAATATATTACACCGTTGGCTGTTTGGCAACATCTGAATGGTTAAGTGCTGAACAAGTAAGAGGTCTGAACCATTAAGAGCATGTATAATGCTTAACCATTCAGAATCAAATGTCTGACCAATTCATAATATAGGTCTTAACCATTCAGATTCTGTATAAATCTTAACCATTCAGAGGCAAATGTCTGAACCATTCAGACATCTGCTCGTGAAACAAACAGTTTGAACCATTAAGTGCTGAACCAGTAAGAGGTCTGAACCATTAAGAGCCTCATTAAGAGGTAAACAAACAGCCCGTTAACACTTCTTACACATATTTCTTGGTTACTCTTTTTTTAATCAAATCCTGAAAAAATTATACCCAGATTTCCAAAAAAAAAAAAAAAAAGAAAAGAAAAGGTTGGGCCATAATATTTTTTTGCGAATCTTACACATATTTCTTGGTTACGACCGAAGGGAGAGCAGACGACATTTCTTTCTTTCTTTCTGAGCTATCGGCATCGCCTCTTTCAACCTTCTTTAGCCGCTGATCGGAAACTTGTAAGTATCTCTATCATCTTCATTACATCATTCTATTGTTCCCTCTTCACCGTATTTCATATGTCGTAATTAGGTTTTTTACGACATCACTAGCACTCGGTTGGTAGATTCGTTTTATTGTTTAGATCTGATTTTGTAACAATTGGTTTGCTGATAAATCATCTGTTAGCCTCATCAATTGCATATTCGAATCCATCACTTTTTGCTTGAAAACCTAATTTTTTTTTTTAATTTTGTAACTTTTAATGACGTTCCGTGTTTGTAAATTGTTAGTTAGTTAACAGAAAATTCTCTGTTTAGCAGTTTAGGAACTGTTAATAATATTCGTTTTTTATTATGTTTTTTTTTTCAATTTTTTGTTTTTTGTTTTTGAAGATTTGGTTTAAAAGGCAGAGAATATGTTGGGGATTGTAAGGCGGAACATTGGGGGCGCCGGCGGCTTATCCTCTCAGGTAAATGAAATGATGTGGCATCTGGTTTAACAAATGGGCCCATTGTTTTTAGAGGACCAAATGGGCCCGCTGCTGGTGTTGGTGCTCAACATTCCCAGGTTTGTTTGTTTTTTTTTTTGACTCTTACTATTTTTTCATGATTTCTCATATCTTCCATGGGTGGTCCTGACACGAGTGATATCATAAAGTTTATTCGTGTTCATTTTCTAATTTCACATTGAAGATACTAGATGGTATAGACGATGGTTTTCATGATCATCTTATAATGATAAATATCAATAATGTTTGAAGTAAGATGCATCATGCATATCATAAACGCTTTGGAAAATATTAGGCTTTTTGTTGAATACTGGTGTTTAGGAAGTAATTAACTAATATGTTTATCATATGTTATGAAAAAAGGACATTTTTTTGTTACCAACATTAATATTAGGTTCTTTATTCCACATCTTGCATCAAAAAGACAAAAACCGCTGTCTTTTGTTTTTTTATTCTCTAAGAAATAAACATAAAGAATTATAATGCCTTTATGCTTGCATTTGCGATACAGTGTTATTTATGGTGCATGGTACGGGTCAGTCCCTGGTTTGAAGGTGCTGGTACCTTACTCATCCGAAGATGCTCGTGGACATCTAAAAGCTGCAATTAGAGACCCTGATCCCGTTGTTTTTCTTGAAAATGAGTTGCTGTAAGTAAAGTAAATATTCACTTATCAGTTTAGACTTTAGAGGTGGCGTTTTAGACTTGTTAAATATTATAGGTAGATTCTGGTTGTTTTTAATCTAATGGGTCATCATTTTAAGCGAAGATTCATCAATCTGAATTCATTTATTTTAGGGTTTGGCAAAAATAGTTAAGTTCCAATACCTTGTGGCATCTCTTGAATCATTGAGAGAAGAAATCGGGAGGATGATGATGGTTAATCATTTAGATTGTGGAACCTCTTAGTCTTAGATTGTAGAAGATTCAAGCGAAAGGAGGACGAAGGCTAGGGTTTCAGGTATGAAGCAGTGAAGGAAAAGAATAAGGCGACGGAGGAATTTAGGTTTTTTAGATTGCTTATATACTCGGGGTCATAAAACGGGTCGGATTAGTAAAACGGGGCTTCACTGATGAAAATAAAAACCCAAAAATTTTCCCTCCTAAACCATATCCAGGAAGCTATAATATTGTGTCACATCAGCCCAAATTCTTTCATTTATTATATATAATAAATAATAGATATGATTGCATTATTATTTTTATTTATTTTGCTTTCATGACTATTTGGTTATGTATTTACTTCCATTGTTATCTAGCTATACCCTGTTTATACAAAAGACCTGTAGCTCTACTAGTCAAGCCGCTTGTGAGTTACTAGAGATGTTTTTGCTAAAAGCTCGAATATGGCCGAATTTAAACGAGCTCGAGCCTAAAACTAGGTTTTTTTTTTTTAATAAACCAACAGAGTCTGAGCTTCATTTATCCAGCTTAAACAAGTCTAGTATTTATATAATAATATTATTGCTTATAAATTTATGATAAAAATAACTGAATAACATATATTATGTTGTATATAAAAGTTATTAGTAAAATATATACAAAGTACAAAAATTAATAAATAATAAGCGAGTCAAGTTGTTGGCGAGCTTAAGCTTAAATAACTACCCAAGGCCCGAGCTCGAGCTCTAGTTAATTGAATTAGTCGAGCTTGAGTTTAAATTAGCTCACGCTAGGCTCGTTTACACTGGGAGTCATAGAAGTTGTTCGATTATTAATATATTCTTCTTAATTTCAAATCATATTCATTACATTAAGTCTTTTTTTGTGTTGTATACTCAATTTAGGTGACTGCGAGCAAGAAAGTTTTTTTTTTTCAGCACAAAAGAAGTCAAATACCCGAATGGGAACCGATCGGATCGGGCTACTTTATCCGGGTATTGGAAAGCAACCGGATTAGGTAAAAAAAAATTGTTACTTCAGAGAACAATCAAGTTGTGGGCATGAAGAAAACACTCGTATTTTACAAAGGAAAACCCCCACACGGGTCACGAACCGATTGGATCATGCACGTGTACAGACTCGCAACCCCTCAACCCAAGAACCCGACTCAGGTTTCTTTCGGATTGATACAATTTTGATTCGAATACACAAACACATTTAGCTAACAATTTGTTTTTGTTGTATCAGGGTATGGAATATTGGGTTATTTGCAAATTTTTCTTGAAGAAAAGAGGAAGTAAAGTTAGCAAGTACAATGAAGAGACAATTGGGATAATTAGCGATTGTAAATCGGTAAAATCAAAACTAGTTTTCTACGACTTCATGTCTGCTAGTAAGAAGAGAAGAACTGATTTGGATTCGACACTGGTTTCATCATCTTCGGGTTCAAGTGGGATCACGGATGATGCCGGTTCTTGTGATGAGCATGAAGAGAATAGCCATAACCTGGATGATGTTGAGAATTTAAGAAAACAATCGTCATAAATTAATATTCTTTTTTTAAAGGTTATCCTAAGTCTAATTTAATTTAGTAATGGGTTATTTTTATTTATTTGCCTTTAGTTTTCAAGATTCCCATGAAAATAATCCAATTTTCAAATGAGATAAAAGAATGAAATGTTATCAATGGATATATTTTTTTTCAGTTTCACCCTTGAAATTTCAGCAAGTAGTGATGATTTACTTGCATTGGTTTTAATATATTGCAGTCAATGTATTTGTTAAGTACACAATTATAAGAAAACTACTTAGTGAAACAAACATAAGGTTGCGTCACTATCTTTAACTTTAATTAATATAATGATTTTGACTCTCTTTTTAATTCACATTAACCATTTTGAAATTGTTAATCTAAACAAGCCTAACACAGCTAGAGGGCAAAGATTCTTTACTGGCTTGAAATAGATGATGCACTTGGATTTAAGTTAATGGCTATCCATTAACCTATACATGTTGGGCCTATTGGACTTCAACTGATCCCCCTATGACCCTATCTTATATGTGGTTTTTTTTGTTCACCCGTCAATTCTTTTAACCTTTAATATTTTAATATGCCAACCCGCTACGATTGATACCTATACTGATAAATGTATCCCCTAACTCTCACATACATGTAACACACAATACACTTACATGAACAAGCTCATTATACACAAGATTTTGAAAATGGACCTATGGTATTATTTTACATCACTTAGCTTAAACATATTGTTCTACCCCCATGATTTTTAAACGATGATACCTTTTCACATGTTAATATATTTTTAACAAAATTACACCGTAAAAAGGAGCATTTTAATCCCTTTTATTTTAGTATGATATTGCTGTAGATTTTTATTTTAAAAATTAATATGTTACGTGATTACCGGTGTTCTCTGTTGCATTACGCGAGCATTATTTTAGTGAGGTCCAACACGCATACTCTTAAAATGACCCCAACCACGTCATCGGTTGTTGTAAATGCACTCCATGAATCTTTAATCAATATTAAAAATTATACTAAAAGGTAACCGAATATGACGGTTTTAAACATCGAGTTTTCTATACGGAATCACAACTACGTCATTCTGTTAAAGAATCCCTAGAACATTTTTTCTCTAATCAAATTCCAAATTCTTAAATGTTAAGCATTGGTTTCTCAAAATTATTTCACCTATGTATATGTAAATAGAAAGTCAATTTAATCGAAAAACAAAGACAACCGAATAAAAATGAAAATAATTTTAAATTTTTCGTTAAATGGTTTGGTCGAACAAAAAGTTAAATCATCGTTTGATAACCAATATAGCCAATAAATTATGGTCTTCAAATAACAACAATCAAACCAAACCAACTCATACTCACCCTACGTAAAAATAATCAACACTGGGTAATAAATGGGGTTACAAAAATCCAATAAGTGATCTAACTTCATTACTATATCATCAATCATCTATCTTTAGTTCTTGCCCACTAATCAAGTTTTAACTAGTTTTTCTTAATCCACATCCAAATCCACTAACTCCATCTTTACTATACAAATTCAAATGTTAAGAATCTTCTCCATATCTACTACATAAATGTAATAACTAGCACTTTTTTTTATATAGATTTCAAGCCTTGTGTCAACCGGCTTATGTACCCGACACACTTCACAGACAAGAGATATATGTATTTGCTGTAATAATAGTCATTGATCACTAAGAATCCCTTTCAAATATACATAGCCTGTATCAGGACTTTGTGGTAACATATTGACTTTGGAGTGGGACTGATAAATTGAATAAACTGATTCGTATATGGATGGGTGTATAGGGAAAAAGAATTTAGATACATGTCTGTATAAGTCCAAAAAAAAAGTCCTTGTTAAGTCTTCTGGTAATTTAGTTTTTATTTTATACTTTTAATCGTAATTATTTAAGTTATTAGTTAATTTGACCGAAATATTAATTTCGTTTATGTTTTATTTAAGTCTCTAGTGATATATATGTTGGCTTGTATGGTTTGAAGAACTTATGATGTGCTAATAAAGTTTTTGCATTTTAATTATACGTAAACACTTGTTAAAACATATCTAGCCTTTTTTTAGCTTACATTTTATGTGATACGCAATGGATTGAAATCTCGTCATGCATCAACTTGAAACGAGTTATTATTCACTCATGCATGAAAAAATGTTACATAAAGCATGCTAAAAATTGGTTTGTAATCACTTAAGTTGACCAATTTCGAAATCAGCACCCTTAAATGTTATAGATATAACTTGGAGTTATTTCATACTCACTCAAGTATATACTTAATTTTGAGAATATTGGTTTTCTAACAAATAAAAATACAACATTTGGGAATTGATTTGTTGAGGAAATAAGTAACCCATACAGAAAATATCGATGGCCTGGTAGGTACCGATTAGTCAATTTGATTTGTGTTTTGTTATCAATATTATTGTAACAATAATGTTTTTGTATGATAGCCAATACACTAAAATAAAAAAAAAAACATAGAAAAATAGAAAAAAAAAGTGTTTGTGGATAACCAACCTTATTTTGGCCCGTATAAAAATGTTGTTTCAACTCTATCTCATTTTGACCCATCTTGTATCCTCTACATAATATCCTTTGTAGCTTATACATACCATAGTATGCATAAAGGAGAGCAACAACCAGCAAAAACGATATGAAATATGGTAATGAACAAAGTATAGAATGTGAAGTCTTATGAGATAATAGAGGAAAATTTATTACAACTTCTTTTAGGTTGCAATGATGTTGGAGAAGCAAAAGCAAACTTAAAATGGTAACAAAATGTCGGCAAACGTTGAAATTTTAAACTGAGATAAACCACCCATGTTCCCATGAAATCTGAATTTCAGAGGACTCTGAATCATATGTGATCTCAAATGTCTTGTTATCTTCATATTCTTCATCCCAACACTCTGAGTAATCAATTGGGTGTACGTTTAAATCACCTATTTTACTTTTACTACGAACAAGTTCTACATTAAGACCCGTGTTATCTCCATTTTCATCTCCAGCCTGAAATGAAATATTTTTAGTGTATGTAGGATTGAACCATGGGATGTGCCTCAATGAACTAAAGGGTACATAACCCACCCTTTCATAGTTACATTTTTCCCAATCTTCATCAGACTCGTGAGAGTAATCCGTGCCCACGCTTTCAGAGTCATATGGTCCCAAATCGTTATTAAACTTCTCAGAGTGATCTTCACCAAACTTACATTGTTCCCAATCTTCACCAAACTCTTCAGGGTGATCCGTGGACATCTCCTGCTTAATAACTATGTAATACCTCCCGTAATAGTAATCAGGCTCACGTAATGATAATAAAAATCCACTAAAGTCACTGTACCAGTTGTGTGGAAGTTGAAATGTGACAAGTTTGGTATAAATGCTTGATGGTTGAACATTGGGACTTAACACACTCATAAAGCGATCTTTAACTGCATTTTCCTGCCATGTTTTCATTCCAATTATTATGAATACTATTTTTATATTGAAAGTTTAAAAAAAGATTGAAATTCAAAAAACAAGATAAGAGTTGTACCTCAAGCATAGAAAGTAATACCCTCTTATTCGCTCTCCTCCAAAGTGAGACTTTCCACAACCATTTATAGTATGATAAATCTCTTACAATTTCAAGTGAGTCACAACCTTCTGCTTTGAGAATAGCTATGCTTGATGGGAGGTCCGACAATTCTACAAGACTTTTGCAGGATGACAGATTGAGGAGCTTGAGACACGGGAGTCGTGAGATGCCGGAAGGTAATCTTGAAAATTCGTTTTCAGTTAGGTATAGTAGTTGTAGGTTTAATAACTCACAGATATCAGATGGGATGTCACCATCTCCCAAATTGCAATGGCTAAGATCCAACTTCCTTAATGAATGGGGTAGGTTCAGGCTCACTTGATGAAAAGATTGTAACCCCATACAACCACCTAAACCTAAGGAAACAAGGTTGGTACAAAATCGTGCAACTGACGGTGGGATTATTTCTATACCAGTATGATGCAAATCAAGGGTTACCAAGCTATCCATGTTCGATTGGATATCCGGAAACTGTTGTAGTTGATTGCAAAAACAGAGAACAAGAGTCTCCAATTTTTTCATGTGTATGATGGGTGGAAACCTTTTAAGCGCTGAACACCCTCTCATGTTCACAAAAACAAGCCTTTTGTGATATCCAATTGATAGATGAATCTCTTCTAAACTTTTACAATTGTCTAAAATTAATCTTTCAAGACATGGAAGGCCTTCAAAATCTGGTGTCTTGATTAGCTTTCGAGAGTATGAAAGATCAAGAGTTTTTAAATTTGGTAGACTCTGTTTCAAGAAAAGTAGGAAAAGTCAAATAAATAATTAAGTATACAACAATTTACTTTCACATTGGCATACTTGTTGCCCATGGACCATTGATCGATCATTAGGCAGGACATGAGTTGTTAATTTATACACAAACTTAAACTAGCATATGATATAACATCTTATAATAACAACCTCTGTTCTGTAACATGCAAGGTATATTCCAATTGCTTAAAACATCATATAGTCTAAAAGTCTCCTAGAGCCAAAAATCTATGCTCAGAATATTGCTACATTATAGACAACTTGTAATATTAAATTTATTACTTCTCCCATCCCAATATCCCAATATTCTGAGCCAAAAATCTATGCTCAGAATATTGCTACAGGAAATCGAAACTAAGCTAATTTGTCTTTAATCTACAGAGACAGTATGATATGTATTTCTCTTAATGAAATATGCGATATACACCTCTGTTTGTAGATGTGTAACAAACTCAAAACAACAACTAACTAACTAAATGCAAATGAAGGGTTACCAAGCTAACCATGTTCGACTGGATATCCGGAAACTGTTGAAGTTGATTGCATTCACTGAGATCAAGAGTCTTCAATTTTTTCATCTGTATGATGGGTGGAAAGCTTTTAAGGTTTCCACACCAACTCATGTTCACGTAAACAAGCCTTTTGTGATATCCAATTGATTGATGAATCTCTTCTAAACTCCAACAACGATTTAAAATCAATCTTTCAAGACATGGAAGGCCTTCAAAATCTGGTGTCCTGATTAGGTTTGGTGACCATGAAAGATCAAGAATTTTTAAATTTTGTAGACTCTGTTTCAAGAAAAGTAGGAAAAGTCAAATAAATAATTAAGTATACAACAATTTCATTTCACATTGGCATACTTCTTGTCCATGGACATGAGTTGTTAATTTATACATAAACTTAAACTAGCATATGATATAACATCTTAATATCTTATAATAACAAAAATCTACGCTCAGGAAACTGAAACTAAGCTAATTTGTCTATAATCTACAGAGACAGTACGATATGTATTTCTCTTAATGAAATATGCAATATACACCTCTGTTTGTAGCTTAATGAAATATGTGTAACAAACTCAAAACAACAACTAACTAAATACAAATGAAGGGTTACCAAGCTAACCATGTTCGACTGGATATCCGGAAACTCTTGAAGTCTGCAACTCGAGAGATTAAGAGTCTCCAACATTTGCATCTGTATGATGGGTGGAAAGCTTTTAAGTCCTGAACAAGAGCTCATATCCACGAAAACAAGCCTTTTATGATCTCCGATTGATGGATGAATCTCTTCTAAACTCTTACAACATGATAAAATCAATCTTTCAAGACATGGAAGGCCTTGAAAATCTGGTGTCGTGATTAGGTTCTCTGAACCATAGAGATCAAGAACTTTCAAATTTGGTAGACTCTGTTTCAAGAAAAGTAGCAAAAGTCAAATAAATGGGCAAGTATACAACAATTTCCTTTCACATTGGCATACTTGTTGCCGGACCATTGATCGATCATTAGGCAGGAGTTGTTAATTTATACACAAACTTAAACTAGCATATTATAATAACAACCTCTAACATGCATAGTAAATTCCAATTTCTTAAAATATCATATCATTCTTACATCATATAGTCTAAAAGTCTCCTCGATCCTGGCCCAAAAAACTGCGGTCAGAATGTTATATTATAGACAATTTGTTATATTAAATTTATTACTTCTCCCAATATCATTAAAAGTTGTTGGTTTGGATCAGGCCCTCCCTACACACAACTCTCGTATAATAGTTTATATATATATTAACACTTCTGCAACTTCACGAATATATGACTGGGTGAACACTTTGAAAGTGAGAAACAGAAAGTTAATAAAAGTGAATGAAAAGCTGCACTTTATTCATTGTTAACCATGGCTATTTATAGCCTTACAACCTACCGAATATAAAAGGAATAAAAGATACTCTCCTAAATAGTTGGTAAACATGTGACTGACTCCTACCAACGTTCATTTCCTAAACAGTCACTTCCAACATACTCGGCCAAACCTAACTACCATTATTAAAAACATTAGATAAACCATAAAACATAACATATTAAACTATTATCTATTATCTGCATGGTTCCAGTATGCAACATCTGATTCACATGGCCCTTTTATTCCCATGCATTCATTTCCTTTCCTGATTTGCGACATGTTGAACATGGACTGAAACCCGCGACCCGCATGACCCGAGTAACCCGTGAACTGAACCCGATTAACCCAACAAAAGTTTCCTTAAAGCATTTGGCATGCGTATAATGTTGACTATTCAGGAAATCGAAACTAATTTTGTAGAGAAAGCATGACATGTATTTTTGTTAATGTAATATGTTATATAAACCTCTATTTATAGAGATGTCTAAGACTCAATAACCACCATCTAACAAACAACTAACTAAATGCAATTAACTCATTAGTAACTCTAATAACTAATTATGTTCATTTTATGATTCATTTCACAGTTGCATTGCAATGGTTTGTGAAACTACAATATTTACCTACCTTACACCCTTCCCAGAGTTTTTTTTGCTCGCTACATCTCAACACAAGACAACGAAGCTTTGTTGGCTGAAAATTTGTTGGGAATGAAGATGCCGGACGCCCATTCCACAATATCCATCGAAGCTTCTTCATGTTTGGAAGAACATCAAATAGACCTGGATGGCTGATATGTGTTGGCAAATTAGCTAATACTTCATTTTCCTGTGTTAATTAATCAAAGGAACCAAACTGTGTTAGTAACGCTATAGACAAACGTCATTAGATGCACATATACAAAATAGATTTTAGCAAAGCTAATTTAACCATTGAGGGTGCAGCTGCTCCCATAGCACAAAACTCTTCCAAATCCTCCTCCTTCCAAATTCTGCTATGCTTTTCAGGATTATTAGGGTGTTCCCCTCTAACAATGTAGTGGGCCATTTCTTCTATCAAGTCATGCATCTCAAATTCACCATCTACAACTTTTATGAGGGATTTTTGTTCCAACACCTTCACCCCTATACGAGGGTGTAAATTACAAGCATCAAGCACCATCATTGCATCACGCATCATCCATGAGTCCCATCTCCTCATGAAACATGCAATATCTAAGAATAAGTCTTTCTGGTAGGGTTCAAGTCCATCATAACTTATTTTGAGTCTCTCCATGACCTTCTCTTCTGGGATGCATTTTAACTTGGCCAAGGTACTCTTCCACTCATCCTTGTCTTTGTCATATAGAAAAGAACCTAGAACTTTGAGCGCTAACGGAAGCCCACCAGCATAAGAAACTACACGCATTGAAAGCTTCTCATAATCTTCAATAGGTTTATCTTTGTGATATGCATGTCTATTGAAGAGCTTGATTGCTTCGTAATGTGATAACAAACTCACTTCATAAATATTTGTGTGAGCCCTGGAGGATAGCAAATGCTTATCTCTGGTAGTAATTATTATCCGGCTTCCCTCACCAAACCAATCATGGGATCCCGCTAACGCCTCAAGTTGCTCAAAATCATCAACATCATCGAGAACAACTAAAACCCTTTTGTGACATAGCCTTCTCTGTATCGTGCTGCTTCCTTCTATCTCACTCCCTACCACACCGTCTTTTGTTTTCAAAGCAACTGATAGAATTTTTTCTTGCAGCTTTTCCAAACCATGTTTGTTTGATTCCTCACGAATATTTTGAAGAAAGCAGTGAGCTTCAAATTGGTGAGAGAGTTCGGCATAAGCAGCAGATGCGAGAGTAGTCTTACCACCACCTCCAACCCCCCATATTCCAACGATGCGTACACCATCTGACCCAATTTTCAACTTTGATTTTAGATCTCGCAAGCGAGCCTCTATTCCAATGAGGTTTTTATTGACGTTTGTAGTTAGTGTAGGCAACCGATTAGAAATTGTATAAACAATTTCTTTGATGCATTTTGCTTCATAACTGCACAATGGATAAATAAGGATAATTAGAATTTAGAACACACTCCCACTCACTTAATAGTCTCGGGGCTAATTCAGAATGTACTAGTAACCACTTGGCACCATGAATTAAACACTTTCTTATAAATAATACAAATTATTAATTAGTTAAATACTTAATATATATGGTTTAAAAAAAGAAAATATGTAATTGATTTAAGAGTTGGGTAAATATGTAATAAGGTCTATTAATAAGGGGATATATGTAAATGTCCCTTAACTATAAATTGGATTGAGTTACTGTGGTGGATCAATACCGCAATAAAATAGAAACTTTGGTATGAAAATTGCAAGACATTTAGGGGCTGTTTGTTTACCTCTTAATGAGGCTGTTAATGGTTCAGATCTCTTACTGGTTCAACACTTAATGGTTCAGATTGTTTGTTTCATGAGCAAATGTCTGAATGATTTAGACATTTGCCTCTGAATGGTTAAACATTATACCGAGTCTGAATGATTAAGACCTGTAATCTGAATTGGTTAGACATTTGCCTCTGAACGGTTAAGTATTATACTGGCTCTTAATGATTCAGACCTCTTACTGATTTAGCACTTAATGGTTCAGACCTCTTTACTCGTTCAGCACTTAATCATTCAAAAGTTGCCAAACAGCCCAGATTTTGTAAAATATAGCAATAACCACTAAAATACAGGGACCAAAACCACAATTTAGGGCTGTTTGGCAAATTCTGAATGGTTAAGTGCTGAATCAGTAAGAGGTCTTAACCATTCAGACTCTGTATAATGCTTAACCATTCAGAGAAAAATGTGTGAACTATTTAGACATCAGATTGTGAAACAAACAGTCTGAACCATTAAGTGCTGAACCAGTATGCGATCTGAACCATTAGGACAAACAACCCCTTACTCTAAATCTAAATCTAATTACAAATGTTAAAAATTAAACTATAACAATAGTAACTATATTTTAATTAAACCCGCCTACTAACTTATTTTACGAGCTTTATTGTTATCTATCAAATTTGCTCATTTGACCTGTCAAACAATAATAGCAAAACTTACTTAGACTCGTTTTATTGAACGCAAAATATCTTAAGCATAAAAAAGAGAGAAAATTACCTGTTTTCCGTTTCATTGATGACCCATCCAGATAGGTTGCCTGCCTTTTTGAGGGCTTCTCTCCATGATTCAACTTTGTGCTTATTTTCCCTCTTATGTTTGGAAAATGCTTCTCCATATTTCCCCTTTTGTTTTCTCACATCCGATGGATCCACGTGATAAAATATGGGAATCACGATTTGCCCTCTCGTGTCCACGCACTCCATAATATGCGCAAGCTCGTCCAAGCACCAAGATGAATCAGCATAGTTTTGAGAGAATACAATAACGGCGATCCGTGATTCTTGGATCGCCTTCAAGAGGGCTGGACCGATTCGCTCACCCCGAGGAAGTGTTTCATCATCCTTGTATGTTTGGATTCCTTGTTGTACAAGATCCTTGTAGAGATGATCCACAAAGTTCTTGCGGGTGTCTTCCCCTCTAAAACTCAGAAAGACCTCATGATTCCATACCGGAATTGAGTGAGAAGAGGAGGATGAAGAATCAGCTATTGATCTGTAACTCGAATTTGTTTGGAAAGAAAGCAGTGGAACTTAATTAGGTCAAAGAAAGAAACAGAGATGTGGTATAACACTAAATTTAACAATTTCCCCAAAAGTGAAGCATGAATGCTATATTAACTTTTCAACAAGGAATAGATAAGCAATACTAAATCAAACACTAAAAATTCGAGGATAGAAACACCTGTCGTGTTCGGAAGACAATGGGGTGTGTTGTTGATGGTGATCGGAGGAGCCTCTCATGAAGAAAACGGAAACGATGTAGTAGACGGTGACACCGGCGGCGAGAACAGTGAAGAAAGTAGTGGGAGAGAGTCCGGTGATGGCTTCTTTGAGAGTCTCCATAAGTTCAGCAGCCATTGTTGATGATGAGTGTTTTGATGGTCTTGTTTGTGTATGTGAGTAAATAGATATAGACATTATAAACTATAAATAAGCAACATATATATGCATATGGAAGTTGTACCATAGGTTTTGGGAGTTTTTCAAAAAAAAAAAAAAATTGGATTTTTCCTTTCTAACCCTAAAGTTTAAATA
Source organism: Helianthus tuberosus (assembly GCA_030545235.1). NCBI lineage: Eukaryota > Viridiplantae > Streptophyta > Magnoliopsida > Asterales > Asteraceae > Helianthus > Helianthus tuberosus. The sequence goes on from JARYGA010046105.1 coordinate 3,170,210, forward strand.
TTTAGCAATTTAAGTTTAAAATTTCATTCTTTGGTAATTTGAAACCCTTTGATTAGTTTGGTTTTTCACTTATAATTTAAAAGTTTCTATCTTTTGCAATTTAACCACTTTGAATTTTTTTTTTTACTTTTAACTCAAAGTTTTACATCATTTGCAATTTAACCCCAACATTTTTTAACATTCAACTTTGGTCCCTTATATTTTTCATCTTTCGCAAGTTTTCCGTTTAACGTTTCGTTCTAAATTTTCCGAGTTAGCACGCCGTAACGTGCGTGTGCGGTTTCAACGTTTTTTCATCTATTTTTTCCCGTTTGACAGACCTTTCGCAGCGCATCTATTTCCCCGTTTGATAAGTCTGTCGCAACGCGCGGGTCAGAGATCAAATTAGTTATTCTTTTTATGTTTTACACACAGGTTCACGGTCATGTAAGAGACATTTGACTTTTATCTAATTTGATATATAACTAATAAATCCCCGCCGCATTGCGGCGGGTAGTAATTCTAGTTATACATATTATACATATTAAAAGAAACTTACCATGAACAGTAAGTTTTCTTTTTTTTTTCTTTTTTTATTGTCTATTGAATTTGATAAACTAATATTATAATAATAGTTATTTTCTTTATTATAATAATAGTTATTTTCTTTACTAGTGATTTTATTATAATAAATCTCATATTTTATGTTTACAGCTGTAATAAAGTTAAAACCTATTTGCATATTTGTAAAATTTAAAATTATGAGTATATAATATGTGATGCAGTGGTGATGAATAGTGTTTTAAGATTTATTTAAAGTTGTTTCTTTTCAAGGTTTTCATTATTTTATTATTTTCTTCCCACTTTAATTGAATTTAAAATATATTATTTTATCATATAAAAATGAATTTATCGATAGATTATATAATATAGAAAAGACTAAAAAGAAATATGTGAATAAATTATATATATAATGAAAGGAAACTAACAAAGTAATAATTTATTATACATAAAAGAAAAAGAAATATATGAATTATAATGAAAGAAAAGTAATAATTAACTATACACAAAAGACAAACAAATATATGAATTGTATATTATAAAATTTACTGATCATGATGAGTTTGAAATAATAAGTACAAAAGAAAAAGAAATATATGAATTATAATGAAAGGAAAGTAACGTAACATCACAACAACGTAACATCACAACATCACAACACGCGAGCAAATAATTGAAAATAAAAAAAAAATAAATAAAAAGAAGTGCGCATTTTATAAAGGCCTGGTCTATTCGCACACGCCCATAGTCTATTTAAACACTCCAAAGCGCCCCGCTATGGCCAAAACGGGGCGCTTTGGTGTAAAGTCAACAGACAAGGTCTGAAGCGGTCAGACCTTGTCTGTTGCTTTACATCAAAGCGCCCCGCTTTGGCCATAGCGGGGCGCTTTGGTTTTTTTTTTTTTTCCAAAGCGCCCCGCTTTGGCCTAAGCTGGGCGCTTTGGTTTTTTTTTTTTTTTTTTTTTTTTTTACATTTTGGGGGTATTTTTGACTTGTGACTGGTCTACGTTTAAGTTCAAATTTTACATTTTGGGGGTATTATTAGCTTTAGAGCCAATAACAAGAAGAAAAAAGATGAAAAAAATAATGGTAAAAGTGGGTATTAATTAATTAATAATATTATATGTAATATTATGCCTTGCAAGGACAAGAAAAAGATGTGATATATATTTCCATGATTTTACAGAACCCAAGAAACAGAAAGTTGATGATGATCATCACTATTCCCTGTGAATCCAGTTTAAGCAAACACGCAAACACAAGAATACCCACAGGTTTTTTAAAGTAAACAAAGACAAAATGATCATGAAAATGAAGGTCACTTGTGGGTTTGAGTTATGAGTACACCAAGACTTATCTTTTTCTGACAAAGAGGACACACTTTTCAAACTACTCAACAATTTACCAGACTTTTTGCTGTCTCGAGGCTTACTATTTTCAACAAGCCATCATCAATTTATGTCACAAATGTCAAACAATCATATCATAATCAAATAACACTTTAATTCAACTCAAAATTCAGATCAAACATACAACAAATGAAGAACACTATGAATATTATTGAACACTATGAATATTTGAATACTCTGGTCACCGAACAATTTTCCGAAACCCGAATTTGCTTAAAACTTTTACTAAAAACCCGGTTTAACACGTAAACAAACAATTTTAACAAGGTTTTTGATAAAACTTTTGAGCAACACACAATATCCAACTGATTTTTGAAGTATTTTTCAGAAAATATATAAACTTTCAAGAACACTTTTTCAAGAACACTTTTTCAGAAAATCATACAAAAAAAAAAAAAAAAAAAAAAACCAAAGCGCCGCTCTATGGCCAAAGCGCGGCGCTTTGATGTAAAGTCAACAGACAAAGCCTGACAGGCTCAGTTCTTGTCGGTTGACTTTACACCAAAGCGCCCCGCTTTGGCCATAGCGCGGCGCTTTGGGGTGTGAAAATAATTTTCTCCGTGTGTAAATAGCATGACCCTTTATAAAACCTTAACACTAAATACTTAAAGTAAATAATTAATAAAATTTACTAATAAAAAATACTTAAATCTTATTGGTTACTATTTATTACTACAAAGAATAAATAAATACTTAAAAATTATGATCGTTTCACAAAAACAAAAACAATAAAATAAATATGGTGTTATACAAATGTTGTTCAATTTGTTTCGGTTCGTTTTGGAACGATACCGACACAATATTCATTTCAATAAAGTTTATATCACAATGTTGACAAAAATAAACATAGAACGCAAACCAACCGAACCGATATCAACTGAAAAACATTGGTACCATTATCGATATTCGTTTTTATTCTTTTTTATCGATATTGGGTTTTTTCTTTCTATTAATATAGTGAGTGTCGGTACCATAAGGAAACAAACAGATACCGACTGAATTCCTGTCGCGAAACGCGGGAGGAATTTCACTAGTTATACATATTAATAGTAAGTGGTGATGAACAGTTGTTCATGACTTTTATAATATTAAAGTTTTTTAAGTGTTTGTTATTTTATTATTTTATTACTTTAGTTTATTATTTTGTTGTTTTCTTTGTCTTATTAATTTAAGTTTTCTCATATAATATTATAGTTTTTTAAGTTTCTATTATTTTATTCTTTGTCTTATTAATTTAAGTTTTCTCATATAATATTATAGTTTTTTAAGTTTCTATTATTTTATTATTTTAAGTTTTCTCATATGACATTTAAGATAATATCTTAGTAACATTGATGCCCTGGCGATCTCGACCGTATAACGGCGGTATCGATATCCTTATTAACAGAACCGTTACTGATATTCGTATTTATGGTTTTTGACAGATGTAAAACACATATCGATATTATTTTGGTCATGTCATGACTTTATCTTTTGGGTTTTATCTTTCGCTTGATATACCGAGTGACGATACCGTACCGATGTCGTAATGAATCAAACCCATATCGAATGAATACCCGCCGCAACGTGCAGGGGAATTTAACTAGTTATTATTGTTTAGACATGGGGTTTGGTGGGGCTTGGGTTGGGCATTTGGTGACATGTGGAATTGGAGGTCCCCCATCGCCTAGTTACGTGTCCGCGGGGTATGGCGGGGCGTGGGTTGGGCGTGGGTTGGGTGCACCGGTGGCATAAATTAAAAAAAAAATAAAATTTACAAAAAATTTAAAAAAAATCACACAACATTTATAAAAAATAACCTACAACTTCATTAAAATTACATAATCCTAAAAATTACATAATTTATAAAAATTACAAAATAAACCTAGAGCGTTAAATAAATTTCAAAAAGGTCGATCTTGTCGAACGCCTTTCGCTCCTTGCCTCGAAACTCTATTTTCGCCACCGCCACCCGGTCCTCGTGGCTCAACTCGCCGCTCGGAACCGCTTTGTAGTAAGCCTTGAAACAGTCGAGCTTGGGCCATAGCTCGCACCATTTATGTTGGCACGCGTTGAGGTTGTGGCGGTCGTTACCGACGTTATGTCGGTAGGCCGCGAATGCCTCCACCCAGTATTTTGTTTGGCCCGGTGGCCGTCCCTTCATAGCGTCGACGACGCTAGTCACGAGTGACATTTCTTCTTCATGGGTCCACGATGCCATAGCGATGTTGGGTTCGTGAGATGGGGGGACCAGTGGGGTAGCGGGTTCAACAGAAGGGGTAGCCGGTGGGGTTTCGGTTCGTGGGATGGGGGACCAGTGGGTGGGGGTTACAAATATATAGAGGGTTGTTGGGAGACCGGGGTGGCGGTTTGGTGGTATTGGGGGGACCGTTTGAATTTTAAAATTCAAAATTTGAAATTTTGACCGCCTGACGTGGCGGGGTGAGCAAATGATAGTCCGCCAGCTCGCTTGGCCATAATGCCCCACGCCCGGCTTGAAAGCCAAGCCCCAAGGGGCCACGCCCCAACCCAAGCCCACCCGGGGTGGTGCCTTAGGCGTTTTACCCCAACCCACGCTCCAACCCAAGCCTCATACCCCATGGCCTTAGGTAGGTACAAAAGTTGTCCCTATCGACTACTTTGTCTCTTTTACACATCATGCGGATGAAATTAGGCGGAAGGTTCCCATTATTTTTCTTTCAACTTTGTTGACCAACTATTATTATATCTCAAAATGCTCCTTGTTTAACTTTTAACACAAAAAAGCTTATCACTTGTTTAAAACTAGAGTTGTAGACACCTAAAAAGTAAGGTTGTTTAGTATACGAGCACAAGCCTGAGTTTCACTTATGGAGCGAGCTTGAGCCGTCTTGCAAGTCTAGATGAGCCTATTATTTATTTCACTTTTACTTAATATACTAAACTAGCAAGATTACCCGCGCTACGCTGCGGGGTTTCGAGATATCTATTTTGGTTCAGTATAGCAACCAAAAAAATATGTTCAAAAGAATATCTACACATGTTCTACATCCACTGAAAACCATAAGAATAAATTTAAAAGTAGTGATGGGAGGATCCACTGAACAAAACGGAAACGATGTAGTAGATGGTGACACCGACAACGAGTACAGTGAAGAAAGTAGTGGGAGAGAGTCCGATGAAGGCGGTTATGGTTTCTTTGAGAGTCTCCAACAATTTTAATTAACAAACACACACACACACACACACATATATATATACATATACTATACTAGGGTTATAGATCCGCATATTACACAAGTTGAATAAAGAAAATTTCTCATGTAAGTAAAAAATTAGAAAATATGACATAAAAATGCTTAAAATCATCCACAAACAGGAAAATGTCAAGTTCTTTGTTTGAAATTTAAAAGAAAACATAATAATTTACAACTTTACACAATTTAAAACACAAAGAATTCTTGCTAATTACCAATAAATACATAAGTTAAGATTTACCATTTACACAAATTAAATTATTGATAATTCAAAATGAAAAACTACACATGAGGAAACTGCTAAATTGCTAAATTTTAAACATTAGTTTGACTGCAAATTTCATTAACGGCTTTCACTTTGATATCATTTTCTGCAAGGAAAGTTTTGGTTTATTTTATATATCAACATACATAGTTAAATCTAACTCTAGTATACAAAATTTGGTACTCAAAGCGGGAATACCAAAATTAACCTCGGTACCCGTTATTACTGAATAACAAAAGCCCCTAACTTGAGTATCGGTACTGATGTATTTTGGTCGGTAAAGTAGACATATTAACTAGGGGCATGTTTGGCTAAGCTTTTTGAAACAACTTATTGACTTATTGGCTTTTTGAAAAGTCATAAGCTCCAAAATGATGTTTGGCAGTAAGGGTGTATGTGAGGGGAAAAAACCAATAAGTCAATAAGTCACTCCATACTGACTTTTTCAAAAAGCCAATAAGTTAATAAGTTGTTTCAAAAAGCTTAGCCAAACATGCCCTAGGAATGGATACTAGACCCATCCCTAGTTAACATGGCTATTCCACCTATGGTAAAATTTTGAAAATATAAAGTTCTAATCGCCCCATGTCACTATTTGAGGCTAAGTTTTTCCTCATGTCGCCAAATTTTCACTAAGACGCTACCTTTTTTCTTATGAATAGTAAATTTTATTCACATATCAAAATCTCATCTGAGAGTCAAATTTTCTTTTGGTTGAATGGTTGGTCTATTTTGGCGATTTTCTTGATGCAAGGGATAAGAATAGAAACCTTATTGTCCTCCATTCTCCCAATCACATTGTTGCTATTGACATCCCCATCATATTTATTCAGAGGCGGATCCAGCCCACATTTGTGGGTTTCCAGGAACCCAGTGTGTTTGGAAAAAACAGAAAAAATAGTAAGAACTTTGTAAAATTTAGAAAAAAATAGTGAGAATTAAAGAGAATTTACCAAAAGGAACCCGTTAGAATAAAAATTATGGATCCGCCACTGTATTTATTGCCTAGTTCCCACTAGTTTACCATTAAAAGAAATATATGAATGGAGGTAGGTCAACAATAAAATTCAACGTTCCACATTGGTTCCTATTTTCTCAATCTATTTGCGTTTTCTTATTTTCTTATCTAGAAAAGGAAGTTTCATACTACCTTCAACATTGGTTCCTTCAAGAAAAGTCATAGTGGCAATTTCATATTATCTTCAACTAAGGCTATCAAAATACAAAAAACAATCAATAAATGTCATTTACTAATTAGGAAGGTACCAAGGTGTTTATATCATTTTCAGAACAGCTATGTGAAGATGGATGCAATAATGTTGGAAAGCCAAGTCAGACTAAAAAAGCTATAAAAATCATCCACATTGTGGGGCATCAACTAAAACTGACTAATACTAGTTGATGCTGTAAACAAAATATTAGATATCAAATTGTAAAGAGACCGAGTGGTATATCTACTATCCATTGAGATAAATGATAAACTTTTACAAAACGTGTGGATATCAAATTTTCACTAAGATACTACCTTTTCTCTTATGAATAGTAAACAAAATATTAGATATCAAATTGTAAAGAGACCGAGTGGTATATCTACTATCCATTGAGATAAATGATAAAGTTTTACAAAACGTGTGGATATCAAATTTTCACTAAGATACTACCTTTTCTCTTATGAATAGTAAATTTTATTCACGTATCAAAATCTCATTTGAGAGTCAAATTTTCTTTTGATTGAATGGTTGGTCTATTTTGGCGATTTTTCTCGATGCAAGGGATAAGAATAAAAACCTTATTGTCCTCCATTGTCCCAATCACATTGTTGCTATTGACATCCCCATCATATTTATTGCCTAGTTCCCACTAGTTTACCATTAAAAGAAATATATGAATGGAGGTTGGTCAACAAATAAAATTCAACGTTCCACATTAGTTCCTATTTCTCAATCTATTCGCGTTTTCTTATTTTCTTATCTAGAAAAGGAAATTTCATATTTTTTTTTTTGAAAAGAGAACTTCATTAAAAACACACCTCCGACCCAAACGGGCAAAAGGCCAAACAACACAAACACCCCCGACCCAATCGGGCAAAGGGAAAAAATTACAACATATACATAGGGTATTTACACCAATCACCCCAACTGATATAATTACATGATGATCTATTTTTAAACCAAGCGAACCCTCTTGATTTTATCTCCCTAACAATCTCCTGCGGACTTCGACTGATTTGCTTGAACACCAACTCGTTCCTCCCTTTCCATAAACACCAACACGAAGGCTCTCAACATTGCTTCCTTCAAGAAAAGTCATAGTGACTATTTCATATTATCTTTAACTAAGGCTATCAAAATACAAAAAAAAAAAAAAAAAAAAAACAATAAATGTCATTTACTAATTAGGAAGGTACCAAGGTGTTTATATCATTTTCAGAACAGCTATGTGAAGATGGATGCAATAATGTTAGAAAGCCAAGTCAGACTAAAAAAGCTATAAAAATCATCCACATTGTGGGGCATCAACTAAAACTGACTAATACTTGTTGATGCTGTAAACAAAATATTAGAAAAATCATGCAAAATGTGGGGCATCAACTGATATTGACTAATATTTGTTGATGCTACAAACAAAATATTTGAAAATCATGCCAAAAGGGTTTTGACGCCACTAATTGTGCATTACCTGTCATTTTTTTTATTTGTAATTGGTTGTTTTGGCAAAAAAATACATATTACTGATGTTGACTTTGTTGATGACACAAAACAAAGATTTGAAATCTGGTGATAACAGGATTGAATTAACGAGCTAAATCGAACACGTATCGATGAATCAAAACTCTTAAATTAGAAGAAAAACGATACTAAACAAGCGGTATGCATTTCTCACATGAAAAGCAAACCTCCCGATGTTATTGGGCCTTTAGTATATACAAGTGGTCGAGTGGGTTGTAAGTCGAGTACTGCGAAGCTATATCCATAGATAGGGGTGTTCAAAACCCTTCGGATGTCCAATTTTCGGATATTTGGTTTCACTATCCGAATCCGTATCGATTCAGATATTCGAATATCCAATTATTTATTTTTTATTAATTTATTTATTCTAAAGCGGATATTTTTGGATATCCGAATAAAAGTTTTAAGTTATTTTTGGATATTTTTCGGATGTTTCGAATAGTTCCGAAATATTATAAAACTACCCGAATCTAAAAAAATTCAGATATCCGAAATTTCAGATTTCCGAATTTTCGGATAGTTTGGATTCGGATACTTTTGAACACCCATAGACCGTAAAAGTCTTTCAAAATTTAAGTTTGTAATGACAACTACATCATGTGTCATACTGTATTGATACCGTCGCAATTCGTGGGGTGCGTTTTTTCCATTTACACCCTTAACTTCGCTAATATACATGTTTAGTCCCTCTACTTTAATAAAGTTTTTTTGTATTTAGTTAACTTTGCTTATATACATGTTTAGTCCTTTTACTTTAACTTTGGTAATATACATGTTAAGTCCCTCTACTTTTATTCATTTTAGTATTTCGCCTTTAGTGTTCTTTTCTTCTTAATGTGACGAACTAACCCGATTCCCGACACAACGCACAGGATAAAATTACTAGTTTCTATTATCCATTATAGGTGCATAAAACATATTCTAAACAAGGATACTTAGGTTTACTTCCTAACTGTTTTCTAACAAACTGGTTACAATAATGGTTTCGGGTCAGATTTAGAATTGGTTTATGTTCACAAACATGTTTGGTTGTGCATATCTACTATCCATTGAGATAAATGATAAAGTTTTACAAAACGTGTAGATATCAAATTGTAAAGAGACTGAGTGGTATATTACAAACACTAAACTATCGCAACAACAAAGTTAAAGACGTCTTTTTTTTAATGCAAACTTCACTAAAAAAAAAACACTACACTCCCCAAGACGGGGAGGCCACACCACACCCAAAGCAAAATTACATATTCACAAACTTACACCAATCGTTCCAAGACACTACCTTATCTTTATGCCTACTTTTATACCATAAAAATCCTATCGATTTAACTTCACTAAAAATCACATCACTCTTCGGAGCCTTGTTCTCAAACCTCAATCCGTTTCTCACCTTCCACAAACTCCAACATCCTATAATCATAATTCCTTTAAGCACCACCTTAGCCGAACCAGTCAAACCACACTGCGTATGGAACTGTAGAATATCTTTGATATAAAAGCAAATAAATTTGGCACCTTGCACCAAGCACATACTTGCTGCCATAATATCATCGCAAAAATACACGCCGTAAAAATGTGATAAACAGACTCGTCTCCCATCCCGCAAAAGGAGCATAACCGACCGGGGACTATAACATGCCTTCTACGAAGCGCAATGACCGTAGGAAGTCTATCTAATTCAGCACGCCAAGCAAAAACGTAGCATTTTAACGGAACCCATTTGCACCACTCGAAGATTATTAAGAAGACATTTTACCGCCTTCACACTATAATCCCCCATAGCGGCACCGTTCCACCTCCACCCATCGACCTTAGACGATAACGAGACCTCGGCTAGCAACGTTGACGACCGAGCCAACTCGTCATTTTCTTCGGCAGATGTCGGCACTCTTTTCCAACTCCAAATTATGGATTGAGCCATGCTTCCACCTCTAATTCTTTCCAAAATTTTGCACCGCTTCTCGTTCTCTAATCTAGATAAATTGGGGAATTTAGCCCGAAGAGATTCATCACATAACCTAGGATCTAACCAAAAGCAAATTCTTTAGATGCAAAGGATAAGAATAAAAAGTTAAAAAAAACCTTATTGTCTGTCCTGTCCCAATCACATTGTTGCTATTGACATCCCCATCATATTTATTGCCTACTTCCCACTAGTTTACCATTAAAAGAAATATATGAATGGAGGTACGTCAACAAACAAAAATTCAACATTCCACATTGGTTCCTATCTATGCGCGTTTTCTTATTTTCTTATCTAGAAAAGGAAATTTCATACCTTCAGCATTGGTTCCTTCAAGAAAAGTCGTAGTGGAAATTTCATATTATCTTCAACTAAGGCTATCAAAATACAAAAATAAAATCAATAAATGTCATTTACTAATTAGGATGGTACCAAGGTGTTTATATCATTTTCAGAACAGCTATGTGAAGATGGATGCAATAATGTTGGAAAGCCAAGTCTAACTTAAAAAACTATAAAAATGATCCACATTATGGAGCATCAACTAAGACTGACTAATATTGATTGGTGATACAAACAAAATATTAAAAAAACCCAATGTTGTAAGAATCGCCAGGCGCAAATCGGTCAGTTGGGTACCAACTAGCGATTAATCGGAATTAGTCCAATTGGGATTTTTATATATTTTTAGTCATCTTGATTTTGATGGGTTCAATTTTTTATATGTGAAATTTTTATGATAATACAATCTACAACAAAAAATGAATTCCATAGATGTCTCTCTTCCGTTCACCGTCTCTAACTGAAGATGACACCGTGAAAGACTCGCATGAATATCCAAACCGGCCTCCATCGGAGTAGGAGTCGATGCTAATGAGAACTCAATTTATTCTCTACCAAGGACTATGGTGATGGGGATCATTAGAACTACGAGTGCGATTGCGAATTGTAGTGCGCTATCGTAAGCCATTTTATCAGCAGTAGGAGAGATCAGTAATAATCGGTAACATTAGAGAGAAAGAGAGAGAGTTTGGCATGTTTCAAATGGAGATGTGAGTGAGGGTATGTTTATAAACATTGGTTGGCTCTAACGGTCGAAAATGTGAAACGATGCAATTTACCGAAATGTAAATCAAATTGATACCGACGACAACACATGGAAGACGAGTATCCTTGTCCGTCGTAATATGAATTGGATGATGTTGGTGGTAGGTGGGGGTAGTGGTTGGTTGGAGAAGAAAGTGGAAGGGTACACGTGTAATTTCATACATCAACTAACACAAAGTTAACCGTGTTAATATCCAAGGACGTAAAATGCGAAAAGATCAAACTTTAGGAATAAGAGGCGTTAAGGTGAACACAACGTATTAATTAGAGTAAACCACATGGAGGAAAGCTATAATTTACACTTTAAGTAATTTATTGTATAGTTTCCTAAATAAGTGTTGTCCCATCACACATCTTCCCTGCCAACTACCATATTATATCACTCACCTAGAATTTTCTCTAAACTATAAGAACATTTTTTTTTTTGGGATGGGGGTAGGTTTTTTGGGGGTTTTTTATGAGGTATAGGTTTTTTATTTCTTGGGTAAATTACACTTTTCGTCCTTTATGTTTCTATCATATTGCAATGGATGCCCTTTAACTTCAATAATTACAGTCACAGTCCTTTCTTTGTTAAAACCATTACACCATACGTCCTTTATCCCTAACTTAGTTAATTTTTGTAGTTAGATCCAGTCATGTACATCACACATGAGGGTAAATTCGTCTTTTTACCATCTTAGGGACTATTTGTGTAATTAAATTAAACTTCTAAACCAAAAATTAAAATAAACATGTTTTACTCTTTATTCCACCCATCACAACCACCACCGTCACAACCTAACCACCACCATCTTTAACTAGTTTTACAGCCACTACCATCACAGCCAAATCACAAGTAAACAACCCTTAATCTCCCTATCTCAATCTCAGTTTTCTCTCCCAAGTCCCATCTTTCTCTCCAACCAACCCTCACCACCACCAAATCCACCACCACCACCCCCATCTAGATCCGCCATCCTGTATATATAAGTTTTTTGGCATAGTACATGAAGAAAAGAACTAAAACTAAAAGATCTTATTTTAAAAAATTGTATAATAATGAAAAAAATATCCAAAATTAAAATCTTGACTCATGCTGCAAGCCTGCAACCACACAAATCGGATAACTATGAAAATTTCCATGCTGCAACCAGACAAATTGGATAATTAAGAAAAATAAAAAATCTAAAATTAAGAGATCTTATTTAAACAATTAGAACCCCCACCGTCACAGAGTCCCCACCACCATGAGCAAAGCTTGTTGATGACGTGTGACCGACGACCACCCTAGAACCCCCACCACCACTTGGTCTCCTAAATGCCGACGGCTTGTAAAGCCGGATTTGTTAAAGAAACAGAAGGAGCGAGGTGTTGATTTGATAAACCCTTGAAAGTTGTGAGTTGTTGATTCAGTAAAATTGGAGGTTGATTCGTCAAATTTGAAGGTTGATTTGGTGAATTCTGTTGAGAATTTGGGAGATAAAGTTAAAGAAATTTAGGAATTGGTGATGAAGAAGGTTCAGTTGGGGAAAATATGGCAGAGACAGGGGAGAGATTGAGAGAGTATAGGGGGTGATGATGATGGTTTAGGTTTATAATTTTTATATAAGTTTTTAAATTTTGATTTTATTGTTTTATTAAATGACTGTTTTGCCCTTACATGGGTTGCACATAACCTCACTTAACTGAAAGTTTTAACCAGGTTAGGGTCAAAGGACCTAAGGTGTAACATGTTTTGCAAATAAATGACTGTTAGTGTAATTATTAAAGTTAAAGGTTATCCATTGCAACTCGCTACAAACATAAAGGACGAAAAGTGTAATTTATCCTTTTTTCTTTGTTTTTTTTTTTTTTGCCGGGAGGGGGGGGGGGGGGAGTTTAGGTTTTTGGGTGGTGGTGGGGTGGGGTAGGGGTGGGTGTTTAGGTTTTGGGTGGTGATGTACTGGGTTTAATTTTAGGTTATTGAACACTTATCATTTTATAAATCCTTTTTACACTTCTTATAATTAGGAGCATTTGTAGAATAACTTGACCCTTCACATTTGATTCCTAGATATTTATTTGAATTTTCTTGAAGCTCACTTTTAAATTATATTTTTTAACATTATTTCATTATCATAACATTTCAAAGTATAAAATTTTGATAAACTTCGTAAGTAACTTAAACCATTTTTGTATATTTGCAGACTTGAGTTCATCTTGTAGGAATTGTTATACTAGTTTTTTATAATCCTATAATTCTAACGGGAAATCTTTATACATTTTATGGTTTCACTTTAAAATTGATCACTTATTTTTATACCAAGTCACATGCAATCTCAATCAAAACCCTTACGGCAAGTTTTGTATTGCTATTTCGTAGATTACATTTTCATGTCTCAGTCAAAACCTTAACAGTTAAATTGATATTCGCACAAGTTTTTTATTGCTATTTCATAAATTACATTTCCATGTATATTGTAATAAGAAATTATATTATATTCTATGAAAGAAAAAAAGTGTTAATAATTTGTTCATGCTAAATACTTCTAACCAATCAGTGAATGTCTATTTTTTATTTTGCAATCTCTGTATTATAACTAGTACCCTATACATTGTGGCGGGTGCGTAACATGCTAAGTAGCTCCAATGTTATAACACCGATCAACACCAGAAAGGTTCGTGTAAAAAAATATAAACCAAATATAAAACCGAACAAAAAGTAGAGGATGAAACAGTGTTGAACCACACACTCTAAATGTAAAACATAGAAAACAATAACTAAGTTGTTTTAGAACCGTGTGTTGCGACGGGGTGTTAAACGAGAAAACTACGCATCAAAACATTGAATCACACACGTACGTTGCAGCATGTTAACTCGTGAAATTTGACAAAAACGTACTACAAAAAATCTGTATGGGGTTAAAAGTGATTGGTTAAAATGTAAAAAATATAAAAGTATGGGGTTAAGAGTAAAAAATTAAAGATAAAAAAGACAAAAAAAAAATTAAAAACCAGAAGTGGGTACAACCCACCAAACATATAAGTACAACCCTTATTCCTACAAATATTAGTTTGTATGTGCTTAAAAGTAATTTATGGTTAAAAGTAAAAAAAAAAAAATTAAAGATAAAAAACTTAAATATGACTATAACCCACCAAACATATGGGTACAATCATACATGCCTACAAATGTTACAAATTGATAGTATATAAATATATATTGTTGGGATGAGCATTTCGATACCAATACGGTATTCACTTTTTGGCTTTTTTGGGATCAGTATTTTCAATTCAGTACAATACCTGTGTTTTACCGATTTTTAGCTTCAAATATTGTACCCAATTTTGACAATTTTTGGATAGGTATTTTCGATACCAGTATGGAGCTCATTCCCAACATATAGTTGGTAAATAGAGAAAATGAATAATAGGCAAGGTAAGGGTACTTGAAATTGAAGTGGAGCTTCCTGTCTTTGACGAGTTAATTTGTTTGGTATAACAAAACGTTGGGTACCTTTAAGAATCAAAAGTCTTATCCCTTTTAAAATATCAGCGTAACCAAATGAGTTAAGAAAATTTATTTTACTCAATTAATACTTTTCTAGCTTCCGTCTCCTTTTCTTTTTTTACTTTACCGGTATATGTCTTTGCCTATCTTTTTTTTAATACTTTTTTTCCTTTTCTTAACCTTTTATTTACTTGATTTTCTGAAACTTTGTTTACCTTTATTTTCTACTTTTTTTACCTTCCTTTTTTTAACCTTTTCTTTTTTAACTTTGTTATTTACATTATTTTTTTACGTTATCTTCTTATGGTTGGTGTATTTGTTGACATGTTTAAAAATAGAATAGTAAATTTATCCATTATTAGCTATAATTATATTTTTCGTAAACCTATTAAAAAACTTTAAAGAATTTATAGTATGCTCCCTTAATTAAATATTTATATGTTGATGGTCATTTGGGGTAGTGACAGTAAATTTAAGCCACACAAACTAGATATCTTCGTAAAATAATGTGAGTTTAAGCCACAAATATCATAAATTTAGTGTGTTCATCATTTAGAAAAAAAAAGAAATTAATATACATTGCCAATGAGGCGGTGGTTAAGTGGTTGGGGAAAGACTTGGTGTTTCTTGTGACCCAGGTTCGACACCCACTTTCCCCATTATTTTCTGCGACATCCAAGTGAAGGGGCGAATACAGGTGGCGCTGGTTCGTCTGGGATGGGAGACGATGTTTTACTGATTATTTCAATATCGTGCCTTCGGGCGGGTGGAGGTAGGGTTTTTGCGCTTCTGGGAGAGCCAAGGGGCTGGCGGCGGTCGAGTAATCGACCTTGGCCACAACGCCCGGTGTCACGGTGATTGACACGTCGTTCCTTGTAATAAAAAAATATACATATGTAATATGTGTTGTCCAGTCACACTTATTGTTTGCCACAACTATCTTATCATTCATTCACCCACCTAAAATATTCTTCTAAAAGCGTGTACTAGCAAGGGAAGGTTTCAACATTTCACACTCTTTTCATCGATGGTTGTTTGTATTTTCGTGAAAGCTCACTTTTAAATTATATATTCCAAATATATATAATAATGATCACCTTTAAAGTAATTTGAAGCATAATAGTAGGTAATAACTTTAAATTGAACTTATATACGATACTTACCTTATATTTTTATATTCATGTAACATAGCTACGTATTGCTTAGTCGTATGTTGCTTGTTCTCAACAAAAGTGATGTAAGTTCAGATTTTGATAAGTGTAAGGTTAGATGATGTTTAGGGATAGAAATGCCGCAACCCCCGATCCCTTATCTGTCCCGGGAACGGGCGGACGCGAACTCAGTAGTGGTGGTATCAGTTATTTAATCTTGCAGCGGAATTTACATCAGGACCGTAGTTAGGAAATATTTATCAGAGTAAAACCACCATATTTTATATTAACAATCACATGGGTAAAACCCAAGTTTCTTATTACAACATAGGGATAAACCTTATTTTTATTGAATTTTAAAACATCGTGTTTTAGATAACTTTTATAGCCACTTATTTTCCAAGTCGTCAGTGCTCTCGAGCTGGCTTTTTCCCAGTTGGCTTTCACATTGTGTTACCTGAAACATGTTTTAAAAATATTTGTCAGTGGGAAATACTGGTGAGTGAATCCCAATTTAATCAAAAACATTTTTATCAATTTCCACAGTATTGAGAGCGATTACAATGTTTATATCTACACAATTACCCATTCAGTACTTGCCACTCGATCGTATCTATGGCTATGGTCATATCACACATTGGCTACTCGTCGTCCAATTGTGAATGTTATCAAGTAATGTATACAAAACCCCATAATACCGGCGATAATTGAAGAATTACATGACTCACATACTGGTAATATGATATAAACAATTGAGGTTTTAATAAAACAGTTGACACAAAAAGAAGATTACTCACATTGCTATCTTAGATTTCTCGTGAGGGTTTCCTGGATATAATCTATAATTTATACAAATGTACATAGGTTAGTATCATAACCCTTTGAAAATATTAATAATACCCTCCCCGAGACGGCATTCCAACAACTACGTCGGGCAGAACCACGACAGTTGTTACGGAACCCTAAATCAATCGGGCAGCGTAACTATTTATGAAACCGGGGTTATAATACTTACAACGGAGCAGAACCTCGCTAATTATGGGTATAGTACCCGACTATAATATGCCTACTACAGAAATTGTGATTTGAGAATTGAAATGTGAGCGAGTTGAAATGAAATCCGATGCCTGCTATTTATAGTTGCTGATACTTGACTCTCAGGCGGCCCGCGTAAGGTAAGGCAAAGCCTTACGCGGCCCGCGTCAACATTCGGTCAACATATAGCTTGTCCTGGTCATGATCTAGACCTGCCATGATGTCGACACGTGTCGGCATCTGGTGTCTACGCGTTGTAGGTCTCTCGCGGCCCGTGTACGTTATCGAGAACTCTTACGCGGCCCGTCTAAACTTAAGATTCACCGAAATCCAGTTCTAACCCTTATACCGCCCGCGTAAGGGTTTGGGGTAGGTCCACGCGGCCCGCCTCAGCCCTAGATTTAAACTTTTATTTATTTTAAATACTATTTTATATATTTCGGGCTCGGTTTTCACTTACGGGGTGTGTGTAAAGACATATTGGGACATTCTAAAGTATATTGGGGTGTCGGGTTATTCGAGGGTTGTTACATTCTCCCCACCTTGTTTTAGAGCTCGTCCTCGAGATCTATTGGAACAAGTGTGAATATTTTTGTTGTATTTCATATTCAAGTTCCTATGTGTACTCCGGTCCTCTTTTGGAGTTCCACTTCACTTTGACTAGAACTAATCTCTTGTGCTTGAGATTGTTGACTTGAATGATCTTGTCAGTTGTTTCCTGCACTATCTCAGGTCCAGATAGTTGCTTTTCCCCAATTTCTGCCCAACAGACTGGGGTTTGGCACTTTTTGTCCATAAAGTGCTTCGAATGGTGCAGCATTGATACTTGTGTGATAACTATTATAAGAAAATTTTCTTATTAAAGGTAAGTGATCGTCCCAATTACCTCCGAAATCAATTACATAAGCTCTAAGCATGTCCTCCATTGTCTGAATTATTCTTTAGCTTTGTCCGTCCATTTGAGGATGATAGGTTGTGCTTAAATTTAACTTAGTTCTCATTGCCTTTTGGAAACTTGACCAAAAATGAGAGATAAAACGACTATCTCTATCCAAAATAATTGATAAAGGTATTCCATGTAATGAGACTACTTCATTTACATATAATTTAACTAATTTTTCCATACCGAAAGTTTCCTTCATTGGTAGGAATTGAGCTGACTTGGTTAGTCTATCTACAATCACCCAGATTGTATTATTTCCTTTCTTTTGGGTAATTTATTAACAAAATCCATTGTTATCAATTTCCATGGCATTTCTAACTGTTGTAACAAACCTAAGGGTTTCTGATGTTCAGTTTTAACTTGTGAACAAGTTAAACATTTAGAAACATAGGCTGCTATGTCCTTTTTCATTTCTATCCACCAGAAATGTTTTCCTCAAATCCTGGTATATCTTATCACTTCCTGAATGTATTGTATACTTAGACTTATGGGCTTCTTCTAATGTATGATGACGTAGGCTTCCTAATTTAGGTATCCACATGAATTCCTTCATGATTTACTAAGTGTCCAAGAAACTGTACTTGCTTTAACCAAAACTCGCATTTAGAAAACTTAGCATAAAGCTTTTCCTTTCTCAATAGACTTAAAAGTGCGTGCAAATGCTTTGCATGATCCTCTTTACTCTTAGAATAAATTAGAATATCATCTATAAAAATAATTATGAATTTATCCAAATATGGCTTACATATTCGGTTCATCATGTCCATAAATGCTGCTGGGGCATTGGTTAAACCAAATGGCATGACAGTAAATTCATAATTACCATACCTTGTTCTGAATATGGTTTTAGGAATATCATCTTCATGTATCCTTAATTGATGATATCCTGATCTTAAATCGATTTTAGAGAAAAATCGAGTTCCCTGCAGTTGATCAAACAGATCATTGATTCTCGGTAATGGGTACCGATTCTTAATCGTGACATTTTTTAATTCACGGTAGTTAATGCACATACGCATTGATCCGTCCTTCTTTTTAACGAATAAGGTCGGCGTTCCCTATGACGACAAACTCGGCTGTATGAATCCTTTTTCCAATAATTCGTATAACTGTTTCTTCAGTTGCTGCATTTCTGCGGGTGCCAAACGGTAAGGTGCTTTGGCAATAGGTGTTGTCCCTGGCAGTAAGTGAATTCTGAATTCAACTTCTCTGTTTGGCGATAGTTCTGGTAATTCTTCCGGAAATACATCTGAAAACTGAGACATTACTGGAATGTCTTTTAGTTCTTTTCCTTTAGTGTTAGTGATTATGAAAATCAAATACACTATAGAATCTTTTCCTTATATAGCTTGCAGTTTTCATTAAAGAGATGAATTTTGTGGATCTAGAGGGCTTATCTCCTTTAATTGTGATCGTTTGACCTTTTGGTGAATTTACTTGAATTGACTTTTGATCACATAAAATACTAGCTTTTATTGGCTATTAACCAATCCATTCCTAATACAATATCAAATCCTACCAGATTCATTGGGAAAAGATTTGTAATAAACTTATGGTTTAGAATTTCTATTCTTGCTCCCTGCAAGATTTCAGAAATCTTAATGGTTTCTCCATTGGTTGTCTCTACTAGACATACTTGTGGTAGTTTTAGTTAATGAATGATTTAGAAATTTGCAAAACGAAGTATTAATAAAACTTTGGTTTGCACCAGAGTCAAATAACACTTTAGCAAAAATATCATTTAACTAAAAACATACCAGTGATCACATCCGGAATCATCTTTGCTTCTTCTGCCGTTAGAACAAATGCTCTAGCATTTTTAGTGTTCTTGTTGTTCGTAGCTGGAGCAAATTTTGGACAGTTTGGTTTGATGTGACCTTGTTCGCCACAATTATAGCATATCCTGTTGTTTTTCTTCCTGCATTCTTCTTCCTGGTGTCCCGATATTTTGCAGAAGTTACAGTATATGGAGCATCTTCCCGAGTGCTTTCTTTTGCAATTCCTACAGTAGGGTGCAGAGGTAGAACCTATATTTTTCTCACGATTAAAATTTCCAGAATGAAATTCTTGTGTAAGCTTCTGGGTTAGGTTCTTTCTCTGATCTTCTTCTCGGGTACGGACTAACTCATCAGTCAAGGTATTGGCTAGTTCTACAGCTTCTTCTATGGTTTGAGGTCTAGCTGCCTTGACTACATGTCTTATCTCTCCAATTAATCCCCAGATATAACGGGAGATTAACACTGGTTCAGGTGAAGCAAGAGTTGGCACTATTCTAGCATATTCGAAGAATATTTTAGTGTATCCCTTACTATCCACACCAGTCATCCTAAGGTTTAGGAATTTGTTTGCTATCTGTTCCTTTTCATTGGGTGGGCATAATTTCCTTTCTACCCTGTCCTTAAACTCCTCCCATTCCATATTATAAGTTTTATCAATTCCCTTAGTTTGGAGGATAGTGTTCCACCATTCTAAGGCTGAGTTTTTAAACAGATTGGAAGCAAACAATATTTTATCTTCTTCTGCGCACTTGCTTATTCTTAAGACTGCCTCAATCTTTTCTATCCAGCGTAGGGTTGCAATGGCCTCTTCCTTGCCCGAGAATTCCATTGGTTTGCAGGACCAGAATTCTTTGTAAGAACAACCATAAGGCATGGTTCTTCTTCTTTTGGGAATGGGTGCTTGAAGTAAGGGTCCATTGTTCACGCTGTGTTCTGGTTCAATTGGTCGCTTACTGCTATGTTTACTCTTGTTATCAGCATCCTTAACAGTTTGAAGAATAAATGGCAATGCATCTATAATTCCTTGGGCTACTATGTGTTGGATAGCACTATTATCCACTTGGTTTCCATTGTTATTGAGGCTAGGATTCTCATTAACCAAGTTAATGTTACTCTGGTTATCATTATTCAGATTTCCTTGATTTACTTCGTCGGCCATATGAATTTTTTTAAACATCTACCAAATATTAATATCATAGAATAATATTTAATATAGTAAATCACATGATACGCAATTTAGCCAAAAGCGTCGATCATTGCGATTTTACTCTATTCATCTATTACACATTAGTACTGAAATTAAAAATTACAATACCGAATGAAATAAATAATAATAGGCATCCGTACATACATTTATTATTATTATTACTATTACCGTTTCTACCATCATATCTATGGATATGGATTCATTCAGAAATTCATATTACGTTCATCGTATTTCCATACGAGTCGTTCTTCTACCTGTCTCATTTTCTCACTACTTTCTAGAATTTCCTCACCAAATGTACTAAGTTCTTGAATGTTTTCTGCACTCATTGGGGTTGCAGGTTCTAGGACTAGGTTCGTAATCTGAGATGCGGATTCCTGATATGGGGATGTAAGTGCCTAAAATCAATAAGGATCTTCTAAAATTTCCCTAAGGTACATATCATGGTAATAGGGATCTAGAAGGTTCAAACCTGGGTAGGTTCCTAAGTTTTGCATGGGTATGTCTTCATGTATTGGGTAACGTTGCACATAGTCCCTATTGTTATCCCACCAGGATTCGTAATTTGAGTCTAAGGAATTTGGTTGAAATGAGGTTTCCTTATCTTTTGGTGATCTACCTAATTGACGATAGATGTCCGAAATTCTTTTCTTACTCATATTGTAAATTAACAAATAGTCAAATAATACATAACAATAATTACAGTTATGCACGTATTTCCATAATTTATTTCCTAA
This sequence comes from Helianthus tuberosus, assembly GCA_030545235.1. NCBI lineage: Eukaryota > Viridiplantae > Streptophyta > Magnoliopsida > Asterales > Asteraceae > Helianthus > Helianthus tuberosus. The sequence continues at coordinate 3,191,758 of JARYGA010046105.1, forward strand.
CACAAAATATAACTTTAAGTGTCAGCAGAACACTTCTTTGGCTTAGACCAGTGGCTAGGCTCTGATACCACCTTCTGTCGCAACCCCCGATCCCTTATCTGTCCCGGGAACGGGCGGACGCGAACTCAGTAGTGGTGGTATCAGTTATTTAATCTTGCAGCGGAATTTATATCAGGACCGTAGTTAGGAAATATTTATCAGAGTAAAACCACCATATTTTATATTAACAACCACATGGGTAAAACCCAAGTTTCTTATTACAACATAGTGATAAATCCTATTTTTATTGAATTTCAAAACATCGTGTTTTAGATAACTTTTATAGCCACTTATTTTCCAAGCCATCAGTGCTCTCGAGCTGGCTTTTTCCCAGTTGGCTTTAACATTGTGTTACCTGAAACATGTTTTAAAAATATTTGTCAGTGGGAAATACTGGTGAGTGAATCCCAATTTAATCAAAAACATTTTTATCAATTTCCACAGTATTGAGAGCGATTACAATGTTTATATCTACACAATTACCCATTCAGTACTTGCCACTCGATCGTATCTATGGCTATGGTCATATCACACATTTGCTACTCGTCGTCCAATTGTGAAGGTTATAAGTAATGTATACAAAACCCCATAATACCGGCGATAATTGAAGAATTACATGACTCACATACTGGTAATATGATATAAACAATTGAGGTTTTAATAAAACAGTTGACACAAAAAGAAGATTACTCACATTGCTATCTTAGATTTCTCGTGAGGGTTTCCTGGATATAATCTATAATTTATACAAATGTACATAGGTTAGTATCATAACCCTTTGAAAATATTAATAATACCCTCCCCGAGACGGCATTCCAACAACTACGTCGGGCAGAACCACGACAGTTGTTACGGAACCCTAAATCAATCGGGCAGCGTAACTATTTATGAAACCGGGGTTATAATACTTACAACGGAGCAGAACCTCGCTAATTAGGGGTATAATACCCGACTATAATATGCCTACTACAGAAATTGTGATTTGAGAATTGAAATGTGAGCGAGTTGAAATGAAATCCGATGCCTGCTATTTATAGTTGCTGATACTTGACTCTCAGGCGGCCCGCGTAAGGTAAGGCAAAGCCTTACGCGGCCCGCGTCAACATTCGGTCAACATATAGCTTGTCCTGGTCATGATCTAGACCTGCGACGATGTCAACACGTGTCGGTATCTGGTGTCTACGCGTTATAGGTCTCTCGCGGCCCGCGTACGTTATCGAGAACTCTTACGCGGCCCGTCTAAACTTAAGATTCACCGAAATCCAGTTCTAACCCTTATACCGCCCGCGTAAGGGTTTGGGGTAGGTCCACGCGGCCCGCCTCAGCCCTAGATTTAAACTTTTATTTATTTTAAATACTATTTTATATATTTCGGGCTCGGTTTTCACTTACGGGGTGTATGTAAAGACATATTGGGACATTCTAAAGTATATTGGGGTGTCGGGTTATTCGAGGGTTGTTACAAGAAAGTTGTTTTAAAAAATGTGACATAAACTCTAACAATCAATAAAATGAAAATAATTATAGAAAGTAAGATTCGTTATTGTAATTTTTTTTTTACTTTTTATAATCCTATAATCCATATGGCTTTATAGCCTAGTGACATCTTGGAGGTTTGATAAGGCTTTGAGACCAATAGGTCATGGGTTCGATTCCCACAAGGGGGTTTTCCCCATATTTATTGGGTTTCCTCCTGAATTGGTATATAGCCATTATGCCTAGTGGAGATGGATATGATTGGGTTTCCTCCTGAATTGATGTATAGGCACGATGATACTCCAGTGTAGAATGCAATCTCAATCAAAACCGTAACGTATTGTTAACTTATATTGATATTTGCAAAACGTTATATTTACATTTTTGTATATTATAACCGGGAATTAGTATAAAAGGAAAATCGAAAAAGATATGTGTGGTTTTAAGTACTCATTAGAGTGAAATTTTATGATTTGGAGTGAAATTTGTATGGTTTGGAGTGATATAAATGGTGTAATTCTCGTTGTAAATTGGTGGTGGCCCTTCACCACACTAGCTTATTAGTGTGGTCTATGTTTTAATATAAAAGAAATTTGACCAGGGCCGGCCTATAGGGGGTGCGGGGTGGGCGACTGCACAAGGCCTAAACCCTCCGAAGGCTCAAATCTTTTTAGTTTTGAATATAATTTATGTTGTATAAGATAAAATATATATGCACTCAATTAAGAGATAACATAAATGGGCCTTTGTACTAGTGGTTATTCCCCTTGCTTTAACAACAAGGAGATCCGGGCTCTAATCCTAGCATCTCCAAATTTTTTATTTTAGCTTTTTTTTTTGTTAGTGGCATTTAATGCTTAATTTTGTCAATGCATCTTTCCCTGTTTTTACTCTCGTACAGGGCCAAATTTTTTTGTGATTTTCGGAGACGGCCCGAATTAGCTCTTAAAAAAGAAGAAGAAGAAGAAGAGTAAGCTTGATAGACTTGCATTGACTCATCTTAGATCACATTGGTATATAAAATTTCCCAGAAACTACCCCTTCCAATAAAAGACCGAGATGAAATTTCTGAATACTTTCAAATGATGACCAAGTCGTCGGTTTCTTTTTTTGTTTTATTGATTTTTTTTATTTTAATTACTAAGGGTAGTTTAGTCATTTCACATCATATTAATAGAAAAGAGTTAATTACTATTTTCGTCCATATGGTTTGTCAAAAATCACTATTTCAGTCCATTAGTTTAAAAATGACGTTTTCAGTCCTTGTGGTTTCACTTTCGTAACCATTTCAGTCCCTGTGGTTTCACTTTCGTAACCATTTCAATCCATTTATTCTGTTAAGTACAGGGACTGAAATGGTTATGAGGTGGACTGAAATAGTTAAGAAAGTGAAACCACAGGGACTGAAATCGCAATTTTTAAACTAATGGACATAAATAGTGATTTTTGACAAACCACAGGGACGAAAACAGTAATTAACTCAATATAAAAAGTTAATAGGAGTTATTGAAAATGACACAAAACATGCAAAATTCTCAATTAAAGGATGTCCAAATTAATTATTAAAGACGGAGGACATAAACTCCAAGTCGATATATAGTTGAAGGACACAAATTGTAATTTACCCATGTTTAAATTTTGGGATGAACCGCGTAAACATAACTTACAATTTATCTACCATTAACGAGATACATAAGTATCAACTTTCACACCCTGAGAGAGGATTATTCAATGAATTTTTATTAAACGACTTGCTGCCTAGCAGCAATAATATATGCAATAAAAGTTTGGTTGAGTGTTATAGTTCATTGTACATGTTCGGGAAGATTTAGAAGTATGTTTAGAAGGCATATGAGTAAGTTGTTTAAACAAATACGAACAATTTGTTTTATGAAAGCTTTATATATTTAAAGTATAGGGTATATTACGCTTTCCGTTATGTGTTTTGACCATACACAATTTTAATCTAACTTTTCTTTATCATACTTTCGCTACTTATGGTGTATGGGGAATGATTAAATGACAGTTAAGATTTATGTTGAAAATTGCGATTAGATACTTTCACTTGTACATATAACTTTTAAGTGTAAAATGTAAGGTGATTAGATAACCACCCACCGTAGTAAAATTTTTCTAGGTAGAAGTCGTTCTAGTTCAAAAAAGAACACCTTCCTATGCTATTATACTTTGGCATTTCAGTATAGTTATCTAAAAACATTCATATCCCATTCTCTAAAAATAAACTTTCTCTACAATATAGAGAAATTAACTAAGAGCACTAACATTAGAGTCTTCAGCTCTATCTATATAAAATTATACCTTTTTTTCTAAATTGTGTTAATTTTTCAAAAACAACTCACATACGATAATTGTTATGAAATAGATAAAATAAATTTAGGCCCTATTCGCAAATCTTCTCACTGCTGCCGTGCTGCGACTAAATCACTGAAAGTCTGAATCACTGCGAAATTCCCTGATCTGATCGAATGATGATCAACGTTTTGTTTCCAGTTTCCCTCGTCCCAATTCCCTGTGCGATATACTATACTGCCTGTGACAGTGCGACATTTTGTTTCCTTTCCCTGATCTAGCAGGCCCTTATTTTTGTTTAGACTAGTCACTTGGGCTTGTGAATTGGGCCATTTTTTTAAAACTTTTAAACAGACCCTTATTTAAAAATTTTTGGGTCTTTTAGCAGACCCTTGTTTATACAAACATCCAGAATTTATATATATATATAGGGTGGGGTTTCTTGAGTGAACACTAATGTATTTGCGAACTGAATGAACAAATCTTGGCTATTGATTTACACATGTGGATGGCTAGGATTTCATCATCAAATCATAAAATACACTAGTGTATTTCATCATCAAATCATGGCTATTGATCTACACACATGTATGGTCAGGATTAGTTCGCTCAGTTCGCAAACTACACTAGTGTTTACTCTTGAACCTATTCCTATATATATAGGGAAAAGATCATGAGAAAACTACATATAAATGAGAAAACTAGAAAACTAACTAAAAAGCCTAAAAAAACTAAAAATATAAAAAATTAAAAAAAAACATGTACTGCACATGTGCATTATATGTGTACTACACATGTGCATTACATGCATAAAATTAGCTTTTTGAGTATAGTTTAGCTTTTAGGGTTAGTTTTTTAGAGGTTTAGGATTAGGATTAGGTTTTTTTGGTGTGTGTGTGTGTGGGGGGGGGGGGGGTTAGGTTTTTTTCGGGTTTATGTTTAGGGTTTAGTTGGGGGGGGGGGGTGTTAGGCTTTTGGTGGGAGGGTGAATTTAGGTTTTTGGGGGGTGGGGGTGGGGGGTTTAGGTTTTTGGGGGGTGTCGGTTGGGGGGTGGGTTAAGTGGTTTAGGCTTTCCGTATTAGTGCACATGTGCAATACAATTTTTTTTTGAATTTTTTTTTCATATATAAAAAATAGCGATTTTTAATAAAAAAATCTAAAAAATTGGTATGTTTTTTAGGCTTTTTAGTTAGTTTTTTGGTTTTCTCATTTAAACTAGTTTTCTCATGATCCATCCCCTACACACACACACACATATATATATATATATATAAATTTAAAAAAAATTCGGGCCCTATATTGATTTGGGCCCTAATCACAGGCACCTCCTGCACCCCCTGATAGACGGCCCTGAATGTGTTGAGGTGTTATTGTTTTCACTATCCTTTTCTCTGTATTATAGATTTGGGGCTCCAATGTGAATGCTCTAAAACACCTCCACATCCCATTTTCTATTCTAGAGAATGAACAATAACCAACTATATTTGTGGTGTCATTATTCATCTATTTATAATTACCGGATGGTGGGTGTGGTGCAATGCAATGAGAGAGATGATGGTGGCTAGTGGGTGCAATGGTGGTGGTCAGGGTTCAGATAGTGAGGGTGGTGCAATGGTAGAGGTGGTGGTGGGTTGGTGTGGGGTGAATGGGGGCAAGTGGGAGAGAGAAACGTGAGAAAGAAAGGAATACCGTTTTTTTTTTTATTAATGTGTACTTATACATACCCATTATTTAAGTTTTTAATTTGTTTTGTTTGTTGTATTAAAAAATTAAATAAATGGGTAAAATGACTAAACTGCCCTTATGTGACTTGATTTAACAAATAAAATTAGTTGAGTTAGGGCCAAGGACGTAATGTGCAAGATTTATAAATGTTCTGAAATTCATAAAACAAGTCTCTATTGTTTGTTTGGTGCTTCTTAATACTTGGATTAACATCCCATACGGAGTCCTAATCGTTGTGTTCAGTTCCCTTCCCTTTACTATTAATCGATGTCTTGTGTATTAGTTTCAATAGGGAAATCGATGTTAAATGACTTACTTAGACATGTGTATGAGTAATGACCACACAAATTGCAGCAATAACTATGAATGTTAGAAAAAATTACACTGAGTCCCTTGTTCCACATCAGTGCCTATTGTATAATATGCGTTCCGGCCATTGCTTTCATCAGTGAACACAATCCTTGGTTGCTGACTATGAAACTTCACCCTATCAGTGATTCTTTTCGCTGCCCTTCGTTTCACGTATCTCCAAAAAGAAGCCCTCGAAGCATCCTTCTTCAAGAAAAGACAGGACAATGGAGAAGAAACTGTTTGATCGATGATGATCTTGCCTTCATCGTCAACATACATACATATTACACTGAAACGTGTCGTTGGTTACACACAACCGCTCCAGAAGCGACAAAATGTTTTCGACCTACTGACCTGTCGATACATACTTGGGCTTGCAAAAACAGTTCAGCCCACATCAAATAATAATAGTAACATTAATTGTGTTTTGACCCATAACCTAATATAAATAAGTTTTCACTTTTCATATGTGTAGCCCAAGTGTGTGAGTATGTGGATTACGGTGTTAGGAGTGGTTAAACACTTTGGAGTGGCAAACCAAAAAACCGACCAATCAGAGCGCGTCATGTCAATCAGTCAAAAGTGTTTAAACTTTGCTGAAAAGTGTTGGCAATGGTTTAAACACTTGTTGAAGTGGTAAACTTTTTTTATTATTTTTTTGTGCACTATTTTATTTAATATTAATAAATGTAGAATAAATACATTAAATTAAAAAACAATAAACTTTCATAAATTAAATTAAAAACATCAAAATTACACTAAATTAAAAAACAATAAAATTACATTAACTTGAAATAAATTAAACTAGTCTTCGTCGGAATCGAGCAAAAAGGTGGGGTAAATCTTGACTTGCGAGATGATCTATGAGATCGTGTTTTAGTCTCCAATGCGTGTCTTCATCCGTTAACTCGCCCAACACCGTATCGTCTAGAGCGGGCTCGACCGGAGGATCCCGAATGTGCACCGGTGCTATCGCCTTTCCTTCATCTTTCAAAATCATGTTGTGTAAAATAATACACGTGTACACGACACTCCTAATTTTTTTAACGGATCTTGCTCGCATTGGTCGACTCAATACACCCCATTTCGCCTTTAAAACACCAAAAGCCCGTTCGACATCTTTTCTTGCCGCCTCATGTTGCCTCTTGAATTTCTTTTGGTCTATTTTGTGAGGGTAAGGGAACGACTTCACAAACACGGACCACGGAGGGTAGATTCCATCCACGAGCAAATAACCACGTTTGTATAAATGGTTGTTAACATAAAATGGACATTTTGGCGCGGTTCCATTTCGTTCCGTTAAAAATAAAGGAGATTGTTGTAGCACATTGATATCGTTTTGAGAACCCGGTGGACCGGCAAAAGCATGCCAAAACCATATGTCTTGAGAAGCAACCGCTTCGAGCATAACAGTCGGGTATCGGTGATATCCTCGCATAAATTGGCCTCGATACTCTGTCGGACAATATCACCAAACGAAATGGGTGCAATCAAGGCTACCGAACATACCTGGAAGGTGATGTTTTTCCTCATGAGCTTGGTATAAAAGTGCCATGTCGTGGCTTGTCGATCTACGTAAGAACTCGGGACCGTATATTTTGCAAACCGTGTCGCAAAAAAATTCTAGGCACTCGCGGGAAGTTCTATCGGCCATATGCAAGTACTCGTCGTTCTCGTCTGGAGTGTTACCAGTTGCGAGTTGTTTAATAGCCGATGTCACCTTTTGCAACGGCGTAAACCCCTTCCTACCTCGCGCATCGGGGGCCTCTTCAAACCACGGGTCGTTCACTACCACTTCGGCCACAATTTTTAGAAACAAACATTTTGACATACGGAACCTATGTCGAAAGATATCTTCGTTGTACTTCGGGTCTTCGACAAAATAATCCGCCATGAGTGTCTCATGCCCCTCCTCACGTTGACGTTCAACATATCTCCTTCGGTTAGACGTGCCCATGTCTTGAAGTTCGGCTTCTTCAATGAGATTTTGAAAAACAAGAATGCTACTATCGGATGAATCGTCGCTACTCATGGGTGGGAACCATAACGGGAGTTCATCCGCCATTTTGTTTTGTAGCTGTTTGGGAAGGATTGGTGGTATTGTTTGGTTTGGTTGGGTATAAATTTGAAGATAGTTTGGTATGTTATTTGTAGTTTAATTTTTAAAAGAAAAAATATTTTTTTTTTTAAATTTAAACGGTAATATTACCGTTGAATCTCGCCCCCAATGTCAATATTCCCCTTCCCCGCGTCGGCTTCCCCTCCCCGCACCACACCCTTTACCGACTCGGCAAAGGGTTGGCGGCGGTGTTTGCTGCTCGGCAAAAATTGTTTTCTGACCACTTTGCCGCTACCACTCCTAACACCCTTATGATCACGAGATTACAATCCAACAAAAACCAAAGAATTATAATATATGACTTTTTGCAAGCCCTTGATTTCTAGGCTTTATATTCCCAACTATTCTTGTACTTTTTTTTCTTTTTGGAAATTATGCAGTGGGCTTGGGATCAAGAGTTGCTTTACACCTGTTTTAACCCAATAGCACATCTCTATCTTGGCAGATACAAAAAATGCTTCAACTTGCATTATGTAGTTATAAAATCAGATTGCAGATTGTGTTTTTTTTTTCTTTTTACTTTTTTTTAAGTTAAGATTGGAGAATGTATATCATTAGTGATAGATCATATCGCATCATATTAAAGCTTACATTTAATGGGTAGCTTGGTCTTTTACAATAGAACATATTGCAATTTGCTTTTTCTAGCATCATCATTTTGTAAGAAAGATGTTAAATTTGAGGTTGCACGTTTTTTTTAACTATTGCAAGTGACATTATTATATATATATATATTGGTTACGAATAACGATTAATAGTAACTTTATTTTTATAATAATATATAGCTTTTGATTACTTTTTCATTTAATATACGAATATTGGATTTTAATAATTCAAACTATTTGTCGTTGGCCGCCAACAGTCCCAACTTAAAAAATAATCAGTAGCAGTCCCAACTATTAACATTTTCGCCTCCAATGGACCCTAACTAACAGAACCCTAACGTCGTTAGTCTCCGGTCGCCGGAAAAACGTTTTTGGCCGGAAAACTCCTTTTTGGCCTGAAAACTAAACCTTTTCGTCTCAAACCTCTTTGTAACCTTATTACGGGCCTTTAGGAACCTTTTTCTAGTAGAAGTCTCAATTGTTGAAGTCGCCGGAAAACTCTTTTTTCACCGGAAAGATTCTTTTAGGCCGGAAAACTCAACTTTTTGGCCGGAAAACTCAACATTTTCATCCCAAACCTCTTTGTAACCTTAGATCAGACCGAGGGCAATCCTTGATTAAGTGGTTTGCATCTCCACATCTGAAACAACGGCCTTCAGCAAGGCGACATGCTCCACCATAACGTTTCCCACAATGAGTACAAGAAGGATATCAGTACGATTCTGATTCGGGTTTTGTTGATTATGTGACTGTGCTCCAACAGGGTCCTCGCTCTGTTGCGTCTGATTTTGTACAGGCCTACGATTCTGATAACGATGTCTTCCACTTCGCGACTTATTGTAGTAATACCTATCAGAACGGTCATCACGGTCTTGGAGTTGCTCATTGCCACCCTGATTATCAGAATTATCCTGGTCGTTCTCCCTAGAGCGTTTGCGATTACCATCTGATTTCTTCTCACGTTGCTTCTTCTCATTATTCAAATTCTTGATAGCATCGACTACTTCAGTAATGTCAGTGAAACGAAGATTCAGAATGAACTTCCTATCTCGATCGCATATAGCCCATTTGAAATTCTCAGTCTGCTGCTGGGGTGTACCTGCTGTCGGGCCTAGAAAATTAACCAAACGACTAAAACGAGCTTTGAAATCCATAATAGGCTCGTCATCCCCTTGCCTGATAGAACCATACTCTCTCAGATACTCACTCCTATTAGCGTCAGTGAAGTACTGCTGATAAAACAAAGTGCGAAATTCAGCCCAAGGAAGTGTTGCTGCATATTGATCTCCTCCACGAGCTTCTTTCAAGGTCTTCCACCACCTATGAGCATCGTTCTCTAGTTTATAACTAGCAAGCCTAACTTCGAATGCATCACCCATGCTCATCACTTTGAACAACTTCTCGATATGAGCAATCCAGTTTTTCGCCTCAACTGGTGTAGCAGCGGTACTAAACGATTTTGGCTTTTCCTTTCTGAAGCGCTCAAGCCAATCAAGGATAGTAACAGGAGCATTATTGTTACCATTGTTGTTTCCCTCGGGTTGTTGTACATTATTGTTATTCTGCTGCAACTAATGTAGAAGGTTGGGAACTAAACCCGCAATAGCTGTATTAACAGCATTAGCAATGAGAGTCTCAATAGGGACGTCGTTGTTGTTCACATTTCTTCGAGGAGGCATCTGAAAAGAAGATACGTGTGAAAAGAGGAAAGTTTCATAGTATGCGGAAGATGACACGGATGGAATCCTAACCGGACGTCTACCCATTAACTCACGTGTTTAATTATTATTGTTTAAGTTTTCTACAAGAAAGAGCATGGGCTCTGATACCATAACTGTAACACCCCAACCCTGAACGGGCTGACATGTCATTATTACAGATATAAAAAACCAAAGAGTTTCCATAAACGATAGAAAACAAGAAACAAAAGTCTCAAATCCACCAGAAAACCTAAGTCTTATATTATTCAATTACTGAAATAAAAAGAAAACGAAAAACTTTAATAACTTGAACTTCATATTCCTCTCACTCATCCCTGTTTCCCCTGATTACCTGTAAACACATAAGACAAACACAAGAAAGAAAATACGGCTGAGCCAAAAAGTTGCCCAGTAACGGAGAAATCAAAAGTAAAGGTAAGGAAAACATGCGGACAGAAACATGAACGGTACTGACGTTAAACAAGTCAAGATTTTGGCATTGAACAGATACTAATATAACTTGAATCCCAAAACCTATACTAAACAAATGACAGATGCTGAACATAATCAGATGCATATAATCATATCACACATATCATAACAGAGACAAGACATACGTGACAACATGTAACAGTAAAACAAGTCACGTAATATAGAAGCACATCATAACAGATACAAGACATACGTGTCAACATATAACAATAAAATAAGTCACGTAATATAGAAGCACCCACGAGCCTAAACAGAGGCATACATGGCTATAGTCCATGCGCCGAGATGGTGCGTGTAGGCGTACACACATTATTCCATCTCAACAGGAGTCAGAAGTCAGAGCTAAGATCGATCTATCCGTCTCTAGGGGCCAAATGCAACACAAGCACAAGCTAGAGACGCCGTGAACTTTAGTTACGCACCGTCACGATGAGTGCCATGCCGTTGACGCCCCAACGACAAGTCTAACATATAATTGCTCGGGTGACATGGTACAAAGTCGTATCCGAAATAAATGTATTTTGACATAAGTTTAGAGGGAACATGCAATAACGAGCACAAGGTATAAGGTCTATTGCATGCTACAATATATTCTAGTCATATAACAATACGAAACAGAAACTACTGACGAAAACATCCGTACTACAAAGTAACGGATTTGAACAAAAAATACTATGATGTCAAGAAAAGGAATCCGTACCAACGAGTAACGGAAAATAAAAGTATACTATGATGAAAAGAAAACAGAATCCGTACCTTAGGGAGCAAGCAAAACCAAATCCACTAATCAAGTCGTCCTCAAAATTTATGCAAACCTAAACCCCACAATTTTTCTAGATCAATTTAATATTTATTTAATTTTGAAAGTTCTTTCTCATATTGTCCCCGGCGATCGCAAACGTACTGGTAATAATTTGTAAAATGTACTAATACATGAAATAAAAGAATTATTATTATGTTCGTTTTTATTTTACTAACTAAAGAATTACTTAGTCAAAGTAAGTATGTATGTACACTTACCATACTCACTCAAGCACTTTACACCATGTGGCTAATATATCACACACATACATACCACCATATATTCATTCCATGCACATAAACACAGTTCCAACACATACACACACACCAATCAACAAAACTCACACACATCACTTTTGCTCACACACAGTACACACATTTAGGCTAGAAGGTATGGCCCGTCCTCAGCCCCGGCGCCGGTGTCAAACCATCCCCCTGTCTTCATCCCGTCACCGTCCTCTCCGTCTGTTTCTCGACGTCCAGGACGGACCAAAACATGTGGGCCCCCTTCTTTCTTCTCGGCGCCGGCTCCGTCACCCCATCCTGCCCCCCGTCTTCATCCCCCGTCACCATACCCAGCAGCCTACTTTCAAACGCACGCATCCCACATACCACTCACAAACATCACGTACATACAATTAAACTCACACAACACATGACGACACTCACACACGACGCCCACATTATGCATACACACATAACCAGCATTCAACACACACTAATACACACAAGATAACACACACACACATATAAACACAAGTCTTACTCTCTTTCAATAACGTGTCGCCGGGAATCCGAGAGCCCAACCCCATACCACGCAAAATTACTAGAACATAAAAACGGAATATACAACTCACCTACCACTTCTGATCGGACAGAAACCGAACCAAACGAAGGAATAGCCGGTTTACGCGTAGTCATGGCGACGACGATTATGACAGGAAGTGGCGGTCGGTCAATCGAACGTGGGGGTGTGGTGGCTGCCAATATCGCCGGAGTTTAATTAGTACAACATCAAAAACAAGGCGAAGAAGATGATTACTTAATACCTGATCGAGATCGGAGAATTACAACGACGGGACCAGTGGCGCCGAACGGAGATAACCGGAGACACACAATAAGCGCTTCGGACGGTCGCGCGGAACGGAACTAAGGTGTGCGGCAGTGGTGGTGCGGCGGTATATCTAGAACAGAGGGTTAGTAAATCGGAAGCGAATGAGAGTTTGTGGCTTAAGAAGGATTCGATAGGGTTTAAAAGAGTAGTAGTCGGTTTGTTTGTTTAAGAAGATGACCATGTAAATTTTGAAATTTGTAGATAATTCTTTCAACAGAATCCTGAGGACGAAATGTGGATGTACGGAAAATTGTATTTGAAATCAACCTCCATATATTGTTTGTTTATTCCTTAGTAAGTTGTGTGTGTGTGTTTTTTTTATTTAAAGTTTTCGAATATTATAGTTGCAATAATGTGAGCTAAATTATATTTCGTATAATGTAATTTATGTTCTGCTTTCATTCCTTAAAAATAGTCTTTCAATTTCATTTTTTTTAAATACTCTTATAAAGGCTAACATACAGTATGCATTACAATTTACATGTCAACATGTCTTTATTTTGGTACACCTTGTTAGGTTTATGGGTTTCGACTTAGACGTGTTTAATCGTTGAGCCCGCGCACAACCCATCTATTTATATAACTTTTCGAATATTACAATTCTACCCCTCTAAAAAAAATTTCATCCTCGAAATTGCTAAGCACGGATACGAATGACGATAAATAGTAACTTTATTTTTATAATAATATATAGTTTTTGATTATTTTTTCATTTAATATACGAATATTGGATTTTAATAATTCAACTATTTGTCGTTGGCTACCAACAGTTCCAACTTCAAAAATAATCACTAGCTGTCCCAACTATTAACATTTTCGCCTCCAATGGACCCTGACTAACAGAACCCTAACGCCATTAGTCTCCGGTCGCCGGAAAAAACGTTTTTGGCCGGAAAACTCCTTTTTGCCCAGAAAACTAAACAATTTCATCACAAACCTCTTTGTAACCTTATTACGGACCTTTAGGAACCTTTTTCTAGTAAAAGCCTCAATTGTTGAAGTCGCCAGAAAACTTCTTTTAGGCCGGAAAACTCAACTTTTTGGCCGGCAAACTCAACATTTTCATCCCAACCCTCTTTGTAACCTTAGATCATACTTTTAGAAACCTTTTTCAGGCCAAAAACGGTGTTAGGGTTCTGTTAGTCAGGGTCCATTGGTGGCCAATATGTCAATAGTTGGGAATGCCAATGATTATTTTTTAAGTTGGAATTGTTGGCGGCAAGTGACGAATAGTTGGGATCATTAAAATCCAATATTCCTTTAATATATTATAATAGTTTATTATTATATTTACTTTAAATAAAATAATTTTAATTTTTTTCCTTTTTAAAACCATATATTTCCTCTACCATTTTTCTAATAATTCTTTTTTTTTTTATTTTAGAGCATATATTAATTTATCAAATAATTTGATGCTTATTTAACAATTTATGTTTATAACTTTTTTCTAAAAACTTAAGTAGTTGTGCTTGAATTTTCCCTTGACATTCCATTATATATATAATGGTTACGAAGGACGATGATGAATAGTAACTTTTTTTTTGTTATAATATATACCTTTTGATTATTTTTTCATTTAATATATTATAATAATTTATTATTATATTTACCTTTAATAAAATAATTTTAATTTTCTTTCTTTTTAAAACCATATAAAACGGTACAATGATAAACTAAACCATTCTAATGGTTTGACTTTCTAAACAATATGCTTTATTTTCAAATCACGCTTGTTTTACATTATCATTTGTTTGGTTTCGCCGCAACGCGCGACGTAAAAAAAACTAGTTTTTTTAACGGCTAATTTCTTTAATCATTTGTCGTCTGTGGGACTTGAACCCAAGACCTCCCTCTTCCCAACCTTGGTGTTTTAAAGACTTTGTCTTTGCCAATGGACACCACCCCATTGCCAATATACTAAAGTCACCATCGCAATGGACAGGTAACTAAATAGTTCAATATTATGCCTTTATTCGTTTGGGTAAAGGCACGAGCCGCAGCCAAGCGCGAGGCCGTTTACTAGTTAATTTTAAAAGAACTATTTACTAAATTAAAATCAAATATAAAGATAAGACTAGCTAAAAGTTTTCATTAATACTAAAAAATATTAAAAAAAACACAGTAAAAAAATCGTTTCATTATCTTAGAGTTACCGGTTCTGTTATTTTTTTGAATTTTTGAACCAACCACGTGCCGGAGTCGCTTATGATACAAAAAATAATTTATTTTGAACACAACTTAGTTTTGTTAAAATTGATATGGGAATTTTGAACAAAAAAAAAGCAAAAAAAACAAAACTTTGTATTTAGTTTTTCTAAAGCTAACGAGCACAAATTACTAGAGAAATATCAAAATAAATGTAAAATGAAATATAATAAAAGAAAAAAAGAAGAATTCTAACTGTTTCGCTTTAACTGGTCCGGCATTCTTGCTAGGCGCCGATCTCCACATCAGCCACCGGCAAGCTATATGGGGAAGCTATAACACATGACCTTACAAACGAGCAAAGTATCCTCCTTGTGAACGAGGAAGAAGAATATGTTGAAGAATGTTAGTGGACAAAAAAGGGTGCGACGATAGCGTAGAAGTGTTCTCTCGTGATCATTAATCGCCTGTTCCAGCTCTTGATTGAGTAGAGTTTTCTGACAAGTGAGTTTCCCATAATTGGTAATACTAACTGTCGGAAAGAAGGAAACAAAATAGTATAGGGGCTAGTGTGTAATATGGTGGTCTATATAAACACAATCTTTGTGTAACCCTATTTGAAACACAATACAATTTTTCAATACAATTCAAACCTAAATCAGAGATTATTCTCTATGCCAAACAACATGGTATCAGAGCAGAGTTTCTGATTCTACAACTTTCTTCAACCCAACCTCAAACCTGAAATCAAAATCAGCCAATCCAATTGAAATCAAACTCCGAAACAATGTCAACAGCCGTCCTCGACACCGGAAACAACATCAACAGCAGCCAATCCAACCTTTGTTGGTAAACCCTAGTCTAGTGTACCGATCGAAAAAGACAAAACCCGTGCAATCCTCTCTAGGGCTTTCCGGCCGGCCGGCGAACGACCGCCTTGAACCACCACTGCTTTGTTTTATTTTAGAAATTTTGTTGTTGATTTAGGGTTTTGTAACCGCCGCTGGTGACTGGAGGAATTAGAGATCTATGAAGTTGTAGACTTTTATCTCTTTGGAAACCCCTGTTGATTGTTTTGAAAAAAAAAAACCCACAAAAATCAAGCTTCTAATCGTGTTTGTTTTGTCAGTATAGATCTTGGAGATAAGGTGGCCCCATTTGGAATTTTACAAACCTTAAACACCACTGTCACTTTTCCTTATAAATACGCCACACCTACTTTTTGATAAATATGCCCGGTTTGATAATGTTGTTGTCCATTGGTAGCGGATTTGTTAGTTGCGGACGACTTTAAATCTTGAACGCGAGTTCAAGTTGCCCAACGTATTTGATAAATACGCCGGTAAGCTAACGCCATTCTTTGGCGTCGTTATTTTGGCGGATTTAAGTTGCCCAGTTGTGTTACCGGCGTAATTAATAAATCTTGAACGCGAGTTCAAGTGTCCAGCATATTTATTAAATACGCTGGTCTGCTGTCTTATCTGTACCGACAGCTTATTAAAAAAAAAATGGAAATCAATCATGAAAAAAACAGTTCTTGGATATTAGATTCTGGTGCCACCGACACCATGACGTTTGAACCATTAGACATATGTTCAATGACCCAACCTCAAAAAACTCAAATCCATACAGCAAACAACGAAACGATGCAAGTGAAAGGAGGAGGAGTAATTGAAATTTCACCAACTATGAAATTATCAAATTGCCTCTATGTTCCGTCATTATCACACAAATTTCTCTCAATTAGTCATATTACCAAAGAATTGAATTGCACGGTACTAATGCACCCTACTTTTTGCATCCTACATGATATCAGGACGGGTGTGATTATTGGACGTGGTACTGAGCGCCACAGATTGTACTACGTGGATGAAGTGGCTCAACAGGGTACTTAGATGTTAGCTAATGGAATTGAAAACCGAGAAGCCTGGCTATGGCATAGATGTTTGGGACACCCATCCCATGGTTATTCGCACCTTTTGTTTCCAAAACTCTTCCCTTCTGTTGGGATTGAACCCTACCAGAGGAACAGATAATGAAAGCCAAAACCGGATCATGACAGTGGATTCACAATAAGCAGCGGTTTACACTAAGTCTTCTCCCTTGAAAGTGATTATAACAGCTGATGATCTTATATCCACTGCTCGGATACAACTACTGTTGTCCTTAACAACTGATGAAGACCTTAAAGACTGCTGAAGTTTAAACAATGTTGCCTTATCAACTGTTGTTTTCTAAGCGCTGATTAAAGACTCAAGCACTGCTCACCCAAGGACTGATCAACCTTGAGGAAAGCACTGATGTAAAGAGAGAGCAGTAGTTTAGTTTGCCATTTGTTTTATGTATAGTCAGTGGTTAGGTTTAGCAGTGTTTGTATAAGGACAGTAGATACAGGTTGTTAGGCTGTTAGACGTCGCTTTCATGGTGACGTCAGCTGAGATGCCTCAGCGGTTTGGTTTGTCTATAAATGGAACAGTACTCTGTACTGTTACATTTGATTCGTTTTGAGTGAGTTCTTCTCCTCAATTCAATCCTTTCATCTTGTGCAATCCAACCTTGGGGTATCAAGCCGAGGGGGAGCTTAGTTTGTAAGCACGCTTCGTAATCTTTTGATTGACTTTGTAATCTTTCAACTAATGCAAATCATGTGTTTATCAAAACTATCTTCTTCCTTGATTGTGTCTACAAAGTTTGTTGTTCATTTCCGCTGCACTTAAACTCTGTTCATTTTCTATTGATTATTCAAATTACACAAACAAACACAATCATGTGAGCCTCAGATCCTAACAATTGGTATCAGAGCCTGGACAGTCAAATTCGATCTAACAATCAATTTGACATAACAGTTCGGCTCAAAATTCATTGATACTAAGGTTGGTTGCATTTTGTTGTAAAACAGAGTAACGCTTAAAGTTGCTATTCAAATACTCTGTATAACAACCAAGATGTCATAAGACACACAAATCTCACACAACAAGTGATATCATGCACAAGATACTCATGGTTTTAGATCTGAAAACATATCTGTTAAACCATGGGATTAGTTTTTATTTTCAAAATTGATTTCAATTGTTGTTATGAAATCTGTGATGTCGTTACATTATATGCTAAAGTATGAACCTCTGTTTAACAAAAGCCTATGTTCATAAAAACATTAGTGTTTTTGCTAACATAAAAAGAGGGAAATGAAAACTTTAGTCATGAGGACTTATGTGTTGAAAACAGGTTGAGATCCTCAAAAGGAACAAATCAACTCTGTTAAAATACATTAAGAAAACAGGATAGTCCGTATCATATGTAATGTGAGATTGGTCAAAAATTTGTACAAATATGGCTAATCTTCTTAAAAGCATTACTGCAAAATGATTCTGGATTAAGTATTCCTTCAATAAAGACCTCCCAGTAAGTAATTCATTACTTATAAATGGGAAGGGTAAAAAGGGAAGAAGAAATTCACAAAAACTCAGAAGTGTGTTTATCTCAAAACTTTTGAAGTCAGAAGAAAAGAGCATAAACATAAAACACTTAAGAGTCAGAGTTTAGGGTAATGATGGTCATTAAGCAACTGTGTGCATTCATCTGTTCACGAAAAGGTTTAAGTAAAAAATGGAATTCCGGTGAATGAACTTCAAAGAGGAATAGACCAATTTTCAAAATCATTACATGGTAACGAGATCTATAACAGGATCTTCAAAACTCAGTGTCCATGTGTCCTCATGTGTGCAATCAACTGACAAGAAAATGGTACCAAACAGTGGTCAAAATGTATTCAAAATCTCCTACCACTGCTGTCTAACCACTGACCATTTTCATAAACTTGAGAATGATATGATTACGTATTTTATTAAAAATATACCAGATCCTTTTGACGCTGTTCTCAGAAAAGCCTTTAACCATTTTTTTTCAAAGGATTTTCTCAAATAACCAGGATATATTATTCATTTTTTTGGAATAATATATTTTGAACTTTTGCTTGTTTTTGTTGGCAAGAGTTTCAAATTTCCTGTCAGGATATGGTACCTTATTTTTTATTGGTATTTTTGTCCTCATAAATGGGTCAAAAGGAAATGGTGCATATGTCAAGGTCATGTCATACTCAGGGTTGTTTTAAACATTAATCAAAGGTTGATTGCTAAACAATGCTTAAACTACTGGGGCACTCATGTTTTAATTTGGATATTAAACAAAAATGAGTTGCCTTAGCAAAAAGTTCTCATCATCCGGGGTACCAAACCACTGTCAGTAATTCGTAAGAATTTCAAAAGGAAATTGACATGTGGCAAAACCTTGAATGAAAATTTCTTTAAAAAGTTGCTGAAAATGAACTTTCAAAACCATTGCCATTATTTTACCCTAACCACTGCTTTGCTCAAACGTCTGTTTACTAAATACTGTCCACTGCTGAAAGTTAGTCACTGATCCTTCATTCTTTTAAGTACTGATGTTCAAAATCAGTGTCTTAACCACTGATATGCTATCCACTGATAGTAAAAATCATTCACCGTTATCACATTATTACCGTTGTAACCACTGATGCTTGTTTCATCAGTGGCTCTTAAAACAACTATCCTCCACTCTTTTTTTTGAATTTTTTTTTAGTGCACATGTGCAATACAATTTTTTTTTGAATTTTTTTTTCATATATAAAAAATAGCGATTTTTAATAAAAAAATCTAAAAAATTGGTATGTTTTTTAGGCTTTTTAGTTAGTTTTTTGGTTTTCTCATTTAAACTAGTTTTCTCATGATCCATCCCCTACACACACACATATATATATATATATATATATATATAAATTTAAAAAAAATTCGGGCCTTATATTGATTTGGGCCCTAATCACAGGCACCTCCTGCACCCCTTGATAGACGGCCCTGAATGTGTTGAGGTGTTATTGTTTTCACTATCCTTTTCTCTGTATTATAGATTTGGGGCTCCAATGTGAATGCTCTAAAACACCTCCACATCCCATTTTCTATTCTAGAGAATGAACAATAACCAACTATATTTGTGGTGTCATTATTCATCTATTTATAATTACCGGATGGTGGGTGTGGTGCAATGCAATGAGAGAGATGATGGTGGCTAGTGGGTGCAATGGTGGTGGTCAGGGTTCAGATAGTGAGGGTGGTGCAATGGTAGAGGTGGTGGTGGGTTGGTGTGGGGTGAATGGGGGCAAGTGGGAGAGAGAAACGTGAGAAAGAAAGGAATACCGTTTTTTTTTTTATTAATGTGTACTTATACATACCCATTATTTAAGTTTTTAATTTGTTTTGTTTGTTGTATTAAAAAATTAAATAAATGGGTAAAATGACTAAACTGCCCTTATGTGACTTGATTTAACAAATAAAATTAGTTGAGTTAGGGCCAAGGACGTAATGTGCAAGATTTATAAATGTTCTGAAATTCATAAAACAAGTCTCTATTGTTTGTTTGGTGCTTCTTAATACTTGGATTAACATCCCATACGGAGTCCTAATCGTTGTGTTCAGTTCCCTTCCCTTTACTATTAATCGATGTCTTGTGTATTAGTTTCAATAGGGAAATCGATGTTAAATGACTTACTTAGACATGTGTATGAGTAATGACCACACAAATTGCAGCAATAACTATGAATGTTAGAAAAAATTACACTGAGTCCCTTGTTCCACATCAGTGCCTATTGTATAATATGCGTTCCGGCCATTGCTTTCATCAGTGAACACAATCCTTGGTTGCTGACTATGAAACTTCACCCTATCAGTGATTCTTTTCGCTGCCCTTCGTTTCACGTATCTCCAAAAAGAAGCCCTCGAAGCATCCTTCTTCAAGAAAAGACAGGACAATGGAGAAGAAACTGTTTGATCGATGATGATCTTGCCTTCATCGTCAACATACATACATATTACACTGAAACGTGTCGTTGGTTACACACAACCGCTCCAGAAGCGACAAAATGTTTTCGACCTACTGACCTGTCGATACATACTTGGGCTTGCAAAAACAGTTCAGCCCACATCAAATAATAATAGTAACATTAATTGTGTTTTGACCCATAACCTAATATAAATAAGTTTTCACTTTTCATATGTGTAGCCCAAGTGTGTGAGTATGTGGATTACGGTGTTAGGAGTGGTTAAACACTTTGGAGTGGCAAACCAAAAAACCGACCAATCAGAGCGCGTCATGTCAATCAGTCAAAAGTGTTTAAACTTTGCTGAAAAGTGTTGGCAATGGTTTAAACACTTGTTGAAGTGGTAAACTTTTTTTATTATTTTTTTGTGCACTATTTTATTTAATATTAATAAATGTAGAATAAATACATTAAATTAAAAAACAATAAACTTTCATAAATTAAATTAAAAACATCAAAATTACACTAAATTAAAAAACAATAAAATTACATTAACTTGAAATAAATTAAACTAGTCTTCGTCGGAATCGAGCAAAAAGGTGGGGTAAATCTTGACTTGCGAGATGATCTATGAGATCGTGTTTTAGTCTCCAATGCGTGTCTTCATCCGTTAACTCGCCCAACACCGTATCGTCTAGAGCGGGCTCGACCGGAGGATCCCGAATGTGCACCGGTGCTATCGCCTTTCCTTCATCTTTCAAAATCATGTTGTGTAAAATAATACACGTGTACACGACACTCCTAATTTTTTTAACGGATCTTGCTCGCATTGGTCGACTCAATACACCCCATTTCGCCTTTAAAACACCAAAAGCCCGTTCGACATCTTTTCTTGCCGCCTCATGTTGCCTCTTGAATTTCTTTTGGTCTATTTTGTGAGGGTAAGGGAACGACTTCACAAACACGGACCACGGAGGGTAGATTCCATCCACGAGCAAATAACCACGTTTGTATAAATGGTTGTTAACATAAAATGGACATTTTGGCGCGGTTCCATTTCGTTCCGTTAAAAATAAAGGAGATTGTTGTAGCACATTGATATCGTTTTGAGAACCCGGTGGACCGGCAAAAGCATGCCAAAACCATATGTCTTGAGAAGCAACCGCTTCGAGCATAACAGTCGGGTATCGGTGATATCCTCGCATAAATTGGCCTCGATACTCTGTCGGACAATATCACCAAACGAAATGGGTGCAATCAAGGCTACCGAACATACCTGGAAGGTGATGTTTTTCCTCATGAGCTTGGTATAAAAGTGCCATGTCGTGGCTTGTCGATCTACGTAAGAACTCGGGACCGTATATTTTGCAAACCGTGTCGCAAAAAAATTCTAGGCACTCGCGGGAAGTTCTATCGGCCATATGCAAGTACTCGTCGTTCTCGTCTGGAGTGTTACCAGTTGCGAGTTGTTTAATAGCCGATGTCACCTTTTGCAACGGCGTAAACCCCTTCCTACCTCGCGCATCGGGGGCCTCTTCAAACCACGGGTCGTTCACTACCACTTCGGCCACAATTTTTAGAAACAAACATTTTGACATACGGAACCTATGTCGAAAGATATCTTCGTTGTACTTCGGGTCTTCGACAAAATAATCCGCCATGAGTGTCTCATGCCCCTCCTCACGTTGACGTTCAACATATCTCCTTCGGTTAGACGTGCCCATGTCTTGAAGTTCGGCTTCTTCAATGAGATTTTGAAAAACAAGAATGCTACTATCGGATGAATCGTCGCTACTCATGGGTGAGAACCATAACGGGAGTTCATCCGCCATTTTGTTTTGTAGCTGTTTGGGAAGGATTGGTGGTATTGTTTGGTTTGGTTGGGTATAAATTTGAAGATAGTTTGGTATGTTATTTGTAGTTTAATTTTTAAAAGAAAAAATATTTTTTTTTTTAAATTTAAACGGTAATATTACCGTTGAATCTCGCCCCCAATGTCAATATTCCCCTTCCCCGCGTCGGCTTCCCCTCCCCGCACCACACCCTTTACCGACTCGGCAAAGGGTTGGCGGCGGTGTTTGCTGCTCGGCAAAAATTGTTTTCTGACCACTTTGCCGCTACCACTCCTAACACCCTTATGATCACGAGATTACAATCCAACAAAAACCAAAGAATTATAATATATGACTTTTTGCAAGCCCTTGATTTCTAGGCTTTATATTCCCAACTATTCTTGTACTTTTTTTTCTTTTTGGAAATTATGCAGTGGGCTTGGGATCAAGAGTTGCTTTACACCTGTTTTAACCCAATAGCACATCTCTATCTTGGCAGATACAAAAAATGCTTCAACTTGCATTATGTAGTTATAAAATCAGATTGCAGATTGTGTTTTTTTTTTCTTTTTACTTTTTTTTAAGTTAAGATTGGAGAATGTATATCATTAGTGATAGATCATATCGCATCATATTAAAGCTTACATTTAATGGGTAGCTTGGTCTTTTACAATAGAACATATTGCAATTTGCTTTTTCTAGCATCATCATTTTGTAAGAAAGATGTTAAATTTGAGGTTGCACGTTTTTTTTAACTATTGCAAGTGACATTATTATATATATATATATTGGTTACGAATAACGATTAATAGTAACTTTATTTTTATAATAATATATAGCTTTTGATTACTTTTTCATTTAATATACGAATATTGGATTTTAATAATTCAAACTATTTGTCGTTGGCCGCCAACAGTCCCAACTTAAAAAATAATCAGTAGCAGTCCCAACTATTAACATTTTCGCCTCCAATGGACCCTAACTAACAGAACCCTAACGCCGTTAGTCTCCGGTCGCCGGAAAAACGTTTTTGGCCGGAAAACTCCTTTTTGGCCTGAAAACTAAACCTTTTCATCTCAAACCTCTTTGTAACCTTATTACGGGCCTTTAGGAACCTTTTTCTAGTAGAAGTCTCAATTGTTGAAGTCGCCGGAAAACTCTTTTTTCACCGGAAAGATTCTTTTAGGCCGGAAAACTCAACTTTTTTGCCGGAAAACTCAACATTTTCATCCCAAACCTCTTTGTAACCTTAGATCAGACCGAGGGCAATCCTTGATTAAGTGGTTTGCATCTCCACATCTGAAACAACGGCCTTCAGCAAGGCGACATGCTCCACCATAACGTTTCCCACAATGAGTACAAGAAGGATATCAGTACGATTCTGATTCGGGTTTTGTTGATTATGTGACTGTGCTCCAACAGGGTCCTCGCTCTGTTGCGTCTGATTTTGTACAGGCCTACGATTCTGATAACGATGTCTTCCACTTCGCGACTTATTGTAGTAATACCTATCAGAACGGTCATCACGGTCTTGGAGTTGCTCATTGCCACCCTGATTATCAGAATTATCCTGGTCGTTCTCCCTAGAGCGTTTGCGATTACCATCTGATTTCTTCTCACGTTGCTTCTTCTCATTATTCAAATTCTTGATAGCATCGACTACTTCAGTAATGTCAGTGAAACGAAGATTCAGAATGAACTTCCTATCTCGATCGCATATAGCCCATTTGAAATTCTCAGTCTGCTGCTGGGGTGTACCTGCTGTCGGGCCTAGAAAATTAACCAAACGACTAAAACGAGCTTTGAAATCCATAATAGGCTCGTCATCCCCTTGCCTGATAGAACCATACTCTCTCAGATACTCACTCCTATTAGCGTCAGTGAAGTACTGCTGATAAAACAAAGTGCGAAATTCAGCCCAAGGAAGTGTTGCTGCATATTGATCTCCTCCACGAGCTTCTTTCAAGGTCTTCCACCACCTATGAGCATCGTTCTCTAGTTTATAACTAGCAAGCCTAACTTCGAATGCATCACCCATGCTCATCACTTTGAACAACTTCTCGATATGAGCAATCCAGTTTTCCGCCTCAACTGGTGTAGCAGCGGTACTAAACGATTTTGGCTTTTCCTTTCTGAAGCGCTCAAGCCAATCAAGGATAGTAACAGGAGCATTATTGTTACCATTGTTGTTTCCCTCGGGTTGTTGTACATTATTGTTATTCTGCTGCAACTAATGTAGAAGGTGTTGGTCCCGAAATCTGAGGATCGATTACGAACCGAATCTCTTGTTTATAGTAAACACGGTTACGCGTGCGGAATCCACGTAACTATGCCAAATCAAACATGTATAGCATAAAAAAAAAACGGATTAATCAATGAAACACAATCTATTGATTAACGGGATGAGAACCGATAACAACTGATACAAACACAGTTCAGACTAAATTTCGGCAGAGTTTTGTTACTATGGTCTGTTTCTCATCTCTGAGTTCAAATGAACACAAAGTGTTGCTTATATAGTCCCTGGGTCACAGATATCGACGAAACACAGAAGTGTTTGATGAATCTGAACATGGGGCAGACATTGGGCCTGGAACAGCCCAATACATGACGAATCAAGGTCTGATTCGTCATGACCTTCAACGAATCAGAAGTCTGATTCGCCATTAAGTGTTACGACGAACAGAAGTCTGATTCGTCGAGGACTGCAACTGTTGTGTTTGTTCCTGTTATCAGACAGCAACAATCAGCAACATAAAAACATAGTAATGACAAAACTACCCTTTAATGCAACATGCATTGTTCATAATTCATTACATACCAAAAGAGACAAATAAGTTGTACACAAGTAGATAGGAGGATATCTGACTTGGTCAACATAACATACAGACTCGATAATTAATAAAAGACCATTACAAAATACATCGTTAAACAAGACTAGTTACAGACACTAAAAATGCATCAACAAACTCCCCCTTGTCTGTTACTCGTCTTTGGTCTTCTAATCTTCCTTCAGTGTTGTTCGGACCACGTACTGCCCGAATGAATACCCCTGTAGTAGCAAAAACACGCTACTCTCTGAAACTTTAACGCTTGGCGTTCGTCTTGGTCTTCATAGAAAATATCATGACGATATAATCTTCCAATATCAGCTTCAGACATGTTGACGATCCACATCGGATCCAACATCCTGTAGTTAGCACGACCATCTCTGAACACGATAACAGCTTCATGAGTATCCGAGTCGTAGCACCACAATGCCATGTCTTCCAGAAAATCCTGCTTCATAGGCATCAATGGGATTTTATCTACTACCCTCGGAGGCTGATATACCAGTTTATATCTGCAAGTGTTGGTTTCCGGATCAAGAGTAAACTTGATCGGTTGATAAACAGGAAATTGTGGCTTGTAGGATTCATCCTTCCAGCCTGACTTCTTGTTTACTTTCACCAGACCCTCAAATAAAGTAGCGCCATCGTATTTTGCACGATTGATAAGTTTAAGCCTTGTCAACGCAGAGACATCATAAAATGGTAAGGAAAGAATGCTCAGTAGTGAATTGAAATACAGAATCCCATATTCACGTTTAATAGCAATGCAGTGAATATCTTGAACAAACATCCAGCATAAGATCCTTCCACTAGGCTTCTTTTCAAATTGCATATAGTCTACTTGAGCTTTTTCAGGTAACGGCTTGGACACTTTGGATAAAAACTGTTTTCTCCATTCAGCAAAAGCATTTGTGTCTTTTTCAGAAGAATTCCGATTCTTCAAGTGCTCATCTATGTCATCAATGTTTTCTTTCATCCAATTTTCATCAAATGATGCAAATTCAGTACCATCTTCTCTGACATATGTTGATTTTGGAGCTTCACTTTCAACCACAATTTCATCAATCTCTTCAATATTCGTTGTATCAGTCTCAGTAGACATTTTGTCTATCTCAGCATCATCTACTTCTCTCATAGATTGTAAAATACTCAATTGCTCCGGAGAAAGATCTTCTATCAACTCCCCTTCTTCAAGCAACTCTCCAGTAAATGGATGAACAACTTGTAGAGCAATATCAGCACTGCTAAATATAGAAGAAGTACCTTCTATCTGTTGTACTTTTCCAGTAGATGTTCCCTGAGATGATTCAACAACGGTAGGTTGAACTGTAACAACTTCAGAAGCAAGTGTGGTTGTTTGTTTCTGTGATGTACCAGAGGTATCAGGATTTCCTTGATCTTCTGTATCATCATCCTTTTTCTTTAACACCTCTTGTTGTTTGCAATGATAGTCCCACAGAATGGCAAGCCTTCTCTCTTTCTCTTCATCAATAGCCTTCAAGCGAGCATTTTCAGCTTTAAGCGCATCAATTTCACCTTGTTGTCGCTCTATAACTGTTTGCTGTTGACCAACCATTGACTTTAACTTGTTAATCTCCACAGATTGTTTAAGTTGGTCATGCTTCGTGAGATTTCCAAAATGAGATTGCCTTTGAAGACGATCAGCAGCCGCTTCAAGTGTAGAAAACAGATAGTTGATCTTTTTATCTTGAGAAAATTCAGCAAATGTCCTATGACGTTCAGCACTGATTTCAGAAGTAGTTGCCCTGATAGCTGAAGCCATAGATCTTATAGGAACTTCCTGAGGACCAACAGATGGAGTAGCAGTAGCTGGTGTAACAACTGGAGCAACTGGAGTTTCCATAGCTGAAGTAACTACAGTAGGAGTTTCTTGCACAGGCTCCTGAGGTTCAGATTGTTCAGGCTCCTGAGCAATAGATGAAGACTCCTGAGGCACAGATTTCCGAGTATAAGTACTCAGATATCTCCTAGCTTTCTTCTTTTGTACTTCAACAGCTTTCTCTGCTCTTCTTTTTGTTCTCCTTTCACCTTCAGGATCTTCTGGAACATACTCTGGATCATCCTCTGTTCTAATCTTTCTATACCTTTTTACTCCACGTATATCAATATACATTTCATAACCAGGTTCAACTATATGATCACTAGAACTCGAATCAGTTCCATCATCACCACTTGCTGATGAACTACTTTCTGATGTACCAGAAACAGCAGCCTTGCTTGATGTTCCAACATCAGTACTAACAGCACCTGCATCACCTGCATCACTATCTCCACCACTTTCATCATCATCACTACCAGATTCATCTGAATCAACTGGGTCAGGACCAAATTTTTCTATCCTTAACCTTTCCAACTCAGGTTCTTCATTGTCTGACTGACTATCTTCATGACGCCATTTGTCATTTGCAGGAGCAACATAATCAGGATTCACTAGAGCTCCAAAAAGCTTCCTTGGAGGAACACTTTCTTTGTATCTCTTGGCCGCCATCGTCTTGATTAGTCGTAAGGAGTTAAAATTCATTGCCTCTATTTTCAACAGATCATTTTCATCTTTTGGAAGGTCTGGATGCTGAACATTCATTATCATTTGCAGAAACCGTGGATACATCCAAAACTTGTTTCCTGTGGTTCTACTACCAGTCCTTGTCATGTTCTCTTTCATGTTGCTAAAAATGTACTTCGAGATGCTAAACGGTTTGTTTAACACCAGAGCAACCATGAACCCAACAAGATCATCTCCCGCCATATCATATCCAGATCGTCTATTGCTGAGACTCTGAATGAGCACATGTAATAAAAACTTGTATCTTAATGGAAGATCACCTTTGTTAATTTGTTTGACGAAAAGATCTCCTGTGCATTTCATCCTTAGTAAACAGCCTCGCGAACACTTGATTGGTATTGAATATGGTGCATTCGTTTGATCTTGTAATTGAAGAACTTGATTCAATATCTCCGGAGTAACAACGACATACAGATCATTAACACGACCTCTGATAATATCCTTTCCATCGATTTGAACGACGTTTGCAGAATCCCAGAACGCTTTAATGAGAGATTTGTAGACAGGTGTCGAGTATGTAACAGCATAATTGATACGTGACTCCCTGATCCACTTCGTCATATCTTTAAATTCAACGAGCTTGTCTTCCGGATCCAAATATGCAACTTGATTATGGCGTTTTTCTGACATAATCTCTTCTTCGGTTTTGTTTTCTTTCTTGATCGCTTTCTTGCGTTTTCCCTTTTCTTGCTGTGCTTTAGGAGCCATCTGTACATGAAAATGTCCAGAATAAGTCACAATATATATAATATAGCATTTAGACATGTATGAATACACTTTCATGTATTCACATATCAGATAACTGATATAAACATGTCTACTGTGAACAAACAGCAACATCAGAAAACTGCTAAGGCATTGACGACGAAACAGAATATCAACGACGAAACAGAACATTGAACGACGAAACAGAGGTTTGACCATTGACTGGTTTGATTCGTCGACTTTTTGATTCGTCGAGTCTATTTCGTTCCATTTTGATTCGTCATGTTTGATTCGTCGTCTGATTCGTCGAATGTGTGATTCGCCGACATTAGGGTTAACTCAGATTCGTCAATTTGGGGGTTTTCTCAGTTTCGCCGTATTGGGTTTAAAACAACATCAGATATAAACATTTACACATTCAATCAACATCATTTATACCCAACCCATTTATAAACACCTATAAATGACTTTCCGGACAAAAACCTTTGAATAAACAGATAATACCATTTTCAAAAACAAACCCCTGTTTTTGTGATAAAAACCCATTAACAAAACAAAGCAAATCAAACACAGATAACCTAAATCTATCAGATTATAATGAAAACACAACAACATGCAACAACAACACATATTTAATCAAAGAAAAACAATGATTTCAAAAGGGTTTTTGAGGGTTTTCTGATGAAAAACCCGACGGTTCAAAGTGTTCGGAATGTAAATCAGAACATGTTTCTACCTTTGAAGTTTGTAAAATTTTGACTAAAAACTGATGTTTTGAGCGATTTGGAAGAGAAACCGTAGGTTTGGTGTTTTTGTTGTGTGATGAAGAAGATAACTGATGTTTTGAAAAAATGAACAAGTGGGACCTATATATATACTGCCTTGTCTCGACGAATCAGAGGATTCGACGAAACAGAAATGGGCCCGGCGAATCAGAAACTTGGGCTTGAACTTGGGCCTAAACTTTAGCCCATGACGAAACAGAATTGGGCTCCTGTGATTCGTCATCTGTTATGACGAATCAGATTTGATTCGCCAACTAAGGTCTGATTCGTCGACTATGTTGATTCGTCAACACTTGTGATTCGTGACAGGTCTGTTTCACCAACAGATTTTTCAAAACAGTAACACAGGCTGGAAATATTTTGCAGTCAAAACAGATTATGAACACAATTCCATTCAGCTTGAATTTTCAAATGCAAGAACGTTTTTATGAAGAAGGTTTCAGGCTTCCGGTATAAAACACCAAGCAACAACTTCAGCTTAATCAAAAACGAACTTTACACAAATATACTAAAAACAAATTTAAAGCATGGTAAACTAAAAGAAAATGCGGAAAACTGTTAAAAACAGTAAACAACTGTACAAGTGCAATCTTTTTGCGAATCTCAAGGACAAGGAATCATACCAGCTTACGGTCTTAGTCAACATGATTTTGATTCTGTTTAAAGCTCTGGATAAGTATACTACCTCGATTATCGGTATTGTGGTCCACATAAGCTCAAACTGATCAGACATAATCATAATTTAAGAGATACGATTAACGGTAAGGATTATACTTACAAGTCGATGTAAATCCACTCACAACACATTCCCGTATCAAGGTATGCACGAGAATTCATCTTACCGGTGAGTATACCGTTTATCATCTGTTTGACCGTATAAAAATGTGAGAGACTCACTTATTTTGATTGAAAACAAGTCCTATGTGATAAAATCACTTATTGATGAGGAACTTGATTTTCAGATGCATGAGGGCACAGGAGCAAGTCCGTGAACAGGTCAGTACTTCCGTACAGCAGAGAGACGAACTTGACTCCCGCAAAGAATCTGTGATAATTTATCACTTATTTTGTGTGGACATGTGATTGTTGATCACTTATTGAGGTCGAATGCAATATGTACACGTATGTATAGTATCATGGAAGATCTTAGACTTCGTCTCCGTTATTTTTACGGTTTGATACAACCATGATACCCAGATGATAAGCACCATAAAGACCGAATATTTCAGATCTCGGCAATCTCTCAAACGAGATTTCGGTACTAAGACCATATGCCAATGAATGGTTCCCACCTGACTTGAAGTCTGTTAGGTTTGTATCATCCTGCACATTTTAGTCTGATTGTGAGCCTACCGATACATCGTTAGTAGAGATACTTATCATTTTTCTTTTTATTTTGCATTTTGAGCACATTGACCGACCACACCAGTGAATTTCATCATTTTCCTTTATCCAAGAAACTCATTTTTGGTTTTTCTATTGTTTTTGAATTTTTGAATTTTTCAAACGAAACGACAGAAAGTAAAGACATCTTTTTGGATTTTGAACTTTTTCAATGTTTTTGTATTTTCTTGAAATATCTCCCCCTAAAATTCGCAAAGTTTACGAAAACTAAAATCTTTTTGAATTTTCAAAGTTTATAAAGAAAATATTTACAAAAATGATCAGCCAAAGAAGTTTACTCGGGTATCACCTTAATGCCATTGACCAAAAGTAGATAATCAAAACGTGATTTATCAAAAGCTTTTGTGAACAGGTCGGCACGTTGGTGATCAGTGGGGACATGAACGACATCGATTAACCTCTTATCAAAACAGTCACGGATAAAGTGATATTTAATGTCGATGTGTTTAGTCTTAGAATGTTGCACCGGATTTCTAGTGATTTGCAAGGCAGCATTATTATCAACAAAAATACAAGTAGATAGGAATTCTAAACCGTAGTCGCGCATTTGTTGTTGTATCCAAAGAACTTGGGAGCAACAACTCGAGGCAGCAATATATTCTGCTTCACATGTTGATGTAGCAACACACGTTTGCTTCTTGCACTGCCACGTGACGAGTCGATTTCCTAGGAACTGACATCCTGCTGTTGTCGATTTGCCATCGATTTTGCAACCACCGAAATCAGAATCACTGTATGCAATTAATTCAAAACTATCATCCCTAGGGTACCAAAGACCGAGGTCTGGGCATCCCTTCAAATAGCGTAGAATTCTTTTGACAGCTGACAGATGAGAGGCCTTCGGGTTTGCTTGATATCTTGCTAGTAAGCATGTTGGGTACATGATATCAGGCCTCGAAGCGGTAAGATACATGAGAGATCCAATTATGGCACGATAGTACGAGGAGTTGATGCTTTCTCCCTTCAAATCCGGAGTAATCCCGTGATTCTGCGGAAGTGGGGTACCAATGGGCGTTGCATCTGACATTTGGAATCGGCTCAAAATGTCACCAACATATTTAGTCTGATGGATGAATATCCCAGACTCTGTTTGTTGAACTTGAAGGCCCAAAAAGAAATTCATTTCTCCCATAGCGCTCATTTCGAACTTTTCTTGCATAACACGTTCGAATTGCCTGCACAAAGAGTCATTAGTAGACCCAAATATTATATCATCAACATATACCTGCACCAGCAGAAGATCTTCATCTTGTTCTTTGATAAAGAGTGTGCAATCAATAAGACCTCGTCTAAATCCATTCTCCAGAAGATAGTTTGATAAGGTTGCGTACCAAGCCCTAGGTGCTTGATGTAGACCATAAAGAGCTTTGTTGAGCAACCAAACCCGATCTGGGTGAATAGGATCTTCAAAACCTGGAGGTTGTTCGACATGCACCTCTTCTTGAACAATACCATGAAGAAAAGCACTTTTAACGTCCATCTGGTAAACTTTGAATCCTTTGAAAGAAGCATAAGCTAAGAAGATTCGAATAGCTTCCAGACGTGCAACAGGTGCATAAACTTCATTGTAGTCAATGCCTTCAATCTGACGAAAGCCCTGAACAACCAGTCTCGCTTTGTTGCGAATAACAACTCCACGATCATCTTTCTTGCATTTATAAACCCATCGTGTTCCAATTTTCTTGTAATTCTCCGGTTTTTCAACAAGCTTCCAAACACCAAGCTTTTGAAATTGCTGCAGTTCGTCCTGCATGGCTTCAACCCATGAATTATCTTTTAAAGCTTCCTTATAAGATTTTGGTTCTTCTTGTGAAACGTAACACGCGAAAGACCAATCATTTTGTAGACCAGATTCTCTAATAGCTGAATACAAACCAGCACTCGGGTTGTTTCTCAGCTGATTACGTGTCTGCACACCTTGTTGGACATCTCCTATGATATTCTGCTGTGGATGGGTATCGTGTATCCTCATTTCAGGATTTTCAGGAACACGAACATTAACACCCAAATTGTTAATATTAAGATCAACAACCAACTCTACACCTGGAATATGCGTAGAAGTGGATGCATTTCCTTCAGCAGTATCATCGACTTGCACATGAGGAGTATCAACAGAAATACCCTGAACAGGAATAACTGGAGATTTAGTACCTTCAGTCGCATCAAGATTTTCTTCATCTTCTTCTGATGACTCATTGTATTCAGTAGCATTCTCAACTTCCTCATTTTGAACCGTGTTGTTAGACGAATTAGAACTTTGTGAGTTAACAACAACAGGTCTAACTAATGACGACTTAGCAGCATTGTCACTATCAAATATCATTCTAGCAGCTGCAGAATCTTCATCAAAAGTTGGCAGGTCAAAGGAATTGAATAGCCCATCATAATCGAACATCCAAGGATCACCTGGAGCTTTAACAGGATCTGTATATCTCTGAACCCGTACTTCACTCCATAATTCAATCTTTTTGGTAGTCAGATTCCAAACACGAAAATTTGGTGTAGCATATCCAAGGAAGAAACCCTCGATAGCTTTCGCTCCAAACTTTCCATCCGGATCAATCATAGTGCATGGACCACCAAAAGGTTCTAGAATTGAAAGATCTGGTTTCCTTTTCTGTAGAAGTTCGAAACAAGTCTTGCCATGTCTCTTAACCGTAAGAACTCGGTTTAATGTGTAGCAAGCAGTCGACACAGCCTCTGCCCAGAACTGAACAGGAAACGCCGACTCTACCAACATAGTTCTTGCAGTTTCAATTATCGTCCGATTCTTCCTCTCCGCGACACCATTTTGTTGTGGAGTGTAAGGAGAACTGTATTCATGAAGAATGCCTTTAGAAGTACAGAACTCGTCCATAATCCGGTTTTTGAATTCAGTTCCATTGTCGCTTCTGATCCTCTTAACTTTCAACGAGTAGAGATTTTCCAACATTGTAAGAAGATCCTTGAGGATTTGAGGAGTATCACTCTTGTGTGCCATAAAAGCTACCCAAGAAAATCTAGAGTAGTCATCAGTAACTACTAAACAATACACATCTCCGAACGTTGTTTTGTGTTTCATAGGTCCAAAGAGGTCCATATGAAGACGTTCGAGAGGCATGCTAACAGTGTTGATTTTCTTTAAAGGGTGAGACTTCTTTGTTTGTTTCCCTTTCTGGCACGAAACACAGATATCTTGTAGATGAAAACTTCTCACGGGTACGCCATTCACAAGATTGTTTTTCACCAAATGGTTCATTTTTCTCAAGTGAATGTGTCCCATTCTTCTGTGCCAAGATATAGACTCCTTCTCCGTGGCTTTCGAGACAAAACATGTGACTTGTGCAGAAGTCGTAATCGCTTGACTCATATCAAGAACATAAAGATCATTGATTCTTGGAGCCGACAAGAGAATCCATTCATCAGGAATTTTGAAACCAGGTTTAAGCACATAACAACCGGCATCATCAAAATGCACGGTGAACTTTTTATCGCAGATTTGCGACACACTGAGAAGATTATGATCAATTTGACGTACATAATTGATCTTATCGAAACACACCACACCATTGGAAATCATTCCCTCTCCAGTGATGTAACCGCCTTTGTCTCCAGCGAAAGCAACATAGCCTCCTTTAATGTTTCTCACATCATATAGAAGTCGTAAGTCGCCCGTCATGTGCCTAGATGCCCCACTATCAACAATCCAATGACTATTAATAGTTCCTCCTGGAACATCCTGCACATATCATCCAATGATTAGTTAAGGATGGGGACCCAAGCCAATGTGGTCTTGGGTCGTCCCTGAGCATCACGAATAGTGATCTCGATTTGTTGATGGTTTTCCAAACAAACAGCTCCCCCTGAACCTTCACTCTTCCTAGGTTTCCAAGTTTGTTTTTGTTTACCAGATTGAGTTTTGTAAACAAATTTTGAAATTTCTGATTTTACAGGTGAACTTGGTTCCCTTGGAACAGAATTGACCTTAGGTTTTAAAGCCTTTTCTATTTTCTTCACATTTTGATGTCGTTGTTTCGATTCCTGTTCTTTAATAGTTCTTTTATCATGTTTAGGTGAAACAGGACGACATTTAGAGTGAATCGATTCAGTTGATGCTCTTTCAACAAATTTCGCTTTCGGAGTGTTAGCACAATCTTTGATGATGTGCCCAAACTCCCCACATTTAAAACACGTTCTCCTTTCAACAAACTTAGGAGAACTGGATCGACGATCAGATGTCGAATTTGTATAACCCGAGGTACTAGCTTTTTCATCACACCCGTTTGAATGTTGAGTGTAATTGTTTTGACTATCACGTTTTAAAATTTTGACTTGTACAAAATCAGTGTTTGACTTGTTAGCAAAAGTCTCAATTTTATCTGTACCCCTCGATTCCACAAATTTGACATTGCTGTTTTTCTTCTGATAACGAGCCCCTTTTGTTTCACATTTTGATTTAGAAACATTTGACAATTTAGCTCGTTGATCTGATTGTTTACCCTTAGAAGCAATAGGTTGTTGCTTTGAAGGAGATTTCTGATTTCCAAATTTCTTTTTAATTTCAGTCTTAGGAATTGGATTACATTGAGTCAACTTAACTCCCGGAATCGACTTTCCCACAAACTTACTTGTGTTATTTTCAAAAACATTATCAATCAATGATGGATTGACATTTTTAATTGGAAAATCATTATCTGAATAGATTTTAGAGTCACCAACCAAAGTGTACAACACAATATTACTTTTAACAGTAGACACAGGATTTATCACTTGTTGAACAACAGGTTGAACAGCAGGGGTAGGAGGATCACACAGAATATGATTCTCAATTGGAACTTCTACCCCTTTAAGTTTGTCAAGTGATTTATCCTGTTTACTCACATCTGATTCAGATTCATCATCCGACGACTCATAGTCCTCAATGGTTGGAGGACCTTGTTTCGTAGATGTTGACCCTTTTTGCTCAGAATTTGTACTTGGAGAATTGTCCGATTTGAACCCTAGGCCAGTAGTTACTTCCTCATAATCAAGAGGCACACTGGATTCAAACCGTGGCATTTCTTCTTCATCAGGCATATAAGTATAATCATGTCTCAAAGGGGGCGGACACTTTTTATACCCAACACCTCTCTTGTTTCCCTTTAGTTGTTGAACATCAATAATGTGATCGAGCA
The DNA here is from genome assembly GCA_030545235.1 of Helianthus tuberosus. Taxonomy (NCBI): domain Eukaryota; kingdom Viridiplantae; phylum Streptophyta; class Magnoliopsida; order Asterales; family Asteraceae; genus Helianthus; species Helianthus tuberosus. The sequence continues at coordinate 3,227,759 of JARYGA010046105.1, forward strand.
CAAATCGGGAGTTAGAGTAACTCTCCAATTTTTGCTTGATTGCATCATGCTCACATTTGGCAATGGCTAGTTCCTTTTTAGTTTCCTCAACAATGTTAATGTATTCATTTATACTAACTTGTTTATGATAAACAGTTTTTGTCACTTCGGAAACATTTTTCTTTTGAATTTCAATCATAGATTTAAATTCTTTTTCGTTTCGAACCAAAGCCATATTCGCTTCTTTGCATTTAGCCATTTCAACAACTAAACTCTGATTGTGAATATGAATCGTATCACATTCAAGTTTTATTCTATCAAATTCACTTTTCATATACTCACAATCTCTACAGTTGATAAGAATTTCAGATTTTACCTGACTTGTAGAAGCTGAGACATTTGCCATAAAGGCAGTCTGATAAGAGAAAGATCCGTCTTCAGAAAAGAACTTCTCTATTTCTTTAGATACTACCTCAGCCTTCTTGATCAGAACTGATTTCTGACATTTCAAATCTTCTGCTTCATTCAATAAGTCATCAAGATTAGAACTTGCTTCTTTGTTCACATCAGATTCAGAACTCGAAGTAGAACTTTCTTCATCAGAACTCCCGGAATTACCAGAACTATCGTCACTATCAGAAAATTCTTCCTTATGAACGTGCTTGATGTGATTGATTATTTTAGCATAACACGCCGTTCCTCCTTTACCTTGATCACTTTCCCCAAGTTGTAAAGACCAATTAAACCCTTCATCAGCTTGTACGGTTAATGCACGACTTTCATTTGATGGTCCAGATGATCCAGACTGATTCTGGTGGGTGGGATTGTTTACAGCCACTATCCCTTTTCCACGATTGTCTTGACTTGCATTTGAAGTACTTGTCTGATTACGGAATGGGTTCTGATTGCCTTGTCTGCTTGGTCGAGTGCACTCACGTTTGAAGTGACCCTTTTCCCCACAATTAAAGCATGTAACTGCTTCTTTATCAAAACCGTACTTTGTATCTTGTTTGCTTTCCAAAGAACTTCTTCCTGTTCGAACCATAAAGTCCTTCGCCCTCGAATGCCCACTTTATATCCATCAACTCCATTTCATCACGGTTGATTTGTAGATAGTCTTCGTTGGTTAAATTGATGTTTCCAATTTGACCTGCGACCAAACCGCAGTAAGCACTGACCATGGTATTAATAAGTTCCATATGTTCCTTTGCTACTTCAATGCTAACATTTGAGAGGTTTGATGTATCAACTTTGACTGTGTTAGGGTTTGGAGTTGGAGGATTGTTGGTATAATGAGCTTGCTGTTGTTGTTGTGGTTGGACTTGTTGTTGTGGTAGGACTTGTTGTTGTGGTAGGGATGGATTAAAACCTCCTCCTAAATATGCTTGAGGTGGAGTAGTATTTACTGGAGGTATAAAAGGAATAAAACCTCCTCCAGAATAAGTCTGAGTTTGTTGAGGAAACGGAGAAGAGTTTGTATCTGATACAAACGCCGTTTGTAACTTTGGTTGCCTCAGACTAGCTGACGGGTCAAAACCTCCACCATTATACATTTCAATGTTCTGAGGAGCAGCAATGCGTTTTGCTTTTCGGATTTCTTCATCATTTTTATGTTCCAGCTTCTGTACAAATTCATAGATAGTTATGGTGTCAGCATCTAGAATACCTGTATGTTTTAGAAGCTCAATGTATGGACTCCACTTTGGTGGTAGAGAATCAGCAAATCGTGCACAAACTTCCTTTTGAGTTGCATTAACAGCATAGGCATACATCTCACTAATCAAATGATAAAACCGTGTGGTCATTTCATTTAGAGTTTCGTTTTCCAAGAACTGGAATGATTCGAACTCTTTCTTTAATAAATCATGCCGTGTCTTTCTGGAAGCTGCGTTTCCTTCTCCTCTTGTCACCAAACAATCCCATAGGGCTTTCGTGTCCGTACAATAAGAAAACTGATGATAGATATCTTTATGAAGTGCTTGAGTAAGAACAGCAAATGACTTTTTCTCAAATTCATATGCTTTCTTGTCATTTTCCTGCATGTTAGTATAACCTTCGGCCGTTGAAGCTGCTACTTCAAGAGCATCATTGCGTTGAGTAATGAAACACCTCCAAATATCCGTGCTTTGACCTTGAACATATGTAATGAATTGACCTTTCCATGATGGAAACTCGTTCATATGATTCAACTTTGGCGGGCGATTGTTGCTACCCGTTTCGCTCTCACTGATCAAAAGATTTTGAATGTTTTGGTTCTGATTGGATGCCAAAGCCCATTGTCCGGCACTTATAGATGGTTGACCATAAACACTCTTCACCCACGCTGCAGCGGACGACGGATCTTCACGTGGTCTAGAATCCATACTCCAATCCCATGGACTAGTACAACTCATATTTGATGTATGTATGATAGTACCTGCACAAATTCTTGAAAACAAACAGTAAGCAAGCTGATATAAGTCTTCTGTTTAAAACAGATCTGTTTTCGACGAAACAGAGTTCACGAAACAGGTTTGTTTCGTCTGAGTGAATGACGACGAAACAGACTTGTGATAATTGTGATTCGTGGCGAAACAGAATTTGTTTCGTCAAAGATGTTGTGGCGAAACAGACGTTTGATTCGTCAAAGGGGTTGCGACGAAACAGATGTGATTCGTCGGCTGTGTGTTTCGTCAAAACTGGGTATCAGACAGCTGGTTTAGATATTTAAAATATCTTACTGTTCAGTCAAAGGAAAGTCTCAGACAATAAGATATTTAAACCTGACACAAGTATGTTTGTTACTTTCTTATTTTCAACGAAACAGGCTGTGACCAATAATCAACTTTTACACAAAAGTCAAGATATTGTTTTATAAGTTACAACACTTTGTTTTAATCAATTATCAGATCAAATTCTCAGCTTATAACAAGAACACTTATGAATATATGAAGAACACACTCAAGAACATGAGTTTTCCGGTCAGTTGATAAATTTCCGAAACACGAAAATACACTAGATTTTCACTAAAAACCCGGTTTAAAGCATGAACAAACAATCCAACTAGGTTTTTGATAAAAATCCTTATCAAACAACAATAAAACAACAGATTTTATGAATATTTTCCCAGAAATTATGATTTTTCAAGAACAAAGATTCAGAAAAACACACACAAAAACCTTGATAAAAACCGAACAAGTTTGATTTTAAACAAGGATAAGAGCCAATGCTCTGATACCACTTGTTGGTCCCGAAATCTGAGGATCGATTACGAACCGAATCTCTTGTTTATAGTAAACACGGTTACGCGTGCGGAATCCACGTAACTATGCCAAATCAAACATGTATAGCATAAAAAACAACGGATTAATCAATGAAACACAATCTATTGATTAACGGGATGAGAACCGATAACAACTGATACAAACACAGTTCAGACTAAATTTCGGCAGAGTTTTGTTACTATGGTCTGTTTCTCATCTCTGAGTTCAAATGAACACAAAGTGTTGCTTATATAGTCCCTGGGTCACAGATATCGACGAAACACAGAAGTGTTTGACGAATCTGAACATGGGCCAGACATTGGGCCTGGAACAGCCCAATACATGACGAATCAAGGTCTGATTCGTCATGACCTTCAACGAATCAGAAGTCTGATTCGCCATTAAGTGTTACGACGAAACAGAAGTCTGATTCGTCGAGGACTGCAACTGTTGTGTTTGTTCCTGTTATCAGACAGCAACAATCAGCAACATAAAAACATAGTAATGACAAAACTACCCTTTAATGCAACATGCATTGTTCATAATTCATTACATACCAAAAGAGACAAATAAGTTGTACACAAGTAGATAGGAGGATATCTGACTTGGTCAACATAACATACAGACTCGATAATTAATAAAAGACCATTACAAAATACATCGTTAAACAAGACTAGTTACAGACACTAAAAATGCATCAACAGAAGGTTGGGAACTAAACCCGCAATAGCTGTATTAACAGCATTAGCAATGAGAGTCTCAATAGGGACGTCGTTGTTGTTCACATTTCTTCGAGGAGGCATCTGAAAAGAAGATACGTGTGAAAAGAGGAAAGTTTCATAGTATGCGGAAGATGACACGGATGGAATCCTAACCCGACGTCTACCCATTAACTCACGTGTTTAATTATTATTGTTTAAGTTTTCTACAAGAAAGAGCATGGGCTCTGATACCATAACTGTAACACCCCAACCCTGAACGGGCTGACATGTCATTATTACAGATATAAAAAACCAAAGAGTTTCCATAAACGATAGAAAACAAGAAACAAAAGTCTCAAATCCACCAGAAAACCTAAGTCTTATATTATTCAATTACTGAAATAAAAAGAAAACGAAAAACTTTAATAACTTGAACTTCATATTCCTCTCACTCATCCCTGTTTCCCCTGATTACCTGTAAACACATAAGACAAACACAAGAAAGAAAATACGGCTGAGCCAAAAAGTTGCCCAGTAACGGAGAAATCAAAAGTAAAGGTAAGGAAAACATGCGGACAGAAACATGAACGGTACTGACGTTAAACAAGTCAAGATTTTGGCATTGAACAGATACTAATATAACTTGAATCCCAAAACCTATACTAAACAAATGACAGATGCTGAACATAATCAGATGCATATAATCATATCACACATATCATAACAGAGACAAGACATACGTGACAACATGTAACAGTAAAACAAGTCACGTAATATAGAAGCACATCATAACAGATACAAGACATACGTGTCAACATATAACAATAAAATAAGTCACGTAATATAGAAGCACCCACGAGCCTAAACAGAGGCATACATGGCTATAGTCCATGCGCCGAGATGGTGCGTGTAGGCGTACACACATTATTCCATCTCAACAGGAGTCAGAAGTCAGAGCTAAGATCGATCTATCCGTCTCTAGGGGCCAAATGCAACACAAGCACAAGCTAGAGACGCCGTGAACTTTAGTTACGCACCGTCACGATGAGTGCCATGCCGTTGACGCCCCAACGACAAGTCTAACATATAATTGCTCGGGTGACATGGTACAAAGTCGTATCCGAAATAAATGTATTTTGACATAAGTTTAGAGGGAACATGCAATAACGAGCACAAGGTATAAGGTCTATTGCATGCTACAATATATTCTAGTCATATAACAATACGAAACAGAAACTACTGACGAAAACATCCGTACTACAAAGTAACGGATTTGAACAAAAAATACTATGATGTCAAGAAAAGGAATCTGTACCAACGAGTAACGGAAAATAAAAGTATACTATGATGAAAAGAAAACAGAATCCGTACCTTAGGGAGCAAGCAAAACCAAATCCACTAATCGAGTCGTCCTCAAAATTTATGCAAACCTAAACCCCACAATTTTTCTAGATCAATTTAATATTTATTTAATTTTGAAAGTTCTTTCTCATATTGTCCCCGGCGATCGCAAACGTACTGGTAATAATTTGTAAAATGTACTAATACATGAAATAAAAGAATTATTATTATGTTCGTTTTTATTTTACTAACTAAAGAATTACTTAGTCAAAGTAAGTATGTATGTACACTTACCATACTCACTCAAGCACTTTACACCATGTGGCTAATATATCACACACATACATACCACCATATATTCATTCCATGCACATAAACACAGTTCCAACACATACACACACACCAATCAACAAAACTCACACACATCACTTTTGCTCACACACAGTACACACATTTAGGCTAGAAGGTATGGCCCGTCCTCAGCCCCGGCGCCGGTGTCAAACCATCCCCCTGTCTTCATCCCGTCACCGTCCTCTCCGTCTGTTTCTCGACGTCCAGGACGGACCAAAACATGTGGGCCCCCTTCTTTCTTCTCGGCGCCGGCTCCGTCACCCCATCCCGCCCCCCGTCTTCATCCCCCGTCACCATACCCAGCAGCCTACTTTCAAACGCACGCATCCCACATACCACTCACAAACATCACGTACATACAATTAAACTCACACAACACATGACGACACTCACACACGACGCCCACATTATGCATACACACATAACCAGCATTCAACACACACTAATACACACAAGATAACACACACACACATATAAACACAAGTCTTACTCTCTTTCAATAACGTGTCGCCGGGAATCCGAGAGCCCAACCCCATACCACGCAAAATTACTAGAACATAAAAACGGAATATACAACTCACCTACCACTTCTGATCGGACAGAAACCGAACCAAACGAAGGAATAGCCGGTTTACGCGTAGTCATGGCGACGACGATTATGACAGGAAGTGGCGGTCGGTCAATCGAACGTGGGGGTGTGGTGGCTGCCAATATCGCCGGAGTTTAATTAGTACAACATCAAAAACAAGGCGAAGAAGATGATTACTTAATACCTGATCGAGATCGGAGAATTACAACGACGGGACCAGTGGCGCCGAACGGAGATAACCGGAGACACACAATAAGCGCTTCGGACGGTCGCGCGGAACGGAACTAAGGTGTGCGGCAGTGGTGGTGCGGCGGTATATCTAGAACAGAGGGTTAGTAAATCGGAAGCGAATGAGAGTTTGTGGCTTAAGAAGGATTCGATAGGGTTTAAAAGAGTAGTAGTCGGTTTGTTTGTTTAAGAAGATGACCATGTAAATTTTGAAATTTGTAGATAATTCTTTCAACAGAATCCTGAGGACGAAATGTGGATGTACGGAAAACTGTATTTGAAATCAACCTCCATATATTGTTTGTTTATTCCTTAGTAAGTTGTGTGTGTGTTTTTTTTTATTTAAAGTTTTCGAATATTATAGTTGCAATAATGTGAGCTAAATTATATTTCGTATAATGTAATTTATGTTCTGCTTTCATTCCTTAAAAATAGTCTTTCAATTTCATTTTTTTTAAATACTCTTATAAAGGCTAACATACAGTATGCATTACAATTTACATGTCAACATGTCTTTATTTTGGTACACCTTGTTAGGTTTATGGGTTTCGACTTAGACGTGTTTAATCGTTGAGCCCGCGCACAACCCATCTATTTATATAACTTTTCGAATATTACAATTCTACCCCTCTAAAAAAAATTTCATCCTCGAAATTGCTAAGCACGGATACGAATGACGATAAATAGTAACTTTATTTTTATAATAATATATAGTTTTTGATTATTTTTTCATTTAATATACGAATATTGGATTTTAATAATTCAACTATTTGTCGTTGGCTACCAACAGTTCCAACTTCAAAAATAATCACTAGCTGTCCCAACTATTAACATTTTCGCCTCCAATGGACCCTGACTAACAGAACCCTAACGCCATTAGTCTCCGGTCGCCGGAAAAAACGTTTTTGGCCGGAAAACTCCTTTTTGCCCAGAAAACTAAACAATTTCATCACAAACCTCTTTGTAACCTTATTACGGACCTTTAGGAACCTTTTTCTAGTAAAAGCCTCAATTGTTGAAGTCGCCAGAAAACTTCTTTTAGGCCGGAAAACTCAACTTTTTGGCCGGCAAACTCAACATTTTCATCCCAACCCTCTTTGTAACCTTAGATCATACTTTTAGAAACCTTTTTCAGGCCAAAAACGGTGTTAGGGTTCTGTTAGTCAGGGTCCATTGGTGGCCAATATGTCAATAGTTGGGAATGCCAATGATTATTTTTTAAGTTGGAATTGTTGGCGGCAAGTGACGAATAGTTGGGATCATTAAAATCCAATATTCCTTTAATATATTATAATAGTTTATTATTATATTTACTTTAAATAAAATAATTTTAATTTTTTTCCTTTTTAAAACCATATATTTCCTCTACCATTTTTCTAATAATTCTTTTTTTTTATTTTAGAGCATATATTAATTTATCAAATAATTTGATGCTTATTTAACAATTTATGTTTATAACTTTTTTCTAAAAACTTAAGTAGTTGTGCTTGAATTTTCCCTTGACATTCCATTATATATATAATGGTTACGAAGGACGATGATGAATAGTAACTTTTTTTTGTTATAATATATACCTTTTGATTATTTTTTCATTTAATATATTATAATAATTTATTATTATATTTACCTTTAATAAAATAATTTTAATTTTCTTTCTTTTTAAAACCATATAAAACGGTACAATGATAAACTAAACCATTCTAATGGTTTGACTTTCTAAACAATATGCTTTATTTTCAAATCACGCTTGTTTTACATTATCATTTGTTTGGTTTCGCCGCAACGCGCGACGTAAAAAAAACTAGTTTTTTTAACGGCTAATTTCTTTAATCATTTGTCGTCTGTGGGACTTGAACCCAAGACCTCCCTCTTCCCAACCTTGGTGTTTTAAAGACTTTGTCTTTGCCAATGGACACCACCCCATTGCCAATATACTAAAGTCACCATCGCAATGGACAGGTAACTAAATAGTTCAATATTATGCCTTTATTCGTTTGGGTAAAGGCACGAGCCGCAGCCAAGCGCGAGGCCGTTTACTAGTTAATTTTAAAAGAACTATTTACTAAATTAAAATCAAATATAAAGATAAGACTAGCTAAAAGTTTTCATTAATACTAAAAAATATTAAAAAAAACACAGTAAAAAAATCGTTTCATTATCTTAGAGTTACCGGTTCTGTTATTTTTTTGAATTTTTGAACCAACCACGTGCCGGAGTCGCTTATGATACAAAAAATAATTTATTTTGAACACAACTTAGTTTTGTTAAAATTGATATGGGAATTTTGAACAAAAAAAAAGCAAAAAAAACAAAACTTTGTATTTAGTTTTTCTAAAGCTAACGAGCACAAATTACTAGAGAAATATCAAAATAAATGTAAAATGAAATATAATAAAAGAAAAAAAGAAGAATTCTAACTGTTTCGCTTTAACTGGTCCGGCATTCTTGCTAGGCGCCGATCTCCACATCAGCCACCGGCAAGCTATATGGGGAAGCTATAACACATGACCTTACAAACGAGCAAAGTATCCTCCTTGTGAACGAGGAAGAAGAATATGTTGAAGAATGTTAGTGGACAAAAAAGGGTGCGACGATAGCGTAGAAGTGTTCTCTCGTGATCATTAATCGCCTGTTCCAGCTCTTGATTGAGTAGAGTTTTCTGACAAGTGAGTTTCCCATAATTGGTAATACTAACTGTCGGAAAGAAGGAAACAAAATAGTATAGGGGCTAGTGTGTAATATGGTGGTCTATATAAACACAATCTTTGTGTAACCCTATTTGAAACACAATACAATTTTTCAATACAATTCAAACCTAAATCAGAGATTATTCTCTATGCCAAACAACATGGTATCAGAGCAGAGTTTCTGATTCTACAACTTTCTTCAACCCAACCTCAAACCTGAAATCAAAATCAGCCAATCCAATTGAAATCAAACTCCGAAACAATGTCAACAGCCGTCCTCGACACCGGAAACAACATCAACAGCAGCCAATCCAACCTTTGTTGGTAAACCCTAGTCTAGTGTACCGATCGAAAAAGACAAAACCCGTGCAATCCTCTCTAGGGCTTTCCGGCCGGCCGGCGAACGACCGCCTTGAACCACCACTGCTTTGTTTTATTTTAGAAATTTTGTTGTTGATTTAGGGTTTTGTAACCGCCGCTGGTGACTGGAGGAATTAGAGATCTATGAAGTTGTAGACTTTTATCTCTTTGGAAACCCCTGTTGATTGTTTTGAAAAAAAAAAAACCCACAAAAATCAAGCTTCTAATCGTGTTTGTTTTGTCAGTATAGATCTTGGAGATAAGGTGGCCCCATTTGGAATTTTACAAACCTTAAACACCACTGTCACTTTTCCTTATAAATACGCCACACCTACTTTTTGATAAATATGCCCGGTTTGATAATGTTGTTGTCCATTGGTAGCGGATTTGTTAGTTGCGGACGACTTTAAATCTTGAACGCGAGTTCAAGTTGCCCAACGTATTTGATAAATACGCCGGTAAGCTAACGCCATTCTTTGGCGTCGTTATTTTGGCGGATTTAAGTTGCCCAGTTGTGTTACCGGCGTAATTAATAAATCTTGAACGCGAGTTCAAGTGTCCAGCATATTTATTAAATACGCTGGTCTGCTGTCTTATCTGTACCGACAGCTTATTTAAAAAAAATGGAAATCAATCATGAAAAAAAACAGTTCTTGGATATTAGATTCTGGTGCCACCGACACCATGACGTTTGAACCATTAGACATATGTTCAATGACCCAACCTCAAAAAACTCAAATCCATACAGCAAACAACGAAATGATGCAAGTGAAAGGAGGAGGAGTAATTGAAATTTCACCAACTATGAAATTATCAAATTGCCTCTATGTTCCGTCATTATCACACAAATTTCTCTCAATTAGTCATATTACCAAAGAATTGAATTGCACGGTACTAATGCACCCTACTTTTTGCATCCTACATGATATCAGGACGGGTGTGATTATTGGACGTGGTACTGAGCGCCACAGATTGTACTACGTGGATGAAGTGGCTCAACAGGGTACTTAGATGTTAGCTAATGGAACTGAAAACCGAGAAGCCTGGCTATGGCATAGATGTTTGGGACACCCATCCCATGGTTATTCGCACCTTTTGTTTCCAAAACTCTTCCCTTCTGTTGGGATTGAACCCTACCAGAGGAACAGATAATGAAAGCCAAAACCGGATCATGACAGTGGATTCACAATAAGCAGCGGTTTACACTAAGTCTTCTCCCTTGAAAGTGATTATAACAGCTGATGATCTTATATCCACTGCTCGGATACAACTACTGTTGTCCTTAACAACTGATGAAGACCTTAAAGACTGCTGAAGTTTAAACAATGTTGCCTTATCAACTGTTGTTTTCTAAGCGCTGATTAAAGACTCAAGCACTGCTCACCCAAGGACTGATCAACCTTGAGGAAAGCACTGATGTAAAGAGAGAGCAGTAGTTTAGTTTGCCATTTGTTTTATGTATAGTCAGTGGTTAGGTTTAGCAGTGTTTGTATAAGGACAGTAGATACAGGTTGTTAGGCTGTTAGACGTCGCTTTCATGGTGACGTCAGCTGAGATGCCTCAGCGGTTTGGTTTGTCTATAAATGGAACAGTACTCTGTACTGTTACATTTGATTCGTTTTGAGTGAGTTCTTCTCCTCAATTCAATCCTTTCATCTTGTGCAATCCAACCTTGGGGTATCAAGCCGAGGGGGAGCTTAGTTTGTAAGCACGCTTCGTAATCTTTTGATTGACTTTGTAATCTTTCAACTAATGCAAATCATGTGTTTATCAAAACTATCTTCTTCCTTGATTGTGTCTACAAAGTTTGTTGTTCATTTCCGCTGCACTTAAACTCTGTTCATTTTCTATTGATTATTCAAATTACACAAACAAACACAATCATGTGAGCCTCAGATCCTAACAATTGGTATCAGAGCCTGGACAGTCAAATTCGATCTAACAATCAATTTGACATAACAGTTCGGCTCAAAATTCATTGATACTAAGGTTGGTTGCATTTTGTTGTAAAACAGAGTAACGCTTAAAGTTGCTATTCAAATACTCTGTATAACAACCAAGATGTCATAAGACACACAAATCTCACACAACAAGTGATATCATGCACAAGATACTCATGGTTTTAGATCTGAAAACATATCTGTTAAACCATGGGATTAGTTTTTATTTTCAAAATTGATTTCAATTGTTGTTATGAAATCTGTGATGTCGTTACATTATATGCTAAAGTATGAACCTCTGTTTAACAAAAGCCTATGTTCATAAAAACATTAGTGTTTTTGCTAACATAAAAAGAGGGAAATGAAAACTTTAGTCATGAGGACTTATGTGTTGAAAACAGGTTGAGATCCTCAAAAGGAACAAATCAACTCTGTTAAAATACATTAAGAAAACATGATAGTCCGTATCATATGTAATGTGAGATTGGTCAAAAATTTGTACAAATATGGCTAATCTTCTTAAAAGCATTACTGCAAAATGATTCTGGATTAAGTATTCCTTCAATAAAGACCTCCCAGTAAGTAATTCATTACTTATAAATGGGAAGGGTAAAAAGGGAAGAAGAAATTCACAAAAACTCAGAAGTGTGTTTATCTCAAAACTTTTGAAGTCAGAAGAAAAGAGCATAAACATAAAACACTTAAGAGTCAGAGTTTAGGGTAATGATGGTCATTAAGCAACTGTGTGCATTCATCTGTTCACGAAAAGGTTTAAGTAAAAAATGGAATTCCGGTGAATGAACTTCAAAGAGGAATAGACCAATTTTCAAAATCATTACATGGTAACGAGATCTATAACAGGATCTTCAAAACTCAGTGTCCATGTGTCCTCATGTGTGCAATCAACTGACAAGAAAATGGTACCAAACAGTGGTCAAAATGTATTCAAAATCTCCTACCACTGCTGTCTAACCACTGACCATTTTCATAAACTTGAGAATGATATGATTACGTATTTTATTAAAAATATACCAGATCCTTTTGACGCTGTTCTCAGAAAAGCCTTTAACCATTTTTTTTCAAAGGATTTTCTCAAATAACCAGGATATATTATTCATTTTTTTGGAATAATATATTTTGAACTTTTGCTTGTTTTTGTTGGCAAGAGTTTCAAATTTCCTGTCAGGATATGGTACCTTATTTTTTATTGGTATTTTTGTCCTCATAAATAGGTCAAAAGGAAATGGTGCATATGTCAAGGTCATGTCATACTCAGGGTTGTTTTAAACATTAATCAAAGGTTGATTGCTAAACAATGCTTAAACTACTGGGGCACTCATGTTTTAATTTGGATATTAAACAAAAATGAGTTGCCTTAGCAAAAAGTTCTCATCATCCGGGGTACCAAACCACTGTCAGTAATTCGTAAGAATTTCAAAAGGAAATTGACATGTGGCAAAACCTTGAATGAAAATTTCTTTAAAAAGTTGCTGAAAATGAACTTTCAAAACCATTGCCATTATTTTACCCTAACCACTGCTTTGCTCAAACATCTGTTTACTAAATACTGTCCACTGCTGAAAGTTAGTCACTGATCCTTCATTCTTTTAAGTACTGATGTTCAAAATCAGTGTCTTAACCACTGATATGCTATCCACTGATAGTAAAAATCATTCACCGTTATCACATTATTACCGTTGTAACCACTGATGCTTGTTTCATCAGTGGCTCTTAAAACAACTATCCTCCACTCTTCATCCATTTCATCAGTGCTTGACACGTGGTCAGTTTTTAGCCATCAGATCATAATAACTGCTGCCACATCAGCGATCATTTTTTACCCTAAATAAAACCCTGATCAAAACCGCAAACAGGGTTTTACACTGTCGAATTGAATTCTAAAATTCTCTTCTCAAAGCAGTTTCCAAACCCTCCATCTCAAATCATTCTCTGTTCTTCTTCCTCCTTTTTTAAAATGATGAAAGCAAAGTCAAAGTCAAAATCAAAATCAAAACCAAAATCACCATCATCTTCCAAAGAGGTCGATCAAACGGCCGCTGAATCCATTGAGATACCATACAAATCCCCACACAACTATTTGGGTTTACTTACAAAACCCTCAAACAACCACACCTTCGATTCCATCACTGACACACTATCTGAATCAAAGTACAAAACTTTGTTGTTAGCAGACGCTCCCATTTACTTGCAAACCCAGAGAGAGTTCTGGAAAAATACTACGCTTGAAAAACAAGACGGTAAAGTAGTAGCCATTAACTCCTCGATACAGGGTAAAGCGATTCAAATCACTCCGCAGTCAATCTCAGAAGTCTTCAAACTCGATGATCAGAAAGGTACAACTTCCTTTGATAAAAACGAGTTAAAAGCTGATTTTCTGAAAAGGGGATATGCAGAACAATCAAAGGTAGATACCTTACAAAAAGGACATTTCCCGTCTGCACCCAGATTTTTATTTCACACACTTTTGATGTGTGTTTCAAATAAAACAACAGCGTTTAACGAAATACCATTGAAGATTCAATGCCTGGGCTATGCTATTTTAAATAATAAAGATTACAACTATTCCCAGGAAATCTTCAATGACTTGGTAAAGAATGTTGATAGCAAAGCATTTTTACTCTTTCCAAGGTTTCTAAGTTACTATTTTAAACAAAAATTTGAAAAAGAAAATGAAAATGTGCCAAAACAAGGTGTTTATTTTCAAATAAAAAGTTTAACACCTGAAACATTCACTAGAATGTTGGCACCAATAAAAACAAAAGCAGAGGTGTCTGAACAGAATTTAGCAGTTACAACTGCTCCTCAGACATCTGCTGCTGAGCCCACTGCTCCAGGTGATCATAGCAGCACTACCACTGCTTTGAAACCCACACCTGCCATCACCAAAAAGCCAACAAAAAGAAAAACTAAAAAACTCCCCAAACCCATCAAAAAGGAAACTCTGGAGGATGAGATACCAGAGCTACTGCCAGTGACAGCACAAAAGTCACAAGAAACCACTGCTGCTACTTCCTCACAGCAGTTGGTACAAATATCTCAACCCATAGCCGAAACCCCTCATGCTTCTTCACAAAAAGAACAGGTTGTACAAATCGGGACACCACATCATGATGCTCTGGAAGCATTTGTTTCCATCATCCACAGCTCAATTCCCGGGGCAAATCCTCTTTCTACACCAAACATGACATCCACAATTCCCACACCTACCAAACTTCTGTTGGATGCAATTGATTTGAACCAGGCACTAACCAGTCATTCTCAATCACCTGTTAATGAGAATATACCTCAACAACTGACTGGGTCTGATGTATCAATCATTGCTAACCCACCAACACAACCTGCGGAGGTTACACCCCTTGAGTTACAAGTAACTCTTGGTGGTAATCCAACTGAAGCAGCCACTACAACTGTTGAACCCACTGGTTTACAGTTGGACAATGGTTACATTAATAAGACTTCCTTGGAGGCAATTCCTTACATAGCACCTCTGCCAACCACCAGTGGATTTATTTTTCCCACTGGCAACATCAAATGGTTGTCAAGTGTTGAAGGAAGAAGACCCCAGTACCAAGAAAAAGGGGCATCAGTGGTTAGTGTTTGGAGTACACCCCCTACCTCAACCACTGATAAAACCACTGTTAGTGGGAAATCAGATGATCCCATTAAATTGGGCGATGATTTAAAATATAAGGATTTGACGGAACGAGTTGACAAATTGGATACATCTGTTGCAGATATTAAAGACATGCTACAACAAGTGTTGAAAATACAAAAGATGCAATCCACTGCTGTTCCACCTCAAGCACCTGCTCCACCACAAGCATTTGCTACAAATGAGCTCTGGAACTTCTTCCAACCTTTTCTCCAACAACAAAAAGAAATGGCTGATCAGCAACATGAACTACATGTCCAAAAGCTGAGAAACATAATGGAGTCTAGGTACAAGAACACTCAAGCAGATATTAAGGCAATCAAGGCCCATTTATTGGAAACCACTCGCACTGCTCCTCCAACAGTACTTTTCATTGATCAACTTCCCCCAGATAATGCCAAAAAGGGGGAGCAAATTCAGGAGTGGAAGAAGAAGGGAATAGATGATGGTCTTTACATTGAACCAGAAAGGGATGCTATGACCAGAAAAATTCCTATGCCAGATGGTAGTAAAAAGGTTGATGCTACTCAAGAAGCACTTGATAAAGGAGTAGCAAGTGTAAAAAGGGATAGAATGGCAAAGGATATTTCAAGATGGAATGAGGAAAAAAGAGCTTTCATGGAACTGTATGTGCAGGGTTGTTCTGGGTCAAGGGATTCTAAAAATCCTAAGACAAAAAGGAAACCAAAGTCCATCCCATCCAGAATTCCAAAGCATATTCCAAAACCACCATCCAAAAGCCATCAGCATCAAACCTCCACCCAAACAGCTGTTGTAACTCCTGCTGTATCAACTACTGCTGGTACTTTAGAGGTTTCAACATCTGTTATCACTTCAACACACACCACTTCAAAACACACCACAACCACTGCTTTACCACCACCAAAAACAAACTCACCTCCATCACCTCCTGCCAAAAAGCAGAAGACAACAGATGTTACAACATCTGTTGTAATGACAACAGTGGTTGAAACACCAGTTGTTTCAACAGCTGTTAGTCAACGACAAACCACTGCCACCCAAATTACCACCACTGTTCCACCCAAAACATCATCAATCCCTCCTCAAACAAAAAAGGAGAAGGCTAATCCTCGAAGATGATGACTATTCACCACCACCAACATCTTCAAAATCCCTGTCACTTGTCACCATTCCAAAACCCATACCTCTCTCTTCAGCTCAAATTCTAAAACCATTACCTCCTGCTGGTGTCTCATTTCCTCTTTTTGATAAATACGCCCGGTTTGATAATGTTGTTGTCCATTGGTAGCGGATTTGTTAGTTGCGGACGACTTTAAATCTTGAACGCGAGTTCAAGTTGCCCAACGTATTTGATAAATACGCCGGTAAGCTAACGCCATTCTTTGGCGTCGTTATTTTGGCGGATTTAAGTTGCCCAGTTGTGTTACCGGCGTAATTAATAAATCTTGAACGCGAGTTCAAGTGTCCAACATATTTATTAAATACGCTGGTCTGCTGTCTTATCTGTACCGACAGCTTATTTTAAAAAAAATGGAAATCAATCATGAAAAAAACAGTTCTTGGATATTAGATTCTGGTGCCACCGACACCATGACGTTTGAACCATTAGACATATGTTCAATGACCCAACCTCAAAAAACTCAAATCCATACAGCAAACAACGGAACGATGCAAGTGAAAGGAGGAGGAGTAATTGAAATTTCACCAACTATGAAATTATCAAATTGCCTCTATGTTCCGTCATTATCACACAAATTTCTCTCAATTAGTCATATTACCAAAGAATTGAATTGCACGGTACTAATGCACCCTACTTTCTGCATCCTACATGATATCGGGACGGGTGTGATTATTGGACGTGGTACTGAGCGCCACAGATTGTACTACGTGGATGAAGTGGCTCAACAGGGTACTTAGATGTTAGCTAATGGAACTGAAAACCGAGAAGCCTGGCTATGGCATAGACGTTTGGGACACCCATCCCATGGTTATTCGCACCTTTTGTTTCCAAAACTCTTCCCTTCTGTTGGGATTGAACCCTACCAGAGGAACAGATAATGAAAGCCAAAACCGGATCATGACAGTGGATTCACAATAAGCAGCGGTTTACACTAAGTCTTCTCCCTTGAAAGTGATTATAACAGCTGATGATCTTATATCCACTGCTCGGATACAACTACTGCTGTCCTTAACAACTGATGAAGACCTTAAAGACTGCTGAAGTTTAAACACTGTTGCCTTATCAACTGTTGTTCTCTAAGCGCTGATTAAAGACTCAAGCACTGCTCACCCAAGGACTGATCAACCTTGAGGAAAGCACTGATGTAAAGAGAGAGCAGTAGTTTAGTTTGCCATTTGTTTTATGTATAGTCAGTGGTTAGGTTTAGCAGTGTTTGTATAAGGACAGTAGATACAGGTTGTTAGGCTGTTAGACGTCGCTTTCATGGTGACGTCAGCTGAGATGCCTCAGCGGTTTGGTTTGTCTATAAATGGAACAGTACTCTGTACTGTTACATTTGATTCGTTTTGAGTGAGTTCTTCTCCTCAATTCAATCCTTTCATCTTGTGCAATCCAACCTTGGGGTATCAAGCTGAGGGGGAGCTTAGTTTGTAAGCACGCTTCGTAATCTTTTGATTGACTTTGTAATCTTTCAACTAATGCAAATCATGTGTTTATCAAAACTATCTTCTTCCTTGATTGTGTCTACAAAGTTTGTTGTTTATTTCCGCTGCACTTAAACTCTGTTCATTTTCTATTGATTATTCAAATTACACAAACAAACACAATCATGTGAGCCTCAGATCCTAACACCTTTAAATGGAAAAATAGAGTGTCAAACCTGTCTTCGTGCTTAAAGCCATCGATAACCATTTAAACCTAGCAATACGAAAGTTGCTTCACCTTTTTCACTAATCCATTCTGATGTGTGGGGTTCTGCTCTTGTGATGGGGGGCATGGTCTTCGGTACTTTATACTATTCGTGGATGATTGCCCTCGCATGACATGGGTATATTTTTTTAAAAACAAAGCCAAAGTTTACGAAAAATTTATCACGTTTTATGCTATGATTCAAACTCAATTCCGAACTCAAATCCAAATCCTTCGATCTGACAATGGGGGGGGGGGGGGTTGTCAATACATCCATGAAACAATTTTTTAAAACCAAGGATTAATTCATCAAACCTCTTGTTCTCATACACCCGAACAAAATGGTGTTTCTGAACGGAAAAACCGTATTATTCTTGAAATGACTCGAGCCCTTTTAATCGAATCTCAGGTTCCTAAATCTTTCTGGCCGGATGCATTTGCAACCTCCATGTATCTCCTGAATCGGCTTCCCACAAAAGCTCTTAAATTTAAGACTCCCTTAGATTGTATGTCTAAGTCTGCCAGTATTCCTCATCCTCTTACACTTGAACCTCGAATCTTCGGGTGTACCGCATTTGTCCACATACCCAAAATCAACCGAAACAAGCTCGGCCCATGTGTTGAGAAATGTGTATTTGTCGGCTATGTGTAACACCTCGTAAAATCACGACCAATATAATAAAGACACGTGTCATGGATTCTAAACATGTTATAAACCCGGATCATGATTAAAAATGATATATAAAGAAATTAGAAGTGTCAACATGTTAATTATTACCTCTGAGTGGCCTTTTAACATTTTTCATCTTTAGTAAAAAATAATTACATTGCCATAAAAATCTGATTAAGATTTCATGGGTATCCGATTAAATCATGTAATGAATAATTCAATATTCAAATCCAAGAATTGGGAATCCCATGTTCAAAATCGACCAATTTCATTCAATAACCTCTTTTTACAAGACTCCAAGGCAACCAATGCATGGCAATGTATTCTTAGCACTGCAGACCTGACCATATGGGCCTTTACTGCTGATAATGACCAGAGATTCAAGGTATTACAGGTTGCATGGTCAAATGCCAAAAGTTCTCAAATTTTTTGTCTTCTGACGAAGTCTTACGGACCGCAAAGAGACCACCTTACGGACCGTAAGGTGGCTGATCTGGGCGATAAAGATTAAAAAGCGGATACGGACCGTAAGGCCTTTAGCTTACGGTCCGTAAGACCTGTAACTGGGCAGAAAATAATGGACAGCTGCAGGTTCAGCCGGTTCCACCGGCTTAGAAGCATGGTTTTCGAATTCAGGGGCTGCACCAATGGTATTTCATGCATAGGGGACACCTGGGATGATCAGGAAACATGTATACACCTTGTTGGATTGATCTTGTGAGTTCTAATGTCCTAATATAAGAACTTGTTTGTTGCTAGTTCATTTGCATCTTTCAAAATTTATTCAAAACACACTCTCTGGAGCTCTCTGGACTTCAAGCAAGATTCCACAAGCTCCTAATTCGTGCTAAGGGCCTTTGTAAGCAATCTTAGCCTCTCTAGTTCATGTTTTATTAGTCTAATGACCAAAAGTCAAAGCCGTCGTAATTAAGTTTTGACTTAGTGATTAATCACTAATGGTCCAGTCATTTTTCGAATTGAAAATGGTTATGAGTTGGTAATTATGTGGGTAATAAGTCCTTAAAAGGGTACCCCCTGATTATCACTCTAACTTGGTCAATTGTCGGGTCAAACTTAATATTAAAAAGTCAACAGAAAGCTATTTTGCAAATAAACTCATAATTAACAATGTAGAAGCCATGAAACCTGTTATAACACTTATATAACTTGGTAATTAATGTAAGAACATGTCTAAGCATGTTCAACCCGACAATTTTGAGTTTAGACTCGGTTCGGAACCGAAAGTCGCAAAAGTAGACTTTTGCTTTGACTTTCAGTTCTGATCCGATTTAGCTTAGTTTAGATATGCCTTAGAGTTCCATTTGGACCAGGTTATAGGTTAGTATAACTCTCTGAGGTTATACAACTTGGTTCCTAATTAATCCGATTCATTTGCATGTTTCTATTAATTGCTTAAATGTTGACCATTATGCCCTTTTGACCTTAAAACGAGATTTTTGAAAATGTGAGAGGACAGAAACTTTTGTTACTCATTTATAAACATGTCCTAAAAATTTGACATCAGTTTGAGGTTTAATTAGGAGTTATGCTCAATATCGTAATTTGAAAGCTTTTTATTAATTAAACGACATTATTAGCATAAAGCCTATCTAAACCCAAATTTTGACACCAAAATTTTTACCCACTGATGTAATATAATATTTTGGGATTTTTGAAGATTTTTATTTATTTTTAAACTGAACATAACATAGGGTTCTTGCTTTGATTCAGTAATTGTCGGCTATACCCTTTTTGCTAATAAAATAAGTTTAAATAGCATATTGATACCAAATCTTTTGATACAGATTTTATATGATAAATAAAATATTTTAAGCCTTTTGGACTGATAAAAATCTCAGTTTTCCTTATATAACCTGAAAATCACCTAAAACCGACTTTTTACGCGTTTTAAACGCATAGTATGGGTTAAAACTATTTTTGGCATATAAGACTTAATACCTACTGATGTTTTAAGTAAATTTTTATACTTTGATAGTAAACAAAAGTTTTGAACTCAGATTTCCAGTTTTGACCTTTAAACCTTATGTGAAATGACCAAAATGCCCCTACGGTGCATAGTTTGGTTATAAATGGTAAATTTCACATATATGCAATACCTTACTGATATGACTTGCAAAAATAAATATTTTTACTGATCATTTAAGACCAGAACCTCAGATTAATATTTAACCTCTTTTATAGTTCTTAAAATGACCAAAATACCCCTACGGGGCTTAAATTGATTTTAAATCCGTTTTGGGCATAATGGAAGGTATCCTACTGATATCACAACATATTTAAGGCATGTTAACTTAGGAAACCTGTTCATGACTCATTTGATTATCCGTTATGCATTTATCGTGTTTGGTACGGTTAATGTAACTAAGTTTGCATAAATTAACCGAAACGGGTCAAACCTTATCATTTTCACTTTAAAATCCAGAATGTGTTTAGTTTACCCATATTATACAAGTCTTCATACTTGTCGGGTCTAAACCACATTCTAATCCGGTCTTCGCTTAATCATGCGTTTTGAACCGTATACCTTCCTTTAAAACTAACCGGTCTAAGTTTAAACTTATGTAAGACCCGTTAGGAATCTAATAGGTTATTAAAACCTTCGTTCCAGATTTAGGAGCCCAGTATATACGGCTGGGATAAATTTGTATAATTTGCTCAGGTAAATACTTTTAACTTATTTTCCCTTATACGGGCTTGGGGTACGGTATATAAAATACCGCTTGGTCGGGTATTGAATTTTAATCGTATGAAGGTTAAATCATTGAGATAACCCGTTTAATCTGTTTTGCTTATTCTAAGCCTTTGGGGGGTTAATGACCATGTCCTGGATATCCTCGGCTCATTCATTGAAATGGCCACGACTTAAGCACGGGGTGTAGGCATACACCTGCCAGTGCGTATGTAAAATAATGTTCCCACCTGTTCGAGAATAACTCGCCGTGGGATATATTATGTGGTGTGTCTATTAATCTTTAACCCGGTTTTCAGCCCGGGATACTGAACGTATAATAAACATGTAATTCTTTAACAAGTTTATTTTTAAATAATTATCCCAAGTTATAAAAGTTAATTTGTGCCTTGTGCATTCAAATCAATTTTCTTAAAACATTTTCAATATGAGTCGGTTAATTGTATTTACCAGTGTAAACTGACGTATTTTCCAAAAGGTTAAGTGCAGGTACTAGACGGAATAGGCTGGCTACTCCTAGCATCAATAAAGAGTCTTGCAAGCTTAGATGTTTATAAATCTGTTGAACAATGTTCCTTTTAACTTGATCCTCCTGTGGATCCCTTACAACCGTTTCTGTAATAATTGATATTACTTTCATTCGGGTTGTAATGTTATTATATTTAGCGTCCGCTGTGCATTTAAACTGTGATAATTTGACTATGATGATATCAACTACGTCACGATACTCCCCACCGGGCCCACCGGTAATACGTGGAAATATCGGGGTGTGACAGGTTGGTATCAGAGCCAACATTGAGTGAATTAAACACTAGCCTTTTGTGTTTAATCTCAATGACACAGTTTGCACATTCCTCGACTTCCGAGTCTAGACAAAGAACTTAGGACTAATTCTAATTCATTTTATTTTGCCCTTTATTGTTTTCCTTTGTTGTTTCTTTTGTTTGTTTAGACAGGTTCAACAAAATGCCACCAAGGTTCCGAAGAGGTGGACGAGGAAAGGGGCCATTCAACGCCCCCAACGATCACGAGGCCGGACCTTCCCACCGGCGAACTCCGTCTGTTACAATGAGCACCAGTCCTCCAGAAGACTGGAGGACCTACTTAGAGCCTGCGAGGCATTCTGTCTCGCTTAGCTCCTCACCTTCCTACCATGATTCCTTCGGACTCCATCAAGGCAACGAGTCCGACCATTCACGCCATTCCTACCTACTACTGCAGTGGTCGGGGTCACACCACGTGTTTCAAGACCCGACCCCTTATTTCCAGAGCCGATTCAACTCGGAAAACCAGATTGAAGAACCAATGGGTCATAACCCATTGGGCCCTGAAGACCATTTCCTTGAAGCTCAGGGTATGGATATGGATGATGACCCAGATCCTGCCGAACCACCATCTGGGACACCTACTCACCCCATCGAGATTTCAGATGGGTCGTCTTTTCATGGATCACCTTATCGTGGTCCAGACAGCTATGAGGCAAGGTTTGCCCAATACAACTGGGTGTTTACTCCCTCCTACAACCCGTCTCAGCAGCAGCAGTAGCAGGATCCCTCTGTGGATTCACGTTTTGTAGCGGTTACGCCACCACTTAAGCAGCAACTGCCTCCGGAGCCACCGAGGCGAAGAAGAACAGGTGCACGGATGTCCGTGCGAGGAGGGGATTTCCATTTCAGCACCCCTCAGCATTTAAGTGGCAGTCACTACCCGCCACTATATGAAGACCCACAGATGGGTGGGCCTTCAAACCCCGTCTCCGAGGTGGACTCTGCGCCAGTCGCACCGCCACCAGTGGGTTATGATAACCTAATTCCTTCATACGCCGGTGCAGCGGCGTATAACCCTTTTGAGCAGCCTGCCTACCCGGGGTACAACTACTACAATGCCCCCGATGTTGACCCATACCTTGTAGCAGCCAACTACTATGCTCATCACCCTGAAGGGCCCTATGCAACTTCGTACCAATCGGGGTACCAAGCTTTTGGGTATCCATACCCGCCACCTCCTCAACCTCCGCATCAGCAGCCGCCGCAGCCGCCATTGATACCGCCACCGCAGCAACATGAGATTCTTCAGAGGTTGAGCCAGGTGGAATGGGAGGTTCAAGAAGAGCGTAGGAACCACTGGGGATTTCTCAAGGGTCTGGCGAATCTAATCAAGGGAAAGAAGAAAAGAGATTTTTGAAGATTCCTTATTTATTTATTTATTGTAATTTCCTTGTTTCAATCAAGTCCCTGCGTGGACGTCTATTTATGTATTCAGTCTCTGCGAGGACTTGTACTTTCAGTTTAGCCCCTGCGTGGGCAAGTTATTTCTGTTAAAGTCTCGTTTAGGGCATTTATGTACTCTTTTATTTAATTATGGAATGTGTTGAGTTCAAATTTTAATTATCATCATATGCATAACTATAATATATAAAATAAAACAAAATATCATTCCTTTTTAACATTAATCTGCCTATAAATATAAAAGAAAATATTGAAGGCAAAAACCTAGCATGTGTCATTTTAAGATAGGGCCATGATGGTAGTTCCTTGTAAGATTCAAAATCCTTGTTAACATCTGAAAACATGTTAACACTCCTGGCAAATGTGATTCGATAAAATCACAAAAGTCATCCTTATATTGGATCCTTCCGATTCCTTTCTTTTATTAAACATCCATTAGTGATGTAATGCCTGCGGGCCATATTCATTGTCATATAAGGCAAAAGACAGTTGTAGTCTATGACTCCCTGTCAAGAAAGGTAATGAACTATGATTCAATGCCTTAACGCCTCGATCCTATAAGATCATGGCATATAAAATAAAATTGTCCCTGTGACTTGGCTTTTGTGCCATCATAATATATTAATAAATTATAACTGAGGAAAACTATAATGGAAAATCCTGAATGAATATGCCTAGTAAATTAACCAATATGGTTTATTAATACTGTTGATGCAACAAATATAAGACCAACGGTGGTAGCTAGACTGGCTAGGCATGTGACACCTGTGCCTCCACGGCCACCAAACAAATACCAAACTAATGAAATATTATATTTCATACTTGGTATTTTGTATAAATATGTGTATCGTTTGCACATATCAATTCTTGTTCGATTTCAAGTATTAAATCGCTTTCTGGAAGGTTATACGCGCACTGATGCGCAAATATAACCAGTTTAATGCAACGAACACTCCAGAATAGTGAATTAGGCTTAACATACCTTAAATAACCTTTACATAACTTAGAAATAAGTTTTGGAGGGTTTGGTGTGGCGAAATCAAGTTTATTCGCTTACAGGGACTAATTTCGACAAACTGCGAAAGTATGCCGATTTGTACTGTAACGAACATTCCGGAACATGACCATAAGTTAACAATACCCTAAATATCCTTTACATATCTTATAAATAGGCTTTGAGGGGTTCGGTGTGCTAAAATAAACTTTTTAGTCATTCAGGGACTAAAAGCGTCAAAAAGTGCATAAGTTTGCATTTTCGCGCATATCTTACGTTCTGAATACATCCGGACATCCAAAAGTTTATGTAATCATTAAAATATTTTATTTTAGTGATTGGCATGATAAAATTCCATTCTTCGCGTAATTTGGATCATTTTTCGCATTCGTTCGTGTTTCGTCGTAATTAACCGAACAACGCAACCGTACGACCAAACGAACCGACATCCGAGATATTTTTGAGCATGTTTCATGTTCCCTATACTTTAACTTCATTTTAAAGCCTTGAAATGGGATAAACGGGGCTTAAACGTGTCAAAAATGCATCAAAAACCATGTTTTGCACATTCAGGGACCAAAATTGACATTCTGCCAAAGTTATCTTAGGAAGGGACCAAAATGAAAAATCTAAATTCCAGCTTGTTCCAGTTGTTCCCCTCATTTGCACATGGTTTTAATGAAACTATGGGCTCCCATGGTTTCACAAAACCATGGGCACATGTGTACGGATGAGATCGAAGCTCGTTTTACGATGAACGATCTTAACGGTTGTGCAAAAACTATAAATACCCTACCCCCCTTCACTCAAACTCACACCTTGATCTGATTTCTCTCTAAGTTGAAGTGATTTCACTTCATACCTGAGAATAATCGGGTCAAACTTCCGTTCTTGGACCTTTTGTAAGTCCTCTTTCGTTCTTTTACGCGTTTTAGCGTGAAAGTCAAACATTGTTTGGCTTTCAGCTTTGACCAGTTTATGGTCAACATGAAGTTCATTTGAACTTCATAACATGAGCGTAATCACGATGGTTATAGTCCCTAGCGACTATACCTACTGATTACCACGTTATCTAGGCTCAGTGACGAGTCGTAGTTTCGGCCAAAATGCGTATTCTTGCGTATTTTGTAACCAAACTACTTTTAGGTATCAAAACCGTTTGTCTTGATACCAAACCTGTTTTCAAACTTTGGTAAACATGTTTTAACATGTTTAGCTCGTCACTTTTAGATTTGTGCTTGTCTAGGGTCGTAAGGGTAAGCGATCTAATCAATCGCTTATGCTTTCGAACCCGCCCCATTTGGTCGATCATTAGGATCCGACCAAACACTTTGGGTGACCATAGTTGTATAGGGAATAACCTTTCAAGGTTATACCTTATGGTCACGTCGTTTAAGTAGTTATATGATAAGTAGTTCTTATGCCTTAGGTAAATTACCAAAATACCCT
Source organism: Helianthus tuberosus (assembly GCA_030545235.1). Taxonomy (NCBI): domain Eukaryota; kingdom Viridiplantae; phylum Streptophyta; class Magnoliopsida; order Asterales; family Asteraceae; genus Helianthus; species Helianthus tuberosus. The sequence continues at coordinate 3,253,752 of JARYGA010046105.1, forward strand.
TTTCGCACCAAAATTCATTTTAAGCATATGTAACATAACTTTTGATATCTAAACTGATTTAGCAACAATATTAAACATGTTAAGGCATATCTTACTTGTCATAGGGCTAGTTAAGCGGTCCGAACGCGTTTTACGCGAACGACGCGTTAAAGTAGCATAAGCTACCTAAACAGGTCGTAATGGGTCGTAAGCCCTTAGGTTAGGTTTCATTTTAGTATGTGGGATTTGTTAAACCATATCATATGAGTTCCAATACTCATTTGGTTTACAAAACCTCATACTATCAAATCTCCCGATTTAGGTCCGATTATTTATGTAGTTACCTATATTAGGTGCCGTTTGATTCCGTGATCTTCTAGCTTTGTTTGGTGGTTATCCTAGGACTTCTAAGCAATCTCAAGTGAGTACATAGTCCCCTCTTTTACTGTTTTTCAAACATTTTGGGGTGAAACACATGTGCCTACTTGTTATTTTCATGCTTTTCATGCTTTCATATCATATACTTGCTATGTTCATTAGTACATTATTAGTACATGATTTCATTGTGTTTTTGCTATGTATGTCCTTTGTAGCATACTTAGTACATCGTTTTATATGACATTTCATGCTATGTATTTCCATCATACTTAGTACATTGTTTTACATTTCATTTCATGCTATGTATGTCCATCATACTTAGTACATTGTTTTACATTTCATTTCATGCTATGTATGTTCATCATACTTAGTACATTTGTTTTACATTGCATCTCTATTGCATATGTCCTCGTAACATACGGTCACATTGTTTTACATCTCTACATTGTATGTTTACTTAGCATACTAGGTACATTATTTTCATCACATGCTAACATTTTGATATGACATTTGGTTTGTTTAAATGGGACTTATATACATTCATTAACATTAGCTACGCCGCTCGTTAGTAGGTAATGGTACCATAGGAATTGACAACTCCCGCTCCTGAAATCCTAGGTATGTTTGGATGGAAGGAATGACCGAATTCGATTAAAACATAACACAGATAGGCCTTTAATTTGTTTAAGGGTTTTATCACCACAGTCACAAGGCTTGGATGTATGCATTTTCACAATACCGCATAAATGTTTGTATTCAGTATTGCATGCATTTCCACAAAACATAACGTTGATTTAAACTACGATTTTACTTCAATACATTGTTTTGTGCATTTTTACCTATGGTTCAGTGGATATATATATATATTTCACTTGCCATACATGAAATTTTGTTTACCCATTACATAATTGACATTTGACATAGACATTTTGATATTGATATACATATTTCATAGACTATATTTTGACATAAACATTTTGACATGATTTACACAAAGACATTTGACAAATGGTTTAGACATGGGCAATTTACATTGGTGGTTTGTTTGGGTAAGTGATTTAAGTAACGAGGCATGTGTAATATGATACAAGCATGGTGGATACGCCGCTGGTACTTTCTATATATAAGTGCTTGTATGGTATTACATATCGTAGCGTTATTTGAATCATTTTAGTTTAGACATATAACATTTTATACAAATAACATATTTTTCACAAGACATTGTTTTACAAACAACTCATTTTATACAAAACTCATTTTACTTGGTTATTCATTTAACCTCACATTACTCTTTTACATATCATCTACTTTATCATCGCTTTTCAAAAGATTTATAAAACAAAACATTTTACAAGGATCATGACTGACTTTTGTTAAACAACTTTTTCTAAACTTATAAGTCATGAATCCTATTTTCACAAAACCTATGTATCTCACAGGCATTTTTATGCTGACGTACCTATTTTCACATGTGTTTCAGGAAATGATGCATACGATTGATCAAGATACACATAGGCGGACTTGGGCCCTAGTGACAATAAAAGATGCAAGACTAGTTAATTATGTTAAACTTCTTTGTTTGTTTAGACATTGTACCCAGTTAATCAATAAAACAAAATTTCAATTTTCCATGTGTTATGAAACAATGATTCTGTTACAACACTCCCCGACGATTCCGCCACGTTTTGTTGTTTTACGTGGTCGGGGTGTGACAGAAAAGTTGGTATCAGAGCTCATGGTTATAGGGAATTAGGTTATTAGTAATGCTTTGACCTAGTCTATAACCTTCCTAGGACCCTAACGCGAGTTTACTTGCGTTTAGTCATAAAACAATACCGTCACCTATCCTTAGGCGACAACCACAACAAGAACATAAATTTCAAAACCACTTTGAAAAGCAATCATCTGTTCTAGGATGATTGATTATAAGGTTTTGAACCCTCTAAGTCTTCAAATCTCGTCAAAGTTTGGGTCTTATAATGTGAACACGTGCAAACTGGAAGAGTGAACGCCTGTACTCTGAGTTTTCTGTCTAAGGCTAGAGTGTTCGTACAAATCCGCAGTATCGGACCAGTCACTCTTACCTGGGAACTCTTGGGGTGAGTGTTCACTTATAGGCAAGCATGTCTTCAGCGATACATTATTATGACCCGCTTGCTTTGATTTGTCACCGTCTCATTTGTTTGCCTTAGGTAGCAAACAAATGATCGCAATTCGTATGCATTGCCTTTCTGTTTTCTTTATCCGATAACATTTCATTTGTTGCTTCCTACGTCTTTCATTTTCTTCTAGAATGTCTCTTCATCTCAACAACGGTCAAATGTCCGAGCAAACAGCCAAATTTGCCCAGCAAATAGGCGAAGTGATACTAAAGTTTGTGGATCTAGGCATTGCCTTGTCTCGTCTCAAAAATGGAGCCACTCAAGAGTCACCGAAGGAAGCAGAAGTCAGGCCTGCACCAAAATCAAGAAAGTGTAAGGCTTCAAAGAAACCCGCAGCAGTTACACCTAATCAGGCGGGACCTAGCCAGGTAGTGACGCCACCAGCTAGGAAGCCGTACTTGGGAGCTACCCCATGGTGCAAGCGATGCAACCGTCATCATTTAAACCTCATACCCTGCTCCAAATGTACCTACTGTGGACGGTTGGGACATTTGATTAACATATGCCGCTTTGCTATCCAAAACAAAGCTGTTGCAAACCTTGCTGCTACCCAACTCCAAGTCAACCCTACTCAAGCTCGTTTCCCGTCTGGTACTTGCTACAACTGTGGTGAGACGAGCCATTTCAGGAACAAATGCCCGAAGATTGTCAATGCAAATCCAACCCTTGGATGAGCATTTGGCTGAGTATGAGATGTTGCTGTTTTAATCTTATGCTTTTGTTTCTTTGTTTTTCTTGTAATGTGAAACAATCAGTTTTGTTTATAAATAAATCGTTGATCACAAATTCTGATATACAAGTGTAGTTACATGTGTGTATGGCATTTCCCTATAATACCTACATTAAGGAACAATGTTCCTTACAAACTACTCTTGTGAATATTACCCATTCTTGTGTTTACTCATGATTCCCTTAGAAAATTCTAAGTACTCGTTTCATTCTAAGATACAAAGTACAGAATTATGACCCGCTTGCTTTGATTTGTCACCGTCTCATTTGTTTGCCTTAGGTAGCAAACAAATGATCGCAACTCGTATGCATTGCCTTTCTGTTTTCTTTATCCGATAACATTTCATTTGTTGCTTCCTACGTCTTTCATTTTCTTCTAGAATGTCTCTTCATCTCAACAACGGTCAAATGTCCGAGCAAACAGCCAAATTTGCCCAGCAAATAGGCGAAGTGATACTAAAGTTTGTGGATCTAGGCATTGCCATGTCTCGTCTCAAAAATGGAGCCACTCAAGAGTCACCGAAGGAAGCAGAAGTCAGGCCTGCACCAAAATCAAGAAAGTGTAAGGCTTTAAAGAAACCCGCAGCAGTTACACCTAATCAAGCGGGACCTAGCCAGGTAGTGACGCCACCAGCTAGGAAGCCGTACTTGGGAGCTGCCCCATGGTGCAAGCGATGCAACCGTCATCATTTAAACCTCATACCCTGCTCCAAATGTACCTACTGTGGACGGTTGGGACATTTGATTAACATATGCCGCTTTGCTATCCAAAACAAAGTTGTTGCAAACCTTACTGCTACCCAACTCCAAGTCAACCCTACTCAAGCTCGTTTCCCGTCTGGTACTTGCTACAACTGTGGTGAAACGAGCCATTTCAGAAACAAATGCCCGAAGATTGTCAATGCAAATCCAACCCTTGGATGAGCATTTGGCTGAGTATGAGATGTTGTTGTTTTAATCTTATGCTTTTGTTTCTTTGTTTTTCTTGTAATGTGAAACAATCAGTTTTGTTTATAAATAAATCGTTGATCACAAATTCTGATATACAAGTGTAGTTACATGTGTGTATGGCATTTCCCTATAATACCTACATTAAGGAACAATGTTCCTTACAAACTACTCTTGTGAATATTACCCATTCTTGTGTTTACTCATGATTCCCTTAGAAAATTCTAAGTACTCGTTTCATTCTAAGATACAAAGTACAGAAAATAAAGTGACATTATGAGTAATCATGCTTCTGCACATCTGTGCCTTTGAATCCTTGGTTAGATAACTAAGGGTATTTTTCTCAGACCCATTACGTTCTGATTTTTTTTCAACATGCATAACATAAGTTTTCAAAACAACCCCCATGATTTCAAAAGCATTGTCTATGTTTTCAAAAACAACCTCCATGATTTCAAAAGCATTGTCTTTGTTTTCAAAAACAACCTCCATGATTTCAAAAGCATTGTCTATGTTTTCAAAAACAAACTCCATGATTTCAAAAGCATTGTCTATGTTTTCAAAAAACAACCTCCATGATTTCAAAAGCATTGTCTATGTTTTCAAAAACAACCTCCATGATTTCAAAATGTTTCATATAGTTTAAAAACAATATTAACACAGTATAATTACTTATATCAAGTGTATGATTTCAAAAGCATCATTCATGTTTTCAAAAACCTTATACATAATTTCAAAATCTATCTCGCATAATTTTAAAACATTTTTTTTAAATATACTTACCTAATACACCTACTTTATGATTTCAAAAGTATTATATATAAGGTTTCAAAAACATTGAACACATATTTTTTTAAGAACCCCATGCATAATTTTCAAAAATATTCTCCTCATACATTGACTTAACCTTCAAATTCCGCTTCATATGTCGCCTTGACATATCTAGCATCTCAACGTCATAAGCATTTTACTTCATGTTTTAACTTAAGCACATCCAGTGCAAGGTTTCAAAACATCTTCAGCTTCTAAAATCCATATGAAATCTTTTTATCTTCACATTAGACCCTTGTGGATGATTTTCATTCAAATCAGAGTCCTTAATTGGATTCCTTGTGTACCTTAATTCGAACATTTCGGTTCCTTATAATCGAAATCGAATTTTCTCTTTAAAAATCTTTCTATCTTTATAGTTAGATTCTTGGAAATATTTAAAGCACCAATCAAAATCCACTGATTGGATACCTGGTGTGCTTTAAATACATGTGCACAGTTAGCATAACAAATTAACAGAATGATAACAAATCAAGTTAAACAATTTTGTGGTTATGCGTTCATGCATTTTGTGTTTTCTTTTATGCATTTTTGTGTTTTTGTATACTCTGGATATTCATTATCCAAATCCTCGTGGAATCTTTCATATCTTCATATGAGGGATTCGTAAAGGATATTAAAAAAGGTACTACCTTAAATCCTTATTGGTCTTCTACATGATAGTTAAGACCCTTGGATTATATAGTACCATTCCATGATTTAAAAGAGACCCCTTTAAGTGGTCTCAGTCAAAATATTGATTCAGAATCTGGTTAAGAATGACATGTGATGATATAAGCTGAAAGGACTCCTTGGCGGTCTAGAGATCATTTATTGACTCAGTTAAAAAGGACCCCAGTATGGTCTAGTCACACTCATCACAGGTTTGTTCATTTGGTTTCCCCTACACATTATAAAATACACTGTGCGAACTATGCAAGGAATTACGTAATTATGGACGCGTACATAATTATGAAATTCAGTGCACAGAAACCCAGTAAGATCTATTATGTGTAAGAACCAATAGTGGCAACAATAACGAAACGTGAACAATGTAATGAAGGTACGGTGGACGCACCAATAACACTTTATATACTTGTATATAAGTGTCCTTCCTACATTGTAAGCTTGATGTTATTTAAAGTTACTAGAAGTTTTGGACTATAACCAGTATTGTTTGATCTTTTCAACTTCATGTTTCAAAGCTCTCACAAGTTTCCTCTAAAATAAATTTCGGGACGAAATTTCCTGAAGTAGGGGAGACTGTGACACCTGTGCCTCCACGGCCATCAAACAAATACCAAACTAATGAAATATTATATTTCATACTTGGTATTTTGTATAAATATGTGTATCGTTTGCACATATCAATTCTTGTTCGATTTCAAGTTTTAAATCGCTTTCTGGAAGGTTATACGCGCACTGATGCGCAAATATAACCAGTTTAATGCAACGAACACTCCAGAATAGTGAATTAGGCTTAACATACCTTAAATAACCTTTACATAACTTAGAAATAAGTTTTGTACTGTAACGAACATTCCGGAACATGACCATAAGTTAACAATACCCTAAATATCCTTTACATAGCTTAGAAATAGGCTTTGAGGGGTTCGGTGTGCTAAAATAAACTTTTTGGTCATTCAGGGACTAAAAGCGTCAAAAAGTGCATAAGTTTGCATTTTCGCGCATATCTTACGTTCTGAATACATCCGGACATCCAAAAGTTTATGTAATCATTAAAATATTTTATTTTAGTGATTGGCATGATAAAATTCCATTCTTCGCGTAATTTGGATCGTTTTTCGCATTCGTTCGTGTTTCGTCGTAATTAACCGAACAACGCAACCGTACGACCAAACGAACCGACATCCGAGATATTTTTGAGCATGTTTCATGTTCCCTATACTTTAACTTCATTTTAAAGCCTTGAAATGGGATAAACGGGGCTTAAACGTGTCAAAAATGCATCAAAAACCATGTTTTGCACATTCAGGGACCAAAATTGACATTCTGCCAAAGTTATCTTAGGAAGGGACCAAAATGAAAAATCTAAATTCCAGCTTGTTCCAGTTGTTCCCCTCATTTGCACATGGTTTTAATGAAACTATGGGCTCCCATGGTTTCACAAAACCATGGGCACATGTGTACGGATGAGATCGAAGCTCGTTTTACGATGAACGATCTTAACGGTTGTGCAAAAACTATAAATACCCTACCCCCCTTCACTCAAAACTCACACCTTGATCTGATTGCTCTCTAAGTTGAAGTGATTTCACTTCATACCTGAGAATAATCGGGTCAAACTTCCGTTCTTGGACCTTTTGTAAGTCCTCTTTCGTTCTTTTACGCGTTTTAGCGTGAAAGTCAAACATTGTTTGGCTTTCAGCTTTGACCAGTTTATGGTCAACATGAAGTTCATTTGAACTTCATAACGTGAGCGAAATCACGATGGTTATAGTCCCTAGCGACTATACCTACTGATTACCACGTTATCTAGGCTCAGTGACGAGTCGTAGTTTCGGCCAAAATGCGTATTCTTGCGTATTTTGTAACCAAACTACTTTTAGGTATCAAAACCGTTTGTCTTGATACCAAACCTGTTTTTAAACTTTGTTAAACATGTTTTAACATGTTTAGCTCGTCACTTTTAGATTTGTGCTTGTCTAGGGTCGTAAGGGTAAGCGATCTAATCAATCGCTTATGCTTTCGAACCCGCCCCATTTGGTCGATCATTAGGATCCGACCAAACACTTTGGGTGACCATAGTTGTATAGGGAATAACCTTTCAAGGTTATACCTTATGGTCACGTCGTTTAAGTAGTTGTATGATAAGTAGTTCTTATGCCTTAGGTAAATTACCAAAATACCCTTTTCGCACCAAAATTCATTTTAAGCCTATGTAACATAACTTTTGACATCTAAACTGATTTAGCAACAATATTAAACATGTTAAGGCATATCTTACTTGTCATAGGGCTAGTTAAGCGGTCCGAACGCGTTTTACGCGAACGACGCGTTAAAGTAGCATAAGCTACCTAAACAGGTCGTAATGGGTCGTAAGCACTTAGGTTAGGTTTCATTTTAGTATGTGGGCTTTGTTAAACCATATCATATGAGTTCCAATACTCATTTGGTTTACAAAACCTCATACTATCCAATCTCCCGATTTAGGTCCGGTTATTTATGTAGTTACCTATATTAGGTGCCGTTTGATTCCGTGATCTTCTAGCTTTGTTTGGTGGTTATCCTAGGACTTCTAAGCAATCTCAAGTGAGTACATAGTCCCCTCTTTTACTGTTTTTCAAACATTTTGGGGGTGAAACACATGTGCCTACTTGTTATTTTCATGCTTTCCATGCTTTCATATCATATACTTGCTATGTTCATTAGTACATTATTAGTACATGATTTCATTGTGTTTTTGCTATGTATGTCCTTTGTAGCATACTTAGTACATCGTTTTATATGACATTTCATGCTATGTATGTCCATCATGCTTAGTACATTGTTTTACATTTCATTTCATGCTATGTATGTCCATCATACTTAGTACATTGTTTTACATTTCATTTCATGCTATGTATGTTCATCATACTTAGTACATTTGTTTTACATTGCATCTCTATTGCATATGTCCTCGTAACATACGGTCACATTGTTTTACATCTCTACATTGTATGTTTACTTAGCATACTAGGTACATTATTTTCATCACATGCTAACATTTTGATATGACATTTGGTTTGTTTAAATGGGACTTATATACATTCATTAACATTAGCTACGCCGCTCGTTAGTAGGTAATGGTACCATAGGAATTGACAACTCCCGCTCCTGAAATCCTAGGTATGTTTGGATGGAAGGAATGACCGAATTCGATTAAAACATAACACAGATAGGCCTTTAATTTGTTTAAGGGTTTTATCACCACAGTCACAAGGCTTGGATGTATGCATTTTCACAATACCGCATAAATGTTTGTATTCAGTATAGCATGCATTTCCACAAAACATAACGTTGATTTAAACTACGATTTTACTTCAATACATTGTTTTGTGCATTTTTACCTATGGTTCAGTGGATATATATATATATTTCACTTGCCATACATGAAATTTTGTTTACCCATTACATAATTGACATTTGACATAGACATTTTGATATTGATATACATATTTCATAGACTATATTTTGACATAAACATTTTGACATGATTTACACAAAGACATTTGACAAATGGTTTAGACATGGGCAATTTACATTGGTGGTTTGTTTAGGTAAGTGATTTAAGTAACGAGGCATGTGTAATATGATACAAGCATGGTGGATACGCCGCTGGTACTTTCTATATATAAGTGCTTGTATGGTATTACATATCGTAGCGTTATTTGAATCATTTTAGTTTAGACATATAACATTTTATACAAATAACATATTTTTCACAAGACATTGTTTTACAAACAACTCATTTTATACAAAACTCATTTTACTTGGTTATTCATTTAACCTCACATTACTCTTTTACATATCATCTACTTTATCATCGTTTTTCAAAAGATTTATAAAACAAAACATTTACAAGGATCATGACTGACTTTTGTTAAACAATTTTTTCTAAACTTATAAGTCATGAATCCTATTTTCACAAAACCTATGTATCTCACAGGCATTTTTATGCTGACGTACCTATTTTCACATGTGTTTCAGTAAATGATGCATACGATTGATCAAGATACACATAGGCGGACTTGGGCCTTAGTGACAATAAAAGATGCAAGACTAGTTAATTATGTTAAACTTCTTTGTTTGTTTAGACATTGTACCCAGTTAATCAATAAAACAAAATTTCAATTTTCCATGTGTTATGAAACAATGATTCTGTTACAACACTCCCCGACGATTCCGCCACGTTTTGTTGTTTTACGTGGTCGGGGTGTGACAAGGCAAAAGGGTTGAAGGGTTCAACTTTGCCTAACGCAGGTCGTGGGGTCCCCCCACGTTTGCAAGACGTGGAAGGAGGTTCACTAGTTTATTGTTGTTCTTTGCTATGGATCCTCCTCTGAAATGCACTCAGATTCGGAAGTGGTAGCAAAGGGAATGTGTGTGTTGGATGTGAAAGGGAGTGACTTGTATGAAACAAGCACTCAATGTGAATGACCAGAGATTAGAGAATCAGAGCTGGTCAGGAGATGTTTTCTGAAGTAAATGAAGTGTCAATTTATAAGAGAATACATCTCCCGAAGTAGAATGTATTAGACTAGTAACCTTGCTTGCAGTGGAGGGCTTGCCCTTTCGGGGGTTAAAGCCTTTTGACCCCTGGATAATAGCGTGCATTGTGCAGACCTGCTTTGCTTTTGTGGCTGTGAGTTGGTGAAGCGATCTCCGGATGTGACTGGCCACTGTTTCCGCGTTGCTTTTCCCACATCACAGCTTTTCAACCATTGAACCGTTTAACCATTTGAGCGTTTACACATTTAGTCATTTTATTTAGTCTTGGGCTACCCCCGTCATCAGCCCCCCGAGTCAGAGGTTTTTGGGTAGTCAGCTCAAAGACTTCTTACTTTTATGCGTATATTTTATGGCCTGAAGGTTTCAAGGGTTCGTTTCTTGAAGGCTTGAAAGGTTGAAGGCAGTTAATATTTTGAATTTGAATTTTAAATAACTGACAATTGATTTGATTGATGTATGGCAGTTGATAGGGCGGCGGTTTTGCAGAAGTTACTGTTTGCCATTATTACCCCCATTGTAGGTTTATATTTATTTTATGTTTGCAATTCTTATCCATTTTCTTCATAATTTTTCCAAGTTTATCGCCATTTCCTTCCTCCTCTAAGGTTAGTTTCGGTTTCTTTACACCTTGCATTCTTCATTTTCTGTTTTCAAAAATGGGTGCTCGTAAGGACTTAGCAAAATCTTTTTCCCGGTTAACACAATAGGAGGTAGATTTATTTTGTATGGAATATGGTATTGATAGGAAGTTTAACCCAACTGCTCCTGCTTGTGATGTTTCCGTTGATAAACCGACCCCTGGTTCGATTGCCCTTTATTGTCATCATTTTGAGTTCTCGAATCTTCGTTATCCCTTTTCGTTTTTTTGTTTTGAACTTGTTGGAGTATTATCGTGTTTCTTTTGGGCAAGTTCATCCGAAGGGGATGGCTAGGGTTTTGCATTTTGAGGTTTTGTGTCATGCTCTTGGATATGATCCTTCCCTTTTACCCTTTCGCCAGTTTTTTCGTTTGGCTAAGAATGGCGATTGGTTTACTTTTGAAACATCCAAAGTTGATACCTGTCTTATTTCGTCCATCGTTACTACGCTTGGGGCTTGGAAGGATCGCTTTTTCTGGGTTTCCGATGCTATTCTCCCATTTAAGATGGTGTGGAGGCAACCGGATGCCGTTCTCAATGATCCAGAACCTTCCGAGTCTGAATTGAATGATGTTTTTCTCAAAGCCATCCGGGAGTGCCCTTCGAGGGTTCGTCCCTTTCCTGAACACTTACTAGTTCTTTTAGGGGTTAGTAAAATTTGGGGGAATGTTGATCGGGATCCGGTTCTTATGAGGAGTGGCATGGGTATGCATTTTCCTTTTTTGCCCTCTTTATGTTTTTCTTAACTTATGACTTATGTGCTGTTGCTCTTTGCAGTCATGTCTGCTTTGGATTTTATTAAGAGTGACGATACTTCTGATGTTGTTTTTGAGGATGCTCCGTCTGTTCCTGGTGAGAATGTTGTGGTTAGAACTGTTGATCAAAGGTTTGAGGGCTCAGGTTATGTTAGTGCTGCTACTACCAAGGGTTTTTCTAAGTCTAATGCTCCCAAGTCTTCGACCCGCCAATCTTCTCGTCGGTTGTTGAAGGCTGGTCTTCAATCCACTTCTACTGAACCAGTGGACTTGAGTGATGATATTGAAGTTTCGGAAGATCAAGGTGGTGAAGCAGGTGCTGAGAAGGATAAGGAATTGGTTGTTCATGGTAAAATGGTTTCAGGCAAGAAGGTTGTTGCCACTCCTGTTCAGGAATCTTCAAGCAGGGACGTTGAAGGGTTGGATCCGGAAGGGATTTATGTGCCTACTTGGTCGGTGAAGAATGATGATAGTTTCAAAGATGCTGTTGTTTGTGAGGATGCTCTGAGTCATATTGCTCCTCCTTCAGTGCACAAGACCATTGCTGGGATGGATGATGACCTGATGTTGTCCCGTATGATTTTGAGTACTTGCAACCTTGCTGCCATGCTTCCTCAAGGCATTGCCCGTTTTCGTCAAAGAATGCAGGAATATGAAGAATTCTCCAAGAAGAAGGATAAAATGAAATCCTCCATGGCTGGGATGAAAAAGGAGATAGCTAGTTTTGCTGAGAAAAAAGCGGCGTGGGACAAGAAGGTTAGTGACTTGAAGAGGATGCATGAGATTAAGATGGGTGATTTGAAAAAGAGTTTTGAGGCTGACTTGTTGAAGTTGAAAGCTGACCAGGAGACTTTGGCTGTGCAACAGAAGGCATTTGCTAAAGAGAAGGATGGGTTGAAGGCTTTGGTTGCCCAGGCTACTGGGGATAACCAATGGCTCATTGAGCAGGGTTTCCATCAAGTGGTTACCTATCTGTTGCACTCCAAAGAGTTTAACTCTGCTCTTGGTGATGTTTATACTAAACTACTCAATTTAGGAAAACACCAAGGTCTTATTGCAGGTTATAAGCTCCATGAATCTGGTCATCCTTTGGAGAAGTCGCCTTTGTTTCGTCCCGAGGCTTCTGATGTCTTCAAAGGCTTCGTGGTTAATAGAATTATCAAAGATGACAATCCTATTATAGAATTCTGAATGAATCATTATCATTACTTTATGTAGCAATCAAGCTACATGGTAGAATCTGAAGAAATCAACAGTCACCCTGTAGAGAATCATGATACTACCAGAATCCACGTAACTGGTGCGGAACTTCAAGCATTGATTGATAATGCTGTTTCTAAAACCATAGACAGGCAATTTAGAGAGTCCAGTGGTACACGCTCAAAGACACACTCAGTAGCTCATAGTAAGCCACCTTCTAAATCTCACGAGTCAAAGAAGGATGATGGCCAGCACTCTTCAAATCAGCATAGCGTTCCATCTAAGAAGATTGTATTTGATAAGGAGCCACGAGCAAAAACCTGTTCTTATAAGTATTTCGTCTCCTGCAAGCCCAGGGATTTCACTGGGGAAAAAGGAGCCATTGATTGCATGACGTGGCTAGATGAGATGGATATGGTAGTTGATATTAGTGGATGTGCAGAGCAAGATGTTGTGAAGTATGTTTCACAATCATTCAAGGGAGAAACTCTAGCTTGGTGGAGGTCCTTAATCCAAGCTACTAGAAAGATTCCATTATATAACTTAACATGGGCTCAGTTTGTTGCTTTGATCAAAGAGAATTTATCTCCTCAACATGAGGTTGAGAAGATCGAGAGCGACTTTCTGACATTGGTTATGAAGAATTTAGACTGTCAGGCGTATCTCATGAGCTTTAATACCATGTCTCGATTGGTTCCATACTTGGTGACACCGAAACCAAAGCGTATAGCCCGTTTCATTGGGGGTTTAGCCCCGGAGATCAAAGCGAGTGTGAAAGCATCAAGACCTACTACCTTTAGGTCAGTAGCAGATTTGTCATTATCTCTTACCCTTGATGCGGTCAGGCAGAGATCGCTTAGGAATTCTGATGCTGGGAAGAGAAAACGTGAGGATGATAACTCACACCGTTCAGACAAGAAGCACAAAGGGAACTCTGATCACAAGAAGAGTTCACGGTTCAAGAAAGAGGACCAACACTCGGGTGAGAAGCTCAAATGCAAGACCTGCAAGAAGCGCCGTTTGGGAAAGTGCAGGTATGAATCAAAGTCCCAATCACAGCCAAGAGCTTGTGGGATCTGTAAGTCTTATGAGCATAAGACGTTGGATTGTAAAAAGATTAAGGATGCAACTTGTTACAATTGTAACGAGAAAGGGCATATCAAGTCCAACTGCCTAAAGTATGCGAAGAAACCTGAAGAAGGCAAGAAGACCAATGCTCGGGTCTTCCAAATGAATGCCCAAGAAGCGATCCAAAATGACAACGTGATAACATGTACCTTTCTTATCAATGATGTTTATGCAAGGGCATTGTTTGATTCAGGTGCAGATAAATCATTTATAGATAATAAGTTTTGTAAGTTATTAAATCTGCCTGTTAAAACCCTAAGTATAAAGTATGAAGTAGAATTGGCCGATGGTACCATAGAAACTGCTTCAACCGTGTTAGATGTATGTTTCATATCCATAAGGAACCACTCTTTTCCATTGTCTTTGCTTCCTTTGAAACTAGCTGGATTCGACATAGTAATAGGCATGGATTGGCTATCTCATAACCAAGCTCAGATCATTTGTGACAAGAAACAAGTGGTTATCAAGACTCCGTATGGTGAGCCACTTACCATACAAGGAGACACTCAGCATGGGTTGCCTAAGCAAGTGTCTATGCTTAAGGCATCAAGGTGCATGAAGAAATGTTGTGTCATCTATATGGCACAAGTGACAATTGATGAACATAAGCCCAAGAATGAAGACATCCCTATCATTTCTGAATATTCAGAAGTTTTTCCTGAAGAACTACCCGGTTTACCACCAGATAGGCAAGTGGAGTTCAGGATTGACATTATTCCTGGAGCAGCGCCAGTTGCAAGAGCACCTTACCGGTTGGCCCTAACTGAGATGAAAGAGTTGAGAACTCAGTTGGATGATTTGTTGGCAAAAGGATTTATTAGGCCTAGCTCATATCCTTAGGGAGCACCGATCCTGTTTGTGAAGAAAAAGGATGGATCAATGCGTTTATGCATTGATTATCGAGAGCTGAACAAGGTTACAATCAAGAATAGATATCCATTGCCCAGGATCGATGATCTATTCGATCAGCTTCAAGGAGCCAGTTACTTCTCCAAGATCAACTTGAGATCAGGATATCATCAACTGAAGGTTAGAGATGAAGATGTGCACAAGACTGCATTCAGAACTCGTTATGGTCACTACGAGTTCTTAGTGATGCCGTTCGGACTCACTAATGCACCAGCAGCGTTCATGGATCTCATGAATCGCGTTTGCAAACCCTACTTGGACAAGTTTGTCATCGTCTTCATTCATGACATTCTTATTTATTCAAATAACCAAGCTGATCATGAGAAACACCTTTGTTGTATTCTTAAATTACTTTAGCAGGAAAAGCTCTACGCCAAGTTTTCAAAATGCGAGTTTTGGCTTCGTGAAGTCCAGTTTCTTGGACATGTGGTTAGTGAGCGTGGTATCCAGGTGGATCCCACTAAAATTGAAGCTATCATGAATTGGCAAGAGCCGAAGACACCCACAGAGATTCGTAGCTTCTTGGGTCTGGTAGGATATTTTTTATTGAAAACTTCTCAAGAATTGCAGTGCCCCTAACTTCACTGACTCGCAAGAATATCAATTTTGACTGGGGTCCTAAACAGCAAGAATCCTTTGATATACTTAAGCAGAAACTGAGCAATGCACCTGTGTTGACATTGCCTGAAGGGATTGAAGAATTTTGTGGTTTATTGCGACGCATCACACACAGGTATGGGGTGTGTGCTCATGAAAAAAGGAAAAGTTATTGCCTATGCTTCCTGACAATTAAAGGTGCACGAAAAGAATTACACCACCCACGACTTGGAGTTAGGTGTCGTTGTGTTTGCACTAAAACTTTGGAGGCACTATTTATATGGTACCAAGTGTGTGATCTATTCTGATCATAAGAGCCTTCAACATCTGTTTAATCAGAAAGACCTGAACATGAGACAGCGTCGATGGATGGAGACACTGAATGATTATGATTGTGAAATCTGATATCATCCAGGTAAGGCGAATGTGGTCGCCGATGCTTTGAGCAGAAAGGAAAGGGTTAAGCCCATTAGAATCAATGCCAAGAGCATTGAATTGAAGAACAACTTAAATGAAAGATTGCTAGCCGCTCAGAAGGAAGTTGTATTAGAAGCTAACTATCCAAATGAAAAGTTGGGTGTAACTGCTGAACAGTTATCATATGGCAAGGATGTAATCCTAAGATTGAATGGACGAATATGGGTTCCAAGTTATGGAGGACTTAGGGATGTGATTCTTCAAGAAGCCCATAACTCCAAGTATTCTGTTCATCCTGGCCGTGATAAGATGTACCAAGATTTGAAGGCAAATTATTGGTGGATAGGCTTGAAGAAGTCTATAGCCACTTATGTGGCCAAATGTCTGACATGTGCTCAGGTTAAAGCCGAACACCAGAAGCCGTCAGGTTTGCTGCAATAGCCTGAACTTCCCACTTGGAAGTGGGAAATGGTAACTATGGATTTCATCACAAAGTTACCAAAGACAAAGCGAGGAAATGATACTATTTGGGTTATAGTCGACAGGTTGACCAAGTCAGCCCACTTCTTACCTATTAAGGAAACACACAACTCAGATAAGTTAGCTCAGTTGTACGTGGATGAGATTGTATCTCTCCACTGAGTGCCAGTGTCTATTATCTCTGATAGAGATACGAGATATACATCGCACTTTTGGAAAAGCTTTCAACAATCCTTGGGCACTCGATTAAACTTCAGCACTGCATATCATCCTCAGACGGATGGTCAGAGTGAGCGTACAATTTAAACACTTGAGGATATGCTATGAGCTTGTGTTATTGACTTAGGAGGAAGTTGGGATGATCATCTTCCATTAATTGAATTCTCGTATAATAATAGCTATCACTCCAGTATTCAAGCTGCACCTTTTGAAGCTTTGTATGGAAGAAAGTGCAGGATGCCAGTTTGCTGGGCGGAAGCTGGAGATGTCCAACTAACAGGACCTGATATAGTCCTAGAGATGAAAGATAAGATTGTGCAGATACGTGATCGTCTCAAAGCTGCAAGGGATAGGCAGAAAAGCTACGCAGATAAAAGGCGTAAACCTCTGAAATTCGAGGTAGGCGACAAAGTGTTACTTAAGGTATCACCCTGGAAAAGGGTAATGCATTTTGGAAAGAAAGGAAAGTTAAGACAAAGATACATAGGACCATTCGAGATCATCGAATGTGTCGGGACAGTGGCTTACAAGTTAAACCTGCCTGAAGAGCTCAGTGGGATTCATAATGTGTTTCACATTTGCAACTTGAAAAAGTGTCTAGCTGATGAATCGCTAGCCATGTCACATAAGGATGTGCATATTGAAGAGAGCTTAAAGTTTTTTGAAAAACCTTTGTCGATTGAGGACCGACAGGTTAAGAAGCTTCGAAAGAAGCATGTACCGATTGTGAAGGTTAAATGGGATGCCCATAGAGGTCTCGAATACACGTGGGAGGTTGAGTCCACAATGAAACAGAAGTTCCATCATTTATTTCAGTAAATCTCGAGGTCGAGATTTCTTTTAAGGGGGTGAGGATGTAACACCTCGTAAAATCACGACCAATATAATAAAGACACGTGTCATGGATTCTAAACATGTTATAACCCGGATCATGATTAAAAAGGATATATGAAGAAATTAAAAGTGTCAACATGTTAATTATTACCTCTGAGTGACCTTTTAACATTTTTCAACTTTAGTAAAATATAATTACATTCCCATAAAAATCTGATTAAGATTTCATGGGTATCCGGTTAAGTCATGTAATGAATAATTCAATATTCAAATCCAAGAATTGGGAATCCCATGTGCAAAATCGACCAATTTCATTCAATAACCTCTTTTTACAAGACTCCAAGGCAACCAATACATGGCAATGCATTCTTAGCAATGCAGACCTGACCATATGGGCCTTTACTGCTGATAATGACCAGAGATTCAAGGTATTACAGGTTGCATGGTCAAATGCCAAAAGTTCTCAAAATTTTTGTCTTCTGACCAAGTCATACGGACCGTAAAGAGACTACCTTACGGACCGTAAGGTAGCTGATCTGGGCGATAAAGATTAAAAAGCGGATACGGACCATAAGGCC
The DNA here is from genome assembly GCA_030545235.1 of Helianthus tuberosus. Classification (NCBI taxonomy): domain Eukaryota; kingdom Viridiplantae; phylum Streptophyta; class Magnoliopsida; order Asterales; family Asteraceae; genus Helianthus; species Helianthus tuberosus. The sequence goes on from JARYGA010046105.1 coordinate 3,271,744, forward strand.
CTTAGCTTACGGTCCGTAAGACCTGTAACTAGGCAGAAAATAAGGGACAGCTGCAGGTTCAGCCTGTCACACCACCTTAGAAGCATGGTTTTCGAATTCAGGGGCTGCACCAATGGTATTTCATGCATAGGGGACACCTGGGATGATCAGGAAACATGTATAGACCTTGTTGGATTGATCTTGTGGGTTCTAATGTCCTAATATAAGAACTTGTTTGTTGCTAGTTCATTTGCATCTTCCAAAATTTATTCAAAACACACTCTCTGGAGCTCTCTGGACTTCAAGCAAGATTCCACAAGCTCCTAATTCGTGCTAAGGGCCTTTGTAAGCAATCTTAGCCTCTCTAGTTCATGTTTTATTAGTCTAATGACCAAAAGTCAAAGCCGTCGTAATTAAGCTTTGACTTATTGATTAATCACTAATGGTCCAGTCATTTTTCGAATTGAAAATGGTTATGAGTTGGTAATTATGTGGGTAATAAGTCCTTAAAAGGGTACCCCCTGATTATCACTCTAACTTGGTCAATTGTCGGGTTAAACTTAATATTAAAAAGTCAACAGAAAGCTATTTTGCAAATAAACTCATAATTAACAATGTAGAAGCCATAAAACCTGTTTTAACACTTATATAACTTGTTAATTAATGTAAGAACATGTCTAAGCATGTTCAACCTGACAATTTTGAGTTTAGGCTCGGTTCGGAACCGAAAGTCGCAAAAGTAGACTTTTGCTTTGACTTTCAGTTCTGACCCGATTTAGCTTAGTTTAGATATGCCTTAGAGTTCCATTAGAACCAGGTTATAGGTTAGTATAACCCTCTGAGGTTATACAACTTGGTTCCTAATTAATCCGATTCATTTGCATGTTTCCGTTAATTGCTTAAATGTTGACCATTATGCCCTTTTGACCTTAAAACAAGATTTTCGAAAATGTGAGAGGACAGAAACCTTTGTTACTGATTTATAAACATGTCCTAAAAATTTGACATCAGTTTGAGGTCTAAATTAGGAGTTATGCACAATATCATAATTTGAATGCTTTTTATTAATTAAACGACATTATTAGCATAAAGCCTATCTAAACCCAAATTTTGACATCAAACTTTTTACCCACTGATGTAATATAATATTTTGGGATTTTTGAAGATTTTTATTTATTTTTAAACTGAACATAACATAGGGTTCTTGCTTTGATTCGGTAATTGTCGGTTATACCCTTTTTGCTAATAAAATGAGTTTTACATAACATATTGATACCAAATATTTTGCTACTGATTTTATATGATAAATAAAATATTTTAAGCCTTCTGGGCTGATAAAAATCTCAGTTTTTATTATATAACCCGAAAATCACCTAAAACCGACTTTTTACGCGTTTTAAACGCATAGTATGGGTTAAAACTATTTTTGGCATATAAGACTTAATACCTACTGATGTTATAAGTAAATTTTTATACTTTGACAGTAAACAAAAGTTTTGAACTCGGATTTCCAGTTTTGACCTTTAAACCTTTTGTGAAATGACCAAAATGCCCCTACGGTGCATTGTTTGGTTATAAATGGTAAATTTCACATATATGCAATACCTTACTGATTTGACTTGCAAAAATAAATATTTTTACTTATCATTTAAGACCATAACCTCAGATTAAGAGAAAAATACCCGGATAGTCCCTGTGGTTTCACCTTTTTTCACCTATAGTCCCTATCTTTCTAAAACTACTTGAATAGTCCCCAAGTTTTCACGTTTTGTTCTCGGATAGTCCCTGGGTCTAACTTCAGTTTGTTTTCTCTGTTAAAATGATGTGAAATGACAAAAATACCCTTTCCTTAAAAGACCAAACCATAGGGACTATCCGGGCATCTTCTTTATTTTTATTTATAAAACCCCACCACCACACTTCATCTTCAACCTCCACCCACCATCACTCTCCTCCACCCTCCACCATCACCGCCACAGTCACTATGCTCAAATCTAAATGAACAGAAGTGAGGGATTACCAATTGAACCGCCTAGGAACCCATTTTCCAACAGTTTTACTCACATCCCACTTCTCTTTTTATCATACCTTCAACTTATAATCTAGCTAACCTCCTGTTTTTGCATTATCAATCTCAACATCAGATTTCTCAAGATTACATTCCCTGACCCATCTCTGCATTCAAACATTTTTTTTTTCACTAATCAAACTCAATACTACATATCAATCTTCATTGATTCAGTCAACAAGAATGTAAACATCCAAAAAAATCAAACAATTTTGCAACTTTCGTACTCGGATTCACTGAACAACAGAGAAATTATGCAACTTTATTTGTTAATCAGAGCTGAATGATAGTTTATCGGCAATCAACGGAGGTTAATCGGAAGTCGATCGGTGGTGCGTATTCATCGGCCGGAAGTGAATGTCGACGGTGGATGGTAATGGCGACCGGCCGGAACAATCGGAAGTGGTGGGTGACGGCAATAGGTGGTCGGTCGACGGTATTGGAGGTGAGGTAGGGTGAAAGGTAGATGGTGGTTGGGGTGGTAATCGGACATGAGGAAGAAGGTGGGTTGGTTGGGCTAACAACATTCGGAGGATAAATTAGCACACACCACTGTACCACACACCACTGCTCCGCCGCTGTGCCACCACCATCGTCATCACGTATCAATCACCCACCATACCTCCACTCGAACCACCTCCCTGCCGTCACGACCAGGTGGCCGGAGACCACCCGTCTCGATCTCGCCTCTCTCTCCCTCGGTTCTCTCTCTCTCTCTCTCGGTCGAATCTCACTCTCTCTCTCTCTCTCTTGGTTATGCAGGTTATGTGTGTGTATATTGTGAGATAAAACTAATGGGGGCTAGGGTTTTGAAGAAGATGGAGAAGATGCCCGGATAGTCCCTATGGTTTGGCCTTTTAAGGAAAGGGTATTTTTGTCATTTCACATCATTTTAACAGAGAAAACAAACTGAAGTTAGACCCAGGGACTATCCGAGAACAAAATGTGAAAACTTGGGGACTATTCAAGTAGTTTTAGAAAGATAGGGACTATAGGTGAAAAAAGGTGAAACCACAGGGACTATCCGGACATTTTTCTCTCAGATTAATATTTAACCTCTTTTATAGTTCTTAAAATGACCAAAATACCCCTACGGGGCTTAAATTGATTTTAAATCTGTTTTGGGCATAATGGAAGGTATCCTACTGATATCACAACATATTTAAGGCATGTTAACTTAGGAAACCTGTTCATGACTCATTTGGTTATCTGTTATGCATTTATCGCGTTCGGTACGGTTTATGTAACTAAGTTTGCATAAATTAACCGAAACGGGTCAAACCTTATCATTTTCACTTCAAAATCCAGAATGTGTTTAGTTTACCCATATTATACAAGTCTTCATACTTGTCGGGTCTAAACCACATTCTAATCCGGTCTTCGCTTAATCATGCGTTTTGAACCGTATACCTTCCTTTAAAACTAACCGGTCTAAGTTTAAACTTATGGAAGACCTGTTAGGAATCTAATAGGTTATTAAAACCTTCGTTCCAAATTTAGGAGCCCAGTATATACGGTTGGGATAAATTTGTATAATTTGCTCAGGTAAAGACTTTTAACTTATTTTCCCTTATACGGGCTTGGGGTACGGTATATAAAATACCGCTTGGTCGGGTATTGAATTTTAATCGTATGAAGGTTAAATCATTGAGATAACCCGTTTAATCTGTTTTGTTTATTCTAAGCCTTTGGGGAGTTAATGACCATGTCCTGGATATCCTCGGCTCATTCATTGAAATGGTCACGACTTAAGACGGGGTGTAGGCATACACCTGCCAGTGCGTATGTAAAATAATGTTCCCACCTGTTCAAGAATAACTAGCCGTGGGATATATTATGTGGTGTGTCTATTAATCTTTAACCCGGTTTTCAGCCCGGGATACTGAACGTATAATAAACATGTAATTCTTTAACAAGTTTATTTTTAAATAATTATCCCAAGTTATAAAAGTTAATTTGTGCCTTGTGCATTCAAATCAATTTTCTTAAAACATTTTCAATATGAGTCGGTTAATTGTATTTACCAGTGTAAACTGACGTATTTTCCAAAAGGTTAAGTGCAGGTACTAGACGGAATAGGCTGGCTACTCCTAGCATCAATAAAGAGTCTTGCAAGCTTAGATGTTTATAAATCTGTTGAACAATGTTCCTTTTAACTTGATCCGCCTGTGGATCCCTTACAACCGTTTCTGTAATAATTGATATTACTTTCATTCGGGTTCTAATGTTATTATCTTTAGCTTCCGCTGTGCATTTAAACTGTGATAATTTGACTATGATGATATCAACTACGTCACGATACTCCCCACCGGGCCCACCGGTAATACGTGGAAATATCGGGGTGTGACACTATGGGATCGACCAAATAGGTTACCGGTGTTATAATCCAAAAACTCATCAAATGTTCACCACAATGAACGTTGACTTTCTTGAAACAAAATACTTTTATGACACCCAACTCAGTGTTCAGGGGGAGAATGAATGTATAGACACCCTGAGTTGGCTAACCCAACTTCCCTCATCTGAAGAAGTAACAACAGAAAATCATCACAGTACTGCGAGTCCTTCAAACACACCCACACAACCTGCCGAGGATAGTACCACTGAATAAAGTCCATCCAACATGATACCTGAGGTAAGAAATACTGAGGACCCTGGATGTTCTACGTTTGATAACCATGAGACAACAGGGGAACACATAGAACCGACAGTAACGGAACCTACTCCACAGGTTGAACCAGATGTGGAACAGGGTGAACCAGACTTGGAAGAGGTTGAACAATTCGTTGAACATGTGGAACCAGTTGCAGCAGAGATAACCGGAAGATACCCTCTCCCTCCTAGAGCCAATAAAGGGGTCCCTCCAAAACGGTACTCGCCAGAGAGGGAAACCAGAAATTCAAGGTATCCTGTAGCTAATATAGTTAATGGGAACTTATCTAACAGTGCGAAAGCATTTGTCACCTCTCTACACTCTGAACAAATACCTGGATCTGTAAAGAAAGCGCAAGGTAAGAAGAACTGGAAAGAAGCGATGGAAACAGAGATGCAAGCTCTTATGAAAAACAATACGTGGGAAAAGTGCATTCTCCCAAAAGGAAAGAAAACAGTTGGTTGCCGTTGGGTGTATTCAATTAAGTATAAACCAGATGTTCTATTGGAAGATACAAAGCTCGACTTGTAGCCAAATGGTACACTCAGACGTATGGGATCGATTACTCTGAGACGTTTTCTCCGGTTGCAAAAATGGACACCATCAGAGTCCTCTTCTCTGTGGCAGCCAATAAGAATTGGCCTCTCCATCAGTTTGATGTTACAAATGCATTTCTCCATGGAGACCTAGCGGAAGAAGTCTATATGGAAGCACCTCCAGGTTTTTCAGGGGGGTTTTAAAGATGGGGAAGTTTATCGGTTGAAGAAATCTCTATACGGGCTAAAACAGTCACCTCGGGCCAGGTTTGGAAAGTTCACCTTGGCCATGAAAGAATACGGGTATTGCCAAAGTAACGTTTGTAACAACTCTCATCAAAAGGTCCTAATTATTACTTCAATTAATCATTAGAAAACCCTAATTAAGAAACCCAAGTGATTCTGAACAAACCCTAAAATTTTTAGAATTTTCAGAATCAGGATTAGGGCCCCTAAAACTCAAGGGGGGTAAACCCTAGTTAATAATTATCAACAATTACTTGCTGTCAAAGTTAGAATTTTAGAATTTGTCAATTCAGCAAAGCTAGTCCCAACCGTGGCTACCCTATAACCTATTTTCAACCCTTACGAACCGTAACATTGTTAACCTTACGGACCGTAAGCAGCCTTACGGACCTCAACATTGTTAAGCTTACGGTCCGTAAGCTAGTCAATTTTTTAGTATAAATAGCAGACATTGAGACTTGAAATTTGGCATAAGTTCGACGAAGAAATTCGTTTCTGACATCGAATTACTTTCTGTTTATCACAAATTAACACACACTAATCACGAAGTGCTGCCGCAATCAGGATAATAACTCGATCGCTATTACGATTCAACGTCCGATCGATTATAATTATCCAACGATTGTTTAAGTGCCGCTCTAATTGAGTTTATACTTTGTTATTCATCGTGATTTCGACTTGAATGTTTGAGTGCTGTTCGAATTCGGACTATACTCTGTCATTCGTTGTGAATCCGATGAATTGTTAAGTATTGCACTAATAAATCGTTGTGAGGATTTAATCTCGTGAATTGACGTAACTGCTGTATTAGTTACTAACCTGTTGTGTGTGCATTGTTATTTAAATTAGGTTAATCAAGGCTAATCAGTAGGCTTATATTCTGCTCGTTAAATTTACAATGTGAGTCATTCTCTTTTTATCAAAGTATTTTATAAATTCTTAAATGTTTTTCAAGATTATAATTACAGTGATTAAGTTTATGTAATCACCAAGTTACAGCCGGTATGTGGGGTTTTGTATACATTACTTGATATCCGTCACTATTGGACAACGAGTTAGCCAATGAGTGATATGACCATAGTCACAGACGCCATTGGACAACGAGATAGCCAATGTGTGTTCGAGTGACAAGTACTGTGGGTAGTTGGTTTGATATCTGAAACATTGTAATCTCTCTTAATACTGTAAATTATAACAAAAGTGTTGTTTTAGTAAAACTGAATGATTCACTCAGTATTTCCCCGCTGACAAAACCTTTTTCAAACATGTTTCAGGTGATCTGTTGTGAGCACAGGAAAAGTGCCGTGGAGCACTACAAGCTTAGAAAAGTGGCTCAATGTAAATAAATAAAGAAAAATGTTTTAAGAAATAAAGATTTCTCAGTGAAATCATTTTATTGTAAATTATGAGAATTATCCCTATATTATATATAAACGAGCAGTTTTAATATTAATCGATCCTGTTTAAAAAGACTTCCGCTGTCACTTAATTAGATACCACGGGATTTCCTGCCTCGCAGCTCTGGACCGGGTCAAACCGGGCCCGAGGGCCGTGATAGGAAAAGGTGGTATCAGAGCCACTGATTTAAGCTTACTATTGATTTTAGCAATACTTAGGAAATTTAATTGCTATTCTGTGAAAATATGTGTTATTAACTGATTAATTGTTGAGTTACAGTATGGGTAAACACAAGATTTCTGCTATCTACCACAAATTAGATACTGCACCCCCAAGAAAAGGAACCTCTTCCTCCAAATACCCAGCAGATCGGGAAGAAGGGATTTTTGTCCGTAAAGCAAATTATGAAAATCCTCTCACCCAAGATAAAAGAAATTCGATTCTTAGGAAGGGACAGGAGAAAATAAAGAAAACCCAAGTCAAGAAAGTGAGGTTTAATCCAGAAATCCAGGAATTAGGAAATAGGTCACCTTGGGAAGATACATTAGATGAAAAATGGGCAAACCTTTATATGCTAGCTACCGTAGCAGAGAATGCAAACCTTTAAAGTAACAATAAGCCTGGTTTAGTAGAAAATTAACCTCCAGTAAATAAATAAATAAAGTATAGTGTGTTTTCTTTCCTATAGTCTTTTGTACAAATCTGTATGCAATAAACTTTAATGTTTATTTGTTAAACTTTGTTCCAAAGTTTTAACTTAACATTTTTGTGCATTTTGCATATATGCTATCCAGCATGAGTGAGATATCAGAAGCATTTCAGAATCTCAATCTCTACCCAGTACCAATTGAAGTCTCCCACGACTTTACTGGTTATATTGCTGACATAGAGGAACCTCTGGAATTCCAAGCTCAACCGCTGGAAAAAGCAAAACCTAAAAAGAGAAGAAGATATGTAGGATGGAGAAAAGTGCGCAGGAGAAAGCCAACCACTAGGAAACTCCCTAAAATAGAAAACCCTATAAACAAAGGAAAAGGAATAGAAATCGGAGAGAGTTCTAATCCAGCAGAAATAGAAATCCAGAAAGATTTTAAACAAAAAGGAATAGAAATTGGAGAGAGCTCCAGACAAACTGAAGAAATCACATTCCAAGAGGAAATAGACCGTCTACTGGCAAATTGTGATGTCATTAGCCCTATCCATAATAATCTATATCCTTGCCTAGAAACCCAACTTCCTGTAAATTGGGAACCAGCTATTCCAGACCCACTAATCCATACTCGACCTTTAGGCCAAATGGAAGAATGGTGGACAAATGACTGGCAATTTGAAAATATTGTCAACAGTCCTTATTCATTTCTTCCACAGTTTGATCCAGAACCTATCCCCAATCCTCCAATTAGCAACGAAAACTTAGACGAACTTCGTCTTTGGGGAGAGGAGTTAATTGATACAGGAAATAGGATTAGGGATATTGGAGAAAGGATTACCTGGAAGTACGACGAAAGGGAACGTCGCTACTAAACTGTCAGTTGACCAAAGAATAGTGGGGTTGGGAAGAATGTTTAATAATAATAATAATAATAGTTAAATATAATTCTGTAAAATGGGAAATAAAACATTGTAAGATAACCAGTGTGTATGGATGCCTATATAATATATAAAGCAAAATAGAAGTCGAAACATCGACAATTTTGGATATATATCTGTGTTATAAGATTTTATGTGCTACTGTGAAATCGTTTTGTTTCCAATCATTTGATACTAATAAGTTATATCTATAATAATTATCAGATGGAAAATGCTAGTAATGAACCAGTTAATGAAGGGAATCAATCTGAACAAAATCAGGAAAACCAGTATATGACTAGACAAGATATTGAGAACATTGTCACTCAAGGGATAGCTAATGCTATTCCAGCAATCGTAGCTGCTGCTCAGAAACCTGTTGAACCGCAACAAATTATTCCTAGTAAACGTACTCAGGAAGACAATTTTAGTCATAGTGTAAATGGAGGCGGTAATCATGACGATAATAATCTCCGACAGGCTCCACCTCCTAAGAAAATGAAAGCCGCAACACCTGGTTGCACTTTCAAAGAATTTCTTGCTTGTAAACCTGCTGAATTTGCAGGCAACGAAGGAGCAACTGCAGTGCTGCGTTGGTTAGAGAAAACCGAAGCAGTAATTGCAATAAGTAAGTGTTCTGAAGAAGACCAGGTGATGTATGCATCAAATCTTTTCAAAGAAGGAGCGCTCGAATGGTGGAACACGGTGCTACAGGCTAAAGGGAGAAGGATGGCTTATGCCATGAAATGGGAAGAATTTAAAATTCTTGTAGAAAGAAAATATTGTCCTGAATATGAAAAGGAACAAATGGCAAATAAGTTCCTAAACCATCGTATGGTAGGCGTAGAGTGTCGTAGTTACACTTCGACATTCTTTGAATATGCTAGAGTAGTACCAACACTGGCTTCGCCAGAACCGGTACTCATTTCTCGCTACATTTGGGGATTAATTAGTGAAATTCGCAATATCGTTAAAGCTGCGAGACCTCGCACTATTGACGATGCTGTGGAACTAGCTAATACCCTAACTGATGAACTAGTACGCACAAGAGAAGAAGATCGAAAGAAGGAATTGGCTCAAAAGATTACCCAAGGATTTCGTGTGGGTAATAATAATAATAGGTTCAAGAAAAGAGGAAGGAGACAATCTGCACAACCGCCTTTTTGCAGAAATTGCAAAAAGAATCATTTTGGAAAATGTAATGTAATCTGCAACTTCTGCAAAATGGCAGGACATAGCGAAGAGGAATGCAGAAAGAAAACAAAAGTTTGCTATAATTGCGGAGAAACAGGACATTTTAGACCAGAATGTCCTAAATTGGTCAAACCAGTAGATAACAAAGCCAAGACAGCCGACGGAGCTACTAAGAAGAATGTCCGAGCATTCCAGCTAACCACTCAAGAAGCTGAACTGATCCCTGACGTTATAGCTGGTACGTTCTTGGTCCACGACGTTTATGCAAAAGTATTATTTGACTCTGGTGCAAACCAAAGTTTTATCAATACTTCATTTTGCCAAGCCCTTAACTTACCTTTAACCACCCTTAGGCAAATTTTTACAGTCGAAACGCCAGACGGAAATTCTGTTAACATAAATAAGGTGTTGCAAGAAGGTAAGATAGAACTGTTAGGTCATAAGTTTTTTGCGAACCTGTTACCTATGAAGTTAGCCGGATTCGATGTAGTGTTAGGAATGGATTGGTTAATAGCCAACCATGCTCGAATCCTTTGTGACAAGAATTCTGTAGAAATCCGTACTCCCACAGGAGAGGTAATTTTAATTACCGGAGATAAACCACGAAAGCCATTAAAGTTCATATCAGTAATGAAAGTTGCTAATTATGAACGAAAGCAAGGAATGGTGTATATGATTTCAGTAATCATTAACACTAAAAGTAAGGAACTCCCAGACATCCCTATAGTTTCAGAATACCTAGACATCTTTCCAGAAGAATTACCTGGGTTACCACCAGATAGGGAAGTAGAGTTTAGAATTCATCTAATTTCGGGTACTACACCAATAGCCAAGGCACCTTATCGATTAGCACCCACTGAAATGTTAGAATTGAAAAAGCAGTTAGATGAATTATTAAGCAAAGGATTTATACAACCTAGCTCATCCCCTTGGGGAGCGCCAGTGTTGTTTGTAAAGAAAAGGGATGGTTCGATGAGAATGTGTATCGATTATAGGGAATTGAATAAGGTTACAATTAAAAATCGATACCCATTACCTAGGATTGATGATCTATTTGACCAACTTCAGGGGGCTAGATATTTTTCTAAGATAGATTTACGCTCCGGATATCATCAATTGAAGTTACAGGAAGAAGACATACCTAAAACTGCTTTCAGAACTAGGTATGGTCATTATGAGTTTACAGTCATGCCCTTTGGATTATCGAATGCACCTGCTGCATTCATGGACATGATGAATAGGATCTGTAAACCATACTTGGATAAATTTGTAATCGTATTCATCGACGATATACTTATTTATTCCAAAAGTCAGGAAGAACATTGCAAGCATTTGCATGCACTCTTAACCTTGTTAAGAAAAGAAAAACTTTATGCCAAATTCTCGAAGTGTGAATTATGGCTGCAAGAAGTACAATTTTTAGGTCACATGGTGAATCACGAAGGCATTCACGTAGATCCTGCTAAAATAGAAGCAATCACTAAATGGAAGGTCCCACAAACAGCTATGGAAATTAGAAGTTTTCTAGGATTAGCCGGATACTACAGACGATTTATTAAGGATTTCTCTAAGATAGCTGTACCTTTGACCAAGTTAACCTACAAAGCTGCTAAGTTTGAATGGGGACATAAGCAAGAAGAAGCTTTTAAGATTTTAAAGCATCGATTGACGAATGCTCCAATTTTAGCATTGCCCGAAGGAACAGAAGATTTTGAAGTATATTGTGATGCTTCAAAATTAGGATTTGGATGTGTGTTGATGCAACGCAAGAAGGTAATTGCGTATGCCTCCCGGCAGTTGAAAAAGCACGAGAAAAATTATACAACTCATGACTTAGAATTAGGAGCCATAATTTTTGCCTTGAAAATTTGGAGACATTATCTGTATGGAAGTAAGTTTACTGTTTATACAGATCATAAAAGTTTAAGGTATATATTTGGGCAGAAAGAGTTAAATATGAGGCAAAGAAGATGGATGGAAGTTCTAAGCAATTACGACTGCGATATTCAATATCACGAAGGGAAGGCAAACGTAGTTGCAGATGCCTTAAGTCGTAAGTATCAGGAAAAACAAAGGCGAGTCCGTGCTCTTAGATTAAATCTGCAATTAGATTTAATGCAACAATTAAGGAAAGTTCAGGAAACAGCAATCAAGGACGATGCTGAAGGAATGAAAGGTTATATAAAGGAACTAGAGCAAGGAAATGATGGAATTTGGAGATTCCACAAGAAACGAATTTGGGTACCTAAGCAGGGAGAATTAAGAAATAAGATTTTAGAAGAAGCTCATAAATCTAGGTATACCGTACATCCAGGAAACAATAAAATGTACCAAGATTTAAGAAATAATTTCTGGTGGATAGGAATGAAAAAGGATATAGCTGAATACGTATCTAAATGTCTTACTTGTTCACAAGTTAAGGCCGAACACCAGAAACCTTCAGGACTACTACAACAATTGGAAATGCCTGTATGGAAATGAGAACTTATAACAATGGATTTTGTTACTAAGTTACCTAAGACCAGAAAAGGTAATGATGCGATTTGGGTAGTTGTAGATCGATTAACCAAATCAGCTCACTTTCTACCAATGAAAGAAACCTTTAGCATGGAAAGACTGGCTAAATTGTATGTAGATGAAGTTGTATCCCTACATGGAGTCCCACTCTCCATTGTTTCGGATAGGGATAGTCGTTTTACTTCTCATTTCTGGAAAAGTTTCCAGCAAGCTATGGGAACTCGACTCAATCTGAGTACTGCATATCATCCCCAAACAGACGGACAAAGTGAAAGGACAATCCAAACTCTAGAAGACATGCTCCGAGCATGTGTAATAGATTTTGGTGGAAATTGGGATGATCACTTACCTCTGATTGAATTCTCCTACAATAACAGTTATCATTCAAGCATTGAAACTGCTCCATTTGAAGCACTGTATGGAAGAAAGTGCAGAACTCCAGTATGTTGGGTAGAAATAGGAGAAAATCAATTATCAGGTCCGGAGATAGTACAAGAAACGACCGACAAGATTACTCAAATTAAGGAAAGATTGAAGACGGCTCGAGATAGCCAAAAGAGTTATGCAGACAATAGATGCAGGCCGTTAGAATTCCAAGTAGGAGATAAAGTACTATTGAAAGTTTCTCCTCGGAAAGGAGTTGTACGATTCGGTAAGAAAGGAAAGCTAAGTCCCAGGTACATAGGACCATTTCCAGTGATCCAACGTATAGGATCAGTTGCTTATCGTTTACAACTACCAGAAGAATTAGCCGGAGTACATTATGTATTTCATGTATCCAATCTCAAGAAATGTCTAGCAGACGAATCACTGGTAGTACCTCTTCAAGATATAGAGGTAAACGAAAAACTGAAATTTGTTAAGAAACCTCTTCAAATTGAGGATCGAAAGATCAAATTTCTCAAACATAAACGACTAGTATTAGTCAAAGTCAGATGGGATTCAAGGAGAGGACCAGAATACACTTGGGAGCTGGAATAAAAAATGAAGCGAAAATATCCTCATTTATTCCAATAAATCTCGAGGACGAGATTTTTATTAAGGTGGGGAGAATGTAACAACTCTCATCAAAAGGTCCTAATTATTACTTTAATTAATCATTAGAAAACCCTAATTAAGAAACCCAAGTGATTCTGAACAAACCCTAAAATTTTCAGAATTTTCAGAATCAGGATTAGGGCCCCTAAAACTCAAGGGGGGTAAACCCTAGTTAATAATTATCAACAATTACTTGCTGTCAAAGTTAGAATTTTAGAATTTGTCAATTCAGCAAAGCTAGTCCCAACCGTGGCTACCCTATAACCTATTTTCAACCCTTACGGACCGTAACATTGTTAACCTTACGGACCGTAAGCAGCCTTACGGACCTCAACATTGTTAAGCTTACGGTCCGTAAGCTAGTCAAAATTTTAGTATAAATAGCAGACATTGGGACTTGAAATTTGGCATAAGTTCGACGAAGAAATTCGTTTCTGACATCGAATTACTTTCTGTTTATCACAAATTAACACACACTAATCACGAAGTGCTGCCGCAATCACGATAATAACTCGATCCCTATTACGATTCAACGTCCGATCGATTATAATTATCCAACGATTGTTTAAGTGCCGCTCTAATTGAGTTTATACTTTGTTATTCATCGTGATTTCGACTTGAATGTTTGAGTGCTGTTCGAATTCGGACTATACTTTGTCATTCGTTGTGAATCCGATGAATTGTTAAGTATTGCACTAATAAATCGTTGTGAGGATTTAATCTCGTGAATTGACGTAACTGCTGTATTAGTTACTAACCTGTTGTGTGTGCATTGTTATTTAAATTAGGTTAATCAAGGCTAATCAGTAGGCTTATATTCTGCTCGTTAAATTTACAATGTGAGTCATTCTCTTTTTATCAAAGTATTTTATAAATTCTTAAATGTTTTTCAAGATTATAATTACAGTGATTAAGTTTATGTAATCACCAAGTTACAGCCGGTATGTGGGGTTTTGTATACATTACTTGATATCCGTCACTATTGGACAACGAGTTAGCCAATGAGTGATATGACCATAGTCACAGACGCCATTGGACAACGAGATAGCCAATGTGTGTTCGAGTGACAAGTACTGTGGGTAGTTGGTTTGATATCTGAAACATTGTAATCTCTCTTAATACTGTAATTATAACAAAAGTGTTGTTTTAGTAAAACTGAATGATTCACTCAGTATTTCCCCGCTGACAAAACCTTTTTCAAACATGTTTCAGGTGATCTGTTGTGAGCACATGAAAAGTGCCGTGGAGCACTACAAGCTTAGAAAAGTGGCTCAATGTAAATAAATAAGGAAAAATGTTTTAAGAAATAAAGATTTCTCAGTGAAATCATTTTATTGTAAATTATGAGAATTATCCCTATATTATATATAAACGAGCAGTTTTAATATTAATCGATCCTGTTTAAAAAGACTTCCGCTGTCACTTAATTAGATACCACGGGATTTCCTGCCTCGCAGCTCTGGACCGGGTCAAACCGGGCCCGAGGGCCGTGACAACGTTGATCATACCCTGTTCCTCAAAAGAAGAAACGACCTCGTAACTTGCCTAATCATATATGTAGACGACATGATTATCACCGGAAATGATGTAGAAGAGATAGCACGGCTGGAAAAGAATTTTTTTTTCAAAGTTTGAAATGAAAGACCTTGGGAATCTTAAGTATTTCCTCGAAATAGAAGTTCTCAGGTCTAAACGGGGGATTTTCATCTGCCAAAAGAAGTATGTCCTTGATCTCCTGGCAGAAACTGGTTTGATTGATTGTAAACCAGCAGATACGCCAATGGTGGTGAACCACAATCTTCACATGGAACTTAATGGCGAGCTTGCAGACAAAGAAAGGTATCAATGGCTCGTGGGCAAGTTAATTTATCTCTTTCACACTCACCCTGATATAGCTTACGCTGTTGGAGTGGTAAGTCAGTTTATGCATCAACCGCAAGTTGCCCACATGGAAGCTGCTTAGAGAATTCTAAGGTATCTAAAGGGAACCGTAGGCCATGGAGTGTTGTTCAAAGCAAATGGACATTTAAATGTTGAGCTCTACACTGACGCCGACTGGGCAGGAGATAAGGGAAATCGAAGGTCAACATCAGGGTACTTCTCCTTGGTTGGTGGAAACCTTGTTACCTGGAGGAGTAAGAAACAGAAGGTTGTCGCTCTGTCGAGTGCAGAAGCAGAGTTCAGAGGCATAGCTCGAGGGTTAAGCGAAGTTCTTTGGATCAGGAAACTTCTAGAAGACATTGGTTTCTCCCAGAGGGCAGCACCCAGTAAAATTATGTGCGACAATACAGCTGCAATACAAATCTCAGAAAATCCAGTCTAGCATGATCGAACAAAACACGTGGAGGTAGATCGACATTTCATCAAGGAAAAACTGGAGGAAAGGATCATAGAGCTCCCGTATATATCATCAAAAGATCAACTCGCAGATATTCTCACAAAAGCAGTCAACGGAAATGCTTTTAGTAGCTGTTTGAGCAAGTTAAGTATTGGAGATCCCACTACTCAACTTGAGGGGGAGTGTCGGAAAGAAGGAAACAAAATAGTATAGGGGCTAGTGTGTAATATGGTGGTCTATATAAACACCATCTTTGTGTAACCCTATTTGAAACACAATACAATTTTTCAATACAATTCAAACCCAAATCAGAGATTATTCTCTATACCAAACAACACTAACAAATAGACAACTTAGAGAAAGAGGTTTGTTTCAACAATACAATACCATTCTTATTGATTCAGCAACCTTTAACACAAAGGATTCACAAACAGTTGGCTGAGTTTGTTAATCACTTAACTACCGTTCTTCTCGTGTCTCCTTTACCGTTCTAACATTTAAAGATTGTTAACTTCTATCCTTGTTTGACAGCATATTAAATTATTATGTTATGATTCTGTTTTCTCGTATCTTTTTGGTGCAAATTTGACTTGTGGAACCTCAGTTCATAACTGCTAGGACTTGGAGACAACAAAAGGCATTTAGAGAATTATAGATGCAAAACAGGAAATCATGTGATTATGAGCTTTTGCTTTAGTTGCATTGTATTATAACAATGTTGTTACATCAAATATGACCATATTTACAATAACTAAAAGCCACATAGGTCCCTCATCCAATCCAACACCGGTTCTAGAAACCTTGCAAATTGCAAGCCCGACTTGTTTAATTCGAGCCACGCTCGAGTTGCTCGGAATTTTTATATTTATTACTTTTTAAATTTATATATATTTTTTAATTTTTTCTACCTTTTTTTATTTTTAGTTTTATATTTACAATTTTCGTTTTTTATTATTAATTTGTATTTTTTATCATCTCATCATAACCCGAATTCATCCTGACCTAAACCCATCCTAACGCAAACTTATCCTGACTTTTTTAGTATACCCTTCCTGACCCAAACCCACCCAACTTTGCACACTTTGCCACCCATAGGTGCAAGTGTCCAAAAATTGCTTGATGTTTCCTTCTAAGTTTTAATTAACACCGTTCCTTTTTCCTCTAGTGGGCTTTCAGCTCAAACAAAAGAATGGTCGAATTTAAATTCAGCCATTTGATCTTTTATTGCAATTGTTTTCCATGTTCGGATATTCCTATATGTGAGCCCAATCCCATATGTAATATTGAGTTATGGACACCACTCGATTTTCCATTTACTATGATATATTATTTCATATATAAATTAGCAAGTTTTTTTATGCATTAGGAGTTGTACCTCAAGTTTGGAGAGTTTTTGAAAAAAAAAAAACCTTTGATATTTCACTTTCAACCTAGAAATTTTATCCTTTACATTTTAACCCATTTGAAATTTTTACTTTTAACTCAAAGTTTTTCATCTTTCGTAATTTAACACAACACTTTATTATTTACAACTTTGGGTCCCCATACTTTTTATCTTTCGCAAGTTTTTCGTTTTACATTTCGTTCTAAATTTTGCGAGTTAACATGTCGTAGCATGCTTGTGAGGTTCAACGTTTTTTGCTCTATTTTTTCATATTTGACAGACCCGTCGCAACGCGTCCATTTTTTCCCTTTTGAAAGTTCGCCGCAATAGGCGGGTCCTAGATCGACTAAGTTATTATTTTCTACGTTTTACGTTTCTGGTTAATTTCTTCGCATTAACACACTGAAACGGGTGTGTGTGGTTCAACGATTTTAGTCTGCTTTTCGTTTAGTGTAATTTTTACCATTTTATCTATTTTATTTTTACGATGTTAAAAGTCGATGTGGTTGTGGCACTGGTGCTACTTGGCACTGTTTTACGAACGTTTTTAACCTATTAAATTTTTTACTAATATTTTGTTTCGGTTTACCCCTCTACTTCCTTTACTTAAAAACTATTTTTTACGTGCATATTTTATGTACGGGTATGTATAAATATGATTTGTTCTACATCCCAACGTAACCTTTTTTTATAGACGAGTCAGGTCAAATATAATACGTTTTCTTTAAATAAGTCATTTTTACGTGCATATTTATGTGCGTTTTCGTATAAATTCAAGTTGTTCTACGTTTCGACGTAGACTTTTTTAGGAAATGATTCATGTCAAATATAATATGTTTTCGTGTTTATTTTATGTAGGTTTCGTAAAGTTTGTTTCGAACCGAGTGAAATCAAATTATGGTTTCTTTTTCTCCCCTTTTTTCGAAAGCTCTAATTAATCTCTTTCGATTACATGTGCATATTTTCCTTCATACCGTTATGTTTTCTATGTATGAGTTGGGTCACATATAATACGTTATGATTGTTCGATATGAATTTGATTTACTTTACGGTTGATCCAATCACAATGCTTATACAGGTTACATTGAGTTCAACTGGATACGTCGAAATGTGTGTTTCCCATCTTTCGATTACATGTGCATATAACGTTTCAACTGGATTGTTCGATATGAATTTGATTTACTTTACACTTTGTAGAAAAAATGTACTTTGTAGCTGATCGGATTGTCGTGCTCCGGTCAAAGATAATATTTATATACCCAGATTACCCTTAACAACTAGCTAGTGGTAGTAAGGGGTCGAACCACGAAGAGTATGTGCTTTGCGAATGGACTTGATTGATTTTAACGGCTGTCACAATTTATGAAGCTTGCTAAATTATTTTTATGATTTTTGTTTGTTTATAAAGATGTTGAATTGAACTAACAAATTTGACTGTAATTTAAAACTAACAAAATCTTGAACAATTGCACGAAATTATAATTAACGATTTAAAACAGGATAAACAAACAAGGTTCACACCCGGTTCAACAAATGCAAGACCTAGGGTTACTACACGTTTTAATTTGGTTTAATCGAATTAGTTCATGATGTGTGTAAAATGCAACATATAAATTACATCAAATGAGGCATATAACTAACCCTTTTTAAGTACTAATATTGGAAAAAGAGTGTTTTTGTCTTCCTTTTGTATTTTCAGGATTAAATGAGCTCAAAAACGCAAAAGAAGCAAAAAGACAGCAAAATCCAACATAAATACAAGGAAAGGAACATTAGTGGACTGCCCGACCCCTCAACGGCACCTTCCAAAGCAAAAAGGAGAAGACAGAAGGCTGAACACGCCCCGTGCTCAGCCAGCACGGGGCCGTGCCCAAGAAGCAGCAGAAAAGACAAATCTATAGAAGCTTCTATTGCCCATCACGGGGCCGTGCTCAGCGGACACGGGGGCGTGTCGAAAGTACAGCAGGCACATTTATTGTAATTGCGAATTACAATTAATGAGGAGAGAGATTGTCAGACGGACACGGGGCCGTGCCCAGCGGACACGGGGCCGTGTCCAGCACTCTGTTCAGCCTATAAATAGGAGTGCTTGGATTCATTTCATCTCATCCCTTGGCACACCACCTCTCTCACACTTCATCCACCACCCACCACCATTACAACACCATCATCCACCACCATCGTCCATTGTCCATCGTAGAGTGTGTGAGTCGTCTCGGGATCCAAGATTGATCGTAAGAGTTCTTGACAATCAAGGCCATGTTTGCCTAAGTCTCTTAGATCACTTGGTGAAGACAAAGTGTCTAGTATAATACTTTTTATTTCTAATCTTTTGCACTTTTTATTTGGTTTTGTATTAATGACTTTAATAACTAGTTACTTATGTTGAAGGTGATCTTTCCTTATCGTTTGTCCGTGGTGTCTTGGCATTATTTTACTGTCTATATAAAATAAAGGATTTTCACCATTCATATCTCCACGGTCTATATGGAGATATGTTGGCTACCTGGTAGGGGGTTAAGGGAACGGTTTGGTAAAGGTCTTGCCATTGTTCAACGTTTAGAGGTCCTGCAATGGACCTGGGTCAAATTTAGTAGGACCTCCTTCAATACTTCACGGTATTGGATGGCGGGGGTCCAAACTCTTTGATCCCCTCATAAGTTAACTACTATTAATACTATAACCCGGCTATTTAGGACTGTATCCCTGCTGACTCAGACTACTTAGCCGAGGGTAACGTCACCACCAAAAGCGGGGCCTACCACAATACTGCATTAATAACTTAATTCATTATCTTCCAATAATCCACCCTTTTAGGATTGTATCCCTGCTGACTCAAACTACTGGGGTGAGGGTAACGTCACCTTCAAAAGAGGGGCCTACTACAATAACTAAGATAATCTCTTAATTATGTGCAAAAGTGCGGAAATAATCAAAGGTTATACTAGATACGAGTCGGAACCAAGTGATTCATCTTGTCTATCTGTTTTTTCTTTTCTTTTTATTTTTCAGCATTTTAGTTAGTTTTTAATTTTCTTAGTTTAAAAACATTTTTCTAAACTTTTATTTTGGTTAGACGTTGAGGATAAACCGGTACTAAAAGCTCTTGTGTCCTTGGACGACCTCGGTATCTTACCAACGCTATACTACACTCAACGATGGGTGTACTTGCCCATATGTGTGTTTAGTGTTAGTGAAATATCGTGTTTTATAAATTTAAAACTTGGCTAAAATAAGTGTTAAAAAGGGCTTAAAATATACACCTAATATATATAACACTTCACACGCATCAAGTTTTTGGCGCCGTTGCCGGGGACACAAGGATTTTAAGAAAGTTAGGAATCAACGGCCTAATCATCTTTTATTTTTCTTTTTCTTTTTTTTTTAGGGTTTTCTTAGTTTTTCAGCTTCTGCAGAGCTTAGCACGGGTCGTGCCCGCTGAACACGCCACCGTGCTCAATCATTGGAACTGGCAATCCTGTTTTACATCAGACAGTAAGCTGAACACGGGGCCGTGCCCACTCAACACGCCCCCGTGCCCAAGTTTCAGTTACTGAAAACAGAACCGTTAGATCCCGGCGGTTGGTAATTTCTGACAAAAACATGAGTGATAGTAATTATTTTTACTTTCGGCACTCTTATGGTACGTGGTGTCCATTATGTGGCGGCGAACATGAAGAAGTAAAATGCTACTTCCTAAATTATAGGCCCCACTACATGGACCCACCAACTTCTCACAACCTTAAGAGGGGCGAAAGTAAAAATAAGCACTATTTCTCCCTCGAATGCGCCCAGCCAGATATTCTAGGGGAAATGCTCCTTGACGAGGTATTTCAACTAGAAGAGCTAGTTCAGAATTGGTTAGAAGAGCTTAGGAAGGATTTTATTAATCCACCCCAAGACAATAACCATGAAGAAAAGTTGGAACCGCATTCCGACAACCTCATTGCTCCCGAAAATACCTTCGTACCCAGCAAAGACTTGGACGATAGTCGTCCCTGTGTCGATTGTGCCGTGAAGGACTCTCCATCGACTTCGTTCGGTGCATACATAGACCTGAGCGATTCGGCATACACCTTCTTTAACAAGAGCCCGGGAAAGGGTTGGACTTGTCCACCTAGAATAAAAATAGGAATTACCCTCACCGACAACCTCTTGCGTTCTCGCCTTAGTCTGGGGCAATTAAGGTATATTAGGCACTTTGGGGTTGTTCCAACCAGTAAGGAACCACCCGATATCGATGAGATCCTTGAAGTAGCAAAACTCCATAAAGCAGCCTCCAGACACGGGGCCGTGTCCAGGTCAACACGCCCCCGTGCTCACTAAAAGATTCTCTGCTGATTTGGTCAGAATACGGACAAAATGTGTCAGGATTTCCTCCGAACACGGGGCCGTGTCCAATCAACACGGGGCCGTGCCCAGTGCGCTGTCGTTTTCTTTAAATGCAGCCTGATTCCTGCTCATTTTGACCACCTCAATTGACAGAGATCCCTGGGATTTTCACTCATACCATCCTAGGTAAGTGTTAAAAGAAGGTTCCAAAGGACCCCCTTGTCCCTTCCACTTTTATTCATTTCCTCCTCTTTCAAAAATTTTTCAAAATTTCCTCCATAGAAGCTGGGAAATCCCTTGATTCCAACCCTCTATGTGAAGTTTGTAAGATTATTTGCTAGAAATTCTTGCTTAAAGTTAGTTGTATAACTTTGTTTTAAATTATCTGAGCTTAAAACCCAGATAGAAATCATAAAAATAATTTAAAAACTCCAAGATTCTTTAGCAAAAATCCTGCAGACAAATGGACACGGGGTCGTGTCCAGGGGCTCTGTTTTGCAAAAATTCAGCTTTCCTCGGTTTCCTTCACAGAAAATGGCAAGCAGAACAAGCGGATCATCTTCAAGAAATAACCGACAAGGGAGGAGATCTTCAACAGCAGAAGACTCTCTTGTAAACTATGTTTACGCTCTAAGGGAGGCTATTGATGAAATGACGGGAGTGGAAGAAGCATTGGTCGACCGTATCAACCATCTTGCAATAGGGCTGGAGGGCTGTCTCCATGAAGTAAACCTCTTGCACCAAAGGTTGAACCTTCTCGCCTCCCCGCCTTTGGTACCCATAATAACCCAAAGGGCGTGGAACATGGTGCCCGAAGTTGTCATTCCAGCCGAATGGTACGCCATGCACCAAGAGCTTCCGAGAAGAGTGGTGCAAGGAGTCCCAGTTAATGTTCCCCCTCAACCACCAGCAGCGGAGGAAAATGAAG
The DNA here is from genome assembly GCA_030545235.1 of Helianthus tuberosus. Classification (NCBI taxonomy): domain Eukaryota; kingdom Viridiplantae; phylum Streptophyta; class Magnoliopsida; order Asterales; family Asteraceae; genus Helianthus; species Helianthus tuberosus. The sequence goes on from JARYGA010046105.1 coordinate 3,293,924, forward strand.
CCGCATTCTTCCTTCCTAGGGAGATCGAAGAATGGCTTTAAACAACGTTTAGGGAAGTATTCGTTCGGCTAAAAGTCCTACTATATCGGGAAACCATTCTCGAAATTTTCTTAAAAAAGTAGAACTCCTTATGATAACCTCGTGTACCTGCTAACCTATCTAGATTAAGTTTTAGTTTTATTTTAATTTAGGATTATGTAAGTTCTCTCTATGATGAAATGAAATGGTGGTTTTAAGGTTTGGAAGGTTTGTAATGAATAAAACACACTCATGGTGGTAAAGGATGAAAAGGGGAACGAGAAAAATGAACCCATGCACAAGAACAAAGCAACCCGACAATTTTCTCCATTTCAGAAGGTTCAACACGGGCCGTGCCCAACCAACACGGCCCCGTGCCGAACCACCTGCAGAAAAACGCCCAGTTCAGGTACCTGGACACGGGCCGTGTTCACCCAACACGCCCCCGTGTCCAGACTTCTGTTTCTCTTATTTTAATTTTGTTACTGGCACTTGAACACGGGGCCGTGCCCGGACAACATGGGGCCGTGTTTAGTGCCCAGTAACACAAATTTTTGCTTTTTAAACACTATTTTACACATCTAATCAACCTAAAAATTTATTTTTGGGACACATTGAGGACAATGTGTAATTTAAGTGTGGGGGGATGCTAAAACCTTGAATTTTGCAAGTCCTAAATACAAGTCTTACACAAAACTCTATTGGAACCGCTAATCACCCCAAATTTTTTCAAAAATTTCATTTTTTTACTTGTCTAGGTTTACTCGGGAAATTCAAGTTCTCAAAAAGGTTATATTTTTACAAATTTACAACCGATAGCGTAGTGATAAAAAGAACCAACATAAGAAAATTATGAAAAAGGCATGACAAACTTATTTAAAATTTGATTATATATACTTGATCACATAAAAACCCATTCCCACAAAAGTGAGTTTTGAGCCTTTATTGAGCACACAATTACATATCAATTGACTAAATGCTCATTTTTCGTTTCTTGTGTGAATAGCCGCTTGGTTCTTACGACTCTAGAACTTGCCATGACAATACATTCCCGGTCCTTATCAACTTAAACCCGAGTAAGTAAATGATGGAGGCATTAGGACTAACCCCTTTTTATCTTCTACACCATTATTTTTCTTTTTCTTTTACCACCTACCAAAAAATCCCCCTAGTTAGCCCCTTTGAGCCTAAACCTTTTCGTTTCATCACCCAAACAAAAACCCTTTTTACCCACCAAAACTTTTTTCATTTTTAACCCTTTATTTTAGTAACAAGTTCGGTTCTTCATGAAAAAAAAAATATATGTGTGATAATGATGAAGCAAAAAGAAAATAACTTAGTTTGAAAAAAAAAAAAAAAAAGCTTCATCAAAATAAAAAGTTGCAAAAATACAAAAACCGACACTTGTTACGCTTTTAGCCCTTTTTCTACTAACCACTAACCCAACCACCTACCTTTAACCCTAGCCTAACCCTTAACCCGCAAAGTCCTCTTGATATTTACAAAGGTATAAAAGTTAAAAAGGAGGAGGATTGATTTCTTGGCAAGCCTATGGTAGGAATAAGTTCCATGCCGCTCTCGAGTGATTCACTAAAAATACACCTTCGGCCGAGTGTGAGTGATTTCCCCCGTGAGGTATGTGAACTTGTATATAAATAGAATTTTAAAAAGGCATGTTATGCCCAAATAAGTAATTTCTTTTATGAAAAGTTCTAAATAAATCATTACGAATAGGAGTGTAAATAAATAAAAATAAAACCCAAAAAGATCTTGGAAATCCCGACACTCTACGACAAGCCCAAAACCTTCTCTTCTACCTATTCCATTTGGGAGTGTAAGCCACATATTAAAGAGTTTTGCTTGAGGACAAGCAAAAGTTCAAGTGTGAGGGTATTTGATGTGTGTAAAATGCAACATATAAATTACATCAAATGAGGCATATAACTAACCCTTTTTAAGTACTAATATTGGAAAAAGAGTGTTTTTGTCTTCCTTTTGTATTTTCAGGATTAAATGAGCTCAAAAACGCAAAAGAAGCAAAAAGACAGCAAAATCCAACATAAATACAAGGAAAGGAACATTAGTGGACTGCCCGACCCCTCAACGGCACCTTCCAAAGCAAAAAGGAGAAGACAGAAGGCTGAACACGCCCCGTGCTCAGCCAGCACGGGGCCGTGCCCAAGAAGCAGCAGAAAAGACAAATCTATAGAAGCTTCTATTGCCCATCACGGGGCCGTGCTCAGCGGACACGGGGGCGTGTCGAAAGTACAGCAGGCGCATTTATTGTAATTGCGAATTACAATTAATGAGGAGAGAGATTGTCAGACGGACACGGGGCCGTGCCCAGCGGACACGGGGCCGTGTCCAGCACTCTGTTCAGCCTATAAATAGGAGTGCTTGGATTCATTTCATCTCATCCCTTGGCACACCACCTCTCTCACACTTCATCCACCACCCACCACCATTACAACACCATCATCCACCACCATCATCCATTGTCCATCGTAGAGTGTGTGAGTCGTCTGGGGATCCAAGATTGATCGTAAGAGTTCTTGACAATCAAGGCCATGTTTGCCTAAGTCTCTTACATCACTTGGTGAAGACAAAGTGTCTAGTATAATACTTTTTATTTCTAATCTTTTGCACTTTTTATTTGGTTTTGTATTAATGACTTTAATAACTAGTTACTTATGTTGAAGGTGATCTTTCCTTATCGTTTGTCCGTGGTGTCTTGGCATTATTTTACTGTCTATATAAAATAAAGGATTTTCACCATTCATATCTCCACGGTCTATATGGAGATATGTTGGCTACCTGGTAGGGGGTTAAGGGAACGGTTTGGTAAAGGTTTTGCCATTGTTCAGCGTTTAGAGGTCCTGCAATGGACCTGGGTCAAATTTAGTAGGACCTCCTTCAATACTTCACGGTATTGGATGGCGGGGGTCTAAACTCTTTGATCCCCTCATAAGTTAACTACTATTAATACTATAACCCTGCTATTTAGGACTGTATCCCTGCTGACTCAGACTACTTAGCCGAGGGTAACGTCACCGCCAAAAGCGGGGCCTACCACAATACTGCATTAATAACTTAATTCATTATCTTTCAATAATCCACCCTTTTAGGATTGTATCCCTGCTGACTCAAACTACTGGGGTGAGGGTAACGTCACCTTCAAAAGAGGGGCCTACTACAATAACTAAGATAATCTCTTAATTATGTGCAAAAGTGCGGAAATAATCAAAGGTTATACTAGATACGAGTCGGAACCAAGTGATTCATCTTGTCTATCTGTTTTTCTTTTCTTTTTATTTTTCAGCATTTTAGTTAGTTTTTAATTTTCTTAGTTTAAAACATTTTTCTAAACTTTTATTTTGGTTAGACGTTGAGGATAAACCGGTACTAAAAGCTCTTGTGTCCTTGGACGACCTCGGTATCTTACCAACGCTATACTACACTCAACGATGGGTGCACTTGCCCATATGTGTGTTTAGTGTTAGTGAAATATCGTGTTTTATAAATTTAAAACTTGGCTAAAATAAGTGTTAAAAATGGCTTAAAATATACACCTAATATATATAACACTTCACACGCATCAGTTCATTAACGGGTCAAAATTCACAAAGCTTAGGTGCCAATCGTTATCAACTTTATAGACAACAGACCACGATGCACTTCGTTACCTTGGACTTGTAAATCCTATCAAAAGACAAGGCATAAATATGTGTATTCGTTTCACAAAGTCAAATTTAATGATTCACTCGACAGTTCGTAAATTCAATACAAACGTAGGACAATTGTCTAAAGATTCAAATGCAATTCAAGTTGTCACAAACCAAACATCAACACATAATAAAACCTAAATCTTACACAAGTCTACACCGGGGTGAAACCTCCAAGAAATTAGCCGCGCATGATCGGAAAGACTTGATCACCATATGTTGGAAGCTTGATCTTGATCATCTTTGAAGCTTGGAGAATGATGGAATAGTGATTAGGGTTTGGTAATGGTGGAATTGAATGGATGGTGGAATGGTTAGGGTTTGGAAGATGGATATGATGATGAACTCGATGATGGATGGAATGATTCGGATGATTAAATCGAATGATAGTGAGTGATGGTTCTGATTGGGAGTGAAGTTCGTGATGAAAAATGGCTCCAAGGTGAATTCAAAACTCAAGAACAAGTGTAACCCCCGAATTGATAGGCCAAAACCGCTTTAAAGTCGTTCTAACAACCCCAAGACTCATTTTTCACGATCTGTTGTTATAAGGGGCGTCGCCGACGGCCATACCCGGCGTCGGCGACGATATGTTGAAGTTCAGAAACTCAGCGACGGCTAATTCTCCTGGATACGGACAATCCGAGTGACGGTAATATCCACGGGGCATCGGCAACGGCCCAGGAGGGCGTCGGCTACGGTGCTTGGTTTTCTAACTTTCCATTTTTCTCAAATCTTAGCTCCGGTTGACCCGTTTCGCGTCCCGTTGGTCCGTTCTTCATCCCGGTGACCCGTAAAGCTCCCAAAAAACACCTTAAACTTACTTAAACCTACAAAACACAAATTTAATTAAAAGTAGGCTATTCAGAATTAAAACCCATGTAAAAACAACAAGTTATGCGATTACAAACACCGTTATTCGACCACGTATCACATTCGCACACTTGTCTTTTACTTGCCCTCAAGCAAATTTGTCTTTCAATTTCACGTGGGTCGAACAAAAAATACACTCCCCATTCCTGAGACTAAGGTTAAGGTCAATTGTCATGCCCAAGTTCAAACTTTTTACAATTTTCAACATATTTAGCAATAAATGATTAATCATGTAGAAGTGGTTATCTAAGATTAAACCGCCCGTGAAACTCACATTTCATACATATCCCTCCCAATGTTCACTCCCCTCGGTTTACAAGTTAGCTAATTTCATGATGTATTAGCACTTTTAAAAAGTAATAACTCTAAACGATTAGAACATGTACCTGCATAGGCTTGCAACCCAATCATTCTCCATCACCAAACACGAATACTAAGCACAAGTCAAAAGGTGTTTGTAAGGGTTGTAACAGGGCTAGGCTAAGGGTATGAAGTAGGATATTTAAAGTGGCTAAGGTGATGAAAATCCAATTTTTATTACAAACCACTAAACTAAGCAAAACTAAATATAAACATCAACTATGAGGCAACAACTTTCGACTTTTATTTAACAACTGCTAACATATCTTTTTGTGTTTTTCTCAATGCTTTTTTTATTCTTTTTCGTAATATTTTCTGAATTTTTTTTCATATATAGAGACAAATCACAACTATGCAAACTTAAACTCCTATAATCGAATTTTCATCACACGGGTTTAAAAGAAAAGGCTTAAGGTTATGGGCTAAATGGGTTGATCAAACGAAAGGTTTAGGCTCAAAGTGGGCGACTAGGGGATTTATTTGGGTAAGGATAGATAAATGGTTTTAAAGGAAAAGGTTCACCTAATGCCTTCATCATTCTCGTGCTTGTATTCGGTCTATGGTCTCAAACGTATCAAAAGATGCAAGTTCTACAATACATGACTAATGGTCCACTCAAACAAAGAAATATGTGTATATATAATGTATACATGTCACACCCCAACCGATGGCGGAAACATCGGGGCGCGGCACTAAGCGAAACAGACTGTCCATGAGTTTCCATAACAACTACGATTACCAATTATTTAAGCATCACGTCCCATACCATGACATAATAAGTAGCATAGTTATTACAGACAAGTAGTTCTCAAAGGCAAATAAAGTACTGTTCCGACAACTCAGATTTAAATAGTATGTTTCTAGACTCTCACTCCTACTTGATTCCACAAAAGCAGGTAACAAGCAAAGCATCCTAGACACCTGTCACATACGTTAAAATAGAGGTCAATACACATAGTGTAAAGGTGAGTATACAAGTTTAATAGTAATAATAGAGTTTGAAAGTGTTTACGCATAACCAGCATGTAACATGTATAATGTGAAGCTAGTAGGTTATCGACAATGAAATATGCACAGACTAGACTGCGAGTTGTAGAATGCGCAACACATATCACCACCGTGACATGTGAAAAGGTAACCTTAAGAACCCCTGTCCACGACAGGTGCTGAGTCCAAACAAATAGTACTATCGTTGCTAAGGCGTCAGGCAACAATCACTGTATTAACATAACATACAAGCATTCATCGAGTAACAAGTAGCATGCAATAACGGTCAGCGTATAAATAGTGTTTGCGTTGTGTGTCGATGTGATTTAGAATACGTAACGTATGTAACACCCAAAAGTGCTTAAAGCAAAAAGGGATCGAGTATACTCACAGTGATGGAAGTTAATGGATTGAAGGGAGCGCTAGTGTGAGATTAGCCTGATCAGAACGATAGCATAAGCGATGAGCGGCGCGTAAAACGATGCAAGTAAAGCAAGGTAACGAGTGGTCATCCGGTCGGATGGCAATCTAAACGGATGGCCATTCGGTCGGATTGACACTCCTTTGGGATGGATGTGTTTGTGTATGATGGCTTTGAAGTTTTCGTTGTAGTATTTTGAAAACAGAGAAGTATCTCTACCCTTTCAGGTCGTTCGATCGAACGGTAGTTCGATCGTCCGGTGAGGTATTTCCCAGAGAACAAGTTCACAACAGGATTGTTATTCGATCGGATGGTCTATCGATCGGATGGCAATCCGTTAGGAACTAATAATCTTTGAAAATTGTAAAATGTTTAAGTGTGGAAGTTCAAATGCAATCCGATCGGACGGCACTCCGTCCCACAATCTGACCATTTTGTAACTTGAAATTTTGTTAATTTTTGCGGTTTGCTTGAGACGGTATGACAACGTGCTAAACAACGGAACCTCGTCAAGCCTCAGGTCGTCCGATCGAACAGGTATCACCCAAATCTAATCAGTTAACTGTTCTTGACGGTTGTTCATGTTCAACCCGAAATCGGTTGTCTCTTTGCTAGAAATCAGATCTCAGACCGACACTTCACTAAGAATTGAGTAGAAGACCTGGATGAGCTCCGATTCTATCGGTTTTGAGTGCATTGAGTGTAAAAGAGTTGAAAGAAAGTTGGAAAAGCATCTTTCAATCCTTTTAACTCTGGAAATGTTTAGATCTAGGTGAAAATAGTGTTAAATAATATTGAAATCCTTCAGATCTAAGTTGTTCTTGGTGGAATGAAGCCAAATCTTGAAGTTCATAAGAACTCCATGATGACATCACCCTAGAGCACCTCAAATCCACTGATTTCACAGTTAAAAGTTAAGATTCAAAGGTGAAAATGATGAAGAAATGTGTGTAGATCATAGAAGTACAAGATTTGAGTTAGAAACTTACAAGAATCGCGAGAAATCGAGAGAAAAGTGGGCTGGAGCACGTTGGTCGAGAGAGAGAGCTGTCACATCACTTTGGTGATGTTACAGGGGTATTTATAGGGTTTCCAAGAGAGGAAAGGGAGCACAGGTGTCGGATCGGATGGCCATCCGATCGGATGGTCATCCGTTCGGATAACCATTCGATCGAATGGTCATTCGATCGAGTGGCTCCGACGAGTCGGTTTTCGTGTTTTCGTTTCGTGCGTTGAGCGTTGCGATGCGTTTCGAGCGAGCGATGCGATAGTATTATCCATTAGTTACACAAATAACCTAACTACTATATCTAACATACAATCACTATAAATAACTTGCGTTTAGCGTTTGCGATTAGATTGCGATGCGATAGAGTTGCGATTGCGTTTAATCACCTCAACACAAACATAACATGCACAAGTAACACATAAAGACACACAGACACACACACGTAACACAATATCCATAACCTATAATTCGGGTTGCGATGCGATAGCGATGCGATTAGCGATTGGTCAGTTAGTGATTAAACATGCGATTAAACCTCGATTATTAATAGATACTCCACATAATACAACTAAAGCGATTAAATAATAGAATTCGATTACAAGTCAAAAAGCACAATTCAGTAGTTAAGCAAAGAGTGACAGATCGCAATTAGCAATCTTTTCTTCCTTTGACTTTGACTTTAACTTGTACTTTGACTTTCCAAAAAGCGGGTTGTTACAATACAAGTGGCTCAAAATCTCACATATAATGGTATGGAAAATGATATACATAAATTGCAAGTTTCTTAGGCGGATTATTCCCAAATTACCACCCGCTAAATACCCGTCATGCTATTAATTCGAACTTGACCATGACAAAATACCAAATGGGTTGTGCCATCCCTCGTTGACTTAGTTACTTGTGTTTTTAAGATCACTTTCGAACAAAGACATTTTGAAATTTTTTTGAAAATTTCCCCCATCCCCACACTTGTGGTAAACATTGTCCTCAATGTGTATTGTTTGAATGAACGGGTCAAAAATCAAAAACTTTTACTACTCCCCCATCCCCACACTTGAGGTAAACATTGTACTCAATGTGTAAGAACTAGAGTTTTTTAAATCGCACAAGGGATGTGACACGGCTAATTTCCCAAAAATTTCACCCCGGAAACTAAAGTACAATTACAATCCACTTATTACTAACTAAGAATCAAAGGTAAAAGGAAACGTATGCACCTGATTTTCTCATTAATGGCTCATGTGCTCTTCTTCTCTTCAAGAAAGTGGTCGTCCCGCGAACATAATGTACCTACAAATCTTAACCCTTATGTAGAAGCATGCTTCTCACAACCATTAAAATTTGTTAGCTACCCAGTTCTATCACTTTTATGAAAATATTACCAAGTCATACGTTATTTTACCTTGATCTACGTGGAAAATTAATTTATAACAACAACAAGCCTAACTCACTTTCGTAGAAATCACGGTTGCATTTAGCGTATGCAACAAGCCCTTTTAAACCTCCCGATAGCTCGGGAGGACGAGTAGGTCTCGTGAGGGTTATATAGGGAACACGCCCACAACGTTCATTTAACTAGGAAAATAAAACACTAAAGAAATAAAAAAACTAACAAAAATAAATATTCAACAACAACAAAACACATACCTCACCATCACCGCTGGTATCGCTCGTTCGGGTCGACTGGTGGGTTCGGGTTGTACGGGTAACGCGTAAGAGCTTCAAACATCTCCCTGTAGTTGTCTAGGATGAAGCTAGACCCCACTGCCTCGGGCCAATGAGGCGATGGATCGGAGGGGCCTCGAGGAACGGGAAGGTTTGAATAATCGGTCCATCCCGAGTGCTCGATGTGTGGGAGACCGGCTAACCAGTCCAGATGATGTCGCTCTTGATCGTGGATGACCTTGGCATTATTAATTGCCAATTGTTGAGATATGTACAAAGCACCCCACCGATTATCTTCTCGTGTGTTTTGTTCGATTCGGTGCCTATCTTGTTCTTCCTCCCACGCTCGTCTTCGAGCTTCCTCTTGCACCCTCTGTTGTTCCATTAGCTCCCATTGAGATTGTTGCTGAGCTTGAAACAACTGTTGGTCTTCCCAATACTTCTCCACCTTAGCCCGGTGAGCATCCTCGATATCCCAATGAACCTGCAACTGGGCTTGGTGTTCCTGTTCCCAGTTCTTTCTTCTCGTTTCGTATTCCCTACCTTCCCCCATAACCGCGGAGACATTGTCGTTCACGACATAGAATGGGGTTCACAAGACATCGAGTATATGACTACTTTGCGTAACCAGATAGCTAGTCAACTAATTTGAAATGTTTAAAATTAAAATTCTACGCAAATTATTAATTTCTAGTTGAATTTTAGTATGTTTTTAAGAATTTTGAAGGATTTATATGTAATTTGGATTTCATATAATGTTATGTATTTTCATTTTTAATTATTAATCTTTCAGAACCGTAATTCAGAGCACTGAAAAAAACAGATACATTTCATTCAGCATAAAATAGTTCAGAGGGGTAAAGTAGTCATTGTGTATAGTCATTCAGAGGTCCAACCAAACAACAATTTTTGGTTCAGCACTTACTGGTTCAGAGTCTCTTACCCATTCAGACCTCTTACTGGTTTAACACTTACCCATTCAGAGGTTGCCAAACAGCCCCTAAGTCTGAATGGTTAAGACCTCTAATCTGAAAGAGTCAGACATTTGCCTATGAACGGTTATGCATTGTAGTGGCTCTTAATAGTTTAGACCTTATACTAGTTTAACATTTAATGATTCAGAGCACTTACTGATTAATCAATTAACCATTCAGAAGTTGTTAAACAACCCGTAAGTACAAATATATTACACCGTTCTAAGGGGCTGTTTGGCAACATCTGAATGGTTAAGTGCTGAACCAGTAAGAGGTCTGAACCATTAAGAGCATGTATAATGCTTAACCATTCAGAGTCAAATGTCTGACCAATTCAGATTATAGGTCTTAACCATTCAGACTCTGTATAAATCTTAACCATTCAGAGGCAAATGTCTGAATCATTCAGACATCTGCTCGTGAAACAAACAGTTTGAACCATTAAGTGCTGAACCAGTAAGAGGTCTGAACCATTAAAAGCCTCATTAAGAGGTAAACAAACAGCCCGTTAACACTTCTTACACATATTTCTTGGTTACTCTTTTTTTAATCAAATCCTGAAAAATTTATACCCATATTTCCAAAAGAAAAAGAAGGTTGGGCCAGCAGACGACATTTCTTTCTTTCTGAGCTTTCGGCATCGCCTCTTTCTTTCATTCTTCTCCAGCCGCTGATCGGAAACTTGTAAGTATCTCTATCATCTTCATTACATCATTCTATTGTTCTTTCTTCACCCTATTTCACATGTCGTAATTAGGTTGGTAGATTCATTCATTATATTGTTTAGATCTGATACTGTAACAATCGGTTTGCTGATAAATAATCTGTTAGCCTCATCAATTGCATATTCGAATCCATGACTTTTTGCTTGAAAACCTATTTTTTTTTAATTTTGTAACTTTTAATGACGTTCTGCGTTTGTAAATTGTGAGTTAGCTGTTAAAAATATACGTTTTTTATTATGTTTTTAGTTGTTAATAATTTTTTTTTTTTAATTTTGTAACTTTAAGTTGTTTTTTTCAATTTTTTTTGTTTTTTGTTTTTGAAGATTTGGTTAAAAGGCAGAGAATATGTTGGGGATTGTAAGGCGGAACATTGCGGGTGCAGGCGGCTTATCCTCTTAGGTAAATGAAATGATGTGGCATCTGGTTTAACAAGCAAAGATACTGTTGGAACGAAATCGGCTTAATGTTTTATGTTTATTCAGGGCTTCGGGAGATTAAGGCCTGTAGCATCAGCCATAAGAAATTACTCGTCTGGAGGCAAAGAGGTGATTTGAGTTTTGTTTTGTATGCTTGTTTATTATCTTGAGTTTGTGTTTGTTTTCGCTACAGAACTAGCCGATAGGGTATTAGAGTTAGACCGTTGGTTAGTTAATGGGCTAGGGTAGATATGAATTGCACTTTGTGAACAAGAGTAATTCGATTAGCAAAAAAGAAATCGTTTGAGAAAAAAGTTTAGGATCATAGTTTAGATTCAATATATCGCAGAAGAAATAAAAAAAAAGTTACAAATACAGGATGTAAATGTTATTTAGCAAGTTTAAGAACCATCTGGTATAATTATATAGGGACAGATTGAAAGTCAAAGGTGTAAGGACCACTGAATCAGGAAACATGGGACCAATTGTAACGCACATAATATTCTTCAGAAAGTTGTTTTTTTATTTATGTTTTAAGTTTATACTTTATACAGATGACAGTGCGAAACGCTTTGAACTATGCTCTTGATGAGGAAATGGCTGCTGATCCTAATGTTTTCGTTATGGGTGAAGAGGTAGGTGTATTATATAAAAGTTTAAAGCTTCTCTATCATTTATGTGATGCTCACCTTTTTATGGTGTGCAGGTTGGAGAATACCAAGGTGCATACAAGGTTAGGATTTCATGCTTTTCTTCATTTCCACAAAAGAAATAACTAGAGGTGGTAAAATGGGCGGGCTGACATGATATCTTTGTGTGTTTTTATCTCACTGTACATTTTTTTTGCTAGATAACCAAGGGTTTATTAGATAAATATGGACCTGAAAGGGTTCTTGATACCCCTATTACTGAGGTTCGGAAGTTATTCTATTCAGTTTCACTGTTTTACTATATATATATATACCTTTTTACAGCTTCTATATCTGAAAATACTTTTCAGGCTGGGTTTGCCGGTATTGGAGTTGGTTCTGCATATCATGGTCTGAAGCCAGTGATAGAGTTTATGACTTTCAACTTCTCTATGCAGGTTACATCATCTACATATTACTAGCGTTTGTTTCAATGTATGTGTTTGATTGTTTTAACATTCTGTTGGTAATGTTTTGCAGGCGATTGACCATGTTATCAACTCTGCAGCAAAGTCAAACTACATGTCTGCTGGGCAGATTAATGTACCCATTGTTTTTAGAGGACCAAATGGTCCTGCTGCCAGTGTTGGTGCTCAACATTCCCTGATTTGTTTGTTTTTTATTTTTTATTTTTTTACTCTTCGACTATTTTTTCATGATTTCTCATATCTTCCATGTGTGGTCCTGACACGAGTGATATCATAAAGTTTATTCGTGTTCATTTTCTAATTTCACATTGAAGATACTAGATGATATAGACGATGGTTTTCATGATCATCTTATAATGATAAATGTCAATAACTAGTTTTGCCCCCCCCCCCCGCGTTGCGGGGCAAGCGGGCGTAAAACCGTGCTATCAACGTTACGGGACTGGAGGTGTAAAACTGTGATAAGTAGCAATCAAACGACAATGACCAAAACCAGGAAAAATATAATACAAAATCATGAATTTTAACACCGAGTGACTCACGTGACATAAAACATAGACGGAGTTGAACATATACCGACATGTATTAAAAATCTAAGGGGGTAAAAAGAACCCGAGGGACCAAATGCGACCACCAAACAACATACTAAGTAGCAAACAAACGACGACAAAACCCCGGAAAAAAGCGAAAACAAAAACTAATATAGAAAGTTAAGGAGTAAAATGCAATTTGCGTCCCTGTGGTATGTCCCAAACATCAGGTTGAGCCCCTAAAAACAATTTTTTGCATTCTGAGCCCCTGTGGTATTCATTTCATAACAGTATGAGTCCCTGCCGTCAGTCTTCCGTCAGTTTGACCGTTTGCCAGTTGTGAAAAGTCCATAATACCCCCACCCTTTAATATTTACACTTAAATGTTCACCAGTTTCATTATCATCATCAACAGTCTCGATTAAGAGCTCTCCCAACTCCCAAGATCATCATCATCATCGAAGAGATCAACATATCATCTTCATCACCTTCATCGAACATCGAACAGATTATCTTCATCGAACAAATCAGGTTCATCTTCATCCTCATTTTGGGTTACATTCGATGAAAAACAGAGGGTGAAAAACAGATTTTGGGTTGATTTAGGGTTTGATTTTGGGTTGATTCTGGGTTTGATTTTGAATGTGTTTATATTTGTGAAAAACAGAGGGTGATTCTGGGTTTGATTCTGGGTTTGATTCTGGGTTTGATGCTGGGTTGATTTTGGGTTACATTCGATGAAAAACAGATTTTGGGTTTGATTTTGGGTTTGATTTTGAATGTGTTTATATTGTGAAAAACAGAGGGTGAAAAACAGAGGGGTTAGGGTTTAGGGTTGGGTTTTGAATGTGTTTATATTCGGTGAAAAACAGTTATTTGGGTATTTTGGTTTTGATTTGATGATTTGAATGGATTTTTGGTTTGATGCTGAGTATTAAGAACTGATCGGATGTACAGATTTTGGTTTGAATGTGTTTAGGGTTTTGAATGTGTTTATATTCGGTGAAAAACAGTTATTTGGGTATTTTGGTTTTGATTTGATGATTTGAATGGATTTTTGGTTTGATGTTGAGTATTAAGAACTGATCGGATGTACAGATTTTGGTTTTGATTTGATGATTTGAATGGATTTTTGGTTTGATGCTGAGTATTATTTGGGTATTTTGGTTTTGATTTGAAAAACAGATTTTGGTTTGATGCTGAGTATTAAGAACTGATCGGATGTACAGAATGTGTTTTGGTTTGAATGTGTTTAGGGTTTAGGGTATCAACAGAATGTGTTTTGGTTTGGTTTGTACAGATTCTTGTGGGTTTAGGGTTGAATGGATTTTTGGTTTGATTTTTGTTGTACAGAATATGTTTTGGTTTGAATGTGTTTTGGTTTGAATGTGTTTTGTTGTACAGAATGGCTGCGGATGTAAACATACGCAAAACACCAACTACGAAGGCGAGAACACTTGACAACCTCCTAGAAGATGCGGTGCACATAAGGAAGTGATTGATATGAATGAATATAACCCTAGTGGAGCTCTTCGATTTTCCTTGAAATTCCAAAGCTCGCTAATTACATATCTACCACTGGGGTTATATTCATTCATATGAATGAATATAACCCAAGTGGCAGATATGTAATTAGATACACTGGGGTTATATTCATTCATATCTGGATCTGCTTCCCGAAGTGCACCCGTCAGTAAAAATCCACAATTGCTTGTGGTCGTATGACGTTGTGGTCATATGTCGTTTTGTCTCTGTATTGTATGTTACGGTCTTTTGTTATCGAGTCTGTAAGTTCCGTCAACTCTACGAAGTTGGTATGACGTTTTGTCTCTGTATTGTATGTATAAAAAGTTTACATTTAATATACAATTTAGGCTTTAATAATTTGTTAAATATAGTATAAATTTAATTATTAGATTTCTTAACAAAAAACCAAGAAAAGAATTTAGGGGCTCAGGTTGATATTTCACTCATACCATAGGGACGCAAAGTGTTATTAATATATGCAAAAAGACGGTCTTACCCCTGCCTCTAATAGTCAACCTGACGGCAGGGACTCAAAGTGTTATGAAATGAATACCACAGGGGCTCAGAATGCAAAAAATTGTTTTTAGGGGCTCAACCTGATGTTTGGGACATACCACAGGGACGCAAATTGCATTTTACTCAAAGTTAAAACTTATTTAACTTTTGTCGCAAAATTATAACAAAACCAAAGTTTTTTTACAAAAACAAAAAATCTTAAGTTTAATATATATAAGAAATAAAAATCAAACAAAAATAGAAAACATAAAAGACAAAACCCTATAAAAACAAAAAAGGTTATTATTCCAGATTTGTTATGAACATGGAGATATGTAGTTGGTTTGGTGCCATGGTGATGGTAAATAAACACCTGTGGCAGCATAGTAATTAGTAAATAAGATCATAAATATGTCCACTACTAAGCTGTTCACAACAACCTTCACTAAATGTTATAATATAGAATGTTTGAAGTAAGATGCATCATGCATATCATAAACACTTTGGAAAATATTAGGCTTTTTGTTGAATACTGGTGTTTAGGAAGCAATTAACTAATATGTTTATCATATGTTATGAAAGGGACATATTTTTTTATTACCAACATTAATATTAGGTTCTTTATTCCACATCTTGCATCAAAAAGACTAAAACCGTTGTCTTTTGTTTTTTTATTCTCTAAGAAATAAACTTAAAGAATTATAATGCCTTTATGCTTGCATTTGCGATACAGTGTTATGGTGCATGGTACGGGTCAGTCCCTGGTTTGAAGGTGCTGGTACCTTACTCATCCGAAGATGCTCGTGGACTTCTAAAAGCTGCAATTAGAGACCTTGATCCCGTTGTTTTTCTTGAAAATGAGTTGCTGTAAGTAAAGTAAATATTCACTTATCAGTTTAGAGGTGGCGTTTTAGACTTGTTAAATATTATAGGTAGATTCTGGTTGTTTTTAATCTAATGGGTCATCAATCTGAATCCATTGATTTAGGGTTTGGCAAAAATAATTAAGTTCCAATACCAAACCTGTGGAATCTCTTGAATCATTGAGAGAAGAAATCGGGAGGATGATGATGGTGAATCATTTAGATTGTGGAACCTCTTAGATTGTAGAAGATTCAAGCGAAAGGAGGACGAAGGCTAGGGTTTCAAGTATGAAGCAGTGAAGGAAAAGAATGAGGCGACGGAGGAATTTAGGTTTTTTAGATTGCTTATATACTCGGGGTCATAAAACGGGTCGGATTAGTAAAACGGGGCTTCACTGATGAAAATAAAAACCCAAAAATTTTCCCTCCTAAACCACATCCAGGAAGCTATAATATTGTGTCACATCAGCCCAAATTCTTTCATTTATTATATATAATAAATAATAGATATGATTGCATTATTATTTTTATTTATTTTGCTTTCATGACTATTTGGTTATGTATTTACTTCCATTGTTATCTAGCTATACCCTGTTTATACAAAAGACCTGTGGCTCTACTAGTCAAGCCGCTTGTGAGTTACTAGAGATGTTTTTGCTAAAAGCTTGAATATGGCCGAATTTAAACGAGCTCGAGCCTAAAACTAGTTTTTTTTTTAATAAACCAACAGAGTCTGAGCTTCATTTATCCAGCTTAAACGAGTCTAGTATTTATATAATAATATTATTGCTTATAAATTTATGATAAAAATAACTGAATAACATATATTATGTTGTATATAAAAGTTATTAGTAAAATATATACAAAGTACAAAAATTAATAAATAATAAGCGAGTCAAGTTGTTGGCGAGCTTAAGCTTAAATAACTACCCATGGCCCGAGCTCGAGCTCAAGTTAATTGAATTAGTCGAGCTTGAGTGTAAATTAGCTCACGCTAGGCTCGTTTACACCTGGAGTCATAGAAGTTGTTCGATTATTAATGTATTCTTCTTAATTTCAAATCATATTCATTACATTAAGCCTTTTTTTGTGTTGTATACTCAATTCAGGTGACTGCGAGCAAGAAAAGGTTTTTTTTTTCAGCACAAAAGAAGTCAAATACCCGAATGGGAACCGATCAAATCGGGCTACTTTATCTGGGTATTGGAAAGCAACCGGATTAGATAACAAGATTGTTTCTTCAGAGAACACTCAAGTTGTGGGCATGAAGAAAACACTCGTATTTTACAAAGGAAAACCCCCACACGGGTCACGAACCGATTGGATCATGCACGTGTACAGACTCGCAACCCCTCAACCCAAGAACCCGACTCAGGTTTCTTTCGGATTGATACAATTTTTATTCGAATACACAAACACATTTAGCTAACAATTTGTTTTTGTTGTATCGGGGTATGGAATATTGGGTTATTTGCAAATTTTTCTTGAAGAAAAGAGGAAGTTAGCAAGTACAATGAAGAGACAATTGGGATAATTAGCGATTGTAAATCGGTAAAATCAAAACTAGTTTTCTACGACTTCATGTCTGCTAGTAAGAAGAGAAGAACTGATTTGGATTCGACACTGGTTTCATCATCTTCGGGTTCAAGCGGGATCAAGGATGATGCCGATTCTTGTGAAGAGCACGAAGAGAATAGCCATAACTTGGATGATATGATGTTGAGAATATAAGGAAACACTCTTCATAAATTAATATTCTTTTTTTAAAGGTTATCCTAAGTCTAATTTAATTTAGTAATGGATTATTATTATTTATTAGCCTCTAGTTTTCAAGATTCCCATGAAAATGATCCAATTTTTAGATGAGATAAAAGAATGAAATGTTATCAATGGATATTGCAATTAATGTATTTGTTAAGTACACATTTATAAGAAAACTACTTTAGTGAAACAAACATAAGTTTGCGTCACTATCTTTAACTTTAATTAATATAATGATTTTTAAACAAACATAAGCTAGAGGACACAGAATCTTTACTGGTTTGAAATATATGATGCACTTGGATTTAAGTTGATGACTATCCATTAACCTATACATGTTGGGCCTATTGGGCTTTAACTGATCCTCCTATGGCCCTATCTTATATGTGAGTTTTTTTTGGGTCACCCGTCAATCCTTTTAACCTTTAATATTTTAATAAGCCAACCTGCCACGATTGATACCTACACTGATAAATGTATCCCATAACTCTCACATACATGTAACACACAACACACTTACATGAACAAGCTCATTATAAACATGAATTTGAACATCGACCTCTGGTATCATTTTACATCACTTAGCTTAAACATATTGTTCTACCCCCTTGATGTTTAAATGATGATACCTTTTCATATGTTAATATATTTTTAACAAAATTACACCGTAAAAAGGAGCATTTTAATCCCTTTTATTAGAGTATGATATTGTTATAGATTTTTATTTTAAAAATTAACATGTTACGTGATTACCGGTGTTCTCTGTTGCATTGTGCGAGCATTATTTTAGTGAGGTCCAACACGCATACTCTTAACACAACCCCAACCACGTCATCAGTTGTTGTAAATGCACTCCATGAATCTTTAACCAATATTAAAAATTATACTAAAAGGTAACTGAATATGACGATTTTAAACATCTAGTTTTCTCTACGTAATCATGGCTACATCGTTCTGTTAAAGAATCCCTAAAACAATTTTTCTCTAATCAAATTCGAAAATCTTCAATGTTAAGCATTGGTTTCTCAAAATGATTTCACCTATGTACATATAAAGAGAAAGTCAATTTAATCGAAAAGCAAAGACAACCGAATGAAAAATGAAACTAATGTTTAATTTTTCGTTAAATGGTTTGGTCGAAACAAAAGTTAAATCATCGTTTGATAACCAATATAGCCAATAAATTATGGTCTTCAAATAACAACAATCAAACCAAACCAAACCAACTCATACTCACCCTACTTAAAAATATTCAACACTGGGTAATAAATGGGGTTCAAAAATCCAACAAGTGATCTAACTTCATTACAAATCATCAATCATCCATCTTTAGTTCTTGCCCACTAATCAAGTTTTAACTAGTTTTTGTTTTTCTTAATCCACACCCATATATCACCAAAGTTACCCTAACATCCAAATCCACTACTCCATCTTTACTATAATCTTCAAATTTTAAGAACTTCTCCATATCTACTACATAAATGTAATAACTGGCACTATTTTATAGATTTCAAGCCTTGTCTCAACCGGCTTATGTACCCGACACACTTCACAGTCCTTGTTATGTCTTCTGGTAATTTAGTTTTTATTGTATACTTTTAATCGTAATTAAGTTTAAGCTATTAGTTAATTTGACCGAAATATTAATTCCGTTTATGTTTTATTTAAGTCTCTAGTGATATAAATGTTGGCTAATTTGACGTAACCAGGTTATCATAATAGTTTTTAAGAAAAATTACAAGTTTTGTCCTTTAGATTAATACCACTTATCAGGCGGTGTCCTTTTTAACGAATTTTGACAAGTTTTGCCCTTTACTAGGAATTTTGTTGCACGTTTTGTCCTTTAGGCTTAACCCAGTTAGATTTTCTTGTTAAATATTTTCACCCAAGTAGAGCTGTAAACGAACCGAACGTTCAGCGAACAGTTCGTGAACCGTTCGGCGGGAAGTTCGTTTATGTTCGTTCGATTAGCTTAACGAACGAACACGAACAAAAAATTTCGTTCGGTTAGCTTAGCGAATGAACACGAACACATGTCTGATTCGTTCGACTACGTTCGTAAACGTTCGGTAATATATTCGTTTACGTTCGTTCGTGTTTGTTTGATTATATCAAAAAATTAATAGATAATAAACCTTTTATCTAAACATATTGAAAACTTGAAACCCTATTTTTCTAAGTAGCTAAAATTTGAACATTCTAAGACTTTTTTGGGGATAATTATGTCTAAATTAGTTAAACTTGATTCATCGTTTGGTGGTCTAGTAGACTTCTTGTGTTTTGATTTATCATTTGATGATTGTATTTAACTACTTATATTCAATGTTTAAGGATAACGGTGTTTTTATTTTTATTTTCAAGTTAAATGTTTGTTTGCGTTTGTTTTTATTTACTTGCGTTCGTTTGTGTTCGAGACCAGTGTTCACGAACTGTTCGTGAACAACTGAATTTCCTTATCAAACGAACATGAACAGTTCGCGAACATGTTAATTTCCTTGATGAACGAACACGAACATGGCCTTATTCGTGTTCATTCGGTTCGTTTACAGCCCTACACAGAAGGGTATTTTAGCCTTTTTACCCATTTATTTCAAGAGTCAATCCTAAAATATTTTGTTTTATTCTTTTAAATAATATTAAATAAATGGGTAAAAAGACTAAAATCTAACTGAGTTAAGCCTAAAGGACAAAACATGCAACAAAATTCCTTGTAAAGGGCAAAATTGTGTAAATTCGTTAAAAAGGACATAGCCTGATGATAAATGGTATTAAGATGAAGGACAAAACTTGTAATTTTTCCTAGTTTTTAAATAGAGTCTTATTTGTATTGTTTGATAGAACTTATGATGTGATAATAAAGTTTTTGCATTTTAATTATGCGTAAACACTAGTTAAAACATATCTAGCCTTTTTTTAGCTTCCATTTTATGTGATACGCAATGGATTGCAATCTCGTCACGCATCAACTTGAAACGAGTTATTATTCACTCATGCATGAAAAAATGTTACATAAAGTATGCTAAAAA
Organism: Helianthus tuberosus; assembly: GCA_030545235.1. NCBI lineage: Eukaryota > Viridiplantae > Streptophyta > Magnoliopsida > Asterales > Asteraceae > Helianthus > Helianthus tuberosus. Next base: position 3,314,413 of record JARYGA010046105.1, read on the forward strand.
TAGGTTTGGTAATTATATAAGTCGATCATTTTTGAAACTAGCACCCTTAAATGCTATATATAACTTGGAGTTATTTCATCCTCACCTAAGTATATACTTAGTTTTGAGAATATTGGGTTTCTAATAAATAAAAATACAACATTTAGGAATTGATTTGTTGAGGAAATAAGTAACCATAAAGAAAATATCGATGGCCTGGTAGTAGGGGTGCTAAACGGGTCGTGTTGGCGGGTTCAACCCGACCCGAACCTGAAAATTTTATACAAACCTGACCCTGACCCGTACCCGAAAATTGTGTCTTACCAATGAACCCGAACCCGACCCGAATATTTGTATGTTGACCCGAACACGACCCGTTCAACCCGAAAACTTTTATTTTTTTATTTTTTTAAACAAATTAATATATTAAATTTAAAATTTACTTAAAAAACACAAATGTATATAATACAATTATATTTAAATTATAAAATCTTATTTGAATTTTTTTAATTATAGCATAAAATACATACCCAATTTAATTTAGAGTAAATTGTCATTTTAGTCCCTGAGTTTTGTCTCAAATTGTCATTTTAGTCCAAATAGTTTTTTTTTCTCCTCTGTGTCCTGAGTTTTTGTAACACCCGTTCTTATAAATCAAGGTTTATCGTATATTTTGCGAAATTAATCGTGTAATTAATTATTACATATACATCGGAAATACGGGTTTGTTAAAAACTTTTACAATTTAAGTGATATACATAATGTGATTTAATTCGCCGTTTAGAATAACGACAAAACAGTGTTGCGGAAGCTTTGTTTAACGTATGTTCGGTTCTTGCTCGACGCCTGATCTTCATCCGGACTCTCGATATACACCTGTACTCAAAACCAACTTAAAAGTTAGTTTTGATAATTCAAATAATGTACAAGACAAGATAAATGATAATGGAAAGAAATCACAATGTAAATCTCTTGATCCAAAAACAATGGCCTCACTTTGGCCTCCACCGTAACTTACGGTTACACCGTAAGTTACGGTGATCTCTATTGAGAACTTCCCCACCGTAAGGCAGTGGAGAACTGCCGTAAAGGATTCAGCCTCCACCGTAACTTACGGTGGCACCGTAAGTTACGGTGGCCCCTGCATCAGCTATTTCCATTTTGCCGTTTATTGACACGAAAACTTTCGTATCTTTCAATCCGCTTACCCGTTTGACCTACCGTTTCTTCCTATGTGATTGTAATTTGATTCTCCATCATATGGAGTTAAGATCCGACATCCGGCTTAGTCAATTTTGAAACTTTCATGATTTCGGCTTATTACCTTTATACAAAAATTTGACCCGTTTACGCATTTTATCAAACAAACGTATTTGTTTGATCCCTACATCACAAACACTTCTTCAATTAATGTTATCTACCATTCTAGGTTCTAATCATAGGTTTATCACACACTTTAAACCCGTTTTCACTCGTATGCTTATTTTGACCCGTTAAGGGTAATTTAAGCACTTTAAAGCTTGAAATCGCTTTCATTCCCTTCTAGCATTGTAGTTCTACATTTCTTATCTAGCAATCTCCCACTACAACTATATATGTATTGGGTTTAATGTGAATATCTAGATGTTCCGAGTTTTACCCCTCGGATTACCATTTTACGACAAAGACTCATATAAAGCCCTTCGACCCAAGAATTTATGTTTTTTTTTCACTATCTAACTTATCCTAAGCATTTATATAATCATAAAACTTATTTCCGAACCACCTTTAAGGGTCGTTCGTCCGAATTAGCTTACGAGGGCAATTTGGTCAATCTTCATCCTTCTTTAACTACAAGGATCCCTTAAATACTTGATTGACCCAAAATCCAACCCTTTTAGCTATAATCTTATTTATAAACCCATTTGCTTCTAAAACACCATGAACATAGTTCAATTTATTCAGTTTACCATAAAAATAACCGAATATCTACACTTTAACTTGTCTAACTCTTATAGAACTCCAAATTCTACATGATGAGTTGTGTTATTATACATACCTGGCTCGGATCAATATATTGACCCGTTTCAATACCTTGCCTTCGTAACCGCTAAGCAATAGAGATGTGCGTATCCATTTGATATTTATTCCTATAAACATGTAACTCGACAACCCATTAGTCGATATTGTCAAAGGGTGATAATTTCACCTTTTGACCCGTTTATTTATCTAGTGATCTTCGTCACTTCCACTAAATGCCAATTTCATGTATCATGCTAATTTAAAGTCTACTAACGAAAATACTAAATCAAGCATAATGTAACGTAACCGTAGTTACGTACCTTTTAAGCATCCTTTCCAAACGCGTATTTCCACCGGCTTGTCCATTTGACGATCCGGATTCCTCGCCTAAAGAGTTCCATTCATAACCAATTTAGAACCCTTTTTACAACTATTTATCATGATTCATTATGATATCGCATATCTGCGTTTTTGTCCGATTATTAATACTTTAATCCTCACTTAGGCATTTCAACAAACACCTAGCGGGTCAGATTTTACATAATCATTACGAAGTTCATGACTTGTAGTTATCATCTAATTTCACTTCAATTAGTCAACTTTACACATATCCAAACATCAATATTTCTGAAATTACTTCTTGAATTCAGATTGTGCTAGAACAAGAGAGTTATAATTCTAGTATTTATCAAGTTTCTTCAAGCTCATTAATCACCTACAATGGTGATTATGAAACCCTAGAATTATCATGCAAGATTTTGTCATGAAATCATCTAGGGTTTGTTCCTAAACCTCATATCACATCTAATTTCATCCATGCATCAAGTAATCAAGCTGAATTTTCGTTTTTCACATTTAACCTGAATTCAAGATGCAACAAAATACCACAATTTTACATACCTTTTGATCCTTACGACTAGGAGATCACTAATTTATGTTTAGAGCTTGATTTGGGACTGAATTGAACCTCCAATTTCTGAGATTTGTGAAGTTTTTGGGTTTGAAGAACCCTGGTCGCCCTTCTCTTCTCCTGATCGAACCAGACACCAAAATGGTGTGTTTGGTTTTTGTTTTAATTATTTCTAGTTTCACTTTTTACAAGATTAACCCCTCCTCTTTTGTATAACTTATAGTTTGGCATGTTTTTAACCTTATTATAAGTTATTTCTAGACTATTAGCTAACTAGGTTATAATTTTTTTTTCCTAGTTGATTAGTTCTTGTTCAAAAACCCGTTTTATTTTAAGTCCCGTTAAATCTCGGGCCTTTTTATATACTTTGCTTTCTCAAAGTATTTCCCATCTTTTTAATAAATATTAGATTTATTTATTTAAATCCTAATATTCACCGGGTTAATTTTACCACTAACAGTATTTTACCCGTTTTTTTTACTATTAACGAGGTTTGATTACCAAACCCGTTTTCGGGGTGTTACAAGTCTACCCCCCTTAAAGAGGTTTCGTCCTCGAAACCTTTTCTTACATAATTCATTGAGTTTAAACTCAATGTATTCGATCCGAGAAATATTTTAAACATTACTTATACTTTTTAACCAATCGTTAGTATTATCCGAAAAGTATGGTAACATCTTTTTGGTTACTAATTGTCTACCTATCTCATACGACATAGTGTAACTTCGAAATAACGTAATCTCGTTATTTCCACTAGTTTAGTTAACTTAGCGATATCCATCGCTTTCATATACTATCGAATTCCTTATGAATCCGTTTCTTTGACCCGTTTAAAGGTCTTTAGTGAAATCTTTCACTTTTATCAACAATTTCTTTTGTTTTCAAATTCATTTATTCGGTTCAGTTATACCGAATCCACTGCTTACAAGCAAGCCAAATTTTTATTGATTTGAATTACTGGTCTTAACCGGTCTCACTAACTAGACTTATTAGCCCCGTTACTTTTTACCGCTAGCCTGGTTATAATGTGATATTACTTAACATTACATTTCCTAACCGTGATCGTGTCACATCATGTTTAGTTTGTATCAACCTTTCATTTTTCGAAAATATCACTTTTCGAATATATCGTCTTGCGCCTATCAGTGTCAAGACTTGTATCTTTCATGCTTACTATTTAAACTACTATCAGAATTTATGTTTGTAAAAACGTTATTTCTTACTAAAATCGAAGTTTTAGTTTTAGGATCTTTCCTTTAACTTTTGTCAATTATCCGTACTATGATATTGACAGTCCATAATTCATTCTTTTACAGTCTTAGTTTTATGCGGGAATTCTCAACCGATTCCCTCGCTTTATCTAATTAACCCGTAGGTTTTTATTACTTAGCCTTATGGGCTATTTTGATTAGACTTTCACCTCTTTAGGGCGAAGTCCTTATAACTTCTTTTTAATCATGACCCGTAGGTCGTTTTAGTCCCGTAGATCTTTCATTTGTTTATAACCATAAAGGTTATGTTGATCCCGTAGATCACTCCTTACTCATGTCATTCTTAAAATACATGTTTGGTGTCAAGGCACCCTGTTTTTGTTCGAAGAATTGTTTGGTTTCAAGCTTAGGTCCCGTTAACCTTAATTGTAGTTTCATGGCTATAATTGTTTTCTTTCGGACAATTTTCCGATTTTATGACTTCTCATGTCATTTATGCGTCAGTTCTTCTTATGCTTACTGTTATTTGATTTGCATATATTCTTATTTGGTTATATCCCATTACCGGGCTCATTATTCTCTTGCATTTAACGCTACCTTTATCTGGCTAGCGCTCATTTGTGCCATTCGGCGTTATATTATATTCAACCTGTTTGACCTATTAATGTGAAATCCATCACTTATAAACAATCAACTTTATTCTTTATTCAACCCATTCGACTTCGAATAATTGAACATATTTACTCACATTTTCTATATACGAGATTTTATAGTCATAACTCGTAATTCAAGTCCTTTGATTTTTCCACCCGCGTTCACGTCTCTTGGTTTACGCATGTGTTTAATTCTTACCCATCAACCGGGTGTTTTACCGAAGTCGTTATTATTGCAACCCTCCTGGTATGCATTAGGACCTCGCTTCATTTTTATATTCCGACTTTGTCCTTAAGTTTGACGTTTTACAAAAACGACCCGTTAAGGGACATATTTGCATTTTCCGGGTTCGAGTGTAAGTACACCCCCTCCCAATGCATATCTTAATCATTTCACATGTTTTGCATTCTTCGGGTTCGGGTGTAAGTACACCCCCTCCCAATACTTGTCTAAATCATTTCACATGCTTGCGTTTTCTGGGTTCGAGTGTAAGTACACCCCCTCCCAATACTTGTCTAAATCATTTTACATGCTTGCGTTTTCTGGGTTCGAGTGTAAGTACACTCCCTCCCAATACTTGTCTAAATCATTTTACATGCTTCTTTGTCCCTTCACTCGGGCTCATTATCCTAATGTAATACGCTTCCGTCACTCGGTTGTGCGTTTACATTGTTATCAAATATTTTGCTTATCTGCTTTATTTGGGTACTTTTTAATTAGTCCCATTCACCCCGCCCTTACTACATCGGATGTAAACGTGTCCGCCATAAAAAGTTCATGGTATCATATGCCACTACTTACTTGGCCAGAGTAAGCGATTAACACATGACACACATGACCTTTTTATAGTTTTCACATCACGCCCTATGTAAGTAACGCCTCTATTTGTTTCTCTTGGAAACAATATCCCGAATACATTTTCTATTCGGGTTTTTCCAAGTTTTTAATCTACATATGCAAGTTTCAATCTCTATGTATTTGTTGCATATTACTATTCATGCAATAATTTAAAACGTGTACCTGATATTGCTTGCTTTAACAGGCTTCCCTGCCATTAGCTTATTCGCGATCGTTACGCGATTTAGGTCCTTGGTGAGCATGCTCCACTTGTCATACTTTGGACCGTTCCTTCGTCAAATCCGCAATTTGTTAAACTCTCGCTATCTTCAGATGCGAGTGTCCTTCAACTAAAACATTTACAAAAGTTAATAATTTCGACATTAATGGACGCCCGTATTATAATACAAGGCTTTTCTACTATACGCGTCAACGCGCGTAATTTCGTTGACTATGTCAATCCCTTACCGATTTGATTGAGGTAACGTGTATTACACGATAACTCCATGTGTTGTTTATAACACTTTAACTAATATTAACTGTTAATATACATATAACTTACCGGATTTTGCGATCAAGCCTCGAACCGAACACCAATCTTTATTAAGAGCATAAGGTTTAAGTCCAAGCATAGCTTTCCCGCCATACTTGAATCTCTTAAACCAAGGCTCTGATACCAACTTGTAACACCCGTTCTTATAAATCAAGGTTTATCGTATATTTTGCGAAATTAATCGTGTAATTAATTATTACATATACATCGGAAATACGGGTTTGTTAAAAACTTTTACAATTTAAGTGATATACATAATGTGATTTAATTCGCCGTTTAGAATAACGACAAAACAGTGTTGCGGAAGCTTTGTTTAACGTATGTTCGGTTCTTGCTCGACGCCTGATCTTCATCCGGACTCTCGATATACACCTGTACTCAAAACCAACTTAAAAGTTAGTTTTGATAATTCAAATAATGTACAAGACAAGATAAATGATAATGGAAAGAAATCACAATGTAAATCTCTTGATCCAAAAACAATGGCCTCACTTTGGCCTCTACCGTAACTTACGGTGTAACCGTAAGTTACGGTGATCTCTGTTGAGAACTTCCCCACCGTAAGGCAGTGGAGAACTGCCGTAAAGGATTCAGCCTCCACCGTAACTTACGGTGGCACCGTAAGTTACGGTGGCCCCTGCATCAGCTATTTCCATTTTGCCGTTTATTGACACGAAAACTTTCGTATCTTTCAATCCGCTTACCCGTTTGACCTACCGTTTCTTCCTATGTGATTGTAATTTGATTCTCCATCATATGGAGTTAAGATCCGACATCCGGCTTAGTCAATTTTGAAACTTTCATGATTTCGGCTTATTACCTTTATACAAAAATTTGACCCGTTTACGCATTTTATCAAACAAACGTATTTGTTTGATCCCTACATCACAAACACTTCTTCAATTAATGTTATCTACCATTCTAGGTTCTAATCATAGGTTTATCACACACTTTAAACCCGTTTTCACTCGTATGCTTATTTTGACCCGTTAAGGGTAATTTAAGCACTTTAAAGCTTGAAATCGCTTTCATTCACTTCTAGCATTGTAGTTCTACATTTCTTATCTAGCAATCTCCCACTACAACTATATATGTATTGGGTTTAATGTGAATATCTAGACGTTCCGAGTTTTACCCCTCGGAATACCATTTTACGACAAAGACTCATATAAAGCCCTTCGACCCAAGAATTTATGTTTTTTTTTTCACTATCTAACTTATCCTAAGCATTTATATAATCTTAAAACTTATTTCCGAACCACCTTTAAGGGTCGTTCGTCCGAATTAGCTTACGAGGGCAATTTGGTCAATCTTCATCCTTCTTTAACTACAAGGATCCCTTAAATACTTGATTGACCCAAAATCCAACCCTTTTAGCTATAATCTTATTTATAAACCCATTTGCTTCTAAAACACCATGAACATAGTTCAATTTATTCAGTTTACCATAAAAATAACCGAATATCTACACTTTAACTTGTCTAACTCTTATAGAACTCCAAATTCTACATGATGAGTTGTGTTATTATACATACCTGGCTCGGATCAATATATTGACCCGTTTCAATACCTTGCCTTCGTAACCGCTAAGAAATAGAGATGTGCGTATCCATTTGATATTTATTCCTATAAACATGTAACTCGACAACCCATTAGTCGATATTGTCAAAGGGTGATAATTTCACCTTTTGACCCGTTTATTTATCTAGTGATCTTCGTCACTTCCACTAAATGCCAATTTCATGTATCATGCTAATTTAAAGTCTACTAACGAAAATACTAAATCAAGCATAATGTAACGTAACCGTAGTTACGTACCTTTTAAGCATCCTTTCCAAACGCGTATTTCCACCGGCTTGTCCATTTGACGATCCGGATTCCTCGCCTAAAGAGTTCCATTCATAACCAATTTAGAACCCTTTTTACAACTATTTATCATGATTCATTATGATATCGCATATCTGCGTTTTTGTCCGATTATTAATACTTTAATCCTCACTTAGGCATTTCAACAAACACCTAGCGGGTCAGATTTTACATAATCATTACGAAGTTCATGACTTGTAGTTATCATCTAATTTCACTTCAATTAGTCAACTTTACACATATCCAAACATCAATATTTCTGAAATTACTTCTTGAATTCAGATTGTGCTAGAACAAGAGAGTTATAATTCTAGTATTTATCAAGTTTCTTCAAGCTCATTAATCACCTACAATGGTGATTATGAAACCCTAGAATTATCATGCAAGATTTTGTCATGAAATCATCTAGGGTTTGTTCCTAAACCTCATATCACATCTAATTTCATCCATGCATCAAGTAATCAAGCTGAATTTTCGTTTTTCACATTTAACCTGAATTCAAGATGCAACAAAATACCACAATTTTACATACCTTTTGATCCTTACGACTAGGAGATCACTAATTTATGTTTAGAGCTTGATTTGGGACTGAATTGAACCTCCAATTTCTGAGATTTGTGAAGTTTTTGGGTTTGAAGAACCCTGGTCGCCCTTCTCTTCTCCTGATCGAACCAGACACCAAAATGGTGTGTTTGGTTTTTGTTTTAATTATTTCTAGTTTCACTTTTTACAAGATTAACCCCTCCTCTTTTGTATAACTTATAGTTTGGCATGTTTTTAACCTTATTATAAGTTATTTCTAGACTATTAGCTAACTAGGTTATAATTTTTTTTCCTAGTTGATTAGTTCTTGTTCAAAAACCCGTTTTATTTTAAGTCCCGTTAAATCTCGGGCCTTTTTATATACTTTGCTTTCTCAAAGTATTTCCCATCTTTTTAATAAATATTAGATTTATTTATTTAAATCCTAATATTCACCGGGTTAATTTTACCACTAACAGTATTTTACCCGTTTTTTTACTATTAACGAGGTTTGATTACCAAACCCGTTTTCGGGGTGTTACAGTTTTCCATTTTGTTGCCATTTTGATCACACCCTCTAACTTTGTTAAAAAATGTCAGTTGTCTCAAGGGTATTTTGGTCAGATTACATATATGTTTTGTTTTGTTGTCATTTTGATCCAAAACTAATTTTACATATAAATAAATAAAATAAAAAAATAAATGTCATAAAAATATATTAAAAAAATATGTTATATTTTAAATATATATAAAAAAATACACACACATATAAATACATATTATTTCTTTTTAAGAAAAAACTAATCAAAACCCAATTCTATCTCTCTCTCTCTTCTCTCGCATCTCTCTCAGACACCACCACCGCCCCACCATTCCCGACCACCATGCACCACCACGACCACCACCGTGCACCACCACAACCACCGCCATTCACCACTACAACCACAGCCACTCACCACCATAACCCCACCCCTTTCACTCTCTTCACATGAAACCCTAAAATCGACCTTTAAATCTGCTAGTGGAGACCCTAAAATCGACCTTTAAATCTGCTAGTGAAACCCTAGAGCCGCCGCACAAGGCGGCGGCGGAGACGTGGTTTATCAGGAGGTTCACAGAGAGGGAGAGAGAGAGAGATAGATACGAAAGAACGAGATCGGAGAAAGAAAAAGGATCTGTAGCGGCAGCGGCTGAGCTTTCCGGTGACGGCACCGCCGTGTACGGCGGCAGTGGCGGTGTTTTATGTTTTCCGACGGGTTCTCCGGTAAATCACTTTCCAACTGTGTCATTTCACTTAGCATTGATGTCGATGATGATGTGATTTTGTGAAGATGGTGACTGAATATGAAGATGGAGGTGGTTCCATGACGGGTGGCGGAAGTGGGCGGTAACCGGTGGTAGTTTGGTGGGGCTGTAAAGAGAGAGAAAGAGAGAGACGGGTGGTGGCAAGTGATGGATTGGGTGGTGGCATGTGATGGTGGTGGTGGTGGTGATGGGTGTCGGCGGCGGTGATGGGTGGTGGCGGTGGTAGATGTTTGGGTTGGTGTATAGAGAGAGAGAAAGGGGGAAGAATGGAGATACAGTAAATGTGTGTGTGTATATATATTGTTATATGTTTTTTTATAACATTAAATTGTTTTCTTTTATTTTTTAATGTAAAATAAGTATTGGATCAAAATGACAAGTTGTAAAGTTTAAAACAAAAAATGCCAAAAATACCCCTGACTAAAACTGGGGCTTTTAGACGGAGTTAGTCAATATGATCAAAACGGCAACAAAATGGAAAAGTCAGGGACCCAGAGGCGAAAAAAAACTATTTGGACTAAAATGACAAATTTAGACAAACCACAGGGACTAAAATGGCAATTTACTCTTTAATTTATAACATAACACATATTGTAAAAAAAAACAGTGTATAATATAAAGGGGTTAAACGGGTCAACCCGCCAACCCGACACGTTTAGCTAAACGGGTTCGCGGGTTCAACCTGAAACGGACCCGAACCCGTTTAGACTAAACCTAAACCCACGAATTTCATGTTAGGTTCGTGTCATGTTAGAAATTCACATCCCTACCTGATAGGTGCCAGATATTTGTTCGGTATCAAGAGCCCCTTTTATAACTGATTAGTCAATTTGATTTGTGTTTTGTTACTAATATTATTGTAACAATAATGTTTTTGTATGATATCCAATACACTAAAATCGAAAAAAAAACATAGAAAAATAGAAAAAAAAATGTTTGTGGAGAACCAACCTTATTTTGGCCCGTATAAAAATGTCGTTTCAACTTTATCTGATTTTGATCCATCTTGTATCCTCTTCAAATAACATACATTTGTAGCTTATACATACGATAGTATGCATAAAGGGGAGCAACAACCAGCAAAAACGATATGAAACCTCATAATGAACAAAGTATAGAATGTAAAGTCTTAAGAGATAATAGTTAGGTTGCAATGATGTTGGAGAAGCAAAAGCAAACTTAAAATGGTAACAAAATGTGGGCAAATGTTGAAATTTGAAACTGAGATCGACTACCAATGTCTCCATGAAATCTGAATTTCAGAGGACTCTGCATCATTTGTGATCTTAAATGTTTTGTTATCTTCAAATTCTTCATCCCAACACTCTGAGTAATCGATTGGGTGTTCGTTTAAATCACCTATTTTACTTTCACTACGAACAAGTTCTACATTAAGACCAACATCAACATCATCATCATTATCCGTCTAAATGAAATATTTTGAGTGTATGTAGGATTGAACCATGGGATGTGCCTCAATGAACTAAAGGGTACATAACCCACCCTTTTATACTCATTTTTTCCCCAATCTTTCTTAAATTCTTCAGGGTGATCCGTGGACATCTCCTTCTTAATAACTATGCGATACGTCCCATAACGAGCACGTAATGATAATAAAAATCCACTAAAGTCACTGTACCAGTTGTGTGGAAGTTGCAATGTGAGTTTGGTATAAATGCTTGATGGTTGAACATTGGGACTTAACACGCTCATAAAGCGATCTTCTTTAACTGCATGTTCCTGCCATGTTTTCATTCCAGTTATTATGAATGCTATTTTTATATTGAAAGTTTAAAAAAAGATTGAAATTCAACAAACAAGATAAGAGTTATACCTGAAGCATAGAAAGTAGTACCCTGTTATTCGTTCTCTCCGGAAGTGAGACTTTCCACAACCATTTATAATATGATAAATCTCTTACAATTTCAAGTGAGTCACAACCATCTACTTTGAGAATAGCTATGTTTGATGGGAGGTCTGACAATTCTACAAGGTTTATGCAGTCTGACAAATTCAGGAGCTTGAGACACGGGAGTTGTGAGATGCTGGAAGGTAATCTTGAAAAGTTGTTACGACTTAGGTCTAGTAGTTGTAGGTTTAATAACTCACAAAATATATCAGATGGGATGTCTCCATCTCCCAATTTGCACCTACTAAGATCCAGCTTCCTTAAAAAACGTGGAAACTGAGGTAGGCTCACCGACCCGTCATGATGAAAAGATAACCCCTCACAACAACTGAGATCCAGGTCTTTCAAACTTCTTAAGAGATGAAAGTTGCCCTCTATCCTTTTCAGTTTGCTACAACCACGTAAATCGAAAGAAACAAGGTTGGTACAAAATAGTCCGACTGACGGTGGGATTATTTCTATACCAGTATGATGCAAATCAAGGGTTACCAAGCTATCCATGTTCGACCGGATATCCGGAAACTGTTGAAGTTCATAACAACGACTGAGATCAAGAGTCTCCAATTTTTTCATGTGTATGATGGGTGAAAAGCTTTTAAGTGCTGTACACCAACTCATGTCCACGAAAACAAGCCTTTTGTGATATCCAATTGATGGATGAATCTCTTCTAAACTCCAACACCACGCTAAAATCAATCTTTCAAGACATGGAAGGCCTTCAAAATCTGGTGTCGTGATTAGGCTCTGTGATTCACGGAGATCAAGAATTTTCAAATTTGGTAGACTCTGTTTCAAGAAAAGTAGGAAAAGTCAAATAATAAATAATGAAGTATACAACAATTTCCTTTCACATTGGCATACTTGTTGCCCATGGACCATTGATCGACCATTAGGCAGGAGTTGTTAAATAAATAATCAACAATTTCCTTTCACATTGGCATACTTGTTGCCGGACCATTGATCATTGATCATTATACACAAACTTAAACTAGCATATTATATAACATCTTATAATAACAACCTCTGCCTCTGTAACATGCAAAGTATATTCCAATTGCTTAATTTATACACAAATGTTAACATCTTAATATCTTATAATAACAGCCTCTTTAACATGCATAGTAAATTCCAATTGCTTAAAACATCATATCATTTTTACATCATATACACAACTAGTAATATTAAATTTATTACCTCTGGCAATATCATCAAAAGTTTCTTTAAAGCATTTGGCATTCGTGTAATGTTGACTATACAGGAAACTGAAACTAAGCTAATTTGTCTTTAATCTACATAGACAGTATGATATGTATTTCTCTTAATGAAATATGCAATATATACCTCTGTTTGTAGATGTGTCACAAACTCAAACCAACAACTAACTAAATGCAAATGAAGGGTTACCAAGCTAACCATGTTCGACTGGATATCCGGAAACTGTTGAAGTTGTTTGCAATGACTGAGATTAAGAGTCTCCAAGACATGGAAGGCCATCAAAATCTGGTGTCTTGATTAGTTTAAATGAAAACGGGAGATCAAGAATTTTCAGATATGGTAGACTCTGTTTCAAGACAAGTAGCAAAAGTCAAATAAATCGGCAAGTATACAACAATTTCCTTTCACATTGGCATACTTCTTGCCCATTGATCATTAGGCAGGAGCTCTTGATTTATACACAAATTTAAACTAGCATATTATAATAACAACCTCTAACATGCATAGTAAATTCCTATTTCTTAAAATATCATATCATTTTTACATCATATAGTCTAAAAGTCTCCTCGATCCTGGTCAGAATGTTATATTATAAACAATTTGTTATATTAAATTTATTACTTCTCCTAATATCATCAAAAGTTTCCTTAAAGCATCTGGCATGCGTGTAATGTTGACTATTCAGGAAATCGAGACTAAGCTAATCAACTCCTAATTTCGTAGAGAAAGCATGACATGTAATTTTATTAATGTACTATGTTATATAAACCTTTATTTATAGAGATGTCTAAGACTCAATAAGTATAACCACCATCTTACAAACAACTAACTAAATGCAATTAACTCATTAGTAACTCTAATAACTAATTATGTTCATTTTATGATTCATTTCACAGTTGCATTGCAATGGTTTCTGAAACTACAATATTTACCTACCTTACACCCTTCCCAGAGTTCTTTTTGCTTGCTTTCTTCCAACACTAGACAACAAAGCTTTGTTGGCTGAAAATTTGATGGAAATGAAGATGCTGGATGGTGATACCAATTAATCCATCGAAGGTTCTTCATGTTTGCAACAACATCAAATAGACCAGGATGGCTGATATGTGTTGGCAAATTAGCTAATACTTCATTTTCCTGTGTTAATTAATCAAAGGAACCAAACTGTGTCAGTAACGCTATAGACAAACGTCATTAGATGCACATATACAAAATTTATTTTTGTAAAGTTAATTTAACCATTGAGGGTGCAGCTGCCCCCATATCACAGATGTATTCAAGATCTTTCCACTTCCACATCCTGCTATACTTTTCAGGATTATTAGGGTGTTCCCCTCTAACAATGTAGTGTGCCATTTCTTCTATCAAGTCATGCATTTCAAATTCTTCTTTTGAAACTTTTATGAGGGATTTTTGTTCCAACACCTTTAACCCTATAACAGGGTGCAAATTACAAGCATCAAACAGCATCATTGCACGATCCATCTCCCATGAGTTCCATCTCCTCATGAAACATGCAACATCTAAGAATAAGTCTTTCTGGTAGGGTTCAAGTCCATCATAACTTATTTTGAGTCTCTCCATGACCTTCTCTTCTGGGATGCATTTTAACTTGGCCAAGGTACTCTTCCACTCATCCCTGTCTTTGTCATATAGAAAAGAACCTAGAACTTTGAGCGCTAACGGAAGCCCACCAGCATAAGAAACTACACGCAATGAAAGCTTCTCATAATCTTCAATAGGTTTATCTTTGTGATATGCATGTCTATTGAAGAGCTTGATTGCTTCGTAATGTGATAACAAACTCACTTCATAAATATTTGTGTGAGCCCTGGAGGATAGCAAATGCTTATCTCTGGTAGTAATTATTATCCGGCTTCCCTCACCAAACCAATCATGGGATCCCGCTAACGCCTCAAGTTGCTCAAGATCATCAACATCATCGAGAACAACTAAAACCCTTTTGTGACATAGCCTTCTCTTTATCATGCTTCTTCCTTCCATCTCACTCCGTACAACCTCATTTGTTTTCAAAACAAGTGATAGAATATTTTCTTGCAACTTTTTCAAACCATGCTTGCTTGATTCCTCACGAATATTTTCAAAAAGACCAGAAGCTTCGAATTGGTGAGAAATTTCCATATAAGCGGCGGATGCGAGAGTAGTCTTACCACCACCCCCAACTCCCCATATTCCAACCATGCGCACACCACCCGACCCAATTTCCAACTTTGATATAAGATCTTGTAAGCGGGTCTCTATTCCGATCAGGTCTTTATTATCGTTTGTATTTAGTGAAGAAAGCCTAGAAGAAATTGTACCAACAATGTCACTGATGCATTGTGCTTCATGGCTGCACGAAGGGTACATAAGGATATTTAGAAGTAGTTCCCACTCACTTATTCTTTTAAAATTACCAATTGTACAACTGAAATTGCATTTAAATTGCTAAATGTCAAGTATGAGATTTATTTAATTTCAAGTTAAAAAAGACACAAAAACAATGCATGTGAAATTAAAATAGGGAGTAACACAAAACAAAATATTATAAACCTACATTTTGACTATATGTTTTGTAAAAGACTGGTTGTATATGACTAGCATTTTGTATAAAGAACGTCTTTTTACATCTTGGCGTCAGGGAATTTTTGTAACAGCTTGGTTTGGGTGGCACTTGGCACCATGAATTAAACATCCTTTTAACACTTTCTTTTGAATTCTATAAATTATTAATATTAATGTGTTAAATTCATCGTTGCAAAAGTTGCTTGGTGCTCCCTGGTCGGTTGAATGGGGAGTTGTTAGTAGTCAGCCTAGATGAAGAGTACTCGGACATGTTAAATTATAATGAAATTAGTTTTCGAGAAATTATATACATGCCAAATATCATAAGTTTGGTAATATTAAAAAAAAACGTGAATATCTATATAAATAAAAAGAAATACATGTTCAAATAGTAAAGTATTTCAAAAATTGATATTCATTCTTTAATATGATTGATACAGAAATTAGGTTTCATTTTTTTAAGTCAAACTCAGCCTGAGTTGACCAACTAGATCCAATTCTGCCAGAGTTGACCGCTTGATTGATTCCGAGTAATTAGATGGAGTTAAAGAAAATCGTCTGAGCAATCTATGCGATTACAACCTTGTTTTACAACATTGGTTAAATCTATTTAAATATGTTAAAAAGTAAATAATTACGATTGTAACTATTTTTTCACGACTACTTTCAAGCTATGTGACCCACTGTCAAGTGTCAACAATAAAAACAAAACTTAAATCTACTCGTTATAGACGAATGCAAATATCTTAAGCATAAAAATGTTTTAAATAAAAATAAAAATAAAAGAGAAAATTACCTGTTTTCATTGATGACCCATCCAGAAAGATTGCCTGCCTTTTCGAGAGCTTTTCTCCATGATTCAACTTTGTGCTTATTTTCCCTCCCATGTTTTCTAAATGTTTTTCCATATTTCCCCTTTTGTTTTCTCACATCCGATGGATCTACAAAATAAAATATGGGCTCAACGATTTGCCCTCTCGTGTCCATGCACTCTACAATATGTTGAAGCTCGTCCAAGCACCAAGATGAGTCCGCATAGTTTTCCGAGAATACAATAACGGCTATCCGTGATTCCTGGATCGCCTTTAAGAGGGCTGGACAGATTGACTCACCCCGAGGAAGTGTTTCATCATCCTTGTATGTCTGGATTCCTTGTTCTACAAGATCCTTGTAGAGATGATCCACAAAGTTCCTGCGGGTGTCTTCTCCTCTAAAACTCAGAAATACATCATAATTCCATGATTGAGAAATAGAGGCAGGATCTGTAAAATCGAATTTGGTTGGTATATAACACTAAATTTAACATTTTCCCCAAAAGTGAAGCATGAATACTATATTTTACAAAAAGGAATAGATAAGCAATACTAAATCAAACACTAAAAGATCGAGGAAAGAACACCTGTCTTGTTCGGAAGAAATTGGGCTGTGTTGTTGATGGCGATCGGAGGAGCCTCTCATGAAGAAAACGTAAAGGATGTAGTAGACGGTGACACCGGTGGCGAATACAGTGAAGAAAGTAGTGGGAGAGAGTCCGGTGATGGCTTCTTTGAGAGTCTCCATAAGTTCAGCAGCCATTGTTGATGACGAGTGTTTTGATGGTCTTGTTTCTCTGGTTCGGAGTCTCCAAGTGTGTATGTGAGTAAATAAATATAGACATTATTGTTTAGGCAGGTACAAAAAAGTTGTCCCTATCAACTACTTTGTGTCGTGGGCCGGCTCTATGGGCTTGGTAACCTAGGCACAAACCTAGGGCCACCAAAAAATCAGAGCCTCCAAATATTTAGAAAGTTTTAATATATAGTTATATGTATTAGGCTCAAATAAATACGTTTATTTCAAAACTAAATAGGTTTTCATTGAATGAGTCCAAAATAAATATTGTATGCCAAAAAAAAGGCCAAGTTTCAAAGCCCATTTCGCCTTAATTTCCAGGTATTACAACACAACCACCATCGACCTAATTATCATTATTTAGCGGCCTAAAGCCCCAAAATACAGCCGCAATAATCGTTCCCATTTCCCATAGCAACCTGCTTTCAATTTCTAGGCTATCGGCTATCACTAGCCGAAAAAAGTAATGTTAATCACCCATGACGTTGGGATTGGAGGAGAGTTTGTCGACGAAATTAGAGCCCCCATTTTATAGTTTGCTTAGAGTTTTCAAAACGTAGGAACGGCCCTGTTTGTGTCTTTTACACATCAAGTGGATGAAATTAGTCGAAGGCCTTGGATCCCTTTGTCTTTCTTTGACCTCTGTTGACCAACTATTATTATATCTCAAAATGCTCCTTGTTTAACTTTTAACACAACAAAGCTTATCACTTGTTTAAAACTAGAGTTGTAGACAAGCTATACTACTCGCGAGCTATTTGAGATCACCTAAAAAGTAACGTTGTTTAGTATACGAGCACAAGCCTGAGTTTCACTTATGGAGCGAGCTCCAGCCGTCTTGCAAGTCTAGATGAGCCTATTATTTATTTCACTTTTACTTAATATACTAAACTAGCAAGATTACCCACGCTACGCTGTGGGGTTTCGATGGATATCTATTTTGGTTCAGTTCTACACATATTTTACATCCACTGAAAACCATAAAAATAAATTTAAAGGTAGTGATGGGAGGATCCACTGAACAAAACGGAAACGATGTAGTAGATGGTGACACCGACAGCGAGTACAGTGAAGAAAGTAGTGAGAGAGAGCCGGTGAAGGCGGTTATGGTTTCTTTGAGAGTCTCCAACAATTCTAATTAACAAACACACGTAAATCTGTACTATACTAGGGTTATAGACCCGCATATTACACCGTTACACGGGTTGAATAAAGGAAATTTCTCATGTAAAGTAAAACATGGAAAATATGACATAAAAATACTTAAAACCATCCACAATTAGGAAAATGTCAAGTTCTTCATTTCTTTGTTTGAAATTTAAAAGAAAACATAATAATTTATAAATTTACACAATTTAAAACACAGATAATTCTTGCTAATTACCAATAAATACATAAGTTAAGATTTACCATTCTTGAATTATTGATAATTCAAAATAAAAAACTACTAATGAGGAAACTGCTATATTGCTAAATTTTAAACATTAGTTTGAGTGCAAATTTCATTAACGGTGTTGCACTTTGATATCATTTTTTCGCAAGGAATAAGAAAGTTTAAACTCTTTATAAAATTATCACAATTTTTTTATAAAAGGAAAGTTTTGGTTTATTTTATATACCAACATACGTAGTAAAATCTAACTCTAGTATACAAAATTTGGTACTCAAAGCGGGAATACCAAAATTAACCTTGGTACACGTTATTACCACCGAATAACAAAAACCCCTAACTTGAGTATCAGTACTGATGTATTTTGGTCGGTAAGGTAGACATGTTAACTAGGGATAGATACTCGACCCATCCCTAGTTAACATGGCTACCCCACCTATGGTAAACTTTTTTAAAAATATAAAGTTTCAATAGCCGCATGTCACTATTTGAGGCTAAGTTTTTCCTCATGTCCTCAAATTTTCACTAAAACGCCACCTTTTTTCTTACGAGTAGTAAATTTTATTCACGTGTCAATATCTCATCTTACAGTCAATTTTTATTTTGGTTGAACGGTTGGTCTATTTTGGCGATTTTTTCGATGCAAGGGATAAGAAAAAAAAACTTATTGTCCTCCATTGTCCCAATCACATTGTTCCTATTGACATCCCCATCATATTTATTTCCTACTTCCCACTAGTTTAACATTAAAAGAAATATATGGATGGAGGTAATCTAATATTAATAAAAATGGCTTGAGGAGGAAGAGGAACATGCGACAAAGACTTTCACCGGCAAGATGGGTCGGCCAGACAAGGAAACAGAAGAGGTAACGGAATTGAAGAACCAAAGAATCGTGTATAGACCGGAGCCTGTAAACGAGGGTTTGGATCTTGTAAGTGAACTTGGAGAACAGTCCTGCAAAACAGAAAACCGTTAGGCTCGTCGCAGAGATGGGAGGGCCCCTCTGCGACCACCCTCCGACATGAGGATAAGTATTGGTAGAGAGAGAAAGTAGAGAGAGAAAATAGGGACGAAGGTTCAGAAAATCGTACTTGGCTTTGTACTTGAGGGAGTATTTATAGTAGTCAACTGTGATGACGTCATTCGTCTAGACGCACTTAAATGGAGATTCTTCTCCGGAGGTTCTTGATAAGGATCGGACATATTTTAGATGCCCGTTCAAGTGGAGTCCGGTTCGTCCCAAGGATCATGTCCGGCCTCGGATATGTATCTTCAAGTCCCCCAGTTTGTTAAGTCTCGCTAGAGACTTAGCAAAATGTTGCTTCAGGTTTTGTTTTATTCGGATGATGTGTCGCCGTTGGAGTGGTCTGAGTTGATGACGTGGAGGGTTTTAAACGGCGATGATGTAGCGTGGGTGACTTTTGTGATTTGACTGTCAGTCACCCACCCGTGACGGTAGTAAGTCCTTGTGTTGGAATTCGTGGGAAGTGACGGTTTGATATGATCGCCTCTAACCGACTTAAGTCCCTTATAAAATCAGTTTTTACCATTTCACTTTTACTCTTTTTTCCTCTCATCTTTTTCATCTTCTCTGCTGTTATCCTTCTTAACCTCTTCTTGTTCTTCAGAGAAAGGTGCATCCCTTTCCTTTTATTTTTAAAATATGGCTCCTGGTAAGGAGAATCTTGCGGAGAGTGTGAGTGTGCTTACCCAACGTCAGTTGGATAAGTCCATTAGAGATTACAGGATTCCTCAAGATCTTCACCCGGTCCTTCCCTCCGAAAATGAAGCCATATATCCATTCCGTCAAGGGAAGTTTCCCTTTTATACTCACGTCTGTAATTTCGCGAATTATAGGGTTCCTTTTTCTCGCTTCTTGATTAGGGTTCTTCAGTTTTTTAGGGTTCATATTTGCCAAGTTAACCCATTCGGTCTTAGCCGTATCAACCATTTTGAAATTTCTTGTCGAGCCCTAGACCAGAAACCGGACCTGAATGTTTTTCGATATTTTTATGAGTTTATCACGGCCGGAGACTGGTATACATTCGCGCACCGGAAGGGTGTACCTTCCCCGTCCTCCAGCGAGCGGTCTAGCTTAAAAAATTGGAAGGATAATCTTTTCTGGCTGGACGACCGCTGTCTACCGGAGGATATGAGGTGGCGCTTCAAAGACCAGACGATGCCTTTCGATCTTGGTGAAGACTTCGTTTTTAACGAAAGTCTAGTCTGTGCCCTGATTGAGCATAAATCCCCCATTCGTCCCCTTCCCGAGCATTTCCTTTGGTTAGGTCGAGTCAGTTTTTCCTGGGCCCAAGGGGATAGGGATTGGCCGATTATTCGCCGAAAGCGTGATCGTAAGTTCCGGTCCCTTTTACATCCCCTTCGGCACCATTATTTAGTTGTTTTGCTAACTTTCTTTTCGTTTTGAAAATGCAGGTGCCATAATGTCTCTTCTGGATGCTTTAAAGGTTCCGAGTATGGACGTTTTTTACTTTGATTTCGAGGAACAGGGCGAAGAGGATGTTCCCCTGATGAAACAGGTGGTATCTTCGGCTCAGGCGATCCGCCCCCTGGTGGATCCGAATGTGACTGAGCCGTTTGCTGCTGAAGCAACTTCTTCTATCCCCCAAAGTGTATCTGAACAAGTTGCTACCGAAGCTGCTTCCTCTATTCCGATATCTTTAAAGGATGCTGGTGGTTCGTCCGGATCACAAGTTGGTAAGAAATCTATTCTTGAAGACGTAGATAGTGATCCGGAGGTTCATAGCATAGATGAGGCCCTTCAATACCGACCTTCTTCTTTTTTGAAAAACAAGGGTGCTATACCGGATGTGGATCTGAAGGTTCGCTCTCGTAAAAGGAAGAATGAGCCGATTCAGATACGTTCTACCGATCCTCTTCCATTGCCAAAGTCAAAGAAATCAAAGAAGGATTCTCACTCCGAGGGTAATGTAATGGAAGAGCTGGACGAGCATCTTACCGGAGGTAGGTTTTCCAGGGAGGAGGCCGCACTGGCTCGTAATAAACCGACCCCTACCTTTTCTGGTGGTTTTCTTCCAAGTACTGAAGTAGAGAATATGGAGACAGATATTCCGGAGATTACGAGCAAGGAGAAAGGAGAAGCTCATGGTGAACCCAAGGTGGTGACTTTTTCAGGTACGATGCTGGACTCATCTTATTATTACTATATATTACTATATATAACTTTACTATATATTAATAAACGAATTGAAATGAATAGTGATTTTAATATTATAATAATATATAGTTTTTTAATACTTTTATTATTTTAATACTATAAATATAATAATAGTTATTTTCATTTTTAACTTTAATCCTTTTTTTTAATATAAGGGGTTGGGATAAGTTTGGTGTTAACCGGTATCGAACCAGTACTGGTATTGAAAATACCGGGACGGTCCGGTTCGGTATCAGTACATGAAGGTAAAAACCGGCACTAATACAGAAAACGCCAAAAGTTGGTGCCGAATTGATATTGGAAATCTTTTGGTTCGGGAAATTCAGTGCAGCTATCCGGTACCATTTGCTCATTCCTGATCACGGTTACCGTACGAACAACGGTATCGTACAACTTTTTTTTGTTGATTTTTTTCAACTTTTAATTTTTTCTTTTTTTTTAGTTTCAGGGGTAGGGATGAGCTCGGTTGGCACCAGGAACGCCAAAAATCGGTACCGAATTGGTACTTAACATCTTTCGGTTCGGCAAATTTGGTATCGGTACCCAGAACAATTTGCTCATCTCTGGCAATGGGTTTCATACGAACAACATCGTTACCATACAACTTTTTTGGTTGATTTTCTTTCGGTTATCTTTTAGTGTTTTTTTCTACATTTTCTTTTTATGCTTGTCAGCAGTTCCGTTCGCAACACGCTCGTAGTGATTTCAAAACACACGTAAACACAGACTAGATAACAAAAGAAATTCGCCGCAACGCGGCGAACTTCTTTAAACCTAGTTAGTATAAAAGATAAACCGAAAACGATATTTGTGGTTTTGAGTAGATCAATAGAGTGTAATTTGTATGGTTTAAAGTGGTATAAATAATGTGATTCTCGTTGTAAATTGATAGTGGCTATTTTGTAGTAGTTTGCTAGTGTGGTCTATGTTTTAATATAATCATTATGCCATTAAGGGGGTGTTTGGCTAAGCTTATGAAACTCCTTATTGACTTTTTAGAAAAGTCAGGATGGAGTGACTTTTTGGAAAAAGTCACTTTTTCCCTCACATACATCCTCATTGCCAAACATCTTTTTGGAGCTTATGACTTTTCAAAAAGCCAATAACTCAATAAGTTGTTTCAAAAAGCTTAGCCAAACATGCCCTAAAAAAGAGTAAACTCAATAGTGTTTTAATATATGCATTATGCCATTAAGGAGTAAACTCAATAGACTTGTCATTGACTGCATTAATCATTATAGATCACATGCATATTAAATTTCCTTGAAAGTTCCCCTTTCAATAAGGCCATCTATTATCATGTCACGCCCCGTCATGTGTCAATGGAGGTGGAGTGAGAGGCAGGGGAACATTGGAGAAGGGGGCGGCGTTTGGTGCATGAAGTGGGGAGGCGGGGTAGGAAACACAGCGTGAAGAGGGAAGTGGTTTAGGGCCATGCTATTCTCAACCAATCAAAATTTTTGTTTGTTTTTTTTAACTTATTTGAAAAGTATATTATTTTATTGGTAGTGGGCAATGAAAGAGGGTGAAATGATAGTAAGTGTTAGTGAAATAGTGTGAATGAAAGGGAGATGGTGATGTGTCAATGAGGTGACAGTTACTTTATGACGTAGCGGTGATGTAGAGTGAAAGAGCGTAAAACAATAGGAGATAGACTAAGAGAAATTTCCAAATACTTTAGTGGCATATGTCGCCCAGGATAAGAACTCGGTAAGGGAAATTCACCGTGGAGCTAGCTTGGTCGGGTAGCGGCTCCCGGAGTGGGATCACTCCGGCGGTTGGGAGGACCGTGCTCTATCCCCCCCTCCCCCAGTTTTGTTTTTATTATTAACAAGGATAGTTTAGTCATTTCACATTATATTAACAAAAAAAGCTAACAAGAGTAAGTGAAAATGACACAAAATATGCAAAATACCCAATTAATGGATGTTTAGTATAATTATTAGAGACAATGAACATAATCGTTGATATATATAGTTAAAGGACAAAAAAATGTAAATTTACTCCTGTCTAAATTTTGAGATGAACTCGTAAACGTAATTTAAAATTTATCCCATGTTAGTGATATACACAAGTATCAACTTTCACACACCAAGAGAGGATTATATTAAGTGAAATTTTACCAAACGACTTGTAACTTGGTTGTAATAATGCATGTAGTAAAGGTATTTCTCTGAAGGTGGTTGAGTGTTATACTCCATTGTATACATTCGTGTAGATTTAAAAGTAGGTTTAGAGGGCATGTGAGTTATTTGTTTTAAAAAACACACACTAAGTATTTGTGAGATTGCGGGACAAATCTGAACCGTTTGTCTTTTTATCAAAGTTTTATATGTTTTAGGTTTAGTGTAAATTACGCTTTTCGTTATGTGTTTTGGCCATATCACGACTTTAATCCAACGTTTGGTTTTCTCCCACCGTAAGGCAGTAATATGGCACCGTAGGCTTTTGAGGACCACCGTAGGCTATGATAGTCACCGGACCCTCCCTCCCTTTGATCTTGATCCCAATTCCCAACCCAACCCTAACCTAGCCCCAGAGCCAAATCTCGAACGACCATCTTCTCCCCTTGAACCAAACATTTTAGACCGTAAAAACAAAACCGTCCGAACCCCTTTTAAATACTCGTAGAGCCAAACCCAATAACCAAGAAACGATGGCCAAGAGGGGTACAACGATTACTATTATTATTATTGCTCTAATTAATTTCTTTTGATTTTTGAATCGAATAAGCTATCCTTCCTCAGTCCTTTCCATGAGGTGGCAACAATTGGGCCTGATCTAGTGTCTGACAGTTTGGATCAAAACGCTATTCACACGAATAGGAACCCGTATAATACTATTTGTTGGGTTAATGCAATTGGGCATTATTGGGCCATGGATATGTTATAAGTGTGCTAAATTGTTAGTAACCAAGGTGGTGTTCGGAATTACCACTAATTGCCCCTGTATAATACTATTTTTTTTTAAATTCAGCGTTTATTTTGTTCTACATTCAAATTTAATATCAGTGATAATGAATTTCATGTGTATAAAACAAGTATAAACAGAATCAAGTTTTAAAGTTCCAATTGAAAGGTACTAAATAGTTCAAATCAGTTTATGGTGGTACAATGTACATGATCTACATCAAATCAGTTTATAGTGTTGGAAATTTATGTCCATTTTCGAATTTATTTCACAATTTAATAATTTGACGAACAGTTCTATTGTAATAACTTTGTGAAACAAGAAGGATTATGTACCTTACACCCTTTCCAGAGTCTTTTAGGTTAAGTGTAGTCTTGATCACTTGGGTAACTTTGATGATACTTGGTTGTGGAATTAAGGTGTAAAAAACGTAGTTTATAGAATTATTGGGTTACTAAAAATAAAACATACAAAAAATAACCCGTTTCAACCCAAACTCATTTTGACCCGTCTTGTATCCTCATCTACAAATAATATACCTTTGTAGCTTCACATACGATAGTATGCATAAAGGGGGAGCAACAACCAACAAAAACGATACATGAAACCTGGTAATGAACAAAGTATAGAATGCGAAGTTTAAGAGGGCATGTCAATTCATCTGTGTGGCATTCACGGTTGAATTTTGCATTGAGGAGCCAAATTGGTCTTAAACTAAACCTGCAAATTTGAATGTAACATATAACATTAACATAGAAATGTATTTCGGTATGAATCGATTAGACATAATAAAACCAGGGGCGGACCTACATTCAACTCCGAAACTACATTGATTTTGTGAAAAAAGATAAACAATTCGCCAACTTGGATGGTTTGTCAAGTCTTGTAAGGTTAATGGTTTCATCAAATATTCATGTAACTTTTACATTGGTATATCGTTTATTGAAGCTTGTTCTCGTATAACCCGTCGCAACCGCAACCGTTGAAAGATGTTTTTCGGCAATGAAGAATGTGAAGACCGACTTGCGTAATCGGATTGGCGATGAGAATTTAAGTGATAGTTGTATATGTTATATAGAGAAAGACTTGCTTAAGAAAGTACCTCTAGATGATGTTTTGGATAGATTTCAAAAAATGAAAACCCGTAGGGCGACTTTTTAAATATGTTTGTAACAATGTTTGACGTGTTTTTGATGATTATATAAATTTAAGTTTGATGTTCTTTTTTTACATGACCCGACCCGACCCGAACCGGTTTTTTATGTATATATCTAGACGCCTAAAATTTTAAAAAAATTTCCGCACCCCCATGAAAAAATTCCTGGGTCCGCCACTGAATAAAACATGAAAGAATAATCACACAGCTACATATACCACCTATTAAAATAAAGTTGAAGACAAATTAAAGTTGAATATGAGCATAATAAGTGAGATTATTCATTGAGGCATTTCATCAAACATCTGGCTTACATGAAACTACAAGACTTTGTTAAAAAGGACACCTGAAAGGGAGAAAAGAAACTGCAGTATATGAAGATATCCAAAATCGAATATCGATCGAATTAAAAGGTGTGAAATGGAAGAGAGGATGCTAAAATATGAAATCAGACATCTCATGAACAGAACAGGGTCCTTTATTGGAAGAAAACATGATACCTGCAAAACTATACGAAATTAAGCTTCTCACACTGTGTGTTCTTATTGGGCTTTGAATGTATTCTAAGTGGGCTGTAAGTCCACGTTATTGGATTGTTTCTTGGGCTCCAATTGAAACTATATATATATATCCATAGAAATAGAACTTTTAGAAAAAAAGAATTGATAATCAAGGTTTATAAAACATAATATAGGTAGAGGTGTACAAATCGGGTATTTTTAATAACTGGTTATGGTTATGGAAACGATTTTGGTTTCTCGTTTTAAGGGTTGGAATCGGTTATTGCTATAACCGGTTTGGTTCCGGTTCCGGTTATTTGACAAAAAATCATACCCTATGTGCTCGGTTCCGGGTGGGTTCGGTTCCGGTTCTTAAGAAACAGGGTATTAAAATACCCTATTTTCGGGCTTGTCTATATCCTATTTTCGAGTTTTTTTGGAACCCCTTTTTCAGATTTTTTTAATACTCTATTGTGTTTTTATTACCCTATTTTCTCGTCTTTTTGTATTATTATTATTATTATTATTATTATTATTATTATTATAAAATATGAATTGTATAATGTAAATATAAACAAAAATATATATACTAACATAAATTATATATATATATGGAACCCATTAAGTGTAACTACTTTTCAAAACAATATTCACCGTTAGATCTTGCTGAGATTAATCTCAGCCGCTTAAACTCACAAAAAAAACTGTCATTGTGGCAGTTCAGAGAGGTTATTGGCAGTTCAGAGAGGTTATTTACGGTTTTCTGAGAAGGTGGTTTATTCCATCTTTTTCTGCACATGATCTCCATGTCTATGGTGGTTATCTCCTTTTATTCAGACGGTTTTCACACTCCCTTCCGAATCCCACTCCCACGTTCTACACTCCTTTATATATCACTCTTCAATCCCCATTGGAACTCCTCTCACTCTAATAATACATCACCAGTTGACAATCATCGCACAACCACCACCGCAACGAGGGGAATGGACCGGCAACCGTCACACCACCACTCCGACGACGGCCGCACTAGCGGCGAACTTCTGGCACTCGATTGTCACATCACTTCTCTCTGCGATCATATTCAATCGGAAGCTTCTAATCACGGATTGTTCTCGAATGTAATCATGAAGGCTATGGTCGCTAGGTATCATCTTCACCGATTTCAGTAGATTTTTATGCGTAAAGATTATGATAAGGTGGTTTGCTCCACTTTTTTCTGCCCATAATCTCCTCAGGTGGTTATCTTCTAATTTTAGGCCCATTATATCCACACCTCTAGCAAAGGTCATCGAGTAATCAAGTGGGACTTCAGATACCAAAAAGGTACGTCGATTTCTATTTCAGAACATTCTATTATTTATCCTTGAAATCCCATTTATTTTTTTTATTCTTAAATTTTGATTTTGTTCTCTTATTTCATTTCCTTCAAAGTAATGTTAGTGATGGTAACCAAGTGCTTGAAGTTTAAAGGAGTTTTTCTCTCTATACCCTGCACATTAACTCAATTAGAAACATCACATGTAAGTATCTTTTGACACTATGATCTTTTTCTGATCTTTGTATAAAGCATCTATTTTAATATTAAATGTTGTTGGTTGCACTTATGTTACTGTGTCTACAAATACTTAAAATAGAGTTCAAATGATTAATATTTTATGTTAGGCAAGTTTATTGTTAATTATAATTTTCATTATATTATTTATCACTTAAATATCAAGTTTATTTGGGTTATTTTAAAATAAGTTATGAAGGTACAATCTAAGATGATTTGGCTCATGGCAAAGGTGTTTATGAAGCTGAGCAAGGACTGGTCACGTTCGAATATGCTGCGCATATTCTTAGAACCCATATAATAATATAATGTAGTGATCTGATTTTGAATTTTTGGTTGCGCTGATCTTTTCGTTATATTTTTGTTGCATGTTATTAAGGATTTGAAAGGTCGTCGTGCCAAAATGATCAAATCCCTTTACCACCGGCTAGATTACCTTTCATTCGTTGGGTTTTGTTCGTCTCTTTGTTCTCTGCCGACTTTCTCTTTTGATGTTGTTCTTATTGTCGCAGAGGTAGTAGAATTTTACTAGCGTTCGATTAAGGTCTCTATAGGGGTCCCTGTAGACACACTTCTAAGGAGGTTAAACTTCTGGATAAACAAGGTTGGTCCTCATTTTGTTGTTATAATATTAAGCCATAACTATTCTATAAACTCCTTTATGTGGTGAAGGGGATTATTGCCGACTGCTGAGTCATCATGTGCTGTCTCAAATGACCGCTTGTGTACACTAGAGAATGACATGGCTGATGGTGGCAAATCTGTAACCAATAATGAGGCGTTGGGGGAAGATGATGATGCTGAGACATCAGTGGCTTCAGTTGAAGATCGATTAAGAAAAAAAAAAACGTTGGGGTTTGAACTTTTTTTCAATGATATTGATTATTAGATGGTACTATAGACATTTGACTAAAAGTCACATTTTTCCAGTTATATTATAAGTTGTAACTAGAACTTTATTTTTTGGTGCAGTTATTCCTCATTGGAATGCTTAAAAATGTCGGTAACATGGGATTTGAGCGGATTCATAACATTCTCAAGGTGATGGTCATTTTGTTCTTATATTATTGTACTTTTGTGTTTGATTTAAGGATTGTGGGAAACAAGTCTATTTAGGTACGGATATTTCTAACTGATTGATAGCATACACAATCCTTGGTTGTGCTTTTAGTTTCTGATTAGTATAGATTTTTTATTTTGACTTTAGGTGGATTCCACACTGCTTTTGGAGAGCAAGGTATGCGAATCTGGAATTATTTCATATCTTTCTTGCAACCTCTTTCTCTATTTGGCCTTAGAAAAAGAGTTTGATTGTGATATCTAGAGCCATGATCACCACTGAAACCCAACATAACAAATGTCAGCACCAGCTACAACATATCACACTGTTAGGTCTTAGATTATGCATTGTGTTTAGGAATCTAATGGATCTGATTGATGCCTTTGTTTAGGGAACAAATAGAAGATCCCAGAGTTAACATCATGGAGCTTAAATTGCCTGTGTTGTAGGCATATGAACCTGCTGCCATGTTTAAAAAAAAACTACACTAAATTGACAAGTAAGATGCAATGACAACAATTCTACTATGGCCGGGTTTGACATTCAACCAATCGGGAAACAGCTAGCTTGCATAGTCTGAGGCGAGACCAAGTTCAAGAATTTGAAGAAAAGCAAAACCAAACACCAAACAACATTATAAACAAAAGCACCATTTTTAATTTATAAAAGGAAAACGAACGTGAACAGTCTACAACCACACAACAATATAAAATAAAAATGACAGAGTGACAAAACATGAAATGGTGTCATTTTAATGCAAAAGTAAACGGTAGGCACCACTGTGGGAAAGTGTTGTAACAGTCAAACATGGTTTACTCCCTCAATTTTTTCGGCTTTTGGATCGTCCTCTTTAACCTCAAAGATGGCCTTTTTTCGACTTGTTGACTTGATGCATGGTGCCCATTTGTCAAAGTTGGTGTATTTTTTGCATCGTCTACTGAGGCAACCTCATGGTTCACATCAACAACCACCTGAAAGTTGTTATACAAGTATGAGAGTAAGGAATACAAAGAATAGATATAAAGTTTCTTTACATGTAAAAACAATTACCGATTCTTGCTGACTTGCTGCAGTGTGGACATATGATGAATTTGGTGTGCATCTAGCATCATCTACTGCGGGACATTTAGAAATGTCAGTGTCGACCTCACGTTCCACATTATCAACCACCTAAAGTTGTTATACAAGTGTGAGTGTAAGGAATATAAAGTATATACACAAACCTTGTTTACATGTAAAAACAATTACGGATGACGTAGTATCTTCTTGTTGATTCGTTGTCTGGTCCGCATCTGACAAGTTTGGTGTATTTTTGGCATCGTTTGTTGGGGGAGATTTAGAAATGTCATAATCAATCTCATGTTCCATATCAACAATCACCTAAAGTTGTTAGACGCGCATTAAGAGTAAGGAAAAAAAGTACATATACCAAGTTTCTCTACACGTGAAAGTGATTACCGATGACGTCGACGTTTTAGATTGTGTCGGCGAAACACGCGGTCCCCATAATGACTCGTGTACCATGTCCCATTCGTCATCATTGGTCCGAGCTAAATACTCGGTACTTTCGTCATAAAGAACATCAGCAGAAGGACATGTTGAAGGAAGTGTAGTGGTAGCAAGATTATTGATTTCGTCACCCAAGTATTTTGATGCGGTGAAGCGTGGACTATAAGTAGGTGCCAAATTGTATTCATCAACTTTTATCCTAAAGATTACATGCTGAGCACATAAAGTATCCATCAGAAATTCATATATCCAACACGGATCATCAGGACCCTATAAAAACACCAAGAAACAACATTATACATTAACAAAAAAAAAAAAAAGAAAACATAAGCATGAAAAAAAAAAGGAAAAAAAAAAAACAAACATGAATGGGTATATAGACATGGGCATATTTAGGTATAGAGATCCGAGAAGGACATATATGACGTGATTAGTACATGATAATATATAAAAGTATACCTCTGATAAGCTCTTTATAATCAATTGTTCAGCCGTAAGTCCGAGAAGAAGATTTGCAGCATCGTCAAAGAGAACACATGTAATCTCTTTTCCTTCGTTCCATAATTCGACAGCCAGTTTATAACTGAATAAACAAAACCGATAAGAATATATAATATATGTGTTTTAATCAGGGATGAGCAAATGATTCCGGGTACCGACCTGAATCGGAACCGAATCTACCGAACCGGGTACTTTGTCAGTACCGAATCGATACCAACATGTGACACTTTTCGGTGTCGGTTAGGTTACAGTTTGGTACCGGTAGTTACCGATTTTTTACCAACAAATATTGGTACCGTACGGGTATCGAACCGTTCCGTACAGGGTACATTAGGTATCAGTACCGCTACCCACTTTTGGGGATTTTAGGTACCGATTGGTACCTAGCTCATCCTTAGTTTTAATATCTTATAGAAACCCTTAATCATTATTTCAACGTTTTTAAAAGTTCTGAACGTCGAACGGATTGTCGTCCCATCGGATTGCCACCCGATCGAATGACCATCCGACCCTTGTGATTTTTTGAACTTCAAACACTTAAACAATTTTCAACATGTTCAATACGGATTGCCACCCGATTGGATTGCAATCCAATGGAGTGACAAACTACTGTGAACTTGTTCTCACTAAGTGTCCAACCTATTGGATCGTCACCCGATCGAACCGCCGTTGATCGATCGACCTGAAGGGTAGAGATACTTCTCTTTTTTCAAAATGCTACAATGAAAACTTCAAAAGACAAACCATCATACACAAACACATCCTCACCAAACAAGGTGACAATCCAATCGAATGGCCATCCGATCGGATTACCGTCCGACACTTGGTTCACTGCCACTGTTTAACACGCTATTCAACGCTTACGCTATCAATCTATAATCAGGCTAATCTTAGACGCGCTCCCTTCAATCCAACCAAGCTGTGTTTACTTGCTGAACCCCGACTGTGAGTATACTCGAACCCCTTTTTATTGCATTTTGGGTGTAACATACATTCCTATTAAATCGAATTTATCAAAATGAATTATTTAATCAAACTGTTTATCACTTGCGAATAATTGTTATGCATATTTACATGTGATGCTACTTACACATGTGTTAGGACTTATACTCGTGAGGTCCCGCCTTAACTAGTATAGTACTATAGCACCCGACGAGGTCTAGTTAGGATGAATAGCAATCGCAATCGCAGCTCGAGTGACTTAGCTGGTAGTATCTGTCTTATATGCATGTGTGCTGAGGTATCTCGTTTATGTATTTGGTAATTCGCAGCACTTTTACTATTTTACGCTACTCTATCAAAACTTGTATACTCGCCAATACTTTTGTATTGACGTTGTTTTAACGTATGTTGCAGGTTTAGTCGCAGTCTACATCAAATCAAGCTAGGAAGCCTAGAAACACATCTAAAAATCCAGGTTGTCGGATTTGTATTGTTTGGGAGAACATGAAATTCGTGACAGCTTATGTGATTGTAATTGTTTATTAGTATGGGATAATGAACGCATTAAATACTGTCGCAATTTAGTTGTTATGGATTCTCTTGAGCAATCTGCTTCGCCTAGTGCCGCGCCCCGATGATTCCGCCATCGGTTGGGGTGTGGCAGATTAGTATCAGAGCCATAACTATAGGGAATTAGGCCAGACTCAACCTAGTCCGGGTCGATGTCTTAAAAACGACCTAGTCTATAGTCTAAGTACCAACGGGCCGACTCGCGCGAACCCAGTAGGGTTTGTACGGGCCTACTTGATACTCTCGTTCGAATCTGCTAAGACTACAACTTTGTATAAACACCGCATACTACAGCTTCGCACAAAGAAGCCTTTCCTAAGGCTGATACAATACACACATTTTCGAAAATACTCGAATGACACAACCGAGTGATCCAGTCGAGGTTAGGTGTGAAAACCAGGAACTCTCGATAAGATTGCTCACTCAGCGCATTTTTTTCTAGCACGGGAACTTTTCGTTGAGCTAGGACTGACATCCACATCTCAGCGGAAGTCTCCGTTTCAAAATCTAGTGGAACTCCCGAATTTATTCGATGAGCACAACCACAGCTAGGAGCGAAGTTGTTAAGTCAGGGGTGAAACCCGTATCTTAATAAACCGTTCCACTTTCTAAAATGGTTTCCAAAAAGCTCTCACCAAGCACTCGACTATGACGATGACTCGAGCCACGCGATGACCAGGAGGACGAATGCCATGAGCTGCATCCCAGTGGAGGCATAGTCTTCTAAGACAACGCGCGTGCACGAACTTGTTGGGTATAGTTGGGTTACTTGGGTAGTCATCGCCTAAACACTCGAGGCACTCTATCTATTTTCTTTCTAGCCTACGATTCGTCGATTTTACGCTTTACCGAATTTGATTACGCTTACGTGGTTATGGTTTAAAACTTTACGCTTTACCGATTTCTTGATTTATCGATTTTCGCTCCATGCTTTATAAACACACAACTCGCACAACCATCGCAATCTAAAACGAAAACTGAATGCTCGCAACAAAACTAAAGTCTAATTTCTCGCTCTCGCTTTCTCCCTTCAACATGTCCTCGCGCATTCTACACCGACATGTATGTGTATAAGTATAAACTACACTCATCTATATAAATACAAGCGAATCAATTGCGTGAGAACTTAGGAATCTCGTGTCTCCTATGTGGCTCCTATGTGAAATCTATTATACTACCTACAACAAGTTTTGATCGCGCTCAATTGCATCGCAAAACTCAAAATCATTATGATCGAATCTCACTCCAAATATCTCTCTGTCTAGATGCCTTCCAGCGACTCTACCTCGAGACTAATAGCTAGGAGAAGAGCCAAACGAAACGCCGAAAAGAAGATTGCCTCGCTTGTGACCAAGGAAGTGGCCAAGGTCATTCCTCAAATTGTCGCTCAAGTGCACTCTCTCAGCAACTCTCGAACCCCAGAAGACTCTAAGACGGAAGCTTCGCAATCTGCTTTCCTCTACAAACACTTCAAAGCCTGTGACCCGATGGAGTTCACGGGTAAAGGAGGTGTGTCCCAACTACTCCAGTGGTTCGATTCTATCGAAGTTACCCTTCGTCAGAGTGGGTGTCCCGATGGTTTTCGTACTACTTGCGCTACAGGAGTATTTCAATCGCGAGCACTCGACTGGTGGACAGCCGAACAAAACAAACATGGGATCTCCGCAGCTTATGCCCTCTCTTGGGATGAGCTGAAAGAGCTCATGAAGAAAGAGTACTACCCTCCCCACGAAGTCTAGAAACTAGAAGACGAATTTTGGAAAATCAAGCAAGTCAAAGATGACAATATTGGCTACACCGCAAGCTTTAAACAACTTAGCATAATCTGCCCAAGTCAAGTCAACACCTCAGAAAAAGCCATCACGAAGTACATTCGCGGCTTACCTGAATGTGTGGGCGATTTTGTCAAAGCTGCAAGACCCGCTACCATCGAAGAAACCTATCGCTTGGCCGCAGAAATCAACGATTAACGAGTCTTGGATGGATTTTTCTCCAAGAATCCTGTCAAACAATCTCATCAAGCAATCGTCATCGATTCTTCGGAAACTTCTTCCGACGATCTTACCGACGATTCTTCAAACGAGTCCTCAGACGAATCCTCCGATGACAACGCACCACCGCAAGAAGCTCAGCCCAGCCGCAAACGAAAGGCCTCGAGCCCAGACTCTTCAACAACTGGACTGTCGCAACCAGAACCTCTCCAAGCGGTTCCAGTTCACTCGAAGCGCGCCTACAACGGCACTCAACCCCTGTGTCGCACGTGTACGTATCATCACCCGCCAGAAGCTAACTGTTGCTATTGCGCAAATTGCAACTGGTATGGTCATCTTACTCAGCACTGCCGCACGTGGCCGCAAACTTGAGAAATTTCAGCAGAAGTCGCAGTCTCCGCAGAAGTTCTCCCACAACAACATCAAATATGCTACTAATATTTTTCTCGCCGTTAATTTCTTTTATGTGTGAACTTATTCTATTTTCCAACGCAATGTGGACTACGTTTCTCTCATCAATCTCGCACTCACGCACGAATTATACACTAACGCTATATACTATATCATGATATAAGGTGTTTTATCCTTACTATACATTCTTAGAACAAGGTACGATAAACGTGCAAGGAACAAACTAATCACGGGTGCACACGGGATTATTTTGGTTAGTGCACGGAGATCGTAGTGAATTCTAATGGTGTTATAACGTTAAAAGGATGGTCAAGCGTGGTGGATACGCCGCTGGTACTTCCTATATATAAGCGTCTTGACCATGTCGACAAAATGTGACACCAAATCACGGGATGTAAGCAGTAGGGGTAGAGCAAGAGGTGCTTTACCATACTACCGAAACTCCGTGAAGAAAGTGCCAGGTGGAGTTGAACGTTATTTAGACCTATACTATTGGGGTTATTTTCGACACACTAAACACATTTGCAAGGCGTAACATCCAAATCGCATTATCGATAGACTTTTCGAAAGTCTACAGCGCAAGACGATCGCCACATCAATAAAATTTTCGAAGTGCAATCGCATCGACGCTGGATTATTCATAAGTCTATCACGCGCACTCAATCGCAGCATCGCTACTATCTACGTATATCGCTCTCGCATCGCTTTAACGCTTAACGCATCTATTAATCTCATAGCTCCGGTACCGCTCTATCGCCCGTCGCCTATCGCTATCGCTTACCGTTATCTGTGCTGTCAGTGTTAAGTTAGCACACATGACCTCGCTTCACGGGACGAAACTTATATGCTTAAAGCATTGTGGATACGCCGCTGGTACTTCCTATATATAAGTGTTTTAGCCGTGTCGGCAGACTTTCATGGAAAAAGGCCATGTAGGGTCTAATGTTAGTTAAATTTTGTGGTGTTGATCAAGCCAATCGAGTCGCATTAATCGCGCACATCACCATCGCTTGCAACGCAATAATCACGCTTATCGCTCGACGGTTTCGCTATCGCTCATCACTTATCGCTTTTCACTTATCGCCGTCGTCTTCACATCCCATGTTTGTGTTTGTGTTATCGATTATCGCGTACCGCTTATCGCTTATTGCACTCGCCCGTATCGCTAAACTGAGTTCGTAAACGACTTCATCGCTCAGTTTTCACAATCTCTCTCTTACACTTGGTCCAACCATCTTTCACTTGGACCGAGGGAATCGAAATCTATCAGTACTATGTCGACACACATGACACCGCCTCACGGGACGGAAGCCATATGGCTAAAACATGGTGGATACGCCGCTGGTACTTCCTATATATAAGTGTTTTAGCCATATTGTCAAACTTTCGTGGGAAAGTGCCATGCGAGGCCGACTTTAAATTTAAAATTTTGATATTATCAGAACCTTTGTGTAAACAAAGCTTTTCTTACAAAACTTTTTCTAAGATTTGATCAAAACCTTTGTAAAAAACGAGACTATCTTGTAACGATGGTGTGACGATCGACTCAAGTTACTGCCGCGTGATGAGAAAAATTCGTAAAACGAGTTTTAAACACCCTAAAATCTTTTAGCAACCTCACAAAACCCCACTCATAGTGCTGGTGTGAACATCGAAACAGTTTGCTTCCGCACTGTGGGAATATTTTTTTTCATAAACAAGTTTCTTCAAATCTTTTCGAATTAATCAACTTTTCAAGAATTCAAAACACTTTTGGATCGCTTTTTGTATGTTGCCATCTTTGTATACGAATTGCCTTACTCGCTGCCATCGCCGGTCATCGCAACACTCTCGCTCGTCGAATTTCAACCGACGCTTTTAATCGCTGCTCCCACTCGCATCAACCCTCGCGACCCTTCTTGTGGATTAATTTCGGGATGAAATTTCCAAAAGCAGGGGAGACTTTAACAACCCACACGTTGGTGCGTCGTTACTACTCGTTATACTCGTTACGCCTAGCACCAGAGATTCGGATCATAATGTAGCTATATCGCATACATCGCTATTTCATAGTACTTTCGCATATTACGCATATTTTATCGCTATAACACATTACATCGCACATACTAACACTCAAGATGACGTTGAGTGAGGACCTATTCTACCCTCCTCGATAGCCGTGATGTGTCGCAACGCAACGCATATTCGAAACGCGCAACTCAATTATCGCAACGCAGAGTTTGAAATATGTATATTTATACGACCTTTTGTGACTAATTATGATAGACATATGAATGTGGGTATGAAAATGTGTAACCAAACTATCGCAATGCTTACCGAACTAAACGAAACATCGAAACGCAATTCACCGGAGACCACCGATCGAGTGACTGATCGATCGGATTGCCACCCGATCCGTTGCGCTTCATCACCTCTTCTCCACTTCACCTATAAATAGCACTTGTCACTAAAAGTTTATGAAACTGAATGAATATTATTGATTTACAAACCCCATTATATAGGGATAATACAATCGTATAATAAGGAACGAGATATACAAAATATATACAATTCAATCTATTCCTAAAATAGTGGCTAATATTCTTTCTGGAATAACCATCGGCTAAGACTCCCCCGCAGTTTGAACGTGGTAGGGACCAACGCTCAAACTGGATCGAAACAACTGGAATAATTGCTTGGAGAGTCCCTTTGTGAAGATATCAGCATATTGTAAGGCAGACGGAACATGTAGAACTCGAATGTGACCGATGCGAACCTTTTCCCGTACAAAGTGAATATCAATCTCTACATGTTTGGTACGTTGATGCTGCACTGGATTATCAGAGAGATACACAGCTGAAACATTATCACAATAGACAA
This sequence comes from Helianthus tuberosus, assembly GCA_030545235.1. NCBI lineage: Eukaryota > Viridiplantae > Streptophyta > Magnoliopsida > Asterales > Asteraceae > Helianthus > Helianthus tuberosus. The sequence goes on from JARYGA010046105.1 coordinate 3,352,104, forward strand.
TAGAGGCCCGACACAAAGGGGTATGAAGCTCAAGTAATAAATTACGTAACCAAGTGGCTTTGGCAACTGCATTGGCAACCCCGCGATACTCAGCTTCAGCACTTGAACGCGAAACAGTGGCTTGTCGTTTCGAGGACCACGACAGTAAATTATCCCCCAAAAAAACATAATAACTACTCGTAGATCGTCTAGAATCCGGGCACCCCCCAATCGACATCTGAGTAGGCAACCAAGTCATGAGACTGACATCGAACAATGCGAATCCCGTAGTCAAGAGTACCCTGTACATAACGTAGGACCCGCTTCATGAAGGCAACGTGAGGCTCGCACGGATCATGCATAAACAAACAAACCTGCTGAACTGCATAGGAGATATTTGGACGAGTAACAGTTAGGTACTGTAAAGCTCCCGCTAGGCTGCGATATAGCGTCGGATTTGAAACAGGCGGTCCATCAGACGCACTAAGTTTAGATGAGAGATCCACAGGGGTAGTGCAGGGTTTACAAGCCGACATGTTTGCACGAGCAAGGATCTCTTTGGCATACTGTTGCTGCGATAGGAACAGGCCTGCGGAAAACTGATCAACTTTAATGCCAAGAAAATGATGAAGTCGTCCTAAATCAGTCATGGCGAATTCCTGAGAAAGTGCACTGATGATATCATGAAGTAATGTGTCATTAGAAGCTGTCAGCACAATGTCATCGACATAAAGTAGTAAATAAGCAACATTCGCTGAATCCCGCTTAAAAATAAACAAAGATTTCTCACAATTACTGCTGATAAACCCCCTTGGATTTGATGAAAGTGGCAAAGCGGGTATACCAAGCCCTTGGAGCCTGTTTAAGACCATACAATGACTTTTTATGACGACATACAAATTGAGGGTACCGTTTGTCAACAAAACCCGGAGGTTGATGCATGTAAACCGTTTCATTAAGATGCCCGTGTAGAAAAGCATTTTTAACATCAAGTTGATGGATCGGCCAAGACCTGGTGACTGCCAAGGATAAAACAGTCCTGATAGTAGCCGGTTTAACCACTGGACTGAACGTGTCTGCACAATCAATTCCCACTGTCTGGGAGTTTCCGTTGACCACCAGACGGGCTTTATAGCGTTTCAGAGACCCGTCAGACCAGAATTTATTGCGAAAAAGCCACATGCAGTGTATGACAGGGCCGTCCATGGATCGTGGAACTAACTCCCATGTATCATTATCCTATAGGGCAGAAAATTCAGTTTTCATAGCACTTAACCAATTAGTGTCAGCAAAGGCCTTGGCATAGGTCTTGGGAATAGGGGAGAGGGTGGTGGGAGTAAAGTGAATTGACGTTGTAGAGGAACGGGCTTTGGAACGGGTAGTCATAGGGTGAAGATTTGTTGCAGGTGGGGCCGAGGGGTGTTGGGCCGAAGGTGGGGCTGTGGTAGTAAGGGGTGGAGCCGTGGCAGTGGGGGATGGGGCTGTGGCAGTGGATGTCGTAGGTGGGAGGACGATAGGAGGTGGTGGTTTCGGGCGTCGACTATAGGTAATTGGAAAGGGAGTGTTGGTGGACCGGTGGGGAGGTGCGGGTGTTTGAATGAGTGGTGATGGAATAAAGGAGAAGCCAGGAGGAGATGAATCGTCTAAAAATTGTAGGTAGTGGGTGTTTGTGGCAAGGTGTGAGGAAAGGTCGATTCGTCGAAGGTTACATGACGAGAGATATGAACTTTACCGGTGGTTGGGTCGAAGCACCGGTAACCCCGGAAATCCGGGGGGTAGCCGAGAAAGATACAACGAATTGCACGAGGGTGAAGCTTGTGTGGTGAAGTGGCGGAGGTGTTGGGGTAGCAAGCACACCCGAATACGCGTAAATGATCGTAGTCGGGATGCCGAAGGTATAGGGCAAATATGGGTGTATAAAATTTTAATCGTTTAGTGGGTAAGATGTTGTGTAAGTTGGAGGCGGTGTGTAGAGCTTCGACCCAAAAAAAGGGGGTAGGTGTGCGTGAATGAGGAGGGCACGTATGATGCCATTTAGACGACGGATCATACGTTCGGCCCGTCCATTTTGTGAGGATGTTTGAGGGCACGAGAAACGAAATAGCAAGCCATGATGATTGGCAAAGCTTTTGAAAGCATGATTATCAAATTCGCCTCCAAGATCACATTGACAAGTTTTGATTTTTCTTTGAAATTGTGTTTCAATGAGTGTATGACATTTTGTAAAGGTGTGAAAGGCCTCGGATTTAAATTTAAGTGGGTATACCCAAATAAAGTGAGAAAAATTATCAACAAGCACCATGTAATATTTGTAACCTGTTTTGCTTGTGACGGGTGATGTCCAAAGGTCACAATGCACAATATCAAACGGGGAAAACGTAAAAGAATTTGATGCGGAAAAAGGTAAACGTTTACTATTCGAAAGTTGACAAGAGTTGCAAACATGAGACAAAGTGACTTTATTACATGAAAAATTAAAATTACGACGTAATAAATCTAAAACTTGATTCCCGGGGTGACCGAGACGCTCGTGCCAAGGGAGGGATGGTGTGGTGATGAAGCAGGCTTATGGAGGTAATTCAGGCGGAGTGAAAGGATAGAGGTCCCCAGTACTGTTGTGTCTTGAAAGAGTCTGTTTAGTGAATAGATCCTTCAAAGAAAAACCAAACGGGTCAAATTCGATAGACACATTATTATCACGAGTAAAAGGTTGTACAGAAATAAGGTTTCTAATTATGTGTGGGCTGTATAGAATATTTGGCAAAATATAGGTTCGGTTAGGTAGGGTGTGGAAGCCAGTGCCCGTGCGACTAATTGGTATACAAGTGCCATTACCGACCATAATTGAACTGCGTACAGGACAAGATTTGGGAATTACAATTTTACCTGGGTCGCGTGCCGAATGCGATCCTGCCCCAGTATCCATCATATCATTATTCCATGATGCATTCGGGTTCATCTGCAAATTATTAAAAGCTGCACTTAAATCAGAGGCGGACAACGCATCATACCCATATTGGTTTGGCCTGAACTAGGGAGACGAGTAATGGCCCGAACCAGCAAAGTGGGCCTGGGACTGCTGAGGAGGGTTGGGCCGCCAGTTGTTTTGTGTTGGGTAAGGGCATGGAGGTGTGGTCCACCAGGCCCAATTTCGGTATGGAGAATTATAGGCTGAAGGGTTGCCAGCAGTCCAAAAAGAGCGGCCGTATCCTGATGAACCGCCTCTGTTTCCGTAACGACCGCCGCCCCTATAGTTGTTTCTGCCACGTCCGCGTCCCTGGTTCTGATTGCTGCTGTTCGGATTACTGCTGTTCGGTTCAGGTGTGTGGTCAGGGACAGTAGTAGTGAGAGCCGGCTGTGTAGATGATGTATTGCTGATCGGCGCTACCAAGACTGAAGTGGTAGCTCCTTTTTATGCCTCAATACGAATAGCATCATCTTTGAGAAGGGAGATGGCAAGGTCCCAATCAGCATCTTTGTTGTTGATAAATGAAGCAGTAGTGTTGTACTCGGGAGGGAGACCACGGAAGAGCTGTAAGACCAGCCGAGAGTTAGACACAGGTTCGTTGACATCGGCTAGTTGGGAGGCAAGACTTTGAAGTTGTTGACAATAGTCATCCAAAGAAGCACAGGCACCAAGGGTCATGTTGCAGAATTGTGTTTCGAGAGCAGCAGCCCGTGCCTTCTTATTACTGAGGTATATTTTTTCCAGCTTGGCCCAAGCATCATGTACCGAGGCATTATTATCAATGATGCGTTTGAGGATTTCATCCGATACAGTGCTGAAGATCCACTGCATTACAAGGGCATCAAGTTCCTTCCAGAGATCATAATCCGGAGTTGTTTTTGCAGGGGCTGGGCTGCCATCAATGTGGTCTGCAACTTTGTAGGCGGTGACATGAAGGTTAAACAGCTTAACCCACTTAGAATAGGTTACATTCGTGCCATCTAAGGTGCATATTTTAGCATTAATATTTGTAACCGAGTAGGCAGGGTGAAGGGTGTTTGGTTTGGTGGCAGCAGAGGCTTCAGGCTTGTCGTTCATGGTTGTGATGAAGGACAGAAGAAAAAAATGGTGATCAGGGGTGAAGAAAGAGGGCTGCTGATAATGAAAAAGGATCAAAACCCTAGAAAAAAAGGTTAAGGCTGTGATACCATAAAAGTTTATGAAACTGAATGAATATTATTGATTTACAAACCCCATTATATAGGGATGATACAATCGTATAATAAGGAACGAGATATACAAAATATATACAATTCAATCTATTCCTAAAATAGTGGCTAATATTCTTTCTGGAATAACCATCGGCTAAGAGTCACATCACTTGAATAGTGATGTGACAGCTCTAATTCGGCCAGCGCACTTTTGACCTTTTCATCTCGATTCCTCGCGATTCTTGTAAGTTTTCAACTCAAATCTTGTACTTCTTTGATCTACACACACTTCTCCATCTTTTTCACCTTTGAATCTCAACTTTTAACCGTGAAATCAACAGATTTGAGGTGTTCTAGGGTAATGTCATCATAGAGTTCTTATGAACTTCAAGTATTGGCCTCATTCCACCATGAACAACTTAGATCTAAAGGATTTCCACAAGATCAAACAATAATTTCGCATAGGTCTACATATATTCATGGCTAAAAGGATTGAAAGATGGTTTTCCAACTTTCTTTCAATTCTTTTACACTCAATGCACTCAAAACCGATGGAATCAGAGCTCGTTCTGACCTTCTAGTCATTCTAAGTGAAGTGTTGGTTCAAGATCTGATTCTGTCTCAAGAGACAACCGACTTCGGGTTAAACATGAACAACCGTCACGGGCAGTTAACTGATCGGACTAGGGTGATTCCTATTCGATCGGGTAACTTGGGTCATGATGGGGTTTCTGTTGTTTAGCACGTTATCACAACCGTCTCGATCAAAACTGCAACTCACAAAACAAACAAGTGTCAAGACGATCAGGCCGCCGGAACGGATTGCCGTCCGATCGGATTGCCATCCGATCGGATTGCCACCCGATCGGACAGCCATCCGATCAGATTGCACTTGGCCCCACCCTTAATCTTTATTTCAACCTTTTTAAAAGTTTTAAACGTCGAACGGATTGCCGTCCGATCGGATTGCCACCCGATCGAAGGACCATCCAACCCTTGTGATATTTTAAACTTCAAACACTTAAACAATTTTCAACATGTTCAATACGGATTGCCACCCGATCGGATTGCAATCCGATCGAGTGACAAACTGCTGTGAACTTGTTCTCACTAAGTGTCCAACCTATCGGATCGTCACCCGATCGAACCGCCGTTCGATAGATCGACCTAAAGGGTAGAGATACTTCTCTGTTTTCAAAATGCTACAAAGAAAACATCAAAAGGCAAACCATCATACACAAACACATCCTCACCAAACAAGGTGACAATACAATCGAATGGCCATCCGATCGGATTGCCATCCGATCGGATTACCGTCCGACACTTGGTTCACTGCCACTGTTTAACATGCTATTCAATTCTTACGCTATCAATCTATAATCAGACTAATCTCAGACGCGCTCCCTTCAATCCAACCGAGCTGTGTTTAGTTGCTGAACCCCGACTGTGAGTATACTCGAACACCTTTTTATCGCATTTTGGGTGTAACATACGTTCCTATTAAATCGAATTTATCAAAACAAATTATTCAATCAAACTATTTATCACTTGCGAATAAATGTTATGCATATTTACACGTGATGCTAGTTACATATGTGTTAGGACTTATACTCGTGAGGTCCCACCTTAACTAGTATAGTACTATAGCACCCGACGGGGTCTAGTTAGGATGAATAGCAATCGCAATCGCATCTCGAGTGACATAGCTGGTAGTATATCTCTTATATGCATGTGTGCTGAGGTATCTCGTTTATGTATTTGGTAATTCGCAGCACTTTTACTATTTTACGCTACTCTATCAAAACTTGTATACTCGCCCATACTTTTGTATTGACGTTGTTTTAACGTATGTTGCAGGTTTAGTCGCAGTCTACATCAAATCAAGCTAGGAAGTCTAGAAACACATCTAAAAATCTATGTTGTCGGATTTGTATTGGTTGGGAGAACATGAAATTCATGACAGCTTATGTGATTGTAATTGTTTATTAGTATGGGATAATGAACGCATTAAATAATGTCGCAATTTAGTTGTTATGGATTCTCTTGAGCAATCTGATTCGCCTAGTGTCGCGCCCCGATGATTCCGCCATCGGTTGGGGTGTGACAGAGCAAGCCTCTACCCTTATCAAACTCGAGAAGGTTGTTACGGTGCATGATGAAACGAGTGCCTTCTTCGACTTTCAAGCCCGGGTGGTGGTTTGAAGAACAAAAGATATTAAAACCCCAACAGAGATGAAGGTTTTGCTAAATAAAGTCGGGGTAGACGGGGCGAAGATTTACTATCTTGGGGGTCTCAGCATTATGTTGGTGTTCTATGAAGAGGTAGAAGCAGAGGATTTTTTGATGAATCATGAGCTTTGGAATGTTTGGTTCGCTTTATTGGATATATGGGCTGGCCAGTCGTTACCATATGATATGATACGGTAGCATGGCTGAAACTTTTCGGTGTTCCTTTTCACCTTTCCGAAAACAAGGTGTATGATGAGATGGTTGGGCTCTTCGGAAAGGTTGTTCAATGTTCCCAATTATCGGTTAACGACAAGGATTTATTAGTCAACTATGTGGGTATTCTGGTTGATTTCGGGACGAGCATCGATGATGTGGTTACTCTAAAGTGGAAAGGTAAGAAATATAGGGTATGGGTTAAGGAGAAAACGGATGACTGGATTCCGGATTGTCTTTTTTAAGATTCGTGGTCGGAAGATGTGATCGGAGAAGATAGGAACATTCCGGTGCCAGGGAATTCGAATAGTCATTCTTGTTTCCCGTTGGAAAGCGATACGTCAAAAGTGAATGGGAAAGATTACAGTGAAGTAAATTGTGGTGGGGTGTAACACCACGGAAAAACGTGTCCAATTATATATAGACACGTGTCATAAACTCCAAAGGTGTGAAAGATTTCGTTTGAAAAGCCAAAGTTGTCGAATAACGAAACTATGAAACCACAGGGACTAAAAGTGTCAACATGCCAAACTTGTGCCTCTGAATGACCTAACACGATGAATATATTCTTGAATGAGTGATTGATTGGATATGAGAAGCCGTTTATGAAAATAATCGAGAGATTATTATATTACAAGGGTTAAACGTGTCAACATGTCAATTCTGACCTCTGAGTGACCTTTTAACGAAACCGAAGCTTCGAAATATTCAATTATACTCTCAAGAATAAGTGGTATAAATTTCATGTGGTTTCGATATCGTTAAGCGTGATTTCAAGACTTTGGGCCAAAAGTGTAAACTTGACGAAACTTGCTTCCATAGTGATATTTAACGAACCCGAGCCTAACGGAGTTTGTTTGTATATCCTTGGGCCCCAAGAAAATAGTTACAAGGGTCTCTATGGCCAAAAACAAAGTTAAAAAGGGTTAAAAACGTCAAGGGACTGATTCTGCCAGCTTTGAAACTTATTTTTGCCAGTAACACAGTCCCAGGCGGCCCGCATTAACCCAAGCAAAACCTGAAGCGGGCCGCATCAGGTCCCCAGTATCAGAAAATGACTTGCAGTTACGGGTTGGCCTGTTCCACCGCCTTAACCTCAAAAATATCGACCTAGGGAGCTGTAAGTCGGTTTAAATGAGTAGCTAGGACACTTGGGTCGATCTTGGAGCATCATATTACACCTGGAAGTGATCTAGCTTCAAGAAATTGGCTATATAAGGAAGCTAGTTCTTGTGTTCTTGACACACATTTGCAACATTTCATTGTGGGACTTGCTCTGGAGCTTCCAACAGATTGAAGAGGATAATCAAGTGTAGAAAAGTTTGCTAGGACCTTAAGTAAGCTTCTAATTACTTGTTTAGTTGTCTAATTTAGCTTAAGTACTCTAAAGTCAAACTTAGCGTAATATTAGTTTGACTTTCGTTTTAATTACATGTGGCTTAACCACTGATCAAATTGAAAGTGGTTTTAAGATCACATTAGTGTAGGTGATTAACCCTTAAAAGGGCACCTCCTAATTCCCTCGTTTGACTGGTCAATTGTCGGGTCAAAGTAGTTTGACAAAAAGTCAAACTGGGCAGAATGTGTAAATATGATTAAAATTAATAAACCAAAGATTCTAAATTATATTTTAACATTCTAATAACTTGGTAATTAATATTAAAGCATGTTTTATCAGTCCTAATCCGACAATTAATAGTCAAAGGTCAATTATTAACCGAAAGTCACAAAAGCTTGACTTTTGCTTTGACTTTCAGTTCTGACCCGTTTAAGCTTAATGCACCCATGTTTTAAGCTTCCATTAGGACCACATTACTTAGTAGTATAATCCCCTGGAGTTATATTACATAGTACCTAATGGTTTGAATTATATGCACTTGATCGTAATTATGCTTAATAATGCCATAAACGCCCTTTTTACTTACAACTGAGATTTTTAACAATGTGTTTGGATTAAAACCTTTGCTACTGATATTTAGACATGTCCTAAAAATTTGACACCAATTGGAAGTCTAAAATGGGAGTTATGCTCAATAACGTAATTAAGGGACTTTTTAGTACTTAAATGGCGTAATTAGTATGAAGCCTATCTAAACCCGATTTTTGACACCAAACTTCATACCTACTGATGTAAAATAATATTTTGGGAATTTTAAAGATTTTTAATTATTTTTAGACTGAGCATAACATAGGATTATAGCTTAATTTCGGTAAATGCCGGTTTTACCCTTTTCATGCATAAAATGAGTTTTACATAACTTTTTAGTGCCAAACCTTTTGCTACTGATTTTATATAATAAATAAAGTAATTTGAACTTTGTAAACTGATCAAAAACTCAGATTTACTATTTTAACCCGAATAACCCTTTAAACCGCCTTTTAAGCGTTTTTAGTACATAGTATGGGTCAAAACTATATTGGACATATAAAACTCATTACCCACTGATGTTTTAAGTTAATTTATATAATTATACAGTAAGTTAAAGTTTCTAAACTCGTAAGTCTATTTTTGACCTTAGAAGCATATGTAAAATTACCAAAATGCCCCTACGGGACATAGTTTGGATATATAAGATAATTTTCACTTATATAAACTATCCTACTGTTATAATATATAAAAATATATATTTTTACTGATATAATCAGGTCTGAAACTCAGTTGCATAATTAAACTCTTTTATGGGCATTAAAAATTACCAAAATGCCCTTATGGGACTTATTTTGGTTTAAATAAAATTTTGGGCATATATGTTAAATTTTTACTGAAGTATTAACATATTTTAAGCATAATAATGATTAAGACCTGTATATAATTTATTAGGTTACCCGTTACGCATTTACGCGTTCGGGTCGGCTTATGGGACTAGTTTACATAAAATAGTCGAAACGGGTCAAACCTTTTCATTAAATCTTCAATTTCCAGAATGTATTTAGTTTACCCATATTATACAAGTATCCAAGCTTGTCGGGTCTAAATCTCATTCTATTCCGGTCTCCGCTTAATCTAGCGTTTAGGACCTTAAGGATTCTTTCTAGCTAGCCGGTCTAAGTCTTTGACTAAAGTAAAGACCCGTTAGCATCCTAATAGGTTAATAAACCTTCTATACAGATTAAATAGCTTCCGGTAGAAGGTGCCTTCGAAAAGCTTTAAGACTTTACTGCTAGCATCAGGTAAATACTTTTAACTTATTTTCCCTATACGGGCTTGGGATATGGTATTATAATAATACCACTTGGTCGGGTATGAAATCATTTAATCGGATTGTGATTAATAAAAATTTGCATAACCCGTTTTAATATGTCTTGTTTGATAACATAAACATTGGGGGTTAATCTGACCGTGTCCTGGATATCCTCGGCTCATTTCTTTTGAAAATGGCCACGACCTATGCACGGGGTGTAGGCATACACCTGACAGATGCAAATGCTAAAATATAAACCCACATGTTGGGGATAACTCCTTGGTGGGTTCTATAAGTGGTGAGTCGGTTAATCATGACCGGCTTCCAACCGGCCCTAATTGTATGACAAACATGTAAACCTATATACAAGATTATATTTAAATAATTGTCCCAAGTTATAAAAGATTTGTGCCGTGTGCACTTAAATCAATTTTCATAAATGTTTTCAAAAGAGTCAGTTAATTGTATTTACCAGTGTAAACTGACGTATTTTCTTAAAGACTGATTTGACAGGTACCTCTCGTAATAGGCTAGAGCTATAGGTGTCATAAGAGGATCTTGCAAATCCATAGATACCTGCAGTCTGTTGTTTTATTTTTTTTTATACATTTATGATCCGCCTGTGGATCTTATTACATTCCAGTCTCTACATTCATAAACTCGAACACTCAGACAATATGGTTTGTAATAGTTTATTCACCAAGCCTTCCGCTGTGCTATTATATTGTGTGTATTGACTATGATGATAACAACTACGTCACGATACTCCCCGCCGGGCCCACCGGTAATATGAGGAAATATCGGGGTGTGACAGGTTGGTATCAGAGCCAACATTGAGTGAATTAAACACTAGCCTTTTGGGTTTAATCTCAATGACACAATAAGCACATTCCTTAGACTCTCGAGTCTAGGCAAATGACCTAGGATTTTACTCTTAACTTTCCTTTATTGCTTTTATTTTATGTTGTTTTGTTCTTGTGCTTTGACAGGAAAAATCAAAAATGCCTCCTAGAGTAAGGGGAAGAGGAAAAGGTCCCATGCGAGGGGGACCGTCAGCTTCTGGACCATCTCACCGACGCACTCCGTCCGGGTCCCTTTCAAGCTCTGACTCCCACAATTTGTGGGATCACTCTTACGAACCAGCAAGGCATTCTGTCTCGCTGGGGTCTTCACCGTCTGACCCTCCTTATTTTGGACTACCCTTGCCTGACGAGCCCCAATACCCACAACACTCAAATGCTTCGTACCGTTCAAACCAATCACATCATTCCCTTCACTCCCATTCATTTCACAATTCGGATTTTATTTATTCTCCTTCACAATTTAATCCCAATGCTTATGTTAACGACTTTTTGGGTTACAACCCTTTAGGACCTGAGGATCACTTTTCTCAGGAAATGGAGATGGATGATGAACCGGACCCGGATTTACAAACAGGAACACCAAGCCACCCAATAAGCATCTCTAGTGGTTCCCCATTTCAGGGATCACCGTATCAAGGACCCGACTCGTTTCAAGAGAAAATGGCTACGTATGACTGGTTCTTCACACCTTCATACCATAACTCTCCGGTCCAACCTCCCTTGGATGAACCACAGCTTAGGGCTGTCACCCCACCACCCTTGCCAGTTGAGGATCCACCTCAACAGCCTCCTGAGCCACCAAGGCGAAGGAATGCTAGAATGTCCGTACGTGGGGGACCTCGGTTTTCATCTCCTCGTGGTTCAAGTTCGTATCCTCCTATTCCAGAGAACCCTCAGTTGGGTGAATCATCACGCACGGTGACGGAAGTAAATCTTCCGCCGATTTCACACGCTCCTGTTCAGCCACCGTCAGGTTTTGACAACCTGATCCCAACATATCCAGGATCATCTGGGTATAACCCATCAGGATACCCATTGGAGTATGGAGCTCATGACCCGTACCTTAATGATGCCCAATACCATCATCTCTACCCTTCTTCTTCTTACCCTCCAGTTTATCCCACTGGATACCCGGCACAGGATTACCCATACCCGCCATACCAACAACCTCCTCCTTATCAACAGCAGCAAACCCAAGAGATTCTAGAGAGGTTAGATAGGGTTGAACATAAGGCCCATGAAACAAAGAAAAAGCACAATAATTTCGTCAAGGGTCTTATGGGTCTTCTCAAGGGCAAGAAGAAATAGGGTGATGTTGGGTTGTTTTGTTTGTCATGTAATAAAGTCCCTGCGAGGACGTTTATTTTGATTTCATGTATCAAGTCCCTACGCGGACTTATTTCCGTTTCAATATGCCCCTGCGTGGGCAGTGTTTTCTTTTCAGTATGCCCCTGCGTGGGCAGTGTTTTTCAGTATGCCCCGGCGTGGGCAATGTTTTTTTCAATAAACCCCTGTGAGGGTAAGTTGTGTTGTTTTCTCAAAAGTCCCTTTTTGGGCAAGGTTGTAATCGATTCATAGTTAATGAAGTTATTTTGGTTTTAATATGTAATTTCTTACCTCATGTTACATCATTTCAAAACTTTTATTTGATCTACCAATAAATATCTTAGAGGTATAACCTAGCCAAAGTATTAGAATGGCTATGATGGTACAACCTTTTTAAGATGATAAATCTCGTTAACATCTGAAAACATGTTAACATTCCTGCTGTGCGGTACGAGAAACCACACAAGCTTCCAAAAGTACTTGGGTCCTTCCAAGTCACTTATGAATAGCCAATATGATCAATGTAAATCATGGCTGATGAACATCAATATGATGTATACACCAAAACATCCATTAAAAGATGTATGCTTATAAGCAAGGGTGTAATAATGACAATGAAGGTTATATTTATAAACTTCTTGTCAAAAAGGCGATGAACTTTGTTCGACCCTTAAATAATCACTGATCCAGAGGATCGTTGGTTATATTTAATCGTCCATGTGACAAGCTTTTCTAAGCTATTTAAATGTCCCTTAAGACGAGCTTTGTATAATATGATATTCTCTGTGATTATTATTTTATATGGCCTGTATGGTTTAATAATACCACGACCATATACTCATCAATACGATGATCTGATATGTAAATTAAATATACCATCTATGTTTGATATAGTATTCAGAAATGGCTGGCTCGGACGAAGCAAGCAGTCATCCTTCAGAAGGCAACAAAACCAGAATTAATATCACTGGTGCCGAACTGCAGGCCATGATCACCGCAGCAGTTTCTCAAGTGGTAGATGCCAAGTTTAAAGAGCCTAGTAGGTCTCAAACTCATTCGAAATCCCATTCTCAACCCCACTCTAATAAGAAAAGTGAGTCTCAGCACTCATCTAACCAGGGTAGTGAACCCAAGAGGCAGATAGTCCTCAAGCCAACTCCTAGGTACACCAAGGGTTGTACCTATAAGTACTTTGTCTTCTGTAAGCCTAGGGATTTTACCGGAGAAAAGGGGGCGATTGATTGTATGAAATGGTTAGACGAGATGGAGACTGTAATAGACATTAGCGGTTGTGCTAAGGAGGATGTGGTTATGTTTGTATCACAATCCTTCAAGGGTGATGCCCTCACGTGGTGGAAAGCCCTAGTGCAGTCTACTGGGAAAGTTCATCTGTATAATCTTTCTTGGGAGAAGTTTGTTGATTTAGTCAAAGACACCTATTGTCCTCAACATGAGGTCGAGCGGATTGAATCTGATTTCCTCACTTTAGTGATGAAGGATCTAGACTGTAGATCCTACGTGACTAGTTTCAACTCTATGTCGAGGCTTGTGCCATATCTAGTCACTCCTGAACCTAAACGCATTGCGCGTTTTATTGGTGGTTTGGCCCCTGAAGTAAAGGGAAATATTAAGGCCTCAAAACCAGCCACCTATAGATCCGCTGTGGATCTATCCTTATCCCTCACTTTGGATGTTGTGAGGAGTAGGGCGAAAAAGGCAAATGATGAAGGAAAGAGGAAACGAGAGGAAGATAAGTCTCCCCAATCGAACAAAAAGGGAAAAGGGAACTCTGGTTCCAAAAAGGGGCAGTCAAATGACAAGCCCATGTGTAAGACTTGCAACAAAAGGCATTTTGGGAAATGCAATCAAGACCCACAGGCCAAACCTTGTGGGATCTGTAAAAAGAAGGGGCACAAGTCTGTTGAGTGCCGAAATATAAAGGATGCAACCTGCTATGGTTGCAATGAAAAGGGGCACATCAAAACTAACTGCCCCAAGAATGCAAAGAAGTCCGAAGAGGCAAAGAAAAATAATGCAAGAGTTTTCCAGTTGCAAGCAAAGGAAGCAGTGAATGACGAGAATGTCATAACAGGTACCTTCCTCGTAAATAATAATTATGCTAGAGTCTTATTTGATTCCGGTGCTGATAAGTCTTTTGTAGACCATAAGTTCTGTAAGTCATTGAATCTGCCTATTAAGACTCTAGACATAAAATACGAGGTAGAACTTGCTAATGTCACCTTAGAATCAGTTTCCACTCTTCTTGATGGATGTTCTATATCCATTAAGAATCATTCTATTCCGCTATCTCTCTTGCCAATGAAATTGGCTGGGTTTGATATAGTCTTAGGCATGGATTGGTTGTCGCATAACCAAGCCCAAATTGCCTGTGATAAAAAGCTAGTCATTATCAAAACCCCTTCTGGTGAATTAGTCACCATTCAGGGAGATACGCAATATGGATTGCCTAGCAATATGTCTATTCTCAAGTTAGCGCAGTGTATGAAAAGTGGGCGTGTCATTTACATGGCACAAGTGACTGTGAATGATCCAAGGCCTAAAATTGAAGACATTCCGATTATCTCTGAATATCCTGATGTCTTTCCGGACGAATTACCTGGGTTACCTCCTGAGAGGCAAGTAGAGTTCAGGATAGACATTATACCAGGATCAGCACCTATAGCACGAGCTCCTTATCGCATAGCGCCTACAGAAATGAAAGAGCTCAGAACTCAATTAGATGAACTATTGGAGAAAGGTTTCATACAACCTAGTTCTTCCCCTTGGGGAGCTCCAATATTGTTTGTGAAGAAGAAGGACGGATCAATGCGCCTTTGTATTGATTACCGTGAACTAAACAAGGTAACGATCAAAAATCGTTATCCTTTACCCAGGATCGATGACTTATTTGATCAGCTCCAAGGAGCGAGCTTCTTTTCAAAGATTGATTTGAGATCCGGGTATCATCAACTTAAGGTTAGAACTGAAGATGTGTCTAAAACAGCATTTAGGACGAGGTATGGACATTTCGAATTCTTAGCGATGCCCTTTGGACTCACTAACGCCCCAGCAGCATTCATGGACCTCATGAATAGAGTCTGCAAACCATACTTAGACAAATTTGTCATCGTCTTTATAGATGATATACTTATCTATTCTCGTAATCAGGATGGTCATGAGAAGCATCTTCGATGCATTTTAGGATTACTGCGACAGGAGAAGTTGTATGCTAAATTCTCCAAGTGCGAGTTTTGGCTTCGCCAAGTCCAATTCCTTGGACATGTCGTTAGTGAGAAAGGCATCCAGGTAGATCCTGCCAAAGTAGAAGCTGTTATGAATTGGGATACGCCCAAGACTCCAACCGAAATCCGTAGCTTTCTGGGTTTAGCTGGTTATTATAGAAGATTCATTGAGAACTTCTCAAGAATAGCCGCGCCATTAACTTCCTTGACCCGCAAGAAAGTTAAGTTTGATTGGGGTTCGAAACAACAAGAATCCTTTGAGATTCTGAAGGAGAAATTGAGCAATGCTCCGGTACTAACTTTACCTGATGGAATTGAAGACTTTGTCGTATACTGTGATGCTTCGCACACCGGTATGGGTTGTGTGCTCATGCAACGAGGCAAGGTGATTGCCTATGCATCACGACAACTAAAAGTGCATGAGAAAAATTACACCACCCGCGATTTGGAGTTGGGTGCCGTTGTATTCGCCCTTAAGTTATGGAGACATTATTTATATGGAACTAAATGTGTTATCTACTCGGATCATAAAAGTCTCCAACATTTGTTCAATCAAAAAGAGCTCAATATGAGACAACGCCGTTGGATGGAAACCTTAAATGATTATGATTGCGAGATTCGCTACCATCCTGGTAAAGCGAATGTGGTCGCGGATGCTCTAAGCCGAAAAGAAAGGGTTAAGCCAATTAGGATCAACGCCAAGAGCATTGAGTTGAAGAATAGTCTGAATGAAAGACTATTAGCTGCACAGAAGGACGCCGTTTTGGAAGATAACCTTCCAGATGAAAATTTAGGTAAGATTTTCGACCAGTTAACACCTGGGAAGGATGGAATCCTTAGGATGAATGAAAGAATTTGGGTTCCTATTCATGGAGGACTTCGAGAGGTAATCCTCCAGGAAGCCCACAATTCCAAATACTCAGTTCACCCGGGTGGTGACAAGATGTATCATGATTTAAAGGCTAATTATTGGTGGATAGGTTTAAAGAAATCTATTGCTACCTATGTAGCTAAGTGCCTGACTTGTGCTCAGAATAAAGCTGAACATCAAAAGCCATCTGGTCTGCTTCAACAACCGGAACTCCCCACATGGAAGTGGGAGATGGTAACTATGGATTTCATAACCAAGTTACCTAAGACGAGGCACGGAAATGATACAATATGGGTTATTGTTGATATACTGACTAAGTCAACCCACTTCTTACCCATCAAGGAGACTCATAGCTCCGATAAGTTAGCCCAGTTGTATGTAGATAAGATTGTGGCTCTACATGGCGTACCGGTGGCTATTATCTCGGATAGAGATACTAGATACACCTCTCATTTTTGGAAAAGTTTCCAACAATCTCTGGGCACACGTTTAAATTTTAGTACTGCCTACCATCCACAGACGGATGGACAGAGTGAGAGTACGATTCAAACATTGGAAGACATGCTGCGAGCATGTGTCATTGATTTAGGAGGTAGTTGGGATGACCATCTACCGCTAATCGAGTTCTCCTATAATAATAGCTACCATACCAGCATTCAGGCTGCACCTTTTGAGGTATTGTATGGTAGGAGATGTAGAACGCCTGTCTGTTGGGCAGAAGTAGGAGAAGCTCAGTTCTCAGGACCTGAGATAGTCCTTGAAACAACGGACAAGATTGTCCAGATTCGTGATCGCTTAAAAGCTGCCAGGGATAGGCAGAAAAGCTATGCTAATGGGAAACGAAGGTCTCTAAAATTTGAAATAGGCGATAAAGTTTTACTGAAAGTATCACCCTGGAAAGGTGTGATACGTTTTGGTAAAAATGGTAAGTTGAGCCCTAGGTATATTGGACCATTCGAGATTATCGAATGTGTCGGCAGTGTAGCTTATAAGCTGAACTTGCCTGAGGAGCTAAGTGGGATTCATAATGTATTTCACATTTGTAATCTCAAGAAATGCCTAGCCGATGAATCTCTAACAATGTCTCATAAGGACGTGCAAATTGATGAAAGTTTGAGATTTGTTGAAAAACCTATATCGATCGAGGATCCACAGGTTAAAAGGCTCCGAAGAAAGCAAGTACCTATAGTAAAGGTTAAATGGGAAGCCCGCAGAGGTCCCGAGTATACGTGGGAAATCGAATCCACTATGAAGCAGAAATACCCTTACTTATTTCAGTAAATCTCGGGGTCGAGATTTCTTTTAAGGGGGTGAGGATGTAACACCATGGAAAAACGTGTCCAATTATATATAGACACGTGTCATAAACTCCAAAGGTGTGAAAGATTTTGTTTGAAAAGCCAAAGTTGTCGAATAACGAAACTATGAAACCACAGGGACTAAAAGTGTCAACATGCCAAACTTGTGCCTCTGAATGACCTAACACGATGAATATATTCTTGAATGAGTGATTGATTGGATATGAGAAGCCGTTTATGAAAATAATCGAGAGATTATTATATTACAAGGGTTAAACGTGTCAACATGTCAATTCTGACCTCTGAGTGACCTTTTAACGAAACCGAAGCTTCGAAATATTCAATTATACTCTCAAGAATAAGTGGTATAAATTTCATGTGGTTTCGATATCGTTAAGCGTGATTTCAAGACTTTGGGCCAAAAGTGTAAACTTGACGAAACTTGCTTCCATAGTGATATTTAACGAACCCGAGCCTAACGGAGTTTGTTTGTATATCCTTGGGCCCCAAGAAAATAGTTACAAGGGTCTCTATGGCCAAAAACAAAGTTAAAAAGGGTTAAAAACGTCAAGGGACTGATTCTGCCAGCTTTGAAACTTATTTTTGCCAGTAACACAGTCCCAGGCGGCCCGCATTAACCCAAGCAAAACCTGAAGCGGGCCGCATCAGGTCCCCAGTATCAGAAAATGACTTGCAGTTACGGGTTGGCCTGTTCCACCGCCTTAACCTCAAAAATATCGACCTAGGGAGCTGTAAGTCGGTTTAAATGAGTAGCTAGGACACTTGGGTCGATCTTGGAGCATCATATTACACCTGGAAGTGATCTAGCTTCAAGAAATTGGCTATATAAGGAAGCTAGTTCTTGTGTTCTTGACACACATTTGCAACATTTCATTGTGGGACTTGCTCTGGAGCTTCCAACAGATTGAAGAGGATAATCAAGTGTAGAAAAGTTTGCTAGGACCTTAAGTAAGCTTCTAATTACTTGTTTAGTTGTCTAATTTAGCTTAAGTACTCTAAAGTCAAACTTAGCGTAATATTAGTTTGACTTTCGTTTTAATTACATGTGGCTTAACCACTGATCAAATTGAAAGTGGTTTTAAGATCACATTAGTGTAGGTGATTAACCCTTAAAAGGGCACCTCCTAATTCCCTCGTTTGACTGGTCAATTGTCGGGTCAAAGTAGTTTGACAAAAAGTCAAACTGGGCAGAATGTGTAAATATGATTAAAATTAATAAACCAAAGATTCTAAATTATATTTTAACATTCTAATAACTTGGTAATTAATATTAAAGCATGTTTTATCAGTCCTAATCCGACAATTAATAGTCAAAGGTCAATTATTAACCGAAAGTCACAAAAGCTTGACTTTTGCTTTGACTTTCAGTTCTGACCCGTTTAAGCTTAATGCACCCATGTTTTAAGCTTCCATTAGGACCACATTACTTAGTAGTATAATCCCCTGGAGTTATATTACATAGTACCTAATGGTTTGAATTATATGCACTTGATCGTAATTATGCTTAATAATGCCATAAACGCCCTTTTTACTTACAACTGAGATTTTTAACAATGTGTTTGGATTAAAACCTTTGCTACTGATATTTAGACATGTCCTAAAAATTTGACACCAATTGGAAGTCTAAAATGGGAGTTATGCTCAATAACGTAATTAAGGGACTTTTTAGTACTTAAATGGCGTAATTAGTATGAAGCCTATCTAAACCCGATTTTTGACACCAAACTTCATACCTACTGATGTAAAATAATATTTTGGGAATTTTAAAGATTTTTAATTATTTTTAGACTGAGCATAACATAGGATTATAGCTTAATTTCGGTAAATGCCGGTTTTACCCTTTTCATGCATAAAATGAGTTTTACATAACTTTTTAGTGCCAAACCTTTTGCTACTGATTTTATATAATAAATAAAGTAATTTGAACTTTGTAAACTGATCAAAAACTCAGATTTACTATTTTAACCCGAATAACCCTTTAAACCGCCTTTTAAGCGTTTTTAGTACATAGTATGGGTCAAAACTATATTGGACATATAAAACTCATTACCCACTGATGTTTTAAGTTAATTTATATAATTATACAGTAAGTTAAAGTTTCTAAACTCGTAAGTCTATTTTTGACCTTAGAAGCATATGTAAAATTACCAAAATGCCCCTACGGGTCATAGTTTGGATATATAAGATAATTTTCACTTATATAAACTATCCTACTGTTATAATATATAAAAATATATATTTTTACTGATATAATCAGGTCTGAAACTCAGTTGCATAATTAAACTCTTTTATGGGCATTAAAAATTACCAAAATGCCCTTATGGGACTTATTTTGGTTTAAATAAAATTTTGGGCATATATGTTAAATTTTTACTGAAGTATTAACATATTTTAAGCATAATAATGATTAAGACCTGTATATAATTTATTAGGTTACCCGTTACGCATTTACGCGTTCGGGTCGGCTTATGGGACTAGTTTACATAAAATAGTCGAAACGGGTCAAACCTTTTCATTAAATCTTCAATTTCCAGAATGTATTTAGTTTACCCATATTATACAAGTATCCAAGCTTGTCGGGTCTAAATCTCATTCTATTCCGGTCTCCGCTTAATCTAGCGTTTAGGACCTTAAGGATTCTTTCTAGCTAGCCGGTCTAAGTCTTTGACTAAAGTAAAGACCCGTTAGCATCCTAATAGGTTAATAAACCTTCTATACAGATTAAATAGCTTCCGGTAGAAGGTGCCTTCGAAAAGCTTTAAGACTTTACTGCTAGCATCAGGTAAATACTTTTAACTTATTTTCCCTATACGGGCTTGGGATATGGTATTATAATAATACCACTTGGTCGGGTATGAAATCATTTAATCGGATTGTGATTAATAAAAATTTGCATAACCCGTTTTAATATGTCTTGTTTGATAACATAAACATTGGGGGTTAATCTGACCGTGTCCTGGATATCCTCGGCTCATTTCTTTTGAAAATGGCCACGACCTATGCACGGGGTGTAGGCATACACCTGACAGATGCAAATGCTAAAATATAAACCCACATGTTGGGGATAACTCCTTGGTGGGTTCTATAAGTGGTGAGTCGGTTAATCACGACCGGCTTCCAACCGGCCCCAATTGTATGACAAACATGTAAACCTATATACAAGATTATATTTAAATAATTGTCCCAAGTTATAAAAGATTTGTGCCATGTGCACTTAAATCAATTTTCATAAATGTTTTCAAAAGAGTCAGTTAATTGTATTTACCAGTGTAAACTGACGTATTTTCTTAAAGACTGATTTGACAGGTACCTCTCGTAATAGGCTAGAGCTATAGGTGTCATAAGAGGATCTTGCAAATCCATAGATACCTGCAGTCTGTTGTTTTATTTTTTTTTATACATTTATGATCCGCCTGTGGATCTTATTACATTCCAGTCTCTACATTCATAAACTCGAACACTCAGACAATATGGTTTGTAATAGTTTATTCACCAAGCCTTCCGCTGTGCTATTATATTGTGTGTATTGACTATGATGATAACAACTACGTCACGATACTCCCCGCCGGGCCCACCGGTAATATGTGGAAATATCGGGGTGTGACATGGGGCCCAAGATTCTGATGTGTTCCGAGGTTTTGGAAACAATTGACAATAATGACAACTACTCTACAGCCCCGTGTGGGTTTAAAAAGGTTTCTTTTAACATTTTGAAAATGAAAGACAAATCCAAGCCCATTTCTTTAAGCCCAAATAGCGATAGTAGGCCCAAAAAACGAACCAGATCAGAATCTGGGGTTGTATTTGATTTAAACGGTATTTTGGGCCTGGAAAATAATAGGAAAGAGGTATCTAGAAGTAATTTTGATGTAGATGGGGCTAAGAGACAGGAAGATTGTGGAGTTTTTGACTTGAACACGAGGGCGAATTCTTCGTCGGTTTCGGACTCTTTTGAGAAGCAACAACGGGAAGAGTTGGCCGACGGTAAGAAAGATGACCCCATTCCCAAAGCATCAGGGGAAAGGAAGGAAGTTCAGGGTGAAGTTCAGGCAACGGTTGTGCTAGGAAAAAATTGGGTGTCGAACTTGACGGTTTTGGTTATTTGGTGGAGAAGATCATCGGTAATGAAGGTAACAATGCAGTTAAACAAACGTTAGAGGTACTGGGGGAAGCATGAGTTGGGATGGATTAAGGAATTGAAGTTATCTCATAAGATCGATTTTGTGTTGATTCAAGAAACGAAACATGAGTCTGTAGTTTTAATTTCATTAATATGTGTGGTAACAGTAACTTCGGTATGTTGTTTGTGGGGGCGTCTGGGTTGTCGGGTGGTCTTGTTTGTCTCTGGGATAAAGGGGTTTTTGAAGCCTCTAATGTCACCAGGAACAGGAATTTCATATTGATTAATGGTAGAATGAAAGGTAGCAATAAAGAGATCAACGTGGTGAACGTCTATGCACCTCAAAGTACTTCGGCAAAATTGATTTTATGGAATGATATAAGTTCAGCTTTGGAGGTTTCGGTGGAATGAAGGCCATTGCTGGAGATTTTAATGCTGTTAGGGATCCATCTGAACGTATGAATTCTGGTTTCAAGAATGCATGTGCCACCAACTTCAATAATTTTATTGCCCATGAAGGTTTGATGGAATACGACTTTAAGGGCAAAAAATTCACTTGCATTAGGGAAAACGGGAAGAAACTAAGCAAAATCGACAGGTTTTTGGTTTGCTCTGGTTACTTTAACGAATGGCCGGACGTGGTGGCAAAGGGTTTATCGCCATTGTATTCTGATCATTGTCCTATTATTCTCACTAGTTCCTTCAAGAATTTTGGACCCAAACCTTTCAGGGTTTTTAATTCTTGGATCGAGAAGCCTGGGTGGGTATGTGGATGCGGTCGAAAAGGTGAATGCACAATTATCCTTTAAGGGTCCGCCCGATCTAGGTCTTACTAAGAAGTTCGAGATGATTAGGAACGCTATTAGAAAGTGGAAAGAAGAAATGCTGAAAAAGAAAGGGGAAAATCACGTGAGAGCTTCAGAAGAAATTGAAGAGCTTGAAGAGATTATGGAGAGTAGGGGATTATCGGAAAGTGAAGAATGGTCCTATGTGGAAAATAAAAAAATCGTTTTGGAAGTGGAAAGACGTAAAAACCTGGATTTGAAACAGAGGTCGAGAACGAAATGGGCTCTCGATGGCAATGAAAACACTAAATTCTTTCACTCTCATGTCAATATGAGAAAAACGGCCAATCAGATCCCCGGGTTATCTATTAACGGGTGGTGGATTAGCAAACCTTTGTTAGTCAAGAAAGAGGTTTTGAGTTTTTTAGGGCTAGATTCGCAGAAGATAATCACACGAGACCATCATTAAACTTTGATGATTTTAAAAAAACTAAATGAGATGGAAAAACAACTGCGGGTGGATCCTTTCTCCCTGAATGAAATTAAATTGGTTGTGAAGGATTGTGGCGACGATAAAGCTCCGGGACCGGACGGGTTAAATATGAAGTTTATTAAATTCTTTTGGCAGGTGTTCGAGAAAGATTTTAAGGACGTTATGGATTATTTTTTTGTGAATGGGATGATTAATGTAGGGTGTAATTCTTCGTTCATCACGTTAATTCCCAAGTGTAAGGATCGGTGGAATTAAACAACTATCGTCCTATTAATCCGATAGGCATAATAAGCAAGGTGATTTCCAAGGTGTTGGCAAACAGAATTAAAAACGTTATCGAGTCTGTGATATTAGATTCCCAATCGGCTTTTTTAAAAAGGAAAGTACATTTTGGATGGGCCATTGATCATTAATGAGCTCTTCTCGTGGGGAAAAAACAAATAAGAAAACATTCTTTTTTTAAGATTGATTTCGAAAAGGCCTAGAATAATGTTAACTGGAATTTCTGTTGTCTATTATGTCTCAAATGGGGTTCCCTGCTAGATGGTGTGGGTGGATTAAAGGAATTTTGAAGGCCGTGAGATCTTCAGTGCTTGTGAACGGTTCGCCTACGTTCAAATTTCAATGCACCAAAGGTATTAGACAAGGTGATCCGATCTCCCCTTTCTTATTAATTTTGGTTATGGAGGCTCTGTCGTGTTTGATGGATAAAGGTAAAAGGCGGGGTGAGTTCACGGGATTTAAAACCCCAAATGACGGTCCGATAATCTCTCATCTTTTATATGCCGATGACGCCATGATTATTAGTGAATGGAATATGCTCAATATTGGTAACGTCTTGCGGATTCTTCGTGTGTTTCATTTATGTTCGTGATTAAAGATCAATTTATCAAAATCTAATATTTTTGCTATCGGAGTGGATTCGGCGAGTTTAAATGACATGGTTTCTTTCTTGGGTTGTAAAGCTGGGAATTTTCTGTTTATATATCTTGGCCTGTTAGTTGGCGCTAATTGATGTGCGTTAGGTGTGATATATTTTTAAGTATATTTTTAGCCCTTTTTTAACACTTTAGTCAAGTTTTAAATTTATAAAACTCGATATTTTACTAACACTAAACACACATATGGGCAACTGCACCCATCGTGAGCATAGTATAGCGTTGGTAAGATACCGAGGTCGTCTAAGGACACAAGAGCTTTTAGTACCGGTTTATCCTCAACGTCTAATCAAATCAAAATTTTAGAAAAAGGTTTAAACATGAAAATAAAAACTAAAAATGCTGAAAAATAAAAATAAAAATAAAATAAAAACAGATAGACAAGATGAATCACTTGGATCTGACTCGCCTTTAGTGTAACCTTTGAAGTTTTCCGCACTTTTGCACTTTTTAAGAGATTATCTTAGTTATAGTAGTAGGCCCCTCTTTTGAAGGTGACGTTACCCTCAACCCAGTAGTTTGAGTCAGCAAGGATACAATCCTAAAGGGTTGGATTATTGGAAGATAATTAATTAAGTTATTAATGCGTAATGTGGTAGGGTCCTCTTTTGAAGGTGACGTTACCCTCGGCTAAGTGGTTTGAGTCAGCAGGAATACAATCCCAAGTAGCCGGGTTAATGTATTAATGGTAGTTTACATATGAGGGGATCAAGCCATTCACACCCCCGCCATCCAATACCAGTGGGCATTGAAGGAGGTCGTAGTAAGCTTGACCCAGGTCCTTGCAGGATCAATACACTGAACAAGGCAAGAACCTTACCAAACCATTCCCTTAACCCCCGACCAGGTAGCCAACATATCTCCATATAGACCGTGGAGATATGAATGGTGTAAATCTTTTTTTTTATATAGACAGTAAAATAACGCCAAGACACCACGGGCAAATGATAAGGAAGTTTCACCTTCAACATAAGAAACTAGTTATTAAAGTCATTAATACAAAACCAAATAAAAAGTGCGAAAAGATTAAAAAACAAAAGTATTACACTAAATGCTTGTCTTCACCAAGTGATGTAAGAGACTTAGGCAAACATGGCCTTTGATTGTCAAGAACTCTTACTATCAATCTTGGATCCCGAGACTACTACACACACTCTATGATGGATGATGGATGATGGTGGTGGATGTGGGTGTTGTGATGGTGGTGGAGTGTGGGTGAAGTGTGAGAGAGGTGGTTTGCCAAGGGATGCCTTTGAAGTGAACCAAACACCTCTATTTATAGCCTGCACAGAAGCCTGGACACGGCCCCGTGTCCACTGGACACGGCCCCATGTCCATCTACTTTCTCTTTCTTCATTTAACGCAGTTTGTTTGTCTTAGTTGACCACGCCCCCATGTCCGCTGGGCACGGCCCCGTGTGTAGAAGCATATCTGTACTATCAAGATTTGCTTTGATTATGCGAATCTTAGCGTTGACCACGGCCTTGTTGAGCTGGGCACGCCCCCGTGTTGGGAAATAGAATCTTCTACAACTTTGTCTTTTCTGTAGACACTTGGGCACGGCCCCGTGTCCGCTGGGCACGGGGCATGTTCAGCCTTCTGATCTCTTGTTTTTGCTTGGGGAGATGCTGTCGAGGGGTTGGGCATGCCACGTTTATTCCTTTTCTTGTATTTATGTTAGATTTAGCTGCATTTTTGCTTCTTTTGTTCATTTGCGCTCATTTGATCCTGAAAATACAAAAGAAAGATAAAAGCACACTTTTTCCAACATTAGTACTAAAAAAGGGTTAGTTTTATGCCTCATTTGATGTAATTTATCTGTTGCATTTTACACACATCAAATACCCCCACACTTGAATCTTTTCTTGTCCTCAAGCAAAACTCTTTATAATGTGGCTTACACACCCAAATGGAATGGGTAGAAGAGAAGTTTTGGGCTTGTCTTTAGTGTCAGGATTCCAAGATCTTTATTAGGCTTTATTTTTATGTTATTTACAATCTTATTCGTTATGATTTATTTAGAACGTTTCATAAGAGAAATTACTTATTTGGGCATAACATGCCTTTTTAAAATTCCATTTATATACAAGTTCACATACCTCACGGGAGATCACTCAACACTCAGCCGAAGATGTATTTTTGTGAAACACTCGAGACCGGCATGGAACTTACTTCTACCATATGCTTGCCAAGCAATCAATCCTCCTCCTTTTTAACTATAAACCATTGTAAATATCACGAGGACTTTGGGGAAGGGTTAGGCTTGGGTTAAAGGTAGGTGGTTTTGGGTTAGTGGTTAGTAGAAAAGGGCGAAAGGCGTAAAAAGCATCGGTTTTCGTAAAACATTTTGTTTTTGTGACTTTTTATTCAAACGAAACATTTTTCAAACAAAGTTTCTTTTGAGGAACTTGTTTGTTTATTGCTAGACTTTATCATCTTTTTTTTTTATGATAAGGAATGTCACATGAAGACCGAGCTTTTAACTAAAATAAAGGGTTTAAAATGACAAAGGGTTTTGGTGGGTAAAGGGTGTTTGTTTTGTGGGTTTAGAAATAAAAAGGTTTAGGCTCAAAGGGGTTAACTAGGGGAATTTTGGGTAGGTGGTAAAAAAACAAAAGAAAAATAATGGTGTTGAAAGAAAAAGGGTTAGTCCTAATGCCTCCATCATTTACTTACTTGGGTTTAAGTTGGTAAGGACCAGGAATGTATTGTCATGGCAAGTTCTAGAGTCGTAAGAAACCAAGCGGCTATTCACACAAGAAACGAAAAATGAGCATTTAGTTTAAAGATGTGTATTTGTATGCTCAATAAAGGCTCAAAACTCACTTTATGTGGGAATGGGTTTTTAATGTAATCAAGTATATATAATCAAATTTTAACTAGATTTGTCATGCCGTTTCATAATTTTCTTATGTTGGTTCTTTTTATCACGACGCTATTGGTTGTAAATTCGTAAAGATATAACCTTTTTAGAACTTGTTATTCCCAATTTAAACCAAGACAAGTAAAAAAAATGAAAATTTTTTGAAAAAATTTGGGGTGTTTAGCGGTTCCAATAGAGTTTTGTGTAAGGCTTGTAATTAGGACTTGCAAAATTCAAGGTTTTAGCATCCCCCCACACTTAAATTACACGTTGTCCTCAATGTGTCCCAAAAATAAGTTTTTAGGTTGATTGAATGTGTAAAAGGTGTGTTAAAACAAAAATTTATGTTACTGGGCATTTGGACACGAGTCGTGGTGTCCGGGCACGACCCCGTGTTCAGATTGCCAGTAACAGAAAATAACAGAAGGCTGGGCACGGGGGCGTGTTCAGTGAACATGCCCCATGTCCAGTTACCTGAACTAGGTGTTTTTCTGCAGACCCTTGAGCACGGGGCGTGTTGGCTGAGCACGGCCCGTGCTAAACTTGCTGTAATGAAGAAAAATTGTTGGGAGGCTCTGTTTTTGTGCATGGGGTGTTTGTTCAAGTCTCCCTTAGTATCCTTCACCATCCTGAGTGTGTTTTACCCATTACAACATCATCCAAACACCAAATAATTTGAAAACCATCATTCATTAAAGAGAAGATTACAATAAGTTCCTAATAAAAGCATAAACTAAAACTTAGATAAGTAGGTCGAGAAACACAAGAAATCTAAAGCCACAAAGAAGTCCTAGCCTATAGTTTATTTTAAGAGAAAAATTTCTGATAATCTATCGGTTGAATGAGGCTTGAAGAACTTCTCCTCTGGGAATGGTCCCTCACACGTCGTTGAGCCATTTTTCTATCTCCCTAGGGAGAAGAAAGGCGGGCTCATTGGCATCATCATTTTGAGGGGGTGTAACTTCCACCGGAACTTCTTGCAAATTCTCAAGAGGAGGTTCCGCGGGGATGTCATCCCACCCGGCGGGGTTATTGACTCCAAGTGCTAAGTTCCAATCTTCTTGGGGAAGGATTGGTTCCATGGGAGGTGTCACAAGTATGTTCAACCTCTGGTGCAAGAGGTTGATCTCTTGGAAACTATTTTCCAGCCCCACCGTCAGATAATTTATACGGTCGATCAGGACCTCTTCTGCGGATGTCATTTCGTTGAGAGCTTCTCGTAGTGCCATCACATAGCGTACAAGAGTTGCTTCGATTGAAGGCCTTCGTTCCCTTCGACTGTTTCTAGAATGTGCTGAAGAGGTTCCACTGTTTTGGCTTGACATTCTAAGAAAATAGACCGAAAAGAGTTCATTTTAGTGCAACAGTACCTCGAACACGGCCCCGTGCTCACTGAGCACGGCCCCGTGTTCACTTCTCTGCATATTTTTGGAACAAGGAATCTTGGAGCTTTAAATTATTTCTCTGATTTTTGAAGCATTTTTAAGCAGAAATAACTTAAAACAGTGTTGTAAAACTTACTTTTTACAAGATTCCTTGAATAAAAATCTAGCAAATATCACAATAAATATTGAAACCATGGTGATTTCAAGCTCTAATGGAGGTGTTGAGGGAAAAATGAAGAAGAAGGCAATGGACAAAAGTAAAAAAGACAAGATGGTTGTTGAGAACCTTCTTTAGAATATACCTAGTATGGTATGTGTGAAGATCCCACCAAATCTCTATCTTTGGAGTGGTCCAAGAGTGCAAGAATCTTGCTGCATTTATAGAAAACGACAGCACGCTGGACACGGCCCCGTGTCGGCTGGGCACGGCCCCGTGTCGGCTGGGCACGGCCCCGTGTCGGCTGGACACGGCCCCGTGTGCAGACGAGATTCTGACACATTTTGTCCGTATTCTGACAGAAAGTCAGACGAGAATCTTTTGGTGGACAAGGGGGCGTGCTGACCTGGACACGGCCCCGTGCCTAGAGGCTGTTTATGAAGTTTTGTCTATTTTTTAAGGAATTTATCTGGATCGGGTGGCTCCTTACAGGACGGAACAACACCGAAGTGCCTGAGATACCTAAGTTGCCCTAGTTTTAGACGAGAACACAAGAGGTTATAGGAAAGGGTGATTCCTATGCTAAATGTAGGTGGACAAGTCCAACCTTTATCCGGGCTCTCGTTAAAGAAGGTGTATGTCGAATCGCTCAGGTCTATGTATGCATCGACGGAAGTCGATGGGGAGTCCTTCACAGCACAATCGACACAGGGACGACTATCGCTCAAGTCTTCGAAAGAGTTAGAGGTGATTTCGGGAGCGACGATGTTGCTTTTATCCGAATGCTATCTCAATAATTCTTCTTGGGTGTTGTCTTGAGATGAATTAGTTATATCCATCTCAAGCTCTTTCATCCAATTAAGAATTAGATCTTCCATTTGAAAAAATTCATCAAGAATCATTTCATTTAGAATAGATGATTGAGAGCATTCTAGGGAGAGATATGGATTATTTTTACTCTCGCCCCTCTTAAGGCTACAGGAAAACGATGGTTCTATATAGTGGAGAGTATAATTTAAAAAATAACATTTTAAATCTTCATGATTTCCGCCACATATTTGACACCACGTACCATAAGAGGAACGGTAGTAAAAAAATCAGTATCGCTCATGTTTGTGTTAGAAATTACCAATCGTCGGGATCTTACGGTTCTGTTTTCAGTATCTGATACATGGGCACGGGGCGTGTTGATTGGGCACGGCCCCGTGTTCAGCTACTGTCTGACTTAAAATAGGATTGCCAGTGCCAAAGATTGGGCACGGGGCGTGTTCAGCGGGCACGGCGCGTGCTGAGCTCTGCAGAAGCTGAAAAATTATGAAAAATCCTAAAAAAACAGAAAAATAAGAAAAACGATTAGATCGTTGATTCCTAACTTTCTTAAAATCCTTGTGTCCCCGGCAACGGCGCCAAAAACTTGATGTGCGTTAGGTGTGATATATTTTATGTATATTTTTAGCCTTTTTTTAACACTTTAGTCAAGTTTTAAATTTATAAAACACGATATTTTACTAACACTAAACACACATATGGGCAAGTGCACCCATCGTGATCGTAGTATAGCGTTGGTAAGATACCGAGGTCGTCCAAGGACACAAAAGCTTTTAGTACCGGTTTATCCTCAACGTCTAATCAAATCAAAATTTTAGAAAAATGTTTAAACATGAAAATAAAAACTAAAAATTCTGAAAAATAAAAATAAAATAAAAACAGATAGACAAGATGAATCACTTGGATCCGACTCGCCTTTAGTGTAACCTTTGATGTTTTTCGTACTTTTGCACTTTTTAAGAGATTATCTTAGTTATAGCAGTAGGCCCCTCTTTTGAAGGTGACATTACCTTCAACCCAGTAGTTTGAGTCAGCAAGGATACAATCCTAAAGGGTTGGATTATTGGAAGATAATTAATTAAGTTATTAATGCGTAATGTGGCAGGGCCCTCTTTTGAAGGTGACGTTACCCTCGGCTAAGTGATTTGAGTCAGCAGGAATACAATCCCAAGTAGCCGGGTTAATGTATTAATAGTAGTTTACATATGAGGGGATCAAGCCATTCGCAACCCCGCCATCCAATACAAGTGGGTATTGAAGGAGGTCCTAGAAAGCTTGACCCAGGTCCTTGCAGGATCTATACATTGAACAAGGCAAGAACCTTACCAAACCATTCCCTTAACCCCCGACCAGGTAGCCAACATATCTCCATATAGACCGTGGAGATATGAATGGTGTAAATATTTTATTTTATATAGACAGTAAAATAACGCCAAGACACCACGGACAAATGATAAGGAAGTTTCACCTTCAACATAAGAAACTAGTTATTAAAGTCATTAATACAAAACCAAATAAAAAGTGCGAAAAGATTAAAAGACAAAAGTATTACACTAAATGCTTGTCATCACCAAGTGATGTAAGAGACTTAGGCAAACATGGCCTTTGATTGTCAAGAACTCTTACTATCAATCTTGGATCCCGAGACTACTACACACACTCTATGATGGATGATGGATGATGGTGGTGGATGTGGGTGTTGTGATGGTGGTGGAGTTTGGGTGAAGTGTGAGAGAGGTGGTTTGCCAAGGGATGCCTTTGAAGTGAACCAAACACCTCTATTTATAGCTTGTACAGAAGCCCGGACACGGCCCCGTGTCCATCCACTTTCTCTTTCTTCATTTAATGCAGTTTGTCTGTATTAGTTGACCACGCCCCCGTGTCCGCTGGGCACGGCCCCGTGTGTAGAAGCGTATTTGTACTATCAAGATTTGCTTGGATTCTGCGAATCTTAGCGTTGACCACGGCCGTGTTGAGCTGGGCACGCCCCCGTGTTGGGAAATAGATGCTTCTACAACTTTGTCTTTTCTGCAGATACTTGGGCACGGCCCCGTGTCCGCTGGGCACGAGGTGTGTTCAGCCTTTTGGTCTCTTGTTTTTGCTTGGGGAGATGTTGTCGAGGGGTCAGGCATGCCACGTTTATTCCTTTTCTTGTATTTATGTTAGATTTAGCTGCATTTTTGCTTCTTTTGTTCATTTGTGCTCATTTGATGCGAGACTTGCTAAATAGAAAGCAAATACGCTTTCCATTGGAGGAAGGATCACGTTAATTAAAGCGGTGCTTGAAAGCTTGCCCATGTATTATTCCTCCCTTTATAGAGCTCCAGTTCAAGTTATAAAGGATTTGGAAGCTAAAAATCATAAATTTCTTATGGGGTTGTGACGTTATGATTAAGAAGATGCACTAGGTTGCCTGGGAAAGAGTGTCGCTTCCGAAGGAGTCCGAAGGTCTTGGTATTAGCAGGTTAAAAAATGTTAATGTGGCACTCCTCTCCAAATGGGGATGGAGGTTCCTTTCTGACAAAGTCAAATTGTGGACTAAGGTAATAGAGACTATTAATATGACAAGATCCGGGTGGGATTTTATTCCAACGACGAAAACAGGAGGTGGAGTTTGGTGCAACATCGCTAAGTGTTTTTCGAATACTCATATAGATGGCATCCCATTGAGAAGATATTTTAAGAGTTCGGTTTGTAACGGAAGGGATACGAGGTTTTGGATAGACCCGTGGGCGCTTAATGAACCGTTGAAGGATCTCTGTTTGGGCCTATTTAAGATCGATAGGAACAAGTGTTGCAAAGTTAGGGACAGGATTAAAGATCATAATTCGGT
Organism: Helianthus tuberosus; assembly: GCA_030545235.1. NCBI lineage: Eukaryota > Viridiplantae > Streptophyta > Magnoliopsida > Asterales > Asteraceae > Helianthus > Helianthus tuberosus. Next base: position 3,383,888 of record JARYGA010046105.1, read on the forward strand.
TGTTCGGTTTGAATGGCAGTGGAGTCGGCCTTTAGCGGCTGGAAGGGAGGTTGACGACATGGTGCGTCTTATTAACTGTATTAATGGCTTTGATATTATGGATGGCAGAGATAGCTGGAAATGGATTGGGGCTGCAGTGGAAGATTTCAGTGTTGCGGGGGTGAAAGACCTTCTCGATAAAAACAGGGTGGTTATAAATCTTTACGTTCCAGAGTGGTGCAAATGCATTCCTTGGAAATGTAATGTTTTTATTTGGCGCGCTGAGATGAATAAGATCGCGACTTTGGAGGCTCTAAAAAAAAGAAATGTCGACGTGAACAACTTGAGGTACTGTCTTTGTGAGGATGGGGACGAGACAATGGAACACATTTTCTCCGCTTGTTCGGCTACTTCAGTCATACGGTTTCACATTCGTGTATGGTGCAAGATTCCGAACATGTTTTTTTCTCCTTTAGAGATCTTATGGAAGCACACCAACATGTCGGTTTAAGTGGGGTAAAAAAGAGGTGTTGAAAGGTATTACAAGAATAGGTTGTTGGTGTCTTTGGAGGGCTAGAAACGAGGCGAAGTTCAACAATATAGCGGTCAAAGTTGAGAAAATTATTAGCGAAATAAAATCGTTTGGGTTCCTGTGGTATAATGTTAGAGCGAAAGGTAGGAATGTTTCTTGGGAGGACTGATGTAAGTTTGTAATTATGTAATTTGTTTTGTTTTTGTTTTCGGCCGCCTCGGCTTGAGAAACGGTTGTGTTTAATGAAATTTTCCTTTAAAAAAAAAAAAATATGGATGGAGGTAGGTAGGTCAACTTGACATCCCCATCATATTTATTGTCTACTTCCCACTAGTTTAACATTATTTAGAAGTATATAGATGGAGGTAGGTAGGTCAACTTGACATCCCCATCATATTTGTTGCCTACTTCCCATTAGTTTAACATTAAAAGAAATATATGCATGGAGGTAGGTAGGTCAACATAAAAATTCAACGTCTTATTTTCTTATCTAGAAAAGGAAATTTCATACTACCTTCAACATTGGTTCCTTCAACAAAAGTCATAGTGGCAATTTGGCAATTTCATATTATCTTCAACTAAGGCTATCAAAATACAAAAAAAAAAAAAATCAATTATTTTCTCAATCTATTCACGTTTTCTTATTTTCTTATCTAGAAAAGAAATTTCATACTACCTTCAACATTGGTTCCTTCAAGAAAGGTCATAGTGGCAATTTCATATTATCTTCAACTAAGCTATCAAAATACAAATAAATCAATAAACGAACAACAAACGAAGATGTTTATATCATTTTCAGAACAACAAACAAAGATGGATGCAAAATGTTGGAAAGCCAAGTCTAACTTAAAAAACTATAAAAATCATCCACATTAGGGGGCATCAACTAAGACTGACTAATATTGATTGGTGATACAAACAAAATATTAGAAAAACCCAATGTTGTAAGAATCGTCAAGCGCAAATCGATCGGTTGGGTACCGACTAGCGATTAATCGGGATTAATCGAAATTAATCCAATTGGGATTTTTATATATTTTTAGTCATCTTGATTTTGATCGGTTCACTTTTTGCTTTTCTTATCTTCTCCTCGTTTTCTCAACAGGTAGTTCAGTTTTTGATATGTGCAATTTGTATGAAAATACAATCTACAACAAAAAATGAATTCCATAGTTGTCTCTCTTCCGTTCACCGTCTCGAACTAAAGATGACACTGGTAAGTGAAAGACTCACATGAATATCCAAACCGGCCTCCATCAGAGTAGGAGCCGATGCTAATGAGAACTCAATTTATTCTCTACCAAGGACTGTGGTGATGGGAATCATTAGAACTACAAGTGCGATTGCGAATTGTTGTGCGCTATTGTAAGCCATTTTATCAGCAGTAGGAGAGATCAGTAATAATTGGTGACATTATAGAGAGAGAGAGTTTGGAATGTTGCAAATGGAGATGTGAGTGAGGGTCTTTTTATAAACATTGGTTAGCTCTAACGGTTGAAAATGTGAACATTAGAACATGACGGTTTGGGATTGTCAATTTGAAACGATGCAGTTTATGGATTAACGAAATGTAAATCAAATTGATACCGACGACAACACATGGAAGACGAGTATCCTTGTCCGTCGTAATATGAATTGATAATGTTCGTGGTAGGTGGGGGTAGTGGTTGGTTGGAGAAGAAAGTGGAAGGGTACACGTGTAATTTCATACATAAACTAACACAAAGTTAACGGTGTTAAGATCCAAGGACGTAAAGTGTGAAAGATCAAACTTTAGGAATAAGAGGCGTTAAGGTGAAAAAAAACGTATTAATTAGAGTAAACCACATGGAGGAAAGCTATATTTACACTTTAAGTAATTTATTGTATATTTCCCTAAATAAGTGTTGTCCATCACACTTCTTGCTTGCAAACTACTATGTTTTATCACGCGCCTAGAATTTTCTTGAAAGTAAAAGGAAATTGTGTACGAGCAAGGTAAGGTTTCAACATTTCACATTTGATTCTTGATATTTCTTTGAATTTTCTTGAAGCTCACTTTTGAATTATATATTTTTAACATTATTTCATCAATATAACATTTCAAAGTATAAGATCATGATCAACTTCATAAGTAACTTAAACCATATTGATATACTTGCAGACATGAGTTCATCTCATAGGAATCATTATACTAGTTTTTTTTATAATCCTATAATTCTAACGGGAAATCTTTATACATTTTATGGCTTCACTTAAAAATTGATGACTGATTTTTATACCAAGTCACATGCAATCTCAATCAAAACCATAACAGTTAAATTGATATTCGCACAAGTTTTGTATTGTTCTTTCATGAATTGCATTTTCATGTATACTAGTTTTTTTACGTCGCACGTTGCGGCGAAACCGAGCAAATAATAATGTAAAACATACGTGATTTGAATATAAAACATGTTGTTTAAAAAGCCAAACCATTAGAACGGTTTAGTTTATCATCGTACCGTTTTATGATATAAAATAAATACTTTATTTTGAGTATAACTTTATTTTTAACAAAACTTATAATGGAATGTCGAGAGAAAAAACAAGTACAACTACGTACTTAAGTTTTTTAGAAAAAAGTTATAAACGTAATTTATTAAAGAAATATCAAATTAATTGATAAATTAATATATGTTCTAAAAAAAGAATTATTGAAAAAATTGGTAAAGGAAATATATGGTTTAAAGAAAGGGAAAAAAATAAAAATATGTTATTAAAAGTAAATATAATAATAAACTGTTATAATATTAAAAATAATAATAATAAAAAGCTATATATTATTATAAAAATAAAATTACTATTCATGGCCCTTCGTTAACAGTATATATATAACGGTTTATTTTATCATCGTACCGTTTTATGATACAAAATAAATACTTTATTTTGAGTACAACTTCATTTTTAACACAACTTATAATAGAATGTCGAGGGAAAAAATCAAGTACAACTACGTACTTAAGTATTTAGAAAAAAATTATAACGTAATTGATTAAAGAAGTATCAAATTAATTGATAAATTAATATATGTTCTAAAAAGGAAAAAAGAATTACTAAAAAAATTGGTAAAGGAAACATATGGTTTAAAGAAAGGAAAAAAATTAAAAATATGTTATTAAATGTAAATATAATAATAAACTCTTATAGTACTAAAAATAATAATAATAAAAAAGCTATATATTATTTTAAAAATAAAGTTACTATTCATGGCTCTTCGTTAACCATACATATATAATTGTAATAAGAAATTATATTAAAGAGAAAAAGTGTTAACAATGCGTTGATGCTAAATACATCTGATCTGACCAATGAGTGAATGTCTATCTTTTATTTTGTAATTTGTATTATAATATATATTTTTGGGATGAGCATTTCGGTTACGGTATTCATTTTTTGACGTTTTTGGATCGGTACTTTCGATTCGGTACAATAGCTGTATTTTACCAATTTTTAGCTTCAAATATTGTACCGTAATGGTACCCAATTTTGACAATTTCTGGAATGATATTTTCGATAGCAGTACCGAGTTCATCCCTAACATATAGTTGGTAAATAGAGAAAATGAATAACACGCAAGGTAAGGGCACTTGAAATTGAAGTGGAGCTTCCTGTCTTTGACGAGTTAATTTGTTTGGCATTACAAAATGTTGGGTCCCTTTAAGAATAAAAAAGTCTTCTCGCTTTTAAAATATTAGTGTAACCAAATGAGTTAAGAAAAATTAATTTACTCAACTAATCCTTTTCTAGCTTCTGTCTCCTTTTTTTTTACTTTACCAATACATGTCTTTGCCTATCTCTTTTGCTTTTTTTATACTTTTCCCCCTTTTTTTAACCTTTATCTTACTTAATTTTCTTAAACTTTGTTTACCTTTCTTTTCTACTTTTTTTACCTTCCCTTTTTTAACGTTTTCTTTTTTAACTTTGTTATTTACGTTATTTTTTTATATTATCTTCTTATAGTTGGTGTTGTACCAGGTCCAACGGTGAATTATCTATTTGCAAGGAACTGAAACGATACCAATCAAATTGCCGTCGCCTTGTACGGAAAAGTTGCCTCCCGCTACGAAGTGTGTGCTTACCTCTAACTCTAGTCAGTATAAAAGGAAGATCGGTAAAAGAAATATAAAGAAAATAACTAATGCTTTCAAATGAAGCCAAGGTCGTTGGTGTTTTTTTCTTCGTGACGCTCTATTTGTTAAAATTTAGAGATAAAGTTCGACGTAACTTACAATTTATCTACAGTTAGTGGGATACACAAGTAACTTTCATAGAAGGGGGAATTATATTTAGTGAACTTTTACTATATGACTTGTAGCCCAGCAGTAATAATATATGTAACAAAGGTTTTTCTGTGCAAGAGGCTGTTTGTTTACCTCTTAATGAGGCTCTGTTCAGACCTCTTACTGGTGCAGTACTTAATGGTTCAGATTGTTTGTTTCACGAGCAGATATCTGAATGGTTCAGACATTTTTCTCTGAATGGTTAAGATTAATTTATACGGAGTCTGAATGGTTAAGACCTCTAATCTGAATTGGTCAGACATTTGCCTCTGAACGGTTAAGCATTATAGAGGCTCTTAATGGTTCAGACCTCTTACTAGTTCAACACTTAATGGTTCAGACCTCTTACTGGTTCAGCACTTAACCATTCAGATGTTGCCAAACAGCCCGTAAGTGGTTGAGTGCTATAGTCTCATTGTGGACATTAGAGTAGATTTAAAAGTAGGTTTAGAGGGTATGTGTTAGCCGTTCTACAATTACACACTAAATTTTTGAGAGATCACGTGAAATAAATCTGAACTTATCAAAGTTTTAAGTTTTTTAAGTTCAGAGTAAATTACGTTTTCCGTTAATTGTTTTGGCCAAATTCATGAGTTTAAACAAACTTTTCTTTTTAATAGTTGCATCGCTTATGGCATACATTTTTGACCCTTTGTTATCCGGTGTTAACTTTATGGGGGTATAACTTTGCTAAAACTTTAGTATCGGTAGTAGTGGGCTAGTGGCTGCAATTGGGCCTGATCTGGTGTCTGCCAGTTTGGACTAAAATGCAAAACGTCTTTCTCACACGAACTGGAACCTTTGGACATCAAGTGTGCCTGTGATATATTTATTGTAAGTGGGCTAAATTCTTAGTAACAAAGGTGGTTCGGATTTATCATGTAGCAGATTGTTATACTTGTATTATATATAATAATAATCTTCCTCCATTGATATACTATACAATATTTCCATCAAAGAACTAGAAAAATTACACTTACAGAAAATTATTAATCGGGCCTGTATAATAATATTTATTTGTTATAATTGGGCCTGTATAATACTAATATTATTTGTTTGATTAAATTTGTAGGCATTTATCATGTTCTACATTCAAATTTAAAACTAGTGATAATGAATTTTAAAATGCGACTAGGCTATAATTCCATGGGCCTTGAACCACCTAATATACTTTTCTTAGGAACAAGTTCTACCTTATTATTACCCTGACAAGCTATGACCGCCCATGTAATGTGTGTGCATGTGGCTCAAGCAACCAAACACAAAGGAGGGTCAGAGACGGGAACCAACAGTTTGCTTGTCAAGTTGATGGGTCAGTTGATTGTGTTGTTTGTTAATCGGATACTTTCCGTGCTCAGCTTTCATCTATTTCAGGTTTACCATTCTTCTGATTAAATTTAGTGTTTGAAGAAGATACTTCGTTCATTCTGTTATGACGACCAAAGTCGTGATCTCGGCTTCTTCTCGTATCCTGCAACCTAGAAATCATGTTGTAGAAGAAAAAAAGAGGTAAATGGTATAACATTTAAGAATCATATGAAATGAAATGTAAAGGATCTGATTATTAATAAAAGATCGTTCTTGCACAATACTGAATCTATATTTTGGCATGAAGGAAATCATGCAGGTGTGTGTGTGTGTGTGTGTTGGTGATCTAGAAACCTCAAAAGTTGTGCCACCATATCAACGAATGACATTGATTGTTGTTCTCACAATAAGTTACTAATCCCAATACCTCTGAGTAAAAACCCATCATGGTTTGCATGATTATACCTACTTTGTTCATTGAAGCATTTCATCAAACAGTTGGTGTACATAAAACTACAAACCTCAACTGACTACAATATACAAATAGATTAAGAAGACGATTTTTTTGGGGTCACCCGTCAATCCATTAACCTTTAATATTTTAATATACCATCCCGACACGATGGACACCTATACTGATAAATGTATCCAATAACTCTCACATACATGTAACACACAATACACTTACATGAACAAGCTCATTATACACATGAATTTGAACATCGACTTGTTTTACATCTCTTAGCTTAAACCTGACCAACAGCCAAGATCAACCTGATGAATCGTTGTAGCAAAACTGTTGAATTAGTTACTAGCTTGGTTCTGGATTTGTTAAGTCAGCTTAGATTCAAAAGAGTTAAGACCAGCCATTTGTTTGTTTACAAAATGCAAATTTGTTATGTATAATAAGTTAGATTTGTATATAAATAAAAACAAAGCATGTTTAATGGATTTAGTAAATAGACGAATACATATACTTTCGAAAAAAATACGACCTTGATCACCTTATCCAATACTTCATTTATAATACATATAGACAACCAACAAAGTATAGAATCTGAATTCCTATGAGATAATAAAGAAAAAATTATTACAACTTTTTTTTAGACTGCAATAATGTTGGAGAAGCAAAAGCAAACTGGAAATGGTAACAAAATGTGGGCCTAATAATGTGGAAGCTGAGACCGAGTAATAGCTTTTGACGATGCTAGAAACAAAATCTTGGAGTTTACCTGCAACTTTAATGTTGGGGTCAACGATTAATGACGCCATGAAATCTGAATTTCAGAGGAGTTTGAATCATATACGATCTCAAATGTCTTTCTATCTTCATCTTCTTCATCCCAACATTGTGAGTAATCGATTGGGTGTTCGTTTAAATCACCTATTTTACTTTCACTACGAACAAGTTCTACATTCAAACTAGTTTTATTCATATGATCATCTTCATCCACCATCTGAAATGAAATATTTTGAGTGTATGTAGGATTGAACCATGGGATGTGCCGCAATGAACTAAAGGGTACATAACCCACCCTTTCATAGTTACATTGTTCCCAATCTTCATCAGACTCATGAGAGTACTCCGTGCCCACGCTTTCAGAGTCATATGGTTCCAAATCGTTATTAAACTTCTCAGAGTGATCTTCACCAAACTCTTCAGGGTGATCCGTGGACATCTCTTGCTTAATAACTATGCGATACGTCCCATAACGAGCACGTAATGATAATACAAATCCACTAAAGCCACTGTACCAGTTGTGTGGAAGTTGCAATGTGACAAGTTTGGTATAACTGCTTGATGGTTGAACATTGGGACTTAACACACTCATAAAGCGATCTTCATTAACTGCATGTTCCTGCCATGTTTTCATTCCAGTTATTATGAATACTATTTTTATATTGAAAGTTTAAAAAAAGATTGAAATTCAACAAACAAGATAAGAGTTATACCTGAAGCATAGAAAGCAGTACCCTCTTATTCGTTGTTCTCTCCGGAAGTGAGACTTTCCACAACCATTTATAATCTGATAAATCTCTTACAATTTCAAGTGAGTCACAACCATCTACTTTGAGAATAGCTATGTTTGATGGGAGGTCTGACAATTCTACAAGGTTTATGCAGTCTGACAAATTCAGGAGCTTGAGACACGGGAGTCGTGAGATGCCGGAAGGAATCTTGAAAAGTTGTTACGACTTAGGTCTAGTAGTTGTAGGTTTAATAACTCACAAAATATATCAGATGGGATGTCTCCATCTCCCAATTTGCACCTACTAAGATCCAGCTTCCTTAAAAAACTTGGAAACTGAGGTAGGCTCACCGACCCGTCATGATGAAAAGATAACCCCTCACAACAACTGAGATCCAGGTCTTTCAAACTTCTTAAGAGATGAAAGTTGCCCTCTATCCTTTTCAGTTTGCTACAACCACGTAAATCGAAAGAAACAAGGTTGGTACAAAATAGTCCGACTGACGGTGGGATTATTTCTATACCAGTATGATGCAAATCAAGGGTTACCAAGCTATCCATGTTCGACCGGATATCCGGAAACTGTTGAAGTTGCTTGCAAAAACGGAGAATAAGAGTCTCCAATTTTTTCATCTGTATGATGGGTGGAAACCTTTTAAGCGCTGAACACCCTCTCATGTTCACAAAAACAAGCCTTTTGTGATATCCAATTGATGGATGAATCTCTTCTAAACTCTCACAATATGATAAAATCAATCTTTCAAGACATGGAAGGCCTTCAAAATCTGGTGTCTTGATTAGGTTACGAGAGCTATGAAGATCAAGAATTTTCAAATTTGGTAGACTCTGTTTCAAGAAAAGTAGGAAAAGTCAAATAATAAATAATTAAGTATACAACAATTTCCTTTCACATTGGCATACTTGTTGCCGGACCATTGATCGATCATTAGGCAGGACAGGAGTTGTTAATTTATACACAAACTTAATATCTTACAATAACAACCTCTATAACATGCAATTGCTTAAAACATCATATAGTCTAAAAGTCTCCTCGATCCTCACCCAAAAATCTACACTCAGAATATTGTTATATTTTATAGACAACTTGTAATATTAAATTTATTACATCTGGCAATATCATCAAAAGTCAAATAAATCGGCAAGTATACAACAATTTCCTTTCACATTGGCGTACTTCTTGCCCATGGATCATGAGGCAGGAGCTCTTAATTTATACACGAATTTAAACTAGCATATGTGATATAACATCTTTATATCTTATAATAACAACCTCTATAACACGCATAGTAAATTCCAATTGCTTAAAACATCATATCATTTTTACATCATATCATCTAAAACTCTCATCGATCTTCGCCCAAAAATCTAGGGGTCAGAATAGTGTATTATAGACAATTGGTTTTATTAAATTTATTTACTTAAGGGGGTGGGGGTGCTCCGTGATGCAGCGTGGTGGGTGGGTGACCACACGTGGAACACCGCCGCCGGTAATTGTGACCACGCGTGCTGGTGACCACGCGTTATCAAAGCCTCTCTTCACGAGTTATCGTTTTAACATCCGCAATCTTCTCACCACTTGGGTTGATCATGGCAGCCCCACTAAAATCATCACTAGTGATGGAACTAGGTTCAATGACGTGGTGGAACATGATTAGGTGTGGCGAGTGATGGAAAGTGGAGCACCCCCACCCCCCTTATCATCAAAAGTTTCTTTAAAGCATTTGGCATGCGTATAATGTCGACTATAAAGGAAATCGAAACTAAGTTAATTTGTCCCTAATCTATAGAGAAAGTATGATATGTTCATTTTGTGATTCATTTCACAGTTTTATTGCATTGATTTGTGAAACGACAATACTCATCTACCTTATACCCATGCCAGAGTTCTTTTTGTTGGCTCCATCTCAACTCTAGATAACCAAGCTCTTTTGGCTGAAAATTTGATGGGAATGAAGATGCTGGATAGCTATACAAACGAATCCACCGAAGTTTCTTCATGTTTGCAACAACATCAGATAGGCGTGGATGTTCTTCGTCAACTAACACTTCAGTTTCCTGTGTTAATTATTCAAGGGAACCAAATTGTGTCAGTAACGTTATACACAAGGGTCATTAGATGTGGATGTATATGAAATATTTTATTGTAAAGTTAATTTAACCATTGGCGGTGCATCTGCCCCCAAGTCACGGAGGTATGCTAAATCTTCCTTCTTCAAAATCCTGCTATGCTTTTCAGGATTTTTAGGGTGTTCCCCTCTAACAATGTAGTGTGCCATTTCTTCTATCAAGTCATGCATCTCAAATCTTCCTTCTTCTGTAACTTTTATGAGGGATTTTTGTTCCAACACCTTTAACCCTATACGAGGGTGTAAATCACAAGCATCAAACACCATCATTGCATCCTCTATCAAGGAAAAGAAGATGATCCCCGTGAACGCAATCACCAAAAGCGATCTGTGTCTGTAAAACAAGATCCCCGACTTGTAAGAGAAAGGGAAAAGAAACAGAAACGCCAACAAGTCAAGGTGATTGAAAAGGCACTTAAAAATGAAGTGGTTCAAAAACAATCGGTTCCAGTTAAACCAGAAAGTTCAAAATTTTCAAAAACTTCAAACAATCACGAACTTAAATTGCCAAACAATCAAACTGGTATAACAAAACAGACCTGGAAACCAAAAAGGGTTATTGAATCAGGGGGACCATCACAATTTTCAAATCATCAAAGAATAGAAGTTATTGTTGTTGATGAAAATGGAAGACCCAAGACCACAATGGCTTGGGTCCCCATCTCCAACTAATTATGTGAGTTCATGTGCAGGGTGTTCCAGGAGGAACTATCAGTAGTCATTGGATTGTTGATAGTGGGGCATCCAGGCACATGACAGGCGACATGAAGCTTCTCTACGACGTTAAATCTATTAGAGGAGGTTATGTTGCTTTTGCTGGAGATAAAGGCGGATATATTACGGGTGAAGGAATGATTTCCAACGGGGTTGTTAGCTTTGATAAGATCAACTTTGTACAACAACTTGATCACAATCTTCTTAGTGTTTCTCAAATTTGTGATAAGCAGTTCTCAGTACACTTTGATGCAAATGGATGTTATGTGCTGAAACCCGGCTTCAAAATTCCAAAAGAATGGATTCTCTTGTCGGCTCCAAGGATAAATGATCTGTATGTCCTTGATATGAGCCAAGCTATCACAACGTCTGCACAAGCAACTTGTTTCGTTTCCAAAGCCACAGAAAAATACACAATCTCTTGGCACAGGCGAATGGGTCACATTCACTTACGCAAAATGAATCATTTGGTGTCAAATGAATTGGTGAATGGTGTTCCTCTTACAAACTTCCATCTTCAAGATGTCTGTGTCTCGTGCCAGAAAGGAAAACAAACGAAGAAGCGACACCCTACAAAGAAAATCAACACGGTGGCTGTTCCTCTTGAACGTTTGCACATGGATTTGTTCGCCTGTCAAGCACAAAAGTATTAGGAATGATCAATACTGCCTTGTGATAACTGATGATTATTCAAGATTTTCTTGGGTGGCGTTCATGGCACATAAGAGTGAAACCTTCGGTATTATCAAAAATTTGATCATTCAGATTGAGAATCTTTATAACTTGAAGGTTAGGCGGATACGTAGCGACAATGGTACCGAATTCAAAAATCATGCCATGGCGGAGTTTTGCACTTCAAAAGGTATTCTTCACGAATTTAGTGCAGCTTATACTCCTCAACAAAATGGCGTCGCTGAACGTAAAAACCGCACATTGATCGAGACTGCTAGGACTATGTTGGTAGAGTCATAATTGCCGATTCCATTCTGGACTGAAGCTGTGTCCTCTGCATGTTACACGTTGAACCGAGTCCTTACAGTCAAAAGGCACAACAAGACCTGTTTTGAGCTTATTAACAAACGGAAACCAGATTTGTCATATCTTGAACCGTTTGGAGCTCCGTGCACAATAATCGATCCTAATGGAAAGTTTGGGGCAAGAGCAATTGATGGATACTTTCTTGGGTATTCCACCCCGAACTTAAGAGTCTGGAATCTAGAGACTAAAAGGGTCGAGGAATGGTCTGAAGTCAGAGTACAAAGGCACACTTTGCCAGTTAAATGTCCTGGTCAGCCTTGGATGTTTGAGTACGATGACTTTTTCAATTCGATCAATGTTGAAGCAGTTGAAGAAAATGCTGCGGCAAGGATGTTTTTCGAGAGTGACAATGCAACAGATTCACCGTTGGTTCGTCCCATTATCGTCAATCAAGAACCATCTTCAGTGAACAATAATGCTCTCGACAATGAGGATTTTCACGATGCTACCGAATTGAACGAATCTTCAGAGGATGATGAATTTCTAGATGCAGATCAAGAAGCTCCAGCAACAGCAGTTCATGGTACTTCAGAGGGTACTCCTCCAGTGGACGTCCCTAGAACAGCTGAAGCTACTGCATCATCCTCTTCGTCAATTCCGGGTCTTGAATTGATTGTTGATCTCAATCTCAACAATCTGGGTACAAACATTCCAGTACAAGATAATCCAGAAACAAGGATTCACAATACCCATCCTCAACAAAACATCATCGGAAATGTACAAAGTGGCGTTCAAACAAGAAATATGTTGCGAAACAACAACAATGCAGGCTTGTATGCAGATATCAGAGAATCTGGTCAACAAAATGATTGGTCCTTCGCGTGTTATGTCTCACAAGAAGAGCCAAGAACTTGGAAAGATGCCTTGAAAGATAGCTCTTGGGTTGAAGCAATGCAGGAAGAACTGCAACAATTCCAGAAGCTTGGTGTCTGGAAACTCGTAGAGAAACCTGCTGGTTACAAGAAGATTGGTACCCGTTGGGTGTTTAAATGCAAAAAGGATGACCGTGGAGTTGTTATTCGAAACAAAGCAAGGCTAGTCGTTCAAGGTTTTCGTCAGATAGAAGGGATCGACTACAACGAAGTCTATGCACCTGTTGCACGTCTAGAAGCAATTCGGATCTTTCTGGCTTATGCCTCATTCAAAGGTTTCAAGGTATACCAGATGGACGTGAAAAGTGCATTCTTACATGGTGTGGTGGAAGAAGAAGTGTACGTCGAACAGCCTCCAGGTTTTGAAGATCCTATCCATCCCGATCGGGTTTCGTTGCTCAACAAAGCTCTCTATGGTCTTCATCAAGCACCGCGAGCTTGGTACGCAACCTTATCTAATTATTTGCTGGAGAATGGTTTTCGCAGAGGTCTTATCGATTGTACTCTTTTCATCAAAGAACAAGATGGAGATCTTCTACTGGTACAGGTATACGTTGATGATATTATATTTGGTTCTACTAATGATGTTTTGTGTAGGAATTTCGAGCGCATTATGCAGGATAAATTCGAGATGAGTGCTATGGGGGAAATGACTTTCTTTTTGGGCCTACAAGTACAACAAACCGAGTCTGGGATATTCATCCATCAGACTAAATATGTTGGTGACATCTTGAGCCGGTTCCAGATGTCTGATGCAACGCCCATTGGTACCCCATTGCCACAAAATCACGGAATTACTCCAGACTTGAAGGGTGAAGCTGTTAGCCCCTCATACTACCGCGCGATGATCGGATCTCTTATGTACCTCACAGCATCAAGACCAGATATAATGTACCCAACGTGCCTGCTTGCAAGATATCAAGTCAACCCGAAGGCCTCACATCTTGCAGCTGTAAAACGGATTTTTCGTTATTTGAAGGGTTATCCTGACACCGGTCTATGGTACCCTAGGGATAATAACTTTGACTTGATCGCTTTCAGTGATTCTGATTTTGGCGGATGCAAAATCGACGGCAAATCCACAACGGCTGGATGTCAGTTTTTGGGAAATCGCCTAGTCACATGGCAGTGCAAGAAGCAGACGTGCGTCGCTACATCAACATGCGAAGCTGAGTACATTGCTGCCTTAAGTTGTTGCTCCCAAGTCCTATGGATCCAACAACAAATGCGAGACTACGGTTTTGAATTCCTAACTACTCCTATTTACGTAGATAATTCTGCTGCCTTACAGATCACTAGAAATCCTGTGCAGCATTCAAAGACTAAGCACATCGAAATTAAGTATCACTTCATACGTGATTGCTTTGAGAAAAGGCTAATCGATGTTGCTTACGTCCACACCGATGACCAACGTGCCGACCTTTTTACCAAAGCTTTTGACAAATCAAGATTTGACTATTTATTATTGGTAAACGGCATTAAGGTCAAGCAAGAGTAAAACCAACATCGGAAAATCATTTTTGTAAATTCCTTGTGTTTTAAATTTATCTTAGTTTGTTGATTTTAGGGGGAGTAAATCCAAATTTGAAAAATCCAAAAACATTGAAAAAAAATGAGTTTCCTGGCGAGCAAAAGAGAAAATGATAGTACATCGGTGGTCTGTCTAAACCTCTTTAAACCTAAACTGAAAAACGATAAGCAGCTCTATATAAGATGTATCGGTAGGCTCACAATCATTTTAAAGTGTGCAGGGTGATATAAACCTAAATCGACTGAAGACTGGGTGGGAACCATTCATTGGCATATGGTCTTGGTACCGAAATTTCGTTTGAGAGATTGCCGAGGTTCTGAGATATTCGGTCTTTATGCTGCTTATCATCTGGGTATCATGGTTGTATCTTTTACCGAAAAATAACGGGGACGCAAGTCTAGATCTTCCATGATACTATACGTACGTGTACATACTGCATTCGACCTCAATAAGTGATCAACAATCACATGTCCATACAAATAAGTGATAATATATCACATTTATCCGGGAGTCAAGTTCGTCTCTCTGCTGTACGAAAGTACTGACCTGTTCACGGACTTACTCCTGTGCCCTCATGCATCGAAAATCAAGTTCCTTATCAATAAGTGATTATATCACATAGGGCTTGTTTTCACTCAAAATAAGTGAGAATCTCACATCATATACGGTCAAACAGATGATAATCGGTATACTCACCGGTAAGATGAACCCTCGTGCATACCTTGATACGGGAATGTGTCGTGATGTGGATGAACACCGGTCGGTAAGTATAAATCATACCTTAACGTATCCCCTCGCCATGATTACATCTGATAAGTTGAGCTTATGTGGACAACAATACCGATAATTGTTATAGGATGCTTATCTTAATGTTATCTAATTGAACAAAGAGAGCGTTTTGGCATGACCGTACACTGATATGATTCTCTTACCCTCGAAACTCACAAAAAGAATGTCTGTAAATATTTATTTTTCTTAGTTTCTGCATCTTGGTATATATTTATTTACTGCTTTCAGTCTTTACATTTGAAATATTCAAAAAGTCCAAAAAGATTTTAGGTGTGTTTTAATATAAACTTTATAAAAGCCAAAAAGATTTTATTTCTATTTTATTTTCGATCGTACGATGTTGGAGCTCGAGTCTTCGTTACCTGAAACCTGAACGAAAACCGAAAATGACTAAATCTTCATAAACGGTCAAAATTTGCAAAGTGTTGAAAGTTAAAATTTGAAATGGATAAAGTATTTTAAACTTTCAAACTGTCGGACGATGTTTGATTAAACAATGGTCACATGTGTGTCATTTACTTATGATATTCCAAGCAGTTGTTCTCATTACGCGTTTAGATTTCTTGCATGTGCAGATTCTAAAGGCAAGGAGAACATGGTCGATGACAAGCTTCGGAATGAAGACACGACGTGAAGGCACTCAAAAGACGAAAATGATCGAGCTGCCGCTGACCATCATCAACACCACAAGGTTCTCAATTCATAAAGAACAAGTATTTCACGAGCATAACTCAACGGGGAGCTTATGTTAAGGGGGAGTTTGTCAACACACTTCCTACATCAAACGGGGAGTTTGTTGGTACACTTTCTACTCTCAAGACGTGAAGACTTTAAAGATCCTCCGACATTGAAGACTTGAAAGGACGTCAGAGACTTGAAGTCACGAAGATCGAGACAAAGATCGAGACAAAGCTACAGCCAGACAAAGCTACAGCCAAGGGGGAGTTTGTTGGTGCACTTGTGTCTGTACTTTGTCTGTATTTGGTCTTGATACGAAACGATGTCTTTATTAGTCCTGTAAGTTTGACCAAGTCAACCATCCTCCGGTTTGACTTGGCCAAACAGTTCGAACAATGTTTGTAATATGGCTGTGTCGAAGGATGTGTCATCGAAGGATTGTTTAGATCCTTCGATGAGCTCGAAAGATAACCTTCGAAGGATAGACCACAAAGGATATCATCCTTCGTGGTACATGTTGATCCTTCGATGAGTTTCTAGTCGATAGATGATCCTTCGATCAGTCTATCTATCCTTCGACCAGACCTGCTGTGTTCGGGTATAAATACCCATGTGTTGTGTTCACTTCTGAGGTGAGACGAAAGAGTTCGAAAGTTAGACAGATAGAAAGACAGACACAGAGAGATTGAGAGAACACACACACTGAGAGAGTTTGCAAAACAGATTTGTAAACATTGCATTGTAACCGAACCTTTCATACGCATTAATACTAGTGGTGTTAATCGGTGAAGATTGTGTGTTGTGTTTTGTGCTTGTTCTATCTCGGTTTGCATGCTAGCTTGGATTCCGCACTTGCTAGTGTGTTAGACATAACAAGGAATAGGTTAAACCTCAACCTCCGAGGGACCTACAAGTTTTCTCTCCCAAGTCCCATCTTTCTCTCCAACCAACCCTCACCACCACCAAATCCGCCACCACCACCCCCATCTAGATCCGCCATCCTGTATATATAAGTTTTTTGGCATAGTACATGAAGAAAAGAACTAAAACTAAAAGATCTTATTTTAAAAAATTGTATAATAATGAAAAAAATATCCAAAATTAAAATCTTGACTCATGCTGCAACCACACAAATCGGATAACTATGAAAATTTCCATGCTGCAACCAGACAAATTGGATAATTAAGAAAAATAAAAAATCTAAAATTAAGAGATCTTATTTAAACAATTAGAACCCCCACCGTCACAGAGTCCCCACCACCATGAGCAAAGCTTGTTGATGACGTGTGACCGACGACCACCCTAGAACCCCCACCACCACTTGGTCTCCTAAATGCCGACGGCTTGTAAAGCCGAATTTGTTAAAGAAACAGAAGGAGCGAGGTGTTGATTTGATAAACCCTTGAAAGTTGTGAGTTGTTGATTCAGTAAAATTGGAGGTTGATTCGTCAAATTTGAAGGTTGATTTGGTGAATTCTGTTGAGAATTTGGGAGATAAAGTTAAAGAAATTTAGGAATTGGTGATGAAGAAGGTTCAGTTGGGGAAAATATGGCAGAGACAGGGGAGAGATTGAGAGAGTATAGGGGGTGATGATGATGGTTTAGGTTTATAATTTTTATATAAGTTTTTAAATTTTGATTTTATTGTTTTATTAAATGACTGTTTTGCCCTTACATGGGTTGCACATAACCTCACTTAACTGAAAGTTTTAACCAGGTTAGGGTCAAAGGACCTAAGGTGTAACATGTTTTGCAAATAAATGACTGTTAGTGTAATTATTAAAGTTAAAGGTTATCCATTGCAACTCGCTACAAACATAAAGGACGAAAAGTGTAATTTATCCTTTTTTCTTTGTTTTTTTTTTTTTTTTTGCCGGGAGGGGGGGGGGGAGTTTAGGTTTTTGGGTGGTGGTGGGGTGGGGTAGGGGTGGGTGTTTAGGTTTTGGGTGGTGATGTACTGGGTTTAATTTTAGGTTATTGAACACTTATCATTTTATAAATCCTTTTTACACTTCTTATAATTAGGAGCATTTGTAGAATAACTTGACCCTTCACATTTGATTCCTAGATATTTATTTGAATTTTCTTGAAGCTCACTTTTAAATTATATTTTTTAACATTATTTCATTATCATAACATTTCAAAGTATAAAATTTTGATAAACTTCGTAAGTAACTTAAACCATTTTTATATATTTGCAGACATGAGTTCATCTCGTAGGAATTGTTATACTAGTTTTTTATAATCCTATAATTCTAACGGGAAATCTTTTTACATTTTATGGTTTCACTTTAAAATTGATCACTTATTTTTATACCAAGTCACATGCAATCTCAATCAAAACCCTTACGGCAAGTTTTGTATTGCTATTTCGTAGATTACATTTTCATGTCTCAGTCAAAACCTTAACAGTTAAATTGATATTCGCACAAGTTTTTTATTGCTATTTCATAAATTACATTTCCATGTATATTGTAATAAGAAATTATATTATATTCTATGAAAGAAAAAAAGTGTTAATAATTTGTTCATGCTAAATACTTCTAACCAATCAGTGAATGTCTATTTTTTATTTTGCAATCTCTGTATTATAACTAGTACCCTATACATTGTGGCGGGTGCGTAACATGCTAAGTAGCTCCAATGTTATAACACCGATCAACACCAGAAAGGTTCGTGTAAAAAAAATATAAACCAAATATAAAACCGAACAAAAAGTAGAGGATGAAACAGTGTTGAACTACACACTCTAAATGTAAAACATAGAAAACAATAACTAAGTTGTTTTAGAACCGTGTGTTGCGACGGGGTGTTAAACGAGAAAACTACGCGTCAAAACATTGAATCACACACGTACGTTGCAGCATGTTAACTCGTGAAATTTGACAAAAACGTAATACAAAAAATCTGTATGGGGTTAAAAGTGATTGGTTAAAATGTAAAAAATATAAAAGTATGGGGTTAAGAGTAAAAAATTAAAGATAAAAAAGACAAAAAAAATTAAAAACCATAAGTGGGTACAACCCACCAAACATATAAGTACAACCCTTATTCCTACAAATATTAATTTGTATGTGCTTAAAAGTAATTTATGGTTAAAATTAAAAAAAAATAAAGATAAAAAACTTAAATATGAGTACAACCCACCAAACATATGGGTACAATCATACATGCCTACAAATGTTACAAATTGATAGTATACAAATATCTATTGTTGGGATGAGCATTTCGATACCAATACGGTATTCACTTTTTGGCTTTTTTGGGATCGGTATTTTCAATTCAGTACAATACCGGTTTTTAGCTTCAAATATTGTACCCAATTTTGACAATTTTTGGATAGGTATTTTTGATACCAGTATGGAGCTCATTCCCAACATATAGTTGGTAAATAGAGAAAATGAATAATAGGCAAGGTAAGGGTACTTGAAATTGAAGTGGAGCTTCCTGTCATTGACGAGTTAATTTGTTTGGTATAACAAAACGTTGGGTACCTTTAAGAATCAAAAGTCTTATCCCTTTTAAAATATCAGCGTAACCAAATGAGTTAAGAAAATTTATTTTACTCAATTAATACTTTTCTAGCTTCCGTCTCCTTTTTTTTTTTTTTTTTTTTTACTTTACGGGTATATGTCTTTGCCTATCTTTTTTTTAATACTTTTTTTCCTTTTTGTAGGACCGTTTTCGGGACCGAAACCGTGATTATCATGATTATGTTCATAGACGGGAAGATCATAGACGGATAAACGACTAACCTGTATTGATTTGATAACATAAGAGTACAAGCCGGCCCGATTAACAAGATAATCGAACCTTTACCAGAGCCGTTTGGTTCCGGGGAGAGATCAAGTGGTGATCTCTCCCTGGTGAGGTCTCAAACCTCCTACAATCTACTAGTGTTTGAAATGACAAAGGGTTGCTATTTATAGCTACACCCCTTTGTCTTTCAAACACACACGGTCAACCGAATAACCCTCTCGTTTGACCACTTCAAACGAGCGGGTCTATACACGTTCGATAGACCGTTTCACTAACTATTACAAATTCAGCGTAAAATAATAAATCTAATCTATTCGACAAGCATCGGACACAAATCTGCATCAACAAATTCCCCCTTGTCCGTTGCTGTAGAATGCTGAAAATGCAACTGCAATCGATCTTCAGTCAAGTATTCATCTTCTCTGTATTAACAAATTCCCCCTTAACCGATGATCCAGGTAAGTAGTATCTTGACGCTTCTTGTATAATAGTTCCCCCTCAAAGTACGCGTATCCGTGTTGGGCGTTGTGCAATTTCCTCAAAAGGCTCAATTGACCGATCTTCCGCTGATCTTCCAATACTCCAACCGGCATTTGATAAGGGTTCCATTCTTTAAAAACTGCATCAAGTCTTGATCTTCAAGCATACTACATTGATAGAGGTTTCTGGTGAACTGTCTTCTGTAAACCGTCTTTGTGTCACTAGAAAATTACAAACTCTACCACCTGTGATTGCGTTTAGAAATTTACCGAAGAAATTCAACATACGAAAATTTTTATTCCCCCATTTCTTTGGTAAGATCTCTAAACCTTAACAGATTCCCTTCCACTTTAAAGGAACTGTCGTTAAGTTTCAAATGTTCACCAATTCCCTTCACCTAGCGGAACTGTCGTCAATCTTTACTGAACAAACCCTCTCCACTGAGTAGAATCTTTCAAATGTTCTCGGTTTTTCGAAAAATCACGAAAACGGCTTTCTTCTTTGCATATTCTAGTTGAATAAGAACGTCCCCTAATACCCCGTAGGATCCGACTTGTATCCCCCCAAGGTTCTGCTAACACCTAATCTGAAAACTTTCATCATAGGCATATACTCTTCGACCTTTTGGATTCGTTAGGACCGGTATTGACATTCTAGGTTCATACGTTCGTTTTCAAATGCGAAAATATGACAATAAACAAAATGCTTTCGAACATCTTCGAATAACCGATAACAAACATAAATACTGACGTGCAGAAGTGAACATACCGTTTTGTTTCTGGTTTTTGGCCCATAATAGTCGCGTCACCATTTTTGACATTTTCATCGGTAACCGTGACTACCCCACATTTTTCAAAATATCAAGTTTTCATCATCTCTTGTTTTCATCATGCTGCATCATCCCACGCGCTCCCGAACCCCACTTTGCAAATCACTTAAAATTCTTGGCCAAAATATAATCTTGAACTCTACATGAAGTAATCCAACTTGCGAGGCCCAAATAGTCAATCCAGTTAAACCATACTTCATGCGTGGCTAAATAGTTGTTATCCAAATAAAACCACAGTTGGCCTAAAATGCTCTCATTCACCAATAAAATACTTAAAAATGTCAAGCCCACTAATACCATCAGACATCAGCCATGTGCATGGCCCCCCAAAAAGTAATCCAACCAAACATCATCTTTAAAGTCTGACTCCTTTTTCTTCGAGACACAGACAAGCAAAACCAATCATCCCACTAACTCGCATGAGGCCCATATACGAAAACCAAATTCAACATGGTACCAATTAAATATTAAGTGCTGGGCCCAATTAATCAAGTAAAAAAAATTATTCAGGTGAGCCCAACAGACAATATGTAAGCCCAAAGGACATGTCCAGTCGACATTCACCTTTACCCAGCCATAAAGATTATCATTGCAATAACCTAGATGCAAAAAAAAAATTCAGCCGACATAGGACATCAACAAACCCAGCAACGTCTGATCTCTTCTTCTTTCTGCGATAACGAACACAGGAGCAGACATCTATCTTTCAATAAATTTCTGTCCCTCTTCTTCTCTTTCTTATCGATACAAAGACCCCTTCTTCTTCTTCGATACATCTTCCAAAATTAACAGCAAACATCTTCATGTTCGACTTCTTCGATAAACAATCAACAGCAGCTGAAAGACTTGTGGAGCCGATGAAACAGAATTGTATTGAGACGAAACAGGTTTGTTTGGTCTGACGAAACAGGTGAAGTAAGATGTCGACGAAACTGATTGGTTTGTTTGTGAATCTGATCGACGAAACAGAACTTGTTTCGTCGTGGGTGTGGGCGTTTCGTCATAGATTCAGTTTCGTCATTGAGTCGGTGTATTCAGTTTCGTCATAGATTCAGTTTCGTCATTGAGTCGGTGTATTCAGTTTCGTCATAGATTCAGATTTGTTGTTTCGTCGTGGGTGTGATGTTTCGTCGGAAACCCTAAAAATTCTTAACAGCCGCCACCATTTCTTCAAGAACACAGCCCCTGTTAACTTTGCAGATCTGACGAAAATCTTAAAAACTTGATATTTGATGATGAAAAATTGTTGATTTCGGTGTGAAACATAAAACCCAACACTTTGTACGGTCTGACTCAGCTTAGATCCGTATATTCGGTCTCGAATCTGGGTTTTTCTTCATTTCACCATTTTTAACATCTTGAACAAAAATCATAATAAACTCAGATCTAGAGCACATGTGACTTAGTAAACGGTTAGATTTACTAAATCGGGCACCATGGCTCTGATACCACTTGTAGGACCGTTTTCGGGACCGAAACCGTGATTATCATGATTATGTTCATAGACGGGAAGATCATAGACGGATAAACGACTAACCTGTATTGATTTGATAACATAAGAGTACAAGCCGGCCCGATTAACAAGATAATCGAACCTTTACCAGAGCCGTTTGGTTCCGGGGAGAGATCAAGTGGTGATCTCTCCCTGGTGAGGTCTCAAACCTCCTACAATCTACTAGTGT
Source organism: Helianthus tuberosus (assembly GCA_030545235.1). Taxonomy (NCBI): domain Eukaryota; kingdom Viridiplantae; phylum Streptophyta; class Magnoliopsida; order Asterales; family Asteraceae; genus Helianthus; species Helianthus tuberosus. The sequence continues at coordinate 3,406,497 of JARYGA010046105.1, forward strand.
TTGAAATGACAAAGGGTTGCTATTTATAGCTACACCCCTTTGTCTTTCAAACACACACGGTCAACCGAATAACCCTCTCGTTTGACCACTTCAAACGAGCGGGTCTATACACGTTCGATAGACCGTTTCACTAACTATTACAAATTCAGCGTAAAATAATAAATCTAATCTATTCGACAAGCATCGGACACAAATCTGCATCAACACTTTTCTTAACCTTTTATTTACTTGATTTTCTGAAACTTTGTTTACCTTTCTTTTCTACTTTTTTTACCTTCCCTTTTTTAACCTTTTCTTTTTTAACTTTGTTATTTACATTATTTTTTTACGTTATCTTCTTATGGTTGGTGTATTTGTTGACATGTTTAAAAATAGAATAGTAAATTTATCCATTATTAGCTATAATTATATTTTTCGTAAACCTATTAAAAAACTTTAAAGAATTTATAGTATGCTCCCTTAATTAAATATTTATATGTTGATGGTCATTTGGGGTAGTGACAGTAACTTTAAGCCACACAAACTAGATTTCTTCGTAAAATAATGTGAGTTTAAGCCACAAATATCATAAATTTAGTGTGTTCATCATTTAGAAAAAAAAAAAGAAATTTAATATACATCGCCAATGAGGCGGTGGTTAAGTGGTTGGGGAAAGACTTGGTGTTTCTTGTGACCCAGGTTCGACACCCACTTTCCCCATTATTTTCTGCGGCATCCAAGTGAAGGGGCGAATACAGGTGGCGCTGGTTCGTCTTGGATGGGAGACGACGTTTTACTGATTATTTCAATATCGTACCTTCGGGCGGGTGGAGGTAGGGTTTTCGCGTTTCTGGGAGAGCCAAGGGGCTGGCGGCGGTCGAGTAATCGACCTTGGCCACAACGCCCAGTGTCACGGTGATTGACACGTCGTTCCTTGCCATTCAAAAAAGATATACATATGTAATATGTGTTGTCCAGTCACACTTATTGTTTGCCACAACTATCTTATTACTCATTCACCCACCTAAAATTTTCTTGTAAAAGCGTGTACTAGCAAGGGAAGGTTTCAACATTTCACACTCTTTTCATCGATGGTTCTTTATATTTTCGTGAAAGCTCACTTTTAAATTATATATTCCAAATATATATAATAATGATCATCTTTAAAGTAATTTGAAGCATAATAGTAGGTAATAACTTTAAATTTTACTTATATACGATACTTACCTTATATTTTATATTCATGTAACATAGCTACGTATTGCTTAGTCGTATGTTGCTTGTTCTCAACAAAAGTGATGTAAGTTCATATTTTGATAAGTGTAAGGTTAGATGATGTTTAGGGATAGAAAGTTGTTTTAAAAAATGTGACATAAGCTCTAACAATCAATAAAATGAAAATAATTATAGAAAGTAAGATTCGTTATTGTAACTTTTTTTTTACTTTTTATAATCCTATAATCCATATGACTTTATAGCCTAGTGACATCTTGGAGGTTTGATAAGGCTTTGAGACCAATAAGTCATGGGTTCGATTCCCACAAGGGGGTTTTCCCCATATTTATTGGGTTTCCTCCTGAATTGGTATATAGCCATTATGCCTAGTGGAGATGGATATGATTGGGTTTCCTCCTGAATTGGTGTATAGGCACGATGATACTCCAGTGTAGAATGCAATCTCAATCAAAACCGTAACGTATTGTTAACTTATATTGATATTTGCAAAACGTTATATATTTTTTTTTTGTGAGCTACATTTTTGTATATTATAACCGGGAATTAGTATAAAAGGAAAATCGAAAAAGATGTGTGTGGTTTTAAGTACTCATTAGAGTGAAATTTTATGATTTGGAGTGAAATTTGTATTGTTTGGAGTGATATAAATGGTGTAATTCTCGTTGTAAATTGGTGGTGGCCCTTCACCACACTAGCTTATTAGTGTGGTCTATGTTTTAATATAAAAGAAATTTGCCCAGGGCCGGCCTATAGGGGGTGCGGGGTGGGCGACTGCACAAGGCCCAAACCCTCCGAAGGCTCAAATCTTTTTAGTTTTGAATAGAATTTATGTTGTATAAGATAAAATATATATGCACTCAATTAAGAGATAACATAAATGGGCCTTTGTACTAGTGGTTATTCCCCTTGCTTTAACAACAAGGAGATCCGGGCTCTAATCCTAGCATCTCCAAACTTTTTATTTTAGCTTTTTTTTTGTTAGTGGCATTTAATGCTTAATTTTGTCAATGCATATTTCCCTTTAATTAGTAAATTACTTCCTAGACTTAGCTGAAAATAACTATCTGCATCTTTCCCTTTAATTGGTAAATTACTTCCTAAACTTAGCTAAAAATAGTTATCTAAATTACATCCACATAAATTTTAGTGATTGACGAATTTATATTAAATGGAGATTTTCGAATAGGGACCAATGTTTTTACTCTCGTACAGGGCCAAATTTTTTTTGTGATTTTCGGAGACGGCCCGAATTAGCTCTTAAAAAAGAAGAAGAAGAGTAAGCTTGATAGACTTGCATTGACTCATCTTAGATCACATTGGTATATAAAATTTCCCAGAAACTACCCCTTCCAATAAAAGACCGAGATGAAATTTCTGAATACTTTCAAATGATGACCAAGTCGTCGGTTTGTTTTTTTGTTTTATTGATTTTTTTTTATTTTAATTACTAAGGGTAATTTAGTCATTTCACATCATATTAATAGAAAAGAGTTAATTACTGTTTTCGTCCATATGGTTTGTCAAAAATCACTATTTCAGTCCATTAGTTTAAAAATTACGATTTCAATCCTTATGGTTTCACTTTCGTAACCATTTCAGTCCCTGTGGTTTCACTTTCGTAACCATTTCAATCCATTTATTCTGTTAAGTATAGGGACTGAAATGGTTATGAGGTGGACTAAAATAGTTAAGAAAGTGAAACCACAGGGACTGAAATCGCAAATTTTAAACTAATGGACATAAATAGTGATTTTTGACAAACCACAGGGACGAAAACAGTAATTAACTCAATATAAAAAGTTAACAGGAGTTATTGAAAATGACACAAAACATGCAAAATTCTCAATTAAAGGATGTCCAAATTAATTATTAAAGACGGAGGACATAAACTCCAAGTCGATATATAGTTGAAGGACACAAATTGTAATTTACCCATGTTTAAATTTCGGGATGAACCGCGTAAACATAACTTACAATTTATCTACCATTAACGAGATACATAAGTATCAACTTTCACACCCTGAGAGAGGATTATTCAATGAATTTTTATTAAACGACTTGCTGCCTAGCAGCAATAATATATGCAATAAAAATTTGGTTGAGTGTTATAGTTCATTGTACATGTTCGGGAAGATTTAGAAGTATGTTTAGAAGGCATATGAGTAAGTTGTTTAAACAAATACGAACAATTTGTTTTATGAAAGCTTTATATATTTAAAGTATAGGGTATATTACGCTTTCCGTTATGTGTTTTGACCATACACAATTTTAATCTAACTTTTCTTTATCATACTTTCGCTACTTATGGTGTATGGGGAATGATTAAATGACAGTTAAGATTTATGTTGAAAATTGCGATTAGATACTTTCACTTGTACATATAACTTTTAAGTGTAAAATGTAAGGTGATTAGATAACCACCCACCGTAGTAAAATTTTTCTAGGTAGAAGTCGTTCTAGTTCAAAAAAGAACACCTTCCTATGCTATTATACTTTGGCATTTCAGTATAGTTATCTAAAAACATTCATATCCCATTCTCTAAAAATAAACTTTCTCTACAATATAGAGAAATTAACTAAGAGCACTAACATTAGAGTCTTCAACTCTATCTATATAAAATTATACCTTTTTTTCTAAATTTTGTTAATTTTTCAAAAACAACTCAGATACGATAATTGTTATGAAATAGATAAAATAAATTTAGGCCCTATTCGCAAATCTTCTCACTGCTGCCGTGCTGCGACTAAATCACTGAAAGTCTGAATCACTGCGAAATTCCCTGATCTGGTCGAATGATGATCAACGTTTTGTTTCCAGTTTCCCTCGTCCCAATTCCCTGTGCGATATACTATACTGCCTGTGACAGTGCGACATTTTGTTTCCTTTCCCTGATCTAGCAGGCCCTTATTTTTGTTTAGACTAGTCACTTGGGCTTGTGAATTGGGCCATTTTTTTAAAACTTTTAAACAGACCCTTATTTAAAAAAATTTGGGTCTTTTAGCAGACCCTTGTTTATACAAACATCCAGAATTTATATATATATATATATATATATATATATATAGGGTGGGGTTTCTTGAGTGAACACTAATGTATTTGCGAACTGAATGAACAAATCTTGGCTATTGATTTACACATGTGGATGGCTAGGATTTCATCATCAAATCATAAAATACACTAGTGTATTTCATCATCAAATCATGGCTATTGATCTACACACATGTATGGTCATGATTAGTTTGCTCAGTTCGCAAACTACACAAGTGTTCACTCTTGAACCTATTCCTATATATAGGGAAAGGATCATGAGAAAACTACATATAAATGAGAAAACTAGAAAACTAACTAAAAAGCCTAAAAAAAACTAAAAATATAAAAAATAAAAAAAAAACATGTACTGCACATGTGCATTATATGTGTACTACACATGTGCATTACATGCATAAAATTAGCTTTTTAAGTATAGTTTAGCTTTTAGGGTTAGTTTTTTTAGTGGTTTAGGATTAGGATTAGGTTTTTTTGGTGTGTGTGTGTGGGGGGGGGGGGGGTTAGGTTTTTTTCGGGTTTATGTTTAGGGTTTAGTTGGGGGGGGGGGTGGGGGGTTTAGGTTTTTGGGGGCTGTCGGTGGGGGGGGGGGTGGGTTAAGTGGTTTAGGCTTTCCGTATTAGTGCACATGTGCAATACAATTTTTTTTGATTTTTTTTTTCATATATAAAAAATAGCGATTTTTAATAAAAAAATTCTAAAAAAATTGGTATGTTTTTTAGGCTTTTTAGTTAGTTTTTTGGTTTTCTCATTTAAACTAGTTTTCTCATGATCCATCCCCTATATATATATATATATATATATATATATATATATATACATATATATATATATATATATTTCTATTATATATAATAAACGAGAAAAATTTGGGACACGTGTCAGCCTAATATTGCATCTCAGATACATTTGGGCGGGAAAATTTTGGATCAGAAATATGGGTTACACGCGGTGCAAAATATGACCCGGCCTATATTTGTACGCATCTAATTTTCTTTTCCAAAACCCTAGAGAGCCATCTTCTCCATGTTCCTTCATCTCTGTTCTTCATTCTGGTTCGATTTTTTCATTAGTGATGCGGATTTCTAATTAGGGTTTCTAGATCTCATCACAAATCCTGCCCCCATCTGCTTTCTTTCTCTTTTGCCGCTTCAAGAAGATGAAGGCCATGGTGATTCAAGCCGATTGGATCATGTGGTACCGGCGCTGATATGTATTGTTCTCATTCAATCGTATTTCGTTCAACGACATAAGAAGTATCAATCAATCGAATTTCATTCAATCGGTACCGTCTCTCATTCAATCTGCATCATTCAGTCAGTAGTTTTTTAATTTGAAGTGTTTGTGATGAAATCCTTTTCTCTGTTCGAATCATCTGCAATCCATTCTTATAATCATCAGGTATTTACTTTTCTATCTCTACATATTAATGGTGTTTTTAGTTAGCTCTTTGTTAGTTGTTCTTTCATATTTCTATTAATCATCGGTATTTGATTGTTGGTGTTCTTTCGGGTGTTGCAGATGAGGGACTTTTGGCCGAAGGGCTCTTCTGGATACCATCTTTTGCACGTCATACAACGAGAAGTTGAAAGACAATGAAATCAATTTAAGGCTTGCTCTTAGCATTACAAACAAACCCGTTGAGAAGTTTTGTGACGGAGACGCAGGTGCAAATGCAAACTCGAGTTCAAGAACATATACCATTTTGGGACATCATCCCTTACAGGAGTTAGTTTGGTCTACACAGAATGGTTTAACCATCAGGTGCGGTGGTTGCACCAACTGTGTTGCTGACTTGCTGGGACGAAGCCTTGTGTTTTGAGTGATGAAAAATGTATGTTTAAGGAGTCGGTTAGATCTGTAGTTGGTTCAACAGGTACATATTCTTCCTTGACCAAGATTTTGAGGTCAAATCTACTATTTTTTCAACTTATAAAGTGATATGAATAACAGTTGAGAATGAAGGTGAAGTAGTGTCAAGAGATTTTCAATTGGTAATATGAAAGTTAATCTGTTATATACTTATATCCATCATCTTTTTGCGTATGTGTGTTACAGATGAATCCAGACACTGATTATGATTGCGTAAGAAGTTTTGGTTCCCTTTTCTCAGATGATATTCCAATACGAGCTGTAATAATTCGTTATATATATGTTTGTGTCTGTGTGTGTTTTCTTGATCTACATATTCTTGTGATTAATGCTAGCAATCTTCAGGGAACAATGATAAAATTTCATGATGGACGTTTTGTTACTGAGAGTGAGTCTCACCGTAATCTATGCTTGACATATATTCTCATTTATGTAATAATATCATATTAAAAAATCCAATAAAAACTTGGTGCAGTTGAAGACAATCGGATTGGTGCGGTTCATAGCAGGGATTTGTGCAGTAAGTCTTTTATTTATATCTGTCACTTGCACTTTCTTGCATGTTTTCTGTGTTCATTAAACAGTTTTATATGCACAATTAATTTTAAAAAAATCCACTAAAAAGTTGTGAAGTTCTACTAAAGAAGCACCTTTTTATATTACACGGTAAAGTCCACTAAAAAGTTGTGAAGTTCTACTAAAGACACAACATGTATGTTGTAGTTACTCTACAATCACATGGGTGGCTGAAGTGGACTAGGGTGTGTAACAAGGTGTTGATTATAGCATAGGATACAAAGAAACTACCAAAGCATAGGAAATAAAAATGTCCTCTTCAATGTGGAAATTCTTTTTTTTTTCTTTCATCAATAGACAAAGTGGTACCCTGCTCCTGGTTGTGACTGTGCCATTGAGTTTGATCTTGGAAGTGGAAGCTATAATGTAGGGTGCCATTGCTCATACATCTTTTGTTGGAATGTGAGTGTTAGTTTTTTTTACCAAGTTTATGAATAATTTAGTCTATATTATTGCTTCATAGATGTCTTACAAGGTGGAACAAAGTCAACTTCAAGAACAATTAAAGAAGCAAAATGAACGTTCACTATCTTACGCCACTGTAAGTGAACTCGAATCCCAGATTGAAAACTTAAACAATGAGCTTAAATTGAAATATAACGAGTCAGAGGCATCGCTTCTTGCATTTAAAGAACTCAAAAGTCATATCAAGAATTTGGAAGAATATTTATATAATCAAGCTCATTGGTTTGAGGCGGATATGGGAGATTTAGTTCGTGCAAAAGTTGAGCAGGAGCAAAAAGCCATTCACGTAGAGGAGAATTTAAGAAAAGTTAATTAAACTACAAAATGCTAGCACAGCTGGCAAACTTCAAGAGGAATTTAGAAAATTATGATATGCAACTTGATCAATGGTATTTGATGGATACGCCTTTTTTGTTGTTGGGTATGCAAAAATTTACATAGTTTGATAATTTTTTTTCTTTTTATTTTATATCTACTAGAAAGTGTTTTGTGATCCATTGATTGACATTAACTATTTGTATTTGATCTCAGAATGGGTTATGGTGAGTGGACAAATGACAGTAGGGGAACTTACAACAAGTGGGATGGCATTGCTCGTAACACCACCCAGGTATCATGCATTTCTATTGGGCACAACAAAATTTTTAAACAAATGTTAACTTTTTAAATTTTTATGTCACCCATGTATATTGTGTAGGCTTATCTTGGGGTATGGACAAAAATCTTGATCTCTCTTGATAATGTGGGCGGTTGGAATCTGAATTGAAACCTTGACTCTTGGTATATTTGTCAAGAAAATTATGTGAGGATTGTGAATCCTGAAAAAAAACAACAAAACCGAGTTACCCGTGCCGGACATTGCTCTTTTCTGTGGGCCTCTAATCGTATGCAAAAGTATGTATTCGTTTCTTCCTCTCTTTTGAATAAGTACATGCATTCCAAATTTCTTTGGGTCAAAGTTTGACTTTTGGAAGACGAACATGCTTATGAAAAGATCTTCAGTGTAATTATATTATTAACTATTTTTCAGGCCTCAAGACGCGTTTATCAGCATTGAAAGTGCATGGATTAATGGTGGTGGTGTTGGGCCTTTGAATGTCGATGTTTAGTTGTTTGGTGTTGTGATTTTATTTCTGAGTAATAACATTCTCAAGGTGAAAATATTTATGTGGTTTTATTTATGCTAAGTTAAGTTTTTGTTAATTATTTCACTAAATTCCCTGTAAATTCTTGTGCTAGGTTACGGGGATTCCATCATTCGTTTATGTTTACGTGATTGATTATGTAGTTGAAGAGGATTTATGTATAAAGTTGTTTGTTAGAATGAATATTTTTATTACTACAAGGATGATTAAGATTTTTGGTCTGAACTTTTTAAGAAGCACATACACAATTTAAAGACTAACCATAAAGTGAGTTTCAGACCCCAAATTGTACAAATAGAACATTAGAAGCTATTGTAAATTTGTGATTGATTGATATCGCGACTTATTTATATATAATTATCTTTGTGACAAGGTATGTTTGTGTTGAGGGATTTTAAATTTAGCTGGCTTACACGTGCCAACATTATATTTTCAGTTTTCATTCTCAAAATCAAACTTCTATTCATTTTCAACATAATGATAACAATCTTAGGGATGTTCTTCATAATACCGGCCATGTATGCATTTATGAATGACAGTATTTACTTAAGTTATTATTGTTAACATGTAACAAGACATTTTTTAATTTATTATTGTATTAACAGTTAACAATTATTCAATGTCGTGTAAAAGTTTAATGAAATAATATGTTACATTTTAATAAAAATACACGTTAATTAACTAATAAAAATAAGCTACCCGGGAAGCAGTCCCGGGTGATAACCTAGTATATATATATATATATATATATAAATTTAAAAAAATTTCGGGCCCTATATTGATTTGGGCCCTAATCACAGGCACCTCCTGCACCCCCTGATAGACGGCCCTGTATGTGTTGAGGTGTTATTGTTTTCACTATCTTTTTCTCTGTATTATAGATTTGGGGCTCCAATGTGAATGCTCTAAAACACCTCCACATCCCATTTTCTATTCTAGAGAATGAACAGTAACCAACTATATTTGTGGTGTCATTATTCATCTATTTATAATTACCGGATGGTGGGTGTGGTGCAATGCAATGAGAGAGATGATGGTGGCTAGTGGGTGCAATGGTGGTGGTCAGGGTTCAGATGGTGAGGGTGGTGCAATGGTAGAGGTGGTGGTGGGTTGGTGTGGGGTGAATGGGGGTAAGTGGGAGAGAGAAATGTGAGAAAGAAAGGAACACCGTTTTTTTATTAATGTGTACTTATACATACCCATTATTTAAGTTTTTAATTTGTTTTGTTTGTTGTATTAAAAAATTAAATAAATGGGTAAAATGACTAAACTGCCCTTATGTGACTTGATTTAACAAATAAAATTAGTTGAGTTAGGGCCAAGGATGTAACGTGCAAGATTTATAAATGTTCTGAAATTCATAAAACAAGTCTCTATTGTTTGTTTGGTGCTTCTTAACACTAGGATTAACATCCCATACGGAGTCCTAATCGTTGTGTTCAGTTCCCTTCCCTTTACTATAAATGGATGTCTTGTGTATTAGTTTCAATAGGGAAATCGATGTTAAATGACTTACTTAGACACGTGTATGCGTAATGACCACACAAATTGCAGCAATAACTATGAATGTTAGAAAAAATACACTGAGTCCCTTGTTCCACATCAGTGCCTATTGTATAATATGCGTTCCGGCCATTGCTTTCATCAGTGAACACATTCCTTGGTTGCTGACTATGAAACTTCGCCCTATCAGTGATTGTTTTCGCTGCCCTTTGTTTCACGTATCTCCAAAAAGAAGCCCTCGAAGAATCTTTCTTCAAGAAAAGACTGGACAATGGAGAAGAAACTGTTTAATCGATGATGATCTTGCCTTCATCGTCAACATACATGTTACACTGAAACGTGTCGTTGGTTACACACAACCGCTCCAGAAGCGACAAAATGTTTTCGACCTACTGACCTGTCGATACATACTTGGGCTTGCAAAAACAGTTCAGCCCACATCAAATAATAATAGTAACATTAATAGTGTTTTGACCCATAACCTAATATAAATAAGTTTTCACTTTTCATATGTGTAGCCCAAGTGTGTGAGTATGTGGATTACGGTGTTAGGAGTGGTTAAACACTTTGGAGTGGCAAACCAAAAAACCGACCAATCAGAGCGCGTCATGTCAATCAGTCAAAAGTGTTTAAACTTTGCTGAAAAGTGTTGGCAATGGTTTAAACACTTGTTGAAGTGGTAAATTTTTTTTATTATTTTTTTGTGCACTATTTTATTTAATATTAATAAATGTAGAATAAATACATTAAATTAAAAAACAATAAACTTTCATAAATTAAATTAAAAACATCAAAATTACACTAAATTAAAAAACAATAAAATTACATTAACTTGAAATAAATTAAACTAGTCTTCGTCGGAATCGACCAAAAGGTGGGGTAAATCTTGACTTGCGAGATGATCTATGAGACCGTGTTTTAGTCTCCAATGCGTGTCTTCATCCGTCAACTCGCCCAACACCGTATCGTCTAGAGCGGGCTCGACCGGAGGATCCCGAATGTGCACCGGTGCTATCGCCTTTCCTTCATCTTTCAAAATCATCTTGTGTAAAATAGTACACGTGTACACGACACTCCTAATTTTTTTAACAGATCTTGCTCGCATCGGTCGACTCAATACACCCCATTTCGCCTTCAAAACACCAAAATCCCATTCGACATCTTTTCTTGCCGCCTCATGTTGCCTCTTGAATTTCTTTTGGTCTATTTTGTGAGGGTAAGGGAACGACTTCACAAACATGGACCACGGAGGGTATATTCCATCCACGAGCAAATAACCACGTTTGTATAAATGGTTGTTAACATAAAATGGACATTTTGGTGCGGTTCCATTTCATTCCGTTAAAAATAAAGGAGATTGTTGTAGCACATTGATATCGTTTTGAGAACCCGGTGGACCGGCAAAAGCATGCCAAAACCATATGTCTTGAGAAGCAACCGCTTCGAGCATAACAGTCGGGTATCGGTGATCTCCTCGCATAAATTGGCCTCGATACTCTGTCGGACAATATCACCAAACGAAATGGGTGCAATCAAGGCTACCGAATATACCTGGAAGGTGATGTTTTTCCTCATGAGCTTGGTATAAAAGTGCCATGTCGTGGCTTGTCGGTCTACGTAAGAACTCGGGACCGTATATTTTGCAAACCGTGTCGCAAAAAAATTCTAGGCACTCGCGGGAAGTTCTATCGGCCATATGCAAGTACTCGTCGTTCTCGTCTGGAGTGTCCAGTTGCGAGTTGTTTAATAGCCGATGTCACCTTTTGCAACGGCGTAAACCCCTTCCTACCTCGCGCATCGGGGGCCTCTTCAAACCACGGGTCGTTCACTACCACGTCGGCCACAATTTTTAGAAACAAACGTTTCGACATACGGAACCTATGTCGAAAGATATCTTCGTTGTACTTCGGGTCTTCGACAAAATAATCCGCCATGAGTGTCTCATGCCCCTCCTCACGTTGACGTTCAATATATCTCCTTCGGTTAGACGTGCCCATGTCTTGAAGTTCGGCTTCTTCGATGAGATTTTGAAAAACAAGAATGCTACTATCGGATGAATCGTCGCTACTCATGGGTGGGAACCATAACGGGAGTTCATCCGCCATTTTGTTTTGTAGCTGTTTGGGAAGGATTGGTGGTATTGTTTGGTTTGGTTGGGTATAAATTTGAAGATAGTTTGGTATGTTATTTGTAGTTTAATTTTTAAAAGAAAAAATATTTTTTTTAATTTAAACGGTAATATTACCGTTGAATCTCGCCCCCAATGTCAATATTCCCCTTCCCCGCGTCGGCTTCCCCTCCCCGCACCACACCCTTTACCGACTCGGCAAAGGGTTGGCGGCGGTGTTTGCTGCTCGGCAAAACCTTTTTCCGACCACTCTGCCGCTACCACTCCTAACACCCTTATGATCACGAGATTACAATCCAACAAAAACCAAAGAATTATAATATATGACTTTTTGCAAGCCCTTGATTTCTAGGCTTTATATTCCCAACTATTCTTGTACTTTTTTTTTCTTTTTGGAAATTATGCAGTGGGCTTGGGATCAAGAGTTGCTTTACACCTGTTTTAACCCAATAGCACATCTCTATCTTGGCAGATACAAAAAATGCTTCAACTTGCATTATGTAGTTATAAAATCAGATTGCATATTGTGTTTTTTTTTAAGTTAAGATTGGAGAATGTATATCATTAGTGATAGATCATATCGCATCATATTAAAGCTTACATTTAATGGGTAGCTTGGTCTTTTACAATAGAACATATTGCAATTTGCTTTTTCTAGCATCATCATTTTGTAAGAAAGATGTTAAATTTGAGGTTGCACGTTTTTTTTTTAACTATTGCAAGTGACATTATTATATATATATATATATATATATATATATATTGGTTACGAATGACGATTAATAGTAACTTTATTTTTATAATAATATATAACTTTTGATTACTTTTTCATTTAATATACGAATATTGGATTTTAATAATTCAAACTATTTGTCGTTGGCGGCCAACAGTCCCAACTTCAAAAATAATCAGTAGCAGTCCCAACTATTAACATTTTCGCCTCCAATGGACCCTAACTAACAGAACCCTAACGCCGTTAGTCTCCGGTCGCCGGAAAAACGTTTTTGGCCGGAAAACTCCTTTTTGGCCTGAAAACTAAACCTTTTCGTCTCAAACCTCTTTGTAACCTTATTACGGACCTTTAGGAACCTTTTTCTAGTAAAAGTCTCAATTGTTGAAGTCGCCGGAAAAACTCTTTTTTCGCCGGAAAGATTCTTTTAGGCCGGAAAACTCAACTTTTTGGCCGGAAAACTCAACATTTTCATCCCAAACCTCTTTGTAACCTTAGATCAGACCGAGGGCAATCCTTGATCAAGTGGTTTGCATCTCCACATCTGAAACAACGGCCTTCAGTAAGGCGACATGCTCCACCATAACGTTTCCCACAATGAGTACAAGAAGGATATCAGTACGATTCTGATTCGAGTTTTGTTGATTATGTGACTATGCTCCAACAGGGTCCTCGCTCTGTTGCGTCTGATTCTGTACAGGCCTACGATTCTGATAACGATGTCTTCCACTTCGCGACTTATTGTAGTAATACCTATCAGAACGGTCATCACGGTCTTGGAGTTGCTCATTGCCACCCTGATTATCAGAATTATCCTGGTCGTTCTCCCTAGAGCGTTTGCGATTACCATCTGATTTCTTCTCACGTTGCTTCTTCTCATTATTCAAATTCTTGACAGCATCGACTACCTCAGTAATGTCAGTGAAACGAAGATTCAGAATGAACTTCCTATCTCGATCGCATACATTTGAAATTCTCAGTCTGCTGCTGGGGTGTACCTGCTGTCGGGCCCAGAAAATTAACCAAACGACTAAAACGAGCTTTGAAATCCATAATAGGCTCGTCATCCCCTTGCCTGGTAGAAGCATACGCTCTCAGATACTCACTCCTATTAGCGTCAGTGAAGTACTGCTGATAAAACAAAATGCAAAATTCAGCCCAAGGAAGTGTTGCTGCATATTGATCTCCTCCACGAGCTTCTTTCAAGGTCTTCCACCACCTATGAGCATCGTTCTCTAGTTTATAACTAGCAAGCCTAACTTCGAATGCATCACCCACGCCCATCACTTCGAACAACTTCTCGATTTGAGCAATCCAGTTTTCCGCCTCAACTGGTGTAGCAGCGGTACTAAACGATTTTGGCTTTTCCTTTCTGAAGCGCTCAAGCCAATCAAGGATAGTAACAGGAGCATTATTGTTACCATTGTTGTTTCCATCGGGTTGTTGTACATTATTGTTATTCTGCTGCAACTATTGTAGAAGGTTGGGAACTAAACCCGCAATAACTGTATTAACAACATTAGCAATGAGAGTCTCAATAGGGACGTCGTTGTTGTTCACATTTCTTCGAGGAGGCATCTGAAAAGAAGATACGTGTGAAAAGAGGAAAGTTTCATAGTATGCGGAAGATGACACGGATGGAATCCTAACCCGACGTCTACCCATTAACTCACGTGTTTAATTATTATTGTTTAAGTTTTCTACAAGAAAGAGCCTGGGCTCTGATACCATAACTGTAACACCCCAACCCTGAACGGGCTGACATGTCATTATTACAGATATCAAAAACCAAAGAGTTTCCATAAACGATAGAAAACAAGAAACAAAAGTCTCGAATCCACCAGAAAACCTAAGTCTTATATTATTCAATTACTGAAATAAAAAGAAAACGAAAAACTTTAATAACTTGAACTTCATATTCCTCTCACTCATCCCTGTTTCCCCCGATTACCTGTAAACACATAAGACAAACACAAGAAAGAAAATACGGCTGAGCCAAAAAGTTGCCCAGTAACGGAGAAATCAACAGTAAAGGTAAGGCAAACATGCGGACAGAAACATGAACGGTACTGACGTTAAACAAGTCAAGATTTTGGCATTGAACAGATACTAATATAACTTGAATCCCAAAACCTATACTAAACAAATGACAGATGCTGAACATAATCAGATGCATATAATCATATCACACATATCATAACAGAGACAAGACATAGGTGACAACATGTAACAGTAAAAAAGTCACGTAATATAGAAGCACATCATAACAGATACAAGATATACGTGACAACATATAACAATAAAATAAGTCACGTAATATAGAAGCACCCACGAGCCTAAACAGAGGCATACATGGCTATAGTCCATGCGCCAAGATGGTGCGTGTAGGCGTACACACATTATTCCATCTCAACAGGAGTCAGGAGTCAGAGCTAAGATTGATCTATCCGTCTCTAGGGGCCAAATGCTACACAAGCACAAGCTAGAGACGCCGTGAACTTTAGTTACGCACCGTCACGATGAGTGCCATGCCGTTGACGCCCCAACGACAAGTCTAACATATAATTGCTCGGGTGACAAAGTACAAAGTCGTATCAGAAATAAATGTATTTTGACATAAGTTTAGAGGGAACATGCAATAACGAGCACAAGGTATAAGGTCTATTGCATGCTACAATATATTATAGTCATATAACAATACGAAACAGAAACTACTGACGAAAACATCCGTACTACAAAGTAACGGATTTGAACAAAAAAATACTATGATGTCAAGAAAAGGAATCCGTACCAACGAGTAACGGAAAATAAAAGTATACTATGATGAAAAGAAAACAGAATCCGTACCTTAGTTTAGGGAGCAAGCAAAACCAAATCCACTAATCGAGTCGTCCTCAAAATTTATGCAAACCTAAACCCCGCATTTTTTCTAGATCATTTTAATATTACTATATGATAATAGGAAAAGGTAATGAACAGTGTCGGAGTTGGGGATGGCATCTTGGTAATTTGCATATTAAAACCAGGTGGAGGGTGAGTGTCAAAGCAAGCCTACACGTCATTTGAGGGCGGTGGTAGGTTGTTAAAATATGGAACAGAGATACAGGGGAAAGAGAGAAACGTGAGAGAACGATGAAAGAGATGAGAGAGAGTGATGGTTACCGACCACTTTTCTCCGGCCGACCGTCTTAGTACTCCGACGAGTAGACGTCATTCCGCTTTCCGGTTACCTCCATGCGGAAACGACCGGCAGGGGAAGGTAGAGGCGCATTAGAGGCGATTGAGAGGGGTTCGCTGGTGATCGATCACGGCTGGTGATACGGTGACGATTTAAGAGGCGAATCCGTTGGATAGGGTTCCGACGAAGCTCAGAGGAAAGAGAACGAGAAGAGAGAGAAGAGGCGTCGCAGTGATGTTTCTGTTCTTAGAGAGAGAACCCTAGAGGTAGAGGCATTGTCTTCCTGACTTCCTGCTTCCGGCAAACCCAGTCGTGCGGCGGGGTTACTGCTTATCTCTCCAGGTTTCATTTGATTTTGGTCTTTTATCATCTTCCTTGTAATTAGTTACTACCACATGTTTGTTATTAATATTCCCATCTGCTTCAGTGAGTTTCATTCGCAGATTAACTATGCACTGACGTTAGTCGAAGAGATTAATTTGAGGTTTATAAGCATATGCAAACAGGTAAATGCAGATCTCTTTTGAGAATTTTGTATAAATTTCATAATTTTTATGAAGAGATGTTGGTTTTAAGTGCAGGTTGTTGCCTATTGTTGGTAGTGTTATTGCTGGGTCTTCATGGTGTTGAGGTTAGCCTATTGGTGAGCTTGATGATGATGTAAGTTCACTCATGTTATAGCAATAGAATACTTGATATTGACGGGTGATGAGATCGGGTGATTGCTTAGCTCGATGATGATGAAGCATTGCTCATCTGAGGAAAAAATATTTCCTGGATGTTGGGTTGTTACCTGGCTGAATGATGAGAAATTGTTGTCGTTGGTTAATATTATAAGATGTAAATTCAAGATCCAAAACCATCAAAGCTAGACACCGTGTTTAGAGGCTGTGACGATGCAAACAATTTTTTGTGTTTGTTGTTTGGACGTGGCAAGTATTATTACTTGCGGTAACAATGAATAACCAATTCTGAGCCTAAACTATTTACGGTCATGTTTAGTTTCTGTTCATTTTTGGTATTTGATATTATATTATATCTATTAGTTTACCAAGTGAAATGAATAATGATTTATGGCATTTTGGGTATTTTGCGTTTGCTTTGCGGCATTTTGGGTTTTTAGTACCTGGTAACTAACGTCGTTACTAAATTCTGTTATATTTAACGTTTTCCTGATTTTGTGCCACGTGTTGAGTGGGTTTTTTCCCTGTGCTGAGGTTTTTTTAACCCTTTTCACCACATCTCTTCAATTGCTTGCTTGGGGGAATTTGGGATTTTTACATTTTTTTTTATATCTACTTAGTGTACCTACGGGCAGTTTTGTAATATGGCTATTGTGTGAGGGTACATGTGTTATGACACGTTCTGAGATGGAAACAATTGTCGTTTGGCATCCAAAGCCATCAAAGCTAGCCACGGTGTTTAGAGGCTGTGATGATGCAAAACATTTTGCGTGTCCATTGTTTAGGCGTGGCAAATATATTACTTGCAGCCACAATGGATAACCAATTATGAGCCTAAACGATTTACAGTAGTGAGAAAGTGTTTTTTCACTCAATGTAGACTCTTATAATATGATGTTAAGGAAATTATGTATTAAACAAGTGGATAAGCATTATTGTTGTTGCATTGCTGATGGATATCCTTATTCCTATCTTTACATAATCGGCATATAAGGAGCTTCTGGATGAGGTAAAGGTAATGTAATGTAGAACCAACTGATATATTTTGAGCTTATAAACAATTTTTTATTCAAAGACGTTTATTACAACTTAGGATGCACCAGTAAACTATATCTCATTCATGAGCCAATTAGCTATTCCTGTTTTGACTAATGTTGTTTGGATGTGTTTATGTTATCAAGGTTATATTAGACTGAATACCCACAGCTCTTTAAACCGGGTTCGGCTATATATTTATCTCGAAAATGTGATGTTAATGTTTTCCACATTTATGTATACTTTCAGGGGAGGGGAGAGTCCGAATGTTGGTATAGTGTCCTCGGTAGTGAAGCCGGTGCTTTCGGAAGCTAGGTCCTTACTGCATATCATGGCATTTCCTGTTGGATAGCTATAATGCTATGGCGAACAGTTTTAGGTTTTGGTGTTGCTTATTAGAACATCATGTTAAATTTTAAAGTTAAATTTGTATTTTAGTGTGTTTTCAAAAAAATTAATTCGCAAGATATTTACCGTGTTCGTTCTGTACTTTCGACTCATCAGTTAACATATGTATCATAGATTTTTTCGAGTTTGGGAGTGCCTATACTTCCACGAAACGCATGGTTTCCACTTACCATTACGAAACGAATTGATACCAATTGGTGATCGCCCTTGGCGCAACGCGCCAGTTTGATAAGACTAGTTTATTTAATTTTGAAAGTTCTTTCTCATATTGTCCCCGGCGATCGCAAACGTACTGGTAATAATTTGTAAAATGTACTAATACATGAAATAAAAGAATTATTATTATATTTGTTTTTATTTTACTAACTAAAGAATTACTTAGTCAAAGTAAGTATGTATGTACACCTACCATACACACTCAAGCACTTTACACCATGTGGCTACTATATCACACACATACAAACCACCATATATTCACTCCATGCACATAAACACACACCAATCAACAAAACTCACACACATCACTTTTGCTCACACACAGTACACACATTTATACTTTCAAACACACGCATCCCACATACCACTCACAAACATCACGTACATACAATTACACTCACACAACACATGACGACACTCACACACGACGCCCACATTATGCATACACACATAACCAGCATTCAACACACACTAATACACACAAGATAACACACACACATATAAACACAAGTCTTACTCTCTTTCAATAACGTGTCGCCGGGAATCCGAGAGCTAGCCCAACCCCATACCACGCAAAATTACTAGAACATAAAAACGGAATATACAACTCACCTACCACTTCTGATCGGACAGAAACCGAACCAAACGAAGGAATAGCCGGTTTACACGTAGTCACGGCGGCGACGATTATGACAGGAAGTGGCGGTCGGTCAATCGAACGTGGGGGTGTGGTGGCTGCCAATATCGCCGGAGTTTAATTAGTACAACATCAAAAACAAGGCGAAGAAGATGATTACTTAATACCTGATCGAGATCGGAGAATTATAACGACCGGACCAGTGGCGCCGAACGGAGATAACTGGAGACACACAATAAGCGCTTCGGACGGTCACGCGGAACGGAAGTAAGGTGTGTGGCAGTGGTGGTGCGGCGGTATATCTAGAACAGAGGGTTAGTAAATCGGAAGTGAATGAGAGTTTGTGGCTTAAGAAGGATTCGATAGCGTTTAAAAGAGTAGTAGTCGGTTTGTTTGTTTAAGAAGATGACCATGTAAATTTTGAAATTTGTAGATAACGAGTTAACGCTAACCCGCGCGTTGCGGCGGGATGTTGATTATTATTACTCATTTGTACAAATAAACAGTTAAATATATGGACAATTGTTGCTTCCTAAAAAACTATAAATTGAATTTAGCAACCAAACACATAGGCATTTTCAGAGTGTGGTTTCAATAGCTTATTTCGGTGTGAAGACCACATATGTTGGTCGAATGAAACTGGCAAGGACTCTCTTACTAAAGCAATTTGTTTTTTTTTTAATTCCTGTGTGGTTCTTAAATTAGTGGTATATGTTATAACATATAGTCATGTACATGAAATACATTATCATATTTTACAACTACATATTGAAGATAGTACAAATCATACTCACAATCTTTTTAAAGCAATTACAATGTATTGATTCATATTTCTAAGTTCAGGTCAATAAAAAAAATATATAATAAAAATGTTAAATTCGTTTACAACCCATTAGATGATAGTCGTTCGGTTTGATCGAATAGTGTACTTGCAAAAGATACGCCAAATAGTTAACGTGAACTTTTTGCAACAAAACATATTTTTCAAAAATACATATTTGGGGATTAACATGTTCTTGGAACATATTGGGATTAACAATAAGCCTTAAAAATTGGTAACCAAATATGGGATAATTCGACGTCACCGAAATTGTTTACCCCTGATCTGTATTGTTAATACCGTAAATCGTAACGCATTAAATTTAGTGGCCAAACTTGTTTTGCAAAGATTCTGATCAAAATTTAGATTTTTTCGTCAAACATGAATCCCTTTCAATTCAATTGTCAAGAAAATCAAGCATACAATTCGGAACTTGGTACCAAAAAAAAAAAAAAAAAAAAAAACAATTAAACAAATAAGATCAAGATTTCGAAACCGAGATCATGGTTTCGCGCAAAGCCTGATGTTCGGTATGAAGCAAATACGATGAAGACTTGGAAAATAATTTGAGTCTAGATAATCATATTTGGCGATGACCGAATACTACTCTCGATGAAAAAGCCATTCAAATCATTTTTCCATCAAAGCGTGATCCATATATCTTTTACTTTAATACGAAACCTAATGAAGTTTTATGTTAATGCATCAGTCTTTTATTTCTAATTATTTTACTTTAACACTGACCGTTCAAATCATTGTTCCGTTTGTCTTTCAAATCATTGGTTTCCCATTAACTATTGAGCGTCAACCAATCAAACATTCCACCGACATGAAAAGTTTGAAGGTTTGTGACTCTTTGAAAGGGTGTGATGGATTCAAAATTTGTTACTTTTTTTTTTGTAAGGGTGTGATTTATTTATAAGTAATTTGAAGGGTTATGACTTTTTAAAGGGGTGTGATATAATCACAACTTTTTGTATGTATTTAAAAGGAGTTTGAAGGGTTGTGACTCTTTGAAAGGGTGTAATGGATTCAAAAGTTGTGACTTTTTTTTTTTGTAAGGGTGTGATTTATTTATAAGTAACTAGTGGGTAACCTAATTGCATGAGGTTTGAAGTTACAAAATTACCCTGAAGTACTGTAGCAAACACCTGTTGTAAATTGATATATATAATAATTTGAAGGGTTGTGACTTTTTAAAGGGGTGTGATCTAATCATAACCTTTTGTATAATGAAAGGGTGTGAGTAAAATAAACTAAAGGGTGTGACTTTTAAACAAATGAGACATAACCCAAGTTACTAATTGTATAAGGGTATAATATAATTCTTTCAATAGAATCCTGAGGACGAAATGTGGATGTACGGAAAATTGTATTTGAAATCAACCTCCATATATTGTTTGTTTATTCCTTAGTAAGTTGTGTGTGTGTGTGTTTTTTTTTTAACTTTTCGAATATTATAGTTGCAATAATGTTAGCTAAATTATATTTCGTATAATGTAATTTATGTTCTGCTTGCATTCCTTAAAAATCGTCTTTCAATTTCATTTTTTTTAAATACTCTTATAAAGGCTAACATACAGTATGCATCACA
Source organism: Helianthus tuberosus (assembly GCA_030545235.1). Classification (NCBI taxonomy): domain Eukaryota; kingdom Viridiplantae; phylum Streptophyta; class Magnoliopsida; order Asterales; family Asteraceae; genus Helianthus; species Helianthus tuberosus. Next base: position 3,427,748 of record JARYGA010046105.1, read on the forward strand.
ATTTACATGTCAACATGTCTTTATTTGGTACACCTTGTTCGCTTTATGGGTTTCGACTTAGACGTGTTTAATCGTTGAGCCCGCGCACAACCCATCTATTTATATAACTTTTCGAATATTACAATTCTACCCCTCTAAAAAAATTCATCCTCGAAATTGCTAAGCACGGATACGAATGACGATAAATAGTAACTTTATTTTTATAATAATATATAGCTTTTGATTACTTTTTCATTTAATATACGAATATTGGATTTTAATAATTCAACTATTTGTCGTTGGCCACCAACAATTCCAACTTCAAAAAATAATCACTAGCAATCCCAACTATTAACATTTTCGCCTCCAATGGACCCTAACTAACAGAACCCTAACGCCGTTAGTCTCCGGTCGCCGGAAAAACGTTTTTGGCCGGAAAACTCATTTTTGGCCAGAAAATTAAACATTTTCGTCCCAAACCTCTTTGTAACCTTATTACGGACCTTTAAGAACCTTTTTCTAGTAAAAGCCTCAATTGTTGAAGTCGCCGGAAAACTTCTTTTAGGCCGGAAACTCAACTTTTTGGCCAGAAAACTCAACATTTTCATCCCAAACATCTTTGTAACCTTAGATCATACTTTTAGAAACCTTTTTCAGGCAAAAATCGGTGTTAGGGTTCTGTTAGTCAGGGTCCATTGGTGGCCAATATGTCAATAGTTGGGACTGCCAATGATTATTTTTTAAGTTGGAATTGTTGGCGGCAAGTGACGAATAGTTGGGATCATTAAAATCCAATATTCCTTTAATATATTATAATAGTTTATTATTATATTTACTTTTAATAAAATAATTTTAATTTTTTTCCTTTTTAAAACCATATATTTCCTTTACCATTTTTCTAATAATTCATTTTTTTTATTTTAGAGCATATATTAATTTATCAAATAATTTGATACTTATTTAACAATTTATGTTTATAATTTTTTTCTAAAAACTTAAGTAGTTGTGCTTGAAGTTTCCCTTGACATTCCATTATATATATAATGGTTACGAAGGACGATGATGAATAGTAGCTTTATTTTTATTATAATATATAACTTTTGATTATTTTTGCATTTAATATATTATAATAATTTATTATTATATTTACCTTTAATAAAAAAAATTAATTTTTTTCCTTTTTAAAACCATATAAAACGGTACAATGATAAACTAAACAATTCTAATGGTTTGGCTTTCTAAACAACATGCTTTATTTTTAAATCACGCTTGTTTTAAGTTATCATTTGCTTTGTTTCGCCGCAACGCGCGACGTAAAAAAAAACTAGTTTTTTTTAACGGCTAATTTCTTTAATCATTTGTCGTCTGTGAGACTTGAACCCAAAACCTCCCTTTTCCCAACCTTTATGTTTTAAAGACTTTGTCTTTGCCAATGGACACCACCCCATTGCCAATATACTAAAGTCACCATCGCAATGGACAGGTAACTAAATAGTTCAATATTATGCCTTTATTCGTTTGGGTAAAGGCACGAGCCGCAGCCAAGCGCAAGGCCGTTTACTAGTTAATTTTAAAAGAACTATTTACTAAATTAAAATCAAATATAAAGTTAAGACTAGCTAAAAGTTTTCATTAATACTAAAAAATATTAAAAAAACACAGTAAAAAAAATCTTTTCATTATCTTAGAGTTACCGGTTCTGTTATTTTTTGATTTTTTGAACCAACCACGTGCCGGAGTTGCTTATGATACCAAAAATAATTTATTTTGAACACAACTTAGTTTTGTTAAAATTGATATGAGAATTTTGACCAAAAAAAGCAAAAAAACAAAACTTTGTATTTAGTTTTTCTAAAGCTAACGAGCACAAGTTACTAGAGAAATATCAAAATAAATGTAAAACGAAATATAATAAAGGAAAAAAAGAAAAATTCTAACTGTTTCGCTTTAACTGGTCCGGCATTCCTGCTAGGCGCCGATCTCCACATCAGCCACCGGCAAGCTATGGGGAAGCTATAACACATGACCTTACAAACGAGCAAAGTATCCTCCTTGTGAACGAGGAAGAAGAATATGTTGAAGAATGTTAGTGGAAAAAAAAGGGTGCGACGATAGCGTAGAAGTGTTCTCTCGTGATCATTAATCGCCTTTTCCAGCTCTTGATAGAGTAGAGTTTTCTGACAAGTGAGTTTCCCATAATTGGTAATACTAACTGTCGGAAAGAAGGAAACAAAATAGTATAGGGGCTAGTGTGTAATATGGTGGTCTATATAAACACCATCTTTGTGTAACCCTATTTGAAACACAATACAATTTTTCAATACAATTCAAACCTAAATCAGAGATTATTCTCTATGCCAAACAACATGGTATCAGAGCAGAGTTTCTGATTCTACAACTTTCTTCAACCCAACTTCAAACCTGAAATCAAAATCAGCCAATCCAATCGAAATCAAACTCCGAAACAATGTCAACAGCCGTCTTCGACACCGGAAACAACATCAACAGCAGCCAATCCAACCTTTGCTGGTAAACCCTAGTCTAGTGTACCGATCGAAAAAGACAAAACCCGTGCAATCCTCTCTACGGCTTTCCGGCCGGCGAACGACCACCTTGAACCACCACTGCTTTGTTTTTTTTAGAAATTTTGTTGTTGAATTAGGGTTTTGTAACCGCCGCTGGTGACTGGAGGAATTAGAGATCTATGAAGTTGTAGACTTTTATCTCTTTGGAAACCCCTGTTGATTGCTTTGAAAAAAAACCCACAAAAATCAAGCTTCTAATCGTGTTTGTTTTGTCAGTATAGATCTTGGAGATAAGGTGGCCCCATTTGGAATTTTACAAACCTTAAGCACCACTATTTCTTTTCCTTATAAATACGTGACACCTACTTTTTGATAAATACGCCCGGTTTGATAATGTTGTTGTCCATTGGTAGCGGATTTGTTAGTTGCGGACGACTTTAAATCTTGAACGCGAGTTCAAGTTGCCCAGCGTATTTGATAAATACGCCGGTAAGCTAACGCCATTCTTTGGCGTCGTTATTTTGGCGGATTTAAGTTGCCCAGTTGTGTTACCGGCGTAATTAATAAATCTTGAACGCTAGTTCAAGTGTCCAACATATTTATTAAATACGCTGGTCTGCTGTCTTATCTGTACCGACAGCTTATTTAAAAAATGGAAATCAATCATGAAAAAAATAGTTCTTGGATATTAGATTCTGGTGCCACCGACACCATGACGTTTGAACCATTAGACATATGTTCAATGACCCAACCTCAAAAAACTCAAATCCATACAGCAAACAACGGAACGATGCAAGTGAAAGGAGGAGGGGTAATTGAAATTTCACCAACTATGAAATTATCAAATTGCCTCTATGTTCCGTCATTATCACACAAATTGCTCTCAATTAGTCATATTACCAAATAATTGAATTGCATGGTACTAATGCACCCTACTTTCTGCATCCTACATGATATCAGGACGGGTGTGATTATTGGACGTGGTACTGAGCGCCACGGATTGTACTACGTGGATGAAGTGGCTCAACAGGGTACTGTGATGTTAGCTCATGGAACTGAAAACCGAGAAGCCTGGCTATGGCATAGACGTTTGGGACACCCATCCCATGGTTATTCGCACCTTTTGTTTTCAAAACTCTTCCCTTCAAATGGAAAATAGAGTGTGAAACCTGTCTTCGTGCTAAAAGCCATCGACAACCATTTAAACCTAGCAATGCGAAAGTTGCTTCACCTTTTTCACTAATCCATTCTGATGTGTGGGGTCCTGCTCCTGTGATGGGTGGCAGGGTCTTCGGTACTTTATACTATTCGTGGATGATTGCACTCGCATGACATGGGTATATTTTTTAAAAAACAAAGCCGAAGTTTACGAAAAAATTATCACGTTTTATGCTATGATTCAAACTCAATTCCGAACTCAAATCCAAATCCTTCGATCTGACAATGGGGGGGGGGGGGGGAATTTGTCAATACATCCATGAAACAATTCTTTAAAACCAAGGATTAATTCATCAAACCTCTTGTTCTCATACCCCCAACAAAACGGTGTTTCTGAACGGAAAACCGTATTATTCTTGAAATGACTTGAGCCCTTTTAATCGAATCTCAGGTTTCTAAATCTTTCTGGCCGGAGGCAGTTGCAACCTCCGTGTATCTCTTGAGTCGGCTTCCCACAAAAGCTCTTAAATTTAAGACTCCCTTAGATTGTATGTCTAAGTCTGCTAGTATTCCTCATCCTCTTACATTTAAACCTCGAATCTTCGGGTGTACCGCATTTGTCCACATACCCAAAATCAACCGAAACAAGCTCGGCCCATGTGCTGAGAAATGTGTATTTGTCGGCTATGTGTAACACCTCGTAAAATCACGACCAATATAATAAAGACACGTGTCATGGATTCTAAACATCTTATAAACCCAGATCATGATTAAAAATGATATATGAAGAAATTAAAAGTGTCAAACATGTTAATTATTACCTCTGAGTGACCTTTTGATGGGTTGGTAAAATTCCATAGCTTAATGGTTTTAATTTCGGTTAATTACACGAAGTTACTTTCTAGAATACACTACTTTGATATGGTTTGTGTTTTGCAGGCATTGACGGGTTTAAGGTGCATTTTGGAGATTTACTGAAGCTTTGGGTGGATACTAGAGAGAACATAATTGAAGAAAATGCAAAAAGAGGCAAAACTGAGCTGAACTATGCGCCAGAAACAATTCAAACTTCATTTTGGCTTATCTTGAGCTAGAAAATGAGTTTCGGGGCTTATAATATATGCATTTGGGGTAGCTCGACGAGACGAATCAAAATATAAGGTTTTGATAGGCCAGAAATCGACGACTTATCTGCTGCACACCAGCTGATTAGTAAAAACGGGATTTTTTTAGAGAAAAATCAATTTTGGAAAAGGGGAGTTACACTTCATTATTCCTTCAAATCCCTTTTTTTTTAAAGAAAAGACTATCTAACACATCTCTTTCATCTCTAACCACACCTAACATCATCATCATTCAAACCCTAACTTCCACCATTCCTCAAGACTCAAGGTCATGGCTCCGTGCTCGTGTTCATTGCCCGGTGATCGCGTCCATCCAACCATGAGCGGCTAGTCTCTTCGGTTTCACCCCGGTGTAGATGTTGTAAGATTTCTAGGGTTTATACATTTGTATTTTAATTTGGTTTTGTGACAAATTGTTTAGTATTTGAAACTTATGATAATTGTCGTGCATTTGAATTGAATTTGTGAATTGTCGAACGATGATAAAGTTATGACTTTGCGAAATGAATTTGTGCACTCATGCCTTATCGTAGGTTAGGATTTACATGTCCGAGGCAACGAAGTGCATTACGGTCCGTTGTCTATGACGTTGATAGCAATTGGCACCTAAGTTTCGTGATAGTAATCCGTTAATCACTATATGCAATTGAATCAAGTTAAAACATGTAGGAACCCTAGGTCTTGCAATTATCGAACCGGGTGTGATCCGTATTCTAATTTCTTGTTTCAACTTTTTAGTTTAGTTTACAATTTTAGTTAATATTCAATTGATTTCGATAACATCAACTTGTCGGTTCATTCCGATTTATTTTAAAAACCAAACAAATAAATAAAAATAGCAATCTTCATAATCACTTTGTACATTATTTGTAAATAGTCTAACTAATCGAACGGGTCGTGCGATACTGACCACCTGCTCTTCGTGGATACGATACCCGACTTACCCTAGCTACCTAGGTTTAATTGGGTTTTTGACTGATCGGGACGACACGGTCACGTCAAAATGGCGCCGTTGCCGGGGAGCTAGTGCGCTTAGTATTTCATTGCATGTTCGATTTTAGTTTAGTTTTTCTTTCTTGTATTTTTGTGATTTTACTTTGGGTGGTCGAGCTTGTTTGTGCAGGTACATGTTTTGCAGGTACCATCTTTCAATATGAATTGGGTAGATGATGATCCGTGTGAGTGTTGCGGAAGCGGAGAGCACTATTTAGAGGATTGCTTTGTTTTCTACGAAAAAGTTCAAGCCAACAAGGAACGGGAAGACTACCTCAGCGGATTGTTTGAATATAGGAGGGCGGATTATGAAGATTTCAATGGTCCATCCTCACATTCTCCATACATTAGACCTCCACCACTGGAGCAAGAAAATGACGCTTATCAGTCATGTCCTTGTTGTGGAAAAGTTCACATACATGAAGATTGTCCAGTGTTTTGGAAAGATCCAGTGTTTTGGAAAGATCCAGTGTTTTGGAAAGATCCAGTGTTTTGGAAAGGAAAAATAAAGTCCGGTTACAAGCCACCACCACATTATCAAGACTATTACTATGAACCCAAATCACCATATTTCTCAAGTTACCGGGAGGAGGAGTACGATGATTATTATAATGAATACCCTCAACCGGTATACGAGAAACCCCAAGATTCGATGTATTCCAAGCTTGATGCTCTCATGAACATGGTGAAAGAATATCACAAGGATATCAAAGATATGAAGAAAGCGAATGAAGTGAGAGATAAAGCCCATGAAGCATTGGTGGTGCAAGTGGGTCAATCAGCGGAGGAATTAGCCCTACTTAAACGAGACCAAGAGGTTTGGGCCAATGGTACAATAGTAGATGGTGATGTGGTGGAAGAGGTTATCAATCTTCCCGAGCAAGAAAATGAATGTTTGAACCGAGCGGAAGACATCACACCGCGAGATGAGTCGGATCCGAAAGATGCCCCCGTTCATATCCATCCTTCTCCCATACTTATCACTCCAACCAACAAAGTTGGGGATGCGGGTTCGGGTATAAGGATTCGAAGGGTGGCGTTGCAAGACATAGGCCAGTTTAGTAAGAAGCGACTCCAAAGTTGTACAATATGCATGCCGAGCAAAATAAAAAGAGAATGGATCCGGTATGCCAAACACCGAGCGTATGTAGGAAACTCGGTAGGAAAATGTGCACTTCGACCACCATGAGAGGCAAATCAGGTATAATTGTTGTAGAGTTTGTACTATTATTCGTTTTATTTTTATTTTTATTTTTTTTCTTAGTTAAATGAACTTTGTGGGTGTGTTCCCTATATAACCCTCACGAGACCTCTCGTCCTCCCAAGCTATTGAGGGGTTTAAAAGGGCTTGTTGCATAAGCTAAATGCAACCGTGATTCCTACGAAAGTGAGTTAGGTTTGTTGTTGTTGTAAATTATTTTCCACATAAATCAAAGTGAAATAACGCATGACTTGGTAATATTTTCATAAAAGTGGTAGAACTAGGTAACTAACAAATTTTGATGGTTGTGAGAAGCATGCTTCTACACAAGGGTTAGAATTTGTAGGTACAACATGTTCGCGGGACAACCGTTTTTATGAAGAGAAGAAGAAGATATGAGCATCAAGCGACAAAAATCAAGTGCATGCGTTTCCTTTTTACTTTGATTATTAGTTTAGTAATAAGTGGATTGTATTTTGTATTTTATTTTTCCGGGGTGAAATTTTGGGGAAGTTAGTCGTGTCACATCCCTTGTGTGCTTTAAAAACTCTAGTTCTTACACATTGAGGACAATGTTTACCTCAAGTGTGGGGATGGGGGAGTAGTAAAAGTTTTCAATTTTGACCCGTTCATTTAAACACTACACATTGAGGACAATGTTTACCTCAAGTGTGGGGATGGGGAAAATTTCAAAAATTTTTCAAAAATATCTTGTTTCAAAAGCGATCTTAAAAGCACAAGTAACTAAGTCAACGAGGGATGTCACAACCCATTTGGTCTTTTGTCATGGTCAAGTTCAAATTAATAGCATGACGGGTATTTAGCGGGTGGTTATTTGGGAATAATCCGCCTAAGAAACTAGCATTTCATGCATGTCACATACCATACCCTTTATATATGTGAGGTTTTGAGCCACTTTTACATCATAAAATTACATATTTATGTTTCTTTGTTTGAGTGGACCATTAGTCATGTATTGTAGAACTTGCAACTTTTGATACGTTTGAGACCATAGACCGAATACAAGCACCAGAATGATTAAGGCATTAGGTGAACCTTTTCCTTTAAAACCAATTATTTATCCTTACCCAAACAAATCCCCTAGTCACCCACTTTGAGCCTAAACCTTTCGTTTGACAACCCGTTTAGCCCATAACCGTTAAACCTTTTCTTTTAAACCTGTGTGATGAAAATTCGATTGTAGGATTATTTGTTTGTATAGTTGTGTTTGAAAAAAAAAATAAGAAAATGTTGCAAAAAAAAAAAAAGAGAATAGAAAATAGAAAATTGTCACGGCCCCCGACCCGGTTTGACCCGTTTCAGGAGCCGCGGGACAGAAATTCCCGTGGTATTTATTTAACAGCGGAAGTTTCTTCAGGATCTTTTAAAAACTGTAATATTTCCCGATTATTTTATTTCACAATTCGGGATAAAACCCGATAATCTACAATACTGAGATTTCACGAAGAAATCTTTTATTTTCAAAACATATTTCTTTATTTATACTGAGCCACTTTCTTAAGCTGATAGTGCTTCACGGCACTTTTCATGGATCACAACAGATCACCTGAAACATGTTTGAAAAAGTTTTTGTCAGCGGGAAATACTGAGTGAATCATTCATTTTACTAAAATGACACGTTTATAATATACAGTATTAAGAGCGATTATAATGTCTCTATCTTTTAAATTAACTGATCCAGTTGTCACTTGACCGGACTTGTGACTGTGGACATATCACTTGTTGGGTCCGTTCACCCACAAGTGATAAATAATTAGTAGCTATGTGCACATCCCCCCACATACTGGCAGTAATTTCAGATTACATAGACTTAATCCCTGTAATTATAATCTTTGAAAATAAACATGCTTTTGGAAAGTAATTTGATAAAAAGAGAATGACTCACATTGCAGATTTAACAGAGCTTATTCTACTGATTAGCCTTGATAACCTAGTTTAAATAATCAAGCACACAAACTAGGTTAGTAACTTAATACAGCATTTACAACAACTCACGAGATTACAACCTTCACAACGAATGACAAAGTGCGATACTTAAACATCCATCGATTTAACGACGAATGACAAAGCAATAACCCTAATGTGGGCAGCACTTAAACATCCATTGGATAGTTTAATCGATCGGACATTGAATCGTAGCAGCGATCGAGTTATTACCCTGATTGCGGCAGCACTTCGTGAGCAGTGTGTGTTTATTGTAGTATTTCTATAATAACTCGGAGTGTAATTTGAAACTGAACGCCGCATCAACGTCCAGAATCCAGTCCCACAACAACCTATTTATAGTTGAAAAATCACCCCCCCTCGCGCCACGCGAGGGGTTCTCTTGTTTCTGTCGCGTGGCGCGACAGGACCTAATCTACTATAGGCTTGCTTCGTGTCCCAGTAGCTTTGCTGAGTTGGTTTTGTGTGATTTTAAATTTTTGACAGCAAACTGTTTAGATTTTACCGAGTAGGGTTTACCCCCCCTGAGTTTTAGGGGCCCTGATCCTGATTCCGATTGTTCTGAAAATTTTAGGGTTTGTTCAGAATCACTTGGGTTTCTCAATTAGGGTTTCCTATTGGATAATTAAAATACTAAATAGTACTTTTTGATGAGAGTTGTTACATTCTCCCCACCTTAAAAAAAATCTCGTCCTCGAGATTTACTGGAATAAGTGAGGATACTTTCGCTTCATTTCTGATTCCAGCTCCCAAGTGTATTCAGCTCCTCTCTTTGAATCCCATCTGACTTTGATTAAAACAAGTCGTTTGTGCTTGAGAAACTTGATCTTTCGATCCTCAATTTGAAGAGGTCTCTCAACGAATTTCAACTTTTCGTTTACCTCTATATCTCGAAGAGGTACTACCAGTGATTCATCTGATAAGCATTTCTTGAGATTGGATACATGAAATACATCATGTACTCCAGATAATTCTTCTGGTAATTGTAAACGATAAGCTACTGGTCCTATACGTTGGATCACTGAAAATGGTCCTACGTACCTTGGACTTAGCTTTCCTTTCTTCCCGAATCTAACTACTCCTTTCCAAGGAGAAACTTTCAATAGTACTTTATCTCCTACTTGGAATTCTAACGGCTTGCATCTATTGTCTGCATAACTTTTATGGCGATCTCGAGCCGTCTTCAGCCTTTCCTTGATTTGAGTAATCTTATCAGTCGTCTCTTGCACTATTTCAGGACCTGATAATTGACTTTCTCCTATTTCTGCCCAACAAACTGGAGTTCTGCACTTTCTTCCATACAATGCTTCAAATGGGGCAGTTTCACTACTTGAATGATAGCTGTTGTTATAGGAGAATTCAATTAATGGTAAATGATCATCCCAACTTCCACCAAAATCTATTACACATGCTCGGAGCATGTCTTCTAGAGTTTGGATTGTCCTTTCACTTTGTCCGTCTGTTTGGGGATGATATGCAGTGCTAAGATTTAATCGAGTTCCCATAGCTTGCTGGAAACTTTTCCAGAAATGAGAAGTAAAACGACTATCTCTATCCGAAACAATGGAGAGTGGAACTCCATGTAAGGATACAACTTCATCTACATACAATTTAGCCAGTCTTTCCATGCTAAAGGTTTCTTTCATTGGTAAAAAGTGAGCTGATTTGGTTAATCGATCCACAATTACCCAAATCGCATCATTACGTTTTCTGGTTTTGGGTAACTTAGTAACAAAATCCATTGTTATAAGTTCCCATTTCCATATTGGCATTTCTAATTGTTGTAGTAACCCTGAAGGTTTTCGATGTTCTGCTTTAACTTGTGAACAAGTAAGACATTTAGAAACATATCGTGCTATATCCTTTTTCATTCCTATCCACCAAAAGTTCTTTCTTAAATCTTGGTACATCTTATTGTTTCCTGGATGCATAGTATACCTAGATTTATGAGCTTCATCTAAAATCTTAGGCCTTAATTCTCCCTGCTTAGGTACCCAAATTCTACTTTTGTGGAATCTCCAAATTCCATCTGCTCCTTGTTCTAATTCCTTGATTCGTCCTTTCATTCCTTCAGCATCATCATTGATTGCTGTAGTTTGAACATTCTTCAATTGTTCCATTAAATCTATTTGTAGATTTAATCTGAGAGCACGAACCTGTCGTTGTTTCTCATAATACTTACGACTTAAGGCATCTGCAACTACATTTGCCTTTCCTTCATGATACTGAATATCACAGTCGTAGTCACTTAGGATTTCCATCCACCTCCTTTGCCTCATGTTTAACTCTTTTTGCCCAAATATATATCTTAAACTTTTGTGGTCTGTGTAGACAGTAAATTTACTTCCGTAAAGATAATGTCTCCAAATCTTAAGGGCAAAAATTACGGCTCCTAATTCTAAATCATGAGTCGTATAGTTTTCTTCGTGCTTTTTCAATTGCCTTGAAGCATATGCAATCACCTTTTTGCATTGCATAAGCACACATCCATATCCTAGTTTTGAAGCATCACAATATACTTCAAAATCTTCAGTTCTTTCTGGTAAGGCTAAGATTGGTGCATTTGTTAATTTCTGCTTCAATATTCTAAAGGCTTCTTCTTGCTTAGGTCCCCACTCAAACTTAATAGCTTTACAGGTTAACTTAGTTAGTGGTACGGCTATCTTGGAAAAATCCTTAATAAACCGTCTATAATACCCAGCTAAACCTATAAAACTTCTTATTTCCATTGCTGTTTGTGGAACCTTCCATATGGTAATTGCTTCTATCTTAGCAGGATCTACATGAATACCTTCGTGATTCACCATGTGTCCTAAGAATTGCACTTCTTGTAACCAAAATTCACACTTCGAGAATTTGGCATAAATTTTTTCTTTTCTTAACAAAGTTAAGAGTGCATGAAGGTGTTCACAGTGCTCTGTTTGACTTTTGGAATAAATGAGTATATCGTCTATGAAAACAATTACAAATTTATCCAAATATGGTTTACAGATCCTATTCATCATGTCCATAAATGCAGCAGGTGCATTTGTTAACCCAAAGGGCATGACTGTAAACTCATAATGACCATACCTAGTTCTGAAAGCAGTTTTAGGTATGTCTTCTTCTTGTACCTTCAATTGATGATATCCGGAGCGTAAATCTATCTTAGAAAAATATCTAGCCCCCTGAAGTTGATCAAAAAGATCATCAATCCTAGGTAATGGATATCGATTCTTAATTGTAACTTTATTTAATTCTCTATAATCGATACACATTCTCATTAATCCATCCTTTTCTTCACAAACAACACTGGCGCTCCCCAAGGGGATGAGCTAGGTTGTATGAATCCTTTACTTAGTAATTCATCTAATTGCTTTTTCAGTTCTAACATTTCTGTGGGTGCTAACCGATAAGGTGCTTTGGCTATCGGTGTAGTTCCTGGAATTAAATGAATCCTAAATTCTACTTCCCTGTCTGGAGGTAATCCTGGTAAATCTTCTGGGAATACATCAGGATATTCGGAGACTACTGGTATTTCCTTAAGATCTTTACCCTTAGTGTTAATGATTACCGAGATCATATACACTATTCCTTGTTTTCGTTCATAATTAGCAACTTTCATTACTGATATGAACTTCATAGGCTTACGTGGTTTGTCTCCTGTGATCCTAATAACTTCTCCGGTGGGTGATTGAATTTCTATGGAATTCTGATCACAAAGGATTCGAGCATGGTTGGCTACTAACCAATCCATTCCTAATACAACATCAAATTCAGCTAAATTCATCGGCAATAGTTTTGCAGAAAATTTATGTCCTAAAAGTTCTATGTTTCCTTCCTGCAAAACTTTATCTATTTTAACTGAATTTCCGTCTGCTGTTTCAACTGTAAAAATCTGCCTAATATTGGTTAAAGGTAAACTAAGAGCTTGGCAGAATGAAGTATTTATAAAACTTTGGTTTGCACCAGAGTCAAATAATACTTTGGCGTACACGTTGTGAACTGAGAACGTACCCGCTATCACATCTGGGATGAGTTCTGCTTCTTGAGTGGTCAGCTGAAATGCCCTGGCATTCTTCTTAGTAGTTCCGTCTGTCGCCTTGGTTTTGTTGTCTGCTGGTTTGATCACTTTAGGACCATGTGTTTTGAAATGTCCTGCCTCTCCACAATTGTAACAAATTATGGATTTCTTCCTGCAATTTTCTTCACGATGCCCTATAGTTTTGCAAAAATTGCAATATACTTTGCATTTTCCAAAATGTTTCTTTTTGCAATTTTGACAGAATGGCAAAGTTGAAGATTGCCCTGTTCCTCTTTTCTTGAAACTGTTATTATTACCCATACGGAATCCTTGGGTAATCTTCTGAGCTAATTCCTTCTTCCTGTCTTCATCTTTTGTGCGCACCAGTTCATCAGTTAGGGTATTAGCTAATTCCACAGCATCGTCAATAGTGCGAGGTCTCGCAGCTTTAACAATATTGCGGATTTCACTAATCAGCCCCCAAATGTAGCGAGAAATGAGTACCGGTTCTGGCGAAGCCAGTGTTGGTACCACTCTAGCATATTCAAAGAATGTCGAAGTATAACCGCGACAATCTACACCCATCATCCGATGATTTAAAAACTTATTTGTCATATGTTCCTTTTCATACTCGGGACAAAATTTCCTTTCTACTAAACCCTTAAATCCTTCCCAAGTCATAGCATAAGCTATTATTCTTCCTTTTGATTGTAACACAGTATTCCACCATTCAAGTGCTCCTTCCTTGAAGAGATTTGATGCATACATGACCTGATCATCTTTAGCACATTTACTTATTGCAATTACTGCTTCGGTTTTCTCTAACCAACGCAGTGATGCAGTTGCTCCTTCATTGCCTGCAAATTCAGTGGGTTTACAAGCAAGAAATTCTTTGAAAGTGCAACCAGGCGTTGCAGTTTTCATTTTCTTAGAAAATGGAGCTTGATGTGGTTATGCATTATGATTGACATTATCATTTCCTCCGTTTACACTATTACTGAAGTTATCTTCAGTAATACGTTTACTTGGAACAATTGGTTGTGGTTCGATTGGATTCTTTATAGCGGCAACGAATGCTGGAATAGCATTAGCTATCCCTTGAGCAACAATATTTTCGATATCTTTTCGAGTCATATATTGATCTCCTGGATGTTGCTCTGACTGATTAACTTCATTTACTGGTTCATTACCAATATTTGACATCTGATAATAAATTTTATGTAAATAATTAGTATAATTATAAATATAATAAAACAGTTTGCACATAATCACATTAACATGTATGATCAAAATTATCCATTTCACAAGTTCATTTTTATATATTATATTATGCCTCGTACACACGATTATCATACAACGTTTTATTGTTAAGTTATTTACATATACTGGTTATTATGTTTATTTATTAACACATATTCCTGCAACTCTGGTCAGCTAATTTCTTAAAAACGACGCTCCCTTTCGTCATATTTCCAAGTAACTCTTTCTCCCACATCCCTAATCCGATTTCCTGCATCAATCAACTTTTCACCCCAGAGGCGAAGTTCGGTCAAATTCTCCGGGCTCATGGTTGGGTATAGTGGAGGTTCTGGGTCAACTTGTTGGAAAAATGTATCAGGGTTGTTTAAAAGATTTTGGTATTGCCAATCGGTTGTCCACCATTCATCTAATTCTACAGGTAATGGTTGAGGTTGGACAATAGGATCTGGAATAGCAGGTTCCAGATTGATTGGGATTTGAGCTTCTAGTGGGTAACTGAAAAGATCTTCTTCAGTAAAGATAAGGTTTGGATTAGCTGCTTCAAGGTTTCCATTGGCAGGTCCGATGAGGTCACTCATTACTAATTCATGATCTAACACTTCCCAAGGAGTCATTTTCTGTTTCTGCCTAGAACTCTCTCCGACTTCTCTTTCTGTTTGCTTACAACTATTCTCAGTTTCCATCTCTATTTGATTAATATTTTCCTCAATTTCTACCCCTTTTCCTTTGTCTTTTGGTTCTTCAATTTTAGTAACCTTTCTTGTTGCTGGCTTTTTCCTTCGTACACGCCTCCAGCCCACAAATTTGTTTCTTTTCTTGGGTTTAGGTTTTGCTGGTGGTTTGGATTCAAATTCCATGGGTTCTTCTTTGTCAGCGAAGTAACCAGTGAATTCCTTGGAAACTTCTATCTTAACGGGATAGAGGTTAAGATTTTCTAAACCTTCAGATATCGCATTCATGCTGTTTAGCAGATATGCAAAATACATACCAAATGTTAAAACAACATTTTATAGATAACCCGTAAATATTATTGCATACACAAAACAACTGACAAGTAATTTATACTACGATTTACTGTAACTTATTTATTTACTAAGTAAGGTTTCTGGAAATAAAAATGCTAAAACTTTTGAGTACTTAGAGATTTGCATTTTCTGCTACTGTGGCTAACATATAAAGATTTGCCCATTTCTCATCTAATTTGTCCTCCCAAGGTGATTTATTGATTAAATCCTGGGTTTCTTGTTTCACTTTCTTCTCTCGGTTTTTCCTTATTTCCTCCTGACTTTTCCTAATAATCAAACTTCTTTTATTAGGAGAAAGTGGTTCCTCGTAATGTGCCTTACGGACAAATATTCCTTCTTCAGGAATTACATAAGGTTTTGTTTGAGATGAACTTCCCTTCTCGTGGGATGACCTATCTAGTTTAAGATAGATATTTGACGGCTTTTGTTTACCCATACTGTAATTAACAAATAATCAGTTAATAAACACATAATCACATAATTGGCAATCAGTAAAATTAAGTATTTCTAAATACTTAATAGGCTTAAATCAGTGGCTCTAATACCACCTTATTTCTGTCACGGCCCCCGACCCGGTTTGACCCGTTTCAGGAGCCGCGGGACAGAAATTCCCGTGGTATTTATTTAACAGTGGAAGTTTCTTCAGGATCTTTTAAAAACTGTAATATTTCCCGATTATTTTATTTCACAATTCGGGATAAAACCCGATAATTTACAATACTGAGATTTCACGAAGAAATCTTTTATTTTCAAAACATATTTCTTTATTTATACTGAGCCACTTTCTTAAGCTGATAGTGCTTCACGGCACTTTTCCTGGATCACAACAGATCACCTGAAACATGTTTGAAAAAGTTTTTGTCAGCGGGAAATACTGAGTGAATCATTCATTTTACTAAAATGACACGTTTATAATATACAGTATTAAGAGCAATTATAATGTCTCTATCTTTTAAATTAACTGATCCAGTTGTCACTTGACCGGACTTGTGACTGTGGACATATCACTTGTTGGGTCTGTTCACCCACAAGTGATAAATAATTAGTAGCTATGTGCACATCCCCCCACATACTGGCAGTAATTTCAGATTACATAGACTTAATCCCTGTAATTATAATCTTTGAAAATAAACATGCTTTTGGAAAGTAATTTGATAAAAAGAGAATGACTCACATTGCAGATTTAACAGAGCTTATTCTACTGATTAGCCTTGATAACCTAGTTTAAATAATCAAGCACACAAACTAGGTTAGTAACTTAATACAGCATTTACGACAACTCACGAGATTACAACCTTCACAACGAATGACAAAGTGCGATACTTAAACATCTATCGATTTAACGACGAATGACAAAGCAATAACCCTAATGTGGGCAGCACTTAAACATCCATTGGATAGTTTAATCGATCGGACATTGAATCATAGCAGCGATCGAGTTATTACCCTGATTGCGGCAGCACTTCGTGAGCAGTGTGTGTTTATTGTAGTATTTCTATAATAACTCGGAGTGTAATTTGAAACTGAACGTCGCATCAACGTCCAGAATCCAGTCCCACAACAACCTATTTATAGTTGAAAAATCACCCCCTTCGCGCCACGCGAGGGGTTCTCTTGTTTCTGTCGCGTGGCGCGACAGGACCTAATCTACTATAGGCTTGCTTCGTGTCCCAGTAGCTTTGCTGAGTTGGTTTCGTGTGATTTTAAATTTTTGACAGCAAACTGTTTAGATTTTACCGAGTAGGGTTTACCCCCCTGAGTTTTAAGGGCCCTGATCCTGATTCCGATTGTTCTGAAAATTTTAGGGTTTGTTCAGAATCACTTGGGTTTCTCAATTAGGGTTTCCTATTGGATAATTAAAATACTAAATAGTACTTTTTGATGAGAGTTGTTACAAAAATCGTTGAGAAAATGCAAAAATATGAATTATTAGTTTGTTGAATAAAAGGCGAAAATTGTTGCTTCGTAGTTGATGTTTATAGTTAGTTTTATTTAGCATAGTCGTTTGTAATAGAAATCGATTTTTTCATCACCTTCGCCACTTAAAAACATCCTATTCCATACCCTTAACCTAGCCCCGTTACAACCCTTCAAAGCCCTTTTGACTTGTGCTTAGTATTCATGTTCGGTGGTGGAGAATGATTGAGTTGCAAGCCTATGCGGGTACGTGTTCTAATCGGTTTTGAGTGATTACCTAGAAAGTGCTAATTCATTAACTAATTAGCCAAATTTTATAAACCGAGTGGAGAGAACACTGTGAGGGATGTGCATGACTTGTTAGTTTTACGGGCGGGTTAATCTTGGATAACTACTTTTTACATAATTAATCAATTATTGCTAAATATGTTGAAAATTGTAAAAAGTTTGAACCGGGTATGACAATAGACCTTAACCTTAGTCTCGAGAATGGGGAGTGTGTTTTTCGTTCGACCCACATGAAAGTGAAAAACAGATTTGCTTGAGAGCAAGCAAAAGACAAGTGTGGGGATGTGATGGGTTGGTAAAATTCCATAGCTTAATGGTTTTAATTTCGGTTAATTACACGAAGTTACTTTCTAGAATACACTACTTTGATATGGTTTATGTTTTGCAGGCATTGACGGGTTTAAGGTGCATTTTGGAGATTTACTGAAGCGTTGGGTGGATACTAGAGAGAACATAATTGAAGAAAATGCAAAAAGAGGCAAAACTGAGCTGAACTATGCGCCAGAAACAATTCAAACTTCATTTTGGCTTATCTTGAGCTAGAAAATGAGTTTCGGGGCTTATAATATATGCATTTGGGGTAGCTCGACGAGACGAATCAAAATATAAGGTTTTGAAAGGCCAGAAATCGACGAATTATCTGTTGCACACCAGCTGATTAGTAAAAACGGGATTTTTTTAGCGAAAAAACGATTTTGGAAAAGGGGAGTTACACTTTATTATTCCTTCAAATCCCTTTTTTTTTAAAAGAAAAGACTATCTAACACATCTCTTTCATCTCTAACCACACCTAACATCATCATCATTCAAACCCTAACTTCCACCATTCCTCAAGACTCAAGGTCATGGCTCTGTGCTCGTGTTCATTGCCCGGTGATCGCGTCCATCCAACCATGAGCGGCTAGTCTCTTCGATTTCACCCCAGTGTAGATGTTGTAAGATTTCTAGGGTTTATACATTTGTATTTTAATTTGGTTTTGTGACAAATTGTTTAGTATTTGAAACTTATGATAATTGTCGTGCATTTGAATTGAATTTGTGAATTGTCGAACGATGATAAAGTTATGACTTTGCGAAATGAATTTGTGCACTTATGCCTTATCGTAGGTTAGGATTTACATGTCCGAGGCAACGAAGTGCATTACGGTCCGTTGTCTATGACGTTGATAGCAATTGGCACCTAAGTTTCGTGATAGTAATCCGTTAATCACTATATGCAATTGAATCAAGTTAAAACATGTAGGAACCCTAGGTCTTGCAATTATCGAACCGGGTGTGATCCGTATTCTAATTTCTTGTTTCAACTTTTTAGTTTAGTTTACAATTTTAGTTAATATTCAATTGATTTCGATAACATCAACTTGTCGGTTCATTCCGATTTATTTTAAAAACCAAACAAATAAATAAAAATAGCAATCTTCATAATCACTTTGTACATTATTTATAAATAGTCTAACTAATCGAACGGGTCGTGCGATACTGACCACCTGCTCTTCGTGGATACGATACCCGACTTACCCTAGCTACCTAGGGTTAATTGGGTTTTTGACTGATCGGGACGACACGGTCACGTCACCTTTTAACATTTTTCAACTTTAGTAAAATATAATTACATTCCCATAAAAATCTAATTAAGATTTCATGGGTATCCGGTTAAATCATGTAATGAATAATTCAATATTCAAATCCAAGAACTGGGAATGCCATGTGCAAAATCGACCAATTTCATTCAATGACCTCTTTTTACAAGACTCCAAGGCAACCAATGCATGGCAATGCATTCTTAGCAATGCAGACCTGACCATATGGGCCTTTACTGTTGATAATGACCAGAGATTCAAGGTATTACAGGTTGCATGGTCAAATGCCAAAAGTTCTCAAAATTTTTGTCTTCTGACCAAGTTTTACGGACCGCAAAGAGACCACCTTACGGACCGTAAGGTGGCTGATCTGGGCGATAAAGATTAAAAAGCGGATACGGACCGTAAAGCCCTTAGCTTACGGTCCGTAAGACCTGTAACTGGGCAGAAAATAATGGACAGCTGCAGGTTCAGCCGGTTCCACCGCCTTAGAAGCATGGTTTTCGAATTCAGGGGCTGCACCAATGGTATTTCATGCATAGAGGACACCTGGGATGATCAGGAAACATGTATAGACCTTGTTGGATTGATCTTGTGAGTTCTAATGTCCTATATAAGAACTTGTTTGTTGCTAGTTCATTTGCATCTTTCAAAATTTATTCAAAACACACTCTCTGGAGCTCTCTGGACTTCAAGCAAGATTCCACAAGCTCCTAATTCGTGCTAAGGGCCTTTGTAAGTAATCTTAGCCTCTCTAGTTCATGTTTTATTAGTCTAATGACCAAAAGTCAAAGTCGTCGTAATTAAGCTTTAACTTAGTGATTAATCACTAATGGTCCAGTCATTTTTCGAATTGAAAATGGTTATGAGTTGGTAATTATGTGGGTAATAAGTCCTTAAAAGGGTACCCCCTGATTATCACTCTAACTTGGTCAATTGTCGGGTCAAACTTAATATTAAAAAGTCAACAGAAAGCTATTTTGCAAATAAACTCATAATTAACAATGTAGAAGCCATGAAACCTGTTTTAACACTTATATAACTTGGTAATTAATGTAAGAACATGTCTAAGCATGTTCAACCCGACAATTTTGAGTTTAGGCTCGGTTCGGAACCGAAAGTCGCAAAAGTAGACTTTTGCTTTGACTTTCAGTTCTGACCCGATTTAGCTTAGTTTAGATATGCCTTAGAGTTCCATTAGGACCAGGTTATAGGTTAGTATAACCCACTGAGGTTATACAACTTGGTTCCTAATTAATCCGATTCATTTGCATGATTCCGTTAATTGCTTAAATGTTGACCATTATGCCCTTTTGACCTTAAAACGAGATTTTTGAAAATGTGAGAGGACAGAAACCTTTGTTACTGATTTATAAACATGTCCTAAAAATTTGACATTAGTTTGAGGTCTAAATTAGGAGTTATGCTCAATATCGTAATTTGAAAGCTTTTTACTAATTAAACGGCATTATTAGCATAAAGCCTATCTAAACCCAAATTTTGACACCAAACTTTTTACCCACTGATGTAATATAATATTTTGGGATTTTTGAAGATTTTTATTTATTTTTAAACTGAACATAACATAGGGTTCTTGCTTTGATTCGGTAATTGTCGGTTATACCCTTTTTGCTAATAAAATGAGTTTTACATAACATACTGATACCAAATATTTTGCTACAGATATTATATGATAAATAAAATATTTTAAGCCTTCTGGGCTGATAAAAATCTCAGTTTTCCTTATATAACCCGAAAATCACCTAAAACCGACTTTTTACGCGTTTTAAACGCACAGTCTGGGTTAAAACTATTTTTGGCATATAAGACTTAATACCTACTGATGTTTTAAGTAAATTTTTATTCTTTGATAGTAAACAAAATTTTTGAACTCAGATTTCCAGTTTTGACCTTTAAACCTTATGTGAAATGACCAAAATGCCCCTACGGTGCATAGTTTGGTTATAAATGGTAAATTTCACATATATGCAATACCTTACTTATATGACTTGCAAAAATAAATATTTTTACTAATCATTTAAGACCAGAACCTCAGATTAATATTTAACCTCTTTTATAGTTCTTAAAATGACCAAAATACCCTTACGGGGCGTAAATTGATTTTAAATCCGTTTTGGGCATAATGGCAGGTATCCTACTCATATCACAACATATTTAAGTCATGTTAACTTAGGAACCCGTTCATAACCCATTTGGTTATCCGTTATGCATTTATCACGTTCTGTACGGTTTATGTAACTAAGTTTGCATAAATTAACCGAAACGGGTTAAACCTTATCATTTTCACTTCAAAATCCAGAATGTGTTTAGTTTACCCATATTATATAAGTCTTCATACTTGTAGGGTCTAAATAGATTTGACTGGACAAATTGACACATAATTACCAACTCATAGGTACTTTCAATTTGAGATTTGACTGGACAAATTGTGAATAATCACGAAGTCAAACCTTAATTACGACGGTTTGAATTTAAGCTAATTAACTAAGTAAAACTGAATTAAGGAAAGTTAAGGACACTTACTGAGGTCCTATGCACGACTAATGACTCCTAGGAAGTGAACTTGAGCTCCAAAAATCTCCAGAAGTTGAGTTGTGAGAGTTTTCAAGTGATGTGCTCAATGTTGCAACAAATGGGTTTCTTATATATGAGTTTTAATGCAACAAGATCACTCCAAATAAGTCTATGCATGATTCCAGATCATTACAAGTGCCCCTAGTGCATGAAAAACCATTAGGGTAGCCCCTGGTATGTAAAACAAGTGATTTGAGTCGGTTAACAGACCTGAACTGGCAGCTGTGCATGTTTTATGCGCTGCAGACTGCTAGGCGGCCCACGTAAGGACCCTTAAGGTCTTACGCGGCCGGTATGAAGGCCGGGAACAAGTTGAACAAGTTTCATTTATTACATTTTGGCCCCTGATCATTTTCAAACGTGGTTTTAACTTTATTTCTTGCATTTTCAACCTTCTAACTTGACTTTTAAGGGCTCCAAGACATAACCAAACATTGTTAAGTCCTTTGTTAACTTTATGCTCACCCGGAAAGTCATAAATTTCAACGTTGACGCTTTTAACCCCTCATATACGAATGTTATCATAACTTTCTCATACTTTATCGAAACCTTGTGAAATTTTTATCACTTATTCTAGTGAGCATAATTTATCGTTACAAAGCTTCGGGTTTGCTAAAAGGGCACTCAGAGGTATACTTTAAACATGTTGACACATTTAACCCCTGTAGTTTGTAATCTCTCACTTTCTTCCACAATTAGCTTCGTATGATCCATAATTCATTCGTTTAAGGGTATAAACATCGTGTAGGGTTATTGAAAGGCATATTTATCCACTGTTGACATTTTGAATCCTTTTATTCACCTATTTTCTTAGTTTGTCAACTTTAGTCCCTCTAAAGCAATTCTTTACCCGTTTAAAGCTTATGACACTTGTCGATATATTATTGGACATAAATTTACGAGGTGTTACATCCTCACCCCCTTAAAAGAAATCCCGACCTCAAGATTTACTGAAACAAATTAGGGTACTTTTCTTTCATTGTGGATTCTACCTCCCACGTATACTCGGGACCTCTGTTGGCATCCCATTTGACCTTTACAATTGGCACTTGCTTCCTTCGAAGCTTCTTAACCTGTCGATCCTCGATCGACAAAGGTTTTTCAACAAACTTTAAGCTCTCATCTACATGCACATCCTTATGCGACATGACTAGTGATTCATCAGCTAGACATTTCTTCAGATTACAGATGTGGAATACGTTATGAATACCACTGAGCTCTTCAGGCAAGTTCAACTTATAAGCCACTGATCCGACACATTCGATGATCTCGAATGGTCCTATATACCTTGGGTTTAACTTACCTTTCATACCAAATCGCATCACTCCCTTCCAGGGTGACACTTTAAGCAGAACCTTATCACCTACCTCGAACTTTAGAGGTTTACGCCTTTTGTCTGCGTAGCTCTTCTGCCTATCTCTGGCAGCTTTGAGATGATCTCTTATCTGTATAATCTTGTCGGTCGTCTCCAGGACTATATCAGGTCCTGTCAGTTGGACATCTCCAACTTCTGACCAACAAACGGGCGTTCTGCACTTCCTTCCATATAGGGCTTCAAATGGTGCAGCTTGAATACTGGAATGATAACTATTGCTGTATGAAAATTCGATCAGTGGAAGATGATTATCCCAACTTCCACCTAGATCAATAATACAAGCCCTTAACATATCTTCCAGTGTTTGAATTATTCGCTCGCTTTGACCATCCGTTTAAGGATGGTATGTCGTGCTGAAATTTAATCGAGTGCCTAGGGATTGTTGAAAGCTTTTCCAGAAATGCGACGTATACCTCGTGTCCCTATCAGAGATGATAGACACTGGCACTCCATGGAGAGATACAATCTCATCCACGTATAGCTGAGCTAACTTATCTGAGCTGCGTGTTTCCTTAATAGGTAGGAAGTGGGCTGACTTAGTCAATCTATCCACTATTACCCAAATAGTATCATTCCCCTTTTTCGTCTTTGGCAATTTGGTGATAACATCCATTGTCACCATTTCCTACTTCCAGGTGGGAAGTTCAGGCTGTTGTAGCAAACCTGACGGCTTTTGGTGTTCAGCTTTAACTTGCACGCACGTCAAACATTTGGCTACATAAGTGGCTATAGACTTCTTCAAGCCTATCCACCAATAGTTTCCCTTCAGATCCTGGTACATCTTATCGGCTCCAGGATGAACGGAATACTTGGAACTATGGGCTTCCTGAAGGATTACTTCCCTAAGCCCTCCATAGACTGGAACCCATATCCGTCCATTTAACCTCAGGATTCTGTCCTTGCCATGAGATAACTGCTCAGCAGTTACTCCCAACTGTTCATCAGGATAATTAGCTTCTAGTACGGCTTCTCTTTGAGCGGTTAACAACCTTTCATTCAAACTATTCTTTAATTCAATGCTCTTGGCATTGATTTTTAGGGGCTTAACCCTTTCCTTCCTACTCAAGTCATCGGCAACCACATTTTCCTTGCCTGGATGGTATCGTATCTCACAGTCATAATCATTTAAATTTTCCATCCATCGTCGCTGCCTCATGTTCAAGTCCTTCTGATTGAACAAATGTTGAAGGCTCTTGTGATCAGAATAGATCACACACTTGGTTCCATACAAATAATGCCTCCACTATTTTAGTGCAGATACAACGGCACCCAACTCCAAGTCATGGGTGGTGTAGTTCTTCTCATGCACCTTTAACTGTCGAGAAACATAGACAATAACCTTGCCTTTCAGCATAAGCACACATCCCATACCAGTGTGTGATGCATCACAATAAACCACAAATTCTTCAATTCCATCAGGCAACGTCAATAAAGGAGCATTGCTCAACTTCTACTTAAGAATGTCAAAAGACTCTTGCTGCTTAGGACCCCAATCAAACTTGATATTCTTGCGGGTTAGTGAGGTTAGGGGTGCAGCAATCCTTGAGAATTTTTCAATAAATCGCCTATAGTATCCTGCCTAACCCAAAAAGCTACGTATTTCTGTGGGCGTCTTTGGCTCTTGCCAATTCATGACAGCTTCAACTTTAGCGGGATCCACTTGGATACCACGCTCACTAACTACATGTCCAAGAAACAGGACTTCGCGAACCAAAATTCACACTTTGAGAACTTAGCGTAGAGTTTCTCACGATGTAGAAGTTTAAGAATACAACGAAGATGTTTCTCATGGTCTGCTTGGTTCTTTGAGTAAATAAGAATGTCGTCAATGAAGACGATGACAGATTTATCCAAGTAGGGCTTGCATACGCGGTTCATGAGGTCCATGAATGCCGCTGGTGCATTAGTGAGCCCAAAAGGCATCACCAAGAACTCGTAGTGACCGTAACGAGTTCTAAATTCAGTCTTGTGCACATCTTCATCTCTAACCTTCAGTTGATGGTAACCTGACCTCAAGTCAATCTTGGAGAAGTAACTTGCTCCTTGGAGCTGATCGAACAGATCGTCGATCCTGGGCAATGGATATCTGTTCTTGATAGTGACCTTGTTAAGCTCACGATAATCTATGCATAGACGCATCGATCCATCCTTCTTCTTTACAAACAGTATTGGTGCTCCCCATGGAGACAAACTAGGACGAATGAAACCTTTTCCCAATAAATCATCCAGTTGAGTCCTCAACTCTTTCATTTCAGTTGGTGCTAACCTGTAGGGTGCCCTTGCAACAGATACTACTCCTGGAATAATGTCAATCCTGAATTCTACCTGCCTATCTGGTGGCAAACCAGGTAGTTCTTCAGGGAATATTTCAGGATATTCAGAAATGACGGGGATATCTTCAATCTTAGGCTTCGGCTCATCAATGGTCACTTGTGCCATGTAGATGACACAACCCTTCTTCATACACCTTGATGCCTTAAGAATAGACACTTACTTAGGCAACCCATACTGAGTATCTCCTTGTATGGTAAGTGGCTCACCATACGGAGTCTTGATCACTACTTGCTTCTAGTCACACACAATCTGAGCTTGGTTATGGGATAACCAATCCATGCCTATTACTATGTCAAAACCGGCTAATTTAAAAGGAAGTAAGGACAATGGAAAAGAGTGGTTCCTAATGGATATGAAACATCCATCTAACACGGTTGATGCGGTTTCTATGGTGCCATCGGCTAATTCAACCTCATATTTTATGCTTAGGGTTCTAACAGGTAGATTTAACAACTTACAAAACTTATCATCAACAATTGACTTATCTGCTCCAGAATCAAATAACACGCTTGCATAAACATCATTAACAAGGAAGGTACCTGTTAACACATTGTCATTTTGGATTGCCTCCTGCGCGTTCATCTGGAAGACCCTAGCATTGGTCTTTTTCCCATCCTCAACCTTCTTAGCAAACTTTGGGTAGTTGGACTTGATATGCCCTTTTTCATTGCAGTTATAACACATCGCATCCTTTATTTTCTTACAGTCCAATGTCTTGTGCTCAGAAGATTTACAAAACCCACAAGCTCTCGGCTGTGACTGGGATTTTGATTCATATCTGCACCTCCCAAAATGGTGTTTCTTATAGATTTTACACTTGGGCTTATCACCCGACTGTTGACCATCCTTTTTAGTTCCAGAACTCTTTTTGTGGTCATTGTTTCCCTTATGCTTCTTGTCTGATCGTCATGAGTTGTCATCCTCACGCTTTCTCTTCTCAGCATCGGTGTTTCTGAGCGATCTTTGTCTGACCGCGTCCAAAGTAAGAGACAATGATATATCAGCTGTAGACCTAAAAGTAGCTGGTCTGGAGGCCTTCACACTGGCCTTGATTTCTAGGGCCAAACCTCCAATGAAACGAGCTATCCTCTTGGGTTCCGGAGTCACCAGATACGGAACCAGTCTTGACATAGTGTTGAAGCTCGTAAGGTAGGCTTGACAATCTAGGTTTTTCGTAACCAACGACAAGAAATCAGCTTCAATCTTTTCAACCTCATGCTGAGGGCAGTAATTCTCCTTAATCAACGTCACAAACTGCTCCCAAGACAGATTGTACAATGGGATTTTCCCTGTAGCTTGGATCAAAGACCTCCACCAAGCTAGTGTTTCACCTTTGAATGACTGAGATACAAACTTTACAATATCCTTATCAGCACAACCACTGATATCAACCACGGTATCCATCTCATCCAACCATGTCATGCAGTCAATAGCTCCTTTTTCCCCAGTGAAATCCCTGGGTTTGCATGAAACGAAATACTTATAGGAGCAACCCTTATCACGAGGTTCCTGGTTTAGCACAATTCTTTTAGATGGAACACTCCTCTGGTTTGATGAGTGATGGGAATTACTATTGTGAGCAGTATGAGTTCTTGAGGGTGGCTTTGTATGTGGTACAGACTGAGTCCTTGCCTGGGTACCACTGGATTCATTTAACTGCCTGTCCAGAGCTCGTGTAACGGCATTATCTATCAATGCCTGTAATTCTGCTCCTGCTACATTGATGACTCTTGAGGTATCATGATTATCTCTGGGGTGACTGTTGACCTCGTCTGACCCAGGCATGTAGCTTAATTGCTACATAAAATAATGATTTTTCAATTTATTCAGAGGTCTATAACAGTTTTATCATTCTAGATGATTTATTAATCATGGTATTAAGAAACCATTTGATTAATTTGTTAAGCATGCATATATTCAGGATTTTTCATTATAATAATCGCTAGTCATAATTAGAATATATTAATGGCAAAAAGGCCAAGTCACATGGACAGTTTTAAATTTTTAATCTTGATCTTATAGGATCAAGGTATTGAGGTTTTAATCGTAGTTTATTACCTCTTCTTAACAGGGGGTCGAAGACCACAACTGTCTTTTGTCTTATATGACAATGAATATAGCCCACAGGCATTACATCCCTATTGGATGTTTAATATGATAAAAGGAATTGGAAGAATCCAATGTAAGGATGACTTATGCGATTTTATCGAATCACATTTTGCCAGGAGTGTTAACATGTTTTCAGATGTTAACAAGGATTTGAATCTTTTGAATAGGTTTTACCATCTTGGCCATATCTAGAATGACATGTGGCTAGGTTTTACCTTTAAGATTCTTTTTAACTTTTAATGCAGAACAACCCTAAATTGAGATGTTAATAGGGATCTGAATCTAATTTGGGGAACTACCATCTTGGCCCTGTCTTAAAATGGCACATGGGCTAGGTTTTGTCCTTTTTATATTTTTATTATTTTATTATAATGGTAGGTCTTATAAAAGGAATGTTATTTTTTTCATTTATTTTACATATTATATTTATGCATGATGACAAAAATGAAATTTAAAAATTTAACCATTCCACTACAAAATTCAGAAAATACAAGTTTGCCCTAAACGGGACTTCTAACTGAAATGCCCATGCAGGGGCTAAACAAACCTGACATACCCACGCAAGGGTTAAACAGAAAGACATGCCCACGCAGGGGCTGAATACAGAAAGACATGCCCATGCAGGGGCTGAATACAGAAACAAATGTCCACGCAGGGACTTGATTACAACATAAATAAATAAACAAGGATCTTCAAAAATCCCTTCCCTTGGTCTTCCCCTTGATTAGGCTTGCCAAACCTTTGACGAATTCGCGGTTGTTCTGGCGCTCTGCTTGAACTTCCCGCTCTACCTGGCTCAACCTTTCGAGAACTTCCTGTTGTCGCTCTGGTGGTATCAAATGCGGCTGCGGCGGCTGCAGATGTGTAGGTCGAGGTGGTGGCGGCTGTTGGTACCCATAAGCTGAGTACCCAACTCCCCAGGGAGCTCCATAAGGCCCCTCAGGGTGGAGGGCATTGTAATTCCATGCTGCCTGGTATGGGTCAACCTTAGCATAATTGTAGTTGGTGTGGGCCGGCTGCTCAAAGGGATTATACGCCGCTGAGCCAGTGTATGTAGGAATTGGGTTACCAAAACCCAACGGTGGTGGTGCAACAGGCGCAGAGTCTACTTCCGACACGGGGTTTGAAGGCCCACCCATCAGCGGGTCTTCAGGGAGTGGCGGGTAGTGGCTGCCACTTGAAGGTTGAGGGGTGCTGATACACACTCCTCCTCGCACGGGCATCCATGCATTCGATATTCTTCGCCTCGGTGGCTCCGGAGGCTGTTGCTGAACTGGTGGTGGTGGCGGAGTGACCGTGACAAAACGAGAATCCTCGGAGGGATCCTGTTGCTGCTGCTGCTGCTGGTGAGGCGAGGATTGGTACGAAGGGGTAAACACCCAATCATACTGGGCGAATATCGCCTCGTAACTGTCTGGACCACGGTACGGTGATCCATGGAATGATGACCCATCAAAGATCTCGATGGGGTGGTTAGGGGTCCCGGTTGGAGGCTCGGCGGGATCCGTGTCTTCGTCCATGTCCATCGCATGGTCGCCCGAGAAGTGGTCTTCAGGTCCCAATGGGTTAAAACCCACTGGTTCTTCAATGTAGTTTTCCTGGTTGAACCGGCTTTGGAAGACAGGTGTCGGGTCATCGAATGAATGGTGAGGGCTGGATCTCTGGAGAGGGATGAAAGAAGGTTGCGGGTTGTGGGGCTCATTTTCAGATTGAGGCCCGAAGGAATGGTGATAAGATGGTGACGAACTTAGCGAGACGGATCGCCTCGCTGGCTCTATATACGTCCTCCAATGCTCCTGAGGACTCGTACTCATTGAGATTGGTGGGGTTCGTCTGTGTGATGGCCCGACCTCATGGTCGTGGCCTGTGATTGGTGCCTTTCATCTTCCCCTCATGAACCTTGGTGGCATGATTGAACCTGTCAACATAAACAAAAATAACAACAAGGAAAATATATAAAGGACAAAAATAAAACAAATCAGGATTTGTCCTAAGTTCTTTGTCTAGACTCAGAAATTGAGGAATGTGCAACTGTGTAACTAAGATTAAACACAAAAGGCTAGTGTTTAATTCACTCAATGTTGGCTCTGATACCAACCTGTCACACCCCGATATTTCCACGTATTACCGGTGGGCCCGGTGGGGAGTATCGTGACATAGTTGATATCATCATAGTCAAACAACACAATTTTAAATGCACAGCGGAAGCAAAAGATGAATCACATTACAAACCGAATATAAAGTAATATCAAAGTATTACAAACGGACTATAAAGGATCCACAGGCAGATAAAAAAAAAAGGAAACATGGTTCATCAGATTTAAAATGCATCCAAGCTTGCAAGACTCTTATTGATGCTAAGGAGAGGCCAACCTATTTCGATTAGTACTTGCACTTAGCCTTTTTGGGAAAATACGTCGGTTTACACTGGTAAATACAATTAACCGACTCATTTTGAAAAGGTTTAGAAAAAATGATTTGAATGTTGACGAGGTATGGTACTGGACCCGACCCGAACGGTCGGACTTTTATGTTATTTATCACTTTTATATTAATTATATATTATTATTATTGTGTACTAACCCGCGAAGCCCAGCGCATTGTAGTTTATACTACACTAGGCTGTGGGCTAGTAGAGACAACCCCTAACTGGGCCTGGCCCATTGAGGTTAGGGTTTTCCATATCTCCTATATAAGGAGGTCTCCACCTCCTCATTAGGGCATGAGACAGGGGGAAAACACTTTTGTAGCTGGAAACAGGGGATTCTTCCCCTACCGGCCGTCTCTACATTGCCCACATTTCTCTCTTCTTGTTTACAGGTCTAGGACGAGTCGGAGAAGACGAGGTGTGACCATATCTGTATCCATCATCGTAGAAGTACCGACCCGCTCGGGCCATGTTTCTTCATTGGCGCCATCCGTGGGACGGCAACAATCACATCTCATTTATCTCCATTCGATCTCAATGTCTGCATTCATCATACAGGTTTTCACAAAGTTTAAGCCTTCAAATCTTCTCAATTAATTAATACGAAAAAAAATTATTAATAAACATCTTTCTAGATATGTTTCGTTGGGGTTCAAATCTCCAGATCTCTTTTATTGGCTAAGCACATATACATGCTCTAGGTCTAGAGGTCTCCATACCTAACATCTTTGTTTCCTGAGAGATCCAATAGGAAGAGTTGCTTCACAACTATAATTCCTACCCTTTTATTTCAATAAAACACTTAACAGTATATTTTGATGGCTGATGTCATGCCACAAAACGAATTAAGTTCTGAAAAGGTGTATGCAAGATTTTCGATGCACTTGATACCTTTTTATTATTATAACATGAGAAAACAGGGGATAACTCCCACCCATCTTCTCTTTTTTAATCATATTATATACGAGCTTCCTTTCAAACACGCATGCGGGCGGGTAAACGAAGATACACTATTTCTTTCAATATTATCAGGTAGCCTTTTAAACCTGTCGGCGGACGACTTACACGCGCATGCCTGTGTGAGCTATCTTGTTCCGCCACCAACAGCGGACCACCCACTCCTTCCGCCATATGCGGCCTGATCGCCTTCGTTCCGCTCATGTGTGCCACCCACCTTCGCAGTGATGGCAGGCATAAGCACTTGCAGTTGACAACCCTATCGCATTCTTCACGGGCAGGTGTTCCCTTTTTCACCGCCAAACACAACGCATCCCGGCCACCTCCGGAGGGTCGCTTATATTCCCCGCCACCTTAGGTGGCCTACCATCATGCTCCACTCATCTCCAGGGTGATAGTCTAGGCCATGCCATCCCTAGTGGATAACCAGGTAATCCCGCCCTCCATCGGCGGACGACCGTCTCGCTCCTGCCACCTCACGCGGGTTATCATCACGTCCCACTTATATGCCCCGCCACCTTAGGTGGCCTACCATCACGCTCCACTCATCTCCAGGGTGATAGTCTCGGTCATGCCATCCCTGGCGGATAACCAGGTAATCCCGCCCTCCATCGGTGGACGACCGTCTCACTCCTGCCACCTCATGCGGGTTATCATCACGTCCCGCTATTGTTAAAGCAAGTAAAAAACATGCACGTGTAAGGTACCAACGACTCTTTCAGACAAGTTCGGATTGTCCTCCAATACTCCACTAAGGCGGATCACCGTATCAGCGGGCCACTGTCACGCGTGAGCTTAAACTCGCGTTGCCAACTGCCAGGGGAACAATACACATTCACCTTGCTCACAACGTCAATAAGCGGGCACCAATCTGGGTCACGCCGACCACGGCGGACGTGCCCAACCATCCACTCATCTGGGTTGAGACAATTTTCTTCCCGACGCTTACGGGAAACAATCGTCTAGGTCACGCCATCACCAACAGATAACCGTATCTCCTTGCCTTCTCCGGCGGACCACTCTCATGCTCCTGCCACCTATGGCAGGGTACAGTCACGTTATTTAGAACTTCATTGTCTTCACTCCACCTGCGTACGGCACAAGCCTGCCAGTCCGTCCTCTTGCGCGTCACCAGCGTGCATAGGTCAATCCCTCGAATTTTGGCCAGGCGGCGTAATAAAGCTTGAATTTTGGACACAACAAAGCAAAGTGTGTTTAACCCCAATATACAGTGCACATCCGGGCCAGTTACGGTTTAGACTGAACCTATATATGGTGAGAGTAATCAGTTCACCAAAAGCAACCACGTGCACACAAACGAGTCTTTGGTGACAGCGTCACTAAGTCGGGAACTTGCATGGTATGGCACTGACAACCCTCATGTCACTGGACGCCGTCTCCAAACCCGCCATTCTTCTGGAGCATCCCAGTTCAGACACCCGGTAACATATTGAAACGGCGGGACTTACATGGGTAATGTTGTACAACTTCCTTGGTCACATCATCTCCAACGCACAATCTTATCATGCCATCGGCCTTCACGCCTCCCACATCAACACATTGACATGCACGTCGCTCGTTTTTTAGCTGCCCACATTCGTGACGCCACCGTCACACAACCAACATATGCGCCACTTCTGACGTCCCGTCAGATGACATCCGCCATGTTGTCGTTGTGCCTCGTTCGCATGCCATTGACTAACGTATATATCGCCTTTGTCGCGGCTCGCTTGGTGTTTGGACTTGTCCGGCCAGGGCCACGCGTTCTTTACCTGACTGCTCCATTGTCAGAAGCGTCATGGACCTACATGAATGACTTCATTATATCGACCATTCGCTACAGGAAAATGCTCTCAAACTATTTGGTACCTAAATGTGCAAGGGATGTGCATCTCCTAAAAGTCAACACAATTACTTTCTGAAGGAAAAAATTGAAACCTCAATACATACCAGGCAACTTGTTTGCCTGATAAGCTAGATACCCGATAGATGACATAAAGGCAAACATTCGGGTCCCGCTATTTCGGTCCACGCTTAAAACAACCCTTGCGCAAAAAGATATGGTTCGCATAAGACTGCGACTTGAACAAAAGGACAAAGTGGGCACCATTTTTATTGGACGCCACCGCCAAATCCGGGTATCCCGGTTGGGACCTTTTATTCACACGCCTAATGACCTCCATCCAAGGACGTAGTTACGCAGGATTGCTTACAAACAAGGGTCAAAGTGCTCAAACCAAAAGGCGAGAACAAAAACGTATACATTGAACCAGAGGACTTCACTGTATCACTGACGCGATATCTCATTGTCGAATGATCTATCTTACATTTACTCTCTTATCAAAGGATCTACTAAGCCGCCCTATCAGTGGGCCAGGATAGCAGCCTTGTTATATGGCATGCTCCTCAGATGACCTCTGAGCAAGCAGTCTTGACCTCACGAACTACCATTACTGGACGTGGTCATCAGAATCGGCCGTTTCAGTCCTAGCATGGCATACCCCAGTTGAAAGGCATAAATTTTGACGAGGTGCCGCATCATTTAGCCTTGCGCTACATATTCGTGTAACTAGATGCTACATCTTGTAACCTCCATGGGCTGGCTCTCTATACAACTATGCACCATATTGTCATTCGGCAACGCGACACATTAGTACTTGGTCGTGTGCCACATATTTATTGGCAACGTGTTAGGTACTCCACATCCTATTGGGCCACCATCACATTTTCTGCTGACTATGAACCGTGCTGATAGGATATGTGTACTCCCCATATCACTTGATCTACAACTATAGCGTTTGGTACGCCATACACTATTTTGCGGTTGAAACAGATACACGGCAAAGAAAAACTAACATATTTAATAAATTCGACTAAGTATTCCACACGCTATGCGACAGGAGAAACACTTATTCGGATATATGTTGTCCACGCTGATAGGCCCTATATTGGTCACTCAAACCAGTATTCTAAACGCCAATGCGCGGGTGGAAAGGTGTGTGATAACTCCAACAAATTTTCATCCACGCTGAGACGCATAAAACACTTAATCATTTTGGGCAAGTGTCTCACACGCTATGCGACAGGAGACACACTTATTCGCAATTGCGCGATGGGGAATATGTTCGGTCACTGACATCCTCAAGATGGATAGTCTTCCTGATAATGTTCTCGCCGTCTCCAACATGACACATCGAGCACATGATTCTCCTGCTAACATTATCTAGCAACATTAAAATAAGGGACGGGAACGGTGTAACACTACAAACGCTACAAAACGTAGTCACCAAAACCAAAGGTACAACTTTGGTAAGGATAGACCTAAGTCAGAATTCATTATGCAAAGCTACATATTTCGGAACGCAATTCCAGGTACAATCCTATTTTATTGCTATATTTAGTTGCGCGATACATTTTTACTTGTTCAAACGCGCCTGGCATCTCATTGCACGCCCTTGGTCCACTTGACTATATATATATATATATATATATATATATATATATATATAGGGGAAGGTTAAAATGAGAACCACCTCGAGTTGTAAGAACCGCGGGAACTACACCGTGGGGGGCGCGGTGGACCAAATTTTTTTTTTCATAAACGTAGATGCATGTATAAAAATACCATTTGTAAAAAAAAATTCAAAAAAAAAATGTCGTGTGTGTAGTTTTGAGCGCCACAAGTTTGTGTTTACGGGACCCGTAAATCTAGCCGGAAAATTTACGGGACCCTTAAACACAAACTTGTGTTGCTCAAAACTACACCCACGACATTTTTTTTTGAAATTTTTTTACTGATGTTGTTTTTATACATGCATCTACGTTTCTGAAAAAAAAAAATTGGTCCACCAAGGCCCGGATCAAAAAGTTCTCGCGGTTCTTACAACTCGAGGTGGTTCTCATTTTAACTTAATCCTATATATATATATATATATAATGGTCCGTATATAACTTGATATGGCGACACTACCTCAAAATTACAAAATCCTAAACACATGAATGGAAGATTTCATTGCCCACACATGCATGGGGCCACGCTCGATTGGCCATCTAACATGTTGCATGCGCCTATATAATTACTTTCAATACTTATATCCTAACATACTTAGCATCATCAAACTAGGTAATCTGCTCGGAACAACACGACTAGGGGCGGACATGGTCATAATATTTGCACATGCTAAAATATACATTGAATAATCCTTATTCAAGCACGCGGGCTTAGCTAGGTAATTTCTCACCACGCCACCTCAATTGTTGAACTATCATATCTGATATACAATCTTGAACTCGGCGCAACCATTATGTCAGACATCTACACGCAAGACTCACGGGTGACAGGTTCTTAATCTTACCCTTAATATAATGCTCTCACATACCTTGATAGCTCGACGGGATACTCCATAAGTTATATGTTGTTTTTTCAAAATGACTTGTCAATTCTTTCATATATTAAAAGAATACATGTCAGAATTGCCCACTAAAAAAAAAGTGTCGATAAAGGTCTCACCTTTATTTTACGCACACTTATATACAATACGTTTAAATCGGTTAATAAGCATGTCAGAGTCTTCTTCGCATGTTATACTGCATATTTACTTGCCAATTTCTTTTTATTACCTATCAAGTTCTGACGAGGTATGACCCGAATCGGATAATCCGACCCGTTCCTTACCTATTATTTTATTATAAATAAATAATTATAAGCAATTGTTCTAGAACATTTCATCCTGCATGGATAGGTCACGCAACCAAATCTCCAACTTTTTGGGAAGATCATGCAAATCCCTAACTTATCGGAGTCCATCCTAAGTTAGGGGAAACCCTAATAGCAAACTATAAATAGAGGTAAACGTATAAGGTATGAATCATCTTATTCTCATACAACTCTCTTCTTCATCTTTACTTTCGTACTCCCAAAACCGAGACTTATTCTCACGCCGGAGGGTGGTTACAGGAATAACCCCATTCCTGTAACGAGTCCTAACGGTGTTTCTGTTTTGCAGCTAACTGTTCGGGTCACTGATAGTTGAAGTCTTAGTCGGATACTACCGTCAAGGTCAGTGTTTCTTCATTGGCGCCATCCGTGGGACCTTTTCGGTAACAGTTAGATCGAACCCCATGGCAAGTGATCGGAACGTAGCAGTTACCCCAAACCAAACAATGACGGATAACAACCTGGTGTCGGGAGCAGGCCTTGTCACCACCGCTCCGGCCTCACCGGTGATCACCAGGTCTCTTGACCTGGAGTTTGAGGCGGAAGGACCACCACCAGGTTTTACAGGCATTGCCGCCGTCTCCTCGGGGACTATAGCGGCATATCTGTTTCCCTATACATCTCCACGGTTGCAGTCGAGGGAACCGAGCATAGCCGGCGGTAGCATGTTCACCCCAGTGGCAACCACTAGCGTACAGATCTCACGTCTTAACTATATGCCAGTTATTACATCGGCAAACCTAAGCACTGTTATACCACAGGCTAGCATGCCTCAGTATTACCAACCTTCGGTTACTTACGCCATGCCGCCCTTATATTCCGCAGCACTAACAGCGGCACTGTCAACGCCACCTCACCAACCGGTGATCATGCCAGCAGGAATTATGAACGCTCCAGTCACGCCGGGCAATCAGGCATATTTCCCCGGGTACTATTACGCACCCCCGTATGGATATTTACCCCCATAGGGTAACTGCTTGAATCAATACACGCCCCCATTAAAGTTTTCACAAGGGAAAAGGTGGACCCTATTGGTCAGATTACTTTCCCGGTCACATTCGGACAAGAGCCTCGAGAAAGAACCATACTCCTAACATTCCTTGTGGCACGTGCTGAATCGTACCACAATGTGATCATCGGAAGGTTCACTTTGGGAAAATTAGACGCCATAGTCTCTACGGCGCGAGGTTTTATGAAGTTCCCTACCCCGCGGGGTGTCGCAACAGTATTTCGCGACAAACTAGGGGAGGTATTAAACGCCAAGAGATGTCGCCAGGGCCTTACCGGAGTCATGGGCCCAGAGAGATGGGTATTAAGCATACGCCATCCAGACCAGACAGTTATAATCGGAGACAGCCTCTCCCCTGAGGTTAAAAACGATTTGAAACAACTGCTGAGAAGGAACGTCGATGTCTTCGCTTTCGAACATTCTGATATGACGGGTATACCCCGCGATAAGGCAGAACACAAGTTAGCAACACTCCCAGGCATTAAGCCAGTCGCACAGGGTAAATGCAGTATGGCCCCGGATAGAAAGGCAGCAGTTGTCAGAGAGGTACAAAAATTGGTGGAAGCCGGAATCCTCAGAGAAACACGGTACCATACGTGGGTATCAAACCCGGTGATGGTAAAGAAGCCAGACGGCACATGGCGAATGTGCATTGATTTTAAAGATCTGAATAAAGCATGCCCCAAAGACGCGTATCCACTACCTGAGATGGACTTCAAGGTTGATTCCCTGGTCCCCTATAGGTATAAATGCTTTTTAGACGCATATAAAGGATACCACCATATTAAGATGTCCAAGGAAGACGAGGAAAAAACGGCGTTTCATACTGATATCGGCATCTTTTGCTACACGAAGATGCCTTTCGGTCTACGAAATGTCGGGGCCACTTACCAGTGACTCATGGACAAAGCTTTCGAAACACAAATTGGCATAAATTTGGAAGTATACGTTGATGATCTGGTGATCAAAAGCAGGGAAGAGAAACAAATGTTAGAAGACATTGAAGAAACTTTCCAAAAGCTTAGAGAATACAACATAAAACTCAACCCCAAGAAATGCTCTTTTGGGGTAGAGGAAGGAAAGTTCTTAGGCGTGGTTGTCACCCGGGACGGCTTTAAAGCTAACCCAGAAAAGGTAGCCGCCATAACGCGGATGCCCTCCCCGAGAACTTTGAAAGAAGCGCAGGCGTTAAACGGACGTTTAGTCGCGATCAACAGATTCTTAGCAAGACATGCTGAGAGATCTTTGCCGTTTATTAAGACATTAAAAGACTGCCTTAATAAAAAGAATTTCAAATGGACCGGCGAAGCGGAAGAAGCCCTGCTAGACATGAAACGTTTCATAGAAAAATTACCCATGGTAACAGCGCCGTCTCCTAATGAAGTGCTCAAAATGTATTTGGCAGCAGCCCATAACGCGGTAAGCGCGGTACTCATGGTGGAAAGAGACGGGAAGCAGACACCCATATATTACACCAGTCGAGTATTGGCGGGACCCGAAACGCGGTACCCAACCCTTTAAAAACTAGTCTTGGCATTAGTACACGCCACTCGGCGATTGAGAAGATATTTTCAAGCACACCGCGTGCAAGTCCTGACAAATTACCCGCTACAGCAAATCTTGCACAAGCCAGAAATCTCCGGGAGACTGGCCAAACGGGCGATTGAATTAGGCGCTTTGGATATTGAATACAGAAAACGAACATCAGTCAAAGGGCAGGTAATCGCCGACTTCTTAGCTGAGATCCCTGAAGGGGAAACTATAGCGGACCCCGCCATCCGGGATATCCCGGAATCCAGCAATGCTCGATAGACCTGGAAACTTTATACAGACGGGTCATCATGTGGAAAAGGATCAGGGGCGGGCTTAATGTTGATAAGCCCAGATGAGATCAGACTAATGTACGCCCTACGCTTTGACTTCGAATGTTCTAACAACGAAGCAGAATATGAAGCGCTACTCGCTGGTTTACGAATGGCCCAATCTATGGGAGCTACGCGGGTCGGCGCATATGTCGATTCCTTATTGGTTAATAATCAAGTGAATGAGACGTATGAAGCCAAGGATGAATCAATGGTAAAGTACCTAGCAAAAACAAAGGAGCTCATGGCTTCTTTCGAAAATGTCACACTCAATCACGTTCACAGGGGAAAAAACCAAATAGCGGATGCTTTAAGCAAACTCGCCACCTCGGGCATGGAAAAAGAAGTAAAGGTGGAAACATTGCAGTCACCCTCAATTGAACCCCGAAACGTCTCTGCCATCACAGCGGAGGAACCTTGCTGGTACACCCCTATACTAAAGTTCCTTACCAAAGGGGAATTACCCTCCGCTAGGGGCGACGCTCAAAAAATACAAACAAAGGCACTGCAATATGAAGTAAACAGTGGCGTCCTATATCGGAAGTCATACTTGGGACCACTCTTGCGGTGTGTCTCCCCGGTGGAAGCTAAGTACTTGATCCAGGAAATTCATGCAGGTATATGCGGCATCCATGCCGGCCCACGGGCGGTTGTAGCCAAAATTCATAATGTCAGGTACTACTGGCCCGGGATGCACGAAGACTCGGTGCAAGAACTTAGAAAATGTCGCAGTTGTCAGAAATTCGCCCCTCAAACGCTCAGGCCCAAAAACAACTTAATCCCGGTTACAACGGCCTGGCCTTTTCAAAAATGGGCGGTGGATATTGTTGGGCCATTCCCGTTAGCTCCCGGAAGGCTAAAGTACTTAATCCTGGCAATCGATTACTTTACCAAGTGGGTAGAAGCCAAACCTTTGGCTAAAATCACGGCGGATAACGCTAAAAAGTTCCTTTGGGAACACATAGTATGCCGTTTCGGATTACCGCTATACCTGGTAAGCGACAATGGAACACAGTTCACAGACAAAATTCTGCAAGAATGGTGCGCCGACCTCCAGATCCAGCAAATCTTCACGTCAATAGCCCATCCCCAAGGAAACGGCCAAGTAGAGCGGGCGAATAAGAGTTTGCTTGATGGCATTAAAAGAAGACTAGATTATGAAGGAACTTCTTGGGTGGAAGAACTGCCAAATGTCCTATGGGCACACCGGACAATGCCCAAGACTAGCAATAATGAAACCCCTTTCAGCCTAACCTACGGTGCAGAAGCAATGATACCCGCCGAGGCGGGATTGCCATCATTACGTCGCCTTACTACCGGTGATGATAATGATAGGCTGCTAAGGGAAGGCCTGGATATACTCGAAGAAAGGCGAGAAGCCACCGCCATTAACGAGGCAAAGTACAAGAAAACATTGGAAAAGTACTACAACAAACGCATAGCACAGCACACCTTCAAAGAAGGTGATTACGTCATGCGAGACAACGAAGCCAGTAGAGCGGAACCCGCAGGCAAATTGGGACCCAACTGGGAGGGTCCCTACGTCATTCAAGAAGATTTGGGCAAAGTGGCCTACCGCTTGTCCAGATTAGACGGCACCGCTATACCGCGCAGCTGGAACATAGCCCAATTAAAAAAATGTTACCTGTAATGCCTTGCTCCTAACAGCGAAAACACATTTTTCTTTTTTCAATAAACAAGTGTAATTCATCCACAGCGATGTCGCTTCTGTTCATTTAAGTTTGAGTTCAATAAAAGTTATCTCCTTTTGTTTATTCTCATTACTTAAACATACAAAAAATTTACCAACGCAAATAAACTGCACATAACAGTAAACAACAAAAGTACCCTTAAACACGATATATTTTCATACACATCAGTCATGGGGTCAAAATATACAGTGCTGAAAGCTGGTATCTTGGTAATAGATATGCTAACCGCTACAAAAAGATAGGTATTTTGGTAATAAATACATACGAACTATCTTACACAAACCAAGTACTTGTCCCCGTTGTTAAAAACCAACACGTGGGAACAAAAAAAAAGAACATGTTCTAACACCTACTTGTAGGAACAGGTCGCCATCACCTCTGCAGGGGTATGTAGCACCTTCTCACAATCCAGCACACCAGGATCAACGGCCAGGTCATCGGTCGATCCTCCAACCACCGGTGGAGTTACCACCCCCGGGTCATCAACAGAAGCTTTTACAGTACAACCACCACGACGACGCTCATACACCAAATGGCATCGTTGAACATGATCAGCCGGGATGATTTGCATTAGATTATCGGCCGATAGTGATGCCATATTAGTATCAGCTGGTAAAGGATCCTCGTAAACAACACTCTGGCACGCACGGTTTGCCCGGGAAGGAACAGCATTAGGTGCTCTCCTTCTCCGAATCATCGACTTTGTTACCGGAGTCTGTAGTTGAACCAAACCGTTGGGGGCATCCAAACGCCGGAAAATATCGGACAACCTCTGCCTATA
This sequence comes from Helianthus tuberosus, assembly GCA_030545235.1. Classification (NCBI taxonomy): domain Eukaryota; kingdom Viridiplantae; phylum Streptophyta; class Magnoliopsida; order Asterales; family Asteraceae; genus Helianthus; species Helianthus tuberosus. Next base: position 3,468,645 of record JARYGA010046105.1, read on the forward strand.
AGTTCTCCGGCTCATATTTTCGAGTTACCAAATTCGGAAAAAAGAACCATAATTTATAGAAGGGCAAACGGTTTGACAGAGATGACAATAGCAACATTAATGGTAAATAATCATTACAGGTCAAGTCACCGCTTTTCAGAAGAATGGTGGCGGCAAACATCATGACATTAACATTAAATGTCTAACAAACTACTTAGATATTTTCGCAAAAACCAAGATTAAACAGTGTCATTACAAACGGCATGAGAAAGTAATATACATATATGAAACAAGCTACCTATTCCTCTTCGGACTCTTCCGCGGGGTCCAGCATCGCACGCAAAGACTCGATGCCCTCTTCATTCACTTTGTCCATTAAGTCAGCATACTCACGCAATGGCTCGTTGCATGCTGCCTCCAATGCATCAGCCATGTCACCCTGAAACTTGCCCCTGGCCACATGAAAATCAGAAGTCATTTTTTTCCGATTGGCGACAGTCAAAGTATCCTTTATAAACGCCATCATGGTGACCGGATTGGTATGCAGCAGCGGAGAGGCGGTCTAGCAGAGCGGTAAAAGATGCTGACTGGCGAAGATGTTCAAACGCCCCTAATAACCCGTTGGTTATCAACCAATTCCTGTCGCCCTGCATCACAGCCAGTTGGCTAGTTAAGCTATCCACTTCAATATTCGCTTGCTCCAGGGCACTTGCCACCTCCTCCAAGTGTGCAGCAGAGGATTGGGTAAGTGTATTTCTTTCAAGAAGCAGGGAATCACAATGCTGTTGAAGTTCCCTAAGTTGCTCTTCCCGCTCCTCCAGTTCCACTTGCTTAGCCTATGCCTTCGCGTTGGAAGTCTCCACCTCAACGGTCAAAGCTTGATAGCGCTCCTGCACCTGAGACACAAAGTCAGTGTCAATTTGGAATTTATCCACAAGAGCAGTCATCTCAGATCTCACCTTCTGAGCCTCACTAACAGCTTTACGCTCTAACTCCTCCTGCACACTTTTAGCGTGCAAAATGACCCGGTCTTTCTCCGCTATATCTCGAGCCCACATAAGTCGCTCCTCAGCAAGGTGGGCAGTCACCCTCTTCAAATCATCCTCAGCTTTGTTTTTCTCCGATAAAAACCGACTTTCCCTCAACCCAGCGGCTTGAAGCTGACTCTCCAGGCGGTATTTCTCATCTTTGAGTTCCTCGATAAGGGCCCGCGCCTGGTGGAGTTCATTGTTGTCATGCATCCATCTACGCCGGATCTCTGCAAGCCTCCGGGGCTGACTAACAGAATCTACAATCGCAGAATTCATCAAATTCTCGTTGTTCAGACCCTCAACATACGCCACCTCCGCTAGAGGATAAGCCCGCTCAACCCAATGTTGAACAACCGGGGGAAAGATCAACCTAGAGGACTCCGCAATTTTCCACTGAGGCTGGTAGCGCTTATCCCGATTGTTGGGATCCCAATTGATGGTAGGTAAATAAAGATCATCACCCAGGCGGGCTCCATCGTCAGCAATGCCACTGCTGGAGCCCCCAACATCACCAGCAGCGTGATCCCCCGCACTAGTAGCCTCGTGGGCCAGAGATATAGCAGGCATTTCTTTCCCAGTAGCAGAATATATACTCAAAGGAGAATCAAACATAGCGGAAGGGGCGACACTCGAGGTCAGTGGCGTGGAAACCGGGCTAGCTGTTACAGTCACAGCAGCGGTAAGTATAGGCGGTGACGTGACACAACTAGTAGCGGCGGTAACATGCGCCGAAGGTGTAAGATCTGAAAGGCTGATAGCAATAGAAGGTACCGCCCCCACAGATGACAAGGGCGTGGTGGTCACATTCACAGTCTGAACCTCGCCAGTAGTACCTGAATAAAAAACAAGCTTCAGTAACACGAAGCTCATAATTCACAATGACATTCGAAGACAAAAAACATATACCAATTGGTAGGGCATATGCGGCTTGCATAGCCTCAAACGCAGTAAGCGTGGGAGTAACAAACACCTTTCGCTTCTTCGCCACATGGGTGGGGCTTGTCATTATAGCGGTAGTAGTAGTAGTAGTAGTATCATCCTTGGTGAGTGCCGCACCCCCAGCGGAAGATGTGGCCGCCCCAGCTACCATATATTTCCTACCAGTAACCTTTATCCGGGTTGGTTTCTTCTCTGAAAGGATAACGTTACTACCCCCGCTGAGGGTGGGGGGTGGGGGGAAACGTAGGCGACAGGATCCGTAGGCAGAGTAGGTAATAAAAACTGATCGAGGTGAACTTTCAACACATCAGGCTCCTGTTCGTCAAGCACGCGGTCCGCGGCTCTTAACGCCAGATGCCATAGAGGATCAACAAAATAAAACAAGCTCCATTCCCCTGAGAGATACACATATGTTATCTTCAAAAATGGCAAAATACATGACTAGTAAAATTTATGAGTACCTTCATCATCCCTTCGAAATGAGGGGTACTGCTTGATATCACGCCACAGTAGACTCATCCCCGCCATCACCAGGGCTCCTTCTGAGATTACTGTACACTCGAAAGCGCGGCCACACAGTCTTGTATATAGGGCGTTTGAAATATAAGCATCTTCAGAAGGACTATCGTCTTTCACCTTGTCTTTTGGTCCCATGTTCCTCCAATGCATCTCGCCGGGAATTACAGAGGCATCGATATAGAAAAATTTCTTTTTCCAATCTTTGTCTCTGGAACTGGTAGGGATATCCCTCAGACAAGTTGCATCGGTATCTCTCCGGTCAAAGGTGAAAAAGGGGGATTTCCACACAAGCACAAAGAAAGCCCTAAACACAATAAGTTCCGGAATGTGCCCTAACGCCGCACAAGCAAACTCAAACTGTCAAAGTTTCACCAATCCTAGTGGGTGTAGTTGGGAGATGTGAATACGGTAATGGTCAAGAACCAATTTGCAAAATTTGGTAATCGACAGCCGGAAATTGCAAAATTTGAAGAAATCACTAAACAATGTGATCTTACCCTCCTTCAACGGAAATGTTGTGTCCATTCTTGACGGCAACACGGGATTCCACTCAGCCCTAATCCCGTAATCTTGCATAAGGTTGTTATAAGACACGATTCCCCATTTGCAGAACAGGGCATCAGAACTGGCTAGGGCAAGGGAGGAAGATTCAGCGGTCTTAAAGGCCATTTTGTTTGAACGAAGCGAGGCAACAGATGGTGTTGTGAGGAAATGTGATTTAAATTTGGCAAACAGGGGTACTATTTATACAAGAAGGTAACTTTTCAAATTCGAAAAGAGGAAGGTACGGAAATACGCGTCAGAGCAGGGTAAACACAGTTGTCATCCCAATGATGGCCTAACTGTCACGTCCTATCCCAACGCCGCCGTTTTCTCATAACACATTATGGCACTTTAATCTATAAAATTTGCCCTCAAATAGGGTATACTGACTTTTTCTTTCTTCTAGTCCGATCTCATGACTTTCATTTCATAACTTCAGACTGGGGGGACATGACGAGGTATGACCCGAATCGGATAATCCGACCCGTTCCTTACCTATTATTTTATGATAAATAAATAATTATAAGGAATTGTTCTAGAACATTCCATCCTACATGGATAGGCCACACAACCAAATCTCCAACTTTTTGGGAAGATCATGCAAATCCCTAACTTATCGGAGTCCATCCTAAGTTAGGGGAAACCCTAATAGCAAACTATAAATAGAGGTAAACGTATAAGGTATGAATCATCTTATTATCATACAACTCTCTTCTTCATCTTTACTTTCGTACTCCCAAAACCGAGACTTATTCTCACGCCAGAGGGTGGTTACAGGAATAACCCCATTCCTGTAACGAGTCCTAACGGTGTTTCTGTTTTGCAGCTAACTGTTCGGGTCACTGATAGTTGAAGTCTTAGTCGGATACTACCGTCAAGGTCAGTGTTTCTTCAAGTTCAAAGCTACTAACATACTTTAGCAGCACTGAACTGGGGGACTAGCAGGGTATAGCGCCATTACGCCTTAAAAGTGACCATTTTCTCTCAGGCTACCCATTAAGGTGATATCCACTACATATTATCCTGCATCGGCTCTTATGTAATATCTTGATGTGCCAGACGATATTTACACTTCTCACATCATTTGGCTTACGACTATACCACTTGACACAGCATATGTAATTTGGTAGTCAAGACAAACGCACGACAAAACTAGTATACTTGATTATTCGAATAAGCATTCCACACGCCAGTGCGCGTCCAGGAAAAGCACGTAGTAGCTTACATAAAGTGCTCATTCACGCCTAACACGTATAAAGCATTTTATTATCTCAATGAGTGTTCACTCACGCCAAGCGCGTAGAAAGCACTTTGTTGTTCAAGTGTTCATTAACGTCGCGCGGGTTATAAAGCACTTTCTGATATCTACAAGTGTTCATATAAACATTTGTAAACACAACATACCACTGCATTTAAACTGCATATTATTACCACCGCATTTGAACTGCATATCACGGTAAAAGACAACTCTGACACGAAATATTTTTCATAATAACAAAGTCAGATGATCAAATTATACAGCGCTAACAGTGGGCATCTTGGTAATAGATGTATTCAACCACTACTACTCCAGTGGGTATCTTGGTAATAGATGCACACCCACTGATGAAAAACCAAGTACTTGTCCCACAATTATACAAACATTGTGGGGAACATAAATAACGCTCTAAGCACCCTTCCGAGGTCACTGAGCATAGCAAGCACTTCTGCAGGGGTGCATTGTATATCATTCTTTCTAACGGCAACGATAACTGCTATAACTAGATCATCAATAACGACTGGTACAACCACCAGCGGTTTCACATTCGCCTAAGGTGGCATAACATCCGCATATGCATCTATGACCACCAATGGCTGCACATTACGACAACGGAGACCCCGATGACACGGACGCGTGGTAGGGACCGTCGTCACATCAACATCAACTCTTTCAATGAGTTGAACGCCGTTAGCGCACCATGTGTTAACCAACAAAAGTCACACCACAAGGTGGATATTCTACAGTAGCCCACACGACTGCGTGCGCACCGCTAAGGAAGGGCTACATCCGCAAAAGTCATCCAAGGGCGAGACACTAAACTACCAAAACTCAGCCTGCTCCAAGACTCACACACGGGACCCAACCGCATACGCTCAACCTTAACAAGCTCATGACAATGCGCCAGTACAAATGGTAATTGTCTATAACTAATCAGCGTGCGTCAGGTTTACCCAACCAATTTCCACGATGAACAATTGTATACTATTCATTGCTCCATTATCTCTACTCACAGCCAACGACAACCGCAACAAACGTGGCCAACAACTTTCTCGCACCCGGACGACATGTAAGCCTAAAATTAGTGATCTTCACTCCCGAGCTCCTAATAAGTCTAAGTGCTCCTCCCACGCTTGCACGCGAGAGCAACACTAGACTGGGGGACATGACGAGGTATGGTACTGGACCCGACCCGAACGGTCGGACTTTTATGTTATTTATCACTTTTATATTAATTATATATTATTATTGTGTACTAACCCGCGAAGCCCAGCGCATTGTAGTTTATACTACACTAGGCTGTGGGCTAGTAGAGACAACCCCTAACTGGGCCTGGCCCATTGAGGTTAGGTTTTTCCCACATCTCCTATATAAGGAGGTCTCCACCTCCTCATTAGGGCATGAGACATGGGGCAAACACTTTTGTAGCTAGAAACAGGGGATTCTTCCCCTACCAGCCGTCTCTACATTGCCCACGTTTCTCTCTTCTTGTTTACAGGTCTAGGACGCGTCGGAGAAGACGAGGTGTGACCATATCCGTATCCATCATCGTAGAAGTACCGACCCGCTCGGGCCATGTTTCTTCAAATGCACAAGGCACAAAACATTTTATAACTTGGGATAATTATTTATATATAAACTTGTAAAAGAATTACATGCTCGTTATACGTTCAGTAGCCCGGGCTGAATACTGGGTTAAAGATTAATGGACACACCACATGATATAGTCCCGCGGCGAGTTATTCTCGAAACCGGCAGTTATACCTTTTTATTTATATATGCACTGGCGGATGTATGCCTACACCCCGTGCTAAGGTCGTGACCATTCAATGAATGATGCCAAGGATATCCGGGACATGGTCATTAACCCCCCAAAGGTTTTAAGCAAACAAAACAATTCAAACGGGTCATTTCAATAATGTAACCTTGATACGATTAAAAATTCAATGCCCGACCAAGCGGTATTTTATATACCGTACCCCAAGCCCGTATAAGGGAAAATAAGTTAAAAGTATTTACCTGAGCAAGTATAATTCACAAACAGCAAGTGCAAGTAGCTTTTACCGGGTCTCCTAATCTGGAACGAAGGTTTTTAATAACCCATTAGATTCCTAACGGGTCTTTAATTAAGCCTAAACTTAGACCGGTTAGTTTTAAAGGAAGATACGGTTCCAACACACGATTAAGCGAAGACCGGAATAGAATGTGATTTAGACCCGACAAGTTTGGAGACTTGTGTAATATGGGTAAACTAAACACATTCTGGATTTTGAGACAAACATGATAAGGTTTGACCCGTTTCGGTCAATTTATGCAAACTAGTTACATAAACCGAACCGAACGCGAAAAATGCATAACGGGTAACCATAAGAGTCATATACATGTTTCCTAAGTTAATATGCCTTAAATATGTTGTGACATCACTAAGATATCTTCTATTATGCCCAAAACGAATTTTAACTCAAATTATGCTCCGTAGGGGTATTTTGGTCATTTAAAAGGTTATAAAAGAGATTTAATATAAATCTAAGTTTCAGGTCTGATATAATCAGTAAATATACTTAATTTAATAGGTTATATCAGTAGGGTATTACATATATGTGAAATTTACCATTTATAACCAAAATATGCACCGAATGGGCATTTTGGTAATTTCACCTAAGGTTTAAAGGTCAAATCTGGAAATCTGAGTTTAAAACTTTTCCTTACTGCTAAAGTATAATAATTTACTTAAAATATCAGTAGGTATCAAGTCTTATATATTTAAAATAGTTTTAATACATACTATGCGCTTAAAACGCCTAAAAAGACGGTTTTAAGCGATTTCCGGGTTTTATATGAAAAGCTGATATTTTTATTATTCCAGAAGGCTTAAAATATTTTATTTATCATGTTAGATTAGTAGAAAAAGGTTTGGTATCAAAAAGATTTGTAAAACTCATTTTATAGGCAAAAAGGGCAAAACCGACAATAACCGAATCAAAGCTAGAACCTTATGTTATGCTCATCCTAAAAATAAATAAAAATCTTCAAAAATCCCAAAATATTATTTTATATCAGTGGGTAAAAAGTTTGGTATTAAAAATTGGGTTTAGATAGGCTATACGCTAATGAGCATAACTCCTAATCTAGACCTGAAACTGATGTCAAATTTTAGGGACAAGTTTATAAATCAGTAACTAAGGTTTCTATTCTTTTACATTTTCAAAAATCACGTTTTAAGGTCAAAAGGGCATAATAGTCAACATTTAAGCATTTAACGGAAACATGCATATGAATCGGATAACTAATGAACCAAGTTGTATAATCACAGAGTGTTATACTAACATGAAACCCGGTCCTAATAAAGCTCTAAGGCATTTCTAAACTATGCTCTAATGGGTCAGAACTGAAAGTCAAAGTAGAAGTCCACTTATGCGACTTTCGGTTCCGAACCGAGCTTAAACTGAAAATTGTCGGGTTGAACATGTTTAGACATGTTTTTACATTAATTACCAACTTATATAAGTGATAAAACAGGTTGCATGGCTTCTACATTGTTAATTATGTGTTTATGCAAAAATTTGGTTTCTGTTGACTTTTTATAATTTACTTTGACCCGACAATTGACCTAGTTAGAGTGGGAATCAGAGGGTGCCCTTTTAAGGGTTGATTACCCACATAATTACCAACTCATAGGTACTTTCAATTTGAGATTTGACTGGACAAATTGTGAATAATCACGAAGTCTAACCTTAATTACGACGGTTTGACTTTAAGCTAATTAACTAAGTAAAACTGAATTAAGGAAAGTTAAGGACACTTACTGAGGTCCTATGCACGACTAATGACTCCTAGGAAGTGAACTTGAGCTTTAAAAATCTCCAAAAGTTGAGTTGTGAGAGTTTTCAAGTGATGGGCTCAATATTGCAACAAATGGGTTTCTTATATATGAGTTTTAATGCAACAAGATCACTCCAAATAAGTCTATGCATGATTCCAGATCATTACAAGTGCCCCTAGTGCATGAAAAACCATTGGGGCAGCCCCTGGTATGTAAAACAAGTGATTTAAGTCGGTTAACAGACCTGAACTGGCAGCTGTGCATGTTTTCTGCGCTGCAGACTGCTAGGCGGCCCGCGTAAGGACCCTTAAGGTATTACGCGGCCGGTATGAGGGCCGGGAACAAGTTAAACAAGTTTCATTTATTACATTTTGGCCCCTGATCCTTTTCAAACATGGTTTTAACTTTATTTCTTGCATTTTCAACCTTCTAACTTGACTTTTAAGGGCTCCAAGACATAACCAAACATTTTTAAGTCCTTGGTTAACTTTATGCTCACCCGAAAAGTCATAAATTTCAATGTTGACGCTTTTAACCCCTCATATACGAATGTTATCATAACTTTCTTATACTTTATCGAAACCTTGTGAAATTTTTATCACTTATTCTAGTGAGCATAATTTATCGTTACAAAGCTTCGGGTTTGCTAAAAGGTCACTCAGAGGTATACTTTAAACATGTTGACACATTTAACCCCTGTAGTTTGTAATCTCTCACTTTCTTCCACAATTAGCTTCGTATGATCCATAATTAATTCGTTTAAGGGTATAAACATCATGTAGGGTTATTGAAAGGCATATTTATCCACTGTTGACATTTTGAATCCTTTTATTCACCTATTTTCTTAGTTTGTCAACTTTAGTCACTCTAAAGCAATTCTTTACCCGTTTAAAGCTTATGACACGTGTCGATATATTATTGGACATAAATTTACGAGGTGTTACATCAAAGTTTTGAACTCGGATTTCCAGTTTTGACCTTTAAACCTTATGTGAAATGACCAAAATGCCCCTACGGTGCATAGTTTGGTTATAAATGGTAAATTTCACATATATGCAATACCTTACTGATATGACTTGCAAAAATAAATATTTTTACTGATCATTTAAGACCAGAACCTCAGATTAATATTTAACCTCTTTTATAGTTCTTAAAATGACCAAAATACCCCTACGGGGCTTAAATTGATTTTAAATCCGTTTTGGGCATAATGAAAGGTATCCTACTGATATCACAACATATTTAAGGCATGTTAACTTAGGAAACCTGTTCATGACTCATTTGGTTATCCGTTATGCGTTTATCGCGTTCGGTACGGGTTATGTAACTAAGTTTGCATAAATTAACCGAAACGGGTCAAACCTTATCATTTTCACTTCAAAATCCAGAATGTGTTTAGTTTACCCATATTATACAAGTCTTCATACTTGTCGGGTCTAAACCACATTCTAATCCGGTCTTCGCTTAATCATGCGTTTTGAACCGTATACCTTCCTTTAAAACTAACCGGTCTAAGTTTAAACTTATGTAAGACCCGTTAGGAATCTAATATGTTATTAAAACCTTCGTTCCAGATTTTGGAGCCCAGTATATACGGCTGGGATAAATTTGTATAATTTGCTCAGGTAAATACTTTTAACTTATTTTCCCTTATACGGGCTTAGGGTACGGTATATAAAATACCGCTTGGTCGGGTATTGAATTTTAATCGTATGAAGGTTAAATCACTGAGATAACCCGTTTAATTTGTTTTGTTTATTCTAAGCCTTTGGGGGGTTAATGACCATGTCCTGGATATCCTCGGCTCATTCATTGAAATGGCCACGACTTAAGCACGGGGTGTAGGCATACACCTGCCGGTGCGTATGTAAAATAATGTACCCACCTGTTCGAGAATAACTCGCCGTGGGATATATTATGTGGTGTGTCTATTAATCTTTAACCCGGTTTTCAGCCCGGGATACTAGCCCGGGATACTGAACGTATAATAAACATGTAATTCTTTAACAAGTTTATTTTTAAATAATTATCCCAAGTTATAAAAGATAATATGTGCCTTGTGCATTCAAATCAGTTTTCTTAAAACATTTTCAAAATGAGTCGGTTAATTGTATTTACCAGTGTAAACTGACGTATTTTCCAAAAGGTTAAGTGCAGGTACTAGACGGAATAGGCTGGCTACTCCTAGCATCAATAAAGAGTCTTGCAAGCTTAGATGTTTATAAATCTGTTGAACAATGTTCCTTTTAACTTGATCCGCCTGTGGATCCCTTACAACCATTTTTGTAATAATTGATATTACTTTCATTCGGGTTGTAATGTTATTATCTTTAGCTTCCGCTGTGCATTTAAACTATGTTAATTTGACTATGATGATATCAACTACGTCACGATACTCCCCACCGGGCCCATCGGTAATACGTGGAAATATCGGGGTGTGACACTATGGGATCGACCAAATACGTTACCGGTGTTATAATCCAAAAACTCATCAAATATTCACCACAATGTACGTTGACTTTCTTGAAACAAAATACTTTTATGACACCCAACTCAGTGGTCAGGGGGAGAACGAATGTATAGACACCCTGAGTTGGCTAACCCAACTTCCCTCATCTGAAGAAGTAACAACAGAAAATCATCACAGTACTGCGAGTCCTTCAAACACAGCCACACAACCTGCCGAGCACATTACCACTGAAGAAAGTCCATCCAACATGATACCTGAGGTAAGAAATACTGAGGACCCTGGATGTTCTACGTTTGATAACCATGAGACAACAGGGGAACACATAGAACCGACAGCAACGGAACCTACTCCACATGTTGAACCAGATGTGGAACAGGGTGAACCAGACTTGGAAGAGGTTGAACAAGTCATTGAACATGTGGAACCTGTTGCAGCAGAGACAACCGGAAGATACCCTCTCCCTCCTAGAACCAATAGAGGGGTCCCTCCAAAACGGTACTCGCCAGAGAGGGAAACCAGAACTTCAAGGTATCCTGTAGCTAATATACTTAATGGGAACTTATCTAATAGTGCGAAAGCATTTGTCACCTCTCTATACTCTGAACAAATACCTGGCTCTGTAAAGGAAGCGCAAGGTAAGAAGAACTGGAAAGAAGCGATGGAAACAGAGATGCAAGCTCTTATGAAAAACAATACGTGGGAAAAGTGCATTCTCCCAAAAGGAAAGATTACCGTTGGGTGTATTCAATTAAGTATAAACCAGAGGGTTCTATTGGAAGATACAAAGCTCGACTTGTAGCCAAAGGGTACACTCAGACGTATGGGATCGATTACTCTGAGACGTTTTCTCCGGTTGCAAAAATGGACACCATCAGAGTCCTCTTCTAAGTGGCAGCCAATAAGAATTGGCCTCTCCATCAGTTTGATGTTACAAATGCATTTCTCCATGGAGACCTAGCGGAAGAAGTCTATATGGAAGCACCTCCAGGTGTTTCAGGGGGGTTTTAAAGATGGGGAAGTTTGTCGGTTGAAGAAATCTCTATACAGGCTAAAACAGTAACCTCGGGCCTGGTTTGGAAAGTTCACCTTGGCCATGAAAGAATACGGGTATTGCCAAAGTAACGTTGATCATACCATGTTCCTCATAAGAAGAAACAGCCTCGTAACTTGCCTAATCATATATGTAGACGACATGATTATCACCGGAAATGATGTAGAAGAGATAGCACGGCTGGAAAAGAATTTGTTTTCAAAGTTTGAAATGAAAGACCTTGGGAATCTTAAGTATTTCCTCGGAATAGAAGTTCTCAGGTCTAAACGGTGGATTTTCATCTGCCAAAAGAAGTATGTCCTTGATCTCCTGGCGGAAACTGGTTTGATTGATTGTAAACCACCAGATACACCAATGGTGGTGAACCACAATCTTCACATGGAACTTAATGGCGAGCTTGCAGACAAAGAAAGGTATCAACGGCTCGTGGGCAAGTTAATTTATCTCTCTCAAACTCGCCCTGATATAGCTTATGCTGTTGGAGTGGTAAGTCAGTTTATGCATCAACCGCAAGTTGCCCACATGGAAGCTGCTCAGAGAATTCTAAGGTATCTAAAGGGAACCGCAGGCCATGGAGTGTTGTTCAAAGCAAATAGACATTTAAATGTTGAGCTCTACACTGACGCTGACTGGGCAGGAGATAAGGGAAATCGAAGGTCAACATCAGGGTACTTCTCCTTGGTTGGTGGAAACTTTGTTACCTGGAGGAGTAAGAAACAGAAGGTGGTCGCTCTGTCGAGTGCAGAAGCAGAGTTCAGAGGCATAGCTCAAGGGTTAAGCGAAGTTTTTTGGATCAGGAAACTTCTAGAAGACATTGGTTTCTCCCAGAGGGCAGCACCCAGTAAAATTATGTGCGACAATACAGCTGCAATACAAATCTCAGAAAATCCAGTCCAGCATGATCGAACAAAACACGTGGAGGTAGATCAACTTTTCATCAAGGAAAAACTGGAGGAAAGGATCATAGAGCTCCCGTGATTTGTAACAAATATTCGACTTTGCTTATGCATACTGTTATGTACCAAAACCAAAGAATATCGTCGATGGGATACAAAAAATGAGGATCCTACTTCGCTCATGCACCGTCTTTTAACCCTCCTACCGCTGGTAAAGCTAGCAGTCTAATCAAATTTCTGCATGTTAAGACAGCACACTAGTACATTTTCATTGACCACTGAGACCAACCCCCAAGCCCGGTCTTTGAACTAATAAGGCATAGTAGAAAACTTTAGACTGACTATCATCGCGCTTGAAGTCCACCCAAGAGAGTTCCCCGGCTTCTCGTGATGAGAGAGGTGTTGCAGAAGCGGGCCAAACAACCAAAGTCGAAGGTTATTTGCTTCACTTGAAAGTAAAATTTTCACTTCAAGGCTAAGATCAACTCGCAGATATTCTCACAAAAGCAGTCAACGGAAATGCTTTTAGTAGCTGTTTGAGCAAGTTAAGTATTGGAGATCCCACTACTCAACTTGAGGGGGAGTGTCGAAAAGAAGGAAACAAAATAGTATAGGGGCTAGTGTGTAATATGGTGGTCTATATAAACACCATCTTTGTGTAACCCTATTTGAAACATAATACAATTTTTCAATACAATTTAAACCCAAATCAGAGATTATTCTCTATACCAAACAACACTAACAAATAGACAACTTAGAGAAAGAGGTTTGTTTCAACAATACAATACCATTCTTATTGATTCAGCAACCTTTAACACAAAGGATTCACAAACAGTTGGCTGAGTTTGTTAATCACTTAACTACCGTTCTTCTCGTGTCTCCTTTACCTTTCTAACATTTAAAGATTGTTAACTTCTATCCTTGTTTGACAGCATATTAAATTAATATGTTATGATTCTGTTTTCTCGTATCTTTTTGGTGCAAATTTGACTTGTGGAACCTCAGTTCATAACTGCTAGGACTTGGAGACAACAAAAGACATTTAGAGAATTATAGATGCAAAATAGGAAATCATGTGATTATGAGCTTTTGCTTTAGTTGCATTGTATTATAACAATGTTGTTACATCAAATATGACCATATTTACAATAACTAAAAGCCACATAGGTCCCTCATCCAATCCAACACCGGTTCTAGAAACCTTGCAAATTGCAAGCCCGGCTTGTTTCGAGACACGCTCGAGTTGCTTGGAATTTTTATATTTATTACTTTTTAAATTTATATATATTTTTTAATTTTTCTACCTTTTTTTATTTTTAGTTTTATATTTACATTTTTCGTTTTTTATTATTAATTTATATTTTCTATCATCTCATCATAACCCGAATTCATCCTGACCTAAACCCATCCTAACGCAAACTTATCCTGACTTTTTTTTAGTATACCCTTCCTGACCCAAACCCATCCTAACCCAAACCCACCCAACTTTGCACACTTTGCCACCCATAGGTGCAAGTGTCCAAAAATTGCTTGATGTTTCCTTCTAAGTTTTAATTAACACCGTTCCTTTTTCCTCTGCTGGGCTTTCAGCTCAAACAAAAGAATGGTCGAATTTAAATTCAGCCATTTGATCTTTTATTGGAATTGTTTTCCATGTTCGGATGTTCCTATATGTAAGCCCAATCCCATATGTAATATTGAGTTATGGACACCACTCGATTTTCCATTTACTATGATATATTATTCCATATATAAATTAGCAAGTTTTTTTATGCATTAGGAGTTGTACCTCAAGTTTGGAGAGTTTTTGAAAAAAAAAAAAAAACCTTTGATATTTCACTTTCAACCTAGAAATTTTATCCTTTACATTTTAACCCATTTGAAATTTTTACTTTTAACTCAAAGTTTTTCATCTTTGTAATTTAACACAACACTTTATTATTTACAACTTTGGGTCCCCATACTTTTTATCTTTCGCAAGTTTTTCGTTTTACATTTCGTTCTAAATTTTGCGAGTTAACATGTCGTAGCATGCATGTGAGGTTCAACGTTTTTTGCTCTATTTTTTCATATTTGACAGACCCGTCGCAACGCGTCCATTTTTTCTCTTTTGAAAGTTCGCCGCAACGGGCGGGTCCTAGATCGACTAAGTTATTATTTTCTACGTTTTATGTTTCTGGTTAATTTCTTCGCATTAACACACTGAAACGGGTGTGCGTGGTTCAACGATTTTAGTCTGCTTTTCGTTTAGTGTAATTTTTACCATTTTATCTATTTTATTTTTACAATGTTAAAAGTCGATGTGGTTGTGGCACTGGTGCTACTTGGCACTGTTTTACGAACGTTTTTAACCTATTAAATTTTTTACTAATATTTTGTTTCGGTTTACCCCTCTACTTCCTTTACTTAAAAACTATTTTTTACGTGCATATTTTATGTACGGGTATGTATAAATATGATTTGTTCTACATCCCGACATAACCTTTTTTTTATAGACGAGTCAGGTCAAATATAATACGTTTTCCTTTAAATAAATCATTTTTACGTGCATATTTATGTGCGTTTTCGTATAAATTCAAGTTGTTCTACGTTTCGACGTAGATTTTTTTAGGAAATGATTCATGTCAAATATAATATGTTTTCATGTTTATTTTATGTATGTTTCGTAAAGTTTGTTTCAAACGAGTGAAATCAAATTATGGTTTATTTTTCTCCCCTTTTTTCGAAAGCTCTAATTATTCTCTTTCGATTACATGTGCATGTTTTCCTTGATACCGTTATGTTTTCTATGTATGACTTGGGTCACATATAATACGTTATGATTGTTCGATATGAATTTGATTTACTTTACGTTTGATCCAATCACAATGCTTATACAGGTTACATTGAGTTCAACTGGATACGTCGAAATGTGTGTTTTCATATCATTAATGCATCATATAACGTTTGGACTAATACATTCAATGTTTACGATTTACCCGCGCCGCAACGCGGGTGGATCTTAACCCGAGTTTAATTTAATTTGAACCATTATATATATATTATATATATTGTTAACGAGAGCTGATGAATAGTAACTTTATTTTTATAATAATATATAGTATTTTATTATTTTATTATTTAATAAATTATAATAGTTTATTATTATATTTACTTTTAATAACATATTTTTCTTTTTTTAAAACATATATTTCCTTTACCTTTTTTTAATAATTGTTTTTTTTTTCTTTTTTTTGAACATACATAAATTTATCCATTAATTTGATACTTCTTTAATAATTTACGTTTATAACTTTTTTTCTAAAAACTTAAGTACGTAGTTGTGCTTGATTTCTTTTCCTGACATTCCGTTATAAGTTTTGTTAAAAACGAATTTGTACTCAAAATAAAGTATTTATTTGGTATCATAAAATGGTACGATGATAAACTAAATCGTTCTAATGGTTTGCCTTTCTAAACAACATGCTTTATTTTCAATTCACGTTTGTTTTACATTATCGTTTGCTCAGTTTCGCTGCAACTCGCGATATAAAAAAACTAGTATTCTTTTATTCTTCATGTTTTTGTCCTTTTAATAGATTGATTGCAACTTATTAGCTCAAATATCTCCTCAACTTACAAAAAATCCAAAAACAAATCAAAGCGATGTATATTGCATTTATTTAATAGATAAAATGAAATAAAGCGTATGTAAAATGCATTGTCACGTAAAACCAACATGTTATCGCAACTGCCCCCACATCGCCCTATCACCGCCACTGCTTCTGTCGTCACCATCTTTACTACTAACCGCCATAAAAACAGATTTAGCAGACAAACCCTTTTTGTATAATTTTTTTCCAATCTTTTTTGTCAAATGACCCAAACCAAATTGATACTTTTAAAAACCATATGTTTTGCTTGAATCCAATATGAACCCATATTAAACTATTACATGACCCCCACCCAAATTTTGTAGCCATTCCACCACCACTAAAGTTAAAAAGTATAAAAATTTAGAAATCCAAAACTTAAGAGGTGTGATTTTGACTAATTCGTCTAGAATCGGGTAGTTTAGGTTTTATAAGTCAAAAAGATAGCCTTTTCAACTTAAATATGCTAATAAATTGGATTAATGTCATAACTTATTTAAACCTATTGATCCAAAATTCTCAACAAATATACCTTGATCAAAAGAAATTTCATTAATTTGAAATAAAATTCAATTTGGTTCATCTTATTTTTCCCTAATTCTCCAATTTGTCATTTTTACACGGTTACTTTTTTTAAAACAAACAATACATAGGGAATTATAAGAACCACATAATATACTCGTATATAATGAATGCTAGACCTAGGGTTACTACACGTTTTAATTTGGTTTAATCGAATTAGTTCATTAACGGGTCAAAATTCACAAAGCTTAGGTGCCAATCGCTATCAACGTTATAGACAACGGACCACGATGCACTTCGTTACCTTGGACTTGTAAATTCTATTAAAAGACAAGGCATAAATACGTGTATTCGTTTCACAAAGTCAAATTTAATGTTTCACTCGACAATTCGTAAATTCAATACAAACGTAGGACAATTGTCTAAAGATTCAAATGCAATTCAAGTTGTCACAAACCAAACATCAACACATAATAAAACCTAAATCTTACACAAGTCTACACCGGGGTGAAACCTCCAAGAAATTAGCCTCGCATGATCGGAAAGACTTCATCACCGGATGTTGGAAGCTTGATCTTGATCATCTTTGAACCTTGGAGAATGATGGAATAGTGATTAGGGTTTGGTAATGGTGGAATTGAATGGATGGTGGAATGGTTAGGGTTTGGAAGATGGAGATGATGATGAACTCGATGATGGATGGAATGATTCGGACGATCAAATCGAATGATAGTGAGTGATGGTTCTGATTGGGAGTGAAGTTCGTGATGAAAAATGGCTCCAAGGTGAATTCAAAACTCAAGAACAAGTGTAACCCCCGAATTGATAGGCCAAAACTGCTTTAAAGTCGTTCCAACAACCCCAAGACTCATTTTTCGCGATCTATTGTTACAAGGGGCATCGCTGACGGCCATACCCGGCTTCGGCGACGATATGTTGAAGTTCAGAAACTCAGCGACGGCTAATTCTCCTGGATACGGACAATCCGAGTGATGGTAATATCCACGGGGGGTCGACGACGGCCCAGGAGGGCGTCGGCGATGGAGCTTGGTTTTCCAACTTTCCATTTTCTCAAATCTTAGCTCCGGTTGACCCGTTTCGCGTCCCGTTGGTCCGTTCTTCGTCCCGGTGACCCGTAAAGCTCCCAAAAAGCACCTTAAACTTTCTTAAACCTACAAAACACAAATTTAATTAAAAGTAGGCTATTCAGAATTAAAACCCATGTAAAACATCAAGTTATGCGATTACAAACACCGTTATTCAACCACGTATCACATCCGCACACTTGTCTTTTACTTGCCCTCAAGCAAATTTGTCTTTCAATTTCATGTGGGTCGAACAAAAAATACACTCCCCATTCCTGAGACTAAGGTTAAGGTCAATTGTCATGCCCAAGTTCAAACTTTTTACAATTTTCAACATATTTAGCAATAAATGATTAATCATGTAGAAGTGGTTATCTAAGATTAAACTGCCCGTGAAACTCACATTTCATACATATCCCTCCCAACGTTCACTCCCCTCGGTTTACAAGTTAGCTAATTTCATGATGTATTAGCACTTTTAAAAAGTAATCACTCTAAACGATTAGAACATGTACCTGCATAGGCTTGCAACCCAATCATTCTCCATCACGAACACGAATACTAAGCACAAGTCAAAAGGTGTTTATAAGGGTTGTAACAGGGCTAGGTGTAACACCCTTGCTAGATTAATACAATATTTTATATAAGTTTCGTAAAAATACATGTTTATACGATTACCCGTAGTATGACAATACGAGTTTACTAAAACTTTTACAATTTAAAAGTTTATGAACAACTTAATGTAATTGAATTCGTCGTTTAAAAGATACGACGAAACGTCGCGCGGAAGCTTTTAACTTTATCGTGTTCGGTTCTTCTTCGAGCTTGATCTTCATCCGGGCACTCTTGGCAATCACCTATAATCAAAACCAACTTAAAAGTTAGTTTTGATAGTTAAATAACAAGTTTAAACAAGTTATATGGGTCAAACAACAAAATTAAACATTTTTCAGGTTTAGGGGGGCGTCGCGTGACGCCTAGCCCCCTTTTTCACAGAATGTTGCTTAACTGTTGCTGTACATACCCAGCATGACCCGATTTCACGGAAACGAGCATAACTCTCTCGTTTTTAATCCGTTTTACCCGATTCTTTTTCCTACGCGTCCGTAATTTAATTCTCCATCATATGGAGTTAAAATCCAACATCCAACATAAAAAAAATTGAGACTTCTAAGCCTTCGACTCGTTACCTTTTCATCGAATTTTACCCGTTTATGCATTTTATCAAACCAACATATTTGTTTGATTCCTATATCACATACACTTCTTCAAATTAATGTTATCTACCATTTTAGGTTCTAATCACAGGTTTATTACACAATTTAAACTCGTTTTCGCTCGTATGCTTATTTTGACCCGTTAAGGGTATTTAAGCATTTTTGAGCCTAAAATCGTTTTCGATTGCTTCTAGCATTCCATCACCACATTTCTTATCCTATAATCTCCCACCACAATTGTATTTATGGTGGGTTTAATGTGGTGATCTATATAAACCAAATTTTACTTCTCGAATCATTATTTTATGGCAAAAACTCAAATAGTGCCATTTGACCAATATAATACCTCTTTCAGCTTCTATACTCATTCTAAGTATTTACCTAATCATAAAACTCGTTTCCAAACAACCTTTAAAGGTTGTTTGTTCGAATTAGCTAACAAGGGCGTTTTGGTCCTTTTTAGTCTTTCAATTACGACAAGGTCTTTTGAGAGCATGTTTGACCCATAATTCTTCTTTTGAGTTATGATCTTGTTCGAAAAGTCATTACACTTTTCGAAACGCCACGACCCTCTTTTAAAACATTCGGTTTACCCATTTAAGTAACCCATTGTCTATCTAAGACTTCATTTAATGCTCATTGAACCTTACGTTCTAAATGAATAATTACTCTATTACACATACCTGGCTCGGGTCAATGTATTGACCTGTTTTAATGCCTTGCTATAATATTCGCTAAATAATAGAGATGCAAATATCATTTCTACATTTATTCCTGAAATCATATAACTCGACAAGAATCATTAGTCGCTATTATCAAAAGGTGGTATCTTCACCCTTTGACCCGTTTGGTCTAAATGACCGATTATATTAGCGGGATGACATGTATTTTCATCTCGACTATATGACTCGTTCCGATTTACATCGTGCGGTCGTTTTACTTATAATTCATTTCTTAACACTTTTCGGCCTATTAAGGCTTATTTCATAAGTATCCTTTTAAAACCAATAGTTATGGTCGACGCGTGACCAATTTACCGTTTTACCCTTATTGTTTGTTTTGGTTTACCCTATAAGGTAACCATTTAAAAGTTCATTTTCCATTTGTCATAAAATGATCGAATTACCGATTTAACTCCTTTTAAACCATCAACATGGTTTCTTGTCATGCTCGATTATCTTGTTTCGTACGTCTACACGCCGAAACATCATACCTCAACTATGTATTTATCTTATTCGTAACTAATACGATAAGAGAATATTCTAAAATATAAGACTAGTGTAAGCCATACTTACCTTACTTCCAAATTATACTTTTCCGTCATTCTTGCTTCGTTTGACCCGCTTCGTTCCCAAGCTTTCACCTAGCTTGTTAATCGTCAAACTATCATTGTAAATTGTAAGATGGTTAGATTAGTCATAATTATTCACGACTATTCCATCTCACTTATTTCATAAGTCGAAACTGCTATTCGACTTCATGATTAGTTAACTTAGCTTATTAAAGTTAACTACTTTCGATCACATGATTTACAACATTAGTTCAAATCAACATGATGATTAGAACTCCCCTTGTTTCATATTTCATATAACTTGCCATATTATTCAAATACACATTTTCGCTCTAATTTCAACACTTTAGTTTTCATTTAGGCATTTTAACAAACACCTAATGTGCATACATTTTTACACATTTACAACTAGTTCATAACTAGTTATTTTTACCAAGATTAACATCAAAATTCACCACTATCACTTATGATCAAATACTCAAACTTTCAAATTGTTTAAGTATTTCCTGATTACTTAACATGCATGATGATTCTA
The DNA here is from genome assembly GCA_030545235.1 of Helianthus tuberosus. NCBI lineage: Eukaryota > Viridiplantae > Streptophyta > Magnoliopsida > Asterales > Asteraceae > Helianthus > Helianthus tuberosus. The sequence continues at coordinate 3,489,436 of JARYGA010046105.1, forward strand.
AGCATATCTATATCATCTATTTCATCATAACATCAAAACCCACTTATCTAAGTGTGTTAATTCACCAAATCCATCAATCCATAGCATGTTATGTATGATTTTCACTTAGGGTTTCGTTCCTAAGCAAGTATACATCACTAATCTAGCCATAGCTTCTCTAATCCATGCCTAATTCGCGATTAGGATGATTATCAAATTCTTACAACTTCACCAAACATCAAGATTTTACATACCTTATGATCCTCTTGTTCGGGTGATCATTAATTCATGTTCGGTTGTGAATTTGGGCTTCATTTGATCCTTCAATTTGATGATTATATGTGGATTAGGGTTTTTGGCTCCATGGGAGCCCCCTGAGCTCTATCCAGAACACACACTGTGTGTGTGTGTTTGTTTTTGATTTAATTAAATAACTTTTCTAGTTATCCAGCTTTAACCCCTCGTGTTTGGTTCGTTATTAAGTAGGTCACAGCCTACTTATTTCTAATAACAATATTCCCACTTATTAACTAGGTTAAACATTCCTAGTTAACTTAGCGGGTTCGGGGAATTTATGACTCAGTTTATTTATTTATTATTTTTTTAAGTACCGTTAACTCGGGCCTTCTATCTACTTTGCTTTCTCAAAGTATTTATCCTCCTTTTATTAAATATTAGATTTATTTATTTAAACCCTATTATTTACCGGGTAAATTTTCATCACTAACGGTATTTTACCAAGTCATTAATATTAACGTGGTTTGATTACCAAACCCGTTTTTGGGGTGTTACACTAGGCTAAGGGTATGAAGTAGGATATTTAAAGTGGCTAAGGTGATGAAAATCCAATTTTTATTACAAACCACTAAACTAAACAAAACTAAATATAAACATCAACTATGAGGCAACAACTTTCGCCTTTTATTTAACAACTACTAACATATCTTTTTTGTGTTTTTCTCAATGCTTTTTCATCCTTTTTCGTAATATTTTCTGAATTTTTTTTCATATATAGAGACAAATCACAACTATGCAAACTTAAACTCCTATAATCGAATTTTCATCACACGGGTTTAAAAGAAAAGGCTTAAGGTTATGGGCTAAATGGGTTGATCAAACGAAAGGTTTAGGCTCAAAGTGGGCGACTAGGGGATTTATTTAGGTAAGGATAGATAAATGGTTTTAAAGGAAAAGGTTCACCTAATGCCTTAATCATTCTCGTGCTTGTATTCGGTCTATGGTCACAAACGTATCAAAAGATGCAAGTTCTACAATACATGACTAATGGTCCACTCAAACAAAGAAATATGTGTATATATAATGTATACATGTCACACCCCCAACCGATGGCGGAAACATCGGGGCGCGGCACTGAGCGAAACAGACTGTCCATGAGTTTCCATAACAACTACGATTACCAATTATTTAAGCATAACGTCCCATACCATGACATAATAAGTAGCATAGTTATTACAGACAAGTAGTTCTCAAAGGCAAATAAAGTACTGTTTCGACAACTCAGATTTAAATAGTATGTTTCTAGACTCTCACTCCTACTTGATTCCACAAAAGCAGGTAACAAGCAAAGCATCCTAGACACCTGTCACATACGTTAAAATAGAGGTCAATACACATAGTGTAAAGGTGAGCATACAAGTTTAATAGTAATAATAGAGTTCGAAAGTGTTTACGCATAACCAGCATGTAACATGTATAATGTGAAGCTAGTAGGTTATCGACAATGAAATATGCACAGACTAGACTGCGAGTTGTAGAATGCGCAACACATATCACCACCGTGACACGTGAAGAGGTAACCTTAACAACCCCTGTCCACGACAGGTGCTGAGTCCAAACAAATAGTACTATCGTTGCTAAGGCGTCAGGCAACAATCACTGTGTTAACATAACATACAAGCATTCATCAAGTAACAAGTAGAATGCAATAACGGTCAGCGTATAAATAGTGTTTACGTTATGTGTCGATGTGATTTAGAATACGTAACGTATGTAACACCCAAAAGTGCTTAAAGCAAAAAAAGGATCGAGTATACTCACAGCGATGGAAGTTAATGGATTGAAGGGAGCGCTAGTGTGAGATTAGCCTGATCAGAACGATAGCATAAGCGATGAGCGGTGCGTAAAACGATGCAAGTAAAGCAAGGTAACGAGTGGTCATCCGGTCGGATGGCAATCTGAACGGATGGCCATTCGGTCGGATTGACACTCGTTTGGGATGGATGTGTTTGTGTATGATGGCTTTGAAGTTTTCGTTGTAGTATTTTGAAAACAGAGAAGTATCTCTACCATTTTAGGTCGTTCGATCGAACGGTAGTTTGATCGTCCGGCGAGGTATTTCCCAGAGAACAAGTTCACAGCAGGATTGTCATTCGATCGGATGGCAATCCGTTAGGAACTAATAATCTTTGAAAATTGTAAAATGTTTAAGTGTGGAAGTTCAAATGCAATCCGATTGGACGGCACTTCGTCCCACAATCTGACCATTTTGTAACTTGAAATTTTGTTAAGTTTCGCGGTTTGCTTGAGACGGTATGACAACGTGCTAAACAACGGAACCTCGTCAAGCCTCAGGTCGTCCGATCGAACAGGTATCACCCAAATCCAATCAGTTAACTGTTCTTGACGGTTGTTCATGTTCAACTCGAAATCGGTTGTCTCTTTGCTAGAAATCAGATCTCAGACCGACACTTCACTACGAATTGAGTAGAAGACCTGGATGAGCTCCAATTCTATCGGTTTTGAGTGCATTGAGTGTAAAAGAGTTGAAAGAAAGTTGGAAAAGCATCTTTCAATCCTTTTAATTCTGAAAATGTTTAGATCTAGGTGAAAATAGTGTTAAATCATATAGAAATCCTTCAGATCTAAGTTGTTCTTGGTGGAATTAAGCCAAATCTTGAAGTTCATAAGAACTCCATGATGACATCACCCTAGAGCACCGCAAATCCACTGATTTCACGGTTAAAAGTTAATATTCAAAGGTGAAAATGATGAGGAAATGTGTGTAGATCATAGAAGTACAAGATTTGAGGTAGAAACTTACAAGAATCGCGAGAAATCGAGAGAAAAGTGGGCTGGAGCACGCTGGTCGAGAGAGAGGGCTGTCACATCACTTTGGTGATGTGACATGGGTATTTATAGGGTTTCCAAAAGAGGAAAGGGAGCACAGGTGTCGGATCGGATGGCCATCCGATCGGATGGTCATCCGTTCGGATAACCATTCGATCGAATGGTCATTCGATCGAGTGGCTCCGACGAGTCGGTTTTCGTGTTTTTGTTTCGTGCGTTGAGCGTTGCGATGTGTTTCGAGCGAGCGATGCGATAGTATTATCCATTAGTTACACAAATAACCTAACTACTATATCTAACATACAATCACTATAAATAACTTGCGTTTAACGTTTGCGATTAGATTGCGATCCGATAGAGTTGCGATTAATCACCTCAACACAAACATAACATGCACAAGTAACACATAAAGACACACACACACGTAACACAATATCCATAACCTATAATTCGGGTTGCGATACGATTAGCGATTGGTCAGTTAGTGATTAAACATGCGATTAAACCTCGATTATTAATAGATAATCCACATAATACAACTAAAGCGATTAAATAATAGAATTCGATTACAAGTCAAAAAGCACAATTCAGTAGTTAAGCAAAGAGTGACAGATCGCAATTAGCAATCTTTTCTTCCTTTGACTTTGACTTTTCGAAAAGCGGGTTGTTACAATACAAGTGGCTCAAAATCTCACGTATAATGGTATGGAAAATGATATACATAAATTGCAAGTTTCTTAGGCGGATTATTCCCAAATTACCACCCGCTAAATACCCGTCATGCTATTAATTCGAACTTGACCATGACAAAATACCAAATGGGTTGTGCCATCCCTCGTTGACTTAGTTACTTGTGTTTTTAAGATCACTTTCGAACAAAGACATTTTGAAATTTTTTTGAAAATTTCCCCCATCCCCACACTTGAGGTAAACATTGTCCTCAATGTGTATTGTTTGAATGAACGGGTCAAAAATCAAAAACTTTTACTACTCCCCCACCCCCACACTTGAGGTAAACATTGTACTCAATGTGTAAGAACTAGAGTTTTTTAAATCGCACAAGGGATGTGACAAGGCTAATTTCCCAAAAATTTCACCCCGGAAACTAAAGTACAATTACAATCCACTTATTACTAACTAAGAATCAAAGGTAAAAGGAAACGTATGCACCTGATTTTCTCATTAATGGCTCATGTGCTCTTCTTCTCTTCAAGAAAGTGGTCGTCCGACGAACATAATGTACCTACTAATCTTAACCCTTGTGTAGAAGCATGCTTCTCACAACCATTAAAATTTGTTAGCTACCCAGTTCTATCACTTTTATGAAAATATTACCAAGTCATACGTTAGTTTACCTTGATCTACATGGAAAATTAATTTATAACAACAACAAGCTTAACTCACTTTCGTAGGAATCACGGTTGCATTTAGCGTATGCAACAAGCCCTTTTAAACCTCCCGATAGCTCGGGAGGACGAGTAGGTCTCGTGAGGGTTATATAGGGAACACACCCATAACGTTCATTTAACTAGGAAAATAAAACACTAAAGAAATAAAAAAACTAACAAAAATAAATATACAACAACAAAACACATACCTCACCATCACAGCTGGTATCGCTCGTTCGGGTCGACTGGTGGGTTCGGGTTGTACGGGTACCCCGTAAGAGCTTCAAACATCTCCCTGTAGTTGTCTAGGGGCCCCGACTCTCCTTTTGCTGGCGGTTGAAACTGGGGTGGGATGAAGCTAGACCCCACTGCCTCGGGCCAATGAGGCGATGGATCGGAGGGGCCTCGAGGAACGGGAAGGTTTGAATAATCGGTCCATCCCGAGTGCTCGATGTGTGGGAGACCGGCTAACCAGTCCCGATGATGTCGCTCTTGATCGTGGATGACCTTGGCATTATTAATTGCCAATTCTTGAGATATGTACATAGCACCCCACTGATTATCTTCTCGTGTGTTTTGTTCGATTCGGTGCCTATCTTGTTCTTCCTCCCACGCTCGTCTTCGAGCTTCCTCTTGCACCCTCTGTTGTTCCATTAGCTCCCATTGAGATTGTTGCTGAGCTTGAAACAACTGTTGGTCTTCCCAATACTTCTCCACCTTAGCCCGGTGAGCATCCTCGATATCCCAATGAACCTGCAACTGGGCTTGGTGTTCCTGTTCCCAGTTCTTTCTTCTCGTTTCGTATTCCCTACCTTCCCCCATAACCGCGGAGACATTGTCGTTCACGACATAGAATGGGCTTCACAAGACATCGAGTATATGACTACTTTGCGTAACCAGATAGCTAGTCAACTAATTTGAAATGTTTAAAATTAAAATTCTACGCAAATTATTAATTTCTAGTTGAATTTTAGTATGTTTTTAAGAATTTTGAAGGATTTATATGTAATTTGGATTTCATATAATGTTATGTATTTTCATTTTATAATTATTAATCTTCCAGAACCGTAATTCAGAGCACTAACAAAACAGATACATTTCATTCAGCATAAAATAGTTCAGAGGGGTAAAGTAGTCATTGTGTATAGTCATTCAGAGGTCCAACCAAACAACACTTTTTGGTTTAGCACTTACTGGTTCAGAGTCTCTTACCCATTCAGACCTCTTACTGGTTTAACACTTACCCATTCAGAGGTTTCCAAACAGCCCCTAAGTCTGAATGGTTAAGACCTCTAATCTGAAAGAGTCAGACATTTGCCTATGAACGGTTATGCATTGTACTGGCTCTTAATAGTTTAGACCTTATACTAGTTTAAGATTTAATGATTCAGAGCTCTTACTGATTAATCAATTAACCATTCAGAAGTTGTTAAACAACCCGTAAGTACAAATATATTACACCGTTCTAAGGGGCTGTTTGGTAACATCTGAATGGTTAAGTGCTAAACCAGTAAGAGGTCTGAACCATTAAGTGCTGAACCAGTAAGAGGTCTGAACCATTAAGAGCATGTATAATGCTTAACCATTCAGAGTCAAATGTCTGACCAATTCAGATTATAGGTCTTAACCATTCAGACTCTGTATAAATCTTAACCGTTCAGAGGCAAATGTCTGAACTATTCAGACATCTGCTCGTGAAACAAACAGTTTGAACCATTAAGTGCTGAACCAGTAAGAAATATGAACATTAAGAGTCTCATTAAGAGGTAAACAAAAAGCCCGTTAACACTTCTTACACATATTTCTTGGTTACTTTTTTTTATTCAAATCCTGGATAAATTATACCCAGATTTCCAAAAAAATAAAAAAAAGGTTTGGCCATAATATTGGCGAATCTTAGAGCCGCCCTTGTATACGACCGAAGGGACAGCAGACGACCTTTCTTTCTTTCTGAACTATCGGCATCGCCTCTTTCTTTCATTCTTCTCCACCCGCTGATCGGAAACTTGTATGTATCTCTATCATCTTCATTACTTAACATCATTCTATTCTTCCTTCTTCACCCTATTTCATATGTCGTAATTAGGTTTTTTACGTCACTAGCACTCGGTTGGTAGATTCATTTATGAGTAAATTACAAGTTTTGTCCTTTATGTTTACACCAAATTGCAGGCGCTGTCCTTTGCCTTTAAAATTGACTGGTTTTATCCTTAACGTTTCAAAATCGTGCACGTTATGTCCTTTAGCCCTAACCTAGTTAAATTTTTTGGTTAAATCATATTACATAAGGGCATTTTAGTCTTTTTACCCATTCATTTAATGTTATTTTAAAAAAGAAAACAAAATATTTTTAAAAGTATTATTATAATTATTATTATTATTATTATTATTTAGTGTAGCTCTCTCTCTCCTACTCTCTCTCTAGCACTGCACCACCATCAACCCACCATCACCAACCCACTGCAGCCACCACCCTCCACCGCCGACACCACCACCACTGTCATCAAGATCTCGAACTACCTCACACAACCATCGTCACCGCCCCTAATCACCTCCCACAACCACCGTCGCCCCTAACCCACCTCCCACAACCACCACCGCCCTTAACCCGCCTTCCACAACCACTGCCGCCCCTAAACTAATGCGTTAATGTTAAACCTGAACCTTTCACAACATCACACGATGTGGAACCAGTGGAACTTGAGAACCTGTTGGACCATGGAGACGGTCGAAAACTCGACGAAACCGAACCGAAACAGAGAGGAGATGGCTGAACTAAATCCATAGAACACACAGTTAACAGATAAATGAAGATTATGTATTGCACAAGTTAGCAGAGAATAAGAGATCTGAATGAACTTTAGTCTGCAGGTGATATGAAATGATGAGGATTTAAGAATAAGTTTGGAGTGAAGTGGTGCAACAGAATCTAATGTGCGAATTGAAATAAAATAGAGGAATTCAATTCCAATTACCAAACTTTCTGGTAACAATTATATAGATAAAAAGAGAGCAGCAATTCCATTATCAATATCGAGGACATGGATGAGGATGTTGAAGGTTTACTCTTTTCCCATCATTTACCATTTCCATTTCCAGTTTTTGTTTGTTTTTTTTTCAATATCGAGGACATGATGCTGCAAATTTGAAGAACAATTGTTGATTTTGTTGATTATTACTGAAAGGAGGTGGTTAAATGTGGATTGTTTTATGCTCTGTTTTATGCTAGTAACAGAGAGAGAGAGAAGAGTTTAGACTTTAGAGAGAGAGAAGAGAGAGAAGAGAGAGAGAGAGAGAGAGAGAGTGTCTGTGAGTTTCAGTTTTTTGTATTTTGTATTTTTATATTTTTGTTTTTTTTTTTTTACAAAATAGTCCTTGAATGTTAATGATTTACACACTAGTCCCTAGAAAGATAAAATGACAAGAATACCCTCATGTGCAAGGCACATGATCAGATTTAACCAAAAAAACAAACTGGGTTAGGGCTAAAGGACATAACGTGCACGATTTTGAAACGTTAAGGATAAAACCAGTCAATTTTAAAGGCAAAGGACAGCGCCTGCAATTTGGTGTAAACATAAAGGACAAAACTTGTAATTTACTCTTCATTTATTATATTGTTTAGATCTGATTTTGTAACAATCGGTTTGCTGATAAATCATTTGTTAGTCTTATAAGTTGATTATTCTAATCCATGACTTCTTGCTTGAAAACCTAAATTAAAGTTTTTTTTTTTTTTTGGTGCCTTTTAATCTATGCAGTTAACATAAGTTATATATCGGTCTCCTGTGTCAAATATCGGTACCATATTATCCGCGATATTGACCGATATAACCGATATATAACCGATATTTGACCGATATATAACTGAATTATTTGTGTTAAATTGCTATATATAAATTCTGCATTATATTAAAATTACCTATATCGCACCGATATCTTACCGTAATAACCTATATCTCAAATATCGGTCCTTGACCGATATCCGATATTTTACCACATTAACTGCAATGACGTTATGTGTTTGCAATTTAGGAGTTTGCTAACCACAAATATCTGTTTAGCTGTTTAGGAATTGTTAATAATACTCTTTTTTTTTAATTATGTTCATATTTTTTGTTTAAACTTTTTTTATTTGTGTTTTTGTTTTTGAAGATTTGGTTTAAAAGGCAGAGAATATGTTGGGGATTGTAAGGCGAAACGTTGGGGGTGCCGGAGGCTTATACTCTCAGGTAAATGAAATGATGTGGCATCTGGTTTAACAAGCAAAGTTATTGTTGGAACGAAATCGGCTTAATGTTTTATGTTTATTCAGGGCTTGGGGAGGTTAAGGCCTGTAGCATCAGCCATAAGAAATTACTCGTCTGGAGGCAAAGAGGTGATTTGAGTTTTGTTTTGTATGCTTGTTTATTATCTTGAGTTTGTGTTTGTTTTCGCTACAGAACTAGCCGATAGGGTATCGGAGTTAGACTGTTGGTTAGTTAATGAGCTAAGGTAGATATGAATTGCACTTTGTGAACAAGAGTAATTCGATTAGCAAAAAAGAAATCGTTTAAGAAAAAAGTTTAGGATCATAGTTTAGATTCAATATATCGGCGATTTCCCTTTGCCTCACGAGGCGTAAGTATTGAGGCGGAACGAGGCGTAAGGCTGAGGCGGTATTAATAAATAAATATTAAAATTATATATATCATAAAATAATAAATATTTAACATCAAAAAAAGACTTTTCTCATCAAATTTCATTAGATTCAGTAGTTAAAAACATAAAAAAGATTCAAATTTCATGAAATAGTTAACATAAAAAAACACAAATAGTTTCTAATTAAACTCAAATAGCATAACAAACATCATCTTCATAAAGTAAATAACTTTCCTAATGTAAATAAACTTGTGAGAATAGTTTGGGTTAAATATGATAAAAGTTAATGTTTAAGGGTCTTAATGTAAGTGCTTGTAAATGGAATGAATAAAGGGGCTGTCATTTTTCAGTAACCCTAAAAAGAGTTACGCCTCTGTCATCTTCTCCATCCTGAAACCCTAATTTTTCTTGGTCACACATCACTACAAGCCAGGTACGTCTCCATCTACCTCTGTATTTCATCCTGATTCTTTCATAATCGTCTCCATCTACTTTATTCTTGCCGCCAATAAGTTTGCCGCCAAAAAAAACCCTATCTATCCTGCCTAAAACATAAACGTACGCCTCGACATAATAGTTCCGCCTCAACACGAATCGTGCGCCTCACCCCACTGAGGCGTACGTATAATATCTGAGGCGCCGCCTCATATACGTTTTTCCTCCGTTCCGGCTCGAGGCGCGCCTCAATACGGACGCCTCGGCCGTTTTTTTAAGGCTCTCACTATCTAGACACTCGCTTTGCCTATCTGCACACTTAGGGTTTATATACGCTGCGTATTGACCAATACGCAGCGTATAGGGTTAACCCTATATGCTGCGTATTGGTCAATACGCAGCGTATATAGACCGTAGATCTCAGTGCCTGATTACCAATCATTGCACAGAAAACAAAGTTCCTATACGCTGCGTATTGGTCAATACGCAGCGTATATAAAACTGATGCAAATTTGGGGTCCTTTAGGTAGGTTTGAAGTGTATTTTTTTCCCAGGTTTATATAAGCTGCGTATTGAGCAATACGTAGCTTATAAACAGGGACCATTTTTGTAAATTTATGAAACTTCAGGGACCATATTTGTCAGTTTTCGAAACTTTAGGGACCTTTTTTGTCAGTTTTCGAAAAACCAGGGACCATTTGTATAAATTTACGAAATCTCAGGGGCCATTTTTGTAAAAATATCAAAAAAGAGGTAAAAGGGGGTCTTCATTTAAGAACCGGCCCTTGCATGACTCGAACCCATGACCTCTCGTTTAGAACCACAACGCCTTAACCAGTTTATCCTCTGTCCAGAGCTGTTAGAATATGAAACTTAATTACATATATACACTATTTAGGTTATACGCTGCGTATTGATCCATACGCAGCGTATGTTAATGGTAGGGACACAACCAGACAGTCAAACCTAGTACCATGGTCAAATCAGTCAGACATAAGGTCCGTAGTGATCAATACGCATCGTATAGATGTAACCCTATACGCTGCGTAGTGGTCAATACGCAGCGTATGTCAGACTGATTTGACATCGATACGATGTTGTCCAGGCACGTGAATAAAGTAATACGGGGAGTAGAGGGCAATACGCTGCCTATTGAACTGTCACGTGAAAGTCTATTTATCCATCTGTTCACAATTCGAATTCACTGCCTACTGCTTTCTTTTTCATCTTCTTCTTCAGTAAGCAATTTACACATCATTTGTTCCATTTTTTGTTCAATCTGGTTAAAATGTCATCATTTTGGACCGATAATTATTTCGGTAAGCGCTATTCTAACGACACATGGGGAGCAAATGCTGCCAAGGAGGAGGAGGAGGTTGTGTCTGGAGTCCCCGTTGATCAAAAAACACAGTTGCCAGACTTGAACAAGACTCCCACTCCACCTGTTGATGAACCAAATTACCCAGCGCATCAAGTGTATCCAGATTACGGATACGGGTATGAATCTCCGTACGTGCAACAAAGTGGATACGGTGCTGAGAATGCACCTGTTGATGAAACATATTACCCGACGCAGCAATCGTATCCGGGTTACGGGGTATACGGGGATGAAGGTGGATACAGTGGATACGGGGGTGAGGGTGGTTACAGTGGATACGGGGGTGAAGGTGGTTACAGTGGATACGGGGGTGAGGGTGGTTACAGTGGATACGATAGATATGGGGGTGAAGGTGGTTACAGTGGATACGTGGGTGAAGGTGGATACACTGGATACGATAGATATGGGGGTGAAGGTGGTTACAGTGGATACGTGGGTGAAGTTGGATACAGTGGATACGATACATCACTTTATGAACCATCTACCCCGGGCAATCCGTTTCAAATAAATGAGGTATCACATTATTATTGTTATTATTATTATTATTGTTATTATTATTATTATTATTGTTATTATTGTTAATATTATTATTGTTATTATTGTTATTATTGTTATTATTATTATTGTTATTATTGTTATTATTGTTATTATTATTATTATTGTTATTATTGTTATTATTATTATTATTGTTATTATTGTTATTATTATTATTATTGTTATTATTTTTATTGTTATTATTATTATTGTTATTATTGTTATTATTGTTATTATTATTATTATTATTATTGTTATTATTGTTATTAACGTAACTTTTTTTTAGCATTTCATGTCTCTAACTGATTTGAAGAATTGGGTACAAGAAACGGGAAAGAAGTATGGTTACGTAATTGTTACCCGCCGATCAAAAAATTTTGGCGGTACTACTGGGATGGTATGGCTTGTGTGCGACCGTAGTGGTGAGCACCGTAGTAAAGCAACAGTTAGGAAAGCAGGTAGCAAAAAAATCGGTTGCCCATTTTCATTACTCGCCATCCGGGACGTGACGAATGACACGTGGGAGTTAAAAGTGGACTGTGCGAACCATAACCATGAACCTACGACGAGTCTGTTGGGCCACGCTTTTGTGCGAAGATTTACTAAAGCCGAATACAAGCTAGTGGAGCAGCTAACTGCTCAAAACATGGAGCCACGTATCATATTTCAAACCCTAAGAAAGCAGTTCCCCGACAGCCTGCACGTTCAGAAAGACGTGCAAAATGCGGTACAAAAAATTAGAGCGACAATAGCGGACGGAAAGAATCCTATTCAGGCACTGGAAAGCCTGCTGCACGACCACCGATTCATTTACGACACCCGACAGGAACCCAAAACAGATGTCGTAACAGAGATTTTCTTTGTTCATCCTTATTCAATCACTATGTGGCGTGCATTCCCGCACGTGATGTTGATCGACGCGACCTACAAAACAAACCTCTACAACATGCCATTTGTCCAGGTTGTGGGTATGACGTCGACCGCGAAGTCTTTTTGTATAGCACATGCCGTTATTTGTAAAGAACGAAGGGGTAACTACGTGTGGGTGCTTGAGCGGATCAAGTCAATATTGCATGAATGTATGATGCCGCGTGTGATAGTCACGGATAGGGAGCTTGCCCTAATTAAAGCGTGTTCTAAAGTATTCCCGAACGCAACCAGGCTTCTATGCCACTTTCACATCCAACAAAATATAGCTAGAAATTGCAAGAAAGGGTTCGATAAAGAAGATTGGGGGAAATTTATGTCGTACTGGAATAGATTGTGCGAATCTTCATCAGAGCCCATGTACAAGTACAACTTGGAGAAAATGTATAACCGACTCGTGGTTGCCAACCGAGAAAGTAAGTGTTCCTTCAACAAACGACTCACCCAATCTATTATATTTTACACACGCTTTTACATTTCATTATTTTATTTTTGCAGGTGTCTATGATTACCTCTACGAAAACTGGCTCAAAGACTATAAAGAAATGTTCGTTTATGCGTGGACCGATAAGTGTCGCAACTTTGGTCAGCGCACCACCAACAGAGTTGAGAGCCAGCACGCAAATTTAAAAAGATACATTACGCGCGGGAGTTCATTGGAGCGAATAGCAAGATGCGTCATTGATATAGTTGAAACTCAGTACGATGAAATACAAAAAAGTTTCACTGAGAGCATCGAAAAAACGATGAACCACCACAGAAAACGAATGTTGGACAACCTACGTGGAAAGGTTTCCCATGAAGCACTTGATTTGCTGGAAAAAGAGCTACTGAGGAAGATGGAGGTGTTGCGGAAACTTAACGCATCATGTGGTTGCCATATGTGGCTCAGCAATGGATTGCCGTGTGCTTGTAGGCTGGAAAACTACAAACAGACAGGTAAAAAATATTAAAACTACAAACCTTTTGTTATTTTGTACGATTTAGCTGTTTCTCACACCGTATTAACTTAACTGTGCAGGGCGTATTATACAACTCGACGACATAGATGTATTCTGGCGTAAGCTTGACTTGCTCCCGTGTAAACTGGTAGACGAGGAGGTCGATGTTGTAGCAGAGCTAAATAATGTGCGGCAACATTTAGAGGCGCAGTCCCCCCGTTCAGCAAAAGAGTTTGCTTTCAAAGATAAAAGCGGTCTTCAACCCGAAATCGTCAACCAAGAAACCACCGATCGTCCAGCAAAATACTCGCGGTCGGCCTACATTAAAGAAAGTACAAGAAAGGCTAGATGAAGCTGCGAGGTTAGACGAAGCTGCGAGACACAACTCCTATGGCGAGGACAGCAACGTATATACCGCTTCCCCCAAACATAGGTACGATTTACCCCGACACAGCTCATACGTACCGTCAGAGGGCTCTCGTGGAACTGGTTCGGTTAGAAAGTCTGAAAACCTAAAACGCAACGAAACAGTTCAACGAGTTATAAAAAGAAGGAGACGCGGGATGATAACGGTTTTCCATTAATGAAGGGGGACGAGCACTTGTTAAGCATTGAGAGGTTTAAGGATCAAATTCCCTCGGAGTTTCACTCTTACATATCGCGTATACAAGATGTGATCCCAGACAGTCATTGTGGGTACAGGTCTGTGGCTGTCGGATTAGGTTTTCTGGAACACGCATGGCCCAATATTCGAAGAGATTTACTACTGGAGATTGGCCATAACGAGGCGCGTTGGAAGCATGTATTCGAAACATATAACAAAGGAGACTTTGAACGAATACGTAAGAGCATCGGATGGAATTCATTGAAAGCGTGCGGTCCAAGTCACTGGATGGAAATGCCCCAAGTAGGGCTTCTCGTAGCGCAAAGGTATAATATTGTCGTCCACGTGCTAAGCATCGAATGGAGCACTACCATCTTCCCATTAAGGGATGCCCCACTAGATCCACGACCTCAAGCGATAACGCTCGTACATGTTGACGGGGGACACTTCATACATGCTAAGTTGGAAGGAGACCACCCCATGCCTTTAGTGAACCCGTTGTGGTCGACACATCGATCAATAGCTGCGGAACGGTGGGAAGAAATGTATAGACCGCGGTTACAGCACTACTACAAGTTAATCAATCCTAACGCAGACAAAGACAGAGAACCGAGTATAAATGAAATCGAAGATTAACCGGAAACTTGTATTTTTGTGAATTGTAGAATTTTTTTAATTTATAAAGTTTGTATCATTTTCAATTTTTATAATTTATTCATATTTTTGTATTATTTATCAAAGGAAAACACAAAACAAAAAAAAAAGTGGAACTTTATATACGCTGCGTAGGGATCCCTACGCAGCATATGTAGTGCAAAGGACAAAAAAGCCCCTGTTTTTGGCCTCGTATTGCCTCAACACAAGGGCAAAACAGTAAAACGAGCATCGACAAAGGCAGCGTATGGATCCATACGCTGCGTATTTAAAAGGCGGACAATTTCCCCCCAAACCAAAATTTCAAAACCTATACATGTTAAACTACTATTTTACCCTTGTGTTTGGGGCAATACGAGGCTAATTGTAAGGCTAAAAATGTCATTTTACAACCTTTGTCTATGCTGCGTATGGAGCTCTACGCAGCCTCTGTAAGTTTCAGGAGAATAATAATAATAATAATATTAATAATAATAATAACAATAATAATAATAACAATAATAATAATAATAACAATAATAATAATAATAATTATAATAATTCTTATTATAATAATAACAATATAATAATAATAATAACAATATAATAATAACAATTATAATAATAATAATAATTATTATTAATAATAATAATAATAATAATAATAACAATAATAATAATTATAATAATAATAATAATATTAATAATAATAATAACAATAATAATAATATTAATTATAATAATAATAATAATAATATTAATAATAATAATAACAATAATAATAGTATTAATTATAATAATAATAGTACAAGGCAGCGTAGAGATCAATACGCAGCTTTGATGGCCTTCGTAAATGACTTTTTTACCCTTATTGTTAGCCTCGTATTGCCCCAAAACAGAAGGGTAAAATGGTAAACGGATTATTCTTATACGCCTCGTAGGGATCTCTACGCTGCGTAGAGGTATGATTTAAATCAGGGAAATACCTACGCAACTCTGTTCTTCCCCAAATCTTAATACGCACAAAAACGGACAAAGAAGAGAGGCGACCAGGCTTATTCGACCGTATACGACCCGAATTCGAAGTATAAAACAGGTATTTGGTCAACCTATTCAAGTAATTATGATTTTTTTTGTATTTTATCCGTAAATTAGATGTTTTTTTAGGTAAGTTAGGGTTTGGTTAGTGATTAGGGTTTGGTTAGTGATTAGGGTTTGTTAAATTTGATTTTGTTTCAAGTGATTTTTGATGTTTGTATGTGAAGTTGCTGAATTGTTTGAAATGAAAATTGAATTTTATGTTGGGGATTTTCTGTTTGTTATCCTGCATGTGTTATTGTTTGTGTGTGAAGCTGTGAATATCAGCATAGAATTTGTATGTTATCAGCATGAATTTTATGTTGGGGATTTTCTGTTTGTTATCCTGCATGTGTTATTGTTGGGGATTTTCTGTTTGTTATCCTGCATGTGTCTTACATCTAACAAGGCAAATAGTCTAAGATAAATGGTCTAATAAAAAAGAAAATAGGTTGAATAGATCAAACAATTTGACTGTTTTGACCCATTACCCAACCCATCCATTTGGCTGCCTCTATCAAAAAGATACAAGAAGATAACTCCTAACATGTTCACTTACCAGTTTGGCTGATGATTGCATTTTGTTTTTCATAAAAGCTGCAAGTTTTATACAAAGACAGCTTGAAATGAGTTCTTAGGTGCTTTAGTAACAGCAGGCCTAGTTCTCAGGTGTGAGTTCACTTTTGTAAAATATTATAAAAACTGTCAAACCACAAATCTATTACAATATATCTAAAAAAAATCTCATTACCAAGAAATAAAAGTTATGAAAATAACATAGTTAAAATCATCAAAAATGGTTGAAATGGGTTTATAGTCTTAGCCGATATTATATAGGTAGCTCTAGTAACAGCATTCCTATTTCTCAAATGTGAGTTCAATCTTATAGTATACCATATAAAATTGTCAAACCACAAAGCTATTAAACTATATAAAACTATTTAGAAAAGTGAACCCAATCTAAAATTTATTGGTTTTCAGGACGAGAAAGATGGATGCTGAAATGGAAATAGAAGAAATTAATCCGGAGCAGCCGCAAAAGCAGAAGCGTCCACCGGCGGATCCTCTCCTGAATCACCCGTATTTGGAGTTTCCTCCGGAGTCCGACGCTGCTCTCCGTTGCGACAAGCTTCGGAAGATGCACGTCGGTGCCCATTTTGCGGTTTCTTGGAAAACCCTCCGGGAGCTCGGGGCGGAAGATTGGGCGCGGGAGTTTGTTCCCCGTGATTCACCGTGGGATCGACTGTTTGAGCTAGCGTTTACGCCGAGCTACAGGGAGATAGTGATCGAGTTCCTGTCGTCGTTCGAGTTTCATCCTCGTCGGCCAAATGAGGCTGTGGACCCCGAGCAGCCGTCCGAGGTTTCGTTTCGCATGGCTGGCCAGGCGCGTTCTATGTCACTTGCAGACTTTGCGGTGCATAGCGGTTTGTATACGGAGGCTGAGATCGCTACGGATCTATATAGGACGGTATGTTTAACACAAATTTTGTATTGTTATTATTATTATTTTAATATATAAAATTTAAGATTTAATATTAATTTAACGTTTAATAAACATTCGTGTAAACAGGGGTTGGTAATTGTTGATAAACCCACGCTTTTAGGGTTTTGGGCTCTGATCGCGGACATGGGTCAGTGGGACCACCAGCAATCCAAGGGGAGGGTTACGACGATTAAGGATCCACTTTACAGGTACGTTAGTTAACAGATTCTTTAAACCCACGCTGTTTTTTTTTCTAAACAGAAAACTGTTTTTAAGCAGAATTTTTTTTTAAACAGAAAACTGTTTTTAAACAGAAAACGCGCGTACGGTCCTAACGAGCGTCGAAACTGAGATCGTCGTTAAAACTGTTTTTTGACGATCTTAGTTTTTTAAACAGAAAACTGTTTTTTTAACAGATTTTTTTTAAACAGATTTATTTTTTTAAACATAATTTTTTTAATTATTTAGTCGACGTCGTCCGTAAGGCGCGTACGGGCCTAACGAGCGTCGAAACTAAGTCCGTCGTTAAAATATAAGACGGACTTAGTTTCGACGCTCGTTAGGCCCGTACGCGCCTTACGGACGACGTCGACTAAATAATATTTTTTTATTATTTAGTCGACGTCGTCCGTAAGGCGCGTACGGGCCTAACGAGCGTCGAAACTAAGTCCGTCGTTAAAATATAAGACGGACTTAGTTTCGACGCTCGTTAGGCCCGTACGCGCCTTACGGACGACGTCGACTAAATAATATTTTTTTATTATTTAGTCGACGTCGTCCGTAAGGCGCGTACGGGCCTAACGAGCGTCGAAACTAAGTCCGTCGTTAAAATATAAGACGGACTTAGTTTCGACGCTCGTTAGGCCCGTACGCGCCTTACGGACGACGTCGACTAAATAATATTTTTTTATTATTTATTAGTCGACGTCGTCCGTAAGGCGCGTACGGGCCTCGACGCTCGTTAGGCCCGTACGCACCTTACGGACGACGTCGACTAAATAATATTTTTTAATTATTTAGTCGACGTCGTCCGTAAGGCGCGTACGGGCCTAACGAGCGTCGAAACTAAGTCCGTCGTTAAAATATAAGACGGACTTAGTTTCGACGCTCGTTAGGCCCGTACGCGCCTTACGGACGACGTCGACTAAATAATATTTTTTTTATTATTTAGTCGACGTCGTCCGTAAGGCGCGTACGGGCCTAACGAGCGTCGAAACTAAGTCCGTCGTTAAAATATATATTTTTTTTAATGTTTAGTCGAAGTCGAACCGTAAGGCGCGTAGGTCCCTAACGAGCGTCGAAACTAAGATCGAAGTTTTATACTTTAACGACGATCTCCGTTTTGACGCTCGTTAGAGACCTACGCGCCTTACGGTTCGACTTCGTCTAAACAATAAAAAAATATATATTTTAACGACGGACTTAGTTTCGACGCTCGTTAGGCCCGTACGCGCTAACGAGCGTCGAAACTAAGTCCGTCGTTAAAATATAAGACGGACTTAGTTTCGACGCTCGTTAGGCCCGTACGCGCCTTACGGACGACGTCGACTAAATAATATTTTTTTATTATTTAGTCGACGTCGTCCGTAAGGCGCGTACGGGCCTCGACGCTCGTTAGGCCCGTACGCGCCTTACGGACGACGTCGACTAAATAATATTTTTTTATTATTTAGTCGACGTCGTCCGTAAGGCGCGTACGGGCCTAACGAGCGTCGAAACAATGACCGTCGTTAAAATATATATTTTTTTATTGTTTAGTCGAAGTCGAACCGTAAGGCGGGTAGGTCCCTAACGAGCGTCGAAACTAAGATCGAAGTTTTATACTTTAACTTCGATCTTAGTTTCGACGCTCGTTAGGGACCTACGCGCCTTACGGTTCGACTTCGACTAAACAATAAAAAAAATATATATTTTAACGATGGACTTAGTTTCGACGCTCGTTAGGCCCGTACGCGCCTTACGGACGACGTCGACTAAATAATAAAAAAATATTATTTAGTCGAGGCCCGTACGCGCCTTACGGACGACGTCGAGGCGCGTACGGGCCAAACGAGCGTCGAGGCCCGTACGCGCCTTACGGACGACGTCGACTAAATAATAAAAAAATATTATTTAGTCGACGTCGTCCGTAAGACGCGTACGGGCCTAACGAGCGTCGAAACTAAGTCCGTCGTTAAAATATATATTTAACGACGGACTTAGTTTCGACGCTCGTTAGGCCCGTACGCGCCTTACGGACGACGTCGACTAAATAATAAAAAAATATTATTTAACGACGATCTTAGTCGATGTCGTCTGATTATTATTTACTGACTGGTTTACTTTTGTGCAGGTATTTACACAAAATGATTTCCACTTCGATCACTGCTCGAAACAAAAGCAAGGAGTGGTGCACCAGTGGCGATTTAATTTTCTTATATTGCCTCTTATACAAGAGGCCGTGCGCTCTCGCCCACGGGTTGGCGCAATACTTCGCCTCCGCGCATCATCGACAGGAGCGCGGATTGTTATTCGGCGGAGCCTACGTGACTAGGATAGCCCTTTCGTTGGGCTATCATCCGGAGACTGACCGCGACAATGTAGGTCCGCCGGCACAGCCGAAGCGGATGGGGAAGAATGTTATATCCGGAATGCACGTTACCAAAGACTTCCCAGACGGGAAGCGGTTTAAGAAGAAGGACGGCACGCAATATCAGCCTGAACAGCTGCCGGCGGAGTTCCCTCCGTATTATCCCCCGCAAGATCCGGAGCCACCGGAGCCGTATGAGCTGGCCGTCGTCATTCCGCAGCCACCACCGCAGCGTGGACCACCAGGGGCGCCTCAGTTCCCACGCCATGTTTGGCCCGGTGCTGACCCATCATATCAGCGGCAACTTCGGTTACATGAAAGAAACAATTATCTGTTGGAGTGGGTGGCTGCGGCGCTGCAGCAGCAGCGACAGCATGACGGGTTACCTCCACTACCCTTCATTACGGATGCGGAATGGGATCAGCATCAGCATCAGCAGCAGCAGCAGCAGCAGCAGCAGCAGGAGCAGCAGCAGCAGGAGCAGCAGCAGGAGCAGTAGCAGTAGTATTTTATCATTTTGTTATGTATTCACAAACTTTTATTGTATATATCAAACTCTTGTATATATCATTTTGTCATGTATGCACAAACTTTTATATTGTGGTGTACATATAAAATTATGGCAGGTTATATAACATGTTTTGTTGTATCGATATGGTTCTGGAATATATCAGGTTATTTAACAGGTTCTGGAATACAACAGGTTATTTAACAGGTTCTGTGTGCAATTAAAATTCAGAAGGTTGTATACGCTGCGTATTGACCTATACGCAGCGTATATAAGTCTTCAAATACGCTGCGTATAGGTCAATACGCAGCGTATTTGAAGACTTATATACGCTGCGTATAGGTCAATACGCAGCGTATAGTATACCTACTACATATAAAAATTAAGTTTCATATTCTAACAGCTCTGGACAGAGGATAAACTGGTTAAGGCGTTGCGGTTCTAAACGAGAGGTCATGAGTTCGAGTCATGCAAGGGCCGGTTCTTAAATGAAGACCCCCTTTTATATCTTTTTTGATATTTTTACAAAAATAGTCCCTGAGATTTCGTAAATTTCTACAAATGGTCCCTGGTTTTTCGAAAATTTAGAAAAAGGTCCCTAAAGTTTCGAAAACTGACAAATATGGTCCCTGAAGTTTCATAAATATACAAAAATGGTCCCTAAAGTTTCATGATATACAAATATGGTCCCTGAAGTTTCATAAATATACAAAAATGGTCCCTGAAGTTTCATAAATATACAAAAATGGTCCCTGTTTATAAGCTACGTATTGCTCAATACGCAGCTTATATAAACCTGGGAAAAAAATTACACTTCAAACCTACCTAAATGACCCCAAATTTGCATCAGTTTTATATATGCTGCGTATTGACCAATACGCAGCGTATGGGACATTGTTTTCTGTGCAATGATTGGTAATCAGGCACTGAGATTTATGGTCTATCTACGCTGCGTATTGGTCAATACGCAGCGTATAAGGGTAACCCTATACGCTGCGTATTGACCAATACGCAGTGTAGATAAACCCTAATTTTGCTAGGGTTTGGTGTGCCAATAGGCACACTCTTTTTTAAACCATGTATATCGCAGAAGAAATAAAAAAAAGTTACAAATACAGGATGTAAATGTTATTTAGCAAGTTTAAGAACCATCTGGTATAATTATATAGGCACAGATTGAAAGTCAAAGGTGTAAGGACCACTGAATCAGGAAATATGGGACCAATTGTAACGCACATAATATTCTTCAGAAAGTTGTTTTTTTTTAATTTATGTTTTAAATTTATACTTTATACAGATGACAGTGCGAGACGCTTTGAACTCTGCTCTTGATGAGGAAATGGCTGCTGATCCTAATGTTTTCGTTATGGGTGAAGAGGTAAGTGTATTATATAAAAGTTCAAAGCTTCTCTATCATTTATATGATGCTCAACTTTTTATGGTGTGCAAGTTGGAGAATACCAAGGTGCATACAAGGTTAGAATTTCATGCTTTTCTTCATTTCCACAAAAGAAATAACTAGAGGTGGTAAAATGGGCGGGCCGACATGATATCTTTGTGTGTTTTTATCTCACTGTACATTTTTTTGCTAGATAACCAAGGGTTTATTGGATAAATATGGACCTGAAAGGGTTCTTGATACCCCTATTACCGAGGTTCGGAAGTTATTCTATTCAGTTTCACAGTTTTACTATATATATACCTTTTTACAGCTTCTGTATCTGAAAATACTTCTTCATATTTTCAGGCTGGGTTTGCCGGTATTGGAGTTGGTTCTGCGTATCATGGTCTGAAGCCAGTGATAGAGTTTATGACTTTCAACTTCTCTATGCAGGTTACATCGTCTACATATTGCTAGCGTCTGTTTCAATGTATGTGTTTGATTGTTTTAACATTCTGTTGGTAATGTTTTGCAGGCGATTGACCATGTTATCAACTCTGCAGCAAAGTCAAACTACATGTCTGCTGCCATTGTTTTTAGAGGACCAAATGGGCCTGCTGCCAGTGTTGGTGCTCAACATTCCCAGGTTTTTTTTTTTTTTTTTTTTTTGACTATTTTTTCATGATTTCTCATATCTTCCATGTGTGGTCCTGACACGAGTGATATCATAAAGTTTATTCGTGTTCATTTTCTAATTTCACATTGAAGATACTAGATGGTATAGACAACATTAATATTAGGTTCTTTATTCCACATCTTGCATCAAAAAGACAAAAACCGTTGTCTTCTGTTTTTTATTCTCTAAGAAATAAACATAAAGAATTATAATGCCTTTATGCTTGCATTTGCGATACAGTGTAATGGTGCATGGTACGGCCGTACGGGTCAGTCCCTGGTTTGAAGGTGCTGGTACCTTACTCATTCGAAGATGCTCGTGGACTTCTAAAAGCTGCAATTAGAGACCCTGATCCCGTTGTTTTTCTTGAAAATGAGTTGCTGTAAGTAAAGTAAATATTCACTTATCAGTTTAGAGGTGGCGTTTTAGACTTGTTAAATATTATAGGTAGATTCTGGTTGTTTTTAATCTAATGGGTCATCATTTCAAGCGAAGATTCATCAATCTGAATCCATTGATTTTAGGGTTTGGCAAAAATAGTTAAGTTCCAATACCAAACCTGTGGAATCTCTTGAATCATTGAGACAAGAAATCGGGAGGATGATGAAGGCTAGGGTTTCAGGTATGAAGCAGTGAAGGAAAAGAATGAGGCGACAGTGGAATTTAGGTTTTTAGATTGCTTATATACTCGGGTCATAAAACGGGTCGGATTAGTAAAACGGGTAAAAACCCCAAAATTTTCCCTCCTAAACCATATCCAGGAAGCTCTAATATTGTGCCACATCAGCCCATATTCTTTCATTTATTATAGATAATAGATAACAGATGATAGATATTATTGCATTATTATTTTTATTTATTTTGCTTTCATGACTATTTGGTTATGTATTTACTTCCATTGTTATCTAGCTATACCTTGTTTATACAAAAGAC
This sequence comes from Helianthus tuberosus, assembly GCA_030545235.1. Classification (NCBI taxonomy): domain Eukaryota; kingdom Viridiplantae; phylum Streptophyta; class Magnoliopsida; order Asterales; family Asteraceae; genus Helianthus; species Helianthus tuberosus. Next base: position 3,512,610 of record JARYGA010046105.1, read on the forward strand.
CGGTGGCTCTACTAGTCAAGCCGCTTGTGAGTTACTAGAGATGTTTTTGCTAAAAGCTCGAATATGGCCGAATTTAAACGAGCTCGAGCCTAAAACTAAGCTTTTTTTAATAAACCAACAGAGTCTGAGTTTCATTTATCCCGCTTAAACGAGTCTAGTATTTATATAATAATATTATTGCTTATAAATTTATGATAAAAGTAACTGAATAACATATATCATGTTATATAAAAGTTATTAGTAAAATATATACAAAGTACAAAAATTAATAAATAATTAGCGAGTCAAGTTGTTGCCGAGCTTAAGCTTAAATAACTACCCATGGCTCGAGCTCGAGCTCAAGTTAATTGAATTAGTCGAGCTTGAGCGTAAATTAGCTCACGCTAAGCTCGTTTACACCAGGAGTCATAGAGTTGTTCGATTATTAATATATTCTTCTTAATTTCAAATCATATTCATTACATTAAGCCTTTTTTGTGTTGTATACTCAATTTAGGTGACTGCGAGCAAGAAAGTTTTTTTTTTTCAGCACAAAAGAAGTCAAATACTTGAATGGGAACTGATCGAATCGGGCTACTTTATCCGGGTATTGGAAAGCAACCGGATTAGGTAAAAAAAATTGTTACTTCAGAGAACAATCAAGTTGTGGGCATGAAGAAAACACTCGTATTTTACAAAGGAAAACCCCCACACGGGTCACGAACCGATTGGATCATGCACGAGTACAGACTCGCAACCCCTCAACCCAAGAACCCGACTTAGGTTTCTTTCGGATTGATACAATTTTGATTCGAATACACAAACACATTTAGCTAACAATTTGTTTTTGTTGTATCAGGGTATGGAATATTGGGTTATTTGCAAATTTTTCTTGAAGAACAGAGGAAGTAAAGTTAGCAAGTACAACGAAGAGACAATTGGGATAATTAGCGATTGTAAATCGGTAAAATCAAAACCAGTTTTCTACGATTTCATGTCTGCTAGTAAGAAGAGAAGAACTGATTTGGATTCGACACTGGTTTCATCATCTTCGGGTTCAAGTCACTACTAGAAAAATTAAAATTTCTGACACCATTTTCCATAGGAAATGCGTCATAACTCGCGATTTTCTACGAATTTGAAACGAAATGCGTATGTAGGAAAACCACTCGTAGGAAACTGGTTTCTTACGCATTTTCTACGCATTTTCCTACCCATTTTTGACAGAAAAGGGCTGTCACAAATTGCTACACATTTTCTACGCATTTTCCTACCCATTTAACGGAAGTTAATTTTTAATTTTTGCTACACAATTGTCACGAAATTTAATTTTCTATGAATTTGTGACGAAATGCATATGTAGTTAAACCACTCGTAGGAAACTGGTTTCTTACGCATTTTCTACGCATTTTCCTACCCATTTGTGACAGAAAAGGGTTGTCACAAATTGCTACACATTTTCTACGCATTTTCCTACCTATTTAACGAAAGTTAATTTTTTATTTTTACTACACAATTATCACGAAATTTAATGTTTTTTTTTAGTTTTATTCTATTTATAAAACATCCGAGAGATCGGATACAAAAGCAAATAAAACTAAAAACTATAAAATTTCATGAACATTAATCATAAATTTATACAAATTTACAAACAAAAAAATGTATAAAATCTACTAACATAAAGAAAATAAAATTACATATTCCTTTCACAAAAATTACATATTCCTTTAAAGTTCTACATCTAGATACATCACTCCAATTCTCTTCTCTTCAGCCATTGTTTGTGGTAGCTTATTTTCTGCCTCCAATTTGGCAACCTTCATTAATATCTGCAACTTCACTAATAAATAAACTTCCCAAAAGTCAAAAAGTGTTTTACAAGTATACGATGACAAATACGGAGAGTCATGTAACAGATTTATTTGATGACCTTAAACAGTCAAAAATTATATCTGTTTTGATACAATAATCATCCAAATATTAATCAGTGTCACAAGTTAACAAAACATAAGAAAAAAAAAAAAAAAAAAACCTGTAGAAAACTCTTCCACAATCGCAAGAATGACCACGAGTGCCACAAGTTTTAAGATGAGCTTTATAATCAGACTGAACAGCATAACCCTTTGAACACTTCTCACAAACCCATTGTTTATCATCACTATGTTTTCTCCTATAATGTTTCTTGATCCCAACAAGATCCCCAAGAGCATGACAAGGATCATGGTGCAAGCAGCTCGGTTCCGGGCACACAAAAACCCTCTTTTTCACCTCCGGTGACTCTCTTTTCAACAGCTTCCATGGCACTTTATGCCGTCTCCGGTGCATCTGCAAGTTCTGATCTCTTTGAAACCCTTGGTTACAGATCTCACACACGTATCTATCTGACTCCAACAATGTTTTTGGTGATAAAGATACCACTTCTGCATCCGGATCTACAAGGTTCAAAGTAAGTTCAACTATGTATTGAACTAATGATCTTTGTATATGTTATATGTTATAAGTAAAGTTAGTAAAAGGGTACCTTGAGTACCAGCTGGACGTCGTTTTCTTTTGTTGGAAAGACCATTTTCCGGTGAAAGAAAAGGATGATCAGAAGAAGAAGATGGTGCAGTAATGAGATGGAGGGATTAAATAGGTAGGGTTTAGATGAACAATGGACCGTTGGATTGAAAATTAGGTGAGCAATGGACCGTAGGATGGTGATCCGTGTGAAGTTTAACTAAAGCTTTTGATTGGCTCAATTAGGTGAGCATGGAATCTATTACTTGTATTATTATTAACTAGTTAATTAATGAAAAAATATTATTATTATTAATATGGTGGCACATAAATTATATCAAGTTTTTTATAAACTTGTTATATCAATTTGTTTTTATAAATCACATTAAAAGTGTAATTATATCAATTTTTTTTGAAAATCTCCCTAAGTATAGAGTACAACTACTCAATGCATCAACATGATAATTTATAATGTATAAATATGTTTCGTTATTCTTTTTATTTACAACTATCAAATAAGATTTAATTATTAATTCCAAAACACACTTACAAAAATTAAATGTATTATAGTTATATAATAATTAGGGCTGCATATGAACCAAACGTTCGGCGAATAGTTTATAAAAGAACATCAACAGAGGTAACATTCGCCTTAAACACTATTTATTATCGTTCTAATGCTTGTTTTGCGAGAAATTAAGAGCCGTAAATCACGTGTTTATATGGTAATAATAAAACTAGTTGCCTCCACTGGTATACACAGATTGACCAGGTTAACAATACATATGTATAACACGGGTATACACAGATTGACCCGCGTTAAATCTGACTTGAACCAAACCGTGACCCGAGCCGAAACAAAACCGGAACCATCATGAAGCTGATGTCATCTATTTTAACCAAACCTGAATCGATCTGGAAGTATCCGAACCACCAACAACAGCAAATCGTCTTCACCATCAAAACCAAACCGTTAAAGTAGCCGGGAAAAACGTCGAAGGAACGGTTCCTACACAATAAATTTTCCATCACAAATGCGTAGCTAGTTGCTACACATTTCCTACACAATATGGTAATATATTTTCCATCAAAAATGCGTAGCAAGTTGCTACACATTTCCTACACAATAAATTTTCCATCACAAACAATAAATTTTCCATCACAAATGCGTAGCTAGTTGCTACACATTTCCTACACAATATGGTAATAAATTTTCCATCACAAATGCGTAGCAAGTTGCTACACATTTCCTACACAATAAATTTTCCATCACAAATGCGTAACAAGTTGCTACACATTTCCTAGGCAATAATTAATAATAATGCTGATTAAACATTAAAATATAATCTAAGTATAATAATAAATAATTCGTCATAAATGCGTAGTAAGTTGCTACGAATTTCTGACGCAACAATTAATATTTAAATGAATTTAACATATAAATCTAATTCCAACAAATAAATAATGGTTTCGTGACACAATACTTAGAATTAGTATATTTGTCACTATTGTGTCACAAATTGCCCAAAAAAATCAAGGTCTTTTTTCCATAGGAAATGCGTAGTAAATGTGTCAGAATTTGCGACGCATTTTTTTGCGTAGGAAATTTCCGTAGCAAAATGACCACTTTTCTAGTAGTGAGTGGGATCACGGATGATGCTGGTTCTTGTGATGAGCATGAAGAGAATAGCCATAACCTGGATGATGTTGAGAATTTAAGGAAACAATCGTGATAAATTAATATTCTTTTTTTAAAGGTTATCCTAAGTCTAATTTAATTTAGTAATGGGTTATTATTATTTATTTGCCTTTAGTTTTCAAGATTCTCATGAAAATGATCCAATTTTTAGATGAGATAAAAGAATGAAATGTTATTAATGGATATTTTCTTTCAGTTTCATCCTTGAAACCTCAGCAAGTAGTGATGATCCTTGAAACTTCAGTTTCATCCTTGAAACCTCAGCAAGTAATTTGGTTATGGATATTTTCTTTCAGTTTCATCCTTGAAACATAACGTTGCGTCACTATCTTTAACTTTAATTAATATAATGATTTTGATTCTGACTTTTTAATTCATAATAATCATTTTGAAATTGTTAATCCAAACAAGCCTAACGCAGCTAGAGGACAAAGATTCTTTACTGGTTTGAAATATATGGGTGTATATGGAAAAAGAACGAAGATACATGTCTGTATAACTCCAAAAAATGTCCTTGTTAAGTCTTCTGGTAATTTAGTTTTTATTTTATACTTTTAAGCGTAATTAAGTTTAAGTAATCATATAAGTCGACCAATTTTGAAACTAGCACCCTTAAATGCTATATATAACTCGGAGTTATTTCATCCTCACCCAAGTATATACTTAGTTCTGAGAATATTGGGGTTCTAATAAATAAAAATACAACATTTGGGAATTGATTTGTTGAGGAAATAAGTAACCATAAAGAAAATATCGATGGCTGGGTAGGTGCCAGATATTTGTTTAGTATCACGAGCCCCTTTTATTAACCGATTAGTCAATTTGATTTGTGTTTTGTTATCAATATTATTGTAACAAAAATGTTTTTGTATGATAGCCAATACACTAAAATCGGAAAAAAAAAAAAACATAGAAAAATAGAAAAAAAAAACTGTTTGTGGAGAACCAACCTTATTTTGGCCCGTATAAAAATGTCGTTTCAACTCTATCTCATTTTGACCCATCTTGTATCCTCTACAAATAACATACCTTTGTAGCTTATACATACGATAGTATGCATAAAGGGGAGCAACAACCAACAAAAATGATATGAAACCTGGTAATGAACAAAGTATAGAATGTGAAGTCTTAAGAGATAATAGAGGAAAATTTATTACAACTTCTTTTAGGTTACAATGATGTTGGAGAAGCAAAAGCAAACTTAAAATGGTAACAAAATGTGGGCAAATGTTGAAATTATGGTCTTCAAATAACAACAATCAAACCAAACCAACTCATACTCACCCTACTTAAAAATAATCAACACTGGGTAATAAATGGGGTTACGAAAATCCAACAAGTGATCTAACTTCATTACTAAATCATCAATCATCCATCTTTAGTTCTTGCCCACTAATCAAGTTTTAACTAGTTTTTCTTAATCCACAACCATCTATCACCAAAGTTACCCTAACATCCAAATCCACTAACTCCATCTTTACTATAATATTCAGATGTTAAGAATCTTCTCCATATCTACTACATAAATGTAATAACTGGCACTTTTTTTTATATATTTTAAGCCTTGTCTCATCCAGCTTATGTACCCGACACACTTCACAGACAAAAGATATATGTATTTGCTGTAGTAATAGAGTCATTGATTGTAGGTCCCTCGGAGGTTGAGGTTAAACCTATTCCTTGTTATGTCTAACACACTAGCAAGTGCGGAATCCAAGCTAGCATGCAAACCGAGATAGAACAAGCACAAACACAACACACAATCTTCACCGATTAACACCACTTGTATTAATACGAAGAAAGGTTCGGTTACAAGCACAAGGTTTACAAATCTATTCTGCAAACTCTCTCTAACTCTCGTGTGTGTGTGTTCTGAACAGAATGCTCTCACTTCTTACACTTGTCTCTCTTCTATGTGTCTCTTAATGAAGTGAACACACTACATGGGTATATATACCCAACACAGCACGTCTGGTCGAAGGATCAGATAGACTGATCGAAGGATCATCTATCGATCCGAAACCTATCGAAGGATCCACATACACCTCGAAGGATGACATCTTTCGAGGTCCATCAACATCCATCGAAGGTTTATCTTTCGAGCTCATCGAAGGATATAAACAATCCTTCGATGACTCATCCTTCGACCCAAACACCTTACAAACAATGTTCTAACTGTTTGGTCAAGTCAAACCAGGAGGATGGTTGACTTGGTCAAACTTACAAGACTAACAAAGACATCGTTTGGTATCATGACAATATACAGACAAAGTACAGACACAAGTGCACCAACAAACTCCCCCTTGGCTGTAGCTTTGTCTCGATCTTAATTCTTGTAGGTCCCTCGTGTCTTCCAGTCTTTGACGTCCTTTCAAGTCTTCAATGTCGGAGGATCTTTAAAGTCTTCACGTTTTGAAAGCAGAAAGTGTACCAACAAACTCCCCGTTTCATGTAGGAAGTGTGTTGACAAACTCCCCCTTAACATAAGCTCCCCCTTGAGTTATGCTCGCGAAAGTCTTGATCTTTACAACTTGAGATCCTTGTGGTGTTGATGATGGCCAGTAGCAACTCGATCATTTTCATCATTTGAGTGCCTTCACGTCGTGTCTTCATTCCTAAGCTTGTCATCGACCATGTTCTCCTTGCCTTTAGAGTCTGCACATGCAAGAAATCTAAACGCGTAATGAGAACAACTGCCTGGAATATCATAAGCAAACGACACACATGTGACCATTGTTCAATCAAACACCGTCCGACAGTTTGAAAGTTTAGTAAATTTATCAATTTTATGTTTTTAACTTTCAAAAACTTGCAAATTTCGACCGTTTATGAAGATTTAGTCAATTCGGTTTTCAATCAGGTTTCAGGCAACGAAGACTCGAGATCCAACATCGTACGATCGAAAATAAGATAGAAATAAAATCTTTTTGTCTTTTAGAAAGTTTATATTAAAACACACCTAAAATCTTTTTGGTATTTTTGAATATTTCAAATGTAAAGACTGAAAGCAGTAAATAAATATATACAAAGATGCAGAAACTGAAAGCATTAAATAAATATTTACAGACATTCTTTTTGTGAGTTTCGAGGGTAAGAGAATCATATCAGTGTACGGTCATGCCAAAACGCTCTTGTTGTTCAATTAGTTAACATTAAGATAAGCATCCTATAACAATTATCGGTATCGTTGTCCACTTAAGCTCAACTTATCATTTGTAATCATGGCGAGGGGATACGTTAAGGTATGATTTATACTTACCGACCGGTGTTCATCCACATCACGACACATTCCCGTATCAAGGTATGCACGAGGGTTCATCTTACCGGTGAGTATACCTATTATCATCTGTTTGACCGTATATGATGTGAGAAACTCACTTATTTGATTTGAAAACAAGCCCTATGTGATAGAATCACTTATTGATGAGGAACTTGATTTTCATATGCATGAGGGCACAGGAGCAAGTCCGTGAACAGGTCAGTACTTTCGTACAGCAGAGAGACGAACTTGACTCCCGGATAAATGTGATATTTTATCACTTATTTGTTTGGACATGTGATTGTTGATCACTTATTGAGGTCGAATGCAGTATGTACACGTATGTATAGTATCATGGAAGATCTAGACTTACGTCCCCGTTATTTTTTTTTTGTAAAAGATACAACCATGATACCCAGATGATAAGCAGCATAAAGACCGAATATCTCAGAACCTCGGCAATCTCTCAAACGAAATTTCGGTACCAAGACCATATGCCAATGAATGGTTCCCACCCAGTCTTCAGTCGATTTAAGTTTATATCACACTGCACACTTTAAAATGATTGTGAGCCTACCGATACATCTTATATAGAGCTGCTTATCATTTTTCATTTAAGGTTTAAAGAGGCTTGGATAGACCACTGATGTACTATCATTTTCTCTTTTGCTCGCCAGGAAACTCATTTTTGCTTTTCTATTGTTTTTGTGTTTTTGAAGTTTTTCAATGTTTTTGGATTTATCAAATTTTGGATTTACTCCCCCTAAAATCAATAAACTAAGACAAATTTAAAACACAAAGGTATTTACAAAAATGATTTTCCGATGTTGGTTTTACTCTTGCTTGACCTTAATGTCGTTTACCAATAATAAAAAGTCAAATCTTGATTTGTCAAATGCTTTGGTAAAAAGGTCGGCACGTTGGTCATCGGTGTGGACCTTGACAACATCGATGAGTTTCATATTGAAACAATCACGTGTGAAGTGATATTCGAGATCAACGTATCTGGTCAAAGAGTGTTGTACGAGATAATAATAATTCATAAAGCAGCTTAAATATCGACAAGTATAGGAGAGATTAGAAATTTAAAACCGTATCCTGCAACTGCTTCGTGCATTGCCAGGAATCTGAGTGTTCTCCCAAACTGGATATCCACCCGGTGTGGATTTCAAAGTCGATTTTTGTAGCTACTGAGAAATCTCTTGACAGCAACAAGATCATAAACCTCTGGGTCCGGCTGGTCTTCCACATTGTACCAGCGAAGGTCTTTGTCTTTCTCTTGAGAAGTAGTGTGCGGCTGTTCAATCCACACCAAGGCATCCGCACACCCGGTGTAGTTTGATCAACCAACACATTTTCTTCAATCACACCGTAGAGAAAAGTACCCTACACGTTCATCTTGTTGACTTTGAACTTCTTGTGGAAGCAAAATCCATGAACCTTAAAAAGGCTTCAGACGTGCTGCAGTCGCGTACTTTTCATTTGAATCTTTCCTGAGGACCCGATCAAAAACCATAACAACCAAATTTTGCACATATCTCATCATGTCGAATTTTTCAACTTCACTCAACAACATTCTTTCATCAAACATCTTTGTCTTCTTTTCTCCTCTCTCCATCAAAGGCAACGATATTCTCCTTGGTTACAACAATGTTTCGGAGCCTTATGTCGCCGATCTTGTGCATGGACGCTCCACTATCAATAATCCTAAGACTATCAATAGTTCCTCCTGGAACATCCTGCACACTCATTCAGAAATTAGTTGGAGAGGGGGACCCAAGCCTTCACAGACTTGGGTCGTCCGTGATCATCGAGAATCGTAACATCCATTTCCCGATGATTCGGAATTGATGTAGCTCCCCCTGAAACAGTTTCCGATTTTGGTTTCCAAATCTGTTTTTGTTTTTCATTTTTAACTTCTAACTTAACAGACTGTGTTTGGATAACCTCTGGTTTTAAAACCTTTTCAATTTCTTTTCTTTGTTTCTTTTTCTGTTTCATTTCCCGTTGTTTAACAAGACGAGGGTCCTGTTTTGGTGAAACAGATCTTTTATGGTAACTGTTACCATGGGGGGAATCAACTTTGGCTTTTTGTTTATGAAGATATGGACAATTTCGAATGATATGTCCAATTGTGCCACATTCAAAACATGATCTTCGTTCAACAAACCCCGAAGTATCATGTGATCGTCTTGCCGATGATGATGAACTTTGTGATCTCGAGGTACTAGGTTTCGAACAGTTTGGTTCATTTCTTTTCAACACTGTTGCTTGTTTAACAAAATCTAAGTTAGATTTGTTTTCAAACGTTTCAATTTTGTCCGTTCCCTTTGATTTCACAAAGTTTACCTTCTTGTCCTTTTTCTTGTTTTGGCTCTGTTTGCCTTTTCCATTTCCTTGGGCAGCGTGATTTTGCTTTCGTTGACTGTTTTGTTTTTGCAATTTTTGATTCCCATATTTCTTTCTAACTTCGGATTTTGGGATAGGAGCACACTGAGTTACTACAACTCCTAGGCTCGACTTTCCCAAAAACTTACTAGTAGAATCTTCGAAAACTTTATCAATCAAAGATTGATTGACATTTTTGATAGGGAAATCCTTGTCTGAATATATTTTATCAGATCCAATCAATGTGTAAAGCAAGTTCACGCTTTCACAGCTTCCAGATGAAGATTCAACAGACTTGGCTGTAGCAATCACAGACGGTTTTGCAGGTGGATCACAAAGAATGTGATTCTCAAGAGGTATGTCCTTTTCTTTGATCACCGCATCAGACTTTGCTGAGTCAGTATCATCGGATTCATCATCAGAAGAATCAGCATCCTCAATCACAACTGGAGGATCCTGATTCTGTTCAGCAGTTACAAATGTATCTGCTGACACATCTGAATCTGACGATACTTCTTTCTTGTATCCTAGTCCTGTAGCAAATTCCTTAACGTCTAAAGGAACAGATGGTTCAAAGTGAGTTCTATATTCCTCATCAGGCATGGCATCATAATTGTGTCTCACAGGTGGTGGACATTGCTTGTATCCAATGCATGTGACATCCCGTTTCTCTTTCTGTACGTCAATGATGTGATCCAACACATAGCTAGAGCTCAAATAGCTGTCTAACTTAAGTCGGATCGCCTCACTTTCAGTTTTAACACAAGCCATCTCTTTTTGCATTATCTCAAGACGAGTTATATACAAATTGATGTCAGTTTGTTTTCTTGAAACCATTTTTGTTAACTCAGTTTTATCTTTCCTTAAAGTTTCAATCATCGTTTTAAATTCCTTTTCATGGTTTTCATAAAACATGTTGGCTTCTGTGCACTTAGAAAGATCCACGGTTAATTTCTGATTGTGGATGAATGTCACATCATATTTCTCTTGCAAAGCCTCGTGTTTGCTCTGCAACTCACACCACTTATCATTCAATGAAACATGTTTGTCTTGCAAGTCAAACAAACTAGCTTGTAAAGCATCATGTTTGGCTTGCAACTCAGACATGTTTGCTTCTAAATTAGCACATCTATCACTTAATCTAGCACAATTATCACAAATAGCAGCAGTGGGTTCATCGACACATACCTGACTTGATGAACTGTCGACATTAGCCATAAAGGCTGAATGGAGAGAAGACGAAGAATAAGCAGCTTGATCCACCAAAATAGATCTTCTATCAGTTCCTGCTGCAGCTTCCTCCAAAAGCTCATCAATATTTGCATCGACTGACGCACTTGATGTCTCATCCACATGATCATCACCTGAACTTGAGGATTCTTCATCCGAACTTCTACTGTAACCAGAAGAGTCTTCATCCTCAGAAGATTCTTCACCATTGGTGGAAGATTCTCCACCACTGGCGTGATTTAAAACCTTGACAACCTCAGCAAAACAAGCGATTACAGTAGATGGCCGATAGGATTGTTGTTGTGGAGCTGGCTGTAGAGGATTTCCATACAAGTCTGTTGTTTGAGCTGGCTTTGCTGGAACTTGTATCGGATTGCCATATAAATCTGTTGTCATAGGAGGCCTTTGGGTTTGCTGTTGAGGCACTGGTTGAGGAACTAGTTGAAGCGGATTTCCGTACAGATCTGTTGGTCCGGTAGATCAAACAGGTAATGGATTTCCGAACATATCAGTTGCTCTGATAGATCGTTTCGGTGCGGGAGATTCGGCCCATGCAGGAGATAAACAGGTAATGGTATTTGTATACTTTCCACTATCCGGAGACGGAGTACCAAAATACATCTCTGTATTTACCGGAGTACCCCATCTTGGATTCATTTTTGATCAAGAATAATAATACCTGAAAATCACAAACTTGTTAAACATAAACAGACTAAGTCGAAGGATCAACACTTATTCGAAGGATCAGCAGTGTTCGAAAGATCACTGTTGAATTTCGAACAATGATTTCGAAAGATTCTCCAAACGAAGGATCCTTATCTTTCGAAAACGAACTGTAGACCGAAAGATGTATGCTTCGAAAAGATTCCTTGGATCAAAAGATAAGTCACAGACTTCGAAGGATATTCGAAGGATGATTATCTATCGAACCTCCTGTGATCGAAAGATGAACTTTCGACTTCGAAGGATATCTTTCGATCTGCTCTGACACAGTTGACAAAAAGGTGACAGGTTGGTGAAAAGGTGATGGGTTGGTAGAAATATTTCGGCAGAAGGCAGAGGGTATGGTCAGACCATACTTTCTGCCAACCCAGATTTGAACAATAAAATATTACCAAAAACAGGTTCTGACCCAGAAACCGGTCACCGGAGAAAGCCGGAATTTGGCCGGAAAATACCAAATTTCTTAAAAACAAGTTTTTAAGTTACCCAAACCTTCCTATAACACACCCGGATAGTTTAGAACACGTTTTAACGACAAGAAAAGCGAGAAAAACATTGAAAAACGGTAGCTAAACCAAGTGAGTTTTTGTCCAAAACACTCCAATGTCTTGTATAAACTCGGTTTTTAACAAGGAAAAGAGCCACGGCTCTGATACCACTTGTAGGTCCCTCGGAGGTTGAGGTTAAACCTATTCCTTGTTATGTCTAACACACTAGCAAGTGCGGAATCCAAGCTAGCATGCAAACCGAGATAGAACAAGCACAAACACAACACACAATCTTCACCGATTAACACCACTTGTATTAATACGAAGAAAGGTTCGGTTACAAGCACAAGGTTTACAAATCTATTCTGCAAACTCTCTCTAACTCTCGTGTGTGTGTGTTCTGAACAGAATGCTCTCACTTCTTACACTTGTCTCTCTTCTATGTGTCTCTTAATGAAGTGAACACACTACATGGGTATATATACCCAACACAGCACGTCTGGTCGAAGGATCAGATAGACTGATCGAAGGATCATCTATCGATCCGAAACCTATCGAAGGATCCACATACACCTCGAAGGATGACATCTTTCGAGGTCCATCAACATCCATCGAAGGTTTATCTTTCGAGCTCATCGAAGGATATAAACAATCCTTCGATGACTCATCCTTCGACCCAAACACCTTACAAACAATGTTCTAACTGTTTGGTCAAGTCAAACCAGGAGGATGGTTGACTTGGTCAAACTTACAAGACTAACAAAGACATCGTTTGGTATCATGACAATATACAGACAAAGTACAGACACAAGTGCACCAACATTGATCATTAAGAATCCCTTTCAAATCTACATAGCCCTATATCAGGACTTTGTGGTACCATATTGACTTTGGATGGGACTGATAAATTGAATAAACCGATTCGTATATGGATGGGTGTATAGGGAAAAAGAATGAAGATACATGTCTTTATAACTCAAAATAAAAGTCCTTGTTAAGTCTTCTGGCAATTTAGTTTTTTATTTTATACTTTTAATCGTAATTAAGTTTAAGTTATTAGTTAATTTGACCGAAATATTAATTTCGTTTATGTTTTATTTAAGTCTCTAGTGATATTTATGTTGGCTTGTATGGTTTGAAGAACTTATGATGTGCTAATAAAGTTTTTGCATTTTAATTATACATAAACACTAGTTAAAACATATCTAGCCTTTTTTTAGCTTACATTTTATGTGATACGCAATGGATTGCAATCTCGTCATGCATCAACTTGAAACGAGTTATTATTCACTCATACATGAAAAAAAATGTTACATAAAACATGCTAAAAATAGGTTTGGTAATCATATATGTTGACCAATTTCGAAATGAGCACCCTTAAATGTTATAGATATAACATGGAGTTATTTCATACTCACTCAAGTATATACTTAATTTTGAGAATATTGGTTTTCTAATAAATAGAAAATACAGCATTTAGGAATTGATTTGTTGAAGAAATAAGTAATCGTAAAGAATAGGGGTGTAAACAAGCCCAAAAGCTCAAGAGCTACTCGTTATCGGCTCGGTTAAAAGCTCGAACGAGCCGAGCTTTAATGAGCCAGAGCCCGAGCTCGAGCCTGAATTAGAGCTCGTTTAGTTATCGAGCCCGAGCTCGAGCCTGAAATACAAAGCTCGTTTAGGCTCGCGAGCCTAAACGTGCCCAAACAAAAATTTATTTATTTTTTATATAATATAATAATAATGATGGTAACATTGGCGAGTCGAACACGAGCCGAGCTTTGGCTCGTTTAAACGATATTGAAGCGAGCTCGAGCTGAGCTTTTAGCTCGTTTGAGGTTGTTCTCAAAATAGCTCGAGCCGAGCTCGAGCTTTGGTTTAAACTCGCGAGCCGAGCTCGAGCTCAAATAAGTAGGCTCGAACCGAGCCGAGATCAAGCTTCATAAAAACATGACGAGCCGAGCTCAAGCCCAGTCGAGCTCGGGCTAGGCCCGGCTCGTTTACACCCCTAGGTGCCAGATATTTGTTCAGTATCACGAGCCCCTTTTATAACCGATTAGTCAATTTGATATGTGTTTTGTTATCAATATTATTGTAACAATAATGTTTACGTATGATAGCCAATACACTAAAATCGAAAAAAAAACATAGAAAAATAGAAAAAAAAGTGTTTGTGGAGAACCAACCTTATTTTGGCCCGTATAAAAATGTTGTTTCAACTCTATCTCATTTTGACCCATCTTGTATCCTCTACAAATAACATACCTTTGTAGCTTATACATACCATAGTATGCATAAAGGAGAGCAACAACCATCAAAAACGATATGAAATCTGGTAATGAACAAAGTATAGAATGTGAAGTCTTATGAGATAATAGAGGAAAATTTATTACAACTTCTTTTAGGTTGCAATGATGTTGGAGAAGCAAAAGCAAACTTAAAATGGTAACAAAATGTGAGCAAATGTTGAAATTTGAATATGAGATTGACTATCAATGTTTCCATGAAATCTGAATTTCAGAGGACGTTGAATCATATCCGATCTCAAATGTCTTTCTATCTTCATATTCTTCAGCCCAACACTCTGAGTAATCGATTGGGTGTTCGTTTAAATCACCTATTTTACTTATACTACGAACAAGTTCTACATTAAGACCCGTGTTATTCATATGATTATGTACATCTTCAGCCTGAAATGAAATATTTTTAGTGTATGTAGGATTGAACCATGGGATGTGCCTCAATGAACTAAAGGGTACATAACCCACCCTTTTATACTCATATTCTCCCAAATCTTTCTTAAACTCTTCAGGGTGATCCGTGGACATCTCCTGCTTAATAACTATGCGATACGTCCCATAACGAGCACGTAATGATAATAAAAATCCACTAAAGTCACTATACCAGTTGTGTGGAAGTTGCAATGTGACAAGTTTGGTATAAATTCTTGATGGTTGAACATTGGGACTTAACACACTCATAAAGCGATCTTCTTTAACTGCATGTTCCTGCCATGTTTTCATTCCAGTTATTATGAATACTATTTTTATATTGAAAGTTTAAAAAAAGATTGAAATTCAAAAAACAAGATAAGAGTTATACCTGAAGCATAGAAAGTAGTACCCTCTTATTCGTTCTCTCCGGGAGTGAGACTTTCCACAACCATTTATAATCTGATAAATCTCTTACAACTTCAAGTGAGTCACAACCTTGTGCTTTAAGAATAGCTATGCTTGATGGGAGGTCTGACAATTCTACAAGGTTTATGCAGTCTGACAAATTCAGGAGCTTGAGACACGGGAGTCGTGAGATGCCGGAAGGTAATCTTGAAAAGTTGTTACCACTTAGGTCTAGTAGTTGTAGGTTTAATAACTCACAAAATATATCAGATGGGATGTCTCCATCTCCCAATTTGCACCCACTAAGATTTAATTTCCTTAGAAAACGTGGAAACTGGGGTAGGCTCACCGACACGTCATGATGAAAAGATAACCCCTCACAACAACTGAGATCCAGGTCTTTCAAACTTCTAAAGAGATGAAAGTTGCCCTCTATCCTTTTCAGTTTGCTACAATCACGTAAATCGAAAGAAACAAGGTTGGTACAAAATAGCCCGACTGGCGGTGGGATTATTTCTATACCAGTATGATGCAAATCAAGGGTTATCAAGCTATCCATGTTCGACCGGATATCCGGAAACTGTTGAAGTTGCTTGCAAAAACGGAGAATAAGAGTCTTCAATTTTTTCATCTGTATGATGGGTGGGAACCTTTTAAGTCGTGAACACCCACTCATGTTCACGTAAACAAGCCTTTTGTGATATCCAATTGATGGATGAATCTCTTCTAAACTCTTACAATCCTCTAAAATCAATCTCTCAAGACATGGAAGGCCGTCAAAATCTGGCATCTTGATAAGGTTACAAGAGCTTTGAAGATCAAGAATTTTTAAATTTGGTAGACTCTGTTTCAAGAAAAGTAGCAAAAGTCAAATAAATAATTAATTATATAACAACCTCTGCTCTGTAACATGCAAAGTATATTCCAATTGCTTAAAACATCATATAGTCTAAAAGTCTCCTCGATCCTCGCCCAAAAATCTACGCTCAGAATATTGTTATATTATACACAACTTGTAATATAGTCTAATTTGTCTTTAATCTACAGAGACACCTCTGTTTGTAGATGTGTAACAAACTCAAAACAACAACTAACTAACTAAATGCAAATGAAGGGTTACCAAGCTAACCATGTTCGACTGGATATCCGGAAACTGTTGAAATTCACGACACTCAGAGAGAATAAGAGTCTCCAATTTTTCCATTTGTATTATGGGTGGAAACCTTTTAAGTGCTGTACAGCATTCCATATCCACTAAAACAAGCCTTTTGTGATATCCAATTGATGGATGAATCTCTTCTAAACTCCAACAACCCTCTAAAATCAATCTTTCAAGACATGGAAGGCCGTCAAAATCTGGTGTCGTGATTAGGTTTTCTGAATCAGAGAGATCAAGAATTTTCAAATTTGGTAGATGCTGTTTCAAGACAAGTAGCAAAAGTCAAATAAATCGGCAAGTATACAACAATTTCCTTTAACATTGGCATACTTCTTGCCCATGGATCATTAGACTGTGGGGAGTGGTGGCGTTGCATGGGCAGGGGAAGCCAGGCAACGCTGGCTAACCCACTCCGTGCCAGCGGTTGGTTTGGCGTTGCTCAGCCAGCGTCGCTATGAAGCCTGGCGCGGGGGGGGGGGGGGGGGTGGTGAGCTGGCTAGCCAGATTGGATCTTCATTTTTGACTGTTAGCCATAGCCAATATTTTCAATATTTTGGGTTTTTTTTGTTTTGTTTCGGGTTTTTGTTTCCGTTTGGTCGGTTTATTTGGTTTCGTTTCGGTTGAGTTTTGATTTTTAGTTTCGTTTTAATCGTTTTTTTTTTTGTTTCGTTTCGGATCGGTTTTGATCTTTTCAGTTTTTTGTTTCGTTTCAGTTCGGATTTTTTTGTCTCGTTTTAGTCTGTTTTGATTTTTTATTTCGTTTTGATCCATTTTTTGGTTTCGTTTCGGATTGCTTTCAATTTTGTCAGTATTTTTATTTCATTTCGGATTGGTTTCGATCTTTTTCAGTTTTTTTTTTGTGTTTCGTTTCGGTTTTTTTGTTTCTGTTTGGTCGTTTATTCAGTTTCGTTTCGGTTTTGATTTTTTTTCGGTTTGATGGTTTTTTCGGTTTCGTTTCGGATCGGTTTCAATCCATTCAGTTTTTTGTTTCGTTTCGTTTTTTTTTTAAGTACAATCTCTTTTTTTTAAAGAAAGCAATTTTTAACCATCCCGACCCAAAACCCGTTTCAACCCGAACCCGTTCCGACCCGAACCCGTTTCGACCCGAACCAAAACAACCTTTTTTTTGTAATTGACCCGTTTTGACCCAACCCGACCCATTTGCCATATAAACCTCTATTTATAGAGATGTCTAAGACTCAATAACCACCATCTATCAAACAACTAACTAAATGCAATTAACTCATTAGTAACTCTAATAACTAATTATGTTCATTTTATGATTCATTTCACAGTTGCATTGCAATGGTTTGTGAACCAACAATATTTACCTACCTTACACCCTTCCCAGAGTTTTTTTTGCTTGCTATGACTCAACCTTAGATAACCAAGCTTTGTTGGCTGAAAATTTGATGGGAATGAAGATGCCGGATAGTTAGACACACGAATCCACCGAAGTTTCTTCATTTTTGCAACAACATCAGGTAGACCTGGATGGCTGTAAAGTAACACTTCAGTTTCCTGTGTTAATTATTCAAGGGAACCAAATTGTGTCAGTAACGTTATACAGAGGGGTCATTAGATGTGGATGTATATGAAATATTTTATTGCAAAGTTAATTTAACCATTGGCACTGCATCTGCCCCCATATCAAAGAGGTATGCTATATCTTCCTCCTCCCAAATCCTGCTATACTTTTCCAGATTATTAGGGTGTTCCCCTCTAACAATGTAGTGGGCCATTTCTTCTATCAAGGCATGCATCTCAAATCTTCCTTCTTTTGAAACTTTTATGAGGGATTTTTGTTCCAACACCTTTATCCCTATACCAGGGTGTAAATCACAAGCATCAAGCACCATCATTGCCTTATCTTTATCATCTCCCCTAAAGCAACATGCAATATCTAAGAATAACTCTTTCTCGTTAGCTGTGAGTCCATCATAACTTATTTTGAGTCTCTTTGTGACCTCATAATCTGGGATATCTTTTAACCTGGCCAAGGCACACTTCCACTCATCCTTGTTTTTATCATATAGAAAAGAACCAAGAACTTCAAGTACCAAAGGGTGCCCACCAGTATACGAAACTACCTCTTCTGAAAGCATCTCGTAATCTTCTATAGGTTTATCTTTCCGATATGCATGTCTCCTAAAGAGCTCCATAGCCTCGTCATGTGATAACAAGCTCACTTCATATACTTTGTCTGCATGGCGGGTTAGCAAATGCTTATCCCTAGTCGTGATTATTATCCTGCTCCCTTCACCAAACCAAGCATGCGCTCCGGCTAACTCCTCTAGCTGCTTAACATCATCAACATCATCAAGAACTACTAAAACCCTTTTACTACGTAGCTTTCTTTCTACCATGCTTCTTCCTTCTAACTCACTCCCCACCTCAATGTCTTTTGTTTTCAAAACAAGCTTGAGAATTTTTTCTTGCAGCTTTTTCAAACCATGCTTGCTTGATTCCTCACGAATATTTTCAACAAGGCAGCAAGCTTCAAATTGGTGAGAGAGTTCGGCATAAGCAGCAGATGCAAGAGTAGTCTTACCGCCACATCCAACCCCCCATATCCCGACAATGCGCACACCATCTGACCCAATTTTCAACTTTGATTTCAGATCTCGCAAGCGAGCCTTTATTCCAATGAGGTTTTTAATGGCGTTTGTAGTTAGTGTATGCAGCCTATTACAAATTGTATCAACAATTTCTTTGATGCATTTGGTTTCGTAGCTGCACAATGAGTAAATAAGGATAATTAGAATTTAGAACACGCTTCCACTCACTAAATGAGGTGATGGTCTCGTCGCTAATTTAGAATGTACTAGCTAGTCACCACTTGGCACCATGAATTAAACACTTTCTTATAAATAATACAAATTATTAATGAGTTAAATCTAATTACAAATGCTAAAACCTAAACTATAACAATAGTAACTATATTTTAATTAAACCCGCCTACTAACTTATTTGACCAGTTTTATTGTTATCTATCAAATTTGCTCATTTGACTAGTCAAACAATAAAAGCAAAACTTACATATACTCGTTACAGAATGCAAAATATCTTAAGCATAAAAAAGAGAGAAAATTACCTGTTTTCAGTGTCATTGATGACCCATCCAGAGAGGTAGCCTGCCTTTTCCAGAGCGTATAGTAGTTGTAGGTTTAATAACTCACAAATATCAGAAGGGATGTCTCCATCTCCCAAATTGCAATCGCTAAGATCCAACTCCCTTAATGAACGTGGAAACTGGGGTAGGTCCAGACTCGCCAACCGGTCTTGATGAAAAGATTGTAACTCCTCACAATAACTGAGATTAAGGTATTTCAAACTTGTTACGAGATGAAAGTTTCCCACTATCATTTTCAGTCTGCGACAATCACTTAAATCTAAGGAAACAAGGTTGGTACAAAATCGTCCAACTGACGGTGGGATTATTTCTATACCAGTACCACTCAAATCAAGGGTTACCAAGCTATCCATGTTTGACTGGATATCCGGAAACTGTTGAAGTTGTTTGCAATCAAAGAGATCAAGAGTCTCCAATTTTTTCATCTGTATGATGGGTGGAAACCTTTTAAGGCTTGAACAGCCAGTCAGGTTCACGAAAACTAGCCTTTTGTGATATCCAATTGATGGATGAATCTCTTCTAAACTCTTACAATGTGATAAAATCAATCTCTCAAGACATGGAAGGCCATCAAAATCTGGTGTCGTGATTAGGTTTCCAGAGCCCCGAAGACTAAGAATTTTTAAATTTGGTAAAAGCTGTTTCAAAACAAGTACGAAAAGTCAAATAAATCAGTATACAACAATTTCCTTTCACATTGGCATACTTCTTGCCCATGGATCACGAGGCAGGACCTCTTAATTTATACACAAATTTAAACTAGCATATGATATAACATCTTTATATCTTATAATAACAACCTCTATAACATGCATAGTCAATTCAAATTGCTTAAAACAATATATCATTTTTACATCATATCGTCTAAAACTCTCATCGATCTTGGCCCAAAAATCAAGGGGTCAGAATAGCATATTATAGACAATTGGTTATATTAAATTTATTTACTTATCATCAAAAGTTTCTTTAAAGCATTTGTCATGCGTATAATGTCGACTATAAAGGAAATCGAAACTAAGTTAATTTGTCCCTAATCTAAAGAGAAAGTATGATATGTTCATTTTGTGATTCATTTCACAGTTTTATTGCATTGATTTGTGAAACAACAATACTCATCTACCTTATACCCATGCCAGAGTTCTTTTTGTTGGCTCTCATGCAACTCTAGATAACCAAGCTTTTTTGGCTGAAAATTTGATGGGAATGAAGATCCTGGATAGCCATACAAACGAATCCACCGAAGTTTCTTCATGTTTGCAACCACATGAGATAGACCTGGATGGTTGTAAAGTAACACTTCAGTTTCCTGTGTTAATTATTAAAGGGAACCAAATTGTGTCAGTAACGTTATACACAAGGGTCATTAGATGTGGATGTATATGAAATATTTTATTGTAAAGTTAATTTAACCATTGGCGGTGCATCTGCCCCCATATAACAGAGGTATGCTATATCTTCCTTCTTCAAAATCCTGCTATGCTTTTCAGGATTATTAGCGTGTTCCCCTCTAACAATGTAGTGGGCCATTTCTTCTATCAAGTCATGCATCTCAAATCTTCCTTCTTTTGAAACTTTTATGAGGGATTTTTGTTCCAACACCTTTATCCCTATACCAGGGTGTAAATCACAAGCATCAAGCACCATCATTGCCTCATCTTTATCCTCTCCCCTAAAGAAACATGCAATATCTAAGAATAACACTTTCTGATCAGGTGTAAGTCCATCATAACTTATTTTGAGTCTCTTTGTGACCTCATCATCTGGGATATCTTTTAACCTGGCCAAGGCACACTTCCACTCATCCTTGTTTTTATCATATAGAAAAGAACCAAGAACTTCAAGTGCCAAAGGGAGCCCACCAGCATAAGAAACTAAATCTTCTGAAAGCATCTCGTAATCTTCTATAGGTTTATCATTTTGAAAAGCGTGTCTACTAAAGAGCTCCATAGCCTCGTCATGTGATAACAAACTCACTTCATATACTTCATCTGCATAGCGGCTACTTAGCAAATGCTTATCCCTGGTCGTGATTATTATTCGGCTCCCTTCACCAAACCAATCATGTGATCCTGCTAATGCCTCTAGTTGCTTACGATCATCAATATCGTCAAGAACAACTAAAACCCTTTTACTACGTAGCTTTCTTTCTATCATGCTTCTTCCATCTAACTCACTCCCCACCTCAATGTCTTTTGTTTTCAAAACAAGCTTGAGAATTTTTTTTTGCAACTTTTTCAAATCATGCTTGTTTGATTCCTCACGGATATTTTGAAGAAAGCAGTGACCTCCAAATTGGTAAGAGAGTTCGGCATAAGCAGCAGATGCAAGAGTAGTCTTACCGCCACCTCCAACCCCCCATATTCCAACCATGTGTACACCATCTGACCCAAATTTCAACTTTGATTTCAGATCTCGCAAGCGAGCCTCTATTCCAATGAGTTTTTTATTGGCGTTTGTAGTTAGTGTAGGCAACCTATTAGAAATTTTATCAACAATTTCTTTGATGCATTTGGCTTCATAGCTGCACAATGGGCAAATAAGCATAATTAGGGCATGTTTGGGTTTCCTTTTTTCTCAAAAGTCCTTTTGAGAAGGAATAAGTAAGAAATTCTTACTTATTCACTTCTCCTTTTTGAAGGCATAATTAAGCATAAAAAGCCTTTTCAAAGTGTGTTTGGGATTCCTTTTAGCTTCAAAAGTCCTTCTTAGATGGATGTTTGGTATTCCTTTTAACTTTTAAGAAGTTAATAAGTCCTTTTAAGCTTCAAAAGTCCTTCTGAAAAAGAATCCCAAACATGCACTTGACTTTAGAACACGCTTCCACTCACTTAACTAAACCCGGCTACTAACTTATTTGACCAGTTTTATTGTTATCTATTAAATTTGCTCATTTGACTTGTCAAACAATAAAAGCATAGACTCGTTACAGAATGCAAAATATCTTAAGCATAAAAAAGAGAGAAAATTACCTGTTTTCATCGATGACCCATCCAGAAAGGTTGCCTGCCTTTTCCAGAGCTTTTCTCCATGATTCAACCTTTTGCTTATTTTTCCTATCATGTTTGGAAAATGCTTTTCCATATTTCCCCTTTTGATTTCTCACATCCGATGGATTCACGTGATAAAATACAGGCAACACGATTTGCCCTTTGGTGTCCACGCACTCCATAATATGTGCAAGCTCGTCCAAGCACCAAGATGAATCTGCATAGTTTTCGGAGAATACAACAAGGGCGATGCGTGATTCTTGGATAGCTTTCAAGAGGGCTGGACGGATTCGCTCACCCCGAGGAAGTGTTTCATCATCCTTGTATGTTTGGATTCCGTGTTGTACAAGATCCTCGTAGAGATGATCCACAAAGTTCTTGCGGGTGTCTTCTCCTCTAAAACTTAGAAATACTTCATATTTCAATGAGTGAGAAGAGGATGATGATGAAGATGCCATTGATCTGTAGATCAGAATTTGTTTGGAATTAGTATAAAAGCAAGAATATGAATCTGCCATTAAAACTTTACTTTTTTTTCCCAAAAGTGAAGCAGAATACTATTTTTTTTTTCAAAAAGGCACTAAATCAAACACTTAAAAAATCGATGATACAACACCTGCTCTGCACATCTTCTTCGGAAGACATTGGGCTGTGTTGTTGATGGAGATGAGAGGATCTTCTGAAGAAAACGGAGACCATGTAGTAGACGGTGATACCGGCGGCGAGAACAGTAAAGAAAGTAGTGGGAGAGAGTCCGGTGTAGGCGGTTATAGCTTCTTTCAGTGTCTCCATTAGTTCAACAGCCATTGTTGAGAGTGTTGTGATGGTTTTGTTTCTGTGATTCAGACTTCAGAGTCTCCTAGTGTGTGTATGTGAGTAAATACATATAGACATTATTATTGTTTAGGTAGGCAGGTACAAACCTTATCCCAATCAAGTACTTTTACACAATATATGTGGATGAAATTAGTCTGAAGGTTCTTGGATCCCTTTATCTTTCTTTCACCTTTGTTGACCAACTATTATCATATCTCAAAATGCTCCTTATTTTACATTTATCACAAAAAACTTAGAGAAATTTATGCAAATGGCCAACAAAAAAGTTGACTTACTAAAATAGCCAGCTCATGCGTCGTTGGAATGGGGCATCACCCCTCTTATGCCCATTAATTCTTTTAAATGGATGCGTGCATGGATGAAGCAGCAAATACAAAAATGGGATGCATGGGATGAGTCCCAGATGCATGGGATGAGTCACGGACGCATGGGATGAGTCGGCAAGGCATGGGATGGGTCACGGACGCACGGGATGATGGGATGAGTCACGGACTCATGGGATGCCTCAAACGGACGCATGGGATGATGGGATGAGTCACGGATGCATGGGATGCCTCAATCCTAAAAGTAAATTTTATGAGTCACAAACGCATTGGATTAGTCACGGACGCATGGGACGCATGACGTCACTAAGACACGTGTCACTTCTACATTGGCAGGCGCATGAATGACCCTGCAGACGCATAAGCTCTCTCGTAATCAGTGATGCCCTGCTCCACCGACACATGAGTTGGCCATTTTAGTAAGTCAAACATTTTCTTGGCTATTTTCGTAAATTTCACAAAAACTTATCACATGTTTATAACGGAGTCCTTGACAAGCTAAAGCTACTCACAAACTACTCCATATCATTTAAAAACTAAGATTCAATAGACATTATTATTGTTTAGGTAGGTACAAAAGTTGTCCCTATCAACTACTTTGTGTCTTTTACACATCATGCGAATGAAATTAGTCGGAAAGTCCTTGGATCCCTTTATTTTTCTTTCAACTTTGTTGACCAACTATTTCAAAATGCTTGCCAAGCTACTCACTAGCTACTCGCGATCATCTAAAAATAAGGTTGTTTAGTATATGAGGACGAACAAGAGCTTCACTTATGGAGCTCGAGCAGTCTCACGAGACTAAATGAGCCCATTATTTATTTCACTTTTACTTAATATACTAAATGTGAGTGTATATATATTTACATAAATATAACTTTTATTTATAAAACTAGTGGGTTATCACCAGTGGTGGATCCAGTATCTTTTTTCTATGGGTTCAAATTTTTCGGCAGTGAAGTAACCGAACGTTGGTTCGGGCCGAACATAGTATTTCATGGTCAAACTGAAGTTTTCATTTTATCAATTCATAAAAAAAATCTTACAATCCTTTGTGCAACGTTGTTTTAGCTATAGTGCACTTAAAAGAAACTAAATTATAAAATAATGATATAACTAATAGTTTCTACCATATTCTAATAAAGTTTAACTTTTTTATGCAAATGCATACCTCAAATCTTCATATTTAAATCAGAAAATAAAACATAACAATGAAGTTATTCGTTCATGATTTCTGGGCTTTCCTCGATGCATCCCAACTTTAGAAATTTGCCCAAAAATTTGTTAAATTTTGATTTATTCAAAAAACATGTAGTCATTGCTTGTTAGAAATAAAAAAAATGTTAGAAATAAAAAAAAAATCTTCTCAAACGTGCATGGGTGGGTATTGCTTGCTCATCAATTATTTCTTTTATTATCCAATGACAAATGATGTATTTCTGGAACATATTGTTATTTGAACTCTAATGTCATGGTTTATGTGACCATGTTTCTGTTTTTGTTATTTGGTCGACTATGACCGTATTAAACATTTGATAAAAGAAGAGAGAGCTTTACAAAAAATTTGTGGGGAAGGGTAACAAAATATTGAGTACCTTTAAGAATCAAAAGTCTTCTCACTTTTAAAATATGAGCGTAACCAAATGAGTTAAGAAAATTTATTTTACTCAACTAATACTTTTCTAGCTTCCGGCTCCTTTTCTTTTTATACTTTACCAATACATGTCTTTGCCTATCTTTTTTTTAATACTTTTTTTTTCCTTTTCTTAACCTTTTATCTTACTTAATTTTCTGAAACTATGTTTACCTTTCTTTTCTACTTTTTTTTACCTTCCCTTTTTTAACCTTTTCTTTTTTAACTTTGCTATTTACATTATTTTTTACGTTATCTTCTTATGGTTGATGTATTGGTTGACATGTTTAAAAATAGAATAGTAAATTTATCCATTATTAGCTATAATCATATTTTTCGCAAACCTAATAAAAAACTTTAAAGAATTTATAGTATACTCCCTTAATTAAATATTTATATGTTGATGGTCATTTGGGGTAGTGACAGTAAATTTAAGCCACACAAACTAGATATCTTCGTAAAATAATGTGAGTTTAAGCCACAAATATCATAAATTTAGGTACTGTTTGTTTTTTCTGCGGGAAAATGTCTGCAGTCTGCGGACCACATCTGCAGGCATCTGCAGGAGAAGAGGTGGACCAAATGTCTGCAGTCTGCAAGGGGAAGAGGGTTTGTTTTTTTTTATATAAAAAGATCTTCACACCCCCTACACACACAAACACACACACAGATATGCTCTCTCTCTCTCTGCCTTCCTCACCACCACCAAGCACCACCGCCTTACACAACCACCGTCGTCACCACTACACCACCGCCCTCGATCTCTCTCTCTGCCTTCACCACCACCGCAAACCCTAGCCTTGAACTCTCTCTCTCTACAAACTCTCTCTCTACAATCTGTCACCACCACCGCCATCTCCTTCTCCGGCCAGCCTTTTCCCGCAGATGATGACGATGATGGTGTTTTGATAACAGATCGATTTGGGGGTTTTGATAACAGATCGATTTGGGGATTTGGGGGTTTTGTTTGCCATCGGTGGAGGTGGTGGCGGAGCAGGGGTGTCGGAGGTGGAGGTGGTGTCGGAGGTGGAGGTGGTTGCAAGTGGGGTGTGATGGCAGGTGGGTGTTGGTGACGGTGGTTGTGGCAGGGATGTGGTGGTGGCGGTGGTGGCAGGGATGTGGTGGTGGAGGTGGTGGCAGGGAAGAAGAGGTCTGCGTGGTGAAGAGGTTCCAAGAAGACATGGGTCATTGTCTGCGTGGTTAAGAGGTCTCGCAGACCTTTTTTAATGAAAGGTCTGCGAGAAAACAAACAAGCTGCAACATCCAAACGTCTGTCCGCGTCTGCGCGGCGCAGACATAAGTCGTCGGTTTCTTTTTTTTTCCTTTTATTGATTTTTTTATTTTAATTATTAAAGGTAATTTCGTCATTTCAGATCATATTAATAGAAAAAGTTAACAGGAGTTATTGAAAATGACACAAAACATGCAAAATTCTCAATTAAAGGATGTCCAAATTAAATTATTAAAGACAGATCGAGGACATAAACTGCAAGTCGATGTATAGTTGGACAAAAATTGTAATTTACCCATGTTTAAATTTCGGGTTGAACCACGTAAAAATAACTTGTAGGATCGATTGCGGACCCAAACGAGTCGTTCAGAAGAGTTTATCTCAGTTTGAGCGGCGGAAACGAACAAACCGAGTTCAATTCAGCGAGATTTCACTTTAAACTGTTGTTGTATTGATAACAAATGCGATTACAGACCTAACAACACTTCGGCAGCACTTCGTGGCTAACCGGAAGAATCAATCGAACTATATCTAATGACAAGACATAATACCTATATATAGAGACCTTGATTTCGCTTCAACCTATACAACATCTACTGAAGCGAAATCCTCATACTTTGCTTGAAGCGAAATCCACGTGAAATGTATGTCCAAGCGAAACCGACAAATCAAATAAAATATCTGATTTCAAGATTCATGCACATTCACATTTGTCCTTTTGTGATGTGATGTCATTAATGATGTCATCTAGATGATGTCATCATGACATCATGTCTTGATTAGCTCCGCACCGAACCGAGACTCGATACAAGACGAAGACGACAGATGTGTGCACCAACAGACTCCCCCTCAGATGTTGACGAGTCTTAAGTGTCGAGTCTTCGTATCTTCAATCTTTATCAGTCTTTGAAATTCCTTAATACTTCAACTAATCTCCTCCTCAGATGTCTTCAGACTCCCCCTTTCGATATGCTGGGATCGCAGTCTGGAATTCACTTTCCACAGGTTCTTAGATCGTAACCTGGCACTTCATCATCCTCAGGTTTCAGAACCTGGCTAACCTGCAAAAACTCTACCCAAAAATAAATTTTCTGATAATCATTTTGTGGATAAGATTTTCAAGTCTAATTTACCACTTGCAAGAAAAACATTTATATTTCAAAACATTTTTTCATTTCATTTCAACATTCTTCAAACACTTTCACCCAAACCATTTGTTCATCATGTTTAGCACTCAGAATTTTGAAAATCAGCTCTTCAACACCAGTTGTCGAAAATCTTTTTGTATTTTTCAAAATTTATACTAAAACACACTAAAATCTTTTTGGATTTTTTAATAGAATGAAATGCAGTAAAGAAATATTTACAAACAATATTTTTGTGAGTTCGTGCAAGAGGATCATATCAGTTTCTGAGACAAATCACCAACACCGTTAAGCTTCATTTCATTTTAAGTTCTAAACGATTCACTTAGATTGTCAGTATGTTTGTCCACTTAAATTTTCACACAAAGTTCAATTGATCCGAGATACGAGATTAATGTTTTAAGCACTTGAACTTATCCGTGTGTCCCACTACTTGAATATACTCCCGTATCCAGATCCCAATATTCAGTCTTACAGGTGAGTATACCACAGATGATATCTGTCAGGGGAATAAATTATGCAACCGTGATAGCTCAGGTCAGAACTTCCGTTCAGCAGAGAGCCTAGTTGACTTTTAGGTGTGTCCCCTTTAGAGGATCTTTTGTATTACAACAGCCATGATTAGCATTTTTCAATGTTTCATCATTTTTTAGCTGAGGGTGGTGCTATATTTCAAGCAAGCAGAAAGTATTCTCCGGGGACTAGGCCATTGCTTCCGCAAAATCAGAAGTCCCGGGATAATACCCCAGATATCACTGAGTATAAAGACCTAGTATCTCAGAATAAGGGACCTTTCAAACAAGATTTCAGGGGTTACCTATATATCCAAGAAGTTGTTAACCCACAGAATAAGCAAGTTTGAAATTTAGGTTTATATCTCGTCACAATCTACTAGATGTATAAAAACCTACTGGCACATCATCAGTGAGACCGTTTATCATTTTTTTATCTTTCCAAATCTTTAGCATGCTGTGATCGTCCACTGATGTACTATCATTTCCTCTTTTATGCAACAAAAACTCATTTTTCATTTTATCATGTTTTTGACTTTTTCAAATTTTCAAATGTTTTTGGATTTTCTAAAATTCTTACTCCCCCTAAAATGCAAAAACATTTTAGGAAATTTGAAAACAAACTGTACAACAACGTGACAACTGATATCGAATTGCCTCAATTCGCCATCCACTTTGCATAAACAATCAGAACTCCCCTCACAACAAACTATTTTCCCATCGATTTCAAAACACTTAAGTTTGTTTTAATCAAATGGTTTTTCCGGAAAATAAGTTTGATTTTACCACTTGTAAAATTGGAGTTTGGTTCATCACATTGTCTATCAACCATTTGTAGAAAATCAGATACAACTTAATGTCCCTGATTTACCACTTGTAACCATCACAAACATACAACTCAAACCTGTTTTTCAACCAATTTACCATCTTTTGATTGAATTCTCAAGGTGCCGATTCCTACTCCTCGCTTACATACCTGGGAGTTCCGGCAAGTCCTGCAAAACTTCTCAAAAACATTATACAAATATGATAAAGAATGATGCCGATTCATGATCCACGATTACCAACTTGGGATCTCCGGCAAGTCAGATGTTTTACTCTTTGAAAAATATATCCACCCAAGCCTGACCTTCCTTGGGTGTAACAACCTCTTCATCATCTTTTCTTTCAACTATCCTGTGACCTCCTCTTTTGGCAGCGTAAAATTCTTTAACACCTTTGGCCTTACCATTGATCATTTTGCCAAAAATGTGTTTCACAGTTCCGTTGAAAGCTTTATCAACATCAAACTTCTTTTTATCAGAATAAAATTGATTTGAAATTTCGACTTTTCCAACTTTCTTCATGTAATTTTCAGCTTTCAAAGATGGAAAATTTTCATTGTTCATAGTTAGAACTGATTTCTCAACCTTTTTCTCAACATGTGGCTCCTCTGATTTTGTGGAATCAGATTCATCACCAGAACTGTTTCTTGAACCCTTAACAACCCATTTTTGATTTATCAGATTTTCTTTTCTTTTAACCACATTCTTTGAACATTCACCAATCTCAAAGGTCGAATTTTCAAAGCCTGTGAACTTTTTGGTTGTTAGTTCAGTTTTCTCAATCACTTTCTCTTTTAGTTTACCAGAAATTTCCTGTTTTGGTTTGAATGTCTTCGGACAATTCCTAGCAACATGACCAGCAATCTTGCACTGAAAACAGGTTCTGTTTTCAATCTTCTTTGGAACAGCATTTTTCAGCTCTACTTGCTTCTTGGCAAGGAATTCTTGATTTGTCTCCTTCCAGAATGAACTCTTTTGTTCTTTCTCTTGACTTGTTCCTGAAACAAAATCAGTTTTTGGTTTATAAATTTCCTCATTTTTATAATTTTTCGGTGGTATAAAACCTAAACCATTTCTTTTGAAATTACGGCTTTGGTTTGGCTTCTTTTGAAAACCATAACCAGAACTGTAACCCTTTTTCTTGTTTAATCTTTGTTGAACTCTTGAGGTGTATTTTTTAGGTTTATCAGTAAGATTTAAATCTTTCATTTCAAAAATATTAATTTCTGTTAATTTGAAAACCTTTTTGATCAATTCAGTTTTAACACCTCTTAATGAAAAATCTTCATCAGAATATAATTTGTCAGAATCTTTCAAAGTATATGCCACTTTAAATGATTCATCATTCAAATTAGATTTTGATATCAAAAACTCTTTATCATAAACCCGTTTGTCCTTTCTGACTGTTGATTTTGATGTATCGGACTCAGACTTTGACTTGGATTTGGACTCTGGTTTTGACTCCTCTATGTCATCTTTGTCTAACACCTGATCGACCACACTTTTTATCAATTTTGACTCATGATCAGTATCGGACGACGTGTACGTAACATCAATATTTTCTGGCAAGTTATCCGACGGCCCAGACTCCCATTGTAAGTTTATTGCCTTTTCGACTCTTTCGGAATTTGGATTTCGAGGTAAAAATCCATTTTCAACCGGAGGCGGACATCTAGTGTAGACCACACTTGATTTCTTACCAGAACTTGTCACTTTATCTTTTGTCACAGATTTCTTTTCTTCAGATATCTTCACATCTTCAAACGTCTTCAATTCTTCCACAACCGGATAAATCATGTCAACAACAAAAGTAGAACATGAGTAACTGTATAATAATTTCTTAACTTTCTCAGTTTCTATTTTTTGTGTTGCCAACTCAAGCTCGAGATCTGCACATTTCTTAATGTTATAGTTTGCCGTATCAAGCTGTCTCAGATAAGCTATCTTCAAAGTATTCATAGCTTCAGCTTGTTCACCATTTGAATCAGTATATTTGTTGATTTCTCTGTTCATTGTATCATATGATTCTTTCAATCTGTTTATGTTGTGCAACAATTCATTGTTTTGCTTGATTAAAGAATCACAATTCATGCACTTTTAAGGATCTTTGACAGGTTCTGCATCAACTTTGATCTCAAATTCAGGAACTTCTTTGACACTTGTGCTTGATTGTAAAAACTCAGCTCTTCTTCTTTTCTCAGCTTTCGCTTCGTTCTTCAATCTCTCTTCTTCTTCTTCCTCTTCTTTGTTCTTCCTTCGTCTTTCTTCAGTTGCTTCCATGACTTTTCTGCATCTTTCTGCGCATTTCAAATCATAAGCATTAGCATAGAAAACATTAACATTTGAAGTGTCTTTAGACATCTCTTTGGCCATAAATTCTTGATCTGGACAAAAATTGTTCCAATTGAAACCATCAGCCAGTTTTTCATCATCTTGTTCTGTTAAACACACTTTGCTGTTTGTTGGATCATATTTATCCCAACTGAATCCACCATCATTTCCCAGACAAGCTTTCTTTGAATCTTTAATCTGCATCATTCCATGTGCAGTTTGTGCCTGATGCAGTGCTGGTGGTGTGATTTGATGATAAATTGCCTTTTTGTGATAATCGTTGTTTCCAAAAGGATTCTGAGCTCCAGTAGCTTCACGATTTTTGCATTCTCTCTTGAAATGCCCCTTTTCCCTGCAACGAAAACATGTAACTTTGGACTTATCAAATCCTAAGTTTGAAACACTTGCATCAAGAAAGTCATTTCTCCCCGTGATTTGTTTAAACTTCTCAGCTCTTCTCATTACACTGGCCATGCACCATTTAATATCCATTAATTCCATTTCCTCAGCATCGATTTGATCGTAATCTTCTTTCGTGAGCATTGGATTATCGATCTTTCCGGCCACAAAACTACTATAGGATTCCAACACCATTCCCAACAAAGACATTTGATTTTTAGCAACCTCTTCAGTATAATCTTGATCATTTTCAAGACTTAGAACAATATTGCACTGAAGTTTTCTTCCGTTCTTTGTTGCTGAAATGTTTGGATCAAATGATGAAAATCTTGTGCTGCTTGAACCCTGAGATGATCTCTTTTCAGAAGAATCTTTCACACTGTAAGCAGTTTCGATCTTTGGAGAATGATTTGTTGTTCCAGTAACACCACTCTTGTAATACAAGCTGATATCTTGTTCTCCATCGTAATTCTTCATCCTAGCAATCTTTCTTTGTTCCATTTCTTGAGCTTCCAGATGTTTGATGAAATCTCCCAATGTCATTTTCTTATAATCTGTTTTGTTTGACCGCAACATCATCAGAAATGTTCCCCATGTTTCATATGGTAGCGCATCTGCAAGTTTTTCAACCAATTCATCAGTATCTTTCTTAACACCAAGTTTCGTCATATTTCTCACCAAGTTACAATATCTATCAATTAATTGCTTGACACTCTCATTTTTCAATCCCCGAAATAAGTCAAATTCCTTTATCATGAGAGACATCTTATTCCTGAGCATATCGTCACTTCCAGTAAACTTTGCTTCCAACTCTTTCCATATCGAATATGAAGTTCCATCATGTTGAAGCAGTATCAAAATATCTTCTTTTATCGCTTGCTGAAGAAGACTCACCATCAATTTTTCATCTCGATATTTCTTTTTATCTACAGCAGTCATTTCTCTAAGTGTTAACGGAGTACCATTCACAACATCGTTCTTTGTGGGTTTAACATACGGCTCTTCAGTGTGTTCCCACGCATCCAAGTGATACGCCTCAACCCAATTTCCAAACCTTTCGGACTATCCATTGTAATCATCAATATCCATGAGTTTTGGTGGTTTCTGAGACGTCCCGGTTTCATTTTCATGCAAAGCACTCTGAGTAACTGTAACTGGACTAGCAAAAGCATTGTAGAACTCGTTCTCCATGTTTCGGATTTTCAAATGAGCTGTATCGCCTTGTAAAATACTTTGTCGATTACCTTACAACAAACACAAACAAAATGCAATCAGTTTAACAGTTAATCAACTAACTGAATAAAACTGGTACTCGAACTTGTGAATTTTCTGTGCGGACTGAATGTTGACCAACTGTGCGGACTTCTAGGACCTGAATCGAATTCAAACGACTTGACTTTTTGACACCTTTGAACTCCGAACCGTGCAAACTGGACACTTTCACGTGACTTGATCACAATATACGACCTGACTGACACACGTACTGATCAAATCGAGCGAACCAACTAAACTTCAAACCTTGTGACCTAACTAACAAACTCGGTGAAGTAATTAAAATTCAAACACAATATATATCGACAAAACACCTTTTAATATTTCAATATAAGCCATCACATAAATGCTTTGTATCAAAAACATATAATCTCACCACAATTCATTTTTTATAAAATCAACACAAATTTCAACGGAATATTGTATCGAGAAATGTAGTATACTGTTACCAATTTTTATAATCACATGCACCCTAAACACAAGATGTATATTCTCGAGACAATTTCTTCAATTAGTCAACATTTACATGCAATCATGATATCAACAAAAGTATTAAAAGACCTGTCAACAACACATGCAAACCAACAACTTACTGAACAATATGATCAAATTCAATACGTGGTCTGATAATCTCACATGCAACCGACAACTTTAAAAATCACTAATCATATGCACATCAGACAACATGAGTCATGATCACGTGAACCATTAATTGAAGCGAAGTCAACAGGATTTTTATAAAGTCGACAACTCTTAGTATGCTATGTGCTAACCCTTTTTAATTCAGATCACATGTAAACCGACACAATCAAGTGATTTTCTTTTCCTAAAACTGACACCAACATACTTTGAACAAACTATTGTGACTTTAATCGATTAAACAATACATGCAATCACATGTAATCTGACACATACCACATGATGACTATCTCGATTATCATGTTACACATTTTAATATGCAAGTTCATTAATGATCTGTCAATCAACACGTTAATTCACACAACACATGATTCCATTTTTCAATACTACTTATCTGACAACCTTTAAATGTTCACGAGAATCAACACAGATCTGATATCAAGCAAGATGTTCTATGTCATTATAATTCAAGCGAAATCTCAATGTATCTATTTCGCTTCAACTTTTTCAGGCTAAATCAGAATATTTCAAGCGACACCTTCAATTTCGCTTCAAACTCAAATGAAATTATCAAGTAAACTCAAGCGAACCAGCATGACATCATCATTTTCGGTCTGTTTTTGATCTGATTGAATGTGTAAATGATCGAATTAGATTCTGAAACTTTCAAAGATTTGTTAAGATGTATTTTCGCACAATATGTGAAAGTTTGAACCGATTTGAACTGTAAAAAGTTGATTAATTTTGAAAGAAGGTGTAGAAAATCAGAAAACGTGGCTGAATTGGTATGAACTCTTCCTCCTGAGCTCTGATACCAATTGTAGGATCGATTGCGGACCCAAACGAGTCGTTCAGAAGAGTTTATCTCAGTTTGAGCGGCGGAAACGAACAAACCGAGTTCAATTCAGCGAGATTTCACTTTAAACTGTTGTTGTATTGATAACAAATGCGATTACAGACCTAACAACACTTCGGCAGCACTTCGTGGCTAACCGGAAGAATCAATCGAACTATATCTAATGACAAGACATAATACCTATATATAGAGACCTTGATTTCGCTTCAACCTATACAACATCTACTGAAGCGAAATCCTCATACTTTGCTTGAAGCGAAATCCACGTGAAATGTATGTCCAAGCGAAACCGACAAATCAAATAAAATATCTGATTTCAAGATTCATGCACATTCACATTTGTCCTTTTGTGATGTGATGTCATCATGACATCATGTCTTGATTAGCTCCGCACCGAACCGAGACTCGATACAAGAAGAAGACGACAGATGTGTGCACCAACATAACTTACTGTTTATCTCCTATTAGCGATATACATAAGTATCAACTTTCACACCCTAGGGGAGGATTATTCAATGAAATTCTACTAAACGACTTGCTGCCTAGCAGCAATAATGTATGCAATAAAAGTTTGGTTGGGTGTTATAGTTCATTGTACACATTCGGGAAGATTTAGAAGTATGTTTAGAAGGCATATGAGGTAGTTGTTTAAACAAATACGAACAAATTGTTTTATGAAAGCTTTATATATTTAAAGTGTAGGGTATATTACGCATTTCGTTGTGTGTTTTGGCCATATTCACAATTTTAATCCAACTTTTCTTTTTCATACTTTCGCTACGTATGGTGTATGGGGAGTGATTAAATGACAATTAAGATTTATGTTGAAAATTGCGATTAGATACTTTCACATGTACATATAACTTTTAAGCGTAAAATGTAATGTGATTAGATAACCACCCACCGTAGTAAAATTTTTCTAGGTAGAAGTGGTTTATACTTTATAGCATTCTGCAAAACTCTAATTCAAA
The DNA here is from genome assembly GCA_030545235.1 of Helianthus tuberosus. NCBI lineage: Eukaryota > Viridiplantae > Streptophyta > Magnoliopsida > Asterales > Asteraceae > Helianthus > Helianthus tuberosus. The sequence continues at coordinate 3,548,246 of JARYGA010046105.1, forward strand.
AAAGAACACATTCCTATGCTATAATACTTTGGCATTTCAGTATGGTTATCTAAAACCATTCACATCCCATTCTCTAAACATCAACTTTCTCTACGTCTTCAACTCCATCTATAAAAAAAAATATACCTTTTTTTTCTAAATTTTGTTAATTTTTTAAAAACATCTCACATCCGTCTCTCTATCTATCTCTATCTATTTCTTACTCACTAACACTTATTTATTATTTTTCTCTTACTTATACACTCACAATAAAAATATAGAGGGTTTAATATAAACCTCTAAATATAGAGGTGTACTTTACTTCTTTTTTTATATTTTTCTCTACTATAAAGACTTCAATGTGTTGGTGTTTTCACTATCCTTTTCTCTGTTTTATAGAATTGGGGCTCCAATGTGAATGCTCTAAAACACCTCCACATCTCATTTTCTATTCTAGAGAATGAACAATAACCAACTATATTTGTGGTGTTATTATTCATCTATTTATAATTACCGGATGGTGGGTGTGGTGTAATGCAATGCAATGGGAGAGATGATAGTGGCTAGTGGGTGCAATGGTGGTGGTTAGGGTTCAGATGGTGAGGGTGGTGCAATGGTAAAGGTGGTGGTGGGTTGGTGTGGGGTGAATGGGGGCACAAGTGGGAGAGAGAAATGTGAGAAAGAAAGGAATACCGATTTTTTTTATTAATCTTTCTATACTAATAAACAAAAATCCTTTTTGGACACGTGTTATTCTCTGGTAATTTATCACCTTTATTTTTTATTTATCTCTTTTATTAAATAATAATAATAATAATACTAATAATAATATTAAACATCCATTTAACTAAATATATTTATCTCTTTTGTTTTCATAATCTGAAATTGATTTCTTTTTTAACTCTAAAGTTTCAATCTTTGGCAATTTAAGTCTAAAGTTTTAATGTTTGGTATTTTAACCCCTTTGATTAATTTGATTTTTCACTTCTAATTAAAAAAATTTCATCTTTTGCAATTTAACCCTTTTAATTTTTTTTTTCTTTCAACCCAAAGCTTTTTATCTTTCACAATTTAATCTCAACACTTTTTTACTTTCAACTTTAGTCTCTTATATACTTTTCATAAGTTCTCCGTTTAATGTGTCGTTCTAAATTTCCGAGTTAACACGCCGCAACGTGCGTGCGGAGTTCAACGTTTTTTCATCTATTTTTTTCCTGTTTGACATGTTCGTCACAGCGTGTCTATTTTTCCCGTTTGATGGATTTGTCACAACGTGCGATTAATTATTTTTTTCTCGGTTTTACACATAGGCTCGTGGTCATGTGAGAAACAATTGTCTTTCAGCTAACATGATATATAACTAATGAATCCCCCGCCACATTGCGGCGGGTGGTAATTCTAGTGTGTACTTATACATAATACATACCCATTATTTAAGTTTTAAATTTGTTTTGTTTGTTGTATTAAAAAATTAAATAAATGGGTAAAATGACTAAACTGCCCTTATGTGACTTGATTTAACAAATAAAATTAGTTGAGTTTGGGCCAAGGACGTAATGTGCAAGATTTATAAATGCTCTGAAAATCATAATACAAGTCTCTATTGTTTGTTTGGTGCTTCTTAACACTAGGATTAACATACCATACGGAGTCCTAATCGCTGTGTTCAGTTCCCTTCCCTTTACTACTTAATCGATGTCTTGTGTATTAGTTTCAATAGGGAAATCGATGTTAAATGACTTACTTAGACACGTGTATGCGTAATGACCACACAAATTGCAGCAATAACTATGAATGTTAGAAAAAATACACTGAGTCCCTTGTTCCACATGAGTGCCTATTGTATAATATGCGTTCCGGCCATTGCTTTCATCAGTGAACACATTCCTTGGTTGCTGACTATGAAACTTCAGCCTATCAGTGATTCTTTTCGCTGCCCTTCGTTTCACGTATCTCCAAAAAGAAGCCCTCGAAGCATCCTTCTTCAAGAAAAGACTGGACAATGGAGAAGAAACTGTTTGATCGATGATGATCTTGCCTTCATCGTCAACATAAATACATATTAAACTGAAACGTGTCGTTGGTTACACACAACCGCTCTAGAAACGACAAAATGTTTTCGACCTACTGACCCCGTCGATACATACTTGGGCTTGCAAAAACAGTTCAGCCCGCATCAAATAATAATAGTAACATTAATAGTGTTTTGACCCACAATCTAATATAAATAAGTTTTCACTTTTCATATGTGTTGCCCATGTGTGTGAGTATGTGGATTATGATCACGAGATTAAAATCCAACAAAAACCAAAGAATTACAATATATGACTTTTTGCATGCCCTTGATTTCTAGGCTTTATATTCCCAACTATTCTTGTACTTTTTTTTCTGTTTGGAAATTATGCAGTGGCCTTGGGATCAAGAGTTGCTTTACACCTATTTTAACACAATAGCACATCTCTATCTTGGTAGATACAAAAAATGCTTCAACTTGCATTATGTAGTTATAAAATCAGATTGCAGATTGTATTTTTTTTTCTTTTTTTGAAGTTAAGATTGGAGAATGTATATCATTAGTGATAGATCATATCGCATCATATTAAAGCTTACATTTAATGGGTAGCTTGGTCTTTTGCAATAGAACATATTGCAATTTGCTTTTTCTAGCATCATCATTTTGTAAGAAAGATGTTAAATTTGAGATCGCACGTTTTTTTTAACTATTGCAAGTGACATTATTATATATATGTTGGTTACGAATAACGATAAATAGTAACTTTATTTTTATAATAATATATAGCTTTTGATTACTTTTTCATTTAATATACGAATATTGGATTTTAATAATTCAAACTATTTGTCGTTGGCCGCCAACAGTCTCAACTTCAAAAATAATCACTAGCAGTCCCAACTATTAACATTTTCGCCTCAAATGGACCCTGACTAATAGAACCCTAACGCCGTTAGTGTCCGGTCGCCGGAAAAACGTTTTTGGTTGGAAAACTCCTTTTTGGCCTGAAAACTAAACCTTTTCGTCTCAAACCTCTTTGTAACCTTATTACGGACCTTTAGGAACCTTTTTCTAGTAAAAGTCTCAATTGTTGAAGTCGTCGGAAAACACTTTTTTCGTCGGAAAGCTTCTTTTAGGCCGGAAAACTCAACTTGCCGGAAAACTCAACATTTTCTTCCCAAACCTCTTTGTAACCTTAGATCAGACCGAGGGCAATCCTTGATCAAGTGGTTTGCATCTCCACATCTGAAACAACGGCCTTCAGCAAGGCGACATACTCCACCTTCAAAATAACTTAAACCATAATAGTAGGTAATAACTTTAAACTTATATATGATACTTACCTTATTTTTTTATATTCATGTAACATAGCTACGTATTGCTTAGTGGTATGATGCTTGTTCTCAACAAAATTGATGTAAGTTCAAATTTTGATAAGTGTAAGGTTAGATGATGATTAAGGGTAGAAAGTTGTTAAAAAATGTGACATAAGCTCTAACAATCAATAAAATGAAAATAATTATAGAAAGTAACATTCGTTATTGTAACTTTTTTTTTTTACTTTTTATATCCTATAATTCATATGGCTTTATAGCCTAGTGGCATCTTGGGATTAGATAAGGCTTGGAGACTAATAGGTCCTGGGTTCGATTCCTACAAGGGGATTTTTCCCATATTTATTGGGTTTCCTCCTGAATTAGTGTTTAGGCATTATGGCCAGTGGAGATGGATATGATTGGGTTTCCTCCTGAATTGGTGTATAAGTGTTTAGGCATTATGGCTAGTGAAGATGGATATGATTGGGTTTACTCCTGAATTGTTGTATAGGCAGTGGCACGATGATACTCCAGTGTAGAATGTAATCTCAATCAAAACCATAACGTATTGTTACTTATATTGATATTTTCAAAACGTTTTACATTGTTATTTTGTGAGTTACATTTTTGTATATCGTAACCGGGAATTAGTATATAAGGAAAATCGAAAAAGATATGTGTGATTTTGAGTAGTCATTAGAGTGAAATTTTATGATTTGGAGTGAAATTTGTATTGTTTGGAGTGATATAAATGTTGTAATTCTCGTTGTAAATTGGTGGTGGCCTTTCACCATACTAGCTTGTTAGTGTGGTCTATGTTTTAATATAAAAGCAATTTGCCCAGGGCCGCCCGTAGGGGGTGCGGGGTAGACGATGGCACAAGGCTCAAACTCTCTGAAGGCCCAAATCTTTTAAATTGTGTATAGAATTTATGTTGTATAAGATAGAATATATATGCACTGAATCAATAGATAACATAAATGGACCATTGTACTAGTGGTTATTCCCTTGTTTTAACAATAAGGAGACACATGTTCTAATGCCAGCGTCTCCAAATTCTTTATTTTAGTTTTTTTGTTAGTGACATTTAATGCTTAATTTTGTTAACTGCATCTTTCCCTTTAATTAGTAAATTATTTCCTAAACTTAGCTAAAAATTACTATCTAAATTACTGTTGGATCTGAGTTTCTTTTTGATTGTATTTTTGTTTGAAATTAAGATGGAAATGAAAGAGTTGTGCAGCGGAAATAAGATGAAAGCAAACTTTGCATACAATCAAACGAGAGTAATACTTTTATCAAACATCTTTACACAATGAATCGAAAGATTGAATTTGTTTCAACAACGATTACAATGATTGATGTAAGAATGCAAACTCCCCCTCAGCCAGAGCTCAGTAGTTTGTTCGTGCAAAGAAGACGATGTGGTGAAAGAGCTAATAGAACAGTACAAAGTACTGAACTATTTATAGGCACTTGCAAACCACTGAGCATCTTAGCTGACGTCACCATGAAAGTGACATCTAACCTCCTAACAAACTCTAACCTCTGATCTATAAACACTGATGTACTAAACCACTGCTATTACAATACATTATATAAAAGACACTTAAACAGCTGCTGCATCCTTCCACTACTGTGAACCCAGCAGTGCTTGTCCAGATCAGCAGTACTTGACTCAAGGCAGTAGATTGAGTCAGCAGAGCTTTGGTCTTCCATCAGTCTTTGGCTTTGGGCAGTAGATGCAAGGCAGCAGTTATAGGTCAGTACTTAACAAGATCAGCAGATAGGAGGTCAGCAGATATGAAACCACTTTCAAGGGGAGAGATTTGCATGAACCAACTGTAAACGTCTGCTTATTCTGGATCCACTGCTCTGATCCAGTTTTGGCTTTAATTATCTGTTCCTCTGATAGGGTTCAATCCCAACAATTACATCCACATAAATTTTAGTGATTGATGAGTTTATATTAAATGGAGATTTTCGAATAGGGCCCAAATTTTTTAATCTCGCACAAGACCAAAATTCTTTTTGTGATTTTCAGAGACGGCTCTGAATTTGCCCTTAAAAAAAAAGAAGAGTAAGCTTGATAGACTTGCCATTGACTCATCTTAGATAACATGGTATATAAAATTTCCCTGAAACTACCCCTTCCAATAAAAGACAGATAGGAAATTTCTGAATACTTTCAAATGAAGACCAAGTCGTCGGTTTCTTTTTTTTCTTTTCATTTTATTGATTTTTTTATTTTAATTATTAAAGGTAATTTCATCATTTCAGATCATATTAATAGAAAAAGTTAACAGGAGTTATTGAAAATGACACAAAACATGCAAAATTCTCAATTAAAGGACGTCCAAATTAAATTATTAAAGACAGATCGAGGACATAAATTGCAAGTCGATGTATAGTTGGACAAAAATTGTAATTTACCCATGTTTAAATTTCGGGTTGAACCACGTAAAAATAACTTACCTGTCACACCCTGTCTTTTGCGGAAGCGTATGATGTGTGACTAGCTTGTTATCATTGCATTCAATCGTAATAAACAACTACATGATCAAAACGATGTTCATCCATTCATGAAAATTTGAGTATTACAAACACGTGTTATTTAAGTTTTCAAAACACGACCTTTGACAAGGTTACAATTCAACAAAAGTGGATGACATCTAAACTTGTAGTCTACTTCTAGTTACGACACTTGCGCCCAAGATCCATCCTGTCACCTGAAATACATGTAATTTTGGAAAACATCAACATAAAGTTGAGCGAGTTCATGCATTTTGCATATCTTGTATGAAAACATTGTATGTATCTTGTATAAATAAAGTGTTCATGTATAAATCAAGTTTTCTTGTGTACACCACGTACTAATTGAATGTTTGTACAAGGACGTTAAGGCATGTGAGGACATATGGAGCATTAGTGTTGGCTCCTTTAAGGCATGTGAGCATATGGAGCATTAGTGTTGGCTCCTTTACTGTGTCGATTACCCTCGACTGTGTCAATTTCCCTTGACTGTGTCGATTACCCTCGACTGTGTCGATTAACCTTGACTGCGTCGATTTCCCTCGACTGGGACACCGAAGCACTCAAGTGGTCACATAAGGACCATGAGTGGGGCTCGGCCGTACCCGTTAGATCTAACCCTCGTCCCTAATTAAGTATTAATGGCATCTCAATATCTAGTTTAAGCTCACATGATCTAGTATTTTCTAGGCTTTTCTTAAAGCTCATCATATTGCACTCACCACGAGTGCTTCTCGTATTCTTTTGTATTCTCAAATCATATTGCACTCGGTACTCGTTCTCACCAAGAGTGCTTCTCGTATTTTTACCATTTGTAAAAATTATAATATTTGTAACATGTATTTCACCCCCGAGAGTTATAAAACCAAAAACAGTTAAAGAAAAGGGGGAGCATGAACTCACAACTTTGCGTTCCTGTGCGTCGTAAACTTCACCGGATTTGCTTAATTAACGTCGTAACCTATACGCGTTTTCTTAACGTTAGTCACTAGACTTGCGTCGCACAAGTACAGTCACTCTCTTTTGTGTATAATTTCTTGTGTTAAAAATATTTTATATTTTTAACTAAGTATCTTACTTATATTATTTTCTCTAAAATTAATATAAGTGTCTCGTGTTTTGCACTTTGCACCCGAATTATGTATCTTGTATGTTGTATGTTCATTTTTATGTTTATACCCCTCATGAGTATTTAGTGTATTTTTAAGTCTTAATACACTAGCACGTATAACACATACTATATACACTTAGCACAAAAGTTGGTGATAAAATAATATATATTTTTCTCTCAAAAATATACATACTTATATCCATTTTTATTCTTGAAGAAATCCTCATTTCTTATCACCAAAAATTAGGGAAACCTTGGTAATACTTTAAATACATTTTTAGGGAATAAGTTTCCCAAAAACTTATATTTTTCTAAGTGTAAAAATTTATAAAAATTTTGACAGAGTTTCCCCTAAAAATGGAGGTTTCCCATGTTTTCAAAACATGTGTTTATTTTCTTTTAAATCGTCAACAATCATCAACAACAATTATCAACAATAATCATCAACAACAATTATCAACAATAATCATCAACAACAATCACTAATTTCTCTATTTCATGAACTTGAATATTTGCAAGAATGTGTAGTAATTTACTAGCACATTTAGTAAGCCTTGTTATCTTTAAAAATAAGTTTAATTTCTTAAAAACTTTATTTTTAAAGAATATGAAGTTTCACAACTTCTAGTCGGTTTTTACGAAAATTATTTCTTTGTTAAAACTTTTGTTACACAAGTGTCCACACACTTGTTTGTTCATAAAAACACCTCTACTTCATGAAAGATCCGGTTTTAAAACATGGTTTTGTCTTAAAGTTGGTCTTTCGAAAATACCACTTGTAGATCTTTAGATCTACTAGTCTAGAACTCCATTTCATAAGATAAATTGTTTTTACACAAGTTCATGTTTAATAGTAGTAGTGTTCATCATCTAGTCCTTTTTATACTTTAACATACACTAGTTCATGTTCTAAGAACATAACCTAGCCGGGTTAGATGACGATCCGAACTACTACTAGCATTAAACAACACAAAATAATCATCACAAAACAAGTTTAACAAGTTTTACACAATTATCCATCTATTAACCATCATATTCATCACTTTAATAGACTTTTAGTTGGTGATTTAGTATGTTCATGATTTTCAACCGACAAATCTCTTATTAACCACTCTAGACAAGATCAAGAAGGTGTTTTAGAACACTTACTACTAGCTCATGGCTAGGGAAGTTCGAGTGAAGAAAATGAGTGGTTAATAGCAGATGAACAAGGTCCTTGACAATCCGTGAGTTCCACGCTTCGTGATTCACCTTGTAGCACCTTGTTGTACACTTTGAATGCTTGGACAAGAATCGAAGATGGTGAAGGTGGTATAGGGGGTGTTCGGCCGAAGGTGGTTCAAGGGAGGGAGAGAGAAAGGTGTGGAAGTTGTGAAGGTGGTGATGAAATGGTGGTATTTATAGACCTTCCATATAGCATATTCCTGGTATATTCCTGGCATATTCCTGGCATATTCCTGGCATATTCCTGGTATATTCCTGGCATATTCCTGGGTTTGCTGCGTTGTCTGCGTTTTGCAGTGTAAGCATTGTGTCGCGTAGGAACACACGGTACGCGCTTAAACTTGAAAAATAACGTTTTTAAGCATTTTAATTTATTTTTCAACACGAACCTGATTAAAATAAAATTTTAATCATAACAGAATATTTGTGGGATTAAATATTATCCGGGCGGTATATATGTAACCCTTGTATGTATCCTTGGGTTTTAATGTATTTTTGACGTTGGACCTACACCTAGGCCCTAATTCTAATGTCTGACTGCTTTCTGCAGTTCTGTTGACACGATGTGTCTTACCGGTGAGTTTACTAATTTTTGACGCAACGCTATCATAACGTAATTCTTGTAGCATATATCATGCATGAATTCACTTGCATGGAATTCAGGAATTTATTTGTCTGGTAAACTAGATCATGTACAGTCATTAAAGCACAAATTACTGTTCATCTAGTGTACGGAATGCACGAAAAAGTGACGGTTGTCACAGTCTCCCCCCGTTAAAAGAATTTCGTCCCGAAATTCAAGCGATGCCATCGGTCGCAGTGGAGTTGTGAAACCAATATGGTCACTTAGATTCATGATTTGTCTTTATGTTCCCATGAAATCTCTGGGTCATGTCATGAATTCTATCGTACTCCAGTAAGTCGATCATGACTTTTCTGTATCTCGTGGACTCTTGGTCCATAACCTCAACAGGTTTCTGTAGTATCACGGACTCTTGGTCCAAAACCCCAACAGGTTTCTATAGTATTTCTTGTCGTTTGTCATTGACGTGAATCTTATTTGTGGGAACAACGACTGTTCCTTAAGTTAGACTCCTCTACAGACTAGACACATGAATGTGTCGCGATCACTACTGATCTTTTTCTGGGAGCTTCATCTTGTGAGCAATGGTTCTGATCCCTACACCGGGGATTCAACCTTTTCGTTTTCCAAAACACACTACGCCTTCTCTAGGCGAGGCTCTCATTTTAGTCACACTTCTTGTCTCAAATTCATACGATTTCTGCCGCTCATCGGCGTAATCTTTCTGTATTCGGCTGGCTGTCCTGATATGATTACATATCTGAACGATCTTGCCTCTAGTTTTCCTGGGCCATCTCGGGCCAGTTGATTTTTTATTTCTGGTCTCCGTTCAACATGACGGGAATTGACTCAATATGTTCCGTCTAAAGTTTCACACGAAGCGGTTTGAACGGCAGTGTGATAAATACTGTTGTAGGAAGACTCCACTAAGGGCAAGTGAGTGTTCCGACTTTTCATCAAAGTTTATCACACAAGCACATATTGTGTTCACACAGTCTGCATCGTTCAGCAGCTCAGTTCATAATCAAGTTCTTACGATCATCGGTGTGTTGCAACCCTCGTGATCAATAAAGATTGTGCAACGTTTTCTTTCAGGTAGTGACGTCTAGTTTGTGGCGCACAATTACTGTATCTATCTCAAGGTCTCTTCTCATGATTCCTTAATCAATGTGCCGCGTATGCAATGTTGTGGTCTCGTTGCATTGACGTACAATCGAGACTTTGTCGAGAGACGTCACATAATTGCAATTCTAGCTCCTTAGCTCTTGGTTGCAGGGTTGGCGTGAATCTCGTTCTTATTCATCACGTACCTTAAAGTTTTCACTTCGCGAATTCGAAATCCGCTTTTCGTTATTACAACATATAACTGTTCTCTTCTCTAAGAGTTGCAAGGTAATTGCAGCTGTTGCTCACGACCTTCCTTGGTCGTTGGCCATATAAGAATGTAGTCAATAAGTATATGACTTATCCAGGTATGGCTTACACGTTCGATTCATGAGGTCCATGAATAATGTCGATGCATGTGTTAAGCCAATTGATACGACAAGGATCTCGTAATGCTCGAAGCAAGTCCTAAAGGTCGTTTTAAGGATATTTCCTTCTTGTATTCATAGTGGAGGACATCTTTTCCTCAAGTTGATCTTTGAGTGGTAACTGGAACCTTACGATTGGCTCATTTGTGTCCCCAGTCCCTGGCAAAGGATTCTGATCCTCAATTTTCTGAAGTTTATGTAAAGTGGAGACTACCAACTTTCTCCTTGTGCCCTTAACTAAGGGTGTTATATCCTTGATTTCCTCTGCCTAGCAGCTCTTGCAGTTATAACAGAGGTTCATGCTTCGCTGATGAAGCTAGTCGGTATGGCGTCATTCGTCACTGGCGCTGCTCCTGGCACGCGATTTATCCTAAACTCCTCTCGTCGCTACAGAGAGGCTTTCCTGGCAAGTCTTCTGAAAAGGCTACTGGGACTTCTTCCATCACGGGGATGTTCTCAGGCTCTGCAGTCTACTCGGAGGCGTTTCTATGCCTCTTCGACCAATGAGGAATGTCGTAGCTCTGTCGCCTTGTGGGGTCTATCATCCTTGCACCTATTGCAGGAAAGTTGGGTTTCATCATTCGCAAGAGGGATGCGTCTGATTTTCTCATATCAAACGACGTCAGCTGTATACTTGGATTTCCGATCCATGCTGACTATCATATTATGACTTCGCGAGTCAAGGGTAACAGAAGGTTCAGGCCTTCTGAGTCCCTAAAATATAATTCCTTACTTGCTTCATCGGCTTCACTAGCCTTCTATATGCCTATTTCGAAAGAATATGGGACGTCTATTTTATTTGAAACTAGGCAAGCAGTTTCTTATGTTCTAAGCATGCAAGTTAAAGTTGGTGCCAGTATTAATTAAAAGTAGATGCATTAGGTTGGTTAATAGGGAACGTACCCGTAACCGCATCTGGTTCCTGGCGTGCTTCACGAGTTTCTATCGTGAAAACCCTTCCTTGCTTGTTTCTTCCCAGGGCAATTCTTCCTAAAGTGCCCTGCTTCACCACATCTGTAGCAACCTGGTATCCTCTTATTTCTTCCATCTGGGTCCTTCGCCCAACAGGCGTCCTTGCTGTGTCCTTCTTTTCCACACTTTCCGCACTTGGGCCTCAGACATCGACCTTCATGGTGAAAGTTGCATTCCCCACACCTCGGCTTAGTCCCCGAGTAGGTTTTACCACCGGCCTTATAAGTGGCTCCATCAGTTTTCTTGTTATGCGGCGTTTTCACTTTCTTTCTTTTGTTTGTTTTAGAGCTTCTATAGCTAGCTTGGGTGCTTATCTTTAGGTTCGAAGACTTCACTTTCTTTCTTTTGTTTGTTTTAGAGCTTCTATAGCTAGCTTGGGTGCTTATCTTTAGGTTCGAAGACTTCCTCTTCTTATTGCTTGATGACTCCTCATGAGTTTCTTTCTTGTTATCCTCCGATTCCGAAACTTTTCCCGCACGTAGAGCTTCTTCGGTAAGAGTGACACTCATATCGATAGCCTCTGTAATAGTTGAGGGCTTTGAGGTAGTAACCATACTCCTGATCTGAGGTGCAAGTCCCCAAATGAATCGCTCAACCCTTTTGAATTCCGGTTTGACTAAGTAGGCGACGACCCTAGACAAGTCGTGAAATCGTTGGACGTATTCAGGAATCTTCGGTCCATCCATTTTCAAGTTCCAGAACTCCACCTCAATCTTCTGGATTTCAGCCCTTGAACAGTATTTCTTTTCCATCATTTCCTTGAGCTCGTCCCAGCTTAGTGCATAAGCAGCATCCGCACCAAGGGTTTGAACCTGAAGGTTCCACCAGGAGAGTGCGCCATCTACGAATAACCCTGAGATATAAGTAACACTCTGTCGGGGCGAACAGTTACTCATTCTTAGAATGGAGTCAGTCTTTTCTGCCCAACGAACAAATGCAACGACACCTCCTGTGCCATCAAAATTCAATGGCTTGCAGTCCAGGAATTGTTTATAGGTGCAGCCAGTTGGAGGGTTATTTTCAGTAGTGCCATCGCTGTGCTTAGAGCGGAGGGCTTCATGTCGCGCAATTGCCTGTGAGATGCGTTCTTGCAGCTCGGCTTATGTCCTTGGCAACGTACTGGTGTTTGTGTCTCGCCTGGGCGGCATTCTCTTCTGCCAAAATGGTATGAGGTAGGTTAGACAACATTTCAATTGTCTATGATATACATAGCACCATAAGCCATCATGTAGTCACCCAATTTCACATGTATATATAATCAATGTATGAGCGAGGAAACAGTTATTGAGCCTTCACATAGGCTTGCCAACTTGGCTTATTGTTTGAAATGAACTCGAGGCTACATCGCCTTGGTCATTCAAGTTTTAGTTATTTCCTGCTACATTGGTTTTCTTAGGTCTTTAGCTTTACTGGTGCGTATATTTCCCCTTAGATGGGGTTGTCCGTGTCGAGGTGCTAGAGAGTGTGTCGTCACTGATTCTTCCTGAATGTCATTTCACCTCTCTTGCTTAAACATCGTTTTCTCAGACGTCTCGTATGCAGGTAGATGTGTTGATGCATTTTTAGTGTCTGTAACTAGTCTTGTTTAACGATGTATTTTGTAATGGTCTTTTATTAATTATCGAGTCTGTATGTTATGTTGACCAAGTCAGATATCCTCCTATCTACTTGTGTACAACTTATTTGTCTCTTTTGGTATGTAATGTATTAAGAACAATGCATGTTGCATTAAAGGGTAGTTTTGTCATTACTATGTTTATATGTTGCTGATTGTTGCTGTCTGATAACAGGAACAACCACAACAGTTGCAGTCCACGACGAAACAGGTCTGTTTCGTCGTAACACTTCATGGCGAAACAGACCATTGTTCAAACTTCTGTTTCGTTGAAGGTCATGACGAATCAGACCTTGATTCGTCATGTACTGACGAATCAGACCCTGATTCGTCATGTATTGGGCTGTTCCAGGCCCAATGTCTGGCCCATGTTCAGATTCGTCAAACACTTGTGTGTTTCGTCGATATCAATGGTCCATGGGCTATATAAACAACAGTTCTGTTTCATTTGAACTAAGAGATGAGAAACAGACCATAGTAACAAAACTCTGCCGAAATTCCGTCTGAACTGTGTTTGTATCAGTTGTAATCGGTTCTCATCCCATTAATCAATAGATTGTGTTTCATTGATTAATCCGTTGTTATTTATGCTATATATGTTTGATTTGGCATAGTTACGTGGATTCCGCACGCGTAACCGTGTTTACTATAAACAAGCGATTCGGTTCGTAATCGATCCTCAGATTTCGGGACCTACAAGTGGTATCAGAGCTTTGGCTCTTATCCTTGTTTAAAATCAAACTTGTTCGGTTTTTATCAAGTATTTTGTGTGTGTTTTTCTGAAAATGAGTTCTTGAAAAAAATTAATATTTTCTGGAAAAATATTCATAAATCTGCTGTTTTAGTGTTGTTTGCTACAGATTTTTATCAAAAACCTAAGTTAGATTGTTTGTTTATGCTTTAAACCGGGTTTGTAGTGAAAATCTAGTGTATTTTCGTGTTTCGGAAATTTATCGGTGATCGGAAAACTCATCGGAAACTTCATGTTCTTGGTGGTGTTCTTCATATATTCATAAGTGTTCTTGTTATAAGCTGAGAATTTGATCTGTTATAATTGATTAAAACAAGTGTTATAACTTATAAAATAATATCTTGACTTTTGTGTGTAAAAGTGATAATTGGTCTCTGTTTCGTTGAAAATAAGAGTTACAAACATACCTATGTCAGGATAAATATCTTTGTTGTCTCATCTTATCCTTTGACTGGTCAGTATATAAATATCTAAACCAACTGACTTTTACCCAGTTTTGACGAAACACACAGCCGACGAATCACATCTGTTTCGTCGCAACCTCTTTGACGAATCAAACATCTGTTTCGCCACAACATCTTTGACGAAACAAATTCTGTTTCGCCACAAATCACAATTATCACAAGTCTGTTTCGTCGTCATTCATTCAGACGAAACAAACCTGTTTTGTGAACTCTGTTTCGTCGAAAACAGATCTGTTTTAAACAGAAGACTTATATCAGCTTGCTTACTGTTTGTTTTCAAGAATTTGTGCAGGTACTATCATACATACATCAAAAATGAGTTGTACTAGTCCATGGGATTGGAGTATGGATTCTAGACCACGTGAAGATCCGACGTCCGCAGCAGCGTGGGTGAAGAGTGTTTTTGGTCAACCAACTATAAGTGCCGGACAATGGGCTTTGGCATCCAATCAGAACCAAAACATTCAAAATCTTTTGATCAGTGAGAGCGAAACGGGTAGCAACAATCGCCCGCCAAAGTTGAATCATATGAACGAGTTTCCATCATGGAAAGGTCGATTCATTACATATGTTCAAGGTCAAAGCACTGATATTTGGAGGTGTTTCATTACTCCACGCAATGATGCTCTTGAAGTAGCAGCTTCAACGGCCGAAGGTTTTACTAACATGCAGGAAAATGACAAGAAAGCATATGAATTTGAGAAAAAGTCATTTGCTGTTCTTACTCAAGCACTTCATAAAGATATCTATCATCAATTTTCTTATTGTACGGACACGAAAGCCCTATGGGATTGTTTGGTGACAAGAGGAGAAGGAAACGCAGCTTCCAGAAAGACACGGCATGATTTATTAAAGAAAGAGTTCGAGTCGTTTTTGTTCTTGGAAAACGAAACTCTAAATGATATGACCACACGGTTTTATCATTTGATTAGTGAGATGTTTGCCTATGCTGTTAGTGCAACTCAAAAGGAAGTTTGTGCACGATTTGCTGATTCTCTACCACCAAAGTGGAGTCCATACATCGAGCTTCTAAAGCATACAGGTATTCTAGATGCTGACACTATAACTATCTATGAATTTGTACAGAAGCTGGAACATAAAAATGATGAAGAAATCCGAAAAGCAAAACGCATTGCTGCTCCTCAGAATATTGAAATGTATTGTGGTGGAGGTTTTGACCCGTCAGCTAGTCTGAGGCAACCAAAGTTACAAACGGCGTTTGTATCAGATACAAACTCTTCTCCGTTTCCTCAACAAACTCAGACTTATTCTGGAGGAGGTTTTATTCCGTTTATACCTCCAGTTTCTACTCAACCTCAGGCATATTCAGGAGGAGGTTTTAATCCATCCCTACCACAACAACAAGTCCAACCACAACAACAACAGCAAGCTCATTATACCAACAATCCTCAAACTCCAAACCCTAACACAGTCAAAGTTGATACATCAAACCTCTCAAATGTTAGCATTGAAGTAGCAAAGGAACATATGGAACTTATTAATACCATGGTCAGTGCTTACTGCGGTTTGGTCGCAGGTCAAATTGGAAACATCAATTTAACCAACGAAGACTATCTACAAATCAACCGTGATGAAATGGAGTTGATGGATATAAAGTGGGCATTCGCAAGTGCTGTTAGAAGGGCGAAGGACTTTATGGTTCGAACAGGAAGAAGTTCTTTGGAAAGCAAACAAGATACAAAGTACGGTTTTGATAAAGAAGCAGTTACATGCTTCAATTGTGGGGAAAAGGGTCACTTCAAACGTGAGTGCACTCGACCAAGCAGACAAGGCAATCAGAACCCATTCCGTAATCAGACGAGTACTTCAAATGCAAATCAAGACAATCGTGGAAAAGGGATAGTGGATGTAAACAACACCACTAACCAGAATCAGTCTGGACCATCAAATGAAAGTCGTGCATTAACCGTACAAGCTGATGAAGGGTTTAATTGGTCTTTACAACTTGGGGAAGGTGATCAAGATAAAGGAGGAACGGCGTGTTATGCAAAAATAATCAATCACATCAAGCATGTTCATAAGGAAGAATTTTCTGATAGTGACGACAGTTCTGGTAATTCCGGGAGTTCTGATGAAGAAAGTTCTACTTCGAGTTCTGAATCTGATGTGAGCAAAGAAGCAAGTTCTAATCTTGATGACTTATTGAATGAAGCAGAAGAGTTGAAATGTCAGAAATCAGTTCTGATCAAGAAGGCTGAGGTAGTATCTAAAGAAATGGAGAAATTCTTTTCTGAAGACGGATCTTTCTCTTATCAGACTGCCTTTATGGCAAATGTCTCAGATTCTACAAGTCAGGTAAAATCTGAAATTCTTATCAACTGTAGAGATTGTGAGTATATGAAAAATGAATTTGATAGAATAAAGCTTCACTGTGATTCGATTCATATTCACAATCAGAGTTTAGTTGTTGAAATGGCTAAATGCAAAGAAGCGAATATGGCTTTGGTTCGAAACGAAAAAGAACTTAAATCTATGATTGAAATTCAAAAGAAAAATGTTTCCGAAGTGACAAAAACTGTTTATCATAAACAAGTTAGTATAAATGAATACATTAACATTGTTGAGGAAACTAAAAAGGAACTAGCCATTGCCAAATGTGAGCATGATGCAATCAAGCAAAAATTGGAGAGTTACTCTAACTCCCGATTTGTGCTCGATCACATTATTGATGTTCAACAACTAAAGGGAAACAAGAGAGGTGTTGGGTATAAGAAGTGTCCGCCCCCTTTGAGACATGATTATACTTATATGCCTGATGAAGAAGAAATGCCACGGTTTGAATCCAGTGTGCCTCTTGATTATGAGGAAGTAACTACTGGCCTAGGGTTCAAATCGGACAATTCTCCAAGTACAAATTCTGAGCAAAAAGAGTCAACATCTACGAAACAAGGTCCTCCAACCATTGAGG
Organism: Helianthus tuberosus; assembly: GCA_030545235.1. Taxonomy (NCBI): domain Eukaryota; kingdom Viridiplantae; phylum Streptophyta; class Magnoliopsida; order Asterales; family Asteraceae; genus Helianthus; species Helianthus tuberosus. The sequence continues at coordinate 3,565,265 of JARYGA010046105.1, forward strand.
ACTATGAGTCGTCGGATGATGAATCTGAATCAGATGTGAGTAAACAGGATAAATCACTTGACAAACTTAAAGGAGTAGAAGTTCCAATTGAGAATCATATTCTGTGTGATCCTCCTACCCCTGCTGTTCAACCTGTTGTTCAACAAGTGATAAATCCTGTGTCTACTGTTAAAAGTAATATTGTGTTATACACTTTGGTTGGTGACTCTAAAATCTATTCAGATAATGATTTTCCAATTAAAAATGTCAATCCTTCATTGATTGATAATGTTTTTGAAAATAACACAAGTAAGTTTGTGGGAAAGTTGATTCAGGGAGTTAATGTGACTCAATGTAATCCAATTCCTAAGACTGAAATTAAAAAGAAATTTGGAAATCAGAAATCACCTTCAAAGCAACAACCTATTGCTTCTAAGGGTAAACAATCAGATCAACGAGCTAAATTGTCAAATGTTTCTAAATCAAAATTTGAAACAAAAGGGGCTCGTTATCAGAAGAAAAACAGCAATGTTAAATTTGTGGAATCGAGGGGTACAGATAAAATTGAGACTTTTGCTAACAAGTCAAACACTGATTTTGTACAAGTCAAAATTTTAAAACGTGATAGTCAAAACAATTACACTCAACATTCAAACGGGTGTGATGAAAAAGCTAGTACCTCGGGTTATACAAATTCGACATCTGATCGTCGATCCAGTTCTCCTAAGTTTGTTGAAAGGAGAACGTGTTTTAAATGTGGGGAGTTTGGGCACATCATCAAAGATTGTGCTAACACTCCAAAAGCAAAATTTGTTGAAAGAACATCACCTGAATCGATTCACCCTAAATGTCGTCCTGTTTCACCTAAACATGATAAAAGAACTATTAAAGAACAGGAAACGAAACAACGACATCAAAATGTGAAGAAAATAGAAAAGGCTTTAAAACCTAAGGTCAATTCTGTTCCAAGGGAACCAAGTTCACATGTAAAATCAGAAATTTCAAAATTTGTTTACAAAACTCAATCTGGTAAACAAAAACAAACTTGGAAACCTAGGAAGAGTGAAGGTTCAGGGGGAGCTGTTTGTTTAGAAAACCATCAACAAATCGAGATCACTATTCGTGATGCTCAGGGACGACCCAAGACCACTTTGGCTTGGGTCCCCATCCTTAACTAATCATTGGATGATATGTGCAGGATGTTCCAGGAGGAACTATTAATAGTCATTGGATTGTTGATAGTGGGGCATCTAGGCACATGACAGGCGACTTACGGCTTCTATATGATGTGAGAAACATTAAAGGAGGCTATGTTGCTTTCGCTGGAGACAAAGGTGGTTACATCACTGGAGAGGGAATGATTTCCAATGGTGTGGTATGTTTCGATAAGATCAATTATGTTCGTTAAATTGATCATAATCTTCTCAGTGTGTCGCAAATCTGCGATAAAAAAGTTCACCGTGCATTTCGATGATGCCGGTTGTTATGTGCTTAAACCTGGTTTCACAATTCCTGATGAATGGATTCTCTTATCGGCTCCAAGAATTAATGATCTTTATGTTCTTGATATGAGTCAAGCGATTACGACTTCTGCACAAGTCACATGTTTTGTCTCGAAAGCCACGGAGAAGGAGTCTATATCTTGGCACAGAAGAATGGGACACATTCACTTGAGAAAAATGAACCATTTGATGAAAAACAATCTTGTGAATGGCGTACCCGTGAGAAGTTTTCATCTACAAGATATCTGTGTTTCGTGCCAGAAAGGGAAACAAACAAAGAAGTCTCACCCTTTGAAGAAAATCAACACTGTTGGCATGCCTCTCGAACGTCTTCATATGGACCTCTTTGGACCTATGAGACACAAAACAACGTTCGGAGATGTGTATTGTTTAGTAGTTACTGATGACTACTCTAGATTTTCTTGGGTAGCTTTTATGGCACACAAGAGTGATACTCCTCAAATCCTCAAGGATCTTCTTACAATGTTGGAAAATCTCTACTCGTTGAAAGTTAAGAGGATCAGAAGCGACAATGGAACTGAATTCAAAAATCGTGTTATGGATGAGTTCTGTACTTCTAAAGGCATTCTTCATGAATACAGTTCTCCTTACACTCCACAACAAAATGGTGTCGCGGAGAGGAAGAATCGAACGATAATTGAAACTGCAAGTACTATGCTGGTAGAGTCGGCGTTTCCTGTTCAGTTCTGGGCAGAGGCTGTGTCGACTGCTTGCTACACTTTAAACCGAGTTCTTACGGTTAAGAGGCATGGCAAGACTTGTTTCGAACTTCTACAGAAAAGGAAACCAGATCTTTCAATTCTAGAACCTTTTGGTGGTCCATGCACTATGATTGATCCGGATGGAAAGTTTGGAGCGAAAGCTATCGAGGGTTTCTTCCTTGGATATGCTACTCCAAATTTTCGTGTTTGGAATCTGACTACCAAAAAGATTGAATTATGGAGTGAAGTACGGGTTCAGAGATATACAGATCCTGTTAAAGCTCCAGGTGATCCTTGGATGTTCGATTATGATGGGCTATTCAACTCCTTTGACATGCCAATTTTTGATGAAGATTCCGCAGCTGCTAGAATGATATTTGATAGTGACAATGCTGCTGAGTCATCATTAGTTAGACCTGTTGTTGTTAACTCACAAAGTTCTAATTCGTCTAACAACACGGTTCAAAATGAGGAAGTTGAAAATGCTACTGAATACAATGAGTCATCAGAAGAAGATGAAGAAAATCTGGATGCGACTGAAGGTACTAAATCTCCAGTTGTTCCAGTTCAGGGTATTTCTGTTGATACTCCTCATGTGCAAGTCGATGATACTGCTGAAGGAAATGCATCCACTTCTACGCATATTCCAGGTGTAGAGTTGGTTGTTGATCTTAATATTAACAATTTGGGTGTTAATGCTCGTGTTCCTGAAAATCCTGAAATGAGGATACACGATACCCATCCACAGCAGAATATCATAGGAGATGTCCAACAAGGTGTGCAGACACGTAATCAGCTGAGAAACAACCCAAGTGCTGGTTTGTATTCAGCTATTAGAGAATCTGGTCTACAAAATGATTGGTCTTTCGCGTGTTACGTTTCACAAGAAGAACCAAAATCTTGGAAGGAAGCTTTAAAAGATAATTCATGGGTTGAAGCCATGCAGGACGAACTGCAGCAATTTCAAAAGCTTGGTGTTTGGAAGCTTGTTGAAAAACCGGAGAATTACAAGAAAATTGGAACACGATGGGTTTATAAATGCAAGAAAGATGATCGTGGAGTTGTTATTCGCAACAAAGCGAGACTGGTTGTTCAGGGTTTTCGTCAGATTGAAGGCATTGACTACAATGAAGTTTATGCACCTGTTGCACGTCTGGAAGCTATTCGAATCTTCTTAGCTTATGCTTCTTTCAAAGGATTCAAAGTTTACCAGATGGACGTTAAAAGTGCTTTTCTTCATGGTATTGTTCAAGAAGAGGTGCATGTCGAACAACCTCCAGGTTTTGAAGATCCTATTCACCCCGATCGGGTTTGGTTGCTCAACAAAGCTCTTTATGGTCTACATCAAGCACCTAGGGCTTGGTACGCAACCTTATCAAACTATCTTCTGGAGAATGGATTTAGACGAGGTCTTATTGATTGCACACTCTTTATCAAAGAACAAGATGAAGATCTTCTGCTGGTGCAGGTATATGTTGATGATATAATATTTGGGTCTACTAATGACTCTTTGTGCAGGCAATTCGAACGTGTTATGCAAGAAAAGTTCGAAATGAGCGCTATGGGAGAGATGAATTTCTTTTTGGGCCTTCAAGTTCAACAAACAGAGTCTGGGATATTCATCCATCAGACTAAATATGTTGGTGACATTTTGAGCCGATTCCAAATGTCAGATGCAACGCCCATTGGTACCCCACTTCCGCAGAATCACGGGATTACTCCGGATTTGAAGGGAGAAAGCATCAACTCCTCGTACTATCGTGCCATAATCGGATCTCTCATGTATCTTACCGCTTCGAGGCCTGATATCATGTACCCAACATGCTTACTAGCAAGATATCAAGCAAACCCGAAGGCCTCTCATCTGTCAGCTGTCAAAAGGATTCTACGCTATTTGAAGGGATGCCCAGACTTAGGTCTTTGGTACCCTAGGGATGATAGTTTTGAATTAATTGCATACAGTGATTCTGATTTCGGTGGTTGCAAAATCGATGGCAAATCAACAACAACAGGATGTCAGTTCCTAGGAAATCGACTCGTAACGTGGCAGTGCAAGAAGCAAACGTGTGTTGCTACATCAACATGTGAAGCAGAATACATTGCTGCCTCGAGTTGTTGCTCCCAAGTTCTTTGGATACAACAACAAATGCGCGACTACGGTTTAGAATTCCTATCTACTCGTATTTTTGTTGATAATAATGCTGCCTTGCAAATCACTAGAAATCCTGTGCAACATTCTAAGACTAAACACATCGACATTAAATATCACTTTATCCGTGATTGTTTTGATAAGAGGTTAATCGATGTCGTTCATGTCCCCACTGATCACCAACGTGCCGACCTGTTTACAAAAGCTTTTGATAAATCACATTTTGATTATCTTCTTTTGGTCAATGGCATTAAGGTGATACCCGAGTAAACTTCTTTGGCTGATCGTTTTTGTAAATATTTTCTTTATAAACTTTGAAAATTCAAAAAGATTTTAGTTTTCGTAAACTTTGCGAATTTTAGGGGGAGATATTTCAAGAAAATACAAAAACATTGAAAAAGTTCAAAATCCAAAAAGATGTTTTTACTTTCTGTCGTTTCGTTTGAAAAATTCAAAAACAATAGAAAAAACCAAAAATGAGTTTCTTGGATAAAGGAAAATGATGAAATTCACTGGTGTGGTCGGTCAATGTGCTCAAAATGCAAAATAAAAAGAAAAATGATAAGTATCTCTACTAACGATGTATCGGTAGGCTCACAATCAGACTAAAATGTGCAGGATGATACAAACCTAACAGACTTCAAGTCAGGTGGGAACCGCTCATTGGCATATGGTCTTAGTACCGAAATCTCATTTGAGAGATTGCCGAGATCTGAAATATTCGGTCTTTATGCTGCTTATCATCTGGGTATCATGGTTGTATCAAACCGTAAAAATAACGGAGACGAAGTCTAAGATCTTCCATGATACTATACATACGTGTACATACTGCATACGACCTCAATAAGTGATCAACAATCACATGTCCAAACAAAATAAGTGATTTTATATCACAGATTCTTTGCGGGAGTCAAGTTCGTCTCTCTGCTGTACGGAAGTACTGACCTGTTCACGGACTTGCTCCTGTGCCCTCATGCATCTGAAAATCAAGTTCCTCATCAATAAGTGATTTTATCACATAGGGCTTGTTTTCAATCAAAATAAGTGAGTCTCTCACATTTTTATACGGTCAAACAGATGATAATCGGTATACTCACCGGTAAGATGAATTCTCGTGCATACCTTGATACGGGAATGTGTCGTGAGTGGATTTACATCGACTTGTAAGTATAATCCTTACCGTTAATCGTATCTCTTAAATTATGATTATGTCTGATCAGTTTGAGCTTATGTGGACCACAATACCGATAATCGAGGTAGTATACTTATCCAGAGCTTTAAACAGAATCAAAATCATGTTGACTAAGACCGTAAGCTGGTATGATTCCTTGTCCTTGAGATTCGCAAAAAGATTGCACTTGTACAGTTGTTTACTGTTTTTAACAGTTTTCTGCATTTTCATTTAGTTTACTATGCTTTAAATTTGCTTTTAGTATATTTGTGTAAAGTTCGTTTTTTATTAAGCCGAAGTTGTTGCTTGGTGTTTTATACCGGAAGCCTGAAACCTTCTTCATAAAAATGTTCTTGCATTTGAAAATTCAAGCTGAATGGAATTGTGTTCATAATCTGTTTAAACTGCAAAATATTTTCAACTGTTTTGACTGCAAAATATTTCCAGCCTGTGTTACTGTTTTGACTGCAAAATTTTTTCAGCCTGGGTGTTACTGTTTTGAAAAATCTGTTGGTGAAACAGACTTGTCGACGAATCACACTTGTCGACGAATCAACATAGTCGACGAATCAGACCTTAGTCGGCGAATCAAATCTGATTCGTCATAACAGACGACGAATCACAGGAGCCCAAATCTGTTTCGTCATGGGCTAAAGTTTAGGCCCAAGTTCAAAGCCCATGTTTCTGTTTCGCAGGGCCCATTTCTGTTTCGTCGAATCCTCTGATTCGTCGAGACAAGGCAGTATATATATAGGTCCCACTTGTTCACTTTTTCAAAACATCAGTTATCTTCTTCATCACACAACCAAACACCCAAACCTACGGTTACTCTCACAAATCGTTCAAAAACATCTGTTTTTACTCAAAATTTCACAAACTTCAAAGGTAGAAACATTTTCTGATTCACATTCCGAACACTTTGAACCGTCGGGTTTTTCATCCGAAAACCCTCAGAAACCCCTTTGAAACCTTGTTTTTCTTTGATTAAATATGTTTTGATGGTGCATGTTTCATGTTTTACCTTCTGATCTTGATAGATTTAGGTTTATGTGTTTGATTTGCTTTGATTTGGATGTGGGTTGTTATCATAAAAACAGGGGTTTGTTTTTGAAAATGGTATTATCTGTTTTTACAAAGGTTTTTGTTCGGAAAAACATTTATGGGTGTTTATAAATGGGTTGGGTAAATAATGTTGATTGAATGTGTTTATGTTCATATCTGATGTATGTTTAAACCCAATCCGGCGAAACTGATAAAACCCCCAAATTGACGAATCTGGTTTAACCCTAATTCCGGCGAATCAACCATTCGACGAATCAGACGACGAATCAAACATGACGAATCAGAATGGAACGAAATAGACTCGACGAATCAAAAAGTCGACGAATCCAACCAGTCAATGGTCAACCCTCTGTTTCGTCGTTCAATTTCTGTTTCGTCGTTGATCATCTGTTTCGTCGTCAATGCCTTAGCAGTTTTCTGATGTTGCTGTTTGTTCACAGTAGACATGTTTAAATAGGTTATCTGTTATGTGAATACATGAAAGTGTATTCATACATGTCTAAATGCTATGTTATATATATTGTGACTTATTCTGGACATTTTCATGTACAGATGGCTCCTAAAGCACAGCAAGAAAAGGGAAAACGCAAGAAGGCGACAAAGAAAGAAAACAAAACTGAAGAAGAGATTATGTCAGAAAAACGCCATAATCAAGTTGCATATTTGGATCCGGAAGACAAGCTCGTTGAATTTAAAGATATGACGAAGTGGATCAGGGAGTCACGTATCAATTATGCTGTTACATACTCGACACCCGTCTACAAATCTCTCATTAAAGCGTTCTGGGATTCTGCAAACGTCGTTCAAATCGATGGAAAGGATATTATCAGAGGTCGTGTTAATGATCTGTATGTCGTTGTTACTCCGGAGATATTGAATCAAGTTCTTCAATTACAAGATCAACCGAATGCACCATATTCAATACCAATCATGTGTTCGCGAGGCTGTTTGCTAAGGATGAAGTGTATAGGAGATCTTTTCATCAAACAAATCAACAAAGGTGATCTTCCATTAAGATACAAGTTTTTATTACATGTTCTTATTCAGTGTCTCAGCAATAGACGATCTGGATATGATATGGCTGGAGATGATCTAGTTGGCTTCATGGTTGCTTTAGTGTTAAACAAACCGTTTAGCATCTCGAAGTACATTTTCAGCAACATGAAAGAGAACATGACAAGGACTGGTAGTAGAACCACCGGGAACAAGTTTTGGATGTATCCACGGTTTCTGCAAATGATAATGAATGTTCAGCATCCAGACCTTCCTAAAGCTGAAAATGATCTTTTGAAAATAGAGGCGATGAATTTCAATTCGTTAAGGCTAATCAAGACTATGGCGGCCAAGAGATACAAAGAAAGTGTTCCTCCAAGGAAGCTTTTTGGAGCTCTAGTGAATCCTGATTATGTTGCTCCTGCAAATGACAAATGGCGTCATGAAGACAGCCAATCAGACAATGAAGAACCTGAGTTGGAAAGGTTAAGGATAGAAAAATTTGGTCCTGACCCAGTTGATTCAGATGAATCTGGTAGTGATGATGATGATGAAAGTGGTGGAGATAGTGATGCAGGTGATGCAGGTGCTGTTAGTACTGCTGTTGGAACATCAAGCAAGGGTGCTGTTTCTGGTACATCAGATAGTAGTTCGTCAGCAAGTGGTGATGATGGAACTGATTCGAGTTCTAGTGATCATTTAGTTGAACCTGGTTACGAAATGTATATTGATATACGTGGAGTAAGAAGGTACAGAAAGATTAGAACAGAGGATGACCCGGAGTATGTTCCAGAGGATCCTGAAGGTGAAAGGAGAACAAAAAGAAGAGCAGAGAAAGCTGTTGAAGTACAAAAGAAGAAACCTAGGAGATATTTGAGTACTTATACTCGGAAATCTGTGCCTCAGGAGTCTTCATCTATTGCTCAGGAGCCTGTACAATCTGTACCTCAGGAGCCTGTGCAAGAAACTCCTACTGTAGTTACTTCAGCTATGGAAACTCCAGTTGCTCCAGTTGTTACACCAGCTACTGCTACTCCATCTGTGACCCCTCAGGAAGTTCCTTTAAGATCTATGGCTTCAGCTATCAGGGCAACTACTTCAGAAATCAGTGCTGAACGTCATAGGACATTTGCTGGATTTTCTCAAGATGAAAAGATCAAATATCTGTTTTCTACACTTAAAGCGGCTGCTGATCGTCTTCAAAGGCAATCTCATTTTGGAAATCTCACGAAGCATGATCAACTTAAACAATCTGTGGAGATTAACAAGTTAAAGTCAATGGTTGGTCAACAGCAAACAGTTATAGAGCGACAACAAGGTGAAATTGATGCGCTTAAAGCTGAAAATGCTCGATTGAAGGCTATTGATGAAGAGAAAGAGAGAAGGCTTGCCATTCTGTGGGACTATCATTGTAAACAACAAGAGGTGTTAAAGAAAAAGGATGATGATACAGAAGATCAAGGAAATCCTGATACCTCTGGTACATCACAGAAACAGCCTACCACACTTGCTTCTGAAGTTGTTACAGTTCAACCTACCGTTGTTGAATCATCTCAGGGAACATCTACTGGAAAAGTACAACAGATAGAAGGTACTTCTTCTATATTTAGCAGTGCTGATATTGCTCTACAAGCTGTTCATCCATTTACAGGAGAGTTGCTTGAAGAAGGGGAGTTGATAGAAGATCTTTCTCCGGAGCAATTGAGTATTTTACAGTCTATGAGAGAAGTAGATGATGCTGAAATAGACAAAATGTCTACTGAGACTGATACAACGAATGTTGAAGAGATTGATGAAATTGTGGTTGAAGGTGAAGCTCCAAAGTCGACATATGTCAGAGAAGATGGTACTGAATTTGCATCATTTGATGAAAATTGGATGAAAGAAAACATTGATGACATAGATGAGCACTTGAAGAATAGAAATTCTTCTGAAAAAGACACAAATGCTTTTGCTGAATGGAGAAAACAGTTTTTATCCAAAGTGTCCAAGCCGTTACCTGAAAAAGCTCAAGTAGACTATCTGCAATTTGAAAAGAAGCCTAGTGGAAGGATTTTGTGCTGGATGTTTGTTCAAGATATTCACTGCATTGCTATTAAACGTGAATATGGAATTCTGTATTTCAATTCACTACTGAGCATTCTTTCCTTGCCATTTTATGATGTCTCTGCGTTGACAAGGCTTCAGCTTATCAATCGTGAAAAATATGATGGTGCTACGTTATTTGAGTGTCTGGTGAAAGTAAACAAGAAGTCAGGCTGGAAGGATGAATCCTACAAGCCACAGTTTCCTGTTTATCAACCGATCAAGTTTACTCTTGATCCGGACACCAACACTTGCAGATATAAACTTGTTTATCAGCCACCGAGGGTAGTAGATAAAATCCCATTGATGCCAATGAAGCAGGATTTTCTGGAAGACATGGCATTGTGGTGCTACGACTCGGATACTCATGAAGCTGTTATTGTGTTTAGAGATGGTCGTGCTAACTACAGGATGTTGGATCCGATGTGGATCGTCAACATGTCTGAAGCTGATATTGGAAGATTATATCGTCATGATATTTTCTATGAAGACCAAGATGCACGCCAAGCGTTAAAGTTTCAGCGAGTAGCATGTTTTTGCTACTACAGGGGTATTCATTCGGGCAGTTCGTGGTCCGAACAACACTGATGGAAGATTAGAAGACCAAAGACGAGTAACAGACAAGGGGGAGTTTGTTGATGCATTTTTAGTGTCTGTAACTAGTCTTGTTTAACGATGTATTTTGTAATGGTCTTTTATTAATTATCGAGTCTGTATGTTATGTTGACCAAGTCAGATATCCTCCTATCTACTTGTGTACAACTTATTTGTCTCTTTTGGTATGTAATGTATTAAGAACAATGCATGTTGCATTAAAGGGTAGTTTTGTCATTACTATGTTTATATGTTGCTGATTGTTGCTGTCTGATAACAGGAACAACCACAACAGTTGCAGTCCACGACGAAACAGGTCTGTTTCGTCGTAACACTTCATGGCGAAACAGACCATTGTTCAAACTTCTGTTTCGTTGAAGGTACTGACGAATCAGACCTTGATTCGTCATGTACTGACGAATCAGACCCTGATTCGTCATGTATTGGGCTGTTCCAGGCCCAATGTCTGGCCCATGTTCAGATTCGTCAAACACTTGTGTGTTTCGTCGATATCAATGGTCCAGGGGCTATATAAACAACAGTTCTGTTTCATTTGAACTAAGAGATGAGAAACAGACCATAGTAACAAAACTCTGCCGAAATTCCGTCTGAACTGTGTTTGTATCAGTTGTAATCGGTTCTCATCCCATTAATCAATAGATTGTGTTTCATTGATTAATCCGTTGTTATTTATGCTATATATGTTTGATTTGGCATAGTTACGTGGATTCCGCACGCGTAACCGTGTTTACTATAAACAAGCGACTCGGTTCGTAATCGATCCTCAGATTTCGGGACCTACAAGATGTGTCAGTCACGAAGTAGGCTAAGACAGGCTTCCTACTTTCTAACGTGCTAAAGCACTGATCTATGCATTGTTCTACCAGATGAAGGTGAGGACACCTATAGATTAATTTTGTATGGTTTTCATTAGCTTGGCCCGCAGAGTCCACCAGGATTCCTGTGCACTACAAGTCGTTATTACGTGGGCCCCCGTAATAATAAATTGTCTTGCACAGTTACCCAAATTTTCTCTCGTCCAAGCAGATGATCAATCAAAGAGGGGACACTATTGTCCTTATACCTCTTGTCATGGAAAGGACCTTTGCGATGGTCCACGCGCTAACATTCGTTATCGTTACGCGCGTATAGGCACGATGATTAGATGGAATAGGAATAGAGAGAATTCCTAGTAGTTGGAGGGGCACCTTCGAGATGAATACTTCATCTTCCTTTTCTGGTCAAGTATGTCGTCAATCTTGCTTCACATAGGCCGCAGGGATCTCGTCCCGTTAATGGAGAATTCGTTCAAGGTTGCCGCCTCTGCCTCGTCATCATCGCCGTAGTCTGGCATCTTCACGTTCCAGAGGGAAGAGCAGCCATTTCCTACGGAAGTAAGCTCAGCATCTTGTTTGGTAATCACTCCCAGCCATGAGCTTTGCAAAGGATGTGAGGTTGGTAGCTTCATCGTGCGAGTTACATATAGTAATAGGAGTCGGAGTCGAAAGTATCTTATTCACGTCAATAATCATCCCGTACACTTATTTGTATGTATATATATCAATAACATATATGCTACTTAGCATAGTCAAGCAATTTAATGCATTATATCACGTATAACTCTCGTTTTTGGGGGGTCATTTTGTTTTTGGCAAGTCTAACTCGTGTAGACTACGCTTTGGTTGGCACCTTATTTTAAAGGTATTCCTCACTAATGTCCTTGCCTTGTCACTTTTTGAAAAGTGTCTGACTTGTGGATCTTGGCGCTTTCGTGAATGCAATGAAAACCTTTTTGTAAAATGTTTTCGTGAGAGAACTCTAGTGATTGTAGTCTAGACTCGAGAAAGAATCCTAGTTCACTACAATCGAAGCTCTGATACCAAACTGTCACACCCTGTCTTTTGCGGAAGCGTATGATGTGTGACTAGCTTGTTATCATTGCATTCAATCGTAATAAACAACTACATGATCAAAACGATGTTCATCCATTCATGAAAATTTGAGTATTACAAACACGTGTTATTTAAGTTTTCAAAACACGACCTTTGACAAGGTTACAATTCAACAAAAGTGGATGACATCTAAACTTGTAGTCTACTTCTAGTTACGACACTTGCGCCCAAGATCCATCCTGTCACCTGAAATACATGTAATTTTGGAAAACATCAACATAAAGTTGAGCGAGTTCATGCATTTTGCATATCTTGTATGAAAACATTGTATGTATCTTGTATAAATAAAGTGTTCATGTATAAATCAAGTTTTCTTGTGTACACCACGTACTAATTGAATGTTTGTACAAGGACGTTAAGGCATGTGAGGACATATGGAGCATTAGTGTTGGCTCCTTTAAGGCATGTGAGCATATGGAGCATTAGTATTGGCTCTTTTACTGTGTCGATTACCCTCGACTGTGTCAATTTCCCTTGACTGTGTCGATTACCCTCGACTGTGTCGATTAACATCGACTGCGTCGATTTCCCTCGACTGGGACACCGAAGCACTCAAGTGGTCACATAAGGACCATGAGTGGGGCTCGGCCGTACCCGTTAGATCTAACCCTCGTCCCTAATTAAGTATTAATGGCATCTCAATATCTAGTTTAAGCTCACATGATCTAGTATTTTCTAGGCTTTTCTTAAAGCTCATCATATTGCACTCACCACGAGTGCTTCTCGTATTCTTTTGTATTCTCAAATCATATTGCACTCGGTACTCGTTCTCACCAAGAGTGCTTCTCGTATTTTTACCATTTGTAAAAATTATAATATTTGTAACATGTATTTCACCCCCGAGAGTTATAAAACCAAAAACAGTTAAAGAAAAGGGGGAGCATGAACTCACAACTTTGCGTTCCTGTGCATCGTAAACTTCACCGGATTTGCTTAATTAACGTCGTAACCTATACGCGTTTTCTTAACGTTAGTCACTAGACTTGCGTCGCACAAGTACAGTCACTCTCTTTTATGTATAATTTCTTGTGTTAAAAATATTTTATATTTTTAACTAAGTATCTTACTTATATTATTTTCTCTAAAATTAATATAAGTGTCTCGTGTTTTTCACTTTGCACCCGAATTATGTATCTTGTATGTTGTATGTGCATTTTTATGTTTATACCCCTCATGAGTATTTAGTGTATTTTTAAGTCTTAATACACTAGCACATATAACACATACTATATACACTTAGCACAAAAGTTGGTGATAAAATAATATATATTTTTCTCTCAAAAATATACATACTTATATCCATTTTTATTCTTGAAGAAATCCTCATTTCTTATCACCAAAAATTAGGGAAACCTTGGTAATACTTTAAATACATTTTTAGGGAATAAGTTTCCCAAAAACATATATTTTTCTAAGTGTAAAAATTTATAAAAATTTTGACAGAGTTTCCCCTAAAAATGGAGGTTTCCCATGTTTTCAAAACATGTGTTTATTTTCTTTTAAATCGTCAACAATCATCAACAACAATTATCAACAATAATCATCAACAACAATTATCAACAATAATCATCAACAACAATCACTAATTTCTCTATTTCATGAACTTGAATATTTGCAAGAATGTGTAGTAATTTACTAGCACATTTAGTAAGCCTTGTTATCTTTAAAAATAAGTTTAATTTCTTAAAAACTTTATTTTTAAAGAATATGAAGTTTCACAACTTCTAGTCGGTTTTTACGAAAATTATTTCTTTGTTAAAACTTTTGTTACACAAGTGTCCACACACTTGTTTGTTCATAAAAACACCTCTACTTCATGAAAGATCCGGTTTTAAAACATGGTTTTGTCTTAAAGTTGGTCTTTCGAAAATACCACTTGTAGATCTTTAGATCTACTAGTTTAGAACTCCATTTCATAAGATAAATTGTTTTTACACAAGTTCATGTTTAATAGTAGTAGTGTTCATCATCTAGTCATTTTTATACTTTAACATACACTAGTTCATGTTCTAAGAACATAACCTAGCCGGGTTAGATGACGATCCGAACTACTACTAGCATTAAACAACACAAAATAATCATCACAAAACAAGTTTAACAAGTTTTACACAATTATCCATCTATTAACCATCATATTCATCACTTTAATAGACTTTTAGTTGGTGATTTAGTATGTTCATGATTTTCAACCGACAAATCTCTTATTAACCACTCTAGACAAGATCAAGAAGGTGTTTTAGAACACTTACTACTAGCTCAAGGCTAGGGAAGTTCGAGTGAAGAAAATGAGTGGTTAATAGCAAATGAACAAGGTCCTTGACAATCCGTGAGTTCCACGCTTCGTGATTCACCTTGTAGCACCTTGTTGTACACTTTGAATGCTTGGACAAGAATCGAAGATGGTGAAGGTGGTATAGGGGGTGTTCGGCCGAAGGTGGTTCAAGGGAGGGAGAGAGAAAGGTGTGGAAGTTGTGAAGGTGGTGATGAAATGGTGGTATTTATAGACCTTCCATATAGCATATTCCTGGCATATTCCTGGTATATTCCTGGCATATTCCTGGCATATTCCTGGCATATTCCTGGCATATTCCTGGCATATTCCTGGTATATTCCTGGCATATTCCTGGCATATTCCTGGCATATTCCTGGTATATTCCTGGCATATTCCTGGGTTTGCTGCGTTGTCTGCGTTTTGCAGTGTAAGCATTGTGTCGCGTAGGAACACACGGTACGCGCTTAAACTTGAAAAATAACGTTTTTAAGCATTTTAATTTATTTTTCAACACGAACCTGATTAAAATAAAATTTTAATCATAACAGAATATTTGTGGGATTAAATATTATCCGGGCGGTATATATGTAACCCTTGTATGTATCCTTGGGTTTTAATGTATTTTTGACGTTGGACCTACACCTAGGCCCTAATTCTAATGTCTGACTGCTTTCTGCAGTTTTGTTGACACGATGTGTCTTACCGGTGAGTTTACTAATTTTTGACGCAACGCTATCATAACGTAATTCTTGTAGCATATATCATGCATGAATTCACTTGCATGGAATTCAGGAATTTATTTGTCTGGTAAACTAGATCATGTACAGTCATTAAAGCACAAATTACTGTTCATCTAGTGTACGGAATGTACGGAAAAGTGACGGTTGTCACATTACCGTTTATCTCCTATTAGCGATATACATAAGTATCAACTTTCACACCCTGAGGGAGGATTATTCAATGAAATTTTACTAAACGACTTGCTGCCTAGCAGCAATAATGGATGCAATAAAAGTTTGGATGGGTATTATAGTTCATTGTACACATTCGGGAAGATTTAGAAGTATGTTTAGAAGGCATATGAGTTAGCTGTTTAAACAAATACGAACAAATTGTTTTATGAAAGCTTTATATATTTAAAGTGTAGGGTATATTACGCATTTCGTTGTGTGTTTTGGCCATATTCACAATTTTAATCCAACTTTTCTTTTTCATACTTACGCTACGTATGGTGTATGGGGAGTGATTAAATGACAATTAAGATTTATGTTGAAAATTGCGATTAGATACTTTCACTTGTACATATAACTTTTAAGCGTAAAATGTAATGTGATTAGATAACCACCCACCGTAGTAAAATTTTTCTAGGTAGAAGTGGTTTATACTTTATACCATTCTGCAAAACTCTAATTCAAAAAAGAACACATTCCTATGCTATAATACTTTGGCATCTCTGTATGGTTATCTAAAACCATTCACATCCCATTCTCTAAACATCAACTTTCTCTATGTCTTCAACTCCATCTATAAAAAAAATATACCTTTTTTTCTAAATTTTGTTAATTTTTTAAAAACATCTCACATCCGTCTCTCTATCTATCTCTATCTATTTCTTACTCACTAACACTTATTTATTATTTTTCTCTTACTTATACACTCACAATAAAAATATAGAGGGTTTAATATAAACCTCTAAATATAAAGGTGTACTTTACTTCTTTTTTTATATTTTTCTCTACTATAAAGACTTCAATGTGTTGGTGTTTTCACTGTCCTTTTCTCTGTTTTATAGAATTGGGGCTCCAATGTGAATGCTCTAAAACACCTCCACATCTCATTTTCTATTCTAGAGAATGAACAATAACCAACTATATTTGTGGTGTTACTATTCATCTATTTATAATTACCGGATGGTGGGTGTGGTGTAATGCAATGGGAGAGATGATAGTGGCTAGTGGGTGCAATGGTGGTGGTTAGGGTTCAGATGGTGAGGGTGGTGCAATGGTAGAGGTGGTGGTGGGTTGGTGTGGGGTGAATGGGGGCACAAGTGGGAGAGAGAAATGAGAGAAAGAAAGGAATACCGATTTTTTTTTTATTAATCTTTCTATACTAATAAACAAAAATCCTTTTTGGACACGTGTTATTCTCTGGTAATTTATCA
Organism: Helianthus tuberosus; assembly: GCA_030545235.1. Taxonomy (NCBI): domain Eukaryota; kingdom Viridiplantae; phylum Streptophyta; class Magnoliopsida; order Asterales; family Asteraceae; genus Helianthus; species Helianthus tuberosus. The sequence continues at coordinate 3,581,907 of JARYGA010046105.1, forward strand.
CCTTTATTTTTTATTTATCTCTTTTATTAAATAATAATAATACTAATACTAATAATAATATTAAACATCCATTTAACTAAATATATTTATCTCTTTTGTTTTCATAATCTGAAATTGATTTCTTTTTTAACTCTAAAGTTTCAATCTTTGGCAATTTAAGTCTAAAATTTTAATGTTTGGTATTTTAACCCCTTTGATTAATTTGATTTTTCACTTCTAATTCAAAAAATTTCATCTTTTGCAATTTAACCCTTTTAATTTTTTTTTCTTTCAACCCAAAGCTTTTTATCTTTCACAATTTAATCTCAGCACTTTTTTACTTTCAACTTTAGTCTCTTATATACTTTTCATAAGTTCTCCGTTTAATGTGTCGTTCTAAATTTCCGAGTTAACATGCCGCAACGTGCGTGTGGAGTTCAACGTTTTTTCATCTATTTTTTTACTGTTTGACATGTCCCTCACAGCGTGTCTATTTTTCCCGTTTGATGGATTTGTCACAACGTGCGATTAATTATTTTTTTCTCGATTTTACACATAGGCTCGTGGTCATGTGAGAAATAGTTGTCTTTGCTAACATGATATATAACTAATGAATCCCCCGCCACATTGCGGCGGGTGGTAATTCTAGTGTGTACTTATACATAATACATACCCATTATTTAACTTTTAAATTTGTTTTGTTTGTTGTATTAAAAAATTAAATAAATGGGTAAAATGACTAAACTGCCCTTATGTGACTTGATTTAACAAATAAAATTAGTTGAGTTAGGGCCAAGGACGTAATGTGCAAGATTTATAAATGCTCTGAAAATCATAAAACAGGTCTCTATTGTTTGTTTGGTGCTTCTTAACACTAGGATTAACATACCATACGGAGTCCTAATCGCTGTGTTTAGTTCCCTTCCCTTTACTACTTAATCGATGTCTTGTGTATTAGTTTCAATAGGGAAATCGATGTTAAATGACTTACTTAGACACGTGTATGCGTAATGACCACACAAATTGCAGCAATAACTATGAATGTTAGAAAAAATACACTGAGTCCCTTGTTCCACATCAGTGCCTATTGTATAATATGCGTTCCGGCCATTGCTTTCATCAGTGAACACATTCCTTGGTTGCTGACTATGAAACTTCAGCCTATCAGTGATTCTTTTCGCTGCCCTTCGTTTCACGTATCTCCAAAAAGAAGCCCTCGAAGCATCCTTCTTCAAGAAAAGACTGGACAATGGAGAAGAAACTGTTTGATCGATGATGATCTTGCCTTCATCGTCAACATACATACATATTAAACTGAAACGTGTCGTTGGTTACACACAACCGCTCCAGAAACGACAAAATGTTTTCGACCTACTGACCCCGTCGATACATACTTGGGCTTGCAAAAACAGTTCAGCCCGCATCAAATAATAATAGTAACATTAATAGTGTTTTGACCCACAATCTAATATAAATAAGTTTTCACTTTTCATATGTGCAGCCCATGTGTGTGAGTATGTGGATTATGATCACGAGATTAAAATCCAACAAAAACCAAAGAATTACAATATATGACTTTTTGCATGCCCTTGATTTCTAGGCTTTATATTCCCAACTATTCTTGTACTTTTTTTTCTTTTTGGAAATTATGCAGTGGCCTTGGGATCAAGAGTTGCTTTACACCTATTTTAACACAATAGCACATCTCTATCTTGGCAGATACAAAAAATGCTTCAACTTGCATTATGTAGTTATAAAATCAGATTGCAGATTGTATTTTTTTTTCTTTTTTCTTTTTTTGAAGTTAAGATTGGAGAATGTATATCATTAGTGATAGAACATATCGCATCATATTAAAGCTTACATTTAATGGGTAGCTTGGTCTTTTGCAATAGAACATATTGCAATTTGCTTTTTCTAGCATCATCATTTTGTAAGAAAGATGTTAAATTTGAGGTCGCACGTTTTTTTAACTATTGCAAGTGACATTATTATATATATATTGGTTACGAATGACGATAAATAGTAACTTTATTTTTATAATAATATATAGCTTTTGATTACTTTTTCATTTAATATACGAATATTGGATTTTAATAATTCAAACTATTTGTCGTAGGCCGCCAACAGTCTCAACTTCAAAAATAATCACTAGCAGTCCCAACTATTAACATTTTCGCCTCAAATGGACCCTGACTAATAGAACCCTAACGCCGTTAGTGTCCGGTCGCCGGAAAAACGTTTTTGGCCGGAAAACTTCTTTTTGGCCTGAAAACTAAACCTTTTCGTCTCAAACCTCTTTGTAACCTTATTACGGACCTTTGGGAACCTTTTTCTAGTAAAAGTCTCAATTGTTGAAGTCGCCGGAAAACTCTTTTTTCGTCGGAAAGCTTCTTTTAGGCCGGAAAACTCAACTTTTTGGCCGGAAAACTCAACATTTTCATCCCAAACCTCTTTGTAACCTTAGATCAGACCGAGGGCAATCCTTGATCAAGTGGTTTGCATCTCCACATCTGAAACAACGGCCTTCAGCAAGGCGACATGCTCCACCATGACGTTTGCCACAATAAGTACAAGAAGGAATATCAGTACGATTCTGATTCGGGTTTTGTTGATTACGTGACTGTGCTCCAGGGTCCTCGCTCTGTTGCGTCTGATTCTGTACAGGCCTACGATTCTGATAACGGTGTCTTCCACTTCGCGACTTATTGTAGTAATACCTATCAGAACGGTCCTCACGGTCTTCACGGTCTTGGAATTGCTCATTGCCACCCTGATTATCAGAATTATCCTGGTCGTTCTCCCTAGAGCGTTTGCGATTACCATCTGATTTCTTCTCACGTTGCTTCTTCTCATTATTCAAATTCTTGACAGCATCGACTACCTCAGTAATGTCAGTGAAACGAAGATTCAGAATGAACTTCCTATCTCGATCGCATATAGCCCATTTAAAATTCTCAGTCTGCTGCTGGGGTGTACCTGCTGTCGGGCCCAGAAAATTAACCAAACGACTAAAACGAGCTTTGAAATCCATAATAGGCTCGTCATCCCCTTGCCTGATAGAAGCATACTCTCTCAGATACTCACTCCTATTAGCGTCAGTGAAGTACTGCTAATAAAACAAAGTGCGAAATTCAGCCCAAGGAAGTGTTGCTGCATATTGATCTCCTCCACGAGCTTCTTTCAAGGTCTTCCACCACCTATGAGCATCGTTCTCTAGTTTATAACTAGCAAGCCTAACTTTGAATGCATCACCCACGCCCATCACTTCGAACAACTTCTTGATATGAGCAATCCAGTTTTCCGCCTCAACTGGTGTAGCAGCGGTACTAAACGATTTTGGTTTTTCATTTCTGAAGCGCTCAAGCCAATCAAGGATAGTAACAGAGCATTATTGTTACCATTGTTGTTTCCCCCGGGTTGTTGTACATTATTGTTATTCTGCTGCAACAGTTGTAGAAGGTTGGGAACTAAACCCTCAATAGTTGTATTAACAGCATTAGCAATGAGAGTCTCAATAGGGACGTCGTTGTTGTTCACATTTCCTCGAGGAGGCATCTGAAAAGAAGATATGTGTGAAAAGAGGAAAGTTTCATAGTATGCGGAAGATGACACGGATGGAATCCTACCCGACGTCTACCCATTAACTCACGTGTTTAATTATTATTGTTTAAGTTTTCTACAAGAAAGAGCCTGGGCTCTGATACCATAACTGTAACACCCCAACCCGGAACGGGCTGTCATGTCACTATTACATATCTCAAAAACCAAAGAGTTTCCATAAACGATAGAAAACAAGAAACAAAAGTCTCGAATCCACCAGAAAACCTAAGTCTTATATTATTCAATTACTGAAATAAAAAGAAAACGAAAAACTTTAATAACTTGAACTTCATATTCCTCTCACTCATCCCTGTTTCCCCCGATTACCTGTAAACACATAAAACAAACACAAGAAAGAAAATACGGCTGAGCCAAAAAGTTGCCCAGTAATGGAGAAATCAACAGTAAAGGTAAGGCAGACATGCGGACAGAAACATGAACGGTACTGACGTTAAACAAGTCAAGATTTTGGCATTGAACAGATACTGATATAACTTGAATCCCAAAACCTATACTAAACAAATAACAGATGCTGAACATAATCAGATGCATATAATCATATCACACATATCATAATAGAGACAAGACATACGTGACAACATGTAACAGTAAAACAAGTCACGTAATATAGAAGCACATCATAATAGATACAAGACATACGTGATAACATATAACAATAAAATAAGTCACGTAATATAAAAGCACCCACGAGCCTAAACAGATGTAACACCTCGTAAAATCACGTCCAATGATGTTGACACGTGTATTAAACCCTAATAAAGTCAAACATTGACTACGAGGGACTAATTTTCTGAAAGATCAAAAACTTTGATTATGGAAGGAGTGGAATTGATATCATGCTTAAAATAAGTCTCCAAATAACCACACACGATATTCATATTCTTATATTAAGCCACTTGTTGGATAATCAAAACCGTTTGCATAAATCGAAAGTTTGCACGGTAAAAGGGTTAGAAGCGTCAACATGTTTAATAATACCTCTAAATGACCTTTTAATGAACCCAAAACATTATTATATCTAATCATATTCTTGAGAATGCAAAACATTGGCCATTTAGGGCTTTAGTGTCGATAAATATCAATACGAACAAGTTTGTGCGTTAAAAAGGGTTGAAAGTGCCAACATGTTAATTCTTACCTCTGAGTGACCTTTTAACAAACCCGGAGCATCGTAATGTTCTATAATAATCTCTGGAATGCTCAATATGGATTACATAGGGCTTTGACGCAATAAAACGATAATACGCGCAAGTTTGCGCGTTAAAAGGACCAAAAGCGTCAATATTTAAAACTACACCTTTGAGAGACCATTTAAGCGAACTGGTGTGAACTAGAGTGTCATAATACTCCATTGTACTCCATTATACTCTTAGGAATGCTTGTGTTAACCTTGTAAGGCTTTTACGCCATTTCACGATAATACGCGCAAGTTCGCGCATTAAAGGGTTAAAAGCGTCAATATGCCAAAGTAGGCCTCTGACTGACCCTTTTAATATATCGAGAAGTTTTCAATGCTTGGTTATACTCTTGGAGGTGCCTAATGTTGGAAATACATGGCCTTGTGTGATAAAAACATCGTTTCGGAAGAGTTTAGAAGTGCAGGGGCCAAACTTGTCAACAAATGAAAATTGTGGTGAGCTGGTGTGGTCCTTACGGACCGTATACAAGGACCCAAACAGTCCGTATACAAGTTCCAGTAACAGAAATATTGTGTGCAGCCCTTGTTTCCTTCCTTATCTCACATAATTCGAATCCATGGGCTTGTTGCTTGTTTTGGGTACCTGTTAGGACACTTGTACTGATCTTAGAAGGCCCCTAAACACTTGTCATCATCCAATCATCCTCCAAACACTATAAATAGAGGTGAATTCATTCCAAGAATTCACACCATTTTTGAGTTCTTGCTCTCTCTTCTCAAATCTGAGGTTCATGATCATTTGGAACCTATCTCAGTCCTAAGGACCACTTGTAAGTGTTCCTTTCGTACTTAGTTATTTTGTTTGGCTCTTAAAGCTGAAAAGTCAAGTGTTTTCGATAAACGCTTTGACTTTTAGTTAGACCTTGTATGGTCAAGCCATTGTTCGCAACGAACATGGCTACGTGATCGTAATTAGGAAGGTGATAAACCCTCAAAAGGGAACCTCCTAATTACCACGTTTACTTAGTTAATTGTCGGGTCAAAGTAACTAAAATAAAAGTCAAACGGGTCAGTTTTTAAATAAAATTCATAACTGATAATGTAGAGGCTATAAAATTCGTTTTATCACTTTAATAACTTTGTAAATATTAATTGAACATGTCTAAGCATGTTCGACCCGACAATTCTGAGTTTAGGATCGGCTCGCAACCGGAAGTCGCAAAAGTTGACTTTTGCTTTGACTTTCAGTTCTGAACCGATTTACCTTAGTTTAGATAGGCCTTAGGGTTCCTTTAGGACCATGTTATAGGTTAGTATAATCCTCTGAGGTTATACAACTTGGTTCCTTAGAAATCCTAGTTCATTGCATGTTTCCGTTAAATGCCTAAAAGTTGACCATTATGCCCTTTTGATGTTAAAACGAGATTTTTGAAAATATGAGAGGACAAAAACTTTATTACTGAATTATAAACATGTCCTAAAAATTTGACATCAGTTTGAGGTCTAAATTAAGAATTATGCTCGATATCGTAAATTGAAAGCTTTTTATTAATTAAACGGCATTTTCGGCATAAAGCCTATTTAAACCCAAATTTTGACATAAAATATTTTACCTACTAATGTAGTATAATATTTTGGGATTTCTGAAAATTTTTATTAAATTTTAAAATGATCATAACATAGAGTTCTCGCATAGGCTCGGTGATTGACGATAACGCCCTTTTTGCTAATAAAATGAGTTTTATACATCCTTTACATGCCAAACCTTTTTCTACTGATTTTATATATTAAATAAGTTATTTTAAACAGTAAAGGTTGATCAAAATCTCAGATTTCCTTAATTAACCCGAATATCGTCAAATACCGACTTTTATGCGATTTAGGCGCATAGTATGGTTTAAAACCATATTAGGCATCTAAAGCGTGATACCTACTGATGTTATGAATAAGTTTTTATACTTTAACAATAAATAAAAGTTTTGAACTCAGATTTCCAACATTAACCCTTAAAGCACATGTGAAATGACCAAAATGCCCCTACGGTGCATAGTTTGGCCATGAATGATAAATTTCACATATGCGAGATATCTTACTGATATAACTTGATAAAATAAGTATTTTTACTGATTATTTAGACCAGAAACTTGGATTATTATTTAACCTCTTTTATAAACATTAAAATGACCAAAATACCCCTACGGGGCATAAATTGGTTTTAAATTCGTTTTGGGCATAATGGAAGGTATCATACTGATATCACAAAATATTTAAGGCATATTAACTTGTTAAACATGTTCATGACTCATTTGGTTACCCGTTATGCACTTTATGTAACACCTCGGAAATTTACGTCCAATAATGTCTTGACACGTGTCATAAGCTTTGAATATGTGAAAACAAACTTTAGAGGGACTAAAGTTGACAAACGGTGAAACTATGTAAATTCAAGGGTTCAAAGTGTCAACAATGAATAAATAAGCCCTACAATAACCCTACATGATATTTATAATCTTAAACGGGTAAATCATGGATCATACGAAGCGAAAAATGAAAGAAAGTGAGGAATTACAAACTACAGGGACTAAAAGTGTCAACATGTTGAAATTATACCTCTGAGTGATCTTTTGACAAACCCGAAGCTTTGTAATGATAAAATATACTCATAAGAATATGTGATAAAAATTTCATGAAGTTTCGTGAACGTATGAGAAAGTTATGATTAAAACCGTACATGAAAGGTTAAATACGATATCGTGAATTTCGTGACTTTTCGGGTGAGCGCAAAGTTAACCGAAGACATACCCAAGTTTATAAAAGTCCTAAGGTTCATAAAAATCAGATTTCAAGGGTTTAGGGTGCAAATAAATAGCTTAAGCGCGTTACAAAAGATCAGGGGCTGAATTGCAAATATTGGAAAACTTATAAACCTGGTCACCACACCCTCGCGCTGTGCGACGGTGTCCTCGCGCTACGCGAGCGCCTGCCAGCGACAGAATCATTCGCACAGGTGCCAGTTGCTATTTTGTTTGAGTGGATACCAGCTGTTGTCGATTATAAGACTTCACCAATCAGCTTTCATGCAATCTGAGACCTTTGGACACTTCCCACAACATCATAAAACATCTGAAACAGCCATAAATCAGATCAAACTTTCTTTAAAGATCACCATAGTTGCAAAACATTCAAACACTTGAACTTCAAAAATTCACAAAACGATTCTGGAGCATTTCTGGTCGACAAGGCAGCCTCATAAGCGATCACTAAGCTTGTTAGGACCTTTGTAAGTGTTTATATCACCCTCTAATCCGTTCTAACTTAGTGTATTCACTAAAAGTCAAACTTATCGTAAAACTAGTTTGACTTTATGATTAAACGAGATATGCTCAGTATTTTCTCAAATTGAAAGTACCCATACGTTGTTGTTTATGAGTGTAACAAACCCCTAAAAGGGTATTTTCAGATTTACACTCTAAGCATGTCGATTGTCGAGTCAAACCTTTTCGTAAAAAAGTCAACAGAATGAGTTTTTGCAAAAATAAGCTTGATTAACAATGTAGGCTACATGCAACCTGTTTGATCATCAAAATAACTTTATAAATAATGTAAGAACATGTTTCCACTTGATCAACTCGACAATTTTCTGTGTTACACCCGAATCGGAACCGAAAGTCTCATAAATGGACTTTTTCTTTGACTATCGGTTCTGATCCGTACATGCATGTTAAGATCTGCACTAGAGCATATTTTAGACCAACTTTCATATATGTTTAACTCTCTGGAATTTTACATCTTGGTTCCATGTTTTAACCGATTCATATGCATGTACCGGTTTATGCTTAAATATGACTATTTTGCCCTTTTTGATATAAAACGCGATTTATGAAAAAGTGAAAGAGTAAAATCATTTGTTACTGATTTATAAACATGCACCGAAAATTTCATATCAGTTTGTGGCCTAGTTTAAGAGATATGCTCAATATCGTAAATCACAAGCTTTATGTTAAGTAAATAGCACATTTAGCGCAAAGCCTATTTTAACCCACTTTTTGGTATCAAACTTTTTATACACTGATTTTATATAATATTTTGAGATTTTTAAAGATTTTTATTTAATTTTCGGAAGAGCATAACATAGGTCTTTAAGTTAAATTCGGTAAATACCGAAATTGCCCTTTTTGGCCATAAAACGAGTTTTATAAATCCGATTGACCCCAAACCACTTCCTACTGATTTTATTTATTAAATAATGTATGTTGAACCTTCTGGAAGTATAAAAATCTCAGCTTTCTTTTACAAACCCGGAAACGGCTCTAAATCGCCTTTTTAGGCATTTTTAACGCATAATATATACTATAACCATATCAAGCATGTAAGACTTATACCTACTGATGTAATTAGCATATTTTCATATAAAAACAGTAAGTACAATGTTATAAACTCAGATTTCCAGTTTTGGCATTTTTAGCCCTTGTGAAATTACCAAAATGCCCCTAGGGTGCATAGTTTGATTTTAAATGATAAGTTTTACATACGGGTCATATCATACTGTTATAACATAATAAGTTAAGTATATTTTCTGTATAAATCAGACCCATAACTCAGATTTACAAATAAACTCTTTTATAATCTTTTAAATGACCAAAATGCCCCTATGAGGCATAAATTGATTCTAAATCCGTTCCGGGCAAAATAGAAAATAACTTACTGATATTATAACATATTTAGAGCATATTATCTCAGGGAACTTGCATATGACTCTCATGGTCGCCCGTAACGCACTTTTCGCATTCGGTTCGGTTTATGTAACTAGTTTACATAAATTGGCCGAAACGGGTCAAACACTATCATTTTTGTCTCAAAATCCAGAATGTGTTTAGTAAACCCATATTATACAAGTCTTCAAACTTGTCGGGTCAAATTCACATTCCATCCGGTCTTCGCTTAATCGTGCGTAAACCGTGTCATCCTTAAAACTAACCGGTCTAGGCTTAGGCTTAAATAAAGACCCGTTAGAAATCTAATAGGTTATTATAAACCTTTGTTCCAGATTAGGATCACCAGTAAAAGATACTTGCGTTTTTCTTGATTGTGATTGATACTTATTCAGGTAAATACTCTTTGGCTTATTTTCCCTATACGGGCTTGGGTTACGGTATATAAAATACCGCTTGATCGGGCATTAAATCCTCCACCGTTGCGTGGGTAGTTGGAATAATTTAATTGGCTCGTTTAAACAGTCTTGTTCACTTAAGGTCTTTGGGGGATTAATTGACCATGTCCCGGATATCCTTGGCATCATCTTGCGAGATGGCCGCGACCTGAGTACGGGGTGTAGGCGTACACCTGTCTGTATATAACTCTTGAATGTGGTGGGTCCATTGATCTTTAGCCCGGACTAGATCCGGGCCACTGAACGCAAGTAACATGTAATTCGTTCACATGATTATTATATTAAATAATTGACCCAAGTTAATAAAAATGTTTTGTGCCTTGTGCATTTAAATCAATTTTCAACCTTTTCAAAATGAGTCAGTCGAATTGTATTTACCAGTGTAAACTGACGTATTTTTCCCAAAAAGATTAAGTGCAGGTACTACACGTAATAGGCTGGCAGGCTTCTAGAGCGTCCACAATAGGTCTCGCAGCTTGGACGACAAATAAACTGTTGAACAATTATCCTATTTTATTTCGATCCGCCTGTGGATCCGTTTCAACTACTCGTGATATTTATTATTACATTTTATTTAAAAGTTGAAATGAATCTATCTTTTGCTTCCGCTGTGCATTATTATATTGTGTTGTTTGTCTAAGATGATATCAACTACGTCACGATACTCCCCACCGGGCCCACCGGTGACACGTGGAAAATAGGGGTGTGACAGGTTGGTATCAGAGCCAACTCTGAGTGAATTAAACACTAGACTTTTTGTGTTTAATCTCAGTTACACAATTGCACAATCCTCGATTCTCGAGTCTAGACAAAGAACTTAGGAAATTTCCAAATTTTTGTTTAAATTTTCTAACTTTGTCTTATATATATTTTGTTGTATCACTTGTTTGTTTTTGACAGGTAGTTAAACATGCCGCCAAGAATGAGAGGACGAGGGGGACGAGGAGGATACGCAGCTCCAAATGATCACGAAGCCGGGCCTTCGCACCGGCGAACACCTTCGGGCTCTCATAACACAGATGCCCAAAATCTATGGAGGTCCTTCACTGAACCAGCCTCCACACCATCCATTCCCCACTCATTTGGGCCTCATTCGGAGAATGAGCCCCATCACTCACAGCAGTCCTACATTCCTCTAGGACCCTCATCACCTTTTGACAACACGTCACCCGTCTTTCAGGGCCTGTACGACCCTGACGATTACCTTCAGGAACCAGTGGGTTTTAACCCACTTGGACCAGAAGACCATTTTTCGGGTGGCAACCCGATGGACGTTGATGAGGATACGGATCCTGCCATGCCACCCTCTGGAACACCAAACCACCCCATCGAGATTTCGGATGGGTCACCTTTCATGGGATCACCATACAATGGTCCCGATAGTTATGAGGAGATGTTCAAACAGTATGACTGGGTGTTTTCCCCCAGTTATCATAACTCTCCTTTGCACCAATCCCATCACTCTCATGGGATCCCATGGGTCACCTTTCATCGGATCACCATACAATGGTCCCGATAGTTATGAGGAGATGTTCAAACAGTATGACTGGGTGTTTACCCCCAGTTATCATAACTCTCCTTTGCACCAATCCCATCACTCTCCTCTTCACCAGTCTTCCCATCACTCTCCTCTTCACCAATCTTACCATAACTCCCCTCTACACCAGTCTTACCACAACTCTCCTTTGCACCTGCCTCACCACTCTCCCCTACACCAACCACAGCAGCAGCAACAGCAGAATCCTTCCGAGGATTCCCAATTTGTAGCGGTCACTCCGCCAGCAGCAGCACCACCACTTCATCCTCCCTCGCCTCCGAAGCGAAGGAGAACTACACCGCGGATTTCCGCACGAGGAGGAGTGCGTATCAGCACCCCTCCACTTTCGAGTGGCAGCCGGTACTCACCGGTTCATGAAGAAACAGAGATGGGTGAATCTTCAAACCCCGTCTCTGAAGTAGCAACGGCGCCAGTCGCGCCACAGCCACAGCCACAGCCACCACAGGGTTTTGGAGAACCAATCCCCGCTTACACTAATGCTGCAGCATTCAACCCCTTCGAGCAGCAGTTCCCCACCGGCTACAACTTTTCTGAGGATCCCTACTGGTTAGCCTCAAGCTTCAACGTTCCCCAACAGGGAGGTTCCTATGGAGGTCCCTGGGCTACAGGACCCTCGACTTATGGGTACCCACCATATGGGTATCAACAGTCGCAGCCTCTTCAGCCTCCACAGTATCAGCAGCCGCAACCGCCCCAACCTCCGCTTTATCAGCCTCCTCAGCCGTCGTACTATCAGCAACCACCTCAGGCGCCGACAATGTCACCGCCCCAAATGCAAGAAATCATTCACGAAATACATGAGGTGCGAGACGAGATGCGGCAGGGGTTGGATCATGAACGGAGGCGTAGGAAGGGGATGTTTAGCAAGGTAGTGAGCTTGCTCAAGGGTAAAAGCAAGAAGGATCATTAAATCCTTTGTTGCTAATTGTTTAATCATGTCCCTGCGTGGACATATATTTATGTACTCTACCCCTGTGTTGGTAATGTTTCTTTCTGTTTAACCCCTGCGTGGGCATATCTTTTTAACCCCTGTGAGGGTTTGTTTATTTGTTTGGCCCCTGCGTGGGCATGTTATTTATGAAAAGTCCCGTTTAGGGCAAGCATGTACTCGTTAATTTTAAATTAGAATGGTAATTTCAGCTTTTCATTTTTAATTATATGCATAAATATAATAAATGAATAAATGGAAAATAGCGTTATTATTGTAATTAACCATTTTAATAATAAGGATCTTAAAAAGGTAAAACCTAGCTGTTATGCTGTCATAAATTTAGCCAAGATGGTAGAACCTGTTTAAAAGATTCAAATCTCAGTTAACATCTGTAAACATGTTAACACTCTTGACTAATGTGATCCGTGAAATCACACATGTCACCCTTTTTAATAAATTATCCAAAAATTTTATTTTTATATATAATTGAAAGTGACATAATGCCTACGGGTCATAATGAATGTCATATAAAACAGAGAGGCAGCCGTAGCTTATAGACTCCCTGCCAAAGAAAGGATTGATTTGTTTTGATTAATCAAACTTTAATCCTATAAAAATCTAAATTTATAATTTAGAAATTGTCTACGTGAAAAGGCCTATTGTGCCAATATATATATTTCATTTTAGGATAAAATTATTGATAAAAAGTCCTAAATGAAACTACTTAACAAATTAACTAATATGGCTTTTAATTACCATGGTTAATAAATCGTCAAGAACGATAATACTGATTAGATTTCTAAATAGACTTTGTCCTTATTTTATGTAGCAATTAAGACTGCATGACTAAGTCTGAAGAAATGAATAGTCATCCAGCAAATGACCCTGATAACACGAAGATACTTGTAACTGGTGCCGAATTGAAAGCATTAGTAAATGAGGCGGTTGTCGAAGCACTGAATAGGCAATACAGTGAATCGAACGGGACCCACAGTAGGACCCGATCTGCAACTCATCCCAAGTCAAAACCCAAGGTCCAATCAGAAGCTCATAGTAAGCCACCCTCTATGAAGGTTATACCTAAGAAAGAGGAACCCAAGAAAAACGATGATGAGCGACATTCATCTAACCAAAACAGTGTTCCCCATAAGAAGGTAGTGAACAATAATGCGCCTCATGCTAGAGGATGCACATACAAGTACTTTGTCTCATGTAAGCCCCGAGACTTTACTGGGGAAAAAGGAGCGGTCGACTGCATAACCTGGTTAGATGAGATTGATACAGTGGTAGACATAAGTGGATGTGCGGAAAAGGATATTGTGAAGTTCGTATCCCAGTCCTTTAAGGGTGAAGCCCTAGCATGGTGGAGATCACTGATTCAGGCCACCGGAAAGGTACAATTGTATAACATGACCTGGGAGCAATTTGTTGCTCTTATCAAGGAAAATTTATGTCCACAGCATGAGGTAGAGAAGATAGAGTCCGATTTTGTATCATTGGTGATGACAAACCTGGACTGCCAAGCCTACTTAACGAGCTTCAACACGATGTCTCGATTGGTTCCATATCTAGTACTCCCGGAACCAAGGAGAATCGCTCGTTTTATCGGGGGGTTAGAACCCGCAATAAAGGCAAGTGTAAAGGCCTCTCGGCCAATGACCTTTAGGTCAGTAACTGACCTCTCTTTGTCCCTCACAATGGACGCGGTCCGACTAAGATCGCTGAGGAACAAAGAGGCTGAGAACAAGAGAAAGCGTGAGGATGATACCTCACGAAGGTCAGAGAAGAGACACAGAGGGAATGACGACCACAGGAAAGGGTCGGGATCGAAGAAGAATGGGCAACAATCGGGGGAAAAGCCCAAATGTAAGACTTGTAGGAGGTATCATTTTGGGAGATGTCGACTTGAATCGAGATCCCAGTCTCTCACAAGACCCTGTGGAATCTGTAAGTCCACAGAACACAAGACTTTGGAGTGTAGGAAGTTGAAGGATGCAACCTGTTATGGTTGCAACGAGAAGGGGCACATTAAGTCTAATTGCCCAAAGAATGTCAAGAAAGCCGAAGACGGGAAGAAGACCAATGCAAGAGTCTTCAGGATGGACGCTAAAGAGGCTATCCAGGACGACAACGTGATTACTGGTACGTTTCTTGTAAATGATATTTTTGCTAGAGTCCTGTTTGATTCTGGAGCAGATAAATCCTTTGTAGACAATAAGTTTTGTGAGTTGTTAAAATTGCCTATAAAACCCTTAAGTGTGAAGTATGAAGTGGAGTTAGCCGATGGAACCATAGAAACCGCCTCGACTGTTCTAGATGGATGTGTTATATCCATTAGGAATCACTCGTTTCCATTATCCTTACTTCCCTTTAAACTAGCTGGTTTTGACATAGTGATAGGCATGGATTGGTTATCACACAACCAAGCCCAGATTGTGTGCAATAGGAAACAAGTGGTAGTTAGAACTCCGTCTGGTGAGTCACTAACTATCCAAGGAGATACCCAGCATGGATTGCCTGAGCAAGTGTCCATGCTCAAGGCATCCAGATGTATGCAGAAGGGTTGTGTCATTTATATGGCGCAAGTTACTGTTGATAAGCCTAAGCCGAAAATTGAAGACATCCCTGTCATTTCGGAATACCCCGAAGTTTTCCCGGAAGAACTACCTGGTTTACCACCAGATAGGCAAGTGGAATTCCGAATCGACATCATTCCGGGTGCAGCGCCAGTGGCAAGAGCACCATATAGGTTGGCTCCAACGGAGATGAAGGAGTTAAGAACGCAGTTAGACGATCTGTTAGCAAAAGGTTTCATTCGACCTAGCTCGTCTCCCTGGGGAGCGCCTATTTTTGTTTGTTAAGAAGAAGGATGGATCGATGCGTCTATGCATCGATTATCGTGAGCTCAATAAAGTCACCATCAAGAATAGGTATCCTTTGCCCAGGATCGACGATCTGTTCGATCAGTTACAAGGGGCAAGCTACTTCTCAAAGATCGACTTAAGGTCAGGCTATCATCAGTTGAAAGTCAAGGATGAAGATGTACACAAGACAGCGTTTAGGACTCGTTATGGACATTACGAGTTCCTAGTGATGCCTTTTGGGCTTACTAACGCACCAGCCGCATTCATGGATCTCATGAATCGCGTCTGCAAGCCTTATCTGGATAAATTCGTCATAGTCTTCATTGACGACATCCTTATGTACTCAAAGAACCAAGCTGACCATGAGAAACACCTTCGTTGCATTCTCAAGCTTTTACATCAAGAGAAACTCTACGCCAAATTCTCAAAGTGCGAATTTTGGCTTCGAGAAGTCCAATTCCTTGGACATGTAGTAAGCGAACGTGGTATCCAAGTGGATCCCGCTAAAGTAGAAGCGGTGATCAATTGGCAAGAGCCAAAGACGCCTACTGAAATTCGTAGCTTCCTGGGTTTAGCAGGATACTATAGGCGATTCATCGAAAACTTTTCAAGGATTGCTGCGCCCCTTACTTCATTGACACGCAAGAAGGTTAAGTTTGATTGGGGCCCTAAACAGCAGGAATCCTTCGATATTCTGAAGAACAAGTTGAACAATGCACCAGTGCTAACACTGCCCGATGGTATAGAAGAATTTGTGGCGTACTGTGATGCATCACACACTGGTATGGGCTGTGTACTCATGCAGAGAGGCAAGGTCATTGCCTACGCTTCACGACAGCTAAAGGTGCACGAGAAGAACTACACCACCCACGACTTGGAGCTGGGTGCCGTTGTATTTGCATTAAAGCTATGGAGGCATTACCTGTATGGAACCAAGTGTGTGATCTATTCAGATCACAAGAGCCTTCAACATTTGTTTAATCAGAAGGACCTAAACATGAGGCAAAGACGCTGGATGGAAACTCTAAATGATTATGATTGTGAAATAAAGTACCATCCAGACAAGGCAAATGTAGTTGCTGACGCCTTGAGCAGAAAAGAAAGGATTAAACCAATAAGAATCAATGCCAAGCGCATTGAAATCAAGAATGATTTGAACCAAAGGATATTAGCTGCACAAAAGGAAGCTGTGTTGGAAGCTAATTATCCTGAAGAAAAGTTGGGAATAACTGAGGAGCAGTTGTCCCATGATAAGGACGGAATGCTTAGATTAAATGGACGAATATGGGTTCCAGTTTATGGAGGACTTCGGAATGTTATCCTCCAGGAAGCCCACAGTTCCAAATATTCCGTTCACCCTGGAGCTGATAAGATGTATCAGGATCTTAAAGCAAACTACTGGTGGATTGGTTTGAAAAAGTCTGTAGCTGCTTATGTAGCTAAATGTTTGACTTGTGCGCAAGTCAAAGCTGAGCATCAGAAACCGTCAGGTTTGCTACAACAACCTGAAATTCCCGTATGGAAGTGGGAGATGGTGACGATGGATTTCATCACCAAGTTGCCAAAGACGAGAAAGGGAAATGATACTATATGGGTCATAGTGGATAGACTGACGAAGTCAGCACATTTTCTACCCATCAAGGAGACTTATAGCTCCGATATGTTAGCCCAATTATACGTTGATAAGATTGTAGCCTTGCATGGAATACCTGTGTCTATTATCTCCGATAGAGATACTAGATACACGTCACATTTTTGGAAAAGTTTCCAACAATCATTGGGCACACGTTTAAATTTTAGTACGGCTTATCATCCACAGACCGACGGTCAGAGCGAGCGTACTATTCAAACGTTGGAAGACATGCTACGTGCATGTGCGATCGACTTAGGAGGTAGTTGGGATAAGAACCTACCACTAATTGAATTCTCCTACAACAATAGCTACCACACCAGCATAAAAGCTGCGCCTTTTGAGGCCTTATACGGTAGAAAGTGTAGATCGCCTATTTGTTGGGCAGAAGTTGGAGATGTCCAACTATCAGGACCAGGAATTGTTTTTGAGACAACGGACAAGATTGTCCAGATCCGCGATCGATTGAGAGCTGCCAGGGATAGGCAGAAAAGTTATGCGGATCCACAGCGCAAAGATTTTCACTTCGAAGTAGGTGAAAAAGTGTTGCTTAAGGTATCACCCTGGAAGGGGGCGATGCGATTTGGTAAGAAAGGCAAGCTAAGCCCGAGATACATAGGACCTTTCGAGATTATCGAACGTGTCGGGTCAGTTGCTTATAAGTTAAACTTTCCTGAAGAACTTAGCGCTATCCATAATGTGTTCCACATCTGTAATTTGAAGAAGTGTTCCGCTGACGGACCACCGATTATACCGTATACGGATGTACATATAGATGAAAGCTTGAAATTTGTGGAAAAGCCATTGTCGATTGAAGACCGAAAGGTAAAGAAGCTTCGAAGGAAGCACATACCTATTGTTAAGGTCAAATGGGATGCCCGTAGAGGTCCCGAATATACATGGGAGGTAGAATCCACGATGAAAGAAAAATACCCTCATTTGTTTCAGTAAATCTCGAGGTTAAGATTTCTTTTAAGGGGGTGAGGATGTAACACCTCAGAAATTTACGTCCAATAATGTCTTGACACGTGTCATAAGCTTTGAATATGTGAAAACAAACTTTAGAGGGACTAAAGTTGACAAACGGTGAAACTATGTAAATTCAAGGGTTCAAAGTGTCAACAATGAATAAATAAGCCCTAAAATAACCCTACATGATGTTTATAATCTTAAACGGGTAAATCATGGATCATACGAAGCGAAAAATGAAAGAAAGTGAGGAATTACAAACTACAGGGACTAAAAGTGTCAACATGTTGAAATTATACCTCTGAGTGATCTTTTGACAAACCCGAAGCTTTGTAATGATAAAATATACTCATAAGAATATGTGATAAAAATTTCATGAAGTTTCGTGAACGTATGAGAAAGTTATGATTAAAACCGTACATGAAAGGTTAAATACGATATCGTGAATTTCGTGACTTTTCGGGTGAGCGCAAAGTTAACCGAAGACATACCCAAGTTTATAAAAGTCCTAAGGTTCATAAAAATCAGATTTCAAGGGTTTAGGGTGCAAATAAATAGCTTAAGCGCGTTACAAAAGATCAGGGGCTGAATTGCAAATATTAGAAAACTTATAAACCTGGTCACCACACCCTCGCGCTGCGCGACGGTGTCCTCGCGCTACGCGAGCGCCTGCCAGCGACAGAATCATGCGCACAGGTGCCAGTTGCTATTTTGTTTGAGTGGATACCAGCTGTTGTCGATTATAAGACTTCACCAATCAGCTTTCATGCAATCTGAGACCTTTGGACACTTCCCACAACATCATAAAACATCTGAAACAGCCATAAATCAGATCAAACTTTCTTTAAAGATCACCATAGTTGCAAAACATTCAAACACTTGAACTTCAAAAATTCACAAAACGATTCTGGAGCATTTCTGGTCGACAAGGCAGCCTCATAAGCGATCACTAAGCTTGTTAGGACCTTTGTAAGTGTTTATATCACCCTCTAATCCGTTCTAACTTAGTGTATTCACTAAAAGTCAAACTTATCGTAAAACTAGTTTGACTTTATGATTAAACGAGATATGCTCAGTATTTTCTCAAATTGAAAGTACCCATACGTTGGTGTTTATGAGTGTAACAAACCCCTAAAAGGGTATTTTCAGATTTACACTCTAAGCATGTCGATTGTCGAGTCAAACCTTTTCGTAAAAAAGTCAACAGAATGAGTTTTTGCAAAAATAAGCTTGATTAACAATGTAGGCTACATGCAACCTGTTTGATCATCAAAATAACTTTATAAATAATGTAAGAACATGTTTCAACTTGATCAACTCGACAATTTTCTGTGTTACACCCGAATCGGAACCGAAAGTCTCATAAATGGACTTTTTCTTTGACTATCGGTTCTGATCCATACATGCATGTTAAGATCTGCACTAGAGCATATTTTAGACCAACTTTCATATATGTTTAACTCTCTGGAATTTTACATCTTGGTTCCATGTTTTAACCGATTCATATGCATGTACCGGTTTATGCTTAAATATGACTATTTTGCCCTTTTTGATATAAAACGCGATTTATGAAAAAGTGAAAGAGTAAAATCATTTGTTACTGATTTATAAACATGCACCGAAAATTTCATATCAGTTTGTGGCCTAGTTTAAGAGATATGCTCAATATCGTAAATCACAAGCTTTATGTTAAGTAAATAGCACATTTAGCGCAAAGCCTATTTTAACCCACTTTTTGGTATCAAACTTTTTATACACTGATGTTATATAATATTTTGAGATTTTTAAAGATTTTTATTTAATTTTCGGAAGAGCATAACATAGGTCTTTAAGTTAAATTCGGTAAATACCGAAATTGCCCTTTTTGGCCATAAAACGAGTTTTATAAATCCGATTGACCCCAAACCACTTCCTACTGATTTTATTTATTAAATAATGTATGTTGAACCTTCTGGAAGTATAAAAATCTCAGCTTTCTTTTACAAACCCGGAAACGGCTCTAAATCGCCTTTTTAGGCATTTTTAACGCATAATATATACTATAACCATATCAAGCATGTAAGACTTATACCTACTGATGTAATTAGCATATTTTCATATAAAAACAGTAAGTACAATGTTATAAACTCAGATTTCCAGTTTTGGCATTTTTAGCCCTTGTGAAATTACCAAAATGCCCCTAGGGTGCATAGTTTGATTTTAAATGATAAGTTTTACATACGGGTCATATCATACTGTTATAACATAATAAGTTAAGTATATTTTCTGTATAAATCAGACCCATAACTCAGATTTACAAATAAACTCTTTTATAATCTTTTAAATGACCAAAATGCCCCTATGAGGCATAAATTGATTCTAAATCCGTTCCGGGCAAAATAGAAAATAACTTACTGATATTATAACATATTTAGAGCATATTATCTCAGGGAACTTGCATATGACTCTCATGGTCGCCCGTAACGCATTTTTCGCGTTCGGTTCGGTTTATGTAACTAGTTTACATAAATTGGCCGAAACGGGTCAAACACTATCATTTTTGTCTCAAAATCCAGAATGTGTTTAGTAAACCCATATTATACAAGTCTTCAAACTTGTCGGGTCAAATTCACATTCCATCCGGTCTTCGCTTAATCGTGCGTAAACCGTGTCATCCTTAAAACTAACCGGTCTAGGCTTAGGCTTAAATAAAGACCCGTTAGAAATCTAATAGGTTATTATAAACCTTTGTTCCAGATTAGGAGCACCAGTAAAAGATACTTGCGTTTTTCTTGATTGTGATTGATACTTATTCAGGTAAATACTCTTTGGCTTATTTTCCCTATACGGGCTTGGGTTACGGTATATAAAATACCGCTTGATCGGGCATTAAATCCTCCACCGTTGCGTGGGTAGTTGGAATAATTTAATTGGCTCGTTTAAACAGTCTTGTTCACTTAAGGTCTTTGGGGGATTAATTGACCATGTCCCGGATATCCTTGGCATCATCTTGCGAGATGGCCGCGACCTGAGTACGGGGTGTAGGCGTACACCTGTCTGTATATAACTCTTGAATGTGGTGGGTCCATTGATCTTTAGCCCGGACTAGATCCGGGCCACTGAACGCAAGTAACATGTAATTCGTTCACATGATTATTATATTAAATAATTGACCCAAGTTAATAAAAATGTTTTGTGCCTTGTGCATTTAAATCAATTTTCAACCTTTTCAAAATGAGTCAGTCGAATTGTATTTACCAGTGTAAACTGACGTATTTTTCCCAAAAAGATTAAGTGCAGGTACTACACGTAATAGGCTGGCAGGCTTCTAGAGCGTCCACAATAGGTCTCGCAGCTTGGACGACAAATAAACTGTTGAACAATTATCCTATTTTATTTCGATCCGCCTGTGGATCCGTTTCAACTACTCGTGATATTTATTATTACATTTTATTTAAAAGTTGAAATGAATCTATCTTTTGCTTCCGCTGTGCATTATTATATTGTGTTGTTTGTCTAAGATGATATCAACTACGTCACGATACTCCCCACCGGGCCCACCGGTGACACGTGGAAAATAGGGGTGTGACAGGTTGGTATCAGAGCCAACTCTGAGTGAATTAAACACTAGCCTTTTTGTGTTTAATCTCAGTTACACAATTGCACAATCCTCGATTCTCGAGTCTAGACAAAGAACTTAGGAAATTTCCAAATTTTTGTTTAAATTTTCTAACTTTGTCTTATATATATTTTGTTGTATCACTTGTTTGTTTTTGACAGGTAGTTAAACATGCCGCCAAGAATGAGAGGACGAGGCGGACGAGGAGGATACGCAGCTCCAAATGATCACGAAGCCGGGCCTTCGCACCGGCGAACACCTTCGGGCTCTCATAACACAGATGCCCAAAATCTATGGAGGTCCTTCACTGAACCAGCCTCCACACCATCCATTCCCCACTCATTTGGGCCTCATTCGGAGAATGAGCCCCATCACTCACAGCAGTCCTACATTCCTCTAGGACCCTCATCACCTTTTGACAACACGTCACCCGTCTTTCAGGGCCTGTACGACCCTGACGATTACCTTCAGGAACCAGTGAGTTTTAACCCACTTGGACCAGAAGACCATTTTTCGGGTGGCAACCCGATGGACGTTGATGAGGATACGGATCCTGCCATGCCACCCTCTGGAACACCAAACCACCCCATCGAGATTTCGGATGGGTCACCTTTCATGGGATCACCATACAATGGTCCCGATAGTTATGAGGAGATGTTCAAACAATATGACTGGGTGTTTACCCCCAGTTATCATAACTCTCCTTTGCACCAATCCCATCACTCTCCTCTTCACCAGTCTTCCCATCACTCTCCTCTTCACCAATCTTACCATAACTCCCCTCTACACCAGTCTTACCACAACTCTCCTTTGCACCTGCCTCACCACTCTCCCCTACACCAACCACAGCAGCAGCAACAGCAGCAGCAGCAGAATCCTTCCGAGGATTCCCAATTTGTAGCGGTCACTCCGCCAGCAGCAGCACCACCACTTCATCCTCCCTCGCCTCCGAAGCGAAGGAGAACTACACCGCGGATTTCCGCACGAGGAGGAGTGCGTATCAGCACCCCTCCACTTTCGAGTGGCAGCCGGTACTCACCGGTTCATGAAGAAACAGAGATGGGTGAATCTTCAAACCCCGTCTCTGAAGTAGCAACGGCGCCAGTCGCGCCACAGCCACAGCCACAGCCACAGCCACAGCCACCACAGGGTTTTAGAGAACCAATCCCCGCTTACACTAATGCTGCAGCATTCAACCCCTTCGAGCAGCAGTTCCCCACCGGCTACAACTTTTCTGAGGATCCCTACTGGTTAGCCTCAAGTTTCAACGTTCCCCAACAGGGAGGTTCCTATGGAGGTCCCTGGGCTACAGGACCCTCGACTTATGGGTACCCACCATATGGGTATCAACAGTCGCAGCCTCTTCAGCCTCCACAGTATCAGCAGCCGCAACCGCCCCAACCTTCGCTTTATCAGCCTCCTCAGCCGTCGTACTATCAGCAACCACCTCAGGCGCCGACAATGTCACCGCCCCAAATGCAAGAAATCATTCACGAAATACATGAGGTGCGAGACGAGATGCGGCAGGGGTTGGATCATGAACGGAGGCGTAGGAAGGGGATGTTTAGCAAGGTAGTGAGCTTGCTCAAGGGTAAAAGCAAGAAGGATCATTAAATCCTTTGTTGCTAATTGTTTAATCATGTCCCTGCGTGGACATATATTTATGTACTCTACCCCTGTGTTGGTAATGTTTCTTTCTGTTTAACCCCTGCGTGGGCATATCTTTTTAACCCCTGTGAGGGTTTGTTTATTTGTTTGGCCCCTGCGTGGGCATGTTATTTATGAAAAGTCCCGTTTAGGGCAAGCATGTACTCGTTAATTTTAAATTAGAATGGTAATTTCAGCTTTTCATTTTTAATTATATGCATAAATATAATAAATGAATAAATGGAAAATAGCGTTATTATTGTAATTAACCATTTTAATAATAAGGATCTTAAAAAGGTAAAACCTAGCTGTTATGCTGTCATAAATTTAGCCAAGATGGTAGAACCTGTTTAAAAGATTCAAATCTCAGTTAACATCTGTAAACATGTTAACACTCTTGACTAATGTGATCCGTGAAATCACACATGTCACCCTTTTTAAAAAATTATCCAAAAATTTTATTTTTATATATAATTGAAAGTGACATAATGCCTACGGGTCATAATGAATGTCATATAAAACAGAGAGGCAGCCGTAGCTTATAGACTCCCTGCCAAAGAAAGGATTGATTTGTTTTGATTAATCAAACTTTAATCCTATAAAAATCTAAATTTATAATTTAGAAATTGTCTACGTGAAAAGGCCTATTGTGCCAATATATATATTTCATTTTAGGATAAAATTATTGATAAAAAGTCCTAAATGAAACTACTTAACAAATTAACTAATATGGCTTTTAATTACCATGGTTAATAAATCGTCAAGAACGATAATACTGATTAGATTTCTAAATAGACTTTGTCCTTATTTTATGTAGCAATTAAGACTGCATGACTAAGTCTGAAGAAATGAATAGTCATCCAGCAAATGACCCTGATAACACGAAGATACTTGTAACTGGTGCCGAATTGAAAGCATTAGTAAATGAGGCGGTTGTCGAAGCACTGAATAGGCAATACAGTGAATCGAACGGGACCCACAGTAAGACCCGATCTGCAACTCATCCCAAGTCAAAACCCAAGGTCCAATCAGAAGCTCATAGTAAGCCACCCTCTATGAAGGTTATACCTAAGAAAGAGGAACCCAAGAAAAACGATGATGAGCGACATTCATCTAACCAAAACAGTGTTCCCCATAAGAAGGTAGTGAACAATAATGCGCCTCATGCTAGAGGATGCACATACAAGTACTTTGTCTCATGTAAGCCCCGAGACTTTACTGGGGAAAAAGGAGCGGTCGACTGCATAACCTGGTTAGATGAGATTGATACAGTGGTAGACATAAGTGGATGTGCGGAAAAGGATATTGTGAAGTTCGTATCCCAGTCCTTTAAGGGTGAAGCCCTAGCATGGTGGAGATCACTGATTCAGGCCACCGGAAAGGTACAATTGTATAACATGACCTGGGAGCAATTTGTTGCTCTTATCAAGGAAAATTTCTGTCCACAGCATGAGGTAGAGAAGATAGAGTCCGATTTTGTATCATTGGTGATGACAAACCTGGACTGCCAAGCCTACTTAACGAGCTTCAACACGATGTCTCGATTGGTTCCATATCTAGTAACCCCGGAACCAAGGAGAATCGCTCGTTTTATCGGGGGGTTAGAACCCGCAATAAAGGCAACTGTAAAGGCCTCTCGGCCAATGACCTTTAGGTCAGTAACTGACCTCTCTTTGTCCCTCACAATGGACGCGGTCCGACTAAGATCGCTGAGGAACAAAGAGGCTGAGAACAAGAGAAAGCGTGAGGATGATACCTCACGAAGGTCAGAGAAGAGACACAGAGGGAATGACGACCACAGGAAAGGGTCGGGATCGAAGAATAATGGGCAACAATCGGGGGAAAAGCCCAAATGTAAGACTTGTAGGAGGTATCATTTTGGGAGATGTCGACTTGAATCGAGATCCCAGTCTCTCACAAGACCCTGTGGAATCTGTAAGTCCACAGAACACAAGACTTTGGAGTGTAGGAAGTTGAAGGATGCAACCTGTTATGGTTGCAACGAGAAGGGGCACATTAAGTCTAATTGCCCAAAGAATGTCAAGAAAGCCGAAGACGGGAAGAAGACCAATGCAAGGGTCTTCAGGATGGACGCTAAAGAGGCTATCCAGGACGACAACGTGATTACTGGTACGTTTCTTATAAATGATATTTTTGCTAGAGTCCTGTTTGATTCTGGAGCAGATAAATCCTTTGTAGACAATAAGTTTTGTGAGTTGTTAAAATTGCCTATAAAACCCTTAAGTGTGAAGTATGAAGTGGAGTTAGCTGATGGAACCATAGAAACCGCCTCGACTGTTCTAGATGGATGTGTTATATCCATTAGGAATCACTCGTTTCCATTATCCTTACTTCCCTTTAAACTAGCTGGTTTTGACATAGTGATAGGCATGGATTGGTTATCACACAACCAAGCCCAGATTGTGTGCAATAGGAAACAAGTGGTAGTTAGAACTCCGTCTGGTGAGTCACTAACTATCCAAGGAGATACCCAGCATGGATTGCCTGAGCAAGTGTCCATGCTCAAGGCATCCAGATGTATGCAGAAGGGTTGTGTCATTTATATGGCGCAAGTTACTGTTGATGAGCCTAAGCCGAAAATTGAAGACATCCCTGTCATTTCAGAATACCCCGAAGTTTTCCCGGAAGAACTACCTGGTTTACCACCAGATAGGCAAGTGGAATTCCGAATCGACATCATTCCGGGTGAAGCGCCAGTGGCAAGAGCACCATATAGGTTGGCTCCAACGGAGATGAAGGAGTTAAGAACGCAGTTAGACGATCTGTTAGCAAAAGGTTTCATTCGACCTAGCTCGTCTCCCTGGGGAGCGCCTATTTTGTTTGTTAAGAAGAAGGATGGATCGATGCGTCTATGCATCGATTATCGTGAGCTCAATAAAGTCACCATCAAGAATAGGTATCCTTTGCCCAGGATCGACGATCTGTTCGATCAGTTACAAGGGGCAAGCTACTTCTCAAAGATCGACTTAAGGTCAGGCTATCATCAGTTGAAAGTCAAGGATGAAGATGTACACAAGACAGCGTTTAGGACTCGTTATGGACATTACGAGTTCCTAGTGATGCCTTTTGGGCTTACTAACGCACCAGCCGCATTCATGGATCTCATGAATCGCGTCTGCAAGCCTTATCTGGATAAATTCGTCATAGTCTTCATTGACGACATCCTTATCTACTCAAAGAACCAAGCTGACCATGAGAAACACCTTCGTTGCATTCTCAAGCTTTTACATCAAGAGAAACTCTACGCCAAATTCTCAAAGTGCGAATTTTGGCTTCGAGAAGTCCAATTCCTTGGACATGTAGTAAGCGAACGTGGTATCCAAGTGGATCCCGCTAAAGTAGAAGCGGTGATGAATTGGCAAGAGCCAAAGACGCCTACTGAAATTCGTAGCTTCCTGGGTTTAGCAGGATACTATAGGCGATTCATCGAAAACTTTTCAAGGATTGCTGCGCCCCTTACTTCATTGACACGCAAGAAGGTTAAGTTTGATTGGGGCCCTAAACAGCAGGAATCCTTCGATATTCTGAAGAACAAGTTGAACAATGCACCAGTGCTAACACTGCCCGATGGTATAGAAGAATTTGTGGCGTACTGTGATGCATCACACACTGGTATGGGCTGTGTACTCATGCAGAGAGGCAAGGTCATTGCCTACGCTTCACGACAGCTAAAGGTGCACGAGAAGAACTACACCACCCACGACTTGGAGCTGGGTGCCGTTGTATTTGCATTAAAGCTATGGAGGCATTACCTGTATGGAACCAAGTGTGTGATCTATTCAGATCACAAGAGCCTTCAACATTTGTTTAATCAGAAGGACCTAAACATGAGGCAAAGACGCTGGATGGAAACTCTAAATGATTATGATTGTGAAATAAAGTACCATCCAGGCAAGGCAAATGTAGTTGCTGACGCCTTGAGCAGAAAAGAAAGGATTAAACCAATAAGAATCAATGCCAAGCGCATTGAAATCAAGAATGATTTGAACCAAAGGATATTAGCTGCACAAAAGGAAGCTGTGTTGGAAGCTAATTATCCTGAAGAAAAGTTGGGAATAACTGAGGAGCAGTTGTCCCATGATAAGGACGGAATGCTTAGATTAAATGGACGAATATGGGTTCCAGTTTATGGAGGACTTCGGAATGTTATCCTCCAGGAAGCCCACAGTTCCAAATATTCCGTTCACCCTGGAGCTGATAAGATGTATCAGGATCTTAAAGCAAACTACTGGTGGATTGGTTTGAAAAAGTCTGTAGCTGCTTATGTAGCTAAATGTTTGACTTGTGCGCAAGTCAAAGCTGAGCATCAGAAACTGTCAGGTTTGCTACAACAACCTGAAATTCCCGTATGGAAGTGGGAGATGGTGACGATGGATTTCATCACCAAGTTGCCAAAGACGAGAAAGGGAAATGATACTATATGGGTCATAGTGGATAGACTGACGAAGTCAGCACATTTTCTACCCATCAAGGAGACTTATAGCTCCGATATGTTAGCCCAATTATACGTTGATAAGATTGTAGCCTTGCATGGAATACCTGTGTCTATTATCTCCGATAGAGATACTAGATACACGTCACATTTTTGGAAAAGTTTCCAACAATCATTGGGCACACGTTTAAATTTTAGTACGGCTTATCATCCACAGACCGACGGTCAGAGCGAGCGTACTATTCAAACGTTGGAAGACATGCTACGTGCATGTGCGATCGACTTAGGAGGTAGTTGGGATAAGAACCTACCACTAATTGAATTCTCCTACAACAATAGCTACCACACCAGCATAAAAGCTGCGCCTTTTGAGGCCTTATACGGTAGAAAGTGTAGATCGCCTATTTGTTGGGCAGAAGTTGGAGATGTCCAACTATCAGGACCAGAAATTGTTTTTGAGACAACGGACAAGATTGTCCAGATCCGCGATCGATTGAGAGCTGCCAGGGATAGGCAGAAAAGTTATGCGGATCCACAGCGCAAAGATTTTCACTTCGAAGTAGGTGAAAAAGTGTTGCTTAAGGTATCACCCTGGAAGGGGGCGATGCGATTTGGTAAGAAAGGCAAGCTAAGCCCGAGATACATAGGACCTTTCGAGATTATCGAACGTGTCGGGTCAGTTGCTTATAAGTTAAACTTTCCTGAAGAACTTAGCGCTATCCATAATGTGTTCCACATCTGTAATTTGAAGAAGTGTTCCGCTGACGGACCACCGATTATACCGTATACGGATGTACATATAGATGAAAGCTTGAAATTTGTGGAAAAGCCATTGTCGATTGAAGACCGAAAGGTAAAGAAGCTTCGAAGGAAGCACATACCTATTGTTAAGGTCAAATGGGATGCCCGTAGAGGTCCCGAATATACATGGGAGGTAGAATCCACGATGAAAGAAAAATACCCTCATTTGTTTCAGTAAATCTCGAGGTTAAGATTTCTTTTAAGGGGGTGAGGATGTAACACCTCAGAAATTTACGTCCAATAATGTCTTGACACGTGTCATAAGCTTTGAATATGTGAAAACAAACTTTAGAGGGACTAAAGTTGACAAACGGTGAAACTATGTAAATTCAAGGGTTCAAAGTGTCAACAATGAATAAATAAGCCCTAAAATAACCCTACATGATGTTTATAATCTTAAACGGGTAAATCATGGATCATACGAAGCGAAAAATGAAAGAAAGTGAGGAATTACAAACTACAGGGACTAAAAGTGTCAACATGTTGAAATTATACCTCTGAGTGATCTTTTGACAAACCCGAAGCTTTGTAATGATAAAATATACTCATAAGAATATGTGATAAAAATTTCATGAAGTTTCGTGAACGTATGAGAAAGTTATGATTAAAACCGTACATGAAAGGTTAAATACGATATCGTGAATTTCGTGACTTTTCGGGTGAGCGCAAAGTTAACCGAAGACATACCCAAGTTTATAAAAGTCCTAAGGTTCATAAAAATCAGATTTCAAGGGTTTAGGGTGCAAATAAATAGCTTAAGCGCGTTACAAAAGATCAGGGGCTGAATTGCAAATATTGGAAAACTTATAAACCTGGTCACCACACCCTCGCGCTGCGCGACGGTGTCCTCGCGCTACGCGAGCGCCTGCCAGCGACAGAATCATGCGCACAGGTGCCAGTTGCTGTTTTGTTTGAGTGGATACCAGCTGTTGTCGATTATAAGACTTCACCAATCAGCTTTCATGCAATCTGAGACCTTTGGACACTTCCCACAACATCATAAAACATCTGAAACAGCCATAAATCAGATCAAACTTTCTTTAAAGATCACCATAGTTGCAAAACATTCAAACACTTGAACTTCAAAAATTCACAAAACGATTCTGGAGCATTTCTGGTCGACAAGGCAGCCTCATAAGCGATCACTAAGCTTGTTAGGACCTTTGTAAGTGTTTATATCACCCTCTAATCCGTTCTAACTTAGTGTATTCACTAAAAGTCAAACTTATCGTAAAACTAGTTTAACTTTATGATTAAACGAGATATGCTCAGTATTTTCTCAAATTGAAAGTACCCATACGTTGGTGTTTATGAGTGTAACAAACCCCTAAAAGGGTATTTTTAGATTTACACTCTAAGCATGTCGATTGTCGAGTCAAACCTTTTCGTAAAAAAGTCAACAGAATGAGTTTTTGCAAAAATAAGCTTGATTAACAATGTAGGCTACATGCAACCTGTTTGATCATCAAAATAACTTTATAAATAATGTAAGAACATGTTTCAACTTGATCAACTCGACAATTTTCTGTGTTACACCCGAATCGGAATCGAAAGTCTCATAAATGGACTTTTTCTTTGACTATCGGTTCTGATCCGTACATGCATGTTAAGATCTGCACTAGAGCATATTTTAGACCAACTTTCATATATGTTTAACTCTCTGGAATTTTACATCTTGGTTCCATGTTTTAACCGATTCATATGCATGTACCGGTTTATGCTTAAATATGACTATTTTGCCCTTTTTGATATAAAACGCGATTTATGAAAAAGTGAAAGAGTAAAATCATTTGTTACTGATTTATAAACATGCACCGAAAATTTCATATCAGTTTGTGGCCTAGTTTAAGAGATATGCTCAATATCGTAAATCACAAGCTTTATGTTAAGTAAATAGCACATTTAGCGCAAAGCCTATTTTAACCCACTTTTTGGTATCAAACTTTTTATACACTGATGTTATATAATATTTTGAGATTTTTAAAGATTTTTATTTAATTTTCGGAAGAGCATAACATAGGTCTTTAAGTTAAATTCGGTAAATACCGAAATTGCCCTTTTTGGCCATAAAACGAGTTTTATAAATCCGATTGACCCCAAACCACTTCCTACTGATTTTATTTATTAAATAATGTATGTTGAACCTTCTGGAAGTATAAAAATCTCAGCTTTCTTTTACAAACCCGGAAACGGCTCTAAATCGCCTTTTTAGGCATTTTTAACGCATAATATATACTATAACCATATCAAGCATGTAAGACTTATACCTACTGATGTAATTAGCATATTTTCATATAAAAACAGTAAGTACAATGTTATAAACTCAGATTTCCAGTTTTGGCATTTTTAGCCCTTGTGAAATTACCAAAATGCCCCTAGGGTGCATAGTTTGATTTTAAATGATAAGTTTTACATACGGGTCATATCATACTGTTATAACATAATAAGTTAAGTATATTTTCTGTATAAATCAGACCCATAACTCAGATTTACAAATAAACTCTTTTATAATCTTTTAAATGACCAAAATGCCCCTATGAGGCATAAATTGATTCTAAATCCGTTCCGGGCAAAATAGAAAATAAATTACTGATATTATAACATATTTAGAGCATATTATCTCAGGGAACTTGCATATGACTCTCATGGTCGCCCGTAACGCACTTTTCGCGTTCGGTTCGGTTTATGTAACTAGTTTACATAAATTGGCCGAAACGGGTCAAACACTATCATTTTTGTCTCAAAATCCAGAATGTGTTTAGTAAACCCATATTATACAAGTCTTCAAACTTGTCGGGTCAAATTCACATTCCATCCGGTCTTCGCTTAATCGTGCGTAAACCGTGTCATCCTTAAAACTAACCGGTCTAGGCTTAGGCTTAAATAAAGACCCGTTAGAAATCTAATAGGTTATTATAAACCTTTGTTCCAGATTAGGAGCACCAGTAAAAGATACTTGCGTTTTTCTTGATTGTGATTGATACTTATTCAGGTAAATACTCTTTGGCTTATTTTCCCTATACGGGCTTGGGTTACGGTATATAAAATACCGCTTGATCGGGCATTAAATCCTCCACCGTTGCGTGGGTAGTTGGAATAATTTAATTGGCTCGTTTAAACAGTCTTGTTCACTTAAGGTCTTTGGGGGATTAATTGACCATGTCCCGGATATCCTTGGCATCATCTTGCGAGATGGCCGCGACCTGAGTACGGGGTGTAGGCGTACACCTGTCTGTATATAACTCTTGAATGTGGTGGGTCCATTGATCTTTAGCCCGGACTAGATCCGGGCCACTGAACGCAAGTAACATGTAATTCGTTCACATGATTATTATATTAAATAATTGACCCAAGTTAATAAAAATGGTTTGTGCCTTGTGCATTTAAATCAATTTTCAACCTTTTCAAAATGAGTCAGTCGAATTGTATTTACCAGTGTAAACTGACGTATTTTTCCCAAAAAGATTAAGTGCAGGTACTACATGTAATAGGCTGGCAGGCTTCTAGAGCGTCCACAATAGGTCTCGCAGCTTGGACGACAAATAAACTGTTGAACAATTATCCTATTTTATTTCGATCCGCCTGTGGATCCGTTTCAACTACTCGTGATATTTATTATTACATTTTATTTAAAAGTTGAAATGAATCTATCTTTTGCTTCCGCTGTGCATTATTATATTGTGTTGTTTGTCTATGATGATATCAACTACGTCACGATACTCCCCACCGGGCCCACCGGTGACACGTGGAAAATAGGGGTGTGACACTTTACGCGTTCGGTACAGTTTATGTAAGGGGCTGTTTGGTAGTCTCTTAATGACCATTCAGATGATACCTCTTAATGGTTTCAAACCTCTGAATGAATAAGAGGTAACCTCAAGTCTGAATGGTAAATCATCACATGTCACATTCTTCTACCTTCTCATTGGTAAAATTCTTAATGGTTCCATTAAGAGGTAGTCTCTTAATGACCATTCAGAGGCTACCAAACAGCCCCTAACTAGTTTACATGAATTAACCAAAACGGGTCAAACCTTATCATCTTCACTTCAAAATTCAGAATGTGTTTAATTTACCCATATTATACAAGTCTCCATACTTGTCGGGTCTAAATCACATTCTAATCCGGTCTTCGCTTAATCTTGCGTTTTGAACCGTAAACATTTCCTTAAAACTAACCGGTCTAAGTTACAACTTAAATAAGACCCGTTAGGAATCTAATAGGTTAATAAAACCTTCGTTCCAGATTGAGAGCCCCAGTAGAGGTACTTGTGCTTGCTGATTAGAATATACGGCTGAGTATAAATTGTATTTTAAGCTCAGGTAAATACTTTTAACTTATTTTCCGTTGTACGGGGTTGGGATACGGTATTATAAAAATACCGCTTGGTCGGGTGTAGAAACCTTTTAATCGAAGATGATTAAATTGCATAATCCCGTTTTAATCAGTATTGCTTGATAACAAATAACATTGGGGGTTATTAACCGTGTCCTGGATATCCTTGGCTCATTTAAAAAGTGTAAATGGCCACAACTTAAGCACAAGGTGTAGGCATAACACCTCCTATTGCGTATGTAAAAGATATACTCACTCGTGAGGTAACTTCTTGTGAGTTATATTTGTGGTGTGTCGATTAATCTTGATCGGTTTGTATAATCACCGGCCCTAAATGTTGGACAAACACCGGCCCTAAATGTTAGACAAACATGTAAATCTGATACAAGATTGTTATTAATATTATTGTCCCAAGTTATAAAAGAATTTTTGTGCCTTGTGCATTTAAATCAATTTTCATAAAGATTTTCAAAAGAGTCAGTTAATTGTATTTACCAGTGTAAACTGACGTATTTTCCAAAAAGGTTAAGTGACAGGTACTGTACGTAAATTGGCTGGGAGCTCAGAGCGTTAATAGGGAATCTTGCAAGTTCTAAACGTCTAAAGTCTGTTGAACTGTGTTTATGTTTCTGTTTTAAGATCCGCCTTTGGATCCATCATACAATCCGTTTGTAATATTTGATGTTACTTTCGAATCGGTTTGTAATATATTTACTTTAGACTTCCTCTGTGCATTAAACTGTGATTATTTAACTATGATGATATCAACTACGTCACAATACTCCCCACCGGGCCCACCGGTAATACATGAAAATATCGGGGTGTGACAACAGAGGCATACATGGCTATAGTCCATGCGCCGAGATGGTGTGTGTAGGCGTACACACATTATTCCATCTCAACAGGAGTCAGGAGTCAGGAGTCAGAGCTAAGATCGATCTATCCGTCTCTAGGGGCCAAATGCTACACAAGCACAAGCTAGAGACGTCGTGAACTTTAGTTACGCACCGTCACGATGAGTGTCATGCCGTTGACGCCCCAACGACAAGTCTAACATATAATTGCTCGGGTGACAGAGTACAAAGTCGTATCAGAAATAAATGTATTTGACATAAGTTAAGAGGGAACATGCAATAACGAGCACAAGGTATAAGGTCTATTGCATGCTACAATTATATTCTAGTCATATAACAATACGAAACAAAAACTACTGACGAAAACATCCGTACTACAAAGTAACGGATTTGAACAAAAAAATACTATGATGTCAAGAAAAGGAATCCGTACCAACGAGTAACGGAAAATAAAAGTATACTATGATGAAAAGAAAACAGAATCCGTACATTAGTTTAGGGAGCAAGCAAAACCAAATCCACTAATCGAGTCATCCTCAAAATTTATGCAAACCTAAACCCCGCATTTTTTCTAGATCAGTTTAATATTATCCTATATATTAAAAAACAAAGCTAATGAATAGTAGTTGTCACATCATAATGAATAGTAACTTTCCTTATTGGTTGTCATGAATAGTAAATAACTTCAAGTCATCTTTTGTTGACTTTTTTTCTCCTGTACCCTTTTTAAGTGTGTATATATATTCATTTTCTTCAAAGTTAGGTAGATTATTCATCATGGTGGAGTGGTTTTGTGGTTGTATGTGTTTTAAAGAGACTCAAGTTCAAATCATGGGGTCTTTTTTTTTTTTTTTTCCATTTTATGCTTACATAACTTCACGTCATCTTCTTTTTTCTCCACTTTCACACGTTTTTCTGATTGTATTTATGCAATTCTTATTCCTTATTTGTTGGGTTAGTGGATGCTTAGACATCGCAATAGTCGCCATCGCCAGGAGTTACTAACTCGCTTGCTACCAACGGCTCTGTTGTATAAAAACTCCACTTGTCAACTTAAAAATAAGACACTAAATAGCACAGCTTTAATAACAACCAAGTATTTAGTCGCAATAAATAGTTTTACAATGACTTAGTTTTGTCGCGCCGCAACGCGGCGCGCAGCATTAAAACCTAGTTTATTTAATTTTGAAAGTTCTTTCTCATATTGTCCCCGGCGACCGCAAACGTACTGGTAATAATTTGCAAAATGTACTAATACATGAAATAAAAGAATTATTATTATATTCGTTTTTATTTTACTAACTAAAGAATTACTTAGTCAAAGTAAGTATGTATGTACACCTACCATACACACTCAAGCACTTTACACCATGTGGCTAATATATCACACACATGTTGGTTCAGGCCCCTCAAACACACACTACACACTCACACAATATGAAAATGCAGAAGAAGAAGAAGACTGCTGTTAATGTGAAAATGGGTTATCTATATTTCTTGTATAAACAAAGGCTTTATAGCCATGCAAAAAGAAGAAAAACAACGTAAACAAAAGCCCCACTCCTAACGTTCACATTCCAACGTTCACATGCACAGGAACAAACTCAACACCCAATGTTCACTTCCTCCACTCCAACGGATACTTCTTCTCAACGGTCATCTCTTGCAGCCCATGCAGCTCCTGACCCGTATTGGATAAACCCGGTAACTGACTTGACCCGTACTAGATCCGAACTTAACCCGTAAATAACCCGCAACATCAAGATTAACCCAACAACACATACATACCACCATATATTCATTCCATGCACATAAACACAGTTCCAACACATACACACACCAATCAACAAAACTAACACACATCACTTTTGCTCACACACATTTATACTTTCAAACACACGCATCCCACATACCACTCACAAACATCACGTACATACAATTACACTCACACAACACATGACGACACTCACACACGACGCCCACATTATGCATACACACATAACCAGCATTCAACACACACTAATACACACAAGATAACACACACATATAAACACAAGTCTTACTCTCTTTCAATAACGTGTCGCCGGGAATCCGAGAGCCCAACCCCATACCACGCAAAATTACTAGAACATAAAAACGGAATATACAACTCACCTACCACTTCTGATCGGACAGAAACCGAACCAAACGAAGGAATAGCCGGTTTACGCGTAGTCACGGTGGCGACGATTATGACAGGAAGTGGCGGTCGGTCAATCGAACGTGGGGGTGTGGTGGCTGCCAATATCGCAGGAGTTTAATTAGTACAACATCAAAAACAAAGTGAAGAAGATGATTACTTAATACCTGATCGAGATCGGAGAATTACAACGACGGGACCAGTGGCGCCGAACGGAGATAACTGGAGACACACAATAAGCGCTTCGAACGGTCGCGCGGAACGGAACTAAGGTGTGCGGCAGTGGTGGTGCAGTGGTATATCTAGAACAGAGGGTTAGTAAATCGGAAGTGAATGAGAGTTTGTGGCTTAAGAAGGATTCCATAGCGTTAAAACAAAAACTTGAATTTTTTTACTCATAAAAGGCAAATTACAAATCATGGGTTGGTAGCGTTTAAAAGAGTAGTAGTCGGCTTGTTTGTTTAAGAAGATGACCATGTAAATTTTGAAATTTGTAGATAACTAGATGAGTACCCCGCCGCGATGCGGCGGGGGCACGCAATCCGACAGGTTCTGTTAAACCGTACCAAATAGCATAACCATGAATTCTTTAATTTATCGATATTTATTCTTAGCTGTAAATCAATACCAATTGACCATAAGCCCATAAGGAATAAGACATAATCCTTTGTTTGATTCTTAGAAGACGTGTGCATATGAATACAAACACTATTTGTTTCTATTAACAGACCAATTTCAAAGGGACAGTGGAGAACATCAAGTATAGCGTGGTGTAGCATATTATGAACCCAAAAACCGAATCTGAATAAGAATATTGTTAGACCCATGCATTATTGGACATGTTTTATCTAGGGATGAGCTCGGTCCGGTTCGGTACCGAACCGGTACCGGTACCGAAAGAACCGGTACCGAAAATTCTCAAAAGTTGGTACCGGTACCGGTACCGAATATTCCCGGTTCGGTACCGGTACCGGTTCGGTACCGGTATTTGAGGGTAAAAACGAGCAAAATACCGGTACCGAACCGGTACCGTACCGGACCGGTACCGAACCGGTACCGAAAATGTCTAAAGTGGGTACCGAATCGGTACCGAAAAGGTACCCGGTTCGGTAAATTCGGTACCGGTACCGGTTCGGTACCGGTTCGGTACCGGTACCGGGTCCATTTTGCTCATCCCTAGTTTTATCATTTATGGATAAATATTATTGGTTGATTGTTACACATGTGTTATTATTTTGATAAGGATTATGATGAGCAATTTTAGTAGGATAGCAATTCATAACAGAAGCCACGGATGTATGCAAGAGGTCATGTAACGGTATACACGATCAACGAAAATGACGCAAGAATTAATAAAAAAAAATTAAATAAAAAGGGAAAATCATAACAATAGCATACAATGACATCAAATTGCTCAGGTTTTGAAACAAGTTGCATGCAGCAATTGTCTACAATAATCTCATTGTATGTGATCTCGGGATACTTTTTGGCAATTTCCCTACAAGATTCCAAGAAAAGACCATCTGCAAGCTTCATGATGTTTGCTTTATGAACCGCCGTCACAGTTTTTCTGTCGTTCAGGTGAGCAAACTCAAACGCATACTTTGCGATACGCTCAGAGCAGAATTTCGTTATCACCTAACAGGACAGCATAATCAGACACAATCCTCATGAAAATAATTTGCAAGAATGAACGATTTCAAACAAACTGTAGCAACATACCTTAGTTTAGGTAAATTACTTTATTTAACCTCAAAATATGAACATGGCATTTTATTTTCTTTTGTATGGAAGAGCTATCAAGTTTGAGCTATATATGCTATAATTACGGAGTACCCAATTTTACATAGGCATTTCGTCAACATGCATACAATTTCACATCAGCAGGCATAACATCCCATATAGGCATTTCATCAAACAACACGCATACAACCTCACACAGGCATTTCATCAAACAACATTCACACAATCTCACACAGGCATTTCATCAAACTACTGTCACCCAATTCCACACAGGCATTTCATCGAACAACATGCATACAATCTCACACAGGCATTTCATCAAACAACTGGCAAAAAATCCCACACAGGCATTTCATCAAACAACAGGGATGCAGCTTCACATATGCATTTCATCAAACACCGGGCATACAATCCCACACAGGCATTTCATCAAACAATATACCTACAATCAACTCACCTTAAGATTCTCAACCTCACCAGGAACAACCTCATTCTCCAACCCAGAATACTCCCCTTAGTATTCTCCCTAATCACCACAATATCCACCTTCTCATGCCGAGTAACCAACCCCGGCAAACTAAAACAATTCACAAGCGAAACAAACAGATCCAACTCCTTCCTCAACAAAACATTCAACGAATTCACCCCACCCCCTACAGGAGTAACGAATCCACCCTTCAAACAAACCTTATTCTTCCTGATCGAATCCATAACCTCATCAGGTATCTTGTTCGTGTCACCATGAACTTCAAATTTCTCGAAGATTACCGGCACTTGTATTGTGTTGACGACCTGTTCAACGGCGCCGGTGACCAAACCATCCGAAGCTCCAATCCCAAGAAAAAAACTTGATTCGTTCAAAACTTCTTACAACAATTCTTCCTTATGAACACTCAAAGTTAGAATAACTGAAATTGGGAACCTAGTTTTTTGAAGCGTACCTGTTGGAGCCCAAATCTCAGACGAAACCATGGCTTGGGTTGTGGTTGACGAAGTATGTAAAGCTGTGAGCCTTTCGATTTGCCGGTGGTTGTGTTGTCGTCGTTGTGTCGTGGTGGGTGTGTCCCCGACGTCGATTTGGGGCAGAGCGGCGGACGGTGGTGATCGTTGTCGGTAGCCGGCTTCGGGAGAAGAGCAGTGGTGATTGATGGTAGTAACTGGAGGCATGTGTGGGTGCCCTAAATGTGGATGGTGTAAGACCCGTGGATCAGCAGACAACACGTCATCTCATTGAAGAATTGTTTTACAACCACACACTATTCAAACAATCCATTAAGCATAAATTACAACCACTTGTTGCATATTTATGTTAGTATATATATAATATAAATTCTTTCAACAGAATCCTGAGGACGAAATGTGGATGTACGGAAAATTGTATTTGAAATCAACCTCCATATATTGTTTGTTTAGTCCTTAGTAAGTTGTGTGTGTGTGTGTTTTTATTTAAACTTTTCGAATATTATACTTGCAATAATGTTAGCTAAATTATATTTCGTAGAATGTAATTTATGTTCTGCTTGGATTCCTTAAAAATAGTCTTTCAATTTCATTTTTTTTAAACAAGGATTGCGACTCGCCGCAATGCGGCGGAGATTCTTTAGTTATAACAAAGTGGATCTAGGACCCGCACATTATGTTAAACCTGTCAAACGGGGAAAAAATAGACGATGTAAAAACGTTCACCCACACACGCATGTTGCGTCGTGTTAACTCGCAAAATTTAGAACGAAACGTAAAAACGTTAAAACAAAGACGCACGTTGCAATGTGTTAAGTCACAAAATTTAGAACCAAGCATAAAGCGAAAAATTTGCGGAAAATGAAAACTATAAAAGGCCAAAGTTGAAAGTAAAAAAAGTTTTGAGGATAGATTGCAAAACATAAAAAATTTTGGGTTAAAAGTAAAAAAATAAATAGTTTTGGGTTAAAAGTAATTTATGACATGCTTTTTGGTGAAAAGTAAACAAATCAGTTTTTTTGGAAAACCCCCAAAGCCAACGTTACGACAACCATATGCATAACCATTTTTTTCTTTAGAAAACCCTCAAAGCACACCCCGTGTTGCGGCGGGGCGTAAAACGGTGTCAAATAGTACTAATGTCACACAACCGTCATCGATCACCAACACTGACTCGACCTAGAATATGTGTGTTGCG
This sequence comes from Helianthus tuberosus, assembly GCA_030545235.1. Classification (NCBI taxonomy): domain Eukaryota; kingdom Viridiplantae; phylum Streptophyta; class Magnoliopsida; order Asterales; family Asteraceae; genus Helianthus; species Helianthus tuberosus. The sequence continues at coordinate 3,621,539 of JARYGA010046105.1, forward strand.
ACGAACCTTTCAAACGTGGAAAAATAGAGGTAAAAACGTTGAACCACACATGCACATTGCGTCGTATTAACTCGAAAAATTTAGAACTATACGTAAAACGAAAATTTGCGAAAGATGAAAACTATAAGTGAAAAAAGTTGTGAAGTTAAATTGCAAATAATGAAAAGTTTTGGGTTAAAGTTATAAAACCAAACTATGTAGGGTTAAAATTGTAAAAGATATAAATCTTTGGGTGAAAAGTAGAAAATCAACTTTTTTTTTGGAAAACGTCCAAAGCATAGGTTACAACTCATTATGCATATACATGTTAATAATTTATATGTTAACTAGGATTGCGACCCGCCGCAATGCGGCGGGGATTCTTTAATTATTACTAAGTCAATCTAGGACCCGCACGTTATGTTAAACCTGTCAAACGGGGAAAAAATAGACGATGTAAAAACGTTCACCCACACACGCACATTGCGTCGTGTTAACTCGTAAAATTTAGAACGAAACGTAAAAACGTTAAACCAAAGACGCACGTTGCGATGTGTTAAGTCACAAAATTTAGAACCAAGCATAAAGCGAAAAATTTGCAGAAAATGAAAACTATAAAGAATCAAAGTTGAAAGTAAAAAAAGTTATGATAATATATTACAAATGATAAAAAGTTTTGGGTTAAAAGTAAAAAAAATAGTTTTGGGTAAAATTTATGAAATACTTTTGGGTGAAAAGTAAAAAAAATCATTTTTTTTGGAAAACCCCCAAAGCCAACGTTACGACAACCATATGCATAACCATTTTTTCTTTGAAAACCCCCCAAAGCACACCCCACGTTGCAGCGAGGCGTAAAACAGTGTGTCAAATAGTACTAATGTCACACAACCGTCATCGACCACCAACACTGACTCGACCTAGGATATGCGTGTTGCGACGAACCTGTCAAACATGGAAAAATAGAGGTAAAAACGTTGAACTACACATGCACGTTGCGTTATATTAACTCGAAAAATTTAGAACTATACGTAAAACGAAAATTTGCGAAAGATGAAAAGTATAAGTGACAAAAGTTGCGAAGTTAAATTGAAAATAATGAAAAGTTTTGGGTTAAAGTTAAAAAACAAATTATGTAGGGTTAAAATTGAAAAAGGTAAAAAGCTTTTGGTTAAAAGTAAAAATTCAACTTTTTTTTTTGAAAAACTCACAAAGTACAATGTACAAGTTGTTATGCACAAAAAACTTGCAAACTTATATATGGAATAATAATACTCTTATAAAGGCTAATATACAGTATCCATTACAATTTACATGTCAACATGGACACCTTGTTAGGTTTATGGGTTTCGACTTAGGGGAGGAGGGTTAGTCACTAGTGATAGATTTCTATCACTCCCATTATCCAATCAAATCATGTCATGTCATCACCCAATATTCTATCACTAGTGATAGAAATGTAGGGGGGTGGTCACTAGTGATACAATTCCATCACTCCCAATTTTTTTTTATTTTTTATTTTAAAATTAGAAAATGTTTCAGTTCACTTTAAATGAAAGGTCCAATTAAAAATCATTGAGTAATGTGTTTGTCAGCCAACTGTCCAATGTTTCAGTTCCTTTTTTGACTTTCACGCGTTATCAAGATAACGAGTTAATAATATAACGCGTGATATAATGGGCGGCGGCGGTGTTCCGTTGTTGTTTAACGCGTGATGGGGTTGTATCACGGACCACCCCGCCTGCTCTTAGACATGTTTAATCGTTGAGCCCGCACACAACCCATCTATTTATATAACTTTTCGAATATTACAATTCTACCCCTCTAAAAAAATTTCATCCTCGAAATTGCTAAGCACGGATACGAATGACGATAAATAGTAACTTTATTTTTATAATAATATATAGCTTTTGATTACTTTTTCATTTAATATACGAATATTGGATTTTAATAATTCAATTATTTGTCGTTGGCCACCAACAGTTCCAACTTCAAAAATAATCATTAGCAGTCCCAACTATTAACATTTTCGCCTCCAATGGACCCTGACTAATAGAACCCTAACGCCGTTAGTCTCCGGTCGCCGGAAAAAACGTTTTTGGCCGGAAAACTCCTTTTTGGCCAGAAAACTTAACATTTTCGTCCCAAGCCTCTTTGTAACCTTATTACGGACCTTTAGGAACCTTTTTCTAGTAAAAGCCTCAATTGTTGAAGTCACCGGAAAACTCAACTTTTTGGCCGGAAAACTCAACATTTTCATCCCAAACCTCTTTGTAACCTTAGATCATACTTTTAGAAACCTTTTTCTGGCCAAAAAAGGTGTTAGGGTTCTGTTTGTCAGGGTCCATTGGTGGCCAATATGTCAATAGTTGGGACTGACAATGATTATTTTTTAAGTTGGAATTGTTGGCGGCAAGTGACGAATAGTTAGGATCATTAAAATCCAATATTCCTTTAATATATTATAATAGTTTATTGTTATATTTACTTTTAATAAAATAATTTTAATTTTTTTCCTTTTTAAAACCATATATTTCCTTTACCATTTTTCTAATAATTCATTTTTTTATTTTAGAGCATATATTAATTTATCAAATAATTTGATACTTATTTAACAATTTATGTTTATAACTTTTTTCTAAAAACTTAAGTAGTTGTGCTTGATTTTCCCTTGACATTCCATTATATGTATAATGGTTACGAAGAACGATGATGAATGGTAACTTTATTTTTATTATAATATATACCTTTTGATTATTTTTTCATTTAATATATTATAATAATTTATTATTATATTTACCTTTAATAAAATAATTTTAATTTTTTTCCTTTCTAAAACCATATAAAACGGTACAATGATAAACTAAACCATTCTAATGGTTTGACTTTCTAAACAACATGCTTTATTTTCAAATCACGCTTGTTTTACATTATCATTTGCTTGGTTTCGCCGCAACGCCCGACGTAAACAAAATTAGTTTTTTTTAACGGCTAATTTCTTTAATCATCTGTCGTTTGTGGGACTTGAACCCAAGACCTCCTTCTTCCCAACCTTGGTGTTTTAAAGACTTTGTCTTTGCCAATGGACACCACCCCATTGCCAATATACTAAAGTCACCATCGCAACGGACAGGTAACTAAATAGTTCAATATTATGCCTTTATTCGTTTGGGTAAAGGCACAAGCCGCAGCCAAGCGCGAGGCCGTTTACTAGTTAATTTTTAAAGAACTATTTACTAAGTTAAAATCAAATATAAAGATAAGACTAGCTAAAAGTTTTCATTAATACTAAAAAATATTAAAAAAACACAGTAAAAAAAATCTTTTCATTATCTTAGAGTTACCCGTTTTGTTATTTGTCGAATTTTTGAACCAACTACATGCCGGAGTCGCTTATGATACCAAAAATAATTTATTTTGAACACAACTTAGTTTTGTTAAAATTGATATGAGAATTTTGACCAAAAAAAGCAAAAAAAAAAAACTTTTTATTTAGTTTTTCTAAAGCTAACGAGCACAAATTACTAGAGAAATATCAAAATAAATGTAAAACGAAATATAATAAAAGAAAAAAAGAAGAATTCTAACTGTGTCGCTTAACTAGTCCGGCATTCCTGCTAGGCGCCGGTCTCCACATCAGCCACCGGCAAGCTATGGGGAACTCTAACACATGACCTTACAAACGAGCAAAGTATCCTCCTTGTGAATGAGGAAGAAGAATATGTTGAAGAATGTTAGTGGACAAAAAAGGGTGCGACGATAGTGTAGAAGTGTTCTCTCGTGATCATTAATCGCCTTTTCCAGCTCTTGATAGAGTAGAGTTTTCTGACAAGTGAGTTTCCCATAATTGGTAATACTAACTGTCGGAAAGAAGGAAACAAAATAGTATAGGGGCTAGTGTGTAATATGGTGGTCTATATAAACACCATCTTTGTGTAACCCTATTTGAAACACAATACAATTTTTCAATACAATTCAAACCCAAATTAGAGATTATTCTCTATACCAAACAACATGGTATCAGAGCAGAGTTTCTGATTCTACAACTTTCTTCAACCCAACCTCAAACTTGAAATCAAAATCAGCCAATCCAATCGAAATCAAACTCCGAAACAATGTCAACAGCCGTCGTCGACACTGGAAACAACATCAACAGCAGCCAATCCAACCTTTGTTGGTAAACCCTAGTGTACCGATCGAAAAAGACAAAACCCGTGCAATCCTCTCTACAGCTTTCCGGCCGGTGAACGACCGCCGAGAACCACCACTGGTTTATTTTTTTTAGAAATTTTGTTGTTGAATTAGGGTTTTGTAACCGCCGCTGATGACTGGAGGAATTAGAGATCTATGAAGTTGTAGACTTTTATCTCTTTGGAAACCCCTGTTGATTGCTTTGAAAAAAACCCCACAAAAATCAAGCTTCTAATCGTGTTTGTTTTGTCAGTATAGATCTTGGAGATAAGGTGGCCCCATTTGGAATTTTACAAACCTTAAGCACCACTGTCTCTTTTCCTTATAAATACGCCACACCTACTTTTTGATAAATACGCCCGGTTTGATAATGTTGTTGTCCATTGGTAGCAGATTTGTTAGTTGCGGACGACTTTAAATCTTGAACGCGAGTTCAAGTTGCCCAACGTATTTGATAAATACGCCGGTCTTTGGCGTCAATATTTTGGCGGATTTAAGTTGCCCAGTTGTGTTACCGGCGTAATTGATAAATCTTGAACGCGAGTTCAAGTGTCCAGCATATTTATTAAATACGCTGGTATGCTGTCTTATCTATACCGACAGCTAATTTTAAAAAAAATGGAAATCAGTCATGAAAAAAACAGTTCTTGGATATTTGATTCTGGTGCCACTGACACCATGACATTTGAACCATTAGACATATGTTCAATGACCCAACCTCAAAAAACTCAGATCCATACAGCAAACAACGGAACGATGCAAGTGAAAGGAGGAGGGGTAATTGAAATTTCACCAACTATGAAATTATCAAATTGCCTCTATGTTCCGTCATTAACACACAAATTGCTCTCAATTAGTCATATTACCAAAGAATTGAATTGCACGGTACTAATGCACCCTACTTTCTGTATCCTATAGGATATCAGGACGGGTGTAATTATTGGACGTGGTACTGGGCGCCACGGATTGTACTACGTGGATGAAGTGGCTCAACAGGGTACTGTGATATTAGCTCATGGAACTGAAAACCGAGAAGCCTGGCTATGGCATAGACGTTTGGGACACCCATCCCATGGTTATTCGCACCTTTTGTTTCCAAAAGTCTTCCTTTCAAATGGAAAAATAGAGTGTGAAACCTGTCTTCGTGCTAAAAGCCATCGACAACCATTTAAACCTAGCAATACGAAAGTTGCTTCACCTTTTTCACTAATCCATTCTGATGTGTGGGGTCCTGAACGGAACGGTGTTTCTGAACGGAAAAACCGTATTATTCTTGAAATGACTCGAGCCCTTTTAATCGAATCTCAGGTTCCTAAATCTTTTTGGCCGGAGGCAGTTGCAACCTCCGTGTATCTCCTGAATCGGCTTCCCACAAAAGCTCTTAAATTTAAGACTCCCTTAGATTGTATGTCTAAGTCTGCCAGTATTCCTCATCCTCTTACACTTGAACCTCGAATCTTCGGGTGTACCGCATTTGTCAACATACCCAAAATCAACCGAAACAAGCTCGGCCCATGTGCTGAGAAATGTGTATTTGTCGGCTATGGGATCGACCAAATAGGTTACCGGTGTTATAATCCAAAAACTCATCAAATGTTCACCACAATGAACGTTGACTTTCTTGAAACAAAATACTTTTATGACACCCAACTCAGTGGTCAGGGGGAGAATGAATGTATAGACACCCTGAGTTGGCTAACCCAACTTCCCTCATCTGAATAAGTAACAACAGAAAATCATCACAGTACTGCGAGTCCTTCAAACACAGCCACACAACCTGCCGAGCAAAGTACCACTGAAGAAAGTCCATCCAACATGATACCTGAGGTAAGAAATACTGAGGACCCTAGATGTTCTACGTTTGATAACCATGTGACAACAGGGGAACACATAGAACCGACAGCAACGGAACCTACTCCACAAGTTGAACCAGATGTGGAACAGGGTGAACCACACTTAGAAGAGGTTCAACAAGTCGTTGAACATGTGGAACCAGTTGCAGCAGAGATAACAGGAAGATACCCTCTCCCTCCTAGAGCCAATAGAGGGGTCCCTCCAAAACGGTACTCGCCAGAGAGGGAAACCAGAACTTCAAGGTATCCTGTAGCTAATATAGTTAATGGGAACTTATCTAACAGTGCAAAAGCATTTGTCACCTCTCTATACTCTGAACAAATACATGGCTCTTTAAAGGAAGCGCAAGGTAAGAATAACTCGAAAGAAGCGATGGAAACAAAGATGCAAGCTCTTATGAAAAACAATACGTGGGAAAAGTGCATTCTCCCAAAAGGAAAGAAAACAGTTGGTTGCCGTTGGGTGTATTCATTAAGTATAACCCAGATGGTTCTATTGGAAGATACAAAGCTCGACTTGTAGCCAAATGGTACACTCAGACGTATGGGATCGATTACTCTGAGACGTTTTCTCTGGTTGCAAAAATGGACACCATCAGAGTCCTCTTCTCTGTGGCAGCCAATAAGAATTGGCCTCTGCATTAGTTTGATGTTACAAATGCATTTCTCCATGGAGACCTAGCGGAAGAAGTCTATATGGAAGCACCTCCAGGTTTTTCAGGGGGTTTTAAAGATGGGGAAGTTTTTCGGTTGAAGAAATCTCTATACGGGCTAAAACAGTCACCTCGGGCCTGGCTTGGAAAGTTCACCTTGGCAATGAAAGAATACGGGTATTACCAAAGTAACGCTGATCATACCCTGTTCCTCAAAAGAAGAAACGGCCTCGTAACTTGCCTAATCATATATGTAGACGACATGATTATCACTGGAAATGATGTAGAAGAGATAGCACGGCTGGAAAAGAATTTGTTTTCAAAGTTTGAAATGAAAGACCTTGGGAATTTTAAGTATTTCCTCAGAATAGAAGTTCTCAGGTCTAAACGGGGGATTTACATCTGCCAAAAGAAGTATGTACTTGATCTCCTGGCAGAAACTGGTTTGATTGATTGTAAACCAGCAGATACGCCAATGGTGGTGAACCACAATCTTCACATGGAACTTAATGGCGAGCTTGCAGACAAAGAAAGGTATCAACGACTTGTGGGCAAGTTAATTTATCTCTCTCACACTCGCCCTGATATAGCTTATGCTGTTGGAGTGGTAAGTCAGTTTATGCATCAACCGCAAGTTGCCCACATGGAAGCTGCTCAGAGAATTCTAAGGTATCTAAAGGGAACCGCATGCCATGGAGTGTTGTTCAAAGAAAATGGACATTTAAATGTTGAGCTCTACACTGACGCCGACTGGGCAGGAGATAAGGGAAATCGAAGGTCAACATCAGGGTACTTCTCCTTGGTTGGTCGAAACCTTGTTACCTGGAGGAGTAAGAAACAGAAGGTGGTCGCTCTGTCGAGTGCAGAAGCAGAGTTCAGAGGCATAGCTCGAGGGTTAAGCGAAGTTCTTTGGATCAGGAAACTTCTAGAAGACATTGGTTTCTCCCAGAGGGCAGCACCCAGTAAAATTATGTGTGACAATACAGCTGCAATACAAATCTCAGAAAATCCAGTCCAGCATGATCGAACAAAACACGTGGAGGTAGATCGACATTTCATCAAGGAAAAACCGGAGGAAAGGATCATAGAGCTCCCGTATATATCATCAAAAGAACAACTCGCAGATATTCTCACAAAAGCAGTCAACGGAAATGCTTTTAGTAGTTGTTTGAGCAAGTTAAGTATTGGAGATCCCACTACTCAACTTGAGGGGGAGTGTCGGGAAGAAGGAAACAAAATAGTATAGGGGCTAGTGTGTAATATGGTGGTCTATATAAACACCATCTTTGTGTAACCCTATTTGAAACACAATACAATTTTTCAATACAATTCAAACCCAAATCAGAGATTATTCTCTATACCAAACAACACTAACAAATAGACAACTTAGAGAAAGAGGTTTGTTTCAACAATACAATACAATACAATACAATACAATACAATACAATACATTACCATTCTTATTGATTCAGCAACCTTTAACACAAAGGATTCACAAACAGTTGGCTGAGTTTGTTAATCACTTAACTACCGTTCTTCTCGTGTCTCCTTTACCGTTCTAACATTTAAAGATTGTTAACTTATATCCTTGTTTGACAGCATATTAAATTAATATGTTATGATTCTGTTTTCTCGTATCTTTTTGGAGACAACAAAAGGCATTTAGAGAATTATAGATGCAAAATAGGAAATCATGTGATTATGAGCTTTTGTTTTAGTTGCATTTTATTATAACAATGCTGTTACATCAAATATGACCATATTTACAATAACTAAAAGCCACATAGGTCCCTCATCCAATCCAACACCGGTTCTAGAAACCTTGCAAATTGCAAGCCCGGCTTGTTTCGAGCCACGCTCCAGTTGCTCGGAATTTTTATATTTATTACTTTTTAAATTTATATATATTTTTTAATTTTTTCTAGCTTTTTTTATTTTTAGTTTTATGTTTACATTTTTCATTTTTTATTATTAATTTGTATTTTTTATCATCTCATCATAACCCGAATTCATCCTGACCTAAACCCATCCTAACGCAAACTTATCCTGACTTTTTTTTAGTATACCCTTCCTGACCCAAACCCATCCTAACCCAAACCCACCCAACTTTGCCACCCATAGGTGTAAGTGTCCAAAAATTGCTTGATGTTTCCTTCTAAGTTTTAATTAACACCGTTCCTTTTTCCTCTGTTTCAGCTCAAACAAAAGAATGGTCGAATTTAAATTCAGCCATTTGATCTTTTATTGCAATTGTTTTCCATGTTCGGATGTTCCTATATGTGAGCCCAATCCCATATGTAATATTGAGTTATGGACACCACTCGATTTTCCATTTACTATGATACTAGGTTATAACCCCGTGTATTACACGGGTTGAATAAATAAATTTTATATACTAAATATAAAAACAATATATCTTTAAAAACCTTTTTTATTGCACAAGTTGAATAAATATAATTTTATATATTAAATAATAAAAAGTTATATCTATAAGAACAATATTGTACAAGTTGAATAAATGTAATTTTATATACAAAATAAAAAAAAAGTTATATCTTTAAAACCACGTGTATTACAGGAGTTGAATAAATGTAATATTGTTTACCAAATAATAAAATAATACATCTTTAAAAAACCTCATTTATTACACGGGTTGAATAAATGTAATTTTATATACCAAATAATAAAAAACTTACATCTTTAAAAATATGCGTATTACACGGTTTGCATAAATGTAATTTTCTGTACTAAATAATAAAAAATATATATCCTTAAAAAATCTCGTGTATTGTACGAATTGAATAAATATAATTTTATACATCAAATAATAAAATTACGATTTTAGCCCATTGGTTATATCACTTTTACCCTTTTAGCCAAAAAAAGAATTTTTTAACATCTAAACCCCCAACGTCTTTTTTCTAACCTTTTTGGCCCATAACGTCTTTTTTAACCCTTTTGGCCCCTAACATTTAATGGATGAGGTTAGTGTTAGGGGCCAAAAGGGTTAGAAAAAAAGACGTTGGGGGCTCAGATGTTAAAAAAAAATTAGGCTAAAAGGGTAAAAGTGATATAACTACAGGGGCCAAAATCGTAATTTTCTTTAAAGAATTTTTAACATCTAAGCCCCCAACATCTTTTTTCTAAACCTTTTTGCCCCCTAACGTCTTTTTTAACCCTTTTGGCCCCTAACATTTAATGGATGGGGTTAGTGTTAGGGTCCAAAAGGGTTAGAAAAGAAGACGTTGGGGGCTCAGATATTAAAAAATTCTTTTTGAGCTAAAAGGGTAAAAGTGATATAACTACAGGGGCCAAAATCATAATTTTCTCTAAATAATAGTATAAATGAGAAGAAGATTAAACTAAATAATAATTATCCATAAGATATTAAACTAAATAATATTTAATAGGAGGGTTATCTATAATTAATTAGAAAAGATTAAGTTAAAATAATAATTATCTATAAGAGATGCCCTAATATGATGACAAGTGTCCCAAAAGTGGTTTCTTTTATTATATAGTATAGATATTATTATTCATATATAAATTAGCAAGTTTTTTTATGCATTAGGAGTTGTACCTCAAGTTTGGAGAGTTTTTGAAAAAAAAAACCTTTGATATTTCACTTTCAACCTAGAAATTTTATCCTTTACATTTTAACCCATTTGAAATTTTTACTTTTAACTCAAAGTTTTTCATCTTTCGTAATTTAACACAACACTTTATTATTTACAACTTTGGGTCCCCATACTTTTTATCTTTCGCAAGTTTTTCGTTTTACATTTCGTTCTAAATTTTGCGAGTTAACATGTCGTAGCATGCATGTGAGGTTCAACGTTTTTTGCTCTATTTTTTCATATTTGACAGACCCGTCGCAACGCGTCCATTTTTTCCCTTTTGAAAGTTCGCCGCAACGGGCGGGTCCTAGATCGACTAAGTTATTATTTTCTACGTTTTACGTTTCTGGTTAATTTCTTCGCATTAACACACTGAAACGGGTGTGCGTGGTTCAACGATTTTAGTCTGCTTTTCGTTTAGTGTAATTTTTACCATTTTATCTATTTTATTTTTACGATGTTAAAAGTCGATGTGGTTGTGGCACTGGTGCTACTTGGCACTGTTTTACGAACGTTTTTAATCTATTAAATTTTTTACTAATATTTTGTTTCGGTTTACCCCTCTACTTCCTTTACTTAAAAACTATTTTTACGTGCATATTTTATGTACGGGTATGTATACATATGATTTGTTCTACATCCTGGCGTAACCTTTTTTTATAGACGAGTCAGGTCAAATATAATACGTTTTCCTTTAAAGAAATCATTTTTATGTGCATATTTTTGTGCGTTTTCGTATAAATTCAAGTTGTTCTACGTTTCGACGTAGACTTTTTTAGGAAATGATTCATGTCAAATATAATATGTTTTCGTGTTTATTTTATATATGGTTCGTAAAGTTTGTTTCGAACCGAGTGAAATCAAATTATGGTTTCTTTTTCTCTCCTTTTTTCGAAAGCTCTAATTAATCTCTTTCGATTACATGTGCATATTTTGCTTCATACCGTTATGTTTTCTATGTATGAGTTGGGTCACATATAATACGTTATGATTGTTCGATATGAATTTGATTTACTTTACGTTTGTTCCATTCACAATGCTTATACAGGTTACATTGAGTTCAACTGGATACGTCGAAATGTGTGTTTTCATATCGTTAATGCATCGTATAACGTTTGGACTAATACATTCAATGTTTACGATTTACCCGCGCCGCAACGCGGGTGGATCTTAACCCTAGTTTAATTTAATTTGAACCATTATATATATATTGTTAACGAGAGCTGATAAATAGTAACTTTATTTTTATAATAATATATAGTTTTTTATTATTTTATTATTTAATATATTATAATAGTTTTTTATTATATTTACTTTTAATAACATATTTTTCTTTTTTTAAAACATATATTTCCTTTACCTTTTTTTAATAATTGTTTTTTTTTCTTTTTTTGAACATACATAAATTTATCTATTAATTTGATACTTCTTTAATAATTTACGTTTATAACTTTTTTTCTAAAAACTTAAGTACGTAGTTGTGCTTGATTTCTTTTCCTGACATTCCGTTATAAGTTTTGTTAAAAACGAATTTGTACTCAAAATAAAGTATTTATTTACCATCATAAAATGGTACGATGATAAACTAAATCGTTCTAATGGTTTGACTTTCTAAACAACATGCTTTATTTTCAAATCACGTTTGTTTTACATTATCATTTGCTTGGTTTCGCTGCAACTCGCGATATAAAAAAACTAGTATTCTTTTATTCTTCATGTTTTTGTCCTTTTAATAGATTGATTGCAACTTATTAGCTCAAATATCTCCTCAACTTACAAAAAACCCAAAAACAAATCAAATCGATGTATATTGCATTTATTTAATAGATAAAATGAAATAAAGCGTATGTAAAATGCATTGTCACGTAAAACCAACATGTTATCGCAACTGCCCCCACATCGCCCTATCACCGCCACTGCTTCTGTCATCACCATCTTTACTACTAACCGCCATAAAAACAGATTTAGCAGACAAACCCTTTTTGTATAATTTTTTTCCAATCTTTTTTGTCAAATGACCCAAACCAAATTGATACTTTTAAAAATGATATGTTTTGCCTGAATCCAATACGAACCCATATTAAACTATTACATGACCCCCACCCAAATTTTGTAGCCATTCCACCACCACTAAAGTTAAAAAGTATAAAAATTTAGAAATCCAAAACTTAAGAGGTGCGATTTTGACTAATTCATCTAGAATCGAATAGTTTAGGTTTTATAAGTAAAAAAGATAGCCTTTTCAACTTAAATATGCTAATAAATTGGATTAATGTCATAACTTATTTAAACCTATTAATCCAAAATTCTCAACAAATATACCTTGATCAAAAGAAATTTCATTAATTTGAAATAAAATTCAATTTGGTTCATCTTATTTTTCCCTAATTCTCCAATTTGTCATTTTTACACGGTTACTTTTTTTAAAACAAACAATACATAGGGAATTATAAGAACCACATAATATACTCGTATATAATGAATTAGGTTATAAATCCGTGTATTACACAGTGTTATACAATAAAAACCATATAATTATATAATCTATAAAAAACTTTGTATAACTGACACTTTTATTATCATATGACAGTTCATACAACTAACTTGACTCTATCATAAAACCCGACCTATGTTAATTAGTAATACTGAAAGGGTGGGGTTCGACTACAAAGTCCATTTTTTCTACATAGTGTACAAAGTTATAAAATACCGCAATTTCAATCATAAAGCACCCTAAAAACCAACAAATAACAGAGTGAAGAACAGTAAAACACAATATCTAAACCCTAGTGGTCCATAAAAACTTCAAATATACCATCGTAGAACTATAAATATAAAACACAACATGATAATCAACATAAAACACACTAATGTTAGTCATTCGATAATCAAACCCTTATCATCTAAAACACAACACAAAACCCACAAATATGGCATTTTAATAATCTTCACTTTGTTATTTGTGGGTTTTGAGTGTGTTTTATGGTTGAGATTATGGTGTTTTAAGACGCTTTACACTTTGTAGAAAAAATGTACTTTGTAGCTGATCGGATTGTCGTGCTCCGGTCAAAGATAATATTTATATACCCAGATTACCCTTAACAACTAGCTACTGGTAGTAAGGGGTCGAACCACGAAGAGTATGTGGTTTGCGAATGGACTTGATTGATTTTAACGGCTGTCACAATTTATGAAGCTTGCTAAATTATTTTTATGATTTTTGTTTGTTTATAAAGATGTTGAATTGAACTAACAAATTTGACTGTAATTTAAAACTAACAAAAGCTTGAACAATTGCACGAAATTATAATTAACGATTTAAAACAGGATAAACAAACAAGGTTCACACCCGGCTCAACAAATGCAAGTCGTTTAATGATTCACAAAGCTTAGGTGAATCGAATTAGTTCATTAACGGGTCAAAATTCACAAAGCTTAGGTGCCAATCGCTATCAACATTATAGAAAACGGACCACGATGCACTTCGTTACCTTGGACTTGTAAATCCTATCAAAAGACAAGGCATAAATACGTGTATTCGTTTCACAAAGTCAAATTTAATGATTCACGCGACAATTCGTAAATTCAATACAAACGTAGGACAATTGTCTAAAGATTCAAATGCAATTCAAGTTGTCACAAACCAAACATCAACACATAATAAAACCTAAATCTTACACAAGTCTACACCGGGGTGAAACCTCCAAGAAATTAGCCGCGCATGATCGGAAAGACTTGATCACCGGATGTTGGAAGCTTGATCTTGATCATCTTTGAAGCTTGGAGAATGATGGAATAGTGATTAGGGTTTGGTAATGGTGGAATTGAATGGATGGTGGAATGGTTAGGGTTTGGAAGATGGAGATGATGATGAATTCGATGATGGATGGAATGATTCAGATGATCAAATCGAATGATAGTGAGTGATGGTTCTGATTGGGAGTGAAGTTCGTGATGAAAAATGGCTCCAAGGTGAATTCAAAACTCAAGAACAAGTGTAACCCCCGAATTGATAGGCCAAAACCGCTTTAAAGTCGTTCCAACAACCCCAAGACTCATTTTTCGCGATCTGTTGTTACAAGGGGCGTCGCCGACGGCCATACCCGGTATCGGCGACGATATGTTGAAGTTCAGAAACTCAGCGACGGCTAATTCTCCTGGATATGGACAATCCAAGTGACGGTAATATCCACAGGGCGTCGGCGACGGCCCAGAAGGGCGTCGGCGACGGTGCTTGGTTTTCCAACTTCCATTTTTCTCAAATCTTAGCTACGGTTGACCCGTTTCGCGTCCCGTTGGCCGTTCTTTGTCCCGGTGACCCGTAAAGCTCCCAAAAAGCACCTTAAACTTACTTAAACCTACAAAACACAAATTTAATTAAAAGTAGGCTATTCAGAATTAAAACCGATGTAAAAACATCAAGTTATGCGATTACAAACACCGTTATTCGACAACGTATCACATCTGCACACTTGTCTTTTACTTGCCCTCAAGCAAAATTGTCTTTCAATTTCACGTGGGTCGAACAAAAAATACACTCCCCATTCCTGAGACTAAGGTTAAGGTCAATTGTCATGCCCAAGTTCAAACTTTTTACAATTTTCAACATATTTAGCAATAAATGATTAATCATGTAGAAGTGGTTATCTAAGATTAAACCGCCCGTGAAACTCACATTTCATACATATCCCTCCCAATGTTCACTCCCCTCGGTTTACAAGTTAGCTAATTTCATGATGTATTAGCACTTTTAAAAAGTAATCACTCTAAACGATTAGAACATGTACCTGCATAGGCTTGCAACCCAATCATTCTCCATCACCGAACACGAATACTAAGCACAAGTCAAAAGGTGTTTGTAAGGGTTGTAACAGGGCTAGGCTAAGGGTATGAAGTAGGATATTTAAAGTGGCTAAGGTGATGAAAATCCAATTTTTATTACAAACCACTAAACTAAACAAAACTAAATATAAACATCAACTATGAGGCAACAACTTTCGCCTTTTATTTAACAACTACTAACATATCTTTTTGTGTTTTTCTCAATGCTTTTTCATTCTTTTTCGTAATATTTTCTGAATTTTTTTTCATATATAGAGACAAATCACAACTATGCAAACTTAAACTCCTATAATCGAATTTTCATCACACGGGGTTAAAAGAAAAGGCTTAAGGTTATGGGCTAAATGGGTTGATCAAACGAAAGGTTTAGGCTCAAAGTGGGCGACTAGGGGATTTATTTGGGTAAGGATTGATAAATGGTTTTAAAGGAAAAGGTTCACCTAATGCCTTAATCATTCCCGTACTTGTATTCAGTCTATGGTCTCAAACGTATCAAAAGATGCAAGTTCTACAATACATGACTAATGGTCCACTCAAACAAAGAAATATGTGTATATATAATGTATACATGTCACGCCCCAAACAAAGAAAGGTGTTAAACAAGAATAATGAACATAAAGCTTTGCATAAAAGTTATGAGATGAGAGATGGTAATACATGATAAATCTGAGTTATATGAACGCTAATCTGCTGTAAATGACTTACGTTATGATATAAATCATTATTAGAATGGATGGTAATCGTATGTGTACATTTTAGTGGTGTTTAAACTATAAAGAGCAAGCTGAGTAAATTTTCCAGCCAACTTCAACCGGCTGTAAACAGATCATAATTAATCAAAAAACTGATTTTCTGAAGCCTAAATTATGTATTTTCGAAAAACGAAGCAAATGGCACTGGAATCATATTTTTCTGAGGTCGTTTACTATTTTTAAAGACCCGTTTTGTAACAGCAGCTAAAGCTGAGTTTTTACTGCAGTAAACGGGTGAAATGTTTTTAGTCATAACCTGAAATCTATGTTGAATTAGCTCATAAAATGGTACTGTAGATGACCACTGATGTCGTAGTAATTCTCCCACTGGAATTTCGACAATCGGACTTACGATAAATTTTAGATGAATTATTTCGTAAACTGCAGTCAGAAAGTGACAAATCTGATTACGGTCCGGTAAATTAATTTTTATAAAATATTGGTAATGAACTGGACCCCGATATTTTTACACAATAATATTTGGATCGTATAAGACGTTCTGTAAAAATTTGGGAATTTTTGGAATAGGATAACTATTTTATTAAAATGCCCGAAAACAGCCCAGTTTTGCATATTAAAACTGAAATGATATAAGTAGTATTTTGCATGTCTAAATGTCGGGTTGGTTATTTAAGAACGATCTAACGTGTTATATGTTAAAGAAAATGATATGCTAGTTAGCATGGACACCTCCATTTACAAAGGATACTATGGCGAAATTTTCTGAAAATCCTAACACTTAGTAAATAATTTCTAGACAAGTGTTTACTAGTATATTTTAGACTATGTTTTTCAAACATAAAACTCGCCATAATTTTTGTAACGAAAATACAAAGTATCGGAGGTTGGTTTTATACAGGAAAATGGTTAAATATATATTTAGAATATATATTGTTTTGAGGTAATAGATTGAGAATATATTGGCATATTATTATTTGGAATACTACACCGGGATACGACGCCAATACATGGCAAGTTACACGAACACAAGAATACGAATATACATGTATAAGATACCCCATCCTTGGGAAGGAAATACGAAGCTAAAATACTTAAGGAAGTATTAATACAGAAATATTGTATAAACAATTATTCCAGAATTAAATATAATTATTACAACTTGGAATAATATCAAAAACGTAACTCAAAAAAATAAAATACTGAGACAAGGCACGACCCGTTCGTCTAATAGACGTTAGACCATTGTAGGTAGTCGTGTTTGCTGAGGAGATTTGGGTTACAAGTACCGAAGACGCAATAGTGTGAGTTCATATCCCCCTTTTCTTTTAATTGCTTTCAGTTTTATACTTCGGGGGTGAAATACATGTTACATACTGCTACAGACAATTACGATTGGTATGGTCAGCTAAGGAAGGAACTGTTAGATTATGTGATTGGGTAGGAGAAATCTTGAGACCATTAGTCCTGGTAGTACGATCGAGGGATGCAAGTGATAGGTCTATTTGAGCTTAACAAACCCCACCCATGCGCCCGCAGGTTGGACCATGTGGTGATCTTGTCTTAACACCACCCATGCGCCCGCAGGTTGGATCATGTGGTGCATACATCTTAGCCTCACCTATGTGCCCGCAGGTTGGACCATACGGTGATTACATCTTACCCCATGCGCCCGCTGGTTGGACCATGTGGTGACCTCATTCTAACACCACCCATGCGCCCGCAGGTTGGACCATGTGGTGACTAGGCCCTATCCCCTCCCATGCGCCCGCAGGTTGGACCATGTGGATACACATTAACTGATATGTTTCCTTATTTGCTTTCATACCAGAGTTTACAAAACATTCATACTTACAACGATTATAACGGTTTATTCGCGCGCACATACTAAACACATGAACTCGCTCAACTTTTGTTGACTTTTCACACTACATGTATTTCAGGGAACTAATGGATCTGGAAGGGTATGCATGTGTCGTCAAGCTGCGTAGTGACATAAAAGATGTTATCCATGGTTGTCGGGTTTAGAGGGTGTATTCCTTTCCTGGACGGGATACATGATTCTAAACTCCGGTTTTACTTAAGTACTTTTGTTGAGTCCTTGTGAACTCATTTAAACATGTCATGATTTGTAACTTATTTTGGTATCATGTTTTCAAGAACAAGTATGTTATGGTTTTCTAAACGTTATTAATGGATGAACATCTCATGTTTTTATCATATAGCATTGTTATGATTGATTACTATGGTATTAAGAAGTCACACCAAATAACCACGCTTCCGTAAAAGTCAGGGTGTGACAGCCTGGTATCAGAGCCTCGATCATAGCGAACTAGGATTCCTTCTCGAGTCTAGACTATGATCATCAGGGCTCTCGCGAAAACGTTTTCAAACATTTTTACATTGCATATACAAAACGTCCAGATCCAGGAAACAAGCATTTTTACAAACAAAAAGGCACAAGTACACATTTCAAAATTTAAGTTTATAATTCAGTCTTAGAGGCTGAGGGAGGATCAGTCTTAGAGGCTGAGGGAGGATCAGTCTTAGAGGCTGAGGGAGGATCAGTCTTAGAGGCTGAGGGAGGATCAGTCTTAGAGGCAGAGGGAGGATTAGTCTTGTAGACTGGGGAAAATTTAGTATTTGAGACTGGGAGGTTGGTCTTAGAGACCAGGGATTTAGTCTTAGAGACTGGGAGGTTGGTCTTAGAGACCAGGGATTTAGTCTTAGAGGCTGGGAAAGTTGGTCCTAGACACCAGGGAGTTGGTCTTAGAGACCAGGGAATTAGTCTGAGAGACTAGGGAGTTTAGTCTGAGAGACTGGGTGGGATAGTCTGGGAAGACTAGGACGAATATGTGGATACATGATTACATTATGAATTGTTTTTATTTGCAATACACAAAGTGTTAAAGATTACTGTAAATATGCATGCTATGACTACTATATACCGGCACACACGTCACCTTCCTCAGGGAACGAATTGTCGGATGATAGCGACCCTACGGCAACCGCCACAGATGATGAGACTGTACCTGCGCCAGAGATGTTTACGTCAGACACTGAGAGTGACCCTGACATGCTGACCAAGGACGAGGACGACTTCCAACCGTCCGCGCTGCCAGACTTTGGCGATGAATTACCCTTGTTGATGGCGTCCTTGACAAAGATCCTTCCTGTCATTCATGTTTAGGCCCATGACCACTTCATTACTGGTCATCCCGTTGGTAAGCACACCATGGCTCTGATCCTCGACAATGCGCCTCTTGTGGACATTCCTTCTGAAGGTTGGTTACTCGACGAACAATTGATAACGATATTGACGTAATATTGATGGTCCTTCCGATAACGCCCATGATGATGGAAAGTTAGACGAGAACGTCATTACAAATTTCACTTTTGAGACCCCTGTTGACAAGTTACCCTCTGATTCTAGTATACACCCGATTTCAAACTCCTTTGAGTCTGCGTTATTTACGACCTTACAGACGGTCAGGTTGCCGCTTTTTGCTACTAACTCAGACAACGATGTCTCTATGACTACTGCACTATCAACTGTTTGAGATGCCACACCTATACACGACCCCGAGCCTGCTCCTGAGCCGACTCCTATTCTTTCTTGGTTCAGCCTGATGTTGCACATGCCGATCCTGAGCCCTTGCTTGATCATGACCCTAATCCTCTTGGTTTACCAGATGATGCTGATTTCAGATCCCTATATTATGGAGGCTACACACGGAATGAGTTGCTCCTGACACGCCAGCTGCAATTTAAGGTTATGAGTCGTGAAGATTTGGGGCCTCAGGTGACACCACGTCCTCCACCCTGTCTATACCAGTATACGACAAACCTCCACATTCATCACTCAGATCAGCTAGTTACTTCGACGTGTATACAAGCTCGAGGAGAATCCCGTAGACGTTAGCAGTTTGCTTTTCTCCCCTTCTCCACCACAATCATCAGGATAGTTGGCGTTCGGTTTTATGTGGAATGCATTACCTTGGGGTAAAGACGCTACTAATGAGCCGAGATTATGGAGACTTTTAAAGACCAGTTTTTGACCTCGAGATTTTTGTGCACTAATTGACTTATCGGACAAGGGTAGGGTGACCCTGTGTCCCTATTTGATGTGATACACTTTGTAGACAATATGATTGTGGTCGGGAGATAATGAAAGCCCGATCGACATATTCCCCATTAAACATGTAACAATACTTGTGGTCAATAACTGGTAAAAGCTCAGTCGCCATATTCACACTAAGCACGTTGTTGGTCCATATGTTTGTGCAATAATTGCAATGCTATGTGCTAGTTGTTATGTTCTCATTAAATACACTCACACGTGCATGTTGTGCTATAATGTTATTGCTTGCTATGATGATTACTTATATGCACATGTATATGCACCACCTAGGTCTTATTCGTTAAGTGGATGCTTATGTGCTTATGTCCTTAATAAAGAGACCTGACCTATCTAATCTTCTTCTTAGAAGATGCCGCCATGAAGGAACACCGATACCAACAACCCTCTGCCAACGATAGAGGCGGAATTACAAGAGCGCATCTCACAGGCCATCGCACAGCATGAGGCCTTTCGCTCCGAACATAGCGGAGGTACCTTAGGAAATAACCCATCCAACGGATGCACCTACAAGCAGTTCTTGGGCTGCAAGCCCTTGGAATTAAACGGCACTGAGGGTGCCTTATCCTTCGTGCGCTGGATTGAGAAGACGGATTCTGTTTTGCGGGTGAGCAAATGTGCCCCAGAGCATCAGGTCTCGTACATTTCCGGATTGTTTCAAGATGGGGCTCTGTCATGGTGGAACCTTCAGGTTCAGACGTTGGGCGAGACCACTGCGTATGCATTAACATGGGACAAACTGAAAGAACTAATGCATAAGAAGTACTGTTCATGGGCAGAAATTCAGAAGTGGGAAACGGCGTTCTGGAACTTGAAGATGGAAGGTCCAGAGATAGCTGAGTACGTGCAGAAATTTCATGATCTGTCTCGAATTGTCCCCTACATGGTAGATCCAGAGTTTAAGAGGATCGAACGCTTCATCGGGGGATTGGCACCTCAGATTCTAAGCCTAGTGACAACATCAAAGCCTCAAACAATTAATGAAGCCATTGACTTAAGTGTGACGCTCACTGAAGAAGCAGTTAGGTTGGGTAAATTCTCAAACTCCGAGGAGAAAAAGGATACTCATGGGGAGTCATCTGGTGAGAACAAGAGGAAGTTTACCGATTTCAAAAAGGATACTCGGGCGGATAACAACAATGCCAAAAAGGAAAAAGGATACACGGGTATCCTACCAAAGTGTGATAATTGCCGACGTCACCATAACGGGCGATGCAAATATGGAAAATGTGGTAACTGTGGCAAAGTGGGGCATGTCAAGGAAACATGTCGACAGGGTACTGAACATGGAAATAGAGGTCGAGATGGTAGCGGAAATCGCGGAGGAAACAACGACAACAACAACTATCAAGACAGGAATGGTGACGATCAAGGAAATGGGCAAGGATGTTTTAACTGCGAAGATGTGGGGCATTTCAGGAAGTATTGCCCTAAAAACACACAGGCACATGGATGAAGGCTCAGCAGCGGAACTAGAGAAGCACGCCAGAATCCAAGCGTGATTATCGGTACATTCCCTACCAGTTAAACGCCATGCACCTGTGCTGTTTTGATGTTGTTGCCAAACTTAGCTTTGTGCCTCTAGGGTTAAGAATGTACTTGGTTTAGTTACAAGTAAGTTAGGCATCCCGTACTCGATATAACTAGCTAATAGGAAGCTAGTGGAAGCCAACGAAGTATTTGGAGACGGCAAGGTGGAACTCGGAGCGCGTAAATTTACACTTGATCTACTGCCAGCTGAGTTGGGAAGCTTCGACGAGGCAAGTAGGATGGATTGTTTGTCGAGCGATCGAGCGGAGATTGATATCCGCATCCCAATGGCGAATGAAGGGACAATCATGATTCATGGAGCAGGATACACCTCTACAAATTACTAGTGCTTGGAGACACGAGAATTTCGCACACAAAATATGTTGCCTTTTCGACTCATATTGCAGACAAGGAATCCGAAGGCTTGCCTGGATTATCCACTCAACGACAAGTCGAATTTCGCATCGATTTAACTACGGGCGCCACGCCTGCAGCCACCGCACCTTAGCGACTTACACCCTCGGAAATGCAAGGATTGCCAGTGTAGCTTCAGTAGTTGATAGAGAAGGAAGATAACAGACCAAACTTTCCGTTTTGGGTAACCCGAGATTCTGCTCATCAAGAGAAGGGACGATGATTTTCAAATGAACATCAAACTACCAGGAGCCGAACAAGCTAGCCAACAAGAGTCAGCGACTCTTGCTAAGAGCTGACGACTTACTTATTTGATTAACTGCGAGGATCCAACCAGTATTTCCCGACTGATCATTGATCGAGTAGCTGTAAATTCAGGAAGAAAGTATATGATGCGTGTGAAGTGTTATATATATTAGGTGTATATTTTAAGCCCTTTTTAACACTTATTTTTAGCCAAGTTTTAAATTTATAAAACACGATATTTTACTAACACTAAACACACATATGGGCAAGTGCACCCATCGTGAGCGTAGTATAGCGTTGGTAAGATACCGAGGTCGTCCAAGGACACAAGAGCTTTTAGTACCGGTTTATCCTCAACGTCTAATCAAAACAAAAGTTTTAGAAAAATGTTTTAAACTAAGAAAAATAAAAGCTAACTAAAATGTTGAAAATAAAAATAAAAAGAAAAACATATAGACAAGATGAATCACTTGGTTCCGACTCGTATCTAGTATAACCTTTGATTATTTCCGCACTTTTGCACATAATTAAGAGATTATCTTAGTTATTGTAGTAGGCCCCTCTTTTGAAGGTGACGTTACCCTCACCCCAGTAGTTTGAGTCAGCAAGGATACAATCCTAAAAGTGTGGATTATTGGAAGATAATGAATTAAGTTATTAATGCAGTATTGTGGTAGGCCCCGCTTTTGGCGGTGACGTTACCCTCGGCTAAGTAGTCTGAGTCAGCAGGGATACAGTCCTAAATAGCCGGGTTATAGTATTAATAGTAGTTAACTTATGAGGGGATCAAAGAGTTTGGACCCCCGCCATCCAATACCGTGAAGTATTGAAGGAGGTCCTACTAAATTTGACCCAGGTCCATTGCAGGACCTCTAAACGCTGAACAATGGCAAGACCTTTACCAAACCGTTCCCTTAACCCCCGACCAGGTAGTCAACATACCTCCATATAGACCGTGGAGATATGAATGGTGAAAATCCTTTATTTTATATAGACAGTAAAATAATGCCAAGACACCACGGACAAACGATAAGGAAAGATCACCTTCAACATAAGTAACTAGTTATTAAAGTCATTAATACAAAACCAAATAAAAAGTGCAAAAGATTAGAAATAAAAAGTATTATACTAGACACTTTGTCTTCACCAAGTGATGTAAGAGACTTAGGCAAACATGGCCTTGATTGTCAAGAACTCTTACGATCAATCTTGGATCCCGAGACGACTCACACACTCTACGATGGACAATGGATGATGGTGGTGGATGATGGTGTTGTGATGGTGGTGGGTGGTGGATGAAGTGTGAGAGAGGTGGTGTGCCAAGGGATGGTTTGAGCTTGAGCCAAGCACTCCTATTTATAGCCTGTACAGAAGCCTGGACACGTCCCCGTGTCCGCTGGACACGGCCCCGTGTCCACCCTTTTCTCTTTCTTCATTAATACAGTTTGTCTTTATTAGCTCCACACGCCCCCGTGTCCGCTGGGCACGCCCCCGTGTCCGTCTGACACTCTCTCTCTTCATTAATTGTAATTCGCAATTACAATTAATGCGCCTGCTGTACTTTCGCCACGCCCCCGTGTCCGCTGGGCACGGCCCCGTGGTGGGCAATAGAAGCTTCTATAGGTTTGTCTTTAGTGCCAGGGCTGTCCATCCTGAGCGCTGCCCCGTGCTGAGCTGGACACGGCCCGTGCTGAGCTGGGCACGCCCCGTGCTCAGCTGGGCACAGCCCCATGCTCAGCTTTTTTTCTTGTTTTTGCTTTGGGAGATGCTGTTGAAGGGGGTCAGGCATGCCACGTTTGTTCCTTTTCTTGTATTTATGCTAGATTTAGCTGCCTTTTTGCTTCTTTTGTTAATTTGAGCTCATTTAATCCTGAAAATACAAAAGGAAGACAAAAGCACGCTTTTTCCAACATTAGTACTAAAAATGGTTAGTTTTATGCCACAATTGATGTAATTTATATGTTGCATTTTGCACACATCAAATACCCCCACACTTGAATCTTTGCTTATCCTCAAGCAAAACTCTTTATAATGTGGCTTTACACTCCCAAATGGAATGGGTAGAAGAGAAGGTTTTTGGGCTTGTCATAGAGTGTCGGGATTTCCAAGATTCTTTATTTAATTTTATTTTTATTTATTTACAATCCTATTCGTCATGATTTATTTAAAACTTTTCATAAGATAAATTACTTATTAGGGCATAATATGCCTTTGTAAAATTTTATTTATATACAAGTTCACATACCTCACGGGGATCACTCAACACTCGGCCGAAAATGTATTTTTGTTGATCACTCGAGAGCGGCATGGAACTTACTCTTACCATAGGCTTGCCAAGCAATCAATCCTCCTCCTTTTTAACTTATATACCTTTATAAATATCAAGAGTACTTTGTGGGTAACGGGTTAGGCCTGGGTTAAAGGTAGGTGGTTGGGTTGGTGGTTAGTAAAAGGGCGAAAGGCGTAAAAAGCGTCGGTTTTCGTAAGACTTTTTTTTTCAAGTTTTTATTTTGATGAAGCCATTATTCAAACAAAGTTATTTTTGATAAACTTGTTTGTTTATTTTTCTTTCGCTTCATCATCATCAATTTTTTTTTTTTTTTGAAAGTCATAAGAAAAACCGAGCTTGTTACTAAAACAAAGGGTTAAAAAATAAAAAAAGGTTTTGGTGGGTGAAAGGGTGTTTGTTTTTTGGGTTTTGAAATGAAAAGGTTTAGGCTCAAAAGGGTTAACTAGGGGGATTTTGGGTAGGTGGTAAAAAAAATAATGGTGTAAAAATAAAAATGGTTAGTCCTAATGCCTTCGTCATTTACTTACTCGGGTTTAAGTTGGTAAGGACCGGGAATGTATCGTCATGGCAAGTTCTAGAGTCGTAGGAACCAAGCGGCTATTCACACAAGAAACGAAAATGAGCATTTAGTCAAATGATATGTAAGTGTTTGCTCAATAAAGGCTCAAAACTCACTTTTGTGGGAATGGGTTTTTATGTGATCAAGTATATATAATTAAATTTTAACTAAACTTGTCATGCCTTTTCATAATTTTCTTATGTTGGTTCTTTTTATCACGACGCTATCGGTTGTAAATTTGTAAAAATATAACCTTTTTAAGAACTTGAATTTCCCGAGTTAAACCTAGACAAGTAAAAAAAATGAAAAATTTTTGAAAAAACTCGGGGTGATTAGCGGTTCCAATAGAGTTTTGTGTAAGGCTTGTATTTAGGACTTGCAAGATTCAAGGTTTTAGCATCCCCCCCACACTTAAATTACACATTGTCCTCAATGTGTCCCAAAAATAAGTTTTTAGGTTGATTGAATGTGTAAAAGTGGGTTAAAAACAAGATTTTATAGTACTGGGTGGCTGAACACGGGGTGGTGTTGGCTGAGCACGGCCCAGTGTCCAGACTGCCAGTACCAAAAGTAAACAGAAGGCTGGGCACGGGGGCGTGTCCAGTGAGCACGGCCCCGTGTCCAGGTACATGAACTGGGCATTTTCTACAGAACCTTGGGCACGGGGCGTGTTGGGGTGAGCACGGCCCCGTGCTGAACTTGCTGTAATGAAGAAAAATTGTCGGGAGGCTCTGTTTTTGTGCATGGGGTGTTGGTTCAAGCTTCCCATATCATCCTTCACCATCCCGGGTGTGTTTTATTCCTGAAAAAAAAAACTAAACTAGAAAACGTAAAAGTTAATCTAAACTAAAACTACGGATAGTTTCGCGGAATGCCTCCGTGGTGCGCCACGTTTATAAGGGTCCTTGGCTAGACCCACCTTATCGGGTGGTTCTGGCTCATCTTCAATTAGGGGGTCGTCATTGCCGAATGGATATTTCATTGATCGCTCAAGATCGACACTCTTTTTAAATGCCCCTAATTGAAGAGGTAGATTGTTGAACTTCCGGTTTTTCAAAGCTTCGTGAGTTTTTACAAATGGTCGCCCCAACACTAGAGGAGCGTCATCGAGGATGACAAAGTCGGTCGGGATTACCATTTGATTTGTTTGAACCAAGACATCTTCAACTATACCGATTGATTTTATTACTTGCCGATTGGATAGAAAAATGGGTATTTGAAGTGGAGAAAAATCACTAATACTTAATTTTTCGAAAATGTAGTTAGGCATTATGTTAACACAAAGATCTTTATCGATTGTGATATTACTAATAAACGAATTTTGAAAGAAACATGGAACCGGTGTAATGTTAATTTCAAATGGGTCTTCTTTTATTACTGAGGTTTGATCATTAGTTAACTTAACGCTTACCGTTTCGTCAATTTTAGTTTTAGTGTTTAACTCTTTTAAAAACTTAGCATGAGTGGGTACTAAACAATGATTTTCGAAAGAAGGTGACAAGAGATTAATTTCTTCAAAATTAGACTCTTCTTTAATTTTAACGTTGTCGGACTCACCTTTTTCGTTGTTTAACTCATGTGTCGGTTTTTCACTTATTTGTTCTTCCATTTTTACAATTTCAGTTATCTTTTCATTTTTTAATTCTTCTCTTGCGCGGGACTCCTCTTCCCTTGCGCGAGATTCTCTTATACAGCGATCGATAACTCTTATGTGTTCTAATATCATATCGGTTACTTCGGTTATAGAAAAAGAATCGGTATTTTCTAAGCTTGAATCCGGTTGTTCGACCCTTTGTTCCTCATAATACCCATATGAAGTAGATGGTTCGCACCATTGTTCTTCATTGTAAGCATATGATGGATAAGGTTCGTAATTTTGTTCTTCATAATACTCATATGAGGTGGGTTGTTCACGCCATGGTTCCTCATAATAAGCATACGAAGGTGGTGGCTCATATCTTGGTTCCTCAAAGTATGAGTAAGAAGGCTCATACCTTGGTTCATCAAAATATGAGTATGAGGGAGGAGGTTCATACCTTTGGTCTTCATAGGATGTGTATGAAGTTGATGGCTCGTACCTGGGCTCCTCATAGTAGGTGTATGAATTGGATGGTTGATATGAGCGATTATTTTGAACCAAGCGTGCATTACGACAATTAGTGCAATAATTATCCCTATAATCATCCTCCTCATAGGTGTAGTTGTAACCTCCTGAGTATTGATCCATAAGAATCACTCAGCAGACCACAACCAAGTCTCGAGATCAGAAAACAAAATAAAAATGGAAACAGAGGCTGGACACGGCCCCGTGTTCAGTGGACACGGCCCCGCGTTCAGAATCTGTATCTGGGCGTTTTAATTAAATTTACTGATTTCGTTGAGCACGGGGCGTGTTCAGTGAGCACGGCCCGTGTTCAAGCTTCTGTTACCGGGTGTTTTATGAAAAATATGCAGCACGGCCCCGTGTTCAGTGAGCCCGTTTTGAAAAGGTTTTGAAAAACTGATTAGGCCGTCGATTTTAAGCTTTCCTAAAATCCTTGTGTCCCCGGCAACGGCGCCAAAAACTTGATGCGTGTGAAGTGTTATATATATTAGGTGTATATTTTAAGCCCTTTTTAACACTTATTTTTAGCCAAGTTTTAAATTTATAAAACATGATATTTTACTAACACTAAACACACATATGGGCAAGTGCACCCATCGTGAGCGTAGTATAGCGTTGGTAAGATACCGAGGTCGTCCAAGGACACAAGAGCTTTTAGTACCGGTTTATCCTCAACGTCTAATCAAAACAAAAGTTTTAGAAAAATGTTTTAAACTAAGAAAAATAAAAACTAACTAAAATGCTGAAAATAAAAATAAAAAGAAAAACAGATAGACAAGATGAATCACTTGGTTCCGACTCGTATCTAGTATAACCTTTGATTATTTCCGCACTTTTGCACATAATTAAGAGATTATCTTAGTTATTGTAGTAGGCCCCTCTTTTGAAGGTGACGTTACCCTCACCCCAGTAGTTTGAGTCAGCAAGGATACAATCCTAAAAGTGTGGATTATTGGAAGATAATGAATTAAGTTATTAATGCAGTATTGTGGTAGGCCCCGCTTTTGGCGGTGACGTTACCCTCGGCTAAGTAGTCTGAGTCAGCAGGGATACAGTCCTAAATAGCCGGGTTATAGTATTAATAGTAGTTAACTTATGAGGGGATCAAAGAGTTTGGACCCCCGCCATCCAATACCGTGAAGTATTGAAGGAGGTCCTACTAAATTTGACCCAGGTCCATTGCAGGACCTCTAAACGCTGAACAATGGCAAGACCTTTACCAAACCGTTCCCTTAACCCCCGACCAGGTAGTCAACATACCTCCATATAGACCGTGGAGATATGAATGGTGAAAATCCTTTATTTTATATAGACAGTAAAATAATGCCAAGACACCACGGACAAACGATAAGGAAAGATCACCTTCAACATAAGTAACTAGTTATTAAAGTCATTAATACAAAACCAAATAAAAAGTGCAAAAGATTAGAAATAAAAAGTATTATACTAGACACTTTGTCTTCACCAAGTGATGTAAGAGACTTAGGCAAACATGGCCTTGATTGTCAAGAACTCTTACGATCAATCTTGGATCCCGAGACGACTCACACACTCTACGATGGACAATGGATGATGGTGGTGGATGATGGTGTTGTGATGGTGGTGGGTGGTGGATGAAGTGTGAGAGAGGTGGTGTGCCAAGGGATGGTTTGAGCTTGAGCCAAGCACTCCTATTTATAGCCTGTACAGAAGCCTGGACACGTCCCCGTGTCCGCTGGACACGGCCCCGTGTCCACCCTTTTCTCTTTCTTCATTAATACAGTTTGTCTTTATTAGCTCCACACGCCCCCGTGTCCGCTGGGCACGCCCCCGTGTCCGTCTGACACTCTCTCTCTTCATTAATTGTAATTCGCAATTACAATTAATGCGCCTGCTGTACTTTCGCCACGCCCCCGTGTCCGCTGGGCACGGCCCCGTGGTGGGCAATAGAAGCTTCTATAGGTTTGTCTTTAGTGCCAGGGCTGTCCATCCTGAGCGCTGCCCCGTGCTGAGCTGGACACGGCCCGTGCTGAGCTGGGCACGCCCCGTGCTCAGCTGGGCACAGCCCCATGCTCAGCTTTTTTTCTTGTTTTTGCTTTGGGAGATGCTGTTGAAGGGGGTCAGGCATGCCACGTTTGTTCCTTTTCTTGTATTTATGCTAGATTTAGCTGCCTTTTTGCTTCTTTTGTTAATTTGAGCTCATTTAATCCTGAAAATACAAAAGGAAGACAAAAGCACACTTTTTCCAACATTAGTACTAAAAATGGTTAGTTTTATGCCACAATTGATGTAATTTATATGTTGCATTTTGCACACATCAGTATACCGGGGGGAAATTGTGGGACAATAACTTGTTTTAAACGTACACAAGAAGGGTGTTTCCTACACGATGCACGGAACAATTTTACACTGAATTCGAAACTTTGAGAATCTAGAAAACTTGTACTTAGGACCCTTGGAAACCCAGGTCCAAACTCGTAAAGGTCGTCACTTAGGAACCACACCTGTGAACTCTAGCAAACCCCATTGTCCTGACGAATATGCTATTTCAGTTAACCAAACAGAAAGTACTTAAAAATCCTTTGCTGAAATCTTCACTTTCGCTTCTGGCGAGTAGATGTTTGCATCTCTACTTCCCTTTTTACGGTAGTTGCATCGCGTCGATTTTTCTTCGCTGAGAGCGAACGCATATTTGCTTCGAATACTTGATCGTTTCTCCATTTTTGCAAACACTCATTGTTTCATTATTTGAAAACTCATACGTTACGCCTGCACCTTTTGCTACGCATGCGGCTTCATTTCAAACGCTTCATTAAAGTTCAAATATTATGTGGCTAAATCTAATTACTGGTTTGTGATTCGAATGACCTACATTATTATAATTGTTGGCTCTTTGCTATCAAGTCAACACACTCTCTTGAAACTTCTTTGATTTCAAGTTACATTCATGGTTTATTTTTGTTACCATGACGAGATTCCTTTGTTGATACATACGTTTATTGTCGGGTTACGCTGAGACTAAGTTCAATTGCTTGAACTCATCCATTTCGCATATTCAATTTAAGACGCCATATAATGTATTGGGAACATCATGTTCAAATATTTTTGCAAAGATTCTTTCGTTTCGAGTCGTAGTAGATTTGATTGGTCTACGACTCCACTAAGTCGTTTGTTGGTTTCAATACTTGTGGAGATGATTTCACAAAGTTGAGTTTGCGCCAATTTGGTTACCCACTTCATACACGGATTTAACCTATTTGCTAATTTGCTCTAAATCCGTCTTGTTTAAAGCAGTCTCTACACAGTTGTGTGTTACGGCAATGGTACATAGATTCATTTCATAGCACGGTGTACCTCCTAACGGTTCTTTCGTTACAAATTAAATACCTCGTAGTATTTATTGTTTTCCACTTTCAAACAGAGACAGTAATACCTTGATGTTCCGTATTCAATTGAAAACTCAATGACATTGTGTATATCAAAACTTCAGGCTTGTTTCAGTACATCTTCATTTGACTTCGAACACGGTGAATTTGTTCAGTCACCACTATATTTGAATTATGTCATTATGACACCTCGTGGTGTCATTACAAACTTACAACTTGTGCTGATCATGGTCAACCGTCTCACATGAAACTACACACGCTTTTGTTCGGCTGGTCATTTAAATATTTCTCATGCAACTACGAATTAAGACAATGATACACCAGATTCGCTTGTACTTCATTTTGGTGTATTTTCGCAATTCAAGAATGACAGCACACTAGTCCTTACCATTTACTTATTCGAAAGTTGACAGGTCATTTTCATCTCCAAGTTGTTGATTTTGAGTTCATATAGCGGATGCTATGGTTGTGAAAGTTGCATACTGTGACCGATCGTTTGAGAATCCTATTAGTCAAAACTCCTTTTTTTGTGAAACCCCTGTTAACTGGATTACACTAGTCTATACGTCAACGCGTCTTGTACCTTTGACACCAAATGCTGAAAGCACATACCTTTTAACCATTGGATTCGTGTCGTCATATATTCTTGGACTCACCTGATGTGAATAAGGTTTGATTCGGTTTGGTGATTATCTACCTCGGTATTATTCATATACATACACGCATAATGAAACCCTAGGGAGATAAGGTAGTACAAATTTCGAGGACGAAATTTTCTTAACGGGGGGAGAATGTGACAACCGTCAAATTTACATTCATCCGTACAATTAATTAATATTTAATACGTGCTTAATGACTGTGCTTGGTTACAACTGACAATTTAAACTGCTTTATGATTTTTGTATCATACATACATATGCATCATATTTCATACAGTCACTCCATTTATTACACACAAACATTAGTGGC
Organism: Helianthus tuberosus; assembly: GCA_030545235.1. Lineage (NCBI taxonomy): Eukaryota > Viridiplantae > Streptophyta > Magnoliopsida > Asterales > Asteraceae > Helianthus > Helianthus tuberosus. The sequence continues at coordinate 3,652,996 of JARYGA010046105.1, forward strand.
ATACTTGATGCGCACAGCACAGTTAGCACACTGAGCGGTTGATTCAGAAATAATGCTGACAATGCCAGCACATAGGCAGACAATGTTATTATGGCCAGTATGAGCCAGGGACAGGGTACTACACTAGTTTGGAGTGTAGGGAAATGAGGACCATAAAATTGCGTCACTAGGTGATAGTTATAATGCCGGGAAGTGCAAAAAACACGCTATAAATGCAGAATTCTGCATTTATTATTAAAATTCAGCATTGTATTATGCTAGTAGAGTACAAAAAGATGGTAGAATGGTCCTGTATACTTTCCTAAGTGCCGGGAATAATTTGTGTTACAAAAATATATATAAAAGACATTATTTGGACTAATTCAACACTTTAACGGGACAGTACCTAACCGGATAACCGGACATTACCCGGGACACTAAATTTTTGTCAATGACATTGTTTTACTATTTTTTGCTAGTCATGATTCCCGTTTACCATAACACCCACTAAAAACCCAATAACTAGCATATACCATCACATTACTTGGATTCTAACTACCACTTACCAATTAGTTGAAAATTTTGCAAACAAGCCCCCCCCCCCCCCCAACCGAATTTTCGGTCCCATGTGGACCCACCACATCTTCACAACATGTCTTGTTGATTTGTTGTATATTATAATAAGATAAGTTGCTTGCTAATCTAAACAAGATATAGGAAACATCTTATAAGAAGCATGGCCTAGATTTCTTATCATTCCACAATCTTCACCTCTCACTTCACTCACTCTCTCTCTCATTTTCAGTCACCCCAAACCGCCACCCTCACCACCACTTAACATCATCATCTTCATCAATATCAAGTTCCATTCAAGCTACAAAGTTGATCCATGGACGTTGCATCTTGAAGGGCATTCAAAGGAGCTTTGTTTTAGTCTTTTTCATCATCTTTTCTCATCATCTTTGCACTAGAATTTCTACCCTAGCCTTATGCTAGTAGTAAGTCTCTTTACACCTTGTTTCATCTTGTTCTTAGTCAAAATATGTAGTATGATGATGTTGTCTAAATCACTAGAGAACAAGAACACTAAAAGGTGTTAAACAAGAATAATGAACATAAAGCTTTGCATAAAAGTTATGAGATGAGAGATGGTAATACATGATAAATCTGAGTTATATGAACGCTAATCTGCTGTAAATGACTTACGTTATATTATTAGAATGGATGGTAATCGTATGTGTACATTTTAGTGGTGTTTAAACTATAAAGAGCAAGCTGAGTAAATTTTCCAGCCAACTTCAACCGGCTGTAAACAGATCATCATTAATCAAAAAACTGATTTTCTGAAGCCTAAATTATGTATTTTCGAAAAACGAAGCAAATGGCACTGGAATCATATTTTTCTGAGGTCGTTTACTATTTTTAAAGACCCGTTTTGTAACAGCAGCTAAAGCTGAGTTTTTACTGCAGTAAACGGGTGAAATGTTTTTAGTCATAACCTGAAATCTATGTTGAATTAGCTCATAAAAATGGTACTGTAGATGACCACTGATGTCGTAGTAATTCTCCCACTGGAATTTCGACAATCGGACTTACGATAAATTTTAGATGAATTATTTCGTAAACTGCTCTAATTGCAGTCCGGTAAATTAATTTTTATAAAATATTGGTAATGAACTGGACCCCGATATTTTTGCACAATAATATTTGAATCGTATAAGACGTTCTGTAAAAATTTGGGAATTTTTGGAATAGGATAACTATTTTATTAAAATGCCCGAAAACAGTCCAGTTTTGCATATTAAAACTGAAATGATATAAGTAGTATTTTGCATGTCTAAATGTCGGGTTGGTTATTTGAGAACGATCTAACGTGTTATATGTTAAAGAAAATGATATGCTAGTTAGCATGGACATCTCCATTTACAAAGGAGACTATGACGAAATTTTCTGAAAATCCTAACACTTAGTAAATAATTTCTAGACAAGTGTTTACTAGTATATTTTAGACTATGTTTTTCAAACATAAAACTCGCCATAATTTTTGTAACGAAAATACAAAGTATCGGAGGTTGGTTTTATACAGGAAAATGGTTAAATATATATTTAGAATATATATTGTTTTGAGGTAATAGATTGAGAATATATTGGCATATTATTATTTGGAATACTACATCGGTATACGACGCCAATACATGGCAAGTTACACGAACACAAGAATACGAATATACATGTATAAGATACCCCATCCTTGGGAAGGAAATACGAAGCTAAAATACTTAAGGAAGTATTAATACAGAAATATTGTATAAACAATTATTCCAAAATTAAATATAATTATTACAACTTGGAATAATATCAGAAACGTAACTCAAAAACATAAAATATTGAGACAAGGCACGACCCGTTCGTCTAATAGACGTTAGACCATTGTAGGTAGTCATGTTTGCTGAGGAGATTTGGGTTACAAGTACCGAAGACGCAATACTGTGAGTTCATGTCCCCCTTTTCTTTTAATTGTTTTCAGTTTTATACTTCGGGGGTGAAATACATGTTACATACTGCTACAGACAATTATGATTGGTATGGTCAGCTAAGGAAGGAACTGTTAGATTATGTGATTGGGTAGGAGAAATCTTGAGACCATTAGTCCTGGTAGTACGATCGAGGGATGCAAGTGATAGGTCTATTTGAGCTTAACAAACCCCACCCATGCGCCCGCAGGTTGGACCATGTGGTGATCTTGTCTTAACACCACCCATGCGCCCGCAGGTTGGATCATGTGGTGCATACATCTTAGCCTCACCTATGCGCCCGCAGGTTGGACCATACGGTGATTACATCTTACCCCATGCGCCCGCTGGTTGGACTATGTGGTGACCTCATTCTAACACCACCCATGCGCCCGTAGGTTGGACCATGTGGTGACTAGGCCCTATCCCCTCCCATGCGCCCGCAGGTTGGACCATGTGGATACACATTAACTGATATGTTTCCTTATTTGCTTTCATACCAGAGTTTACAAAACATTCATACTTACAACAATTATAAAGGTTTATTCGCGCGCACATACTAAACACATGAACTCGCTCAACTTTTGTTGACTTTTCACACTACATGTATTTCAAGGAACTAATGGATCTGGAAGGGTATGCATGTGTCGTCAAGCTGCGTAGTGACATAAAAGATGTTATCCATGGTTTTCGGGTTTAGAGGGTGTATTCCTTTCCTGGACGGGATACATGATTCTAAACTCCGGTTTTACTTAAGTACTTTTGTTGAGTCCTTGTGAACTCATTTAAACATGTCATGATTTGTAACTTATTTTGGTATCATGTTTTCAAGAACAAGTATGTTATGGTTTTCTAAACGTTATTAATGGATGAATATCTCATGTTTTTATCATATAGCATTGTTATGATTGATTGCTATGGTATTAAGAAGTCACACCAAATATAAACGCTTCCGCAAAAGTCAGGGTGTGACACAAAGCATCCTAGACACCTGTCACATACGTTAAAATAGAGGTCAATACACATAGTGTAAAGGTGAGCATACAAGTTTAATAGTAATAATAGAGTTCGAAAGTGTTTACGCATAACCAACATGTAACATGTATAATGTGAAGCTAGTAGGTTATCGACAATGAAATAAGCACAGACTAGACTGTGAGTTGTAGAATGCGCAACACATACCACCACCGTGACACGTGAAGAGGTAACCTTAACAACCCCTGTCCACGACAGGTGCTGAGTCCAAACAAATAGTACTATCGTTGCTAAGGCGTCAGGCAACAATCACTATGTTAACATAACATACAAGCATTCATCGAGTAACAAGTAGCATGCAATAACAGTCAGCGTATAAATAGTGTTTGCGTTGTGTGTCGATGTGATTTAGAATACGTAACGTATGTAACACCCAAAAGTGCTTAAAGCAAAAAGGGATCGAGTATACTCACAATAATGGAAGTTAATGGATTGAAGGGAGCGCTAGTGTGAGATTAGCCTGATCAGAACGATAGCATAAGAGATGAGCGGCGCGTAAAACGATGCAAGTAAAGCAAGGTAACGAGTGGTCATCTGGTCGGATGGCAATCTGAACGGATGGCCATTCGATCGGATGTCAATCCGTTCGGATGGCCATTCGGTCGGATTGACACTCGTTTGGGATGGATGTGTTTGTGTATGATGGCTTTGAAGTTTTCATTGTAGTATTTTGAAAACAGAGAAGTATCTCTACCCTTTCAGGTCGTTCGATCGAACGGTAGTTCGATCGTCCGGCGAGGTATTTCCCAGAGAACAAGTTCACAGCAGGATTGTCATTCGATCAGATGGCCTATTGATCGGATGGCAATCCGTTAGGAACTAATAATCTTTGAAAATTGTAAAATGTTTAAGCGTGGAAGTTCAAATGCAATCCGATCGGATGGCACTCCGTCCCACAATCTACCCATTTTGTAACTTGAAATTTTGTTAAGTTTTGCGGTTTGCTTGAGACGGTATGACAACGTGCTAAACAACGGAACCTCGTCAAGCCTCAGGTTGTCCGATCGAACAGGTATCACCCAAATCCAATCAATTAACTGTTCTTGACGGTTGTTCATGTTCAACCCGAAATCGGTTGTCTCTTTGCTAGAAATCAGATCTCAGACCGACACTTCACTACGAATTGAGTAGAAGACCTTGATGAGCTTCGATTCTATCGGTTTTGAGTGCATTGAGTGTAAAAGAGTTGAAAGAAAGTTGGAAAAGCATCTTTCAATCCTTTTAACTCTGGAAATGTTTAGATCTAGGTGAAAATAGTGTTAAATCATATAGAAATCCTTCAGATCTAAGTTGTTCTTGGTGGAATGAAGCCAAATCTTGAAGTTCATAAGAACTCCATGATGACATCACCCTAGAGCACCTCAAATCCACTGATTTCATGGTTAAAAGTTAAGATTCAAAGGTGAAAATGATGAGAAAATGTGTGTAGATCATAGAAGTACAAGATTTGAGGTAGAAACTTACAAGAATCGCGAGAAATCGAGAGAAAGTGGGCTGGAGCACGCTGGTTGAGAGAGAGAGCTGTCACATCACTTTGGTGATGTGACAGGGGTATTTATAGGGTTTCCAAAAGAGGAAAGGGAGTACAGGTGTCAGATCGGATGGCCATCCGATCGGATGGTCATCCGTTTGGATAACCATTCGATCGAATGGTCATTCGATCGAGTGGCTCCGACGAGTCGGTTTTCATGTTTTCGTTTCGTACGTTGAGCTTTGCGATGCGTTTCGAGCGAGCGATGCGATAGTATTATCCATTAGTTACACAAATAACCTAACTACTATATCTAACATACAATCACTATAAATAACTTGCGCTTAGCGTTTGCGATTAGATTGCGATACGATAGAGTTGCGATTGCGATTAATCACCTCAACGCAAACATAACATGCACAAGTAACACATAAAGACACACACGTAACACAATATCCATAACCTATAATTCGGGTTGCGATGCGATAGTGATGCGATAGCTGTAACCACCTCGATTTTCAAACATGTACTTGTTTGATGCACATAATAGCAGTTATCGTATATTGAAATGCAATTTGTTTGATACATGCTTTGTTTTATGCTTTTATGTGATTTACCGGCTCAAACTCGTGAATTTTTGCAAGTTTAATTGAGTTTCATACTTATAAACAAGGCTACATTAATTGCAAGGGCTTAATGTGTTATTATGTGAAAGTATAAGTTAAGGGACATTTTTGTGATTTCTTAAAATATGTCCAAAACTTTGATTTTTAAGTCCGAGGATTAAAACCGTCATTTTTAGGAAGTACAAAAGTTCGGGGACTAAATTGCCATTTTTGAAACTTAAAAGTTCGGGTTAAAAATGTAATTTTTGAAAATAATAAAGTTCAGGGTCCTTTATGACATTTTTGAAACTTGTTTTATAAATAAAATAAACCTTTTAAATTTTGAATTAAAAGTATAGGGTCCTTATAGTCATTTTCTTAAACTTATATTTAAGGGACTGATGTTGTCATTTACGAAACTGTTTTAACTAAGAATGTCTAACCGGGTTAACATTTTATAAAGGATTCCTACTTTAGGAAACTAACTTAGTTAGTTAGTTAACAACACTGTTACAGGGACCATTGGTGACATATTATAAACCACAGGGACTAAAGTGCAAAAATTTCAAAAATCGCTAAAAAAAGGGAAAAACCCTTTGAACCGAACATATGTGAGGAACGAACCGTGACCATACGTTTGAAACACGAACGACTTAACCAGTTTATCCTCCGTCTAGGAGCTGATATATCTTAGGTTTTAATTCTTTTATATACTAATTAGGATATTAAATATTTTAATTAATTCTTTTCAGTAAATAAAAAGGATTTAATCATCACCAAAGTGGGTCGAGGCGGACTCGAACCCGCGTCTCACTGGAACGAATCAACACGGGTCGAGACCAGCTGATCTACCAGCTAACTTTTGTTAAAACAAGAATCTTATTTCATTTATCAACTAGTTGAACCGACCTGAACTTATACCCAGTTCAGCAGGTTTCGGAAATACTAACATAGGTTATTTTTATTAGAAGGTTATAGCAAATTACAAATCATGGGTTGGTAGACGGGCAACAAGCTGCGCCGCCACCCCCTTTTGAATTGCAAATCCTACTCGGCTAAACACATAACTATGGCCTACAGACACTGTCGCATGCGCAAGTGCTGCCTTTTGAACCCGCTTCAAGAAACCGGACGCCATAGGGGCCAGACAACCAAATGTATCGAACGCAAAAGGAAGGAAGACATGTTGATTATCTATGCAGGCCTGCTCGTGCTTGGACATTTTCCCCGCCTCAGCCTTCCGCGTCGCTTGCCCTGAAACAAAACCACTGCCCCTGAAACCGGCAAGAGGCGACACCCCCGTGAGATCAATGCAAGCATGCTTACCCCCGGACCATCCAAAAACCAGCACATCGGCTGGTCGAAGGGAAGACCTCCCCTCCTTCGGGTCCATTAGGAAATTAACCGGAGCCTCTTTTTTAGCAGCGATACCAGCTCGCTTGAGAACGTCAAACAACACATCTCTAACCAGATCGTGTTGTTTATTTATTCGCCGAAAGTTCCCAAACGGTCTTTGACCTCTTTACAGTTCATCACCCGCACAAATCCGACACAAACTCGATGCTTTTTCCTTTGAAACGAAACTTTTATAAAGTTTTTTTTTTTAAAAGTGGAATAAATCCACTAAATCCGGTCGTTTCTGTGTCGAATTGAGGTGTGACATAAATCTCCATAAGTTTACAAAGCTTCTGAACCTTTTAGGACAGGCAAAACACTTCGTTTTTGACGGAAATGAAACCTGCAAATGGCCGGAAATTATTCCCGTTCGCCGGAGACGACTGTTTCGGCAATCCACTCTGTACCGGTCCGTTTTTCTTCGTTCAATTAATTGGTTTATACTTGTACAACGTTTCCTTAAAATCGATTTAAGTATTATTTGGATTCGAACGAGTATTGGGGGTGTTGACTTTTCGGTTGACCGGTTCAAGTTGAGTTGGGGAAGATGACTCAACTGTTTTTATTTTTTTATTATTGTTTTATTATATATTTTTTTAAAAACAGTTTATTTCTTAAACATGTCATAATAGTTTGAATTATAAGAAATAAACACTAAAATTTCAGAATTTATTATTTAAAATATTGATCTTCACAAAAACAATATTATTTCTGATATTTTTGATTCTTAAATAAATAAATCAGTGTTTATATTTTTAAATATAGTTAAGTTTAATGTAATTAAAATTATACCACTACATAATTTTGGCCGAAATTATTTTATTATAAAACATGCATTTATCTGAGTTATAAAAAAATTCAGTTATTGAATTATTTATTTGCAGATTAATTTGTTTAATTAAACTTTTTAAATTTGTTTTATTAATTTTAACCATTTTAAATTTCATTATGGATAAATTAAAATTATCCAAAAGACTAAAGTAATTAATTCGAATTAGTGATTTTTGTGTTCAAGTACTTTTATAACATTACTAAACAATGTTGCTTTTATTAAAAATAAAAAAATTAGTCAATCTAATTATAAAACAAATTTTCATGAAATTAAAAACAGTCTAATCTTTATAAATCATAATAAATAATTTTTAAGGAAATAAATGCTAAAATTTCCAGAATAATTATTTGAAATGCTAAACTTTACAAAAATAATATTTTTAATGATATTTTATATAATTTTGATATTTATATAATTAAATCAGTATTTTCACTTATAAATATAGTTTAAATTAATTATATAACTATATAATTTATATCCAGAATTTTTTTATGACAAAATATGCATTATTCTGAGTTTGTATAAATTTAGAAACTGAATTTTTATTATATTTAATTATTTAGATAATTAAACTTATAATAAACTTATTTATTGTTATTTTAATCATTTTAATTCATTTTATTTATTTAAAATGACTCCAAGGCCATAATAATTATTTTAAGTCAGCAATATTACAGTTCAATAATTAAAAATGGTATTTTTAATTATTCAGTTTTAATATAATTATTTTGATAATTAATCATATAATTATCATATTTATTCTTTTAAACAAAATATTTATTATTTATCAAATGATACATATATATATGTTAACCATCTAAATTAATTTATAATTCTTATAAATTAATTATACCACTGGTATAATTTTTTGCCAATAAACATTATATTTAATTATGGTATTTAATTATACTAATTAATTATATTTGATTTAATATTACAAATGTTTATATTAAATCAATTATATATTTTTGCAATTATATTATTTATATTAAATGAGTATTTTTCATAAATAATTCCTTTACATCATATTCATTTTTCCGGGTCCTCTTGTTAGGATTATCCAAACCACATAGTTACCATTTAAACAAAACATTACCGAATCCTATAGATTTAGGATTTCCAATTATCCAATTTAAACATTATTGTTGATACATATTCCGTATTGTTGCATGTTCAATCAATTAGAGTGACGTGGAATCTTAATTCCAAGAACTCTCACACTTTGCATACTTGTTTGGACTTACCCGAAATCAAGGTGAGTTCATAGTCCTTTTTTACATTATTTTTGGGATGTTACATATGTTACAATGCGATACAAACTATTTGCTATTTTGTAGTTTCCCCCGATTGCCTTTGCATTTGCTTAATACTTGTTGTTGTTGCTTTAAGAAGTTTACATTCATCAACTTGCATAAGTCCATCGGTTGTATTATAGCGCTATAGGGTTGACACCCCATCCAGACTTCCAACTTTGCAATTTTGTTGTTTTTGTTGGAGCTACATACATACATACAAGAAAGGATGGATGATATTTCCGAGTATTGTCATAGGTGTGAATGTACCACTAAGTGACTACATGTATTACTCTTTTGCTATAAAGACATATCGACAACCACTTTTGTTGAAACTCTATTTATATCACATTAACAATTTTTGCAAAACAAAACCTATGAATTCACTTAACCTTTGTTGATTCTTTTACTCCTAACATATGTTTCAGGTGACAATGCATGATGCTATGATTTGCAAGAATGTTTCATATAGGATTGATTCAAGACTTATGCCTTAGACAAATTTTGAAATCAATTGTAATTGTATTGTTGTATTTTGTTTATGTTCAAGAAACCCCTTTTTGGATGTGAATGCAATCTATTTAAATTAAACCTTAATCATATTTCAACTTAATTAAATCTCCATGTGCTCAAATGCATTCTATCAAGTTTCGTGACACCTTTGGCTTTTCCGCCTCCGGCCGGGGTGTTACAATAGCGATGCGATTAGCGATTGGTCGGTTAGTGATTAAACATGCGATTAAACCTCGATTATTAATAGATACTCCACATAATACAACTAAAGCGATTAAATAATAGAATTCGATTACAAGTCAAAAAGCACAATTCAGTAGTTAAGCAAAGAGTGATAGATCGCAATTAGCAATCTTTTCTTCCATTGACTTTGACTTTGACTTGTACTTTGACTTTCCGAAAAGCGGGTTGTTACAATACAAGTGGCTCAAAATCTCACGTATAATGGTATGGAAAATGATATACATAAATTGCAAGTTTCTTAGGCGGATTATTCCCAAATTACCACCCGTTAAATACCCGTCATGCTATTAATTCGAACTTGACCATGACAAAATACCAAATGGGTTGTGCCATCCCTCGTTGACTTAGTTACTTGTGTTTTTAAGATCGCTTTCGAACAAAGACATTTTGAATTTTTTTTTGAAAATTTCCCCCATCCCCACACTTGAGGTAAACATTGTCCTCAATGTGTATTGTTTGAATGAAAGGGTCAAAAATCAAAAACTTTTACTACTCCCCCATCCCTACACTTGAGGTAAACATTGTACTCAATGTGTAAGAACTAGAGTTTTTTAAATCGCACAAGGGATGTGACACGGCTAATTTCCCAAAAATTTCACCCCGGAAACTAAAGTACAATTACAATCCACTTATTACTAACTAAGAATCAAAGGTAAAAGGAAACGTATGCACCTGATTTTCTCATTAATGGCTCATGTGCTCTTCTTCTGTTCAAGAAAGTGGTCGTCCCACGAACATAATGTACCTACAAATCTTAACCCTTGTGTAGAAGCATGCTTCTCACAGCCATTAAAATTTGTTAGCTACCCAGTTCTATCACTTTTATGAAAATATTACCAAGTCATACGTTATCTACGTGGAAAATTAATTTATAACAACAACAAGCCTAACTCACTTTTGTAGGAATCACGGTTGCATTTAGCGTATGCAACAAGCCCTTTTAAAGCTCCCGGTAGCTCGGGAGGACGAGTAGATCTCGTGAGGGTTATATAGGGAACACACCCACAACGTTCATTTAACTAGGAAAATAAAACACTAAAGAAATAAAAAAAACTAACAAAAATAAATATACAACAAAACACATACCTCACCATCACCGCTGGTATCGCTCGTTCGGGTCGATTGGTGGGTTCGGGTAAGAGCTTCAAACATCTCTCTGTAGTTGTCTAGGGGTCCCGACTCTCCTTCTGCTGGCGGTTGAAACTGGGGTGGGATGAAGCTAGACCCCACTGCCTCGGACCAATGAGGCGATGGATCGGAGGGGCCTCGAGGAACGGGAAGGTTTGAATAATCAGTCCATCCCGAGTGCTCGATGTGTGGGAGACCGGCTAACCAGTCCCGATGATGTCGCTCTTGATCGTGGATGACCTTGGCATTACTAATTGCTAATTCTTGAGATATGTACAAAGCACCCCACCGATTATCTTCTCGTGTGTTTTGTTCGATTCGGTGCCTATCTTGTTCTTCCTCCCACGCTCGTCTTCGAGCTTCCTCTTGCACCCTCTGTTGTTCCATTAGCTCCCATTGAGATTGTTGCTGAGCTTGAAACAACTGTTGGTCTTCCCAATACTTCTCCACCTTAGCCCGGTGAGCATCCTCGATATCCCAATGAACCTGCAACTGGGCTTGGTGTTCCTGTTCCCAGTTCTTTCTTCTCGTTTCGTATTCCCTACCTTCCCCCATAACCGTGGAGACATTTTCGTTCACGACATAGAATGGGGTTCACAAGACATCGAGTATATGACTACTTTGCGTAACCAGATAGCTAGTCAACTAATTTGAAATGTTTAAAATTAAAATTCTACGCAAATTATTAATTTCTAGTTGAATTTTAGTATGTTTTTAAGAATTTTGAAGGATTTATATGTAATTTGGATTTCATATAATGTTATGTATTTTCATTTTATAATTATTAATCTTCCAGAACCGTAATTCAGAGCACTGACAAAACAGATACATTTCATTCAGCATAAAATAGTTCAGAGGGGTAAAGTAGTCATTGTGTATAGTCATTCAGAGGTCCAACCAAACAGCACTTTTTGGTTCAGCACTTACTGGTTCAGAGTCTCTTACCCATTCAGACCTCTTACTAGTTTAACACTTACCCATTCAGAGGTTGCCAAACAGCCCCTAAGTCTGAATGGTTAAGACCTCTAATCTGAAAGAGTCAGACATTTGCCTATGAACGGTTATGCATTGTACTGACTCTTAATAGTTTAGACCTTATACTAGTTTAACATTTAATGATTCAGAGCTCTTACTGATTAATCAATTAACCATTCAGAAGTTGTTAAACAACCCGTAAGTACAAATATATTACACCGTTCTAAGGGGCTGTTTGACAACATCTGAATGGTTAAGTGCTGAACCAGTAAGAGGTCTGAACCATTAAGTGTTGAACCGGTAAGAGGTCTGAACCATTAAGAGCATGTATAATGCTTAACCATTCAGAGTCAAATGTCTGACCAATTCAGATTATATGTCTTAACCATTCAGACTCTATATAAATCTTAACCATTCAGAGGCAAATGTCTGAACTATTCAGACATCTGCTCGTGAAACAAACAGTTTGAACCATTAAGTGCTGAACCAGTAAGAAGTCTGAACCATTAAGAGCCTCATTAAGAGGTAAACAAACAACCCGTTAACACTTCTTACACATATTTCTTGGTTACTCTTTTTTTAATCAAATCCTGAAAAATTTATACCCATATTTCCAAAAAAAAAAGTTGGGCCATGATATTTTTTGCGAATCTTAGAGCCGCCCTTATATACGAGCGAAGGGACATCAGACGACATTTCTTTCTTTCTGAGCTATCGGCAAAGCCTCTTTCTTTCATTCTTCCCCACCCGCTGATCGGAAACTTGTAAGTCTCATATGTATCTCTATCATTTTCATTACTCACTTGTATTCACTTTTGTCATTCTATTGCTCGTTCTTCACCGTATTTGATATGTCGTAATTAGGTTTTTCACGTCACCAGTACTCGGTTGGTAGATTCATATTATATTGTTTAGATCTAATATTGTAACAATCGGTTTGCTGATAAATCATCTGTTAGCCTCATCAATTGCATATTCGAATCCATGACTTTTTGCTTGAAAACCTAAATTTAAGTTTTTTATTTTTATTTTTTTTGTGCCTTTTAATCTATGCAGTTAACATCAGTTATATATCGGTAACATATTATCGGCGATGTTGACCGATATAATCGATATATCACCGATATTTGACCGATATATAACTGAATTATTGGTGTTAAATTGCTATATATAAATTCTGCATTATATTAAAATTACCTATATCGCACCGATATCTTACCGTAATAACCTTATCTCAAATATCGGTCCTTGACTGATATCCGATATTTTACCACATTAATTGCAATGACGTTATGTGTTTTCAATTTAGGAGTTTGCTAACCACAAATATCTGTTTAGCTGTTTAGGAACTATGGATTAGGATCAAATACAAAGGATCCTAATTGTAAGAAGTGTAAGAAGGATTTATAGAGCGACAAGTGCCCAATAACCTAAAAAAACCCACTACAAAAAAAAAAACCTTAAACATCCACCACCACCAAAAACCTAAACCCCCCCCCCCCCCACATCACCCACCCAATTTTTTTTTTTTTTTTTTTTTTTTTTTTTGCCGAGGAGGTGGGGGTTTAGGTTTTTGGGTGGTGGTGGGGGTGGGTGTTTAGTTTTTTTTAGGTTTTTTTTTTTTGGAGGGGGGGGGGGGTTTAGGTTTTTTTAGGTTTTTGGGGGTGGGGGGTTAGGGTTTTTGGGGGTTTTTTTGGTGAGGTATAGTTTTTTTTTTGCCCCGGGGGGGGGGGGGGTTAGGTTTTTGGGTGGTGGTGGGTGTTTAGGTTTTTGGTGGGTTTAGATTTTAGGTTATTGGACACTTGTCACTCTATAAATCATTCTTACACTTCTTACAATTAGAAGCCTTTGTATAATAAGTTGACCCTAGGAACTGTTAAGAATACTCTTTTTTTAATTATGTTAATATTTTTTGTTTAAACTTTTTTTATTTGTGTTTTAGTTTTTGAAGATTTGGTTTAAAAGGCAGAGAATATGAAGAAAAGCCTTATATAAGAAGGATGATTGACAGGAGTTTGAATCTGTGTGACATGCATTAATTACTAATTACTTATTCCCATGCATATTTGAATTTGAATTTCTCGGTAATTAGCGTTAAACATCTGCTGATCTAAAAGTATTACGGAAGATAACAACAATTGCTGCTGCTAAGTATATATTTGCCAAAGGAATCAACTGCTACTTTCTCGTAGATGGGCAGTGGTTTGCCCTTTAGAATGTGGGCCAGACCTTTAAAATTTGAAAATACACAAGGCAGTGGTTTGATAGAGCATTTAAATGTATTTTAAACTAATTTATCTATTAGGCATTATTATGTAATAATGACATAAGAAAAGCCTTGTTGGAAATGCTCTCCTCCTCCTCCTGATTTCCCAAAAAAAAAAAAAAAAGGGTTGGGCCATGATATTTTTTGCGAATCTTAGAGCCGCCCTTATATACGAGCGAAGGGACAACAGACGACATTTCTTTCTTTCTGAGCTATCGGCATCGCCTCTTTCTTTCATTCTTCTCCACCCGCTGATCGGAAACTTGTATGTATCTCTATCATCTTCATTACTCACTTGTATTCACTTTCGTCATTCTATTGCTCGTTCTTCACCGTATTTGATATGTCGTAGTTAGGTTTTTCACGTCACTAGCACTCGGTTGGTAGATTCATTTATTATATTGTTTAGATCTTGGAGATCAATTGGGATGGGGGCAATTCGGTATAATCAGAGAATGCTCTGATAAACTAACAGGAGAGGTATTAGCTTGTAAGTCAATTTCCAAAAACCGACTCATAACTGATGAAGATGTAAGAAGCATCAAGCTCGAGATCGAGATCATGACTAGGTTGTCCGGGCATCCAAACGTTGTCGATCTCAAAGATGTTTACGAGGAAGAAGATTATGTCCATCTGGTTATGGAGTTTATAAATTACCCCCTTATAATTGATAAATTTCAAAAATACCCAATAATAAGGTATAAACTAACTTGGTTAGGTTAAAAATAACCCATAATAAGATATAAAGTAACTTGGTTAGGTATTTGGATGAAAATGGCAAAAAGTTACAAACGTTGGGGGCAAAATGGTACAAAACCTTCATTTTGGACGAAAATGGCAAGTGTGCCCAAACCTCAGGGGCGAAAATGGCAATTAACTCAAAAAAAAAAAAAAAGGTTGGGACAGCAGACGACATTTTTTAATCAGAGGTAAACAAAGATAAAAAAGCTAGGCCAAACACCCCCATAATATTTTTTGCGAATCTTAGAGCCGCCCTTATATACGACCGAAGGGACAGCAGACGACATTTCTTTCTTTCTGAGCTATCGGCATCGCCTCTTTCTTTCATTCTTCTCCACCCGCTGATCGGAAACTTGTATGTAAGTATCTCTATCATCTTCATTACATCATTCTATTGTTCGTTCTTCACCCTATTTCATATGTCCTAATTAGGTTTTTTACGACATCACTAGCACTCGGTTGGTAGATTCATTCATTATATTGTTTAGATCTGATATTGTAACAATCGGTTTGCTGATAAATCATCTGTTAGCCTCATCAATTGCATATTCGAATCCATGACTTTTTGCTTGAAAACCTATTTTTCTTTAATTTTGTAATTTTTAATGACTTTTTGTTTGTAAATTGTGAGTTAGTTAACAGAAAATTACCTGTTTAGCTGTTTAGGAACTGTTAATAATATTCGTTTGTTATTATGTAGTTTTTTTTTTCAATTTTTTGTTTTTTTTTGTTTTTGAGGATTTGGTTTAAAAGGCAGAGAATATGTTGGGGATTGTAAGGCGGAACATTGCGGGTGCCGGCGGCTTATCCTCTCAGGTAAATGAAATGATGTGGCATCTGGTTTAACAAGCAAATATATCGTTGGATCGAAAACGGGTCAATGTTTTGTGTTTATTCAGGGGTTGGGGAATCATATGATGAGGTTAAGACCTGTAGTGTCAGCCCTGAGGAATTACTCATCTGGAGGCAAAGAGGTGATTTTGAGTTTTGATTTCTATGCTCGTTTTTCATTTTTTTTTCTTAAGTTTGTATTTAGTTTCGATACATAACTATCCTTGAGAGTATTAGACTGTTGGTTAGTTAATGAGTTAAGGTTGATATGAATAATGAATAGCACTTTGTGAACAATGTTAATTCGATTAGCAAGGTTTATCACTTATGAGAGGAAATCGTTTGAGAAAAAAAGTTTAGGATCATAGTTTAGATTCAATATATCGCAGAAGAAATAAAAAAAAAAGTTACAAATACAGGATGTAAATGTTATTTAGCAAGTTTAAGAACCATCTGGTATAATTATATAGGAAGCATGGGACCAATTGCAACGCATATAATATTCTTCCGAAAGTTGTTTTTTTTTTTAATTTATGTTTAAAGTTTATACTTTATACAGATGACAGTGCGAGACGCTCTGAACTCTGCTCTTGATGAGGAAATGGCTGCTGATCCTAATGTTTTCGTTATGGGTGAAGAGGTAAGTGTATTATATAAAAGTTCAAAGCTTCTCTATCATTTATATGATGATGTTAGGATCTGAGGCTCTCATGATAGTGTTTGTTTGTTTAAAATGAATAATCAATGAATATGAAAACATGTTAGATGCAGCGGAAGTGAAAACAAACTCTGTAAACACAATCAAAGGAGATAATAGTTTGATAAACAATTGCTTCTCATAGAGTCGAATGATTTACAAATCAAAGCAAAAGATTACAGAAATGCTTACAAACTATACTCCCCCTCAGCCTGATGCCCCAAGGTTGGTTGCACACAAGATGAAAGGATTAGACATGAGGAGAAGAACCCACTCAGTCAATCAAATGTAACAGTAACAGTACAGGGTACTGTTACATTTATAGGCAAACCAAACCACTGAGGTATCTCAGCTGACGTCACCATGAAAGCGACGTCTAACAGCCTAACAACCTGTATCTACTGTCTTACACAAACTACTGATGTCCTAACAACTGATTGTAAATAAAATACAAAACATGAGAAAACAACTGCTTCACGTTCCACTGTTGTAGCCTAAGCACTGATGCTTAATACCAACATCAGTGCTTTCTTCAAAGGTGATCAGTCCTTGAATGAGCAGTGTTTGTATCTTCAGCAGCACTTAAGAGACAGCAGTAGATAGAGCGACAGAGTTTGTCTTCAGCAGTCTTTAGGATTACATCAGCGTTTGGATCACCAGTTGTTCTTTGGAGCAGTACTTAAGGTTCATCAGCTGATAGATATCCACTGTCAAGGGGAAAGCAAGTGTAAACTACTGCTTATTGTGAATCCTCTGTTGTGACCTGGTTTTGGCTTTACATTATCTGTTCCTCTGGTAGGGTTCAATCCCAACAATCTCCCCCTGGAACAGATAATGCCAAAACCTTTCATTATTCAGGACCTTTATTACTCATCAAAAGTGCCTTAGCTTGTTCTTTGAATTCAGCTTCAAATTCCTTTGCACTCTGGTCATCCTCATCCCTACACAGTGAAAGCCCAAGGAGATCCTGCAAATCTTGAACACTAAGGCCTAGTGCTTCTTTCCTTGATATGTGCTTCACATCGCCATTGGCTCTGACCAAGGTCAATACGTGAGTCTTTTGATCAGACATCCACTTTAGTATTTTTAAGCCAAGTGGGTTTCTTGGGAGAGACTTATTTGCGGATGAGTTGAGAGATAATGGCCATGAAAACAACTGCAGACTTTCAGACATTCTTTTGAAAGCTTCTTCAAAGACTTTGTCAGCTGCAGCTATATCTTCTGCAGTTTCTTGTTCAATAAGTTCTTGTCTTACAGCTTCTGTCTTGTCTTTAGCAGTGTTTGGAGACGCAGGTTTGTTTAATGCCTTAAAAAGGCTTTGAAGCTTTGTTGAAGTATCTTCTTTTAGACCCATTTTCGTGATGGTATCTTTGAAGTACTCTGCTTCCTTTTCCATTACCTCTTCTTCAGTCAGCTGTTCTCCCTCTTCTTGATTTGTTACAAAGGTAGACCGGAACAGTGTGTCGAGGTTTCCCATCTTCTGTTCAAGCTTCATCATTTGTTCTTGCTTTTTAGAAGTGCCTGAAACAATTATCTTTCTTTTCTTCAGCCTTTCGTAGGCTTCATCAGTCTGCTGTTTAGACCATTTTGATATGGCTTCAGCAGTATCCATTTTCGCATCCACCAGCTCCCTTTTCTTTCTCTTATATTCAGCAGTTAAGTCAGCAATGAGCTTTTCATATTTTCTCCAGTTAGGAGCATTCTTCTTCTTCGTAGGATCATTCTTAATCCTTTCAATCCTTTCTGCCTCACGCTTAAGAGCTACTACTGGCCATTCTCTGAACTGTTGTTCTTCAGCAGGATAGAATTTTTCTTTCATGATGTAGGCTAGATATTGTTTTCTTAATTCTTTCTTTTGATCAGCCTTTTCTTTGTCTAAGTCTTGTGCAAACCCTTCTATCTGCTTTACTTTAGTGAAGTAGAACTCCAGTCTTTTAGCAGTGCCATCTTCGCTTAACTTTTCTTTTTCACTATCAACCTTGGCTTTGACTTTGGCCTGCTTTGCCTTGAGTTTGAGGTAATCATCCATATCTTCTGGTGGCATGTAGCCTATGAGTGAGGAGAATCTTCTTTTTGAAGGATCCTCTTCTTTATAGAATTGCCTCATCTCATTTTTGATAGCTTCAAGTTCCAGTGGATATTTTGCAGCATTAGGATCATGCATACCCTCATCGGCAGTGATTGGCTTTCTTATTCTGTTGAAGAGCTTTGGTTGTGAAGTAGAAAAGGTGAGAGCAGTGGTGGATGACTGACTAACAGCTGTTGAAACAACTGGTGTCTCAACATCTGCTGTCATTACAACTGCTGATATGTCAGCAGTTGTCTTCTGCTTTTGAGCAGGGGATGGAAGTGGTGATGTTGGTGGTGATGGTGGTGAATCATCATCTGATATGAGATTTCTTCTCCTTTTTAATGAAGAAGAAGCAGATGATGTTTTGGGTGGATCAGTGGTGGTAGATTGGATAGCAGTGGTTTGTGGCAGTGATTGACTGACAGTGATTGAAACAACTTGTGTTTCAATCACTGTTGTCATTACAACAGATGTTGTAACATCTGTTGTCTTCTGTTTTATGACAGGAGGCAGTGGTGATGGTATGATTGTAGATGATGATGGTGGAGCAGTAGTTGTAGTGGTGTGTGGTAGAGTGGTGTGTGTTGAAGGTGTGTGTGTTGATGAAATGGCAGCTGTTTGGCTACTGACAGCAGTTTTTGTAACTGCTGCTGCAGCAGTTTGTGTAACTGCTGCTGTATCAGCTGTTTGGCTAGCAGGTTTTGAGACCTGCTTTTCTTTTGCTTTTTCAGGCTCAATATGGAGGCCATGCTCTATTCCCTTCGTATTCAATTTTCTCAACATCTTGATATTCTCCCCCTTTTTGGCATTATCTGAAGGGGGGTTATCAAGGAATGATATGGAAGAAGGAGCTTTGCCAGAGACACTTTGAATGCTTGCCTTTATGGCCTTGATATCTGCTTGAGTGTCCTTGAACCTTGATTCAACCATGTTGCTCAGCATTTGTACTTGAATGCCATGCTTTTTGTCAGCCATAAGTTGCTGTGCTTCAAGCATGGGTTGAAAAATATTCCAAAGCTCATTTTCAACAAATGCATGTTGTGCAGGTGCTTGAGCAGGAATAGCAGAGGTTTGTGCTTTCTGAGCTTTTAAAATCTCTTGCACCATCTCTTTTATTTCAGCAACTGTTTCTTCAAGTTTGTCAACTCTGCCCGTCAATTCCTGATATTTTGAATCATCACCCATTTTACTGGGATCATCTGAATCCCCACCTGTGGTGGTTATATTAATGTGTGACTTAGGAACAGAGTCCCAAAGATCACCCATTGATGCCCCTTGTTCTTGGTACTGGGGACTTCTTTCTTCAGCACTCGATAAACCTTTGATGGTACCAGTGGTTAGATCTAACTCACTGGTGGTCACCGAAGTTGCTATGGAAGAAATTGCCTTCAAGGGAGTCTGACTTATGAAACAACTGTCCAACTGAGGATCTGTTGATCCACCAGTTGTAGTTGCTGCTCCACTTGAACTACTGATAGGAGTTACGTGTAACTCCTGCAGTGTAACCTCCTCAACTGTTGCTGGGATAGCAGAGGTATAAGCATCAGACCCAGTCACTTGTGGATGTATACTCTCAGTGATAGGTGATAGAGAGGAACTGGTTTGTGTCTGTGCAATAGCAGCTGCATGCAACAGAGGTAGCATGGATTGTGGCATTATTATTGGTGAGGGGATGGGGGTTGAAAGAGACATGTCCTTGGGATCAGGACTGAGGAAGATGGACCCGAGTGGATTCAGAGCTTCATATTGTGGTGTCCCTGTGCTTACAACCTGATCCTTTTGTGAGGATGCAGGAGGAGTTTCGGTTATGGGCTGAGATCTTTCTTCCAACTGCTGTGAGGAAGTAGCAGCAGTGGTTTGTGGTGACTTTTGTGTTGTCACAGGCATTTCCTCTGGGATCTCATCTTCCAGAGTTGCCTTTGTTTTGGGATTGGTGGGTTTTCTGGATGTTTTCTTTTTGGTCTTTTTAGTGGTGGCAGGTGTGGGTTTCAAAGCAGTGGGAGTGCTGCTCTGATCACCTGGAGCAGTGGGCTCAACAGCAGATACCTGAGGAGCAGTTGTAACTGCTAAAATCTGCTAAGGTACCCCTGCTTTTGTTTTTATTGGTGTCATCATCCTTGAAAATGTTTCTTTTGTTATACTTTTTATTTGACAATGAACACCTTGTTTGAGCAAATTTACATTTTTCTTTTCAAATTTTTGTTCAAAATAATAACTCAAAAATCTTGGAAAAGGTAAAAATGCTTTACTTTCAACGTTTTTCACCATGTCATTGAAAATCTCCTGGGAGTAGTTATAGTCTTTATCATTCAAAATAGCGTAACCCAGGCTTTGAATTTTCAATGGTATTTCGTTGAAAGATGTTGTTTTATTTGAAGCACACATCAATAGTGTGTGAAATAAAAACCTGGGTGCAGATGGAAAATAACCCTTTTGTAGGGTATCTACCTTTGGTTCTTCTGCATAACCCCTTTTCAGAAAATCAGCTTTTAACTCGTTTTTGTCAAAAGAGGTTTTACCGTTCTGATCGTCGAGTATGAAGACTTCTGATATCAATTTTGGTGTGACTATGATCGCTTTTCCCTGTATCGAGGAGTTAATGGCTATGACTTTTCCGTCTTGTTTTTCAAGCGACGCCTTTTTCCAAAACTCTCTCTGGGTTTGCAGATAGATGGGAGCATTTGCTGTCAACAAAGTTTTGTACTTTGATGAAGATAATGCGTCAATGATGGTGTCGAAGGTGTGATTGTCTTTGGGTTTTGTGAGTAAACCCAGATAGTTGTGAGATTGTTTGAATGGTATTTCGATGGGATCTTCGGCCGTTTGAGCGACCTCTTTGGAAGGTGATGGTGATGTAGGTTTTGATTTTGATTTTCCTTTTGACTTCGTCATTTTGATGAAGAAGAATCGGAGGAGGATTTTGGAGATTTTGAGAAGAAGGGTTGGAAACTGCTATGAGAAGAGAATTTTTGGAATTCAATTCGACAGTGTAAAACCCTGTTTGGGGGTTTAGGGCAGGGTTTTATTTAAAAATGATCGCTGATGTGGCAGCAGTTATTAAGATCTGAGGGCTAAAAACTGACCACGTGTCAAACACTGATGAGACGGATGAAGTATGTAGAACAGTTGTTTTAAGAGCCACTGACGTATCAAACATCAGTGGTTACAACGGTAAAAATTATGGGCAGTGGATGATTTTTACTATCAGTGGATAGCATATCAGTGGATAAGACACTGATTTTGAGCATCAGTCCTTTTCAAGAAAATGAGGGATCAGTGGTTAACTTTCAGCAGTGGACAGTGTTTAGTAATCAGAATTTGGAACAAAACAGTGGTTAGGGTAAATGGTAAATATCTGAAAGACAGATGTTACAGCAACAATTTTGAGGATTTTCATTCAAGGTTTTGCCACATGTCAATTTTGAAGGATAGTGGTTTAGTACCCCAGATGATGAAAACTTTTTGCTAAAAATTTAGTAAAAATTTAAGCACAGTTTGCAATCAACCTTTTATAAAAATTTAGGAGCAAACCTGAGTATGACATGATCATGACATATGTACCATTTCCTTTTGACCCATTTATGAGGACACTAATACCATAAAAATGCGATATTACATCCTGACAGGAACTGAAACTATTGCCAACAAAAACAAGCATAAGTTCCAAATATATTATTCCAAAAAAAATGAATAATATATCCTGATTATTTGAGAAAATCCTTTGAACAACAAAAAATAGTTAAAGGATTTTTCTGAGAATAGTATCAAAAAGGATCTGGTATAATTTCAATAGAGTATATAATCATATCATTCATAAGTTTTTGAAAATGGTCAGTGGTCACCAGTGGAAAGAAACTTTTGGATACATTTTGACCACTGTTTGGAACCATTATCTTTGACAATTGATTGCAAACTTGAGGACACATGGAGAAAAATTTTTGAACATTTGTTTAGTCCTCTTTGGAGTTCATTTACTGGAATCAAAACCTTTTTCTGAACAGATAAATGCACATAGTTGCTTAATTCCCATTGTTACCCTAAACTATGACTCATAAGTGTTTTATGTTTATACTCTTTTCTTTTGACTACAAAAGTTTTGAGATAAACACACTACTGAGTTTTTATGAATTTTCTTAATGTATTTTAACATAGTTGATTTTGTCCTTTTGAGGAACTCAACCTGTTTTCAACACATAAGATCTGAATGACTAAAGTTTCAAATCCCTCTTTTAGTGTTAACAAAACAACAATGCTTTTATGAACATAGGTTTTGTTAATCTGAGGTTTGTACTTTAGTATTTAATGAAAACATCACAAATATCAAAACAACAGTTGAAATCAATATTGAAAAATATAAAACAATCCCATAATTTGACAGATAAGTTCACAGATCTGAAAGCTATGGGTGACTTTTGCATGATAACACCTGTTATGTGAAATTTGTGTGTTATATGACATCTTGGTTGATTTACAGAGTTTTTGAATAACCATTTTGATCATGATTTTACTCGTTACTCTGTTTTTCAACTGAATACAACCAACCTTAGTATCAATGAATTTTGAGCCGAACTGTTATGTCAAATTGACTGTTAGATCGAATTTGACTGTCCGAGCTCTGATACCAATTGTTAGGATCTGAGGCTCTCATGATAGTGTTTGTTTGTTTAAAATGAATAATCAATGAATATGAAAACATGTTAGATGCAGCGGAAGTGAAAACAAACTCTGTAAACACAATCAAAGGAGATAATAGTTTGATAAACAATTGCTTCTCATAGAGTCGAATGATTTACAAATCAAAGAAAAAGATTACAGAAATGCTTACAAACTATACTCCCCCTCAGCCTGATGCCCCAAGGTTGGTTGCACACAAGATGAAAGGATTAGACATGAGGAGAAGAACCCACTCAGTCAATCAAATGTAACAGTACAGGGTACTGTTACATTTATAGGCAAACCAAACCACTGAGGTATCTCAACTGACGTCACCATGAAAGCGACGTCTAACAGCCTAACAACCTGTATCTACTGTCTTACACAAACTACTGATGTCCTAACAACTGATTGTAAATAAAATACAAAACATGAGAAAACAACTGCTTCACGTTCCACTGTTGTAGCCTAAGCACTGATGCTTAATACCAACATCAGTGCTTTCTTCAAAGGTGATCAGTCCTTGAATGAGCAGTGTTTGTATCTTCAGCAGCACTTAAGAGACAGCAGTAGATAGAGCGACAGAGTTTGTCTTCAGCAGTCTTTAGGGTTACATCAGCGTTTGGATCATCAGTTGTTCTTTTGAGCAGTACTTAAGGTTCATCAGCTGATAGATATCCACTGTCAAGGGGAAAGCAAGTGTAAACTACTGCTTATTGTGAATCCTCTGTTGTGACCTGGTTTTGGCTTTACATTATCTGTTCCTCTGGTAGGGTTCAATCCCAACAGATGATGCTCAAGTTTTTTTTGGTGTGCAGGTTGGAGAATACCAAGGTGCCTACAAGGTTAGAATTTCATGCTTTTCTTCATTTCCACAAAAGAAATAACTAGAGATGGTAAAATGGGCGGGCCGACATGATATCTTTGTGTGTTTTTATCTCACTGTACATTTTTTTTGCTAGATAACCAAGGGTTTATTGGATAAATATGGACCTGAAAGGGTTCTTGATACCCCTATTACCGAGGTTCGGAAGTTATTCTATTCAGTTTCACTGTTTTACTATATATTTACCTTTTTACAGCTTCTATATCTGAAAATAATTCATATTTTCAGGCTGGGTTTGCCGGTATTGGAGTTGGTTCTGCATATCATGGTCTGAAGCCAGTGATAGAGTTTATGACTTTCAACTTCTCTATGCAGGTTACATCATCTACATATTACTAGCGTCTGTTTCAATGTATGTGTTTGATTGTTTTAACATTCTGTTGGGAATGTTTTGCAGGCGATTGACCATGTTATCAACTCTGCAGCAAAGTCAAACTACATATCTGCTGGGCAGATTAATGTACCCATTGTTTTTAGAGGACCAAATGGGCCCGCTGCCGGTGTTGGTGCTCAACATTCCCAGGTTTGTTTGTTTTTTTGACTCTTTGACGATTTTTTCATGATTTCTCATATCTTCCATGTGTGGTCCTGACACAAGTGATATCATAAAGTTTATTCGTGTTCATTTTCTAATTTCACATTGAAGATACTAGATGGTATAGACGATGGTTTTCATGGTCATCTAATAATGATAAATATCAATAATGTTTGAAGTAAGATGCATCATGCATATCATAAACACTTTGGAAAATATTAGGCTTTTTGTTGAATACTGGTGTTTAGGAAGTAATTAACTAATATGTTCCACATCTTGCATCAAAAAGACAAAAAACGTTGTCTTTTGTTTTTTATTCTCTAAGAAATAAACATAAAGAATTATAATGCCTTTATGCTTGCATTTGCGATACAGTGTTATGGTGCATGGTACGGGTCAGTCCCTGGTTTGAAGGTGCTGGTACCTTACTCATCCGAAGATGCTCGTGGACTTCTAAAAGCTGCAATTAGAGACCCTGATCCCGTTGTTTTTCTTGAAAATGAGTTGCTGTAAGTAAAGTAAATTTTCACTTATCAGTTTAGAGGTGGCGTTTTAGACTTGTTAAATATTATAGGTAGATTCTGGTTGTTTTTAATCTAATGGGTCATCATTTTAAGCGAAGATTCATCAATCTGAATCCGTTGATTTTAGGGTTTGGCAAAAATAGTTAAGTTCCAATACCAAACCTGTGGAATCTCTTGAATCATTGAGAGAAGAAATCGGGAGGATGATGATGGTGAATCATTTAGATTGTGGAACCTCTTAGATTGTAGAAGATTCAAGCGAAAGGAGAGAATGAGGCGACAGAGGAATTTAGGTTTTTTAGATTGCTTATATACTCGGGTCATAAAACGGGTCGGATTAGTAAAACGGGGCTTCACTGATGAAAATAAACCCAAAAATTTTCCCTCCTAAACCATATCCATGGAGCTCAAATATTGTTCCAAATCAGCCCAAATTCTTTCATTTATTATAGATAATAATAGATAACAGATAATAGATATGATTGCATTATTATTTTTATTTATTTTGCTTTCATGACTATTTGGTTATGTATTTACTTCCATTGTTATCTAGCTATACCCTGTTTATACAAAAAGACCGGTGGCTCTACTAGTCAAGCCGCTTGTGAGTTACTAGAGATGTTTTTGCTAAAAGCTCGAATATGGCCGAATTTAAACGAGCTCGAGCCTAAAACTAAGTTTTTTTTTAATAAACCAACAGAGTCCGAGCTTCATTTATCCAGCTTAAACGAGTCTAGTATTTATATAGTAATATTATTGCTTATAAATTTATGATAAAAATAACTGAATAACATATTGTATATAAAAGTTATTAGTAAAATATATACAAAGTACAAAAATTAATAAATAATAAGCGAGTCAAGTTGTTGCCAAGCTTAAGCTTAAATAACTACCCGTGGCCCGAGCTCGAGCTTGAGCTCAAGTAAATTTGAATTAGTCGAGCTTGAGTGTAAATTAGCTGACGCTAGGCTCGTTTACACCCGGAGTCATAAAAGTTGTTCGATTATTAATGTATTCTTCTTAATTTCAAATCATATTCATTACATTAAGCCTTTTTTGTGTTGTATACTCAATTCAGGTGACTGCGAGCAAGAAAAGGCTTTTTTTCAGCACAAAAGAAGTCAAATACCCGAATGGGAACCGATCAAATCGGGCTACTTTATCTGGGTATTGGAAAGCAACCGGATTAGATAACAAGATTGTTTCTTCAGAGAACACTCAAGTTGTGGGCATGAAGAAAACACTCGTATTTTACAAAGGAAAACCCTCACACGGGTCACGAACCGATTGGATCATGCACGTGTACAGACTCGCAACCCCTCAACCCAAGAACCCGACTCAGGTTTCTTTCGGATTGATACAATTTTGATTCGAATACACAAACACATTTAGCTAACAATTTGTTTTTGTTGTATCAGGGTATGGAATATTGGGTTATTTGCAAATTTTTCTTGAAGAAAAGAGGAAGTAAAGTTAGCAAGTACAACGAAGAGACAATTGGGATAATTAGCAATTGTAAATCGGTAAAATCAAAACCAGTTTTCTACGATTTCATGTCTGCTAGTAAGAAGAGAAGAACTGATTTGGATTCGACACTGGTTTCATCATCTTCGGGTTCAAGTGGGATCACGGATGATGCCGGTTCTTGTGACGAGCATGAAGAGAATAACCATAACCTGGATGATGTTGAGGATTTAAGGAAACAATCGTCATAAATTAAAATTCTTTTTTTAAAGGTTATCCTAAGTCTAATTTAATTTAGTAATGAGTTAGTATTATTTATTTGCCTTTAGTTTTCAATATTCCCATGAAAATAATCCAAATTTTAGATGTGATAAAAGAATGAAATGTTATCAATGGATATTTTCAGTTTCATCCTTGAAATTTCAGCAAGTAGTGATGATTTACATACATTTGTTTTAATATATTGCAATCAATGTATTTGTTAAGTACACATTTATAAGAAAACTAGTTAGTGAAACAAACATAAGGTTGCGTCTGACTTTTTAATTCATAATAATCATTTTGAAATTGTTAATCAAAACAAGCTTAACATAGCTAGAGGACAAAGATTCTTTACTGGTTTGAAATATATGATGCACTTGGATTTAAGTTAATGGCTATCCATTAATCTATACATGTTGGGCCTATTGGGCTTCAACTGACCCCCCTATGGCCCTATCTTATATGTGGGTTTTTTTGGTCACTCGTCAATCCTTTTAACCTTTAATATTTTAATATGTCAACCCGGCACGATTGATACCTATACTGATAAATGTATCCCCTAACTCTCACATACATGTAACACACAATACACTTGCATGAATTTGAACATCGACCTGTGGTATCATTTTACATCACTTAGCTTAAACATATTGTTCTACCCCCATGATTTTTAAACGATGATACATTTTCATATGTTAATATATTTTTAACAAAATTACACCGTAAGAAGGAGCATTTTAATCCCTTTTATTTGAGTATGATATTACTATAGTTTTTTATTTTAAAAATTAACATGTTACCTGATTACTGGTGTTCTCTGTTGCATCGCGCGAGCATTATTTTAGTGGGGTCCAACACGCATGCTCTTAACACAACCCCAACCACGTCATCAGTTGTTGTAAAATGCACTCCATGAATCTTTAACCAATATTAAAAATTACACTAAAAGGTAACTGAATATGACGGTTTTAAACATCTAGTTTTCTATACGAAATCATAGCTATGTCATTTTGTTAAAGAATCCCTAAAACAATTTTTCTCTAATCAAATTCCAAATTCTTCTATGTTAAGCATTGGTTTCTCAAAATTATTTCACCTATGTATATGTATATAGAAAGTCAATTTAATCGAAAAACAAAGACAACTAAATTAAAAATGAAAATAATTTTAAATTTTTCGTTAAATGGTTTGGTCAAACAAAAAGTTAAATCATCATTTGATATATAGCCAATAAATTATGGTCTTCAAATAACAACAATCAAACCAAACCAACTCATACTCACCCTACTTAAAAATAATCAACACTGGGTAATAAATGAGGTTACAAAAATCCAACAAGTGATCTAACTTCATTACTAAATCATCAATCATCCATCTTTAGTTCTTGCCCACTAATCAATTTTTAACTATTTTTCTTAATACACAACCATCTATCACCAAAGTTACCCTAACATCCAAATCCACTAACTCCATCTTTACTATAATATTCAAATGTTAAGAATCTTCTCCATTTCTACTACATAAATGTAATAACTGACACTTTTTTTTATAGATTTCAAGTCATGTCTCAAACGGCTTATGTACCTGACACACTTCACAGACAAGAGATATATGAATTTACTGTAATAATAGTGTCATTGATTATTAAGAATCCCTTTCAAATATACATAGCTCTATATCAGGACTTTGTGGTAACATATTGACTTTGGAGTGGGACTGATAAGTTGAATAAACCGATTCATATATGGATGGGTGTATAGGGAAAAAGAATGAAGATACATGTCTCTATAACTCCAAAAAAAAGTCCTTGTTAAGTCTTCTGGTAATTTAGTTTTTATTTTATACTTTTAATCGTAATTAAGTTTAAGTTATTAGTTAATTTGACCGAAATATTAATTTCGTTTATGTTTTATTTAAGTCTCTAGTGATATATATGTTGGCTAATTTGACGTAAGGAAGGTTATCATAATAGTTTGAGTTAATTACACAGATGGACCCTATGGTTTATAGCTAGTTTCATCTTTGGGTACTAATTTTTTTAATAGGTTTAAGTTTTATGGTTTCAATTTTGTAACACGTTTGGGTACTAACACCAAAATTAGTTAATTTTATCAATATAATGACTAAAATACCTTCAATTTTATCAATGTAACACATTTGGGTACTAACACCTAATTTTATTTAAGTTAAATCAATTTTACAAAATCTATTTTTTTTTATTTTTATCTTTTTATTATATCTCTTAATTAACATAAAATCTATTTATTTTTTATATTTTCATATTTTTATTAAATTTCTTATTTAACATAAAATCTACTAGTTACACGAGTATTTTTTTCTTTGTTCATTTACATTTTACTATTTTAGAACTTATACAATTTCTATAATTATTATATTGATCACTGATATATAAAATACATATTAATATAAAACTAATTATATGCACAATTTTGTTCTAAAAAAATAAATACATAGTTGAAAAGTTTACTCGATACATGTTAGCTGAATCCAAAATTGAAAACGAGTAAGGTTTACATTATTTAAAACTAACAGCTTTATACATGTCTATTTTTTAATTTGCATGAAAGATATTTATTATTATTTATCATATCTATCCAAAATTGAAAATGAGTAAGGTTTACATTATTTAAAACGAGTAAGGTATTTAATTTACATAAAACTATATAGCTAGTAGATTTTATTTAAAAAATCTATTTAAAAAAAGTGTTAATTACATAGTTAGTCCCTGTGGTTTACGCAAAATAACAATCTAAGGTACTAATAGTTTAAAATCACATCCTGGGGTACTAACTTTTCGTTTTTTAACATGCGAGGGTATTAACGTTAATTCCCTGTTAACTATAACCTTAGATTGTTAGTTTGTTTAAACCACATGGACTAACTATGTAATTAATACCCTCACATGTTAAAAATGGAAAGCCCTTTCGGGGGTTCCTTAGGGACCGATTCACTCTGCGTAGATTGACTGAACACAGAAAACCTTCCACTGGCAGGCGATCGTGTTTTTCACAGGATTTATCGTTACTCATGTCAACATTCTCACTTCTGATATCTCCAGGTCTTGTCACCAAAAACCTTCCCCGATTGACAGAACGTTCCGCTACTGACACTTGAAAAAGCTGCTTTCAAGGTCTCGTCGTTTCGGTGAATCACTTGAGCCCTGATACATTTTCGGTGCCATGGAGCTAGACCAGTGAGCTATTACGCTTTCTTCAAAGGATGGCTGCTTCCAAGCCCACCTCCTGGTTGTCATCGCTCGATCACTTCCTTTTCCACGTGAATACCCCAGGATGTGATTTTAAATATATTGTAACAATAATGTTTTTGTATGATAGCCAATACACTAAAATTGAAAAAAACATAGAAAAACAGAAAAAAAAAAAAAAAAAAGTGTTTGTGGAGAACCAACCTTATTTTGGCCCGTATAAAAAATATCATTTCAACTCTCTCATTTTGAACCATCTTGTATCCTCTACAAATAAAATAACTTTGTAGCTTATACATACGATAGTATGCATAAAGGGGAGCAACAACCAACAAAAACCATATGAAACCTGGTAATGAACAAAGTATAATGTGAAGTCTTAAGAGATAATAGAGGAAAATTTATTACAACTTCTTTTAGGTTGCAATGACGTTGGAGAAGCAAAAGCAAACTTAAAATGGTAACAAAATGTGGGCAAATGTTGAAATTTGAAACTGAGATCGACTACCAATCCCATGAAATCTGAATTTCAGAGGACTTTGAATCATATACGATCTCAAATGTCTTTCTATCTTCATATTCTTCATCCCAACACTCTGAGTAATCGATTGGGTGTTCGTTTAAATCACCTATTTTACTTTTACTACGAACAAGTTCTACATTAAGACCCGTGTTATTCATATGATTATTATATTTATCTGCTATCTGAAATGAAATATTTTTAGTGTATGTAGGATTGAACCATGGGATGTGCCTCAATGAACTAAAGGGTACATAACCCACCATTTCATAGTTACATTGTTCCCAATCTTCATCAGACTTTTCAGAGTGATCCGTGGACATCTCCTGCTTAATAACTATGCGATACATCCTGTAATTGCAATCACGAGCACGTAATGATAATAAAAATCCACTAAAGTCACTGTACCAGTTGTGTGGAAGTTGCAATGTGACAAGTTTGGTATAAATGCTTGATGGTCGAACATTGGGACTTAACACACTTATAAAGCGATCTTTAACTGCATTTTCCTGCCATGTTTTCATTCCAATTATTATGAATACTATTTTTATATTGAAAGTTAAAAAACAAGATAAGAGTTGTACCTCAAGCATAGAAAGTAGTACCCTCTTATTCGCTCTCCTCCAAAGTGAGACTTTCCATAACCATTTATAGTATGATAAATCTCTTACAATTTCAAGTGAGTCACAACCTTGTGCTTTGAGAATAGCTATGCTTGATGGGAGGTCTGGCAATTCTACAAGGTTCCGGCAGTTTGACAAATTGAGGAGCTTGAGACACGGGATTTGAGAGAGGCCGGAAGTTAATCTTGAAAAGCTGTTTCCACTTAGGTCTAGTACCTGTAGGTTTAATAACTCACAAAATATATCAGATGGGATGTCTCCATCTCCCAATTCGCACCTACTAAGATTTAATTTCCTTAAAAAACGTGGAAACCGAGGTAGCTTCAAGCTCATCGACCCGTCATGATGAAAAGATTGTAACCCCCAACAACAACTGAGATTCAGGTCTTTCAAATTTTTTAAGAGAAGAAAGTTTCCCTCTATCCTTTTCAGTTTTTGACAACCAATTAAATCTAAGGAAACAAGGTTGGTACAAAATCGTCCAACTGACGGTGGGATTATTTCTATACCAGTATTACACAGATCAAGGGTTACCAAGCTATCCATGTTCGACTGGATATCCGGAAACTGTTGAAGTTGTCGGCAAAAACTGAAATTAAGAGTCTCCAATTTTTTCATGTGTATGATGGGTGGAAACCTTTTAAGTGCTGAACACAATCTCATATCCACGAAAACAAGCCTTTTGTGATATCCAATTGATGGATGAATCTCTTCTAAACTCTCACAATATAATAAAATCAATCTTTCAAGACATGGAAGGCCTTCAAAATCTGGTGTCTTGATTAGGTTACGATATCTTTGAAGATCAAGAGTTTTTAAATTTGGTAGACTCTGTTTCAAGAAAAGTAGGAAAAGTCAAATAAATAAGTATACAACAATTTCCTTTCACATTGGCATAATTCTTGCCGGACCATTGATCGATCATTAGACAGGAGTTGTTAATTTATACACAAACTTAAACTAGCATATGATATAACATCTTAATATCTTATAATAACAACCTCTGTAATATGCAAAGTATATTCCAATTGCTTAAAACATCATGTAGTCTAAAAGTATCCTCGATCCTCTGTAATATCTTATAGACAACTTGTAATATTAAATTTATTACCTCTGGCAATATCATCAAACTCAAAACAACATGCAAATGTAGGGTTACCAAGCTAACCATGTTCGACTGGATATCCGGAAACTGTTGAAGTTGTCCGCAACAACGGAGATCAAGAGTTACCAAGCTATACAGGAAACTGAAACTAAGCTATTGTCTTTAATCTACAGAGACAGTATAATATGTATTTCTCTTAATGAAATATGCAATATACACCTCTGTTTGTAGATGTGTAACAAACTCAAACTAACAACCAACTAAATGCAAATGAAGGGTTACCAAGCTAACCATGTTCGACTGGATATCCGGAAACTGGTGAAGTTGTTTGCAGAGATTAAGAGTCTCCAATTTTTTCATGTGTATGATGAGTGGAAAACTTTTAAGTGCTGAACACCATCTTATGTTCATGATGACAAGCGTTTTGTGATATCCAATTGATGGATGAATCTCTTCTAAACTCTTACAGCCCACTAAAATCAATCTTTCAAGACATGGAAGACCGTCAAAATCTGGTGTCCTGATTAGGTTTGGTGACCATGAAAGATCAAGAATTTTCAAATTTGGTAGATGCTGTTTCAAGACAAGTAGCAAAAGTCAGATAAATCAGTAAGTATACAACAATTTCCTTTCACATTGGCATACTTCTTGCCCATGGATCATTAGGCAGGAGCTCTTAATTTATACTTCTTGCCCATGGATCATTAGGCAGTTGCATTTCAATGGTTTGTGAAAATACAATATTTACCTACCTTACACCCTTCCCAGAGTTTTTTTTGCTTGCTATATCTCAACATTAGACAACGAAGCTTTGTTGGCTGAAAATTTGATGGGAATGAAGATGCCGGATAGTGATACAAACAAATCCACCGAAGTTTCTTCATGTTTGCAACAACATCAAATAGACCTGGATGGCTAATATACATTGGCAAATTAGCTAATACTTCATTTTCCTGTGTTAATTAATCAAAGGAACCAAACTGTGTTAGTAACTCTATAGACAAACGTCATTAGATGCACATATACAAAATTTGTTTTTGCAAAGTTAATTTAACCATTGAGGGTGCAGCTGCCCCCATATCACAGAGGTATGCTATATCTTCCAACTTCCAAATCCTGCTATGCTTTTCCGGATTATTAGGGTGTTCCCCTCTAACAATGTAGTGGGCCATTTCTTCTATCAAGTCATGCATTTCAAATCCTTCTTTTGAAACTTTTATGAGGGATTTTTGTTCTAACACCTTTAACCCTATAACAGGGTGAAAATTACACGCATCAAGCACCATCATTGCATCATCCATCCCCCATGAGCTCCATCTCCTCATGACACATGCAACATCTAAGAATAGGTCTTTCTGGTAGGGTTCAAGTCCATCATAACTTATTTTGAGTCTCTCCATGACCTTATCTTCTGGGATGCATTTTAACTTGGCCAAGGTACTCTTCCACTCATCCTTGTCTTTGTCATATAGAAACGAACCTAGAACTTTGAGCGCTAACGGAAGCCCACCAGCATAAGAAACTACACGCAATGAAAGCTTCTCATAATCTTCAATAGGTTTATCTTTGTGATATGCATGTCTATTGAAGAGCTTGATTGCTTCGTAATGTGATAACAAACTCACTTCATAAATATTTGTGTGAGCCCTAGAGGATAGCAAATGCTTATCTCTGGTAGTAATTATTATCCGGCTTCCCTCACCAAACCAATCATGGGATCCCGCTAACGCCTCAAGTTGCTCAAGATCATCAACATCATCGAGAACAACTAAAACCCTTTTGTGACATAGATTTCTTTTTATCACGCTTCTTCCTTCTATCTCACTCCCTAGCTTCACTTTTCTTTTTAAAACAAGTGATAGAAATGTTTTTTGCAACTTTTTCAAACCCTTGCGTGATTTTGATTTCTCACGGATATTTTCAAGAAGACAAGAAGCTTCGAATTGGTGAGAAATTTCCATATAGGCAGCAGATGCGAGAGTAGTCTTACCACCACCCCCAACTCCCCATATTCCAACCATGCGCACACCACCCGATCCAATTTCCAACATTAATTTCAGATCACGTAAGCGGGTCTCCATTCCAATGAGGTCTTTATTATCGTTTGTATTTAGTGAAGAAAGCCTAGAAGAAATTGTACCAACAATGTCACTGATGCATTTTGCTTCATGGCTGCACGAAGGGTACATAAGGATATTTAGAAGTAGTTCCCACTCACTTATTCTTTTAAAATTACCAATTGTACAACTGAAATTGGATTTAAATTGCTAAATGTCAAGTATGAGATTTATTTAATTTCAAGTTAAAAAAGACGCATAAACAATGCATGTGTAATTAAAATAGGGAGTAACACAAAACAAAATATTATAATACCTACATTTTAACTATATGTTTTGTAAAAGACTGGTCGTTTATGACTAGCATTTTTGTATAAAGAACGTCTTTTTATATCTTGGCGTCAGGGAATTTTCGTAATAGTTTGGTTTGGTTTGGTTTGGGTGGCACGCTTCCACTTACGTGAGTAAATAAGGATAATTAGAATTTAGAACACGCTTCCACTCACGTGATGGTCTAGTCGCTAATTCAGAATGTACTAGTGAGTAGTAACCACTTGGCACCATGTATTAAACACATTCTTTCGAATCTTAGAAACTATTAATGAATTAAACCTAATTACAAACTAAGGATTAGGATCAAATACAAAGGCTCCTAAAAATAAGAAGTGTACAAAAGCTCCTAAAAATAAACCCACTACACACACAAAAAAAAAAAAACTAAACACCCACCATCACCCAAAAACCTAAACCCCCACCCCCCTCACCCACCCAAAAAAAATGTTTTTTTTTTTTTTTTTTTGGGGGGGGGGGGGGGGGAGGAGGGTTGGGGGTGGTTTAGGTTTTTGGGTGGTGGTGGGTGTTTAGGTTTTCTTTTAGGGGGGAGGGGTTAGTTTTTTTTAGGTTTTTGGGGGATGGGGGTTAGGTTTTTGGGTGGTGGTGGAGTGGTGTGGGTGTTTAGGTTTTGGGTGGTGGTGCAGTGGGTTTAGGTTTTAGGTTCTTGGACACTCTATAAACCTTCTTACACTTCTTACTTTTTGCAGATTTTGTAGAATAACTTAACCCTACAAACTAAACTACAACGATAGTAACTATTATATTTTTATTAAACCCGTTTCATTGTTATCTACAAAATTTGCTCGTTATAAAAGCAAACTCATATCGACTAGTTATAAAATGCACATATCTTAAGCATAAAAAAGTTTAAAAAATGACAGAAAACTGTTTAAAAAAGAGGGAGGGAGAAAATTAATTACCAGTTTATAGTGTCATTGATGGTCCATCCGGAAATGCTGCCAGCCTTTTCCAACGCTTTTCTCCATGATTCAACTTTTTCCTTATTTTCTCTCTCATGTTTGGAAAATGCTTGTCCATATTTCCCCTTTTGTTTTCTCACGTCAGAAGGATCTACGTGATAAAATATGGGCAACAAGATCTGCCCTCTCTTGTCCACGGACTCTATAATATGTGCAAGCTCAGCCAAACACCAAGATGAATCAGCATAGTTTTCAGAGAATACAACAACAGCGATCCATGATTCTTCGATAGCCTTCAATAGGGTTGGACCGATTGACTCGCCCCGGGCAAGTGTTTCGTCATCCTTGTACGTGTGGATTCCTTGTTGTGCAAGAGCCGCATAGAGGTGACCCACAAAGCCCTTGCGAGTGTCTTCTCCTCTAAAACTCAGAAATACATCATAATTCCATGATTGAGAAATAGAGGCAGGAACTGAATGAGAAGAGGAGGATGAAGATGCCATTGATCTGTTGGACAAATTGGTTCGGAATTAGTACAAAAACAAGCAGTGTAAATCAGATCCAAAAAGAGAGATGTGGTCTTGAGTAGCTGAGATAGATTAAATATATGAGAAATCCCCCTTTCCAGGAAATTGGCATATGCAGGAAACTTCATAATACTTTCAATAATGTATATATTATTACTAAAATTAAAGGATTATGACAACATGAAGATTAAAATACTGTTGGTTGTTATTTATATATGTTGATCTAGAGGGGTAGCGTCCCCATCACACTAAATTACTGTCTACCAACTATTTTATCACATGCATTAAATAATTGAGTGTCAAAATAGACTACAACCTTTCACATTGCATACCTTAATCTTTCTTGTATTTTATATCTATATATTTTGTTCTAATTTCTTAAATTATGTATAATGTTTAAATTTTAATGAGCACACAAAATGCTTACCTGATGCTGGTACTGAGAAAATTCACTGTTGGATTTTGCAATGTGGAGGTGAGTTGGTCTTAAACTAAACCTGCAAATTTGAATGTCACATTCCAAAGTAAAAACTCATAATTAATTTAAACCATAAGCATCAGAATCAGTAATCTCGATATATGTATGACCCGTTCTACTAAGATATTGACTCAGGGAACAAAACAGATTGAGGAGGGTCAGCTTATTGTGTTGTTTGTTAATCAGATAATTTCCGTACCCAGCTTTCATCTATTTCGGGTTTACAATTCTTCTGATTAAATTTAGTTTTTGATTGACACGTCAAGATTAGAAGAAGATACCTCCTTCATTCTGTTATGTTTCTTCAAATGAATGGACGATTAAAGCCGCGATCTCGGCTTCTTCTCATACCCTGCAACCTAGAAATCATGTTGTAGAATAAGTATATCATTAAGGAATCACATGAAATATAATTGTAAAGGATCTGATTATTAATAAAACATCATTTTTGCACAATACTGAATCAATA
This sequence comes from Helianthus tuberosus, assembly GCA_030545235.1. Taxonomy (NCBI): domain Eukaryota; kingdom Viridiplantae; phylum Streptophyta; class Magnoliopsida; order Asterales; family Asteraceae; genus Helianthus; species Helianthus tuberosus. The sequence continues at coordinate 3,690,164 of JARYGA010046105.1, forward strand.
TTTTGGCATGAAGGAGATCAAGAGAGACCTCTGCACCAAATTTAAGGAACAAAAAAAGTAAATTGCAGGTGTGTGTGTTGATGATCCAGAAACCTCAACACCCTTGCCACCATATCAACAAATTACACATTTATTGTTTTTATCAAAATAAGTTATTAATCCCAATACCTCCTAGTAAAAACTCATCATGGTTTGCATGATTCGACCGACTTTTTTCATTGAGGCATTTCATCAAACACTTGGTATGCATGAAACTACAAACAAAATGTGATCACAATATACAAATAGATTAAGAAGGTGTTGTTGACACTTGATACACAAAGTAAGAAAGCTGAGGGAGAAAAGAAACACATACCAAACCCCACACAGGTTTCTTCTGGTTCAAGTTGGATCACGGATGATGCTGGTTCCTGTGATGAGAATCTTGACTTCTTGACAATAGCCCTAGACTAGTAATCACCATTTTATGATGACCTGACTATAATCTTATGATGTGCCTTTTGTATGATAAAATTCTTATATTATTTGGTATTCAGGGCTATGATTCCATTCCAAGAGAAACTTCTGTTCCCAAAGCTAAATAGGTAGCTAATTGCAAATTATAGTTCTTTTCTATTTGATGACAGGTAAAAAATGTGGTATTATATCTTGCATGCTCTCAAAGATAAGCAGCCTTATTCCATCTTTTATTTATTCAGATCGATTGCTTTGTTTTTTTCCCTTTGCTTTTCTAAATTGGTTATATGCGTGTTGCAAACGATGGTGATTGGATGCGTTTTCTGTTTGAAGTTGTGATAATCAGATATAAGATAAGCAGTAGAGTGAGTGAGTGGTGATTTGCCGATTTCTGAATATTTAAGGATCCATGTGTAAAATGACCCATGGTTAATCAAATAATCAGATCATTTTTGTTGCTGCCACTTCTAAACTTGCTATCAAAAACTGATTATCCAGTTTCACTGTAACTTAACACTAGAAATTGATTATCGCATGTTTGGCTTAACTTATTTGCTCCTTTTGCAAAAGGACTTTTGGCAAAAAAAAGTCAGGATTTCCTGACTTTTGCCTAAGAAAAAGTCCTTTTACCTTAAAAAAGGAAAGACAAACACTTTTGAAAAGTCCTTTTGGCCTAAAAAAAGGACTTCTACCTTCAAAAAAAGGAAAGCCATGACTTGAAGTGTAATATGCGAAACTTTCAGAACCCTAATGAAATAAATGTCATAAATAGCATGACATAATACTATGTCGGATATTCAATGCCTATAACGTTGGTTAACTTTTAACCACAAATAAATTAAGGTATAATAATAATAATAATAAGCAAATCACAATTCAAATTGTGTTTCTACCCCATATCTGTGTCTTGAAACCGAAGATAAGAAAAAAAAATATATTAAATGAGTTTAATATGGTGTATATTATACAGCAATCAAACCATTTCCATATCTCTGACAATTGTGACATTGCTTTCCTTTCTAATATATCTATTACACAAATCATGGGATTTCGAATCCCTTTAATCGATCGGCTCATCAATTATATATATTAAGCGATCTCGACAATTCATTCCAAAACTTTGTTTTCTCCCTCTCGTTCTACTTTCCGACCACCAGCTATAGTACCCCTACGCCAACCACAAGTTTGAACCTATCACACCGGTCCGTTTCGCCTACGATCCGTCCAGTTGGAGCCGCAACAGAACTGCCGACCACCGGTTTGAACCTACCAAACTTGCTTGTTCCGCCTGTGGTTCCTGTGTTGAACGCTACAAAGACCGCTGCGCACCGCATCGCTTTTCACCGTTGAACCAGAGTTGTCTCATCGGCGACTCCACACCGCGTACCGCCATTACTCCGTGGCGTTCCGTCGCGCACCGTCTCTGTAGCACCACCCGGTTTTTGTGCGAACCAGGTACGAGGTAGTTACCATTCTTTGTCTTTTGAACACCATTACACATGTTAATCTGTTTCGACGCCTTGACAGCCACCACAGTTCGTCGCCGGCTATAATTATCACCATCACTACATTTTACGATGTAGGTCCGGCTAGGGGAGGATCTAGTCGCCTAATCCTTGTGTACAAACCAACCCGGTTGTGCGGAATCCAACCGAGATAGCAAACCGAGATAGAACACGTAAATAAACAACACACAAGACTCAACGATTAACACCACTTGTATTAATGCGTATGAAAGGTCCGGTTACAGCTCAATGTTTACAATTCAGTCCTGTAAACTCTCTCTAGTGTGTGTGTGTGTTCCTTATCTGTCTGAGTGTCTCTCTGTGTCTAACTCTGTCTCTTTGGTGTCCTCTTTCGAAATGAACACAACACACGGGTATTTATACCCAAAACAGCAGGTCCGGTCGAAGGATCAAGCAGTCTGATCGAAAGATCATCTTTCGACCAGAAACAGCTCGAACGATCTGCATGTACCACGAAGGATGGGATCTTTCGTGGTCCATCTATCGAATGCTATCTATCGAGCAGGTCATCGAAGGATATAGGCAATCCTTCGATGGCACATCCTTCGACCCAACATCTTACAAACATAATGTTGACTGTTTGGCCAAGTCAAACCAGGAGGATGGTTGACTTGGTCAAACTTACAAGACTAACAAGACATCGTTTTACATTGTGACCAAATACAGACAAAGTGCAGACATAAGTGCACCAACAAACTCCCCCTTGGCTGTAGCTTTGTCTGGCTTATCAACAATCAGCTGTTGCTTTGTCTCGATCTTCGATCTTGTAAGTTCTCGTGTCTTCAAGTCTTTGACTTCTATTCAAGTCTTCAATGTCGGAGGATCTTCAAAGTCTTCACGTCTTGAAAGCAGAAAGTGTATCAACAAACTCCCCGGGTTCAGGTAGGAAGTGTGTTGACAAACTCCTCCTTAACATAAGCTCCCCCTTGAGTTATGCTCGTGAAATCCTTGTTCTTTATGAAGTGAGATCCTTGTGGTGTTGATGATGGTCAGCGGCAACTCGATCATCTTCATCATTTGAGTGCCTTCACGTCGTGTCTTCATTCCGAAGCTTGTCATCGACCATGTTCTCCTAGCCTTTAGAATCTGCACATGCAAGAAATCTAAACGCGTAATGAGAACAACCGCCTGGAATATCATAAGAAAGCGACACACATGTGACCATTTGTTCAAACAAACACCGTCCGACAGTTTGAAAGTTTTAACAAATTTTATCAATTTCAAATTTTAACTTTCAACACTTTGCAAATTTCGACCGTTTATGAAGATTTAGTCGTTTCGGTTTTCGTTCAGGTTTCAGGTAACGAAGACTCGAGATCCAACATCGTACAATCGAAAATAAGATAGAAATAAAATCTTTTTGGCTTTTAGAAAGTTTATATTAAAACACACCTAAAATCTTTTTGGTATTTTTGAATATTTCGAATGTAAAGACAGAAAGCAGTAAATAAATATATACAAAGTTGCAGAAACCAATAAATAAATATTTACAGACATTCTTTTTGCGAGTTTCGAGGGTAAGAGAATCATATCAGTGTACGGTCATATCAAAGCGCTCTTGTTGTTCAATTAGTTAACATTAAGATAAGCATCCTATAACGATTATCGGTATTGTTGTCCACTTAAGCTCAAACTTATCAGATGTAATCATGGCGAGGGGATACGTTAAGGTATGATTTATACTTACCGACCGGTGTTCATCCACATCACGACACATTCCCGTATCAAGGTATGCACGAGGGTTCATCTTACCGGTGAGTATACCGATTATCATCTGTTTGACCGTATATGATGTGAGATTCTCACTTATTTTGATTTGAAAACAAGCCCTATGTGATAGAATCACTTATTGATGAGGAACTTGATTTTCGATGCATGAGGGCACAGGAGCAAGTCCGTGAACAGGTCAGTACTTTCGTACAGCAAAGAGACGAACTTGACTCCCGGATAAATGTGATATATTATCACTTATTTGTTTGGACATGTGATTGTTGATCACTTATTGAGGTCGAATGCAATATGTACACGTATGTATAGTATCATGGAAGATCTAGACTTGCGTCCCCGTTATTTTTCGGTAAAAGATACAACCATGATACTCAGATGATAAGCAGCATAAAGACCGAATATTTCAGAACCTCGGCAATCTCTCAAACGAAATTTCGGTACTAAGACCATATGCCAATGAATGGTTCCCACCTGGTCTTCAGTCGATTTAAGTTTATATCACCCTGCACACTTTAAAATGATTGTGAGCCTACCGATACATCTTATATAGAGCTGCTTATCGTTTTTCATTTAAGGTTTAAAGAGGTTTAGACAGACCACTGATGTACTATCATTTTCTCTTTTTCTCGCCAGGAAACTCATTTTTGTTTTTCTATTGTTTTTGTGTTTTTGAAATTTTTCAATGTTTTTGGATTTTCAAATTTGGATTTACTCCCCCTAAAATCAATAAACTAAGACAAATTTAAAACACAAAGGTATTTACAAAAATGATTTTCCGATGTTGGTTTTACTCTTGTTTTACCTCAATGCCGTTTACCAAAATTAATTTTGAATCAGAAATGATTTATCGAATTTTGGAAAAATCAGTTGGCATGTCGGTCATCGGTGCGGACCATGACAACATCAATGAGTTTCATATTGAAACAATCACGTGTGAAGTGATATTCGAGATCAATGTGTCAGGTCAAAGAGTGCTGTATAAGATGATAATAATTCATAAAGCAGCTAAAATATCGACAAGTATAGGAGAGATTAGAAATTTAAAACCGTATCCTGCAACTGCTTCGTGCATTGCCAGGAATCTGAGCGCTCTCCCAAACTGGATATCCACCCGGTGTGGATTTCAAAGTCGATTTTGTAGCCACTGAAATCCCTTCACAGCAACAAGATCATAAACCTCCGGGTCCGGCTGGTCTTCCACATTTCACCAGCGAAGGTTTTTGTCTTTCTCTTAAGAAGTAGTGTGCGGTTGTTCAATCCACGCCAAGGCATCCGCACACCCGGTGTAGTTTGATCAACCAACATATTTTCTTCAATCACACCGTAGAGAAATGTACACTGCACGTTCATCTTGTTGATTTTGAACTTCAAACGTGCTGCAGGTGCGTACTTTTCATTTGAATCTTTCCTGAGGACCCGATCAAAAACCATAACAACCAAACTTTGGAACATTTTTCAACTGGTCGAATTTTTCAACTTCATTCCTTTTTCCTTCATCGGACATTTTTGTCTTCTTTTCTCCTCTCTCCATCAAAGGTAACAACATTCTCCTAGATGCAATGATGTTTCGGAGTCTGGTGTCGCCGATCTTGTGCATGGACGCTCCACTATCAACAATCCTAAGACTATCAATAGTTCCTCCTGGAACATCCTACACACTCATTCAGAGATTAGTTGGAGAGGGGGACCCAAGCCTTCACAGACTTGGGTCGTCCGTCATCATCGAGAATTGTAACATCCATTTCCCGATGATTTGGAATTGATCGAGCTCCCCCTGAAACAATTTCCGATTTTGGTTTCCAAATCTGTTTTTGTTTTTCATTTTTAACTTCTAACTTAACAGATTGCGTTTGGACAACCTCTGGTTTTAAAACCTTTTCAACATTTTTCCGTTGTTTCTTTCTCTGTTTCACTTCTTGTTGTTTAACAAGACGAGGGTCCTGTTTTGGTGAAACAAATCTCTTTCGGTAATTTCGTTCACGGGGATCATCTTCTTTGGCTTTTAATTTATGAAGATACGGACAATTTCGAATTATATGACCAATTGTCCCACATTCAAAACATGATCTTCGTTCAACAAACCCCGAAGTATCATGTGATCGTCTTGCCGATGATGATGAACTTTGTGATCTCGAGGTACTAGGTTTTGAACTATTTGGTTCATTCCTTTTCATCACTGTTACTTTCTGGACAAAATCTAAGTTAGATTGATTTGCAAACTTTTCAATTTTGTCCGTTCCCTTCGATTTCACAAAGTTCACATTCTTCTTCTTCTTCTGATTCGGCTTCTTTTGACTCTGAGTCGGTGTCTTACCTTTCAATTTGGTATGATTTTGCTGGGTTTGCACTGTTGGTAATTTCTTATTTCCAAATTGTTTTCTAACTTCAACCTTTGGGATAGGAGGACACTGTGTGACTGTAACATGTGGTCCTGTCTTTCCCAAAAATTTACTTGTAGAATTTTCAAAGATTTTACTGATTAAAGATTGATTTACATTCTTAATAGGAAAATCTTTGTCTGAGTAAATTTTATCATCACCAACAAGAGTGTACAGCAACTCCACACTCTCCGACTCTTTCTCAGACGAGGACTCAATTGCAACAGTCTTAGCGGGTTTTGCAGGAGGATCACACAGAATGTGATTCTCAAGAGGTATGTCCTCTTCTTTGATTACCGCATCAGACTTTGCTGAATCAGTATCATCAGATTCATCATCAGAAGAATCAGTATCCTCAATCACAACTGGAGGATCCTGATTCGGTTCAGCAGTTACAAAGGTATCTGCTGACACATCTGAATCTGACGATACTTCTTTCTTGTATCCAAGCCCTGTTGCAAATTCCTCAACGTCCAAAGGAACAGATGGCTCAAAGTGAGTCCTATACTCCTCATCAGGCATGGCATCATAATTGTTTCTCACAGGTGGTGGACATTTCTTATAACCTATGCATGTGACATCTCGTTTCTCTTTCTGAACAGCAATGATGTGATCTAACACATAGCTAGAGCTTAAATAGCTGTCTAACTTAAGTCGGATCGCCTCACTTTCAGTTTTAACACAAGCCATCTCTTTTTGCATTATCTCAAGACGAGTTATATACAAATTGATGTCAGTTTGTTTTCTTGAAACCATTTTTGTTAACTCAGTTTTATCTTTCCTTAAAGTTTCAATCATCGTTTTAAATTCCTTTTCATGGTTTTCATAAAACATGTTGGCTTCTGTGCACTTAGAAAGATCCACGGTTAATTTCTGATTGTGGATGAATGTCACATCATATTTCTCTTGCAAAGCCTCGTGTTTGCTCTGCAACTCACACCATTTATCATTCAATGAAACATGTTTGTCTTGCAAGTCAAACAAACTAGCTTGTAAAGCATCATGTTTGGCTTGCAACTCAGACATGTTTGCCTCTAAATCAGCACATTTAACACGCAAACTATCACAGTTACTACAGCTAACAGAAGTGGGTTCGTCGACACATACCTGACTTGATGAACTGTCGACATTCGCCATAAAGGCTGAATGGAGAGAAGACGAAGAATAAGCAGCTTGATCCACCAAAATTGATCTTCTTTGAATTCCTGCTGCAGCTTCCTCCAAAAGTTCATCAATGTCTGCATTAACTGATGCAGTTGATGTGTCATCTTCCTGATCATTGCCTGAAGCAGAGGACTCTTCATCTGAACTTCCACTGTACCCGGAGCTGTCTTCATCTTCAGAAGATTCAACACCATTGGTGGAAGATTCTCCACCACTGGCGTGTTTAAGATCATTAACCACTTCGGCAAAACAAGCTGTTCCATCAGGTGCATCATTTCCCAACTGGATTGACCAATCACAACCTTCATCTACCTGAACCACAAGTGCCTGGTTGGCATTAGATGGTCCTGCTTGACTCTGGTTATTGACGGGCACCAGTGTTCGTTCGTTGTTCCTTCCTTGGTTCTGATTTGCCCTGTTGCCTTGACCTCGGAAAGGATTCTGGTTCCCATGCTGAGATGGCCTTGTACATTCACGCTTGAAATGACCACGTTCACCACAGTTGAAGCATTTAACAGCCTGTTTATCAAACCCATACTTGGTGTCTTTCTTGCTTTCCAAGCTGGTTCGGCCTGTTCTTTCCATGAAATCCTTTGCACGCCTAACAGCACTGGCAAAGGCCCACTTAATGTCCATCATCTCCATCTCCTCTTTATCAATCTGCTGATAGTCTTCTTGTGTCAGATTAATATTACCAATCTGACCTTCCACTAATCCACAGTATGCGCTCACCACAGTGTTTAGCAGCTCCATGTGTTCCTTTGCTACTTCCACACTGACTTTAGAAAAGCTTGAGGCGTCGAGCCGTACTGTATCTGGCTTTGATTGCTGACCAGCAGATGATGTGCTTCCATAACAAGCTTGCTGTTGAGGAGGAAGCGGATTTCCATACATATCTGTTGTTGGTAAAGGATTTCCGAACATATCAGTTGGTCTGAAAGGTCGTTGCTGTTGTGGTGCTGATTGAGGGACTGGTTCCAGCAGGTTTCCATACATGTCTGTCTTTGGAGGCACAGGAACTTGGATAGTATTGCCATACATATCTGTGCTAGTCACAAAAGCTGTTTGAATTGGAGCATGCGAAGAAGGTTTTGTAGAGGTGCTAGAGGTTCCAAAATACATTTCAGGATTTTGAGGCACGGGAATTCTTTTTGCCTTCAGAGTTTCTTCCTGATTCTTGTTTTCTAGAATTTGAACAAAGTCGTTGAAGCTCGTTGTAGCTAAAGTACCATTGTACTTCATGATTTCCAAGAATGTATTCCACTGAGGTGGCAATGCATCTGCAAACCTTTTCACAATCTCTACAGGAGTTGTAATAACCCTGAAATTTGTCAATTCAGTCAGCAAGTGATTAAATCGACTTGTCAAATCACCCAACGACTCATTCTCCATACAAGTGAAACCATCAAACTCTTTCTTTAGCAGTTCTTTCCTCAGTTGACGTGTCGCTTCATTTCCCACGCCCCTTGTCTTCAACGCGTCCCACAACCTTTTTGTCGTCTTATAACTGACGAACTGATGATAGATATCTTTACTTAAGGCCTAAGTGAGAATGGCGTATGCCTTCTTTTCTAGATCATAGACTTTCTTCTGATCTTCCGTGAGATCTGCAAATGTAGCAGCAGATGATGCGGCAACCTCTATTGTTTGATCAAAATCTGTGATGAACCGCAACCACAACTCTGTATTCTGACCAAGGACATATGTATGAAATCTATCAATCCATCCTGGATATTCATATAAATGCATCAACTTTGGAGGTCTATTCAAACTTCCAGTTTCGCTTTCGCTTAAAAGAATGCTTTGAACACTTGGAACTTGATTTGATACAAATGCCCATTGACCGGTAGAAATTGCATTAGCTTGTGAAGATACCGGTGCGGAGGATGACGGAGTACCAAAATACATATCTGTATTTACCAAAGTATTCCACCTTGGATTCATTTTTAATCAGCCGAAGGATACCTGTCGAAAGACTTGAAAAACACAAACTGTTAAACACAAACAGACTAATGATCGAAAGATCAACACCTGTTCGAAGGATCAACAGGGTTCGAAGGATCTCTGTTGAATTTCGAACAATGTTTTTCGAAAGATTCTCCAAACGAAGGATCCTTATCTTTCGAAAAAGTACTGTAGACACGAAAGATGACTTCGAAAGACTCCCCAGTCGAAGGATCCTAGTCTTTCGAAAATGAGCAGTGGACCGAAAGATATATGTTTCGAAAATATTCCTTGGTCCGAAAGATAAGTCTCACACTTCGAAGGATGCTCGAAGGATGACTATCTGTCGAACCTTCTTTGGTCGAAAGATGATCTTTCGACTTCGAAGGATATCTTTCGAACTAGCTCTGACACAGTTGACAAATAAGACAGTTTGGTGAAAAGTTGACGGGTTGGTGAGAACTTTCGGCAGAAAGTATGTTCAGACCATATCTTTCAGGTCTGAACATGCAGGTTTTTCACCAACCGGGTAATGATCCCAATATTTTAATCAGTTAACACTTTCCAATGCACAAACACTATGAAGTTTAAAAATTTTAAGATCAAAGTGTATTTTTATCAAGAACACAGCCCAGAAATATGAGATTTCTGATGAACCGAAGGTTTTCCGAAACCCGATTTTGGCCGTAACCTCACTAAAAACCCATTTTTAACATGTGATAATGAAAAATGACAAGGTTTTTATAAGAACAAACAGCAAAAACAGCAAGATTTCCAGAAAATATGAACTATAAAATCCCGAAAAACAGCAAGAACACCTCGGTTTTAACAAGGATAAGAGCCAAGGCTCTGATACCACTTGTAGGTCCGGCTAGGGGAGGATCTAGTCGCCTAATCCTTGTGTACAAACCAACCCGGTTGTGCGGAATCCAACCGAGATAGAACACGTAAATAAACAACACACAAGACTCAACGATTAACACCACTTGTATTAATGCGTATGAAAGGTCCGGTTACAGCTCAATGTTTACAAATCAGTCCTGTAAACTCTCTCTAGTGTGTGTGTGTGTTCCTTATCTGTCTGAGTGTCTCTCTGTGTCTAACTCTGTCTCTTTGGTGTCCTCTTTAGAAATGAACACAACACACGGGTATTTATACCCAAAACAGCAGGTCCGGTCGAAGGATCAAGCAGTCTGATCGAAAGATCATCTTTCGACCAGAAACAGCTCGAACGATCTGCATGTACCACGAAGGATGGGATCTTTCGTGGTCCATCTATCGAATGCTATCTATCGAGCAGGTCATCGAAGGATATAGGCAATCCTTCGATGGCACATCCTTCGACCCAACATCTTACAAACATAATGTTGACTGTTTGGCCAAGTCAAACCAGGAGGATGGTTGACTTGGTCAAACTTACAAGACTAACAAGACATCGTTTTACATTGTGACCGAATACAGACAAAGTGCAGACATAAGTGCACCAACATACGACCGCCATTACTATCGCCGTTTTCTCTCGACCCGTTTGTCCGATCTATTGTGGAGGTAATAACCCCACCTTCTGTTAATAACTTATGTCCGGTATACCTATTTGTATAATCTGTTAGATTTTTGGGTTTTTTTTATATATTCTGTTTCGTTTCCGGCGATCGAGGGTTTGGGGTTTGTTTGGGTTACTTACCGGCGAGTTACGAATTAAGAGATGGTTCCGAAATCTGATTCAATATGTATGTGTGATAATATAGATATGAGAGTATGTGATGTATGTGTATATGTGTGTTCTGTTGTATATGCGATGAAGTATGTGTGTGCATGATCGAGGTTATCCACATTGTGTGTATGCACTGTGTCGTGTGTGTGTGCTGTGTATGATATGATATTTTTATTAAGTTTGATTTGATTGTCCAAGAATGGTGGACACATTCTAACAAATATTTATTTAGATGGTTTATCTTAATGTTTGAATAGGTATTTATTCTTCTTTTGGGTGATAACAATTTAAGCAATATTGATCCAACTAGTGATTTTGTGAAAGTAATTACCATTAACAAACTGACTAACGTTGGGTTCTAATGATCAATTCAGTTGTTGTAAAAGTGTTTGAACTAGTAATATTTAATAAGTTTCCAATGGGAGGTGATAAAAGTCAATTGGCGACATTCTTTAATTTTAAAACCACTTTAGGTAATTGAATGAGTGCCATGTATGAGTGATGCATGATTGATTATATATTGTTGTAAATGTTAGTGCCTGTGTAGTGTGAGTCTAGTTGGCATCTAAATGGTGTGTATGGATATTATATGTCCTTGTAGTATGGTGTGTATGTGAATAACTTTAGTAAACTCGATGTATTTCATATATATTATAAGTTAACATGGTTTCAATTTTTTTTTAGTCATTCTATATTTCATATACAAACCCGTAGTTATCGATAGCGGCCATAGCGACCGCTATCGCGAATAGCGTGGCGAGGCGAGACGTGGTCGCTATATGGTGTATAGCGCTGAATAGCGTGAAAATAGCGGCCGGAAACCTGCAATTTCTGCGGGAAACCTGCCGGAAACTTGCTGGAAACTATGAAGAAGAAGAGAAGAGGGGCTGCGTTTTTGTTTTTGTTGCTCTGGCCAGAAACCTGCAATTTCTGCCGGAAACTTGCTGGAAACTATGAAGAAGAAGAAGAGAAGAGCGGCTGCCTTTTTTGTTTTTGTTGCGGCTGAGCCTATTCTAGGGTTAAATAAGTTTGTGGATTTTAACATTTAACCCCTTTATTTTTCATTAGGTTACATTTAGTCATTAAAACTTGTAAAATTTACATAAAAAGTGTAAAATTAGTTTGTGTATTTTAACATTTAACCCCCCTATTTTCTCTAGCTTATATTTGATCCTTAAACTTATAAATTTATACATAAAATGTATAAAACTAACGTTACATATAAAAAAATGTTATGTAGATAGCTATTTTTTATTTCTTAAATTTTTAACTACCTTATCGCTAAACACGAAATAGCGGGCGCTATTTCATCGCTATCGCTACGTAGCATATAGGTACGTTGTCGCTATTTGTCGCTATTCGCTATCGATAACTATGTACAAACCATATTATGTCTTTTCAACTATATAGTTCCACTGTTACCATTAATATAATTGAAGCAGAAGTGTACATAATCTTGGATAAATGGACAACTATGATTCTTCATAACATGAATGTAGAGCATCTAAGGATGGTTTGGATAAATTGAGCTAATTAATGAGTAAATATATAACGAGCCGCGGAAATTGAATAAGTAATATAATTATTAAACCGAAGTTGTTCTTTCATAATCCATGACGGGTGAATTTGGTCGCGGTCGCCGGGAACAAAATTTAACAAAGGTTCTTTCGATTTAATTAAAATGAAATAAAACTAATCTCGAAGATATGGGATTTAGGTTTGCGTAAGTTTTGAAGAGGACTTTATTTGTGGATTTTTGCTTTGCTTGCTAACTAAGGTACGGATTCTTTGGTCTTCTCATCAATGTATTTTTTATCATATCCGTTACTTTGCAGTACGGATTTTGTCTGTTTCCGTTAGTTGTTTTATTTCACATTTATTATTTGATAAGTTCATAGTAGCATGCAATAGACTTTAGCAGTGGTAATCATTGTTGCATGTTCTCATTAGCTTTAATTGTTGTACTCTGTCACCTGAGCATGTTTGGTTTGGTTTGGTTCGGTTTGTTTTGGTTTGTGGAGATGGAACAATGCGTGCACACCGCACTCACCGTCTCATAGGTGCATGGACTAGCTAGTTGTGTACCTGTTTGGTTGTTTAGGCTCGTGGGTGCTTCCGTCTCACGTGACTTGGTTTGTTATTATTTGTAGTCACGTAGTCTGATATCTGTTTCTGATCTGATATGTTTATAATATTGTCTGGTATGCTTTGTATGTCTGATTATTTTCTGCCTCAGATTATGTTCAGAATTTGTTCAAGTATCAGTTTTGGTTTTGTGTTCAAAAAATTTCTTATTTCTTTCTTTATGTCCTTTCTTTACTTGTACTATTTGATTTTTCCGTTACTGGGCAACCTTTGGCTCAGCCGTAGTTTTCTTTGTTGTGTTTTCTTATTTGTTGACAGGTAATCCGGGGAATGTTGGGAACTAGTGATGATGAGAGTAAAATGCGGTTCAAGAATAAAGACTTTTATTTATTTCAACATTTTGAATTAATTAATACTTAGGATTCTTGGTTTGTTTTAAGACTTTGTTTATCTTTCGAATTCAACTTTTCTTGGTTCAATGGATTGTGTTTGGTTTTTGATATCTATGATAGTGACACGTCAGCCCTATCCGGGTTGGGGTGTTACATGAAGATTGTTGATTTATCCTTTGATGGATTTTTGTTTTGAATAGTGTAAGGCATGCTATTAAATAGAAATGAAACTGTTATATTATTGCTAAAGAGCTATTTAATTTTTCACATTCTGTGTGCAGGCCACACAAGCAGCTGACAAGGCAGTTGCAGAAAGTCAAAGAAAGGCTGATGAGGCTCTAAGTGTTTCATAACGAGTGGTTTCTAAGGATTCTGGTTCCGGTAGACTCAATAAAAGCACCTCAAGGTAAATCTATTTCTATTTGCCAGTATTATTAGATAATGAATCACTGTGGGGGGGGGGGGGGGGTATTGCACAGACCTCCCGACCGCTGGAGTGATCCCACTCCACAAGCTAGCATCGTCCCAATGCTCTTTACAGCTAGATTTGATGTTATATATTCTCTTCAACTAAATATTACCAAGCTCATACCCTTTTGGAACTCTATTCGGTTTACAATTGCCTATGCATTAACTTAATAACTTTATTAAAGTTTTGTAACATTTTTGACCCCATTACTAATAAATGAGTTGATTTGATTTGGTTTTTATCCAACGTGTCAAAATGGTAAAATACAAAAAATAGCTTATGGAAGGAAATGGTAAAATGGGTTGAAAGTTGTCTAAGGGTATAAGGAGTGGTTAATTACTTGAGAGTGGTAAACTAAAAAATCAACCAATGAGAGTGTGTCACGTCATTCAGGGAAAAGTGTTTAAACTATGCTGAAAAGTGTTGGCAATGGTTAAACACTTGCTGAATTGGTAAACTTTATTTTTTATTTTTTGTAAACTAGTATATTTAATATTTAAGTTAATAAATGTAGAATAAATTAACAATAACATTACATTAAATTAAAAACATTAAAATTACATTAAATTAAAAAACAATAAATTACATTCACTTGAAATAAATTAAACCAATCTTCGTCGAAATCGACCAAAAGGTGGGGTAAATCTTGACTTGCGAGATGATTTATGAGATCGTGTTTTAGTCTCCAATGCGTGTCGTCATCCATCAACTCGCCCAACACCGTATCGTCTAAAGCGGGCTGGATCGGAGGATCCCGAATGTGCACCGGTGCTATCGGGTTTCCGTCGTCTTTCAAAATCATGTTGTGTAAAATAATACACGTGTACACAACACTCCTAATTTTTCAAAATCATGTTTTTAATGATAGCCAATACACTAAAATCGAAAAAAACATAGAAAAATAGAAAAAAAAGTGTTTGTGGAGAACCAACCTTATTTTGGCCCGTATAAAAATGTCGTTTCAACTCTATCTCATTTTGACCCATCTTGTATCCTCTACAAATAACATACCTTTGTAGCTTATATATACGATAGTATGCATAAAGGGGAGCAACAACCAGCAAAAACGATACAAAACCTGGTGTAGGTCCACCCGGAGGATCGAGTAACCTCTATTCCCTGTTTTCCGACAAACCCGAGAGTGCGGAATCCAAACGGGTAAGTTAAACCAAGTAACGAACACGTAAAACACAAGATTCACGATTAACACTCCATTGTATTAATCTAGAAAACGGTTACAATACAATGTTTACAAGATGCTCTCATAAACTCTCAGTGTGTGTGTGTTTACAGTGTGTTCGCTCCGAGAAATCTATTCAGACTTCGTTAGTGTTTCTGTTCTGTGTCTGTGTATTTATACCAACAAGTTGACGAAAACAAGTACTTGGATTTCGTCTAACATGTTGTGATTTCGTCTTATTTGGATTTCATCCAAAGGGATTTCGTCCAATATGAAATCCCCTGATTTCGTCCAACATGTTGGGCTTGGGCTCAGACTTCTTCACATGGACTTTGACTTGGGCTTTGTCAACTGGGCCAATACAACAAACAAACAAACATAAACATAACACATAAAGTAAATGCAAACTGCACACACGCAGTTGCATTTACGCAAACGTTACAAAGTAAATCGCATACCGAGTCAAGACAGGAGGTTGTCATGACTACGGCCTTCACTTCGTAGCTGAGTCGAACCGAGTCGAGCCGTATCCACACGATATGTATCAACAAACTCCCCCTTGGATGCTGCTCGCGAGGTTCGTAATCTCGTTCTCCATCTCTTGATGGTTCATTCATTCTTGTCGTAGGATCTTCAAAGTCTTCACGCGTCGTAAGTAGAAAGTGTATCAACAAACTCCCTTTTCATTTAGGTAGTGTGTTAACAAACTCCCCCTTTGATTATGCTTGGGAATCTTTTGACTTCGATGCTTGAGATCCTTGTGGTGTTGGTGATTGATCAGCGGCAACTCGATCATCTTTATCATTTGAGTGCCTCCATGTCGTGTCTTCATTCCGCAGCTTGTCATCGAACATGTTCTCCTCGCCTTTAGCGTCTGCACATGCAAGAAAGCTAAACACGTAATGAGAACAACTGCTTGGAATATAGTTAACATAAAACAAATGACACACAGGTGACCAATTCTTATTCAACTACCATCCGACAGTTAGTTTGAAAAGTTAACAGATTTTTCAATTTTAATTATTAACTTTCAAAACTTGCAAACTCTGACCGTTTATGAAGATTCAGTCGTTTCGGTTTTCAATCAGATTTCAGGCAACGAAGACTTGCGTTCCAACATCGGTTAATCAAAACTAAAGCAGAAATAAAATATTTTTAGCTTTTATAAAGTTTATATTAAAACACTCCTAATCTTTTTGGCATTTTGAATATTTCAAACTTAAAGACTGAAAGCAGTAAATAAATATATACAGAGTTGCAGAAACTAAGAAAAGTAAATATATACAAACATTCTTTTTGCGAGTTTCGAGGGTAAGAGAATCATATCAGTGTACGGTCATGCCAAAACGCTCTTGTTGTTCTTTTTCTTAACAATTTGATAAACATCCTATAACGATTATCGGTATTGTTATCCACATAAGCTCAACTTATCATATGTAATCATTGCGAGGGGATACGTTAAGGTATGATTTATACTTACAGACCGGTGTTCATCCACATCACGACACATTCCCGTATCAAGGTATGCACGAGGATTTCATCTTACAGGTGAGTATACCATTTATCATCTGTTTTGACGTATAAAAAGATGTGAGAAACTCACTTATTTGATTGAAAACAAGCCCTATGTGATAGAATCACTTATTGATGAGGAACTTGTTTTTCAGATGCATGAGGGCACAAGAGCAAGTCCGTGAACAGGTCAGTACTTTCGTACAGCAAAGAGACGAACTTGACTCCCGGATAAATGTGATATATTATCACTTGTTTTGTGGACATGTGATTGTTGATCACTTATTGAGGTCAAATGCAGTATGTACACGTATGTATGGTATCATGGAAGATCTAGACTTCGTCTCCGTTTGTTTCGGTAAAAGAAACAACCATGATACCCAGATGATAAATAGCATAAAGACCACATATCTCAGAACCTCGGCAATCTCTCAAACGAAATTTCGGTACTAAGACCATATGCCAATGAGTGGTTCCCACCTGGTCTTCAGTCGATTTAGGTTTATATCACCCTGCACACTTTAAGATGATTGTGAGCCTACCGATACATCTTATATAGAGCTGCTTAACATTTTTCATTTTGCATTTTGCATTTCAGTTTAAAAAGGTTTGGACAGACCACTGATGTACTATCATTTTCTCTTTTGCTCGCCAGGAAACTCATTTTTGTTTTTCTATTGTTTTTGCATTTTGAAATTTTTCGATGTTTTTGAATTTTCAAATTTTGGAATTACTCCCTCTAAAATCAACAAACTTACAATAATTTTAAAAACACAAAGATACTTACAAAAACGATTTTCCGATGCGGATTACTCTTGCTTTACCTCAATGTCGTTTACCAAAATTAATTTTAATCAGAATTGATTTATCGAATTTTGGAAAAATCAGTTGGCACGTCGGTAATCGGTGCGGACCATGACAACATTGATGAGTTTCATAGTGAAACAATCACGTGTGAGGTGATATTCGAGATCAACGTGTCAGGCCAAAGAGTGCTGTATGAGATGATAATAATTCATAAAGCAGCTTAAATATCGACAAGTATAGAAGAGATTAGAAATTTAAAACCGTATCCTGCAACTGCTTCGTGCATTAGTGCTCTCCCAGACTGGATATCCACCCGTTGTGGACTTCAAAGTCGATTTTGTAGCTACTGAGAAATTTCTTCACAGCAACAAGATCATAGACCTCTGGGTCCGGCTGGTCTTCCACATTGTACCAGCGAAGGTCTTTGACTTTCTTTTTGAGAAGAAGTGTGCGGTTGTTCAATCCACGCCAAGGCATCCGCACACCCGGTTGGTTTGTTCAACAAACACATTTTCTTCAATTACACCGTGGAGAAAAGTACCCTACACGTTCATCTTGTGGACTTTGAACTTCTTGTGGAAGAAAAATCCATGAATCTTCAAAAAGTTTCAGACGTGCTACAGGTGCGTACATTTCATTTGAATCTATCTTGTTGACCCGATCAAAAACCATAACAACCAAATTTTGGCACATTTTTCATTTGGTCGAATATTTCAACTTCATTCCTTTTTCCTCTCCATCAATGGCAACAATATTCTCCTAGATGTAACAATATTTCGGAGCCTTATGTCGCCGATCTTGTGCATGGACGCTCCACTATCAACAATCCTAAGACTATCAATAGTTCCTCCTGGAATATCCTACACACTCATTCAGAGATTAGTTGGAGAGGGGGACCCAAGCCTTCACAGACTTGGGTCGTCCGTCATCATCGAGAATTGTAACATCCATTTCTCGATGATTCGGAATTGATGTAGCTCCCCCTGAAACGGTTACTGGTTTTGGTTTCCAAATCTGTTTTTGTTTTTCATTTTTAACTTCTAACTTAACAGACTATGTTTGGATAACCTCTGGTTTTAAAACCTTTTCAACATTTTTCCGTTGTTTCTTTCTCTGTTTCACTTCTTGTTGTTTAACAAGACGAGGGTCTTGTTTTGGTGAAAAAAATCTTTTATGGTAATTGTTACCATGGGGGGCATCAACTTTTGCCTTTCCTTTCGTGAGATATGGACAATTTCTGACAATGTGCCCATACTCGCCACATTCAAAGCATGATCTCCGCTCAACAAACCTCGGAGTATCATAACTGTAAGAACTTGATGATGAACTTCGTGATCTTGAGGTACTTGGTCCTACATCACAACCATTTGTGTGTTGTGTGTAATTGTTTTGACTGTTTCTTTTCAAAATTTTACTTTGTTTAACAAAATCCGTGTTGGATTTGTTTTCGAAAGTTTCAATTTTATCAGTCCCTCTGGATTTCACGAAGTTCACCTTCTGAATCGTCTTCTTGTTTTGGCTTTGTTTGCCTTTTCCCTTTCCTTGGTGAACGTGATTTTGCTTTCGTTGATTGTTTTGTTTTTGCAATTTTTGATTCCCATATTTCTTTCTAACTTCGGATTTTGGGATAGGAGCACACTGAGTTACTACAACTCCTGGGCTCGACTTTCCCAAAAACTTACTAGTAGAATCTTCGAAAACTTTATCAATCAAAGATTGATTGACATTCTTGATTGGAAAATCATAGTCTGAGTATATTTTATCAGATCCAATCAACGTGTAAAGCAAGTTCACGCTTTCACAACTTCCAGATGAGGATTCAACAGACTTGGCTGTAGCAGTCACAAACGGTTTTGCAGGTGGATCACAAAGAGTGTGATTTTCGAGAGGTATGTTTTCCTCTTTTGTTACCGTTTCTGACTGTTCAGAGTTATTATCATCGGATTCATCATCTGACGAATCAGCATCCTCAACAATAACTGGAGGATCCTGATTTCGTTCAGCTGTTGACGCTTTCGCATCTGCTGATTCATCCGAATCTGAGGATACTTCCTTTTTGTAACCTAGCCCAATTGTGAATTCCTCAAGGCTCAATGAAACTGAGGGCTCAAAATGAGGTTTATTTTCCTCATCAGGCATCGAAGAATAATCGTGTTTAATAGGTGGTGGACACTTCTTATAACCTATGCATGTGACATCAGTTTTCTTTTTCTGAACATCAATGATGTGATCCAGCACATAGCTAGAGATTAAATAGCTGTCTAACTTGAGTCGGATCGCCTCACTTTCAGTTTTAACACAAGCCATTTCTTTTTGCATTATCTCGAGCCTATTGATGTAAAGGTTTATTTCAGTTTGTTTTCTTGAAACCATTTTCGTTAGCTCGGTCTTATCTTTCTTTAATGTTTCAATTATCTTTTTAAATTCCTTTTCATAATTTTCACGAAACATGTTGGCCTCTGTGCATTTTGAAAGATCCACTATCAACTTTTGATTGTGCATATTTGTCACTTCAAATTTGTTTTGCAAATCCTCATGTTTGCTTTGCAAATCACACCACTTAGCATCTAAAGAAACATGTATGTTTTGCAAGTCAAACAATTTAGCATTTAAATCATCATGTTTGCTTTGCAACTCAGACATATTAGCATCTAAATCAGCACATTTAACACTTAAGCTAGCACAATTATCACAATTAACAACAGTTGGTTCATCGACACATACCTGACTGGAATCACTCTCAGATGTTGACCTATATGCATCAGAATCAACAACCTCCCTTGATGATTCACATTCAGATCCATCCTCGCTTGAACTTGAACTTGAAGTTGTAACGTCTTCAACTGAAGTTGAAACGTCTTCAACTGAAGTTGAAACGTCTTCAACTGAAGTTGAAACGTCTTCAACTGAAGTTGAAACGTCTTCAACTGAACTACTGTCATGTTCAGAACTGTCATCGTTTCGCGATGATTCACCATTGCTGGCATCTTTGACAATTTCGGCATAAAACGCAGTTCCTGTATGACTACAGTTCCTTGGATCAAGAGATGATGGTGCTACAGTAGAACGATGGCACTGTGAAGCAACTGGTGGTAATGGATTTCCATACAAGTCTGTGGTTGGAGCTGGCTTTACACGAACTTGTATCGGATTGCCATATAAATCTGTGCTTGTGACAAACGCCGTTTGAAGTGGAGCGTGTGAAGAAGGTCTTGCAGAATTGCTAGGAGTTCCATAATACATATCAGTATTTTGTCGCACTGGTATTGCAGAAGTGCTAGGAGTTCCATAATACATATCAGTATTTTGTCGCACTGGTATTGCAGAAGTGGGTGCGGGATTTTCGGCCCATGAGGGAGATAAACGTGACGGATTACCCCACCAGTTCAAACTCATTTTTTATGTTTAATGACTAATACCTGAACAAATCACACAAATTAAACAGTTAACAATGTTTTACAAGTCTACTGTTAAAAAAAAATAACACAAGTATGTGATTTCGTCCAGAAGTTGATTTCAGCACATGTGATTTCGACTAATAGGTTGAATACAGCAATTGATTTCGTCCAATAGGTTGCAAGATATTTATAAGTGATTTCGACAATAGGTTGCACCAGGTGATTTCGACAAGGAACTTGATTTGGGCCCAGAACTGATGAAAGGCCCAGAAGTTGATTTCGGCAATAAGTGGATTTCGGCCAAGGAGTGATTTCGGCCCAGTTGTGATTTCGGCCAGGTCTTCAGGGAGTTCGGCCCAGGTGGGAGTTCGGCCCAGAACTGATTTCGGCTGAAGAATGATGAAGAAGTGTTTTCGGCTGATAAGGGTTTTCGGCAAGGACCTGATTTCGGCCAAAACAAGATGTGATTTCGCTGTATGATATTGTTGACCGGGGTGTTTTCGTTGACTGATGAATTGTATTAGTCTGAAGGAGATTTCGCCCAGATCATCAGATCATGTATACAAGTTGATTTCGTTGAAAATTGCAACCAGACAAGAAGATATTTTCTCAAAAACTTATCCTGACACAAGGACCTCTTTTGTCAAAGCCACCTTACCCTTACACACTGTCTTGCTTTCGGCTCACATTTTTCAAGTTAAACATCATCATGTTAAAGTATACAATAGTCAAACAATAATATTATAAGTTTCAATAATTTAAATCACTTCAAACTAAATCCCAGAAATGATGAACAAACTCATGAACACTATGAAAATACACAAGAACTCCGGTGAAATATGAGTTTTCCGGCCACCTGAAAATATTCCGATCACAAATTTTTGCACTAAAGTTCAATAAAAACCCAATCTTAAATGTATGCAAGAGTTTGAACAAGGTTTTATATGAACTGGAAGCAAAACAACATGAAATTCATAGATTTTAAAAATGTTTTTCCAGAAAGATATGAACTTTAAAAACTCAAAAACCAAGAAAAACAACTAAAAACCTTTTAAATCTCAATAAAAACACTTGGTTTTAACAAGGAATCGAGCCAATGCTCTGATACCAATTGTAGGTCCACCCGGAGGTTCGAGTAACCTCTATTCCCTGTTTTCCGACAAACCCGAGAGTGCGGAATCAAAACGGGTAAGTTAAACCAAGTAACGAACACGTAAAACACAAGATTCACGATTAACACTCCATTGTATTAATCTAGAAAACGGTTACAATACAATGTTTACAAGATGCTCTCATAAACTCTCAGTGTGTGTGTGTTTACAGTGTGTTCGCTCCGAGAAATCTATTCAGACTTCGTTAGTGTTTCTGTTCTGTGTCTGTGTATTTATACCAACAAGTTGACGAAAACAAGAACTGCTTGGATTTCGTCCAACATGTTGTGATTTCGTCTTATTTGGATTTCATCCAAAGGGATTTCGTCCAATATGAAATCCCCTGATTTCGTCCAACATGTTGGGCTTGGGCTCAGACTTCTTCACATGGACTTTGACTTGGGCTTTGTCAACTGGGCCAATACAACAAACAAACAAACAAACATAAACATAACACATAAACTAAATGCAAACTGCACACTCGCAGTTGCATTTACGCACACGTTACAAAGTAAATCGCATACCGAGTCAAGACAGGAGGTTGTCTTGACTACGGCCTTCACTTCGTAGCTGAGTCGAACCGAGTCGAGCCGTATCCACACGATATGTATCAACACCTGGTAATGAACAAAGTATAGAATGTGAATTCTTAAGAGATAATAGAGGAAAATTTATTACAACTTCTTTTAGGTTGCAATGATGTTGGAGAAGCAAAAGCAAACTTAAAATGGTAACAAAATGTGGGCAAATGTTGAAATTTGAAACTGAGATCGACTACCCATGTACCCATGAAATCTGAATTTCAGAGGACTGTGAATCATATGTGATCTCAAATGTCTTGTTATCTTCATATTCTTCATCCCAACACTCTGAGTAATCGACTGGGTGTTCGTTTAAATCACCTATTTTACTTTTACTACGAGCAAGTTCTACATTAAGACCACCGTCATGTCATGAGTCTGAAATGAAATATTTTTAGTGTATGTAGGATTGAACCATGGGATGTGCCTCAATGAACTAAAGGGTACATAACCCACCCTTTCATAGACACATTCTCCCCAATCTTCACCAAACTCTTCAGAGTGATCCGTGGTCATCTCCGGCTTAATAACTATGCGATAAATCCCGTGATAGGAATCAGGAGCACATATTGATAATAAAAATCCACTAAAATCACTGTACCAGTTGTGTGGAAGTTGCAATGTGACAAGTTTGGTATGAATGCTTGATGGTTGAACATTTGTACTTAACACACTCATAAAGCGATCTTTAACTGCATTTTCCTGCCATGTTTTCATTCCAAGTATGATGAACACTATTATTATATTGTAAATTAAAAATGATTGAACTTCAAAAACAAGATAAAAGTTATACCTCGAGCATAGAAAGTAGTACCCTCTCACCACCAATCATCCTCCCAAGTGACACTTTCCATAAACATTTATAGTATGATAAATCTCTTACAATTTCAAGTGAGTCGCAACGATCTACATAGAGAATAGCCATGCTTGATGGGAGGTCTGGCAATTCTACAAGGTTTACGCAGTATGACAGATTGAGATACTCGAGGCACAGGATTTGAGAGAAGCCGGAAGGTAATCTTGAAAAGTTGTTATGACTTAAGTCTAGTATTTGTAGGTTTAATAACTCACAAATATCAGATGGGATGTCTCGATCTCCCAAATTGCAATCGCTAAGATCCAACTTCCTTAATGAACGTGGAAACAGGGGTAGGTTCAGGCTCACAGACCCTTCTTGATGAAAAGATTGTAACCCCATACAACCTAAGGAAACAAGGTTGGTACAAAATCGTGCAACTGAGGGTGGGATTATTTCTATACCAGTACAACTCAAATCAAGGGTTACCAAGCTATCCATGTTCGATTGGATATCTGGAAACTGTTGTAGTTGATTGCAAAAACAGAGATTAAGAGTCTCCAGTCTTTTCATCTGTATGATGGGTGGAAACCTTTTAAGTCCTCTACAAAAGGTTATGTCCACGAAAACAAGCCTTTTGTGATATCCAATTGATGGATGAATCTCTTTTAAACTCTCACAATATAATAAAATCAATCTTTCAAGACATGGAAGGCCTTCAAAATCCGGTGTCTTGATTAGGTTACGAGAGCTTTGAAGATCAAGAATTTTTAAATTTGGTAGACTCTGTTTCAAGAAAAGTAGCAAAAGTAAATTCCAATTGCTTAAAATATCATATCATTTTTACATCATATAGTCTAAAAAAGTCTCCTCGATCCTGGCC
The DNA here is from genome assembly GCA_030545235.1 of Helianthus tuberosus. Classification (NCBI taxonomy): domain Eukaryota; kingdom Viridiplantae; phylum Streptophyta; class Magnoliopsida; order Asterales; family Asteraceae; genus Helianthus; species Helianthus tuberosus. The sequence continues at coordinate 3,714,328 of JARYGA010046105.1, forward strand.
CAAAAAACTACGGTCAGAAAGTTATGTTACATTATAGACAGCTTGTTATATTAGGTTTAATAATTACTTCTCCCAATATCATCAAAAGTTTCCTTAAAGCATTTGGCATGCGTATATTGTTGACTATTCAGGAAATCGACTCCTAATTTCGTAGAGAAAGCATGACATGTATATTTGTTAATGTAAGATGTTATTTAAACCTCTATTTATAAAGATGTCTAAGACTCAATAACCACCATCTAACAAACTGCTAACTAAATGCAATTAACTCATTAGTCACTCTAATAACTAATTATGTTCATTTTATGATTCATTTCACAGTTGCATTGCAATGGTTTCTGAAACTACAATATTTACCTACCTTACACCCTTTCCAGAGTTTTATTTGCTGGCTACATCTCAACAATAGACAACGAAGCTTTGTTGGCTGAAAATTTGATGGGAATGAAGATCCCGGATGGTGATTCCAATTAATCCATCGAAGGTTCTTCATGTTTGCAACAACATCAAATATACCTGGATGGCTAATATACCTTGGCAAATTAGCTAATACTTCATTTTCCTGTGTTAATTAATCAAAGGAACCAAACTGTGTTAGTAACGCTACAGACAAACGTCGTTAGAAGCACATATACAAAATATATTTTTGCAAAGCTAATTTAACCATTGAGGGTGCAGCTGCCCCCATATCACAGAGGTATTCAAGATCTTCCTCCTTCCAAATCCTGCTATGTTTCTCGAGATTATTAGGGTGTTCCCCTCTAACAATGTAGTGTGCCATTTCTTCTATCAAGTCATGCATCTCGAATTCTCCTTCTTCTGTAACTTTTATGAGGGATTTTTGTTCTAACACCTTTATCCCTATAACAGGGTGAAAATTACAAGCATCAAGCACCATTATTGCATCGTCCATCTTCCATGAGTACATCCATCTCCTCCTCATGAAACATGCAATATCTAAGAATAACTCTTTCTGGTAGGGTTCAAGTCCGTCATAACTTATTTTGAGTCTCTCCATGACCTTATTTTCTGGGATGCATTTTAACTTGGCCAAGGTACTCTTCCACTCATCCTTGTCTTTGTCATATAGAAAAGAACCTAGAACTTTGAGCGCTAACGGAAGCCCACCAGCATAAGAAACTACACGCAATGAAAGCTTCTCATAATCTTCAATAGGTTTATCTTTGTGATATGCATGTCTATTGAAGAGCTTGATTGCTTCGTAATGTGATAACAAACTCACTTCATAAATATTTGTGTGAGCCCTGGAGGATAGCAAATGCTTATCTCTGGTAGTAATTATTATCCGGCTTCCCTCACCAAACCAATCATGGGATCCCGCTAACGCCTCAAGTTGCTCAAGATCATCAACATCATCGAGAACAACTAAAACCCTTTTGTGACATAGATTTCTTTTTATCATGCTTCTTCCTTCTATCTCACTCCCTAGCTTCACTTTTCTTTTTAAAACAAGTGATAGAAATGTTTTTTGCAACTTTTTCAAACCCTTGCTTGATTCCTCGCGAATATTTTGAAAAAGACAAGAAGCTTCAAATTGGTGAGAAATTTCCATATAGGCAGCAGATGCGAGAGTAGTCTTACCACCACCCCCAACTCCCCATATTCCAACCATGCGCACACCACCCAACCCAATTTCCAACTTTGATTTCAGATCTCGTAAGCGGGTCACCATTCCAATCAGGTCTTTATAGTCGTTTGTAACTAGTAGAGAAAGCCTCGAAGAAACTGTACCAACAATGTCACTGATGCATTTTGCTTCATGGCTGCACAAAGGGTACATAAGGATATTTAGAAGTAGTTCCCACTCACTTATTCTTCTTTTAAAATTACCAATTGTACAACTGAAATTGGATTTAAATTGCTAAATGTCAAGTATGAGATTTATTTAATTTCAAGTTAAAAAAGACGCAAAAACAATGCATGTGAAATTAAAATAGGGAGTAACACAAAACAAAACAAAATATTATAATACCTACATTTTGACTATATGTTTTGTAAAAGATTGATTGTATATGACTAGCATTTTTGTATAAAGAACGTCTTTTTATATCTTGGCGTCAGGGAATTTTTGTAACGGTTTGGTTTGGTTTGGGTGGCACTTGGCACCATGAATTAAACATCATTTTAACACTTTCTTTTGAATTCTATAAATTATTGATATTAATGAATTAGGTTTCATTTTTTTAAGTCAAACTCAGACTGAGTTGACCAACTAGATCCAATTTCGCCAGAGTCGACCGCTTGATTGATTCCGAGTAATTAGGGGGAGTTAAAGAAAATCGTCTGAGCAACCTACGCGATTACGACCTTGTTTTACAACATTGGTTAGATCTATTTAAATATGTTAAAAAGTAAATAATTACGATTGTAACTATGTTTTCAGTAAACCTGACTACTTTCAACTTATGTGACCCACTGTCAAGTGTCAACAATAAAAACAAAACTTAAATCTACTCGTTATAGAATGCAAATATCTTAAGCATAAAAATGTTTTAAATTAAAAAAAAAAGAGAGAATTACCTGTTTTCATCGATGACCCATCCAGAAAGATTGCCTGCCTTTTCCAGAGCTTTTCTCCATGATTCAACTTTGTGCTTATTTTCCCTTTCATGTTTTGTAAATGCTTCTTCATATTTCCCCTTTTGTTTTCTAATATCCGATGGATCAACAAAATAAAATATGGGCTCAACGATTTGCCCTCCCGTGTCCATGCACTCTATAATATGTTGAAGCTCGTCCAAGCACCAAGATGAGTCCGCATAGTTTTCCGAGAACACAATAACGGCTATCCTTGATTCCTGGATCGCCTTCAAGAGGGCAGGACGGATTGACTCACCCCGAGCAAGTGTTTCGTCATCCTTGTATGTCTGGATTCCTCGTTGTTCAAGAGCCGTGTAGAGATGATCCACAAAGCCCTTACGTGTGTCTTCTCCTCTAAAACTCAGAAATACATCATATTTCCATGATTGAGAAATAGAGGCAGGATTTGAGTGAGAAGAGGACGGTGAGGATGTCGTTGATCTGTAAAATCGAATTTGGTTGGTATAACACTAAATTTAACAATTTCCCCAAAATTGAAGCATGAATGCTATATTAATTTTTCAAAAAGGAATAGATTAGCAATACTAGATCAAACAGTACTAAAAGATCGAGGATAGAAACACCTGTCTTGTTCGGAAGACATTGGGCTGTGTTGTTGACGGTGATCGGAGGAGCCTCTCATGAAGAAAACGGAAACTATGTAGTAGACGGCGATACCGGCGGCGAGAACAGTGAAGAAAGTAGTGGGAGAGAGTCCGGTGTAGGCGGTTATAGCTTCTTTCAGAGTCTCCATGAGTTCAGCAGCCATTGTTGATGATGAGTGTTTTGAGATGGTCTTGTTTCTCTGGTGGTTCAGACTTCAGAGTCTCCCAGTGTGTGTGTATGTGAGTATAAATACATATATTTTCAAGAAGTGAATAAGTTAATAAGTTGGTAAAATAAGGAATCCCAAACACCCACTAAATACATATATAAAGACATTATTATTGGTTAGGGGACTGGGGGTGGGGAAGTTTTGTCCGTGATGGAGTGACTTCCACGAGTGATGGGATCCAACATACCACCGACACCTTAAGTTTTTCACGCGTGAATTCATTAACGCGTGATTTCTTCAACGCGTGATGGTTTGTGTGTTGTGAGGGTAATTGTTGGTTGAGAGAAATTGTTGGGTGTGGTGGTGAGTGATGACCATTGCCACTAAGACCACCCGTAGTGGGGCAGTATTTAAAAAAAAATAAAAAATAACGCCGCAAAACGCCCCCTCCCCCCATTACAGTAGGCGTTATTAGGCGTTTTTTTGAAAAAAAATTAACTTGGCGTTTTAAATAAAACGCTCAAAATTGCATAATGCCAAGAGATGACCGTTGCCAACGGTCAATTGTTTAACATTTTTTTTTAATTTCAAAATTTACCCACTATATAAATAATACCCACTTCTTCCTATTTTTTATAAAAAAAAAAATCACACTTTCTCTCCTACTTCTTCTATATTTTATACAAATATGCATCTATTCCGACCCCCCTTTGGTGTCCCCGCAAGACCCATGAACCCGAACACAACCCAACCGCAACACCCGTATAACCTTCAAGACTTGGACCCGAGCGTTTTAACGTACGCGGCTTACTTGAGTGGCAGAGAAATCGAAACGCGGCAGAAGGTCGCATAAGAAGAAGGAAAAGGACGAACCTCGACGTACAAAAAGTCACATTAAATGGACGAAGGAGGAGGAATTCACGTTGACTCGGGTGTGGCTCAACGTTTCGGAGGACCACGAAACTGGTAACTTTTATATTTTATTTTTTACTTATATTTTTACTTTTATTTTTAACATACAACTTATATTTTTACTTTTATTTTTTGTATTTGTAGCAAACTTTCAAAAGGGCCCCGTTTTTTGGGATAGAGTTCGTGCACTCTTTTATAGCACGTGGGGTCAAGGCGAACATCGGGACAAAGATTCCATTTCTAGCAAATGGACCGACATCAACAACAAGTGTCATGCCTTCCAAGAAGTGTACCAACGTAACTTCGATAATCGCCCGAGCGGTGAAGCTGACGTCGGGGTTTTAACGAGGACTTTGGACGAGTTCGAGAAAACGAAATGCCCTTTCCCGTACTATAAGTGTTGGGATCTACTACGAAAAAGTCCAAAGTGGGCGCTAGTAGGTACCATGACGTCTAGTAGTAGACGTCGAGCTAAACGGTCAAAAACATCATCCTCCGTTGACCCTAAAACACCGACACCGGATGCCCGCAATGTCGATCTAAATGAGGTGGTGGACGTTGACGAGGAAGTTGAAGAAGAGTTGACCCGACCGCTCGGTAGAAGAAAGGATAAGCGAACCCGGAAAAAAAAACGGTGGAGTCGTCTTCCGATCTCGAGTTGAAGGAAGATTTCGAGGAGATGAACCGTCGTCTCCAAGACATTCGCGACCTCGGCCACCAACGTTATGAGATTATAAAAGAACGAGTGGCCGAAACCAAAAAGTTTAACGAGATGCAAGAGGCGAGGCAAATGGAAAAGGACATTGAGTTTCTGTCCAAACCGATCGACCACCTCCAAGGCGACGCGTTGATCCTTGCGCAAATGCATCGCCAAAAAATTCGAGAAAAATATGGACACTAGATCATCTTTTTTTTCTGCTTTTTTATTTTCTGTTTTTTTTCGTTTTTTTTATTTTCTGTTTTTTTTCGGTTTTTTTTATTTCAAGTAGTGTAATTTTTATTTTAAATTAATGAAGATTTTATGTTTTAAATTAAAAAAAATAATAATTGTGAAATGATTGCATGGGCGTTATTGGGCATTATTCCCACTACGCCACTTTTGCAATAATGCCCCATGCTGATTGGACTGCCACGTGTCGCAAAACGCCCCATGGTGGGGGCATTATTTGGCTTAACCACTACACATGGTCTAACAAAGGTTGTGAGTGATGGAAAAATGGTTGATGACATGGCGTAACTTGATTGGGTGTTTGTGAGTAATGAGTGATAACCACCTCACCCCTTTAGTAGGTACGAAAGTTGTCCCAACCAATTACTTTGTTTCTTTTAGACATCATGCAGATGAAATTATTCGGAAGGTCCTTGGATCCCTATATTTTTCTTTCAACTTTGTTGACCAACTTTAACTCAAAAAGCTTATTATTATTATTTTTATATTATATTATATTATACATAATAACAATTCACGTCGATTGTTAGGAACAGTGATAAGCAGGTAGCTGCTGGCAGTAAATGATTGGGCCACCGAGTGTAAAAGGTTTTGGTTGCTCACGTGACTTTGTGTAGAGGTCAACAGCCGCACCCACAGGCCACAGCGGCGGTGACTTGGCTTTTCGAGCACCGGTACATGTTTTAAGGTGATTTTGGTGGCGAAAGACCACCATTCATGGCGTCCGCTGCTGACGATGGGCGACGATCGGCAGAAAAGATGATTCGTGGTAGTGGTTGTACGACCTGGTGGGTTGAAGTCCTTCGATTTGTGATGTTATTTAAGCAGTTGGCTTGATTTTTAGATGTGGGTTTAGGAGATGGGTTGATGGTGGATCTAGATGACCCGAGAGGGTAAGAAATTATACTAAAGATTGAGATAAAAAAGAGTTTGATTACTGGCTTTTTTTTCTTTTTGACGGTTCTGATGCGCCGGAGATGGCTGAGATGGGACTATTTAGCCATTTTAGTGTGTGAAGGGAAGATGATGGTGTAGTGGTGTGTGTGATATGATTTTCAGATCTTAAAATTAGTGTACTCTAAATAATGTGTGACTGGTTTAGCTTATCTGTATGGTTAAAGTTAACTCAGGTTGGTATTGCATTGGGTTTTAAAAGTACAACACGTAGCATGGGTTGACACGTGGACTTCGAGGGATACCGCTGGTCAGTTGCATGTTGGGTCGGTATGGCGGGGCGGGGCGTGGCTAGCCCGCATGGGTTGGCCACGTGTTATAATTTTTTTTTGGGTAAATTACTTTTTGAGTCCCTGTGTTTTATGCGTTTTAACTAGTTGAGTCCAAAAGCAAAAAGTTTAACGACCTGAGTCCCTATAAGCAATTTCCTTAACCATTTGAGTCCAATTTTCTAACTCCATCCATCAAGTTTGTTAACTGCAAGGGTAATTTGGTCATTTACACACAAAGTACAAGTTTTATATGCACAAGATTATAAAAAACAAGTCTTTAATGCATAAATATTTAAATGACCAAAATACCCTAATAATTAAAAAAAAAATCTATGTCTCTATGATTTCTCTGTCTCTGTAAATTATCACATTCATCTCTCCCTCTCATCTCATCTCTTATCTTTCTTTCTCTCTCTAGACCACCATCAACACCATCACCGTCACCACCACAACCACCTCCGTCTCCAACCACCACCTCAACCACAAATCTCCAGCACACTCTCTGTCTCTCTCTCTCTCTCTCTCTAAATTCTAAAACTGTAACCTCTCTCTCTCTTATATCTACCTTAGGTTTCAGATCGGATGTGTAAGTGAACTTCCAATCCCTAAAAGACGAAACGAAACAGAGCCACTTTGCCCTAATATCTCAACACTCTGTCATCCACAAAAACACATATAACAGAGCATCACTCACTTTCACATATCTAATCACACATTAACAGCATCTGAATCACTAGACATTTTGAGAATATTTAAAGAATCATCAAAAACAGTAATCCTACTATGAGAATTTCAAATCGAAATCTAACAAACTACAGCCCTAAACGTCTCCAGTTCCTTAAAATTCTAACAAATCACAGACAAAACTAAGCCCTGATTTATCCTGACAAGCAACTCAATCTCCACAAATTGAAAACTACACATACAGATTCCAAAGGACACAAACATGATATAACAGAGCATCACTTACAGGCCACACGTCATCCAAAATTGTTCTCCTTAGCACACACCATCCAAAATTATAACAGAGCATCACTTACAGGCCCTAATCGTATCCGTCTTGTATGAACAAGATGAAGAAATTGAAGAATATGATGATGAAATTGAGCGAAATGGGGATCGGATTTGTGTGACTTATTACCAACGGTGGTGGGTGTAGTGGTGGTGGTGACGGTGGAGGTGCAACGGTGGTGGGTGTTGTGGAGGTGCAGCGGTGGTGGTGACGGTGTAGTGGTGGTGGTGACGGTGGAGGTGCAGTGGCGACGGTGGTGTTGATGGTGTGGCGACGGTGGTGTTGATGGTGGAGGTGTGGTGGTGGGTTGGAGATGGTTTAGATAAAGAGAGAGAGTTCTGGAGATGTGGTGGTGTTTATGATCTGAAATATGATTTAGAGAACATATATATATAATAATAAAATGGTTTTTTTAATTAAAAGGGCAATTTGGTCATTTAACAAAAGTTAACAGAATAATTTTAACAGTGTTAGAAAATTGGACTCAAATGGTTAAGGAAATTGCTTATAGGGACTCAGGTCGTTAAACTTTTTGCTTTTGGACTCAACTAGTTAAAACGCATAAAACATAGGGACTCAAAAAGTAATTTACCCTTTTTTTTCAATTATTATAAAAATACACACAAATTTAAATAAAAAAGCCTAAAATTATTATTTAAATCCTAGCCACCTATAGCCTAGCCAACCCAGCCAATGAGAGCCGGCCACGGAAGACCGCTAGGGCCGCCCAACGCCCGGGCTGAAACCCCGGCCCAAGGGGCCACGCCGAAACTCAAGCCCACCCAGGGTGGTGACTTGGGCGTTTGTACCCAACCCCCGCCCCATACCCCATATTCTAAGCTGCATCTTTATGTGAAGTATCAACAAGACACATAATGATGGTACAAAACTACAAACTTCATATACTAAAATAATTCTAAACAAGAGCAATCTTTATTGTCTATATGATTGCAATTTAAACCCAAGATGCAACTGTATAAAAGTAAAATATTTTTCAGTTTTTTCTTTTACTTGCTATACCCATTGTCAAAAAAATTTATCAAGTGAAATGCAGTTTGAGCCGCTGCAACGCAGCGGATGACCAACTAGTTATACATATTAAAAGAAAGTTTCTATGAACAGTAATCAATTATTTTTATAATATTGTTTTCTTTTAATATAATCAATTATTTTATAATATTGTTTTCTTTTAATATGTATAATTGTTTTATTAGTTAAGTGATTCTTATTGGATAGATATCGATTCGGTTTATTACGGTATCAGTACGACATACGCACTCGGTATAGAAATTAGCAAATGTTTTACATCAATCAAAAATGATAAAAACGAACACCGGTACCAGCACCGATGTTCAAACGCTATCAATCGGTTGAGAGTCACGGTAGTTGAACCGATATTCATTTATCGTCACAGATAGAGTGGATAAAATGAATAAAATGAAACCGGAAAGCATAAAAATATTGTTTTATTAGTTAAGTGATTCTTATTGGATAGATATCGATTCGGTTTATTACGGTATCAGTACGACATACGCACTCGGTATAGAAATTAACAAATGTTTTACATCGATCAAAAATGATAAAAACGAACACTGGTCAGCATCGATGTTCAAACGCTATCAATCGGTTGAGAGTCACGGTAGTTGTACCGATATTCATTTATCGTCGCAGACAGAGTGGATAAAATGAATAAAATGAATCCAGAAAGCATAAAAATGAATACAGATACCGTGATAGAGTGATATAGTGTCAGTTTATTGCAAGAGAACACAATAAAATAAATATGGGTATCGAAAGCGTTAGGTGTCAATTTATAGAACGTAAACGAAACGAAACGAAACGAATCAAATCGTACTGATGTCAACTGAACATCAGTATCTGTATCGATATTCGTTTTTAATTGTTTCTGATCGATGTAAAGTTTTCTATTTCAATTACAATAGCGAGTATCGGTATCGTAATGAGCCAAACGGATACCAACCAAATTCCCACCGCAAAGCGCGGAGAAATATCACTTAGTTATTATTATTCACACATCAAAACTCCATTATTATTATTTTACATATTGTTTTGGTCAAAAATTACCGAAGCAATTAAGTGATCAAATTAGTTAAGTGAGGTAGTGTGCTAGAAACGTGTGTTGAAAATATTCTAGTCAAGTTATTTGCAAAAACAGTTTCAGGATACGGCTCAGGATATAAAGCTGTATCTATGATCAAACAATGAGCAAAAAAGTAAAGGGTGACACGAGATGTACGAGGAAAGCCCTTGATCAATCTAGATCGCCGGCACAAAACCTCGGGAGCTGACAATCGCAACTGCCTTGTTCTTCTATTACTTCAAATATCAGGATACAGTGCAGGATGTGATGCGGATCAACTAGGTGTTACAAAGTAATTCGAGTACAAGTGTTTGTGTGTAGTGATTGCTTGTAGCTAGAGAGAAAAGTGTGCGAAAGAGAGTGCGTGCCTTAATCTGATCCGATCAATCTATTTATAGTAACAAAATCTAACTAAATATCCTATTATTCCGAGATCCAGCGGATATTCCCCATATGAACGTTGCAGTCCTGGTCTTACGACTTCAACGTCTTCAAACTAACTGATTTGCCCGAGTCTCGAGGAGAAGAAGTCCATCTGACCGTTAGAGACTTGTTACAATAATCTGCACGTGGTTTTATTAGTCACCACCAGGATATCGTATCAGGATGTTACCAATATCCTGATTCGGTATCCTGATCACAAATAAACAATCAAAGCCAGAATATTAGTCAGGATATATGTTCAGAAAATGACCCATAACAATTGTCCCCAAAATATATCTGTTGGTATACCAATCCAACGGATATATTTTAAAACTTTATCTCGTAAACCGAGGCAATTAAAACGAAATGACGATTGAGATGACATTGTGCAACTTCCAATGCGACATTTACTCTTCACCCCTATACTCAGCCTATATTAGCCAACGGATTTTTCATTATGATCATTTCTATCTCCAAGCAAACTTCAGGTATTTTCTCTATCTCCCTTCTCTGTCTTCCTTGTTTAAATCTCTTATTCTTTGGCCGAGATTCTCCATGGCTACCCGCACTAGATCCCAGATGGCGGATTCCGTTTCCCCCTTTCACAAACAAAACCTGCTCAAAGAACCCTCAAAATAGGTGTATTCATTCGATAATGCCGATATCGCGGCTTTACGAGCTTCCGGTGCCTTTCCCGCCGGGACAATCTTCCGTCCATTTGACCGAGAGGTCCGATCGGATTTTTGTTCCGACGAGTGGGTATGCTTTTTTGCTTATCCTTTCTCCATAGGGCTTCATTATCCATTTTCACCCTTCATTTCCTGTTTCTTCGAGCTTACGGGCCTTAGCTTCGCCCAAACCATGCCCATGGTTTGGCGTGTATTAGGTACCTTGGAGCGGATTAAGGCTCATCACATGCCTAACTTGTGCATTGAAGATCTTCCGATGGCCTATCATTTAAGATCCCATGGTTCCAGCCGGTTCCTTCTATTTTCTATCTCCAAAGATCCTCTCATTCTTAAGGCTACCAAGAACGAGGATAAATAGAGAAGAAATTTCTTTTTTGTAAAAAGGGATTCCATCGACAGGGGTTTTGACCTTCCTAAGAGATGGTTGACTTCTGGTAGGATTTAGGGTTTTAGGAATATCCTCAGTTATATCCCGGGACTACATCTTGAACTGATATCCCGATATGTTTATTCTCTGCAGCAAACTTCAAGGAATTAGCTCCCCCAAGTGCCGAATCGGAAGGAAGAATAAAAGAAATCTACAAGCTTCCGGAAAGTGAGAGGACTTTTACCCTGCTATTTACAAGTTCAAGTCAAAGATCAAGTTCCAACATGTCTGGTAAGTATATTTTCAGAAATTATTTTTATTTATCAAACCGATTATATTTTAAAGGTATAACAAGACTGATCGTATCTTCCCTTATGCAGTGCCAGTTATCAATCTTGAAGGCTTCCAACTCGACGAGTTAGATAGTTACTCCAGCCTCGCACCCGTCAAGCAAGAATCCAATCCAAAGTCAGCTGCCACACCAAAGCCTACCGGTTCGAAGACCGCTACTACTCCCAAAGCTCCCCCAGCATCTAGGACCCGGGCCTCCATGTGTTTCCATTTGAGAATTATGGGTTCATAGAATCCAGCAAATTCATGACCGGCTTCCTCAACCAGGTCAGTATCCTTGACCTATATCCTGCACCATATGCTGGTTATAAATGTTTATTAAGGTTAATACATGTTCTCTTATTTTGTACAAACGTCATGCTAGAGAGTAGGCTGAAAAAGGCCGAAGCCACCATTGCAGACCAAGCAGCGGTCGCCACCGCTAAATCGGAGCATTACGAGGCTAAATACAAGGCAATGGTCCAAGAGCACCAGTCTGCCATCCAGAAGGTCACTCACGAGGCTCAAGCCAAGTCCGATGGTGCCCAAGTTCAACATGAGCATGACATGGCTTCATATCGGGAAAGCCTCAAGAACTCTGTTATTGTATCCCTCTTCCAGGCCAGACTGAAATGGCTTATGAAGCTATGGCTATGGGGTTTGAATGTCCTTCATGGAATATTAAGGCTTGGGAGATGAAACTGAAGGATCTTGGTGGTAACCCTGTAGAGCCCCCTTCAAAGCCTGCTGCAGAGGAACCTGCTAAGGTGACCGAGAAGGTAGATGATGCTGATGCTTCAAAGGATGCTGGCGGCGATGCTGGGACGAATGCTGGAGAGGATGCTGGAAAGGATGCCGGAGAAGACTTTGCTGATGAAGTCATGATGGAAGAGGGTGCTGCCCCTTAAAAGCAGTCAAGTGGGCGATGATGGATGTATGTGCCTAGGCCGGAGCCCACTTTTTAGGTCTGATGGTCGTGGTTTGTTTGAACAATTTACCTTTCATGTCTTTGAACAATTTACATTTCCTGCATTCAGACAATATGATGACCAAAGGTGGATGGGTCCTGGGTTTCAGGATGAAGCCCTTGGTCATCAATTAGTATAACCTGTTTTGAACAACTCAACGGTTGGAGGCAGATGGGTCTCGGTTTGAGATGAAACCTTTAACCGTTGCGTAAATATGGTTAGAAACTAATAGTGCTTTTGGTGGATGGGCCTCGGTTTGAGGTTAAACCAAAAGCACAACTTTTGACATGTTAATAATATAACCACCTTTTGACTTACTTGCTGTTATTTCTCAATCTTTTGTTACACATCGCTTAGTTTAGATTTCAATTTTGCAAAATTAGTGCAATTATTTTTTGAAAATATCCTGATCAACATTTTCAGCGATATCCTGCAAAGACTTTCGTCTAACAGAGTTTTCAAACTTCAAACAATTCAGATAAAGCCTTTAAAGAAAAAAGATAGTTTATTTTTCAAAATTCTCTTTGATAATACTTGTTTGACCGGAGTATTAGTTTTTATCCCAAGTATTATATCTTAAATATTCCAACCAAATATCCTGAAACATATTCCAAAAATACATTTCGAGAATATATCCTTAACCAGAATATTTAAACCTTTTCCAAACATAGTTTCAAAAGTTCAAATGACTTAAGTAAAGTTCACAAAGGAAAGATCATACCGGGAATTGAGTATACCCCTAGCATCGAACTTCAATCCTTTTGCAACTTCTTCCACTAAGATGTCGATCCCCAGTCCGAGATACTTGGTACACTAGGTCCAAATTTGATCTTTTGAGCTCTACACAATCGCCTCAGAAGGAATGTCCCCTGTGTACGAAGTCTTTGAACACTTAGAAAATTTTTGAATATTAATTCCAACTGTTCGAACAGTTTTTGTGTCACAGGTATGGTTGCAGAAATCGGCCTAGGCGGCCGATTAATCGGCGCCTAGGCTCTAGGCGGTCATCTACTGCCTAATTTTGAGCTAGGCGGTCAATTAATCGGTCACGGTCAAAAATCGGTCAAAATCTGTCCTAGGCGATCAAAAATCAGATTAATCGGACAATATTAGTCGGTCAAAATCGATCAAAATCGGTCCTAGGCGGTCAAAATTGGTCAAAATCGGTCAAAATCGAACCATACTATCTGAAACTTGAAGTATTTATGTGAATTTTGAAGTATTATTTTTATATTATTGGGTATATATATATAATTTTGAAAAAATACATATAAAAATCCCATTCCGATTAATCCCGATTAATCCCTAGGCTGTACCTCACCGCCCGACTAGCGCCTAGCGCCTTCTACAACATTGGGGTAAAACCCAAAAAATATACTGGAGATAAATCCTTAGTGTTCTGGGGAAAATCCCACAAGTATCCTGGGGAAATTCCCATATTTTCATGCGCTATAGGCGGGAGTGTATAAACTCCAAGACTTAGAAAGGTGAAAACCTTTAAACCTTAGAGAGTATGAAAATACCCTTTCGCGAGAGAGGGTGATCAATCCTCATATACCTTTAGGATCCAGGATATAGCCAACAATAACGAAATTGTCAGCCACTTTTACATGGACTGGTCCCGCTATCTTGAACTATCCCTAAATAACTTGCGCTCCAGGCTGGGTGTTTAAACCCAATTCGAGAGAAAGGTGAATACCTTTAAACCTGTGAAGGGATCGGGATCCCTTAATCGTGAGAGAGGGGGCCAATCCTCTAATCTTTCGAAGTATCCCGAATGTGTATCCTGGAGCTATATCCCGAAGCGTATACTGCAAAACAATTGTAAGCTAAGGTGGGCTAACACCCCTCTGATGCTTAAGTCAGTAATGGGTTCAAAAGAATTAATAATATTAAACATATTAAAAGAGATAGAATTCATACCATCCTGAGTTAGAAATTAAATTCCAAAGTCACTTGAAATAGATCTTTAGATGTATAGCATTCCAGGATCTTGGTAGCATATCCCCCTCCATATTCTTGAGTCGGTATGCTTCTTTCCCTGATTCTGATTCAATCTCATAGGGTCCTTCCCACTTAGGAGCCAATTTTCCATCAGCAGGATTCGTAGTATTCTGAAAAGCCTTTCTCAATACCCAATCTCCAACCTGGAACCTTCTAGTCCTTATATTCTTGTTATATGCTTTAGATATCCTCTGTTGATATGCTGCCATCCTTAGCCTTGCTGCGTCTCTTGTCTCATCAATAGTATCCAATTCCTGGCATAGGACTTCATGATGCTGCTCAGGATCCCGGAGGTTGGATCTTGCTGTAGGTATTACCATTTCTGTCGGGATCACCGCTTTTGCTCCAAATACCAAGGAAAACGGGGTTCGGCCAGTTGCACTTTTCACCATTGTTCTATCAGCCCATAAAACAAATGGTAGTTCTTCTGCCCATCTTCCTTTTTTGGCTCCTAGTCTCTTTTTCAGGTTGTTGACAATTATCTTGTTTGAGTATTCCGCTTGTCCATTTGCTTGAGGATGTACCGGTGTGGATGTGATCATCTTAATTCCCCAACTTTTGCAAAAATAAGTAGTCCTCTTGCTTATAAACTGAGAACCATTGTCGCAGATTATCTCGGCTGGTATTCCAAACCTGGTCAGGATATTCCTTTTTATGAAGGACACTACTTCTTGGTCTCTAACTTGGACAAATGCTTCAGCTTCAACCCATTTAGAGAAATAATTGGTCATTGCCAGTGTTAGGGGAGGATTTATGATTGATCAGTGATCCTCATTTACTGTTGGGTTTAGTGATCCTCAATTCTGTCTGAACTAGTGATCCTCAGAAAGTATTGCAGGATCAGGATCATGGATCATCTTAAGGATCCTTATACTAACGATTGTCTACTTTGAATATGGTGTTGTTTTGCAGGAGTACCAGCTTGGACTTGGTCTTGGCGATATTCCTGGAGCATATTCCATGAATTATTCCGCACGTGCTTACCTGAAGTGGACGTTATGGAGTTCGTGGAGGACTTGCATGAATTGCGGAATGTTTGTTAGCATAGATATTTTCCATTTTTAAAAGGGGTAGCGAGCTAAATAGAAAACACTTAGCTATTTTTTGGCTACACACACTCTTTCAACTGCTCTCACCAGCTCTCGACAATTCACTTAGCAATTACACACCTTTTTACACATTACACTATAGTGATCCTTGTAATTAGCTCGCTATCATCCGAAGTTGTAACACATTTCTTGTTTAATTTGAGTTGGTGATCGGTAGTTTCCATCACCCGAGGTTTTTTATGCCGGAGATCATTCATTGATCAAGGGCTTTTTCCTCGTATAAATCTTTGTGTCACTTGTTCATTATATTTCAGAGTGATCCTTAGTGTTGTTCATTGATTCAAGCATCATACCTCACAACAGAAAGTTTGGTTGCATTGTCATTGCTTGATTTTTGACCAAAACAGTTTGGCGCCCACCGTGGGGCAATTGGTGCTTCATTCCTAAGAAGATTCGTATTTTTGTGGTCATTCTGGTTCATTACAACCAAGCAGATGGCTTCCTCAATGAAGAACACTTCAAGCTTAATGCCGTCATTCAGTTCTTCACAAGGCGTTCCTCATTTTCCTCCACCACCTTCTGGATCCCAGAAGAATGCTGAGAATGCTGCGAAGAAACAAACCCCCATTTTCCAAAAACCACCAACTTCTTCTGTTTCAACTAATCCTACTACTAATGATCTTTACGCTCTGATTTTACAAATGAGGAATCACGCACAAGAGCAGGACAAAACCAACGAAAGGATCCTCCGGGAGATCGCTGAGATCAAGAAACAGAAGAAATCGGTGGAGGATCATTCCCCATTGATGCCCAGGTCGCCGAACTTCGACACTCCAGTCATAACTTCCCAACACTCAGCAGCTCCGGACGTGCAATACTTGGGTGAATTACCAGGAAGGCGTTATGGAACAGCAACTATGAGTCAGGCATTTAGCTCTCACTTCCAGCCCCAAGGATCCTCCCAGGTCCAAGGATCCTCCCAGGTCCAAGGATCCTCCCAGGTCCAAGGATCCTCCCAGGTCCAAGGATCCTCCCAGGTCCAAGGATCCTACCAGATCCAAGGATTCTCCCAGGTCCAAGGATCCTTCCCGATCCAAGGATCCTCCCGTGTCCTAGGGTCCTCTCTGGTTCCAGGATCCTTTCAGGTCCAAGGATCATATCAACTTCAAGGATCCAACGTCTTTCAGGATCAAGGATTCTTGAGAAGTATGCAGCCTCAGAGCTCGGACGTTCATCAAGGAGACTTCATACCAATGCAGACTATTGCTTCCTCTGGTCCTTCAATCATGCCAGAGTCTCGTCAATATGGATTCACATCCACAATTCAAAACATGAATCCTCCGGGAGGTAACACTTTTAATAATTCATATAACACTAACCATGGCTCTATGCAGGATACAGGTATCAACAGGCTATGGCCAGGGAGCTACAGAAACTTAAGGATATGATATCCAGTGTACCAGGAGTGGTTAAACCTATTCCTGAAATTGCAGATGGTAGCCATAAGATATCTCATTTTGCACCACCCTTATGTGATGCTGAGATACCTAAAAGGTTCCAGATACCATCTATGAAGCTATATGATGGTTCAACGGATCCAGAGGAGCATGTAGCTCAATACAGGGAGAGGATGGAGATCAATCCAATTCCTGAAAGGTTAAAAGAAGCATGTCTATGCAAGGGATTTGGATCCACACTTACAGGATCTGCTCTTAAATGGCTGCTAAGTCTTCCCCCTTACTCTATTACTTCATTTGCTAATCTAGTTAATTTGTTTAATAGTCAATTCTCTTGTAGTAGAAAGTTTGAATGATTAACTAGTGATCTATATAGGGTAACATAAGGTCAAAATGAATCACTTAGAGACTATATCACTAAGTTTAGTAAAGAATCCTTAGATATTCCTAACTTGGATATTGCTACGGCTGTAGAAGCCTTTAAAATGGGATTGCTTAGGGATTCATTATTCTATGATGATCTTGTTATGACACCTTGCAGGAATCTTGATGAAGTAAGAACCAGGGCCCTTAGGTTCATCCGCCTAGAGGATGACAAAAGGATCCAGGATAGATTGACAGGATCCTCAAAACAGGAGAAGCAAGGATCCAACTTCAGGAACAACAAATCAAAGTCTTATAACATATCTGATAACCAGAACGTGCATGCAGTGGAACAAGAAGAGGATGATGAGGACTATCCTCCTATTTCTGAATACTGTTTTTCTGTTGATAACAATGAACTAATCCTTGCAATGCAGAATCTAGGTGAGAAAGCTAGGTGGCCGAGAAAAAGTGATAAACCGACTGCTACAAAGGATAAGTCCAAGTGGTGTGCATATCATGAGGATTTCGGGCATCTCACTGAAGAATGTATTGCATTGAGAAAGGAAATTGGTTACTTTTTGAGCAAGGGGCATTTGAAGGAACTTTTGGGACGAAAGAAGTCAAGGATCCAGGATCCTGAAAGGATCCCGGAAAGAGCTCCTGCCCCTCCAGCAGATGCACAAGTTATAAACTTCATATCCGGTGGATCAGACATTTGTGGTACTTCCTTTTCAGCAGCAAAAAGACATGCTAAGGAAACCAAGATGGATAATGGAGACAGACCCGTCCGGACCTCCGTTGTCACCCAGGATAAAGTCATTACCTTTGATGAGGATGATCGTGTTGATGTCCAGGATCCTCATCATGATGGTCTTGTAATTACATTGTTTATTTCTAACCACTTTGTTCACAGGATCCTTATAGATGGAGGAAGCTCTGTGAACATCATCCAGCTTGATGTCCTCAAGAAGATGAATATCCCGGAGTCTGATATTGTCCCAAGATCCTCAGTACTTGTGGGATTCAGTGGGGAAACCAAGAACACATTGGGGGACATCAAACTCCCAATCTATATTGAAGGATTGCATTCTTATCAAAAGTTTTGTGTTATAGATTGCTTATCATGTTGTAACGTTATCCTTGGCAGGCCATGGATACATGATATGAAGGCAGTTCCATCCACCTATCATCAATGTGTAAAGCTTCCAAGTCCTTGGGGAGTGGTGAAAATTGAGAGTGATCAACAAGAAGCTAAGAATTGCTATACCTCATCAATGAAGCCAGCCTCAAGACCAAGGGAGCAATAGCAATTAAAGTATCCTTCAAGAGATGTCTTGGAGGCAAGAGAGCAGGATGTAAAAGAAATCCTCATGGATCCTGATGATCCTGAATCCATAGTCTTCATAGGATCAGGGATCCTTAGCGAAATCGAGCAGAATCTAGTATCCTTCCTTAAGAGGAGGAAATCCACCTTTGCTTGGAAACATGAAGATTTGACAGGTATATCTAAGGATATAATTACTCACAAACTTGGCATTGACAGGTCATTCAAGCCAATTCATCAAAAGAGGAGGAAGTTTGCACCTGAAAGGAATGCTATTATCCAGGAAGAGGTAGACAAACTACTTCGGGCAGGTATGATTAGAGAGGTTAAGTATCCAAGATGGTTAGCCAATGTGGTTGTTGTTCAAAAGAAAAACAAAAAGTGGAGGGTATGTGTCGATTTTACTGATTTAAACAAGGCATGTCCCATGGATCCTTTCCCATTACCCCACATTGACTCCATGGTGGATGCTACCGCGGGTCATGAGTTATTGACTTTTATGGATGCTTCATCTGGATTTCAACAAATTCAGATGGAACCATCCGATCAAGAGGATACAACCTTTATGACCCCAACTGGTATATACTGTTATATTGCTATGCCATTTGGATTAAGGAATGTAGGTGCTACTTATCAAAGGCTTGTCAATATGATGTTCAAGGAACAAATTGGACAAACTATGAAAATCTATATAGATGACATGGTGGTTAAGTCCAAGAAAGCTGAGGATCACCTTAAAGACTTGGAGGAAGCATTCAATATCCTTGACAAATTTAATATGAAACTAAATCCTTCCAAGTGTCATTTTGGTGTTAAGGCAGGTAAATTCTTAGGCTATATGGTGACAAAGAGGGGCATTGAAGCAAGTCCAGAGCAAATCAAGGCTATTGTGAATATCAAATCTCCTGCCAATGCTAAGGATGTGCAAAGATTGACAGGCAGGATCGCGGCCTTGAACAGATTCATATCCAAATCCTCAGAAAAGTGCAAGGAATTCTATGACATCCTGAGGAAGAACAAGAAATTTGAATGGACTGAGAAGCATGAAAGTGCCCTCAAAGCTCTTAAGGATTACCTATCCTCAGCCCCGGCCTTGATGAAACCAGA
This sequence comes from Helianthus tuberosus, assembly GCA_030545235.1. Lineage (NCBI taxonomy): Eukaryota > Viridiplantae > Streptophyta > Magnoliopsida > Asterales > Asteraceae > Helianthus > Helianthus tuberosus. The sequence goes on from JARYGA010046105.1 coordinate 3,733,988, forward strand.
AAAAGGGGATATATTATCCTTATATTTAGCAGTATCCTCAAAAGCAGTAAGTGCGGTCCTTGTTAAGGATCACCAAGGTACACAACATCCTGTCTATTATGTAAGTAAGAGTTTACTTGATGCTGAGTCCAGGTATTCACACTTAGAAAAACTTATCCTTGCATTAATTATGGCATCTACTAAATTAAGACATTATTTTGAGACTCATGTCATTATTGTTAAGACTAATTTTCCGATTAAGAATGTTCTCAGGAAACCTGAAATGTCAGGAAGGATGGCTAAGTGGGCAGTGGAGCTGAGTGCATATGATATAAGATATGAACCAAGGACTGCCATCAAATCCCAAGCCTTAGCTGACTTTGTGGCAGATTTTAGTAGTGATTTGCAAAAGGAGGCTGAATTAGAAGTCCAACAGCTTGAAGAAACTAAGGATCCTTGGGTACTCTTCACTGATAGTGCCTCTAATGTGAAAGAACAGGACTTGGAATACTACTAAAATCGCCACATGGGGACATAATACCCCACTCCATAGCTTGTGAATTTCAAACTACCACCAATGAGGCTGAATATGAAGCCTTGATAGCTGGTTTGCAAATTGCTAAGCATATGAGGATCAGGTATCTTGAGGTACATGTAGATTCTTTATTAATCACTAATCACTTTAATGGATCCTATGCTGTTAAAGGTGAGAAGCTAATCAAATATTTAGAGATAGTCAAAGAATTGGTACTCTCTTTTGTATCCTTTAGTTTGACACAGGTACCAAGGGAAGAGAATGCAGAGGCTGATGCATTAGCTAATCTAGGATCATCCTTGAAGATCCCGGAGGATACAAGGATCCCTATTATCCATATCCTAACCCCTGCTATCGAGGATCATGTAGCTATGGAGATAGGAGAGGATTCTACAATCATCCCTAGTGATGATACTCAATCTCATTCAGGATCATGGATCCTTCCAATCATGAGATACATACAACATGGAGAGATTCCTACAGGAGAAAACCCAAGGACTTTCAAAATTAAGGTATCTCAATTTACAATATTAAATAATATGTTGTATAAACGATCTCTTGCAGGACCATATCTAAGATGCATTGAGGATCCTGAAATCCAAGAAGTCCTAAAGGATTTCCATGAAGGAGATTGTGGAAACCACACTGGGGGCAGGGCATTATTCTCAAGGATCCTGAGGACAGGATACTACTGGCCCACTATGAAGAAGGATGCTATGGAGTATGCCAAGAAGTGTGTTCCTTGTCAGAGGCATAGTAATATCCTTCACCAACCAGCAGAGCCCTTGCATCCTATATCCTCTTCTTGGCCATTTATGAGGTGGGGAATGGATATAGTTGGTAAGCTTCCTAAGGCACCTGGTGGAAAAGTATTCATGCTTGCTATGACTGATTACTTCTCCAAGTGGATAGAGGCTGAAGCCTTTGCTCAAGTCAGAGAAAAGGAAGTTATATCCTTTATTAAAAGAAACATTATTACTAGATTTGGTATCCCTTCTGAAATTGTTTGTGATAATGGATCCCAATTTATTGGGAATAGAACTACTAACTTTTGTGACAGCTGGGGGATTAAGATGATAACATCAACACCAGTCCACCCACAAGCTAACGGACAGGCAGAATCATCCAACAAGATCATCATCAACAATTTGAAGAAGAAGCTTGGATCCAAGAAAGGAAAATGGGCAGAAGAACTACCTTATGTGCTTTGGGCTGATAGGACAACTCCCAAGAATGCTACTGGCCAAACTCCATTTTCTTTGGTGTTTGGGGCAGAATTAGTGATCCCTACAGAAATGGTGGTTCCAACTGCAAGAACAAGCATTCGTGATCCTGAAGAAAATGCTGAAAACTTGGTTCAAGACTTGGACACTATAGAAGAAATCAGGGATTTGGCAAGGATAAGGATGGCTAGTTATCAACAAAGGATGGCTGGAGCCTATAACAAAAATGTCAGGATCAGGAAATTCCAAGTTGGTGATATGGTATTAAGGAAAGCATTTCAGAATACCACCAATCCTGCTGATGGAAAGTTGGCACCAAAATGGGAAGGCCCCTATTTGATTGAAGCTGAGGCAGGAAAGGGGGCATATCGATTACTAACAATGGAAGGTGATTTGCTACCAAGAGCTTGGAACGCCGTCCATTTGAAGAAATATTTCATGTGATCAGGACCCATGATCCTAACATGACAAGTATCCTTGAAGGATCCTGATAAGGCAGATGATCCACATTCTGGTAATATTCTGATCTCTAACTCTTTCATTTTCTAATTATCCTATATAAGGATAAGGATCCTGTATCCTTTATCCTCCTTTCACTTGATTCTGAGTTTTGAAGGTTCAGGTATCCTTAACTAAGGATTGAGTATCGACAGAAGTATCCAGTTATTTGGGCTTGACCCCAGTTATTTGGGCTTGACCCCAGTTTGGGCCTGTCCCCAGTTTCGCCAGTAGCGCACGATGATCCTGGTATAGTTCATGGCAATGGGACCAGTACTCGCTTTAGGGGCTGACAATTTCATTGTACTGGCTATATTCAGGATCCTACGTATAATGGTAGACGTACCATACATCCGTTCCTAAGGTTTCTAACGTTTTCACGTTAGCTAAGGTTTTGGCATTTTCATGTCACTAAGTTTGGATAGTCGCCAGTGAGGGCCATACTCCAGTTTACACACGATCCTTTGGGCTTGTCCCCAGTTATCCTTTGGGCTTGTCCCCAGTTATCCTTTGGGCTTGTCCCCAGTATATTGGGCTTGTCCCCAGAATTGTTGGGCTTGTCCCCAGTTACTAACTCTTATCTTATATTGGCTTAGTCCCAAGTTGTATCCTATTTCAGGTTTTTGAAGCTAAATGACCAAGGATCCTTGATCCTTACCTTCTACTAAGGTTTGTTTCTTGGGTTATCCTGATTATAAGTGTCAAAGGTTAGGATCCTAACTTAGATTCTCAGGTATGATCCTTAACTATTTTGATGTTATTATTCGTTTGAGTAACCCTTATCCTTTGACAACTGAATTTATGATCCTTAAACTATGTTACTTTTCAGAACTTACCAACTAAAGGGTATGTGATCCTTGATCGTATCCTAAGACTTTTTGAGGATATTTATTAAGTTTTTTTCTTTACTTGATAAATTTGGACAAAATGAATATCACAAAAGTTTAAAAGTAAAGTACTAACAAGGATAGTAACACAGGAGATAGCCAAAAAAAGTTAAAGTTATTTTATTCACAAAAGATTAAACCCTTTAAGGTTGTCAAAATTGCCAACCCACGTTTCTACCAGCAAAACGTGGCCCGTCCACATGGGTTGGCAAAGGGTGTCCATTGTTTACGGGTCTTGGTAGTGCAGGAATCAAAAGACGGCAGGATGACAATGGCTTCATCCCCCAAACAGAGGATCCCTCCACCATTTGTAATCCTACCTATTGTTCAAAGGATCCATGATCCTTAGCCCTAATTACTATTGTTCAAGATACAACCCATCATTGTTCAACAAAACTGTTAGGGGTGGATTTCTCAATGATCAGTGATCCTCAATTGCTGTTGGGCTTAGTGATCCTCACTTCTGTTTGAATTGGTGATCCTCAGAAGTGTTTCAGGATCAGGATCATGGATCATCATAAGGATCCTTGAACTAACGATTGTCTACTTTGAATTCGAAATTGTTTTGCAGGAGTATGAGCTTGGACTTGGTCTTGGTGATTTTCCTGGGGCATATTCTATGTTTATTCCGCACGTGCCTGGCTAAAAGTGGACGTTATGGAGTCGTGGAGGACTTGCACAATTTGCGGAATGTTAGTTAGTGTAGATATTTTCCATTTTTAAAGGGGTAGCGAGCTAATTAGAAAACACTTGGCTATTTTTGGCTACACACACACTCTTACAACTGCTCTCACCAGCTCTCGTTAACTCACTTGGCGATTACACAATTTTCTACACAATACACTATAGTGATCCTTGTACTTAGCTCGCTATCATCCGAAGTTGTAATACATTTCTTGTTTAATTTGAGTTGGTGATCGGTAGTTTCCGTCACCCGAGGTTTTTTATTCCGGAGATCATTCATTGATCAAGGGCTTTTTCCTCGTATAAATCTTCGTGTCACTTGTTCATTACATTTCAGAGTGATCCTTATTGTTGTTCATCAATTCAAGCATCATACCTCACAACAGAAAGTTTGGTTACATTGTCATTGCTTGATTTTTGACCAAAACAGTTTGGCGCCCACCGTGGGGCAATTGGTGCTTCATTCCTAAAAAGATCCGTATTTTTGTGGTCATTTCGGTTCATTACAACCAAACAGATGGCTTCCTCAGCGAAGAATACTTCAAGTTTGATGCCCTCATTCAGTTCTTCACAAGGCGTTCCTCCTTTGCCTCCACCACCTTCTGGATCCCAGAAGAATGCTGAGAATGCTGCGAAGAAACAAACCCCCATTTTCACAAAACCACCAACTTCTTCTGTTTCAACTAATCCTACTGTTAGGGGAGGATTCTCTAACAATTAGTGATCCTTATTCGTTATCCTAACTAGTGATCCTTACTTCTGTGACAGGTGGTGATCCTCAGAAGAACTTCAGGATCAGGATCATGGATCACTTTAAGGATCCTCGTACTGACGATTGTTAACTTATGTTTTGTAGCATCTCGCAGGTATATTGAGCTTGACCAAGTCTAGGCGACATTCCTGGAGAATATTCCTAAACTATTCTGCACGTGCTTGACCAAAAATAGACGTTATGGAGAACGTGGAGGCTTGGCACGAAAATCGGATAGTTAGTTTAGGTGGTTATTTCTATTTTAAAAAAGGAGTAACGAGCTAGTAGAACACACTTGGTCATTTTTGCAGTTACACACACTCGTACAAACACTCATACAAGCTCTCGTTCAAACACTTAGAGATTTCATACACTTTTTACACATTTTTACACGTTTCACAGTAGTGATCCTTGTACCTAGCTCGTTACTATCCGAAGTTGTAAACATTCATTCATTTATTGGAGCTTGGTGATCGGTAGTTTCCATCACCCGGGGTTTTTTGTGCCGGAGATCAACTCTTGATCAAGGGCTTTTTCCCCGTATAAATCTTTGTGTTGTTTGCGCACTTTACATTGAAGTGATCCTCATCGCTATTACATATTTCAAGCATCATCCCCCTAAACAAAGAGTTTGGTTGCAATATCCTCATCAGATTTTTTGACCAAAACAGTTTGGCGCCCACCGTGGGGCCATTGGTGCTTTGCCTTAGAAGAATTCGCATTTCCGTGCTCATTCCGGTTTAATACAACCAAGCAAATGGCTTCCTCGGCGAAGAATACTTCAAACTTGATGCCTTCATTCACTTCTTCACAAGGCGTCCCTCCTTTGCCTCCACCACCTTCTGGATCCCAGAAGAACACTGAGAATGCTGCGAAGAAACCGACTCCCATTTTCTCAAAACCACCTACTTCTTCTGTTTCAACTAATCCTACTACTAATGATCTCTATTCCTTGATTTTGCAGATGAGGGATCGTGCACAAGAGCAGGATAAGACTAACGAAAGGATCCTCCGGGAGATTGACGAAATTAAGAAACAGAAGAAAACGGCAGAGGATTGTTCCCCACTGATGCCCAGATCTTTGAATTTTGATACTCCGGTGATTACTTCTCACCCGCCAGTGATTCCAGACATTCAATATGTGGGTGGACCGAAAGGAGTGCACTACGGAACAACAGCTATGACCCAGGCATTAGGTTCATATTTTCAGCCAGCGGGATCCTATCCTCAGCATATGGGATCCCTCACGAGTACAGGAGGATATTCAGGAATGCAGCAGTATCAAGGATCCTCCTTCGTTCCAGGATCATCCCAGGTTCAAGGATCCTCCTTCGTTCCAGGATCATCCCAGGTTCAAGGATCCTCCTTCGTTCCAGGATCATCCCAGGTTCAAGGATCCTCCTTCGTTCCAGGATCATCCCATGTTCAAGGATCCTCCTTCTTTCAAAGATCATCCCAGATTCAAGGATCCTCCGTTGTTCCAGGATCGTCCCAGTTTCAGGGATCCTTTCAGATGCCAGGATCCTTGAGGAGTTTGCAGACAGGAAGTTCAGATGTCCATCAAGGAGATTTTATTCCGATGCAGACCAATGCCTCTACCGGTCCCTCGATCATTCCAGAGTCTCAACAATATGGATTAACATCCATTCTTCCTAACTTGAATCCAATGGGAGGTAACACTTTTAATAATTCTCATACTACTAACCATGGTCTTATACAGGATCCTGGTATCAACCATGTCATGGCCAGAGAATTGCAAAAGCTAAAGGATATGATCTCGAGTGTTCCGGGAGTAGTCAAACCTATTCCGGAGATTGCAGATGGGAGCCATAAGATATCTCGTTTTGCACCACCAATCTGTGATGCTGAGATACCCAAGAGGTTCCATGTGCCTACAATGAAGCTGTACGATGGCTCAACAGATCCTGAAGAACACATAGCACAATACAGGGAGAGGATGGAGATCAATCCAATCCCAGAAAGGTTAAAGGAAGCATGCCTGTGCAAAGGATTCGGATCCACTCTTACTGGATCAGCTCTCAAATGGCTGCTAAGTCTTCCTCCCTATTCTATTACCTCATTTGCAAACCTAGTTAACTTGTTTAATAATCAGTTTTCTTGTAGTAGAAAATTCGAACGATTAACTAGTGATTTATATAGGATAACCCAGGGTCATAATGAATCATTAAGGGATTACATTACCAAATTCAGTAAAGAATCCTTAGACATTCCCAACTTAGATATAGCCACGGCTGTTGAGGCCTTCAAAATGGGATTGCTTAGGGATTCGTTATTTTATGATGATCTTGTTATGACACCATGCAGGAACCTAGATGAGGTAAGAACCCGGGCCCTTAGGTACATTCGGCTGGAGGATGACAAGAGGATCCATGAGAGAATAACAGGATCCTCAAAGCAGGATAAGCAAGGATCCTCATTCAGGAACAACAAATTCAGATCCTACAACAGATCTGATAACCAGAACGTGCACTCTATTGATCAAGAAGAGGATGACGAAGATTATCCTCCAATTTCTGAATATTGCTTTAGTGTTGATAACAACGAACTAATCCTTGCTATGCAGAACCTAGGTGATAAAGCTAGATGGCCGAGAAAGAATGATAGGCCGGCTGCAACTAAGGATAAATCAAAGTGGTGTGCATATCATGAAGATTTTGGGCACCTCACAGAAGAATGCATTGCATTAAGAAAGGAAATTGGATACTTGTTGAGCAAAGGGCATCTAAAAGAGTTGTTGGGAAGAAAAAAGTCAAGGACTCAGGATCCTGAAAGGATCCCTGAGAAGGCTCCAGCTCCTCCAGCAGACGCACAAGTGATAAACTTTATTTCTGGAGGATCCGATATTTGTGGCACATCCTTCTCAGCAGCTAAAAGGCATGCAAAGGAAACTAAAATGGATAATGGAGAAAGACCAGTTCGAACATCAAGTGTCTCCGAAGGAAAAGTCATAACCTTTGATGAAGAGGATCGTGTTGATATCCAGGATCCTCATCACGATGGTTTAGTTATTACTCTTTTCATATCTAACCATTTTGTCCGCAGGATCCTTATAGACGGAGGAAGTTCGGTGAACATTATCCAGCTTGATGTTCTGAAGAAGATGGGTATTCCTGAATCAGAGATCATACCAAGATCCTCCGTGCTTGTGGGATTTAGTGGCGAAACTAAGAACACCCTGGGGGACATTAAACTCCCAATATATATTGAAGGCTTACACTCTTATCAAAAATTTTGTGTTATTGACTGTTTATCTTGTTGTAATGTTATCCTTGGCAGGCCCTGGATACACGATATGAAAGCAGTCCCGTCTACTTACCATCAATGTGTGAAGCTCCCTAGTCCTTGGGGAATAGTAAAGATTGATAGTGATCAGCAGGAGGCTAAGAATTGCTATACTTCATCGATGAAACCAGCCTCGAAGTCAAGGGAGCAATAGCAATCAAGGTATCCTCCAAGGAATGTCTTGGAGGCCAGAGAGCAGGATGTGGTAGAAATCCTCATGGATCCCGATGATCCTGAATCCAAAATCTATGTCGGATCAGGGATCCTTGGCGAAATGAAGGAAGACCTCATATCCTTCCTCAAAAGGAGAAAGACTACCTTTGCATGGAAACACGAAGACATGACTGGTATATCCAAAGATGTTATCACCCATAAACTCGGCATCGACAGATCCTTCAAACCAATCCATCAAAGGAGAAGGAAGTTTGCACCAGAAAGGAATGCCATTATACAGGAAGAGGTAGAGAAATTGCTCCGGGCAGGTATGATTAGAGAGGTCAAGTATCCAAGATGGTTGGCCAATGTGGTTGTTGTTCAAAAGAAAAACGGAAAGTGGAGGGTATGTGTCGATTTTACCGATTTAAATAAGGCATGTCCCAAGGATCCTTTCCCTTTACCCCACATTGACTCCATGGTGGATGCAACTGCGGGTCATGAATTGTTAACTTTTATGGATGCCTCATCTGGATTTCAACAAATCCAAATGGAACCATCCGACCAAGAGGATACAGCCTTCATGACTCCAACTGGTATATATTGCTATATTGCTATGCCGTTTGGATTAAGAAATGCAGGTGCAACATACCAAAGGCTGGTGAATATGATGTTCAAGGATCAGATCGGACAAACTATGGAGGTGTACATAGATGATATGGTGGTAAAATCCATAAGAGCTGAGGATCACCTAAAGGATTTGGAGGAAGCATTTGATATCCTTGACAAATATAATATGAAGCTTAATCCTTCAAAATGTCATTTTGGTGTTAAGGCAGGTAAATTTCTAGGATACATGGTGACTAAGAGAGGCATCGAAGCTAGCCCGGAACAAATCAAAGCAATAGTAAATGTTTTGGTCAAAAATCACACAAGGATAATGCAACCAAATCTGATTTTGTGAGGAATGATGCTTGGTTAATTGTATGAACAACAAGTATATGAAATCAACGATGAACACCGAGATTTATACGAGGAAAAAGCCCTTGATCTTTAGAAGATCTCCGGCATAAAAAACCTCGGGTGATGGAAACTACCGATCACCAACTATATTGCAAAAACAGCAGTGATCCTTGTACAACTTCGGAAGAAACAAGCTCGATACAATGAATTTCTAGTGTAAGTGTGTGTTTTTTGCTAAGTGTTTGCAGAGAATTCGTGCTTTGTGTGTTGTTTCTCTGGTGAGTACGAATTATGTCTCTTTTGAGCTTGTTTCCCCTTAAAAAGATAAGAAAATATCAAGAAACCAACTCTCCTAAAAAGGTGGAAGTCACCCATGACCACCACTAACGGTTATTTCTTCATTTAGCACGTGCCCATAAAGCATATTCCACGAGATTCCAGCAAAAAAGTGGTCCACTACGTCCATTACCTGCATTTGCACATTAAAAACGTGCAAAACATAAGTTCTGTTAAGGATCCTGATCCTCAGACTCGTGATCCTCAGACGCGTGATCCTCAGACTCTGGATCCTCAGACTGTCTGCATCATCCATTAAGCATCCGTGATCCATGCCCAGACTCAGGATAGATGATCCATAGCATAAAATTCATGCCCTAACAATTGCCCCCAATATGGCAGTTGTGATAAGGATTCACAGCTGTCATATTTCCGTCAGAAGCGGACTAGCCGTTGCTGCTGGTATCTAGTCGTTACACTGCCTGTCATCACTGATAAGACCTGCTATAATCATCATTGCAGAATATAGAGTTAGAGATAACTCCTCAAGTGCCTTTACAGATCAGAAGATCCTTCCGTTCGTGGAGAATGAATCCTTCTACACAGTTTGCTATTAACCTTCCTGCACTTTAATTTCTGCATAGACACTTTAACTGTTAGATAGCCTTATCTGGCCTGGGTGGACGGTCCACGCTTTTGCTGATGAAATCCAGGCCAGATGATTTGATACATAATGAATGGGTAATAACATTAAACTTTTTTTAGCTACATCTATTGTTGTTTCTTCCCTTTTTATTTTTCATGTATGCTTTCTATTTTCAAAAATATCATCACCAAACAACTGGAAAGTTATTGAAAATCTGATGATAATGTTACACTTTTAACAGAAAACTTGAAGTGTTCATATAAATGTGGATCAATGATCCTTAACCAAAAAGGATAAGAGACAACTTACAGCTTCGAAAAAGTTAGAATATAACATACCAGAGAATCCAAGTTAGGATTCTATATCCTTGTAAATTATTGCTGAATAAGCAAACTATGAAAAGTAAAGCTTCTAGGATCAAGGATCCTTATCGTCAGAACTTGTATAACTTTAGACAGTAGTTTCTAGGGTGAAGAATCATGGATCCTTGAACAATAGGCAGGATAATGGGTGGTGGATGGATCCTCTGTTTAGGGGATGAAGCCACTCGTTATCCTTCCGTCTTTTATTTTCTGCACTACAAAGACCTGTAAACAATGGACACCCTTTGCCAACCCATGTGGACGGGCCACGTTTTGCTGGTAGAAATGTGGGTCGGCAATTTTGACAACCTTAAAAGGTTTAATGTTTTGTGAATAAAATAACTTTAACTTTTTGGCTATCTCCCGTGTTGCTATCCTTATGTATCCTTTAGTTTTCAATTGTTGTGATATACATTTGTTTGAATAAGAAAAGTTAAACAAATTAAGTTTAAGAATTTTAGGATATGATCCAGGATCAAATATCCTATAGTTGAAAAGTTCCGAAAAGTAGTATATTTTAAGGATCATAAGTTCAGTTGTCAAAGTATAAGGGTTATTCAAATGAATAATGAATAAAATCAAAATAGTTAAGGATCATACCTGAGAATCCAAGTTAGGATCCTAACCTTTATCATTATAAACAGGATAACCATAAGACAAACCTTAATGGAAGGTAAGGATCAAGGATCCTTGGTCGTTTGTCTCCAAAAACCTGAAATAGGATACACCATGGGACTAAGCCAATATAAGATAAGAGTTAGTAACTGGGGACAAGCCCAACAAACTGGGGACAAGCCCAAATAAACTGGGGACAAGCCCAAATAAACGGATGTAAACTGGGGTCAAGCCCATATAAACGGATGTAAACTGGGGTCAAGCCCATATAGACGGATGTAAACTGGGGTCAAGCCCATATAAACGGATGTAAACTGGAGTATGGCCCTCACTGGCGACTATCCAAACTTGAGCGACATGAAAATGCCGAAACCTTAGCTAACGTGAAAACGTTAGAAACCTTAGCTAACGTGAAAACGTTAGAAACCTTAGGAACGGATGTATGGTACGTCTACCATTATACGTAGGATCCTAAGCATAACCAGAACAATGGAATTATCAGCCCCTAGAACGAGTACTGGTCCCAAAGCCTTGAACTATACCAGGATCATCATGCGCTACAGGCGAAACTGGGGACAGGCCCAAACTGGGGACAAGCCCGAAACTTTGGAGGGTTGGCCAACCACTTTGATCTTCTGTAAAATGATAACAACTCTGCAAAAGCTTAAACTTTGTGAAAATAGATGTTAACTGATTAACATCTTTAACTTATGATAAGTAATAAGTATAAAATGAATGAAAATGAAAGTAATGTGTTACCAAATGTAGAATCATATATCCTTTGAGGATCCTGGATCCTTAATCAGAATACCGGTATCGCTGAGGATCCCTGATCCTTCTTACTTAAAGTATTTTTTGAGATGAACAGCATTCCAAGCTCTTGGTAGGAGATCATCATCCATTGTTAACAAGTGCTATGCCCCCTTTCCTGATTCAGCTTCAATTAGATAGGGGTCTTCCCACTTTGGTGCTAGCTTGCCATTAGAAGGATTTGTAGTGTTCTGGAATGCTTTTCTTAGCACAAAATCACCAACTTGAAATCTTCTAATCCTGACATTCTTGTTGTATGCTCCAACCATTCTTTGTTGATAACTGGCCATTTCCTTTTTTCTGACTTTGAGTAAAAGCTTCTTCTTAGGATGCAGATGTTATGTTGGTTGGTGTAGAATATTACTGTGTCTTTGACAAGCATCACATTTCTTTGTGTATTCCACAGCATACATCTTCATGATAGGCCTATAGTATGTTGTTCTAAGGATCCTTGAGAATAGTGCTCTGCCCCCAGTGTGGTTTCCACAGTCTCCTTGACTTTGAAAGCTTTAGGATTTTGTCCTGTAGGGATCTCTCCATGTTGTGTATATCTTAGGATTGGAAGGATCCAGGATCCTGAATTCGACTGTGCAGGATCACCAGGTATGATTGCAGAATCCTCCACTATCTCCATGGCTACGTGATCCTCAATTGCAGGAGTTAAAACATGGGTGATGAGTATTTTTCGCATCTTCTGGCATCTTTAGGAGTGATCCAAGGTTAGTTAAAGCGTCTGCTTCTGCATTCTCTTCTCTGGATACATGTGTTAGACTGAAAAAAGCAAAAGAATCTGCCAATTTCTTGACTATTTCTAAGTACTCGATTAGTATTTCACCTTTAATAGCATAAGAACCATTAAAGTAGTTAGTAATTAATAGGGAATCTACGAATACTTGAAGATACCTGATCCTCATATTGTTAGCTAATTGCAAACCTGCTATCAAGGCCTCCTACTCTGCCTCATGATTAGTGGTTTGGAATTCACATGCAATGGATTGGGGTATAATGTCCCCCTGTGGCGATTTTAGTAGTGTGCCTTGTCAAGTTCCTTTAATATTTGAAGCTCCTTCCATGAAGAGTGTCCAAGGATCCTTTGTCTTCTCAAGTTGTTGAACTTCTAATTCAGCTTTCCTTTGTAGATCACTACTGAAATCAGCCACAAAGTCAGCTAAGGCTTGGGACTTGATGGCAGTCCTGGGTTCATACTCAATGCTTGACTATCCACTTTGCCATTCTACCTGCCATTTCAGTTTTTCTGGGAACATTCTTAATAGGAAAGTTAGCTTTCATAATAATAGTGTGAGTTTGTAAATAATGTCTATGTTTAGCAGAAGCCATAATTAAATCAAGAATTAATTTCTCTAAATGAGAATACCTGGCCTCAGCATCAAGTAGAATTTTACTTACATAGTATACCGGATGTTGAGAGCCTTCATGATCGTTAACTAGGATCACACTTACTACTTTAACTGAAATAGCTAAGTATAAGGATAACGATTCTCCATTTTCTGGTTTCATCAGGGCTGGTGCTGAGGATAGATAATCCTTAAGAACCTTGAGTGCAGCTTCATGCTTATCAGTCCACTCAAACTTCCCTTGAGCAATTTGTCTACCTCTTCTTGGATAATGGCATTCCTTTCAAGTGCAAACTTTCTCCTTGTTTGGTGTATTGGCTTGAAAGACCTGTCAATAGCAAGTTTGTGAGTAATAACATTCTTAGATATACCTGTCATCTCTTCATGTTTCCAAGCAAAGGTAGATTTTCTTCTTTCCAAGAAGGATACTAAATCCTGCTTAATACTGTCTAGGATCCCAGATTCTATAAAAATTTTGGATTCAGGATCCTCTGAGTTCAACATAATATCCTTGACATCTGGCTCTCTTGCCTCCATGACGTCTCGCTCCTTGGAGGCTGGCTTCATTGAAGAAGTGTAACAGTTCTTTGCCTCCTGGTGATCAATTTCTATCTTTACCACATCCCATAGAGTTGGGAGCTTGACACATGGATGATATGTTGAGGGGGACTGCCTTCATATCGTGTATCTATGGCCTGCCACAGATAACATTACAACAAGATAAGCAGTCAATAACATAGAATTTTTAAACAGAATTCACTCCCTATATATATAAATTGGAAGTTTGATGTCCCCCAATGTAATCTTTATCTCTCCACTGAATCCCATAAGGATAGATGATCCTGGGACAATATTGGATTCAAGGATGTCCATTCTATTGAGGACATCCAACTGGATTATGTTCACTGAGCTTTTCCCATCAATGAGAATCCTGCGAACAAAATGGTTAGATATAAATAATGTAATAACTACACCGTCGTGATGAGGATCCTGAATGTCCACACAGTTATCCTCATCAAAGGATATCACTTTCTGCTGGGTAAGGATGGAGGTCCGAACAGGTCTGCCCCCATTCTCCATCTTTGTTTCCTTTGCACGTCTTTTAGCTGCTGAGAACCTCCAGAGATGAAATGGATGATTTGAGCAACAGCTGGTGGAGGAGGAGCTTTTCCAGGAACTTTCTCAGAATCCTTGATCCTTGACTTTTTCCTTCCAAACGATTCCTTCAACTATCCTTTGCTCAAAAGATAACCTATCTCCTTCCTTAATGCTATGCACTCAACTGTGAGATGACCAGAGTCCCCATGGTAAGCACACCATTTCGATTCGTCTTTGGTGGTAGGCGGTTTGTCATTCTTCCTTGGCCACCTAACCTTGTCACCTAAACTCTGCATAGAAAGGATTAGTTCATTATTATCAGCAGAAAAACAATATTCAGAAATAGGAGGATAATCCTGATCATCTTCCTCTTGTTCCACATCATGCACACTCTGGTTGTCATGCTTGGAGTATTGCTTGGATCAGTTATCCTTGAGATAGGATCCTTATTTGTCTTGCTTTGAGGATCCTGACAATCTCTCGTGGATCCTTTTGTCATCCTCTAAACGGATGAACCTAAGGGCCCTGTTTCTTTCCTCATCTAAGTTCCTGCAAGGTGTCATAACAAGATCATCATAGAACTGAGAATCCTTAAGCAAACCCATTTTAAAGGCTTCTAGAACTGTAGCAATATCTAAGTTAGGGATTTCTAAGGATTCTTTACTAAATCTAGTGATGTAATCTCTAAGTGATTCATTTTGACCTTGTGTTACCCTATATAGATCACTAGTTAATCGTTCAAATTTTCTACTACATGAAAATTGGCTATTAAACAAATTAACTAGATTAGCAAATGAAGTAATAGAGTAAGGAGGAAGACTTAGCAGCCATTTTAATGTTGATCCGGTAAGTGTGGATCCAAAGCCCTTGTACAAGCAACCAGATTTGGTGTCTGAAACCTCTTCGGTATCTCTCCTGAATGATTCAAGTTTGGAATTCCAGATGTGAATCCATGTTGGTGGGATTCTGGCATAACCGAGGGACTAGAGGAAGCAATGGTCTGCATTGGTATGAAGTCTCCTAGATAAACATCTGAACTTCTGGGTTGCACACTCCTTAAGTATCCTTGATCCTGGAAGATGTTGGATCCTTTATGTGCTGTGAATGAAGGTCTTGGAGGATAATCCATGGATCCGGAAACCTGAGATGAGGATCCTTGAACCTGGAAGGAGGATCCTTGAACCTGAGAGGATCCTTGAATCTGAGAGGATCCTTGAATCTGCGAGGATCCTTGAACCTGCGAGGATCCTTGAACCTGAGAGGATCCTTGAACCTGCGAGGATCCTTGAACCTGCGAGGATCCTTGAACCTGCGAGGATCCTTGAACCTGAGAGGATCCTTGAACCTAAGAGGATCCTTGAACCTGCGAGGATCCTTGAACCTGAGAGGATCCTTGAACCTGCGAGGATCCTTGAACCTGCGAGGATCCTTGAACCTGCGAGGATCCTTGAACCTGCGAGGATCCTTGAACCTGAGAGGATCCTTGAATTGGCTGCGTCCCCATGCATTCTCCTAAACTGGTGAAGAATCCCTGATGCTGAAATGAGGATCCTGAAGGCTGGGAAGAGGATCCTCGAGCCTGAGACATTACCGATGATCCAGAACGCATTCCTATTGATGCACCCTGGTATTGGACATCTGGAGCTGCAAAGTGCTAGGAAGTTATGACCGGAGTGTCGAAATTCAGCGACCTCGACATCAAAGGGGAGTGATCCTCTGCTGATTTTATCAATTTCACGAAGGATCCTGCCATTAGTTTTGACCTGCTGCTGCATGTGATCCTCCATGGGGGTTGTCTTCTTCAGAGAATTCTCAGCATTCTTCTGGAATGCAAGGGGGAGATGATGCAAAGGCGGAATGCCCTGTGAAAAAGTGACCGCCGGCATAGAACTTGGAGTAGTTTTCCCTGGGAAGCCATGTGGTTGAAGATAATGAACCGAAATGAATGAAATGAACAACATTTCTCAGAATTGAAGCACCAATTGCCCCACGGTGGGCGCCAAACTGTTTTGGTCAAAAATCACACAAGGATAATGCAACCAAATCTGATTTTGTGAGGAATGATGCTTGGTTAATTGTATGAACAACAAGTATATGAAATCAACGATGAACACCGAGATTTATACGAGGAAAAAGCCCTTGATCTTTAGAAGATCTCCGGCATAAAAAACCTCGGGTGATGGAAACTACCGATCACCAACTATATTGCAAAAACAGCAGTGATCCTTGTACAACTTCGGAAGAAACAAGCTCGATACAATGAATTTCTAGTGTAAGTGTGTGTTTTTTGCTAAGTGTTTGCAGAGAATTCGTGCTTTGTGTGTTGTTTCTCTGGTGAGTACGAATTATGTCTCTTTTGAGCTTGTTTCCCCTTAAAAAGATAAGAAAATATCAAGAAACCAACTCTCCTAAAAAGGTGGAAGTCACCCATGACCACCACTAACGGTTATTTCTTCATTTAGCACGTGCCCATAAAACATATTCCACGAGATTCTAGCAAAAAAGTGGTCCACTACGTCCATTACCTGCATTTGCACATTAAAAACGTGCAAAACATAAGTTCTGTTAAGGATCCTGATCCTCAGACTCGTGATCCTCAGACGCGTGATCCTCAGACTCTGGATCCTCAGACTGTCTGCATCATCCATTAAGCATCCGTGATCCATGCCCAGACTCAGGATAGATGATCCTTAGCATAAAATTCATGCCCTAACAGTAAACATCAAATCTCCGGCCAATGCTAAGGATGTTCAAAGGCTAACAGGCAGGATAGCAGCTTTGAACAGATTTATATCCAAATCCTCAGAGAAGTGCAAAGAATTCTATGATATCCTAAGGAAGAACAAGAAATTTGAGTGGACCGAGAAGCACGAAAATGCTTTGAGAGCCCTCAAAGATTACTTATCCTCAGCCCCATCCTTGATGAAGCCAGAAAAAGGCGATGTGTTATCCTTGTATCTTGCAGTATCCTCAAAAGCAGTAAGTGCGGTCCTTGTTAAGGATCACGAAGGTACACAACATCCCGTCTATTATGTAACTAAAAGTTTACTTGATGCCGAATCCAGGTATTCACACCTTGAAAAACTTATTCTTGCATTAATAATGGCATCTACTAAGTTAAGACATTATTTTGAAACTCATATTATCATTGTTAAAACTAATTTTCCAATTAAGAATGTTCTCAGGAAACCAGAGATGTCAGGAAGGATGGCGAAGTGGGCAGTGAAATTGAGTGCATATGATATAAGATATGAGCCTAGGACAGCCATCAAATCCCAAGCATTAGCTGACTTTGTGGCTGATTTCAGTAGTGATTTACAAGAAGAAGCTGAGCTAGAAATCCAGCAGCTAGAAGAGACCAAGGATCCTTGGATACTTTATACTGATGGATCCTCAAATGTCAAAGGCACAGGGCTTGGAATACTACTAAAATCGCCACAGGGGTACATAATACCCCATTCTATAGCTTGTGAGTTCCAAACCACTAATAATGAGGCTGAATATGAAGCCTTAATTGCTGGTCTGCAAATCGCTAAGCATATGGGAATCAGGTATCTTGAGGTACATGTAGATTCTTTGTTGATTACAAACCACTTTAATGGATCCTATGCTGTTAAAGGTGAAAAGCTAACCAAATATTTGGAGGTAGTCAAAAGTTTGGCACTTTCTTTTGTTTCCTTTAGTTTGTCACAGGTACCAAGGGAAGAAAATACGGAAGCTGATGCATTGGCTAACTTAGGATCATCTTTGAAGATCCCAGAGGATACCAAGATTCCTATTATCCATATCCTGACCCCGGCTATCGAGGATCACCAGACTATGGAGATAGGAAATGATTCTGTAGTTATCCCTAGTGAGGATACTCAATCCTATTCAGGATCAGGATTATGGATCTCACCAATTATGAGATACTTACAACATGGAGAGATTCCTACAGGAGAAAACCCTAGGGCTTTCAAATCTAAGGTATCTCAATTCACAATTATGAATAATATGTTGTATAGGCGATCTCTTGCAGGACCATACTTAAGATGCATTGAGGATCCTGAAGTTCAAGAAGTTTTAAAAGACTTCCATGAAGGAGATTGTGGAAACCACACTGGGGGCAGGGCGTTATTCTCAAGGATCCTGAGGACAGGATACTACTGGCCAACCATGAAGAAAGATGCTATGGAGTATGCCAGAAGATGTGATCCTTGCCAGAGACACAGCAATATCCTTCATCAGCCAGCTGAATTATTGCATCCTATATCCTCCTCTTGGCCATTTATGAGATGGGGTATGGACATAGTTGGAAAGCTCCCTAAGGCACCTGGTGGGAAAGTATTCATGTTAGCTATGACTGATTACTTCTCTAAGTGGATAGAGGCTGAAGCCTTTGCCCAAGTCAGGGAAAAGGAAGTTATATCCTTCATTAAAAGAAATATTATAACTAGATTTGGAATTCCTTCTGAGATTATATGTGATAATGGTTCCTAATTTATTGGGGGCAGAACCACTAACTTTTGTGACAGCTGGGGGATTAAGATGATAACATCAACACTAGTCCACCCACAAGCTAATGGTCAAGCAGAATCATCCAACAAGATCATCATCAACAATTTGAAGAAAAAGCTTGGATCCAAGAAAGGGAAATGGGCAGAAGAACTACCCTATGTGCTCTGGGCTGACAGGACAACCCCCAAGAATGCTACTGGTCAAACACCATTCGCTTTGGTGTTTGGGGCAGAATCGGTGATCCCAACAGAAATGGTGGTTCCTACTGCTAGAACAAGTACCCGTGATCCTGAGGAAAATGATGAAAACTTGGCTCAAGACCTCGATACTATTGAAGAAATCAGGGATATGGCTAGGATAAGGATGGCCAGTTATCAACAAAGAATGGCTGGTGCTTACAATAAAAATGTCAGGATCAGGAGGTTTCAAGTTGGAGATATGGTGTTAAGGAAAGCATTTCAGAATACCACCAATCCTGCTGATGGAAAATTGGCTCCAAAATGGGAAGGCCCTTATTTGATTGAAGCTGAAGCAGGAAAGGGGGCATATAGATTGCTAACCATGGAAGGTGATTTACTACCAAGAGCTTGGAATGCTGTCCACTTGAAGAAATATTTCATGTAAGCAGGATCCTTATGGCATAGGTGATCCTCACGATAGGGATATCCTTAAAGGATCCTCAAAGTATCGGTGATCCTTACTTAGGTAATATCCTAAACTTAAGCTATTTCATTTCATTATTTTCTCTTATAAGGATAAGGATCATGTATCCTTTATCCATCTCTCACGTGAGTTCAAGTTTTGAAAGTTCAGGTATCTTTAGCACAACATTGGTTATCCACAGAAGCAATCCGTCTTTTGGGTTTAACCCCAGTTATTTGGGCTTGTCCCCAGATTCCGCCTGTAGCGCACGATGATCCTGGTGTAGTTCAAGGCTTTGGGACCAGTACTCGTTCTAGGGGCTGATAATTCCATTGTTCTGGCTATGCTTAGGATCCTACGTATAATGGTAGACGTACCATACATCCGTTCATAAGGTTTCTAACGTTTTCACGTTAGCTAAGGTTTCTAACGTTTTCACGTTAGCTAAGGTTTTGGCATCTTCATGTCACTAAGTTTGGATAGTCGCCAGTTAGGGCCATACTCCAGTTTACACACGATCCTTGGGCTTGTCCCCAGTTATCCTTGGGCTTGTCCCCAGTTATCCTTGGGCTTGTCCCCAGTTGCTAACTCTTTTCTTATATTGGCTTAGTCCCAAGTTATGCTCTATTTCAGGTCCTTGAAGATAGGCAGCTAGGGATCCTTGATCCTTATTTCACTCTAAGGTTTATCTTATAGTTATCCTTATTATGGTTAGGATTCTAACTTGAATCCTCAGGTATGATCCTTAACTCTTTTGATTTTATTCATTATTCTTTTAAATAACCCTTATACTTGACAACTGAACTTGTATTTCTTAAATCATATCACTTTTTAAAACCTATCGGATATGGGATATGTGATCCTTGTTCGTATCCTAAACTTTTTGGATATCTTTTCTAATTTTTCAAGGCTTGATAAGTATAAACAGAATGAACATTACAACAGTTGGAAAGTAACATATTAAAAAGGATAACAACACATGATAAGCGACAAAAGGTTAAGTTTTTATTTATTAACATAAGGTTAACCCTTTAAAGGTTGTCAAAATTACCTACCCGAGCATCTACCAGCAAAACGTGGCCCGTCCGCTGGGGTAGGTAAAGGGTGTCCATGATAATAAGTTCAAAGGTAGTGCAGGAATATAAAGGCGGCAGGATAACAATGGCTTCATCCCCCAAACAGAGGATCCCTCCACCAATTGCAATCCTGCCTATTGTCCAAAGGATCATACATGATCCTTAAACCTAAGAACTATTGTTTAGAGTTATTACAGACCCATCATTGTTTTAAAACATCACAACCACAAAAAAGAAAGCTACTACCAAACTTAAAAATTGGGCTCCGGCCTTGGCACGTATATCCATCATCGCCCAATCATGCATCCTAAACCTTCGCTGCATCATCACCACCAGCCGCTGCATCCTCAGCTTTATCCTTCAACCCGCTGCCACTAGCCTCAATTGCCAGAATCTCCTCAGCCTCCTCTTCATCACCCAATTCAGCCAGCCTTGCCTTCCATTCTTCAATCTCCCAGTTGCCTTTGTCGAAGGCAGGATCCTGAGCTTCCAAGGCCATTTGGAGTTTGGTTTTGTACATTGCTATGGCGGCAGAAACTTTAGCATCATCCATGATCTCCTGCCTTTCATAATCAAAGTTAACCAGCACCTTGGCCATCTTCTGTTTGGTATCCTTGAGTTCCTTCTGAAGATCAGCAATTGCAAGATCCTTGAGCACAGCAACCTGCTGGAGGTCGGCAATCTTCTGATCTTGATCCTCAACATGGCCGACGTAATCCTCGATCTCAGCAAATTTCTGCAAAAGAAAAGGATAAAGCGGTTCAAGAGCAAGTGATCCTTAGATCAGCAGGATATACAAGCCGAGACAGTGATCCTTACATCATTGAAGTACTCGAGGAACTGGTGGCGAATTAAGGGCAGACCCTGCAAATCCTCAGCCTCGGAAGTCTTTCTCTTTTTGATTCCCTTCCCTTTGAGGGGTGCCTTGGGGATTGAGGCTGTCGGGCTAGTAGGGACCTTTCTTTTGGAGGATTTGACGGTGGTGAGATCGGTGACACTGAACCTTGAAGCAGCTTTGGCAGATTTTCCAGCACCTACACAACCAAAACAAGATAAGTGTCTTTTCTTAATATACATTTAACTATTTATTTAAATCTTAAACAAGGATACTTACTTGACATTGTGACAGAACCTGAGGATACCTCCTGTGAATCTTGGGTTATTGTCTTGAAAGTTCTAGTCTCAGGGTCGAGTCCCCAGAAAGCAGCAAGTCTTTCCCTGGTTGCGGGTGTTGTGATGAGATGTGAAACAGAGATGGCTGCATGACACAAGACAAAGAAGGGGTTAGTGATCCTATTACGAAAACATGACCATCTAGTGATCCTTCCCAGGATCCTCCGTCCTACCATGGGTGGACCATGTTCTTGGTAAGTGTTCTCCATCTGAAATGGTATCCCTTCTTACAAAGAAGAAGCGACGCTTCCAATCTTTGTCGTTTTTGGTGACTTTGAGAAGAGGATGATCTGCACTGGGTTTACGTTTGAGCAAATAACGGTGGGATCCAAAGGTAGTAAGATCATATAGTTTCGCCAGTTCTGACATTCCTAAATCAACGCCTTCCTGCTCGATGATCCTCTCTAGGGTGTATAAAACCCTCCAAATCATCGGCATGGCTTGAATGTAAGATATGCCGGTAAGGGAAAAGAAGGATTGTGTGAATTCCGGGAAAGGATAGGTGTACCCTATAGCAAATGGAGTAACTGGAAAGGCAACCCATGTTTCTGAAACATAGTCGCTCAGGGCAGTTGGATCGAAAGGTTTGAAAAAGACATTCGCAGGAAAACGGTGACGAATGCTATCTATTTGTGCATCGTTAAAGCAACACCTCTCGTTCACTGAGTCCTTGATGATCTTCTGACTCTTCAAGGGGCTATCCTTTTTGTGATCCTTAGCCGGGGAACTTCGGAGCAACATTCTCGAAGTGACGGAGATAAAGAAGAAAAACAGAGTAAGAGAGGAAGAAAGAGGAGAAAGAAATACCTGATTGATCGTCGACTGAGAATTTAAAGGGAGTTTCTTTCGAATTTGAATGCATAATGATCCTATCTATATCTCTATTTATAATTATGATTCTGCAGGATTGTCACTTCCGTGACATCATCATCGCAACGGCTAGTTCTATTTTAACGGCTATATATCCGTTAGTTTGTTACGGATAAGTTCAAGAAAACATAACTCGCCAATTTTACAATTTTACTCCTTATATTTTGGGGGCAATTGTTAGGGGAGGATTCTCTAACAATTAGTGATCCTTATTCATTATCCTAACTAGTGATCCTTACTTCTGTGACAGGTGGTGATCCTCAGAAGAACTTCAGGATCAGGATCATGGATCACTTTAAGGATCCTCGTACTGACGATTGTTAACTTATGTTTTGTAGCATCTCGCAGGTATATTGAGCTTGACCAAGTCTAGGCGACATTCCTGGAGAATATTCCTAAACTATTCTGCACGTGCTTGACCAAAAATAGACGTTATGGAGAACGTGGAGGCTTGGCACGAAAATCGGATAGTTAGTTTAGGTGGTTATTTCTATTTTAAAAAAGGAGTAACGAGCTAGTAGAACACACTTGGTCATTTTTGCAGTTACACACACTCGTACAAACACTCATACAAGCTCTCGTTCAAACACTTAAAGATTTCATACACTTTTTACACATTTTTTACATGTTTCACAGTAGTGATCCTTGTACCTAGCTCGTTACTATCCGAAGTTGTAAACATTCATTCATTTATTGGAGCTTGGTGATCGGTAGTTTCCATCACCCGGGGTTTTTTGTGCCGGAGATCAACTCTTGATCAAGGGCTTTTTCCCCGTATAAATCTTTGTGTTGTTTGCGCACTTTACATTGAAGTGATCCTCATCGCTATTACATATTTCAAGCATCATCCCCCTAAACAAAGAGTTTGGTTGCAATATCCTCATCAGATTTTTTGACCAAAACACCTACTACTAATGATCTTTATACTCTGATTTTGCAGATGAGGAATAATGCACAAGAGCAGGACAGAACCAACGAAAGGATCCTCCGGGAGATCGATGAGATCAAGAAACAGAAGAAATCAGTGGAGGATCACTCCCCTCTGATGCCAAGATCGCTGAACTTCGACACTCCAGTCATAACTTCTCAGCACTCAGCAGCTCCGGACATGCAATACTTGGGCGAATTACCAGGAAGGCGTTACGGAACAGCAACTATGAGTCAGGCATTTGGCTCTTACTTCCAGCCTCAGGGATCCTCTTCTCAACCATCAGGATCCTCCTCTCAGCATCAGGGATACTTCACGTCAGGAGGATATTTGGGAATGCATGCAGTACAGGGATCCTCCCAGGTCCAAGGATCCTCCCAGGTCCAAGGATCCTCCCATGTTCAAGGATCCTTCCTGGTCCAAGGATCCTCCCTTGCCCCAGGATCCTCTCTGGTCCCAGGATCCTCTCTGGTCCCAGGATCCTTTCAGGTTCAAGGATCATCTCAACTTCAAGGATCCAACGTCCTTCAGGATTAAGGATTCTTGAGAAGTATGCAGCCTCAGAGCTCGGACGTTCATCAAGGAGACTTCATACCAATGCAGACCATTACTCCCTCTGGTCCTTCCATCATGCCAGAGTCTCGTCAATATGGATTCACATCCGCAATTCCGAACACGAATCCTGTGGGAGGTAACATTTTTAATAATTCATATAACACTAACCATGGCTCTATGCAGGATACAGGTATCAATCAGGCTATGGCCAGGGAGCTACAGAAGCTTAAGGATATGATATCCAGTGTACCAGGAGTGGTTAAACCCATTCCTGAAATTGCAGACGGTAGCCATAGGATATCTCGTTTTGCACCACCCTTATGTGATGCTGAGATACCCAAGAGGTTCCAGATACCATCTATGAAGCTGTATGATGGTTCAACAGATCCAGAAGAGCATGTAGCTCAGTACAGGGAAAGGATGGAGATCAATCCAATTCCTGAAAGGTTAAAGGAAGCATGTCTATGCAAGGGATTTGGATCCACACTCACAGGATCTGCTCTTAAATGGCTGCTAAGTCTTCCCCCTTACTCTATTACTTCATTTGCTAATCTAGTTAATTTGTTTAATAGCCAATTCTCTTATAGTAGGAAATTTGAACGATTAACTAGTGACCTATATAGGGTAACACAAGGTCAAAATGAATCACTTAGAGATTATATCACTAAGTTTAGTAAAGAATCCTTGGATATTCCTAACCTGGATATTGCTACGGCTGTAGAAGCCTTTAAAATGGGATTACTTAGGGATTCATTATTCTATGATGATCTTGTCATGACACCTTGCAGGAATCTTGATGAAGTAAGAACCAGGGCCCTTAGGTTCATCCGCCTAGAGGATGACAAAAGGATCCAGGATATATTAGCAGGATCCTCAAAACAGGAGAAACAAGGATCCTACTTCAGGAACAACAAATCCAAATCCTACAACAGATCTGATAATCAGAACGTGCACTCAGTGGAACAAGAAGAGGATGATGAGGATTATCCTCCTATTTCTGAATACTGTTTTTCTGTTGATAACAATGAACTAATCCTTGCAATGCAGAATTTAGGTGAGAAAGCTAAGTGGCCAAGGAAGAATGATAAACCAGCTGCTACAAAGGATAAGTCCAAGTGGTGTGCATATCATGAGGATTTTGGGCATCTCACTGAAGAGTGTATTGCACTGAGAAAGGAAATTGGTTACTTGTTGAGCAAGGGGCATTTGAAGGAACTCTTGGGACGAAAGAAGTCCAGGATCCAGGATCCTGAAAGGATCCCAGAAAAGGCTCCTGCTCCTCCAGCAGACGCACAAGTCATAAACTTCATATCCGGTGGATCAGACATCTGTGGTACCTCCTTTTCAACAGCAAAAAGACATGCTAAGGAAACCAAGATGGATAATGGAGACAGACCTGTCCGGACCTCCGTTGTCACCCAGGATAAAGTCATAACTTTTGATGAGGATGATCGTGTTGACGTCCAGGATCGTCATCATGATGGTCTTGTAATTACATTATTTATTTCTAACCACTTTGTTCGCAGGATCCTTATAGATGGAGGAAGCTCAGTGAACATCATTCAGCTTGATGTCCTCAAGAAGATGAATATCCCAGAGTCTGATATTATCCCAAGATCCTCAGTACTTGTGGGATTCAGTGGACAAACTAAGAATACATTGGGGGACATCAAACTCCCAATCTATATTGAAGGATTACATTCTTATCAAAAGTTTTGTGTTATAGATTGTTTATCATGTTGTAATGTTATCCTTGGCAGGCCATGGATACATGACATGAAGGCAGTCCCATCCACCTATAATCAATGTGTAAAACTTCCAAGTCCTTGGGGAGTGGTGAAAATTGAGAGTGATCAATAGGAGGCTAAGAATTGCTATACCTCATCAATGAAGCCAGCCTCAAGACCAAGGGAGCAATAGCAATTAAAGTATCCTTCAAGAGATGTCTTGGAGGCGAGAGAACAGGATTTGAAAGAAATCCTCATGGATCCTGATGATCCTGAGTCTAAGATCTTCATAGGATCAGGGATCCTTAGCGACATCGAACAGGAGCTAATATCCTTCCTTAAGAGAAGGAAATCCAGCTTTGCCTGGAAACATGAAGACACGACAGGTATATCTAAGGATATAATTACTCATAAACTTGGCATTGATAGGTCATTCAAACCAATTCATCAAAAGAGGAGGAAGTTTGCACCTGAGAGGAATGCTATTATCCAGGAAGAGGTAGATAAACTACTTCGGGCAGGTATGATAAGAGAGGTTAAGTATCCAAGATGGTTAGCCAATGTGGTTGTTATTCAAAAGAAAAATGGAAAGTGGAGGGTATGTGTTGATTTTACTGATTTAAATAAGGCATGTCCCAAGGATCCTTTCCCATTACCCCACATTGACTCCATGGTGGATGCTACCGCGGGTCATGAGTTGTTGACTTTTATGGATGCTTCATCTGGATTTCAACAAATTTAGATGGAACCATCTGATCAAGAGGATACAGCCTTTATGACCCCAACTGGTATATACTGTTATATTGCTATGCAATTTGGACTAAGGAATGCAGGTGCTACTTATCAAAGGCTAGTTAATATGATGTTCAAGGAACAAATTGGACACACTATGGAAGTCTATATTGATGACATGATGGTTAAGTCCAAGAAGGCTGAGGATCACCTTAAAGACTTGGAGGAAGCATTTAATATCCTTGATAAATTTAATATGAAACTTAATCCTTCCAAGTGTCATTTTGGTGTTAAGGCAGGTAAATTCTTAGGATATATGGTGACAAAGAGGAGCATTGAAGCAAGTCCAGAACAAATCAAGGCTATTGTGAATATCAAATCTCCTGCCAATGCTAAGGATGTACAAAGATTGACAGGTAGGATCGCAGCCTTGAACAGATTCATATCAAAATCCTCAGAAAAGTGTAAGGAATTCTATGATATCCTGAGGAAGAACAAGAAATTTGAATGGACTGACAAGCATGAAAGTGCCCTCAAAGCTCTTAAGGATTACCTATCCTCAGCCCCAGCCTTGATGAAACCAGAAAAAGGGGATGTATTATCCTTGTACCTGGCAGTTTCCTCAAGAGCAGTAAGTGCGGTCCTTGTTAAGGAGCACCAAGGTACACAACATCCTGTTTATTATGTAAGTAAGAGCTTACTTGATGCTGAATCCAGGTATTCACATTTAGAAAAACTTATCCTTGCATTAATAATGGCATCTACCAAATTAAGACATTATTTTGAGACTCATGCCATTATTGTTAAAACTAATTTTCCTATTAAGAATGTTCTCAGGAAACCTGAAATGTCAGGAAGGATGGCTAAGTGGGCAGTAAAGCTGAGTGCATATGATATAAGATATGAACCAAGGACTGCCATCAAATCCCAAGCCTTAGCTGACTTTGTGGCAGATTTTAGTAGTGACTTGCAAAAGGAAGCTGAGTTAGAAGTCCAACAGCTTGAAGAAACTAAGGATCCTTGGATACTCTTCACTGATGGAGCCTCTAATGTAAAAGGAACAGGGCTTGGAATACTACTAAAATTGCCACAGGGGGACATAATACCCCACTCCATAGCTTGTGAATTTCAAACTACCAACAATGAGGCTGAGTATGAAGCCTTGATAGCTGGTTTGCAAATTGCTAAGCATAAGAGGATCAGGTATCTTGAGGTACATGTAGATTCTTTACTGATCACTAATCACTTTAATGGATCCTGTGCTGTTAAAGGTGAAAAGCTAATCAAATATTTGGAGATAGTCAAAGAGTTGGCACTCTCTTTTGTATCCTTTAGTTTGACACAGGTACCAAGGGAAGAGAATGCAGAAGCTGATGCATTAGCCAATCTAGGATCATCTTTGAAGATCCCTGAGGATATCAAGATCCCTATTATCCATATCCTGACCCCTGCTATCGAGGATCATGTAGCTATGGAGATAGGAGAAGATTCTGCAGTCATCCCTAGTGATGATACCCAATCTCATTCAGGATCATGGATCCTCCCAATCATGAGATACATACAACATGGTGAAATTCCTACAGGAGAAAACCCAAGGGCTTTCAAAACTAAGGTATCTCAATTTACAATATTAAATAATATGTTGTATAAACGATCTCTTGCAGGACCATATCTAAGATGCATTGAGGATCCTGAAATCCAAGAAGTCCTAAAGGATTTCCATGAAGGAGATTGTGGAAACCACACTGGGGACAGAGCATTATTCTCAAGGATCCTGAGAACAGGATACTATTGGCCCACTATGAAGAAGGATGCTGTAGAGTATGCCAAGAAGTGTGATCCTTGTCAGAGGCATAGTAATATCCTTCACCAACCAGCAGAACTCTTGCATCCTATATCCTCTTCCTGGCCATTTATGAGATGGGGAATGGATATAGTTGGAAAGCTTCCTAAGGCACCTGGTGGAAAAGTATTCATGCTTGCTATGACTGATTACTTCTCTAAGTGGATAGAGGCTGAAGCCTTTGCTCAAGTCAGAGAAAAGGAAGTTATATCCTTTATTAAAAGAAACATTATTACTAGATTTGGTATCCCTTCTGAGATTATTTGTGATAATGGATCCCAATTTATTGGGAGTAGAACCACTAACTTTTGTGACAGCTGGGGGATTAAGATGATAACATCAACACCAGTCTACCCACAAGCTAATGGTCAGGCAGAATTATCCAACAAGATTATCATCAACAATTTGAAGAAGAAACTTGGATCCAAGAAAGGAAAATGGGCAGAAGAACTACCTTATGTGCTTTGGGCTGATAGGACAACTCCCAAGAATGCTACAGGCCAAACTCCATTTTCTTTGGTATTTGGGGCAGAATCAGTGATCCCTACAGAGATGGTGGTTCCAACTGCAAGAACAAGCATTCGTGATCCTGAAGAAAATGCTGAAAACTTGGTTCAAGACTTGGATACTATAGAAGAAATCAGGGATTTGGCAAGGATAAGGATGGCTAGTTATCAACAAAGGATGGCTGGAGCCTACAACAAAAATGTCAGGATCAGGAAATTCCAAGTTGGTGATATGGTATTAAGGAAAGCATTTCAGAATACCACCAATCCTGCTGATGGAAAGTTGGCACCAAAATGGGAAGGCCCCTATTTGATTGAAGCTGAAGCAGGAAAGGGGGCATATCGATTGCTAATAATGGAAGGTGATTTGCTACCAAAAGCTTGGAATGCTGTCCATTTGAAGAAATATTTCATGTGATCAGGATCCACGATCCTTACCTGACAAGTATCCTTGAAGGATCCTTACAGGCCAGAGGATCCTCATTTTGGTAATGATCTAATCTCAAACTATTTCATTTTTTTATTATCTTTGTTATGGGTGAAATTCTGAGCCCATATCCTGGAAAATATCTTGATCTATATCTTATTTATGTAGTATCTGTTTACATCCGGGATGCTGGTTCAGGATATTGGTAACATCCTGAATGGTATCCTCGGGATTACTAATGGATTATGTGCAGGTACGTGGGTTAGAAGCTAGCAACGTTCACAAGACTTATTCCGCGGAAGACTCGGTCCAAGTCGTTCAAATGAAGACGTTGAAGCCGTATTACTCGGTCCATAACGTTCGTAATGGAATATTCGGAGTAGCCCATATTTGTAGGGATTATTGTTTGTAATTCATTACTATAAATAGGTGGGTATACCAGATCAACTAGGACATCACAATCACACTCGCTACACTCTAACACTTGCTCTCGAGCAATTCTTACTTTCATACAAAAGCATTGTAACACTTAGCGATCTGGTCCATATCCTGCACTGTATCCTGAAGTTTAAAGCAATAAGAAGAACAAGGCAGCTGCGATTGTCAGCTCCCGAGGTTTTATGCCGGCGATCTAGATTGATCAAGGGCTTTCCTCGTACATCTCGTGTCATTTCCTTTACTTTTTGCTCATTGTTTGCTCACTGTTTGATCGCAGATACAGCTCAATATCCTGAGCCGTATCCTGAATACTGATTTTCTAAATAACTCAACAAGCATATTTTCTATAAACTTTCTAGCACACTACCTCACATTACTAATTTGATCACTAAATTGCTTCGGTAATTTTTGACCAAAACAATTTGGCGCCCACCGTGGGGCAAGTGGTGCTCTCTTTACTAAAAATTTTTGGTAAATCGCTAATCGGTTATCTATTTTCAAAACTTTTTGCCACATTGTCCATAATGGCCTCAATATCAAACATGAGTTCCTCTACTGTGTCTGCTACGACTTCTGCTACTACTGGTTCGGTGCTTCCACCACCTCCTCCAAGAATGCCAGCCTCTACACGACCTCAGGATATTATCCCTACCCGCAATGTTCAGGAATCTGCCCCTGTTTTAGCTTCTAACGACGAAATTTTAACCTTATTTGGAAGTGTGCAGGAACAAATGAGGCAGCAGCAGGAAACAAACCAAATGCTTTTAAGGGAAATACAACTCCTGAAGTCTGGCTCGAGCAGATCTGCTGAGGATATTGTCACTCCATTACAACCCAGAACTTTGAACTTCAGTTCAGCTGTGTATACTGAGGATAACAGGGGGATTATTGTGCCCAGCCTTCCTCAGAATCATACCCCTGAAATACCCTCCTCGGTCAGGATATCGACCATAAGGAGCTCAGGATATGCTTCAGGATATGGGCAAAATCCTCCAACGGGTAACATGTCAAATAATAATAATACTCATACTACTAACAATAGTGGATCCTTGCAGGATACAGGTGTGACATCAGCACTTACTAGGGAACTTCAGAAGTTGAAGGATATGATATCAAGTGTACCCGGGGTGGTCCAGCCGATCCCGGAAGTGTCTCAAGATAGCCACAAGATATCTCGTTTTGCATATCCTATCTGTGATGCTGAGATTCCAAAGAGGTTCCAAACCCCCAACATGAAGCTTTACGACGGAACAACGGATCCTGAGGAGCATATTGCTCAGTATAGGGAAAGGATGGAGATTAACCCTATCCCTCCGGATCTCAAGGAAGCATGCTTGTGCAAGGGTTTTGGTTCAACCTTGACAGGATCAGCCCTGAAATGGCTTTTGAATGTTCCTCCACATTCGATTACATCTTTTGCTCACTTAGTAAATTTATTTAATAGTCAGTTTTCTCGTAGTAGAAGCTTTGAAAAATTAACGAGTGATCTCTACAGGATAACACAGGGGCCTCAGGAATCCCTTAGGGATTATGTGAACAAGTTCAGCCGGGAATCACTAGACATTCCTCATCTTGATGTTGCAACAGCTGTGCAAGCTTTCAAGATGGGGCTGCAAAAAGATTCTCAATTTTATCAAGACCTTGTAATGAACCCATGCAGGAACTTGGATGAAGCTCGGAACAGGGCCCTAAGATATATTCGGTTGGAAGATGACAGAAAGATGCAAGAAATGATGAACTCATCCAACACTTATGAGTCAACTAACAGGAAGTCAGAATCTCCATTCAAGTCATATCGGCCTAAGCCATATGGCAGAAATGAGAACAAGAAAGTGAATGCTGTCGAAGACGAGGATCCTGAAGAGTATCCTGAATTATCTGAATATTGCTTTTCTGTTAACATTCCTGAATTGATGTATGCCATGCAGGGTCTAGGGGACAAGGCAAGATGGCCTCGAAAGAATCAACAAAAAGCAGATTGGAAAGACAAATCAAAATGGTGTGCTTTCCACGAAGATTTCGGACATATGACTGAGGATTGCATCGCTCTAAGGAAAGAAATAAGCTATCTTCTGAGCAAGGGATATTTGAAAGATCTCTTAGGGAGAAAGAAGAATAAGGGTCAGGATACTGAGAAGGATCCTGAGCGAGCAGCATCACCTCCCGCGGATGTCAAGATAATCAACTTCATTTCGGGAGGATCCGACATTTGTGGGACTTCGTATTCGGCAGCAAAGAGACATGCAAAAGAAGCTAAGGCCGAAAGGGGAGACAAACCTGTCAGGATGACTACACTTACAACTGATAAAGTGATCACATTTGATGCCGATGACAGGGATACTGTCCAGGATCCTCACCATGATGCTCTGGTAATAACGTTATATGTGGCTAACCATTTTGTACGCAGGATATTGGTAGATAATGGCAGCTCCGTCAACATAATCCAACTAGAGACACTTAAAAGGATGAATGTATCTCCAATGGATATCACTTCAAAGTCTACTGTGCTTGTTGGGTTCAATGGAGAGGCTAGAAACACAGTGGGAGAGATAAAGTTGCCGGTGTACGTTGAAGGAGTCAACTCGATACAACGTTTCTGTGTAATGGACTCTCTATCCTGCTATAACATTATACTGGGAAGACCGTGGATTCACGATATGAAGGCCGTGCCATCAACATATCACCAATGCATCAAGATACCTACCCCTTGGGGAGTTGTCAAAGTTGATAGTGATCAGCAGGAGGCGAAAGAATGCTACTCATCCTCGATGAAATCCTCAACCAAGCCTAGTGTAGCATAGCAATTAAAGACGCGGGCCCAGGATATCGTGGAGGATCCGGAGCAGGATGTGAAGAAGATTATCCTAGACCAGGATAATCCCGATATTTCGGTGCTCGTGGGAACCAATATCCCTCAGGATATTGAAGAACAATTAATTAACTTTTTAAAATGCAGGATATCAACGTTTGCATGGAAGCATGAGGATATGACAGGCATATCCAAAGATATTATCACTCACAAGCTTGGAATTGATAAATCATTCAAGCCTGTGCAACAAAAAAGAAGGAAGTTTGCTCCTGAGCGGAATGCGATTATTCAAGAGAAAGTTGAGAGATTATTGAAGTCCAGGATGATCAGAGAGGTTAAGTTCCCGAGGTGGCTAGCAAACGTGGTTGTGGTACAGAAGAAAAATGGGAAATGGAGAGTCTGTGTGGATTACACAGACTTGAACAAAGCTTGTCCTAAAGACCCATTTCCTCTTCCCCACATTGATGCAATGGTAGATGCCACTGCCGGGCATGAAATGCTGACTTTCATGGATGCGTCCTCAGGATTTCAACAGATCCAAATGGAGCCTTCTGACCAGGAGGATACTGCCTTCATGACACCAATAGGTATTTATTGTTATACTGCTATGCCTTTCGGTTTGAAAAATGCAGGTGCAACATACCAAAGATTGGTAAACATGATGTTCAAAGACAAACTGGGGGACACCATGGAGGTGTACATCGACGATATGGTGGTAAAATCAAAGAAAGCTCAGGATCATCTCCAGGATATCAAAGGAGCATTCGATATCCTGGATCAGTATAACATGAAGCTGAATCCTGCTAAGTGTCATTTTGGAGTAGGAGCAGGAAAATTCCTAGGATATATGGTGACCAAAAGAGGAATAGAAGCAAGCCCGGAGCAGATTAAAGCCATCTTGGATATTAAATCACCCTCAAATATGAAGGATGTTCAACGACTAACAGGGCGAGTGGCAGCATTGAATAGATTTATCTCAAGATCTTCAGAAAAATGCAAAGATTTTTATGATATCCTGAAGAAGAACAAAAAATTCGAGTGGGGAGAGAAGCATGAAGCAGCCCTACAGGATTTGAAACGATATCTCTCAACCACACCTCTGTTGATGAAACCTGAAAATGGTGAACCACTATCCCTGTACCTTGCTGTATCAGGGAATGCTGTAAGTGCCGTTCTCATAAAAGACCATGAAGGTCAGCAATATCCTGTTTATTATGTTAGTAAAAGTTTGTTAGATGCTGAAACTAGGTACTCTCATTTAGAAAAATTAATACTAGCATTAGTTATGGCATCAACGAAACTTAGACACTACTCTGAGACACATAGGATACATGTTAAAACCAATTATCCTGTAAAAAATGTGCTTAGAAAGCCAGAAATGTCAGGCAGGATGGCCAAGTGGTCAGTAAAATTGAGTGCTTATGATTTAGTATATGAACCTAGAAATGCCATAAAGTCTCAAGCTTTAGCTGACTTTGTGGCTGATTTCAGTAGTGACATTCAGGATGAGGTAGACCTAGAAGTTCAACAGTTAGGAGAATCCTCAGGATCCTGGACATTATATACTGATGGTGCATCTAATGTAAGAGGAGTAGGATTAGGAATACTACTAAAATCGCCACAGGGGGACATATTACCCCAGGTTATTAGGTGTGAATTTCCTGCTACTAATAATGAGGCAGAATATGAAGCTTTAATTGCAGGATTAGAATTGGCTAAGAGTATGAATATCAAGAATTTGCAAGTATACGTTGACTCTTTGTTAATTACTAACCATTTCAATGGCTCCTATGCAGTTAAGGGTGAGAAGTTAATCGAATACCTCGATATTCTCAAAAAATTAGCAGGATATTTCGATGTTTTTACACTTGAACAGGTACCAAGGGAGGATAATGCTGAAGCGGATGCCTTAGCAAATTTGGGATCATCAATCAGGATACCTGAAGGGACCCGAATACCAAGATCCTGGAATGCAATATCGACTCAGAAATATGGAGCATATCGACTCAGAAATATGGAAGGGGATATGCTACCAAGATCCTGGAATGCAATACATTTGAAGCTTTATTTCAAGTAAGAGTAGAATTTATTTTCTATCTCGGAATGGTATGTATTCTATTTTTAAATATATTTTTGTTTATTGTCTTGAACCCACTACTGACTTAAGCATCGGAGGGGTGTTAGCCAAGCTAACACTCACCTTAGTTTACAATTGTTTTGCAGGATATGTTTCAGGATATAGCTCCAGGATATATACTCAGGATAAATCAAAAGATCAGAGGATTGGCCCCCTCTCTCACGTTTAAGGGATCCTGGTCCCTTCAAAGGTTTAAAGGTATTCACCTTTCTTTCGAATTGGGTTTAAACACCTCGCCTGGAGCGCAAGTTATCTAGGTATAGTTCAAGGTAGCGGGACCAGTTCATGTAAAAGTGGCTGACAATTTCGTTACTGTTGGCTATATCCTGGATCCTAAAGGTATATGAGGATTGATCACCCTCTCTCACGAAAGAGTATTTTCATACTCTCAAAGGTTTAAAGGTTTTCACCTTTCTAAGAATTAGAGTTTATACACTCTCGCCTGTAGCGCATGAAATTTAGGGTTTATCCCCAGATATCAGGGTTTATCCCAAATATGCTAAGGATTCATTTCAGGATATCATGGGTTTTGCCCTGGGGTATTCGGTATTCATTTGAATCAAAATATAAATACATTGGGGTTTTTGGCAAACACGGGGGACATACGTTATGGATCCAAGTTTATAAGTATGCACTGGGGACAAACTTATGATAAAGGATTGGAATTGATTCTCTAAGAATCTCTGGTATGATCTCTCCTTTTTGTTTGGACAATTTATGGGTTATATTTCAATATCCTTTTCAAGATATCTTTTAGGATATCTCCCAGGATACATTTCTGATATATGTTCCTGAGAATGTTCAAACCAAACAATTTTCACAAGTAAAATTTGTATGTTAATGACAACAGTAATAAAGTCAAAAGGATAGTCATATTATTAACATGCCAAAAGGTGTGCTCTTAGTTTCACCTCAAAACAGGGCCCATCCACTAAGAGCACTATAGTTCATTACCATATTTACCCAACAGTTGAAGGATTCATCTCAAACCGAGACCCATCCACCTTCAACTGTTGTATTGTTCAAAAAGCATGCAGGAAATGTAAATTGTTCAGGTGCAGGAAAGTAAAGTGCGGAAAAGTAAATTGTTTTTGGGACTACAAACCAACATTCAAATTCAAAAAGGTGGGCTCTGGCCTTGGCACGTATATCCGTCATCGCCCACCTAAATGCCCTCACACAGCGGCATCACCTCCAACCTTCTCAGACTTCTCTGCTCTAGCATCCTGACCAGCATCCTGCGCAGCATCCTGACCTATGTCCATCCCAACATCAGCTCCAGCATCCTTCTTGTCTCCAGCTTGGACCACCACCTCTGCTGACTTATAAGACTCACCGGCTTCAGAAGGAAATGGCACAACTTTGCCTACGAGCTCCTTTAACTTGGCCACCCAGGATTCGACTGGCCAAGATGGACAAACAAGGCCCGTCTCCTTGGCCTCATAGGCCATCTTGATGCGTGCTTGTAGCAGGGAGACGATAGCAGAAGCCTTGATTCCCTCTCGGAAGTTGATCAGGGTCTGATCATGATCCATTTGAACGGTGGCAAGTTTGACCTCAGCGTCTTGGGTGACCTTCTTCAGCAAGCTTTCGTAATGCCAGCTCTTCGCTTCAGCAATGGCACCTTGGTCAGCAACGGTGCTTTCGAGTTGTTTGATTCTGGCTTCATGAAGTGCCACAGTACCACAAGCGTCATTATACAAGTGGAGCAAATGCTGGAGGCCCTGCACATCAATTACAGGTATAAAGTTAGAATGTATGTTGACCAAGATATCCTACCAGGATATCCTGTTAGGATATATGTGCAGGATATACATAAAGGATATGCGTCAGGATATTACCTTGTTAAGGAAGGATGTCATTGGCTCTAAGGAATCAGAGAAGCTGAGTTCATCATAGGAAAACCCTTCTGAGCCCGGAGCACTGACTTCAAGACCCTTCCTCTTTTTCGCTGTGGAAGCACGGGTTCTTGGATTGGCCTTGGGAGCCGGGAGTGGCTTGGAGCTAGTAGCAGCAGGAGTCTCCTTCTTGACTGTGGCTGGAGTTGGATAGCTGTCAAGTTCATCAAGGTCTAGATAGACTGGGACTTTGCTGGAATCTGCACACAGGGAGTAAATTCTGAATCCCTCCTATGAATAACAGATAAAAAACATATGTGTAGGATATCTTGCAGGATCCTTACCAGACATGTTGGCACTGGAAAGAGGGCTTGGAGTCGGTGGAGATGGATTGAAACTTCTCTCTGCCTCTGGAAGGAGTCTGATGGCGTCTATTCTTTCTTGAGAATTAGCAAGAGGAGGTGCAATCTTCCTGAAATCAGCTGCACAAAAATGAAAATTTGTTAGTCCAGAATATGAGACAGGATAAGAGACAGGATCATTCTTAAACCCTAAGTCCTACCCTTTCTTAACCATCTCATCGGATAATCCGTTCCACCAGGGATTGAATCCCTTTTTACGAAGAAAAACTTGGATTGCCAACCATCCTCGTTCCTGGTGGCACGAAGTATCAATGGGGGACCGGAACTAGAATAAAACAGAAACCTAGATGAGCCATGGCATCTAAGCTTGTAGGCTAAAGGGAGAACATGGACGGAAAGGTCAGGTATGTGGTTTCTCTTGATTTGGTCCAGAACAGACAAAACACGCCAAAGCATTGGCATGGTTTGGCTGAAA
Organism: Helianthus tuberosus; assembly: GCA_030545235.1. Taxonomy (NCBI): domain Eukaryota; kingdom Viridiplantae; phylum Streptophyta; class Magnoliopsida; order Asterales; family Asteraceae; genus Helianthus; species Helianthus tuberosus. Next base: position 3,771,161 of record JARYGA010046105.1, read on the forward strand.
GAAATTTTGGTGATATTAAAAAACTCGGTGATGAAGTCCGGAAAGGGGAATCGTAACCCTAAGGTAAAGGGGAAAGCATTGAAACAAATCCCACTCGTTGGAAACCATGTCTGACCGGATTTCTCTATCAAAAGGTCGGAAAATAGTTCCTTCCGGAAAGATACCGGAGGATTTTAAGGCCGAGAGATGAGCACTATCAAAGGTGCATGTTTCATTCTCCGGTTCTTGGAGAAGATTCTGTTGGATGAATGTGGGAGCAGAATCGCCTGAACTGGACCTCGTCTGCCTGGGCATTTGGTCGCCTGAATTCTTGCCGGAGAAAGATAAAAGATGGTTATGAAGATGAGAGAGAGAATATTACCTTTTTCTTGTCGATTGTGGGTAAAAAAGGAGATGAGGATGAGAAAATATAGGGTATGATGAGTAAATATAGGCCGGGTGGTTGAAAGTTGTCACATCAATAGTCTTATCTCTTAATTGCCTTGGCCACAGTGAAAAAATGTAACCGTTAGGATATCAAACGGTAACATTTTTGGGGACAATTGTTATGGGTGAAATTCTGAACCCATATCCTGGAAAATATCTTGATCTATATCTTATTTATGTAGTATCTGTTTACATCCGGGATGCTGGTTCAGGATATTGGTAACATCCTGAATGGTATCCTCGGGATTACTAATGGATTATGTGCAGGTACGTGGGTTAGAAGCTAGCAACGTTCACAAGACTTATTCCGCGGAAGACTCGGTCCAAGTCGTTCAAATGAAGACGTTGAAGCCGTATTACTCGGTCCCTAACGTTCGTAATGGAATATTCGGAGTAGCCCATATTTGTAGGGATTATTGTTTGTAATTCATTACTATAAATAGGTGGGTATACCAGATCAACTAGGACATCACAATCACACTCGCTACACTCTAACACTTGCTCTCGAGCAATTCTTACTTTCATACAAAAGCATTGTAACACTTAGCGATCTGGTCCATATCCTTTACTGTATCCTGAAGTTTAAAGCAATAAGAAGAACAAGGCAGTTGCGATTGTCAGCTCCCGAGGTTTTATGCCGGCGATCTAGATTGATCAAGGGCTTTCCTCGTACATCTCGTGTCATTTCCTTTACTTTTTGCTCATTGTTTGCTCACTGTTTGATCGCAGATACAGCTCAATATCCTGAGCCGTATCCTGAATACTGATTTTCTAAATAACTCAACAAGCATATTTTCTATAAACTTTCTAGCACACTACCTCACATTACTAATTTGATCACTAAATTGCTTCGGTAATTTTTGACCAAAACAATCTTATATAAGGATAAGGATCCTGCATCCTTTATCCTCCTTTTACTTGATTCTGAGTTTTGAAGGTTCAGGTATCCTTGACTAAGGATTGAGTATCCACAGAAGTATCTAGTTATTTGGGGTTGACCCCAGTTATTTGGGCTTGACCCCAGTTTGGGCCTGTCCCTAGTTTCGCCAGTAGCGCACGATGATCCTGGTATAGTTCATGGCAATGGGACCAGTACTCGCTTTAGGGGCTGACAATTTCATTGTACTGGCTATATTCAGGATCCTACGTATAATGGTAGACGTACAATACATCCGTTCCTAAGGTTTCTAACGTTTTCACGTTAGCTAAGGTTTTGGCATTTTCATGTCACTAAGTTTGGATAGTCGCCAGTGAGGGCCATACTCAACTTTACATACGATCCTTTGGGCTTGTCCTCAGTTATCCTTTGGGCTTGTCCCCAGTTATCCTTTGGGCTTGTCCCCAGTTATCCTTTGGGCTTGTCCCCAGTTATCCTTTGGGCTTGTCCCCAGTATATTGGGCTTGTCCCCAGAATTGTTGGGCTTGTCCCCCGTTACTAACTCTTATCTTATATTGGCTTAGTCCCAAGTTGTATCCTATTTCAGGTTTTTGGAGGTAAACGACCAAGGATCCTTGATCCTTACTTTCTACTAAGGTTTGTCTTTTGGGTTATCCTGGTTATAAGTGTTAAAGGATAGGATCCTAACTTGGATTCTCAGGTATGATCCTTCTATTTTGATTTTATTCATTATTTATTTGAATAACCCTTATCCCTTGACAACTGAACTTATGATCCTTAAACTATATTACTTTTTAGAACTTATCGATTATGGGATATGTGATCCTTGATCATATCCTAAACTTTTTGGGGATATTTCTTAAATTTTTTCTTTACTTGATAAGTTTAAACAACATGAACATCACAACAAGTTGAAAAATAAAATACCAATAAGGATATCAACACAGGATAAGCCAAAAAGTTAAAGTTATTTTATTCACAAAAGATTAAACCCTTTTAAGGTTGTCAAAATTGCCAACCCACGTTTCTACCAGCAAAACGTGGCCCGTCCACATGGGTTGGCAAAGGGTGTCCATTGTTCATAGGTCTAACAAGTGCAGGAAATTAAAGACGGAAGGATAACAAGTGGCTTCATCCCCCAAACAGAGGATCCATCCACCACCCATTATCCTACCTATTGTTCAAAGGATCATCCATGATCCTCAACCCTAATTACTATTGTTTAAGTACAGACCAACCATTGTTCATCAAAACATCATCAAAATAAAAACCATAACCAAACTAAAAACTGGGCTCCGACTACGTCTAGAAATGTCCTTCATCGCCCATTCCTGCAGCCTATGCCTTCGCTGCATCACCATCTCCTCCAGCTTCCATATCCTTCACCTGATCCTTGCCACTGCCACTAGCTTCGATTGCAGAACCTCATCAGCCTCATCCTCGTCCTCCAACTCAGCCAGCCTGGCCTTCCAGCCTTCCACGTCCCAGTTGCTCCTATCAAAGGCAGGATCCTGAGCTTCTTGGGCCATCTGTAGCTTGGTCTTGTACATGGAAATGGCAGCGGAAACCTTGGCATCCTCTGTGATCTCGTGCTTCTCATAATCAACATTGATCAGGATTGCAGCTGTCTGAGCTTTGGCATCATTGAGATCCTTTTCAAGGGAAACAATCTTGTGATCCTTGAGCACCGCCACCTTTTGGAGATCAGAGTATTTCTCCTCAAGCTCCTCAACATTCCCAACATAGTCCTCGATCTCAGCAAATTTCTACAAAGAAGACAATGCAAAGATTAGAGTCAGGTGATCCTCAAGTGGATAGGATAACTAGACTGAGTCAATGATCCTTACATCATTAAAGTACTCGAGGAATTGATGACGGATCAGAGGTAAGCCTTGAAGGTTGTCAGCTTCAGAGGTCTTTCTTTTCTTTCCACCTCTTCCCTTCGAAATGGTAGCCTTGGGGATTACGACGGAGGGGCTAGCAGCAGACTTTTTCTTGGATCGGACGGTGTCAAGCTCAGTGACACTGAATTTGGATGCAGATCTTGATGACTTTCCAGCGCCTACACACCCAAAACAGATAAGTATCCTTATCCTATTTAATTATTTAAACATTTAATTATAAAAAGAACAGGATACTTACTTGAGATCGTGACAGAACCTAAGGATACCTCTTGAGAATCCTGGGTATTTGTTTTGAACGATCTTGTTGCAGGATCAAGTTTTCTAAAAGCAGCAAGTCTCTCCTTGGTGGCAGGTGAAGGTATAATATGTGAGATTGTGATAGTTGTACAAAAGAAACAGGAGCATATTAGTAATCATCATCAGAAGTGAGCTTACTCAGTGATCCTTCTAAGGATCCTCTATCCTACCATGGGTGTTCCATTTCCTTGGCAGATCCTTTCCATCCGGGATAGAATCCCTTCTGACAAAGAAGAATCGCCGTTTCCAGTTGGTATCATTCTTAGTGGCTTTAAAGATGGGATGTTCTTCACCGGGTTTACGCTTGAATAGATATCGGTGGGATCCAAATGTGGTGAGATCATACATCTCGGCCAATTCCGACATTCCCAGGTTAATTCCTTCTTGCTCAATGATCCTCTCAAGGGTATATAAGACCCTCCAGATCATTGGCATAGCTTGAACGTAGGAGATGCCGGTGAGGGAGAAAAAAGACTGGGTGAATTCAGGGAAAGGATATGAGTATCCTATTGTGAAAGGAGTGACTGGGAAAGCTACCCAAGTTTCGGAAATGTAATCACTTAGAACGGTGGGATCAAACGATTTGAAAGTGGTGTTCGCGGAAAGCAATGTCGGATCCTGTCTATTTGTGGGTCAGTGAAGTAGCATCTTTCTTTCGCCGAATCTTTAATGATCCCCTGGCTCTTGAGAGGACTGTCCTTCTTATGATCCTTAGCCGGTGAGGATCTTAGCATCATCTTGATTATGAAGAATGTGAAGAAAGAAGGAGCAGAGAAAGAAAACGTAAAGGAAGAAGAGGAAGAGAGATACCTGCTTGATCGTCGGATGAGAATTTAAAGGGAGTTTCTCTTGAATTTAAATGTGAAATGATCTCTATCCGTAACTCCTATTTATAATGATGATTTTGCAGGATAGTCACCTCAGTGACGTCATGTTCGTAACGGCTAGTCCGATTACAATGGCTAGTTATCCATTGGTTGATTACGTATAAGAACAAAATACAACTCGTTTATTTACATAATTACTCCTTATATTTTGGGGGCAATTGTTAGGGGTGGATTTCTCAATGATCAGTGATCCTCAATTGCTGTTGGGCTTAGTGATCCTCACTTCTGTTTGAATTGGTGATCCTCAGAAGTGTTTCAGGATCAGGATCATGGATCATCATAAGGATCCTTGAACTAACGATTGTCTACTTTGAATTCGAAATTGTTTTGCAGGAGTATGAGCTTGGACTTGGTCTTGGTGATATTCCTGGGGCATATTCTATGTTTATTCCGCACGTGCCTGGCTAAAAGTGGACGTTATGGAGTCGTGGAGGACTTGCACAATTTGCGGAATGTTAGTTAGTGTAGATATTTTCCATTTTTAAAGGGGTAGCGAGCTAATTAGAAAACACTTGGCTATTTTTGGCTACACACACACTCTTACAACTGCTATCACCAGCTCTCGTTAACTCACTTGGCGATTACACACTTTTCTACACAATACACTATAGTGATCCTTGTACTTAGCTCGCTATCATCCGAAGTTGTAATACATTTCTTGTTTAATTTGAGTTGGTGATCGGTAGTTTCCGTCACCCGAGGTTTTTTATGCCGGAGATCATTCATTGATCAAGGGCTTTTTCCTCGTATAAATCTTCGTGTCACTTGTTCATTACATTTTAGAGTGATCCTTATTGTTGTTCATCAATTCAAGCATCATACCTCACAACAGAAAGTTTGGTTACATTGTCATTGCTTGATTTTTGACCAAAACAAAAACACCATAACCAAAATAAACTACCAAATTCTAAAAAAAATGGGCTCCGGCTACGTCTAGAAATGTCCTTCATCGCCCATTCATGCAGCCTACACCTTCGCTGCATCATCATCTCCTCCAGCTCCAGTATCCTTCGCATGATCCTTGCCACTGCCACCAGCCTCGATTGCCAGAACCTCTTCAGCCTCATCTTCATCCTCCAATTCAGCTAGCCTAGCCTTCCAGCCCTCCATGTCCCAGTTGCTCCTGTCAAAGGCAGGATTCTGAGCTTCTTGGGCCATCTGCAATTTGGTCTTGTACATGGCAATGGCAGCAAAGACTTTAGCATCCTCTGTGATCTCGTGCTTCTCATAGTCAGCGTTGACCTGGGCTGCAACCATCTGAGTTTTGGCATCACTGAGTTCCTTTTCGAGGGAGGCAATCTTGTGATCCTTGAGCACCGCCACTTTTTGGAGATCAGAGTATTTCTCCTCAAGCTCTTCAACATTCCCAACATAGTCCTCGATCTCAGCAAATTTCTGCAAACAAGACAATGCAAAGTTCAGGATCATGTGATGCTCAAATGAGTAGGATAACTAAGCTAAGTGATCCTCATTTACTGTTGGGTTTAGTGATCCTCAATTCTGTCTGAACTAGTGATCCTCAGAAAGTATTGCAGGATCAGGATCATGGATCATCTTAAGGATCCTTATACTAACGATTGTCTACTTTGAATATGGTGTTGTTTTGCAGGAGTACCAGCTTGGACTTGGTCTTGGCGATATTCCTGGAGCATATTCCATGAATTATTCCGCACGTGCTTACCTGAAGTGGACGTTATGGAGTTCGTGGAGGACTTGCATGAATTGCGGAATGTTTGTTAGCATAGATATTTTCCATTTTTAAAAGGGGTAGCGAGCTAAATAGAAAACACTTGGCTATTTTTTGGCTACACACACTCTTTCAACTGCTCTCACCAGCTCTCGACAATTCACTTAGCAATTACACACCTTTTTACACATTACACTATAGTGATCCTTGTAATTAGCTCGCTATCATCCGAAGTTGTAACACATTTCTTGTTTAATTTGAGTTGGTGATCGGTAGTTTCCATCACCCGAGGTTTTTTATGCCGGAGATCATTCATTGATCAAGGGCTTTTCCTCGTATAAATCTTTGTGTCACTTGTTCATTATATTTCAGAGTGATCCTTAGTGTTGTTCATTGATTCAAGCTTAATACCTCACAACAGAAAGTTTGGTTGCATTGTCATTGCTTGATTTTTGACCAAAACAGCCAGCATGAAGACTTTCCCTCCTGGAGCCTTTGGAAATTTTCCCACTATATCCATTCCCCACTACATGAATGGCCAATGCGAAACAATAGGACACAGTGGCTCAGCAGGCTGATGTAATATATTACTATGTCTTTGACATGCGTCACATCTTCGAGCATATTCTGCAGCATCTTTTCTCATCGTCGGCCAATAATATCCTGTTCTTAATACCTTTGAGAATAACGACCTGCCCCTAGTGTGGTTACCATAATCCCCTTCGTGTATATCCTGAAGCACTTCTTTGGTTTCGGGATCCTCCAAGCACCTCAGATATGGTCCTGCAAGAGATTTCTTATACAAGACATTATTTATTATAGTGAATCATGATACCTTCATTCTAAAGGCCTTAGGATTCTCATCCTTTGGGATGTGTCCTTCCTTGAGATATCTTAGGATTGGAGTCATCCAAGACTTAAGATCCTTCTCAGGATATTCATCACCAGGATCCTGAACACTTACTACTTCCTTATCCCGAGGATCCATCGCAGGATATAGGATATGTAATATCAGTATTCGGGTTCCTTCCGGTATCCTGACTGATGATCCTAGATTTGCCAAGGCATCAGCTTCAGCATTATCCTCTCTTGGTACCTGTTAAAGTGTAAAAATATCGAAATATCCTGCTAATTTTTTAAGAATTTCGAGATACTCGATTAACTTCTCACCTTTAACTGCATAGGGTCCATTAAAATGATTAGTAATTAACAAAGAATCAACATATACTTGCAAACTCTTGATATTCATGCTTTTAGCCAATTCTAATCCTGCGATTAAAGCTTCATATTCTGCCTCATTATTGTTATGGGTAAAATTCCGAGCTCATATCCTGGGAAATATCTTGAGTTATATCTTGATTGTATGATATCTGCTCATATCCGGGATGCTCATTCAGGATATTGGTAACATCCTGAATGATATCCTCAGGATTACTAACGGGTTGTGTGCAGGAGTACGCGTCCAGATGAAGCAACGTTCATGAAGACCCTTTCTCTGGAAGACTCGGTCTAAGTCGTTTAAATGAAGACGTTGAAGCCGCTTTACTCGGTCTACAACGTTCACAATGGAATATTCGGAGCATCCCATATTTGTAGGAATTTTTGTTTGTATTTGGTTACTATAAATAGGTGGGTATATCAGATCGAATAGGACATCATAGCTACACTCACTACACTTTCACACTTGTTCTCTCGCAATTTTTACTTTCACACAAAACGTTGTAACACTTAGCGATCTGGTCAATATCCTGCACTGTATCCTGACGATTGAAGCAATAAGAAGAACTAGGCAGCTGCGATTGTCAGCTCCCGAGGTTTTATGCTGGCGATCTAGATTGATCAAGGGCTTTCCTCGTACATCCCGTGTTATTTCCTTTATTTTTTGCTCATAGTTTGATCGTTGATACAGCTCAATATCCTGAGTCGTATCCTGAAATCTGTTTTCACAAACAATATAACCAACATATTTCTAACACACTTTTTAGCACACTACCTCACTTAACTAATTTGATCACTAAATTGCTTCGGTAATTTTTGACCAAAACAATTTGGCGCCCACCGTGGGGCAAGTGGTGCTATCTTTACTAAAAATCTTTGTAAAATCGTTTATCGGTTTTCTGTTTTCAAAACTTTTTTCCACATTGTCTACAATGGCCTCAAGATCAAACATGAGCCCCTCCACTGTGTCTGCTACAATTTCTGCTACTACTGGTTCGGTGCTTCCACCACCTCCTCCAAGGATGCCAGCTTCTTCACAACCTCAGGATATTATCCCTACTCGGAGTATTCAGGGATCTGCTCCCGTTTTAGCCTCTAATGATGAAATTCTAACCTTATTTGGAAGTGTGCAGGAACAAATGAGGCAGCAACAGGAAACTAACCAAATGCTGTTAAGAGAAATACAACTCTTAAAGGCTAGCTCAAGCAAATCCGCTGAGGATATTGTTACTCCTTTACAACCCAGAACTTTGAACTTTAGTTCGGCTGTGTATACTGAGGATAATAGGGGGAATATTGTGCCTAGTCGTTCCCAGAATCATACTCCTGAAATACCCTCCTCGGTCAGGATGTCAACTGTGAGGAGCTCAGGATATGCTTCAGGATATGGCCAGAATCCTCAGACTGGTAACGTGTCAAATAATAATAATCTTGCTACTAACAATAGTGGATCTTTGCAGGATGCAGGTATGACGTCAACATTTACTAGGGAGCTTCAGAAATTGAAGGACATGATATCCAGTGTACCTGGAGTGGTCCAGCCAATTCCGGAAGTGTCCCAAGACAGCCACAGGATATCTCGTTTCGCATATCCTATCTGTGATGCTGAAATTCCGAAAAGATTTCAAACCCCCAACATGAAACTCTACGACGGAATGACGGATCCTGAAGAGCATATTGCCCAGTATAGGGAAAGAATGGAGATTAATCCTATCCCTCCAGAGCTCAAGGAAGCATGCTTGTGTAAAGGCTTTGGTTCTACTTTAACAGGATCGGCCTTGAAATGGCTCTTAAATGTTCCTCCACATTCGATTACCTCTTTTGCTCACCTAGTGAATTTATTTAATAGTCAATTTTCTTGTAGTCGGTGTTTTGAAAAACTAACAAGTGATCTCTACAGGATAACTCAGGGACCTCAGGAATCCCTAAGGGATTGTGTGAACAAATTCAGCAGGGAATCCTTGGATATCCCGCACCTTGATGTTGCCACTGCGGTCCAAGCATTCAAGATGGGGCTACAAAAGGATTCCCAATTTTATCAGGATCATGTGATGAATCCTTGCAGGAATTTGGACGAGGCTCGAAACAGGGCCTTGAGATATATCAGGCTGGAGGATGATAAGAAGATGCAAGAAAGGATGAACTCATCCACTACCTACGAATCAACTAATAGGAAGTCAGAATCCTCATTTAAACCATATCGCTCTAAGCCATATGGTAGAAATAACAACAAGAAAGTGAATGCTGTTGAAGAGGAGGATCCTGAAGAATATCCTGAATTATCTAAATATTGCTTTTCTGTTAACATTCCTGAATTAATGTATGCTATGCAGGGTTTAGGAGAAAAAGCTAGGTGGCCTCGAAAGAATCAACAAAAGGCTGATTGGAAGGATAAATCCAAATGGTGTGCCTTCCACAAAGATTTTGGTCATGTGACTGAAGATTGCATTGCTCTAAGAAAAGAGATAAGTTATCTTCTGAGCAAAGGATATTTGAAGGATCTCCTAGGAAGAAAGAAGAATAAGGGTCAGGATACTGAGAAGGATCCTGAACGAGCAGCATCACCTCCTGTGGATGCCAAGATAATCAACTTTATTTCAGGGGGATTCGACATTTGCGGCACTTCGTATAATGCGGCCAAGAGGCATGCAAAGGAGGCTAAGACTGAAAGGGGAGACAAACCAGCCAGGATGACCACCCTTACAACTGATAAAGTGATCACTTTTGACAGTGATGACCGGGATACTGTGCAGGATCCTCACCATGATGCTCTCGTAATTACATTGTATGTTGCTAACCATTTTGTACGCAGGATATTGGTGGACAACGGTAGCTCTGTCAATATAATTCAGCTGGAAACATTGAAGAGGATGAATGTATCTTCGATGGACATTACTTCGAAGTCCACTGTGCTCGTTGGCTTCAGCGGAGAAGCTAGGAACATAGTGGGAGAAATAAAGCTACCAGTATATGTTGAAGGGGTCAACTCGATACAACGTTTCTGTGTGATGGACTCCCTATCCTGCTATAACATCATACTGGGCAGGCCATGGATCCATGATATGAAGGCTGTTCCATCAACTTATCATCAATGCATCAAGATTCCTACCCCTTGGGGGGTCGTCAAGGTTGATAGTGATCAGCAGGAGGCGAAAGAATGTTACTCATCCTCGATGAAATCCTCAACCAAACCTAGTGCAGCATAGCAATTAAAGATAAGGGCCCAGGATATTGTGGAGGCTTCGGAGCAGGATATGAAGAAAATTATCCTGGACCAAGATAATCCAGATACCTCGGTGCTCGTAGGAACCAATATCCCTCAGGATATTAAAGATCAATTAACTAACTTTTTAAAGTACAGGATGTCAACATTTGCATGGAAGCATGAGGATATGACTGGTATATCCAAAGACATTATCACTCACAAGCTTGGAATTGACAGGTCGTTCAAGCCTGTACAGCAAAAGAGAAGGAAGTTTGCTCCTGAACGAAATGCAATTATCCAAGAAGAAGTTGAGAGATTATTGAAGTCCAAGATGATCAGAGAAGTCAAATTTCCCAAGTGGCTAGAAAATGTGGCCGTGGTTCAAAAGAGGAATGGGAAATGGAGAGTTTGTATAGATTACACAGACTTGAACAAGGCTTGTCCCAAAGACCCATTTCCCCTTCCTCATATCGATGCAATGGTAGATGCTACCGCCGGGCACGAGATGTTAACCTTCATGGATGCATCCTCAGGATTTCAGCAGATTCAAATGGAGCATTCGGACGAAGAGGATACTGCCTTCATGACACCAACAGGTATTTATTGTTATACTGCTATGCCATTCGGTTTGAAAAATGCAGGTGCGACATACCAGAGATTGGTGAACATAATGTTCAAAGATAAGCCGGGGGACACAATGGAGGTATACATCGACGATATGGTGGTAAAATCCAAAAAGGCTGAGGATCACCTCCAGGATATTAAGGGAGCATTTGATATCCTGGATCAATATAACATGAAGCTAAATCCTGCTAAGTGCCATTTCGGAGTGGGGGCAGGAAAGTTCCTAGGACATATGGTGACCAAAAGAGGAATAGAGGCGAGCCCGGAGCAGATTAAAGCTATATTGGATATAAAATCACCCTCGAACATGAAGGATGTTCAACGGTTAACAGGACGAGTTGCAGCATTGAACAGATTTATCTCGAGATCCTCGGAGAAATGCAAAGAGTTTTATGATATCCTGAAGAAGAACAAGAAGTTCGAATGGGGTGAGAAGCATAGCTCTGCAGGTTTTGAAGCAATACCTTTCAACTGCACCCCTGTTGATGAAACCTGAGAATGGTGAACCACTGTCCCTATACCTCGCAGTATCAGGGAATGCTGTAAGTGCCGTCCTTGTAAAGGATCATGAAGGTCAGCAATATCATGTTTATTATGTTAGTAAAAGCTTGTTAGATGCAGAAACTAGATATTCTCATTTAGAAAAATTGATACTAGCACTAGTTATGGCATCAACAAAGCTTAGACATTACTTTGAAACACACAGAATTCATGTTAAGACAAATTATCCTGTTAAGAATGTGCTTAGGAAACCTGAGATGTCAGGCAGGATGGCCAAGTGGTCGGTAAAGTTGAGTGCTTACGACTTAGTATACGAACCTAGAAATGCCATAAAATCACAAGCTCTAGCTGACTTTGTAGCTGATTTCAGTAGTGACATTCAGGATGAGGTAGACCTAGAAGTGCAACAATTAGGAGAATCCTCATGATCCTGGACATTGTACACTGATGGAGCATCTAACGTTAGAGGAGTAGGATTGGGAATACTACTAAACTCGCGACAGGGGGACATATTACCCCAGGCTATTAGATGTGAATTTCCTGCTACTAATAATGAAGCAGAGTATGAGGCTTTGATTGCAGGATTAGAACTAGCTAAGAGTATGAATATCAAGAATTTGCAAGTATACGTTGACTCCTTGTTAATTACTAATCATTTCAATGGGTCCTATGCAGTTAAAGGTGAGAAGTTAATCGAATACCTCGATATTCTCAAAAAATTAGCAGGATATTTCGATGTTTTTACACTTGAACAGGTACCAAGGGAAGACAATGCTGAAGCAGATGCCCTAGCAAACCTGGGATCATCGGTCAGGAAACCAGAAGGAACCCGAATACCAATATTGCATATCTTATATCCTTCAACGAATCCTCAGGATAAAGAAGTAGTAAATATTCAGGATCCTGTTGCTGAATATCCTGAGGGGGATCCTAAATCCTGGATGGCTCCAATCGTAAGATATCTCAAAGAAGGACACATCCCTAGAGACGAAAATCCTAAGGCAATTAGGATGAAGGTATCACGATTCACCATTATAAATAATATCTTGTATAAGAAATCTCTTGCAGGACCATATCTAAGGTGCTTGGAGGACCCCGAAACTAAAGAAGTACTTCAGGATATACATGATGGGGATTGTGGTAACCATACTGGGGGCAGGTCATTATTCTCAAAGGTGTTGAGAACAGGATACTATTGGCCAACAATGAGGAAAGATGCTATAGAATATGCTCGAAGATGTGATGCATGTCAAAGGCACAATAACATACTGCACCAACCAACTGAACCACTATATCCTATAGTATCCCCTTGGCCATTCATGAAATGGGGGATGGACATAGTATACCAAAAGCTCCAGGAGAAAAAGTTTTTATGTTGGCAATGACTGATTATTTCTCTAAGTGGGTGGAGGCTGAAGCATTTGTTCAAGTCAGAGACCAAGAAGTAGTATCCTTCATAAAGAGGAATATTCTGACCAGATTTGGAGTACCAGCCGAAATAATCTGTGACAATGGTTCTCAGTTTATAAGCAAGAGAACTACTGACTTTTGCAAGAGTTGGGGAATCAAGATAATCACATCCACCCCGGTACATCCTGAAGCAAACGGACAAGCTGAGTCTTCAAACAAGATAATTGTTAACAACTTGAAGAAGAGATTAGGAGCCAAAAAAGGAAGATGGGCAGAAGAATTACCCTTTGTTTTGTGGGCCGTTAGAACAACGGTAAAGAATGCAACTGGCCAGACACCATTTTCCTTGGTATTCGGAGCAGAAGCAGTGATCCCAACGGAGATGGTGATACCTACTGCGAGATCTATCCTGCAGAATCCTGAGACTTTGTGCCAGGATTTGGACACCATAGATGAGACAAGAGATGCAGCAAGATTAAGGATGGCAGCATATCAACAAAGGATATCCAGAGCATACAACAAGAATATAAGGACTAGAAGGTTCAAAGTTGGAGATTGGGTGTTAAGAAAGGCTTTTCAAAATACCACTAATCCTGCCGATGGAAAACTAGCTCCGAAATGGGAAGGACCATATGAGGTTGAATCGGAATAAGGAAAAGGAGCATATCGACTCAGGAGCATGGAAGGGGAAATGCTACCAAGATCCTGGAATGCTATACACTTAAAGCTCTACTTCAAGTAAGAATAGAATTTAATTTCTATCCCAGAATGGCATGTGTTCTATCTCTCTTAAATATGTTTGAATTCGTTTATTATTTTGAACCCAATACTGACTTAGGCATCGGAGGGGTGTTAGCCAAGCTAACACCCACCTTAGTTTAAGGTTGTTTTTGCAGAATACGTGTCAGGATATAACTCCAGGATATACGGAAGATTAGAGGATTGGCCCCCTCTCTCACGTTTAAGGGATCCTGATCCCTTCAAAGGTTTAAAGGTATTCACCTTTCTTTTGTGTTGGGTTTGAACACCCCGCCTGGAGCGCAAGTCATCTAGGGATAGTTCAAGGTAACGGGACCAGTTCATGTAAAAGTGGCTGACAATTTTGTTACTATTGGCTATATCCTGGATTCTAAAGGTATATGAGGATTGATCACCCTCTCTCACGAAAGGGTATTTTCATACTCTCTAAGGTTTAAAGGTTTTCACCTTTCTAAGACTTGGAGTTTATACACTCTCGCCTGTAGCGCATGAAAATCAGGGTCTATCCCCAGCATATTAAGGGTCTATCCCCAGCATATTAAGGGTCTACTCCCAGCATATTAAGGGTTAATGCCCATGATGCAGAGGGTTTACCCCAGGATATTCAGAATCTATCTAGTAAATCTAAAGTATGACTGTATCTATGTTGAACACAGGGGACACATATCATACAATTTAAAGGATGGATCCAAGTTTGTAAGTGTGTACTGGGGACATTCCTATGGTGGAAAAATTGGAAGTGATTCCTTAGGGAATTCCTGGTATGATCTCTCCTTTTTTGGATAAATTATAGATTGTGTGTCAATATCCTGGTCAGGATATCTTTCAGGATACATTTACAATGTGTTCCCAAGAATGTTCAGACGAAATTATTTTTTACAAGTAAAATTCATAAAGTGAAAATATGACAACAGAAATAAAAATAGAAAAGGGTTATATTATTAACGTACCAAAAGTTGTGCTCTTGGTTTCACCTTAAACCAAGGACCATCCACCAAGAGCACAATTAGTTCCTTACCATATTTACCTAACAGTTGAAGGTTTTGTCCCAAACTGAGACCCATCCGCCTCCAACTGTTATATTGTTCAAAAAGCAAAACATACTAACATTGATGACCAAGGGCTTCGACCTGAAACTCAGGATCCCCCACCTTTGGCCATCATATTGTCTAGTTGCAGGAAAGTAAAGTGCAGAAAAAGTAAATTGTTTTAGGGTTACAGACTAACGATCAAATTTAAAAAAGTGGGATCCGGCCTTGGCACGTATATCCATCATTGCCCACATGAATGCCCTCACACAATAGCATCTTCTCCGACCTTCTCTGCCTTCTCCGCTTCAGCATCCTGAGCAGCATCCTCACCAGCATCCATCCCAGCATCCGCTCCAGCATCCTTCTTGTCTCCAGCCTTGTCTGCCACCTCTGCCGACTTTGAGGATTCACCAGGTTCAGCAGGAAGGGGCGCAACCTTGCCTCCAAGCTCCTTCAGCTTTGCCACCCAGGATTCAACCGGCCAGGATGGGCACTCAAGGCCTGTTCCCTTGGCCTTATAGGCCATCTTTATACGAGCTTGTAGCAGGGAGACGATGGAAGAAGCTTTGATTCCTTCCCGGAAAGAAACCATGGCCTGTTCATGTTCCATTTGGACAGTGGCCAACTTGATCTCAGCATCCTGGGTCACTTTCGTCAGCTTGTCCTCATAATGCCGAGTCTTCACTTCAGCTATGGCACCTTGGTCAGCGACAGTGGTTTCAAGTTGTTTAATCCTGGCTTCATAGAGTGCAGCAGTACCACAGGCATCGTTGTACAGGTGGAGCAGCTGCTGGAGGCCCTGTAAGTAAGCAAGTCAGGTATAAATCAATATTTGTTAACATGGATATCCTGTCAGGATATTCTATCAAGATATATGTGCAGGATGTAGGGTCAGGATATTACCTTATTAAGGAAGGATGTCATCGGTTACAAGGAATCAGTGAAGCTGAGCTTATCATAAGAAAATCCTTCAGAGCCTGGAGCACTAACTTCAGAGTTCTTCCTCTTCTTTGAGGTGGAAGCACGAGTCCTTGGATTAGCTTTCGGAGCTGGGAGTGGCTTGGAGCTGGTGGCAGCAGGGGTCTCTTTCTTGACCATGACTGGAGTAGGATAACTGTCAAGCTCATCAAGATCGAGGAGGATTGGGACTTTGCTGGAGTCTGCATACAGGGAGTTGAATTTCTTCCTAAATATGCCAAATAAAAACATGTATGCAGGATAATGTGTAGGATCCTTACCAGACATGTTTGCACTGGAAAGAGGGCTTGGAGATGGTGGAGACGGATTAAAACTTCTTTCAGCCTCTGGAAGGAGTCTGATAGCGTCAATCCTTTTCTATGAATCAGCAAGGGGAGGTGCAAGCTTCCTAAAATCAGCTGTATACAAAACAATAAACAGAAAATTGGTCAGTTCAGGATATGGTACAGGATAAGAGGCAGGATCATCCTTAAACCCTAAGTCCTACCCTTTTTCAACCATTTCACCGGATATTCCGTTCCACCAGGGATTGAGTCTCTTTTTACAAAGAAAAACTTGGATTGCCATTTCTCCTCGTTCCTGGTGGCACGAAGTATCAACGGCTCGCCGGAGGAGGAGTAAAACAGAAATCTACAGGATCCGTGGTATCTAAGCCGGTAAGCTAGGGGGAGATCATGAACAGAAAGCTCAGGAATATGATTTTTCTTGATCTGGTCAAGAACGGACAAAACACGCCAAAGCATCGGCATTGTTTGGCTAAAAGAGATTTTTGTGATGTTGAAAAATTCAGTGATAAAGTCTAGAAAGGGGAACCGTAACCCTAAGATGAAGGGAAAGGCACTAAAGCACAACCATTCTTCGGAAACCATGTCCGACCGGATTTCCCGGTCAAACGGCCGGAATACAGTCCCTTCCGGGAAGATACCAAAGGATTTCAGAGCCGATAAATGGGCGCTATCAAAGGTACATATTTCTTTTTTCGGATCCTGGAGAAGATTCTGTTGTATGAATGTGGGGGCGGAGTCTCCGGAACTCGATCTTGTTTGCCTTGTCATATTATCGCCGGAATGCTGAACCGAAAGAGAGAAGAAGATGGAAAAGAGAGAGAAAGCTTTTTACCTTTTTTCACTTCGGTCAAGGATAAATGGGATAAGAATGAGAAGTTATAGGGTGGTGATGAGTGAATATAGGCTGAGTAGTTGCAAACGGTCACATCATGAGTCTAATCTCTTAAATTGCCTCGGTCTCCGGAAAAAATATAACCGTTAGTGCCAGGATACTAAACGGTAACATTTTTTGGGGACAATTGTTATGGGTAAAATTCTGAGCTCATATCCTGGGAAATATCTTGAGTTATATCTTGATTGTATGATATCTGCTCATATCCGGGATGCTCATTCAGGATATTGGTAACATCCTGAATGATATCCTCAGGATTACTAACGGGTTGTGTGCAGGAGTACGCGTCCAGATGAAGCAACGTTCACGAAGACCCTTTCTCCGGAAGACTCGGTCTAAGTCGTTCAAATGAAGACGTTGAAGCCGCTTTACTCGGTCTACAACGTTCACAATGGAATATTCAGAGCATCCCATATTTGTAGGAATTTTTGTTTGTATTTCGTTACTATAAATAGGTGGGTATATCAGATCGAATAGGACATCACAGCTACACTCACTACACTTTCACACTTGTTCTCTCGCAATTTTTACTTTCACACAAAACGTTGTAACACTTAGCGATCTGGTCAATATCCTGCACTGTATCCTGACGATTGAAGCAATAAGAAGAACTAGGCAACTGCGATTGTCAGCTCCTTAGGTTTTATGCCGGCGATCTAGATTGATCAAGGGCTTTCCTCGTACATCCCATGTTATTTCCTTTATTTTTTGCTCATAGTTTGATCGTTGATACAGCTCAATATCCTGAGTCGTATCCTGAAATCTGTTTTCACAAACAATATAACCAGCATATTTCTAACACACTTTTTAGCACACTACCTCACTTAACTAATTTGATCACTAAATTGCTTCGGTAATTTTTGACCAAAACAATTATTGGTGGCAGGAAACTCACATCTAATAGCCTGGGGTAATATGTCCCCCTGTGGCGATTTTAGTAGTATACCCGAACCTACACCTCTTACATTAGACGCACCATCAGTATATAATGTCCAGGATTCTAAGCTTTCTCCTAGCTGTTGTACTTCTAGGTCTACTTCATTTTGAATATCGATACTGAAATCAACCACAAAGTCAGCTAAAGCTTGAGACTTTATGGCATTTCTAGGCTCATATACTAGATCATAGGCACTTAATTTCACTGACCACTTAGCCATCCTACCTGACATCTCGGGTTTCCTAAGCACATTTTTTATAGGATAGTTGGTTTTAACATGAATCCTATGTGTTTCAAAATAATGTCTAAGTTTCGTTGATGCCATAACTAGGGCTAATATTAATTTCTCTAAATGAGAATATCTAGTTTCAGCATCTAGTAAACTTTTACTAACATAATAAACAGGATACTGCTGACCTTCATGATCCTTTACAAGGACAACACTTACTGCATTCCCTGATACTGCAAGATATAGGGATAGTGGTTCACCATCCTCAGGCTTCATTAACAGAGGTGCAGTTGAGAGATACTGCTTCAAATCCTGCAAGGCTGTCTCATGCTTCTCTCCCCATTCGAATTTCTTATTCTTCTTCAGGATATCATAAAATTCTGTAACAACCCTCATAAAAAAATATTCTCGACAACAAATCGTAATCAAAACCAGAAGTGCACGCGATAAAAGTTGTATATTCAAGTTGGAAAATTTAGCGATTAAGGAATCTTGGCATTCGACGAACCAAATCGCATAAAAATAGTCTTATTAGATTCGCAATTAAAAACGAATCATGTAAGATCAAGACCCCAAACATACGCGATAAGTATCGGCATGAAAATCGAGGAAAACACACGATTGGATGAGAAGGGCGGCCAAGGACACGCGTCACGACACTTCGACACATGTCAGGCCTACGTGGGACACGTAGCGACCAAAGCTAGGTCGACCATCGTCGCGCCACGCGCCGGGACCATATGGGTCTGGCGTGACACGCGAGGGGACCCAAAATTCAGGTATATATGGGCAGCAGTGGGACTTGAATTCCTGCACCAGTTCGATCGAATTTTGACGAACTTACTCTCTCGTATCTCTGTTTCTTTTCACAACACCCCTAAACCCTAAAACTCTGCTCGTAATCAGAGTACTAACTCTAATCACTGATACGATACCCTATCCGATCGATTGAAACTGATCCAACGGATGTTTAAGTGCTGCCTGTATACGGCTATACTTTGTCATTCGTTGTGAGTTTTGATCTCGTGATTATCGTTAAAGTTGAATTGAGTTAATACGCTAATACGAGTTCCATTGTATCTAGAAATTAGAACTCATAAAGTTGTTAAGATAGAATATTTAACAGGAAAGTAAACTTAGCAATTAAGTAAGTAAAGTTAATGGTTATATAAAACTTAGCAATTAAGAAAACTCAATAGCCAAGAAAACTTAAAGTTAAGCAAGCTGAGTAGGGTGATTAATCTGCTAATTAAGCTAAGTAATCGACTAAGCAAATTACAAAAGTTAAATTAATCAGTTAAGTAGTTAAGTCAGTTAATTAATTAATCCGTTAAGAAAGATTAATTAAGCTAAGCGAGATTAATTAAGCTAAGCAAGATTAATTAAGCTAAGCAAGATTAATTAAGCTAAGTAAGATTAATTAATCAGCTAAGTAAGTTAATTAGTTAAATGGCTAAGTAAACTTAATGGTTAAGGAAACTTAATGAGTAAGTAAACTTAGTAGTTAAGACAACTTAACAGTTACGTAAACTTAGTAGTTAAGACAACTTAACAGTTAAGTAAACTTAGTAGTTAAGAAACCTTAATGATTAAGAAAACTTAATGGTTAAGTAAACTTAATGGTTATATAAAACTTAACAGTTAAGTAAGCTAAGTAAGTTAATAAGCTAATTAAGTTAATTAAATAATCGGCTAAGTAAATTACTTAATTAAACAGTTAGGAAAAATTAACCGGTTAAACAGCTAAGTGGGATAATTCGTTAAAAAGCCAAGTAAACTTGATAGCTAAAACAATTAAGTAAACTTAATAGATAAGTAAACTTAATAGGTAAGAAAACTTAATCAGTAAGAAAAACTTAATAAATAAAGGAAACTTAATAATTAAGAAAACTTCCTAGCTAAGAAAGGAACCTGCCTTACCTATAAATAGGAGCCTATGATTTCATTCTTCCTTGCTCATTTCTTCTATTCTTCTCTCTATACGTTGGTGTTATAACCAATAATCACTGATGCGATATTCTTTCCGATTTCGGGAACCAACTAACGAATGCCAAAGTGCTGTACTTTGTGAATTTCGTTTAACGAATGTCAAAGTGATGTACTTTGTGAATTTCGTTGAACAAATGCCAAAGTGCTGTCTAAACAAGACTATACTTTGTGAATGTCGTTAAGGTTCAAATCTCGTGACAATCGTTAGGTTTGATTTGGTATAACACTAATACGTATTCCACTTTGTTAAACTAAATGTTTAACTACCCGAAACTCTACACCATACACTTACAATCAAAATGGATGCTTAATCATCAGAAGATTCAGAACTATAAAGTAGATGCTTAGAATCAAGATGATTGTTTAATCAAGACCATGGTTGTAAAAGTCGCTAGGCGTTCCCTAGTCGGTCGACCGGGGAGTTGAGAGTACTCGGCCTAGGCGGAGAGTACACGGGGAGTACTCGGAGATGCCAAATTATAAAGAAATTAGTTTTTGGAAATTAAATATATGTCAAATAACATAAATTTACTAATATTTATAACAAAATACGTGAAATTGATATTCATTCTTTAATATGATATATGCATAGAAATTATGTTTTATTTTATTTTAAGTCAAACTCGGCCTGAGTTGACCTACTAGATCCGATTTTGGCCAATTTTGAGCGCATTTGATCGATTCCGAGTAATTTGTCGGAGTTGAAGAAACTCGCCTCGGCAGCTTACCTTGTAGCGACTACTCGGAGAGTACTCGGCCTTGGAGACCTTGTTTTTCAACCATGATCAAGACTATATGCTAACAAGGTGAGTCATTCTCTTTTTATTAAATTGTTTCCAAAACCTTATTTATTTTCAAAGTTATAATTACAGGGATAAAGTCTTTGTAATCTTCAATTACTGCCGGTATGTAGGGTTTTGTATACATTACTTGATACCCGTCACCATTGGACAACGGTTAGCCAATGGGTGATCTGACCATAGTTGTTAGGGCATGAATTTTATGCTAAGGATCATCTATCCTGAGACTAGGCATGGATCACGGATGCTTAATGGCTGATGCAGAGAGTCTGAGGATCCAGAGTCTGAGGATCCAGAGTCTGAGGATCACGCGTCTGAGGATCACGAGTCTGAGGATCAGGATCCTTTATGTTTTGCACGTTTTTAATGTGTAAATGCAGGTAATGGACGTAGTGGACCACTTCTTTGCTGGAATCTCGTGGAATATGCTTTTAGGCACGTGCATATTGAAGAAATAACCGTTAGTGGTGGTCATGGGGTGACTTCCACCTTTATCGGGAAGTTAGTTACTTGATTTTTCTTATCATTTTAAGGGGAAAACGAGCTCAATGAAGACATAAGTCGTACACACCACACAACACTCGAATTCTCTGCAAACACTTAGCAAAAAACACACACTTTCACTAGAAATTCATTGTATTGAGCTTGTTTTCTTCCGAAGTTGTACAAGGATCACTGCTGTTTTTGCAATATAGTTGGTGATCGGTAGTTTCCATCACCCGAGGTTTTTTATGCCGGAGATCTTCTAAAGATCAAGGGCTTTTTCCTCGTATAAATCTCGGTGTTCATCGTTGATTTCATATACTTGTTGTTCATACAATTAACCAAGCATCATTCCTCACAAAATCAGATTTGGTTGCATTATCCTTGTGTGATTTTTGACCAAAACAGTTTGGCGCCCACCGTGGGGCAATTGGTGCTTCAATTCTGAGAAATTTTGTTCATTTCATTCATTTCGGTTCATTACCTTCAACCGCATGGCTTCTCAGGGAAAACTACTCCAAGTTCTATGTCGGCGGTCACTTTTTCACAGGGCATTCCGCCTTTGGATCATCTCCCCCTTGCATTCTAGAAGAATGCTGAGAATTCTCCGAAGAAGACAACCCCCGTTTTCACAAAACCAACTGTTGTTTCTTCCTCTACACTTACTAACAGTGATTTTTATGCTTTGATTGTGCAGATGAAGGATCACATGCAGCAGCAGGTCAAGACTAATGGCAGGATCCTTCGCGAAATTGATAAAATCAGCAGAGGATCACTCCCCTTTGATGTCGAGGTCGCTGAATTTCGACACTCCAGTCATAACTTCCCAGCACTTTGCAGCTCCAGATCTCCAATACCAGGGTGCATCAATAGGAATACGTTCTGGATCATCGGTAATGTCTCAGGCTCGAGGATCCTCTTTCCAACCTTCAGGATCCTCATTTCAGCATCAGGGATTCTTCACCAGTTTAGGAGGATGCATGGGGACGCAGCCGATTCAAGGATCCTCTCAGGTTCAAGGATCCTCGCAGGTTCAAGGATCCTCGCAGGTTTAAGGATCCTCTCAGGTTCAAGGATCCTCGCAGATTCAAGGATCCTCTCAGGTTCGAGGATCCTCGCAGGTTCAAGGATCCTCTTAGATTCAAGGATCCTCTCAGGTTCAAGGATCCTCACAGGTTCAAGGATCCTCGCAGGTTTAAGGATCCTCTCAGGTTCAAGGATCCTCACAGGTTCAAGGATCCTCTCAGGTTCAAGGATCCTCTCAGGTTCAAGGATCCCCTCAGGTTCAAGGATCCTCGCAGGTTCAAGGATCCTCCCAGTTACAAGGACCCTCTCAGGTTCAAGGATCCTCTCAGGTTCAAGGATCCTCCTTCCAAGTTCAAGGATCCTCATCTCAGATTTCCGGATCCATGGATTATCCTCCAAGACCCCCATTCACAGCACTTCAAGGATCCAACATCTTCCAGGATCTAGGATACTTAAGGAGTGTGCAACCCAGAAGTTCAGATGTTTATCTAGGAGACTTCATACCAATGCAGACCATTGCTTCCTCTGGTCCCTCGGTTATGCCAGAATCCTGCCAACATGGATTCACATCTAGAATTCCAAATTTGAATCATTCAGGAGAGATACGGAAGAGGTTTCAGACACCAAATCTGGTTGCTTGTGCAAGGGCTTTGGATCCACACTTACCGGATCAACGTTAAAATGGCTGCTAAGTCTTCCTCCTTACTCTATTACTTCATTTGCTAATCTAGTTAATTTGTTTAATAGTCAATTCTCATGCAGTAGGAGATTTGAACGATTAACTAGTGATTTATATAGGGTAACTCAAGGTCATAATGAATCACTTAGAGATTACATAATTAAATTCAGTAAAGAATCCTTAGAAATCCCTAACTTAGATATTGCTACAGCTTTAGAAGCCTTTAAAATGGGTTTGCTTAGGGATTCAATGTTCTATGATGATCTTGTCATGACCCCTTGCAGGAACTTAGATGAGGAAAGATACAGGGCCCTTAGGTTCATCTGTTTAGAGGATGACAAAAGGATCCACGAGAGATTGTCAGGATCCTCAAAGCAAGACAAATAAGGTTCCTATCTCAAGGATAACTGATCCAAGCAATACTCCAAGCATGACAACCAGAATGTGCATGCTGTGGAACAAGAGGAAGATGATAAGGATTATCCTCCTATTTCTGAATATTGTTTTCTTGCTGATAATAATGAACTAATCCTTTCTATGCAGAGTTTAGGTGACAAGGTTAGGTGGCCAAGGAATAATGATAAACTGCCTGCCACCAAAAACGAATTGAAATGGTGTGCTTACCATGGGGATTCTGGTCATCTCACAGATGAGTGCATAGCATTAAGGAAGGAGATAGGTTATCTTTTTAGCAAAGGATAGTTGAAGGAATTGCTTGGAAGGAAAAAGTCAAGGATCAAGGATTCTGAGAAAGTTCCTGGAAAAGCTCCTCCTCCACCAGCTGATGCTCAAATCATCCATTTCATCTCTGGAGGTTCTCAGCAGCTAAAAGACGTGCAAAGGAAACAAAGATGGAGAATGTGTGGACATTCAGAATCCTCATCATGACGGTGTAGTTATTACATTATTTATATCTAACCATTTTGTTCGCAGGATTCTCATTGATGGGGGAAGCTTGGTTAACATAATCCAGTTGGATGTTCTCAAAAGAACAAATATTGTCCCAGGATCATCTGTCCTTATGGGATTCAGTGGAGAGATAAAGATTACATTGGGGGACATCAAACTTCCAATTTATATATATAGGGAGTGAATTCTGTTTAAAAATTCTATGTTATTGACTGCTTATCTTGCTGTAATGTTATCTGTGGCAGGACATAGATACACGATATGAAGGCAGTCCCCCTCAACATATCATCCATGTGTCAAGCTCCCAACTCTATGGGATGTGGTGAAGATAGAAATTGATCAGCAGGAGGCAAAGAACTGTTACACTTCTTCAATGAAGCCAGCCTCCAAGGAGCGAGATGTCATGGAGGCAAGAGAGCCATATGTCAAGGATATTATGTTGAACTCAGAGGATCCTGAATCCAAAATTTTTATAGAATCTGGGATCCTAGACAGTATTGAGCAGGATTTAGTATCCTTCTTGGAAAGAAGAAAATCTACCTTTGCTTGGAAACATGAAGAGATGACAGGTATATCTAAGAATGTTATTACTCACAAACTTGCTATTGACAGGTCTTTCAAACCAATACACCAAACAAGGAGAAAGTTTGCACTTGAAAGGAATGCCATTATCCAAGAAGAGGTAGACAAATTGCTCAAGGCAAGTTTGAGTGGACTGATAAGCATGAAGCTGCACTCAAGGTTCTTAAGGATTATCTATCCTCAGCACCAGCTCTGATGAAACCAGAAAATGGAGAATCGTTATCCTTATACTTAGCTATTTCAGCTAAAGCAGTAAGTGTGATCCTAGTTAAGGATCATGAAGGCTCTCAACATTCGGTATACTATGTAAGTAAAATTCTACTTGATGCTGAGGCCAGGTATTCTCATTTAGAGAAGTTAATTCTTGATTTAATTATGGCTTTTGCTAAACATAGTCATTATTTAGAAACTCACACCATTATTGTGAAAACTAACCTTCCTATCAAGAATGTTCTCAGGAAACTTCAAATGTCAGATAGAATAGCAAAGTGGGCAATCAAGCTTATTGCATATGACATTAAGTATGAACCCAGGACTGCCATCAAGTCCCAAGCTTTAGCTGACTTTGTGGCTAATTTTAGTAGTGATCTACAAAGGGAAGCTGAATTAGAAGTTTAACAACTTGAGAAGACCAAGGATCCTTAGACACTCTTCACAGATAGAGCTTCAGATGTTAAAGGAACTAAATTAAGCACACTACTAAAATCGCCACAGGGGGACATTATACCCCAATCCATTGCATGTGAATTCCAAACCACTACTCATGAGGCAGAGTATGAGGCCTTGATAGCAGGTTTGCAATTAGCTAACAATATGAGGATCAGGTATCTTCAAGTATTCGTAGATTCCCTATTAATTACTAACTACTTTACGGGTTCTTATGCTATTAAAGGTGAAATACTAATCGGGTACTTAGAAATAGTCAAGAAATTGGCAGATTCTTTTGCTTTTTTCAGCCTAACACAGGTATCCAGAGAAGAGAATGCAGAAGCAGACGCTTTAACTAACCTTGGATCATTCCTAAAGATGCCAGAAGATATGAAAAATACTCATCACCCATGTTTTAACTCCTGCAATTGAGGATCATGTAGCCATGGAGATAGTGGAGGATTCTGCAATCATGCCTGGTGATCCTGCACAGTCGAATTCAGGATCCTGGATCCTTCCGATCCTGAGATATATACAACATGGAGAAAATCCTAGATCTTTCAAAGTCAAGGTATCTCAATTTACAATATTAAATAACATGTTATATAAACGATCTCTTGCAGGTCCATATCTAAGGTGCATTGAGGATCCTGAAATTCAAGAAGTCCTAAAGGATTTTCATGAAGGAGATTGTGGAAACCACACTAGGGGCAGAGCACTGTCCTCAAGGATCCTTAGAACAGGATACTATTGGCCTACAATGAAGAAGGATGATGTTGATTATGCCAAGAGATATGATCCTTGTCAAAGACACAACAATATCCTTCATCAACAAAGAATGGCTGGAGCATTCAACAAGAATGTCAGGATTAGAAGATTTCAAGTTGGTGATTTTGTGCTAAGAAAAGCATTCCAGAACACTACAAATCCTTCTGATGGTAAGCTAGCACCAAAGTGGGAAGACCCCTATCTAATTAAAGCTGAATCAGGAAAGGGGGCATATCATTTGTTAACAATGGATGGGGATCTCCTACCAAGAGCTTGGAATGTTGTTCATCTCAAAAAATACTAAGTAAGAAGGATCAGGGATCCTCAGCGATACCGGTATTCTGATTAAGGATCCAGGATCCTCAAAGGATATATGATTCTACATTTGGTAACACATTACTTTCATTTTCATTTTCATTCATTTTATACTTATTACTTATCATAAGTTAAAGATGTTAATCAGTTAACATCTATTTTCACAAAGTTTAAGCTTTTGCAGAGTTGTTATCATTTTACAGAAGATCAAAGTGGTTGGCCAACTCTCCAAAGTTTTGGGCTTGTCCCCAGTTTGGGCTTGTCCCCAGTTCCGCCTGTAGCGCACGATGATCCTGGTGTAGTTCAAGGCTTTGGGACCAGTACTCGTTCTAGGGGCTGATAATCCCATTGTTCTGGCTATGCTTAGGATCCTACGTATAATGGTAGACGTACCATACATCCGTTCCTAAGGTTTCTAACGTTTTCACGTTAGCTAAGGTTTCTAACGTTTTCACGTTAGCTAAGGTTTCGGCATTTTCATGTCGCTCAAGTTTGGATAGTCGCCAGTGAGGGCCATACTCCAGTTTACATCCGTTTATATGGGCTTGACCCCAGTTTACATCCGTTTATATGGGCTTGACCCCAGTTTACATCCGTCTATATGGGCTTGACCCCAGTTTACATCCGTTTATATGGGCTTGACCCCAGTTTACATCCGTTTATTTGGGCTTGTCCCCAGTTTATTTGGGCTTGTCCCCAGTTTGTTGGGCTTGTCCCCAGTTACTAACTCTTATCTTATATTGGCTTAGTCCCAAGGTGTATCCTATTTCAGTTTTTTGGAGACAAACGACCAAGGATCCTTGATCCTTACCTTCCATTAAGGTTTGTCTTATGGTTATCCTGTTTATAATGATAAAGGTTAGGATCCTAACTTGGATTCTCAGGTATGATCCTTAACTATTTTGATTTTATTCATTATTCATTTGAATAACCCTTATGCTTGACAACTGAACTTGTGATTCTTAAACTATATCACTTTTTAGAACTTATCGGTTATGGGATATGTGATCTTTGATCATATCCTAAACTTTTTGGATATCTTTTTTAATTTTTCAAGGCTTAATAAGTATAAACAGAATGAACATTACAACAGTTGGAAAGTAAGATATTAACAAGGATATCAACACAAAATAAGCCAAAAAGTTCAAGTTATTTTATTCACAAAAGGTTAAACCATTTACGGTTGTCAAAATTGCCAACCCACGTTTCTACCAGCAAAACGTGGCCCGTCCACATGGGTTGGCAAAGGGTGTCCATTGTTTACTGGTCTTTGTAGTGCAGAAAATAAAAGACGGAAGGATAACGAGTGGCTTCATCCCCCAAACAGAGGATCCATCCACCACCCATTATCCTGCCTATTATTCAAGGATCCATGATTCTTCACCCTAGAAACTACTGTCTAAAGTTATACAAGTTCTGACGATAAGGACCCTTGATCCTAGAAGCTTTACTTTTCATAGTTTGCTTATTCAGCAATAATTTACAAGGATATAGAATCCTAACTTGGATTCTCTGGTATGTTATATTCTAACTTTTTCGAAGCTGTAAGTTGTCTCTTATCCTTTTTGGTTAAGGATCATTGATCCACATTTATATGAACACTTCAAGTTTTCTGTTAAAAGTGTAACATTATCATCAGATTTTCAATAACTTTCCAGTTGTTTGGTGATGATATTTTTGAAAATAGAAAGCATACATGAAAAATAAAAAGGGAAGAAACAACAATAGATGTAGCTAAAAAAGTTTAATGTTATTACCCATTCATTATGTATCAAATCATCTGGCCTGGATTTCACCAGCAAAATCGTGGACCATCCACCCAGGCCAGATAAGGCTATCTAACAGTTAAAGTGTCTATGCAGAAATTAAAGTGCAGGAAGGTTGATAGCAAACTGTGTAGAAGGATTCATTCTCCACGAACGGAAGGATCTTCTGATCTGTAAAGGCACTTGAGGAGTTACCTCTAACTCTATATTCTGCAATGATGATTATAGCAGGTCTTATCAGTGACGACAGGCAGTGTAACAACTAATTACCAGCAGCAACGGCTAGTCCGCTTCTGACGGAAATATGACAGCTGTGAATCCTTATCACAACTGCCATATTGGGGGCAATTGTTAGGGCATGAATTTTATGCTAAGGATCATCTATCCTGAGACTAGGCATGGATCACGGATGCTTA
This sequence comes from Helianthus tuberosus, assembly GCA_030545235.1. Classification (NCBI taxonomy): domain Eukaryota; kingdom Viridiplantae; phylum Streptophyta; class Magnoliopsida; order Asterales; family Asteraceae; genus Helianthus; species Helianthus tuberosus. The sequence continues at coordinate 3,799,712 of JARYGA010046105.1, forward strand.
ATGGCTGATGCAGAGAGTCTGAGGATCCAGAGTCTGAGGATCCAGAGTCTGAGGATCACGCGTCTGAGGATCACGAGTTTGAGGATCAGGATCCTTTATGTTTTGCACGTTTTTAATGTGTAAATGCAGGTAATGGACGTAGTGGACCACTTCTTTGCTGGAATCTCGTGGAATATGCTTTTAGGCACGTGCATATTGAAGAAATAACCGTTAGTGGTGGTCATGGGGTGACTTCCACCTTTATCGGGAAGTTAGTTACTTGATTTTTCTTATCATTTTAAGGGGAAAACGAGCTCAATGAAGACATAAGTCGTACACACCACACAACACTCGAATTCTCTGTAAACACTTAGCAAAAAATACACACTTTCACTAGAAATTCATTGTATTGAGCTTGTTTTCTTCCGAAGTTGTACAAGGATCACTACTGTTTTTGCAATATAGTTGGTGATCGGTAGTTTCCATCACCCGAGGTTTTTTATGCCGGAGATCTTCTAAAGATCAAGGGCTTTTTCCTCGTATAAATCTCGGTGTTCATCGTTGATTTCATATACTTGTTGTTCATACAATTAACCAAGCATCATTCCTCACAAAATCAGATTTGGTTGCATTATCCTTGTGTGATTTTTGACCAAAACAATAGTCACAGATACAGTCGAGTGACAAATACCGATTTGGGGTAATTGGTTGATAGAAACAATATAATCACCCTTAATACTGTAATTTATAACGATGTGTCATTTTGTACAAAAATGAATGAACTCACCAGTATTTCCTGCTGACCAAATCTTTTTAAAACGTGTTTCAGGTAATTACAAGTAGACTGGAATAAGAGTGATGATACGACACCGAAAGGCTTAAAGACATGGGTTATTTTCTCAGTTAAATTAAATTAAGAAAACATGGTTTCATATATTCGGGTTTATCCCTTATTAAAGCTACCTTTGTAAAACATGGGTATTATCCCATCTGTTTAATAAATAAAATCCGGTGTTTTCTAAACTCTGATATTTTTCCTAACTCACGGTCCTGATGAATATTTCCGCTGCAATGTTTTTAAAATAACCACCGGTACCACTCGACTGCTTCACGGCTCCCGTCCAGGGCATGGTCGGGGGTCGTGACAAATTCCTTGCATTTTTTCGAGGATCTCGAGATAAATCTATTTAATGCTGCTACTCGCCCTGTTAATCGTTAAACATCCTTCATATTTGAAGGTGACTTGATATCCAAGATGGCTTTAATCTGCTCCGGGCTTGCCTCTATCCCCCTTTTCGTCACCATGTATCCTAGAAACTTTCCTGCCCCCACTCCAAAATGGCATTTAGCAGGATTCAATTTCATGTTGTACTGGTCCAGGATATCAAATGCTCCCTTAATATCCTGGAGGTGATCCTCAGCCTTCTTGGATTTTACTACCATATCATCGATGTATACTTCCATGGTGTCCCCCAGTTTGTCTTTAAACATCATGTTCACCAGCCTTTGGTATGTCGCACCTACATTTTTTAAACCAAAAGGCATAGCAGTATAACAATAAATACCTGTTGGTGTCATGAAGGCAGTATCCTCCTGATCCGAGGGTTCCATCTGGATCTGCTGGAATCCTGAGGAGGCATCCATAAAGGTTAACATCTCGTGGCCAGCGGTAGCATCCACCATTGAATCAATATGAGGTAGAGGAAACGGGTCTTTGGGACAAGCTTTGTTCAAGTCTGTGTAATCCACACATACTCTCCATTTCCCGTTTTTCTTTTGCACCACAACTACATTTGCCAACCATTTAGGAAACTTTACTTCCCTAATCATCTTGCTTTTTAGTAGTCTTTCAACTTCCTCTTGGATGATCACATTTCGCTCCGAAGCAAATTTCCTCCTCTTTTGTTGGACAGGCTTAAATGATTTGTCAATATCGAGCTTATGAGTTATAATATCCTTGGAAATGCCTGTCATATCCTCGTGCTTCCACGCGAACGTCGACATCCTGCATTTCAAAAAGTTAGTCAATTGATTTTCAATATCCTGAGGGATATTGGTTCCTACGAGCACCGAGATATCTGGATTATCCTAGTCTAGGATAACTTTCTTTACATCCTGCTCGGAAGCCTCCACAATATCTTAGGCCCGCATCTTTAATTGCTATGCTGCACTAGGCTTTGTCGAGGACTTCATTGAAGAAGAATAGCACTCTTTTGCTTCCTGTTGATCACTTTCCACTTTTACTACTCCCCAAGGGGTAGGTATCTTGATGCATTGATGATAGGTTGACGGCACAGCTTTCATATCATGGATCCAATGCCTACCTAATATAATATTATAGCAGGATAGGGAGTCCATGACACAGAAGCGCTGCATTGAGTTGACCCCTTCAACATATACATGCAATTTTATCTCCCCTACGGTATTCCTGGCTTCTCCACTGAAACCGACAAGCACAGTGGATTTCGAAGTAATATCCATCGGGGATACATTCATTCTCTTCAATGTCTCTATCTGAATTATGTTGACAGAGCTGCCATTATCTACCAGTATCCTGCGTACAAAATGGTTAGCACCATATAATGTAATTACTAGAGCATCATGGTGAGGATCCTGAACCGAATCCCTGTCATCACTATCGAAAGTGATCACTTTATCAGTTGTGAGGGTTGTCATCCTGGTTGGCTTGTCTCCTATTTCTGCCTTGGCTTCCTTTGCATGCCTCTTGGCCGCAGAATATGAAGTCCCGCAAATGTCGGATCCTCCTGAAATAAAGTTAATTATTTTTGTATCTGCAGGATTTGATGCCGCTCGTTCAGGATCCTTCTCAGGATCTTGAGCTTTATTCTTCTTTCTTCCTAGGAGATCCTTTAGATACCCCTTGCTCAATAGATAGCTTATTTCTTTCCTTAGAGCAATGCAATCCTCAGTGACATGTCCGAAATCCTCGTGGAAGGCACACCACTTGGACTTATCCTTCCAATCAGCTTTTTGTTGGTTTTTCCGGGGCCATCTTGCTTTGTCTCCTAAACCTTGTATGGCATACATTAGTTCAGGTATATTAACGGACAAACAATATTCAGATAACTCAGGATACTCCTCAGGATCCTCGTCTTCAACGGCATTCACTTTTTTGCTGTCATTTCTGCCGTATGGCTTAGAGCGATATAGTTTATACGAGGATTCTGATTTCCTGTTGGTTGACTCATAGGTTGTAGATGAATTCATCCTCTCTTGCATCTTTTTATCATCCTCCAACCGAATATATCTTAGAGCCCTGTTGCGAGCTTCGTCCAAATTCCTGCAGGGATTTATTACAAGATCCTGGTAAAATTGAGAATCTTTTTGCAACCCCATTTTGAAAGCCTGCACAGCTGTTGCAACATCAAGATGTGGGATATCTAAGGATTCCCGACTAAATTTATTCACATAATCCCTCAAGGATTCGAACTGATGTCAACTGAACATCAGTATCTGTATCGATATTCGTTTTTAATTGTTTCTGATCGATGTAAAGTTTTCTATTTCAATTACAATAGTGAGTATCGGTATCGTAATGAGCCAAACGGATACCAACCAAATTCCCACCGCAAAGCACGGAGAAATATCACTTAGTTATTATTATTCACACATCAAAACTCCATTATTATTATTATACATATTGTTTTGGTCAAAAATTACCGAAGCAATTAAGTGATCAAATTAGTTAAGTGAGGTAGTGTGCTAGAAATGTGTGTTGAAAATATGCTAGTCAAGTTATTTGCAAAAACAGTTTTAGGATACGGCTCAGGATATAAAGCTGTATCTATGATCAAACAATGAGCAAACAAGTAAAGGGTGACACAAGATGTACGAGGAAAGCCCTTGATCAATCTAGATCGCCGGCACAAAACCTCGGGAGCTGACAATCGCAGCTGCCTTGTTCTTCTATTACTTCAAATATCAGGATACAGTGCAGGATATGATGCGGATCAACTAGGTGTTACAATGTAATTCGAGTACAAGTGTTTGTGTGTAGTGATTGCTTGTAGCTAGAGAGAAAAGTGTGCGAAAGAGAGTGCGTGCCTTAATCTGATCCGATCAATCTATTTATAGTAACAAAAACTAACTAAATATCCTATTATTCCGGGATCCAGCGGATATTCCCCATATGAACGTTGCAGTCCTGGTCTTACGGCTTCAACGTCTTCAAACTAACTGTTTTGCCCGAGTCTCGAGGAGAAGAAGTCCATCTTACCGTTAGAGACTTGTTACAATAATCTGCACGTGGTTTTATTAGTCACTACCAGGATATCGTATCAGGATGTTACCAATATCCTGATTCGGTATCCTGATCACAAATAAACAATCAAAGCCAGAATATTAGTCAGGATATATGTTCAGAAAATGACCCATAACACATATTAAAAGAAAGTTTCCATGAACAGTAATCAATTATTTTTATAATATTGTTTTCTTTTAATATGTATAATTGTTTTATTAGTTAAGTGATTCTTATTGGATAGATATCAATTCGGTTTATTACGGTATCAGTACGACATACGCACTCGGTATAGAAATTAGCAAATGTTTTACATCAATAAAAAATGATAAAAATGAACACCGGTACTAGCACCGATGTTCAAACGCTATCAATCGGTTGAGAGTCACGGTACAATCGGTTGAGAGTCACGGTAGTTGAGAGTCATTTATTATTTTCAACCTATACAAAGAACATGGCAGGGAATAGTATCTCTCTGCTATTGGTTCAAATGGGCAGTTGTCCCTCTCCCATTGGACCAACCAGCTTATTATTTTATACACACTTTAAAATTATGTTTTTGCCCTGGAATAGTGTTTCCCTGCCATTTGTTCAAATCGGCGGCGACCAATACCCATTGGACCAACCAGTTTATTATTTTATACCCACTTTAAAATTACGTTTTTGCCCCCTGTTAAAAAATACGGTTTTGCCCCAACTTCAAAATACATTTACCCTTTTGCCCCGAGCTAAAAAATACGATTTCACCCTCAGTAAAAAATTACACACTTTCCCTCAGCCAAAATTACGTTTTCCCCCGAGTTCAATATAAAATTTTGTTTCCCCCCTGGCTCAAAATTACGATTATACACCAGTTTATTATTTTATAACCACTTTAAAATTACGGTTTTGCCCCAGTTTAAAATTACGTCTTTGCCCGCAGTTCAAAATAAAATTATGCTTTTGCCCCCAACTAAAATTTACGATTTTCCACTCGGTTCAAAATTATGATATCACCCTCAATTCAAAATTACGTTTTTGCCCGCAGTGCAAAATAAAAATATGGTTTTCCCCTATCTAAAAATTAGGATTTTACCCTCGGAAATAAAATTTGATTTTTCCCCCAAGTAAAAATAAAAATGTGACTTTGCCCCAGCTAAAAATCGTGTCAAGGAGCTGCCTAACACTCTTTTTACTTTTCCTTTCTAGCAAAATTATAGTACTTTTTTTTTAATTGGTTGAGAATTGTTCGGTCATCGCCCCGCAACGCGGGCGGGGCATCACCTAGTTACATGATTAAAAGAGAGTCGTACTCGAGCCAAACTACTTACGAGCTACTAAGATCACCTAAAAATATGAAGCTCGAGCCGTCTCACGAGTCTAAATGAGCCTATTATTTATTTCACTTTTTACTTAATATACTAAATGTGTGTGTATATATATTTACATAAATATAACTTTTATTTATAAAACTTGTGGGTTATCACTAGTTGTGGATTCAGTATTTTTTTTCTATGGTTTCAAATTTTTCGGCAGTCAAGTAACCGAACGTTGGAATTTTGTGCCGATTCGGGCCGGACACAGTATTTCATGGTCAAACTGAAGGTTTTGTTTTATCAACTCATAAAAAAAATCCTACAATCCTTTGTGCGACGTTGTTTTAGCTATAGTGCACTTGAAAGAAACTAAATTATAAAATACTGCTATAACTAATAGTTTCTACCATATTCTAATAAAGTTTAACTTTTTTATGCAAATGCATACTTCAAATCTTCACATTTAAATCAGAAAATAAAACATAACAATGAAGTTATTCGTTAATGATTTTCGAGCTTTCCTCGATGCATCCCAACTTTAGAAATTTGCCCAAAAAGTTTGTTAATTTACCCAATTTTTCAGTTAAATTTCTTATTTATTCAAAAAATTTGCACTTTAAGTAATTTATTGTATAGTTTCCTAAATAAGTTTTCTAAATAAGTGTTGTCCCATCACCCTTCTTGCGTGCCAACTAGGGATGGCAATGGGTCGGGTTTGGGACGGTGATGAAACAGTGGTTAACCAAGAGAGGTTAATTCGCTGGTCTCGTCAAGTAGGGTTAATCCCTTCTTTCCGAGGATCGGTGGCTGGACCGTCAGCTGGGCTGTCTCCTGCACAAGAAAAACACACCGTGACTCGTAACAAGGAGGAAAGGGGTGGGGGTGCTCCTTGTTACCACTCTCCGGCGTGAGAATAAGTAATTTGCTCGAGAAGCAAAGTGTGTGATAGTAGTAGTAGAGAGAGTTGTGAAGAGATACCTCAAACCTGGTTTGGGATGGTTATTTATAGCCGAGGATTGAAGGAGGATGGTTGAGTTGATAGACTGACGACGCGCCGCCCTTCTACAGGTGTGTCAGGCTTGTCGGCTGTGGAGATGAAACCACGTCCTACTGCGGTGTCAGTCTGTTGCTTACGTACGGGCTGACAGACGACTGTCATTGGTGCCACTTGCACTGTAGTGTCAGTCCCACTTGCCTCGTGGGCAGGATGTAGTTCCGCGCCGCATCTCTGCCTGCGGTAACCGCTGTTGTTTCCGCGTTCCCACTCTGGCAAAGACAGTGGGATGCGGTGCTAGGCCGCATCGCCGCTTATGGTGACTGTTGCTGTTGTCCAGATTCCTTATCATGACGAAAGTGTTCTTAGGATGTGGTGCTAGGCCGCATCGCTATGCGTACAGCCGTTTTCATACACAAGGTAAGGAAATATTCATAGGATGCGGTGCCAGGCCGCATCGCTTATGCCTATCTTCATTTTCTCATCTCTTGACCGATTGGATTCGACAGCTGTGTTCGCGCGTGCCCGCACGGACACACATAAGTTCTTGCTAGTGGGGGTTGTTGATAAGGGTAATGGTCACTCGCGGTCGTGCTGACGTGAGATCTGGGACCATACCCCTTCAAGTCCCCCCAGTCTAGTGTTGCTTCCTCGTGCAAGTTGCATGTGGGAGGAGTACTGGACTATGGTGTCTAGAAGGTAGTTCGTTGTTTGGAGAAGATTCTAGGCCATGTAGATGGCTCCTGCTTCTAGAAAATCAAGCTGGAGATCTGGTAGAGTCGTGTGATGTCTCTTCCGTACCGGTGAGCAAGTTTCGTCTGATGCGGAATTCTCAGCCGAGGACTTTGATCCGGTAGCGTGGTCTACCTTTTTCTGATGTCATCAGGGTTAGTTCCACCTGTTGGTGTGTCGAACCAACCTCTGAGATCGTGACTGAAGATGTTCGCAGGGTTCGAGCCAACCTTTGAGACGGTGACGGAAGATGTTCGTGCTCGTAACTCTAGTTGTAACCTCTGCGGTAGCTGATGCAATGCTGTAAGTGCCTTGCTCTCGCTTTATGTTTATCAACTGGACATGCAACGATGATCCCTTTTTTGTGGGGTGTTCATGTTCTTCCAGTTAGCTCTCAAGTAACCGCACGACCTTTGCGGTTACCTCGTTCCATAGCATTGTTGGTCATGTTTGATCGAACAATGTGGGGTACTTCCGTCATTGTTGGCCGTGTTTGGTCGAACAATGTGAATCTGGATAATGGTCAAATAAACATGGTCATAGGCATGGTCCTGCCCACCATTGTTTATTCTATGCAGCTCATAGGTGGGCAAACAGAGTCATAAGCAGACTTGTTACCACTGTTGCTTGGCTTGTTGCTCAAGGAGATCACCTTAGATACTTAGGAATCTGGGTGAAACTCGTTCGCATTCGTTCTGTAGCCACTTTCCTTCACGCTTAGTTGGAAGGCAGTTTTCCTGGAAGTAGCTTTGCTCAACCGCGTGGTTGCTTAGTTGTGGCTCTTCCGTAGCTACCGTTCGAATAGGTGCGATTCGCCGCAACTACTCATGAGTGTCTGCAGTTTGCAGCAGAAGACTCGCTTTAAAAGAGGATATCTCGTTGATGTGGCTCTTGAAGGGTCAGGAGTCAGGGTTGCTGATGTGCGGTCGCTCATCATACTTATCCTTTTCCCTAACGAGAAGCTGTTTGCGTACCCTCTGTGGTTGAGAACCGGATACGAGGGATTTGAAGCTTGAAGAACTTCAAGGTGATGCGGTTTTGTTGTTCCTGAGAAGCGGTTTTCGCAGTCCAAAGAACAACGCTGGTTCTGAGTATCTGACAGACCTGTACGGGCTCGTGTGTGTCATGTCCGCATATTCCACGTGTGCTTGTGGGTTCATGCGGATATAGATTTATCCCCTTTACATAGTGTAAATATATATTTTTTGTTCTATTTTTTGAGGGGATGTAAAAACGACATGCGGTCTAGGTTATGGTTTGGGAAACCATAAAAAACCGCATGTCGCGTACATGAGAGTTACCTTCATTTATAGCTTGTTGTAAACATTGTAGACCGCACGTGCGAGTTGGTGGAAGTTGGTGAGATTTGCCTGACATGTGCTGAAATGAAAGGACGTTTGCACTGCCCGTGATAATCACTGCACTGTAGTAGGAGTGTAAAGGTCGCTTTTGTCAGGCGCGTGTGCGGCCACTCGCGCGTGGTAACCGCCAGCAGAACCGTCGCTGTATGGTTTGTTCTTTTCTCCCACGACCTTTCGGTTTCTGTTGCCCATTTATTGCGATGACTATAAAAGGGGAAACCGTTTGTGGTTTCCCCTCACTTCTTCAAAATTTCAAAAAATTTCCGGTGAGAGAATGAGAACTTCCTTCGTCTTCTCCGATAAACTTGTTTGATATTCCGATGAGGTTTATGAGTTTTTGAACTCATCTTCTACTATCTGTCTTCTTCATTACATTCTCTGATGGCTGAACCATCGAATCCCCATGGTGCTGAGGGTGAGAACCCTCATCATTCGTCGCCGGTGGCGGCGGAGGAAGAGGAAGGTGGTGCACCGGGTGGTGGTTTGCCGGTGTTGAAGTGGCCAAAGTCATCATTCGATCATCTGATGATCGAAGTTCAGATGCCTCAAGAATATGGGGCTATCTACCCACAGGAGGGTGATACCGGTGCCGATGCTCTGGCCGGTTACGTCACCATGTGGGCAGATTTTTTTGGTGACTGTAACCTCCGGTTACCATTAACTGTCTTCGTCGTTGAGGTTTTGGAGTGGAACAAGATCCACATTTCCCAACTGAGTCCGTTTGGTATGATCTGGATTCGGAATTTTGAATATACCTTTCGTGCTCTTGGTATGGAACCCACTGTCGGGGATTTCAGACGGTTCTACCAAATGACGGTGTCATTGGGGTTCTTTTCTTTCCGTCAACAGGATGGTAGTCCCAAGCTGATGACCCTTCCCAAGGGTATTACGAAGTGGAAAACAAAGTTTTTCTACATCAAGGCTGCCGCGGTCACTGCCACGTTAGCCTTTCGGAATGTGACCGAGACGATCATATCGGAGACCCTTGCTGTACCCCGGGCTGACACGGTGGACTGGTTCCCGCAGTTGCGGACCATTAAGTTGAAGAAGCTGAACAACACGCAGCTGTGGGTGCTGCGGATGATGCTGACCAGGATGAATAGGAAAGCAAGGCCCGTTGTGCGGGAGAAAAGTGGTGGTAAGTACTTTTCTTCTTGTGTGGTTTCCTTATTACCTTATGTGTTACTGATTTGTAATTGTATTATCAGAGGATGCTGCCCTGTGGAGGATATTTGATCTGGATTTTAAGGGCCAGGTTAAAGTGATCGCTTGTGCGGGTGATGAGGATGGGTTCAATGTCATCATCCGTGACAACTTTCGGGTGCCTACGGAGGCCGCACTGGCGGTTGAGTTGCCGCAAGGCAAAGGTATAATGGATATTTTCCCTTTACTTATTGCATAAAGAAGATGGCCTTGCTGATTTGCTCCTTTGATGGTTTATATGCAGGTGATCTTAGGGCCCTGGGAGATCCTGACGCGAAGGGTGTTCCCAATAAATAGGTGGTGAAAGGTATGCGGTTCCACCAGAAGAAAAAACCTAAGGCTGCTGTTGTTCCTCCTTTGGTGTCGTAGGGGGCAGGTATCTCTCCTACTTGTTTCCGCAGATACACCGATTACGTGGTAGTGTCTGACACCCTTGAGGGTTTGGGTGTTCCAGGTGGTGGTGCGGCTGCAGGTGGTTCCTCTGCAGGTTCCAAGCCTGCTGATGAGAAGAAGAAGAGGAAAGTAGAGGAGAAGGCTGCTGGTGCCGGTGAGTAGAAACGTTCGAGGTTGCAAACGAAACGGAGAACTGCTGTCTCGCAGCCGTAGCCTGCGGTTGTGGCTGGTAAGTGAATCATAACTTTACAAGTGTTTGCTTATTGTAAGCTTTCAACTTATAGTTATTTTTGCTTTGTTCACAGAACCGCAAGATGAAGGTTTTTCCTTGTTTGATGCTCCTCTTTCCCCCACGCATGACGCGGCTGCGGATGCGGGGGTTGACAAAGAGTTTACAATAAACCCTTCTGTCAAAGTGGTTACAGAGCCTTCTGTGCAAGCGGAGGATGTTGGGGAGAAGACCGCAGATCAAATTTTTGATACGGTGGACTCTCATGATAATCTGATCCCTCTGCGGGAAAATTTGAACCTGAAGTTTGCTGATGCTGAGAAGCAAAAATCTCCTGCCGCCGAGAAGGCTTCCGGTTCTACCTCTGGGGGTACGAGTTTTGAAGGTCCCTCCATTCAGCCTGGGGAGGCTGAATTAGAGTTCTACTACCGTACTTATACAGAACACCGGAGTGTAAACTACCATCGTTCCCCTTGGAGCGTCATGCAAGGGGATGATATTTCAAATGATCCCTCCGCTTGCAAGGAGATTTTGGGTGGTTTGGGCACCCCGTATGAGGTTCTTAGGGCCAGCGGTTTGCCCCATGAGCACCGGATCAACCAACTCTCCTCCATGCTTGTTGGGAGTTCCATAATGGCGAATGCCATTATGGAAGACTACAAGGTGCTGGGACGCAAGGAGGAGGAAAATGCTCGCTTGCGGGCTGAGGCTGAAGCGTTGGTGAAAGCTGCTCGGGAAGGTGCGGCGTGGCTTGAAAGGGAGAAGGCTGCTTTTGAGCAGTATAAGCAGACTGAGGAGTGGGCTGCGACTGCTGGCCTTAAACAGGTTCGTACTCTTGCCAAATTTCTTTCTGATGAGCGCAAGTGTTGGAAAGAATCGCTTTCTGATGAGCGCAAGAGTTGGAAAGAATCTTGGGCAAAACAGAATGAAAAGTTGTTTCGTGTTCGTCAGGAGCTGACTAATGTCAAGGCAGCGAATGCTGCTTTGGTCAAGGAGAAAGCCGCAGTTGAGGCTGTTGCCAAAGAGGCCAAGGAGGCGGAGGTCTGCGCTGCCAAGGCTCTTGAAGAGGCAAATGCTGACCGCACCAATTTAAACAAGACTGTTGAGGGCCTCTAGGTATGAGTTGCTTTTGCTCTTGAATTTGTATCTTTGTTTCACAATTATGATTGATTATCTTTGTATACTTGTGTTTTCTTTGTTGTTGAAAGGCTGAAGTGCAGAACCGGGTGACCATTATTGCGGAGGTCACTGCCCGCGCGGCCGAAGCTGAAGCGCGGGCAAGGGAGGCTGCTGAGGCTAGAGATAGCCTGGTTTCTTCATTTGATCAGCTTAAGGCAGATCGCGATTGGATGCGTTATCACGGTATCGAGCATGTAAGTACCTGGTGCCTTCGCCATCTTTTAAGTTTGCCTTTGCTAACCTTATTGCTTGTGTGTTGCAGATTGTTCGAACCATTCTTGACGCGCCCGAGAACACAACTGTGGTAAATGAGCTTAGGGAGCGCGCGCGGGAGGCGGGTTTTAAGGCTGGTTATGCTCGATGCATTAGTCACATGAACCCCTTGTACCAAAGCAAATTTACTAATGAAAATTCTGGGTTCCAAGGCGTAGATACTGAAGCGCGGTTTGCTGCAGCTGTTGAAGCGTACAACAACCTGTCCATCTCCACCATTAATGACATTGATAACTGCTTGGATGTGAAGGATTATGTGGACCGTTTGCGGTTGTTGTATGGTGATCCTGAAGAGGAAGAGGAAGAGACCGCTGGGAGTGGCAAGGGTGATGCGGGTACCAGTGGTACAAAGAAGGATTAGGTTGCCCTGTGTGCCCTTCTTTTTTGATTTTCACTTTGATGTAACTGTTAGAAAACTTTATGTAAATTTCTTGCGCACCGCGTAGGTGTAGAAATTTTTTGAATACAAAGTTTAATCCTTTTGTTCAATTTATACAAGTGTTTTTTATTACTTGCATGCTTGAATGTATATGAGTTAATGTTATTGTGAATAACACTAAGTCTGAATTTGCCTTTTGCATATCTAGGTGATATGCAAGTATGTGCGGCTCTGAGTAAGTAAAAAATATTTACTGTCTTTGGGTGAGCGTATACTTGGAGGACTCTGTTGGCTGTAAAGCGCAGTTGAGTATACTCTATACCTTTGTCGTATGAGTATTAGTCAATTCCTATTTTTATCCCGTTAGAGTTTAGGAATTGTGTAGGTTTTGTAAAAACCGTAAGTGTGTATCCAGCCGGATAGACATTTAATGTTTTGTTTGCTGGCCTATTACAATATTTGTGTGTGGTCACCACTTTGTGTGGGTATCGCGAATGAAGATTTTGCCAATCTGTTTTTGCAGATACCGCAAAGTGGAACACGCATTTGTAATAGAAGGAAATAAACAATATTGCATTGAATTGTTCATTTATTTATTTGCAAATGCCCTGCCGCCCGATAGGTTACATGGAAAATGTAAAAACATGGCTTACATGTAACAGCGTCGAAGCTGTTGTGCATTCCATGTGCGTGCGATAGGTTCGCCTTCTATTGTTTGTAGTCTATACGCGCCTTTGCCCAGGACCTCTTGGATGAGGTAGGGTCCTTCCCATTTGGGGGCAAGTTTCCCTGGGCGTTCTGCGTTAGACGCCTCATTGTCGCGAAGGACATAGTCTCCCGGGATGAAGGTACAAATGCGGACACGCGCATTGTAGTACTTTTCTCGCTTGGTTTTGTACTTGGCCTCGTTGATTGCTGCGTTTTCGCGCCTTTCCTCTAGGAGGTCCAAATCAAGCCTGCGTTAGTCATTGTTGTCGATTTTGTTGACAGCCAACATCCGAGGTGAAGGGAGACCTACTTCTGCGGGGATCACCGCCTCAGAGCCATAGACCAGGCTGAAGGGTGTTTCACCGTTACTTGTCTTTGGGCTAGTCCTGTGAGCCCATAAGATACTAGGGAGTTCATCAACCCAGCCGCGTCTGGCTGTTCCCAGCCGCACCTTGATACCTTCGACTAAACTTTTATTGATACTCTCTACTTGGCCGTTCCCTTGCGGATGCGCCACTGAGGAGAATATGTGTTCAATGTTTAGTTCTTTCAGCCATTTTTGAAAGTCTTCGGCCGCGAAGTTGGTGCCGTTATCGGTGATGATGCACGTTGGTAAACCGAAACGGCAGATGATATGTTCCCAAACAAATTTTCTTGTTATCATAGCGGTGGTGGAGGCGAGCGGTTTTGCTTCCACCCATTTGGTGAAATAGTCGACAGCCACTATGATAAACTTCACCGCACCTGGTGCGTCTGGAAATGGTCCCACTACATCGATTGCCCATTTTTGGAATAGCCATGCGGTGGTGACGGGGATCAGGTTGTTCTTGGGGCGTAAGGTTTTGGGAGCGTGCCGCTGACAATTGAAACACTTGCGCAAGACCTTGACCGCGTCCAGGTGCATGCCAGGCCAGTAGTACCCATCATTCATGATTTTAGCCACCACCATGCGTGGGCCCACGTGTATGCCACGGATTCCATCGTGTATCTCTCTGATTAGGTATGTGGCATCTTGGGGGTCGACGCACCGTAGGAGTGGCCCCAGGTATGTATTGCAACTTGCGTGCCTCTGCCTTGCTTTCGGGAGTAACACCTGATTGCAAGTATGCAATGATTGGTGTCATCCAGGATGTTGTACCGTACTAGATGACGTTGACTTGGCGCAGGGGTACTAAGGGATTTTGCAGAATCTCGATGCGTATCTCCTTTGCCAGATGTTGGAAGCTGGTGGATGCTAGTTTTGAGAGTGCATCCGCAGGTTTGTTTTCACTCTGGTTGATATGGCGGATATTGAAGGAAGTGAACTTTGCTTTAAGTTGCAGGGCTTGTTCAAGATAGAGGATCATGATATCCCCTTTTGGGGCATAGTCGTCGCGCACTTGCCCTGCAACGAGTAGTGAATCGACGTGTGCCTCCAAGTGTTGGACGCCGAGTTTGACTGCCAACCGCAGCCCAGCCAGTAGAGCCTCATACTCTGCCTCATTATTGGTGCTTTTGAAATCGAGGCGAATTGCATAGGTGAGCTCTTGGCCATCAGGGCTGACGAGTCGCAGACCCGCACCTGCACCATCCTCGTTAGATGCACCATCAGTAAATAGTGCCCAAGTATCCATTGTGGATGGTGGTGGTGTAGGGTTTTGTTCTTCTTCGCATTCTTGGATGCGATTCGCCGGTACCTCGGCAACGAAATCAGCTAGAACTTGGCCTTTGATCGCGGGGCGCGGTTTATAGGTTAATGTGTGTGCGCCTAGTTCAATGGCCCATTTTGCTAACCTCCCAAAGATGTCGGGTTTGGAGAGGATCGGCCCGATCCTGTAATTGGTTAATACGGTGATGACGTGATTTGCAAAGTAACGTCGTAGCCATCTTGATGCGTGTACTAGTGCCAGTACCAATTTTTCCATGATGGAGTATCTTGTCTCTGGGTCGTTGAGCATTTTGCTGATGTAGTAGATGGGTGTTTGAACTCCCTCCCGTTCCACTATTAGTACCGCGCCTACCGCGTTGTCTGCGGCAGATAGGTACAAGATAAGTGGTTCTTTCTTGCGGGGTGCTGTTAGAGTTGGGAGTTGTATCAAACACTCTTTCATCTCCCGGAAAGCGTTTTCAGCCTCTGCGGTCCACTGGAACTGTTCCTTTTTTAAGCAGTTCTGCAAAATTTTGATGAAAGGATAAGACTTAGCTGCGTGATTGGCTAAGAATCTGTTCAGTGCGGCTAGCCTGCCAGCTAGTCGTTGCATTTCTTTCATCGTGGAAGGCGATGGCATGCGCTCGATCGCCTGAACTTTTTCCAGGTTCACCTTGAATCCATCTTTAGTTACAATGAATCCAAGGAACTTGCCTTCTTCCATTCCAAACGAGCATTTCCCTGGGTTGAGCTTCATGTTGACGCTACGCAGAGTCTGGAATGTTCTTTCAATATCAGTGAGTATGGTATCCTATTCCATCCTCATGATGACGAGGTCGTCCATGTAGATCTCGACACTTTTGCTGATTTGATCACCAAAAGTGTCGTTCATCAATTTTTGATAGGTTGCGCCCGCGTTGCGCAACCCAAACGGCATTTTTGTATAACAGTAATTCCTGGTAGGGGTGCGGAATGCCGTTTTATCTTCGTCCTCGATTGCCATTTGTACTTGGTGATAGCCTTTGTAGCAATCGAGGAAGCATTTCCATCGAAACGGGGCGAGGTTATCGACTTATTCGTCGATCTCGGGAAGTGCGTAACAATCTTTGGGGCAGGATTTATTGAGATCTTTATAATCGACGCACATGCGCCAGCCCCCGTTTGGTTTTTCTACCATGACTGGGTTGGACAACCAAGTCTGGTATTTGACTTCCCGCAGGATGCCTGCGGAGAGCAGTTCCTTGACCTGCTCATTCATCGCCTCGTTTTTTGAGGACCCAAGGTGGCATTGGCCTTGGATCACTGGCTTGATAGTTGTTAAGGTATTCAAGAAATGTTGCGCGACTTCGCGTGGCACCCCTGTCATGTCTGCAGGCGTCCACGCGAAAATATCCTGATTCCTGAAGAGGAGCTGCTTCAGGCGCGCTCTGATGTTGTTGGTCAAGGCATGACCCAACGTGACCGTTTGTTTTGGGTGTCTTGCGTTAAGGACCCATTTTTCCGGTTGGGTGTTGGGGGTGAGCCTTGCCGTCTTTGTCGGATGCAGCTCGTCCGTCGTCATAACTTCTCTGCGGGCGTATATTATCGCGACCCCCGTCTCGGTTGGGAAACCGATGGAAGAGTGGGGGACGGATGTAATCATGTTGAAATCGCCTTGGGATTCTAGCCCGAGAAGTACATCGTATCTGGAGGTGTGAGGTAAAACCATGAAGTTTACCTCCTCTATTCATGTGTGCCTCCCGTTGGTGAGGCGCACAGGGAAAGTTATTTGGCCCAGGGGGAATACGGTTTCTCCCACAAATCCGGCCAAAGGGTAATCTACCGGCTGCAACCGATCTTTGTTTTCTGGATCAAACTGGTTGAAGCACTGCTCATATATAATGTCAGAAGTACTGCCCTGGTCGACGAATAATCGCTCCGTACAGTAATGAGCCAGGTAGCCTGTAATGACGACGGCGCGCCTATCGCGCGGTCCTCCTCGGACTTTTGGAATGATGACTTGTTCATCTCTCCAGTCATTGTCCAGTCTTCGTGCCGCCTTGCGCGGCCTTCCACGTTCTCCATTGATCATGTGGGTTGAGGCTACGTGCATGGCCCGTTTACCCGTGGAGGTGCCCTCATTGTGGGGGTGATGCGCTTTGTTTGTTTTTGCGCAGCTGGCAACAGATGTTGCAGCTTCCCCTCTTTCAGGGCTCGCTCAATCTCCAGTCGGAGACTAATGCAGTTATTGGTTGTGTGGCCCTAGTCCTTGTGATACTCACAGTAAAGTGTGAGATCCTGGTTCTTTTTGGACTTCATAGGTTGGGCCGGTCGCAAGAATTGTGCGTCCATTAGGAGGACGTCACTTGGCGACTGATTGATCTCGGTCCAGTTACGGTCCCGAGATTCCTTCTTGGCTGCCCGGTTTTCGCGTTGGGCATTGATTGTTGCCCTTGCGTCGGGCTGGTGACTCCGCGAGATGTAAGGTTTGGAATCGTTGCCGCAGTTCCACGTGTCCCGGTTACGCTTGTTATTGCGCTTGGAGTCTTGGCGGGTGTAACAACTCATATCAAAAGTCATATTTAATTAATTAATTTATCTAATAGGAAACCCTAATTGAGAAACTCAAGTGATTCTGCACAAATCCTAATTTTTCCAGAATTTTCAGAATCAGGATTAGGGCCCCTAAAACTCAGGGGGGTAATACCCTAGTTGACGATTATCTAAATTGCGTGCGGAAGAAGTTGAAATAACGAAATCTGTTGAGTCAGCGAAGCTAGTCCCAATCGTGGCAACCCTATACCTAAAAATAGGTGTCACGCGGGCCGCGTAAGATTAACATATATCTCACGCGGGCCGCGACAGAGCTAAAATTTACCTATAAATAGAGGACGTTGGGACTTGAAATTTGGAATTTGAACGACGTAAATTCGAGTTACATAGAAGGAGTTATCGTCTGTTTATTCTCAAAAACACACACTAATCATGAAGTGCTGCCGCAATCAGGGTAATAACTCGATCGCTATTACGATTTAACGTCCGATCGATTATAACTATCCAACGATTGTTTAAGTGCCGCTCAAATTGAGATTATACTTTATTAATTCATCGTGATTTCGACTTGAATGTTTGAGTACTGCTCGTATTCGGACTATACTCTGTCATTCGTTGTGAATCCGCTGAATTGTTAAGTATTGCACTAATAAATCGTTGTGAAGGTTTAATCTCGTGAATTGTCGTAACTGTTGTATTAGT
The DNA here is from genome assembly GCA_030545235.1 of Helianthus tuberosus. NCBI lineage: Eukaryota > Viridiplantae > Streptophyta > Magnoliopsida > Asterales > Asteraceae > Helianthus > Helianthus tuberosus. The sequence goes on from JARYGA010046105.1 coordinate 3,817,559, forward strand.
TACTAACCGATTGTGTGTGCATTGTTAATTAAATTAGGTTAATCAAGGCTAATCAGTAGGCTTATATTCTGCTCGTTAAATCTACAATGTGAGTCATTCTCTTTTTATCAAATTACTTTCAAAAGCAAGTTTATTTCAAAGTTATAGTTACAGGGATTAAGTCTTTGTTATCTGAAATTTCTGCCAGTATGTGGGGGGATGTGCACATAGCTACTAATTATTTATCACTTGGGGTGAAAGTACCCTACAAGTGATATGTCCACAGTCACAGTCCGGTAAAGTGACAACTGGATCAGTTAATTTAAAAGATGAGGCAATTGTAATCGCTCTTAATACTGTACATTATAATAAACAGGATGTTTTACTAAATAGAATGATTCACTCAGTATTTCCCTGCTGACAAAACCTTTTTCAAACATGTTTCAGGTGATCTGTTATGAGCAAAGGAAAAGTGCCGAGTAGCACTACAAGCTTAGAAAGTGGCTCAATGTAAATAAATAAAGAAACATGTTTTAAGAAATAAAAGATTTCCCAGTGAAATCAAGTGTTTGTAAATTATAGGAATTATTCCTATATTATATATAAACGAGCAGTTTTAAATATTAATCGATTCTGTTACTTCCGCTGTCGCTAAATTAAATACCACGGGATTTCCTGCCTCGCGGCTCTGGACCAGGTCAAACCGGGCCAAGGGCCGTGACAGGAAAAGGTGGTATCAGAGCCACTGATTTAAGCTTACTATTGATTTTAGCCTATTAAAATAATTAGGAAATTTAATTGCTATTCTGTGGAAATATGTTTTATTAACTGATTAATTGATGAGTTACAGTATGGGTAAACACAAGATTTCTGCTATCTACCACAAATTAGATACTGCACCCACAAGAAAAGGAACCTCTTCCTCCAAACACCCAGCAGATCTAGATGAAGGGATTTTTGTTCGTAAAGCAAATTATGAAAACCCTCTCACCCAAGATAAAAGAAATTTGATTATTAGAAAGGGACAGGAGAAAATAAAGAAAACCCAAGCCAAGAAAGTGAGGTTTAATCCAGAAATCCAGGAATTAGGCAATAAGTCACCTTGGGAAAATACCTTAGAGGAAAAATGGGCAAACCTTTATATGCTAGCTACCGTAGCAGAGAATGAAAATATCTAAATTTTAAAACCTGGTCTAGTAGAAAAGTAATACCCAGTAAATAAATAAATTATAGTGTGTTCACTTTCCTGTAATCTTTTGTACAAATCCGTATGCAATAAACTTAATGTTTATTTGTTAAACTTTGTTCCAAAGTTTTAACTTAGCATTTTTGTGCATTTTGCATATATGCTGTCCAGCATGACTGAGATATCAGAAGCATTTCAGAATCTCAACCTCTACCCAGTACCAATTGAAGTCTCCCACGACTTTACTGGTTATATTGCTGACATAGAGGAACCCGTGGAATTCCAAGCTCCACCGCTGGAAAAAGCAAAACTTAAAAAGAAGAGAAGATATGTAGGATGGAGAAAAGTGCGCAGGAGAAAGCCAGCTACTAGAAGACTCCCTAAAATAGAAAACCCTATAGAAAAAGGAAAAGGAATAGAAATCGGAGAAAGTTCTAATCCAGCAGAAATAGAAACCAGGAAAGATTACAACCAAAAAGGAATAGAAACTGGAGAGAGTTCTAGACAAACTGAAGATATCACATTTCAAGAAAAAATCGACCGTCTACTGGCAAATTGTGATGTCATTAGCCCTATCCATAATAATCTATATCCTTACCTAGAAACCCAACTACCTGTCAATCTAGAACCAGCTATTCCAGATCCACTAATCCACACTCTACCTTTAGGTCAAATGGAAGAATGGTGGACAAATGACTGGCCATTCCAGAATATTGTCAACAGTCCTTATTCTTTCCTTCCACAGTGGGAGCCAGACCCTATCCCCAATCCTCCAATGAGTAACGAAAACTTAGCCGAACTCCGTCAGTACGGTGAAGAACTGATAAATACAGGAAATAGGATTAGGGATATGGGAGAAAGGATTACCTGGAAGTACGACGAAAGTGAACGTCGCTACTAAACTTCTTGTGACCAAAGAATAGTGGGGTTGGGAAGAATGTCTGTATATTAAATTAAATATAACTCTGTAAAATGGGAAATAAAACATTGTAAGATAAACAGTGTGTATGGATGCCTATCTAATATATATAAAGCAAAATAGAAGTCGAAACATCGACAATTTTGGATATATATCTGTGTTACCAACCAGATTTTATGTGCTTCTGTGAAATTGTTTATTCATCACTTGATACTAATAATTATATTTTTAATAATTATCAGATGGAAAATGCTAATAATGAACCAGTTAATGAAGGGAATCAATCTGAACAAAATCAGGAAAACCAGTATATGACTAGACAGGATATAGAAAATATTGTTGCACAAGGGATAGCCAATGCTATTCCAGCATTTGTTGCTGCTGTTAAAAATCCAGTAGAACCGCAACAAATCATTCCTAGTAAACGTACTCAGGAAGATAATTTTAGTCACAGTGTAAATGGAGGCAGCAATCATGATGATAATAATCTACGACAGGCTCCACCTCCTAAGAAAATGAAAGCCGCAACACCTGGTTGCACTTTCAAAGAATTTCTTGCTTGCAAACCTGCTGAATTTGCAGGTAATGAAGGAGCAACTGCAGTACTGCGTTGGTTAGAGAAAACCGAAGCAGTAATTGCAATAAGTAAGTGTTCAGAAGAAGATCAGGTGATGTATGCATCAAATTTATTCAAAGAAGGAGCATTAGAGTGGTGGAATACGGTGCTACAAGCAAAAGGAAGAAGGATGGCTTATGCCATGAACTGGGAAGAATTCAAGAATCTTGTAGAAAGGAAATATTGTCCTGAATATGAGAAGGAACAAATGGCAAATAAGTTCCTAAATCATCGTATGATAGGAGTAGAGTGTCGCGGTTATACTTCGACATTCTTTGAATATGCACGAGTGGTACCTACACTGGCTTCGCCAGAACCGGTACTCATTTCCCGTTACATTTGGGGATTAATTAGTGAAATTCGTAACATCGTTAAAGCTGCGAGACCTCGCACTATTGACGATGCTGTAGAATTAGCTAATACCCTAACTGATGAACTGGTGCGAACAAGAGAAGAGGACAGAAAGAAGGAATTGGCTCAAAAGATTACCCAAGGATTTCGTGTTGGTAATGATAATAATCGATTCAAGAAAAGAGGAACCGGGCAATCCTCAGTACCTCCGTATTGTAGAAATTGCAAAAAGAAGCATTTCGGAAAATGCAAGGGATATTGCAATTTTTGCAAAATTCCAGGGCATCAAGAGGAGAATTGCAGGAAGAAATCTCTAATCTGCTACAACTGTGGAGAAATAGGTCATTTTCGAACCGAATGTCCTAAATTGACAAAAACCGCAGACAATAAAGGCAAACCAGCTGATGGAACAACAAAGAAGAATGCCCGAGCATTTCAGCTAACTACTCAAGAAGCTGAACTCATTCCTGATGTCATAGCCGGTACGTTCTTGGTCCATGACGTTTATGCAAAAGTATTATTTGACTCTGGTGCAAACCAAAGTTTTATCAATACTTCATTTTGCCAAGCTCTTAATTTACCTTTAACCACCCTTAGGAAAATCTTTACAGTCAAAACGGCAGACGGAAATTCTGTTAAAATAAATAAGATTTTGCAAGAAGGTAAGATAGAACTGTTAGGTCATAAGTTTTCTGCAAAACTGTTACCTATGAAGTTAGCCGGATTCGATGTCGTGTTAGGAATGGATTGGTTAATAGCCAACCATGCTCGAATCCTTTGTGACAAGAATTCCGTAGAAATCCGTACTCCCACAGGAGAGGTAATTTTAATTACCGGAGATAAACCACGAAAGCCACTAAAGTTCATATCAGTAATGAAAGTTGCTAGTTATGAACGAAAGCAAGGAATGGTGTATATGATTTCCGTAATCATTAACACTAAAATTAAGGAACTTTCAGACATCCCTATAGTTTCAGAATACCCAGACATCTTTCCAGAAGAATTACCTGGGTTACCACCAGATAGGGAAGTAGAATTTAGAATTCATCTAATTCCAGGTACTACACCAATAGCTAAGACACCTTATCGATTAGCACCCACTGAAATGCTAGAATTGAAAAAGCAGTTAGATGAATTATTAAGCAAAGGATTTATACAACCTAGTTTATCCCCTTGGGGAGCACCAGTGTTGTTTGTGAAAAAGAAAGATGGATCGATGAGAATGTGTATCGATTATAGAGAACTAAATAAAGTTACAATTAAGAATCGATATCCGTTACCTAGGATTGATGATCTTTTTGATCAACTTCAAGGTGCTAGGTATTTTTCTAAGATAGATTTAAGATCTGGATATCATCAGTTAAAAGTTCAAGAGGAAGACATACCTAAAACTGCTTTCAGAACTAAGTATGGCCATTATGAGTTTACAGTCATGCCCTTTGGACTAACAAATGCCCCAGCAGCATTTATGGACATGATGAATCGGATCTGTAAACCATATTTGGATAAATTTGTTATCGTATTCATCGACGATATACTAATTTACTCCAAAAGTCAAGAAGAACATTGCAAACATTTGCATGCACTCTTAACCTTGTTAAGAAAGGAAAAGCTTTATGCAAAATTCTCAAAGTGTGAATTTTGGTTAAAGGAAGTGCAATTTTTAGGTCACATGGTGAATCATGAAGGAATTCATGTAGATCCTGCTAAAATAGAAGCAATTACCAAATGGAAGGTCCCACAAACAGCTATGGAAATTAGAAGTTTTCTAGGCTTAGCCGGATACTACAGAAGATTTATTAAGGATTTCTCTAAGATAGCTGTACCTTTGACTAAGTTAACCTGTAAAGCCACTAAGTTTGAATGGGGACATAGGCAAGAAGAAGCTTTTAAGATTTTGAAGCAACGATTGACGAATGCTCCAATTTTAGCATTACCCGAAGGAACAGAAGATTTTGAAGTATATTGTGATGCTTCAAAATTAGGATACGGATGTGTATTGATGCAACGCAAGAAGGTAATTGCGTATGCTTCCCGGCAGTTGAAAAAGCATGAGGAAAATTATACAACTCATGACTTAGAATTAGGAGCCATAATTTTTGCCTTGAAAATTTGGAGACATTATCTGTATGGAAGTAAGTTTACTGTTTATACAGATCATAAAAGTTTAAGATATATATTTGGACAGAAAGAATTAAATATGAGGCAAAGAAGATGGATGGAAATTCTAAGCGATTACGACTGTGATATTCAATATCACGAAGGGAAGGCAAACGTAGTTGCAGATGCCTTAAGTCGTAAGTATCATGAAAAACAACGACGAGTTCGTGCTCTTAGATTAAATCTACAAGTAGATTTAATAGAACAATTAAAGAACATTCAAGAAACAGCAATCAAGGACGATGCTGAAGGAATGAAAGGATATATAAAAGAACTAGAGCAAGGAAATGATGGAATTTGGAGATTCCACAAGAAACGAATTTGGGTACCTAAACAAGGAGAGTTAAGGAATAAGATTTTAGAAGAATCTCATAAATCTAGGTATACTATGCACCCTGGAAACAATAAGATGTACCAAGATTTAAGAAAGAATTTCTGGTGGATAGGAATGAAGAAAGATATAGCAAAATATGTATCTAAGTGTCTTACTTGTTCACAAGTTAAGGCTGAACACCAGAAACCCTCAGGTTTACTACAACAATTGGAAATGCCTGTATGGAAATGGGAACTTATAACAATGGATTTTGTTACTAAGCTACCCAAGACCAGAAAAGGTAATGATGCGATTTGGGTAATTGTGGATCGATTAACCAAATCAGCTCATTTTCTACCAATGAAGGAAACCTTTAGTATGGAAAGGTTAGCCAAGTTGTACGTAGACGAAGTAGTATCTTTACATGGAGTCCCACTCTCCATTGTTTCCGATAGAGATAGTCGTTTCACTTCCCATTTCTGGAAAAGTTTCCAGCAAGCAATGGGAACTCGACTAAATTTAAGCACTGCATATCATCCTCAAACAGACAGACAAAGTGAAAGGACAATACAAACACTGGAAGACATGCTTCGAGCATGTGTAATTGATTTTGGTGGATGTTGGGATGATCATTTACCATTAATTGAATTCTCCTATAACAATAGTTATCATTCGAGTATTGAAACTGCTCCATTTGAGGCACTTTATGGAAGAAAGTGTAGAACTCCAGTTTGTTGGGCAGAAATAGGAGAAAGTCAATTGTCAGGGCCTGAAATAGTGCAAGAGACGACCGACAAGATAACTCAAATCAAGGAAAGACTGAAAACAGCTAGAGATCGCCAGAAGAGTTATGCAGATAATCGCCGCAAGCCGATAGAATTTCAGGTTGGAGATAAAGTACTTTTGAAAGTTTCTCCTTGGAAAGGAGTAGTTAGATTCGGAAAGAAAGGAAAGCTAAGTCCAAGATACGTAGGACCATTTTCAGTAATCCAACGTATAGGACCAGTTGCTTATCGTTTACAACTACCTGAAGAATTAGCTGGAGTACATGATGTATTTCATGTATCCAATCTCAAGAAATGCTTATCAGATGAATCACTGGTAGTACCTCTTCAAGATATAGACTTAAACGAAAAGCTGAAATTTGTTGAGAAACCTCTTCAAATTGAGGATCGAAAGATCAAATTTCTCAAACATAAACGACTAGTTTTAGTCAAAGTCAGATGGGATTCAAAAAGAGGAGCTGAATACACTTGGGAGCTGGAATCAGAAATGAAGCGAAAGTATCCTCATTTATTCCAGTAAATCTCGAGGATGAGATTTTTATTAAGGTGGGTAGAATGTAACAACTCATATCAAAAGTCATATTTAATTAATTAATTTATCTAATAGCAAACCCTAATTGAGAAACTCAAGTGATTCTGCACAAACCATAATTTTTCCAGAATTTTCAGAATCAGGATTAGGGCCCCCTAAAACTCAGGGGGGTAATACCCTAGTTGACGATTATCTAAATTGCGTGCGGAAGAAGTTGAAATAACGAAATCTGTTGAGTCAGCGAAGCTAGTCCCAATCGTGGCAACCCTATACCTAAAAATAGGTGTCACGCGGGCCGCGTAAGATTAACATATATCTCATGCGGGCCGCGACAGAGCTAAAATTTACCTATAAATAGAGGACGTTGGGACTTGAAATTTGGAATTTGAACGACGTAAATTCGAGTTACGTAGAAGGAGTTATCGTCTGTTTATTCTCAAAAACACACACTAATCACGAAGTGCTGCCGCAATCAGGGTAATAACTCGATCGCTATTACGATTCAACGTCCGATCGATTATAACTATCCAACGATTGTTTAAGTGCCGCTCAAATTGAGATTATACTTTATTAATTCATCGTGATTTCGACTTGAATGTTTGAGTACTGCTCGTATTCGGACTATACTCTGTCATTCGTTGTGAATCCGCTGAATTGTTAAGTATTACACTAATAAATCGTTGTGAAGGTTTAATCTCGTGAATTGTCGTAACTGTTGTATTAGTTACTAACCGATTGTGTGTGCATTGTTAATTAAATTAGGTTAATCAAGGCTAATCAGTAGGCTTATATTCTGCTCGTTAAATCTACAATGTGAGTCATTCTCTTTTTATCAAATTACTTTCAAAAGCAAGTTTATTTCAAAGTTATAGTTACAGGGATTAAGTCTTTGTTATCTGAAATTTCTGCCAGTATGTGGGGGGATATGCACATAGCTACTAATTATTTATCACTTGGGGTGAAAGTACCCTACAAGTGATATGTCCACAGTCACAGTCCGGTAAAGTGACAACTGGATCAGTTAATTTAAAAGATGAGGCAATTGTAATCGCTCTTAATACTGTACATTATAATAAACAGGATGTTTTACTAAATAGAATGATTCACTCAGTATTTCCCTGCTGACAAAACCTTTTTCAAACATGTTTCAGGTGATCTGTTATGAGCAAAGGAAAAGTGCCGAGTAGCACTACAAGCTTAGAAAGTGGCTCAATGTAAATAAATAAAGAAACATGTTTTAAGAAATAAAAGATTTCCCAGTGAAATCAAGTGTTTGTAAATTATAGGAATTATTCCTATATTATATATAAACGAGCAGTTTTAAATATTAATCGATTCTGTTACTTCCGCTGTCGCTAAATTAAATACCACGGGATTTCCTGCCTCGCGGCTCTGGACCAGGTCAAACCGGGCCAAGGGCCGTGACAGTGGGAGGGTTGGTCTTCCGCTTGCGGCTGCGCCTTGACAGTGTGTTGTTTGAGGGACCGCTGGGTTTGGGCGTACGTCTTGACCGCGGCCATGACGTCGTCCCACCTTTCTAGTAAGCCCTCCTTGCCTGAGATGGTCATAACCATTTCATCGTCCTTGACGCCCCGAATGAAATGGTTGCGTGCCATTGGATCTGCCACGCCACCGATCTCGAGGCACTCTTTATTGTAGCGGACGACAAACGACTCCAGAGTTTCGTTTGCTCCGCGCCAGATGTTCATAACATCCATGGAATCGCGTTTGTGACGTCGCTGCTGGCTGAAGTGTGCAAGGAATCGTGCTTGCAAATCTTCAAATGAAGCCAGTGATCCCACTGGCAAAGAATCGAACCAGGCCCTCGCCAGACCCGTGAGGGGCTGGGGGTGGGGGAAATGACACCAAGTGGCTTCATCCCACTTGCCGTTGCACCCCGCGCCGGTGAAAAAGTTCATGTGGTCGTCTGGGTCTGCCGACCCATTATACTTCCCAATTGTTAGTTGGAATTTAGTCGTTGTAACATCGGCGTGGGCAATCTCTAGCACAAACTTAGAGTTTTGAGCCGCGGATTTTGGCCTGTAGGCCTGGGTTTGGTTGCGCTTAGCAGCGCGGAGGTATGTAGTGTGGGGTTCCGTTGGAGGGACATAATTGTGCCCTCCTGGTCAGCTGTTAGTTGCGTGGGATTCCCTGGCCGTCCGGGTCGGTACGGCCATACCCTTCGTTGTGGGACTGCGGTCCCAGGCGGCTGTGGATGCCGGAGCCGCGATGGGCTGTAGACTGTCGCCTAGTTTCGCCATGAGGGCCTAGGCGGCTCTGTATAGGGCCCCTGCGGCGGGACCCATATGAGGAATCGTCCTCATCAAGTATGAGGACCTCGCAGTAAGAGGAACCGCGGTCCTCATGCCTACTGCGAGAGGCTGGGTGTGTGGGGACCCTGCCGTCGTATTGCAAGATACGACCCGCAGGTGTATGTGGTGCGGGGATGGGGCCGCCAGGAATATGTGCTTCAGGACAAGCTTTATTGTATGCTGCGGCCAGCATAGTTTGTTGTTGGAAATACCAGGTATGAAGGTCCATGCCTGGAGGTATCACAGTAGCATACTGTGAAAAATCTAGTGCAGATGCGGGGGGAGTGCCCCCTGCTGCAGATGTGCCTATGTGGCCAACATTTTAGGTTGGGGGAGCAGTCCCCGCAGGCCCTGGGTTTTCGGGGTTTAGATTTTTCCCGGTTGCTTTATTTGGACGATCAGACATGATCTCAAGAAAAAAAGAGATGCGAAAAAAGTGCTAAGAGTAGCGGTGGGTGCCAATGATGAAACAGTGGTTAACCAAGAGAGGTTAATTCGCTGGTCTCGTCAAGTAGGGTTAATCCCTTCTTTCCGAGGATCGGTGGCTGGACCGTCAGCTGGGCTGTCTCCTGCACAAGGAAAACACACCGTGACTCGTAACAAGGAGGAAGGGTGGGGGTGCTCCTTGTTACCACTCTCCGGCGTGAGAATCAGTAATTTGCTCGAGAAGCAACGTGTGTGATAGTAGTAGTAGAGAGAGAGTTGTGAAGAGATACCTCAAACTTGGTTTGGGATGGGTATTTATAGCCGAGGAGTGAAGGAGGATGGTTGCGTTGACAGACTGACGAGGTGCCGCCCTTCTACAGGTGTGTCAGGCTTGTCGGATGTGGAGATGAAACCACGTCCTACTGCGGTGTCAGTCTGTTGCTTACGTACGGGCTGACAGGCGACTGTCATTGGTGCCACTTGCACTGTAGTGTCAGTCTCACTTGCCTCGTGGGCAGGATGCAGTGCCGCGCCACATCTCTGCCTGCGGTAACCGCTGTTGTTTCCGCATTCCCACTCTGGCAAAAACTGTGGGATGAGGTGCTAGGCCGCATCGCCGCTTATGGTGACTGTTGCTGTTGTCCAGATTCCTTGTCATGACGAAAGTGTTCATAGGATGCAGTGCTAGGCCGCATCGCTATGCGTACACCCGTTTTCATACACAAGGTAAGGAGATATTCATAGGATGCAGTGCCAGGCCGCACCACTTATACTTATCTACATTTTCTCATCACTTGACAGATTGGATTCAACAGATGTGTTCGCGCGTGCCCGCACAGACACAGATAAGTTCTTGCTGGTGGGGGTTGTTGATAAGGGTAATGGTCACTCACGGTCGTGCTGACACGAGATCTTGGACCATACCCCTTCAGACGGGTTTAGGTAATCCCAAACCCAAACCCTTTTAGATAAGCTTGTCCCAAACCCATCCCAAAACCTGTTGGGTTTCTAGCAGGTAAATACCCATCCGGTATCGGGTAAACCCATTAATTTAAAAATATTACTTGTTGGGTATACTCATCTAAAAACCCATTGGGTATCTATCGGGTAACTACTAACTGATTACATTTTGGATTGTCATTATAAAAATATATATCAAATAACTACAATGTATACGGAATAGAATACCTACATGTGTAAAAAATGGATGTATCATATATATACATATTTAATAATATAAAAAGAAATTATACTGGGTATACAATCGGGTAAATGGGTACAATTTATCGGGTAATTGGGTCGGGTAAATGGGTATATCACTAAATCCCAAACCCATCCCAAACCCGCGAAAAAAATAAAAACTATTCCCAAACCCGATTAACCGACCTTAAACCCGTCCCAAATGTGTCGGATTTCGGGTTTACCCAGCGGGTTCGGGTTTGATTGCCATCCCTAGTGCCAACTACTATATTATATCACACACCTAGAATTTTCTCTAAAGTAAAAGGAAAGTGTATACTAGCAAGGTAAGGTTTCAACATTTCACATTTGATTCTTGATATTATCTACAATAACAAATACCATGGGCGGCAATAGTATTTGGATTGGATCGGGTGAGGTGGGCGGCCACATGCCACCCACAATTGTTTTTTTTTTTTTACCAAATTACGATTTTTCACCGTTTATATTTATAGTCATGCATGACACTTCCTTATTGGTCCAACAAGTTTACGATTTTATCCCGTTTTAAAATTACGATTTTACCATCAGTTCAACAGTATGCTTTTACCCTCACTTAAAAATAAATTTACGCTTTTGCTCCCATCTAAAAGTTTTTAATTTTGCCCTCGATTCAACATTACGATTTTGCCCGTTTAAATTTACAGTTTTGCCATTAGGTTTTTTTCCTTATAATAACGATTTTGCCATCTGTTCAAAATTATGTTTTTTACCCCCATTTAAAAATAAATTTACACTTTTGCTCCCAGCTAAAAATTTCACTTTTGCCCTATGTTCAATATTACGATTTTGCCCCGTTTAAATTTACAGTTTTGCCATTAGTTTTTTTACTCACACAGCTAAGTTACGATTTTGCCCTCAACCCCACTGGTCCATTTAATTTACGATTTTATCCCTGAAACAAAATTGTGATTTACCCCTCAGTTCAAAGTTACGTTTTCCCCATCGTTTTAATTTTTCTAGCAAAACTATAAAAGTTTTTTGTTTTAATTGGTTGACTCGATTTTATTTTATTTTTCGTCTAAAGGAGCTGCCTAACACTCGCTCATTAGTCCTAAAAAATTACAGTTTTGCCCTGAGCCCAAAATTACGGTCTTATCATCGTTTTAGTTTTTTTCCTACCAAAATTATAGTAGTGTTTTTTTTAATTGATCGAGAATTATTCAGCTATCGCCCCGCAACGTGGGCGGTCCATTTTAACATAAAAAAACCTGCCAAATAAAATGCTTCCCAAGCCGAAATATCACAAGCCAGGCAGCTGTCTGGCACTCCCCTATTGGCCCAACAAATTTACGTTTTTACCCCCCACTTAAAAATAAGAGTTAACTGCCATTTTCGTCCCTGTGGTTTGGTCACTTTGGCCATTTCAGTCCATTTTTCAAAAATGCGCCATTTTCGTCCCCCACGTTCTTGAAAGGTGCCATTTCAGTCCAAAAATCATAACCCAGTTAAGTCAGTTAGTAAATAAGGACTGATTGTGTAAATTTGTAACATAAAGGACTGGTTGTGTAAATTTGTAACACCACCACCACTAGCCCTGCCACCACCACCACTCCGCTGCCACCACCGCCACCACAGCCACCACCGCCACCACAGCCACTGCCACCACCACCACCACCGCCACCACAGCCACGGTCACCGGAACCTGCAACTTCACCGGAACCACCATCAACGTCATCATCGTCATCATCTGTTATCATCATCATCGATCATCATCGACCTTCATCATCATCATCACGATCTTCATCATCATCATCGCGATTTTAATGATTCTGCGGATGTAATTCAGCAGCGAATGGGTTTTTCGGATGCAGATCAGCAGAACAAATAGATTTATACGGCTAATAATTCTGCAAATCTGTTCTGAACGAATTATATAACGACAGCAGATATGTTTCCTGTTCAGCAGATTGTTCAATGACAGCAGATTTGTTTATACGACTAATAATCAGCAATGACCGAACACCTCTGCAGATTCTGCGGACTGATTTCAGCGATCAAAATAATTCTGCACGGGTCTGTACTTTGAAAAAAAAACATCAATATGTGATTAAACAACAAATTTTTTTCTTTAAACGAATAATATTTGATCGAAATTCAAACAAATCAGTCTGAAATTCAACAAAAAATCATTCGATTTAGTCCGAAATCAATCTGAAATTCGTTTTCGTTTTCACCGAACCTGATCAAAATGAACAAACTTTGATTTGAAACAGATCTAAATCAGTCCGAAACGTATCGAAAATCTGATGATGATGATGAAGATCGCGATGATGATGATGAAGTGGCGGTGGTGGCGGTGGTGGCAGTGGATGTGGGGTTTTCCTTTGGATTGGATCCTCACACAAATAATTTGTTTTCTTTCTTGTTGGTGACAACATTATGTTTTGGTAAGAACCTCAGCTAAGGTTGATCGATAAGCAAGACTACAGGACATTATACAACGATGAACTATGGCTTGTAGTTCACATTAATTGCAAATGCCACGAGCCCAATGACAGTTTCCTGAATATCTAAACAGTTGTTTTTTATTCTTTGGTGAAAATGGCCGGATAGTGCATTATATAAAAGGCAAAAGCTAACTTGGAAATTTGAGTTCTTTATATACCGAACTGCTGATGATGGCGAAGACAATACTCCTATCGATCGGTTGTAAGCATCCCTTGTAAACAATAGTTAAGTTTGTGGAACCAACATCAATGAAACATCAGTCGTTTTGGTGGTGGTTCCGGCGGCGGTGATGGTGGTGGTTCCGGCGGCGGCGGCGGTGGTGGTGGTGGCGGTGGCTGTGGTGGCGGTGGTGGCATCCGAAAAATAATTCGTTCAGAACAGATTTGCAGAATTATTAGCCGTATAAATCTATTTGTTCTGCTGATCTGCATCCGAAAAACCCATTCGCTGCTGAATTACATCCGCAGAATCATTAAAATCGCGATGATGATGATGAAGATCGCGATGATGATGATGAAGGTCGATGATGATCGATGATGATGATAACAGATGATGACGATGATGACGTTGATGGTGGTTCCGGTGAAGTTGCAGGTTCCGGTGACCGTGGCTGTGGTGGCGGTGGTGGTGGTGGTGGTGGTGGTGGTGGTGGCAGTGGCTGTGGTGGCGGTGGTGGCTGTGGTGGCGGTGGTGGCAGCGGAGTGGTGGTGGTGGCAGGGCTAGTGGTGGTGGTGTTACAAATTTACACAATCAGTCCTTTATGTTACAAATTTACACAATCAGTCCTTATTTACTAACTGACTTAACTGGGTTATGATTTTTGGACTGAAATGGCACCTTTCAAGAACGTGGGGGACGAAAATGGCGCATTTTTGAAAAATGGACTGAAATGGCCAAAGTGACCAAACCACAGGGACGAAAATGGCAGTTAACTATAAAAATAAATTTACGCTTTTGCTCCCAGCTAAAAATTTCAAATTTGCCCACGGTTCAAATTTACGATTTTGACCCGTTTAAATTTACAGTTTTGTCATTAGCTTTTTCCCTTTAAAATTACGATTTTGCCATCAGTTCAAAATTATGTTTTTACCCCAGTTAAAAATAAATTTACGCTTTTGCTCCCCGCTAAGAATTCCAATTTTGGCATCGGTTCAAATTTGCGATTTTGCCCCGTTTAGAATTACAGTTTTGCCATTAGGTTTTTTTCCTCACAGCCAAGTTACGATTTTGCCCTCAACTTAAATTTACATTTTCTCCATCGTTTTTCTTTGATTTCCTGGTTAAATTACAATTTTGCCCCAGTAAAAATTACAGTCATGCCAGCAGCTGCCTGGCATTCCCCCATTGGTCCATTTAATTTACGATTTTATCCCTGAATGAAAAATATGATTTCGCCCTCAGTTAAAAATTACGTTTTTCTCATCGTTTTAGTTTTTTAGCCAAACTATAAAAGTTTTTTGTTTTAATTGTTGGACTTCGTTTATTTTTTTTTCTGGTGTCAAGGAGCTGCCTAACACTCGCTCATTAGTCCTGAAAAATTACAGTTTTGCCCTGAGCCGAAAATTACGGTCTTATCATCGTTTTAGTTTTTTTCCTAGCAAATTTATCGTAGTGTCTTTTTAATTGATTGAGACTTATTCGGCCATCGCCCCGCAACGCGGGCGGCCCAACTACTTATATACATATATTAAAAACTAAAAACTTAACGAATTGAACAGTAATGAACAGTAGTAAAACCCACCATCTGCCACGCATCCAAATACCCACCGCCCTTCTCCTTTCTACAAAACCTAACCCTAACCCATATATGAAACAGAGTTTGAAGACAGAGAAAGGGGAGAAGAGATGGGAGACTGAGCCGGAGAAGTCTCTGGCTTCGACACGGTGGACGCGCCGCACATGGCTCTCCGGCGTCGACATGACAGACGGGTCCGCCGTACATGGTGGTGGGTTTATGTCAGGTAACTGCAACGGCAGTCAACAGTGACGACGGTTACCGTATGACCGTTTTGAGCAACGACGGTCATCACAGTAAGAGAGACAAGGAGGGAATCAGAAGAGAGAGATTGCGAAGGAGAGGCAGTTTGAAGGATTTTGTAGGTTCACCCGCAGGAGGGGTTTGTAGGGAACGGGTTCAAATCGCCTTCTGTTGATGGGTCTAAAAAGACGCCCCTGCCTGTTGACTGTTTGACCGATGACGGAAGTCAGGCTAAACAAGGTGGTTCAAGTTTTTCCGGCAATACTTTGGCCGGTGAAGCGGAATTTAGTGGCGGTGGTGATGAATACATTCATGTTCGCGCGCAAAGAGGTCAAGCTACCAACAGTATAGTCTTGGAGAAAGAGTAAGCTTTCCCTTAAATATATACCGATTGTCGTATTCAATCGTTTTTTATCTTCTATATGTCACTCCCCATAAGAATACATACACTAGATGATACAAATGGATTAAAATGTCATAAAATAGAATTTTAGCGGATATTAAAATGTCATAAAACATGGTAGAATATGAAGTTTCACTTCAAATGATTGACTTATAGAAGTGTTTTACTTTGATTATTAATAGGTGAGAAGGGAGAAGATTAGTGAAAGAATGAAATTCCTACAAGATCTTGTCCCTGGATGTAGCAAGGTTAGTTATTAAAATTATTTACAAGTTTGCCACCAGAATCTTGAATTTGTACCAAATAAAAGTTCTAATATCACTTAATGTTGAATGTGTTTGAACTTTTAAGGTCACCGGCAAAGCGGTTATGCTAGATGAAATCATTAACTATGTACAGTCACTACAACGACAGGTCGAGGTATGATAGTATGATGACCGAAAATAATATCTTTTTAATTTCTATTTTTTTAAAGCATTGAACTTTAATTTCTGCTGTTTTTGTAGATGAAACTTGCTACCATTAATCCTCGAATGGATTTTAACCTTGAAGGACTCATGGCAAAACACGTAAGATATATTTCAACAAAACATTAGTAGCATTTTCCCTATAAAACAATCTTAAATGATTATCCTAACGGACGTTTATAACTTTATATTAATTAGGCGATGGAATTGAGCTTGGGACCTTCTGGCTCGCTTGGTACTGACATGGCAATGCCGTATGCTCTTAATCAATCACAAATGGCGATTATGCAAGGCGGGATTTCTGGTGTTGGAAGAAGTTCAGATGCAGGAAGAAGAACGGTTAATTCCCATTTGATGTCTATCAGTGGAGGATTTAAAGATCCTACTTCACAGGTAATTTGCTGTTTATTTTAATAAATTCTTGTCTATTGTTTATTTAAATTAAAGTAAAGTAAAACCTGACCCGACCCGACCCGAAACCCGGTCTGACCCGGACCCGTTCTGACCCAGACCCGTTTCGACCCGAACCAAAACAACCTTTTTATAATTGACCCGTTTTGACCCATGACCCGACCCGACCCATTTGCCAGGTCTATATTATATCATAATCAAAATGGCCAACAAGTATGCATGACAGCATGATTGTATAACACTGGTAAATAATTGAAGTCTTGCAAACCGATTTGATTCGTTGTTATGAAGTTGGTTTGAGAATATATGTTTTGAAACCTGTTAAAACAGAACCGAATGGATTATCACCGGTTTCAAAACTCTTCACATCATTATATTTAAGAGCTGGTTCTAGATCAAAACCATTTATTTGAAATTGTTTCACATGATGTTACTACGTTTCAGCTATATTCTTCTTAATCTTGGTTGTTTTGTTGTGGTTTGCAGTTGTAAGTGTTGGCAATCATGATTGTGAAGTAATACTTTTGCGATATCTTGACTTACAGCAAGGTGATTGTTAAGAAAGTGTGCAAGTTTTATATATTGATGACCATGTGTATATAATCGAATTTGATTTACGTTATAAATAATTACAACACTTATCAAATGAAATAATACTCCTAGCAATTACTTAGTATTCTGGTGGTGGGGTTTTCAAAAATCCATCTACACATCATATTCTCCAACTCCAACGCCTTTTTCACCTCCTGCCACTGCCCAAAATAGACCGCCCAAAATAGATCTTCATTTATTGCTTTTCAATTTTATCTGAGCAAAAGCATATACTTATGTGTAGATTCTTAGGTAGGTTGTTTTAGAGTTTCATTCTTTTGAAATCAAATGAGGTCACCAAAAATATCTTCTTATTTTTCCTCAAATAGTTAGCTTTGTATGTACATAGTCTTACAGTTGTTTTTAGATATTGTTATTGTTATTGTTTAGGTTGTATTTGTATTGTGCATGGGTTGAATGGCAAAGGGATGCAGGAGGAAGAGAGGTGAATTGTTCAACATACCAGCTAATGCCATTGGCATACACCTGCTCCGCACACTATTGACGGGGATAGGCATGTCGAATCGCCTTCGATCTTACGGGCATGGACTACATGCATTTTGTTGACTAATTGATTAGGTTGTTTGTTGCGCATCATTTGTTTTGTTTTTATATGTATGAAGCAGAAATACATTTTGTTCATATCAATCATGAAGATCAAAACGCAGCTATTGTCATTCTTTAAACCATCCCATTATTGAACAAGTAGCACCTTTTCTGAAACATGCAACAAAAGGTAGGTGGTGTTTCATGAAGAAGTTGGTAACAATTTAGAAGTTATTGTATTTGTAACAATTTAGAAGTTATGTATTTGTAACAGTTCAATTTAATAGATTTGTATGTTTTACAAGTGTCTGTACCGCCATGAATCACAAATGACCCGAATTGAGCCCCGCTAATCATAGGCGCAACGCGCCGCGTTGATAACACTAGTTTCTTTGAATTTTCTTGAAGCTCACTTTTGAATTATATTTTTAACATTATTTCATCATTATAACATTTCAAAGTATAAAATCATGATAAACTTCGTAAGTAACTTAAACCATATTTGTATACTTGCAGACATGAGTTCATCTCGTAGGAATCGTTATACTAGTTTTTTATAATTCTAACGGGAAATCTTTATACATTTTATGGTTTCACTTTAAAATTGATGATTGATTTTTATACCAAGTCACATGAAATCTCAATCAAAACCATAACAGTTAAATTGATACTAGCACAAGTTTTGTATTGCTATTTCGTAAATTACATTTTCATGTCTCAATCAAAACCTTAACAGTTAAATTGATATTCACATAAGTTTTGTATTGTTATTTTGTAAATTACATTTCTATGTATATTGTAATAAGAAATTATATTATATTCTATGAAAGAAAAAAAGTGTTAATAATGTGTTCATGCTAAATACTTCTAACCAATGAGTGAATGTCTATATTTTATTTTGCAATATGTATTATAACTAGTATCCCACGTTGTGACGGGGCGTAACATGCTAAATAGCTCCAATGTTATACCACCGATCAACACCAGAAAGGTTCTTGTAAAAAAAGAAATAAAAACGAAATATAAAACCGAACGAAAAGTAGAGGATGAAACAATGTTGAACCACACACTCTAAACGTAAAACATAGAAAACAATTGTAGGAATCCATTCGTGCAAAATAAATAAAATTCTTTTATTAACTTGAATTACAATACAGTAACAGAATGAAAATGAAACAAAACAATTACAACTGAAAGTAAAAGGAAAAACAAGAACATAATTATAAACTGAAAACTGTTCTTCGCTGAGGATCGTGTTAGACACAGGTCCCTTAAAACAAATTTCGAGTCTCCCAGGAGAACTCGTTTGTTTCCAGGATACAACAGCCCAAAGCAGTTACGCTGCCGGTTTTGACTCCAACCCGAAGGTGTACCTATCTGCTTGAAGAAGAAGAAGAAGAAGAAGATTCAGAGGGAGAAGATTTTATCTGCTGCAGTTTTCGGTGTTTCTTTCTGTAGTAGGTCAGCCTCCTATTTATACTGAAGGTCTTGGTAGAAACTGAAAAAACGAATTAAATGAGAGAATTAAACTGCATTAAACGCCTTCAATGCACTTTAATTCTTCATTTAATTATCAGTCAAAACCATTGACTCGTCAGTTTCAGATGCTGAAATGTAACTGCACTGGCATTAACTGCTGTAAGCTTCGGCGCGCGCGCGCAAGACAGACAGGTGCGCGCGCACCCTTCTAGCTCGTGCGCATGCATGTCTTGCATGCTCATGCGCGCGTGCGCCATTTTGGCTCAATTCCATGCGTGCATGCGCCACGTCACCTGTGAGCCTATACGAGCACGCCACACAGTCGTGTCGTATTGGCTCATTTGGTGCGCCGCGCGCACCCTTCTAGCTCGTGTGCGCGCACGTCTTGTATGCTCATGCGCGCGTGCGCCATTTTAGCTCAATTCCATGTGCGCCTGCGCGCATGCGCCACGTCACCTGTGAGCCTATACGAGCACGCCACATTGTCGTGTTGTATTGGCTCACTTTGGTGCGCCGTGCACGTCACATCAGTCCATGCGCCAGCATGTAAGCCAGCTAGTCATGAACCATGCGCGGACGTGCCACGTGTACTCGCGCGCAGAGACACTTGGCTGCCAAATCATGCGCCACTGCGCGTAGACCCATCTGGGTCATACGCCTCGTACCCGCGCGCCTGCATGCCTCGTCACCAACCACCTGGTCCTTGCAACCCTTGTACTCCACCACGCACACGTGGTCAAAAAATACAAAGCCGGCTCTCAAGCGGCTCGTAGGGATGCGAGCGTGCGAAGTGCAAAGTGCGCCATCAAAGCGCCACATTGAGCCTCATCGCCCACGCACTGCGCGTGCGCGTGTGCGAGTGCGAGTTAGGGTGCTCCGCACAAAGTGCGCCATCAAAGCGCCATATTACGCCCCATTGCCCATGCCACGCGCGCGTGTGCGAGTGCGAGTTATGGTGCTCCGCACAAAGTGCACCATCAAAGCGCCACGTTGCGCCTCATCGACCATGCCACGCGCGCGCGCGATTGTGCGAGTTAGGGTGCTCCGCTCCCTTCGCGAGTACACTTAGTGTGTGCTTCCATTAAACAATAAGGATGGAGAGTTCCCACTTAAATACCCCTTTAAGTTTCATCTCTCCTAAGTGGGACAAGGTGCCACTTTCCCACTTTTTTCAGCATTCTATGTTTCAAACACTAAACTTTGAGCATCGATATTGTTTTGGACGTGGTTTAGTTCGTTGCGAAGCTCTTCCAACATAGAACACAAACCCACAAATAAATCTATAAAACCCGCTCATTTTCTGATATTTATTTCTAGTCCAAAATAGGAAAAAAAATCATTTTCCTATATTTGTGAAAAGTGCTATTTTCACAAATTTCCAACAATCCCCACATGAATAGAAATCGATATATTAAGTTTCAACGATACACATTCAAAAGTTGAGTATTGCAAGATAGGTAGGTGTAACCTTTGAACCTTCTTTTGTGAAGCATACTTAGCCTCCTAGGGTCTTGTAGACACAGTGTCTTTGAACAATCCCCCATTTATGTAGGCGACAATATACATTCACACAATACTCTCGCTAGTTCAGTCAAGACCTCATGGTTGTGTCCGTTTATGGTCATGGAACGCTTTCCTGGTTCTGCGAGAGCTCTAGGATTTGCGCCTTCCCACAAATCCATTCGAAACGACCCCACTTCTCTCTAACATAGGTGATTCCTCTGAATCATTAAAAGCATCATGGTTAATTTTGGATTTAAACAAAATCCTTAACCTCAACATGCTTAACCTTCCTTCATATCACTGATTGGAATGGACTATGAAGCATATAACTCCCTTTATTAATTTTGGGGCACCCCCCACATTGACTCCCTTTGGGTTTATGATTAAGTTTGCCTATTGAACATAGATCTTGGGATCTCCAGTCAACTAGGTTAGGTTTCCCTCATATTCCCTTCTTCTCTGGGCTTTAGTCCCATTCCTCTTGACGACTTATATACCTTATCTTTCTTAAGCCTTTTGTTAATGGGTCTGCAATGTTCTCCTTTGACCTAACATAGTCAACTGAGATAACACCCGTTGAGATAAGTTGTCGTACCGTGTTGTGTCTACATCGAATGTGCCTTAATCTGCCGTTGTACATTGCGCTTTGTGCTCTAACAAGCGCAGATTGATTGTCACAATGTATGTAGATCGCCATCAACGGCTTTGGCCATCTTGGAATATCTTCCACAAATTGACGTAGCCACTCCGCCTCTTCCCCGCTTTTATCTAAAGCGACGAATTCTGATTCCATCGTGGATCTAGCTATAACAGTTTGCTTGGAAGACTTCCAGGCTATAGCTGCTCTCGTAAGTGTAAACACACATCCACTTGTTGATCTATGATCTTTTATATCCGATATCCAGTTCGCGTCAATGTATCCTTCGATCACTGCTGGATCACAGGTATAATGCAATCCATAGTCTCTTGTGTATCTTATGTACCTAAGCACCCTCGTGATAGTTTTCCAATGATTCGTGCTCGGATTACTGGTGTATCTACTTAGCCTGCTTACAGCATATGCTAAGTCAGGTCTAGTACATGTCATTAGATACATGAGACTACCAATGATCCTTGAGTACTCTAACTGAGCAACAATCTCTCCTCTGTTATTCCTTTGGCGTTGGGTATTATCAATTGGAGTTCGAGCTATACTTGTATAATCCGAATTGAATTCCCCAAGGATCTTGTCCACGTAGTGAGATTGACTCAACACAAGACCATTTTGGGTTCTAGTGATTTTTACTCCAAGAATCACATCCACGAGACCCATGTCTTTCATGTCAAACCTTTCTTTCAACATATCTTTCGTTGAGTTGATCATGTTATCATCACTCCCAATGATAAGCATATCATCAACATAAAGACATAAAATTACATAACCCCTTGGTATGTCTTTAAAATAAACACACTTGTCGCACTCATTTATTTTGAAACCATTGTCAATCATGACATGATCAAACTTTTGGTGTCATTGTTTTGGAGCTTGCTTCAAGCCATACAAAGACTTGACGAATTTACATACTTTGCCCTCTTTTCTTGGGGCGGAAAAACCCTCAGGTTGTTCCATGTAAATTTCTTCTTCTAAATCGCCATTTAGAAATACGGTCTTTACATCCATTTGGTGAACTTCCAAATTTCTTAGAGCCACAATTGCAAGAACCAATCGTATAGAGGTTATTCGCGTCACAGGCGAGTAAGTATCAAAGTAGTCTAGACCTTCCTTTTGTCTAAATCCTTTGGTTACTAACCTTGCCTTGTATTTATCAATACTTCCGTCGGCTTTCATCTTCCTTTTGAATATCCAACGATATCCAAGTGGTTTACAACTAGGTGGAAGATCTACTAACTCCCAATATGATTTTGCAATATAGAATCAATTTCATTCTTAATTGCTTCTTGCCATTGAGGCCCTTCTGTTCAGGTAACCGCTTCGCGGTAGGTATTGGGCTCACCCTCAACAATATAGCTCATGAAGTCTGGACCAAAGGATTTTTTAACCCTTTATCATTTGCTTCGTCTAAGCTCACCCTCCTCAACCTTGTCTTTCATCTACCCATGTAGATGAACTTGGTCCTGTTTCGTCTAACCATGTAGATGAACTTGGACCTGCTTCGTCAACCGTTGTTGATGAAGTCGCATGTGTTTGTCCTAACATAGGAAACACATTTTCAAAATATGAGACAATGTTAGGATTAGCCTCCATGATAGTGTGTTTATGTACATCGGGATTCTTGGACTCATGTACAAGAAAACAATGTGCACTACTTTGATGTGCATATCCTATGAAAATGCAATCAACCGTTTTGGGTCCTATCCTAAGAGCCTTAGGAGGTGGTACAATCACCTTTGCTAGGCACCTCCACACTTTCAAGTATTTGTATGAAGCCTTCCGTTTTCTCCATAACTCATATGGAATTTCGTCCCTATTTTTCAAAGGTATCTTGTTCAAAAGATAGTTTGCTGAGAGAATGGTGTCCCCCCACATTTCTCGGTTCACTACCGAACTTATCAACATGGTGTTCATCATCTCTTTCAATGTGCGGTTCTTTCGTTCCGCGACGCCATTTGATTGTGGAGAATAAGGAAGTGTACACTCATGTATAATGCCACTTTATACGCATAAATCCGCAAAAGGTGCAACATATTTGTAAGGACTCTCAAAAATATCCTAAACCAACCCACAAGTGAAAAACCGAACCCCTGAAACCCTAAAGTACATGAAAAATCAAGAAATAAAGATTTCATGGTTTCAGGCGGGCTGCGTAAAGGTTAAGCATACTTTACGCGGGTCGCGTCAACCTTCAGTTTGACCGGATAAGCATCCGGATCCACATGTCGACCACGTGGCACACCTACGCATGACACGGATGCCCTAATCTACGAACTAGACCTTCACGCGGGCCGCGTAAAGGTTGGCTGAGAGTTTACGCGGGCCGCGACAGACTTCAATTTCAGCTATAAATAGCTCGTTGCATGGCCTGTTCACTGGTGTCGAAATTCAATCACAAAAACGAGTTCTTACTGTCCAAAAGACGAAATTACAATTAAAATTAGCGAGGCGCGGCTCCGATACCGGGTATTAACTCGATCGCTATTACGATTCAATGCCCGATTGATTGAAACTATCCAATGGATGTTTAAGTGCTGCCCACATTAGGGTTATGCTTTGTCATTCGTCATGAATTCGATGGATGTTTAAGTCTCGCACTTTGTCATTCGTTGTGAGGGTTTAATCTCGTGAGTTATCGTAAATGCTGTATTAGTTACTGACCTAGTTCGTGTGCATGTTATTTAAATTTAGGTCAAAAGGCTAATCAGTAGGCTAAACTCTGCCCGTATAAATCTACAATGTGAGTCATTCTATTTTTCTCAACTGTTTTACAATACCTCAAATTATTTTCAAAAGTTATAATTACAGGGAGTAAGTCGTGGATATCTTGAATCATTGGCTTGTGGGGTATTGTGCACATTACTAATTTCTCATGGGTTAGGCTAATAAATCCTAACAGTGATAATCATCACTACTTGGGTGACAGGACCCAATAGTGGTATGACCATCGTCACACAGTGTGACACGACGCCAGATAAAAATAAGATAGAAGCCATTGTAATCGCTCTTATGTTGTAATTGATAACTAAATGTGTCATTTTACATACTTGAATGACTCGCCAGCATTTCCCCGCTGATAAAATATTTTTAAAACATGTTTCAGGTGACCTGCTGTAAATCAAGGAAAATGTGCTACGGAGCACTAACAAGCTTGAAAATGTGCTACGAATTAACATGTTTTAATAAATCAGGGAATTTCCTAGTTAAATTCCTCTATTGTAAATTACGGGGTTTATCCCAAATTATGGAATAAAATAATTGGGCATTTTCGAGTTTTAAAAGATTTTGTTAAAAATCTTCCGCTGTCGCATCATCGATACCACGGGTTCCTGTCCTGCGGCTCCTGACCGGGTCAAACCGAGGCTGGGGCCGTGACAGGAAAAGGTGGTATCAGAGCCACTGATTTAAAGCCTATTAAGTATTTTAAAATACTTAATTCTCCTTGTTGGTGCATCTACTGTCTGTTAACTACGTCTTATCGAGTCTTATGTCTAGATAGGTTAAACGAGTGCACAACAGTGATTGAATTAGGGTTTGGTTATGTTTTAGGTAGCCAGTCCGTTTGAACAGGTCCATCTGTTTGAACAGGTCCATCCGTTTGAACAGGTCAGTCCGTTTGAAGCAGGTTCGTTTGAACATGGCTGTGTCAAGTTCAAACGGAATAGGCTTAGCCTATATATAGGAGTTGTGCATGTTCATTTGAAACGGAACAGTTGTGTGTGTG
The DNA here is from genome assembly GCA_030545235.1 of Helianthus tuberosus. Taxonomy (NCBI): domain Eukaryota; kingdom Viridiplantae; phylum Streptophyta; class Magnoliopsida; order Asterales; family Asteraceae; genus Helianthus; species Helianthus tuberosus. Next base: position 3,842,582 of record JARYGA010046105.1, read on the forward strand.
AGCGAAGGTGCTGCCAGATTTTTGTCAAAATTCATTGTAAAAGCTCATCAATCAGCAATAGAAAGAAAGTTAAAAGGATACAAGCTGTTTTGACGTTGTTTACTTTGATTCCGCCTCTGTAAATGATGATGAACTACTCATACTGACTGTTTAGGGTCACGAACACGATCCAACACTCCTAATTGTCATTTTGTGATTATGTGATTTTCTATTTGACTATCTGTTAATTACAGTATGGGTAAGCAAAGAATTTCGGATATCTATCGTAAATTAGATAGTTCCCCGAATGAGAAGGGAAGTTCATCCCAATCAAATTCCTCAAGATACTCAGCAGATATTGAGGAGGGAATATTTGTTCGTAAGGCACAGTATGAGAACCCACTTACCCCTAATAAAAGAAGTCGGATTCTTAGAAAAAGTCAAGAGAAAATGAAGAAGTCACATAAAACCCAGGAAATAGGCAACAACCCACCATGGGAAGATAAATTAGATGAAAATGGGCAAATCTTTATATGTTAGCTACTGTAGCAGTAAATGTTAACCTTTAGACTACCAACACCCCGGCTCAGTATTAGCACCTATATTATCTATAAGCCAGAACTTTAAAATAAATAACCACTAGTATATTTCAAAGTTTAGCTGTACTACAAATAAATATTTTATTTTAATAAAATGGTTTATTAAAAAGTTGTAATAAATTTCTGATTCTATTTTGTGATTATGTGAAAATTTAAATTGCAAACTTTTAACCTAAAATTTTGTGTGTATCTTCATTGCTAAAACAGCATGAATGAATTATCTGAAGCCCTAGAGAATCTCAATCTCTATCCTGTGAAAATAGAAGTTTCCAGAGATTTCACTGGTTACTTGGCCGATGTGGAAAAACCTATGGAATTTCAAGCTCCACCTCTAGAAAAATCAAAACCTAAGAAAAGAAGAAGATTTGTGGGCTGGAGGCGTGTACGCAGAAGGAAGCCAGCAACTACGAAAATTCCCAAGATAGAAAATCCTATGGATAAAGGAAAAGCGATTGAGATTGGAAGAGATTTGAGGCAAGTAGGGATGGAAATCGGGGAAAGTTCTAAGCAAGCTGAGGAATTGCCATTTCAGGAGGAACTGGATCACATACTGGCAAGCTGTGATATCCTTAGGCCTATCAATACAAATCTTTTCTCTTATCCTGCTGAAACCCAACTTCCAATAAACCTGGAACCGGCTATCCCAGAACCTTTAATTCACACCCAACCTCAAGGAGAAATGGACGAATGGTGGACCAACGATTGGGAGTTTCAAAACCTCCTAAATAATCCTTATACCTTTTTTCCCTCAGTTCGACCCAGGACCTGCACCAAACCCACCAATGAGTAATGAAAACTTAGCTGAACTCCGCCATTTCGGCGAGGAGTTGATGGATGCAGGGAATAGGATCCGGGAGATTGGAGAACAAATCTCCGGGAAATACGATGAGAGGGAACATCGCTTTTAATATGCTAGCTGACGAGGGAAAACTGGGGTTGTGAAGTTGTGTTTGTATAATAATAATAGTAATAAAAATCAGTATGTGTAATAAAAATAAAAAATAAAAAAAATAAAACGTTTGTAGATAACAGTGTGTACGGATGCATAATATAATATAAAAACAAAATGGAAGTCGAGAAATCGACTATTTTGGCTATACGTATGTTGTAAAATTTGTGTGATTGTTTTGCATATAACTATTATTTATTTGTGCTAATAAATTATATATTAATTACCAGATGGAAAACGCTGGTAATGAACCTGTTAACGAAGTTAATCAATCTGAGCAAAATCAGGAAGAGCAATTGCTGAATAGGCAAGATATCGAGGATATCGTTGCTCAAGGAATAGCCAATGCTATTCCAGCAATACTTGCTGCTGCTTGAATTCCAGTTGAACCTCAAATTATTCCTAGCAAACGTACGTATGAGGACAACTTCAGCAATTGTGTAAATGGAGGCGGCAACAACAATAATAACCATAACGATAATATACTGCAAGTCCCAATTCCTAAAAGAATGAAAGCTGCAACACCTGGTTGCACTTACAAGGAATTTCTTACCTGTAAACCAGCTGAGTTTGCAGGTAACGAAGGGGCGACTGCAGCACTACGTTGGTTAGAGAAAACCGAGGCAGTGATTACCATAAGTAAATGTGCTGAAGAAGACAAAGTCATGTATGCGTCGAATCTTTTTAAAGAAGGGGCGCTAGAGTGGTGGAATACAGTTCTACAAGCTAAAGGAAGAACTGTGGCGTATGCTATGAACTGGGAAGAATTTAAAAATCTCGTAGAAAGAAAATTATGTCCCGAGTATGAAAAGGAACAAATGGCAAATAAGTTCCTAACCCACCGGATGGTGGATGTAGACTATCGAGGGTATAGTTCGACTTTCTTCGAATATGCTAGAATGGTACCAACCCTGGCTTCGCCAGAACCGGTACTTATTTCTCGCTACAATTGGGGATTGATTAGCAAGATCCGTAATATCGTTAAAGCCGCGAAACCCCGCACGATTGATGATGCGGTAGATTTAGCCAATACTTTGACTGACGAACTGGTACGAACGCGAGAAGAAAATAGAAAGAAGGAAGTAGCCCAAAATATTACCCAAGGATTCCGTATGGGTAACCGTAACAATTTCAAGAGAAGAGGAACCGGGCAATCTTCCACTGCTCCATTTTGCAATTCTTGCAAAAGGAAGCATTTTGGAAGATGCAAGGGATATTGCAATTTTTGCAAAATTCCGGGGCATCAAGAAGAAGATTGCAGGAAGAAGAAATTCACAGTTTGCTACAACTGTGGAGAAGCTGGACATATTAGGCCAGACTGCCCAAGACTAATCAAACCAGCTGATAACAAAGCCAAACCTACAGAAGGAACTAACAAAAAGAACGTAAGAGCCTTCCAACTGACTACTCAGGAAGCAGAGCTAATCCCGGGTGTGATAGCTGGTACGTTCCTAGTTCACAACATTTATGCAAAAGTATTATTTGACTCTGGTGCAAACCAAAGTTTTATAAATACTTCATTCTGCCAAGCACTTAATTTACCCTTAACCCAACTTAGGCAGATTTTTACAGTCGAAACGGCAGACGGAAATTCTGTTAACATAGATAAAGTTTTGCAAGAAGGGAAAATAGAACTTTTAGGTCATAAATTTTCTGCAAACCTATTACCTATGAATTTAGCTGGATTCGATGTTATGTTAGGAATGGATTGGTTAGTAGCCAACAGTAACAACTCTCATCAAAAGTACCAATTCTTAACATATTTTGTCCAATAGGAAACCCTAATTGAGACCCTCAAGAAATCCTGCATAATCCCTGAAATTTCCAGAATAATCGGAATCAGGATCAGGGCCCCTAAAACTCAGGGGGGGTAAACCCTAGTTGATAATATCAACACAGTTTTACGTGTAATACGAATTTGCATGAACGGCCAACTCACCTGAGCTATGCAGACACGGGGCTACCCTATGCTAGGGTGGCACCCCTCGCGCCACGCGAGGGAGCCCGTTTTCCAGTATAAATAGAGGGGTGTGGGACTTGAATTACTGCGTTGGTTCGACGTTAAAATTCAATACGTACGTTGAGATATTGTCTGATTACTACAAAAGCACACACAATCTCGAATTCCGCCGCGATAACAGGGTAATAACTCGATCGCTGCTACGATTCAATGTCTGATCGATTGAAACTATCCAATGGATGTTTAAGTGCTGCCCACATTGGATTTATGCTTTGTCATTCATCGTGAATTCGATGGATGTTTAAGTATCGCACTTTGTCATTCGTTGTGAGGTTTTAATCTCGTGAGTTATCGTAAATGCTGTATTAGTTACTGACCTAGTTTGTGGGCATTATTATTTAAATTAGGTTACAAGGATAATCAGTAGGCTAAAACTCTGCCCGTTAAATCTGCAATGTGAGTCATTCTCTTTTTATCAACTGTTTTACAATACCTCAAATCATTTTCAAAAAGTTATAATTACAGGGAGTAAGTCATGGATATCTTAAATCACTGGCTAGTGGGGTATTGTGCACATTACTAATTTTCTCCTAGTTAAGTTCATTGACCTAACCGGGATAATCATCACTACTTGGGTGACAGGACCCAATAGTGGTATGACCATCGTCACGCAATGTGACACGGCGCCAGATAAAAATAAGATAGAAGCCATTGTAATCGCTCTTATGCTGTAATTTATAACTATGTGTCATTTTATCAATTTAGAGTGACTCGCCAGCATTTCCCCGCTGATAAAATATTTTTAAAACATGTTTAAGGCGACCTGCTGTAAATCAAGGAAACATGCTACGGAGCACTAACAAGCTTGAAGAGGTGGCTCAGTTAAAAATGAATAAACATGTTTTAATAAATCAGGAAATTTCTTAGTTAAATTCCTCTATTGTAAATTACGGGGTTTATCTCCAATTTATGGAAAAAAATAATTGGGCATTTTCAAGTTTTAAAAGATCCTGTTGAAAATCTCCCGCTCTCGCATCATTGATACCACGGGTTCCGGTCCCGCGGCTCCTGACCGGGTCAAACCGAGGCTGGGGCCGTGACAGGAAAAGGTGGTATCAGAGCCATTTATCGAGCCACTGATTTAAGCCTATTAAGTATTTAAAATACTTAATTTTCCTAATTGCCATTCTATGATTATGTGATTTTATCTTGACTATTTGTTAAATTACAGTATGGGTAAGCAAAGACTTTCGGACATCTATCATAAATTAGATAGTTCACCGAAATATAAGGGAACTACATCCCAATCAAATTCCTCAAGATACTCAGTAGATAATGAGGAGGGAATATTTGTTCGTAAGGCACATTATGAGGAACCACTTTCCCCTAATAAAAGAAGCTGGGTTATTAGAAAAAGTCAAGAGAAAATGAAGAAGTCACAAGAAACTCAGGAAATAGCCAATAATCCACCATGGGAAGATAAACTAGATGGAAAATGGGCAAATCTTTATATGTTAGCCACTGTAGCAGAAAATGTTAACCTTTAAAACTACCAACACCTCAACTCAGTATTAGCAACCATATTATCCATAAGCCGGAAACTCTAAAATAATAAATAGTCACTAGTATATTTTAGTATTACTAAATAAATAAATATTTTGTTTCAATAAAATGGGTTATTAGATAGTTGTACTTAAAATTAAATTTCCGATCCCATTTTGTGATTCTGTGAAAATTTAATTTGCAAACATTTAACCTAAAATTTTGTGTGTTTCTTCATAAATGCTAAACAGCATGAATGAATTATCTGAAGCCCTAGAGAATCTGAACCTCTATCAGGTAAAAATAGAAGTTTCGAGAGATTTTACTGGTTACTTAGCTGATGTGGAACAACCTATGGAATTTCAAGCTCCACCTCTGGAGAAACCAAAGCCTAAGAAAAGGAGAAGATTCGAAGGATGGAGGCGTGTGCGCAGGAGGAAACCAGCTACTAGGAAACTTCCCAAGATAGAGAATCCCATGGATAAAGGAAAAGGAATTAAGATTGAGGGAGATTCTAGGCAAGTAAGAATGGAAATTGGTGAAAGTTCTAGGCAAGCTGAAGAATTGCCATTACAGGAAGAACTGGATAACATACTGGCAAGCTGTGATATCCTTAGGCCTATCAATACAAACCTCTATCCTTATCCAGCGGAAACCCAACTTCCAATAAACCTGGAACCAGCCATCCCAGAACCTTTAATTCACACTCAACCCCTAGGAGAAATGGACGAATGGTGGACAAACGATTGGCAATTCCAAAACCTACTAAATAATCCCTATACCTTTTTTCCCTCAGTTCGACCCAGAACCTACACCAAACCCACCAATGAGTAATGAAAACATAGCAGAACTCTGCCATTTTGGCGAGGAGTTGATGGATGCAGGGAATAGGATCCGGGAGATAGGAGGACAAATTTCCTGGAAATACGATGAGAGGGAACATCACTTTTAATATGCTAGCTGATGAAGGAAAAGTGAGGTTGTGAAGCTGTGTTTGTATAATAATAATAGTAATAAAAATCAGTATTGAAGGGGTAAGGTCCCAAAAACCTCGTTCCGAGCGTTTGGACCATACCACAACCTCGTTTTCCCAACCTTCTTTAGCCCTTGTGTGGCTGCACACTGGTCCAATAAAGAAGAGAAAAGCCACAACTTCATCTTTAATCCTCTTTAGACCTTGCGCGACCGCGCACTGGTCCAACAAAGAGGACACAGAAGAAAGACGACAAACAACACCTGCGCGCCAAAAGGAGATTTATAAATCCTTACGCCTCTCTCATAACAGAAGGATAAAAAATCCCAATCAGCACTCCCGCTTAAATAATATCCAGACTTGGATATTATTTACTTGACTGATGCCACACGATAAAGAGTCACACCAGATTACAGCAGTTATCTTCTAGAAAGAGTTCAATCGTGCTCCACTAGGACGGTTATAACCGTCTGGACAAGTGTCATCACCTCAGGTATCCCTGAAAACACAACAATAGCATGTAATTGGAGAGAAACCTCCACTTGATCACTTTCCACGTGGCAAACCCCCAGCCATAGATCTAAACAGCGATCCGTGTGCACTCACGTCAGATCAAGAAGCTTAACGGAAGGAAATCTAACCGCTTACGGGGTTAGCATCTTCCGTCAACATTTCACCAACAGGTTTTCCCGCCCAAACTCCCGGTTATAAATATGAGAAACAACTCAGGTATGAAGCTAAGTTACACACACTTCTCAAATACATCTTCTTCTTCATTACCCATACTTATTCTCACACCAGAGTCGGGTCAAGGAGAGAACCCTTTTCTCCCCTTGGCGAGGCTAACGGTGCTCTTTTTTGCAGAGCCTTCGGAGAAGAAGATCGGTCACAACTGAATCAGTCGAGAGAGAACTAACCTTTTTATGCGGATTCAAACCCCCTAGATATCTCGGTTCCGACCATTTATCTAGTGTTTCTTCATTGGCGCCCACCGATTTCTCTGTTTTTTCAGTTTTGTCTCGTTTCGATTCAATTTCCCTCATTTCTCTATTTTCACATGGCAGAAAATTCATCAACTCACCCATCAGGTCCTCGGTCTGAATTCAAGGGTTCTACAACCCCAAATACACCGATCGACGGAATCATGGGAATCAATACAAGTAACAATCACTCAGACGAAAAGGACTCCTTAGATCAACTCATAGAAAGAGCTCCAGAATACTGGATCGGCGGATTCTAGAAAGCTTTGAACCAAAATTTCACACAAATTATCATACCTGAGTCCCCAAACATCAGATCTGATATTTGGCAAGAAAGAAACAACAGTCATTCGGGAGGAATTACTTTCCTAATGCAAACGGGACTTCATAACCGTTCAGATCTATTCATGGAGAAAAACTCCAGAGTACTGGTTCAACAGGTTCCAAATCGCCATGAACCAAATTTTGCACAAACACTCCAGATTTGGGGGTTTCATTTAAGCTCTAGGATCAACGAGCTGCAGCTCTAAGGTCGCACAACGCATAACTTCCGGAGCTTTGCTTCTTGGGGATATAAGCCTTGACTAAATACGGTTTTCGTCAAAACCTAGGTACTACAATTTCCTCTAAAAGATCTTTTTGATTTTTCCTTAAACAAAATGAATGAAAGAGAACAAATTCTTGAATTCTTTTACACAACGTAAGCACCTTCTAGCATACACTAAACAGTTGGTGCTACCACTTATAAACATTTGAACTGGAACTTATACAAATTCAAGTGCCATGACTTTTCAACATGAAAGTGTTACAACCTAACACTTATCTAAGCTATAACGGAGATGTATGCACAAGCATTTATATTGACTAGCATAATTAGAGCATCTATATCTGTACAACTGGTACTTAAAATTTGATGAAAGAAATCATTAAAAAAGACATACGCAGTCCGTTATCTTTTCAAGATGATGGGAACAATATAAATACTATTGTTGCGATATAATACCACCGATTGAAAAATCACATCAAAAATTTTGGTAAAACTTATACTCCTTATTTAAGGATAAGAGCACGTCAGTCTCCATGTGAGTCGGATGCTTCCTTACATACAAGCACGTAAGTCGCCATACGCGCATGCTTCTTTACATTTGAGCACATAAGTCGCCACCCGCGCTTGCTCCCTTACATACAAGCACGTAAGTCGCCATACGCGCATGCTTCTTTACATTTGAGCACGTAAGTCGCCACCCGCGCTTGCTCCCTTACATAAAAGCACGTAAGTCGCCATACGCGCATGCTTCTTTACATTTGAGCACGTAAGTCGCCACCCGCGCTTGCTCCCTTACATACAAGCACGTAAGTCGCCATACGCGCATACTTCTTTACAATTGAGCACGTAAGTCGCCACCTGCGCTTGCTCCCTTACATACAAGCACGTAAGTCGCCATACGCGCATGCTCCTTTACATACAAACACGCAAGTCGCCATACGCATATACTCCTTTACTTACGACCGAACACACATACACTTGCTCCTTCACAAACGCGCAACCCTGACAATCCATGGAAATACGCTAGTACAACCAATCAACGAACACCAAGTTAAGCAGACACAACTAGCAACTATTCCTCACACCGGGAACGCGCAGCAACTAGCCAAGCTATTCAACAAGTCAGGCATATACAGGCAAGGTATTTTTTTCACTTTATTGGGCACGCCCTATTAATACAAACACTATCTTTACTCATGTTACTGTTTGTTACAAATTGCATATAATTCTTTGGATATACGCGAAAACAATATGGTAAACATTGTACGCTTCATGAACAGTCTAAAAAGGGCACAACCTTGCTATCTTAGAAAAACGTTCACACATGAATACAATACCATCCTCATTCGCTCTATCTATTCAAAGCAATCAGAAATATGCAACATATTGTAATCCAAACACAACATGAAGCTTACATGCACGACAGTGCATCAAAATATATATATCATCAAACAAACAAATAGAAACATCATACCATTCCTGGCGCACAAATACGCCTCAAACTATCAAACACGGTAGTGTTTTAGTTAATCACGCAACAGCGTATCAACAAAAGCAGGGATCCATATCCCAAATATTACAAAATTGTTCAAAACAATTACAGAAAAATTTTACAAATCTTCACCGTCATCTGGAAAGATTTCTTTCAAATTGTGCCACGTGATCGTCAGATTGCAGCACAATATTTATAAGGTCCATAACAGGAAGCTGTAAGTTATCAAATTCTGTTTTTAGGGCTGAAAAGCGAGGCGCCTGTATCAACACCAAAAGTAGCAGATTTGGAAGTATCCCAATCCACCTTCAAAGCGCTAAACACTCAGTGTATCCTTGGGCATACCCATCCTTTCGCGCAGCAATTAATCGCGCAACGGTTTTATCCAACTCCTCAGAATTCAACACTGATGCAGCAACCTATGAAAATAGGTAAAATCACAACTTCCCTTAAAAAGCTTTAATAAGCAAATCTTCTCATAGAAGATTCCCTATTTTCACGCCAAAAAGCATTTCTCTCTCATAGTCCAGTGCTCCACTTATTTGCATAAGAGCAACACTAGACTGGGGGGACTTGAAGGGGTAAGGTCCCAAAAACCTCGTTCCGAGCGTTTGGACCATACCACAACCTCGTTTTCCCAACCTTCTTTAGCCCTTGTGTGGCTGCACACTTGTCCAATAAAGAAGAGAAAAGCCACAACTTCATCTTTAATCCTCTTTAGACCTTGCGCGACCGCGCACTGGTCCAACAAAGAGGACACAGAAGAAAGACGACAAACAACACCTGCGCGCCAAAAGGAGATTTATAAATCCTTACGCCTCTCTCATAACAGAAGGATAAAAAATCCCAATCAGCACTCCCGCTTAAATAATATCCAGACTTGGATATTATTTACTTGACTGATGCCACACGATAAAGAGTCACACCAGATTACAGCAGTCATCTTCTAGAAAGAGTTCAATCGTGCTCCACTAGGACGGTTATAACCGTCTGGACACGTGTCATCACCTTAGGCATCCCTGAAAACACAACAATAGCATGTAATTGGAGAGAAACCTCCACTTGATCACTTTCCACGTGGCAAACCCCCAGCCATAGATCTAAACAGCGATCCGTGTGCACTCACGTCAGATCAAGAAGCTTAATGGAAGGAAATGTAACCGCTTACGGGGGTTAGCATCTTCCGTTAACATTTCACCAACAGGTTTTCCCGCCCAAACTCCCGGTTATAAATATGAGAAACAACTCAGATATGAAGCTAAGTTACACACACTTCTCAAATACATCTTCTTCTTCATTACCCATACTTATTCTCACACCGGAGTCGGGTCAAGGAGAGAACCCTTTTCTCCCCTTGGCGAGGCTAACGGTGCTCTTTTTTGCAGAGCCTTCGGAGAAGAAGATCGGTCACAACTGAATCAGTCGAGAGAGAACTAACCTTTTTATGCGGATTCAAACCCCCTAGATATCTCGGTTCTGACCATTTATCTAGTGTTTCTTCAAGTATGTATAATAATCTAAAAATAAAACGTTTGTAAGATAACAGTGTGTATGGATGCATAATATAATATATAAAATGAAAGTCAAGAAATCGACAACTTTTGGCTATACGTGTTAACATGATTATGTGCGATTGTTTTATGATATTTAATTATTAAATATTTTATGCTAATTACTTATATAAATTAATTACCAGATGGCAAACGCTGGTAATGAACCCGTTAATGAAGTAAATCAATCCGAGCAAATTCAGGAAGAGCAATTGTTAAATAGGCAAGATATCGAGGATATCGTTGCTCAGGGAATAGCCAATGCTATTCCAGAAATCCTTGCTGCTGCTCGAAATCCAATTGCACCTCAGCAAATCGTTCCTAGCAAACGTACAAAAGACGATAATTTTAGTAATAGTGTGAATGGAGGTGGCAATCATACTAATAACAACAACAATGGAATGCAAGCTCCACTCCTTAAGAAAATGAAAGCTGCAACGCCTGGTTGCACTTACAAAGAATTTCTTGCCTGTAAACCGGCTGAGTTTGCAGGTAACGAAGGGGCGACTGCTGCACTGCGTTGGTTAGAGAAAACCGAGGCAGTTTATGATAAGTAAATGTACTGAGGACGACAAGGTCATGTATGTGTCACATCTTTTCAAAGAAGGGGCATTAGAATGGTGGAATACGGTTCTACAATCTAAAGGAAGAACTGTGGCGTATGCTATGAATTGGGAAGAATTTAAAAATCATGTAGAAAGAAAATTATGTCCCGAGTATGAAAAGGAACAAATGACAAATAAGTTCCTGACACATCGGATGGTGGATGTAGACTATCGAGGGTATACTTCGACATTCTTCGAGTATGCGAGAGTAGTACCAACTCTGGCTTCGCCAGAACCAGTACTTATTTCCCACTATACTTGGGGATTGATTGGCGAAATCCGTAATATCGTCAAGGCTGCGAAACCCCGCACAATTGATGATGCGGTGGATTTAGCCAATACTCTGACTGACGAACTAGTACGGACGTGAGAAGAAAATAGAAAGAAGGAAGTGGCCCAAAAGATTACCCAAGGATTTCGTATGGGTAACCGTAACAATTTCAAACGAAGGGGAACCAGGCAATCTTCCACTGGTCCATTTTGCAATTCTTGCAAAAGGAAGCATTTTGGAAAATGCAAAGGATATTGCAATTTCTGCAAAATTCCGGGGCATCAAGAGGAAGATTGCAGGAAGAAGAGATTCACAGTCTGTTACAACTGTGGAGAAGCTGGACATCTTAGGCCAGACTGCCCGAAATTTGGTCAAACCAGCTGATAACAAAGTCAAACCTGCAGAAGGAGCCAAGAAGAACGTAAGAGCCTTCCAACTGACTACCCAGGAAGCAGAGCTAATCCCAGATGTAATCGATGGTACGTTCTTAGTTCACAACATTTATGCAAAAGTATTATTTGACTCTGGTGCAAACCAAAGTTTTATAAATACTTTATTCTGCCAAGCACTTAATTTACCCTTAACCAACCTTAGGCAGATTTTTACAGTCGAAACAGCAGAAAAAATTCCGTTAAAATAGATAAGGTTGTTCGAGAAGGAAAGATAGAACTCTTAGGCCATAAATTCTCTGCAAACCTATTGCCTATGATTTTGGTCGGATTCGATGTTGTATTAGGAATGGATTGGTTAGTAGCCAACCATGCTCGAATTCTTTGTGATAAGAACTCCATAAAGATTCGTGCACCCATCGGAGAAGTAATCATGGTTACAGGAGATAAGCCGCAAAAACCCATGAAGTTCATTTCAGTAATGAATGTTGCTAGTTATGAACGAAAGCAAGGAATAGTGTATATGATTTCGGTAATCATTAGCACTAAGGGTAAGGAACTTAAGAAAATTCCTGTAGTATCAGAATACTCAGATGTATTCCCAGAAGAACTACCGGGATTACCACCTGATATGGAAGTCGAATTTAGAATTCATCTAATTCCTGGAACTATACCGATAGCCAAGGCACCCTATCGGTTAGCACCCACCGAAATGTTAGAATTGAAAAAGCAATTAGATGAATTACTAAGTAAAGGATTCATACAACCTAGTTCATCTCCGTGGGGAGCTCCAGTGTTGTTTGTGAAAAAGAAAGATGGTTCGATGCGAATGTGTATCGATTATAGGGAATTGAATAAAGTTACAATTAAGAATCGATACCCATTACCTAGGATTGATGATCTTTTTGATCAACTTCAAGGAGCTAGATATTTTTCTAAGATAGATTTACGCTCCGGATATCATCAATTGAAGGTACAAGAAGAAGACAAACCTAAAATTGCTTTCAGGACTAGGTATGGTCATTACGAGTTTATAGTCATGCCCTTTGGGTTAACAAATGCTCCTGCAGCATTTATGGACATGATGAATAGAATCTGTAAACCGTACTTGGATAAATTTGTAATTGTCTTCATCGATGATATACTTATTTATTCCAAGAATCAGGATGAACATTGTCAGCACCTGCATGCACTCTTAACTCTCTTAAGAAAAGAGAAACTTTACGCCAAATTCTCGAAGTGTGAATTCTGGCTACTAGAAGTGCAATTTTTAGGTCACATGGTGAATCATGAAGGTATTCACGAAGATCCTGCTAAAATAGAAGCAATCACCAAATGGAAGGTTCCACAGTCAGCACTGGAAATTAGAAGTTTTATAGGGTTAGCCGGATATTATAGACGGTTTATTAAGGATTTTTCCAAGATAGTTGTACCATTAACTAAGCTAACCTGTAAAGAAGTTAAGTTTGAATGGGGACCAAGGCAAGAAGAAGCCTTTAGGATTTTGAAACAGAAATTAACCAATGCTCCAATTCTAGCCTTGCCAGAAGGAACAAAAGATTTTGAAGTATACTATGATGCTTCAAAGCTAGGATTAGGATGTGTGCTAATGCAACGCAAGAACGGAATTGCGTATGCATCAAGGCAATTGAAAAAGCACGAAGAAAACTATACAACTCATGACTTAGAGTTAGGAGCCATAATTTTTGCCCTTAAGATTTGGAAACACTATTTGTATGGAAGTAAGTTTATTGTCTATACAGATCATAAGAGTTTAAGGTATATATTTGGGCAAAAAGAATTAAACATGAGGCAAAGGAGATGGATGGAAATCCTAAGTGACTACGAATGTGATATTCATTATCACGAAGGAAAGGCAAACATAGTTGTAGATGCTTTAAGTCGTAAGTATCATGAAAAGCAAAAGCGAATTCGTGCTCTTAGATTAAATCTACAGTTAGATTTAATGGAACAATTAAAGGATGTTCATAAAACAGCAATCCAGGATATTGCTGAAGGAATGAAAGGGCGGATAAAAGAATTAGAGCAAAGAGCAGATGGAATTTGGAGATTCCATAAGAAACGAATTTGGGTATCTAAGCAGGGAGAGTTAAGAAATAAAATCTTAGAAGAAGCTCATAAATCTAGGTATACCATGCATCCTGGTAACAATAAAATGTGCCAAGATTTGAGAAACAATTTCTGGTGGATAGGAATGAAAAAGGACATAGCTAGATATGTATCTAAATGTCTTACTTGTTCACAAGTTAAAGCAGAACACCAGAAACCCTCAAGTCTACTGCAACCATTAGAAATGCCTGTATGGAAATGGGAACTCATAACAATGGACTTTGTTACTAAGTTACCCAAAACCAGAAAAGGTAATGATGCAATTTGGGTAATTGTGTATCGATTAACCAAATTAGCTCATTTTCTACCTATGAAGGAAACCTTTAGCATGGAAAGGTTAGCCAAGTTGTATGTAGACGAAGTAGTATCCTTACATGGAGTTCCACTCTCCATTGTATCGGATAGGGATAGTCGTTTCACTTCCCACTTCTGGAAAAGTTTCCAGGAAGCAATGGGAACCCGACTAAAATTAAGCATTGCGTATCATCCTCAAACAGACGGACAAAGTGAAAGGACGATCCAAACCCTGGAAGACATGCTTAGGGCATGTGTAATCAATTTTGGTGGGAACTGGGACAACCATTTACCTTTAATTAAATTCTCCTATAACAATAGCTATCACTCAAGCATCGAAGTTGCCCTATTCGAAGCACTGTACGGACGTAAGTGTAGAACTCCAGTGTGTTGGGCAGAAATAGGAAAAAGTCAATTATCAGGTCCTGAAATAGTGCAAGAAACAACTGACAAGATCACTCAAATCAAGGAAAGACTAAAGACGGCTCGAGATCGCCAGAAAAGTTATGCCGATAATCGACGCAAGCCTTTAGAATTCCAAGTTGGAGATAAAGTGCTATTAAAAGTTTATCCTTGGAAAGGAGTAGTCCGATTTGGTAAGAAAGGAAAGCTGAGTCCAAGATACATAGGACCATTCTCGGTACTTCAACGTATAGGACCAGTCGCTTATCGTTTACAACTACCAGAAGAGTTAGCTGGAGTACATGATGTATTTCATGTATCCAATCTCAAGAAATGTTTATCTGACGAATCACTGGTAGTACCTCTTCAAGATATAGAGGTAAACAAAAAGTTAAATTTGTTGAGAAACCTCTTCAGGTAGAAGACAGAAAAGTTAAGTTTCTCAAACACAAACGGTTAGTACTTGTCAAAGTCAAATGGGATTCAAGGAGAGGACCCGAATACACCTGGGAGTTGGAATCAGAGATGAAGCAGAAATATCCCTACTTATTTCAGTAAATCTCGAGGATGAGATTTTAATAAGGTGGGGAGGATGTAACAACTCTCATCAAAAGTACTAATTCTTAACATATTTTGTCCAATAGGAAACCCTAATTGAGACCCTCAAGTAATCCTGCATAATCCCTGAAATTTCCAGAATAATCGGAATCAGGATCAGGGCCCCTAAAACTCAGGGGGGGGGGGGGGGTAAACCCTAGTTGATAATATCAACACAGTTTTACGTGTAATACGAATTTGCATGAACGGCCAACTCACCTGAGATATGCAGACATAGGGCTACCCTATGCTAGGGTGGCACCCATCGCGCCACGCGACGGTCCCTCGCGCCACGCGAGGGAGCCTGTTTTCCAGTATTAATAGAGGGGTGTCGGACTTGAATTACTGCGTTGGTTCGACGTTAAAATTCAATACGTACATTGAGATATTGTCTGATTACTACAAAAGCACACACAATCTCGAATTCCGCCGCGATAACAGGGTAATAACTCGATCGCTGCTACGATTCAATGTCCGATCGATTGAAACTATCCAATGGATGTTTAAGTGCTGCCCACATTGGGTTTATGCTTTGTCATTCATCGTGAATTCGATGAATGTTTAAGTATCGCACTTTGTCATTCGTTGTGAGGTTTTAATCTCGTGAGTTATCGTAAATGCTGTATTAGTTACTGACCTAGTTCGTGTGCATTATTATTTAAATTAGGTTACAAGGATAATCAGTAGGCTAAAACTCTGCCCGTTAAATCTGCAATGTGAGTCATTCTCTTTTTATCAACTGTTTTACAATACCTCAAATCATTTTCAAAAAGTTATAATTACAGGGAGTAAGTCGTGGATATCTTGAATCACTGGCTAGTGGGGTATTGTGCACATTACTAATTTTCTCCCGGTTAAGTTCATTGACCTAACCGGGATAATCATCACTACTTGGGTGACAGGACCCAACAGTGGTATGACCATCGTCACGCAATGTGACACGGCGCCAGATAAAAATAAGATAGAAGCCATTGTAATCGCTCTTATGCTGTAATTTATAACTATGTGTCATTTTATCAATTTAGAGTGACTCGCCAGCATTTCACCGCTGATAAAATATTTTTAAAACATGTTTCAGGCGACCTGCTGTAAATCAAGGAAACATGCTACGGAGCACTAACAAGCTTGAAGAGGTGGCTCAGTTAAAAATGAATAAACATGTTTTAATAATTCAGGAAATTTCTTAGTTAAATTCCTCTATTGTAAATTACGGGGTTTATCTCCAATTTATGGAATAAAATAATTGGGCATTTTCGAGTTTTAAAAGATCCTGTTGAAAATCTTCCGCTGTCGCATCATTGATACCACGGGTTCCTATCCCGCGGCTCCTGACCGGGTCAAACCAGGGCTGGGGCCATGACACCAACCATGCTCGAATTCTTTGTGATAAGAATTCCATAGAAATTCATACACCCATGGGAGAATTAGTGGTGATTACAGGAGATAAGCCCCGAAAGCCACTGAAATTCATTTCAATAATGAAGTTGGCTAGTTATTCAAGAAAACAAGAAATGGTGTATATGATTTCAGTAATCATTAGCACTAAGGGTAAGGAACTTAATAAAATTCCAGTAGTATCGGAATATCCCGATGTATTCCCAGAAGAACTACCTGGATTACCGCCTGATAGGGAAGTAAAATTTAGGATTCATCTGATTCCTGGAACTACACCGATAGCTAAAGCACCTTATCGGTTAGCACCCACTGAAATGCTAGAATTGAAAAAGCAGTTAGATGAATTGCTAAGTAAAGGATTCATACAACCTAGTTCATCCCCTTGGGGAGCGCCAGTGTTGTTTGTAAAGAAGAAAGATGGTTCGATGCGAATGTGTATCGATTATAGGGAATTGAATAAGGTTACAATTAAGAATCGATACCCATTACCTAGGATTGATGATCTTTTTTATCAACTTCAGGGAGCTAGATATTTTTCTAAAATAGATTTACGCTCTAGATATCATCAGTTGAAGGTACAAGAAGAAGACATACCTAGGACTGCTTTCAGAACTAGGTATGGTCACTACGAGTTTACAGTCATGCCCTTTGGGTTAACAAATGCTCCTGCAGCATTTATGGACATGAAGAATAGAATCTGTAAACCGTATTTGGATAAATTTGTAATTGTCTTCATCGACGATATACTTATTTATTCCAAAAGTCAGGAGGAACATTGTGAGCACCTGCATGTACTCTTAACTTTGTTAAGAAAGGAGAAGCTTTACGCCAAATTCACGAAGTGTGAATTTTGTCTACAAGAGGTGCAATTCTTAGGACACATGGTAAATCATGAAGGTATTCACGTAGA
Organism: Helianthus tuberosus; assembly: GCA_030545235.1. NCBI lineage: Eukaryota > Viridiplantae > Streptophyta > Magnoliopsida > Asterales > Asteraceae > Helianthus > Helianthus tuberosus. The sequence continues at coordinate 3,860,146 of JARYGA010046105.1, forward strand.
TCCTGCTAAGATAGAAGCAATCACCAAATGGAAGGTTCCGCAATCAGCAATTGAAATTAGAAGTTTTATAGGATTAGCCGGATACTATAGACGGTTTATTAAGGATTTTTCCAAAATAGCTGTACCATTAACTAAGCTAACCTGTAAAGCAGTTAAGTTTGAATGGGGACCTAAGCAAGAAGAAGCCTTTAAGATTTTGAAACAGAAATTAACCAATGCTCCAATTCTAGCCTTACCAGAAGGAACAGAAGATTTCGAAGTATATTGTGATGCTTCAAAGCTAGGATTAGGATGTGTGCTTATGCAACGCAAGAAGGTAATTGCGTATGCATCAAGGCAATTGAAAAAGCACGAGGAAAATTATACGACTCATGATTTAGAGTTGGGAGCCATAATTTTTGCCCTTAAGATTTGGAGACATTATCTGTACGGAAGTAAGTTTACTGTCTATACAGATCATAAAAGCTTAAGATACATATTTGGGCAAAAACAATTAAACATGAGGCAAAGGAGATGGATGAAAATCCTAAATGATTACGATTGTGATATTCAATATCACGAAGGAAAAGCAAACGTAGTTGCTGACGCCTTAAGTCGTAAATATCATGAGAAGCAACGACGAGTTCATGCTCTTAGATTAAGTTTACAATTAGACTTAATGGAACAATTAAAGAATGTTCAGGAAATAGCAATCAAAGATGATGCTGAAGGAATGAAAGGAAGAATAAAAGAATTAGAGCAAGGAAGTGATGGAATTTGGAAATTCCATAGGAAACGAATTTGGGTAACTAAGCAGGGAGAATTAAGAAATCAGATTCTAGAGGAAGCCCATAAATCTAGGTATACCGTGCATCCTGATAACAATAAGATGTACCAAGATTTAAGGAATAATTTCTGGTGGATAGGAATGAAAAAGGACATAGCTAGATATGTTTCTAAGTGTCTTACTTGTTCACAAGTTAAGGCAGAACACCAGAAACCTTCAGGTCTACTACAACAGTTAGAAATGCCTGTATGGAAATGGGAACTCATAACAATGGATTTTATTACTAAGTTACCCAAAACGAGAAAAGGTAATGATGTGATTTGGGTAATTGTGGATCGATTAACCAAATCAGCTCATTTTCTACCTATGAAAGAAACCTTTAGCATGGAAAGGTTGGCAAAATTGTACGTAGATGAAGTAGTATCCTTACATAGAGTTCCACTCTCCATAGTATCGGATAGGGATAGTCGATTTACTTCCCATTTCTGGACAAGTTTCCAAGAAGCAATGGGAACCCGACTAAATCTAAGCACTGCATATCACCCTCAAACAGACGGACAAAGTGAACGGACGATCCAAACTCTGGAAGACATGCTTAGGGCATGTGTGATAGATTTTGGTGGGAACTGGGACAACCATTTACCTTTAATTGAATTCTCCTATAACAATAGTTATCATTCAAGCATCGAAGCTGCCCCATTCGAAGCACTGTATGGACGTAAGTGCATAACTCCAGTTTGTTGGGCAGAAATAGGAGATAGTCAATTATCAGGTCCTGAGATAGTACAAGAAACCACCGACAAGATTACTCAAATCAAGGAAAGATTGAAAACGGCTCGAGATCGCCAGAAAAGTTATGCAGATAATCGACTCAAGCCGTTAGAATTCCAAGTAGGAGACAAAGTACTCTTAAAAGTATCTCCATGGAAAGGAGTAGTTCGGTTCGGTAGGAAAGGAAAGCTAAGTCCAAGATACGTAGGACCATTTCCAGTAATCCAACGTATAGGACCAGTTGCTTATCGTTTACAATTACCAGAGGAATTAGCTGGAGTACATGATGTATTCCATGTATCCAACCTCAAGAAATGTCTATCAGACGAATCTTTGGTAGTACCTCTTCAGGATATAGAGGTAAACGAAAAGTTAAAATTTGTTGAGAAACCTCTTTAGATAGAATACAGAAAGGTTAAGTTTCTCAAACGCAAACGGTTAGTACTTATCAAAGTCAAGTGGGATTCGAGATGAGGGCCCGAATATACATGGGAGCTGGAATCAAAAATGAAGCGAAAGCATCCTCACTTATTTCAGTAAATCTCGAGGACGAGATTTTAAATAGGGTGGGGAGGATGTAAGGACTCTCAAAAATATCCTAAACCAACCCACAAGTGAAAAACCGAACCCCTGAAACCCTAAAGTACATGAAAAATTAAGAAATAAATATTTCATGGTTTCAGGCGGGCCGCGTAATGGTTAAGCATACTTTACGCGGGCAGCGTCAAACTTCAGTTTGACCGGATAAGCATCCGGATCCACGTGTAGACCACGAGGCACACCTATGCATGACACGGATGCCCTAATCTACGAACTAGACCTTCACGCGGGCCGCGTAAAGGTTGGCTGAGAGTTTACGCGGGCCGCGACAGACTTCAATTTCAGCTATAAATAGCTCGTTGCATGGCCTGTTCACTGGTGTCGAAATTCAATCACAAAAACGAGTTCTTACTGTCCAAAAGACGAAATTACAATTAAAATTAGCGAGGCGCTGCTCCGATACCGGGTATTAACTCGATCGCTGTTACGATTCAATGCCCGATTGATTGAAACTATCCAATGGATGTTTAAGTGCTGCCCACATTAGGGTTATGCTTTGTCATTCGTCATGAATTCGATGGATGTTTAAGTATCGCACTTTGTCATTCGTTGTGAGGGTTTAATCTCGTGAGTTATCGTAAATGCTGTATTAGTTACTGACCTAGTTCGTGTGCATGTTATTTAAATTTAGGTCAAAAGGCTAATCAGTAGGCTAAACTCTGCCCATATAAATCTACAATGTGAGTCATTCTATTTTTCTCAACTGCTTTACAATACCTCAAATTATTTTCAAAAGTTATAATTACAGGGAGTAAGTCGTGGATATCTTGAATCATTGGCTTGTGGGGTATTGTGCACATTACTAATTTCTCACGGGTTAGGCTAATAAATCCTAACAGTGATAATCATCACTACTTGGGTGACAGGACCCAATAGTGGTATGACCATCGTCACACAGTGCGACACGGCGCCAGATAAAAATAAGATAGAAGCCATTGTAATCGCTCTTATGCTGTAATTGATAACTAAATGTGTCGTTTTACATACTTGAATGACTCGCCAGCATTTCCCCGCTGATAAAATATTTTTAAAACATGTTTCAGGCGACCTGCTGTAAATCAAGGAAAATGTGCTACGGAGCACTAACAAGCTTGAAAAGGTGGCTCAGTTAAAAACGAATAAACATGTTTTAATAAATCAGGGAATTTCCTAGTTAAATTCCTCTATTGTAAATTACGGGGTTTATCCCAAATTATGGAATAAAATAATTGGGCATTTTCGAGTTTTAAAAGATTCTGTTAAAAATCTTCCGCTGTCGCATCATCGATACCACGGGTTCCTGTCCCGCGGCTCCTGACCGGGTCAAACCGGGGCTGGGGCCGTGACAATATTCACCTCCTCGGTCGTTTTTCACAGCTTTTATCTTCTTTTTAATTTGATTCTCAACTTCGTTTTTGTACAAGATAAACTTTTCTATTGCTTCGTCTTTACTTTTAAGTAAATACACATAGCAATCTTTAGTACAATCATCAATAAATGTGATGAAGTACTTATTTCCTCCACGCGTGGGAACCACTTTTAAATCATACACATCGGTATGAATTAAATCAAGGGGTTCGGTTATTCGTTCAACCGATTTAAACGATGATCTCGTAAGTTTGGATTCGACACATGTCTCGCATTTGTGATCGGACTCGATATGGAATGTTGGTATCAAATTTAATTTAATTAAACGTCGTAACGAATTAAAATTTACATGTCCTAGTCTATGCCAAACATTAGAAGACTCAATCATGTAAGTAGAAGTAGAAATTTCATTCGAACTTTTGTTTTGGTTTGCAACCATTACATTCATTTTGAACATTCCATTAAGGGCATAGCCCTTTCCAACAAACATTCCACGTCTTGAAAGAACAAAGTTGTCAGATTCAAACACTAGACGAAATCCAAACTTGTTGAGCATCCATCCTGACACGAGGTTCTTCCGTATCTCTGGAACATAAAGCATATTTGTCAAGGTAAGCTCCTTGCCAGAGGTCATCTTCAAGATGACAGTGCCTTCCCCCTTGATGCTTGCGGTAGCTTTATTTCCCATATAAAGCTTTTTCTTCACCTGACGCTTCCTTGAATGTAGAGAAAAGAGCCTTGTCTCCACAAACATGGCGGGTTGAACCCGTGTCAACGAACCATCCTTTTGGGTTTTCACCCATCGCGTTGACTTCTTCAATCATAGCCGCTTCCTTGGTTATCATTGCAATCAGAGGCATACGATCCTCATCTACCATGTGCGCACGCTCACGCTTAGGTTTCTTGCATTGGTTAGCACGGTGCCCCATCTCGTTACAGTTGTAACAAGTACCTTGGAAAGGCGCAAGCTTCTTTTTCACAGCCCCCTTTTTCGGTCCAAGGTTGTTAACCTTTGTTTTCCCCTTGTTGTCCCTTTTACCCCGTTTGCCTTTATTTCCTTTTGAGGACTCCCCAATTTCCACCATGTTTGTTTTCGCCGAAGCTTGCAAAATGGTGCCTTTTGGGCCACCTTGTTGTCCTCTTCTATATGAAGACGGACGACAAGTTCCTTAATCGTTATTTCCTTTCGCTTGTGCTTTAGGTAGTTTTTAAATTCTACCCACGAATGAGGCAATTTTTTGATCATGGCTGCCACTTGAAATGTCTCGCTAAGTACCATTCCCTCAGCATGGATGTCATGAAGTATAATCTGCAACTCTTGGACTTGGTTCATAACATTCTTGTTATCAACCATTTTGTAGTCCAAGAAACGGGCGACAACAAATTTCTTTGATCCCGCATCCTCCTTTTTGTACTTTTTATCCGAAGACTCCCATAATTCTTTGGAAGTCTTGATATTATAGTACACATTATACAGTGCATCCGAGAAACCATTTAGTACATAGCTTCGACATATGAAATTCGAATGCTTCCATGCATCTACCGCGCACTGAGCTTGAGCGTCAGTCTCCCCTTCCACAGGTTGGGGAGCAGTTTCAGTCAAGAACCTCGCAAGGTTCATGGTGGTCAAGTAGAAGAACATCTTCTGTTGCCACCTCTTGAAGTGGAGACCCAAGAACTTCTCGGGTCGTTCAGCATGATTTGCCACTGTGGACGCTCCCATAGTGTTGGCAGGGGTTCCGACAACAATGTTAGTGTTGCTGGTGTTCACATTTTCATTCGACATTTTGGAAAAATTCCAATAAAACAAGTTAAAATTCTATTTATAAATAATAAATGTGCTAATTTATTATTGTCCCAAACTAAACAGAAGCAAGAGTTTTGAAACCACTGTGCAGCTTCTAAGTCCAACTTTGAAGACTACAGCAGTAAGTTTTTACAACTCAGTTACAAAAAGGAGTAGAAGCAGAGTCTGTTTTGACAAAGTCGCTACTTTGAATCAAAACAGGAAGAAAAAAATATCTTTTTTTTTAAAACACAACCTGCTGTGAATTAAAACAGTTTGAAAATCACAGCAAAATTGTTTGTGATTCTACACGAACGGTGTTTAAAAAATTTGTTTTAAGATTGTAGGAATCCGTTCGTGCAAAATAAATAAAATTCTTTTATTAACTTGAATTACAATACAATAACAAAATGAAATTGAAACAAAACAATTACAACTGAAAGTAAAGGGAAAAACAAGAACAAAATTATAAACTGAAAAACTGTTCCTGGCTGAGGAGCGTGTTAGACATGGGTACCTTAAAACAAATTTCGAGTCTCCCAGGAGAACTCGTTTGTTTCCAGGATACAACAGCCAAAACCAGTTGCACTGCCGGTCTTGACTCCAACCCGAAGGTGTACCTAGCTGCTTGAAGAAGAAGAAGATTCAGAGGGAGAAGATTGTATCTTCTGTAGTTTTCGGTGTTTCTTTCTGCAGCAGGTCAGCCTCCTATTTATACTGCAGGTCTTGGTAGAAACTAAAAAACGAATTAAATGGGAGAATTAAACTGCATTAAACGTTTTCAATGCACTTTAATTCGTCATTTAATCCTCAATCAATGCACTTTAAGTGCAAAGTGCGCCATCAAAGTGCCACATTGCGCCTCATCGCCCACGCCACGCGGGCGCGCACGAGGGCGAGTGCGAGTTAGGGTGCTCCGCACAAAGTGCGCCATCAAAGCGCCACATTGCGCATCATCGCCCACGCCACGCGCGCGCGTGCTTGTCGCAACCCCCGTCCCCTAACAACCCGGGAACGGGAGGCCGCGACCAGTTTGGGTGGTATCTTTATTTTATCCATTTTGGCAGCGGAAATTACATCAGGACCGTAGTTAGGAAATTATTTATCAGAGTAAAATACCACGCTTTTAATATATTAAACACATGGGAAGAACCCAAGTTTCAAGTACACATATTTTCATAGGGATAAACCCTATTTTATTTACTAAAAACATCTCTTTATTTTTAGGTAACTTTATTGCCACTTTTCCAAGCCTTCAGTGCTGTCTAGTTGGCTTCTATTTGGCTTTCACATTTTGTTACCTGAAACGCGTTTAAAAATATTTTGTCAGTGGGAAATACTGGTGAGTGAATCCTAGTTTAATCAAATTTAATAAAGACCATTGTACAGTATTGAGGGCGGTCGCGCAATTACATTTGTTTCCATCTATTCAATTACCACCCACGGTACTGTCAACCCGACTTGTGGTCATGTTACCCCTCGCAAGACAGTAACAAATCTTGTATACAAAACCCCAACATACCGACGATAATTGTAGAATACAAATACTCAATAACAGTTTAATATATTATTAATCGTGTGAGGTTTTGTAAAACAATTTGCAAAAAGGAGATTACTCACATTGCTGTCTTAGGTTTTCTGTAAGGGTTTCCTGGTGATTATCTATAAATTACACAAATGCACACGCGTTAGTATAATAACCCATTTTAACATTAGTAATACCCTCCCCGAGACGGCATTCCAACGACTACGTCGGGCAGGACCACGACAGCCGTTACGGAACCCTAGATCAATCGGGCAGCGTATCTAATACGTATCCAGGGGTTATGATACTTACAACGGAGCAGAACTTCGCTATTTAGGGGGATATTATACCCGAGTATAGTGCCTACTATATAGTAATTCGAGAGAGAAAGTGAGAATTGAGCGAGTTCGAATGTTCAGCCGATGCCTCCTTTATATAGGGCCACATTTCGAGTTCCTCGCGCCCCGCGTAAGCTTAGGTTAAGGCTTACGCGGCCCGCGTAGTAGGGGTGTAGACCTTAGCCCTGATTAGTCATCACCACTAGAGTCGACACGATCATGACACGTGTCGGCTCAGGGTTGCGCTTCGTTGTAGGGCTGTCGCGCCCCGCGTAGACCCAGGTGTGGTCTTACGCGGCCCGCGAGCGACACATAAAACTTGTTTTTATTTTATTTTTAATTATATAATGTATTCTGGGTTCGGTTTTCGCATATGGGGTATATTTTAAGACATATTGGGGTATTTTAAAATATATTAGGGTATCGAAAAATTTCAGGAGGGTTGTTATAGTGCTTGAGCGCGAGTTAGGGTGCTATGCACCCTTCGTGAGTACACATAGTTTGTGCTTCCATGAAACAATAAGGATGGAGAGCTCCCACTTAAATACCCTTTAAGTTTCATCCCTCCTCCTATGTGGGACAAGGTGTCACTTTCCCACTTTTTTCAGCATTCTATGTTTCAAACACCAAACTTTGAGCATCGATATCTCATTCATCTTAGCTCCATTTTGGACGTGGTTTAGTTCGTTGCGAAGCTCTTCCAACATAGAACACAAACCCACAAATAAATATATAAAACCCGCTCATTTTCTTATATTTATTTCAAGTCCAAAATAGGAAAAGATCATTTTCCTATCATTTTCCTAGCATAACCACATGCTGCAACGGGGTGTTAAACAGAAAAACTACGCATAAAAACTTTGAATCACACACGTACGTTGTAGCATGTTAACTCGTAAAATTTGACAAAAATGTAATAAAAAAATCTGTATTGGGTTAAAAGTGATTGGTTAAAATGTAAAAAATATAAAAGTATTGGGTTAAGAGTAAAAAGATAAAGATAAAAGATTAAAAACCAAAAGTGGGTACAACCCAACAATCATATAAGTATTACCCCTTATTCCTACAAATGTTAATTTGTATGTGCTTAAAAGTAATTTATGGTTAAAAGTAAAAAAAATAAAGATAAAAAAACCTAAATATGTGTTCAACCCACCAAACATATGGGTACCATCCTCCATGCCTACAAATGTTACAAATTGATGGTATATAAATATATATTGTTGGGATGAGCATTTCGGTACCAATACGATATTCACTTTTTGGCGTTTTTGAGATTGGTACTTTCAGTTCAGTACAATACCTATATTTTACCGATTTTTAGCTTCAAATATTGTACCGTAATAGCACCCAATTTTGACAATTTTTAATAGGTATTTTTGATACCAGTACCAAGCTCATCCCCAACATATAGTTTGTAAATAGAGAAAATGAATAATACTAGGGGTGTGCACGGTTCGGTTCGGTTCGGTTATTAGCATTATCCGTAACCGTAACCGAAGTCATCGGTTAATCGGTTCGGTTAATTCGGTTAATTTGTCGGTTTTCGGTTCGGTTCGGTTAATTTTCGGTTAATAACCAATTCAAACAAGGGCTAATTTTTTTGCTTAGAAATACATGTAATGGAGGTATAAATACATGAAATGGATGTATAAATAAATGAAATGGAGGTATAAATGCATGAATAGATGTTTAAATACATAAAATGAAGCTATAAATAAATGAAATGAAAGTATAAATAAATGATATGAAGGCATAAATAAATGAAATAGAGGTATTATTACACGAAATGAAAGTATAAAACATGAAATAGATGTATAAAAGCTCGAAATATATAAGGAAATAAATGATTCGGTTCGGTTCGGTTAATTTCGGTTAACCGATGGTAAAAAAAAAATTATCCGTTAACCGACTTTTGGTTAATTCGGTTTCGGTTAATTTCGGTTCGGTTTTGTCGGTTTTCGGTTCGATTTCGGTTAACGGTTCGGTTATTGCACACCCCTAAATAATACGCAAGGTAAGGGCACTTGAAATTGAAGTGGAGCTTCCTGTCTTTAACGAGTTAATTTGTTTGGTGTAACAAAATGTTGGGTACCTTTAAGAATCAAAAGTCTTCTCCCTTTTAAAATATAGCGTAACCAAATGAGTTAAGAAATTTTATTTTACTAAACTAATACTTTTCTAGCTTCCGTCTCCTTTTCTTTTTTTACTTTACTAATACATGTCTTTGCCTATCTTTTTTTAATACTTTTTTTCCTTTTCTTAACCTTTTATGTTACTTAATTTTCTGAAACTTTGTTTACCTTTCTTTTCTACTTTTTTTTTATCTTCCCTTTTTTAACCTTTTATTTTTTAACTTTGTTATTTATGTTATTTTTTACATTACCTTCTTATGGTTGGTGTATTGGCTAACATGTTTAAAAATAGAATAGTAAATTTATCCATTATTAGCTATAATCATATTTTTCGTAAACCTATTCAAAAACTTTAAAGAATTTATAGTATACACCCTTAATTAAATATTTATATGTTGATGGTCATTTGGGGTAGTGACAGTAAATTTAAGCCACACAAACTAGATATCTTCGTAAAATAATGTGAGTTTAAGCCACAAATATCATAAATTTAGCGTGTTCACCATTTAGAAAAAAAAAGAAATTTAATATGCATAGCCAATGAATGAGGTAGTGGTGAAGTGGTTGGGGAAAGACTTGATGTTCCTTGTGACCCATGTTCGACACTCACTCTCCCCATTATTTCCTGCGGCATCTAGGTGAAGGACGAATACGGGTGGCGCCGGTTCGGCTTGTATGGGAGGCGATGTTTTACCGATTATTCTAATGTCGTGCCTTCGGGCGGGTGGAGGTCGGGTTTCCGCACATCTGGGAGAGACAAGGGGCTGGCGACGGTCGAGTAATCGACCTTGGCCACAGCACCCGGTGTCACGGTGATTGGCACGTCGTTTCTTGTCGTTTAAAAAAATAAAATTATGTAATATGTGTTGTCCCATCACACTTATTGTTTGCCGACAACTATCTTATCACTCATTCACCCACCTAAAATTTTCTTGTAAAAACGTGTACTAGCAAGGGAAGGTTTAAACATTTCACACTCGTCTCATCGATGGTTCTTTGTATTTTCGTGAAGCTCACTTTTAAATTATATATTCCAAATATATATTACAATGATCACCTTCAAAGTAACTTGAACCATAATAATAGGTAATAACTTTAAACTTATATATGATACTTACCTTATATTTTTATATTCATGTAACATAGCTACGTATTGCATAGTGGTATGTTGCTTGTTCTCAACAAAAGTGATGTAAGTTCAGATTTTGATAAGAGTAAGATTAGATGATGTTTAGGGGTAGAAAGTTGTTAAAAAAATGTGACATAAGCTCTAGCAATCAATAAAATGAAAATAATTGTAGAAAGTAAGATTCATTATTGTAACCTTTTTTTACTTTTTATAATCCTATAATCCATATAGTTTTATAGCCTAATGGCATCTTGGGGGTTGGATAAGGCTTTGAGATCAATAGGTTCTGGGTTCGATTCCCACAAGGGGGTTTTTCCCATATTTATTGGGTTTCCTCCTGAATTCGCCTAGTTGAGATGGATATGATTGGGTTTACTCATAAATTGTTGTATAGGCACGATGATACTCTAGTGTAGAATGCAATCTCAATCAAAACCATAACGCATTGTTAACTTATATTGATATTTGCAAAACGTTTTATATTGTTATTTTGTGAGTTACATTTTTGTATATTGTAACCGGGAATTAGTATAAAAGGAAAATCGAAAAAGATATGTGTGGTTTTGAGTAGTCATTAGAGTGAAATTTTATGATTTTGGAGTGAAATTTGTATTGTTTGGAGTGATATAAATGTTGTAATTCTCGTTGTAAATTGGTGTGGCCTTTCACCACACTAGCTCAGTAGCTTGTTAGTGTGGTCTATGTTTTAGTACTAGTGGGATGCTCGCGCAATGCGGCGGGAGCACAACACTTAGAATGGTAATATAGGGGTTGCACAGGGCAGGTGGGCAGTTCAACCGGGTTCATTTTTAAGTTATAATGAAAACCAAATTAGTTATAAAAAATGAGATTCTAACCTAAATATTTATAAACACATTTTGTTTTACATCAACCGTCACAATAGTTGTTATAAATTATAATAATTTCTATAAAGTGTACCCATACTTTCTACAATATCCAAAATCTATAATTTCTTCATTCATCTTTCTAGTAATATTATTAACCTTTAAAAACACTCTGATTAAATGATTATCATTATCTACTAAATATTTTATTTAGAAAATATTATTTCACAGTAATTTTTTTATTGAATTAGTAAATGTGTAAATACTAATAATAAGTATAGCATTTTTTAAATTATTAATTGTATTATAATAATTTAGGATTTGTTAAAATTCAAACTAAACTAACAGATGTGCTTCGTAATTTATCTAAAACTATAAATTAATTCATACATGGATTTCAACTTTTATATGGTTTAGACCGACAGAATATAAAGATTTGTCAATTTCAGTTTATGCCTCACATTTATATGCATTGATTTTATATATATATATATATTTTTTGCTTCTCCAACATTATTGCATCCATCTACACACTTTTCTGAAAAGGGTATAACATGTTTTCAATTATTAAATATATCTTAAAACTGCACCTGTGTACCCAAAGTTGTTCATTACCTACAGACAATCAATTATAAAATAATTAGGATTAAGAGATTTCGGGTGGGCTAAAATTTCTTTCAACATGTTCATCAATCAAGAATGTTGATTTTAGTGTACTGGTTGTGAATTTAATATATGAAAAAAAGACATACATCACTAATTTAGTTAAAATATCCTTCAATGTAAAATTTACATTTGAGTATGAGTAGTAAAATTTACATTTGAGTATCAGTAGTAAAAGGCATCCACATAGGCTAAATGTTGAATATGAGTAGTAAAATTTTTGCCTAATTTGCTATGGATAGCAGATTAGAGGTGGCAAGATGGACAATATAGGTACAAGTCAAAACAGGATATCATCAATAATTTGAAATGTTTAATACGGGTTAAAGTCCATTCCTTTAGAAATTTTATAAACAATAAGACCCGTTCTCAAATACCGGCTAATGATCCCTATGTACCCAGAAGATGAAACCTGCCCGATATGTCGTAAAGCTTGTATGGATAAATATGGGGAGCACGCAGTTCACTGTAAAGAGCTCCCTGGGTTTAAATATCGGCATGACTGGGTGCGAGATGTTTTGGGGGACATCTTAAGAAGAGCTGGGATTTCTGCTAAGAAAGAGGCCCCTGTGAATTTCCTCACGGACCCTATGGAAGGGAGATCTACTCTGCGACCAGCGGATCTGCTCGTCTTTGGCTGGGCTGGGGGGAAACATGCTTGTGTAGACCTCACGGGGGTTTCCCCTTTGGTTGGTCTAAGGGAAAACGGGTTTGTAGCTGGACTAGCAGCAAGAAAGGCAGAATCAAAGAAAGTGGATAAGCACGCTAAAGCTTGCACAGAGAACCAACATGTCTTTATCCCTTTTGCCTTTGATACTTTTGGCTCCCTAGCGCCAGAAGCCATCAATTTCTTGACGAGGGTTCAACGGGTTATCCACAGCAATTGTTCAACCCCAAGGGGGCAGGGGTTTGTGTTCGGGAGGTTGGGGTTTGCAATTCAGAAAGGGTTGGCGGCGCAGCTTGTTGCCCGTCTACCTTCTGTTTTGATGTAACTTAACAAGTTTTCTGGTTATATTTATCAACAATTCGAATTAAAAAAAAAAAAAAATAAGACCCTTCAATTCTTATTACAAAAACCACTATAATATCTTTAACAAATTGAAGTATTGAACAAAACTATATAGGTGGCCGGTTGTATGCATTGGAAATGGACTTCTGGCGATCCTTACTCGTTTGTCCCTTTTGACATGGTTGAAAAAAAAAAAAAAAAAAAAAACACAATCCAAATCAGCACATGTAAAAGTAAATTTCCATCCAGACGCCACATGTTTCTTTCCTAAGTTCATTTCCAACCATTGTTATATACGTGGTTCTTAGAACTTGAACTTACAGCCCATTTATAATAATATATTCATTGGAGCCATCATAATTAGTTAGTTTTTTTATGGTTTTTCAAATACAAAAAGATTAATGCCATTGTAAAAGACTTGCTGAAACTTTAAACCACAACCAAATTCCCAATTTAAATTAACTATCTAATCATCGATTTTTTTTTTTTTTGACCCTCACGTATTTTTTATTTCGATATAATAGAAGGTTAGAGCAAATTACAAATCATGGGTTGGTAGACGGGCAACAAGCTGCGCCGCCACCCCCTTTTGAATCAATACCGAATATTGTTACCTTGGAGTCAAGAATAAGCAATCCTAATATTAGATACAAGCGAAACAAAGTTTTGATGAATTGAGTTTATAAGAGCCCGAGTTAACGGGACTTAAAATAAAACGGGTTATAACTCCCGGAACCCACTAAATAACTAGGAATATCAACCTAGTTAGTCTAGTGTCTTAAAAATAATGAGGAACTTGATGTAGTAACCTTTATAAACTTGGATAAAGTTGAGGGACTAAAATGGTTAAAGTGGGAAAATGGGTTTTATTAATTAAAATCTAAAAACACCAAAACACACACCATTGTGTGTGCTCTGGTCGTACAAAACACAGAGCCAAGAAGAGCTCTTAAGCTCAAACCCTAAAACACAGAAATTCATCAAATTGAAGGAGCAAATCAAGTCCAAATCAAAATCCGAGTATGAATTAGTGATCTCCATTGAAAAAGGAGTCACGAGGTATGTAAATTTCTTGGTAAATCTCTAGTTGAAATTCTGAGCAAACCTAGAGAATTCGGATCTAAGCTTGCATGTATGTTGTTTGGATGAAATTAGGGATGAAACTATGTCTAGTAGTAAACCCTAGCCATGTAATTGTTGAATTGATGTTCATTGTTGTGAATTCATAATCATACACTCATAAGTCAAGTGGGTTTTGATTATGTAGAAAAGATGATAATATAGTTGTGTTAGAAATCATCATAAGTGATAGTAGATGCAAGATACTTGAACAAATTTCAAGTTTGAGTATTTGATCATACATGATAATGGTTGAATCTTGATGTTAATCTTGGTAAAAATGACTAATTGTGAACTAGTTAGCAAACGTGTAGAATCATGCCCATTAGGTGTTTGTTATAATGCCTAAATGAGAACTAAGTGTTGATAATGTGCCTAATTGAGTCTTGTGAACTTGATAGTGCAATCATATGTGTTAATTGGTGATTTGACTTTTAAATAGTCAAACCGATCATTAATAAGATCGAATGGTATTTGTGATAGAAAATATGTAAGATGGAATGGTCATAATTAATGATGACTAATATAACCGTCTTACGAATTATAATGATAGTTTGACGCTTGACAAGCTAGGTGGAGGCTTGGATAGGAGGCGGGTCAAACGAAGCAAGAATGGCGGAAAAGCATAATTCGGATGCAAGGTAAGTATAGCTTACACTAGTCTTAAATTGTGGAATGTTTTCTTATCATATAAATATTGAATGAGATATCTAAACAATTGAAATATGATGTTCCGTCGTGTAGTCGAACGGAACAAGCAAATCAAAGATGATAGAAACCATAATAATGGTTAAAAAGAAGTAAATCGATAAATTGGTCATATTATGTCGAAAGAAATACACGGTTTATAATTAAAATTCCCGTACGGTGTTAAACGGGAAGAGTCATGTAGAGGAGATGATAATAAATATCATTTCGCAAAGTTAAATGGTCTTTTCGGCCAAACGGGTCAAAAGGTGTAGACAACACCTTTTGACTATATAGACTAATGATTCTTTTGTCGAGTCATATGCTTACAGGAAGAGATATCCAATGGATATTCGCATCGTTCTTAATTAGCGAATATAAAGCAAGGTAATAAAATCAGGTCTATTTGTTGATCCGAGCCAGGTACGTTTATTATGATGTATGTAAAAGCGCTAATTTGGTCGAATAATCGGTGATAACCCTTCATTGTAAAAGAAGGACCAAAATCGACCAAAACGCCCTTGTAGGCTAAATTGAACAAACAACCCTTAGAGGTTGTTTGGAAAGGAGTCTTATGATTAAACAAAAGTTTAGAACGAGTATAGGTAGTGAAAGATGTAATTCTTGGGCTAAAAGACTCCATATGAGTCTTTGCCGTAAAATGATATTTCAAGGGAAATAAATACGGAACACATAGATATCTACTTTAAATCCAACACACATTTAGTTGTGATGGGAGAGTACTAGATAAGAAATATAGGTTACAACGCTAGATTTGAATAAAAGTGAAATTTGAGTTTAAAAGTGCTTAAATTATCCTTAACGGGTCATAATAAGCATACGAGCGAAAACGGGTTTAAATTGTGTAATAAACCTATGATTAGAACTTAAAATGGTGGGTAACATTAAATTAAAGAGATGTATGTGATATAGAAGTCAAACAAATACGTTTGTTTGATAAAATGCGTAAACGGGTCAAATTTTGGTAAAAGAGTAATAAGCCGAAGACTTAAAGGTCTTAATTTTTATCAAGCCGGATGTCGGATTTTAACTCCATATGATAGAGAATCAAATTACAAACATGTAGGAAGAAACGGTAGGTTAAATGGATAAGCGGTTTGAAAGATACGAAAGATTTCGTGTCAAATTACGACGAAATAGAGAATCAGGATGCAGAGTCCACCGTAATTTACGGTCCCACCGTAAATTACGGTGGAGTTAAATTGTTTACGGTGTAACTGGTCTGATTTACGGCAGAAGAATGGAAACCCAGGGGCCACCGT
Organism: Helianthus tuberosus; assembly: GCA_030545235.1. Classification (NCBI taxonomy): domain Eukaryota; kingdom Viridiplantae; phylum Streptophyta; class Magnoliopsida; order Asterales; family Asteraceae; genus Helianthus; species Helianthus tuberosus. Next base: position 3,876,149 of record JARYGA010046105.1, read on the forward strand.
AATTTACGGTCCCACCGTAAATTACGGTGGATATAATTTTCTTATATTTTGTTTTTCATTTGGAAATCAAATGTTTCCCGGACATTGTTCGGACCTGATTTAAACTTCGTAAGACTAAAGCATTTCATGTTTATGAAATGTAGGTACGCCTTGGATGCCGGAAGACGATCAAGCTCAGCGAAGAACCGAACACAGTAAAGACACACGCTTCCGCACTTTGCCACGTTGTAAAATTTAAACAACAAATTTGATCATGTTACCTAGAATAACTTATGAATTGTAAAAGTTTAAATAAACCCGTATTTTTTATAGTATGTGTAGCCTTAACTACACATCTAATTGATGGTATTCACACGATAAACGTTAAATAGAAACTAGGGTGTTACAGAAAGTGTACTTTCTAGAACGAAATGGACTGAAAACACATAAAAATGTGTTTTACCTAAAACGCAATGCACCAAAACCACAAAAAAATGTCTTATTTCTAAAACGCAATGGCCAGAAAACACAAAGAAATGTCTTATTTCTAAAGCGCAATGGCCTAAAAACACAAAAGAAAATTTCCTTTCTAAAACGCAATGGACTGAAAACACATAAAAATGTGTTTTACCTAAAACGCAATACATAAAAAACACCAAGAAATGTCTTATTTCTATAACGCAATGGCCAGAAAACACTTAAAATGTCTTTTTCTAAAATGAAATTGCCAGAAAACATAAAAAAATGTCTTATTTCTAAGACGCAATGATCAGAAAACACATAAAAATGTCTTATTTCTAAAACGCAATGACCTAAAAACACAAAAGAAAGTATTCTCTTTAAAACACAATGAACTGAAAACACATAAATGTGTTTTACCTAAAACGCAATGACTAAAAACACAAAAGAACGTGTTCTCTCTAAAACGCAATGGACTGAAAACACATAAAAATGTGTTTTACCTAAAACGCAAAGAACTAAAAACACTTCAAAAACTGTCTACGAAAATGAGGCAATTTCCAGAAAATTAAATTTTCTGATACAGTTTTATTAAAGTGTTCTCTCTAAACGTTCGACCCCAGCCAGGGGCTCTGCCCCTTGGACCCCGCCATGTGCTGCCGCCCCTTGGACCCTGCTCTCAGGGGCGCTGCCCCCGGACCCCCGCCAAGATCGTAAAACGCAATGACTCAATTCAAAAACCCAGATCGTAAAAATGCAATTCAAAAAATTCTTACATAGATCGAAGCTGATTTCTTCACCGATTGACGAAATTTGAATGTTAGAAACACTTATCAGCGATCGAATCGAACAAATTGAGTGATTCGCTTCAAAATCACCGGAAAAAATGAGATATTGTATGAAATTAAACTGGGTTTCTTCAAAAAAAAGTTGAAGAACACGTTGATTTGGTGTTTGAATCATTGATTGTTGACGAAAATCGCACTATAATGTAGTGATTATTAAGATAGAAAGTGAAGAAAATGTTGAAGATGGTGTGTTTTGAAAATGGTGGGTTTTGAAGTTACAGAGAGGAGAAGAAGGGAGAAGATTGGGTAACATTGACTAAAATACCCTTCCTCTTTATTTTAAATTTTGGCACATGTCATAATCCTATTGCTTCCTATCCTTCCTAGCCAAAATAAACTTTTTATTTGATCCTCACACTCCTAAATTTAGCTAAAAATATCTATCTAAATTACATCCACATAAATATTAGTGATTGATGAGTTTATATTAAATAGAGATTTTCGAATAGAGCCCAAATTTTTTAATCTCGCACAGAGCCAAAATTCTTTTTATGATTTTCGAAGACGGCCCTAAATTTGCCGTTAAAAAAAAAGAGTAAGCTTGATAGACTTGCCATTGACTCATCTTAGATCACATAGTATATAAAATTTCCTAGAAACTACCCCCTCCAATAAAAGACCGAGAGGAAATTTCTGAACCGAGAGGAAATTTCTGAATACTTTCAAATGATGACCAAGTCGTCGGTTTCTTTTTTTTCGTTTTATTGATTTTTTTTATTTTAATTATTAAGGGTAGTTTAGTTATTTCACATAATTTTTTTTTGAACGGCCAACGAATCCTCTAAATGAGCTACTGGCAAAATTCACCACATCGGGATACACTCGCCTCCGAACCGGAGAAAACCCTCACCTAGGGCCGAAGCCCGTGAACACTCGCCCGAAGGCACGACAGTGCGGTGATGTGATTGAATGTGGTGACTACAGGCTGTATAGGTTTATGGATGTTTCATCAAGAAGTGTACGCGGTTGAAGATCGAGTCAAGACATGGATTGTAGGTGGGTGTGTATGTGGTCACTTAATTTGATATAAGTATGTTAGTTTTTGATTAATTTATAAAAAGGGATTAATGTATTTAAGTGAAAGAAAGAATATCATGAAAGAAATTTTAGGTATGTACTTTCCGTTGCAAATTAAGGGTAAGAATGTGTTAGGGCGTTACACCTATTTTCTCTATACGGGCTTGGGATACGGCATTAGCCGCTTGGTCGGGTATTAAATATTGGGCGAATGATGCTTAAAGTTTAAATAACCCGTTTTAATCCGTCTTGCTTGAATTTGAACATTGGGGGTTAATGTGACCGTGTACTTGATATCATCGGCGCACTTAATTGCAAGTGGCCATGACCTAAGCGCGAGGTGTAGGCATACACCTGACAGACGCTATTGTGCTATATCATATTTTTATTGAAAATGTGGCATGTCGATTAATCATGTATCGGAGATTAGTTCCGGGCCCCATATGTATCGACAAGCATGTAATACTGTGATCGATGTCGTAAGGTCGGTCAAAAAATATAAGTGAAAATATCCGATTCACCTTTTACTAGTAAAGGGCAAGTAGGGTGTCGAATCCACGGGGAATCAGTGGAAAGTGTAAAAGTTCGTTGCTTTAATTATCATCTATTTCTAACTAATTGTTTTTTGCAGTTTGAGAATGATTGTGAAAACAAATGTAAATTATGGTTGTAAACAATGATGAGAAAAGGGACCAATCTCCGGGTTCTCAGGTTATGTAGAAAATCGGTTTACGTAATTAGCACTTATTGGAAATCACATAGACATGACCGTAAAACTTGTTTTGATAAATAATTAACGGATAATATATTTGATTGCAATGATCCACGATCGAAACCGAAAGATTGATGCAAATGAATAGTAATCCAATTAATTACCAATCTTAGATTTCATAAACATAATCGAGTTCAATGATTAAAGGTTTAAAACAATGACATCCTAGAATTTAATCCCGGTTGTTGATGAACAAACCAAATAATTGATGAACAAGAATGATTACGATAATCAAATATTGTTTAATCTAAACAAGAACAATAAAAACGACTAACCAAATGATTAATCAGTTTTCAATCCAAAAAGTCGTAAACATACGCAAACCCGATGTTCAAACATAAACCTTATTTCCGGAGACGGTCACGGGACGCCTAGCCGCTCATGACACTCGACAAATCCTCAAAAGCTTGGTCGAATGTTGAAGGCATGATTGAGTCGGTATTTGCGGGAGATGTATGATGAATGATGTTGATTGATGATTAGAGCCGAAAGTTCTGTAGAGTGGCTGCCAATCTTCGATCCCTCCAAATCGATGATAATGGATAGTGTGATAATGGGCTCAAAGTTATTTAATGTTGCTGCCCATATTGAGTATATTCAGAGGTGGTTTTTTTAGGCCCAAGACAATTAATGTTGGCTGCTAATTTCCGTAAGCCCCATGTATACTTCGTAAACCACAATTCCAAGCTTCTGCTCATTTTTGTGATATTCGCCCGAAACCGTAAGTCATGGTTCCAAGCCCGTAGGCCGCATATTAATGTTGCTGTTTCTTTTTCACTTCCGCACCGTAAACGCTAGGTCACGGTTTAAAAACCGTAGCCCACAAGTGCATGTTCATGTTTTCTTTTGTTTGTGCATGCATCCTAATCCCAAGATTTAATATCATGGGTGCATGTATTGTCTGCCAAAGTGATGATGATGGATGATCTCATCTTGACTTCTTGTGCCCAATTCACGTGTGCCCCTCTTTTCTATTTTTTTTTTTTTTTGTTCAAGTGGAGCTATTTGTGGATGATGGATGATATTAAAAATAACTTCCAATAAAAATTTTCCAACATATGCTTGCAATGTCAATCACGTGAATTATAAGAACTATGTTCTTGTCATCATAATAATTCATTACTCCACTTCATCTTTAACCCGGTTAACTTCTTCGAATTAGACAATTGAACCTGCACAGCCACAATTTCTCATAGTTAACTTAACCACTGCATATAATTACTTAAAACTACACAAAACACGCAAGATAGATACTTTAAAACTCGGGTTTCACCCTCTCCATCATACTGGTAACAAGAGATATCACTTTGTCCCAAGTTATTTATGAAAACGATATACCAAATGGTATAAAATGATTTTGAAAAAAAAAATTCAAAATTTGTCGGTTAATTGTATTTACCAGTGAAAACTGACGTATATTCAAAAGACTAAGCACAGGTTAGCAAATACAGAATAGGCTGGAGCTGCTTGGTATATGCATATTGGAATTTGCGACTCCAAGTAAAGCCTAGTAGTCTTAATATTCATTTTTGTTATTTTCGATCCGCCTATGGATCTTTTAGTACACTTTCCGTCTGTATAATTATTTTGAACATTTCGGACACTTGTACTTTGTAATATTATTTTATAATCCCAAGACTTCCATTGTGCTATATGTGAATATCTATATCAATCGTCACGCATAAACCCCAAGTCCGGGCCCACCGGGAAATCAGGGTGTTACAGGTTGGTATCAGAGCCAACGTTTGAGTGAATTAGACACTAGCCTTTTGTGTCTAAGCTCAAATATCACAATGGAATAATCCTTAGACTATTTCGAGTCTAAAATATGACTTTTTGCAAGCCCTTGATTGAAGTCATAAACATGTATTTATATGTATTTAATCTAGTAGTCATTAAAATCATTTATATAATATAGATTAAAAGATGTTATACCTATAATATAATTAATTGGTAATTGTTGATGATGGACCATATTACCCTTATTAACTAATTAGGTTTCTCCTTGACTGTATATAAGGAGATCATTAATCGCCTTTTCCAGCTCTTGATAGAGTAGAGTTTTCTGATAAGCGAGTTTCCTATAATTGGTAATACGAACAAATATGACAACTTAGGGAAAGAGGTTTGTTTCAACAATACAATATCATTCTTATTGATTCAGCTATACCATTCTTAATGATTCAGCAACCTTTAACACAAAGGATTCACAAACAGTTGGCTGAGTTTGTTAATCAGTTAACTACCGTTCTTCTCGTGTCTCCTTTACCGTTCTAACATTTAAAGATTGTTAACTTCTATCCTTGTTTGACAGCATATTAAATTAATATGTTATGATTCTGTTTTCTCATGTCTTTTTGGTGCAAATTTGACTTGTGGAACCTCAATTCATAACTGCTAGGACTTGGAAACAGTAAAAGGCATTTAGAGAATTATAGATGCAAAACAGGAAATCATGTGATTCTGAGCTTTTGCTTTAGTTGCATTGTATTATAACAATGCTGTTATATCAAATATGACCATATTTAGTTATTTACAATAACTAAAAGCCACATAGGTCCCTCGTCCAATCCAACACCGGTTCTAGAAACCTTGCAAATTGCAAACGAGGGTTCGGCTCATTTAAGCTCGGCTTGTTTCTAGCCACGTTCGAGTTGCTCGGAATTTTTATATTTATTATTTTTAAAATTTATATATATTTTATAATTTTTTCTACCGTTTTTTTTTTAATTTTTATTTTTAATTTTTAGTTTTATATTTTTTCGTTTTATATTATTAATTTGTATTTTTTATCATCTCTTCCTAACCCAAATCCATCCTGACCTAGGGTATGTTTGGCATGGAGCTTTTAGAGACTTTTAGGAGCTGTTAGCTTTAACCTTTTAAGAAAAAGCTCATGCTCAATAAAAAGCCTTGTTTGGTTGAAGGAGTTTGAAACTTTTAGGTTAGGAGCTTGAATCTTTTGGTTGAAAGCTCCTACTAGTAGCGTTTAGAAGGAGCTACAAGCTTTTTAGGAAAAAATGACTATTTTAACCGCTAAAGATAATAAATTTTTTAATGCACAAACTTTTAAAATTTTTAGTTATGTCCATTTTGGTCATTTTATACATTTTATTAAAAGTTCCAGCTACTCTGCCAAACACAAAATATATCTAAAAAGCTACAGCTACTAGCTATTAGCTACAACTACCAGCTACCAGCTTCCGGCCACTAGCCACCAGCTACTTTTGCCAAACATACCCCTAAACCCATCCTAACGCAAACTTATCCTGACTTTTTTTTAGTATACCCATCCTGGCCCAAACTCATCCTGACCCAAACCCACCCATCTTTGCCCACTTTGCCACCCATAGGTGCAAGTGTCCAAAAATTGCTTGATGTTTCCTTCTAAGTTTTAATTAACTTAACACCGTTCCTTTTTTCCTCTGGTGGGCTTTCAACTCAAACAAAAGAATGGTCGAATTTAAATTCAGCCCATTAGATCTTTTATTGCAATTGTTTTCCATGTTCCTATATGTGAGCCCAATCCCATATGTAATATTGAGTTATGGACACCACTCGATTTTCCATTTACTATGATATATATTATTTAATTTGAACCATATTCTTTTATTCTTCATGTTTTTTGTCCTTTTAATAGATTAACTAGTGGGCATGCCCGCGCGTTGCTGTGGAGTCGACAATTTACATTAGTTGACTCGGCTCGTTTACATCCGTAAATAAGACTACACTCCATATGGACTCCGGTTGTGTGTTATTAAATTTTATCCACTTTTTATCTATCGAGTAGAAAACCAATGTGATGCTACAGTTGTGACGATTCGCAATATTGTACTTGTTTCTAATAACTTATTAATGATCTTCTGGTGTTTGTAGGTAGGTTTCCTAAAGACAACAAAGCTTAAAAGTGGATAAAATTTAACACTTCTAATATGCATTTGCACACAATCTACACTAAATACACTTTATGCCATCAAGTTTCGCATCATAATTATAAATATAATAAGGGGAAAGTGAATATGTGGCTGTTTCATATCTAAGGTTAGATGTGAAACCACCCAAAACTACGTAGTTTTGATGGAAACCAATTAAATCACTTTATTTTTATGTCAATACTTAATAATCCTAATCTTCGTTCTCAATTTCTGATAGCAGCAACCTCGGTTCATTATTCTCCAAATCCATTGCTGGGCAGGCCTCCTCTCCATTAAATGGTTAATCCCGATCCCTTTCTCCATCGAGTGGTTATTCCTTTCGCATCAATATCTTCAATTAGTTGTGAATTGCAATCCGTAGTGTTATGCGTTTCCTGTGTGAAAAAATAATTGAAACTTCAGTATCTACAATTGTATGTAGAAATTTTGAATAATAACAATCACTTTAAATATAAGTTTACCTCCATGATCGAGCAACTGGAAATCAAATTTTAGGTTCAGATTAAGGTACGGCACTTTGATCTTGGCGAGTGTAGATCAGAATCAGTCCACGTTAATAGAATTACTAAACAAAATTCTACATTTTGCTGAAGTGGATGAATTTCTTGGATTAAGTAATTGCTGGAGTGGATGATTTTATTGGATGATCCAAACAAAATTTTACGTAATTGTTGGAGTGGATGATTTTCTTTTCCAAAGTAAAAGGATTTACATAATTTTAGTTAAGTTAATTTAGAAATTAAAGTTTAGAGGAATATTTAACAAAACTACGTAGTTTTGGGTGGTTTCACATCTAACCTTAGATGTGAAACAACCACCCCATATATAATAATAAACAAAGAAACAATGGTATACAACAGTTACATACGTTTTCTTGTCTTCAAAACGCGGATTCAAGTTTACAGCTTCTCGAAATGAACCATGAAATAAGCTCGCATATCTGTACACAACAAAACCAATCATTTTTTAGGAATTCAGGCAACTCAATCAGTACATAGAGATAGAAAATAGGCAAAATAAATATTTACTGAGGCCAGGTTGTTTAACAGCCTAGAAAAGTGAAAGAGGAAAATTCTAATAGACTCTCTCAAGCTTTACATACCTTTGTATATGAAGATTTATCAATGAATTCTCGTTGTCTAACAGCCTAGAAAAGTCACGCGAGATTCCACAACCAATCATCCAATCTGGTAACTATAAAACCTCACGTTATATAACCTCACCTTTTAGACGAAATGGAAAAGTCGATTACGGTTACGTAGCCTAAAAGGAAAAAAATAAAAACCTTGTATAAACTGATCAACCAATCAATGACATCTAATTCATACAAACACATAGAGCGCGCTAAATTTTTGTTAACCAATGGTTAGCCGAGTCTAAACCAACTAAGCAACCCAACCGGAAACAACTCACAAATATTCATTACTACTAAGTTTTGAATTTTATTAGAAGTAGAGGCTACCATATCTACCGAGTTTTGATTCTTATTAGTAGTAGAGACTGCCATATTGATCCATAAGTTGGTGTAGATTGCATTTTTTAATCTCACACATACGAATTAGTAAAAATATAATAGCTAAAAGTGCACGGGTCAAACGGACTAAAAGTGACCCAGGTATAAAAACACTAAAGGATAACAAATCTTAAAGTATCTAAAATCTACTCTCAATAAGCATCTCCTTTTGAATCGTTTATATTCAAATATTTAGATTGTTGTTATAGTAGTATTGTTTTTGTAAGTATAATAAAAGCATTACGTGTATATATCCCGTTTAAGCAAATGAAATTTGACTGTTTTAACCCATTACTCAACGTTAAGAAGACAAACTGGTGTAAGCCACTAATGAATTTGTGAGCACCCTAAATGAATCAACATTAATTCTTATATCTTACATTTCGTATCAGTCTTGTTCATTTAATAAACGAAGAGAACATTATCCGTAGTTGTGTTTTACTAAACAAAATAATACCATCATGCATCAAAGATTTGTTCGTCTACAAAAACAAAATAATGAATTAATCTTGTGATATGTCCTACCTCAACTGTCACTTTGTTGAACAAGCACTTCTTATAGTCGAAGACATCATTCAGGGCCTAAACTTTGCAAAAAGATACAGTTTAACTATTTTATCTAAGAGAGTCAAAAGGGTTGGCCAGATGTAACAAATGGGTTAAACGGGTTGTAAACTGAGAGTATATGCATGTCCTAAAAATATAACCTGGGAGTACCGGTACTCGTACGCCTTCCTTTTTGACCGCCTCATCTTTTATTTGACACCCAATGCTGCAAGTTCCTTTTCCATTCCAGCTATTCCTCTCTTTGTTTTCTTGCTCTCCACTTCCGTTGCTCTCTTAAGCGTCTCAACATTCCTTGCCAACATCTGCAAGTTCAAAATTAGTTGATAGGACCAGGGAAAAACAATATATTGGTGATGAAATAAGAATACTGAACTTTATAATAACACCTTGTTAATTAAGAAAATCATATAAGGATCTCACTTATCTTTGGAGCAAAATAAAAAATTTAGATCAGTACATTGCGAAGTGTACAACATTTATAGTCAACTTATACAAAACATATGGTTAATAATATGCAAAAAAAAATATATATGCCTGAAGGTTCAGACCCATCATAGCAAATGGGTTGGGGCTTCTTGGTAAGAAGTTTTAAAAGCTCTTCTTCCTAAATACACTCTTCACCAACACTACCCACAATCGTAAAGTTTTTCCTCCACATACAGGCATCCTTCTGGTACTTCTTGATGAGTGATTTCTCATCGATAATCTAGAATACACACAACAAATAAGTAAGACAAACTGATAGAGCCAAGTGATTTTCTTCGAAAGGCATGTCCGGTATCACCTTATTCTGAGAAGCCTTTATTTCCACATGCTTGCTACGATGTGCAAACTTCAATGTATTGTGTGTTGCTTGATGCAGGAGTCACGGTGCATATAAGCTAACATAAAAGTTCAAAAGATGTTATTGAAACGTATTGAAGTAGCAGAAAGGGTTACAGAAACTAATAAATAATATTTTTTGAACTTACAGAACATGACCACTAAGGGACGATTGCAGCAATCGTGTGAGCTCCAAATCCTGATAAGGAATGTGTGCAGACTTACCATCGGTTAATTTAGAAACCAATGTGAGAGCAAACATCAATTTGTATCAAAAGGCCAGAACTGAAAAGAAATGTAAGTGCGAATCCATGGTAGACTTTAGGCAAGAAGTCAACATGTACATATGCTATTTGAAAACACTGAGAATAAATTAAGATAACGAATAAATGGGTGGGTCGCTGTTTTGATTTTTTTATGAGCATATTAGCGCACAAGCTATAGAAACAGCATATGCAAGCCTATATAGCTCACTCGTGTGCAACTATTGGAATTGCACATTTGTCAACCAATCCAATTGACACATGAATCTGCTACAATAAGAAAAATGAATCTTGAAAAAAGAAGCATTGGATGTGAAGTTTAATGCCATGAAGAGTAACCGAGTTGTCTCGTTTAAGTTCGAGCTCGACTTTTCAGCTCAATAAAATAAACGAGCCGAACCAAGTTGTCTCGTTTAAGCTCGAAGTTAACAAAAAAAAGACGGAAATACCCCTGATGCATCAAACATTAAACCTCGTAATTCATTTCATTCAAAAGCTATATCATAACTTTTAAAAATTATTCAAAAGCTAGGACAAAAGGTGTTGCAAAAATTAAGGTCAGCTTGGCCCGATTCATATATAAATGACCCATTTTGACCCGTCAAACCACCTAATTTCCATCTCTAGTTGACACACATACATAGCGCAATGTATACAATATTCATACCTTTCCCTTCCTGCAGTGCACCAAATGCACTGATGTCAAAACCACCGGAAAATTTGCCTTTCGCACAAATCGTATAGTAGCTGCCCAAAGTGTATAAATCTCCGATAACCGCCTCCTTGTTGGCGAGTTGTTGCTGGTGATCGGAAGATTCCGATTCTAGAACAGCTGAAATCGTATGAAATTAAATTAATATATGATAAATTAAAATCCTAAAAGCTGCTTAATCCCACCAAAATGCAAAAAAAAAGAGCAAAATTACCTGGTGAATCCCTAAAAACGCAAGATGCTTCAGTTTCTGCATTCAAATGGGCCCAATTTTAATATGTTCTTTTGTAATTAGGGTTTCAAACATTGGGTACTGTAATAACAAAATCCTAAATAAGAAGCACAATCATGTAATAAGAAACTTTAAGAAAGGAAATAGGAAACCTTTGTTTCATATGATGAGATGAATCGGCTGTAGCCTTCAATTAAGACTCTGGTATGCGGCAGAAGAGGAGTCCGACGGCGATTGGGGTTCAGGGTGGAGAAGGAGTACGGTGGTGGGTGGCCGGCGACGGAGATGGACCGTGTGAGTGGTGGCGACGGCCGGTGCTTGATGAGGGTGGTTTGAAGTTTATAACACCCGTATGTCCGTTTTCGCCCTGTCATACAACGTCACCTAATTTCTGTATTGCATCACTGGTTTGAAGTTGGTGATGCATTTAAGGTTCAAATCAGTTTAAATAGTGTTATTTGATTAGAATCACTTACCTATTATTCGAGTAGTTTCATTGAGTCATGTCTTTGGCGTTAACATGTTTTACTTTCTTTTAACACCAAAATAAGCCAAGTCAAACCACCAATATTTAATCCTAAAAATCATTAAAAAAAAACAAAGTCCCTGTTAAAACCAGGAAAAGCATAAGTGGCTAGAAATAAATATAACTTATGAAATATGTTAAGTACTGCCGGTGGGTGCCTTATTCTTGCCAGGATGAACTTTCAATGACAATTTCCTATAAGCCTTTTTAACATCATCAAAACTACAATTTTTTATCCACCCTTAAAACATCATAATTTTACTCACAATTGTTATCTGCTCCTGTGTACACAAACCCGGACCTGAAACTGAACCTGAACATAACCGAACCCGGGTCGGGCACTGGAAGTGTCACCGGGCCTGCACCTGCTCCTGTGTACACAAACCCAGACCCGAAACTGAACCTGAACATAACCGAACCCGGGTCGGGGCACTGGAAGTGTCACCGGGCCTGCACCGGACTCCGGAGGGTTCGATGAGTCGTTCGAATGTTCTAGAGTGGATAACCAAACCCGGATCCGAAACTGAACCTGAACATAACCGAACCCGGGTCGGGGCACTGGAATATCTATACTATTATATCAATTGTTGTTTTTAAAATTCTGAAAAAAGCCATTTACAAACCTTCTCGTCTCCAATCTTTCCCATTGATCCTTCTGTTGAATCTACAATAACTTGACCTCCGTTTTGAATACTGTTAAAACTACAGAAAAATATCCAAAACATGTTCATCAAAACTAAAGATCATTTAGAAAAATTTAGAAAATATAAAGACAGTAAACAATTTAACAGATTAAAGGAAAATAAAGACCTGATTTTTATTATCAGTGTCAATATCAGTAGAAGTGTCAGTTTGTTGGCTGTCATCTGCAATAGTAGACTCACCCCAATTCTCAAAATGCCCTTTCCCCATAACACACCACCGCCACCACCGCATGCCGCCACCACCGCCGCCATCCTCACACTACACTTGTAAATTTGAATCATAAGTATGTAACAGGCATTGTGTGAGTGAAGATCAACACATCAACACGATTTAATGAGAAATAAAAAACCAAGTAGATTAAGCTGTAACACAACGAAATCGAAGGGTTACCTGTCTGTGAATCCTCGTAGGTGGATCTCAAATCAACTTGAATCTTTGTTTTCACCTTCGGTTCTGACATGGAACCCTAGATTTTGTAAACAATCTATCCATCTCAGATCTGGTCGATTGAGGTAAGAATTGAAAACAGGTTGGGGGAAGATGAGAGTCATCTCCATTGATGTAGCTTTAAGACTCGAAAATCAGGAGATGGGAATGGCCGACTACCAAAAGGTCGCATATTCAATTGAAGAGTCCATCCTTAAATGCGCAGTGATGAGATAGAGTAGGGTGAAATCCCTGAATTGCCCCTAAGTGTCTTAAAATTTGTGAACAATAATAGCTTATACATCCTTGTACATGATGCTTGATAACTTGTATGTATGGTAAAATTATCATCTTGTACATCACTTCTCCTTTTTATAATAGTATAGTATAGATAATTGCAACTTATTAGCTCAAATATCTCCTCAACTTACAAAAATGCAAAAACAAATCAAAACGATGTATATTGCATTTATTTAATCGATAAAATGAAATAAAGCGTATGTAAAATGCATTGTCATGTAAAACCAACATGTTATCGCAACTGCCACCACATCGCCCTATCACCGCCACTGCTTCCGTCGTCACCATCTTTACTACTAGCCGCCATAAAAACAGATTTAGCAGACAAACCCTTTTTGTATAATTTTTTTCCAATCTTTTTGGTCAAATGACCCAAACCAAATTGATACTTTTAAAAACGATATGTTTTGCTTGAATCCAATACGAACCCATATTAAACTATTACATGACCCCCCACCCAAATTTTGTAGCCATTCCACCACCGCTAAAGTTAAAAACTATAAAAAATTATCCAAAACTTAAGAGGTGCGATTTTGACTAATTCATCTAGAATCGAGTAGTTTAGGTTTTATAAGTCAAAAAGATAGCCTTTTCAACTTAAATATGCTAATAAATTGGATTAATGTCATAACTTATTTAAACATATTGATCCAAAATTATCAACAAATATACTTTGATCAAAAGAAATTTCATTAATTTGAAATAAAATTCAATTTGGTTCATCTTATTTTTCCTTAATTCTCCAATTTGTCATTTTTATATGGTTACTTTTTTTTTAAACCAACAATACATAGGGAATTATAAGAACCACATAATGCATTTTTATATAATGAACTAGGTTATAAACCCATATATTACACGGTTTTATACAATAAAACCATATAATTATAAAACCTGTAAAAAACTTTGTATAACTGACATTTTTATTATCATATGACAGTGCATACAACTAACTTGACTCTATCATAAAACCCGACCTATGTTAATTAGTAACACTAGAATACCATTACTATAATAGCTCGTGCGTTACACGAGCTTAATACTAAAAATATGTAAAACACAACTATATATATATATATATATATATGTGTGTGTGTGTGTGTGTGTGTAGAAAAACTGTATTATACAAAATACCTGTTGAGATTGAACCCTATCAGAGGAACAGATAATTAAAGCCAAAACTTGATCAGAGCAATGGATCCAAAATAAGTAGATGTTATGTATACAAGTCTCTCCCCTTGAAAGTGGTTTCAACATCTGATGACTTCCAATCCACTGATCTTTACAACTGCTGACCTACAACTGCTGATCAAGTCAAAGACTGATGAAGACTAAAGCCCTGCTGATCAATCTACTACTATGGGTTAAGCACTACTGAATATATCAAGTACTGCTGGAGTCACAACAATGGAAGGATAAAGCAGTAGTTTAGCTTGTTTTATGTAATGCATTGTAATCAGTAGTTAGCATAGTAGTGTTTGTATCAGATCAGTTGTTTAGAGTTTGTTAAGAGGTTAGATGTCACTTTCATGGTGACATCAGCAAAGATACCACAGTGGTTTGGGCATGCCTATAAATAGAATAGTACCCTGTACTGTTCTATTAGCTCTCTTCATCACTTTCAATCCTGTACGAACAATCACTTTGAGCTCAGGCTGAGGGGGAGTTTGTTACATACTTGCATATTGTAATTGAATCTTGTAATAAATTCAAGCATTCGGTTCAATTTTAAACTTGTATGTTGAAAGCAATTCTCCTGTTTGATTGTGTGCAAAGTTTGTTTCCATTTATATTTCGCTGCACTACTTGTTCATCTTTCATCTTAATTCAAACATAAAACACAATCAATCCAAACTCAGATCCTAACAATTGGTATCAAAGCCCGGACAGTCAAATTTGATTTAACAATCATTTTGACATAAATAGTTCAGCTCACAATCATTGATACTGATAGTTGTTCATTTTGTTGAAAAACAGAGCAAGGTTTAATCACCATTAAAGTTGATTAATCAGTGCCTGTAAAACAACCAGGATGACGTCACAATCACAAGATGATAAGAATAACATCGGTTCACTTTTCAAACCACCCATGCTTAAACGTAATGAATACAACATCTGGGAGAGAAGGATGGGTCACATCATTGCTCAACAGAATACCAGATGTTGGAGATCTGTTGTTTTTGGACCACATGTTCCCATGGTGCCAAGTGCTGAGGATACAAAGAAGTTCGAACCTAAAAAACCTGAAAATTATACTGAAACTGATTTCCAAAAGTTCGAACTCGATGCCAAAGCATTTAGCATCATTGCATCTGCATTACCCAATGAAATTTATGTTGGGCTGTTACACTGTAACAGTGCCAAGGAATTATGGGATGCACTTAAGGAACAGTTTGGGGGAACTGAAGAAGTTATTGAAAATAATAGGGAAATTCTGAATCAGCAGTATGAAACCTTTTGTCACATTAAGGGTGAATCATTGACTCAACAGTTTGAGCGATTTAGTTGTCTCATTAGTGAGCTAAGACTTGTTAAAGTTACATTTCCTAATTCAACACAAAATAGTAGGTTTCTTAGATCACTACCTGATAAATGGGATACAATTGCTTTTGTAACTAGGAATTCTGCTGAGTTCAAAGATCTGACCCTGACCCAACTTCATGGTAGACTCCTGACCTATGAAAGGGAGTTAAACCAAAAAAAGAAGTTGCAAGAGTCTGGTAAAGTTGCTGATGATTATTCATTTGGCAGCACAGCTCTTTTTGGTCAGGAAAAATCTGGTAGCAGTAGTAAGGATCAGAGTTATGATCATTTTATTGACATAACTGCTGGTGGAAACTTTAATAACTCTGATTCTCACTCTGCAAATTATGCTTTTACTGCAAATGGTGAAAACCAGATGTCAGATAACTTGTGCTTTGAACTCAATGACTTACAGCACTTTGATCCAACTGACCTTGAAAAAATGGACATTTTGCATCAATTGGCATTGCTTAGTGTAAGAACAAGCAAATTTTATAAAAGGACAGGGAGAAAATTCCCAGGGTTACATGGGAATTTAAAAGTGGGGTTGGATAAGTCTAAGATCAAGTGCTATAAGTGCAACAGGTTAGGACACTTTGCTAGGGAATGTAGGAGTCAAACTGCTGGTCCAATTGTTACTCATCCCAGCTCAAACCCTAGGCCACAAAATCAAAGCACTATGCACTATTCCCATTATACCCCTGCTGCCCATGTAAACACTGCTCATTATGCAAACCCTGTTCCTATGCATTATGTTCAAACCACTGTCCCTCAAATTCAGTATGTTCAGGCTCCTGTACCTCAGGTTCAAGTGCAACCAGTTGCACCACAACAAGCTGCACCACCAGCAGTGGTTCAACCAGATTAGCAAAGCTTTTTCACCCAAGGCTTTGTTGATTGGAGCAGCTTACCTGATGAGCTAGGGGATGAAAATTTTGCACTCTATGCTACTAATGATGCTTATAATGATGAATTTTGTCTTATGGAATTAGAGTCCATACCAGAAGAGCTGGATGCTGAAAAGGGGCAAACAAGTGCTGAAACAGTGGATGAAGTTGCTGAAGAAGTGGTTACTACTGTTACTGGTGAACTACTGCTGGGAGAAAATTCAGAAACCCTGATTGAACCATTGAATGACCCATGGTCCAAAGAAGAAGAAAAGAAAGAAGGTGAGAAAGAAGAAAGAGCTGATGAAGAAAATAATCATCAATGTGATTGTGCCATGATGGCTGCAGCTAAGGTATTATCTCAGGTTCTTGAAAATCTGTGTTCAGACAAATGCATCATAGCATTTACTAACATTAAAGAGGTGAATGAAAACCTTAGGGATAGAGTGTTGAATGATGAGGTCAAAATTGAAAAGTCTTTAAAAGAACTTAAAAACAAATTGGCTGAAAAAGACAAAGAAATTTGCAGTCTAAAAGAAGAGCAAAGCATAACCAAGAACCAACTCCAAACTATGGTAGAAAAATATCAAGTTTGCAAAAAGGAGTTGGAATCCACCCAAATCACATGTGAAAGATGGGTGGAATCTTGCAAAGGTTATGAGGTCATGTTAGAAAAACAGCTTGGAAGCAATGTAAAATTTGGCATAGGTTTTAGAAAATTTGATGAAATTGAAAACACTGCTGCTAAACAAGCTGGTTCAGTTGAAATAACACCAACAAACAAGAATGGCCAAGAAGTTAAGATAACTGACAAACTTGGTAACAAAATCACTCTGGAAAGATCTGTGGGATCCTCAACTTTTGAGGAAATTGAGAAATACCAATTTAAACCCACATGGTCTGATGAGTGTGACATTCTTGAGAATTTTAAACCAATGGACTTCACAACCACTGATGGTGTAAAAGCTCCTAAAGCAAAGGTCATTCCTCTCAAAGACATCCCAACAGTGGTTCAAAACTCTGCTGCTAAGGAGTCTGAGAAAAGGAAGAAAAGAGAAAAGATCAAAAACTTGTTTTGTGATTTTTGTGAAAAGAAGAATCATCTAACAAAAGACTGTTTTCATCTAAAAGCATATGATCTACACAAAACAAGTGTCATTATACCTGCTGAGAGCTGCACCATCTGTGGTAAAACAAACCGCAAAACTCAAGAATGTGTGTATCTCAAAAACTTAGATGAAAAAAAGAATGAGTACACTGCAAAAACATCCTTAAGTTCATCAACATCATATGTTAAGTTCACCAAGAACCAACCAATGTTTGTGCCAGTCCAAACAGCTGTTACAAAACAGCTGAACCAAACATCTGTCAAAAGAGATGTTTAGGTGACTGATGCACCCCCTGCCAATCAATTCAGAAGAGGTAAGGGCCAACCATCATACCAAAGGATCCCACATGTTTATGAGGTTTACAAAAAGCCTTCTAAACCAAGAGTGAACAGGTATCCTTTTGGTTATCAGCAGGTGATTGCTCAAGACCCTCAACAGTGGTTAGAGAAAAACATTCCCAAAAATGTTCAAACCCCTGAGCTAACCATTGTCCATCCACCTGAACTCATCCCAGACACTGTTGAGACTCCATCCAAAGCCTTATTGGATTTGGAGACCCTAATGAACTAATCCTTTTACTTCATGTGCAGGGAGCTTCTGCATGCTTAGATAGCCTTTGGTATGTAGATAGTGGAGGCTCCAGGCATATGACAGGATGTAAAGCCCTACTCAAAGATTTCAAAATCCATGGAGGGGGTGATATATCTTTTGGTAATAATAGTAAAGGGAAAGTTTTGGGGTCTGATACAGTCTGGTAATGTAAAATTTGAAAATGTCAATCTGATAGACAATCTAAAATTCAACCTCCTGAGTGTCTCATAAATGAGTGATAAGGGCTATGGCTCATTCTTCACAATGGATTGTTGTAGGATTGTTGGACCAGAAATGGTTGAAAAGATTGAAGCAATAATAAAAACTGGAAAAACCAAACTTGTTGCTCAAAGAAGTGGCAATGTTTATGTGGTTGATTTGTCAAAAGAGAGCCCCAGGACTGATGCCTGTCTGTTCTCAGCTGCCTCAAACAAAGAGACAAAATTATGGCACAGGAGACTGGGGAACAAATCTAAAGACAAACCCTGCCATCTCAAAACAGGGGTTAGTAAGAGGTTTACCTCAAAAACTATTCACCTGTCTTGAGCATTGTGTTTCCTGCCTAAAAGGAAAACAACATAAAAGCTCATACAAATCAATTGAAGAGTCCAAAACAACCAAATGTTTACAAATGCTTCATATGGATTTGTTTGGCCCAGTTAAAGTCATGAGTCTTAAGAAAAAGAAATATTGCTTGGTTATTGTTGATGACTTTTCTAGGTTTACATGGACTTACTTTTTACACTCAAAAGATGAGACTGCAGGCATTCTGCAAGACTTTGTGAAACAGGTTGAAAAGCAGTTTTACTTGCCAGTAAAAATCTTCAGAAGTGATAATGGCACAGAGTTCAGGAACAAGGAGTTAGATGATTTTTGTGTGTCAAAAGGAATTGTAAGGCAGTACAGCATTCCAAGAACACCAGAGCAAAATGGGGTTGTGGAAAGAAAGAACAGGACTTTGATTGAGGCTGCCAGAACCATGCTTGCAAATTCAGGTTTGCCATTAACCTTTTGGGCAGAAGCAGTAAACACTGCTTGCTATGTCCAAAACAGAGTTTTAATCAACCCCAGGCATCAAAAGACTGCTTATGAACTTCTGTATAAAATCAAACCACTGATCTCATACTTTAAAGTGTTTGGCTGCCCATGCTTCATTTTGAACTTAAAAGATTCTATATCAAAATTTGCAGCCAAAGTAGACAGTGGATATCATTTGGGATACTCAACCACTGCTAAGGCCTACAAAGTGTTTAACACAAGGACCAAAGCAGTGGAAGAGACTTTGAATCTGAAGTTCAATGAACTCTCTTCAATGAAAATCCCTGCAAATCCTACAGAATTGTTTGACCTTGATAAATTCACTTTTGAAAATACTGCTGTCAAGACTAACAATGCAGGTCCATCAGAAAACTCATCATCAGACTATGGATATGAAATCATCATTCCACAACAAAAGTCTGCATCAAGTGGAAGCGCAGCAAATGTTCAAAACAGCTGCCAAAGTTCAACCACTGCTACCTCAACAGTTGTTGATCAAAGTAGCCCATTAACCCCTGCTTCCACATCATCAAACACTGTTGATAAAAGTCCTCAAACAGTGGATCAAAGTCAGCATGTGTCCACACCATTACCTCCTATACCACCACCTTTTGAAGCCACTGCTGGATCATCAAAGTCACCAGCAGTGGTTAGCTCAAATGACTCACATCTGCAGCCCTCCCTAATTAATGCCATTGTTCCATACCAAGGAGATCTTATCTTCTTGAAATCTCATCCACCTGACCAAATCATTGGCAACATCAATGAAGGGGTGCTCACAAGAAGTCAATCCCAAAACATTTGTCTTTTTGCTGGTTTCCTATCTCTCCATCAGCCAGTCAAGTACCAAGAGGCACTAAAAGACAACAGCTGAGTAGAAGCCACGCAAGAGGAGCTCCAACAGTTTAAAAGACAACAAGTTTGGGAGCTTGTACCATTGCCAGAGGGTGGGAGTCCTATTGGCACAAAATGGGTCTTCAAAAATAAAACTGATGAAAGGGGTATTGTTGTCAAGAATAAAGCCAAGCTTGTGGTTCAAGGGTTCAGACAGGAAGAGGGCATTGACTATGATGAAACATTTACCCCTGTAGCAAGACTTGAAGCTATCAGATTATTCCTGACCTTTGCTGTCAACCACAACATCAAGGTGTATCAAATGGATATCAAATGTGCATTCCTCTATGTTAAGATTCAAGAAGAGGTTTATGTCTGTCAACCTCCAGCTTTTGAGGATCCATTTAATCCAAATCATGTCTATAAGCTAAATAAAGCTTTGTATGGCTTGAAACAAGCACCAAGGGCCTGGTATGAAACTTTTTCCACCTTTCTACTTTCCATTGGTTTCACAAGAGGTAAAATAGACAAAACACTGTTTCTAAAATGGAGAGGAAAGGATTTGATGATTGTCCAGATTTATGTGGATGACATCATTTTTGGAAGCACGTGTAATAAAATGTGTGAAGAGTTTAGAAAACTCATGATAGCTGAGTTTGAAATGAGTGCAATGGGTGAACTCCAGTGCTTTCTTGGTCTCCAAGTAAGGCAACTGCAAAATGGCACTTTTATACATCAAGGCAAATATGCCAAAGAACTTTTGAAGAAATTTGAGATGGATGATTGTAAGCCATGCAGTACACCCATTGCAACCAATAAAATAGTCATGTCTGATGAGAAGGATGATTTGGTTGATTAAACTTTATATAGAAGCATGATTGGGTCTTTATTGTACCTAACTGCATCTAGGCAAGACATCATGTTTACAACATGTGTTTGTGCAAGATCCCAGTCAGCCCCTAGAAAGTCAAACCTTATTGCTGTAAAAAGGATATTCAGATACCTAAAAGGTGCTCCTACACTTGGTATCTGGTATCCAGCTGATGGTAAAATTGACCTTTCAGGTTTCTCAGATAGTGACTTTGCTGGATGTGACAAAACAAGGAAGTCCACTTCAGGAGGGTGCCAATTCCTAGGCAATTGTTTAGTGTCTTGGCAAAGCAAAAAGCAAGCAGCTGTTTCCACATCCACTGCTGAGGCAGAGTATATAGTTGCTGCAAGCTGTACAGCCCCACTGCTTTGGCTTCAAAATCAGTTGCTGGATTTTGGTATCACTGCCCTAAAGACACCTCTCATGTTGGACAATCAGGCAGCAGAAAATATCATCAAAAATCCTGTTTCTCACTCAACCACCAAGCACATTGATATCAGACATCACTTTGTGAGGGATTGCTATGAAAAAGGTTTGATTTCTCTGCACCATGTTCCAACTAAAGATCAGCTGGCAGATGTGCTAACCAAAGCATTAGACACATCCATCTTTGAAAGCTTGATCTCTAGGATTGGCATGCTAAACATGGAATAACAGGCAAAATCCTGTTTTTCTATGCATAAAAGCATTAAAATATTTTTAGAAAATAAAAAATCCATCCTTAAAAATAGCTAAAAATGAATTTTTCATTAAATCTTTAAAAGTCTGCCATAACCACTGTTTTGTTCAAAAATCTGTTCTACTTAAAAGTCTGTCTACTGCTGAAAGTCAACCCCTGTTCTCTTATTTCCTTGATAAGCACTGTTGTCTAAAATCAGTGTTTTTATCCACTGATATGCTATCCACTGATAGTAAAAATCACCCACTGCCTTCATTGTTACCGTTACAACCACTGATCTTGTTCCATCAGTGGATGGCACGTGGACAGTACATAGCGGTCAGATCTTTTGTAACCGCTGCCACGTCAGCATTCACTTTTTCTCTATAAAACCCTGAGCAAAACCCCCAAACAGGGTTTTACTGTCGAATCAAATTAACAAAAATTCCTTTCTCAAAGCAGTTTCCATCTCTTTCTCTCAAATCCTTCATCCATCTTCTTCTCCAAAATCAAAGTCATCGGTGAAATCCACTTCAAAATCATCTTCTAAAAAGGCCACTCAAATGGCTACTACATCCATTGAAATTCCATACAAAGCTCCTCACAATTATCTGGGTCTCCTTACAAAACCTGACACCATCGATACCTTCGATTCCATCATTGACACTATGTCATCTTCAAAGTACAAAACTTTGTTGACAGCAGATGCTCCAATTTACCTGAAAACCCAAAGAGAGTTTTGGAAAAATGTTACTCTTGAAAAACAAGGCGAAGACGCCATAGCCATTAACTCTTCTCTAATGGGTAAAGCAGTCAAAATCACACCACAATCCATCTCGGAAGTCTTTGAACTCAATGATCAGCAAGGTAAAATTTCTTTTCCCAAAAACGAGTTAAAAACTGATTTCCTTGAAGGGGGTATGCAGATTCAATAAAAAAGGATACCCTACAAAAAGGTAATTTTCCACCTGCAACAAGATTTTTGTTTCATACCCTTTTAATGTGTGTTTCAAACAAAACAACTGCTTCCAATGAGATACCATTAAAGATTCAAAACCTGGGCTATGCTATTTTACAAAATGAAAATTTTAATTACTCCCAGGAAATCTTTAATGATCTGGTTAAAATGTTGATAAAAAGCCATTCTTACTTTTTCCAAGATTTCTAAGTTATTACTTTCAAAAGAAATTTGGTAAGGATGATGCTCATGTAATAACACAAGGTGACTCTTTTCAAATAAACAGCTTAACAGTTGAAACTTTCACAAGAATGTCAACACCTTGCAAAACACAAGCAGAGGTGCCTGAGCAGAATTTAGCAGCTACCACTGCTCCTCAGGTATTTGCTGCTGAGCCCACTGCTCTAGGTGATCACTGCAGCAAAACAACTGCTGTGAAACCCACACCTAAAATCACCAAAAAGACAAGACAAAAGAAAACTCAAAAACCCCCCAAACCTACAAAAAAGGCAACTCTGTAAGATGAGATCCCATAGCAATTGCCAGTGACAACACAAAAGTCACAAGAAACCACTGCTGCTACTTCCTCACAACAGATGGTAGAAAGATCTCAACCCATGCCTGAAACTCCTCCTGCTTCTTCTAAAAAAGAACAGGTTGTACATATAGGGACACCACAATATGATGCTCTGGAATCACTTGCTTCCATCATCCACAGCCCAATGCCCGGGGCCAATTCTCTTTCTACACCCAACCTCACCTCCACAATTCCCCCACAAACAAAAATATTGTTGGATGCTCTTGATTTGAACCAGGCACAAACCAGTCCTTCTCACTCACCTGTCAATGTGAACATACCTCAACAAGTGACTGGGTCTGATGTATCAATCATTGCTAACCCACCAACAACACCTGAGGAGGTTACACCCCTTGAGTTACAAGTAACTCTTGGTGGTAGTCCAAGTGAAGCAGCCACTACAAGTGCTGAACCCACTGGTTTGCATTTAGACAGTGGTTACATCAATAAGACTTCATTGGAGGCAATTTCTTCTCTGAAAACACCTGTGTATCCAGTTTTCACTGGGTTACTAAAAAGTGTTTCTCTTTTTGAAGGGGGAAGTCCCCAGTTCCAAGACAAAGGGTGTAGGATCGGGGAATCGATCAAATGAGACGATCAGAAGAGTTCTCGATCAATACGAAAGGCGGAATCAGACGTATTGATGTTATAGCAGCTTGATTTGCACTTAGAATCACTTTAACTGTCGATTATATTGATTTGATAGTGTTTACATATCATACGACACTTCAGCAGCACTTTGTCTCCAGAATCAGAAAGTTACAAATGAAATCCAAGACTCACCTATTTGGCATTTCATGTTTACATATCATGATTTGATAGTGGTTCTTTCTCAACTTCTATCTTCACTTCACTCTCTTCAACCTCGACCTTCTCTGTCGATTTTTCTTCAACTTTTGCCTTATCAGCTTTTATCTTAACGTCAGTCTTTTCTTCAGCAACTCTTCTTGCTTCCATTTCTCTCTTCAGTCTAGCAGCCCTTTTCTCTTTCAAGATCTCTATTTTATCTGCAAAAAACAAATTAAAACTATAAGTATCCAATTGTTTTCTAGCTTTATTAATATACTCTTCCTCATCATCAGTGTCTTCATCACTTCCTGAAGACTTAAAAATCGGTTGTCTTCTAGGAGGCTTTTGGAAAGTTCCCGTTTCATTCTCGATACCAACAGTTTTGGCAACGGTAACTGGAGTAACCGGGGCAGTAGCAAACGCATTGTAAAATTCGTTGTCCATGTTTCGATGTAAAAGGTATACAAAAAAACACAATGTTCAAGCGAGCTGGAGTTTCAAACGAGCTGAGATCAAACAATCTGGTACTTTATCAAACAATTTGGATTAACTCGTGCGATCAGGTGAACTTCAAACAATCTGGAGATATTTTCAAACGGTCCGAGTTGAAACGATCTGATAAAACTCAAACACACTATGTCACTCCGTGCGATATGACATGATTTCAAACCGTGCGTGCTGACTTGATTTCAAACCGAGCGACCTGATTCAAACCGTACGACCTGATCACCTTCAAACGACCTGCCACTTGATTGAAAGCACTATATGACAAAAATCTAAGTTGGCCGATTGGGTAGTGATATGACACTATGACTTCAACAATGAATCTTGACTTTCAATGTAAAATCATATGCAAACTGACATGTCACATGCCCTAATCAATGACTGTAACAACTCTCATCAAAAGTTCTAGTTATTATTTTAATTTGGTCAATAGGAAACCCTAATTGAGAAACCCAAGTGATTCTGAACAAACCCTAAAATTTTCAGAATTTTCAGAATCAGGATTAGGGCCCCTAAAACTCAAAGGGGGTAAACCCTAGTTAATAATTATCAACAATTACTCGCTGTAAAATTCAGAATTTTCGAATCTACTGACTCAGCATAGCTAGTCCTAAACGTGGCTACCCTATAACCTATTTTTCAAACCATACGCACCGTAGGGGTTTTAAGCCTACGATGCGTAAGCCTGTTAAAAGACCATACGATGCGCAGGGGTTTTTAGACCTACGATGCGCAGGGCTGACCAAATTTTGGGTATAAATAACAGACCTTGGGACTTGAAATTTGGCATATGTTCGACGAAGGAATTCGTTTCAGAAATCGAATTACTTTCTGTGTACCACAAATTCACACACACTAATCACGAAGTGCTGCCGTAATCAGGGTAATAACTCGATCGCTATTACGATTCAACGTCCGATCGATTATGACTATCCAACGATTGTTTAAGTGCCGCTCAAATTGAGTTTATACTGTATTAATTCATCGTGATTTCGACTTGAATGTTTGAGTACTGCTCGAATTGGGACTATACTCTGTCATTCGTTGTGAATCCGCTGAATTGTTAAGTATTGCACTAATAACTCGTTGTGAGGGTTTAATCTCGTGAATTGACGTAACTGCTGTATTAGTTACTAACCTATTGTGTGTGCATTGTTAATTAAATTAGGTTAATCAAGGCTAATCAGTAGGCTTATATTCTGCTCGTTAAATCTACAATGTGAGTCATTCTCTTTTTATCAAAATACTTTTCGAAAGCATGTTTTTATCAAAATTATAGTTACAGGGATTAAGTCGTTGTTATCTGAAATTACTGCCAGTATGTGGGGGGATGTGCACATAGCTACTAATTATTTATCACTTGGGGTGAAAGGACCCTACAAGTGATATGTCCACAGTCATAGTCCGGTAAAGTGACAACTGGATCAGTTAATTTAAAAGATGAGGCAATTGTAATCGCTCTTAATACTGTACATTATAATAAACAGGATGTTTTACTAAATAGAATGATTCACTCAGTATTTCCCTGCTGACAAAACCTTTTTCAAACATGTTTCAGGTGATCTGTTGTGAGCAAAGGAAAAGTGCCAAGTAGCACTACAAGCTTAGAAAGTGGCTCAATGTAAATAAATAAAGAAACATGTTTTAAGAAATAAAGGATTTTCCAGTGAAATCAAGTATTTGTGAATTATGGGAGTTATCCCTATATTATATATATAAACGAGCAGTTTTAATAATAATTGATCCTGTTTAAAAAGACTTCCGCTGTTAATTAATTAAATACCACGGGATTTCCTGCCTCACGGCTCTGGTTCGGGTCAAACCGGGGCTGAGGGCCGTGACAGGAAAAGGTGGTATCAGAGCCACTGATTTAAGCTTACTATTGATTTTAGCCTATTAAAATAATTAGGAAATTTAATTGCTATTCTGTGAAAAATATGTTTTAACTGATTAATTATTGAGTAACAGTATGGGTAAACACAAGATTTCTGCTATCTACCACAAATTAGATACTGCATCCAAAGAAAAAGGAACCTCTTCCTCCAAACACCCAGCAGATCTAGATGAAGGGATTTTTGTCCGTAAAGCAAATTATGAAAATCCTCTCACCCAAGATAAAAGAAATTTGATTCTTAGAAAGGAACAGGAGAAAATAAAGAAAACCCAAGCCAAGAAAGTGAGGTTTAATCCAGAAATCCAGGAATTAGGCAATAGGTCACCTTGGGAAGATACCTTAGATGAAAAATGGGCAAACCTTTATATGCTAGCTACCGTAGCAGAGAATGCAAATCTCTAAACTTTTAAAGCCTGGTCTAGTAGAAAAGTAATACCCAGTAAATAAATAAATTATAGTGTGTTCACTTTCCTGTAGTCTTTTGTACAAATCCGTATGCAATAAACTTAATGTTTATTTGTTAAACTTTGTTCCAAAGTTTTAACTTAGCATTTTTGTGCATTTTGCATATATGTTGTCCAGCATGATTGAGATATCGGAAGCATTTCAGAATCTCAACCTCTACCCAGTACCAATTGAAGTCTCCCATGACTTTACTGGTTATATTGCTGACATAGAGGAACCCCTGGAATTCCAAGCTCCACCGCTGGAAAAAGCAAAACTTAAAAAGAAGAGAAGATATGTAGGATGGAGAAAAGTACGCAGAAGAAAGCCAGCTACTAGGAAACTCCCTAAAATAGAAAACCCTATAGACAAAGGAAAAGGAATCGAAATCGGAGAAAGTTCAAATCCAGCAGAGATAGAGATCAGGAAAGATTATAAACAAAAAGGAATAGAAATTGGAGAGAATTCTAGACAAGCTAAAGAAATCACATTTCAAGACGAAATCGACCGTCTACTGGCAAATTGTGATATCATTAGCCCTATCCATAATAATCGATATCCTTACCTAGAAACCCAACTTCCTGTTAATCTGGAACCAACTATTCCAGATCCACTAATCCACACTCGACCCTTAGGTCAAATGGAAGAATGGTGGACAAATGACTGGCAATTCGAAAATATTGTCAACAGTCCTTATTCTTTCCTTCCACAGTGGGAACCAGAACCTATTCCCAATCCTCCAATTAGCAACGAAAACTTAGCCGAACTTCGTCTTTGGGGTGAGGAGTTAATTGATACAGGAAATAGGATTAGGGATATTGGAGAAAGGATTACCTGGAAGTACGACGAAAGGGAACGTCGCTACTAAACTGCTTGTTGACCAAAGAATAGTGGGGTTGGGAAGAATGTCTGTATATTAATAATAATAATAATAATTAAATATAACTCTGTAAAATGGGAAATAAAACATTGTAAGATAAACGGTGTGTATGGATGCCTATATAATATATAAAGCAAAATAGAAGTCGAAACATCGACAATTTTGGATATATATCTGTGTTGTAAGATTTTATGTGCTTTTGTGTAATTGTTTTAATTACAATTATTTGATACTAATAGTTATATTTATAATAATTATCAGATGGAAAACACTAATAACGAACCAATAAATGAGGTTAATCAGTCAGAGCAACATCCAGGAGATCAATATATGACTAGACAAGATATTGAGAATATTGTTGCTCAAGGGATAGCTAATGCTATTCCAGCATTCGTTGCTGCTGTTAAAAATCCAATCGAACCGCAACAAATCATTCCTAGTAAACGTACTCAGGAAGATAATTTTAGTCATAGTATAAATGGAGGCGGTAATCATGACGATAATAATCCACGACAGGCTCCACCTCCTAAGAAAATGAAAGCTGCAACACCTGGTTGCACTTTCAAAGAATTTCTTGCTTGTAAACCTGCTGAATTTGCAGGCAATGAAGGAGCAACTGCAGTACTGCGTTGGTTAGAGAAAACCGAAGCAGTAATTGCAATAAGTAAGTGTTCCGAAGAAGATCAGGTCATGTACGCATCAAACCTTTTCAAAGAAGGAGCGCTTGAATGGTGGAACACGGTGCTACAAGCAAAAGGAAGAAGGATGGCTTATGCGATGAACTGGGAAGAATTTAAGAATCTTGTAGAAAGAAAATATTGTCCTGAATATGAAAAGGAACAACTGGCAAATAAGTTCCTAAATCATCGTATGATAGGAGTAGAATGTCGAGGTTATACTTCAACATTCTTTGAATATGCACGAGTGGTACCTACACTGGCTTCGCCAGAACCGGTACTCATTTCTCGCTACATCTGGGGATTAATTAGTGAAATCCGCAATATCGTTAAAGCTGCGAGACCTCGCACTATTGACGATGCTGTGGAATTAGCTAATACCTTAACTGATGAACTGGTGCGAACAAGAGAAGAAGACAGAAAGAAGGAATTGGCTCAAAAGATTACCCAAGGATTTCGTGTGGGTAATAATAATAATCGATTCAAGAAAAGAGGAATCGGGCAATCCTCAGTTCCTCCGTATTGTAGAAATTGCAAAAAGAAGCATTTTGGAAGATGCCAGGGATATTGCAATTTTTGCAAAACTCCAGGGCATCAAGAGGAGAATTGCAGGAAGAAATCTCTAATCTGCTACAACTGTGGAGAAATGGGTCATTTTCGAACCGAATATCCTAAATTAATAAAAACCGCAGACAATAAAGGTAAACCAGCTGATGGAACAACAAAGAAGAATGTCCGAGCATTTCAGCTAACTACTCAAGAAGCTGAACTCATTCCTGACGTCATAGCGGGTACGTTCTTGGTCCACGACGTTTATGCAAAAGTATTATTTGACTCTGGTGCAAACCAAAGTTTTATCAATACTTCATTTTGCCAAGCCCTTAACTTACCTTTAACCACCCTTAGACAAATTTTTACAGTCGAAACGGCAGACGGAAATTCTGTTAACATAAATAGGGTTTTGCAAGAAGGTAAGATAGAACTGTTAGGTCATAAGTTTTCCGCAAAACTGTTACCTATGAAGTTAGCCGGATTCGATGTCGTGTTAGGAATGGATTGGTTAATAGCCAACCATGCTCGAATCCTTTGTGACAAGAATTCCGTAGAAATCCATACTCCCACAGGAGAGGTAATTGTAATTACCGGAAATAAACCACGAAAGCCACTAAAGTTCATATCAGTAATGAAAGTTGCTAGTTATGAACGAAAGCAAGGAATGGTGTATATGATTTCAGTAATCATTAACACTAAAAGTAAGGAACTTCCAGACATCCCTATAGTTTCAGAATACCCAGATATTTTTTCAGAAGAGTTACCTGGATTACCACCAGATAGGGAAGTAGAGTTTAGAATTCATCTAATTCCAGGTACTACACCAATAGCTAAGGCACCTTATCGATTAGCACCCACTGAAATGCTGGAATTGAAAAAGCAGTTAGATGAATTATTAAGTAAAGGATTCATACAACCTAGCTCATCCCCTTGGGGAGCGCCAGTGTTGTTTGTAAAGAAAAAGGATGGTTCGATGAGAATGTGTATCGATTATAGGGAATTGAATAAGGTTACAATTAAAAATCGATACCCATTACCTAGGATTGATGATCTATTTGATCAACTGCAGGGGGCTAGATATTTTTCTAAGATAGATTTACGCTCCGGATATCATCAATTGAAGGTACAGGAAGAAGACATACCTAAAACTGCTTTCAGAACTAGGTATGGTCATTATGAGTTTACAGTCATGCCCTTTGGATTAACGAATGCACCTGCTGCATTCATGGACATGATGAATAGGATCTGTAAACCATATTTGGATAAATTTGTAATCGTATTCATCGACGATATACTTATTTATTCCAAAAGTCAGGAAGAACATTGCAATCATTTGCATGCGCTCTTAACCTTGTTAAGAAAAGAAAAGCTTTATGCCAAATTCTCAAAATGTGAATTCTGGTTAAAGGAAGTGCAATTCCTAGGACATATGGTGAATCACGAAGGCATTCACGTAGACCCTGCTAAAATAGAAGCAATTACTAAATGGAAGGTCCCACAAACAGCTATGGAAATTAGAAGTTTTATAGGTTTAGCTGGGTATTATAGACGATTTATTAAGGATTTTTCCAAAATAGCCGTACCATTAACTAAGTTAACCTGTAAAGCCACTAAGTTTGAATGGGGACCTAAGCAAGAAGAAGCTTTTAAGATTTTAAAACACCGATTGACGAATGCTCCAATTTTAGCATTACCCGAAGGAACAGGAGATTTTGAAGTATATTGTGATGCTTCAAAATTAGGATTTGGATGTGTGTTGATGCAGCGCAAGAAGGTAATTGCGTATGCCTCTCGGCAGTTGAAAAAGCACGAGGAGAATTATACAACTCATGACTTAGAATTAGGAGCCGTAATTTTTGCCCTTAAGATTTGGAGACATTATCTTTACGGAAGTAAATTTACTGTCTACACAGACCACAAAAGTTTAAGATATATATTTGGGCAAAAAGAGTTAAATATGAGACAAAGAGGATGGATGGAAGTTTTAAGTGACTACGACTGTGATATTCAATATCACGAAGGGAAGGCAAATGTAGTTGCAGATGCCTTAAGTCGTAAGTATCATGAAAAACAAAAGCGAGTCCGTGCTCTTAGATTAAATCTATTAATGGAACAATTAAAGAAAGTTCAGGAAACAACAATCAAGGACGATGCTGAAGGAATGAAAGGTTATATAAAAGAACTAGAGCAAGGAAATGATGGAATTTGGAGATTCCACAAGAAACGAATTTGGGTACCTAAGCAAGGAGAATTAAGAAATAAGATTTTAGAAGAAGCCCATAAATCTAGATATACTATACACCCTGAAAACAATAAGATGTACCAAGATTTAAGAAAGAATTTCTGGTGGATAGGAATGAAGAAAGACATAGCAAAATATGTATCTAAATGTCTTACTTGTTCACAAGTTAAGGCCGAACATCAGAAACCTTCAGGATTACTACAACAATTAGAAATGCCTATATGGAAATGGGAACTCATAACAATGGATTTTGTTACTAAGTTACCCAAGACCAGAAAAGGTAATGATGCGATTTGGGTAATTGTGGATCGATTAACCAAATCAGCTCATTTTCTACCAATGAAGGAAACCTTTAGTATGGAAAGGTTAGCCAAGTTGTACGTAGATGAAGTGGTATCTTTGCATGGAGTCCCACTCTCCATTGTATCAGATAGAGATAGTCGTTTCACTTCCCATTTGTAACACCCCGAAAATGGGTTTGGTAATCAAACCCCGTTAATAATAAAAGACGGGTAAAGCACCGTTAGTGGTAAAATTTACCCGGTAAATATTAGGATTTAAATAATTAATCCTAATATTAAATAAAAAGTGAATAAAAGCTTTTAAGGAAAACAAGGTATATAGAAGGCCCGAGATAACGGGACTTAAAATAAAACGGGTTATGACTACCCCGAACTCACTAAGTTAAACTAGCAAAGTTTAACCTAGTTAACAAAACAAAGTATTGTTGAAAATAAATAGGTTGTAGCCTACTTATTAGTTAACAAAACTTGAGGGGCCAAAGGTGTAATAATCTAAAAGATTATTTACTAAAATCAAAAACAAACACACACACATTTAGTGTGTTCGTGAATGACCAGGAGAAAGCTCCAAGGAGAGCCAAAACCTTAACTCCAACAAATCAACAAATTGAAGCTCAAATCAAGACCCAAATCGATGCATGAATGCATATAAATGATCACATAGTCGTGGGGATCACAAGGTATGTCGAATTTTCAGTTTTGGTGATACTTTGAGATTATGATGAACAATCATAATCGAAATTTTGGAATGAATGTTGAATCTATGAGTGTCATTGTGATTATATCTTGGTTTAGAAACAAACCCTAGTAGAAATCTTGATGAATTGTTGTCAAACTAGGGATTTGATAATTACCCTATTATGAGCTAAGCGGGTTTTGGTTGAATTGATGAAATTGATGTTCTAATGGTGTTTATAAACATCACACTAATTCATATGAATGAACTAC
This sequence comes from Helianthus tuberosus, assembly GCA_030545235.1. Classification (NCBI taxonomy): domain Eukaryota; kingdom Viridiplantae; phylum Streptophyta; class Magnoliopsida; order Asterales; family Asteraceae; genus Helianthus; species Helianthus tuberosus. Next base: position 3,908,503 of record JARYGA010046105.1, read on the forward strand.
TTGAACAAATTAGAGATTTTGTTAAGAGTTCACAAGTAAACTAGGAAGTGGGTTTTTTATGTAATAGTAAAGATGATGATAAGTTTATGTTTAAAATCATCATATTGGATAATAGAAACAAGGCACTCAAACAAATTAAGTGACTTGGGAACTTGTTCATACATGATTGAAATGGGTTTGAATGTTATGATGAAATTTGGTAGCCATGTTCATGTAACTAAGTGTATAGGATCATGTTAGCTACTAATTGATAGATAGAACTTGAATGTGCATTTATATGCTAAGGGGCGTTTGACTTTTAGTAGTCAAACCGACCATTAATAAAATCGAATGGTATTTGTGATAGAAAATATGTAAGATGGAATAGTCATAATTAATGATGACTAATATAACCGTCTTACGAATTATGATGATAGTTTGACGCTTGACAAGCTAGGTGGAGGCTTGGAAAGGAAGCGGGTCAAACGAAGCAAGAATGGTGGAAAAGCATAATTCGGATGCAAGGTAAGTATAGCTTACACTAGTCTTATATGTTAGAATGTTCTCTTATCGTATTAGTTACGAATAAGATAAATACAGAATTGAGGTTTGATGTTCCGACGTGTAAACATACGGAACAAGGTAGTCGAGCGTGACAAGAAATCATGTTGATGGTTTAAAAGGAATTAAACGGTAAGTTGGTCATGCGTTGACCATAACTATTTGTTTTGAAAGACACTGTAAGGCGTAAGCCATGATAGGCTAAAAAGCGTTAAGAAAACGATTAATAAGTTAAATGACCACACGGTGTAAACCAACGCGAGTCATATAGATGAGATGGTAATAAATATCATCTCGCCAACATAATCGGTCACTTAGACCAAATGGGTCAAAAGGTGAAAATATCACCCTTTGACAATAACGACTAATGATTATTGTCGAGCTATATTATTTCAGGTATAAATGTCAAATGGGTATTAGCAATACTATGAACTAGTGGTTATAAAAGCAAGGTATTAAAAACGGGTCAATATATTGATCTGCGCCAGGTATGTGAAATAGGGTAACACTCATTTAGAACATGTGGTTCAAGAGTGTTAAAAGAGGTCAAAATGGACGTTTGGTTACTTGATAAGTAAACCAAATGTTTTAAGTAATGGACATTACGTTTGGAAAGCTTAATGACTTTTCAAACAAAATCATAGGTTAAAAGAGGGATTTTGGGTCAAATATGCTTTCTAAAGTCCTTCATTGTTAATAAGAGACTAAATGGACCAAAACGCCCTTGGAGGCTAAATTGAGCAAACAACCTTTAAAAGTTGTTTGGAAATGATCTTTACGATTTAATAAATACTTAGGACAAGTATAGAAGTTGAAAGATGTATTACGTTAGTCAAACGGCTCTATTTGGGTCTTTGCCGTAGAATAAAGAGTTAAGGGGTAAAACCTGGTTTGCATAGATTACCTTAGTAAAATCACCATAAATATAGTTGTGGTGGAAGTTCATTTGACAAATATTGCGAAAATAGGATGCTAGAAACAAATAATTATGAATTATGCGGAAAAGGGTTTAAATACCCTTAACGGGTCAAAATAATCATTTTAGTACAAACGGGTTTAAGAATATACATAAACTCGTGAATTGAACCTAATATGATAGACAACATTGAAATTATAAGATTCATGTGATATAGGAATCAAACAAATACGTTTGTTTGATAAAACCGCGAATGGGTCAAAATTTGGTAAAAAGGGGAAATAAGCCGAAGACTTAAAAGTCTTAAATCTTGTTAAGCCGGACGTCGGATTTTAACTCCATATGATGGAGAATCAAATTACAAACATGTAGGAAGAAACGGTAGGTCAAACGGATAAGCGGTTTGAAAGATACGAAAGATTTCGTGTCAAATTACGGCAAAATGGAGAAGCTGAGTGCAGGGTCCACCGTAAATTACGGTGGTATTACGGTACCACCGTAATTTACGGTGGAGCCAATAAAGCTACGGTGGGTTTCTTCTGATTTACGGCAGAAGAGTATTAACCCAGAAGCCACCGTAAATTACGGTCCCACCGTAATTTACGGTGGAGGCCAGATTGATAATTTTGTTTTGGTGATCAATTGTTTCTTGGACTCGTTAGACACGTTTTAAGTCCTGTATGACTAAAGCATTTCATGTTTATGAAATGTAGGTACACCTTGGATGCCGGAAGACGATCAAGCTCAACGAAGAACCGAACACGATAAAGATACACGCTTCCGCACTTTGCCACGTCGAAATTTTTAAACAACGAATTCGATTATGTTATGTAGAATAACTTATAATTTGTAAAAGTTTTAATAAACGCGTATTTTTATAGCATGTGTAGTCTTAACTACACATCTAATCGTTGGTAATTACATACAAAATTGTTAATTAGTAACTAGGGTGTTACAAGTTGGTATCAGAGCTTTGGTTTAAGAGATCCGAGTATGGTGGGGAGGAACCATGCTTGGACTTAAACCTTATGCTCTTGACAAAGAATAGTGTTCGGTTCGAGGCTTGATCGCAAATCCGGTAAGTACAAGTACGTTAATAGTTAGTATGCTAAAGTGTTGTAAACAACACATAGAGCTATCGTGTGGTATATGTTACCCCAATTTAAATGATTGATATGGTTGACGAAAATACGCGCGTTGACGCGTATAGTAGAAAAAGCCTTGTATTATAATACGGGCGATTATTGAAGTTGACATTACTAACTCTTGTGAATGTTTTAATTGAAGGACACTCGCGTCTGAAGATGACGGGAGTTGAACGAATTATGGATATGATGATGGAACGGTACGAGGTATGACAGGAAGAGCATACTCATCAAGGACCAAAATCGCGTAACGGTCGCGAACAAGGATAATAGCAAGGAACGCCCGTAGGGGCAAACATTACAAGGTGCACATTTTAAATAATCGCACAATTAGCAATATGCAACAAACACGTAGAGAATGATCGTTGCATGGGTAAATTAGAAACTTGGAAAGCCTGAACAGAAATACATATCCAGGATATAATTTCCAAGAAAACTGAATAGAGGCGTTACTTACATAGGGCGTGATGTGAAAACTATAAAAAGGTCGTGTACGTCATGTGTTAAATCGCTTACTCTGGCCAAGTAAGTAGTGGCATATGATACCACGAGTTTCTTATAGCGGACACATTTACATCCGATGTAGTAAGGGCGGAGTAAATGGGACTAATTAAAAAAAGTACCCAAATGAATCAGATAAGCAAAATATTTGATAATTATGTAAACGCACAACCGAGTGACTGAAGCGTATTACATCAGGATAATGAGCCCGAGCGAAGGGACAAAGAAGCATGTAAAATGATTTAGACAGGTATTGGGAATGAGTGTACTTACACTCTAACCCATAAAACGCAAGCATGTAAAATGATTTAGACAAGTATTGGGAAGGAGTGTACTTACACTCTAACCCATAAAACGCAAGCATGTAAAATGATTTAGACAAGTATTGGGAAGGAGTGTACTTACACTCGAACCCATAAAACGCAAGCATGTAAAATGATTTAGACAAGTATTGGGAGGGAGTGTACTTACACTCTAACCCATAAAACGCAAGCATGTAAAATGATTTAGACAAGTATTGGGAGGGAGTGTACTTACACTCGAACCCATAAAACGCAAGCATGTAAAATGATTTAGACAAGTATTGGGAGGGAGTGTACTTACACTCTAACCCATAAAACGCAAGCATGTAAAATGATTTAGATAAGTATTGGGAGGGAGTGTACTTACACTCGAACCCATAAAACGCAAGCATGTAAAATGATTTAGACAAGTATTGGGAGGGAGTGTACTTACACTCGAACCCATAAAACGCAAGCAAGTAAAATGGTTTAGAGAAGTATTGGGAGGGAGTGTACTTACACTCGAACCCATAAAACGCAAGCAAGTAAAATGATTTAGACAAGCAATGGGAGGGAGTGTGCTTACACTCGAACCCAGAAAACGCAAACATGAAAAATGATTTAGACAAGCAATGGGAGGGAGTGTACTTGCACTCGAACCCGGAAAATGCAAATATGTCCCTTAACGGGTCATTTTTGTAAAACGTCGAACTTAAAGACAAAGTCAGAATATAAAAATGAAGCGAGGTCTTAATGCATACCGGGAGGATTACAATAATAACGACTTTGGTAAAACACCCGGTTGATGGGTAAGAATTAAACACATGCGTAAACCGAGAAACGAGAACATGAATTTAAAGTCAAAAGACTCGGATTATGAGTTATGACTAAAAGACCATAAAAATTTCGTAAACAGAAATTCTGATAATTATATTCAACTATTTTGAGATTGAACGGGTTGAATAAAGTATAATGCTTGAAGGCGTAAGTAAGCGCAAGCCGGATAACGGTAAGCTTGAGACAAATGAATTTCAAACGTAAAAAGGGTGCTTTGACACCAAATATATATTTTAATAAGACACGAGTAAAAAGAGTGATCTACGGGATCAACATAACCTTTAGGGTTATAAACAAATGAGAGATATACGGACTAAAATGACCCACGGGTCATGATTAGAAAGAAGTTATAAGGACTTCGCCTTAAAGAGGTGAATGTCTAATCAAAAATAGCCCATAAGGCTAAGTGATAAAACCTACGGGTTAATAAGACAAAGCGAGGGAATAAATGGAGAATCCTCGCATAAAACAAAGACTGAAAAAGAATAAATTTTGGACTGTCAATATCCCGGTATGGATAATTGACAAAGGTTGAAGAGAAGACGCTAAACTAAAACTTCGGTTTTGGTAAGAAATAACGTTTCTACAAAAATGAATTATGATGGAATTATAAACGGTAAACATGAAAGATATAAGTCTTGACACGGATAGGTGCAAGACGATATATCCGAAAAGTGATAATTCTGAAAATAGAAAGTTGATGTAAAAGTTGGCATGACGTGACATGATCACGGTCAAGAAGTGTAATGTGAAATATAATCACATTAGAGCCGAGTGATGAATGTTAAAGCCGAGCGATGAATATTGCTAAGTTAATTAAACTAGTGGAAATAACGAGATTACGTTATTTCAAGTCACATTATGTCATGTAAGCTAAGTAGATGATCAATAACCAAAATGATATTACCATACTTTTATGGTAATACTAACAATCGGTTAAAGTATGAGGAATGCCTAATTGATTATCGAGAGCAAATGCATGGAGTTAAACTCGATGAATTATGTAAGAAAAGGTTTCGAGGACGAAACCTCTTTAAGGGGGGTAGACTTGTAACACCCCGAAAATGGGTTTGGTAATCAAACCCCGTTAATAATAAAAGACGGGTAAAGCACCGTTAGTGGTAAAATTTACCCGGTAAATATTAGGATTTAAATAATTAATCCTAATATTAAATAAAAAGTGAATAAAAGCTTTTAAGGAAAACAAGGTATATAGAAGGCCCGAGATAACGGGACTTAAAATAAAACGGGTTATGACTACCCCGAACTCACTAAGTTAAACTAGCAAAGTTTAACCTAGTTAACAAAACAAAGTATTGTTGAAAATAAATAGGTTGTAGCCTACTTATTAGTTAACAAAACTTGAGGGGCCAAAGGTGTAATAATCTAAAAGATTATTTACTAAAATCAAAAACAAACACACACACATTTAGTGTGTTCGTGAATGACCAGGAGAAAGCTCCAAGGAGAGCCAAAACCTTAACTCCAACAAATCAACAAATTGAAGCTCAAATCAAGACCCAAATCGATGCATGAATGCATATAAATGATCACATAGTCGTGGGGATCACAAGGTATGTCGAATTTTCAGTTTTGGTGATACTTTGAGATTATGATGAACAATCATAATCGAAATTTTGGAATGAATGTTGAATCTATGAGTGTCATTGTGATTATATCTTGGTTTAGAAACAAACCCTAGTAGAAATCTTGATGAATTGTTGTCAAACTAGGGATTTGATAATTACCCTATTATGAGCTAAGCGGGTTTTGGTTGAATTGATGAAATTGATGTTCTAATGGTGTTTATAAACATCACACTAATTCATATGAATGAACTACTTGAACAAATTAGAGATTTTGTTAAGAGTTCACAAGTAAACTAGGAAGTGGGTTTTTTATGTAATAGTAAAGATGATGATAAGTTTATGTTTAAAATCATCATATTGGATAATAGAAACAAGGCACTCAAACAAATTAAGTGACTTGGGAACTTGTTCATACATGATTGAAATGGGTTTGAATGTTATGATGAAATTTGGTAGCCATGTTCATGTAACTAAGTGTATAAGATCATGTTAGCTACTAATTGATAGATAGAACTTGAATGTGCATTTATATGCTAAGGGGCGTTTGACTTTTAGTAGTCAAACCGACCATTAATAAAATCGAATGGTATTTGTGATAGAAAATATGTAAGATGGAATAGTCATAATTAATGATGACTAATATAACCGTCTTACGAATTATGATGATAGTTTGACGCTTGACAAGCTAGGTGGAGGCTTGGAAAGGAAGCGGGTCAAACGAAGCAAGAATGGTGGAAAAGCATAATTCGGATGCAAGGTAAGTATAGCTTACACTAGTCTTATATGTTAGAATGTTCTCTTATCGTATTAGTTACGAATAAGATAAATACAGAATTGAGGTTTGATGTTCCGACGTGTAAACATACGGAACAAGGTAGTCGAGCGTGACAAGAAATCATGTTGATGGTTTAAAAGGAATTAAACGGTAAGTTGGTCATGCGTTGACCATAACTATTTGTTTTGAAAGACACTGTAAGGCGTAAGCCATGATAGGCTAAAAAGCGTTAAGAAAACGATTAATAAGTGAAATGACCACACGGTGTAAACTAACGCGAGTCATATAGATGAGATGGTAATAAATATCATCTCGCCAACATAATCGGTCACTTAGACCAAATGGGTCAAAAGGTGAAAATATCACCCTTTGACAATAACGACTAATGATTATTGTCGAGCTATATTATTTCAGGTATAAATGTCAAATGGGTATTAGCAATACTATGAACTAGTGGTTATAAAAGCAAGGTATTAAAAACGGGTCAATATATTGATCTGCGCCAGGTATGTGAAATAGGGTAACACTCATTTAGAACATGTGGTTCAAGAGTGTTAAAAGAGGTCAAAATGGACGTTTGGTTACTTGATAAGTAAACCAAATGTGGTTCAAGAGTGTTAAAAGAGGTCAAAATGCTTATGTGGTTATAAGTGATTTCGCTTTTGTGTCATGTACACATAAGCGAAATCACATCATCTATATATAGTCATTAGAGCGAAATCTCAGTCATAGTTAGAGGTCTTGTTTCCGGTAACGAACTGCTGCCGAAGTGCCGTTTGACTTGTAATCAGTGTGAAATCAATATATAAGGCAAGATTTAGTAGAACAAGCTGTTTTTCATGTTCGTTTATTGTTATTCCGCACCTTAAACGGATTAGAACACCTTCGATTGACTCGTTTGGGTCAGCACGCGATCCTACAAGTGGTATCAGAGCCAGTGAAGAAGAGTTTTCTACAATTCAGCCGAAAAAAATCTGTTTCTACACCTTTCTTTTTCGAAAAACAAAAAAATTTACGGTCGAAATCAGATTAAATTCACACAATATGTTCGGAATTGATAGTTGACAAAGCCTTGAAAGTTTCAAAGAAAAAATCGACTTAAAACTCTGTAATTTTGTGGTCTCGCTTTTACGGACTCGTGAAATAGTGACATCATCAGCAGATTTCGCTCATACGGTCATTTGTCAGATGGTTTCGCTCTTAGTGACAACCAGGGTCTCGCTTTTGTGACACGTTTATGGTTGAATGTATGTCAGTCATTGAACAAGATAATCACGTGATTTGTTTGTCAGTAATTGGAAAAGGAAGTCACGAGTTTGTATGTCAGTTGCATGATATCATAAATCATTTTGTGTCTCAATATGCATGTGACTGCCATTTGCTTTGAAAAACGGTGAAGCATTATTACGTGTATTTAGGATAAGAACCATTTAATGTTTGCATGTGATGATGGTTATCGAGTAGAGAGTTGATTCTTTCAATATTATGCCATCACGTGAATACATTGATTCAATTTAGAATATGATAGGTCAAAAGGGAGGTCCAATCAAAATGAAATGCATGTTGTCAGTTTACTGTTATTGTTTCATGACATGCATGTGATAAAGCTTGTTGTTGTTGGCCACTGTTCAAATTGTGATTTGTGATATATTAGATATTAGTTATATAGTCGATTTTTTTTAATAGTGGTCAAATTAGATCAGATTTGTCGGACATTAAAATTGACATGTGAAATGTCTCGAAAATTCATTTTGGTGATAAGTGTTAGTCCACTATAGAGTGTCGGTCATTGATAGTTGGGAAAATTGTATCTGGTCTTGGTTAAGTCTTTCACGAAGTAGTCAGTTTACATGTAAGTTGGCAATTATAAAATCAGTTTTGCATGTAAAGGATAATATTGTTTGTTGTCTTTAGTCTAGAAAGTATCAAATCATGTGTTGTTGCCAGCTTTAGCATGTGTTGTCGGTTTGCATTAATTGTATCATTAAAATTTTAAAGATTCCAGGTCTCGAAAATTGAAGTTCAGATTGCCATTGTTTGATAATATTTGTCGGGCATAGTAGATGTGAACAATCAGTATTGAGTAAATATTTGAAATTGTGAGATAATTTTCAATTGACATGTGATGTTCATTTGGTTTGTACCGAGTCCACTGTTTACATAGGCCAAATCAATTTGAATTGTGGAAAGTTAATTTGTGTGACCCAAGTTGATAATGAATTGTGTTGATATTTCATGATACCGAGAGTTTGGATGTTTGTTTGAAGCCCATTAAAGTGCACGGCCCAAATCACTCTAAGGCATATTTGAATCCATTTCATTCCGATCAAGTCCATTCATTCGGTGTCTTCACTCGAACAACATTAGAGACAAGTTCACAAATCTTCGACACGAGTCTTAGATTGATTACATTAACACACATTGTTTCAGTTCGTTCCAAACTCAGCTTGCTTGAAAAATCAGTTATTGTGAACAATTTTCCGAAATATGGAAAAGGAATTGTTGAAGAAGTCATTTGACATGTTTGTAGCTTTTGACCATGAAACAACAACGATGACCATTGATAGATATTGTCATTTAGTCGTGGAAATGGAAAGATTGAAAATTAAGAAAGATAATGATGAATGGATTGATAAACTTGCTAATGCATTACCACAGCAAAAATGGGGAAATTATCTGTTGATTGTAAAACATATGAGAAAAAAAGAAAATATGAATCTGGCAAGGTTTATTCAAAAGATTGAGGAGCATGAGTTGGATATCCATAAAAAGGAAAAAGTAGAAACTGACAAAGCAGAAGTTGAAGAAAGTTCAACAAAGGAAACTGAGGGACAGAAAGCTGAAATAGAATCTGTAGAACCAGTGATTGAAAAGATTGTTGAATTTGAAAAACTAGTCGAAGTTGAAAAAGTGGTTGAAGTTGAAAAACCGTGTTCGAAGTGTTTAGAATCTTGCAAAGTTTGTGAAGAAAAAGATAAAAAGATTGCTGATTTAGAGAAGATTAAGGAAGATTTACTGTCTGATGTGAAGTATGTGAAAGAGTCATACGATGTACTGAATAGGACAGTTGATGGGTTGAAAAGAACGAATGCTGAAATTGAGAAAGCAAATGAAAAGATGAGTGGAACGTTAATGACGAAGCAAAGTGTTATCAATGAGTACATCGAAGATTGTGCAAAGCTAAAGAAAGAAGTGGAACTTGAGAAGATTGAGAGTGAAAGGATTAAACGATTATTGTTGAGTTACACTAATTGTGATTATTTGATTGATCGTGTTTATCCTACTGTTGCAGGTCTGGAAGCGTTCATGGACAAAAAGACTGAAGATACTGATACTGGTAAGAAACCAAGTGTCAAGTATAACAGATGTCCGCCCCCGATCCATGAAACTTATTCTCCCAGAAAGCTAAATGAGGAACGTGTAGACAAGGCTCTAAACATCAAGTTAAAGTCTGAAATCATTGATGAATTACCAGACAATATTGATGTTACATTCACAGCGTCTGACACTGATCATGAGTCTGAGTTAGTAAAGAAAGTTGTCGATCAGGTGTTGGATACGGATGAGGAGTTAAAACCGGAGTCTAAGTTTGAAAGTCCGAGTTCGTCAGAAAAGAGTCCGAATTCACCGGTTAATAGGGTTTACAATAGAGAATTCCTGTTATCAAAATCTAATTTGAATGACGGATCAATCAAAGTGGCTTATACTTTGAATGATTCAGACAAATTATATTCTGATGAGGAATTTCCAATCAGAAGTGTAAAAACTGAAATGATCAAACAGGTTTTCAAATTAACAGAAATTAATATTTCTGATATAAAAGATTTAAATCTTGATGAAAAACCTAAAAAGTACACTTCAAGAGTTCAACAGAGATTGAACAAGAAAAAGGGTTATAGTTCTGGTTATGGTTATCGAAAGAAACCAAATTACAACGGTAATCTAAAAAGGAAAGGTTTAGGATTTATTCCTCCTGAAAATTATCAAAATCAGAAAACTTATAAACTAAAAACAAAATTTGTTGCAGGTGGAAGTTGTGAAGATGAGCAGAAGAAACCGTTCTGGAAGCAGTCGAATCAAGAGTTTCTTGCTGAGATAAAGAGGAATGTGAAGAAGTTTGCTCAAAGAGTTGATAGAAGAACTTGCTTCAAATGCCAAAAGGTTGGGCATATTGCTTGGAATTGTCAACAGTCCAACAACACAAAACAGGAAGTTACTTCTAACTCAAAACTGAAAGAAAAACTTGTCTTTGAGAAGAAACAATCAACTGAAAAATCGAAAGTGTTTGATAATTCTATTTTTGAAAAAGGTGAGAGTTCAAAACGATTTTACAAAAGAAGAGGTGATTTAACCAAACAAAAATGGATTGTAAAATCTCAAAGTAGTTCTGACAATGAATCTGATTCCATAAAATCAGAGGAGTCATTTGTTGAGAAAAAGATTGTGAATTCCGTTCTTGAGGTGAACGATGAAAATTTTCCTTCATTGTCAAAGGAAAATTGGAAGTCGAAAGTTGGGAAGGTAGAGATCTCAAATCAATTCTTTGCTGATAAGGGAGAATTTGATGTTGAGAAGGCTTTCAATGGGAAAGTCAAACATATTTTCGGTAAGATGGTTGATAGAAAGGTAAAAGGTGCTCAAGAATTTTATAAATCAAAATGTTGGTGGGACAGATGTTTGCCACCAAAGTCACCCAAGGATGGTGAGGCTTGGGTGGACGTTATGTTTGAGTAAAAACCGGACTTGCCGGAGCTCCCAGGTTGGTTTAAGTGGAGCAGGAATCGGCACATTTCTTGAGAAATTTACGAAAGTGATTTCGACTTACAAGTGGTAAATCAGGGACATTAAATTGTATCTGATTTTCTACAAATGATTGAGAAACAATGTGATGAAACCCCTAATCTACAATTGGTAAAATCAAACTTATTTTCCGGAAAAACCATTTGATTAAAACAAACTTAAGTGTTTTGAAATCAATGGGAAAATAGTTTGTTGTGAGGGGGAGTTCTGATTGTTTATGCCAAGTGGATGGCGATTTGAAGTGATTCGATATCGGTTGTCATTTTTTTGTACAGTTTATTTTCAAATTTCCTAAAATGTGTTTGCATTTTAGGGGGAGTAAAAATTTTAGAAAATCCAAAAACATTTGAAAATTTGAAAAAGCCAAAAACATGATAAAATCAAAAATGAGTTTTGTTGTGAATAGAGGAAATGATAGTACATCAGTGGACTGTCATAACATGCTAAAGAATTGGAAGGTATAAATGTGATAAACAATCTCACTGTGGATATGTCAGTAGGTTTTTATACATTTAGTAAATTGTGACGAGATATAAACATAAAATTTACTTGCGTCTACGTGGGGAACACCTCCAGGATATATAGGTAACCCCTAAAATCTTGTTTGAAGGGTCCCGTATTCTGAGATACTAGGTCTTTATACTCAGTGATATCTGGGGTATTATCCCGGGACTTCTGATTTTGCGGAAGCAATGGCCTAGTCCCCGGAGAATACTTTCTGCTTGCTTGAAATATAGCACCACCCTCAGCTAAAAAATGATGAAACATTGAAAAATGCTAATCATGGCTGTTGTAATTCAAAAGATCCTCTAAAGGGGACACACCTAAAAGTCAACTAGGCTCTCTGCTGAACGGAAGTTCTGACCTGAGCTATCACGGTTGCATAATTTATTCCCCTGACAGATATCATCTGTGGTATACTCACCTGTAAGACTGAATATTGGGGTCTGGATACGGGAGTATATACTGAGGTGGGACACATGTAGATGTTTAAGTCCTAAAACACTAATTCGTATCTCGAAGCAATTGAACTTTGTATGAAAATTTAAGTGGACAAGTATACTGACAATCTAGGTGAATTGTTTAGAACTTAGAATGAAATGAAGCTTAACGGTGTTGGTGATTGGTCTCAAAAACTGATATGATCCTCTTACACAAACTCACAAAAATTTTGTTTGTAAATATTTCTTTACTGCATTTTATTTTTGTTATTTCAAAATCCAAAAAGATTTTCGGTGTGTTTTAGCATAAATTTTGAAAAAATTCAAAAAGATTTTCGACAACTGGTGTTGGAGAGCTGATTTTCAAAGTTCCAAGTGCTAAACAAGATGAACAGATGGTTTGGGAGAGTGTATTGTTTGAAATGAAAATGATATATATACAAGTGGTTCATCAGAAATTGACATGATAAATCTTTCTATTCAGGGTTGTGTCTTCAAGGGATTAGCAAAGTTTCTAAATTTGTTATATCTTGTTTTTTTTATGAAACTTACTTTTGGGTAGAGAATATGCAGGTGAATCAGGTTACGATACCTGAACCTGTGAAAGCCAGACTACGATCCCAGTAAAAGTTGAGTGGGAGTCTGTTAGAGAAAGAGAGTCTGAAGATGCAAGAGCTAGGAGCCAGAGATCCTGAAAGAGAGTTGGAGATAGGATAGAGCCGGTTAGAGTAAAGGCAGCTCGAAGACTGATAAAGACTAAAGATGCAAAGACTTGACACTGAAGACTCCGTCAACATCCGAGGGGGAGTTTGTTGGTGCATCCGTCTGTCGTCTACGTCTTCAGTCATGTCTCAGTTCGTTGCGAAGAATGTTCAAGTATGATGTCATGATGACATCACCAAAGCAACATCATCATGACATCATTACACAAGAAGACAAAAGAGATTGCATGAAATTGGATAGTGATTTCGTACATATGGTCAAATTTAGATTTCGCTTATATGTCATTATAGGGATTTCGCTTATAAGGCAAATGATGATTTCGCTTATGTGGTTATAAGTGATTTCGCTTTTGTGTCATGTACACATAAGCGAAATCACATCATCTATATATAGTCATTAGAGCGAAATCTCAGTCATAGTTAGAGGTCTTGTTTCCGGTAACGAACTGCTGCCGAAGTGCCGTTTGACTTGTAATCAGTGTGAAATCAATATATAAGGCAAGATTTAGTAGAACAAGCTGTTTTTCATGTTCGTTTATTGTTATTCCGCACCTTAAACGGATTAGAACACCTTCGATTGACTCGTTTGGGTCAGCACGCGATCCTACAACGTTTGGAAAGCTTAATGACTTTTCAAACAGAATCATAGGTTAAAAGAGGGATTTTGGGTCAAATATGCTTTCTAAAGTCCTTCATTGTTAATAAGAGACTAAATGGACCAAAACGCCCTTGGAGGCTAAATTGAGCAAACAACCTTTAAAAGTTGTTTGGAAATGATCTTTACGATTTAATAAATACTTAGGACAAGTATAGAAGTTGAAAGATGTATTACGTTAGTCAAACGGCTCTATTTGGGTCTTTGCCGTAGAATAAAGAGTTAAGGGGTAAAACCTGGTTTGCATAGATTACCTTAGTAAAATCACCATAAATATAGTTGTGGTGGAAGTTCATTTGACAAATATTGCGAAAATAGGATGCTAGAAACAAATAATTATGAATTATGCGGAAAAGGGTTTAAATACCCTTAACGGGTCAAAATAATCATTTTAGTACAAACGGGTTTAAGAATATACATAAACTCGTGAATTGAACCTAATATGATAGACAACATTGAAATTATAAGATTCATGTGATATAGGAATCAAACAAATACGTTTGTTTGATAAAACCGCGAATGGGTCAAAATTTGGTAAAAAGGGGAAATAAGCCGAAGACTTAAAAGTCTTAAATCTTGTTAAGCTGGACGTCGGATTTTAACTCCATATGATGGAGAATCAAATTACAAACATGTAGGAAGAAACGGTAGGTCAAACGGATAAGCGGTTTGAAAGATACGAAAGATTTCGTGTCAAATTACGGCAAAATGGAGAAGCTGAGTGCAGGGTCCACCGTAAATTACGGTACCACCGTAATTTACGGTGGAGCCAATAAAGCTACGGTGGGTTTCTTCTGATTTACGGCAGAAGAGTATTAACCCAGAAGCCACCGTAAATTACGGTCCCACCGTAATTTACGGTGGAGGCCAGATTGATAATTTTGTTTTGGTGATCAATTGTTTCTTGGACTCGTTAGACACGTTTTAAGTCCTGTATGACTAAAGCATTTCATGTTTATGAAATGTAGGTACACCTTGGATGCCGGAAGACGATCAAGCTCAACGAAGAACCGAACACGATAAAGATACACGCTTCCGCACTTTGCCACGTCGAAATTTTTAAACAACGAATTCGATTATGTTATGTAGAATAACTTATAATTTGTAAAAGTTTTAATAAACGCGTATTTTTATAGTATGTGTAGTCTTAACTACACATCTAATCGTTGGTAATTACATACAAAATTGTTAATTAGTAACTAGGGTGTTACACCATTTCTGGAAAAGTTTCCAACAAGCTATGGGAACTCGACTAAATTTAAGCACTGCATATCATCCTCAAACAGACGGACAGTGTGAAAGAACGATACAAACACTGGAAGACATGCTCCGAGCATGTGTAATTGATTTTGGTGGATGTTGGGATGATCATTTACCATTAATTGAATTCTCCTATAACAATAGTTATCATTCAAGTATTGAAACTGCTCCATTTGAGGCACTTTATGGAAGAAAGTGTAGAACTCCAGTTTGTTGGGCAGAAATAGGAGAAAGTCAATTGTCAGGGCCTGAGATAGTGCAAGAGACGACCGACAAGATTACTCAAATCAAGGAAAGGTTGAAGACTGCTCGAGATCGCCAGAAAAGTTATGCAGATAATCGACGTAAACCGATAGAATTTCAGGTTGGAGATAAAGTACTCTTGAAAGTTTCTCCTTGGAAAGGAGTAGTTAGATTCGGAAAGAAAGGAAAGCTAAGTCCGAGGTACGTAGGACCATTTTCAGTGATCCAACGTATAGGATTAGTTGCTTATCGTTTACAACTACCAAAAGAATTAGCTGGAGTACATGATGTATTTCATGTATCCAATCTCAAGAAATGTTTATCAGATGAAACTTTAGTAGTACCTCTTCAAGAAATAGAGGTCAACGAAAAGCTGAAATTTGTGGAGAAACCTCTTCAAATTGAGGATCGAAAAATTAAGTTTCTCAAACATAAAAGACTAGTTTTAGTCAAAGTTAGATGGGATTCAAAAAGAGGAGCTGAATACACTTGGGAGCTGGAATCAGAAATGAAGAAAAAGTATCCCCATTTATTCCAGTAAATCTCGAGGACGAGATTTTTATTAAGGTGGGAAGAATGTAACAACTCTCATCAAAAGTTCTAGTTATTATTTTAATTTGGTCAATAGGAAACCCTAATTGAGAAACCCAAGTGATTCTAAACAAACCCTAAAATTTTCAGAATTTTCAGAATCAGGATTAGGGCCCCTAAAACTCAAAGGGGGTAAACCCTAGTTAATAATTATCAACAATTACTCGCTGTAAAATTCAGAATTTTCGAATCTACTGACTCAGCATAGCTAGTCCCAAACGTGGCTACCCTATAACCTATTTTTCAAACCATACGCACCGTAGGGGTTTTAAGCCTATGATGCGTAAGCCTGTTAAAACACCATACGATGCGCAGGGGTTTTTAGACCTACGATGCGCAGGGCTGACCAAATTTTGGGTATAAATAGCAGACCTTGGGACTTGAAATTTGGCATATGTTCGACGAAGGAATTCGTTTCAGAAATCGAATTACTTTCTGTGTACCACAAATTCACACACACTAATCACGAAATGCTGCCGCAATCAGGGTAATAACTCGATCGCTATTACGATTCAACGTCCGATCGATTATGACTATCCAACGATTGTTTAAGTGCCGCTCAAATTGAGTTTATACTGTATTAATTCATCGTGATTTCGACTTGAATGTTTGAGTACTGCTCGAATTCGGACTATACTCTGTCATTCGTTGTGAATCCGCTGAATTGTTAAGTATTGCACTAATAACTCGTTGTGAGGGTTTAATCTCGTGAATTGACGTAACTGCTGTATTTGTTACTAACCTATTGTGTGTGCATTGTTAATTAAATTAGGTTAATCAAGGCTAATCAGTAGGCTTATATTCTGCTCGTTAAATCTACAATGTGAGTCATTCTCTTTTTATCAAAATACTTTTCGAAAGCATGTTTTTATCAAAATTATAGTTACAGGGATTAAGTCGTTGTTATCTAAAATTACTGCCAGTATGTGGGGGATGTGTAGATAGCTACTAATTATTTATCACTTGGGGTGAAATGACCCTACAAGTGATATGTCCACAGTCACACCGGTAAAGTGACAACTGGATCAGTTAATTTAAAAGATGAGGCAATTGTAATCGCTCTTAATACTGTACATTATAATAAACAGGATGTTTTACTAAATAGAATGATTCACTCAGTATTTCCCTGCTGACAAAACCTTTTTCAAACATGTTTCAGGTGATCTGTTGTGAGCAAAGGAAAAGTGCCAAGTAGCACTACAAGCTTAGAAAGTGGCTCAATGTAAATAAATAAAGAAACATGTTTTAAGATATAAAGGATTTTCCAGTGAAATCAAGTATTTGTGAATTATGGGAGTTATCCCTATATTATATATATAAACGAGCAGTTTTAATAATAATTGATCCTGTTTAAAAAGACTTCCGCTGTTAATTAATTAAATACCACGGGATTTCCTGCCTCACGGCTCTGGTTCGGGTCAAACCGGGGCTGAGGGCCGTGACAATGACTGACAAATTTGATATTCATCAACTTCTGATTGGACCGATAGAATTAATGAACTGGCAACATAAGGATTTCTCAATTTGACTTTTGTAACACCACCGATTGCAATTTAAAGACTCACATGACCAAATATTATGCTTATTGTAAATGGCCGACAAGAATGAAAAGAATCAATTTTTATAGGACCTCAACTTGTTTTGGGCCGAGAAATTCACACGACAAACTGACAACACTCAAATACTACACATGCAATGGCCGCAGATATATGACTCACGTGAACTGCTGATAAAGTTGACTGACTAAATTGACTTTAATGAAATTAATTGAGTGAGGTGAGATGAATCGGGTGCGACCTGGAGTTATTTTTTAACCACATCGTACGGACTGAAAAATATATTTCAAACGATCTGACCCAAACTCGTGCGAACTGGGTATAACTTCACGCGATCTGGATGATTTTTCACACGACCTGAACAGATTTCAAGCGACCTGGAGCACTTCAAGCGATCTGAATGTTCAAACCGTGCGACTTGGCTCAAAATTCGAACGATCTGAAAGTTCTAAGTCCAAAATTTCATCATTTTGTCAAATTTGATCAGTTTTAGGTTGAATTTACGGTCAAATTTGTTCACGGATTGATTAAAATAGCGTTTTACGTGTTATATCACGAAATCAGATCATTTTAGCCGTGAAAACATTCTGATTTTGATGAAAAAGTGTAGAAAAGTGAGAAGAAAGGAGTAGAAATCAGATTTATCCGTGAAATCAAGCTGAAATGGTAAGAACTCTTCCTCCTGAGCTCTGATACCACTTGTAGGATCGGGGAATCGATCAAATGAGACGATCAGAAGAGTTCTCGATCAATACGAAAGGCAGAATCAGACGTATTGATGTTATAGCAGCTTGATTTGCACTTAGAATCACTTTAACTGTCGATTATATTGATTTGATAGTGTTTACATATCATACGACACTTCGGCAGCACTTTGTCTCAAGAATCAGAAAGTTACAAATGAAATCCAAGACTCACCTATTTATAGGAATGCCAGTCCCCATGAACTTTCATGCTTTCTGACATTTCATGCTTTCTGGCATTTCATACTTTCTGGCATTTCATGCTTTCTGGCATTTATTCTAATTACATGACTCGATACAAGACGAAGTCAACAGACATATGCACTAACAAAGGGGCATCAGTGGATGATATTTGGAGTACACTCCCTGAATCAACCACTATTAGTGGGAAATTAGATGATCCCATTAAGTTGGAGGATGGTTTAATGTACCAAGAATTGACGGATAGAATTGACAAACTGGATACTTCTGTTGCAGAAATTAAAGATATGCTGCAACAGTTGTTGAAAGTTCAAAAGGTACCACCCACTGCTGCTCCAGCTCAAGCACCTGTACAACCTGCACCTGCTGCAAATGAGTTATGGAACTTATTTCAACCACTGCTCCAACATCAAAGACAATTGGTTGATCAGCAGCATGAAATACATGTTCAAAAGCTGAGAAACATGATGGAGTCAAGGTTTAAAGATACCCAAGCTGACATCAAGGCTATAAAGGCCCACATGCTAAATACCACTGGCACTGCTCCTCCCACTGTTCTCTTTATTGATAACCCACCACCAGATAATGCCAAAAAGGGGGAGAAAATCAAGCAGTGGAAGAAGAAGGGAGTTGAAGATGGGCTTTATATTGAACCACAAAAAGATTGCATGACTAATGACATTCCCTTGCCAGATGGTAGTAAAAAGATTGATGTTACTACAAATGCACTTGCTAAAGCAAAAGCAAGTGTAAAAAGGGATAGAGAGGCTAAGGATAAATCCAGGTGGAATGAGGAGAAAAGAACATTTATGGAGCTGAATGAGCAGGGTATTTCTGAGCCAAAGGATGATAAAAATCCTGAGCCAAAAAGAAAGAATCCCACTAGAAAAGTGAGGGAACCCAAACACACACCATCCAGACCCACAAAGCATACTTCCAAACCACCTTCCAAAAGCTCCAAACATCAATCTTCCACCCAAACAGCTGTTGTAACTCCTGCTGTATCAACAACTGCTGATACTTTAGTAGTTTCAATAACTGCTAGCCAAACACATGCCACTACTTCAACACACACCACTTCAACACACACCACAACCACTGTCTTACCACCACCACCAAAGATCACCTCACCACCTAAAACATCATCAACACCACCTTCATCTCCTGCCAAAAACAGAAGACAACTGATGTCACAACATCTGTTGTAATGGCAACAGTGGTTGAAACACCAGTTGTTTCAACAACTGTTAGTCAGCAACCACCCACTTCAATCACCACCACTCAAATCACACCATTAATCCATCCAACACATCATCAGCCTCTCCTCAACCAAAAAAGAGAAGGTTAATTCTGAAAGATGATGATACTTCACCACCACCAACATCTTCACAACCGTTATCACTTGTTACAATACCAAACCATGTTCCTCTCTCATCAGCTCAGGTTCAAAAGCCAATCACTGACATTACTCCTGCAAGTGTCCAATATCCTCTAGAGCTTGCAACAGTCAGAGAAGAGATCAAATCCTTCTACTTTGAGGATGACCCTGCTAAAAGGAGTTTGCCATCAGTTGGAGGATATCCCAGGCCTAACAATATTGAAGAATATTTGAAAATTAAGGCTCTACAAGCAGAGGATATCTCCTAAAGAGATTCACAAGGGAAGACTGACAAAGAAATTCAAAGGCATTATCAATTTCTGCTCACTCAAGTCAGATCTTTGGAGCAGTTTGCAAAGAATGTATGTCAGCAATTATCAGAAAGAGCAAATGAATCCCTGAGAAAAGACTATATTGACAACATCATGGCTTACAAGAAATATAAGGGAGAAAAATACATGTACAAAGAATGGACCATTCCTGAGCTTGAAAGTGAAGCAGCCAGGATTCAAGAAATGATTAAAAACAAGGTCAAACACACTCCTCCTGATTGGGCAAAGTACAAGAAAAATGTACCTGATAAGACAGTAGAGCTGAGGAGAATGAAAGAGGAATTGATCACTGCTGATTTTAGGTCTAAAAACCAAGTGATGAGGTGGAAAGAAGACAAGGTCAGGGCCACTTACAAAAAAGCTGGAGGATCTAAGGAAGAAAAATCCAAAGATTCCACAAAAACCTGACTACCCTGAAGCAGAGGTTTCAACAAGACCACCAAAGCTGCAAATCAGAAGAGCCACTGCTCCAGCTGGTGCCTTTCTTTATCAAAGAAGAAGGCAAAAACAGATGGATGCAGAAACAGCAGAAGAAATAGTTGCTGGTAATGAAGTGATAAAGATGGTTTACAAACAGATGATGGCTGATATTCCTGAACTTGCTCAAGCTCAAAGCACTGCTCAGTCAGTCATCACAAGGCCAGCATCTCCAAACTCCTCATCCAATAAAAATCTCCCAAGAAACCCACCAGACTCAAAAGTACTAAAGTGGAAAACTGATAAACAGTCCCATGTACTGACTGTGATCAAGTCTAGTGGAGAAGTGAAGAAAATATCAAAGGAACAAGCACTTGGCCTAAGTCTTGAAGATCTACAGGATCTCCTTGATCTTCCACTGTGCAGGGATACACATATGCCTTAGACTTTGAGTTACAACTCAAAGGGCAAATAAGGGAACTGTTGATGAGGCAATAAAGTTCCACAATAATGAAGGGTTTTGGCATTATCTGTTCCAGGGAGGGATTGTTGGGATTGAACCCTATCAGAGGAGCAGATAATTAAAGCCAAAACTGGATCAGAGCAGTGGATCCAAAATAAGCAGATGTTATCTATACAAGTCTCTCCCCTTGAAAGTGGTTTCAACATCTGATGACCTCCAATCCACTGATCTTTACAACTGCTGACCTACAACTGCTGATCAAGTCAAAGACTGATGAAGACTAAAGCCCTGCTGATCAATCTACTGCTATGGGTCAAGCACTGCTGAATATATCAAGTACTGCTGGAGTCACAATAGTGGAAGGATAAAGCAGTAGTTTAGCTTGTTTTATGTAATGCATTGTAATCAGTAGTTAGCATAGCAGTGTTTGTATCAGATCAGTTGTTTAGAGTTTGTTAGGAGGTTAGATATCACTTTCATGGTGACGTCAGCAAAGATGCCACAGTGGTTTGGGCGTGCCTATAAATAGAACAATACCCTGTACTGTTCTATTAGCTCTCTTCATCACTTTCATTCCTGTACGAACAATCACTGTGAGCTCAGGCTGAGGGGGAGTTTGTTACATACTTGCATATTGTAATTGTAATTGAATCTTATAATAAATTCAAGCATTTGGTTCAATGTTAAACTTGTATGTTGAAAGCAATTCTCCTGTTTGATTGTGTGCAAAGTTTGTTTCCATTTATATTCTGCTGCACTACTTGTTCATCTTTTATCTTAATTTAAACATAAAACACAATCAATCCAACCTCAGATCCTAACAATACCTTAACGTACGAACTAAATGCGATATCAATTTCGCATGTTATGTTAAAAAAGAATAACATTAGCATGTTACAAGAAAATAGTTTTTTTTCCAAGAAATCGCATGTTACAGATGATTTTTGGAATTCGCATGTTTTCACAAAAACATTTTTCCATGATTTTTGGAATTCGCATGTTTTCACAAAAAACATTACTCACATGTTATCTTAAAAACCAAATTCGCATGGTGTAAAAAAAAAACCAAAATCGCATGTTGAAGAATTAAATCGCATGTTGAAAATACAATCGCGTACAGTTCGTACGTTAAGCCATTTTGTACGTTAACTGCTCTCTCTCTCTCTCTCTCTCTCTCTTACTAAAAGTGCATATTAAATTACATATACTATTGTATATAAATAATAATATTTTTATTACTATGTATTTTTTAGTTAATTACATAGTTAGTCCCTGTGGTTTGCACAAAATAACATACTTAGGTACTAATAGTTTGAAATCACCTTCTAAGGTATTAATTTTTATTTTGTAACGTTTGGATGTTTTAACTTCTAGGGTATTAACATACCTCCAAACGTTGTAAAATGAAAAGTTAATACCCTAGAAGGTGATTTTAAACTATAAGTACCTAAGTATGATACTTTGTGCAAACCACAGGGACTAACTATGTAATTAACTCGTGTATTTTTTTAAATATAACTTATATCTAAACTAAATGAAAACAAATTTATTGGTATGTCATAAATTAGATTTGTTGTTCTTAATAGTAATTTTTTTGTGAATTTAATCCTTCTCTTTGCCCTAGCCTTACACCCACTTATTCTCCGTGTCCAGGAGCACTGTAACCTCCACTTTCATGCTTGGTATTTGGATGATGGCATGATTATAGGTAATGCAATGGAAGTTGCTAAAGCCTTGGACATCATCAACACGGAGGGACCATCCCTAGGGCTCCATCTCAATATTAAGAAAACAGAAGTGTACTGGCCATCGTGTGACGGTCTCAAGGTTCAGGACGGCCTTTTCCCGAGAGGGATAGGTAGACCTGAGAGGGGGGTTAAGCTCCTTGGGGGGGCGGTTAGCCGAGATTCTGTTTTTATCGGGGAACTAGCAGGGCGGCGGGCATTGACAGCGGTTGACCTTATGAAACTCTTGCCCTGCCTCCAGGATCCCCAGTGCGGGCTTCTTCTTTTAAGGTCATGCATGGAGGTATCTAAGTTACTGTTTGGGTTGCGGACCTGCCAACCCCACTTGATGGCCAATGCGGTATCTTGTTTTGATGATGGTCTTCGAGAGGCTATCGAAGACATTGTTGTTTGCGGGGGGCCCTACTTCGGTGACCTTCAGTGGCGTTTGGCATCTTTGCCGATGCGTCTGGGTGGTTTGGGCCTCCTCTCAGCTCGGGATGTTGGAGTTTATGCTTTTGTGGCGTCTAGAGCTCAGTCGTGTGTATTGCAAGACCATATCCTTCGGAACAGCGGGGTTGTTAAGCTTGACGTAGACTACCAACAGGCCCTTGAGTACTTAAGTATCTCTCTTCCAGACTTTGATATTGGCGGTTTCTCTAATATGGACACCACCCCCCAAAGCCACAAAAAACTTTGGCGAATGCCCTATTTGACAAAATCGCTCGGAGTCTGGGAGAAACATTCGATTTGTCTCCCCGCCAGAAGGCGGTGATTGAGTGCTTGAAAGGCCCCCATGCGCAAGATTTTTTTACTGTTATCCCGATCGAGGGGCTGGGGCAATGCATGTCGGCTGTTGAGTATAGGGCTATCCTCAAATACCGGTTGATGATCCCTATGTATTCAGAAGACGAAACCTGCCCAATTTGCCGTAAAGCCTGCATGGATAAATACGGGGAGCATGCTATTCATTGTAAGGAGCTCCCTGGTTTCAAATATCGGCACGACTGGGTGAGAGATGTTTTGGGGGACATCCTGAGGAGAGCGGGGATTTCTGCCAAGAAGGAGGCCCCTGTGAATTTCCTTACAGATCCGATGGAAGGGAGATCTACATTGAGACCAGCGGATCTGCTCGTCTTTGGCTGGGCGGGAGGGAAACATGCTTATGTGGATCTCACAGGAGTCTCCCCCTTAGCTGGTTTAAGGGAAAGCGAGTTTGTAGCAGGACAAGCTATAAGGAAAGCGGAATCTAAAAAGGTGGATAAACACGCTAAAGCATGTGCTGATAACCAACATGCATTTGTCCCCTTCGCCTTCGACACCTTTGGCTCCTTAGCTCCAGGAGCTATCCGTTTGTTGACTAGGGTCCAAAAGGTTATCCACATCAGTTGCTCATCAACAGGGGGCAGGGGTTTGTCTTTAATAGGCTAGGGTTTGCTATTCAGAAAGGGGTAGCGGCGCAGCTTGTTGCTCGCTTACCTGCGATATTGATGTAACTCGGCCAATTGTTTATATATAAATTTATTTATTAAAAAAAATTAATAATTAGTTAGAGTTAATTACATAGTTAGTCCATGTGGTTTGCTCAAAGTAACATACTTAGGTACTAATAGTTTAAAATCACATTCTAGGGTATTAACTTTTTATTTTGTAACGTTTGGAGGTATTAACATTATTTGTAGGTTTAAAATCACATTCTATTAGTACCTAAGTATGTTATTTTGTGCAAACCACAAGGACTAACTATGTTAATACCTTAGAAGTTAATACCTCCAAACGTTACAAAATGAAAAGTTAATACCCTAGAAGGTTATTTTAAACTATTAATACCTAAATATGTTATTTTGTGCAAACCACAAGAACTAATTATGTAAATAACTCAATTAGTTATTATAAAAATATGATCTAAGTTAACCGTTTGTATATGCTGAATAAAATATTAACATAATTAATTGTTAATTTACTATGTCACAAATTGGTGGAAAAATAAACTAATAATATTAAAATATGATTAAGTTACTCTTTCCTATTTTATAAAACTTTCAATTATTTAGGGTAGCTTAAGTTACCTTTTTTTTACTTTATAAAATATTGGCAAATTGGATTATAATAATCCGGAGTGGCTCTTTTTGGACGATAATAATCTCAACTCAATTAATTACCCACAATAATCTGAACTCTTCCATTTTGTTTGTAAAATAGTCCGTCGTTAAAAAACATAGCGGAGTTAAGTTCTTTTCCAAATTACAAACCGATGTTTTCTGGCTTTTGATCAGAACGAGGATACAAGTCTATTGATGTAAAACTTACCTCGAAATAGTACTCTAAACGCCGAAAACGATGCTTCAATTCGGGTGTTTGAACTTCTGATTAAACAAAAATCAAGTCGTTTAGAACACTATTTCGAGGTAAGTTTTACATTAATCGACCCGTATCCTCATTCTGATCAAAAGCCCGAAAACATCAGTTGTAATTTGGAAGAAAAAAACTTAACTCCGTTATGTTTTATTAACGACAGACTATTTTACAAACAAAACAGAAGAGTTCGGATTATTGTGGGTAATTAACGGAGTTGGGATCTTTGCACACAATTTGGATAATGGTAGTAAATGTGTTGAGTAGCAGCTCCTGGTGCTTGCTTGCCAACCTGTGGTAGATGGTAGTAGCCTTCGGCGAATGTTTGGTCATCTTTGCACACAATTTGGATAATGGTAGTAAATGGTGGTGGTGGAGATGGCAGTGGTGGTGGGTGGAGATGGCGACGGTGTTGGTGGTGGTGAGGTAGTAATGAGAGTGCCAAATCATCGTCCACGTCAGCAAATAATAAAGTTGTGTGCCACGTCAGCGTCCATGTCAGCAAAAACTAACTGGGTTATAACCCAGTTAGAAAAGGATCGATGTGGGGCAACATCTTACAAGTTGGGATTACTAGAGGGAATTTTTGAAGTTGTGATTATTATCGGCCAACTAGTGAAACTTTAGATTATTAAAATCCGATAACCCTATAGAATATATGGAATATTAAATATATCAATTGATAAAAAAAATATAATTAATTATCTAGAAAGAGAAAAGAATGAAAATTCAATTGATAAACAAAATTTAATTAACAATTTTTTTATATTATCGCATAGCTATAAATATATGATACGGTTTATAAGCATTTATACGCTATTATATATTAATAAATTAATTAGATATTATACATATTAATTGAAAGGCTTCATGAACAGTAATCAATATTTTTAAGTATTTGTTTTAATTTTTATAATAATATTTCATTTATCATATAATTCGATTTTTATTATATATTATTTGAGAGTTATCATAATTCAATGTTTTTGAGTAGTTGTTTAGATTTTTTATAATAATATTTTACTCATCATATAATTTGATTTTTTTCTAATAAGTTGTGTACATCAATTTGTTTTTAAAATTTACCTCAACGTGTTTATTTTTTTTTTCAACATTACGATATAAAATTTATTAAAAATAGATGTTGTGTCGTCATCGTACCAAAGCGAACCAAGACTGACCAAACAACATTGGTAATGGTACATGTATGTATTTTTATTGTTTTCTGATTTCAATAACTTTTTTTTTGTACAAATCTATCTATGAAGATAAATGAATATCGGTACGAATTCCGTGACAATCTTCTCTGGTCGATATAGTTTAAACAATATAAGTGCATGTACAATGATCATCTTTATTATTTTCGATCGATATGAATACATGTTGATTTCTACACGAGTTAATTATCATACAGGTACTGTAACGAACCATGCCAATATTCGTTGAACGTCTATGGTAACGTACCGCCGCAACGTGCGGGAAAATTACCTGGTTACATATTAAATTAATGGCAAATTGGATTTTAATAATCCGAAGCGGCTCTTTTTGGCCAATAATAAGTCCAACTCAGTTAATTACCCATAATAATCCGAACTCTTGCATGTTGTTTGTAAAATTGTCCGTCGTTAAAAAAAATAACAAAGTTAAGTTTTTTTCCAAATTACAAACCGATGTTTTCTGGCTTTTGATCAGAACGAGGATATGAGTCGATTGATGTAAAACTTACCTCGAATTAGTGCTCTAAACGACGAAAACGATGTTTCAATTCAGGTGTTTGAACTTCTAATTAACAAAAATCAAGTCGTTCAAAGCACTGTTTCGAGGTAAATTTTACATTAATCAACACGTATCCTCGTTCTGATCAAAAGCCGAAAAACATCGGTTTGTAATTTGGAAAAAAACTTAACTCCGTTATGTCTTTTTAATGGGCGACTATTTTATAAACAAATTGAAGATTTCGGATTATTGTGGGTAATTAACTGAGTTGGGATTATTATCGGCCAAAAAGAGCCGGTTCGGATTATTTATTTTTTTGGGTAAAGGGGTATTACCCTGGTAAATTTTATAAATTGGCAATCAAAACAAAGGTGTGCCTGACATAGCACACACAAACTAGCCTTGGCATACCAAGACTAGGAAACAAGACAAAAAACACAACCCTCAACAAACCAAACAGCCAAACAAAACGCAACCCGAACAAAACTCAACCACACCAAACGTTCTATCTATCTAACCCAATACATTTGAAATTGCCTTAACCCGGGTCCTCGTTCAGCGCCCAAACTGGGATCTGCCATTTCTTCACAACTCTATTATAATCCACATGCCTTTGAAGCTTGAAATCCATCAACCGAAGCCGAACAGTGTTTTTAATCTTCTCAGTAACCTGAATAACCGAACATTCAAGTCTGGAGAAGAGCCGGTTATTGCGTTCTTGCCAAATGAAATAAGTCGCTGCCTCTAACACCAACTTACACACCACTTGATCCAATGTTTTTGAGTCCGAGTGCTGGTCCATCCACGCTGAAATAGAGGCCCAAGATTCAGAAACAATATCAATATCAACCATAGCCTTTACATTCGTCCAGACCTGCGAAGCAAAAGCACAAGAGAAAAAAAGATGGTCTCTTGAATCTCGATCGTCTTGGCAAAGGGGACAGCACATGAGCCTTAAATTTGTTTCACTACCCGCTTCCCAAACTTTCAGCCGATCCTGAGTTCTCAGTTTATTTTTTATAACCAACCATAACTGAAAAGAATGTCGTGGAATACTTCCCAAACTTTCAGCCGGTTCGGATTATTAAAATCCAATTAAATTAATTTATTTTAATTAATAATAAAAACATTATTATTATCAAATCAAGGGAGAGGATGCCATGTGACATTAAATGGAATGTTTTATAAGCATTAGATTAGATTGAAGATAATCAAAATGATGGAAGAGAAAGATATAACAGTTATATAACCGTCTTACATATTTGTACTATATTATAATGCTTGATGAGGAGCATTTTAAGATACTTAAAAATTAAGAATTTTCTCTCTTAATTTATAAATATTACCCTTAAAATAAGGGTAAATTTGTCTTTTAAACAATAATTATATTTTAGGCCCCCATCTTATTACACTTAAATCCCTAAGTTTTAACATACGTATGGGTAATTAGCTACACTTTTCTTCGCCCACAACAAACTTATAATTCTTTTACGTATTCTTGTCATATCTTATAAACTATAATGTTTTAAAAAAAAAATCCAAAAGTACCGTGACGACCTACTCATCTTTGTCGACGTTTCGATAGTTGTCTTGGTCAGTATTGACGCATGGATTAAAAGGTACAAGTAGATGATGCCTTAGTGTACAAGTGATTAAAGCCAAACGTACTTAGTCATTATCC
The DNA here is from genome assembly GCA_030545235.1 of Helianthus tuberosus. NCBI lineage: Eukaryota > Viridiplantae > Streptophyta > Magnoliopsida > Asterales > Asteraceae > Helianthus > Helianthus tuberosus. The sequence continues at coordinate 3,936,865 of JARYGA010046105.1, forward strand.
CAGAATGTTAATAGGTACAGAATGTCAAGTGATTAAACTTATATCATTAACAAAATTATTGATAATTAGTTAGTAGTTACACTTTATCCCCTTATAAAAAACTAAGGTGGTGTTTGTTTTTTCACATGCAAAAGGTCTGCAGTCTGCGGACCACATCTGTAAACGTCTGCACAAGAAGAGGTGGACCAAATGTCTGCGGAGTGTAATAAAAAGAGTGTTTGATTATCTCACATCTTTACCCCACATCTGCAAACTTTTTTTCCACTTCTCTTCTCCCAAACCCAAATCAAAAGTGGAAACATCGATTTAATAGATGACAAAAAAGGAAAATTTCAATTCACCTATTCAGATTTGATTCTTTCTTCAACAAATTCAGTCATAACCCAAATCAAAAGTGGGAAACATCGATTTAATAAATGACAAAAAAGGAATTCAATTCACTGATCTTCACTCCAACAATGACCACCTGCATCGCACTCCTATTAATTACACTTCTGATCTTCGTTTCTGTCGTTGCAAGTAGCGACGACAGCTTCCGCGGTGCTGTTTTCGGCGTAAACTCCAAATTCTTCGGCAAGGAACAGTCGCTTAGTCTTTTTAAAGCTCACGATAATCCCCGGTACCTGCAGATTCTAGCGTCAGGTGTTGATCTACTTCTCGGTGGTTCCGGTCATCCAAATGTCGTAAGGTAAACGCACTTATGACTTCAACCTGTTCATATATATCGATATATAATATATATTATATATATGTGTTATGTGATTTTGCTTTACTGCTTTGTAGTTTTATTGGTGATTGTTTGTGTTTTGAGATTAGGAGGAGGGGGTAGAGAGAGAGTTGGAAGAGGTTGAAAGAGGTGGGAAGACATCAGACCATGTCTGCGTAGGGAAGAGGACGCGCAGAGGTTTGAAGATATTTTTTAATGAAATGTCTTCTAAAAAACAAACAGTCTGTAGAGCTAAACGTCTGCGTGTGGTCTGCGCGGCGTAGACATAAGAGGTCAGAAGAGGTTTTTTCTGAAAAAACAAACACCCCCTAACTCTCCCCCTTGATTTTTTAACGATCATAACTTTTTGGTATGTTAATGTTTTTTTTTAAATTACACCATATAAACGAGTATTTTATTCTTTTTAATTTGAGTATAGTATTGCTATAGTTTTTTAATTAACAAAAATTGATATGTTACGTGATTAACAGTGTCTAAGGGTGAGTAATAACTGAATTATTAACCGAAACCGAACCTAAAGCAACCAAAAACTAAGTTAACTGAAAATTGATTAACCGAAACCCAAATTAAGCAAAAACGGTTAGTGATTTTTTTGTACCCTCATTTAACCAAAATTAACTGAACCGAACCATTCATATTTTTATATATTTCTAGTTTTTATTAACTGAACTGAACCATTCATATTTTTATATATTTCTAGCTTTTATACCTTCAGTTCATGTATTTCATATTTATATCCCAATTTTATGTATTTATACCTCTATTTCATGTATCTATACATCTATTTCATGTATTTATACCTAAATTTCATATATTTTGTAATCAAAAGTTTTAGCCAAAGTTTGGTTTTGGCTATTAACTGAAATTAAATGAATCAAACAAAAAATCGTCAATCTAACTGAATAAACCAAACCGATTAACTGAAAACGGATTGTTTAATAAAATAGACTAATCAATGACCTCAATTTTCGGTTGAGGATAATAATCTAACTAACCGAACAACATGCATCGTGGCAATGTCTGTGTTTCCCGCCGCATCGCGCGTACCTATCGGTTATTAACCAAAACCAGTTATCGGTGAGCAATAACTAAATCGTTAACCTAAACCAAACTGAAAACATAATAAGCCGAACCAAAATCAACCAAAAATTGAAAACTGAAAACCGAATAAACCAAAAACCGGTTATCAATTTTTTTTGTACTCTCGTTTAACCAAAATTAGCTGAACCGAATCGAATCATTCATATTTTCATATATTTCTAGCTTTTATACCTACAGTTCATATTTCATATATCCATTTCATATATTTATACTTTCATTTCATGTATTTTTACTTCAATTTAAAATATTTCTAAGCAAAAGTTTTAGCCCACATTTGTTTTTTCCTATTAACTGAAATTAAATGAACCAAACCAAAAACCGTCAGTCTAACCGAATAAACAGAAGTGATTAACCGAAAACCGATTGGTTAATAAAATAGACTAACATATGACTTTAGTTTCGACTTCGGGTGAGGATAATAAACGAACCGACCGAACCATACACATCACAATGAAATCGATTACCCGATTCACTTCATTTTTTATGTATATCACAATAATGCTACAATAAATATTATATGAATAAGAAAATTACAAAAAACAAGTATCACAATGCGATGTGTCGTTCCCGTCGCATCGCACGAGCATTCTGCTAGTCACGATCAAAACACTAAGGGGTTGTTTGTTTAGCTCTTAACGAGGCTCTTAATGATTCAGACCTCTTACTGGTTTAGCACTTAATGGTTCAGACTGTTTGTTTCGCGAACAGATGTCTGAGTGGTTCAGACAATTGTCTCTGAATGGTTAAGCATTATACTACGTCTGAATGGTTAAGACCTCTAATCTGAACGGGTCAGACATTTGTCTCTGAACGGTAGTTTAGACCTTATACTGGTTCAATCACTTAACCATTCAGAAGTTGTTAAACAGCACGTAAGTACAAATATATTACACCAATCTAACACTTCTTACACATATTTCTTGGTTACTCTTTTTTAATCAAATCCTGAAAAAATTATACCAAGATTAAAAAAAAAGAAGGAAAATTGGCCTGTAATAATCTCACCTAGACCTTATTGGCCATTAATAATCCCACCTCAAAATATTCCCCCACCAGTCCCACCTTTCACCTATTTTTCCTACAATGGTCCCCCGTTAAAACAACTTAACGGAGTTAAACTTTTTTCCAAATTACAAACAGATTTTTAGGGTTTTTGATTAGAACGAGGATCCGAGTCCATTGATGTAAAACTTGTTTTGAAACGGTGCTCCAAACGATGAAAACGGCGCTTCAATTCAGGTGTTTAAATTCCCAATTAACCAAAATCAAGTCACTTGGAGTACCATTTCGAAGTAAGTTTTACATCAATGGACTCGTATCATCATTCTGATCAAAAGCCCTAAAAAATATGTTTGTAATTTGGAAAAAAGCTTAACTCCGTTAAGTTTTTTTAATGGGGGACCATTGTAGGAAAAATAGGTGAAAGGTGAAACTGGTGGGGGAAATATTCTGAGGTGAGATTATTAATAGCGTCTAGGTGGGATTATTACAGACTAATTTAAAAAGAATGAAAAAAAATAAAAAAAAAGGTTAGGCCATAATATTGGCGAATCTTAGAGCCGCCCTTATATACGAGCGAAGGGACAGCAGACGACATTTCTTTCTTTCTGAGCTATCGGCATCGCCTCTTTCTTTCATTCTTCTCCACCCGCTGATCGGAAACTTGTAAGTCTCTCTATCATCTTCATTACATCATTCTATTGTTCCTTCTTCACCCTATTTCATATGTCCTAATTAGGTTTTTTACGACATCACTACCACTCGGTTGGTAGATTCATTCATTATATTGTTTAGATCTGATTTTGTAAACATTCATTGTACCAAACTTGATCAACATCTGAAGTTGTAAACTTTTTGAGCAATATAGTTGATAGCGATAGTTTTCACTATCCGAGGTTTTTTATGCCGGAGATCTCATAAAGATCAAGGGTTTTTTCCTCGTATAAATCATTGTGTTCATTGTTCTTAACATTTCACATTTGATCATTTACTTAATCATCATTCAAGCACACTACCTCACAAAATCAGATTTGGTTACATTATCCTTTGTTTGATTTTTGACCAAAACAATCACAATTATACTACAATAAATATTATATGAATAAGAAAACTACACAAAACGAGTATCACAATGCGATGTGTCGTTCCCGTCGCATCCCGCGAGCATTCTGCTAGTCACAATCAAAACACTAAGGGGTTGTATGTTTAGCTCTTAACGAGGCTCTTAGTGATTCAGACCTCTTACTGGATTAGCACTTAATGGTTCAGACTGTTTGTTTCCCGAACAGATGTCTGAGTGGCTCAGACAATTGCCTCTGAATGGTTAAACATTATATTAAGGGGCTGTTTGGTGGCCTCTGAATGGTTATGTGATGATTTACCATTCAGAGGTTACCTCTTAACTATTCAGACTTGAGGTTACCTCTTATTCATTCAGAGGTTTTAAACCATTAAGAGGTAGCATCTGAATGGTCATTAAGATGCTACCAAACAGCCCCAAAGTCTCAATGATTAAGACCTCTAATCTGAACGGGTCAGACATTTGCCTCTAAACGGTTATACATTGTATTGTTTCTTAATAATTTAGACTTTATACTGGTTCAACATTTAATAATTCAGACCTCTTAGTGATTAAATATATTACACCGTCCTAACACTTCTTACACATATTTGGTTACTCTTTTTTTAATCAAATCCTGAAAAATTTATACCCAGGTTTCCAAAAAAAAAAAGAAAAGTTGGGCCATAAGCCGCCCTTATATACGACCGAAGGGACAGCAGACGACATTTCTTTCTGAACTATTGGCATCGCCTCTTTCTTTCATTCTTCTCCAGCCGCTGATCGGAAACTTGTAAGTCTCATATGTATCTCTATCATTTTCATTACTCACTTGTATTCACTTTCGTCATTCTATTGCTCGTTCTTCACCGTATTTGATATGTCGTAATTAGGTTTTTTACGCCATAACTACCACTCGGTTGGTAGATTTATTCATTATATTGTTTAGATCTGATTTTGTAACAATCGGTTTGCTGATAAATCATCTGTTAGCCTCATCAATTGCATATTCGAATCCATGACTTTTTGTTTGAAAACCTAAATTAAAGTTTTTTATTTTTTATTTTGTGCCTTTTAATCTATGCAGTTAACATCAGTTATATATCGGTCTCCTGTGTCAAATATCGGTACCATATTATCGGCGATATTGATCGATATATAACCGATATATAACTGAATTATTGGTGTTAAATTGCTATATATAAATTCTGCATTATATTAAAATTACCTATATCGCACCGATATCTTACCATAATAACCTTATATCAAATATCGGTCCTTGACTGATATCCGATATTTTACCACATTAATTGCAATGACGTTATGTGTTTTCAATTTAGGAGTTTGCTAACCACAAATATCTGTTTAGCTGTTTAGGAACTGTTAATAATACTCTTTTTTTTAATTATGTTCATATTTTTTGTTTAAACTTTTTTTTATTTGTGTTTTTGTTTTTGAAGATTTGGTTTAAAAGGCAGAGAATATGTTGGGGATTGTAAGGCGAAACGTTGCGGGTGCTGGAGGATTATCCTCTCAGGTAAATGAAATGACGTGGCATCTGGTTTAACAAGCAAAGTTATTGTTGGAACGAAATCCGCTTAATGTTTTATGTTTATTCAGGGCTTCGGGAGGTTAAGGCCTGTAGCATCAGCCATAAGAAATTACTCGTCTGGAGGCAAAGAGGTGATTTGAGTTTTGTTTTGTTTTGTATGCTTGTTTATTATCTTGAGTTTGTGTTTGTTTTCGCTACAGAACTAGCCGATAGGGTATTAGAGTTAGACCGTTGGTTAGTTAATGAGCTAAGGTAGATATGAAGTGCACTTTGTGAACAAGAATAATTCGATTAGCAAAAAAGAAATCGTTTGAGAAAAAAGTTTAGGATCATAGTTCAGATTCAGTATATCACAGAAGAAATTAAAAAAAAGTTACAAATACAGGATGTAAATGTTATTTAGCAAGTTCAAGAGCCATCTGGTATAATTATATAGGGACAGATTGAAAGTCAAAGGAGTAAGGACCACTGAATCAGGAAACATGGGACCAATTGTAACGCACATAATATTCTTCAGAAAGTTGGTTTTTTTATTTATGTTTTAAGTTTATACTTTATACAGATGACAGTGCGAGACGCTTTGAACTCTGCTCTTGATGAGGAAATGGCTGCTGATCCTAATGTTTTCGTTATGGGTGAAGAGGTAAGTGTATTATATAAAAGTTCAAAGCTTCTCTATCATTTATATGATGCTCACCTTTATATGGTGTGCAGGTTGGAGAATACCAAGGTGCATACAAGGTTAGAATTTCATGCTTTTCTTCATTTCCACAAAAGAAATAACTAGAGGTGGTAAAATGGGCGGGCTGACATGATATCTTTGTGTGTTTTTATCTCACTGTACATTTTTTTGCTAGATAACCAAGGGTTTATTGGATAAATATGGACCTGAAAGGGTTCTTGATACCCCTATTACCGAGGTTCGGAAGTTATTCTATTCAGTTTCACTGTTTTACTATATATATACCTTTTTACAGCTTCTATATCTGAAAATACTTTTCAGGCTGGGTTTGCCGGTATTGGAGTTGGTTCTGCATATCATGGTCTGAAGCCAGTGATAGAGTTTATGACTTTCAACTTCTCTATGCAGGTTACATCATCTACATATTACTAGCGTTTGTTTCAATGTATGTGTTTGATTGTTTTAATGTACCCATTGTTTTTAGAGGTCAATAACTAGTTTTGACCCCCCCCCCCACCCCGCGCGCGCGCGTTGCGGGGCAAGCGGGCGTAAAACCGTGCTATCAACGTTACGGGACGGGAGGTGTAAAACTGTGATAAGTAGCAATCAAACGACAATGACCAAAACCAGGAAAAATATAATACAAAATCATGAATTTTAACACCGAGTGACTCACGTGACATAAAACATAGACGGAGTTGAACATATACCGACATGTATTAAAAATCTGAGGGGGTAAAAAGAACCCGAGGGACCAAATGCGACCACCAAACAACATACTAAGTAGCAAACAAACAACGACTAAACCCGGAAAAAAGCGAAAACAAAAACTAATATAGAAAGTTAAAACTTATTTAACTTTTGTCGCAAAATTATAACAAAACCAAAGTTTTTTTACAAAAATAAAAAATCTTAAGTTTAATATATATAAGAAATAAAAATCAAACAAAAATAGAAAACATAAAAGACAAAACCCTATAAAAACAAAAAAGGTTATTATTCCTGATTTGTTATGAACATGGAGATATGTAGTTGGTTTGGTGCCATGGTGATGGTAAATAAACACCTGTGGCAGCATAGTAAATAAGATCATAAATATGTCCACTACTAAGCTGTTCACAACAACCTACACTAAGACTTTGTTTGTTTTTTCTGCGGGAAAAGGTCTGCAGTCTGCGGACCACATCTGCAGGCATCTGCAAGAGAAGAGGTAGACCAAAAGTCTGCAGTCTGCAAGGAGAAGAGGGTTTGTTTTTTTACTTCTACAAAAACACCTTCTACACACACAACACATACCACAGAACTTCTCTCTCTCTCTGCCTTCATCTCCCCACCACCACCACCACAACCATCCACTGTCCACCGTCGCACCCACCATCACCCCTGTCGCAACCACCACCACCACCTAACACTCAGCACCACCATCTCACTTCCACCTCCTCCATCATCTACCACCGTCGCAACCAGCACCACCCCCGTCGTAACCACCACCACCACCAAACACTCACCACCACCATCTCACTTCCATCTCCTCCACCGAACACCCACTGGAACTAAGCTCAGGTATGCGATGAAGATGATGGTGATGATGATGATGATAACAGATGATGGTTTCGATTTGGGGGTCGATTTGGGGGTTTTGTTAGCGATCGATGATGATGATGATGATAACAGATGATGACGATTTGATTTGGGGATTTTGTTAGCGATCGATTTGGGTTTCGATTTGGGGGTTTTGGGAGCCGCACCGGCGGTGGTGGCAGGGAAGAAGGTGGAGGTGGTGGCGGAGACGTGGTGGCGGAGATGGTGGAGGTGGTGGCGGAGACGTGGTGGTTTCGATTTGGGGGTTTTGGGTGGTGTTTGTTTTGTGGGGGTGCATGTGGTGGCGGTGGAGGTGGTGGCGGAGACGTGGTGGTGGAGGTGGTGGCGGAGATGGTGGCGGAGATGTGGTGGTGGAGGTGATGCAGGTTTGTGGGCAGGAGAAGAGGTGAGAAGAGGTCCGCAGACTTAAGGCCATGTCTGCGTGGGGAAGAGGTGAGGCAGACGTTTTTGGTCTGCAGATCTTCCGGAAAACAAACAAGCTGCAGACTTCAAACATCTGCGCGCGTCTGCACGACGCAGACATAAGTGGCCAGAAGTGCTTCCGGACAAAAAACAAACACCACCTAAATGTTATATTATAGAATGTTTGAAGTAAGATGCATCATGCATATCATAAACACTTTGGAAAATATTAGGCTTTTTGCTGAATACTGGTGTTTAGGAAGTAACTAACTAATATGTTTATCATATGTTATGAAAGGGACATATTTTTTTGTTACCAACATTAATATTAGGTTCTTTATTCCACATCTTGCATCAAAAAGACTAAAACCGTTGTCTTTTGTTTTTTTTATTCTCTAAGAAATAAACTTAAAGAATTATAATGCCTTTATGCTTGCATTTGCGATACAGTGTTATGGTGCATGGTACGGGTCAGTCCCTGGTTTGAAGGTGCTGGTACCTTACTCATCCGAAGATGCTCGTGGACTTCTAAAAGCCGCAATTAGAGACCCTGATCCCGTTGTTTTCTTGAAAATGAGTTGCTGTAAGTAAAGTAAATTTTCACTTATCTGTTTAGTGGTGGCGTTTTAGACTAGTTAAATATTATAGGTAGACTCTGGTTGTTTTTAATCTAATGGGTCATCATTTTAAGCGAAGATTCATCAATCTGAATCCGTTGATTTTAGGGTTTGGCAAAAATAGTTAAGTTCCAATACCTTGTGGAATCTCTTGAATCATTGAGAGAAGAAATCGGGAGGATGATGATGGTTAATCATTTAGATTGTGGAACCTCTTAGATTGTAGAAGATTCAAGCGAAAGGAGGACGAAGGCTAGGGTTTCAGGTATGAAGCAGTGAAGGAAAAGAATGAGGCGACGGAGGAATTCAGGTTTTTTAGATTGCTTATATACTCGGGGTCATAAAACGGGTCGGATTAGTAAAACGGGGCTTCACTGATGAAAATAAAAACCCAAAAATTTTCCCTCCTAAACCATATCCAGGAAGCTATAATATTGTGTCACATCAGCCCAAATTCTTTCATTTATTATATATAATAAATAATAGATATGATTGCATTATTATTTTTATTTATTTTGCTTGCATGACTATTTGGTTATGTATTTACTTCCATTGTTATCTAGCTATACCCTGTTTATACAAAAGACCGGTGGCTCTACTAGTCAAGCCGCTTGTGAGTTACTAGAGATGTTTTTGCTAAAAGCTCGAATATGGCCGAATTTAAACGAGCTCGAGCTTAAAACTAAGCTTTTTTTAATAAACCAACAGAGTCCGAGCTTCATTTATCCCGCTTAAACGAGTCTAGTATTTATATAATAATATTTATATATAATAATTTATGATAAAAGTAACTGAATAACATATATTATGTTATATATAAAAGTTATTAGTAAAATATATACAAAGTACAAAAATTAATAAATAATTAGCGAGTCAAGTTGTTGCCGAGCTTAAGCTTAAATAACTACCCATGGCCCGAGCTCGAGCTCGAGCTCAAGTTAATTGAATTAATCGAGCTTGAGCGTAAATTAGCTCACGCTAGGCTCGTTTACACCTGGTGTCATAGAGTTCGATTATTAATATATTCTTAATTTCAAATCATATTCATTACATTAAGCCTTTTTTTGTGTTGTATACTCAATTTAGGTGACTGCGAGCAAGAAAGGTTTTTTTTTTTTCAGCACAAAAGAAGTCAAATACCCGAATGGGAACCGATTGAATCGAGCTACTTTATCCGGGTATTGGAAAGCAACCGGATTAGATAAAAAAATTGTTACTTCAGAGAACAATCAAGTTGTGGGCATGACGAAAACACTCGTATTTTACAAAGGAAAACCCCCACACGGGTCACGAATTGATTGGTTCATGCACGAGTACAGACTCGCAACCCCTCAACCCAAGAACCCGACTCAGGTTTCCTTCGGATTGATACAATTTTGATTCGAATACACAAACACGTTTAGCTAACAATTTGTTTTTGTTGTATCAGGTATGGAAAATTGGGTTATTTGCAAAATTTTCTTGAAGAAAAGAGGAAGTAAAGTTAGCAAGTACAATGAAGAGACAATTAGGATAATTAGCGATTGTAAATCGGTAAAATCAAAACTAGTTTTCTACGATTTCATGTCTGCTAGTAAGAAGAGAAGAACTGATTTGAATTCGACATCGGTTTCATCATCTTCGGGTTCAAGTGGGATCACGGATGATGCCGGTTCTTGTGATGAGCATGTAGAGAATAGCCGTAGTAGTCTGGATGATGTTGAGAATTTAAGGAAACGATCGTTAATTCGTCATAAATTAATATTTTTTTTAAAAGGTTATCCCAAGCTTAATTTAGTTTAGTAATGGGTTATTATTATTTTTTAGCCTTTAGTTTTCAAGATTCCCATAAAAATAATCCAATGTTTAGATGAGATAAAAGAATGAAATGTTATCAATGGATATTTTCTTTCAGTTGCATCCTTGAAATTTCAGCAAGTAGTGATGATTTACATACATTTGTTTTAATATGTTGCAATCAATGTATTTGTTAAGTACACCTTTATAAGAAAACTACTTAGGCCATGTGTAAGTTATTTTTGTGGGTGTTATGCGACACGTGTGGTGCCACGTCATACATGGGCTTTATGGTGAGTTATATCACTAAAGCCCGTAATGATAAAGTCTCTACCTCATCATTACTCAATTAATTAATTTTCAATTTTTTAATTATTTTTTAGGGTAAATTACTTTTTGAGTCCCTGTGTTTTAGTGGTTTTATCATTTGAGTTCAAAATCAAAATGTTTAACGCCCTGAGTCCTTATAACCACTTTTCTTAACCATTTGAGTCCAAATTTCTAACACAGTTAGAATTCTGCTGTTAAATTTTGTTTAATGACCAAATTACCCCTATAATTAGAAAATAAAAAACTAATTTATTTAGATTTTTGTCTCTCTCTCTTATACATATATCTCTATTTATCTCTATCTCTCCCTCTTCTTCTTCATAAAAAACCCTAGCAGCTCTTCACTGCTACTGCTGTGACCAAAATTTTCTAAAATCTTCTTTCTTCTTCTACCCATATTGTTCTTCATCTAGTTAAAGGTCTCCCACCCCATTCATTTATTCCCCTCCCCCACGCCGTGGCCAGCGCCCACAACCGCAACCGTGGTTTGGGTCTTACTTCTTCTTCATCATCCATTAATCTTCTTTCATCTCTCACCGAATCTTTCGCTCTATACAACTGCAACCCAACCCCAAATTCCTACCATTTTATCCTCAAAACCCTAATTAAAACCACCACCATCACCGCATCATCATAACAGTCATGGGTTCTTATGTTGTATTTTCCGACGTGGGTTTTGCTTTTCATGGTTGCTTTCCTTCGTTTGTTCGGTTATGGTCGCCAATGGTTGATTATTCAGACACAATTCTCTGTCCCCTGTTTCATGGTTCGTGTATATTTCAATTTTAATATCAATTTCTTAACCCCTTCAATTTTAGAGCCCTAATTTGATTTTTAGGGTTTTTTTTGTTATTGTTTGATGGTTTAAGGTGAAATTAAATTGGGGATGTCGGTTCCTAATTTTATTTTATGGTTTTTGTTGTTGAATTAAAACTGTTATGGGTCAAATTCCCCTTCAAAAACTGTTATTTAAATCTGCAGCGGATGAACTGTGTTAATTCTGCAGATGTATTATATCAGTGAATGGACTCGAAATTTTAGCGGTTGCAGATCCATATGCAGATTGTGCGAACTGATTATAACCAGTGGCGGTTCTAAGACCTTTTTTCACTGGGTTCCTTTTAGTAGATTCTCACTATTTTTTTCCAAATCATACGAGGTTCTTACTATTTTTTCCCATTTTTTCTAAACCGAATGGGTTCCAGGGAACCCACAAAAGTGGCCTAGACCCGCCCCTGATTATAACGACTGAACAACAATTGATTTGTAGCAACTGATTCGCAGATTTGCAGCAACTGATTCGCTGCAAAAACTCCCGACGATTGATAACAGAAACGACTAATACCAACAACGACTAATAACAGCAACGACTAAACACCTCTGCAGATTATGCGGACTGATTTCAGCGATCAAAACTAATTCTGCGGCTAAAAGTCACTGATCAAATTCTGCATATCCGTGATTCTGTGCAGTTAATTTGTAACTGATGATCTGTCTCGGTTCGTATCAAATGAACAGCAAGTAAAATATTATGGGTTCGTAATTGAGATGGTTGTTTCCTGATTAAATTATGGCTGTGGTGGTGGTGACGTGCTGGTGTGGGATGCAGGTTGTCTAGAGAGAGAAAGAAAGATGAGAGAGATTAGAGAGAGGAAGAGATAGGGGGAGAAAGATATATAAGAGAGAGAGAAATCTAATAACAAATTTATTTTTTATTTTTTTAACTATAAGGGTATTTTGGTCATTTAACAATACTTAACCAAAAATTCTAAGAGTGTTAGAAATTTGGACTCAAATGGTTAAGAAAAGTGGCTATAGGGACTCAGGGCGTTAAACATTATATATATTATAGGCAGCGTAATTTGTAACCTTCATTGGGGTAAATCCTGACCCTTTAAACTCTCTAACTTTTAATCTGGACCATTTAAACTCTGAAAAAAAAAAAAAAACTGAAAACATGGCAGTTGGTATTATCCGACAACCTTCCCTGGTGCAATCTAAAATTCTCATCTTCATCTCAATTTCCTTCTATAATTCTTCATAGGTTTGTGTAATTCTACTTTAATTAGTTCAAAATTCCGTTTTCTGCAATCTAACGGAATTCAGTTTTGGGTCTTCGTCGATGAATCTTCTGTTCATTAAATACGTTATCCTCACTTTTTCTTTTTCTTGACAATGGAAATAGTGGATTGAGGCCTTTCTGTACAGAAAGACAGCATCTTTATGTACGAAGACGGGGACAGCAAGGCAACGAAAACGATTGTGGTGTGGTTAAACCTTCAAGGCGGAGATACCACAACTACAGATCCTTCAAGTTTGCAAGCTCAGTTCTTAGTTTAATTATATATCAAGTGATTTATAAATCTTCAAGGTGATATGTCGAGGTACCAGGTTTTTGCGATTTTGAGGTGCAATCGAGAGGCTAAGGTCATGATTCTGCTTTTCTTCTGCAAACCGCGTTCCAATTTCGATTTTTATTTAGGTTTCAAAGCTTTAAAATACTTAATGATTACTTTCTTATGAAGTTGTATGCTTAACATGTACTAGGTTTCCTCATCGATGATTTGGGTATAATTTTATGATTTGAAGATGCAAGGTCAAAGAATGGATACAATTCCGATGTCCTTGTAAGTGATATCTTTGTTTTTTTATCAAGTGATTCTCATGAATTCATATGGTATATTTTGATGTCCTTTTCTGGTAAACATTTACGGTTCAGAAGTTGAAGAAGAGGGTGAGATAATTTTCTATTCTACAAAGTCACAGACTCATAGCTATTAAATCATTCATGTGGTAACGTCTCTATATTTTGAAATACTTGATTCTAATTTCTACATGGTCAATTTTGGTTCGAAGAGTTCTATCTGTTATTCTATTTTGGTTGTACACTTGATGAATTTTGCTCAAATCTAGCACTGCTTAAAGATCCATCATTTAATTGTAGCACTTAAATGTTGAAAAGCTAAAGAAGATGGCAGGTGATGCTCGCACGGGCGTGAAGGGTAGCATGAGAAGGAATGTTCGTTAATAAATATAGTTTTAAGTGAAAGGGGAAAGAAGAGAGATCTTATTATGAACAATAGCGTGTGAAGTCAATTGTTGTTAAAGTCGATATGATAAAAGTTTCACCGGACATCAGCTTTCTTCTGAATTTGCTTAACAAGAGGACCCAAATATTAAATTCCCTATTGTTGCATCGGTACCTATTGACAACTTTACTGGAGTGTTGTCACTTCTAGTAGCATTGGTCAACAAGCCGGTTTACCAGCAAGTCAAATGGGTCAATATGGGATAATGTGGTGGTTCAAGGCATGGTGTTAGCTGCAACAGTTGTGGTGGTATGGGTCATGGATCTATGAATTGTCCATGTGCTGTAAATGGACTATGCGGTTTAAACTCACACACTTAGTAGTGAACTTGTACTCATATAATTGCAGGTTTATTTAAAATTGATGTGTAAGTTTGTTGAGATGAATATTGCATATTCTTGTAGCAATAGAAGACCAGTTGTCTCAATTTTGGTTTGACTTTCTTGTTTTTGATTGGTTTAGTGTAGAACAATACAGTTGATTTGGTGGATCTATCAATGTGTCAAACGATTCTGTTTGAGACGAATCACTTTTATTGTGTGCCAAAGGTTGGGTTGGCATTTGCTTTATATAGTTGAGATAAGTCACAATCTAAAAGTACTAATAATTGGTTGTTATATCTACTTTTATACCAAACACTACCTTAAACAAATAATATATTTGTTTAAAATGCAAAGAACCCATCCACCGGACGGGTACACTACTAGTTTTGATTTTGGACTCAAGTGGTTAAAACCACTAAAACACAGGGGCTCAAAAAGTAATTTACCCTAATTTCTAACTTTATAAAATTAAAAATCATTTCATTAAATAAAAAAACATTACAAAAAAACAAAACATTAAAATAAAATAAAAAAAAACATTACACTAAAAAAAATTAAAAACTCAAAGGTTATATATTTTTTTTCGATTCGCTCCTTTTGTGCCAACGCCATCTTCAACCCTTTTCCGGTTAGGTGGTCGTGCGGTTTCGAGTAGAATTCAAAGTCATGAGCCCATTCTCTATCCCGCATAATCTCGGTCACTTCGCGGTTTTCTTCCATACGTTTAGTCCCTAGTTCCTGTATGTCTTGAAGTTGTTTGTTTATCTTTGAAAATGCATTAGTCATTTCGGATCCCATCGACGATGATTCGGGCCTTTTTGATCTTGCACCGCTTCTTCTTCCGGCGGGTCGTGGTAGCTCTTCCGCCGGCTCTTCCTCCAGAATATGGGGTGGGTCGAGTGGGAACCGGAGACACGGGACGGATAGGACTGCTACTTTGGTTCGGGTCCGCACTCGAACGGGAGGAATAAAACCACGGTTGAAGGGTTGCATTGTATAAAAATTGTAGATTTAAAAAAAAAAGTAGAGAGAGAGTATTTGAAAGTATGTTGATTGTATGGGATTTTATAAAAAAAATGGGAGATGGGGGTATTTATATGAGAGATGGTGAAATTAATTGAATTAATTTTTTTTTTTACTTTATGACCGTTTGCAACGGTCAAAAAATTCAAACTTCTCCTTCTTCACGCCGCTATGCACATCACGCTGCCAACCCAAAACACCCCCATAGCGCCGCCTGTTATGGTGTGGCTGGCGCTATGGGGCGCCATCCCTCACAAAACCTCCTCCATCGCGCCCCATTACACATCACCTTAGTGAAACAAACACATGGTTGCGTCACTATCTTTAACTTTAATTTTTTTTTGAACGGCTAAATATTACATCCCTGTTAGTAGTTAGTGGGAGTCGAACCCCTGACCTCTTAGTTAAAAACCTTACCATCCCTGTTAGCACCACTGGGCTATAACCCAAGTGGCCTATCTTTAACTTTAATTAATATAATGATTTTGATTCTGACTTTTTAATTCATAATAATCATTTTGAAATTGTTAATCCAAACAAGCCTAACACAGCTAGAGGACAAATTCTTTACTGGATTGAAATATATGATGCATTTGGATTTAAGTTAATAACGCCCCACTTGCGGTATGCTCATATAATGTATATATGTGTGGGCGCTCGGGGGGCAAAAGTGAAAGTGCACTAATTTTAACGTTATTTTACTAATTTCGTGAAAATAACGTTAAAAGAGGGGGATGGTTAATCATGCATCATGTGGTGGCGTTGATAGCCAAAAGACAAGGGGGTACATGCACTAATCGGTGTTTGTCTCAATTGCTGAGTGTTATGTGCCTTATGTCCAAGGCTTGATGCAAAACTACAATCGAGCCGGGGGTCTCATTGGAAGCAGCCTCTCTATTCCTACGGGGTAGAGGTAAGGCTGTCTACATCTCACCCTCCTCAGACCCTACCTTAGCTTTGCTATTGGTGGGATATACTGAGTATGATGATGATGATGATGATGATTTGGATTTAAGTTAATGGCTATCCAATAACTTATACATGTTGGGCCTATTGGGCTTCAACTGCCCTATCTTATATGTGGGTTTTTTTGGTCATCTGTCAATCCTTTTAACCTTTAATATTTTAATGTGACAACTCGTATTTCAGAACATATCCTTGTGTTTAATGTAACGTATGTGAACTTTGTGCGATTATCTGATATATTGATTTAATGGAATGTTATGATATTGCGTTATGTGGATTGTGTAATATAGGTTATATGATTGTGTGTGTAATGTATATATAATGTCGTCGCACAACTCAACTCAACCGCACAACACTTGGCCGATCGCACAAGCCTTTGGGCTTTGGTTCCTTACCACTCTCGGCCCACACTCTTTTCTAATCGAACCAAAGGGCAGCCCATGTAAAGGGTTCGGCCCACTCCCTTTTATACGCATACAAACACCCATCATTGGGGTTTGTTTCTCATAATTTGCATACACAAAAACTCACACCAAACCCTAGTTCTCTCATCCTCCTCTCTCTCGAAGTCGACGACCACCCTCTCTCCCTCGAAGCTTTTGATTCGGATCATCCTTTTCTACCTTCAAACCGGTTAGTGTTTCATAGTTATTGTTTTGTTAAATGATATTGTGATTTATACATTCTCATAGAATGATTTACGGATGATATATGATTGTTATGAGTGATGTGGTCTAGTGTTCATGAAATCGGCTCATATGTGTAGCATGATTTGATTAATTTAGAGTTGGTAATTATGTAATGTTGACGAAAATCTAGAACCGAATGGGTGTAATCGGTTGTGTGTATGTGAAATCGGATCAATCGTATGGTCGAATATGAAGCATTATATGATGATTTGAAACCCCTAATTGGATAGTTTAATGTTGTGAATTGTTTGAATGCCTTAAACATGACTAGGGTTCATATGGATTATGTGATAGGAACCATGATTTGATCGATAATAGTAGAGATGGAAACTGTTGAAGTTGTTAATTGATTTTTGTGTAAAAAGGAAACTGTTGAAGGATTAAAACCGATTGCTTGAAATTAGGGGATTAGGCAACAGATCGCACAAGACTCCCTTGATCGCACAAGATCAGATCATACAAGATTTGATCTGATCGCACAAGGCAGTCGCACAAGATGGGCTGGAGTACAACTGGTTAGAACACAGTGTACAACACAGCATATGCATGATCGCACAAGACCTTGTGGATCGCGCAAGACAGTGCCGATCGCACAAGGCTTGGGCCACACACACATCTATTGAACATTTCTATGATGTTGGGCCTTAAAGCCCAAACCTCAGTCGCACAAGATACTTGTAATCGTACAAGCTATTTGGATCGCACAAGTCCATCCGGACCACACATGATCAATGTTTGTTATTAATTTGGGCTGTGTATATGTTGTTGGGCTTATTTAGAAACTGGACCATGTTGGATCGCGCAACATGTTGTGGATCGCACAAGGCGGTGTTGAACGCGCAACATGTTGGGCCGGGGGGTATTTTATTGGGCTTCATTAGTGAATCGCACAAATGGTTCGGCCCAAACCATTTGGATCGCACAAGTTGAACCTTGGGTTTATTTAACTGAGTTGCTTAACATGTTCATTGTGTGTGCCATGATCATTATGTGTTCTTGATTTGTTAGCTACGTGTAAACCTATGTGCACTACTTGAACCTAGACCTGACTTGTATGGTAACCATGTTAGGACGTGGTTGACCTTTTATAGCTCAAGTGACCTTTTTCGTGTATCTGCCGAGCAAACCAAGGTGAGTTCACACTTTTCTACAAAGCATGGTAATTCCCGGTGGGTTTAAGAATGGGTTAAGGAATAGGGATTTCCTCGTCCTGTTGGGACGTGTTTCAGGAATGTGAATTCCTCGTCCTGTTGGGATGGATTTAGATTTACTAGACTAGAACTCTATCAACGAAGTCCCTCCTTTTATATCGACTTAATCGCCGAGGCCAATGGCGAACGGGTCATTAGTTAAATAGCGCTATTAGGTTTAACAAACCTCACACCGTGCCGCAGAGGACGGGCGTGGACTAATGGACTAGGCACGTCAATGATGATAGACATTGACGAGGGCACATAAACATGACGAACGTTAGTAGTCGATATGGTAACGAGTCTGGTAGTTTAAACATGGGGAAGCCCCCACGGCTGGAGTGGCCGAAGTAAAAATGGGTTAACTAATAAACGTTTTTGAACTATGGGGTAACCCCCACGGCTGGATAGCCGGTTAAGAATAAACTATGTTTTTGGAATAACTCTAAAACGGGAAACCAACTGTGAACTCGATCAACTTTGTTGTTGACTCGTTACTACATGCTTTGCAGGTCACTAGGTTTAGCAGGAGCTTGCATGGGGAAGAGTCGTTGTGGAGCATGGACATTGAGTGTTCATGATGAACTTAAACACTTTTAAATTATGATTTGGGTTTTGAACTATTTGCTTCCGCTGATTACTTGGATTTGGTTAAACTATTTTTGAACACCAATTATACTGTGTGGTTGGACATTCATTTACTTTAATATACCGTTCAATATGATTGGTGGCTTGATCCTGGTCATGTCACGCTCCCTGCGATGATACTCCGCGTATGGATTTTGGGGGTGTGACAGATTGGTATCAGAGCCATTGGTTATAGTGAACTTGGTTTTAAAAGGGAAAAGCTTTTTGACAAAACTAGACTATAACCTGTACAGTGCTCAACGATCCACAACGACACTTCGCTCCACGTGCAAGACTCAACACTATATGTAATATGGTTTGTACTTGTATTGCCTGCCTGTTAGTTTAAGTAAGTGCATTGATAATGGTATGCTTAGTTAGTGTAGCAACTGCTGTTTGAAAACCATGTGTGCTTGCTCTCTTCTGTCATCCCATGCTTACGCATTTTCGCGACACCTTTTCTTACTTGTGTTTCCTTCGATGTGAAGATCATGAGTGGACGCCTGAACTTAACTCAAGCCCAGCTGACGGCTCTAATCAATGAACGAGTTGCTGAAGCACTCGCAGCTGCCCCTGCTGGAGGTATAACCTACCATTTTGACCTATCCTAGGATGTTTAGATCCTACCCTCGTGAACCAACTCTCGTGCTTAACCTTGTCTTTTCTTTCTCGCGCGACAGGTCAGCATGTTCAACCTCCCGTGTGTTCGTTCAAGACTTTCATGGATTGTCGACCTAGTACTTTCAGTGGTACAGAGGGAGCTCTAGGCCTTCTCCACTGGTTTGAGAAGATTGAATCCGTTTTCGAAATGTGTGAATGCTCTGAGGCTCGTAGGGTGAAATTCGCAACTGGAACACTTGAAGGTGCTGCGTTAACTTGGTGGAACGCACAGGTCCAAATGTTAGGGTTGGTCGCTGCTAATGCCACCCCACGGAACGATTTCAAAGAGCTGATCAAAGAGGAGTACTGTCATCGCGACGACATTCACAAGTTAGAGGTGGAGTTCTACAATCTAAAGATGACGGGGTCTGAAATCGAGGCTTATACGAAGAGATCAAATGAATTAGCTATTTTGTATTCTACTAGGGTGGATCCTCCTATCAAGCGTATTGAGCTGTACCTCAGGGGT
Organism: Helianthus tuberosus; assembly: GCA_030545235.1. NCBI lineage: Eukaryota > Viridiplantae > Streptophyta > Magnoliopsida > Asterales > Asteraceae > Helianthus > Helianthus tuberosus. Next base: position 3,956,749 of record JARYGA010046105.1, read on the forward strand.
CTTGTACCAGAAATTCAAAGCCATGCGACTGCGGCTAACCTTGGTACCATTCAGCAAGTAATACGACTAGCTCATCGTCTCACGGATCAGGCAGTTGAGCAAAACAAGCTGCCCAAGCGTATCAGTGCTACAGTTACTTCAGAGGCCCCTAACGACAATAAGCGCAAGTGGGACGGAAATTCAAGCAAGGGTTCGACTTCTGTTCAGTCTCAGTCACAGCAGCGAAGGACTGAGGACTATAAGTCAGCAATCTTCTGGAAGTCAAGGGCAGAGTGGATACAAAGGGAATCACCCCAAATGCAATCGCTGCAACTTGCACCATAGCGGACCATGTAGTAGAGGCAACTGTTATCGGTGCAACAAGCCTGGTCACATTGCAAAGGATTGTAGGAGTCAGCGTCCCACGAATCAGAATCGGCAGCAACAGCAAGCCCCTCCGAATCAACGCCAGCAGCAACAGCAACAACAGGGTAACAACAAAGGTTGCTTTTAGTGTGGTGCTGAAGGCCACTTCAAGAGAGACTGTCCCCAGCTGAACCAGAATTAGAACAACAACAACAATAACAACCAGGGGAATGGAAACAACGGGGGTAACAACGGTGGCAATGGTGCCAGGGTCGTGCTTTCGTGATTGGTCAAGGAGATGCAAGGAACGATCCCAACGTCGTAACGGGTAAGTTCCTACTGGACGACTTCTATGTTTCTGTTTTATTTGATTCGGGTGCCGATACTAGTTACATGTCGTTAAAAGTTAGTCAGATGCTTAAGCGAACCCCAACACTTTTAAACACCAAGCACATTGTAGAACTAGCAAATGGTAAAAGTCTTGAAGCCACACATACAGTTAAGGGTTGTAATATTTTTCTTGCTGGTCAGACTTTCTCTATCGATCTTATCCCCATCGTTCTTGGTAGCTTCTACATTGTTATTGGGATGGATTGGTTATCTCAACATCAAGCGGAGATTCTTTGTAAGGAGAAAATTGTCCGTATTCCCCATTCTGGTGAAGAACCTCTTACTATTCGTGGTGACAAGAGTAGTGCTGTCGTGGGCATCATCTCTTTTCTTAAGGCCCAGAAGTGTTTGTGAAAGGGCCACACTGCTATTCTGGCTCTGGTTACTGATACCTCGACGAAGGATGTTGGTGCATGTTTGTGACAACAGCTTAGATTTTGTCTTTGGATATCTTGTAATTAGTTAAACGATAAACGGTTAGCGGGTTTAGATTTGTAATAGTTAGTTGTAATGTTTGGGCTAACCAAACCCAACGAATTGGGTGTATGGGGGCGAATTGGGCTTGTCCAATTCGCAGTCCATGTTGGAAACCTTGGCCCAAGTTGCAAACCTTGTGTTATATAAACAAGGTTAGGCTTTAGGGTTTAGGTTAATCAGCCAAAACAGTATTTGAGAGAGAATTTTCGTGAGAGCACTAGGCTTGGACGAAATTAGGGTTTGATTGATTGTAATTCTTGTAATCGATAATCAATAGAAACCCGGTTTGAAAGTGAATTGCTGATTTCTGTTCCTACACGTTTTCTGCTATATTCTGATCAAGAGAATTCTGCACTCTTGATTAGATTGACAATTCTGTGAAAGATCCATACATCAAGGGGACCTACAATTGGTATCAGAGCATTAGGCTCTTGAAGGCTCGGTTCATAATTGTGCTTGGCATTGGCAGAAACAAGGAGTTTATTTTCGAAATTTTTGAAACCTGACAATTAGGGTTTTGAAATTTTCAAAATTTTTGATATAAGTTTTCAAACTTTTTGGCTGTTTTTGATCTTCTGCATTGATTGTTTGCTATTTTGCAGGTTTTAGGTTTTTCAGGAAAGTATTGGTTGATTCTGGAAGAGTTTCTGGAAGAGTTTTTGGCTGATTTCCTTGAAGATTCGAAAACTGTTTTCGTGTTCTTCATTAAGTTCATCAGAAATTTGTCAAAAGTTTGCTGATTTGCTTGTTCGATTTTGCAGGAACTGATTGGAGAATCCCGAAAATCATCAAAATTCGAAAAAAGATTAAGTTTCCAAAGTTACTGGACCAGCGAATTTGGATATAGGCGATTTTGACAAATTCGCAGACAGGACCAGCATAATTAACTGATCAGCTAGCATAATTACCCAGCGAATTTAAGTGATCAGAGGAATTACCCAGCGAATTTAAGTGATCAGAGGAATTACCCAGCGAATTTAAGTGATCAGAGGAATTAATCAGCGAATTTGTTCCAGCGAATTTAAAAAGTCAGCATAATTATATCTACTATACCAGCATAATTATAATTACTCTATCAGCAAATTTAACTTGGTTTGCCAGCATAATTAGCGTGACCTAGCATAATTAACTTGGTTTGCCAGCAAAATTAGCTAGAGGAATTAAAAGGTGGAGTATTTATTTTTGTGGAGGAATTAGATACGCATAGAGGAATTAACGTTTTCGTGAATAGGATTTGATCCGTAGCTCATCTCGACAAACCGTTTGCACGGTTGGATTCGGTTGATTTTTAGGACCAAAAAAAAAAGAAGACTCTGGAAAATCCCGAATTTGGTTTTCGACATTATATATCATTGGATTCATTTTTTTGAGGCGATTCTAACGGTATAATTTGGTAAAAACAGTTTTCGGAAAAAAAATTGTACGGTTTTATCAGTACTGTTACGGTAAAACGTGTTTAAAGATGGTTAAAGTGGACAATGTTGGTGAGAAAGTTAAGAATTGGCCAAAGCTGAAAAATGTCAAAGAATATACTATCTGGAAAGAGGAGTTTGAGGGATTTTGTGAAGAGTGAAGATACCAGAATGTGGTATTGTATGATTGATGGATATGTTGCTCCTACACGTCGTGTTGAAGGAAGGGTTAAGGTGATTTCTTATGAGATGATGGATGAATCTGAGAGACAGGTGGTTGATGCTGAGAAGAAAGCTTTAGCTGCAATAAAAATGTCCTTACCTGATGGCATCAAGCATACCTTTACTTAGTACACTAATTCAAAGGATATGTGGGATGCATTAGAAAAGCGATATCAGGGAAATGCAGATGTTGTGGTAGAAGAGAAGAAGAAAGCTGTTGAGAAGAAGGCTGCAGAAGTTTCAAAGGGCATGAATGGTGTGAATGAACTTACAGCAGAGGAGATGGTATCATCAGAATCTGTAAGTCATACATGTCATAATTGCACTGAACAACAAGGTAAAGTTAACAGATTATCGGAGCAAAACAAAATTCTTTTAGCTGAATTGGAAAAACTGAAAGAGTCAAATGTTCTTTTGATTAAACGAGAGTCAAATTGTTTAAACAAACTCGAGTCAAATGAACAGGAAATTAGCAGTTTAACAAGCAAAGTCAATGAACTATTACAGGTCATTGATTTGGCTCGTGAAGGATAAAACTAATGAATTTTCTGAAAAGTGCAGGGAATTGGCCGTTGCACAAGACCAAATTGCTGAACTAAAAGGAAAGTTAGACAAATTTGGAAATTCTTCATTAGTTAGGACTCAAATTCAAGCAAGTTTGAAAAAGAGTAATGATAAAAAGGGTTTGGGGTTTAGTAAAGCCTCATCTTCTAAAAATCAAGACTACTCTTTTTTACCCGATGAAAATGAGTTAATTGATTTTGTGCCTACTACACCAGCTGTAGTGGATCCGATAGCTGTGGACTTGCCAAATAGTCCAGTTACTTTGAAAGAATATGCTGAGTCTAGCAGTACACCTCATAAATCGGATGAGGATACTGAAGACGAAAAGAAGAAAACATTTAAAAAGAGATTTAAGAAAAAGAGAAATTATAAGACAAAATCTTGTTTTAGATGTCACAACAAAGGGCACGTGGCAAGTTGTTGTCCTTTGAAGAAAAATAAGCAAAAAGTTGATGAAGTTAAGAATGGGAATAGGGTTGGTTTAAATAATAATGTGCAACCACATTGTCAACGTAATCAACCAAGTTTTCAATCTAAAACTTCAACATCAAGACGATTTGATAGACCAAGAAGAAATTCTACACATTTTAGTCATTTTAATGGTAAATCAAATCAATTTCAAAGTCAAAATAGAAATTTTGGATATCAAAATCGACACCATACTTTTGGTAATCGAAATTTTCAAAGAAGAAATGAATATAGGGGTTTTAATAACTCAAATGTTCAACAACATCCAATTTTTTTTCAAAATTCATGGTATAATAATGGGAGAAAAAGGTATCAAGATAATAATTTTCAAAGGTCGAAAAATCCGAGATTTTATTGGAACTCTCGCGATCAAAGACCTAGTGGAAGTTATAAATCTTGTTCAACAACGAGTACAACATCCAAGACACCAGTAAGGTGTGATGGATATTGGTTAGAAGCATCATATACGGATTTACATGGTCGACCCAAAACCGGTCAGGTTTTGGTTGTTAAGTCTAACTAAGTTGTTGAGTGTATGCAGGATGACCAAGAAGGACTGTTGATGTGTTCAACAGTGGTTGTTCCTGTAAAGTGTCTGAGGTGAATAGTAGGTTAACATGGGTAACGAACTATTTACTTTAGTGATGGTTATGATTTTTCTAAACTTCAAAAGTGAAAAACTTATTGTCAGATTGAAGTGGGAGTCTGTTTGTGTTTAAATTTCTGTTTTTGAAACTTGCTCCATAAAAACAAAAATTTAGGGGGAGAAATTTCCCTAAGCCAAAAAGAGTTTAGTTAGTGCGTGTGTTTAGGGGGAGTAAGTTATAAATTTAAAAATCAAAAATACAAAAACATTGAAAAATCAAATATAAAAAAAATAGAAAATTAAAAATGAATTATCACTGTGTGAAAAAGGAGAAATGATAGTACATCAGCAAGTTAGACTATCACACTCAAACTAAATTAAATTGCTTAAGTGTGATAGCAGCTTCATTATATGATGTACCAGTAGGCAAAAAGCATGAAATAATCAACTTACCAATGTGATATAAACCTAAATGAACTGTGTATGAGTGGGGAACACATCAGTGGTGTATGGTTTAATGACCTTAAATCTTGCGTTGATAGATTGCCAAAATCTGAAGTTTTGGGTCTTTATACTGTTATTTCATCTGGGGATATCAGGGGTGTCCTTCTGCTACATCCAGATATATGCTGACCTAGACACACCCAGGGTATCTTAAAAGAGCTAAAAATGCCAAAACCCAAAAAATGAAGAAGCTCTCATAGAGAGCTATTCAAAAATGCAAAATGCATAATTCGAACAAAAAAAAATGGTATTTGTCTTAGCCCTTGTTAGATATTTTGGTCTCTCTGCTGTACGGAAGTACTAACCTGTTCACCAATTATCTAAACGTTGAAAAACAAAACGGATGAATTCAGTATACTCACCTACTACGATGAATCTTTGTGCATACCTTGATCGCGGGGGTATATCCTGAAGTGGGACACACTAGTATATCAGAAATAAAATTACCTTAACGTATCATACGGTAATGGTACTTGAAATGTTCATGCATTTTGTTTAAGTGGACAAACATACTGGTAATCGTCTTGGACTGCTTTTCACGAAAAAATAAATAAAGAATTATCTAATAGTGTGAAACAGTTTGATTGTGCTGATATGATCTTCTTACCACTGATTCTCACAAAAATAGAGTGTTTATTCCTTTTGTTATTTACTTGCTTTCAGAAAATATAAAAATCCAAAAATAGTGTCATTTTTTTGTTTAAAATTATTAACGTACGGAAAACTGTTATTCTTGGAGGAATTGTTACTGATAGGGGGAGACGGTGTTAGTAAGTGAGTTCAAAATTTTTAAGTCATGCGGGTTATAGGGTGTGTGATTAAAAAGTTTTGTGTGTTGGTGATGAAATTGGAAAATGCTTAATCTGTGATACAGTTTAACTATCTCTTGAAAAATAATAATTTATTTAACTTTGTTGAAAAATTCTTATGGTTTCTCGAGATGTTTGTTTTATAGTTTACAGATTGAAGCAGTGTGTTGCTGAGAAGTTAAAGTGAAGAGTTGCTGTGAAGATGAGAGGTTGATTGGATGCATGGTAGAACCTCCTTTCTACATTGCAGACAAAGTTGAAGAGTTTGAAGATTGCTATTCAAATGCTAAACTGAAGTTTACTCAAACGCTAAAGTTTTTGAAGATTTGGTGATTGGATGTATCAGCTTAGGGGGAGTCTGTTGCTGACAGAAGCTGTTGAAGCTGAAGCTATCCAAAGACCAAAGACAGTGCAAGAATACATGAAGATTGCAAGAAGACTGAAGACAAAGTTATTTTATGAAGCTATTGTCAAGGGGGAGTTTGTTGGTGCATGTTTGTGACAACAACTTAGATTTGGTCTTTGGATATCTTGTAATTAGTTAAACGATAAACGGTTAGCGGGTTTAGCTTTGTAATAGTTAGTTGTAATGTTTGGGCTAACCAAACCCAACGAATTGGGTGTATGGGGGCGAATTGGGCTTGTCCAATTCGCAGTCCATGTTGGAAACCTTGGCCCAAGTTGCAAACCTTGTGTTATATAAACAAGGTTAGGCTTTAGGGTTTAGGTTAATCAGCCAAAATAGTATTTGAGAAAGAATTTTCGTGAGAGCACTAGGCTTGGACGAAATTAGGGTTTGATTGATTGTAATACGTTTGTTTGATAATCAATAGAAACCCAGTTTGAAAGTGAATTGCTGATTTCTGTTTCTACTCAATTCTGTAACAAATCTGATCTAGAGGATTCCGCACTCTTGATTAGATTGACAATTCTGTGAAAGATCCATACATCAGGGGACCTACAAAGGAAAAGAAGATTGAAGATATTCCTATTGTCGCGACTTCCCTGAGGTATTTCCTGAGGAATTACCTGGTCTTCCGCCTCATCGTCAGGTCGAGTTTCAAATCGAGCTAGCTCCTGGAGCACAGCCAATAGCTCGTGCACCTTATTGCTTAGCCCCATCAGAACTCGAAGAGTTGTCTACGTAACTAAAAGAGCTTTTGGACAAGGCTTTCATTCGTCCTAGCTCTTCTCCCTGGGGAGCTCCAGTCCTATTTGAGAAAAAGAAGGACGGTACCTTCCGAATGTGTATAGACTATCATGAGCTCAACAAGGTGACTGTGAAGAATCGTTATCCTCTCCCGCGTATTGATGACCTGTTCGACCAGTTGCAAGGGTCGAGCTTCTACTCTAAGATTGATCTGAGATCGGGTTATCACCAGCTGAGAGTCCGAGACGAGGACATCTCCAAGACAACGTTTAGGACTCGTTATGGGCATTACGAGTTCCTGGTTATGCCTTTTGGGTTGACGAACGCACCTGCGGTCTTCATGGATCTTATGAACCGAGTGTGCAAACCCTACCTGGATAAGTTTGTTATTGTGTTTATCGACGACATCCTGATCTATTCTAAGAGTCAAGAGGAAGACGAGCGTCATCTGCGACTTATTTTGGAACTCCTTCGAGCAGAACAGCTGTATGCAAAGTTCTCAAAATGCGACTTCTGGCTTCGTGAAGTCCATTTTCTAGGCCATGTGGTGAATGAGGATAGGATTCATGTTGATCCATCCAAGGTTGACTCAATAAAGAACTGGCCTGCGCCCCGTACACAAACAGAAATCCGCCAATTCTTGGGTTTGGTGGGTTACAACAGAAGGTTTATCAAGGATTTCTCCAAGATTGCGCAACCTCTCACCTCACTAACTCAGAAAGGTGTCACATATCGTTGGGGCGATGCCCAAGAGTCTGCATTTCAGCACTTAAAGGAAAGACTATGTAGCGCACCTATCCTCTCGTTGCCGGAGGGCACATACGATTTCGTGGTTTATTGTGACGCGTCAATTCAAGGTCTTGGTTGTGTATTGATGCAACATGATAAGGTCATTGCTTACGCATCACGCCAACTTAAAGTTCACGAGAGGAACGACACCACACACGATCTGGAGCTGGGAGCTGTTGTTTTCGCACTTAAGATATGGAAACATTACCTGTACGGTACCAAGTGCACCATTTACACCGATCACAGGAGTCTCGAGCATATCTTCAAGCAAAAGGAGTTAAACATGCGACAACGTCGATGGGTCGAGCTCTTGAATGATTACAAATGCGCAATCAAGTACCATCCAGGCAAAGCCAATGTTGTGGCTGACGCCCTCAGTCGAAAGAATACTACACCTAAGCGAGTGCGCGCGTTACAACTTACCATCCAATCTAGTCTTCCTACTCAGATACGAGATGCTCAGGTTGAAGCATTGAAAGCAGAGAATATCAGGGCTGAGCCCCTGCGAGGATCGAAGAAGCGGTTAGAACAAAAGGAAGACGGTGCTTATTATGTAACAGGGCGCATCTAGGTTCCACTTTATGGTAAGTTGCGTGAGCTCGTGATGGATGAAGCACACAAGTCCCGTTACTCAGTACATCCTAGCTCGGATAAGATGTACCACGATCTCAAGACTACGTATTGGTGGCCCCATATGAAAGCTGACATAGCGACCTATGTCAGTAAATGCTTGACCTGTGCTAGGGTCAAAGTCGAATACCAGAAACCATCAGGCCTGCTTCAACAACCAGAGATTCCGACATGGAAATGGGAGCAAGTTTCCATAGATTTCGTTACTAGCCTACCTAGATCTCAACGAGGAAATGATACTATCTGGGTGATAGTGGATCGATTGACAAAATCTGCACATTTCCTAGCCATCAAGGAAACGGATAAGTTTTCTACTCTTGGAGACATCTATCTGAAGGAAGTGGTTGCTAGGCACGGGGTGCCAACCTCTATCATTTCCGATCATGATTCACGTTTTACTTCTGAGTTGTGGCAAGCAATGCACAAGTCCTTTGGCTCACGTTTAGACATGAGCACGGCATATCATCCACAGACGGATGGGCAGTCTGAACGCACCATCCAAACCCTTGAAGACATGCTTCGAGCCTGTGTAATCGACTTTCGTAACGGATGGGAAAGACACCTCCCGTTAGTGGAGTTTTCGTATACAACAGTTACCACACCAGTATCCAGGCTGCTCCATTCGAAGCCTTGTATGGACGGAAGTGCCGATCACCTCTTTGTTGGGCTGAGGTTGGCGACAGTCAAATCACCGGCCCAGAACTCGTCGTAGACACAACAGAAAAGATTTCTCGGATACGACAACGAATGGCGGCAGCTCGTGACTGTCAGAAAAGCTACGCTGATAAGCGTAGGAAACCACTCGAGTTCCAGGTTGGGGATCGAGTGCTACTTAAAGTCTCACCTTGGAAAGGTGTAGTTCATTTCGGCAAGCGGGGCAAGCTGAATCCATGCTATGTTGGACCTTTCGAAATCATAGAGAAAATAGGCAAAATGGCCTACAAACTGAACCTCCCCGAATAACTCAGCGGAGTTCACAACGTTTTCCATGTGTCGAATCTGAAAAAGTGTCTGTCAGATGAGACCCTCATAGTTCCTCTCAAGGAGCTCACCATCGACGATCAGCTGCGATTCGTCGAAGAACCAGTAGAGATTACGGACCGGGATGTTAAGGTTCTCAAGCGCACCAGAATACCTCTTGTTCGAGTTCGTTGGAACTCCCGTCGTGGCCCAGAGGTCACCTGGGAACGAGAAGACCAAATGAAACACAAGTATCCCCAGTTGTTCGAGCAGAATGAAACCACTACTGAGGTCGAAGCTACTGCGGAATTTCGGAACGAAATTCCAAACCAACGGGGGAAGGATGTGACACCCCAGGAAAACCAGGAAACCATGCAACCTAACTAGCTTCCTCAGTGAGTACGTGCTAAATTTCGTGACGGAATTTCTTTCAACTTGGGGATAATGTGACAACTCGTATTTCAGAACCTATCCTTGTGTTTAATGTAACGTATGTGAACTTTGTGCGATTATCTGATATATTGATTTAATGGAATGTTATGATATTGCGTTATGTAGATTGTGTAATATAGGTTATATGATTGTGTGTGTAATGTATATATAATGTCGTCGCACAACTCAACTCAACCGCACAACACTTGGCCGATCGCACAAGCCTTTGGGCTTTGGTTCCTTACCACTCTCGGCCCACACTCTTTTCTAATCGAACCAAAGGGCAGCCCATGTAAAGGGTTCGGCCCACTCCCTTTTATACGCATACAAACACCCATCATTGGGGTTTGTTTCTCATAATTTGCATACACAAAAACTCACACCAAACCCTAGTTCTCTCCTCCTCTCTCTCTCGAAGTCGACGGCCACCCTCTCTCCCTCGAAGCTTTTGATTCGGATCATCCTTTTCTACCTTCAAACCGGTTAGTGTTTCATAGTTATTATTTTGTTAAATGATATTGTGATTTATACGTTTTCATACAATAATTTACGGATGATATAAGATTGTTATGAGTGATGTGGTCTAGTGTTCATGAAATCGACTCATATGCGTAGCATGATTTGATTAATTTAGAGTTGGTAATTATCTAATGTTGACGAAAATCTAGAACCAAATGGGTGTAATCGGTTGTGTGTATGTGAAATCGGATCAATCGTATGGTCGAATATTGTCACGACCCCCGACCCACCCTGGACGGAATCGGAAGTCGTGAACAGCCCGTGGTACCGGTGATTTAATTTTTTTTAAAACGTTGCAGCGGAAATTTCATCAGAACCGTGAGTTAGGAAAAATATCAGAGTTTAGAAACACCGGATTTTATTTATTAAATAGATGGGATAAACCCATGTTTTACAATGGTAGCTTAAATAAAGATAAATTTGATTATATAAAACAATATTTCTTAATTTGATTTAATTAATAAAATAAGCCACTTCTTGACGCCTTTCAGTGCCGTATCCATCTCTACTGTAATTACCTGAAACATGTTTGAAAAAGGTTTTGTCAGCGGGAAATACTGAATGAATCATTCTATTTACTAAAATGACACATTTGTTATAATTTACAGTATTAAGGAAGATTACAATGTTTCTGATATCAAACCAACTACCCACAGTATTTGTCACTCGAATCTTTACGGTGACTGTGGTCATATCACCATTGGCTGCCCCAATGAATGACGAATATCACTAAATTTAGGTTCGCCCACCTAAAGTGATAAAACTGTAATACTGTGCACAATACCCCACATACCGGCTGTAATTTGGTGATTACATAAACTTAATCACTGTAATTATAATTTTGAAAATAATTTGGAGTATTGTAAAACAATTGATAAAAAGAGAATGACTCACACATAATCATGCAGATTCATACGGCCAAAGTTTAGTCTACAGATAAGCCTTGATATATTGCAGATTTATATAGGCAGAGCTTAGCCTATTGATTTAGCCTTGTAGTCTAGTGCATACGAACTAGGTAGGTAACTTAATACAGCATTTACGATAACTCACGAGATCAAATTTTCACAACGAACGACAAAGTGCAATACTTCATCCATCGATTTAACGATGATCCGTCAAATTAATGACGAATGACAAAGTATAATACTTCATCCATCGAATTAACGATGATCCGTCAAATTAATGACGAACGACAAAGTATAATACTTCATCCATCGAATTAACGATGATCCGTCAAATTAATGACGAACGATAAAGTATAACCCTAATGTGGGCAGCACTTAAACATCCATTGGATATATTGATCGATCGGAAAATGAATCGTAGCAGCGATCGAGTTAATACCCTGTATCGTAGCAGCACCCCGATAACTTAATTTCTAATTTTGAGCAGTGAGGATTCGTTTCTGAAAGAAACTTTCGACACAGAATGATAGCTTGAGGTTCAGGCTATTTATAGCAGAAATATGGGTTTTACGCGGCCCGCGTGAACCCAGGCTTGATCCTTACGCGGCCCGCGTAGCCGCCCAGTCTACGATTAGGATTGCTGAGTCATCGACACGTGGCGGCAACAGGCTTTCGCTTATCGTTGAGCTGTCGCGGCCCGCGTGACCGCCCGTCTTTCTTTACGCGGCCCGCGAGAGGGTGTAAAATATGATTTTCTTTATTTTTTTGATATTGATTGGGGTTTCAGGGGTCCGGGCTTTTACTAACGGATCAATTTGGAACATTTTTGAATATAATTATATTACAAAGAAAAAGGGAATAAAATAATGAGAAAAGAGAATGGACCCATTTTGTGACTTTAGGGTTCAACTAGAAAACCTACTGGTAGAATTTTGGGTATAACTTTGGAGTTATAAAAATATATTTTTGTGATTGTGGTAAGTATAGTACCCCCTAATTCAACCTTGTCCCGATGTCCCGAGACAGAACCCAAACGAACTTAGTCGGGCAGAGCCTGACAACTTGGAAGTTAAGTTTCCTATTTTAGTTGCATGCCATACACGTAGCTATCCTCCATTTTGCATATGACATGTTGGTATGTTTAGATTTTAAATTTTATTAATATTTTATTTTGAGCTTATCTCGATGTTAACTTTAATTTAATATTTTATTATTTGATTTCGTTAGTTTTAGTTTTATTATTTTTATTATTATTATTTATATATTATAATTATTTTAACTGCTTTACTTATTTGGTGCGTATAACTTATAAAGTATAACGTTTTATAAGAAATAAATATGTCTTTAGAACGAGAATATTTTTGTCTACATTTGGGTCTAAGTTTCATTAAAAATAGAGTAAGTTCAAAATACAATATATTTTTATAGTTTAATTAGTAAACGGTTCCTAGGCCAGTCCAGGTACTTCATATTTTTATTATTCAACTTACCCGTAATCTACTCGTCTAATACTATAAGTTTTTATATACTTTTATTTTAATAGAAAGGTCAACCCATATACAGGCCAATTAATTAATATATATTTGAACCAATTATATAAAATAGTGTTTAAACTATTTGGGTTGAAATTATATTAAAATAAATAGTCACTAGTTATTAGTTGCTAGTGGTTTATAAATTTAACCAAACCTATAATTCTTATATGATAAAAATAGGGATGTTACATTCTCCCCACCTTGTTTTAAATCTCGTCCTCGAGATTTGGGCTATGATATTTCTTTTAGACTTTATGTCATTTTTTTTTTCAATAAAAACAAATTTAAGGTAGATGACACAGAATCAAAATATCTAATTTTGTGAATACGAGCTGTAAAATAAGTAGGATTCAATGGTTCGACTGAATTATTTCAAGAAATTGATGACAAATGAATGAGATGAAATGATATAATTTCCAAAGTGACTAGGTTCGAGCCAAAAGATATATGATCAATAGAAAATTAAAAATGAATGTGAAGAATTTTTAGAATCAATAAAATTCTTTGTCAAAAGAAAGCTTACTTTGATTGGCAACTGAGGAAAATTTAGAATTGACAGGTTCAAAAAGCATGAAAAATGATTTGTCAAATATTTATGATATGAGAAAATTAATGTGCTGAGATGAGTAAAAACACACGAAAAGACAATAAAGTTAGTGTATCGTTGTTTAGAGTTCCAAGTTGTTTTAATCGTGAAACGATGTGATAGTATACTATTAGTGACCATATTTTCTTACTATATTCTAGAGATCGAAATATAATAAGAACAAGTTGTTTTGGCATGGCCAACTATTATATTATTTTTATAAAGTAATTGTAATATATATTATTTGTTATATATTTATTATATGTAAATGGTTGCTTCTTTTAAATAAATACTATTTTAGTATTTTACCATACTTTGTAAAATAACTATGTAATATATATTACAAAATACTGTAATTTATGTTACAAAATATCATTTTGTAAAAGAAATCACTATTTAAAATGAAAATTATAAATAAAGGTGTAAAAATATTTATTGTATAAAATATTTGGTAAATATATAACATTTAATGGGTCGATTCTATTTGATTACTTATTTCCATTTTGAAACCATATAACGTTGTGAATGTAAATGTTGTAAATAAGTGAAAATGGAAATTATTCTTATATATTATAATGTTCTCCTAACCCAACGTAGTTAATAACTACCATATTATTCTTATATGGTTACTTTCTTACCATAGGGTTACAGTACATAGTTATCACAAAACATGTGATAGATAATTTATTTACATAATTTTATTTGTCCTTTGTTTTATGAAAATATGTCTTTTCCAAGGTATATGTATTTTCATATATAATTAAAATTTACTAAATAAGTATGATGACTTAATTTATATATATTACTGGTCATTATCATGGTGGATATTGGTTAGTGCTCCCTTATTTAAGCATAGGTGATCAGTCCATGCCTAATTAAGGCTATGCTATCCAATACCTACCCTTGATAATAATCCTAGTAAAAATAATACCAACACTATTATTATTAATATTTTCTTACTAATAATAAAACTGATATTAGTAATACATAACTAAACATACACTTAAATGGAAAAATTTCTAATAAAATGGTGAAACTGGCCGTCCCCAGGATCGAACCCGGGTCTAGGCCACACCCTTTCGCGCGCCTAACCAACCGAGCTAGGTGCCTAGTTTATGAAATTTCCATTTTGGTTAAATATAAGCACATGTACAATAAATTCTGTATTTCTTATTATAAGTCACCTACTTATATTGACTAAGTATTTACTTATCCTCCTTATGGTGATTAATAAGAATATAATAATACTATTAGGTAATCACTTATGTAAGTTTCCATATATAAAATAAATTTTATATAATGTTTTTCGATTGAAGATGTTAAAGAAATAATTTATTACAAAAGGCTCAATTGATGCTGTAATAATTGTTAAAAGATATATTGAAATATAACATGAATTCGTATATCATTATCTTAGCACAAGATTGTGTTAAGATTAAGTTTATAGGAATAATCAACAAAATGGATTTTAAAATTAAATTCTGTATATGGTGTGTGCGAATTATATTAGTGCGAGCTTTTAGATTTATGAAAACGTCACCACAAGGTGATCGTGATCGAAGAAATGTTTTAATGAAGTCGAAGATTTAAACAAGCCTAGTATGGTTCAAAACAAATGAAGTGCTGGTTAGGACTTATTTAAATATGATAGCTTCCATATATCATATAGGATTTTAAAATAAATATGTAATATGAGCAAAATAATTTGAATAAGAAAGTTCGGACATGGTCACAATAGAAACTATGTATGTCAAAGAAAATTTTTCAAGAAATTTAGTGACTCGATATCAAAGAATTATCGTTTTGTAATAATGCGGTTTATAGTACAAAAAAATCAAGTATAGCGAAATGATATTTGAGTTTTGATAAAATAATAAATTGGAATGAAACCCTTAAGTGGTCTTCATAAATTAAACGAACCACATGCGCAACAAACGGTGCATGTGTAACGTGTGGATTTACCAAGAAATGAAATGAATCAATATTCGTTACTATGAAATAGATCCTCCTGGTATGATGACCGTTGCGAAAGTCAACTTTTTATATGCAGAAGTCAGAATTTTCAACAAAAGAATTATAAGAACTTTTATCTGGAATTTCGAGTGATAACCGTTATTAAATGACATTACCAGGGAATGTCAAATAAAATGAAATAGGGAATTTGCAAAGGTCTATAACTCCTTTTGCAGTGATAATAATTATGACTCTGATTAGACTGTGCACTGATGATTGTGAAATCTTGTTACAACGTACCTCAGCGAAATTTCATGTTGCTTGTAGGATCATGTGGCAAAGTGCTTATTTTTTGATAGTTCTTCTACTGACGGAATCCATTTTGGTGTAATTATATTTTCCAAAGGTCTTGCTTTGGAATTTGTGTAGACGTATAATTTAAGTTAATGTGTTTTCTTGTGCACTAGCACAACTTTACAAGCTTCTTACTTGCGTTGATAGTTTATGGTAATTCATTGGAAATTTTAATGACGTCTCAACTTAAAGAGTTTCCATTGTTTATATTGTTGCACGAGCTACGAGACAGATAATCAAACGGAATAATGTTTGATATCGAAAAAGAGATTCCTGAATAAGAAATCTAGACACAGATGCTGGTGCTTTATTCTTAATTGACTTTTGGAATTTCTTATAGATATATATATCTATATAATCACATATTTCACATGCTGAAATAAACATACCATCTATCAGGTCAATGTATTTAACAGATTCATATTTCCAAAAACCAGTCAAATATCTGGTCATGATACTATTTAGGGAAGTCTTGTCACTCGTTTGACATATTATATATCCCGTCTTATCCGATTCGCGCCGGAGCGGTAACCTCAGTATATCTGGACAAACTGGAGAGTCTACCACACCATACCCAGTCTTGCCAGAGAAAATTTTCTATTTCCCATAAATAGTATATTTTCAAAAGTGCCTATTTTATTAGGGCTTTTATTCAGAATTAAGGAAATTTGTATTTCCATAACATATCTTATTATTATATTGATCAATAGACGATTCCTGTGACAGTGTCAATTTACTATTGATCATTCTTTCAAATAATGACTCAGGTCATATTACTGTTGATCATTCTCTCAACTAGTAATTGTGATTATATCACTGTTGATCATTCTTTCAACTAGTGATTCTAATCATAACACTGTTATTCATTCTCTCAACTAGTAATTCTGGACTTAGTTATCCCGTGATATTATTTTATCAAATATATTACTTATGGCATACCAAAATCCATCATATTTTACACAAGTACTTAGCTTATCATGAGGCTAATACTAAGGCATCTTTTCTTAAGTTCAAGTCTAAATGCTATCATGTGTGCTACCAGTAATAACAATCTCCTAACTCTTTTATATAAAATTAGGTATTAGTGTCATAACACCTAAAGGCTTAAAGCAGTGGCTCTGATACCACCTTCTGTCACGACCCCCGACCCACCCTGGACGGAATCGGAAGTCGTGAACAGCCCGTGGTACCGGTGATTTATTTTTTTTTAAAACGTTGCAGCGGAAATTTCATCAGAACCGTGAGTTAGGAAAAATATCAGAGTTTAGAAACACCGGATTTTATTTATTAAATAGATGGGATAAACCCATGTTTTACAATGGTAGCTTAAATAAAGATAAATTTGATTATATAAAACAATATTTCTTAATTTGATTTAATTAATAAAATAAGCCACTTCTTGACGCCTTTCAGTGCCGTATCCATCTCTACTGTAATTACCTGAAACATGTTTGAAAAAGGTTTTGTCAGCGGGAAATACTGAGTGAATCATTCTATTTACTAAAATGACACATTTGTTATAATTTACAGTATTAAGGAAGATTACAATGTTTCTGATATCAAACCAACTACCCACAGTATTTGTCACTCGAATCTTTACGGTGACTGTGGTCATATCACCATTGGCTGCCCCAATGAATGACGAATATCACTAAATTTAGGTTCGCCCACCTAAAGTGATAAAACTGTAATACTGTGCACAATACCCCACATACCGGCTGTAATTTGGTGATTACATAAACTTAATCACTGTAATTATAATTTTGAAAATAATTTGGAGTATTGTAAAACAATTGATAAAAAGAGAATGACTCACACATAATCATGCAGATTCATACGGCCAAAGTTTAGTCTACAGATAAGCCTTGATATATTGCAGATTTATATAGGCAGAGCTTAGCCTATTGATTTAGCCTTATAGTCTAGTGCATACGAACTAGGTAGGTAACTTAATACAGCATTTACGATAACTCACGAGATCAAATTTTCACAACGAACGACAAAGTGCAATACTTCATCCATCGATTTAACGATGATCCGTCAAATTAATGACGAATGACAAAGTATAATACTTCATCCATCGAATTAACGATGATCCGTCAAATTAATGACGAACGACAAAGTATAATACTTCATCCATCGAATTAACGATGATCCGTCAAATTAATGACGAACGATAAAGTATAACCCTAATGTGGGCAGCACTTAAACATCCATTGGATATATTGATCGATCGGAAAATGAATCGTAGCAGCGATCGAGTTAATACCCTGTATCGTAGCAGCACCCCGATAACTTAATTTCTAATTTTGAGCAGTGAGGATTCGTTTCTGAAAGAAACTTTCGACACAGAATGATAGCTTGAGGTTCAGGCTATTTATAGCAGAAATATGGGTTTTACGCGGCCCGCGTGAACCCAGGCTTGATCCTTACGCGGCCCGCGTAGCCGCCCAGTCTACGATTAGGATTGCTGAGTCATCGACACGTGGCGGCAACAGGCTTTCGCTTATCGTTGAGCTGTCGCGGCCCGCGTGACCGCCCGTCTTTCTTTACGCGGCCCGCGAGAGGGTGTAAAATATGATTTTCTTTATTTTTTTGATATTGATTGGGGTTTCAGGGGTCCGGGCTTTTACTAACGGATCAATTTGGAACATTTTTGAATATAATTATATTACAAAGAAAAAGGGAATAAAATAATGAGAAAAGAGAATGGACCCATTTTGTGACTTTAGGGTTCAACTAGAAAACCTACTGGTAGAATTTTGGGTATAACTTTGGAGTTATAAAAATATATTTTTGTGATTGTGGTAAGTATAGTACCCCCTAATTCAACCTTGTCCCGATGTCCCGAGACAGAACCCAAACGAACTTAGTCGGGCAGAGCCTTGACATGCGTTATGGGGCTCAGATCAATCGGAAAGGGTAGCGGTGATCGAGAGTTAAAACACTTTAAATAGGCAGAACCTTATTATTATTATAGTGTAATATATACATATGAAAATAGACAAGAACGAAAAAATAGAACTGTAGAGAAAGAGGGGTTTGAATCCCAAAATAGTAGAGTGATGATCATATATATACACTGACAACTTGGAAGTTAAGTTTCCTATTTTAGTTGCATGCCATACACGTAGCTATCCTCCATTTTGCATATGACACGTTGGTATGTTTAGATTTTAAATTTTATTAATATTTTATTTTGAGCTTATCTCGATGTTAACTTTAATTTAATATTTTATTATTTGATTTCGTTAGTTTTAGTTTTATTATTTTTATTATTATTATTTATATATTATAATTATTTTAACTGCTTTACTTATTTGGCGCGTATAACTTATAAAGTATAACGTTTTATAAGAAATAAATATGTCTTTAGAACGAGAATATTTTTGTCTACATTTGGGTCTAAGTTTCATTAAAAATAGAGTAAGTTCAAAAAAAATATATTTTTATAGTTTAATTAGTAAACGGTTCCTAGGCCAGTCCAGGTACTTCATATTTTTATTATTCAACTTACCCGTAATCTAATCGTCTAATACTATAAGTTTTTATATACTTTTATTTTAATAGAAAGGTCAACCCATATACAGGCCAATTAATTAATATATATTTGAACCAACTATATAAAATAGTGTTTAAACTATTTGGGTTGAAATTAATTTAAAATAAATAGTTACTAGTTATTAGTTGCTAGTGGTTTATAAATTTAACCAAACCTATAATTCTTATATGATAAAAATAGGGATGTTACAAATATGAAGCATTATATGATGATTTGAAACCCC
Source organism: Helianthus tuberosus (assembly GCA_030545235.1). NCBI lineage: Eukaryota > Viridiplantae > Streptophyta > Magnoliopsida > Asterales > Asteraceae > Helianthus > Helianthus tuberosus. Next base: position 3,976,127 of record JARYGA010046105.1, read on the forward strand.
TAATTGGATAGTTTAATGTTGTGAATTGTTTGAATGCCTTAAACATGATTATGGTTCATATGGATTATGTGATAGGAACCATGATTTGATCGATAATAGTAGAGATGGAAACTGTTGAAGTTGTTAATTGATTTTTGTGTAAAAAGTAAACTGTTGAGGATTAAAACCGATTGCTTGAAATTAGGGGATTAGGCAACAGATCGCACCAGACTCCCTTGATAGCACAAGATCAAATCTTACAAGATTTGATCTGATCGCACAAGGCAGTCGCACAAGATGGGCTGGAGTACAACTGGTTAGAACACAGTGTACAACACAGCATATGCATGATCGCACAAGACCTTGTGGATCGCGCAAGACAGTGCCGATCACACAAGGCTTGGGCCACACACACATCTATTGAACATTTCTATGCTGTTGGGCCTTAAAGCCCAAACCTCAGTCGCACAAGATACTTGTAATCGTACAAGCTATCTGGATCGCACAAGTCCATCCGGACCACACAAGTCAATGTCTGTTATTAATTTGGGCTGTGTATATGTTATTGGGCTTATTTAGAAACTGTGCCGGGTATATGTTGGATCACACAACATGTTGTGGATCGCACAAGGCGGTGTTGAACGCGCAACATGTTGGGCCGGGGGTATTTTATTGGGCTTCATTAGTGAATCGCACAAATGGTTCGGCCCAAACCATTTGGATCGCACAAGTTGAACCTTGGGTTTATTTAAATGAGTTGCTTAACATGTTCATTGTGTGTGCCATGATCATTATGTGTTCTTGATTTGTTAGCTACGTTTAAACCTATGTGCACTACTTGAACCTAGACCTGACTTGTATGGTAACCATGTTAGGACGTGGTTGACCTTTTATAGCTCAAGTGACCTTTTTCGTGTATCTGCCGAGGAAACCAAGGTGAGTTCACACTTTTCTACAAAGCATGGTAATTCCCGGTGGGTTTGGTGTTAGTGCATTAAGTGTCTATCGCCTCCGTCAATCTAGTACGTAGCAGAAACCGAAGAAGTCTAAGCTTTGATTGTAATATCTAGTTAAAAGGACAAGGTGGCAAACTTGTAAATAAGGAGAAATCCTTATATTCCTTGTGCCTATAAATAGGGAATTATAGTGTTAGGTTTGAGACTTTTGCCATTTAGAGCATTTGGAGAGCTAGAGATCTAGAGAGAGATTCTAGAGAGAGAAAGCTTGTCCACGTGATTCAGGTTCTTGTACACTATCAAATCTATCAAAGAATCACAGTTTATTTTACTGTTCGTGTGTTCGGTCTCACTCGTGCACGGATTCCGCACGTCGTACGAGTCGATTAGCAATCGAAACGGAGTCAAACCGGTCCTACAAGTGGTATCAGAGCTAGGAGCTCGATTGCTTGATCAAACACATCGTTTTCGTACCAGATTTCAGCGATTTCAGATCCGAAGTTCATCTATTTCTTCATTTTTTCACTTTTATCACGTTTTTCACTGAAGATCGTCAAATTGAACAGGTTTTTACGGTCCGAATCGTCTGATTTTTTGATATGTTGTGCGTATATACCTGATCTATAACCCTACCAAGTTTCAGATCCAAATTCGTAATCGTTTAGGAGAAATCTAAGTTTTTCTGTTCGAAATCGCTGTCAAAATTGCAGGTTCGCTTTTACGAACAAGTCTGGTCCGCTTTTGTGACATTGGAGGTCCGCTTATCCGGACATTATCTGGTCCGCTTATCCGAACAATACTAGGTCCGCTCATGTGACAATACCTGGTCCGCTCATCTGTACATTTGAGGTCCGCTCATTGTGTCAAAATTGAGGTTCGCTCATTGTGTCAAAGTTGAGGTCCGCTCATTGTGTCAAAGTTGAGATTCGCTCATAGGTGTAATAATAGATCCGCTTATCTGGACATAGTCTGGTTCGCTCATTTGTCCAATCCAAGATAGTTTCGCTTATCTGACAACATACTGATTTCACGTGAAACATTATATACTTTGACTGAATATATTTGAACAGTCCAATAGAAATAAACACAATTAAAAGTTGTCGGCACATTTAATTAGAGATATGGGACATTGAGACATTATGTGTTCACTAAACAAATCGGCCCAATATATGTGAGCTATTAACTGTCATTTAGAAGTAAAGGCCCAATCAGATTTTTTTAACACTTGAAATGGGTGGATAGTGGTTTTTTTTTTGGTCCAATCAGAGTAATTTTTCAACCCATGTGCATTTGTCAGGAAGTTTGATATTGGAACTATGTGTCACGTGATTCCATAAATTGAAATAACAGTTCATTAGAAATTGCATGTAAAAATTGTGGTCCAATAGAATAATTGTTGTCAGACATATACATGTGATGCTTTAAATTGATTTAATTAGACAGCCCATGTGACTTCAATCTATCGGCCCAATCACAAATTTTTTTTCAACAGCATTGAATAGTTTGCATGAATATGTTGATTAGTTAAAGAGGTTATGTTGCATCAAATCTGGTCGTAAGAAGTGGTTATAGTTCTTCAGGCCGTGTGAAAGTCATTACAAGCTCACACGAAGTGAACTAAATTCGCATCAACTTCGAGTCACACAGTTGGTTTGAATTTGATCCCAGTTCACAAGAGGTGGTTCAGTCTATTTGAATTCAAACTCGTTCAAGGTCGTGTGGTTTAGTCAGGTCATTGACTTTCAAGTAATTGAAGATGTCAAACAACGGTGAAGAATTTTACAACACATTCTACAACGCGTTCAATTCCGAATCATCCGATAGAAGATCTGAGATGAAAGAATATTCAAAAGAGATTTCGGAAAATTTGAAGTTTGAGAACATGTACGGAAGCCAACAAAAGCCACCAAAGCTAATGAAAGTGGAAGATTATAATTGGTGGAAAAACAGATTTGAGGGTTGGATAAAAGCTTTTGCTACTGAAAGCTGGTTAAAACTGACACATGAATACGTTGCACCAGTAAAAGAGGGAGGAGAGTTAATAGATGCAAAAGATTTTACAGAAAAAGATATAAAAAACGTTGTGGCTGAACATAGAATGATAACATTGATCAAGCAGTCAGTAAGAGAGGATATCATTTCATTGCTTGAACAAGAAAAGACTTCAAAAAGTTTGTGGGAAGCGTTAGAGAGAAAATGTGTAGGAAGTAATGAAATTGTCAAAAACAAAAAGAAATTGTTGCGTAAAGAGTTTGATTTATTCAATTGTATGAAAAATGAATCTGTTTGTAAAATGATTGAGAGATTCGGACATCTGAAAGTGGAGCTGATCAGATATCAAATCTTACCTTCTGAAGAGGAGCTGGTGGATAAATTGTTTGATTCATTGCCAAATGATCAAGAATGGCAATACTTCGCTCTAATGTTGAAAAATACAATCAAGCCTGAAGATTTGAAAGTGGATTTGCTGATTGAAAGACTTGAAAGCCATGAGTTGGAGATAAAGAGATCTAAAGTCAACAATCCAGCTTATCAGCAGAATGTAGAGCTTTACTACAGAGTACCGCAGGCTGGGTCTCCAAGAACAGCATTTTCTACAGAAAGTTCAAGTTCGGTGAATAATGAAAGTTTTCACAGTGGTTTTCACAGTGGATCTTCTTCAACAACTTCTGATCAATCTGCTTCCAAGAATTTGTTTCAGTGTAATATCGCGGTGGATCTGAAGAATGGGCAGAATTTCAGCGAAGAGTCAGCAAAACAACAGATGGTTTTCTTGGCATCTGTACTTGAATCGTATGAAAGCCTCGTTGCAGGGAAGATTGGCAACACCAACTTGACGAAAGAAGATTATGATCAATTAGACCCCGAGGAGATGGAACTAATGGATATAAGATGGTGCATGGCCAGTGCGGTTCGTCGGGCACAGAGGTTCATGGAGATCACAGGGAGAAAGTCAATTGGTGGACCATCTACCAAATTGGGATTTGATAAATCCAAGGTGACATGCTTCAAATGCAAACAAAGAGGTCACTTCAAGCGCGAGTGCAGAAATGCGTATGCTGATCATGATTCTGAAAATCCATTCAACGAAGATTATTACAAGAAAGCGATTTACCATCAGAACAAGTCTGAGCCACCAAGATTAAAACAACCAGAAGAAAGATCAAGGGCTCTTGCAGTTATATATGATGATGAAGGTTACGATTGGAGTCAAGTTTGCCCTGAAGAAGATGCAGTTGGTTATGCATTTTTTGCAAATGATGATCATGATAGATGGTGGAGAAGAGACAGTGCAAGATGGGAGATTGGCAAATTGTATGAACCATTTAAGGAAGCACAAAGAGCCAAGAGATGGAATGAAGAATTAGAGTGTTACATGGATCCACAGGGTAATCCAGTAGTTGATCCATCAAAAGTGGATTTTGATGTTGTAACCAATGTGTTTCCAAGTGAGGGCACTTTCAACACAAGAAGGCTTTCTGATAAAAACTATTTGCCAAATTTGATGATCAAGTTAAGAGAAGTTTTTGAAGCAAGTTTACCAAAGGTGGTAGAACTGAAGAAAAGAAAAGAAGAAGAATTGAAGAAGATGATTGAAGAAGTGAAGACTGTTGCAAAGCTTGCTGGAGAGGAACAGAGAGCTGAAGAAACGCATAAGAATGAAGAAGCTCAGAAAGAAGAAAAGAAGAAAGATCAGAAAGTTGAGTCAGAAGAACCGGTGCTGAATAAGACTGAGGTTAGAAAATCTTCTGATTTGTCGAATGTTGAAATCTTTGATAACAAAGAAAACAAGTGCAGGAATTGCATAGAAATGTGCAAAGCCTGTACTGAAAAAGATGATATAATCAAAACAAAAGATATTGAAACAAGCAAACTTGAAAATGTTTTCAAAATAAAATGTAAAGAAATGATTGAAAAAGAAGAAATTTTGAAACTAAAAGTTGAAAATTTGACACAGAAATGTCAAGGTCTTGAAAAGGATAATGATGTTTATAGACAACTGTGTTCTACAAAATGTGTCGATTGTGTTGAAAAAGAATCGAAATTTCAAGATTTACAAAAACAGTATGATTCTTTAAAGTGGTCGAGTCAGAGAGTACAAGAAGCTTATGATACTTTGAAGAGCCAAGTCAAAAGTTTTGATCAAAGATTGTCTGAAACTTTAACAACTAAAGAAATGTATGAGAGACAGTTTAAAGAAAAACAAATTGAATTAAACAAACGTGTTGATGAAATTGCAAATCTTAAACAAGTCTTGGCTGAAAAAGAAAAGGTTGTTACAAAACTTCAAAGTTATCATAACTCTTCGTACATTCTCGAACGCATTTTCAACATCACACCAGATGACAAAGATACTGAAAATTGCAAAAAGGGTATTGGTTCAGAATTTCATCAGGTACCACCACCATTGAGAAACAATTATACTTTTTATGATGAGGAAAAGGTGGCAAAGGGTTTGAATATAGCTGATCAGTTACCTGAAAGTATCGATGTGACTTACTCCAAATCTGATGATGCTAATGATTCAGAGGTGGTAAGTAAGGTTGTTGAAAGCGTTTTGAAAGATGAGTTTACAAAAGGTAAGTCTGAATCACAGGATGAAGATGAAGGAAATTTTCATGATGGTTATTTGAAAAACACAAAATCCGAGAAAAATTTGGATAATGATTCAAAGGGATTGGTCTATACCATGATTGGATCAGACAAATTATTCTTAGATGTTGTATTCCCGATTCAGAATGTGATTTCAGAGAAGGTCGATAAAGTTTTCAAAATGGTTGAGATTGAGAAGTCTGAGATTCAAAAGTTTGCTGGTAAAGGTCATAAATCTTTTTATAACAAACCTGGTTTTAAGAAGAAAAACATGAAGGCTGGTTTGAGTTATAAAAAGAAACAGAATCGAAAACAAAATGAAAAACAGGATTTGCAACAAAAATTAAATTTTGTTCAAGGAAAAAGTTTGAAAGAAGAGGAAAAACTCAAATTTGGACAACAGTCTAATGATGAGTTTGATGCTATGAAAAAGAAACAACAACAGGCCAAGGATGTTTCAAAGAAAGTGTGTTTTAAATGTGATCAAATTGGACATGTTGCACGAAAGTGTCCAAATCCAAAGCCTGTTGATGTTGAAAAACAGAAATCTGAGGCTGTGAAACCGAGGTTAACCAGATTTGATTCGAAACAAACTTGGAGGTACAATACAAACAAGTTTGCTTCAAATCAAAATTGGAAATCAAACCCGAACAGGTTCGATTCAAGACAGACCTGGAACTCTCACACACCCAGATTCAGAACAACACAGAGTTGGAGAACATCTATTGATATGACAAAACCTCAAGAGTTTTGGAAACCTAAAAATGTTATTCAATATCAAAAGGTTCAAAAAGAGACAAATTTTTACAAAAGAGGTACTCCGGAAGGTCAAATGTGGAGTGCTAAGAAACAAGTAACGATGGTAAAAGATGAAAAAGTTGAAGTAAAAATTGGAAATGTTTTAAATGACAAAGAGTTTCCAAAATTGAATGAACATTATTGTGTTGAAATGCCTAAGGTCCAACAGACCTGGGCTAAATTGTTCAAATGATTAATAACGTTTGAATGTGCAGGTGCTCAACGAAGCTGAAGATTGTGAGAATGGTAGTTGGAGCAACCTGGCACAGGAAGAGGTTGCTGAACCCTGGTTTGGTTGAACAGGGAGTTTAGTTAGATTGTTTTCTGTACATAAATAAACAATATTTTCAAAATCCTAAAAATTGGAAAAATTAAAAACCAAAAATATGTTTTTAGTTTGTTAAAATTTGAAAAACCAAAATTATGTTGATTTTAATTTTGTTTGATTGTATGTTGATTGAATACGCCGAAACCCTCACGGCTGAACAAACATGATTACTTTCATCAGATTGAAAAACGGTTTTCAAACTGTAAAATATCAATGTGTTGTAAATCATGGGGGTATGTTAGATTTTCTGCAAATCAGTACACTTTTAGCAGAAAATGGATGGCGAGACAAAGCTATCAGTATTGGTTGTCAAATTTTCTTTATATGGTTTTGCATTTTAGGGGGAGTAATATTGTTAGAAAATACAAAAACATTTGAAAATTTGAAAAAGCCAAAAACATGATAAAATTCAAAAATTTGAGTTTTGCGTAAAAAGAGGAAATGATAGTACATCAGTAGACAGTTACAGTATGCTAAAGAAATGGAAAGTTTAAATGTGTTAAACGATCTCACTGTGGATGTGTCGGTAGATTTTTATACATTTAGTAAACTTTTTCGGGATATAAACATAAATTTCACGCTTGCTTATTTCGTGGGGAACACTACTTGAATATATAGGTAACCCCTGAAATCTCGTTTGAAAGGTTTCGTATTCTGATATACAGGTTTTTATACTCAATGATGTCTGGGGTATTATTCTGGGACTTCTGCTGAATGGAAGTTCTGACCTAGTCCTCGAATAATACTTTCCGCAATGCTTGAAACACAGCATCACCCTCAGCATATATGATAAGACAATAAAATTGCTTAGCAATGCTGTTGTAAAAAAGATCCTCTAAAGGGGACACACCTACAAGTTGAGTCATGATCTCTCTACTGAATGGTAGTTCTGACCTGAGCTCTCATGATTCTTCATAATTTATTAACCCCTTACAGATATCATTTGTGTTATAATTGCCTGTAAGACTGAATATTGGGATCTGGATACGGGAGTATATTCAAGAGGTGGGACACATGAATGGGTTTAAGTTCTTAAAACACCTAATTCGTATCCTGAATCAGTTGAAATTTGTATGAAAATTTAAGTGGACAAGTATATCGACAATCTAAGTGAATTGTTTAATTCTTACTGTGTAACTAAGCTCAACGGTACTTGTGGCTTGTCGAAAACTGATATGATCCTCTGACGCATACTCAAACAAAAATATTGTCTGTAAATATGGTTGTACATATTTCTTTACTGCTTTATGTTTTCAGAAAATACAAAAAGATTTTGATTTCTGTTTTATTTTCGACAACCGATGTCTGAGTGCTAAGTTTCAAAATCTAAGTAAGCTGATTGTGTTTCTGAAAATAAAACAAGTTCATTCATTTGAAACTTGAAGTTTTAAAATCAAAAATTCAAAAACAGTTTGTAATATCTCCAAGGTCATTAATTTGGACTTGGATGATTAACTGTGGGGGATTTGGATGCTTATATTGTTATAGAGTTAGTTTCCGATACGATTCGATGAAACTACCAAATTCATGAGAAGTAATTTTGAGAAGATTGAATTGTCAGATTACGATATTTGGAAGACTAAAATGTTGTTACTTATAGTTGTATGAGTGATTGCAGGAAAAGTCCAGACTACGATCCCGGAAGCTGAGTCTAAGGGGGAGTCTGAAGACGAGCTCAAAGCAAGGAGGAGCTTGTACCCGGAAAGCCAGGTGTCGATCCTAAAAGCACGGAAGCTTGACGAAAGGGGGAGCCTGAAGAAAAGGAGTTTGAAGGAAAGAAAGAGCAACTGAGTCTGAAAACAGATCCACGGGGATTCTGTTCAAGATAGAGAAAGACAAGATGCTACAAGACTGACTGCGGCAATATCCAAGGGGGAGTCTGTTAGTGCATTAAGTGTCTATCGCCTCCGTCAATCTAGTACGTAGCAGAAACCGAAGAAGTCTAAGCTTTGATTGTAATATCTAGTTAAAAGGACAAGGTGGCAAACTTGTAAATAAGGAGAAATCCTTATATTCCTTGTGCCTATAAATAGGGAATTAGAGTGTTAGGTTTGAGACTTTTGCCATTTAGAGCATTTGGAGAGCTAGAGATCTAGAGAGAGATTCTTGAGAGAGAAAGCTTGTCCACGTGATTCAGGTTCTTGTACACTATCAAATCTATCAAAGAATCACAGTTTATTTTACTGTTCGTGTGTTTGGTCTCACTCGTGCACGGATTCCGCACGTCGTACGAGTCGATTAGCAATCGAAATGGAGTCAAACCGGTCCTACATTTGGGAATGGGTTAAGGAATAGGGATTTCCTCGTCCTGTTGGGACGTGTTTCAGGAATGTGAATTCCTCGTCCTGTTGGGACGGATTTAGATTTACTAGACTAGAACTCTATCAACGAAGTCCCTCCTTTTATATCGACTTAATCGCCGAGGCCAATGGCGAACGAGTCATTAGTTAAATAGCGCTATTAGGTTTAACAAACCTCACACCGTGCCGCAGAGGACGGGCGTGGACTAATGGACTAGGCGCGTCAATGATGATAGACATTGATGAGGGCACATAAACATGACGAACGTTAGTAGTCGATATGGTAACGAGTCTGGTAGTTTAAACATGGGGAAGCCCCCATGGCTGGAGTGGCCGAAGTAAAAATAGGTTAACTAATAAACGTTTTCGAACTATGGGGTAACCCCCACGGCTGGATAGCCGGTTAAGAATAAACTATGTTTTTGGAATAACTCTAAAACGGGCAACCAACTGTGAACTCGCTCAACTTTGTTGTTGACTTGTTACTACATGCTTTGCAGGTCACTAGGTTTAGCAGGAGCTTGCATGGGGAAGAGTCGTTGTGGAGCATGGACATTGAGTGTTCATGATGAACTTAAACACTTTTAAATTATGATTTGAGTTTTGAACTATTTGCTTCCGCTGATTACTTGGATTTGGTTAAACTATTTTTGAACACCAATTATATTGTGTGGTTGGACATTCATTTACTTTAATATACCGTTCAATATGATTGGTGGCTTGATCCTGGTCATGTCACGCTCCCTGCAGTGATACTCCGCGTGTGGATTTTGGGGGTGTGATAGATTGGTATCATAGCCATTGGTCATTTAATCCTGAAAATACAAAAGGAAGACAAAAGCACACTTTTTCCAACATTAGTACTAAAAAAGGGTTAGTTTTATGCCTCATTTGATGAAATTTATATGTTAATATTTGAACACATCAAATACCCCCACACTTGAATCTTTGCTTGTACTCAAGCAAAACTCTTTAATATGTGGCTATTTACACTCCCAAATGGAATGGGTAGAGAATAAGGTTTTTGGGCTTGTCGTAGAGTGTCGGGATTTCCAAGATTCTTTATTTAATTTTATTTTTATTTATTTACAATCCTATTCGTCATGATTTATTTAAAACTTTTCATAAGAGAAATTACTTATTAGGGCATAACATGCCTTTGTAAAATTCTATTTATATACAAGTTCACATACCTCACGGGGATCACTCAACACTCGGCCGAAAAATGTATTTTTGTGGATCACTCGAGAGCGGCATGGAACTTACTCCTACCATAAGCTTGCCAAGCAATCAATCCTCCTCCTTTTTAACTTATATACCTTTGTAAATATCAAGAGGACTTTGTGGGTAAAGGGTTAGGCTTGGGTTAAAGGTAGGTGGTTGGGTTGGTGGTTAGTGGTTAGTAAAAAGGGCGAAAAGCGTAACAAGTGTCGGTTTTCGTATGACTTTCTATTTTTCGAAACTTTTATTTTGATGAAGCTATTTATTCAAACAAAGTTATTTTTGATGAACTTGTTTGTTTATTTTCTTTTGCTTCATCATCAACACATTTTTTTTTTGAAGTCATACGAAAAATCGAACTCGTTACTAAAACAAAGGGGTAAAAATGAAAAAGGTTTTGGTGGGTAAAAGGGTTTTTGGTTTGGGTTACGAAATGAAAAGGTTTAGGCTCAAAGGGGCTAACTAGGGGGATTTTGGGTAGGTGGTAAAAAAAGGAAAAATAATGGTGTAGACAATGCAAAAGGGTTAGTCCTAATGCCTCCATCATTTACTTACTCGGGTTTAAGTTGGTAAGGACCGAGAATGTACCGTCATGGCAAGTTCTAGAGTCGTAAGAACCAAGCGGCTATTCACACAAGAAACGAAAAATGAGCAATTAGTTCTAATGATATGTAATTGTATGCTCAATAAAGGCTCAAAACTCACTTTTGTGGGAATGGGTTTTTATGTGATCAAGTATATATAATCAAATTTTAACTAAGCTTGTCATGCCTTTTCATAATTTTCTTATGTTGGTTCTTTTTATCACGACGCTATCGGTTGTAAATTCGTAAAAATATAACCTTTTTGAGAACTTGAATTTCCCGAGTTAAACCTAGACAAGTAAAAAAAATGAAAATTTTTGAAAAAAATTTGGGGTGATTAGCGGTTCCAATAGAGTTTTGTGTAAGGCTTGTATTTAGGACTTGCAAGATTCAAGGTTTTAGCATCCCCCCCCCCCCACACTTAAATTACACATTGTCCTTAATGTGTCCCAAAAATAAGTTTTTAGGTTGATTGAATGTGTAAAAAGGTGTAAAAAGCAAAAATTTTGTGTTACTGGGCGCTGAACACGGCCCCGTGTGATCCGGGCACGGCCCCGTGTTCAAGTGCCAGTAACAAATTTAAAACAAGAGAAACAGAAGTCTGGACACGGGGGCGTGTTGGGTGAACACGACCCGTGTCCAGTTACCTGAACTGGGTCTTTTTCTGCAGACAGTGCAGCACGGGGCCGTGTTGGGTGGACACGGCCCGTGCCGAGCTTACTGTAAATGAAGAATTTTGTCGGACGGTTCTGTTTTCCTGTATAGAGTGCTGGTTCAAGTTTCCCTTGCATCCTTTGCCATCTCAAGTGTGTTTTATTCATTTCAACACCATCCAAAACACCAAATTAACTAAAACCATCATTCATTAATCATAGAGAGAATTACATAATAGTCCTAGAAATAAAAATATTAGCTAGTTAGGTCAAAGAAACACAAGAAATTCAAGAAGTTTCTAGCCTACTATTTATTCTACTAGCAAAATTTCCGAAAAGATAGATCTCTCGGTTAAAAGTGGCTTGACAACTTCTTCCTACGGGTATGGGCTCTTCATACATCGGCGAGCCACTCTTCGATCTCCCTAGGGAGAAGAAAAGCGGGCTCATGAGCATCGGGTTGAGGAGGTGTTACTTCCACCGGAATTTCTTGGAGTTCTTCAAGAGGAGGCTCTGCCGGAATGTCGTCCCAACCGGTAGGATTTTGAATTCCGAGTGCGAGGTTCCAATCCTCTTGAGGGAGGATTGGTTCCACAGGAGGTGTTACCAGAATGTTTAACCTCTGGTGCAAGAGGTTTATTTCCCGGAAACTGTTTTCCAACCCCACCGAGAGATAGTTTATACGGTCAATGAGGACCTCCTCCACTGAAGTCATCTCGTCAAGTGCTTCACGTAGCTCCATTACGTATCTTACGAGAGTTGCTTCAATCGATGGCCTCCTTTCCAGCCGACTGTTCCTTGAGTGTGCAGAAGAGGTTCCGCTGTTTTGGCTAGACATTCTACGAAAACAGACCAAAAACAGTTCGTTTCAATGAAACAGTACCGCGGGCACGGCCCCGTGCTCAATGAGCACGGCCCCGTGTTCAACTTTCTGCAGCTTTTTAGAACAAGGAATCCTGGGGTTTTAAATTATTTTCTTAACTTATGAAGCTTTTTTTTTTTTTGAGCAGAAATAACTTAAAACAATGTTGTGTAACTTATTTTTAACAAGATTCCTTGAACAAAAAGTCAATAAACATCACAACAAAGCTTGAAATCAAGCTTCAATGGAGTTCTTGGGGCAAGAAAGATGAAGAAGAGGGAAAAAGATAAAAGAGGAAAGGACAAGATGCTTGTAAGAACCTTCTTTTAGAACATACCTAGGATGGTAAGTCAGAAAATCCTCTCAAATCTCTGTCTCTGGATGGTCCAAATGTGCAGGGTTCTTGGCTGCATTTATAGAAAACGACAGCGTGCTAGACACGGCCCCGTGTCGGCTGGACACGGCCCCGTGTCGGCTGGACACGGCCCCGTGTGCAGGCAAGATCCTGACACGTTTTGTCCGTATTCTGACAAAAGTCAGAAGGGAATCTTTTGGTGGACACGGGGGCGTGTTGACCTGGGCACGGCCCCGTGTTGGAAAACTGTTTTATGAAGTTTGTCTATTTTTAAGGAACTTTTCCGGATCAGGCGGTTCCTTACTGGATGGAACAACCCCAAAGTGCCTAAGATACCTTAATTGTTCTAGATTGAGACGAGAACGCAAGAGGTTGTCGGTGAGGGTGATTCCTATGCTATATGTAGGTGGACAAGTCCAACCCTTTCCCGGGCTCTCGTTAAAGAAGGTGTATGTTGAATCGCTCAGGTCTATGTATGCATCGAACGAAGTCGATGGGGAGTCCTTCACGGCACAATCAACACAGGGACGACTATCGCTTAAGTCCTCACTAGAGTTAGAAGTATCATTGGAAACAATGAAGTTGTTTGAATGCGGTTCCAACTTGTCTCCTTGGTTATCGCTTTGGAAAAGATTATTGAGGTCTTTCCTAAGTTCGTTTAACCAATTAAAAATTAGATCTTCTAGTTGAAATAATTCATCGAGAAGCATTTCTCCTAGAATATCCGGTTGGGCGCATTCGAGGGAGCGATAGGGATTATTTTTACTTTCGCCCCTCTTAAGGATACTAGGAAATGATGGGTCTATATAGTGGGGTTTATAATTTAGAAAAAAGCATTCTAATTCTTTATGGTTACCACCACATAATTGACACCACATAGTACCATAAGAGTGCCGAAAGTAAAAAGTATCAGTATAACTCATGTTTGTGTCAGAAATTACCAACCGTCGGGATCTTACGGTTCTGTTTTCAGTAACTGAAACTTGGGCACGGGGCGTGTTGAGTGGGCAAGGCCCCGTGTTCAGCTTACTGTCTGACTTAAAACAGGATTGCCAGTTCCAATGATTGGGCACGGGGCGTGTTCAGCGGGCACGGCCCGTGCTGGGTTCTGCAGAAGCTGAAAAACTAAAAAAAATCCTAAAAAATTGAAAAATAAGAAAAACGATTAGGCCGTTGATTCCTAACTTTCTTAAAATCCTTGTGTCCCCGGCAACGGCGCCAAAAACTTGATGCGTGTGAAGTGTTATATATATTAGGTGTATATTTTAAGCCCCTTTAACACTTATTTTTAGCCAAGTTTTAAATTTATAAAACACGATATTTTACTAACACTAAACGCACATATGGGCAAGTGCACCCATCGTGAGCGTAGTATATTGTTGGCAAGATACCGAGGTCGTCCAAGGACACAAGAGCTTTTAGTACCGGTTTATCCTCGACGTCTAATCAAAATAAAAAGTTTAGAAAAATGTTTTAAACTAAGAAAAATAAAAACTAACTAAAATGCTGAAAATAAAAATAAAAACAGATAAACAAGATGAATCACTTGGTTCCGACTCGTATATAGTGTAACCTTTGATTATTTCCGCACTTTTGCACATAATTAAGAGATAATCTTAGTTATTGTAGTAGGCCCCTCTTTTGAAGGTGACGTTACCCTCACCCCAGTAGTTTGAGTCAGCAAGGATACAATCCTAAAAGTGTGGATTATTGGAAGATAATTAATTAAGTTATTAATGCAATATTATGGTAGGCCCCTCTTTTGGAGGTGACGTTACCCTCGACTAAGTAGTCTGAGTCAGCAGGGATACAGTCCTAAATAGCCGGGTTATAGTATTAATAGTAGTTAACTTATGAGGGGATCAAAGAGTTTGGACCCCCGCCATCCAATACCGTTAAGTATTGAAGGAGGTCCTACTAAATTTGACCCAGGTCCATTGCAGGACCTCTAAACGCTGAACAATGGCAAGACCTTTACTAAACCGTTCCCTTAACCCCCGACCAGGTAGCCAGCATACATCCATATAGACCGTGGAGATATGAATGGTGAAAATCTTTTATTTTATATAGACAGTAAAATAATTTCAAGACACCACGGACAAACGATAAAGAAAGATCACCTTCAACATAAGTAACTAGTTATTAAAGTCATTAATACAAAACCAAATAAAAAGTGCAAAAGATTAGAAATAAAAAGTATTACACTAGACACTTTGTCTTCACCAAGTGATGTAAGAGACTTAGGCAAACATGGCCTTGATTGTCAAGAACTCTTACGATCAATCTTGGATCCCGAGACGACTCACACACTCTACGATGGACAATGGATGATGGTGGTGGATGATTGTGTTATGGTGGTGGTGGGTGGTGGGTGAAGTGTGAGAGAGGTGGTGTGCCAAGGGATGGTTTGAGCTTGAGCCAAGCACTTCTATTTATAGGCTGAACAGAAGCTCGAGCACGGCCCCGTGTCCACATCCTTCTCTTTCTTCATTTAATGCAGCTTTGTCTTATTAGTTGACCACGCCCCCGTGTCCGATGAGCACGACCCCGTGTGCAGAAGAATCTTTGTACTATGAAGATTAGCCTGGATTGTGCGAATCTTATAGTTGACCATGGCCCGTGTCCGCTGAGCACGGCCCCGTGGTCGGCAATAGAAGCTTCTACCACTTTGTCTTTTCTGCTGACACTTGGGCACGCCCCCCGTGCTGGCTGAGCACGGGGCGTGTTCAGGCTTCTGATCTCTTGTTTTGCTTGGGAAGATGCTGTTGTGGGGTCGGGCATGTCACGTTATGTCCTTTTTCTTGTATTTATGTTAGATTTTGATGTCTTTTTGCTTCTTTGGTTAATTTGAGCTCATTTAATCCTGAAAATACAAAAGGAAGAGAAAAGCACACTTTTTCCAACATTAGTACTAAAAAAGGGTTAGTTTTATGCCTCATTTGATGAAATTTATATGTTAATATTTGAACACATCAAATACCCCCACACTTGAATCTTTGCTTGTCCTCAAGCAAAACTCTTTAATATGTGGCTATTTACACTCCCAAATGGAATGGGTAGAGAATAAGGTTTTTGGGCTTGTCGTAGAGTGTCGGGATTTCCAAGATTCTTTATTTAATTTTATTTTTATTTATTTACAATCCTATTCGTCATGATTTATTTAAAACTTTTCATAAGAGAAATTACTTATTAGGGCATAACATGCCTTTGTAAAATTCTATTTATATACAAGTTCACATACCTCACGGGGATCACTCAACACTCGGCCGAAAAATGTATTTTTGTGGATCACTCGAGAGCGGCATGGAACTTACTCCTACCATAAGCTTGCCAAGCAATCAATCCTCCTCCTTTTTAACTTATATACCTTTGTAAATATCAAGAGGACTTTGTGGGTAAAGGGTTAGGCTTGGGTTAAAGGTAGGTGGTTGGGTTGGTGGTTAGTGGTTAGTGGTTAGTAAAAAGGGCGAAAAGCGTAACAAGTGTCGGTTTTCGTATGACTTTCTATTTTTCGAAACTTTTATTTTGATGAAGCTATTTATTCAAACAAAGTTATTTTTGATGAACTTGTTTGTTTATTTTCTTTTGCTTCATCATCAACACATTTTTTTTTTTGAAGTCATACGAAAAATCGAACTCGTTACTAAAACAAAGGGGTAAAAATGAAAAAGGTTTTGGTGGGTAAAAGGGTTTTTGGTTTGGGTTATGAAATGAAAAGGTTTAGGCTCAAAGGGGCTAACTAGGGGGATTTTGGGTAGGTGGTAAAAAAAGGAAAAATAATGGTGTAGACAATGAAAAAGGGTTAGTCCTAATGCCTCCATCATTTACTTACTCGGGTTTAAGTTGGTAAGGACCGAGAATGTATCGTCATGGCAAGTTCTAGAGTCGTAAGAACCAAGCGGCTATTCACACAAGAAACGAAAAATGAGCAATTAGTTCTAATGATATGTAATTGTATGCTCAATAAAGGCTCAAAACTCACTTTTGTGGGAATGGGTTTTTATGTGATCAAGTATATATAATCAAATTTTAACTAAGCTTGTCATGCCTTTTCATAATTTTCTTATGTTGGTTCTTTTTATCACGACGCTATCGGTTGTAAATTCGTAAAAATATAACCTTTTTAAGAACTTGAATTTCCCGAGTTAAACCTAGACAAGTAAAAAAAATGAAAATTACACATTGTCCTCAATGTGTCCCAAAAATAAGTTTTTAGGTTGATTGAATGTGTAAAAAGGTGTAAAAAGCAAAAATTTTGTGTTACTGGGCGCTGAACACGGCCCCGTGTGATCCGGGCACGGCCCCGTGTTCAAGTGCCAGTAACAAATTTAAAACAAGAGAAACAGAAGTCTGGACACGGGGGCGTGTTGGGTGAACACGGCCCGTGTCCAGTTACCTGAACTGGGTCTTTTTCTGCAGACAGTGCAGCACAGGGCCGTGTTGGGTGGACACGGCCCGTGCCGAGCTTACTGTAAATGAAGAATTTTGTCGGACGGTTCTGTTTTCCTGTATAGAGTGCTGGTTCAAGTTTCCCTTGCATCCTTTGCCATCTCAAGTGTGTTTTATTCATTTCAACACCATCCAAAACACCAAATTAACTAAAACCATCATTCATTAATCATAGAGAAAATTACATAATAGTCCTAGAAATAAAAATATTAGCTAGTTAGGTCAAAGAAACACAAGAAATTCAAGAAGTTTCTAGCCTACTATTTATTCTACTAGCAAAATTTCCGAAAAGATAGATCTCTCGGTTAAAAGTGGCTTGACAACTTCTTCCTACGGGTATGGGCTCCTCATACATCGGCGAGCCACTCTTCGATCTCCCTAGGGAGAAGAAAAGCGGGCTCATGAGCATCGGGTTGAGGAGGTGTTACTTCCACCGGAATTTCTTGGAGTTCTTCAAGAGGAGGCTCTGCCGGAATGTCGTCCCAACCGGTAGGATTTTGAATTCCGAGTGCGAGGTTCCAATCCTCTTGAGGGAGGATTGGTTCCACAGGAGGTGTTACCAGAATGTTTAACCTCTGGTGCAAGAGGTTTATTTCCCGGAAACTGTTTTCCAACCCCACCGAGAGATAGTTTATACGGTCAATGAGGACCTCCTCCACTGAAGTCATCTCGTCAAGTGCTTCACGTAGCGCTATTACGTATCTTACGAGAGTTGCTTCAATCGATGGCCTCCTTTCCCGCCGACTGTTCCTTGAGTGTGCAGAAGAGGTTCTACTGTTTTGGCTAGACATTCTACGAAAACAGACCAAAAACAGTTCGTTTCAATGAAACAGTACCGCGGGCACGGCCCCGTGTTCAACTTTCTGCAGCTTTTTAGAACAAGGAATCCTGGGGTTTTAAATTATTTTCTTAACTTATGAACAAGGAATCCTGGGGTTTTAAATTATTTTCTTAACTTATGAAGCTTTTTTTTTTGAGCAGAAATAACTTAAAACAATGTTGTGTAATTTATTTTTAACAAGATTCCTTGAACAAAAAGTCAATAAACATCACAACAAAGCTTGAAATCAAGCTTCAATGGAGTTCTTGGGGCAAGAAAGATGAAGAAGAGGGCAAAAGATAAAAGAGGAAAGGACAAGATGCTTGTAAGAACCTTCTTTTAGAACATACCTAGGATGGTAAGTCAGAAAATCCTCTCAAATCTCTGTCCCTGGATGGTCCAAATGTGCAGGGTTCTTGGCTGCATTTATAGAAAACGACAGCGTGCTGGACACGGCCCCGTGTCGGCTGGACACGGCCCCGTGTCGGCTGGACACGGCCCCGTGTGCAGGCAAGATCCTGACACGTTTTGTCCGTATTCTGACAAAAGTCAGAAGGGAATCTTTTGGTGGACACGGGGACGTGTTGACCTGGGCACGGCCCCGTGTTGGAAAACTGTTTTATGAAGTTTGTCTATTTTTAAGGAACTTTTCCAGATCAGGCGGTTCCTTACTGGATGGAACAACCCCAAAGTGCCTAAGATACCTTAATTGTTCTAGATTGAGACGAGAACGCAAGAGGTTGTCGGTGAGGGTGATTCCTATGCTATATGTAGGTGGACAAGTCCAACCCTTTCCCGGGCTCTCGTTAAAGAAGGTGTATGTTGAATCGCTCAGGTCTATGTATGCATCGAACGAAGTCGATGGGGAGTCCTTCACGGCACAATAAACACAGGGACGACTATCGCTTAAGTCCTCACTAGAGTTAGAAGTATCATTGGAAACAATGAAGTTGTTTGAATGCGGTTCCAACTTCTCTCCTTGGTTATCGCTTTGGAAAAGATTATTGAGGTCTTTCCTAAGTTCGTTTAACCAATTAAAAATTAGATCTTCTAGTTGAAATAATTCATCGAGAAGCATTTCTCCTAGAATATCCGGTTGGGCGCATTCGAGGGAGCGATAGGGATTATTTTTACTTTCGCCCCTCTTAAGGATACTAGGAAATGATGGGTCTATATAGTGGGGTTTATAATTTAGAAAAAAACATTCTAATTCTTTATGGTTACCACCACATAATTGACACCACATAGTACCATAAGAGTGCCGAAAGTAAAAAGTATCAGTATCACTCATGTTTGTGTCAGAAATTACCAACCGTCGGGATCTTACGGTTCTGTTTTCAGTAACTGAAATTTGGGCACGGGGTGTGTTGAGTGGGCACGGCCCCGTGTTCAGCTTACTGTCTGACTTAAAACAGGATTGCCAGTTCCAATGATTGGGCACGGGGCGTGTTCAGCGGGCACGGCCCGTGCTGGGTTCTGCAGAAGCTGAAAAACTAAAAAAAATCCTAAAAAATTGAAAAATAAGAAAAACGATTAGGCCGTTGATTCCTAACTTTCTTAAAATCCTTGTGTCCCCGGCAACGGCGCCAAAAACTTGATGCGTGTGAAGTGTTATATATATTAGGTGTATATTTTAAGCCCCTTTAACACTTATTTTTAGCCAAGTTTTAAATTTATAAAACACGATATTTTACTAACACTAAACACACATATGGGCAAGTGCACCCATCGTGAGCGTAGTATAGTGTTGGCAAGATACCGAGGTCGTCCAAGGACACAAGAGCTTTTAGTACCGGTTTATCCTCAACGTCTAATCAAAATAAAAAGTTTAGAAAAATGTTTTAAACTAAGAAAAATAAAAACTAACTAAAATGCTGAAAATAAAAATAAAAACAGATAGACAAGATGAATCACTTGGTTCCGACTCGTATCTAGTGTAACCTTTGATTATTTCCGCACTTTTGCACATAATTAAGAGATTATCTTAGTTATTGTAGTAGACCCCTCTTTTGAAGGTGACGTTACCCTCACCCCAGTAGTTTGAGTCAGCAAGGATACAATCCTAAAAGGGTGGATTATTGGAAGATAATTAATTAAGTTATTAATGCAATATTATGGTAGGCCCCTCTTTTGGAGGTGACGTTACCCTCGACTAAGTAGTCTGAGTCAGCAGGGATACAGTCCTAAATAGCCGGGTTATAGTATTAATAGTAGTTAACTTATGAGGGGATCAAAGAGTTTGGACCCCCGCCATCTAATACCGTTAAGTATTGAAGGAGGTCCTACTAAATTTGACCCAGGTCCATTGCAGGACCTCTAAACGCTGAACAATGGCAAGACCTTTACCAAACCGTTCCCTTAACCCCCGACCAGGTAGCCAACATACCTCTATATAGACCGTGGAGATATGAATGGTGAAAATCTTTTATTTTATATAGACAGTAAAATAATTTCAAGACACCACGGACAAACGATAAAGAAAGATCACCTTCAACATAAGTAACTAGTTATTAAAGTCATTAATACAAAACCAAATAAAAAGTGCAAAAGATTAGAAATAAAAAGTATTACACTAGACACTTTGTCTTCACCAAGTGATGTAAGAGACTTAGGCAAACATGGCCTTGATTGTCAAGAACTCTTACGATCAATCTTGGATCCCGAGACGACTCACACACTCTACGATGGACAATGGATGATGGTGGTGGATGATGGTGTTATGGTGGTGGTGGGTGGTGGGTGAAGTGTGAGAGAGGTGGTGTGCCAAGGGATGGTTTGAGCTTGAGCCAAGCACTTCTATTTATAGGCTGAACAGAAGCTCGAGCACGGCCCCGTGTCCAGTGGGCACGGCCCCGTGTCCACACCCTTCTCTTTCTTCATTTAATGCAGCTTTGTCTTATTAGTTGACCACGCCCCCGTGTCCGCTGAGCACGACCCCGTGTGCAGAAGAATCTTTGTACTATGAAGATTAGCCTGGATTGTGCGAATCTTATAGTTGACCACGGCCCGTGTCTGCTGAGCTCGGCCCCGTGGTCGGCAATAGAAGCTTCTACCACTTTGTCTTTTCTGCTGACACTTGGGCACGCCCCCGTGCTGGCTGAGCACGGGGCGTGTTCAGGCTTCTGATCTCTTGTTTTGCTTGGGAAGATGCTGTTGTGGGGTCGGGCATGTCACGTTATGTCCTTTTTCTTGTATTTATGTTAGATTTTGATGTCTTTTTGCTTCTTTTGTTAATTTGAGCTCATTTAATCCTGAAAATACAAAAGGAAGACAAAAGCACACTTTTTCCAACATTAGTACTAAAAAAGGGTTAGTTTTATGCCTCATTTGATGAAATTTATATGTTAATATTTGAACACATCAGTCGCTGCTAATGCCACCCCATGGAACGATTTCAAAGAGCTGATCAAAGAGGAGTACTGTCATCGCGACGACATTCACAAGTTAGAGGTGGAGTTCTACAATCTAAAGATGACGGGGTCTGAAATCGAGGCTTATACGAAGAGATCAAATGAATTAGCTATTTTGTGTCCTACTATGGTGGATCCTCCTATCAAGCGTATTGAGCTGTACCTCAAGGGTCTTGTACCAGAAATTCAGAGCCATGCGACTGCGGCTAACCTTGGTACCATTCAGCAAGTAATACGACTAGCTCATCGTCTCACGGATCAGGCAGTTGAGCAAAATAAGCTGCCCAAGCGTATCAGTGCTACAACTACTTCAGAGGCCCCTAGCGACAACAAGCGCAAGTGGGATGGAAATTCAAGCAAGGGTTCGACTTCTGTTCAGTCTCAGTCACAGCAGCGAAGGACTGAGGACTATAGGAGCCCCAGTCAGCAGTCTTCTGGAAGTCAAGGGCAGAGTGGATACAAAGGGAATCACCCCAAATGCAATCGCTGCAACTTGCACCATAGCGGACCATGTAGTAGAGGCAACTGTCATCGGTGCAACAAGCCTGGTCACATTGCAAAGGATTGTAGGAGTCAGCGTCCCGTGAATCAGAATCGGCAGCAACAGCAAGCCCCTCCGAATCAACGCCAGCAGCAACAACAACAACAACAGGGTAACAACAAAGGTTGCTTTTAGTGTGGTGCTGAAGGCCACTTCAAGAGAGACTGCCCCCAGCTGAACCAGAATCAGAACAACAACAACAATAACAACCAGGGGAATGGAAACAACGGGGGTAACAACGGTGGCAATGGTGCCAGGGGTCGTGCTTTCGTGATTGGTCAAGGAGATGCAAGGAACGGTCCCAACGTCGTAACGGGTAAGTTCCTACTGGACGACTTCTATGTTTCTGTTTTATTTGATTTGGGTGCCGATACTAGTTACGTGTCGTTAAAAGTTAGTCAGATGCTTAAGCGAACCCCAACACTTTTGAACACCAAGCACATTATAGAACTAGCGAATGGTAAAATTCTTGAAGCCACACACATAGTTAAGGGTTGTAATATTGTTCTTGCTGGTCAGACTTTCTCTATCGATCTTATCCCCAATGTTCTTGGTAGCTTCGACATTGTTATTGGGATGGATTGGTTATCTCAACATCAAGCGGATATTCTTTGTAAGGAGAAAATAGTCCGTATTCCCCGTTCTGGTGAGGAACCTCTTACTATTCGTGGTGACAAGAGTGGTGCTGTCGTGGGCATCATCTCTTTTCTTAAGGCCCAGAAGTGTTTGCGAAAGGGCCACACTGCTATTATGGCTCTGGTTACTGATACCTCGATGAAGGAAAAAAAGATTGAAGATATTCCTATTGTACGCGACTTCCCTGAGGTATTTCCTGAGGAATTACCTGGTCTTCCGCCTCATCGTCAGGTCGAGTTTCAAATCGAGCTAGCTCCTGGAGCAGCGCTAATAGCTCGTGCACCTTATCGCTTAGCCCCATCAGAACTCGAAGAGCTGTCTACGCAACTACAAGAGCTTTTGGACAAGGGTTTCATTCGTCCTAGCTCTTCGCCCTGGGGAGATCCAGTCCTATTTGTGAAAAAGAAGGACGGTACCTTCCGAATGTGTATAGACTATCGTGAGGTCAACAAGGTAACTGTGAAGAATCGTTATCCTCTCCCGCTTATTGATGACCTGTTCGACCAGTTGCAAGGGTCGAGCTTCTACTCTAAGATTGATCTGAGATCGGGTTATCACCAGCTGAGAGTCCGAGACGAGGACATCTCCAAGACAGCGTTTAGGACTCGTTATGGACATTACGAGTTCCTGGTTATGCCTTTTGGGTTGACGAACACACCTGCGGTCTTCATGGATCTTATGAACCGAGTGTACAAACCCTACCTGGATAAGTTTGTTATTGTGTTTATCGACGACATCCTGATCTATTCCAAGAGTCAGGAGGAACACGAGCGTCATCTGCGACTCATTTTGGAACTCCTTCGAGCAGAACAGCTGTATGCAAAGTTCTCGAAATGCGACTTCTGGCTTCGTGAAGTCCATTTTCTAGGCCATGTGGTGAATGAGGATGGGATTCATGTTGATCCATCCAAGGTTGACTCGATCAAGAACTGGCATGCGCCCCGTACACCAACAGAAATCCGCCAATTCTTGGGTTTGGCGGGTTACTACAGAAGGTTTATCAAGGATTTCTCCAAGATTGCGCAACCTCTCACCTCACTAACTCAGGAGGGTGTCACCTATCGTTGGGGCGATGCCCAAGAGTCTGCATTTCAGCACTTAAAGGAAAGACTATTCGATCGGGTAACAGTCCGATAGGTTGGGCACTTCAGTGAGAACAAGTTCACAGCAGGTTATCACTCGATCGAACGGTTGTTCGATCGGCTGGCAACACATGGGCATTGAACATGTTGAAAATTCATTTAAGTATTGAAGTTCCAAAACATCACATCGTCTGATGGTCGGTCGATCGGGTGATAACTCGATCGGACGGCAATCCGTTCGGTGTTCTAAAACTCTTGAAGTTTGGTTTGAAAACTAAAGGTGGAACCAAGGTGCAAGTCATTCGGATTGGCCGGTCGTTCGGGTGGCTGTCCGTTCGGACAGTAGTCCGATCGGACGGCACTCCGTCCTGGTCGACCTGTTCGTCTTCTCCCTTTGTCATTCTGTAGTTTGTCGTTTTATCGAGAGGGTTTGATATCGTATTAGACAACAGAAACCCCGTCACGTCTTAGTAACCTGATCGGACAGGAATCACCCAAATCCGGTCGGTTAACTGTTCGAGACGGTGTTCTATGTTTAACCCGAAATCGGTAATCTCATGGATGGAATCCAGATCTCGAACCAACACATCAACATGCAAGAGTGGAAGGTTAGGACAAGCTCTGATTCTATCAGTTTTGAGGCATTGAGTGTAAAAGAGTTGAAAGAAAGTAGAAACCATCTTTCAATCCTTTTTCACCTTGAATGTGTCTAGATCTATGCAAGATCTTTGTTTGTTTGTATGGAAATCGTTTAGATCTAAGTTGTTCTTGGTGGATTGAAGCCAAAACATGAAGTTCCTAAGAACACCATGATGACATCATCCTAGAACACCTCAAATCTAGTAATTTCATGGTTAAAAGTTAAGATTCAAAAGATAGAAAGGTGTAGGAGTGGTTGTAGATTAAAGAAGTACAAGATTTAGGATGAGATCTTACCGGAATAGCGAGAAATCGGAGAAAAGGTGAGCACGAATGCTGGTCGGACGAGAGTTTTCAGAAATGGAAAGTTTGATGTTGAAAGGGGGTATTTATAGGGTTTCCCAAAAAGGAAAGGGAAGGAGAGGGGCTGGTCGATCGGTTGGCAGCCCAATCAAACAGCTGGTCAATCGAGCGGCAGCTCGATCGAACGGCTGGTCGATCGGCCGGTCTCCTGGTCGGTCGGCCATCTAATTTGAGTGTTTGGTGCGACGAGTCTTGCCGTTTCGATTGCGACTGCGAGCGTTGCATTGCGATGCGATAGAATTTCCTAGTCAAATTACTTTTAATCCCAAACTACTATATCAACATACAAGCATCCTTATTTTGTATTCGTTTAGCGTTTGTGATTCGATTGCGATTGAGTTTCGATTGCGTTTCGACTGATCATCATACATTTTATAAATAAACATGCACAAGTAACACATAAGGCACACACACACGTATGACGATAACCAAAATGCGTAGTTCGAGTTGCGAGTGCGATTGCGATAAGCGATAAATCGATTAAACATGCGATAAACAGCGGTTACTATGCGATTATTAATAGATACTCCACATAATACAACTAAAGCGATAATAAAATAGGCTAATTACAAGTCAAAGAAGTCAAAACAGGAATGGAGCAAGGAGTGACAGATCGCAATTAGCAATTTTGTCTTCCTTTGACTTCAATCTTGACTTTGACTTTCGAAAACACGGGGTGTTACACCAGGTAACAAGCAAAGCATCCTAGACACCTGTCACATACATTAAAATAGAGGTCAATACACATAGTGTAAAGGTGAGCATACAAGTTTAATAGTAATAATAGAGTTCGAAAGCGTTTACGCATAACCAACATGTAACATGTATAATGTGAAGCTAGTAGGTTATCGACAATGAAATATGTACAGACTAGAATGCGAGTTGAAGAATGCGCAACACATATCACCACCGTGACACGTGAAGAGGTAACCTTAACAACCCCTGTCCATAACAGGTGCTGAGTCCAAACAAATAGTACTATCGTTGCTAAGGCGTCAGGCAACAATAACTGTGTTAACATAACATACAAGCATTCATCGAGTAACAAGTAGCATGCAATAACGGTCAGCGTATAAATAGTGTTTGTGTTGTGTGTCGATGTGATTTAGAATACGTAACGTATGTAACACCCAAAGTGCTTAAAGCAAAAAAGGGATCGAGTATACTCACAGTGATGGAAGTTAATGGATTGAAGGGAGCTCTAGTGTGAGATTAGCCTGATCAGAACGATAGCATAAGCGATGAGCGGCGCGTAAAACGATGCAAGTAAAGCAAGGTAACGAGTGGGCATCTGGTCGGGTGGCAATCTGAACGGATGGCCATTCGATCGGATGTTAATCCGTTCGGATGGCCATTCGATCGGATTGACACTCGTTTGGGATGGATGTGTTTGTGTATGATGGCTTTGAAGTTTTCGTTGTAGTATTTTGAAAACAGAGAAGTATCTCTACCCTTTCAGGTCGTTCGATCAAACGGTAGTTCGATCGTCCGGCGAGGTATTTCCCAGAGAACAAGTTCACAGCAGGATTGTCATTCGATCGGATGGTCTATCAATCGGATGGCAATCCGTTAGAAACTAATAATCTTTGAAAATTGTAAAATGTTTAAGTGTGGAAGTTCAAATGCAATCCGATCGGACGGCACTCCGTCCCACAATCTGACCATTTTGTAACTTGAAATTTTGTTAAGTTTTGCGGTTTGCTCGAGACGGTATGACAACATGATAAACAACGGAACCTCGTCAAGCCTCAGGTCGTCCGATCGAACAGGTATCACTCAAATCCAATCAGTTAACTGTTCTTGACGGTTGTTCATGTTCAACCCGAAATCAGTTGTCTCTTTGCTAGAAATCAGATCTCAGACCGACACTTCACTACGAATTGAGTAGAAGACCTGGATGAGCTCTGATTCTATCAGTTTTGAGTGCATTGAGTGTAAAAGAGTTGAAAGAAAGTTGGAAAAGCATCTTTCAATCCTTTTAACTCTGGAAATGTTTAGATCTAGGTGAAAATAGTGTTAAATCATATAGAAATCCTTCAAATCTAAGTTGTTCTTGATGGAATGAAGCCAAATCTTAAAGTTCATAAGAACTCCATGATGACATCACCCTAGAGCACCTCAAATCCACTGATTTCACGGTTAAAAGTTAAGATTCAAAGGTGAAAATGATGAGGAAATGTGTGTAGATCATAGAAGTACAAGATTTGAGGTAGAAACTTACAAGAATCGCGAGAAATCGAGAGAAAAGTGGGCTGGAGCACGCTGGTCAAGAGAGAGAGAGCTGTCACATCACTTTGGTGATGTGACAGGGGTATTTATAGGGTTTCCAAAAGAGGAAAGGGAGCACAGGTGTCGGATCGGATGGCCATCCGATCGGATGGTCCGTTCGGATAACCATTCGATCGAGTGGCTCCGACGAGTTGGTTTTCGTTTCGTGCGTTGAGCGTTGCGATGCGTTTCGAGCGAGCGATGCGATAGTATTATCCATTAGTTACACAAATAACCTAACTACTATATCTAACATACAATCACTATAAATAACTTGCGTTTAGCGTTTGCGATTAGATTGCGATGCGATAGAGTTGCAATTGCAATTGCGATTGCGATTAATCACCTCAACACAAACATAACATGCACAAGTAACACATAAAGACACACACAAACGTAACACAATATCCATAACCTATAATTCGGGTTGCGATGCGATTAGCGATTGGTCGGTTAGTGATTAAACATGCGATTAAACCTCGATTATTAATAGATACTCCACATAATACAACTAAAGCGATTAAATAATAGAATTCGATTACAAGTAAAAAAGCACAATTCAGTAGTTAAGCAAAGAGTGACAGATCGCAATTAGCAATCTTTTCTTCATTTGACTTTGACTTTGACTTGTACTTTGACTTTCCGAAAAGCGGGTTGTTACAATACATGTGGCTCAAAATCTCACGTATAATGGTATGGAAAATGGTATACATAAATTGCACGTTTCTTAGGCGGATTATTCCCAAATTACCACCCTCTAAATACCCGTCATGCTATTAATTCGAACTTGACCATGACAAAATACCAAATGGGTTGTGCTATCCCTCATTGACTTAGTTACTTGTGTTTTTAAGATCGCTTTCGAACAAAGACATTTTGAAAATTTTTTGAAAATTTCCCCCATCCCCACACTTGAGGTAAACATTGTCCTCAATGTGTATTGTTTGAATGAACGGTCAAAAATCAAAAACTTTTACTACTCCCCCATCCCCACACTTGAGGTAAACATTGTACTCAATGTGTAAGAACTAGAGTTTTTTAAATCGCACAAGGGATGTGACACGGCTAATTTCCCAAAAATTTCACCCTGGAAACTAAAGTACAATTACAATCCACTTATTACTAACTAAGAATCAAAGGTAAAAGGAAACGTATGCACCTAATTTTCTCATTAATGGCTCATGTGCTCTTCTTCTCTTCAAGAAAGTGGTCGTCACACGAACATAATGTACCTACAAATCTTAACCCTTGTGTAGAAGCATGCTTCTCACAACCATTAAAATTTGTTAGCTACCTAGTTCTACCACTTTTATGAAAATATTACCAAGTCATACGTTAGTTTACCTTGATCTACGTGGAAAATTAATTTATAACAATAACAAGCCTAACTCACTTTCGTAGGAATCACAGTTGCATTTAGCGTATGCAACAAGCCCTTTTAAACCTCCCGATAGCTCGGGAGGACGAGTAGGTATCGTGAGGGTTATATAGGGAACACACCCACAACGTTCATTTAACTAGGAAAATAAAACACTAAAGAAATAAAAAAACTAACAAAAATAAATATACAATAATAACAACAACAAAACACATACCTCACCATCACCGCTGGTATCGCTCGTTCGGGTCGACTGGTGGGTTCGGGTTGTACGGGTACCCCGTAAGAGCTTCAAACATCTCCCTGTAGTTGTCTAGGGGTCCCGACTCTCCTTCTGCTGGCGGTTGAAACTGGGGTGGGATGAAGCTAGACCCCACTGCCTCGGGCCAATGAGGCGATGGATCGGAGGGGCCTCGAGGAGCGGGAAGGTTTGAATAATCGGTCCATCCCGAGTGCTCGATGTATGGGAGACCAGCTAACCAGTCTCGATAATGTCTCTCTTGATCATGGATGACCTTGGCATTATTAATTGCCAATTCTTGAGATATGTACAAAGCACCCCACCAATTATCTTCTCGTGTGTTTTGTTCGATTCGGTGCCTATCTTGTTCTTCCTTCCACGCTCGTCTTCGAGCTTCCTCTTGCACCCTCTGTTGTTCCATTAGCTCCCATTGAGATTGTTGCTGAGCTTGAAACAACTGTTGGTCTTCCCAATACTTCTCCACCTTAGCCCGGTGAGCATCCTCGATATCCCAATGAATCTGCAACTGGGCTTGGTGTTCCTGTTCCCAGTTCTTTCTTCTCGTTCGTATTCCCTACCTTCCCCCATAACCGCGGAGACAGTGTCGTTCACGACATAGAATGGGGTTCACAAGACATCGAGTATATGACTACTTTGCGTAACCAGATAGCTAGTCAACTAATTTGAAATGTTTAAAATTAAAATTCTACGCAAATTATTAATTTCTAGTTGAATTTTAGTATGTTTTTAAGAATTTTGAAGGATTTATATGTAATTTGGATTTCATATAATGTTATGTATTTTCATTTTATAATTATTAATCTTCCAGAACCGTAATTCAGAGCACTGACAAAACAGATACATTTCATTCAGCATAAAATAGTTTAGAGGGGTAAAGTAGTCATTGTGTATAGTCATTCAGAGGTCCAACCAAACAACACTTTTTGGTTCAGCACTTACTGGTTCAGAGTCTCTTACCCATTCAGACCTCTTACTTGTTTAACACTTACCCATTCAGAGGTTGCCAAACAGCCCCTAAGTCTGAATGGTTAAGACCTCTAATCTGAAAGAGTCAGACATTTGCCTATGAACGGTTATGCATTGCTGGCTCTTAATAGTTTAGACCTTATACTAGTTTAACATTTAATGATTCAGAGCTCTTACTGATTAATCAATTAACCATTCAGAAGTTGTTAAACAACCCGTAAGTACAAATATATTACACCGTTCTAAGGGGCTGTTTGGCAACATCTGAATGGTTAAGTGCTGAACCAGTAAGAGGTCTGAACCATTAAGTGCTGAACTAGTAAGAGGTCTGAACCATTAAGAGGCTAAGAGCATGTATAATGCTTAACCATTCAGAGTCAAATGTCTGACCAATTCAGATTATAGGTCTTAACCATTCAGACTCTGTATAAATCTTAACCATTCAGACATCTGCTTGTGAAACAAACAGTTTGAACCATTTAGTGCTGAACCAGTAAGAGGTCTGAACCATTTAGAGCCTCATTAAAAGGTAAACAAACAACCCGTTAACACTTCTTACACATATTTCTTGGTTACTCTTTTTTTTAATCAAATCCTGAAAAAATTATACCTAGATTTCCAAAAAAAAATGAAAAAAAAGAAAAAGAAAAGTTGGGCCATAATATTGGCGAATCTTAGTCTGCCCGTAGTGGGGCGTTTTTTTTTTTTTAAATTCAAAAAAAAACGCCGGAAAACGCCCCGGACCCCATTACGCCCGGCGTTTCCGGGCGTTTTTTTTTGTTCAAATTTGTTGTTGGCGTGTTTTTTTAAAACGCTCATCTTGCATGTGACCAGCCAATCCTTTTAGACCATGTGTTTGACCAGCCTCACCATTTGTTTCCCTTTTTTTTTTTTTTAATAATTGGAAGGGGCATTATTGGAATAATGCCCCACTACGCCACTTTTGCTATAATACCCAACGCTGACTAGGATGCCATGTGTCGGATAATGCCCCATGATGGGGGCATTATTTTTGTTCACCACTACGGGTGGTCTTACACTGTGTTCCAGAGTTTTATTTTTAAGAGAAGAGAAGAGATTTGGAAGGATAGAAAAGGGTTATGGGGTTCCAGAGATTTTTTTTATGGGGAGAAAGAAAAAAAAGAAGAGATGAGATGTGGGAGAATGGAAAGATTTTGTTTCTTTCCAAATTGGAAAGATAAACTTTCTTTCCTCCCTTTCATTTCTTTCTTCCCTTTTCTTTCCTTTATTAAACTCAGGAACATAGCGTTAGAGCCGCCCTTATATACGACCGAAGGGACATCAGACGACATTTCCTTCTGAGCTATCGGCATCGCCTCTTTCTTTCATTCTTCTCCACCCTCTGATCGGAAACTTGTAAGTCCCATATCTATCATCTTCATTACATCATTCTATTGTTCCTTCTTCACCCTATTTCATATGTCGCAATTAGGTTTTTTACGTCACTACCACTCGGTTGGTAGATTCATTCATTATATTGTTTAGATCTGATTTTGTAACAATCGGTTTGCTGATAAATCATCTCTTAGCCTCATCAATTGCATATTCGAATCCATGACTTTTTGCTTGAAAACCTCAATTTTTTTTTTTAATTTTGTAACTTTTAATGACGTTCCGTGTTTGTAAATTGTGAGTTAGTTAACAGAAAATTCTCTGTTTAGCAGTTTAGGAACTGATAATAATATTCGTTTTTTATTATGTTGTTTTTTTTTTCAATTTTGTTTTTTGTTTTTTGTTTTTTGTTTTTTGTTTTTGAAGATTTGGTTTAAAAGGCAGAGAATATGTTGGGGATTGTAAGGCGGAACATTGGGGGCGCCGGCGCCAGCTTATCCTCTCAGGTAATTATAAGATGTGGCATCTGGTTTAACAAGCAAAGATATTGTTGGAACGAAAACGGGTTAATGTTTTGTGTTTATTCAGGGGTTGGGGAATTATATGATGAGGTTAAGACCTGTAGTGTCAGCCCTGAGGAATTACTCATCTGGAGGCAAAGAGGTGATTTTGAGTTTTGATTTCTATGCTCGTTTATCTTTTTTTTTTTTTCGTAAGTTTGTATTTATTTTCGATACATAACTATCCTAGAGAGTATTAGACTGTTGGTTAGTTAATGAGCTAAGGTTGATATGAATAATGAATAGCACTTTGTGAACAATGTTAATTCGATTAGCAAGGTTTATCACTTATGAGAAGAAATCGTTTGAGAAAAAAAGTTTAGGATCATAGTTTAGATTCAATATATCGCAGAAGAAATAAAAAAAAAGTTACAAATACAGGATGTAAATGTTATTTAGCAAGTTTAAGAACCATCTGGTATAATTATATAGGGACAGATTGAAAGTCACAGGTGTAAGGACCACTAAGTCAGGAAACATGGGACCAATTGTAACGCACATAATATTCTTCAGAAAGTTGGTTTTTTTTATTTATGTTTTAAGTGTATACTTTATACAGATGACAGTGCGAGACGCTTTGAACTCTGCTCTTGATGAGGAAATGGCTGCTGATCCTAATGTTTTCGTTATGGGTGAAGGGGTAAGTGTATTATATAAAAGTTCAAAGCTTCTCTATCATTTATATGATGCTCACCTTTTTATGGTGTGCAGGTTGGAGAATACCAAGGGGCATACAAGAAATAACTAGAGGTGGTAAAATGGGCTGGCCGACATGATATCTTTGTGTGTTTTTATCTCACAGCACATTTTTTTGCTAGATAACCAAGGGTTTATTGGATAAATATGGACCTGAAAGCATAGTTGTCAATAGCGGCTATAGCGACCGCTATAGCGCGCTATATGGCGATGCGACCAAGTGTCGCTATATGGCTCATAGCGATGACTAGCGATAATAGCGGGTCAAAATTGGTCAAAACTAGGCGGCCATGGTCAAAATCGGGAGAAATCGGTAAAAAATCGGACCTAATCGGGTCAAGATTGGACTTAATCGATCTAATGGAATGAGTTCTTACCTCGTTTGGAACCAAAATTGGGGCTAGGGCTTCTTTCTTGTGCTTCTTGTGCGCCATGTCTGATGAGAGGGAAGAGCAGCGGCGTATTGAATGCAATGAAAGAGATGGTGGGTTAGGTTTAATTAAGTTTGGGTATTTTTAACATTTAACCCCCTCTATCTTTCATAACTTTACATATGGTTCCCAAATTTGTAAATTTGTATACAAAAAGTATAAAGTTAACTATATATTTATATAAATATAGCTATAAAATAGCTGGATTTATAGGTTTTTGTTAAATATACATGTAAAATAGCATATATACCAAGGTATTTTGATATAATATACATATAAAAATATAAAAATTTTCAAAATTCTTTTTCTAGTGTAATCGCTATACTTAAAATAGCCATCGCTATTTGTCGCTATTCGCTACGTAGCCGTAGCCGTACGTTGTCGCTATTCGCTATTAACAACTATGCCTGAAAGGGCTCTTGATACCCCTATTACTGAGGTTCGGAAGTGTAACACCTCGGAAATTCACGTTAAATTAAATAAAGACACGTGTCATGTTGTGCAAACGTGTTGTAAATACAAAGCCAGATAAAGATGTACGGTAGGATTTAAATGTCGACATGTTAATTTATACCTCTGAGCGACCTATTAATAAATCCCTAACCCGGATATATTTTATCCACATCTGTATTATATTTAAAAATCTGGTCATCCTAGCAAATAAATGGTTACAACATTAGATTTGGATCCAATGCAAGTCCTTAGGAAGTTTCGTCAAATTAAACATTCCACATGTTGCCAAGAAGTGTAAGAACATGCCATGACATGCAATGGCTGGTAACCTGGTCCCATTACTGAATAAAGTTCATGGAATTCGGAGATTTAAAGTATTGCATGGTCAAAGCTCGGAAGAAAACAAACATTTGTCGTCAGTCGAGGGCTAGCGCACCGCTACATAAGTAGCGTAACGGTGCGCTAGGTGCGCATCAGAC
Source organism: Helianthus tuberosus (assembly GCA_030545235.1). Classification (NCBI taxonomy): domain Eukaryota; kingdom Viridiplantae; phylum Streptophyta; class Magnoliopsida; order Asterales; family Asteraceae; genus Helianthus; species Helianthus tuberosus. The sequence continues at coordinate 4,009,542 of JARYGA010046105.1, forward strand.
TTTTGCAGCGGACAAGGGCTAGCGCACCGCTACATCAGGAGCGTAACGGTGCGCTAGGCTCGTATCTGGGCGCTGTTAACCTACAGCTGCCTGTTACAGCCTTAAACCGACTCAAAAACAGCTGGATCCGATTATGGGACTGACCAATAAGCTTTCATGCAACATTTTGACAAAGGATCATCTGTTATAAACATCAGAAACCTCTGAATTCAGATCATAGTTGCACAAGGAGCACCATTGTTGAAAAACCAAAGACACTTGAAACTTCAAGAATTCCCAAGACCTTCTCTGGAGTTCTCTGAACGTGAAGACCACTTCCTAGTGATATCTAAGCTCTATTAGGACTATTGTAAGTGTTCAAATCCTTTGCAAATTCGTTCTAGCTTAGTGTTCTTACTAAAAGTCAAACGTATCGTAAATATGGTTTGACTTTACGATTAAACGAAATGTGCTCAGTATTTTCTCAAATTAAAAGTACCCATACGTTGGTGTTTATGAGTATAACAAACCCCTAAAAGGGTATGTTCAGATTCACACTATAAGCATGCTAATTGTCGAGTCAAAGTTCTTCATAAAAAGTCAACAGAATGAGTTTTTGCAAAAATAAGCATAATCAGTAATGTAGGCTACATGCAACCTGTTTGATCATCAAAATAACTTTGTAAATAATGTAAGAACATGTTTCTTCATGATCAACTCGACAATTTTCTGTATTTCACCCGAATCGGAACCGAAAGTCTCATAAATGGACTTTTTCTTTGACTATCGGTTCTGATCCGTACATGCATGTTAAGATCTGCATTTGAGCATATTTTAGACCAACTTTCATATATGTTTAACACTCTGGAATTTTACATCTTGGTTCCATAGATAACCGATCCATATGCATGTTACCGGTTTATGCTTAAAGTTGACTATTTTGCCATTTTTAATATAAAACGTAATTTTTGGAAAAGTGAAAGAGTAGAAATCTTTATTATTAATTTATAAACTTGCACCGAAAATTTCATATCAGTTTGTGGTCTGGTTTAGGAGATATGCTCATTATCGTAAATTACAAGCTTTATGTTATATAAATAGCGTAATTAGCGCAAAGCCTATTTTAACCCACTTTTTGGTATCAAACTTTTATACACTGATGTTATATAATATTTTGAGATTTTTAAAGATTTTTATTTAACTTTTGGCTGATCATATCATAGGTCTCTAAGCTTAATTCGGTAAATACCGAAATTGCCCTTTTTGGCCATAAAACGAGTTTTATAAATCCGATTGACCCCAAACCACTTCCTACTGATTTTATTTATTAAATAAAGTATGTTGAATATTCTGGAAATATAAAAATCTCAGTCTTCTTTTAAAAACCCGGAAATGACTCTAAATCGCATTTTTAGCGTTTTTAACGCATTGTAAGCGTTATACTCATATTAAACATATAAGACTCATACCTACTGATGTATTTAGCATATTTTCATATAACAACAGTAAGTATAAGATTTTGAACTCAGATTTCCAGTTTTGACATTTTTAGCCCTTGTGAAATTACTAAAATACCCCTACGGTGCATAGTTTTGTTTTAAATGATAATTTTCACTTACGGGTCATACCCTACTGTTATAATATGTAAAATTAAATATAATTGCTGTATGAACCAGACCTGTAACCCAGATTTCTAATTTAACTCTTTTACATACTTTTAAATGACCAAAATGCCCTTACGAGGCGTAAATTGAGTTTAAATACATTCGGGGCATAATAGAAAATATCTTGCTGATATTATAACATATTTGGAGCATATTAACTCAGGGAACTTGCATATGTCTCTCATGGTCGCCCGTAACGCACTTTTCGCGTTCGGTTTATGTAACTAGTTTACATAAATTGGCCGAAACGGGTCAAACATTATCCTTTTTGTCTCAAAATCCAGAATGTGTTTAGTAAACCCATATTATACAAGTCTTCAAACTTGTCGGGTCAAAATTCACATTCCATCCGGTCTTCGCTTAATCGCGCGTGAACCGTATCGTCATTAAAACTAACCGGTCTAGGCTTAGACTTAAATAAAGACCCGTTAGAAATCTATTAGGTTATTATAAACCTTTGTTCCAGAATAGGAGCACCAGTAAAAGATACTTGCATTTCTCTTGATTGTGTTTGATACTTACTCAGGTAAATACTCTTTGGCTTATTTTCCCTATACGGGCTTGGGTTACGGTATATAGAATACCGCTTGATCGAGCGTTAAATCCTACACCCTTGGGTGTTTAGTTTGAATAATTTGTTCGGCTCGTTTAAACAGTCGTGCTTACTTAAAGCCTTTGGGGGGTTAATGACCATGTCCCGGATATCCTTGGCATCATCTTACGAGATGGCCACGACCAGAGCACGGGGTGTAGGCGTGCACCCGTCAGTGTATAACTCGCTTATGTGGTGTGTCCATTGATCTTTAGCCCGGACTAGATCCGGGCCACTGAACGCAAGTAACATGTAATTCGTTCACATGATTATTATATTAAATAATTGACCCAAGTTAATAAAAATGTTTTTGTGCCTTGTGCATTTAAATCAATTTTCAACCTTTTCAAAATGAGTCAGTCGAATTGTATTTACCAGTGTAAACTGACGTATTTTTCCCAAAAGATTAAGTGCAGGTACTATACGAAATAGGCTGGCAGTCTTCTAGAGCGTCCACAATAAGTCACGCAGCTTGGGCGACATTAAACTGTTGAACAATTATCCTATTTTATTTTTCGATCCGCCTGTGGATCCGTTTCGACTACTTGTGATAATTAATATTACATTTCTATTTAAAGTTGAAACGAATCTATCTTTTGCTTCCGCTGTGCATTATTATATTGTGTTGTTTGTCTATGATGATACCAACTACGTCACGATACCCCCACCGGGCCCACCGGTGACACGTGGAAAATAGGGGTGTGACAGGTTGGTATCAGAGCCAACGCTGAGAGAATTAAACACTAGCCTTTTGTGTTTAATCTCAGTTACACAATTGCACAATCCTCGATTCTCGAGTCTAGACAAAGAACTTAGGAAATTTCCAAATTTTTGTTTAAATTTTCTAACCTTGTCTTAATTATATATTTTGTTGTATCACTTGTTCTTTGTGACAGGTTGTCATCATGCCGCCAAGAATGAGAGGTAGAGGCGGAGGAAATGGAAAGCATGCAGCTCGCAATGATCACGAAGCCGGGCCTTCGCACCGGCGAACACCCTCGGGCACTCACAACGCAGATGCCCAAAACCTATGGAGGTCCTTCACTGGACCAGTCTCCTCACCATCTCATCACTCTCAACAGTCCTACATTCCTCTAGGACCCTCATCACCATTCGACAACACATCACCCACCTTTCAGGGGCTGTACAACCCTGATGATTACATGCAAGAACCAGTGGGTTTTAACCCACTTGGACCGGAGGACCACTTTTCGGGTGACAACCCGATGGACGTTGAGGAGGATGATGATCCCGCCATGCCACCCTCAGGGACACCAAACCACCCCATCGAGATATCTGATGGGTCACCATTTCTGGGATCACCTTACAATGGTCCCGATAGTTTCATGGAGAACTTCAGGCAGCACAACTGGGTGTACACTCCCAGTTACCACAACTCTCCTCTCCACCCTTCCTACCACAGCTCTCCCCTGCACCACCAGCAGCAGCCAGAGCAGCAGCCGGAGCAGCAGCCAGAGCCGCAGCAGAATCCATCTACGGATTCTCGATTTGTGGCGGTTACTCCACCGCCACCACCACCTCCGACTCATCCTCCCTCGCCCCCGAGGCGAAGGAGAGGAACGAACGCGAGGATGTCCTCGCGAGGAGGAGTGCGTATTCGCACCCCTCCACAGTCAAGCAGCAGCCGGTACTCGCCGGTCCATGAAGAATCAGAGACGGGAGAGTCGTCGCATCCCATCTCTGAAGTAGCAACGGCGCCAGTCGCGCCACAGCCACAGCCTCAGCCACCATTGGGTTTTGGAGACCCAATCCCTGCTTATACAAATGCTGCAGCATTTAACCCATTCGAGCAGCAGTATCCCCCGGGGTATAACTTTACGGAAGATCCATACTGGGTTGCAGCGAACTCTTACACCTTCCACCAAGAGGCTCCCTTCGGAGATCCATGGGCCACAGGACCCTCAACTTATGGGTACCCACCATATGGGTATCAACAGTCGCAGCCTTTTCAGCCTCCACAGTATCAGCAGCCGCAACCACCCCAACCTCCGTTTTATCAGCCTCCTCAGCCGTTGTACTATCAGCAACCACCTCAGGCGCCGACAATGTCGCCACCCCAAGTTCAGGAAATCATACAGGAGATTCAAGGGGTGCGTCAGGAATTTCAACAGGAGTTGCAGAATAATGAGAGGCGTAACCGGGGAAGGTTTCAGAAGGTGGTGGACTTGCTCAAGGGTAAGAGCAAGAAGGATTACTAAATCCTTTATTTACTTTAGTGATAGGCATGTCCCTGCGTGGACATATCTTTATGTACTCTACCCCTACGTGGGTAATTTTTCTTCTGTTTCGCCCCTGCATGGGCATATCTTTATTTCGACCCCTGCGAGGGTTTGTTATTTGTTTAGCCCCTGTGTGGGCATGATATTTATGAAAAATCCCGTTTAGGGCAATTTTGTACTCGTTAAATTTTAATTAGAATGGTAATTTCAGCTTTTCATTTTTTTAAATTATATGCATAAATATAATAAATGAATAAATGGAAAATAGCATTATTATTATAATTCACCATTTTAATAAGGATCTTAAAAGGTAAAACCTAGCTGTTATGTTGTCATAAATTTAGCCAAGACGGTATAACCTGTGTAAAAAGTTTCCAATCTCTGTTAACATCTGTAAATATGTTAACATTCTGACTAATGTGATTCGAAAAATCACACATGTCACCCTTTTAATAAATTATCCAATTTATATTTTTATATATAATTGAAAGTGACATAATACCTACGGGTCATAATAAATGTCATATAAAACAGAAAGGCAGTCGTAGCTTATAGACTCCCTGCCAAAGAAAGGATTGATTTATTTTGATTATTCAACTTTAATCCTATAAGAATCTAAATCTATAATTTAGAACTTGTCTACGTGACTAGGCCTATTGTGCCAACATATATATTTCATTTTAGGATAAAATCATTGATAAAAAGTCCTAAATGAAACTACTTAACAAATTAACTAATATGGCTTTTGATTACCATGGTTAATAAATCGTCAAGAACGATAATACTGGTTAGATTCTAAATAGACTTTGTCCTTATCTTATGTAGCATTTAAGACTACATGACTAAGTCGGAAGAAAAGAATAGTCGTCCAGCAAATGACCCTGATAACACGAAGATACTAGTAACTGGTGCCGAATTGAAAGCATTAGTAAATGAAGCTGTTGTGGAAGCATTGAATAGACAATATAGTGAGTCCAACGAGACCCATAGTAGGACTCGATCTGTATCTCATCCCAAGTCAAAACCCAAGGTCCAATCAGAAGCTCATAGTAAGCCACCCTCTATGAAGGTTATACCTAAGAAAGAGGAACCCAAGAAAAACGATGAGGAGCGACATTCATCTAACCAAAACAGTGTTCCCCATAAGAAGGTAGTGAACAATGATGCGCCTCATGCTAGAGGATGCACATACAAGTACTTTGTTTCGTGTAAGCCCCGAGATTTTACGGGGGAGAAGGGGGCTGTTGACTGCATAACCTGGTTGGATGAGATTGATACAGTGGTAGACATAAGTGGATGTGCTGAAAGGGACATTGTGAAGTTCGTGTCCCAGTCCTTTAAAGGCGAAGCCCTAGCATGGTGGAGATCACTGATCCAGGCCACCGGAAAGGTACAATTGTATAGCATGACCTGGGAGCAGTTCGTTGCTCTCATCAAGGAAAATTTCTGCCCACAGCATGAGGTGGAAAAGATAGAGTCCGATTTTGTATCATTGGTAATGACAAACCTGGACTGCCAAGCCTACTTAACCAGCTTCAACACGATGTCTCGATTGGTTCCATATCTTGTAACCCCTGAACCAAGGAGAATCGCTCGTTTTATCGGGGGGTTAGAACCCGCAATAAAGGCAAGTGTGAAGGCCTCTCGGCCAACGACTTTCAGGTCAGTAACTGACCTCTCTTTATCCCTCACAATGGACGCGGTCCGACTAAGATCGCTAAGAAACAAAGAGGCCGAGAACAAGAGAAAGCGTGAGGATGATACCTCACGAAGGTCAGAGAAGAGACACAGAGGGAATGACGACCACAGGAAAGGGTCGGGATCGAAGAAGAATGGGCAACAATCAGGAGAAAAACCCAAATGCAAGACTTGTAGGAGGTACCATTTTGGGAAATGTCGACTTGAGACGAACTCCCAATCTCGCCCGCGACCCTGTGGAATTTGCAAATCCACAAATCATAAGACGTCGGAGTGTAAGAATCTAAAGGACGCGACCTGTTTCGGCTGCAACGAAAAAGGGCATATTAAGCCTAACTGCCCAAAATATGCCAAGAAAGCCGAAGACGGGAAGAAGACCAATGCAAGGGTCTTCAGAATGGATGCTAAAGAGGCTATTAAGGACGACAACGTGATTACCGGTACGTTCCTTGTAAATGATATTTTTGCTAGAGTCCTGTTTGATTCTGGAGCAGATAAATCCTTTGTAGACAATAAGTTTTGTGAATTGTTAAAATTGCCTATAAAACCCTTAAGTGTGAAGTATGAAGTGGAGTTAGCCGATGGAACCATAGAAACCGCCTCGACTGTTCTAGATGGATGTGTTATATCCATTAGGAACCACTCGTTTCCATTATCCTTACTTCCCTTTAAACTAGCCGGTTTTGACATAGTGATAGGCATGGATTGGTTATCACACAACCAAGCCCAGATTGTATGCAATAGAAAGCAGGTGGTAGTTAAAACTCCGTCAGGTGAGTCACTTACCATCCAAGGAGATACCCAACATGGATTGCCTGAGCAAGTGTCCATGCTCAAGGCATCCAGATGTATGCAGAAGGGTTGTGTCATTTATATGGCACAAGTTACTGTTGATGAGCCTAAGCCGAAGATTGAAGACATCCCTGTCATTTCGGAATACCCCGAAGTTTTCCCGGAAGAACTACCTGGTTTACCACCAGATAGGCAAGTGGAATTCCGAATCGACATCATTCCAGGTGCAGCACCAGTGGCAAGAGCACCATATAGGTTGGCTCCAATGGAGATGAAGGAGTTAAGAACGCAGTTAGACGATCTGTTAGCAAAAGGTTTCATTAGACCTAGCTCGTCTCCCTGGGGAGCGCCTATTTTGTTTGTTAAGAAGAAGGATGGATCGATGCGTCTGTGCATCGATTATCGTGAGCTCAATAAAGTCACCATCAAGAATAGGTATCCTTTGCCCAGGATCGACGATCTGTTCGATCAGTTACAAGGGGCAAGCTACTTCTCAAAGATTTAAGGTCAGGCTATCATCAGTTGAAAGTCAAGGATGAAGATGTACACAAGACAGCGTTTAGGACTCGTTATGGACATTACGAGTTCCTAGTGATGCCTTTTGGGCTCACCAACGCACCAGCCGCGTTCATGGATCTCATGAACCGCGTCTGCAAGCCTTATCTAGATAAATTCGTCATAGTCTTTATTGACGACATCCTTATCTACTCAAAGAGCAAGGCTGACCACGAGAAACACCTTCGTTGTATTCTCAAACTCCTACACCAAGAGAAACTCTACGCCAAATTCTCGAAGTGCGAATTTTGGCTTCGTGAAGTCCAATTCCTTGGACATGTAGTGAGCGAGCATGGTATCCAAGTGGATCCCGCCAAAGTAGAAGCAGTGATGAATTGGCAAGAGCCGAAGACACCTACCGAGATTCGCAGCTTCCTGGGTTTAGCTGGATACTATAGGAGATTCATTGAAAACTTTTCAAGGATCGTTGCGCCCCTTACTTCATTGACACGCAAGAAAGTTAAGTTTGATTGGGGCCCTAAGCAGCAGGAATCCTTCGATATTTTGAAGAACAAGCTGAGCAATGCACCAGTACTAACACTGCCCGATGGTATAGATGAATTTGTGGTGTATTGTGATGCGTCGCACACTGGTATGGGCTGTGTGCTCATGCAGAAAGGAAAAGTCATTGCCTACGCTTCACGACAACTAAAGATTCACGAGAAGAACTACACCACCCACGACTTGGAATTGGGTGCTGTTGTATTTGCATTAAAGCTATGGAGGCATTACCTGTATGGTACCAAGTGTGTGATCTATTCAGATCACAAGAGCCTTCAACATTTGTTTAATCAGAAGGACTTAAACATGCGACAAAGACGCTGGATGGAAACTCTGAATGATTATGATTGTGAAATAAAGTACCATCCAGGCAAGGCAAATGTAGTTGCTGACGCTTTGAGTAGGAAGGAAAGAGTTAAACCAATAAGAATCAATGCCAAGCGCATTGAAATCAAGAATGATTTGAACCAAAGGATATTAGCCGCACAGAAGGAAGCTGTGCTGGAAGCGAATTATCCTGAAGAAAAACTGGGAGTAACTGAGGAGCAGTTATCCCATGACAAAGACGGAATGCTTAGACTAAATGGAAGAATATGGGTTCCAATTTTTGGAGGACTTCGAGATGTTATCCTCCAGGAAGCCCACAGTTCCAAATATTCTGTTCATCCTGGAGCAGACAAGATGTATCAGGATTTAAAAGCAAATTACTGGTGGATTGGTTTGAAAAAGTCGGTAGCTGCTTATGTAGCTAAATGTTTGACTTGTGCCCAAGTCAAAGCTGAGCATCAGAAACCATCAGGTTTGCTACAACAACCTGAAATTCCCGTATGGAAGTGGGAAATGGTGACGATGGATTTCATCACCAAGTTACCAAAGACAAGAAAAGGAAATGATACAATATGGGTCATAGTAGATAGACTGACGAAGTCAGCACATTTTCTACCCATCAAGGAGACTTATAGCTCCGATATGTTAGCCCAATTATACGTTGATAAGATTGTAGCTTTGCATGGAATACCTGTAGCTATTATCTCTGATAGAGATACTAGATACACGTCACATTTTTGGAAAAGTTTCCAACAATCATTGGGCACACGTTTAAATTTTAGTACGGCTTATCATCCACAGACTGACGGTCAGAGCGAGCGTACTATTCAAACATTGGAAGACATGCTACGTGCATGTGCGATCGACTTAGGTGATAGTTGGGACAAGAACCTACCCCTAATTGAATTCTCCTACAACAATAGCTACCACACCAGCATAAAAGCTGCGCCTTTTGAGGCCTTATATGGTAGAAAGTGTAGATCGCCTATTTGTTGGGCAGAAGTTGGAGATGTCCAACTGTCAGGACCAGAAATTGTTTTCGAGACAACAGACAAGATTGTCCAAATCCGCGAACGATTGAGAGCTGCCAGGGAAAGGCAGAAAGGTTATGCGGATCCACAGCGCAAAGATTTTCACTTCGAAGTAGGTGAAAAAGTGTTGCTTAAGGTATCACCCTGGAAGGGGGTGATGCGATTTGGTAAGAAAGGCAAGCTAAGCCCGAGATACATAGGACCTTTCGAGATTATCGAACGTGTCGGGTCAGTTGCTTATAAATTAAACTTGCCTGAAGAACTTAGCGCTATCCATAATGTGTTTCACATCTGTAATTTGAAGAAGTGTTCCGCTGATGGACCACCGGTTATACCGTATACGGATGTACATATAGATGAAGGTTTGAAATTTGTGGAAAAGCCATTGTCAATTGAAGACCGAAAGGTAAAGAAGCTTCGAAGGAAGCACATACCTATTGTTAAGGTCAAATGGGATGCCCGTAGAGGTCCCGAATACACATGGGAGGTAGAATCCACGATGAAAGAAAAATACCCTCATTTGTTTCAGTAAATCTCGAGGTCGAGATTTCTTTTAAGGGGGTGAGGATGTAACACCTCGGAAATTCACGTTAAATTAAATAAAGACACGTGTCATGTTGTGCAAACGTGTTGTAAATACAAAGCCAGATAAAGATGTACGGTAGGATTTAAATGTCGACATGTTAATTTATACCTCTGAGCGACCTATTAATAAATCCCTAACCCGGATATATTTTATCCACATCTGTATTATATTTAAAAATCTGGTCATCCTAGCAAATAAATGGTTACAACATTAGATTTGGATCCAATGCAAGTCCTTAGGAAGTTTCGTCAAATTAAACATTCCACATGTTGCCAAGAAGTGTAAGAACATGCCATGACATGCAATGGCTGGTAACCTGGTCCCATTACTGAATAAAGTTCATGGAATTCGGAGATTTAAAGTATTGCATGGTCAAAGCTCGGAAGAAAACAAACATTTGTCGTCAGTCGAGGGCTAGCGCACCGCTACATAAGTAGCGTAACGGTGCGCTAGGTGCGCATCAGACTTTTGCAGCGGACAAGGGCTAGCGCACCGCTACATCAGGAGCGTAACGGTGCGCTAGGCTCGTATCTGGGCGCTGTTAACCTACAGCTGCCTGTTACAGCCTTAAACCGACTCAAAAACAGCTGGATCCGATTATGGGACTGACCAATAAGCTTTCATGCAACATTTTGACAAAGGATCATCTGTTATAAACATCAGAAACCTCTGAATTCAGATCATAGTTGCACAAGGAGCACCATTGTTGAAAAACCAAAGACACTTGAAACTTCAAGAATTCCCAAGACCTTCTCTGGAGTTCTCTGAACGTGAAGACCACTTCCTAGTGATATCTAAGCTCTATTAGGACTATTGTAAGTGTTCAAATCCTTTGCAAATTCGTTCTAGCTTAGTGTTCTTACTAAAAGTCAAACGTATCGTAAATATGGTTTGACTTTACGATTAAACGAAATGTGCTCAGTATTTTCTCAAATTAAAAGTACCCATACGTTGGTGTTTATGAGTATAACAAACCCCTAAAAGGGTATGTTCAGATTCACACTATAAGCATGCTAATTGTCGAGTCAAAGTTCTTCATAAAAAGTCAACAGAATGAGTTTTTGCAAAAATAAGCATAATCAGTAATGTAGGCTACATGCAACCTGTTTGATCATCAAAATAACTTTGTAAATAATGTAAGAACATGTTTCTTCATGATCAACTCGACAATTTTCTGTATTTCACCCGAATCGGAACCGAAAGTCTCATAAATGGACTTTTTCTTTGACTATCGGTTCTGATCCGTACATGCATGTTAAGATCTGCATTTGAGCATATTTTAGACCAACTTTCATATATGTTTAACACTCTGGAATTTTACATCTTGGTTCCATAGATAACCGATCCATATGCATGTTACCGGTTTATGCTTAAAGTTGACTATTTTGCCATTTTTAATATAAAACGTGATTTTTGGAAAAGTGAAAGAGTAGAAATCTTTATTATTAATTTATAAACTTGCACCGAAAATTTCATATCAGTTTGTGGTCTGGTTTAGGAGATATGCTCATTATCGTAAATTACAAGCTTTATGTTATATAAATAGCGTAATTAGCGCAAAGCCTATGTTAACCCACTTTTTGGTATCAAACTTTTATACACTGATGTTATATAATATTTTGAGATTTTTAAAGATTTTTATTTAACTTTTGGCTGATCATATCATAGGTCTCTAAGCTTAATTCGGTAAATACCGAAATTGCCCTTTTTGGCCATAAAACGAGTTTTATAAATCCGATTGACCCCAAACCACTTCCTACTGATTTTATTTATTAAATAAAGTATGTTGAATATTCTGGAAATATAAAAATCTCAGTCTTCTTTTAAAAACCCGGAAATGACTCTAAATCGCATTTTTAGCGTTTTTAACGCATTGTAAGCGTTATACTCATATTAAACATATAAGACTCATACCTACTGATGTATTTAGCATATTTTCATATAACAACAGTAAGTATAAGATTTTGAACTCAGATTTCCAGTTTTGACATTTTTAGCCCTTGTGAAATTACTAAAATACCCCTACGGTGCATAGTTTTGTTTTAAATGATAATTTTCACTTACGGGTCATAACCTACTGTTATAATATGTAAAATTAAATATAATTGCTGTATGAACCAGACCTGTAACCCAGATTTCTAATTTAACTCTTTTACATACTTTTAAATGACCAAAATGCCCTTACGAGGCGTAAATTGAGTTTAAATACATTCGGGGCATAATAGAAAATATCTTGCTGATATTATAACATATTTGGATCATATTAACTCAGGGAACTTGCATATGTCTCTCATGGTCGCCCGTAACGCACTTTTCGCGTTCGGTTCGGTTTATGTAACTAGTTTACATAAATTGGCCGAAACGGGTCAAACATTATCCTTTTTGTCTCAAAATCCAGAATGTGTTTAGTAAACCCATATTATACAAGTCTTCAAACTTGTCGGGTCAAAATTCACATTCCATCCGGTCTTCGCTTAATCGCGCGTGAACCGTATCGTCATTAAAACTAACCGGTCTAGGCTTAGACTTAAATAAAGACCCGTTAGAAATCTAATAGGTTATTATAAACCTTTGTTCCAGAATAGGAGCACCAGTAAAAGATACTTGCATTTCTCTTGATTGTGTTTGATACTTACTCAGGTAAATACTCTTTGGCTTATTTTCCCTATACGGGCTTGGGTTACGGTATATAGAATACCGCTTGATCGAGCGTTAAATCCTACACCCTTGGGTGTTTAGTTTGAATAATTTGTTCGGCTCGTTTAAACAGTCGTGCTTACTTAAAGCCTTTGGGGGGTTAATGACCATGTCCCGGATATCCTTGGCATCATCTTACGAGATGGCCACGACCAGAGCACGGGGTGTAGGCGTGCACCCGTCAGTGTATAACTCGCTTATGTGGTGTGTCCATTGATCTTTAGCCCAGACTAGATCCGGGCCACTGAACGCAAGTAACATGTAATTCGTTCACATGATTATTATATTAAATAATTGACCCAAGTTAATAAAAATGTTTTTGTGCCTTGTGCATTTAAATCAATTTTCAACCTTTTCAAAATGAGTCAGTCGAATTGTATTTACCAGTGTAAACTGACGTATTTTTCCCAAAAGATTAAGTGCAGGTACTATACGAAATAGGCTGGCAGTCTTCTAGAGCGTCCACAATAAGTCACGCAGCTTGGGCGACATTAAACTGTTGAACAATTATCCTATTTTATTTTTCGATCCGCCTGTGGATCCGTTTCGACTACTTGTGATAATTAATATTACATTTCTATTTAAAGTTGAAACGAATCTATCTTTTGCTTCCGCTGTGCATTATTATATTGTGTTGTTTGTCTATGATGATACCAACTACGTCACGATACCCCCACCGGGCCCACCGGTGACACGTGGAAAATAGGGGTGTGACAGGAAGTTATTCTATTCAGTTTCACTGGTTTACTATATATATATATATATATATTTACCTTTTTACAGCATCTATATCTGAAAATACTTTTCAGGCTGGGTTTGCCGGTATTGGAGTTAGTTCTGCATATCATGGTCTGAAGCCAGTGATAGAGTTTATGACTTTCAACTTCTCTATGCAGGTTACATCATCTACATATTACTAGCGTCTGTTTCAATGTATGTGTTTCAATATACGACCGAAGGGACAGCAGACGACATTTCTTTCTGAGCTATCGGTATAGCCTCTTTCTTTCATTCTTCTCCACCCGCTGATCGGAAACTTGTATGTATCTCTATCATCTTCATTACATCATTCTATTGTTCCTTCTTCACTGTATTTCATATGTCGTAATTAGGTTTTTTACGACATCACTGGCACTCGGTTGGTAGATTCATTTATTATATTGTTTAGATCTGATTTTGTAACAATCGGTTTGCTGATAAATCATCTGTTAGCCTCATCAATTGCATATTCGAATCCATGACTTTTTGCTTGAAAACCCTTTTTTTTATAATTTTGTAACTTTTAATGACGTTCTGTGTTTGTAAATTGTGAGTTAGTTAACAAAAAATTATCTGTTTAGCAGTTTAGGAACTGTTAATAATATTCTTTTTTTTATTATGTTTTGGTTTTTTTTTCAATTTTTTTTTTTTTGTTTTTTGTTTTTGAAGATTTGGTTTATAAGGCAGAGAATATGTTGGGGATTGTAAGGCGGAACATTGCGGGTGCCGGCGGCTTATCCTCTCAGGTAAATGAAATGATGTGGCATCTGGTTTAACAAGCAAATATATCGTTGGAACGAAAACGGGTTAATGTTTTGTGTTTATTCAGCGGTTGGGGAATTATATGATGAGGTTAAGACCGGTAGCGTCAGCCCTGAGGAATTACTCATCTGGAGGCAAAGAGGTGATTTTGAGTTTTGATTTCTATGCTCGTTTATCATTTTTTTTTCTTAAGTTTGTATTTATTTTCGATACATAACTATCCTAGAGAGTATTAGACTGTTGGTTGGTTAATGAGCTAAGGTTGATATGAATAGCACTTATGAGAAGAAATCGTTTGAGAAAAAAAGTTTAGGATCATAGTTTAGATTCAATATATCGCAGAAGAAATAAAAAAAAGTTACAAATACAGGATGTAAATGTTATTTAGCAAGTTTAAGAAATATCTGGTATAATCATATTCTTCCGAAAGTTGGTTTTTTTATTTATGTTTTAAGTTTATACTTTATACAGATGATAGTGCGAGATGCTTTGAACTCTGCTCTTGATGAGGAAATGGCTGCTGATCCTAATGTTTTCGTTATGGGTGAAGAGGTAAGTGTATTATATAAAAGTTCAAAGCTTCTCATCATTTATACGATTCTCACCTTTTTATGGTGTGCAGGTTGGAGAATACCAAGGTGCATACAAGGCAAGGTTAGAATTTCATGCTTTTCTTCATTTCCACAAAAGAAATAGCTAGAGGTGGTAAAATGGGCGGGCCGACATGATATCTTTGTGTGTTTTTATCTCACTGTACAATTTTTTTGCTAGATAACCAAGGGTTTATTGGATAAATATGGACCTGAAAGGGTTCTTGATACCCCTATTACCGAGGTTCGGAAGTTATTTTGTTCAGTTTCACTGTTTTACTATATATATACACACACACCTTTTTACAGCTTCTATATCTGAAAATACTTATTCATATTTTCAGGCTGGGTTTGCCGGTATTGGAGTTGGTTCTGCATATCATGGTCTGAAGCCAGTGATAGAGTTTATGACTTTCAACTTCTCTATGCAGGTTACATCGTCTACATATTGCTAGCGTCTGTTTCAATGTATGTGTTTGATTGTTTTAAAATTCTGTTGGTAATGTTTTGCAGGCGATTGACCATGTTATCAACTCTGCAGCAAAGTCAAACTACATGTCTGCTGGGCAGATTAATGTACCCATTGTTTTTAGAGGACCAAATGGGCCCGCTGCCGGTGTTGCTGCTCAACATTCCCAGGTTTGTTTTTTTTGTTTTTTTGACTCTTTGACTATTTTTTCATGATTTCTCATATCTTCCATGTTTGGTCCTGACACGAGTGATATCATAAAGTTTATTCGTGTTCATTTTTTAATTTCACATTGAAGATACTAGATGGTATAGACGATGGTTTTCATGATCATCTTATAATGATAAATATCAATAATGTTTGAAGTAAGATGCATCATGCATATCATAGACGCTTTGGAAAATATTAGGCTTTTTGTTGAATACTGGTGTTTAGGAAGTAATTAACTAATATGTTTATCATATGTTATGAAAAAGGACATTTTTTTTGTTACCAACATTAATATTAGGTTCTTTATTCCACATCTTGCATCAAAAAGACTAAAACCGTTGTCTTTTGTTTTTTTTATTCTCTAAGAAATAAACATAAAGAATTATAATGCCTTTATGCTTGCATTTGCGATACAGTGTTATGGTGCATGGTACGGGTCAGTCCCTGGTTTGAAGGTGCTGGTACCTTACTCATCCGAAGATGCCCGTGGACTTCTAAAAGCTGCAATTAGAGACCCTGATCCCGTTGTTTTTTCTTGAAAATGAGTTGCTGTAAGTAAAGTAAATATTCACTTATCAGTTTAGAGGTGGCGTTTTAGACTTGTTAAATATTATAGGTAGATTCTGGTTGTTTTTAATCTAATGGGTCATCATTTCAAGCGAAGATTCATCAATCTGAATCCATTGATTTTAGGGTTTGGTAAAAATAGTTAAGTTCCAATACCAAACCTGTGGAATCTCTTGAATCATTGAGAGAAGAAATCGGGAGGATGATGATGGTGAATCATTTAGATTGTGGAACCTCTTAGATTGTAGAAGATTCAAGCGAAAGGAAGGTTTCAGGTATGAAGCTGTGAAGGAAATAAATGAGGCGACAGAGGAATTTAGGTTTTTTAGATTGCTTATATACTCGGGTCATAAAACGGGTCGGATTAGTAAAACGGGGCTTCACTGATGAAAATAAAAACCCAAAAATTTTCCCTCCTAAACCATATCCAGAAAGCTCTAATATTGTGCCACATAGCCCAAATTCTTTCATTTATTATAGATAATAATATATAACAGATAATAGATATGATTGCATTATTATTTTTATTTATTTTGCTTTCATGACTATTTGGTTATGTATTTACTTCCATTGTTATCTAGCTATACCCTGTTTATACAAAAGACCGGTGGCTCTACTAGTCAAGCCGCTTGTGAGTTACTAGAGATGTTTTTGCTAAAAGCTCGAATATGGCCGGATTTAAACGAGCTCGAGCTTAAAACTAAGCTTTTTTTAATAAACCAACAGAGTCCGAGCTTCATTTATCCCGCTTAAACGAGTCTAGTATTTATATAATAATATTTATATATAATAATTTATGATAAAAGTAACTGAATAACATATATTATGTTATCTATAAAAGTTATTAGTAAAATATATACAAAGTACAAAAATTAATAAATATTTAGCGAGTCAAGTTGTTGCCGAGCTTAAGCTTAAATAACTACCCATGGCCCGAGCTCGAGCTCAAGTTAATTGAATTAATCGAGCTTGAGCGTAAATTAGCTCACGCTAGGCTCGTTTACACCTGGAGTCATAGAGTTGTTCGATTATTAATATATTCTTAATTTCAAATCATATTCATTACGTTAAGCCTTTTTTTGTGCTGTTAGCTCAATTTAGGTGACTGCGAGCAAGAAAGGTTTTTTTTCAGCACCAAAGAAGTCAAATACCCGAATGGGAACCGATCGAATCGAGCTACTTTATCCGGGTATTGGAAAGCAACCGGATTAGATTAAAAAATTGTTACTTCAGAGAACAATCAAGTTGTGGGCATGAAGAAAACACTCGTATTTTACAAAGGAAAACCCCCACACGGGTCACGAATTGATTGGATCATGCACGAGTACTAACTCGCAACCCCTCAACCCAAGAACCCGACTCAGGTTTCTTTCGGATTGATACAATTTTGATTCGAATACACTAAAACATTTAGCTAACAATTTGTTTTTGTTGTGCCAGGGTATGGAAGATTGGGTTATTTGCAAAATTTTCTTGAAGAAAAGAGGAAGTAAAGTTAGCAAGGACAATGAAGAGACAATTGGGATAATTAGCGATTGTAGATCGGTAAATCAAAGCTAGTTTTCTACGATTTCATGTCTGCTAGTAAGAAGAAAAGAACTGATTTGAATTCGACATCAGTTTCATCATCTTCGGGTTCAAGCGGGATCACGGATGATGCCGGTTCTTGTGATGAGCATGAAGAGAATAGCCATAACCTGGATGATGTTGAGAATTTAAGGAAACAATTGTCATAAATTGATATTCTTTTTTGAGTAAATTACAAGTTTTGTCCTCTATGTATGTCCAAAATTGCAGGCGCTGTCCTTTGTCTTTAAAATTGATGAGTTTTGTCCTTAATGTTTGCAAATCTTGCACGTTATGTCCTTTAGGCCAAACCCAGTTAGATTTTTTGGTTAAAGTTGGTCATGTGCCTTGCACATGAGGGCACTTTTGTCATTTTGCCTCCCTAGGGGTTATTTTGTAATAAATTATTATTTAGGGGACTATATGTAAAACATTGAAAAATAAAAAAAGAAATATAAAAAACTCTCCCTTCTCTCTCTCTTTTCTCTCTCTCTCTCTCTCTCTCTCTCTCTCTCTCTCTCTCATCACTTCTCCCCCAAATATTTACAGAAAGAAACTGCTACAAGCCCATATTTTTTTAGCAGTTTGTAAGAACTTCATTGTTGTAAGAATAAATTCAAATTTTACAATCATATTTTTTTAGTAGTTTGTATGCATTTAAAAGAAAATTGAACTTAGCACAGCTTTCAGGTTATTTGAAAATTTTCCTTTTGACCCGTTTGGCATTAAACAAAACCTAAATCAACCAATTCATAGAACACAACCCACATCTAATGTCTTACCACCATATGCTCCCAACCAATTCATAGAACACAACCCACATCTAAGTCACAAAGCTTCCAATCAACTTGTCTCAAATCAAGGAGCTCAGTGCCACCATTTTGGAACATGATCTATGTCAAAACAGAACTTGGTCAATGGTCAAACAACCATAAACCGGCTGAAAACTGATACAAAGCTATACTTACCAAGTGTTTTCCTGTGTTGGTGTTAAACCGCTTGATGATACCATATAATCTAAAAAAGCATCAACACAAAAATATTCAGCAATTTTGGCGAATTCTCAAAAGAACCACCACCGTTAAACCCAACCTTGCAAACAACCAAAATCAACAACCACCACCGTCTCCGGCTAACACGCAGAGAATTCCGGCTAACTCAACCTCAACTGGACCACCGCCTGCCGCACCCACCCCTTCACCCACTGCCGCTTCTAACCCACCACCGTACACCTACCACCGCTAAACCCACCATCAGCATCACACCCACCACCACCGCCGTACCTAACCCACCACCACCGCCGTGCCTTTACCCTGCACCTAACCCACCTCAACCACCTGCATCTTCTGTTGTTTGAGAGAGAGGAGATGAAATAGGGTTTCAGATGAATCAGATTAGAGATGAGAGAGAGAGAGAGAGTTAGGGTTTGATTGGATGATTTCTGGATAGAGGTTTTGATTTCTAGGAGGGTTTTGTGATTCAATTTTTTGATCTGATTAGATAGAGTTTGGATTTTGTTTGTTAAGATTGGAAATGAAGGGATGTTTATATAATGTTTTATTTTTAAGTTATACAACATGGCCCTTTAATTAAAGTTATTTACAAACTAGTCCCTGGAAAGGTCAAATGACAAGAATGCCCTCATGTGCAAGGCACATGATCAGATTTAACCAAAAAATCTAACTGGGTTTGGCCTAAAGGACATAACGTGCAAGATTTGCAAACATTAAGGACAAAACTCATCAATTTTAAAGACAAAGGACAGTGCCTGCAATTTTGGACATACATAAAGGACAAAACTTGTAATTTACTCTTCTTTTTTTAAAGGTTATCCTAAGTCTAATTTAATTCAGTAATGGGTTATTATTATTTATTTGCCTTTAGTTTTCAAGATTCTCATGAAAATAATCCAATTTTTAGATGAGATAAAAGAATGAAATGTTATCAATGGATATTTTCTTTCAGTTTCATCCTTGAAACCTCAGCAAGTAGTGATGATCCTTGAAACTTCAGTTTCATCCTTGAAACCTCAGCAAGTAATTTGGTTATGGATATTTTCTTTAAGTTTCATCCTTGAAACATAAGGTTGCGTCACTATCTTTAACTTTAATTAATATAATGATTTTGATTCTGACTTCTTAATTCATAATAATCATTTTGAAATTGTTAATCCAAACAAGCCTAACGCAGCTAGAGGACAAAGATTCTTTACTGGTTTGAAATATATGGGTGTATTTGAAATATATGGGTGTATAGGGAAAAAGAACGAAGATACATTTCTGTGTAACTCCAAAAAAATGTCCTTGTTAAGTCTTCTGGTAATTTAGTTTTTATTTTATACTTTTAAGCGTAATTAAGTTTAAGTAATCATACAAGTCGACCAATTTTGAAACTAGCACCCTTAAATGCTATATATAACTCGGAGTTATTTCATCCTCACCCAAGTATATACTTAGTTCTGAGAATATTGGGGTTCTAATAAATAAAAATACAACATTTGGGAATTGATTTGTTGAGGAAATAAGTAACCATAAAGAAAATATCGATGGCTTGGTACTCACCCAAGTATATACTTAGTTCTGAGAATATTGGGGTTCTAATAAATAAAAATACAACATTTGGGAATTGATTTGTTGAGGAAATAAGTAACCATAAAGAAAATATCGATGGCTTGGTAGGTGCCAGATATTTGTTCAGTATCACGAGCCCCTTTTATTAACCGATTAGTCAATTTGATTTGTGTTTTGTTATCAATATTATTGTAACAAAAATGTTTTTGTATGATAGCCAATACACTAAAATCGGAAAAAAAAAACATAGAAAAATAGAAAAAAAAAAAAACTGTTTGTGGAGAACCAACCTTATTTTGGCCCGTTTAAAAATGTCGTTTCAACTCTATCTCATTTTGACCCATCTTGTATCCTCTACAAATAACATACCTTTGTAGCTTATACATACGATAGTATGCATAAAGGGGAGCAACAACCAACAAAAACGATATGAAACCTGGTAATGAACAAAGTATAGAATGTGAAAGTCTTAAGAGATAATAGAGGAAAATTTATTAAAACTTCTTTTAGGTTACAATGATGTTGGAGAAGCAAAAGCAAACTTAAAATGGTAACAAAATGTGGGCAAATGTTGAAATTTGAAACTGACATCGACTACCAATGTTTCCATGAAATCTGAATTTCAGAGTACTGTGAATCATATGTGATCTCAAATGTCTTGTTATCTTCATATTCATCATCATATTTATCAACCCAACACTCTGAGTAATCAATTGGGTGTTTGTTTAAATCACCTATTTTACTTTTACTACGAACAAGTTCTACATTAAGACTGGTTTTCTTTGTATAATCATGTTTTATCTGAAATGAAATATTTTTAGTGTATGTAGGATTGAACCATGGGATGTGGCTCAATGAACTAAAGGGTACATAACCCACCCTTTCATAGTTACATTGTTCCCGATCTTCACCAAACTCTTCAGGGTGATCCGTGGACATCTCCTGCTTAATAACTATACGATGCATCCCATAAAAGGAATCAGGAGCACGTAATGATAATAAAAATCCACTAAAGTCACTGTACCAGTTGTGTGGAAGTTGCAATGTGACAAGTTTGGTATAAATGCTTGATGGTTGAACATTGGGACTTAACACACTCATAAAGCGATCTTCTTTAACTGCATGTTCCTGCCATGTTTCATTCCAGTTATTATGAATACTATTTTTATATTGAAAGTTTAAAAAAAGATTGAAATTCAACAAACAAGATAAGAGTTATACCTCAAGCATAGAAAATAGTACCCTCTTATTCGCTCTCCTCCAAAGTGAGACTTTCCACAACCATTTATAGTCTGATAAATCTGTTACAATTTCAAGTGAGTCGCAACGATATACATGGAGAATAGCTATGCTTGATGGGAGGTCTGGCAATTCTACAAGGTCCCTGCACCAACTGAGATCAAGAGTCTCTCCAATTTTTTCATCTGTATGATGGGTGGAAAGCTTTTAAGTCTCTTACAGTAGGTCATGTTCACATAAACAAGCCTTTTGTGATATCCAAATGATGGATGAATCTCTTCTAAACTCTTACATTTGCATAAAATTAATCTTTCAAGACATGGAAGGCCTTCAAAATCTGGTGTGGTGATTAGGTTACGAGATTTTCGAAGATCAAGAATTTTCAAATTTGGTAGACTCTGTTTCAAGAAAAGTAGGAAAAGTCAAATAAATAATTAAGTATACAACAATTTCCTTAAAGCATTGGCATACTTGTTGCCCATGGACCATTGATCGATCATTAGGCAGGACATGAGTTGTTAATTTATACACAAACTTAAACTAGCATATTATATAACATCTTATAATTTATACACAACTTGTAATATTAAATTTATTACCTCTGGCAATATCATCAAAATTAAGTTTCTTTAAATCATCATATTATATAACATCTTACAATATTTTAAAATCAATCTTTCAAGACATGGAAGGCCTTCAAAATCTGGTGTGGTGATTAGGTTACGAGATTTTCGAAGATCAAGAATTTTCAAATTTGGTAGACTCTGTTTCAAGAAAAGTAGGAAAAGTCAAATAAATAATTAAGTATACAACAATTTCCTTAAAGCATTGGCATACTTGTTGCCCATGGACCATTGATCGATCATTAGGCAGGAAAGTATACACAAACTTAAACTAGCATATGATATAACATCTTATAATAACAACCTCTGCCTCTGTAACATGCAAAGTATATTCCAATTGCTTAAAACATCATATAGTCTAAAAGTCTCCTCGATCCTCGCCCAAAAATCTACGCTCAGAATATTGTTATATTATAGACAATTTGTTATATTAAATTTATTACCTCTGGCAATATCATCAAAAGTTTCTATAAAGAGTTTGGCATTCGTGTAATGTTGACTATTCAGGAAACTGAAACTAAGCTAATTGGCTCCTAATATATAGAGAAAGTATGATATGTATTTCTCTTAATGAAATATGCAAAATATATACACCTCTGTTTGTAGATGTGAAAAATAGAGATCAAGAACTTTCAAATTTGGTAGACTCTGTTTCAAGAAAAGTAGGAAAAGTCAAATAAATCGGCAAGTATACAACAATTTCCTTTCACATTCGCATACTTGTTTCCGGACCATTAATTTATACACAAACTTAAACTAGCATATGATATAACATCTTAATTTCTTATAATAACAACCTCTGCTCTGTAACATGCAAAGTATATTCTAATTGCTTAAAACATCATTATAGTCTAAAAGTCTCCTCGATCCTCGCCCAAAAATCTACGCTCATAATATTGTTATATTATAGACAACTTGTAATGTTAAATTTATTACTTCTTCCAATATCATCAAAAGTTTCCTTAATGCATTTGGCATGCGTATAATGTTGACTATTCAGGAAATCGAAACTAAGCTAATCGACTCCTAATTTCGTAGAGAAATCATGACATGTATTTTTGTTAATGTAAGATGTTATATAAACCTCTATTTATAGAGATGTCTAAGACTCAATAACCACCATCTAACAAACAACTAACTAAATGCAATTAACTCATTAGTAACTAATTATGTTCATTTTATGATTCATTTCACAGTTGCATTGCAATGGTTTCTGAAACTACAATATTTACCTACCTTACACCCTTCCCAGAGTTCTTTTTGCTTGCTCATTCTCAACACTAGACAACGAAGTTTTGTTGGCTGAAAATTTGATGGGAATGAAGATGCCGGATGCCTATACCAATAAATCCACCGAAGCTTCTTCATGTTTGCAAGAACATCAAATAGACCTGGATGGCTAATAGGGCATGGAAAATAATATAATACTTCATTATCCTGTGTTAATTAATCAAAGGAACCATATTGTGTCAGTAACGCTATAGACAAACGTCAATAGATGCACATATACAAAATATATTTGTGCAAAGTTAATTTAACCATTGAGGGTGCAGCTGCTCCCATAGCACAAAACTCTTCCCAATCCCCCTCCTTCCAAATTCTGCTATGCTTTTCAGGATTATTAGGGTGTTCCCCTCTAACAATGTAGTGTGCCATTTCTTCTATCAAGTCATGCATCTCAAATCCTTCTTTTGAAACTTTTATGAGGGATTTTTGTTCCAACACCTTTAACCCTATAACTGGGTAAAAATTACAAGCATCAAACAACATCATTGCATCATCTATCTGATATGAGTACCAACTCCTCATGAAACATGCAATATCTAAGAATAAGTCTTTCTGGTAGGGTTCAAGTCCATCATAACTTATTTTGAGTCTCTCCATGACCTTCTCTTCTGGGATGCATTTTAACTTGGCCAAGGTACTCTTCCACTCATCTTTGTCTTTGTCATATAGAAAAGAACCTAGAACTTTGAGCGCTAACGGAAGCCCACCAGCATAAGAAACTACACGCAATGAAAGCTTCTCATAATCTTCAATAGGTTTATCTTTGTGATATGCATGTCTATTGAAGAGCATGATTGCTTCGTAATGTGATAACAAACTCACTTCATAAATATTTGTGTGAGCCGTGGAGGATAGCAAATGCTTATCTCTGGTAGTAATTATTATCCGGCTTCCCTCACCAAACCAATCAGGGGATCCCGCTAATGCCTCAAGTTGCTCAAGATCGTTGACATCATCGAGAACAACTAAAACCCTTTTGTGACATAGCCTTCTCTTTATCATGCTTCTTCCTTCTATCTCACTCCGTACAACCACATCTGTTTTCAAAACAAGTGATAGAAAATTTTCTTGCAACTTTTTCAAACCATGCTTGCTTGATTCCTCACGAATATTTTCAAAAAGACCAGAAGCTTCGAATTGGTGGGAAATTTCCATATAAGCGGCAGATGCGAGAGTAGTCTTACCACCACCCCCAACTCCCCATATTCCAACCATGCGCACACCACCCGACCCAATTTCCAACATTGATTTCAGATCTTGTAAGCGGGTCTCTATTCCGATCAGTTCTTTATTGTCGTCTGTAATTACCGAAGAAAGCCTAGAAGAAACTGTACCAACAATGTCACTGATGCATTGTGCTTCATGGCTGCACGAAGGGTACATAAGGATAATTAGAACTAGTTCTCACTTACTTAATTTTAAAATTACCAATTGTAACACGAACGTCTTTTTAACACTTTTAGCATTTTTGCGTCAGGGAATTTTTGTAACAGTTTGGTTTGGTTTAGGTGGGGTGGCACTTGGCACCATGAATTAAACATCCTTTTAACACTTTCTTTTGAATTTTATAAATTATTGATATTAATGTGTTAAATTCATCAATGCAAAAGTTGCTAGGTGCTCCCAGGTCGGTTGAATGGGGAGTTGTTAGTAGTCAACCTAGGCGAAGAGTACTCGGACATGTTAAATTATAATGAAGTTAGTTTTCGGGAAACTATATACATGTCAAATATCATAAGTTTGGTAATATTAAAAAAAATACGTGAATATCAATATAAATAAAAAGAAATACATGTTCAAATAGTAAAGTATTTCAAAAATTAATATTCATTCTTTAATATAACAGATACAGAAATTAAGTTTCATTTTTTAAGTCAAACTCAGCCTGAGTTGACCTACTAGATCCGATTCCACCAGAGTCGACCGCTTGATTGATTCCGAGTAATTAGGTGGAGTTAAAGAAAATCGCATTAGCAACCTACGCGATTACGACCATGTTTTACAACATTGTTTAGATCTATTTAAATATGTTAAAAAGTAAATAATTATGATTGTAACTAGTTTTTCAGTAAACCCGACTACGGATGAGCTCGGTACCGACAGGTACCGGTACCGAAAATCCCCAAAAGTAGGTACCGGTACTACTGAATATACCCGGTACGGTTCGGTACCGGTATTTGAGGGTAAAAACCGATACCGAAAATGTCAAAAGTCGGCACCGAATCGGTACCGAAAATGTACCTGGTTCGGTAAATTCGTTACCGATACCGGTTCGGTACCGGGTACCATTTGCTCATCCTAAACCCGACTACTTTCAACTTAAGTGACCCACTGTCAAGTGTCAACAATAAAAACAAAACTTAAATCTACTCGTTATAGAATGCAAATATCTTGAGCATAAAAATGTTTTAAATAAAAATAAAAAAAGAGAAAATTACCTGTTTTCATCGATGACCCATCCAGAAAGATTGCCAGCCTTTTCCAGAGCTTTTCTCCATGATTCAACTTTGTGCTTATTTTCCCTCTCATGTTTTCTAAATGCTTTTCCATATTTCCCCTTTTGTTTTCTAACATCCGATGGATCTACAAAATAAAATATGGGCTCAACGATTTGCCCTGTCGTGTCCATGCACTCCATAATATGTGCAAGCTCGTCCAAGCACCAAGATGAATCCGCATAGTCTTTAGAGAATACAACAACGGCGATGCGTGATTCTTGGATAGCTTTCAAGAGGGCTGGACCGATTCGCTCACCCCGAGCAAGTGTTTCATCATCCTTGTATGTCTGGATTCCTTGTTGTACAAGATCCTTGTAGAGATGATCCACAAAGCCCTTGCGAGTGTCTTCTCCTCTAAAACTCAGAAAGACCTCATGATTCCATGCAGGAATCGACTGAGAAGAGGAGGATGAAGAAGCTATTGATCTGTAACTCGAATTTGTTTGGAAAGAAAGCAGTGGAACTTAATTAGGTCAAAGAAAGAAACAGAGATGTGGTATAACACTAAATTTAACATTTTCCCCAAAAGTGAAGCATGAATACTATATTTTACAAAAAAGGAATAGATAAGCAATACTAAATCAAACACTAATTAGATCGAGGAAAGAACACCTGTCTTGTTCGGAAGACATTGGGCTGTGTTGTTGACGGTGATCGGAGGACCCTCTCATGAAGAAAACGGAAACGATGTAGTAGACGGTGACACCGGTGGCGAATACAGTGAAGAAAGTAGTGGGAGAGAGTCCGGTGTAGGCTGTTATAGCTTCTTTCAGAGTCTCCATGAGTTCAGCAGCCATTGTTGATGATGAGTGTTTTGATGGTGTTGTTTCTCTTGTTCAGAGTCTCCGTGTGTGTGTAATGTGTATGTGAGTAAATACATATACAAAGACATTATTGTTTAGGTAGGTACAACTACTTTGTGTCTTTTACACATCATTTCGATCAAATAAGTTGGAAGGTCCTTGGATCCCTTTATTTTTCTTTCAACTTGTTGACCAATTATTATTATATCTCAAAATGCTCCTTTATTAACTTTTGACACAAAAAAAGCTTAGGATGGAGGGAGGTTTGATTTATTCTCTAACCAATAATATCATGTCATGTTAAGTCCTTATTTCACTCCCCATTTTGTACTCAATCACCGGCAATGGTTCAAACATATGGAGAGTGGTAAAGAATTAAAAAAAAAATGTGATTGGTTGAAAGGGGTTGGAACCCACCATTAAACCCCCCTCTCTCCTCCTTCCCTCCTCTTCCCCGTATCGGTGTATACTCACTGATCAAACTCCTCCCCGCTCACCGATTGAAGGCCGACAGCCCTTCCCCGTGTGGTAAAACCCACTCCCCGAGTGGTTCCCCGAGACGATACCGACCACCCTTATCACTTGTTTAAAACTAGAGTTGTAGACAAGCTAGTCTACTCGCGAGCTATTCAAGATCACCGAAAAAGTAAGGTTGTTTAGTATACGAGCACAAGCCTGAGTTTCCCTTATGGAACGAGCTCCAGCCGTCTTGCAAAAACCCCTAGTTAACATGGCTACCCCACCTATGGTAAACTTTTTTAAAAATACAAAGTTTTAATGCCCGCATGTCACTATTTGAGGGTAAGTTTTTCCTCATGTCCTCAAATTTTCACTAAAACGCCACCTTTTTTCTTACGAGTAGTAAATTTTATTCACCTTTTTTCTCATCTTACAGTCAAATTTTCTTTTGGTTGAATGGTTGGTCTATTTTGGCGATTTTCTCGATGCAAGGGATAAGAATAAAAACCTTATTGTCCTCCATTGTCCCAATCACATTGTTGCTATTTACATCCCCATCATATTTATTGCCACTAGCTTAACATTAAAAGAAATATATGGATGGAGGTAATCTAATATTAATAAAAATGGCTAGAGGGGAGAGAGGAACATGCGACAAAGACTTTCACTGGCAAGATGAGTCGGCCAGACAAGGAAACGGAAGAGGTAACGGAATAGAGGAAAGGAAGAACAAGAGGAAGATCGAAGGTAATATTACGAAGTATTATGTCTCTAATCTCCCTCTCGGATGCAGACAGTGGGATGTTGCTGACTTTGTGAGCAGCTTTGGGAAAGTAGCGGGCATGTATATAGCGACGAAGTGAGACAAATTTGGGAATAAATTTGGTTTCTTAAGCTTCAAGAACGTCGCCGAAGTTAAAGAACTTGAGAAGGCTCTAAACGGAGTTAAGTTGGGTGATTGCAAACTCCGAGTTAATATTGCTAAGTTTGCATTAGAGAATATGTTTTTTGTGGGAAGGTGAAGGAAATGTTAACGGCAGTAAAGGGGATATCCACATTAAGAGCTTTTACTCGAGGGGAGATGATGGAAACCGGGGAGTGCAGGGGCTAGGGCAGTTTCTAAAAGAAGAAGGGTCTTTTAAGGGTATGGTTGCTCCGGAGGGCCAGCGAGCCTCTACCCTTATCAAACCTGAGAAGGTTGTTACGGTGCATGATGAAACGAGTGCCTTTTTCGACTTTCAAGCCCGGGCGGTGGTTTGAAGAATAAAAGATATTAAATCCCTAACAGAGATGAAGGTTTTGCTAAATAAAGCAGGGGTAGACGGGGCGAAGATTTACTATCTAGGGGGTCTCAGCATTATGTTGGTGTTCCAGGAAGAGGTAGAAGCAGAGGAATTTTTTTGATGAATCATTAGCTTTGGAATGTTTGGTTCGCTTCATTGGATATATGGGCTGGCCAGGCGTTACCATACGATAGGGTAGCATGGCTGAAAATTTTCGGTGTTCCTTTACACCTTTCCGAAAACAAGGTGTATGATGAGATGGCTGGGCTCTTCGGAATGGTTGTTCAATGTTCCCAATTATCGGTTAACGACAAGGATTTTTCAGTCAACTATGTGGGTATTCTGGTTGATTCCGGGACGAGCATCGATGATGTGGTTACTCTGAAGTGGAAAGGTAAGATATATAGGGTATGGGTTAAGGAAGAAAAGGGATGACTGGATTCCAAATTGTCTTTTTGAAGATTCTTGGTCGGAAGAAGTGATCAGAGAAGATAGGAACATTCCGGTGCCGGAGAATTTGAATAGTCATTCTTGTTGCCCGTTGGAAACCGATATGTCAAAAGTGCATGGGGAAGATAACAGTGACGTAAATGGTGGCGGGGCCCAAGATTCTGATGTGTTCCGAGATTTTGGAAAAATTGTGACATTAATGGCAACTACTCTAGAGCCCCACGTGGGTTTAAAAAGGTTCCTTTTAACATTTTGAAAATGAAACACAAATCCAAGCCCATTTTTTTAGCCCAAACAACGATAGTAGGCCCAAAAAACGAACCAGATCAGAGTCTGAGGATGTATTTGATTTAAACGGTATTTTGGGCCTGGAGAATAATAGGAAAGAAGTATCTGTAAGTAATTCTGAAGTAGACGAGGCTAAGAGACAGGAAGATTGTGGAGGTTTTGACTTGAACACGGGGGCGAATTCTTCGTTGGTTTTGGACTCGTTTGAGAAGCAACAACGGGAAGAGTTGGCCGACGGTAAGGAAGATGACCCCATTCCCAAAGCATCAGGGGAAGGAAGGAAGTTCACGGCGAAGTTCAGGCAACGGTAGTGCTGGGAAAAAAATTGGGTGTCGAACTTGACGGTTTTGGTGATTTGGTGGAGAAGATCATCGGTAATGAAGGTAACAATGCAGTTAAACAATGAATTTTTTGTCTATTAACGTTAGAGGTTGTAACACCTCGAAAATTCACGTCCTATAATGTGTTGACACGTGTCATATGTTTGAACGTGTGAAATAATGTTCTAGAAGGACTAAAGTTGACAATCATGGAAAGTATGTAAATATACGATTTCTAAATGTCAACAGTGAATAAATGTATTGCACATTAGCCCTACATGATGCTCATACCTTCAAACGAATAAATCATAGATCATACGAAGCTAAAAGTGAGAGATTACAAACTACAGGGGTTAAATGTGTCAACATATTTAAGTTATACCTCTGAGTGACCTTTTAGCAAACCCGAAGCTTTGTAACGGTTAATTATGCTCACTAGAATGCACGATTAAAATTTCATAAAGTTTCGTTATCGTATGAGAAAGTTATGATCAAATTCGTGTATGAGGGGTTAAAGCGTCAACGGTGAAAGTTATGACTTTTCGGATTAACCGGAAGTGTCCAGGGACTTGGAAAAGTAAGTATAAGTCATAAAGCCCTTGTATATAAATAATAAGGGGTCAAAATGCAAGAATTAAGCTTAGTTGACCTTTCGGAGTACCAAGAGCCAGGGATGCAAACTGAAAAATGGAAGAATTGCCCTTATATCAAGCTTACGGACCTCAACATTGTTGAGGTTGAGGTCCGTAAGGTAGCTGCCAGTGACCAGAATTCGCCTGTTTGCTGTTTAAAAGCATTTCTGACCTTTCAAACGAATTTCCTCATCTCCCTTGGCCCCTAAACACCCCCTAGAACACTAGGGACACTTGTTAATCAGTTGTGGTGGGTTGTAGACTCATGTGTCAAAGATTTGTGGTGTTCTTGATCACTATATACAGGCATGAAGTTGCAACTCATTCTTCACACCTTCATCTGCAATTGAGGAGCCTTTCTGGAGCTTTAAAGCAGACCCAAGTCCTTCCTAATCAAGCTTAGGACTTAAGTAAGTTTGCTAATCCTTTCTTAATTAAGTTTTAGCTTAAAAGTCAAACCGTCGTAATTAACGGTTGACTTTAAGATTAATCACTAATGGTCCAGTGATTAGTCGAAGTGAAAGTAGTTATAAGTTGGTAATTATGTGGGTAATAAAACCTCAAAAGGGTTCCCCCTGATTCCCACTCTAACTAGGTCATAAGTCGGGTCAAACTTGTACTTAAAAAGTCAACATGATTCTTAAATTCTAATTTATGCATAATTAGTAATATAGAACATATAAAACCTGCTTGCTCATTAATATAGCTTGGTAATTAGTGTAAGAACATGCCTAAACATGTTCAACCCGACAATTTTATGTTTAGACCCGGTTCGGAACCAAAAGTCGCAAAGCTTTGACTTTTGCTTTGACTTCAGTTCTGACCCGCTTTAGTATGATTTGGAAATGCCTTAGAGCTTCCTTAGGACCAGGCTACATGTTAGCATAACCCTCTGTGGTTGGTTCATTGATTGACCCATTCGTTTACGCGTTTCCGTTAATAGCTCATATGTTGACCATTATGCCCTTATTACCTTAAAACATGATTTTTGGAAATGTAAAAGTGTAGAAACTTTAATCACTGATATATAAACATGTATGCAAAGTTTAACATCAGTTTGAAGTATAGATTGAGAGTTATGCTCATTAGCGCAAATTGAAAGCTTTATGTTAATAAAATGGCTCATGTGGTGGCGTTGATAGCCAAAAGACAAAGGGGTGCATGCACTAATCGGCGTTTGTCTCAATTGCTGAGTGTTATGTGCCTTATGTCCAAGGCTTGATGCAAAACCACAATCGAGCCGGGGGTCTCATTGGAAGCAGCCTCTCTATTCCTACGGGGTAGAGGTAAGGCTGTCTACATCTCACCCTCCTCAGACCCTACCTTAGCTTTGCTATTGGTGGGATATACTGAGTATGATGATGATGATGATGATGATGATGTTAATAAAATGGCGTAATTAGCGTATAGCCTAGTTAAGCCTACTTTTTGATATCAAACTTTTTACCCACTGATATAATATATTATTTTGATATTTTTAAATATTTTTAATTAATTTTAGGCCGAGCATAACTTATAGTCGTAGGCTTAATCCGATAATTGTCGGTTTTGCCCTTACGGGCTATAAAATGAGTTTTACATATCTAAACGACTCCAAACCTTTTTCTACTAATCTTGAATGATAAATAAATTATTTTAAGCCTTCTGGAATAATAAAAATATCAGCTTTATGTACGTAACCCAGAAACGGCTCCTAATCGCCTTTCTAAGCGTTTTTAACGCATAGTATGTACTAGAACTATTTTAGACATACACGGGTTGATACCTACTGATATTTTAGGTAATTTATAATGTTTTAACAGTAAGCAAAAGTTGTTTAACTCAGACTTCAGTTTTGAGCTTTACGGCTTATGTGAAATTACCAAAATGCCCCTTCGGTGCATAGTTTGGTTATAATTGATGAATTTCACATATATACTTTATCCTACTGTTATAACTTATCAAAATAAGTATTTTTGCTGATTATATCAGACCTGTAACTCAGGTAAATACTTAAACTCTTTTATAACCTTTTAAATGACCAAACTACCCCTACGGGGCCTAGTTTGTGTTTAAAAACGTTCCGGGCATAATGAAAGACATCTTACTGATGTCACAACATATTTGAGGCATAATTAACTTAGGAAACCTGTTTAGGACCCATATGGTTACCCGTTACGCCTCTGGCGCGTTCGGTTCGGTTTATGTAACTAGTTTGCATAAATTAGCCGAAACGGGTCAAACCTTATCCTTTTTATCTCAAAATCCAGAATGTGTTTAGTTTACCCATATTATACAAGTCTTCAAACTTGTCGGGTCTAAATCACATTCTATTCCGGTCTTCGCTTAATCATGCGTTTGAACCGTAAAACTTCCTTAAAACTAACCGGTCTAAGTTACGACTTAAATAAGACCCGTTAGGAATCTAATAGGTTAATAAAACCTTCGTTCCAGATTGAGAGCCCCAGTAGAAGTACTTGTGCTTGCTGATTAGAATATACGGCTGAGTATAAATTGCATTGCTAGCTCAGGTAAATACTTTTAACTTATTTTCCCTTATACGGGCTTGGGATACGGTATTATAAAAATACCGCTTGGTCGGGTGTAGAAACCTTTTAATCGGAGATTATTAAATTGCATAATCCCGTTTTAATCTGTATTGATTGATAACAAATAACATTGGGGGTTAATGACCGTGTCCTGGATATCCATGGCTCATTTTAAAAAGTGAATGGCCACGACGTAAGCACAAGGTGTAGACAAAACACCTCCTGTTGCATATGTATAACGTATACTCACTCGTAAGGGTGTCTTCTTGTGAGATTATATTTGTGGTGTGTCGATTAATCTTGTCCGGCTTGTATTGTATAATCACCGGCCCTAAATGTTGGACAACCATGTAAATCGGATACAAGATTTTTATTAATAAAATTGTCCTAAGTTATAAAAGATTAATTTTGCCTCTGTGCATTTTAATCAATGTGTCAAGATATTTTGTGCCGTTTGCACTCGAATCACTTTTCAAACTCTTTTTCCAAAATGAGTCAGTTAATTGTATTTACCAGTGTAAACTGACGTATTTTCCAAAAAGGTTAAGTGACAGGTACTAAACGAAATTTGCTGGAAGCTCAGGGCGTTAATAAGGAATCTTGCAAGTTCTAGATGCCTGAAGTCTGTTGAACAGTTTTCTTTTCTTGTATTGATCCGCCTGTGGATCCTTTACTTTCCGTTGTAATACTTTGATATTACTTTATATTCGGAATGTAATATATTTATCTTTTGCTTCCGCTGTGCATTTAAATATTGTGTTGTTTGACCATGATGTTACCAACGACGTCACGATACTCCCCTACCGGGCCTACTGTTGACACGTGGAAATCGGGGTGTGACAGGTTGGTATCAGAGCCAACATTGAGTGAATTAAACACTAGCTTTTTGGTGTTTAATCTCAATGACACAGTAGCACATTCCTTGACCTTCTGAGTCTAGACTTAACATAGGAATATTCTCAATCCTAATCTGGAAATCTTTTCTTCCAAAATTTTTTATATATATTGGATACGTCGCCAAGCGAAGAAGCCGTAATAGGAGTTCTCCACACCCGGAGCCTTGAAATGTTGAGCTTCGTACTGCGGCCAGGATGAAACGTGCAACCAAGGAGAAAGCATTCAGACATAAAATGAAGAGGAAACTCCTTTTTGCTGAAGATCGTTTCCTTAATAGTCCTTATAAGGACATATTTATCTTTCAGTCCCTTCAAGGACACATCATCCCTTCAAAGACCCGCTTAGGGCAACTCTGTACTTTTATTTTCATATAATGGATTGATTAAACTAAGTTTTCATTCTAAACATGAAATATGAAATAAATGGAAAATAACATCCCTTAGAAGGGAATTGCCTACAGGCTATAATTAACGTCCTCTAAGACTAAAGACGGTGGTAGGCTACAACTCTCTGTCAAGGAAAAGTAATGAACTTTGATTCACACCTAAATGCCTAGATCCCAAACGATCATGGCTTATAAATTAAACTTGTCCACGTGACTAAGCCTTTTGTGCTATTACTAACTTATAAATTTGCCTCGATCCCAAACGATCATGGCTTATAAATTAAACTTGTCTACGCGACTAGGCCATTTGTGCTATTATTAACTTATAAATCGGGATTTATGATAAAAATCCTGAATAAAATAAATATCCTTCCTTCCCTGCCAGTAGGCCTTTTAAAAAGAATCTTAAAAGTGAAACCTAGCCTACGCGGCCTAGATGGTGAAACCTACCCAAGGGATTTAGATCCTTGTTAACACCTAAGAACGTGTTAGCACTCCTGACAAATGTGATTCGATAAAATCACAACAATCATCCTTATATTGGATTCTTCCAATTTTCTTATCTAGCCTAGTGATTTAGAAATCATGGCTTGTGTCATCCTATAAGATGATCATATTATAAACATCCGATAGTGATGAAGTGCCTGCGGGCTAAACTTGTTGTCCGATAAGACAACGACAGTGGTGATCGTTGACCTTCTGTCTAAAAAAAAAATGTTGGACCAGGTCCAAGCTTAATAGTCGGTAGGATCCATATGATCTCGACTAATAACATCTGAGAAGATGATCATATTATAACCATCCCTCAGAAGGGAAATGCCCACGGGCTATATCTATTGTCCTAAAAGACAAAAGACAGTTGAAGTTTTTAGCTCTCTGTCAAGAAAATGTAATGAAATATGTTCAAACCTTAATGCCTCGATTCTCTGAAATCATGGCTTATAAATTTAAAATTTGTCCTCGTGACTAGGCCTTTTTGCGCCACTTTAATATCCTTGATGTTTTATAACTAGGATAAATTATAATGAAAATACAAATTAAATATAACTAACAAATTAACCAATATGGTTTATATTACCATGGTTGATGAATCGTCAAAGATGATGATTCCATAATGACCTTTGAATAAATCATTGTTAATGTTTATGTAGACATCAAGCTACATGGCTGGATTAGATGAAGTTAACAGCCACATGAAGGGGGACAATGATACTACCAGAATTAATGTGACTGGAGCAGAACTACAGGCAATAATAGATTATGCTTTTACTCGAGCTCTTGATCGGCAGTATGATGAGTCAAATGATACCCACTCTAAGACTCTATCTGTGGCTCGTTGTAAGCCCCCTCTTAAAACACATGAGTCAAGGGAGGACGATGTTCATGACTTGTCAAATCAAAGGAGTATTCCGTCTAGACAAGTTGTGTTTCATCAAGAGGCATCAGTTAAGACCTGTTCATATAAATATTTTGTCTCCTGCAAGCCCATAGACTTTACAGGAGAAAAAGGGGCCATCGATTGCATGACATGGCTCGATGAGATGGACGTTGTTGTTGACATCAGCGGTTGTGCGGAGCAAGATGTTGTGAAATTTGTTTCACAATCATTTAAAGGAGAAGCGTTGGCATGGTGGAGATCATTGCTCCAAGCCACGGGGAAAGTTCTACTCTACAACTTATCTTGGGATCAATTTGTTGCATTAGTCAAGGAAAACTATTGCCCTCAGCATGAAGTAGAAAAGATAGAATCGGACTTCTTGACTTTGGTCATGGAAAATTTGGATTGTCAGGCATATGTGACAAGTTTCAACACTATGTCCCGCCTAGTTCCTTATTTAGTCACCCCTGAACCTAAACGCATAGCGCGTTTCATTGGAGGCCTAGCACCAGAGATAAAAGGAAATGTTAAAGCATCTAGGCCAACCACATATAGGTCCGCGGTGGACTTATCCTTATCTCTCACCTTAGATGCAATTAGAATTAAGTCGGTTAAGGCTTCTGGCGAGGGAAGAAGAGAAAGAGAGGAGGAAAACTCTCATCATTATAACAAGAAGAAGAAGGGAAGCTCAGAGCGCGGGAAGGATTCCGAAGTTAGGAAGAACTCGAGTCAGTCTGATAACAGACCCAAATGCAGTAACTGCAAAAAGCAACATTTTGGAAAATGTACAATAGACCCACGCGCTAAATTGTGTGGAATTTGCAAGACCAAGGGTCACAAAACCTTAGATTGCAAGGGGATGAAGAACGCCACATGTTACAATTGTAACGAGGAAGGGCACATCAAAACCAACTGTCCAAAGCTTATAAAGAAGCCTGGAGAGGCCAGGAAAACAAACGCATGAGTCTTCCGGATGAACGCCAGGAGATGGTGCAGAAGGATAACTATATAGCAGGTACTTTTCCTTATCAAGCAGTTTATGCAGAAATTTATTTGATGCTGACACATGTGATTCAATAATGAACGATGACTGTTGAGAACTGTTGTCTCCGTCTGGTTAGGACTTCGGTCATTTTATACGAAGTAGAAATTGGCCGATGATACTTTAGAAAATACTCCAACAAACCTTAGATGGGTATTTTATATCTAATAGGAATCACTCTTTTCTGACATTCCTATGGCAAGCTTTCAAGCTACCTAAATTCTTAAATATAATAAAGACATATGTGACGTTTTAATCCTCTGTCAGAAAAGTGATGGACTAGGTCCAAATCTTTAATGCCATTGATGGTCTTTTGCGACCTAGGCTAAGTAATATTAATATATTTTAAATAATGTTCATTAAGAATGTTAGTGCTATAATAGCCTGTATAGGTTATTGACGCCATGGTTAGTATATATTAAGGCCATCAGAATGAAAAATAGAAGTTGTTGGATTTCAACTAAGAAATTGTTTTATTGGTGTTAGGAACCAATAGAAAGTATGGCAAACTCGGATAAGACAACAGTCGATCGCGCCATTGATGGCACGACGCATGCTAATGATGCTGAAATTGTGAACCTTAGAATTTCCAAAGATGTTCTTCAAACTATGATAGACGCAGCTGTTGGAAAAGCTGTGAAGAAGGCTGTGAAAAAGTTCAAGGAGCCTCATGCTGCTCGGTCCAAATTTTATCTAGGACCACACATCCTTACTCTTAAGGAGGATCTCGTTCATTCCTCTGATGTAAAGGATGAACTAAAAAGGAAAAGGAAGGTAGATAACTCCCAGAGTTCTAAGAAAAAGAACAAACAAAAGTCCGACCAGAAATCAGTATGTGAGACCTGCAAGAAGCGCCATTATGGGAAATGCAGGTTCGAACCAAAATCCAAATCGCAGCCCAGGGCTTGTGGAATCTGCAAGGCTAAGGGACATAAAACGTTGGACTGTAAGGACATGATGAATGCAGTCTGCTTCGGCTGTAATGAGAAGGGCCACATCATGACTACGTGCCCTAAATTTGTCAAAGGAAATGCGGCTGAGGAAGTAAAGCATAAAATTGAAAGCGCCTAAAATGCCTAAGCTAGTCCATAAATAATGACATCAGGTACATTCCCTGGCATTTTATCAGTAATTTAAATGCTAAGAGTTTTTATTTTGGTTCGGATACCCGTAAATCCTTCATAAACTATAAGTATAACAAGTTTTTAAAACTTTTCATAAGGACCCTATATATATTAAGTGTAAGGTAAAAACCTACAGGTAGGAAATACACGGGGACTAATTCTTCTATTCCTTTCTGAAATCTTCAAATCATAAAACCCTAATATACCCTCTCTCCAGATAAAGTACATCATCATATGAAATTGATATCTCTTGATCTCTATTGATTTCGAATACCAAACGGTATGACAAAAGCGCCATATGAGGATTGGTGTATCTTAATATGTTCCATAGATTGCTTCCATGCCTGATCAGTATGGAGGTTTAATGCATGGAACCACAAAGATATCCCAATGATCACCTGGTACTAAAGTCAACTAATGGCATTCAAAGAGGATATCTAGAAAATAGAATTTTTCCAAATAAATGATTCCTGGTAAAGGAATCTGCAGACTCATAACATAATTGTGTCACTCTTTTGGCACAAGCGAGGACGAATGAACTGGAGCCTGAGATATGGAAAATCTCTGTAACCTCCTTGTATCTTGGTTATCTTCTCCTAAGACTACCCTGTTTACCTCCCAAGAGGCAGTAGCGTTAAGATTTATATCCCATTAAGGCTGTATTATTATGAAATCTCCAAGACGGCTAGTACCATCATTGGGAGAACCGAAAACCTGATTAAGTTTTAAAATAGTAAGCTTCATAAAGCCTAAACTCAATATCCTGAGAATTCAGTATTGTTAATTAAGAAAGACGGTTCATTTTGCTTATGCATTCATTACCGCAACACTATTTAGACAACGATTGAGAATTGTCATCAACTACCCAGGAATCGTCGATTTGTTCGACTAACTGTAAAGATTAGCTACTCCTTAAAATTAGTTAAGCAGTGGTTGGAATAACCATCTCAAGAGAAGCTTTTCTATAATAGTTGATATATAAGCATCAAGGCTGCTCCCTAGGAAACCTTGTATAGATTGAAATGTTAAACATCTGTTGTTAGGACAATAGATTGGTAAGTCCAATATTCAGGATCTGAAAGTTGCATTGGAAACAACAAACAAGATCATACAAATTCCTAATCATCTGTAAGTTGCCATTATTAGGCAGAGAATACTTCCTTTATTTCGGTAAATCTCGGGCCGAGATTTATTTTAAGGGGGGTGAGGATGTAACACCTCAAAAATTCACGTCCTATAATGTGTTGACACGTGTCATATGTTTGAACGTGTGAAATAATGTTCTAGAAGGACTAAAGTTGACAATCATGGAATGTATGTAAATATACGAGTTCTAAATGTCAACAGTGAATAAATGTATTGCACATTAGCCCTACATGATGCTCATACCTTCAAACGAATAAATCATAGATCATACGAAGCTAAAAGTGAGAGATTACAAACTACAGGGGTTAAATGTGTCAACATATTTAAGTTATACCTCTGAGTGACCTTTTAGCAAACCCGAAGCTTTGTAACGGTTAATTATGCTCACTAGAATGCACGATTAAAATTTCATAAAGTTTCGTTATCGTATGAGAAAGTTATGATCAAATTCGTGTATGAGGGGTTAAAGCGTCAACGGTGAAAGTTATGACTTTTCAGATTAACCGGAAGTGTCCAGGGACTTGGAAAAGTAAGTATAAGTCATAAAGCCCTTGTATATAAATAATAAGGGGTCAAAATGCAAGAATTAAGCTTAGTTGACCTTTCGGAGTACCAAGAGCCAGGGATGCAAACTGAAAAATGGAAGAATTGCCCTTATATCAAGCTTACGGACCTCAACATTGTTGAGGTTGAGGTCCGTAAGGTAGCTACCAGCGACCAGAATTCGCTAGTTTGCTGTTTAAAAGCATTTCTGACCTTTCAAACGAATTTCCTCATCTCCCTTGGCCCCTAAACACCCCCTAGAACACTAGGGACACTTGTTAATCAGTTGTGGTGGGTTGTAGACTCATGTGTCAAAGATTTGTGGTGTTCTTGATCACTATATAAAGGCATGAAGTTGCAACTCATTCTTCACACCTTCATCTGCAATTGAGGAGCCTTTCTGGAGCTTCAAAGCAGACCCAAGTCCTTCCTAATCAAGCTTAGGACTTAAGTAAGTTTGCTAATCCTTTCTTAATTAAGTTTTAGCTTAGTTTTAGCTTAAAAGTCAAACCGTCGTAATTAACGATTGACTTTAAGATTAATCACTAATGGTCCAGTGATTAGTCGAAGTGAAAGTAGTTATAAGTTGGTAATTATGTGGGTAATAAAACCTCAAAAGGGTTCCCCCTGATTCCCACTCTAACTAGGTCATAAGTCGGGTCAAACTTGTACTTAAAAAGTCAACAGGATTCTTAAATTCTAATTTATGCATAATTAGCAATATAGAACATATACAACCTGCTTGATCATTAATATAACTTGGTAATTAGTGTAAGAACATGCCTAAACATGTTCAACCCGACAATTTTATGTTTAGACCCGGTTCGGAACCAAAAGTCGCAAAGCTTTGACTTTTGCTTTGACTTCAGTTCTGACCCGCTTTAGTATGATTTAGAAATGCCTTAGAGCTTCCTTAGGACCAGGCTACATGTTAGCATAACCCTCTGTGGTTGGTTCATTGATTGACCCATTCGTTTACGCGTTTCCGAACCCGTTAATAGCTCATATGTTGACCATTATGCCCTTATTACCTTAAAACATGATTTTTGGAAATGTAAAAGTGTAGAAACTTTAATTACTGATATATAAACATGTATGCAAAGTTTAACATCAGTTTGAAGTATAGATTGAGAGTTATGCTCATTAGCGCAAATTGAAAGCTTTATGTTAATAAAATGGCGTAATTAGCGTATAGCCTAGTTAAGCCTACTTTTTGATATCAAACTTTTTACCCACTGATGTAATATATTATTTTGAGATTTTTAAAGATTTTTAATTAATTTTAGGCCGAGCATAACTTATAGTCGTAGGCTTAATCCGGTAATTGTCGGTTTTGCCCTTACGGGCTATAAAATGAGTTTTACATATCTAAACGACTCCAAACCTTTTGCTTCTACTGATCTTGAATGATAAATAAATTATTTTAAGCCTTCTGGAATAATAAAAATATCAGCTTTATGTACGTAACCCAGAAACGGCTCCTAATCGCCTTTCTAAGCGTTTTTAACGCATAGTATGTACTAGAACTATTTTAGACATACACGGGTTGATACCTACTGATATTTTAGGTAATTTATAATGTTTTAACAGTAAGCAAAAGTTGTTTAACTCAGACTTCAGTTTTGAGCTTTACGGCTTATGTGAAATTACCAAAATGCCCCTTCGGTGCATAGTTTGGTTATAATTGATGAATTTCACATATATACTTTATCCTACTATTATAACTTATCAAAATAAGTATTTTTGCTGATTATATCAGACCTGTAACTCAGGTAAATACTTAAACTCTTTTATAACCTTTTAAATGACCAAACTACCCCTACGGGGCCTAGTTTGTGTTTAAAAACGTTCCGGGCATAATGAAAGACATCTTACTGATGTCACAACATATTTGAGGCATAATTAACTTAGGAAACCTGTTTAGGACCCATATGGTTACCCGTTACGCCTCTGGCGCGTTCGGTTCGGTTTATGTAACTAGTTTGCATAAATTAGCCGAAACGGGTCAAACCTTATCCTTTTTATCTCAAAATCCAGAATGTGTTTAGTTTACCCATATTATACAAGTCTTCAAACTTGTCGGGTCTAAATCACATTCTATTCCGGTCTTCGCTTAATCATGCGTTTGAACCGTAAAACTTCCTTAAAACTAACCGGTCTAAGTTACGACTTAAATAAGACCCGTTAGGAATCTAATAGGTTAATAAAACCTTCGTTCCAGATTGAGAGCCCCAGTAGAAGTACTTGTGCTTGCTGATTAGAATATACGGCTGAGTATAAATTGCATTGCTAGCTCAGGTAAATACTTTTAACTTATTTTCCCTTATACGGGCTTGGGATACGGTATTATAAAAATACCGCTTGGTCGGGTGTAGAAACCTTTTAATCGGAGATGATTAAATTGCATAATCCTGTTTTAATCTGTATTGATTGATAACAAATAACATTGGGGGTTAATGACCGTGTCCTGGATATCCTTGGCTCATTTTAAAAAGTGAATGGCCACGACGTAAGCACAAGGTGTAGACAAAACACCTCCTGTTGCATATGTATAACGTATACTCACTCGTAAGGGTGTCTTCTTGTGAGATTATATTTCTGGTGTGTCGATTAATCTTGTCCGGCTTGTATTGTATAATCACCGGCCCTAAATGTTGGACAACCATGTAAATCGGATACAAGATTTTTATTAATAAAATTATCCTAAGTTATAAAAGATTAATTTTGCATCTGTGCATTTTAATAAATGTGTCAAGATATTTTGTGCCGTTTGCACTCGAATCACTTTTCAAACTCTTTTTCCAAAATGAGTCAGTTAATTGTATTTACCAGTGTAAACTGACGTATTTTCCAAAAAGGTTAAGTGACAGGTACTAAACGAAATTTGCTGGAAGCTCAGGGCGTTAATAAGGAATCTTGCAAGTTCTAGATGCCTGAAGTCTGTTGAACAGTTTTCTTTTCTTGTATTGATCCGCCTGTGGATCCTTTACTCTCCATTGTAATACTTTGATATTACTTTATTTTCGGAATGTAATATATTTATCTTTTGCTTCCGCTGTGCATTTAAATATTGTGTTGTTTGACCATGATGTTACCAACTACGTCACGATACTCCCCTACCGGGCCCACTGTTGACACGTGGAAATCGGGGTGTGACAGAGGTATTGGGGGAAGCATGAAGTTGGGATGGATTAAGGAATTGAAGTTTTCTAATAAGATCGATTTTGTGTTGATTCAAGAAACGAAACATGAGGATCTCTCTATTTTAATTTCGTTAATATGTGGGGTAACAGTAACTTCGGTATAGAGTTTGTGGGGGCGTCTGGGTTGTCGGGTGGTCTTGTTTGTCTCTGGGATAAAGAGGTTTTTTGAAGCCTCTAATGTCATCAGGAACAGGAATTTCATATTGATTAATGGTAGAATGAAAGGTAGCAATAAAGAGATCAACGTGGTGAACGTCTATGTGCCTCAAAATACTTCGGCAAAATTGATTTTATGGAATGATATAAGTTCAGCTTTGGGGGATTTCGGTGGAATGAAGGTCATTGCTGGAGATTTTAATGTTGTTAGGGATCCCTCTGAACGTATGAATTCTGGTTTCAAGAATGCGTGTGTCGCCAACTTCAATAATTTTATTGCCCATGAAGGTTTGATGGAATACGACTTTAAGGGCAGAAAATTCACTTGCATTAAGGAAAACGGGAAGAAACTAAGCAAAATCGACAGGTTATTGGTTTGCTCTGGTTACTTTAACGAATGGCCAGGCGTGATGGCAAGGGGTTTATGGCCATTGTATTCTGATCATTGTCCTATTATTCTCACTAGTTCCTTCAAGAATTTTGGACCCAAACCTTTCAGGGTTTTTAATTCTTGGATCGAGAAGCCTGGGTATGTGGATGCGGTCGAAAAGGTGAATGCACAATTTTTTATTAAGGGTCCGCCCGATCTAGGTCTTACTAAGAAGTTCGAGATGATTAGGAACGCTATTAGAAAGTGGAAGGAAGAAATGTTGAAAAAGGAAGGGGAAAATCACGTGAGAGCTTCAGAAGAAATTGAAGAGCTTGAAGAGATTATGGAGAGTAGGGATTATCGAAAAGTAAAGAATGGTCCTATGTGGAAAATAAAAAAAATCGTTTTGGAAGTGGAAAGACGTAAAAACCTGGATTTGAAACATAGGTCAAGAACGAATGGGCTCTCGATGGCGATGAAAACACTAAGGGTCTGTTTGGTATAGGGTAATGGAATGGACGGGGGAATGAAATGGACGAGGTAATGGAATGGATGAGGTAATTGAATTGATCATTACCATTCCATGTCTTGTTTGGTTACCATGTGAGAATGGAATGAACCATTACTTTTTGTTGTTTGGTATGCGAGAAAAGACGAATGAATAAAATCGGATGGTGGTGGTCAATGATGGGCGGCAATGGTGGGTGGTGATAGGTGGCAGTTGTAGCAGCGGCGGTGGTGGTGGGTGGAGACGGTGGCGATTGGAGACCGCGATGGGTGGTGACAGCGGTGGTGGTGGTGGGTGACGGCGGTGGTCAGAGGTGGTAGCGGTGGCGACGGTGGTGGCGGGTGGTAGCGGTGGTGGCGGTGGCGGTGGGTGGTGGTTGATAGCGATGACAGAGGTGGGTGGCGACGGTGACGGTGATTAGAGGTGGCAACGTCAATGGTGGCGGCGATGATCGAAGGTGGGTGGTGGCGGTGATCGGAGGTGGCAACAACGATGGTGGATGGCGGCGACGGCGGTGGCGGGGATGGAGGTATGTGGAGACAACGACGGTGGCGGGTGGCGACGAAGGTGGGTGACGGCGACGGTTGACAGAGGTGGTGGGTGGTGGCAACTGTAGTAGGTTGTGGTGTTGTTAATGAAGGGTGAAGAGGGAATGGAATGGAAAAAAAACACGGGGGAGGGATGGAATGATTTTGAGGGAATGGAATGCATTTTGGAATGGGCGATTTCA
This sequence comes from Helianthus tuberosus, assembly GCA_030545235.1. Taxonomy (NCBI): domain Eukaryota; kingdom Viridiplantae; phylum Streptophyta; class Magnoliopsida; order Asterales; family Asteraceae; genus Helianthus; species Helianthus tuberosus. Next base: position 4,053,589 of record JARYGA010046105.1, read on the forward strand.
TTCCATCGACCAACCAAACACTCTTTTCTTCATTCCCTCTCAATGATCCATTCCATTCCACCTCTCATTCCTGCATACCAAACGCTACCTAAATTCTTTCACTCTCATGTCAATATAAGAAAAACGGCCAATCAGATCCTTGGTTTATCTATTAAAGGGAGGTGGATTAGCAAACCTTCGTTAGTCAAGAAAGAGGTTTTGAGTTTTTTCAGGGCTAGATTCGCAGGAGATAATCACACGAGACCATCATTAAACTGTGATGATTTTAAAAAGCTAAATGAGATTGAAAAACAACTGTTGGTGGATCTGTAATGAAATTAAAATGGCTGTGAAGGATTGTGGTGACGATAAAGCTCCGGGACTAGACGGGTTGAATATGAAGTTTATTAAATTCTTTTGGCAAGTGTTCGAGAAATATTTTAAGGACATTATGGATTATTATTATTTTGTGAATGGGACGATTAATGTAGGGTGTAATTCTTCGTTCATCACGTTAATTCCTAAGTGTAAGGATCCGGTGGAATTAAGCAACTATCGTCCTATTAATCTGATAGGCATAATAAGCAAGGTGATTTCCAAGGTGTTGGCAAACAGAATTAAAAAACTTATCGGGTCTGTGATATCAGATTCCCAATCGGCTTTTTTAAAAGGAAATTACATTTTGGATGGGTCGTTGATCATTAATGAGCTCTTCTCGTGGAAAAAAAACAAAGAAGAAAACATTCTTTTTTAAGATTGATTTCGAAAAGGCCTACGATAACGTTAACTGGTGTCGCAACCCCCGATCCCTTATCTGTCCCGGGAACGGGCGGACGCGAACTCAGAGTTTCGGTGGTATCAGTTTGTTAATTTGGCAGCGGAAATTACATCTGGACCTTAGTTAGGAAATGTTTATAAGAGTAAAACCACCTCATTTAATATTAATAATCACATGGGCAAAACCCAAGTTTCTTATTACAATACTTTTATAAGGATAAACCCTATTTTATTGAATTTAAAACATCGTCTTTTAGGTAACTTTTATAGCCACATTTTTTCCCAAGCCTTCAGTGCTCTCCAGCTGGCTTTTTACTAATTGGCTGTCACATTGTGTTACCTGAAACGCGTTTTAAAAACATTTGTCAGTGGGAAATACTGGTGAGTGAATCCCAGTTTAATCAAGAAATATTTTATCAATTAAGACAGTATTGAGAGAGATCACATTGTTTATTTCTACACAATTACTCCTTTTAGTACTGTCAAACCTGACTTGTGGGTCATATTACACATTGGCTAACTCATTGTCCAATGGTAACGTATTGTCATCCCCGACTTACTAGTCACAGTGTAGTAAATTTTGTATACAAAACCCCAACATACCGGCAGTAATTGAAGAACTATAAAGACTCAATCACCGCTTAATCACATTGTAAAACATTTAAGGTTTTGTAAAGTATTACAAAAAGGTTATCAAAAAGAGGATAAACTCACATTGCTATCTTAGACTTCGCGTAAGGGTTTCCTGGATATAATCTATAATTTATACAAATGTACATTGGTTAGTATCATAACCCTTTGAAAATATTAATGATACCTTCCCCGAGACGGCATTCCAACAACTACGTCGGGCAGAACCACGACAGTTGTTACGGAACCCTAAATCAATCGGGCAGCGTATCTAGTACGAAACCGGGGTTATAATACTTACAACGGAGCAGAACCTCGCTAATTAGGGGGTATTATACTTGAATATTATGCCTATAACTTCAGAAAGTCGAGACTGAGAAAAAGAAATGAACGATTGAAAGTGAAATCCCGAGGCCTTCTTTTATAGTGCTGAAATCTGAGTCTCACGAGGCCCGCATAAGATATGGGCTGGGCTTACGCGGCCCGCGTCAACATCCGGTCAACGCGTAGCTTGTCCCGGTCATCAGGTAGGTCCGCCGCGATGTCGACACGTGTCAGCCTCTGATGTCTCTGCGTTTGTTGATCTCTCGCGGCCCGCGTAAATGTAAGCTTAAGCTTACGCGGCCCGCCTGAACTAAAGAAATCAACGATATCAGGTTTCAACCCTGATACCGCCCGCGTGAATGTTTGGGGTGGGTCTACGCGGCCCGCCTCAACTTAATATTTCTTGTTTTTAATTATTTTTAAATGTTATAACGTATTTCGGGCTCGGTTTTCACATACGGGGTATAATAAAAGACATATAAGGGTATTTTAAGATATAATAGGGTGTCAGAAATATTTTGAGAGTGTCGGTTTTATTGAGGGTTGTTACATCCTCCCCACCTTGTATTAGAGCTCGTCCTCGAGATCTACTGGAACAAGTGCGGATATTTCTTTTGCATTTCAGATTCAAGCTCCCATGTGTACTCTGGTCCTCTTTTGGAGTCCCACTTTACTTTGACCAGAACTAGTCTCTTATGCTTGAGATTCTTGACTTTCCTGTCTTCAATTTGTAGAGGCCTTTCTACAAACTTGAGTTGTTCATTTACCTCTATATCCTTAAGAGGTACTATTAGTGATTCATTAGCTAAACACTTTTTGAGATTATATACATGAAACACATCATGTATTCCTGCCATTTCTTCTGGCATTTGTAGCTGATAGGCTACAGGTCCTATTCTTCTAATAATCTCAAAAGGTCCAATATACCTGGGACTTAGCTTTCCCCGTTTGATGAATCTTACTACTCCTTTCCAAGGAGAGACCTTCAATAATACTTTATCTCCTACTTGAAATTCTAATGGCTTGCGTCGGTTATTTGCATAACTCTTCTGTCGATCACGTGCTGCTTTCAGTCGTTCCTTGACTTGAATAATCTTATCAGTTGTTTCTTGCACTATCTCTGGTCCAGATAGTTGCTTTTCCCCAATTTCTGCCCAACAGACTGGGGTTCGGCACTTTCGTCCATAAAGTGCTTCGAATGGTGCAGCATTGATACTTGTGTGATAACTATTATTATAAGAAAATTCTATTAAAGGTAAGTGATCATCCCAATTACCTCCGAAATCAATTACACAAGCTCTAAGCATGTCCTCCATTGTCTGAATTGTCCTTTCGCTTTGTCCGTCCGTTTGAGGATGATAAGTTGTGCTTAGATTTAACTTGGTTCCCATTGCCTTTTGGAAACTTGACAAAAAATGAGAGGTAAATCGACTATCTCTATCAGAAACAATTGATAAAGGAATTCCATGTAAAGAAACAATTTCATTTACATATAATTTAGCTAGTTGTTCCATACTGAAAGTTTCCTTCATTGGTAAGAAATGAGCTGACTTGGTTAGCCTATCTACAATCACCCAGATTGTATCATTTCCTTTCTTTGTTTTGGGTAATTTAGTAACAAAATCCATTGTTATTAATTTCCATTTCCACACTGGCATTTCTAATTGCTGTAACAAACCTGAGGGTTTCTGGTGTTCAGCTTTGACTTGTGAACAAGTTAAACATTTAGAAACATAGGCTGCTATGTCCTTTTTCATTCCTATCCACCAGAAATTCTTTCTTAAATCTTGATACATTTTGTCATTTCCTGGATGCATCGTATACTTAGCCTTATAGGCTTCTTCTAATATACGATGACGTAGGTTTCCTAATTTAGGTATCCACATTCGCTTTTTATGGAATCTCCAAATTCCATATGTTCCTTGTTCTAATTCTTTTAGCATACCTTTTAATTTTTTAGTATCATCCTTGATTACTGATTCTTGTGCTTCCCTTATCTGATCATTTAAATCTACTTGCAGATTTAATTTGAGAGAACATACTCTTTTTGGCTTTTCATGATACTTTCGGCTTAAAGCATCTGCCACTACATTTGCTTTTCCTTCATGATACTGGATATCACAATCATAATCACTAAGCATTTCCATCCAGCGTCTTTGTCTCATATTCAACTCCTTTTGCTTGAAAATATACCTTAAACTCTTATGATCAGTGAATATGGTAAACTTACTACCATAAAGATAATGTCTCCAAATCTTAAGAGCAAAAATTATAGCTCCTAACTCTAAATCATGGGTTGAATAATTCTCTTCATGATTCTTAAGTTGTCTAGATGCGTAAGCTATAACATTTTGTCGTTGCATCAATACACATCCATAACCTAATTTGGAAGCGTCACAATAGATTACAAAATCTTCAGTTCCTTCTGGTAACGCTAATATGGGTGTATTAGTTAATTTTTGCTTAAGAATTCTAAAGGCTTCTTCTTGTTTTAATCCCCATTCAAACTTAACAAATTTACAGGTTAGCTTAGTTAAAGGAATGGCTATTCTAGAAAAATCTTGAATAAATCTTCTATAATAACCGGCCAATCCTAAGAAACTTCTAACCTCGGTTGGTGATTCAGGGATTTTCCATTTGATAATTGCCTCGATCTTTGTTGGATCTACATGAATTCCTTCATGATTGACTACGTGTCCGAGAAATTGTACCTGTTCTAACCAAAACTCGCACTTGGAAAATTTAGCGTAAAGCTTTTCCTTTCTTAATAAGCTTAAAAGTGCGTGCAAATGCTTTGTGTGATCCTCCTTATTCTTAGAGTAAATGAGAATATCATCTATAAAAACAATTATGAATTTATCCAAATATGGCTTACATATTCGGTTCATCATGTCCATAAATGCAGTTGGGGCATTGGTTAAACCAAATGGCATGACAGTAAATTCATAATGGCCATACCTTGTTCTAAATGCGGTTTTAGGAATGTCCTCTTCCTGTACCTTTAATTGATGATATCCTGACCTTAAATCAATTTTAGAGAAAAATCAAGCTCCTTGCAGTTGATCGAACAGATCATCGATTCTCGGTAATGGGTACCGATTCTTAATCGTGACTTTGTTCAATTCACGGTAGTCAATGCACATACGCATTGATCTGTCCTTCTTTTTAACAAACACTATTGGCGCTCTCCATGGCGACAAACTTGGTTGTATAAATCCTTTCTCCAACAATTCGTCTAATTGTTTCTTCAGTTTTTGCATTTCGACTGGTGCCAAATGGTAAGGTGCTTTGGCAATCGGTGCTGTTCCCGGTATTAAATGGATCCTGAATTCAACTTCTCTATCTGGAGGTTGCCCTGACAATTCTTCTGGAAATACATCTGAAAACTGAGATACTACTGGGATATCCTTTAAATCCTTTCCTTTAGTGTTAGTGATTATAGAAATCAAATACACTAATGATCATTTTCTTATATAACTTGCAGTTTTCATCACAGAGATGAATTTTGTGGATCTAGATGGTTTATCTCCTTTTATTGTGATCATTTTACCTTTTGGTGAATTTACTTGAATTAACTTCTGATCACATAAAATACTGGCTTTATTGGCTATTAACCAATCCATTCCTAAAACAACATCAAATCCTGCTAGATTCATGGGATAAAGATTTGCAATAAATTTCTGATTTAAAATTTCTATGCTTGCTCCTTGCAAGATTTCAGAAATCCTAACGGTTTCTCCATTAGTTGTCTCTACTAAACATTCTTGTGGTAGTTTAGTTAATGACTGATTTGGAAATTTTCAAAATGATGTATTAATAAAACTTTGGTTTGCACCAGAGTCAGATAATACTTTAGCAAAGACATCATTAACTAAAAACGTACCAGCTATGACATCTGGAATCATCTTGGCTTCATTTGCAGTCAGAACAAATGCTATAGCATTTTGAGTATTCTTGTTGTTTGTAGCTGGAGCTAATTTCAGACAATTAAGCTTGATATGACCTTGTTCTCCGCAGTTGTAACATAACCTGTTATTAGCTTTCTTCCTGCAATTTTCCTCCTTGTGCCCTGGCATCTTGCAATAATTGCAAAGAGTAGAGCATTTTCCCGAATGCTTTTTCTTGCAGACCTTGCAGAAAGGTGCAGAGGTAGAACCCATATTCCTACGGTTGTAATTCCCAGAACGGAATTCTTGGGTAAACCTTTGGGCTAGGTTTTTCCTCTAGTCTTCTTCTCTAGTACGGCCTAGTTCATCTGTCAAGGTATTGGTTAGTTCTACAGCTTCTTCTATGGTTTGAGGTCTAGCTGCCTTGACTACATGTCTAATCTCTCCAATTAATCCCCAGATGTAACGGGAGATTAATACTGGCTCTGGTGATGCAAGGGTTGGTACTATTCTAGCATATTCAAAGAATAACTTGGTGTACCCCTTACTATCCACTCCATTCATCCTAAGGTTTAGGAATTTGTTAGCTATTTGTTCTTTTTCATTAGGAGGGCAGAATTTCCTTTCTACCATGTTCCTAAATTCTTCCCATTCCATATTGTATATCCTATAACTTCCTTTTGACTGGAGGATAGTGTTCCACCATTCTAAAGCTGAGTTCTTAAACAAATTAGAAGCAAACATTATTTTGTCTTCTTCAGCACACTTGCTTATTTTCAGAACAGCCTCAGTCTTTTCTATCCAGCGTAAAGCTGCAATAGGTTCTTCATTACCCGAGAACTCTATCGGTTTACAAGACCAGAATTCCTTATAATAACAACCATAAGGCATGGTTCTTCTTCTTTTGGGAATGGGCACTTGAAGTACAGGGCCATTGTTTATGCTGTGTTCTGGTTCGATTGGTCGCTTACTGCTATGTTTACTTTTATTATTCGCTTCTTGAATAGTTTGAATAATAAATGGCATGGCATCTATGATTCCTTGTGCCACTATGTGTTGAACGACACTATTATCCATCTGGTTTCCATTGTTATTGATGCTCGGATTCTCATTAACCACGTTAATGTTACTCTGGTTATCGTTATTCAGATTTCCTTGATTTCCTTCATCGGCCATCTGAATTTTAAACATTTACCTCATATTAATATCACAAGATAATATTTAATCACATGATACGCAATCTAGCCAAAAACGTCGATCATTGCGACTTTTACTCTATTTTCATATACTATTATGCATCTATTACATTCTAGTACTGAAATAAAAGTTACAATACCAACAGAAATAGAATCACACTAATAGTAATAGACATCCGTACACACACATTTTATTTTATTTTTATTTTATTATATTATATTATTATTACCGTCTCCTCTATCACATCACGGATATGGATTTATCCAAAAATCCATATTGCGTTCATCGTATTTCCATACGAGACGCTCTCCCACCTGTCTCATTCTCTCACTGCTTTCTAAAATTTCCTCTCCAAAAGTCCTAAGTTCTTGCACGTTTTCTGCACTCATTGGGGGTGTAGGTTCTAGGACTGGGTTCGGAATCTAGGGTGCGGGTTCCTGATATGGGGGTGTAAGTGCCTGAAATCGGTAAGGATCTTCTAAGATTTCCCTAATGTAGTTATCATGGTAATAGGGATCTAAAGGGTCCATACCTAGATAGGCTCCTATGTTCTGTATAGGTGTGTCTTCATGGATCGGGTAACGTTGCACATAGTCCCTAACGTCATCCCACCATGGATCGTAATTTGGGTCTAGGGGATTTGGTGCAGGTACCCTAGGGATTTCTTCTGGGTTGAAGTCATGCATCTCCACTTGGTTTTCAGGGTTTTCTATCTCCATGGGTTGATCTGGGATTTGTGGTTGTGGGGCTACTAGTTGTTCCAGACTTAGGTCAGCAGCAGTTGTAGCTAGGATATGGAAATTGGCTAGGCTTCTATTAAGCATATCCTGTGTATGAGCATCTGTTTTTCTCTTAGCAGCTGCTAAAATTCTTTGTTGTTGCAACTTTCGCATTCTTTTCCTACGTGCAAACGCTTTCTTACTGAACCATCCTCGTTTCTTATGAGGGAATGGCTCTTCTGACTGAGCTTTTAAAAGCAAACATCCCTTCTTCCTGATCAGCAAAATACCCAGAAAGGGCAGGCTGTGAAGAGGTACCTTCACTCCTAGGTGAATCAGACAACTGACGACACATGTCTGAGGGTCCTTGATCACTCATACTGTAAACTAACAATTAGTCAAATAACACATAACAAATAAATACAGTTATGCACGTATTTTCGTAATTTATTTCCTAACACAAAATTTAGAAATTAAGTGTCAACAGAACACTTCTTTGGCTTAGACCAGTGGCTAGGCTCTGATACCACCTTCTATCGCAACCCCCGATCCCTTATCTGTCCCGGGAACGGGCGGACGCGAACTCAGAGTTTCGGTGGTATCAGTTTGTTAATTTGGCAGCGGAAATTACATCAGGACCGTAGTTAGGAAATGTTTATCAGAGTAAAACCACCTCATTTAATATTAATAATCACATGGGCAAAACCCAAGTTTCTTATTACAATACTTTTATAGGGATAAACCCTATTTTATTGAATTTAAAACATCGTCTTTTAGGTAACTTTTATTGCCACATTTTCCCAAGCCTTCAGTGCTCTCCAGCTGGCTTTTTACTAATTGGCTGTCACATTGTGTTACCTGAAACGCGTTTTAAAAACATTTGTCAGTGGGAAATACTGGTGAGTGAATCCCAGTTTAATCAAGAAATATTTTATCAATTAAGACAGTATTGAGAGAGATCACATTGTTTATTTCTACACAATTACTCCTTTTAGTACTGTCAAACCTGACTTGTGGGTCATATTACACATTGGCTAACTCATTGTCCAATGGTAACGTATTGTCATCCCCGACTTACTAGTCACAGTGTAGTAAATTTTGTATACAAAACCCCAACATACCGGCAGTAATTGAAGAACTATAAAGACTCAATCACCGCTTAATCACATTGTAAAACATTTAAGGTTTTGTAAAGTATTACAAAAAGGTTATCAAAAAGAGGATAAACTCACATTACTATCTTAGACTTCGCGTAAGGGTTTCCTGGATATAATCTATAATTTATACAAATGTACATTGGTTAGTATCATAACCCTTTGAAAATATTAATGATACCTTCCCCGAGACGGCATTCCAACAACTACGTCGGGCAGAACCACGACAGTTGTTACGGAACCCTAAATCAATCGGGCAGCGTATCTAGTACGAAACCGGGGTTATAATACTTACAACGGAGCAGAACCTCGCTAATTAGGGGGTATTATACTTGAATATTATGCCTATAACTTCAGAAAGTCGAGACTGAGAAAAAGAAATGAACGATTGAAAGTGAAACGCCGAGGCCTTCTTATATAGTGCTGAAATCTGATTCTCACGCGGCCCGCATAAGATATGGGTTGGGCCTACGCGGCCCGCGTCAACATCCGGTCAACGCGTAGCTTGTCCCAGTCATCAGGTAGGTCCGCCACGATGTCGACACGTGTCGGCCTCTGATGTCTCCGCGTTTGTTGATCTCTCGCAGCCCGCGTAAATGTAAATAAAAGACATATAAGGGTATTTTAAGATATAATAGGGTGTCGGAAATATTTTGAGAGTGTCGGTTTTATTGAGGGTTGTTACAACTGGAATGTTCTGTTGTCTATTATGTCTCGAATGGGGTTCCCTGCTAGATGGTGTGGGTGGATTAAAGGAATTTTGAAGACCATGAGATCTTCGGTGCTTGTGAACGGTTCGCCTACGTTCGAGTTTCAATGCACCAAAGGTATTAGATAAGGTGACCTGACCTCCCCTTTCTTATTCATTTTGATTATGGAGGCTCTATCGTGTCTGATGGATAAAGCTAAAAGGCTGGGTGAGTTCACGGGATTTAAAACCCCAAATGACGGTTCGATGATCTCTCATCTTTTATACACGGATGATGCCATGATTATTGGTGAATGGAATATGCACAATATTGGTAACGTCTTACAGATTCTTTGGGTGTTTCATTGATGTTTGGGATTAAGATCAATTTATCAAAATCTAATATTTTCGCTATCAGAGTGGATTCGGTGAGTTTAAATGACATGGCTTCTTTGTTGGGTTGTAAAGCTGGGAATTTTTCGTCTATATATCTTGGAATGTTAGTTGGCGCTAATATGAACATGGTGGTGAACTGGAAAACGGTTTACGATTTATTTGATGCGAGAGTTGCTAAATGGAAAGAAAATATGCTTTCTATTGGAGGAAGGATCACGTTAATTAAAGTGGTGCTTGAAAGCTTGCCCATTTATTATTTCTCCTTTTATAGAGCTCCAGTTCAAGTTATAAAGGATTTGGAAGCTAAAATCAGAAATTTCTATAGGTGGTGACAGTATGATTAAGAAGATGCACTGGGTTGCCTGGGAAAGAGTGTTGCTTCGTAAGGAGTCTGGAGGTCTTGGTATTAGCAGGTTAAAAAATGTTAATGTGGCGCTCCTCTCCAAATGGGGATGGAGGTTCCTTTCTAACAAAGGCAAATTGTGGACTAAGGTAATAGAGGCTATTAATATGACAAGATCCGGGTGGGATTTTATTCCAGCGAGGAAGACGAGAGGTGGAGTTTGGTGCAACATCGCTAAGTGACTTTCGAATACTCATATAGATGCCATCTCATTGAAAAGAGTTTTTAAGAGTTCGGTCGGTAATGGAAGAGATACGAGGTTTTGGATAGACCCGTGGGCGCTTAATGAACCATTGACGGATCTCTGTCCGAACCTATCCAAGATCGATAGGAACAAGTGTTGCAAAGTCAGTGACAGGATTAAAGATCATAATTCGGTTGTTCGGTTCGAATGGCAGTGGAGTCGGCCTTTAGCGGCTGGAAGGGAGGTTGACGACATGGTGCGTCTTATTAACTGTATTAATGGTTGTGATATTATGGATGGCAGAGATATTTGGAAATGGATCGGGGCTGGAGCGGAAGATTTCAGTGTTGCGGCGGTGAAAGACCTTCTCGATAAAAACAGGGTGGTTACAAATCATTACGTTCCAGAGTGGTGCAAGTGGATTCCTTCGAAATGTAATGTTTTTATTTGGTGCGCTGAGATGAATAAGATCGCGACTTTGGAGGCTCTAAACAAAGAAATGACAACGTGAACAACTTGAGGTGCTATCTTTGTGAGGATGGGGACGAGACAATGGAACACATTTTCTGCGCTTGTTCGGCTGCTTCGGCCATATGGTTTCACATTAGTGTATGGTGCAAGATTCCGAACATGTTTGTTTTCTTCTTTAGAGATCTTATGGAAGCTCACGAACATGTCGGTTTAAGTGGGGTTAAAAAAGAGGCGTTGAAAGGTATTACAAGAATAGGTTGTTGGTGTGTTTGGAGGGCTAGAAAAGAGGCGAAGTTCAACAATATAGAGGTCAAAGTTGAGAAAATTATTAGCGAAATAAAATCGTTTCGCTTCTTGTGATATAATGTTAGAGCGAAAGGTAGGAACGTTTCTTGGGAGGATTGATATAAGTTTGTAATTATGTAACTTGTTTTGTTTTTGTTTTTGTTTTCGACCGCCTCGGTTTGAGGTTGGTTTGGTTGTGTTTAATGAAATTTTCCTTTAAAAAAATTGATGGAGTTAGGTAGGTTAACTTGACATCCCCATCATATTTATTGCCTACTTTCCACTAGTTTAACATTAAGGTAGTGTTTATTATGTAGGAATAGAAGGTGGAATGTAATGAACTATTGCGAGGGAATGAAAGAAAGTGTGTTTGGTTGGTCAACGTAATGGAATCACTCATTACATAAGTCATTCCATTCCCCCAAATTCATTTCATCCACTTCCCTTGTTTTTTTTTCCATTTCATTCCCTCTCTCAGTCTACGTCACAAACATCGCCCATCACCTCCACCATTTGCCACCACCACCACCTGCTGTCGTCACCACCAGCCACCAACCTCCGCCGACCACCACCACCATCTTCCTCCGCCGCCCGCCGCTACCATTACTGCCACCCGCCATCATAAACCACTGCCACCCCAACCACTACCGCCACCTTCCGCCGACCACCACCACCATCCTTCGCGGCCACCACCCGCTACCGTCGACCACCACCACCCACCATCGTAGCCACCACCATCGACCACCATCGCCGCCACCTGCCACCGCAAACCACCACCAAACCCGACCATCGCCGCCACCACCGCTAACAACTGTCAACCAACGACGACTGCCACCCACCACAGCTACCACCGACCACCGCCACCCATCGCTGCCATCGCCACTAGCCACCACCGATCACCACCACTGTCACACCCCAACCGATGGCGGAAACATCGGGGCGTGGCACTGGGCGAAACAGATTGTCCAGAAGTTTCCATAACAATTACAATTACCAATTATTTAAAGCAACACGTCCCATACCATGTCATAACAGATAACGTAATTATTACAGACAAAATCTAGTCAAATTGTCCTGTTCCGACAACTCAGATTCATTCGTACAGACAACTATTTGTTGGCCTCTAAGACCTTATTCTAGCCTCGGTTTCCTAGCAGATAAGCATCCTAAGCACCTGTCACATACGTTAAAATAAAGTCAATACACATAGTGTAAAGGCGAGCATACAAGTTTGATAATAGCATATAGAGTTCGAAATAGTTTACGCATAACCAGCACGTACACAGAGGAAAACGAAGCATGTTAGTTATCGACATGAACCTATCGATACCAATGACTGCGGGTTGACTGCCCAAGGCAGTTCGTAATACATGATCACCACTGTAATCCATGCAAATAACTGTCCTTAACAACCCCCGAGTGAACGGGTGCTGAGTCCAAACTATAGTACTATCGTCGTTAAGGCAGGTAGACAACATTCCATGTGTAAACATAACAAACAAGCATTCATTAAATCACGTATAACATGCGGTAGCGGTTAGCGTTTAAAGTATAGCGTAGTGTGTTCGATGTGATTTAGAATAAGTAACGTATGTAACACCCAAAAGTGCGTAAAGCAAAAAGGGATCGAGTATACTCACAGCGATTGAATGGATTGAAGGGAGCGCTTGAGAGTAGGGTTAGCCTGAATAGTTCGATAGCATAATGATAAGCAGCGCATAAAAAGGTGCAAAGTGCAAGTGGCTCGGATAGCAGTTCGATCGGATGGTAATCCGATCGGACAGCCGGTCGTGCGGGTGGCAATCCATTCGGACAGTGGTCCGGTCGGACAGTAGTCCGGTCGGATGACTGTTCGAGTGGATTGTTTATTCCTTTGAGAAGGATGTGTTTGTGTATGATGGCTTGACTTTTGAAGTTTTTGTTGTAACATTTGAAAACATTGTAGTATCTCTACCTTTCGAGTCGGTCGGTCGAACAGTTATTCGATCGGACAGTAACCCGTTTGGCTAGGCACTTCAGTAGAAACAAGTTCGCAGCAGGTTGTCACTCGATCGGACGGTCGTTCGATCGGGTGGCATCCTTTGTACATTGAACATGTTGAAAATTGTTTAAGTGTTGGAAGTTCAAATGTTTCATAGTATGGACGGCAGTTCGATCGGATGGTAGTCCGATCGGACGGCAATTCGTTCAACACTCAGACTTCAAAGATTGGCAAAAATGGTTAAGTGTGGGACCCATAGTGTAAGTCGTTCGGACAGCCGGTCGCTCGGATGGCTATCCGTTCGGACAGTAGTCCGGTCGGACAGCACCCCGTTCTGGTCGTCCTGTTCTTCTTATACTTGGTTGTTTTGATTGTTTGTCGTTTTACCGAGATGTGTTGATAACGTGTTAACCAACAGAAACCTCGTCGCTACTTGGTTCTCCTGATCGGACAGGAATCACCCAAACCCAATCAGTTAACTGTTCGAGACGATATTTCAAGTTTAACCCGAAATCGGTAAACCTCGTGGATAGAATCCAGATCTTGAACCAACACAACCACATGAATGAGTAGGAGTCGGTACAAGCTCCGATTCTATCGGTTTTGAGTGTAAAAGAGTTAAAAGAAAGTTGGAAAAACCATCTTTCAATCCTTTTCATTGGGAATATGTTTAGACCTATGAAGGATCTTTGTTTGTTTGTGTGGAATTCGGTTAGATCTAAGTTGTTCTTGGTGGATTGAGGCCAAAACATGAAGTTCTTCAAGAACACATGATGACGTCATCCTAGAACACCTTGAATCTTGATGATTTCACGGTTAAAAGTTAAGATTCAAAAGATAGAAAGGTGTAGGAGTGCGTGTAGATTAAGGAAGGACAAGATTTAGGACGAGATCTTACCGGAATTGAGAGAAATCTGAAGAAAAGTGAGGAGAACGAGTTGGTCGGACGTCACTTGCCAAAAGTGGAATGAATGAAAGTGACATGGGGTATTTATAGGATTCCCAAAGTGGAAAGGGTTGATCGGTCGGATGGCATCTCGCCCGAATGGCAGCCCAGTCGGATGGCGCCTCGAATGGATGGCAGCCCTATCGGATAGCAATCCGGCCGGTTGGCACCTGGTTTGAGTGCTTGGCGTGATGAGTTTTGTTGTTTCGATTTCGATTGCGAGTGATGCGATTGTGGTAGAGTTTCCTAGTCAAATTACTTTTAATCCCAACTACTCATATCTTGCGCTATCTCTTCTCCACCAATTATCATACTATATCTACATACAAGCATCCTTATTTCGTATTCGTTTATCGTTTGCGATTTGATTACGATCGAGTTCGATTGCGTTTTGATTACCACACAGAACATAAATAAACATACACAAGTAACACATAAGGCACACACACACGTATAACAATAACCAAAATGCGTAATTCGAGTTGCGAGCGTGATGTTGATTAGATTAGTTCGATTAGCGTTTAGTTGACTTTATCGCATTATTACTTCCTATTGCTCACAGTCGTAGAGCGATTAAATAGCGATAAATATTCGTCGATTGTTGCGATTATAATTAATTACTCCACATAATACAACTAACGTAAAACATAAAATAGACTAACTATGGTCAAAGAAGTTAAACACAGGAGTTGAGCAAGGAGTGACAGATCATAATTAGCAATCTTGTCTCCCTTTGACTTCAATCTTGACTTTGACTTTCGAAACACAGGGTGTTACAGCCACCACCCATCGCCGATTTAATTCATTCTTCTTTTCTTACCTACCAAACAACACAAGGTAATGATTGATTCATTTCCTGCATGGTAACCAAACAAGACTATGGAATGTAATGATCCATTTCATTTCTTTATCCATTCTATTACTTCGTCCATTCCATTCCCTCATCTATTTCATTACCTCATACTAAACAGACCCTAAAAGAAATATAAGGATGGAGGTAGGTAGGTCAACTTGACATCCCCATCATATTTATTACCTACTTCCCAGTAGTTTAATATTAAAAGAAATATATAGATGAAGGTAGGTAGGCCAACATAAAAATTCAACATTCCATCTTGGTTTCTATTTTCTAAGTCTATTCACGTTTTCTTATTTTCTTATCTAGAAAAGGAAATTTCTTACTACCTTCAACATTGGTTCCTTCAAGAAAAGTCAAAGTGCCAATTTCATATTATCTTCAACTAAGGCTATCAAAATACAAAAAAAATCAATAAATGTCATTTTCTGTTTAGGATGGTACCATGGTGTTTATATCATTTTTCAAAACAACAAACGAATATGGATGCAAAATGTTGGAAAGCCAAGTCTAACTTAAAAACTATAAAAATCATCCATATTATGGGGAATCAACTAAGACTGACTAATATTGATTGGTGATACAAACAAAATATTAGAAAACCCAATGTCGTAAGAATCGCTAGGCGTAAATCGGTCAGTTGGGTACCGACTAGCGATTAATCGGGATTAATTGGAATTAATCCAATTGGGATTTTTATATATTTTTAATCATCTTGATTTTGATCGGTTCACTTTTTGCTTTTCTTATCTTCTCCTCGTTTTCTCAATAGGTAGTTCAGTTTTTGATATGTGCAATTTGTATGAAAATACAATCTACAACAAAAAGTGAATTCCATAGATGCCTCTCTCCCGTTCACCGTCTCTAACTTAAGATGACATTGGCAAGTGAAAGACTCACATGAATATCGAAACCGGCCTCCATCGGAGTAGGAGCCGATGCTAATGAGAACTCAACTTATTCTCTACCAAGGACTGTGGTGACGGGAATCATTAGAACTATGAGTGCGATTGCGAATTGTAGTGCGCTATTGTAAGCCATTTTATCAGCAGTAGGAGAGATCAGTAATAATTGGTGACATTAGAGAGAGAGAAAGAGAGAGACTTTGGAATGTTGCAAATGGAGATGTGAGTGAGGGTATATTTGTAAACAATTGTTGGCTCTAACAGTCGAAAATGTGAACATTGGAACATGACGGTTTGGGATTGTCAATTTGAAACGATGTTATTTATCGATTAATGAAATGTAAATCAAATTGATACCTATGACAACACATGGAAGACGAGTATCCTTGTCGGTCATAATATGAATTGGATGATGTTGGTGGTAGGTGGGGGTAGTGGTTGGTTAGAGAAGAAAGTGGAAGGGTACACGTGTAATTTCATACAGAAACTAACACAAAGTTAACGGTGTTAAGGTCCAAGGACGTAAAGTGTGTGAAGGGCTATGGTCCCAGATCTTACACCAACATGGCCGCGAGTGACCATTACCCTTATCGATAACCCCCACCGGCAAGAACTTATCTTTGTCCGTGCGGGCACGCGTGAACACAACTGACGAATCCAATCGGTCAAGTGATGAGAAGACTTACCTTGTGTATGAAAATGGGTGTTACACATAGCGATGCGGCTTATCACCGCATCCTGTGAACATTTTCGTCACAACAAGGGATCTGGACAACAGGAACAGTCACCACAAGTGGCGATGCGGCCCAGCACCGCATCCCGTACATGTTTTGGCCAGAGCAAGAACGCGGAAACAACAGCAGTTACCGCGAGCAGCGATGCGGTACGACACCGCATCCTGCCCACAAGGCAAGTAGGACTGACACCACAGAGCAAGTGGCACCAATGACAGTCGCCTGTCAGCCCACACGTAAGCAACAGACTGACACACCTGCATAGGGGCTGCGCGTTGTCAGTCTAGCCACTCAATTACCCTCCTTCACTCCTTGGCTATAAATACCCATCCCAGACCAGGTTTGAGGTATCGCTTATCAACTCTGTCACAACTACTACTATCACACACTTTGCTTCACAAGAAAATTACTGATTCTCACGCCGGAGAGTGGTAACAAGGAGCACCACCCACCCCTTCCTCCTTGTTATGAGTCACGGTGTGTTTCCCTTGTGCAGGAAACAGATCAGCGGACGATCCAGCCACCGATCCTCGGAAAGAAGGGATTAACCCTACTTGACGAGACCAGTGAATTAACATCCCCTTGGTTAACCACTGTTTCATCATTGGCGCCCACCGCTACTCTTAGCACTTTTTTCACATCTCTTTCTTTCTTGAAGATCATGTCCGATCGGCAAAACAATGCTACCGGGGAAAGCCTAAAACCCGCAAACCCAGGGCCTACGGGGACTGCTCCCCCAACCCAACAAATTGGCCACATTGGCACATTCACACAAGGGGGGCGTTCCCCCATGTTCACACCAGATTTCTCACAGTACGTTTCTGTGATACCCCCAGACATGGATCTCCATGCCTGGTATTACCAACAACAAACTATCCTTGCCGCAGCCTACAATAGAGCTTACGCGGAAGCGTAAGTACCCGGAGGCCCCACCCCCGCACCTAACACACCTGCAGCTCGTATCTTGCAATACGAGGGTAAGGCACCCACAAACCCAGCCTCCTGAGATAGGCACGAGGAGCGCAGTTCCTCCTATTGAAGCGTCCGCACGCTCGAAGAGGATGACTCCACATATGTGTCCCGCCGTAGGGGCCCAGTACATAGCCGCCTAGGCCCACATGGCGAAAATCGGCACCAATCAACAGCCCACCGCGGCTCCAGCATCCATAGCCGTCTGGGACCACAACCCCACAATGAGTGGCATGATCGCACCGGCCCAGACGACCGTACATACTGCAGGGAATCCCACTCGGCTAATAGCCGGCCAGGAGGGTACAATTACATCCCTCCCACTCACCCCCGCACCACATACGTCCACGCAGCAAAGCGCAACCAAGCACAACCCTACAGGCCAAGGTCCGCAGCCAAAAACTCCAAATTCACACTAGAGATCGCCCACGCCAGACTCACTACAAACAAACTCCCTCCCACGATTGGGAAATACAGTGGGTCGTACCATATGAACGTTTTTACCGGCGCTGGGTGCATGGGCAATTGGGACGAGGCCACATGGTGCCATTTCCCCCCCAGACCCTCACTGGATTAGCGAGGGCCTAGTTTGATTCTTTGCCAGTTTGATCGCTGGCTTCATTTGAGCAATTGCAAGCAAAGTTTCTTGCTCATTTCAGCCAACAACGACGCCACAAATGCGACTCAATGGACGTCATGAACATCTAGCGCTGAGAACACGAAAGCTTGGAATCTTTCGTTATCCGTTACAATAAAGAGTGCCTCGAGATTGGTGGGATAGCAGATCAGATGGCCCGCAACCATTTCATCCGGGCAGTCAAAGATGATGAAATGGTCATGACCATCTCAGGCAAGGAAGGCTTGCCAGAAAAATGGGATGACGTCATAGCGGCGGTCAAGACGTACGCCCAAACGCAGCGGTCTCTTAAACCGCACACTGGCAAAGCGTAGCCCAAGACGGAAGGTCAACCCTCCTGCCAGGACACCAAACGCAACAACAAGCGCAATCGGGACAATTGGAATCGTGGCAATGATTCTGAACCATACGTCCCACGCGGATACCAGCCCGACGCAAGGGCAACTATCAATGCCCAACGTGAATAACGGGCATCCAAGAAGGAATCTCAGGACCGCAATTGGACCGAGATCAACAAGACGCCAAGAGACGTCCTCCTTACGGACGCACAATTTTTGCGACCGGCCCAACCGATGAAGTCCAAGAAGAATCAAGATCTCACTCTTTATTGTGAGTATCATAAGCACTCTGGCCACTCAACCAACAACTGCATCAGTCTCCGTTAGGAGATTGAACGGGCGCTAAAAGAGGGGAAGTTGCAACATCTGTTAACAGACGCGCAGAAGCAAACCAAGCGCTTCACCCCCCACGACGAGGGCACCTCCACAGGTAAAAAGACTATGTATGTGGCCTCAACCCACATGATCCATGGGGGTCGTGGAAGGCCGCGCAAGGCAACAAGAAGAGTGGATAACGACTTGAAAGATGAACAGGTCGTTTTTCCCAAAGTCCGAGGCGGACTGCGCGACAGGCGCACCGTCGTCATCACCGGCTACCTAGCTCATTACTACACGGAGGGTCTCTTTATCGACCCGGGCAGTACCTCTGACATCATCTATGAGCAGTGCTTCAACCAATTCGATCAAGAAGATAAAGATCGGTTGCAGCCGGTAGACTACCCGTTGGTCAGATTCGCGAGGGAAACAGTTTTCCCCCTGGGCCAAATCACATTTCCCGTGCGCCTCACCAACGGTAAGCACACGCGGACCGAGGAGGTAAACTTCATGGTTTTACCCCACACCTCCTGATACGACGTATTTCTCGGGCGAGAATCCCAGGGTGATTTTAACATAATTACGTCCGTCCCCCACTCTGCCATCGGTTTCCCAACCGAGACGGGGCTCGCGATCATTTATGCCCGCAGAGAGGTAATGTCCACGGACGACCTGCGTCCGACTAAAACAGCAAGGCTTGCCCCCAACACCGAACCAGAATAATGGGTACTTAACGCAAGGTACCCCGAACAGACGGTGACATTGGGTCATGCCTTGTCTAACAACACCAGAGCGTGCCAGAAGCAACTCCTCTTCAGGAATCAAGACATCTTCGCATGGACACCCGCCGATATGACAGGTGTACCACGTGAAGTCGCGCAACATTTCTTGAATACCCTACCAGGTATCAAGCTGGTGATCCAAGGCCAACGCCACCTTGGATCCGCAAAGAACGAGTCGATGAACGAGCAGGTCAGAAAACTGCTCTTCGCAGGCATCCTGCAGGAGGTCAAATACCAGACTTGGCTCTCCAACCCAGTCATGGTAGAAAAAGCGACCGGGGGCTGGCGCATGTGCGTCGACTACAAAGATCTTAACAAAGCCTGCCCCAAAGATTGTTACACACTTCCGGAGATCGACAAGAAAGTCGATAACCTTGCCTCGTTCCGATGGAAGTGTTTCTTTTTTAAGTATATATTTCTTTTTTTTTTTTTGTTCTTTTTTTTTTTTTTTTTTACACAACCTTCAACCCAAGATAATCATAGAATGTTTAGCCACACATGGCTTGAAGTGACATCATAATGCAAGAATAGAAGGTAATGTTGTTCAACAAGATCACCAACAAAACTAGATGAAAGATAGATGATAAGATCCTCTCTTTTACTTCCAAGTGCCTCTCATATACTCCCCTACTCGTTTCTAGCAGGTTGTAACCGAAGAGAAATGATTAGACACCTTAATTCTCCATAAAAAGCCAATTAAATGCGGAAGTTACAAGAGAGCATCAGTCGGAGCCGTAACCTACGGCTCCCAGCCGTAGGTTACGGCAGTCAACAAAGCCAAACATGTCAACAGGAGCCGTAACCTACGGCTCCGTGCCGTAGGTTACGGCTGGCAATGAGTTTTACGGCATTAAGCTCCTGTTTTACGGCTGCACTTTTTGGACAAATGTGAGAGCCGTAACCTACGGCAGGTAGCCGTAGGTTACGGTGCTGAGTATAGTGATTCTTCTTGTTTCTTTATCAACACTTGATTTCTTCAACACTTTGACTCCCCAACTTCTAGCATCCATTCGTGCCTCCTAAAACCCGTATTTTGAGCACTTTAACACCTGCATAATCAAACGTAGAGTGGTTACCAAGTTCGAGCAATTAACCGGGCAAAGTATGGAATTTTATTCTATTTAAAACACTTAAGGGTTGTCCTACGGACCACCCGTCACATCCCCACACTTAGCCGTTGCTTGTCCCAAGCAACCCATTCAAAACTATTCAGCAAACACAAATGATCAATCATGCAAACCAAGCTAAAATATGCCATCGTTTTACTAACCTTCAACCATACCATAAGACACACCCCTCACACAAAATCTCTCGGTTACAAGAATCATTAGCATAATGCTAAACCACTCAATGCGTGTATGTGTGTGTGCGACAATAAGCTTGTATAAGAATCAAGTTTCCTCCTAACAAATATCTAGCATGCTTATGAATCAAGAGAGACTTACGGGTTGTAACGGGGCTAGGTGCAAAGGTAGGAAAATTGTGGAAATGTGAAAGTAGCTCATTGATTTGACCCGGTTTTTATTTCTACTACTAAACAAAGCAAACACCAAATATATACACAACTTTTTGAACGTTCTCAACTACAATCGCAACTAAATACTTCTTTTTTGTATTTTTCTCATATCTTTCTCATATTTTTTTTTTCTTTTTCTTCTTTTTCTTTTTTCTTTTTGTCTCATATCGAACTTCAACAATATATACAAGAACATCAACACCACATGCTAAATTTCCTAAACCGGGTCATCTCAATAGGTAAAATTTATATAGGAAGTAGGCTTGGGTCACAACCGAATGGTTTAAGGCTCAAACGTGGCTTTCTAAGGACCAAACCCCCACCCCTCACAATATCAAGCTCATATATGTAAAGTATGAGGTCCAACCCACCAATCCCGCACTCTCACACATCTAGACGAGGCTACCTAAAAGTCCCCTATCATTTTCACAAGCATGCTAACTCTAGGATTTAACAAGAATTCATACACAAGTTCTATTAACACACGACACACACCGCCACTCAAACAAATAAATATCAATAACAAACATATGTGGCCCAAATTCTCACCAAGAATAGACTAGGAATAGGTGTCGGCATGTCAAGCGGGACAAAATCAAGCTTTCAAATTTTGACAATTTTCGCTTGGCTACACAAATTTTTTTTTTAAATTCTCAAAAAATTCTCCCCCATCCCCACACTTGGGATACATTGTCCCAATGTATGGTTTTGAGGGAAAGATCGCTCTTAACCAACAACATTAGCTTTCGCTAATACTCTCAAATCCCAAATTTCTTTTTATATATTTCTTTTATTTCACACATGAGCTATGTCAATGTAGTTCTTTCTAGTAAAATGATAATATGAATGTCGAAGCAAACCGGAAATCTAGGATGGTCATTTGTCTCTAATTTGCTTATAACCAAAACTTTTCTCCTTTGCAATTTACTTAGTTAAATCTAGTTCCTAAACCAATTCACTCAAATCAACTCTTGAATTTACTTTTATTGTCATTAGTTTAATTTTAGTTAATTTAGATAAAACTTCAAATAACACATATTCCACAAACTCCCTGTGTTCGATACCCACTTACCGCTATCTACTTAGTAGTAATTGGATTAAATTTGATTGTGACCACGACATCACGTCAAATTTTGGCGCCGTTGCCGGGGAGTAGTGCGCAATGTGTGTTATCTTGTGTATTAGTTAAAAAAAACTAAAAAAAAAAAACCAAAAAGATTTCTTTTATGTTCATGATTTACACTTGGTAGTTGAGTTGTGTTGTGCAGGATGACAGGGCATTACACAAATTTCAGCTTATTTACGTGTAGATTGTGCGGGGGTCCACGACATCCATGTATTGGTTGCCACGAGGCTCACTACAGGAGGGCACATGGAGAACCGGTGTCTTATGTTTCACAGCTTCCACCTCCATCATACGTTGACGATTATGAATCAGAAATGGAGGATGACTATTATTCATATGGATACGATCGGGATGAGGAAGTTTATTATGAGGCAAGGATGGATGGTCTATGTTTTTGTTGTGGTCGCGATCACACTTATGATTATGATGTGTGCACGGTGTATTCGAAAAACCCGAAGTATTGGGATAAAAAGATGATGGATGCACGCATCTATAGATCGTATCAGGGATATCGACAATATCATCCCGAAGAATATTCTGAGCCCGAGGGTGTTTATGTTTATGAGACCGAGGAGGAGAAAGAGCTTGCTGTATTGGAAGTAACTTTGTCCAAACTCGAGCAATATTTAGCAACACCCAACCTGTCCGATGAAGACCGAATCAGCTGCTTAGTTTCTAAGTGTCATACTTTAAAATTGAAGATAGAGATAGAAGAAAGCCTCTCACCATTACCTGACGATATTAGAGATTGTTCTCACATGAAGGAGGAGGTTGTGGAGGATAATACCACACCAATGAGTCCTTTATCTGATGAAGAGTCACTTGTAGATCAGATGATGTGTGCAGATTATGAGGTAGAGCAGGCTGATGAGATGGATATGTGTACCGAACCTCTTCCTATATCAATGATTCAAATTAACAAGTGTGGGGAAGAGGGTTCGAGGAACAAGATGAGAAGGGTGAAACTACCAGACATTAAGGTATATGTCATGAAGTGGACTATCAAAGCCCGCAGGAGCAGCTTTAACATGCCAAATATACTGACAAATCTATGGAGATGGCATGTAAATTTCCGGGCATTTGTTGGAAATGCTGCGGGTAAGTGTGCATTAAGACCACCATAACGCATATCAGGTATGGTCTGGCTGAAGACCTTTAAACTTAGCGCTCTCGGGAGGCAGCCCGAGGATGTAGAGTATTGTATTTGTGTTTTGTTTTGTTTTGTTTTGTTTTGCTTTGTTTGGTTTTGTTTTGGTGTTGTGTTTGTGTTTTGGCAGGTTATTACGTTTCAATCCTCGCGG
The DNA here is from genome assembly GCA_030545235.1 of Helianthus tuberosus. Lineage (NCBI taxonomy): Eukaryota > Viridiplantae > Streptophyta > Magnoliopsida > Asterales > Asteraceae > Helianthus > Helianthus tuberosus. Next base: position 4,077,089 of record JARYGA010046105.1, read on the forward strand.
ATGCAATGATTCAAGTGTGGGGATGTTTGGAAACATCCCCGTTGAGATATCGGCGAATCCAAGAGATGTTTATGAACCGGTACGATTACCGCTGCTGCATCACTACCAACACTGCTGATTTACTAATCAGGTTGTGTCTTGTTCTCATTTTGTGCACCTTTGTATATATTCATGTTTAAGTTTACGGTTGGGCGGTTAGGCGGTTGGGAGGTGTTTTGATGTGTTTAGTTTATGGGTTGTGAAGGATTGGTGGTGTTTCAAATAATTAAAAAAAAAAATTAATCTTTTGTTCTTTTTTTTTTTTTTTTACACAACCTTCAACCCAAGATAATCATAGAATGTTTAGCCACACATGGCTTGAAGTGACATCATAATGCAAGAATAGAAGGTAATGTTGTTCAACAAGATCATCAACAAAACTAGATGAAAGATAGATGATAAGATCCTCTCTTTTACTTCCAAGTGCCTCTCATATACTCCCCTACTCGTTTCTAGCAGGTTGTAACCGAAGAGAAATGATTAGACACCTTAATTCTCCATAAAAAGCCAATTAAATGCGGAAGTTACAAGAGAGCATCAGTCGGAGCCGTAACCTACGGCTCCCAGCCGTAGGTTACAGCAGTCAACAAAGCCAAACATGTCAACAGGAGCCGTAACCTACGGCTCCCTGCCGTAGGTTACGGCTGGCAATGAGTTTTACGGCATTAAGCTCCTGTTTTACGGCTGCACTTTTTGGACAAATGTGAGAGCCGTAACCTACGGCAGGTAGCCGTAGGTTACGGTGCTGAGTATAGTGATTCTTCTTGTTTCTTTATCAACACTTGATTTCTTCAACACTTTGACTCCCCAACTTCTAGCATCCATTCGTGCCTCCTAAAACCCGTATTTTGAGCACTTTAACACCTGCATAATCAAACGTAGAGTGGTTACCAAGTTCGAGCAATTAACCGGGCAAAGTATGGAATTTTATTCTATTTAAAGCACTTAAGGGTTGTCCTACGGACCATCCGTCAGCTCTCCAACCCAGTCATGGTAGAAAAAGCGACCGGGGGCTGGCGCATGTGCGTCGACTACAAAGATCTTAACAAAGCCTGCCCCAAAGATTGTTACGCACTTCCGGAGATCGACAAGAAAGTCGATAACCTTGCCCCGTTCCGATGGAAGTGTTTCCTCGATTGTTATAAAGGCTACCACCAAGTGCAGATGGCAATCGAGGATGAAGACAAAACGGCATTCCGCACCCCTATGGGGAATTACTGTTACACAAAAATGTTGTTTGGGTTGCGCAACGCGGGCGCAACTTATCAAAAGCTGATGAACGACACTTTCGGCGAACAAATCAGTAAGAGTGTCGAAATCTACATGGACGACCTAGTCGTCATGAGCATGGAGGAGGATACCATGCTCAAAGACATCGAAAGAACATTCCAAACTCTGCGGAGCGTCAACATGAAGCTCAATCCACGGAAATGCTCGTTTGGAATGGAAGAAGGCAAGTTCCTTGGATTCATCGTCACAAAAGATGGATTCAAGGTCAACCCGGAAAAAGTCGAGGCGATCGAGCGTATGCCATCGCCTTCCTCGATGAAGGAAATGCAAAGACTAGCCGGCCGGCTAGCTGCGATAAACAGATTCTTAGCTAACCACGCGGCTAAATCTTACCCCTTCATCAGTACTCTGCGGAACTGCTTAAAAAAAGAACAGTTCCAATGGACCGTAGAGGCAGAAAACGCTTTCCGGGAGATGAAAGAGTGTTTGATCCAACTCCCAACTCTCACCGCACCACGCAAGTAAGAACCCCTCATCCTATACTTGGCTGCAGCAGAAAACGCGGTGGGCGCGATACTTATTTTGGAGCGGGACGGAGTTCAAACACCGATCTATTATGTCAGCAAAATGCTCAATGACCCAGAGACAAGATACTCCATCATGGAGATGTTGGTACTCGCACTGGTACATGCATCCAGACGGTTACGCCATTACTTTGAAAACCACGTCATAACCGTGTTAACCAACTACAGGATTGGGCAAATCCTCCCCAAACCCAAAATCTCTGGGAGACTAGTAAAATGGGCCATTGAACTGGGCGCGCACACGTTGATTTACAAACCGCATCCAGCAATCAAAGGCCAAGTTTTAGCTGACTTCGTCACGGAAGTACCGGCGAATCGCATTCAAGAATGCGAAGACGAACAAAACCCTACACCTCCACCGTCCTCATCAGACATCTGGGCACTATACGCCGATGGTGCGTCCAACGAAGACGGTGCAGGCGCAGGTCTGCGATTCGTAAGCCCTGATGGTCAAGAGCTTACTTATGCCATCCGCCTCGATTTCAAAAGTACAAACAACAAGGCAGAATACGAGGCTATACTAGCAGGGCTGCGTTTGGCAGTCAAGCTCGGCGTCCAACATCTGGAAGCACACGTCGACTCATTACTAGTTGCAGGGCAAGTCCGCGGTGACTATGCCACGAAAGGGGATATCATGATCCTCTACCTTGAGCAAGCCATGCAACTGAAATCACGATTCACCTCCTTCAATATTCGCCATATCAACAGGAGTGAGAACAAACCCGCAGATGCACTTTCAAAACTCGCATCCACCAGCTTCCAACATCTGGCAAAGGAGATACGTATTGAGATCATGCAAAATCCCTCAGTACCCCTATGCCAAGTCAACGTCATCCAGTACGGTACAACGTCTTGGATGACGCCAATTATTCCATAATTGCAATCAGGTGTTACCCCCGAAAGTAAAGCAGAGGCACGTAAGCTACAATACAAAGCATGTCACTATCAGATGGGGGACGGTATTTTATACCGCAAATCATACCTGGGGCCGCTCCTACGATGTGTCGACCCTCAAGATGCCACGTATCTTATCAGAGAGATACATGACGGAATATGTGGCATACATGCGGGCCCGCGAATGGTAGTGGCCAAAATCATGAATGATGGGTATTACTGGCCCGACATGCACCTGGACGCGTTGAAAATCTTGCGCAAGTGTGTTAATTGTCAACGACACGCACCAAAGACACTGCGCCCAAAGAACAACCTGGTCCCTGTCACCACCGCATGGCCTTTTCAAAAATGGGCAATCGGTGTGGTGGGACCCTTTCCAGATGCACCAGGTGCAGTCAAGTTTATCATAGTGGCTGTTGATTATTTCATCAAATGGGTAGAAGCAAAACCGCTAGCCTCTACCACCGCTATGATAACAAGGAAGTTTGTCTGGGAACACATCATCTGCCGTTTCGGTCTACCAAGGTGCATTGTAACCGATAACGGCACCAACTTCGCTGCCGACGATTTCCAAAACTGGCTAAAGGAATTAAACATTGAACATGTCTTCACCTCAGTGGCGCATCCGCAAGGAAATGGCCAAGTTGAAAGCATCAATAAAAGTTTAGTCGAAGGCATAAAGGCACAGTTGGGAACAGCCAGACACGGTTGGGTCAATGAACTCCCAAGCATCCTATGGGCTCATAGGACTAACCCAAAGACAAGCCACAGTGAGACACCATTCAGCCTAGTCTATGGCTCTGAGGCGGTGATTCCCGTGGAAATAGGTCTCCCTTCACCTCGAATGTTGGCCGTCAACAAAATTGCCAACAGCGACGAGCGCAGGCTTGACTTAGACCCTTAGAAGAAAGGCACGAAAATGCAGTAATCAACGAGGCCAGGTACAAAACCAAGATTGAAAAATACTATAACGCGTGCGTCCGCATTTGCACATTCAATCCGGGAGATTATGTCCTCCACGACAACGAGGCTTCTAACGTAGAACGGCCAGGAAAACTAGCCCCTAAATGGGAAGGACCCTAGCTCATCAAAGAGGTTTTGGGAAAAGGTGCATACAAACTGCAAACGTTAGAAGGAGAACCTATCGCAAGAACATGGAATGCACAGCACCTTCGACGCTGTTACATGTAAGCTACATTTACATTTTCCATGTAACCTACTGGCCAGTAGGACATTTATCAATAAATAAATGAACAATTCAATGCAATATTTTTTATCTTTTCTATTACACATGCGTGTTCCACTTTGCGGTATCTGCAAAAACAGATTGGCAAAATCTTCATTCGCGATACCTACACAAAGTGGTGACCACACGCAAATATTGTAATGGGCCAGCAAAGGCAAAACTTCAATGACTATCCGACCGGATACGCACACACGGTTTTTACAAAACCTAATAACAATTCCAAGCCCTAACGGGATAAAAACGGGAATTGACTACTACTTACACGACAAGGGTGTATAGTGTACTCAACCGCGCTTTACAGCCAAAAGAGTCATTCATATACTTGCATATCACCTAGAAATTGGCCTGAAACATTGGCCTTAAATAACACTATTTCACCCGTGCTCACACAAAGATAAAGTAAATATACTTTACTTATACACTTTGAGCCATACAAACTTGCATATCACCTAGACATGCAAATGGCAATCTTAGACTTAATGTTATTTACAAAGTGACAACACTTGTACACATTGAGCAAAAGAATAGATCATATATCCAAAAGACTTCAACACCTATGCGGTGCAAGGAATCAGTACATAAGTTTTTCAACAATTTACATCAAAAGGCAGTCAAATAAGGCACGCAGGCCATCCTAATCTGCTTTTGTACCACTGGTGCCCGCATCATTCTTCGCACCATCAGCAGCTTCATCTTCCTCCTCAGGTGGTTCATACAACAGCCGCAAACAGTCCACATAATCTTCCGCCTCCAAACATTTCTCAATATCTTCAATGGCGGAAATGGATAAGTTGTTGTATGCATCAACAACTGTGGCACACAAAGCTTCAGTATCAATGCCATGGAACCCAGATCTTTCATCGGTAAATCTGCTCTTATAAAAGGGGTTCACATGACTAAGGCATTCAATGTAACCAGCCTTAAACCCAGCCTACCGTGCACGCTCCTTAAGCTCATTAACGGCAGTCGCGTTCTCAGGCGCATCAAGAATGGTTCCTACAATCTGCAAAAATACAAGTGACAAGGTTAACAAACGCAAACCTAAGGGTAAGGAAGACACCGGGTACTTACATGCCCAATACCATGGTCACACATCCAATCACGATCCGCCTTAAGCTGATTTAGAGAGGTAGTCAAACCATCCCTAGCCTCCACAGCTTCCCTTTCCCGCGTCTCAGCTTCAGTCGCGCGGGCCGTTACCTCTTCAAGGATGGTCACCCGGTTCTGCAGACAATCAACTAGACTTAAGAAACAAAAGAAACAACTCAAGTATAGTCACACTTCATACCTTGAGTTCCTCAACATTCTTGTTTAGCTTGCTGCGGTCAGCATCCGCCTCTTCAAGCACTTTGGCACCACGTGCCTCTGCCTCTTTTGCAGCCACTTCAGCTGCGGCCTTTTCCTTCAGCAAAGCAGCGTTTGCGGCCTTGAGATTGCTCAACTCCTGACGAACACGGAAAAGTTTTTCATACTCTCGAGCACAAGCTTCCCTCCAACCCTTGCGCTCATCAGAAAGCAATTTTTCAAGAGTACGAACCTGTTTAAGGCCGGCGGACGCAACCCAAGACTCATTCTGCTTCAGCTTCTCAAAAGCAGCTCTATCTTTTTTCAGCTGCTCTGCACCCTCCCGAGCAACCTTTAACATTGCCTCAGCTTCAGCCCGCAGGCGCATGGTTTCCTCCTCTCTACGCCCCAACACTTTGTAGTCTTCCATAATTGCATTCGCAATTATGGAACTTCCAACAAGCATGGAAGACAGTTGATTTATCCGGTTCTCACGAGGCAAACCACGGGCCCGAAGAGTCTCAAAGTTGTTCCTAAACCACTCAAGATCTCCCGGCAAGCTGAGGGATCATTGGAAATATCATCCCCTTGCATAACATTCCAAGGAGGGCGGTGATAATCCAAACCCCGGTCTACCACATAGGAGCGGTAATAAAACTCCAATTAAGTCTCGCCAGCCTGAATGGAAGGTTGATTTTCAAACCCCGTGCTCGCGGCAGTCGAACCAGATGGCTTCTCAACAACGGGGGATTTTGTCTTTTCAGCAACAGGGGACTTCGGCTTTCCGCCCCCCGGCTATCAACATCATGTGGATCGATTAAATTGTTGGACGAATCCAATGTATCATCAATAGTTTCAGCCACGGTTTTCATTGCGGTTTCCTCCGCAAGAACAGATAATGGAGCAACCATTTCAATCGAAGGACTTCTTCGATCCTCCTTCAGGGTTTCCACACCTGCCACTTTCGGAGAAGAAGGAGGAGTGGCAAACATGGAAACCGGTTCTTCCCGGGTTTCTACACAAAACAAAAAACACCTATCAGTTACAACTGCCAAAACACTTGTATTATATATACTACCAACTTACTAGTTGTAACCGCAGGTGTTGGCTTCGGGATCGCAACCCCCCTGGTTTCTTCTCAACTTCGGAGCTTTTTGTCCACCGGCAGCAGGGACATCTCTTTTCCTTTTCTTATCATCAACGGGTTTAGAACCAACTGATGATCCACCCGCAGCCACACCACCACCTGGAACACCCAAACCCTCAAGGGTGTCAGACACTACCACGTAATCGTTGTATTTACGTAAACGAATACGAGAGATACGTGCCACCTCTGGCACCAAAGGAGGAACAACAATCGGCTCATGCGGTTTCTTAGGTTTGCGAAACCGCTTATCACCATGTTTCTCCACGTGCTGTTTGCGAACACCCGTTGCATTAGGGTCTCCCAGGGCCCCCAGATCTCCTGCGTTTAGTTCATCAACAAACACTCAGCAGGGATAAATGGGTTACAAAACACTTAAGGAAGAATGCACTATTATACCTTGCCTTGCGGCAACACGACCTTCAGTGCGGCCTGATCAGGATCCCGGAAATTATCACGGATGATGCGGTTGAACCCTTCCTCACCATCCTCACAAGCCAATACCGCAACCTTGCCCTTGAAGTCTGGGCAAAACATTCTCCAAAGAGGAGCACCCTCTGATAAACACATTTACAACAACTCAGTAACAAAATCAAGGAAGCAAAAAACCGCACAGGAAAAAAGACTCTTACTACCACCTTTTTCCCGCACCACAGGCCGTGCGTTCCTGCTCATCCTACCTAACATCATCCGCAGCACCCACGACTGCCTATTATCTAACTTCACCCAACCAATGATCCGCAGGTCTGGGAACCAATCCACCGTATCTGCCCTAGGGACACTAATGTTCTCTGTTATGATCGAGTCCGTTACATTCCTAAACGGCAACTTGGCAGCAATAGCAGCAGCTTTAATGTAGAAGAACTTTTTCTTCCACTTCGTCATGCCCTTTAGAGGGACCATCAACTTAGGGGTGCTGTCCCCTTGACAGAAAGAATAAAAACCCATCGACACAGATAACTGATAAAATCGCCGGAAATCTTCGACGGTGGGTTCTATACCAAGAGCACGAAATGTGTACTCAAAGTTTCGAACTCGAATCATCCCAAAAGGACTGAGTTGAGAAATGTGGAGTTTATACCACTCCAAGACTTCAGCCACAAACACAGTCAACGGCAACCGGAGATTGCAGACTCCAAAAAAATCAGCAAACATAGTGACATACCCCGTCGGAGCATCACCGGCGGTGTCACCTTCTTATGGATAGATAGCCCCATACTCTGGCGGCATCTGGATATCCCTCATAAGAATCTCGAACGACGACTTCGACCATCTCAGAACTGGCAAATTCTCCCCAGGAGCATTACCTTTAGCCTCCTCCTCCGCCGCCACCGGCGACGATGGTTTAGGGTTTTCACCCGAAGTAGAATGTGGGTTCGATGGTTCAGCCATTGAGAAAAAGTGGAAAGGACATGTCAGTTAAGTTCAGAAACTCAAAAATCTCACCGAAAAATCAACGGGTTTTATCGGAGAAGACCAAGGAATCAAACTTTCTCTCACCGGAAATTTTTTTGAAATTTCGAACAAGTGAGGGGAAACCCCGAACGGTTTCCCCTTTTATACTCATCGGAATAAATGCATTACAGAAACCGAAACGTCGTGCAAGAAAAGAACGAGTTATGCATCGCCACGTGTACAGCAACGGTTCCTCTGACGGTTACCACGCGCGTGGCCGCCCACGCGCCTGACAAAAGAGACTTTTTACACTCCTGCTACATTGCATTAATTACCTTGGGTAGTGCAAACGTCCTTTCGTTTTAGCACATGCCAGGTAAATCCCACCGACTTCTACCAACTCACACGTGTGGTCTACCACGTGTACAACAAACAAAAAAGCGACGACAACATTCAAATAAGCAGCATGCGGTTTCTCTGGCATTCCACACCATAACCTATACCGCATGTCGTTTTTTACATACCCCTCAATATATATATATACACACTATGTAAAGGGGGTAACCAACACCTTCATATGCACACTGCCACACGTGGAATATGCGAAGATGACACACACAAGCCCGCACAAGTGTGTCAGATACTCAGAACCAGCGTTGTTCTTCGGACTGCGAACACCGCTTCTTTGGAACAGGAAAACCGCATTACCTTAAAGCTTCTTCAAGCTTCAAATCCCTCTTGTCCGATTCACAACCACAGAGGGAACACAAACAGCTTCTCCATAGGGAAAAGGATAAGTGTGGTGAGCGACCGCACATCAGCAACCCTGACTCCTGATCCTTCAAGAGCTACATCCAAGCATAACACTCTTTTAAAGCTAGTTTTTTTTACAAACCGCAGACACTCATGAGTCGCTGCGGCTAAACGTAACTATGCGAACGATAGCTACGAAAGAGATACAACTAAGTCAACACACGGATGAGAAAAGCTACTTCAAGGAAAACTGCTCTGCCACTCCGCGTGAAGAAAAGTGGCTACACAACGAATGAGAATGAGTTTCACCCAGATTCCTACCCATCAGCGGTGATCTCATTGAGTAACAAGCCAGGCAATAGTGGTAACAAGTCTGCTTATGACTTTGTTTGCCCACTTGTGGACTGCATAGAATAAACAATGGTGGGCACTAACATGCCTATGACCATGTTTATTTGCCCATAGTCAAATACAAGTATTCACATTGTTCGACCAAACACAGCCAACAATGACGCAAAATTCCCCACATTGTTCGACCAAACATGGCCAACGATATGCGGCAACGAGGTAACTGCGAAGGACGTGCGGTTACTTGATAGCTAAACTAGAAGAACATGAATACCCCACAAAATAGGGATCATCGTTCCATGTCCAGTTAATGAACAATAAAGCGACAGCAAGGCACTGAAGCATTGCATCCGCAACCACAGAGGTTACAACTAGAGTTGCGGACACTGAAATCTTCAGTCACCATCTCAAAGGTTGGTTCGGCACACCAACAGGTGGCTACCAACCTTGATGACCTCAGAAAAAGGTAGACCATACTACCGGATCCAAATTCTCGGCTGAGAATTCCGCATCAGACGGAACATACTCACCGGTACGGAAGAGACGTCACACGACTCTACCAAATCCCCAGCTTGATTTACTTGAAGCAGGAGCCATCGATCTGGCCTAGAATCTTCGCCAACTTCCAAAAGTATCCATCCGACCTCATAGTCCAGTATTCCTCCCACATACAACTTGCATGAGGAAACAACACTAGACTGGGGGGACTTGAAGGGGTATGGTCCCAGTCTCGCACCAACATGGCCGCGAGTAACCATTACCCTTATCGATAACCCCCACCGGCAAGAACTTATCTGTGTCCGTGCGGGCACGCACGAACACAGCAGTCGAATCCAATCGGTCAAGTGATGAGAAGACTTACCTTGTGTATGAAAATGGGTGTTACACATAGCGATGCGGCTTAGCACCGCATCCTATGAACATTTTCGTCACGACAAGGGATGTAGACAACAACAACAGTCACCACAAGTGGCTATCCGACCCAGCACCGCATCCCGTACATGTTTTGGCCAGAGCAAGAACGCGGAAACAACAGCAGTTACCGCGAGCAGCGATGCGGTACGACACCGCATCCTGCCCACAAGGCAAGTAGGACTGACACCACAGAGCAAGTGGCACCAATGACAGTCGCCTGTCAGCCCACACGTAAGCAACAGACTAACGCCGCAGTAGGACGTGGCTTCACCTCCACAACCGACAGGCCTGACACACCTGCTTAGGGGCTGCGCACTGTCAGTCTAGCCACTCAATTACCCTACTTCACTCCTCGGCTATAAATACGCATCCCGGACCAGGTTTGAGGTATCGCTTGTCAACTCTCTCACTACTACTACTATTACACACTTTGCTTCACAAGCAAATTACTGATTCTCACGTCGGAGAGTGGTAACAAGGAGCACCACCCACCCCTTCCTCCTTGTTACGAGTCACGGTGTGTTTCCCTTGTGCAGGAGACAGATTAGTGGATGATACAGCCACCGATCCTCGGAAAGAAGGGATTAACCCTACTTGACGAGACCAGTGAATTAACGCCCCCTTGGTTAACCACTGTTTCATCAGTGTGAAAAGATCAAACTTTAGGAATAAGAGGCGTTAAGGTGAACAAAACGTATTAATTAGAGTAAACCACATGGAGGAAAGCTATAACCGTCACCCACTGACCACCACCACCTACCACAGCTACCACTGACCACCGCCACCCATCGCTGCCACCGCCACTAGCCGCCACCGTTCACCGCCACCACCCATCGCCGATTTAATTCATTCTTCTTTTCTTACCTACCAAACAACACAAGGTAATGATTTATTCATTTCCTGCATGGTAACCAAACAAGACTATGGAATGTAATGATCCATTTCATTTCTTTGTCCATTCCATTACTTCGTCAATTCCATTACTTCGTCAATTCCATTCCGTCATCTATTCCATTATTTCATACCAAACAGACTCTAAAAGAAATATAAGGATGGAGGTAGGTAGGTCAACTTGACATCCCCATCATATTTATTACCTACTTCCCACTAGTTTAATATTAAAAGAAATATATGGATGAAGGTAGGTAGGTCAACATAAAAATTCAACGTTCCACTTTGGTTTCTATTTTCTAAGTCTATTCAGGTTTTCTTATTTTTTTTATTTAGAAAAGGAAATTTCTTACTACCTTCAACATTGGTTCCTTCAAGAAAAGTCATAGTGGCAATTTCATATTATCTTCAACTAAGGCTATCAAAATACAAAAAAAAAAAAAAAAAAAAAATCAATAAATGTCATTTTCTGTTTAGGATGGTACCAAGGTGTTTATATCATTTTCAAAACAACAAACGAAGATGGATGCAAAATGTTGGAAAGCCAAGTCTAACTTAAAAACCCTAAAAATCATCCACATTATGGGGCATCAACTAAGATTGACTAATATTGAGTGGTCATACAAACAAAATATTAGAAAAACCCAATGTTGTAAGAATCGCCAGGCGCAAATCAGTCAGTTAGGTACCGACTAGCGATTAATCAGGATTAATCGGAATTAATCCAATTGGTATTTTTATATATTTTTAATCATCTTGATTTTGATCGGTTCACTTTTTGCTTTTCTTATCTTCTCCTCGTTTTCTCAACAGGTAGTTCAGTTTTTAATATGTGCAATTTGTATGAAAATACAATCTACAACAAAAAGTGAATTCCATAGATGTCTCTCTCCCATTCACTGTCTCTAACTGAAGATGACACTGGCAAGTGAAAGACTCGCATGAATATCCAAACTGGTCTCCATCGGAGTAGGAGTCGATGCTAATGAGAACTCAACTTATTCTCTACCAAGGACTGTGGTGATGGGAATCATTAGAACTACAAGTGCGATTGCGAATTGTAGTGCGCTATCGTAAGCCATTTTATCAGCAGTAGGAGAGATCAGTAATAATTGGTGACATTAGAGAGAAAGAGAGAGAGTTTGGAATGTTGCAAATGGAGATGTGAGTGAGGGTCTATTTGTAAACATTGGTTGGCTCTAACGGTCGAAATTGTGAACATTAGAACATGATGGTTTGGGATTGTCAATTTGAAACGATGCAATTTATCGATTAACGAAATGTAAATCAAATTGATACCTACGACAACACATGGAAGACGAGTATCCTTGTCCGTCGTAATATGAATTGGGTGATGTTGGTGGTAGGTGGGGGTAGTGGTTGGTTGGAGAAAAAAGTGGAAGGGTACACGTAATTTCATACATAAACTAACACAAAGTTAACGATGTTAAGGTCCAAGGACGTAAAGTGTGAAAAGATGAAACTTTAGGAATAAGAGGCGTTAAGGTGAACAAAACGTATTAATTAGAGTAAACCACATGGAGGAAAGTTATATTTACACTTTAACAACTGTCACCACCGCTAACAACCATCACCCACCGACCATCGCCACCCACCACAGCTACCACCGACCACCGCCACCCATCGCTGCCACCCCCACAAGCCGCCACCGATCACCGCCACCACCCATCACCGATTTAATTCATTCTTCTTTTCTTACCTACTAAACAAGACAAGGTAATGATTTATTCATTTCCTGCGTGGCAACCAAACAAGACTATGGAATGTAATGATCCATTTCATTTCTTTTTCCATTCCATTACTTCGTCCATTCCATTCCCTCATCTATTCCATTACCTCATACCAAACAGACCCTAAAAGAAATATAAGGATGGTGGTAGGTAGGTCAACTTGACATCCCCATCATATTTATTACCTACTTCCCACTATTTTAATATTAAAAGAAATATATGGATGAAGGTAGGTAGGTCAACATAAAAATTCAACGTTCCACGTTGATTTCTATTTGCTAAGTCTATTCACGTTTTCTTATTTTCTTATCTAGAAAAGGAAATTTCTTACTACCTTCAACATTGGTTCCTTCAAGAAAAGTCATAGTGGCAATTTCATATTATCGTCAACTAAGGATATCAAAATACAAAAAAAAAAAAATCAATAAATGTCATTTTCTGTTTAGGATGGTACCAAGGTGTTTATATCATTTTCAAAACAACAAACGAAGATGGATGCAAAATGTTAGAAAGCCAAGTCTAACTTAAAAACTATAAAAATCATCCACATTATAGGGCATTGATCGGAGTGTCGCGCTCCGGTCAAAGATAATATTTATATGCCCGAATTACCCTTAACAAATAGTTAGTGGTAGCAAGGGGTCGAACCACGAAGAGTATGTGGTTTGTGTGTGGATTCGATTGAATTAGAACAATTGTCACAGATTATGAAGCTTGCCAAATATTTTTGTAGTTTTGTTTAATTGAAAGATGTGAATTTGAACTAATGGAATTGATTTAATTAATTAACAACTAATGATTAACGATTGAAAGAAAATTGATTACTAAACAATAATAAGAAAAAGGGTTCACACCCGGTTTCGGTAATTGCCAACCTAGGGTTTCTACAAGTTTTTAGATCTAACTCAATTGCATATGATTAGCGGATTTAGTGTACCGTGACTTAGGTGCCAATAACTATCAACGCTTCGAAAAACGGACAAGAATGCACTTTGTAATCAACGCAAGTAAAACCTAACCAAGACAATGCATACTACACATAACCATTTCGTAAAGTCATAACTTTTAACATCATTCGACAATTTACTAATAGGAAACAAATGCAACTATTGTCAAAGGTTTCAAAAATCAAACACAATTTGTCACAAAGTTGAACCAAGAAACAATTCGAAACCCTAAATTAAACAACTACCTACACCGGGGTGAAACCAAGGAGTTTAGCAGCTCATGGTTGAAGAAGCTTGAACACCGGATGCTTGGAACTTGAATGGAGTCATCTTGAAGCTTGAACAATAGAGAATTGATGGATGATGAAGGTTTGGTGAAGGATGATGGTGGAAAGATTGATGGTGATGATTAGGGTTTTTATGGATTGATGATGGTGGATGATGATGATGATTCTTCTTGATTCGGGTGATGGTGTAGATGATAGAGATGGAATGGAGATGAATAGTGGGTGAATAATGGCTCCAAGAATCAAGTTCAAACTCTCAAAAACATGTAACTTACGAATTGAATGCAAAAGGACCAATGGAAATCGAGCTTAACCCAACAAACTCAAAAATTCGCGTTTCAGAAAACTGCAACCCGTCGGCCACGGGTGGGGGGCCGTCGGCGACAGGTTCCCAATTCTTTGTTTTCGTCTTACGGCCTATGTTGCTGGATACGGGTTTTTCAGCCGACGGGATGTTCTAGAGCCCGTCCGGGATGGCCCTAGACCCGTCGGCGACGACCTCTTGAACTCCATTTCTCCAAGTTTCACTTCTTGCACTCCCGGTTGATCCGTAACGCCTCCCGATGCTCCGGTTTTCGATCCGGTGACTCGTAAAGCTGCCGAAAAGCTCCTTAAACTTCATCAAACCTGCAAAACACATTTTTGATTAAAAGTAGGCTATCCGAAATTAAAACTTATGTAAAAACATCAAGTTATGCAATAACAAACACCGGTTTTCAACCAAGTATCACATCACCACACTTATCTTTTGCTTGCCCTCAAGCAAATATCTTTTTCACTTTCACGTGGGTCGAACAACGAATACACTTCCCATTCCTGAGACAAAGGTTAAGGTCTATTGTCATACAAAAGTTCAAACCTTTACAATTTACAACATATTTAACGATAAAGTGAGCATTCACATATACAATGGTTATCCAAGATTAACCCGCCCGTAAAACTAACAAGTCATACATATCCCTCACAATGTTCTCTCCACTCGGCTTAAAAACTGGCTAATATGTTTATTGTATTAGCACTTCAACAATTAATCGCTCAACACCGATTAGAACACGTACTCGCATAGGCTTGCAAATCAATCATTCTCCACCATCGATCACGAATACTAAGCACAAGTCATAAGGTCTTTGTAAGGGTTGTAACGGGGCTAGGCTAAGGGTAGGAAATAGGATATTTAAAGTAGCTAAGGTGATGAAAATTCGATTTTTATTACAAAAGACTATTCTAAACAAAACTAAACTATAAACATCAACTACAAGGCAACAACTTTAGCCTTTTATTTCTCAAACTAAGAACATATATTTTTGTTCTTTTCTCAACAACTTTCTATCTTTTTCATACATTTTCTGATTTTTTTTTTGGATAACTATTAAATACAACTATACAAATAAGATTCCTATAATCGAATTTCCACCACACGGGTTTAAAAGAAAAAGGTTTTAAGGTTATTGGCTAAAGGGTGGTCAAACGAAGGGATTAGGCTCAAAATTGGCTACTAGGGAATAATTTTTAGGTAAGGATATAAAAATGGTGTAAAAGGAAAATGTTAACCTAATGCCTTAATCATTCTCATGCTTGTATTCGGTCTATGGTCTCGAACGTATCAAAAGTTACAAGTTCTACAATACGCGACTAATGGTCCACTCAAACAAAGAAACATGTAAATGTAAATCTATGATATAAAGGTGGCTCAAAACCTCGCGTATAAGGGTATGATATGTGATATGCATCAAATGCTAGTTCCTTAGACGAATTAATCCCAAATAACCACCCGTTAAATACCCGTCATGCTATTAATTTGAACTTGACCATGACAATAGACCAAATGGGTTGTGACATCCCTCGTTGACTTGGTTACTTGTGCTTTTAAGATCACTTTTAAACAAGAAATTTTTGAAAATTTTTTGAAATTTTCCCCCATCCCCACACTTGAGGTAAACATTGTCCTCAATGTGTAGTGTTTAAATGAACGGGTCAAAATCGAAAACTTTTACTACTCCCCCATCCCCACACTTGAAGTAAACATTGCCCTCAATGTGTAAGAACTAGAGTTTTAAAACGCACAAGGGATGTGACACGGCTAACCTTCCTAAAATTTCACCCCGGAAAATAAAATACAAAATACAAAATACAATCCACTTATTACTAAACTAAGAATCAAGGTAAGAAGGAAACGCATGCACCTGATTGTAGGGATGAGCATATGAATACCAATACCGATCCCATACCGATCCCGTACCGATCCCGTACCGATCGGTATCGGTATCGGTATCCCGATCGGTATCCACATTTTGGCGATTTCGGTATCGGTACGGTACGGTATCGGTATTATACCGATACCGACCCTCAAAATACGGTATAATACCGATACCGTACCGTACCGATACCTAACCGACATGTTTCGGTATCGGTATCGGTATCTAGTTTGGGTGAAAATCGGTATCGGTATTAGTCGGTATCGGTATCGGTACGGGACGGAAT
Organism: Helianthus tuberosus; assembly: GCA_030545235.1. Lineage (NCBI taxonomy): Eukaryota > Viridiplantae > Streptophyta > Magnoliopsida > Asterales > Asteraceae > Helianthus > Helianthus tuberosus. Next base: position 4,093,278 of record JARYGA010046105.1, read on the forward strand.
ACCGACTTGCTCATCCCTACCTGATTGTTGTCGCTTGATGCCCATATCTTCTTCTTCTCTACATAAAAACGGTTGTCTCTCGAACATCATATACCTACAAATTCTAACCCTTGTGTAGAAGCATGCTTCTCACAACCATTGAAATTTGTTAGGTGGTTAGTTCTACCATTTTTATAAAAGTGTTACCAAATCATGCGTTAAATTACCTTGATTTTTGTGGAAAAATAAGTTACAACAATAACAAGCCTAACTCACTTTCATAGGAATCACGGTTGCATTTAGCTTATGCAACAAGACCTTTTAAACCCCCCAATAGCTTGGGAGGACGAGAGGTCTCGTGAGGGTTATATAGGGAACACACCCACAACGTTCATTTAACTAGGCAAAAAGTAAATAATAACGAAAAAGAAATAAAGAACTAAAGTATACAACAACAACAACACAAAACATACCTTGCCTTCACCGCTGATATCTCTCGTTGGGATCAACTGGCGGGATTGGCTGGTATGGATAACCAGTGAGGGCTTGAAACATCTCCCTGTAGTTATCAAGTGGGCTCGGCTCTCCTTGAGGTGGTGGTTGATAGGGTATCGGAATGAAGCTAGAGCCTACGGCTTCGGGCCAGTGAGGAGATGGGTCGGATGGGCCTCGTGGGACGGGGAGATTGGGGTAGTCGGTCCACCCCGAGTGCTCGACATAAGGAAGGCCGGCCTCATAGTCTCTTCGATCTCTCTCCTGATCGTGGAGGATTTTGGCATTATTAATAGCCGTTTCCTGTGAGACATATAAGGCACTCCAGCGGTTGTCCTCCAACGTGTTTCGCTCGTGTCGCGCTTTTTCCTCCCTTTCTTTTTTATACGAGCCATTTCCCGTTCTAAAGTAGAAATCCGATCCCTAGAATCAAGATCGGGGAGTGACCGGGAAACAGGATGTTTCTTGGCTCTATCGGCCGATTCCTTTTCCTTCGACCGCTTGCTCATTCGCTCGAGGAACTCCCAATCGTCATCTTCATGATTGCTCAATAAAGTCCCGTTGCTCGTTGACTCGAGGATGTATTGTCGTCTAGACCCCGTACAAAACACTTGACTAACTCCCACTTCTCTATTTGATGATGTGGGCACTTTCGCATCAACTCCTTGTATCTTGTGAATGCTTCATGCAACGGCTCACTCGATAGTTGGCGAAAAGACCTAATTTCATCACGAGCGTCATCGGTCTTCGCCATCGAATGGTATTCATCAATAAAGGCTTGTTGCATTTCTCCTATGTTCGAATACTATTGGCTGGAAGTGTAAGGAAACATTGCTTCGCTTTGTCCTTTAATGAAAATTGATATAGTCGAAGCTTGACTTCCTCCAATGCGAAATTATGCCCCCCGATTGTGTTACATATAGATGAGAATTCCGCTAAATGCGTGTACGGTTCATCATTAGACCTCCCATTGAAGTGAGGAAGTATATTGATGTAATGGGGTTTGCAATCAAACATCCTTCTTTCACAAACAATTGGTGAATCATTCTCGGTGACCACCGGCCTAAAACGGTCATTCACTCCCCGTGGAGGTTGTTGACGACGATGCGGACCGTTAACTTCTTGATCAACCGGTCTTCGGTTGTCCCTTCGATCACCTCCCCTATCACCTCTTCGGTTCCCACCTTGGTTATCTCTTTGGTTACCTCCTCCCACGAAACGAGGAATCCGATTAGGGTTACCATTGTTGTTATTGTTGTTGTTGTAAAACTCATCATTTCGGTTCCGTTGATTGTTGTTTCATGGTTGGCGGTTGTTCTCATAACCGTCATTTCTTGCATTTTCGTACCCATAGTTATCATTCCCCACGAAATTGGCATTTTGGTATCCAAACTCATCATCTTCAAACCTTCTTGCATTGTAAATATTACCTTGATTCACATACCCCCAATCTTCGTCATCATTAACCCGATCATCATAGTATCCCCAATCGTCCGAATTTTCCGTATGAACACTCACATGTTCCGGTGATTGGTAACCGGGAACACTATATGGTTCGTCATTGGGGATGACGTTCCTCAAATCGTCGATGTTAAAGAATGGGTCTTCATTCGCGGGATTGCCACGATCTCTATTGCCTCGATGGTCGGAATTGACATTCCGGTCATCAAGGTTGATGGGTAAGGAAGTTTGTCGATGAAGGTTTTGTTGTTGGGGTGTTATTTGGGTGTTGTTGGGATTTTGATGTTGGAAAGGTGGTGTGGGTGGTCCATTGTTGTTATTACCACCCGGTCGCTCTTGAGGCATAGGTTGAACATTTTGGCCGGGATTGAAATTGCTTCGGTAATGAAATTGGTTCGGGTTTTGGTTTTGGTTAAAGTTTTGGGTTGAATTTTGGTTTGCCATTGAATCGGTTTCAGTGGTCGGTGTGAGTTGTGGTGTTTGATGGGTTTGATTAGAAGCAAGTGTTGCTTCCAATCGGCTTGCTAAGTTCCTTCTTGCAACTCTTTCTATTTCCGGTTTGTAGACTAACGCGAAGTCCTCCCAGAGTTCCGCGTATGCATGCACTACCTGTAATCTGCACAAGTAACACACTCCGCGTAACAAGGAAAAAGACAAGTACAAGAAAAGAATTTATGCAACTTAAACAGTTAATCACGTAATTCAAACAATATCCAAACACAAAGTGCACACACTCCCCGGCAACGACGCCAAAATTTGATCGGAGTGTCACGCTCCGGTCAAAGATAATATTTATATGCCCGAATTACCCTTAACAAATAGTTAGTGGTAGCAAGGGGTCGAACCACAAAGAGTATGTGGTTTGTGTGTGGATTCGATTGAATTAGAACAATTGTCACAGATTATGAAGCTTACCAGATATTTTTGTAGTTTTGTTTAATTGAAAGATGTGAATTTGAACTAATGGAATTGATTTAATTAATTAACAACTAATGATTAACGATTAAAAGAAAATTGATTACTAAACAATAATAAGAAAAAGGGTTCACACCCGGTTTTGGTAATTGCCAACCTAGGGTTTCTACAAGTTTTTAGATCCAACTCAATTGCATATGATTAGCGGATTTAGTGTACCGTGACTTAGGTGCCAATAACTATCAACGCTTCGAAAAATGGACAAGAATGCACTTTGTAATCAATACAAGTAAAACCTAACCAAGACAATGCATACTACACATAACCATTTCGTAAAGTCATAACTTTTAACATCGTTCGACAATTTACGAATACGAACCAAATGCAAACTATTGTCAAAGGTTTTAAAAATCAAACACAATTTGTCACAAAGTTGAAGCAAGAAACAATTCGAAACACTAAATTTAACAACTACCTACACCGGGGTGAAACCAAGGAGTTTAGCGCTCATGGTTGAAGAAGCTTGAATATCAGATGCTTGGAACTTGAATGGAGTCATCTCGAAGCTTGAACAATGGAGAATTGATGGATGATGAAGGTTTGGTGAAGGATGATGGTGGAAAGATTGATGGTGATGATTAGGGTTTTTATGGATTGATGATGGTGGATGATGATGATGATTCTTCTTGATTCGGGTGATGGTGTAGATGATAGAGATGGAATGGAGATGAATAGTGGATGAATAATGGCTCCAAGAATCAAGTTCAAACTCTCAAAAACATGTAACTTACGAATTGAATGCTAAAGGACCAATGGAAATCGAGCTTAACCCAACAAACTCAAAAATTCGCGTTTCAGAAAACTGCAACCCATCGGCGACGGGTGGGGGGCCGTCGGCGACGGGTTCCCCATTCTTCGTTTTCGTCCGACGGCCTATGTTGCTGGATACGGGTGTTTCAGCCGACGGGATGTTCTTGAGCCCATCCGGGATGGCCCTAGACCCGTTGGCGATGGCCTCTTGAACTCTATTTCTCCAAGTTTCACTTCTTGCACTCCCGGTTGATCCGTAACGCGTCCCGATGCTCCGGTTTCGATCCAGTGACTCGTAAAGCTCCCGAAAAGCTCCTTAAACTTCATCAAACCTGTAAAACACATTTTTGATTAAAAGTAGGCTATCCGAAATTAGAACTTATGTAAAAACATCAAGTTATGCAATAACAAACACCGGTTTTCAACCACGTATCAGGCATCAACTAAGACTGACTAATATTGATTGGTGATACAAACAAAATATTAGAAAACCCCAATGTTGTAAGAATCGCCAGGCAGAAATCGGTCAGTTGGGTACCGACTAACGATTAATCGGAATTAATCCAATTGGGATTTTTATATATTTTTAATCATCTTGATTTTGATCGGTTCACTTTTTGCTTTTCTTATATTCTCCTCGTTTTCTCAACAGGTAGTTCAGTTTTTGATATGTGCAATTTGTATGAAAATACAATCTACAACAAAAAGTGAATTCCATAGATGTCTCTCTCCCGTTCACCGTCTCTAACTGAAGATGACACTGGCAGGTGAAAGACTCGCATGAATATCCAAACTGGCCTCCATCGAAGTAGGAGCCAATGCTAATGAGAACTCAATTTATTATCTACCAAGGATTATGGTGATGGGAATCATTAGAACTACGAGTGCGATTACCAATTGTAGTGCGCTATCGTATGCCATTTTATCAGCAGTAGGAGAGATCAGTAATAATTGTTGACATTAGAGATAGAGAGAGAGTGAGTTTGGAATGTTGCAAGTGGAGATGTGAGTGAGGGTCTGTTTATAAACATTGGTTGGCTCTAACGGACGAAAATGTGAACATTAGAATATGACGGTTTGGGATTGTCAATTTGAAACGATGCAATTTATCGATTAACGAAATGTAAATCAAATTGATACCGAACGACAACACATGGAAGACGAGTATCCTTGCCCGTCGTAATATGAATTTGATGATGTTGGTGGCAGGTGGGGGTAGTGGTTGGTTGGAGAAGAAAGTGGAAGGGTACACGTGTAATTTCATACATAAATAACACAAATTTAACGGTGTTAAGATCCAAGGACGTAAAGTGTGAAAAGATCAAACTTTAGGAATAAGAGGCGTTAAGGTGAACAAAACGTATTAATTAGAGTAAATCACATGAAGGAAAGCTATAATTTACACTTTAAGTAATTTATTATTGTATAGTTCCCAAAATAAGTGTTGTCCCATCACACTTCTTGGCTGCTAACTACTATATTGTATCACCCACCTAGAATTTTCTTGAAAGTACAAGGAAATTGTGTACCAGCAAGGTAAGGTTTCAATATTTCACATTTGATTCCCTGATATTTCTTTGAATTTTCTTGAAGCTCACTTTTGAATTATATATTTTTAACACTATTTCATCAATATAACATTTCAAAGTATAAGATTGAAGAGGTATGGTCCCAATTCCATGCACACATGGCAGGGACCACACCACCTTTTCTGTCCAACATGGCGCCTACATCAGCAAGTAAATCCAGAAGCTTCTAGAAGCTTCTAGAAGATGTCAAGGTAGCACCGAAGATGCTCCCCCAGACAAGAAGGACAACACGTGTCACCAATGTCCAGACGCCATGTGGACCTGCAACACTACCTGGGGGTAGACCGACAGCTGCCATACCAGTCCTCCTACATGGACCAACGAAGGCGCGCCACGTGTACCACTATTCTGACCACAGCAGAGGAGACCAAGAGGATATTCCCCTTTGTCGGACAGCTACCGCCCAATGGCAGCTGGCAAAGTCGTTCCTCCCTCCTTCACCCTCCGGCTATAAATAGGACCCTTAATCATTCAGGTTATCCATTCTATTCCCCTTACTTTCACCTACAACACACACTATTTTCTCCTCAGAGCAGTAGTTATTCTCACGCCGGAGCCTGGTTAAGAGGGAAACCCCTATATTCCCCTCTTAACGAGCTAACGGTGTTACTGTTTTGTAGGATCACAGTCTTAGACCAGTAGAGAAGGAGGTTGAACCCACATAAGAGACGACCCAGCTAGTTAACCTACGGTGTTAACCAGTGTTTCATCATTGGCGCCCACCGCATTTTTTGCAAACCATTTTCATCTCCTTTTTCTTCAAAAAGCTCTCTAACTGACTGAACCAAACTCTTCCCCTCACGTAGACGGAGAAATCACTTCCTTCGAACTAATTACGGACACCGCTCACGTCCAAGGGTTTCAAGCGAACGAGAACATCCGAGAAGGGCAAGTAAACAACGAGTTACCTGATATCTTTGGGAGCACCTCCAGAGTTATCAATCAAACCACAAACGGAGCCACTTTTCGACCTTCACCCGGGGTAGTTAACCAAACACCTCCAGAAGTTCCAACACCAAACCATGGGGATGGTCCTTCAGTACCATAGGGTCCAACACAATTGAACTTCTCAGCACTTTTAGGGCTACCCGAAGGATAAACTCTGGCTTCCTGGTATGTCGAGCAAACGGCGTCTCTGAACCTTGTCTATGTGCAACTCAGCGCACAGCAAGCTTTGTTCCAAGCGCAAGCTAATCAGTCCGCTTTTGTTACTCCACCACAAAGGCCTTCGAACACCCATATCCCTCAACAAACACATGCGTGGAACCTACACCCTGAGAAAGCACCTAACGTCAGAAGGCAAAGCGTGCACGATACTCGCGACACTTATGGTGAAACGGAAAGCAATTATGTGTAACACACTCATCAGCAGAAAAAGCCAGTACACAGTCGTTTAGGCCCGCGTAGCATAAACGATGAATGGGATAGATACAACAAAGAAGATGACACGACGTACAAGAGAGAAAGCTTAGCAGATTACCACCAGAACACGAGGTGTATAAACCCCACAAGCGCGCGGGGTACAATCCAAATGCAGAACATGATTACTCGTTGAGCTATCGCCCAGAAAGCATAGCTGAAAAGTCTAAGTTCATTAGAGAAATCGCAACAGCCGATATAGACAAGACAAAGCTGCCGCACAATGTGGGCAAGTATAATGGTCTAACAGATCCTGACGACCACCTCCAAGTCTTCAATGGCGCAGGGTTAACAGGTGGTTGGACGCTACCGACTTGATGTCATCTTTTTGTGTAAACCTTTGTCAGCGCAGCGCGCGTCTGGTTTGATAGTTTACCTGCAGGAAGGATTAAATCCTGGATGGATTTTCGGGATAAGTTTCTCGCACATTTCTCCCAACAGCGCAGGCACACGAGAGATCCAGCAGATTGTCTGAACATCTTGAGGAAAGATCACGAAACCAAATGAGTTAAGAAAATTTATTTACTCAACTAATACTTTTCTAGCTTCCGTCTCCTTTTCTCTTTTTACTTTACCAATACATGTCTTTGCCTATCTTTTTTTTTAATACTTTTTTTTTTCCTTTTCTTAACCTTTATCTTACTTAATTTTCTTAAACTTTGTTTACCTTTCTTTTCTACTTTTATTTACCTTCTCTTTTTTTAACTTTGTTATTTACGTTATTTTTTACATTATCTTCTTATGGTTGGTGTTGTACCAGGTCCCGATATTGTAATTAAACGGTGAATTATCTATTTGCAAGGAACTAAAACGACACCAATCAAATCGCCGTCGCCTTATACGGAAAAGTCACCTCCCGCTACGAAGTGCGTGCTTACCTCTAACTCTAGTCAGTATAAAAGGAAGATCCGTAAAAGAAATATAAAGAAAATATCCAATGCTTTAAAATGAAGCCAAAGTCGTTGGTGTTTTTTTCATTGTGACATTCTATTTGTTAAAATTCAGAGATAAAGTTCGATGCAACTTACAATTTATCTACAGTTAGTGGGATACACAAGTAACTTTCACAGACATAGAGGGGGAATATATTTAGTGAACTTTTACTATATGACTTGTAGCCCAGCAGTTATAATGTATGTAATAAAGGTTTTTCTATGTAAGTAGTTGAGTGTTATAGTCTCATTGTGGACATTAGAGTAGATTTAAAAGTAGGTTTAGAGGGTATGTGTTAGCCGTTCTACAATTACACACTAAATTTTTGAGAGATCGCACGGAATAAATCTAAACCTTTTTTTTGTCTTTATCAAAGTTTTAAATTTTTTATGTTGAGAGTAAATTACGTTTTTCGTTAATTGTTTTGGCCAAATTCATGTGTTTAATCAAACTTTTCTTTTTAATAGTTGCAGCGCTTATGGCATACATTTTTTTGGCATTTTTGTATACTTCTCTTAATACTCTTTGACCCTTTGTTATCCGGTGTTAACTTTATGGGGGTATAATTTTGCTAAAACTTTAGTATCGGTAGTAGTGGGCTAGTGGCTGCAATTGGGCCTGATCTGGTGTCTGCCAGTTTGGACTAAAATGCAAAATGTCTTTCTCACACGAACTGGAACCTTTGGACATCAAGTGGGCCTCTGATATATTTATTGTAAGTGGGCTACTAAATTCTTAGTAACAAGGGTGCATTTATCATGTAGTCGATTGTTAAACTTGTATTATGAATAATAATCTTCTTCCATTGATATCCTATACAATATTTCCATTAAAGAACTAGAAAAATTACATTAATCGGGCCTGTATAATAATATTTATTTGTTATAATTGGGCCTGTATGATACTAATAATATTTGTTTGGTTAAATTTGTAGGCATTTATCATGTTCTACATTCAAATTTAAAACTAGTGATAATGAATTTTAAGTGTAAAAAACGAGCATAAACAGAATCAAGTTTTCCATTTTAAATGCATGTGAAGAGTGTTAAAGTTGTAACTGAAAGGTACCAAATGTTTTCTGCAGCTACAAATAAGTTTAATTATGGTGGTTACAATGTACATGAAAGATGTTGGAACAGAACATTGGGTCTGCGAAGTCGAAGGTTGTTCTACTTGCTATGCCAATTCACTTGTTGCTTCATCAAAATGTTGGGATTTTTCAATGCTTAATCACTTGCTAATCCGAAGCAAATCAGTCATAGCCATGATTCCACACAATATGAATACTAGAGGACTTTGAATCATACTTTGGATCACTAAGGGTCCACTGGAGTATCATCGTGCCACCGGCGAAACCACCCGATCATATCTATCTCCACTATGACCCTTGACAAGCTATGACCACCCATGTGATGTGTGTGCATGTGGCTCAAGCAACCAAACACAAAGGAGGGTCAGGGACGGGCACCAACAGTTTGCTTGTCAAGTTGACGGGTTAGTTTATTGTGTTGCTTGTCAATGCTGAATCTATATTTTGGCATGAAGGAAATCATGCAAGTGTGTGTGTGTTGGTGATCTAGAAACCTCAACAACCGTGCCACCATATCAACAAATGACATTGATTGTTGTTCTCTAAATAAGTTACTAATCCCAATACCTCTGTGTAAAAACTCATCATGGTTTGCATGATTATACCTACTTTGTTCATTGAGGCATTTCATCAAACATTTGGTGTGCATGAAACTAGCAACCTCAACTGACTACAATATACAAATAGATTAAGAAGACGATTTTTTGGGGTCACCCTTCAATCCATTAACCTTTAATATTTTAATATACCAACCCGACACGATTGACACCTATACTGACAAATGTATCCAATAACTCTCACATACATGTAACACACAATACACTTACATGTAACACCCATCTTATTTTTTCATATGAATTTACTACTAAATACACCTTTTGTTTAGGAAAAATAGGGATTTACAAAAGTTTTCCATTAAGTTTAAAGTTCCTACATGATTAAAGTACATAAGATTTTCATCCTTACTAATTTAAAACATACATAATGTGACATCAAGAGTTACATGTTCCATTTTGAACTAAAACAAAACATATTCTTGCGGAAGCTTCAAAAGTGTTCGGTTCTTGTTATTTGCTTGATCGCCATCCGGAATGTCACCTACTTCACCTATTCATCAAAACCAACTTAGAAGTTAGTTTTGACAACATATAATAAGTATAATCAAGTTCCAATATCGAATAAATGAAAACAAAATAAAAAGTTTAAAACTTTGATCTCTCGCGGGCCGCGAGCGGCCCCGGGTGTCGCGCCAGATTGACGTTTCCCCGTCGCGTGCCGCGGGGGAGACCCTTTTCCAGCGGGTTCGTATTCTGGACCTGCATATCTGCCCAGCTCCAATTTTTTTATAATTACCAACTTCAAATGGCCATAACTTTTTATCTACAAGTCCATTTTAGGTGATTATTTTTCCTACGAGTTTGTAATGAAAATACGCATCAATTTATCCTATTTCCCGCATATGAAAACTGAATTATAAATGAATAGTTTATAATTTCTTGTTTCATTTATTCGACCCATTTGTTTTATACTTTGCAAAATATATTAATCATTCATTTTTCACTTCTAAGTGTACATACCCATTTCCCGGGCTCGTGAACTTCAACGTATTATTACCATTCCATGGTTTTACGCTTTCATAACTCTCAATTATAGAGTGACATTCACGTCACTTTAATATTACCAATTTACCCTTGTTTTGACCCGTTTGGTCATTTAATGGAAACCTCCATTTTTATCATCATACTAACTTAATTCCAACACACATTTTGACTCAATGCCATGCCTAATGAACTTCGTCATTTCGGCATTATACCAATTTCACTATTAGACCAATTCAAGTTAACTAACTATATTCAATATACAAACATGATGTAACGGAACCAACATTGGTTTCTAACCATAATTATCCATTCCCGGGCTTGTCAACCTTAGCAGTATCACATCCATTCCATGGTTTACGCTTTTATAACTCAAATTTAATGAGTGACGTTTAAGTCACTTCGTACACTACCATTTCGACCATTATTTGACCTGTTTGGTTGTCTAATGGAATTCACCATTTTATCAACATACCAAACTTATTACAACCAATATTTTAACCCGTTTCTTTATCTAGCGAATTACATCACTTTATTTACATTCCAAACATGACTAATTAAACAATATTATCAACCAACATATCTAATTAACTATTTTGACCCGTTTGGTTTGTCTAGTGAACTTCGTCACTTCTATGACATACCAAACTCGCATTTGACACTACAATCTCATTAACATTTCTAAGACTATTGTTTATGCATAATGTAACGAAACCGAAAGTTACGTACCTTTAGTGCTTTTCCTTCAAGCGCGCATCTACTCCGGCCCGTCCGCTTGAAGATTCAATTCCTTTGCCTATAGAGTTCAATCAATGACTTGTTTAGAACTCTTATTATTTCATATAACGCATAATTCACCATAACATTCAAATATGCGTTTTTACTCAAAATTTCAACATCTAGTTTTCTTTTAGGCATTTCAACAAACACCTAAAGGGCATAATTTTGCAAAATCATTAACCAAGTTTCATGACTAGTTAATTAGCCAAATTTTTAGCATTTTTCACAAATTCAAATGTCTAGTTTACACATCAACACCTAGACTTATTTCATGGAGCTCAAATAACACTAGATTGATAATCATAATTCTAGTGTTCATCATCTTTCTACAAAACTCATTTAACACATAAATGGATGGTTATGGACCTCATATCTATGAACACTAATTCAACAAATTATTGACTAGGGTTTGCTCCTAGACATGATTTCATCCTAATTTCATCCAAGCTTCAATCATGCAAGCCAAATTTTCGATTTCATATGTTCACCAAGAATTCAAGATGGAACTAAATAATGAAATTTGACATACCTTATGATCCCTTCATGGAGGTGATCACTAATTTGAGCTTAGATTTTGATTTGGACTTGATTTGCCGCTTCAATTTCATGAAATTATGTTGATTAGGGTTTGAGCTTGAGAGCCCTTCTTGGCTCCTGTGTTTTGTGCGACCAGAACACACACAAAGGTGTGTGTTTTGATGTTTTTAGTTTTAATTAATAAAACCCTATTTCTCATTTTAACCATTTTAGTCCCTCAACTTTACCCAGGTTTATAAAGGTTACTACATCAAGTTCCTTCATTTTAGTGGGTTCCGGGAGTTATAACCCGTTTTATTTTAAGTCCTGTTAACTCGGGCTTCTTATAAACTTACTTTTCTCAAAGCTTTTATTCTCCTTTTTAATTAAAATTAGGATTATTTGTTTAAATCCTAATATTCACCGGGTTAATTTTACCACTAACGGTATTTTACCTGTTCATTATTATTAACGTGGTTCAATTACCAATCTCGTTTTCGGGGTGTTACATTACATGAACAAGCTCATTATACACATGAATTTGAACATCGACCTGTCATATCATTTTACATCTCTTAGCTTAAACCCGACCAATGGCCAAGATCAACCTGACGAATCATTGTAGCAACACGGTTAAATTAGTTACTAGCTTGGTTCTGGATTTGTTAAGTCAGCTTAGATTCAAAAGACTAAGACCAACCATTTGTTTATTTACAAAATGCAAATCTGTTATGTATAATAAGTTAGGTTTGTATATAAATCAAAACAAAGCATGTTTAATGGATTTAGTAAATAGTTGAATACGTGAGTGATAAGTGATACGTCAAATATTTATTAGAGTAAATTGGCATTTTAGTCCCTGAGGTTTGGTCACTTTTGTCACTTTAGTCCAAAACTCAAAACTTTTGCATCTGGGTCCCTGTGGTTTCAGTTTTATTGCCATTTTGGTCCAAAAGTGAAATCAGGTCATATTTGTCTTATAAAATCCTACTATTTTGTCTTTTTTTCTCAGGAGTAAAATGGTCATTTTTAATTAAAATAATAAAATAAAATTCGATCTACACCTACTACCACTCACCTCACTCCACCACCACAACTCCATCACTGCAGCCACCACCACTAGTCACAACAACCACCTCCCCCAACTCTCTCTCTCTCTATATATATATATATATCTCTCTCTCACAAACATACACATCAACCATCATTCCCCACCACAACCACCACCGTGCACGACCACTGCCATCGCCATGCACCACCACCACCACAACCACCACCAACGTTCACAACCACAACCTCCCAACTCCACCACCACCACCACCACCTCCTCCCTCATCCATCCACCACCATCACACCACAACCAACAAATAACATATAAATCACAATATAATAGAGAAAATTAAACCTTTAAACTAAATCCCCTTCAAACGAAATTCCTATGCCGGTGACAAACCCCCTTCAAACAACCATCATCACCAGGAATTGATGGGTTGGTAAATTTCCAAAGCTTAATGTGTTTAATTATATCAACTTGTGTGAAATTGAGGTTTAGAATACCGTACTTTGAGATGGTTTGTATTTTGCAGGCCTTGATAGGTTTAAGGTGTATTTTGGAAGCTTTACAAGCTTTGGAATGAAGGTTACAAGGAAATGATGCATGTAGGAGCTTACCGGAGCTTAAATAAGTGCATTTCGGTAGCTAATTGAGAAATGTGAAGCACATGGAAGCATATGGAAGTAATCATGAGTGGTTTTGAGAAGAAAGGAGAAAACATGGGATTAGAACACAAGTTACTTCATTCGGGACGCAATAGAGGGCACATGAAAGTGTGGATTTCAGAGCAGGGATACATACACATAATGCGTCCATCATCAGTTACAAAATCGTACAATGCTTTTTTTTACTAAGAAAAAGTATCATTCAGGCTAGTCTTACACATACGAATTGAGGGGTTTTGCTAGGTGATTTTGGGAGCTTTTTGGGAGATTTTTGAAGATTCAATCCATCCATTATCACATTCCATCACGTCTTGAAGATCAATCATAAACCATGAGTGGCTAATTTCCCCAAGATCATCCCCGGGTGAAAGATTGTGAGTTTCTAGGGTTTGCTTTTTCATGTTTTGGTTTGATATAAACATTTTGTAATCTTTTGATTGAAATTGTGCGGATTGATTGTTAGCATTGTTTTGAACTCGAAATTGTTAAGATTTTCTTGCATCATTGACATTGAGAGATGATTACTACTATTAGTTTTGATTCGTGCTCGGGTTTGTTCATTGTTTTTGATTTATAAAACATACAATTGTCTTTAATTCATATTGTGAAGGTTTTCTTGCACCATTTGCGTATGTTAGATGATTGTTGAAGTCTACGATTAGGTTTCAATTTACAAACTCAAGAAATCATTGGTGCTCATAAAATTGTCAAACCGTTCATGTTGAATAACTCTAGATACTTATTAATCCGAAACCCGGGTGTGATTCGTTTTCTCATATATTATTTTTAACTAGTCAATTAAGTTTTGCAAACATAGTCAACGAACCATTCTCTTAGTTAATAGCAAATTGTCGGTTCAACCCGATATCTTTTCAACTAAACAAACAAACAACTTTAACATAGCAAGCTTCATAAAAAGTGACAAACTTCTACAAATCATTCAAAGTCCATTCGTAAACCACATACTCTTCGTGGTTTGACCCCTTGCTACCACTAGCTATCGTTAAGGGTAATTAGGGCTTATAAATATTATTTTTGACCGGAGCGCGACACTCTGTTCAAATTTTGGCGCCGTTGCCGGGGAGTGCGTACGCTTTGTGTTTGGATTATTGTTTGAATTTTCGTGATTAAGTGTTTAATTTGTTTAGTTTCTTTTTGTACTTTGTCTTTTTCCTTGTTACGCGGGTTGTGTTACTTGTGCAGATTACAGGTAGTGCATGCATACAAGGAACTCTGGGAGGACTTCACCATTAGTCTACAAACCGGAAATTGAAAGAGTTGCAAGAAGGAACTTAGCAAGCTGGTTAGAAGCAACCCTTGTTTCTAACCAAGTCACCCAAACACCATAATTTACACCATCCATTGAAATAGATTCAATGGAAAACCAAAATTCCAACCAAAACCTCAATCAAAACCAATTCCAAACTCGAGGAAACTTCAACCCCGCCCAAAACGTCCAACCTATACCTCAAGACCAACCGGGTGGTAATAACAACTCTAGACCACCCACACCACCTTTCCGAAACCAAAATCCCAACAACAAAACCTTCACCGACATAACTCCTTACCCAACAACCTTGATGACCGGAATGTAAATTCCGACCGTAGAGGCAACCGAGATCGTGGCAATCCTGCGAATGAAGACCCGTTCTTTAACTTAGAAGATTTGAGAAACTCTATCCCCGATGATGAGCCGTTTAGTGTTCCTGGTTACCAATCGCCGGAACATGTGAGTATTCACTCGGAATACTCGGATGACGGGGGTAATTATAATGAACGGGTAGATGATGACGAATGGGGTTATGTGAATCGGGACAACATCTACAATGATAGAGGTTTTGAAGATGATGAGTTTGGCTACCAAAATGCCAATTTTGTGGGGAACGATAACTACGGGTACGGGAACGTGAGAAATGACGGTTACGAAAACAACCGTCAACCACAAAACAACAATCAAAGGAACCGGAATGATGGGTTTTACAACAACAATAACAACAACAATGTTAACCCTAACCGGATTCCTCGTTTCGTGGGAGGGGGTAATCAAAGGGGTAAGCAAGGTGGAAATCGAAGAGGTGATAGGGGAGGTGATAGAAGGG
This sequence comes from Helianthus tuberosus, assembly GCA_030545235.1. NCBI lineage: Eukaryota > Viridiplantae > Streptophyta > Magnoliopsida > Asterales > Asteraceae > Helianthus > Helianthus tuberosus. The sequence continues at coordinate 4,108,678 of JARYGA010046105.1, forward strand.
ATAATCGAAGGCCGGTGGATCAAGAAGTTAACGGTCCACATCGTCGTCAACAACCTCCACGGGGAGTACATGACCGTTTTAGACTGGTGGTTACTGATAATGACTCTCCAATAGTTTGTGAAAGGAAAATGTTCGATTGTAAGCCTCACTACATCAATATACTTCCCCATTTCAATGGGAGGTCTAATGATGAACCGTACACTCATTTGGCGGAGTTTTCCTCCATTTGTAGCACTATCGGGGGGCATAATTTTGCATTGGAGGAAGTCAAGCTTCGATTATTTTAGTTTTCGCTAAAAGATAAAGCGAAGCAATGGTTTCTTACACTTCCGGCGAATAGTATTCGGACATGGGGTGAGATGCAACAAGTTTTTCTTGATGAATATTATTCGATGGCGAAGACCGATGACGCTAGAGATGAAATTAGATCTTTCTGCCAATTATCAAGCGAACCGTTGCATGAAGCGTTCGCTCGATACAAAGAATTGATTCGAAAATGCCCACATCACCAAATAGAGAAGTGGGAATTGGTTAAGTGTTTTGTACGGGGATTGGATGATGAGACGTGGAATCGCCTCGAGTCAACGAGCAACGAAACTCTATTGAGCAATCATGAAGATGATGATTTGGAATTTCTCGAGCGGATGAGCAAGCGGTCAAAGGAAAAGGAATCGGCCGATAGAGCTAAGAAACATCCCGTTTCCCGGTCACTTCCCGATCTTGATTCTAAGGATCGAATTTCTACTTTAGAATGGGAGATAGCTCGTATGAAAAAGAAGGAGGTGAATGCTGTACAATTCGCGGTGTGTGAAGATTGTGGGGATATCGGCCATATGACCGATCAATGTCCAACGGGACCGTGTGATTACACCGAGGAGGTAAATCAAGTGTATGGAGATCGAAAGCAATACGATATGAATTCCAACACTTACCATCCGGGTTTAAGAAATCACCCTAACTTCCGGTATGGTAATGCCTCGAATCAAATGAACCAGAATTTTCAATCGGGCAATCAAGGTGGTCAAGGTGGTTCTTCTTATAACAATGGCCAAGGTGGTAACCAAGGGGGTTACCAAAGGAATTACAATCAAGGGGGTAACCAAGGGTATCAAAACCGTGAAAGTAATTATCAACGTGGTTACAACCATGGTTGCAAAAGTCGCTAGGCGCTCCCTAGTCGGTCGGCCGGGGAGTTGAGAGTACTCGGGGAGTACTCAGACATGTAAAATTATAAAGAAATTAGTTTTTGGAAATTAAATATATGTCAAATAACATAAATTTACTAATATCTATAATAAAATACGTAAAAATGATATTCATGCTTTAATATGATAGGCATAGAAATTATGTTTTATTATTTTTTAAGTCAAACTCGGCCCGAGTTGACCTACTAGATACGATTTTGGCCGAGGTTTACCGCGTTTGACCAATTCCAAGTAATTAGGCGGAGTCAAAGAAAGTCGCCTCGGCAGCCTACCTTATAGCCAGTACTCGGAGAGTACTCGGCCTTGGAAACCTTGTTTTACAACCATGGTTACAACCAAAGTGGAAATGGGGGTGGTGCTTCAAACTCTCAAGGTGATGACTCGATAGATTCTAAATTTGATGCCCTCGTGAATGCTATGAGTGCCCTTACTAATTCACATCAAGCCCTTACCAATTCACATCAAGAGATCAAAACCGAAATGAAGAAAGAGTTTGAAGTAAGCGATAAATCCCATAAGGCGTTGGAGAAGCAAGTGGGACAACTTGCTCAAGAGATGGCTCAAATTCATGGAAGTGGAGGAGGACTTCCAAGTGACACCACGGTGAACCCTAAGCATCAAGGGTCGAGCTCAAAAAATACACAGAGAGGCCGATGCCACGAGATTGGAAGGATCCTGAGATGTTGCCTTATGAGGTAACACAACAGATGCCTCGATACCCACAGTCTATGCCATCTGAGTGGGTACCACCACACCCACAGCCGCCACCTGAGCAGGGATCAGTTCGTCTAGCTCTATGGATCCACATGGAGTAGTGGCTCTTATTAGGGACATGTATCAGTGTACCTTTGGGCCGCCTTATCCCCCGCCTCCATATGATGGGTAGATCACTCGCTGATCGGAGTTGCACTCACGATCAGGTCCATGTGTTCTTTTACATATATCTTATTGCATGGTCATGATTATACTTTGTGGGTTTGATTTGAACTCCTTGTACTTTTGCTTCTTTGCTTTGTTTGCTTGTGTTTATTTTATTTTTATTTTTTTGGTGCGTTTAATTTTGGTGGTGTTGAAAAACAATGTTAGGGAATGTTATGTTATTTAGTTAATGGCTGTTGGGGGTGAATCTTGGAATTGAAATGTTGGGCTTAATTGGTTAAACTCCTTGTTCTCATATGTGCCATTAAAAACACTATACATTGGGGACAATGTATCTCAAGTGTGGGGATGAGGAGAATAAAAAAAATGATCTTCAAAAAAAAAAAAGAAAAAAAAACAAAAACAAAAAAATGGAAATTTTGCCCTTAAGTAACTCAACCAAAACTTGAAAACCAACGAGCACCATTAACTGTTTACCTTCCGGAGCATAGATGTTGGTCTTTAGTCATGGTCATAAACTCTTTAAGTTCCTTGATAAAGTCTTTTCGGTGAGAGTTTTTGAGAAAAATTATAGAATTGTCTAGCTAGGAATAACAAGTTGTAAAGTAACACATGTGTCACATCGGTAACCCAATCCTTTTTGTTTGTGAGATCTTGAGCCTTTTCTTGAATATTTATACATATTTGCATTTATTGATTGTTTGAGAGTAGGCCTATACATTGCTTTGTTTGAGAACTTGACTTATTTGATGCATGCCGAAACCACGAACTGAATGCTTGCACATAGATGATAAAGGCTTTTAGGACATCCTTCCACCTTACCATCAAAAAAAAAAAAAAACCACCTTAGTAGCCATTTCTGAACTATCTATCTATCTATTTGCTAAACCTATTCATCATCATATCGCCCAAACCCACAATCCATGTATGTTATCCATGTTCATCAAAAAAAAATCCCACAACTAGTTACACGGGACAAAATGTTCAAAAAAATGAACGGTTGTGAAAAGCAATAAAGTTATGGGTCATAGTTACCCATTTATAGTCAATTGTAGAAATAAATAAGGATATGTAGCTGGATTCGTGTTTCTTACCTTAAACCTCCATTCTTCCATATCATTAGCCATAACCCAAAACTCAAAACCCATAAAGTCCTTTGGATATGTGCATCATTCGTGTTAGTTGGTGAAAGTGTGATTGTTTGTCAAGCATATTAAAACAAGCTTTGTATTTTGGTCATAGAGTGAATAAATACTAGTGCACACTTACTAGTTTTCCTTTGATTTCAAACCGAGAGGAGAGAACAATTGTGAGGGGTGTGAACACTTGTGAAACTTGAAGATTAGTTAAACTTAGTTGGGCAATTGCTTTGTTTATTAAATGTTGCATCATTTTACTCACTGAAATAGAGATCTATTGATAGGCGTAAGTCTTGTGAGTTAGGGTATGACTATTGACCATGTCTGAGAACTAGTAAGGGAATGGGAAATGCGTTGCTTTTAATGGTTGGACGGTAATGAACGAGTTTGCTTGAGGGCAAGCAAATGATAAGTGTGGGGATGTGATGGGTTGGTAAATTTCCAAAGCTTAATGTGTTTAATTATATCAACTTGTGTGAAATTGAGGTTTAGAATACCCTACTTTGAGATGGTTTGTATTTTACAGGCCTTGATAGGTTTAAGGTGTATTTTGGAAGCTTTACGAGCTTTGGAATGAAGGTTACAAGGAAATGATGCATGTAGGAGCTTACCGGAGCTTAAATAAGTGCATTTCGGTAGCTAATTGAGAAATGTGAAGCACATGGAAGCATATGGAAGTAATCATGAGTGGTTTTGAGAAGAAAGGAGAAAACATGGGATTAGAACACAAGTTACTTCATTCGGGACGCAATAGAGGGCACATGAAAGTGTGGATTTCAGAGCAGGGACACATAATGTGTCCCTGAGGACACATAATGCGTCCATCATCAGTTACAAAATCATAAAATGCTTTTTTTTACTAAGAAAAAGTATCATTCAGGCTAGGGCATGTTTGGCTAAGCTTTTCAAAACAACTTATTGACTTATTAACTTATCAAAAAGCCAATAAGTTGTTTTTGTGTTTGGCTAAGCCAAAAGTCCTTTTAGAAATGGCTTTTTGCAAAGAAGAAAAATGAGGTTTCAAGAAGTCACAATATTGTGACTTCTTGGCCAGCTATTAACTTTTCAAACTACAAATTACCAATATACCCCTTCTTTACCCCCTTATATCTAAAAGAATGCCCATTTTAGTCTTTTTACATCAATAAGCTAATCCAAACACTTTTTTTAAAAACTCCTTTTCAAAAGTCCTTTTCCCAAAAGTCCTTTTCCAAAAGTCCTTTTTAACTATAATAAGCTTAGCCAAACATGCCCCTAGTCTTACACATACGAATTGGGGGGTTTGCTAGGCGATTTTGGGAGCTTTTTGGGAGATTTTTGAAGATTCAATCCATCCATTATCACATTCCATCACGTCTTGAAGATCAATCATAAACCATGAGTGGCTAATTTCCCCAAGATCATCCCCGGATGAAAGATTGTGAGTTTCTAGGGTTTGCTTTTTCATGTTTTGGTTTCATATAAACATTTTGTAATCTTTTGATTGAAATTGTGCGGATTGATTGTTAGTATTGTTTTGAAATCGAAATTGTTAAGATTATCTTGCATCATTGACATTGAGATGATTACTACTATTAGTTTTGATTCGTGCTAAGGTTTGTTCATTGTTCTTGATTTATAAAACATACAATTGTCTTTAATTCATATTGTGAAGGTTTTCTTGCACCATTTGCGTATGTTAGATGATTGTTGATGTCTACGATTAGGTTTCAATTTACAAACTCAAGAAATCATTGGTGCTCATAAAATAGTCAAACCGTTCATGTTGAATAACTCTAGATACTTATTAATCCGAAACCCGGGTGTGATTCGTTTTCTCATATATTATTTTTAACTAATCAATTAAGTTTTGCAAACATAGTCAACGAACCATTCTCTTATTTAATAGCAAATTGTCGGTTCAACCCGATATCTTTTCAACTAAACAAACAAACAACTTTAACATAGCAAGCTTCATAAAAGTGACAAACTTCTACAAATCATTCAAAGTCCATTCGCAAACCACATACTCTTCGTGGTTCGACCCATTGCTACCACTAGCTATCGTTAAGGGTAATTAGGGCTTATAAATATTATTTTTGACCGGAGCGCGACACTCCGATCAGGAATCCCCTTCAAAATATGTTCTTGGTGGTGTATTTGGATCTGAAATTTTACCGCCGGCTCATCGAACTCTAAGCACTCCACAACCGTCATTCTCTGTTCGTTGAAACAATTATGGCACTCAGATCCACCATCTTCTGCGTCTCCGATCTCAATCAAACGCCGCCGTGTCGTAACCACTTCTCAGCGCGGATCTTCGACCTCTCCGATCTCCAAACGCTTTTCAGAACGGTGTGTGTGGCGGAGGTGGAGGTGCGTGGCGGACGTTGTGGTAAGAGGTAGTGGTTGTGGTTATGAGGGGTGTTTGTAGTGGTTGTTGCAGAGAGATGAGAGATGAGAGACGAAGATGGAAGAAAGTTGGAGTAGCAGAGGGGTTGAGTGTTGATTTGGTTTTATATAAGTCAAAGATCGAATTTTATTTAAAATGACCATTTTGCCCCTGAAGAAAGGACAAAATAGCAGGATTTTATAAGAAAAATATCACCTGACTTCATTTTTGGACCAAAATGGCAATAAAAATGAAACCACAGGGGCCCAGATGCAAAAGGTTTGAGTTTTGGACTAAAGTGGAAAAAGTAACCAAACCTCAGGGACCAAAATGGCAGTTTACTCTATTTATTAAATGTTATAAAACTAGAATTTTACCCTGTGCCGCGCGTGCAACATCACTTTTGTGACTTCATTACACGCGCAATGATGATAACACTAACGTGTGGTGTCCGCACATGACGTTACGCGTTTTATTACTTTGTTACACATGTTACGTTCGTGCATTAACTTCATTTGACATAGATAAAAAAAGTATAATTTATCGGACGTTGCGATGTAAAGTTATAAAATTAATTTAGACATTGGTGTAAAATCTTAACAGTAATTTAGACATTAACGTGGTTATGCATAGATAAAAAAAGTATAATAATGTGTTGCACGTTACGGTGTATAGTCGTAGAAGTAATCTAAAAAACATGAGATGTTAAGTTATTAAGTAGAAAAGGTTGGCGAGTGAAAGCTGTTTATTAACAAAAATTAGAAGTGAATGTGTAACATACTTAAAGATAAGGATTAATAGTGTCTCATGTCAAAAGTTTAAGGTTATCAAGTGAAAAAAACCAAGACCAAGCGATTAAAGGTAACATTTGTAAAAGTTGAAGGGTCAATTTGGTCGGTGGGAAACCCCACCAACCTTTACCACCAATGATCTAGTGGTCTAGTGTTTTCGTATTGGCTCACCACAAAAATGGTGTGAATTCAAATACTTAAAAATATAAATATTTAAAAAGATTAGTTAAATAATAAGACAAAATAAAATAAAAAGCCTAAAAATAAAATAAAACTCAAGTTAAATAAAATAAAATTAGTATGTTAAATCTCATTGAAACAATGAGCCTAAAAATAAAATAAAACTCAAGTTAAATAAAATAAAATTAGTATGTTAAATCTCAATGAAACAATGAGCAAATAAAACCAGAAGACGAAAAGCTATGTGGAAATTGGAATGGATATTTATATTTTTAATGTATTGGATTTAAATAAAGAAATCTCAATGAAGAAGTTAAGGGGGTTAATTGTAACATGTACCAGACTTGAGGAAGAACAAAGAAAAAATAATGGCGGTGGTATTTTGAGTTTTCAAATGTCAAAAGAAACTTATATATAAGAAGACATGGCGGTGGTGGTTGTGATGTGACAAGTGGCGGATTCAAGATTTTATTCTAATGGGTTTCTTTTAGTAAATTCTTTTTAATTCTCACTACTTTTTTCTAAATTTTATAAGGTTCTTACTAATTTTTATTTTTATTTTTTCCAAACACACCGAGTTTCTGGGAACCTATAAATGTGGGCTGAATCCGCCCCTGGATGTGACAACCATCGTTCATCTATTTTAAGATATAGGCTGATTCTAAACACCCCCCCCCCCCTAATTATACCCCTCTGTGAGAGGAAAACTACCGGTCCCACGCGGACTCTACCTGTAAGTATGTGAGAGGAGGGGGGTGTAAAAAGTAATTAGGGGTGTAGAAAGTAGCACCCTAATTGTGTACCAAAATGCCTTGTAGATTTTTAAAAATTGTGTATGGCTCTTGGAGTTTTTCACGTCACTCATTCTTTACATATCATATTTTTGGGGCTAATCCATTTAACTTCTTGTACGAGATACCCGTTTGAAAGGGTTTTCTTTATCTTTTTTTTTAACGGCAACAACACTATATATTTATATATATATAGAGCCAGCAAGAAACTGGGGAATGACAAGGAAACACAAAGGAACAAAAACGAACAACAGAAAAATGGACTTATACAATGTCCGTTACATCAAAATTAACCCAGTTATCCCATATTGGAGATGCGATCCTTGCTCTATTGCACACCCAAATATACACACCTTCCTTAATTAGTTCCATAATCTTCACCCCGTATTTCAGCAACTCTCCTTCCATAGCTCCAATATATTTCCATGTTCCAGTGATTGTCTTTTTTATACGAATCAGATTGTTCTCATTTTTTATTTTATGAATTGCGGACACAACCTTGGACCATAATTGCTTCGGGTTGTCTCTAAACCGTCACCACCATTTCGACAACATGGCGTTATTGAATTCTTTTATTCCACCTAGACCTATGCCTCCCATTTTCTTCGGTCTAGTAATTAAATCCTAGTGAACTCATCTTATCTTTTGCACCAAGCCGCTTTTCCCCCATATGAAGTCTCTTCTTATTTTTTTCGAGTTTGTTTATTATCGCTTTAGGGGCAAAAAAAGCGATAAGTAATATGACGGGAGACTCCCCAGTACTACCTTTGCCAATGTTACTCTTCTAGCGAAAGAAATATGTCTTGCTTTCCATTTAGAAAGCCTTTTGTTGAATCTATCAATAACCGGTTGCCAAAATCTAGACAGTTTCATGTTGACTCCGATTGTTCCAAGATACATGAATGGAAACGAACCTGCCTCGCACTATTGTTCACTCTATAACCCAACCCTATTGATATTGTTAATTACATTTTTGTATATTGCAATGAGAAATTACTATATATTATTACTATACATTACTAGGGTAATGCTACACAAAAAACCCTTTATTTTTATAAAACTTTGAAAACTCAACATGTGGCCTACATCCTTCCACGTATGCATAGTAATCTGATTATCCTTTTTGCCCATAAGGGTATATATGTAATTATACATCTATCCACCCAACCCAAGATATCTTCCCCATTTAATTTGACATTATCATTAATGCCCATCACCTCATTGTCAAACCCCTATTTCTTTTAGATTATTTTATTTTTAAAAGGATAAAATTCAAGATCTCTTCTCCATTAATGTCCCTCATATCTTCTTCTACCCTCTTCTCCTGCATATCATCCTTTCTCCATTAATGTCCATGGAGACAAATCCACCAACCTACGAGTTAATGTCGCCGGTTCATATTGAAGAAGAGGAAAAGGATAAAACGATAGAGGTGGAGATTTGAGGTTCAAGTTTTTAATTGAAGAAGTGTCAAATTGCAGGTTGTGTTGATGACGATTTGGGAAATCGATTTGCAGGAAGCGATGGATGAAGATGATGTTCGTACCCGGCTTCTTATGTGAAGGTTGGATTTATTTTAATCAAGTTATTACCCTTATTTTTCTATATTTGATTTTGATATCAAGCAAGCAATTTGCTTTGAAGTTCAACTGTAGGGTTTGATTTCTTTGTGTATTGTATCCATACTCTCATCAAGATTTTTGTTTGATGTTTTCTTTATTTATTATGTGGATTAGTTCAATATGATTATTTTATATCATCTTAGAAAACCTAAGTTGAAATCCATACATAGATGAAGATGAATTTGTTTGATGTTTGGTTTATTAACGTCAATTTGTTTTATTTTTTGCTTCTACATACACCAGTAGACCTGTGCCTATAATCTTGGCATGTTTTGAACCAACAACATTGGTTATTTCATTTTGCTTCCAATATAATGTATAAGAAAGTAAGTAAAAAACAAGGTAATAAAATACAATTTTTAGACCAAATTAGAAATTTTGAACATATTTGAGAAGAAGAAGATAGATTGCAATGTGGATCTGATTGCAATTTTGAACATCGTCATACCCTAATACATGTTACACTTTATCCTATTAGACATAGCCATACAGTTTAAATTATTATAGTTATGACGTGTTTAACACTTGCCCGATTTTTTTATTTTTAGACGTCTAATAATCGGCACATTTGTTTTTAGAAACGAAAAGCCAAGTTTGTCTTACAGCACAACCAACGTAACACGTGTTATAGTCTGAACTCCTGTTTCACAGCTAAGCCAAGTTTGTCTTACAGCACAACCAACGTAACACGTGTTATAGTCTGAACTTCTGGCTATGAATGTGTTAATATTTATGTCTGGTTAACGACTTAACGGTTATCTTATCTTTTTGTTATTAGGACGGTGATGGATTCAAGGGAAATAAGATCCAATTCTCGGGACCGTTGGTTTCGTCAAACGTGGATCAGATGCTCAAGGATCATGACCATGTTTATGTTATAGCACAACACAACTAACACGTGTTATATGTTGAACTTCTCGGACATGCATGTGTTGTGATAACCGTCACTTTTCCGTACATTCCGTACCCGAAATGAACAGTAATTTGTGCTTAAATGACTGCGCATGATCTGGTTTACCAGACAAATAAATTTCTGAATTCCATACAAGTGAATTCATGCATGATATATGCTACAAGAGTTACGTTATGATAGCGTTGCGTCAAAAATATTAGTAAACTCACCGGTAGGACACAATGTGTCAACAGAACTGCAGAAAGCAGTCAGACAATAAAAGTGGAGCCTAGGTGTAGGTCCAACGAAAAGAATACATTAAAACCCAAGAGTACATACAAGGGTTTAATATATATACTTTACGAAAGCAAAAATAAGCACTAAAAAGCACCCGAAACGCACTCTAAGTGCAGAATTTATATAATTCAGCAATAAATCAGCATTTAAACATAAGAATATTATGCAGAAATTACGTTTTATTATCCAGAATACTTCCCCAAGTGTTGGGAATTAAAAGAGATACAAAAAGGTACTTAAAGGGTGCTAAAAAAGTGTAATTTAGCGCTTTAACGAATCGGTACCTAACCGGACAACCGGATATTACTCGGAACACCAAAATAATGCTAGAAGCATTGTTTTTATTTTTCTACGCCAGTTAGGGTCTCCGAATACCCTAACACTCGTTACAACTCACTACACGCTAGTAACTAAGTTAACCTCCTAATTATCTAGCTAATGTCTAACTATCTAGTTGAAATGGAACCATAGACCCCCCCCCCCCTTCCAACGAAATCGTCCCCAAGGGGACACCCCTTTGTACTTTCAAGATTATAATAATCTTGTTGTTTAATATCTTGGTGACATGAGAACCATTGGGTAATTAACATAAGGTTTGTCTATAAGTTTGAGACTTGATCCATCATATTCATTTCACCACAACTAAACAACACTCCACTCCTCTCTCCCTCTCTATAAACTCTCGGCCGAACACCCCCTATATCATCCATCCATCTTTCGATCTTGATCATCTCATTCCAAGCTTATACAAGGGTTAAGGATCTCATACAAAGGAGCTCGGTGCATTCGGAACGCGAAGGACCTCACCCTATTGCTTTTATCCACTCATTCTCTGACTAGTTTCTTCCCTAGCCTTGAGCTAGTAGTAAGTTGCTTTAAACACACTCTCGATCTATTTTAAAGTGGTTAAAAAGAAATTTGTCGGTTAAAATCTATGAACATACAAGATGATATGGTAAAAGTCTACTAAAATGATGAATATGATGGTTAAAAGCTAAGTTGTTGTGTAAATCTTGTAAGATTTGTTTTGTGTAATTATTTAGTGCCGATCTATGTTGTGGTAGCTCGGATCATCGTCTAACCCGGATTGGTCGTGATCATGGATCATGACATAGAGTTTGTTTAAGTGTACAAAGGGTTAAATGATGAAACTCTACCACACACTAAACATGAACTTGTGTAAAATCGACTTTACTTACGAAATAGTGTTTAAAACTAGTAGATCTACGGATCTACAAGCGGTATTTTCAAGGGACCAAGTGTCAAGGAAATCTTATTTTCTAAAACCGGATCTTACATGAACAAGAATGATTTTTAAACACACAAGTATATAAATACTTGTGTAACGCTAAGTTTCGACAAAGAACTAGTTTTGTCAAATTTTACAAGAAGTTGTAAAGATGGAATTTCTTTAAAAGCCAGGCTTTTACGAAACCGGATGGATTTATATAAAGATACACTAAAAGTAAGGAGCTTTACTACATATATTTGGATAAACCACAAGTTCATGTAATTTTTGCGATGTATATATATTTTGACTAATTGATGTTTTAGAAAGTTGTTATTGAGAATAAGGAAATTGTTGATTTGGATTTTAAAAGAAAATGATACGCTAGTAAGCGTGGCCACCTCCAGTTACAGAGGAAACTCTGGCGAAATTTTTCTAGAAATATAACACTTAGTAATATTTTTGTGATAAGTGTTTATAAATATATTTTTAACTTGTTTTCAGAATATAAACTTCGCCATGATTTTTAGTACAAGATACCAAATACCGGAGGTGGATTTTCATAAATGAAACTTGTTAAATATATATTTAGAATATATATTTATCGCTTGTATGATTATGTGATTATTTTGTGAAATAGGTATATATTATTTTTAGAGTAAAAATAATATGACTTGGAGATACTCGTGACGAGTAAAAATACAAAAATACGCATACAACATACAAGATACATAATTCGGGTGCAAAGTGCAAAATACAAAAAGCTTATATTTATTTTTGAGAAGATAATATAAGCAAGACATTTAGTTAAAAATATAAAATATTTTTAACACAAGAAATTATACACAAAAGAGAGTGACTGTACTTGTGCGACGCAAGTCTAGTGACTAACGTTAAGAAAACGCGTATAGGTTACGACGTTAATTAAGCAAATCCGGTGAAGTTTACGACGCACAGGAACGCAAAGTTGTGAGTTCATGGTGCCCCTTTTCTCTAACTGTTTTTGGTTTTATATCTCTCGGGGGTGAAATACATGTTACAAATATTATAATTTTTACAAAGGGTAAAAATACAAGAAGCACTCTTGGTGAGAACGAGAACCGAGTGCAATATGATTTGAGAATACGAGAAGCACTCGTGGTGAGTGCAATATGATGAGCTTTAAGAAAAGCCTAGAAAATACTAGATCATGTGAGCTTAAGCTAGATATTGAGATTCCATTAATACTTAATTAGGGACGAGGGTTAGATCTAACGGGAACGGCCGAGCCCCACTCATGGTCCTTATGTGACCACTTGAGTGCTTCGGTGTCCCAGTCGAGGGAAATCGACGCAGTCGAGGGAAATCGACGCAGTCGAGGGTAATCGACACAGTCAAGGGAAATCAACACAGTCGAGGGAAATCGACATAGTTAGAGGAAGAATATACTAATGCTTCCTATGTCCTCACATTCCTTGAAGGAGAATATACTAAAGCTCCCTATGTCCTCACGTGCCTTAATGTCCTTGTATAAACAATCATTTAAAACGTGGGGTACACAAGAACACTTGAATGATACTTGAGTACGTGGGGTACTCAAGAAAACGGGAATTATACTTGAGTACGTGGGGTACTCAAGAAAGACTTGAATTATACATGACACATACTATGTTTTCATACAAAGTATAAAATCGTGAAATACAAAAACGCATGAACTCGCTCAACTTTATGTTGATGTTTTCCAAAAATTACATGTATTTCAGGTGACAGGATGGATCTTGGGCGCAAGTGTCGTAACTAGAAGTAGACTACGAGTTTAGATGTCATCCACTTTTGTTGAATTGTAACCTTGTCAAAGGTCGTGTTTTGAAAACTTAAATAACAAGTGTTAGTAATACTCAAATTTTCATAAATGGATGAACATCTTTTTGATCATGTAGTTGTTTATTACGATTGAATGCAATGATAACAAGCTAGTCACACATCATACGCTTCCGCAAAAGACAGGGTGTGACATGTGTTACATGTGACATGAAACCCATGTACAACGTAACATGTGTTACGTGTGACATGAAAACACATTTTTATAACTTCCCTGGCATAAGCACACCCACATGTTTACAAACCGTTTCAAGACCGACCCAAACAATAAAGCAAGGGTAGCCGCTGAAAAGCTAAGGCAGCAAAGGTAGCCGCTGAAAAGCTAAGGCAGACTGTAAAAGGAAGCTCCACCATTTTCTTAGTGCTATGTATTGTCGTTTACTAGTAATATGTAATGTGAGACTCTTATTTTGTTTTGTCTAGTAGATGATGTTAAAACGGTATGGACTTAACACATTATGGAAGTCTTAACACACGTTATAAAAGAGGCTTAACACACGTTATATCAGGTATACTATGTTGTTATTAAGTTACTATTGGAGTTTATGCATCCATTCTGGAAGTCTTAACACACGTTATAATAGAGGCTTAACACACGTTATACATGTTAGGCGCGTAACACATGTTATAGTATGTATATACAAATCATGGTGTTTTGGAAACCACTAGCTTATACATGACACCATGTTGGGTTAAACCAAGATTATAATTCCATATTAACTTGTACACGTGTTACGATCAGTATATGCACATCATGGTGTTTTGCAAACCACTTTCATATACATGAATACAAGTCGGGTTATAATGGATGCTTACATGTTATCATATGTATACAAGTGGGGTACAACAAGATTACGATATTAACTAAGCTCACCATTAAACTCGTCGCCCCCGTTAACTGTTTTCACCCTTGTCACATGTTAAGCAATTACATGATCCAAACAGACAAATTGTAACACATGTTAGATCAGTATATACACATCATGGTGTTTTGTAAACCACTAGCTTATACATGAATACATGTCAGGTTACAAAAAGATTATAACAGAGGCTTAACACATGTTATACGTTCCAAAATGTGCAAAACAAATGACCCGTTTCATATTATATATTCCAAAATTACCGGTATATGTGTTACCATAAATGGCTCGATTCATATTACACGTTACATACTAACTTGTACATTTATTACTTGTACAAGTTTTACGCTCAGTATCCACATTATCGGATATTTTAAACATCAACAAAAATAAAATAGATATTACTTGTTTTTTTTAATTAACAAAAGGTTAACACACGTTATATAGCGTTACAACAAGTGGGGTTACAACAAGATTATGATATTAACTAAGCTCACCATTAAACTCATCGCCCCTGTCGACTGTTGTCACACCCCAATTTCCACGTGTCACCGGTGGGCCCGGTGGGGGATTATCGTGACGTGGTTGGCAACATAATAGTCAAACAACACAATATTTAATATGCACAGCGGAAGCAATTAAATATATAATACAACCGAATTTATTATTGTAATATCAAATGTCACAATATTCGGAAGTTTATCCACAGAAGGATCAAACATAAAATGGAAACAATAGTTCAACAGACTTTAGGCATCTTAAGCTTGCGAGACTTCTAATGATGCTTAGGAGAAATCCCAGCCAATTTCGCTTAGTACCTGCATTTAATCTTTTTGGGAAAATACGTCAGTTTACACTGGTAAATACATTCAACTGACTCATTTTGGAAAATGATTAAAAATTGGTTTGGATGCACATGACATAAACATTTTATTTAACTTGGGAGAATTATTTAATATTATAATCTCGTGAACAAATTACATGTTCCTTGTGCGTTCAGTAGCCCGGATCTTGTCCGGGTTAAAGATCAATAGACACACCACAATATTCTTTTATGCGCTGACGGGTGTACGCCTACACCCCTCGCTTAAGTCGTGGCCATTTCGTAAAATGATGCCAAGGATATCCGGGACATGGTCATTAACCCCCCAAAGGCTTTAAGTAACAAGACTGTTTAAACGAGCCGATCAAATTATTCAACTACCCACTTAACGGTGGAGATTTGATGCCCGATCAAGCGGTATACTATATACCGTAACCCAAGCCCGTATAGGAAAAATAAGTTAAAAGTATTTACCTGAGCAAGTATTAATCACAATAAGCAAAATGCACGTAGCTTTTACTGGTTCTCATAATCTGGAACGAAGGTTTAATATAACCTATTAGAATCCTAACGGGTCTTTAATTAAGCTTAAGCTTAGACCGGTTAGTTTCAAAGATACGGTTCGTACGCACGATTAAGCGAAGACCGGATAGAATGTGATTTAGACCCGACAAGTTTAGAGACTTGTTTAATATGGGTCCTTCATGCACATTCTGGATTTTGAGATTAAACCGATAAGGTTTGACCCGTTTCGGCTAATTTATGTAAACTTGTTACATAAACCGAACCGAACGCGTAATAAGCGTAACGGGTATCCGTAAGAGCCATATACAGGTTTCCTAAGTTAATATGCCTCAAATATGTTGTGACATCAGTAAGATGTCTTTTATTATGCCCGAAACGATTTTAAACACAAACTATGCCCCGTAGGGGTAGTTTGGTCCTTTTAAAGGTTGTAAAAGAGTTTAAGTGTTAACCTGAGTTACAGGCCTGATGTAATCAGCAAATATACTCAATTTTCCAAGTTATATCAGTAGGTTAAAGTATATATGTGAAATTTGTCAATTATAACCAAACTATGCACCGTAGGGGCATTTTGGTAATTTCACATAAGCCGAAAAACTCAAAACCGGAGTCTGAGTTAATCAACCTTTGCTTACTGTTAAAATATTCTAATTTTCCTAAAATATCAGTAGGTATCAACCCGGGTATGTTCAATATGATTTTAATACATACTATGCGTTAAAAACGCTAAATAAGGCGATTAAAGGCCATTTCTGGGTTGGATACTTAAATCTGATATTTTTATATTTCCAGAAGGCTTAAAATAATTTATTTATCATATGTGATCAGTAGCAAAAGGTTTGGATTCGTTTAGATATGTAAAACCCATTTTATGGCCCGTAAGGGCAAAACCACAATTACCGGATTAAGCCTACGACTACTAGTTATGCTCAGCCTAGAATTAATTAAAAATCTTTAAAAATCCCAAAATAATATATTACATCAGTGGGTATTAAGTTTGATACCAAAAAGTAGGCTTAACTAGGCTATACGCTAATTATGCCGTTTAATTAACACAAAGCTTTAAATTTGCGACAATGAGCATAACTCTTAATCTACAAGTCAAACTGATGTCAAATTTTGCATACAAGTCTATATATCAGTAATTAAAGTTTCTACTCTTTTACATTTCCAAAAATCACGTTTTAAGGTAATAAGGGCATAATGGTCAACATATGAGCAATTAACGGAAATATGCATATTAATTGGATAACTAATGAACCAAGGTGTATAATCACAGAGGGTTGTACTAACATGTAACCTAGTCCAATTAAAGCTCTGAGGCATTTCTAAAACATGCCTAAACGGGACAGAACTGAAAGTCAAAGTGAAAGTCAAACTATGTGACTTTCGGTTCCGAACCGGGTCTAAAGAGGAATTTGTCGGGTTGAACATGTTTAGACATGTTCTTACACTTATTACCAAGTTATAACAATGATCCAACAGGTTGTATATGATCTATAGTGTTAATTATGCACAAATGGCATTTTAAGCTTCCTGTTGACTTTTTAAATATAAGTTTGACCCGACTTTTGACCTGGTTAGAGTGGTAATCAGGGGGAACCCTTTTGAGGTTTTATTACTCACATAAATACCAACTTATAACTACTTTTTATTTGAGATATGACTGAGCCATTGTTGACTAATCTCGAAGTCAAACCGTAATTACGTCGGTTTGACTTTTAGCTAAATAACTAAGCTAAAATTAATTAGAGAAGGTTAGGCAACTTACAAAGGTCCTAAGCTTGATTAGAGAACACTTGAGAGGAAGCTTGAGTTCCAGAAGTGCTCCAAGAATGCAGATGAAGATGTGATGAATTGTTTGCAACTAAAGGCCCTTATATAGTGGATTTACTCACCACAATGTATTGACAACAAGGTCTACTAATGCCCACAACATTCCTACATGTGTCCTACATGTTTAGGGAGTGTTTAGGGGCCAAGGGATATGAGGAAAAACGTTTAAAGGTCATTCCCACGCGCCAAACAGCAAACAGCAACATTTATGGTCGCTGGCAGTTGCTTGCGCACCGTAAGGCTTGTATGCTTGCGGTGCGCAAGCGTTCATCAGGGGCCAAAATTGCTTGTTTGTTCATGATTTCGAAAGGGCAACCTCAATATCCGACTTTGGGGCCTCAATTATCATCTATGGACCTCCAAGAAGTGCCTTATACAGTAACATACCCTACCATTATGAATTGTTTCCTTTGAATTCATTTTGAAAGTGCCTTAAACGACGGTTTACCGTAGGAATTCCATCGGAACCCATCTAGATCTATGAATTTAATTATTGACAACTACATTTCTGGATTTTTAAATATACTAGATGTTTAATGTACGTATACTTGGGTCTTGGGATTTATAAATGAGGTCGTTGAGAGGTAAAAATTAACATGACACCACTTTTAAATCCTGCCAAAACATCTTTATTAAATCCGAGTTTACAACGCTTGTTGTCTTACCTGACACGTGTCATTATTTATTTAACACGAATTTTCGAGGTGTTACATCCTCACCCCCTTAAAATAAATCTCGACCCGATATTTACTGAAATAAATAAGGGTACTTTTCTTTCATTGTGGATTCAACCTCCCACGTGAATTCGGGACCTCTACGGGCATCCCATTTGACCTTTACAATAGGCACATGCTTCCTTCGAAGTTTCTTTACCTGTCGATCTTCAATCGACAAAGGTTTTTCCACAAATTTCAAGCTCTCATCTATATGCACATCTGTATGCGGTATAACCAGTGATTCATCAGCGAAGCACTTCTTCAGATTGCAGATGTGGAACACATTGTGAATTCCATTGAGCTCTTCTGGTAAGTTTAACTTATAGGCAACTGACCCGTCACGTTCGATAACCTCGAAAGGTCCTATGTATCTCGGGCTTAGCTTACCTTTCTTACCAAATCGCATCACTCCCTTCCAGGGTGATACTTTAAGTAGGACTTTGTCACCTACTTCGAAGTGAAAATCTTTACGCTTCGGATCAGCGTAACTCTTCTGCCTATCTCGGGCAGCTTTGAGACGGTCACGAATCTGGACAATCTTGTCCGTTGTTTCGAACACTATCTCTGGTCCTGATAACTGGACATCTCCTACTTCCGCCCAACAAACTGGCGTTCTACACTTTCTACCGTATAATGTCTCAAAAGGCGCAGCCTTGATGATGGTGTGGTAGTTATTGTTGTAGGAGAATTCGATTAATGGTAGGTGTTTATCCCAACTACCACCTAAATCGATCGCATATGCACGTAGCATGTCTTCCAACGTTTGAATAGTACGCTCACTCTGACCGTCTGTCTGGGATGGTAAGCCGTACTAAAATTCAAACACGTGCCCAAAGATTGTTGGAAACTTTTCCACAAATGTGACGTGTATCTAGTATCTCGGTCAGAGATAATAGACACAGGTATGCCATGCAAGGCTACAATCTTATCAACGTACAACTGGGCAAACATGTCGGAGCTATAAGTCTCCTTGATGGGTAAGACATGTGCTGACTTAGTCAATCTGTCAACTATAACCCATATTGTATCATTTCCTTTCCTTGTCTTGGGTAACTTGGTAATAAGGTCCATAGTTACCATTTCCCACTTCCAAGTAGGAAGTTCAGGCTGTTGTAGCAAACCTGACGGTTTCTGATGCTCGGCTTTGACTTGCGCACATGTCAAGCATTTAGCTACATGAGTGGCTACAGACTTCTTCAAGCCTATCCACCAATAATTTGCCCTTAGATTGTTGGTAATTGAACTTATCAAGGGAGCAGCCTTGATGCTTACATATCAACTATCATAGACAAGCTTATCTTAAGGTGAGATGGTTATTCCAACCACTACTTAACAAATTTTAAGGATTAGTTGATCCTTGTAGTTAGTCGAACAAATCGACGATTCAGAGCAGCTGATGGCAATTTCTTAATTGTTGCCTAATTAGGGTTGCGGTAAATAATGCATAATCAAAATGAACCGTCTTTCTTATTTAACAATATCAAACCTTCGGAATATCGAGTTAGGCTATATGAACCCTCTATTTTAAAACTTAGTTAATCAGGGTTTCGATTCTCCCAATGATGGTACTAGCTGTCTTGGAGATTTCATAATCATGCAGCCCTAAATGGGGTATAAATCTTAACTCTATTTGCCTCTCAGGAGGGAAACAGGGTAAACTTAGGGGAAGATAATCAAGACACGAGGAGCTTACAGAGATTTTCCAAATCTCAGGCTCCAGTTCATTCATCATTGCTTGTGTCAATTAAGTGACACATTTTTCTTTATTATGAGTCCATGAATTCTTTAATCGGGAATATTTACTTGGACAATTTCATTCTGGATATCTTCTTTGAATACCATTAGTTGACTTTAGTACCATATGACCATCGGAATATCTTTTTGGTCCCATGCATTAAACCTCCATACTGATCAGGCATGGAAATAATCTATGGAACTTATTAAGATACCCCAATCCTCATATGACGCTTTTATCATACCATCGGGTATTCGGAATCGATAGAGATCAAAGAGATATCGACTACGTATGCTGACGCACTTCTTTTTAGAGAGAGGATATTTCTAAAATTTTACAACTGAAGGTTTCTGACAGGAACAGAAGAAATAGTTCTTCTGATTTGCCTGTGAGTGTTACCTTACACTTAGTATCTGGGTTTCTTATGGTCTTATTAGCGACCTAGCAGCACCTGAACCCAGATGTAACTCTTAACAAATAAATCTTAATAAGGGATTTACCTAGTGTCATTTTTTAATGTGAAGTGCCTCTTAATCATACATTAGGAGGGTTAAGCGCCTCAATTCTTAATCTTTTAAACTTAGCTGCAAAATCTACGACAAATTTAGGGCAGTCCCAGCTTTGACTGATTACTTCTTAATCATTATAACGTGGGTAGCTGAGGTAGATCCATAATGGATTTTTAATGAGTAGGTTTTGAAACTTTAGTGCGCCCTCTTATTGCCAATGCTAACCACTAATAATTATGTGCTTATATTTAATCCAAATGGGAATTTCACAAACTAGGCACCTAGCTCGGTTGGTTAGGCGCGCGAAAGGGTGTGGCCTAGACCCAGGTTCGATTCCGGGGACGGCCGGTTCCACCATTTTTTTATATATTGTTCAATATTAATTAATCGTACGGATACATGTAACTATGAGGGTTGTCTCATAAGGAGTCTTGATAATTAATTGCTTCTTACTGAACTTTTTGATGGTTCTTCCTACTGCTGCGTCACCCACAGCCGGGAGATTAACTCCATTAATATTGAGGTTTACGTTTGTAGTTTTATTAACTTTCATCGCTTTAATAGTATTGCGACTGTCGTCTACCTCATCCGAGTTTCCATACTCGAAACTCGGTACTAATCACCAAGATTTAAGAATTATTAGTCATCATCCTGATGACCTGACTTAGATTAGCCACGGCATTCATAAACCGTATAGGCTATTCTGTTCTGAACGGCCTTAATGAATGCTATTTGAATGTATATCTTTTACATTTAGCTTAGGTAACAAAAGGACTATCAATGGCATTTAAGGTTTGGAGCGAGTCCAATACCTGCTTGACAGGGGACCAAAATGTCACAACTGTCTTTGTCACAAGGACGATTATAAATAGCTCAAGGGCTAGCCTTACAAGACTTTTTATTATATATATACATATATGGCATAGAAGCCTGTCTCGATGGGCGTAGAAGATATGGCATAAAGCCCAGTCATGAAGGACATAAATGATTATACGGCACGAAGGCCTTGTCGCAAGGGTCATTTTGATATGGCACAAACGGCCTCGTTATAAGGACATTTATCAAATCTGGCACAAAAGG
The DNA here is from genome assembly GCA_030545235.1 of Helianthus tuberosus. NCBI lineage: Eukaryota > Viridiplantae > Streptophyta > Magnoliopsida > Asterales > Asteraceae > Helianthus > Helianthus tuberosus. The sequence goes on from JARYGA010046105.1 coordinate 4,130,017, forward strand.
CCTGTCACCAGGAATGTTAACATTTAATATGTTAGCTTGTCACGAATGACGAATTATAGCACATAGGCTTGTCATGAATGACTTTAAAACATAACTCGATGGTCTATCATCAAGGACCTTAATTTATTAGCCACAATCTTATTAGATTAGGGCTTCAAGGTTTGAACGTGGTTCTTCACCTTTGGACAGGGAGTCATAGACCACAACTGTCATCATCTTGAAAGACGATTCATTTGGCAGAAAAGTAAGCCAATCAACATCACTAATGGATGTTTATATATAACCATCGTATCTAATGATATTAGTCATGATCACATCGATCATATTGACTATTAGGTTTGGGTATAATCACACCATTTTGAACAGGGGATCATAAGGATCACTACTATCTTTGTCTTACCGACACTAGAATAAGGTATAGCCCGTAGGCATTTCATCACGAGGGATGTTAATATTATGATCATCATACTGATGATACTAGTCAGGATCGCAATGATAGTATAGATTATGGGATTTGAGTATAGCTCACCCCCTTGGGCTAAGAATCACAAAAGATTACAATTGCCTTGTCTCAATTGGACAATATAATATAGTCCTTAGGCAAAACCTCATTAAGGATGTTAAAATCTTTAATCATCATATTGACGATCTTTGTCATGATTGCATTGATCATATAGACTATTAGGCTTGAGCATAGCTCACTACCTGGGACAAGGAATCGTAAAGATCATCATATCTTTGTCACACATGGACAATATAATATGGCCCATAGGCGAAACATCACTAATGGATGTTTATAATAGGTTCATCCTATTAGATGATATAAGTCATGATGGCATTAATCATATTGACTATTTTGGCTTGAGCATAGCTCACCACCTCAGACAAGGAATCATAAAGATAACAATGTCAATGTCTCAAATGGACAATATATTATAGCCCGTAGGCAAAACATCACTAAAGGATGTTAAATAATATTATTATCATATTAAATGATATTAGTCATGATCGCATTGATCATATAGACTATTATGTTTGGACATAGTCCAATATTTTAGACAGGAGGTCAAAGATTATCACTGTCGTCGTCTTATCGGACAACAAGTTTAGCCCGTAGGCACTTCATCACTAACGGATGTTCATAATATGATCATCTTATAGGATGATATAAGCCATGATTCCTAAATCACTGGGTTAGATAAGGGAATTGGAAGAATCCAATATAAGGATGACTGTTGTGATTTTCTCGAATCACATTTGTCAAGAGTGCTAACACGTTCTTAGGTGTTAACAAGGATCTGAATCCCTTGAGTAGGTTTCACCATCTTGGCCGCGTGGGCTAGGTTTCACCTTTAAGATTCCCTTTAAAAATGCATACTGACAGGGAAGGAAGGATATTTATTTTATTCAGGATTTTTATCATAATCCTAATTTATAAGTTAATAATAGCACAATTGGCCCAGTCGCGTAGACAAGTTTAATTTATAAGTCATGATTTCAGAGAATCGTGGCATTAAGGTTTGAATCAAAGTTCATTACCTTTTCCTGACAGGGAGCTGTAGGCTACCACTGTCTTTAGTCTCAGAGGACATTAACTATAGCCTGTAGGTACTTCCCTTATAAGGGATGTTTATTACAGAATTGCCCCTTAGGGAAATTCATTAACCATGGTAAACAGAGACCATATTTGGTTAATTTATTAATCATTTATATTTAGGATTTCTATTATAATTTATCCTAATTATAAAATATTAACAGTTTCATTAGTGGCACCCAATAGCCTGGTCACATGGACATTTATAAATTATAAGCTCATGATTTCAGAGAATCAAAGCAAAAATAACAGTTTTATTTAATAGCACCAAAGGCCTAGTCACAAGGACAATTTTAAATTATAAGCCATGATTTCAGAGAATCAAGGCCTTTAAGTATATTAGCACAACAGGCTTAGTCACAAGGACATATATAAATCATAAGCTATGATTTCAGAGAATCAAAGCATGAAGGTATTCTGGCACAATAGGCCTAGTCACAAGGACATTTATAAATTATAAGCTAGGATTTCAGAGAATCAAAGCCTTGAGGTTTGAACCTAGTTCATTACCTTTTTCTGACAGGGAGTCATAGCTACCACTGTATTTTGGCTCATGTAGAAATGAGCAAGGCCCGTAGGCACTATATTACCACATATGGTTAAAATATGATCATCTTAATTGATGATGTAAACCCAGGATTCAGAGATCATTAAACTGGGTTAGGAATCTTTAGAAAGATCCTTATATGATAATAACGTGTGTGATTTTAAATGAATCACATCCGCCAGGAGTGTTAACATGTTTGAAGATGTTAACAGGGATTTGAATCTTTTAAACAGGTCTTACCATCTTGGCCCGGTCTTATAATTGACCCGAAGGCTAGGTTTCACTCTTAAGATTCTTAGTTAATGGTTTGAATCTTTTTAACAGGTCTTACCATCTTGGCCCGGTCTTATAATTGACCCGAAGGCTAGGTTTCACACTTAAGATTCTTAATTTAATTAACGCAGAACAATTTTTAAATTGAGGTGTTAATATGGATCTGAATCTAATTTGAGGAACTGCCTTCTTGGTCGGGTCTTAATATGACACGAGGCTAGGTCTTGCCCTTTTTAGATTTTGCCATTTTATTATAATGGTAGATCTTATAAAAGAAATGTTATTTTTCATTTATTTCATTTTTCATGTTTAGGATGAAAATTTTAAATTTAGTCAATCCATTATATGAAAATAAAAATACAGAGTTGCCCTAAGCGGGACTTGAAAGGAATAATATGTCCTTGGAGGAACTGAAAGATAATTATGTCCTTATAAGGACTAATAAGGAAACGATCTTCAGTAAAAGGAGTTTCTTCTTCATTTTATTTCTGAATGCTTTCTCCTTGGATGCTAGTTTCATTCTAGCCGCGGTACGAAGCTCAGCATCTCAGGGCTCCGGGTGTGGAGAACTCCTATTACAGCTTCTTCGCTTGGCGACGTATCCAATATATAAAAATTTGGAAGCAAAAATTTCTAGATTAGGATTGAAATTATTCCTATGTTAAGTCTAGACTCAAAAGTTTAGAAATGTGCAATTGTGTCATTGAGATTAAACACAAAAGGCTAGTGTTTAATTCACTCAATGTTGGCTCTGATACCAACCTGTCACACCCCAATTTCCACGTGTCACCGGTGGGCCCGGTGGGGGATTATCGTGACGTGGTTGGCAACATAATAGTCAAACAACACAATATTTAATATGCACAGCGGAAGCAATTAAAAATATAATACAACCGAATTTATTATTGTAATATCAAATGTCACAATATTCGGAAGTTTATCCACAGAAGCATCGAACATAAAATGGAAACAATAGTTCAACAGACTTCAGGCATCTTAAGCTTGCGAGACTTCTAATGATGCTTAGGAGAAATCCCAGCCAATTTCTCTTAGTACCTGCATTTAATCTTTTTGGGAAAATACGTCAGTTTACACTGGTAAATACATTCAACTGACTCATTTTGGAAAATGATTAAAAATTGGTTTGGATGCACATGGCATAAACATTTTATTTAACTTGGGAGAATTATTTAATATTATAATCTCGTGAACGAATTACATGTTCCTTGTGCGTTCAGTAGCCCGGATCTTGTCCGGGTTAAAGATCAATAGACACACCACAATATTCTTTTATGCGCTGACGGGTGTACGCCTACACCCCTCGCTTAAGTCGTGGCCATTTCGTAAAATGATGCCAAGGATATCCGGGACATGGTCATTAACCCCCCAAAGGCTTTAAGTAACAAGACTGTTTAAACGAGCTGATCAAATTATTCAACTACCCACTTAACGGTGGAGATTTGATGCCCGATCAAGCGGTATACTATATACCGTAACCCAAGCCCGTATAGGAAAAATAAGTTAAAAGTATTTACCTGAGCAAGTATTAATCACAATAAGCAAAATGCACGTAGCTTTTATTGGTTCTCCTAATCTGGAACGAAGGTTTAATATAACCTATTAGAATCCTAACGGGTCTTTAATTAAGCTTAAGCTTAGACCGGTTAGTTTCAAAGATACGGTTCGTACGCACGATTAAGCGAAGACCGGATAGAATGTGATTTAGACCCGACAAGTTCAGAGACTTGTTTAATATGGGTCCTTCATGCACATTCTGGATTTTGAGATTAAACCGATAAGGTTTGACCCGTTTCGGCTAATTTATGTAAACTTGTTACATAAACCGAACCGAACGCGTAATAAGCGTAACGGGTATCCGTAAGAGCCATATACAGGTTTCCTAAGTTAATATGCCTCAAATATATTGTGACATCAGTAAGATGTCTTTTATTATGCCCGAAACGATTTTAAACACAAACTATGCCCCGTAGGGGTAGTTTGGTCCTTTTAAAGGTTGTAAAAGAGTTTAAGTGTTAACCTGAGTTACAGGCCTGATGTAATCAGCAAATATACTCAATTTGCCAAGTTATATCAGTAGGTTAAAGTATATATGTGAAATTTGTCAATTATAACCAAACTATGCACCGTAAGGGCATTTTGGTAATTTCACATAAGCCGAAAAACTCAAAACCGGAGTCTGAGTTAATCAACCTTTGCTTACTATTAAAATATTCTAATTTGCCTAAAATATCAGTAGGCATCAACCCGGGTATGTTCAATATGATTTTAATACATACTATGCGTTAAAAACGCTAAATAAGGCGATTAAAGACCATTTCCGGGTTTGATACTTAAATCTGATATTTTTATATTTCCAGAAGGCTTAAAATAATTTATTTATCATATGTGATCAGTAGCAAAAGGTTTGGAGTCGTTTAGATATGTAAAACCCATTTTATGGCCCGTAAGGGCAAAACCGACAATTACCGGATTAAGCCTACGACTACTAGTTATGCTCAGCCTAGAATTAATTAAAAATCTTTAAAAATCCCAAAATAATATATTACATCAGTGGGTATTAAGTTTGATACCAAAAAGTAGGCTTAACTAGGCTATACGCTAATTATGCCGTTTAATTAACACAAAGCTTTAAATTTGCGACAATGAGCATAACTCTTAATCTACAAGTCAAACTGATGTCAAATTTTGCATACAAGTCTATATATCAGTAATTAAAGTTTCTACTCTTTTACATTTCCAAAAATCACGTTTTAAGGTAATAAGGGCATAATGGTCAACATATGAGCAATTAACGGAAATATGCATATTAATTGGATAACTAATGAACCAAGGTGTATAATCACAGAGGGTTGTACTAACATGTAACCTAGTCCAATTAAAGCTCTGAGGCATTTCTAAAACATGCCTAAACGGGACAGAACTGAAAGTCAAAGTGAAAGTCAAACTATGTGACTTTCGGTTACGAACCGGGTCTAAAGAGGAATTTGTCGGGTTGAACATGTTTAGACATGTTCTTACACTTATTACCAAGTTATAACAATGATCCAACAGGTTGTATATGATCTATAGTGTTAATTATGCACAAATGGCATTTTAAGCTTCCTGTTGACTTTTTAAATATAAGTTTGACCCGACTTTTGACCTGGTTAGAGTGGTAATCAGGGGGAACCCTTTTGAGGTTTTATTACTCACATAAATACCAACTTATAACTACTTTTTATTTGAGATATGACTGAGCCATTGTTGACTAATCTCGAAGTCAAACCGTAATTACGTCGGTTTGACTTTTAGCTAAATAACTAAGCTAAAATTAATTAGAGAAGGTTAGGCAACTTACAAAGGTCCTAAGCTTGATTAGAGAACACTTGAGAGGAATCTTGAGTTCCAGAAGTGTTCCAAGAATGCAGATGAAGATGTGATGAATTGTTTGCAACTAAAGGCCCTTATATAGTGGATTTACTCACCACAATGTATTGACAACAAGGTCTACTACTGCCCACAACATTCCTACATGTGTCCTACATGTTTAGGGAGTGTTTAGGGGCCAAGGGATATGAGGAAAAACGTTTAAAGGTCATTCCCACGCGCCAAACAGCAAACAGCAACATTTATGGTCGCTGGCAGTTGCTTGCGCACCGTAAGGCTTGTATGCTTGCGGTGCGCAAGCGTTCATCAGGGGCCAAAATTGCTTGTTTCTTCATGATTTCGAAAGGGCAACCTCAATATCCGACTTTGGGGCCTCAATTATCATCTATGGACCTCCAAGAAGTGCCTTATACAGTAACATACCCTACCATTATGAATTGTTTCCTTTGAATTCATTTTGAAAGTGCCTTAAACGACGGTTTACCGTAGGAATTCCATCGGAACCCATCTAGCACTATGAATTTAATTATTGACAACTACATTTCTGGATTTTTAAATATACTAGATGTTTAATGTACGTTTACTTGGGTCTTGGGATTTATAAATGAGGTCGTTCAGAGGTAAAAATTAACATGACGCCACTTTTAAATCCTGCCAAAACATCTTTATTAAATCCGAGTTTACAACGCTTGTTGTCTTACCTGACACGTGTCATTATTTATTTAACACGAATTTTCGAGGTGTTACAACTGTTTTCACCCTTGTCACATGTTAAGCAATTACATGTTCCAAACAGACAAATTGTAACACATGTTAGATCAATATATACACATCATGATGTTTTGTAAACCACTAGCTTGTAACACCTCAAAATTTCGTGTTCAATAAGAAAATGACACGTGTCATGTACGACAAAAAAAAAACGTTGTAAAACCGGATGTAATTAAAAATGTATGTTGGGATTTAAAAGTGTCGTCATGTTAACTTTAGCACCTCTGAACGACCTCATTTATAAATCCCGATACAAATAAACATCTGGTATATATTTTAATCCATTGAATTCTAGAATTATATGATTCATAATTGTTATGGTGGAATCCTACGAAGAAAAAGCATGATAACCCTTGTTTTCGATACTTTTATAAAGGATCCAAGGAAACATATTGTTGTGGTAGGGTATGTAACAATACAAGACACATATTAGAGGCCCCTCAATGTAAAAAGGATGTCCCAAATTCGAATTATGAGCTTGACCTTTCGAAACTTCAACAAACAACAACTTTTTGTCCCTGATGTAAGCTTACGGACCGTAAGCAAACATGCTTACGGTGCGCAAGCTAGTTACCAGCGACCAGAACTTGGCAGATGGCTGTTATGCGCAAATGTGACCCTTTAAGCCGGTTTTTCTCATTTGTAGATGACCCCTAGACACCCCTAAACACTAGGATTATGTGTTGATCAATTGTGGTGAGTAGTAGACTTAGTTGTCAACATGTTATGGTGATTACAAGTACTATATAAAGCCATAAGTTGCAACTTATTCTTCACAACCTTCATCTGCAATTCTTGAGCACTTCTGGAGCTTAGGAGCAGACCCAATACCTTCCTACTCGAGCTTAGGACTTGGGTAAGTATGCTAGACCTTCCTCGGTTTAGTTTTTGCTTAGTTATTAGCTTAAAAGTCAACCGTCGTAATTAACGGTTGACTTAACGATTAATCGCTAATGGTCCAGCGATTAGTCAAACTTAAAGTAGTTATAAGTTGGTAATTAGGTGGGTAATAAACCCCTAAAAAGGTTCCCCCTGATTCCCATTCTAACCAGGTCAAATGTCGGGTCAAACTTTTATTTAAAAAGTCAACATAATGCTTAAAATGTCGTTTATGCATAATTAGCTATCTAGAACATATATAACCTGTTTGATCATTGTTATAACTTAGTAATAAGTGTAAGAACATGTCCAAACATGTTCAACCCGACTATTTCCTGTTTAGACCCGATTCGGAACCGAAAGTCGCAAAGCTTTGACTTTTGCTTTGACTTCAGTTCTGACCCGTTTTAGTATGATTTGGAAATGCCTTAGAGCTTCCTTAGGACCAGGCTACATGTTAGCATAACCCTCTGTGGTTGGTTCATTGATTGACCCATTCGTTTACGCGTTTCCGTTAATAGCTCATGTGTTGACCATTATGCCCTTATTACCTTAAAACATGATTTGTGGAAATGTAAAAGAGTAGAAACTTAAATTGCTGATATATAAACTTGTATGCAAAGTTTGACATCAGTTTGACTTGTAGATTAAGAGTTATGCTCATTATCGCAAGATGAAAGCTTTATGTAAATAAAACGGCGTAATTAGCGTATAGCCTAGTTAAGCCTACTTTTTGGTATCAAACTTAATGCCCACTGATGTAATATATTATTTTGGGATTTTTAAAGATTTTTAATTAATTTTAGGCTGAGCATAACTAGTAGTCGTAGGCTTAATCCGGTAATTGTCGGTTTTGCCCTTACGGGCCATAAAATGAGTTTTACTTATCTAAACAACTCCAAACCTTTTGCTACTGATCACATATGATTGATAAATTATTTTAAGCCTTCTGGAAATATAAAAATATCAGATTTAAGTATCGAACCCGGAAATGGCCTTTAATCGCCATAATTAGCGTTCTTAACGCATAGTATGTCTTAAAATCATATTGGACATACCCGGGTTGATACCTACTAATATATGAGGCAAATTAGGATATTTTAACAGTAAGCAAAGGTTGATTAACTCAGACTTCGTTTTTGAGCTTTTCGGCTTATGTGAAATTACCAAAATACCCCTACGGGGCATAGTTTGGTTAAAGATGATAAATTTCACATATATGCTTTAGCCTACTGTTATAACTCATCAAATTAAGTATGTTTGCTGTTTACATCAGACCTGTAACTCAGTTAAACATTTAAACTCTTTTACAACCTTTAAAATGACCAAACTACCCCTACGGGGCATAGTTTGTGTTTAAATTCGTTTCGGGCATAATGAAAGACATCTTACTGATGTCACAACATATTTGAGGCATAATTAACTTAGGAAACCTGTAGATGGCTCAAATGAATACCCGTCACGCTTATTACGCGTACGGTTCGGTTTATGTAACAAGTTACATAAATTAGCCGAATTGGGTCAAACCCTATCGGTTTTATCTCAAAGTCCAGAACGTGTATGAATTACCCATAAAAGACAAGTCTCTGAACATGTCGGGTTTAAATCACATTCTATTCCGGTCTTCGCTTAATCATGCGTTTGAACCGTATATATCCTTAAGACTAACCGGTCTAAGCTTAGGCTTAATTAAAGACCCGTTAGCATTCTAATTAATTATTTATACCATCATTCCAGACTAGAGCACTTCCGGTAAATTGTACCTACGCTTACTTAAGTGACTACGGCTGAGTTATTAGATTCTTACTATTTAAGACAGGAGCTAGCTCAGGTAAATACTCTTAACCTATTTTCCCAATACGGGCTTGAAATACGGTATAATGATACCGTAAATACTCTTAACTTATTTTCCCTATACGGGCTTGGAATACGGTATAATGATACCGCTTGGTCGGGTATTGAATATTTAATCTTAATGAAGGTTAAATTATTGAGGTAACCCGGTTTAATCTGTATTGTTTGAAATAAAAGCCTTAGGGGTTAATGACCATGTCCTGGATATCCTTGACATCATTGTGTTATAAAATGGCCACGTCTTATGCACGGGGTGTAGGCGTACACCTGACAGTTGCATAAGGGAAACGGTATCTCACTCTCTTGTGGGCCTATACTTGTGGCGTGTCTGTTAATCTTGACTCGGTTTCTACATCGGGCCCTGAACGTACAACGAACATGTAAATCTGTATACAAGGTTATAACTATAATTGTTCCAAGTATAAAAGATTAATTTTGCCTCTGAGCATTTTAATCAAAGTGTCAATATATTTTGTGCCATGTGCATCCAAACCAATTTTCAATCATTTTTCAAAATGAGTCGGTTGAGTGTATTTACCAGTGAAAACTGACGTATTTTCCAAAAGGGTTAAGTGACAGGTACTGAACGTAATTGGCTGGAAGCTCAGGGCGGTTCTAAGGAATCTTGCAAGTTCTAGGTGCCTAAAGTCTGTTGAACAAATGATATGTTTTAAGATCCGCCTGTGGATCCTTTACTTTCCGTTGTAATATTGAATATTACTTTATATACGGAAAAGTAATAATAATTATCTTTTGCTTCCGCTGTGCATTCATATATATTGTGTTGTTTGACTATTACGTTGCCAACCACGTCACGATACTCCCCACCGGGCCCACCGGTGACACGTGGAAATCGGGGTGTGACAGGTTGGTATCAGAGCCAACACTGAGTGAATTAAACACTAGCCTTTTGTGTTTAATCTCAGTTACACAATTGCACATATCTAAACTTCTGAGTCTAGACTTAACATAGGAATAATCTCCATCCTAATCTGGAAATTTTCACTTCAAATTTTTATTGGATACGTCGCCAAGCAAAGAAGCTGTAATAAGAATTCTCCACATCTGGAGCCTGGAAATGCTGACCTTTGTACCGCAACCAGGATGAAACGTGCAACCACGGAGAAAGCATTCAGGAATTGAATGAAGAAGAAACTCCTTTTGCTGAAGAACGTTTCCGTATATAGTCCTTATAAGGACATAATTATCATTCAGTCCCACCGAGGACGACATTATTCTTTTGAAGTCCCATTTAGGGCAACCCTATATTTGTTTAAATTTCAAAGGAACGATTAAGTTTAAAAATATCATTCCTATATTATAAGATCTACCATTATAATAAAATGGCAAAATCTAAAAGGACAAGACCTAGCTTCGGGTCATATTAAGACCGGCCAAGATGACAGTTCCTCAATTTAGATTTTGATCCTTAATAACATTCCTTTTGCAAGATCTACCCTTATAATAAAGGGGCAAAAATCTAAAAGGACAAGACCTAGCTTCGGGTCATATTAAAGACCGGCCAAGATGGCAATTCCTCAATGAAGATTCAGATCCCTATTAACAGTTCAATTCAGAAATTTTTCTGCGCTAAATATTAATAAGAATCTTAAAAGTGAAACCTAGCCTTCGGGTCATTTTAAGACCGGGCCAAGATGGTAAGATCTGTTTAAAAGATTCGAATCCCTGTTAACATCTATAAATATGTTAACACTCCTGACAGATGTGATTCGTTGGGAATCACACACGTAATTAAGGATTCTTCAAAAGATTCCTAACCCAGTTTAATGATCCCTAAATCCTGGGTTTACATCATCAATTAAGATGATCATACTTTGACCATATATTGGTAAAATAATGCCTACGAGCTATAGTTAATGCCCTCTGAGACTTAAGACAGTGGTAGCAATGACTTCCTGTCAGATAAAGGTAATGAACTAGGTTCAAACCTTAATGCTTTGATTCTCTGAAATCATAGAGCAAAATTTATAAATGTCCTTGTGACCAGGCCTATTTTGCCAGTATACCTTAATGTTATGATTCCTTGAAATCATAGGTTAAATAAAAATGTCCATGAGACTAGGCCTTTTGTGCCACAAATAAAACTGTTATTGTTTTATAATTAGGATAAATTATTATAGGAATCCTAAATAAACATGATAAATAAATTAACCAAATGTGGCCTCTGTTTACCATGGTTAACGAATTACCCTAAGGGGCAATTCCATAATAAACTCCCAAATAAACTATTGGCCTTGTTTTCTGCAACAGTTAAATTGTAATGGCTAACTCAGACGAGGGTAATAGCCATCCAGTGGAGCCAAATGTGAACGCCCAGATTACGTTAACGGGTGCCGAATTAAAAGCGATCATAGACGACGCTGTTACACAGGCTTTGGATAGGCAGTATGAGGAATACAGTGGTACTCGAAGTAGGACCCACTCTACACAGCCTTCAAAGCCTAAAACACACTCTGAAGCTCACAGCAAGCCACCTCCCAAGAAAGATGATCCCAAGAATGGAGATGACGATCGTCGCTCCTCGAACCATCACAGTGATCCGTCTCAACAAATCATACTGAATAAAGGACCCCGAGATAAGGGTTGCTCCTACAAGTACTTTGTGTCATGTAAACCCCGGGATTTTACAGGGGAGAAAGGAGCCATTGACTGTATGACATGGCTGGACGAGATGGATACTATTGTGGATATCAGCGGATGCGCTGAGAGGGATGTAGTGAAGTATGTATCCCAATCATTCAAGGGAGAGGCACTAGCATGGTGGAAGTCTCTCATTCAAGCTACGGGGAAGATCCCTTTGTACGAGATGACTTGGGATCAGTTCGTTGCTCTTATCAAAGAAAATTACTGTCCTCAACATGAAGTTGAGAAGATTGAGACTGAATTCTTGACATTAGTCATGGAGAACTTAGACTGTCAAGCATACCTTACAAATTTCAATACCAAGTCTCGATTGGTTCCTTATTTGATCACACCGGAACCCAAGAGAATTGCTCGCTTCATTGGGGGTTTAGCCCCAGAAATAAAAGCCAATGTTAAGGCTTCAAGACCTACTACATTCAGGTCAGTGGCAGATTTGTCGCTATCTCTCACACTCGATGTGGTTAGAAACAAGGCTGCCAAAGTCTCGGAAGACGGAAAGCGTAAAAGGGAGGATGAGAATTCCCATCACTCCGATAGGAAGAGGAACTCTGAAGATAAGAAGAGTTCCGGGTTTAAGAGAGACAGCCAGCAGTCGGGAGAGAAGACCAGGTGCGAAACCTGTAAGAAATACCATCTTGGGAAATGCAGATTTGAATCTCAGCCTCTACCGTGTGGAATTTGCAAGTCTAGGGAACATAAAACCCTGGATTGCAAGAAGTTGAAAGATGCAACCTGTTATGGTTGCAACGAGAAAGGGCATATCAAGACCAACTGCCCTAGGAATCAGAAGAAGCCCGAGTAGAGAACAAATGCACGAGTTGTCAGGATGAACGCCCAAGAGATGGTGCAGAATAAAAATAGTATAATATGTACCTTTCCTTATCAAACAGTTATGCAGAAACTTATTTGATATTGGCACATATAAATATATTATGAATAATAAATGTTGAGAACTGTTGTCTCCGTCTGATGAAGACTCCGGTCATTTAATACGATGTAGAAATTGGCCGATGATACTTTAGAAATTGCTCCAACAAATCCTATATTGATATCTAATATCTATTAGAAATCACTCTTTCTCATACCTTATAGCAAACTTTTGATTGCATACATAAGGACTCAATATAGTGATAAAAATCGATGGTTGCCTCGAAAAATCAAGCCCATATCGTGGGTGATAAGAAGCAATTAATTATCAAGACTCCTTAAGAGACAACTCTCATAATTACAGGTATCTGTACGAGTAATTAATATTAAACATAAAAAAAAATGGTGGAACTGGCCGTCCCCGGATTCGAACCTGGGTCTAGGCCGGCCGCACCCTTTCGCGCGCCTAACCAACTGAGCTAGGTGCCTAGTTTGTGAAAATCTCCATTCTAATTAAATATAAGCACTTGTACAATAAACTTCCTTATCATTTATCAATAATAATTTCTGCTAAGTGTCCTGTTTTTAATACAGGCAATAATAAATCTTCATGAACCATAAACTTAGCAAAATTTTTATTAACATCCACAAGGTATAACTTACCAAGGAAACCATAGTAAACGATTCTTCTAGTATCGGCAGGGAATACTTCCGAAAATATAAGAGTACTCTTTCTTCGCATAGAGTACGACAACATATGTTATTTTAATTATTTTTCTCATTGTTTTCTATCGCCTGCGAATACCAAACTATGTTTGATAAAAGTGTCATATGAGGATTGGCGTATCCTAGTGTGTCCCATAGATTATTTCCATGTCTGATCAGCATGGAGGTTTAATGCATGGAACCCCTGAGATATCCCAATGGTCATATTGTACTAATGTCGACTAGTAGTATTCAAAGGAGATATCCGGAATAGAACTATCCAAGTAAATATTCCTCGGTGAGGGAATATGTGGAATCATAACACGAATGTGTCACTTAGTAGACACAAGCGTTGATGAGTGAACTGGAGCCTGAGATATGGAAATCTCTGTAACCTCCTTGTACCTCGATTATCTTCTCCTAAGATTACCCTGCTTACCCCTAGGAGGCAGGTAGAATTAATATTTAAATCCCATTAAGGCTGTATTATTATGAAATCTCCAAGACGGATAGTACCATAATTGGGAGATCCGAAAACCTGATTAAGTAAATTTCAAGATAGGAGATTCATATAGCCTAACTCGATACTCTGAGAGTTTGATGTTGTTAGATAAGAAAGACGGTTCATTTTGCTTATGCACTAATTACCGCAACCCTATTTTAACAACGATTAAGAATTTCCATCAGCTACACAGGATCGTCGAATTGTTCGACTAACGACAAGGACTAGCTATTCCCTAAAATTAGTTAAGCAATGGTTGGATAACCCCCTCACCTTAAAATAAGCTTTTCTATAATAGTTGATATGTAAGCATCAAGGTTGCTCCCTAGGAGACCTTGTATGAATGAAATGTTAAACACCTGTTGTTAGGACAATAGATTGGTAAGTCCAATATTCAGGATCTGAAAGTTGCATTAGAAACAACAAACAAGATCATACAAATTTCTAATCATCTGTAAGTTGCCATTATCAGGCAGAGAATACTTCCTTTGTTTCAGTAAATCTTGGGTCGAGATTTATTTTAAGGGGGTGAGGATGTAACACCTCAAAATTTCGTGTTCAATAAGAAAATGACACGTGTCATGTACGACAAAAAAAAAAACGTTGTAAAACCGGATGTAATTAAAAATGTATGTTGGGATTTAAAAGTGTCGTCATGTTAACTTTAGCACCTCTGAACGACCTCATTTATAAATCCCGATACAAATAAACATCTGGTATATATTTTAATCCATTGAATTCTAGAATTATATGATTCATAATTGTTATGGTGGAATCCTACGAAGAAAAGCATGATAACCCTTGTTTTCGATACTTTTATAAAGGATCCAAGGAAACATATTGTTGTGGTAGGGTATGTAACAATACAAGACACATATTAGAGGCCCCTCAATGTAAAAAGGATGTCCCAAATTCGAATTATGAGCTTGACCTTTCGAAACTTCAACAAACAACAACTTTTTGTCCCTGATGTAAGCTTACGGACCGTAAGCAAACATGCTTACGGTGCGCAAGCTAGTTACCAGCGACCAGAACTTGGCAGATGGCTGTTATGCGCAAATGTGACCCTTTAAGCCGGTTTTTCTCATTTGTAGATGACCCCTAGACACCCCTAAACACTAGGATTATGTGTTGATCAATTGTGGTGAGTAGTAGACTTAGTTGTCAACATGTTATGGTGATTACAAGTACTATATAAAGCCATAAGTTGCAACTTATTCTTCACAACCTTCATCTGCAATTCTTGAGCACTTCTGGAGCTTAGGAGCAGACCCAATACCTTCCTACTCGAGCTTAGGACTTGGGTAAGTATGCTAGACCTTCCTCGGTTTAGTTTTTGCTTAGTTATTAGCTTAAAAGTCAACCGTCGTAATTAACGGTTGACTTAACGATTAATCGCTAATGGTCCAGCGATTAGTCAAACTTAAAGTAGTTATAAGTTGGTAATTAGGTGGGTAATAAACCCCTAAAAAGGTTCCCCCTGATTCCCATTCTAACCAGGTCAAATGTCGGGTCAAACTTTTATTTAAAAAGTCAACATAATGCTTAAAATGTCGTTTATGCATAATTAGCTATCTAGAACATATATAACCTGTTTGATCATTGTTATAACTTAGTAATAAGTGTAAGAACATGTCCAAACATGTTCAACCCGACTATTTCCTGTTTAGACCCGATTCGGAACCGAAAGTCGCAAAGCTTTGACTTTTGCTTTGACTTCAGTTCTGACCCGTTTTAGTATGATTTGGAAATGCCTTAGAGCTTCCTTAGGACCAGGCTACATGTTAGCATAACCCTCTGTGGTTGGTTCATTGATTGACCCATTCGTTTACGCGTTTCCGTTAATAGCTCATGTGTTGACCATTATGCCCTTATTACCTTAAAACATGATTTGTGGAAATGTAAAAGAGTAGAAACTTAAATTGCTGATATATAAACTTGTATGCAAAGTTTGACATCAGTTTGACTTGTAGATTAAGAGTTATGCTCATTATCGCAAGATGAAAGCTTTATGTAAATAAAACGGCGTAATTAGCGTATAGCCTAGTTAAGCCTACTTTTTGGTATCAAACTTAATGCCCACTGATGTAATATATTATTTTGGGATTTTTAAAGATTTTTAATTAATTTTAGGCTGAGCATAACTAGTAGTCGTAGGCTTAATCCGGTAATTGTCGGTTTGGCCCTTACGGGCCATAAAATGAGTTTTACTTATCTAAACAACTCCAAACCTTTTGCTACTGATCACATATGATTGATAAATTATTTTAAGCCTTCTGGAAATATAAAAATATCAGATTTAAGTATCGAACCCGGAAATGGCCTTTAATCGCCATAATTAGCGTTCTTAACGCATAGTATGTCTTAAAATCATATTGGACATACCCGGGTTGATACCTACTGATATATGAGGCAAATTAGGATATTTTAACAGTAAGCAAAGGTTGATTAACTCAGACTTCGTTTTTGAGCTTTTCGGCTTATGTGAAATTACCAAAATACCCCTACGGGGCATAGTTTGGTTAAAGATGATAAATTTCACATATATGCTTTAGCCTACTGTTATAACTCATCAAATTAAGTATGTTTGCTGTTTACATCAGACCTGTAACTCAGTTAAACATTTAAACTCTTTTACAACCTTTAAAATGACCAAACTACCCCTACGGGGCATAGTTTGTGTTTAAATTCGTTTCGGGCATAATGAAAGACATCTTACTGATGTCACAACATATTTGAGGCATAATTAACTTAGGAAACCTGTAGATGGCTCAAATGAATACCCGTCACGCTTATTACGCGTACGGTTCGGTTTATGTAACAAGTTACATAAATTAGCCGAATTGGGTCAAACCCTATCGGTTTTATCTCAAAGTCCAGAACGTGTATGAATTACCCATAAAAGACAAGTCTCTGAACATGTCAGGTTTAAATCACATTCTATTCCGGTCTTCGCTTAATCATGCGTTTGAACCGTATATATCCTTAAGACTAACCGGTCTAAGCTTAGGCTTAATTAAAGACCCGTTAGCATTCTAATTAATTATTTATACCATCATTCCAGACTAGAGCACTTCCGGTAAATTGTACCTACGCTTACTTAAGTGACTACGGCTGAGTTATTAGATTCTTACTATTTAAGACAGGAGCTAGCTCAGGTAAATACTCTTAACCTATTTTCCCAATACGGGCTTGAAATACGGTATAATGATACCGTAAATACTCTTAACTTATTTTCCCTATACGGGCTTGGAATACGGTATAATGATACCGCTTGGTCGGGTATTGAATATTTAATCTTAATGAAGGTTAAATTATTGAGGTAACCCGGTTTAATCTGTATTGTTTGAAATAAAAGCCTTAGGGGTTAATGACCATGTCCCGGATATCCTTGACATCATTGTGTTATAAAATGGCCACGTCTTATGCACGGGGTGTAGGCGTACACCTGACAGTTGCATAAGGGAAATGGTATCTCACTCTCTTGTGGGCCTATACTTGTGGCGTGTCTGTTAATCTTGACTCGGTTTCTACATCGGGCCCTGAACGTACAACAAACATGTAAATCTGTATACAAGGTTATAACTATAATTGTTCCAAGTATAAAAGATTAATTTTGCCTCTGAGCATTTTAATCAAAGTGTCAATATATTTTGTGCCATGTGCATCCAAACCAATTTTCAATCATTTTTCAAAATGAGTCGGTTGAGTGTATTTACCAGTGAAAACTGACGTATTTTCCAAAAGGGTTAAGTGACAGGTACTGAACGTAATTGGCTGGAAGCTCAGGGCGGTTCTAAGGAATCTTGCAAGTTCTAGGTGCCTAAAGTCTGTTGAACAAATGATATGTTTTAAGATCCGCCTGTGGATCCTTTACTTTCCGTTGTAATATTGAATATTACTTTATATACGGAAAAGTAATAATAATTATCTTTTGCTTCCGCTGTGCATTCATATATATTGTGTTGTTTGACTATTACGTTGCCAACCACGTCACGATACTCCCCACCGGGCCCACCGGTGACACGTGGAAATCGGGGTGTGACATAGCTTATACATGAATACATGTCAGGTTACAAAAAGATTATAACAGAGGCTTAACACATGTTATACGTCCAAAATTGTGCAAAACAAATGACCCGTTTGATATTATATATTCCAAAATAACCGGTACATGTGTTACCATAAATGGCTCGTTTCATATTACACGTTACATACTATCCACATTACCGGTACATGTGTTACTATAAATGGCTCGTCTCTAGAATCCGTGACCATGTAAAACCGGCCATCACGGCCTCCAATGGCATTCTGCCTAAAACCGATACCACAGTCTGCAAGGCGCTTGCGGTTCTTTTGCCAGTTCGGGTCACACGTCCAGCAGTCATCAATGGGATTACCAGTTCCACATGAGAAGAATCCTAGTTTCCTTCTTTCAGTGCTGTTTCTCATGCTCCTGCTCATCACAACAAACTAATATGTTGAATATGCAATCCCAGTTTACCGAAAAAGTAACTTTGCCTCTATTGAACAAAATGACTAATTGTTATCATAATCAACATATTATGATTAACACGCGTTATATATCATTCTAACAGGTGCTTAACACATGTTATGGGTCTGTCTCTGTAAATCAAGCAACCCAACAAAAAAACAATTATTGTTAACAAAAAAAACACTTATTGTTTAGATCAAAAACCCAAACAAGCAACCCAAACCTTTATGGGTTTGTTTCTGTAAATCAACACACGTTACATTACATTCTAACATGGGGCTTAACACATGTTATGGGCCTGAGTCTGTGAATCAAGCAACCCAACAAAAAAACACTTACTGTTCAGATCAAAAACCCAAACAAGCAACCCAAACCAACAAAAAAACAGCTACTGTTAAGATCAAAAGCCCCTAACAAGCAACCAAACCAACAAAAAAACCCGTTCAAAATCTCATCCTAAAGTTTTTGATTTATTTAAAATACATGAACATTAACCATTACTAAAACACTTTCAGCATACAAAAACATATTAACAACCATTTCAACAAAAAATCAAGTGTGAAATGACATTTCAAGAACACTTACCGGATCTATAACCGTCCGATGAACACGAATAAGATCTTCAAACCTTCTTCTTGTCATCGTTCTCTCTCTAAAACAACATACTTCAACCTTCTTCTCTCTCACACACTTGTATGTGTGTTCTTGGTGTTATAGATGAACATGATGAAGCTTGTTGTTTCTCTCTCTAAAACAAAAAATTCATCTCTCTAAAAACTTTTGTCCTGTCATCATTCTCTCTCTAAAAGATCTGGGATTAGTGTTTGTTGAGATCACTTTTAGATCTGGGATTAGTGTTTCTTGGAATCTTGAAGGTAGATATTTGAATTCTGAAATGAGATATCTTCTTCTTGTTCTTCTTCACGTTTGTGGGGTGGGGGAGGAAAGAGAAAGAGGTAAGAGAAAGAGAAAGAGTTGGTGATTTGATGGTATTGCATAGGGAAGTGGAGTGGGTTCTTTTCAATGGTCAAAAAGCCCCTTTTTCACTACCCAAAATGCCCTTCCACTTGTAATAATGTGTATTATAAGATTTCTTTTAAATATAATTGTTACCAAAATTATGAGAGCCATTGATCAAGTTAGATGAAAGATAATCAATGGATGACAATGGGTTTGCATAGTTTTTTAAAAAAGATAGAGTTTTCTATAGAGTCCAACCCTACATTACTATATATTACTATAATATACTCTTACTATATATTACTTTACTATATATTAATAAACGAATTGAAATGAATAGTGATTTTAATATTATAATAATATATAGTTTTTTTAATACTTTTATTATTTTAATACTATAATATAATAATAGTTATTTTCATTACTTTTTAACTTTAATCCTTTTTTTAATATAAGGGGTTGGGATAAGTTTGATGTTAACCGGTATCGAACCAGTACTAGTATCGAAAATACCGGGAAGGTCCTATTCGGTATCAGTACATGAAGGTAAAAACCGGCACTAATACAGAAAACGCCAAAAGTTGGTGCCGAATTGATATTGGAAATCTTTTGGTTCGGGAAATTCAGTGCTCCTACCCGGTACCATTTGCTCATCCCTGATCACGGTTACCGTACGAACAACGGTATCGTACAACTTTTTTTGTTGATTTTCTTCAACTTTTAATTTTTTCTTTTTTTTTAGTTTCAGAGGTAGGGATGAGCTCGGTGCCAACCGATACAGAATCGGTACTGATACCGAAAATATCGGTTACGGTACCAGTATATGAAGGTAAAAAACGGTAGTGAACCGGTACCAGGAACGCCAAAAATCGGTACCGAATTGGTACTTAACATCTTTCGGTTCGACAAATTTGGCATCGGTACCCAGAACAATTTGCTCATATCTGACCACGGGTTTCATATGAACATCGTTACCATACAACTTTTTTGGTTGATTTTCTTTCGGTTATCTTTTAGTGTTTTTTTTCTACATTTTCTTTTTATGCTTGTCACCAGTTCCGTTCACAACACGCTCGTAGTGATTTCAAAACACATGTAAACATAGACTAAATAACAAAAGAAATTCGCCGCAACGCAGCGAACTTCTTTAAACCTATTTAGCATAAAAGATAAACCGAAAACGATATTTGTGGTTTTGAGTAGATCAATAGAGTGAAATTTTATGATATAGAGTGTAATTTGTATGGTTTAAAGTGGGAAAAATTAGGTGATTCTAGTTGTAAATTGATAGTGGCTATTCAGTAGTAGTTTGCTAGTGTGGTCTATGTTTTAATATAATCATTATGCCATTAAAAAAGAGTAAGGGGCTGTTTGGTAACCTCTGAATGGTCATTAAGAGGCTACCTCTTAATGGAACCATTAAGAATTTTACCAATGAGAAGGTAGAAGAATGTGACATGTGATGATTTACCATTCAGAGGTTACCTCTTAACCATTCAGACTTGAGGTTACCTCTTATTAATTCAGAGGTTTTAAACAATTAAGAGGTAGTATTTGAATGGTAATTAAGAGGCTACCAAACAGCCCCTAAACTCAATATAGTGTTTTAATATATGCATTATGCCATTAAGGAGTAAACTCAATAGACTTGTCATACTGCATTAATCATTATAGATCACATGCATATTAAATTTCCTTGAAAGTTCCCCTTTCAAATTTCAATAAGGCCATATATTATCATGCCACGCCCCGTCATGTGGCAATGGAGGTGGCGTGAGAGGCCGGGGAACATTGGAGAAGGGGGCGGGGTTTGGCGTGTGAAGTGGGGAGGCGGGGTAGGAAACACAGCGTGAAGAGGGAAGTGGTGTAGGGCCATGCTATTCTCAACCAATCAAAATTTTTGTTTGTATTTTTTAACTTATTTGAAAAGTATATTATTTTATTGATAGAGGGCAGTGAAAGAGGGTGAAATGATAGTAACTGTTAGTGAAATAGTGTGAATGAAAGGGAGGTGGTGATGTGTCAATGAGGTGACAGTTACTTTATGACGTGGCGGTGATGTAGAGTGAAAGAGCGTAAAACAATAGGAGATAGACTAAGAGAAATTTCCAAATACTTTAGTGGCATATGCCGCCCAGGATAAGAACTCGGTAAGGGGAATTCACCGCGGAGCTAGCTTGGTCGGGTAGCGGCTCCCGGAGTGGGATCACTCCGGCGGTTGGGAGGACCGTGCTCTATTCCCCCTGGTTTTGTTTTTATTATTTACAAGGATAGTTTAGTCATTTCACATTATATTAACAAAACAAGCTAACAAGAGTAAGTGAAAGTGACACAAAATATGCAAAATACCCAATTAATGGATGTTTAGTGTAGTTATTAGAGACAATGAACATAATCGTTGATATATATAGTTAAAGGACAAAAAAATGTAATTTACTCTTGTCTAAATTTTGAGATGAACTCGTAACGTAATTTAAAATTTATCCCATGTTAGTGATATACGCAAGTATCAACTTTCACACACCAAGAGAGGATTATATTAAGTGAAATTTTACTAAACGACTTGTAACCTGGCTGTAATAATGCATGTAGTAAATGTTGATACATATTTTGTGGACGCGACTCGGCTCGGTTCAACTCGGTTCGGTTCGACCCGGTTAGGTTCGGCTCAAGCCCGACGTCACGACATTCCTCCGTCGTGCGTCCCAGAGTTCGACACGCGAAGCACGGAGCGCCGCGAGCCGGTTCCCGTTGCCACATCATCATGACATCATCATGATGATGTCATGATAATGTCATAAGTTGAATAAACTTGGCAAATGTGAAAATAAGGATTCATGTACGTGCATGTACATGAATCTTGGACCAATCAAAATGTTTTGGGCTTCTACACATGGGCCGAACCCCAAGTCCAATCGCACAACATGTGCAGAACTCATATATACCGAAAACAAGTGTTTTCGGTGGTGTGTGTGTGAGAACCGAAGGCAGAAAACTAGAGAGAGAGTGTAGTGAGAGAAAGTTCCGGTGAGCTTTGTATTTGTCAAATATTGTACCGAAACTTTGTCGAAATCAATACACGTAACTGTTAATCGTTGATATCTTTACGTATTGTTCACTTTCTCGATCTCGGTTTGCATCTCCGGTTGGATTCCGCACAACCGGGTGTGTTCGATAACAAGGATTAGGCGACTAGATCCTCCTAGCCGGACCTACAAGTGGTATCAGAGCCTTGGCTCTTCTCCTTGTTAAAACCGAGGTGTTTTCGGGTTGTTTGTCGGGTTTGAAAAGTTCATATTTTTCTGAAAAATCAGCCTTAAACTTCGAAAATTCTGGTGTTTTTGCTGTTAGTTCCTATAAAAACCATTTTATTTTTCATTTTCACATGTTAAACCTTGGTTTTTAGTGAAGTTACGGGCAAAATCGGGTTTCGGAAAATCTTCGGTTCATCAGAAAATTCATAAATTTCTGGGCTGTTCTTCATATCTTCATCAAATATTCAAAGTGTTCATCATTAAATTAACCTGTTTAATCTTTGAAGTTTGAATATTGAAAGGTGTTTGTGTCTTGGAATTTGTTGTATGATTAAAATAGTACAAGACATCATCATGGTTGGTAACTTGGGGCTTGTGTAGCCGAAAGTTTGAGTTGAAAAAGAAAGTTGTCTGTTTTGTGTCAGGTTATAGAAAGTCAACAGGTTTCAATCGCACAAGGTTTGTATCAGTTGCAAAATATCTTCGGTCGCACAAGACTCATTGGGCTTCAAGAATTGGGCTTTATATTGAACTGGGCTGTTTGTCTACTTGCACAAGACATATTCAGTCACTGATTTCAATCGCACAAGCATAAATCAGCGAATTTGAGACCTGATATTTCAGTAACCAGCGAAATTGCTTGACCCGACGAACTCAAATCCAAAGGCGACTTTGGTAACCGTGTAATCGTCCTCAGCGAGATTATTACGGTTTTTCGGCAATTTTACTGATCGTCGTAATAGCGAGAATAGGCAGCGAAATTCAGCAGCATAACCAGCGAAATTAACAGAAAAGCCAGCGAAATTAAGTGAGAGCAGCGAATTAACAGGGTGGAATTTCTGATAGTCGCACAAGAATACTGGGCTCGCACAACAGAATTGGGCTTCTCTTTGGGCTTACCGAAATCACTTCAGAATCACTGTTGTTGCCGAAAACCAAACTGCTTAGGCTGAAATCACTTGTATATTACCAGCGAAATTAAATATTCATCTTTCTATTTGGGCTTGTTTCGTCTGGGAGCCCAAAAGCCATCAAAATCTGTTTCGTAAAAATAACAAGTCTAAGTCTGTTTCGTGGGACTTTGTTTCGTCGAGATAATTGTCATTTTTTTTTAACAGAAGGTTTGAAGAAAGTGATTTAACTATTTGATTTAAGTGTGATTTTCAGGTATTCATTTTTCTTGATCAAAAATGAATCCGATTTGGGGTACTCCGGTTAATACAGATATGTAATATGGTACTCCGTCTCCGGATAGCGGAAAGTATAGAAACAAGAGTTTGTCTCCTTCGTGGGCCGAATCTTCCGCACCGGTATCTTCACAAGCTAATGCAATTTCTACCGGTCAATGGGCATTCGTATCAAATCAAACTCCAAGTATTCAAAGCATTCTCTTAAGCGAGAGCGAAACCGGAAGTTTGAATCGGCCTCCAAAGTTGATGCACTTAAGCGAATATCCGGGATGGATTGACAGATTTCATACATACGTCCTTGGACAAAACACGGAATTGTGGTTACGTTTCACCACAGATTTTGATCAAACTATCGAGGTTGCCGCTTCATCTGCTGCAACATTTGCCGATCTTTCGGAAGATCAGAAGAAGGTCTATGATTTAGAGAAGAAAGCTTATGCCATTCTTACTCAGGCATTAAGCAAGGATATTTACCATCAATTTGTCAACTTCAAAACGAAAAATAAATTATGGGATGCGTTGAAGACGAGAGGTGTAGGAAACGAAGCGACTCGCCAATTGAGACAAGGTCTACTCAAGAAAGAGTTTGATGGGTTTACATGCATGGATAAAGAATCTTTGGGAGATTTGACGAGTCGATTTTCTCATTTGTTGACTGAAATGGGAACTTTTGGAGTGATAACGACTCCAATCGAAATCGTCACCAAGTTTGCTGATGCTTTGCCACCACAATGGAGTAATTTCTTGGAAATCCTGAAGCTCAATGGCATTTTGGCTACAACAAACTTCAATGACTTTGTTCAACTTCTGGAGAATAAAAATCAGGAAGAAACCATTAAGGCGAAAAGGGTTCTAGTGCCACAGAATCCTGAAATGTATTATGGAACTCCTAGTACCCCTGCAAGACCAATCTCACATGCTCCATTTAATCCTGAAATGTATTATGGAACATCTAGCACCCCTGCAAGACCAATCTCACATGCTCCAATTCAGACGGCGTTTGTGTCTAGCACAGATATGTATGGCAATCCTATCCAAGTTCCGGTCAAGCCTCCTCCAACAACA
The DNA here is from genome assembly GCA_030545235.1 of Helianthus tuberosus. NCBI lineage: Eukaryota > Viridiplantae > Streptophyta > Magnoliopsida > Asterales > Asteraceae > Helianthus > Helianthus tuberosus. The sequence continues at coordinate 4,155,024 of JARYGA010046105.1, forward strand.
GACATGTATGGGAATCCACTTCCTGCTCAACAACAAGCGTGTTATGGAAGCACATCATCTGCTGGTCAGCAATCAAAGCCAAATACAGTGCGGCTCGACACCTCAAGCTTTTCTAAAGTCAGTGTGGAAGTAGCAAAGGAACACATGGAGCTGCTAAACACTTTGGTGAGCGCATACTGTGGGTTAGTGGAAGGTCAGATTGGGAACATTAATCTGACACAAGAAGACTATCAGCAGATTGATAAGGAAGAAATGGATTTGATGGATATCAAATGGGCCTTTGCAAGTGCAGTAAGGAGGGCAAAGGATTTCATGGAAAGAACTGGCAGAACCAGCTTGGAAAGTAAGAAAGACACCAAGTATGGGTTCGATAAACAGGCAGTGAAGTGCTTTAACTGTGGTGAACGGGGTCATTTTAAAAGGGAATGTACAAGGCCAGCACAGCATGGAAACCAGAATCCCTTCAGAAATCAAGGCAACCAGCAGAATCAGAACAGGAACAATGAGCGTACGTTGATACCTGTCAACAACCAAAGCCAAGCGGGACCATCAAATGCCAACCAGGCACTTGTGGTTCAAGTAGATGAAGGTTGTGATTGGTCAATACAGTTAAGCGGTGATGCTCCAGATGGAACAGCATGTTTTGCTGAGGTTGTCAAGGATCTTAAGCACGCCAGTGGTGGAGAATCTTCCACCAATGGTGATGAATCTTCTGAAGATGAAGACTCTTCTGGTTACAGTAGAAGTTCAGATGAAGAATCCTCGAGTTCAGGCGATGATCATGTAGATGACGGATCAAGTGCGTCAGTCGATGCAAATATTGATGAGCTTTTGGAAGAAACTGCAACAGGAACTCAAAGAAGATCTATTTTGGTGGATCAAGCTGCTTATTCTTCGTCTTCTCTCCATTCAGCCTTTATGGCTAATGTCGACAGTTCATCAAGTCAGGTATGTGTCGATGAACCCACTGATGCTATTTGTGATAATTGTGATAGTTTGAGTGTTAAATGTGCTGATTTAGAAGCAAACATGTCTGAGTTGCAAGGCAAACATGATGCTTTACAAGCTAGTTTGTTTGACTTGCAAGACAAACATGTTTCATTGAATGATAAGTGGTGTGAATTGCAAAGCAAACACGAGGCTTTGCAAGAGAAATATGATATGACATTAATTCACAATCAGAAACTGACCGTGGATCTTTCGAAGTGCACTGAAGCCAACATGTTTTATGAAAACCATGAAAAGGAGTTTAAATCGGTAATTGAGAAATTAAAGAAAGATAAAACCGAGTTAACAAAAATGGTTTCCAGAAAACAAACTGACATTAATTTGTATATAACTCGACTTGAGATAATGCAAAAAGAGATGGCTTGTGTGAAAACTGAAAGTGAGGCGATCCAGCTTAAGCTAGATAGTTATTTGAGTTCTAGCTATGTGTTGGATCATATCATTGATGTTCAGAAAGAGAAACGGGATGTCACATGCATTGGATATAAGAAATGTCCACCACCTGTGAGACACAATTATGATGCCATGCCTGACGAGGAAGATAGAATTTTCTTTGAACCATTTGTTCCTTTAGACGTTGAGGAATTTGCAACAGGACTCGGATACAAGAAGGAAGTATCATCAGATTCAGATGTGTCAGCAGATACATTTGTAACTGCTGAACAAAATCAGGATCCTCCAGTTGTGATTGAGGATGCTGATTCTTCTGATGATGAATCTGATGATACTGATTCAGCAAAGTCTGACGCGGCAATCAACGAAGAGGACATACCTCTTGAGAATCATATTTTATGTGATCCTCCCGCAAAACCTGCTAAGACTGTTCCGACCGAGTCCACGTCTACAAAAGAGACTGAAAGTGTGGATTTGCTGTACACTCTTGTCGGTGATGATAAAATTTATTCAGACAAAGATTTTCCTATTAAGAATGTTAATCAATCATTAATCAGTAAAGTCTTTGAAAATTCAACAAGTAAGTTTTTGGGAAAGACAGGATCACGTGTTACAGTAACACAGTGCCCTCCTATTCCAAAGGCTGAAGTTCGAAAACAATGTGGCAATCAGAAATTACCAACAGAGAAAAGGCAGCAAAATCATAACAAACCAAAGGGAAAATTACCGGCTCAAGGTCAAAGGAAGCCGAATCAAAAGAAGAACAAGATTGTGAACTTTGTGAAATCAAAGGGAACGGACAAAATTGAAACGTTTGAAAACAAATCTAACTTAGATTTTGTCAAGAAAGCTACAGCGATGAAAAGAAATGAACCAGACAGTTCAAAACCTAGTACCCCGGGATCACAAAGTTCATCATCGGCAAGACGATCACATGATACTTCGGGGTTTGTAGAACGAAGATCATGTTTTGAATGTGGTACAATTGGACATATAATTCGAAATTGTCCATATCTTCATAAGTTGAAAGCTAAGGATGATGATCCCCGTGACCAAATTGACCGTAAGCGATCTGTTTCATCAAAACCAGATCCCCGTCTTATAAAAGAAAGGGAAAAGAAACAGAAACGCCAACAGGTCAAGAAAATTGAAAAGGCGATTAAAACTGATGTGGTTAACAAAACATCTGTTTCTGTGAAACCAAACAATTTAAAAACTTCAGACAACCATGAAGTTAAGATTTTAAAGAATAACACTGGTATAACAAAACAGACCTGGAAACCAAAAACGGTTACTGAATCAGGGGGGCCATCACAATTTCCAAATCATCAGAAAGTAGAAGTTATTGTTGTTGATGAAAATGGAAGACCCAAGACCACAATGGCTTGGGTCCCCATCTCCAACTAATCATGTGAGTTCATGTGCAGGGTGTTCCAGGAGGAACTATCAGTAGTCATTGGATTGTTGATAGTGGGGCATCCAGGCACATGACAGGCGACATGAAGCTTCTCTACGACGTCAAATCTATTAGAGGAGGTTATGTTGCTTTTGCTGGAGATAAGGGGGGATATATTACTGGTGAAGGAATGATATCCAACGGGGTTGTAAGCTTTGATAAGATCAACTTTGTACAACAACTTGATCACAATCTTCTCAGTGTTTCACAAATCTGTGATAAGCAGTTCTCAGTACACTTTGATGCAAATAGATGTTATGTGCTGAAACCCGGCTTCAAAATTCCAAAAGAATGGATTCTCTTATCTGCTCCAAGGATAAATGATTTGTATGTCCTTGATATGAGCCAAGCTATCACAACGTCTGCACAAGCAACTTGTTTCGTTTCCAAAGCCACAGAAAAAGACTCAATCTCTTGGCACAGACGAATGGGTCACATTCACTTACGCAAAATGAATCATTTGGTGTCAAATGAATTGGTGAATGGTGTTCCTCTTAAAAACTTCCATCTTCAAGACGTCTGTGTTTCGTGCCAGAAAGGAAAACAAACGAAGAAGCGACACCCTACAAAGAAAATCAACACGGTGGCCGTTCCGCTTGAACGTTTGCACATGGATTTGTTCGGTCCTGTCAAGCATAAAAGCATCCGGAATGATCAATATTGCCTCGTGTTAACTGATGATTATTCAAGATTTTCTTGGGTGGCTTTCATGGCTCACAAGAGTGAAACTTTCGGTATTATCAAAAACTTGATCATTCAGATTGAGAATTTGTATAAGTTGAAAGTTAGACGGATACGTAGCGACAATGGTACAGAATTCAAAAATCATGCCATGGCGGAGTTTTGCACTTCAAAAGGTATTCTTCACGAATTTAGTGCGGCTTACACTCCTCAACAAAATGGCGTCGCTGAACGTAAAAATCGTACATTGATCGAGACTGCTAGGACAATGTTGGTAGAGTCACAGTTGCCGATTCCCTTCTGGACTGAAGCTGTGGCCTCTGCATGTTACACGTTGAACCGAGTCCTTACAGTCAAAAGGCACAACAAGACCTGCTTTGAGCTTATTAACAAACGGAAACCAGATTTGTCATATCTTGAACCGTTTGGAGCTCCGTGCACAATAATCGATCCTAATGGAAAGTTTGGGGCTAAAGCAATTGAAGGATACTTTCTTGGGTATTCCACCCCAAACTTAAGAGTCTGGAATCTAGAGACTAAAAGGGTCGAGGAATGGTCTGAAGTCAGAGTACAAAGGCACACTTTACCAGTCAAATGTCCTGGTCAGCCTTGGATGTTTGAGTACGATGACTTTTTCAATTCGATCAATGTTGAAGCAGTTGAAGAAAATGCTGCAGCAAGGATGTTTTTCGAGAGTGACAACGCAACAGATTCACCGTTGGTTCGTCCAATTATTGTCAATCAAGAACCATCTTCAGTGAACAATAATGCTCTCGACAATGAGGATTTTCACGATGCTACTGAATTGAACGAATCTTCAGAGGATGATGAATTTCTCGATGCAGATCAAGAAGCTCCAACAACAGCAGTTCATGGTACTTTAGAGGGTACTCCTCCATTGGACGCCCCTAAAACAGCTGAAGCTACTGCATCATCCTCTTCGTCAATTCCGGGCATTGAATTGATTGTTGATCTCAATCTCAACAATCTGGGTACAAATATTCCAGTTCAAGATAATCCAGAGACAAGGATTCACAATACCCATCCTCAACAAAACATCATCGGAAAAGTACAGAGTGGCGTTCAAACAAGAAACATGTTGCGGAACAACAACAATGCAGGCTTGTATGCAGCTATCCGAGAATCTGGTCAACAAAACGATTGGTCTTTCGCGTGTTATGTCTCACAGGAAGAGCCAAGAACTTGGAAGGAAGCTTTGAAAGATAACTCTTGGGTTGAAGCAATGCAGGAAGAACTGCAACAATTCCAGAAACTTGGTGTCTGGAAACTCGTAGAGAAATCTGCTGGTTACAAGAAGATTGGTACCTGTTGGGTGTTTAAATGCAAAAAGGATGACCGTGGGGTTGTTATTCGGAACAAAGCACAATTAGTCGTTCAAGGTTTTCGTCAGATTGAAGGGATCGACTACAACGAAGTCTATGCACCTGTTGCACGTCTGGAAGCAATTCGGATCTTTCTGGCTTATGCCTCATTCAAAGGATTCAAGGTTTACCAGATGGACGTCAAAAGTGCATTCTTACATGGTGTGGTGGAAGAAGAGGTGTATGTCGAACAGCCTCCTGGGTTTGAAGATCCTATCCATCCCGATCGGGTTTGATTGCTCAACAAAGCTCTATATGGTCTACATCAAGCACCGCGAGCTTGGTATGCAACCTTATCTAATTATTTGCTGGAGAATGGATTTCGCAGAGGTCTTATCGATTGTACTCTTTTCATCAAAGAACAAGATGGAGATCTTCTACTGGTACAGGTATACGTTGATGATATTATTTTTGGTTCTACTAATGATGTTTTGTGTAGGAATTTCGAGCGCATTATGCAGGATAAATTCGAGATGAGTGCTATGGGGGAAATGACTTTCTTTTTGGGCCTACAAGTACAACAAACCGATTATGGGATATTCATCCATCAGACTAAATATGTTGGTGACATCTTGAGCCGGTTCCAGATGTCTGATGCAACGCCCATCGGTACCCCATTGCCGCAAAATCACGGAATTACTCCAGACTTGAAGGGTGAAGCTGTTAGCCCCTCATACTACCGCGCGATGATCGGATCTCTTATGTACCTCACAGCATCAAGACCAGATATAATGTACCCAACGTGCCTGCTTGCCAGATATCAAGTCAACCCGAAGGCCTCACATCTTGCAGCTGTAAAAAGGATTTTTCGTTATTTGAAGGGTTGCCCTGACACCGGTCTATGGTACCCTAGGGATAATAACTTTAACTTGATCGCATTCAGTGATTCTGATTTTGGCGGATGCAAAATCGACGGCAAATCCACAACGGCTGGATGTCAGTTTTTGGGAAATCGCCTAGTCACATGGCAGTGCAAGAAGCAGACGTGCGTCGCTACATCAACATGCGAAGCTGAATACATTGCTGCCTCAAGTTGTTGCTCCCAAGTCCTATGGATCAAACAACAAATGCGCGACTACGGTTTTGAATTCCTAACTACTCCTATTTACGTTGATAATTCTGCTGCCTTACAGATCACTAGAAATCCTGTGCAGCATTCAAAGACTAAGCACATCGAAATTAAGTATCACTTCATACGTGATTGCTTTGAGAAAAGGCTAATCGATGTTGCTTACGTCCACACTGATGACCAACGTGCCGACCTTTTTACCAAAGCATTTGACAAATCAAGATTTGACTATTTATTATTGGTAAACGGCATTAAGGTCAAGCAAGAGTAAAACCAACATCGGAAAATCATTTTTGTAAATACCTTTGTGTTTTAAATTTTATCTTAGTTTGTTGATTTTAGGGGGAGTAAATCCAAATTTGAAAATCCAAAAACATCGAAAAATTTCAAAAACACAAAAACAATAGAAAAACGAAAATGAGTTTCCTGGCGAGCAAAAGAGAAAATGATAGTACATCAGTGGTCTGTTTAAACCTCTTTTAACTTAAACTGAAAAACGATAAGCAGCTCTATATAAGATGTATCGGTAGGCTCACAATCATTTTAAAGTGTGCAGGGTGATATAAATCTTAATCGACTGAAGACCAGGTGGGAACCACTCATTGGCATATGGTCTTAGTACCGAAATTTCGTTTGAGAGATTGCCGAGGTTCTGAGATATTCGGTCTTTATGCTGCTTATCATCTGGGTATCATGGTTGTATCTTTTTCCGAGAAAATAACGGGGACGCAAGTCTAGATCTTCCATGATACCATACATACGTGTACATATTGCATTCTACCTCAATAAGTGATCAACAATCACATGTCCAAACAAATAAGTGATAATATATCACATTTATCCGGGAGTCAAGTTCGTCTCTCTGCTGTACGAAAGTACTGACCTATTCACGGACTTGCTCCTGTGCCCTCATGCATATGAAAATCAAGTTCCTCATCAATAAGTGATTCTATCACATAGGGCTTGTTTTCAATCAAAATAAGTGAGAATCTCACATCATATACGGTCAAACAGATGATAATCGGTATACTCACCGGTAAGATGAACCCTCGTGCATACCTTGATACGGGAATGTGTCGTGATGTGGATGAACACCGGTCGGTAAGTATAAATCATACCTTAACGTATCCCCTCGCCATGATTACATTTGATAAGTTGAGCTTATGTGGACAACAATACCGATAATTGTTATAGGATGCTTATCTTAATGTTAACTAATTGAACAAAAAGAGCGTTTTGGCCTGACCGTACACTGATATGATTCTCTTACCCTCGAAACTCGCAAAAAGAATGTCTGTATTTATTTATTTAATGCTTTCAGTTTCTGCATCTCTGTATATATTTATTTACTGCTTTAAGTCTTTTAGTTTGAAATATTCAAAAATTCCAAAAAGATTTTAGGTGTGTTTTAATATAAACTTTCTAAAAGCCAAAAAGATTTTTCTTCTATCTTATTTTCGATTGTACGATGTTGGATCTCGAGTCTTCGTTGCCTGAAACCTGATTGAAAACCGAATTGACTAAATCTTCATAAACAGTCGAAATTTGCAAGTTTTGAAAGTTAAAAACTGAAATTGATAAATTTGTTAAACTTTCAAACTGTCGGACGGTAGTTGATTGAAATATGGTCATATGTGTGTCATTTGTTTATGTTACTATATTCCAAGCAGTTGTTCTCATTACGCGTTTAGATTTCTTGCATGTGCAGATTCTAAAGGCAAGGAGAACATGGTCGATGACAAGCTTTGGAATGAAGACACGACGTGAAGACACTCAAATGATGAAGATGATCGAGTTGCTGCTGGCCATCATCAACACCACAAGGATCTCAAGTTGTAAAGATCAAGACATTCACGAGCATAACTCAAGGGGGAGCTTATGTTAAGGGGGAGTTTGTCAACACACTTCCTACATGAAACGGGGAGTTTGTTGATACACTTTCTGCTTTCAATACGTGAAGACATTGAAGATCCTCCGACATGGAAGATATGGAAGTTGAACCTCACGAGTAGCGTCCAAGGGGGAGTTTGTTGATACATATTTTGTGGACGCGACTCGGCTCGGTTCAACTCGGTTCGGTTCGACCCGGTTAGGTTCGGCTCAAGCCCGACGTCACGACATTCCTCCGTCGTGCGTCCCAGAGTTCGACACGCGAAGCACGGAGCGCCGCGAGCCGGTTCCCGTTGCCACATCATCATGACATCATCATGATGATGTCATGATAATGTCATAAGTTGAATAAACTTGGCAAATGTGAAAATAAGGATTCATGTACGTGCATGTACATGAATCTTGGACCAATCAAAATGTTTTGGGCTTCTACACATGGGCCGAACCCCAAGTCCAATCGCACAACATGTGCAGAACTCATATATACCGAAAACAAGTGTTTTCGGTGGTGTGTGTGTGAGAACCGAAGGCAGAAAACTAGAGAGAGAGTGTAGTGAGAGAAAGTTCCGGTGAGCTTTGTATTTGTCAAATATTGTACCGAAACTTTGTCGAAATCAATACACGTAACTGTTAATCGTTGATATCTTTACGTATTGTTCACTTTCTCGATCTCGGTTTGCATCTCCGGTTGGATTCCGCACAACCGGGTGTGTTCGATAACAAGGATTAGGCGACTAGATCCTCCTAGCCGGACCTACAGTAAAGGTATTTCTCTGAAGGTGGTTGAGTGTTATACTTCATTGTATACATTCGTGTAGATTTAAAAGTTGGTTTAGAGGGCATGTGAGTTATTTGTTTTAAAAAACTCACACTAAGTATTTGTAAGATTGCGGAACAAATTTGAACCGTTTGTTTTTCTTATCAAAGTTTTATATGTTTTAGGTTTAGTGTAAATTACGCTTTTCGTTATGTGTTTTAGCCATATCACGACTTTAATCCAACGTTTCATTTTCATACTTTTAGTACTTATGGTATATGGGAAGTGAATAAATGAGAACCAAGATTTATGTTGAAAACTGCAAAAACCGAATAAAACACTTGTACATATAGCTTTAAGTGTAAAACGTAGTAGAGCGATTAGATAACCACCCACCTTACTAACATTTTTCTTACCCGTTAAATCACTAATGCAAACTACATACAAGTGGTTTATATGATTCTGACAATTCTCAACATAACTTTGAATCTGGAAAGAACACATTTCTAATCTATGCTATAATTTTTTGGCATTTCAGTATAGTTATCTTACACCATTTGTTATCCTGTGTTAACTTAAAGGGTATAACCCCCATTTTACATGTAAATAACTAGTTTTGTAATTTGCTAAAATAAATATTCAATCAAAAGTAAAAGTTTACACCTAAACCCTTCACCGGGTCCCCGACCCTCCCTCCCTTCGATCTTGATCCCAACCCAACCCTAACCTAGCCCCAGAGACAAATCTCGAACGACCATCTTCTTCCCTTGAACCAAAGATTTTAGACCGTAAAAACAGAACCGCCCGAGCCCCTTTTAAATACTCGTAGAGCCAAACCCAATAACCAAGAAACGATTTAAAAATAAGAAACGATGGCCAAGAGAAGTACAACGGTTACTATTATTGGGCCTGATCTAGTGTCTGCCAATTTGGATCAGAACTCTATTCACACGAATAGGAACCTGTTGTGGAATACAATTGGGCATTATTGGGCCATCGATATATACCCATATATTTATGTCCATTTTCGAATTTATTTCACAATTTAATAATTTGATGAACAGTTCTATCGTAAAAACTTTGTGAAACAAGAAGGATTATGTACCTTACACCCTTTCCAGAGTCTTTTAAGTTAAGTGTAGTCTTGATCACTTGGGTAACTTTGATGATAGTTGGTTGTGGAATTAATGTGTAAAAAACATAGTTTATAAAATTATTGGGTTACTAAAAATAAAACATACAAAAATAACTCGTTTCAACCCAAACTCATTTTGACCCGTCTTGCATCCTCATCTACAAATAATATACCTTTGTATCCTCATCTAAAATTATTGGGTAAGCCAAATGAGGCTTAGGCCTTGGGCCACCAAAACTATAGGGCATCCACAATTTGATGAAACCACAGTCCATTTATAAAAGATTTAGGGTGTGTGTTATCAACAGATTGATGGTTGTAGTGTAGTGGTTTTGTCTATGTATGGATGTTGGTGAGGCCCGGGTTCGAATCCCTGGTTCTCCATTTTTTTTCTTATTTTTAAATTTTAACACAATCTTTCAAATAATTACACTTGGGCCCTTCAAGTTTAACTTTCAATCACATACATTTTTTTTTGGGAAAAAGGCCACAAGATTTTACTTCGCCTTAGGCCACCAAAATGGTTGAGCCGGCCCTGAATAGTATGCATAAAGGGGGAGCAACAACCAACAAAAACGATACATGAAACCTGGTAATGAGCAAAGTATAGAATGCGAAGTTTAAGAGGGCATGTCAATTGATCTGTTTGGCATTCACGGTTGAATTTTGCATTGAGGAGCCAGATTGGTCTTAAACTAAACCTGCAAATTTGAATGTAACATATAACATTAACATAGAAATGTATTTCGGTATGAATTTGATTAGACATAATAAAACACGAAATAATAATCACAATAGCTACATATACCACCAATTAAAAATAAGGGTTGAAGACAAACTAAAGTTGAATAGGAGCATAATAAGTGAGATTGTTCATTGAGGTATTTCATCAAACATATGGCTTGCATGAAACTACAAGACTTTGTTGAAAAGGACACTTGAAAGGGAGAAAAGAAACAACGGTATATGAACATATCAAAAATCGAATATCATTAAGTAGCTGGTAATCGCATATATTAAAATGAAAGAAATATCGACCGAATTAAGCTGTGAAATGGAAGAAAGGATGCTAAACGATTATTGGGCCTTGAATGTATTCTAAGTGGGTTGTATGTCCGCGTTATTGGATTGTTTCTTGGGCTCCATTTGAAGCTACATATATCCATAGACCTTTTAGGAAAAAAATTGATAAGCAAGGTTTATAAAACATATACATAGGTAGAGGTGAGCAAACCGGGTATTTGGTTTCGGTTATAAAACCGGTTTTGGTTTCTCGTTTTAAGGGTTGGAACCTGTTTCGGTTATGGTTCCGGTTCTAGTTATTTGATAAAAAATATACCCTATGTGCACGGTTTAGGTTCTCAAGAAACCGGTATTAAATTATCCTATTTTTGGGTTTTTCTATACCCTATTTCCAAGTTTTTTAGTACCCTATATTCCGGTGATTACTCTACTGCATTTTTATTAAATATGCATTGTATAATGTAAAAAATAAAAAATAAATGCACTAACATAAATTTAAAAGATAGATATTAGAATCATGGATAGAGGATCCTGTACATTAATCCAGAAGTGTGAGAAGTGTATTATAACACTATATATAACACTAAATAACATCATATAAACACCGTGTAACACCATATAACACTATATATTGTCTGATTGCATGTCTATTATAGATGTATAGTGTTATATTTGTTATATAGTGTTACATAGTGTTATATGGTGTTATATGGTGCTAGAGCATTCACATCCATGGCATCAAATTCTGTGTGTGGTGTTTTTAAAATATAAAAAGTATAAAAATTGGTTGTGAGTGGAGGAGAGAGAAAACGTTACTGTTCATCTGTATATTTGGGGAGACACTGTTCACCTCCTATAATTTTTTAATATATTTTGAAAGTGGTTGTGAGTGGATGAGAGAGAAAATGTAATGATAAAGGTATAAAAAATATTATTTAATTGAAAGGAGAGAGAAAGTGTAATGTTTTTTAGTATAATTTAGGGTGAAAATATGGTGGGATGGATGTGAATGTTCTTACATAGTGTTATACGGTGTTTATATGGTGTTATATATAGTGTTATAATACACTTATCACACTTCTGGATTAATGTACAGGATCCCTACCCTAGAATCATGTATAGCTGGTTCAGTTTCCGTTTCCGGTTCTTTTCTGGTTTCAGGTATTAATCTGATATGATCGATTCCGTTTCCAGGTATTGAGATCAAAATGCATACCCTATGTTTCAGGTATTAATCTGATACTAATCTCACACGTCGCCGTTGTTTCAAACCGTAACGGATGGTACCGCACCTTCCTCTCATTTCTATGTTAACGGACGACATTACGAACGAGGTTTTTTTCTTGTGGATGGCATCTACCCGTCATGGTCTGTTTTTGTGAAAGCTCTCTCATTTCCTGTCGAGGCTAAAGAAATCGTGTTAAAAAAATTGCAAGAATCGGCAAGAAAAGATGTTCAGAGGGCATTTGGTGTTTTAAAGGGTAGATGGGGTATACTACACCGACCGGTTCGTGCGATGAACAAGAAAGCAATACAAAGCATAGTGTATGCATGTATCATATTGCACAATATGATAATCAAAGAAGACGGATGTGCAATATCCCCGGATTGGGTGCCGGATCCTTCTACATAAGTTCAAGTTCCACAAAATATCCAACTAGAATTGCGTAATGAAGAAACTCACTTTCGGTTGAGATACGATTTAATCGAACTAGTAGGTTCTCTAGGTTTGGAGTTTCATGAGTCGGACGAGGAGTAGGTTTTTTTTTAAAATTGTAGTCTAAAATATTTCTAGTATGTTAAATTGAAGTAGTATGTTTTAATTTTAATGAAATTTATAATTTAGTGTTTTATTGTTAATTTCTAATTTAAAATAAAAAATTAAAAAAAGTTGTGAGTGATGGAATTTTATCACTAGTGATGACCACCGCCACTACAATTCTATCACTAGTGATAGAATAGTGGGTGATGACATGCATTAGTTGATTGGATATTGAGAGTGATAGAATTCTATCACTAGTGACCACCCTCACTCCCCTTAGTTATTTGTCTTTTGATTTAGTTGTTTTTAATTTTTTTGAAAATAGGTGTTTTTAATTAATGTCAGTAAGTAGTGGTAGTCATGGCCCCTAGTTTTTGGTGCTTTTCTACTTATTTATTTCCTTTGTATTTGCACCATTGAATCAATTAACTTTCATTCGAAAAGCAGCAATCTGTTCTCTCTTTCATTTCCAGTTTTCTTGAGTGTTTGTGAGGTTGATTGTCATGTATCAACAATCTCTAACAAAAGGTGAGATGCAGAGGTATAAAAAGTATCAAGTTTTATACGATATATGAAACAAATGAAAGATCCATATACTAATGCATTTTACAACTAGGTATGGAATTGATATGAATTTCATGTCTGGGAAATTGATATCAAGCTCCAAGTTATTGACCACAATTATGCATATGCGATCAAGGAGGTGGTTTATTACATGACCAAAATTTTGTTGTATACATGCTTAGGACTTCCTGAATTCAAAAATTCCAAACAATATCAACTCTTGAGTGAAATGAATCATCGATCACAAATGTCTTTCTATGTTCGTCATCTGCTTCCCAACGCTCTGAGCAAATTATTGGTCTTTCCCTTAAATCGCATGATTTACGTTTTCTAGGAACAAGTGCTACTCTAGGTATAGCAAACCCTTTTATCTCAACTGAGATCTTTGTGTATGTATTCCGCCATGAGGTGTGCCCCAATGCACCAAAGGGTATATAAGCCACCAGCCCGCATTTCTTAAGTTTCAATTTTTTATCAAACTCCTCCCAGTGATCACGATGAGGTGGAGAATCCATGAACATCTCCTTCATAATAGATATTCTACACGACCATTGCATGTCTTTATTATAATATAATATAAATCCACTAAAGTCGCTATACCAATTATGTGGAAGTTGCATTGTGATTGATTTAATATCATACAAAAGACATTCTGATGGCCACGCTTGTGGAAGTTTGACGGTCATAAAGCGATCTTCAGGTGCATTTACCTGCCACGGATCAGTTTGAACATTATTGTCATTGTTGTTGTTGTTGTTGTTGTTGTTATTATTATTATTATTATAAGTTTTAACCATAAAAAGATTGAAATTCAACAACAGGGGATGAACCTCAAGCATGGATTGTACTACCCTCTCGCTACCAAACAACCTATTCCGTCCTGCAAGTGAGACTTTCCACAACCATTTATAATTTGATATATATCCTACGCCTTCAAGTGAGTAACAATCTTCAGCTATGAGAATAGCTATGCTTGATGGGAGAAACGGCAATTCCTCAAGGCTTAGGCAATATGACAACTCGAGGAGCTTGAGACATCGGATTCCCGAGAGGCTGGAATTTAATCTTGAAAAATTGTTACCACTTAGGTCTAGTTCTTGTAGGTTTACTAACTCACAAATATCGTATGGGATGTCTCCATCTCCCAAATTGCACCACCTAAGACTCAACTTTCTTAAAAAACGTGGAAATTGAGGAAACCCTAGGCTTACCAACCTGTCTCGATGAAAGAACTGTAACCTGAAACGACTCATACGGTTCATGAAGGATGTTGATTCCTGGCTCTTTATAGCTAAAGAAAGCACCTCCAAACAACATTCCTTGTCAAAAAAATCCCCTGCTAAATTCTCAAGTTGGCGACAACCAGAGAGATGAAAATGTTTCAAACGTTTTAAGAGACGGAAGTTGCCCTCAATCCTTTTTAGATTGTAACAATAAGTGTTTAGCCGAGTAGGATTTGCAATTCAAAAGGGGGTGGCGGCGCAGCTTGTTGCCCGTCTACCAACCCATGATTTGTAATTTACTATTCTAAGTTTAACTTAAAAAGTAGCTTTGAACAATAAGTTAAATCAAGAGAAACAAGGTTGGTACAAAAATGTCCTACTGAAAGTGGGACTATGTTTATATCAGTACATTTCAAATAAAGGTTTACCAAGCCATCCATGTTCGTTTGGATATCTGGAAACTTTTGAAGTCGACTGCAAGAAGAGAGATCAAGAGTCTCCAATTTTCTCATCCGTATTATGGGTGGAAACGCTTTAAGTTTATAACATTCCTTCATGTTCACTAAAACAAGCCTTTCGTGATATCCTATTGATGGATGAATCTCTTTTAATTCTTTACAACCCTCTAAAATCAATCTTTCAAGACATGGAAGACCGTTAAAATCTGGGGTCTTGATTAGCAATTCTGATTGAGTGAGATCAAGAATTTTCAGATTTGGAAGATGCTGTTGTAGGACAAGTACGAAGTCAAACACGTCAGTATATATTAACAACATAGATATTTCACACCATTCATGAATTTGACTTTTATAATAAACTAGTTTTAGACACAGCGTCGCGTTGCGCCGCGCTCAACCGAATCATTCTTGGTGTGATAACATCACAACTCACAACACGATCACGCAAACCAAATCATTCTTGGTAGTAATAACATGATATGCCAAATGTATTTTTAACAAAACAAACAACTCATATTAAATTGTATCAAACAGAAAAAAATGTATCTATCAATATCAATGTATGAAAACGTAATCATTCCACAAAAGAGATTTCAAAAAAATCCAATCATCATCAAGATTAATGAATATGAATCAGATATTCATCATATCACATGCATAAGATATGTCTACCTTGAAAAATGATAACGAAAAAAAGAACTGTGATGGCCATTGCAAAGATGCTAATATTCGATGTTGGTGCTGGTGAAGTTTTAACAGCTTTTCTTTTCTTCAAAGACTTCAACCTTTCAACCCTGGATCGCTTTTTCATGGCATGTTCAGCAATCTCCTTAACCAACGGAAAATATCCAAATTGTTAGAAGTATATAATATAATGAGTTAAAATGTGTTTGGGACAAAACGGATACTATAGACTCCGGGCAAAACAGGTCAGTAAAAAAAACACAAACAACCATAAAACATTTGGCCAACTGTTAATCCGCCAAGTCGGATTCTGTTTTCCTCTAGCGTTTTGTAAGCATTTGTGTTAACTATTGATTAAGGAATTCGATATTACAAAGTACCAAAGTGTCTCTTAAACCAAATAGTGAAGAAACTGGACATAAAACTCACAGATTCAGGAAAATTTACCTGTTCCGACTCTAACATGTCATCACCAACATGAAATTTTGTACCTGGTAACAAAGTTTAATGAAAAAGTAAAGAAATTTTTATGTTCACATGGATAAAATCAAAAAGTTGAAACTGAAAAATGAGTTAACACGTTTCTTGACTTACAATTTTCCTCAAGTAAATAGCTATTCTTTGTTAAAGGTAATATATAGTATTAAAAGAGAACATGCCGTTAGAAACCTATGAGTTTGTACCGGTATTGAGGTCAACGGATAACAAAAAAACAACTAATTCACGCAGATGTTCATTCATGATATCCATTCACATAATCAAATATATAAACATATAAAAAGTTTGAATCTGAAAGTTAAAAGAAATATGTGCCAGCTAATCCATTATGACCCGGTACAATTACCTATTATGTTAACTCCAAATGCCACATAATTCTAAGAGTTCCGCCAGATACATGAACCCA
The DNA here is from genome assembly GCA_030545235.1 of Helianthus tuberosus. Taxonomy (NCBI): domain Eukaryota; kingdom Viridiplantae; phylum Streptophyta; class Magnoliopsida; order Asterales; family Asteraceae; genus Helianthus; species Helianthus tuberosus. The sequence goes on from JARYGA010046105.1 coordinate 4,171,413, forward strand.
CACACAACACCACATAATTCTAAGAGTTACGTCAAATACCGGTAGGCGGTACCGAAATTTGTCAACGGTGGGTACCGGTACCGGTATTTGAAGGTAAAGTTCGGTATTTTACCGGTACCGTATTGAACCGGTAGTGGTACCGAAAGTACCGACACCGAAAATGCCAAAAAGTGGGTACGGGTACCGGTACCGGTACTGAAAAAGATTCGGTATGGGAAATTCGGTACCGGTACCCAGTACCAAATGCTCATACAACCAAATAGTGACTCAAATGTAAAGAAACCAACTACGAAGGGAACCAATGTCCTACCACCAGAGAGAGATAAGGAGGAAGGCGAGGAAGAGCCCATAACGATCGGGTCAAGACCCCTTCTGAAACCTTCTGAACATTCTCTTCGTGTGCAAGCCGCTTTTAAAGTTTTTCAACCCGAAAACAAAATAAAAAAAAATTGATTAAAACATATTCAAAACACATATATAAAGGTCAATGGTGACAGCAAAGTACATCTTGTTGCAATGCTTATAGTTTTTCAACCTGAAAACAGAATAATAAATTGATTAAAAATATTCAAAACACATATATAAAGGTCAGTGGTGACAACAAAGTACATCTTGTTGCAATGTCATTTTTGTTAGTCTTCTCAAACTCTTTTTGTTTTTGCATATCAACCATGTTCTGTGATCTGTATGCATCAAAGTCAAAGACATAGAATGCAATAACAAATTTGAGCATAAAGATTTACATCGAACACCTTATGTGCATAAACATAACATGATCAAATGAAAACCCCCAATGAAATCTATTAGGATCAACCCCATGTGGGATGTTTCGATCAATCAAAACAAAATTCTACACAAAATAAAATCCGATTACCTATGAATCTTTGAAGAAGCCTTCTTGGACTCTGAACGATGTTCACGACAATTAGACATTGACCTGTTGCATCGTGTAAAGTGGGAAGCAAATCAAAATCCGAAAAGGGAAACTTCTAACGAAAAACTAAATTGCATCGTGCAGTTCGTACCTTTGCTTCCAGTATAAATCCCGATTCACGTATTCTGCATGCTCTCTGACTATTGTCACTGCCAACTTCTACCAAATACTCTATCGCTAATTTTGCCGTTACACTCTTTCCCGATCCACCTTCCCCATTAAATCAAAAGAAAAAGTTAAAAAGACGAAAAAATTGATGTGGTGTATTTACAAAGAAGCAACAAATGAGCTTATGGCTGCATTGAAGTTAACTAACCTGATAATGATAGACCGATTTTGACCATCTGTAAGTATCATCATGAAAATGATCAAACTTCGGTTGAATGACTAAAAATAGATATAGATATTTTCCAAACATATACATATACATATACCTCACCTCTCATCATAGCACTATAGGCAGTGTCAGCCACGTAATATACGTGCGGGCTATCCAAAATCTTCTCTTTGTAAGCCGTGATAACGTCACTTCCAATAATCAAGGCATCTTTAAAGGGGTTGATCGCTAACAGAACGGGTCCCGCCATAGTCTGTAGGCAAGATTACAGGTAAAAATAATCCAGGAAACGAATATTATTATATAGACATGGATTAAGAGTTAAGACATGGAAGATATACGTACATAAATTACATCGCGGTTATATCTATACTGGAGATTGCATAGAACTGATGACTCGTTTACATAACCAAGCATGACCAGATTATCCACACCATCAAGGATTTCAGAATTTGCAGGTACCAGCTCTCCTGTAGACACTGTCATGACCTGCAATTACAAACAGTAATATTACTTATATTATTATATACGCTTATTCAAATTTCGACAGATGTTAGCTTGAAACGAAGCAATTTTTCGATTCAACAGAACTCACCGTTACAGATGCTTTTCCGTTAACAGCTGATTGTATATTTCCCAGTTCCCACTGCCCCATCGGGAGCCGACACCACACTCGAAGTTGCTGAAACAAAACAAATTTCAGGGGTAGTTTGGTAATTTTACATATATCTTCATAGTAAAAGGCGAGCGAGGCACATGCAGCTTGAGGTGCCTCTTTTACGGGGAACGTTTTGTGCATCAAGACGTTATACATATACTTTTTTTAGGTTGTACATATAGGTGTATATATATAACGATATATAGACTTTCATTTTGTCTAAATTTAAGGTAAGTGATGCTAGAAAGGTATGAAAAATATATATATATATATATAACAATTATACAAAAATTTTGCGTCTGGCTCACGAAAGGCGGTACGCTTGCTCACAAACCTTCACCTCAGTGCGTCTCATGTTTTATAAAACCAACAATCCTATAAAAAATAAGCTAATCCATTTTTAATGTATGCTGTAATAATCTTTAACAACAAACCTACTAATTGTGTGCAGTTACCAATACAACTTATGTGTGTAAGGATTACTCCTGCAACTTTATATAACTTTGCTTTTTAGAAGTAACATGACCACAACTTTTCCAGCAACTTTAATCAATCTTAAAGATAAGATCATCATCCATTTGATGCTCAAAATTACTAAATGTAATCTGCGAATTATGAACTAAAAAGTTATGAACTTGAACCTTCTTGATGTAATAATCGATGCTAGTATCCCATCCCGAACCCGACGATGCAGGGGAAGGGGCAGTGGCAAGACCAGCTCCACCGTTCTCCGCCAATCGATGTTCATGCATCGTGCAGTTCGTACCTTTGCCAGCATCGATCTGGGTAAAGAGACGACATGCAAGCATTGATATGTTGGAATCACAATAAAACCCTAGATCTACTGCAAACCACTGTCGCCGACTCCAATCCTCCTCGTTACATGAAGCCAACGGCGCTAACGTCCTCGATTTGAGGCGGCCGTCGGAGGCGGAGCCTTAAACCGGATCGCCAGCGTCCTCCATCTCCCTGTCTCTATCTCTGTGTCTCTCATCTGTTTGTACCCAAGGCTTGGAAAGTTATGACTCATCTGTTGGTAAAACTGACTCACCAGACGCGTGTCATCTGACTAAGACAATGGAAATAAACACGTATAAACCACTGTTCATTTCCATTGTCTTATTAATAGATATTAATAATAATTGTACTATGGGCATGTTTGGTTAAGCTTTTCCAACCCAACTTATAACTTAGACTAGTCTCATTCACAACCTAACACAAGTCCCAACCCTTAATATAAAAATAATTTCTCTTTCTTCCACTTACCCCAACCCAACCCAACTTAATTTTTGACACACATTGAGAACCTAACCCAACCTAATTTTTAATAAAATAAACATATATATGTGATTATATTTTATTGTATTAAAAATAATAATATTAACAATATTCATTTTTATTTCAAAAATTTAAAAGGTATTTATTTTAAGACTAAAAATAAAGTGTATTTAAATCATTTGTATTTATAAAGTGTATTTAAATCATATTTATATTAAATAAATATTTTTTTAAACGAACTCTGTTTTTAATAAAATTTATACCAGCATGTTAACAAAAAAAAATTAAGAAATACAGTGCATTTAGTTTTATTTTTAAGTTTAAATCAGACAAGTTATTTGACTAATTTATTCACTAGGGGAAGAAGTACTTTAGATTGATAAATGAAAAAGAAATAAAAAATAATGAACCAATCAAAGTTGGACAAGTGGCAAAAAAAATATGAGCACATTTAAAATTCTTGGGTCATGACCTAGGTCGTTTGAACGACCAGGTTGCCAACTTTATTTTCTTTTTGATTTTGTTTATTATATTGAAACCAATACATGTTTGACATATGGCAATCCAACTTGTATTAGGTTGCTAAGGTGGCAACCCAAAAGTTAAAAGCTAATCAAAAAGCTAAAAAGGAGTTTTAGTGTTTGGCAAACCTAAAAGTCCTTTTCAAAATGATTTTTTGAAAATGAGAAAAAGCCATCAAAAAAGAGTTTTTGAGAAGTTAGAGGCTTGTGACTTTTTGATCAGCTTTTAACTTTTCAAATACCAAATTACCTGATTACCCCTCATTTTAAAAAAAACAACTTATGAAAGAATGTCACTTTTAGTCATTTTACATCAATAAGCCAAGCCAAACACTTTTTAAAAAACAACTTCTTGACTTATTGGTTTTTCCCATCTCATAAACTAATCCAAACACTTTTTTAAAAACTTATTTTCAAAAAGTAACAAGTCAATAAGCACTTTTCACAAAAAGTCCTTTTTACCTTATTATTTAAGCCAAACATGCCTAATGTACTTAGTGTAGAATGCATGTTCATCTACTTCTTACCCTGACTACCTCTTTTGTCACAAGGGTAGATGTAAAAGAAAAATCGTGTAAATTATTATTGTTGGTAATGAGTTGTTATTGGTAGTGGCCATCAATTTGAGCCTTATGAGTTACGAATTATGAGCCAAATAAAAAATTAGATCATTAGTTAGAGGCTGACAAGTGTTAAGATAGAGGGCAATATTATTCAGTGGTCATTTTAAAGTTTACTTCATGCTTTCATTACAATGTTCATTTAGTTGAACAATATATAATTGCTTACCTTACACCCTTGCCATAGTTGTTTTTGGTTGCCCCGCCTCAACACAAGACAACCAAGCTTACTTGGCTGAAAATTTGATGAGAATGAAGATGCTGGATACCTATCCCAATAAATCCACCGAAGCTTCTTCATGTTTGCAACAACACCAGGGATTGTCAAAGGAGAAAACACGAATGTGTCATCATCACGAAAAGGCTTTGGCAAAGCTAATACTTCATTCTCCTGTGATAATCAATATATCATGGAACCAAAATGTACTCAGTATTAAAAGACACACTTCACTAGATGAATGAACATAATATAGAAAGCTAGCTTTACCATTAACGTTCCAAGCTCCATAGCAAAAACCTCTAGTAAATCTTCTTTTTTCCAGATCCTACTATGCTTTTCAGGATTATTAGGGTGTTCCCCTCTAACAATGTAGTGGGCCATTTCTTCTATCAAGTCATGCATCTCAAATACACCATCTACAACTTTTATGAGGGATTTTTGTTCCAACACCTTTATCCCTATAACAGGGTGCAAATTACAAGCATCAAGCACCATCATTGCACGATCCATCTCCCATGAGTTCCATCTCCTCATGAAACATGCAACATCTAAGAATAAGTCTTTCTGGTAGGGTTCAAGTCCATCATAGCTTATTTTGAGTCTCTCCATGATCTTATCTTCTGGGATGCTTTTTAACTTGGCCAAGGTACTCTTCCACTCATCCTTGTCTTTGTCATATAGAAAAGAACCTAGAACTTTAAGTGCTAATGGGAGCCCACCTGCATAAGAAACTACCTCTTTTGCAAGCATCTCATACTCTTCATCATGTTTATCTTTATGACAAGCATGTTTATTGAAGAGCTTGATTGCCTCGTAATGTGATAACAAACTCACTTCATAAATATTTGTGTGAGCCCTGGAGGATAGCATATGCTTATCTCTGGTAGTGATTATTATCCGGCTCCCCTCACCAAACCAATCATGGGATCCAGCTAACGCCTCAAGTTGCTCAAGATTATCAACATCATCGAGAACAACTAAAACCCTTTTGTGACATAGCTTTCTCTTTATCATACTTCTTCCTTCTATCTCACTCCCTACCACAACGTCTTTTGTTTTCAAAACAAGTGATAGAAAATTTTCTTGCAACTTTGTCAACCCGTGCTTGCTTGATTCTTCACGAATATTTTCAAGAAGACAACAAGCTTCGAATAGGTGAGAAATTTCAATATAAACAGCAGATGCGAGAGTAGTCTTACCACCACCCCCAACTCCCCATATTCCAACCATGCGCACACCACCCGACCCAGTTTCCAATTTTGTTTTCAGATCTTGTAAGCGGGTCTCTATTCCGATCAGGTCTTTATTATCATTTGTATTTAGTGAAGAAAGTAAAATAATGGAAACTTTCATTACTGATATATAGACTTGTCCCTAAAATTTGACATCAGTTTGAGGTCTAGATTAGGAGTTATGCTCATTAGCGTAAATGAAATGATTTTTATTAATTAAACGACATAATTAGCGAATAGCCTATCTAAACCCAATTTTTTTATACCAAACTTTTTACCTACTGATATAAAATAATATTTTGGGATTTTTAAAGATTTTTATTTATTTTTAGGCTGAGCATAACCTAGAGTTCTAAGCTTGATTCGGTTATGTCGGTTTTGCCCTTTCGGGCTATAAAATGAGTTTTTCAAAACCTTTTGATACCAAACCTTTTTCTATTAATCTAATATGATAAATAAAACATTTCAATCCTTCTGGAATAATAAAAATATCAGCTTTCCTTTAAGAACCCGGAAATGGCTCACAATCGCCTTTTTAAGCGTATTTAACGCATAGCATGTATTAAAACTATTTTAAACATATAAGACTTGATACCTACTGATATTTTTAGTAAATTTATATATTTTAACAGTAAGTAAAAGTTTTAAACTCAGATTTCCAGTTTTGACCTTTTAGGCTTATGTGAAATTACCAAAATGGCCCTACGGTGCATAGTTTGGTTATAAATAGTAAATTTCACTTATATGTCATACCCTACTGATATAACCTATTAAAATAAATATTTTTACTGATTATATCAGACTTGAAACTCAGATTTATAAATAAACTCTTTTATGAGCTTTAAAATGACCAAAATACACCTACGGGGCATGGTTTGAGTTTAAAATCTTTTGGGGCATAATAGAAGATATCTTACTGATGTCACAACATATGTAAGGCATATTAACTTAGGAAACCTGTACATGACTCTTTTGGTTACCCGTTACGCACTTTTCGCGTTCGGATCGGCTTATGTAACTAGTTTGCATATAATAGCCGAAACGGGTCAAACCTTATCATTTTGTCTAAAAATCCAGAATGTGTTTAGTATACCCACATTAAACAAATATACAAGCTTGTTGGGTCAAAACCACATTCTAACTCGGTCTTCGCTTTATCATGCGTTTGTACCGTATCTTCCTTTTTAAAACTAACCGGTCTAAGCTTAGGCTTAATTAAAGACCCGTTAGGATTCTAATAGGTTATTATTAAAGCTTCGTTCCAGAATAGGAGACCCGGTAAAAGCTACGTGCACTTGCTATTTGTGATTATTACTTGCAAAGGTAAATACTTTTAACTTATTTTCCCTTATACGGGCTTGGGGTACGGTATATAAAATACCGCTTGGTCGGGCATTCGAATTTAATCGTTTAGTGGTTATATATTATCGAGATGACCCGTTTAAAAATTTGGTTTTGTTTGCTTAACGCCTTTGGGGGGTTAATGACCATGCCCCGGATATCCTTGGCATCATTCATTGAAATGGCCACGACCCTAGCATGGGGTGTAGGCGTACACCCGACAGTGCATATATAATTAATAAAGGTATAACCGTTGGTTCGGGGATAAACCCGCCACGGGACTATATCATGTGGTGTGTCTATTAATCTTTAACCCGGCACGAACCGGGCAACTGAACGCATAACAAACATGTAATTCTTTTACAAGTTTATATATAAATAATTATCCCAAGTTATAAAAAGTTTTGTGCCATGTGCATTCAAATCAATTTTTTTTAAAACATTTTCAAAATGAGTCAGTTAATTGTATTTACCAGTGTAAACTGACGTATTTTCCCAAAAAGGCTAAGTGCAGGTACTAATCGGAATAGGCTGGTCTCTCCTAGCATCAAATAAAAGTCTCGCAAGCTTAGATGCCTGAAAGTCTGTTGAACAAAGTTTCCTTTTTATTCGATCCGCCTGTGGATCTGTTTCAACTCTTTTGTGATACTTAATATTACAATTTTATTCAGTTGAAATAAATCTATCTTTTGCTTCCGTTGTGCATTTATAATTTATGTTGTTTGACTATGATGATATCAACTACGTCACGATACTCCCCACCGGGCCCACCGGTAACACGTGGAAATATCTGGGTGTGACACAAAACTACTATTGAGCCGGGGGTCTCACTGGAAGCAGCCTCTTTATTCCTAAGGTTGTCTACATCTTACCCTCCTCAGACCCTACCTTTACTTTGTTATTGGTGGGATTTACTGAGTATGATGATGATGATGATGATGAGATTTCATACAACAGATGGGGGAACTGGTTGTACAATACTTGAAGCACAAAGTACACTCTTTTCCTTTTCCTGTTTGATCAGAAGACAAAGGGAAAGAGTCGCGGGAAGATGAAACAGTCGGAACAAGAAAGAATCTGAATTTGAACCCCTTGCTAAGCCAAGGAGTCTGGAACAGGAACCGTGTCGAAGTAAAGGCGCCAAACAAAGCATCTTTAGCACTCTGTTCCCAAGTCTCATTTAACAGGGGGAGTGGAAAGAAAAAAGAGATGAAAATATGAAAAAAAAACCATCTTCCCAAGATTTTTTAAGAATAGAAGAGGAGGGGAAATGAGGGAAAAGGGAAGAAAATTTATACGTATATTTATCCTCCCAAATCGAAGAGATTATGAGAGAAAATCTTATCAATTACTAAATTACCCTCATATCTAATTAAAAAGTTTTATGTTTAAAGAGTATAATGGTAAAATTGTTCCTTTCTTTTCCTCCTGACTCGAGAACACATAAAAAGTTCGATTTCTTCTTTTTCCTTTAGACTAAAGGGTATGGAGAGGGTCATCCCCATGAGGATGGGCCGCCACGTAGGACGCCACATCACCATCCTTCATGGGATGGCCCTCCTAGCATTTTGAAGGGGGTGGAGGATGGGCCTACCCCAAACAATTATTTTATAATTGTTTAACCTTTTTTTTGGTTAACTTGATAAAAACATCTTAAAAATTAAATAAAATTAAAACATAAAACAACATAATTAAATCCATAACATAAAAAAATTACATTTTCTAAAAATTAAAATTACTAATCCTAGAAACGAAAAAAAATAAATAACGATACGACTAAAAAAATACGAAACAACCTACGACGTCCATTTTTTCTTAACTTCCTCTTTCATCCTCCGGTAAACCTCGCGTTCATCCTCCGGAACCGAGTCGAGATCCAACCTCATAATTCTAAAATCCTCCGCTCGAGCATAGTCAGCCGACAAGTTTTTCTTATAACTATATTTTTCCGCTGTGAGCTCTTTGAACGAACGGAATTCGGATATCAACTCGTCCATTTTTTAACCCGCCCCGGAAGACGTTTGGCTCGAGCCGCCCCCTTTTCTTTTTCCGGCCGCCCTTTTTTTTTGCTTTGTCCCTTCCGGGGGGGACGTTCCGACTGGTGAACGGCCAACACCTCCTCGTCAAATTCCGGGTTGTCGTTTATGTCGATGTGACAACGAGCGGTGGAGCCTCCCTCACTATAACTTCCGGACTCGGAAGTTTTACTCCGTTTGGCGGTTGCGACTGTCACACCCCAACCGATGGCGGAAACATCGGGGCATGTGTCACGACCCCCGACCCACCCTGGACGGAATCGGAAGCCGCGAACAGCCCAGTGGTACCGGTGATTAATTTTGAAAACGTTGCAGCGGAATTTTCATCAGGACCGTGAGTTAGGAAAAATATCAGAGTTTAGAAAACACCGGATTTTATTTATTAAATAGATGGGATAAACCCATGTTTTATTATGGTAGCTTTAATAAAGATAATTTGATTACATAAAACAATATTTCTTAATTTGATTACATAAAACAATATTTCTTAATTTGATTTAATTAATAAAATAAGCCACTTCTTGACGCCCTTTAGTGCCGTATCCATCTCTTACTCTAATCTACTGTAATTACCTTAAACGCGTTTTAAAAAGGTTTTGTCAGCAGGAAATACTGGTGAGTTCATTCATTTTGCTTAAAACGACACGTTTGTTATAATTTACAGTATTAAGAGAGATTACAATGTTTCCAGATATCAAACCAACTACCCACAGTATTTGTCACTCGAACATCCATCGGTAACCTCATTGTCCAATGGAGCCTGTGACTATGGTCATATCACTCATTGGCTAACTCATTATCCAATAGTGACGGTTATCAAGAAATGTATACAAAACCCCACATACCGGCTGTAACTTGGTGATTACATAAACTTAATCACTGTAATTATAACTTTAAAAATATTTAAGAATTTATAAAGCACTTTGATAAAAAGAGAATGACTCACATTATAATCATGCAGATTCATACGGCCAAAGTTTAGCCTACTGATTAGCCTTGATATTGCAGATTTATACAGGCAGAGCTTAGCCTAAATGATTAGTCTTGTAACCTAGTGCACACAAACACGGTAAATAACTAATACAGCATTTACGATAACTCACGAGATTAAAACCCTCACAACAAATGACAAAGTGCAATTACTTAAACATCCATCGGATTCACAACGAATGACAAAGTGTAATCACTTAAACATCCATCGGATTCACAACGAATGACAAAGGATAGCACTTAAACATCCATTGGATATTTTCAATCGATCGGACATTGAATCGTAGCAGCGATCGAGTTAATACCCGGCATCGTAGCAGCACCCCGATAACTTAATTTCTAATTTTGAGCAGTGAGGATTCGTTTTTGAAAGAATCTTTCGACACAGAATGATAGCTTGAAGTCCAGGCTATTTATAGCAGAAATATGGGTTTTACGCGGCCCGCGTGAGCCTTTGCTCGATCCTTACGCGGCCCGCGTAGCCGCCCAGTCTACGCGTAGGGTTGCTGAGTCACCAGTAGGTTTGCCAGATAGATGCCACGTGTCCCTCAAGCTTATCCGGAGATCTGCCTTGCTGGCGCGGCCCGCGTAAGCCTCGGCTTATTTTTACGCTGCCCGCCTGAAGACTAAATATCTGATTTTCTTTGATTTTTTATATGGATTGGTTTTCATGGGTCCGGGTTTTTACTAATGGATCAATTTGGAATCTTTTTGAATAAAATTATATTATAAAGAAAAGGGAAAAAGAGAATGGACCCACTTTGTAACTTTAGGGTTCAACTAGAAAGTCTCCGGGTAGAATATTGGGTATAACTTTTGAGCTATATAAAAATATATAATGCACTCGTGTTAAGTATAGTACCCCTAATTCAACCTTGTCCCGATATCCCGAGACAGAATCCCAACAACTTAGTCGGGCAGAGCCCTGACATATGTTATGAGGCTCAGATCAATCGGAAAGGGTAGCGGTGATCTGGAGTTAAAATACTTAAAATGAGACAGTGCTTTATTATTATTATGAAATGAATTACTAGAATAAAAATAATAATAAAAATATATATATATATATACATATAAGAGTAGACGAAAAAGGGAAGAAGAAAGTGAAGCCATCTAATGTTCAATTATCTTTCTATTTATACTGAATTGGAATTGGAATCCTTGTACCTTAAGTTTCCAAGATACCTGTCCAACATGCATCAATTCTATTTTCAACTTATTACACCTGTACACATACGTGTAGTGTTTTTATGTTAGGTTGATTTATTTATTATTTTATTTTTTTCAAATTGTACATGTATATTTTATTCCTACACGTCCTTTCATTTCAATTGAACTAGCGGTATTCGTTGTCGCGCGTTGCGCGACGTTACAAGTTAGATTCATTCAGTTACGATTCCAAGCATTCCCCATGTTAATAACAATATCATTAATTTATCATGGTGGTGTTGATAGATGCAACAAACAAAATTTGTGATGTGTTGGCGTACAACTGGCGGTCCTTAGGATACATGGTGTGGGTTCAGGTACACGTAGGTTGCGTTGGCACCAAACTGTGAAGTAAGGAGATAACCCACCTGTGCCAAAAAACCAAGAACAACATGTCGGAAAGGAGAAAATAGATAGTATAGGGACTAGTGTGTAAAATGGTGTCCTATATAAACACCATTCTTGTATCCCTAATTGACAGTTCAATACAATTCAACCCCATTACAGAGATTGTTCTCTATATCGCTCAACATGGTATCAGAGCAGGTCTCTGATTCTTGAAATAACCTCAAACCCAATTCAACCTCAAACCTGAAAATCAAAAAAAAAAAAAAAAAAAAAAAACAAACACCAAAAGTCGATCAGTTCAAGAATAATTCTGGAACAAATTCCTGCAACCAGCCACAGCCAATCTGAAACACCCATTATTTTTTTTCAGATCAACTTCCATACGTGTCCAGCCGCTGCCGTTTTTTCAATCGAACACCAAAATTAGCCGCAGATTCAATCACAATCTATTCCGATCGTTTTTTTTCTCTGCCACCCTCCGTTGCAGAATCCTAATCCGATCAGCAGATTCAATCACAATCTATTCCGATCAGTTTTTTTTCTCCGCCCCCTCAAGTGTCGGTCTAATTCACCGCTGCCGTTTTTTGATAAATACGCTATAACCTCTGATCTGGGCGGATTTGAGCAACCTTAAATCTTGAACGCGAGTTCAAGTGCCAGCGTATTTGTTAAGTACGCTTGGTCAGTTCCGTGTTTAATACGCGGGTGTTTTTGATAAATACGTCTGAACAGCGTATTTAAATCCGGTGTGTTCTTGGTGGTTTAGCAAAATAATTAAATATTTTGCTTGTTTGATCTTCATGGGATTTGGAAACCAAAAAAGGCTACGTTGACTGTCATAGGATACTCATCCTATTTGGTGGAGTTTATTGTGGAAAGAGTATTTGGGACAAAATTTCAAAGATTTAAAAGATTCAAAAGATCTGTTGGTGTAATCGAGGGTTTTCATACTATTCTAATAGTTTCTTTATTTGTAAACTATTAAAAAAAAAGGAAAAAAAAGGTAAAAGAAAAAAAAAGAAAATGGCAAACAATCACGAAAAGAACAAATCATGGATATTTGATTCTGGTGCTACGGACACGATGACGTTCGAACCATTGGACATGCGTTCAATGACCAAACCTCAAAAAACCCAAATCCATACCGCGAACAACGGCACAATGCAAGTGAAAGGAGGAGGAACAATTGAAATTTCATCGACTATGAAATTACCAAACTGCCTTTATGTTCCGTCATTATCACACAAACTGCTCTCAATTAGTCATATTACCAAAGAATTAAACTGTACGGTACTAATGCATCCTACTTTTTGTCTCCTACAGGATATCAGGACGGGTGTGATTATTGGACGTGGTACTGAGCGCCAAGGATTGTACTACGTGGATGAAGTGGCTCAACATGGTACTGTGATGTTGGCTCATGGAACCGAAAACCGGGAAGCCTGGCTATGGCATAGACGTTTGGGACACCCATCCGTTGGCTATTCGCACCTTTTGTTTCCAAAACTCTTCCCTTCAAATGGAAAAATAGACTGTGAAACCTGCTTTCGTGCTAAAAGCCATCGACAATCATTCAAACCTAGCAATACGAAAGTTGCTTTACCCTTTTCACTAATCCACTCTGATGTGTGGGGTCCTGCTCCTGTGTGGGGGGGGGGGGGGCAGGGTCTTCGGTACTTTATACTATTCGTGGATGATTGCACACGCATGACATGGGTATATTTTTTAAAAAACAAAGCCGAAGTTTACGAGAAATTTATCACGTTTTATGCTATGATTCAAACTCAATTCCAAACTCAAATCCAAATCCTTCGATCCGACAATGGGGGGGAATTTCTCAATACATCCATGAAACAATTCTTTAAAACCAAAGGATTAATTCATCAAACTTCTTGTGCTCATACCCCCGAACAAAACGGTGTTTCCGAACGGAAAAACCGTATTATTCTTGAAATGACTCGAGCTCTTTTAATTGAATCTCAGGTTCCTAAATCTTTCTGGCCGGAGGCGGTTGCAACCTCCGTGTATCTCCTAAATCGGCTCCCCACAAAAGCTCTTAAATTTAAGACTCCCTTAGACTGTCTATCTAAGTCCGCCAGTATTCCTCATCCTCTTACACTTGAACCTCGAATATTCGGATGTACAGCATTTGTTCACATACCCAAAACCAACCGAAACAAGCTTGGCCCATGTGCTGAGAAATGTGTATTTGTCGGCTATGGGATCGATCAAATAGGTTACCGGTGTTATAATCCACAAACTCATCAAATGTTCACCACAATGAATGTTGACTTTCTTGAAACAAAATACTTTTATAACACCCAACTCAGTGGTCAGGGGGAGAATGAACATACAGACACTCTGAGTTGGCTAACCCAACTTCCATCATCTGAAGAAGTTGAACCAGAAAAACGTCACAGTACTCTGAGTCAGTCACCTTCAAACACAGCTACACAATTTGCGGAGCGCAGTACCACTGAAGATAGTCCATCCAACATGATACCTGAGGTAAGAAATAATGAGAACTTTGAATATACTACGTATGTTGAACCAGATGTTGAACATGTTGAACCAGCCGTTGAGCAGGTTGAACCAGTTGTTGAAGAGGTGGAACCAGTTACTGAACATGTTGAACCAATTACTGAACATGTTGAACCAGTTACTGAACATGTTGAACCAGCAGAGACAACCGGGAGATATTCTCTCCCTCCAAGAGAAAATAGAGGAGTTCCTCCTAAGAGATACTCTCCAGAAAAGGTGGCTCAAAGGTCTAGGTATCCTGTGGCAAACACTGCCACTGGAAATTTGTCTAAGGAAGCTAAAGCATTTACCGCTGCCTTATGCTCTGAACAAATGCCATCTACAACACAGGAAGCCTTGAAATCTGAGGAATGGAAAAAGGCTATGGAGACCGAAATGGAAGCACTCAAAAAGAATAACATGTGGGAGAAATGCACCCTTCCACCAGGAAAGAAACCAGTGGGATGTCGGTGGGTGTTTTCAGTTAAACACAGACCTGATGGCACGATTGAAAGATACAAAGCACGACTGGTTGCAAAGGGCTATACTCAGACTTATGGAATTGACTACTCTGAAACTTTCTCCCCAGTAGCCAAAATCGATACAATCCGAGTTCTTTTTTCAATAGCTGCCAATAAAGGTTGGCCTCTTCATCAATTTGATGTAAAAAATGCCTTCCTTCACGGAGAACTGAACGAAGAAGTCTATATGGATGCTCCACCAGGATTCAATGAGAATTTCAAGGCTGGAGAAACGTGTCGGTTGAAGAAATCTCTGTATGGGCTTAAGCAATCTCCTAGAGCTTGGTTTGGAAGGTTTACTCTTGCTATGAAGAAATATGGCTTCAAACAAAGCAACTCTGATCATACCCTATTTCTGAAACGTAGGGGCAGTCTTGTGACCTGCTTAATTATCTACGTTGATGACATGATACTGACAGGAAACGATGAAGAGGAAATGTCAATGTTAAGAGATAAGCTTTTTTCGGAATTCGAGATGAAAGATCTGGGAAGATTGAAGTACTTTCTTGGAATTGAAGTTCTGAGATCTAAACAAGGGATTTTTATCTGTCAGAAGAAATATATCCTTGATCTGCTGGCCGAAACCGGAATGATTGAGTGCAGACCGGCAGACACCCCAATGGTGGTGAATCACGGCCTACACATGGAAGATGGAGCAGAACTAGCAGACAAAGAGAGATATCAACGAATGGTGGGAAAACTGATATACCTCTCCCACACTCGTCCAGATATAGCTTATGCAGTAGGAGTGGTAAGTCAGTTTATGCACCAGCCCCAAACCAGTCACATGGAAGCAGTATTAAGAATCATTAGGTATCTCAAGGGAACAACAGGTCATGGTATACTGTTTAAATCAAATGGGCACTTAGAAATCCAAGCGTATACAGACGCCGATTGGGCAGGGGACAAAGGAACGAGAAGGTCAACCTCAGGATACTTCACCATGGTCGGAGGAAATCTAGTTACCTGGAGAAGTAAAAAACAAAAGGTAGTCGCTCTATCTAGTGCAGAAGCCGAATTCCGAGGGGTTGCACGTGGCCTAGCAGAGATTCTGTGGATTCGCAAGCTCCTAACTGAGATTGGCTTTCTTCCTACTACAGCAACCAAAATCATGTGCGACAATAAAGCTGCTATACAAATCTCAGAAAATCCAGTTCAACATGATCGAACAAAACATGTGGAGGTAGACCGACACTTCATCAAGGAGAAATTGGAGGAAGGTATCATAGAGCTCCCGTATATATCATCGAAAGATCAACTCGCGGATATTCTCACAAAGGCAGTCAACGGAAATGCGTTTAGTAGCTGTTTGAGCAAGTTGAGTATTGGTGACCCCACTACTCAACTTGAGGGGGAGTGTTGGAAAGGAGAAAATAGATAGTATAGGGACTAGTGTGTAAAATGGTGTCCTATATAAACACCATTCTTGTATCCCTAATTGACAGTTCAATACAATTCAACCCCATTACAGAGATTGTTCTCTATATCGCTCAACACAACATATACTATAGTCAGATACACACTGTTATAAACTTATTATATAAGTCTTATATACCTTTTGAGCGAGTAGACGATACACGCTCTTGATATTTTTGGGGCTTGATTTGGATTAGAATACGGGTCACTTGCAATATTGAGTGGCTGTAGTATCGAGTTGTACGGTTTAAACTAAAAATAAAATAAAAAGTCAAAAACCAAAGCATTTATACAAAGACTTTAACAGAGCTCAGTTTGTGCCAGGTTACCATTGAAATTAGCGTGTATCGTCTTTTAAAGGATAAAACTGCTGTCATTTTTTAATTAAAAGATAACATGTTTTAAATTTCCATGCAACGTGCAACTCTTTCTGTGGAGATAACATTTTGATAAACAGTATTTCTAACAGAAATATATAAAGCGGTGGAGTATTACCTGACCCGCCTAAGATATTCTTGCCCGTCTTGTGGTGGGCCGGAATCAAGATCAGGTTCCCCGGTGACATGAAGCTCGGGCCTTTGGATCCTCACATATTCTAAATCACTATCTTCGTCTTCATAATAATCTTCCTCTACATCAAAATCATTGACACTTGCACCAAATAAACGATCCACTTGGTTCATACTCTGCATTTTGCAACTAATGTTTTTAGACTCGTCACCTGAAAGGTATCAACATACTAGTCAATATATGACATTTCATGTTGAGATTTCACCACTTTTGTCAGACTCAAACCACAATAATGCATATTATGGCATAATTAAGTGGGATTACTGTTATACGCGTAATAATCTAGCACATGGACTAAAGAACTGTGTATCAAACGTTTGTGAGTATATCGAAAAGAAACAACTCACAACTCCAGTAAGTGAATACGTCGTGATGGTGACCTTATGGTCTCCTTGATAATCTGTATACAGAAGATGTTCATTCACACAAACAAACAGATTCAAATCAACAAATGTAGATCCAATATGAAACTATTTATTGAGTGTATAAATAGATATAGAAGTAGAAATAGAGATAGAGATAACCTCATACACAAATATACATAAATTGAGTGTATAAATAGATATAGAAGTAGAAATAGAGATAACCTCTGGCTTTTTTGCCAATGTCGGTGTATAGTACTAAACCTTTAGCCATGATTTCGTGCAACGTGAAATGGTGAATTTGGGCATGTTACCACCGCCTGCACCTTGAGTCTGGAAACTTAATGCGTAGACTTAATGGCAACAATTCTTCTTCTACAATTTTTAAGAGGAAATAGGAGAAAACAATCATAGTTACAACTTGCTGAATAAATCATAATTAAATATCTACATATACATATACGATCTACGACTGATAAATCAATGTTTAAACCACCATCATAAATATTAATATGAACTTCTAAATTTGCTTACAACTGATTCTAAGATTCAAAACCATCTTAAATGTCACCAATTGCAGTTACAGCCCAAATATAAGTACAAATGATCATAATATCCAAAAAAATATGAAAATTTCAGTAAATATTTGAGCAAAAGACCTACACACTCTATCTTCGGCTCAAAAGTTGGCAAATTCTTAATATCAACTTATTAATTGCATAAAACTGATTCTAAGCCATCACAACAATAAAAATCGCTTACTTGTAGGTCTCAAATAATCTCAAATCTAACTAATTGCAGTTGAATGAACAAAATATCTACTAAAACATATTAACTAAAGTAGATGTTAGCTAATGAAACAAAACCTAACTGAAAAACAGTCGTGATTGGCCGGAGACAAAACTCACCATGCATAAACTTCTCTCCTTTTTTTGTAGTCATGATCAGAAGTTGTTGTACATGTTCTGCAAAAGATTTTATCTCTTCCTTCTGCCCAAAAAATCATTATATTAGTTAACGGTTAACCAACCTTTTGGAAATAGAAATGGCCAGAATAGAAATTTGCTTACAAAAAGGTAAACCATAGTTTCTAGTGGCAAGTAAAGTTAAAAACAACTGGATAATAACTGCCGCGAGAGATACGGGCTCCAACTCACCACCGCTGCGAACGACTTGAGACCACACACACTACTCTTGTGAGAATAACTGCCAATGGATTCATCAGCGACGGCGGAGTCGGTGGCCGTTGATGAATCAGAGGTCATTGTGGTTGATTTGGTGGTGAAATTGCAGCAATAGGGCTAGGGTTTGAGTGAAGAAAGTAATCAAATTGTACAGAGTTTTCATGGAGTAAATTAGGGTTTTGAAAAGTGAGTGATCGTGCCTTTTTCTCCAATCAATGCTTACCGATGAAGATTAGGCGTTCTCATCACTTTCTTTCGCAAAGGGGGAAGAAGAAGACAAGAATAAAAAGAGACTAAATGAAGAAGATCTAAGCATCAGGCAACTTAAAACAATGATAATTATGTATGCTAATGACTACTCAAAACGTTTACATGATGATTTCCAATTAATCTTTGAGCACGTGAATGCACTAATGTTGAAGACATTTTCACTATAAACTTCATATCATCAGCTGAAGTGGCATAGAATAACTTATATTTAGTATCAGACTCAGTAGCTAGCTTCCTTATATTCACAATCTCTGAAACTAACATGAATCAACTTGCATCCTTTATTGTACATCATGCCCATCATCCCAAAAGCTATCATTTTACAAAAAAAAAAAACAAAAAAAAAAAAAAACAAATCACGTCATATCATCTAATAATCAACTCAGTCCACACAATATAATCCATATTCGAAAAAAAAATACCAAATTAAGTACCCAAATGACGCTTCATCAACCATGCTGGCATAAACCCCTCCAGCTATAACCACTCCAATGGTGGCTCCTGTAAGTAACCTTCCCTACAGTTTCAAAATAACTAAATTAAAAGCCCTAAATCCATACAAACTCAAATAATTTCCTAATCCATAACTATCTAAAAGCTGCAAAAATTCATTATTAATATCTCAAAACATGAAATAAGAACTTATTTTATAAAATTAAGATGCAGACAAGAAGAGCTTACCGTTCTTGTCGGAACCGATTCAAGTCTCTGACGTCGCGGTTGTTCAAGATCACCTTCAAGTATCCCATTCTGTCTCTAGATCGTCCGATGAGAGACACTGGTACCCTCGACGGAATCCTAGAAGCCACAGCCGTCACGGTCGCCGTCAACCACCACCACCGATTCGACGCGAGGGTGGCCGTTCGGAGACGTGGCCGGTTTTTCCATCACCGCCGCTCCTCTCTCTCTCTCTGTCGATCGCTGCTCTCTCTCACTACGAAAGAAAATGGAAAATGGGAAGCGAAACTCTTAACCACCACCGCCTTCTACCGTTTGCCGCGTCAAAACCACCCGAGCATCATCACCGCCAAGAGTCCAGCGGGAGACGGTGGCTCTGCTTTCTCAAGCTCTAATATGTCTCTCTCTTTACTCCTCTCTGAAAACCCCTCAAAACCCTATTCTGTGTTGATGTGGGAAGCGGTGGAGGTTATAGAGGCAGACATGTTTGGTGGTAAATACCTAAAAAACCCTTAGTTACTGTTCAATCACTTCATTTATTAATTATACAGTTCAATCACTTCATTTATTAATATGTGTATAATTTCAATATTTTATTCCATAAGTGTTATTATTATTATTATTAATTTATATATTTTAATTAATTGAACTGTTTCACTTATTTGACGTTTATAACTTTTAAAATATAACGTTTTACAAAATAATGAATATGTCTTTAGAACAAGTATATTTTTGTCTACATTTTGAACCAAGTTTCATTAAAAATAGAATAGGTTCAAAATACAACGTATTTTTATAATTTAATTATTATATGGTTTCTGGGCCCGTCTAAATACTTCATATTTCTAATCTTCAACTTACTCGTAATCTACCCGTCTAATAATATAAGTTCTTAGATACTTTTATTTTATTTAGAAAGGTCACTCATATACAGGCCAATTAATATAATATTTCAACCAACTATCTATATACTATATATAAGCATTTCCCATGTCTAAAATAGTAATTTATATCCCTAATTTTAAGATGGCATATGAAAAGGTAGTTAGAATCCCAAATATTTTTACCTTTTTCTTCCCATTATACCCCTCTTAACCTTCTTTCATCAATTCTAACCTATGATCAAACTGAAACCGTCTAAATTGATAATCACCTTCTTCAATGTGCAATTCAATTCATTCCTTTAAGTCTTCAACCCCTCCGACTTCACCTAAATCATTCAATTCGGCAAACCACAGGGAAATCAAGCAAATTGGACTTCAATTTATTGAATGGAGCATGCCTTCAATTTGATTTCGGTATTAAAGAAGTAATCTCATCACCCCTGGTCTTTTTAATCCCATCCCCTGGTTGTTCATGCCATATTTTGAGTTGAACTCAAACAAAACACAGCAATAACCGGAATATCTGAAGCCACCAGCTATGGAGTCTGTGCTCTCCTTCTATTTGCCACCGTGTTTGATTCTTTCATCTCAACATCCCAACGCAGGTAACTCTAATTTCAATCGTTAGGGTTTTGATTGATGATTTGTTGTTTTTTTTCTTGCTTTTTATAATAGATCTGGATTCTGGAAACTGCTGCTTCATGCTTACTACAACCCTAGCCGGAGCCATTTGTCGCCTGCACTAAAGTAACTATCAATCGACCAGATCTTGTGAGATTGTTCAAAAAATCAAGGGTTTTCCGGTAGGGTTCCGATCACCCCTGTTTCTCCTTGGCCTCTTCCCTCTTTCCGGTACGTGTCCTCCGCCAGGCACCTCTCTAATCTGTGATTTATAGTTGTGGAATTTTATTTGCATTTGTTTGATTCTTGGTATTTGATTCTTGGTTTTGGTGTTTAATTTTGGGTTTTCTCTGGTTTCAATGCATCAGACGATGGCAAGAACAGAACATCAACAACAATCATCAAGTAAGTGAGTAGCAGATTGATCATTCACTTTGTAAAGTTCGCTTGATTAACATGTTTTTCTATTTTATTTTAGCCATCTTAGCTAGAGAAGTAGAGCCTAAAGATGCCAATGGATGCTGACGTCAAGGAGAGTGTAATGAATGATTTGAATCGGTTTGTTGAGCGGAGAGAGTATTACCGGAGAGTTGGAAAGGCATGGAAGAGAGGTTATCTGTTGTACGGTCTGCCTGGGACCGGGAAGTCGAGCATGATTTTCGCCATGGCCAATTATTTGAATTTTGATATTTATGATTTGGAATTGGCTGATATGACAAAATCTATGCTGAGGCAGTTGTTGCTGGCAACCGCAAACCGGTCGATATTGGCGGTTGAGGACATTGATTGCTCCGCTGAGTTGCACGATCGGGCGGGTGCGAATGCGGTTACTGGAAATCGCCCGCGAGGGTATCGTCAACAACAAAGGGTACGTACGATCGCTTTTTCTGTTTTATAACAGTAATAATAGTAATATTATTTCTGATTAACTGATGATTATTGATTATTATAAGTTTGATAATGATGTTAATTTTTCTGTTAAGGTGACATTATCGGGGTTTTTGAACTTTATTGATGGTTTATGGTCGACCTGTGGTGGTGAAAGAATCATTGTGTTCACGACAAACCGAAAAGAGAAACTGGACCCTGCATTGCTTCGTCCTGGTCGCATGGATGTTCACATCAACATGTCGTATTGCACCCCGTGTGGGTTTAGGTTGTTGGCGTCTAACTATCATGGTATCACTCAACATGAGCGGTTTGAAGAGATTGATGATTTGATTGGCAAGGTGGAGATTACCCCCCTGAGGTAGCCGACCAAGTTTTTTACTTTTGTATACCCTTTGTCAGTAAATGCAATTTGTTTCTTTTTGGGGTGTCCCAAAATAATTCAACATTTTCTTTTATTAACTTTTGAAATTAATTATTTGCATGTCGGTAACAATTACAAACTATCTGTAGCATTGTTTCTGGTATATTAGAATTTTGATCTTCGTTGATTATGCGCTCATTTAACATCGGCTTGTGATTTTGCAGATTGGTGAGTGTGTGGCTGTATGGTGGAGGCCAAACTTTGAAACTATTATGTACCCGTATTGCCCTCCTCACATCACAAAACCCAAGGTAAATGATTGTTGGGTCTTCAGATCCATAATTATTTTGTTTTTTATTACATTGTTTTTGTTAAAATATGTACATATCTTTTTAATAAAGATAGGGTTTAGATCTTATTATATAAAACGGGCTCACTTCACTGCATTTTTATTCAATTCAGGAATGCAAGAAGCTTTATGTGTTCACTTATCGGAAAGAGAGTACTTTGCAGTGCCCAAAAATCTAAAACTTCTCGCTGTACCACTCTTTGAGCTTTACGATAATGTTCAGGTAAATACTTGTTTTTGAAGTATTTCAATTTAAAAAGGCTTCTTTGCCCTTCCATAAGTTTTTGCTATTCATTTAGGACCACACGGTTTCTTATTTTGTCAGTTTGGAATGGTATTTTAGACCTGTGTTTAATAACCATCAAAGTTTAAAAGAACGGAATTGAGACTCGAGGCGTTAAAAGAAATAAATATAAAAAATATATATCAGATAAAAAATAAATTAATTGACACAGAAAGTCTGAAATTTAAAAAACACATCAAAAATAGAATAATTAACACAGAAAGTCTAATACATCAAATGCTATACAGTCAGTCGCATGTGAATAGAGATGTTGCTGAGATATGTGAAAGGCTGCAGTATTTTCAGAATCAGGGGTTCGATTGTGATTTGTGATAGCCGGTTTTTTCTAGACACGAGCGAATACTTAATGACAGGTATCGTGAATGAAAAAAACTGTTTTGCAGGGCATATACATGTGACATGTGCCAACAAACAACAAATAATAGTCTAACTCACTGCTTGAATGTGTTTTTGTCGTATTATTCATGCTTGTGATATGTCAGATACTTGAAAAGAAGGCGTCTTTTCTGGATGTTTTAAAGAAAGTCAACTCGATATCTTTCACATGGTTTACTAGCAGGTTAACTAACATTCCCTTATTTTCAAGATATTATTTGCTTAATATGAATCCACCGTTTGTTTCATATGAAAAAATAAAAATATTTCAGGTATTATGCCCCGGATTGGGCTTCTTAATATTCGCAGTCGGGTTAAATTCAAGCGAAAAAGATTTTATCGAAGTGTTTAACAGACCGAAAGCTATTATTGCCGTTTATGTCGGCCAATTTGTTATTAAACCGTTTCTCGGTTATTTGTTTGGCACAATGGCCATGACGTTGTTCGGCCTTCCAACTCCCTTAGGTAATATTATTTTTTTTCTTTTATTCTTAATATTCTTGTTTTAGTATATGTATGCTTTAACTCCAAGAATGTTTGATTCAGGTGCTGGGATCATGCTAACATCTTGTGTTAGCGGGGCCCAGTTGTCAAATTATGCCACTTTTCTAACGGACCCCACGATGGCCCTACTAGGCATCGTTATGACATCAATATCTACTTCTACTGCTGTTTTCGTGACCCCACTATTGTCTCTATTGCTCATCGGAAAGAGGCTGCCTGTTGACGTAAAAGGAATGGTTTCCAATATTTTGCAGATTGTTATTTCGCCTGTTGCCGCTGGCTTGCTTCTTAATCGGTAAGTATGTACTTGACAAGTAAGAAGTTTGACTTTAAAAGTCAAGCTCAAGTTTTTTTAAAATTTTTCTCTTACGGGTGTTTTCTTTTTTTATATACAGATTTTTGCCAAGAATATCAGGTGCTATCAAACCCTTTTTTGCTGCCATTATCAGTTTTAGTGACTTCTCTATGTGTCGTGGCTCCTCTTGCAATTAACATAAATCGCCCTTTGGGCTATCAGTTTTGTTGCTTGTTACCTCGTTTCATTTATCAGCGTTTATACTTGGATATGCATTTACTGGCGTTGCTTTTCGCAATGAACCAGAAGTCAAACCTCTTCAAAGAACACTTTCTTACGAAACAGGTTCACCATTTCCTCCTTGATATGTCTCTAAAATGGCCAAAACTAATATTTTCGTTACACTATTTAAATATGTGACACTCACCCTTAAAATAAAACTTTATTTTATATAGGTATGCAGAGTAGTTTGTGGCCCTTGCGCTAGCGAATAAATTCTTTCAAGATCCACTTGTTGGCGTACCTCCTGCAATATCAGTAAGTTTGTTTTTCAACTGTTAACTAACTTGAAATAATATAAGTTACTTTCTTTTGTGGGACCCATCTTATTTCCTTGTACATAAAGTGACTGAGGCTCGCGGTAATTGTTTCGTTTCTTGATGTTTGTGCAGGTTGTAATCATGTCACTAATGGGGGTTTTCTCTTGTGATGATTTGGGCCAAGAAGAAAGTATGAGTTTCATGAATCCAGAACCGATCAGTCGATATTTCATGTGCTCCTGTTTTCTAAACCAAGTTTTTTAAATTTTTAAAAATTCCATTGAGAATTTGTATAATCGAAATCTTGTATGGTATGAGAATGGGCCATTTCATAATGCTAAATCGGGATATATCGTTTCTTATGTTCTTGGTGAACATCAAAATGGACCGTTAGCACGGGTCATGAGGCCGAAGCCTTGAGGACACCCTATGACACTCAAGCCAGCATATTGGTTACTGCTGAGCGCCCAAATTTTTACCCAATCACCCAATGTTCCTGTAGTATTACTTGCCCTTTTGTAATGTACACATAGAGGTCGAAATTTAATTCTATTTATGATTAGGTTGATTATGGCTGTCTTTTTTTATCTCTTAATTGGTTATATCTTTTATCTATATATACAACTTACGTAAAATTTATGTTTCCACCGCGTCTTGTCGACTCCGCCGCAACGCGCGGGTTTCCCACTAGTATAAAATAGTGTTTAAAACTATTTGGGTTGAATATTTATATTAAAAATAAACTAATTACTAGTTACTAGTGGTTAATAAATTTAACCAAACCTATAATTCTTATATAAAAATAGGGATGTTACAGCATGGCACTGAGAGAAATAGATTGTCCAGAAGTATCCATAACAACTATTAATTACCAGATATTTAAACGTCACGTCCCATACCATAACATATCCAAATAAAACAGTTATTACAAATAATTGTCTCAAAAACAAATACTGTTCCGACAACTCAGATTTAGCGTGACATTTCTAGACCCCTAGCTTGATTCACCCAAGCACAACATCCTAAACACCTGTCACATACGTTAAAGTAGAAGTCAATACACATAGTGTAAAGGTGAGCATACAAGTTTGATAGTATAATAGTAGCGAAAGCGGTTTACGCATAACCAGCATGTAGTACGTTAAAGTGAAAGCACGTAAGTTATCGACAAAGATCCTATCAATACCAATGACTGCGAGTTGTAGAGTGCGCAACACATGTTCACCACTACGAACACGTGAAGTAAAATCCTTAACAACCCCTGAATAAACAGGTGCTAACTCCAAACTATAGTACTATCGTTGCTAAGGCAGGTAGACCGCAATCAATGTGTTAACTTAACAAACAGGCATTCATCGAGTCACGTATAACATGCAATAGCGGTTAGCGTTTAGAAAGTGGTTGCGTTGTGTGTTGATGTGATTTGATATAAGTAACGTATGTAACACCCAAAAGTGCGTTAAGCGAAAAAGGGTTCGAGTATACTCACAGTGATGATTGCTAATGGATTGAAGGGAGCGCTAGAGAGTCAGCCTAGTTATAGAACGATAGTATAAGCGATGAGTGGCACGTAAAACGATGCAAGTGAGACAAGTGTCAAACTGTCATCCGAACGGATGGCTATACGATCGGATGGTCATCCGATAGGTTGGCCATTCCGTCGGTTGGCCACTCGTTTGAGATGGATGTGTTTGTGTATGATGGCTTTGAAGTTTTAGTTGTAGCATTTTGAAAACAGGGAAGTATCTTTTCCCTTCAGGTAGTTCGATCGAACGATCGTTCGATCGGATGGCGATCCGTCCGGTTAGAAACTAATGATCTTTGAAAATTACAAAAGTTTAAGTGTTGAAGTTCAAGTGCAATCTGATCGGACGGTCGTTCGATCGGATGGTAGTCCGATCGGATGGAAATCTAATCGGACAGCAATCTGTCCCAACGGTCTGATCGTCTTGATTATTTTGAAAAGTTTTGCGATTTGCTCAAGACGGTATGACAACGTACTAAACAATGGAACCTCTTCAAGTCCCAAGTCGTCCGATCGAACAGGGATCACCCAAATCCGATCAGTTTACTGGTTCATGACGGTTGTTCATGTTTAACTTGAAATCGGTTGTCCCTTTGATAGAACTTAGATCTCAGACCGACACTTCACTAAGAATTGAGTAGAAGACCTGAATGAGCTCCGTTTCTATCGGTTTTGAGTGCATTGAGTGTAAAAGAGTTGAAAGAAAGTTGAAGAAGTATCTTTCAATCCTTTTAACTCTGAAAATGTGTAGACCTATGCGAGAATAGTGTTTAATCATGTGGAAATCCTTCAGATCTGAGTTGTTCTTCGTGGAATGAGGCCAAAATTTGAAGTTCATAAGAACTCAATGATGACATCACCCTAGAACACCTCAAATCCGGTGATTTCGTGGTTAAAAGTTAAAATTCAAATGTGAAAATGATGAAGAAACATGTGTAGATCGAGAAAGTACAAAGATTAAGGTAGAAACTTACAAGAATCGGGAGAAATCAAAGGAAAAGTGGGCTTGAGCGTGTTGGTCGAGTGAGGAAGGGCTGTCACATTACAAGGGGTATTTATAGGGTTTCCAAAAGAGGAAAGGGGAGCAAAGGCCACGGATCGGATGGCGATCCGATCGGATGGCTATCCGATCGGATGGCCATCCGTTCGGATGCCTATCCGTTCGGATGGCTATCCGTTCGGATGGCCATTCGGTCGAATGGTCATTCAATCGAAGAGGCTCGGCGAGTTAGATTTTGGCGTTTCGTTTCGTGCGTTGAGCGTCGCAATGCATTTAAGCGGGTGCTGATTAAGCGATGTGATAGATTAACCATTCGTCCCACACAATTAACCTAACTATCATACAGTCATAAACCTAACCAAACCATTAAGCGTTTCGTGTCGCGATTGAGATTGCGATGAGATAGAGTTGCGATTTCGTTTACACCTCAATCATAAACATAAGCACACACATTTAACACATAATTAGCACACACACGTAAAACAATATCCAGAACTTGTAATTTACTGCGATTCGTATTGCGATGCGTTAGCGATGTGATTAGCGTTAAGTAGATCAGCGTTTCGTTAACTTTACCGCATTGTTACTTCCTATTATTCACAGTCGTAAAGCGGTTACCGGCGATAAGTATACTGCGATTATTATCATTTACTCCACATAATACAACTAAGACAAACAAATTCTAGAAGTTGATTACAAGTCAAAAAGCGAAATCGGTAGTTAAGCAAGGAGTGACAGATCGCAATTAGCAATCTTTTCTTCCTTTGACTTTGACTTTAACTTGTACCTTGACTTTCAAAACACGGGGTGTTACAGCCTCCCCTAGTTTAGGGAATTTCGTCCCGAAATTAAGGCGCAGGCGTAACAAACAACTGTGGGTACTTCGCCTTCATGTCGCTTTCGAGTTCCCAGGTGAACTCCGCGCCGCGTTTGCCTTTCCAGCGAACCTTCACAATGGGAATGCGTGAGCGCCTGAGTTTCTTGGTTTCCCGGTCCATGATCTCGACAGGCTTTTCCACGAAGTGTAATGTTTCGTCTACTTGTAGATCCTCGAGTGGTACTTGTAAATCCTGCTCGGCGAGACGCTTTCTGAGGTTCGAAACGTGGAAAGTCGGGTGGACGTTGCTAAGTTCCTCCGGTAGTTCGAGTCTGTAGGCCACTTTACCGATCTTTTCCAGAATCTTAAAGGGTCCAACATATCGAGGCGCGAGCTTTCCTTTCTTGCCGAATCTGATCACACCCTTCCAAGTGGATACCTTTAGGAGTACATGATCGCCAACGTCAAATTCAAGGGGCTTGCGGCGTCTATCAGCGTAACTTTTCTGACGACTCTGAGCTTTCAGTAGATTGTCTCGAATTTGGAGAATTTTGTCAGTCGTTTCTTGCAACAGCTCAGGACCGGTAATTTGCGCGTCCCCGATCTCGTGCCACACAATAGGCGATCGACATTTTCTTCCTTATAATGCCTCAAAAGGTGCCATTTAGATACTCGAATGATAACTATTATTGTACGAGAATTCGACCAAAGGTAAGTGCGCGTCCCAATTACCACCGAAATCTATGACACACGAGCGAAGCATGTCTTCAAGGGTATGAATCGTTCTTTCAGTCTGACCGTCGGTTTGGGGATGGAAAACAGTACTTAGATTTAGAGTAGTACCGAGAGCAGATTGAAATGTTTCCCAAAGACGCGAGGTAAACCGACCATCGTGGTCAGAGATGATGTCACGAGGTGTCCCATGTCGACAAATGATTTCGTCGGTGTAGATTCGGGCTAATCGTTCCACCTTATAATCTTCTCGTATCGGCAGAAAATAAGCGGATTTAGTCAAACGGTCAACGATAACCCAGATGCTGTCGTGACCTGATGGCGTGCGCATGAGTTTCGTTATGAAGTCCATAACTATACTCTCCCATTTCCACATAGGGATCTCGGGTTGAACGAGTAAGCTAGAGGGTCTTTGCTGTTCGGCCTTAACTTTCAAGCAAGTTAGGCACTTCGAAACGTAGATAGCGATATCCCTCTTCATTCCAGGCCACCAGTACCGTTGACGAAGGTCGTGGTACATTTTGTCGGCACCCGGATGAATAGAATAGCGAGACTTGTGGGCTTCGTCTAGCAGAATTTATCGTAAGCTGGTGCGCTTAGGAATCAAAATTCGGTCAAGATAATGGAATATACCATTCGATTTCTTCACAAGTTGAGTGCCATCATTCACAATTCTTTCCTTCTTCAGAGTATGTTCGGTAAAACAAGCATGTTGGGCGTCGCGGATAAGAGCTTCGAGATTGTGCTGGGCGGGAGTATTACTAATGCTATGCAAATAGCTTCGTCGACTGAGAGCGTCGGCAACAACATTTGCCTTGCCAGGATGACAACGAATCTCACAGTCGTAATCGTTAAGAAGTTCAACCCATCGGCGTTGGCGCATATTAAGTTCTTTTTGGCTCAAGAGGTGTTGTAGGCTCTTATGGTCTGTGAAGACCGTACACTTGGTACCGTAAAGGTAGTGTCGCCAAATATTTAGCGCAAAAACAACTGCACCGAGCTCGAGGTCATGGGTCGTATAGTTCTTCTCATGTATCTTGGGCTGTCGAGACGCGTAAGCGATAACCTTGTCTCGTTGCATAAGCACACAGCCGAGACCAAGGTTCGAGGCATCGAAGTAGACTATGAAGTCATCGTTTCTGTCAGGTAAAGCAAGTACGGGAGCATTGCAAAGAATAAGCTTGAGAGTTTGAAAAGCAGTCTCTTGTTCGGTTCCCCAAACAAAAGGCTTGTCTTTTTGCATGAGAGATGTAAGTGGCACCGCTATTTTTGAGAATCCTTCGATAAATCGGCGGCAATATCCCGCTAGTCTGAGAAAGGAACGGACTTCAGACGGGTTCTTTGGAGTAACCCAGCTCTTAACAGCTTCGATCTTCGCGGGGTCGACATGGATACCTTGACTATTGACAATGTGACCGAGGAATTGAACCTCCTCTAACCAGAATTCGCACTTGGAGAACTTGGCATAGAGTTGATTCCCTTGGAGTAGTTCAAGAACCAAACGTAGATGATGCGCGTGTTCGGCTTTTGACTTGGAATAGATCAGAATATCATCGATAAACACGATGACGAAGCGGTCCAGATAGGGTTTACACACGCGATTCATCAGATCCATGAAAACCGCGGATGCCTTGGTTAAACCATAGGGCATAATGACAAACTCGTAATGGCCGTATCGAGTGCGAAAGGCGGTCTTAGGTATATCCTCCTCTTGAATGCGCAAGTGATGATAGCCTGAGCGTAAATCGATTTTCAAGAAACACGTAGCACCTTGTAACTTATCAAACAAATCATCGATACGCGGCAAGGGATAGCGATTCTTGATAGTTAGCTTATTCAACTCCCTATAGTCGATGCACATCCAGAACGATCCATCATTCTTTTTGACAAAGAGAACAGGCGCGCCCCAAGGAGAGGTGCTAGGGCGAATAAAGCCTTTATCAAGCAATTCCTGGAGTTGACTCGAGAGTTCCCGTATTTCTGACGGGGCGAGTCGATAGGGAGCTTTAGCAACAGGATTGGCTCCAGGAATGAGGTCGATACGAAAGTCGATATCACGACTTGGAGGTAAACCAGGTAAATCATCAGGGAAAACGTTAGGAAAATCACGAACCACAGGCACCTTATCATGTGCCTTATCTTCCTTTTTCTCCGCTACTACAATGTGTGCCAAGAAAGCGTATTCCTTGCGGAGATACTTGCTAGCCTGGACACACGACATGAGTTAGAGTTTCTTGGATGCGACTTCACCGTAAACACACAATTGATCACCGTTGGCGAGAAGGAAACGAATCATTTTATCGAAGCACACGACTTCGGCATGATTTTCCGAAGGAAATCCATGCCTACTATGATGTCAAAACTACCGAGTTGCATTGGGATAAGGTCGATAGGGAAGACGTGATTGTTGAGTTCAAGCGTACAATCACGTAGAACGGAGTTAACGGCTACAGTTCTTCCAGTGGCAACTTCAACGTCGAACGTCGTGGGGAGATGAGCGCGCTTACGATTTAAGAGTTTTTCGAATTCAAACGATACAAAATAGTTATCTGCTCCAGTATCAAACAAACACGAAGCATAAATACCATTCACAAGAAACGTACCATTAACCACGTTGTTATCTGCTTGAGCCTGGCGGGCGTTGATGTTGAAAGCACGTCCGCTGGCTGCTGGCTGCTGATGCTGAGGCTGCTGTTGTTTGTGTTGAGGCTGCTGCTGGGGCTCTTGCTTCACAACCCTGTTCGGGCACATGTTTACGAAATGGTTGGGATCACCACACGCATAGCAGGCTCGTGCATTAGCTGCGGGGGCAGGAGCTGCTTGTGGACCCTGTGGAGCAGGAAGGAGAGCTTCTGGTGCAGGAGCTTGAGCTTGAGCAGGGGCTTGGCGAGGACCAGTACGAAAGTTGGCAGTAAAGTGGCCGTACAGGTTACAGTGTGCACAAAATCTGCAAGCGATTCCCACTGGGTGATGGTACGTGCAGGTAGGGCAGAGCGGATGAGGACCAGTATATGCACACTTGGCCGGCGGTGCATTGGTTACCGGTGCCGCTACTTGGCGATTCTGCGGTTGAGCCGGAATTGCTTGGAGTGGAGCGGCGGTTGTGGCAGCGTAATTCTTGCTGTTGTTGTTGTTGCCCTTGCGCTTGCGGCGGCTTGACTTTGAACCCTGAGATGCTGAGGTTTCGGTAGCAGGAGCGGGAGTAGCAGTTGCTTGGTGCAGATTCTCGGTAGCTTTATCGAAGTAACCTGCCCAAACTTGCTTGTCATTGATCTCGGCAACGAGCAGGACGGTTTCTTCAATGGTTGTTGTCTTCGCGGCTTGCACGAAGTCAGCCACACAGTCTGGTAGAGCGCGGATATATTTCTTGATGGTAACATCCGGTGTAGCAACTTGGCCGGGGCAAATGATACTCAACCAATAATAGAGAGGGAAACAAGTCATCAAAATTCGGGTTTCACCCCTAGCTTAATGACTTTATTCCTGTTTGTATAGAGGGGAATCTACATCGAAGTATGGATTTCACTCCTGATTCAACGCAATTTCTCGTGTTTAATAGTAAAATCATGCATTGTGCGAATGACTTAATCGAGAGTTTACGGTTTTCACACCTATACTCAACCAAATCCTTTGATTGTGCTGCGCTAGCCTTAGGAAAGGCTAAAACGGCTTGACAATCCTAGGAAAGATTGTCGAGCGTTTGGAGATTGAGCTGGAACACTTGGTACGAAGTGCACAACTCGGGCAATGTGACCTACTTCATACGAGATGTTTCACTCGAGCGAAGTAACTCACTCTGTGCGAGTTGTCCCAATTCATACTGGTATTCCTCGTGTCGTATAAGCGATAGAGATTATACAAATAGAGGTCGCATCGGGAACTTAAACTATAGTCTAGGTCAATACTAAGACAACAACCCGGACTAGGTTGTGTCTTTCCTAGTTCCCTAAAGTTATGGCTCTGATACCAATCTGTCACACCCCAACCGATGACGGAAACATCGGGGCATGGCACTAAGCGAAACAGATTGTCCATGAGTATCCATAACAACTATTAATTACCAGATATTTAAACGTCACGTCCCATACCATAACATATCCAAATAAAACAGTTATTACAAATAATTGTCTCAAAAACAAATACTGTTCCGACAACTCAGATTTAACGTGACATTTCTAGACCCCTAGCTTGATTCACCCAAGCAAAGCATCCTAAACACCTGTCACATACGTTAAAGTAGAAGTCAATACACATAGTGTAAAGGTGAGCATACAAGTTTGATAGTAGTAGCGAAAGCGGTTTACGCATAACCAACATGTAGTACATTAAAGTGAAAGCACGTAAGTTATCGACAAAGATCCATCAATACCAATGACTGCGAGTATTATCATTTACTCCACATAATACAACTAAGACAAACAAATTCTAGAAGTTGATTACAAGTTAAGAAGCGAATCGGTAGTTAAACAAGGAGTGACAGATCGCAATTAGCAATCTTTTCTTCCTTTGAATTTGACTTTGACTTGTACCTTGACTTTCGAAACACGGGGTGTTACAGCGACCTCATTTGGAACCGGCCTCCATTTGTTTTCTTTCTTTAAAACGTTCCATGCTCGGAGGTGTTGGAAAGGAGTTGTATTCTTAGAGTCCCATTTAGCCAAAGCAAGGTTGAGAATGTCCTCGTCGTTACTCCCACTAGGAGGATTAGTGTAAATTTGGTTAAAAAACCCGCTAAAGCTGTTGATGGCCTTGCTCATTTTACGCCACTTGCCAGAGACGGAATCGATATCACGCATCGGGCCTTGCTCCATAAGCGCGTTAAATTTTTCCGTTATCGCCTTCCAAAAACCGGTACCCATTTGGTTGTTCCATAATTTTTTTAAAAAAATGCCTTAGTAAAATAAAAAATAAATCTTTCTAAATTTAGATTAAAAAAAATAAACTTTGGTTCATACTGATAATCGGGCAAGTTGAGGACTTAACCCACGCAATTGCTAGCGCCCCCTCCTCTAATTTTGTCCAAGGTCTCGCCTTTGGTTTCGAACCGCCTTTGGTTTCGACTACGGTTTCAACCCCCTTCCCCTTGTTTTTTTGCGCTTGAGATTTTGAGGTGGCAATTCGGGGACGACTTCTTCATCATTGTCAATTGGAACCGGGGGGGATGTTGGCGGTTGCGATTGGGATGTTGGCGGTTGCGATTGGAATTGCGCTTGAGATTCAAACGAGTTGTGTAGCATCATTTGTTGGAGTGCTTGGTAATGTTGCATTTGTTGGACTTGAGACATTTGTTTGAACGCCACGGTGATTGTTGGAAACCCGAAAACGTAAATTGCGGAGACACCCATGAAGGATCGATAGTCGGAGTGTAAGCGGGAGTCGAAAAAAAGTTAGCTTGATTCGGGTTCGGGTTAGGATTGTTCGGGTTGGGATTGTTTGGGTTGAACGGATTCATGATTTTATAAAAAAGATGGAGTTTTTTTTTTAATAAAAATGGATGAGAGAAGGGAGAAATTTGGAGATTTTGGATATAAAAAATGGATTGAGGTGGGGTATTTATTTAAAGTGAAAAAACCTTTTTTTTAATAAATTAGCCGTTACAAACGGCTATATTTTTGAAATTAGGCCCGTCGAACACGTCGCTGGGGAGACGGAGAAGCCGGGACGCTCCAAAGGGGGGCGGTGTGGGGGTGCGGCGCCGGGCCTCGCCAGGCCAAGGCCGGCCCCCATACCGTTTAGTCTAACTTTTCATTAAACTCGGAACACAACAAAAATTTCATCTTTTCTTCATTTTCTCTCTTATTCATCTTCCCTCCACTCCCCCTCCCCTGTTAAACAAGACTCGGAACACAGGGGGTGTTTGGGTTAGCTTATTTTGGAACAACTTATGACTTATTGACTTATAAAAGTTAATAAGTTGTTTTTTAAGTGTTTAGGTTAAGTTATTTTGAAGAGTTTTGTGTGTGGAGAAGTTATTTTTGAGAAGTTAGAATTTATAACTTTTCACTTATGACTTTTGAGAAGGAATCCCAAACACCCCTACAGTGTAAAGGAACCCAACTGATCCAATGCACTGGTGGGCGATTATCGAAACGCTGTCAATCCAAGCACGACAGGATCTCGTTGAAAAGACCCCATTTGCATCCAACACCCATCTCCACGAGTCATTACCTTCCCCAAACTGATACGACGGAATGAGATTTTCAAGATCTTTGATTTCTCGTTTAGCTGATTCATTTACCTTTTTCTGGTTCCAGTTCCAAGCGAAAGAAATTACTGCATTGACTCAGAAGCCACCCTCTGTGACACTAAGCATTTCTTGTGAGATTCCAGCTTATATAAACTGGGGAATAAGACTCTGAGCGGCTGCAACCCATACCATTTATGCAATTAAAAAGTAATTTTTACCTCCGTTTTAGTTGCTGTTTTGATTTCAATCGTTGCCCCCTTTGTCGGTTTGTTTTGGATCGTAAATT
This sequence comes from Helianthus tuberosus, assembly GCA_030545235.1. NCBI lineage: Eukaryota > Viridiplantae > Streptophyta > Magnoliopsida > Asterales > Asteraceae > Helianthus > Helianthus tuberosus. Next base: position 4,206,328 of record JARYGA010046105.1, read on the forward strand.
TCTGCAATTTGTTTTCGCCTTTTTTTCTGTTGATTTATGAACTAGAGGGTGTTTTTATGTTCAGTAGGGTTTTTTTTTTTTTTTTTGCGCAGATGTGAAATTGGGGACGTACGTTGCGCTGCTATATGTTTGTTAGTTCTGTTTTTGCTTGTTATGGAGGTATTTTAGCTATTGAATTTACATGCACACCAAGTGTTTGTTTTAATGCCTCAATGAAAGATGCCCCCTTTTGTTTATTTTTTGAAACAGCTTTGTTTTCGGTGATTAACTATGTGGCGTTTTGGAGCAGATCTCAGGTTGTTAATTTGTTTAGAACATCAGATGATGGCTTTCTATTCATATCCAAATCATAAATCAAATTTGAACAGCATAATAACACCCTTGGTTTCACAAAGTTTTGCTATAGGCTTTCAGAATAGGTTGGTTTGAGATTAAATTCAGATATTTCTTTGGATCCTATATTATTACTTTTAGAGTGTTGTTTACCTTTGTAGGCTGTTTTGTTTATTTTCAGCCTGCAGATTGGGAAGAATGAGAAAATATTAAAGACCTGATTCAAATCTAGCCACAGGTAGTTAGCAAAGCTTAAGTTATGATGATCTGACTATAATTTTATGATGTGCCTTTTGTATGATAAAATTCTTATATTATTTGGTATTCAGGGCTATGATTCCATTCCAAGAGAAACTTCTGTTCCCAAAGCTAAACAGGTAGCTAATTGCAAATTATAGTTATTTTTTATTTGATGACAGATAGAAAATGTGGTATTATATCTTGCAAGCTCTCAAGGATAAGCAGCCTTATTCCATCTTTTATTTATTCAGATCGATTGCTTTGTTTTTTTTTCTTTTTTTCCTTTGCTTTTCGAAATTGGTTATATGCGTGTTGCAAACGATGGTGATTGGATGCGTTTTCTGTTTGAACTTGTGATAGTCAGATAAGATAAGCAATAGAGTGAATGAGTGGTGATTAGCCGATTTCTGAATATTTAAGGATTCATGTCTAAAATGTCCCCTGGTTAATCAAATAATCAGATCATTTTTGTTGCTGCCAGTTCTAAACTTGCTATCCAAAACTGATTATCCAGTTTCACTGTAACTTAACACTAGAAATTGATTATCTATGACTTGAAGATTGTTGATTTATCCTTTGATGATTTTTGTTTTGAATAGTGTAATGCATGCTATTAAATAGAAATGAAACTGTTATATTATTGCTAAAGAGCTATTTAATTTTTCACATTCTGTGTGCAGGCCAGGCAAGCAGCTGACATGGCAGTTGCAGAAAGTCAAAGAAAGACTGATGCGGCTCTAACTGCTTCACAACGAGCGGTTTCTAAGGAATCTGGTTCTTCTGGTAGACTCAATAAAGCACCTGAAGGTAAATCTATTTCTATTTGCCAATATTGATAGATATTGAATCATAGTGCATGACTCTTTGCAGCTAGATTTGATGTTATATATTCTGTTCGGTTTACAATTGCCTATGTTTTAACTTAATAACTTTATTAAAGTTTTGATACCTGATTGAAGAGGTAACATTTTTGACCCCATTACTAATAAATGAGTTGATTTGATTTGGCTTTTATCCAACGTGTCAAAATGGTAAAATACAAAAAATAGCTTATGGAAGGAAATGGTCAAATGGGTAGAAAGATACCTAAAGTGTATATTTCATGCACACTACCTTCAAAGTGTATATTTATTCATTCGATTGTTCATAGATTATTTTTTGGGTTGAAAGGGTTAAACTGGCTAAACCACAAGGGCCAAAGCAGTAATTTACTCTTAATAATTGGATATTGAATTTAAATTACCCAAACTTTCACCAATTGACCGTTAACACTCCAACTTTTGATTCGTACCACAACACTATCATCTTTTAACTTATTTTCCCTGGCACTCCCAAACTAATTAAACCCTAACCCAATTAGTTTTTTTTGCTAATGTGACACTTTATTTGATGTCGTGGCCTTTTTTTGCCGACGTGGCAACTAATGTGGCCTTTTTTTTATGACGTGGCAACTGATGCGGCGCCTAACATGACGTTTTTATGACATGACAACTGACGTGGCAGCTAACGTGACATTTTTATGACATGGTATCTGACGTCAGCTAAATGTGTTAGAGTTCAGTTAGTTAGGGAGTGTGAGAGGAAAATAAGTTGAATGTTGGGAGTGTTGTGAAACAAATCGAAAATTAAAAACGCTATCGACTAATTGATGAAAGTTGAGGTTATTTAAATCTAATATGTTATTAATAAAATAAATATTATATTAATTTCAAGAAGGATTTAGAATTTGCCAAAGCTATTTTCCGGGTAGGAAAGAAAGTCATAGCTCATAACAAACTTAAGGTTGAAAAGGGTGCAATCTCAATCCCAACTCAACTAAAGATTTGATGACGTGAATTGTATCTTAAAGAGACGATGTTACGATTTTTCCATTCATGTAATCATCACCCATCCGACTACCTCAAAGTTTTTGTGTTTTTATAATTCATATATAAATGTTTTTTTATAGTTTTTCTTATGAAAAATTTCTACAATGGGAGATGAGTTTTGTTTTGAATTAAAAAAAAAATAACGTTTAGTGGGCTTTAATATGAAGTGGTGCAATGTGAATTGCAAAATAATATTTCCTTTTTACTTTTTTTTTTGGATTGAATTTGATGGAAAATGTGTGCTGACATCATATATGGCTGTCACTGTTGTTTTCGTTCAGTGGTTTATAAAACCCGAGCTTGAATTTAACTCCTACGAGTGTGTCCTGGTTTCATGTTTGAGAGCATTCACATCCTAAGCATCAAATTATGTGAGGAGGGGTTTTTATATTATAAATGGTATAAAAAGTGGTTGTGAGTAGAGGAGAGAGAAAATGTTACTGTTCATCTGTATATTTGGGGGGACACTGTTCACCCGTTATAATTTTTTAATATATTTTGAAAGTGGTTGTGAGTGGAAATTAGAGAAAAATGTAATGATAATATTATTTAATTGAAAGGAGAGAGAAAAAGTATTTGTTTTTAGTGGAAATATATTGATATAGGAGTTGTTTTTTAATGGAATGTATGTATAATTTGATGGATTGGTTGTGAATACTCTGATACCTTGTGTATTCCAAGTTGGATTTATAAGGGTGTTATCTAGACAACTTAAGCGAACTTCGAATTAGTAGTGGATAGGAGATGTTGGTTAAATAGATTACATTGTCTATGCATAAATGATGTGTTTAGGACCACATATGCAACATATTCTATCATAATCATCCAGTTAAGCATGCTGTTTTGAGTGTACTATGGGAATAAGCAACCTCCTAAAACTCCCCGTGATTTCACCTAGAACAAAACCTAAGCTAGTGAGCAAAGCGGATATTTGCGTTGGAGATATTGCAATATGGATACTTGCATGTCGTTCATTATAGTGGGAAACCTCATCAACGACGTGTGTGCCTTAGGATGTGTGTGTGAGTGGGTGGGTGGGTGGGTGCGGTGGCCACGCGAAGGGGGGGTGGGGTAACACATTAGATGAGTCTCACGATGACCATAAAACCAATGACGGTGCGTTAAATAAACAGCACCAACTTACACGACATGACGATTGACACGTTTGGGGCCACATACATCCCATCAAACTTCCACAGTTAAGCATGTAGGTGTGACAATACTACAAGGACATGTGACCTATTAGGAAGATTTCATAGGGTCGTCAATTATCACCAACAATAGTTGTGAACTAGTTGGGCAACTTATACAATATTATGGTTGCGATGAGGATGTTACAATAACACACGATAAAAACAAAGAATTATGACATTTACTTATACTTAAAACTATGCCAACTAAAAATTGCAGTTCTTAAACAAAATAACACTACATGGTTTTACTTTTTTTAAAACTCCTAACAAACATGTTCCAAGTCAAATGAACATGTTATTGTTAGGTTGGGTTTAATTTTAGACGAAATTTACTAGTAGACAAACCCTTTAACATTTGTATAATATGCTTAATTAAGACTCTAAGAACTTATTTAAAACTGTTTAACCGTCAAGCCGGTAACTAGTTCAATTGTCCCTTGTCAAAACCCTACCAGCCCAACTAGTGACGTTTTAACTCATACAAACTGAATGACAAAGGATCTGATTCCTGGTTCACCGATCTAGCCGCACACCAATGTTTTAAAAATCTGGTTTTACATCATACCGGATTAGGCTCAGAAACGGTTTAACCCAGTGTATCGGGCGATTTAATCGAATGTATCGGATGGTTTAACCGGTTCTACTGGACGGTTCAACCGCTACTGAACGATTCAACCGGTACTACCGGCCGGTTTACGCAAGAGAGACATGAACTTAATCACTTATTCATTTTATAATAATATAATGTTTTTCAAAACAATAATAATATTCCGTCAAAGGGGAGAAGAAGGTTGAGTCTTGTTTACGCAAACACACACTTTTAGGTCACCTTCTTCTCCAATTACTATAAAGAACCCTCACTTTCCTCCTTACATCCACACGCACACATCCTCTTCTTCTTCTTCTTCTTCATTTTTTAAAATGGATTCTTAAACATTTCCCATATTACTAAAAGTCTTGTGTTTCAAAGATACTGTTGTTGGAAAAATTATATTGGGATATGGAAAAACTTAATTTTTTAAAAGATGGTGTTTTAAGGTTGCCTCCTGGTTTTAGATTTCATCCAACAGATGAGGAAGTGGTTGTACAATACTTGAAGCGCAAAGTACAATCTTTTCCTTTGCCTGCTTCTATCATTTCTCAAGTTGATGTTTGCAAGTTTGATCCTTGGGAGTTATACCAGGTAATGTTTTTGTTGTTCACATTTGTACGTTGTGAGTGATTATATATATATATATATATATATATATATATATATATATATATATATATATATATATATATATATATATATATATATATATATATATATATATATATATAGGTTTGATTGTGTTTTAGATATATGTGAATATGATTGTATTATTATTTTTGTTTATTTTGCTTTCATGATTATTATTTGGTTATGTATGGACTTCCCATTATTATCTAGCTATACTCTGTTTATACACATGACCAGTGGCTGGCTATACTAGTCAAGCCGTTTGTTAGCTACTAGAAATGTTTTTGCTAAACGCTCGAATATGGCTGAATTTAAACGAGCTCGAGCCTAAAAATAAGCTTTTTGAATAAACTAATAGAGTCCGAGCTTCATTTATCGAGCTCGTTATCGCTATCGAGCTTAAACGAGTCTGATATTTATATAATTTTATAATAATACTGTTGCTTATAAATTTATGATAAAAGTCACTGAACAGCATATATATTATGTTATATATAAAAATTATTAGTAAAATATAGAGTAAAGTGACATTTTAGTCTATGAGGTTTGACCAGAATGACACTTTAGTCAAAATAGTTTTTTTTTCTTCTTTGGGTCTCTTACATTTGCTGTCTTTTTTTTTTTTTTTTGTCATTTTCGTCCATTTCGCTAACTCTGTCAAAAAACAACAAACGTCAAGGTCAAGGGCGAAAGGAGAAAATAACATTGTTGCTTATACATTTATGATAAAAATAACTGAATAACATATATTATGTCATATATAAAAGTTATTAGTAAAATATATACAAAATAGTTATATAAATATATACAAAGTACAAAGTAATTAATAAAAATAAACGAGCCAAGTTGTTGTCGAGCTTAAGCTTAAAAAACTACTAACAAGCCAAGCTCGAGCTCAAGTAAATTAAATTAGGCGAGCTTGAGCGTAAATTAGCTCATGCTAGGCTCGTTTACACCCAAAGTAATAGAAGTTGTTCGATTATTAATATATATTCTTCTTAGTTTCAATCATATTCATTACATTAAGCCTTTTTTGTGTTGTATACTCAATTTAGGTGACTGCGAGCAAGACAGGTTTTTTTTCAGCACAAAAGAAGTCAAATACCCGAATGGGAACCGATCGAATCGGGCTACTTTATCCGGGTATTGGAAAGCAACCGGATTGGATAAAAAAATTGTTTCTTCAGAGAACAATCAAGTTGTGGGAATGAAGAAAACAATCGTATTTTACAAAGGAAAACCCCCACACGGGTCACGAACCGATTGGATCATGCACGAGTACAGACTCGCAACCCCTCAACCCAAGAACCCGGCTCATGTTTCTTTCGAATTGATACAATTTTGATTCGAATACACAAACACATTTAGCTACCATTTTTTTTTTGTTGTATTAGGGTATGGAAAATTGGGTTATTTGCAAAATTTTCTTGAAGAAAAGAGGAAGTAAAGTTGGCAAGTACAATGAAGAGACAATTGGGATAATTAGCGATTGTAAATCGGTAAAATCAAAACTAGTTTTCTACGATTTCATGTCTGCTAGTAAGAAGAGAAGAACTGATTTGGATTCGACACTGGTTTCATCATCTTCGGGTTCAAGCGGGATCACGGATGATGCCGGTTCTTGTGATGAGTATGAAGAGAATAGCCATGACCTGGATGATGTTGAGAATTTAAGGAAACAATCGTCATAAATTGATTTTCTTTTTTTTAAAGGTTATCCTAAGCAGTGGCGGACCCAGGAATTTTTTTATGGGGGTGCGGAACATTTTTAAAAATTTTAGGCCACTAGTTAGGAATTATAAGTAAAAAAATCGGTTCGTATCGGGTCGGGTCGGGTCATGTAAAACAAACGAACATCAAACTAAATTTATATAATCATCAAAAACATGTCAAACCTTGTTACAAACATAATTAAAACGTCGACGCCCTACTGGTTTTCATTTTTTGAAATCTATCCAAAACATCATCTAAAGCTAATTTCTTAAGCAATTCTTTCTCTATATAACATAAGTTTATCGCTCCATAACATAATGTTTCAATTTTAATTTTCAACTATTCAAGCCCTAGAAATCATAACGTAAGTTGTAATCGCCCTAAAAATATATAAACAACATAATCACCCTAAAAATCATCTAAACAACCATAAACAACGTCAAAAAACACAAAATTTCAAATCTATTTAACAACTTTATTACCCTTTTTTCTCCTATAATATCAACCAAAATCATCAAAATAACAAAGAAACTTACCCGTGTTTGGATTTCGGTTAGATTTGGTGTCGAACGACGGTGGTATGGTGGCTGATTACGGTGGTCGCCGGCTGCTGGACTGTTGTCGCTGGGTGATGTTGTTCGTTGGCAGTGAAGGGACGCAAGAGAGAGAGATAGAGGGATAGAATTTCTTAAGGTTTTGGGCTTTAATTATTTTATTATAGTTTGAAATATTGTTGGGTTTGGTTAATGGGCTAAGACTTAGTGGGCTAGCTAGTTAGGAATTATAAGTGGGTAAAGGTATGGGTATTTGGGTTTAGTTGGTTAGGTATTAAAAGTTATATAATTTAGGTAGTATATTTTTTTAAAAAATAAGAGTTTACTAAAAAAATTTAAAATATAAAATGATAACATTTTTTACCTAAGGGGTGCGGACGAAAAATTTCAAAGGGTGCGGTCGAAAATTCCAAGGGGTGCGAACGAAAAATTCCAAGGGGTGCGGACGGGATTTTCGACGGAATTTAGCCCTAATTTTTTTTCCCCGGGGGTGCGCCCGCCCACCTTGGGGTGGGCTTGGGTCCGCCCCTGATCCTAAGTCAAATTTAATTTAGTAATGGGTTATTATTATTTATTAGCCTTTTGTTTTCAAGATTCCCATGAAAATAATCCAAATTTTAGATGAGATAAAAGAATGAAATGTTATCAACGGATATTTTCTTTCAGTTTCATCCTTGAAATTTCAGCAAGTAGTGATGATTTACATACATTGGTTTTCATATATTGCAGTGAATGTATTTGATAAGTACACATTTATAAGAAAACTACTTAGACCACCGGTAGTGGGGTTTTTTTTGGTGTTTTTCCCCCCAAAAAAAAAAACGGCCAAACACGCCTCGGAACTGCCCCCGGGGGCCTTTTTTTTGAAAAAAAAAATGGTGGGGCATCCTTTTTTAAACGCATTCTGTTGTTTCTTTGGCCAATTGCATTTTTTATGGTTTTTTTTATTTTTTATTTAATTCTATTAGAATATCTGATCATTGCAAGATTTCAAGCCCCACTACACCCCTTTTAACATAATGCTCCACAATGCCCACATGCTGACTGAACCGTCACATGACGCAAAATGCCCAAGGAACTTCCCCTCCTACTACATGGTCTTAGTGAAACAAACATAAGGTGTCACTATCTTTAACTTTAATTAATATAATGATTTTGATTCTGACTTTTTAATTCATAATAATCATTTTGAAATTGTTAATCCAAACAAGCTTAACACAGCTAGAGGACAAAGATTCTTTACTGGTTTGAAATATATGATGTACTTGGATTTCAGCTAATGGCTATCCATTAACCTATACATGTTGGGCCTATAGGGCTTCAACTGATCCCCTATGGCCCTATCTTATATGTGGGTTTTTTTGGGTCACCCGTCAATCCTTTTAACCTTTAATATTTTAATATGTCAACCCGCCACGATTGATGCCTATACTGATAAATGTATCCCCTAACTCTCACATACATGTAACACACAATACACTTACATGAACAAGCTCATTATACACATGAATTTGAACATCGACCTGTGGTATCATTTTACATCACTTAGCTTAAACATATTGTTCTACCCCCATGATTTTTAAATGATGATACCTTTTCATATGTTAATATATTTTTAACAAAAATATACCGTAAGAAGGAGCATTTTAATCCCTTTTATTTGAGTATGATATTGCTATAGATTTTTGTTAGGGATAGATTTTCTATACCTAAGGATCACGGATCCTCAAATACTGCCAGGATCATGGATCCTCAATTCTGTTTGAATTAAGGATCCTCAGAAGGTGTAGCAGGACCAGGATTCAGGATCCTTATTATTATCCTTATACTAACGATTGCCTTCATCATGTTTAAGTTTGTTTTGCAGGAGTATACGCCTTGGACTTGGTCTTGCCGATATTCTTGGGGAATATGCCCTCAATATTCCGCACGTGTTCAGCTGGAGTAACCGTTATGGAAGTAGTGGGAGGCTAGCACGAATTGCGGAAGTTAGTTGTCTAGTTATTTTCTATTTTTAAAAGGGGATAACAAGCTTGAGATAGAAGACTTGGCTAATTTCAGCTAACACACACACTCGTAACAGCTCTCAATAGCTCTCAACAGTTCATTTGGCGATTTCATACACATTGCACTGTAGTGATCCTTGTAACAAGCTTGTTATCATCCCGAGTTGTAACAATCATTTTGTTTAATTGTAGTTGGTGATCGGTAGTTTCCATCACCCGAGGTTTTTTATGCCGGAGATCATCTCTTGATCAAGGGCTTTTTCCTCGTATAAATCCGCGTGTCACTTGTTCATTTCGTTTACAAGTTGTTCATACAATTGTTCATTGTTTCAAGCATCATTCCTCACAACAAAAGATTTGGTTGCATTATCTTAACCTGATTTTTGACCAAAACAGTTTGGCGCCCACCGTGGGGCAATTGGTGCTTCATTTCTGAAAAAATTTGCTCATTGTGTTCATTTCTATTCATTACCTTTGATCATATGGCCTCCCACGGAAAAAACACTTCAAGCTCCATGCCGGTGTTCACCTCTTCATAGGGCGTTCCACCTTTGCCTCCGGCACCTTTTGCATCCCAGAAGAATGCTGAAAATGCTCCGAAGAAGACAACCCCCATCTTCACAAAACCAACAACGGCCACATCCTCTTCTCCTACTAATAACGATCTTTACTCTTTAATTTTGCAGATGAAGGATTACATGCAGCAGCAGGACAGAACCAATGATAGGATCCTTCGAGAAATTGATGAAATCAAGAAGCAAAAGAAATCGGCAGAGGATCATTCACCGTTGATGCCCAGATCGCTGAATTTCATTACTCCGGCAATAACTGTTCAGCATTCTACAACATCAGGTGTCCAATACCACGGAGGATCATCGAGTGTGCAGTATGGATCATCGGCAATGACGCGAGCTTTGGGATTCTACTTCAACCCTTCAGGATCCTCTGTGCAGCATCCAGGATCCTTCTCTGGTTCAGAAGGATACTTGGGGACGACTTCAAATCAAGGATCCTCACAGGTTCAAGGATCCTCACAGGTGCAAGGATCCTCACAGGTTCAAGGATCCTCATCTCAGATTTACGGATCCATGGAGTATCCTTCGAGACCCCCATTCACAGCACACCAAGGATCCAACATCTTTCAGGATCAGGGATTCTTAAGAAGTGTGCAACCCGGGAGTACATCATCTAGGAGACTTCATTCCAATGCAAACCATTGCTTCTTCTGGTCCTTCAGTCATACCAGAATCCCGTCAATACGGATTCACATCTGGAATTCCAAACTTGAATCTTCCAGCAGGTAACACTTTCAATAATTCTTATAACACTAACCATGGCTATATACAGGATACAGGTATCAATCAGGCTATGGCTAAGGAGTTACAAAAGTTGAAGGATATGATATCCAGCGTTCCAGGAGTGGTTAAACCCATTCCTGAAATAGCAGACGGGAGCCATAGGATATCTCGTTTTGCTCTACCTATCTGTGATGCTGAGATACCCAAAAGGTTCCAAATTCCAACTATGAAGCTATATGATGGTTCAACGGATCCAGAAGAACATGTAGCTCAGTACAGAGAAAGGATGGAAATTAACCCCATTCCCGAGAGGTTAAAAGAAGCATGTCTATGCAAGGGGTTTGGATCCACACTTACAGGACCTGCTCTTAAATGGCTGCTAAGTCTTCCCCCTTACTCTATTTCTTCATTTGCTAGTTTAGTTAATCTGTTTAATAGTCAATTCTCATGTAGTAGAAAATTTGAACGATTAACTAGTGACCTATATAGGGTAACACAAGGTCAGAATGAATCACTTAGAGATTATATCACTAAGTTTAGTAAAGAATCCTTAGATATTCCTAACTTAGACATTGCTACGGCTGAAGAAGCCTTTAAAATGGGTTTGCTTAGGGATTCATTATTCTATGATGATCTTGTTATGACCCCATGCAGGAACCTTGATGAAGTGAGAACCAGGGCCCTTAGATTCATCCGATTAGAGGATGATAAAAGGATCCAGGAAAGACTGGCAGGATCCTCGAAGCAGGCGAAACAAGGATCCTACTTCAGGAACAACAAGTCCAAATCCTACAACAAGTCTGACAACCAGAATGTGCACGCAGTAGAGCAGGAAGAGGATGATGAGGATTATCCTCCTATTTCTGAATATTGTTTTTCTGTTGATAACAATGAACTGATCCTTGCAATGCAGAATTTAGGTGAAAAAGCAAGGTGGCCTAGAAAAAGTGATAAACCAGCTGCAACAAAAGACAAGTCCAAATGGTGTGCATATCACGAGGATTTCGGGCATCTCATTGAAGAGTGTATTGCACTGAGAAAAGAGATCGGTTATTTGTTAAGCAAGGGGCATTTGAAGGAGCTATTGGGAAGAAAGAAATCAAGGATCCAGGATCATGAAAAGATTCCAGAAAGAGCTCCAGCTCCTCCGGCAGATGCACAAGTTATAAACTTTATATCCGGTGGATCAGATATTTGTGGTACTTCCTTTTCAGCGGCCAAAAGACATGCCAAAGAGACCAAGATGGATAATGGAGACAGACCCATCCGAACCTCTACTGTTACACAGGAAAAAGTTATAACTTTTGATGAGGATGATCGTGTTGATGTCCAGGATCCTCATAACGATGGTCTTGTTATTACCTTATTTATATCTAACCATTTTGTCCGCAGGATCTTGATAGATGGAGGAAGCTCAGTAAACATCATTCAGCTTGATGTCCACAAGAAAATGAACATCCCTGAATCGGATATAGTCCCAAGATCCTCAGTCCTTGTGGGATTCAGCGGAGAAACCAAAAATACATTGGGGGATATTAAACTTCCCATCTACATAGAAGGACTTAATTCTTTTCAAAAGTTTTGTGTTATAGATTGCTTATCCTGTTGCAATGTGATCCTTGGCAGGCCATGGATACATGACATGAAGGCAGTTGCATCTACCTACCATCAGTGTGTAAAGCTTCCTAGTCCATGGGGGGTGATAAAGATTGAGAGTGACCAACAAGAAGCAAAGAATTGCTACACCTCATCAATGAAGCCAGCCTCAAGACCAAGGGAGCAGTAGCAATTAAAGTATCCTCTAAGAGACGTTTTGGAGGCGAGAGAATAGGATGTGAAAGATATCCTAATGGATCCTCATGATCCTGAATCCAAAGTCTTCATAGGATCAGGGATCCTCAGTGATATTGAACAGAACCTAGTATCCTTCCTTAAGAGGAGAAAAACTACCTTTGCCTGGAAGCATGAAGATATGACAAGTATCTCTAAAGATATAATTACTCATAAACTTGCCATTGACAGGTCATTCAAGCCTATACACCAAAAGAGGAGGAAGTTTGCACCAGAGAGGAATGCCATTATCCAAGAGGAGGTAGACAAGTTGCTCCGAGCAGGTATGATTAGAGAGGTTAAGTATCCAAGATGGTTAGCCAATGTGGTTGTTGTTCAAAAGAAAAACGGAAAGTGGAGGGTATGTGTCGATTTCACCGATTTAAACAAGGCATGTCCCAAGGATCCTTTCCCGTTACCCCACATTGACTCCATGGTGGATGCTACCACGGGCCATGAGCTGTTGACTTTTATGGATGCTTCATCTGGATTCCAACAAATTCAGATGGAACCATCTGACCAAGAGTATACAGCCTTTATGACCCCAACTGGTATCTATTGTTATATTGCTATGCCATTTGGACTAAGAAATGCAGGTGCTACTTATCAAAGGCTAGTAAATATGATGTTTAAGGAACAAATAGGACACACTATGGAAGTCTATATAGACGACATGGTGGTTAAGTCCAAGAGAGCTGAGGATCACCTTAGAGACCTGGAAGAGGCATTCGATATCCTTGACAAATTCAATATGAAGTTGAATCCTTCAAAGTGTCACTTTGGTGTTAAAGCAGGGAAGTTCCTAGGCTATATGGTAACAAAGAGAGGCATTGAAGCAAGTCCAGAATAAATTAAGGCAATTATCAATATCAAATCTCCTGCCAATGCCAAGGATGTGCAAAGGTTGACGGGGAGGATTGCAGCCTTGAACATGTTCATATCAAAGTCACCAGAAAAGTGAAAGGAATTCTATGATATTTTGAGGAAGAACAAGAAGTTTGAATGGACTGAAAAGCATGAAAATGCTCTCAAAGCCCTTAAGGATTACCTATCCTCAGCTCCTGCCTTGTTGAAACCAGAAAAAGGGGATATATTATCCTTATATCTAGCGGTATCCTCTAAAGCAGTAAGTGCAGTACTTGTTAAGGATCATGAAGGTACACAACATCCTGTCTATTATGTAAGTAAGAGTTTACTTGATGCTGAATCCAGGTATTCACATTTAGAAAAACTTATACTTGCTTTGATTATGGCATCTACTAAATTAAGACATTATTTTGAAACTCATGCCATTATTGTCAAAACTAATTTTCCAATTAAGAATGTTCTCAGGAAACCTGAAATGTCAGGAAGAATGGCTAAATAGGCAATGAAGCTTAGTGCTTATGATATAAGATATGAACCAAGGACTGCCATCAAATCCCAAGCTTTAGCTGACTTTGTGGCAGATTTCAGTAGTGATCTACAAAGAGAAGCTGAGTTAGAAGTTCAGCAGCTTGAAGAGACTAAGGACCCTTGGATACTCTTCACTGATGGAGCATCTAATGTCAAAGGAACAGGACTTGGAATACTACTAAAATCGCCACAGGGGGACATAATACCCCACTCCATAGCTTGTGAATTTCAAACTACCAATAATGAGGCTGAATATGAAGCCTTGATAGCTGGTTTGCAAATTGCCAAGCATATGAGGATCAGGTATCTTGAGGTACATGTAGATTCATTGTTAATCACTAATCACTTTAATGGATCCTATGCTGTTAAAGGTGAACGACTAATCAAATATTTAGAGACAGTCAAAGAATTAGCACTCTCTTTTGTTTCCTTTAGTTTGACACAGGTACCCAGAGAAGAAAATGCAGAAGCTGATGCATCGGCCAACCTAGGATCATCCTTGAAAATTCCAGAGGATATTAAGATCCCTATCATCCATATTTTGGCCCCTGCTATTGAGGATCACATAACTATGGAAATACAAGAGGATTCTGCAATAGTTCCTAGTGATGATGCACAGTCTAATTCAGGATCATGGATCCTTCCAACCATGAGATATATACAGCATAGGGAGATCCCTACAGGAGAAAACCCCAGGGCTTTCAAAATCAAGGTATCTAAATTTACAATATTAAATAACATGTTATATAAACGATCTCTTGCAGGTCCATATCTGAGGTGTATCGAGGATCCAGAAATCCAGGAAGTTCTTAAGGATTTTCATGAAGGAGATTGTGGAAACCACACTGGGGGCAGGGCACTGTTCTCAAGGACCCTTAGGACATGATACTATTGGCCCACTATGAAAAGGGATGCTGTGGATTATGCCAGGAGATGTGATGCTTGTCAAAGACATAGCAATATCCTTTATCAGCCAGCAGAACTCCGGCATCCTATATCATCTTCTTGGCCATTCATGAGATGGGGAATGGATATAGTTGGCAAACTTCCCAAGGCACCTGGTGGAAAAGTGTTCATGCTTACCATGACTGATTACTTCTCCAAGTGGATAGAGGCTGAAGCCTTTGCTCAAGTCAGGGAAAAGGAAGTGATATCCTTTATTAAGAGAAACATTATTACCAGATTTGGTATTCCTTCTGAAATTGTCTGTGATAATGGATCCCAATTTATTGGGAGTAGAACTGCTAACTTTTGTGACAGCTGGGGGATTAAGATGATAACATCAACACCAGTCCACCCACAAGCCAATGGTCAAGCAGAATCATCTAACAAGATCATCATCAACAACTTGAAGAAGAAGCTTGGATCCAAGAAAGGAAAGTGGGCAGAAGAACTACCTTATGTTCTTTGGGCTGATAGGACAACTCCCAAGAATGCTACTGGCCAAACTCCATTTTCTTTAGTGTTCGGAGCAGAATCAGTGATCCCTACAGAGATGGTGGTTCCTACTGCAAGAACAAGCATTTGTGATCCTGAGGGAAATGCTGAAAACTTGGTTCAAGACTTGGATACCATAGAAGAAATCAGGGATTTGGCAAGGATAAGGATAGCTAGTGTTAGGGGAGGATTCTTCAATGATCTGTGATCCTCAATTACTGTTGGGCTTAGTGATCCTTACTTCTGTATGAATTTGTGATCCTCAGAAGTGTTGCAGGATCAGGATCATGGATCATTATTAGGATCCTTATACTAACAATTGTCTACTTTGAATATGATGTTGTTTTGCAGGAGTAGGAGCTTGGACTTGGTCTTGGCGATATTCTTGGAGCATATTCCATATTTATTCCGCACGTGCATGGCAGAAATGGACGTTATGGAGGTCGTGGGGGACTTGCACCAAATGCGGAATGTTTGTTAGCTTAGATATTTTCCATTTTTAAAAGGGGTAGCGAGCTAAATAGAAAACACTTGGCTATTTTTGGCTAAACATACACTCTCGCAACTGCTCACACCAGATCTCGACAATTCACTTGGTGATTACTCACTTTTTTACACACTATACTATAGTGATCCTTGTAATTAGCTCGCTATCATCCGAAATTGTAATACATTTCTTGTTTAATCTGAGTTGGTGATCGGTAGTTTCCATCACCTGAGGTTTTTTATGCCGGAGATCATTCATTGATCAAGGGCTTTTTCCTCGTATAAATCTTTGTGTCACTTATTCATTTCATTTTTGAGTGATCCTTAGTGTTGTTCATTGATTCAAGCATCATACCTCACAACAGAAAGCTTGGTTGCATTATCATTGCTTGATTTTTGACCAAAACAGTTTGGCGCCCACCGTGGGGCAATTGGTGCTTCATTCCTAAGAAGATTCATACCTTTGTGGTCATTTCGGTTCATAACAACCAGGCAGATGGCTTCCTCAGCGAAGAACACTTCAAGCTTAATGCCGTCATTCAGTTCTTCACAAGGCGTTCCTCCTTTGCCTCCACCACCTTCTGGATCCCAAAAGAATGCTGAGAATGCTGCGAAGAAACAAACCCCCATTTTCCAAAAATCACCAACTTCTTCTGTTTCCACTAATCCTACTACTAATGATCTTTTTAATCTGATTTTGCAGATGAGGGACCGCATGCAAGAGCAGGACAAAACCAATGAACGGATCCTCCAAGAGATTGGTGATATCAAAAAACAGAAGAAATCAGTGGAGGATCACTCTCCTCTGATGCCAAGGTCGCTGAACTTCGACACTCCAGTCATAACTTCCCAGCACTCGGCAGCTCCGGATGTGCAATACTTGGGTGAATTACCAGGAAGATGTCATGGAACAACAACAATGAGTCAGGCATTTGGCTCTCACTACCAGCCTCAGGGATCCTATTTTCAGCCATCGGGATCCTCTATTCAGCATCAAGGATCCTTCAGCTCAGGAGGATATTTGGGAATGCACACGGTCCAAGGATCCTCCCAGGTCCAAGGATCCTCCCAGGTCCAAGGATCCTCCCAGGTCCAAGGATCCTCCAAGATCCAAGGATCCTCCCAGGGCCAAGGATCCTCCCAGGGCCAAGGATCCTCCCAGGTCCAATTATCCTCCCAGGTCCAAGGATTCTCCCAGATCCCAGGATCCTTTCAGGTTCAAGGATCCTCTCAGCCTCAAGGACCTAATGTCTTTCAGGATCAAGGATTCTTGAGAAGTATGCAGCCTCATAGCTCGGACGTTCATCAAGGAGACTTCATACCAATGCAGACCATTGCTTCCTCTGGTCCTTCAATCATACCAGAGTCTCGTCAATATGGATACACATCCGCAATTCCAAACATGAATCCTCCGGGAGGTAACACTTTTAATAATTCATATAACACTAACCATGGCTCTATGCAGGATACAGGTATCAATCAGGCTATGGCTAGGGAGCTACAGAAGCTTAAGGATAGGATATCCAGTGTACCAGGAGTGGTTAAACCCATTCCTGAAATTGCAGATGGTAGCCATAGGATATCTCGTTTTGCACCACCCTTATGTGATGCTGAGATACCAAAAAGGTTCCAGATACCATCTATGAAGCTGTATGATGGTTCAACGGATCCAGAGGAGCATGTAGCTCAATACAGGGAAATGATGGAAATCAATCCAATTCCTGAAAGGTTAAAAGAAGCATGTCTATGCAAGGGATTTGGATCCACTCTCACAGGATCTGCTCTTAAATGGCTGCTAAGTCTTCCCCCTTATTCTATTACTTCATTTGCTAATCTAGTTAATTTGTTTAATAGTCAATTCTCTTGTAGTAGAAAATTTGAACGATTAACTAGCGATTTATATAGGGTAACTCAAGGTCAAAATGAATCACTTAGAGATTACATCACTAAGTTTAGTAAAGAATCCTTAGATATTCCTAACTTGGATATTGCTACGGCCGCAGAAGCCTTTAAAATGGGATTGCTTAGGGATTCATTATTCTATGATGATCTTGTGATGACACCTTGCAGGAATCTTGATGAAGTAAGAACCAGAGCCCTTAGGTTCATCCGCCTAGAGGATGACAAAAGGATCCAGGATAGATTGACATGATCCTCAAAACAGGAAAAGCAAGGATCCTACTTCAAGAATAACAAATTTAAATCCTACAACAAGTCTGACAACCAGAATGTGCATGCAGTAGAACAAGGATCCTCCTTCATTCAAGGATCCTCCTTCGTTCCAGGATCATCCCAGGTTCAAGGATCCTCCTTCGTTCCAGGATCATCCCAGGTGCAAGGATCCCCCTTTGTTCCAGGATCGTCTCAGTTTCAGGGATCCTTCCAGATGCCAGGATCCTTGAGGATCCTCCTTCATTCAAGGATCCTCCTTCGTTCAAGGATCCTCCTTCGTTCCAGGATCCTTCAGGAATGCAGCAGCATCAAGGATCCTCCTTCATTCAAGGATCCTCCTTCGTTCCAGGATCATCCCAGGTTCAAGGATCCTCCTTCGTTCCAGGATCATCCCAGGTGCAAGGATCCCCCTTTGTTCAAGGATCGTCTCAGTTTCAGGGATCCTTCCAGATGCCAGGATCCTTGAGGAGTTTACAAACAGGAAGTTCAGATGTCCATCAAGGAGATTTTATTCCAATGCAGACCAATGCCTCTATCGGTCCCTCGATCATTCCAGAGTCTCAACAATATGGATTGACCTCTATTCTTCCTAACTTGAACCCAATGGGAGGTAACACTTTTAATAATTCTCATACTACTAACCATGGTCTCATGCAGGATCCAGGTATCAATCATGCCATGGCCAGAGAATTGCAAAAGATAAAGGATATGATCTCGAGTGTTCCGGGAGTAGTCAAACCTATTCCAGAGATTGCAGATGGGAGCCACAAGATATCTCGCTTTGCACCACCAATCTGTGATGCTGAGATACCCAAGAGGTTCCATGTGCCTACAATGAAATTGTACGATGGTTCGACGGATCCTGAAGAACACATAGCACAATACAGGGAGAGGATGGAGATCAATCCAATCCCAGAAAAGTTAAAGGAAGCATGCCTATGCAAAGGATTCGGATCCACTCTTACTGGATCAGCTCTCAAATGGCTGCTAAGTCTTCCTCCCTATTCTATTACCTCATTTGCAAACCTAGTTAACTTGTTTAATACTCAGTTTTCCTGTAGTAGAAAATTTGAACGACTAACTAGTGATTTATATAGGATAACCCAGGGTCATAATGAATCATTAAGGGATTACATAACCAAATTTATTAAAGAATCCTTAGACATTCCCAACTTAGATATAGCCACGGCTGTTGAGGCCTTCAAAATGGGATTACTTAGGGATTCCTTATTTTATGATGATCTTGTTATGACACCGTGCAGGAACTTAGATGAGGTAAGAACCCGGGCCCTCAGGTTCATCCGACCAAGAGGATACGGCCTTCATGACTCCAACTGGTATATATTGCTATATTGCTATGCCGTTCGGATTGAGAAATGCAGGTGCAACGTACCAAAGGTTGGTGAATATGATGTTCAAGGATCAGATTGGACAAACTATGGAGGTTTACATAGATGATATGGTGGTAAAATCCTTAAAAGCTGAGGATCACCTAAGAGACTTGGAGGAAGCATTCGATATCCTTGACAAATATAACATGAAGCTTAATCCTTCAAAATGTCATTTTGGTGTTAAAGCAGGTAAATTCTTAGGATACATGGTGACCAAGAGAGGCATCGAAGCTAGCCCGGAACAAATCAAAGCAATAGTGAACATCAAATCTCCGGCCAATGCTAAGGATGTTCAAAGGCTAACAGGAAGGATAGCAGCCTTGAACAGATTCATATCCAAGTCCTCCGAGAAGTGTAAAGAATTCTATGATATCCTAAGGAAGAACAAGAAATTTGAGTGGACGGAGAAGCATGAAAATGCTTTAAAAGCCCTCAAAGATTACCTGTCCTCGGCCCCGGCTTTAATGAAATCAGAAAAAGGTGAAGTGTTATCCTTGTATCTCGCAGTATCCTCAAAAGCAGTAAGTGCGGTCCTTGTTAAGGATCATCAAGGTACACAACATCCCGTTTATTATGTAAGTAAAAGTTTACTTGATGCCGAATCCAGGTACTCACACCTTGAAAAACTTATCCTTGCATTAATAATGGCATCTACCAAGTTAAGACATTATTTTGAAACTCATGTTATCATTGTTAAAACTAATTTTCCAATTAAGAATGTCCTCAGGAAACCAGAGATGTCCGGAAGGATGGCTAAGTGGGCAGTAAAGCTGAGTGCCTATGATATAAGATATGAGCCTAGGACAGCTATCAAATCCCAAGCATTAGCTGACTTTGTGGCTGATTTCAGTAGTGATCTACAAGAAGAAGCTGAGCTAGAAGTCCAGCAGCTAGAAGAGACCAAGGATCCTTGGATACTCCACACTGATGGATCCTCAAATGTCAAAGGCACAGGGCTTGGAATACTACTAAAATCGCCACAGGGGGACATAATACCCCATTCTATAGCTTGTGAGTTCCAAACCACTAATAATGAGGCTGAATATGAAGCCTTAATTGCTGGTTTGCAAATTGCAAAGCATATGGGGATCAGGTATCTTGAGGTACACGTAGATTCTTTGTTAATTACAAATCACTTTAATGGATCATATGCTGTTAAAGGTGAAAAACTAACCAAATATTTGGAGATAGTCAAAAGTTTGGCACTCTCTTTTGTTTCTTTTAGTTTGTCACAGGTACCAAGGGAAGAAAATACAGAAGCTGATGCATTGGCTAACTTAGGATCATCTTTGAAGATCCCAGAGGATATCAAGATCCCTATTATCCATATCCTGACCCCAGCTATTGAGGATCATGTGGCTATGGAGATAGGGAATAATTCTGCAATGATCCCTAGTGAGGATACTCAATCCTATTCAGGATCCGGATCATGGATCTCACCAATTATGAGATACTTACAACATGGAGAGATTCCTACAGGAGAAAACCCTAGGGTTTTCAAATCTAAGGTATCTCAATTCACAATTATGAATAATATGTTGTATAGGCGATCTCTTGCAGGACCATACTTGAGATGCATTGAAGATCCTGAAGTTCAAGAAGTTTTAAAAGACTTCCATGAAGGAGATTGTGGAAATCACACTGGGGGCAGGGCTTTATTCTCAAGGATCCTGAGGACAGGATACTACTGGCCAACCATGAAGAAAGATGCTGTGGAGTATGCCAGAAGATGTGATCCTTGCCAGAGACACAGCAATATCCTTCATCAACCAGCCGAACTATTGCATCCTATATCCTCCTCTTGGCCATTTATGAGATGGGGTATGGATATAGTTGGCAAGCTCCCTAAGGCACCTGGTGGAAAAGTATTCATGCTAGCTATGACTGATTACTTCTCCAAGTGGATAGAGGCTGAAGCTTTTGCCCAAGTTAGAGAAAAGGAAGTTATATCCTTCATTAAAAGAAATATTATAACTAGATTTGGAATTCCTTCTGAGATTATATGTGATAATGGTTCCTAATTTATTGGGGGCAGAACCACTAATTTTTGTGACAGCTGGGGGATTAAGATGATAACATCAACACCAGTCCACCCACAAGCTAATGGTCAAGCAGAATCATCCAACAAGATCATCATCAACAACTTGAAGAAGAAGCTTGGATCCAAGAAAGGAAAATGGGCAGAAGAGCTACCCTATGTGCTCTGGGCTGACAGGACAACCCCTAAGAATGCTACTGGTCAAACACCATTCTCTTTGGTGTTTGGGGCAGAATCAGTGATCCCAACAGAAATGGTGGTTCCTACTGCTAGAACAAGTACCCGTGATCCTGAGGAAAATGATGAAAACTTGGCTCAAGACCTGGATACTATTGAAGAAATCAGGGATATGGCTAGGATCAGGATGGCCAGTTATCAACAAAGAATGGCTGGTGCTTACAATAAAAATGTCAGGATCAGGAGGTTTCAAGTTGGAGATATGGTGTTAAGGAAAGCATTTCAGAATACCACCAATCCTGCTGATGGAAAATTGGCTCCAAAATGGGAAGGTCCTTATTTGATTGAAGCTGAAGCAGGAAAGGGGGCATATAGATTGCTAACCATGGAAGGTGAATTGCTACCAAGAGCTTGGAATGCTGTCCACTTGAAGAAATATTTCATGTAAGCAGGATCCTTATGGTATAGGTGATCCTCATGGAAGGGATATTCTTAAAGGATCCTCAAAGTATCGGTGATCCTTACTCAGGTAATATCCTAATCTTGAACTATTTCATTTCTTTATTTTCTCATATAAGGATAAGGATCATGTATCCTTTATCCATCTCTCACGTGAGTTCAAGTTTTGAAAGTTCAGGTATCTTTAGCACAACGTTGGTTATCCACAGAAGCAATCCGTCTTTTGGGTTTAACCCCAGTTATTTGGGCTTGTCCCCAGATTCCGCCTGTAGCGCACGATGATCCTGGTGTAGTTCAAGGCTTTGGGACCAGTACTCGTTCTAGGGGCTGATAATTCCATTGTTCTGGCTATGCTTAGGATCCTACGTATAATGGTAGACGTACCATACATCCGTTCATAAGGTTTCTAACGTTTTCACGTTAGCTAAGGTTTCTAACGTTTTCACGTTAGCTAAGGTTTTGGCATCTTCATGTCACTAAGTTTGGATAGTCGCCAGTTAGGGCCATACTCCAGTTTACACACGATCCTTGGGCTTGTCCCCAGTTATCCTTGGGCTTGTCCCCAGTTATCCTTGGGCTTGTCCCCAGTTGCTAACTCTTTTCTTATATTGGCTTAGTCCCAAGTTATGCTCTATTTCAGGTCCTTGAAGGTAGGCAGCTAGGGATCTTTGATCCTTATTACACTCTAAGGTTTATCTTATAGTTATCCTTATAATGGTTAGGATTCTAACTTGGATCCTCAGGTATGATCCTTAACTCTTTTGATTTTATTCATTATTCTTTTGATGAACCCTTATACTTGACAACTGAACCTGTGTTTCTTAAACTATATCACTTTTTAGAACTTATCGGTTATGGGATATGTGATCCTTGATTATATCCTAAACTTTATGGATATATTTTCTAATTTTCTAAGGTTTGATAAATATAAACAGGATGAACATTATAACAGTTGAAAAGTAACATACTAAAAAGAGTAACAACACAAGATAAGCGACAAAAGGTTAAGTTTTTATTTATTAACATAAGGCTAACCCTTTAAAGGTTGTCAAAATTACCTACCCGAGCTTCTACCAGCAAAACGTGGCCCGTCCGCTGGGGTAGGTAAAGGGTGTCCATGATAATGAGTTCAAAAGTAGTGCAGGAATATAAAGGCGGCAGGATCACAATGGCTTCATCCCCCAAACAGAGAATCCCTTCACCAATTGCAATCCTGCCTATTGTCCAAAGGATCATACATGATCCTTAATCCTAAAAACCTATTGTTCAAAGTACAACCCATGAAATTGTCTTAAACATCACAACCATCAAACTAAAAATTGGGCTCCGGCCTTAGCACATATATCCATCATCGCCCAATTGTGCAGCCTACACCTTCACTGCATCATCACCACCAGCCGCTGCATCCTCAGCTTTATCCTTCAACCCGCTGCCACTAGCCTCAATTGCCAGAATCTCCTCAGCCTCCTCTTCATCACCCAATTCAGCCAGCCTTGCCTTCCATTCTTCAATCTCCCAGTTGCCTTTGTCGAAGGCAGGATCCTGAGCTTCCGAGGCCATTTGGAGTTTGGTTTTGTACATTGCTATGGCGGCAGAAACTTTAGCATCATCCATGATCTCCTGCCTTTCATAATCAAAGTTAACCAGCACCTTGGCCATCTTCTACTTGGTATCCTTGAGTTCCTTCTGAAGATCAGCAATTGCAAGATCCTTGAGCACAGCAACCTGCTGGAGATCGGCAATCTTCTGATCTTGATCCTCAACATGACCGACGTAATCCTCGATCTCAGCAAATTTCTGCAAAAGAAAAGGGTAAAGCGGTTCAAGAGCAAGTGATCCTTAGATCAGCAGGATATGCAAGCAGAGATAGTGATCCTTACATCATTGAAGTACTCGAGGAACTGGTGGCGAATTAAGGGCAGGCCCTGCAAATCCTCAGCCTCGGAAGTCTTTCTCTTCTTGATTCCCTTCCCTTTGAGGGGTGCCTTGGGGATTGAGGCTGTCGGGCTAGTAGGAACCTTTCTTTTGGAGGATTTGACAGTGGTGAGATCGGTGACGCTGAACCTTGAAGCAGCTTTGGCAGATTTTCCAGCACCTACACAACCAAAATAAGATAAGTATCTTTTCTTAATATACATTTAATTATTTATTTAAATTTTAAACAAGGATACTTACTTGACATTGTGACAGAGCCTGAGGATACCTCCTGTGAGTCTTGGGTTGTTGTTTTAAAAGTTCTAGTTTCAGGGTCAAGTCCCCAGAAAGTAGCAAGTCTTTCCCTGGTTGCGGGTGTTGTGATGAGACGTGAAAAGGAGATGGCTGCATGACACAAGACAAAGAAGGGGTTAGTGATCCTATTACAAAAACATGACCATTTGGTGATCCTTCCCAGGATCCTCCGGCCTACCATGGGTGGACCATGTTCTTGGTAAGTGCTCTCCATCTGAAATGGTATCCCTCCTTACAAAGAAGAAGCGACGCTTCCAATCTTTGTCGTTTTTGGTGACTTTGAGAAGAGGGTGATCTGCACCGGGTTTCCGTTTAAACAAGTAACGGTGGGATCCGAAGGTAGTAAGATCATACAACTCCGCTAGTTCTGACATTCCTAAATCAAGACTCTCCTGCTCGATGATCCTCTCTAGGGTGTATAAAACCCTCCAGATCATCGGCATGGCCTGAATGTAAGATATGCCGGTAAGGGAAAAGAAGGATTGTGTGAACTCCGGGAAAGGATAGGTGTACCCTATAGCAAATGGAGTGACTGGGAAGGCGACCCATGTATCAGAAACCTAGTCGCTCAGAACAGTTGAATCGAAGGGTTTGAAAAAGACATTCGCTGGAAAACGGTGACGGATGTTATCAATCTGTGCATCGGTAAAGCAACACCTCTCGTTCACCGAGTCCTTTACGATCTTCTGACTCTTCAGAGGGCTATCCTTTTTGTGATCCTTAGCCGGGGAATTTCGGAGCAACATTCTTGAAGTGATTAAGGTAAAGAAAGAAGAACAGAGTAAGAAAGGAAGAGAGAGGAGAAAGAGATACCTGATCGATCTTCAACTGAGATTATAAAGGGAGTTTCTTTCGAATTTAAATGCATAGTGATCCTATCTATATCTCTATTTATAATCATGATCTTGCAGGTTGTCACTTCCGTGACATCATCATCGCAACGGCTAGTTCAAAATTAACGGCTATATATCCGTTAGTTTGTTACGGATAAGATCAAGAAAATATAACTCGCCAAATTTTACAAATTACTCCTTATATTTTGGGGGCAATTGTTAGGGGAGGATTTTCTAACAATTAGTGATCCTTATTTGTTATCCTAACTAGTGATCCTTACTTCTGTGACAGGTGGTGATCCTCAGAAGGGCTTTAGGATCAGGATCATGGATCACTTCAAGGATCCTCATACTGACGATTGTTTACTTATGTTTTATAACATCTCGCAGGTATAACAAGCTTGACCAGGTCTTAGCGGCATTCTTGGAGAATATTCCCGAAGTATTCTGCACGTGCTAGATCAAAACTAGACGTTATGGAGAACGTGGAGGCTTGGCCCGAAAGTCGGAGAGTTTGTTAACTAGATATTTTTCTTATTTTAAAGGGGTAACGAGCTAGTTAGTGACACTTAGTCATTTTGGCAGTTTCACACACTCGCAAACACGCTCATACAAGCTCTCGTTCAAACACTTAGCAATTACTTACACTTTTTACACATTTCACCGTAGTGATCCTTGTACCTAGCTCGTTACTATCCGAAGTTGTAAACGTTTATTCATTTATTGGAGCTTGGTGATCGGTAGTTTCCATCACCCGGGGTTTTTTGTGCCGGAGATCAATTCTTGATCAAGGGCTTTTTCCCCGTATAAATCCTTGTGTTGTTTGTGCATTCCACATTGAAGTGATCCTCATTGTTGTTACACTTTTTGAGCATCATACCCCGTAATCTAGAGTTTGGTTGCAATATCATCATCAGATTTTCTGACCAAAACAAAGAGGATGATGAGGATTATCCTCCTATTTCTGAATACTGTTTTTCTGTTGATAACAATGAACAAATCCTTGCAATGTAGAATTTAGGTGAGAAAGCTAGGTGGCCAAGAAAAAGTGATAAACCAGCTGCTACAAAGGATAAGTCCAAGTGGTGTGCATATCATGAGGATTTCGGGCATCTCACTGAAGAATGTATTGCACTAAGAAAGGAAATTGGTTACTTGTTGAGCAAGGGGCACTTAAAAGAACTTTTGGGATGAAAAAAGTCAAGAACCCAGGATCCTGAAAGGATCCCGGAAAGGGCTCCTGCTCCTCCAGCAGATGCACAAGTTATAAACTTCATATCCGGTGGATCAGACATTTGTGGTACATCCTTTTCAGCAGCAAAAAGGCATGCTAAGGAAACCAAGATGGATAATGGAGACAGACCCGTTCGGACCTCCGTTGTTACCCAGGATAAAGTCATAACCTTTGATGAGGATGATCGTGTTGATGTCCAGGATCCTCATCATGATGGTCTTGTAATTACATTGTTTATTTCTAACCACTTTGTTCGCAGGATCCTTATAGACGGAGGGAGCTCTGTGAACATCATTCAGCTTGATGTCCTCAAGAAGATGAATATACCGGAGTCTGATATTGTCCCAAGATCCTCAGTACTTGTGGGATTTAGTGGGGAAACCAAAAACACATTGGGGGACATCAAACTCCCAATCTATATTGAAGGATTGCATTCTTATCAAAAATTTTGTGTTATAGATTGCTTATCTTGTTGCAATGTTATCCTTGGCAGGCCATGGATACATGATATGAAGGCATTCCCATCCACCTATCATCAATGTGTAAAGCTTCCAAGTCCATGGGGAGTGGTGAAAATTGAGAGTGATCAACAAGAGGCTAAGAATTGTTATACATCATCAATGAAGCCAGCCTCAAGATCAAGGGAGCAATAGCAATTAAAGTATCCTTCAAGAGATGTCTTGGAGGCAAGAGAGTAGGATGTAAAAGAAATCCTCATGGATCCTGATGATCCTGAATCCAAGATCTTCATAGGATCAGGGATCCTTATCGACATTGAACAGGAACTAGTATCCTTCCTTAAGAGGAGAAAATCCACCTTTGCCTGGAAACATGAAGACATGACAGGTATATCAAAGGATATAATTACTCATAAACTTGGCATTGACAGGTCATTCAAGCCTATACATCAAAAGAGGATGAAGTTTGCACCTGAAAGGAATGCTATTATCCAGGAAGAGGTAGATAAACTACTTCGGGCAGGTATGATAAGAGAGGTTAAATATCCAAGATGGTTAGCCAATGTGGTTGTTGTTCAAAAGAAAAATGGAAAGTGGAGGGTATGTGTCGATTTTACAGATTTAAACAAGGCATGTCCCAAGGATCCTTTCCCATTACCCCACATTGACTCCATGGTGGATGCTACCGCGGGTCATGAGTTGTTGACTTTTATGGATGTTTCATCTGGATTTCAACAAATTCAGATGGAACCATCTGATCAAGAGGATACAGCCTTTATGACCCCAACTGGTATATACTGTTATATTGCTATGTCATTTGGACTAAGGAATGCAGGTGCTACTTATCAAAGGCTAGTCAATATGATGTTCAAGGAACAAATTGGACACCTTATGGAAGTCTATATTGATGACATGGTGGTTAAGTCCAAGAAAGCTGAGGATCACCTTAAAGACTTGGAGGAAGCATTCAATATCCTTGATAAATTTAATATGAAACTAAATCCTTCCAAGTGTCATTTTGGTGTTAAGGCAGGTAAATTCTTAGGCTATATGGTGACAAAGAGAGGCATTGAAGCAAGTCCAGAGCAAATCAAGGTTATTGTGAATATCAAATCTCCTGCCAATGCTAAGGATGTGCAAAGATTGACAGGCAGGATCGCAGCCTTGAACAGGTTCATATCCAAATCCTCAGAAAAGTGCAAGGAATTCTATGACATCCTGAGGAAGAACAAGAAATTTGAATGAACTGAGAAGCATGAAAGTGCCCTCAAAGCTCTTAAGGATTACCTATCCTCAGCCCCTGCCTTGATGAAACCAGAAAAGGGGGATGTATTATCCTTATACTTAGCAGTATCCTCAAAAGCAGTAAGTGCGGTCCTTGTTAAGGATCACCAAGGTATACAACATCCTGTTTATTATGTAAGTAAGAGTTTACTTGATGCTGAATCCAGGTATTCACACTTAGAGAAACTTATCCTTGCATTAATTATGGCATCTACTAAATTAAGACATTATTTTGAGACTCATGTCATTATTGTTAAGACTAATTTTCCAATTAAGAATGTTCTCAGGAAACCTGAAATGTCAGGAAGGATGGCTAAGTGGGCAGTGAAGCTGAGTGCATATGATATAAGATATGAACCAAGGACTGCCATCAAATCCCAAGCCTTAGCTGACTTTGTGGCAGATTTTAGTAGTGATTTGCAAAAGGAGGCTGAGTTAGAAGTCCAACAGCTTGAAGAAACTAAGGATCCTTGGATACTCTTCACTGATGGTGCCTCTAATGTCAAAGGAACAAGGCTTGGAATACTACTAAAATCGCCACAGGGGGACATAATACCACACTCCATAGCTTGTGAGTTTCAAACTACCAACAATGAGGCTGAGTATGAAGCCTTGATAGCTGGTTTGCAAATTGCTAAGCATATGAGAATCAGGTATCTTGAGGTACATGTAGACTCATTATTAATCACTAATCACTTTAATGGATCCTATGCTGTTAAAGGTGAAAAGCTAATCAAATATTTGGAGATAGTCAAAGAATTGGCACTCTCTTTTGTTTCCTTTAGTTTGACACAGGTACCAAGGGAAGAGAATGCAGAGGCTGATGCATTAGCTAATCTAAGATCATCCTTGAAGATCCCGGAAGATATAAGGATTCCTATTATCCATATCCTGACCCCTGCTATCGAGGATCATGTAGCTATGGAGATAGGAGAAGATTCTGCAATCATCCCTAGCGATGATACTCAATCTCATTCAGGATCATGGATCCTCCCAATCATGAGATACATACAACATGGAGAGATTCCTACAGGAGAAAACCCTAGGGCTTTCAAAATTAAGGTATCTCAATTTACAATATTGAATAATATGTTGTATAAACGATCTCTTGCAGGACCATATCTAAGATGCATTGAGGATCCTGAAATCCAAGAAGTCCTAAAGGATTTCCATGAAGGAGATTGTGGAAACCACACTGGGGGCAGGGCATTATTTTCAAGGATCCTGAGGACAGGATACTATTGGCCCACTATGAAGAAGGATGCTGTGGAGTATGCCAAGAAGTGTGATCCTTGTCAGAGGCATAGTAATATCCTTCACCAACCAGCAGAGCTCTTGCATCCTATATCCTCTTCCTGGCCATTCATGAGATGGGGAATGGATATAGTTGGGAAGCTTCCTAAGGCACATGGTGGAAAAGTATTCATGCTTGCTATGACTGATTACTTCTCTAAGTGGATAGAGGCTGAAGCCTTCGCTCAAGTCAGAGAAAAGGAAGTTATATCCTTTATTAAAAGAAACATTATCACTAGATTTGGTATCCCTTCTGAAATTGTTTGTGATAATGGATCCCAATTTATTGGGAATAGAACCACTAACTTTTGTGACAGCTGGGGGATTAAGATGATAACATCAACACCAGTCCACCCACAAGCTAATGATCAGGCAGAATCATCCAACAAGATCATCATCAACAATTTGAAGAAGAAGCTTGGATCCAAGAAAGGAAAATGGGCAGAAGAACTACCTTATGTGCTTTGGGCTGATAGGACAACTCCCAAGAATGCTACTGGCCAAACTCCATTTTCTTTGGTATTTGGGGCAGAATCAGTGACCCCTACAGAGATGGTGGTTCCAACTGCAAGAACAAGCATTCGTGATCCTGAATAAATGCTGAAAACTTGGTTCATAACTTGGATACTATAGAAGAAATCAGGGATTTGGCAAGGATAAGGATGGGTAGTTATCAACAAAGGATGGCTGGAGCCTACAACAAAAATGTCAGGATCAGGAAATTCCAAGTTGGTGATATGGTGTTAAGGAAAGCATTTCAGAATACCACCAATCCTGCTGATGGAAAGTTGGCACCAAAATGGGAAGGCCCTTATTTGATTGAAGCTGAGGCAGGAAAGAGGGCATATCGATTGCTAACAATGGAAGGTGACTTGCTACTAAGAGCTTGGAATGCTGTCCATTTGAAGAAATACTTTATGTAACAAGGATCCATGATCCTTACTTGACAAGTATCCTTGAAGGATCCCTACAGAATAGATGATCCTCATTTTGGTAATATTCTAATCTCAAGCTATTTCATTCTTTTATTATCTTCTATAAGGATAAGGATCCTGCATCCTTTATCCTCCTTTCACTTGATTCTGAGTTTTGAAGGTTCAGGTATCCTTAACTAAGGATTGAGTATCCACAGAAGTATCCAGTTATTTGGGCTTGACACCAGTCATTTGGGCTTGACCCTAGTTATTTGGGCTTGACCCCAGTTATTTGGGCTAGTCCCCAGTTTGGGCCTGTCCCCAGTTTCACCAGTAGCGCACGATGATCCTGGTATAGTTCATGGCAATGGGACCAGTACTCGCTTTAGGGGCTGACAATTTCATTGTGCTGGCTATATTCAGGATCCTACGTATAATGGTAGACGTACCATACATCCGTTCCTAAGGTTTCTAACGTTTTCACGTTAGCTAAGGTTTTGGCATTTTCATGTCACTAAGTTTGGATAGTCGCCAGTGAGGGCCATACTCCAGTTTACACACGATCCTTTGGGCTTGTCCCCAGTTATCCTTTGGGCTTGTCCCCAGTTATCCTTTGGGCTTGTCCCTAGTATATTGGGCTTGTCCCCAGAATTGTTGGGCTTGTCCCCAGTTACTAACTCTTATCTTATATTGGCTTAGTCCCAAGTTGTATCCTATTTCAGGTTTTTGGAGATAAACGACCAAGGATCCTTGATCCTTACTTTCTACTAAGGTTTGTCTTTTGGGTTATCCTGATTATAAGTGTTAAAGGATAGGATCCTAACTTGGATTCTCAGGTATGATCCTTAACTATTTTAAGTTTATTCATTATTCATTT
Source organism: Helianthus tuberosus (assembly GCA_030545235.1). Taxonomy (NCBI): domain Eukaryota; kingdom Viridiplantae; phylum Streptophyta; class Magnoliopsida; order Asterales; family Asteraceae; genus Helianthus; species Helianthus tuberosus. The sequence goes on from JARYGA010046105.1 coordinate 4,237,262, forward strand.
GAGTAACCCTTATCCTTTGACAACTGAACTTGTGATCCTTAAACTATATTGCTTTTCAGAACTTATCGACTATAGGATATATGATCCTTGATCATATCCTAAACTTTTTAAGGATATTTATTAAATTTTTCCTTTATTTGATAAGTTTAGACAAAAGGTGTATCACAACAATTCAAAAGTAAAATATTCACAAGGATAACGACACGGGAAATAGTCAAAAAGTTAAAGTTATTTTATTAACAAAAGGTTAAACCCTTTAAGGTTGTCAAAATTGCCAACCCACGTTTCTACCAGCAAAACGTGGCCCGTCCACATGGGTTGGCAAAGGGTGTCCATTGTTTACGGGTCTTGGTAGTGCAGGAAATAAAAGACGGAAGGATAACGAGTGGCTTCATCCCCCAAACAGAGGATCCATCCACCACCAATTATCCTGCCTATTGTTCAAGGATCCATGATCCTTAGCCCTAATTACTATTGTTCAAGATACAACCCATCATTGTTCACCAAAAACACCATAACCAAAATAAACTACCAAACCTAAAAAATGGGCTCCGGCTACGTCTAGAAATGTCCTTCATCGCCCATTCATGCAGCTTACACCTTTGTTGCATCACCATCACCGCCAGCTCCAGCATCCTCCGCCTGATCCTTGACTCCACTGCCACTAGCCTCGATTGCCAGAACCTCATCAGCCTCCTCTTCATCCTCCAACTCAGCCAGCCTAGCCTTCCAGCCCTCCATGTCCCAGTTGCTCCTGTCAAAGGAAGGATCCTGAGCTTCTTGGGCCATCTGCAGCTTGGTCTTGTACATAGCAATGGCAGCGGAGACTTTGGCGTCATTGGTGATTTCGGCTTTCTCCTGACCAGCAGTAATATGAGCCTGGACAAGTTCCTTCTTCACCAGATTGACGTCGTTCTCAAGGGTGGCAATCTTTTGATCCTTGGCCAGCATGATCTTTTGGAGGTCCACATACTTTTGCTCAACCTCTTCAACATTGCCTACGTAATCCTCAATTTCAGCAAATTTCTGCAAAGAAGACAATGTGAAGTTTAGGATCACATGATCCTCAAGTAGGCAGGATAACTAAGCTAAGTCAGTGATCCTTACATCAGCAAAGTACTCGAGGAACTGATGGCGGATCAGAGGCAAGCCTTCTAGGTTGTCAGCTTCAGAGGCCTTCCTTTTCTTTCCACCTCTTCCCTTTGAAGTGGTTGCCTTGGGAGCTATGACGGAGGGGCTAGCAGCAGACTTTTTCTTTGAGGATCGGACAGTGTCAAGATCAGTGACATTGAATTTGGAGGCAGATCTTGAAGGTTTTCCAGCGCCTACACACCCAAAACAGATAAGTATCCTTATCCTATTTCTATTTAACTGTTTATTTAAACATTTAACTATACAAAAAACAGGATACTTACTCGACATAGTGACAGAACCTGAGGATACTTCCAGAGAATCCTGGGTGTTTGTTTTAAATGATCTTCTTGCAGGATCAAGTCTCTGGAAAGCGGCAAGTCTTTCCTTTGTTGCAGGTGTTGTGATAAGGTGTGCGACAGTAATAGCTGCAAAATAAAAACAAAAGGACGTTAGTGATCCTTAAACAAAAGCAAGGTCATCTGGTGATCCTTCTCAGGATCCTCTATCCTACCATGGGTGGTCCACTTCCTGGGCAGATCCTTTCCATCAGAGAGAGAATCCCTTCTGACAAAGAAGAATCGCCGTTTCCAGTTGGTGTCATTCTTAGTGACTTTGAAGATGGGGTGTTCTTCACCGAGTTTATGCTTGAGTAGATATCGGTGGGATCCAAATGTTACGAGGTCATACATCTCTGCCAACTCCGACATTCCTAGAGCAATTCCTTCTTGCTCAATGATCCTTTCAAGGGTATATAAGACCCTCCAGATCATTGGCATAGCTTGAATGTAGGAGATGCCAGTGAGGGAGAAGAAAGACTGGGTGAATTCAGGGAAAGGATACGAGTATCCTATTGTGAATGGAGTGACTGGGAAAGCTACCCATGTTTCAGAAATATAATCACTTAGAACGGTGGGATCAAATGGTTTGAAATCGGTGTTCGCCGGAAAGCAATGGCGGATTCTGTCTATTTGTGGATCAGTGAAGCAGCATCTTTCTTTCGCCGAATCTTTGATGATCCCCTGGCTCTTAAGAGGACTGTCCTTTGTGTGATCCTTAGCCGGAGAGGATCTTAGCATCATCTTGGTCATAATGGTAGAGAAGAAGATGAACAGAGAAGGAAAACGTAAAGGGAGAAGAGGAAGAAAGATACCTGCTTGATCTTCGGATGTGGATTTAAAGGGAGTTTCTCTTGAATTTAAATGCAAATTGATCCCTATCCCTAACTTCAATTTATAATGGTGATTTTGCAGGATGGTCACTTCAGTGACGTCAGGATGCTAACGGCTAGTCCGACTACAACGGCTAGTTATCAGTTGATTCATTACGGATAAGAACAAAAAATATAACTCGTTATTTACAATTTACTCCTTATATTTTGGGGGCAATTGTTAGGGGAGGATTCTCCAATGATCAGTGATCCTCAATTACTGTTGGGCTTAGTGATCCTTACTTCTGTATGAATTTGTGATCCTCAGAAGTGTTGCAGGATCAGGATCATGGATCATTATAAGGATCCTTATACTAACAATTGTCTACTTTGAATATGATGTTGTTTTGCAGGAGTAGGAGATTGGACTTGGTCTTGACGATATTCCTGGAGCATATTCCATATTTATTCCGCACGTGCATGGCAGAAATGGACGTTATGGAGGTCGTGGGGGACTTGCACCAAATGCGGAATGTTTGTTAGCTTAGATATTTTCCATTTTTAATAGGGGTAGCGAGCTAAACAGAAAACACTTGGCTATTTTTGGCTAAACACACACTCTCGCAACTGCTCACACCAGCTCTCGACAATTCACTTGGCGATTACACACTTTTTTACACACTATACTATAGTGATCCTTGTAATTAGCTCGCTATCATCCGAAATTGTAATACATTTCTTGTTTAATCTGAGTTGGTGATCGGTAGTTTCCATCACCCGAGGTTTTTTATGCCGGAGATCATTCATTGATCAAGGGCTTTTTCCTCGTATAAATCTTTGTGTCACTTATTCATTTCATTTTTGAGTGATCCTTAGTGTTGTTCATTGATCCAAGCATCATACCTCACAACAGAAAGTTTGGTTGCATTATCATTGCTTGATTTTTGACCAAAACAGCTAGTTATCAACAAAGGATGGCTGGAGCCTACAATAAGAATGTTAGGATCAGAAAAATCCAAGTTGGTGATATGGTATTGAGGAAAGCATTTCAGAATACCATGAATCCTGCTGATGGAAAATTGGCACCAAAGTGGGAAGGTCCCTACCTTATTGAAGCTGAAGCAGGAAATGGGGCATATCGATTGCTAACAATGGAAGGTGATTTACTACCAAGAGCCTGGAATGCTGTCCATTTAAAAGATACTTCATGTAATAAGGATTCGTGATCCTTAGCAATGATCATGACCGATATCCTCGAAGGATCCTCAGAGGATAGATGATCCTCATTCTGGTAATGATCTAATTCTAATCTATGTAAACCTTTAATTATCTTGTATACAAGGAGAAGGATCCTGCATCCTTTATCCTTCTTTCACTTGGTTCTGATTTTTGCAGAAGGTTCATATATCCTTGATAAAGGATTGAGCATCTAAAGAAGTCTCCAGTTATTTGGGCTTGACCCCAGTTATTTGGGCTTGACCCTAGTTATTTGGGCCCGTCCCCAGTATCGCCAGTAGCGCACGATGATCCTGGTACAGTTCATGGCAATGAGACCAGTACCCGCTTTAGGGGCTGACAATTTCATTGTACTGGTTGTATTCAAGATCCTACGTCTAATGGTAGACGTACCATACATCCGTTCCTAAGGTTTCTAACGTTTTCATGTTAGCTAAGGTTTTGGCATTTTCATGTCACTAAGTTTGGATAGTCGCCAATGAGGGCCATACTCCAGTTTACACAAGATCCTTTGGGCTTGTCCCCAGTTTTTTGGGCTTGTCCCCAGTTGTTTGGGCTTGTCCCCAGTATATTGGGCTTGTCCCCAGAATTGTCGGGCTTGTCCCCAGCTGCTAACTCTTTTCTTATATTGGCTTAGTCCCAAGTTATGTTCCATTTCAGGTTTCTGAAGCTAAGTAGCTAAGGATCCTTGATCCTTACCTATTACTAAGGTTTGTCTTTTTGTTATCCTGATTGAAAATATTAAAGATTTAGGATCCTAACTTGGATTCTCAGGTATGATCCTTAATCACTTTAAATTTATTCTTTATTAACCTAAGTGACCCTTATTCTTTGACAACAGGGCACATGGTCCTTAAGTTATATCATTTTTTTTAAACTCTCGTTTATAGGATATTTGATCTCTGATCATATCCTAAACTTTTTTGACATAATTTACTAAACTCTTATTATTAACTTGTGAATTCAAACAAAGTGTCTCATAACAACTGAAAGGTAAAGTATTCACAAATGTAACAACACGAGAGATAGTCAAAAGATTAAGATTTTATTTACCGAAAGTTAAACCCTTTTTTCGGTTGTCAAAATTGCCAACCCAAGTTTCTACCAGCAAACCGTGGCCCGTCCACTTGGGTTGGCAATGGGTGTCCATATTTAACAAAGGTCTAAGTGCAGGTAACAAAAGGCGGAAGGATAACAAGTGGCTTCATCCCCCAAACAGAGGATCCATCCACCACCCATTATCCTACCTATTGTCCAAAGGATCCATGATCCTCAAACCTAAGAACTATTGTTTAAGAGTTATTACAAACCAACATTGTCTACCATCAAAACACCATAAAACAAAAACCATTACCAAACTGTAAAAAATGGGCTCCGGCCGCGTCTAGATAAATCCATCATCGCCCATTCCTGCAGCTCACACCTTTGCTGCATCACCATCACCAGCACCTCCAGCTCCAGCATCACCAGCCTGATCCTTAGCCTTACTGCCGCTTGCCTCAAGCATCAAGACTTCTCCAGCCCCCTCTTCATCATCAAGCTTAGCCAACCTAGCCTTCCAGCCCTCCAGGTCCCAGTTGGTCCTGTCAAAGCCAGAATCATGAGCTTCTTGGGCCATCTGCAGTTTGGTATTGTACATAGCAATGGCAGCAAAGACCTTGGCATCCTCCAACATCTCACTCTTCTCCTGGTCAGCAGTGACGTGGGCCATTACCAGCTGTTTCTTTGCCAAGTTGAGCTCTTTCTCGAGGTGGGAGATGGTCTCATCTTTAGCCAGGAAGATCTTCTAGAAGTCCAGCTCCTTCTGATCAGCCTCTTCAGTGTATGCATCAAAGAGCATCTCGATCTCAGCAAATTTCTACAAAGACAAGAAAGGATTAAATTCAGGATCCCTTGTCCTCAATCTGGAAGGATCATATTTAAGGATCAGTTATCCTTACCTCACTGAAGTATTCTTCAAATTGATGACGGATGAGGGGCAGCTTTTCAAGGTTATCAGCTTCGGTGGACCTCCTCTTCTTTTCTCCCTTGCCTTTGGAGGTGGCAGGCTTGGGAATAATGACACTTGGGCTAGCAAAAGACTTCTTCTTTCCGGGCCGGCCAGAGACAGCATCAAGATCAGTGACGCTGAATCTGGAGGCTGACTTTGAGGGTTTTCCAGCGCCTATCAATCCAAAACAACAGATAAGTATTCTTGTTTTATTTTCGTTTAAACATTTAATTATATACGAACTTGGATACTTACTTGACATTGTGACTGAGCCGGAGGATACTTCTTGAGAACCCTTGGTGTTCGCTTGGAATGATCTAACTGTAGGATCTAAACTCCAGAAAGCAGCGATCCTCTCCTTTGTTGCAGGTAACTGAGTGGTGTGAGAAACAAAGATAGCTGCACAAAGAGACACAAGAAAGGGTCAGTTATCCTCAGCAGGAACAGGGTTATCCTATGATCCTTCTATAAGGATCCTCTATCCTACCATGGGTGGACCATGTTCTTGGGAGATCCTTCCCATCCGGGATAGAATCCCTCCTAACGAAGAAAAAACGCTTCTTCCAGTTGGTATCGTTTTTGGTGGTCTTGAGGATTGGGTGTGCTGCACCGGGTTTGTGTTTGAATAAAAAGCGGTGTGAACCATGGCTTACGAGGTTATACAGTTCAGCCAGTTCCGACGTCCCCAACTCTATACCTTCCTGCTCAATGATTCTCTCTAGGGTGTATAAAACCCTCCACATCATTGGCATCGCCTGAATGTAGCAAATGCCGGTGAGAGAAAAGAAGGACTCGGTGAAGGCAGGGAAAGAATAGGAGTATCCTATCAGGAAAGGGGTGGCCGGAAAAGCAACCCAGGTTTCAGAAATAAAATCACTTTTGGTGGTACGGTCAAAGGGCTTGAAGACAGTGTCCGCCGGAAAACAATGGCGAATCCGGTCGATATTCGGATCGGTAAAGCAGCAGAATTCCTTCGGAGAATCTTTGATAATCCCTTGGCTTTTCAGAGGACTATCTTTCTTGCGATCCTTGGTGGGGGATGATCGTAACTTCATTTTGATCCAAAGATTTCAAAGAAAAACAGATTAAGAAGATGAAGAGAAAAGGAGAAGAAAGATACCTGATTGATCTTTGAATGTGGATTTAAAGGAAGTAACGCACGAATTTAAATGCATGACGATCCTTATCTCTAACTTGAATTTATAATCATGATTCTGCAGGATTGTCACTTCATTGACGTCAGACCAGCAACGGCTAGTTCGATCCAAACGGCTATATATCCGTTAGTCAGTTGGAGATAAGATCAAAATACAACTCGTTAAATTACATTTTACTCCTTATATTTTGGGGGCAATTGTTAGGGATAGATTTTCTATATCTAAGGATCACGGATCCTCAAATACTGCCAGGATCATGGATCCTCAATTCTGTTTGAATTAAGGATCCTCAGAAGGTGTAGCAGGACCAGGATTCAGGATCCTTATTATTATCCTTATACTAACGATTGCCTTCATCATGTTTAAGTTTGTTTTGCAGGAGTATACGCCTTGGACTTGGTCTTGCCGATATTCTTGGGGAATATGCCCTCAATATTCCGCACGTGTTCAGCTGGAGTAACCGTTATGGAAGTAGTGGGAGGCTAGCACGAATTGCGGAAGTTAGTTGTCTAGTTATTTTCTATTTTTTAAAGGGGATAACAAGCTTGAGATAGAAGACTTGGCTAATTTCAGCTAACACACACACTCGTAACAGCTCTCAATAGCTCTCAACAGTTCATTTGGCGATTTCATACACATTGCACTGTAGTGATCCTTGTAACAAGCTTGTTATCATCCCGAGTTGTAACAATCATTTTGTTTAATTGTAGTTGGTGATCGGTAGTTTCCATCACCAGAGGTTTTTTATGCCGGAGATCATCTCTTGATCAAGGGCTCGGTAGTTTCCATCACCAGAGGTTTTTTATGCCGGAGATCATCTCTTGATCAAGGGCTTTTTTCCTAGTATAAATCCGCGTGTCACTTGTTCATTTCGTTTACAAGTTGTTCATACAATTGTTCATTGTTTCAAGCATCATTCCTCACAACAAAAGATTTGGTTGCATTATCTTAACCTAATTTTTGACCAAAACAGTTTGGCGCCCACCGTGGGGCAATTGGTGCTTCATTTCTGAAAAAAATTGCTCATTGTGTTCATTTCTATTCATTACCTTTGATCATATGGCCTCCCACGGAAAAAACACTTCAAGCTCCATGCCGGTGTTCACCTCTTCACAGGGCGTTCCACCTTTGCCTCCGGCACCTTTTGCATCCCAGAAGAATGCTGAAAACCCCATTTTTAACCAGGGGTATTTTGAGGATTTTCAATTTAAAACGTTCAAGTTGCCATTTTGATCCATTTTTTTATATTGAAAGAAAATAAAGAAAAATATATAATTAGTGGGACCCACCCAAGAAAAACAGTCCAAAAGCCCATCTGTACCAACTAAATCACTCTGATTATTATTATTATTATCATCTTCTTCATCTTCAACTTCTATTTTTGTTCAAACCCACAAACCAAATTTCAAACCCAATTAACCCCCTGTTACAGCACAAATCAGGCCAATAAACAACACCCACAATCCAGAATTTCAAGTTCCCTCCAAACATGCCATAAAATTCAAACTAAATTCTTCGAACCTTTTCTTTCTAGAAAAAAATCAAGAGCATACATTCAAAAATTACAAAAAAAAAACATAAAAACAGGGACCAATAAACCATTGATCTCTCCAGTTCAATCCCTAATCTAAGTCAAACAAAAACCAAAATCTTACCACCTAAATAGACGAAAGATCCTCATAAACCGCCTTGATCTCGGGCCTAATACACTGTAGCGCGATCCCAAAAACCTCCTTCATCCCCTTATCTGCAGCTGGTGTTCCCATTTCCGTAATCAAAATCGCATCAAAACAATCGGGTCCTCGCCCTTCTGCCACCTTCAACCGAACCCAATCGTTCAAATCAACCCCACCACCGTCTTCACTTGACACGACATCACCTGCACACCTTCAACCGAACCCAATCGTTCAAATCAACCCCAAATCACCTGCACGCCATCTGGGATTCGCCGGAGAGGGTTTGGGGGTTTGAGATTGGTGGTGCTTGTCGGCTAGATCTGGTGTTGCAGGTTTAATGGTGGTATAATAGTGAAGGCGACGACGATCTGGTGATGGTGGAGGCGGTGGCTTTTGATTTGGGGAAGGGTGGGGATGGTGGTGGTGGAGAGGAATCCAGATGGCGTGCAAGTGGTTGGTGGTGTAATAGTGAAGGCGACGACGATCTGGTGATGGTGGAGGCGGTGGCTTTTGATTTGGGGAAGGATGGGGATGGTGATGGTGGGGGTAGCGGTGGTGCTAGCGGTGGTTGGTGGAGGTGATGCGGTGGTGGCTGATGGTTTATGGCAGCGATGGTTTTTGTGTGTGTATAGTAATCAAATGTTTGTATATATATATGTCTAATAACAACAACAACAACAACAACAACAACAATAATAATAATAATAATAATAATAATAATAATAATAATAAACAACGAATTGGATCAAAATGACAATTGAAAAGATTTGAATTGAAAATCCTCAAAATACCCTTGGTTAAAAATGGGGTTTTTGGATGGAGTTAGAGTATATATCAAAATGGCAACAAAAAGGGAAAAAGTCAGGGACCAGAGGCGAAAAAAAACTATTTGGACTAAAATGACAAAAAACCTCAGGGACTAAAATGGCAATTAACTCCTACTATATAAATATAATAACTGGCACTTTTTTTATATAGATTTCAAGCCTTTTCTCAACTGGCTTATGTACCCGACACACTTTACAGACAAGAGATATATGTATTTGCTGTAATAATAGAGTCATTGATCATTAAGAATCCCTTTCAAATATACATAGCCCTATATCAGGACTTTGTGGTAACATATTGACTTTGGAGTGGGACTGATAAATTGAATAAACCGATTCTTATATGGATGGGTGTATAGGGAAAAAGAATGAAGATACATGTCTGTATAACGCCAAAAAAAAGTCCCTGTTAAGTCTTCTGGTAATTTAGTTTTTATTTTATACTTTTAATCGTAATTAAGTTTAAGTTATTAGTTAATTTGACCGAAATATTAATTTCGTTTATGTTTTATTTAAGTCTCTAGTGATATATATGTTGGCTTGTATGGTTTTAAGAACTTATGATGTGATAATAAAGTTTTTGTATTTTAATTATACGTAAACACTTGTTAAAACATATCTAGCCTTTTTTTGCTTACATTTTATGTGATACGCAATGGATTGCAATCTTGTCATGCATCAACTTGAAACGAGTTATTATTCACTCATGCATGAAAAAATGTTACATAAAGCGTGCTAAAAATAGGTTTGGTAATCATATAAGTTGACCAATTTCGAAACCAGCACCCTTAAATGCTATATATAACTTCGAGTTATTTCATACTTATTCAAGTATATACTTAATTTTGAGAATATTGGTTTTCTAATAAATAAAAAATGCAGCATTTAGGAATTGATTTGTTGAGGAAATAAGTAACCATAATCAATTTGATTTTTGTTTTATTATCAATATTATTGTAACAATAATGTTTTTGTATGATATCCAATACACTAAAATAAAAAAAAACATAGAAAAATAGAAAAAAAGTGTCTGTGGAGAACAAACCTTATTTTGGCCCGTATAAAAATATCGTTTCAACTCTATCTCATTTTGACCCATCTTGTATCCTCTACAAATAACATACCTTTGTAGCTTATACATACGATAGTATGCATATTTTGGCCCGTATAAAAATGTCGTTTCAACTCTATCTCATTTTGACCCATCTTGTATCCTCTACAAATAACATACATTTGTAGCTTATACATACGATAGTATTCATAAAGGGGAGCAACAACCAGCAAAAACCATATGAAACCTGGTAATGAACAAAGTATAGAATGTGAAGTCTTAAAAGATAATAGAGGAAAATTTATCACAACTTCTTTTAGGTTGCAATGATGTTGGAGAAGCAAAAGCAAACATAAAATGGTAACAAAATGTGGGCAAATGTTTGAAATTTGAAACTGAGATCGACTACCCATGTTTCCATGGAATCTGAATTTCAGAGGACTTTGAATCATATATGATCTCAAATGTCTTGTTATCTTCATATTCTTCATCCCAACACTCTGAGTAATCGATTGGGCGTTCGTTTAAATCACCTATTTTACTTTTACTACGAACAAGTTCTACATTAAGACCATTATCATCATCATCATCAGCAGTCTGAAATGAAATATTTTTAGTGTATGTAGGATTGAACCATGGGATGTGCCTCAATGAACTAAAGGGTACATAACCCACATAGTTACATTGTTCCCAATCTTCATAAGACACATTAGAGTAATCCGTGCTCACGCTTTCAGAGTCATATGGTTCCAAATCGTTATTAAACTTCTCAGAGTGATCTTCACCAAACTTACATTGTTCCCAATCTTCACCAAACTCTTCAGGTTGATCCGTGGACATCTCCTGCTTAATAACTATGTGATACTTCTTCCTGTGATAGGAATCAGGAGCACGTAATGATAATAAAAATCCACTAAAGTCACTGTACCAGTTGTGTGGAAGTTGCAATGTGACAAGTTTGGTATAATTGCTTGATGGTTGAACATTGGGACTTAACACACTCATAAAGCGATCTTTAACTGCATTTTCCTGCCATGTTTTCATTCCAATTATTATGAATACTATTTTTATATTGAAAGTTTAAAAAAAAGATTGAAATTCAAAAAACAAGATAAGAGTTATACCTCAAGCATAGAAAGTAGTACCCTCTCACCACCAATCATCCTCCCAAGTGACAGTTTCCATAACCATTTACAGTATGATAAATCTCTTACAATTTCAAGTGAGTCGCAACGATCTACATAGAGAATAGCTATGCTTGATGGGAGGTCTGGCAATTCTTCAAGGTTCATGCAGCCTGACAAACTGAGGAGCTTGAGACAAGACATCTGAGAGATGCCGGAAGGTAATCTTGAAAACTTATTACCATGTAGGTCTAGTATTTGTAGGTTTATTAACTCACAAATATCAGATGGGATGTCTCCATCTCCCAAATTGCAATCGCTAAGATCCAACTTCCTTAATGAACGTGGAAACAGGGGTAGGTTCAGGCTCACAGACCCGTCTTGATGAAGGTCTTTCAAACTTTTTAAGAGATGAAAGTTGCCCTCTATCCTTTTCAGTTTTTGACAACCATGTAAACTAAAAGAAACAAGGTTGGTACAAAATCGTCCAACTGATGGTGGGATTATTTCTATACCAGTACCTCTCAAATCAAGGGTTACCAAGCTATCCATGTTCGACTGGATATCCGGAAACTGTTGAAGTTCCTTGCAACCGAGGAGATCAAGAGTCTTCAATTTTTTCATCTGTATGATGGGTGGAAACCTTTTAAGTCTTGCACAGTAGCTCATATCCATGAAAACAAGCCTTTTGTGATATCCAATTGATGGATGAATCTCTTCTAAACTCTCACAACCCACTAAAATCAATCTTTCTAGACATGGAAGGCCGTCAAAATTTGGTGTCGTGATTAGGTTACGAGATCTTTGAAGATCAAGAATTTTTAAATTTGGTAGACTCTGTTTCAAGAAAAGTAGCAAAAGTCAAATAAATAATTAAGTATACAACAATTTCCTTTCACATTGGCATACTTCTTGCCGGACCATTGATCGATCATTAGACAGGAGTTGTTAATTTATACACAAACTTAAACTAGCATATGATATAACATCTTAATATCTTATAATAACAACCTCTCTGTAACATGCAAAGTATATTCCAATTGCTTAAAACATCATATCATTTTTACATCATATAGTCTAAAAGTCTCCTCGATCCTCGCCCAAAAATCTACGCTCAGAATATTGTTATATTATAGACAACTTGTAATCTTAAATTTATTACCTCTGGCAATATCATCAAAAGTTTCTTTAAAGCATTTGGCATTCGTGTAATGTTGACTATACAGGAAACTGAAACTAAGCTAATTTGTCTTTAATCTACAGAGAAAGTATGATATGTATTTCTCTTAATGAAATATGCTATATACACCTCAGTTTGCAGATGTGTAACAAACTCAAAACAATAACTAACTAACTAAATGCAAATGAAGGGTTACCAAGCTAACCATGTTCGACTGGATATTCGAAAACTGTTGAAGTTGTTTGCAAAAACAGAGATTAAGAGTCTCCAATTTTTTCATGTGTATGATGGGTGGAAACCTTTTAAGTCTTGCACAGTAGCTCATATCCATGAAAACAAGCCTTTTGTGATATCCAATTGATGGATGAATCTCTTCTAAACTCTCGCACCACACTAAAATCAATATTTCGAGACATGGAAGGCCTTCAAAATCTGATGTTGTGATTAGGTTATATGAACGACGGAGATCAAGAATTTTCAAATTTGGTAGATGTTTCAAGACAAGTAGCAAAAGTCAGATAAATGAGTAAGTATACAACAATTTCCTTTCACATTGGCATACTTCTTGCCCATGGATCATTAGGCAGGAGCTCTTAATTTATACACAAATTTAAACTTGCATATTATATAATAACCTCTAACATGCATAGTAAATTCCAATTTCTTAAAATATCATATAGTCTAAAAGTCTCCTCGATCCTGGCCCAAAAAACTACGGTCAGAATGTTATATTATAGACGTTTTGTTATATTAAATTTATTACTTCTCCCAATATCGTCAAAAGTTTCCTTAAAGCATTTGGCATGAGTATAATGTTGACTATTCAGGAAATCGAAACTAAGCTAATCGACTCCTAATTTCGTAGAGAAAGCATGACATGTATTTTTGTTAATGTAATATGTTATATAAACCTCTATTTATAGAGATGTCTAAAAGACTCAATAACCACCATCTAACAAACAACTAACTAAATGCAATTAACTCATTAGGAACTCTAATAACTAATTATGTTCATTTTATGACTCATTTCACAGTTGCATTGCAATGGTTTGTGAAACTACAATATTTACCTACCTTACACCCTTCCCAGAGATTTTTTTGCTTGCTATATCTCAACATTAGATAACCAAGGTTTGTTGGCTGGAAATTTGATGGGAATGAAGATGCCGGATAGTGATACAAACAAATCCACCGAAGTTTCTTCATGTTTGGAAGAACATCAAATAGATCTGGATAGCTCCAATATTGCAATGGAGGTAATACTTCATTTTCCTGTGTTAATTAATCAAAGGAACCATACTGTGTTAGTAACGCTATAGACAAACGTCATTAGATGCACATATACAAAATATATTTTTGCAAAGTTAATTTAACCATTGAGGGTGCAGCTGCTCCCATAGCACAAAGCTCTTCCAAATCTTCCCTATTCCAAATCCTGCTATGCTTTTCAAGATTATTAGGGTGTTCCCTTCTTACAATGTAGTGTGCCATTTCTTCTATCAAGTCATGCATTTCAAATCTTCCTTCTTTTGAAACTTTTATGAGGGATTTTTGTTCCAACACCTTTAACCCTATACCAGGGTGCAAATTACAAGCATCAAGCATCATCATTGCAACATCCATCTCCCATGAGTTCCATCTCCTCATGAAACATGCAACATCTAAGAATAAGTCTTTCTGGTAGGGTTCAAGTCCATCATAACTTATTTTGAGTCTCTCCATGACCTTCTCTTCTGGGATGCATTTTAACTTGGCCATCGTACTCTTCCACTCATCCCTGTCTTTGTCGTATAGAAAAGAAGCAATAACTTTGAGTGCTAACGGAAGCCCACCAGCATAAGAAACTACACGCAATGAAAGCTTCTCATAATCTTCAATAGGTTTATCTTTGTGATATGCATGTCTATTGAAGAGCTTGATTGCTTCGTAATGTGATAACAAACTCACTTCATAAATATTTGTGTGAGCCCTGGAGGATAGCAAATGCTTATCTCTGGTAGTAATTATTATCCGGCTTCCCTCACCAAACCAATCATGGGATCCCGCTAACGCCTCAAGTTGCTCAAGATCATCAACATCATCGAGAACAACTAAAACCCTTTTGTGACATAGCCTTCTCTTTATCATGCTTCTTCCTTCTATCTCACTGTCTACCACCACAGTTGTTTTCAAAGCAACTGATATAATTTTTTCTTGCAGCTTTTTCAAACCATGCTTGCCTGATTCCTCACGAATATTTTCAAGAAGACAACATGCTTCGAATAGGTGAGAAATTTCCATATAAGCAGCAGATGCGAGAGTAGTCTTACCACCACCCCCAACTCCCCATATTCCAACCATGCGCACACCACCCGACCCAATTTCCAACTTTGATACAAGATCTTGTAAGCGGGTCCCTATTCCGATCAGTTCTTTATTGTCGTTTGTAATTACTGAAGAAAGCCTCGAAGAAACTGTACCAACAATGTCCCTGATGCATTTCGCTTCATGGCTGCACGAAGGGTACATAAAGATATTTAGAAGTAGTTCCCACTCACTTATTCTTTTAAAGTTACCAATTGTACAACTGAAATTGGATTTAAATTGCTAAATGTCAAGTATGAGATTTATTTAATTTCAAGTTAAAAAAGACGCAAAAACAATGCATGTGAAATTAAAATAGGGAGTAAAAGACTGGTTGTATATGACTAGCATTTTTGTATAAAGAACGTCCTTTTATATATTGGCGTCAGGGAATTTTTGTAACAGTTTGGTTTGGTTTGGGTGGGGTGGCACTTGGCACCATGAATTAAACATCCTTTTAACACTTTCTTTTGAATTCTATAAATTATTGATATTAATGTGTTAAATTCATCGTTGCAAAAGTTGCTAGGTGCTCCCAGGTCGGTTGAATGGGGAGTTGTTAGTAGTCAGCCTAGGCGAAGAGTACTCGGACATGTTAAATTATAATGAAGAGTACTCGGACATGTTAAATTATACTAAAAAAAATACGTGAATATCAATATAAATAAAAAGAAATACATGTTCAAATAGTAAAGTATTTCAAAAATTAATATTCATTCTTTAATATGACAGATACAGAAATTAGGTTTCATTTTTTTAAGTCAAACTCAGCCTGAGTTGACCAACTAGATCCGATTCCGCCAGAGTCGACCGCTTGATTGATTCCGAGTAATTAGGTGGAGTTAAAGAATGCAAATATCTTAAGCATAAAAATGTTTTAAATAAAAAAAATAGAAAATTACCTGTTTTCATCGATGACCCATCCAGAAAGATTGCCTGCCTTTACCAGAGCTTTTCTCCATGATTCAACTTTGTGCTTATTATCCCCCACCGCATGTTTTCTAAATGCTTCTTCATATTTCCCTTTTTGTTTTCTAACATCCGATGGATCTACAAAATAAAATATGGGCTCAACGATTTGCTCTCTCGTGTCCATGCACTCTATAATATGTTCAAGCTCGTCCAAGCACCAAGATGAGTCCGCATAGTTTTCCGAGAATACAATAACGGCTATCCGTGATTCCTGGATCGCCTTCAAGAGGGCTGGACGGATTGACTCACCCCGAGCAAGTGTTTCGTCATCCTTGTATGTCTGGATTCCTTGTTGTTCGAGAGCCATGTAGAGATGATCCACAAAGCTCTTGCGGGTGTCTTCGCCTCTAAAACTTAGAAATACGTCATAATTCCATGATACAGAAATAGAGGCAGGAACTGAATGAGAAGAGGAGGATGAAGATGCCATTGATCTGTTGATCAAATTTGTTTGGAATTAGTACAATAACAAGCAGTGTAAATCAGATCCAAAAAGAGAGATGTGGTCTTGAGTAGCTGAGATAGATTAAATATTTGAGAAATCCCCCTTTCCAGGAAATTGGCAATTTGGCATATGCAAGGAAACTTCATAATACTTTCAATAATGTATATATTATTACTAAAATTAAAGGATTACGACAACATGAAGATTAAAATACTGTTAGTTGTTATTTATATATGTTGATCTAGAGGGGTAGCGTCCCCATCACACTAAAATACTGTCTACCAACTATTTTATCATATGCATGAAATAATTGAGGGTCAAAATAGACTACAACCTTTCACATTGCATTCCTTATTCTTTCTTGTATTTTATATCTATATATTTTGTTCTAATTTCTTAAATTATGTTTAATGTTTAAAATTTAATGAGCACACAAAATGCTTACCTGATGCTGGTACTGAGAAAATTCACTGTTGGATTTTGCATTGTGGAGGTGAGTTGGTCTTAAACTAAACCTGCAAATTTGAATGTCACATTCCAAAGTATAAACTCATAATTAATTTAAACCATAAGCACCAGAATTAGTAATTTTGAAGATAGATGTATGACCTGTTCTACTAAGATATTGATTGAAATCAGGGGCTATATTCGAATCGCTTATTCGAATTTGAGGGAACTCTTGATTTCTGAGTTTTCTTGGTTCAGCTGTGACCACCCAAGTGATGTGTATACACCTGGCTCAGGGAACAAAACAGATTGGGGAGGGTCAGGGACGGGCACACACAGTTTTGGCTTGTCAAATTGACGGGTCAGCTTATTGTGTTGTTTGTTAATCAGATAATTTCCGTACCCAGTTTTCATCTATTTCGGGTTTACCATTCTTCTGATTAAATTTAGTGTTTGATTGACACATCAAGATTAGAAGAAGATACCTCTTTCATTCTGTTATGTTTCTTCAAGTGAATGGACGATCAAAGCTGTGATATCGGCTTCTTCTCATACCCTGCAACCTAGAAATCATGTTGTAGAATAATGGTATAACATTAATAAAACATCATTTTTTGCACAATACTGAATCAATGTTTTGGCATGAAGGAGATCAAGAGAGACCTCTGCACCAAATTTAAGGAACAAAAAAGTAATCTGCAGGCTTGTGTGTGTGTTGGTGATCCAGAAACCTCAACACCCTTGCCACCATATCAACAAACTACACATTTATTGTTTTTATCAAAATAAGTTATTAATCCCACTACCTCCTAGTAAAAACTCATCATGGTTTGCATGATTCGACCTACTTTGTTCATTGAGGCATTTCATCAAACACTTGGTTGGTTTGCATGATACTACAAAACTCAACTGATCACAACATACAAATAGATTAAGTCGGTGTGTTGTACACTTAATACAAAGTAAGAAAGTTGAAAGAGAAAAGAAACACATACCAATGTAGACGGCTCCAAACCTCATACAGGTTTCTTCTGGTTCAAGTGGGATCACGGATGATGCTGGCTCTTGTGATGGGCATGTTGAGAATAGCCCTAGTAATCATGGTTTCATCGTTTTCAATATGGATTCTTAAACATATTACTGAAACTATTTTCATTTCCATTTTATTAATCAACTCGTGTTTCAAAGATATTGTTGTTAGATTTCATCCAACAGATGAGGAAGTGGTTGTACAATACTTGAAGCGCAAAGTACAATCTTTTCCTTTGCCTGCTTCTATTATTCCTCAAGTTGATGTTTGCAAGTTTGATCCTTGGGAGTTACCAGGTAATGTTTTTCTTGTTCACATTTGTACGTTGTGAGTGATTTATATATAGAGGTTTGATTGTGTTTTAGATATATGTGTATATGATTGCATTATTGTTTTTGTTTATTTTGTTTTTATTATAAAGAATATATTTAGATTATCAACTCCTAATATAAACGAACTTGTTCTCCAAGTTTATTACCCCTATAAATAGTCCATGTATTCTATTGTGTATGATGCACCAATAATAATAAACATCTTCTCTCTCCCAATATTTATTCTCATCTTCTTGCTATTAGGCTTGTTCATAATACGTTATCAGCACGCTTGCTTTGGATCATGCATCATAAGGTATATCATATTCTCTAATTATTTTATCATTATTTATCACACTCATACATAATCCATATTGTAATTCATACGATTGTTGGTTGTGTTAGAGTTTTTGGTTTTTCAGAAAACACAAAACTAAAACCAAATCATGAACTTTGGTTTTCAAAAACACCAACAGAATCTTTGTTTTTTTTAGTATGAACAAGAAAAAGATTGAGGGTTCTTATTCATCAACTTAATAGTCTAACTTATTTATATTTTGATATAAAACTTATTTTTCATTTGTAAATCTGACATATTAAGTTGAATCATGTGAAACCACAATTTAGTGCTTAGGTAAACCACATGATTTATTGGTTGCCCACAAAATTCAACGTCTATCTATATTATTGAAACAGGCTCTCAATAAATTATGTGATATTTGATTCGATTGCTTCAGTATATTTCTCTATTTTTAAATTATAAATTCAAATCTTTTTAGTAAATAAATCAATAATTTAAGCGTTTAAGTAAGAGTTACTTATTGGTTGATTAGATTGAAGATGAGTACTTTTTAATGTACGGTATGGAGGTGCATACCTCAATGCAACGGGAATTAATAAATGCGTTTGCTATTTTTTTTATTGTGTTAAAAAAATGTAATTAGTTATCTAATTACTTATAAACCATAATCGTAACTGAAGGGGTAAGGTCCCAAAAACCTCATGATAAGTGCTTGGGACCATATCACAACCTTGCCTTTCAGCCTTTTTACCTTGCGCGGCCACGCACTGGTCTTACCAAAAGAAAGGCTTGAAATACCAACAACAGTCAACATTTGCGCGCCAAAAGGAAATCATAAATCCTTGCGCTTACTTCCATGAATAAAGGATGAAATTCTTAAACACCTCCGCTTAATATCCCGACTTGGATATTATTGCCCAGACTTGGGATTTATTTAGCTGATTCCACACGATAAGGAGTCACACCAGATTGCAATAGTAATCTTCTAGAAGGAGTTCAATCGTGCACCACTAAGACGGTTATAACCGTCTGGACACGTGTCAGCTCTTCAGACGTCCCTGAAATCACAACGATAGCATGTAATTGGAGAGTAATCTCCACTTGATCACTTTCCACATGGCTTGTCCCCAGCCATAGATCTACACAGCGATCCGTGTGCATTCACGTCGGATTAAGAAGCTTAAACGGAAGGAAATGTAACCGCTCACAGCGTTAGCATCTTCCGTTAACTTTTCAATAACAGATTTTCCCTCCTAAAACTCCCGGCTATAAATATGAGAACTATTCAGGTATGAAATTCAAGTTACACACACTTCTCAAATACATCTTCTTCTTCATAACCCATACTGATTCTCACACCAGAGTCGGGTTAAGGAGATAACCCTTTTCTCCCCTTGGCGAGGCTAACGGTGCTTCTTTTTTGCAGAGTTCACCGGAGGAGAAGATCAATTGTAATCGAATCAAACGAGAGAGAGAACAACCCTTTTATGCAGATCCAAACCCCCTACATAATTGATTCCGGTCGATTATTCTAGTGTTTCTTCATTGGCGCCCACCGTTTTTTCTCTGTTTCACCCGTTTCTCTCTTGTTTTTCGATTCATTTCGTCATTTCCATTTGCATATGGAGGAAATGTCATCTCATCGGCAAACCGGCCCTCGGCCGAACGTCGGAAACAACTTTCAAGTATAAGGAATCCCAGAGGATGCCTCGGATGACAACAAGGTTCAATCCAATCGAGCAAACGAACCTGTCACTCCAGGAGTGTTACCAGCAAACCCCTGCTCATTCAATTCTGCCACCAGGAGAAACTCCAATTTCCTGGTACGTCAGGTCTCAAGGGGCACTAAATGCAGTATAATCACAGCTGTGTGCACAAACTGCTCCCCTGACTCAATCACGGAGACCAAGATCTCGTGCTCATGCTTCCCAACGGGAAGATACATCTTACGAAAATACAGAGGTTTATGCCAGATCCACATCCAAACATGAGTACACTCATTCAGGGAGTCATCAGAGAGAGTATCGTGACGAAGCACACCCCCACCGCAGACAATCAGTCCATTCCAGGCTGGGTCCTCAACGAAACACTCACACCGATGAATCTGATCCAACCTATCATGTGAGTGAAAATACCAGTGTGTTTAACCGCTTGCAGCCCAATCACAACAAATGCAGACCTCGTGCGGTTTACAACCCTGAGGCCGAGCATAATTACGATTTGAATTATCGCCCTGCGGAAGCAGCGGAAAATTCAAAATTCATCATGGAGATAGCTCTCGCGCCACTGGAGAAAGCAAAATTACCATCTAATGTGGGAAAGTTTAACGGGTTGACAGACCCGGATGATCACCTAAGAGTGTTTACCAGCGCAGGTTTGGTTGGGGGCTGGACCCTCCCATTATGGTGCCATCTATTCGTACAGACCCTAACCGGCGCGGCGAGAATCTGGTTCGATAATTTACCGGTCGGGAATATTACATCATGGAAAGATCTGCGTAAGAAGTTCCTGACTCATTTCAGTCAACAACGACGCTCTATCCGAGACACGTCAGACGTCATGAACATTTGGCGTCATGACGACGAAAGCCTAGAGGACTTTATAACCCGATACAATAAAGAAGTACTGGAAATCGGGGGGGGGGGGGGGTTCACGAGCAATTGATCCGCGCACAGTTCAAATACGCGGTCAGATGTGATGATATGATCAAGGTCCTGTCTGGGACAGAAGGCCTCCCAAAAAGTTGGGAGAAAGTAATGGCAGCCGCAAAGGTTTATGCACAAACAGAGAAGAACCTTACCACCAACAGTCCGCCACCACCACATAACAGACCCGCGGACTTAGGCTCCACTGGCGGAAGAAAGTTTAAAAAATCGTGGCGTGATTCTAGCTCGACAAATCATTCGTCTGAAGATGCTCGAGCAACGATCAACAAACTCACCGCGCAGAGGGAGTCTAAACATGAGAATAGGGAGAGGCAGTGGACTCCCTTAACTAAGACCCCGGCGGAAGTCTTGAGTACTGAAGACTATCAATTCAAACCTCCAATCCCCATGAAAAATAAGCGTGGACAAGACCCTGCCCAATACTGCGAGTATCACAAGGACAGCGGGCATACCACTAACAACTGCATTTCTTTACGCACAGAAATAGAGAAAGCCCTCAAAAGCGGCGAGCACATTTGCTCCAAAATGTGCGCAAAGAGATAAAGCAGATAACTCGGGGTGAGAAGGGCCCAAGCAAAAGGGCGAAAACTTAAAGGACAACTCTATGAATTCCCCGCAGAAAAACATGATCTATTAAACGAAGCGGGAAAGTTAGAGAGTAAGTTAAGTTTCATATAATTATTTTAGCAAACTTTGTAATGGCCTCTGTGCCCTATCCCTAAATAAAAAAGCAAAGTTTCTACTATTCTTGTGTTTCTTACAAAGTGCATGCAATTTCTTTTGGTAAGCGCAAAAACATTATGGTAAACACAAAAAACCAAATCTCATGAACAGTCAGTGATCATATCACACAAGACTATACGTTCACACATGAGCTTTATACCAACTTCATTTGCCTTACCTAATAAAAGTAATTGTGCCCATGCAAAATATTGTAAAATCATCAAACAAACGAATAGAAACATAATGCTATTCTTAGCGTACAAATACGCCTTAAAACTATCAAACACGACAGTGTTTTAGTTACTTGCGCAATAGCGCACCAACAAAAAAAAAGAGGGATATACATCCCAAATATTACAAGGAAAGTGTTCAATACATTTTCAACCTATGCTAAATCTTCACCCTCATCCGGAAAGATTTCCCTTAGTTGTGCCACTTGATCGTCAGATTGCAGCGCAACATTTATCAGATCCATAACCGGAAGTTGCAAGTTGTTAAATTCTGTCTTTAAGGCAGCAAGCGCAGCACCAGTATTCACGCCATAAGTTGCAGATTCGCTGATATCCCAATCAACCTTCAAAGCGCTATTTACATGATGCGAACATTCAGCATATCCTTGGGCATACCCATCTTTTCGCGCAGCAACAACTAACCGCGCAATAGTTTTATCCAACTCCTCAGAATTTAGCACCGATTCAGCAACCTGTGAAAGAAGGGTAAATACACAAGAAAGCGCATAAATAGTTCCACAACAGGAAACAACAAGCAACTTACACAAGCAATTCCACGATCTTTCAACCACGCCATATCACTCTTTAAAGGCTCAAGCTCGCTCTCCGCCGTGGCTCGCGCCGTTTCAGAGTTTTCCATTTTTTCTTCAGTTTCGGTCAAACGGCGAGAGGTTTCAGCCTTTTCAGAATGCGCAAGCTCCAGATCCTTTTTAAGTTGTTCCTGGCCAGAAAGCAAAGCAGTAAGTTCTTCTAACTCTTTATCTCTAAGGGCAAGAGTGGCGCAAGCTCGTACCTCTCGTTGCTCACTGCGCTCCCTATGGGAACGCGCTTCTTCCAGCGCAACTTCTGCATCAGCTTTCTCCTTTTTCAACTTTTCTACCTCCGCATCCTGATTCTTCAGTTTTTCAACCTCAGCCTTGAGGTTATTAATGACATTACGGAGGTTTACCTTCTCAGCATTATCTTTTTCGCAAATTCTCCTACAGTTTTTGCGTTCTTCGGAAAGGAGAGCAGCTTCAGCTTCCGCTTTCCTCTTCCAACCTGCAACAGACCACTCCTCGGTTTTATGATCAGCCTCAAACTTGGCCTGATCAGCTTCCAATTTAGCTTTTAGCTGGGCTAAACGCTTCTCATCACTAGCAAACTTCTTCTGGGATACCCTAAGAGTTTCCCAGTCTTTATGCATACTATACCACTCACGCACTATGCGATGAGTGGTAGAAGCATGAGAAGCAGCCTCTTCAAGATAAGCTTGATAAGTTTGTTCATAAGACCGGCTTTCTTGGAACTTGATCTCACCAGGAGGAAATATTCCCTGTAACCAGTCTCGGCACACGCGCCAATCCGAGAAAGTGTCACCTTTTCTCAAGTTCCAAACAGGGGCATGAGGCTCGGAAGCATATTTTTCTGAATAAGTTCTATAGTAATAATCCCCCAGAGTTTCCTCTGGGCGGATTGGAGAACTCGGACCCACATCAGAAAACGCGCTTTGCTCCTCAACAGTAACATTCTCAACATGCTCAGGCATAGCATCAGAAGGTTTAGGGGAAGGAGTCGAAGTTTTTTCAGCAGTTTGTTCTTTCCCCAGGTCTTGAGCAATAGTTTCAGGGGTTTGCGGATTACCAGCACCATCCACAATCCCTGAATCAACAACTTTTTCAGCTTCTGCAGCAACATCAACAGGCTTCTCAGCCTCAACAGCTTCCTCCACACCACCCTCAGGAACCTCCGTAGTGTTTAACTGATCAACAACAGAGGCACGCGGAGGAGAAGGTGGGAGTTCTTCATTAACCACAGGTTGTGGCTCTGTGGGAATAGGGGAAACAGGAACCTCTGAAATAAAAAGTCTGTAAGGATTTAATGCGAATCAGGAAAAGAAGTAAAGACAACACTTACCAGGAGCAGCTTCTGAAATGAAAGCATCCAGATTGCCTTTCCTGGTAATTTTCTTCCTCTGGATCTTCTTAGAGGGCTGACCCTCAGCATCAGTATCTGCTTGTTTCCTTTTGCCCGTCTTCCTTGGCACCAAGTGTTCGGGACTAGATTCCAAGTCAATGGGATCATTCGGGTTGGATGGAGGAATATCAGCATAATCTTTCGGTTCAGTTTTTGGTCTCCTCACAGTAACTGTAGGCGTAAGACCCTCCAAAGAGTTAGAAACCACCACATAATCACACCAGGAGTCAGAGGAACGGCGCATACCTTTCTTCTCTCCTCCAACATTTTTCGCCTTCAAGGATTGAGTTTTATCTTCGTTTTTCTTCGGCGTGGAAGAAGAAGTCACCGCGCGTTTCTTCTTTTCAGGGCCTATGCCCAAGTTTGACAACTCACCTGCAGAAGCGCAGATAACAATGCACTCAACAGCGCAAAAGCGAATAGTAAATTAATATACACATAGCTTACCAGCGCCAGCAGCAGGCTGAGCAGACAGATCCGCATCCCGCGGAAGAACAAAGTTTCTTACAATACGATGGTACCAAAGTTCTTCATCAGGTTTCTTCTTAATGGTACCCATTTTTCCGCCTTCTCTCTTGAACGCGACAACATACAGCGAAACAACTACAAGGGAAAAAAGGCAAATTCAAAAAAAAAAAAAAAAAAAAAAGAGAGAGAGAAGGGGAAAAAACCCCAAACTTACCATGACCACCCTCGGTATACACCGGTGTCACACCCCGAATTTCCACGTGTTACCGGTGGACCCGGTAGGGGAGTATCGTGACGTGGTTGACAACATAATAGTCAAACAACACAATATTTAAATGCACAGCGGAAGCAAAGTATAGATTGAATTCAACCAAACGATATTGTAATTTTAAGTATTACAAATAGTCGAATATAAATCCACAGGTAGATTCAAATAAAAATGAAAACAAATGTTCAACAGTTTATGACATCCAAGCTGGCGAGACTTAATGTGGATGCTAGGAGACAAGCCAGCCTATTTCGCGTAGTACCTGCACTTAACCTTTTTAAGAAAAATACGTCAGTTTACACTGGTAAATACAATCAACCGACTCATTTTGAAAAGAGTTTAAGAAAATGCTTTTAAGGCACAAGGCACAAATAATATTTTATAACTTGGGATACTTATTTAAATATATAAACTTGTACAGGATTTACATGTTTCTTATGCGTTCAGTAGCCCAGATCGAGCCGGGTTAAAGATCAATTAACACACCACTTTGGTTATGAGACACTGACAGGTGTACGCCTACACCTGAGTGCTAAGGTCGTGGCCATTTCGTAAAATGATGCCAGGGATATCCGGGACACGGTCATTAACCCCCCAAAGGCTTTAAGCAACAAAACAAATTAAACGGAGACATCTCAATCATTTAACCATAATAAGATTAAATATTCAACGCCCGACCAAGCGGTATTTTATATACCGTACCCAAGCCCGTATAGGGAAATAAGTTAAAAGTATTTACCTGAGTAAGTATAGTTCAAAATCAGCGAGTGCAAGTATCTTTTACTGGTTCTCCTATTCTGGAACGAAGGTTTATAACAACCTATTAGAATCCTAACGGGTCTTTAGTTAAGCTTACGCTTAGACCAATTAGTTTTAAAGATACGGTTCGTACGCACGATTAAACGAAGACCGGATAGAATGTGATTTAGACCCGACAAGTTTGAAGACTTGCTTAATATGGGTATATGATACACATTCTGGATTTTGAGACAAAACCGATAAGGTTTGACCCGTTTCAGCTAATTTATGTAAACTAGTTACATAAACCGAACCGAACGCGCATGAAGCGTAACGGGTATCCGTAAGAGTCCTAAACAGGTTTCCTAAGTTAACATGCCTTAAATAAGTTGTGATATCAGTAGGATATCACCCGTGACGCCCCAAACGAGTTTAATCTCATAATAAGCCCCGTAGGGGTATTTTGGTCATTTTAAAGATTATAAAATGATTTAGTTAGGTTTCTGTGAACCGGGTCTGGTTACATCAGTAAAATGGCCTATTTTAACAGGTTATAACATTTGGTAATAAGTCTTATGTGTCAAAACGTTTTTAAACATAAACTACGCGTATAATACGCGTATAACGCCGTTTTCAGTGACGTACAGTTTAAAATAGAATTCTGAGTTTCCAGGTCAGCTTAATAGGCTCAAAATACTATAATTATTATTTAAAATCAGTAGCAATTGGATTGGCGCCATTCGGACGTGTAAAACTCATTTTATGGCCGAAAAAGGCATTTTCGGTATTAACCGAATTAAGGCGCTAATCCTAGCTTAGGATCAGTTTAAAAATAATTAAAAATCTTTAAAAATCCTAAAATATTATTTAACATCAGTGGTTAAAAGATTTGGTGTCAAAACTGAGTTTAGATAGGCTTTACGCTAATGGCGTCGTTTAATTAATAAACTTGTTTATAAATACGCCTTTAAGCATAACTCCTAATCTAGACTTCCGATTGACGTGAAATTTTGTAGACATGTTCAATAATTAGTATTAAAGACTTTTGCACTTTTACATTTTCTAAAATCTCGTTCTACGGTCATAAGGGCATTATGGTCATTATTAGGCATTTAACGGAAACGTCGGATAGTTACGGATTCGGTTAGTATAAACGCAGAGGATTATACTAACATGTAACTAGGTCCTAATGGAACTTTAAGGCATGTCTAAACCTATAAGAATCGGGTCAGAACTGAGGTCAAAGCAAAAGTCAAACTTTTGCGTATCTCGGTTCCGAATCGGTTCTAAACATAAAGTTGTCGAATCAAACAAGCGTATACAAGTTTTTATACTTATTTTCAGTTGGTAAGAATAATAAAATAGTCTATACGCCATTTACATCGCTAATCATGCATTAAACCAAACATAACAATTCTGTTGACTTTTTCGGAAGAGTTTTGACTCGATAAACGACCTAGTTAGGATCCGAATTAGTGAGTGCCCTTTTAGGGGTTTATCAACCATATAAATACCAACTTATAACAACCTTTGATTCGACTAAACTCTGGACCGATTATTTATTATCGAAAAGTCAAACCGTATTTACGACGGTTTGATTTATCGGCCATAAACTAAGTAGGAATGAACTAGAGAAGATCAAAGGTACTTACACAAGTCTTATGGATGTTTTGGAAAGCTTGTATCTTGCTTGTATGCTCTGGAAATGCTCAGGAGTGATGAATGATCATTGTTGCATAATGTGGACTTTTTAAACAACTTCAAACACTCTTAGATGATCAACACATAAGTCTAGGGGTGTTGCATTATCATCCACAAGTGCCCTATAGGCTAGAAACCATCTTAGGCAGCCCAAGGTTTCGAAGAACTAAGATATAAGTCGGTTACAAAGCAACAGGCAGCTGTCTGTTGGTTTTTCGCAACTGGGCACCCCCATACGCATCGTAGGTGTATAAGCCCTACGATGCGCAGAGCATCATACGATGCGCAGCAACATCCAGCCTACGATGCGCAAGCCTACAATCAGCCATCTTTAAATTGCAATTTAGTCCCTGGTCCCCCGTAACATCGCTTTCACATCCCAATCTTGCATATGAAGCTTTGTTATTTAACATATGGGGCTTTATGACTTATACCCACTTTGTTAAGTCCTCGGGTAACTTTGCGATCACCCGAAAAGCCCTAAATTTCAACGTTGACACTTATAACCCTCGTACACGAATTTTGTCACAACTTGCTCATACGACATCGAAACTTCATGAAATTTTTGTGGTACATTCAAGTGAGCATAATTAATCGTTACAAAGCTTCGGGTTTGTCAAAAGGTCACTCAGAGGTATAACTTAAACATGTTGGCACATTTAACCCCTGTTGTTTGTAATCTCTCACTTTCTTTCACAATTCGCTTCGTATGATCAGTTATGACCGTGTCCCGGATATCCCTGGCATCATTTTATGAAATGGCCACGACCTTAGCACTCAGGTGTAGGCGTACACCTGTCAGTGTCTCATAACTAAAGTGGTGTGTTAATTGATCTTTAACCCGGCTCGATCCGGGCTACTGAACGCATAAGAAACATGTAAATCCTGTACAAGTTTATATATTTAAATAAGTATCCCAAGTTATAAAATATTATTTGTGCCTTGTGCCTTAAAAGTATTTTCTTAAACTCTTTTCAAAATGAGTCGGTTGATTGTATTTACCAGTGTAAACTGACGTATTTTTCTTAAAAAGGTTAAGTGCAGGTACTACGCGAAATAGGCTGGCTTGTCTCCTAGCATCCACATTAAGTCTCGCCAGCTTGGATGTCATAAACTGTTGAACATTTGTTTTCATTTTTATTTGAATCTACCTGTGGATTTATATTCGACTATTTGTAATACTTAAAATTACAATATCGTTTGGTTGAATTCAATCTATACTTTGCTTCCGCTGTGCATTTAAATATTGTGTTGTTTGACTATTATGTTGTCAACCACGTCACGATACTCCCCTACCGGGTCCACCGGTAACACGTGGAAATTCGGGGTGTGACAGGTTGGTATCAGAGCCAACACTGAGTGAATTAAACACTAACCTTTTGTGTTTAATCTCAGTTACACAATTGCACATTCCTAAATCTTCGAGTCTAGACAAAGAACTTAGGAATAATCCAAATTGTTCAAATTTTTATTTAATTAAATTTTTGTCCTTTATTTTTTTCCTTGTTATTACCTTGTGTATTTTAACAGGTACAATAATGCCGCCAAGAATTAGACGAGGTAGTCGAGGAAAGGAGCCAGCTAGTGCCCCTAATGACCATGAGGCAGGGCCTTCATATCGACGAACTTCTTCTACAAGGAATGACGAAACGAGGGAGCTATGGAGGACCTATGAAGACGATGCCAGACGATCTTTTTCGCACGCCTCAACGCCTCCATATCATGACTCCTATGGGCCTCAGTCAGAGAACGAACCCCACAACCCGCAACATTTCTTCGGCGACCCTACGCCTGTATTTCAGGGTCAGTTTAACCCAGCAGAGTACCTACCCGAAAACGTGGGCTTTAACCCACTAGGGCCGGAGGATCACTTTTCTGGTGATCAAGATATGGACGAGGACACAGATCCTGTCGAAGCTTCAACCGGATCCCGGAACCATACTTTTTCAATCTCTGATGGTTCATCTTACCACGGACCACCCTACGAAGGTCCGGATAGTCACATGGCACGGTTCGAACGGTGTGAGTGGTATTATACCCCATCTGAACACTCATCGTCTCACCATACACCATCTCACCATACACCGTCTCACCATACACCGTCTCACCATACACCGTCTCATTCAGCATCTCATCAGCAACAACAGCAACAAGATCCCTCTGGGGATCCCCATTTCGAGGCAGTCACGCCACCGCCTCCACCGCCGCCAGTTTATGTAGAGCCTCCAGAACCGCCGAGACGTAGGAGGACTGGCCCGCGGATGTCAGTACGACCAGTGGGAGTTCATATCACCACTCCTCAACACTCTAGCGGTAGCCATTATCCGCCTACTCATGAAGTCCCACAGATGGGGGGGTCTTCTGTTCCAGTTTCAGAGGTGAATTCAGCACCTATTGTACCGCCATCACCGGGTTTTGGCCACCCAATCCCTGCTTATACTGCTCCGGCAGCTTACAACCCATATGGACCACCAGCATACCATAATTATAACTATGCCGAGGCCGACCCCTACCTAGTGGCTGCAAACTACTATACCCAAAACCCTGAGGGACCATATGGAACCCCTTGGGGAATGGGACATCCAGCTCATGGGTATCAAGTACCTACTCAGCCACCATTTCAGCATCAGCCGCCACGGGTTCCTCCTCCTGAGCAGGTTGAGCTCCGTCATAGGTTGGATCGGGTTGAGCGAGACCTCCAGAGAGAGCGTAAGAAGAACCAAGGATTCATGAGTGGTTTAGCAGATTTGCTGAAGGGGAAGAAGAAAAGGGATCGTTAAATCCCCATATATATATATATTGTTGTAGTTCCTTGTTTAAATCAAGTCCCTACGTGGACATTTATTTATGTGTGTATGTAGTCCCTGCGCGGACATCTATCTTGTACTTAGTCCCTACGTGGACTTGTCTCTAGTAGTCCCTGCGTGGACATTTACTTTTGTAGACCGTCCCTGTGAGGACATGTATTATATGTATAGCTCCTGCGTGGGCATCTGTTTCTGTGAAAAGTCCCGTTTAGGGCAAAATGTACTACTTTTAGTTTAATGGAATGTAAGTTTATAAATTTCATATTTTCCATGTTATGCATAATTAAAAGATATATGAAATAAATAAATCAAAATCATTCCTTTTAAAAGTCAATCTGCCTATGTTATTTTTAAGGATCTTAAAAGTATAACCTAGCCTGCATGTCATTTTAAAGACCTGGCCCAGATGGTAAAACTAGTTAAAAAGATTCAAATCCTTGTTAACATCTGAAAACATGTTAACATTCCTGGCAGACACGATTCGTGTTATTATTATATATGAATCTTTTCAAAGATTCTAAACCCAAATAAATGATCTCTGAATCATGGGTTAAATCATTAATAAATATGATCAGTTCTTTTTACCATCCATTGGTAATGGAATGCCTACGGGCCCTTCTCATTTTCACATGAGACAAAAGACAGTATTAGTCTGTGACTCTGTCTGATAAAGGTAATGAACTTTGTTCAAACCTTCATGCTGTGATTCTCTGAAGTCATAGCTTATAATCTATATTGTCCCTGTGACTAGGCCTTATGCGCTAATAAAACTGTTATTGTTTTATAATTAGGATAAATTATATTAGAAATCCTAAATTTATGTGAGTAATAAATTAACCATATATGGTCTATGTTACCACGGTTAATAAAATTGCCATAAAAGACAATTCTATAACAAACTCACCAATAAATTATTGTCGATATGTTACAGTTCTAGATACATGGCAGACTCAAACGAGGTCAACAGTCACCCAGGGATAGTGAATGAAAATGCCGATGTTAACGTAGCAGGTCCAGAGTTGCAAGCTATGATAAATAATGCGGTTAATATAGCTATGGGTAGACAGCACCATGGATCAAGTGGTACCCATACGAGGACCCATTCTGCATCACACACTAGAACACCCTCCAGGACCCACACTGCCCACAACAGTAATTCTCACCACTCCTCGAATCAAAGGAGTAATCCATCCCAAAGAGCAGTACAGAACCAGGAACCTCGTAATAGGGGTTGCACCTATAAATACTTCGTGTCATGCAAACCCAGAGACTTCAATGGGGGAAAAGGAGCTGTTGATTGCATGACGTGGATGGATGAAATGGATACTGTGGTGGATATTAGTGGTTGTCATAACAGAGACATTGTGAAGTTTGTCTCGCAGTCTTTCAAAGGAGAAGCCTTAGCCTGGTGG
Source organism: Helianthus tuberosus (assembly GCA_030545235.1). Lineage (NCBI taxonomy): Eukaryota > Viridiplantae > Streptophyta > Magnoliopsida > Asterales > Asteraceae > Helianthus > Helianthus tuberosus. The sequence goes on from JARYGA010046105.1 coordinate 4,268,602, forward strand.
AGATCTTTGATCCAAGCCACAGGGAAAGTCCCGTTATACAACATGACATGGGAAGAGTTCATGGCACTAATCAAGGAAAATTTCTGCCCTCAACACGAGGTTGAGAGAATTGAATCTGATTTCCTGGCACTGGTCATGAAAAACTTGGACTGTCAGGCCTACCTTACTACTTTCAATACTCTGTCAAGGTTGGTCCCTTATTTGGTAACTCCGGAGCCTAAACGTATAGCTCGTTTTATCGGGGGTTTGGAACCGGAGATAAAAGCAAGTGTAAAAGCTTCCAGACCAACCACTTTTCGGTCAGTAACGGACATATCGTTGTCCCTTACCTCAGATGCAGTAAGGCTGAGGTCACTAAGGAAAACTGATACGGAGAAAAGAAAGCGTGAGGATGACAACTCACGGCGTTCAGATAAGAAGCAGAAGGGAAACAATGGCTCGAAGAAGGGGTCAGGATTCAAGAGAGAGGGTCAGCAGTCGGGTGAAAAACCCAAATGCAAAATCTGCAAGAAACAGCACTTTGGGAAGTGCAGGTTTGAATCCAACTCACAATCACAATCGAAACCTTTTGCTTGTGGGTTATGCAAATCCAGGGAACACAAAACCGTGGATTGCAAGAAGATAAAGGATGCGACCTGCTATGGTTGCAATGAAAAGGGGCACATCAAAAGCAATTGCCCAAAATACGCCAAGAAGCCCGAAGAGACTAGGAAGACCAATGCTAGGGTCTTCAGAATGGATGCTAAGGAAGCTGTCAAGGATGATAACGTGATAACAGGTACCTTTCTCGTAAATGATGTTTATGCGAGAGTGTTATTTGATTCAGGCGCCGATAAGTCGTTTGTAGATAATAAGTTTTGTGAATTGTTGAAACTGCCTGTTAGAACTTTAAGTGTGAAATATGAGGTGGAACTAGCAGATGGCACTTTAGAAACCGCTTCAACTTTATTAGATGGATGTTTTATATCCATTAGGAATCACTCTTTTCCTTTGTCCTTACTTCCCTTTAAGTTAGCCGGCTTTGACATAGTATTGGGTATGGACTGGTTATCACATAACCAGGCCCAGATTATTTGCAATAAGAAGCAAGTGATGATCAAGACTTCGTCTGGTGAATCACTTACTATTCAGGGAGATACCCAGTATGGGCTACCCGAGAAAATGTCTATACTCAAGGACTCTAAGTGTTTAAAGAAAGGTTGTGTCATTTACATGGCGCAAGTGATTATAGATGAGCCGAAGCCCAAGATTGGGGATATACCCGTCGTTTCTGAATACCCTGATGTTTTTCCTGAAGAACTTCCTGGTTTGCCACCAGAGAGACAAGTAGAATTCAGAATTGACATTATTCCTGGATCAGCACCAATTGCAAGGGCGCCTTATAGATTAGCACCAACAGAGATGAAGGAATTGAGAACGCAGCTAGATGATTTGCTAGCCAAAGGTTTCATCAAACCTAGTTCGTCTCCGTGGGGAGCACCAGTTTTATTTGTCAAGAAGAAGGATGGATCGATGCGTCTGTGCATCGACTACCGCGAGCTTAATAAGGTTACCATCAAGAATAGGTATCCTTTGCCCAGAATCGACGATCTGTTCGATCAACTTCAAGGGGCAAGTTTCTTCTCGAAGATTGACTTGAGGTCAGGCTACCATCAATTGAAGGTTAGAGATGAAGACGTGCACAAGACAGCATTTAGGACTCGTTATGGTCATTACGAGTTCCTAGTGATGCCTTTTGGGCTCACTAATGCACCGGCCGCATTCATGGATCTCATGAATCGCGTTTGCAAGCCGCACCTAGATAAATTCGTCATCGTCTTCATCGATGACATTCTCATCTACTCAAAGAACCAAGCTGACCATGAGAAGCATCTTCACTGCATACTGGAACTACTTCATAAAGAGAAGCTCTATGCCAAGTTCTCAAAGTGTGAATTCTGGCTTCGAGCAGTCCAATTTCTTGGGCATGTTGTTAGTGAGCATGGTATCCAAATAACTGATCATACGAAGCGAATTGTGAAAGAAAGTGAGAGATTACAAACAACAGGGGTTAAATGTGCCAACATGTTTAAGTTATACCTCTGAGTGACCTTTTGACAAACCCGAAGCTTTGTAACGATTAATTATGCTCACTTGAATGTACCACAAAAATTTCATGAAGTTTCGATGTCGTATGAGCAAGTTGTGACAAAATTCGTGTACGAGGGTTATAAGTGTCAACGTTGAAATTTAGGGCTTTTCGGGTGATCGCAAAGTTACCCGAGGACTTAACAAAGTGGGTATAAGTCATAAAGCCCCATATGTTAAATAACAAAGCTTCATATGCAAGATTGGGATGTGAAAGCGATGTTACGGGGGACCAGGGACTAAATTGCAATTTAAAGATGGCTGATTGTAGGCTTGCGCATCGTAGGCTGGATGTTGCTGCGCATCGTATGATGCTCTGCGCATCGTAGGGCTTATACACCTACGATGCGTATGGGGGTGCCCAGTTGCGAAAAACCAACAGACAGCTGCCTGTTGCTTTGTAACCGACTTATATCTTAGTTCTTCGAAACCTTGGGCTGCCTAAGATGGTTTCTAGCCTATAGGGCACTTGTGGATGATAATGCAACACCCCTAGACTTATGTGTTGATCATCTAAGAGTGTTTGAAGTTGTTTAAAAAGTCCACATTATGCAACAATGATCATTCATCACTCCTGAGCATTTCCAGAGCATACAAGCAAGATACAAGCTTTCCAAAACATCCATAAGACTTGTGTAAGTACCTTTGATCTTCTCTAGTTCATTCCTACTTAGTTTATGGCCGATAAATCAAACCGTCGTAAATACGGTTTGACTTTTCGATAATAAATAATCGGTCCAGAGTTTAGTCGAATCAAAGGTTGTTATAAGTTGGTATTTATATGGTTGATAAACCCCTAAAAGGGCACTCACTAATTCGGATCCTAACTAGGTCGTTTATCGAGTCAAAACTCTTCCGAAAAAGTCAACAGAATTGTTATGTTTGGTTTAATGCATGATTAGCGATGTAAATGGCGTATAGACTATTTTATTATTCTTACCAACTGAAAATAAGTATAAAAACTTGTATACGCTTGTTTGATTCGACAACTTTATGTTTAGAACCGATTCGGAACCGAGATACGCAAAAGTTTGACTTTTGCTTTGACCTCAGTTCTGACCCGATTCTTATAGGTTTAGACATGCCTTAAAGTTCCATTAGGACCTAGTTACATGTTAGTATAATCCTCTGCGTTTATACTAACCGAATCCGTAACTATCCGACGTTTCCGTTAAATGCCTAATAATGACCATAATGCCCTTATGACCGTAGAACGAGATTTTAGAAAATGTAAAAGTGCAAAAGTCTTTAATACTAATTATTGAACATGTCTACAAAATTTCACGTCAATCGGAAGTCTAGATTAGGAGTTATGCTTAAAGGCGTATTTATAAACAAGTTTATTAATTAAACGACGCCATTAGCGTAAAGCCTATCTAAACTCAGTTTTGACACCAAATCTTTTAACCACTGATGTTAAATAATATTTTAGGATTTTTAAAGATTTTTAATTATTTTTAAACTGATCCTAAGCTAGGATTAGCGCCTTAATTCGGTTAATACCGAAAATGCCTTTTTCGGCCATAAAATGAGTTTTACACGTCCGAATGGCGCCAATCCAATTGCTACTGATTTTAAATAATAATTATAGTATTTTGAGCCTATTAAGCTGACCTGGAAACTCAGAATTCTATTTTAAACTGTACGTCACTGAAAACGGCGTTATACGCGTATTATACGCGTAGTTTATGTTTAAAAACGTTTTGACACATAAGACTTATTACCAAATGTTATAACCTGTTAAAATAGGCCATTTTACTGATGTAACCAGACCCGGTTCACAGAAACCTAACTAAATCATTTTATAATCTTTAAAATGACCAAAATACCCCTACGGGGCTTATTATGAGATTAAACTCGTTTGGGGCGTCACGGGTGATATCCTACTGATATCACAACTTATTTAAGGCATGTTAACTTAGGAAACCTGTTTAGGACTCTTACGGATACCCGTTACGCTTCATGCGCGTTCGGTTCGGTTTATGTAACTAGTTTACATAAATTAGCCGAAACGGGTCAAACCTTATCGGTTTTGTCTCAAAATCCAGAATGTGTATCATATACCCATATTAAGCAAGTCTTCAAACTTGTCGGGTCTAAATCACATTCTATCCGGTCTTCGTTTAATCGTGCGTACGAACCGTATCTTTAAAACTAATTGGTCTAAGCGTAAGCTTAACTAAAGACCCGTTAGGATTCTAATAGGTTGTTATAAACCTTCGTTCCAGAATAGGAGAACCAGTAAAAGATACTTGCACTCGCTGATTTTGAACTATACTTACTCAGGTAAATACTTTTAACTTATTTCCCTATACGGGCTTGGGTACGGTATATAAAATACCGCTTGGTCGGGCGTTGAATATTTAATCTTATTATGGTTAAATGATTGAGATGTCTCCGTTTAATTTGTTTTGTTGCTTAAAGCCTTTGGGGGGTTAATGACCGTGTCCCGGATATCCCTGGCATCATTTTACGAAATGGCCACGACCTTAGCACTCAGGTGTAGGCGTACACCTGTCAGTGTCTCATAACTAAAGTGGTGTGTTAATTGATCTTTAACCCGGCTCGATCCGGGCTACTGAACGCATAAGAAACATGTAAATCCTGTACAAGTTTATATATTTAAATAAGTATCCCAAGTTATAAAATATTATTTGTGCCTTGTGCCTTAAATGCATTTTCTTAAACTCTTTTCAAAATGAGTCGGTTGATTGTATTTACCAGTGTAAACTGACGTATTTTTCTTAAAAAGGTTAACTGCAGGTACTACGCGAAATAGGCTGGCCTGTCTCCTAGCATCCACATTAAGTCTCGCCAGCTTGGATGTCATAAACTGTTGAACATTTGTTTTCATTTTTATTTGAATCTACCTGTGGATTTATATTCGACTATTTGTAATACTTAAAATTACAATATCGTTTGGTTGAATTCAATCTATACTTTGCTTCCGCTGTGCATTTAAATATTGTGTTGTTTGACTATTATGTTGTCAACCACGTCACGATACTCCCCTACCGGGTCCACCGGTAACACGTGGAAATTCGGGGTGTGACAACCGGCTTGTCATCACAGTCCATCTTCCAATTCAAACTCATTCTGGCCCCAACAAGAGCTTTCTCCGACAAAGCAATATTAGGAACATCCTTCAGATCTTGATACCAGTTCTCGTCAACAGGGGTCTGAATCGTTTCGACAGGAACATCTTCTTTCCCCCTTAAAACCATCCTCACCGGAATCACTCCGGCTTTGATAAAGAAATTTTTTTGCTTCCAGTCATGGAAGGACTTTGGAGGATGTTGCAAAATCTTCTTCGCAGACGCTCTTTGAACAAAGGAATAAAACCCTTGAATACAATGCATTTGGTTAAAAACCCTAAATCGAGGGACTGTTGGCTCGATATGCATCGATCGGCACACAAACTCAAAATGTCGAACCCTAACCATACCAATAGGGTGTAATTGGGAAATATGCAGCTTGTAATACCCAAGGATTTCAAGAAAAAACTTAGTGACAGGCAAACGAAAGTTGCCTTCACAGAAAAAGTCCCAAAAAAGGTAATATACCCAGCCGGAGCATCTGCTGCAGTCTGCCCCTCTTCAGGGTACAAAGCACCCCAGTTCTCCGGAAATTTAAGATTCCGGACCAAACCATCAAAGGTCGCTCTGGGCCACTTTAATGATGGAAGTTCAGCCTACATTTCTTCAGATAAGTGTTCTTGGTGTTCTCCGGTTGACATAAGAGGAAGAAATGATGAATCTTTTCTTGGATGGTTAAAGGAACAGGAAGAGTTTCAACAAAACAATGATTAAACGGAAAAGGGGCAACTCAAACGTTATATACTCACCGCAATAAATCGCATCGGTAATCGCCATAACACCTTTTTCGGATATCACAGTTTTCCAAGCAACGGAGCGAGTGAAAATCAACACAAACGCAATTACACGCACGCGTGCAGAACACGGACAGTAAGAAACAACTGACAATGACAACCTGTCACTCAGTATTTACTGTACCGGTCCCATCTAAGGTCAAAGATTTTCAAAATCTTTATAAAAAAATGAATGAATCTTCTTCCAGAAGTTTCCCTACTTTCACGCCAAAAAACATCTTTCCTCTCCTAAGTCCAGTGATCCACTTACTTGCTTAAGTGCAACACTAGACTGGGGGGGACTTGAAGGGGTAAGGTCCCAAAAACCTCATGATAAGTGCTTGAGACCATATCACAACCTTGCCTTTCAGCCTTTTTACCTTGCGCGGCCGCGACTGGTCTTACCAAAAGAAAGGCTTGAAATACCAACAACAGTCAACATTTGCGCGCCAAAAGGAAATCATAAATCCTTGCGCCTACTTCCATGAATAAAGGATGAAATTCCTAAACACCTCCGGTTAATATCCCGACTTGGATATTATTGCCCAGACTTGGGATTTATTTAGCTGATTCCACACGATAAGGAGTCACACCAGATTGCAACAGTAATCTTCTAGAAGGAGTTCAATCGTGCACCACTAAGACGGTTATAACCGTCTGGACACGTGTCAGCTCTTCAGACGTCCCTGAAATCACAACGATAGCATGTAATTGGAGAGTAATCTCCACTTGATCACTTTCCACGTGGCTTGTCCCCAGCCATAGATCTACACAGCGATCCGTGTGCATTCACGTCGGATTAAGAAGCTTAAACGGAAGGAAATGTAACCGCTCACAGCGTTAGCATCTTCCGTTAACTTTTCAATAACAGATTTTCCCTCCCAAAACTCCCGGCTATAAATATGAGAACTATTCAGGTATGAAATTCAAGTTACACACACTTCTCAAATACATCTTCTTCTTCATAACCCATACTGATTCTCACACCGGAGTCGGGTCAAGGAGAGAACCCTTTTTCTCCCTTTGGCGAGGCTAACGGTGCTTCTTTTTTGCAGAGTTCACCGGAGGAGAAGATCAATTGTAATCGAATCAAACGAGAGAGAGAACAACCCTTTTATGCAGATCCAAACCCCCTAGATAATTGATTCCGGTCGATTATTCTAGTGTTTCTTCAGTAACAAAAATTTAGTTATAGAACAACCATAATCAAATCATCACATTCTCCATTAGTTTAGTTATTTCAGATTATTTTTTTTAACCTTTAAATTATAATTGAATTATTCTATTTTTCTCATTAAAAACAAAACTTACAACTCAATACTACACTAGTTTCTCCACTGGATATTGCAAAATTTTACATATGACAAATTTTATTGCAATGTTTTTCCATATGAAAATTCGACAGTTTAATTTAATTATATGTGTTAGATAAGTAATTAATTACTGGATAATATTAATATCACAATTATTCATATATTAGAAGTTGTGTGTTAGAAATATGTAATATGTTATTTATAGTTTTAATTCACATGTATCTTTTTAATACAGTTCATCATGACAAATCTTGCAAAACTTGAGTTCATGGCTTTAGATATTACTGGGAAAAACTATTTGTCATGGGTATTGGATGCTGAAATACATTTGAATGCCAATAATCTGGGTGATACAATTAAAGAAGGAAATAAAGCAACTACCCAAGATAAGGCAAAAGTCATGATCTTTTTACGCCATCATATTCATGAGGCTTTGAAAAGTGAGTACCTCACTATCAAGGATCCACTTGTCCTTTGGACCAACCTGAAAGAAAGGTATGACCACCAGAAAACGGTAATATTACCGAGAGCTCGTTACGAGTGGATCAGTTTAAGGTTACAAGACTTTAAGTCTATAAGCGAGTACAACTCGGCAATGTTTAGAATCACATCACAATTGATTCTATGTGGTGAAAATATTACTGATAAGGAAATGTTGGAAAAAACATTCTTAACCTTTCACCCCTCGAATGTGATACTACAACAACAATATCGTGAAAGGGGTTTCACCAAATATAGTGAGTTAATATCATGTTTGCTTGTGGCCGAGCAAAACAATGAGCTCTTAATGAAAAATCATGAGACTCGTCCGGTTGGAGCAACCCCAATCCCTGAAGCTAATGTGGCAACATATAATGGCCAAAGTGAAAGTTACAGACGTGGTCGAGGTTATCATCATGGTCGTGGTCGTGGTCATGGCCATGGTCGTGGACGTGGCCGAGGAAATTATCATAGTGTTCAGTTTAAAAACAAAGGGACCCACCAAAAGTGGCATAATAATGAAAATAAATCCAGCGATGAAAAAAATAAAAGGAAGGTGGGATCTTCATCGAATGCATGTTACCGATGTGGAAGTAACAATCATTGGTCGAAGACTTGTCGTACGGCCAAACACTTGGTGGAACTTTATCAACAATCCATCAAAGACAAAGCAAAAGAAATAGAGACAAATTTTACATGTGGGGTTGCAAATGTTGATAAAGACCATAATGATACAACTAATTTGGATTATGATGATTTCCTTATTGAGCCAACTAACTTGGATTCTGGTGATATTGTGGCTGATACAACCCAGTTGGATGCTTGCAATTTTCCTTACATATGAATTATTAGTTTTTAAGTGATGTTATTTCCTTCATTTCTTTAAGACATTTTGTTTGAGTTTTGTTTTGGGATTTGTTATGTTTGAAGCATGTTAGACATTTTATTTATATGATTTTGTTTTGTTTTGAAGCATATGGAGTGTTTAACTAAGATCCCTATTAGTGGAGAAGATATATGTCTAATAGACAGTGCATCAACACATACGATTCTTAAGAAAAAGAGTTATTTCTCTACTTTAACCATGAAAAGGGCAAATGTTGGTACTATATCTGGTAAATCAAAATTAATTGAAGGCTTTGGAGAAGCTTATGTAGTGTTACCAGGTGGAACACCTTTTAAAATAACCAATGCATTATTTTCCCCAATGTCTCAAAGAAATCTAATAAGTTTTAAAGATGTTCGTTTAAATGGATATCATCTTGAGACTACATCTGAGGGACATGATGAGTACCTTCATATCACAAATATATGTTCGGGTAAAAAACATGTGTTAGAAAAGTTGCGCCCGCACTTGCCTCTGGTTTGTATTATACTAAAATTAATGCAATCGAATCAAATGCAGTCATAAACAAGAAGTTTATAGACCAAGAAAATTTTATCATATGGCATGACCGGTTAGGCCATCCCGGATCAACAATGATGCGAAAAATTAAAGAAAATTCAGTTGGGCATTCTTTGAAGAACCAGAAGATTCTTCAGTCCAAGGATATTACATGTGTTGCATGTTCACAAGGGAAGTTGATTACTCGCCCATCACCAATGAAGGTGGGGACTGAATCCCTGATTTTTTTGGAAAGAATACATGGGGATATTTGTGGACCTATACATCCTTCTAGTGGACCATTTAGATATTTTATGGTCTTAATTGATGCATCAACTAGATGGTCACACGTGTGCCTACTATCAAGTCGTAATATGGCATTTGCACGACTACTTGCTCAATTAATAAGGCTAAGAGCACATTTTCCCGATTACCCCATCAAGAATATTCGATTAGACAATGCTGGTGAATTTACATCCCAAACATTTAATGATTATTGCATGTCTATTGGGATAAATGTAGAGCATCATGTACCTCATGTACATACACAAAATGGGCTTGCTGAATCGCTTATCAAGCGACTTAAAATGGTTGCAAAACCAATGATTATGAAATCAAAACTACCAGCATCTGCTTGGGGACATGCAATTTTACATGCAGCAACACTAATTCGCATCAGGCCAACGAGTTATCATACTTCCTCCCCATTAAAGTTGGTTCTTGGTCAGGAACCAAATATTTCCCATCTAAGGATTTTTCGTTGTGCTGTATATGTTCCAATCGCTCCACCACAACACACACAGATGGGGCCTCAAAGGAGGTTAGGAATATATGTTGGGTATGAATCACCATCAATCATTAAGTATTTAGAACCTACAACGGGTGATTTATTTACAGCTCGATTTAGTGATTATCATTTTGTTGAATCAACATTCCCAACATTAGGGGGAGACAAAAAGCAGCTGGATAATAGTATTATTTGGAATGAATTATCATTATCTCATCTTGATCCTCGAACTAAACAATGTGAACTAGAAGTTCAAAGGATAATTCATTTACAAGGATTAGCAAATCAATTACCAAACGCATTCATTGACCCAAAGAGAGTGACTAAGTCACATATACCAGCTGTTAATGCTCCAGTTCAAATAGGTGTTCCACAAGGACAACCACATGTAGGTAATGAGTCTAATGCACGCCTAAAACGTGGTAGACCAATCGGTTCTAAAGATAAAAATCCTCGAAAGAAAAAGGGAGCAAATAATGTAGATGGTCAAGTCGAGGTAACAATAACGCAAGAAAAGGAGTCTCCAGAAGAGACACTAGACATGATGGTTCTAGAAGAACCTCAGGTAATTGAAAACGAAGAGATCTCAATTAATTATATCATGTCTAGAAAGGTATGGAACCGAAGAGAAATCGACGTCGATGATAGTTTTTCATATAATGTAGCGCTACAAGTAATGGAAAACAATGAGGATCAAGAACCAAAATCAGTTGAGGAATGTAAACAAAGAAATGATTGGCCAAAATGGAAAGAAGCAATAGAGGCAGAATTGAATTCCCTAAATAAACGAGAAGTTTTTGGACCTGTGGCTCATACACCTGAAGGTGTAAAGCCTGTTGGATATAGATGGGTCTTTGTGCGAAAATGTAATGAGAAAAATGAAATTGTACGATACAAGGCAAGATTAGTAGCACAAGGATTTTCGCAAAGACCTGAAATTGATTATGAGGAGATATATTCTCCAGTGGTGGATGCGACAACTTTTCGTTATCTTATTAGTCTGGTAATACAAGAAGGGATCGATTTGCGTCTAATGGATGTTGTGACAGCCTACCTCTATGGCTCACTTAATACTGATATTTACATGAAACTTCCTGAAGGATTCAAATTGCCAAACTCATGTAAATCTAGTTCTCGAGAACATCTTTCAATCAAACTAAACAAATCATTATAGGGGCTAAAACAGTCTGGGCGTATGTGGTATAATCGCCTTAGTGAGTATTTGTCGAAAGAAGGCTATAAAAATGATTCTGTATGCCCGTGTATTTTTATAAAAAGGTCAGGATCTGAATACGTTATAATTGCCGTTTCAAAAGGCAGTTGAATACTTGAAAAGAGAATTTGAAATGAAAGACCTTGGAAAGACAAAGTTTTGCCTTGGATTACAAATTGAACACCTTAAGGGTGGAATCCTTGTGCATCAAGAAACTTACATAGAGAAACTACTAAAAAGATTTTATATGGAAAAATCACATCCATTGAGTACCCCAATGGTTGTAAGGCAGCTTGATGTGGAAAAAGACCCATTCCGACCTCCTAAAGATGGAGAGGAAATCCTTGGTCCAGAAGTACCATATTTAAGTGCAATTGGTGCACTAATGTTTCTTGCTAGCCATACACGACCTGATATATCATTTTCTTTAAATTTGTTGGCAAGATATAGTTCATGCCCAACAAAGAGGCATTGAAATGGGGTAAAACAAATATTTAGATACCTTCAAGGTACAAAAGATATGGGTTTGTATTTTACAAATCAATCGAAAACAGGTTTGGTTGGTTTTGCAGATGCAGGGTATTTGTCTGATCCTCACACTGGGCGATCTCAAACTGGATATTTATTTACAAGTGGAGGTACTGCAATTTCATGATATTCGGTAAAGCAAACAATCACAGCCACATCATCTAATCATGCAGAAATATTGGCGATACATGAAGCTAGTCGAGAATGCATTTGGTTAAGAACTGTAATACAACACATTCGTGGATCTTGTGGTATTTCTTCGGGAGATGAGGGACCAACAATCTTACATGAAGACAACGCAGCATGCATTGCTCAACTAAAGGAAGGATACATCAAAGGTGATAGAACAAAGCACATTTTGCCAAAATTCCTTTTTACACATGATCTACAAAAGAATGGAGATATTGTTGTCCAACAAATTCGTTCCAGCGAAAATTTGGCAGACTTGTTCACTAAATCACTTCCAACCTCAACATTCGAAAAGTTAGTTCATGGAATCGGGATGCGTCGACTCAAGGAGCTTAAGTGATCATCATCAGGGGGAGATAACACGCGCTGCACTCTTTTTCCCTTAGTCAAGGTTTTGTCCCATTGGGTTTTCCTGACAAGGTTTTTAATGAGGCAGCATTAAGCGTATGAAGTTGCTAATCAGGGGGAGTATTATAAAGAATATATTTAGATTATCAACTCCTAATATAAACCAACTTGTTCTCCAAGTTTATTACCCCTATAAATAGTCCATGTATTCTATTGTGTATGATGCACCAATAATAATAATAATAAACATCTTCTCTTTCCCAATATCTATTCTCATCTTCTTGCTATTAGGCTTGTTCATAATAGTTTTCATGATTATTTGGTTATGTATTTCCTTCCAATATTATCTAGCTATACTCTCTTTATACACATGACCAGTGGTGGTCAAGCTGTTTATTAGCTGCTAGAGATGTTTTTGCTAAACGCTCGAATATGGCCGAATTTAAACGAGCTCGAGCTTAAAAATAAGTTTTTTTTGAATAAACTAAACGAGTCTGATAATTATATAATTTTAATAAATTTATGATAAAATTATTAGTAAAATATAGAGTAAATTGTCATTTTAGTCTCTAAGGTTTGACCAAAATGACACTTTAGTCAAAGGGAAATTTACGAAAATGTCTTTTGACCAACGCACTTTACGAAAATGTCACGTTCATGCGTCCGTGGATGGACTCCTCCACATGGGATGCGTCCGGATGCAAGGGATGCGTCGGGGAGGCATGGGATGCGTCTGGGAGGGCATGGGATGCGTCGGGGAGGCATGGGATGCGTCGGTGGAGGCATGGGATGCGTCGGGGATGGACTCTTCAACATTTGAAAGGACACGTGTCAGCTCCTCATTCATGGACTCTTCAAGGTGACACACAGACTCCTCCCATGTGGAGGAGTCCGTCCACGGACGCATAAATGTGACATTTTCGTAAAGTGCCTTGGTCAAAAGACATTTTCGTAAAAGTTTCTTAGTCAATATAGTTTTTTTTTCTCCTTTGGGTCTCTTATGTTTGCTATTTCTTTTTTGTCATTTTTGTCTATTTCGCTAACTCTGTCAAAAAACAACAAACGTCAGGGCCAGAGGAGAAAATAATATTGTTGCTGAGCTTAAGCTAAAATAACTACTCGTCAGTCGAGCTCGAGCTCAAGTAAATTAAATTAGGCGAGCTTGAGCGTAAATTAGCTCATGCTAGGCTCGTTTACACCCAAAGTCATAGAAGTTGATCGATTATTAATATATATTCTTCTTAGTTTCAATCATATCCATTACATTAAGCCTTTTTGTGTTGTATACTCAATTTAGGTGACTGTGAGCAAGAAAGGTTTTTTTTCAGCACAAAAGAAGTCAAATACCCGAATGGGAACCGATCGAATCGGGCTACTTTATCCGGGTATTGGAAAGCAACCGGATTAGATAAAAAAAATTGTTACTTCAGACAACAATCAAGTTGTGGGCATGAAGAAAACACTCGTAATTTACAAAGGAAAACCCCCACACCGGTCACGAACCGATTGGATCATGCACGAGTACAGACTCGCAATCCCTCAACCCAAGAACCCGACTCAGGTTTCCTTCGGATTGATACAATTTTGATTTGAATACACAAACACATTTAGTTAACAATTTTCTTTTGTTGTGTCAGGGTATGGAAAATTGGGTTATTTGCAAAATTTTATTGAAGAAAAGAGGAAGTAAAGTTAGCAAATACAATGAAGAGACAATTGGGATAATTAGCGATTGTAAATCGGTAAAATCAAAGCTAGTTTTCTACGATTTCATATCTGCTAGTAAGAAGAGAAGAACTGATTTGAATTCGATACCGGTTTCATCATCTTCGTTCGAGCCGGATCACGGATGATGCCGGTTCTTGTGATGAGCATGAAGAGAATAGCCATAACCTGGATGATGTTGAAAATTTAAGGAAACAATCGTCATAAATTAATATTCTTTTTTTAAAAGTTATCCTAAGTCTAATTTAATTTAGTAATGGGTTATTATTATTTATTTGCCTTTAGTTTTCAAGATTATCATGAAAATAATCCAATTTTTAGATGAGATAAAAGAATGAAATGTTATCAATGGATATTTTCTTTCAGTTTCATCCTTGAAACTTTAGCAAGTAGTGATGATTTACATACATTAGTTTTCATATATTGCAGTGAATGTATTTGATAAGTACACATTTATAAGAAAACTACTTAGTGAAACAAACATAAGGTTGCGTCACTATCTTTAACTTTAATTAATATAACGATTTTGATTCTGACTTACTAATTCATAATAATCATTTTGAAATTGTTAATCCAAAAAGCCTAACAGAGCTAGAGGACAAGTTTCTTTCATGGTTTGAAATATATGATACACTTGGATTTAAGTTAATGGCTATCCATTAACCTAATACATGTTGGGCCTATTGGGCTTCAACTGATCCCCCTATGGCCCTATCTTATATGTGGGTTCTTTTTAGGTCACCAATCAATCCTTAAACCTTTAATATTTTAATATGCCAACCCGCCACAATTGATACCTATACTGATAAATGTATCCCCTAACTCTCATGTAACACACAATACACTTACATGAACAAGCTCATTATACACATGATTTTGAACATCGACATGTGGTATCATTTTACATCACTTAGCTTAAACATATTGTTCTACCCCCATGATTTTTAAACGATGATACCTTTTCATATGTTAATATACTTTTTAACAAAATTACACCGTAAGAAGGAGCATTTTAATCCCTTTTATTTGAGTATGATATTGCTATAGATTTTTATTTTAAAAATTAACATATTACGTGATTACCGGTGTTCTCTATTGCATCGCGCGAAGATTATTTTAGTGAGGTTCAACACGCATACTCTTAACACAACCCCAACCACGTCATCAGTTGTTGTAAATGCACTCCATGAATCTTTAAGCGATATTAAAAATTATACAAAAGGTAACTGAATACGACGATTTTAAACATCTTTGTTGGTACACTTTATGTGGACGCGACTCGACTCGGTTTGATTCGGTTCGGTTCGGCTCAAGCCCGATGTAGCGACATTCCTCCGTCGTGCACCCCAGAGTTCGACACGCGAAGCACGGAGAGCCGCGAACCAATTCCCGATGACACATCACCATGACATCATCATGATGATGTCATGATGATGTCACATGGTTGACTAATCTTACAATCTGAATATTTGTTGAATTCATATACGTGCATGCATGTTGGGCCACTTCCATTGGGCCAATCCACTCCCTTGGGCCGAAACCTTTAAGTTCAGCATGCATGTCGACGAAACCTCAAGAGTTTCGTCGACTTTGAAGCTTTGTCGTGGCCATCCAAGGTTTCGTCATATATATCTACGAAACTCTTCAAGTTTCGTCGATATTGGAGTTTACGTCGACCCTGTGATGTTTCGTCGTCCTTGCTTCCTATATAAACAAGACTGAAGACAGAACACAGAGAGAGAGAACCGAGAGTTTAGTTGTATTTCGTATTGTATCATTCTGTAACTAAACTCTTTCGATATCAATATACAACCGTTAAACGTTATATCTTTGTGTTGTGTTTATCTCTCGCTCGGTTTGTATCGTAACGTGGATTCCGCACTCGTTACGGTATTCGAAACAAGATCTTGTAGTTGTCCGGTGATCCGAAAACGGACCAACAATTGGTATCAGAGCGTAAGGCTCGATTTCTTGTTGAAAAATGAGGTTCCGGTGGCATTTTCGAGTGGGTTTTGAGTCTCTTTCATGGTTAAAAGTCAAAAACCCAGATTTGTGTTCTTGAAAACCTTCATATTTTCTGGAAAAATACTTCAAAAATCAGTGGACATTGTGTTGTTTTGCTATAAGTTTTATTGGAAACCTTGTTATATTACATGCTTGTATGTTCTTGTGCGTTTTTATCGAAAGTTTTAGCAAAATTGTGTTTCAAAAATTTTTGTCCGGAACTTTGGCCAGAATCATCATAGTGTTCTTGGTATATTCATAGTCTTCTTGAATATATATTTGTTTGATCTTTATTAAATTTGAATTATTTTGTTTGTGATTAAAATATATTAAGTTGACATTTTGGTACAAAAGATATGATGAAAAGTTGTTGAGTATATTGTCTCGGTAAGGTGAAGTTTGAAAAAGTATCACCAACTTGTGTCAGAAAATATTTGATTTGTCTTTTAAAATATCTAAACAGCTTTCGTCACCATACAACCTTCGTTAACTCACATACATTTTCGTCACATATAGAGGTTTCGTCAACCAAGAGAGTTTCGCCAAACAGTCCCTTTAGTTTCGTCATTCATTGTTTCTCATTGGGTTTCATCGTTCATCATAGTTTCGTCACACAAGAGGATTCGTCAATCACAAAGTTTCGTTTAACTTTATCTAAATTTCGTCGTTGAACAAGGTTTCGTCGTCAAATTGAATTTCGTCACTAGAGTTTCGCCAAAGGTCAAACAATAGTTTCGTCGTTAATCAAGTTTCGTCGATTAATCAAGTTTCGTCGTTATCAAGTGTGTGACCAGGTACCTTCTTTAATACATCAATCATGAGTTGTACAAGTCCATGGGATTGGAGTACGGACCCAAGACCAGGTGAAGATCAGACATCCGCAGCCGCGTGGATGAGGAATGTTATTCCACCACGATCGATTAGTGAAAATCAATGGGCATTGGTGACGAATCAAAATCAAAGCATTCAAAATCTATTGATAAGTGAGAGCGAAACGGGTAGCAACAATCGCCCGCCAAAGTTGAATCACATGAACGAGTATCCGACATGGAAAGGACGTTTTCACACGTACGTTCTAGGGCAAAACACCGAGTTGTGGACGTGTTTCATTTCTCCATATAATCAAGCTCTTGAAGAAGCAGGATCAAATGCTACAACTTTCAATAATATGCAAGAAGCCGACAAAAAGGCATATGATCTGGAGAAGAAGGCGTTCGCTATTCTCACACAATCACTCCACAAAGATATCTATCACCAGTTCGGTTATTGTACCAACACGAAAGTGTTATGGGATGCCTTGGTAGTAAGAGGTGAAGGAAATGCGGCTACAAGAAAGACGCGGCATGATCTGTTGAAGAAGGAATTTGAATCATTTCAATTCTTGGACAACGAAACACTAAATGATATGACAACTCATTTTTATCATTTGATTAGTGAGATGTATTCTTATGGTGTTCTTGCAACTCAACAGGAAATGGTTGCAAGGTTTGCTGATGCTCTACCCCCGAAATGGAGTTCTTTCATTGAATTGCTAAAGCATACGGGTAGTTTAGATACTGTCAGTATCTATGAATGCATTCAGAAGTTGGAGCACAAGAATGATGAAGAAATTCGGAAAGCTAAACGAATTCCTGCTCCTCAAAATACTGAAATGTACCTCCCGGGTTTTAGCTCTCTAGCTAGTTCCAGTTCCAGTTCAGCTCAGCAACAAAAACTACAAACGGCGTTTATGTCTAATACAAGTTCATTTCCTTTTCTGCAATCAGCTCCTCCTCCGGTTTTCGATCCAAGTGCATATCTTCCACCAGCGCATGTTGTTGCTCAAGCTCACGCTTTTTCAAAACCTCAATATAATCCAAGTGCCTATATTCCAACCCAACCGCAAGCCTAACCACAACCTTAGCAAGCAAATTACAGTGACACCTTTCATTCCCAAAACCCCAACACCGTCAGAGTTGATACTACCAATCTTTCAAAAGTCAGTGTAGAAGTTGCAAAGGAACATATGGAACTTCTTAACACAATGTTCAGTACCTACTGTGGATTGGTAGCAGGTCAAATTGGAAACATCAATATGACTAATGAAGATTATTAGCAGATAGACCGTGATGAAATGGAGTTAATGGATATCAAGTGGATGTTTGCAAGTGCTGTTAGAAGGGCAAAGTGTAGGTCCCACGGAGGTTGAGGTCAAACCTAATCCTTGTTATGTAAAACACACTAGCAAGTGCGGAATCCAAGCTAGAATGCAAACCGGTAGTTTATAAGAGAACACAAGCTACAAAGAGAGGGGTAGACACACGAGATATCAAAGTTTTCTCTTGTATTTCAGTGGACACGGTTACAGCCCTTGACCAAACTGAAAATACGCTCTCTACAAGACTAAGTTCACTCACACTCACACACTTCTCTCATAAATGAAGTGAACACATTACATGGATATATATATCCATCACAGCTCGTCTGGTCGAAGGATCAGATAGTATGATCGAAGGATCATCTATCGATCTCGAAGGATCATCTATCGATCTGAAACCTATCGAAGGATCCACATATACCTCGAAGGATGATATCCTTCGAGGTCCATCTATATCCATCGAAGGTTTATCCTTCGAGCTCATCGAAGGATATAACCAATCCTTCGATGACTCATCTTTCGACACAGACATCTTACAAACAATGTGTTAACTGTTTGGCCAAGTCAAACCAGGAGGATGGTTGACTTGGTCAAACTTACATCGAACACACATATTAACAAACCTAAGACGTAAACCAGACTAACACAAGACATCGTTTGGTATCATGACAAAATACAGACAAAGTACAGACACAAGTGCACCAACAAACTCCCCCTTGGCTGTAGCTTTGTCTCGATCTTCGTGTCTTCAAGTCTTTGACGTCCTTTCAAGTTATCAATGTCGGAGGATCTTTAAAGTCTTCACGTCTTGAAAGCAGAAAGTGTACCAACAAACTCCCCGTTTCATGTAGGAAGTGTGTTGACAAACTCCCCCTTAACATAAGCTCCCCCTTGAGTTATGTTCGTGAAAGTCTTGATCTTTACAACTTGAGATCCTTGTGGTGTTGATGATGGTCAGCGGCAACTCGATCATCTTCATCATTTGAGTGCCTTCACGTTGTGTCTTCATTCCAAAGCTTGTCATCGACCATGTTCTCCTTGCCTTTAGAATCTGCACATGCAAGAAATCTAAACGCGTAATGAGAACAACTGCTTGGAATATCATAAGTAAACGACACACATGTGACCATTGTTCAATCAACTATCGTCCGACAGTTTGAAAGTTTAACAAATTTATCAATTTTAGTTTTTAACTTTCAACACTTTGCAAATTTCGACCGTTTATGAAGATTTAGTCGTTTTGGCTTTCAATCAGGTTTCAGGTAACGAAGACTCGAGATCCAACATCGTACAATCGAAAATAAGACAGAAATAAAATCTTTTTGGCTTTTAGAAAGTTTATATTAAAACACACCTAAAATCTTTTTGGACTTTTTGAATATTTCAAATGTAAAGACAGAAAGCAGTAAATAAATATATACAGAGATGCAGAAACTGAAAGCATTAAATAAATATTTACAGACATTCTTTTTGCGAGTTTCGAGGGTAAGAGAATCATATCAGTGTACGGTCATGCCAAAACGCTCTTGTTGTTCTTTTAGTTAACATTAAGATAAGCATCCTATAACAATTATCGGTATTGTTGTCCACTTAAGCTCAACTTATCAGATGTAATCATGGCGCGGGGATACGTTAAGGTATGATTTATACTTACCGACCGGTGTTCATCCACATCACGACACATTCCCGTATCAAGGTATGCACGAGGGTTCATCTTACCGGTGAGTATACCGATTATCATCTGTTTGACCGTATATGATGTGAGATTCTCACTTATTTTGATTTGAAAACAAGCCCTATGTGATATAATCACTTATTGATGAGGAACTTGATTTTCATATGCATGAAGGCACAGGAGCAAGTCCGTGAACAGGTCAGTACTTTCGTACAGCAGAGAGACGAACTTGACTCCCGGATGAATGTGATATATTATCACTTATTTTGAGGGACATGTGATTGTTGATCACTTATTGAGGTCGTATGCAGTATGTACACGTATGTATGGTATCATGGAAGATCTAGACTTGCGTCCCCGTTATTTTTTCGGTAAAAGATACAACCATGATACCCAGATGATAAGCAGCATAAAGACCGAATATCTCAGAACCTCGGCAATCTCTCAAACGAAATTTCGGTACTAAGACCATATGCCAATGAATGGTTCCCACCTGGTCTTCAGTCGATTTAAGTTTATATCACCCTGCACACTTTAAAATGATTGTGAGCCTACCGATACATCTTATATAGAGCTGCTTAACATTTTTCATTTTAGGTTTAAAGAGGTTTAGACAGACCACAGATGTACTATCATTTTCTCCTTTGCTTGCCAGGAAACTCATTTTTGTTTTTCTATTGTTTTTGTGTTTTTGAAATTTTTCGATGTTTTTGGATTTTTCAAATTTTTGGATTTACTCCCCCCTAAAATCAACAAACTAAGATAAATTTAAAAGACACAAAGATATTTACAAAAATGATTTTCCGATGTGGATTACTCTTGCTTGACCTTAATGCCATTTACCAATAATAAAAAATCAAATCTTGATTTGTCAAATGCTTTGGTAAAAAGGTCGGCACGTTGGTCATCGGTGTGGACCATGTCAACATTGATGAGTTTCATAATGAAACAATCACGTGTGAGGTGATATTCGAGATCAACGTGTCAGGTCAAGGAGTGCTGTACGAGATGATAATAATTCATAAAGCAGCTTAAATATCGACAAGTATAGGAGAGATTAGAAATTTAAAACCGTATCCTGCAACTGCTTCGTGCATTGCAAGGAATCTGAGCGCTCTCCCAAACTGGATATCCACCCGGTGTGGATTTCAAAGTCGATTTTTGTAGCTACTGAAATCCCTTCACAGCAACAAGATCATAAACCTCCGGGTCCGGCTGGTCTTCCACATTGCACCAGCGAAGGTCTTTGTCTTTCTCTTTCAGAAGTAGTGTGCGGTTGTTCAATCCACGCCAAGGCATCCGCACACCCGGTTGGTTTGTTCAACAAACACATTTTCATCAAACACACCGTGGAGAAATGTACACTGCACGTTCACCTTGTGGACTTTGAACTTCTTGTGGAAGAAAAATCCATGAATCTTCAAAAAAGCTTCAGACGTGCTGCCGTCGCGTACTTTTCATTTGAATCTTTCCTGAGGACCCGATCAAAAACCATAACAACCAATTTTGGCACATATCTCTTCATGTCGAATTTTTCAACTTCATTCAACCACATTCTTTCACCATCATTCCTTCATCAGAATGTTTGTCTTCTTATCTTTTTCCTTTCTTTTCTCATTTCTCTCCATCACAGGCAACAACTCCTAGATATAATGATGTTTCGGAGTCTGGTGTCGCCGATCTTGTGCATGGACGCTCCACTATCAACAATCCTAAGACTATCAATAGTTCCTCCTGGAATATCCTACACACTCACTCAGATATTAGTTGGAGAGGGGGACCCAAGCCTTTGTGGACTTGGGTCGTCCTTGATCATCAAGGAAAGTGATTTCAATCACTTGATGATTAGGAAAAAGAACCTGTGGTGCTCCCCCTGATTGAATTACCTGCTTTTGCTTCCAAGCTGTTTGTCTTTTACCAGTATTTGAATTTATTGTTTTAGCATTTACTGGTTTTACAGTTTCAGATTTTGCTTGTACAGGTTTTTCTTCTTTGACCTCTGATTTTAAGGCCTTTTCAATTACCTTTTGATTCTTTTGCTTTAACTTCTTTTCCCTTTCTTTCAAGACACGTGGGTCTTGTTTCGGGGAAACTGATCGTTTTCGGTAATCGATTTCTTGGGGAGCACTCGTTTTTGACTTCAGCTTTTGCACGTGTGGGCAATATCTTACAATATGCCCAACTGTCCCACATTCAAAACATGTTCTCCGCTCTACAAACTTCGGAGAAACATGTTGATGACCAGACGGAGAACCAGACAATGAACTTTGTGATCTAGACGTGCTTGGACCTAAATCACATCCGTTGGTGTGTTGGGTGTAATTATTCTGATCATTTCGTTTTAAAATTCTAAGTTGTTTTATAAAATCAAAGTTAGATTTATCCTGAAATGTTTCAAGTTTGTCTGAACCCATGGATCCAACAAAGTTCATTTTCGGTTCTCGTTTCTTAATAGGAGCTCTTTTGTTTTGCACCTTTTGTTGTTGAACCTTTGGTTGTTCAGTCTTAGGCTGCTGAACTTTAGGTGCTTGAACATTCTTGTTCTGAGCCTTCTTTCCCTGTACCTTACCCTTTCCGGAGTTGACTTGTTGTTTTCGCTCAATTGGTAGTTTTTGGTTTCCGTATTGTTTTCTAATTTGTTCACACGGAATTGGATCACATTGAGTGACGGTAACTTTGCCACTTTTGTTCCCCAAAAACTTATCAGTGCATCCTTCAAAAATTTGCTCAATTAAATCTTGATTCACATTTTTAATTGGAAAATCTTTGTTAGAGTAGATTTTGCTATCTCCTTTGAGCGTGTACAACAAGTTATTCTCTTCACTGCTAGATACAAGGGACTCCATTGCTTTTGACATTTCAGTCTTACTCGGTTTCACTGGTGGATCACACAGGATGTGATTCTCGATTGGAATATCTGTTGTAACCGAGTTAGACTGTTGTTTCACAATTTCTTCAGATTCATCATCCGAAGAATCAACATCCTCAACAATGGGAGGACTCTGTTCCTTAACACACGATGAATCTGTCACATTCTCAGATTCGGATTGACCCGAGGATGATGTACCAGTTGTGAACCCGAGGCCTGCTGCAAAGTCATCTAGACCGAGTGGCAAAGTAGGTTCAAAACGGGGCATATCCTCGTCATCAGGCAATTTGGAGTAATTGTGATTCATTGGGGGAGGACATGATTTGAATCCAATACATATTGCATCCCCCTTTTTCTTTTGAACGTCAATGATGTGATCCAATACATAGCGGGAATTGGAATAGCTTTCCAGTTTCTGCTTAATTGTCTCACATTCACATCGGGCTGTTGCCAACTCTACCATTTGCTTTTCAATTGTGTCAATAAGATTATTGTTAGCATGTTGTTTTCGCAAAACAGCCTTTTGTAATTCTGAAACATCATGTCTTAATGACGCAATTGTTGCTTTAAATTCCTTTTCATTTCTGGTTAAAAACAAGTTAGCTTCAGTTGCTTTAGAAAGATCTACAATCAATTCTTGATTGTGTTTGTATGTGATTTCAAATTTCTCTTGCAAAGCCTCGTGTTTGCTTCGCAATTCACAACAATTATCATTCATCGAAACATGTTTGTCTTGCAAGTCAAGCAAACTAGCTTGTAAAGCATCATGTTTGCCTTGCAACTCAGACATGTTTGCCTCTAAATCAGCATTTTTAACACGCAAACTATCACAGTTATCACAACTAACAGCAATGGGTTCATCGACACATACCTGACTTGATGAACTGTCGACATTAGCCATAAAGGCTGAATGGAGAGAAGACGAAGAATAAGCAGCTTGATCCACCAAAATAGATCTTCTTTGAATTCCTGCTGCAGCTTCTTCCAATAGCTCATCAATATCTGCATTAACTGACGCACTTGATGTGTCATCTTCCTGATCATTCCCTGAACTCGAGGACTCTTCATCTGAACTTCCACTGTAACCGGAGCTGTCTTCATCTTCAGAAGATTCATCACCATTGGTGGAAGATTCTCCACCACTGGCGTGTTTAAGATCCTTGACAACTTCAGCAAAACAAGCTGTTCCATCTGGAGCATCATTTCCCAACTGAAGCGACCAATCACAACCTTCATCTATTTGAACCACAAGTGCCTGGTTGGCATTTGATGGCCCTGCTTGGCTTTGGTTGTTGACAGGTATCAACGTACGAACATTGTTCCTGTTCTGGTTCTGCTGGTTGCCTTGGTTTCTAAAAGGATTTTGGTTTCCATGTTGAGATGGCCTCTGACACTCCCGCTTGAAGTGACCCTTTTCACCACAATTGAAGCAAGTGACAACATTCTTATCAAAACCATACTTGGTGTCTTTCTTACTTTCCAAGCTGGTTCTGCCAGTTCTTTCCATGAAATCCTTTGCTCTTCGAATTGCACTAGCAAGAGCCCATTTGATATCCATCATTTCAAACTCTTCTCTATCTACTTGCTGATAATCTTCATTGGTTAGATTGATATTCCCAATCTGACCTGCGACCAATCCACAATAAGCACTAACCAAGGTGTTCAACATCTCCATATGCTCCTTGGCTATTTCGACACTGACTTTGGAAAAGTTGGAAGTGTCTAATCTGACTGTGTTCGGATTGGAAGTGGCTTGAAAGTTTGAAGAGCTTCCATAAAAACCTTGTTGTTGTGGTTGTTGCTGCTGAGCTGTCGGTTGCACATTCTGTTGTAGAGAAGAAGAATCTGGTCTTGAATACATCGTGTATGCTGAAGGATCAAACTGATTTGTTGTGGAAGGTCCGGTGTTTGAGATGAAGGCTGTTTGAAGCTTCGCATGTTGAGAGGCTGGTTTTTCTCCACTGATACCTCCTGCAATCCCATAGTACATCTCTGGATTTTGAGGAGTTAGTGTTCTTTTTGCCTTAAGCTTTTCTTCTACATCCTTGTTCTCCAATTTTTGAATTAACTCATAAACGGTGATTGTGTCTAGAACACCATTTTCTTTGAGAATTTCAAGATAACTGCTCCACTTTGCTGGTAAGCTATCAGCGAATCTCTTCACCATTTCTTGTGGAGTGGCAGTGACTCTAAAAGAAAACATCTCGCTCAACAAGTGATGGAACCTTGTAGATAACTCTGCCAAAGTCTCATTCTCCATACACGTGAATCCTTCAAACTCTTTCTTCAGTAATTCTTGCTTGATCTTTCTAGATTGAGCATTTCCTTCACATCGTAACGTGAGCATATCCCACAAGCTTTTTGTAGTCGTGCAGTAAACAAACTGGTGGTAAATGTCTCTGTGAAGAGCTTGTGTGAGAATCATGAATGCTTTCTTTTCTAACTCAAATTTCTTCTTATCATCATCAGACATAGTGCTGTAAGTTTGTGGATTAGATCCTGCAACTTCCAAATCATTGTCAAATGCGGTGAAGAAGCACATCCATAGATCTTGACCTTGCCCCTGAACATAAGTTCTCAGCCTTTCTTTCCACCATCCCCAATCATTGATGTGATTTAGCTTTGGCGGTTTTGTGCTTGTACCAGTTTCACTGTCGTTCTGCATCATAGATTGAATGCTGCTGCTTTGATTTGTGACCAATGCCCATTGATTTGCAGTTATCATTGCAGCTTGAGGTGGGGCAATAGCCTGCATCCATGCAGTTTTGTTGAAATCTGACGCAGATTGCGTAGCGGATGATTGTGGAGTCAAAGTTGTTTGAGTCCACGCGGTTGGATCCCACTGACCGTTTGTTCCCATTTTATAAAAATTAAAATATTAAGTGAAAATTGATTTGAAATTTGAAAAACAAGTTTTCCCTTTTTAAGAATTTAATTTTCACAAACTATGTTAATATCTCGAATGATAACAACCAGCCGAAGGATCCTTGATCGAAAGACCTGAAAAACACAAACTTGTTAAACTTAAACAGACTAGAATCGAAGGAACAGAACTTGTTCGAAGGATCAACAGTGTTCGAAAGATCACTGTTGAGTTTCGAACAATGATTTCGAAAGACTCTCCAATCGTAGGATCCTTATCTTTCGAAAAAGAGCTGTAGATCGAAAGATATATCCTTTGAAAAGATTCCTTGGATCGAAGGATAAGTCACAGACTTCGAAGGATGTTCGAAGGATGATTATCTATCGAACCTCCTTTGATCGAAAGATGATCTTTCGACTTCGAAGGATATCCTTCGATCTGCACTGACACAAATGACAAAAGTGACAGGTTGGTGAAAAGTTGATGGGTTGGTAGAAACTTTCGGCAGAAGGTATGCTCAGGCCATACCTTTTACCAAATCAAGATTTGAACAATAAAATATTGCTTAAAAAGACTGTACTTATCCAGAAAACCGGTCACCGGAGTAAGCCGGAATTTGGCCGGAAATGACCAAACTTCTCAAAAACAAGTTTTTAAGTTACCCAACCCGTCCTTTAACACACCCGGTTAGTTTAGAACACGTTTTTACGTCAAGAAATGCAAGAAAAACACTAAAAACGGGTGCTAAACCATGTGAGTTTTTGTCCAAAACACTCCAAAGTCTTGTATAAACTCGGTTTTTAACAAGGAAAAGAGCCACGGCTCTGATACCACTTGTTGGTCCCTCGGAGGTTGAGGTCAAACCTAATCCTTGTTATGTAAAACACACTAGCAAGTGCGGAATCCAAGTTAGAATGCAAACCGGTAGTTTATAAGAGAACACAAGCTACAAAGAGAGGGGTAGACACACGAGATATCAAAGTTTTCTCTTGTATTTCAGTGGACACGGTTATAGCCCTTGACCAAACTGAAAATACGCTCTCTACAAGATTAAGTTCACTCACACTCACACATTTCTCTCATAAATGAAGTGAACACATTACATGGATATATATATCCATCACAGCTCGTCTGGTCGAAGGATCAGATAGTATGATCGAAGGATCATCTATCGATCTCGAAGGATCATCTATCGATCTGAAACCTATCGAAGGATCCACATATACCTCGAAGGATGATATCCTTCGAGGTCCATCTATATCCA
The DNA here is from genome assembly GCA_030545235.1 of Helianthus tuberosus. Classification (NCBI taxonomy): domain Eukaryota; kingdom Viridiplantae; phylum Streptophyta; class Magnoliopsida; order Asterales; family Asteraceae; genus Helianthus; species Helianthus tuberosus. Next base: position 4,295,376 of record JARYGA010046105.1, read on the forward strand.
TCGAAGGTTTATCCTTCGAGCTCATCGAAGGATATAACCAATCCTTCGATGACTCATCTTTTGACACAGACATCTTACAAACAATGTGTTAACTGTTTGGCCAAGTCAAACCAGGAGGATGGTTGACTTGGTCAAACTTACATCGAACACACATATTAACAAACCTAAGACGTAAACCAGACTAACACAAGACATCGTTTGGTATCATGACAAAATACAGACAAAGTACAGACACAAGTGCACCAACACAAAGGATTTTATGACTCGAACTGGAAGAACAAGCTTGGAAGGCAAAAATGATACGAAGTACGGTTTCAATAAGGATGCGGTTACATGTTTCAACTGCGGCGAAAAGGGTCACTTCAAACGTGAGTGCACTCATCCAAGTAGACAAGGCAATCAAAGTCCCTTCCGTAATCAGACGAGTACTTCCAATGCAAATCAAGAAAACCATGAAAGAAGGTTGGTAACTGTGAACAACACCACCAATCAAACCCAGGCTGGACCTTCAAACACCAACAGAGCTCTAGTCGTTCAAGCTGATGAAGGATGTAACTGGTCAGTACAGTTTGGAGATGTTAATGCACTTTTGGTGATAAGTGCATGTCTCCCAATTTATTAGGGTCTTTATTGTACTTTTGTTCAAACTTAGTCCCAAGATGTTCCTAGGGACAACTTGTCCAAGTTTTAGGAGGATTTCCTTAGTCAGAGTTTTTTTTTGTATAGGACTAAGGTCAGAGTTTTGTATGTGTAGCTTTTGTCTGAGTTTTGTCTAGGCAAAAGGTCTGAGCTTTGTGCTATATGTTTTGTCCGGGCTTTCTAGTTAGTCTTGAAAGTCCGGGCTTTGCCTTGTATATATACCTTTATGTGGAATAGACAAGGCAAGCGATTCTGTGTGAAATTCTGTGCACCTAACCCTAATCATATTGTGTGTGTTTTGTCTGGCGGCTACTGTGTGTGTGACGTCATTCATCTTCTTCATCAAGAATACTCAGTGTATTCTTGATTTCTCTCACAAATCTTGCATTCTAGTGTTTCATCTACAGTGGTTCATCATCAGGTGGATTCCGCACACCTGTTGGTTGCTTTAGCTAAGTGAGATCTTGGATTAGGAGGCCTTACAAGTGGTATCAGAGCAGTGTGCTCATACTACTGTAGGTGTTCTTAGTTTGAAGGTTTTGGTGAGAAAAGTTCATACTTTGATAGGGTTTAGTGAGAGTTTAGTGAGTTTTTGTGTTTTATTCATGATTCTTCATTCATATCTAGTGATTTGGTGATGGAATTTGAGTAGTTTAGTGAGTTTTTAGTGTTTTCTTCATCTGGGTTTTACAGGGGTTTTTGTTCTTGTTCATACAGAGCTTTGAAGGTGAAAAAGATTCTGAGTTTGATCTTTGGAAGCTTGGTCCGTGGTTTACACTTTGTGTTTGTGTCTCCGGGGTATTGTTGAACCAGTGTGTAGTCACATTGGGGAGATAGTCCGGAGATTGGTTGCTTCTGAGTTTTGAGACTTGTCTGAGTTTCAAATCATTCAGTCCGACCTTTGTTCACTGTCCAAATTTTCCTTTTTGAGGTATTCAGAATCTGAGTTTTTCCTTAGATTTGTCCGAATTTTCCTTATATAGGGTAGTTAGTCCGTAGTTTTTATAGAATATAAGAGTCCGCAGTTTTTAAGCATTAACTAGTCAGAGTTTTTTATTTTTATTTTTTTGTTCTTTTTGAGTCTGAGTTTTTGATTGTGTCTGAGTTTTTCTTGTCTAAGATTCATATTTAGTTTTTGTGAATCATAGTTTAAGTCCGACCTTTAAGTCCTTTTTATCTTGTCCGAACTTCATTCATAGTCTGAGTTTTAGGATAGTCCGACTTTTAGCTAAAATTGAGTCCGACCTTTGATGTTTTATTACTTGAGTCCGAGGTTTTTTATATAGAGTTTCATTTTGTCTTTAGTTGTCCGAATTTCCTAGGTTTAGTATGTCCGATCTTTAGTTATTAAGTTGGGTCCGAGTTTTAGGTAGAGTCCAAAGTTCGTCCGACTTTTTAGTTACTTCTATCTTAGTTCCGAGCTTTTCATTTGATTACTTTGAGTCTGAGTTCTTTCAAGGTAGTAGAGTCCGAGCTTTTCTTTATTACACTTTTAATAGTCAATAGTCCCTAGAGTCCGATTTTTTCATTTTTTTTAGTCAGTCCGAAGTCCGAATTTTATGCTCTTAGGGTGTCTGAGTTTAAATTTCTAACCGTGTTGTCCGAGTTTTCTGGTTTGTGTTTTATTTCAGGTTTTGTGATCCGGGTTTTCACACTCTGATTTAAAGCTCAGACTTTTCACTCCACTTCATTTCGTGTTTTCACTCCGAGTTTGAACATAGAAAAGGTCTACTGTGACACTTTCTTGCTTGAAAGTTCTCTGTTGTTTTCTGAAATGGCAAACAACAATCTGACTGCAATGGTGCAAAACCTCAAGCACAATGCCGAGGTGGGGAGTAACGACAAACCTCCATTGTTGATAAACGAGCTTGATTTTCCTGAGTGGAAGGAGCGTTTCGAACGGTATGTACGAGCGAAAGACATCAAAATCTGGTTGTGTATTGTTAAAGGATGTGGAGCTACTCCAATACGTACGTTGACGATTGATACGTACTTGGCTCTCACTGAAGACCAAAAGAAATTCTTTGATTGTGAAGAGAAAGATATGTCAATGATAACGATGGCTATGACACAATCGATACTTCATACTTTCCGTAAGAGAAATACCTCGAAGGAGTTGTGGGATAGCATGATCGAACGCTATGAAGGAAATGCAATATACAAGAAACGACGACTCGAACGTTTGAAGACTCAATTCGTTGTGTTTAAAGCCTTGAAAAATGAATCATTTGATGATACAATGAACCGGTTTTATCATTTGTTGAGCGAACTTGAAAGAAGCCAGGAAGGCATTTACACTGAATTTGAGAAGGTTGAGAAGTTTCTGAATTGCCTTTCGAGAGAATGGAATATGTACACTGCTTTGATTAGAGAAGGTGTTCTCTATGAAGAGCTTTCATTGGAAGAAGTTGTACAGAAACTGAAGGCTTATTCTTGGAATATGGAAGATCAAGCATCTGATTTCGAGAAGATCCAAGATCCTCAGTTATATAAGGCTTCGAAACCAATGGAGAAGGGTAATGATAGTGGAGTCGGTGTTGCTTTATATTCGGAGAATGAAGGTTCTGCAAGTGAACACGCCTTTATAAGCAACAATGTCAATTCAAGTGGAACAACAAATTCCAATCAAGGAATGTACTCTTCCAGTGGAGCTCAGAAATCTCAAGCGACAAACTTGAACATTCCAAAGGTAGATGCAAGCTGCTTAAAGTTGATTGAAGAAAACATGAGTCTTTTGGCGTCCTTCATGACTGCCTACGAGAACTTCTGTCTTGGAAAGCTCGTTGAACCGTCAAGTCTCGATGAGGACTTTGATCAGATAGATCAAGACGAAATGGAAGAACTTGATCTACAACTCAATATGGCACTGTTAGTCCGTAGAGCGAAGAAGTTTCTGTTGAAGACAGGTAGGAAGTTCATAGGAGGTCAGACAAAGACTCGAATGGGAGTCGACATGTCAAAGGTAAAATGTCACAACTGCGGCATCTACGGGCATTTCGCACGTGATTGTCGGAAGCCGAAGATGGAGAGATCGAACAGAGAAAACAACTCTCAAGGAAACAACTCAAGACCTCACAACAATTCAGCAACTACTTCCAACTCAAGTGCTCGTCCAAGTGGTTCTGAAAATCTTACACCTTCAACAAACAATGCTATGGTGGCTCAATCTTTACAAAAGGTGACTGAGCCTTACGACTGGGGTTGTGCATTGGAAGACTTTTCAGGAGCTATTGTGTCACAAGCCTTTATAGCTGAAATTGTCAACGAAGAAGTGTGTGAAGAGATTGTCGAAGAGACTAGCATTGAGGAATTTGCGGTTGTAGCTGAAGAAATGTGTGAAGAGATTGTTGAAGAGACTAGCATTGAGGAACTTGCAGTTGTAGCTGAGGTTCTTGGGGAAGAGTTGAATTCGGGAAATGTTTCTGAGAATGAAGATAACCCGAATGAAGAGTCTGTTGAGAAGTCTAACAAGACAGAAGATGGAGAAAAGGGAGAACGCTTTGAATTCAACATCTCCACAGCTGAAATGCAGCAATTTGCGGATGCAGAAGCTAAAAGGTTGGAAGAAAAATCCGGAGAAAGCGAAGCTTGTGCATTCATGGCTGGCATTGAGGTAAAATCATCTTCTGTAGATAAGCGATGTGCTAGATGTGTTGAGTTTGTGACTAAGATTGATAGATATGCACTTCATAACACAAACTTAATTGCAGACTTAGAAAAATCCAGAGAACTCATTGCTGTTTTGTCTAATTCGGATAAAGAACACCGAATTAAGATAAAAGCGCTGAAAAATGATATCTCTGAATTTGAGAGACGTGTGGCTCAGGGAACTGTTAAAAATCAGGAATTAAAATCTGAACTTGAAATGAACCAAAATTGTGTTTTAGAAAAGAACAAAATCATTTTGGAAAAAGATAATCTGATTTTAGACTTGCAACGAAAAATTGAAAAGTTCGGGGATTCATCTGAAGTGATGAATTTCTGTATTAACAGCCAACGTCTCAAAGAATCTGAGGAAGAAATGTTCGGCATCGGTTATAAGAATGTGCCTCCACCGGTGAACCATAATTATACATCGATGCCAAGCATTGATCCTGAATTGGCAAATTTTGTGCCAACGACCCCTCTGACGGTTGAACCGCAAAGTGAGTCAGAATCTGAGACAGATGAAGTTACTGACTCAGATCAGTCGAAGATGAGTGGAATGTCAAAGAAAAGTGAAGTAAATCTCGAAAACATTGAAAATTTGATAAACAATAAGATTTTGGAAATGTTTAATCAAGTTCAAAATGTGAAGTCAAAACCAAAGTCACGTGGGAATTCTAAAAAGTCTTTGAAAAATATCCCTAAAACTGAGTTTGTTAAAGGGGAGGATTTTGTCAAAGAAGAAGCAAAGATCGAAACTGGTTCCAACTCTCAGTTTGTGAACCAAATTTTGAAAAATTCCACCAACGACTCATCATCTTCGACCAGTCATGAGGAACGTCCAAAGAATGCTGCGAAAGTTCGCAAATGCTATAAGTGTCGTGGGAAAGGACACTTAGCAGCAGATTGTCCAGATGACAAGGGTAAGTCTCTTGTTGATCCTGATCAAAAGAAATCTTTTGTTGAAAAACCGCAAAATGAAACAGATAATGTTGAAAAGAAAAACAGTAAAAATCATAAGGTTGAGAAAAACAAAGTGATTAAACAAGAAGTAAAACCGGTTGTCAAAACAAATGTTAAATCACTACAAAATCAGGATTATGGGGAGAAACCAGTTGTTATAAATCGTGGTAAAGGACCGGAAAGTTCATCTCAAAAACATGATACTCGTGAGAAAACCCCTCACAGACGACAAAATCATGTTACTTTCCAAACACATGAGAATGACCAACGTTTTGGAGGTTCAAACAACAACTATGTTAGACCTCATGCACAAAACAGATTCGTGAATGACCGAAATGCGTCACCCCCCCGATTTCCAAATCAAAGACAGCATTCGGATAATCATCCACGATCATTCTCAAGACACGATGATGTTCCTAGATTTGGTAGGAATTTTGAGCCACCCAGGAATCAAAATTACGGATACCAAAACTATGGAAGCCGAGGTTATGCAAACTCTGGTTATACCAACAGATCGTCAACTCCGTATAATCCACGATTTGCGGGGAGTCATTCCAACAATTTCCGAAATGGAAATGGAGGACACAATGGCAATGATGGTTATTTCAAAGAGTTTTCTTATGTTGATGAATCGGGACGACCCAAGACCATCATGGCTTGGGTCCCACACTCTAACTAAATTTTCTTGTTGGGGAGTGTAGGAGCAGCTGAAAAGAGCTATCTATATTTGGTATATCGATAGTGGCTATTCCAGACACATGACAGGAAATAAAGAGTTATTGAACAATTTTAAACAAATTCGTGGGGGTTATGTTAACTTTGCCGGTGAGAAAGGTGGATACATCACCGGTGAAGGTTCTGTGTCAAATGGAAAAATTACGCTGCATAAAGTGAACTACGTTGAAGAACTGAAGCATAACTTGATGTCAGTTTCTCAAATCTGTGATAACAAGTACACAATGCTGTTCACTGATAAAGCTTGCTTTGTTTTGCGTCCGGGATTTGTTGTTCCTGAAGATTGGATCGTTATGAGGGCTCCAAGGGTGAATAACACATATGTCATGGACATGCGCCCGTTGGTTAACTCGACTGCTCCAGCGACATGTCTACTTTCAAAGGCGACTGAAGATCAATCGTATCTCTGGCATAGGAGAATGGGCCATGTGCATCTGCGAAAAATGAACCACTTAGTGAAAAATAACTTGGTGTTGGGGGTTCCTTTACGTAGTTTCAATATGCACAACAAATGTGAATCATGTGAAAAAGGAAAAATCAAACGAAAGCCTCATAAACCGAAAACAGTTAACTCAATCCAAAAACCACTTGAATTGCTTCACATGGATCTTTTCGGCCCGATCCATGTTGCTAGCATTGGTGGGATGTCTTATTGCTTAGTTGTCACTGATGATTTCTCACGTTATTCATGGGTATTTTTCTTAAAAACAAAGGATCAAACTGCTGGTATTTTAAGAGATTTATTCAAACAACTTGAGAAAAATTATTCACTTCCTATTAAGAAAATCCGAAGTGACAACGGCACTGAGTTTAAAAATCATTATATGGATGATTTATGTCGGGAAATGGGAATCGTTCACCAGTTCAGCGCTCCATATGTTCCTCAACAGAACGGAGTTGCAGAACGGAAGAATCGTACCCTAATTGAGGCGGCCCGAACTATGCTTTCTGAATCAAAATTGCCAATTTTCTTCTGGGCCGAGGCGGTAAACACTGCATGTTATGTGTTAAATCATGTGCTTACTGTCAAAAGAGAAGATAAAACGTGTTATGAATTGCTTGAAAATAGGAAACCGAACTTATCTGGTTTTCAACCTTTTGGGATCAAATGTGTTATCAAACGCACCAAAGATACTCCTAAAATGGGGGAAGTTGGTGAAGTTGGGTTCTTTTTGGGTTATGCCAATGGAACTCCAAACAAACGCGTTTATAACGTTAAGAAGCGTACAGTGGAGATCGTGTTTGACATAACTCCTTTGAGTTTTGATCCTCCACCGTCCGAATTCGGTCCCAAAAGTGGTTATGATTATGAAAAACTATTTGACTCATTTGATCTTCCTGATGTTTCAGAAGAAGATTCGGAGGTTGTATACACACATCTTGTGAACAAAGATGAAGTGGATGCAAGCTGGAGAGCAAGTATTCCTACTAATGTGTCTCTGAATGTTCCAGTCGCTGATTCTTCGACCGTAAACGAAGTTGTTGCTGAGCAGATCCCCAATGCAGCTGCTCAAACTACAAGTGGAGATCTATACGTTGATTTTTCAGCATATCCAAATGTTAATGCGTCTTCTGGAAATGATCAAGCTTCTAGTAGTAATGCAAATGTTGAGGGGGAGATTCAATCGAATTTGGGAAACAATCTTCAAGCTCCAGCAATCCCAGTTCCAAGAACAAATATTCATCATCCTGTTGATAATAGTATTGGGAATCCAAATGCGGGAGTGCAAACGCGAAGGAGTATTTCAGAGATGCAGTGTCTGTTCTCTGCTATCAAGAAAGAGGAAATCTACAATCTTAGCCTCCATGAATGTTTTATCTCTCAGATAGAGCCGAAGAACAATCAAATGGCTCTGAAGGATAATTCTTGGTGTGAGACGATGCAAGAGGAGTTAGCTCAGTTCGACAAGTTAAAGGTGTGGAATTTGGTCGATCTTCCAAAGGGCCAGCATGCAATCAACACGAAATGGGTTTTCAAGTGCAAGAAAGACGATAAGGGTGTCGTTATCAGAAACAAAGCACGGTTGGTTGTTCAAGGGTTCAATCAAGAGGAAGGGATTGACTATACCGAAGTTTATGCACCGGTGGCAAGACTGGAAGCTATTCGTTTGTTTCTAGCCTTTGCTGCACACATGCGTATCAAAGTCTATCAGTTGGATGTGAAAAGCGCCTTCCTTTACGGGAAATTGCATGAAACTGTGTATGTGTCCCAACCACCAGGTTTCGAAGCTCCAGGGTTAGACAACAAGGTCTATTTGTTGGACAAGGCTCTCTACGGTCTCCATCAGGCTCCTCGAGCATGGTACGAGACATTGTCAAAGCATCTATTAGAGCATGGGTTCTCGCGTGGTGCGATTGACTCCACACTGTTCATTTTGAAGAAAGGGGGAGATTTTCTGATCGTGCAAATTTACGTTGATGACATAATTTTTGGTTCTTCAAATGAAGAATTGTGTCGTGAGTTCGAAGCGGTGATGAAGTCCAAATTTGAAATGAGCGCGATGGGCGAGTTATCTTTCTTTCTAGGTCTTCAAGTGAGTCAAGAAGAAACCGGGACGTACGTGCATCAGACAAAGTATGTCCACGAGATTCTCAAAAGATTTGGATTGGAAGATAGCTTACCCTCTGACACGCCTCTCCCGACAAATATCAAGCTTTCATCCGATGATGTGAAAGATCCTGAAGTGGATCCGACGCTATATCGAGCAATGATAGGTTCATTGATGTATCTTACTGCTTCACGACCAGATATTATGTTCTCTGTTTGTTTGTGTGCTAGGTACCAATCTACTCCGAAGGAGTCTCACTTGAAAGCAGTCAAGCGTATTTTCAGATATCTGAAAGGGACGCCTAAGCTTGGATTGTGGTATCCAGCTGAAGGTGGTCTGGATTTGATGGCGTATGCTGACGCAGATTTCGGAGGGTGCCGGATGAACAGAAAGTCAACCTCTGGCGGCGCACAACTTCTTGGGAACCGTCTTGTCTCTTGGCAATGCAAAAAGCAAGTTGCCGTTTCGTTGTCCACGTGCGAGGCCGAGTACATTGCTGCATCAAGCTGTTGTGCTCAGGTCTTGTGGATTCAGCAGCAAATGAGGGACTACGGTTTGAATTTTACTCGAACTCCTATTCTTGTCGATAACAACTCTGCCATTTCCATAACTAACAATCCTGTTAATCACTCACGCACTAAGCACATAGATGTTAGGCATCATTTTATTCGCGACTGTGCTGAGAAGGGTTTAATAGAAGTGGTTAGGGTAGACACCTTGGATAATCTTGCCGACCTGTTTACGAAGACATTCGATCGGGCTAGATTTAAAAATCTGGTCCGAATGATTGGCATGATCAACCCCGAGTAAAATGCTTTTCAAAACTTGCATAGAAACTTTATTTTATGTTTCTGTACAGTTCTTACCGCTTTCCAAAAATTGAAAAACTCCAAAAATATTTTACTTAGTTGTAGGATAAATTTTAAGAAAAATACAAAAACATTTGAAAAATATAAAATGAAGTCGTGTTGAGATATAAGGGAAATGATAGTACATCGGTTAGTCGTATCTGGTGCAGGATTATAGTAATATCTAAAATTAACCGTTAACTGTAACAGCTTCATTATACGTTGCTTCGGTAGGTTTTACGCATCAATAAGAACCTGTTTTTGGTATATAAACATAATGAACTGCGTAACTTGTGTGGTACATCTCTCGGATATATGGTCTTGGTACCGTAATTTCGTTTGATAGATTGCCGAGGTTCTGAGATACGTGGTCTTTATGCTGTTTATCATCTGGGTATCATGGTTGCTTCTTTTACCGGAAAACAACGGGGACGCAAGTCTAGATCTTCCATGATACCATACATACGTGTAAATATCTTTTATACATGATGCATTCGACCCAAATAAGTGATAAACAATCACATGTCCCACAAAATCATGCGGGAGTCAAGTTCGTCTCTTTGTCTGTACGATGGTACTAACCTGTTCACGGACTTGCTCCTGTGCCCTTTGCATCTGAAATTCAAGTTCCTCCTCAATAAGTGATTTTATCACAAAGGACTTGTTTTCAATCCCAAATAAGTGAGTATCTCACATTAGCTTATACGTCAAAAACAGATGATAAATGGTATACTCACCAGTAAGATGAACTCTCGTGCATACCTTGATACGGGAGTATATTCTGAGGTGGGTAAACATAGTTACTGTCAGCTTAATACACTTAATTCCATATCTCAAAAACAGTGTTCGAAAGCGTGCTAAAGCTTAAGTGGACCACAATACCGTTGAACGTCTTGAACTGTTAATATCATTCTAAGAGCTTAAACTGATAAACTATGTTCTTGTGTTGGATATTGACAGAAAAACCGATATGATCTCTTTGCTCCGATTTCACAAAAAGATAATTAGTGTAAATACGTTCGTAGATTTAATTTCTTTATTCCGTCAAAAATTCAAAAAAAAAAAACAAAAACAAAAAAACAAAAAACAAAATTCAAAAACATCAAAAAGATTTTGCTTTCTTGTTTCTATGTGCGAGTTATCATTTTGAAAATTCTCTAAGGGTTGTGAACATTCTTTAATAAGGTGTTAAACATCAAGCTAGGTAATCTTAAAATAAGTCTTTTTGTATATAAAAATCGGTCGTGCAAGATCCATCTAAGTGTGTGGGTAATCACGTCATTTTAAGGTGTTTCGGTAAATCTGCTTCCAAGTTGTGATATTTTTCCAAGTATAAGTTTTGAAGTTAGTTGTTCTGAGTGATCGTGTTTTGAAATACAAATTATTAAATATTGGTTGTTTAATATTTCAATTGGTAATTCCGGGGTATTGGAATTATTTTTGGGATCCAGGTTTGGGCCGAGTATCTGTGGTTAAGATTCTTAATCCGGGGTTAAGTGTTTCAGGTCTGGATCGGTCATCCCAAGATGAAAGATTTGAAGAAGCTGTGTGCATCTGGATCGTTCATCTCTAGATGGAAGATTTGAAGAAGCTGTGTGCATCTGGATCATTCATCTCAAGATGGAAGATTTGAAGAAGCTAAGACGTCTGCCGTTGCATTCCTTTGAAGAAGATCAACCGTTAGCTGATCAATACATCAAAGTCGTGCAGTTCTGTGTGAAAATCCAGGCAGCAAGTTCTCGAAGAAAGTATAAAGGTCTCAAGACAATGAAGACCATGCAATGATCAAGGGGGAGTTTGTTAATGCACTTTAGGTGATAAGTGCATGACTCCCAAGTTACCAATGAAAGTTTGAAGATCTCAAGTTCAATGAAGACCATGCACTGATCAAGGGGGAGTTTGTTAATGCACTTTTGGTGATAAGTGCATGTCTCCCAATTTATTAGGGTCTTTATTGTACTTTTGTTCAAACTTAGTCCCAAGATGTTCCTAGGGACAACTTGTCCAAGTTTTAGGAGGATTTCCTTAGTCAGAGTTTTTTTGTATAGGACTAAGGTCAGAGTTTTGTATGTGTAGCTTTTGTCTGAGTTTTGTCTAGGCAAAAGGTCTGAGCTTTGTGCTATATGTTTTGTCCGGGCTTTCTAGTTAGTCTTGAAAGTCCGGGCTTTGCCTTGTATATATACCTTTATGTGGAATAGACAAGGCAAGCGATTCTGTGTGAAATTCTGTGCACCTAACCCTAATCATATTGTGTGTGTTTTGTCTGGCGGCTACTGTGTGTGTGACGTCATTCATCTTCTTCATCAAGAATACTCAGTGTATTCTTGATTTCTCTCACAAATCTTGCATTCTAGTGTTTCATCTACAGTGGTTCATCATCAGGTGGATTCCGCACACCTGTTGGTTGCTTTAGCTGAGTGAGATCTTGGATTAGGAGGCCTTACAGGAGATGGTGATCAAGAAAGAGGAGGAACTGCATGTTATGCAAAGATCATCAATCACATCAAGCATGTTCACAAAGAAGAATTTTCTGACAGTGATGATAGTTCTGGTTATAGCGGGAGTTCGGATGAAGAAAGCTCAAATTCGGGTGGTTATAATTCTGATGTTGATGATTTATTGAAGGGAGCTGAGGAGTTAAAGTGTCAGAAACCTATTCTGATCAAGAAGGCTGTTGTCGCAACAAAGGAAATGGAGAAGTTCTTTTCTGAAGACGGATCTTTTTCTTATCAGACTGCCTTTATGGCAAATGTCTCCGCCTCGACGAGTCAGGTAAATTCTGATCCTCTTACTCCTAGTGTTTGTAATATGTGTGCACCAAAAAGGTCCATAGTCACAATCAAAGTTTAGTTATTGAGCTGTCTAAATGCAAAGAGGCAAACATGGCTTTAGCTCGAAATGAAAAGGATTTCAAAGAAATAATCGAAACTTTAAAGAAAAGTGTTTCCGAATTGACAAAAACTGTTTTTAACAAACAAATTGGTATTAACAACTACATTAATATCATTGAGGAAACAAAGAAAGAGCTAGCCATGGAAAAATGCGAGCATGATGCAATCAAGCTCAAATTGGAGAGTTATTCTAACTCCTGATATGTGCTTGATCACATCATAGAAGCTCAACAGCTTAAAGGAAACAAGAAAGGCGTTGGGTATAAGGCGTGTCCACCCCCTTTGAGACACAACTATACCAAAATGCCGATGAAGAGGATATGCCTCGGTTTGAACCTAGTGTGCCTCTTGATTATGTGGAAGTTACTACAGGATTAGGGTTCAAACCGGACAGTTCCTCGAGTGACTCATCTGTAGAAACAGGAAATTCAGCATCGATAAATCAAAGTCCTCCAATCATCGAGGACTATGATTCGTCTGATGATGAATCAGATGTGGGTGACCAGGATAAATCACTTGATAAGATGAAAGGAGTAGAAATCCAATTGAGAATCATATTCTTTGTGACCCTTCTACTCCTGCTGTGCACTCTGTTGCCAAACAAGTGATAGATCCTGTCAAGGAAGTGAAGGAATCTGTGTCTGCCGTTAGAAGTGATAAAGTGTTGTACACTTTGGTCGGTGATGGTAAAATTTATTCAAACAAAGATTTTCCCATGAAAAACGTCAATCAATCTTTGATTGACAAAGTGTTTGAAGATACTACAAGTAAGTTTTTGGAAAAAGGGATCCCGAGAGTTTCTGTAACTCAGTGTGATCCTATTCCAAAAGCTGAAGTTAGAAGAAAATTTGGAAATAAAAAATCACCGACAAAGCAACAACCTATCGCTTTTAAAGGTAATCAAAAGGAACAACGAACTCAAAAGCCCAAGATTTCACAACCGAGGGTGGAAGCAAAGGGAGCTCGTTACAAGAAAAAGGTTCAGAAGGTGAACTTCATGAAATCAAGAGGGACTGATAAAATTGAAACTTTCGAAAACAAATCCAACACGGATTTTGTTAAACAAGTTAAAATTTTGAAAAGAAACAGTCAAAACAATTACACACAACACACAAACGGTTGTGATGTAGGACCAAGTACCTTAAGATCACGAAGTTCATCATCAAGCTCTTACAGTTATGATACTCCGAGGTTTGTTGAGCGAAGATCATGCTTTGAATGCGGTGAGAATGGACACATTGTCAGAAACTGTCCATATCTCACAAAAGGAAAGGCAAAAGTTGATGCCCCCGTGGTAACAGTTACTATAAAAGATCTGTTTCACCAAAACAGGACCCTCGTCTTGTTAAACAACGAGAAGCGAAACAGAAAAAGAAACAACGAAAAGAAGTTGAAAAGGTGTTAAAACCGGAGGTTGTCCAAACAAAATCTGTTAAATCGGATGTTAAACATGAAAAACAGAAACAAATTTGGAAACCAAAAATGGTAAATGTTTCAGGGGGAGCTCAATCTATTCCGAATCATCAGGAAATCGAAGTCACAATCCTCGATGATGACGGACGACCCAAGTCTATGAAGGCTTGGGTCCCCCTCTCCAACTAATCTCTGAATGAGTATGCAGGATATTCCAGGAGGAACTATTGATAGTCTTAGGATTGTTAATAGTGGAGCGTCCATGCACAAGATTGGCGACATGCGGCTCCGAAACATTATCATATCTAGGAGTTGTTGCCTTTGATGGAGAGAGAAAAAGAAAAAGGAGACAAAGGGGTTGTTTGCCAGCTTCTGAATGGTTAAGTGTTGAACCATTAAGAGGTCTGAATCATTAAGTGCTGAACCAGTAAGAGATCTGAACCATTAAGAGCCGGTATAATGCTTAATTGTTCAGAGGTAAATGTCTGACAAATTCAGATTAGAGATCTTAACCATTCAAACTCAGTATAATGCTTAACCATTCAGAGACAAATGTCTGAACCATTCAAACATCTGCTCGCGAAACAAACATTCTGAACCATTAAGTGCTGAACTAGTAAGAGGTCTGAACCATTAAGAGCCCCATTAAGAGGTAAACAAACAACCCCAAAGATTGTCTGATGAAAGAAATTGAAAGCTTCGACCAAATGGAAATCATTACAAAGTTTGATTGTTAAAGGCTTTAATCAGGTCCCCAGGATAGATTCAATCAAAATGTACGCACCTGCAGCACGTCTGAAGTTCAAAATAAAAAAGATAAACGTGCAGTGTACATTTCTTCGCGGTGTGATTGAAGAAAATGTGTTTGTTGAACAAACCAACCGGGTGTGCGGATGCCTTGGTATGGGTTGAACAACCGCACACTACTTCTCAAAGAGAAAGTCAAAGACCTTCGCTGGTGCAATGTGGAAGACCAGCCGGACCTGCAGGTTTCTGATCTTGTTGTTGTGAAGAGTTTTTCTCGGATTATGTGAAGTAGCTACAAAAATCGACTTTGCAGTCCACACCGGGTGGATATCTAATTTAGGAGAGCGCTCAGATTCCTGACAATGCACGAAGCAGTTGCAGGATACGGTTTTGAATTTCTAATCTCTCCTATCCTTGTCGATATTTAAGCTGCTTTTTGAATTATTATCTCGTACAGCACTCTTTGACCTGACACGTTGAACTCGAATATCACCTCACACGTGATTGTTTCATTATGAAACTCGTCAATGTTGTCATGGTCCACACCGATTACCGATGTGCCAACTGATTTTTCCAAAATTCGATAAATCAATTCTGATTAAAATTAATTTTGGTAAACGGCATTAAGGTAAAACATGAGTTAATCCGACATCGGGAAATCGTTTTTGTAAATACCTTTGTGTTTTTTAAATTTATCATAGTTTGTTGATTTTAGGGGGAGTAAATCCAAATTTTAAAAAAATCCAAAAACATCGAAAAATTTCAAAAACACAAAAACAATAGAAAAACAAAAATGAGTTTCCTGGCGAGTAAAAGAGAAAATGATAGTACATCAGTGGTCTGTCCGAACCTCTTTAAATCTTAAATGAAAAACGATAAGCAGCTCTATATAAGATGTATCGGTAGGCTCACAATCATTCTAAAATGTGCAGGGTGATATAAAGTATAAACCTAAATCGACTGAAGACCAGGTGGGAACCACACATTGGCATATGGTCTTAGTACCGAAATTTCGTTTGATTGATTGCCGAGGTTCTAAGATATTCGGTCTTTATGCTGCTTATCATCTGGGTATCATGGTTGTATCTTTTACCGAAAAATAACGGAGACGAAGTCTAGTTCTTCCATGATACTATACATACGTGTACATACTACATACGACCTCAATAAATGATCAACAATCACATGTCCAAACAAAATAAGTGATAAAATATCACATTTATCCGGGAGTCAAGTTCATCTCTTTGCTGTACGATGTACTGACCTGTTCATGAACTTGCTCCTCTGCCCTCATGCATATGAAAATCAAGTTCCTCATCAATAAGTGATTCTATCACATAGGGCTTGTTTTCAATCAAAATAAGTGAGTTTCTCACATCTTTTATACGGTCAAACAGATGATAAATGGTATACTCACCGGTAAGATGAACTCTCGTGCATACCTTGATACGGGAATGTGTCGTGTGTGGATGAACACCGGTCGGTAAGTATAAATCATACCTTAACGTATCCCCTAAACATGATTACATCTGATAAGTTGAGCTTATGTGGAGAACAATACCGATAATCGTTATAGGATGCTTATTTAAATGTTAACTAATTGAACAACAAGAGCGTTTTGGCGTGACCGTACACTGATATGATTCTCTTACCCTCGAAACTCGCAAAAAGATTGTCTGTAAATATTTATTTAATGCTGTCAATTTCTGCATCTTTGTATATATTTACTTATTGCTTTCCGTCTTTACATTTGAAAAATGAAAATACCAAAAAGATTTTAGGTGTGTTTTAATATAAACTTTATAAAATCCAAAAAGATTTTATTTCCATTTTATTTTAGATTGACCGATGTTGGAACTCGAGTCTATCCTACCCAAAATCCTGATCGTAAGCCGGAAAACAATTGCACCTTCATAAAAACTGTCAAAGTTAACAAGTTCTGAAAGCTAAAGGATTAAAATTGATCAATTTTTAAAACTTTCAAACTGTTGTCGGTCGGTGTTTGATTGAGAGTTGGTCTCATATGTGTCGTTTTGTTTAATTTGACTATATTCCAAGCGGTTGTTCTCATTACGTGTTTAGCTTTCTTGTATGTGCAGATGCGACATCAGAATCAGCTAAAGGGAAAGAGAACGTGTCAGATGACAAGCCGTAAAGTGAAGACACGACGTTGATGCAATCAGAAGATCAAGATGATCGGGTTGCAGTTGACCACTCTTCAACACCAAAAGGATCAAAAGTATTGAAAATCAAAAGATTCACGAGCATAACTCAATGGAGAGTTTATTTTAAGGGGGAGTTTATTAACGCACTTCCTAAATGAAATGGGGAGTTTGTTGATACACTTTCTACTTACGACGCTTGAAGACCTTTGAAGATCATCCAACATAAAAGACATGGAAGACGAACCATCACGAGTAGCGTCCAAGGGGGAGTTTGTTGGTACACTTTATGTGGACGCGACTCGACTCGGTTCGATTCGGTTCGGTTCGACTCGGTTAGGTTCGGCTCAAGCCCGACGTAGCGACATTCCTCCGTCGTGCGCCCCAGAGTTCGACACGCGAAGCACGGAGAGCCGCGAACCAATTCCCGATGACACATCACCATGACATCATCATGATGATGTCACATGGTTGACTAATCTTACAATCTGAATATTTGTTGAATTCATATACGTGCATGCATGTTGGGCCACTTCCATTGGGCTAATCCACTCCCTTGGGCCGAAACCTTTAAGTTCAGCATGCATGTCGACGAAACCTCAAGAGTTTCGTCGAATTTGAAGCTTCGTCGTGGCCATCCAAGGTTTCGTCATATATACCGACGAAACTCTTCAAGTTTCGTCGATATTGGAGGTTACGTCGACCCTGTGATGTTTCGTCGTCCTTGCTTCCTATATAAACAAGACTGAAGACAGAACATAGAGAGAGAACCGAGAGTTTAGTTGTATTTCGTATTGTATCATTCTGTAACTAAACTCTGTCGATATCAATATACAACCGTTAAACGTTATATCTTTGTGTTGTGCTTATCTCTCGCTCGGTTTGTATCGTAACGTGGATTCTGCACTCGTTACGGTATTCGAAACAAGATCTCGTAGTTGTCCGGAGATCCAAAAACCGACCTACAATCTTGTTTTCTATCACTACTAGAAAAGTGCATAATTTCCTACGGAAATTTCCTACACAATTATTTTTGTCACAGATTCAAACACATTTGTGACAAACTTCCTACGATTTTTTTTTCCAAAATTCTATGTCAAATTTTTGACGCAACAATGACAGAAAATAAAAAAAACCCTAATTAATTGATAGTTGCGTCACAGATCTGTTAGAAATAATCTACAAAAGGTTGATTATTAAATCATTTCCTACAAGTTTGTGACAAAATATTTATTCTTTAGTTTAATTAAACATTCCGTCGGAACTGCGTCACAAGTTGCGACACATTTCCGACAACTAATTCATATTACTTAATTTTATTAAAAATAAATACAAGGATATACACTTCTATATTTATATATAATAGTAAAATTAGTATAATAATTAAAAATTATTATATTTCCTACACATTTGTGACAAAATATTTAGTTTTTAGCTGATTTAATCGTTCCGTCAGAATTGTGTCACAACTTGTGACACATTTCCGACAAACAGTTTATTTTTTAGTTGATTTAATCGTTCCGTCAGAATTGTGTCACAACCTGTGACACATTTCCGACAACTAAGTCATATTACTTAATTTTATTAAAAATAAATACAAGGATATACACTTCTATATTTATATATAAAAGTAAAATTAGTATAATAATTAAAAGGGTTATTGGATTTTATCACCCTTAACTATTGGCCATTGGCCATTGCCACCCCCAACTATCACTTTGACGTCCGTCACCCCCAACTTAACACTTAGTGTGTTCTGTCACCAGATCACTAACTTTTGATCATGTTACTCTACTTTTGGGGGTATCCTAAGATCCCTAAAACCTTCTCAAGATCCCTATGGCACCCTAAAAAGTGTAGTAACATGATCAAAAGTTAGTGATCAGTTAACAGCGTGGTGACATAACACACTAAGTGTTAAGTTGGGGGTGACGGACGTCAAAGTGATAGTTGGGGGTGACAGCGGCCAATAGCCAATAGTTGGGGGTGATAAAATCTAATAACCCTAATTAAAAATTATTATACTTCCTACACATTTGTGACAAAGGGCCGGTTCTTTAAGGAAGAACCCCCTTTTTGACAGATTTTTGAAATATTTACACTTTGGTCCCTGAAGTTTCAGTTTTTACAAAAGTAGTCCCTGTAGTTTCTAAAAATTTTTCTGTCGGAAATTTGTCACGAATAATTCTTTTGTCGGAAATTTGTAACAACTATTTTTATATTTCTGTCGGAAATTTGTCACGAATAATGCTTTTGTCGGAAATTTGTAACAACTATTTTTATTTTTCTGTCAGAAATTTGTCACGAATAATGCTGAATGAAATTTTTTAATTTTTTTTTTGTCGGAAATGTGTAGCTAAAAAAATTCCGAAAATATAATAATTAATATTTATCATAAATAATATATTAAAAATAACTATGAATTGTTGTAGGAGATTTGTAGCAGTTCGTGACTCGGCGATTTTGTAGGAAATGCGTAGGAAATTGCGTAGGAAATGCGTTGGAAACAGGTTTCCTACGAGGCATTTTCCTACATCATGTATTTGTCACAAATGTGTGGGAAAGCCTGTTTTGTAACGCATTTCCTACGAAAACTGGTGTAAGAAATTTCAGATTTTCTAGTAGTGTATACGAAATCATAGCTACGCCATTCTGTTAAAGAATCCCTAAAACAATTTTTCTCTAATCAAATTCCAAATTCTTCTATGTTAAGCATTGGTTTCTCAAAATTATTTCACCTATGTATATGTAAATAGAAAGTCAATTTATTCGAAAAACAAAGACAACTGAACGAAAAGTGAAAATAATTTTAAATTTTTCGTTAAATGGTTTGGTCGAACAAAAAGTTAAATCATCGTTTGATAACCAATATAGCCAATAAATTATGGTCTTCAAATACATCAAACCATACCAAATCATACTCACCCTACTTATAAATAATCAACACTGGATAATAAACGGGGTTACAAAAATCCAACAAGTGATCTAACTTCATTACTAATTCATCAATCATCCATCTTTAGTTCTTGCCCATTAATCAAGTTTTAACTAGTTTTTCTTAATCCACAACCATCTATCACCAAAGTTACCCTAACATCCAAATCCACTAACTCCATCTTTACTATAATCTTCAAATTTTATGAATCTTTTCCATATCTACTAGATAAATGTAATAACTGGCACTTTTTTTTATAGATTTCAAGCCTTGTCTCAACCTGCTTATGTACCCGACACACTTCACAGTCCTTGTTAAGTCTTCTAGTAATTTAGTTTTTATTTTATACTTTTAATCGTAATTAAGTTTAAGCTATTAGTTAATTTGACCGAAATATTAATTTCGTTTATGTTTTATTTAAGTCTCTAGTGATATATATGTTGGCTAATTTGACGTAACCAAAGGTTATCATAATAGTTTATAAATAGAGTCTTATTTGTATTGTTTGATAGAACTTATGATGTGATAATAAAGTTGTTGCATTTTAATTATACGTAAACATTTGTTAAAACATATATATCTAGCCTTTTTTAGCTTTCATTTTACGTGATACGCGATGTATTGTAATCTCGTTCTGTATCAACTTAGAACATGTTATTATTCACTCAAACATGAAAAAATGTTGCATAAAGTATGCAGAAAATAGATTTAGTAATCATATAAGTTGATCAATTTCGAAACTAGTACCTTTAAATGCTATATATAACTCGGAGTTATTTCATCCTCACCCAAGTATATACTTAGTTCTAAGAATATCGGGTTCCTAATAAATAAAAATACAAACATTTGGGAATTGGTTTGTTGAGGAAATAAGTAACCATAAAGAAAATATAGATGGCTTGGTAGGTGCCAGATATTTGTCCGGTATCACGAGCCCCTTTTATAACCGATTAGTCAATTTGATTTGTGTTTTGTTATCAATATTATTGTATCAATAATGTTTTCGTATGATAGCCAATACACTAAAATTGAAAAAAAAAACATAGAAAAATAGAAAAAAAGTGTTTGTGGAGAACCAACCTTATTTTGGCCCGTATAAAATGTCATTTCAACTCTATCTCATTTTGACCCATCTTGTATCCTCTACAAATAACATACCTTTGTAGCTTATACATACGATAGTATGCATAAAGGGGAGCAACAACCAGCAAAAACAATATGAAACCTCGTAATGAACAAAGTATAGAATGTGAAGATTAAGAGATAATAGAGGAAAATTTATTACAACTTCCTTTAGGTTGCACTGATGTTGGAGAAGCAAAAGCAAACTTAAAATGGTAACAAAATGTGGGCAAATGTTGAAAATTGAAACTGAGATCCACTACCCATGTTTCCATGAAATCTGAATTTCAGAGGACTCTGAATCATATGTGATCTCAAACGTCTTTCTACCTTCATATTCTTCATCCCAATATTCTTCATCCCAACACTCTGAGTAATCAACTGGGTGTTCGTCTAAATCACCTATTTTACTTTTACTACGAACAAGTTCTACATTAAGACCCGTGTTATCTTCATATACATCTTGAGCCTGAAATGAAATATTTTGAGTGTATGTAGGATTGAACCATGGGGTGTGCCTCAATGAACTAAAGGGTACATAACCCACCCTTTCATAGTAACATTGTTCCCAATCTTCATCAGACTTTTCAGAGTGATCCGTGGACATATCCTGCTTAATAACTATGCGATACGTATCGGGATGGGAATTAGGAGCAGGTAATGATAATAAAAATCCACTAAAGTCACTGTACCAGTTGTGTGGAAGTTGCAATGTGACAAGTTTGGTATAAATGCTTGATGGTTGAACATTAGGACTTAACACACTCATAAAGCGATCTTTAACTGCGTTTTCCTGCCATGTTTTCATTCCAATTATTATGAATACTATTTTTATATTGAAAGTTTAAAAAAAGTTTGAAATTCAAAAAACAAGATAAGAGTTATACCTCAAGCATAGAAAGTAGTACCCTCTTATTCAGTTTCACCACCCCCAAAAGTGAGACTTTCCACAACCATTTATAGTCTGATAAATCTCTTTCAATTTCAAGTGAGTCACAACCTTCTGCTTTGAGAATAGCTATGCTTGATGGGAGGTCTGGCAATTCTACAAGGCGTTTGCAGTATGACAGATTGAGGAGCTTGAGACACGGGATTTGAGAGAGGCCGGAAGCTAATCTTGAAAAGTTGTTATGACTTAGGTCTAGTAGTTGTAGGTTTAATAACTCACAAAATATATCAGATGGGATGTCTCCATCTCCCAATTCGCACCTACTAAGATTTAATTCCTTTAAAAAACGTGGAAAGCGAGGTAGCTTCAGGCTCACCGACCCGTCATGATGAAAAGATTGTAACCCCCAACAACAAATGAGATTCAGGTCTTTCAAACTTCTTAAGAGATGTAAGCTTCCCTCTATCCTTTTCAGTTTGTCACAATACCTTAAATCTAAGGAAACAAGGTTGGTACAAAATCGTCCAACAGACGGTGGGATTATTTCTATACCAGTCCAACTCAAATCAAGGGTTACCAAGCTATCCATGTTCGACTGGATATCCGGAAACTGTTGAAGTTGCTTACAACCACGGAGAATAAGAGTCTCCAATTTTTTCATGTGTATGATCGGTGGAAACCTTTCAAGTCCTTCACACCAACTCATGTTCACGAAAACAAGCCTTTTGTGATATCCAATTGATGGATGAATCTCTTCTAAACTCATACAATGTGATAAAATCAATATTTCAAGACATGGAAGGCCTTCAAAATCTGGTGTCTTGATTAGGTTTTTTGAATCAGAGAGATTAAGAATTTTCAAATTTGGTAGACTCTGTTTCAAGAAAAGTAGCAAAAGTCAAATAAATAATTAAGTATACAACAATTTCCTTTCAGATTGGCATACTTGTTGCCGGACCATTGATCGATCATTTGGCAGGACAGGAGTTGTTAATTTATACACAAACTTAAACTAGCATATGATATAACATCTTATAAAAACAACCTCTGCTCTATAACATGCAAAGTATATTCCAATTGCTTAAAACATCATATAGTCTAAAAGTTTCCTCGATGATCCTCGCCCAAAAATCTACGCTCAGAATATTGTTATATTATAGACAACTTGTAATATTAAATCTATTACCTCTGGCAATATCATCAAAAGTTTCTTTAAAGCATTTGGCATTCGTGTAATGTTGACTATACAGGAAACTGAAACTAAGCTAATTTGTCTTTAATCTACAGAGACAATATGTATGATATGTATTTCTTTTAATGAAATATGCAATATACACCTCTGTTTGTAGATGTGTCACAAACTCAAAACAACAACTAACTAAATGCAAACGAAGGGTTACCAAGCTAACCATGTTCGACTGGATATCCGGAAACTGTTGAAGTTGTTTGCAACCTGAGAGATTAACAGTCTCCAACATTTGCATCTGTATGATGGGTGGAAACCTTTTAAGGCTCCAACAATAGCTCATATCCACGAAAACAAGCCTTTTGTGATATCCAATTGATGGATGAATCTCTTCTAAACTATAACAATTCTCTAAAATCAATCTTTCAAGACATGGAAGGCCGTCAAAATCTGGTGTCGTGATTAGGTTTTCTGAATCAGAGAGATCAAGAATTTTCAAATTTGGTAGGTGCTGTTTCAAGACAAGCAACAAAAGTCAAATAAATCAGCAAGTATACAACAATTTCCTTTCACATTGGCATACTACGGTCAGAATATTATTATATTATAGACAACTTGTAATATTAAATTTATTACTTCTCCCAATATCATCAAAAGTTTCCTTAAAGCATTTGGCATGCGTATAATGTTGACTATTCATGAAATCGAAACTAAGCTAATTGACTCCTAATTTCGTAGAGAAAGCATGACATGTATTTTTGTTATATAAACCTCTATTTATAGAGATGTCTAAGACTCAATAACCACCATCTAACAAACAACTAACTAACTAAATGCAATTAACTCATTAGTAACTAATTATGTTCATTTTATGATTCATTTCACAGTTGCATTGCAATGGTTTGTGAAACTACAATATTTACCTACCTTACACCCTTCCCAGAGTTCTTTTTGCCTGCTAGATCTCAACACTAGACAACAAAGGTTTGTTGGCTGGAAATTTGATGGGAATGAAGATGCCGGATGCCCATGCCCAGTCAACACTATCCATCGAAGGCTCTTCATGTTTGCAAGAACATCAACTAGACTGGGATGGCAAATATACCATGGTGACATAGCAAATACTTCATTTTCCTGTGTTAATTAATCAAAGAAACCAAATTGTGTTAGTAACGCTACAGACAAACGTCATTAGATGCACATATACAAAATATATTTTTGCAAAGCTAATTTAACCATTGAGGGTGCAGCTGCTCCCATAGCACAAAGCTCATCCAAATCTTCCCTATTCCAAATCCTGCTATGCTTTTCAGGATTATTAGGGTGTTCCCCTCTAACAATGTAGTGTGCCATTTCTTCTATCAAGTCATGCATATCAAATCTTTCTTCTTCTGTAACTTTTATGAGGGATTTTTGTTCCAACACCTTTAACCCTATAACTGGGTAAAAATTACAAGCATCAAACACCATCATTGCATCATCCATCTCCAATGAGGAGTTACGTCTCATGAAACATGCAATATCTAAGAATAAGTCTTTTTGGTAGGGTTCAAGTCCATCATAGCTTATTTTGAGTCTCTCCATGACCTTCTCTTCTGGGATGCATTTTAACTTGGCCAACGTACTCTTCCACTCATCCCTGTCTTTGTCATATAGAAAAGAACCTAGAACTTTGAGCGCTAACGGAAGCCCACCAGCATAAGAAACTACACGCAATGAAAGCTTCTCATAATCTTCAATAGGTTTATCTTTGTGATATGCATGTCTATTGAAGAGCTTGATTGCTTCGTAATGTGATAACAAACTCACTTCATAAATATTTGTGTGAGCCCTCGAGGATAGCAAATGCCTATCTCTGGTAGTAATTATTATCCGGCTTCCCTCACCAAACCAATCATGGGATCCTGCTAACGCCTCAAGTTGCTCAAGATCGTCAACATCATCGAGAACAACTAAAACCCTTTTGTGACATAGCCTTCTCTTTATCATGCTTCCTCCTTCTATCTCACTGTCTACCACCACAGTTGTTTTCAAAGCAACTGATAGAATTTTTTCTTGCAGCTTTTTCAAACCATGCTTGCTTGATTCCTCACGAATATTTTCAACAAGGCAGCAAGCTTCAAATTGGTGAGAGATCTCCATATAAGCAGCAGATGCGAGAGTAGTCTTACCACCACCCCCAACTCCCCATATTCCAACCATGCGCACACCACCCGACCCAATTTCCAACTTTGATTTAAGATCTTGTAAGCGGGTCCCTATTCCAATCAGTTCTTTATTGTCGTTTGTAATTACTGAAGAAAGCCTCGAAGAAACTGTACCAACAATGTCCCTGATGCATTTTGCTTCACGGCTGCACGAAGGGTACATAAGAATATTTAGAAGTAGTTCCCACTCACTTATTCTTTTAAAATTACCAATTGTACAACTGAAATTGGATTTTTTTTTTTTGACAGTGAAATTAATTTCATTCAAATGGCAAAGTAATAAATTACAAACAAGTGGCAGGTAAACGGGCAACAAGCTGCGCCGCAACCCCCTTTTGAATTGCAAAACCAATCCTACTAAATACGAAACGACCCTTAAAGGTTGAGAGATTACTATTCACAACTCGTTGGACCCTGTTTAGGAATTCCACGGCCTTCTCTAAACAAGCGAATTGGATTTAAATTGCTAAATGTCAAGTATGAGATTTATTTAATTTCAAGTTAAAAAAGACGCAAAAACAATGCATGTGAAACTAAAGTAGGGAGTAACACAAAACAAAATATTATAATACCTACATTTTGACTATATGTTTGTAAAAGACTGGTTGTATATGACTAGCATTTTTTTATAAAGAACGTCTTTTTATATCTTGACGTCAAGGAATTTTTGTAACAGTTTGGTTTGGTTTGGTTTGGTTTGGGTGGGGTGGCACTTGGCACCATGAATTAAACATCCTTTTAACACTTTCTTTTGAATTCTATAATGTATTAATATTAATGTGTTAAATTCATCGTTGTAAAAGTTGCTAGGTACTCCTAGGTCGGTTGAATGGGGAGTTGTTAGTAGTCAACCTAGGCGAAGAGTACTCAGACATGTTAATTTATAATGAAATTAGTTTTCGGGAAACTATATACATGTCAAATATCATAAGTTTTGGTAATATTTAAAAAAAAGACGTGAATATCAATATAAATAAAAAGAAATACATGTTCAAATAGTAAAGTATTTCAAAAATTGATATTTATTCTTTAATATGACAGATACAAAAATTAGGTTTCATTTTTTTAAGTCAAACTCAGCCTAAGTTGACCAACTAGATCCGATTTTGCCAGAGTCAACCACTTGATTGATTCCGATTAATTAGGTGGAGTTAAAGAAAATCGCCAGAGCAACCTACGCGATTACGATCTTGTTTTACAACAATGGTTAGATCTATTTAAATATATTAAAAAGTAAATAATTACGATTGTAACTATTTTTTCAGTAAACCCGACTACTTTCAACTTATGTGACCCACCGTCTCAAAGGTAAACAATAAAAACAAAACTTAAATCTACTCGTTATAGAATGCAAATATCTTAAGCATAAAAATGTTTTAAATAAAAATAAAAAAAGAGAAAATTACCTGTTTTCATCGATGACCCATCCAGAAAGATTGCCTGCCTTTTCCAGAGCTTTTCTCCATGATTCAACTTTGTGCTTATTTTCCCTCTCATGTTTTCTAAATGCTTTTCCATATTTCCCCTTTTGTTTTCTCAGATCCGAGGGATCAACATGATAAAATATGGGCTCAACTATTTGCCCTCTCGTGTCCATGCACTCCATAATATGTGCAAGCTCATCCAAGCACCAAGATGAATCTGCATAGTCTTTAGAGAAAACAACAACGGCAATGCGTGATTCTTGGATAGCTTTCAGGAGGGCTGGACCGATGCGCTCACCCCGAGGAAGTGTTTCATCATCCTTGTATGTTTGGATTCCTTGTTGTACAAGATCCTTGTAGAGATGATCCACAAAGTTCCTGCGGGTGTCTTCTCCTCTAAAACTCAGAAAGACCTCATGATTCCATGCCGGAATCGACTGAGAAGAGGAGGATGAAGAATCAGCTATTGATCTGTAACTCGAATTTGTTTGGAAAGAAAGCAGTGGAACTTAATTAGAACTTAATTAGGTCAAAGGAACAGATCGTGGTATAACACTAAATTTAACATTTTCCCCATAAGTGAAGCATGAATGCTATATTTTTCAAAAAGGAATACATATAAAGTAATACTGAATCAAACACTAATAGATCGAGGAAAGAACACCTGTCTTGTTCGGAAGACATTGGGCTGTGTTGTTGATGGTGATCGGAGGAGCCTCTCATGAACAGAACGGAAACGATGTAGTAGACGGTGACACCGGCGGCGAGAACAGTGAAGAAAGTAGTGGGAGAGAGTCCGGTGATGGCTTCTTTGAGAGTCTCCATAAGTTCAGCAGCCATTGTTGATGATGAGTCTTTTGATGGTCTTGTTTCTCTGGTTGAGAGTCTACTAGTGTGTGTATGTGAGTAAATACATATAGACATTTTATTTTATTTTATTTTTTATTTTTTTTATTATTATTTTTTTTAACAAAAACCGCACCATACATGACCTGGTCTAGTCAGAAAGTTTTCCCTATCGACTACTTTGTGTCTTTTACACATCACGCGGATGAAATTAGTGGAATGTCATTGGATCCCTTTCTTTTTCTTTCGACTTTGATGACCAACTATTTCAAAACGCTCTTTGTTTAACTTTTAACACAAAAAACCTTATCACATCATTAAAACAGAAATAAGGTTGTTTAGTATATGATCACGAACACGAACTTCATTTATGGAGCTCGAGCTGTCTCATAGGCCTAAATGAGCCTATTATTTATTTCACTTTTACTTAATATACTAAATGTGTGTATATATATTTACATAAATATAACTTTTATTTATAAAACTAGTGGGTTATCACCAGTGGCGGATCCAGTATCTTTTTTCTATGGGTTCAAAATTTTCGGCAGTCAAGTAACCGAACGTTGGAATTTGGGGTCGGGTCGGCCGAACACAGTATTTCATGGTCAAACTGAAGTTTTTGTTTTATCAATGAGTGTGCCTATTGGCACACTTAAGTGCCTATTGGCACACCAAACCCTAGCAAAATTAGGGTTTATCTACGCTGCGTATTGGTCAATACGCAGTGTATAGGGTTAAACTAATACGCTGCGTATTGACCACTACGCAGCGTATAGGTTTACATCTATACGCTGCGTATTGATCACTACGCACCCTATGTCAGACTGATTTGACCATGGTACTAGGTTTGACTGTCTGGTAGTGTACCAACCACTAACATACGCTGCGTATTGAGCAATACGCAGCGTATTACCTAACAAGTGTATAAAAGGAATTAAGTTTCATATTCTAACAGCTCTGGACAGAGGATAAACTGGTTAAGGCGTTGCGGTTCTAAACGAGAGGTCATGAGTTCGAGTCTTGCAAGGGCCGGTTCTTAAATGAAGACCCCCTTTTACCCCTTTTTTGACATTTTTACAAAAATGGTCCCTGGTATTTCGTAAATTTATACAAATGGTCCCTGGTTTTTCGAAAATTTACAAAAAGATCCCTAAAGTTTCGAAAACTGACAAATATGGTCACTGAAGTTTCATAAATTTACAAAAATGGTCCCTGAAGTTTCATAAATTTACAAAAATGGTCCCTGTTTATAAGCTACGTATTGATCAATACGCAGCTTATATAAACCTGGAAAAAAATTTACACTTCAAACCTACCAAAATGACCCCAAATTTGCATCAGTTTTATATACGCTGCGTATTGACCAATACGCAGCGTATAGGAACTTTGTTTTCTGTGCAATGATTGGTAATCAGGCACTGAGATCTATGGTCTATATACGATGCGTATTGGTCAATACGCAGCGTATATAAACCCTAAGTGTGCAGATAGGCAAAGTGAGTGTGCAGATAGTGGGGGCCTTATCAATTCATAAGAAAATCTTACAATCCTTTGTGCGACGTTGTTTTAGCTATAGTGCACTTAAACGAATACGATATCATGAATTTTGGAGGAAACTCGTGAGGATATTACTTGTGACGTCGAGTTTGAAAGTTTTAAACAAGCCTTCGATAATCGATCCAAGCCTGGAAAGAAAAGTTTACTACAAAAGTTAAAAGCATTAACCAATCCAAGTATACCTTTTGTTGAAGAACCTGATGTTAAAAAAAATACTCGTGGACGACCAACTACAAAATCCAAACAACAAACAATACCGAACCCTGCAATTGCTAAACCGCCCCTTCAACGAAGCTACTCTCAGAAGCCTCCAAGGCACAGTCCGTTTGGGAACTCCCAAGATCATGATTACACTCAAGAGTCTGCAAGGCACAATTCATTTACGAACTATCAAGAGCAGGATTACACTCAAGAACCTGCAAGGCATAGTTCATTTGTGGTGTCTTGCTTTTAGCATAATTGTTTTAATTCATGATATCGTATTCGTTCGTTATTGCTACTTGAACCGTTGAGTTTTCTACGTTCTCTAATTATTGTTACATACATCGTATCGAGTTATTGTCCTTGCCACGCATGCGATAAGTTACACATTATACTCATTGTCGCATGTTCCCATGACTTTTATTATTTATCTTTGGCTAGATGTGATATAGCCTTAGTGTATCGTTAGTGTATTTGCCTTGAATTGAGTAAATTGTTTCATTGACCTCAATACCCGAGCATATCCACCTATGGGGACATAGGGCGTCATCATAGGCACAGTTGACGTGCACCATCCGTGGCGGTGCGAAAGGCCCACGGCGTCTCTATATTTTATTGTGTGCTAAGTGATTGCACTTATTGATTATTGAGAGGCGTATGGATCGATCATAGGAGTGTAAGTGTAAGTGTTAGTGGTAGTGGGATAGGTGTGAGTGCCCACATCCCCTCTACATAATGGTGCATTGGAACTGCAGCTAATGTACAAAGTGTTAGTGTTATTGTTAGCGGCTCACATGGGTATTTCTAATATACCTTTATGGTATTCATCAGTGATCATTCAGCGTAGTGTATTGTTTGCATCCTTAAAGTGTTTAGTGTATTGCTTCTATCATTTATGTGTTAGTGCTATTGTTTCTCTGTTACTGGGCAATTTTTGGCTCAACCGTTTCTTTTTCTTGTTTTCTTTTATTATGTCTTAAACAGGTACTTAGGGAAATCGGGGAAATGTGTGAAGAGTGATAATAAAAAGCAAGAGTTGGAATAAGGAGTTTAATAAAACCTTATATTCAATAAGTTTAGACACTTATGTTTTTTTTTCTGTTGAGACCGTTATGTCATTTTGGGGATTTTTGTTTTTAAACCTATGGATTTATGTGTGACAACTCGTATTTTCGAACCTATCTTGGTGAACCTATCTTTGTACCCTGATGAAACATAAACATTTTGTGACTATGTGAATTGAATGATTAAATGGAATGTTATGATTATGTGCTATGATTATGTGTGTATGTGTAATGTATGATGTGACAACCCGGATAATTAAGGTTAGCATTGTTTGAAATCCCATAACTTTTAGCGTGTACCTTTATGCTTATCTGTCTATTTCGTGCACCACTACGTGATTACGTATGTTTAACTGATTAAATATTTGTGCGTCGTTCAACTGATTTAGGTGATGTTTGTTTTTTCTGTAGGAAAAGGTCTGCAGTCTGCGGACCACATCTGCAGGAGAAGAGGTGGACCAAATGTCTGCAGTCTGCAAGGGGAAGAGGGTTTGTTTTTTTTTTATATAAAACCTCTTCACACACACACATTACACACACAACACACACACCAGACTTCTCTGCTTTCACCACCGCCACCACCGCCACCACCGCCACCACTTCACCACCGCCACCAACGTCACCACTACACCACCGCCCTTCACCGTCTCTCTCTCCTCTCACAGATCTCTCTCTCCTCCCTCGATCTCACTCTCTGCCTTCATCACCACCACCAAGCACCACCGCAAACCAACAACCACCACCGCCTTACACCACAACCAACAACCACTACACCACAGCCACCACCGTCACCACTCTTCTCTCTCTCTCGATCATCTGTTCCAGCGACCAAGAAAGGGAGTCGGCCCCCGATTTTCATCTCCGACACAACCCTCACCGGTAAGTTGCTGATGAGCAGCGGGTTCGAGTCTCACCGGTAAGTTGCTGATGATGTTCATTGATTCGATTTGGGGGTTTTAGTTTGTGGATTTGGGGGTTTTTAGTTTGTGGATTTGGGGGTTTCGATTTGGGGGGTTTTATTCAATTTGGTGGCGGAGCAGGGGTGGGAGGTGGTGGCGGAGTGGAGGTGGGCGGCGGAGGTGGAGGTGGTGGCAGGGGAGGTGGTGGCAGGTTAGAAGAGGAGAAGGTGAGAAGAGGTTAGAAGGTGCCAAGAAGAGGTTAGAAGACATATGTCAATGTCTGTGCCAAGAAGAGGTCTCGCAGACCTTTTTTAATGAAAGGTCTGCGAGAAAACAAACAATCTGCGAACTCCAAACGTCTGCCCGCGTCTGCGCGGCGCAGACATAAGTGGCCAGAAGTACTTCTGGCCAAAAAACAAACAGAACCTTAGAAAACCAACTGATTAAATATATACTAAATTCCCAACATGGACTAACCGGCCCACTTGTGATTAGTTGATATTTCTAGACCACCGGCCCACTTGTGATTAGTTGATATTTCTAGACCACCGGCCCACTTGTGATTAATTGGTAATATAATCAAAGGTTATGTAACCCTTTGTTACATCTCACAATATCGACATAACAAACCCTACTGCTTCCCAAGTTGCGTGCGGCAGGAGACACCCCCCCCCCCCTTGTGACTGGCGACGGCAATAGACCCCTCCCCTGTGCATCGAAACATTTAAATTGGTTAGTGTTAATTCATGTTCAGTTTTGAATATATGATCACCATTATTATATTGGTTATTATATGCATGTTTGAATATATGATCTATGAGATAAAAAGGGTCCTTTATATAGTTCTTGATTTCCATCAACCCATGTGCACATATAAGTAATGGACGGCCATGTGAAATTGTGACTTTTATCTTCTTGATCCATGTGCACCTCTTGAATGTATGGTAGGTATTAGTCAAAGGTGTAAACCTTATCAATTGTCTTAATTGCATGAAAAATTGTTTGTCATAAACTGTTGTTGATAAGGATGTGATGGCATGATTTAATAATTGCTGTTTTGATTAATTGTGTGAATCCTTGTATTCGGTCCAATAGTAATAAGATAAGGGGATTAATGGTTTGCATGTTACTACTAGATATTTATGCTTTGATAAGTGGGATGTGATGAATATAAAATTCATATAATCATAATCGATTTCTAGGATAACAATATATACTTGTCGGCTATTATGTGGTATGATTGGTATGTGGATTGTATCGAAAGTGCAGACAAGTTAATCATGTGATGGCATAGGAAATTGTCAGCAAACATGTGATCCATTCTTGATTTAGGTGATAATGTACATGTGTTGACTTTTTACAATTACAAACTGAGAATCAAACGTGATGCATAGGGTATCGAGTTTAGAAGTGATATGATTAGTGATCACGTTATTATATATTAATTGTTGGTTCGGTGGTGGCATGTAAAAGTGTAACTGTGTGATAATGATTATGTCTCTGGTGATGATCTTGATATGTTGAGGAATATACAAAATAGAGTTCATAAATATTTGATGTTTAAACACTTATTTGATCGATAAAATGCATGGTTGGAAATTGTTAATTGTGTTGATTGATTATCGGGTAAAGATAGAAGCTGTTGGTTGATTATCTTAAATTTGGAAACTGGTAAATGGGTGTAACCGAATGGCAAGATATGCGGATGTCTAATTCACTCGCACAAGACACCCTGGTCGCACAAGTCTTGTCAGTCGCACAAGGCGTTTCTAGTCGCACAAGTTGATATGTTAATTAACTGTTGGGCCGGGTGTATGTTGGGCCGGATTAGCCGATCGCACAAGGGATCCATATTTACATTGTTTGGGCCGGTTACGCATGGAACGACTTATGTTAATTGGGCTTCTTGTTATTTTGGGCCGGGTGACCAACGGAGTCGCACAACATGTTGTGGATCGCACAAGGCTGTGCTGAACGCACAACATGTTGGGCCGACTATTATTGGACTATATCTTTCGGATCATACAAGTATGAATATGCTATGCACCTTGACTGTTATGTGATGCCAAGATTAGTATGTGTTCGTGACTTTGTTATCTCTGTGTAAACTTATGTGTGCTTTACTTGAACTTAAACCTGACTTGTATGGTAACCATGTTAGGACGTGGTTGACCACTAGCTGCTAGACTTGACCTTTCTGTGTAATCTGCCGAGCAAACCAAGGTGAGTTCACACTCCGTTACAAAGCATGGGATTCCCAGGGGTTGAGAATGGGTTAAGGAATAGGGATTCCTCGTCCTGTGGAGACGTAATCAGGAACATAGATTCCTCGTCCTGTTGAGACGTAATCAGGAACATAGATTCCTCGTCCAGTATGAGACGGATTTAACTATACTAGACTAGAACTCTATCAACGAAGTCCCTCCTTTTATATCGACTTAATCGCCGAGGCCAATGGCGAACGGGTCATTAGTTAAATAGCGCTATTAGGTTTAACAAACCTCACACCGTGCCGCAGAGGACGGGCGTGGACTAATGGACTATGGCACGTCAGTGATGATAGACACAGACGTTAGGGCACTTAAACATGACGAACGTTAGTAGTCGATATGGTAACGAGTCTGGTGAATTAAACATGGGGTAGCCCCCACGGCCATAGAGCCGGGCTGGAATAGCCAACGTAAGAACGGGTAACTAATAAACGTTTTTCGAACTATGGGGTAACCCCCACGGCTGGATAGCTGGTAAAGAACAAACTGTGTTTTTGGAATAACTATAAACTGGACAACCAAAGGTGAACTCACTCAACTAGTTGTTGACTCGTTACTACATGCTTTGCAGGTTTATAGGTACTTAGCTGGAGCTTGCACAAGGAAGAGTCGTTGTGGGACATGGACAGCTGTGTGCCATGTTAAACAATTAAACTTTGGATTTGGTTTTGAACCTTATGCTTCCGCTCATAACTTAACTATGTTTGTTTTGGATAATAATCGTGTTGGTTGAACTTTTACATTAAATATTTACTTGTTCAATATGATTAGTGGTTTGATCCTGGTCAGTCACGCCTCCAAGCGGTGATACTCCGCAGGTGGATTTTGGGGGTGTGACAGATTGGTATCAGAGCCATTGGTTATAGAGAACTTGGTTTTAATAAAGGAAAACGTTTTTGTTAAAACCAGACTATAACCTGTACAGTGCTCTACGATCCACAACGACGCTTCACCCCACGTGCAAGGCTCGACATTCTAGGTGATATGGTTTACGTTTTATTGCCTACTTGCTAGATTACATAGAACTATTCTCATGGTATGCTTTGACGAACGTAGCAACTATAGTTTGAAAACACATGTGTGTTTGCTTCCTCCTGTCACTTCACACTTACACGCATTCGCGACACCTTTCCTATTTGTGTTTCCTTCGATGTGAGATCATGAGGGAACGTGTGAACCTAACTCAAGCCAGCTGACGGCTCTTATCAACGAACAAGTTACGGCAGCACTTGCGGCCGCTCAGGCAGGAGGTATAACCTGCTATTACGAACCTACCCTAGGATGTTAGATCCTACTCTTATGATCCAACTCTCGCGCTTAACCCTGTTGTTTCTTCCTCGCGCAACAAGGTCAGAACGCTCAGCCGCTTGTATGCACATTCAAGACGTTCATGGACTGTCGTTCTAATACTTTTAGCGGCACTGATGGAGCTGTAGGTCTCCTCCACTGGTTTGAAAAGCTCGAGTCTGTCTTAGAGATGGGTGAATGCCCTGAGGCCGTAGGGTGAAGTACGCCACTGGCACTCTCGAAAGCACTGCGTTAACTTGGTGGAACGCGCACGTTCAGATGCTGGGGCTGGCGGCTGCTAATGCTACCCCATGGAATAATTTTGAGGAACTGATCAAACGTGAATACTGTAGTCGTGATGACATCCACAAACTGGAAGTGGAGTTCTTTAACATGATGATGACTGGGTCAGAGATAGAAGCGTACACGAAACGATCCAATGAACTGACGGTGTTATGTCCAACAATGGTGGATCCTCCCATCAAGCGCCTTGAGCTGTACCTCAAGGGCCTAGTATCAGAAATTCAAAGCCATGTGACTTCTGCTAACCTTGTTACTATCTAGGATGTTACTCGTCTTGCTCATCGTCTCTCAGACCAAGCAGTGGAACAGAACAAGCTGCCTAAACGTATCGGTGCTACTACTACTACTTCTGCTACTTCCTGTGACAACAAACGGAAGTGGGATGAAACCTCCAACAAGGGTTCGACTACGGCTCAGTCCCAGGCACAACAGCGAAAGATCAATGACTACCAGAGTCCTGGTCAGCAACCTTCTAGTAGTCAAGGGCAGGATGGAATCGATGTAATTTGCACCACAGTGGTCGTGCAGCAAAGATCGTTGTCAGAAATGCAACAAGCTTGGTCATGAAGTCAAAGATTGTAGAAGCTCACGTCCTGCAAACCAAAACCGACAACAACAGCCATAAGCTTCATAGAATTAGCAGCAATAGCAAGGGTAACAAAGGATGTTATTAGTGTGGTGCTGAAGGTTACTTCAAGAGACACTGTCCACAGTTGAACCAGAACTAGATCAGAACCACAACCAAGGAGACGGGAACATTAATAGAGGCAATAACGGGGGTAATAACGACGAAAATGGTGCCAGGGGTCGAGTGTTCGTGATTGGTCAGGGTAATGCTAGGTATGACCCCAACGTGGTGATGGTTTCGACATCGTTATTGGTATGGATTGGTTACCTCAACATCGAGCAGAGATTCTTTGCAAAGAGAAGATTGTCCGTACTCCTCGCCCAGGTGATGAACCTCTCATGATTCGTGGCGACAAGAGTGGTGCTGTTGTGAGCATCATCTCTCCCCTTAAGGCCCAACAGTGTTTGCGTAAGGGCCACACTGCCATTCTGGCTCTCGTTACTGACACCTCGAAGAAAGAGAAGAGGATAGAAGATTTCCTTATTGTACGCGACTACCCTGAGGTATTCCCTGAGGAATTTCCTGGTCTCCCGCCTCATAGGCAAGTCGAGTTTCAAATCGAGCTAGCTCCTGGAGCAGTGCCCATAGCTCGTGCACCGTATCGCTTAGCTCCATCAGAGATGTAAGAGTTATCTACGCAACTACAGGAACTCTTGGATAGGGGTTTTATTCGTCCTAGCTCTTCGCCCTGGGGAGCCCCAGTGCTGTTTGTGAAGAAGAAAGACGGTCCATTCAGAATGTGCATCGACTACCGTGAACTGAACAAAGTGACTGTGAAGAATCGTTACCCTCTTCCACGCATTGACGACCTATTCGACCAACTGCAAGGGTCGAGCTACTACTCAAAGATTGATTTGAGATCAGGGTATCACCAGCTGAGAGTCCGAGAGGAGGACGTCTCCAAAACAGCCTTTAGAACCCGTTATGGACACTATGAGTTTTTGGTCATGCCTTTTGGGATGACAAACGCACCTGCAGTCTTTATGGACTTAATGAATCGAGTGTGCAAGCCGTACCTAGACAAGTTCGTTATTGTATTCATCGACGACATCCTGATCTATTCGAAGAGTCAGGAGGAACACGAGCAACATCTACGACTTATTTTGGAACTCCTTCGAAGGGAACAGCTGTACGCCAAGTTTTCGAAATGTGACTTCTGGCTTCGTGAAGTCCATTTCTTAGGCCACGTAGTGAACAAGGATGGGATTCACGTTGATCCGTCCAAGGTAGAATCGATCAAGAGCTGGCCTGCACCTCGTACGCCAACGGAAATTCGCCAATTCTTGGGATTGGCAGGTTACTACAGGAGATTTATCAAGGATTTTTCCAAGATTGCTCAGCCTCTTACTTCACTAACGCAGAAGGGCGTTGTTTATCGTTGGGGAAACGCACAGGAGTTAGCGTTTCAGCACTTAAAGGATAGACTTTGCAGTGCACCTATCCTTTCATTGCCAGAGGGCACAGACGACTTCGTGGTTTATT
Organism: Helianthus tuberosus; assembly: GCA_030545235.1. Taxonomy (NCBI): domain Eukaryota; kingdom Viridiplantae; phylum Streptophyta; class Magnoliopsida; order Asterales; family Asteraceae; genus Helianthus; species Helianthus tuberosus. The sequence continues at coordinate 4,332,268 of JARYGA010046105.1, forward strand.
GCGACGCATCCATTCAGGGTCTTGGTTGCGTATTGATGCAACGAGATAAAAGTTATCGCCTACGCCTCACGTCAACTCAAAGTGCATGAAAAGAACTACACTACACACGATCTGGAGCTGGGAGCGGTTGTTTTTGCACTTAAGATAGGGAGACACTACCTGTATGGTACCAAATGCGCTATCTACACTGATCACAGGAGCCTTGAGCATATTTTCAAACAGAAGGAACTCAATACGCGACAGCGACGATGGGTCGAACTGCTGAATGACTACGAATGCTTGATCAGATACCACCCGGGCAAAGCCAATGTTGTGGCTGACGCCCTCAGTCGAAAGGACACTGCGCCTAAGCGCGTACGAGCATTACAACTTACTATACAGTCTAGCCTTCCTTCTCAAATACGAAATGCTCAGGTAGAAGCCTTGAAACCAAAGAATGTCAGGGCTGAAGCCCTACGCGGCTCAAGGCAACGCTTAGAACAGAAGGAAGACGGTGCCTACTACGTCACGGGACGCATTTGGGTCCCATTTTATGGCAACTTACGAGAGCTTGTGATGGATGAGGCACACAAGTCTCGCTACTCAGTGCACCCTGGCTCGGATAAAATGTACCACGACATCAAAACCACATACTGGTGGCCTAGCATGAAGGCACACATAGCAACATACGTTAGCAAGTGCTTGACTTGTGCGAGAGTCAAGGCGGAATACCAGAAACCTTCAGGTCCACTTCAACAACCAGAGATACCACAATGGAAATGGGAGCAAATTTCCATGGATTTTGTTACTGGCCTGCCTAGATCACAACGTGGTAACGATACTATTTGGGTGATCGTGGATCGACTCACAAAGTCTGCTCACTTTTTTGGTTATCAAGGAAACAGATAAGTACTCCACCCTAGCAGAAGTATACCTCAAGGAAGTTGTCTCGAGGCACGGGGTGCCCATCTCTATCATCTCGGATCGAGATGCGCGTTTTACATCAGAACTGTGGCAAGCAATGCACAAGTCCTTTGGCTCAAGGCTAGATATGAGCACAGCTTATCACCCGCAAACGGATGGGCAGTCGGAACGTACCATCCAGACCCTCGAAGACATGCTTAAGGCATGTGTAATTGATTTTGGCAATGGCTGGGAAGAGCATCTGCCACTTGTGAAATTTTCATACAATAACAGCTACCACACCAGCATTAAAGCTGCTCCGTTTGAGGCATTGTACGGGCGTAAATGCCGGTCACCTCTTTGTTGGGCAGAGGTGGGGGATAGTCAGATTACTGGCCCAGAACATGTGGTGGACACAACAGAGAAAATTGCTCAGATACGACAACGAATGGTGGCAGCTCGTGACCGTCAGAAAGTCTACGCAGATAAGGACAGAAAACCACTAGAGCTCCAGGTTGGGGAGCGTGTATTACTCAAAGTTTCACCATGGAAGGGTGTGGTTCGTTTTGGGAAACGGGGCAAACTTAACCCACGATACGTTGGACCTTTCGAAGTCATCGAGAAAATAGGCAAGGTGGCCTACAGACTGAACTTACCAGCAGAACTCAGTGCAGTACACGACGTTTTCCATGTGTCAAATCTGAAGAAGTGTCTGTCAGATGAGACCCACGTAGTTCCTTTAAAGGAGCTCACGATCGACGAACAGTTACGATTCGTCGAGGAACCTGTTGAAATCACGGACCGGGATGTTAAGGTCCTCAAGCGTACTAGAATACCTCTAGTTCGAGTTCGTTGGAACTCACGTCGCGGCCCAGAGTTCACCTGGGAACGCGAAGATCAGATGAAACAAAAGTATCCCCAACTGTTCGCAACCGGTACAACCACTACTGAGGCTGAAGCTACGGAATTTCGGGACGAAATTCCAGATCAACGGGGGGAGGATGTGACACCCCAGGAAAACCAGGAAAACCATGCAACTTAACTAGCTTCCTCAGTGAGTACGTGCTAAATTTCGGGACGAAATTTCTTTCAACTTGGGGATAATGTGACAACTCGTATTTTCGAACCTATCTTGGTGAACCTATCTTTGTACCCTGATGAAACATAAACATTTTGTGACTATGTGAATTGAATGATTAAATGGAATGTTATGATTATGTGCTATGATTATGTGTGTATGTGTAATGTATGATGTGACAACCCGGATAATTAAGGTTAGCATTGTTTGAAATCCCATAACTTTTAGCGTGTACCTTTATGCTTATCTGTCTATTTCGTGCACCACTACGTGATTACGTATGTTTAACTGATTAAATATTTGTGCGTCGTTCAACTGATTTAGAAAATCAACTGATTAAATATATACTAAATTCCCAACATGGACTAACCGGCCCACTTGTGATTAGTTGATATTTCTAGACCACCGGCCCACTTGTGATTAATTGGTAATATAATCAAAGGTTATGTAACCCTTTGTTACATCTCACAATATCGACATAACAAACCCTACTGCTTCCCAAGTTGCGTGCGGCAGGAGACACACCCCCCCCCCCCCCCTTGTGACTGGCGACGGCAATAGACCCCTCCCCTGTGCATCGAAACATTTAAATTGGTTAGTGTTAATTCATGTTCAGTTTTGAATATATGATCACCATTATTATATTGGTTATTATATGCATGTTTGAATATATGATCTATGAGATAAAAAGGGTCCTTTATATAGTTCTTGATTTCCATCAACCCATGTGCACATATAAGTAATGGACGGCCATGTGAAATTGTGACTTTTATCTTCTTGATCCATGTGCACCTCTTGAATGTATGGTAGGTATTAGTCAAAGGTGTAAACCTTATCAATTGTCTTAATTGCATGAAAAATTGTTTGTCATAAACTGTTGTTGATAAGGATGTGATGGCATGATTTAATAATTGCTGTTTTGATTAATTGTGTGAATCCTTGTATTCGGTCCAATAGTAATAAGATAAGGGGATTAATGGTTTGCATGTTACTACTAGATATTTATGCTTTGATAAGTGGGATGTGATGAATATAAAATTCATATAATCATAATCGATTTCTAGGATAACAATATATACTTGTCGGCTATTATGTGGTATGATTGGTATGTGGATTGTATCGAAAGTGCAGACAAGTTAATCATGTGATGGCATAGGAAATTGTCAGCAAACATGTGATCCATTCTTGATTTAGGTGATAATGTACATGTGTTGACTTTTTACAATTACAAACTGAGAATCAAACGTGATGCATAGGGTATCGAGTTTAGAAGTGATATGATTAGTGATCACGTTATTATATATTAATTGTTGGTTCGGTGGTGGCATGTAAAAGTGTAACTGTGTGATAATGATTATGTCTCTGGTGATGATCTTGATATGTTGAGGAATATACAAAATAGAGTTCATAAATATTTGATGTTTAAACACTTATTTGATCGATAAAATGCATGGTTGGAAATTGTTAATTGTGTTGATTGATTATCGGGTAAAGATAGAAGCTGTTGGTTGATTATCTTAAATTTGGAAACTGGTAAATGGGTGTAACCGAATGGCAAGATATGCGGATGTCTAATTCACTCGCACAAGACACCCTGGTCGCACAAGTCTTGTCAGTCGCACAAGGCGTTTCTAGTCGCACAAGTTGATATGTTAATTAACTGTTGGGCTGGGTGTATGTTGGGCCGGATTAGCCGATCGCACAAGGGATCCATATTTACATTGTTTGGGCCGGTTACGCATGGAACGACTTATGTTAATTGGGCTTCTTGTTATTTTGGGCCGGGTGACCAACGGAGTCGCACAACATGTTGTGGATCGCACAAGGCTGTGCTGAACGCACAACATGTTGGGCCGACTATTATTGGACTATATCTTTCGGATCATACAAGTATGAATATGCTATGCACCTTGACTGTTATGTGATGCCAAGATTAGTATGTGTTCGTGACTTTGTTATCTCTGTGTAAACTTATGTGTGCTTTACTTGAACTTAAACCTGACTTGTATGGTAACCATGTTAGGACGTGGTTGACCACTAGCTGCTAGACTTGACCTTTCTGTGTAATCTGCCGAGCAAACCAAGGTGAGTTCACACTCCGTTACAAAGCATGGGATTCCCAGGGGTTGGGAATGGGTTAAGGAATAGGGATTCCTCGTCCTGTTGAGACGTAATCAGGAACATAGATTCCTCGTCCTGTTGAGACGTAATCAGGAACATAGATTCCTCGTCCAGTATGAGACGGATTTAACTATACTAGACTAGAACTCTATCAACGAAGTCCCTCCTTTTATATCGACTTAATCGCCGAGGCCAATGGCGAACGGGTCATTAGTTAAATAGCGCTATTAGGTTTAACAAACCTCACACCGTGCCGCAGAGGACGGGCGTGGACTAATGGACTATGGCACGTCAGTGATGATAGACACAGACGTTAGGGCACTTAAACATGACGAACGTTAGTAGTCGATATGGTAACGAGTCTGGTGAATTAAACATGGGGTAGCCCCCACGGCCATAGAGCCGGGCTGGAATAGCCAACGTAAGAACGGGTAACTAATAAACGTTTTTCGAACTATGGGGTAACCCCCACGGCTGGATAGCTGGTAAAGAACAAACTGTGTTTTCGGAATAACTATAAACTGGACAACCAAACGTGAACTCACTCAACTAGTTGTTGACTCGTTACTACATGCTTTGCAGGTTTATAGGTACTTAGCTGGAGCTTGCACAAGGAAGAGTCGTTGTGGGACATGGACAGCTGTGTGCCATGTTAAACAATTAAACTTTGGATTTGGTTTTGAACCTTATGCTTCCGCTCATAACTTAACTATGTTTGTTTTGGATAATAATCGTGTTGGTTGAACTTTTACATTAAATATTTACTTGTTCAATATGATTAGTGGTTTGATCCTGGTCAGTCACGCCTCCAAGCGGTGATACTCCGCAGGTGGATTTTGGGGGTGTGACATTATGTTTTAACTAAGTTTTTAATTATCTCTGATTACCGAATTATGTAACACGTCAGCCCTAATCGGGGCGGGGTGTTACAGTTATGGTATCAGAGCTTAGGCTCTATCCTGTAGAAAACATTTACCAAATAATTAAGACATATGAGGATTGGGTAGACATTGGGTTAGGTATTTCCTTATGCGATAGGTCCTTATTTTTGCTTTATCTAAATTCTTAATGTGTTTTCTAGATGCCTCCTCGTCGTGCGACACACAACTCTGGTCGTCGTAATGGTGGTGGACCAAATGAGCCTGATCCAAATATCGTAGCTGCTATCACTCAGGCCTTTACTGCTATGTTGCCTGCACTTGTTCAGGCCGTACGTGGTCCTGATCCGAATCCAAATCCTAATCCAAACCCTAACCCCAATCCTAATCCGAACCCTAATCCCAATCCCAATCCTAATTTGAACCCTAATCCCAATCCAAATCCGAACCCTAATCAAAACCCAAACCCAAACGGTGCAATTGGGGATTGGCTAGATAAGTTCATAAAACAGAAACCAAGATCTTTCACAAAGGCAACCACTCCAATTGTAGCAAGGGATTGGATTGCTCATATCGAGAAAATATTTCGGGCGTTAGGAGTTGGCTATGAATTTAAATCGAGGTTAGCATCGTATAAACTAGAAGAAGATGCGCAAACTTGGTGGGAAGGTGTATTGGAGGAAAGAGGAGGAGACCCATTTGTGGAGAATTTACCCTGGGCAGATTTTCATACTATTTTCTTTGAGAAATATTTCAACAGTGTGGATAAGAGTTCGTACACACGAGAGTATCACAATATCCGTCAGAGGAATGACGAACCACTTTCTGACTTGACTGATCGATTTTATAGACTAGTCGGATTTCTTGGGTTAGCTGCTGGAACACCAGAGGAACAAGCAGAGAAATATCAATGGGCAGTTTGTGATCGGATTCGTAGAGCAATCATCCAGTCGACGTTCCCCACTGTTGCAGAGGCCGCTAAGGCTGCCAAAAAGGTTGATATGGAGAACAAAGAATTTTTTGGTGGTTCCAATAATAGTAGGAAGAGAAACAGAGACGAGTATCGCGCTCCGTTCACTAGTGAGTCGTCTCAAGCACCTACTCGAAATAATCAAAACAATATGGGGAATAGGTCATCGGGAAGGAATAATAGACCATGGCAGGGAAGGAGCCAAAATCAGGGTCAGATCAAACCCTACCAGCCACCAACCCAAGCTCAACCCATAAATCAAAAAGGTAACGCGAACCCTACCCAGCCTCCAGTGTGTAACCATTGCAACAAGCGTCACCCAGGCATCTGTCGTCGACTTACTGGGGCTTGCCTTAAGTGTGGAGATATGGGGCATAAGATTAGTGAGTGCCCAAAGGCTGGTAACCGACCAACTGATACCACTAGGGGAGCTACTGTGCCACCTACTACTGGAGGGCGTGTTTTCTCATTGACTGCAGGGGAAGCTGCTAATGCTCCAGGTACCGTCTCCGATAAATGTTCCTTTTAGTAGTATTAATTTGCTTGCTTAGTTGTTTATGATTTTCATACATTCGTTTGTGTCTTATTGTTTATCAATTTATTAGGTACCGTTTCGGGTAGTATTTATTTGGGTGAGCGTGACTTGTATGTGTTATTTGATACTGGGGCAACCCACTCAATAGTCTCACAACTAATTGCCCGACATCTTAAAGTTCCGCCTTCTCTATTGGATCAAGCTTTAGTTATTTCTACACCAATGGGAAATTCTTCAGTTATTACTCACATCTATAAAGATTGCCCGCTTGTGGTCGGAAACGTTATTCGTTTAGCGAATCTTTATCCCATGCAAATGGGAGATTTTGATGTCATACTAGGCATGGATTGGTTATCCACGCATCGAGCTACCATCGATTGTCACTCCAAACGAGTCATTTTTGGTGATATTCTGAATCCCGAATGTATTTATCAAGGATCTCAACCTCAAAAATCCATTAAAATCATCTCTGCTCTTAAAGCTCAAAAACTTATATCCCATGGATGCGAGGGATTCTTAGCTGCTATTAAAGATACCTCAGTGGATACACCACGTGTCGAAGACGTTCCTATTGTTCGAGATTTCTCTGATGTCTTTCCAGAAGAATTGCCAGGGATACCACCTGAACGTGAAGTAGAGTTCACTATTGATTTGATTCCCGGAGCTGAACCTATTTCTAAAGCACCCTATCGTATGGCCCCGTTGGAGTTGAAGGAATTGAAAGAGCAGCTGCAAGAACTTTTGGAACTTGGATTCATTAGACCTAGTGTTTCACCTTGGGGAGCACTGGTTTTGTTTGTGAAGAAGAAATATGGTAGCATGCGTTTATGCATCGACTACCGGGAGTTGAATAAGATCACCATTCGTAATCGCTACCCCTTACCGCGTATTGATGACCTTTTTGACCAACTCCAAGGAGCAAAGTTTTTCTCGAAGATTGATCTCAGATCAGGGTACCATCAGTTGAGGGTCAGAGATCAAGATGTTCATAAGACAGCATTCCGCACCCGCTATGGTCACTATGAGTTTCTAGTCATGCCTTTTGGTTTGACAAATGCTCCTGTTGTTTTCATGGATCTTATGAATCGAGTATTTCATGAGTACTTGGATCGGTTCGTGATTGTATTCATCGATGACATCTTGGTGTTTTCTAAAAGTAGAGGAGAGCATGAGGACCATCTTCGCACTGTTCTAGGAACTTTACGCCAGGAGAAGTTATACGCAAAATTTTCTAAGTGTGACTTTTGGCTTGAACAAGTGGCGTTTCTAGGTCACATTGTATCAGCGGAAGGTATCACAATGGATCCATCTAAGGTGGAAGCTATCACTAAATGGCCCAGACCATCTTCAGTTACCGAAGTTCGAAGTTTTCTTGGTCTCGCGGGTTATTATCGACGTTTCGTAGAGGGATTTTCTATTTTGGCCTTACCTCTCACTCAACTGTTGAGGAAAGGGGTAAAATTTACTTGGAACGATGATCGAGAAAAGAGTTTTGAGGCATTGAAGCAGAAGCTAGTATCAGCTCCTATTCTTACTCTACCTTCTGGCACAGGCGGATTCGATATATACAGTGATGCATCGAAGAAAGGGCTTGGTTGCGTTCTCATGCAACATGGAAAGGTTATTGCATATGCCTCACGTCAGCTTAAACCCTATGAGGTGAATTATCCAACGCATGATCTAGAGTTAGCGGCAGTCGTTTTTGCACTTAAGATTTGGAGGCATTATTTATATGGGGAGACATGTAACATATTCACCGACCATAAGAGCCTCAAGTATATTTTCACTCAAAAGGAGCTTAACATGAGGCAGAGGAGATGGTTAGAGCTACTCAAGGATTATGATGCCAACATTCAATACCATCCTGGTAAAGCAAATGTTGTTGCTGATGCACTGAGTAGGAAGAATTCTGGGGGTTTGGCATGCTTGACTGTTCAGCCGCAAATTCAATCAGACCTGATACGCATGGATATTGGTATGCAGGTTGGTGAGTCTGGTGGTTATTTGGCTAGACTGAAGATCGAACCGAACCTCATCACTCAGATAAAGGAAGCTCAAAAAGAAGATGGTGAGCTTTGGGCTGTCTTACAAAATTTGGAAGTAGGGAAACAATCTGAATTTCGAGTGGATGAACATGGAACAATATGGTGTGGGAAGCGTTTATGTGTGCCAGATGATTCCTCTCTTTGTGAATCATTATTGACTGAGGCACACAGTTCACCTTATTCTATACACCCTGGATCCACAAAGATGTATAGGGATTTGAGGCAACATTTTTGGTGGAGTGGTATGAAAGAAGATGTAGCTAGACATGTGAGCCAATGTTTGATATGTCAGCAAGTGAAGATTGAACATCAACGGGCTAGTGGATTATTACAGCCTTTAGATATTCCTGTCTAGAAGTGGGATGATATTTATATGGACTTTGTAACTGGTTTACCAAGAACCCGTATGAAGAACGATGCTATTTGGGTTGTGGTAGATAGACTTTCAAAGTCTGCTCATTTCTTGCCCATTCGTAAGGAGTACGAGGTGAGTAAGCTATCAGAGATATTCCTTCGTGAGATTATTCGATTGCATGGTACACCATCATCTATAGTGTGTGATAGAGATCCACGTTTCACATCACGGTTCTGGAAGGGTTTCCAAAATGCTTGGGATACGAAGATACGATTCAGCACTGCTTTCCATCCGCAAACTGATGGGCAGTCTGAACGTACTATTCAGACTTTGGAGGATATGCTTAGATCGTGTGCACTTGAGTGGACGGGAAACTGGGATGAATACTTGTGCTTGGTGGAGTTTGCCTACAACAATAGTTGGCAAGCTAGTATCGACATGGCACCTTTTGAATTGTTATACGGGCGTAAATGTCGAGCTCCCACATGTTGGGACGAGGTCGGAGAAAAGATGATTGAGGGTCCTGAATTGGTACAGATCATGAATGAAAAGGTTGCTATTGCTCATGAGAAACTTAAGGAAGCCCAGAGTAGACAGAAGAGTTATGCTGATCCCCATCGAAGGGCTTTGGAATTTAATGTTGGTAAAAAAGTGTTCTTAAAAGTCTCACCATGCAGGGGTGTTCGACGTTTTGGTATAAAGGGAAAGCTGAGTCCTCGCTTTATCGGACCTTTTGAAATTTTGGAACGAATCGGCGAAGTTTCTTATGGGTTAGCTCACCGCCACAATTGTCGCACGTGCATAATGTGTTTCATATTTCACTGTTACGTGGGTATAATTACCATCCTCTCCATGTGGTGAACTATTCTCTACACGAGATTCGTGAGGACTTATCGTATGAAGAGGAACCAGAGGCTATCTTGGACCGACAAGAACGTGTGATGCGTAAGAAGTCTTTTCCGTTCGTCAAAATCTTGTGGAAAAATCATCCCGAACGTGAAGCCACTTGGGAATCGGAGGAAGCGATTCGTTCTCAATATCCATATCTATTCGAAACCTAAGGTTAGTGTTCCTAATAGTTTAATTTCTGTGTATGAAACTTGTGTGTCTTTTCGACTCTCTTACCCATCGTGTTTGCAACTTCGCTATTGTTATTCATGCCATTACTCTTTAACGTGAATAGTATGCCTTATTTTGGAAATCACTAATTTCGTGGACGAAATTATTTTAAGGAGTAAGGAGTTGAAACACTCATATAGTGTGATATAATGCTAATTTCGGGGATGAAATTTTATTTTAAGGGAGGTAGAATTGTAACATACGAAACTTTCAAAACCCTAATGAAATAAATGTCATAAATAGTGCGACATATTATTATGTCGGATATTCAACGTCAAGAACGTAGGTCAACTTTTAACCCAAAATAATCAAGGTATGATATCAAAGGTACTAAATAATAATAATAATTATAATATCTTATAGAAAAATGCAACCAAAGCATATACTAAGAATTAAAGATTGGTAGCCACATTTGTGTTTATGTTATGTCGAAAGAAGAAAAAAAAAAATAACTAAAATATATAAATTATTAAATAAGGGCATTAAAGATGGAAGAATCAAATTCACAGTTATCAATATTCATCATTTCCAAATACTGATCAAATATGATGTGCCATTCTCTTCTTTTCAAAATTTCATCGACGTAGATTACGGGATTTCGTATCCCTTTCAAACAAGGTAATGGTCCTTTTAAATCGATCCCAATCAAGCCATTAAAACCCTTCCAAAACGCTAGCCTTTACTCTCGAATCAATCTTTCTGCACACCTTCGATACTACCGACAAAACGCCTCCGCCGACCACCAGTTCTAACCTATCTCGCCAGATTCGTTTCGCATGTTGTTGGTCTAGTTGGAGTCGAATCAAGATCGCCGAGCACCACCACCAGGATCGATTTAACTTTCGGTAAGCTTATCTTTCCATTCTATTGCTCCTCGTTTTGTAGCTCCATGATTGACCCTCGTTATTGTTTTGTTAGCAACCATTGTCGCGTTCTTTTAGTCGTCTCCGTTATACCAGTGATATATCGATAAATTCTGAGCCACCGCTGCGTACCCACGGACTGGCCGTCTAAAGACCTCCGTTGAACCCGCTTCACCGCGCGTCTATTTTCGACCTAAGGTATCAATACTAAACCACTTCTCTTTACCACCAAGTCGTTACTTCATGAACCTATTACATGAACGATTGTAGATGATGCAAATTATTTGGTCATAACTTTCGTGATTCACACTTGTTCACATTTTTGAAATAAACAATGGAGGTGAAAAAAAAAAGAATTAAGATTGTGAAGTAAACATTGTTTTTTTTTTTTTTTTTTTTTTTTTTGTTTTGTTTTCCGATCACCGGAGTAAGCGACCAGCTCACTACCATATCATATTTCTTCATTCTTATTTATTAATTAATGATAGTTTATTTTGTCCTTTTGAAAAAGTGGGTAAAGAAAACAGGTTTTGTAGAAATTCAAAAGATGATGTGCTGGACATATTTACTTTTGAAATACTAGTATTATTTCATTGTGCATAAACTGATATATATATATATATATATAAATAATAGGAAGCTGGTGTTTTGTTTTTGAAATTGGATATAAGTAATTGTCGGATCGTCATCCAAATACTTTCATGTCAACAACCATCAAAAATATATACATATATATAAGCCAAACAAACCAACCAGGGAACTCACATAAACTAAGAAATATATTAATAAAGTCATAATGTATTAACATAAACTAGTGTTGTTTATTGGAACACTAAATGAAATTTTTGTACACATATAACTATGAGTTAAGTGTTTTATAACTAAGATATTAGAGAAAAGAATTAATATTATTTTTTTCTAAGTACACTCGGTATTTTTTAGATGTCCTCTTTAAACAACAAGACAACACAGTTCAATATATAGTATTTCTAAACGTAATAATGTTGTAGGGTTTCGTGACGTTTGATCCAAGCTTAGGATTTACTACGGTCATCGTTAATTGCTTAAGGTACGGATTTTGTGGTGTCTTGCTTTTAGCATAATTGTTTTAATTCATGATATCGTATTCGTTCGTTATTGCTACTTGAACCGTTGAGTTTTCTACGTTCTCTAATTATTGTTACATACATCGTATCGAGTTATTGTCCTTGCCACGCATGCGATAAGTTACACATTATACTCATTGTCGCATGTTCCCATGACTTTTATTATTTATCTTTGGCTAGATGTGATATAGCCTTAGTGTATCGTTAGTGTATTTGCCTTGAATTGAGTAAATTGTTTCATTGACCTCAATACCCGAGCATATCCACCTATGGGGACATAGGGCGTCATCATAGGCACAGTTGACGTGCACCATCCGTGGCGGTGCGAAAGGCCCACGGCGTCTCTATATTGTATTGTGTGCTAAGTGATTGCACTTATTGATTATTGAGAGGCGTATGGATCGATCCTAGGAGTGTAAGTGTAAGTGTAAGTGGTAGTGGGATAGGTGTGAGTGCCCACATCCCCTCTACATAATGGTGCATTGGAACTGTAGCTAATGTACAAAGTGTTAGTGTTATTGTTAGCGGCTCACATGGGTATTTCTAATATACCTTTATGGTATTCATCAGTGATCATTCAGCGTAGTGTATTGTTTGCATCGTTAAAGTGTTTAGTGTATTGCTTCTATCATTTATGTGTTAGTGCTATTGTTTCTCCGTTACTGGGCAATTTTTGGCTCAACCGTTTCTTTTTCTTGTTTTCTTTTATTATGTCTTAAACAGGTACTCAGGGAAATCAGGGAAATGTGTGAAGAGTGATAATAAAAAGCAAGAGTTGGAATAAGGAGTTTAATAAAACCTTATATTCAATAAGTTTAGACACTTATGTTTTTTTTCTGTTGAGACCGTTATGTCATTTTGGGGATTTTTGTTTTTAAACCTATGGAATTTATGTTTTAACTAAGTTATTAATTATCTCTGATTACCGAATTATGTAACACGTCAGCCCTAATCGGGGCGGGGTGTTACAGTATCAATTTGATAGACGTGTTCTGGAAGAAGCTTGACTTCAAGCCTGCAAGGACTAAGATAGAGGATATCGATGTAGACGCGGAATTTGAAAAATTGAAACGACAGATCGATCCAACACCCCCTCAAGTGAAAAGGAGCTTCTTTGAAAAGTTTCAGCAAATCCTCAATCCAGGGAACAATAACAAAAAACCTCCTGTTGTTCTGAAGAAAACTCGTGGTAGCCCAACATTGAAAATGCAGGAACAAAGGAAGGTTGAAGCCGCTAGAAAAAGCTCGTACATTCCGTCGGAAGAAACTTGGGTCGAGGCCTCAGACGATCTTCCCCGTCACAGCTCGTACGTATCATCCCAAGATTCTAGAAGACAAAAGAATACCAAACCGCTCAACCTACACCCTGATTTCCCGATGATCAAGCTCGGTCCTAAGACGGATATAGCGATCCGCTACTACGCATCTCAGATTCCCAAAGTGATCCATCCATACATCGTGAGAATAAAGGACGTGAAGCCAGATGGTCATTGTGGGTTTCGATCGTGACTGTTGGGTTAGGAGTGAAACAAAATACGTATTTGATTATCCGGAAACAACTTAAAATGGAGTTACATATGAATGAATCGCTTTGGAGGCAGGTTTTCGATCCGGAAAACATAGGACATTATGATGCGTTGGTTAGACGGATCGATTTCAAGGGGGTGGGACGAGCAGCTATCGAAAATTACATGACGATGCCTGAGACGGGGTTTCTTATTGCCCAACGATACGGTGTGATTGTTCATACCTTCGACATTCGTGGGAACGATACAATTTTCCCTCTGCTGGGCGGGCCAAACGAAGCTGAGCAACCTCACCTGGTGGTTGCGGTTGTGTTCGTCGACGGTGGGCATTTCATACATGTAGAGCTTGGAGGATGCTATCCAATGCCTCCCCCAAACCTACTCTGGACAGCGAGCAGAACAGAGCGCGCAGCAGCCTGGCATACATTATACAGGGATCAGATCAACGCGTACGAAATGCTTACGTATCGTCCCCCTGACCTTAATGTAACCCCATATGTTCAAGATGTATGTTAAATCTGTTTAATAATAATCACGTTTGTGTTTGTTCAATATATGCGTTACATCACGTTAAAAAACGAATGTCACCGACACGACCCAATCAGATTCAATACGCACTTGTACGACCCAAAATGACAATATACATCATAATACTACAATTAAGACATCACACGTAACCGATTTGATCTGGAACTTGCAGTATAGTCCATAAATATTAAAAAATGATGTATAATGGAAAAAGCATAAAATTTAGACTATTATCGACGCGTTTGTGAATTAAAAACAATTCTAAAAAATTTAAAAAAGGCCCAAAGCGCCCCGCTTTGACCTAAGAGGGGCGCTTTGCCCTTAAACATGAACCGAAGCGCCCCGCTATGGCCAAAGCGGGGCGATTTGGTCCCTCGTTTAACCTAAAGCGGAGCAGCTTCTCCCCCATTTCATCACTAAACACAACACACACACAAAGGTGCGATTACACACACTAGGGCGAAGATCTACTTTTTCCAGATTTCAACCGCTATTAGGTACGATCGAACTTCATTTATTGTTTTGGTTCAATTTTTATGTTTGATTTTGTTTTGATTTGGGGGGTTTTGATCAGGTTGCTGGGTTAACCAAAGCGCCGCGCCGAGGCCAAAGCGGGGCGCTTTGGTTCATGTTTATTTTTTTTTTCTATTATTTATTTAATATTATTTATTGTTTGAATTGTTTAATAATATTATTTGTTTATTATATTTTATTTAATATTATTTGTGTATTTGAATTGTTTAATAATATTATTTGTTTATTATCTTTTATTTAATATTATTTGTATTTAAACGTGCAGGGATGGATTCCGATCACGAGGAGGCGCAGGATATTGAGCATATGGAGGCTGAGGGAGAGGAGGTATGTCCGTACCTGCAGTTTGAGCAGGGGTCACGGGCGGCGAGGAGATGCGCTAGGTTGCGCACCATGGAGATTAGGGGGCATGTAGGGATAGACTGGGACCTGCTGGAGACCGTGGGAGAGGCCGCGCGGGCGCGTGATATAGTTGGACTAGATACTCCTTGGTCGCGCCTCTTTCAGATAGCGATGGAGGACTCGTACCGTGAGCTTACGATCGAGTTTCTTTCTACGTTTAGATACGCGCCGCATCCGGCGGATTACGTGGAGGACCCGGATTTTCCAGTCCACGAGGTTACATTCCGTCTCGCCGGTCAGCAGTTTCGGATGAGTGTGTGGGAGTTTGCTGTCCATACAGGTTTATACACAGAGCCCGAGCTTGATACTGATTTATATACGCAGGCCACCACCATTAGAGACCCCTTTGGGAAATCCTGGCAAAAGGCCACCACCATTAGAGACCCCTTGTACCGATACCTGCACCATGTTATCGCGTCATCTATCGTTCCGCGGGGTACCAGCAGGGAGAAGGTCAACCTCAGTGACCTTTTCTTTCTATACTGCCTATTTCGCGGCCAGACCTGCGATCTAGCAGCATGCCTGGCAGATTACTTTGCGAGTGCATACCACCGGCAGCTCCGCGGGCAGCTGCACACTGGCTCATACATCACCGCCATTGCACGCTCGCTAGGGCTCGTGCCCGAGAGTGATCCGGAGTTGTCCGATCCGATCCCGTCAGCCAAGTTGGGCCGCGCGTCAGTATCTAGCATGTAGATCACCGGTACCTTTGATGTTGGTCTGAGGTTTAGGGGCGGTGACGGGCAGATTTGGCATGCGGAGGTGTTGTCGGAGGTCATCCCGGTTGTTATTGAGCTGAGGGATGGAGTGTTAGCCCCTCCTCATGTTCAGGAGGCCGCTTGGCAGGCTCAGCTACAGGCTCTGGGCCTCGATCAGTACCCGGGCCAGCCTCAGGCTCAGGAGGAGCATGTCGAGGAGATCCCGGTACCACCAGTTCAGCCACCTCCTGAGCCGCCACAGTACCCGCAGCACGTTTACGCTAACCTGCCTCCGGTAGCGCGTGCGGTGGCTCGGGACTTCGACCGGCGCCTCAGACGCCAGGGCGCACTCATTGACTGGATGGTCGAGACGCTCGTTGCTCTACGAGAGCTCGCCGGGTTGCCTCCACTTCCCCTCCCACCGTCCCCACCGCACGAGGATTAGTACCTTAGTTTGTTTGTATAGTGTTTTGTTATGTATTATGTACTCAGTTGTACCTTTTTGTTTTGTATGTACAAACTGATATATATATATATATATATATTGCAGTTAATCTTCTATTTACATCACGTTGGTTTTGGATTGTTTACGTTTAATTCTTATGGCTTTCTGTACATTTTATTTAACGTGTTCGTTTAATTTAACAAAATAAACTAGGTTAACAGTTTATAAAGACGCACTTATATTATATACGTTCTATAATAATGACGTAAAAAAACGTAATTATAAAACAACTATGAATTATATGTAATACTAATATTTTATAATAATAATAATAAAACTCAAATACAAATTTTTCCTCCAAAAAAACACTACCAAACTAACCCACATCCCACATATTTCAAAAAAAAAAACAACATAAACTCCACTGTACACGCTCTTTGTCTTTTTGCACACCTAAAGCGCCCCGCTTTGGCCATAGCGGGGCGCTTTAGGTGTGCAAAAAGACAAAGAGCGTGTGCGAATAGACCAAGCCATCTCAAAATGCTCCTTGTTTAACTTTTACCACAAAAATTTTTTATCACTTATTTAAAACTAGAGTTGTAGACAAGCTAGACTACTCGCGAGCTATTCAAGATCATCTAAAAAGTAAAGTTGTTTAGTATATGAGCACAAGCCTGATTTCACTTATGGAGCTAGCTCCAGCCGTCTTGCAAGTTTAGATGAGCCTATTATTTATTTCACTTTTACTTAATATACTAAATTAGCAAGATTATCAACGCTACGCTGCGAGGTTTCAATCGATATCTATTTTGGTTCAGTATAGCAACAACAAAAATATATTCAAAAGAATATCTACACATGTTTTACCTCCACTGAAAACCATAAAAATAATTTTAAAAGTAGTGATGGAGGATCCACTGAACAAAACGGAGATGATGTAGTCGATGGTGACACCGACAGCAAGTATAGTGAAGAAAGTAATGGGAGAGAGCCGGTGAAGGCGGTTATGGTTTCTTTGAGAGTCTCCAACAATTCTAATTAACAAACACACATATATCTATACTATACTATACTAGGGTTATAGACCCGCATATTACAAGAGTTGAATAAAGGAAATTTATCATGTAAAGTAAAAAATGGAAAATATGACATAAAAATGCTTAAAACCATCCACAATCAGGAAAATGTCAAGTTCTTCACTTCTTTGTTTGAAATTTAAAAGAAAACATAATAATTTATAAATTTACACAATTTAAAACACAGATAATTATTGCTAATTACCAATAAATACATAAGTTAAGATTTACCATTTACACAACTTGAATTATTGATAATTCGAAATGAAAACCTACTCATGAGGAAACTGCTATATTGCTAAATTTTAAACATTAGTTTGAGCGCAAATTTCATTAACGGTATTAACGGTTTTCACTTTGATATCATTGTTTGCAAGGAATAATAAAGTTTAAACTCTTTATAAAATTATCACAATTTTTTTATAAAAGGAAAGTTTTGGTTTGTTTTATATACCAACATACGTAGTAAAATCTAACTCTAGTATACAAAATTTGGTACTCCAAGCGAGAATACCGAAATTAACCTCGGCACCCGTTATTACCGAATAACAAAAGCCCCTAAACTTGAGTATTGGTACTGATGTATTTTGGTTAGTAAGGCAGACATGTTAACTAGAGATGGATACTCGACCCATCCCTAGTTAACATGGCGACCCCACTTATAGTAAACTTTTTTTTTAAATATAAAGTTTTAATAGCCGCATGTCGCTATTTGAGGCTAAGTTTTTCCTCATACCCTTAAATTTTCACTAAAACGCCACCCTTTTTCTTACGAATAGGAAATTTTATTCATGTCTCAATATCTCATCTTAGAGTCAATTTTTATTTTGGTTGAATGGTTGGTCTATTTTGGCAATTTTCTCGATGCAAGGGATGAGAATAAAAACCTTATTGTCCTCCATTGTCCCAATCACATTGTTGTTATTGGCATCCCCCTGATATTTATTGCCTACTTCCCACTAGTTTAACACATAGTTATCAAAAGCGCTCACCTGGTGCGTCTAGACGCAATTTTCAGGCGAGGCGCAACCATACCGCCTTGTGCCGTTAAAGGCGCTCTTCTGGTAAGATTCCGGTCAAAAATCGACTTTCTGGCGACTATTCCGGCCAGATTCATGCCCAGATACCGGCGAACTTCTACAAATTAGTGCCACTTTCCTTATGGACAGATTTGTGGTTTTGGATGGATCATCGGAGACAGAAATTTGAAGAGGAGAGGAAGAAAAAGATGAAAGAATGAGATACAGCATGACTTGCAAGAAAGGAGACTATGTTTTGACTTTTGAAGAGGAGAGCAGAATTTTTGCTTAAAAACTTACTTTAACAGTGTTTTGCAGAAAAAAGCTAGGTACTGTGCAGAAAGGAGACTGTGTCAACAGTTACCAAAATTCATATTTCTTTCCAAATATTTTAAGTTATTATAGCAAGTATTCAAATTATCTTAAAAGGTTTTTTTTTTTAACTAGTTGGAGGATTTTAAAGTCTAATTATATTTGTTGTATAGATATATTTAGAGAGTAATATTAATTTTATACACCTATAAGATATATTTATATCTTTTTCAACACATAATACATTTTATTATTTTTTTTCATTTATGTGAGTTTTTTTTTCTCGGGCCCTCGCTTTTTTTGCGCCTTGCGCCTAGGCCCCATGCGAGGCCTATACGCCTTAAGTGCGCCTAGCGCATTTGATAACTATGGTTTAACATTAAGAAATATATGGATGGAGGTAGGTAGGTCAACTTGACATCCCCATCATATTTATTGCCTACTTCCCACTAGTTTAACATTAAAAGAAACTAGTGTTTAACACCCGCATTGCAGACACGTAAGTCGTAAAACTGTGTTAAGTAGTAAGCAAACGACGTCAAAAAAGTGTAAAACAAAAACACTAATCTATACTGCCACGTGACGTAAAACGTAGGGTATAAATTGTAAAACAAAAATATGAATTTATACCGTCATGTGACGTAAAACGTAGACAAATATAAATACAAAGTTATACTGCGAGTTGGCATAAAATATAGATAAACTCGAATTATACAGAAAAAGCTTTAACATAACGAAAAAAAAACACAAAACTTTAAGACCATATAAACCATTTTAAATAAAAAACAATAAAAGAAAAAAAATTACTACAATATAAAAACCATAAAAAACCAAAGTGGTAATACATCAATTCTTATTATATAATAATAAACAAAAAATTACAACCTTCTAAACTAAGGGTACAACTAACTAAATCATGAGACACCAGCTAAGCTAAATGTACAAAACTATATGCCTAGAAATGTTACAAATTTATATATGAGTAAAATGCACGGATAGTCCCTGTGGTTTGGTGAAATTTCACCTTTAGTCCCCAACTTTTCAAAATTACACTCTTAGTCCCTATGGTTTGACAGGTTGTTACTCGGATAGTCCCCAAAGCGGATGAAGGTTACGCGGATAGTCCCTGTGGTTTGACAAGTTGTTATTCGGATAGTCCCTGTGGTTTGACAAGTTGTTACTCGGATAGTCATTGTTATTTCACACCCACTTAACCAGAAAAACTAACCTCCATCCGCTTTGGGGACTATCCGAGTAACAACCTGTCAAACCATAGGGACTAAGAGTGTAATTTTGAAAAGTTGGGGACTAAAGGTGAAATTTCACCAAACCACAGGGACTATCCGTGCATTTTACTCTTTATATATTATATAAATATATGGATGGAGGTAGGTAGGTCAACTTGACATCCTCATCATATTTATTACCCACTTCCCACTAGTTTAACATTAAAAGAAATATATGGATGGAGGTATGTAGGTCAACATAAAAATTCAATGTTCCACATTGCTTCCTATTTTCTAAGTCTATTCACATTTTCTTATTTTCTTATCTAGAAAAGGAAATTTCTTACTACCTTCAACATTGGTTTCTTCAAGAAAGGTCATAGTAGCAATTTCATATTATCTTCAACTAAGGCTATCAAAATACAAAAAAAAAAAAAATCAATAAATGTCATTTTCTGTACCAAGGTGTTTATATTATTTTCAAAACAACAAACGAAGATGGATGCAAAATGTTGGAAAGCCAATTCTAACTTAAAAACTTTAAAAATCATCCACATTATGGGGCATCAACTAAGACTAACTAATATTGATTGGTGATACAAACAAAATATTAGAAAAACCCAATGTTGTAAGAATTGCCAGGTGCAAATCGGCCAGTTGGGTACCGACTAGCGGTTAATCGGGATTCATTAGAATTAATCCAATTGGGATTTTTATATATTTTTTAATCATCTTGATTTTGATAGGTTCACTTTTTGCTTTTCTTATCTTCTCCTCGTAGGTAGTTCAGTTTTTGATATGTGCAATTTGTATGAAAATACAATCTACAACAAAAAATGAATTCCATAGATGTCTCTCTCCCGTTCACCGTCTCTAACTGAAGATGACACTGGCAAGTGAAAGACTCGCATGAATATCCAAACCGGCCTCCATCGGAGTAGGAGCCGATGCTAATGAGAACTCAACTTATTCTCTACCAAGGACTGTGGTGATGGGAATCATTATAACTACGAGTGCGATTGCGAATTGTAGTGCGCTATCGTAAGCCATTTTATCAGCAGTAGGAGAGATCAGTAATAATTGGTGACATTAGAGAGAGAGAGAGAGTTTGGAATGTTGCAAATGGAGATGTGAGTGAGGGTCTGTTTATAAACATTGGTTGGCTCTAACGGTCGAAAATGTGAACATTAGAACATGACGATTTGGGATTGTCAATTTGAAATGATGCAATTTATCAATTAACGAAATGTAAATCAAATTGATACCGACGACAACACATGGAAGACGAGTATCCTTGTTCGTCGTAATATGAATTGGATGATGTTGGTGGTATGTGGGGGTAGTGGTTGGTTGGAGAAGAAAGTGGAAGGGTACACGTGTAATTTCATACATAAACTAACACAAAGTTAACGGTGTTAAGGTACAAGGACGTAAAGTGTGAAAAGATCAAACTTTAGGAATAAGAGGCGTTAAGATGGACAAAACGTATTAATTAGAGTAAGCCACATGGAGGAAAGCTATAATTTACACTTTAATTAATTTATCGTATAGTTCCCTAAATAAGTGTTGTCCATCACACTTCTTGCCTGCAAACTACTATATTTTATCACCCACCTAGAATTTTCTCTAAAGTAAAAGGAAAGTGTGTACTAGTAAGGTAAGGTTTCAACATTTCACATTTCATTCCTAGATATTTCTTTGAATTTTCTTGAAGCTCACTTTTGAATTATATTTTTTAACATTATTTCATCATTATAACATTTCAAAGTATAAAATCATGATCAACTTCGTAAGTAACTTAAACCATATTTGTATACTTGCAGACATGAGTTCATCTCGTAGGAATCGTTATACTAGTTTTTAATAATCCCATAATTCTAACGGGAAATCTTTATACATAAATGGTTTCACTTTAAATTGATGATTGATATTTATACCAAGTCACATGCAATCTCAATCAAAACCATAACAGTTAAATTGATTTTCGCACAAGTTTTGTATTGTTAATTCATGAATTACATTTTCATGTATATTGTAATAAGAAATTATATTAAAGAAAAAAAGTGTTAATAACGAGTTGGCGTTAACCCGCGCGTTGCTGCGGGACAGGGCCGTTCCAACCTTTTTGGAGGCCCAAGACGAAATGAAATTTTGAGACCCTTTTTTCCTCTTTGGTTATTATAAATGATACCCCTTTATCCGTGTTTGAAACCAAACAAAAATCTAACACAATTTAACAAATAGCGGCTTGCTTGTATAAGGAATCAAACAAATCTTAAACAATATGTTTGCACTGATATTAATAGTTAGCATATTTTTTTTTTAAGTGGAGGCCCTATTTTATTGGAAGCCCAAGACTCAAACCTAGATTAATTATACTATAGGTTCAGCCCTGCTACGGGATGTTGACTACAATTTCTCATTTGCTAACCTTAAACCATTTCTTATTATTGAACCGACATATGCAATTTACATATGTGTCCATAATTAAAATGAACCGAGGTATAAACCGCTTCATGCCTTTCTTGCTTAAAATGAATCAACGCATATTTTATGAACAAGTGCCCCATTTGATATAATAAAATAAAAAGACACTTTTGAACAAAAAAAAATGATTATCATACTTTATTAAAAGTAAGCTCATGTGAATTAAACACATACAACAAAATTCATTTATCTTCTAGAGTTAAACTAATAAAACGTTGATAACATACGTAACTCTATCATGTTGTTGAAAGTTCGTTGATAATATTCGAAATCAAGTATGTCCAGTTGCTTAATCTTTTCAAACATATAAGATTATGGGTCAAACCTTTATATTTAAAGTGAATATTATGTTAATATGTGAAAATTTTACACAATTTTATAATCATACGGTATGAAGTGCATCAAGTTTGATGTCAATTGAAACTCATTTTATAACATAAGTTTCATTCGTAATTTTTTCAACGTTAATTAAAAAGTGACTTCATTACTTAAAAAGTTAAAACACATTTAAAGTTTAACGAATACTCTTACACTAAATTGATGTAAACATTTATAAAAATAATTCATGAAACTCTTACACGAAATTGATGCAAACATTTATAAAAATAGTTCATGAAATAGAAAACAAAATTAGGGTGCTTGGTGTGGTTTCGGTAAACCATTCGGTGAACACCCCCACTTGTTTGAGTCACCGATTGTTTGAATGTTTTCGGTGTAGTCACCGATGCGGGAAGAGGAGGGAGGGAGGTTTAATGGTGGGTCCCAACCCCTTTCAACCAATCACAATTTTTTTTTAAATTCTTTACCACTCTCTAGGTGTTTGAACCATACGCTTTGATTGAGTGCAAAATTGGAAGTGGAATAAGAACTTGACATGGCATAATATTATTGGCCAGAGAATAACTAAAACACTCTGTAATGATTGAACCATACCCTCCACCCTTATAGTACAACGTAGAAAGCCAAACAAATATATTTAAAATTGATGCAAAACGTAAGTCCAAAAATGAAAACTTCACCCACAGTTAAAAAAAACCCACAGTTTCAATTTTTTCAACTACTCTGGTAATATGTTAGGCTTTCCAACAATTTCATTTTCCATAAATAATGATCATTCAATATCTACAAACCCCACTGGGGGTAATAGTAGTTGATGTCTATTGGCCTAGATGGGTGGCAGAGGCAATAGTGCCAGGCAGCTGTCTGGCACTCCCTTATTGGCCCAACAAATTTACGATTTTATCTCGTTTTAAAATTACGATTTTGCAATCAGTTCAAAATTATGTTTTTGCCACCTCTTAAAAATAAATTTACACTTTTGCTCCCAGCTAAATATTTCAATTTTACCCCAGGTTCAAAATTACGATTTTGCCCCGTTCAATCTACAGTTTTGCCATTAGTTTTTTCCCCTTAAAGTTATGATTTTCCCATCAGTTCAAAATTATGTTTTTACCCCCACTTAAAAATAAGTTTACGCTTTTGCTCCCAGCTAAAAATTTCAATTTTGCCATCGGTTCAAAATTACGATTTTGGCCCGTATAAATTTATAGTTTTGCCATTAGTTTTTTTTCTCACAGCCAAGTTACGATTTTGCCCTCAACTTAAATTTACATTTTGTCCATCTTTTTTGTTTGTTTTGCTGGTGAATTACAATTTTGCCCCCAGTGTAAAATTACAGTCATGCCGGCAGCTGCCTGGCACCCCTGTCGGTTCATTTAATTTACGATTTTATTTCTGAATTAAAATTATGATTCGCACTCGGTTAAAAATTACGTTTTTCCCATCGTTTTAGTTTTTTTTAGCAAAACTATAAAGGTTTTTTGTTTTAATTAGTTGACTCGATTTAATTTTTTTTCGTGTCAAGGAGCTCCCTAACACTGACTCATTAGTCTCTCTTCTCTTCTCTAATCAAATGCAAAAGTAGTGATAAAAGGTTGTAGACGAAGGAGACCACGCCACCGCTCACCACCACGCCAACGCTGAACCGAAAACGTTGATGTTTTGTGGATGCCCTCCTTAACCGTCTAAAGTCTTTTTTTTTTTTTTTTTTTTTTTTTTTTTTTTTGCGGGAGCCATTTCAGAAGATTTTTGGGGGTGGTGGGGTTATATAGGGTGTGAAACAGTGGCAAACGATTGGGGGAAACGATGATTGGAGGAGATGCGTCGGTTAGAGGAAACGGTGGTTGTAAGTGATGTGTCGATTGGGTTATTCTTCTTTTCCGAATGACGGTTTGGTTGTCAGCCGTAAAGTCACGACCGGATTTTTTTAATGTTTTTGTCGGTGATAGTTTACTGTGCGAAGTGGTGGAGTTCATTGTTATGAAATATTGAAGAAGTTGGATGATATGTAAAATGGTATATAATCCAAATATAAATTGAAATTTTGGTTACGGTTGAAACAGTGGAATAACTCTGGAATGGTGGCATCCGCTCGTTGTGTGGTGTAAAAGTTTTGAAACGGTGATATCCAATGGTTGCGTGATGGAAAAGTAATTTCGAAGGTTTGAAACGGTGGCTGGTTTAAATCTGTATGACATGCGGTGGCGAAACGGTGGCTGGTTTAAATTTGAAACGGTTTGAAAGGGCATGTAAATGTGATGGTGTTTTGTATACGGTGGAGGTATCCACACCCCTCCCCCCCCCCCCCCCCAAAAGTAACTACACGCCTCCCTAACCCTAAATGACCCTCATTGCCCAATACGCCTGAAACTGACCCCACCCATAAGCCCCTCATTGCCCAATACGATTGAAAAATATTTACACACCCCCGCCATCTAATTAATGCCAATCATTGGGTGTCAGCCAATGATTACCAATAATTGGGATGTGTGGAACTTTACTTTGATAGGGTATTTTTATGGGTAAGTTGTGAAATATTAAGAAAATTAAAAAAAAATTATAAAATGTTGTTATAAAAAATTGTGTTAGTATTATAAAAACTTCATTTTTTTATGAAATGAATTGTGTATATTTTTAATAAAAAAACGTGCATATGTTTTTTTATTAAGTATTATTATTAAAAACTTCATATTTTTATGAAATAAATTGTGTATATTATAAAATGCCAATTTTTTATAAGTATTATTAAATGTCAATTTTTTTTATAAAACAAATTGTATATAAATCATAACAAAGTTTTTTATTTATGAATTATTATTATTTCTTTAATTGTCAAATACGAACGTAGATCGGCGTTCTATTTCATGAATCTGAAATACGAACGTAGTTTCTCCATAATTATTACGCTACCACCACCGTCAAAACACCGACTTTCGATATCCTGTTAATAAAAAATACAATTTAGCATTAGACTCGGCATTCGAAAATATATTGTAAAAAAAAACAAAACACCGCCACAGCCGACCCACCACCACCACAGCTGACCCACCACCATCACCACCACCACACCACAGCCGACACACCACCACCACCACCACAACCGACCCACCAACCCACCACCACAGCCGACACACCATCACCACCACTTCCACCAACATAGCCAACCCACCACCACCACCCTAGCCGACCCACAACCACCCCAGCCGGCCCACCACCACCACCATAGCCGACCCACCACCACCACCACCACATCCGACCCACCACCACCACCACCATAGCTGACCCACCACCATCACCCCAGCCGACCCACCACCACCACCCCAGCCGGCACACCACCACCATCACCACCCTAGCCGACCCACCACCACCACAACCACCCCAGTCGGCCCACTACCACCACCATAGCCGGCCCACCATAGCCGACCCACCACCACCACAACCACCGCATCCGACCCACCACCACCACCATAGCCGACCCACCACCACCACCATCATAACCACCCCAACGACCCACCACCACCACAACCACCCCAACCGGCCCACCACCACAACCACCCCAGCCGGCCCACCACCACAACCACCCCAGCCGGCCCACCACCACCACCACCACCACCATAGCCGGCCCACCACCACCACCACAGCCGGCCCACCACCACCACCACAGCCGACCCACCACACCACCCCAGCAGGCACACCACCACCACCATAGCCGACCCACCACCACCACAACCACCCCAGCCGGCCCACCACCACCCCCATAGTCGACCCACAACCACCACCACCCCAGCCGACCCACCACCACCACCACAACCACCACATCGACCACACCACCACCATCACAACCGACCCACCACCACCACCACAACCACCCCAGCCGACCCACCACCACCACCACAGCCGACCCACCCCCACCACCACCACCACAACCGACCCACCACCACCACCACCACACCACCAAAGCCGACCCACCACCACCACCCCAGCCGACCCACCACCACCACCCCAGCCGGCACACCACCGACCACCACCATAGCCGACCCACTACCACCACCACCCCAGCCGACCCACAACCACCACCAAAACAACCCCATCCGACCCACCACCACCACCACAACCGACCCACCACCACCACAACCACCCCAGCCGACCCACCACCATCACCACCACCACCACAGCCGACACACCACTACCACCACCACCACAACCGACCCACCACCACCACCACCGCCGACCCACCATCATCACCACCACCACCACAACCACCACAACCGACGCACCACCACCACCACCGCCACCAACATAGCCGACCACCCCACCACCACAACCACCCCAGCTGGCCCACCACCACCACCATAGCCGACCCACCACCACCCCTGCCGAGCCACCACCACCCCTGCCGAGCCACCACCACCATAACCACCCCAGCCGACACACCACAACCGACCCACCAACACCACCACAACCACCACCCACCACCCCACCACACAACACCACAGCCGACCCACCACCACCACCACCACAACCTACCCACCACCACAATAATAAATAATAGATAAAATTGCAGAAAACAACCTTTATGTATACCCCAAACTGCACTTTATACCTTTCACTATGAAATCCGCCAAACCAACCTTTACGTTCATGTTTTGTTACACATCACAACCTTTACACCAAACCTAGTCAAAAAAGTCAGTTAACTTACTACCTCACATGCTTTGCATGTGAGGATATTATGGTCTTTCCCAAACCTTTTATTTAATATATTATTTTAAATGAAAGAGAGCCTGTGTTGTGTGTGTGTACCAATCGTTGTTTTCTTAAATGGAAACGATGATGTTCGAGTAAATGGCAGGTCATTTATTCAGTATAATTTGTTCTTCGTGTGACTTAATGGATCGATGCAACACATCTGGGTTTGTTAATGGCTGAAAACCCTCCGTGTTCTTGAGGTTTTGAATCAGATTGTGGATTAAAATGGCTGAAAACTCTCCGTGTTTCGGTTCAGTTTAGCTTCGAATGTTGTTAATGGTGGAAGTAGTTTGCCCTCTTGGTTTTACTCGAATGAGAACAAGGGGAAACAGAGTTTTGTGGATCCGGGTTCATGGATCGAAGACGGGTCTTCGTTATCTCTCGGGTTGGGTTGTTCGGTGAGCTCGGGTGTCACCGTGTTCTCGGGAAAGGAAGTTGAAGAGTATTCTTCTGGGAATCTTGATCTTACTATGAGTTGCACCAGGTTCTCTCGGGTTGGGTTGTTTGGAACTATAAATACCTATAATCACAATCATTTGAAAGTAATGAAAACTATATATTTTCTCTAAACTTTCTCCCTCCATCTCTAACAATTGGCATCAGAGCCAAAAGATCCTTAACCTGTGAAATCGTTCATGAAGAACCGAAAGATACCGAGTGACTCGATATTGATTGTGAAGAAGAAAAAAAATCCCCTGTTACCATTCCTTTTCCCGTTTTCATTCACCGCAAAACAATTCGCAAATCAGAGGACATATCTGATTGAAGTTTGTAACCCTCTGTTCTTCGAAGTTTATATGCGGAATTTGAGCCATACGATTCCGATTGAAAATCACAGTCATCAAAGGATTTATTTGATCACTATCGATTGTAACCGAAGAACAATTGGACGGAACGTCCAAAAAAAACCGTCGCCGGAAAACGTTTTAAGATCCCCTGTTTTATAAAAAGTTGAAAAAATCAAGGGTCATCGTTGTTTGTACATTAAGGAAGAATAGAATCAAAGGATGTATTTGATTCAGATTCATTTGAAGGGTTACTCCGGTGAAAGTTTTATCGTCTCTGTTATACTGATTTGGCGCCGGAATATTTTCCCAGAATCTTGATTACTATGAATATCCAAACCGAAACCGATGTGGACCTGGAGTTGAGTCTTGCACCAGGCTCAGTTGAATCCAATGTTTGGCGGAAGAGATCATCGATTCAAGCCGATCGTTGATTCAAGCCGGCTGGATTCGGTGGTGACGGTGGCTGAATTTGGTGGTGAAGGTGGTTGAATTTGGTGGTGGTGGTGGGGGTTTCTTGAATAGAGAGAGAGAGCCAAGAGAAAAAAGATAAGGGGTATATATATATTATTTTTTTAAAATCTGATTTAATTATTTATTTAAATATATTATTCAAAGGAAAAGACATATATGCCCTCACATGCATCGCACATGGGGCAACTTAACTGACTTTTTTTACTAGGTTTGGTGTAAAGGTTGTGATGTGTAACAAAACATGAACGTAAAGGTTGGTTTTGGCGGATTTCATAGTGAAAGGTATAAAGTGCAGTTTGGGGTATACATAAAGGTTGTTTTCTGCAATTTTGTCTAAATAATAATAATAGTAATAATAATAATAATAATAAACAATAATAATAACAATAATAAATAATAATAGTAATAACAATAACAATAAATAATAATAATAATAATAATAAACAATAATAATAACAATAATAATAATAATAAACAATAACAATAATCTATACTAGTTTATTAAGTAAACTGGGATTTTTGCCCTTTTAGTAATTTGCCACACATATAAATTTTAAAGCATTGTGTACAAGAGAAAGAAGCTATGTTAGAGGGGTGAAATTTGACATTCTTCAAAGTTTTAAGACGTTTTAAGGGTAGGATAGTGATTTCACCCTGCTCCAATCCTTCTAGACCTTAATACTGGAAACTGGAAAGCCCTATCAATATTGAATGTGGGCTTTTCAATATTGGAAACGGTTTCTCAAACAAAGAACAACAAATCTATTGGTGCTCCGTAGCCGGATCATACCGGGAACTGGATGCGCTGAAGAACAACAAATCGAAGAACAATCCTCCTTCTCAAACGAATAACAACAAATCGATTGGTGATTTTTAGATCGGTAATTTCATCCCTCTAAGTTCGTCACTTCTGATTCCCCTCCGCCTTCATCGCCCCCCTCCCACCCACCCGGTTTTTGATTTAAAAACGAACACAAAACCTTTCAATTTTGTACTAATCAGTTGTCGATGATGATTATGATGATGATGATGATGGCAGAAGAAGGTAGAGGCAGTGGATTTTCGGAATTAAAAGGCTACTGCTTACAACTTCGAGAAGCTCTCAGAACCCCTAACAACAAAGCCAGCACCTCCGCACTCTCTCATCTTCTTCGATTCATCACTTGTTCTTCTCCTCATGCTCTTCAACCCTTCTTCGAGTATGCTGCTTTCATCATATAACTCATCTTTACAATATAACTGGATTGATATTATTGGCTGAAAATTATAATTGTTTTAGGAAACCTGTATCAATTTTGCATTTCATAACTGATGACCTAATAATTGTGGTGCGATTTGTATACTAATTAGTATCAGATGGATATTTTTATGCTTTATTTAGAGATGAATCATCATTTAGATGTAGCTTGTAACATGTTATTTGTTCATTTACTTTCATAATTTGAGCAATGTCTCACACTTTTAACATGTTATTAGAGTGAGTAGAGGCACTGTTTCTCTATCCTCAGGATCAATAATATGGTAGTAATCTGCATCTGTTATGATCAGAAGATGATATCTGTATCTTGTGGCATAGAACCTTCAACAGTTAGAAGTTAAAACCTCATTTTTTAGCATATGCGTTTCTTAACGATGTAGATATCCTCTTTCTTAAACATGATGAAAAATCAGAACCCAGTTGAAGAACAACAAATTGATTGGTGATTTGTAGATTGGTAATTGTATTCTTTACTTAATAATTTTTACAAACCTGTTCACTTGGTGGTCCGATGATTAACGGTCCGCCAGCGTTTGGACCGCCACGTGGTGTGCAAAGTGGTCCTCAATATCCTTCAGGTGGAGTTATGCCAAGACCGTCGACTGGACCTCCACCTCCGACACAAACCATGGCGTCGTTTCTTGGAGGTCTTTCTGATATTTAGCCAAGAGGGCCTACACAAGTGGCGCCACCCCTGTTTTTAGCACCTCCGAGAGGTGGCATGCAGCCGCCTTCAGGGCCGCCGTCGTTTTCGGCTCCAGGACAAGGTATACCGCAATCGTCTTCAGGGCCACCGATGTTTTCAGCTCCGAGACAGGGTTTACCGCAACCATCTGGTCCGCAATTTGGGGCTCAACCGTGGCAAATGCAACCAAGACAATTAAGTTTTAAATTGATTTTCGAACTGTTAATGGGTAGTTGGATGTGTAACATTGGTAATGTCTTGCAGAATGTACCACCTCCTCCAATTTCTGGTTCTGCACAACCACCGAGAATGTATGGCATGGCTCCGCCTCTTCCTAATCAACAAGCTATGGCTACAATTTCACCTGCAGCAGTCCCCATTGGAAATGCGGTTTCAGGCCCATCAAAAATCAATCCAAACCAAATTCTACGATCCGTTCCAAGTTCTTCAGTCCTTCTACATGAAACTCGCCAGGGTAACCAGGCCAATCCTCCACCAGTATTTTTCTTTATTTCTACTATTTCTTTATTATTTACAGTTTTTCATATGTGTGTTTATACTGTCTTATGACATGTTATGATGTGAAGCCTGCTACAAGCGAATTTATTGTACGGGATACCAGAAATTGCAGTCCTCGCTACATGAGGAGCACCATTAATCAGGTAACACGTGTTTCTTTTCGTATATACTTTTTTTTTTACAAAAATGTTTATTTTGCTTACGCTAGGTGTACAGTCATTCTGTTTTTTTAACCAGATCCTTTGCACTTCTGATCTTTTGAACACATTTGGCATGCAACTGGCTCTGTTGGTCCAGCCCTTGGCCCTACCTCATCCGTCTGAAGAGCCTATCCAAGTAACACTTGAAAATTGGAATTCTTGATTTTTTCGAAATTTAGCAAACCCTATAAAAGTTTATATAGTGTAAACAAATTAATTATGAAATGGATACTTTTGTTTTTTTTTTCAGAGAGTTGATTTTGGTGAAGGAGGTCCCGTTCGTTGTTCACGTTGCAAAGGCTACATCAATCCGTTTATGAAGTTTGTTGATCAAGGAAGACGTTTTATCTGTAGTTTCTGTGGCAAACCGGTGCAACCGCAGGAGCATGCAGTGCTATTAGCCGAGTTATTGCTGATCTTCCAGTAAGTTAATGTTTAGCGACATTTTGAAAATGATTAGGTGATATTAAATGTTAGCGACTTGAATTTATGATTGCGATAATATGGTTGTCGCGGGATGGTCCGAGGACAATGGTGGGAATCGCTACATTTGAGCAACTCATATTCCGTGAAACATGCGATCAACCATGGGGCATGAAATTTATAGTTGCAGTCGGCAACCGCGCGATGCCAGCACCACCGCTACCGCCGACCTCACTTGCACATTCCGGTTTCTCCCAACTGATTCGTGATGTGTAATTTTGGACGGAAGGACCACGGGAAGCCGTTCCGGTTTCAGGCAGTAACGCAACTCGATGTCGGGAACTCACCGGTATAAATCTTTGCTTTTTAATTAGGTTTTCGTTCATTTATTGTTCGATTTCATATTGCTTTTCACTTCTGTATTACATTTCATTTTAATTTCTTGTTTCACTACTTAATTTATTCACTTATTTCATTGATTTTGTTTATATCATCATAATTGGAACATGTTTTTTGTAGTCAATTGCAGTGGATTTATAAGATTGGTTGGATTTAATAATTGAAAAGTGTAGGTAAGTGAGTTTCGTATTGCAAAGTTGCATTGAGGAAAAAGGGAGAAGTCCTATTAGTGGGGATTAAAGTGATAATTAAACATGGGATATAATTGTTGGTAAGTTTTTATTGTATTGTGTTATTTTGTCTTCATATTTCTTGATCGAGCTTGTGAATCATGTTAATGTGACGCGTCATTTATATTTTTGAACTGCTTCTATTCAACCATGTTCATGGTTTTAAAAAGCCCGTCTAAGACGCATGGCCTACGCACAAGGCGACCTCATACACACGGTCTATCTTTTTTTAACATCCAAACATTGTATAACTAATAGTTGCCGAAACATGGTGTGTGAATGAAAAAGTTGGGGATTTTTATTGGTGAAAATGAATTTTTCAGGTGAGATGGGAGTGAAGAATGATCGTTAGAGTTGGTTGGTGGGCTGCACCTTCAATTGTTGCATTTCACTTTGGAACAAGTGGTGTTACTGTTGCTACAACCATTGGCATATCACATCCATTAGGTTTCATCTTTCGGTTATAAATAGTGTTATTTTTATTATTATTTTCCTATTTAGATGCACTGATATATGTTATTTGTTGTGTTATAATGAAACAATTTAGTAGATTGTTGTTTTGTAGTCAAAGGTGCCCAGGAGGGTACAAAAAGCACTTGAATGGAATAAAACCAACCATAAAGTTAATGGACATACTTTTGCAATTGTTATCTTTGAGAGCTACTCCAAAAAAGTTAATTCATTAGGTGTTTTGTCTACAAATCACGTGATAATGATCTTGAGTTTGTTACCGTCTTGGACAATAATTCAATCTGTGTACGTTTTGGACCTGGAAAATATCCAATTTGGGCATCAAAAGTCATGACTTTACCCAGGTTTGGAGAAATTATACTATTGTGTGAAATATTCATAAATGGATCTTGATATCATTTAGAATTACTTGAAAATATGTTCAGCGAGTACATGATCGAAAGTAGGAACATATATAGAAACGGAGGCGAGCTTTTATCGTTGGTCGTTAAAAGAAAAAGAGCCTATGATTGTTTTTTTTTATGTCAATTCTTTGTTTATACTCAATTGCTATATTAGTTGTGTTAACAAATTGGTTTTAAAAATAAACTATGTGAACTCGTTGGGCAACGTGTGGCAAAAACTCATAAATACCCGCAGCAACGCGCGGGCCTTCCCACTATAATAAATAATAATAATAATAATAATAATAACAATAATAAACAATAATAATAATAAATAATAACAACAATATTAATAATAATAAATAATAATAATAAAAATAATAAATAATAATAATAACAATAACAGTAATAATAATAAACAATAATAAATAATAATAATAATAATAACAATAACAATAATAAATAATAATAATAACAATAATAAATAATAACAATAATAAAAATAATAAACAATAACAATAATAATAATAATAAATAATAATAATAATAAAAATAAATAATAATAATAATAAATAATAATAATAATAACAATAATAATAATAAATAATAACAATAATAATAATAATAAATAATAATGTTAATAATAATAATAAATAATAATAATAACAACAATAAATAATAACAATAACAACAATAAATAATAATAATAATAAATAATAATGATAACAACAACAATAATAATAATAACAACAATAATGAATTTCCCGAAAAAGAATTTGTTAACTTGGCAAAGGTGTTAGTAGATGTATCGTATTACACAGGGTAGGGCGTTAGTAGATAGTAACAGAACTTCACGAAAAAGAATTTGTTAACTTGGCAAAGGTGTAACATCGGTGAAATATAGTGTATGCAACAATTAAAAAAAATATTAATTAGGGTGTTTTATAACATAAAAACCCTTAATTACCACATAAAATTGTTAAAAAAATTAATTTTATATGAGTCGTATAGGGCAATGAGACCCATATACAACTCCTATAAGGTGCACATTGATTAATAAGCCTCCCCTGATTGACACCTTATGAGTGTCTCATTGACCAATAAGTCTCCCCTGGTGGTTTCCACTGTACTTTAAAGTGGAAACCACCAGGGGAGACTTATTGGTCAATGAGACACTCATAAGGTGTCAATCAGGGGAGGCTTATTAATCAATGTGCACCTTATAGGAGTTGTATATGGGTCTCATTGCCCTATACGACTCATATGAAATTAATTTTTTTAACAATTTTATGTGGTAATTAAGGGTTTTTATGTTATAAAACACCCTAATTAATATATTTTTTTTAAAATGTTGCATACACTATATTTCACCGATGTTACACATTTGCCAAGTTAACAAATTCTTTTTCGTGAAGTTTTATTACTATCTACTGACGCCCTACCCTGTGTAATAAGATACATCAACTAACACCTTAGCCAAGTTAACAAATTCTTTTTCGTGAAATTCTTTATTGTTGTTATTATTATTATTATACCTATTAAAACAAACTGCTGATGAACAGTACTCAACTTTTTTATAATGTTATTTATACTTTTGTTTATTTAATTGATTTCTATGAGGCCGCCGGTTCGAATCCCGGCTGCGGCATATTGGGGGGGACGTCCCTATGATGGATCGTTCCTACCGAGGCATGGTTCGATCCAGCTGTTACCCCAACGGTTTTACCCGTGTGGGGGCAGTATGGTTTCTGGGAGAAGGTCAGTTTTCGTACGCGGTCGGGGCCCGCTAGAACATCGCGTCCGTAACACGGGACTGACGGGGGATTGTCTTTGACAAGAACCCGGTGACCAATAGGTCCTGTACATAGAAAGTCACCATTCAAAAAAAAATATATACTTAAATCTTTATTTATTAAGTCTATAACATTTATAAAATTTGTCTAACAGCAGTTCACCTGCTTTGGGCTAAATTAAATTACGAATTTGTCCCCGCTTAAAAATTATGATTTTTTCATCAGTTTAAAATTACAGTTTTACATCCGGTTCAAAATAAAAATATGCTTTTGCCCCAGTTAAAAATTACAATTTTGCCCCGTTTAAATTTACAGTTTCGCCATTATTTTTGTTTTGTTCCTCCTAGCTAAATTACGATTTTGTCCTCAATTTAAATTTACATTTTTGTCTTCGTTTTTGTTTGCTTTCCCAGTAAAATTACGATTTTACCCCAGTGTATAACTATAGACACAAGATGGGGGGAATAATGCTAGGAATCTGCCTGGTAATCCCCCATTAGCCCAACCAATTTACGATTTTATCCTCGTTTTAAAATTACGATTTTGCCATCAGTTTAAAATTACGATTTTACTCGCAGTTCAAAATAAAATTATGCTTTTGCCCCCAACTAAAAATTACCATTTTGCCCTCGATTCAAAATTACGATTTTGACCCTTTTAAATTTACAGTGTTGTCATTAGTTTTGTTTTTTCCCCACCCAGCCAAATTACAATTTTGCCCTCAATCTAAATTTACATTTTTGCCATCGTTTTCCTTTGCTTTCCAAGTAAAATTATGATTTTTCCCTCGGTGTAAAATTACAATCATGCAATTGTTTTAGTTTTTTTTTTTTTTACAAATCTGTAGTAGTGTTTTGTTTTAATTGTTTGACTCGGTGTAGTTATTATTTGTGTCAGGCGGCTGCCTAGCACACGTTCATTTATCTTGAAAAATTACAATTTTGCCCACAGTTTAAAACTATTGTTTTTCTATCGTTTTTGTTTTTCTTAAACAAAAGTATGATAGTGTTTTAATTTAATTGTTTGACCCAATGTAATTATTTTGAGATCGTGTTATGAGTAGTATGTACAAGTAACCGAAACACAGACGTACATGTTATGAGAGAGAAATATTCGGCTTAGTGCCCCGCAACGCGGGCGGGGCAAAATCTAGTTTATTATTATTATTGTTGTTGTTGTTATCATTATTATTTATTGTTATTATTATTATTATTTATTATTTATTGTTGTTATTGTTATTATTTATTGTTGTTGTTATTATTTATTATTATTATTGTTATTAATTATTATTATTATTATTGTTGTTATTTATTATTATTATTATTATTATTATTATTGTTATTATTATTATTTATTATTGTTATTATTATTATTTATTATTATTATTTATTATTTATTATTATTATTATTGTTATTGTTTATTATTTTATTATTGTTATTATTATTGTCTATTATTATTATTATTTATTATTGTTATTGCTATTATTATTATTTATTATTGTTTATTATTATTATTATTGTTATTGTTATTGTTATTATTATTATTTATTATTGTTATTATTATTATTATTTATTATTATTGTTGTTATTATTATTACTATTGTTTTTATTTATTATTATTATTATTTATTATTGTTATTATTATTATTTACTATTATTATTATTATTATTGTTATTGTTTATTATTAATATTATTGTTATTATTTATTATTGTTATTATTATTGTTTATTATTATTATTATTATTTATTATTGTTATTGTTATTATTATTATTATTATTATTTATTATTGTTATTATTGTTATTATTATTATTATTATTTATTATTGTTATTATTTATTATTGTTATTATTATTGTTTATTATTATTATTTATTATTGTTATTGTTATCATTATTATTATTTATTATTGTTATTATTATTGTTTATTATTATTATTATTATTATTGTTATTATTATTATTATTATTATTTATAGTTATTATTATTATTTATTATTATTGTTATTATTATTATTATTGTTATTATTTATTATTATAATTATTGTTATTATTATTGTTTATTATTATTATTATTGTTATTATTATTATAGCCGACCCACCACCACCACAACCACCCCAGTTGGCCCACCACCACCACCACCACCATAGCCGACCCACCACCACCCCAGCCGACCCACCACCACCACAACCACCCCAGCCGACACACCACAACCGACCCACCACCACCACCACAACCGACCCACCACCATCACCACCACAGCCGACCCACCACCACCACCACCACAGCAGACCCACCACCACCACCACAGCCGACCCACCACCAACACAACCACTCCACCACCACCACCACCATAGCAGACCCACCACCACCACCACCCCAGCCGACCCACCACCCCAGCCGGCACACACACCACCACCACCACCATAGCCGACCCACCACCACCACAACAACCCCAGCCGGCCCACCACCACCACCATAGCCGGCCCACCACCACCCCCATAGTCGACCCACAACCACCACCACCCCAGCCGACCCACCACCACCACCACAACCACCCCATCCGACCCACCACCATAGCCGACCTACCACCACCACCATAGCCGACCCACCACCACCACCCCAGCCGACCCACCACCACCACCCCAGCCGGCACACCACCACCACCACCACCATAGCCGACCCACCACCACCACCACCCCAGCCGACCCCACAACCACCACCAAAACAACCCCATCCGACCCACCACCACCACAACCGACCCACCACCACAACCACCCCAGCCGACCCAACACCATCACCACAGCCGACCCACCACCACCACCACCACAGCCTCCCCTGGTTGACACCTTATGAGTGTCTCATTGACCAATAAGCCTCCTCTGGTGGTTTCCACTTTAAAGTACTTTAAAGTGGAAACCACCAGGGGAGACATATTGGTCAATGAGACACTCATAAAGTGTCAATCAGGGGAGACTTATTAATCAATGTGCACCTTATGGGAGTTGTATATGGGTCTCATTGCCCTATACGACTCATATGAAATTAATTTTTTTAACAATTTTATGTGGTAATTAAGGGTTTTTATGTTATAAAACACCCTAATTAATATATTTTTTTTTTAAATTGTTGCATACACTATATTTCACCGATGTTACACATTTGTCAAGTTAACAAATTCTTTTTCGTGAAGTTCTATTACTATCTACTAACGCCCTACCATGTGTAATACGATACATCTACTAACACCTTTGCCAAGTCAACAAATTTTTTTTCTTGAAATTCTTTATTGTTGTTATTATTATTATTTATTATTATTATTGTTGTTGTTATCATTATTATTTATTGTTATTATTATTATTTATTATTTATTGTTGTTATTGTTATTATTTATTGTTGTTATTATTATTTATTATTATTATTATTGTTATTACTTATTCTTATTATTATTATTATTGTTATTATTATTATTATTTATTATTGTTATTATTATTATTATTTATTATTATTATTGTTATTGTTTATTATTTTTATTATTTTTATTATTGTTATTATTTATTATTATTATTATTATTGTTTATTATTATTATTATTTATTATTGTTATTGTTATTGTTATTATTATTATTATTTATTATTGTTTATTATTATTATTATTATTATTATTATTGTTATTCTTATTGTTATTATTATTGTTATTATTATTGTTATTATTATTATTATTTATTATTGTTATTATTATTATTATTGTTTTTATTTATTATTATTATTTATTATTGTTATTATTTACTGTTAATATTATTATTATTATTATTGTTATTGTTTATTATTAATATTATTGTTATGATTTATTATTGTTATTATTATTGTTTATTATTATTATTATTATTATTATTTATTGTTATTGTTATTATTATTTATTATTGTTATTATTATTGTTTATTATTATTAGTATTATTGTTATTATTATTATTATTATTATTTTTTATTATTGTTATTATTTATTATTGTTATTATTATTGTTTGTTATTATTATTATTATTATTATTTATTATTGTTATTGTTATTATTATTATTATTATTTATTATTGTTATTATTATTGTTTATTATTATTATTATTGTTATTATTATTATTATTATTGTTATTATTGTTATTATTTATTATTATTATTATTATTGTTATTATTTATTATTGTTATTATTATTGTTTATTATTATTATTATTATTATTGTTATTATTATTATAGCCGACCCACCACCACCACAACCACCCCAGCTGGCCCACCACCACCACCACCATAGCCGACCCACCACCACCCCAGCCGACCCACCAACACCACAACCACCCCAGCCGACACACCACAACCGACCCACCACAGCCGATCCACCACCATCACCACCACAACCACCACAGCCGACCCACCACCACCACAGTAGACCCACCACCACAACCACCCCACCACCACCACCATAGCCGACCCACCACAACCACCACCACCCCAGCCGACCCACCACCACCACCACCCCAGCCGACACACCACCACCATAGCCGACCCACCAACACCACCACCACAACCTACCCACCACAACCACAACCCCAATACCACCACAAACGGCCAAAATAAAACCACAAAAAGAAAAGAAACTGAAGTTCAATGAGACCCGTATGGGTCAATGAGACGCATATGGAAGTGGTGTGTCATAAATCTCATGTCAACTTTTCAGAAAAAGTAGATGTATATGGGTCTCATCGGGCTATAAGAGGCATATCGGCTGAAAAGTTGTAATAAATGTCATGTTAAATAATAATAATAATAATAATAATAATAGTAATAATAATAATAATAATAGTAATAATAGTCATCATCATCATCATCATACTCAGTAAATCCCACCAATAGCAAAGCAAAGGTAGGGTCTGAGGAGGGTAAGATGTAGACAGCCTTACCTCTACCCCGTAGGAATAGAGAGGCTGCTTCCAGTGAGACCCCCGGCTCGAATAGTAATAATAGTAATAATAGTAATAATAATAATAATAATAATAATAATAATAATATAACAATAATAATAATAATAATAATAATGGGTGAGACACTTGTCCCAGTGGAAGGGACGGGTGCATTTAAGGGACAGGTCACGAGTTCGATCCGGGTGTAGAGGCGGGTTTTTTAAAAATTTTGGGTTTTTTCTATACTTCGGTGAGGTATTTCAAAGGCCATTTCGTACCGGAATCGGGCAATCATCCCGTTGACTTAGCCACGATGAAATAAACACCTTCGACATAAGCGATCGATAAAATGGAATGGTTCAGGTAAACCTCCGGACCATCGAACAAATGGGAAGTAAGTTTGATAAATAAAAAAATTGACATTTTATAATACACATAATTCATTTAATAAAATATGAAGTTTTAAATAATAATAATAAAATAATAATAATAATAATAATAATACTTAATAAAAAAACATATGCATATTTAAAAAACAATGTTATAACTAGTCCCGGCAGACGGGTCGGGCCGGGGGTCGGGTAGGGTCTTTGACCATGACCCTACCTGACCCCCGGCCCGAACCGTTTGCCGGGTCTAGTTATATCATCGTTTTTTTTAAATGTGCATATGTTATTTTTATTAAGTATTCTTATTATTATTATTATTATTATTATTATTATGAGTTTGAAAAATTTTGAATCAAATAAATCATGTATGCTTGGGTAAATAAACATTCTTGGTCGATAAGGGTCTTATAGGTCGATAAGGGTCATATGGATCACTTTCACGCTTTTTCAGACTGAACTCCTTTCATGTTAGTAATTATACCTTAAATTCATCAAAAGTCGTGCCGATAAGCCTCTCATTGCTCAATGAAAGGCATATAGGGATAAATGCTCCAACTACCACAACCTTATATGCCTCTCATAAGGCAATGAGAGGCTTATCAAAACACTTTTTCTGGCACATTAATTGCTTTCACACTATATACGCCCCTTATTGCCCTATATGCCACCTCTGGGGGGGGGGGGTGCACACAAAAAGGGGGGGTGTGTCAATACCCTCACCCTTTGTATAATGTGTTGATGCTAAATAGATCTGACTAATGATTGAATGTCTATCTTTTATTTTGCAATCTGTATTATAATATAGAGTAAACTGCAATTTTACCCCCTGGGTTTAGGCCAATTGGCACTCTGACCCCCCTAACAAAATAATTGCAATTTTACCCCTAACTTTGGTGTTATGTCGTGATTTTACCCCCCCCCCCCCCCCGGCGTCAATTTTCCTTAACAGTCAACATAACAAGGAGAGGGTCAAAGGGTAAATAGGTAATTTTGCAATTATTGTGAAGCTTCTTCACTACAACACCCTATAAGTAACATATGAAAGCATAATTACCCCCCCACCTTCCCACCATCCTCCTTCGATCCTGCGATCAGACTTCTCCGGCGACACCTTCTCCTGCGATCAGGCTTCTCCGGCGACATCAGGTCCTCCGGCGACACCACCTCCTCCGTTGACACCTCTTCAGACCTTACAAAATGCCGGTTGTTTGTTGGCTGATCCGCTATGTCATCTGCCACACCGCAGGTATAATCGCCCAATGTTAGTTAATTAGGGTCAGATTTGGTTCACTGTTAGTTATTATCATGTTATAAACAGGGTTAGGGTCGGATTTGTGTCTGATTGAGTCTCATGTTAAACAGGGTATTAGCAATTAGTTTGATTGAATCTGATTTCCAGGTTAATTTTGTGATGTTTGGCAGTTTTTTACAGTTGACCTGACGATAAGCTTATAAAGCTCATCATTGGTGGTCCACCTGGTGGTCTCCGTGTTTGGGAGGCCTGTCCTCAACTTCTATTATCCACCAGAGAGTTGAGCGGATGATAAGTTAGTAGTTATGTAGGAATAGTAATGTGTATTTTGTAGGTTAACTTAACTTTGAAGTAGGATAACATTTGCAGCAGCTTAGCAAGTTAGACAATCATCATTTTGTATGTTGATGAAAATGTTGTTTAATCCCAGAAGTTTGATGTTTGACGTTTTGATGTTTTGATGAAAATACTATTATAGGTTGTTGAAATGTGGAGCAGGTTAGTTGTTGAAATGTTGAAATGTGCAGCAGGTTATAGGGTGGGTGTTATGTTTTTATTGAGATGTGCAGCAGGTTATGTTGAAATGTGCAGCAGGTTATATTGAAATGTGCAGCAGTTACAATAGCAGCTTGCTAGTTGTTGAATATGTGAAGTCCACACTTGTTTGATGTCAGTTACATGGTCATACAGTTGATGATCATATAGGTTAGATGTGCAGTTGACGATCATACAGTTACATGATCATACAGTTGATGATCATACAGGCTAGGATCAAAATGTGCAGTTGATGACAGTTACATGATCATACAAGTGTTGAACAGGTTTGAATACCTGGAAGTTGGTAGTTATAGGTGGTTATACCTGGAACTTGTTTAGCTAGTGTGTTTACAGCTAATGTGTTCTTTTGTGCTTAAACTGATAGTGGTGATCAAGCATACCTGCTTGAAGTTTAAGCACATGAAACCTATAAACATGTTTGGCTGATCAGCCTTTTTGGTAAACTGATAGTGGTGATAGTGCAGCATGTATGTGCCTTTTTGGACTGAGGGGTATAATTGTAAACTTAGCAGGTATGTTTGATTTTTTGAGTATAGAACACATTGAACAGTCAAACATTGAAGGTTTGATACATGGTCAGGTTTGAACAGGTTTGATTTTTTAGTATACTT
This sequence comes from Helianthus tuberosus, assembly GCA_030545235.1. NCBI lineage: Eukaryota > Viridiplantae > Streptophyta > Magnoliopsida > Asterales > Asteraceae > Helianthus > Helianthus tuberosus. The sequence continues at coordinate 4,374,936 of JARYGA010046105.1, forward strand.
ATAGGTTTCTGATTTTTGAGTATAGAAACATAGAACAGGTTCTGATTTTTGAGTATAGAAATATAGAACAGGTTTCTGATTTTGGCGGGAAGGTTTTTGAAAGTTGCAGGGGGTAATGTTGTTTCTTAACACAAAGTACAGGGGGTAATAACAAAGGACAAATTAGTAATTTACCAGTGGGGGGTAATTGTGCGACATAACAAGAATGTTGGGGGGTAAAATTGAAGGGTAATATAGTCATTTCAAGTTATAGTTAACAGATCTGTTAACAAAATTGACGCCAGGTGGTAAAATCGCGACATAACACCAACGTTGGGGGGGTAAAATTGCAATTATTTCGTTGGGGGGGTCAGAGTGCCAATTGGCCTAAACCCCAGGGGGTAAAATTGCAGCTTACTCTATAATATATATTGTTGGGATGAGCATTTAGGTACCAATACGGTATTCACTTTTTGATGTTTTTGAATCGGTACTTTCGGTTCGGTACGGTACAATACCTGTATTTTACCAATTTTTAGCTTTAAATATTCTACCGTAATGGTACCCAATTTTGACAATTTCTGGGGTAACGAGCTCTTCCCTAACATTTAGTTGGTAAATAGAGAAAATGAACAATACGCAAGGTAAGGGCACGTAAAATTGAAGTGGAGCTTCCTGTCTTTGACGAGTTAATTTGTTTGGCATAACAAAATGTTGGGTACCTTTAAGAATCAAAAGTCTCGCTTTTTAAATTATCAATGTAACCAAATGAGTTAAAGAAAAGAGTAAACTGCCATTTTGGTCCCTGTGGTTTGGGCACTTTTGCCATTTTAGTCCAAATCTCAAACTTTTTAAATCTGGGTCCCTGTGGTTTCACTTTTATTGCCATTTTAGTCCAAAATTAAGAGTAAACTGCCATTTTGGTCCCTGTGGTTTCACTTTTATTGCCATTTTAGTCCAAATCTCAAACTTTTTGGAACAGTAAAAAAAAGGGAGATTTTGAATTTTGGACTAAAATGGCAATAAAGATGAAACCACAGGGAACCAGATTTAAAAAGTTTGAGATTTGGACTAAAATGGCAAAAATGCCCAAACCACAGGGACCAAAATGGCAGTTTACTCTAAAGAAAATTTGTTTTACTCAACTAACATTTTTTAGCTTCCGTCTCTTTTTTTTTTTTTTTACTTTACCAATACATGTCTTTGCCTATCATTTTGCTTTTTTATCTTTTTTTTTTATACTTTCCCCCCTTTTTTTAACCTTTATCTTACATAATTTTCTTAAACTTTGTTTACCTTTCTTTTCTACTTTTTTTTTTACCTTCCCTTTTTTAACCTTTTCTTTTTTAACTTTGTTATTTACGTTATTTTTTACATTATCTTCTTATGGTTGGTGTTGTACCAGGTCCCGATATTGTAATTAGACGGTGAATTATCTATTTGCAAGGAACTAAAACGATACCAATCAAATCGCCGTCGCCTTGTACGGAAAAGTCGCCTCCCGCTATGAAGTGCGTGCTTATCTCTAACTCTAGTCGGTATAAAAAGAAGATCGGTAAAAGAAATATAAAGAAAATACCTAGTGCTTTCAGATGAAGCCAAAGTCGGCGTTTTTTTGTGACGTTCTATTTGTTAAAATTTAGAGATAAAGTTTGACATAACTTACAATTTATCTACAGACAATGGGATACACAAGTAACTTTCACAGACATAGAGGGGGAATTATATTTAGTGAACTTTTACTATATTACTTGTAGCCCAGCAATAATAATATATGTAATAAAGGTTTTTCTATGTAAGTGGTTGAGTGTTATAGTCTCATCGTGGATATTAGAGTGGATTTGTAAGTAGGTTTAGAGGGTATGTGTTAGCCGTTCTACAATTACACACTAAATTTTTGAGAGATCGTGCTGATAAATCTGAACCTTTTTTTGGTCTTTATCAAAGTTTTGAAAGTTCAGAGTAAATTACATTTTTCGTTAATTGTTTTGGCCAAATTCATGAGTTTAATCAAACTTTTCTTTTTAATAGTTGCAGTGCTTAGGGTGGAGGGTATAGTCAAACACTTTAGGGTGTTTGAGTGAAATTCTAGCCAATAATATTATGTCATGTCAACACTCAAACACCTTAGTGTGTTTGAGTGAAATCAGAGGGTATAGTCAAACACCCCTTAATTAAAAAAAAAAAAAAAAAAACCCTCATTGGTCCCTCCTATCTCTCTCCTCTCCTCTCAAACACACTCATTCACATCGGTGTATAGTCACCGATTTTGAGAGTCTCTCTCATGGTCACCAAATGCATTTGAAGGGAGGGTATAGTCACCGATGTGTTTATCCACTCAAACACCCAACTCAAACACTCTTATGGCATACATTTTTTGGCATTTTTTATAGTTCTTTTAATACTCTTTGACCCTTCGTTATCCGGTGTTAACTTTATGGGGGTATAATTTTGCTAAAACTTTAGTATCGGCGGTAGTGGGCTAGTGGCTCCAATTGGGCCTGATCTGGTGTCTGCCAGTTTGGACTAAAATGCAAAACGTCTTTCTCACACGAACCGGAACCTTTGGACAGCAAGTGGGCCTGTGATATTTATGGTAAGTGGGCTAAATTGTTAGTAACAAAGGTAGTTCACATTTATCATGTACTAGATTTCCATTAAAGAACTAGAAAAATTAGACTTGTATTATAAATAATAATCTTCTTCCATTGATATACCATACAATATTTCCATTAAAGAACTAGAAAAATTAAACTGGCAAGTAGATAGATGTAACACCCGTTCTTATAAGTCCAGGTTTAACGTATATTTTGGGAAAATAATCATGCAATTAATGATTACATATACTTCGGAAATACGGGTTTATTAAAACTTTTACAATTTATAATTTACTCTACATAACGTAATCGGAATTCGTTGTTTAAAAATTTACAACGTGGCATAGTGCGGAAGCATGTAACTGTATCATGTTCGGTTCTTCGTTGAGCTTTGATCGTCTTCCGGCATCCAAGGTGTACCTATAATCAAAACCAACCTAAAAGTTAGTTTTGATAGTCAAATATGAAGTCCAAACAAGTACAGGCGTTAAAAATGACAAAAATAGCATTTTTCCGAGTTAGGTGGCGTCAACGACTCCACTTCTGGCGTCGACCAGGGGCAACTGGCGTTGACAGAAAACAAGATTTCCAGGCGGCGTCGGCGACGCCACCTGTCCGCGTCGTCGACGCCTAGCAGAAACATCAAATTTGCTGCTGTGTTGATTTGTCGTTCGTACGCACTAAAACGCGCGTAACTTTTGAACCGTTTATCCGTTTAACCTCCCGTTTCTTCCTACGTGTTTGTAATTTGATTCTCCATCCTATGGAGTTAAAATCTAACATCCGGTTTAACAAAATTTCAGACTTTTAAGTCTTCGGCTTATCGCCCTATTTCCAAATTTTGACCCGTTTGTGCATTCTATCAAACAAACATATTTGTTTGATACCTACATCACCTACACTTCCTCAAATTTATGTTACCTACTATATTAGGTTCTAATCATAGGTTTATTACACCATTTAAACCCGTTTATGCTCGTATGCTTATTTTGACCCGTTAAGGGTATTTAAGCACTTTAAATGCTTGAAATCGCTTTCATTCCTTTCTAGCATCTTATTCCTACATTTCTTAACAAGTAAACTTCAACTACAACTCTTTGTGTGTTGGATTTCAAGGTGTATATCTATATGTTCCGAGTTATACCCTTCGGATTGTTATTTACGATAAGACTCAAATAGAGCTATTTGACTAACGTATTACATCTATCATCATCCACACTTATTCTAAGCTTTTGTTTAATCATAAGACTCGTTTCCAAACAACCTCTAAGAGTTGTTTGTTCAATTTAGCCTACAAGGGCGTTTTGGTCGATTTTGGTCCTTCTTTTACATTGAAGGGCTATTACCAATTATTCGACCAAATTAGCACTTTTACATACATCATAAATAAGCGTACCTGGCTCGGATCAACAAATAGACCCGATTTATACCTTGCTTTTATTATCACATTTTCTATGGAAACAGAAGTATCCGAATCGCTAATCGGTCTTGTTAGCATAAGACTTGGCAACCATATTAGTCGATATTGTCAAATGGTGTTATCATCACCATTTGACCCGTTTGGCTCATATGACCAGACATTTACATATGTAGTAAAACGAGGTTTTAAATTTCAAATTTACACATCCGACCCATGTCAGATGTTACCACTTGACCCCTCTTTTTCTCTTTAACTCAATTCTCACAAATTTGACCCGTTCGGCTTACGCCATGGGTGCCCTTTTTATTGTTAATTTACATTAGTCGACACTTGACTAAATTTCCATTTTTACCTTTTTTTTTCTCAATATTAGATTACACTACGCGGTAATCTTATCAAAACTCATAATCTCTTAGTCATTACATGACCAATATACCGATTTATCCTGTTTACTATAAACCATGGTTTTTATCACCTTTGTATGTTCCGACTCGTACCAATCGTGTCGGGAACCATATTTTCATTATTATCATTATCGCATTTATTACTTGTAAAGTAAACAAGTATTCTACAAAAGTGTGTAAGTTTCACTTACCTTGCATCCGAGCTACGCTTTTCTTCCATGCTTGACTTGTTTGACCCGCTTCCACTCCAAGCTTCCTCCTAGCTTGTTACGCGTCAAACTATCATCATCGTTTTCAAGGTGGTTAGTTTAATCATACTCTAATACGATTATTCCACCTTATGCATTTCATATCAAAATTGCTATTTATCGTATTATAGGTCAGTTTGACCTTTGTAATAGTCAAATGCCCATTAGTGTGCTAATTGCATTTTCGAGTTATCAACTAGTTTTAGCATTCTTTAATTACCCGGTAGGCGTTATCTTTAGACCTCCGTTTTAACCAAAGTTCTAATCGCGTTTAACACATTTAGAACTCTTTTTAATCACATTTTGCATAATAGCCGAAACATCACAACTAGATGTTTTAACTACAAAATTCTAGTTTCGAGCCTTCTTTGAGGCATTTCAACGAACACCTTAAGGGCAGAATTTTACATGTTTATTTATCATGTCTCTAGCTTATCTCTTAGCCCAAATTTCACATAAATCAACCATCTTACAAAGTGGTTAACTTCTATAATTTCTGAAATCACTTCTAAATTGTCAATTTACACTAGATCAACAATCTATTTCCTAGGGTTCATCATATTAACATAAAACCCACTTAGCTTATCAATGAATCATCATGAATCTCATAGATTTTCCAAAAATCTAACATGTTATTGACTAGGGTTTACTCCTAGACATCATATCACTTCAAGATTCACTCATGCATGACATAATTAAGCTCAATTTCAGTTTCTTACAAGTAACCTAGAATTTGAGATGGATCAAAACGTCACAATTTTACATACCTTGTGATCCTTTCAACTAGGTGTTCATGAATACGAGCTTGGATTTCGATTTGGGACTGATTTGGCCTCTCAATTTCTTGGATTTGTGCTTGTTAGGGTTTGGCTCCATGGGGAGCTCCCTGATGTCGATCCAGAACACACACTGTGTGTGTGTGTTTGTGTTTGTTTTTATTAAATAACTTTTCTAGTTATCCAGCTTTAACCCCTCGTGTTTGGTTCGTTATTAAGTAGGCCACAATCTACTTATTTCTTTTAACAATTTTCCTACTTATTAACTAGGTTAAATATTCCTAGTTAACTTAGCGGATTCGGGAATATTTATGACTAAGTTTATTTTAGGTCCCGTTAACTCGGGCCTTCTAAGCTTTTATTTCTTAAAAGCTTTTATTCACTTTTTATTTATTATTAGGATTAATTATTTAAATCCTAATATTTACCGGGTTACTTTTACCACTAACGGTATTTTACCCGTCTTTTAGTATTAACATGGGTTAATTACCAAACCCATTTTCGGGGTGTTACAAGTCTATCCCCCTTAAAGAGGTTTCGTCCACGAAACCTTTTCTTACATAATTCATTGAATTTAAACTCAATGTATTTGATCCGAGATATCTTTTAAATATTACTTATACTTTTAACCAATTATTAGTATTACCAGATAAGCATTGGTAACATCTTTTTGGTCACTAATTGTCTACGTATCTCATATGACTTAGTGCAACTTAAAATAACGTAATCTCGTTATTTCCACTAGTTTAGTTAACTTAGCGATATCCATCGCTTTCATATATTATCGAATTCCCTTATGAATCCGTTACTTTGACCCGCTTAAAGGTCTTTAGTGAAATCTTTCACTTTTAGCAACAATCTCTTTTGCTTCCAAATTCATTTATTCGGTTTAGTTATACCGAATCCATCGCTTACAAGAGACCAATTTATTTAAATGGCCTTAACCGGTCTCACTAACTAGACTTATTAGTCCAGTTACTTTTTACCACTCGCTTGGTTATAATGTGATCTTACTTCACATTGCATTTCTTGACCGTGATCGTGTCACATCGTGTTTAGTTTGCATCGACCTTTCATTTTCGAAAATACCCCTTTTCGAATATATCGTCTTGCGCCTATCAGTGTCAAGACTTGTATCTTTCATGCTTACTATTTAAATTCCTATCAAAATTTATGTTTGTAAAAACATTATTTCTTACTAAAACCGAAGTTTTAGTTTTAGGATCTTTTCTTTAACTTGTGTCAATCATCCATACCGGGATATTGACAGTCCGTAATTCAATTCTTTACAGTCTTAGTTTTATGCGGGGGATTCTTAACTGATTTCCTCGCTTTATCCAATCTAACCCGTAGATTCTTTCACTTAGCCCCATAGGCTAGTTCTTTAAGTTTTTCACCTTCTTAAGGTGAGATATTAACAACTCGTTTCCTCCTCTTTATGACCCGAGGGTCTTTTGGTCCGTAAACCTTAACGCTGTGTTTAATCCCGTGGGTTATGATGATCCCGTAGATCATCTTTTATTCTTGTCTATATTCAATTGTATATATACACCTATAGCTTCAGGCATTTCTTGGTATGTTTGAAATCGTTTATTTTCACCCTTGAACTTCCATTGACCTTGACTGTAGTCTAAGGTCTCATTTGTTTACTTCCGGACTAATCCTTCCGACTTTATGACTTCTGACGTTATTTTCGCGTCAGTTTGTTCTTATGCTTACTGTTATTCAATTTGCTCATATTCTAATTTGGTTATATCCCATTACCGGGCTCATTATTCTCTCGCATTTAACGCTACCTTTATCTGGCTAGCGTTCATTAGTGCCATTCGGCATTATATTGTATTCAACTTGTTTGACATATTAATGTGAAATCCATTACTTATAATAATCAACTTTATTCAACCCATTCGACTTCGAATAGTTGAACATATTTACTCACAATTTCTATTTACAAGATCTTATAGTCATAACTCGTAATCCAAGTCCTTTGATTTCTCAACCCGTGTTCACGTCTCTTGGTCTCTAAGCATGTGTTTAATTTTCTTTTTTTTTTTTTACCCATTAACTGGGTGTTTTACCGAAGTCGTTATTATTGCAACCCTCCCGGTATGCGTTAAGACCTCGCTTCATTTTTTTTTACATTCAGACTTTGCCCTTAAGTTTGGTGTTTTACAAAAACGACCCGTTAAGGGACACATTTGCATTTTCCGGGTTCGAGTGCAAGTACACTCCCTCCCATTGCTTGTCTAACTCATTTTACTTGCTTGCGTTTTATGGGTTCGAGCGTAAGTACACTCCCTCCCAACACTTGTCTAAATCATTTTACTTGCTTGCGTTTTATGGGTTCGAGTGTAAGTACACTCCCTCCCAATACTTGTCTAAATCATTTTACTTGCTTGCGTTTTATGGGTTCGAGTGTAAGTACACTCCCTCCCAATACTTGTCTAAATCATTTTACTTGCTTGCGTTTTATGGGTTCGAGTGTAAGTACACTCCCTCCCAACACTTGTCTAAATCATTTTACTTGCTTCTTTGTCCCTTCGCTCGGGCTCATTATCCTAATGTAACACACTTCCGTCACTCGGTTGTGGGTTTACATTATTTTCAAATATCTTGCTTATCTGTCTCAATTGGGTACTTTTTAACTAGTCCCGTTCACACCGCCATTACCACATCGGACGTAAACGTGTCCGCCATAAGAAGTTCATGGTATCATATGCCACTACTTACTTGGCCAGAGTAAGTGGTTAACGCATGACACACGTGACCTTTTTATAGTTTTCACATCGCGCCCTATGTAAGTAACTCCTCAAATTATCTCCATGTTTATGGTTTCATTTGGTAAAACTTTATTTAATTGTTAGTTAACAATTATTAGTTTTAGTCGTTTATCCTTGAACATGTACAATGTCCCTTTTTATAAACATTTATTCACATTCATTGATGTGATCATTACTTTTCTCAATAGGATTTATATTGAGAATACTTACTTGGATGATCACTCTCGTCCAAGTTTCTACATAAACAAGTCTTGTTATTCATCATTGTGAATAACACATTTCCTATTAAATTTCTCTTGGAAATCAGGTTTTCCAAGTTCTATCATATGTGTATGCAACCGTTATTATCTACGTGTTTGTTGCATATAACGACTCGTGCGATTAAATTTGAAAGTGTGCACCTGATAATGCTTGCCCTAACGGGCTTCTCTTGTCATTAGTCTTGTTCGCGACCGTTACGCGATTTTGTCCTCGGTGAGCATGCTCCTCTTGTCATGCTTCGGACCTTTCCATCATCGTATTCACAATTCCTTTGACTCTCGTCGTCTTTAAACGCGAGTGTCCTTCAATTAAGACATTCAAAAAGTTAGTAACGTCAACTTCAATAATCGCCCGTATTATAATACGAGGCTTTTTCTACTATACGCGTCGACGCGCGTATTTTCGTCAACTATATCAATCGTTTTAATTGGGGTAACGTGTATCACACGATAGCCCTATGTGCTGCTTACAACACTTTAGTATGCTAAGCTATTAACATACTTGTACTTACCAGATTTGCGATCAAGCCTCGAACCGAACACTATTCTTTATCAAGAGCATAAGGTTTAAGTCCAAGCATGGTTCCTCCCCACCATACTCGAATCTCTTAAACCAAGGCTCTGATACCAACTTGTAACACCCGTTCTTATAAGTCCAGGTTTAACGTATATTTTGGGAAAATAATCATGCAATTAATGATTACATATACTTCGGAAATACGGGTTTATTAAAACTTTTACAATTTATAATTTACTCTACATAACGTAATCGGAATTCGTTGTTTAAAAATTTACAACGTGGCATAGTGCGGAAGCATGTAACTGTATCGTGTTCGGTTCTTCGTTGAGCTTTGATCGTCTTCCGGCATCCAAGGTGTACCTATAATCAAAACCAACCTAAAAGTTAGTTTTGATAGTCAAATATGAAGTCCAAACAAGTACAGGCGTTAAAAATGACAAAAATAGCATTTTTCCGAGTTAGGTGGCGTCAACGACTCCACTTCTGGCGTCGACCAGGGGCAACTGGCGTCGACAGAAAACAAGATTTCCAGGCGGCGTCGGCGACGCCACCTGTCCGCGTCGTCGACGCTTAGCAGAAACATCAAATTTGCTGCTGTGTTGATTTGTCGTTCGTACGCACTAAAACGCGCGTAACTTTTGAACCGTTTATCCGTTTAACCTCCCGTTTCTTCCTACGTGTTTGTAATTTGATTCTCCATCATATGGAGTTAAAATCTAACATCCGGTTTAACAAAATTTCAGACTTTTAAGTCTTCGGCTTATCGCCTTATTTCCAAATTTTGACCCGTTTGTGCATTCTATCAAACAAACATATTTGTTTGATACCTACATCACCTACACTTCCTCAAATTTATGTTACCTACTATATTAGGTTCTAATCATAGGTTTATTACACCATTTAAACCCGTTTATGCTCGTATGCTTATTTTGACCCGTTAAGGGTATTTAAGCACTTTAAATGCTTGAAATCGCTTTCATTCCTTTCTAGCATCTTATTCCTACATTTCTTAACAAGTAAACTTCAACTACAACTCTTTGTGTGTTGGATTTCAAGGTGTATATCTATATGTTCCGAGTTATACCCTTCGGATTGTTATTTACGATAAGACTCAAATAGAGCTATTTGACTAACGTATTACATCTATCATCATCCACACTTATTCTAAGCTTTTGTTTAATCATAAGACTCGTTTCCAAACAACCTCTAAGAGTTGTTTGTTCAATTTAGCCTACAAGGGCGTTTTGGTCGATTTTGGTCCTTCTTTTACATTGAAGGGCTATTACCAATTATTCGACCAAATTAGCACTTTTACATACATCATAAATAAGCGTACCTGGCTCGGATCAACAAATAGACCCGATTTATACCTTGCTTTTATTATCACATTTTCTATGGAAACAGAAGTATCCGAATCGCTAATCGGTCCTGTTAGCATAAGACTTGGCAACCATATTAGTCGATATTGTCAAATGGTGTTATCATCACCATTTGACCCGTTTGGCTCATATGACCAGACATTTACATATGTAGTAAAACGAGGTTTTAAATTTCAAATTTACACATCCGACCCATGTCAGATGTTACCACTTGACCCCTCTTTTTCTCTTTAACTCAATTCTCACAAATTTGACCCGTTCGGCTTACGCCATGGGTGCCCTTTTTATTGTTAATTTACATTAGTCGACACTTGACTAAATTTCCATTTTTACCTTTTTTTTTCTCAATATTAGATTACACTACGCGGTAATCTTATCAAAACTCATAATCTCTTAGTCATTACATGACCAATATACCGATTTATCCTGTTTACTATAAACCATGGTTTTTATCACCTTTGTATGTTCCGACTCGTACCAATCGTGTCGGGAACCATATTTTCATTATTATCATTATCGCATTTATTACTTGTAAAGTAAACAAGTATTCTACAAAAGTGTGTAAGTTTCACTTACCTTGCATCCGAGCTACGCTTTTCTTCCATGCTTGACTTGTTTGACCCGCTTCCACTCCAAGCTTCCTCCTAGCTTGTTACGCGTCAAACTATCATCATCGTTTTCAAGGTGGTTAGTTTAATCATACTCTAATACGATTATTCCACCTTATGCATTTCATATCAAAATTGCTATTTATCGTATTATAGGTCAGTTTGACCTTTGTAATAGTCAAATGCCCATTAGTGTGCTAATTGCATTTTCGAGTTATCAACTAGTTTTAGCATTCTTTAATTACCCGGTAGGCGTTATCTTTAGACCTCCGTTTTAACCAAAGTTCTAATCGCGTTTAACACATTTAGAACTCTTTTTAATCACATTTTGCATAATAGCCGAAACATCACAACTAGATGTTTTAACTACAAAATTCTAGTTTCGAGCCTTCTTTGAGGCATTTCAACGAACACCTTAAGGGCAGAATTTTACATGTTTATTTATCATGTCTCTAGCTTATCTCTTAGCCCAAATTTCACATAAATCAACCATCTTACAAAGTGGTTAACTTCTATAATTTCTGAAATCACTTCTAAATTGTCAATTTACACTAGATCAACAATCTATTTCCTAGGGTTCATCATATTAACATAAAACCCACTTAGCTTATCAATGAATCATCATGAATCTCATAGATTTTCCAAAAATCTAACATGTTATTGACTAGGGTTTACTCCTAGACATCATATCACTTCAAGATTCACTCATGCATGACATAATTAAGCTCAATTTCAGTTTCTTACAAGTAACCTAGAATTTGAGATGGATCAAAACGTCACAATTTTACATACCTTGTGATCCTTTCAACTAGGTGTTCATGAATACGAGCTTGGATTTCGATTTGGGACTGATTTGGCCTCTCAATTTCTTGGATTTGTGCTTGTTAGGGTTTGGCTCCATGGGGAGCTCCCTGATGTCGATCCAGAACACACACTGTGTGTGTATGTTTGTGTTTGTTTTTATTAAATAACTTTTCTAGTTATCCAGCTTTAACCCCTCGTGTTTGGTTCGTTATTAAGTAGGCCACAACCTACTTATTTCTTTTAACAATTTTCCTACTTATTAACTAGGTTAAATATTCCTAGTTAACTTAGCGGATTCGGGAATATTTATGACTAAGTTTATTTTAGGTCCCGTTAACTCGGGCCTTCTAAGCTTTTATTTCTTAAAAGCTTTTATTCACTTTTTATTTATTATTAGGATTAATTATTTAAATCCTAATATTTACCGGGTTACTTTTACCACTAACGGTATTTTACCCGTCTTTTAGTATTAACATGGGTTAATTACCAAACCCATTTTCGGGGTGTTACAATAGAAAATTTTTAAATGCATGTGCAGAGTGTTAAAGTTGTAACTGAAAGGTACTAAATGTTTTCTGTAGCTACAAATAAGTTTAATTATGGTGGTTACAATGTACATGAAAGACGTTGGAACAGAACATTGGGTCTGCGAAGTCGAAGGTTGTTCTATTTGCTATGCCAATTCACTTGTTGCTTCATCAAAATGTTGGGATTTTTCAATGCTTAATCACTTGCTAATCCGAAATAAATCAGTCATAGTCATGATTCCATACAATATGAATATTAGAGGACTTTGAATCATACATGATCTCAATTGTCTTTTCATCTTCTTCCCAAAACTCTGAGCTAGCATTTGCCTTTTCCCTTGAACCACCTTTTCTTTTTGAACGGCAAATTTGGATCACTGAGGTCTACCGGAGTATTATCGTGCCACCAGCAAAACCACCCGATCATATCTATATCCACTAGGCAATAATGCCTATACACCTATTCAGGAGGAAACCCAATAAACATGGGAAAACCCCCCTTGTGGGAATCGGACCCAGGACCTAATGGTTCCTAAGCTTTATCCCACCCCCAAGATGCGACTAGGCTATAATGCCATGGGCTTTGAACCACCTAATATAGTTTTCTTAGGAACAAGTTCTACCTTATTATTATCCTTGACAAGCTATAACCACCCATGTGATGTGTGTGCATGTGGCTCAAGCAACCAAACACAAAGGAGGGTCAGAGACGGGAACCAACAGTTTGCTTGTCAAGTTGACGGGTCAGTTGATTGTGTTGTTTGTTAATCGGATACTTTCCATGCTCAGCTTTCATCTATTTCAGGTTTACCATTCTTCTGATTAAATTTAGTGTTTGAAGAAGATACTTCATTCATTCTGTTAAGACGAACAAAGCCATGATCTCGGCCTCTTCCGTACCCTGCAACCTAGAAATCATGTTGTAGAAGAAAAAAAGAGGTAAATGGTATAACATTTAAGAATCATATGAAATGAAATGTAAAGGATCTGATTATTAATAAAAGATCATTCTTGCACAGAATCTATATTTTGGCATGAAGGAAATCATGCAGGTGTGTGTGTTGGTGATCCAGAAACCTCAACAACCGTGCCACCATATCAACAAATGACATTGATTGTTGTTCTCAAAATAAGTTACTAATCCTAATACCTCTGTGTAAAAACTCATCATGGTTTGCATGATTATACCTACTTTGTTCATTGAGGCATTACATCAAATATTTGGTGTGCATGAAACTACAAACCTCAACTGACTACAATATACAAATAGATTAAGAAGGCGATTTTTTTGGGGTCACCTGTCAATCCATTAACCTTTAATATTTTAATATACCAACCCGACACGACTGACACCTATACTGTTAAATGTATCCAATAACTCTCACATACATGTAACACACAATACACTTACATGAACAAGCTCATTATACACATGAACTTGAACATCGACCTGTCATATCGTTTTACATCTCTTAGCTTAAACCCGACCAACGACCAAGATCAACCTGACGAATTGTTGTAGCAACACGGTTAAATTAGTTACTAGCTTGGTTCTGGATTTGTTAAGTCAGCTTAGATTCAAAAGAGTAAGACCAACCATTTGTCTATTTACAAAATGGAAATTTATTATGTATAATAAGTTAGGTTTGTATATAAATCAAGGGTGGAGATACAATAGGAAGTTTATTTGGCTAGGAAGGCTAGGAAGTAATCTTGACCATCCATTTAGTTAATCAAGGGCTAAGATTAAATCAGGGAAATTGAAAGGAAGAAAAGAGGCGCGTGAGTTTGTTTAGGGGCATTCTAGTCAATCCAAGCCAATAGTTTCTCTCTCCTCCAATTCCCCCCATTTTTTAAACGTTAATAACTCTTTCATACGACATTATTTTTTTATAAAAATTGCACCAAAAAAACGAGCGTTTTTTATCTTTAAAACGAGTATACTATTGCTATATTTAAAAAAAAATTTAAACCCAGTTGCGTAAAACGCAATAGAAAAACCCCCAGAGTTACGTAAAATGCAATGAAAAAAAAACATAAAAAATGACATTTTTCTAAAACGCAATGCACCAAAAACACAAAAAAAATGACTTATTTGTAAAACGCAATGGCCAGAAAACACAAAGAAATGTGTTATTTCTAAAACGCAATAGCCTAATGTAACACCTCGAAAATTTCGGGTTCAATAATAAAACGACACGTGTCATGTAAGACAAAACGCGTTGTAAACCCGGATTTAATAAAGATGTTTCGGTAGGATTTAAAGTGGCGTCATGTTAAACTGATACCTCTGAACGACCTCAATTATAAATCCCAAGACCCGATTAAATGTTATACACATCTTTTATGCCCTCAATGCAGAGAATTATTGTCAAGAAAGGAATTTCGAATGCATGATGTGATCCCACGAAGAAATGAATGATAAACCTTTGTTTACGGGTCTTGTATATGCATTCAAATGAAACAAGTTCAATTGGTAGGGTATGTAACTGTTTTAGACACTTTGTGGAGGCCCCTAAATGATAATTGAGGTCTAAAAGTCGAGACAAGTGGGTACCCTTTCGAAATAATGAAAGAACAAACATTTTAGCTCCTGATAAAGGCTAGCGCACCGTTACAATGAGAGTGTAACGGTGCGCTACCAGTTACCAGCGACCAGAAAACAGGCTGTTGCCTGTTTTACGCATTTCTGACCCATTTGGCCGGTTTTCTCACAAGTGGACGACCCTTAGACTTCCCTAGGCACTAGTAACAAGTGTTGGATGGTTGTGGTTGATCCTAGAGTTAGTTGTCAACCAATTATGGTGAGTGATTTCACTATATAAGGCACTACAAGTTCATAACTTTTGCTCACACCAATTCTCTGCATTCTGATTGATTCTGGAGCTCAAGCTTGCTTCCTAGTGATCATATCTCGTGCATAGGACTTCAGTAAGTATTCTTTTCCTTCTCTAATTGAGTTTAGCTAGGTTAATTAGCTAAAAGTCAAACCGTCGTAATTACGGTTTGACTTCGAGATTAGTCACTAATAGCTCAGGCATATCTCGAATTAAAAGTAGTTATAGGTTGGTATTTATGTGGGTAATAAAACCCCAAAAGGGTTTCCCCTGATCACCATCCTAACCAGGTCAAATGTCGGGTCAAACTTTTAATTAAAAAGTCAACATAATGCTTAAAATGTCATTTATGCATAATTAGCTATCTAGAACATATATAACCTGTTTGATCATTGTTATAACTTAGAAATAAGTGTAAGAACATGTCCAAACATGTTCAACCCGACTATTTCCTGTTTAGACCCGGTTCGGAACCGAAAGTCACATAGTTTGACTTTCACGTTGACTTTCAGTTCTGACTCGTTTGGGCATGTTTTAGAAATGCCTCAGAGCTTTAATTGGATTAGGATACATGTTAGAACAACCCTCTGTGATTATACACCTTGGTTCACTAGTTATCCAATTAATATGCATATTTCCGTTAATTGCTCGTATGTTGACCGTTATGCCCTTATTACCTTAAAACGTGATTTATGAAAATGTAAAAGTGTAGAAACCTTAAATACTGATATATAAACTTGTATGCAAAGTTTGACATCAGTTTGACTTGTAGATTAAGAGTTATGCTCAATATCGCAAAATTAATACTTTATGTTAATAAAATGGCGTAATTAGCGTATAGCCTAGTTAAGCCTACTTTTTGGTATCAAACTTAATACCCACTGATGTAATATATTATTTTGGGATTTTTAAATATTTTTAATTAATTTTAGGCTGAGCATAACTAGTAGTCGTAGGCTTAATCCGGTAATTGTCGGTTTTGCCCTTACGGGCCATAAAATAAGTTTTACTTATCAAAACGACTCCAAACCTTTTGCTACTGATCACATATGTTAAATAAATTATTTTAAGCCTTCTGGAAATATAAAAATATCAGATTTAAGTATCGAACCCGGAAATGGCCTTTAATCGCCATAATTAGCGTTTTTAACGCATAGTATGTCTTAAAATCATATTGGACATACCCGAGTTGATACCTACTGATATATGAGGCAAATTATGATATTTTAACAGTAAGCAAAGGTTGATTAACTCAGACTTTGTTTTTGAGCCTTTCGGCTTATGTGAAATTACCAAAATAACCCTACGGGGCATAGTTTGGTTAAAGATGATAAATTTCACATATATGCTTTAGCCTATAGTTATAACTCATCAAATTGAGTATGTTTGCTGTTTACATCAGACCTGTAACTCAGTTAAACATTTAAACCCTTTTACAACCTTTAAAATGACCAAACTACCCCTACGGGGCATAGTTTGTGTTTAAATTCATTTCGAGCATAACGAAAGACATCCTACTGATGTCACAACATATTTGGAGCATATTAACTTAGGAAACCTGTATATGGCTCTTACGGATACCCGTTACGCTTATTTCGCGTTCGGTTCGGTTTATGTAACAAGTTTACATAAATTAGCCGAAACGGGTCAAACCTTATCGGTTTAATCTCAAAATCCAGAATGTGCATGAAGGACCCATATTAAACAAGTCTCTAAACTTGTCGGGTCTAAATCACATTCTATCCGGTCTTCGCTTAATCGTGCGTACGAACCGTATCTTTGAAACTAGCCGGTCTAAGCTTAAGCTTAATAAAAGACCCGTTAGTATTCTAATAGGTTATATTAAACCTTCGTTCCAGATTAGGAGAACCAGTAAAAGCTACGTGCATTTTGCTAATTGTGATTTATACATTGCTCAGGTAAATACTTTTAACTTATTTTCCCTATACGGGCTTGGGATATGGTATATAGCATACCGCTTGATCGAGCATCAAATCTCCACGCTTAGTGGGTAGTTGAATAATTTGATCAGCTCGTTTAAACAGTCTTGTTTACTTTACAGCCTTTGGGGGGTTAATGACCATGTCCCGGATATCCTTGGCATCATCTTACGAGATTGGCCACGACCTGAGCACAGGGTGTAGGCGTACACCTGTCTGTGTATAACTCAATAACGTGGTGTGTCTATTGATCTTTAACCCGGACTAGATCCGGGCTACTGAACGCATAAGTAACATGTAATTCGTTCACAAGATGATAATATTAAATAATTCTCCCAAGTTAAAAAGGTTAATCTTGCCTCTGTGCATTTTAATCAAATTATAAAACATTTATGCCATGTGCATCCAAACCAATTTTTAAATCATTTTCCAAAATGAGTCAGTTGAATGTATTTACCAGTGTAAACTGACGTATTTTCCCAAAAAGACTAAATGCAGGTACTAAACGTAATTGGCTGGATTGTCTCCTTAGCATCATTTAAGAGTCTCGCAAGCTTAAGATGCCTGAAGTCTGTTGAACTATTGTTTCCATTTTATGTTCGATCCTTCTGTGGATAAACTTCCGAATATTGTGACAGTTGATATTACAATAATAAATTCGGTTGTATTATATTTTCAATTGCTTCCACTGTGCTTAATAATATTGTGTTGTTTGACTATTATGTTGCCAACCATGACGTCACGATACTCCCCACCGGGCCCACCGGTGACACGTGGAAATTCGGGGTGTGACACCTAAAAACTTAAAAGAAAGTGTAGTTTGTAAAACGCAATGGACTGAAAACACATAAAAATGTGTTTTACCTAAAACGCAATGCACCAAAAACACAAACATATGTCTTATTTGTAAAACGCAATGCACCAAAAACACTTCAAGAATGTGTTTTTTCTAAAACGCAATGGCCAGAAAACACCAAAGAAAGTGTTCTTTCTAAAACGCATTGAACAATGACAATAGTTCTGTCTGTGCTGTGAATTGTCTGTGCTGTGAACTGTCTGGACCAATGCAGTTTCCAGAGGCAATTTACAGAAAATTAATTTTTCTGATGCATTTTTACTACAGCATGGGGCTCTGCCCCTTGGACCCCGCCAGGGGCTGCCGCCCCTGGGACCCCGCTACCAGGGGCGCTGCCCCCGGACCCCGCCTAAGATCGTAAAACGCAATGACTATTATTCGGAAACCCATATCGTAAACTTGAAATTAAAGAATTTCTTACAAGGATTGAAGTGATTTCTTCAACAATTGACGATTTTTGAATGATTGAAACACTTATCAGCGCTCGAATCGAACGGATCGAGTGATTATCTTCAAAATCACCGGAAAAAACGAGATTTTGTATGAAATTAAACTGGGTTTTCTTCAAAAAAGCTGAAGAACACGTTGATCGGGTGTTTGAATCATTGATTGGTGATGAAAATCGCACTATAATGTAGTGATTATTGAGATAGAAAGTGAAGAATAGGTTGAAGATGATGGGTTTTGAAAATGGTGGGTTTTGAAGTTATTGGGTTTTGAAAAGGAAGAAGAAAGGGTTGGATTGACTAAAATACCCTTTTTCTTTATTTTAAATGTTGTCACATGTCCTAATCCTATTGCTTCCTAGACTTCCTAGCCAAAATAAACTTCCTATTTGATCTTTAACAAAGCGTGTTTAATGGATTTAGTAAATAGTTGAATACGTGAGTGACAAATGATAAGTCAAATATTTATTAGAGTAAACTGGCATTTTGGTCCCTGAGGTTTGAACACTTTTGTCACTTTAGTCCAAAACTCAAACCTTTTGCATCTGGGTCCATGTGGTTTCAGTTTTATTGCCATTTTGGTCCAAAAGTGAAATCAGGTCATATTTGTCTTATAAAATCCTGCTATTTTGTCTTTTTCCTCAGGAGCAAAATGGTCATTTTTAATTAAAATAATAAAATAAAATTCGACCTACACCTGCTAACACTCACCTCACTCCACCACCACAACTCCATCACTGCAGCCACCACCACTAGTCACAATAACCACCTCCCCTAACTCTCTCTTTCTCTCTCTCTCTCTCTCTCTCTCTCACACACACACACACATCAACCATCATTCCCCACCACAACCACCATCGTGCACCACCACTGCCATCGCCATTCACCACCACAACCACCACCAACGTTCACAACCACAACCTCCCATCTCCACCACTACCACCACCACCACCTCCTCCCTCATCCATCCACCACCATCGCACCACAACCAACAAATAACATATAAATCACAATATAATAGAGAAGATTAAACCTTTAAACTAAATCCCCTTCAAACGAAATTCCTATGCCGGTGACGAACCCCCTTCAAACAACCATCATCACCAGGAATCCCCTTCAAAATATGTTCTTGGTGGTGTATTTTGATCTGAAATTTTACCGCCAGCTCATCGAAATCTAAGCACTCCACAACTGTCATTCTCTGTTCGTTGAAACGGTTATGGCGCTCAGATCCACCATCTTCTCCGTCTCCGATCTCAATCAAACGCCGCCGTGTCGCAACCACTTCTCAGTGCGGATCTTCGACCTTTCCGATCTCCAAACGCTTCTCAGAACGGTGTGTGTGGCGGAGGTGGAGGTGCATGGCGGACGTTGTGGTAAGAGGTAGTGGTTGTGAGGGGTGTTTGTAGTGGGTGTTGCAGAGAGATGAGAGACGAAGATGGAAGAAAGTTGGAGTAGCAGAGGGGTTGACTGTTGATTTGGTTTTATATAAGTCAAAGATCGAATTTTATTTAAAATGACCATTTTGCCCCTGAGGAAAAGGACAAAATAGCAGGATTTTATAAGACAAATATGACCTGACTTCACTTTTGGACCAAAATGACAATAAAACTAAAACCACAGGGATCCAGATGCAAAAGGTTTGAGTTTTCGACTAAAGTGGCAAAAGTGAACAAACCTCAGGGACCAAAATGGCAGTTTACACTATTTATTAAATGTTATAAAACTAGAATTTTACCCTGTGCCGCGCGTGCAACATCACTTTTGTGACTTCATTACACGCGTAATGATGATAACACTACCGTGTGGTGTCCGCACATGACGTTACACGTTTTATTACTTTGTTACACACTTTACGTTCGTACATTAACTTCATTTGACATAGATAAAAAAAGTATAGTTTATCGGACGTTGCGATGTAAAGTTATAAAATTAATTTAGACATTGGTGTAAAATTGTAACAGTAATTTAGACATTAATGTGGTTTTGCATAGATAAAAAAATATAATAATGTGTTGCACGTTACGGTGTATAGTCGTAGATGTAATCTAAAAAACATGAGATGTTAAGTTATTAAGTGGAAAAGGTTGGCGAGTCAAAGTTGTTTATTAACAAAAGTTAGAAGTGAATGTTTAACATACTTAAAGATAAGAATTAATAGTGTTTCATGTCAAAAGTTTGAGGTTATCAAGTGAAAAAACCAAGACCAAGGGATTAAAGGTAACATTTATAAAAGATGAAGGGTCAATTTTGTCGGTGAGAAACCCCACCGACCTTTACCACCAATGATCTAGTGGTCTAGTATTTTCGTATTGGCTCACCACAAAAATGGTGTGAGTTCAAATACTTAAAAATATAAATATTTAAAAACATTAGTTAAATAATAAGACAAAATAAAATAAAAAGACTAAAAATAAAATAAAATTAGTATGTTAAATCTTAATGAAAGTATGAAACAATGTGCAAATAAAACCAGAAGACGAAAAGCTATGTGGAATGGATATTTATATTTTGAGTAAACTGCCATTTTGGTCTCTGTGGTTTGGCCAGTTTTGCCACTTTAGTCCAAATCTTAAACTTATTACATCCAGGGCCCTGTGGTTTGCATTTTGTTGCCATTTTGGTCCAAATTTCAAATTTGACCAGATTTTCCATTAATGACCTGCTATTTTGTCTTTACCCTCAGGGGCATTTTGGTCATTTTAGATTTATTATAACTGATTATTGATTAAAAATAATAAAATTAAAATCAATCAACCATCTTCTTCATTTCAACCAGAAAATAAAACCCAGACCCTCTATCACCATCTTCTTCATTTCAACCCTAACACCAAAATCAATCAACCTTAAGACCTGCAATGAACACCCCACCACCACCACCACCACCTCCACCACCAGACCTCCACCGACGCACCTCCAGCCCCGCTGCAAAATCACCACCGCCGCACCTCCAACCCTGCTGCAAAACCCCCACCACCGCACCTACTCCCCCATTGTAAAACCCCCACCACCGCACATCCTCCCCTGCTGCACAACCCCCAACACGCACCTCCACCACTACAATCAATCACAAACCACAAAACCCTAAAACTCATCAGCCATCAACCCACCCAAATTCATACCAAACATATCTAAATTTCACTTACCAGGTTAATGTTCCGGAGATGAAGCTAGGGTTCCGGCGAGAATTTCACCGGCAAAAATCACCATGCTCACCTTCAACAAACCCAAAACCATTATATTCACTCTATCCACTCTCAAATCACTTCACACCCTCTAATCTCCCTCTTCATCTTCTCCCTTTTCCTCATCCAGATCACCCTCTTCTGTTCCCACTCACCGCCGCCACAACCACTACTCCCACCAACCCACGACAACATCTGCACCGACGGCACAATGTACGTCTACGACCTCCCACCCATGTTCAACTCCGATTTACTCGGAACATGCGACGATCTGGACCCCTGGTAATGGCAGTGCGGCGTCGCCACCAACCACGGTTACGGCACCACCGCCACCGAGCTCGCCGGAATTGTACCAGAAAGTTTAGCATCCCACTGTTCGAGAGAGAGGAGAGAGATGATGGTGGTGGGGGTGGTGGTGTTGGCGGTGGTAGTTAAGAGAAGAGAGGTTGAGAGAGAGAAGAGAGAGAGAAGAGAGAGAGGCGATTCAAGATTTGCAGAAACGAACGATGATGTTGATGAACGATGATGTTGAAGACGGAGATGATAGAGAGGAGAGAGAGAGAAGAGAGGAGAGATGGGTGTTTGCGTTTGGAGAGAGAGAGCTCAAGTCGATGATGTTGATGAACAGATTGTATATGTATGTGTGTATATTAATATATATATATATATATATATATATATTAATTTTTAATTAAGAAAATATTAAATGAAAAGCAAAATGACCAAAATGCCCCTGCACTAAAGGACAAAATAGGCAGCTCTCAACAGTCAAAAAGGGGTTTTTTTGGATTTTGGACTAAAATGGCAACAAAAGACAAACCACATGGCCCTGGATGTAATAAGTTTGAGATTTGGACTAAAGTGGCAAAACTGGCCAAACCACAGGGACCAAAATGGCAGTTTACTCTTATATTTTTAATGTTTTGGATTTAAATGAAGAAGTTAAGGGGGTTAATTGTAACATGTGCCAAACTTGGGGAAGAAGAAAGAAAAAAATAAGAGGGCACGTGGAACGAACTGGTGACCTTTGTTTAATTACAAACACACCCAAGTAGCTTAGTATTTTGAGTTTTCAAATGTCAAAGAAATATATATATATATATAAGAAAATATGGTGGTGGTTGTGATTGTGATTGACAGACCTCGATCATCTATTTTAAGACCGAGCGGTATGGGGGGCGGCTTAGGCCCGACGAAGCCTGGCGCCGGTCCCCCACACCGCCCCCTTGGCCCGGCTTGTAATACCCGGTTGCCCCAAGACGGTGATGACGAGCCTCAATTTGAAAAACTTAGCCGTTACCAACGGCTATAATATTAAAAAAAAAAAAAAAAACTTTTTCACTTTAAATATAAATCCTCTTTTCATCCATTTTTTATACCATTTCACCAAAACTTCTCCTATTCTTCTCTCATTCTCATCCATTTTTATAAAAACCACTCCCCTTTTTTTATACAATCATGAATCCATTCAACCCAAACAACCCCAACCCCAACTCGAACAATCCCAACCCGAACCAACCTAACTTTTTTTCGAGTCCCGCTTACACTCCGACTATGGATCCTTCGTGGGGGTCTCCACAATTTACGTTTTCGGGTTACCAACAATCTCCCAACACCTTCTCACAAATGTCCCAAGTTCAACAATTGCAACAATTCCAAGCAATCCAACAATTCATGCAACGCAACTCAGTTCAACTTGAACAATCCCAACCGCAACCCCCGGTTTAACTTGATGATGATGATGAAGAAGTTGTCCCTGAATCGCTACCTAAAGAACTCAAGCGCAAAAAAACAGGGGGAAGGGGAAGGCGGTTGAAACCGAACCCGACACCGCAAAAAAAAGCGGTTCGAGAGCAAAGCAGAGACAATGGTGGACAAAAGTAGAGGAGGAGGCGCTAGCAATAGCGTTTGTTAGATCCTCAACTTGCCCGATTGTCGGTATGAACTAAAGTTAATTTTTTTTAATTTAAATTTAAAAAGATTTATTTTTTACTTTTACTAATGCATTTTTTTTAAATGTAGGGAACAATCAAACATGTACTAGTTTTTGGAAGGCGACAACGGATAGATTTAACGAGCTTATGGGACAAGACCCGATTCGTGATATCGATTCCGTATCGGGCAAGTGGCGGAAAATGAACAAGACCGTCAATGAATTTGTGGGTATTATAACGCAATTTACGCTTGTCCTCCTAGTGGGAGCAACGACGAGGACATTCTTAACCTTGCGATGGCTAAATGGGATTCAAAAAATCCAGCGCCTTTCCCGCACATCCGAGCATGGAACATTTTAAAGAAAGAACCAAAATGGAAGCCGGTTCCAAATGAGGCCGCAACCGCCAAACGGACTAAAACTTCCGAGTCCGGAAGTTATAGTGCGGGAGGCTCCACCGCTCGTTGTCAAATCGACATAAACGACGACCCGATATATGACGAGGATGTGTTGCCCGTTCACGAGTCCGAACGTCCCACCGGAAGGGACAAAGCAAAAAAAGAGGCGGCCGGAAAGCGCAAAGGGGCCGGCTCGAGTGGAGGGGGCGGCTCGGGTGGAGGGGGCGGGTCGAAGGCGTCTTCAAAAATGGACGAGTTGATTTCCGAATTCCGTTCGTTCAAAGACTTTGCGGCCGAAAAATATAGTCACAAGAAAACCGTGTCGGCCGACTATGCTCGAGCGGAGGATTTTAGGATTATGAGGTTGGATCTCGACTCGGTTCCGGAGGATGAACGCGAGGTTTATCGGAGGATGAAGGAAGATGTGAAGAAAAATTGGACGTCGGAGTTTGTTTAGGTTTTTAATCGTATCGTATTTTTTTTTCCGTTTATTTTTAGGAAATGTAAAAAAAATTTATGTTATGAAATGAATTTATTTATGTTGTTTAATGTTGTATTTTTTTAATTTTTATAAACTTTTTATTAAGTTAACAAAAAAAATACTTAGAAAATTATAAAAAATTAGGTGGGGTAGCCCCATCATCCAACCCCCTCAAAAAGCATGGAGGCCCATCCTTCATGAGATAGCCTACGTGGCGGCCCATTCTCATGGAGATAAGCCTCCCCATACCCTATATAGTAATTGTGGACCAGTGCCTTGTAGATTTTTAATAATTGCGTATGGCTCTTGGATTTTTTCACGTCAGTACGTCACTCATTCTTTACATATCATATTTTTGTGGCTAATCCATTTAACTTCTTGTACGAGATCCATGTTTGAAAGAGCTTTCTTTTGAACGGCAACAACACTATACATTTATATATATAGAGCCAGCAAGAAACTGGGAAATTATACTCTTATACAATTAGTAACTTAGGATGTCATGGCATACACAATTACACATGCCTTTTCATATAACTACAAAAAAAAAGTAACAAAGGTCACCAACAATTAGTTCCCACCCTTCACATAATTAACAATTAACTTTCATTATATAATATTCAAAAAAAACAACTTAGGTTGCCTTTAATGCAAAATCGTAACGTTTCATAGGAAGGCACCCGTTTGATTTTAACACACTTTCATATTGTGTCATCTTAACAACCGGTTAACGACATGTCAAAAGCAGCACCGTATCCAACACACCAATTTATAGCGGTTACCAAAACCATATCAACCCGACATGCCCAATACAAACTTTCAGAAAAACTGACAAACTTTCAGATGTAAGTAAAACATTCAAAATATCCAAGCCGGCGCAACTTTAAAGTTGACAACAAATCAAACCAACGCACCGTTCGGGAAAAAAAACAAACCGAAATGTCTCCTCCAACCACCGTGTCGTTTGCCTCCATTTCACACTAAATATAACCACCACCGCCGATCTCCGCCGGAAGAATATAGACAGTTATGGGGTCTCAGATGTGGTGATAGTAGTTGTCTGAGAGGGGTAGTCATCGCCGCCTCCGGTTAACCAACTCGCTGGAACCCTAAAGGATAACAGGAAAATCGTTTCTGTAACCGACGGCTTATTTCCAGATCTTTTGAACACCACCGTGGGTGAAGTAGAAGTGTGTTTGTGTGTGATACGTTTAAGAAATTACCGTTTGCTTTTCCTCTTCCTCTGGTGGCGGTGGTGTTTCCCTCTGACTCCTTTCTACACACACTAGATTTGGAGGATTTGGTCCAAAATAAAATAGAATTGCACACACATAAAAAAATAACAATCAATAATCTGTGCGTCTCATTTCTTATGATACTAATTTTGATTGTATAAAACTTTGTTGTATGTACGGTGCAATCTTCTTGGTTAACTAGAAGTGTATGAATAAAATGTGTTGGCTTTTAAAAAAAATTGAACTGTGCGAATACATGTACATACCAATGATAAAAATATATTTAAAATTTATAAAACAATAAAATGTGTACACTCAAATACAAAAAAATTAATTACGTATATAAATAAAACACCAAAAATAATAGATTAGGCTATTTCTAATATATTAGTGTTTAACGTGGATATAAAAAAAATATATGTAATAAGTAATTTTTTTAAAACGTTTTATTAATTATATTTGTTTTATACTTGCAAGATGATGTTTGTACTCAAGCTTTCCACGTACCACACGACTGAACTTGGTATCATATTTTAAAATATTTAAAAGTATTTTGTAAAACTACTAGGTGATGCACCCCGCCCGCGTTGCGGGGCGATGTCCGAATTATTCTCAGCCAATTAAAAAAACAATACTATAGTTTTGCTAGAAATAAAAAGTAAAAAGAGTGTTAATTAGGCAGCTTTTTGATACGATTTTTAACTGGGGGCAAAGTCATATTTTTATTTTTACTTGGCAAAAAAATCAAATTTTTTCGAGGGTAAAATCCTAATTTTTAGCTAGTGCAAAACCATAATTTTATTTTGCACTGGAGGAAAAGACGTAATTTTAAATTGAGGGTGATATCGTAATTTTGAATCGAGGGGTAATTCGTAAATTTTAGCTGGGGGCAAAAGCATAAATTTATTTTGAACTGGGGGCAAATACGTAATTTTAAACTCTGGGCAAAGCCGTAATGTTAAAGTAGGTATAAAATAATAAAGTGGTGTAAATTCGTAATTTTAAGCCGGGGTAAAAACAAAATTTTATTTTGAACTGGGACGAAAACGTAATTTTGGCTGAGGGTAAAAGCGTATTTTTATTACCGAGGGCGAAATCGTATTTTTTAGCTCGGGGCAAAAGGGTAAATGTATTTTAAAGTTGAGACAAAACCGTATTTTTTAACTGGGGGCAAAAACGTAATTTTAAAGTGGATATAAAATAATAAACTGGGTGTTCCAATAGGTATTGTTCGCCACCCATTCGAACCAATGGGAGAGAAACACTATTGCAGGGCGAAAACTTAATTTTAAAGTGTGTATAAAATAATAAAATGGTTGGTCCAATGAGGGAGAGACGGCCGCCCATTTCAACCAATGACAGGGTGATACCTATTTTGTAAAAAAAAATAAAAAATTAAGAAAGACAAAGCTAGCCGCCACCCCTGGCCAACCATATGCTTTTCCTGTTACCGGCTGACATCATCAAACTTATGATTGTATATGTTGGAAATTCACCAAAACTTTAATATAATTTTTATATTATATTATTTGCAAAGTTTGTGATATTAAAAATAATGTAAAATTGTTATCAAGATCTTCATGCCAGTTCCTAAAAAATAACCTATTGTTGTGTATCACAACTATATATTTAGTATATGTATAATTTAGATAAAGTTTAGAAAATGAGATATGTATAAAATCCTTTTAATGAATATAAATGGGATTATATATATAAGTTATATAAATTTTAAAACTTTATAAAATTGTAACCAATTTCAAGTTATAATTCATGATAGTAATGCAGATTTTTGTGGACTAAACAAAACCACCCCAAATATTTTACAAATATTTATAATTTATGACATATAACTTTTTATATATTTTGATACGGCTATCAGTTTTTATAACAAAATAGTACATATTATAATAATTTATTCTAAAACTAAAGAATTTTGCATGTCACATGACCATACTAATGACTTTCATAATCAAATCCCGTCACAACGCGCGGGATAATATCAACTTGTGATAAGGAAACACAAATAAACAAAAACGAACAACAGAAAAATGGACTTATACAATGTCCGCTACATCAAAATTAACCCAGTTATCCCATATTGGAGATGCGATCCTTGCTCTATTGCACACCCAAATATACTAGTTCCATAATCTTCAACCCGCATCTCAGCAACTCTCCTTCCATAGCTCCAATATCTTTCCATGTTCCAGCGATTGTCTTTTTTATAGGAATCCGATCGTTCTCATTTTTTATTTTATGAATTGCGGAGACAACTTGGACCATAATTGCTTCGGGCTGTCTCTAAACCGCCGCCACCATTTTGACAACATGGCGAGATTGAATTCTTTTATTCCACCTAGACCTATGCCTCCCATTTTCTTCGGTCTAGTAATTAAATCCTAGCGAACCTATCTTATCTTTTTGCCCATGATACAGTTTCACTAACGATGAAGGGACTATCCAAGATATTACGGCCACCAACAAAAGCGGATTGTGTTTGGGAAATCAAAGTGTCCATAACCATCTTTAAGCGGTTGGTTAGGATTTTAAAGATTACCTTATACTCTGAGCCGACTAAAGAGATAGGTCTGAAATCGGATATTGATTGCGGGTCCGCAGCTTTTGGTAACAAAGCCACAGACGATGCATTACACCTGTAGCTTATGTCACCCAACATATAGAAATCCTCCATAAGAGCCAAGAGCAAAGGTTTTAATTGCTCCAAACATTTCTTAAAAAACTTCATCGAAAATCCGTCCGGTCCAGGCGCTCTACCACCATCACACTTCATAATTGTGTTTTTTATTTCGTTTTCCGTAAATGGAATTATCAACGCATCAACTTGGTCATTGGATAAAGCTGGTAAGTTCAAATCTGTAAACTTGGGACGCCTCCTTATAGGTTCGGAAAACTGCTTTTTAAACCATTTCATGACCTCGTCTTTTATCTCCTCTGGCTCCGTAACCCATTTACCTTTAAAACTCAGCCCGTTTATTCGACTCCGAGCCAAATTCACCCCTGTAAAAAAACCAGAGGTCAACAACATCCTCTGGCTGGCTCTTTACAACATCAATGACATTAAACATCCTCGGATCCCATATAGAAGACACAAGACCTCCAGACCTTCCGACTGCATCTACCGACGCTGACTGCATCATTGTTTGATTCCAGAATCTTCGAATAAACGATTTGGTCAGCCCACTCTGATGAACGAGCAACCGGTACTTCTTTATTATTATATGACTTTCTAACACAATTTACTGCCACATTTGTTATGTTCTTCAAAAACCTATAAATACTTTTAAATGTGGAACAAAGACGTGTATGACTGTCTAAATTTGGTTGTTTTGTGATGAAAAAATTTAGTGGTAAATTTGGTTGTTTTGTGATGAAAAAAATTAAGATTGTTTGTTTTATTTTAAAGAGTAAATTGCTCGGATGGTCCCTGTGGTTTGTCATTTTTTCACCTTTAGTCCCCAACTTTCTAAAATTACACGCGTGCTCCCTGTAGTTTGATCGTTTATTACTCGGATAGTCCCTCGATTGGATGGATGTTAGTTTTTCCAGTTAAGTTTATGTCAAATGACTAAATTACCCTTACTAATAAAAAAATAGTTAAAGAATTAAAAAAAATAATTAATCATTTAATTATTTAATGTTGAAAACAAAATGGGGCCCACACCTTCCCCTTCTTTTCTATTCATCACCAGACCTTCAAGTCTTCAACCCCCGATTCTTCTTTCCGGCAAGCTGCCGACGATAACCCGAAACCCATATATACATAAATCGTAGTTGCCTCGTCATGATTTAGATACGATCAGTCGATCACTTCTAAAAAGGCAGATTGTATATGGCTGGAATAATTCTATGGTTTAAATTCAGCATATAAATAATAATGTACAGGCACATTTACAAGAGTTAATTAAGGAAATTGACTTACTTCTACAACAACCTTGACTAGATTTAAACATTTATATTTGAAGATGTAACACATTTATTTATTTAATTGTGTGTGCCGTTATAGATACCTCCACGAATTATTCATAAGATTGCCTACAAAAAGCCATTGAGTTTTGTATTAGAAAAAACAGCTTTTCAAAACTATTCCGGTGAATATGATTTTGTTGGAGAAATTGATAACAGTTCGTATAAGAAATAGCTTCTTCTTCATCGTTTCTCCGAACATTTCTCGCTCGCTGTCTCTCTCTCACTCAGGTCTGTAACCAGAAAACGATCTCTCCGTTTTTTTCTCCGTAGTTTCTTCGCTGCTAGAGGTGCT
The DNA here is from genome assembly GCA_030545235.1 of Helianthus tuberosus. NCBI lineage: Eukaryota > Viridiplantae > Streptophyta > Magnoliopsida > Asterales > Asteraceae > Helianthus > Helianthus tuberosus. The sequence continues at coordinate 4,404,828 of JARYGA010046105.1, forward strand.
CCCTGTAGTTTCATCGGAGTTGTTAGGGATGGTGTCTTTCATTCCATCCAGTTGTAAATTCATGAATCAACCCAATCGCAGAGAGGAATGGGATGGCCGCCGGAGTTGGGATGGCACCGAGAGTCGCTGGAGATTTGATGAGGAAGATGGGTGGGGTGGGACCCACTCTAGTATTGTTCTAATTTTATTTCAGTTTTTTTTTTTTTTTTCAAAACTAAAGGTTAGTTTGGACATTTTACCTCTACTTAACTGTAAAAACTAACATTCATCCAATCGAGGGACTATTCGAGTAACAAACGATCAAACTACAGGGAGCACACATGTAATTTTAGAAAGTTGAGGACTAAAGATAAAAAAATGGCAAACCACAGGGACCATCCGAGCAATTTACTCTATTTTAAACTTATTTCTTATTAACTTATGATTATAAATTTAATCTTAAACTGAAATAAAATATTAAAAAAAAACCGATTGAAGGCAAGAAAAGAAACATATAACTTGGATCATATACAAAGTCTTCTAAAAATAATAAATCGTACAAAGGGTGTCCAACGAACTCCGATTGACCTCATTCAAGCGACATTTAAATCGTCTCATCGAACTCTATGATGTAAGATTTTAGGTTTTAACTTTTGGATTTATAGGTTGTAGATTTTAAATTTTTTGTTTATTATTATTATTATTATTATTATTATTATCATTCTGTTTTTTATATATTTGCATCATTGTGTCTTTTCTACGAACCATTGTGTCTTTTTTTTTTCTCCACATTGTGTTATATTTTGCTCGACATTGTGTTATCTTTTACGATCAATTGTTTCTTTGTACACTTCATATTTTTAGAGGCTTTCGTAGAATAATTAAATAAATATGTTAAAGATCTATAAAAAAAGGGAGGAAACCATGGTGGGATGGTGTTTTGACTTTTGAATCATGTGGCAGGCCCTTCGTGATGGACCCCAAACGGACGAATACATACACTTTCAAAAAATGCGACCTTAATCACCTTATCTAATACTACGTTTATAATACATATAAAGAGGTAGAGGATCCTGTAAAAAGTGCTCAAAGTGTGAGAAGTGTAAGAAGTGTATTATAAAACTATATATAATACTATATAACACCATATAAACACCGTATAACAATATGTAACACCATATAATACCATATAACACTATGTAACACTATATATCATTATATAACAAATATAGTACTATAGGTTGTCTGATAGCATGTCTATGATAGATGTATAGTGTTATATTTGTTATATAATGATATATAGTGTTACATAGTGTTATATGGTGTTACATATTGTTATACGGTATTTATATGATGTTATATAGTATTATATATAGTGTTATAATACACTTCTCCCACTTTGAGCACTTTTTACACTATCCTTACCCATATAAAGATTAAGGATGAAAAAATGGTAATTTTTACTTAATTTTAAAAGTTGAGTAATACAACTTTTATAGATGTTGAATTTTAAATCAATTACCCATGATTAAGTGACCCACTGTCAAGTGTCAACAATAAAAACAAAACTTAAATCTACTCGTTATAGAATGCAAATATCTTGAGCATAAAAATGTTTTAAATAAAAAAAAAAGAGAAAATTACCTGTTTTCATCGATGACCCATCCAGAAAGATTGCCTGCCTTTCCAGAGCTTTTCTCCATGATTCAACTTTGTGCTTATTTTATCTCTTATGTTTTGTAAATGCTTTTCCATATTTCCCATTTTGTTTTCTAACATCAGATGGATCTACAAAATAAAATATGGGAATCACGATTTGCCCTCTGGTGTCCACGCACTCCATAATATGTGCAAGCTCGTCCAAGCACCAAGATGAATCCGCATAGTTTTTAGAGAATACAACAAGGGCGATGCGTGATTCTTGGATAGCTTTCAAGAGGGCTGGACCGATTCGCTCACCCCGAGGAAGTGTTTCGTCATCCTTGTATGTTTGGATTCCTTGTTGTACAAGAGCCGTGTAGAGATGATCCACAACGTTCATGCGGGTGTCTTCTCCTCTAAAACTTAGAAATACTTCATGTTTCAATGAGTGAGAAGAGGAGGATGATGAAGATGCCATTGATCTGTAGATCAGAATTTGTTTGGAATTAGTATAAAAGCAAGAGTATGAACCAGCCATTGAGTTGATCTCCCACTAAACTTTACTCCTTTTTTTTTCTTTCCCAAAAGTGAAGCAGAATACTATTTTTTTCAAAGAGTAATACTAAATGAAACACTTAAAGAACTGATGAAACTGCACCTGCTTTGCACGTCTTCTTCTTCGGAAGACATTGGGCTGTGTAGTAGACGGCGATACCGGCGGCGAGAACAGTGAAGAAAGTAGTGGGAGAGAGTCCAGTGATGGCAGAGTCTCCATAAGTTCAGCAGCCATTGTTGATGATGAGTGTTTTGATGGTCTTGTTTCTCTCGTTCAGAGTCTCCTAGTGTGTTTGTATGTGAGTAAATACATATAGACATATTGTTTAGGTTGGTAGTTGGTACATTATCAAGTACAGTACTTCGCGTCTTTTACACAACTAGTAATAAGACCCGCGCGCGTTGCGGCGCGGGTACTTCGCAAATATCGAACGGATTAGTCCAAGCGTTATGTGATGTGTTAACCATATGAAAACACACTTTTTGACGTATCCGATTGAACTCAATGTATCCTATAGTTGCATTGCGATTGGACCAAAACGTAACGTAAATCGAATTTATATCGTACAATCATAACGTATTATATACGCGACCCGACTAACCCGAATTTATATCGTCAAGCCAAAAACTCTCGAGGGGGGGTCAAAGTGGAATTTACAAAGTTCATAAAAAGTTAAGTGGTTAAAAATTGCATTTCCTAAACTTAAGGGATAAGAAAGGGTAAACATAAAATTTGATAATTTTTTGGGGTAAGAAGGAAACTATAACAAAGTTGAGGCTGAAAAAGAAACTACCACAAAGTTGGAGTGTCAAAAGCAAACTACGTGTAAAATGGAGTAGTAGTTTAGGGACTAAATTTGCCATTTTATGAAACTTTGAAAGTACCAAAATCAAGGGGCTAAAATTGCAACATCGTGAAAGTATGGGGGGAGGGGAGGCAAAGCCGGTGGGGTTTCAACCAACTTTGTGACTCGCCGTGCATTGCGGCGGCGTCAAAACTTAAAGTAACTCGAATTTATAACGTAAAGTATTTGATTCGACTCGACTGCGAACAAAAAGTACGTCAAAACTTAGACAAAATGAAAACACATATAAAAGTAAGCACGTCGTATTATTATTTGAACTCATTACAAAAAAAAATTTTATGTCGAAGCATAAACCAACTTGGATTTATATTGAAACGTACTTAAAAATAAGCATTTAAGAAAGTAGCATTTTTTTAAGTTAAAAAATAGTATCGCACGTTGTAGCGATGTCGAAGCGTAAAGTAACTCGAATTTATGCTACCTTGTGAAAACGCTTTATATTTGACTCGACTTTAAAGTTGAAGAATGGTATCACGCAATTGCGGTGACGTCAAAACGTAAAGTAACTCGAAATTATATAGGCTTGTGAAAACGCTTCACATTTGACTCCACTCGTTTCGAACAAAAATTACGTCAAAACGTACACTAACCGAAAACGTACATAAAAATAAGCACGAAAACGTATTATATTTTTACATATACATAAAAATAAGCACGCAAACGTATTATATTTGACCGACATACATAAAAATAAACACGTAAAATTCAAGAAGTTTAAAGTCACAATTTATAAAGATTTTAGAAAACCGAAGGGCGTAGGAGTCACCTAAAAGTGTAATATACATAATTACCAACTAAATATATTGCCTTTTAATGTATGGTTTAATTTTTGAAAGTCTGAAGTAAAAAATGGTAACTTATTAATTGATTTATTTTTTAAGTAACTTAATATGAGCACAAAATGTAAAAAAGATGAAAATGAAAAAGAGAGGACTGGACTCGAACTCACAGCAGCCGTGTTACCTAAAACTTACCACATAGCCTGCAACCACCTGATCAACTTTGTACTTTGGTAATGTATCAGCGATTAAATATATATATACACTTCATTGGTCAGTGGCTATTGAACCACCGACTTTGTGTTTTAAGAGGTTACTAGTAATAACACCCACGCGCGTTGCGGCGCGGGTACATCGCAAACATCGAATGGATTAGTCCAAGCATTGTGTGATGCATTAGACATATGAAAACGCGTGTTTCGGTGTATCCGATTGACCTCAATGTAACATATATAAGCATTGTGATCGGATCCAAACGTAAAGTAAATCGAATTTATGTCGTACACTCATAACATATCATATGTGACCCGATTCATACATAGAAAACGTAATGGATATAAAAGAAAAACTAACACATGCAGTCAAAGGGATTAATTTGAGTTTTTTTTAATGGGAAAAACCACAATTGGACTCCACTCGGTTCGAAACAAAATTTACGAAACGTACATAAAATAAGCACAAAAATGTATGATATTTTGTTTCCCTAAAAAGTTTACATTTGTTGCTCTCTCATAAGCGATTAACTTCATCTTGTTACAACAATAGTAACATCACTCGTTATGGTATGCGATAAAAAAAAATCTCGATTTTAAATACATTCAAACACGATAGGTTTTTTTTGGTTCACAAAATCAAGTGGTAAACATTTTAGTTATTTATTTAATTTTTATATAAGTCGACTACAAACATCTTTTTCGTGTTTTCATAAATATACATGTATATATGTTTGAAAATATAAGATGATAAATATTTTTATGAAAAAATAGTTATTTATTTAATTTTTATATAAGTCGACTACAAACGTCTTTTTCGTGTTTTCATAAATATACATATATATATGTTTGAAAATATAAGATGATAAATCTTTTTATGAAAAAATATGAAATATAACACGACATATCTTTACCGTAACATATCACCAAAATTAAAATATAGGGTAAATTACACTTTTCGTCCTTTATGTTTGTAGTGGTTTGCAATGGATGACCTTTAACTTTAATAATTACAGTCACAGTCCTTTATTTGAAAAACTCATTACACTCTACGTCCTTTGGCCCTAACCAGGTTATAATTTTCAGTTAAATATAGCATGTACATTGCACATGAGGGCACTTCAGTCATTTTAGAAGTATTTTTAACCAAATAAAATAAAGATGCAAAAAGCATCTAAACGGTGATTTTATCTTAGAAAGCTAAAAAAGATTGAATCTGTGTAACTTGTATGAGTGAAATACTGATTTTTCTTCTTTGACAACACAAAATTATAATTTGCTGGCCTTTTTTTTACAATGGAATTAAAAATTTAAACCCTAGAACTGAAGATGCATTTGCAGCACCTTTCAAGCCCACAAGATATTTAAAAAACTAACATAATTATAATTTACTTGAGTGTTAACTAAACAGATTAGCAAAACAAAACATACATTCAAAATACAGTTTACCATCAAATTGCAAAAAAAAAAAAAAAAAAAAAAAGTAAACAAGAATTTTAAGTAGAATTCAACTGATATCCTGTAAATCAAAAGAGTTTATTTACACACACTCAAAAAATCAAAACTTTCTGCTACGCTGAACTTTAAAAACCCAAAAGACACAATCTTGATTAAAGATTTTAGGTCATACTCTTTTACACATAACTCAGACCAAGAACACAAGAAACTGAAACTGGTTGTGGTTCAGCAGACTTATAGAATATAAAACCCTAAAAAAGAATTACAAAATTAACATTGATTGATATGAAATGATACTTACAAAATACAAAATAGAGTCCTTGTTTATCCTAAATCGGAAATATAACGTCAGATATGGGTCGCCTAAAAGCCTAAAACTAGAAGGTCAGTCAGATCTGAAGTCGTCAGATCTTGTTCTGAAGTCGTCAGATCTTGTTCTCGCCGGAAAGCCGAACCGTATAAGCTTTGGAAACGGTGTCTCCTTCGACACCAACGTGTCTCCTGTCCACAAGACTCTGGATCAGATGGCGAACCGTGTAAGCTCTGGATCAGATGGCGGCTTCCCACCACAAGACTCCTGTCCGCGACACCAACGTGTCTCCTTCGGTCAAGAACTGCGAAACGGAAATGGTGTCGAGTTCAACAGCGTGGATTTTGTGAATGTGAGGGGCTAGATCTTAATGTTATCTGTTAGAGCATTCACATCCAATCCACTAAAAATATACATACATTCCACTAAAAAACAACTCATATATCAATATATTTCCACTAAAAACAAATACTTTTTCTCTCTCCTTTTCAATATATATTACATTTTCTCTCTCCTCCACTCACAACCACTTTCAATATATATTAAAAAAGTATAGGGGGTGAACAGTGTCCCCCCAAATATACAGATGAACAGTAACATTTTCTCTCTCCTCCACTCACAACCACTTTTTATACTTCTTATATTTTAAAAACCCCCAACATAGATTTTGGTGGTTTGAATGAGAATGCTCTTAGATTTTTTATCAGATCTCTGAGTGATATGTGTAGAGAGAGAGTAAAGGGAGAAGGGGAGATGATGATGGTTTAGGTCTATAGATTTTTTTATTTTGAGAGTCTTTTTTTAAGTATTAAATGACTGTTTTGCCCTCACATGGATTGCACAAGATCTCACTTAGCTGAAAGTTTTAACTAGGTTAGGGTCAAAGGACGTAAGATGTAACGGGTTTTACAAATAAAGGACCGTGACTGTAATTATTAAAGTTAAAGGTCATCCATTGCAACTCGCTACAAACATAAAGGACGAAAAGTGTAATTTATCCTAAAATATAACATAATATATCATTTTATTTATTTTTGATAGCCATCACTGTATATTTATATATTTTCATAAGTTGGTACTACATAAAAAGACCATATCAACACAGTGATACTAAAAAGTTAAGAAAATATCTAAAAGCTTCAATTTAAACTAAACTGAGCTTTTTATTTTTGACTTAAAATAATTAGTCTTTTATACCCAAAACCATTTCTTCTTTGAAACCATGTGCCAAATGTGTGTGAGAGAGAAAGTCCTCTACACCTCCTCCTTCTCTTTCCCGTAACCGATTCGTGTTGACGATAGAGGCCCCATCCGGCGACCAAGGCGAGCCGTTGTGGCTTCACCGGAAAATGCATTGTTAGTTGAGGCAGGTTTTTTTTTTATTTCTTTTAAACCTCTAACCCAGATGTTAGAGAGAGAAAGAGGGACGTGAGAGAAAGTGACCGACTGAAGGGTTTCTCCAGCAAGAGTAGTGGCGCGTGATGTTGGTGGCTACGAACCAAGGTAGGAAGGTGTTGTCCGGCATTGCTACATCTCTTACCCATTTAAGTAGCCGAAGATACCACCATCAGCACCGCCACCATCGGGTGAGGCTCAGGGGACTGGGTTGGTTTTCGGTGATTCGATCTAGGTTCCGGCAAGGTGTTAACAACCGATCCCTATCTGCATGTCTCAGGTCCAGTTAGATTGGAATGGGTTTTCGTTGTGGTTTCAGAAATCTGAAGTTGGCTCGACCCACATAAGCCAAAACGGTTTCCGGCGAGTTGATTAAGCGGCAATGGCGACAGGTTTCGCGATGAAGCCACCGTTGAGCTGATCAATCGACAGGAAACGAAGGAGATTAGAAGTGGTGTAAGAAGTAAAAGTTACTTCTGGCCGCCGGAAACGAAGGCGATTAGAAGTTGAGAAGACTGCAACGGATATTAAATAGAAATAATATTAAGCGGGGTAATTTCGTAATTATGTCGGTGCACTGTTGCACCAACTTTCTCTTTTAAGATTCCATAGAATATATGTGGATGAAATTAGTCGAAGGTTCTTGAATCCCTTTATCTTTCTTTCACCTTTGTTGACCAACTATTATTAGGCCATGGGGTATGGGGCGTGGGTTGGGGGAAAACGCCCAAGCCACCACACCGGGGGCTTGGGTTGGGGCTTGGGTTTGGGCGTGGCCCCCTTTGGCGTGGGTTTGAAGCCGGGCGTGGGGCGGGCTAGCAAGTGACATGGCGGGCTCTCAATGGCCATGTGTCAACTCATGCCCCCAACCCAAGCCCCCAACCCAAGCCCCACCATACCCCATGGGCGTGGATTTTTTTTTCCCATTCCACGTGTCAATCAATGTCCAACCCAAGCCCCACCATACCCCACGGTCTTATATCTCAAAATGTTCCTTAGTTTACTTTTATCACAAAAAGCTTATCAGACCATGGGATCATATGTCATATAGGCGTCAACTAAGCATAGGTGAAGGATCATCTCCTTGGGGACTATCCAAGGTGTGCTGGATGATCATTTCCCATTTTTTTATTATTATTTTTTTGCCATACTAATTAAAACGAAGTAAATAAAAATAAAAAAGTTACATTTAAATAAAAACCTAAAGGTACATTAAAAAAAAATCCTAAAGCTACATTAAAAAAAACCTAAAGTAACATTAAAAAAAACCTAAAGTTACATTAAAAAAAAACCTAAAGTTAGATTAAAAAAAAAGCCTAAAGTTACAAATAAATAAAAAAACTACTCGTTGTTTTCTCCGAGATTCCAAATGTGATCGATCAAGTCCGATTGAAGATTGGCACGTGTGAAATCGTTACGTAACGAGAACCTGTTTAAATCTTGTTGTTCTCCACTAACCGGAACATTATTCTGCTCCACCGCATTCTCGTCATACTCACAAATTGCATGTCCTTCGTCTTCGAGGATCATGTTATGCAGCAAAATACAAGCATACATACAGTATCGCAACGTTTTGGGTGTAAAAGCGTGTGTTGGGTTTTCAATAATATGCCATCTTTGTTGGAGAACCCCAAAACACCGTTCAATATCTTTTCTAGCCGCTTCTTGAAACTTGGCAAATTTCTTTCTTTTTTCATCTGGAGGATGCCTAACCGTTTTAACAATTGTAGAGTATTGTGGGTATATTCCATCGGCAAGATAATACCCGCGTCTGTACTCTACTCCCGAAACCGTAAACCTCGTATCAGGACCGATCCCTTTTATAACATCGTCAAAAACCTCGGAATTTTGTAGAACGTTAATGTCGTTATTCGAACCAGGAATCCCAAAGAAAGCATGCCAAATCCATAGGTCTTGAGACGCAACAGCTTCTAGAATTATTGTTGGATGTCCCTGATCGCCTCGCGTATACATTCCTCGCCAAGCGGTAGGACAATTCCGCCATGGCCAATGCATGCAATCAATGCTCCCGAGCATGCCTGGAAAATCGTGCCTTGCATGGTGGTGTTGATACAAATTTTGGACGTCATTGTAATTCGGTTTTCGCAAATATTTTTTGCTGTAGAGCCTCACCACAAATTTGCAAAACTTGTATAAACATTCTCTAGCAGTTCTTTCGGACATCTTTAAGTATTCGTCCCAAGCATCGGCTGTCGTCCCATAAGCTAGTTGACGAATCGCCGCAGTGCATTTCTGTAAGGTGGTGAAGCCCATTTTGCCTCTAGCATCGGGTCGCAAGGTAAAAAACGGGTCATAAGCGGCTAAATCGTCGGCTATACGTAAGAAAAGTCGACGACTCATTCTGAAACGGCGTCTAAAAATAGCCTCCGAGTACAACGGCTCGTCGGCAAAGTAATCGGCGAATAATCTTTGGTGAGCACCTACAAGATAAAAAAATATATACAACTTATAAATAAAAATATAATGCAACGCTATAAAAATTTAAGACTAAAAACATAAAAATAAAAATATAAGAATAAAAATATAACTAACTTTCTCGATCTCGCTCGATATGTGGGTTCCTATTTCGTGGTTGTGACGAAACCTCCTCCTCCTCTTCTTCTTCCAAAATTAGTTGTGTCGCCTCTACCACATTGTTTATAAAATATTTTACGGCTTCCATGGTGCCCGTCGAACCCGATGAAGAGGAAGATGACATGGCGATGCGTGATTCTTGGATAACTTTCAAGTGGGTTGGACCGATTCGCTCACCCCGAGCAAGTGTTTCATCATCCTTGTATGTTTGGATTCCTTGTTGTACAAGAGCCGTGTAGAGATGATCCACAACGTTCCTGCGGGTGTCTTCTCCTCTAAAACTTAGAAATACTTCATGTTTCAATGAGTGAGAAGAGGAGGATGATGAAGATGCCATTGATCTGTAGATCAGAATTTGTTTAGTATAAAAGCAAGAGTATGAACCAGCCATTGAGTTGATCTCCCACTAAACTTTACTCCTTTTTTTTTCTTTCCCAAAAGTGAAGCAGAATACTATTTTTTTCAAAGAGTAATACTAAATGAAACACTTAAAGAACTGATGAAACTGCACCTGCTTTGCACGTCTTCTTCTTCGGAAGACATTGGGCTGTGTTGTTGACGGTGATCGGAGGAGCCTAGAAAACAGAAACGATGTAGTAGACGGTGACACCAGCGGCGAGAACAGTGAAGAAAGTAGTGGGAGAGAGTCCGGTGATGGCTTCTTTGAGAGTCTCCATAAGTTCAGCAGCCATTGTTGATGATGAGTGTTTTGATGGTCTTGTTTCTCTCGTTCAGAGTCTCCTAGTGTGTGTATGTGAGTAAATACATATAGACATTTTATTTTATTTATTTTATTTTTTCTAGAGTTAATTACTGTTTTCGTCCCTGAGGTTTGTCAAAAATAATGGTTTCAGTCCATTAGTTTAAAAATTGCGATTTCAGTCCATTAGTTTCATTTTCGTAACCATTTCAGTCCACTAACTTAACTCCATCCATTTATTTTGTTAACTTTGAGTTAACTAAATAATTCAGGGACAGTTTGCGACAGTTTTAGAAACACAGGGACTTAAGTGTAAACTCCAAAACATTAAAACAAAAAAATAGTAAATTCCAAAAAACCAAACAAATTCCAAAAAAATCTAAAAAATAATAAAAATTCTAAAAAATCATAAAAATTCTAAAAAATCATAAAAATTCTAAAAAATCCAAAAAATCCGTTTCGGCGCGAACTGTTTCGAACCCGAACCATTTCGAGCTGAACCGTTTCGACGCGAACCGTTTCGACCCGTACCGTTTCGACCCGAACCGTTTCGAGCTGAACCGTCCGTACCATTTCGAGCTGAACCGTTTCGACGCGAACCGTTTCGACCCGTACCGATTCGAGCCGAATCGTTTCGACCCGTACCGTTTCGAAGTCGAACCGTTTCGACCCGTACCGTTTCGAAGCCGAACCGTTTCGACCCGTACCGTTTCGAAGCCGAACCGTTTCGACCCGTACCGTTTCGAAGCCGAACCGTTTCGAGACGAACCGTTTCGACCCGTACTGTTTCAAAGCCGAACCGTTTCAAGCCGTACCGTTTCGAACCGAAAGGGTTCGGCTTCGATACGGCACGGTTCGCGTCAAAACGGTACAGCTCGAAACGGTTCGGTTCGAAACGGTTCAGCTCGAAACGGTTCGGTTCGATACGGCACGGTTCGGTTCGAAACGGTTCAGCTCGAAAGGGTTCGGTTCGAAACGGCACGGTTCGGTTCGAAACGGTACGGCTTCGAAACGGTACGGCTTCGAAACGGTACGGGTCGAAACGGTTCAGCTCGAAACGGTTCGGCTTCGAAACGGTTCGGCTTCGAAACGGTACGGGTCGAAACGGTTCGGTTCGAAACGGTTCAGCTCTAAACGGTTCGGCTTCGAAACGGTACGGGTCGAAACGGTTCGGCTCGAAACGGTACGGGTCGAAACGGTTCGCGTCGAAACGGTTCAGCTCGAAACGGTTCGGGTCGAAACAGTTCGCGCCGAAACGGTTTTTTTGGATTTTTTAGAATTTTTTAGAATTTTTATGATTTTTAGAATTTTTATTATTTTTAAGATTTTTTTTGGAATTTGTTTGGTTTTTTGGAATTTTTTTGATTTTTTGGAATTTACTATTTTTTTTGTTTTAATGTTTTAGAGTTTACACTTAAGTCCCTGTATTTCTAAAACTGACGTAAACCGTCCCTGAATTAGTTAGTTAACTCAAAGTTAACAAAATAAATGGATGGAGTTAAGTTAGTGGACTAAAATGGTTACGAAAATGAAACTAATGGACTGAAATCGCAATTTTTAAACTAATGGACTGAAACCGTTATTTTTTACAAAACTCAGGGACGAAAACAGTAATTAACTCTTTTTTCTATTATTATTATTGTTTTTAACAAGAACCGTACCATACATGACTTGGTCTAGTCAGAAAGTTTTCCCTATGGACTACTTTGTGTCTTTTACACATCACGCGGATGAAATTAGTGGAATGTCATTGGATCCCTTTATTTTTCTTTCACCTTTGTTGACCAACTATTTCAAAACGCTCCTTGTTTAACTTTAAAGCTTATCACATCATTAAAACACAAATAAGGTTGTTTAGTATATGATCACGAACATGAGCTTCACTTATGGAACTCAAGCCGTCTCACAGATTTAAATGAGCCTATTATTTATTTCACTTTTACTTAATATACTAAATGTGTGTGTATATATATTTACATAAATATAACTTTTATTTATAAAACTCGTGGGTTATCACTAGTGGCGGATCCAGTATCTTTTTTCTATGGGTTCAAATTTTTTGACAGTCAAGTAACCGAACGTTGGAATTTTCGGTCGGTTCAGGCCGGACACAGTATTTCATGGTCAAACTGAAGTTTTCATTTTATCAATTCATAAAAAAATCTTACAATCCTTTGTGCTTCATTGTTTTAGCTATAGTGCACTTAAAAGAAACTAAATTATAAAATACTGTATGACTAATAGTTTCTACCATATTCTAATAGTTTCTGAACCTGTAACGATATATGTAGGTCTGTCCCTGGTTATCACTAGCGCTTCTCGACGGGTTCGGAACATAGAAAAAAATAAGCAAAACGCAGACTTAACGATAAAAAAACCATACTGCAATGGTATATTCGAAAATCATAAAAAAAGTACGTCCTTGTATACGAATACAAATTATTCCAACAAATTCACCCCAAAATATATATAAAGATAAATACGACGGTCGTGCATTACAGCAAATCGATTTATGTGTAGATAAAAAAACATGTCGCATTGGTGTATTTAGGCGAGCCGTTTAAAAGCCGACCGGTGTCGGTCAGAAAACAATGTTACGAATATTTATAGTAAAAAGAATATTTATAGCAAAAAGCTGTAAATATCACTCTATTACTCTATTAAGGTTGGGAAACAAAACTTTAAACTTATTAAAGACCAGAGAATGTAAACGCAAATTATTCACTAAAAACAAAATCTATAATGACGCTTAGGGCGGTTTTAAACATCTGCGTCACAACCACGTCGGATCGGTATCCCATTACGAATGATCTAACGGTGAAGGATATCAATCAAAATTTGATGGATCTTTTCGAACGCCACATCAACCATCACGTCATCTTTTTTCCTCAACTCATCAAACACCAAAATGTAAGGTTACCTACCAAAAATCATCAAATTCCAAAATGCTATACCCACACATACCGTGTATGTATATTTATCTTTTTTTCTATGGATTCAAATTTTTCGACAATCAAGTTACCGAACGTTGGAATTTTGGGTCGGTTCGGGCCGGACACAATATTTCAAGGTCAAATTGAAGTTTTCATTTTATCAATTCATAAAAAAATCTTACAATCCTTTGTGCGACATTGTTTTAGCTATAGTGCACTTAAAAGAAACTAAATTATAAAATACTGGTATAACTAATAGTCTCTACCATAGGAGAAGGTTCATTTGAGAAGAAAAAGAACAAAGGGTAATTTTATAAAACATTAAATAGTTTTTTCACTTATCTCATTTATTATCATTTTTTACTAATTAATTAGTCATAAATACTATTGTCCTCCACACTAACTTTTTTTGCCTATACACATCAAAAGTTATCCTACATATTTCGAAATTCATCCTACATGTTGAAATTTATCCTAGACAACTCGTAATTTATCCTACACTTTAAATTATTTTATTTTATTTTTTTGAAAAAATATATATTTTGAAAATAATTACAAATTATTTAATTTAATTAGCTATTAAAGAGGAAGACTACAAATTAATGACCTATGTAGATTTACCAATGTACCCTTATAGTAAGATTAAATACTTATATTAATACTTATATTAAAATAAGTAAAATAAATCATTTTTATTGGTTAAAATTTCTTTTTTTTTTCTTTTTACAAAAAATTTCTTCTCATTTGAACTCTCCACTTCTATCATATTGTAATAAAGTTTAGCCTTTTTTATGCAAATGCATACCTCAAATCTTCACATTTAAATAAGAAAATAGTTAATTGCCCAGATAGTCCTTGTGGTTTGCTATTTTTTCACGTTTATCCCCACCTTTTCAAAATAACATGTTTGCTCCTGTGGTTTAACAAAATGTTACTCGGATAGTCCCCGGATTAAATGACCATTAACTTATCCCGTTAAGTTTATGTGAAATGACTTAACACCCTTTATATATATTAAAAAAACATAAAGATAATCTATACTATATTATAATACATGATAGAAGGATTCCCAAAAGTTAAGAACTTAATCCCCCATTATTTATAAATAAACCCCTAGAATGAGGGTAAAGTGGTCTTTTAAACCATAATTATTTTTTAGTCCCTCAATCTATTACATTTAAATCCTTGACATTTATCTATACTATATTATAATACATGAGGGAAGGATTCCCAAAAGTTAAGAACTTCTTCCCCCATTATTTATAAATAAACCCCTAGAATGAGGGTAAAGTGGTCTTTTAAACCATAATTATTTTTTAGTCCCTCAATATATTACATTTAAATCCTTGACATTTAACATAATTATGGGTAATTAGTTACACTCCCCCCCCCCTCTTTAATTCTTTAATGTATTCCTGCGATATCTTACAACCCGTAATGTTTTAAAAAAATCCGAAGGTACCATGACGATCGGCACATTTTTTTAAACGTTTCGATAGTTGTCTTTTTTAGTTTCGCCATGCGTTCATAAAGTACAAATAGCCGATGCGTAAATGTACAATTGATTAAAGCCAACATTTGTTTTTTTACCCAAGCCAGCTTTGACCATTACCTAGCTACCGTGCATTAATATTTGTTTTTTACCCAAGTTTTTTGTTTTGAACGACATTAATAAACTAAAATATTCCCTAATTTTACTTGTACAGAGTCAGTTTGTTGTGACATGTTTACTATAGTATAGATAAAACTCACAACAAACTTCCTATTAAACATGTTACAACAAACTAAACAGGATATGTGCATCTTATTTTAAAAACTTAAAACTCACAACAAACTTCCTAAATAAGTGGATGACCAGTCTAAAACTAAACCCTAATGGACTACTATAAATACATAGCAAACACTCACAATTCTACATTTCTATTGCTAAACAGATTTAAAATATGGAGCCAGTTCTGAATTCACTTGATGCGAAAAAACAAGCATGCGATATTGAAAAATCTAAGGTCGGTTCTATGATAAGTTTTGTTATATCGCAATAATGAATAATTGTTTTCTTTTATTTACTTTTATGTGAATACTAACTTATTTGATTTTTCAGATTCAACACACCAATTTAAACACCCCAGTTGTCGAACAAGCTTTTGTTAGTTTTTAAGTAATATTTTCGCTTATAATCTTTCATATTAACAAGTTCGTTATGTTATTATTTGGTGTTTTATTGTAGGATGATGGTGATAATAGTGTTGAAATTATTTCAGTCCATACAAGTCTAATCTTCAACGTCAATTTAGTAAAGAGGTAATTTTAAAATTTATTTAATCTTTTTTAAATTTTTATATTCAATATTTGTTTTTTTTATAAAATTTATTTAATCATTTTTTAACCTTTTTATTATATTTTTGTTTTTTAAGGATCGGAAGTATGAGAATCAAAAGAAAAGATCTAAGAGACTCTCTGAATGGAAATGAGTCGAGGTTATAAATTTAGATGATTCTGAGGACGATGAGAAAGAAGATGAATTAGATGATACTGCTGATTCGAGCACAAACAAGAAAAACGGATCAAAAAAGAAGAGAAATTAGATGAAATATATCAAGTGTTTTTATGTTTTTTTCATTTTCAGTTGTTTTTGTTTGATCTAGACTATCCCATGAATAATAAAGTTTATTTTATATTTGAAGTTTATGTTTTGTGTTATTTTATTGCACTTATAATTTACATCTCGATTGAACTAATATACTTTTGTCATTTGTTTAGTATTTTTTATTAACAAACGAATCTTTACATGTTTAAAACAATTTTTCTATACTTTATTTATTATTAATTTTTATAACAAAACAAAACTTTGATATTTAGTAGATAGAAGATAAACTATGTTCCAAAATTTTAGGAATTATTTAATACTAATTTACGATATTAGTAGATAGATAGTAAACTATATCCTAAAATTTTAGGAATTATTTAATACTAATTTACGATATTTAGTAGATAAATAGTAAACTATGTCCCAAAATTTTAGGAATTATAAGTCAACTAATTAGGTCCTCCAAGTTAATTATATGGGATGAGGCATCGATGGCGAAACGTCAGGCGATAGAGGCAGTTGATCGAACATTGCAAGACATTATAAGTGTTAGGCTCCCATGTGTAACACTTATGACATATATCCACCACAATAATGTTATCATATACAAATAAGAAAACTACCAGCAACGAGTGCCGCAATCCAAAGTGTCGCCCCCGCCGCATCGTGCGGGCACCCTACTAGTTAATTAATAATGTGAAACCCACCCCACACCACTCATACAAAACCCCCCCAAACCACCTAATCACCCACCACTTTCACGCACACAACGCAGGAGAGAAGAGGGCCGGCTAGGGTTCCGGCGACTCCCGCCGGTGCCGTTTTCCGATTGCACCACGACGGCTAGGTCTCCGTCATATACTAGAGCTCCGATGGGTCCTGCTATTGATGTGCACGGATAGGTCTCCCGCCGGTGCCGTTTTCCGATGTGCACTAGTCTGTTCAGAAGTGTGTTGGGGATATCGAAGCTTCAAGGTTTTTTTTGTTTTTTAATTGTGAATCAAAAAGACCTTTGAGGATGTGCACTGCCAATTTGGGATTGTTTTTGTTTTTTCCTTCTATTTTGGTGGGGTTTCCAGCATGTTGGACCCTCTTAGTGTATTGTCCTGCTATTGATTGGTGGAATGAAATTGTGATCTTTAAAGAAAACCATCAATTCCATATTTGAGTTGTCTAAATGGATTAACATAGCAGGTTGTTATGGGGGGTTTGATGATACGGTAGTTTGATGATTCGGTGATGGCAAATGAGGGAGCAGTGGGGTGAACGAGGATGTTGGATGGTGGTTAAGGACTTAAGGTGACGGGGTGGCGGTGGGTATGAGTTTGGACGGAAGTGAGCATTGGGGTGAACGACGGTTTTGAATGGTGGTTACGATGGTGGTGGCTGAAGATGGTGAACGACGGTGTGGGTTTGGGTGGAAGGAGGGATTGGCCGATTGGGTAGTGGTGGGGGTGGGGCCCACTAAAATGATTTAATATAATTATATTTCTTTTAATAAATGGTGGTCCTATTTGAAATTTAAAGAGTAAGGGCAATTTAGTAATTTCATATTAACTTAACTGAGAAAACTAACTTTCATCCGCTTTAGGGACTACCCAAGTAACAAGTGAACAAACCACATGGAGCAAACATGCTATTTTAAAAATGTGGAAACTAAACGTGAAAAAATGACAAACCACAGAGACCATCTTGGCAATTAACTCATCAGAAAATAAAACATAACAATGAAGTTATTCGTTCATGATGTCTGGGCTTTCCTCAATGCATCCCAACATTAGAAATTTGCCCAAAAAGTTCGTTAATTTACCCAAATTTTCTGTTAAATTTTGATTTAGTCAAAAAAACATGTAGTCATTGCTTGTTAGAAATAAAAAAAAAAATTTCACACGTGCATCGGTATTGCTTGCTCACCAATTATTTCTTTTATTATCCAATGACAAATGATGTATTTCGGGAACAAATTGTTATTTGAACTCTAATGTCATGGTTTATGTGACCATGTTTCTGTTTTTGTTATTTGGTCGACTATGACCGTATTAAACATTTGATAAAAGAAGAGATAAAGCTTTAAAAAAAATTGAGGGGAAGGGTAATCGAACCTGCCATCATGTGGCTCGAAGCAGAGAGCTTTTCCGCTGCAACCGTCATTCAACTTTCCCCATTGGTTCATCTCTTAATATTATTATGGGTTCACTCTAGGTTTTTATATATAATTGCTACTAAAATTTTGAAATTTAGTGGGTTCGCGTGAACCCATAACGATATATTTAGGTCTGGCCCTGGTTATCACTAGCGCTTCACGACAGGTTCGAAACATAGAAAAAAATAAGCAAAACGCAAACTTAACAATAAAAAAACCATACTGCAATGGTATATTCGAAAGTCATAAAAAAGTACGTCCTGTATACGAATACAAATTATTCCAACAAATTCACCCCAAAATATATATATAAAGATAAATACGATGGTCGTGCATTACAACAAATCGATTTAAATGTAAATAAAAAAATAGGGGTGAGCAAACGGAAAAACCCGACCCTACCCGACCATTACCCGACCCGACCCGAGAACCGATCAAACATAAAATACAGAACCGATTCTCTACCCTAACCTAAATATAGGGTCGGTTCCGGTCCATAGGTCAAAGTCGGGTTTCACCATGAAAAGAACCGAGAACGACCCGACCCGACCCGATTTTTTATGAAAAATTGGAACCAATCTAAATCCCTAGGTACTTGGGTTCGGGTCGGGTTGGGTATATTTTCGATTCGGTTCTCAGTTATTTTCGGTCCGGACCTAAACTTTCCCTATCAACAACTTTGTGTCTTTTACACATCACGCGGATGAAATTAGTGGAATGTCGTTGGATCCCTTTATTTTTCTTTCAACTTTGTTGACCAACTATTTCAAAACGCTCCTTGTTTAACTTTTAACACAAAAAAGCTTATCACATCATTAAAACAGAAATAAGGTTGTTTAGTATATGATCACGAACACGAGCTTCACTTATGGAGCTCGAGCAGTCTCACGAGCCTAAATGAGCCTATTATTTATTTCACTTTTACTTAATATACTAAATGTGTGTATATATATTTACGTAAATATAACTTTTATTTATAAAACTAGTGGGTTATCACCAGTGGCGGATCCAGTATCTTTTTTCTATGGGTTCAAATTTTTCGGCAGTCAAGTAACCGAACGTTGGAATTTTGGGTCGGGTCGGCCGGACACAGTATTTCATGGTCAAACTGAAGTTTTTGTTTTATCAATTCATAAAAAAAAATCTTACAATCCTTTGTGCGACGTTGTTTTAGCTATAGTGCACTTAAAAGAAACTAAATTATAAAATACTGGTTTAACTAATAGTTTCTACCATATTCTAATAAAGTGTAGATAAAAAAACATGTCGCAATGGTGTATTTAGGCAAGCCATTTACAAGCCGGTGTTGGTCAGAAAACAATGTTACGAATATTTACAGCAAAAAGAAACTAAATTATAAAATACTCTATTAAGGTTGGGAAACCAAACTTTAAACTTATTAAGACCAGAGAATGTAAACAAAAATTATTCACTAAAAACAAAATCTATAATGATGCTTAGGGCGGTTTTTAACGTCCGCATCACAGCCACGCCGGATAGGTATCCCATTACGAATGATCTAAGGGTGGAGGATATTAATTAAAATTTGATGGATCTTTCCAAACGCCACATCAACCATCACGTCATCTTTTTCCTCAACTCATCAAACACCAAAATGTAAGGTTACCTACCAAAAATAATCAAATCCCAAAATGCTATACACACACATACCGTGTATGTATATTTATTTGTGTGTGTGAGCAAAGATAACCAAATTAGGGTGGCTACCAAGATTTTGTTGCAAAAAATCATGGTGGTTTTCCTGTTTGGGGCCGCACATCTCGATAGAAAGCCTTTCCAAATGCCATACCGTGTATCCTAATTGCATTTTGCTTCGGTGAAGCACTTAGGAAATGAAAGCTCCACGTCACAAATGCACCATCCTTTTTTTTTGAACGGCAAAATCACTTTATATATATATATATAAAGAGCCAGCAAAGAGCTAAGAACAACAAGGAAAAACAGAAACAGAAACAAACAAAAACAGATAAAAAACGCAAATCGTCTAATAAGACTCATTGGAACATGGATGGATGTGTTTTTTGTATAAAGTGGTAATAATTTGATAATACGTTTAATAGTGTTTGTTAACTCTTAATTTAATTTACAAAACTAATAGATAAAATAACTCGACATGGTTGAGATATTTAAAAACAGTAAATCATATATATATTTATAACCTAGTTCAACAAAGTGTAAATTAGAGTAAATTGTAGTTTTTGTCCATACGGTTTGCTCCAATTAACACGTTTCGTCCACCCTTAACACCTCTCGTCCCTAACGTTTGATTTTTTCACACTTTACGTCCTGGACCTTAACATTGTTAACTTTTCTACTAGTTTGTGTGTGAAATTACTCATATACCCTTCAACATTCTTCTCCAACCAGCCCTACCATTTGATTCCTTGATATTTGTTACAGAAATGGCACGAGAGATTGTTAATTTGTTACAGCCGCGATACGTCATCTTGATTTTGATCGGTTCACTTTTTGCTTTTCTTATATTCTCCTCGTTTTGTCAACAGGTATTTCAGTTTTTGATATGTGCAATTTGTATGAAAATACAATCTACAACAAAAAATGAATTCCGTAGATGTCTCTCTTCCGTTCACCATCTCTAACTGAAGATGACATTGGCAAGTGAAAGACTCGCATGAATATCCAAACCGGCCTCCATCGACGTAGGAGCCGATGCTAATGAGAACTCAATTTATTCTCTACCAAGGACTGTGGTGATGGGAATCATTAGAACTACGAGTGCGATTGCGAATTGTAGTGCGCTATCGTAAGCCATTTTATCAGCAGTAGATCAATAATAATTGGTGACATTAGAGAGAGAGAAAGAGAGAGAGAGAGAGAGAGTTTGGAATGTTGCAAATGGAGATGTGAGTGAGGGTCTGTTTATAAACATTGGTTAGCTCTAACGGTAAAAAATGTGAACATTAGAACATGACGGTTTGGGATTGTCAATTTGAAACGATGCAATTTATCGATTAACAAAATGTAAATCAAATTGATACCGAGGACAATACATGGAAGACGAGTATCCTTGTCCGTCGTAATATGAATTGAATGATGTTGGTGGTAGGTGGGGGTAGTGGTTGGTTGGAGAAGAAAGTGGAAGGGTACACGTGTAATTTCATACATAAACTAACACAAAGTTAACGGTGTTAAGATCCAAGGAAGTAAAGTGTAAAAAGATCAAACTTTAGGAATAAGAGGTGTTAAGGTGAACAAAACGTATTAATTAGAGTAAACGACATGCAGGAAAGCTATAATTTACACTTTAAGTAATTTATTGTATAGTTCCTTGAATAAGTGTTTTCCATTACACTTCTTGCCTGCCAACTACTATATTATATCACCCACCTAGAATTTTCTCTAAAGTAAAAGGAAAGTGTGTACTAGTAAATGTAAGGTTTCAACATTTCACATTTGATTCCTAGATATTTCTTTGAATTTTCTTGAAGCTCACTTTTGAATTATATATTTTTAACATTATTTCTTCAATATAACATTTCAAAGTATAAGATCATGATCCAACTTCGAAAGTAACTTAAACCATATTAATATACTTGCAGACATGAATTCATCTCGTAGGAATCGTTATACTAGTTTTTTATAATCCTATAATTCTAACGGGAAATCTTTATACTGTATTATACATTTTATAGCTTCACTTTAAAATTGATGACCGATTTTTATACCAAGTCACATGCAATCTCAATCAAAACCATAATAGTTAAATTGACATTTGCACAAGTGTTGTATTGTTATTTCGTGAATTACATTTTCATGTATATTGTAATAAGAAATTATATTAAAGAAAAAAGGTGTTAATAATGTGTTGATGTTAAATACATCTGACCAATGAGTGAATGTCTATCTTTTATTTTGCAATCTGTATTATAATATATATTGTTGGGATGAGCATTTCGGTACCAATACGGTATTCACTTTTTGGCGTTTTTGGGATTGGTACTTTCGGTTCAGTACAATACCTGTATTTTACCGATTTTTAACTTCAAATATTGTACCTTAATGATACCCAATTTTGACAATTTTTGGATAAGTATTTTCGATACCAGTACCGAACTCATCCCTAACATATAGTTGGTAAATAGAGAAAATGAATAATACGCAAGGTAAGTATACTTGAAATTGAAGTGGAGCTTCCTGTCTTTGACGAGTTAATTTGTTTGGCATAACAAAATATTGGGTACCTTTAAGAATCAAAAATCTTCTCCCTTTTAAAATATAAGCGTAACCAAATGAGTTAAGAAAATTTATTTTACACAACTAATACTTTTCTAGCTTGCGTCTCCTTTTCTTTTTTTTACTTTAACAATACATGTTTTTGCCTATCTTTCTTTTAATACTATTTTTTCCTTTTCTTAACCTGTAGGTCCCGTTTTTCTCGGTGGATCCGATACGAAAACCTATCCTTGTTTATCACAAACACGGTAACGGGTGCGGAATCCCCGTGACGGTGCAAACCAAACAAAGTGTAAAACACACGCGTAACCAAAGATTCAATATCTATTGATTAAGGATGAGAACGGATACAAACATATACAAACAATGTTTTACAGACTCTCTCAAAGTCTCACAGCTCTCATCAGTTTCACACAGAAACTGTGGGGTATTTATACTAGACACAGACACAGACTATGACGAAACGCAACGAAGCCACGACGAAACACTAAAGTCGACGAAACACACCTTGTTTCGTCGACATGCTTTGAAATAAACTTGTTTCGTCGATATGTATTTGGCCCAAATTTAGTCAAAGCCCAATTGAAGATATACGGCCCAGTTTAAGTGAATCGGCCCAAGTGAGTTCCTGTTGACTTAATATTTCACCAATTCATGCATGTGACATCATCATGACATCACAATGATGATGTCATGGTGATGTGTCACTGGGAATATGTTCGCGGCTCTCCGTGCTTCGCGTGTCGAACTCTGGGGCGCACGACGGAGGAATGTCGTGACGTCGGGCTTGAGCCGGACCTAACCGTGTCGAACCGAGCCGAATCGAACCGAGTCGAGTCGCGTCCACATAAAGTGTATCAACAAACTCCCCCTTGGATGTTACTCGTGATGGTTCGTCTTCCGTGTCTTTTATGTCGGAGGATCTTCAAATTTTGTCGGACCTTATATCACTTCTGTTTCGTCGAAATTTGACGGGAAATCCACAACGGCTGGATGTCAATTCTTAGGAAGTCGCTTAGTCATGTGGCAGTGCAAGAAGCAAACTTGATTGCTACATCAACTTGTGAAGCTGAATACATTGCTGCCTCAAGTTGTTGCTCTCAGGTTCTATGGATCCAGCAACAAATGCGCGACTACGGTTTTGAATTCCTATCTACCTCTATTTTTGTTGATAATAATGCTGCTTTATCTATCACTAGAAATCCTGTCCAACACTCCAAGACCAAGCACAACGAAATTAAGTATCACTTCATACGTAATTGTTTTGACAAAAGATTAATCGATGTTGTTAAAATCCACACTGATGAACAGCATGCTGACCTGTTTACAAAAGCTTTTGACAAATCTCGTTTTGACTATCTTTTAGTGGTCAATGGTATTAAAGTGAAACACTTGTAGGTCCCGATATCTGAGGATCGATAACGAAAACCTATCCTTGTTTATAACAAACAATGTCACGGGTGCGAAATCCCCGTAACGATGCCAAATCAAACACAGTAAATAACACACGCAGTATAATCAACGAAACGCAATCTATTGATTAAAATGGGATGAGAACCAAGAACAACTGATACACACACAGTTTGACAGAATAACTTTAAGGGTATGCTCTCATCTAGTTTAAGAGTGAAACTAGAAAGTGTTTATATAGCTGCCTGGGCCAGAGTATTGACGAAACACAAGGTGGGTCGACGAAACAACCTTTGGGCCAGACATTGGGCCTGAAACAACCCAACAGTCGAGGAAACAAGTGTGTTTCGTCGCTGATGTCGACGAAACAGAATGATATTGATACATGGCCGTTTCGTCGAGAGGTGTTCGACGAAACAAGTCTGTTTCGTCGAAGGCTGCACATGCTTAACTGTTTGCTGCAAACAGACAGTTGCAGCAAACATCCTACAAACACAAACATAATGACAGTTATACCCTTATATGCAACATGCATTGTTCGTATACATTACATACCAAATAGAGACAAAATAAGTCGGACACAAGTGGATAGGAGGATATCCGACTTGGTCGACGGCAAATACAGACTCGATAAACGTTAAAAGACCGTACAAATAACAACGGTAAATAAGACTAGTTACAGACACAAAAAGGTGCACCAACAAACTCCCCCTTGTCTGTTACTCGTCTTCGGTCTTCCAATCTTCGATCAGTGCTGTTCGGACCATGAACTACCAGCGTGTATTCCTCGGTAAAAGCAGAAACAAGCGACGCGCTGGAATCGCAAAGCTTGATGTGCATCCTGATCTTCATAGAAAATGTCATGACGATATAATCTGTTGATGTCAGCCTCGGACATGTTAACAATCCACATCGGATCCAACATTTGGTAATTTGCACGATCACCTCTAAACACGATCACGGCTTCATGAGTGTCTGAGTCGTAGCACCATAATGCCATATCTTCGAGAAAATCCTGCTGCATCGGCATTAATGGGATTTTATCTACGACTTTTGCTGGCTGATATACAAGCTTGTAGCGCCCCGTGTTCGTTGCTGGATCAAGAGTAAACTTTATCTGTTGATAGATTGGGAACTGTGGCTTGTAAGATTTGTCTTTCCAGCCAGACTTCTTGTTCATCTTTATCAGTCGCTCGAATAAAGTTGCGCCTTCAATGTTTGAGCGATTTATGAGCTCTATCTTCGTCAATGCTGCCACATCATAAAAAGGCAAAGATAATATGCTCAGCAACGACCGGAAGTATTGAATTCCAAATTCCCTTTTGACGGCAACGCAATGTATTTCTTTGAAGAACATCCAACAGAGGATTCGTCCACTCGGCTTCGCTTTCTCTAACTGTAAGTAATCAACTTGAGCGACTTCTGGCACAGGCTTGGATACCTTTGATAAGAATTTTTTTCGCCATTCGGAGAATGCATCTGCAGCATTTTCCGACGTATCACGATTCTTTAAATGCTCATCTATTTCATCCACATTCTCTTGTAACCAATCTTCATCGAAAGGCTCGAATTCAGTCCCGTCCTTACGCACATACGCTGACTTCTGCTCATTTCCCTCAAAAACAATTTCTTCAATGTTTTCAACATCAGTAGATTCGGGCTCACTAGGCATTCGATCAATCTCTGCGTCATCAATCTCTCTCATAGCATGTAAAGCAAGCAATTGCTCATGAGACAGATCCTCGACAATTTCTCCTTCTTCAAGTAATTCCCCAGTGATTGGATGAACTACCTGTAATGCAAAATCAACACTGCTTAGAATAGAAGATGTACCTTCAATCTGTTGAACTGTTCCAGAAGAGGTTCCTTGAGAAGATTCGATCACTTGCGGCTGAATAACAACGATACAGGATGGAGTTAAGACGCTAACTGCTGGCTATGAGTTTCTTCGAAAGAAGGTTGTTACTCTGTGGGATGATCGATGTAAGCAACAAGAAGTTATGAAGAAAAGGGATGATGATCCTGAAGATCAAGGGAATCCTGATCCTTCTTCTACATCTGAGGATTTCCCGTCTATGTAGCAACTCTGTGTCTTTTATGTCGGAGGATCTTCAAAAAACTGTTTCGTCGATCATATATCACTTCTGTTTCGTCGACCAAAAACAACAATCAGTTTCGTCGACATCAAGATCTCATTCAGTTTCGTCGGACCTTATACCTTCCTGTTTCGTCGCAATACAAATTCACAACAGTTTCGTCGAATTATTAAAGGAATTGATTTTCGTCGACATTTAATCAAACAAGTTTCGTCGTTCATTATCAAAAGGAGTTTCGTCGAGATACTTGTCATTTTTTAACAGAGGCTTTGCAAAAGTGATTTAACTGTCTGTTTTCAAGTGTGTAATCAGTTTTTCGCTTTCATATATCAGACATGAGTTGTACTAGCCCTTAGGATTGGAGTACGGACCCACGACCAAGTCAAAAACCGACTTCAATGGCCGAATATTTAGCGAGTACCATACCTCAACAACAACAATATATTAGTGCAAGTCAATGGGCTTTGGTGTCGAATCAAAATCAAAACATACAGAATCTTTTGGTAGCGAGAGGAGAAGGAAATGCAGCTACTAGAAAGACACGTCATGATCTGTTGAAGAAGAAATTCGAATCATTTCATTTCTTAGAGAATGAAACCCTAAATGATATAACTACTAGTTATTATCATTTGATGAGTGAAACGTATTATTTTGGTAGCACGGTTTGCTGATGCTCTACCTCCAAAGTGGAGCCCATTCATTGAGCTTTTAAAGCATACGGGCGTTCTAGATGCTGTCAATGTTAATATTTATGAATTCATTCAGAAGTTGGAGCACAAGAACGAAGAGGAAATTCGGAAAGCTAAAAGGATTGCACCTACTCAAAACACAGAAATGTATTTGCCGGGTTTTGGTCCTTCAGCTAGTTCTAGTTCCATTCAGCAACCGAAGCTTCAAACGGCATTTGTATCAAATACAAGCTCATCTCCGTTTCCACAGTTCAATCAAAGTGCTTATCTTTCGCAATCTAAACCCCAACCTCAACCTCAAGTTTCCACAACACAACCTCAATTCGATCCAAGTGTCAATTGTGGTCCTACCATACAGTTGGGAAATGGTGATCAAACAAGAACTGCGTTTTATGCTGAAATTGTCAAGAATGTCAATGATGGTGAATCTTCAGGAAGTGATTACAGTTCAGAATCGGACGTCAAGGAGGGAATGGATTATGAAGCTGATAATTTGTCGAATGATGCTAACGAGAAATCGGACTTGATCAAGAAAGCTTATGCTACATCAGAAGAAATGGAGAAGATTCTCACTGAAGATGGATCTTTCTCTTCTCAGACTGCCTTTATGGCTAATGTCACAGCTTCTACAAGTCAGGTAAAATCTGAAACTCCTAGCATATGTAGTGATTGTGCTGATATGAAACATGAATGTGCTGAATTGAAACGTGAATCTGAAACGGTTCATAGTCACAATCAGAGTTTGGTTATTGAACTGTCAAAGTGCAAAGAGGCAAATATGGATTTAGTTAGAAACGAAAAGGATTTTAAATCTGTAATTGAAACCTTAAAGAAAAGTGTTTCCGAAGTGACCAAAACTGTTTATCATAAACAAGTTAGTATTAACGATTACATTAACATCGTTGAGGAAACCAAAAAGGAACTAGCCATTGCCAAATGTGAGCATGAAGCGATCAAGCTTAAATTGGAGAGTTACTTAAACTCCCGATATGTGCTTGATCACATCATTGACGTTCAACAACTAAAGGGTAATGTTAAAGGCGTTGGTTATAGGAAGTGTCCACCTCCATTGAGGGGCAACTATACCAAGATGCCCGATGAGGAGGAAATGCCACGTTTTGAGCCAACTGTACCTCTTGATTATGAGGAAGTTACATCTGGCTTAGGGTTCAAAACGGACAATTCATCGGAGGGCTCATCTGATAGAAAGGAAAAGTCATCATGTGCTTCAAATCAAAGTCCTCCAACCATTGAGGACTATGATTCGTCCGATGATGAACCATATGTGAGTGATGAGGATAAATCTCTTGAGAAGAACAAAGGAGTAGAAGTGCCTTTTGAGAATCACATTCTGTGTGACCCCCTACTCCTGTTGTGCAATCAACTGGTGCTAAACAAGAGATAGATCTTATCACTGAGACAGTGTCTATCATTAAAAGTGATAACGTGTTGTATACTTTAGTCGGTGATGACAAAATTTATTCAAACATAGCTTTTCCAATTAAAAATGTCAATCCATCTTCGATTGAAAAAGTTTTTGAAGATAATACAAGCAAATTTTTGGGAAAGACGATCCCTGGAGTTGTTGTGACTCAATGTGATCCCATTCCAAAATCCAAAATCAGAAAACAATTTGGAAGTCAAAAATCACCAACAAAGCAACAACCTTTTGCTTTTAAGGGTAAACAGCAACAACAGCGAGCTCAAAATTCTAAAGGTTCACAACCGATGGTTGAGACCAAAGGAGCTCGTTTCAAGAAGAAAAACAATAATGTTAAATTTGTAGCATCCAAAGGTACTGATAAAGTGGAGACTTTTGAAAATAAGTCAAATACCGATTTTGTTCAAAAAGTCAACATTTTGAAACGTAATAGTGATAACAATTACACCCAACACACAAATGGGTGTGAAGCTAGTACCTCTGGGTCTACAACTTCAACGTCAGGCCGTCGATCAGATTCTCCTAAGTTTGTTGAAAGGAGAAAATGTTTTAAGTGTGGGGAGTTTGGACACATCATTAAAAACTGTAAAAACACTCCCAAAGAAAATTTGGTTGAAAGACCCCCTTCTGAACAAGGTCACCAACAACGTCGTCCTGTTTCACCCAAAAATGACAAACGTACTATTAAAGAACAAGAAACAAAACAACGACGTCAAAATGTGAAGGTGATCGAAAACGCTTTAAAATCAGAAACTGTTAAAAGGAAACCAATTTTGTCACAACCGTTAAAACCAAAAATTTCTAAATCTGCAAATAATACACAATCCGGTAAACGGAAACAAGCTTGGAAACCGAAAACAGGTGAGGATTCAGGAGGAGGCTTGCAATTTAAGGACCTTCAAGAAATTGAAATTACATTTCTTGATGCTCAGGGGCAACCCAAGTCTATGAAGGCTTGGGTCCCCCTCTCCAACTAATCTCTGAGTGAGTGTGCAGGATGTTCCAGGAGGAACTTTCGATAGTCATAGGATTATTGATAGTGGAATGTTCATGCACAAGAACGGCGACAAAAGAAATTGTTGCCTTTGATGGAGAGAAAAAGAAAAGAAAACAAAATTGTCTGTTGAAAGAGATTGAAAGCTTCGACAAAATGAAAATCATTTCAAAATGTGATTGTTCAAGGCTTTAATCGGGTCCCCAGGATAGATTCAATCAAAATGTACGCACCTGCAGCACGTCTGAAGATTCAAAATCAACAAGGTGAACGTGCAGTGTACATTTCTTAGCGGTGTAATTGAAGAAAATGTGTTTGTTGAACAAACCAACCGGGTGTGCAGATGCCTTGGCATGGATTGAACAACCGCACACTACTTCTCAAGAGAAAGACAAAGACCTTCGCTGGTGCAATGTGGAAGACCAGCCAGGCCCAGAGGTTTATGATCTTGTTGCTGTGAAGAGATTTCTCAGTAGCTACAAAATCGACTTTGAAGTCCACACCGGGTGGATATCCAGTTTGGGAGAGCGCTCAGATTCCTTGCAATGCACGCAGCAGTTGCAGGATACGGTTTTAAATTCTAATATCTCCTTTACTTGTCGATATTTAAGATGCTTTATAAATTGTTATCCTCTCGTACAACACTCTTTGACCTGACACGTTGATCTCAAATATCACCTCACACGTGATTGTTTCAATATGAAACTAGTCAATGTTGTCATGGTCCGCACCGCTTACCGACGTGCCAACTGATTTTTTCCAAAATTCGATAAATCAATTCTGATTAAAATTAATTTTGGTAAACGGCATTGAGGTAAAACATGAGTTAACCAGCATCGGGAAATCGTTTTTGTATATACCTTTGTGTTTTTTAAATTTTATCATAGTTTGTTGATTTTAGAGGGAGTAAATCCAAATTTGAAAATTCAAAAACAGTGAAAAATTTCAAAACCCAAAAACAATAGAAAATCAAAAATGAGTTTCCTGGCGAGAAAAAGAGAAAATGATAGTACATCAGTGGTCTGTCTAAACCTCTTCAAACTGAAATGCAAAATGAAAAATGTTAAGCAGCTCTATATAAGATGTATCGGTAGGCTCACAATCATTTTAAAGTGTGCAGGGTGATATAAATCTTAAATCGACTGAAGACCAGGTGGGAACCACACATTGGCATATGGTCTTAGTACCGAAATTTCGTTTGAGAGATTGCCGAGGTTCTGAGATATTCGGTCTTTATGCTGCTTATCATCTGGGTATCATGGTTGTATCAAACCGTAAATATAACGGCGACGAAGTCTAAGATCTTCCATGATACTATACATACGTGTACATATTGCATTCGACCTCAATAAGTGATCAACAATCACATGTCCCAAAATAAGTGATAATATATCACAGATTCTTTGCGGGAGTCAAGTTCGTCTCTTTGCTGTACGAAAGTACTGACCTGTTCACGAACTTGCTCTTGTGCCCTCATGCATCTAAAAATCAAGTTCCTCATCAATAAGTGATTCTATCATATAGGGCTTGTTTTCAATTAAAATAAGTGAGTTTCTCACATTCTTTTATACGGTCAAACAGATGATAATCGGTATACTCACCGGTAAGATGAACTCTCGTGCATACCTTGATACGGGAATGTGTCGTGTGTGGATGAACACCGGTCGGTAAGTATAAATCATACCTTAACGTATCCCCTCGCCATGATTACATCTGATAAGTTGAGCTTAAGTGGACAACAATACCGATAATTGTTATAGGATGCTTATCTTAATGTGAACTAATTGAACAACAAGAGCGTTTTGGCATGACCGTACACTGATATGATTCTCTTACCCTCGAAACTTGCAAAAAGAACGTCTGTAAATATTTGTTTACTGCTTTTAGTTTCTGCATCTCTGTATATATTTATTTATTTATTGCTTTCCGTCTTTACATTTGAAAAATGAAAAATTTCAAAAAGATTTTAGGTGTGTTTTAATATAAACTTTATAAAATCCAAAAAGATTTTGCTTCTAGTTTATTTTTGATTGACTGATGTTGGAACTCGAGTCTATCCTACCCAAAATCCTGATTGTAAGCCGGAAAACAATTGCACCTTCATAAACTGTCGAAGTTAACAAGTTTTGAAAGTTAAAGGATTAAAACTGAACATTTTCTAAACTTTCAAACTGTTGTCGGTCGGTGGTTGATTGAGATTTGATCTCATATGTGTCGTTTGTTTAATTTGTCTATATTCCAAGCGGTTGTTCTCATTACGTGTTTAGCTTTCTTGTATGTGCAGATGCGACAATCAAATCAGCTAAAGGCGAAGAGAACGTGTCAGATGACAAGCCGTAAAGTGAAGACACGACGTTGATGCAATCAGAAGATCAAGATGATCGGGTTGCAGTTAATCTCTCATCAACACCACAAGGATCTTGATGTTTTGCAGGAATCACAGTCTCAACCGGAAACTACAATGGACATCTCAGTCTCACCTCCGGTTCAGCAAGAAGAACGAGAAGAGAATAAGGGTAAGTTCATAATTGATTTCTCGTGTAGTAATGAAGAAATAGATGCGCAACTGGCTGCATATAAGAGATGGAAGGGAGAAGACTCAGAGGAAGATGAAAAAGAGTCAGTTGAGGAGATCATTCCAGTTACGGAGACGAAAATGGATGGCGAAGTCACACCTCCGGTTCCGCAGGGTATTATATATGATTACTGGAGTGATTCTGATGATGAGGAAGAAGAAGATGAGCAACCTCCCAGCAATCCAGATATTTCTGAGGATGATGATTATCTCACTGACCCAATATGGGACATGTCTGATGCATCAGAAGTGGGGGGTGATCATATCCTATCATGGGAGACGGAGTTTGGTGACGAGTTAGTTAATCTACCAACTCTAGTAGATGAAGAACTATTTGACCCAGTTGGCGATTTGACCGAATTAGAAGCATTATTAGAAGTAACGCCAACTATGGAGATAAAAAAGTCACTAAAAGTAGAAGAGGTGGTGGAAGAGGAAGAACACCACAACTGGCCCGTGGAAGTATTGGTAAAAGCCACTCAAAAATCAAAACAGCGGGAGAAGGCAAGAAAAAGGAAGGATCGGAATTGGTTACGGATCGAGGGTGGCCATAAGAAGAAGAAGGAGCCTTTGAAGTTCAGACAAGAACAGTCTTCTCATTACATGTCACGCATCCGGTTTCTTCCAGGTAAGTATAAATTCTGGTGGTCTGACCCGTTTCAAAATTTTAAAATATTTTATTACTCCACTATTAAATTTTTAACTATTTTTGTTGACCGGGTGGAGTTAAATGAGTTAGACCGGGTTCAGATCAAAGAAAAACCTCCTGATTAAATTTAAGTGTGGGGAGGTTTTGTAGAGTTTGTTAAATTTCTTTATTTGTTGGATTTTCGGTGGTTTGTAGAGTTTGTATTTTGAGTCTTTTATTCTGTACCTTGAGTCTAATTTAGTAGTATTGAGTCAGTCGTTTGTGTCGAGTCGGTATTGCTTTGGTTTTTGCTTGTTTTTGTTTATGCAGGTTTGAATATGTACCACCCGTACTCAATCTCCATTCGGGTGATTTTGGAGCTGCTGTTCGAATTTTAGGCATTTATCAAGTGTACCAGTCAGTGTCAAAGCCGATCGCGAACGAGATGCTATACGATCGAGCTGGATTGGACGAGAGTTCTGGAGCTTACGCGATTATAAAACCAGCTAAGTCCTTTCCGATTTGCCCTTGGTCTTTTTATTTCTTATTTATTTTTAGTTTTTTTGAGTCGGTTTCCATCCTACATTGAGGGCAATGTAGAGTTTAAGTGTGGGGATGGGAACTATCGTTTAGTGTCTAGTTAGTAGAGTCTTGAGTCATAAAAATAAGAAAAAAAATAAAAAAAAATAAAAAGATTTAAAAAATAGAAAATGTCTTTTGAAATAAGAAGTTTGCAAAATAAAAAGCGGAAAATGATAGAAAAGTCGGGTTTTTGTTCGGGTTCAAATAATAATAATATGAGAATAAAATAATCGTGCTTGTGTCTAGTTTGGGATGCGCGGGTAGGCTCGGTTCGATTCTGAGTTCCTTTGATCTTAAAATATACCAAATTGTCGGTCTATTAGTGGGTTCTCATCTAGGGAGAGTGGGGAAATTGAAACCGCCAAAAATAGTATAAGGGATGCCGTTATAAGCTAAGATCGTTAGAGTTTTTGGTCATTATCTCGTTGAAAAAAAAATAAAATAAGTGAGCTAGAAACTAAATGAAAGTAACACAGGTCTATGTAATCCGAGTTGGGGATAACGACTCTACAGCCGGAATGCCTCTGTGATGTGTGAAATCGAATTGCCGAATAAAAGTACCGAAACCTAAGTAATCTGTGGTTGGGGATAGCGACTCTACAGCCGAAATACCTCTTGGTTAGGGAAAGCATCGTCTAGACTCACGAGAGAGAAAAAAAAAAAAGAGCAAAAAGCAAAGTCTAAGCTTGTATGAAAAAAAAATAGATTTGATTTTAAACTCTTTGGATCTTGGTATAAGGCGGTTAGGAAATAACCCAGTGGTTGTTCCTTTTGTCCTATAAGCTTGAGGGGGGATTAGGTGGACTTGCAATTCTTAGCATGAGACCCTAGGTAGATTGACCGAACTTGAACTAAATTGCATGATAAGGGCTTGGAACCGGGTTTGGGTTTAAGAGGATCAAAATACTTGCAATCGCGGCTAACACAAGTTTCGATTTTAATAAGTAAATTAAGCTTTTGCCCCGAATGATTATTCCGACTATGATTCCGTTATGCATAATTCTTTTTCGGGGACGAAAAAAGGTTAAGTGTGGGGATATTTGATAAGTGGTAAAATACACATACTTGTCCCTTGTAGATTGTATAATTTTTGTATAGTTTTTATTTGTTTTTATTTAGTTTTAGTATTATATTATATTCTTTTGTGTTTTGCCAGGTCATTATGCAAATGGAGCGAAAACGAGTAATATAGAAATAACCAGCCAGTTGGGCAGAGTAGAACGACAGTGACCGTAGTAAAGTTGCCGCTATTTTCTGTGAGTGGGCCGATATCCCTATCTCTATTTTATAAGTTAATTGGGCTACATGGAGTGGCAGCCTTACTTTTATTATTGTGGGGCCCCTAAACACATATTATGAACCCTAATATACAATAGATTCATATAATGGAGATGAGACAATTATAAATCCACTTTTATGAAAGACATCAGGCGTGATATATAGCCTTAATTGGCTGGAATCAAAATGGACTTGAAAGTTGACAAGTAGGCCACCAAGATGTTCAAGCCCAGCGATTTACATGGAAAATAGGCATTGGGCCTTTAAATCAGTTATATACATTATTATGATAAGAGATTTAAGCCTAATACTTGGAGTTGCACGTAAAATAATTCTGAAAGCAAATACATAAATTACAATTATATATATATATTAAACCCATTAAGTCTAACCGTTTTTGAAATCGATCCTGGCCGTTTAAACTTGCTGAGATTAAATCCTGTCCATTTAAACTAGCATAAATAACTGCTACCAGCGGCGGTTCAGAGAAGTTACCTGGTAGTTTCGGGTGGTGGTTTCGTTCCACATATTTCTGCTCCATGATCTTGTGGTTTTGCTCCATTTATTTCTGCCCCATTATCTACCTGCAACCGATAAATGTGGAGTAATTTCAAAATAACAAAAGCCACGATAAATGTGGAAGTTATTTTCAGCAAGTCACTTTTTTGTTTTAGCTGGAAGTTACCTCCGAAATCTTTGTTATTAATGGTTTTTATTCAGTTTTTATGTTTCCTAAAAAAATGGCCATGTTCTCCACCTTCCTATATTTTAGTTCCTTTGCAGTTATACCTGCGTTTATAAATATTGAAACCTGACCGGTCATTAGTACAGCCTGCTTTATTTCTTTACTTTCTGTCGCTCTGTTTATGTTGCTGAACATGGAGCAGGATCCTGGGTTTATGTCGCTGAACATGGAGCAGCAGATTGAAGATGCAACAATGAATAAAGTTGTTAAAGTAAGCTTCAGTCATACCTGTTTATTGCGGCTGGTTGTAAACTCCACCCTTTTTTTTCAGGTTGCATCAATGGACAATACCTTCCTTCGCCCAATCGTGTGTAAACCTACAAATGAATCGGATAAGGTAAGTAGGAGCTTTATAATCAATTTAATAGCTTTATAACTATGATTTTATTGTTATAATTGTTATAATTTATCATACAAGTCATATATTATTGTGTAAAAAACAGGAAATTGATGATGTGGAGTTTGAGGCATTGAATGGTGCTCACAAAGACATTCCATCCAGTATCGTGGATAGCCAACAAGCAATCATCTCTGAACCTTTCTATGAGTTGGCAAAAGTATAGACATTTTACTAAATTTAATTTTGTACGCGTATGAATATACTATTATTCTCATGATTTATATGTGTTTTTAGGTTTGCAAGTTTAAGAGAATCAACAAAAGGGCAAATGCTTTAAAGAACTCTACATCTGTCTCAAATCAAATCAAATGTTGGGATATAGGTATATAACTGCTGGTAACTGCTCATAACATCCCATATAAGATATAGGTATATAACCATAAAACGAAACCTGTCTTTTGGGATGTTATGAGCAGTTACCAGCAGTTTTCACTAAAATTCAGTTCACTTCCTAAAATTCAGCAAATAAACTACACGACATGTAACTTCAAATGGATATAAAAATAACACACAATTCCTATTAAAGTGGGTAGTGGGCTTACTTGCAGTTATTTATGATCCTATAAAATACCGGTGCTATGGATTTATTTGTCTAGCATACTCAACATGGAGCAGAAGATCGATACTCAAGAACTGCGCTCGACAAGACACCCAATGCTAGAACCTGACCTGCAAATGAAGGTTAAATTGTTCATACTTCCATTAATATTGGTTTTGCTTCGTTAACATGTGTTATGTTTTGCAAATTACATAAACCTAATCTGCAATAAACACATCAGTAGTTCTCTAATAAGTTTATTTCTTTGTGTAGGTGGTAGCTATGATGGAACAACCTTGATGAAATAAATCACCCGCAAGTTAAGGTTACAATGTTTTTGTAATTTCCATATTATTTGTGGTGTTTTGTTAAAACGAATTATGGCTTGCAAAGTGCAAATACCCGAAGACAATGTTAAGAACGGCAAAACCGGTTCGTACAAATCGAAGTTTAAGCAGTATAATGGAGCAGATAAAAATGAAAGCAACATATCTAAATTCCAAGGTATTTTAACTAATCAGTTGTTTTAATACTTTTACCTTCTAAGTTCTAACTTGAATGTTTCGTCTCATTTCATGATAGGTCAGAATATTGCGACTGATGAGAGGGTTGAGACCTGCACCCCGTTTTCTGGTCCTTACACATCTGACTTGCACCATAACCTGAAATAGAGGAGTATCGGTAAAGTTACTTTTATTTAAGTTTGTTAGTATTGACTTGGATGCATATGAATGATGGTTCAAAGCTAAATTTTCATATTATATGAAACAGAACATGTCTAATGGTCAAAATTTTTCTAAGGTTACAGGAGGAAGACGATGACACATACGACTTTTTACTCTCTACAAATGCGAATGTAAACGGGCACAATAGTTTACTAATTTTACATTTAATTTCTATACTTTAATACTCAAAATGTTTTTTTTTGTTGTACATGTAAAATGGACAAGAATTATTTCCAAATTCCAATAAATGATGAGCAGGTTATAAATCTAAAAACTTCAAAAATATAGTGACACTGTTGAGATAGTGACGATTCCAAGATTATGTCCTTTTTATAATTATTACAGATTTCAAAACTATAGTGACAGTGCAAAGATATTTCCTTACGTTCAGCCCCTACAAATCCCAAATGCACCAGTAATAAGTGACAAGGTAATACGTTTTCCTATTTCAATTGCTTAACTACATTAATAATTAAATACACTTGAATTGGTCTCAACTCATATGTGTTTGTTATTGATATTAATTTGTTTTAATGTGCAGCCCAATATTTGGCTAAAATTCTCAAAAGAATTAGGATGTGATAACATCTCGAGATATCTATTGCAAAAGAGATTTGGATGGCACAATTAATTGAAGGTTGAAATCTTTGTGAGCTGCATGCATAATTAATCAACTTGAAAAAAAGGAGGCAAGCAACATCAGGACTTGGACGCATACAGGGGGCCGCATGGAGCATCAAGAAATAATTGGGCTTGACCCATTACCAATCCATATATGTGAAGTAAAAAAAATACCCTACGAACAAGATATTTAAAAAAGGACATCAGCAAGGAGGCAACCATGTGTATAAACTATAAACCATAATACATGATAGTTGATTTAAAATACAACACGTGTAGAAACTATAAACCATGAATCATGAACATAATTATTTAATCAAATTATATCTATTCATGTACTAACTTATTATGTTATTTTTCCAATTTATAAAAGCTAAATAAGCTTATCAGGAAAAGATAGCATCGCATTTAAAATTGATTACTGATATAATTTTGTAAGGAAAACTTATGAAAACGAATAACAAATTGTTTAACCGTAATAAGTTGCTAACACAAGTAACTCAAATTAGGGGAGAGTGGGCAGTTGAATTGGCGGTTTACCAGGATTGTAGGAGGCTCGAGTTGTCGAGGAGCTAAACCACCAGCTTGAATTGTGGAGATAATGGGCAGAAAAAGACGGTGGTAACCACCTGTGAAGAAACTGCCCTGAACTTCTATGGAATGGAAGTTATTTTTGTGAGTTTAAGTGACTGAGATTTCATCTCAGGAAGATCTAATGGTGGAGAATGATTTGAACTTTTACAATATATAGTTTGTAAATTTGTTAAAAAAACAAAAGAGTAATAATAAATAATATAATGGGAAACGTGTCATGGGTCTCAAATTTAGATTCGTAACCTACATAAATATTCCTGACTTTTTGTATGTCTATGTCGACTATTCAAAATTCCAAAATAATAACTACCCTATTCCAGTTTTTTTATCTACTTTCAAAATTTTTAGATTTCAAATTTTTTCTTCTTCTTCTTCTTTATCAATAGCATCCACCTGCCCATAATCTCTCTTCCTAACCTCCCCACCTCCCATAATCTCTGTTCATAACTTACCCACCTCCCCATAACCTCTTTTCACAACCTACCCACCTCTCCATAATCTCTCTTCATAACCTACAATATTAATAGTATATTGTATACATGTTCACTATTTTTAGATGCTTCAATTTCATTGGCCGGACATAAAAAAATTCAGATCGTTTCAACTGTTCGGGTCGGATAAGGTTTAAAACATAAAATTTCGGGTCGGTTCAACTATTCAAGAAGTGAAGTGGCATGAAGAGGCCACAATTACCCATTTCAACGCTTGTAACTTTTTATGGCCTAGGACGCCACCTGTCGCATAATGCCCAAGGCGGGGCTTGAAGTTCAAGCCCCACTACATATAGTCTAAATGGGTCACTTGGGCTGCACTTATTAATTAAGTTTGGGACTTTGGGTTGGTATTTAACAGGCCTACTAATTAATTTCGAAAATTATATGGCTTTGATTCAATTCAAAACACATGCAGCAAACAGAATAAGTTTAAAGGTAGAAAATAAACAACCCAAACGACATCACACAACCAAACCAGTTCAGCAAACAGAATAAGTTTAAAGGTAGAAAATAATCTATGATTATTTAAATAAAAATATTATTTCTTTTTTATTTAATAAGTTATATTTCTTTATACATAAAATATATTAAAATAATAAAAAATGCAGAAAAAAATAAAATAAAAACTTATTACAAAGATGAGTTAAGTGTCATTTACGTCCCTGTGGTCTGTCCAAATTGTCATTTCAGGGTAAGTTTCAAAAGTGCATCAATTTATTTTACTTCAAAAACTAAAGTAGGGATGAGCATAAAAATTGCTGACCGCAAAACATAATTATATATAGGGTTATTGGATTTTATCACCCCTAACTATTGGCTATTGGCTGCTGTCACCCCCAACTATTACTTTGACGCCCGCCACCCCCAACTTAACACTTAGTGTGTTTTGTCACCACGTCGTTAACTGGTTACTAACTTTTGATCATGTTACTATACATTTGGGGTGTCCTAAGATCCCTAAAACCTTCGTAGGATCACTATGACACCCCCAAAAGTATAGTAACAGGATCAAAAGTTAGTGATCAGTTAACGATGTGGTGATAGAAGAGACTAAGTGTTAAGTTGGAGGTGACGGACGTCAAAGTGATAGTTGGGGGTGACAGCGGCCAATAGCCAATAGCCAATAGTTAGGGGTGACAAAATCCAATAACCCTTATATATATGTTTTGTCAATGTATAAAAAAGTAAATTATTATATGTGTAAAAATTGTTAAACAAATATAACAAAAAGGGTTATGTTTATTATATTAACACTTTTAAATAAACATTAAGATTTTACATCTGTTGATTCTTGAAAGTAAGAGCCCCTAAAACACAAATAAGTTGCCTTAAAATAAATGAATTGTAACCATAGGAAAACCTGTAACGTATTTAATCCTAAACTTTAGGAATTGAGTGAGTGGGATTATAACTACAAATATAACTACTAATTAGGACATGGTGATAGTGGGTAGACTTAACCGCTCTTGTAAGTAAAAATAACCGCTCTGATTGAAGACTTTAAATATAGCTTCTATGTCATATTTCACTTTTACATTCATGCACTTCTCAAATCATTAATCAACGGTTAGTAAAGCTTCTCATTTTTATTGTTTATGTGTTTTAGATACATTGATATTTCTAATGCTGACTTTAATTTAGGATTACACGTATATAAAGATTCCTACATTCTTCCTACATTCTCTTTAAACACAGGTTATAAACACAGGTTAAGCTTCTCTTTTTTAATGTTTATTTATGTAGGGATTGTGTAGATAAAGTTTCTTCAAACTTTCAACATCTTCACTGCAAAGGTTACATGACCAGCAAATGTGCCCTAGGATAAAAAATCGACTGAACTTACAAATCATTTAGGTAAATGTGCCCTAGGATATGAACAGCATACGGCCACTCGTCATGAAACGTAACACCTTGCGAAGCAATCTACATAACAAAATCAGTAAAATAAGATTGAAATCAAGCCGGCGGTGACAAAATCAGGGTTCCGAATCTCAAAAAAAAAAAAAAAACACAAATCAGTCGACGATCGTAACTATATCGAATCTAGGTTACCTGAATGAATCAAGCTGAAAATAAAACAAAATCAGTAAAATAAGATTGAAATCAAGCCGCCGCCGCATCTCCCACAACCGCCACTGCCTCCACACCTCCCGTCACCGACCCCGGACCTCCATACAAACCTGATGGGCCACCATACCCCTCCATCGTAGAGATGTTCGGCATGGAGGGTGAAACCAGAGAGAGTTTAGCTTAGGGTTTAAATATGGAGATACATAGAGAGTAAATGATTGCAGATTAAAGTATAATGGAGCGGCAGATTAGAACGAGGGAGGACAAAGATTGGATGTGTGTATAGACAGCTAGGGTTTTCAGACATATTCCTTCAAACC
The DNA here is from genome assembly GCA_030545235.1 of Helianthus tuberosus. Lineage (NCBI taxonomy): Eukaryota > Viridiplantae > Streptophyta > Magnoliopsida > Asterales > Asteraceae > Helianthus > Helianthus tuberosus. The sequence goes on from JARYGA010046105.1 coordinate 4,445,396, forward strand.
TTAATAGTCATACAAAGGTGTCCAAGCCCACAACACCTACTTTTGTGAAAGCCCATTAGCTTATATCAATCCATTACTAATTATATAATTTTATTTCTTAAAATGACCTGTATTAGCAATACTTATACTTTATATTCACATTCCCTAACATCTCACCGGTCCATTACTAATATATAATTTTATTTCTTAAAATGACATGTGTTAGCAATACTTATACTTTATACTCACATTCCCTAACATCTCGTGTTAGCTATACTTATATTTTATACCCATGAACTTAAATGCATTACATTAAACGTATAACCTAACATACTATGTGTTCCTTCGAATGTCATTAATGGTTATTTATTGTGACTACTCATTCGTAAATGTACATATTGTAGACAACAAGTGACTATGGCGGATCTTCCGGATCTTCCGTTTTTGGTAGTACTGTACGTGATACTCCCAAGGCTTCCACCAAAGGTTGTTACCCAGTGCAAGGTTGTATGTAAACAGTGGTTATCCTTTTTGTCATCGCCAGAGTTTCTAAGGCTTCACTGTTATTTCATGCGCACATCCGTTGACCAAAAAATCATCACGGCTGGTCCACGATTGTGTATTTTTCGTTCCTTGGATCGTGAATCCCCTAATTTTAACTTACCCACCAATGTTCACATCCCCTTCAATTGTCAGCCGTATAATTTGTTGTTTATATCAAGTTTGGACGGAATGTTATGTGTTTGTCTAAAGAAGACATGTGAATTGGCTCTTTGGAATCCCTTAACCCGTGTGTATAGGAAGTTGTCAAACTCTAATGGTCAAGGTTTCTACGATTTGGAATATGATAGTCTCGGGATCTGTATAGACTCTTCGTATGATTACATTATTGTTCACATAAAACGGATACACTCTATACTGACCATTTGGATTTATTCGATGAGACAAAATTCATGGTCAACCATACGTTGTCTAGAAGACACGGTCTACCTTGGCCATACCTCTACATGGTCCCCAGGGACTTTGTGTGGAAATAGTTTGTATTTCACAGTGTGCCAAGGGTGTCGTTCGGGTAATGAAACGCTACTTCGTTTTGATGTGGATTCAAGGATGTTTTCTGTCATAGGTTTCCCAAATGTGTGCGGACAACGAGTTCTTGGTAATTTGGTGAATATACGAGATGAACTTCATCTAATACTTCATAGTGGATTCTATAACCTACATGTCGAATTGTGGAAGTTGCAAACTGAAACTTGGATGAAGGTGTTTGTTTATCCGCATGTCGTTCATAAACCAGTATCGCTTGTGTCCACCATCAAATATGTGAATGCAACTGGCAACTGCATTGAGGTCGACCTTATGTCGGGAGCAGTTGGACAAATAGATCTAAGTATGAAAGAAATTACCGGTTTCTCTAATCTACCCTTGTATGAAAGCTTGAGTACTGTAATTTATCACGAGACTATAGTGTCTCCTGATGTTTAGTTATGAGAATTAATTTGTATGGTGAGGAGTTTTTAAGTGTCTATTGTCTTTTTACAATTCATATGTACCTCCTAAATTCCTTAGCCATTTCCTTTTCTGTAGTTGATGTTTTACAGTTTCATTGACAATCATATCCAACTTTTATTTAAAGTTCTTTTTAGTTATTAACTATTGGGTTTATTATCGGTTTTTTTCATGATCAATGTTTCATTAGACTTATTTTTAATATGTGAAAGTGGATCGTGCCTTAGATAATTTTTTATATCTTTATGTTGAACTTTTATTTTACCAGCATTCATTTAGGTGAAGGTTTCATTAAACATGGACGCCCGTTCAATGGTTGACTCTTTTTCAGCACTCACACAGTATGGGGTCTGGTATACTGTGCCGTTTGTTTGGGTAGTGTTTGGATAATGTGTTTTGAGAATGAGTTTTAGTGGTTTGAAAAGAAGAAAAGGAAAAGTTAGATGGTTGCAACGTTTTCAAAAAAGGATATGGAAAAGAAGAAAAGGAGAAGCGTTCCCGAACACCCTCAATATACATTATCTTTGTTTGTTACGTTGTTAGCGTAAGCCGTCCAACGGACGGGTATTAAACTAGTTTGAATTGGACGTGGAAAGTGGGCTTGGCAGGCCCACCACGTGACAGATGGGATTGGACCATAGTCCGGTCGATTATTTTTCACTCCTTGGGACGCACGTACAAAATTAGAGGCGGCTATTAATTTGAGAGGCACATATATACATATACGAAGAAGGAAAAAAGGGAGGACATCAACTGTGGACGCAACCTACTGGGCAGAAATTCAGACGCACGAAGACAACAGCGGGGGACGAATTTTAGAGTTTTTGGACGACTTTGGAGGCTGTTTTGAAGCTTGTTGAAGGTTCGGGAAGTCAAGGAATCATCGGGAAACATTCGGGAGCACACGGGATCGAATTTTACGGGTTCTATCATCTTGTTTCTTCGTTTTTCGTTTGTTTTTTATTGTTTAATGATGAATTCAGATTATACTATGATTATGAACGTATTCTTGAACATGTTTAGCGGCTAGATTTCTTGTTACTACCTAGACATGGTTGAATGATTGCATATGCTTTGATTATTCTTGGATTTTTGAATGCTATGGACAGTTTATAAATTGTAAACGGTTTGTTCTATCAGTTAGATGTGTTTGCGTGCTTGATGTTGTTTAATTATTAATTATTGCTTCGCATGAATCTTGGTGACGGTCTTTATCACATAATAGAGTCATGCTAGGTTTTAGATTTTGGTGACTGTCTATATCACGTAATAAATCTTGAATCTTTAGGGTTAAATCGGCCGATAAACCTTAGAAGTAATAATTGGTATTTTTATAAAATCAAGTGTTCTACTAATCGTCAATAGCTGTAAGGTGCGAGATTATTGCTAGGTCTAAGTGATTAAACCGTAAGGTGGGTCCTTCTTAGGAAGTTAACCTTTTGGCTGCTGTCTAGCAAGTCTAGCTGAGAAAACAAACCTATCCTAGGTTTAGGTCTCGTAAGGGAGTGAGCCTTGTAGGATACTTTTATAAACCATTAGATGTCTTGTAAAGGAGTCTAATAACCGGTAATTTTAACAACCTTTAAGGGATCTTAGCGTGCTCTTGAGAAGGGTTAGGGGTCCTTAGATTTCCCGAGAGGTGAGAATTTTAAGATCCCGGTTCCATAGCAGACAACTTCCAATTATAATCATAACTAAAAGCAATCAGGATTCCTGTCTAGGTAGTTCCTTCATCATCCTTGAGTTCAGCTTTCGTGTGAGTTCGTGTCTAATTCGTTTAGTTAATTTAGTTGATTTTTAATTATAATTTTAGGATATTTAGAAACCCCCCCAATCAACAAACATTTAGTTAAGTCCGTGTCAGTCTCAGTCTAAATAGAGTCGTTAGCGTAATCAGTAGAGTCTCGTGGGTTCGATACTCGGACTTCCTTAGGCTATACTGCTTCGATCGGTACACTTGCCGGTCGTGTGGTTTAGGGTTTAGAGAGTCTTAGTTTTATAAACATCATCCTCACAAGACAAGTGTAAAGAATCATACGAATCATTAACATCATGCATAGAATCAACAGACACAGAAGTATCATTTTCACAAACGGTTTTCATACAGTGTGGAATTGGTAGTACTACCATCCCTGGCTCTATAACATTTAAAAGCAACTCACCTGACGGAGTTTGATATCCAAGATAATTACCGTCACTATCGTACATATAACGACCTTGAGTCTTCGCAAGCTTCGCCTCCAAACGATCTAACGACTCAACCACATACCGAAGATGCCTATCTTTCTCTTCTTTGTCAAATTTCAACCAAGCATATAGCCTAAGGAAGTTTATAAAACTAAGACTCTCTAAACCCTTGTAAGTCCCGTATAACCGGATCTTTCAATGATATCAAACAACCTATTGATTGTGCGGAATCCAATCAATAGGTGATTCAAGAAAAACCGAAAAATATGAAATATGAAGAACACAATACCGAATCACTTTCAAACTTGCACACGTTCTATTACTTGAATAAGCAAAACGTCTGGTACAAGTTGACACCAAGATCCTCTCTCTCTCTAGAGAAATTGTAACAATGAGGTTCTAAGGTTCCCAGAAGTTCCAACCCTAAAACAAGTTGAAAACTTGTTTATATACATGGACAAGCCCACTTCCCTGCATGGGCTTCCCTTGGGCCTGCTTGGCCCACATGGCCTAAAGCTTGGCCCAAGTGACCTATAAAGGTCCACAACCTAACATAACTAACCCGGTAAAGCCCAGTTCGTAACCATAACCCGTTGTGTTAATTTGATGCGTCAGTCTCACACTTTAGGGCCTAACAATCTCCCCCTAGACTGATGCCATCAAATTGTCTTCATAATATGAATTCAGTAACATCTTCAACGAAGTCTATGGTTGTCTCTATGCTGCAGATGTTGTGGAAGTTCTTGACTTCTGAACTCTCAGCACTGGGTCTCTTTTCTTCAGCTCTTGTGGTTAGCTTCATATCAGGATCACGATCAGCTTTGCTTGAAGTCTTGTCAAAAAGAATGTGAGAGGAGGATTCTCAGCAGCTCTTTTCTTCTGCAATCTTTGTCTTTCAAGCAGATTCATGGTACTTCTTCAAATGTACTTTCACTGTCAGACGACGTTTCGTATCCGGTTCTTCTGACTCAGGTACATCTTGTTGTTGTGCTGCTTCAGGCTTCTTCAGCAACTAACAGCATCTCAGTCTTCATCAATCCCTGTTCTTGATTGAAATCAAGTTCTGCACATGCTCACAAACTCATAAGCAAACATTTCTTATGCAACAGGGAGAGTACCATATGAACACTAGGTACATCCAAGTACTTCTACTCAGATTTCACAATTTAAATTCTTTCAACTTTTGATGATCAGTCAAATCTTCAAGAACGGTTACACATTTTTTTTATTTTAAGAAAAAATAAATAAGCACTCTATTTTTGGATTTTTGGTTTTATAGAAAAGCAAGACACTATTTTTGTATTTTTTTTTAATATTAAGAACTAGAAACAAATAAAAAACTCAAAATATAAACAACTATCATAATATACAATTACAATTGCAATGGGATCAAAATTCGTTCTCAGACAGACTAAGGAACACTTTTCAGTACGAGCCTAATCAAACTGGTCTATGCGATTGCCAATATGTTTGTCCACTTAAACTTTAACGCTCAACTTTCAATTTTTTAACTTCGTGATATGCTTTAGGTAATATTATACTCTTATACCCGTGTGTCTCATTCCAAGGCATACCCCCGCGATCAAGGTAAGCACAACGATTCATCGTAGCAGATGAGTATACTGATGTCATCCTTTAAGATATCCTGACTGTGTCTAGGTCTGCATATAATCTGTTTTATCATGTTTTGATTTATTAACAATGAACACCCAAATAAATACTAATCAAATCCTGGAAATATAAACAGCACACTCTATCATGCAAGTATCTTCCCTACCACATATTTCACAAGTCCAATCCAGATTTCTGAAATCTTAACTGGGAATAGGTTGAGAAGAGAACAGAATAGATCTTTTGCAGAGATGGTATAATATACAGATCAAATGAGTTTTTCTCAGTTTGATATAGGTTTCTTGGGTTTCTTTTGGGCACTAGAGGGCCTCTTTCGGGTGTATTAGATCTATAGCGCGACAACGTACAGCTAGGTCAGCATGTATCTGGATGCAGCAGAAGCTGTCGTTGCCTAGCACCTCCAGGTCAGCATATATCTGGATGCAGCAGAGGAGGTACACGACTTTTTCAGAGAAGATTTCAGAAACAGATCAAAATTGTGTGTATCGGGACAACATACAGACATTCAAATAGACATGAGCTAATTCCAAGTGACTTTCTTTCCTGGGGTCATGTACAATTTTAGTTCTAAACAGAAGGACAGCCAAGATATCCCCGGATGATTCAACAATATAAAGACCCGAAACCTCAGATATTGGCTATCTATCAACACAAGATTTAAGACCATAAAATCATACACCGTTGGTATGTTACCCACATGGTACATAGTTCGTTATGTTTATATCACTTAGTATCTTTTATCATGTTGAGCGTCAAGCCTATCGACATATCGCAGTAGATCCTAGTCTTTTCAGCTATGGCACCTTACATGTGTTAGTCAAACCCTTTAACACGAACATTTATTTCACTTCCCATATCATGCAATTTTTCTTTTTGGCTTTTTCATTTTTCAAATGTTTTTGTATTTTTCTCATTTTCTCCCCCTAAAACAATACATATTTACAGCAAACTCTTTTTGTATTTTCTGAGTCTTCTCCCCCTAAACTCTATATCTATCTATATGTTCCTCTCCCCCCCTAAATTTGTGCATAAATCTTGTATTTTTGCGCAAATTTACCATTTACTAGAGAAAGGACACTTTATATACAAATTATAAACTAAGAAAAAGAGAGAAAAATATTTTTGCTTAACCGTTCTGTCATCAGATTGAAGACTAATCAAATTCAAATCAAAGTACTGAATTTAAACGGTACCTTTTGCTGATCTATCTTACTTCCCATATCTCCTCCAAAGGAAACATATCATCTGTAAAAAAAAATTTGAACTTTTTGCAACAGTGAAATGTTACCAGTTTTTATCTCTGGAACAACCGCTATCAACATTCCAGAGATTGTTAACAGCTCCTCCTTGGTTGTTCCTGAAAGGTAAGGAGATTAGTAAGACATGGGTACCCAGGCCATCGTGGTCCTGGGATTTCCTAAAGCATCAAAATAAGACACTTCTTTTAAACACAAGTCCCCTTTCGTTTCAAGGATTGGAGACGTTGCTGCCTTGGATTTGGGTTTCCAAATCTGTTTCGATTTAACAAACGTGTTTGTTGCCGTCGGTTGAGCAACTTTAGCTGTTTCAGATTTGTTAGTTTTAGAAGCACATTTTTGTTCCTGAAAAGCTTTGCGTTTGTTTTTGGCAGCGTTCCAATCCCCATCAGAAGGTTTAACCTTGGGATTCACATTCTTCATTGCCTTAGGTGATGATACCTTCATTGGCTTGGAATGGTATTTATCCTTTGATGTAACCCTTTGATTTTGCACATGATAGGGTATATAGGGACGATGTGTGCAGTTTCTAGCAATATGACCCGCATTGCCACAGTTGTAGCAAGTTTGTCTTTTCATCGGAAAGACATTTTTAGCAGCTTGATTTGCTCTAGCAGGTCCTGAAGGACAAACCGGTCCTTTTTGTGTTGGATGTGCCTGCACATTCATTTCAGACGAAGACGAATTTGTGTGCTTGTATTTGCTATTTGCAGAAGTCTTGTTACTCTGAGCACCAGTCTTCGTCTTTTCTCCCTGATTGGAGCTTTCAATCACCTTGTCAGGAGCCTTATAAGATCGTGATTGTCCTTGGTGAGCAGACTTCTTATACTCTCGACTTTGATCTGCTCGTTTTGGCTCCTTTTGTGTGTTGTGAACCGGCTCACAAACATCAGCACACAAGTGAGTGTTGGCATTTTGTTGCACTTTTGGATGATGAACACAATTTCTAGCAATGTGTCCAGGAATTCCACAGTTGAAACATGTCTGTCGTTTCAATGTATGGAGATTCTGAGAGCTAGCAGCATTAGCTGTTTTGATAGGTCTAGATGACCGAGCTTGCGTTGCTTGTGTTCCATGTGCCTTTTCTGAGTTCTTCTGTACCTGCTGATCAGAACTAGCACAAGCATGAGATGTAGACGGATGATGAGATTCATCCTTCTCACTTTTATCTTGATCATTTTGAAAAACCGGTGTTTCAGGTTTATCTTTATTTTCAGAAACATTTTTCGGTGACTGTTCATTTATTTCAACTCCTTTTTCTTCTTTAATAGATTCAGATTCAGTTTTAATTTTAGAACAAGTTGAAATTTCATCAACACATGTTTCGTCAACACATGTATCATGTGAATCCGATTTAGGTTTGCTTTCATCCACGGTTTCCAATGGGGTCCCACTAGATTCAACATTAGGGACGTCCACTGAGACCGATTCAGAAGATGAATCAGGACATTCTTGATTTTCTTGAGAAGAAGTTTCAGTGGTTTCACTGAATGTATCCTGAGGGACCTCACCTGTAACACAATCATCAACTGAAGAGTTAGAAACATCACAATCACAATCATTAACTGAAGAAGATTCATCACCAGACTTATTGTTCAAAGGTTCAACACAAACATTATCAGTTTTGCCCAAAACATCAGGCTCAAAAGACGAAACATAAGCAGAAAATGACGCAAACAAAGAACGACTAAAAGCAAGGTCAGATTCAGTTGGTTCAGAATAAGGTTCAAGATAAGGTTCAGAAATATTTGAAATAACGACTGGTTCACTCCCATGAACATCTCCACACTTTACTTCAGAACTATCATCTGCACATGAAGATGAAATGTTAGGATCAATTGAGCCTTTGGAAACAAAATTTATTGGAGCAGACTTCTGTTTCTCAACTGGTTTGCCATTAAATGATGACTTATTGTTTTTGGGACCATAAGTCATTTGACTTTCATTTATCATCTCCTCCTCAGTCATAGGTAAATAAGTATAATTGTCATTATAAGGAGGAGGAGCCTTATTAAAACCCAAACCACGCCCTTTATTTTCTTTGTACGCAAGCTGTTGATCGCACAGGTTTTTAACTAGTTTGCTGGAAGAATCAAATTTCTTGATATTAAGTTCATTAATTTGATATCTGTCTCTAATATCTTCCAGTTCCTTAGTTAAAATGCATACCTTCTCCTGTGCCTCTAAGAAATGGGCTGTTTTTACACTTACATCATCCTTAAGTTTGATGATGTCTTTTCGCTGAGCTTCAATTTTATCTTTATAAAGCTTTTCATTCTTTGATAAAGTAAAATTTTTATTTTTTATGTCTTGATAATCTTGTATTAGCTCAGCGTTGTGTAAATGATATGCCTCAACCCTTTCTCTACATTCAGGAGTGCAAAAGACAGAAAGTATCTCTTCACGAGTAATTTCTTGAGCCACTGGTTTGTGAAACACGAATGCCATAATTTCAGTGGGAGGTTGATACTTTTGATCTTCTCCTCAAAACACAAACCAAACAAGAACCCGTGTGCTCGCAAACCCTTTGCACGCGAATGATCCCGCTTTCTGAACCGCACCTCAAAACCTGTCAAAACTTGTCACAGACCAAACAAACCTCCCTTTTATTTTTTTTTTATTTATTTATATTTTTTTATTTTAATTAAGTTACTTTAATCAATTTAAAAAAATATAAAGGCTTATTATTATTATTAACTATTAATGATTATGTAATGATGACCTTATGATTAATAATAATTATATAATGATTGTTGATTTTATAATTATAATTATTAATAAAAACCTAAGCTTCAAAACAACACAACTGTCCGTCTTCTTCGTTAAACAAATACCGAACCTAAACCCTAATTTTCTGCCACTCGATGTGATAGCAACAGATGATGAAAGGAGAATGGCTGGGAGACGTAGTGCAGATCGGAGAAGAAGATCGGAGGTGATCGGAGAGAACAGTGGTCGGAGTTTGAACGGAGACGAGGATGATCAGAGGATGATGAACGACGATGAAGGTGGTGACTGTTGAACGAAGAAAAATTGTAGGTTCAATCGGAGAAGAAGGTTGCTCGTGATGGGTGTCGGAACAGTGGAGGTACGGTGGTCGTTCAGAGGTGGTGATGATGGTCTGCGGTGTCGAGTTAAGGTGTTGGATGAAGAAAGGTTATAGCGATGACCGGAGAATGATGAACGATAGAAGATGATCAAAATCAAAACCGAAAATTCGAAAACACGGACTCGAAATCGGATGATAATCTGATATGAAGATGAACGTTGAGATTGCGACTCGAAACCAAAACGAGATGACTCGAGATCTCGGTTGCGACTCGGAACCGTGGATGGTTGCGAGTCGAAACCAAAGCAGGAAGAGCCGAAACTGTGAGATGATAGACTCGAAACCGAGAAAGAGAAGATGTTGGATCAAATGTACGGCGGTGGTCGGAGTGATGAGGATGATGATAGTAACGGTGCTCGTGATCGGAAGTGCAGGTTGGATGATGGTGAACGATGTGTTTATGATGATGAACAAGAACCGGAGAAGTTTAACTAAAGTTGCAGGTTCCGGTGATGATGGTTGTAATAGTGATGACTTGAAACCTCCTGTACTCGTGGTTGCGACTCAAGATGTGATGACTCGTGGTTGCGACTCAAGATGTGATGACTCAAGATGTGATGACTCAAGATGTGATGAGTCGAAACCGTTGTTGCGATCCGGAATCTTGGTTGCTACTCGAGACTGTGAAGCCGGTTGCGACTCAAAAACATACAAGTCGAGACCTTTTGTTGCGACTCGTAACCGTGACTCGAGAATAGAACGTGATGAACCGAGATCTCTTGTTGCGACTCGTAACCGTGACTCGAGAATAGAACGTGATGAACCGAGATCTCTTGTTGCGACTCGTAACCGTTGAAGAGCTCTTTTGCACGTGATATGAATGTTGTGGATAACTCTTTTGCACGTGAAAAGCTCGAAACTGTGAACTTGTATAGATAAATTTAAAAATTTGAAAATTACAATAATTGTCTTTCAAAACACAAAGTCAAACAAAATATCCCGAGATTTTTGTCATTTCGGCAATTTTGGAAATAAAATATGTTTCAAAAAATATCAACCATAATCTCGAAACTTTTGGGTTTTAAAATCCTTTTTCAAATTTAACAAATTATAACAACCTTTAAAAGATCAAAACCACCAAAATATGCCAACTTTCAAAAAAAAACTTTCAATGAACACTACGAAGAACGCGAAGAACACCGAACCAAAAATAACAAAAATCTTGAATCTTTGATATCACACCGAGCCTAGAAACAGGTTCTTAAGGCTCTGATACCACTTGTAAGTCCCGTATAACCGGATCTTTCAATGATATCAAACAACCTATTGATTGTGCGGAATCCAATCAATAGGTGATTCAAGAAAAACCGAAAAATATGAAATATGAAGAACACAATACCGAATCACTTTCAAACTTGCACACGTTCTATTACTTGAATAAGCAAAACGTCTGGTACAAGTTGACACCAAGATCCTCTCTCTCTCTAGAGAAATTGTAACAATGAGGTTCTAAGGTTCCCAGAAGTTCCAACCCTAAAACAAGTTGAAAACTTGTTTATATACATGGACAAGCCCACTTCCCTGCATGGGCTTCCCTTGGGCCTGCTTGGCCCACATGGCCTAAAGCTTGGCCCAAGTGACCTATAAAGGTCCACAACCTAACATAACTAACCCGGTAAAGCCCAGTTCGTAACCATAACCCGTTGTGTTAATTTGATGCGTCAGTCTCACACTTTAGGGCCTAACAACCCTAAACCACACGACCGGCAAGTGTACCGATCGAAGCAGTATAGCCTAAGGAAGTCCGAGTATCGCACCCACGAGACTCTACTGATTACGCCAACGACTCTATTTAGACTGAGACTGACACAGACTTAACTAAATGTTTGTTGATTGGGGGGGTTTCTAAATATCCTAAAATTATAATTAAAAATCAACTAAATTAACTAAACGAATTAGACACGAATTCACACGAAAGCTGAACTCAAGGATGATGAAGGAACTACCTAGACAGGAATCCTGATTGCTTTTAGTTATGATTATAATTGGAAGTTGTCTGCTATGGAACCGGGATCTTAAAATTCTCACCTCTCGGGAAATCTAAGGACCCCTAACCCTTCTCAAGAGCACGCTAAGATCCCCTAAAGGTTGTTAAAATTACCGGTTATTAGACTCCTTTACAAGACATCTAATGGTTTATAAAAGTATCCTACAAGGCTCACTCCCTTACGAGACCTAAACCTAGGATAGGTTTGTTTTCTCAGCTAGACTTGCTAGACAGCAGCCAAAAGGTTAACTTCCTAAGAAGGACCCACCTTACGGTTTAATCACTTAGACCTAGCAATAATCTCGCACCTTACAGCTATTGACGATTAGTAGAACACTTGATTTTATAAAAATACCAATTATTACTTCTAAGGTTTATCGGCCGATTTAACCCTAAAGATTCAAGATTTATTACGTGATATAGACAGTCACCAAAATCTAAAACCTAGCATGACTCTATTATGTGATAAAGACCGTCACCAAGATTCATGCGAAGCAATAATTAACGATTTAACACAGGCGGTCGCTGATGCTAACTGCAGCCAGTAGAGAAGCCTGCTGATGTTTCTGGACAAGAACACCCATTGACCGTACGGAAGAAGTGGGACGTCTGAGCTCGTCCATGTCTGAGTCAACGTCGTCTTTTATTTCCAGTTTCTCAGATGTGGACTCTCTTTAACTTTAACCGCTCCACTGGTCGGGCCGGCTCGGAATATAGCTTGGAATGCTACATGTGTCCGATTTGAGAAACTGCAAAGGAAAACAGACAACAATGAAACAACCTGTTTTATTATTCTGCATACTAATCTGCTTATATCTTTAACTGTTCAAATGTATTAAGCTAAAAGATTTAAATACAGTGAAACACGTCAAACAGGTCAGGCGCCCAAACAGACTGAGGAGCATCAAGAAAGTATTCAAGTGTAATAAAAGAGAAAGTTTAGATTGTTGCTGTAGCGATATACATTTTATAAACTACATAGCACACTGGTTATCAATAAATATAGTAGTAGACTCATCAAACAGAGATCGAAGGTACATCATAACATCAGGTATGTTATGCAGGAGAAGCGCAGAGCTGCAGATCGTTTTTTAATTTTTTTCCTTTTTTTAATTTTTTTCGTTTTTTTTAATTTTTTCGTTTTTTTTATTTTTTTTTATCTTTTATAATATTTTTTTCATTTTTTTTTTCAATTTTTATTATTATTGATTATTTTTAACGTTATTTTACTAATTTCGTGAAAATAACGTTAAAAAGTGGGGATCGTTAATCAGGCATCATGTGGTGGCGTTGATAGCCGAAAGACAAGGGGGTACATGCACCAATTGGCGTTTGTCTCAATTGCTGAGTGTTATGTGCCTTATGTCCAAGGCTTGATGCAAAACCACAATCGAGCCGGGGGTCTCATTGGAAGCAGCCTCTCTATTCCTACGGGGTAGAGGTAAGGTTGTCTACATCCCACCCTCCTCAGACCCTACCTTAGCTTTGCTATAGGTGGGATATACTGAGTACGATGATGATGATGATTATTATTGATTATTTGATTTATTCTCAACCCATCCTGACCCAAACCCATCTGGACCCGAACTCATCCTGACTCAAACCCATCCTGACCCAAACCCATCCTGACCTTCTTCTTTATTTTACCCATCTTAACCCAAACCCATTATAACCCAAACCCATCCTGACTCAATAACCAATCCAATCCAACCCTTCTATTTTGCCACCTCTACTTTTGTGATATCCAATTGATGGATGAATCTCTTCTAAACTCTCACAATATGATAAATTCAATCTTTCAAGACATGGAAGGCCTTCAAAATCTGGTGTCGTGATTAGGTTATGAGAGCTTTTAAGATCAAGAATTTTCAAATTTGGTAGACTCTGTTTCAAAAAAAAGTAGCAAAAGTCAAATAAATAATTCACTACTAGAAAACTGCTACTACTCCTACCAAAATTTCCTACACATTTCCTACGAACGAAAATGGGCGACACTTTTCCCACGAAATTCCGACGAACAAGAAAGGGTCTTAGTTTTGTGACAAAAAAAGCGATAAAAAAGGAACAAATTGTTATGCGTAGGAAAAGTGTCAAAAAAATTACCCACGAGCAAAATTCCTACAACCCATTTTTGTGGGAAATCCGTGGGTGTACGCAGTTACCCACGGATTTCCCACGGAAATTGACGTGGGAATAGCAGCAGTTTTCTAGTAGTGATTAAGTATACAACAATTTCCTTTCACATTGGCATACTTCTTGCCGGACCATTGATCGATCATTAGGCAGGAGCTCTTAATATCTTAATATCTTATAATAACAACCTCTGTTCTTCTGTAACATGCAAAGTATATTCCAATTGCTTAAAACATCATATAGTCTAAAAGTCTCCTCGATCCTCGCCCCAAAATCTATGCTCAGAATATTGTTATATTATTCACAACTTGTTATATTAAATTAATTACCTCTGGCAGTATCATCAAAAGCTTCTTTAAAGCATTTGGCATTCGTGTAATGTTGACTATACAGGAAACTGAAACTAAGCTAATTTGTCTTTAATCTATAGAGACAGTATGAAATATGCAATATACACCTCTGTTTGTAGATGTGTAACAAACTCAAAACAACAACTAACTAAATGCAAATGAAGGGTTACCAAGCTAACCATGTTCGACTGGATATCCGGAAACTGTTGAAGTTGTTTGCAAAAACCAAGATTAAGAGTCTCCAATTTTTTCATGTGTATGATGGGTGGAAACCTTTTAAGTCCTTTACATCTGTTCATATCCACGAAAACAAGCCTTTTTTGATATCCAATTGATGGATGAATCTCTTCTAAATTTATACAACCCTCTAGAATCAATCTTTCAAGACATGGAAGGCCGTCAAAATCTGGTGTCTTGATTAGTTTATATGAAAACTGGAGATCAAGAGTTTTCAGATATGGTAGACTCTGTTTCAAGACAAGTAGCAAAAGTCAAATAAATGAGTAAGTATACAACAATTTCCTTTCACATTGGCATACTTCTTGCCCATTGATCATTAGGCAGGAGCTCTTGATTTATACCCAAATTTTACCATCTTAATATCTTATAATAACAACATGCATAGTAAATTCCAATTGCTTAAAATTTTTTCTTTATCATGCTTCTTCCTTCTATCTCACTGTCTACCACCACAGTTGTTTTCAAAGCAACTGATAGAATTTTTTCTTGCAGCGATCCGTGATTCTTCGATAGCCTTCAAGAGGGCTGGACAGATTGACTCACCACGAGCAAGTGTTTCGTCATCCTTGTACGTATAGATTCCTTTATGTTGAAGAGCCGTGTAGAGGTGCCCCACAAAGCCCTTGCGAGTGTCTTCTCCTCTAAAACTCAAAAATACATCATAACTCCATGATTGAGAAATAGAGGCAGGAACTGAGTGAGAAGAGGAGGATGAAAATGCCATTGATCTGTTGATCAAATTTGTTTGGAATTAGTACAAAAACAAGCAGTGTAAATCAGATCCAAAAAGAGAGATGTGGTCTTGAGTAGCTGAGATTGATTAAATATTTGAGAAATCCCCCCTTTCCAGGAAATTGGCATATGCAGGAAACTTCATAATACTTTCAATAATGTATATATTATTACTAAAATTAAAGGATTACGACAACATGAAGATTAAAATACTGTTAGTTTATATATGTTGATGTCTACCAACTATTTTATCATATGCATGAAATAATTGAGGGTCAAAATAGACTACAACCTTTCACATTGCATTCCTTTATCTTTCTTGTATTTTATATTTATATATTTTGTTCTAATTTCTTAAATTATGTATATTTTTAAATTTTAATGAGCACACAAAAGTTTACCTGATGCTGGTACTGAGAAAATTCACTGTTGGATTTTGCATTGTGGAGGTGAGTTGGTCTTAAACTAAACCTGCAAATTTGAATGTAACATTCCAAAGTATAAACTCATAACTAATTTAAACCATAAGCACCAGAATCAGTAATCTCGATAGATGTATGACCCGTTCTACTAAGATATTGACTCAGGGAACAAAACAGGTTGGGGAGGGTCAGCTTATTGTGTTGTTTGTTAATCAGATAATTTCCGTACCCAGCTTTCATCTATTTCGGGTTTACAATTCTTCTGATTAAATTTAGTTTTTGATTGACACGTCAAGATTAGAAGAAGATACCTCCTTCATTCTGTTATGTTTCTTCAAGTGAATGGACGATTAAAGTCGCGATCTCGGCTTCTTCTCATACCCTGCAACCTAGAAATCATGTTGTAGAATAAGTATAACATTAAGGAATCATATGAAATATAAATTGTAAAGGATCCGATTATTAATAAAACATCATTTTTGCACAATACTGAATCAATATTTTGGCATGAAAGAGATCAAGAGAGACCTCTGCACCAAATTTAAGGAACAAAAAAGGTAAACTGCAGGTGTGTGTGTTGGTGATCCAGAAACCTCAACACCCTTGCCACCATATCAACAAATTACACATTTATTGTTTTTATCAAAATAAGTTATTAATCCCAATACCTCCTAGTAAAAACTCATCATGGTTTGCATGATTCGACCTATTTTTTTCATTGAGGCATTTCATCAAACACTTGGTATGCATGAAACTACAAACAACATGTGATCACAATATACAAATAGATTAAGAAAGTGTGGTTGACACTTGATACACAAAGTAAGAAAGCTGAGGGAGAAAAGAAACACATACCGATGTAGAGAGCTCCAAACCCCACACAGGTTTCTTCTGGTTCAAGTGGAATCACGAATGATGCTGGTTCCCGTGATGAGAATCTTGACTTCTTGACAATAGCCCTAGTAATCACCATTTCATGGTTTTCAAAATGGATTTTTAATTATTCCCCCAAATTACTGAAATTCTTTTCATATCCCTTTTATTAATCAACTATTGTGTTTCAAAGATATTGTTGTTGAACAAATTATTGGGATATGAAAAAGATGAATTTTGTTAAAAATGGTGTTTTAAGGTTTTTAGATTTCATCCAACAGACGGAGGAAGTGGTTGTACAATACTTGTAGCACAAAGTACACTCTTTTCCTTTGCCTGTTGGATCAGGAGACAAAGGGAAAGAGTCGCGGGAAGATGAAACAGGCGGAACAAGAAAGAATCTGAATTTGAACCCCTTTGCAGGAGATATTTTAGCTATTGACTTTACATGCACACCAAGTGTTTGTTTTAATGCCTCAATGAAAGATGCCCCTTTTGTTTCATTTTTTGAAACAGCTTTGTTTTCAGTGTTTAACTATGTGGCGTTTTGGAGCAGATCTCATGTTGTTAATTTGTTTAGAACATAAGATGATGGCTTTCTATTCATATCCAAATCATAAATCAAAGAGTAAAGTTCCGTTTTTTCTCCCTGTGGTTTGGTCACTTTAACGGTTTTACCCCAAACCTTTAAAAATAGCCATTTTACTCCCTAATGTTTTGGTTTTGTTGCCAGTTTGCTCCCTGCGGGGAGCAAAATGGAAAAACAAACAATTTGGATGGAGTTAGAGGCGGGGAGCAAACTGGCATGTGTAAAATGTCCCCTGGTTAATCAAATAATCAGATCATTTTTGTTGCTGCCACTTCTAAACTTGCTATCGAAAACTGATTATCCAGTTTCACTGTAACTTAACACTAGAAATTGATTATCTATGACTTGACGATTGCTTATTTATCCTTTGATGATTTTTGTTTTGAATAGTGTAATGCATGCTATTAAATAGAAATGAAACTGTTATATTATTGCTAAAGAGCTATTTCATTTTTCACATTCTGTGTGCAGGCCAGGCAAGCAGCTGACATGGCAGTTGCAGAAAGTCAAAGAAAGGCTGATGAGGCTCTAAGGCTGATCGGTATGGTGGCGTCGTCCACCCCGTCTTCGCCCGGCGCCGGCGTCACCCCATCCCGCCCCCCTCCCGTCGAGCTCCGTCCCCGTCTTCAACGTCGGAATGTCGACGTTGAGGACGATCCAAATGGTGGGCCCCCTTTCTTCTCTCTCCGACGGCCTCTCCGTCACCCCATCCCGCCCCCTCCGTCTTCATCCCGTCCCGTCTTCATCTCCGTCACCGTACCGAAGAGCCTAAGTCCTTCACAACGAGTGGTTTCTAAGGAATCTGGTTCCGGTAGACTCAATAAAAGCACCTCAAGGTAAATCTATTTCTATTTGCCAATATTATTAGATAATGAATCACAGTGCATGACTCTTTGCAGCTAGATTTGATGTTATATATTCTCTTCAACTAAATATTACCAAGCTCCTACCCTTTTGAAACTCTGTTCGGTTTACAATTGCCTATGTTTTAACTTAATAACTTTATTAAAGTTTTGATACCTGATTGAAGAGGTAACATTTTTGACCCCATCTTACTACTATAATAAAAGAAACTTGTTTTTGGACAGGTGTCACTCAATCAGGCCACCTTAGCTTCTCCCCCTGCTCAATGCCCACGTTATAATATGGGTCAACACGCGGGGCTCATCTAATCCTAAATATCCGACCCAAATACTCCAATAGATGATGCGTACAACTGAACGAACTTATTCCCTTTTGTTTCCCCTATTCCAATCAAAACCCTAATCTCGAACCGTAACATGAACACGGGAAATCAATGCATCTTCTGTTGATCATCTCTATCTCCAATCTTCTTCCCTGCTACGCTATCAAGGTGTGTTTATTGTTGAGATTCTTGACTTAAAAGAAAAACCCTAACCAAAAGAATGGTAACCATTAGTTTGTTCACCGATTAAGGTTTTTCATCTTTAGTGACTTTCTTTATAGATTCAATGATGTTTGTTTTTGTTTTTCATTCAGTTTACTTTTCTCTGAATCGTATTTTGGGCTTTGTATGAGACGATGATAATAGCGATTTGATGATTGCGATGACGGTTCTGACGTAATTGCAAATGAAGATGAGCAGTTGGATTTTGAATCAATATTCTATTCATTCAGAGATTAATCGCGTGGTGACTATTTGGAGGTAAATTTAGTAAGTTTGTTATTCATGTTTTTGGCTGTGTTACAAGTATTTTCGAGTTTGTTGTTACAACATCTGCTTCCCTGTCGTTAATTACTTTATTTGTCAAGTGTCACTGACAAACTCTTGGGTTGGTTATTGGTGGTGTAGCTCAAAGAGGGGAAGACTAGCAAATTGTAAAGGGGTAAACTTCTTAGTAGCTACCCTGGTTGACTTCTTGATCATCTACAGAACACTAAAGGATTTATCTTTATGAACCTCAAGGTAGGTATACTGCAATGTAATCCGAATAGTTGGTGAAACCAGAGTATGACATAATCATGTCGAAAGCTCATCCAAACCGAACAATTTTATGATTTAGGTCATCTGTTTACCACTCAGTTTAGCACACAATATTCGTGACTTTTGCATGGTGGTAGATTGGTCCCCAATTAAGAGAGAAATAGATGTTTTTTAGCTCAGGTGGTATGACTGCTCTTTGTTCAAAGCACTTGATTTTTTTAAGAAGGGATCATTGTTTAATACTTTTGAAAAAATGGGTCTGTGTTTCTTCAATGTAGTTGAAAATAACCATTTTGATTTTTTGGTCCAGGGAGTAGTTCATACAGAAGTTAAATCTGGAACTTTTCTTTTCCCACATAAGATCTCTAAGGGTTAACACATAAATTTCAACCTTGCCACGGTAAGTAATGCTTTACTTTTATTTGTAAACTAAGCTTTATCTAACTCATTGTATACTTCATCGTTGTTACTGACTGTTTGTAATTGTTATTAGACTTCATTTACAAGCATAATTAGACTACACATGTTCAACAATGAGGGCATCAAATATTGTTTTTTCCTGCTTTATTGCCCGATAACCTGAATTTGTAACACGCTGATCAATGGGCTAAATTAAAGCGACCTGGTTATCCATCAAGTCATTCTTGCGTTTACAATTCACTTATTCCTTTCCTTCCCAATACGAAACCTTATACTGGCGACTTGATAAACAATTCACACCAACCAATCGATCATGAATGGACTTGAATCATGTCCGATCGACTCAGAGTTTTGATGGATGGAAATGACGATTCGAAGAAGAAATTTTCAGTCGGTAACGATGGTACATGGAAGGAGGAAGGTGTTATTCTCAGATTTTGTTGGTCTAAGTCAATCAAAGGTCAGTGATACATATTACAACTAATCTATATATCTCTATTAGGTTATTTATGTTAGTTAATTAGGGTTTTTTTGTTTAATTATGTTTTTGAACAATATTACAGGTTCTTTATATGGCTGATTGAAAATTTGTTAGGTTCTTGAAGTTCTTGGTTGATTTGGGAGGAGATTCTTGGTCGAATCAAGCTGGTGGGTTTCAATTATGTTCTTGATTTTACATCTTTAACTTATCATACCAGTTACACTAAGGGGATTATTTTTACCATTAGTTGGTTTTGATTTATAATGAAATACATATATTGCTGACACATAGTATGCTTTTGCAAGTTCTTTTAATGTCCTTTATGAATTGTATATATGTTTTCTATAGATTGTGATTGATTGGGTGAAACAACTTATTCGTATACGAGGACATAAATAAGATGGTTGAAGATGCGTATGCATTCGGTCATATATACTTTTGGTTCATATCAGCTTGGGCAAGTCTGTAAAGATTAAAGAATAATAGTAAATAATCGGTGAGGACTTCAGTCATTAATTATTGGTTGTGTAATCTCTAATTTCGGGTGGTAGGTTCATGGTCCTGGGCAGATATTGACACCTTATGTGTGCGGCCTTCTTATGTGAATCGAGATGTATAGATATGAACCCATGTTTTATTTAAATGACAATGGTCTTAGTTTGTTACTCCGAATAACCTTTGGATTCCATAAGTTCTGCAAGAACCGGTTTGAATCTGCATTCAGAAAATTCCCACTACAGGTTAGAAATCTTTAACCTTACAAGTTAAAACCCAAGTGAAATGACAAAACTACCCTTTATGTTTTAACAGTATTAAGCTTGATTACAGGATGCAATGATTAAGGATACACTGGAAAGAGCAACGGAGCCGCAATTGAATTTGAAAGAGTATTTGAAGGATGCGTATACGTACCCGGTTTTTAAAGGGGGAGAAGTTAAATTGATGGATATTGATGAAGAAGTTGATGAGTGTCATGTAGTTGCTACAAAGAGGAGTTCGCGCAAGGGAAGTCAAGCGGGAATTAGCGATGGTTGTCCTAAAGATAGGACTGGCATTTATGCTGTGTAAAGATAGAAAAACTGGACCATTTTTTTTTGTATAAACATTACTATTGAATGTTATATACACAGGTTATTTAATTTAAGGTTTAGGGTCGGGCAATAAAATATCAGGTTTAGAACTAAATACAATAAAAACCGTCTTGAGTGTTTCGGGCCATGGTACAAAAGGTCATAACCCGAAAAGCTATCAAGATGGCTAAATGGGTAAGTATAGCTTGCAAACATTGCGTGTCACATTTATGCTCGTATAAAATACAATATACAACTTCATTTTGCCGCCTTTCGAAAACACATTTTTCTTTGCTTTAAATAACCTGGTGCACATGCGTAGAAATGAAAAGCGTTTATACACAGAACTGATTTTAAGTATAGAACGGCAAGAGCAAATAAAGCATTTGTATTTAGTGTTTGACTAATACAGTGAAAGTTAGTAAGAGAGTGGGTTCAACCCAAGTTCTGTGGAGTCGCATGGAGCAATTGGTGGTGCCATGCTGTTATATTTCTAGCTCTACTAATGGGCTACTTGGAGGCTTGTATTATTTTTAATTGTTTGGTGGGCTTCATGAGTAGCTTGCTTGGGGCCCAGTGGGGGGGTTTTAATATAATTGTTATTGGGTATTCATGTTTATGTTAGAAACCCTTTGTATTTTATGTTTTGCTAGATTGATTTTGATATATTTATGCAAAAAGGAGCTTTAAAGAGAGTGAAAAAATACGAATCATGTGTTTGTGTTCAAATGTAATCTTTGATACTATGATAATATGAGTGACTTGGAGACAAAGTTTATGTAAGGCAGCGGATAGATAAATACTATCAAGATATATCTGTATTTACTTTCGCCCTATTTCTAATAAATATTTCTTAGACCTCATGACTAATAACATTGAAAACTTCATACTATAACTTAACTTTATCATAATAGTGAGAAGTAGTTATAGTAGATAAATAAATGTGTCATTTTTCCCCTCTATAATGATTGTTTATTTTGTAAACATACACTACATTGACATTGTGCGACATTTGTATCATATATACTTTACATTTAATTTTTTTATTTAACCCGTGTAACACACGGGTCAATAACCTAGTTACTAATAAATGAGTTGATTTGATTTGGCTTTTATCCAACGTGTCAAAATGGTAAAATACAAAAAATAGCTTATGGAAGGAAATGGTCAAATGGGTTGAAAGCTGCCTAAAGTGTATATTTCATGCACACTACCTTCTAAGTGTATATTTATTCATTCGATTGTTCATAGATTATTTTTTGGGTTGAAATGGTTAAATTGGCTAAATCACAGGGGCCAAAGCAGTAATTTACTCTTAATAATGGGATATTGAATTTAAATTACCCAAACTTTCACGAATTAACCGTTAACACTCCAACTTTTGATTCGTACCACAACACTATCGTCTTTTAACTTATTTTCCCTGGCACTCCCAAACTAATTAAACCCTAAGCCAATTAGTTTTTTTTGCTAATGTGACACTTTATTTGATGTCGTGGCCTTTTTTTTGCCAACATGGCAACTAATGTAACATTTTTTATGACGTGGCAGCTAATGTGGCACTTGACATGACATTTTTATGACGTGACAGCTGACGTGGCATCTAACGTGACATTTTTATGACGTGATATCTAACGTCAACTAACTGTGCTAGAGTTCAGTTAGTTAGGGAGTGCTAGAGGAAAATAAGTTGAATGTTGGGAGTGTTGTGAAACAAATCGAAAGTTAAAAACGCTATCGACTAATTGATGAAAGTTGAGGTTATTTAAATCTAATATGTTATTAATAAAATAAATATTATATAATTTCAAGAAGGATTTAGAATTTGCGTAACCTATTTTTTGGGTACGAAAGAAAGTCCTAGCTCATAACAAACTTAAGGTTGAAAAGGGTGCAATCTCAATCCCAACTCAACTAAAGATTTGATGACGTGAATTGTATCCTAAAGAGAAACGATGTTACGATTTTTCCATTAATGGTAATCATCACCCATCTAATTACCTCAAACTTTTTGTGTTTTTTTAATTCATATATAAATGTCTTTTTTATGGTGTTTCTTATGCATAAATTTGTAAAATGGGAGATGGGTTTTGCTTTGAATTAAAAAAAAGAGTTAACTTCCATTTTACTTCCTGTAATTTGGTCATTTTAACAGTTTTGCCCTAATAGTTTAAAATAGTGTAGGTCCATTTTCGGAGGATCGATCACGAAACCAAATCCCTGTTTATAACAAAACACGGTCACGAGTGCGGAATCCCCGTGACAATGCAAACCAAACACAGAAATATCGAGAACACGAAGTAACCAACGATTCACAGTCTATTGATTAAAACGGATGAGAACAAGCATCAAACACATACACACAATGTTTGAAGGTAAACTCACAGTAGGGTATGCTCTGATCGTTTCACACAGAAACCAAGTGGTGTTTATATAGGCAGCCCAGCCCAATGTCGACGAAACACTTAAGTGGCCCAATGTCTTCTGGTAATTTAGTTTTTATTTTATACTTTTAATCGTAATTAAGTTTAAGCTATTAGTTAATTTGAACGAAATATTAATTTCGTTTATGTTTTATTTAAGTCTCTAGTGATATAAATGTTGGCTAATTTGACGTAACCAGGTTATCATAATAGGTTTTAGGAAAAATTACAAGTTTTGTCCTTTAGATTAATACCACTTATCAGGCAGTGTCCTATTTAACGAATTTTTGACAAGTTTTGCCCTTTACTAGGAATTTTGTTGCACGTTTTGTCCTTTAGGCTTAACCCAGTTAGATTTTCTTGTTAAATCTTGTCACCCAAGTAGGGCTGTAAACGAACCGAACGTTCAGCGAACAGTCCGTGAACCGTTCGGCGGGAAGTTCATTTATGTTTGTTCGATTAGCTTAACGAACGAACACGAACAAAAAATTTCGTTCGGTTAGCTTAGCGAACGAACACGAACACATGTCTCATTCCTTCGACTACATTCGTAAACGTTCGGTAATATGTTCGTTTACCTTCGTTCGTGTTTGTTTGATTATATCAAAAAAATAATAAATAATAAACCTTTTATCTAAACATATTGAAAACTTGAAACCCTATTTTTTCTAAGTAGCTAAAATTTGAACATTCTAAGACATTTTTGGGGATAATTATGTCTAAATTAGTTAAACTTGATTCATCATTTGGTGGTCTAGTAGACTTCTTGTGTTTTGATTTATCATTTGATGGTTGTATTTAACTACTTATATTCAATGTTTAAGGATAACGGTGTTTTTATTTTTATTTTCAAGTTAAATGTTTGTTTGCGTTTGTTTTTATTTGCTTGCGTTCGTTTGTGTTCGACACCAGTGTTCACGAACTGTTCGTGAACAACTGAATTTCCTTAACGAACGAACATGAACATAAACTTATGTTCGGTATGCGTTCGTGAACAGTTCGCGAACATGTTAATTTCCTTGACGAACGAACACGAACATGGCCTTGTTCGTGTTCATTCGGTTCGTTTACAGCCCTACACCCAAGGGTATTTTAGCCTTTTTACCCATTTATTTCAAGAGTCAATCCTAAAATATTTTGTTTTATTCTTTTAAATAATATTAAATAAATGGGTAAAAAGACTAAAATACCCTTGGGTGACAAAATTTAACAAGAAAATCTAACTGAGTTAAGCCTAAAGGACAAAACGTGCAACAAAATTCCTTGTAATGGGCAAAACTTGTCAAAATTCGTTAAAAAGGACATAGCCTGATGATAAATGGTATTAAGATGAAGGATAAAACTTGTAATTTTTCCTAGTTTTTAAATAGAGTCTTATTTGTATTGTTTGATAGAACTTATGATGTGATAATAAAGTTTTTGCATTTTAATTATATGTAAACACTAGTTAAAACATATCAAGCCTTTTTTAGCTTCCATTTTATGTGATACGCAATGGATTGCAATCTCGTCATGCATCAACATGAAACGAGTTATTATTCACTCATGCATGAAAAAATGTTACATAAAGTATGCTAAAAATAGGTTTGGTAATTATATAAGTCGACCATTTTTGAAACTAGCACCATTAAATGCTATATATAACTCGGAGTTACTTCATCCTCACCCAAGTATATACTTAGTTTTGAGAATATTGGGTTTCTAATAAATAAAAATACAACATTTAGGAATTGATTTGTTGAGGAAATAAGTAACCATAAAGAAAATATTGATGGCCTGGTAGTAGGGGTGCTAAACGGGTCGTGTTCGCGGGTTCAACCCGACCCGAACCCGAAATTTTTATAAGAACCCGAACCTGACCCGTACCCGAAAATTGTGTCATACCAATGAACCCGAACCCGACCCCGACCAGAATATTCGTATGTTGACCCGAACACGACCCGTTCAACCCGAAAACTTTTATGTTTTAATTTTTTTATACAAATTAATATATTAAATTTAAAATTTACTTAAAAAACACAAATGTATATAATACAATTATATTTAAATTATAAAATCTTATTTGAATTTTTTTATTTATAGAATAAAATACATACCCAATTTAATTTATAACATAACACATATTGTAAAAAAAAATAGTGTATAATATAAAGGGGTTAAACGGGTCAACCCGCCAACCCGGCCAGGTTGACCCGAACCCGACACGTTTAGCTAAACGGGTTCGCGGGTTCAACCTGAAACTGACCCGAACCCGTTTAGACTAAACCTAAACCCACGAATTTCATGTTAGGTTCGTGTCGTGTCAGAAATTCATACCCCTACCTGATAGGTGCCAGATATTTGTTCGGTATCACGAGCCCCAATATTATTGTAACAATAATGTTTTTGTATGATAGCCAATACACTAAGATGGAAAAAAAAAACATAGAAAAATAGAAAAAAAAATGTTTGTGGAAAACCAACCTTATTTTGGTCCGTATAAAAATGTCGTTTCAACTCTATCTCATTTTGATCCATCTTGTATCCTCTTCAAATAACATACATTTGTAGCTTATACATACGATAGTATGCATAAAGGGGAGCAACAACCAGCAAAAACAATATGAAACCTCGTAATGAACAAAGTATAGAATGTAAAGTCTTAAGAGATAATAGTTAGGTTGCAAAGATGTTGGAGAAGCAAAAGCAAACTTAAAATGGTAACAAAATGTGGGCAAATGTTGAAATTTGAAACTGAGATCGACTACCAATGTCTCCATGAAATCTGAATTTCAGAGGACTTTGCATCATTTGTGATCTCAAATGTCTTGTTATCTTCAAATTCTTCATCCCAACAGTTTGAGTAATCGATTGGTTGTTCGTTTAAATTACCTATGTTACTTTCCCTACGAACAAGTTCTACATTAAGACCAACATCATCATTATCATAATAATAAAAATTAGAATCATCATCATCCGCCTGAAATGAAATATTTTGAGTGTATGTAGGATTGAACCATGGGATGTGCCTCAGTGAACTAAAGGGTACATAACCCACCCTTTTATACTCATATTCTTCCCAATCTTTCTTAAACTCTTCAGGGTGATCCGTGGACATCTCATGCTTAATAAATATGCGATACGTCCCATAACGAGCACGTAATGATAATAAAAATCCACTAAAGTCACTGTACCAGTTGTGTGGAAGTTGCAATGTGACAAGTTTGGTATAAATGCTTAATGGTTGAACATTGGGACTTAACACACTCATAAAACGATCTTCTTTAACTGCATGGTCCTGCCATGTTTTCATTCCAGTTATTATGAATACTATTTTTATATTGAAAGTTTAAAAAAAGATTGAAATTCAACAAACAAGATAAGAGTTATACCTGAAGCATAGAAAGTGGTACCCTCTTATTCGTTCTCTCTGGAAGTGAGACTTTCCACAACCATTTATAGTCTGATAAATCTCTTACAATTTCAAGTGAGTCACAACCATCTGCTCTAAGAATAGCTATGCTTGATGGGAGGTCTGGCAATTCTACAAGGCTTTTGCAGAATGACAGATTGAGGAGCTTGAGACACGGGATTTGAGAGAGGCCGGAAGGTAATCGGGAAAAGTTGTTATGACTTAGGTCTAGTACTTGTAGGTTTAATAACTCAAAAAATATATCAGATGGGATGTCTCCATCTCCCAATTTGCACCAACTAAGATCCAGCTTCCTTAAAAAACGTGGAAACTGAGGTAGGCTCACAGACCAGTCATGATGAAAAGATTGTAACCCCGTACAATTGGTGAGATTTGGGTATTTAAAACTTCTTAAGAGATGAAAGTTGCCCTCTATCCTTTTCAGTTTTCTACATTTACTTAATTCTAAGGAAACAGGGTTGGTACAAAATTGACCAACTGACGGTGGGATTATACCAGTATTACACAGATCAAGGGCTACCAAGCTATCCATATTCGACTGGATATCCGGAAACTGTTGAAATTCCTCGCAACCCGAGAGAATAAGAGTCTCCAATTTTTTCATCTGTATGATGGGTGGAAACCTTTTAAGCGCTGAACACCCTCTCATGTTCACAAAAACAAGCCTTTTGTGATATCCAATTGATGGATGAATCTCTTCTAAACTCTTACAATCTGATAAAATCAATCTCTCAAGACATGGAAGGCCTTCAAAATCTGGTGTCTTCATTAGGTTACAAGAGCTATCAAGATCAAGAATTTTTAAATTTGGTAGACTCTGTTTCAAGAAAAGTAGGAAAAGTCAAATAAATAATTAAGTATACAACAATTTCCTTTCACATTGGCATACTTGTTGCCGGACCATTGATCAGTCATTAGGCAGGACAGGAGTTGTTAATTTATACACAAACTTAAACTAGCATGTGATATAACATCTTATAATAACAATCTCTGTTCTGTAACATGCAAAGTATATTCCAATTGCTTAAAACATAATATAGTCTAAAAGTCTCCTCGATCCTCGCCCAAAAATCTACGCTCAGAATATTGTTATATTATACACAACTTTAATATTAAATTTATTACATCTCCCAATATCATCAAAAGTTGGGGTCGCTATAGTGGCTAGGGTGAGTCTTCCCTCTCTCGTCAAACGATGCGTAGGGAGAGCCTTCCAAGTCGGATCAACTCCTAATTTCGTAGAGAAAGCATGCCATGTATTTTTGTTAATGTAAGATGTTATATAAACCTCTATTTATAGAGATGTCTAAGACTCAATAACCACCATCTAACAAACTACTAACTAAATGCAATTAACTCATTAGTAACTCTAAAGACTAATTATGTTCTTTTTATGATTCATTTCACAGTTGCATTGCAATGGTTTGTGAAACTACAATATTTACCTACCTTACACCCTTCCCAGAGTTTTTTTTGCTGGCTAGATCTCAACATTAGACAACGAAGCTTTGTTGGCTGAAAATTTGATGAGAATGAAGATGCTGGATACCAATCCCACCATATCCATCGAAGGTTCTTCATGTTTGCAACAACATCACACAGACCTGGATGGCTATTAGACGTTCGCAGATTAGCTAATACTTCATTTTCCTGTGTTAATTAATCAAAGGAACCAAACTGTGTTAGTAACGCTATAGACAAACGTCATTAGATGCACACATACAAAATATATTTTTGCAAAGCTAATTTAACCATTGAGGGTGCAGCTGTTCCAATAGCACAAAACTTTTCCAAATCCTCCTCCTCCCAAACCCTGCTATGTTTTTCAGGATTATTAGGGTGTTCCCCTCTAACAATGTAGTGAGCCATTTCTTCTATCAAGCCATGCATCTCAAATTCACCATCTACAACTTTTATGAGGGATTTTTGTTCCAACACCTTTAATCCTATAACAGGGTGCAAATTACAAGCATCAAGCACCATCATTGCGTCATCCATCTTCAAGAAGTAGTTACGTCTCATGAAACACGCAACATCTAAGAATAAGTCTTTCTGGTAGGGTTCAAGTCCATCATAACTTATTTTGAGTCTCTCCATGACCTTATCTTCTGGGATGCATTTTAACTTGGCCAACGTACTCTTCCACTCACCCATGTCTTTGTCATATAGAAAAGAACCTAGAACTTTGAGCGCTAACGGAAGCCCACCAGCATAAGAAACTACACGCAATGAAAGCTTCTCATAATCTTCAATAGGTTTATCTTTGTGATATGCATGTCTATTGAAGAGCTTGATTGCTTCGTAACGTGATAACAAAATCACTTCATAAATATTTGTGTGAGCCCTGGAGGATAGCAAATGCTTATCTCTGGTAGTAATTATTATCCGGCTTCCCTCACCAAACCAATCATGGGATCCCGCTAACGCCTCAAGTTGCTCAAAATCATCAACATCATCGAGAACAACTAAAACCCTTTTGTGACATAGATTTCTTTTTATCACGCTTCTTCCTTCTATCTCACTCCCTAGCTTCACTTTTCTTTTTAAAACAAGTGATAGAAATGTTTTTTGCAACTTTTTCAAACCCTTGCGTGATTTTGATTTCTCACGGATATTTTCAAGAAGACAAGAAGCTTCGAATTGGTGAGAAATTTCCATATAGGCAGCAGATGCGAGAGTAGTCTTACCACCACCCCCAACTCCCCATATTCCAACCATGCGCACACCACCAGACCCAATTTCCAACATTAATTTCAGATCACGTAAGCGGGTCTCCATTCCAATGAGGTCTTTATTATCGTTTGTATTTAGTGAAGAAAGCCTAGAAGAAATTGTACCAACAATGTCACTGATGCATTTTGCTTCATGGCTGCACGAAGGGTACATAAGGATATTTAGAAGTAGTTCCCACTCACTTATTTAATTTTAAAATTACCAATTATAAAACTGAATTTGGATTTAAATTGCTAAATGTCAAGTATGAGATTTATTTAATTTCAAGTTAAAAACAATGCATGTGAAATTAAAATAGGGAGTAACACAAAACAAAATATTATAAAACCTACATTTTCACTATATGTTTTGTAAAAGACTGGTTGTTTATGACTAGCATTTTTGTATAAAGAACGTCTTTTTATATCTTGGCGTCAGGGAATTTTTGTAACAGTTTGGTTTGTTTGGGTGGGGTGGCACTTGGCACCATGAATTAAACATCCTTTTAACACCTTCTTTTGAATTCTATAAATTATTGATATTAATGTGTTAAATTCATCGTTGCAAAAGTTGCTAGGTGCTCCGAGGCCGGTTGAATGGGGAGTTGTTAGTAGTCCGCCTAGGCGAAAAGTACTCGGACATGTTAAATTATAAGGAAGTTAGTTTTCGGGAAACTATATACATGTCAAATATCATAAGTTTGGTAATATTTAAAAAAATACGTGAATATCAATATAAATAAAAAGAAATACATGTTCAAATAGTAAAGTATTTTAAAAATTGATATTGATTCTTTAATATGACAGATACAGAAATTAGGTTTCATTTTTTAAGTCAAACTCAGCCTGAGTTGACCAACTAGATCCGATTCTGCGAGAGTCGACCGCTTGATTGATTGATTGATTCTGAGTAATCAGGTGGGGTTATAGAAAATCGTCTGAGCAACCTACGCGATTACGAGGTTGTTTTACAAGGTTGGTTAGATCTATTTAAGTATGTTAAAAAGTAAATAATTACGATTGTAACTATTTTTTCAGAAACCCGACTACGTTCAACTTTGTGACCCACTGTCAAGTGTCAACAATAAAAACAAAACTTAAATCTACTCGTTATAGAATGCAAATATCTTAAGCATAAAAATGTTTTAAATAAAAAAAAAAGAGAAAATTACCTATTTTCATCGATGACCCATCCAGAAAGATTGCCTGCCTTTTCCAGAGCTTTTCTCCATGATTCAACTTTGAGCTTATTTTCCCTCTCATGTTTTCTAAATGCTTTTCCATATTTACCCTTTTGTTTTCTAACATCCGACGGATCTACAAAATAAAATATGGGCTCAACGATTTGCCCTCTCGTGTCCATGCACTCCATAATATGTGCAAGCTCGTCCAAGCACCAAGATGAATCCGCATAGTTTTGAGAGAATACAACAACGGCGATGCGTGATTCTTGGATAGCTTTCAAGAGGGCTGGACCGATTGACTCACCCCGAGGAAGCGTTTCATCATCCTTGTATGTTTGGATTCCTTGTTGTACAAGATCCTTGTAGAGATGATCCACAAAGTTCATGCGGGTGTCTTCTCCTCTAAAACTTAGAAAGACCTCATGATTCCATGCAGGAATCGACTGAGAAGAGGAGGATGAAGAAGCTATTGATCTGTAACTCGAATTTGTTTGGAAAGAAAGCAGAGGAACTTAATTAGGTCAAAGAAACAGAGAGGTGGTATAACACTAAATTTATCATTTTCCCCAAAAGTGAAGCATGGATACTATATTTTTCAAAAAGGAATACATATAAAGTAATGCTAAATCAAACACTAAAAGATCGAGGAAAGAACACCTGTCTTGTTCGGAAGCCATTGGGCTGTGTTGTTGATGGTGATCGGAGGAGCCTCTCATGAAGAAAACGGAAACGATGTAGTAGACGGTGACACCGGCGGCGAGAACAGTGAAGAAAGTAGTGGGAGAGAGTCCGGTGATGGCTTCTTTGAGAGTCTCCATAAGTTCAGCAGCCATTGTTGATGATGAGTGTTTTGATGGTGTTGTTTCTCTGGTTCAGAGTCTACTAGTGTGTGTATGTGAGTAAATAAATACATATAGACATTTTATTTTATTATTATTTTTTTAACAAGAACCGCACCACACATGACTTGGTCTAGTCAGAAAGTTTTCCCTATCCACTACTTTGTGTCTTTTACACATCACGCGGATGAAATTAGTGGAATGTCATTGGATCCCTTTATTTTTCTTTCAACTTTGTTGACCAGCTATTTCAAAACGCTCCTTGTTTAACTTTTAACACAAAAAAGCTTATCACATCATTAAAACAGAAATAAGGTTGTTTAGTATATGATCACGAACACGAGCTTCACTTATAGAGCTCGAGCAGTCTCACGAGCCTAAATGAGCCTATTATTTATTTCACTTTTACTTAATATACTAAATGTGTGTATATATATTTACATAAATATAACTTTTATTTATATATATAGTGGGTTATCACCAGTAGCGGATCCAGTATCTTTTTTCTATGAGTTCAAAATTTTCGGCAGTCAAGTAACCGAACGTTGGAATTTTGGGTCGGGTCGGCCGGACACAGTATTTCATGGTCAAACTGAAGTTTTTGTTTTATCAATTCATAAAAAAATCTTACAATCCTTTGTGCGACGTTGTTTTAGCTATAGTGCACTTAAAAGAAACTAAATTATAAAATACTAATATAACTAATAGTTTCTACCATATTCTAATAAAGTTTAACTTTTTTTTTTTTATGCAAATGCATACCTCAAATCTTCACATTTAAATCAGCATTTTATGTAAATGCATACCTCAAATCTTCACATTTAAATCAGAAAATAAAACATAAGGCTGTAGGGTGTGGTTGGAGCCTATGGGGCTTTATCAAGTC
This sequence comes from Helianthus tuberosus, assembly GCA_030545235.1. Lineage (NCBI taxonomy): Eukaryota > Viridiplantae > Streptophyta > Magnoliopsida > Asterales > Asteraceae > Helianthus > Helianthus tuberosus. The sequence goes on from JARYGA010046105.1 coordinate 4,477,765, forward strand.
CACCTAAGCTCCACCTAGGATCCACCTCACCTATGGAGCCCCCTTTAATTTACATGGTGTGGATGAAGCCCCTATTAAACAAAATTAAAAAAAAACATTTGATTGGTTTAAAACTAGTGGGCCCCACCTGAATGCTTCAACTTTGGCGTTACCACCATGGAGCCCAAGCCATGGCGCCCCCCTCTTCACTTGGAGGGTGTGGTGATGGAGCCCATATGGACGCTATACATGGTGAGGTGGCGGGGGTGGCGCCCCCACACCCTCCGGCCTAACAATGAAGTTATTCGTTCATGATTTCTGGGCTTTCCTCGATGCATCCCAACTTTAGAAATTTGCCCAAAAAGTTTGTTAATTTACCCAATTTTTCTGTTAAAATTTGATTTATTAAAAAAACATGTAGTCATTGTTTGTTAGAAATAAAAAAAAAAAATCTTTCACACATGCATGGATATTGCTTGCTCATCAGTTATTTCTTTTATTATCCAATGACAAATGATGTATTTCTGGAACAGATTGTTATTTGAACTCTAATGTCATGGTTTATGTGACCATGTTTCTGTTTTTGTTATTTGGTCGACTATGACCGTATTAAACATTTGATAAAAGAAGAGAGAAAGCTTTACAAAAAAATTGAGGGGAAGCGTAATCGAACCTGCCACCATGTGGCTTGAGGCAGAGAGCTTTTCCGCTGCAACCGTCATTCAACTTTCCCCATTGGTTCATCTCTTAATATTATTATGGGTTCACTCTAGGTTTTTATATATAATTGCTACTAAAATTTCGAAATTTAGTGGGTTCGCGTGAACCCATAACGATATATTTAGGTCTGGCCCTGGTTATCACTAGCGCTTCACGACGGGTTCGGAACATAGAAAAAAAATAAGCAAAACGCAAAGTTAACGATAAAAAAAACATACTGCGATGGTATATTCGAAAGTCATAAAAAAGTACGTCCTGTATACGAATACAAATTATTCCAACAAATTCACCCCAAAATATATATAAAGATAAATACGACTGTCGTGCATTACAACAAATCGATTTAAATGTAGATAAAAAAATAGGGGTGAGCAAACGGAAAAACCCGACCCTACCCGAGAACCGATCAAACATAAAATACAGAACCGATTCACTACCCTAACCTAAATATAGGGTCGGTTCCGGTCCATAGGTCAAAGTCGGGTTTCACCATGAAAAGAACCGAGAACCGACCCGACCCGGCCCGATTTTTTATGAAAAATTGGAACCAATCTAAATACCTAGGTACTTGGGTTCGGGTCGGGTTGGGTATATTTTTGGTTCGATTCTCGGTTATTTTCGGTCCGGACCTAAACTTTCCCTATCAACAACTTTGTGTCTTTTACACATCACGCGGATGAAATTAGTGGAATGTCATTGGATCCCTTTATATTTCTTTCAACTTTGTTGACAAACTATTTCAAAACGCTCCTTGTTTAACTTTTAACACAAAAAAGCTTATCACATCATTAAAACAAAAATAAGGTTCTTTAGTATATGATCACGAACACGAGCTTCACTTATGGAACTCGAGCACTCTCACGAGCCTAAATGAGCCTATTATTTATTTCACTTTTACTTAATATACTAAATGTGTGTATATATATTTACATAAATATAACTTTTATTTATAAAACTAGTGGGTTATCACCAGTGGCGGATCCAGTATCTTTTTTCTATGGGTTCAAAATTTTCGGCAGTCAAGTAACCGAACGTTGGAATTTTGGGTCGGGTCGGCCGGACACAGTATTTCATGGTCAAACTGAAGTTTTTGTTTTATCAATTCATAAAAAAAAATCTTACAATCCTTTGTGCGACGTTGTTTTAGCTATAGTGCACTTAAAAGAAACTAAATTATAAAATACTGGTTTAACTAATAGTTTCTACCATATTCTAATAAAGTGTAGATAAAAAAAACATGTCGCAATAGTGTATTTAGGCAAGCCATTTAAAAGCCGGTGTTGGTCAGAAAACAATGTTACGAATATTTACAGCAAAAAGAAACTAAATTATAAAGTACTCTATTAAGGTTGGGAAACCAAACTTTAAACTTATAAGACCAGAGAATGTAAACGAAAATTATTCACTAAAAACAAAATCTATAATGATGCTTAGGGCGGTTTTTAACGTCTGCATCACAGCCACGCCGGATAGGTATCCCATTACGAATGATCTAAGGGTGGAGGATATCAATCAAAATTTGATGGATCTTTCCAAACGCCACATCAACCATCACGTCATCTTTTTCCTCAACTCATCAAACACCAAAATGTAAGGTTACCTACCAAAAATCATCAAATTCCAAAATGCTATACACACACATACCGTGTATGTATATTTATTTGTGTGTGTGAGCAAAGATAACCAAATTAGGGTGGCTACCAAGATTTTGTTGCAAAAAATCATGGTGGTTTTCCTGTTTGGGGTCGCACGTCTCGATAGAAAGCCTTTCCAAATGCCATACCGTGTATCCTAATTGCATTTTGCTCCGGTGAAGCACTTAGGAAATGAAAGCTCCACGTCACAAATGCACCATCCTTTTTTTTAACGGCAAAATCACTTTATATATATATATATATATAGGGAGGAGCTCATGCGAGAACCACCTTTATTGTGAGAACCGCGAGAACCAATGTGAACACAACCTAAAAAAAACTAAAAAAACCTAACCCCCACCCCCCCCCCCAAAAAAAAAAAAACCTAAACCCCCCCACCCCCAAAAAAAACCTAACCCCCCCCCCCCCCCCGCGCAAGCTAAATTGCTAAAAACCAAACCCCCAAAAAACGTAAAAAAATCGAATTTTTTTTTTGAATTTTTTAATATTTTTTATGTTAAAATCGCTACTTTTCGAAGCAAAAAAAAAAAAATTAAAAAAAAAAATTAAACTTTTTTTTTAAAATTTTTTTTTTTGGCTTCGAAAAGTAGCGAATTTTTTATAAAAAATATTAAAAAATTAAAAAAAAAAATTGTGTGATTTTTAGCTATTTTTAGGCATTTTTGGTTGTGTTCACATTGGTTCTCGCGGTTCTCGCAATAAGAGGTGGTTCTCGCATGATCTTCTCCCTATATATATATAAAGAGCCAGCAAGGAGCTAAGAACAAAAAGGAAAAACAGAAACAGAAACAAACAAAAACATATAAAAAACGCAAATCGTCTAATAAGAATCATTGGAACATGGATGGATGTGTTTTTTTGTATAAAGTGGTAATAATTTGATAATACGTTTAATAGTGTTTGTTAACTCTTAATTTAATTTACAAAACTAATAGATAAAATAACTCGACATGGTTGAGATATTTAAAAATAGTAAATCATATATATTTATAACCTAGTTCAACAAAGTGTAAATTAGAGTAAATTGTAGTTTTTGTCCATACGGTTTGCTCCAATTAACATGTTTCGTCCACCCTTAACACCTCTCGTCCCTAACGTTTGATTTTTTCACACTTTACGTCCTGGACCTTAACATTGTTAACTTTTCTACTAGTTTGTGTGTGAAATTACTCATATACCCTTCAACATTCTTCTCCAACCAGCCCTACCATTTGATTCCTTGATATTTGTTACATAAATGGCGCGAGAGATTGTTAATTTGTTACAGCCGCGATACGTCATCTTGATTTTGATCGGTTCACTTTTTGCTTTTCTTATCTTCTCCTCGTTTTCTCAACAGGTAGTTCAGTTTTTTATATGTGCAATTTGCATGAAAAAATACAATCTACAACAAAAAATGAATTCCGTAGATGTCTCTCTTCTGTTCACCATCTCTAACTGAAGATGACATTGGCAAGTGAAAGACTCGCATGAATATCCAAACCGGCCTCCATCGGCATAGGAGCCAATGCTAAAGAGAACTCAATTTATTCTCTACCAAGGACTGTGGTGATGGGAATCATTAGAACTACGAGTGCGATTGCGAATTGTAGTGCGCTATCGTAAGCCATTTTATCAACAATAGATCAATAATAATTGGTGACATTAGAGAGAGAGAGAGAGAGAGAGAGAGAGAGAGAGAGAGTTTGGAATGTTGCAAATGGAGATGTGAGTGGGGTTTTGTTTATAAACATTGGTTAGCTCTAACGGTAAAAAATGTGAACCTTAGAACATGACGGTTTGGGATTGTCAATTTGAAACGATGCAATTTATCGATTAACAAAATGTAAATCAAATTGATACCAAGGACAATACATGGAAGACGAGTATCCTTGTCCGTCATAATATGAATTGAATGATGTTGGTGGTAGGTGGGGGTAGTGGTTGGTTGGAGAAGAAAGTGGAAGGGTACACGTGTAATTTCATACATAAACTAACACAAAGTTAACGGTGTTAAGATCCAAGGAAGTAAAGTGTAAAAAGATCAAACTTTAGGAACAAGAGGTGTTAAGGTGAACAAAACGTATTAATTAGAGTAAACCACATGCAGGAAAGCTATAATTTACACTTTAAGTAATTTATTATATAGTTTCTTGAATAAGTGTTTTCCATTACACTTCTTGCCTGCCAACTACTATATTATATCACCCACCTAGAATTTTCTCTAAAGTAAAAGGAAAGTGTGTACTAGCAAAGGTAAGGTTTCAACATTTCACATTTGATTCCTATATATTTCTTTGAATTTTCTTGAAGCTCACTTTTGAATTATATATTTTTAACATTATTTCATCAATATAACATTTCAAAGTATAAGATCATGATCCAACTTCGAAAGTAACTTAAACCATATTAATATACTTGCAGACATGAATTCATCTCGTAGGAATCGTTATACTAGTTTTTTATAATCCTATAATTCTAACCGGAAATCTTTATACATTTTATAGCTTCACTTTAAAATTGATGACCGATTTTTATACCAAGTCACATGCAATCTCAATCAAAACCATAACAGTTAAATTGACATTCGCACAAGTTTTGTATTGTTATTTCGTGAATTACATTTTCATGTATATTGTAATAAGAAATTATATTAAAGAAAAAAGGTGTTAATAATGTGTTGATGTTAAATACATCTGACCAATGAGTGAATGTCTATCTTTTATTTTGCAATCTGTATTATAATATATATTGTTGGGATGAGCATTTCGGTACCAATACGGTATTCACTTTTTGGCGTTTTTGGGATTGGTACTTTCGGTTCAATACAATACCTGTATTTTACCGATTTTTAACTTCAAGTATTGTACCTTAATGATACCCAATTTTGACAATTTTTGGATAAGTATTTTCGATACCAATACCGAACTCATCCCTAACATATAGTTGGTAAATAGAGAAAATGAATAATACGCAAGGTAAGGATACTTGAAATTGAAGTGGAGCTTCCTGTCTTTGACGAGTTAATTTGTTTGGCATAACAAAATATTGGGTACCTTTAAGAATAAAAAATCTTCTCCCTTTTAAAATATCTGGGTAACCAAATGAGTTAAGAAAATTTATTTTACACAACTAATACTTTTCTACCTTGCGTCTCCTTTTCTTTTTTTACTTTAACAATACATGTTTTTGCCTATCTTTCTTTTAATACTATTTTTTCCTTTTCTTAACCTTTATCTTACTTAATTTTCTTAAACTTTGTTTACCTTTCTTTTCTACTTTTTTTTTACCTTCCCTTTTTTAACCTTTTCTTTTTTAACTTTGTTATTTACGTATTTTTTTTACATTATCTTCTTATGGTTGGTGTTGTACCAGGTCCCGATATCGTAATTAAACAGTGGATTATCTATTTGCAAGGAACTAAAACGATACCAATCAAATCGCCGTTGCCTTGTACGGAAAAGTCGCTTCCCGCTACGAAGTGCGTGCTTACCTATAACTCTAGTCAGTATAAAAGGAAGATCGGTAAAAGAAATATAAAGAAAATACCTAATGCTTTCAAATGAAGCCAAAGTCGTTGGTGTTTTTTACTTTGTGACGTTCTATTTGTTAAAATTCAGAGATAAAGTTTGACGCAACTTACAATTTATCTACAGTTAGTCAGATACACAAGTAACTTTCACAGACATAGAGGAGGAATTATATTTAGTGAACTTTTACTATATGACTTGTAGGCCGGTAATAATATATGTAATAAGGGTTTTTCTATGTAAGTGGTTGAGTGTTATAGTCTCATTCTGGACATCTATCTATACATATAATAAAAGAAACCACTTTGAGGACACTTGTCATCATATTAGGCCATGTCTTATGGATAATTATAATTTTAATTTAATCTCTTTTAATTAATTATAAATAATCCTCCTACTAAATATTATTTAGTTTAGAGTAAATTACGTTTTTGGCCCCTGTGGTTATATCACTTTTACTATATTAGCCCAAAATAAGAATTTTTAACATATCTGCCCCCATGGTCCCTATAACTAACCATTTTGGCCCCTAAGTCTAACCAAACCCTAACTCTGGTTAATTAATTGGCACATGACTTGCACATGATGGCCATATTAGTAATTTTCCTCCCTCTTTACTTTTGCTGACAATATAAAAAATAAAACAATAATTAAATCAACAGATCTTCAAAACACATCATCATGAACACTTCAAACCCAGCTCTTCAAAACACATCATCATCTTCTAGAACACTTCAACCCCAGATCTTCAAGTATAGAACACTACAAACCCAGATCTTCAAGTATATAAAAAATAAGATTTTTTAAAGATCCCTAACAAACCCACTCTCTGTTTCTAGACCGATCACAGCCCCTGTTAAAGATCCTAATTAAGTACCCACTGCAAATTAAAAAAAAAAGCAATTAAATTAACTTGGCAAAACAAACAAAACCCTCCATCAAATGCTAGGGCTGTTGAATATTGGGGAGAAATCGGAGATCATGGGCTGCCCCAAACCCTCATTTCTCTATTCGAGCTCTGCTTATGATCAACATCCAAACCCTCCATCAACACCCACCAACAGCAACGACCACTACCCAGTCGCCATCACCTCCGCCATCACTGCTACACCCACAACCTTCACAGTTCATCATAACTGTCACTAGATCTAGATCTCCGCCCAAATCTCCACCCAAACCTTGACATCACATCCCAAATCTTTGATATAACACATTCAGATCTGCTACAATGGAGGGGGGATGACTAATCGAGTTCTGACCGTCATTTCTTTATGGATCTACTGCAATGGAGGGGGATGAGTAGTGGTTCGAGTTCCGACCATAGCCACCACTACCCAGCCCTTAAACCACACCATCGCCACCGGTCTGAGTTTCAGTCGTCGGTTCTTCACCGACCACCACCTTAGTCGTGATCCTAGACCCTCAAATGCCACTCGTCTGCTACAATGGAGGGAGGATGGGTAGTGGTGTTGGTGTTGTTCAAGAGAAGAAAGCGTAGTAGGAGAGAGAACAGGGATGAATTTGTGTTAAATTAGTTTATTTATTTAGAGTAAATTACATTTTGGTCCCTGTGGTTATATCAATTTTAAAGAGGGGGAGGGGAAATTACTAATATGCCCATCATGTGCAAGTCATGTGCCAATTAATTAACCAGAGTTAGGGTTTGGTTAGACTTGGGGGCCAAAATGGTTAGTTATAGGGACCATGGGGGCAGATATGTTAAAAATTCTTATTTTGGGCTAATATAGTAAAAGTGATATAACCACAGGGGCCAAAAACGTAATTTACTCTTTAGTTTAATTATTACTTTTATATTTATGTATTTACTTCTAATTCAAACTTAGTTATCTAATTTGACATTAGAGTAAATTACGATTTTGGCCCATTGGTTATATCACTTTTACCCTTTTACCCCCAAAATGATTTTTTTAACATCTGAGCCCACAACATCTTTTTTTCTACCCCTTTTGAACCCCAACGTCTTTTTTCTAACACTTTTGGTAGGGGCCAAAAGGGTTAGAAAAAAAGATGTTGTGGGCTCAGATGTTACAAGTTTCTTTTTAAAGATATATATTTTTTATTATTTAGTAAGAGAAATTACATTTATTCAACCCATGTAATACACATATTTTTAAAAATATAACTTTTTTATTATTTGGTATATAAAATTTCATTTATTCAACTCGTGTAATAAATGAGGTTTCTTAAATATGTATTATTTTATTATTTGGTAAACAATGTTACATTTATTCAGCTTGTGTAAAACAAACGGTTTTAAAGATATAAAATTATATTTATTCAACCCGTACAATATGGTTCTAATAGATATAACTTTTTATTATTTAATATATAAAATTATATTTATTCAACCTGTGCAATAAAAGAGGTTTTTATAAATATATTGTTTTATTATTTAGTATATAAAATTCATTTACTCGACCCGTGTAATACACGGGGTTATAATCTAGTTAGAGTATATTTAAAAGTAGGTTTCGAGTAGGCATGGCAATTTCTACCCAAATACCTAAACTTGGGTCAGTTTGGACTTTAATTTTAAGTTGCTGGGTCATTTTGGACTGATGAAAATTATTAATGAGTCTAGATGGGTAAAAAGAAAATCAGAATTAAAAGAGATCAGGTTAGGATGGGTCATTAAGAAAAAGAAAATGGGTCAGGATGGGCCATTATCTTTTTTACCCAAACAACTCATCTACGCTCATCTTTTCTACTATCTACCAGTACGCTCTCAATTTCTACCCAAATACTCCCTTAAATCAACCTATTAACAATCTATTCTACACTTCTTGATCGATTGAAAGGTATGTTTGGTTGATTTATTTTCTGTAAATTCACTATGCATTTCTTAATTGTTCAATTTCAAATACACATCGAACCATAGTTAGGAATCCTATGTGAATATTCATTCATGACGATTTAGATGTCGTTTGAGTCAGTGGCAAAGCTTGACCCGAATGGCGGGGGGTCGAAAACATATATACCCAAAAATTTCTATAGAACCGGGGGTCGAAAACGTGTATACCCAAAAATTTCTATACGAAAACTACATATATAACACTACAGGCGCCCCTCCCCGCCCCTTCTATACTTCGCCCCTGGTTTGAGTTGTATGTTGTCTTGTTTGATGGATTCACATGTAGTTTTGTACTACCCGAGTTGTTGGATACTTAGATTCTTGTTTTGGGAAACTGTATGATTGATTGAGGTTAATGTGGTTGTTGCTTTAAGCAAGTTTCTACATGTTCTGGCCTCTAATTTGCTTTAACTTTTGTTGATGGTTGAAAATGGAGTTACTGTTCCAGTGTTTGGTTTACCCTATGTTGGTTAGTATGATGGGATCACATATTTGGTTTCTTTTTCACTTTGTTGTCGACATATGATTTTATTTATTGCTTTCATGGCTGATTTCCCCGCAACCCGAAGCGAGTTCTGTTTCTTGCCAGCCAAGATTTCTGCTGCAGATTTTCTCATCTCTTCCTGCTGCACGTCTTTCCAGTTTAACATTTCGTGAACTTTTCCAAGATTCGAACACCAATCAGCTGCTCATCGGACGAGTTCGAACCCAAAAGTTCCATTGCAAATGATACCAAATCCATTTTCAACCCATCAAAGATGCTTCCGTTAACACATTTCGAGTACGCATCATAGAAAAACCTCCTAACTAAAACCACCCCAACCGGCCCGAGCTCGCATTCGTCATTAACGCGGTCCAGTATCTTCTTGCACATTACCTTCCATTCCCAGTAAGCTTTCTCCAAAAGAAACAACAATGCCTCTGCCAAAGCCAATGCCAATGCGTAGAATATGGTCAACGCTGACTTTCTGTTTCTTTTATCAGTATCTCCTTTCTGTATCTCCCCATAGTTCTGTTTCACAAGCTTTATTAGCGACAGAACAACACAGGCGGTCGCTGATGCTAACTGCAGCCAGTAGAGAAGCCTGCTGATGCTTCTGGACAACAACACCCATTGACCGTACGGAAGAAGTGGGACGTCTGAGCTCGTCCATGTCCGAGTCAACGTCGTCTTTTATTTCCAGTTTCTCAGATGTGGACTCTCTTTAACTTTAACCGCTCCACTGGTCGGGCCGGCTCGGAATATAGCTTGGAATGCTACATGTGTCCGATTTGAGAAACTGCAAAGGAAAACAGACAACAATGAAACAACCTGTTTTATTATTCTGCATACTAATCTGCTTATATCTTTAACTGTTCAAATGTATTAAGCTAAAAGATTTAAATACAGTGAAACACGTCAAACAGGTCAGGCGCCCAAACAGACTGAGGAGCATCAAAAAGTATTCAAGTGTAATAAAAGAGAAAGTTTAGATTGTTGCTGTAGCGATATACATTTTATAAACTACATAGCACACTGGTCATCAATAAATATAGTAGTAGACTCATCAAACAGAGATGAAGGTACATCATAACATCAGGTATGTTATGCAGGAAAAGCGCAGAGCTGCAGATCGTTTTTTTAATTTTTTTCCTTTTTTTAATTTTTTTTCGTTTTTTTTTTATTTTTTCGTTTTTTTTATAATTTTTTTTATCTTTTATAATATTTTTTTCATTTTTTATATTTTTTTTTTCAATTTTTATTATTATTGATTATTTGATTTATTCTCAACCTATCCTGACCCAAACCCATCCTGACCCGAACTCATCCTGACTCAAACCCATCCTGACCCAAACCCATCCTGACCTTCTTTTTCTTTTACCCATCTTGACCCAAACCCATTATAACCCAAACCCATCCTGACCCAACAATCAATCCAATCCAACCCATCCATTTTGCCACCTCTAGTTTCGAGGGTATGTGTTAGCCCTTCAACAATTACATACTAAATTTATAAAGATCGGGCGAAATAAATCTGAACCTTTTTTTGTCTTTATCAAAGTTTTAATTTTTTAAGTTCAGAGTAAATTACGTTTTTCGTTAACTTTTGGGGGGTATAATTTTGCTAAAACTTTAGTATCGGTAGTAGTGGGCTAGTGGCTACAATTGGGCCTGATCTGGTGTCTGTCAGTTTGGACTAAAATGCAAAACGCCTTTCTCACACGAACTGAACCTTTGGACATCAAGTGGGCCTGTGATATATTTTTTGTAAGTGGGCTAAATTCTTATTAACAAAGGTGGTGCGGATTTATCATGTACTAGATTGTTAAACTTGTATTATAAATAATAATCTTCTTCCACTGATGTACTATATAATATTTCCACTAAAGAACTAGAAAAATTACACTGGCAGGTAGACAGAAAATTATTAATCGGGCTTGTATAATAATATTTATTTGTTATAATTGGGCCTGTGTGATACTAATAATATTTGTTTGGTTAAATTTGTAGGCATTTATCATGTTCTACATTCAAATTTAAAACTAGTGATAATGAATTCTAAGATGCGACTAGGCTATAATGTCATGGGCCTTGAACCACCTAATATACTTTTCTTAGGAAGAAGTTCTACCTTATTATTACCCTTGACAAGCTATGACCACCCATGTGATGTGTGTGCATGTGGCTCAAGCAACCAAACACAAAGGAGGGTCAGAGACGCGAACCAACATTTTGCTTGTCAAGTTGACGAGTCAGTTTCTTGTGTTGTTTGTTAATCGGATACTTTCCGTGCTCAGCTTTCATCTATTTCAGGTTTACCATTCTTCTGATTAAATTTAGTGTTTGAAGAAGATACTTCGTTCATTCTGTTATGACGATCAAAGTCGTGATCTCGGCTTCTTCTCGTATCCTGCAAGTCTGCCACCTAGAAATCATATTGTAGAAGAATAAAAGAGGTAAATGGTATAATGTTGAATCTATAATCTATATGAAATGAAATGAAATGAAATGTGATGGATCTGATTCTTAATAAAATATCATTCTTGCACAATACGGAATCAATATTTTGGCATGAAGGAAATCATGTAGGTGTGTGTGTTGGTGATCCAGAAACCTCAACAACCGTGCCACCATATCAACAAATGACACATTGATTGTCGTTCTCAAATAAGTTACTAATCCCAATACCTCTGTGTAAAAACTCATCATGGTTTGCATGATTATACCTATTTTTTTTCATTGAGGCATTCCATCAAACATTTGGTGTGTATGAGCCTTTAATAGACAAATAGATTAAGAAGAGGATTTTTTTTTGGGTCACCAGTCAATCCATTAACCTTTAATATTTTAATATACCAACCCGACACGATTGACACCTATACTGATAAACATATCCACTAACTCTCACATACATGTGACACACAATGTACTTACATGAACAAGCTCATTATACACATAAATATGAATATCGACCTGCCGAATCGTTTAACATCTCTTAGCTTAAACCCGACCAATAGCCCAGATCAACCTGACGAATCGTGGTAGCAACACTCTTAAATTAGTTACTAGCATGGTTTTGGATTTGTTACGTCAGCTTAGATTCAAAAGAGTTAAGACTAGCCATTTGTTTGTTTACTGTCGAATCCAAGATTGAGACGGATTTGCGTTATTAACCTTAGACTCGGCGAGATCCGGTTCAGATTCCTTCTCTCGTCGTCATGGTGACGGTTCCTCTTGCGGGTATCGTGTCTTGGGCTGCAGCCACAGGTAAATCTCGTTAGAGGGCCCGAGGGGATCGCCCCGACGGCACTACGACGCTTAAGCAGTATCATATCAGCCTTGATAATTATAAGTGCAAGTATAAGAGGTATAGTTTAGAGAGAGAGCATGAGTTGTAAGGGGGAAGAGGGAAAGATAATGTAACACCCCGAAAATGGGTTTGGTAATCAAACTCCATTAATACTAAAAGACTGGTAAAGTATCGTTAGTAGTAAAAGTGACCAGGTGAATATTTGGATTTAAATAAGAAATCCTAATAATAAATACAAACAAATCAAAGTTTTAAGGAAATTGAATCTATAAGAGCCCGAGTTAACGGGACTTAAAATAAAACGGGTTATAACTCCCGGGACCCACTAAATAACTAGGAATATCAACCTAATTAGTCTAATGTTTTAAAATAGTGAGGAACTTGATGTAGTAACCTTTATAAACTTGGGTAAAGTTGAGGGATTAAAATGGTTAAAGTGAGAAAATGGTTTTTATTAATTAAAGTTAAAAACACCAAAACACACACCTTGTGTGTGTGTTCTGGTCGTACAAACACAGGAGCCAGGAAGAGCTCTCAAGCTCAAACCCTAAAACACAGAAATTCGTCAAATTGAAGGAGCAAATCAAGTCCAAATCAAAATCCGAGTATGAATTAGTGATCTCCATCGAAAAAGGAGTCACGAGGTATGTAAATTTCTTGGTAAATCTCTAGTTGAAATTCTGAGCAAACCTAGAGAATTCGAATCTAAGCTTGCATGTATGTTGTTTGGATGAAATTAGGGATGAAACTATGTCTAGTAGTAAACCCTAGCCATGTAATTGTTGAATTGATGTTCATTGTTGTGAATTCATAATCATACACTCATGTGTCAAGTGGGTTTTGATTATGTAGAAAAGATGATAATATAGTTGTGTTAGAAATCATCATAAGTGATAGTAGATGCAAGATACTTGAACAAATTGCAAGTTTGAGTATTTGATCATACATGATAATGGTTGAATCTTGATGTTAATCTTGGTAAAAATGACTAATTATGAACTAGTTAGCAAATGTGTAGAATCATGCCCATTAGGTGTTTGTTACAATGCCTAAATGAGAACTAAGTGTTGATAATGTGCCTAATTGAGTCTTGTGAACTTGATAGTGCAATCATATGTGTTAATTGGTGATTTGACTTTTAAATAGTCAAACCGACCATTAATAAGATCGAATGGTATTTGTGATAGAAAATATGTAAGATGGAATAGTCATAATTAATGATGACTAATATAACCGTCTTACGAATTATGGTGATAGTTTGACGCTTGACAAGCTAGGTGGAGGCTTGGAAAGGAAGCGGGTCAAACGAAGCAAGAATGGCGGAAAAGCATAATTCGGATGCAAGGTAAGTATAGCTTACACTAGTCTTAAATTGTGGAATGTTTTCTTATCATATAAATTATGAATGAGATATCTAAACAATTGAAATATGATGTTCCGTCGTGTAGTCGAACGGAACAAGAAAATCAAAGATGATAGAAACCATAATAATGGTTAAAAAGAAGTAAATCGATAAATTGGTCATATTATGTCGAAAGAAATACACGGTTTATATTTAAAATTTCCGTACGGTGTTAAACGGGAAGAGTCATGTAGAGGAGATGATAATAAATATCATTTCGCAAAGTTAAATGGTCATTTCGGCCAAACGGGTCAAAAGGTGTAGACAACACCTTTTGACTATATAGACTAATGATTCTTTTGTCGAGTCATATGCTTACAGGAATAGATATCCAATGGATATTCGCATCGTTCTTAATTAGCGAATATAAAGCAAGGTATTAAAATCGGGTCTATTTGTTGATCCGAGCCAGGTACGCTTATTTATGATGTATGTAAAAGTGCTAATTTGGTCGAATATTTGGTGATAGCCCTTCATTGTAAAAGAAGGACCAAAATCGACCAAAACGCCCTTGTAGGCTAAATTGAACAAACAACTCTTAGAGGTTGTTTGGAAAGGAGTCTTATGATTAAACAAAAGTTTAGAACGAGTACGGGTAGTGAAAGATGTAATTCTTAGGCCAAAAGACTCCATATGAGTCTTTGCCGTAAAATGATATTAAGAAGTATAAATTCGGAACACATAGATATCTACTTTAAATCCAACACACATTTAGGTTGTGATGGAAGAGTACTAGATAAGAGATATAGGTTACAACGCTAGATTAGAATGAAAGCGAAATTGAGCTTAAAAGTGCTTAAAATATCCTTAACGGGTCAAAATAAGCATACTAGTGAAAACGGGTTTAATTTGTGTAATAAACCTATGATTAGAACCTAATATGGTATATCACAATTATTTGATGAAGTGTATGAAATATAGGAATCAAATAAATACGTTTGTTTGATAAAATGCATAACCGGGTCAAAGTTTGGTATAAAGGGTAATAAGCCGAAGACTTAGAAGTCTTGGATTTTATCAAGCCGGATGTCGGATTTTAACTCCATATGATGGAGAATCAAATTACAAACATGCAGGAAGAAACGGTAGGTCAAACGGATAAGCGGTTTGAAAGATACGAAAGATTTCGTGTCAAATTACGGCAAAATGGAAAGGTGGGATGCAGGTGCCACCGTAAATTACGGTGCCACCGTAATTTACGGTGGACCTGAAATGATTTACGGCGAAACACTCCTGATTTACGGTGGAAACAAATCAAAACAAGGACTACCGTAAATTACGGTGTCCACCGTAATTTACGGTGGACCCTGTACAAAAATGCATTTTTGATCAGTTTTGTTTTCCGGACTCGTTTAGATGCGTTTTAAATACCGTATGACTAAAGCATTTCATGTTTATGAAATGTAGGTACTTTCTGGGATGCCGGAAGACGATCAAGCTCAGCAAAGAACCGAACACGATAAAGATACACGCTTCCGCACATTGCAACGTTGTAGATTTTAAACAACGAATTCGATCACGTTTTGTAGAATAACCTATGATTTGTAAAAGTTTTAATAAACTCGTATTTCCAAATGTTTATGTAATCTTAATTACATGATTGTTTTACGTAAAATTTACGTTAAACCTTGATTTATAAGAACGGGTGTTACAGATAACCTGTTTGTTGCAGGGAGAGGAACTTTCATTTTATAACATTATTCTTGGGCCATAACCCTAATGGGCTGGCCTAAGAATGGACTTCTTAGAATTAGGCCCACTCAGACCTTCTAAACATGTTGGGAAAGTCCAAATGGGCTCAGGCTTAGTCACCATTCTAAGGGACCAAGCCCAGACAGGAGCCCTCGTTGACAAGTCATCCCTAGTCCAGGCCCATTCATTTATGGATGGGCCTACGACTTGTTCTGGTCCTTAAAAATCTAGGGCACGTTATGCCAAACTCATCTATTTTGTTGTCCTTGGGGTAACTCTGCATTTAGTATTCAAAATAGCAAGGTGACACCTCAAGAAGGGTAGCACAATACCTTATTTCAATTTATGCCTCCTTGAAGACACTTTGACCAATGTAGTTCGAGAATACTTTTCTTGAGAGAGGGTCTATGCTATTTGGACTATCTTTCCATGTCCTTCTCAACGTACTCGTACAAGAGTAATTTCTATTAGAGCATCAACTAGGATGCCTTGTTTACCATGTTATACTTTTTGTTTGGCGTCCCTCCGAGGAGGGTTTTTATCCTGCTTAAGTTGTTAAAGTTTTTTCATGAATTTGCTTTGTAACTTGTTTAAGCCGTTAAAGGTTTCTATAGGTCGCTTTGTAACTTTTTAAGTTGTTAAAGCTTTGCATAGGCCAGCTTTGTAACTCGTTTAAGAGGTTAAAGCTTTCTATGGGTCGCTTTGTAACTTGTTTAAGTTGTTAAAGCTTTGTATAGACCCGCTTTTGTCCAATGGCGTCCGGGCCACTTGGGTTTTCATATGCCTGCTTCGGCGTTTTGTTTAGACGTAGTCGACTTGGTCCTAGCCTTACGGAAGGAGCCAGGGAATGAACTAAGTATGATGCACATGTTTTTTTCATCTTCAATTGGGGGACTAATAATGCAGTTCAGGAATTCTTCCTCCTTTAAGGAAAGAGCCAAATATTCTGTCTAGGTTTTTCCCTCTTTTAAGGGAGAGACTAATAATGCACTCTAGGGACTTCTTCCTTCTTCAAGTAAGGAGCCAAATATTCGGTCCAGGCTTTTTCCTTTTTTAAGGGAGATACTAATAATGCACTCTAGGGGTTCTTCCTTCTTCAAGTAAGGAACCAAATATTCAGTCCAGGCTTTTCCCTTCTTAAAGAGAAGGACTAATAATGTAGTCTAAGAATTCTTCTGTCTTCAAAGAAGGAGTTAAACATGTAACCTAGGCTTTTCCCTTCTTCAAGGGAAGGACCAATAATGTAGTTCAAGGATTTTTCTGTCTTCAAGTAAGGAGCTAAACATACAGCCTAGGCTTTTCCCTTCTTCAAGGGAATGACTAATAATGTAGTCCAAGGATTCTTCTATCCTTCATGAAGAAACACATCAAGAAAACACATTGTATTAATATGCTTGCTAATATGCTTGCTGTTAAAACACAGCGTCAAGAAATCCTCCAGCATTACCAGCATGGATGGTAAAACACAGCGTATGAATCTGCTTGTTGTTAAAACACAACTGTGTCAATCTGAATGCTAAAACACAACTGTATGAATCTGCTTGCTGTTAAAACACAACTGTATGAATCAGCTTCCTTATTCATTCCCCGATCATCCGAATGTCCTTTAGCCCGGCCGTCTAGACAATCGATTGTGAATAAAGAATATAGTTACCTTTGATGAGTATCAAAAGTCTTCAAAATCATAATCACTTCTAACGAGTCTAATGGGGTCGACCTTGATCATGTCTGGTACCAGTAAATGGTAGACAATTATTCAAAAAACAATCGTCAAGTGCAAGATCTTTAGCTTAGGATGATCATCCGATGAGTATATAATATTCATTGAACAACAATGATAACCCGATGTTGGTGAACCGCCGGTGAATGATGTCTTCATCCGGGACTTGATAACATCCAAAGATGTAAGAGCCGATAGATGTACCTGGCTATATAATATGAGGAGATTCGATAAACCTGTCATCATTGTATCATAGCATACCAGTCCTCTAGTTCAGTTCATCACTTATAAAGGTTTTCCACGTAGAGTAATTCACGGTGCTACTGAATGAATACTGAGATGGCGTGATTCAACCGAGGTGTCACACACCATCACTTTGCTTTGTGTCATAAGCTGGACGTAGGGTCCGCTCATTTTGCTTCATGCTGATGACTCATGTTAGTAATTGGTTGAAAAATAGACATATACGTAACTTTTGAGATTCTAGCGAACCATTGTCCGTTACTTCAAACACTTATTCTTGTTCAACGTATTTCACTACCATATATAACCGAAGCTAATAATCGACCAACCCGGTCATAATCCAATACTCCGGGAAAAAAGTATGGAGGAATTTTAGTAGTTTGCGGATATGAGGGTAATTCGTTACGATTGTTATCCGTTGTCAAAACAATTTATTTATTGCAAATAATTTTGCAATTTGTGTCACATGCATAAAGTATGTTGGCTGCGGAAGTTTGACATCATCATGAATATTATTAACAGAACTTGATTCACCGAATTCGTTTGATGAATTCATATTGATCAAGCAGATAAGTAATAACACACACTAAGAGAAATTGTATGAACGAGAATGAAGGATATTGAATTGAATATCTTGGTGCCGGTTATTATTGCCGGCAAATACATATATATACCTGTGTAAAGGACAGTTAGTCCGGCAGTTATTTTGGCGGGAATAACTACATTCAAAACGGTATCTCCCATCCGTCATGTCCCAACACTTATTCGGTACGAATACAAATATAAACATAAGTATCACAGCGTTACATTATCCTAATATACATAACTTATAAATATAATCAAGTTTATATTTGAACACACTCCCCTAAACTGGATTGTATTTACGGGAATGCATGAGAACGCTTCGATTTGCCTCATTTATAGCTTTTCAACTTATCTGAAATCGAACCTTCATCGTTTTTTAGCCTTCTTCATTCCTGTCCAGTCGTTCCCAACAAACAAAGCATAGTGCTCTCCTTCTTCTTCCAGTATGCATCCATCACTCATCGATCTTCCTCCCTTATCAGCAGCTTCACTTCTTGTTCCTGAGTAACCTTGTCCTTGGCCGTTGGAGTCTCCCTTGTTCACTGTTTTGCCGTCTCTAACATTTTCTTGAGTCGTCTTAAACTTGTAGTAATATATGAGAACATCCAAGTACATTGCATACATAATTCTCATAAAATCTCCAACATGATAGTCATGCCCCATGTCTTTTGAAACTAATGCCCATAAATTGTTCGAGGTTACATTCCTATGACTGCCTTCTCTTTTCACCACCATATAAAGTTCAAGTAGGTTAACTTTTCGATTATCACTCATGTAAGCAGGTATAGGTCTTGTTGTAATTCCCAACCTTATTCTTAAGAACCAGTCTATCATTTCTTCGAACTTAACTTCTAATTCATACTTGTATTTCCTCACATAATCACTGTCTTCTAACATTTCTAAAAGAGCCTTGCTGTCTTGGAACTCATTGAATTTCATTGCTTGCATAATCATTATGTTCCAATCGGGTTCATTGGAAGATAGATTCAGATTCTCGAAATAATCATTCAAGTAATCAGATTTGTATGCTTCATGATCTGATTCCCTATTTATTATTGATTGTTTTTCTCTTGATCCGATTTCATCCTATCTAGTTAAACTGGTTATATCATTCTTTCTGTTTACAATGGGTACACTGAAAGTGGGAAAAATCTTGCATTTTTAACCAATGAATTGTACCGTATATCCTTGAATCACCAGTTGATCAAGGCTGAGAACATTTCGATCTAATTCAGGAGTGTAATACACACTATGAATTCGAAATTTCTCGTTTCCTGACACTACATCCACGACCCCTATTCCTCTTATAAAAAAGAAATTATTTTCACCAGTTTTAGTTTCAACACCGAACATATTTTTTATTCTCTTGAATACATCTAAGTTACTAGCGTAATGATGTTTGAAACTTGTGCTTACATACCAGATCTCAGACCACAGGTGTCACACCCTGACTTTTGCGGAAGCGTGATTATTGGTGTGACTTTCTTAATACCATAGCATTCAATCATAACAATGCTATATGATAAAAACAGTAGATGTTCATCCATAAATTTAAGTTTGAAAATAACACAACATAATTGTCTAAAATGTTGACACCAAATTCAAATTACAAACCATAACATGTTTTAAATGAGTTCACAAAGACTCAACAAAAGACCTTAAATTAAACCGAGTTTAGAAACATGTATCTCGTCCAGGAATAAGATACATCTCCTAAACCCTAAGACCACGGATGGCATCTTTTATTTACGACGCAACTTGAAAACATGCAACACCTGCCAGATCCACTTAGTTCCCTGAAATACATGTAATTTGAAAAACATCAACAAAAGTTGAGCGAGTTCATTTGTTTGTGTATGAATAAACCTTTAAAGTATGTCTGTATGTATGTATGTATGTCCCTGGTATGTAGCAGTAAGGAAAAACAGATCACCAATGGTTTGCAAGGCCAATGGCATGTGTGAAATGGTGCAGGAAAACTCAAACCTAGCGGAATTTTGCCACGGCATTAGTATGTGGACATAGTCACCACATGGGCCACCCTGGTCCTCATGGGTGTGGGCTCGCTACATCCAAATAGATCTATCACTCATGTCCCTCGGTCCTACAACAAGGATTAATGGCCTTAAGTGTTGTACCCACCTTTCACATGATCAAGCAGTAACCCTCCTTAGCTAATCATACCATGTATAAAACGTTTGTAAATAATTGTAACATGTATTTCACCCCCGAAGTTGTAACACGGAAAACAGTTAAAAGAAAAGGGGGACATGAACTCACAGTTTTGCGTCTTCGGTACTCGCAACTCGAATCATCTCAGCAAACACGACTCCCTACAATATACTAGGGTCTATTAGACAAACGGGCCGTGCCTTGCCTTGCCTTGCCTTGCCTTAGTATTTATGTTTTTGAGTTATGTTTCTTTCATGTCTTCATTGATATTCCAAGTTATAATTATTTGTTAAAATAATAATTATTTTAACTCTAAATTATATCTAATTTTGGAATAATTTGTTAAACAATATTCTTGTAATAATGCTTCTCAAGTATTTATTTTCATATTTCCTTCCCAAGGATGGGGGTATCTCATACATGTATTTTCGTATTCTTGTATTTGTAGTTTCAAAATAATATATTTTCAAGTCTAACTTAGAAAATATTTATAAACTTATTTTGTCCAAAAATAATGTATTTCAAGAAAATATATATATTTTTCTCAAAAATCATATATCTTCTTAATATTATAAGAAAACATATTTTTACTTCCAAAAATAATATATTTTCTCCTTGTCGAAAATATGATATAACTTGGTAATATTTACAAAAAATCATATTTTCATTTCTTTCGTATCCAAAATAGTATTTACCAAAAATATATTTATAACGGTATTTTTCGGAATATTTTGTAAGTTACGTTCTTGCCTTCGGTATCACAATATTAAGTGTGCAACTTATATATTTATTCCTTGTGATTTTTGGTAATATTTTGGATGGTAAATTTCTTGGTATTTTTGTTAAGTTATATTACATTAATCCTAAAATAATATAACTATTACACCAAGTATACAAATAATCACACACAATGTGTCTTTAATGTAAATATATATTCTAAATACATATTTATGCATTTTTATTTATAAAAACCAACCTCCAATACTTGTATTTTTGTAATAAAATCTATGGCAAAGTTTATATTGATAACCATAGTTAAAACACACTTGTAAATATTTGTTTAGAAAATATTTTTCTAAGTGTTTATATTTCTAGAAAATTTTGCCATAGTTTCCCCTAAAAATGGAGGTGTCCATGCTATCAAAGCATATCATTTTCTTTTCAAAATCATCACAAACAATCAACAATCAATCTACACTTACCGAGTGCCAAAACAATGCTATCTACATAATAATCATGAACTTGAACTTTCATAGAAATTTGTAGTAACTTGTTAGTGTGTTTAGTAGGCTTAGTTACCCTTTAAAGTGTGTTTTCTTCTTTAAAAATCTCATTCTTAAAGGATTTAGGTGTTTACAACTTACTAGATGATTTTTCCAAAAATCATTCTTTTGAATTTTTCTTGTAAACAATGTGTTTTTATGCTTGTTTCACCACTAGAAACATGGTTAGTTTCTTTAAAAACTATATTTATACAAGTCTTGTGATTTAACTTAGTTTCTTTGGAAAACTATTTTTGAAATCATCCAAGTTTATGTCTAGTAAACATGTTCATGAAAATCATTTTCATTTTTCAAGTTCATGAAACATAAAGCATGATGATCTTGGTCTTTCACAAGATCACCACCTTAACTTACTAGATCATGTGTTTAATCACAATCTAGTAGGTTTCTTATGATGTCTAACATCACTAACATAAATCATCAATCATCAAGAAGCAAATCATCACTAATCAACAAGTATTCATGTGTTAAATAGCTTATGTTAAAGTTTCATGATCAAGTTCTTTAGTGTTCATCAAGATTAACAATGTACAACATCTTTTAACCATCAAAATATGAAGTAAGGTCAAGTGATATGAAGCTTACTACTAGCACAA
Source organism: Helianthus tuberosus (assembly GCA_030545235.1). NCBI lineage: Eukaryota > Viridiplantae > Streptophyta > Magnoliopsida > Asterales > Asteraceae > Helianthus > Helianthus tuberosus. The sequence goes on from JARYGA010046105.1 coordinate 4,499,984, forward strand.
AGGCTAGGGAAGAACACAAGAAGTTGATGACGGCAAATGTGATGGATAAAAGCAATCGGGAGAGGTCCTTCAAGATCCACAAGCTCCACACTTCCTTAAACACCTTCTTACACCTTAGGATGGTCTTGGAATGGATGGGAATGATGGAGGTGTTTGGGTGGGTTTCGGCCGAGAGGAGAGCAAGAGAGGGAGAGAGTGTTTGGTGTGTGTAAGTATGTGAAAGATAATGAAGATGATGATCTGCTTATAATCCATATTAACCTTTTATCCAATGTGTAATGTGTTTGTTAAGTACAAGACATATCCTTCACTAAATCTTCCCAAATCTCATAAGATCAAGAAGGATCATACAAGATCAAAGGTGGGGCCACTTAGGTGACCGTCCACCAGGAGGGGGGGGGGGTCTTTGTTGGTGATTAATGATAAGTTAAATTATTAAGTTAGATTTCAAGTGTAAAGTTTAGTGTCTAAGCATATTAGGTGTTATATAGCGTGTTAGGGTGTTCGGGGATCATAACTAGCTCAGAAATAATAAAACAATGATTCTAGTATAATTTTGGTGTTTCAGGTAGTGTCCGGTTGTTTGGTTAGATACCGGTTCGTTAAAGTGTCAAACTATTCCGTTTAGTGTTCTTTATGTTGCCTTTTGTGACACTTTTAATTCCCGACACTTAGGAAAGCATTCATGACCATTTTGTCATATTTTTGCATGTTACCAACTTGTTAAAATGCTGATTTTTGCTGAAATATGCTGAATTCAGCACTTTAAGTGGGTTTTAGGCACTTTCCGGCACTTAAACTATCACCTATAGTGAAACAGTTTTGTGATCCTCACTTTCCTACACACCATACTAGTGTAGTACCTTACTGGGCCTCAAAACACTGTCTGTCTATGTACTGAACCTCGTCAGCATTTTTCTGAGTTATCCGCTAATTGTGCTAACTGTGCTTTGTGCATCGTTTATGTCACTAAAGTTTGTATGTAGAAATGATGTGACATTATGCAATATGTGATGCACATGTAAGTATGATACAGTAATCAGGAAGCAGTTAATTGTTATTCAGCACAGTCATTAAGCACTAATCAAGATTAATTAATTGTACAGATACCTGGATTTTTTTACGGTTGTCACAACAGGCCTCCTTCTGTACCGTTAACCAGGAACTCGTAGTGTCCATATCAAGTCCTGAAGGCAGTCTTTGGAATACTTTCCTCTTGTATTCTCAACTGGTGATAACCTGATCGAAGATTGATCTTGGAGTAAAAACTCAAACCTTGTAGTTGATCAAACAGGTCATCAATCCTTGGCAAAGGATACCGATTCTTAATGGTCAACTTGTTCAGCTCGCAGGTGTCGATCCACATGCGGAAACTACCGTCCTTCTTGACAAACAAAACTGGAGTTCCCCAAGGCGAGAAGCATGGTCTGATAAATCTCATGTCCAAAAGCTCCTGAAGTTGTGTTGACAACTCTTGCATTTCTGAAGGTGCAAGTCGATAAGGTGCCTTAGCTACAGGCGCGGCACCTGGAACTAAGTCAATGTGGAATTCGACTTGTCGTGGCGGTGGCAATCCTGGCAAGTCTTCAGGAAAGACTTCAGGATATTCCTTCACAACTGGGATGTCTTCCAACTTCGGCTCAGTGGCTTCCTTGTCCACAATGTGTGCAAAGAAGGCAACACATCCTTTCTGCAAACATCTTCGAGCTTTCAAACAACTGATGATCCTTAGGGGCGTATCGTGCTCCATTTGCCATCGGAATGCGAATGACCTTCTCGTGACATATGATCTCTGCTCGGTTGCTTGACAACCAGTCCATTCCGACTACCACGTCAAAGCTTCCCAACTCGACGGGCAGAAGATCAAGCGAAAACTCATGCTCTCCCAGTTCTATCACGCAACCTTTAATGACTTCATTCGCTTCTACTAGCTTTCTATTGGCTAGTTCTATCGAGTACGGAATATCTAGCTTACTAGCTACCAACCCAAGCATATTCTTAAATTCTAGGGATACAAAACTATAATCAGCACCAGTATCAAATAGTACAGATACAAAGCATTGGTTGATAGGGAACGTACGAGTAACTACGTTCGGATCTTGGCGAGCTTCCCTCGCTCCGATGTTGAAAACCCTTCCTTGAGCTTGATTGAGCTTTGGGCATTCTCTCTTGAAATGCCCCATGTCTCCACAATTAAAACAACCTGGTCCCGGACCATTACCATTTCCGTTACCACCTTGATTGTTGTTTGCTCCACGGTTTCCACTACCAGCTTGATTCCCAAAATTACCACGATTACCATTACCGCCATTTCCTCCTTGTGGGCGGTTTCCATACCCATTACCACCACGGTTATTGTTTCCATTGCCATAACCTTTCTGACTACCACGACCAGTACCAACCCAGCACGTCTCCTTCGAATGGCCAACCTTCCCACAAGACTCACATTTCCTAACTCCGCATTGGCTGGCATGATGGTACTGACACACATCACATTTGGGCAGAGTGCCCATATATCCTTTTCCCTTGTTTTCAACACCAGTCTTGGCCTCGACTGGTGGGTTCACATCCTTATTCTTGTTAGTGCTGCTGGTACCCTTCTTGAAGTTTGAGAACTTCCTTTTGTTCTCACGGGATGACTCAACGTGAGTCTCTTTCTTCTTCTGGTCAGAGATCGAGAACTTGTTCAACCTGATTGCCTCTTCAGTTAACGCCACACTTAGATCAATAGCCTCAGTGATTGTTGGAGGCTTGGATGTTGTTACCATACTCATGCTTTGGGGTGCTAATCCCCAAATGAAACGCTCGACGCGCTTGAACTCCGGCTCAACCATGTAAGGAACGACGCGAGATAAGTCGTGAAATCTCTGCACGTATTCAGCAATCTTTGGGCCATCCATCTTGAGGTTCCAAAATTCAGTCTCCAACTTTTGAATTTCAGCCCTTGAGCAGCACTTCTTTCGCATGAGTTCCTTCATTTCATCCCATGACATGGCGTATGCAGCTTCTTCTCCCAAGGTCTGAACTTGGAGATTCCACCAGGATAGAGCACAATCAAGAAAAAGTCCCGAGATGTAGGTGACCTAGTGCTCCAGTGCACACTTGCTCATTCTTAGCACAGAATCAGTCTTTTCCGCCCATCTGACGAAGGCTACAGCACCCCTGGTGCCGTCAAAATTCAGAGGCTTGCAGTCTAAGAACTGCGTATAGGTACAACCTGTACAAGCAACATCATTCACATAAGTGTTAGCGATCGCACATGGAATATCCAAATGTAACGTAATGTGTCTTTAGTGACTTAAACATTACCATGAGGTGGGTTGCTTCCCGAGGTACCTCCGCTATGCTCAGAGCGTAAGGCCTCGTGTTGTGCTATCGCTCATGAAATCTGTTCTTGTAACTCAGCCTCTGTTGTGGGCAATTGAGTTTCTCTTCGTGGAGGCATCTTCTATAAGAAGATTGCTTCGGTCAGGTCATAATAAGTATAGTAAGCACAAGACATGTATACGTAATAGCATGTATCAACGTAAGTAAACACATAATGTTTCAACCATATCACAAATAAGTAATTCAACAATGTATGTAATGAGAATGTTGCGATTGAGCTTTCATATATCAATGACCACAAATTCAGTTTTACATGTTCTACAATGTACCATACATCAAAGGGGACCACAGGGTCACACCACCCTTGTCCAAATCGTCTATCAAACTACAACAATCAAAAGTCAAAAAGTGGTTTTCAAAAGGCTGTGCAATCTGAGCTCAATAGCGACACTCTCACCAAAAGTATGCTACCTGCATAAAACCAAAAACTGCTATGCTGATGGTGGAGGAGGAGGGGGTGGAGGAACGAATAGCAAACTGCGCAAATGCGCTAACTCCTCCTCAAGAGCATAAACGATGTGCAATAGATAACTAATCTGCTGCTCCATAGTGAGAAAACGAACGTCAAAATCTGGGTATGGTAGAAGAGTAGCGGTGGTGTCGCGAACGGTGACTGACAAGGGCAAGGTGGTGGACGTGGGATCCTCTCAAGATCCATGACTCTACGACACAACAACTCCTGCTGAAGCTGTAACGACAAAAGCAGATCATCCCTCGTGTAACCAATGTAATGTGTAGGATGGTATGGATCAGAAACAGGCATAGTGTTGGGCGGAAACCAAATCAGTGGCTCTCCTAATGGTGCAGAAGCAGAAGGAGTAGTATATGCAAACTGTGGCATGAAAGGAAAGGCTGCTGACACAGGTGGAACATGGCCAGACGGCTGGCTAGACGGTCCTTCCCCTGGACGGGGTGGAGGGATATCCTGTAAGAACGTGACCGGTAGATTAGTGCGGTGAATGTCAGACACATGTGGGTGAATCGGGGCGACATCAACAGGTGGATGTGTAGGTGCAAGTAGGGGAGTAACAGATCTAACGAAAGGAGGCAAGTCATCATCGTCCTCTATTCACCCATTGCGGGTGAATGCATAACGGGGATCTATCCAATCAGCAAAAGGAGCATGGTCTGCGGGTGCAGGTATAGGGTCTGGTAAAAATGGTGCAACAACAGGTACATGGTCATGATCAGGCAGAGGATCATGAGCAGGTATAGGCTCAGGGTCAGCTGGTGCTAGCTCAAGATCAGCGGGTAGATCAAAAAGCTGATCATCAGGAACGAAGTCAATCTCATGCTCAGGATCAATGTCAGGATCAAACTTATCATCAAACTCAAAGTCCTGTGGAGGAACAGGTGCGGCAGACATAGCCGTGTCAGAATCAGAATCAGTAGGATAGCGCTGCAATCCCAGTGCGTGCAAAGTAGAAGATGACACAGACTCGAATGAATCAGGACCAGAATGGTCAGACGAAATCTCAACAATCGGAATCTCAACAAACGGAACAACAACGACGTCATCGACTGGAATCTCGACAAGTGGAACGACAACGACATTATTGACTGGAGCTCCATCACCCCGGGCACCCTCAGGGAGGACCTCAATAAAAAGATCGATATCGTCGTCAGACAAAGCATCCAAAGGAAAATCCTTGAGAGGAAAAGCCGCAAGAGGAAGAGGGGCAGGGATCGGAACAAGAAATAGATCCTCGCCGGGTAAACCATCAGCTAGCGGTATATCGTCGCCAAAATCCGGCAGAGCAAAAGGCTGAAAGTCATCATCATCGCTACTCTCAGTGTCGGAAGTGAAAACCTCAGGGTCTGGGACAATCTCGTCGTCCGAGACTATCGCCATAGGGTCTACTGTATCAGATACTTCACTCTCAGAGGAGGACATGGTGTCTGTAACAAGGCAATCACAACATATGCACATATATCAACAATCATCAAATAAGCATGTAAGTAGTAACAATGTAAGCATGTATTCATCCTAGTCTTCCCAGACTATCCCACCCAGCCTCTCAGACTGAACTACCTAGCCTCTCAGACTAAACCTCCCAAGTTTCTCAAACTGAACTTCCCAGTCTCTCAGACTAACTCCCCAGTTTCCCAAACTGAACTACCCAGTCTCTCAGACTAAACTTGCCCCAGTCTCTTAGACTAAACCATAAACATAATCTTGAAATGTGTTTTGTGCCTTTTGTTTGTAAAAATGTTTGTTCCCTGGATCTGGACGTTTTGTGTATGCAATGTAAACATGTTTGAAAACATTTTCGTGAGAGCCCTAATGATCGTAGTCTAGACTCGAGAAAGAATCCTAGTTTGCTACGATCGAAGCTCTGATACCAAGCTGTCACACCCTGACTTTTGTGGAAGCGTGATTATTGGTGTGACTTTCTTAATACCATAGCATTCAATCATAACAACGCTATATGATAAAAATAGTAGATGTTCATCCATAAATTTAAGTTTGAAAATAACACAACATAATTGTCTGAAATGTTGACACCAAATTCAAATTACAAACCATAACATGTTTTAAATGAGTTCACAAAGACTCAACAAAAGACCTTAAATTAAACCGAGTTTAGAAACATGTATCTCGTCCAGGAATAAGATACATCTCCTAAACCCTACGACCACGGATAACATCTTTTATTTACGACGCAGCTTGAAAACATGCAACACCTGCCAGATCCACTTAGTTCCCTGAAATACATGTAATTTGAAAAACATCAACAAAAGTTGAGCGAGTTCATTTGTTTGTGTATGAATAAACCTTTAAAGTATGTCTGTATGTATGTATGTCCCTGGTATGTAGCAGTAAGGAAAAACAGATCACCAATGGTTTGCAAGGCCAATGGCATGTGTGAAATGGTGTAGGAAAACTCAAACCTAGCGGAATTTTGCCACGGCATTAGTATGTGGACATAGTCACCACATGGGCCACCCTGGTCCTCATGGGTGTGGGCTCGCTACATCCAAATAGATATATCACTCATGTCCCTCGGTCCTACGACGAGGATTAATGGCCTTAAGTGTTGTACCCACCTTTCACATGATCAAGCAGTAACCCTCCTTAGCTAATCATACCATGTATAAAACGTTTGTAAATAATTGTAACATGTATTTCACCCCCGAAGTTATAACACGGAAAACAGTTAAAAGAAAAGGGGGACATGAACTCACAGTTTTGCGTCTTCGGTACTCGCAACTCGAATCTTCTCAGCAAACACGACTCCCTACAATGTACTAGGGTCTATTAGACGAACGGGCCGTGCCTTGCCTTAGTATTTACGTTTTTGAGTTATGTTTCTTTCATGTCTTCATTGATATTCCAAGTTATAATTATTTGTTAAAATAATAATTATTTTAACTCTAAATTATATCTAATTTTGGAATAATTTGTTAAACAATATTCTTGTAATAATGCTTCTCAAGTATTTATTTTCGTATTTCCTTCCCAAGGATGGGGGTATCTCATACATGTATTTTCGTATTCTTGTATTTGTAGTTTCAAAATAATATATTTTCAAGTCTAACTTAGAAAATATTTATAAACTTATTTTGCCCAAAAATAATGTATTTCAAGAAAATATATATTTTCTAAAAAATCATATATCTTCTAAATATTCTAAGAAAACATATTTTTACTTCAAAAAATAATATATTTTCTCCTTGTCGAAAATATGATATAACTTGGTAATATTTTACAAAAATCATATTTTCATTTCTTTCGTATCCAAAATAGTATTTACCAAAAATATATTTATAACGGTATTTTCCGGAATATTTTGTAAGTTACGTTCTTGCGTTCGGTTTCACAATATTAAGTGTGCAACTTATATATTTATTCCTTGTGATATTTGGTAATATTTTGGATGGTAAATTTCTTGGTATTTTTGTTAAGTTATATTACATTAATCCTAAAATAATATAACTATTACACAAAGTATACAAATAATCACACACAATGTGTCTTTATTGTAAATATATATTCTAAATACATATTTATCCTTTTTTTTATAAAAATCAACCTCCAATACTTCTATTTTTGTAATAAAATCTATGGCAAAGTTTATATTGAAAACCATAGTTAAAACACACTTGTAAATATTTGTTTAGAAAATATTTTTCTAAGTGTTTTTATTTGTAGAAAATTTTGCCATAGTTTACCCTAAAAATGGAGGTGTCCATGCTATCAAAGCATATCCAAGTTTATGTCTAGTAAACATGTTACATACTACATCATTCACAAAAATCATTTTCATTTTTCAAGTTCATGAAACATAAAGCATGATGATCTTGGTCTTTCACAAGATAACCACCTTAACTTACTAGATCGTGTGTTTAATCACAATCTAGTAGGTTTCTTATGATGTCTGACATCACTAACATAAATCATCAAGAAGCAAATCATCACTAATCAACAAGTATTCATGTGTTAAATAGCTTATGTTAAAGTTTCATGATCAAGTTCTTTAGTGTTCATCAAGATTAACAATGTACAACATCTTTTAACCATCAAAATATGAAGTAAGGTCAAGTGATATGAAGCTTACTACTAGCACAAAGGCTTGGGAAGAACACAAGAAGTTGATGACGGCAAATGTGATGGATAAAAGCAATCTGGAGAGGTCCTTCAAGATCCACAAGCTCCACACTTCCTTAAACACCTTAACTTACTAGATCACCACCTTAACTTACTAGATCATGTGTTTAATCAAAATCTAGTAGGTTTCTTATGATGTCTAACATCACTAACATAAATCATCAATCATCAAGAAGCAAATCATCACTAATCAACAAGTATTCATGTGTTAAATAGCTTATGTTAAAGTTTCATGATCAAGTTCTTTAGTGTTTATCAAGATTATCAATGTACAACATCTTTTAACCATCAAAATATGAAGTAAGGTCAAGTGATATGAAGCTTACTACTAGCACAAAGGCTAGGGAAGAACACAAGAAGTTGATGACGGCAAATGTGATGGATAAAAGCAATCGGGAGAGGTCCTTCAAGATCCACAAGCTCCACACTTCCTTAAACACCTTCTTACACCTTAGGATGGTCTTGGAATGGATAGGAATGAGATGAAAATGATGGTGGTGTTTGGGTGGGTTTCGGCCGAGAGGAGAGCAAGAGAGGGAGAGAGTGTTTGGTGTGTGTAAGTATGTGAAAGATAATGAAGATGATGATCTACTTATAATCCATATTAACCTTTTATCTAATGTGTAATGTGTTTGTTAAGTACAAGACATATCCTTCACTAAATCTTCCCAAATCTCATAAGATCAAGAAGGATCATACAAGATCAAAGGTGGGGCCACTTAGGTGACCGTCCACCATGGGGGGGGGGGGGGGGGGGGGGCTCTTAGTTGGTGATTAATGATAAGTTAAGTTATTAAGTTAGATTTCAAGTGTAAAGTTTAGTGTCTAAGCATATTAGGTGTTATATAGCGTGTTAGGGTGTTCGGGGATCATAACTAGCTCAGAAATAATAAAACAATGCTTCTAGTATAATTTTGGTGTTTCGGGTAGTGTCCGGTTGTTTGGTTAGATACCGGTTCGTTAAAGTGTCAAACTATTCCGTTTAGTGTTCTTTATGTTGCCTTTTGTGACACTTTTAATTCACGACACTTAGGAAAGCATTCATGACCATTTTGTCATATTTTTGCATGTTACCAACTTGTTAAAATGCTGATTTTTGCTGAAATATGCTGAATTCAGCACTTTAAGTGGGTTTTAGGCACTTTCCGGCACTTAAACTATCACCTATAGTGAAAAAGTTTTGTGATCCTCACTTTCCTACACACCATACTAGTGTAGTACCTTGTCTCTGGCTCCTACTGGGCCTCAAAACACTGTCTGCCTATGTACTGAACCTCGTCAGCATTTTTCCGAGTTATCCGCTAATTGTGCTAACTGTGCTTTGTGCATCGTTTATGTCACTAAAGTTTGTATGTAGAAATGATGTGACATTATGCAATATGTGATGCACATGTAAGTATGATACAGTAATCAGGAAGCAATTAATTGTTATTCAGCACAGTCATTAATCACTAATCAAGATTAATTAATTGTACGAATACCTAGATTTTTGACGGTTGTCACAACAGGCCTCCTTCTGTACCGTTAACAATGAATTCCATGCTTTGAACATCGTTTTCCTCTTGCTTTTGAATACCGGTGTTAATGGCCTGACGGATCAGAGTGTTGCTTCATCGTTCTCCTTTGTCTTGTAAGAAACGATTTGATGCACGGGTTGGTTGCAGTAGTAACATCTTCTCTGCGATGAATTTGCCATCCGTCGTTCCTTGTTTTCATCAGATCAATGCTTGCAGGGTAAAACAGTTGCAGACGAATAGAGCCCATCTTCATCATAATTCACCGTGGCTCTGATACCATATGTTGGCAGCGGAAGTTTGACATCATCATGAATATTATTAACAGAACTTGATTCACCGAATTCGTTTGATGAATTCATATTGATCAAGCAGATAAGTAATAACACACACTAAGAGAAATTGTATGAACGAGAATGAAGGATATTGAATTGAATATCTTGGTGCCGGTTATTATTGCCGGCAAATACATATATATACCTGTGTAAAGGACAGTTAGTCCGACAGTTATTTTGGCGGGAATAACTACCTTCGAAACGGTATCTCCCAACCGTCATGTCCCAACACTTATTCGGTACGAATACAAATATAAACATAAGTATCACAGCGTTACATTATCCTAATATACATAACTTATAAATATAATCAAGTTTATATTCGAACAAAGTATGCATGCGAATATCATTGATATCACCTTAAAGTATGCATACGAATATCATAAATATATCATTTATAAAGATACACCATAATGGTCTTTGTTTAAATTCATGTCCCATGCATGTAAGCACGTAATGTAGTATACAAGTATTGAGAATTATTAATGTACCTTCTTTTTGTGATGCCACCGAATGCCATAACTTAAGTACGGGTCATAATAGGCGTGTTACGTTTATTCATTGATAAACGACAACATCGATCAGACCTACACGGGCCAGCAAAGTCCAATAGCGATAAATGTGTATCATGACATAGTTTGTTAAGAGCCTCATCGGATAAGGGGAGAGTGAAGTCCTTATTTGGTAGTTGTGCGGCATTGGAAAGCTTCCAGCATGTTGGGCTTGAGTCACTGGCTTCTAGCCTTTTTGAATGTGCATTAGAGAGAATAATTTTCTTAAAAAGCTTACAATTTCAAATGGATAGCCCACGCTTTTGCATCATGTGTTCTTGCTCTTGTTATTGCTAGCCGGAATCGCATCCAGCAATATTGATCAACATCGACAGTTCTGGAGTAGTCGGAGCCTTATACGGACTGGAAACCGGGACCACGTTCGGTAATAACAGTCCACCGCTTAGCGGAACTTTCGCCCGATGTTTTTAATGACCTGTTACAGTAGGAGCTTATAATAGTCGGGCGATTAAAACTCTCATCAGGATCGGGTTTCGTCTCGGGTCATAGAAGTGACCGGCTTGGAAAAATAGGTCCTCTCTCCATAGTGAAGGTCTAACGAAGGCTTCTGGTATGGTAGTTCCAAAATCTTTATATCTTTCTTTAATGCCTTATATAAATATATATAGCACAAGGATCTTTTATTTACTATGCATTACATAGTTGTAAGTCGTGTTGTAAAATAAATTCGTACTTGTACAAAGTCTTGTTGTATAACCCATACTTGTATACTATTTGTGCCTTGTGCACCAACATGTGTACCATGATTTTGATTTTGTACCTTTGTTAGAAAAAATATTGAGTCTTACACTTTCCATGAGAAAAGCCACCTTTTGACAAAGTTGTGTTGTGATATCCAGGATTAGGATCAAATACAAAGGATCCTAATTGTAAGAAGTGTAAGAAGGATTTTATAGAGTGACAAGTGTCCAATAACTTAAAAAAACTCACTACACAAAAAAACCACACTACAAAAAAAAAAACCTTAAACATCCACCACCAGGGTGGGGGGGTTAGGTTTTTATTTAGGTTTTTGGGGGGAGGGGGGTTAGGTTTTTTGGGGGTTTTTTTTTTATGAGGTATAGTTATTTTTTTTTTATTTTTTATTTTTGCCCGGGGGGGGGGGGGGGGGGGGGGTTAGGTTTTTGGGTGGTGGTGGGGTGGGGTAGGGTGTTTAGGTTTTTTGTGGTAATGTAGTGGGTTTAGTTTTAGGTTATTGGACACTTGTCACTCTATAAATCATTCTTACACTTCTTACAATTAGAAGCCTTTGTAGAATAACTTGACCCGTCATATCCATATCCTCTTCATACAACGGTTTAACAAAACCATTGGAAGTCTAGCCTTTTTCCGGCTAAGATTGTATTTTATTTTTAATATATTATTCAAAATATAATATACTTCACCTTCATCCGTGAGTAGACATTTCATGACCATTTGCAATCTAATTTTTTGAGCAAGTCAAAGTTTTTAAGCAAATAAAAAATATCACGTCTCCTCCTGCCTTGGTGAAGAGATGTCATAGTCTTGCATCTCACACTTGTACATATTGCAAAAGCATTTGTAACATTATTTTCAAGAATCTATAATTTTTTTTTCTTTTTGGGTTTGATAAACAACAAAAAAGGCTTTGTGCAAAAAAAACGATTCTTCATCCTTATTTCGAAAAAATGATTTTTAACATCTTTGTTACATGAATATTGCTATGTGTGTATCCTCTTCGGTATACTTTGTTTATTTTTCCTCTGATTTCCAGTTTTAGTAAGCAAAATATGTTGTCACTAGCACATGATTTTGAAGGAATTTTTCTATACAGATCCATAATCTTTTCCCATAGAAATGAAAGGATATGCATAGATACATAACAATATGTATACTGGATTATGAGGCAGATAAATAAGAGGTTTACAACCTGGTGACCGGAGTTAAGAATGCAAATTTGAACCTTGTGTAGATTACGAGGAGGAAACAAATCCGGCTGTTTGCATAAAGAGACCGAGACACATTTGTACTCGGTCCCACGGATGGCACCAATGTCGGATCCAAGATTGAGACAGCTTTGTGTTACTAAGCTTAGACTCGGCGAGATCCGGTTCAGATTCCTCCTCTCGTCGTCATGGTGACGGGGTATCGAGTCGTGAGCTGCAGCCACAGGTAAATCTCGTTAGAGGACCTGGGGGGATCGCCCCAAGGGCACTCAACGTTCAAGTCAGTACCATATCAGCCTTGATAATAATAAATGCAATTATAAGAGGTATAGCTGAGAGAGAGCATGAATTGTAAGGGGGGAGTCGGGGAGATGAGAAGATAACCTGCTTGTTTCAGGGAGTGGAACTTTCATTTTACAACATTATTCTTGGGCCATAACCCTGATGGGCTGGTCTAAGAATGGACTTCTTAGAATTAGGCCCACTCAGTCCTTCTAAACATGTTGGGAAAGTCCAAATAGACTCAGGCCCAGTCACCATTCTAAGGGACCAAGCCCAGACGGAGGCCCTCATCGACATTTACTGTCACACCCCAACCAATGGCGGAGTCATCGGGGCATGGCACTGAGCGAAACAGATTGTCCAGAAGTTTCCACAACAATTATCATAACTATTCAATTTAAATAATACGTCCCATACCGTATCTCAAACAGTCAAATAATTATTACAGACAAGCATCAAAACAAATATTCTGTTCCGACAACTCAGATTTTAAATAAGTAGCAATTGTTTATCTGCTTCTAGAGACCCCTAATTCGTTATCTACAGACAACTATTTGTTGGGCTCTAGAGCTTTATTCTAGCTTCCATTTCCTACGACACATGCATCCTAAGCACCTGTCACATACGTTAAAATAAAAGTCAATACATATAATGTAAAGGTGAGCATACAAGTTTGATAATAGCATATAGAGTTCGAATTCGTTTACGCATAACCAGCACGTACACATAGTGAAATGAAGCACGTTAGTTATCGACATAGATCCATCGATACCAATGACTGCGGGTTGACTGCCCGAGGCAGTTCGCAATACATGATTACCACCGTAATCCATACAAGTAAAAGATCCTTAACAACCCCCGTGTGAACGGGTGCTGAGTCCAAACTATAGTACTATCGTTGCTAAGGCAGGTAGACAGGATTCCATGTGTAAACATAACAAACAAGCATTCATGAGCCACGTATAACATGCATTAACGGTTAGCGTTCAAATAGTTTGAGTAGTGTGATATTTGTAGTTTGAATATTCGTAACGTATGTAACACCCAAAAGTGCTTAAAGCAAAAAGGGATCGAGTATACTCACAGTGATTATGGATTGAAAGGAGCGCTTAGCGAGTACAGTTAGCCTGAATAGATTCGATAGTATAACGATAAGGAAACGAAAACGAAAACAAGTGAGGGTGGGTCGAATGGTAGTCCGATCGGATGGTAATCCGATCGGATGGTAATCCATTCAGGTGGTCATTCGTGCGGATGGCAATCTGTTCGGATGAGGATTCGAGTGGATTGTTTCTTCCTATGCTAAGGATGTGTTTGTGTATGATGGCTTGTCCTTTGAAGTTTTCGTTGTAGCATTTTGAGAACAATTAAGTATCTCTATCTTTCAAGTCGATCGATCGGATAACCCACCGTGCTTATGGCAATTCGTTCGAATGGTCACCCGGTCGATTGGTAACTTGAGGATGAGGTCACTCATTGAAAACAAGTTCATTACATACGTGTCATTCGATCGAATAGCAATTCGATCGAATGTCAATTCGTGCTATGAACATGTTGAAAAATTGTTAAGTCTTTTAAAGTCTTAGTATCTCATGATCCGAAGAGTAATCCTTTCAAAGGGTCGTTCGATCGGATTGCAATTCGTTCAATACCCAAACTTTAATTAAGATTGTTTTTGAAAGTGGGACCCAAGTGTAATCCGTTCGAGTGGCAATTCGTTCGGGTCGCCAATCCGGTCGAATGGCAATCCGTTCTGATTGTCCTGTTCGTTCCACACTTGGTCTTTTTGAAGGTTTGTCGTTATGTCGAGTCACTTTGACAACGTGTTAGCCAACAGAACCCTTCGCTCGACCCAGTTGACCAACCTGACCAGGAATCACCCTAGTCCTGCCGGTTACCGGCTCGAGACGGTTGTTCTTGACTAGCCCGGAATCGGTAGTCTCGTGAGTGGAATCTAGATCTGAGTCGGCACAACACTAAGGGAGAGTAGGAGGCTAGGTCAGAATTTGATTCTACCGGTTTTGAGTGTTTTAAGTGTAAAAAGTGTCGAAAGAAAGTTAAAACCATCTCTCGATTCTTTTTCACCACACTTGTGTCGAGATCCTTACAAGATCTTAGTGGAAATCGGTTAGATCTAACTTGTTCTCAATAGATTGAGGTCAAACATGAAGTTCTTGAAGAACACATGACGACGTCACCCTAGAACACCCGAAATCTAGTGATTTCACGGTTAAAAATTAAGATTTAAAAGGTAGAAAGGTGTAGGAGTGCGTGTAGATCAAGAAAGTACAAGATTTAGGGCGAGATCTTACCTGGATTGAGAGAAATCTGAGGAAAGGTTGAGTTAAGCGTGCTGGTCGAACAGGGATTTCCAAAAGTGGAAAGAATGACAATGACAGGGGTATTTATAGGATGCCAAAAGAGGAAAGGGCTGTTCGGTCGAATGGCATTCCGTTCGGATTGCACCAGTCATCCTTCCTCATGTGGCTATCCGGTCGGATTGCTATTCGTTCGGATTGTAATCCGGTCGAGTGGCAATCCGGACGGATAGCGCTTGGTTCAAGATTCGGATGCGACGAGTTTCGGTGTTTCGATTCAGATTGCGAGCGGTTTGATTTGATAGGGTTTCCTAGTCAAATTACTTTCAGTCCCAACTACTTCGTACTTTGCGTAGTCTATCTTCCACTATCTATCCTAGTTCGATCGTGATTCGAGTTCGAGTTCGATTATATTTGAGTTAGATTTCGAGTTCGCTTGATTACCACAACATAACACAACATAAATAAACATGCACAGGTAACACGTAAGGCACACACACACGTATAATCAGTAAGTAAAATACCTGATTCGAGTTGCGGTTCGATGTCGATTCGATTAACATAGCTTGATTGTTACTTGATTAACTTTATCGCATTGTTACAGCCTATAGTTCACAGTCGTAGTTCGATTGAATATCGTTTAACACACGTCGATTATTGTCATTAACAACAGTTACTCCACATAATATAATTAAAAACAAGAAGTTTCTACGAGTCAAGTCGCGCGAAATCGGTCGTTGACTTTGACCTTGACTTCGACTTTGACTTGTGAAAACACGGGGTGTTACATTTACAAAATGCAAATTTGTTATGTATGACTAGCCGTTTACCCGCGCGATGCGGCGGGAAACATATCACTTAAGTTGGTGAGTTTAGGGCTACGTACAGGGAGGTTCGGTTTTGAGCCATAACCAAAACCAAATTCGCGATGCAACAGAAAACACAACACATGTTAGTTATTCTAAAGGTGTGCATGAGAAGGTTCAGTTCAGTTGGGTCATAACTAAAATCTAAATTTTCAGTTAAGGTACTCTCGAAATCCAATATGTAACACTACAAAATAAAATTTTGAAAATTTCGGTAAACTTTATATCGAAGTGACCTTAACTGTAACCCAGATATGAAAGGAATACCAAGTCCTACATTCACAATCTTTTGCAAGAACGAACAAAGGAAGTGACGGCTTCAAAATGTCTCTGTCTTATCCTCCATCCCTCAATCATCTCTATTAGTTTTTTTATTTTTATTTTTATAGTATTATACAAAAGGGTATTACGTTTATAGTTCTATATTTCTTAATTTTTCGAGTTTGTAGCATTACAACACTCACATTCCTTTCATTATTCTACCTTCTATCTCTAGTATATTGCGAAAAGAGGTGAAATACATTTTACAACTCATTCTCTATCTGGCTATTCGTCTTTTAATTATATGGTAGAGAGTAAAACACAATCTCTATATTTGATAGGTCACTATTGATGTTTAAATTAGATGATGTGAGTGTATAACAAAGAGAAAAAGTGATAGTATAAGTATCTGTAAGTAAGATAGAGGTTGAGGTAGAGATAGAGAGTGGGATGTGAGAGCTTTTAAAAATAAACAAAACTTAACTAAAAATATGTTTTTTATATAAATTATAGAGCTTAAAATAAAGAGTGGGATATGAATAATTTTAGTGTGATATACCTATGTCACAAGCCTCCCACATGGCATTCCCTACTAACACCTTTTTCTAGCATGTGTCAATACAGAAGAATCAAGCCACTCACAAAGTTAAATATAATAATACATCAAGTTTTATTTACATACTTCACCATTGTAGTAAACCTCTTTCTACTATATGGGAACAAATGTTTTGATCTCATTAATTACAAACTTACAAGAATCTAATGCATTGACCCAATGAAAAGCAACAAAAACAATTATTTCACCTACAAAACCAGGGCCGGTCACAAGGATCTGGTTGATGAACAGAGGGATTTTAGGCAACGAATGGCCATTGCCACATTGTCCAGCAATGTAATTTTCCTTGGCTCGCTCACAAATATTCTCATACATAGAGTTGTCTTCGTGTGCACCCTCCTGAACATATTTAATACATAACTAATTTTATTATTCATTTTTAAAAAAAATATACTTTAAATTGTACAAAAATGAAAATTACGTGCTACTTTCGCAAAAGAGAGACCGAGTCCAATGAGAGAGTAAGCAAAAGACATCACTGCGGCTAGTATCGATAACCATGATAGTTTATGAAAATTTGGGATTTGGCTTAACACGATATGTATAACTGCAAACACAGCCATGTATGGATAATTCGACGGTTGACAATGTGCGCCGTGCCCGCTATAGTGAAAACAATTTGATCTTTTTCACTGCCCTGTATATTAAATTGCAAAACGTAATTAAACTTAGTCCACCCGTAGTAGAGCGCTTTATGGCGCCATTTTCACCCATCAAGCCCCATAGCACCGGGTACACAAAAATAAAATTTAACTGCTCAGAAAGTATAACAAACGTCAACCCCTCGAGTTCCGCAAATTTTTAGATAACTAATTAATATGATTCAATGTACTTGCACAATGCTTATAGAAGTAGTGATTGTGTAACCAATAGTAACCACAACAAGGTTCACATACTGAGCTATCCCACATAACTGCGCCTTTTTCCCTCCTGTTTAAAGACAATTTTGCCCTTGATATAAAATCATTAACAAGAAAAAAAATACACATCCAAAAAAACTAAACATTTTGTACCTAGAGTGGCTCGAACCACATCCATGTAGGTGTAGTTACGCTTCCCATGAACGGGGTCCGGTGCACGGTAAGCGTCAGCGAGAAGGGTGGAGGTGAAATAAGTGATGAACGAAAATGTCATGAGAACCGCTGGACCAGCAACCCAACCTAGCTGCGCAATCGCCCATGCCAGCGACACCACACCAGACCCAATCACAGCAGTTATAATACACACATTAGCCTTGAATATGTACTGATCCCTTTTTATTTGACGTGTTTGTTATTTGAAAGAAACCTGGACAAACCTGTATGTTCCCAGCTGAAACTGTAGTTCTAACCAAACTATGTACTTCTCCCTTGTTAACCTAACTCGACCTGAAAAGTTTCGAACCACACCAAAAAATCACATGTTTGACCCATACCACACCTGTCAATTTTTACCTCTGAAAAGTATGCTCAAGCTATGTGTGCAGTACCTTCACCTCTAATCCAACAACCTCAGAAGCCAGCAACTTGGCATGTTCATCAGCTGCACTACATTCTTTTAGCATCCCATACTCGGTCCTCACATCCTGAAGTTCTACCTGGTCATATAGAAATTTAAAGAACATTGTTAAAAAAAATATTATTGAACATATGCCAAGACAATAAAAAATATTCAGCTCAGACAGTTGAATAGTTGATCAATACCACACAATCAGTACTGTAAAACACTCATTAATAATTAATTAATTAATTAATGGGACAAACCGCTTTCATTTATATTCAATATATGTTGATCAGTTTCTACAGTAAAATAATCCATGAGGTAAAAAGCTCTACAGAAAAGTAAACACACCTGTAAATTTTTTCACAGTTTGTAAACTATTCCCACTTCCGGTATGCAGCTGCAAAAAAAATACATATTACACATTGACTCTGTGAAAAGTCAAAACAGACGTCGAGTTGACTTACTGACATAATGTGTTCGGAAACTTGTTTGTCAAGCTGCTCATCAGGCTTGTCAAGCAATATGAATACCAAATCAAATCGTGATAACAAAGCAACATTAATTTTCAAATTCTCGTTCACAGTTTTTGCCCGACTGTAACCAAAATAAGCAGTTGATATAAAAGCCCCTATAAGCAAAACGGCAAAAGGTTCTATATTAAACTAAATAGTAAAATGCCATTTTTGTCCCTGAGGTTTAGCCACTTTTGTGATTTTCGTCTAAAGGTTTGTTTTTTCGCATCTGGATCCAAAAGGTTTGAAATCCTACCATTTTCATCCAACTCGTTAACTCCATCCTCTTTTCTCCATTAAATTAGGGGCATTTCTGTCTTTTTCGACATTTTTTATAGAAGTAAAAACACTATAGGAAATAAAAATCCACCTCTTTTGACTTTGTCCCCACCCAAATCCTTTAATCATCACAATAAAAATGTCTAAAAAGACAAAAATGCCCCTGACTTAATGCTAAAAAATGGATAGAGATAGCGAGTTAGATGAAAATAGCAAGATTTCAAACCTTTTGGATCCAGATGCAGAAAAACAAACCTTTGGATGAAAGTTGCAAAAGTAGCCAAACCTCAAGGACAAAAATGGCATTTTCCTCTAAACTAAAAATCAAAATTATAATTTTGAAGAGTACTTGTAATGGCCACCAACGGGGTTTGCGGCTGCTAAAACAGTACTTTGAGCTGATAAACTTGCTACGAGTCCTGCTTTGGCAACAGAGACACGCTGTTGCTCCATAGCTTCTAGTAGAGACTGTGAAGGTTGTTAACATATATAATCAAAAAATACTTTTTTCATTTTATAATTTAAATTAACCGTTTTCGGCTAAGTGAGGCCTCCATTTATTAAGAACTAACCTGGTGTTCTGCAGACATTTTATCAAATTCATCAATGCAGCACAATCCTCTGTCTGCTAGTACCATCGCACCTGTTAAAGAACATAGTATCTCAGGTATTCAATTTTACATAGCTATGTAACAACATTTTGAATCTAATATGTGGAAGATATAATACTTACCTGCCTCAAAAGCAGTGGCGGAGGATAGTTGGTGCCCGGGGTTTCACCCGCCCCCTCCAATGTTTCGGTTAGAAGTGTATAAGTTCCGATTTTTTCGTCTGAAAATTTTAAAATTATATAGGATCGCCCCCGATTATTTTTCTTAAATTGTATATCCTAAATATTTATACACTTAGTATATAAATGATTGGTAGTTTGGTAAATATATTTTAACTCTTACTTGTTTAACCCTAGATTACCCACCACACAATAAACTAAATCACAACTCATCATCATCATACTCAGTATATCCCACCAATAGCAAAGCTAAGATAGGGTCTGAGGAGGGTGAGATGTAGACAGCCTTACCTCTACCCCGTAGGAATAGAGAGGCTGCTTCCAATGAGACCCCCGGCTCGATAGTAGTTTTGCATCAAGCCTTGGACATAAGGCACATAACACTCAGCAATTGAGACAAACGCCGATTAGTGCATGTACCCCTTGTCTTTCGGCTATCAACGCCACCACATGATGCATGATTAACCATCCCCCTCTTTTAACGTTATTTTCATGATATTAGTAAAATAACGTTAAAATTAGTGCACTTTCACTTTTGCCCCCCGAGCGCCCAAACATATATACATTATATGAGCATACCGCAAGCGGGGCGTTTGTAATACTTCGTGCAATAGCAATAGCAAAGGTCGCCGGGCTAAATCACAATGTATATGAAAGCAGGGGAAATCACAACTGAATTCAAAAATCTTAAAGGTCGCTGGGCTGAGTTGTAATTCTTCGTGCAGGTTCCATTTATCTCGTATCATTATATGTGTGTGTGTATGTATTGGTCTTTTGTTTCTTATACAATTTTTAGTTTTTCAATGTGCAAGAACGGTTCCTTTGAATGAATGAAATTTTTTAGTTTTACTTGGAACTATTATTATTTGACCCGACCTGAATCGAATAGCCAATCCGACCCGACCCGAAACATAACGATTGGAAAAAAAATTTGGGGTCCCATCACTTTACGCCCCCTCGAAACTTTTGGTCAAGCTCCGCCAGTGCTCAAAAGCGTAGTCACCGGTCATTGAATCTTTGACGACAGCAACAGTGAGGCCAACATTTGTTGTGGCATTCCCGCAAACATATATACCCCGTGGTGAAACCGAAGCTGTTGCTTGCAGTAGTTGACTTTTTCCTAGTCTAGGATCACCTGATATGGAACATATGGCACTCGCTACGTTAGTGAACTATATGAAATCATAGAATTTACCCAAATTAGAAAACCTCATACCAACAATTAACAATTATGACATGAATGTCTTCTCTAACAGGAACTTTATTCTGATCCATTGAATGCTTTCTTACACCTCCAAAGAGAGCCAATGTTATACCAGCTGTTCAAAGTAAAATTTTTAATTAAAGTCATATGACCCCTCCGTAACAAACTTTACATAACTTACTCATCGACAATCAATTAAGTGAGGTAAAATTGTCGAATATTGGAACATTACTGAGTACCTTTAACAAGTTCATGCCCGTAGATGGATGGGCAAATCGATTGCAGCATTTGACAAAACACATCTGAACCATGCTCTGAAGTAAATTTACAAATGAACTCTAAATCCCATTGACTAAAAGAATATATATCCAACATGTCTGTAGCTTTAATCGCATTTTTAGTATCGTGCGAATTCTCAGGCTCAGACTGTGATTTTGAGTTTTTAACCGAAATTTCTACTAAATACAGGTAATATAATCCTTGATTCATGAGTGGTAAGGTGCAGAAACTTGGTGATATGCTATTGTAGCTTGTTTTTTAAGTGAATATTTAAAAAAAAAAAAAAAAAGTTGAAATTGCCACCAAATTGCTGATACCCTGCTTTTTCTAAGCATGAGAATACTTATCGCTACGCCATCCCCTTGATACAAAGTTACTAGGGTAAATTACTTTTTGAGTCCCCATGTTTTATGGGTTTTAACTAGTTGAGTCCAAAAGCAAAAAGTTTAACGACCTGAGTCCCTATAAGCATTTTCCTTAACCATTTGAGTCCAAATTTCTAACACCATCCATATTTTCTGTTAGTTTTCTGTTAAAAGACTAAAATGCCCCTGTATCTTCTTTACCCTTGTAAAAAACCTAAAAGTTATACATCTGTGATTCATTTTTGCAATGAATCTGCTTTGGTGTAGTTCCTTTCAGTCAGTGCTTCAATACGTTCAACCGCAGCCATTTGTACCTCTTGGGGAGCACGCGATGACTCCCGGGCATCCGAGGTACTAACATAGACTGTTACAGTATCCCCATCTGCTACTGCCTTTGCATCCACCTATTTCGAATCAAACGCATTCACATTAGTAACGGTAGTAACAATTCGAGCTTGTACGAATTATGAGCTTTGAGTGTAGCAGAAATTGTTCTTACCGGAAGCGTGTGCAACTCAAATTTGATCCCGTCAACGAGTGAAGGCGCATCAACCAGAAGATGTGGAAGACGGAGAACGTAGAATGGCCATAAGCCCTCCATATCGGGTGTTGGGTGTCGCTGTAGGGTGTGACTTACAAGCCTGGAAGCTTCTTCAGGTGTGTTTGGTGGAGGTTTAGATTCCCTCCATGCGTTTGATACTTGGTTATACCTTCAATTAATTTGTTAATATGTCAATAAGGCTACGTGTAGTGGCTTGGCGGAGTTGGCGCCCCCTGCCAGGGCACCGCGCCGGCTCGCCAACGAGGGGACGCTAGGGGATTAACGGGCACGAAGGGGTTAAGGTGTGGGGCCAACTCACAATCCAACCAACTATAACCTAGGGTTTCAGATTTGATTTCGAATTGGAAACTAGAAGTAAAAGGACCAACGAATTTGAGATTATAGTTGAAAAAATTACCAGTTTGATTGAGCTTTCTTGAATTAACTCACATGATTACTCAGACCTTCAGGAACCTACAATTAAACAATTGAAACGACTGTTTTTAACAATTGTGAAAATGTTTGGAAATTAAATTCACTCCGATGAAAGCTCAAATTGAATTTCTTTAAGAAAATTAGTAACAGGTGATTTTGGTGGATTAAAAGTGAAGATATGAAATTGGGGGTGAGAGTGAAGATAGGCGTACCTGAGAGGTGAATTCAAAGTGTTGGGTTTGTCTGCGGCTGTAAGTTTCGAGAGATGTAGAGCTTTCAGGTTTTTATAAGGGTAAAGAAAAAATACAGGGGCATTTTAGTCTTTTAATAGAAAACTAACAGAAAATATGAATGGTGTTAGAAATTTGGACTCAAATGGTTAAGGAAAATGCTTAGAGGGACTCAGGTCGTTAAACTTTTTGCTTTTGGACTCAACTAGTTAAAACACATAAAACACAGGGACTCAAAAAGTAATTTACCCAAGTTACTATAATCCAGAAACGTACAACAAATCCAAGCCTTCTTGCCTCCTAAAATTATAAGATTGAACAAAACAAAATAGGGAAATCTTATTTCAACGAAAATATAACCCTAACCCTACCAAAGAAAAGTACGAATATAAAACTGAATGTGAAACTGACTCAAATAGGCTTATTAGATATGAAAAGAGTGTGAAAACAACAAACATTCAAAACAAAATAAAACAAAATGAAATCCGGATATGTAGGATTTTATGTTCAAACGAAATCCAGGTATATAGGATTTTATATATAGTATTACACACACTCTATATACATACGCATATGAAGTAATACAAAACAATTTTAACCCTCTAATAAATACATTCAGGATACAGATGAATATAAGAGAAAAACAAGTTCAAGTTCTACTAAAATATATATAAAGTGCTACAACTGGTTTTAACACCCTGATTCCTATAAGTTCCAATTTGCAACTGATTTGTTGATTCATCACAAACGTCAAACCCTAAACTTCAAATAAACGAAGCCCTATAATTGAAGTTCTTCAATTCACAAAATCAAAAACCTTTTTGTGTAAACAAAAACACAAAATTCGAATTCCTCAAAAGAAATTGAACCCGCACAACATATCTAGGGTTTCGATTTGTAAACTAAGAATAAACGCGATAGCTCAAACTGTATTTCGAAAAATTGAACCTTAGCATTAGAGAGTTTGAAGACAATGGATTACTGGAACCTCTTCCGTGACACCACCATCGTCATCTCTGGAACTAGAGAAGGGAAGAACCTGGAGTATCACCAGTGACGGCTGAAACCATGGAGTAGAGGGGATTTTGTTCACCGTTGCAAACCTTTTCGTGGGTGGTTTTGTTCAGATCTGAAGGTGGTTTTGTTCAGATCGTGGCTCAATATTTTGTAATCGAGGGATTTTGCAAGAATAGCCATGTAGAAATTAGGTGCTTTTAGGGTTCATGTTTACATAAAACTGAGAGTTGGAGATGGTTTTGAGAGGTGGAGAAATCGAAAGGAAGAGATGAAAAGACAGGATGTATGGGGAATTGGGGATGAGCGGGGATTCAAAATTTGAATGACCGCCCAAAATTAGGTTCAATAGTTTGTTAAAGACAATTTTCAACACCTTTATGCTTAAAATAGTTGTATAATGTGCTTGAAATGCTTGTACAATGTCAAATGACCAAAACTGCCCTTTGGATATGCTTTTATATATAGTATAGACTAGGTTTTTACCCGGGATTGCTTCCCGGGCTCAGGAAAGTTATTTAGATTAATTAGTATTTGTTATTAATACGACCACATTACATCAACCGTGTCATTCGATTCAACAACATTGTCTTCAAATCACCGTTTTAACCAAACAGCGGTTTCAACCACAGTTTTAACCCAACGGTGGTTTTAAACCACCATTTTAACCAAACAGCGGTTTCAATCACAATTTTCTTAACATTAGTTCCAAACATCTGTGGACATCAATCTGTTGACCAAAGTCAACAGATTTATCAACCACTGTTTTATTTTCAAACATCTGTTCCCAATAACAGAGCTTTGATCATTTAAACATACCTTTGCCAATATTACAAGCTTTTACACTCTCAAACCTAAATATTTATTTACTTAATTTAAATAACAAACATGGTTAATAATTTTAACACAACTAATTATATAAAAACTACAAGTGTAAAACAGAGGTAACTATATAATAAACAAAGTTCAAAAAAGCAAACAACAATCAATAGAATACAACATACTAATTCCAAATCAATGTGCGAAACAGCATACAAAGATCTGACGGCTAAGTACTGTCCACGTCACAACTCTGCTGAATAATGGATGACAGTTGTTAGGAAAGCACTGATGAATAAATATCAGTAGTTTACAGTGATCAAAATGAAAACAGTAGCTAACTATAACTATCAGTGGATAACCTATCAGTGGATTAAATCACTGAGCTTTAACAACAGTCATTATATAAACAGTAGTTCAAGCACGTTCCTTCTCCAAAAAAAACTTTATTTTAACCCAACAGTGGTTTTAATCAGCTTCAACCTCTACAAAACACTATTTTAACCCAACAGTGGTTTTAAACCACCATTTTAAGCATGTTCCTTCTCCAAAAAAACTATACTTTAACCAAACAGACGTTTCAATCCCCTTCAACCTCTACAAAAACAATTTTAACCCAACAGTTGTTTTAAACCACCATTTTAACCAAACAATAGTTTCAGCCACAGTTTTGTTAAGAGTAGCTCCAAACATCTGTTTTATTTTCAAACTTCTATTCCTAATAACAGAGTTTTTATCATTTAAACATAACTTTGCCAATACTACAAGCTTTTACACTCTGAAACCTAAATATTTATTTACTTAATTTAAATAACAAACATGGTTAATAATTTTAACACAACTAATTATATAAAAAGTACAAGTGTTAAACAACATACAAAGTTCATCCATTTGTTGACCCAAGTCAACAGATGTATCAACCACTGTTTAATTTTGAAACATCTGTTCTCAATAACAGAGCTTTGATCATTTAAACAGACCTTTGCCAATATTACAAGAATTTACACTCTCAAACATCAATATTCATTTACTTAATTTTAATAACAAACATGATTAATAATTTTAACACAACTAATTATATAAAAAATACAATTGTCAAAATAGATAATAGCATTCAATAAAATACAGGATCCTAATTCCTAATCTATTGGTGAAACAGTAGTTTCGATAAGTAAAGCTCCTTTCGGACCATTGTAGTTGTCAACATGTTGGAGGTATTTCAGAAGTTCGTTAGTCAGATCAACTTCAATCATATCCCCCTAGATGCTTGTTATCAGCCACTTGTTGTCTTCAATTATATTAGTACTTCGGCGTGTATCTACATAATCAACTACACGAGGATTATTGAAAACAAACATCTTCTTCCAGCCTTCTTCTTCATATCTAAGCAAATCAGCAGTTAGCTCAGCAGACTTTCCAATAACAATCAAATGCAACCACTTTGCGATGGTCAAAAAATGCCCTTGGCAAGGATTGACTACAATACTCTCAGGAAAGTGAAGCATTCTGAAAGTCTCACTAACAACATCAAAACAAACGATGTTCCTCTCACCTAGTGGATACCAATAATTTGAAACCATAAAATATATGGTTTTATCAGCATAAACTCCTGTAGACCATGAATAACGACTTGAACCATAATTGTTTACGATACCGAAATTTATTGTTGTCCATGACTCACGACGTCGTGAGTAAACACGAGCAGCAGTTACATTACGGTAACATATGATGTTCAACACTTTCAGATCATTGTACTGATCAAAATAAATTCCACCGGTATCAGAGTTTTGATGATGATTGTAATTAAAGTAGTCATCACACAAAACCTTATACTGCCTGATAGTTGGATTCCAAATAATCAACTGACAGCAAATCCCTTCATTGGAAACTAACAACAACCCATTAAATGAAGATAGAATACGTAAGAAGCTAGAGTGGACATTGTTAGGAAAACTTAAGGTTTTACTACTAACAACATCCAACTTACCACCAACTACGTCGTCAATGACAATTGACGTGTCTTTAAAGGATAATAGTTTCTTTTCTACTGAATCTCCACTTCGGAGAGCATGCATCATCTGAAATGCATGACTTGACAATTCCCTATAAAAATTCTTGGAAAGACATTTGAAACGGCAAATATCTTCTGCAGAGAGCCTTGTGAAAATCTCGTCAACAATCACTTGAAACCCAAATTTTTCCATTCTGCAGAGAGCCTTGTGAAAATCTCGTCAACAAAATTTTTGAAGATGATTGAGTAGATAGATGAAAATGGTAATGATCAAAACCTCTGTCAAATGTATTTTATATACCCAATGAAGAAGGTTATGACTAAATACATCGTCAGACGAAAGAATATGATGCGACACTCATTAGGCTTTTAATGCATTTACATGGGAAAAATATAAAATTAAACACGTTATTATAATTACAATTAACCTATTCATTTACATATAAGACGCCTTTAGCATAAGACATAAGTGATTGCTTAACGTGTATTAATTGCAAAGTACATATCCCAAGGCATTTTGAATTTGAAATTACCGGCAATTTCAAAACCACTGCTATGGTATATGTTTGCCAAAGGAAATATCTGCTAAGTTATACTTTCTTGGCTATGGGCAGTAGTTTGTTGATCTGATTTGAAAGGAATTGTCATGATGAGTTTTCTAATAGCATTAATTACTGATTTAATTTGCAACAAATAGTCATCAAGATTTTTTTTATTTTTTAATTTAACTTTAAATTTTATCATGAAAACAATGTTTTAAATTAAATACTGTTAAACATCAGTTTGGACATAAACAGATGTTTGAAATTAAATACTGTTAACATAAACAGAGATATAATATCTACAGTTTGGACATATAAATACTGTTAACAAAAACAAAGACAGAATATCTACTGTTGATGATGAACCACTTTTGTTGTTTGGCAGTGGTTCGTCTTTGAGTTTGTATAGGTTTGTCTCGAGAGATAAAGTATACAGAACCACTGCTACACTAAACAATGTTACATAAGAAAAACTGATACATAAATACTAAAGTTGAATCCGCTGTAGAAGCTGTTATAACTACACCATAAGTGCTTGTCTTTAACAGGACTTTGCCTTCAACATTGCATAGGCCTCATGAGTTAATAAGCTCATCAGTCTTTATATGGAGCAGGAGTTAATTATAACAGTCCTTAGCATGATCAGCTGTTATAACCACACCATAACCCTTTGAGAGGTTGGCCAGTAAACAAATCCTTGACACTATTAAACCTCTGTTGACTTACCAAACAGATCTTCAGACACAATTCAACATCAACATAATCTAAATATTACTGAAACAATAAATAATAAGTAAAAATAAAACACAACATAGATTCATAAAATTAAATTTATTCATTTATTCAGGACCTTAAAACTAAAAGTCCAATAATTACATGACATACTGAACAATATTAAAGTTCAAATCTAAGAATAACAGCAAGAATTAATAAACTTTAGTTTCCACTACATCGATTGCTGAACCTCTCGATGTATGTCCTTCAGCATCGCCATGAACTGCACGTCTCTATCACCACACTCCATATTATTGACAACACAAATAAGAATAAGAAACTAACCTAAAATGCAAACGTCTCTTTTTCATTTTTATTGCACATCTGAGTTTTCACGATATTGGACGAATCTATACTTTCTATAAAAGAAGAAAATCTTCCTGGCGCAAGAAAAGCTGACTTTCAATTTAACGGAAATCAAAAAGAAGATGGCACATGTAACTTTTCAAGAAAGAAGATATATATCGTCCGTTAAAGTTGCATCTATGCCATCAAAAAAGGTAACACGTGCAACTTTTCACGATGTTGCAACAATGATACTGCAGCATCGATATTGAAAGGTTTATGTGGGATGCGAATTTACATTGAAACAATGATGTTGGAACAATGATACAGGAACGATAACATGTAAACATTATCAACAAACATTCGAACAAAGAAGTGTAATGGGAAATTAGCTGCTAAATCACAAGAAAGATGCATTTGAGAGAGAAAGATACGCTCACATATATGAGCGAGCGAGATTTGAATGTGAAACCAGATAATTATATCTTATTTTTGAATTTTGAATTTCAAAATTACTGATATTAATTAGTAATTACTGATTTGATTTGAAAGCAATTGTGATGATGTTTATTGGGAACTGATATGCAAAGTAGGAAAAAAAAAGAACGTCAATTTTAAATTACTATCTTGCATATTTTTTATTACAAAATTTTAAAATCACTGATATCAATGGATGTCAACACTAAAAAAGTGACTGTTTTTTAGGAAATCCGTTGATGGTCAATATCAATGGATGTCAACACTAAAAAAGTGACCAGTGGCTATTTTATCCTATCAGTGGATACCGAACAGTTTTTTAAACACAGATATTTGGTAAGTCAGTGGTCAACATGAAGATTGAAGAAACAGAGGTTATATTTCAGCAGTGGATAAGTTTTAACAATCAATTGTTTCAACCAAAACAGCGGTTGTAACAGGCTTTTAAACAGATGTTGGGGCTTAAACAGATGTTTCGCCTTATATATCAGTTGTCTGGACTCAAAACAAAACTTTGAACTTAAACAGATGATTGGCAATAAACAGAAATTAGGCCATAAACAGATTTTTGCCTTAAACAAAACTTTGAGCTAAAACAAATGTTTGCCCATAAACATCTGTTTGCAAAAAAAGACTAATTTCAAGAATACTATACCCAAACAATCAAAATGAGGAGCTTAATAATCATCCAAGTATACTTTATTTTTATTTATTAGTATAAAAATGAAACAACTGTTCAGTTTATATTACAAATCAAATCAATGAAGGGATTTGATAAATACTGTTACATATAAACACTGTTGAGAGAGAAAGATACGCTCACATATATGAGCGAGATTTGAATGTGAAACCAGATAATTATATCTTATTTATAGGATAAAAATATATATGGTTTGAATTTTGAATTTCAAAATTACTGATATTATTAGTAATTACTGATTTGATTTAAAAGCAATTGTGATGATGTTTATTGGGAACTAATGTTTATTGGGAACTGATGTTTATTGGGAACTGAAAGGTAAGTAGTGTATATCTTTATATCCCTCCTTATTAAAGTAAATAAATATTAGAAATGATATGCAAAGTAGGAAAAAAAAAAAAAAAGAGAACGTCAATTCTAAATCACCATCTTGCATATTTTTAATTTCAAAATTTCAAAATTACTGATATTATCAGTGATCTGATTTGAAAGCAATTGTGATGATGACTTTTCTAATTTTTATTTTAACTTTAATTAAGAGATAATAACCGTCAGTTTGAAATTCATATTTTGCATATTTTAAAAGTCCAAAGCTCAAGAAATTACCATTAATTAGTGATTTGATTTGCAACAAATACTCATCAAGTATTTTTTTTATTTTTTAATTTAACATTAAATTTCATCACGAAAACAATGTTGGAGGAACTCTTATCTCATTGCAATGTAACGATTAGGTAAAATGGTAATTTCATTTTAATTCTAGTTTTTATTTGATAATTTCAATATATCACTAATTAACACCATCAATTATAAAAATGTGAGCAGTGGCTGTTTTTTAGGAAAATCGTTGATGGTCAATATCAATGGATGTCAAGAATAAAAAAGTGACCAATGGCTATTTTTTTCCTATCAGTAGATACCGAACAATTTTTTAAACACTGATATTTGGTAAGTCAGTGGTCAACACGAAGATTGAAGAAACAGAGGTTGTATTTCAGCAGTGGATAAGTTTTAACAATCAACTGTTTCAACCAACACAGCGGTTGTAACAGGCTTTTAAACACATGTTGGGGCTTAAACAAATGTTTCGCCTTATATATCAGTTGTATGGACTTAAACAAAAGTTTGAACTTAAACAGATGATTGCCAATAAACAGAAATTTGGCCATAAACAGATTTTTGGCCTTAAACAAATCTTCGAGCATAAACAAATGTTTGCACATAAACATCGGTTTACAAAAAAGACCAATTTCAAGAATACTATACCCAAACAATCAAAATGAGGAGCTTAATAATCATCCAAGTATACTTTATTTTTATTTATTAGTATAAAAATGAAACAACTGTTCAGTTTATATTACAGATCAAATTAATGAAGGGATTTGATAAATACTGTTACATATAAACACTGTTGGGATATACACTGTTGCATATAAACATTGTTGTGACTAAATTGTTACATATAAAACACTGAGGTGATAACATTTATCAACCTAACTGACTATAAAACTCTAATGTGAAAAACACTGTTACATATAAACACTATTAACATAAACAAAGGTCTGAGCATAAACAGATGATTGCCCATAAACAGAAGTTTGGCCATAAACAGATGTTTGCCCATAAACAGAAGTTTGGCCATAAACAGATATTTGCCCATAAACATCTGTTTGCAAAAAAAGACCAATTTCAAGAATTCTATACCCAAACAATCAAAATGAGGAGCTTAAACATCATCCAAGTGTACTTGATTTTTATTTATTAGTATAAACATGAAACAACAATGTCTTCAAATCACCGGATTAGATCATGAACCCATATTAGAGGTCAAACAAAACAACAGGACCACATGAAAAATATCATTTCCACTTTTACTTGAATGCACTTAAATGATAGGGTGATTTGGGATTTTGAACTTGTTTTAAAAATAAGACGTTGACCAAAATTCAAACAGATGTTGACCAAAAGTCAATCAAATGTTGGCCAATAGTGAAATAGTCAATAGATGTTGACCTTAAACAGATGTTTGGTTTAAGGCCAAACATCTGTTTATGGCCAAACATCTGTTTAAGGACAAACATCTGTTTAAGTCCAAATATCTGATACAGAAGGCGAAACATCTGTTTAAGGTAAAACATATGTTTAAGGTAAAACATCAGTTTATGGCCAAACATTTGTTTAAGTTGAAACAACTGTTTAAGTCCAAACCTCTGATATAAAAGGCCAAACATCTGTTAAAGGTCAAACATCTGTTTAACACTGAACAGATGTTTAACTTAATATGACCTACTGTCTTCTGACACTGTTTTCCTCTTAAAAACATTGTTCAACCTAACATGGGTTTCCATTATCTGTTGACCAAAACGCAAACAGATGTTAAAACCACTGTTTGTTATTGTACTTTACAAAATTACATACAATTTAAAATATAAGAACAACACCAATAAATTTAGGAACCTAGCAGCAAAAATTTAATGCTTTTAGCTTAAAATTTAGTGCTTTTAGCTTTAAACTCCATCAAAGTATATCTTTGACAATCGCCATGAACTCCGTGGAAGTACTCAATGCATCAACATCAGGATTTATAGAAACCTGATCTCTCGTGAACAAACCAACATGCAGTACATGAAAACACTTCTTCAGCTGTGGAAGAGTAGCCCTGTCCTCATATACTTGATACTTAACTTTGTTCATAAAGAGCTGCGATAAAACAAACTTTATGCTTCTTTAAATACAAAGAAGGCTGGAAAGACCATTACTCTAGCAGGAAGTACTGCGGCTTCTACATCATCATCATCTGTGTCACGGCCCCCGACCCGGTTTGACCCGTTTCAGGAGCCGCGGGACATAAATCCCGTGGTATTTAATTAATTGAGTTTAACAGCGGAAGTTTATTAGCATGATCTTTTTAAAACTGAAATATTTCCCGATTATTTTATTTCACAATGCGGGATAAAACCCCGGTAATTTACAATTATTGGATTTCACGAAGAAATCTTTATTTTACAAAACATGTTTCTTTATTTTATACTGAGCCACTTCTTTGAGCTTGTAGTGCTATATGGCACTTTTCCTGTATCATAACAGATCACCTGAAACATGTTTGAAAAAGGTTTTGTCAGCGGGAAATACTGAGTGAATCATTCTATTTTGCATAATGATGCATAGTTATTAATTACAGCATAAGAGCGATTACAATGGCTTCTATCTTATTTTTATCTGGCGTTCTGTCACAATGGTGACAAGTCACAATGGTGACAAGTCACAATGGTGACGATGGTCATACCACTATTAGATCAATGAACCTAAATAGTGATGATTATCCCTGTAGGTTAATGAACCTAACAGTGATTATCCCTAGTAGGTCAATGAACCTAACTGGGAGAAAATTAGTAATGTGCACAATACCCCACTAGCCAGTGATTCAAGATATCCACGACTTAGTCCCTGTAATTATAACCTTTGAAAATAATTTGAGGTATTGTAAAATAGTTGATAAAAAGATAATGACTCACATTGCAGATTTAATTTGAGCAGAGTCTAGCCTACTGATTAGCCTTTTAACCTAAATTAATAACAGGCACACAATTCTGGGTTAGTAATCAATACAGCATTTACGATAACTCACGAGATCAATCCTCACAACGAATGACAAAGTGCGATACTTAAACATCCATCGAATTAACGACGAATGACAAAGCATAAACCCTAATGTGGGCAGCACCTAAACATCCATTGGATAGTTTAATCGATCGGACATTGAATCGTAATAGCGATCGAGTTATTACCCTGATTGCGGCGTTGATTAGTGATCCGTGTGTGTTAATTGTGGTAAAAAGAGCATAACTCAATGTATATTTCGAAGTTTTACGTCGTTCTGAAGCCAGGAATCAAGTCCCAAGCCCCTGTATTTATACCCAAATTTGACATCCCCCGCGTGTCACGAAGGACACCATGGTCCCTGTCGCGTGTCGCCTGGGGTAACATTTTTAGGGTAGGGTAGGTACGTGTCCAACTAGCTCAGGTGAGTCGACAATTCGTTAAAATTCAATTTCCACGTAAATCTGTAAAGATAATATCAACTAGGTTTTACCCCCCCTGAGTTTTAGGGGCCCTGATTCTAATTCCGATTGTTCTGAAAATTTTAGGGTTTGTTCAGAATCACTTGGGTTTCTCAATTAGGGTTTCCTATTGGTCAATTAAAATAATAATTAAGACTTTTTGATAAGAGTTGTTACATTCTCCCTACCTTAATAAAAATCTCGTCCTCGAGATTTACTGGAATAATTGAGGATACTTTCACTTTATTTCTAATTCTAGTTCCCAAGTGTACTAGGGTCCTATCTTTGAATCCCACTTTACTTGAACTAACACTAATCATTTGTTCTTTCTATCTTCTATCTGAAGAGGTTTTTCCACAAATTTTACCTCTATATCTTGAAGAGGTAATACCAAAGATTTGTCTGATAGACATTTCTTGAGATTGGATACATGAAATACATCATGTACTCCAGCTAACTCTTCCTGGTAGTTGTAAACGATAAGCAACTGGTCCTATACGTTGGATCACTGGAACTGGTCCTACGTACCTTGGACTTTAGCTTTTCTTTCTTACCGAATCTAACAACTCCTTTCCAAGGAGATACTTTCAATAACATTTTGTCTCCAACTCGAACTCCAACAGCTTTCATTTATTATCTGTATAACTCTTCTGGCGATCTCTAGCTGTCTTCAGCCTTTCCTTCGTGATACTGAATATCACAGTCATAGTCACTTAGGATTTTCATCCATCTCCTTTGCCTCATGTTTAATTCTTTTTGCCCAAATATATATCTTAAACTTTTGTGGTCTGTATAGACAGTAACTTTACTTCCGTAAAGATAATGTCTCCAAATCTTAAGGGCAAAAATTATGGCTCCTAATTCTAAGTCATGAGTGATATAATTTTCTTCGTGCTTTTTCAATTGCCTTGATGTATACACAATTACCTTTTTGCGTTGCATTAACACACATCCAAATCCTAGCATTGAAGCATCACCGTATACTTTAAAATCTTCTGTTCCTTCTGGTAAGGCTAGGATTTTGTTAATTTATGCTTTAAGATCTAAAGATTTCTTCTTGTTTAGGTCCTCATTCAACTTAACTGTTTTACAGATTAACTTAATTAATGGTATAACTATCTTAGAAAAATCCTTAATAAACTGTCTGTAGTATCCAGCTAAACCTACAAAACTCCTAATTTCCTTTGCTGATTGCGGAACCTTCCATTTGATAATTGCTGCTATCTTAGCAGGATCTACGTGAATACCTTCATGATTCACCATATGACCTAGAAATTGCACTTCTGGCAGCCAAAATTCACCCTTCGAAAATTTGGCGTAAAGCTTTTCTTTTCTTAACAGAGTTAAGAGTATATGCAAATGCTGACAATGTTCGTCCTGACTTTTTGAATAAATAAGTATATCATTTATGAAGATAATTACAAATTTATCCAAATACGGTTTACAGATCCTATTCATCATGTCCATGAATGCTGCAGGTGCATTCGTTAATCCCAAGGGCATGACTGTAAACTTGTAATGACCATACCTAATTCTGAAAACAGTCTTAGGTATGTCTTCCTATTGTACTTTCAATTGATGATATCCGGAACGTAAGTCGATTTTAGAAAAATATCTATTTCCCTGGAATTGATCGAATAGATCATCAATTTCTAAGTAATGGGTATCGATTCTTAATTGTAACCTTATTCAATTTCCTATAATCAATACACATTCTCATCGAACCATCCTTTTTCTTAATAAACAACCAATACTGTGCTAACCGATAATGTGTCTTGGCTATTGATACAGTTACTGGAATTAGATGAATCCTAAATTCTACCTCCCTATCTGGTGGTAACCCTGTAACTCTTCTGGAAATACATCTGATATTTGGAAACTATAGAAATTCCTTAAGTTCTTTATCTTTAGTATTAATGATTACTGAAATCATATATACTATTCCTTGCTTTCGTTCATAATTAGCAACTTTCATTACTGATATGAACTTTATGTAATCATTATTACTTCTCCAGTGGGTACAAAATTTTTCTATGAAATTCTTATCACAGATAATTCGAGCATAGTTGTTTAATAACCAATCCATTCCTAACACAACATCGAATTCAACTAATTTCATAGATAATAGGGTTGCAGAGAATTTATGACTTAAAAGTTCTATTTCTATGTTTTGCAGAACCTTATTTATTTTAAATGAATTCCCATCTGCCGTTTCTACTGTAGAAATTTGCCTAATGCTGGTTAAAGGTAAGTTAAGAGTTTGGCAGAATGAAGTATTTCTAAAACTTTGGTTTGCACCAGAGTCAAATAATACTTTTGTGTAAACGTTGTGAACTAAGAACGTACCAGCTATCACATCTGGAATCATCTCGGCTTCTTGAGTAGTCAGCTGGAAGGCTCTTATATTCATTTTTGCTCCTTATGCAGGTTTGGCTTTATTGTCAGATGGTTTGTTTAGTTTTGGACAATCTGGCCTAAGATGTCCAGTTTCTCCACAGTTGTAGCAAACTGAAAATTTCTTCCTCCTGCAGTCTTCTTCTTGATGCCCCGGAATTTTGCAAAAATTGCAATATCCTTTGCATCTTCCAAAATGCTTCCTTTTGCAAAAATTGCAAAATGGACTAGTAGAAGATTGCCCATTCCCTACTTTCTTGAAATTGTTATGGTTACCTGAACGGAATTCTTGGGTAATCTTTTGGGCTACTTCCTTCCTTCTATTTTCTTCTCTTGTTCGTACTAGTTCGTCAGTCAGGGTATTGGCTAAATCCACCGCATCATCAATCGTGCGAGGTTTCGCAGCCTTGACGATATTACGGATTTCACCAATCAATCCCCAAATATAACGAGAAATAAGTACCGGTTCTGGCGAAGCCAGCGTTGGTATCACTCGAGCATACTCGAAGAATGTTGAAGTATACCCTCGACAATCTACATCCACCATCCGGTGGGTTAGAAACTTATTTGTCATTTGTTCCTTTTCATACTCGGGATAGAATTTTCTTTCTACAAAGCTCTTAAATTCTTCCCAGTTCATAGCATACGCCATCCTTCTTCCTTTTGCTTGTAACACCGTATTCCACCATTCTAGCGCCCCTTCCTTGAAAAGGTTTGACGCATACATGACCTGATCATCCTGAGCACATTTACTTATGGCAATTACTGCCTCGGTTTTCTCTAACCAACGCAGTGCCGCAGTTGCTCCTTCATTGCCTGCAAACTCAGTGGGTTTACAAGCAAGAAATTCTTTGTAAGTGCAACCAGGCGTTGCAGCTTTCATTTTCTTAGGAGGAGGAGCTTGCCATGGTTCATTCTCACGATTAACATGATTATTGCCTCCATTTACACTATTACTGAAGTTATCTTCAAAAATACGTTTGCTTGGAATGATTTGTTGCGGTTCGATTGGATTTTTAATAGCAGCAACAATTGCTGGAATACCGTTGGCTATCCCTTGAGCAACTATTGCTGGAATAGCGTTGGCTATCCCTTGAGCAATGATATTTTCTATATCCTGCCTAGTCACATATTGATCCCCTGGTTGTTGATCAGATTGATTAACCTCATTAACTGGTTCATTATTAGCGTTTTCCATCTGATAACTAATTTATAGATAAATAATTAGTATAAAAGAAATAATCCAATGTCACAATTAATTGCACATAATCACGTAAATGAATATACAAACAAAACTGTAACTTTTCTAAAATTTCATTTGTTTTATAGATTATGCTTCTATATACACCCGTTTTATTATTTATTTTACACATACTGATTTTACTATTATTATTACACAACCATAGTTCCATAAATTCCCTATCCTTTGTCAGATGATATTCTAGTAACGGCGTTCCCTCTTATTGTATTTCCAGGAGATCTGTCCCTCAATCTCTTGGATCCTATTCTCAGCATCCCTTAGTTCTTCGTCAAAGTAGCGGAGTTTAGCCATATTCTCATTACTCATTGGTAAATTTGGTAAAGGTTCTGGATTGAACTGAGGAAAAAGCTTATAGGGATTGTTTTGTAACTGTATTTCATTAGTCAACCATTCGTCTATTTGCGAGTGGATTGAAGGGTTTGGAATAGCTGGTTCTAAATTCAGTGGTAGTTGTGGTTCAAGGGAATGAATAAAAACATCTTCATTAACAGGCTTAATAGTATTATAGCTTGTCAATATAAAATCTAATTCTTCCTGAGATGGTAACCCCTCAATTTGCCTAGAACTTTCCCCAATTTCCATTTTCTTAGGCTTGGGTTTCTCGAGAGGTAAAGCATTGAATTCTATAGGTTCTTTTATATCTGGTATATACCTATCGAAATCTCTGGAAACCTCTATTCTTACCGGATAGAGATTTAAATTCTGAAGGGCGTCAGACAAGTCACTCATGCTGTTATGCAAAATACACATAATTACTAAGTTAAAAATTATATCAAATTTCATAGAAAACCTGTAAATATTATTT
The DNA here is from genome assembly GCA_030545235.1 of Helianthus tuberosus. Lineage (NCBI taxonomy): Eukaryota > Viridiplantae > Streptophyta > Magnoliopsida > Asterales > Asteraceae > Helianthus > Helianthus tuberosus. The sequence goes on from JARYGA010046105.1 coordinate 4,537,911, forward strand.
CATATTGGGTAACTATGAAACAACCGAATATGAAAACATACTAGGTTTTATTTATGAATTTATTTATTTACTGAATAAGGTTTCTAAACTGTAAATAAATAAAGGTGCTAAACTTTGAGTTAGAATATTTAAAGATTTGTATTTATTGCTACAGTGGTTAACATATAAAAATCTGCTCATACTGTACACAATTAATCAGATAATAATACACATAATCGCAAAATATCAATTAATAAAAATTAAGTATTTTCTAAATACTTAATTGGCTTAAATCAGTGGCTCAATCAGTGGCTCTGATACCACCTTTTTCTGTCACGGCCCCCGACCCGGTTTGACCCGTTTCAGGAGCCGCGGGACATAAATCCCGTGGTATTTAATTAATTGAGTTTAACAGCGGAAGTTTATTAGCAGGATCTTTTTAAAACTGAAATATTTCCCGATTATTTTATTTCACAATGCGGGATAAAACCCCGGTAATTTACAATTATTGGATTTCACGAAGAAATCTTTATTTTACAAAACATGTTTCTTTATTTTATACTGAGCCACTTCTTTGAGCTTGTAGTGCTATATGGCACTTTTCCTGTATCATAACAGATCACCTGAAACATGTTTGAAAAAGGTTTTGTCAGCGGGAAATACTGAGTGAATCATTCTATTTTGCATAATGATGCATAGTTATTGATTACAGCATAAGAGCGATTACAATGGCTTCTATCTTATTTTTATCTGGCGTTCTGTCATAATGGTGACAAGTCACAATGGTGACAAGTCACAATGGTGACGATGGTCATACCACTATTGGATCAATGAACCTAAATAGTGATGATTATCCCTGTAGGTTAATGAACCTAACAGTGATTATCCCTAGTAGGTCAATGAACCTAACTGGGAGAAAATTAGTAATGTGCACAATACCCCACTAGCCAGTGATTCAAGATATCCACGACTTAGTCCCTGTAATTATAACCTTTGAAAATAATTTGAGGTATTGTAAAATAGTTGATAAAAAGAGAATGACTCACATTGCAGATTTAATTTGAGCAGAGTCTAGCCTACTGATTAGCCTTTTAACCTAAATTAATAACAGGCACACAATTCTGGGTTAGTAATCAATACAGCATTTACGATAACTCACGAGATCAATCCTCACAACGAATGACAAAGTGCGATACTTAAACATCCATCGAATTAACGACGAATGACAAAGCATAAACCCTAATGTGGGCAGCACTTAAACATCCATTGGATAGTTTAATCGATCGGACATTGAATCGTAATAGCGATCGAGTTATTACCCTGATTGCGGCGTTGATTAGTGATCCGTGTGTGTTAATTGTGGTAAACAGAGCATAACTCAGTGTATATTTCGAAGTTTTACGTCGTTCTGAAGCCAGGAATCAAGTCCCAAGCTCCTGTATTTATACCCAAATTTGACATCCCCCGCGTGTCGCGAAGGACACCATGGTCCCTGTCGCGTGTCGCCTGGTGTAACATTTTTGGGGTAGGGTAGGTACGTCTCCAACTAGCTCAGGTGAGTCGACAATTCGTTAAAATTCAATTTCCACGTAAATCTGTAAAGATAATATCAACTAGGTTTTACCCCCCCCCCCCCCCCTGAGTTTTAGGGGCCCTGATTCTAATTCCGATTGTTCTGAAAATTTTAGGGTTTGTTCAGAATCACTTGGGTTTCTCAATTAGGGTTTCCTATTGGTCAATTAAAATAATAATTAAGACTTTTTGATAAGAGTTGTTACAATCTGCCAAGAGTCACATATAATCATCATTTAGTCAACAGCAAAAATCAATATAAATGTAGATTTAAAAATATTTCTTTGTATTTAATTTAACTTTATGCTTCTTTAATACAAACATATAAAAACCCGCAGCAGACTGTGTCAATTTCAAACCACTGTGATTAGACTGAAATATAAAGCGAGAATTAGAGTATATCACTTAAAAATAAAAAAACAAAAAAATTCAAAATTGGAGTAGCAAAACACACATACTTTAAACGATGTTTGAACAATGATACTGGAAACAACAGTAGAACAATCATCATCATCATCTACAGCAGATCATTCACAATCATCATTTAGTCACAACTCATAAAACAAAACTTCAGTAAAAATCAAAAACAAAAACACATACCATTATCAAGGGAAACCACATATCAACAATTTTTTTTTCTGAAAATGGGTTAGAGAGAGCTTCGGTTTGCTCTTATCCTTTACGAACAAATGCCGAGTGTTGAGAACAAAAGATTCATATCGTCCTATCAACTTACAACTCTCCTATCAAAGAAGGTAGCACATGCAACTTTTAACGATGTTGCAACAATTATACTGCAACATCGATATTGAATGATTGATGTGTGATGGGAAGCTTCATTGAAACAACGATGTTGGAACAATGATACTGGAACGATGATTATATAAGGAGCAGTGGTTAGTTATAACAGTCCTTAGCACATGGAACTTTAACAGAGATTTGTCTTCAACAGTGGATAGGCATCATCAGTATTTAAGTCCATCAGTCTTTATAAGGAGCAGTGGTTAGTTATAACAGTCCTTAGCATGATCAGCTGTTATAACCATTCCATAATAGTTTGAGAGGAACCAAGGGTCGGTCTATTTGATTGAGAGGAATAATTTTATTACATCCTGTTGAAAAATAGAATTGATAAATTTACGGAAAGTGAGGTTGAAAGATGATAACCCAACGGTGGAGCATCTCATTCTACAGGTTCGATAAATTAAGGGTATTCTCATATAATGGTTCCTGGCTGCTTCCAAAGAATCCACACTTTGGACAGCTATTGTTCTTCAAACATCTATTATCTAAGAAGTTTGAAGACAACAGATGTCCAAAGTGCCGCTTCATTGGAAGCATCGAGGAAGAATTATATGAGAATACCCTTAATTTATCGAACCTGTAGAATGAGATGCTCCACTGTTGGGTTATCAATTTTCAACCTCACTTTCCCTAAATTTATCAATTCTATTTTTCAACAGGATGTAATACAACTATTACCTTATTTAAGATATCTTCAACTGCATCTTCTGATAAATCAACATTCATTTCACTCAAATGATCCCTTCAACTGCATCCAAAAATACCAAAAATAAAACTAATAAAACCATCCAATATTCCCGAGTACTCACCATTAATGCGATGATCAATATAAAATCAAACCGTAATAGCATACAAATCATAAGGAAATATGAAAGAAACAAACCAAAAAACTTATTGGGCGATTAAAATTAAAAGGATATCATACACAATATTCAGGTAATTAGAATGGCCATTTTTACCTTACTTGACAACAATAGCAAACAACATCAAACAATAATAGCAAACAACATCAAACAATAATAGCAAACAACATCAAACAACAATAGCAAACAACATCAAACAATAATAGCAAACACCTGATGTTGAATCCACTGTAGATGCTGAACCACTGCTGTTACAAACAGATAATACCTCTGGAACTGGAAATGAAACCCTAATTTCAGAAAGAATAATCGCTGAACATACTCAAAGATCAATAATCAACAGATGTTGTACTCATATCATCACCATTAAGAAAAAAACGCTTAGTTTCTGAACATATTCAAACATCAGTTCATGGCAGAAATCTATCCGCAGCTAAGCGGATTTCAACTTTGATGACCATCGATGACAACAACCCTGGAACCATATGATGAGATTACGAGTATAAATTAGGGTTTAATTAAAACTTTGTATGAAAATAAGAAGAAATCAACACAGATCTATAAACATAGAAATCAAACCTCAAATGGAAGAACCTTGCAGACGAAGAAGATGAAAGAATCTTCTCAACTATAGCTCGGGATGAAGATTCAGATTCAGGGTTTTGAAAGGAGAAGAGTACAGGAGAAGGGGAAGGAGAGGAGAAGAAGATTCGGATTCAGGGTTTTGAAAAGTAAAAAAGGAGACGGATGGAGTATAAAAGAGATGGAAGTGTGAGACTGTTGGGCGGGAAGAAAAAACTGAGGATGCCCTAATTAAGTGACAAGTGGCCTAAATAATTTTCATTTATTATATATAATAGATAACTGATAAGTTAGATTTGTATATAAATAAACTAGGTTAGAACCCCGTGTAATACACGGGTTGAATAAATGTAATTTTATATACTAAATAATAAAAAGAAATATCTTTAAAAACTCGTTTATTACACGGGTTGAATAAATTTAATTTTATATACCAAATAATAAAACAATATATCTTTAAAAATCTTGTTTATTACATTGGTTGAATAAATGTAATTTTATATATTAAATAATAAAAAAATTATATCTTTAAGAACCTCGTGTATTGTATGGGTTGAGCACATGTAATTTTATATATTAAATAATGAAAAAAGTTACATTTTAAGAACCTCATGTATTGTAAGGGTTGAGCACATGTAATTTTATATACCAATCAATACAAATTAAATAATTAAAAAAGTTACATTTTTAAGAATCTCATGTATTGTATGGGTTGAGCACATGTAATTTTATATACAAATCAATAAAAAGTTACATCTTGTTATATCTTTATAAACCTTGTGTATTGTAAAACATTTGGACTAAACTGACAAAATAACCCAAACCACACGGACTAAAATGACATTTAACTCTTTATAGTATATTAATTTATATTTAGTGTACCTCTTTTGTTAATTTCAAGAGGGTTATTGGATTTTTTCACCGCAAACTATCGGCTATTGGCCGTTGCCACCGCCAACTATCACTTTGACGTCCGTCACCCCTAACTTAACACTTAGTGTGTTCTGTCACCACGTCGTTAACTGATCACTCACTTTTGATCCTGTTACTATACTTTTAGGGGTGTCATAGGGATCGTAGGAAGGTTTTAGTGATCTTAGGACACACTCAAAAGTATAGTAATAGGATCAAAAGTTAGTTATCAGTTAACGGCGTGGTGACAAAACACACTAAGTGTCAAGTTAGGGGTGGCAGGCATTAAAGTGATAGTTGGGGGTGGCAACAACCAATAGCCAATAGTTAGAGGTAATAAAATCCAATAACCCATTTCAAGATAAATAATTTTGAAATCTAATAAATATTTCAAAATACTATATTATCTCCTATACAAATTGTTTAAATTATATTAAATTTTATTTTATAATTATCTTTTAATTAATATTAGTTAAAATTATGTAGGAGATAGAGATGAGAAAACTAAAAAATAGATGGCTCCAATGAATGCCATGTGTCCCTACATTAGTTTCTTTTATTATCTATACTATATAATAAAAGAAACCATAAATGGGACACTTGTCATCATATTAGGCTATGTCTTATGGATAATTATCAATTTAATTTAATCTCTTTTAATTAATTATAGATAACCTTTCTAATAAATATTATTTTGTTTAATATCTTATGGATAATTATTATTTAGTTTAATCTCTTCTAATTAGTTATAGATAACTCTCATACTAAATATTAGAGTAAACTGTCATTTTGGTCCCTGAGTTTGGGCAGTTTTGTCACTTTAGTCCAAAACTCAAACCTCTTGCATATGGGTCCCTGTGATTTCAGTTTTGTTGCCATTTTGGTCCAAAAGTGAAATCAGCTCATATTTCATAAATTAAATCCTGGTTTTTTATCATTTTCCTCAGGGACAAAATGGTCATTATGAGTTTTATTATAACAAATAATTAAATTAATTAATCCTTTGACTTTATAAAAGAAGCACAGACCCCTTCTCACCACCGCCACCGCTTTCTACTCTCTCTAACACCACCACCACCATGAACTCCACCACCGCCACCTCCTCCCCCCCTTCTCACCACTGAGCAGACCACTATCTCCGTACATAACTTCACCCCCTAATATCAAAATCAGCTTACAACAAAGAACTCAACTTTAACAACAAACCTATATGCAACAAACAAAACTAACTACAAAAAAAAAAAAAAAAAAAAAAACCTTGAAACAAAAAGTGGGTACCTTGAGGGAAAATTGAGTGCAACAGAGGGATAATATCTTAGAACACTGATCCCATCCCCCCCCCCCCACCCCCTAAATAGACAAAACCACTTATTCTTTAACCGTACGAACAATGCAATCAATCATACCATTAAACATCCTATCAGTCCCACCAACAATCGCTATATTACTCTCTTGTGTCTGCAACAACAACTGTTCTCTCAATTGGGGCTACAACCGTGTGCACTATTCCACCCATCATCGCACCAGCCATTAGATCTCTTGGGAAATTCGTCAACCAGTAGGACACCATTTTTTCCGGTTTAGATCCCTCTTCTCCGCCATCTTCCGCTATTATCTCCACCACCACCACCGTCGCCGCCGTTAATCGATTGTGGGTCAACATTTAAGGTGAAATTTGATGCAGGTTTCGTGTGATTCTTTGATTGATTCGCCGGCCGGAATCATTACCGGTGTCGTCGTCTGGTTCACGATCTCATACGTAACACAGTTACAAACTCTACGTGTCATTGCAGCATTCAATTTTTGTTGTTTCAGACGTTTAGGTTGCCGAAATATGTGAGTTAGGGTTTCTTAATTGATATTCTCAGTTGGGTTTGGAGAAGATGATGGTTGGATCTGTGCTTCTTTTATAAGGTAAAGTGATTAATTAATTTAATTATTTTAATTAATAATTTGTTAAAATAATACTTGTAATAACCAAATTACCCCTGAGGAAAATGACAAAACATCAAGATTTAATTTGAGGAATTTGAACTGATTTCAATTTTGGACCAAAATGGCAATAAAACTGAAACCACAGGGACCCAGATGTAAAAGGTTTGAGATTTGGACTAAAGTGGCAAAACTGCCCAAACTTCAGGGACCAAAATGGCAGTTATGGCTGAATGACGTGTCGTTGTAGGAGTAGTTATGGCTGAATGACGTGGCGTGGGTGACTTAAACGACTTGACTGTCAGTCACCCACATGTGACGGTTACGGAACCCCGCGTTGGAAACTATGAGCGTCAATTGAAGCGACAACTTGACTTGACTGCTCTTAACCGACTTACTTTCCCTATAAAACCTGGTTTTACTTTTTCATTTTCACCTTTTTCTCGCTTTTTCCTCCTCTCAACTGTTATCCTTATTGCTTTCTTATTCTTCTTCTACTTTATAAGAAAGGTGCGTCCTTTTTACATTATGGCTCCGGGTAAAGATAATATGTCAGCGAGCGTGAGCATTCTTACCCAACGATAGTTGGATAAGTTTGTTCGAGAGTATCGTATTCCCTTAGATCTCAACCCGATCCTTCCCTCAAAGGACGAAACCGTTTACCCCTTACGTCAAGGGAAATTTCCCTTTTATACTCGCGTCTGTAATTTCGCGAATTATAGGGTTCATTTCTCTCGTTTTTTGATTAGGGTTCTCCAATTTTTTAGGGTTCATATTAGTCAAGTTAACCCGTTCGGTCTGAGTCGTGTGAGTCATTTTGAAATTTCTTGTCGAGCTCAGGATCGGAGATCGGACTTAAATGTTTTTCGGTATTTTTACGAATTCATTACTGCCGGGGACTGGTATACGTTTGCCCATCGGAAGGGTATACCTTCTCCTTCCTCTGACGAACGATCCAGCTTAAAAAACTGGAAAGATAATTTTTTCTGGCTGGACGATCGTTGCCTTCCGGAGGATATGAGGTGGCGATTTAAAGATCAATCAATGTCCTTTGATCTGGGTGAGGACTTTGTCTTCGACCAAGATCTGGCTCGTACCCTAATTGAGCACAAGTCCCCAACCCGTCCCCTTCATGAGCATTTCCTTTTATTGGGTCGAGTCTGTTTTTCTTGGGGCCAAGGGGATAGGGATTGGCCGGTTATTCGCAGAAAGCGTGATCGTAAGTTCCGGCCCTTTTCTTCCCCTTCGGCACTTTCCTTTCGCTACTTTGCTAACTTGGGTACGATCTTGGACTCGACTTTGGGTCATTCTCAGGTACGATCTTGGACTCGTCTTTGGGTCTGGACCGCTTGATTGATGACGAGGAAGACCAGGTGTCTTCTCTTCCTTCATCTTGGTTCGGACCTGAGTTGATGTCCTTTTTTCGATATGCAGATGCATTCTCGGATAATATGGAGATCGACCCGTCAACGGCTGAGGAGAAGTTTATTCCGGATTAGGATATCCGAAACAATGATTCAGTGATGGATGAACTTGTTGCCAGAACTTTTCTCTTTAATATCAATACTCCGTTGGACCATGCCAGGAGCCGGAAATTGAAAAACCAAGACCTGGGTGCCATGGTTCTGACTAATCAAGCTCAGTCGAACATCTTTGTGACGGAGCTTTACCGGAGGTGGGTCGAGGCAGAGTCAATGAGGGAAAACTTAGGGCTGGCATATCGTGTATACCCATACACGATAAGACACGACACGATAAGACACGATAAGACACGATACACGAAACGCCATACACGAACACGACACGATAAGGTTTCGTGTCCATTTTTTCAAACACGAACACGACACTATATACACGAAAATTACCTGTTAGTACCTGTTAACGAAGACTAGAATAATCACATATATAGAACCTGTTTAGTGAAACAAAACTCGCCAAAAGTTCACAAACAGCTTAAATAATCCATTGTGAAAGACTTTCAACTTGTATGCACCTAATTTTTACTTGTACTATAATACCCTTTTCTGTTATGATTGACAACAAAACACATGATCTTATTACTTATCAACCTTACATAGATTCTTGTAAAATTATGTAGTCTATTGAGCTCTGTGATGTAAAATTGCGTTTGCTGGGACTGCACCAACTTCAAAATGCTGCAACTGCCACATGTGCAGCACTCTGCCTTCGTCATCAAGGTTCTTCAACCGTAACAAAGAAGTGCACCTGCAAGTAATTCTCTTGCAAATGCTTGATGGTCTTTGTCACTTGCCATAGCAACCACAAAAACTAGTTTTGCATCTGGATATGTTAGCTGAATCATGTCAGCCAAAGCCTTGGCATATTCTTTGGTATGAGCTGAAACAGAGCCGGCCCAAGGGTGATCCAACTAAAGCTAGGGCTTTAGGACCCCCCAATTCCCAAGGGCCTCCCTTTTTTTTAATTTTTTTTTATGTAGGTTTTATGCAATGTACATGAGGTACACAGAGGTAATTCAACAAAACTAAGTCTGCATGAGGGAACCATTCCCAATAGGGCGATAGTTTTACATTCTCGAGAACCGAACATGCAAAAATCTAATCCTCTACTTTTATTTTAAACAACTATTCTTCATTTTCCCTTCTTCTGTCATGATTCATGGTGTGATTTTGAAGAAACTTGAGTGTTCAATCAGAGCAAGACTATGGGAGTTTTTTTATTTTATTTTATTTATTTATTTATTTATTTTTACGAAAGGAGCTCAATGGAGCTGATTGATTTGTGAAGAAAGCAACTGAAATTGTTAAAAGCCTAAAAGGTACTTACTTTTTGCTTTGTTTTTATTTTGTCAGATTGTCTTTTTTTTAGTAGATATTGTTTTATATATATATATAGGGGAGGGTTATCTTGAGAACGCTAAATATTGCGAGAACCGTGAGAACGAATGAAAAAACCAATAAAAACCAATTTTTTTGATACAAATCTCATTGTAATTAAGATACAACATCAAAAAAAGAATTTACAACATCAAACAATTCATTTCTCCTCTCAAAATCACTCTTACTAGATTTTTTACACATGTGTAAATATAACAGATTTACACATGTGTAAATGGCAAACTTACACATGTGTAAATTTTCTTTATTTACGAATTCACGAAAATTTAAACGTGTAAATTTAATTTCTAACATTGTATTCAAATAATAATGATAAGTGCAAAAAGAAATTTTGAATTTGAATTGTTTTTGACCAAGTTCTCATGGTTTTTTCATTCGTTCTCGCGGTTCTCGCGATATTTAGCGTTCTCATTTAAACCCTTCCCTATATATATATATATATATATATATATATATATATATTTTCTGTTTTGATTTTAGGCACCCAATGAAGCTAGTTTATGCGAAAAGAATGAAATTTGCATTGAATTAAGCTCCAATAAGGAGTTCCTGTCATATTTTATCTAGTTTATTCTAATGCAGTTTTTTATGTTTGTTTTAGGTTGGAAGTATTGGATCTAAGAGAACTCAAAAGGAGTTCTATATCATTTGTTGATAATGATAAAAAAGATATTTGCTCATGCTGTTTGAATAATTTGAGCATAATCAGGCTGAAGCTGGTGTACTATTTCTATTTCCTACAAAACCTATGAACAAAATTTTTATTATTTTGTAAAAGAAATTTAACCCATTTACTTATATATTTTTAGTTTGTTTTATAACTGTTAAATTTGTATAAGGGCCTCTAACTTTTACTTCGCTTTGGGCCACGAAAATGGTTGAGCCGGCCCTGAGCTGAAATGCAAGATACCAAAATGATTAAGTGAAAACTCCGTGTTTTTGGTCAACAATTAAGAACACATATGCATGAATCTGTGAAAGCATAAATTGGTTAAACCTCCATCCAGCAGTATTGTAGCACCAGGTAGTCCTAACGACTCAACTTCTACTGAAGTTAAAAATTGACTTCTTCCCAGCACTTGTGTACTTTCTAGACCGGTACGAATGGATTCATCTGATATTCTCCATCCTGTAACACAAGTTGAATTTACTAACAAAATAACCACAAAGGTATCATTACAAGATTACAAGTTTTGCAGCCATATTTAACACATAAATATATATATAATTTTAAAAAGAAAGGATCGACAGAGTGTACTGGCCGCAAAACCCAACCAATCCATCTTAACCTACAGTTAAAGGTTACTGCTTTTGACGTGAACCCGTTTTAACCTGTTACCCAACCCACCATTTTTCCATCTCTATTAGCGATATTGAATGGGTGTACAGTCGGACAAAGCAGGGATTACGGTTGAAGAACCTTGATGACGAAGGCAGAGTGCTGCACATGTGGTAGTTGCAGCATTTTGAAGTTGGTGCAGTCCCAGCAAACGCAATTTTACATCACAATTGCTCTAACTCAAGTTAAAAATATGCATCAAATTCATAACATAAACTATAAAATTAGGCAGATTTGTTCTTATGTAAAGCCATATATAGTTTGAGTAATTAACAACAGAAGCATGAGTAATTAACAACAGAAGTATATATAGTTCGAATCTGCTTACTTTGAGTAAAGCCAATATATAGTATTATAGTTCGAATCTGCTTACTTTGAGTAAAGCATGAGTAATTAACAATAGTTTGAGTAAAGCCATATATACTTCGAATATGGTGCGGTGGAGGCCGATGGATGCCGGCGAAGATAGGGGAGGCCGGCGAAGACAGGGGATTGCTGGATTCCGGTGCGGTGGAGGGATGGATTCCGGTGCGGTGGAGCGATGGATTCCAGTGCGGTGGAGCTTGTCGATGTCGGCTGTAACTTGAGAGAGTTGAGAGAGATCTGATTAGGTCATTAGGGTTTTCTATTTTTTGATCTAAAGAAGATTCTGATGGTAGCATATATGATATATCATATATATTTTATTTAATTAAAAATTTAAAATTAAAACCTTATCATGTCTTAACAGGTATATAACAGGTAACAAGGTATCTGACCTGTTTAGACACGAAAATTAACAGGTAGTTTCGTGTCTACCTGTTTAGTACACGATACCTGTTAAGGTAGTGTAGGTTCGTGTCGTGTATTCGTGTATCGTGTAAAAATTGCCAGCCCTAGGAAAACTTGGAGAAGGAGACCCGTTCTTTGAAACGTAAGATTCGGGGGACTCCGGATATGGAGAAGAAGATTGCGCAGCTTACCCAAGACCTTCAGGCTCAACAAGAAAAGGTTAAGTCTTTGATTACTCAGAATCAGTCAGCCCAAGCAGCTGCGGCCTCTGCGGCGGAGGATCGTGATAGGGTTTCTGCGGAATTAAAATATTTCTCCGAATCGATGAAAAAGAAGGATGAAGAGCATAAAACGGTTTTGACAAAGATGGAAGAGTCTTTTAATAACGCTCGTCTGGCTTATGCGGGTATGATGGCTGGTACGTATTTTATTTGATTAATTTCTTTTAAATTTACCATTTCTTTCTAACACTTTGGTCAGAGCGGGATACGCTTAAATCAGGGGAAGCTGACTTAAAAGCTCAGATTGAGGAGCTGAAGGGGTACGGGGAAGAGGTTAAGGCGGAGAATGCATCTTTACAGGCTAAGGTGGAAGATCTTCAAGCAACTAAAACTTGGATGCTTTCGGAGGGGCCAGACTTCTTGCTAAGAATATTCATAAGGGCCCGGAGATGACTGCTGCCGTGGCCGCTGTTAATAATGCGATGAGTTCCGTGGGTGTCAACTCCGGTCTTCATAACGGCTACCTTCATGCCTTAAAGAAAAAGACCCCTTACGCTGAAGTTCCAATGCTGAACCGCAATGCCGCAGAGGAGCTAGACGCGGCAGTTGCTTGTTTTGATTCTCTTACCTTTCCGGTGGTGGAGGACCTTCCGAATCTTGTCAATGAACCACTTTCTAAAATCAAGGAGGCTCTCTTCTTTGCAAGCGGTGAATCTCCAAAAGAATAAGGTGGACATGCCCGGTTTCTTGGGGTATGCACCTTGGAAAAAATTTTAATTTGCTTATCTTTTTTAGAAGGTGGACATGTCCGGTACTTTTGGGACATGCGCCAAGTTTGGATTCAGGGTGAATGTAATGATGTTCTTACCGTACTTGACAATTATCCTTTTAACATGTAACTGGTTTTGTAACTTCCGGCTGTATCAGTCAGGCTAATTTTGATGTAATCACATTTTTGTGCATGCGTCCATGCTTTTTGTGCTTACGTTTCTCTTTTTTAGAACGTTCTTTTTTAGGGTGCGGATCCGATTTGTTTTGTTCTTAGGATAATGTTAAATGAAGGAAAGGATACGAACGATGCCAGTTCGTCCTTATCTTTTAGGGTTAGAATCCCTGATTCGGCCGATGATCACTTATGTGTTGCAACTTTGTTAATGATAGAAATTTTAAGCATTCTATTTAATCTATCCGAAGTATGCTTCTCCGGTTAATCATGTGGTAAAAACATTTAAAACAATTTGCGGGTAAAACCCTCCGCAGTTCTTGGAAATATAAGATTGTTTCGTGCGGGTAAAACCATCCGCATTACAGGGAAAGTAAAGATGACGGAGGTCGCAACCTCCGTATTACAAATTTATTTTGAAAACATTACGAAGTTTAAAGAAAACATTTCTTAAGATGTGCTCCATTCCAGGTGCGGGGGACGAGGGTTCCGTCCATCATGTTGAGCGTATAAGCACCATCTTTTCCAGCGGTCTTAATTTGGTAGGGACCTTCCCACTTCGGAGCCATTTTCCCCGTACCCTCAGCCAAACTTTCTTCATTATTTCGCATGACATAATCTCCAACCTTGAACCGGACCTCCTTCACTTTTGAGTTGTAATGTTTTTCCAACTCTTTTTTGTACTTTGCTTCTCGGATGGCCGCGAGTTCTCTTCTTTCTTCGGCCAAGTCGAGGTTCAGGCGGAGTTCTTGCTCGTTCACTTCTTGACTCTGCTGCATGTGAGGGGTAGGTACGCCTACTTCGGCAGGGATGACTGCCTCCATACCGTATGTTAAGCTGAAAGGAGTTTCCCTCATGCTTGTTTTTGGCATCGTCCTATGGGCCCACAGGACGTGCGGAAGTTCATCTGCCCATGAAACGCCTTCTTTTCCCAGACGCTTTTTTTATGCCCTCCACAATGCTGCGGTTGGCTCTTTCTACTTGCCCATTGTCCTGGGGATGAGCAACTGAAGTAAAGTTTTGTTCAATGTGCATTCTTTCGCACCAGGTTTTGAATGGTTTTTCTGAAAACTGCTTCCCATTGTCACTGACGATACAGAGCGGCATTCCGTACCTGCACACTATGTTTTCCCAAACAAATCTCAGCACTTGGTCCCCGGTGATAGTCCGGAGGGGTTTGGCTTCAATCCATTTCGTAAAGTAGTTGATGGCCACCAATAAGAACCTCACTCCTCCGGTGGAAACAGGGAAAGGACCGACGATGTCAATCCCCCATTTCTGAAACGGCCATGCCGAAGTTACAGGGACAAGGTTGTTCTTAGCTCGGTGACTGACGGGAGCGTGTCGCTGACAATCTTCACATGCTTGTAATTCATTAATAGCACTTTGATGCATACCCGGCCAGAAATAGCCGGCATTCATAACCTTGGCTACAACCATCCTTGGTCCGGAGTGAATGCCGCATATCCCCCAGTGGATTTCTCTAATGACGTAATTGGCCTCCTTCGGAGTTAGGCATTTTAGGAGCGGACCTAAGAAGGTCTTTTGATAGAGTTGCCCATCATGAACCTGATACTGCAAGGCTTTTACCTTTAGCTTCCGAGCTTGAGCTTTTTCTTCTGGGAGCGTGCCATCTTTCAAATACTCTAAAATCGGGGTCATCCATGATTTCCCTTGTATGGAGACTGACATAACGGAGCCTGTCTGTTAGATTGTCGGAGCTTGCAAAGTTTCGACCAACACTTCTTTGGATAAGTGACAAAATGCTACGGATGCAAGCTTGCTTAAAGCATCTGCCTTTTTGTTCTTGCTCCTTGGTATATGAACTATTTTACAAGAGTCAAACGAGGAGATTAAACTGTTAACTTGGCTCAGATATCGGATCATGTTTTCTTCTCGGGCCTCATACTCTCCGCTAACCTGATTGGCGACAAGTAATGAATCAACATGGGCTAGTACGGAGGATGCACCAGGCTTGGCTGCGGTTTGGAGTCCAGCGAGAAGGGCCTCATATTCTGCTTCATTGTTTGAAGTTTTAAAATCAAAGCGCAGAGCATAAGTATATTCTATTCCTTCCAGATCTATCAGGATTAGACCGGCTCCCGAACCTTCTTTGCTGGAGGCTCCGTCCGTATACAGGTTCCATACCCTCGGGAGGGCAGGTTTATCTTTGGTGCTTTCCCTAGTTGGTACCTCCGTAAGAAAAATCTGCCACAGCCTGGCCCTTTACCGGACCTCTTCGATAGGTAATATTGAAAGCGCTGAGTTCGATTGCCCACTTGGTAAGACGTCCGGAAACCTCCGACTTTCTGAGAATTTGTTGAATCTGAAGATCGGTCTGTACCTCTATATTGAAAGCCTGAAAATACCTTCGGAGGCGTTTGGATGCATGTACCAATGTCAGGGCCAATTTCTCTATCATCGGGTACCGGGTTTCATAATCTTTCAGGATGCGGCTTACATAGTAAACCGGTATTTGTGCTTGATTCCGGTGCACCACGAGTACCGCACTTATAGCGAAATGTGAAGCGGAGAGATAAACAGTTACGGTTTCTCCAGTGATTGGCACGGTCAGAGTGGGTAAAGACCCAAGACAAACTTTTAGCTCTTGGAATGCTGAATCAGCCTCTATTGTCCATTCTATCTGACCCTTTTCGGTCCGTTTTTTCAATACATTCATGAAGGGAATGGTTCGGTCGGCCGCTTTTGAGACAAAACGATGGAGAGCTACCAACTTACCATTCAGTGACTGAATTTCCTTGACTGTTTTAGGGGGTTGCATGGAGATCACCGCTTTGATCTTATCCGGATATGCCTGGATTCCGGATTGAGTTATCCATACGCTAAGAAACTTCCCTTCTTCTAAGCCAAAGGAGCATTTTTTGGGATTAAGCTTGAGGTTGATACTCCGAAGTCTAGTGAAGGTTTCGAGTATGTCATCGATCATGTTATCTTCGGCTGGACTTTTGATGACCAGATCGTCCATGTAGATCTCTAAGTTCCTTCCGATCTGTTCCTTGAACGCCTTATCCATCAACCTTTGGTACGTTGCTCCGGCATTCTTTAGCCCAAACGGCATCTTGGTATAACAGAAGAGACCTTCATTTGTTACGAACGCCGTCTTATCCTCATCTTCCAAAGCCATCTGTGTTTGGTGATAACCTTTGTATTCGTCCAAGAAGCATTTAAGGCGGAAGCCGGAAAGAGAGTCAATCTTCAAATCGATCTCCGGCAGAGGGTAACAGTCCTTCGGACATGCGTTGTTCAGATCAGAAAAATCGACGCACATTCTCCAAGTTTTGTCTTTCTTTGTTACCATCACCGGATTGGATACCCATGTTTGATACCACACCTCCCTGATGATTCCAGTGCTTAGTAGTTTTCGTACATCCTCGGAGATGGCTTTGTTACGGGCTGGAGCCATGTTTCTTTTTCTTTGAGCGACTGGCTTTGCTGAATGTGAAACTTTTAGTTTGTGTTCAGCCAGACACCGAGGAACTCCGATCATATCAGAGGTTTGCCATGCAAATACATCAAGTGAATTAGAGAGAAGTTTCCACAGCCGTTTTTTGGTACGTTCAGGGAGCTGGGACCCAACGGCAATTTTTTGCTCCGGAAAATGTGGATGTATAGCCCATTCCTCCGTGAGGAGGGTCGGAGGTTGTACATTACTTTCGCTTTACCGTACGTTCAGGGAAAGCGATCGGTTGCTGCATCCAAGCGGCCATATGATGATTGGTCCTCTTAATGCCTTGGTTATCTGCTTTTCTGATCATGCAAATTGCCGGTTGATTGTTCGGATTATCTGCCGAATTCCCTGAAGATTTTCCTTCTTTTACTTCTTTCACCAAATGTGATAGCTTTCCGGATCGCACTGCTTTTTCTATTTCTTGCTTTAGGGACCAGCAATCATATGTATTATGGCCCCGCGCGTGATGGTAATCACAATATTTTTTGGAGTTCTTGTAACCTGGATTTCGGAGCTTTGGTGGGGCGGGGAAGTTTGCTCCTTCGGCACTGAGGATTTCACTGGGAGTTTTGGAAAGGTCCGATAGATTGTAAAATCTTGATCCGGAACTTCTTCCCCGTTGAGGCCTATCGTTTCTGCTGTAGGGGTGTGGTCGCCCCCTACTACCGGACGGAGTTTTATCGAATACAGACCCACCAATTTTCTTCCAGGAGCACATCTTATGATCTGACTCAGGGGCTGGATTACACGCGTTTTTTTCCTCGAGTGAAAGCTCTGGCTCGCTCCATGAGTACTTCCATCGTCTTCGGGAGATTCTCGTGTAACTTTTCGACCAATTGGTTATTCCGGACACCGTGACAGAATCCGGAGATCCTCAACTGATCAACTACCCCACTGATCTGCATACTTTCTCAATTGAAACGGTCGATGAAACTATCCAAAGATTCTCCATCCTTTCTCCGGATGTTGTGAACTTCGGTGATTTCTTTGGAGAAGTGCCGTTGTTGGCTAAAGTTCTGGAGGAACAGCCTTCGGAATTCCTCAAAGTCGTTGATTTCTCCTTCGTTCAGTGCATCAAACCATACCCGAGCAGCCCCGGTTAGAGTTTGTGCGAACATGAAGCACCACGCCGGCATCGGCCATTGCTCCACCCGTGCAGCCCCATCGAAGTCAAACATGTGATCATCCGGATCAGTTGTTCCATCATACTTCTTTACTGTGGTAGGCATTTTGAGCTTCGGAGGGAGCTTGGCATGTGTGATGCGAGCGCTGAATTTGGATTTAGCAGTCATGGAAACTGGATGGTATGGCATCGTGAGCTCCGGATCATTAATTACTTCTGTTTCGTTTCGCACCATCATAACTGGAGATGGTCCGGAGGAACCCTACACGTATGCATTATAAGTTTCCGAAGTAACGACTGTGGAGAAAGTAGGAGAAGCGAAAATCGTAGGACCCATAGTCCTTACCAGAGTTTCATCATGAAAGAGCCTGGTTCGTAAACCGAGGATCTGTTCATCTCTAGCCTGTTGAGCTTTTAGCCTTCGTAGAAGACTTGCATTTTTGGAAAGGATTTCCGCATCGAACTCTGATGTTTGCGAAGTGGGTAGCAAGATGAAAGGCAAAGTTGTTCCCGGTCCTGAGCTCAAAGGAGCTGAAATGGCGGAAACAACGCTTGCTGATGCTGTTGTTTGCGTGCTAACAACTATGGATCCCGAATTCATAGAACCCGAGGCCGCCATAGATCAGTTCGTTGCTCAAGAAATTCACCAAAGTGAAGGACTGTGAGCTATGAAATCGGATGGCGCCAATTGAAGAACCAAAGAATCGAGTTTAGGCCGGAGCCTGTAATCGAGAGTTTGGATCTTATAAGCAAGCGAGAGAACCGTCCTGCAAAACAGAAAACCGTTAGGCTCGCCGCAGAGATGGGAGGGCCCCTCTGCAACCACCCTTCGGCGTGAGGATAAGTATTGGTAGAGAGAGAAAGTAGAGAGAGAAAATAAGGACGAAGGTTCAGAAAATCGTACTTGGCGTTGTACTTGATGGGGTATTTATAATAGTCAACTGAGATGACGTCATTCATCCGGACGCACTTGAATGGAGGTTCATCTTCGGAGTTATGGAGGAATGGACATGTCTGAGATATCCGTTCAAGTGAAGTTCGGTTCGTCCCAAGCGATGATGTCCGGCCACGGATATGTATCTTCAGTGGCAATCGTTAACTCACTAACGACAACAACAATAACTGACACCGGACCCAACGTTTCACGCATCTTCTTCAAATACCAAATTAACGCCATAGTACGAGGATGAAGTTGCCGTTAAATCACTTACGGCGATGACGATAACGACCACCGGCAACAGTGCCAACCCCGCTGATTAAACGCCATGAAACGACCGTTCACCTTTCTCCAGTGGTTGAAGCCCGATTTGTGTTGACAGTCATTCACCCTTCTCCAGCGGTTGAAGTCCGGTTGTGTCAACGCATCTGACGCGCTTTAACAGTCGGCTGTCCAAGATACCATCACCCTTGCGTTCACACTTCTCCGGCGGAAACTTCCGGTGACTGTGAGTCTGTGACTTCGCTGGCCTGACGTTTGTGGACGATGGCCTGAAACCCATCGATTTTCTCTCTCTGATAACTTAGGGCATGTTTGGCTAAGCTTTTTGAAACAACTTATTGACTTATTGGCTTTTTGAAAAGTTATAAGCTATAAAAAGTCTGTTTGGCAATGAGGTGTTTGTGAGAGGAAAAATGACTTTTCCAAAAAGTCAGTACATCTTGACTTTTCCAAAAAGTCATAAGCCCATTTAAAAAGCTAAGCCAGACATGCCCTTAGATGGATTTTTCTTTTTCTTTTATTCTCCCACTCTGATAACTTATGGTTTTAGACAATGGATTTACAGTTCATGGTTTTACAAAACCTATTGTTAGACAAAAGTAATATTTCAAATGTTAAATAAAAATAAATGGTTGAACTAAACACGTTTCACCATGACGGTAACCGCTTTAAAATTATGTTACTCTAATTGGAAAGGCTCTAATTATTAAATAGGTATTGTGCTTTTGCTTTTTTTTTTTTTTTTCTATACGTATACTATAAGTAGGAATTGTTTTTTTTTTTTCCTTTTTTTCCTATATGCGAGAAGAAATATGGTTGGATCTAAAAGACGCTTATGATATCTAACCCAACCTATGTTAATTAAAACAATTATTGGTGGGGGATTTATTCTAATTGGTAAAGACATTGTAATTAAGTTGTTGCTCCCATTGACGTCAAGGGGTCGAGCAATGCTAAAAACGGATTTAGTGTAATTTAAGTTGTTAGAAAAAAAACAATTATTATATGATAACTTGAAAGAAATTGGTCTTTAACGTTTGATATGTGCGGGAATGCCCGGTTGCAACGCGCGTGTTTTGTATAAACTTAAATATTTTCGCATCACTTATAGTGATACTAAAAGACATTTAGAATCTACATCCTACTACAACGCGCGGTTTACATCAACTCGTTTATAATACATAATGTAATTTTACTTGATTTAAAAAAATAGGAGGAAACGATTGGTAGGATGGGATGGAGTTTTGACTTTTGAATCATGTGGCAGGCCCTTTGTGATAGACCCCAAATTAGGGGTGAGTAGAAAATATAAATATTGTAACCAAAATATCGAGAAAATCGAACCGAAAAAAAAAACCGACGGTTTTGTTTTTGGAATTTTAATAACCAAAAATTTCGATTCGTTTTCGGATAATTATTTTCAATAACCGAAAAAATCGAACCGAATCGATAAGTTATAATAGTAGACATATCCATATATTTTTATGTTTGAGTTTAAGTGTTTAACCTATGCTAGTAGAAATTATTAATTATACTCTTGATTGTTATGTATTTATAATAAAAACATCAAAATGTATATTTATAATTGAAATAATTTATTTATTTTCTACATAAAATAACAAAATTTAATATAAAAATTAAATAATCTTCAAAGTAGATAAAAGAAAATATCTTAATAAAAACTTTAGAGAAACATAAAAATAGATTAGAAGGTTATGTTTATGTTTATGTGAACAATATTAATTAAAAAGGTTAAAAATAAATGTAAACATTTAAGAAAGATTCTTAAATTTTAAATGATACTTTTTTTTTATTTTTGAATCTCACATAATTTTGTTCCAAAAACATAAATAACCGAAAAACCGAACACAGAACAAGTGTAAAACTTGAAAAACCTGAAACCAAAAGATCCGAGACCGAAAAAACCGAAACCGAATGATTTTCAAAAACCGAAAACCAACATTTCGGTTTCGATTTTGATTTTACCCAAAAACACAACCGAACCATGCACACCCCTACCCCAAATAGACGAATACATACATTTAAAAAAAAATACTATTATGAATGTATCCATTATGTGGTGACTATCCACATCTATAACTCCTATCCCTTTAGTGCATCCATTATGTAGTGACTATCCATCTCTATAACTCCTATCTCTTTAGTTACTATTGTACTAATGTAAGGGCCTATATATAATGGCATTTGTATATGATGTTGAAATCAATCAATAAGAAATCCATCTCCCATTCTCCCATTCTTCTCTATACATTGCTAGTAGGTCGTTGTTTTACAATACGTTATCAGCACGACAGTGCTCTCTCGAATAACCCCAATCTATCTTCATCATTATCCTAGTCCTGAAGTAGAACTAATCGTCAGTTCGACTCTCAATTCAAAATCTAAAGAAATCATACGGTGTCCAATGAGTCTCCGTCAATTTTGTCTTGATTTCTTGGTTGAAGAAGAAATCACAACACCCGATCCCGTTTTGCTACACAACTTCCGACCTGTTTCCTGTCAATCTGAACCATTGTTGTATCACTTAAACCATGTTTGCAAACATCAGGTAACTTCTCCTACTGTTCTTGAATTTTTGTACTGATATTGAAACTTGGATCTTGGTTGGGAAGTTTGGCGGCTAGGGTTAAAGATATACGTCAAATAAAACTGGGTATATGGTATATGGTGAATTGGTTTGGATATTTACAAATGCATATTATAAAAGCTATTAAATTAATAATCATGTTTGTATATTAAGTTTTGGTTTTTATAACAATCTTTACGGATTAGATAAATTATTTTTATTGTAATTTTCAGTTAGTAATTAAAGAGGTTTTAAGGTTTGTCCTATTTTTCTATGATGAATTACGTTTTTGCTGAAACTAATTCATTTTATAAAGTTATCTATTTCTACAATGAAAAAAAAATATTATTTATATTTTATTGTGAAAATATACATAAGCTAGACAAAGAAATTTGTTACAAGGTTAAATAGTAAATTTTGGTGATATATGTACCGGATATATAAGTTACATATGACATACAGGGGAAGGATCCACTAAAAAGTGGATTTTGCCTAAGTAGCCTAAGAAGGATTGTGATGATGACATGTGGCACTCCTAATAAGTAGGAATGAAGGGCATTTTGGTCCTTATAAATAGGAGTGAAAATGACATGTGGCACCCTTTTTTGTTTTTTAAAAATACAAAAAAAATCTAGTACAAAAAAATCTAGCACAAAAAATCTAGTACAAAAAAAATATAGCACAAAAAATCTAGTACAAAAAATCTAGCACAAAAAATGTAGTACAAAAAAATATAGCACAAAAAATCTAGTACAAAAAATATAGCACAAAAAAATTTAGCAAAAAAATGTAGTACAAAAAAATCCAGCACAAAAAATTGAGAAAAAAAAAATTTAAGACAAAAAAAATCAGCATAAAATTTTTAGTACAAAAATATAGTACAAAAATCCAGCATAAAAAATGTTATACAACATAGAAATACAACACATTTTAGTGGGTTTTTTGAGTCTTCATATTTTATATAGCAATATGGTACTCAAATTAAAGATAAAAAGACGCTCGATTTTATGGTGAAATTTTTATGAAAAAATAATGTCGTATAAAAAAGTTATGAACGTTTAAAAAATGGGGGTGAAATATGCATGTGCCTTGCATGTGGAGAGAGAAAGTCCATAAATAGGATTTTCCCAAGATACCCTTGCACTCCTCCTTTCTCCTACCCTTTCATCTTAACCATTGATTTGAAAAATGAATGGTTAAGATTCCTTCTTAGGCTACTTAGGCAAAATCCACTTTTTAGTGGATCCTTCCCCATAACATACATGGGTTAAACAGTTTAATAGAAAACAAAATAAATATTGGAAAAGAAAAACCCTAGATTTGGACCCAAAGTGTGGATGGACGAAGAACATGGGCTGCTATATATCTTTTCGGTTCTAAGAGTTCTTAGTTATTGTCTTTAAAATTTTAAACTAAACCACTATTTACATTTAACAAATAAGTATCGGCCAACGCTTTTACTTTTCTTATTCCATTTTCATAAGTTACTAATATATTTTATTGATATATAAGAAATATATATATATTTTATATACAAAATTTACGGGATAGTTTTACATAATATTATTGGTTTGTTACTCCTTTCATCATTGCTGGAAGTGATTTTATAGAAATTTTATATCATTAGTCATGTTAAAATTTCATGTTGAGTTAAAGTTTAAACTTGATTTATCGAAGAATATGGTTTTGGTGGAAAACAAATTCTTGGTATCAATTGGTAGTTGTTTGAATAAAGTAGCGTTCATGGTATGGATTGGTGACAAGTTTTTATTTTATAAAATTGAGTAATTTATAAGTAAAGTTGCATTCTAATATATATGTTCTTACTTTTGCTTTTACTGATAGATTATAGTACTATGCAAAGTTAGAACCTTAGGTCAATTGCTGGTATGGATTTGACTGTATTCACATTGAAATAATATGTAAAAAAAAAAATCAATATATATAACTATAATCTATTATTCGAAATGTATTACTTCATGATGCATCATATATTAGTTTTTCTTTATGGAACAACAATGCTTTGGAAGTCACTTAGTTGATGTTGACAAAATGCAGAATGACTTTCTATGGTTTTATTGGAAAATTATCGTAATTGGAATTTTATATGATTTGTTCCATTATCACTATCACGAAAGAGTATATATATTCTTAGACAAGACACTTGAAGTGTCATACTCACACATTGCATTATATAGTCTAATCTTATTGATTCGGTCATGTAACTTCTTCTCAATTGATATTATGTGATGAGAAGGTTATTTATACATTGTTATATTAAACATTTGTTTTTACTATCAAAACTCAAATATGCTCTTGAAGTAGCAAGATTATTAAAGAATATATAAGTTTTGAAATGACCATCATGAAAGTTGTGTGGTTATAATACTTTCCCTAAAGTGAATGTGAAGCCGTGTAGTTCTAATCCATTCACTAAAGTAAAGGCGACAATGATCAGTGTAAAGGTCACGATCATGATTAAGAAAATTGTAGTGATGCCACCATGAATGTTGTATGGGTATAATCTATTTCTTGAATAGAATGTGATGATATAATAATTGGTGTAAAGTTCTTGATGATGGTAATTAAGGAAATTGTTATGATGCTCATGTAATGAGATCAACCATGTTAATAATGTGATGACTATATAATGATCGTTATGAAGGTCGTAAGATATAAGATTGATAAATCTTATACGACTCAACTACTTCTCAATTGATGGTAAGCAAAGAGAACATTATCTACAAGGAAAAATCGATTAAATTCTTTTCATTTGTCACACTTGAGACATATGCTCATAAAGAAGTAATATCATTATAAGAGTTATGGAAAAATGAAATGATTTTATACTCATGTGACCGAGTAAATAATGAAAAGCTATGAAGATTGTTTTGGTTCTACTCCATTCCCAAAAGTGAACGTGATTATATATTAATCATTGTAAATGTAATGATGGACCTAATTGAGACATTTGTAATGATGAGATTGACTATAAGAATTGTAATGGTGGCCATTTTAATAATGAGATGGACCACCAAAAGTGGCAAACTAAGGAGTGATTGCATAACGTGATGGTTTTAACTTTGAAGTTATAATACATTCTCTCGTATCATATGTTTTGTATTATATACGAGCAAGTAATACATATACAATCATAAACCAGAAGTTTATGGATCATAATTATTTAATTAGTTGGCATGACCGGTTAGACCACACCTGGTCAAAGATGATGTGAAACATAATAAAGAACTAGAAGATTCTTCAACATAATAATTAGCATGTAATGTTTGCTCTCAAGGGAAATTATATATTTGCAAAATAAACGAGGGTGTGTATACCTAAATATTTTGGAAGCGATTAAAGGATATGCATATCCCAACATGATACCATTTAGTTTTTTTAAATCAATGCATCGTCTAAATGGTTATCAAATCCACAACCTGAAGCTTGTGTGTTTGTGGCTTAGCTAATGTGATAGCAAGCATATTAATCCAGATTAGTATATTTATTTGATAATAGTGAATTTGATTCCCAAGTTATTAACGATCATTGGAATAAGTGTTATTATGAGATGATCACTAAACGTCTACTATTGGTGACAAAGTCAATAATCATGAGAGTAGCAAAAGTTCATTTAGGTACATGTAATTTTATATATAGTACCATCAATTCACATCAAGCCAATAAGTTATAGTTCTCCCTATACAATTGGTTTTTGGTCAGGAACCAAAGATGTCTCATCAAAGATTTTGGTTGTGCGACATATATTGAAACTCATCCACCACACCACACAAAGATGGGACTTCTAAAAAGTTTGAGAATATGTTGGGTATAAATAATTGTCTATGATTAAATACTTAAAGCCATTAGTGAGAAATTCGTTTATGACTCATTGGTTTTCACTTTAGTGAATAAACGTTCCCAACATTAGGGGGAGATAACAAGCAGTTGGAAACTGAAAAGTGAAATGAATTATCATGTCATCTTGATCCTCAGACTATAAACTATGAACTAGAAGTTTAAAGTATAATACATTTACCAATATTAAAAAACAAATTACCAGACAAGTTCACTGACCTAAATAGAGTGACTAAGTAAGTCACATAATCAACTGCTTATGCTCCAGTTATCTTTGTGTCCCAAGAGGACAAGCACATATTTTGTAATGAGTCTATTGCACGCCTATAGCGTGGTAGACTAGTTGATTCCAACAACAAAATTCCTCGACAATTGAAGCAAGTAATTAAAATGGTCAAGTCGAGGTTATAGTAATAAGATCCCCTGAAGGGACAATAGACATGATGGTTCAAGAAGAACCCCAGGTACCTGAAAATAAAGAGATCTCGCTAAGTTGTATCATGTCTAAGATATGTATGGAATCGAAATAAAAATCGACGTCGTTATACTTTTGTATATATTGTAGCGCTTAAAAGACTCGGGTTTTGAGTCATGACTAAAAGATGATAAGATGCTGTAGATAGAAATTTTGAAAAAAAAACTACGTTCAACGATTTTAAAGTTGAACGGGTCGAACAAAGAATGAGGCTTGACACTTATAAGTGACGAAGTTCACACGAATAAGTCAAACGAGTTAAATAAAGGATGACGCTTGCTAATGCAAGTAAGCGCGAACTGAATAAATAAGAGCACGAAATATTAATAAACCTATGTAAAGGGTCATTGGCATTAAAAACATTAAGATAAAAGAACCCGAGTAATGGGCTGTAAAGAAGTATAAGTATGAACCGGGAAACGGTAAACGTAGAGCAAACCGACGTGTAAATGACGTGAGGAGTCATAAAGTCGGAAGATTAGTCCAAAATGGGTTATATGAATGAAGCCTTAGACTACGGTCAAGGTCAACTAAAGTTCAAAAGTAAAAACAAATGATTCCAAACAAACAAGGGATGTCTTAGGTACATTTGCATAAAGACACAAATAAAAGATGATCAACGAGATCATCATAAACTACGGGATTATAAGTAGTGTTAAAGTCTACGGACCAAAATGACTCACGAGTCATAAATAGAAGGAAGCGAACTGTTGGGTCTCACCTTAAAAAGGGGAAAAATCTAAAGAATTAGCCTATGAGACTAAGTGAAAGAACCTACGGGTCAATAGCATAAAATGAGGGAGATTATGATTCCCCGTCTAAAACGAGAACGGAAAAAGAACAAATTGTGGGTTGTCAATTTCCTTGACGTGAGTAATTGACATAGTCAAGGAGAAAAGCGTTAAACTAAAATTTAGTATTAGTAAGAAACAACGCTTTAACAAATATGAATCTTATGAGATGAATTCGGAAAATGATTAGTATCAAAGAATAAAGATCTTGACACTGACAGGTGCAAGGCGATACATTCGAGAGAAAGATTTACGGTAATGAAAAGTCGACATAAACGTAAACAAGACGTGATGTGGTCACGGTCACAAAAAAGGGGGGGTGATACATAATATAACCACGTCATAACGTGAGTTACGAGATATGAAATCAGAAAACACGCAAAGGGGCGGGTTGGCAATAGAATACCCGGGTGACGGGGTATGAAGTGACGGCGACTAACAAGTCTAACCGCCAAAATAGATACTTAATAAGAATAACGGACACGAGCAGAAAGTAACGGCCCACGAGGCCTTACACATGAAAGACGTACGCGTCAATATAAATGAAAACTTTGACTAACAGAAACGGGTGCCTTGAAAACGAAATTAGATTCATTTGATTAAACCAACGAACTACGTAAATAAGGTTTCGGGGACGAAACCTCTTTAAGGGGGTAGACTTGTAACACCCCGAAAACGGGTTTGGTAATCAAACCCCATTAATACTAAAAGACGGGTAAAATACCGTTAGTGGTAAAATTAACCCGGTAAATATTAGGATTTAAATAATTAAACCTAATATTAAATAAAAAGAGAATAAAAGTTTTGAAAAAAACAAAGCTTATGACAGGCCGACTTAGCTAGACTTAAATAAGATGGGTTATAACTCCCGGAATCCAATAAGTTAACTAGGAATAATAATAACCTAGTTAGATAAAAGTCTTGTAGTAACTCATAATTGGGATATAACACTAAAAATTAGAACTAAACAATAGTTGATGGACTAAAAGTGTTTAGTTCGAAACTAACAATAATAAAACATAAATTAAAACTCAAAACACACACTTGTGTGTGTTTGAGTTCGATCAGAAGCACAGGGCGACCAAGAGAAACCCCCACAACCCTAGTTCTTGTCTAATCTCTCAAATTGAAGGTCCAAATCAATTCTAAATCAAAATCTGAGCACGAATTAGTGATCTCCACTGAAAAAGGAGTCACAAGGTATGTAAATTTCATTAGAAATCTCTAGTTAAATTTCTGAGTAAACTTAGAGAATTCGAAACTATGGTTGCATGTTTGTTATATAGGTGATATAGGAACAATATAGTGTCCAGGGGTAAACCCTAGACAAGTATATGATGAAATCATGCCTAATTGTAGCAAAATTCATAATCACCATTGAAGGTGATAAGTGGGTTTTGTAGAAACATGTTAAACGCTAGGATTTTGATAGTTATTCTAGTGTAATTTGAGTTCCATGAAGTAAATTCAGATTTTTTGATGCTAAATTCGTGTATGTGATGTTTTTAGGGTTTTGATTGCTTAAAAAATAGTGTTATAGTGTCATAAACATGTTTTAATTGAAAGCTGAATTCAAACAGCTTCTGATCAGAATTTACAGCCGACTTGTATTGGCTGTAACGTGGAAAAAACGTGACAAAAACATGTGTTTCTTGAGTCTAAAATGTAATTCCAGGAAATATCTTTAAAACCCCACTGGAATTGCATTTTTTCGACGAAAATTAAATGTGTTATGAATTTTTCGGTATCGAAGGTTCAGGCTGCGTTTTCTGGCAGAATTTGCAGCTCATTACGAATGTCATAACTCAATTAAAGAATTGATTTATGATCTCAAATTTTTACTGTAGGTAACTTCAGGTAATTCCAAAAAACTCCAATTGGAATTTCGTCAATCGGATAAACGAGGAATTTTAAATGAAATTTTTCGTAAGCTGCAGTCAGAAGTGACGAATCTGATTGCAGCTTAATAAATGAATTTTTTCGAATTTTTTGTAAAGAGTTAGATCTTGAAATTTTAACACAAGGCCTAACCCTCCGAGAGGTACGTCACATAAAAAATCATAATTTTTGAAGACTTGTAAACATGTCACCAAAACAACCTATTTTTGGGTGATATGAACTTGCCTAATTGA
Organism: Helianthus tuberosus; assembly: GCA_030545235.1. Classification (NCBI taxonomy): domain Eukaryota; kingdom Viridiplantae; phylum Streptophyta; class Magnoliopsida; order Asterales; family Asteraceae; genus Helianthus; species Helianthus tuberosus. Next base: position 4,566,359 of record JARYGA010046105.1, read on the forward strand.
TGTTAATCTTGGCTAAATGACAAGTTACAAACTAGTTGTTGAATATATGGCATGCATTGATTGATAAGTGTGTAAAAAACGGGGGTCCATAGGGTGATGGCCATTGTATAAAATGACCAATCTAACCATCTTATGGATGTTATGATATAGTTTGACTCTAAACAAGCTAGGTGGGGGCTTGGAGAGGAACGAGTCAAACGGATCATGGATGCGAAGAATGTTTGCGCGGAAGCGAGGTAAGTAAAAGCTTACACCCTTTTTATAAGACATGCATTTATTCATAGATTGTAAATATGACAAAAGGTGTATCCGAAATACGTTTCCGATACGAAATAATACGGATCGGAACATATAAAATGATGAAAATCCTTGGTTAATGGAAAAAGGGATCTAATGATAAAATCCGAAATGGGTCGGATGGGCGAATTGGTAGTTAAAAACCATGTTTTGTTATGTATGTAAACGTTTGGTCATATAGGCCAAACGAGTCAATGGTGATGATAACACCAATTGGCAATATCGACTAACATTTGGTTGTCAAGTTATATGTTCACGGGATTGAACATAATTTGAATAATTGCGTCGCCATGGAGTAGTGACTAATAAAAGCAAGGTATAAAAATGAAACGGGTCTATATGTTGACAGGGCCAGGTACGCATAAATAAGATATTAGTTATAAGCGCGATTTTGGGTCAAATGGATAGTGAAAATCCTTCGCCGTAAAGTGGGGGATTAAAATTGACCAAAAGGCCTTTAATGGGTAAGTCGGGCAAACGACCCATAGAGGTTGTTTAGGAACTCATATCATGACTATGCAACCCTTAGATAAGTATAAGAGTTGTAGGCATAAATTTCGTGGGTTGAATTTCTAAGAATTGGTCATTCGCGTAAAATGGCTAACCGAAGGGTAACATTCAGGTTAATTAGTATCTTATGTTAAATCCACCACAACTATAGTTGTGGTAGAAGATAAGTAGTTGATTAATAAGGGAATGCGAAGTGCGAAAAGGGAAAAACGGGTTTGATGCTTAAGTGCTTAAAAGACCTTTAAACGGGTCAAAATAAATTAAGTAGTTAAATGTGGATTAAGTGACTCGAAAGATAAATATAAATCGGCGAATGTAAATGTGTAAGCAAACCAGTAATAGGTGTGAAAACGCTTTTGCTTGATAAGCCCGGGATGGGTAGGAAATGCTAGAAATGACTCTTAATAGCATTCTTGTAATGTAACTTAAATGAGTCGAATAATAGGAAAAAGGGATTTATAGACTTGTTGCCTATAAACCGGTTTTTAATATGAACTATGATGGTAAACAGGTCCGTATTTTGATTACGGACACGTAGGAAAAAGAATCATGCAAAACAGAGGTCTAGATTAAAAGTTATACTAGTTTGAAGTCGATAATTTGGTTAAAAACATAGCTGGGAATCTGCAGCATTAAACAACAAACATGCTGGAAAAATAAGGCCGTCGCGCGACAGGATGGCAGAACAACAAAATAGTCGCGCGACGCGACACTGGTCACGGGCCGCGAAGAATGAGTCGAAACCGGTCGCGGGGCGCGATCGACTTATATGTCAGAAATTTCGTTTTGTTTCCATTATTGAGCCTTAGAACTTGTTTATACGTGCTTAAACGTTGTCAAATCTAACAGTTTATGTGGTTTTGGCACTAGGTTAATGCTCTTAAGATTTTTGGATGAAGATCAAGCGACTTTCAAGAACCGAACAAGCTTCCGCATTGATTTATTTTGTTGTAAATAAATATGTAAACATTAAAAATTGCATTTGATTGTTTAGACTAGTTAGAATGTTAACTTAAACACTTTGATCAGGTGTGGTTGCTATCCAAACAAAGTTTTTGTAAGCTCACATTTTTAATATAAAATGTGTGCAATATTATTATAAATGCGTTTAAACATGACGGGCGTTACAAGTTGGTAATCAGAGCTCATGGTTAAAGGGTAAAGTGTGTTCGGTTCGAGGCTTGATCACAAATCCGGTAAGTACATGTATGTTAATGGTTTAGCATGCTAAAGTGTTGTAAACAACACATAGGGTTATCGTTTAATACACGTTACCACAATTAAAATGATTGATATAGATGACGAAATTGCGCGCGTTGACGCGTACAGAAGAAAAGCCTTGTATTATAATACGGGCGATTATTGAAGTTGATGTTACTAATTCTTGTAAATGTTTTAATTGAAGGACACTCGCATCTGAAGATAGCGAGAGTTTAACAAATTACGGATATGACGGTGGAACGGTCCGAGGTATGACAAGCAGAGCATACTCATCAAGGACCTAAATCGCGTGACGGTCGCGAACAAGGTTAACGACATAGAAAGCCCGTTAGGGCAAGAATTTACAGGTGCGCATCTTAAATTATTACATGAATAGTAATATGCAACAAATACGTAGAGATTGAAAGTTGCATACGTAGATTAAAAACTTGGAAAAACCCGAATAGAAAACCTATCCGGGATATTGTTTCCAAGAGAAACAAATTGAGGCATTGCTTACATGGGGTGTAATGTGAAAATTATAAAAAAGGTCATGTCTACCAGGTATTGATCGCTTACTCTGGCCAAGTAAGTGGTGAGCACGTGTGAAGGGGTAAGGTCCCAAAAAACCTCGTTCCGAGCGTTTGGACCATACCACAACCTCGATTTCCTAACCTTCTTTAGACCTTGCGCGGCTGCGCACCGGTCCAATAGAGAAGACTTAAGGGAAAAACCACAACTTCATCTTTAATCCTCTTTAGACCTTGCGCGGCCGCGCACTGGTCCAACAAAGAGGACACAGAGGAAACAAGCAGCAGGAAAAGTTAATATCAGAACATACACGCGTTTACACGCGCACGTGTAAGACACGGACAGTAAAAAACAACTGACAATGACAGGTTGTCAAAATCAATTTACTGCACTAGCTTCAAGTCAAAGATTTTCCATAAAAAATCTTTACAAACTCAACAAATTCAAATCTTCTCAAAGAAGCTTTCTTATTTTTTCGCGCCCAAAAACATTTCCCTCTCATAAGTCCAGTGCTCCACTTATTTGCATAAGTACAACACTAGACTGGGGGGACTTGAAGGGGTAAGGTCCCAAAAACCTCATAAAAAGGATTTGAGACCATACCACAAACCAACCTTTTAGCCTTTTGACTTTGCGCGGCCGCGCATTGGTCTTACAAAAGGAAAACATAAATCCTTGCGCCTTCCCCATTAGCAAAGGATAAAAATCCTGAAATCAATACTTCCGCCCAAATATCCAGACTTGGATATCATTTTACCCAGACTTGGGATTTATTCGTCTGTGTCCACACAGCAAGGTGTCACACTAGATTACAGCAGTAATCTTCTAGAAAGAAATACAATCGTGCACCACCCAGACGGTTATAACCGTCTGGACACGTGTCATTACCACAGGCAACCCTAGAATCACAACGAAGGCATGCAATTGGAGAATAATCTCCACTTAATCACTTTCCACGTGGCAATCCCCCAGCCATATATCAAACCACGATCCGTGTGCATTCACATCGGATCGAGACAACTTGACGTTGGATCAAAGAACTTAACGGAAGAAAATATAACCGCTACGGCGTTAGCATCTTCCGTCATATTTTCAATAACAGGATTTCCCTCCCAAACTCCCGGTTATAAATACGAGAACTGTTCAGGTATGAAGGCAGATCACACTCACTTCTCAAATACTTTCTCTTCTCCATTACCAATACTTATTCTCACACTGGAGTCGGGTCAAGGAGAGAACCCTCTTCTCCCCTTGGCGAGGCTAACGGTGCTCTTTTTTGCAGAATCACCGGAGAAGAATTTCAGCAGCAACTGAATCAACCGAGAGAGAGCTAACCCTTTTATGCGGATTCAAACCCCCTAGATATTTCGGTTCCGACCTTTTAACTAGTGTTTCTTCAACGTGGTACCATGAACTTTTTATGATGGACATACTTACATCCGATGTAGTAAGGACAGGGTAAATGGGATAAATTAAAAGTACCCAAATGAATCAAATAAGCAAAATACTTGAGAATAATGTAAACGCAAGCTGGGTGATGGAAGCGTATTACATTAGAATAATGAGCCCGAGAGAAGGGACGAAAGAGCCATGGTTGATAAAATGGGCAAGTAAAACCAAAGTATAGATGATCCGCCGGATCATAAAAGCGAAGGTATTGCCCACACGAAAAAGATAATCAAAGTTGTTAACTTTGGTCGTAATAAAGAAAGAATGGCGATGATAATCGTCATTCATAATCTATAAGGCCGTCAAGGATAGTCACATAAAGAATAAAAGACATGGTCGAATGAAAGCGATGGATTTCGCTAAGACGACCAAATAAATCGAAGCAAAGTCTTAATGCATACCGGAAGGGTTGCAATAATAACGAATTCGGTAAAACACCCGGTTGATGGGTAAGGATTTAAACACATGCGTAGACCGAGAAGCGGGAACTCGGAAGGAAAGTCAAAAGACTTGGGTTTTGAGTCATGACTAAAAGATGATAAGATGCTGTAGATAGAAATTTTGAAAAAAAAAATTACGTTCAACTATTTTAAAGTTGAACGGGTCGAACAAAGAATGAGGCTTGACACTTATAAGTGACGAAGTTCACACGAATAAGTCAAACGAGTTAAATAAAGGATGACGCTTGCTAATGTAAGTAAGCGTGAATGGAATAAATAAGAGCGCGAAATATTAATAAACCTATGTAAAGGGTCATTGGCATTAAAAACATTAAGATAAAAGAACCAGAGTAATGGGCTGTAAAGAAGTATAAGTATGAACCGGGAAACGGTAAACGTAGAGCAAACCGACGTGTATATGACGTGAGGAGTCATAAAGTCGGAAGATTAGTTTGAAATGGGTTATGAATGAAGCCTTAGACTACGGTCAAGGTCAACTAAAGTTCAAAAGTAAAAACAAATGATTCCAAACAAACAAGGGATGTCTTAGGTACATTTGCATAAAGACACAAATAAAAGATGATCAACGAGATCATCATAAACTACGGGATTATAAGTAGTGTTAAAGTATACGGACCAAAATGACTCACGAGTCATAAATAGAAGGAAACGAACTGTTGGGTCTCACCTTAAAAAGGGGGGAAATCTAAAGAATTAGCCTATGAGACTAAGTGAAAGAACCTACGGGTCAATAGCGTAAAACGAGGGAGCTGATTATGATTCCTCGTCTAAAACGAGAACGGAAAAAGAACAAATTGTGGGTCGTCAATTTCCTTGACGTGAGTAATTGACATAGTCAAAGAGAAAAGCGTTAAACTAAAATTTAGTATTAGTAAGAAACAACGCTTTAACAAATATGAATCTTATGAGATGAATTCGAAAAATGATTAGTATCAAAGAATAAAGATCTTGACACTGACAGGTGCAAGGCGATACATTCGAGAGAAAGATTTACGGTAATGAAAAGTTGACATAAACGTAAACAAGACGTGATGTGGTCACGGTCACAAAAAGGGGGGGGGGTGATACATAATATAACCACGTCATAACGTGAGTTACGAGATATGAAATCAGAAAACACGCAAAGGGGCGGGTTGGCAATAGAATACCTGGGTGACGGGGTATGAAGTGACGACGACTAACAAGTCTAGCCGCCAAAATAGATAATTAGTAAGGATAACGGACACGAGCTGAAAGTAACGGCCCACAAGGCCTTACACATGAAAGACGTACGCGTCAGTATAAATGAAAACTTTGACCAAAAGAAACGGGTGCCTTGAAAACGAAACTAGGTTCGTTTGATTAAACTAACGAACTACGTAAATAAGGTTTAGGGGACGAAACCTCTTTAAGGGGGGGGGGGGGTAGACTTGTAACACCCCAAAAACGGGTTTGGTAATCAAACCCCATTAATACTAAAAGACAGGTAAAATACCGTTAGTGGTAAAATTAACCCAGTAAATATTAGGATTTAAATAATTAAACCTAATATTAAATAAAAAAGAGAATAAAAGTTTTGAAAAAAACAAAGCTTATGACAGGCCGACTTAGCGGGACTTAAATAAGACGGGTTATAACTCCCGGAATCCAATAAGTTAACTAGGAATAATAATAACCTAGTTAGATAAAAGTCTTGTAGTAACTCATAAGTGAGAAAAAACACTTAAAATTAGAACTAAACAATAGTTGAGGGACTAAAAGTGTTTAGTTCGAAACTAACAATAATAAAACATAAATTAAAACTCAAAACACACACTTGTGTGTGTTTGAGTTCGAACAGAAGCACAGGGCGACCAAGAGAAACCCCCACAACCCTAGTTCTTGTCTAATCTCTCAAATTGAAGGTCCAAATCAATTCTAAATCAAAATCTGAGCACGAATTAGTGGACAAAACTTGATAAATACATGTGTTTCTTGACTCTAAAATGTAATTCCAGGAAATATCTTTAAAACCCCACTGGAATTGTATTTTTTCGACGAAAATTGAATGTTTTATGAATTTTTCGGTATCGAAGGTTCATGCTGCGTTTTCTGGCAGAATTTGCAGCCCATTACGAATTTCATAACTCAATTTAAGAATTTATTTATGATCTCAAATTTTTACTGTAGGTAACTTCAGGTAATTCCAAAAAACTCCAATTGGAATTTCGTCAATCGGATAAACGAGGAATTTTAAATAAAATTTTTCGTAAGCTGCAGTCAGAAGTGACGAATCTGATTGCAGCTTAGTAAATGAATTTTTACAAATTTTTGGTAAAGATTTTGATCTTGAAATTTTAACACAAGGCCTAACCCTCCGAGAGGTACGTCACATAAAAAAATCATAATTTTTGAAGACTTGTAAATAGGTTAAACAGGTCACCAAAAACAGCATATTTTTTGGTGATATGAACTTGCCTAATTGATGTTAATCTTGGCTAAATGACAAGTTACAAACTAGTTGTTGAATATATGGCATGCTTTGATTGATAAGTATGTAAACAAAAGGGGATCCATAGAGTGATGGCCATTGTATAAAATGACCAATCTAACCATCTTATGGATGTTATGATATAGTTTGACTCTAAACAAGCTAGGTGGGGGCTTGGAAAGGAACGGGTCAAACGGATCATGGATGCGAAGAATGTTTGCGCGGACGCGAGGTATGTAAAAGCTTACACCCTTTTTATAAGACATGCATTTATTCATAGATTGTAAATATGACAAAAGCTATATCCGAAATATGTTTCCGATACGAAATAATACGGATTGGAACATATAAAATGATGAAAATCCTTGGTTAATGGAAAAAGGGATCTAATGATAAAATCCGAAATGGGTCGGATGGGCGAATTGGTAGTTAAAAACCATGTTTTGTTATGTATGTAAACGTTTGGTCATATAGGCCAAACGAGTCAATGGTGATGATAACACCAATTGGCAATATCGACTAACATTTGGTTGTCAAGTTACATGTTCACGGGATTGGACAGAATTTGAATAATTGCGTCGCCATGGAGTAGTGACTAATAAAAGCAAGGTATAAAAGTGAAACGGGTCTATATGTTGACCGGGCCAGGTATGCATAAATAAGATATTAGTTATAAGCGCGATTTTGGGTCAAATGGATAGTAAAAATCCTTCGCCGTAAAGTGGGGGATTAAAATTGACCAAAAGGCCTTTAATGGGTAAGTCAGGCAAATGACCCATAGAGGTTGTTTAGAAACTCATATCATGACTATGCAACCCTTAGATAAGTATAAGAGTTGTAGGCATAAATTTCGTGGGTTGAATGTCTAAGAATTGGTCATTCGCGTAAAATGGCTAACCGAAGGGTAGTATTCGGGTTTATTAGTATCTTATGTTAAATCCACCACAACTATAGTTGTGGTGGAAGATAAGTAGTTGATTAATAAGGGAATGCGAAGTGCGAAAAGGGAAAAACGGGTTTGATGCTTAAGTGCTTAAAAGACCTTTAAACGGGTCAAAATAAATTAAGTAGTTAAATGTGGATTAAGTGACTCGGAAGATACATATAAATCGGCGAATGTAAATGCATAAACGAACCCGTAATAGGTGTGAAAATGCTTTTGCTTGATAAGCCCGGGATGGGTAGGAAATGCTAGAAATGACTCTTAATAGCATTCTTGTAATGTAACTTAAATGAGTCGAATAATAGGAAAAAGGGATTTGTAGATTAGATGTCTATAAGCCGGTTTTTAATACGAACTATGATGGTAAACAGGTCCGTATTTTGATTACGGACACGTAGGAAAAAGAATCATGCAAAACAGAGGTCTTGATTAAAAGTTATACTAGTTTGAAGTCGATAATTTGGTTAAAAACATAGCTGGGAATCTGCAGCATTAAACAACAAACCTGCTGGAAAAATAAGGCCGTCGCGTACAACAAAATGGTCGCGTGACGCGACGCTGGTCGCGGGCCGCGATGAATGAGTCGAAACCGGTCGCGGGGCGCGACCGACTTATATGTCAAAAATTTCGTTTTGTTTCCATTATTGAGCCTTAGAACTTGTTTATACATGCTTAAACGTTGTCAAATCTAACAGTTTATATGGTTTTGGCACTAGGTTAATGCTCTCAAGATTTCCGGATGAAGATCAAGCGACTTTCAAGAACCGAACACACCGAACAAGCTTCCGCATTGATTTATTTTGTTGTAAATAAATATGTAAACATTAAAAATTGCATTTGATTGTTTAGACTAGTTAGAATGTTAACTTAAATACTTTGATCATGTGTGGTTATCCAAACAAAGTTTTTGTAAGCTCACATTTTTAATATAAAATGTGTGCAATATTATTATAAATGCGTTTAAACATGATGTTTGGATATTTAGTATGGACATAGTTGAACCTTAAAGTATGTTAAAGGTTGTTAAGTCATTTGTTATAAGAAATGCCTATTATCATCTCCTATCAAAGTAGAGATGCTCATTCTAGAAGTACCATCGTTAAATGCATAAATGCATTAATATGTTTTGCTAGATATGTATGGTTATAATATCTTTCACTTGAGCTTATTGTCATGATATAACCTGTGTCAAGCGAAAAGACATTGGAATGAGTTCAAAGAAACATTTCAGGTATAAACGATATTTGATTATATTTTACTAACCCATTAATGTCACACCCCCAAAATCTACACGCGGAGTATCACCGCTTGGAGGCGTGACTGACCAGGATCAAGCCACAAACCATATTGAACATAACGAGTAATAAGTAAAATTCAACCACACAATATGAAGGGTGTTCAAAAACCAAAGCATAGTTAAGTGTTTAGCGGAAGCATAATTGTAAAACCCAATGTAAGTATTAAGTACGAAATAAAATAATGTTTTTAGCATGGCACACACTGCCATGTCCCACAACAACTGCGCCTCCCTGTGCAAGCTCCATGAGTACCTAACGACCAGCAAGGCATGTAGCAACGAATCAACAACAAAGTTGAGCGAGTTCACAGTTGGTTGTATAGTTGTAGCGTTCATCTCGTAAACCATATGTTCGTTTTGTAAACCATGTATCGTGTTAATTAGTATCACGGTCTCCCAGACATGTTTGCGAAGATTAGTGGGGGCTTCCCATGTGTTACTAGACCACGCGTATCGACTGCTATGAAAATGTAAGAGGTGCCCTAAGTCAATGTCTATCAGCATTGACCCTTTGCCCATAGTCCATTAGTACACGCCCGTCCGACTGGAACGGTGTGAGGTTTGTTAAACCTAATAGCGCTATTAACTAACGACCCGCTCGCCCTAGGCCTCGGCGATTAAGTCGATAAATGAGGGACTTAAAGTGATAGAGTTGATAGTCTTATAGTCGTACGTATCCTGTTGTACACAAGTTCGTAGTTACCGTTCAGTTCTTTAACCCATTCCCAACCCTTGGGAATCCCATGACTTGGATAGAGTGTGAACTCACCTTGGTTTGCTCGGCAGATACACAGAAAGGTTACTTGAGCTAAATGTGGTCAACCACGTCCTAACATGGTTACCATACAAGTCACGTCTAGGTTCAAGTAATACATGTTGACGTGACCGTGTCGTCCCGATCAGTCAAAAACCCAATTAAACCTAGGTAGCTAGGGTAAGTCGGGTATCGTATCCACGAAGAGCATGTGGTCAGTATCACACGACCTGTTCGATTAGTTAGACTATTTACAAATAATGTACAAGGTGGTTATGAAGTTTGCTAATTTTATTTATTAAATTAGTTTAAAAGGATATCGGAGTTAACCGACAAATTGATATTATCTAAAACGATGATTTGTTAACGAAACTTTCAAAACTAAACTACTTAATTGAAAACAAGAATTAGGAATACGGATCACACCCGGTTTCGGTAATTGTAAGTCCTAGGGTTCCTACATGTTTTAATTCAACTCAATTGCATACGATTAGCGGATTTAGTGTACCGTGACTTAGGTGCTACTAGCTATCAACGCCCCGAAGAACGGACAAGAATACACTTTGTAATCAACACAAGTAAATCCTAACCATGACAATGCATAACTACACATAACCATTTCGCAAAGTCATAACTTTTAACATCGTTCGACAATTTACGAATACGAAACAAATGTAAACTATTGTCAATGGTTTCAAAAATCAATACAAGTTGTCACAAATTCGAATCAAAGAACAAATGCATAAACCCTAAAAATATACAACTACCTACACCGGGGTGAATCCGAAGAGACTAGCCGTTCATCGCGTTCAAAGTTTTAGATAGTGATGTTGTGCCTCGATGATGTATGCCAAAAGCCTCAAACCGTCCGTTACCCTGTGCGAACCGTAACTCCCCTATTCTCCTCTACGAACTCGTAAACCCCAATACGGCTGCCAAAAGTGATGTGGACGTTGGGCCTATTTGGGAGCCCAAAATAATTAATGTTGGCTGCCACAAAATCGGATGTCCAAATCCTCACGTGAATATAGCTGCCAACCCTTATGATGATGTGATAATGTTTTGTTCTTGATTCAAGAGCCCAAAATTATAATATATGGCTGCCTATTTCGTGGATGTTGCTGCCAATCTTTCATTAATCTCATGACCTGGCCCAATGAAGACATCTTTTTCTATAACCTCCCAAATGGCCACATACTTGTAATTATTTTCAACCTTCCCATGTGACTCTCGAGATAACCTACAACTTGTAAAAAGAATATGATGTTTTAATTGTTTATTCTAATTCCATATCAATCATAATCCCAATTACTTTATTTACTACACATATAATAATAACAACAAATATATGTTAAGTTAGTATAATGGAAGTTTAATCTTGGTTGATGATTATTATTTATTATCTATAATCTCATCATTTTAGCTCGTTTTCACCTTAACCCGTAAGATAATAAAACCATATCAAAGAATTATATTTTATAACAATATCGATGCATTTTTACCATAATTAAAATAAACTAACATGTATCCAAAATGCACCGATCACATGTATGTTTACACACAAGCTAACAGGTTGCAAACACGTATTGATCATGGCAAACACATTAACAGTCAAGTACATAACATGCTTATACTTGTACGATTCAAAAGATTGGGCTCGCACAAGTCTAGCAGCCTTGTGCGATTCACCCCTTGAAGTCCAATGATACCCGACCCAATATAACATAAGCATTCCATCATGTAACCGGCCCAAACAAATAAGCATTGGTCTTGTGCGATCCGGATGGACTTGTGCGATCCGGATGGCTTGTGCGATTGGTACAAAACTTGTGCGATCGGGATTGGGCTTTGAGGCCCAATAATATGTGAAGTCCAATTCATTGTGTAAGGCCCAAGACTTGTGCGATCGACACTGTCTTGTGCGATCCACATGTCTTGTGCGATCATGCATTGCTGTGTTGTACACTGTGTTCTAATTGTACATCAGTCTATCTTGTGCGACTGCCTTGTGCGATCGGATCAGATCTTGTACGATCTGATCTTGTGCGACCAAGGAGTCTTGTGCGATCAGTTATAATTTCCGAATTTCATGCAATCAGTTTTATTGTTTCCATTTATGAACTTTATCAATTAACAATACTAACAGTTTCAATCATGCATAATCTCGATCAAACCAAGAAATTATCATCTAATTCATATAAACCCTAAAAATCATAATCATAAACAACTTATCAAAACCCACAATCGTATTATCAAGTCTATGATTCCTAGTTCTAGCATACACTCCACATGCCATCTTAACAAATCATTCGAACATAATATATAACAGCCGATTACTTACATCTAATCGGTTTTTAGATTAATATTATGACATTCGATTCACATAAACATCATCACCTAAACATCATTATTCATCATACATACAACTCTAACCATTTAATCAACTCATGGAATCATAACATCATTCAACAAAACATAAATTGTAAAACACTAACCGATTATAGATAAGATGAGAGTGATCCGAATCAAAAGCTTCGATGGAGAGGGGTGATTTGCCATCGAGTTTGAGAGAGAGAGGATGAGAAAGATTTAGGGTTTGTGTGTGTGTTGTGTTTGCAAGTTATGAGGAACAAAACTCCCTAAAGGATCAATGTATGCGTACAAGAAGAGTGGGCCGAACCCAGCTTTGGGCTGCCCTTGGTTCGGATGCAAAGAGTGTAGCCCGAATGGGCTTGTGTGATCGGGTTGTGTAGTGCGATCCGAGTTGTCATATATATATATACTCGTACAAAGATTCACATAATACAAACATAAAATCTCATAATCATTCATTAAATCAACATATCAGATTATCACACCAAGTTCACATACGTTACATTAAGCACATAGATAAGTTCTGAAATACGAGTTGTCACATTATCCCCAAGTTGAAAGAAATTTCGTCCCGAAATTTGGTACGTACTCACTGAGGAAGCTAGTTAAGTTGCATGGTTTTCCTGGGGTGTCACATCCTCCCCCCGTTGATCTGGAATTTCGTCCCGGAATTCCGCAGTAGCTTCAGCCTCAGCAGTGGTTGTACTGTTTGCGAATAATTGGGGATACTTTTGTTTCATTTGATCTTCGCGTTCCCAGGTGAACTCTGGGCCACGACGGGAGTTCCAACGAACTCGAACGAGAGGAATTCTAGTGCGCTTGAGAATCTTAACATCTCGGTCAGTAATCTCTACTGGTTCCTCAACGAATCGCAGCTGATCGTCGATAGTGAGCTCCTTCAAAGGAACTATGAGGGTCTCATCTGACAGACACTTCTTCAGATTCGACACGTGGAAAACGTTGTGAACTCCACTGAGTTCTGCTGGTAGGTTTAGTTTGTAGGCCACCTTGCCTATTTTCTCTATGATTTCGAAAGGTCCAACGTATCGTGGGTTAAGTTTGCCTCATTTGCCAAAACGAACAACACCCTTCCAGGGTGAGACTTTGAGTAGCACTCGATCCCCAACCTGGAACTCGAGTGGTTTCCTGCCCTTATCAGCGAGCTTTTCTGACGGTCACGAGCTGCCGCCATTCGTTGTCGTATTTGAGCAATCCTTTCTGTTGTGTCTACTACCAGTTCTGGACCTGTGATCTGACTGTCACCCACCTCTGCCCAACAAAGAGGTGATCGGCATTTATGCCCGTAATATGCCTCAAATGGAGCGGCTTGAATGCTGGTGTGGTAACTGTTGTTATATGAAAACTCCACTAACAGGAGATGTTTTTCCCAGCCGTTGCCGAAGTCGATTACACATGCACGAAGCATGTCTTCTAGAGTTTGGATGGTGCGTTCAGACTGCCCATCTGTTTGCGGGTGATAAGCTGTGCTCATATCTAAACGTGAGCCAAAGGACTTGTGCATTGCTTGCCACAGTTCAGAAGTAAAATGTGCATCACGATCAGAGATAATAGAGGTTGGCACCCCATGCCTCGAGACAACTTCCTTAAGATATACGTCTGCTAGAGTGGAGAACTTATCCGTTTCCTTGATAGCTAAGAAGTGTGTAGACTTTGTGAGTCGATCCACGATCACCCAAATAGTATCATTTCCACGTTGAGATCTAGGTAGGCCAGTAACAAAATCCATGGAAATTTGCTCCCATTTCCATTGTGGTATCTCTGGTTGTTGGAGTAGGCCCTACGGTTTCTGATATTCAGTTTTGACTCTCGCACAAGTCAAACATTTGCTAATGTAAGTTGCTATGTGAGCTTTCATGTTAGGCCACCAATACGTAGTTATGAGATCGTGGTACATCTTATCTGAACCAGGATGTACCGAGTAGCGAGACTTGTGTGCTTCATCCATCACAAGCTCTCGTAGGTTGCCATAGTGTGGGACCCAGATGCGTCCTGTTACGTAGTAGGCGCCGTCTTCCTTTTGTTCTAATCGTTGCCTTGAGCCGCGTAGGGCTTCAGCCCTGACGTTTTCTGGTTTCAATGCTTCTACCTGAGCATCTCGTATCTGGGAAGGAAGACTAGATTGAATGGTAAGTTGTAATTCTCGCACGCGCTTAGGGGTAGTGTCCTTTTGACTGAGGGCGTCAGCCACAACATTGGCTTTGCCTGGGTGGTACTTGATCGCGCATTCGTAATCATTTAATAACTCGACCCATCGACGTTGACCCATGTTTAACTCCTTTTGCTTGAAGATATGCTCGAGACTCCTGTGATCGGTGTAAATACTGCACTTGGTACCGTACAGGTAATGTCTCCATATCTTGAGTGCGAAAACAACAGCTCCCAGCTCCAAATCATGTGTAGTGTAGTTCCGTTCATGAATCTTAAGTTGACGTGACGCATAAGCAATGACCTTGTCACGTTGCATCAGCACACATCCAAGTCCCTGAATGGATGCATCGCAATAAACCACAAAATCATCTGTGCCTTCAGGCAATGAGAGGATAGGGGCGCTACAAAGTCTATCCTTTAAGTGTTGAAACGCAGTTTCCTGTGCATCACCCCAACGATAGGTGACACCTTTCTGGGTTAATGAGGTGAGAGGTTGCGCAATCTTGGAGAAATCCTTGATAAACCTTCTGTAGTAGCCCGCCAAACCCAAGAATTGGCGAATTTCTGTTGGTGTACGGGGTGCAGGCCAGTTCTTAATCGAGTCTACCTTGGATGGATCAACATGGATCCCATCCTTGTTTACCACGTGGCCTAGGAAATGGACTTCACGAAGCCAGAAGTCGCATTTCGAGAACTTTGCATAAAGTTGTTCTGTTTGAAGGAGTTCCAAAATAAGTCGTAGATGCTGCTCGTGTTCTTCCTGACTCTTAGAATAGATCAGGATGTCGTCGATGAATACAATCACAAACTTATCCAAATAAGGCTTGCACACTCTGTTCATAAGATCCATGAAAACCGCAGGTGCGTTTGTCAGCCCAAAAGGCATGACCAAAAACTCGTAATGTCCATACCGAGTCCTGAACGCTGTCTTAGAGATGTCCTCGTCGCGGACTCTTAGTTGATGGTAGCCTGACCTCAAGTCAATCTTTGAGTAGTAGCTCGACCCCTGCAACTGGTCGAACAAGTCGTCAATGCGTGGAAGAGGATAACGATTCTTCACAGTCACCTTGTTGAGCTCGCGGTAGTCAATACACATTCTGAAAGTACCATCTTTCTTCTTCACAAATAGCACTGGAGCTCCCCATGGCGAAGAGCTAGGATGAATAAAACCCTTATTCAAAAGCTCTTGTAGTTGCGTGGACAGTTCTTCCAATTCTGATGGGGCTAAGCGATAAGGTGCTCGAGCGATGGGCGCTGCTCCAGGAGCTAGCTCGATTTGAAACTCGACCTGGCGATGAGGCGGAAGACCAGGTAATTCCTAGGGAATACCTCAGGAAAGTCACGTACGATAGGAAAATCTTCTATCTTCTTCTCTTTCTTCGAGGTGTCAGTAACGAGAGCCAAAATAGCAGTGTGACCCTTTCGTAAACACTTCTGGGCCTTAAGGAAAGAGATGATGCTCACAACAGCACCACTCTTGTCGCCACGAATCATGAGAGGTTCATCACCTGAACGAGGAATACGAACAATCTTCTCGTTGCAAAGAATCTCTGCTTGGCGTTGGGATAACCAGTCCATCCCAATGACAACATCGAAACTACCCAGAACGATAGGAATAAGGTTGATGGAGAAGGTCTGATTAGCAAGAACAAGATTACAACCCTTGACTACGTGTGTGGCCTCTAAACTCTTACCATTAGCTAGCTCTACAGTGTGCTTGGTGTTCAAAAATGTTGGGGTACGCTTAAGCATTTGGCTAACTTTTAAGGACACATAGCTAGTATCGGCACCCGAATCAAATAAAACAGTAACATAAAAGTCGTCTAGTAGGAACTTACCCGTCACGACGTTGGGATCGTTCCTTGCATCACCTTGTCCAATCACGAATACATGACCCCTGGCCCCATTGCCATTGTTATCCTCGTTGTTTCCATTCCCCTGATTGTTATTATTGTTGTTGTTCTGATTCTGGTTCAGCTGGGGACAATCTCTCTTGATGTGGCCTTCAGCTCCACACTGAAAGCATCCCCTGTTGCCTCGCTGTTGCTGCTGCTGGTTCTGTGGAGCTGGTGGTTGTTGTTGTTGGTTCTGATTCGCAGGTCGTGAACTCCTACAATCCTTAGCTTCATGACCCATCTTGAGACACCTCTGGCAACGACCCTTGTTGCACTGACCCCTGTGGTGTCTATCGCATCTGTTGCACTTTGGAAGGTTTCCTCGATATCCACCCTGCCCTTGACTACCAGAAGACTGCTGACCAAGGCTTTGATAGTCATCAATCTTTCGTTGCTGTACCTGGGACTGAACTGAAGTCGAACCTTTGCTGGAGGTTCCATCCCATTTTCTCTTGTTATCAGTGGGAGTAGCAGATGTAGTAGTAGCAGTAGCACCTATACGCTTAGGCAGCCTGTTCTGTTCCACTGCCTGGTTTGTGAGACGATGAGCAAGACGAGTAACGTCCTGGATAGTAGCGAGGTTAGCAGCAGTGACATGGCTTTGAATCTCTGGTACTAAGCCTTTGAGGAACAGCTCGATGCATTTAATGGGAGGTTCCACCATGGTTGGACACAAGATGGCCAGCTCATTTGACCTTTTCGTATACGCCTCTATCTCTGATCCTGTCATCTTCAGGTTAAAGAACTCCACTTCCAACTTGTGGATGTCATCACGACTACAGTATTCCCACTTGATCAGTTCCTTAAAATCATTCCAGGGGGTGGCGTTAGCAGCTGCCAGCCCTAACATCTGAACTTGTGCATTCCACCAAGTCAGCGCAATGCCCTCGAGAGTACCAGTGGCGTACTTCACCCTGCGAGCTTCAGGGCATTCACACATTTCGAAGACTGACTCGAGCTTCTCAAACCAGTGGAGGAGTCCAACGGCCCCTTCAGTGCCACTAAAAGTACTAGGACGACAGTCCATGAAAGTTTTGAACGTGCACGCAGGCAGCTGAGCATGCTGGCCTGTTGGATAAACGAGAATAGCACAAAGTTAAACACAAGAGTTGGGTTAGGAGTGTAGGATCTAATGATCCTAGAGAGAGTTGCGACTGCAGGATATATACCTCCTGCTTGGGCGGCTGCAAGTGCCGCAGCAACTTGTTGGTTAGTCAGAGCCGTCAACTGGGCTTGAGTCATGTTAACGCGTCCAGCCATGATCTTCATATCAAGGGAAACATGAGTGAGAAAGGTTCGCGAAAGTGCGATGACAGAGGAGAGTAAGCACACATGTGTTTCAATCCACAGTTGTTACGTTTATCTAAGCATACCGTGAGCAAAGTTCTATGTAATCTAGCAAGTAGGCAATATAAGAATAAATCATATCACCTAGGATGTCGAGTCTTGCACGTGGAGCGAAGCGTCGTTGTGGATCGTAGAGCACTGTACAGGTTATAGTCTGGTTTTAACAAAAACTTTTTCCCTTATTAAAACCAAGTTCTCTATAACCAATGGCTCTGATACCAATCTGTCACACCCCCAAAATCCACACGCGGAGTATCACCGCTTGGAGGCCTGACTAACCAGGATCAAGCCACCAATCATATTGAACATAACGAGTAATAAGTAAAATTCAACCACACAATATGAAGGGTGTTCAAAAACCAAAGCATAGTTAAGTGTTTAGCGGAAGCATAATTGTAAAACCCAATGTAAGTATTAAGTACGAAATAAAATAATGTTTTTAGCATGGCACACACTGCCATGTCCCACAACGACTGCGCCTCCCTGTGCAAGCTCCATGAGTACCTAACGACCTGCAAGGCTTGTAGCAACGAATCAACAACAAAGTTGAGCGAGTTCACAGTTGGTTGTATAGTTGTAGCGTTCGTCTCGTAAACCATATGTTCGTTTTGTAAACCATGTATCGTGTTAATTAGTATCACGGTCTCCCAGACATGTTTGCGAAGATTAGTGGGGGCTTCCCATGTGTTACTAGACCACGCGTATCGACTGCTACGAAAATGTAAGAGGTGCCCTAAGTCAATGTCTATCAGCATTGACCCTTTGCCCATAGTCCATTAGTACACGCCCGTCCGACTGGCACGGTGTGAGGTTTGTTAAACCTAATAGTGCTATTAACTAACGACCCGCTCGCCCTTGGCCTCGGCGATTAAGTCGATAAATGAGGGACTTAAAGTGATAGAGTTGATGGTCTTATAGTCGTACGTATCCTGTTGTATGGGGAATACGCAAGTTCGTAGTTACCGTTCAGTTCTTTAACCCATTCCCAACCCTTAGGAATCCCATGCCTTGGATAGAGTGTGAACTCACCTTGGTTTGCTCAGCAGATACACAGAAAGGTTACTTGAGCTAAATGTGGTCAACCACGTCCTAACATGGTTACCATACAAGTCACGTCTAGGTTCAAGTAATACATGTATGTTTACACACAAGCTAACAGGTTGCAAACACGTATTGATCATGGCAAACACATTAACAGTCAAGTACATAACATGCTTATACTTGTACGATTCAAAAGATTGGGCTCGCACAAGTCTAGCAGCCTTGTGCGATTCACCCCTTGAAGCCCAATGATACCCGGCCCAATGTAACATAAGCATTCCATCATGTAACCGGCCCAAACAAATAAGCATTGGTCTTGTGCGATCCGGATGGCTTGTGCGATTGGTACAAAACTTTTGCGATCGGGATTGGGCTTTGAGGCCCAATAATATGTGAAGTCCAATTCATTGTGTAAGGCCCAAGACTTATGCGATCGACATTGTCTTGTGCGATCCACATGTCTTGTGCGATCATGCATTGCTGTGTTGTACACTGTGTTCTAATTGTACATCAGTCTATCTTGTGCGACTGCCTTGTGCGATCGGATCAGATCTTGTACGATCTGATCTTGTGCAACCAAGGAGTCTTGTGCGATCAGTTATAATTTCCGAATTTCATGCAATCAGTTTTATTGTTTCCATTTATGAACTTTATCAATTAACAATACTAATAGTTTCAATCATGCATAATCTCGATCAAACCAAGCAATTATCATCTAATTCATATAATCATGAACAACAACTTATCAAAACCCAAAATCGTATTATCAAGTCGATGATTCCTAGTTCTAGCATACACTCCACATGCCATCTTAACAAATCATTCGAAAATAATATATAACAGCCGATTACTTGCATCCAATCGGTTTTTAGATTAATATTATGACATTCGATTCACATAAACATCATCACCTAAACATCATTATTCATCATACATACAACTCTAACCATTTAATCAACTCATGGAATCATAACATCATTCAACAAAACATAAATTGTTAAACACTAACCGATTATAGATAAGATGAGAGTGATCCGAATCAAAAGCTTCGATGGAGAGGGGTGAGTTGCCGTCGAGTTTGAGAGAGAGAGAGAGAGGATGAGAAAGATTTAGGGTTTGTGTGTGTGTTGTGTTTGCAAGTTATGAGGAACAAAACTCCCTAAAGGATCAATGTATGCGTACAAGAAGAGTGGGCCGAACCCAGCTTTGGGCTGCCCTTGGTTTGGATGCAAAGAGTGTAGCCCGAATGGGCTTGTGTGATCGGGTTATGTTGTGCGATCCGAGTTGTCATATATATATATATATTTATATATATATACTCATACAAAGATTCACATTATACAAACATAAAATCTCATAATCATTCATTAAATCAACATATCGGATTATCACACCAAGTTCACATACGTTACATTAAGCACATAGATAAGTTCTGAAATACGAGTTGTCACAATTAAAACAAGTTTGGTTAGTCTTGTAGTTGCAGGAATGTATCGAAACACAGTCATGGACATATGATAATTTTTGGAAAGAGGCACCTAAAGTGTCGTTAGAAGATTATACAACATTGCTCAACATAAAGGATTGAACATTAAGGGATCAAGCAACAAATCATTCGCTACAAAGGCTTTATTCGACTTTCAAGGAAGATGGACACACGTCACTTAAAGGATACATGTTAAAATGAGGGGGAGACTTATTCAAGTTGCACTCTTTTTCCCTTGACTAAGTTTTGTCCCATTGGGTTTTCTTAGTAAAGGTTTTTAATGAGGCAACATATCTGATCCAAAAGTATCAGGAGGAGAAAATGCGCGTTGCACTCTTTTTCCCTTAGCTGAGGTTTTGTCCCACTGGGTTTTCCTAGCAAGATTTTTAACGAGGCAGCATCACCAAGCGTATTAAAGAATAGTATATCATGTGGATAGTCAAGGGGGAGTGTTATGAATGTATCCATTATGTGGTGACTATCCACATCTATAACTCCTATCCCTTTAGTGCATCCATTATGTAGTGACTATCCACCTCTATAACTCATATCTCTTTATATAATGGCATTTGTATATGATGTTGAAAGCAATCAATAAGAAATCCATCTCCAATTCTCCCATTCTTCTCTATACATTGCTAGTAGGTCGTTGTTTTACAACAAATACGACCTCGATCACCTTATTTAATACTACATTTATAATTGAGTTAAATGCCCGGATAGTCCCTGCGGTTTGACCTTTTTTCACATTTAGTCCCTAACTTTCTAAAATTACAGCTATAGTCCCTAACTTTTTCAATTTCGTTCCCGGATAGTCCCTGGCACGGATGGAGGTTAGTTTTTCAGTTAAGTGGATGTAAAATGACCTAAATACCCTTACTATTAAAAAATAACATTTAAATCAATAAAAGAGTTAATATATAATTTAAGTGGGGCCATCTTTTATATTTAAAACCTAAAACATCTCTGAACCTTCTTCTCCATAACCACCGTATCCACCCTCCGCCGCCTCTAGCCACCGCCTCCACCCTTCACACAAGAACCTGCAAATCCACACTCCATCGTGGTTTTCTTCCGACAACAGCACCTCGATGACGTTTCTTCACCTTCAAATCTATTGAGTATTGTTAGGTCCAGAGTTTTAAGCTTGTCTTTATTACGGTCTTTAATGTTTATTTGGTTAAAATTATGACTTGGGCTTTGGCTAGGCCATGTGGGCCAATGGGGTAGAGGATCCTATAAATAGTCTTATATAGGTTATTGTAGTAGAGATCTATCATTTGTAATCATGTAGCTCCCAAAAGGAGAACCTTGTACCCGACAATCCTAGAGATTGTGTGCAAGGTTCTCGAAGATCGTACCAGACAGTCCTTGAGACTGTGTGCGATCTAAGCAGCGGCACTGAGTTTCGTAATGAAAGATTTCTTTTTGTTCTTGTCGGTTTGATCTTACTTTCCGCATTCGATCGAATCGTTGAGTGATATCACGGGTTTTTCGGGACTAACAAGTGGTATCAGAGCCATTGAAGTCTTTCAAAGGCTCGGTTTTGATATCGCTCGAAGAACAAGAAGAAGCGTTGCATAGTGTCGGAGGATGTGTGTTCGTAAAGGAAGAGATCTCGGTTCATGAAATCTGATTTTCATCAACAAATCTGAAAAACTTTACGATCTGGTACAGTTTCAGTCTCCGTTGAAGATGGCGCCGGCTCGATGACAGCTGAACGGAGAAGATAAGGGTGGTGTCGACGGTGAACAGAGGTGTATCACGTTGGTCAGAGACGGTAAATGGCAGTGTACGTCACTGAAAAGAAGATGATTAAGTGTGTGGTGATCGGAGATGATAAAGGTAGTCGGAATTCAGTTCAATCGGAGGTTTGTGGTGGACGTTGGAGAAGGTGACCGGCGTTGATTGACGAAGTTGAACAGTTAGTCGGAGACGTGGTGCTGTGGAGATGACGAAGATGATACGTCGCGGTGTTCGGAGTCGAACGGTGTTCGGTGGACGACGGTGGACGCCAAAGATAAAGGTGTCGAGGATGGTGGTTGCCGAAGGAGGGTGACGGTGGCCGGATATGATGAGTTTGTGTGCAGTCGCTGGTGACGGTGATAATGCCGTCGCCGGAGAGGAAGAAGAATATGGGTTTTGGTTTTCAACGGCTGACGTCGGAGGGAATGTTCTTTTGACGGCTGCACATAATGTCATATCATGGAATTTAACAACCCTAATGATTGTTGACCGTTAGATGAAGGTGAATAATCAATGGTCAGAGATGAAGAATAATGTTGTGCAATTTTCTGTGGGGTCAATATTTTCAGTCGAGAAGCTTTGATGGATTGTACTCGGGTCCACTGTTTAAGGTTGATGTTTTTGTTTAAGCCCAATAGAAAGAAGCCCAGATGTTGTTGATCCAAGTGATGTAAGCCCAACAGTTTTCTTTAGCCCATATTCTATCCGTGATACATCCGAGATAAATTTCAATGCATCCGAGATTAACTGTCATCATAATATTTATTGATCCAAGACACCCTTCATTCTATCATTACCATCTCGGATCGCATCATATTATCCGAAACCATCACAGATCTGCTCCTTCATCGTCAACAGCCGATATCAACCAACGATATCATCTCGGATCAACTTCTTCGTATCCGACATCATCCGAGACGCAAGATTGGAGAGTATCTAAACCGTAATAAAGAGAGCATAAAACTAGGGGGAGATTGTTAGGTCCAGAGTTTTAAGCTTGTCTTTATTACGGTCTTTCATGTTTATTTGGTTAAAATTATGACTTGGGCTTTGGCTAGGCCATGTGGGCCAATGGGGTAGAGGCTCCTATAAATAGTCTTATTAGATTGTTAGTGGTAGAGCTCTCCATTTTAGAACAATGTAATCCCCAAAGGAGAACCTTGTACCCGACAATCCTAGAGATTGTGTGCAAGGTTCTCGAAGATCGTACCAGACGGTTCGTTGAAACCGTTTGCGATCTAATCAGCAACACTAAGTTATTCAATGAAAAATCTCTTTTTGTTCATATGGTTTGATCTTATATTCCGCGTTCGATCGAACCGTAGAGTGATGTCACGGGTTTTTCGGGACTAACAAGTATCTGACCTCAGCAACAATACCACCGTCTCGAACCAAAACAACGTACTAGGTTTCGAAGAAAATAACCTCGTACCAGGTCTCGAACCAGAACGGCCGTACCAGGCCTCGTAGAAGTCTTTGTACAGACTTCAACAGCAGCACCATAGTTACCTACTCTATTCTACAAAACCCTAGCTGCAGTGGACACTGTAAGGCCCCCAAACTGGGCACCTTACCTTCTGGTCACATAATAGTGTACTCTTTAAAAATAAGACTTTACTCAAAATACGCAGCGGAAAATTTTCAATTAAAAACAATACGTAATTTATTTAAACTCAAAATGTTATTTAGCCGTTAACAAACCGAATGCCTTCCACCCTAACACAAGTAATCTCATCCACTGGCCAAGAGCAACACTGACTCAAATCACACACCTGCAAAACAATCTAACATACATGCAAAAGTCAGCTACGCTGAGTGAGTTCTAATAGTTTAAGTTAAAGCTTTTAAAACACATCGTAAACGCTTTATTTAAAAATCGAAACACCGCCTTTGTAAAAACACCAGCGTTTATTAAATTACGTTAACATCATTTTTAAAGTTTAACGGGTCCAACCCGTAAACCAAAACTCTACCCGTATCTTAGGCCAAATCATCCTACAAGTAATCCTTTCTGATTTGGATCAGATCACTTAAACATCAAAGGACGACCCGATATCCATCTTAATAAATAGAACGATTAACCAAACCGATCTGTATCTAGGACATAACAACTAAGTCCTAAAACTCAATTGTAACTTAACCTCATCCATCGACTACATGGTTTAACATCACTCGAAAACTGTATAATATAACATCATTCGTCACCTGCATCATTTGACATCATTCGTCAACTGCACAAATAATTATCACATACCCACCATTTAACTAGCGTGTAACACATAAGCACATAAGGTGGGAACCTAACATATGATTTGTTGCCCGTAGGCTATCATCATTTGCCCTCGTCAGGGCACCCCCGTCAGGGTTTCGTCTCCTCCAATTTGACTCCGAAGAGTCCGTCTCCCGCATATTAACCCCGAAGGGTCCGTCGTTGCCACTAGGGCTAATCATCTAAACACCTCAAGGGTGTTTCTCGTGACCTGACACTACCCCGAAGGTAACCCCGCCATCACGAGTAACCCGCATCCTGTGACCTGACGCCACCCCGAAGGTAACGCTGCCATCACAAGTAACCAACATCTCGTGACCTGACGACACCTGAAGGTAACGCCGCCATCACAAGAAACCAACATCTCGTGACCTGACGTCACCCTAAAGGTAACGCCGCCATCACGAGTAACCGACATCAAACACCTCAAGGGTGCTAATTCACATAAGGCACGTATACACATACAATGTTAAAAGCACGTCAACTATTCGGCAACTACTACCTTCCGGATCTCACTACCACTAAGGTTCGAAACCTATGATAGAATAAAATTTATCATGACACAAGTTGTACTTTTAATATCGACACCTACCACGCCCCATCCCTATACGACCTCGACATAACTAAATAAAATGTCATACGCTTATGCAGGACTAATATAGCCCTATTAATCACTACGTCGTATAAAAACATTGTTCGTGGAAAAACGTTTATAAAACATTCTAATCGCAAGACTTGTTAATGTATAAAACTCGTAGCATGTATGAAAACATGTGAAAAGCATGTATGCTAGCCCCAAAAATATTTAAGAAAAAAGGGATTAGAACTTACCTCGAATGTAAAGCTCGCTTCACCAAAAAGACTCGAGAATCATAAGAAAGAACGAACCCTAGACGATTAAGAACTTTCATTAAACATTCGACCCAATACTCCGAAACAAAAACCATTAAAGTCAAGAAAGAGAATTAACATGTATGTGTGCTTGGTTAATTAATTCTCGTGTGTGGTAGCTTGCTTACCTTTCAACTTCCACGTAGACTTTTACATGCTTGCTTGCTTGCTTCTTTATTTCTTTTCTAATCACACCAGCCGCCATTTATAACCTATCAAATGATATGCATCCTCAAAACACTTTTATCACCTTCTTTCAAGTCTGCATGATAAAACCACATTTTTTAATATAGCCGAAGCACACACACCAACCCAGTGTTGTGTGTTAATAATTGGTCATCTTCAACCCAAGCCCTCTCCATGTAAGGGGAGTGGGGGCGGAGCGTTATTTTTCCGTGATGGCCAAAATTAACGCGTGATAAAAACAAAACTTCCACCGCCACCGAAAATGTCCACGCGTGAAATTGAAATTCCGTTATATTCTTCACGCGTTGAAAACAATTGCCCATCAACTTTTGTTTTGTCTTTTTATGTTGAATTAATAGCAAGTTTGATGAAAAGTGCAAATTAGCCCCTCAACTTTTGTTAGCTATTTTTAAATAGCTTTCCTTTAATTGCAATTCAGGTCCCTCATCTTTATATAAATTTTAATTGCCCATCTCGACGAACCGTTTAAGTCGGTTGTAATTCAACAAAAACGCGAGATTTCCGAAAGGTGGGATTGGGAGATGTCACCCGTTTAATTTATGTTTTTTTTCCCATGTTGTTTTTTATTTTGCTATGTAATTTATTTTTTAATTTTAATGAAATTTATAATTTAGTGTTTTATTGTTAATTTCTAATTTAAAAAATAAAAAAAAATTATGAATGATGGAATTCCATCACTAGTGATGACCACCGCCATTACAAAATGCTTGTGAGTGATAGAATAGTAGCTGATGACATGGCAGGAGTTGATTGGATATTGTGAGTGATAGAATTCTATCACTAGTGACCACCCCCACTCCCCTAAGCTTTCCTTTTCTCCCCAACGTAACCAATCCATAAACACCAGCATCATGAATAAAAAGATCATCATTACCAAATCATGCCTCTACATCACCCAACCACAGGGACTATCAGGGCATTTAACTCTTTATAATTTATAAAAATGGTAGTTTTACTTAATTTACTTAAACAACTTCTAAATATATTGTTGATCTGTAAATTAGCTATCCTCGCGATTTTTAAACGACCATATTTTTTTCATATGTTAATATGTTATTAACAAAACTACACTGTAAAACGAGAATTTTATTCTCTTTGATTTGAGTATGATATTGCTATAGATTTTGCTTAATTTAAAAAGTTATCATGCTATGTGATTACTAGTGTTACCCGCTGCATCACGTGTGCATTCCTTTAGTGAGGTGAAACACGCATACTCTTTACACAACCCCAACCACGTCATCAATTGTTGGAAATGCACTCCACGAATCTTTAACCAATATTAAAAATTATACTAAAAGGTAAGTGAATATGACAGTTTTAAACATCTAGTTTTCTATACGAAATCATAGCTACGTGATTTTGTTAAAAGAATCCCTAAAACAATTTTTCTCTAATCTAATTCCAAATTCTTCTATGTTAGAAATTGATTTCTTCTAATTTAATTTCAAATTCTTCCAAATTCTTCTATGTTAGAAATTGGTTTCTTCTAATTTAGTTTCAAATTCTTATATGTTAAGCATTGGTTTTCTCAAAATTATTTCACCTATGTATACATATATATTAGAAACTAGACTATAGTCCTGTGTGTTACAGGGTTAAATGATAAGATTGGTTGTATTCGAAGAATAGAATAATTATAGAATTTGAATTATTCTTGATATTGCACATGTTAAATATAAATTTTGATATAAACACATATTACCCTAACATGAACTATCCATACCAAGTTAAAGAGAATATAACATTACTCGCTATAAATGACGCATTTAAGCAAATATTTTTTATTTATTTGTTACTTTAGTAACAATAATTAGATATGCATCAAATATATATATATATATATATATATATATATATATATATATATATATATAACTAAAATTAGATTTATATATATGTTATGATACATAAAGAATGTGAACAAAATTCTTAAATATAATCCTTATCTTGGGGAATAAGAAGTAGAAAAAACTAATGAACACATTAAGTTTTTTTTTTTTTTATATTTTGGGATGATAATGAGAAGGCTCTTAAATCTCAATTGAGATAGAGTTGGTGGCGGGAATGGATTGTGATGGGTATATCTAATTATAATAAAAGATTTCAGTTAATGTCATATAATATTCTCTTTTTCAATTCATTAATAATATTATTATCTGTTAATTAAATTTTGTTTAAGTTAATAGATTTAATAGATAAATTCATCCATTTAGTTGAAATAATCACTCCACTTCACTATTTTTAATATATAAACTCAAATCTGAGTGTTATTATTTTACATATTTTTATGGTGTTGATATGAAATATTAATGCATATAGTTAAAAAAAATAACATTTTTAATAACGTAACACCATGTTTCTTAGATAATAACAATTATTTTTTTCAAAGGTAAACATATCATTTAATTATATTTATACTTGATTTACGCAACACAGATAAAGTAAATCAAACCACATGCTTATCCATTTTAAGAAATAATAAAATCATAGATAATTTATATATTATTTAATCATAAATTAGAATTAAATATTAATGAGTTAATAATATCGTTAATGAATTGAAGAAGAGAATGTCATGTTGTATTATTTGAAGTCTTTTATTAGTGTTGGTACATTGAATGTCTGATGACTACGTCTGAGTTGAGTCTTAGGTCTAGATAGGTTAGATTGGAGCTCGGAAATGAAATAGTGATTTTATATTGTAATTCCGCCCCAAATGACACTTGTGTCATTTGGAGTGGAATCAGGATCTTATGTTATCATGTAATTCCGCTCCTAGAGGACTAAAGTAGTGATTCCGCTCCTAGAGGTCTAGATGTTAATTCCGCTCCTGAGGTAACTTGTTGATTCCGCTCCTGATGAGCATGTCGTTTGGAGTGGAATCAGACCTACTATATATAGGGGTTCGGCTGAGTTCATTGTAGAACTTTAGAGTGGAATCTGGTCATTAGCTTGGTAACGAAACTCTGTCAAAATCATTCTAGAAAGCTAATAAAGATAAGAAATTGAAGAGGATAAGCTGTGTAACTTCGTGTATACTGATTCCGCCTTTATACATGAAGATGAACGTTCTCAACTGACTTTTCGAGGTCGCAAAACGGTCCAACAAGTGGTATCAGAGCTCAGGACGAGGAGTTCATACTACTACAGCTTGATTCTACCGAATTCTTTGACTTCTACTCACTTCTTTTTATACTTTTCTGAACTGGACTAGTTTCAACGGTCGGAATGGACTGAATTTCGAGTATATTGTGTAAAACTTAGTTTTAACAAACCCTAGAAAGATTCAGGTTAAAACTCGGATTAAAAATGGTAAAAATGATCTAATAACATGATTCCACTCGTAACTATCTTCACTGATAAAGCTAATTT
This sequence comes from Helianthus tuberosus, assembly GCA_030545235.1. Classification (NCBI taxonomy): domain Eukaryota; kingdom Viridiplantae; phylum Streptophyta; class Magnoliopsida; order Asterales; family Asteraceae; genus Helianthus; species Helianthus tuberosus. Next base: position 4,595,049 of record JARYGA010046105.1, read on the forward strand.
CGCTCCTAAAAACAGAAAAGTCTGATTCCGCTCGTAATCAGTTAAAGTCTGATTCCGCTCGTAATCAGTTGAAGTCTGATTCCGCTCGAAAACAAACCAGTTCTGATTCCGCCCGAGAGATTGTTATCTGATTCCGCTCGTAATCAGAATAATTCTAATTCCGCTCGAGATTTACTTGTTGATTTCGCTCGTAATCAGAGTTTTTCTGATTCCGCTCTTAAAGACACAATTCTGATTCCGCTCCTAATCAGAACAAGTCTGATTCCACCCGAAATCAAGTCTGATTTCGCTCAGAAAGTTAAACTCTGATTTCGCTCTAGAGTTACTTTCTGATTCCGCTCGAAATCAACATTTTGTTGATTTCGCTCAGTTGTCATCAAAGCTGATTTCGCTCGAACGTACTATTTTCAAGATTTCGGAAATTTGTCTAAGTGATTGTTGATTTTTCAGGAACGTACAAGATGGATGAAATAAAACCTTTCAAAGATACAAGAACAGAAGAACAAAAATTAGCATACAGAAAACAGAGAGCTCACTGGAAGATGATGCGTATTTCTCGTATTTACTATAAAGCTAAAATGGCGAAAAGATGGGATGTCAATAGAAAATGTTATCTTGATCCTGATGGAAACATTGATATTGATGATAAAACTCTTAGTGAGGAAGCTCTAGTTAAATGTTTTGCTGAAGAAGAAGAAGCTTTACAGAGAAAATGGTGGGGAGGTGACAAAGAGAATGAAAAAGAAAAAGAAAAAGATGAAACTTTAAATGACAATGAAGAAAATTCTAGTAATGCTGGTGATCATAATGATGAAGTTGCTACTGGTAATCAGTTGGCAGTGAATGATGATCAAGAAACTAAGAACATGCCAGTATTTGATCATGGTGATTCAGATTCTGAGGAGGAGAAAATTTCAAGTCAAACAAAATGTGAAGTTATGATGACTGAAGAAGCTGAGAATGAAGAATCCAAGAAGAATGGATCTTCAAGTTCTAAAATTGAGTGTTCGAAATGCGAAAAATCAGAAGCAGACAATGTGAAACTCTTGAAGGATGTGGAGAGTTTAACATTGAAAATCAAAAGCTTGAAGGATGAGAAAGAATCTGATAATAAACAGATTCTTGAAATGAGAGAAAATTGTGAGAAATTGAAGTCAGAAAATGTCAACTGTTGAGTAGTTTGGACAGTTTGACATTGGAAATTAACAATTTGAAAGAAAAAGAAAAAGATTTTGGAAAAATTAAAATTGAAAATGAAAACGTTTCTTGGATAAAATTGGAAAATGAAGCGTTAAAAAAAAAGATTTTCAAAGTCAAATGAAGGTTTTAGAAGATGAAAAGTCTGTTATTTTTAACAATAATCTTGAAAAACAGATTGAAATAAATTCTCATCTTCAGAAAATCATTCGACTTGAAAATGAAGCTGAAATTGCTCGGAACAAAATTGCTGAGTTAGAGAATAAATTGAAAGGTTTTGTGACTTCGACACCATATGTGTGTCCAAAACCGATCAATTCTGTTCCAATAAGTGAAAATGTCACAAATTTTGACAAGGTCAAAATTGAAGATTGTGATGAAATATCTGATGATGAAAAAGAAAAGAAAAATATTTTTAGATTTACAAGAAAAATTTAAAAATACTGTTTTGCAATCTACTGAAACAGGTGAATGTTCTAAACAAAAACCTGTTAAAAAGAGTGTAGAACAGAAACAAAAAGTTAAAAATTTGAAAAATTTTAAAAATGAAAATAAAAGCTCATCAGTTCAGTCATCCAATCATTATAAAAAATCACAAAAAATTTGTAAATGAAAACTCACAAAATGATGGTAATAAGTGGTGCAGGTTTGACCACAGTGCTCAAAAGCAAAATCCAGCATTGAAGAGGAGAAATGACTATAACCAAGCCAAACAATGTTATGATCTGAAGGTTTGGACTGACAGAAGTGGATGGTACGATAACAGAGTGTGCTACACCTGTGGTGTGAGAGGACACATTGCTGTTAACTGCCAGAATTGGAGTTATGAGACAAGAAGATGCTATAATTGTCAAATCAGAGGTCATATTGCCAAAGATTGCCCAAGGAGATCAATGGGAAGATCGAGGGTTGAATCTCAAAGAATGGAAAAGAAACCAGTCAACGTCAAGCCCAAAGAACAGAAGGTTCAAGAACCTAAAGTTCAAGAAAAGAAAGTGAAGCTTTCTCAGGGGCAGAAAGACAGACTGAGGAAGAAGGCAAGAGAATATCTTGAGAAGATTTTGTCTTCAGGTTCACCGGACAGATTGAATAAAAGTTCTGATAAATCAACTCACTTGACTGCAAAGCCAAGTAAATTGAATTCTTCAGATGCAAATCTGAGGACAAAAGAAGAAAAGAAGAAGAAGAAAATGGTCGGCGATGAATCTGATGTGTCAAAGTCAGACAAACCACCATCAGGCAATGAATCTGACAGGTCAAAGTCAGACAAGCCATGTGCATGCAATGATTCTGGTTCATCAAAGCCAGAGGAGCCTAGTGTTGAGGTAAAAAATGTCAAACCCAAGGCTGGTCAGGCTTGGGTGAATCTTTTCAAATAGAAAAACCTGACTTGCCGGAGTTCCTAGGTTGGTAAGCGTGGAACATGAATCGGCACATTTCTTGAGAAATTTCACTCTGGTGATTTTTCGTTTTACAAGTGGTAAATCAGGGACATTAAGTTGTACTTGATTTCCTACAAGTGTTTGTGTTGATAGAATCTTGAACTGTTAAATTTTTCAAAATGGTTAAAGGAGAACAAAGTGATGATGTAATCCCCTAACCAACAAGTGATTTGTTAATTCAACAAAACTAATTTTCCGGAAAAACCATTTGATTAAAACAAACTTAAGTGAAATCATAATGGGAAAATAGTTTGTTGACAGGGGGAGTTCTGATTGTTTATGCCAAGTGGATGGCGATTTGAAGTGATTTGATATCAGTTTGTCACGTTTCTTGTATTGTTTGGTTTCAAATTTTCCCAGAAAATCAAAATTGAAACATATTTTGATTTTAGGGGGAGAAAAATTTTAAAAAAAATTAGAAAATTTGAAAATGTCAAAAACATTGAAAAAGCAAAAATGAGTTTTGTTGTGAATAAGAGGAAATGATAGTAAATCAGTGGACTATCACAGCATGCTAAAGAAATGAAATGTCAAATGTGATAAACGATCTTACTAAGGATGTGACGATAGGCTCAGCTAGACTAGTAGATTTGCGAAAACGATACAAACTTAAATGAAAAGGCCTAGTTCTAGTGGGAAACATAGTTGAAAGCATAGTACTTAGTTTTGTCCTTCTTGACTGTGTACCTACTCAGTAATCGCTGAATGTCGAAAGACATAAAAAACTGGTCAGTTTGTGAACTTTCACAACTTGCTGAAAAGTCACTGTGATTTTGTGCATTTCATTTTGCAAAGACTTAAACTTGTTTTATTTCTTTATTTTGTTTAAGCATCGGACATCCTCTGCGTATACGTGAGTATCGACCTGGATGTTGTTGCCTAAACGTTCTGCTTTATTTTCTTTGGTGTTTCGTTTAAGCTTTGGATCACCTCTGCGTATACGGAAGTATCGACCTGGTGGTTAAAGCCTAAACAACTTCAATTTGTTTTTATTTTCTTATTTTGTTTAAACATTGGACTTTCTCTGCGTATACGGAAGTATCGACCTGATTGTTAATGTTTAAACATTCTGAGTTGTTTTCGCACATATCACAGTTGATGAAAGTTTAAAGACATTACTTGAGTTAGTGTATTACATAATGAGGGGATATGCTGAGATCGTGGGGTCCATAAGAATTTAGTGCAAAATTAATATACTTTAAAGTATCGGTAAGCATGTCGAAAGTTTTTAGATTGAGTTTAAGAGGACAACTATATCGTCAATCAACGTGAATTGTTTAGAACTTAAAATGATTAAAGCTTAACGGTGCTAGTGATTTGTCTCATAAACTGATATGATCCTCTTACATAAACTCACAAAAATAGTGTCTGTATATATTTCTTTACTACATTTCTTTAAAATCAAAAATCCAAAAATATTGTGTTTTAGCTTAAATTTTGAAAAATACAAAAAGATTTTCGACAAACTGATGTTGAAGAGCTGATAGTCAAAATTCAAGTGCTAAACATGATGAACAGGATTGGGAGAATATGTTGAAAACTTTGAATGTCATATACAAATGTTTTGTAAGACTATGTGGTTAGTTTATCAAGGTCATTCATTTGAACTTGATGTAACTAGTATGATTGATTGTATATATGATGTCTGTCAAACCCCGACCACGTATAACATACAAAACGTGGCGGAAACGTCGGGGAGTGTTGTAACAGAATTATTGTTTCACAACCATGGCATACAAAGTTATATTTTATTTATTAAACAAGAGTGTTATATTGTCTTAAACAGGAAACAAAGAGTTCATAACATAATTAAACTAGTCTATCTTCATTTTTAGTCTCTAAGGCACAGGTCCGCCCTAGTGTCACGATCATCATCCTATGGAAAAGCTCCTGAAAACACATGTGAAAATAGGTACGTCAGCATAAAAATGCCTGTGAGATACATAGGTTTTGTAAAAATATGATTCATGACTTGTATTTAAGAAAATGTTTAGTCATGAACCTTGTAGTTTGCTTTGTCTTATAAATCATTTGAAAAACGATAAGATCAGAGGATATGTATAAATAAATGTAAGGTTAAATGAATAACCATGTAAAAATGAGTTTGTGTAAGATAAGTTGTTTGTGAACAGTGTCTTGTAAAAAGTATGTTATTTGTATAAAATGTCATGTGTCATAAATTGAAATGATTTAAATAACGCTACGATATGTAATACCATACAAACACTTATATATAGGAAGTACCAGCGGCGTATCCACTATGCTTGAAAATAGGTACGTCAGCATAAAAATGCCTGTGAGATACATAGGTTTTGTAAAAATATGATTCATGACTTGTATTTAAGAAAATGTTTAGTCATGAACCTTGTAATTTGCTTTGTCTTATAAATCATTTGAAAAATGATAAGATCAGAGGATATGTATAAATAAATGTAAGGTTAAATGAATAACCATGTAAAAATGAGTTTGTGTAAGATAAGTTGTTTGTGAACAGTGTCTTGTAAAAAGTATGTTATTTGTATAAAATGTCATGTGTCATAAATTGAAATGATTTAAATAACGCTACGATATGTAATACCATACAAACACTTATATATAGGAAGTACCAGCGGCGTATCCACTATGCTTGAAAATAGGTACGTCAGCATAAAAATGCCTGTGAGATACATAGGTTTTGTAAAAATATGATTCATGACTTGTATTTAAGAAAATGTTTAGTCATGAACCTTGTAATTTGCTTTGTCTTATAAATCATTTGAAAAATGATAAGATCAGAGGATATGTATAAATAAATGTAAGGTTAAATGAATAACCATGTAAAAATGAGTTTGTGTAAGATAAGTTGTTTGTGAACAGTGTCTTGTAAAAAGTATGTTATTTGTATAAAATGTCATGTGTCATAAATTGAAATGATTTAAATAACGCTACGATATGTAATACCATACAAACACTTATATATAGGAAGTACCAGCGGCGTATCCACCATGCTTGTATCATATTACACACGCCTCGTTACTTAAATCACTTACTCAAACCAAACCACCAATGTAAATTGTTTATGTATAATCAAATGTCAAAATGTTATTGTGTAAACCATATCAAATGTCTGTGTTTAATGTAAATCATGAATTGTGTATATCAATGTCAAATGTTTATGTCTAATGTAAATCATGTAATGTGTATCCAAAAATGTCATGTATGGTATGTGAAATATATCAACTAAACCATATGTAAAATGCACAAAAACAAGGTATTGAAGTAAAACATGGTTTAAATCAAAGTTATGTTTTGTGGAACAAATGCATGCTATACTGATATAAACATCTATGCGGTATTGTGAAAATGCATACATCCAAGCCTTGAGACTGTGGCGATAAACCCTTAAACAAATTAAAGGTTTATCTAAGTTATGTGTATCGAATTCGGTCATTCCTTCCAATCCAAACAAACCCAGGATTTCAGGAACGGGAGTTGTCAATTCCTATGGTACCACTACCTACTAACGAACGGCGTAGCTAATGTTAATGAATGTATTGTTCCATTGTAAACAACCCAAATGTCATACCAAAATGTAAACATGTTATGAAAACAACTGTACTAAGTATGCACACAATGGGCGTACCTAGCATGAAATGTAATGTAAAACAATGTACTAAATATGCACACAATGGGCATACATAGCATGAAATGTAATGTAAAACAATGTACTAAATATGCACACAATGGCCATACATAGCATGAACACAATGAAATCATGTACTATAAGTGTACTAACGAACATAGCAAGTATATGATGTGAAAGCAGGAAAGCACCAAAGTAACAAGTAGGCACATGTGTTTCACCCCAAAATAGTTTGAAAAACAGTAAAAGAGGGGTGTATGTACTCACTTGAGATTGCTCAGAATTCCTAAGATAACCACCAAGCAATGCTAGAGATCTCGGAATCAAACGGCACCTAATATAGGTAACTATGTTAATAAACCGGGCCTAAATCGGAAGATTTAGATAGAATGAGGGTTCGTAAACCAAACGAGTATGGAGACTCGTGTCATATGGTTTAACAAAGCCTACATACTAAATGAAACCTAACCTAAGTGCTTACGACCCATTACGGCCCGTTTAGGAAGCTTATGCTACTTTAACGCGTCGTTCGCGTAAAACGCGTTCGGACCGCCTAACTAGTCCTATGACAAGTAACATATGCCTTAACATGTCTAATATTGTTGTCAAATCAGTTTAGATGTCAAAAGTTATGTTACATATGTTTAAAATGAATTTTGGCATCAAAGGGGTATTTTGGCAATTTACCTAAGGCATATAAACTACCTATCATACAACTACTTAAACGAAGCGACCATAAGGTATAACCTCGGAAGGTTATTCCCTATATACTATGGTCACCTAATGTGTTTGGTCAGATCCTAATGATCGACCAAATGGGTCGGGTTCGAAGGTATAAGCGATTTATTAGATCGCTTACCCTTACGACCCTAGACAACGTGGTAATCAGTAGGCATAGTCACAAGGGACTATAACCATCGTGATTACAATCACGTTGCGAAGTTCTAATGAACTTCGCATTGACCATAAACTGGTCAACGCAGAAAGTCAAACAAAGTTTGACTTTCGGACTCGAAAAGCAATAAAAGAACGAAGGAACACTTACAAAGGGTCCCCGAATGCTAATCTAGATCAAAATAGCTCAGGTATGAAACAAAGGTTTCAACTTAGAGCACATTAGATCAGATTCTTGTGAGAAAAAGTGAAGGGTGGAGGTGGGTATTTATAGTTTTCGGTTCACCGTTAGGATCATTTCTTGGAAAAGGGGGCACGATCTAAGCCGTACACTTGTTGGAAAGTTGTGGTAACTCATTTGCCATCCACCATAAGAGTTTGACACTTGGCACTTGGCCTTTGGAGAGTGTTAAGGGCTGTTAACAGCTGAAAAAAACGTTTTGCTGCATCTGGCCCCTACTTACGGACCTAGTTTGGCAGATTTACAGTTTCAGTCCCTGCAACCTCAAAACTTGGTTTTCGATGCGTTTTTTTTGACACGTTTAAGCCCCGTTAACCCCATTTCAAAGCTCTAAAATGAAGTTATAGTATAGGGAAATTAAAATGTGTTCAAAAATACCTCGGATGTCGGTTCGTTTAGCCGTACGGTTACGTTGTTCGGTTAATTACGACGGAATGCGCATAAGCGCGAAAAACGATCCAAATGGCGTGACGAATGGATTTTTCTTATGCCAAACACTAAAATAAAATGTTTTAGTGCTTACATAAATTTTTGGATGTCCGGATGTATTCAGAACGTAAGTTATGCGCGAAAGTGCAAACTTGTGCACTTTTTGACGCTTTTAGTCCCTGAATGTCCCAAAAGTTTATTTTAGCATACCGAACACCTCAAAGCCTATTTCTAAGCTATGTAAAGGATATTTATGGTATGTTTAACTTATGGTCATGTTCCGGAACGTTCGTTACAGTTCAAATTGGCATACTTTCGCAGTTTGTCAAATTTAGTCCCTGTAAGCGAATTAACTTGTTTTTGACATACCAAAGCCTTCAAAACTTATTTCTAAGTTATGTAAAGGTTATTTAAGGTATGTTAAGTATATGTTGATGTTCCGGAGTATTTGTCGCATTAAACTAAGTACGTTTAAGCACCAGTTTGCGTATAACTCTCCAGAAAGTGATATAGAGTTTGAAATTGAATAAAAGTCAAAACATGAAAAATGTAAAACACAACCAAACAAACATTGGGATCAAATGACATTGTTTTATTGATAATGGTACTGTTCATAATGATTACAAGCACAGATGTTACAGTCTCCCCTACTTGTGGAAATTTCGTCCCGAAATTTATTTAGAGGAAACTCGTGGGAAAAGATGCGGATATTTCGCCTTCATTTGATCTTCGCGTTCCCAAGTAAACTCGGGTCCACGTTTAGCTTCCCAGCGAACTTTGACCAAAGGAATGCGCTTGCGTTTGAGCCACTTGACTTCACGTTCCATGATTTCCACAGGCTTCTCAACAAATTTCAGTGTTTTACCAACACGAATTTCGTCAAGTGGTATGTGGAGGTTCTCATCAGCTAAACACCTCTTGAGATTGGACATGTGAAAGGTTGGATGAACATTTCCAAGTTCAGGAGGTAACTCAAGTCTGTAGGCTACCTTACCGATTCTTTCGACGATCTTGAATGGTCCAACATATCTAGGTGCAAGTTTTCCTTTCTTTCCAAATCTGATCACACCTTTCCAAGGTGAGACCTTAAGTAATACTCGATCACCGACTTGAAATTACAAGGGCTTGCGTTTTGGGTCCGCGTAACTCTTTTGACGGCTTCTAGCTGTCTGAAGGTTATCACGAACTTTCTTAACCTTATCTGTTGTCTCTAAAATGAGGGCAGGTCCAGTAAGTTGAGCCTCGCCGATCTCATTCCAGCAGACTGGTGAACGACATTTTCGACCATAGAGAGCCTCGAAAGGAGCCATTTTGATGCTGGTGTGATAACTGTTGTTGTAGGAGAATTCAATCAACTGAAGATGTGAATCCCAACTACCACCAAAATCGATCACACAAGCTCTAAGCATATCTTCCAGAGTCTGGATTGTTCTCTCAGATTGACCATCCGTTTGCGGATGATAAGCCGTGCTCAGATTAAGTTGGGTCCCCATAGCAGATTGCATGGTTCTCCAAAAATGAGAAGTGAAGCGAGTATCTCTGTCAGAAATGATGTTCAAAGGAACACCATGTTGAGCTACAATTTCATCCACATAGATTTTAGCAAGTTTGTCAGCAGAAAAATCCTCACAGATTGGCAAGAAATGCGCTGACTTAGTTAAACGATCAACGACTACCCAGATGGCATCATGACCTTTCTTTGTGCGCGGAAGTTTAGTAATGAGATCCATAGTAATGTTTTCCCATTTCCAAACCGGGATCTCTGGTTGCACCAATAAACCCGAAGGACGTTGATGTTCAGCCTTAACCTTAAGACAAGTAAGGCATTTTGATACATATAAGGCAATGTCTTTCTTCATACCAGGCCACCAATAGTGAATACGAAGATCCTTATACATCTTATCTGAGCCAGGATGAACAGAATAACGCGACTTATGGGCTTCATCCATAAGCAAGGTGCGAAGGTTATCTTGGCTTGGGACCCACAAACGGTCCATGAAGTAATACGATCCATTGTCCTTCAGTTCCAGATCAGGTGTTATGTGATAGGGAAATTCCTTACCCATTAAACCTTGTGAAACACAAGATTGTTGAGCCTGAGAAATGCGGGATTGGATATCGGATCGAGCTTGTATAACAGATTGAACACGTATACAATAAAGCTTAGTACGTTCCTTACGACTCAATGCATCGGCTACGACATTCGCCTTACCAGGATGGTAGAGAATTTCGCAGTCATAGTCGTTTAGAAGCTCGACCTAACGTCGTTGCCTCATGTTGAGTTCTTTCTGATTAAAGATATGCTGAAGACTCTTGTGGTCCGTGAAGACCACACATTTTGTACCGTACAAATAGTGTCTCCAGATCTTTAGAGCGAAAACAACTGCACCCAACTCAAGATCATGAGTGGTGTAGTTCTTCTCATGTATCTTCAACTGTCTCGATGCATATGCTATGACTTTGTTCCTTTGCATTAGAACACAACCAAGACCCAGTTTCGATGCATCGCAATAAACGACGAAATCATCATTGCCCTCAGGCAAAGTCAAAACAGGCGCGTCACAAAGTTTCTGCTTCAAGTGTTGAAAAGCTTCCTCTTGCTTGAATCCCCAATCAAAGGGTTTGTTCTTTTGAGTTAGAGCAGTTAGAGGAACTGCAATCTTTGAGAAGTTCTCAATGAAGCGGCGGTAATAACCCGCTAGACCAAGAAAAGAACGAACTTCAGTAGGAGTAGTAGGCATATCCCAATCCTTAATCGCACTGATCTTGGAGGGATCTACATGAATACCTCGTTCGTTGGCAATATGTCCTAAGAATTGAACTTCTTTAAGCCAGAATTCACACTTGGAGAATTTGGCGAAAAGTTGCTCTTTCTTTAGGAGTTCCAGAGTAAGACGAAGATGTTGCTCGTGATCAGCTCGCGTCTTAGAGTAAATCAAGATGTCGTCAATAAAAACAATGACGAACTGCTCCAAATAAGGTTTGCAGACCCTATTCATTAAGTCCATGAAAACCGCGGGAGCATTAGTCAAACCGAATGGCATGACTGTGAACTCATAATGCCTATAACGAGTACGGAACGCTGTCTTGGGAATGTCTTTCTCATGCACCCGAAGATGATGATATCCAGATCGCAGATCAATCTTCGAAAAATAAGAAGCGCCTTGTAACTGATCAAAGAGATCGTCTATGCGCGGTAGGGGATATCGATTCTTGATGGTAAGCTTGTTAAGCTCACGATAATCGATACACATCCTAAAAGATCCATCCTTCTTCTTGACAAAAAGAACGGGAGCACCCCAAGGTGAAAAGCTAGGACGGATAAAACCTTTGTCAGAGAGTTCCTGAAGCTGCTTAGACAACTCTTGCATCTCAGATGGTGCAAGACGATATGGAGCTCTAGCAATGGGATTTGCACCAGGTACGAGATTAATGCGGAACTCGACTTGGCGTGCTGGGGGTAGACCAGGTAACTCTTCAGGGAAAACTTCAGAATAATCCCAAACGACAGGAATATCTGAAATAGACTTACCCTTGCCTTTATCTGTTGTAACATGTGCTAAAAAGGCCACATAGTTCTTTTGTAGATACTTCCGAGCTTTAAAACAAGACATGAGCTTGAGACCACCAGACGGTTTCTCACCTTGAACCTGTAGGATCTCGCCTGTCGAAAGAGGCACACGAACAATCTTCTCGAAACAAACTACCTCTGCGTGATGCTTGGATAACCAATCCATACCCACAATGACGTCGAAGCTTCCAAGTTGCATAGGCGTGAGGTCGATAGGAAAAAGATGGGTGTTAAGGTTCAACTGGCAGTTGCGTAGAACAGAATCAAGAACAATGGGTTCACCATTAGCAACTTCTACTGTGAAAGGCTTACCTAGTTTTGTTCTAGACACGCGAAGCATTGGCTCAAAAGACAATGACACAAAACTCTTATCGGCACCTGTATCAAAAAGAACAGATGCAGGCTGATTATTAATAAAGAACGTACCGTTCACCACTTCATTGCCTGCTTGTGCCTCTTGAGCATTCATGTTGAAAACTCGCCCTCGAGCCGGAGCCTGATTCTGATTTGGATTCTGATTCTGGTTAACCAGCCTTGGGCACCGGTTTCTGTAATGGGTCAGATCCCCACAGTTATAACAAGCACCTGGTGGGTAGTGTGGTCGTGCAGCTTGACCCTGTTGCTGAGCAAGAGGCTGAGCAACTTGTTGAGCCGGGTTCTGAACTGCGCGATTTTGAGCAAACCGACAAACATCGGCAAGATGACCTGACTTCCCTCAGTTAGTACAGAAACGGCAATGATGTTGCGGCTGATGGTGACTGTTGCATCTATTGCACAAAGGTGCATTCCCTGAATAGGGCTTCTTCGCTGGAGGCTGTGCGGGTTGGTTGGGAGCTGCCTGGTTAGCTTGGGCAGTGACAACATAGTTTTGGGAAGCCTTACGCTTCCTTGCCCTTTTCGATGAACCAGAATCCTTTCCATTCTTGTTTTGACCTTTCTTGCTATCTTCCTTGTCAGCCGACTGTTTCTTGCCCTTGTCACCCTTCCTGTGTAACTTATTCTTCCGAATCTGCGACTCAGTCAATGTTGCTGATAACTCGATCGCCTGACGGAGTGTGGTAGGGTTACTACCAGTAATGATGTCTTGCACTGAGTCAGGTAGGCCGTCGATGTACCTTTCGATAGCCTTGTCGAGTGGGGTAACCATAGTCGGGCAAAGCAGACTCAACTCCTCAAATCTATCAGTATACGCCATGTGCTCACCACTATCTTGCTTCAAATCATCAAACTCTTTCTCCAACGCTCGTTGTTCATGACGAGGATAGAACTCCCTCATCATAAGAGCTCTAAGTTCAGCCCATGTCTGTGCTAGAGCAACTTCTGCACCACGGTCTCTCATTACCCCATTCCACCATGTAAGAGCCCTCTTCTGAAACACGCTCGAAGAAAACTCGACCTTGCGATTATCAGGACACTGCACGTGGCGAAAAGTATTCTCAATGCTCTCGAACCATTGGAGAAGCCCAGTCACTCCTTCAGAACCACTAAACTTGAGTGGTTTAGCCGAGTTAAAATCCTTGTATTTGCATGGAGCATTGTTGTTGTTGTTGGCTTGGTTCCATTGAGCAAAGAGATTTGGGAATTGAGCAGCCATCTGCTGCACAATGATTTCTGCCAGTTCGGCAGTCGCTATCTGGTTTTCGCGTCGAGGAGGCATTCTAAAAGAGGAAAACATGAAAGGGAACGAGTGAGATGATTGGATGAAGAGAATGAGATGAAACAAAATTAACAAAAGAAAAGATGGTGGTCATTTGTCCACATTACCAAGAAAACAAACGACACACAGTGACTAATCAAAGTAAATGGATCAAAAATAATGTATCGCGAAGACATGCTCGCCTATAAGTGAACACTCATCCCAAGAATTCCTAGGTAAGCACAACTGGTCTCGCGTCTGATGAGATATATACGAAGTGCTTGCCTAGACAGAAAACCCAGAATACAGGTATTCACTCTTCCAGTTTGCACGTGTTCACATTATTTAAAACCCAAAACCTTGACGAGATTTTTGAAAATTTGAAGGCGCAAGGCCAAAAACCAAACTGGAAGGGTTCAAAACCATATAACAGAGGGTTCAAAACCTTACAATAGAAGGTTCAAAACCTTGTAATAAATCATTCAAAAACAGAAGATTGTTTTTCAAAAATCGTTTCGGAAAAATTTGGTTCTTGTTTTGCTAATCACCTAAGGATAGGTGATGTACATGTTTTAAGATCTAAACACAAGATTATTTGTGTTAGGGTCCTAGAAAGGTTATAGTCTAGGTCAAAGTATTACTAATAACCTAATTTCCTATAACCATTGGCTCTGATACCAACTCTTCTGTCACACCCCGACCACGTATAACATACAAAACGTGGCGGAAACGTCGGGGAGTGTTGTAACAGAATTATTGTTTCACAACCATGGCATACAAAGTTATATTTTATTTATTAAACAAGAGTGTTATATTGTCTTAAATAGGAAACAAAGAGTTCATAACATAATTAAACTAGTCTATCTTCATTTTTAGTCTCTAAGGCACAGGTCCGCCCTAGTGTCACGATCATCATCCTATGGAAAAGCTCCTGAAAACACATGTGAAAATAGGTACGTCAGCATAAAAATGCCTGTGAGATACATAGGTTTTGTAAAAATATGATTCATGACTTGTATTTAAGAAAATGTTTAGTCATGAACCTTGTAATTTGCTTTGTCTTATAAATCATTTGAAAAACGATAAGATCAAAGGATATGTATAAATAAATGTAAGGTTAAATGAATAACCATGTAAAAATGAGTTTGTGTAAGATAAGTTGTTTGTGAACAGTGTCTTGTAAAAAGTATGTTATTTGTATAAAATGTCATGTATCATAAATTGAAATGATTTAAATAACGCTACGATATGTAATACCATACAAACACTTATATATAGGAAGTACCAGCGGCGTATCCACCATGCTTGTATCATATTACACACGCCTCGTTACTTAAATCACTTACTCAAACCAAACCACCAATGTAAATTGTTTATGTATAATCAAATGTCAAAATGTTATTGTGTAAACCATATCAAATGTCTGTGTTTAATGTAAATCATGAATTGTGTATATCAATGTCAAATGTTTATGTCTAATGTAAATCATGTAATGTGTATCCAAAAATGTCATGTATGGTATGTGAAATATATCAACTAAACCATATGTAAAATGCACAAAAACAAGGTATTGAAGTAAAACATGGTTTAAATCAAAGTTATGTTTTGTGGAACAAATGCATGCTATACTGATATAAACATCTATGCGGTATTGTGAAAATGCATACATCCAAGCCTTGAGACTGTGGCGATAAACCCTTAAACAAATTAAAGGTTTATCTAAGTTATGTGTATCGAATTCGGTCATTCCTTCCAATCCAAACAAACCCAGGATTTCAGGAACGGGAGTTGTCAATTCCTATGGTACCACTACCTACTAACGAACGGCGTAGCTAATGTTAATGAATGTATTGTTCCATTGTAAACAACCCAAATGTCATACCAAAATGTAAACATGTTATGAAAACAACTGTACTAAGTATGCACACAATGGGCGTACATAGCATGAAATGTAATGTAAAACAATGTACTAAATATGCACACAATGGCCATACATAGCATGAACACAATGAAATCATGTACTATAAGTGTACTAACGAACATAGCAAGTATATGATGTGAAAGCAGGAAAGCACGAAAGTAACAAGTAGGCACATGTGTTTCACCCCAAAATAGTTTGAAAACAGTAAAAGAGGGGTGTATGTACTCACTTGAGATTGCTCAGAATTCCTAAGATAACCACCAAGCAATGCTAGAGATCTCGGAATCAAACGGCACCTAATATAGGTAACTATGTTAATAAACCGGACCTAAATCGGAAGATTTAGATAGAATGAGGGTTCGTAAACCAAACGAGTATGGAGACTCGTGTCATATGGTTTAACAAAGCCTACATACTAAATGAAACCTAACCTAAGTGCTTACGACCCATTACGGCCCGTTTAGGAAGCTTATGCTACTTTAACGCGTCGTTCGCGTAAAACGCGTTCGGACCGCCTAACTAGTCCTATGACAAGTAACATATGCCTTAACATGTCTAATATTGTTGTCAAATCAGTTTAGATGTCAAAAGTTATGTTACATATGTTTAAAATGAATTTTGGCATCAAAGGGGTATTTTGGCAATTTACCTAAGGCATATAAACTACCTATCATACAACTACTTAAACGAAGCGACCATAAGGTATAACCTCGGAAGGTTATTCCCTATATACTATGGTCACCTAATGTGTTTGGTCAGATCCTAATGATCGACCAAATGGGTCGGGTTCGAAGGTATAAGCGATTTATTAGATCGCTTACCCTTACGACCCTAGACAACGTGGTAATCAGTAGGCATAGTCACAAGGGACTATAACCATCGTGATTACAATCACGTTGCGAAGTTCTAATGAACTTCGCATTGACCATAAACTGGTCAACGCAGAAAGTCAAACAAAGTTTGACTTTCGGACTCGAAAAGCAATAAAAGAACGAAGGAACACTTACAAAGGGTCCCCGAATGCTAATCTAGATCAAAATAGCTCAGGTATGAAACAAAGGTTTCAACTTAGAGCACATTAGATCAGATTCTTGTGAGAAAAAGTGAAGGGTGGAGGTGGGTATTTATAGTTTTCGGTTCACCGTTAGGATCATTTCTTGGAAAAGGGGGCACGATCTAAGCCGTACACTTGTTGGAAAGTTGTGGTAACTCATTTGCCATCCACCATAAGAGTTTGACACTTGGCACTTGGCCTTTGGAGAGTGTTAAGGGCTGTTAACAGCTGAAAAAAACGTTTTGCTGCATCTGGCCCCTACTTACGGACCTAGTTTGGCAGATTTACAGTTTCAGTCCCTGCAACCTCAAAACTTGGTTTTCGATGCGTTTTTTTTTTACACGTTTAAGCCCCGTTAACCCCATTTCAAAGCTCTAAAATGAAGTTATAGTATAGGGAAATTAAAATGTGTTCAAAAATACCTCGGATGTCGGTTCGTTTAGCCGTACGGTTACGTTGTTCGGTTAATTACGACGGAATGCGCATAAGCGCGAAAAACGATCCAAATGGCGTGACGAATGGATTTTTCTTATGCCAAACACTAAAATAAAATGTTTTAGTGCTTACATAAATTTTTGGATGTCCGGATGTATTCAGAACGTAAGTTATGCGCGAAAGTGCAAACTTGTGCACTTTTTGACGCTTTTAGTCCCTGAATGTCCCAAAAGTTTATTTTAGCATACCGAACACCTCAAAGCCTATTTCTAAGCTATGTAAAGGATATTTATGGTATGTTTAACTTATGGTCATGTTCCGGAACGTTCGTTACAGTTCAAATTGGCATACTTTCGCAGTTTGTCAAATTTAGTCCCTGTAAGCGAATTAACTTGTTTTTGACATACCAAAGCCTTCAAAACTTATTTCTAAGTTATGTAAAGGTTATTTAAGGTATGTTAAGTATATGTTGATGTTCCGGAGTATTTGTCGCATTAAACTAAGTACGTTTAAGCACCAGTTTGCGTATAACTCTCCAGAAAGTGATATAGAGTTTGAAATTGAATAAAAGTCAAAACATGAAAAATGTAAAACACAACCAAACAAACATTGGGATCAAATGACATTGTTTTATTGATAATGGTACTGTTCATAATGATTACAAGCACAAATGTTACAATGTCTACCAGTAAGTTTATTAAATTCAAATGTTATAAATTTGTGAAACTTATGGTGAGGTAGAGGATGTGCAGGGTAACAGGTTTTGGACTTCATCATTCCCATGGAAGCTAAATGTCAAAGATTGAACCAGATCAAAACCTCATATTCTAGCATATTGAGAGGGGGAGTATGTGAAAGGGGGAGTCTGGATCAACAGTCAAAGGGGAATTTGAAGATGGAGCTAGGACAAGATTCTGAACCTGTGAAGATAGAATGCTTATGATGTGAAGACAGAGAGTTGGAGAGAAGACCAAGGCTGAAGGCTCAAGGCCAAAGACTTCGTCAACATCTAAGGGGGAGTCTGTTGGTACATTGAATGTCTGATGACTACGTCTGAGTTGAGTCTTAGGTCTAGATAGGTTAGATTGGAGCTCAGAAATGAAATAGTGATTTTATATTGTAATTCCGCCCCAAATGACACTTGTGTCATTTGGAGTGGAATCAGGATCTTATGTTATCATGTAATTCCGCTCCTAGAGGACTAAAGTAGTGATTCCGCTCCTAGAGGTCTAGATGTTAATTCCGCTCCTGAGGTAACTTGTTGATTCCGCTCCTGATGAGCATGTCGTTTGGAGTGGAATCAGACCTACTATATATAGGGGTTCGGCTGAGTTCATTGTAGAACTTTAGAGCGGAATCTGGTCATTAGCTTGGTAACGAAACTCTGTCAAAATCATTCTAGAAAGCTAATAAAGAGAAGAAATTGAAGAGGATAAGCTGTGTAACTTCGTGTATACTGATTCCGCCTTTATACATGAAGATGAACGTTCTCAACTGACTTTTCGGGGTCGCAAAACGGTCCAACAATTAGAATTAGATATTTATATTTATTTGTTATTATATATTTAGAAATATTAGATTATTAGATATTTATTAATATTATTACTAAATTGATGGAGAAAATGTCATGTGGCATTAGATGAACTCATTTATCATAATTAGATTAGATTGACATGTGGCATTAGAAAGACTCTTTTATTATAATTAGATTTATTTCTTCTAGAGTAAATTACAAGTTTTGTCCTTTATGTTTGTACCAAATTGCAGGCGGTGTCCTTTGTCTTTAAATTTGACGAGTTTTGTCCTTAACATTTCAAAATCTTGCACGTTATGTCCTTTAGCCCTAACTCAGTCAGATTTTTTTGTTAAATATGGTCATGTGACTTGCACATGAGGGCAAGTTTGTCATTTTATCTTTCAGAGGCCATTTTGCAATAAATTATTATTCAGGGACTATTTTTAAAATACTGAAAAATAAAAAAAGAAATATAAATCCTCTCCCTCCTCTCTCTCTCTCTCCTCTCCTCTCTCTCATTACTTCTCCCCCGTTAAAATAACAATCAGATATTTTCAATATTGGCCATTGATCTCTAGATCAAGTGGTGGAGGGCTTGCATTTCTCTTGAGAGATGCAGGTTCGACTCCCACTTGGTGCAAAGTGAGGCACTTGTGGGCAATGATAGGAGACCTAGGGAAACCTGGGTTGGATCCTTGAGCCAAACGGGTTTTACCAGTAATTTCACCGTCGTGCCTACGGGCGGGTGGATTATCGGGTTTTCCCCGGAATTGGTGGTGGACTCGGGTTACTCTCGGAGTACTCCGTTTGTCCAGTGGGTGCCCCGAGAGTGCTCAGGATTGAGTTTGTTGGCCGTTAAAAAAAAAAGATATTTTCAATATTCAAAATCCCCAATTTTCAACAATCAAAATCAGTCACTAAACAGTTTGAACTTTCTCGCATCAAGAACCAGTTTGAAATAACTCCCTGCTCTGTTGTTAGTGCCGCCGCCGCTGCAAGTTTTTCCGGCAAACCGCCTGTTGACGATCGAGCATCGATTCCAGGTTAATTTTAAAAAACTGGGTTAAGTAAATTCTTTTCTGGTGTATAGCTGGTGAACTACAAAGGCCTATCAAATTTTATTTAAGCCCACTAAATTTAGTTGAACAAACCTGAAACCCCATTATTTCATTGAACAATCTCGAGCAAACCTGATTTGTAATTTGATCTCTATTGCAAACCTAAAGTTGATGAAAATGTAGCATGGTTAAGCACTTGAGCTATTGGCCAACTAGAAAAATATTTTTTTTTGAACGGCAAAGTATCATACATTTTTTGGGTGCGGGATACCTTACACCCCCCCCCCCCATTCCGGGGTGGCCCGTAGCCCCACTCCGGCCAGACGTGAGTGTCTGAACAGTGCCCCAGCTGGCATCAGAGCGTTGCCGGCGTTCACCCGGAAACCCCACAGATACCTTGCCCACACAAGAGGGCGTGACGAGTTGATAGCACACCAGCGAACTGGGAGTCGAACTCGGGTACCATGGGTAAAACCGGGGATGCCTCACTTTTGATGGAAACGGGGCTCGAACCGGCGCCTCTTACAAGGAAACCAGCCTACCCACCGCTCCACCAAAAGATCCTTGGCAACTAGAAAAATATTAGACGTTGGTGATGAAATCGATGTGAATGTTTTCTTGGTGGAAGGAATGATCATTTAATTGGGGAGAAGTGATGAGAGAGATAGAGGATGGAGAGGAGAGAGAGAGAGGAAGAGTTTTTATATTTCTTTTTTGAGTTAAATGTCATTTTAGTCCCTGTGGTTTGGGTCATTTTGCCAGTTTAGTCCAAAGGTTTCATTTTTAACCTGTAGGTCCAAAAAGGTTTCACCGTTACCATTTTAGTCCACTGGGCTAACTCCACCCATTTTTTCTGTTAACGAGAAGACCAATTCGGTCATTTTATATGGCTGAATTGCCCTTTTAGTTAACAGAATTACATACAAAATTACCGAATTGGCCTTCTCGTTAACAGAAAAAATTGATGAAGTTAACCCAGTGGACTAAAATGGCAATTGTGAAACCTTTTTGGATCCACAGGTTAAAAATGAAACCTTTGGACTAAACTGGCAAAACGGCCCAAACCACAGGGACTAAAATGGCATTTAACTCTTCTTTTTTAGTGTTTTATAAATAGTCCCTGAATAATAATTTATTGCAAAATGGCCCCTGAAAGATAAAATGACAAACATGCCTTCATTTGCAAGTCACATGACCATATTTAACAAAAAAATCTGATTGAGTTAGTGTTAAAGGACATAACGTGTAGGATTTTAAAACGTTAAGTACAAAACTCGTCAAATTTAAAGGCAAATGACACCTCCTGGAATTTGGTACAAACATAAAGGACAAAACTTGTAATGTACTCTTTCTTCTAATTTAATTTCAAATTCTTCTATATTAAGCATTGGTTTTCTCAAAATTATTTCACCTATGTACATGTAAATAAAAAGTCAATTTAATCAAAAAGAGTAAATTACAAAACTTGTCCTTTATGTATGTATGTTATTGCAAATCATGTCCTTTGTCTTCAATAATTACATTAATCATACCTAATGTTTACAAATCCTAACATGTTATATCATTTACCCCAAACTCAGTTAATTTTCTCAGTCAATTGTAGCCACGTGGGACCCACGTAAGGGCATTAATGTCTTTTAATCTCCACATCTGTTCCCCCATCTAAAACCCCAAATAACTTGAATAGTTATGCGGATTAAAAGAACCTACAAAATTTCAGTAACCAACTACAAAATTAAAGAAACAAATATCAGATTTACAATTTGGTGTAACCAACAACATTGGCGAGATACATAGTGTAAAATTTCGGATACTGAAACATGAAATTGAGAAAGAATTGGCAAAAGGTACCTTGGCATAACAGTAGCAGAACGGGATTCAGAATCAGAAAGGGGTTCTGGATAATCTGAATAGTTATGCAAATAAATCACCAACTCCTTGACGCCATTCCTATTCTACTTCCCTCACGATCTCCGTCATCGTGGTTTCCGATCACCAACCGATCTTCCCGTGCTAACATCGCCGCCGCCCACAATACGATTAAACTTAACTGTTTTAAGACAAAAGCTTCTTCAACGTCAGCAGCGAATATGGCAACTGAGAAACAAGTTCAGGTATTTGATTCCGAAGAAGCCCTTTCGGTTTCTCTCGCCAAATACACTGTCGATTTGTCCCAAAAGTTCACCCAACAAAAGGCTTCATTCACCGTTGTTGTCTCCGGTGGATCTTTGATCAAGTCGCTCAGGTTTGACTTATTATTTCCATTTTATATTTGTGAATTGTGGGTTTTTGGTTGTATAATCACTTTCATTTTCTGTTTCTTCAACCCCTTTGTTTACGGGGGTGGTTGATTGTGCGGTTTATTGCAGTGGGTTTAGAGAGAGAGAGGGAGAGGATTTAGAGGGAGAGAGAGAAGAGGAGGTTGGGCTGAAGTTAGAGAGAGGTTTTATTTTGTTTTAAGTAAATAGGGTAAAATGACTAAAATACCCCCATGTATGTTTCAGTTGATTAAATTTAACCATAAAAACTAACTGAGTTAGGCTTAAAGGACATAACGTGTATGGGTTTGTAAACATAGAGTACGTTTTCTGTAATTATTGAAGACAAAGGACACAGTTTGCAATAAGTGACATAAATAAAGGACGATTTTTATAATTTACTCAATGAAAAAACAACAGCTGAATGAAAAAATGAAAATAATTTTAGATTTTTCACTACATGGTTTTGTGGAACAAAAAGTTAAATCATCGTTTGATAACCGATATCCATTGAATTATAGTCTTCAAATAATAACAATCAAACCAAACCAAACTAACTCAACTCATACTCACCCTACTTAAAAGAAATAATCAGCATTGATTAATAAATAGGGTTACAAAATATCATCCAACAAGTGCTTTTAAGTCTTCTAACTTCATTACTAAATAATCAACCATCCATCTTTAGTTCTTGTCTACTAGTCAAGTTTTAACTAACTTTTCTTAATCCACAACACAACCATCTATCACCAAAGTTATCCTAACATCTATCACCAAAGTTATCCTAACATCCAAATCCACTAATCTAACTTCATTACTAAATAATCAACCATCCATCTTTAGTTCTTGTCTACTAGTCAAGTTTTAACTAACTTTTCTTAATCCACAACACAACCATCTATCACCAAAGTTATCCTAACATCCAAATCCACTAACTCCATCTTTACTATAATCTTCAAATGTTAAGAATCTTCTCCATATCTACTACATCAATGTAATAATTGTCACTTTTTTTAGATTTCAAGCCTCATCTCAACCGACTTATATACCCGACACACTTTAAGAAAAGAGATATGTGTATTTGCTATTAAAATAGAGTAATTGATTATCAAGAATCCTTTTCAAATATACATAGCCCTATATCAGGACTTTGTGTGGGGTAACATATGGACTTTGGAGTGGGACTGATACTGAAGTAATTGCTTCACATATAGATGAGTGTGTGGAAAAAGAATGAAGAAACATTGAAATAACTGCTTTACATATAGATGAGTGTGTGGAAAAAGAATGAAAAAACATGTATGTATAACCTTAAAAAATCATCATTATGTCTTCTGGTAATTTAGTTTTTGTTTTATACTGCCGATTAACATTTTAGTCTTAGGGGCTGTTTGGCAACTTCTGAATAGTTAAGGGGCTGTTTGGTAACATCTGAATGGTTAAGTGTTGAACCAGTAAGAGGTCTGAACCATTAAGAGCATGTATAATGCTAAACCGTTCAGAGGCAAATGTCTGACCAATTCAGATTAGAGGTCTTAACCATTCAGACTTTGTATAATGCTTAACCATTCAGAGGCAAATGTCTGAACCATTCAGACATCTGCTCGTGAAACAAACAGTCTGAACCATTAAGTGCTGAACCAGTAAGAGGTCTGAACTATTAAGAGCCTCATTAAGAGGTAAACAAACAGCCCCTAAGTGCTGAACCAGTAAGAGATCTGAATCATTAAGTGCTGAACCAGTAAGAGATCTGAATCATTAAATGCTGAACCAGTCAGAGGTCTGAATCATTAAGAGCTAGTATAATGTTTAACCGTTCAGAGGCAAATGTCTGACCAATTCAGATTAGAGGTCTTAACCATTCAGACTCTGTATAATTCTTAACCATTCAGAGGCAAATGTCGCGAAACAAACAGTCTAAACCATTAAGTGCTGAACCAGTAAGAGGTCTGAACCATTAAGAGCCCCATTAAGAGGTAAACAAACAGCCCCTTACTTAAGTTTAAGTTATTAGTTAATTTGACCAGAATATTAATTTCGTTTATGTTTTATTTAAGTATAGCGATATATGTATTGGCTGGGGAAGGATCCACTAAGATGTTGGTTTTGCCTAAGTAGCATAAGAATTATTGTGAAGATGACATGTGGCACTCCTTATAGGTAGGATGAAATGGTATTTTGATCTTAAAACAAAAACTCCACCCATTTGTTTTTTCAAAATACAATACAAAAAACCTTGTACAAAAAAATATAGTACAAAAAAAAATGTAGCACACAAAATCAAATACAAAAAATCCAGCACAAAAAATACAAAAATGTTATACAATATAAAAATCTAAGACAATTTTTTTGGGTTTTTTTAAATCTCATATTTTATATAGCAATATGGTGCTTAAATTAAAGATAAAAAGATTCTCGATTTTATGGTGCAATTTTTTTTTTAAATGTCGTATGAAAAAGTTAGAGTAAATTACTTTTTGAGTCCCTGTGTTTTAGTGGTTTTAACCATTTGAGTTTAAAATCAAAATGTTTAACGCCATGAGTCCCTAGAAACTGTTTTTTGAGTCCAATTTTTAACCTTTTGAGTCCAATTTTTTTTAACAAAATTGGATTCAAACCGTTATAAAATGAACAAATTGGACTCAAAACGTTACAAAATAAATTGCTAGGGACTCAGGGCGTTAAACTTCTTGATTTTGGACTCAAGTGGTTAAAACCACTAAAACACAAGGACTCAAAAAGTAATTTACTCAAAAAATTATGAACGTTTAAAAAATGAGAGGAGAATACACATGTGTCTTGCATGTAAACAGAGAAAGTCAACAAATAGATTATTATAAAAATACCCTTACACCCATCTTTTTTCTAGCATTCTGATCTTAACCATTGATTTGAAAAATGAAAAGTCAAGATTTTCTTCTTATCCTTCTTAGGCAAAATCAACTTTTTATTTAATCTTACCCCATATGTTGGCTAACTTGATGGAATTTAATGTTTCGGGTATTAGAATAGTTTATAATTATAGTCTTATTTTAAATGTTTGATAGAACTTAAGATTTGATGATAAAGTTTCTTTTATTTGCGTAAACATTTGTTAAAACTAGGGGTGAGCATAAATAGGTCCGAACCGATATTAACCGATAACCGACCCGAAAAGACACCCAAACCGGACTGAACCGAATCTGGTAGGGTTGAAAATCGGTTCTAATATTTATACTATAATCGGGTTGGGTCAGTCCAAAAACAGGGTAAAAACCGAGATCAAACAGCTGGACCGATTTATTAAAGATGTAACAGTTAGGTTTTTTTTTGTTTCGGACTTTTGACTCTAGGTTACAGGCTGGTGTAAGCAGCCCATTTGAGATATGATTTTTTATAACTTAACTAATTCACGACAAAAACAAACCATCATTCATCATTCGTTTTTTTTTATCATTAACTTAATATGCTTAATTCTTTCATGCCGGTTGTGTGCTAAATTCATCATTTGTTTATATCTTTCAATGTTTTTCTGCATTTGGTAATGAAAATAGAAAATATATCATACACATCAACATCTGGCAACATGTTTCGTTAAATATTTCTTTCGGACATCTTAATGAACACTTGGTGTCCAAAGAGTTCAACTATGGATATTAGACATTGTCATGAAACATAAACAATCCATGAAGCTTAATTAACTTGCAAATTTAATAATTATCATTAAACATAAACAATTATATATCAAAAAGGTATTTGCAAGTCGTTGAAATGAATTCAAAGTAGGTTTCACAATTCACAATGAATAACAATTAAAGTAATTCAAACATAGAAAAAAAAACAATGTAATGGAATTCATACCTTCAATTTGATTGAATGGATTGAAATTAAGGACCCTATTGCTTGACTCCTAAATACCATACACGATACACCCTAGTTCAATGATTCATTATTCATTATTGCTTGATTCCTAAATACCATACACGATACACCCTAGTTCAATGATTCATTATTGGTCGTTCATGTGATTTCTATGTACAGTGGCTTCAACAGCTCCAACTCATAGGTTTTGAACATGAGACCCATATAGGGTCGAGTATTATAATTGGGACCGAGATACCCGATATTATAAATAACCGGAACCGACCCTATATTTAGGGTATGATATTACGGTCGAGTCAGTTCTAGGGTCGAGTCGGGTAACACTCGGTTCGGGTAATAACAAATGCACACCCCTAGTTAAAACACATCTAATCTTTTTTAGCTTCCATTTTACATGATATACGATGGATTGCAATCTTGTCCTGCATCAGCATGGAACAAGTATTGTTCACTCAAGAAAAAATGCTACATCAAGTATGCTAAAAATAGGTTTCGTAATCATATAAGTCGACCAATTTTAAAACCAACAACCTTAAACGATATATATATATATATATATATATATATATATATATATATATATATATAACTCAGTTGTAACATCGACCTCACCCAAGTATATACTTAAGTTTAAGAATACTGGGTTTTTATTAAATAAAAAATCAGCATTTGGGAATTAATTTGTCGAGGAAACAAATAAGCGTACAGAAAATATCGATGGCTGGTAGGTGCCGGATGTTTGTTCGGTATCACAAGCCCCTTTTATCACCGACCAGTCGATTTGATTTGTATTGTCTTATCAATATTATTGTAACACTAAATTGAAAACAACATTGAAAAATAGAAAAAAATGTGTTTGTGGAGTACCAACCCCTTATTGGCCCATATAAAAATGTCGTTTCAACTATAACTCATTTTGACCCGTCTTGTATCCTCCTCTACAAATAACGTACCTTTGTAGCTTCACATAAGATAGCATGCATAAAGGGGAGCAACCAACAAAACCGATATATGAAACCTGGTAATGAACAAAGTATAGAATGTGAAGTGTTATGAGATAAAAACGAAAAATTTATTACAACTTTTTTTGTAGACTGCAATAATGTTAGAGAAGCAAAAGCAAACTGGAAATGGTAACAAAGTGTGGGCCTAATGATGTTGAAACTGAGGCCGAGTAATAGTTGTTGACAATGCTAGAAACAAAATCTTGGAGTTTACCTGCAACACTAATGCCAGGGTCAACGATTAATGATCCCATGAAATCTGAGTTTCAGAAGACTTTGAATCATATGTGATCGCAAATGTCTTTCTATCTTTATAATCTTCATCCCAACACTCTGAGTAATCAACTATTGTACTTCTCCTACGAACAAGTTTTACATTAATACCACCCTTCTCAGTTTGAAATGAAATATTTCGAGTGTATTTAGGATTCAACCATGGGATGTGCCCCAATGAACTAAAGGGTACATAACCCACCCTTTCATAGCCATACTGTTCACTATATTTCTTTAACGAGTGATCCATGGACATCTCCTGCTTAATGTCTATGTTAAACATCCCGGCATTGCAATTACTAGCACGTAATGATAATAAAAATCCACTAAATTCACTGTACCAGTTGGGTGGAAGTTGCAATGTGACAAAATCCGTAAAACTGCTTGATGGTTCAACATCGTAATAACTTACGACACTCATAAAGCGATCTTTGAATGCATTTCCCTGCCACGTTTTCATTCCAATTATGATGCACACTATTATTATATTGCAAGTGAAAAAAAGATTGAAATTTAAAAACAAGATAAAAGTTATACCTCAAGCATAGAACGTAGTACCCCAGTATTCGTTCCCCCCCAAAGTGAGACTTTCCATAAGCATTTATAGTCTGATAAATCTCTTATAATATTAAGTGAGGGACAACGATCTGCATAGAGAATAGCTATGCTTGATGGGAGGTCTGGCAATTCTAGGAGGTTGGTACAGGATGTTAAATTGAGGCACTTGAGATGCGGGATTTGAGAGATGCTGGAAGGTAACTGGTAAAAGTTGTTATAACTTAGGTCTAGTACTTGTAGGTTTAATAACTCACAAATATCAGATGGGATGTCTCCATCTCCCAAATTGCACCTACTAAGATCCAACTCCCTTAATGAACGTGGAAGCTGAGGTAGCTTCAGGCTCACCGACTCGTCATGATGAAAAGATTGTAACCCCGTACAATTGGTGAGATTCAGGTCTTTCAAACTTTTTAAGAGACGAAAGTTTCCCTCTATCCTTTTCAGTTCGCGACAATCACTTAAAACTAAGGAAACAAGGTTGGTACAAAATTGTCCAAATGACGGTGGGATTGTTTCTATACCAGTCAGACTCAAATTTAGGATTACCAAGCCATCCATGTTCGACTGGATATCCGGAAACTCTTGAAGTTCAGAGCATCTAGAGAAATTAAGAGTCTCCAATTTTTTCATTTGTATGATGGGTGGAAACCTTTGAAGTCCTGAACAGCAGCTCATATTCACGAAAACAAGCCTTCTGTGATGTCCAATTGATGGATGAATCTCCTTTAAACTGCTACAGGACTCTAAAATCAATCTTTCAAGACATGGAAGGCCGTCAAAATCTGGTGTCTTGATTAGGTTTGATGATCTCGTAAGATCAAGAATTTTCAAATTTGGTAGATGCTGTTTCAAGACAAGTAGGAGAAGTCAAATAAATCAGTATATGACATTTTCCTTTCACATAAGCATACTTCTTTCCAATGAATCATTAGGCGGGAGCTCTTAATTGAAACTAGCATATGATATAACATCTTAATATCTTAATTTAATGAAAAGGATAAATATGTAATATATATGGTTTAGGAAAGGGAAATATGCAATTGACTTTGGTGGTTGGGTAAATATGTAATAATATATCTTAGTCAGCATTATAAGCATGCCAAATGCTTTAAAGAAACTTTTGTCCCTAATCTATAGAGAAAGTATGACATGTATTTCTCCTAATTAATATACATCTCTTTTTCTACATGTGTCACAAACTCAATAACCACCATCAAATAAACAACTAACTAAATGCAACTAATTCGTTAGTCACTCTAACAAACTAATTATGTTCATTTTATGATTCATTTCACAGTTGCATTGCAATGGTTTGTGAAACTACAATATTCACCTACCTTACACCCTTCCCAGAGTTGTTTTTGCTGGCTTAATCTCAACATTATCCATCGAAGGTTCTTCATGTTTGCAACAACATCAAATAGACCTGGATGGCTGATATCCGTTGGCAAATTAGCTAATACTTCATTTTCCTGTGTTAATTAATCAAAGGAACCAAATTGTGTCAGTAAGGCTATAGACAAATGTCATTAAATGCACACATACAAACTATATTTTTGCAAAGTTAATTTAACCATTGAGGGTGCAGCTGCCCCCATATCATAGAGGTATTCAAGATCTTTCCACTTCCAAATCCTGCTATGTTTCTCGAGATTATTAGGGTGTTCCCCTCTAACAATGTAGTGGGCCATTTCTTCTATCAAGTCATGCATCTCAAATTTACCATCTACAACTTTTATGAGAGACTTTTGTTCCAACACCTTTATCCCTATACCAGGGTGTAAATTACAAGCATCAAGAACCATCATTGCACAATCCATCTCCGTTGAGTTCCATCTCCTCATGAAACATGCAATATCTAAGAATAAGTCTTTCTGGTAGGGTTCAAGCCCATCATAACTTATTTTGAGTCTCTCCATAACCTTATCTTCTGGGATGCATTTTAACTTCGCCAAGGTACTCTTCCACTCATCCTTGTCTTTTCCATATAGAAAAGAACCTAAGACTTTAAGTGCTAATGGGAGCCCACCAGCATAAGAAATTATATCCAGTGAAAGCGGCTCATGATCTTCAACAGGTTTATCTTTATGATATGCATGTCTATTAAAGAGCTCGGTCGCCTCGAAATGTGATAACAAACTCACTTCATAAATTGTGTGCACCCTGCCTCTTAGCAAATGCTTATCTCTAGTAGTGATTATTATCCGGCTTCCCTCTCCAAACCAATCAGGGGATCCCGCTAACGCCTCAAGTTGCTTAACATCATCAACATCATCGAGAACAACTAAAACCTTTTTGTGACATAGCCTTCTTTTTATCATGCTTCTTCCTTCTTTCTCACTCCCTACCACAATGTCTTTTGTTCTCAAAACAAGTGATAGAAAAGTTTCTTGCAATTTTTTCAAACCATGCTTGCTTGATTCCTCGCGGATATTTTCAAAAAGGCAACAAGCTTCGAATTGGCGATAAATTTCCATATAGGCAGCAGATGCGAGGGTAGTCTTACCACCACCCCCAACTCCCCATATTCCAACCATGCGCACATCAACCGACTCAATTTCCATCTTTGATTTCAGATCCTGTAAGCGGGTCTCTACTCCAATCAGGTCTTTATTGTCGTTTGTAACTAGTGAAGAAAGCCTCAAAGAAAATGCACCAACAATCTCACTGATGCATTTTGCTTCATGGCTGCATGAAGGGTACATAAGGATAATTAGAACTAGTTCCCAAATCCCACTCATTTATTTAATTTTAAAATTACCAATTATACAACTGAATTTGGATTTATATTACCTGTTTTTTGTGCTATTGATGACCCGTCCAGATAGGTTGCCTGCCTTTTTCAGAGCTTTTTTCCATGATTCAACTTTGTTCGGATTTTTCCTCTTGTGTTTGGAAAAGTAAGAAAATGCTTTTCCATATTTCCCTTTTTGATCTCTCACAATGGATGGATCTACAGCATAAAATACAGGCATAACAATTTGCCCTTTCTTGTCCATGCATTCTAAAATACACACAAGCTCGTCCAAGCACCAAGATGAGTCCGCATAGTTTTCCGAGAATACAATAACGGCTATCCGTGATTCTTGGATCGCCTTCAAAAGGGCTGGACGGATTGACTCACCCGGAGCAAGTGTTTCGTCATCCTTGTACGTGTGGATTCCTTGTTGTTCAAGAGCCGCGTAGAGATGACCCACAAAGCCCTCACGGGTGTCTTCTCCCCTAAAACTCAGAAATACGTCATGGTTCCATGATTGAGAAATAGAGGACGGATTCAAGTGAGAAGAGGACGGTGAAGATGTCGTTGATCTGCAAATCGAATTTGTTAAGTAGATTGATCAAACAATGACATTGTTAAGTGAGAAATACGTCATTGATCGGTTTTGCAGCACCATTGATTACATATAGATTGCGTGGTGGTGCATCTTTGGATTGATTTCAGAGAGAATAAAAGCAACAGACCGACTGAAAACCGAAACATATATTTTCAATTTTGACTTTATCAGGTCAAAGCATATGCACTCACACACAGTATAATAAGAGTAATATAAGACGTACCCAAAATCATGTTTAAAACCCAAACTTTGATTAAAAGTTGGCATCTATATCAAGTATCAACACAGACAATTTAAAGGAACAAATACTAAATCAAACCCTAAAATATCACACTAAATTTAACATTTTCCCCAAAATTGAAGCTTGAATACTGCAATTTCTCAAAAAGGAATACATATAAAGTAATACTAAATCAAACACTAAAAGATCGAGGATAGAAACACCTGTCTTGTTCGGAAGACATTGGGCTGTGTTGTTGACGGCGATCGGAGGATCTACTGAAGAAAACGGAAAGGATGTAGTAGACGGTGACACCGGTGGCGAGTAAAGTGAAGAAAGTAGTGGGAGAGAGTCCGGTGTTGGCGGCTATGGTTTCTTTGAGAGTCTCCATGAATTCAACAGCCATTGTTCACGATTGTTGTAATGGTCTTGAGGTTCTGGTTCATCTACTGGTGTCTAAAATATATATAAGGGGTCCCATTCAACACCAATGTCCATCTACCTACTTGGTATTTTCTTTAGTTCAAAAATATTCATTAAGAAAAGTTAAATCGCATGCTTAGTGCATGTGGTAGGTGAATCTAACCTTTTTTTAGAGCATTCACATCCAATCCATCAAATTATACATACATTCCACTAAAAAACAACTCCTATATCAATATATTTTCACTAAAAACAAATACTTTTTCTCTCTCTTTTCAATTAAATAATATTATCATTACATTTTTCTCTCACTTCCACTCACAACCACTTTCAAAATATATTAAAAAATTATAACGGGTGAACAGTGTCCCCCAAAATATACAGATGAACAGTAACATTTTCTCTCTCCTCTACTCACAACCACTTTTTATACCCTTTATAATATAAAAACCCCTCCTCACATAATTTGATGGTTTGGATGTGAATGCTCTTAGTTTGAGTAAAGTGCAATTTTACCCTCTGAGGTTAGGGGTCATTGGTATGTCTACCCCCTAAGGAAATAATTGCAATTTTAACCCTCACTGTTCACCCTTATGTCGCACTTTTACCCCCCGGCGTCAAAATGGGTAACAGAACTGTTAAGTCCAAGTTGAAATGACTATATTACCCTTACATTTTACCCCCCAACATTCATGTTAAGTCGCACAATTACCCCCCACTGGTAAATTACTAATTTGTCCTTTGTTATTACCCCCTGTACTTTGTGTTAAGACATAACATTACCCCCTGCAACTTCGAAAACCCTTCCCGCCAAAATCAAATACCTGTTCTATGATTCTATAATACAAAATCTGAACATGGTAAATTAAATACCTAACATCTGTTATAAGAACTGGTAAATTACTAACAAGCAAAGACTCCAAAACTGGTAAATTACTAATTCTAAACCTGTTCTATGCATCTGTTATAAGAACTGCAGGTCCAATGTGAACAAATCACACTCCAATACTTGCTGCAGATATATTGATACACTTAGTTCACATTTATATAAGGTGTTCAAATATGATCAACCACTGTACCAAAAATGTGGTTAATCAGTAACACATGCACTAACAACCTGCTGCACTAACAACCTGCTGCACCAAAAATGTTCTTAATCAGTAACACATGCACATGATCAACCACTGTCATTCCAGTGTCATTATAGAACTTAAGCACATGCACATGATCAACCTGACGTAGCATAGCAAGTTATCATAGCAAGTACCAACCTACAACCTGCTATGCTATTGCTATGCTATGTGTTATTTACTTCAGTCTATTGCTATGTGTTATTTACCACCTGCAAATGCACATGATTAAGCACACTGATTAAGCACATGATCAACCTGTGCATGTTATGTGTTATTTACTTCAGTCTATTGCTATGTGTGGTAGTTACAACCTGCAAATGCACATGATCAACCTGTGGTAGACATGATCAAGCAGGGTGTGTTCTATGCACACTGATTAAGCACATGCACATGATCAAGCACACTGATTAAGCACATGCACATGATCAACCTGAAGTATCATAGCAAGTACCAACCTACAACCAGTGTTCTATGCATCTGATTAAGCACCATTATGCCCAAACTATGATCAACCAGTGTGTGTTATGCCCAAACTTTGATCAACCAGTGTGTGTTATGCCCAAACTGTGATCAACCAGTGTGTGTTATGCCCAAACTATGATCAACCAGTGTGTGTTATGCCCAAACTGTGATCAACCAGTGTGTGTTATGCCCAAACTTTGGTGTGCTCCTAATTTTTATCACACTTATGCCTACAACCCAAACTGATTAAGCACACTTATGCCTACAACCTACAAATCATCATCATCATTTTAGACAATCATCGTCATTTTAGACAAAAGCTAAATAAGTTAAGTTAAGTTAACCTACATATTACACAAAAGCTTCGATTAAGTTAAGTTAAGTTAACCTACATATTACACAAAAGCTAAGTAACTACTAGAGTAAACATCCGCTCAACTCTCTGGTGGTAGATGGAAGTTGAGGACACGCCTCCCAAACACAGAGACCACCAGGTGGACCACCAATGATGAGCTTGATAAGCTCATCGTCAGGTCAACTGTAAAAAAACCAACAGTGAACCAAATCAGACCCTAAACCCTGTTTATAACATGATAATGACTAAATCTGACCCTGATTAACTAACATTGGCCGATTATACCTTTGGTGTGGCGGATGATATAGCGGATTATCCAACAAAACACCGGCATTTCCACTGATCCGACGAGGAGAAGAATGATCGGACGAGGAGAAGAATGATCGGAAGAGGGGATGTCGCCGGAGAGAAAATGATTGCCGCCGGTGTGTTATGTCGCCGGAGAAGAAGGTTGAATGTCGATGGTGGGAAGGTTGGGGGTAATTATGCGGGGGTCTCTTACTTATAGGGGGTGTTGTATCAAAGAAGCTTCACATAAGAGCAAAATGACAATTATACCCTTTGACCAACAGGTTATAATGTTGACTGTTAACCCATTTTGACGTCGGGGGGTAAAAGTGCGACATAAGGGTGAACAGTGGGGGTTAAAATTGCAATTATTTCCTTAGGGGGGTAGACATGCCAATGACCCCTAACCTCAGGGGGTAAAATTGCAGTTTACTCTTTTCGTTTTTAAGTTATTCTTTTGGAGTTTTAGTTTTGTATATTGGTCGCCTGCCCCTAATGTAGAGTGTGAAATCTGAGTGTTAATGTTTTTGTATTACGGGTTTTGTTGCGGTTTAAGTGATTATATGCTTTGAATGTGATAACTATGAGAGATTGTGGTTTTGCAGGTTAATCACTTAATTCGGTGAAGTTAAGGTGTTTAGAGATAAAGCGGATCAAGGTATTTTTTAATCTTTTAGTGTTTTATTTGTTAATTTCTTAATAGTAAGGGCATTATAGTCATTTCACACCAACTTAACTGAGGAAACTAACTCTCATCCGCGCCAGAGACTATCCGGGAACGAAATTGCAAAAGTTGGGGACTATAACTGTAATTTTAGAAAGTTAGTGACTAAAGGTGAAAAATGAGCAAACCACAGGGACTATCCGGGCATTTTTCTCTTTAAAAAAATGATTTAATTACATGTTCATGTTAGGTCCATGTGGTAGGTGAGTATTACGGTATTATTATAACTAGTATTAAGCCCCCGTGTTACAGGGCGGGGACTACAAAACCGTGCTAACAACATTGTGGGGTGAGAGAGTAAAATCATGCTAAGTAGCAACCGAACGACGATCAAAACCAAAAAAACGACGTAAAATAAAAGCATGTATTTTTAACACTTAGTAATTCATGTGACGGAAAGAAAACAAAGTTACTTAGTTCTTTAATTCCCTTATGATCTGGAATTGAAAAATTAGGATTCGTATCAGAGCGATGTTACTCAGTTCTTTAATTACCTTATGATCTGGAATTGAAAAATTATATATATATATATATATATGGGGTTGGGATTTAGAGAAAATGGTAGAAAGTGTGAGAACGGTGAGAACGCTTATCGATCGTCCGATCAAAACAATCTATGGACTAGATTGGTGCGGTGGCGTTTTCGTAAATAACATCAATTTTATTACGTGGACGCGCTTCATTAAGGGTAAAAGGGTCTTTTGACTTCACCACACAAAACGCCATCACATGAAATAAAACGCCAAAAACAAAAATCCCAGACCATTCCCAGTAAAAACGTCATTATATATAAAACGCCAAACTTAATTAGAGTAAAATCCCGCCTAAAAACCGCCAAAAGAATCCTACATATACAACATCTCAGACCTTCAATTAAAAACACAAACAAAAACCCAAACGCCATATTTCATATATCCCATTCGCCTTAGAAACGCCAAAAAACCCAAACATCAAATACCTTCTACCCCAAAGCGTTTTTTTTTTTTTTTTTTGAAATTCAGTTTGGTTGTCTGTAAGATTTCGCTCAATGAAATGGACAAAATCCTTAAGTGAGGATGTTGTCCATTTCATTGAGTAAAATCTTATTGACTAATCCTCAACTTCCATCCAATTTATAACGCCAAAACATACAAAAACATTATTGAGCCTGGTTGTCAATAAAGTTTAGCTGTATGGGGTGGACAACATTGTCAGTTATCTTTCTTAACAGAGGATTAACAATGTTGTCCATCTCATACAGCAAAACATATTGATTTTAGCATGATCAAATTTTGAGGTTTAAGGTGCTTATTTCGTGGCGTTCTATTTATCATAAAACGCCAAAAAAGTTAAAAAAATCAAACATCGTTCATTGTGAAATTCAAGATTCTTGGCTGAAAGGTCTAAACTCAATAACATTTTGCTGCATGAGATGGACATATCTTCAAGAAAAAAATGCTGATGTCAGACTGTGTGCTTCCAAACAGCGACACATAAATCTACTTGAAAACAAAAAAACAAAATGAATCATACGAAAGTCGAACAGCCAGTTAACATGATTCAAAAAAGAAGAAAAAGACTGCTGACAGTGAAGATTTGGAAGATCAATTGTTTATGTATTCTTTTTTTTATTTTCCTTTTCAGTTGATTGATATAAAATAAAAACGCCATATATAATAAAAACGCCAAAACAGCCAAAATACTTGTTTAAACGATATCATCCCGTTAAACACCACCAAAAACTCCCAAACTATAATAAAATTACTTTGAAAAAGTATTACTCCCTCCGTCCCATTAAATGTGTCTTATTTTGAATTTTCAAAGTCGTTATTTATAAACTTTGACTTTAATTATATATTTTTGTGTTTTATAAAAGAGTAAAATGCACGGATAGTCCCTGTGGTTTGTCAAAATAACACCTTTAGTCCCCAACTTTTAAAAATTACACTCATCCTCCATGTGGTTTGCTCAGTTGTTACTCGGATAGTCCCTAGAGTGGATGGAGGTTAGTTTTCTCAGTTAAGTGGAAGTAAAATGACAAAAATGCCTTAATCATTGAAATAAATAACTTAAATATAAAAAGAAATATAGTTTTATAATTTAATTGGGACCCACTTTTTTTCATTTGAAGCATAACATCTCTGTCAGACACCCTCTTCATCTTCTCCACATGTTGTCTTCTCCACCACGGCACCACCGGTATCATCTCCGGCAACGACCACCCCACCAGCACCACCGCTCACTTACACAACATCACCACCACCGGTTACTTCTGCCACACCTCTTACCATCCCTACCTCCCCTCACCTCCGACAACCCTTGCCACCCTCCACTTTCACCCACCCCTGTAACTTCATCAATGTCATACCCTACACATAATTTCAATAAAAAAGACAACATAAAGTTTAAAGATTTATGTAAGAAACTGAAATTTTCTTGTAGATATTCTGCACCTTAGAAGCAACGGTGGAGTTTAAAATCCATGAGTTGCTTACAACTATTGCACCACATGAATTTGCAAGAGCTAATTTATTGAATTTCAATTAGAAACTGTTGTGGGAACGTAGGGGTGGTCGGAGATGGATTTAAATTGTGTATCGAGTCCATTAGAATTAGATTCAAATACTGTACCCAACCCCCAAGAAATACCACCAAAATATTTGAAATTAAATGGAGGTAATAATGATAATTCTGAAGTTGATACTTAATACTTTAACCCATAAATAAGCCAAGTTGCAGGTTTCCGGTTGTGGCAGGCGAGTAGCAAAGAATATGAAGGAGATGAGAGAGTATAAATGGAAGGGCTTAACAAAGAAGATGAAGAGGAGATTTTTTGTAGGGGATTAACGGCAATGGTGTGGCGGTGATAACGAATTCGCCGGCGATCGATGGTGGTGATAAACAATTTGGAAGCGGGCTACCAGAATTTAGATCTGGGAAGAGGGATGGGGTTTTTTTAATTTAATAAACATTTAGTTTATTAAGAAAAAAGGTTAGGGTCATGTGTTTTGTTAATCGTATTATTTCTTTATATTTTATCATTAAGGGTAATGTAGTCATTTCACATAGAGTTAACCAGAAAAATTAACCTTCATCCGCTTTAGGGACTATCCGAGTAACAACTTATCATACCACAGGGAGCAAGAGTGTAATTTTAGAAAGTTGGGGACTATAGGTGAAATTTTGGTAAACCACAGGGACTATCCGGGCATTTAACTCTATATAAAACTTGATGAAAATTAACCCGATAAAAACACTTGTAAAACATACTCAAATCATATAACTTTCATCAAGAATTATCTAACACAAACAAAATTATTTAAGGTCAAAGTTTATAAATAAAGAGTTTGAAAATTCAAAATAGGACACTTTTAATGGGACGGAGTGAGTATAAACCCCCCCCCCCCCCCCCCCCCCCAAAAAAAAACAAACAAACTTGAAAATGTAACTAGAAACAAAAAATACAAATCAGTAATACTGAAGATAGGGAAAATTTATTATATTAGAATCTAAAACGCCAAACTTGAAAGATGGGACGTGTTACAGACTTCAGAGATAAAGCTTATCAAAAACAATAATTACAAACAGTAACTGAAAAGACGAATACTTTATTATAATAATGCACCGCCTAACTTAGGCGCCAAAAAGACATCCTATAAAATGATACGTCTCAACAACTTCCATTTGATCAAACAAAAAAAACAAACGCCAATACTATTAAATACCACTCACTGAAAAACGCCAAAAAAAAATCAAAGATGGCTAATATGCTTTCTTGGATATTCATAATTGTTATTCGTGAAGTTTCACTGAATGAATTATTATCAGAAGGGAGTAACTCAGAAAGATTTTGCTGCATGAGATGGACAAAAATTCAAGAAAAAGATACTGATGCCAGTCATATGGCATTTTGTATTTTTTTGTTCTTGAAGAAAGTTTGGATGACGAGAAGAGATCAATGACAATGAAGAGTGGGTTGATTATAAATATGAAGATCAAGATAAAGAAAAAGCGAAAAACCCACTCACATGACTTAAATCTATGTTGCCAAACATTCACAAAAAAACCATATCAACAGACGAGCAGGCAAAAAAATCAAACCAATGGGTTTGTTAAGTTTTACATAAAACGCTATATATTTGGTGACAGTTCTAGTACTATTAAAGAAGAGAGAGACTGGTGACAGTGAAGATTGGGAAGGGAGATCCGATTAGGATTTTTAATTTATTTTCTTCGCTGGTATTTTTTTTCCTGTGGTTGAAATATAATATAACAATAGTAAAATGCCAAGATAACACAAATGCCAAAATGTTTATAAAAAAATAATAGAACAATGGGCCATCTTGTTTAAAACGCCATTCAAATAGATAATGGCATACGATTTGAATAAACGCCATAAACGCCAAAATGTTAATACAATGAAACCATTAAACGCCATTAAATATTGAATTTGGTTAACACCAAAAATCTTAAAAACCAACAATATTGGGAAAAGCGGAACTGGAAAAGCAGAAGATGAAAGGACAAAAAAACCCCTCCGCCCTTTTCTAAGCGGCGTGACACGTGTTGGGCCAGGAAGCGTTCTCACCGTTATTACACTTTTGAGCGTTTTCTCCTGATCCCGTTTCTCTCTCTCTCTCTCTCTATATATATATATATATATATATATATATATATATATATAGATTTCGCATGTGCATGTTACATGATAATTATAAATTCGCATGTTAGATGATACAAATGTTAGGCTAAAAAGTGTGGGGGTCATGGTTGGGACATGATTCGCCACCTAGGAACATGAATGGAAGGCTACCCCACCCCCTTGCTTGATCCACCATGGTTTGCATGGATTAAACCATGGCAACCATGGTCCTCCTTTCCATTTTTCAAGAAATCATTTCCTTTTTTTAGACAAAGATAAATTAAAATAAATAAGGGGATAGTGGTTTGGGTCATGACCACACCCTTAGGTGTCGTAACCCCCGACCCCACCCCGGGAGCAGGAGCAGCGGACACGAGCTGGTGATATCGATATTTATTAATTTGGCAGAGGAAATGAGACATCAGAATCATAAAATAATTTCAGAGTTTCAAAACACCAAACTTTTATATTAAACAAATGGGATAAACCCATATTTTATTTATAATATCTTTGATAGGGATAAACCCTAACTTGCTGAAAACGTAAACTTCTTTTATTTAGGTAACTTATAGACATTTTATTTAAGCCTTCAGTACTCCATAGCTAGCTTCTAATGACTTCCCATCAAGTTACCTGAAACGCGTTTTAAAAATATTTTATCAGCAAGAAATACTGGCGAGTACATTCAAGTTTATAAAAATAAGCTTTTATGACTTTACAGTATTAAGAGCGATTACAATATTTATATCTACCCAATTACTCATTCAGTATTTGTCATGTTGGCAGTTACAATGACCGTGGTCATATTTGTAACACCTCGTAAAATTGTGTCCAATGATGTGAAGACACGTGTCCTAAACCCTACTTGTGCAAAACTTTAACTATGAAGGATTAAAGTTGTAAAACAGTAAAAAGATGTATGTGGAGGGACTAAAAGTGTCATTATGCAAAACCTATGTGATGTGTGTGCGGTGGTATATATATTTTATGTATATTTTTAGCCCTTTTTACACTTTAGTCAAGTTTTAAATTCATAAAACACGATATTTTACTAACACCAAACACACATATGGGCAAGTGCACCTATCGTGAGCGTAGTATAGTGTCGGTAAGATACCGAGGTCGTACAAGGACACAAGAGCTTTTAGTACCGGTTTATCCTCAACGTCTAATCAAATCAAAATTTTAGAAAAAGGTTTTAAACTAGAAAACTAAAAATGCTGAAAAATAAAAATAAAAATAAAAACAGATAGACAAGATGAATCACTTGGATCCAACTCGCCTTTAGTGTAACCTTTGATTATTTCCACACTTTTGCATTTTTTTAATGATTATCTTAGTTATAGTAGTAGACCCCTCTTTTGAAGGTGACGTTACCCTCAACCCAGTAGTTTGAGTCAGCAAGGATACAATCCTAATGTAACACCTAGTAAAAATCACGTCCAATGATGTATTGACACGTGTAATAAACCCTAATAAAGTCAAATAGTGAATTTAAGGGACTAATTTTTCGAAAAATCGAAAAATTTGATTGTGAAAGGACTGGAAGTGTTAGCATACCTAAAATAAGTTTCTAAATAACCTCTCACGATGATTATGTTCACAAATGAGCCACTTGTCAATCGAGTATAGCTGTTTGTGTAATAAATTGAAAGTTTTGCGCAATAAAGGGTTAAAAGCGTCAACATGTTAATTCTTACCTCTGAATGACCTTTTAACAAACTGGGAGCTTCATGATATTTGATTATACTCTCGGGAATGCCAAATAATGGCCGGCTAAGGTTTTTATGCCTATAAGTAAAGTTACGCGCAACTTTGCAAATTAGAGGGACTAAAAGTGTCAATATGTTTAATTATACCTCTGAATTACCTTTTAGCGAACCCGAAGCATCGTGATGTTTAATAATACTCTTAAGAATGCCTAATATGGCTTAGATGAGGCTTTGATGCTATTAAACGATCATATGCGCAAGTTTGCGCATTAGAGGGACCTAAAGCGTCAACTTTTGAATCTACGCCTTTTCGTGACCATTTAAGCGATCGAGAGCCTAGCAATAATTAAACTCATGCTTGGGAATGCCCATTATGGGCCATGGAAGGCTTGGATGTCAGTAAACGACATTTCGCGCTGCTAAGTGCGATTAAAGGACTATATGCGTCAAACTGCAAAAGTATGCCGATTTGTATGGTAACGAACCTTCCGGAATATGACCATGAGTTAAACATGCCCTAATTATCCTTTATATATCTTAGATATAGTCTTAGAGGTGTTTGGTGCGCAAAAATAAACTTTTAAGTCATGCAGGGACTAAAAGTGTCAAAAAGTGAACAAGTTTGCATTTTCGCGCATATCTTACATTCTGAATATATCCAGACATCCAAAACTTTATGTAATCATTAAAATATTTTATTTCAGTTATTGGCATGATAAAATTCCATTCGTCGCGTAATTTGGATCGTTTTTCGCATTCGTTCGTGTTTCGTCGTAATTAACCGAACAACGCAACCGTACGACCAAACGAACCGACATCCGAGATATTTTTGTGCATGTTTCATGTTCCCTATACTTCAACTTCATTTTAGATCCTTGAAATGGGATTAACAGGGCTTAAACGTGTCAAAAATGCATCAAAAACCATGTTTTGCACATTCAGGGACCAAAATTGACAATCTGCCATAGTTATCTTAGGAAGGGACCAAAATGAAAAATCTAAATTCCAGCTTGTTCCAGCTGTTCCCTTCATTTTCACATGGTTTTAATGAAACTAGGGGCTCCCATGGTTTCACAAAACCATGGGCACATGTGTACGGATGAGATCGAAGCTCATTTCTCGAGGAACGATCCTAACGGTCCTAGAAATC
The DNA here is from genome assembly GCA_030545235.1 of Helianthus tuberosus. Lineage (NCBI taxonomy): Eukaryota > Viridiplantae > Streptophyta > Magnoliopsida > Asterales > Asteraceae > Helianthus > Helianthus tuberosus. Next base: position 4,636,445 of record JARYGA010046105.1, read on the forward strand.
CTATAAATACCTATGCTCCTCATTGTTACAACTCACACAATCTGATCTATTTGCTCTAAGTTGGGGCTTAGCACCTCATACCTGAGCAAGTTGGGTCTAGATTTCCATTCTTGGACCCATTGTAAGTCCTCTTTCGTTCTTTTTTTCGCGTGAAAGTCAAACTGTGTTTGACTTTCTGCTTTGACCCGTTTATGGTCAACATGAAGTTCGTTTGAACTTCATAACGTGAGCGTAATCACGATGGTTTTAGTCTCTTGTGACTACACCTCCTAATTACCACGTTTACTTAGTTAAATTGTCGGGTCAAATAAAAGTCAAACGGGTTAGTTTAAATAAAATTCATGACTAATAATGTAGAAGCTATAAAATCAGTTTTGTCACTTTAATAACTTCGTAAATATTAGTTGAACATGCCTAAGCATGATTCAACCCGACAATTCTAAGTATAGGCTCAGTTCGGAACCGAAAGTCGCAAAAGTTGACTTTTGCTTTGACTTTCAGTTCTGACCCGATTTAGCTTAGTTTAGTTATGCCTTAGGATTCCATTAGGACCATATTATAAGTTAGTATAACCCTCCAAGGTTATACAACTTGGTTCCATAGAAATCCTAGTTTATGCATGTTTCCGTTAAATGCCTAAATGTTGACCGTTATGCCTTTTGACCCTAAAACGAGAAATCTGAAAATGTGAGAGGAAAATAATCTTTATTACTGATTTATAAACTTGTCCCTAAAATTTGACATCAGTTGGAGGTCTAGATTAGAAGTTATGATCATTAGCGTAAATGAAAAGCTTTTATGAATTAAACGGCATAATTAGTATATAGCCTATCTAAACCCAATTTTTAATATCAAACTTTTTACCCACTGATATAATATATTATTTTGGGATTTTTGGAGATTTTTAATTATTTTTAGGCTGAGCATAACTTAGAGTTCTAAGCTTGATTCGGTAATTGCCGGTTTTGCCCTTTTGGCTTATAAATTGAGTTTTACAAAACATTTTGACCCCAAACCTTTTTCTACTGATCTAATATGATAAATAAATTATTTTGAGCCTTCTGGAATAATAAAAATATCAGTTTTCCTTTGAAAACCCGGAAATGGCTCCAAATCGCCTTTTAAGCGTTTTTAACGCATAGTATGTATTAAAACTGTTTTAAACTCATAAGGTTTGATGCCTACTGATATATTCAGTAAAGTTTTATATTTTAACAGTAAGGAAAATTTTTAAACTCAGGTTTTCAGTTTGATGCCTACTGATATATTCAAGATTTGCCTAGATTCTGCGAATCATAGCGTTGACCACGGCCCCGTGTCCGCTGGACACGCCCCCGTGTTAGGTGATAGAAGCTTCTACAACTTTGTCTTTTCTGCAGACACTTGGGCACGCCCCCGTGTTCAGTGAGCACGGGGCGTGTTCAACCTTCTGTTCTCTTGTTCTTGCTTGGGGAGATGCTGTCGAGGGGTCGGGCATGCCACGTTTATTCCTTTTCTTGTATTATTGTTAGATTTTGCTGCATTTTTGCTTCTTTTGTCCATTTAAGCTCTTTTAACCCTGAAAATACAAAAGGAAGACAAAAACACACTTTTTCCAACATTAGTACTAAAAAGGGTTAGTTTTATGCCACATTTGATGTAATTTATATGTTGCATTTTGCACACATCACTATGCCTCTGAATGACTTGATTCGGTATTCGTATTCATTAACGAGCCACATGTTGGAAATATGATACCGTTTGTGAATTTAATCATAAGTTTGGGAATCAAGGGGTTGAAAGCGTCAACATGTTCAATTTAACCTATGAGTGACCTTTTACCGAAACCTGAAGGCTAATGGTGTTTGGTTATACTTCCAAGAACACTTACAACGTAACTAGAAGGTTCAAATGTGCCAATTACGAAAGATATATAGGGTTAAAAGGTTTAGGGACCAAAAGTGTCAAGTTTTAAACTTAATGACTGAAACATAGAGGAGTCGCGCTGCGCGACACCCCCCCTCCTGCTGTCGCGCGACGCGACGGGTTAGTTTCGACAGAATGGTCTTGACAGCTGCAGGTTTCTTCTCCTTGGCCACCACTCAAACCTCTTACACTCTTGAACTCGAAACTATGGATCCTTGCATGGTTTTTAAAACCATGTTTGACACCTGGGGTGATCTCTGGAGTGTCCTAACACCTGGCATGATCCAAGAGTTCCATGTTCAACTATAAATAGAGGCATTGGGTTGCCTTTCTTCCTTGCTCATTTCATAAATTCATCTCTTCTCTCTTGCCTTGCATTTATTGAGGTTCCTGATAAAAAAGGAAGCTCCCCTTAGTCTAATCTTCAAGCTAGGACCTGTTGTAAGTGTCCTTAGCCACTCTAGTTCGGTTTTTATACATTTAAAAGCCGAAAGTCAAAGTTACCGCTAAATGGCTTTGACTTTCGGTTTAGACCTAAACGGTCCAGCCATTGTTCGAGGCGAATATGGCTACATGATCGTAATTATGTAGGTGTTAATCCCTCAAAAGGGCACCTCCTAATTACCACGGTTACTTAGTTAATTGTCGGGTCAAAGTTATTATAATAAAAAGTCAAACAGGTCAGTTTTAAAATAAATTCAAATCTGATAATGTAGAGGTTATAAAACATGTTTTAACACTTTAATAACTTGGTAAACATTATAAGAACATGTCTAAACATGTTCAACCCGACAATTCTAAGTTTAAGCTCGGTTTGTAAGCGAAAGTCGCAAAAGCTTGACTTTTGCTTTGACTTTCAGTTCTGACACGAATTAGCTTGATTCCTTTATGCATTAGGGATCCTTTGTGACCATATGATGTTGTAGTATAACCCTCTAAGGTTATAATACATGGTCAAACTTAGTAATCTGAGTTTATATGCATGTTTCCGTTATTATGCTATATGTTGACTAGTATGCCCTTTTATCTAAAAATGAGATTTTTAATATAATGAACATGCAAATGGACTAGGTACTGATTAGAAAAAATATTTCGAGTATTTTGACACTTACATTGTGATCATAAACTGAAGTTATGTGGTTTATCGGAAATTATGCTTTTATAAAGACTAAAATGCCCTTTAGCATGCAAATCAAGTTTTAAACATAATTTTGAAATAAAACTCTCTACCTACTGTTGTGATATCATATTTAGGATTTATTAGGATGTTAGGTCAGATTATATACTGACCTTAACCTTGAGTTCTTATACAAAGCTAGTAAATGACGATAATGCCCTTTTCGCAACTAAAATGAGTTTTAAATATAATAAACATGCAAAACCTTTTTGCCACTGATATGTTATGAAAAATAAAATATTTTGATCATTCAAAGCTGGTCAAAATCTCATAATCACTTAAACTTTGAAATTATCGTCATTTATGGACTTTTTACGCTAATTAGGTGCATAGTATGGTTCAAAACCATACTTAGCACCCAAGACTTGTTAGCTACTGAATTTATAAACTATTTTAAATTTTTTTATAGTAGGTGTAAGTCATAAACTCAGAATCCCAAATAAGTCCTTAAAACTATGTGTGAAATGACCAAAATGCCCCGTCGGTGCATAGTTTGGCCATAAATCATAAACCACACATATGATTGATATCCTACTGATTTAATACAATAATTTAAATATTTTCACAGAATTTTTTTTACTAGAACTTCAGTTTACATGCAAACCCCTTTTATAAACCTTAAAATGACCAAAAATGCCCTTATGAGGCTTAGTGCGGTTTTAAAACCTTTATGGGCATACATATTAATATCCTACTGATGTCATAACATATTTTAAGCATAATAACATATGGAAATTGTTTATGACTCATCCGGTTACCCGTTTATGCTTATACGCCTTCGGTTCGGTTTATGTAACTAGTTTGCATAAATTAACCGAAACAGGTTTAACCTTATCATTTAAACTTCAAAATCCGGAATGTATTTAGTTTACCCATATTATACAAGTCTCCATACTTGTTGGGTCTAGATTACATTCCATTCTGGCCATCGCTTAATCTAGCGTTTTACCGTAAATCGTTCTTTTGTAACACCCTTTAATAGAATCAAGGTTTAACGTATAGTTTGCGAAAATGTAACACCTTGTAAAATCACGACCAATGATGTATTGACACGTGTAATGAACCCTAATGAAGTCAAACATTGAAATTTAGGGACAAATTTTTCGAAAAACCGAAAACTTTGATTATGAAAGGACTGTAAGTGTTAGCATACCTAAAATAAGTTTCTAAATAACCTCTCACGATATTGATATTCACAAATGAGCCACTTGGCGATCGAGTGTAGCCATTTTCGTAATTAATTAAAAGTTTGCCCAATAAAGGGTTAAAAGCGTCAACATGTTAATTCTTACCTCTGAGTGACCTTTTAACAAATCGGGAGCTTCATGATATTTGATTATACTCTCGGGAATGCAAATTACTGGCCGATTAAGTTTTTATGCCTATAAGTAAAGTTACGCGCAACTTTGCAAGTTAGAGGGGCTAAAAGTGTCAATATGTTTAATTATACCTCTGAATGACCTTTTAGCGAATCCGAAGCATTGTGATGTTTAATAATACTTTCAAGAATGCCTAATATGGATTAAATGAGGCTTCAATGCTATTGAATGATGAGATGCGCAAGTTTGCGCAATAGAGGGACCTAAAGCGTCAACTTTTGAATCTACGCCTTTTGGTGACCATTTAAGCAAGCGAGAGCGTAGTCATATTTAAGTATATGCTTGGGAATGACCAATATGGGCCATGGAAGGCTTGGATATCATTAAACGACATTTCGCGCTACTTTGTGCGATTAAAGGACTATTTGCGTCAAACTGCAAAAGTATGTCGATTCGTATGGTAACGGACCTTCCGGAATATGACCATGAGTTAATCATACCCTAATTATCTTTTATATAGCTTAGATATAGGTTTAGAGGTGTTTGGTGCGCAAAAATAAACTTTTAAGTCATGCAGGGACTAAAAGTGTCAAAAAGTGTACAAGTTTGCATTTTCGCATATCTTGCATTCTGAATATCTCCGGCCACCCAAAAATTTAGGTAAGTACTAAAATATTTTATTTTAGTGTTTGTCTTGATAAAATTCCATTCGTCGCGTAATTTGGTTCGTTTTTCGCGTCCGAACGTGTTTTGTCGTAGTTAGCCGAACAACGTGACCGTACGACCAAACGAACCGACATCCGGCATGTTTTTGAGCATATTTTAAGTTCCCTATACTTTAACTTCATTTTAGATCTTTGAAATGAGGTTAACGGGGCTTAAACATGTCAAAAATGCATCGAAAACCAAGTTTGGAAGTGCAGGGGCCTGTTTTGCCATTTTGTGAAAGTAGCTGGCCTGCAAAGAGCATACGGACCGTATGGGAGTATGCTTACGGTCCGTAAGCAGTCCCCAGGTCAGCAAAATCATGTTTCCAGCTTGTTCCAGCTATTTCCCTCAATTGCACATGGTTTTGATGTATCTATGGGCTCTTTTGGGGGCTCCCATGGTTTTAGAATTCAGTGGGTGCAAGTGTATGGCTTGGATCGAAGCTCGGTTTTCAAGAAATGATCTTAACGGTTGTACGAAAACTATAAATACCCCCACCCATTTCACTCCCAACTCTCACTTGATCTGAATTGTTCTAAGTTGGAGCCCTTGTGCTTCATACCTGAGCATCCTATATCAATTCCCTCCTTACTTGGACCCTTTGTAAGTGTCCTTCCGTGCTTTATTTAATTGTTTAGCGTTTATAGACAAAAAGTCAAGCATTTTCGATAAACGCTTTGACTTTTAAATAGTTGAGCCATTGTTCGCAACGAACATGGCTACGTGACCATAATTAGGTAGGTGTTAAACCCTCAAAAGGGCACCTCCTAATTACCACGTTTACTTAGTTAAATTGTCGGGTCAAATAAAAGTCAAACGGGTTAGTTTTAAATAAAATTCATAACTATTAATATAGAAACCATAAAATCAGTTTCTCACTTTAATAATTTGGTAAATATTAGTTGAACATGCCTAAGCATGATTCAACCCGACAATTCTAAGTATAGGCTCGGTTCGGAACCGAAAGTCGCAAAACTTGACTTTTGCTTTGACTTTCAGTTCTGACCCGATTTAGCTTAGTTTATATAAGCCTTAGGATTCCATTAGGACCATATTATAGGTTAGTATAACCCTTCAAGGTTATACAACTTGGTTCCACAGAAATCCTAGTTCATGCATGTTTCCATTAAATGCCTAAATGTTGACCGTTATGCCTTTTGACCCTAAAACGAGAATTTTGAAAATATGAGTGGAAAATAATCTTTATTACTGATTTATAAACTTGTTCCTAAAATTTGACATCAGTTTGAGGTCTAGATTAGGAGTTATGCTCATTAGCGTAAATGAAAAGATTTTTATTAATTAATCGGCATAATTAGCGTATATCCTATCTAAACCCAATTTTTGATACCAAACTTTTTACCTACTGATATAAAATAATATTTTGGGATTTTTGGAGATTTTTATTTATTTTTAGGCTGAGCATAACATAGGGTCCTAAGCTTGATTCGGTAGTTGTCGGTTTTGCCATTTTGGGCTATAAAATGAGTTTTACAAATCCTTTTGATATCAAACCTTTTTCTACTGATCTAATATGATAAATAGAATATTTTAAGCCTTCTGGAATAATAAAAATATCAGTTTTTCTTATAAAACCCCGAAATCGCTTAAAACCGTCTTTTTACGCGTTTTAAACGCATAGTATGTATTAAAACCGTTTGGTCGGGCATTCGACTTTAATCGTTTGGTGGTTAAATATTATCGAGATGACCCATTTAAAAATTTAGTTTTGTTTGCTTAAACGCCTTTGGGAGTTTAATGACCATGTCCCAGATATCCTTGGCATCATTCATAGAATGGCCACGACCTTAGCACACGGGTGTAGGCGTACACCCGTCAGTGCATTTATAATTAATAAGGTATAACCGCCGGTTACGAGAATAACTCGCCGCAGGACTATACCATGTGGTGTGTCTATTAATCTTTAACCCGGCATGAACCGGGCAACTGAACGCATAACAAACATGTAATTCTTTTACAAGTTTATATACAAATAATTATCCCAAGTTATAAAAATATTTTGTGCCATGTGCATTCAAATCAATTTTCTAAAACATTTTCAAAATGAGTCAGTTAAATTGTATTTACCAGTGTAAACTGGCGTATTTTCCCAAAAAGGCTAAGTGCAGGTACTAATCGTAATAGGCTGGCCACTCCAAACATCAATAAAGAGTCTCGCAAGCTTAGATGTTAAAATCTGTTGAACAATTATCTTTTATTTGATCCGCCTGTGGATCCATTACATTCCGTTTGTAATACTTTGATATTACTTTATATCGAATTGTAATATAATTATCTTTTGCTTCCGCTGTGCATTTAAATTGTGTTGTTTGACTATGATGATATCAACTACGTCACGATACTCCCCACCGGGCTCACCGGTAATACGTGGAAATATCGGGGTGTGACAGGTTGGTATCATAGCCAACATTGAGTGAATTAAACACTAGCCTTTTGTGTTTAATCTCAATGACACAGTAGCACATTCCTTGACCCTCTGAGTCTAGACTTAACATAGGAATACTCTCATCTCTATTCGGAGATTTTTTTTGCCTTCAATCCTATATATTCTAATATGTCTCCAAGCAAAGAAGCCGTAATGGAAATTCTCCCCATTCGAAGCCTAGGAGAGGCCGAGCTTCGTACTGCGACTAGGATTAACGTGCAATCAAGGTGAAAACATTCAGAAATAAAATGAAGAAGAAACTCCTTTTGCTGAAGATCGTTTCCTTAGTAAGTCCTTATAAGGGCATACTTATCTTTCTATCCCTTCATGGACAACATCATTTCTTTCAAGTCCCGCTTAGGGCAATTCTGTACCTCTTTTAAAAATCATTGGAATGTTTTATCTAAATTTCATTTATATCATTGTATATGAATATAATATATGAAATAAAAAAAATAACATTCCTATTATAACATCTATCAGTATAATAAAATGATAAAATCTAAAAAGGACAAGACCTAGCCATGTGTCATCTTAAGACAGGGCCAAGACAGTAGTTCCATAATTAGATTCAGATCCATATTAACATCTCAATTTAGGATTGTTCTGTGTTGAATGTGAAAAAGAATCTTAAAGGTACAACCTAGCCTATATGTCATTTCAGACAAGGCCAAGATGGTAGAACCTATTCAAAAGAATTCAAATCCTTGTTAACATCTATAAACATGTTAACATTCTTGCCAAAAATGTGATTCGATAAAATCGCATAAGTCATCCTTAAATTGGATTACTCCAATTTTCCTTATTAAAATAATCATCCCTTAAGGATGAAGTGCCCACGGGCTATAAATAACGTCCTTTGAGACTAAAGACAGTGGTAGCCTACAACTCCCTGTCAAGAAAAGGTAATGAACTTTAATTCAAACCTTAATGCCTCGATTCCATAAAATCTGGGCTTATAAACTAAACTTGTCCACGTGACTTGGCCTTTTTGTGCCATAGTTATATTTTAATTAAATCTAGGATAATTATAATGAAAATCCTGAATAAAATAAATATCATTCCTTTCCTGCCAGTATTCATATTAAAAGAGAATCTTAAAAGGTATACCTAGCTTGAATGTCATTAAAGACCTAGCTATGATGGTAAAACCTGTTTAAAAGAGATTCAGATCCTTGTTAACATCTGAAAACATGTTAACACTCCTGACAACAGTGATGTGATAAAATCACACTTGTCATCTTTATATTAGGAATTTTCCCAAACCCCTTAGTTAGCATAAATGATCAATAGGAATCATGGCTAATAAACGTTGAACATGATGAATACATCAAAACATTCATTTGAAATGTATGCCTTCGAGCAAGGGTTAATGGATTTAAACACCCCCAACTATTGCCATTTGGCCGCTGGCACTCTCAACTTTCACGTTGGCTCAGACCACTCTCAACTTAACACTTGGGTTGCTGTATCACCCCGTCGTTAAATAAACACTAAGTGGGTTAGTTCTTTTTGCTGACGTGGCCATTTTGTCCAACGTGGCAAGATGACGTGGCCTATATTAAAAATTAGTTTACTAGTTCAGACTTTTAATTTAATAATTTTTAATGACGTGGAGAAAAATCTGTTTTTAATATAATAATAATAATTAAAAATAAAACAAAATATATTTTTTATATATAAAGCCCCCCCTCCTCTCTCTTCTCCCCTAAACACCACCACCGCCATCACCCCCACCCCCACCACCACAACCTCCTTCCCCAACATTTCACCACCGCCAACCACCCTTCACCACCACCTTCACGTTGCAGATCGGAAGAAAGGGAGCCGCCGCACACGCCGGCGGCGCAACGACAGAGAGACAGAGAATGAGATCAGAAAGAGAAGAGAGAGAAAGTGAAGCAGAGAGAGAGAGGCTCAGATCTGTAACATGAAGATCAGACAAGAGGGACGATCACCGCCATGGCTGCAACACCGGGTCGAAGTTAACCCCATGACTGATTACGATGCTCGGATTCGAATCCGTACAGAAATTAATATCATCGCCTTCTCATTTTCATCTTTCACCATTGAAATAATTGTATACACCCATATATGATATATCTATTCTGCTTATTGGCATTCTTTATGTAAAGGGTTGTTGATTTTCAGGGAAAATGGGGATTGATTGAATCATGGGCTCAACATCACCAGATCAGATCAGATCTGATCCAAAGATGATGTCGCATGAGATGGGCAACTACCCTATAAAAACACCTCGTCTCTCTTGTTGGAGCCTCATTTATCCGAGCATCTTCTTCTTCAGATCCCCATTTTTATTTACTGGTCTTCTGAAAACTGAGGGTATATAGTGGTGCCAATTTCCGTATGTGTGTATGTATTGAGGTGGATTCATGTGGCAGATTGTGTGTGTATTTACTGAGTTGGATTCATGGCGGATTGGATGGAATAAAGGAATTGGAGTGGAGGATTGATTAGAGTTAGGGTTTGAGAAACGGGAAAAGTGAGGTGGTGGTGGTGGTGGAGAGAGGAAGGGGTGGGTATCTTTTTAAATATTTAAAAATAATAATTTTGTACACGTCATCATGCCACATCAGATAAAAATGCCATATCAGCAAAAACCACTAACATAGTTAGTGTTTATTTAACGACGGGGTGATATAGCAACCCAAGTGTTAAGTTGAGAGTGGTCTGAGCCAAAGTGAAAGTTGAGAGTGCCAGCGGCCAAATGGCAATAGTTGGGGGTGATTAAATCCATTAACCCTTCGAGCAAAGATGTATACATGAAAAAGATAGTTTTATTTCATAACTTCTTGTCAAACAAAGAACTGTGAAATTTTCCAATCTAAAGGAATCATTGGTTATGTTTAAAAAAAAATTTCCCTAGTGACAAGGCCTCTGCGCCATCAAAAAGTCCTTTGGAACAAGCCCTTATACTATATAAAATGTCGGTCCGACATTGACAGTCGTGATTTATATCCCCTATCTAATAAATATGAAGGATTATATTCCGTTTAAGCGCCGAAGATGGATTTTTTTAAAAAACCTAGGCAAAACATAATATTTAATACTATCTATTGGCCTGTATGGTTTTTTTTGCACCATGGCTATTTGATCATCAAACTCGACGACTCCCCATATAATTAAACAAATTATTACCACTTGGACCTTTTCCTTCAAAGCTTCACCATGGCTGACTCCTCTGAAGCCCACAATCAACCAGTCGATCAGAATGATGATGCAAGACTGAAATTAACAGGCACCAAGTTACAGGCTATGTTAGATACAGTCGTAAACAAGGCCGTGGACCAAGCATTAAAGGATCATAAGCGAAAGTGAGATAATACCCCAAATAAGGGTTACAAAAAGGGGAAGACCGGTTCAAACTATAACCAGTCCAAGCCAAAGGAGGCAAAACCCAAATGTAAAACCTGCGGGAAGAAGCACTTCGGAAAATGTTCCTATGAACAGTCCAGGGGATGTGTCATCTGTAAAGAGATGGATCACAAGACCCATGAATGCAAGGACTTAAAGGGCAACCAACTGTCAGGTGAAAGGACCAGATGCAAAACCTGTGGGAAATACCACCTCAGGAAATGCAGATTTGAATTTCAGCCTTTACCTTGTGAAATCTGCAAATCCAAGGAGCATAAGACCTTGGATTGCAAGAAGTTGAAAGATGCGACCTGTTATGGTTGTAACGAGAAGGGGCACATAAAGACCCGCTGCCCAAAGAAGGCGACTAAAGGGAAATGCACTTTAGAGTCACAAGCTAAGCCTTGTGGAATCTGTAATAAAGAAGGGCACAAGACTTTGGAGTGCCAAGACGTAAAGGACGCAACCTGCTATGGTTGCAATGAAATAGGTCACGTCAAAACAAATTGCCCAAATAAAGCCAAGAAGCCTGGCGAGGCTAAGAAGACCAAAGCTTGAAGCTCTCAAATGGATGCTCAAGAGGCTATTCAGGATGACAATGTCACAACAGGCACTTTCCATATCAATGACACTCATGCTAGAGGATTATTTGATTCAGGTTCAGATAAGTCTTTCGTAGGCAGTAAGTTCTGTAAATTATTAAATCTACCTGTTAAAACTCTAAGCATTAAGTATAAAGTAGAATTGGCCGACGGTACCTCAGAGACTACTTCAGCAGTATTAGATGGATGTTTTATATCCATTAGGAATCATTCTTTTCCGCTGTCCTTGTTTCCGTTAAAAAAAATTAAAGGGGCTCGATATAGTGATAGGAATGGATGGGTCATCTTATAACCAAGACCATACTATGTGATAAGAAGCAAGTAGTTATCAAGACTCCTTATGGTGAGCCTTTGACAATTCAAGGAGACATTGGGTATGGATTGCCTAAGCACATGTTAAATTTGGTATTTAATAAGCTTCGAGTATGGAAAACTCAGAAGAGAGAAACAACAGTCGTGATGCTAGAGATGCGACAAATGTTAATGGTGCGTCAATTGTGAACCTCAATGTTAATGGAGTAAATCTCCAAAACTCTAATTAACACAGCTGTTAGGAAGGCTATGAGAAAAGTCATGAAAAGGTTCAAGAAGCCAAATGTTGTTCGCTTTAAAACACATGTCGCTGCTCATGAGAAGAGCTATATTCATACTTCAAATGCGAAGAATAAACCAAACAAAATCATATATGGCAAGGAACCCCATTCTTTTTAGGATGTACTTAAAAGTACTTCGTCTCTTGGAAGTCAAGAGACTTCAATGGTAAAAAGGGGCCATCGATTGCAGGAAATTGTTGGATGAAGTAGAAACCATTAAGTGTATCAGCGGTTACGCTGGAAAGGACATGGTGAGGTATGCACCACAGTCATTAGATGGCAATACCCTTAATTAGTGAGGACATTAATGAAGTCCACAAGAAAGATCCTGTTATACATTATGGAATGGTCCAGGTTTTAAGGACCTTATAAGAAAACCTATTATCCGCATCAGGAAATGGAAAAAGATGGAATAAGAATTTTCCGACTCCCACCATAAGAGTTATAGACTATCGGCAGTATGTTGCAAACCTTGGCTCATTGATTGAAATAGTGCCCCTATTCGATTAACCTAGGAATTTAAGCATAATGCACTATATATATATATATATATATATATATATATATATATATATATATATATATATATATGATTTAACATCGGCAATAAGAGGGCACATTAAGGTTTTAAAGCTTGCTCATTATAAATCCATTATGGATCTACCTCAGCTACTCTCGTTATATAGATTAAGAAACAACCAGTCAAAGCTGAGACTGCCATAAAATTGTCAAAGATTTTGCAGCTAAGTTTAAAAGGATTAAGAATGGAGGCGTTTAACCCTCCTGGTGAATGATTAGAGGCAGTTTACATTAATAATAGCACCAGATAAATCCCTTATTGTGATTTTATTGCTAGGAGTTACGTTTGGTTTCAGGTGCTGCTAAGTCTCTCATAAGACCATAAGTTTAGCAAACTTTTAGAAATTCTCCCGTAAGAACCCCAGATATTAAGTGTAAGGTAAAACTTACAAGCGAAATCATAAGAGCCATTTCTTCTGTTCCTGTCAAAAACCTCCAATCGTAGAATTTTAGAAGTATCCTCTCTCTAGAGGAAGTGCGTCAGCATATATAGTTGATATCTCTTTAATCTCTATCGATTGAGAATACATATGGTATGATGAAAGTGCCATATGAGGATTGGTGTATCTTAATATGTCCCATAGATTGCTTCCATGCCTGATCAGTATGGAGGTTTAATGCATGGGACCACAAAGATATTCCGATGGTCAAATGGTACTAAAATCAGCTAATGATATTCAAAGAAGATATCCAGAATGGAAGTTTCCAAATAATTATTCCCAATTAAGGAATTCGTGGACTTGTAACATAAATGTGTCACTTATTTGACATAAACAATGATGGATGAACTGGAGCCTGAGATTTGGAAAATCTCTGTTACCTCCTTGTATCTTGATTATCTTCTCCTAAGATTTCCCTGTTTACCTCCTGAGAGGTAAGTAGAGTTAATATTTATATCCCATTTAGGGCTGTATTATTATGAAATCTCCAAGACGGCTAGTACCATCATTGGAAGAATCGAAGCCCTGATTAAGTAAGTTTTAAAATAAAGGATTCGTATAGCCTAACTCAATACCCTGAGAATTCGGTATGGTTAATTAAGAAAGACGGTTCATTTCGCTTATGCATTGATTACCGCAACCCTAATTAGGCAACAATTAAGAATTTCCATCAGCTGCCCAGGATCGTCGATTTGTTCGACTAACTGTAAGGATTAGCTATTCCTTAAGATTAGTTTTAAGCAATGGTTGGAATAACCATCTCACCTTAAAATAAGCTTTTCTATAATAGTTGTTATATAAGTATCAAGGCTGCTCCTTTGGAGACCTTGTATAGATGGAAAGTTAAACATTTATTGTTAGACAAAAGATTGGTAAGTCCAATTATCAGGATCTGAAAGTTGTCTTAGAAACAACGAATAAGATCATACAAATCCATAATCATCTGTAAGTTGCCAGTATTCGGCAGAAAATCAAGGATTAATGAAATTAGCAACCCTCCTAAGTTCTTGTTAAGGAATAAGGTTCAACAAAAGATATCACCCTGGAAGGGTGTGCCAATTTGTTAATTACCAGGCTAGTTAAGCTCTAAATATATAGAATCATTCGAGGGAATCGAATGTATTATATCAAATAGCTTAAGCTAAAACCTATTTAAGAAGCTTGGCGGATCTCGCAATGCATTACACGCTAATGATTTAAGGATGTGTTTCGCCAATAAGTTGAGAAGCATTATCACATGATGATATGCAGATTTATGATATGATGAGAACCCTGTATCGATTGAGGATCGACAGGTTAAGAAGTTCCAAAAAGGATACATGTACCTATTATAGAGGTCAACTTGGGAGCTTGGAGAGACTCCAGATATGCTATAGAAGTTAAGTCCATCATGCGACAAAAAGAACTTCTAGCAATTAGCAAAATATCTAGGTAGAGATTTCTTTTAAGGGGGTGAGGATGTAACACCTCGTAAAATCACGACCAATGATGTATTGACACGTGTAATGAACCCTAATGAAGTCAAACATTGAAATTTAGGGACAAATTTTTCGAAAAACCGAAAACTTTGATTATGAAAGGACTGTAAGTGTTAGCATACCTAAAATAAGTTTCTAAATAACCTCTCACGATATTTATATTCACAAATGAGCCACTTGGCGATCGAGTGTAGCCATTTGCGTAATTAATTGAAAGTTTGCGCAATAAAGGGTTAAAAGCGTCAACATGTTAATTCTTACCTCTGAGTGACCTTTTAACAAATCGGGAGCTTCATGATATTTTATTATACTCTCGGGAATGCCAATTATTGGCCGATTAAGTTTTTATGCCTATAAGTAAAGTTAGGCGCAACTTTGCAAGTTAGAGGGGCTAAAAGTGTCAATATGTTTAATTATACCTCTGAATGACCTTTTAGCGAATCCGAAGCATCGTGATGTTTTATAATACTTTCAATAATGCCTAATATGGATTAAATGAGGCTTCAATGCTATTGAATGATGAGATGCGCAAGTTTGCGCAATAGAGGGACCTAAAGCGTCAACTTTTGAATCTAAGCCTTTTGGTGACCATTTAAGCAAGCGAGAGCGTAGTAATATTTAAGTATATGCTTGTTAATGACCAATATGGGCCATGGAAGGCTTGGATATCATTAAACGACATTTCGCGCTACTTTGTGCGATTAAAGGACTATTTGCGTCATACTGCAAAAGTATGTCGATTCGTATGGTAACGGACCTTCCGGAATATGACCATGAGTTAATCATACCCTAATTATCCTTTATATAGCTTAGATATAGGCTTAGAGGTGTTTGGTGCGCAAAAATAAACTTTTAAGTCATGCAGGGACTAAAAGTGTCAAAAAGTGTACAAGTTTGCATTTTCACGCATATCTTGCATTCTGAATATCTCCGGCCACCCAAAAATTTATGTAAGCACTAAAATATTTTATTTTAGCGTTTGGATTGATAAAATTCCATTTGTCGCGTAATCTGGTTCGTTTTTCGCGTTCGTCCGTGTTTCGTCGTAGTTAGCCGAACAACGTAACCGTATGACCAAACAAACCGACATCCGGCATGTTTTTGAGCATATTTTAAGTTCCCTACACTTTAACTTCATTTTAGAGCTTTTAAATGAGGTTAACGGGGCTTAAACGTGTCAAAAATGCATCGAAAACCAAGTTTGGAGGTGCAGGGGCCTGTTTTACCATTTTGTGAAAGTAGCTGGCCTGCAAAGAGCATACGGACCGTATGGGAGTAGGCTTACGGTTTGTAAGCAGTCCCCAGGTCAGCAAAATCATGTTTCCAGTTTGTTCCAGCTGTTTCCCTCAATTGCACATGGTTTTGATGTATCTATGGGCTCTTTTGGGGGCTCCCATGGTTTTAGAATTCAGTGGGTGCAAGTGTATGGCTTGGATCGAAGCTCGGTTTTCAAGAAACGATCTTAACGGTTGTACGAAAACTATAAATACCCCCACCCATTTCACTCCCAACTCACACTTTATCTGAATTGTTCTAAGTTGGAGCCCTTGTGCTTCATACCTGAGCATCCTAGATCAATTCCCTCCTTGCTTGGACCCTTTGTAAGTGTCCTTCCGTACTTAGTTTAATTGTTTAGCGTTTATAGCCGAAAAGTCAAGCGTTTTCGATAAACACTTTGACTTTTAAACGGTTGAGCCATTGTTCGCAACGAACATGGCTACGTGACCATAATTAGGTAGGTGTTAAACCCTCAAAAGGGCACCTCTTAATTACCACGTTTACTTAGTTAAATTGTCGGGTCAAATAAAAGTCAAACGGGTTAGTTTTAAATAAAATTCATAACTATTAATATAGAAACCATAAAATCAGTTTCTCACTTTAATAATTTGGTAAATATTAGTTGAACATACCTAAGCATGATTCAACCCGACAATTCTAACTATAGGCTCGATTCGGAACCGAAAGTCGCAAAAGTTGACTTTTCCTTTAACTTTCAGTTCTGACCCGATTTAACTTAGTTTAGATACGCCTTAGAATTCCATTAGGACCATATTATAGGTTAGTATAACCCTTCGAGGTTATACAACTTGGTTCCATAGAAATCCTAGTCCATGCATGTTTCCGTTAAATGCCTAAATGTTGACCGTTATGCCTTTTGACCCTAATGTAACAACCCGCACTTTCGTGCGTTGTTACTACTCGATACACTCGTTACGCCTAGCACCAGAGATTCGGATCATAATGAAACTATATCAGGTATATCGCTAAATCGAAGTATAATCGAATAATTACGCGTATTCTATCGCTATTACAACCTATTTTCAATAAATCATAACACTCACGATGATGTTGAGTGAGGACTTAATCTACTCTCCTCGATAACCGTGAGGTGTCAAAACGTAAACAAGCAACGCTAACAAAGACTATTGGGTGAGTACCATGTCTCCAGCCATCGTGACGATGACGGCAACACGAGCAAGTAGTGCCCCGATAATCTTTGTGGCTCATCACATCGAAGAACGCACTCGAAGGCACGCGTAACTCGATCATCACACCGAGAATTGGTTATATAGATTCGTATATGCGACCCTTTTGTGTGTAATTATGGTAAATAATTAAATAATAATACAAATATACGAAAGTATGACCCAAACAGTCGAAAACGCGCCAAAAATGAGGACTAAAGGCCTCCGTACGGACGGGCCAGCCAAACGGCTGGGCCAGTCGATCGGACGGGCCAGCCGATCGGCTGGGCCGCCCGATCGAACGGGCCAGCCGATCAGATGGGCCAGCCGATCGGACAGAACAGCCAACCGGCTGGGCCGCCCAATCGAACGGACCAGCCGATCGGCTGGGCCGTCCGATCGGACAGGCCAGCCGATCGGCTGGGCCGGCCGACCGAACGGGCCAGCCGATCCAGCCCGCCTTTCCTCCTTTTCTCTCCTTCCTTGCCTATAAATACCCCACTTTCACTCCAAACACTTATTGTTGCTGCTGTTACTCGACCAAGACGTCCAGCCCCCTTAATCTTCCGATTTCTCGCGATTCTTCTAAGTTTTCCACTCAAATCCTGTACTTCCTTAATCTTTATGCAATCCTTCATCTTTCTATCTTTCAAAATTCGACTTTTAACCGTGAAATCGACGGATTTGGAGTGTCCTAGGGTGATGTCACCATGGAGTTCTTCAAGGGTGATGTCATCCGATGAAGAACAACTCAGATCCGAATGGTTTCCATACGATTCTTCACGAATCTCGTCCAAATTTATATTTTCTAATCAAGAAGCCATGGATTTGAGATGTTCAGAGTGATGTCATCACAAAGTTCTTATGAACTTCAAGTGTTGGCCTCATTTCCACCAAGAACAACTCAGAATCCAGGGATTTCCAAGTACAATCAAGGTTTTCATATCAGATCTATACAAACCAACGGTAGAAATAGAGCTTAGACCGACCTTCCGCTCATTATTAGTGTCGTGTTGGTCAAGGATCTGATTTCTACCGAAGAGACGACCAATTTCGGGTTAAACACGGAAAAACCACCAAGAACGATCAGTTCTGATGAACGGGGTGATTCCCGGCCGTTAGAACAGGTCGGAATGGATGGCATTTCAGTCGTTCAACACGTCACCACAACGTCTCGACCAAAAACACCGAAAAACACTCGAAAATCATCAAAAACAGCTGGACAGGCTAGCCGATCGAGCGGCCCAGCCGATCGAGCGGCCCAGCCGATCGGGCGGCCCAGTCGATCGGGCGGCCCAACCGATCGAACGGCCCACTCGATCGAACGGCCTACTCGATCGAGCAGCCCGGCCGATCGAGCGGTCCATCCGAATGGGCCAGCTCAATTCCAATTTTCGTCCAAATTCACGTAATTCGATACCGTTTAACGCGTAACCCAATACTCATGTAATTAGTCTGAAATCATGGCATTCTCAGGCACCATTCCATCAATCCAACCGAATACATACTGTGAGTATACTTGACCCCTTTTTATCGAATTTTGGGTGTAACATACGTTCCTTATAAATCGAACTTATCAAATGAATGATTCATTTGGACAATTTATCACTTGCGAATAACTGTTTGCATAGATATACGTGATGCTAGTTGCATGTATGCTAGGACTTATACTCGTGACGTCCCACCACAACTAGTATAGTACTATTGCGCCCGACGGGGTCTAGTTATGCCATCGAAGAGTCGAGCATCAAGGACTTAGCTGGTAGTATCAGTTTTGTGAGTATATATGTCGTGTATTACGTTTATGCATATGGAAATTCACAGCACTTTTAATCTACTATACTATTACTTATCAAACCTGTATAGTCGCCAATACTTTTGTATTGACAATATTTTAACGTATGTTGCAGGTTTAGTCGAAGTCTACATCAAATCAAGCTAGGAAGTCTAGAAACGCACCTAAAATCTAGGTTGGCGGATTTGAATTGTTCGAGAGGACAAGAAATCTGTGATAACTTACGTGATTATATTGTTTGTTAGTATGGGATGACAAATGTAATAAATATTATCGCAATATAGTTGTTATGGATTCTCTTGAGCAATCTGATTCGCCTAGTGCCGCGCCCCGATGATTCCGCCATCGGTTGGGGTGTGACAGATTGGTATCAGAGCCATAACTATAGGGAATTAGGCAAGACTCGACCTAGTCCGGGTCGACGTCTTAGAAAACGACCTAGTCTATAGTCTAAGCACCCACAGGCTGCCTCGTATGAACCCAGTAGGGTTTGTATTGCGCCTACCTGATACTCCTGATCGAAATTACAAAAACTATGACTTTGTGTGAACCCCGCATACTACAACTTCACACGAAGAAGCCTTTCCTAAGGCTGGAATACTACTTAGCCTTTCCTAAGGCGGACATAATACACATGTTTTCGAAAATACTCGCATCTCACAACCGAGCGATCCAGTCGAGACCAGGTGTGAAAACCAGTAACTCTCGATAGGATTGCTCACTCAGCGCATTTTTCTAGCACGAGAATCTTTCGTTGAGTCAGGAGTGACATCCATACCTCGACGAAAGCCTCCCTTTCGAAATTTTAGTGGAGCTCTCGGATTCATTCGACGAGCGTAACCACAAATTGGGAACGAAACTGTTAAGTCAGGGGTGAAACCCGTACCTTAATGAACCGTTCCACTCCCTAAAATATTTTTCAAAAGCTCTCACCAGGGACTCGACCATCACAATGACTCGAGCCACGCGATGACTTGGAGGATGAATGCCATGAGCTGCATCCCAGTGGAAGCATAAACCTCCGGAGTCAACGCGTGTGCACGAACTTGTTGGGTGTGATTGAGTTACCTTGGGTAGTCGACGCCTAAACACCCGAGGCACTCCGAGTACTTTACTAAGCCTACGACTTGCCGGATTTTACGATTTGATAAACTCAGTTACGTTTTATGTGCTTAATTGCGATCATCCATAGTCGCTCCCTGTTTTACAAAACGCACAACTCGCATAGCCATCGCAATCCAAAACGAAGACCGAATGTTCGCAACAAAACTAATGTCTAAATTTCCCGATTTCTCTTGCATTCTCTCTCCTAACGCGTCCTCGCGCATCCTAAACTGTAATATGTGTGTGTAAGTTTGAACTACAACTAACTATATCTACGTACAACCAAAGTATAATGTAAGAGTCTAGGAAGTTTCGTGTCTCCTATGTGGCTCCTATGTGAAGTCTATATACATATATTGCACATTACAAGTTTCGATCGCACTCAATCGCACCGTAAACTCGAAATCATTATGATCGAATCTCATTCCCAATCTCTCTCTCTCTCTCTGTCTAGATGCCTTCCAACAACTCTATCTCGAAGCGAATGGCTAGGAGAAGAGCCAAACGAAGCACCGATAAGAGGATTGTCTCGCTTGTGACCAAGGAAGTGGTCAAGCTCATTCCTCGAATTGTCGCTCAAGTGCACTCCCTCAGCAACGCTCGAGCCGTGAAGGACTCTAAGACGGAAGCGCCGCAATCTACTTTCCTCTACAAACTCTTCAAAGCCTGTGACCCGATGGAATTCACAGGTGAAGGAGGTGTGACCTAACTGCTCCAGTGGTTCGATTCTATCGAAGTCACCCTTCGACAAAGTGGGTGTCCCGATAGTTTCCGTACTACTTGTGCTACCGGGGTATTTCAATCACGAGCACTCGACTGGTGGACCGCCGAACGCAACAAACGTGGAATCTCTGCAGCTTACGCCCTCTCTTGGGACGAGCTGAAGGGACTCATGAAGGAAGAATATTGTCCCCCTCACGAAGTCCAGAAGCTAGAAAACGAATTTTGGGAAATCAAGCAAACCGAAGGTGACAATACAGGCTATACAGCAAAGTTCAAACAACTTAGTGTAATCTGCCCAAGTCAAGTTGACACTCCAAGGAAAGCCATCGCGAAGTACATCCGCGGCTTACCTGAGAGTGTGGGTGATTTTGTCGAAGCTGCAAAACCTACTACCATCGAAGAAACCTACCGTTTAGCCGCAGAAATCAACAGCAAACGAGTCTTGGACGGGTTCTTCTCCAAGAAGCCTGTCAAACAAGCTCATCAAGCGATCATCATCAACTCATCCGACGTTTCCTCTGGAGAATCGGTCGATGGTTCAGCTGACAACTCCTCTGAATGTCCTTCTAAGGATTTCTCTGACAATGTCTCCGTCAAATCATCAAGCGAATCCGACAACGACCCTGCATCATCTCAGGAAGCTCAACCTAGCCGCAAACGAAAGACCGCGAGCCCAGACTCGTCAACGACTGGACTGCCGCAACCCGAACCTCTCCGATCAGTCCCAGTTCAACCGAAATGTGCTTACAATGGGCCTCATCCCCTGTGTTTCACGTGCACGTATCATCACCCGCCAGAAGCAAATTGTCGCTATTGCACAAATTGCAACTGGTATGGTCATCATACACCGCACTGCCGCGCAGGACCGCAACTCTGA
This sequence comes from Helianthus tuberosus, assembly GCA_030545235.1. NCBI lineage: Eukaryota > Viridiplantae > Streptophyta > Magnoliopsida > Asterales > Asteraceae > Helianthus > Helianthus tuberosus. The sequence goes on from JARYGA010046105.1 coordinate 4,658,031, forward strand.
AGGAAGTCATCAACAACCGCAGTCTCTGCAGGTGTCCTCCACAGCAACGTTAATTTGATTCTAATGTTGTTGTAATAATACGACTTATCGCTACCATTTTCTTTCATGTGTGGAACTTATTTCATCGACCGTCGTATGTGGATTCTATTTCTCTTATACTCGAGTACCATCTAAACGCTAGCACTATGTACCGTATAATGTATTTTACCCTTACAACACTCTTAGAATGAGGTACGATGTACGTGCAAGGAACAACTAATCGCAGGTGCACACGGGATTATTTTGGTCAGTGCACGGAGATCGTAGTGAAGTTCTAATGGTGCCATAACGTTTAAAAGCATGGTCAAGGATCTTGGCCATGTCAACAAAGTGTGACACCAAAGCACGGGGCATAAGTAGTAGGGGTGACGCAAGGTGTGCTTTACCATACTACCGAAGCTTCGTGGAGGAAGTGCCATGTGGAGTTGAACGTTATTAGACCTATTATATTATAATGGTTATTTTTCGATACACTACAATCAATCGCAAGGCATAACAAAACTAATTCGCATCACTGCGAGACTTCTCGTAAGTCTGCGTGCGCAACACAATTGCCACATCGATGGACTTAGGTAAGTTCACCCCGAAGAGCAAATGGAGCAACGCAAGACTGGTCGTAAGTCTAGAACGCAACTCAATCGCAGTTTTGCTAGATCTATCTCGCAATACAAATCACTCGATATATGGCTCGAAATCGCAATCGCATTTTGTGTTATCTCGCAATCTCTAGCGCTGGTTACTGACTATTGTGTGAACCTCTATCATTTGGGTGGATCGCTTATTGTGGATCGCTAGACGAGTATCGAAAATCACTTGCCGCTTTTCACTTTAACGCATTTCGCACCTAATTCATCAACCCGATACTCTCATCGCGTGTCGCTATCACTCATCGGTACTCGTGTTATCTGTGTTATGTTAGCACGCACGACCTCGTTTCACGAGACAAAGCTAGTAGGGTCGAAACATGGTGGTGTTCCAACCATATTAGCAGACTTTCGTGGAAGAAGGCCATGTGGGCTACCATTAGTTACTGTTTGTGGCGTATTCAACTCAATCGAATCGCATGTCGCTCGCAACGCAACAATCGTCACTTATCATCTATCAGGGTTTATTTCATATCGATATTCGGGTATCGCTTGGAAGCCATCGCAGGTTGTGTAGTATTAGGGTACATGACATCGCTTCACAAGATGAAACTAATATGGGAAACGTGGCGTTTGCCGTATTAGCAACTCTTGTGGAAACATGCCATGTGGGTTTTGTGTGGAATCGAATTGAGAACGCATTAATCGAATCAACAAATCGTGTCATTCGCTATCGCTTATCAAATCGTCGTCTAACTCAGCGTACCATATCAATGTTTCGTATGATCGAACTACTCGCACTCGCTATTTATGCCTTGTTTGCATCCGACTCACTTCTATTCAAGGCTCGGCCTAGCACCCTATCGCTTGGACCGAGGGATTAAAATTCTATCCGCGTCTTATCGGCACGCGTGACACCGCCTCACGAAACAGAGATATATGGGTAAAACATGGTGGATACGCCGCTGGTACTTCCTATATATAAGTGTTCTAATCATATTAACAAATTTTCGTGGGAAGGTGCCACGTGGGGCCCGATGTAAATTATTTCTCCGTAATACTAAAGAAAACCAATTTTTATAAAAATTTTAATAAAACCGTTGGACAAGTGAAATTTCCTTACAACCTGGAGAAAACATCGAATCAGTTTAGCTCCGTGCCCAATGGAAGTTTCAAAAGTCCAGTTTTTCCTTAAAACTTTTGCAATGACAAAGAGAAATCTTCCCGAAAACGATGGTTCGACAATCGAGTTTCAGCTCGAACCCACGTTGCAGGAAAGCTTTCTTAAAACTTATTTCGCCGCCAAATTCTTTTAAAACGTGTGACCCAAAACCTATTATCAACTAACAAAACCCTCCCCATAGCGCTGGTGTAGGCATCGATACAGCCAACGCCGCGCCATGAGGAGATTTTCCTAAATATCTTCGAAGATTAATTAGTTATCAGTAAGTTTAAAACGCTACGGAATCGCTGTTGTGCGTGTTATCACTTTTGGTTGCCCGAATTGTATCTCCTCACCGCACTTGCTCGTCAAATCTTAATCGATCGCTCGCTTATCTAGACGCTCTTAATCGCATCAACTCTTACGACCCTACTAATGGATTAATTTCGGGACGAAATTTCCTAAAGGAGGGGAGACTGTAACAACCCGCACTTTCGTGCGTTGTTACTACTCGATACACTCGTTACGCCTAGCACCAGAGATTCGGATCATAAGGAAACTATATCAGGTATATCGCTAAATCGAAGTATAATCGAATAATTACACGTATTCTATCGCTATTACAACCTATTTTCAATAAATCATAACACTCACGATGATGTTGAGTGAGGACTTAATCTACTCTCCTCGATAAACGTGAGGTGTCAAAACGTAAACAAGCAACGCTAACAAAGACTATCGGGTGAGTACCATGTCTCCAGCCATCGTGACGATGACGGCAACACGAGCAAGTAATGCCCCGATAATCTTTGTGGCTCATCACATCGAAGAACGCACTCGAAGGCACGCGTAACTCGATCATCACACCGAGAATTGGTTATATAGATGCGTATATGCGACCCTTTTGTGTGTAATTATGGTAAATAATTAAATAATAATACAAATATACGAAAGTATGACCCAAAAAGTCGAAAACGAGCCAAAAATGAGGACTAAAGGCCTCCGTACGGACGGGCCAGCCAAACGGCTGGGCCAGTCGATCGGACGGGCCAGCCGATCGGCTGGGCCGCCCGATCGAACGGGCCAGCCGATCAGATGGGCCAGCCGATCGGACAGAACAGCCAACCGGCTGGGCCGCCCAATCGAACGGACCAGCCGATCGGCTGGGCCGTCCGATCGGACAGGCCAGCCGATCGGCTGGGCCGGCCGACCGAACGGGCCAGCCGATCCAGCCCGCCTTTCCTCCTTTTCTCTCCTTCCTTGCCTATAAATACCCCACTTTCACTCCAAACACTTATTGTTGCTGCTGTTACTCGACCAAGACGTCCAGCCCCCTTAATCTTCCGATTTCTCGCGATTCTTCTAAGTTTTCCACTCAAATCCTGTACTTCCTTAATCTTTATGCAATCCTTCATCTTTCTATCTTTCAAAATTCGACTTTTAACCGTGAAATCGACGGATTTGGAGTGTCCTAGGGTGATGTCACCATGGAGTTCTTCAAGGGTGATGTCATCCCATGAAGAACAACTCAGATCTGAATGGTTTCCATATGATTCTTCACGAATCTCGTCCAAATTTATATTTTCTAATCAAGAAGCCATGGATTTGAGATGTTCAGAGTGATGTCATCACAAAGTTCTTATGAACTTCAAGTGTTGGCCTCATTTCCACCAAGAACAACTCAGAATCCAGGGATTTCCAAGAACAATCAAGGTTTTCATATCAGATCTATACATACCAACGGTAGAAACAGAGCTTAGACCGACCTTCCGCTCATTATTAGTGTCGTGTTGGTCAAGGATCTGATTTCTACCGAAGAGACGACCAATTTCGGGTTAAACACGGAAAAACCGCCAAGAACGGTCAGTTCTGATGAACGGGGTGATTCCCGGCCGTTAGAACAGGTCGGAATGGATGGGATTTCAGTCGTTCAACACGTCACCACAACGTCTCGACCAAAAACACCGAAAAACACTCGAAAATCATCAAAAACAGCTGGACAGGCTAGCCGATCGAGCGGCCCAGCCGATCGGGCGGCCCAGCCGATCGGCTGGACCAGCCGATCGAACGGCCCACTTGATCAAATGACCCACTCGATCGAGCAGCCAGGCCGATCGAGCGGTCCATCCGAATGGGCCAGCTCAATTCCAATTTTCGTCCAAATTCACGTAATTCGATACCGTTTAACGCGTAACCCAATACTCATGTAATTAGTCTGAAATCAGGGCATTCTCAGGCACCATTCCGCAATCCAACCGAATACACACTGTGAGTATACTTGACCCCTTTTTATCGAATTTTGGGTGTAACATACGTTCCTTATAAATCGAACTTATCAAACGAATGATTCAATTGGACAATTTATCACTTGCGAATAACTGTTTGCATAGATATACGTGATGCTAGTTGCATGTATGCTAGGACTTATACTCGTGACGTCCCACCACAACTAGTATAGTACTATTGCGCCCGATGGGGTCTAGTTATGCCATCGAAGAGTCGAGCATCGAGGACTTAGCTGGTAGTATCAGTTTTGTGAGTATATATGTCGTGTATTACGTTTATGCATATGGAAATTCGCAGCACTTTTAATCTACTATACTATTACTTATCAAACATGTATACTCGCCAATACTTTTGTATTGACAATATTTTAATGTATGTTGCAGGTTTAGTCGAAGTCTACATCAAATCAAGCTAGGAAGTCTAGAAACGCACCAAAAATCTAGGTTGTCGGATTTGAATTGTTCGAGAGGACAAGAAATCTGTGATAACTTACGTGATTATATTGTTTGTTAGTATGGGATGACAAATGTAATAAATATTATCGCAATATAGTTGTTATGGATTCTCTTGAGCAATCTGATTCGCCTAGTGCCGCGCCCCGATGATTCCGCCATCGGTTGGGGTGTGACACCTAAAAACGAGAATTTTGAAAATATGAGAGGACAATAATCTTTATTACTAATTTATAAACTTGTCCCTAAAATTTGACATCAGTTTGAGGTCTAGATTAGGAGTTATGCTCATTAGCGTAAATGAAAAGCTTTTTATTAATTAATCGGCATAATTAGCGTATATCCTATCTAAACCCAATTTTTGATACCAAAATTTTTACCTACTGATATAAAATAATATTTTGGGATTTTTGGAGATTTTTATTTATTTTTAGGCTGAGCATAACATAGGGTTCTAAGCTTGATTCGGTAGTTGTCGGTTTTGCCCTTTTGGGCTATAAAATGAGTTTTACAAATCCTTTTGATATCAAACCTTTTTCTACTGATCTAATATGATAAATAGAATATTTTAAGTCTTTTGGAATAATAAAAATATCAGCTTTTCTTATAAAACCCCGAAATCGCTTAAAACCGTCTTTTTACGCATTTTAAACGCATAGTATGTATTAAAACCGTTATATATATATATATATATATATATAAGACTTAATACCTACTGATATTTTAAGTAAAATTTATATATTTTAACAGTAAAGAAAATTTTTAAACTCAGATTCTCTAATTTTGACCTTTTAAGCTTATGTGAAATTACCAAAATGCCCCTACGGTGCATAGTTTGGTTATAAATAGTAAATTTCACCTATATGCTATACCCCACTGTTATAACTTATTGAATTAAGTATTTTTACTAATTATATCATACTTGAAACTCAGATTTATAATTAAACTCTTTTATAACTTTTAAATGACCAAAATACCCCTTCGGGGCATAATTTGGTTTTAAATTCGTTTTGGGCATAATGGAAGATATCCTACTGATATCACAACATATTTAAGGCATATTAACTTAGGAAACCTGTTCATGACTCTTTTGGTTACCCGTTACGCACTTTTCGCGTTCGGATCGGCTTATGTAACTAGTTTGCATAAATTAGCCGAAACGGGTCAAACCTTATCATTTTTATCTCAAAATCCAGAATGCGTTTATTTTACCCTCATTACACAAGTATACAAGCTTGTCGGGTCTAAACCACATTCTAATCCGGTTCTCGCTTAATCATGCGTTTTGAACCGTATCCTCCTTTAAAACTAACCGGTCTAAGCATAGGCTTAATTAAGACCCGTTTGGAATCTAATAGGTTATTAAAAACCTTCGTTCCAGATTTAGGAGCCCAGTAAAAGCTATCTGTACTTGCTTGGTGGTATACGGCTGGGATAAATTGTATAAATTTGCTCAGGTTAATACTTTTTACTTATTTTCCCTTATACAGGCTTGGGGTACGGTATATAAAATACCGCTTGGTCGGACATTTGACTTTAATCGTTTGGTGGTTAAATATTATCGAGATGACCCGTTTAAAAATTTAGTTTTGTTTGCTTAAACGCCTTTGGGAGTTTAATGACCATGTCCCGGATATCCTTGGCATCATTCATAGAATGGCCACGACCTTAGCACACGGGTGTAGGCGTACACCCGTCAGTGCATTTATAATTAATAAGGTATAACCGCCGGTTACGAGAATAACTCGCTGCGGGACTATACCATGTGGTGTGTCTATTAATCTTTAACCCGACATGAACCGGGCAACTGAACGCATAACAAACATGTAATTCTTTTACAAGTTTATATACAAATAATTATCCCAAGTTATAAAAATATTTTGTGCCATGTGCATTCAAATCAATTTTCTAAAACATTTTCAAAATGAGTCAGTTAAATTGTATTTACCAGTGTAAACTGACGTATTTTCCCAAAAAGGCTAAGTGCAGGTACTAATCGGAATAGGCTAGCCACTCCTAGCATCAATAAAGAGTCTCGCAAGCTTAGATGTTAAAATCTGTTGAACAATTATCTTTTATTTGATCCGCCTGTGGATCCATTACATTCCGTTTGTAATACTTTGATATTACTTTATTTCGGATTGTAATATAATTATCTTTTGCTTCCACTGTGCATTGAAATTGTGTTGTTTGACTATGGTGATATCAACTATGTCACGATACTCCCCACCGGGCCCACCGGTAATACGTGGAAATATCGGGGTGTGACAGAAAAGGATCATGTAATTAAGTTTACATATACATCGGAAATACGGGTTTATTAAAAAACTTTTACAATTTAAAAAATAATACAGCATAATGTAGTTTAGTCGTCGATTGAAAGTTACAAAGACACACCGTGCAGAAGCTTCTTTTTCATGTGTTCGGTTCTTTCTCGCCGCTTGATCTTCATCCAGGTACTCTTGATATCCATCTATGATCAAAACCAACATAAAAGTTAGTTTTGATAACTTAAATATAAGTCTAAACAAGTTTTAAGCAACGAATAATCAAACAAAATATTTATTTCCAACTTTGATGTCTCCCGTGTGTCGCGGGAGACCCATCTCAATGTGTCGCGTGTCGCGCCCCAAGCTGAGTCCTTCGTCGCGTGTTGCGGGTGAACCCAATTTCCAGCGGGTTCATTACTGAAACCTGCATTTCTGCCCAACTATAATTTTCAACAAAAATCAAACTTGAGATTGTCTTAACTTTTTATCTACAAGTCCATTTTACGCGATTCTTTTTCCTACGCGTCCGTAATTAAATTACGGACCCGTTTATCACCTTGGTTTGCATAAAAATCTGATTTATCCATTGTTGGCTCATAAATCCTTTAGGTGATTATTCGACCCGTTTCGCATTATTATTTCACTACATGCTCTAAAAAGAAAATAGTTAATTCCTATCATTTTACCCATCCCGGGCTTGTCAAACCTTAACGTTTTCACTCCAATCCTAGAGTTTACATAGGCGTTTACATTCATCGATTCATTTGTATCTATCTAAGCATTTAACCACAATTTACTTCTTAGTCTATTTTGACCCGCAAACGTTTTTGCCTATACTTTTTATATGTATCTAAGGGTTTCAAAATCAACAAACAAGTTTCTAAACAAACTCTAACGGTCGTTTACCCGTTTCGCCCGTTAAGGGCTTTTTGGTCAATTCTAGTCTCTTATTTTACGACGAAAGACTCTCACGAGTTATTGACCAAATTAGCACTTTTAACTACAACATAATTATACGTACCTGGCTCGGATCAATACATTGACCCGTTTTAATACCTTGTCTTGAAAATTTGCTAATTCATAGCAACGCTAATTCATAAGCCGTTTTATCCTGTAAGCATAAAACTCGACAAGTGCTTATTAGTCGATATTTGTCAAATGGTATCCACATTACTATTTGACCCGTTTTACTCTTTTTATTCATTAGGCTTACTTACAGTAATCGTTCAAAAACCCATTTTTATAATTAGATTTTCATGGCTAACTTACCGTTCTATCTCTTTTACCATTAAGCATGGTTTTTATCATTTATATTAGTTCCGACACGTATTATTTCGCGTCGGGAACCATATCTTGAATATTATCCTTATTATATTCGAAACTTATAGGATGAACAATTATTTTACTAAAAGGTGTAAGTTTCACTTACCTTGCATCCGGTTATGTGCTTTTTTTCCGCGTACTCGATCCGTTTGACCCGCTTCTTTCCCAAGTCTTCATCTAGCTTGTCTAGAGTCAAACAATCATCATCACAATTCGTAAGATGGTTAGATTAGTCATAATCATTTACGACTATTCCATCCTACGGGTTTTTTGTCGAATTTATCATTCGACCATATCAAAATTATCATTCGATCTAATCATTGGTCGGTTTGGATTTTTGAAAGTCAATTGACTTTTCAACATATTCAAATGCACATTTGGTTCATTGAACTCACTTAGGCATATTTCATCCGAACTCTTAATGAAATCAAATTTTACACACAACCAAGTAGACCGCGATTTCATTCAGGCATTTCATATCACTGTAAAATGAGTTGTTTTTTGTGACTTGTTTAACCTGTTTACAAGTCTTCAAAAATTATGATTTTTTATGTGGCGTACCTCTCGGAGGGTTAGACCTTGTGTTAAAATTTCAAGATCTAACTCTTTACCAAAAATTCGTAAAAATTCATTTACTAAGCTGCAATCAAATTCGTCACTTCTGACTGCAGCTTACGGAAAAATTCATTTAAAATTCCTCGTTTATCCGATTGACGAAATTCCAATTGGCCATTCTTTTAGTCACTTAAAAATATCTACAGTAAAAATTTGAGGTCATAACTAAATCCCTAAATTGAGTTATGACATTCGTAATGGGCTGCAAACTCTGCCAGAAAACACACCTTGAACCATCGATATGGAAAAATTCATAAAACGCTCAATTTTCGTCGAAAAAATGCGATTCCAGTGGGGTTTTAAAGATATTTCCTGGAATTACATTTTAGACTCAAGAAACACATGTTTTTATCATGATTTGTCTACATTAAAGCCAATATAAGTCGGCTGCAAATTCTGATCAGAAGCTGTTTGAATTCAGCTTTCAATTTGAACATGTTTATGACATTATAACACTTATTCTTAGCAATCAAAACCCCTAAAAGCATCACATACACGAATTTAGTCAAAATCCACTTAGCACATGCAAGAGTAATCATCAAATCCCTAGTCTTTAATACTAATTCATCAAGTTGTTCAACTAGGGTTTGTTTCTAAACATGAATTCATCCTAGTTTCACCCAAACATCAATCATTCAAGCTTGAATTTCGATTTTTCATAAGTTCATAAAAAATCTCAACTTCATAAATATCAAAAATTTGACATACCTTACGATCCCCATGACTAGGTGATCGTTTCTATGTGTTCATGCATTTAATTCGAGCTAATATTGGCCTTCAATTTGATGAATTTGGGTGAGCTAGGGTTTCACCCCTCTTTCTCCTGCTCCTGGTCGATCGACCAACACCCATGTGTGTGTTTTATTATTATGTTTTTTTAAACCTTTAAATTAAACATCATTCCTATTGCCCACTTTTAGTCCCTTAAAGTTTAAGGGTTTTATAAATGGGTTAGTTACTACAAGCTCCTCCTTTGTTTTACCAACCATAAATAACTAGGTTAATTATTCCTAGTAAATTTAGCGGGTTTCAGGAGTTATTAACCAAGTTTATTCTAAGTCCCGTTAACTCGGGGCCTTTTATAACTTTATTTTCTCAAGCATTTATTTTCCTTTTTAATTAATATTAGGATTATTTGTTTAAGTCCTAATATTTACCGGGTTAATTTTACCATTAACGGTATTTTATCTGTCTTTTAGTATTAACGTGGTTTGATTACCAACCCGTTTTCGGGGTGTTACAAGTCAACCCCCCTTAAATAGGTTTCGTCCCCGAAACCTTTCTTACATATTTCCTTAGGTGCAACTCTACGTACTTAGTTTCAGCAACTGCTTGAGCATTGCTCGCATATAATAATCTTACCAAAAGTATGGTAACGTGTTCTTGGTTTTAAGGCGTATGTGCTTCTCACGTGTAAGGCCATTACTTTCAGCTTGTATTTCTTATTCTGGTCACTTGTTTGGCCGAGTTGTCATCAGATCACTCGGTTATATTTATTTTCAACATGCTTACTTCAAGCTAATCTTATATCGACAAGTGCTTTGTATAAGTCGTAACACTAACCTGACTTTAAAAGGGTTTTTTTTTACCGACTAGACTGATTAGTCGCCGTCATCCTTTTTTTTGTCATTAGGGTATATCTTATTGCCAACCCGGCCTTTTACGTGTTTTCTGATTTTCATATCTCGTAACTCAGGTTACAACTTGACTGCATTCTATATCATTTTCTATATTTCTTTTCTTGTCTGCGAGCGTGTCACGTCACGTTTAAGTCTAATTCGACTTTTCTTTATCATGCTTCTTCTTTTCGAACGTATCGTCTCGCACCCATCGGTGTTAAGACCCACATTCTTTGATTTATTCATTTCCGAATTCATCTCATAGTATTCATATGTGTTAAAACGTTGTTTCTTACCATTTTTTTTAGTTTAACGTTTTCTTTTTAGCTCATGTCAATTCCAAGGAATTTACGTCCAAGGATTTATCCCCTTCCGTTGTCATTTCGGTAATGACTTTACCCACTTTTGTGACGTAACACAATTTATATAATTGTGAACTCTTTTGTCATTTTTGGCCGTTTAAATGTTTTAGTGAAATTTTTCACTTTTGTCAACCAGACCTTTCACAATCTCGTCGCTTTTAACCCATTTAATTAACTTAGCGAAACCTATTGCTTTTATACTAACTTTATCTCCCGTTATTAGTTTACGCGGGGAGTTACAACCAGTTTTCTTGTTTCATTCTATTGACCCGTAGGTTCTTTCATTTAGCCTCGTAGGCTATTTCTTTATGTTTTCACCTTTTTACCCTATTAAGGTGAGACCTCAACAATTCGTTTCTTTCTATTTGTGACCCGAAGGTCTTTTTGGTCCCGTAGACCTTAGCATCATTTATAATCTCGTAGACTATGATAATCCCGTAGATCATCTTTTATTCAAGTCTTTATTCAAATGTATATACATATATATATGTATATGGCATTAAGGCACCCTTTTATGTTCGAAATCATTTATTTTCGCCTTGGTATTTCCTTTGACCTTGACCGTAGTCTAAGGCTACATTTGTGTTCTTTCAGAGATTTTTTTCTTTTTGCTTTTTAACGCTACCGTTACCCCGTTTGCGCTTACTCATGCCATCCGGCATTATATTATATTTGACCCGTTCAACTTTAAATTAGTTGAACATAATTTATCAAAATTTCTATTTACATCATCTTGTCGTCTTTTAGTCATGACTCAAAACCCGAGTCTTTTAACTTTCCATCCGAGTTCCCGTTTCTCGGTCTACGCATGTGTTTAAATCCTTACCCATCAACCGGGTGTTTTACCAAAGTTGTTATTATTGCAACCCTCCCGGTATGCATTAAGACTTCGCCTCACTTTTATATTCCGACTTTGTCCTCAAGTTTGACGTTTTACAAAAACGGCCCGTTAAGAGACTTATTTGCATTCTCCGGGTTCGAGTGTAAGTACACCCCCTCCCAATGCATGTCTTAATCATTTTACATGTTTGCATTCTCCGGGTTCGAGTGTAAGTACACCCCCTCCCAATGCATATCTTAATCATTTTACATGTTTGCATTCTCCGGGTTCGAATGTAAGTACACCCCCTCCCAATGCATATCTTAATCATTTTACATGAATTTTTTTCCCTTCACTCGGGCTCATTATCCTAATGTAATACGCTTCCGTCACACGCCTGTGCGTTTACTTTATTATCAATTATTCTGCTCATTTGATTCATTTGGGTACTTTTTAATTTGTCCCACTCACCCCCGTCCTTACTACATCGGATGTAAGCATGTCCATCGTAAAAAGTTCATGACATCATGTGTTCACTACTTACTTGGCCAGAGTAAGCGATCAACACCTGGCACTCATGACCTTTTTATAATTTTCACATTACACCCCATGTAAGTAACGCCTCTATTTAGATTTCTTGGAAATAATATCCTGGATAGGCATTCTATTCAGGTTTTTCCAAGTTTTTAATCTACATATGCAACGGTCAGTCTCTATGTATCTGTTGCATATTACTATTCATGAAAAAAATTGAAATGTGCACCTGTAATGCTTGCCCTAACGGGCTTTCCTTGCTGTTCACCTTACTCGCGAATGTTACGCGATTTGGGTCCTTGGCGAGTATGCTCTGCTCGTCATATTTCGGACCGTTCCTCTGTCATATCCGAGATTTGTTACACTCCCGCTATCTTCAGATGCGAGTGCCCTTCGACTAAACATTTACAAAAGTTAGTAATTTCGACATTAATAAACTCCCGTATTGTAATATAATGCTTTTTTACTGTGCGTACTAACGCACGTAATTTCGTCAACTATGTTTATCATTTAATTGAGGTAACGTGAATTACACGCTAACCCTATGTGTTGCACAACACTTTAATCATGTTAATCATTAATATACATGTACTTACCGGATTTGCGATCAAGCCTCGAACTGAACACATTTACTCTTTTAACCTTGAGCTCTGATACCAACTTGTAACACCCTTTAATTGAATCAAGGTTTAACGTATAGTTTGCGAAAAGGATCATGTAATTAAGTTTACATATACATCGGAAATACGGGTTTATTAAAAAACTTTTACAATTTAAAAAATAATACAACATAATGTAGTTTAGTCGTCGTTTGAAAGTTACGACGACACACCGTGCGGAAGCTTCTTTTTCATGTGTTCGGTTCTTTCTCGCCGCTTGATCTTCATCCGGGTACTCTTGATATCCACCTATGATCAAAACCAACATAAGAGTTAGTTTTGATAACCTAAATATAAGTCTAAACAAGTTCAAAGCAACGAATAATCAAACAAAATATTTATTTCCAACTTTGATGTCTCCCGCGTGACGCGGGAGACCCATCTCAATGTGTCGCGTGTCGCGCCCCAAGCTGAGTCCTTCGCCGCGTGTCGCGGGGGAACCCAATTTCCAGTGGGTTCATTACTTCATTACTGAAACCTGCATTTCTGCCCAGCTATAATTTTCAACAAAAATCAAACTTGAGATTGTCTTAACTTTTTATCTACAAGTCCGTTTTACGCGATTCTTTTTCCTATGCGTTCGTAATTAAATTACGGACCTGTTTATCACCTTAGTTTGCATAAAAATCTGATTTATCCAATGTTGGCTCATAAATCCTTTAGGTGATTATTCGGCCCGTTTGGCATTATTATTTCACTACATGCTCTAAAAAGAAAATAGTTAATTCCTATCATTTTGCCCATCCCGAGCTTGTCAAACCTTAACGTTTTCACTCCCATCCTAGAGTTTACGTTGGCGTTTACATTCACCTATTCATTTGTATCTATCTAAGCATTTAACCACAATTTACTTCTTAGTCTATTTTGACCCGCAAATGTTTTTGCCTATACTTTTTATATGTATCTAAGGGTTTCAAATCAATAAACAAGTTTCTAAACAAACTCTAACGGTCGTTTACCCGGTTCGCCCGTTAAGGGCTTTTTGGTCAATTCTAGTCTCTTATTTTTCGACGAAAGACTCTCACCAATTATTGACCAAATTAGCACTTTTAACTACAACATAATTATACGTATCTGGCTCGGATCAATACATTGACCCGTTTTAATACCTTGTCTCGAAAATTTGCTAATTCATAGCAACGCTAATTCATAAGCCGCTTTATCCTGTAAGCATAAAACTCGACAAGTGCTTATTAGTCGATATTTGTCAAATGGTATCCACATTACCATTTGACCCGTTTTACTCTTTTTATTCATTAGGCTTACTTACAGTAACCGTTCAAAAACCCATTTTTATAATTAGCTTTTCATGGCTAATTTACCGTTCTATCTCTTTTACCATTAAACATGGTTTTTATCATTTATATTAGTTCTGACCCGTATTATTTCGCGTCGGGAACCATATCTTGAATATTATCCTTATTGTATTCGAAACTTATAGGATGGACATTTATTTTACTAAAAGGTGTAAGTTTCACTTACCTTGCATCCGGTTATGTGCTTTTTTTTTTCGCGTACTCGATCCGTTTGACCCGCTTCTTTCCCAAGTCTTTATCTAGCTTGTCTAGAGTCAAACTATCATCATCACAATTCGTAAGACGGTTAGATTAGTCATAATCGTTTACGACTATTCCATCCTACGGGTTTTTTGTCGAATTTATCATTCGACCATATCAAAATTATCATTCGATCTAATCATTGGTCGATTTGACTTTTTAAAAGTCAATTGACTTATCAACATATTCAAATGCACATTTGGTTCATTGAACTCACTTAGGCATATTTCATCCGAACTCTTAATGAAATCAAATTTTACAAACAACCAAGTAGACCGCGATTTCATTCAGGCATTTCATATCACTGAAAAATGAGTTGTTTTTGGTGACTTGTTTAACCTGTTTACAAGTCTTCAAAAATTATGAATTTTTTTATGTGGCGTACCTCTCGGAGGGTTAGACCTTGTGTTAAAATTTCAAGATCTAACTCTTTACCAAAAATTCGTAAAAATTCATTTACTAAGCTGCAATCAGATTCGTCATTTCTGACTGCATCTTACGGAAAAATTCATTTAAAATTCCCCGTTTATCCGATTGACGAAATTCCAATTGGAGATTCTTTTAGTCACCTAGAGCTCTTTACAGTAAAAATTTGAGGTCATAACTAAATTCCTAAATTGAGTTATGATATTCGTAATGGGCTACAAATTCTGCCAGAAAACACAGCTTGAACCTTCGATATGGAAAAATTCATAAAACGTTCAATTTTCGTCGAAAAAATGCGATTCCAGTGGGGTTTTAAAGATATTTCCTGGAATTACATTTTAGACTCTAGAAACACATGTTTTTGTCACGTTTTGTCCACGTTACAGCCAATACAAGTCGGCTGTAAATTCTGATCAGAAGCTGTTTGAATTCAGCTTTCAATTTGAACATGTTATGACATTATAACACTTATTCTTATCAATCAAAATCCCTAAAAGCATCACATACACGAATTTAGTCAAAACCCACTTAGCACATGCAAGAGTAATCATCAAATCCCTAGTCTTTAATACTAATTCATCAAGTTTTTCAACTAGGGTTTGTTTCTAAACATGAATTCATCCTAGTTTCACCCAAACATCAATCATTCAAGCTTGAATTTTGATTTTTCATAAGTTCATCAAAAATCTCAACTTCATAAATATAAAAAATTTGACATACCTTACGATCCCCACGACTAGGTGATCGTTTCTATGTGTTCATGCATTTGATTTGAGCTAATATTGGCATTCAATTTGATGAATTTGGGTGAGCTAGGGTTTCACCCCTCTTTCTCCTGCTCCAGGTCGATCGACCACACACCCATGTGTGTTTTTTATTATCATGTTTTTTTAAACCTTTAAATTAAACATCATTCCTATTGCTCACTTTTAGTCCCTCAAAGTTTAAGGGTTTTATAAATGGGTTAGTTACTACAAGCTCCTCCTTTGTTTTACCAACCATAAATAACTAGGTTAATTATTCCTAGTAAATTTAGCGGGTTTCGGGAGTTATTAACCAAGTTTATTCTAAGTCCCGTTAACTCGGGCCTTTCATAACTTTATTTTCTCAAGCATTTATTTTCCTTTTTAATTAATATTAGGATTATTTGTTTAAGTCCTAATATTCACCGGGTTAATTTTACCATTAACGGTATTTTATCCGTCTTTTAGTATTAACGTGGTTTGATTACCAACCCGTTTTCGGGGTGTTACATCTTTAAACTAACCGGTCTAAGTCCTCGACTTAAATAAGACCCGTTGGTATTCTAATAGGTTAATATTACCTTCATTAGGGGTGAGCAGAAAACCGAAATAACTGAACCGTAACCGAAATATCGATAAAACCGAACCGAAACAAAAACAAACGGTTCGGTTTTCGGATTTTTAATAACCGAAAATTTTGGTTCGGTTTTCGGATAACCATTTTCAATAAACGAAAAAAAACCAAACTGAAGCGATAAGTTACAATACACATATTTTTATGTTTAAGTTTAAGTTGTTTAAGTGTGTTTTAAATCTCGTCCTCGAGTTTCACTGGAATAGGTATGGATACTTCCTTTGCATTTCTGATTCGAGCTCCCATGTGTACTTTGGTCATCTCTTTGAATCCCATTTTACTTTGATCAGAATTAATCTCTTGTGTTTGAGATTCTTGATCTTTCTATTTTCAATCTGAATTGGTTTCTCAACTAACTTAAGCTTTTCATTGACCTCTATGTCTTGAAGAGGTATTACCAATAATTCGTCTGCTAAGCATTTGTTGAGGTTACGCACATGAAATATATCATGTATTCCTGCCATCTCTTCTAGTAGCTGTAGCTGATAAGCTAATGGTCCTATTCTTTTGATAATTTTAAAAGGTCCAACATACCTTGGGCTTAACTTTCATCTTTTACCGAATCTGACAACTCCTTTCCATGGAGAAACTTTTAACAATACCTTGTCTCCAACTTGAAATTCCAAGGATTTTCGTCTGTTATCTGCATAACTCTTTTGACGATGGCGACTAGTAATGCGGAAATATTTGAGTTTAAGTGGTGTAAATGGTTACCGAGCAAATGCAATATTTTTATGTGGCGTTTCTTGATCGACTTCCGACAAAGTTAGCATTGTTGAAGAGGAACGTGCAGGTGGAAGATTCTGTGTGTGTGTGTGTGTGTTATGCGGTGATGTAGACGAGTCAACGAATCATGTTTTCATTGGATGCGGTATTGCGGCAGGGGGTGTGGAATGGGATTTCGATGTGGTGTTGAATGCCGCAGGTGTATGGTTTTTCTGTAAAGGATTTGGTCGGCATTTTCGAACACAGTGGACACTCGGAGATAAAAAAGAATGTAATTCAAGGCGTTATCATCATAACTAGTTGGAGGTTGTGAAAAGCAAGGAATGAGAGAATTTTTTTCGAATAAGGTTTCAAAAGTGGCGGACATAGTTTCGGACGTGAAGGTTATCGGATTTTTATGGTTTAAGAATGGGGCGAAATGGGGCA
Organism: Helianthus tuberosus; assembly: GCA_030545235.1. NCBI lineage: Eukaryota > Viridiplantae > Streptophyta > Magnoliopsida > Asterales > Asteraceae > Helianthus > Helianthus tuberosus. The sequence goes on from JARYGA010046105.1 coordinate 4,675,267, forward strand.
CGGTGGATTGGGAAAAATGATGTAATTTCGATTAATGTGATTATGTTCGTTCGTTTTTGGGCTTCTTGTCCCATCTTAGAATAATTGGCCTTTGGTTTTGAATGAAAGTTGATTCTTCAAAAAAAAAAAAAAAAAAAAGAAGTTAATTTGACCAAAATACTAATTTCGTTTATGTTTTATTTAAGTGTCTAGTGATATGTGTTGGCTAACTTGACGGAATTTAATGTTTCGGTTATTAGAATAGGAGTTAATTACATAAATGGGTCCTGTGGTTAATACCTAATTTCGTCTTTGGGTACTAACTATTTTTTTTAACAGGTTTAGGTTCTATGGTTTCAGTTTTGTAACACCTTTGGGTACTAACACCAAAATTAGTTAATTAATGACTAAAATACCCTTGCATTTTTTAAGTTTATCAATGTAACACATTTGGGTACTAACACCTAATTTTATTTAAGTTTAAATCAATTTTACAAAATCTATTTTTTTTTTATTTACATCTTTTTATTATATCTTTTAATTAACATAAAGTCTATTTATTTTTTTTCATATTTTATTAAATTTCTTATTTAACATAAAATCTACTTGCTACACTAGTATTTTTTTTAAATAGATTTTTTAAATAAAATCTACTAGCTATATAGTCTTATGTAAATTAAATTTCTTACTCGTTTTAAATAATGTAAACCTTACTCGTTTTCAATTTTGGATTGAAATTATTGATAATAATAAATATCTTTCATGTAAAAAAATTTAAGCCTTTTTTTAACTCTTTTTTTGTTCATTTACATTTTACTATTTTAGAAATATATTTAATTTACATAAAACTATATAGCTAGGTATTCTAGATAAAACTATATAGCTAGGTATTTTAGATAAAACTAAAAAAATTTAAGCCTTTTTTAACTCGTTTTTTTTTTTTTTTTTTTGTAAAAAAAAGATATTTAATTTACATAAAATTATATAGCTAGTAGATTTTACTGGTGCAACTAGTAGATTTTATGTAAATTAAATATCTTTCTAAAATAGTAAAATGTAAATGAACAAAAATAAAACGAGTTAAAAATGGCTTAAATTTTTTTTACATGAAAGATATTTATTATTGTTATTATCAATCATATATATCCAAAATTGAAAACAAGTAAGGTTTACATTATTTAAAACGAGTAAGAAATTTAATTTACATAAAACTATATAGCTAGTAGATTTTATTTAAAAAATCTATTTAAAAGAATACTGGTGTAACAAGTAGATTTTATGTTAAATAAGAAATTTAATAAAAATATGAAAATAAAAAAAATAAATAGACTTTATGTTAATTAAGAGATATAATAAAAAGATGAAAATAAAAAAATAAATGGATTTTGTAAAATTGATTTAAACTTAAATAAAATTAGGTGTTAGTACCCAAATTGTTACATTGATAAACTTAAAAAAATGCAAGGGTATTTTAGTCATTAATTAACTAATTTTGGTGTTAGTACCCAAATGTGTTACAAAATTGAAACCATAGAACCTAAACCTGTTAAAAAAAATAGTTAGTACCCAAAGGCGAAATTAGGTATAAACCACAGGACCTATTTGTGTAATTAACTCTTAGAATAGTTTATAAATATAGTCTTATTTGTAATGTTTGATAGAACTTAAGATTTGATAAAAAAAGTTTTTTTTTTATTCGAATTTCCGTAAACATCTGTTAAAATATATGTAGACTTCTTTAGCTTCCATTTTACATGATAGGCGATGAATTGCAATCTTGTCCTGCATCAACCTGGTACGAGTTATTCTTCGCTCAAGAAAAAATGTTACATTAAGTATGCTAAAAATTGGTTTGGTAATCATATGAGTCGACCAATTTTAAAACCAACCTTAAATGCTATATATAACTCAGTTGTAACATCGGCCTCACCCAAGCATATACGTAATTTTATTTTAAGAATATTGGGTTTTTATTAAATTAATTTGTCTGAGGAAACAAGCGTAAAGAAAATACTGATGGTTGGTAGGTGCCGGATGTTTGTTCCGTATCACGAGCCCCTTTAATCACCGACTAGTCAATTTGAATTGTGTTTTCTCATCAATTACTCTAACAATAATGTTTTTGTATGATAGTCACTACACTAAAAATTGAAAAAAAACATAGAAAAATAGAAGAAAAAAAGTGTTTGTGGAGAATTAACTCCATTTTGGCCAGTATAAAAATATCATTTAACCAACTCATTTTGACCTATCTTGTATCCTCCTCTACAAGTAACATACATTTGTAGCTTACACATACGATAGTAGCATAAAGGGGAGTAACAACCAGCAAAAAACGATATGAAACCTGGTACTGTATAAAGTATACAATGTGAAGTCTTAAGAGATAATAAAGAAAGATTTATTACTTTTAGACTGCAATAATCTTGGAGAAGCAAACAAACTTAAAAGGATAACATTATTATGTTAGAAACAAAATCTTGGAGGGTGCAGCAGCCCCCATAGCAAAATAATGTGGGGCTTAATAATGTTGAAACTGAGTTGTTGACGATGCCAGAAACAAAGTCTTGGAGTTTACCTGCAACACTAATGCCAGGGTCAACGATTAATGATACCAAGCAATCCGAATTTCAGAGGACTTTGAATCATATAGGATCTCAAATGTCTTTCTATCTTCATATTCTTCATCCCAACATTCTGAGTAATCGACTGGGCGTTCGTTTAAATCACCTATTTTACTTTTACAACGAACAAGTTCTACGTTAAGACCACCGTTATTAGTCTGAAATGAAATATTTTTAGTGTATGTAGGATTGAACCATGGGATGTGCCTCAATGAACTAAAGGGTACATAACCCACCCTTTCATAGTTACATTGTTCCCAATCTTCATCAGACTCTTCAGGGTGATCCGTGGACATCTCCTGCTTAATAACTATGCGATACGTATCGGAAAGGGAATCAGGAGCACATAATGATAATAAAAATCCAGTAAAGTCACTGTACCAGTTGTGTGGAAGTTGCAATGTGACAAGTTTTGTATAAATTCTTGATGGTTGAACATTGGGACTCAACACACTCATAAAGCGATCTTTAACTGCATTTTCCTGCCATGTTTTCATTCCAATTATTATGAATACTATTTTTATATTGAAAGTTTAAAAAAAAATATTGAAATTCAAAAAACAAGATAAGAGTTATACCTCAAGCATAGAAAGTAGTACCCTCTTATTCAGTTTCACCGCCCCCAAAAGTGAGACTTTCCACAACCATTTATAGTCTGATAAATCTCTTACAATTTCAAGTGAGGGACAATGTTTTGCATAGAGAATAGCTATGCTTGATGGGAGGTCTGGCAATTCTACAAGGTTCATGCAATCTGTCAAATCGAGGAGCTTGAGACCTGGGAGTCGGGAGATGCCGGAAGGTAATCTTGAAAAGTTGTTACGACTTAGGTCTAGTTCCTGTAGGTTTAATAAATCACAAATATCAGATGGGATGTCTCCATCTCCCAAATTGCAATTGCTAAGATCCAGCTTCCTTAAAGAACGTGGAAACTGAGGTAGCTTCAGGCTCACCGACCCATCTTGATGAAAAGATTGTAACCCCATACAACCACTGAGATTCAGGTCTTTCAAACTTTTTAAGAGATGAAAGCTGCCCTCTATCCTTTCCAGTTTGTGACAATAACTTAAATTTAAGGAAACAAGATTGGTACAAAATCGTCCAACTGACGGTGGGATTATTTCTATACCAGTCCTAGTTAAATCAAGGGTTACCAAGCTATCCATGTTCGACTGGATATCCAGAAACTGTTGAAGTTCCTTGCAAAAACTGAGATAAAGAGTCTCCAATTTTTTCATCTGTATGATGGGTGGAAACCTTTTAAGTCTCTTACAGTCTCCAATGTTCACGTAAACAAGCCTTTTGTGATATCCAATTGATGGATGAATCTCTTCTAAACTCTCACAACCCCATAAAATCAATCTTTCAAGACATGGAAGGCCGTCAATATCTGGTGTGGTGATTAGCTGAGAGTATGAAAGATCAAGAATTTTTAAATTTGGTAGACTCTGTTTCAAGAAAAGAAGCAAAAGTCAAATAAAAAATTAAGTATACAACAATTTCCTTTCACATTGGCATACTTGAATTGCCGGACCATTGATTGATCATTAGGCAGGAGTTGTTAATTTGTACACAAACTTAAACTAGTCTAAAAGTATATTCCAATTGCTTAAAACATCATATCAGTTTTACATCATATAGTCTAAAAGTTTCCTCGATCCTCGCCCAAAAATCTACGCTCAGAATATTGTTATATTATAGACAACTTGTAATATTAAATTTATTACCTCTGGCAATATCATCAAAAGCTTCTTTAAAGCATTTGTGTAATGTTGACTATACAGGAAAGAAACTGAAACTAAGCTAATTTGTCTTTGAGTGAATTTCAAGGATTGACCTTTATCTTTATACCCATTTTCAGGCGCTGTCCTTTATGTTCAAAATTGACGAGTTTTGTCCTTTATATTTTCATATCATACACGTTTTGTCCGTTAGGCCTAACCCAGTTAGTTTTTTCAGTTAAATTTGGTCATATGCTTTGCACATGAGGGTATTTTTGGTAATTCAAAGGTAAGTTCAATGACAGATTTACAGCTCAAAGCTTCTGCAACCTTTGAATTGACAAAAATGCCCTCATGTGCAAAGCACATGACCAAATTTAACTGAAAAAACTAACTGGGTTAGGCCTAAAGGACAAAACATGTATGATATGAAAATGTAAAGGACAAAACTCGTTAATTTTGAACATAAAGGACAGCGCCTGAAAATGGGTATAAAGATAACGGACAATACTTGAAATTCACTGTCTTTAATCTACAGAGACAATATGTATGATATGTATTTCTCTTAACGAAATATGCAATATACACCTCTGTTTGTAGATGTGTAACAAACTCAAAACAACAACTAACTAACTAAATGCAAATGAAGGGTTACCAAACTAACCATGTTCGACTGGATATCCGGAAACTCTTGAAGTTCATGACACTCAGAGAGAATAAGAGTCTCCAACATTTGCATCTGTATGATGGGTGGAAAGCTTTTAAGTTTCTTACAGTAGCTCATATCCACGAAAACAAGCCTTTTGTGATATCCAATTGATGGATGAATCTCTTCTAAACTCTTACAACCCACTAAAATCAATCTCTCAAGACATGGAAGGCCTTCAAAATCTGGTGTCCTGATTAGGTTCTCTGAATAAGTAAGATCAAGAATTTTCAAACTTCTTAAGAGATGAAAGTTGCCCTCTATCCTTTTCAGTTTGTGACAATGATGTAAATGTAAGGAAACAAGGTTGGTACAAAATCGTCCAACTGACGGTGGGATTATTTCTATACCAGTATTACTCAAATCAAGGGTTACCAAGCTATCCATGTTTGCCTGGATATCTGGAAACTGTTGAAGTTGTTTGCAATAAGAGAGATAAAGAGTCTCCAATTTTTTCATGTGTATGATGGGTGGAAGCCTTTTAAGGCTTGAACAACATCTCATGTTCACGAAAACAAGCCTTTTGTGATATCCAATTGATGGATGAATCTCTTCTAAACTCTCACAATCCTCTAAAATCAATCTTTCAAGACATGGAAGGCCATCAAAATTTGGTGTCGTGATTAGTTTTGATGATCTCGTAAGATCAAGAACTTTCAAATTTGGTAGATGCTGTTTCAAGACAAGTAGGAAAAGTCAAATAAATCAGTATATGACATTTTCCTTTCACATAAGCATACTTCTTTCCGGTGAATCATTAGGCGGGAGCTCTTAATTTAAACTAGCATATGATATAACATCTTAATATCTTAATTTAATGAAAAAGGATAAATACGTAATATATATGGTTTAGGAAAGGGAAATATGCAATTGATTTTGGTGGTTGGGTAAATATGTAATAAGATATCTTAGCAAGGGGAAATATGTAAGAAACCCGTTAAATTTATTACTTCTGACAATATCATCAAAAGTTTCTTAAAAGCATTTGGCATGCGTATAATGCTGACTATACAGGAAATCGAAACTAAGCTAATTTGTCCCTAATCTATAGAGAAAGTATGACATGTATTTCTCTTAATTAATATACATCTCTTTTTCTACACGTGTCACAAACTCAATAACCACCATCAAATAAACAACTAACTCATTAGTCACTCTAATAACTAATTATGTTCAATTTGGATTTCATTTCACAGTCTTATTGGAATGATTTGTGAAACAACAATATTTAGCTACGTACCTTAAACCCATGCCAGAGTTCTTTTTGTTGGCTAAATCTTAACATTAGACAACAAAGCTTTGTTGGCTGAAAATTTGATGGGAATGAAGATGCTGGATACTTATCAAAATGAATCCACCGAAGTTTCTTCATCTTTGCAACAACATCAGATAGACCTGGATGGCTGATATGCGTTGGCAAGTTAGCTAATACTTCATTTTCCTGTGTTAATTAATCAAAGGAACCAAATTGTGTCAGTAACGCTATAGACAAACGTCATTACACGCACATATACAATATATATTTTTGCAAAGTTAATTTAACCATTGAGGGTGCAGCTGCCCCCATATCATAGAGGTATGCTATATCTTCCTCCTTCCAAATCCTGCTATGCTTTTCCGGATTATTAGGGTATTCCCCTCTAACAATGTAGTGGGCCATTTCTTCTATCAAGTCATGCATCTCAAATCTTCCTTCTTCTGAATCAACTTTTATGAGGGATTTTTGTTCCAACACCTTTAACCCTATAATAGGGTGCAAATTACAAGCATCAAGCACCATCATTGCATCATCCATCTCCCATGAGGGCCATATCCTCATGAAACATGCAATATCTAAGAATAAGTCTTTTTGGTAGGGTTCAAGTCCATCATAACTTATTTTGAGTCTCTCCATGACCTTATCTTCTGGGATGCATTTTAACTTGGCCAACGTATTTAACTTGGCCAACGTAATCTTCCACTCATCCTTGTCTTTGTCATATAGAAAAGAACCTATAACTTTAAGCACTAACGGAAGCCCACCAGTATAAGAAACTACACGCAATGAAAGATTCTCATAATCTTCAATAGGTTTATTTTTGTGATATGCATGTCTATTGAAGAGCTTGATTGCTTCGTAATGTGATAACAAACTCAGTTCATAAATATTTGTGTGAGCCCTGGAGGATAGCAAATGCTTATCTCTGGTAGTAATTATTATCCGGCTTCCCTCACCAAACCAATCATGGGATCCCGCTAACGCCTCAAGTTGCTCAAGATCATCAACATCATCAAGAACAACTAAAACCCTTTTACTACGTAGCCTTCTTTCTATCATGCTTCTTCCTTCTAACTCACTCCCCACCTCAATGTCTTTTGTTTTCAAAACAAGCTTGAGAATTTTTTCTTGCAGCTTCTTCAAACCATGCTTGCTTGATTCCTCACGAATATTTTCAACAAGGCAGCAAGCTTCAAATTGGTGAGAGATCTCCATATAAGCAGCAGATGCGAGAGTAGTCTTACCACCACCCCCAACTCCCCATATTCCAACCATGCGCACACCACCCGACCCAATTTCCAACATTAATTTCAGATCACGTAAGCGGGTCTCCATTCCAACCAGGTCTTTATTGTCGTTTGTAACTAGTGAAGAAAGCCTAGAAAAAACTGTACCAACAATGTCCCTGATGCATTTTGCTTCATGGCTGCACGAAGGGTACATAAGGATGATTAGAACTAGTTCCCACTCACTTATTTAATTTTAAAATCATCAATTATACAACTGAAACTGTATTCAAATTGCTAAATGTCAAAGTATGAGATTAGATAATTTCAAGTTAAAAAAGAGGCAATAGCAATACAAGTGAATTTGCAATAAGGAGTAACACAAAACAAAACAAAACAAAACAAAACATTATAATACCTACATTTTGAATTTGTATATCCAAATATATAGACTATCAAGAATTTCCTTATTACATTTTTACATAATACTTGTCCAAATGTAAGCCCTGTAATATTATTTTGACTATATGTTTTGTAAAAGACTGGTTGTATCTGACTAGCATTTTTGTATAAATTAAGAACGTCTTTTATCCTCTGAAAATCTATACATCTTGGCCTTAGGGATTTTTTTATTTAAACACCCTTTAACACTTTCTTTTGAATCCTATAAATTATTACGATTGTAACTAATTTTTATTTTTGGTAAATTTCATCTTATGTGACCCACTTTATTCTTATATAATTTTTTTTTAAATTGCTCATTTGATGTGTCAACAACATAAACAAAACATAAATCGACTCGTTATAGAATGCAAATATCTAAAGCATAAAAATGTTTTAAATTAAAAAAGAGAGAAAATTACCTGTCTTGACTGTCATTGATGACCCATCCAGAGAGGTTGCCTGCCTTTTCCAGAGCGTTTCTCCATGATTCAACTTTTTGCTTATTTTTCCTCTCATGTTTGGAAAATGCTTTTCCATATTTCCCCTTTTGTTTTCTCGCATCCGAGGGATCCACGTGATAAAATATGGGAATCACGATTTGCCCTCTGGTGTCCACGCACTCCATAATATGTGCAAGCTCGTCCAAGCACCAAGATGAATCCGCATAGTTTTTAGAGAATACAACTACGGCTATCCGTGATTCTTCGATAGCTTTCAAGAGGGCTGGACTGATTCGCTCACCCCGAGGAAGTGTTTCATCATCTTTGTAAGTTTGGATTCCTTGTTGTACAAGATCCTTGTAGAGATGATCCACAAAGTTCCTGCGGGTGTCTTCTCCTCTAAAACTCAGAAATACATCATAACTCCATGATTGAGAAATAGAGGCAGGATTTGAGTGAGAAGAGGACGGTGAAGATGCCGTTGATCTGTAAAATCGAATTTGGTTGGAATTAGTATGAAAGAAAGCAGCGGAACTTAGGTCAAAGAAACAGAGATGTGGTATTAAGTAGTTGAGATGCATCATTGAACGGTTATTCAGCACCAATGATTACATATAGATTGCGTGGTGGTGCATCTTTGGATTGATTTCAGAGAGAATAAAAGCAACAGACCGACTGAAAACTCAAACATATATTTTCAATTTTGACTTTATCAGGTCAAAGCATATGCACTCACACACAGTGTATAACAAGAGTAATATAAGACATACCCAAAATCATGTTTAAAACCCAAACTTTGATTAAAAGTTGGTATCTTTATCAACACAGATAATTTAAAGGAAGAAATACTAAATCAAAACCCTAAAATATCACAGTAAATTTAACATTTTCCCCAAAATTGAAGCTTGAATACTACAATTTTTCAAAAAGGAATACATATAAAGTAATACTAAATCAAACACTAAAAGATCGAGGAAAGAACACCTTTCTTGTTCGGAAGACATTTGGCTGTGTTGTTGATGGCGATCGGAGGATCTTCTGAAGAAAACGGAAACGATGTAGTAGACGGTGACACCGGTGGCGAGTAAAGTGAAGAAAGTAGTGGGAGAGAGTCCGGTGTAGGTGGTGATGGCTTCTTTGAGAGTCTCCATAAATTCAACAGCCATTGTTCACGATTGTTGTAATGGTCTTGTGGTTCTGGTTCATCTATCTACTGGTGTCTAAAATATATATAAGGGGTCCCGTTCAACACCAATGTCCATCTATCTACTTGGTATTTTTTTTAATACAAAATATTCTTTAAAAAAAGTTAATCACATGCTTAGTGCATGTGGTAGGTGAAGATAACCTTTTTTTTTTTTTTTTTTTTTCATTTTTAAGTTATTTCTTTTGGAGTTTTAGTTTTGTATATTGGTCGGGGCTGGTAATTGGGTACCTGTTAAGACACGATTAGACTTGTTTGACTGAAAAATACACCCTTTGACTTTTTTAATTTTTAAAATAATTAAAATTACAATGTTAGGATCTATCATTTATTCATCTTTGTACATAAAACATAAAACTGTTTTATAAACATGAGGTAGAAAGTAGTTAAACGAGTCGTAATCATGTTTGAAACTTATGTTGTGCGCGCCGTCAGAAACCTGTTAAGACACGATTTGTCAGCCTTACCTGCCCCTGATGCAGAGGGTGAAACCCGAGTGTTAATGTATTTATATTATGGGTTTTGTTACGGTTTAAGTGATTATATGCTTTGAATGTGATAACTACGAGAGATTGTGGTTTTGCAGGTTAATCACTTAAATCGGTGAAGTTAAAGTGTTTAGAGATAAAGCGGAACACCCGTGGATGATAATCAAGGTATATTGCTTATTCGGGATTGGTTTTGGGTTAGAAGATAACTTGGAAGTGCGAGAAATGCGAAAGAATGAAGTCCAGGGGCCTATGGGTCATTCGATGAAAGTTGACATGTCGAAGAAAAACCAAGTGGAAAACCCGCCGTAAGCTACGGTGGCCATGGCATAGCTTACGGCCAGCTATATGATTCAACAAGACAACAGCATGCCACAACCGTAGGTTACGGTGGATTTGGCGTAGATTACGGCTATGAAGCATCAAAGAAGCAGACATGGTGAGCCGTGGTGGGCTTCAGATGTGCATGCGCAAGTTGGCTTTATTGGGGTTTAAAAGTGAATTTTGCTAACCCTAACTACGATTCAGCCACCACACGAATTGGGGAGCCCGTAGCACACTTTTGGAACATTATTTCATCGATCACCATCATTCTTCTCATAAAATCAACAAGATTGAAGCTGCAACTGATCACCATTCAAGTTTTTGAAGATCAAATCACCGAGATGAGCGACTAATTTCGTAGTGGTTTCCTCCGGGTGGAGGATTCTTGTAAGTAGACTAAGTTATGTGTTTTTATTGTGTTTCAACTTGGTAATCTAAGCATTCGATGCTTTTTACCATTTGATTAGATTGACTGGATTGTAACGATTGGTTTTACTTTAATTCTTAATTCTAATTCATTCAATTCCCGAGAATTCTAGCAATTGAGATATATTTGACAGGGGTTAGGGTTGGTAATTTCAATTGATTATTCGTATGATAACCTTCCGTTGTTTTGCAATCGAAGTAAGTAGTTTTGGATAATCACAATCAATTAAGTGAATTATGCAATCATGTCTATGTGATTGTGACAATCAACCACGTAACTGAAGTCTATTTTGAATCTAAAATCCGGAGGAACCATTGTTTTCTCTCATTGTTACAAACTTGTTTTAGTATTTCTTAGTTTAATCAAACAATCAAACAACCGATTTACATTTTTGCAATTAGTTCCTTTATACTTAACAACGCTTTCCACAATACTCCTCTGGTTTGTAAGGTCGTCTTCCTTCGACGAACACACGAATCAGACCGGTCGAACACACACGCGATGTGCGGAAACCACCGTGTGTCTCGTACCGCAACGTAGAGCTCGTTGATGTGTGCAAAATGTAACATATAAATTACATCAAATGAGGCATAAAACTAACCCTTTTTTAATACTAATGTTGGAAAAAGTGTGTTTTTGTCTTCCTTTTGAATTTACAGAACCAAATGAGCTTAAACGAACAAAAGGAACAAATATACAGCCAAAACCAACATAAATACAAAGAAAAGGAATAAACGTGACATGCCCGACCCCTCGGCAGCATCCCCAAAGCAAAAAAAAAAAAAAAGACAACAGAAGACTGACCACGGGGCCGTGCCCAACCGGACACGGGGGCATGGTCAGGAGCCTGCAGAAAAGACAAACCTGTAGAAGCTTCTACGCCCACCACGGGGGCGTGCCCAGCTTAACACGGGGCGTGGTCAACTCAAAGATACGTAGAATCTTGCAAAATCTTGATAGTACAGATACGATGCTGACCACGGGGCCGTGCGCACTAGACACGGGGCCGTATGGGACCCTTTGCTGACAACTGCATTTAATGAAGGAAGAGAAAAGGCTAGCCACGGGGGCGTTCCCACTGGACACGGGGCCGTGACCAGAGCTCTGTGCAGGCTTTAAATAGGGGTGCTTGACTCACTTCAAATGCATCCCTTGGCAAACCACTACTCTCCCACTTTGCCACCACTCCACCACCACTACAACACCAACACCCATCACCATCATCCATCATCCATCTTTAGAGTGTGTAGTAGTCTCGGGATCCAAGATTGATCGTAAGAGTTCTTACCAATCAAAGGCCATGTTTGGTTAAGCCCCTTACATCACTTGGTGAAGACAAGTCTTTTATGTATTACTTTTGATTTTTAATCTCTCGGCATTTTTATTTGGTTTTGTATTAATGACTTTAATAACTAGTTTCTTATGTTGAAGGTGAATTTTCTTTATCATTTGTCTGTGGTGTCTTGGCGTTACTTTACTGTCTATATAAAGTAAAATACTGCATCATTCATGTCTCTACTGTCTATATAGAGGCATGTTGGCTACCTGGTCGGGGGTTAAGGGAATGGTTTAGTAAGGTTCTTGCCTTGTTCAGTGTATAGATCCTGCAAGGACCTGGTTCAAGCTTACTAGGACCTCCTTCAATACCCACTAGTATTGGATGGCGAGGGTGCGAATAGCTTGAACCCCTCATATGTAAACTACTATTAATACATTAAACCGGCTACTTGGGATTGTATCCCTGCTGACTCAAACCACTTAGCCGAGGGTAACGTCACCTTCAAAAGAGGGGCCTACCACTTTTCGCATTAATAACTTAATTAATTATCTTTCAATATTCCGACCCTTTGGGATTGTATCCTTGCTGACTCAAACCACTGGGTTGAGGGTAACGTCACCTTCAAAAGATGGGACTACTACTATAACTAAGATAATCTCTTAAAAAGTCCGAAAGTGCGAAATCATCAAAGGATACATTAAAGGCGAGTCGGATCCAAGTGATTCATCTTGTCTATCTGTTTTTATTTTATTTTATTTCTGCATTTTTAGTTTTTATTTTCATGTTTCAAATCTTTTCTCAAAAAAATTTAGATTGATTAGACGTTGAGGATAAACCGGTATTAAAAGCTCTTGTGTCCTTGGACGGCCTCGGTATCTTACCAACGTTATACTATGCTCACGATGGGTGCACTTGCCCAAGTGTGTGTTTAGTGTTAGTAGAATATCGTGTTTTATAAATTTAAAACTTGACTAATGCGCAAAATGGGCTCAAAATATTAATAAAATCATATCACACCTAACACACACCAAGTTTTTGGCGCCGCTGCCGGGGACACAAGGATTTTAAGAAAGCTTAAAATCGACGGCCTTATCATTTTTCAAAACCTTTTTAAAACTGCGCGCACATTTTTACATTTTTAGGAACTTTTTGCATTACAGTCATCTGAACACGGGGCCGTGCTCACTGAACACGCCTCGTGCTGCATAAAAATAACAAAACATTTCAAAGATACCCAGATATAGAGTCTGAACACGGGGTCGTGCTCGCTGAAACGTCCCCCGTGCTGCACAAAACCAGTAATAATTTTTAAAACGCCCAGATACAGAATCTGACCACGGGCCGTGCTCACTGACCACGGGGCCGTGGTGGCCTCTGTTTCTGTTTTTATTTTGTTTTCTGGTCCCGAGACTCTTTTGTGGTCTGCTGAGTGATTCTTATGGATCAATACTCAGGAGGTTACAATTACTACTATGAAGAGGATGATTATGAAGAAGTGTATTGTACCATTTGTGGTAATCCTCACTCGGTACAATATTGTGACCTCTTCGAACCATCCACTTCGTATACATACCATGAGGAACCTAGGTACGAGCCAACCACTTCATACACATACTATGAAGAACCAAGGTATGAACCTTCTCCCTCATACTTATATCTTGAAGAACCAAGATATGAATCATCTCCATCATATACTTACTATGAGGAACAATGGTCTGAACCACCTACCTCATATGGGTATTATGAAGGACCAAGGATTGAACTTCCGCACTCAAGCTTTTGGGATACTTATACCACTCACTTTGACGAACCACCAACTACCCTCCCTGAAGCCGAAAGAATAATAGAACACCTCAAAACTATCGAACGCTACATAAAAGAATCCCGCGCGAGGGAAGAAGTAGTTTGTTCTAAAGAGGTAATAGTAAAAGAAGTAAAAATGGAAGAACAAGTAAGTGAAAAACTGACGCATGAACCAAACAATGAAAAAGGTAAGTCCGAAAACGCCAATCTTCAAAAAGAGTCTAATTTTCAAGAAATTATCTCTTAACACCTTCTTTAGAAAACCATTGTTTGGTACCTACTCATGCTAAGTTTTTAAAAGAGTAAAACACTAACACTAAAATTGACGAAATGGTAAGCCACTTCAAATACCCATTTTTCTTTCTAATCGGAAAATAATAAAATCAATGGGAGTAGTTGAGAATGTGTTAGTGCAAACAAATCAAACGGTTGTCCCAACCGACTTCGTCATTCTTGATGACGCTCCACTTATGTTGGGACGACCTTTTGTGAAAACCCATAAAGCTTTGATTAGCCGGAAGCAAAACAACCTACCCATTCAATTAGGGGACGACGAAAAATATGTCGATCTTGACCAATTAATGAAATATCCAATCGGCAATGACGACCCCCTAATTGAAGATGAAGATGAACCACCCGATACGGAAGATGAAACCGACCACTTTGTCGAAGAATAGGTCGCCATTGAACAAACCTTTTTGGTGCTTGACCAAAGTGAGCAACCAAATAAGGAGTCTCCTAAAGACCCACCACTTGAGCTTAAAGAACTCCCAAAAGGTTTGGAATATGCTTTTCTCGATAAAGATGGTAAGCTACCTGTAATTATTTATTCAAAATGAACTAGTTTAGAAAAAGAAAAATTAATTACACTTTTGAAAAAACACAAAAACGCGATCGCATGGAAGCTTGTAGATATTAAAGGAATAAGCCCTTTCATGTGCACGCACAAAATTTTAATGAATGATGACTATAAATCGGTAATATAACGACAACGTAGAGTAAATCCAAATGTTCAAGAAGTGGTTAAAAATGAAGTTATCAAACTACTTGACGCCGGACTCATCTACCTAATTTCCTATAGTCCTTGGGTGAGTCCCGTTCAAGTAGTTCCCAAGAAAGGAGGAGACGATAAGGATGAGGACATGGACTGATCGGAGGTGGTGTGATGTTGGATGCAGTTTCTCAGGTTAACCCTTTCTATCCCACAAAACAATTTCTGGCCTGCGTGCCATAGTTTGAACAATTTACTTTCCTAAACACTTTTTATTTTCCGCATTTTATTTTCGTTTTATATGTGATGACGGATGATGAACTTTGGTAAGTTTAGGATGTTTGTTATGTATTGTATGGTGTAGCTTTTAAACAAAACAGGTACCCAAGAAGCTTGGATGCACTAAACATTAGTGCTACATAAGCCCGGAAACCTGAACCAAAAGCCACAAACCTGTAAACATCATTTGCAGACTGTCACCATGGGGCCGTGGTCAGCGACCACACCCCCGTGCCCACACCCCTGACCTGCTGTTTCTCTGAACCCTGCCCACCACGGGGTCGTGGCCACCAGGCACGCCCTGTGGCCACATTTCTGTAAGTTTCTGTTACTGGCACTCTGACCACGGGGCCGTGCTTAGCCAGCACGAGGCCGTGGCCAGGTGCCCAGTAACACCAAACCTTGTTTTTCAACACCCTTTAACAGATTCAATCAACTTAAAAACTTATTTTTGGGACACAGTGAGGACAATGTGTAATTTAAGTGTGGGGGGGATGCTAAAAGCTTGAATCTCGCAAGTCCTAATAACAAGCCTTACACAAAACTCTATTGGAACCGCTAATCACCCCAAATTTTTTTGAAAATTTTCATTTTTTTACTTGTCTTGGTTTAATTTGGGAATAACAAGTTCTAAAAAGGTTATATTTTTACAAATTTACAACCGATAGCGTCGTGATACAAAGAACTAAATAAGAAAATTATGAAAAGGCATGACAAATCTAATTAAAATTTGATTATATATACTTGATCACATTATAAACCCATTCCCATAACAAGTGAGTTTTGAGTCTTTATTGAGCATACAAGCATATATCTTTAAACTAAATGCTCATTTTTTGTATCTTGTGTGAATAGCCGCTTGGTTCTTAAGACTCTAGAACCTGCCACGATACATTCCCGGTCCTTACCTGTAACACCCCGTGTTACGAAAGTCAAAGTCAAAGTCAAGATTGAAGTCAAAGGAAGAAAAGATTGCTAATTGCGATCTGTCACTCCTTGCTTAACTACTGTTTTGACTTCTTTGACTTGTAGATAATCTATTTATTTTATCGCATTAGTTGTATTATGTGGAGTACTTATTAATAATCGAGGTTTAATCGCTATATATATCGCATGTTTTATCGCTTTATCGCTTATCGCATCGCAATCGCATTCGCAACTCGAATTATGCGTTCTGGATAATGTTTTACGTGTGCGTGCTATTTATGTGTTACTTGTGCATGTTTATTTATGTTTATGTTGTGGTGATTAATCGAAACGCAATCGCAACTCTATCGCAATCGAACTGCAGACGCTAAACGCAAGTTATTTATAGTGATTGTATGTTAGATATAGTAGTTGGGATTAATTAGGAAATTCTATCGCATCGCAACGCTCAACACGCGAGTCGAAACGACGAAACTCAACATGCGGGACACCAGGATCGAGTGGTCGCCCGATCGAGTGGTCGCCCGATCGAGTGGCCATCCGATCGGATTGCCATCCGATCGACCCGCCATCCGATCGGTGACCCGCTCGACCCTTTGCACTTTACTTTTTGGGAAACCCTATAAATACCCTCACTTGTCACATCCCTTGATGTGACAGCTCTCCACTCGACCCAGCCGCACTCCAGCCTTCTTTATCTCGATTTCTCGCGATTCTTGTAAGTTTTCTACCTAAATCTTGTACTTCTATGATCTACACGCACTCATCTTTTTCTCTTTTGAATCTTAAATTTTAACCGTGAAATCACTAGATTTGAGGTGTTTTATGATGATGTCATCATGAAGTTCTTATGAACTTCAAGTATTGGCCTCATTCCACCAAGAACAACTCAGATCTGAAGGATTTCCACATGAATCAACAACGATTTTGCATAGATCTACACAAATTCATGGTTAAAATGATTGAAAAATGGTTTTCTAGCTTTCTTTCAAGTCTTTTACATTCAATGCACTCAAAACCGATAGGATCTGAGCTTGTTCTGATCTTCTACTCCTTCTTAGTGATGTGTTGGTGCAAGATATGGCTCTTATCAAAGAGACTACCGATTACGGGTTAAACATGAACGACCGTCTTGAACGGTGGACGGATCGGACTAGGGTGGTTCCTATCCGATTGGGTCGCTTGAGTCTCGATGAGGTTTCTATTGTTTAGCACGTTATCAAATTGTCTCGATCAAAACCGCAAACTTTCAAAAACAATCAAGTGTTAAGAACGATCAGGTCGTTGGGACGTATTGCCGTCCGATCGGATTGCCATCCGATCGTTACACTTGGTTCCACACTTAAACTTTTATTTGATTATTCCAAGGACTGAACGTTGAACGGATTGCCGTCCGATTGGATTGCCATCCGATCGAACGACCATCCGACCATGTGACATTTGGGACTTCAACACTTAAACAATTTTCAACATGTTCAATGCATGAACAGCGACCAACGGATTGCCACCCGATTGGATTGCTATCCGATCGAGTGATAACCTGCTGTGAACTTTTTACATGCTGGTTATGCGTAAACTATTTCGAACTCTACTATGCTATATTAAACTTGTATGCTCACCTTTACACCAAGTGTATTGACCTTTATTTTAACGTATGTGACAGGTGTTTAGGATGCTATCTGCTAGGACGCTGTGTTTTACCTGCTTTTGTGGAATCAAGTAGGATGGAGTCTAGAAACAAACAAAGACAATTTATTTATTTGAATCTGAGTTGTCAGAACATGTTTTTGTTTTGAGAATATCTATGTATGTAATAATTAGATTACTTAATGGGTTATGGTATGGGACATAATATTAACTATTTGGTAATTTAGTTGTTATGGAATTTCTCTTGACAATATGTTTCGCTCAGTGCCATGCCCCGATGTTTCCGTCATCGGTTGGGGTGTGACAAATTGGTATCAGAGCCATAACTATAGGGATTTAGGCAAGACTCGACCTAGTCCGGGTCGATGTCTTAGAAATGACCTAGTCTATAGTCTAAGTACCAACAGACCGACTTGTGCATGCCCTGTCAGGGTTTTGTACGAGCTTACTTGCTGTATCTCGCTATTCTCGCTTACGCTACACTATCACTGCACTCTAATTTTCGAAAATGAACGAGTGATTAGGTCGAGATTAGGTGTGAAAACCGTAAACTCTTGACTAAATCACTTGTTCGACCCTCATTTTTATCTATAAACAGGAGAATTTGCATTGAATCAGGAGTGAAATCCATACCTTAACGCATGTTTTCTTCTCTATTTTATCAAAACGGGAACAAGGCAGTTATGTTAGGGGTGAAACCCGAACCTTGACAACTTGTTCCGATCTCTATTTTGGTTTTACAAAACTCTCACAACTCTCACCAAAGTCTCGACAGACTCCAGCGACTTGAAGTCACACTGCAGCTGGAAGGATGTGTGTCGTTCGCCCAAATCGAGGCGAGAGCATAGTCCCGAAAGCCAGAGTGTGTGCCAAAGGTCCTTGTGAATAGTCGAATCACTTTGGGCAATCGACGTCTATCGAGCCCAAGACAATCTACTTTCGATTCTATGTGTTTCAATCCTGGATTTCGCTACCGCTGACTCTGACATTTGTCGTTTTATGTGGATTTTATGTGTTTTACGTGATTTTACCTGTTTACATGTTTCGATTTTGGTGATTTATACGCTTTCCGCTTTTCGCTTTGATTGACACGCACAAATCGCACTGCACATCTATCTCAACACGCCAACAAATCGTTGATCGCATGCTATGTTACTCGCTTATGCTATACTACTCGCTGTGTACTCGTAAATCGCAATCGCTATTTTCGAACGCGCGCGGACTTTGAATGATAGGTTTCTGTATTCTGACTGCTTCTATATGCTCCTATGTGCCCTATGTGCTCTTACGTGCTTATGTGTTCTGTGAATATGTGCTTATGTGATTTCGTGCTTGTGTGGTTGTATGGTAGACATGTTCCTGTGCTTTATAAAGCAGACTTTGGATGAATCGCTAGTCTATACTAGGGTTAATTAAAAATCGTATAGTGTTTGAATCCTATGGCGATGTCTGTTGCAGACAATGTCGTCATTTGGATCCTTTCACTCTCGATCAGCTCGCCGCAACCACGATGACAAACGCATCTTCTCTCTGATCGCTAAGCAGATAGTGAAAGTCATCCCTCAGATCGTCAGTGAATTGAATGAAAACGCTAGCAAGTCGTCTAAAGAGTCCCGAACAGAATCGCTAAAAGCTGCTTTTAGCTTCAAGAAGTTCAAAGCTTACGGTTCGAAAGAATTTACCGGCGAAGATGGTCCTAAAGCCATGTTTCAATGGTTTAATTCGATTGAAGTCACCCTGCGTCAGAGCAACTGTCCTGACAATCTCCAAACTGTTAACGCCACCGACGTCTTCCAGTCCCGCGCTTTAGACTGGTGGACGGCCGAGAGAAACAAGAGAGGAAATGACGCAGCTTATGGTTTGACGTGGGATGAGTTGAAGGACCTGATGATGAAAGAGTTCTGCCCTCCGCATGAGCTCCAAAAGTTGGAGGACGAGTTCTGGCATCTGAAGCAGAAGGATGGTGACAACGCTGCTTTAACTGCTCGCTTTAAGCAGCTAAGCATAATCTGTCCAGACCAAGTTAAGACGCCCGAAATCACCATCAAAAAGTATATACGTGCTCTTCCGGATTGTGTGGCTGATTTCGTTCAAGCTGCAAAGACGTCAACCATCGAGGAAACTTTTCTACTCGCTACTGAGATCAACGACAAGCGAGTCAAAGCTGGGTATTGAGATAAAGCTTCCAAGAATCTGCATCAAGCTACCATCGCTGCAACCGCTGAAACCGCCACCGCTCCACAATCTTCAAAGTCCTCTCGTCGCAAGAGGAAGAAGAACAACAACAGTAGCAAAAATTGTTTTGTCACTACTGCTGCCCCGCTCCAAGCTGTACCAGCTCAGCAGCAGACTCAACACTGCCAAGTCGCGGCACCGGTTACCCAAGCACCGCCGGCAAAGGGTGCATATACTGGTCCTCACCCGGCTTGCCGGACTTGTACTTATCACCACCCAGTAGGGATCGCCTGCAGATACTGTGTGCATTGCAACATGTACGGCCACTTCACTGCTAACTGCCGTACTGGTCCATGTCAAGCTACAGCTCCAGCTCCTGCTCAACATGCTCTACTTCCCGCTCCTCAAGGCCTGCAAGCGGCTCCTGCACCCGCGATCCATGCTAGAGCTTGTTTGCGTGTGGTGATCCCAACCACTTCACAAACATGTGCCCGAATCGAGTGGTGAAGTAAGAGCCACAACAGCAGCAGCCCCAGCAACAGCGGTAGCAGCAACAACAGCTAGCAGCCCGCGGACGCACTTTCAACATCAATGTCCGACAAGCTCAAGCCGATAACAATGTGGTCAATGGTACATTCCTTGTGAATGGTATTTATGCTTCGTGTTTGCTTGATACTAGAGTCGATAACTGTTTTGTATCGTTTGAATTCGAAAAGCTCCTTAATCATAAGCGCGCCTATCTCCCCTTGACGTTCGATGTTGAAGTTGCCACCGGAAGAACCGTCGCTGTCAATTCTATTCTTCGTGATTGTACTCTCGAACTCAACAATCACGTCTTTCCTATCGACCTTATTCCGATGCAGCTCGGTAGTTTTGACATCATAGTAGGCATGGACTTTCTTCGTGAAAACCATGCTGAAGTTGTTTGCTTTAATAAGATGATTCGATTCTCGCTCGCTAATGGTGACCAACTCTGTGTGTATGGCGAAACTCCCTCTAAAGGTCTCAAACTCATGTCATGTGTCCAAGCTAGCAAGTATCTCCGCAAGGAATACAGAGCTTTCTTGGCTAACATTATAGTAGCGGAGGAGGAAAAGAAAGGAAAGACGTTGGTGAAAGATGTTCCTGTTGTTTGCGAATTCCCTCATGTCTTTCCCAATGAATTGCCCGGTTTGCCTCAAAGTCATGATATCGACTTTCGTATCGACCTCATTCCTAGAGCCAACCCTGTTGCTAAAGCTCCTTATCGACTCGCTCTGTTCGAAATGCGCGAACTCTCGAGTCAGCTACAGGAATTGCTTGATAAAGGCTTCATTCGCCCTAGCACCTCTCCTTGGGGCGCACCAGTCCTTTTCGTCAGAAAGAAGGATGGGTCGTTCCGGATGTGCATCGACTACAGGGAATTGAATAAGCTGACAATCAAGAATCGCTATCCCCTGCCTCGAATCAATGATTTGTTTGATCAGTTGCAAGGTGCTACGAGTTTCTCGAAGATCGATCTACGCTCAGGCTACCACCAATTATGTATTCAAGAGGAGGATATACCCAAAACCGCTTTTCGCACTCGATACGACCACTATGAGTTCGTTGTTATGCCTTTTGGTCTAACCAACGCACCCGCGGTTTTCATGGATCTGATGAATCACGTGTGTAAACCGTTTCTTGACCAGTTCGTCATCGTGTTCATCGATGATATCCTGATCTATTCCAAGTCGAAAGCCGAACACGCGCAGCATCTACGTTTGGTTCTCGAGCTACTCCAGGGGAATCGACTCTAAGCCAAGTTCTCCAAGTGCGAATTTTGGCCGGAGGAGGTTCAATTCCTCGGTCATATTGTCAATAGTCAAGGTATTCACGTCGACCCTGCGAAGATCGAAGCTGTTAAGAGCTGGGTTAGACCTAAGAACCCGTCTGAAGTCCGTTCTTTTCTCCGACTAGCGGGCTATTATTGCTGATTTATCGAAAGATACTCTAAAATCGTCGTGCCGCTTACTTCTCTCACGCATAAAGACAAGCCTTTTGTTTGGGGAACTGGACAAGAGACTGCCTTTCAAACCCTCAAGCACATGCTCTGCAATGCTCCCGTCCTTGCTTTACCAGACGGAAACGATGACTTCGTTGTCTATTGTGATGCCTCAAACCTTGGTCTTGGTTGTGTTCTCATGCAACGGGACAAGGTTATCGCTTACGCGTCTCGTCAGCTCAAGATCCACAAGAAGAACTATACAACCCATGACCTCGAGCTAGGCGCAATTGTTTTTACGTTGAATATTTAGTGACGCTACCTTTATGGTACAAAGTGTACGGTCTTCACCGACTATAGGAGCCTACAACACATCTTTAACCAAAAGGAACTGAATATGCGTCAACGCCGATGGGTGGAACTTCTCAACGATTACGACTGTGAGATTCGTTATCATCCTGGCAAAGCAAATGTCGTTGCCGACACCCTCAGCAGATGAAGCTATTTGCATAGCGTTCGTAATGTTTAAACCCAACACCATCTCGAAACTCTTATCCGCGAAGCCCAACATGCCTGCTTTACCGAGCGCACTTTGAAGAAGGAAAGGATTCTCAACAATGGAGGCCAGCTAGTGAATAATTCGAATGGGATATTCCATTATCTGGACCGAATTTGGATCCCTAAGCGGACCGATTTATGACAGATTTTGATGGACGAATCCCACAAGTCTCGATATTCTATTCATCCTGGTGCCGATAAAATGTACCAGGACCTTCGCTACAAGTACTGGTGGCCGAGCATGAAGAAGGATATCGCTCTCTATGTTTCGAAGTGCATGACTTGCTCGAAAGTCAAGGCCGAGCACCAAAGACCCTCTGGCTTACTCGTCCAACCCGAGATCCCTATGTGGAAATGGGAGAGTATAGCTATGGACTTCATAACGAAACTTCCGCGCACGCCATCAAGTCACGACAACATCTGGGTTGTGGTGATTCGACAAGAAAGGAAAACTCGCGCCTCGATATGTTGGACCCTTTGAGATTCTGGAAAGGATCGGAAAAGTGGCCTACAGACTCGAACTACCGGAGGAACTTAACAACGTCCACCCGACTTTCCATGTGTCGAACCTCAGAAAGTGCCTGGCTGAGCATGATTTATACGTACCACTCGAGGATCTTCAAGTGAACGAAACATTACACTTCGTGGAGAAGCCTGTCGAGATCATAGACCGACAAACCAAGCAGCTCAGGCGCTCACGCATCCCCATTGTGAAGGTCCGATGGGAAGGCAAACGAGGCGCAGAGTTCACTTGGGAACTCGAAAGTGACATGAAGGCGAAGTACCCGCAGTTGTTTGTTATGACTAAAGCCTAATTTCGGGACGAAATTCCCTTAAGAGGGGGAGGCTGTAACACCCCGTGTTACGAAAGTCAAAGTCAAAGTCAAGATTGAAGTCAAAGGAAGAAAAGATTGCTAATTGCGATCTGTCACTCCTTGCTTAACTACTGTTTTGACTTCTTTGACTTGTAGATAATCTATTTACTTTATCGCATTAGTTGTATTATGTGGAGTACTTATTAATAATCGAGGTTTAATCTCTATATATATCGCATGTTTTATCGCTTTATCGCTTATCGCATCGCAATTGCATTCGCAACTCGAATTATGCGTTCTGGATAATGTTTTATGTGTGCGTGCTATTTATGTGTTACTTGTGCATGTTTATTTATGTTTATGTTGTGGTGATTAATCGAAACGCAATCGCAACTCTATCGCAATCGAACTGCAGACGCTAAACGCAAGTTATTTATAGTGATTGTATGTTAGATATAGTAGTTGGGATTAAATAGGAAATTCTATCGCATCGCAACGCTCAACACGCGAGTCGAAACGACGAAACTCAACACGCGGGACACCAGGATCGAGTGGCCGCCCGATCGAGTGGCCATCCGATCGACCCGCCATCCGATCGGTGACCCACTCGACCCTTTGCACTTTCCTTTTTGGGAAACCCTATAAATACCCTCACTTGTCCATCACTTGATGTGACAGCTATCCACTCGACCCAGCCGCACTCCAGCCTTCTTTCTCTCGATTTCTCGCGATTCTTGTAAGTTTTCAACCAAAATCTTGTACTTCTATGATCTACACGCACTCCTTCATCTTTTTCTCTTTTGAATCTTAACTTTTAACCGTGAAATTACTAGATTTAAGGTGTTCTATGATGATGTCATCATGAAGTTCTTATGAACTTCAAGTATTGACCTCATTCCACCAAGAACAACTCAGATCTGAAGGATTTCCACATGAATCAACAACGATTTTGCATTTATCTACATAGATTCATGGTTAAAAGGATTGAAAGATGGTTTTCTAACTTTCTTTCAACTCTTTTACACTCAATGCACTCAAAATCGATAGGATCTGAGCTTGTTCTGATCTTCTACTACTTCTTAGTGATGTGTCGGTGCCAGATCTGGCTCCTATCAAAGAGGCTACCGATTATGGGTTAAACATGAACGACCGTCTTAAACGGTGGACGGATCGGACTAGGGTGGTTCCCATCCGATCGGGTCGCTTGAGTCTCGATGTGGTTTCTGTTCTTTAGCACGTAATCACATTGTCTCGATCAAAATCGCAAACTTTCAAAAACAATCAAGTGTCAAGAACGATCAGGTCATTGGGATGGATTGCCGTCCGATCAAATTGCCATCCGATCGGATTGCCATCCGATCGGACAGCCATCCGATCGGCTTACACTTGGTTCCACACTTAAACTTTTATTTGATTATTCCAAGGACTGAACGTTGAACGGATTGCCATCTGATCGGATTGCCATCCGATCGAATGACCATCCGACCATGTGACGTTTGGGACTTCAACACTTAAACAATTTTCAACATGTTCAATGCATGAACAGCGACCAACGGATTGCCACCCGATCGGATTGTTATCTGATCGAGTGACAACCTGCTGTGAACTTGTTCTCACTAAAGTGTCCTACAAATCAGATCGTCACCCGATCGAACCGCCGTTCGGTCGATCGACCTGAAGGGTAAAGATACTTATCTGTTTTTAAAATGCTACAACGAAAACTTCAAAGCCATCATACACAAACACATCCTTACCAAGCAAGATGTCAATCCAATCGAATGGCCATCCGATCGGATTGCCATCCGATCGGATTACCATCCGATACTTAGTACTTTTCACCATTTTACGTGCGGCTTATCGTTTATGCTATCGTTAACTGTTCAGGCTAATCTCTCTCAGCGCTCCCTTCAATCCAAGAGAGTGTTTACTTATTAAACACAATCTGTGAGTATACTCGATCCCTTTTTGCTTTACGCACTTTTGGGTGTTACATACGTTATCTATATTCAAATCACATCAATCACACAACGCAAACACTATTTATATGCTAACCGTTATTGCATGCTACGTGTTATTTGATGAATGCTTGTATGTTATGTTAACACAGTGATTGTTGCCTGACACCTTAGCAACGATAGTACTATAGTTTGGACTCAGCACCTGTCGTGGATAGGGGTTGTTAAGGGCTTTACTTCACGTGTCCCGGTGGGGATATGTGTTGCGCATTCTACAACTCGCAGTCACGTCTGTGCATATTTCTCTGTCGATAACCTACTAGCTTTCACTTTATACATGTTACATGCTGGTTATGCGTAAACTATTTCGAACTCTACTTTGCTATATTAAACTTGTATGCTCACCTTTACACCAAGTGTATTGACCTTTATTTTAAAGTATGTGACAGGTGTTTAGGATGCTATCTGCTAGGACGCTGTGTTTTACCTGCTGATGGAGTCTAGAAACAAACAAAGACAATTTATTTATTTGAATATGAGTTGTCGGAACATGTTTTTGTTTTGAGAATATCTATGTCTGTAATAATTAGATTACTTAATGGGTTATGATATGGGACATAATATTAACTATTTGGTAATTTAGTTGTTATGTAATTTCTCTTGACAATCTGTTTCGCTCAGTGCCATGCCCCGATGTTTCCGTCATCGGTTGGGGTGTAACATTACCAACCTAAACCCAAGTAAGTAAATGATGGAGGCATTAGGACTAACCTATTTTCCTTTCAACACCATTATTTTTCATTTTTTTATCACCTACCCAAATTCCCCCTTGTTAACCCCTTTGAGCCTAAACCTTTTCATTTCAAAACCCACAAAACAAACACTCTTTACCCACCAAAACCTTTTTCTTTTTCAACCCCTTGTTTTAGTAAAAAGCTCGGGTATCTTATGACGTTTCCTATAAAAAAAATGAAAGTCTTGTAATAAACAAACAAGTTCCTCAAAGAAACTTTGTTTGAATATGCTTAGTTTGAATAAAAGTCACAAAAACAAAAAGTTTTACGACAACCGACGCTTTTCGCCATTTTTACTAACCAATAACCAAAACCAGCTACCCTTAGCCCAAGCCTAACCCTTTCCCAAAGTCCTCTTGATATTTACGAAGGTTTATAGTTAAAAAGGAGGAGGTTTGATTGCTTGGCAAGCATATGGTAGAAGTAAGTTCCATGCCGGTCTCAAGTGTTTCACAAAAAAAAAACATCTTCGGCCGAGTGTTGAGTGATCTCCCATGAGGTATGTGAACTTGTATATAAATAGAATTTTAAAAAGGCATGTTATCCCCAAATAAGTAATTTTTCTTATAAAATGTTCTAAATAAATCATGACGAATAGGATTGTAAATAAAATAAAAATAAAACCCAATAAAAAGATCTTGGATTCCTGACACTCAAGACAAGCCCAAAACTTCTCTTCTACCTCTTCCATTTGGGTGTGTAAAGCCACATATTAAAGAGTTATGCTTGAGGACAAGCAAAGATTCAAGTGTGGGGTATTTGATGTGTGCAAAATGTAACATATAAATTACATCAAATGAGGCATAAAACTAACCCTTTTTTAATACAAATGTTGGAAAAAGTGTGTTTTTGTCTTCCTTTTGAATTTACAGAACCAAATGAGCTTAAACGAACAAAAGGAACAAATATACAGCCAAAACCAACATAAATACAAAGAAAAGGAATAAACGTGACACGCCCGATCCCTCGGCAGCATACCCAAAGCAAAAACAAGACAACAGAAGACTGACCACGGGGTCGTACCCAACCGGACACGGGGGCATGGTCAGGAGCCTGCAGAAAAGACAAACCTCTAGAAGCTTCTACGCCCACCACGGGGGCGTGCCCAGCTCAACACGGGGTGTGGTCAACGCAAAGATACGCAGAATCTTGCAAAATTCTGATAGTACTGATACGATGCTGACCATGGGGCTATGCCCACTGGACACGGGGCCGTGTGGGACCCTCTGCTGACAACTGCATTTAATGAAAGAAGAGAAAAGACTGGCCATGGGGGCGTGTCCACTGGACATGGGGCCGTGGCCAGAGCTCTATATAGCCTATAAATAGGGGTGCTTGGCTCACTTCAAAGGCATCCTTGGCAAACCACTACTCTCCCACTTTGCCACCACTCCACCACCACTACAACACCAACACCCACCACCATCATCCATCATCCATCATCCATCTTTAGAGTGTGTAGTAGTCTCAGGATCCAAGATTGATCGTAAGAGTTCTTGCCAGTCAAAGGCCATGTTTGGTTAAGCCTCTTACATCACTTGGTGAAGACAAGTCTTTTATGTATTACTTTTGATTTTTATTCTTTCAGCATTTTTTATTTGGTTTTGTATTAATGACTTTAATAACTAGTTTCTTATGTTGAAGGTGAATTTTCTTTATCATTTGTCCGTGGTGTCTTGGCGTTACTTTACTGTCTATATAAAGTAAAAGTTTGCATCATTCATGTCTCTACGGTCTATATAGAGGCATGTTTGCTACCTGGTCAGGGGTTAAGGGAATGGTTTAGTAAGGTTCTTGCCTTATTCAGTGTATAGATCCTGCAAGGACCTGGTTCAAGCTTACTAGGACCTCCTTCAATACCCACTGGTATTGGATGGCGGGGGTGCGGGGGTGCGAATAGCTTGAACCCCTCATATGTAAACTACTATTAATACATTAAACCGGCTACTTTGGATTGTATCCCTGCTGACTCAAACCACTTAGCCGAGGGTAACGTAACCTTCAAAAGAGGGGCATACCACTTTTTGCATTAATAACTTAATTAATTATCTTTCAATATTCCGACCCTTTGGGATTGTATCCTTGCTGACTCAAACCACTGGGTTGAGGGTAACGTCACCTTCAAAAGAGGGGCCTACTAGTATAACTAAGATAATCTCTTAAAAAGTCCGAAAGTGCGAAAATCATCAAAGGATACATTAAAGGCGAGTCGGATCCAAGTGATTCATCTTGTCTATCTGTTTTTATTTTATTTTATTTCTGCATTTTTAGTTTTTATTTTCATGTTTCAAATCCTTTCTCAAAATAATTTAGATTGATTAGTTGTTGAGGATAAACCGGTATTAAAAGCTCTTTTATCCTTGGACGACCTCGGTATCTTACCAACGTTATACTACGCTCACGATGGGTGCACTTGCCCAAGTGTGTGTTTAGTGTTAGTAGAATATCGTGTTTTATAAATTTAAAACTTGACTAATGCGTAATATGGGCTCAAAATATTAATAAAATCATATCACACCTAACGCACACCACTCGTACAGAAGGTGTAGAAGATGAGAGAACAGTGAATACAATGAGTATTCACAATCAACAATCACACACAGTGAATGAAGAACACGTAAAGTTAGGGTTTGTTTGCAGAAGAAGTTTTCTCCAAAAGGTTACTATTTCATTGAATTTGTTCTGATTGCATATAACCACTGAGTATAAATACAATCCTAAATACGGACACAAGAGTCCTTACAATAAACCCTAGACTAAATACGGACAATACAATGAGAACCATTTGTCTGTACTTAACAAATAAGTACTGACACCCCTGAGAACTATAAATTCGGACATTCAACAAAGAATTACAACTTCTGATAAGCTAATCCTCTAAATTCGGACCCCTATATGAATTTATAAGTTCTGACAACCCTTGAACAACAAATGCGGACATGTGGAGGAAAGATATAAGTTCTGATGCATCATGAACACAAATGCGGACACAATAATACATATACTAACTATCTTTCAACAAATTCCATATCAGGTCCTTGAAGTATCAAACTTTGGCAAGATCTAGCATATATCAACTTGAAGTGCACTTACAGATTCCCCCTTGATATATGCGGGATCTGTAAATCTTCAACAAATCTTCGAGAAGCTGCATCCAACATCTATAATCCCGAGGTGCGTTTACAGACTCCCCCTTAATATATGCGGGATCTGCAAAACTTCAACACATCTTTGAGAAGCCGCTTCCCGCTCTAGCCTTAATCTTCACACAAAATCGAACAACTCGAGCACACCGAAAAGCAAGCTTCCTGTCATCTTTCAGTTAATCTAAAATATCTTGTCAAACTCAAAACTTCATTAGAAACCTTTAAAGCCCAAATGAATTTCAAAACCAACAATGTTAACATATTTAAGCTCAAAAAATTTTAAGTAACACATACTTAAAAATATTTCTACCAACTTAGAACACGGTTTCCCACACGGACAACGCACTTAGACCAACTTAGCAAGACCGATTGTTTTTATTAAACGACTTATTTTAAATTACCTCACCGGATTGTTTTTAATCCGTTTTTCAAAATAGTAAAACCCCTTTTTGAATATCATTAAAAATATAAAGCCCACTCTTGGAAACAAGAAATAAAATCTTTTTATAATTTTTCAATATTTGAAACGGAAATGAAACGAAGGTATTTACATGCATTATCTTTTTCTGAAGACGCGGACAAGAAGATCGTATCGGCTTATCTGTCAAGATCTATCACAGTTAATACCCATTTAACAAATTTAAGCACATAGAATGATAAGGATAGTTCAAGATGTTTAACGATATACTTTTCCACTTAAGCTTTACCACATGTTCGAACACTGTTTCCGAGATATGCAATTAACTGTCTTATTAACTGATATAACTGTGTTTCCCACCTCAGAATATACTCCCGTATCAAGACTACCAAAAATTACATCTTACAGGTGAATATATCCAACTATTATCTGTATCCGACTAAAATTGCGAAACCTTGAGAGCTCAGGTTAGTGCCACCGCACCGACAGATAGATGAAGGCTCGACTTTAGGTGGTGTACCAACGGTTTGGTATATTTTGCTGCACTTTGGCATTTTTCATTTTTTATGTACCCGGTGGTAACATATATTTTCAGTTGTTCAACCGGTGGTGACAAGCTTTGAATAGATCATCCGGTGATGACTGTTAGGCAGAAAAGAAATCCACCTGGAGGGTTTGCACACAAACGAAGCGCTTAGCAAAGTATTATACGAGGTGTAGGCCATTGCTGACGCAAAATCAGAAGACCAAGTATAATACCCCAGATAATAATCAGATATAAAGACCTAGTATCTCAGAATTTTGGTAATCTCTCAAACGAAATTACGGTACCAAGACCATATATCCGAGAGATATTACACACAAGTTACGCAGTTCGTTATCTTTATATACCAAAAACAGGTTCTTATTAACGCGTAAAACCTATCTTACAACGTATAATGAAGCTATCAACAGTTAAGGTTTTAATTTTATAAGATACCCCGTAAAAGATATGATTGCCGATGTACTATCATTTCTTCTCACAGTCAACGGTCCTCAATTTTTCATTTTCTAATGTTTTTGGATTTTTTAAATATCCTACAGCTAAGTAAAATCTTTTTGGATTTTTGTGTTTTACGAAAAACAGTAACCTGTGCAAAGGAACGGAAAATAAAGTTTCCATGAGGGCTTGTGCAACCATCCTACTCAGGGTTTATCATCCCGATCATTCGGAAAGTTTTCGAACCTCGTTCGATCGAATGTCTTTGTAAATAGGTCTGCATAGTTTTCTAAGGTGCCAACTCTAACTACATTAATTAAACCTTTTTCAGCACAATCAAGAATAAAATGATGCCTAACATCTATATGTTTAGTGCATGAATGGTGTAATGGGTTATTTGTTATTGAAATAGCTGAATTATTATCTACCATGATGGGAGTTTGTGTATAATTCAAATCGTAATCCCGCAATTGCTGTTGTATCCACAAAACTTGAGCATAGCAGCTCGAAGCGGAGATGTATTCTGCTTCACATGTGGACAGCGACACTGAAAGTTGCTTTTTGCATTGCAAGGATATCAGACGGCTTCCAAGCAGTTAAGCACCACCATAGGTTGACTTCCTGTTGATCGGGCACCCGCCAAAATCCGCATCAGCATATGCTATCAAGTCTAAGCCTCCTCGACTGGATACCACAATCCAAGTCTTGTTTTTCTTTTAAGATAGCGGAAAATCCGTTTGACGGCTTTCAAATGGGATTCTCTTGGAGTGGCTTGGTACCTAGCACATAAACACACCGAAAACATTATGTCAGGTCGAGATGCAGTAAGATACATTGAAGAACCGATCGTTTCATGATAAATCGAAGGATCCACTTCAGGATCTTTGTCCTTTTCATCTGACAGCTTATGATGGGTAGGCAATAGAGTTTCGTAAGGCAGACTCTTCCATGTTGAATCGCTTGAGGATCTCGTGAACGTACTTCGTCTGATGAATATACGCGCCATTCACTTCTTGATCCACTTGCAACCCGAGGAAAAACTTCAGCTCACCCATTGCACTCATCTCAAATTTCGATTTCATAACTTGTTCGAATTCCCGACAAAGCTCTTCATTTGAAGAACCAAAAATAATGTCATCGACATATATTTGCACAATCAGGAAATCTCCCCCTTTCTTTAAGATGAAGAGAGTGGAATCTATTGCACCACGAGTGAATCCATTTGGCAACAAATGTTTTGACAACGTCTCGTACCAAGCACGAGGAGCTTGATGAAGACCGTATAAAGCTTTGTCTAGCAAGTACACTTTGTTCGATGATTCTGGAGCTTCAAAACCTGGCGGCTGGGATACATACACAGTTTCTTGCAACTTCCCGTAAAGGAATGCACTTTTGATGTCTAACTGATAGACTTTAATACACATGTGAGCAGCAAAGGCTAAGAACAAACGAATTGCTTCAAGTCGAGCTACTGACGCGTAAACTTCTGTGTAATCAATCCCTTCTTCTCGATTGAACCCTTACACCACCAAACGAGCTTTATTCCTGACGACTACACCTTTATTGTCCTTTTTACATTTAAAAACCCATTTCGTGTTGATCGCGTGCTGGCCCTTAGGAAGATCTACCAAGTTCCAAAACTCCAGCTTGTCAAACTGAGCCAATGCCTCCTGCATCGCTTCACACCACGAGCTATCTTTCAGCACCATGTGGTAGTTTTTCGGCTCTATCTGCGAAATAAAGCACTCGTGCAGGCTTAAGCTGTAGATCTCTTTCTCTTTGATCTCTATGAACGAACACTGCATATCATTAAGACTTCTGCTTCGAGTCATTATTCCTTCACGCGGATCTCCGATAACATTATCAAAAGGATGATTCCTATTTGTCCGAGTGACAGGAACAACTGGAACTTACAGATTTGTTCCCAAATTTGACTGAATCTCCCCCTCAGCAGATGTGATATCAGATGCTTGAACATTTCCAGAAGACGTGCCAACATTTGGATATGTTGAAAACTCAACAAAAAGGTCACCAATTGTATTTTGAGCAGCTTCAGCTTCAGAAGCAGCTTCAACGTCAACATCAGAATCGCTTGAATCTGCATCATCAGAGGGTTGAGTAGCTCCGACATCATTTACATTTGACGTGCTGGCAACGTTTACTCCTGGATCACCATTTGAAGAGACATTTGTTGGAATACTGATACGCCAACCTCCATCCACTTCATCTTTGTCGATTAAGTGTGAGTACACTAGTTTAGTCTCATCATCTGTTAGATCAGGTAAAGCAAAAGAATTAAACAACTTGTCATATTCGTAACCAGTTTTGGGACCGAACTCAGATGTTGGAGGATCGTAACTCAAAGGAGTTATATCAAAGACTACTTCCACCATCCGTTTCTTGACATTGTATACTCGTTTGTTCGGACAGAAAGATCGTAAACTAGGAAGAAACCAAATTCTCCTATCTCTCCAAACTTTGGAGTATCCGTTGTCCGTCGGATCTTACACTTAATCCCAAAAGGCTGGAAACCTTTTAAATTTGGTTTCTTTTTCTCAAGAAGTTCATAACAGGTTTTATCTTCCCATTTCACTGTAAGCACACGATTCAACACATAGCATGCGGTGTTTACAGCTTCGGCCCAAAGGAATATGGACAATTTGGATTCTGAGAGAAGGGTTCTTATAGCCTCGATAAGGGTCCTATTCTTCCTTTCAGCAACTCCGTTCTGTTGAGGAAAATAAGGAGCGTTAAACTAACGACCAATACCCATATCACGACATAACTCATCCATATTTTGATTTTTAAATTCAGTTCCGTTATCACTTCTAATTCTTTTGATGGATAATGAGTAATTTTTCTCTAATTGTTTAACTAAATCTTTCAAAGTCCTGAAAGTTTGATCTTTCGATTTTAAGAAAAAAATACCCCTGAATACCTTGAAAGATCATCTATGACAACCAAACAATAAGACATACCACTAGTACTGGTTACATGGATCAGACCAAACAAATCCATGCAAAGCAGCTCTAGTGGTTATTGGATAGAGTTTATGTGTTTAGGCTTATGAGGTTTACGTTTGATTTTCCCTTTCTCACAGAATTCACATTTACTGTGCATATTGAAACTACGTAAAGGAACACCCAACACCAAGTTTTTCTTTATCAAGTGATTCATTTTGCGTAGATGCACGTGGCCCATCCTTCAATAGGAAAGATTGATCTTCTATTGCCTTTGAAAGTAAACACGTCGCCATACCAGAGGAGTTCACAACCGGACGCATGTCCATCACATAGGTGTTGTTCACTCTTGGAGCTCTCATCACGATCCAATCTTCAGAAACTACAAATCCCAGATTAAGAATGAAACAAGCCTTAACCATGAAATGCATTGTATACTTGTTATCACAGATCTGAGATACTGACATCAAGTTGTGCTTCAGTTCTTCAACATAGTTCACCTTGTGCAAGGTGATCTTGCCGTTTGACACAGAACCTTCACCCGTGATGTAACCACCCTTTTCACCCATAAAGTTAACATAGCCATTTCGAATAGATTTCAAATTTGATAACAATTCTTTGTTTCCCGTCATATTCCTGGAACGGCCACTATCGATATACCAAATATAGATAGCCCTCTTCAGTTGTTCCTGCATTCTCAAACAGGAAACCAGTTAGAGTGGGGGACCCAAGCCATGACGGTCTTGGGTCGTCCAAATTCATCAACAAACGAAAATTCCTTGAAATAACCATCTTCATTATTGTTTCTAACATTTCCACCTCAGTAATTGTTAGAATGTCCATCCGCAAATCGAGGATTATGCGAAGTTTGAGGACGGTTATTGTACCCAGAATTTCCACTAAAACGATTACCAAAGTTTTGACTGTGCTGAGGTCTATAACTTCTATCAAATCTTGGTTGCTCATTATCATGAAACACATGTCGTTGTTGGTATCCCGAATGTTGTCTTTGACCATGAAATTTGGCCGGTGAAACGTTTCGGTTATCAACGTAACGATTTTGAGCATGAGGTCTAACATTGTGGTTGTAAGAACCTTCAGATTGATAATCTTGTTCTTGTGGTCGGAAAGTTACATGATGTCGCAACCCCCGTCCCCTAATAGTCCCGGGAACGGGCGGCCGCGGCCAGTTTCGGTGGTATATGGTTTTTGTCAATTTTGGCAGCGGAATTAACATCAGGACCGTAGTTAGGAAATATTTTATCAGAGTAAAATACCACGCTTTTAATATATTAAACACATGGGAAAATCCCAAGTTTCAAGTACACACATTTTCATATGGATAAACCCTATTTTATTTAATAAAAACATCTATTTATTTTAGGTAACTTTATTGCCACTTTTCCAAGCCTTCAGTGCTGTCCAGCTGGCTTTTATTTGGCTTTCACATTTTGTTACCTGAAATGCGTTTAAAAACATTTTGTCACTGGGAAATACTGGTGAGTGAATCCCAGTTTAATCAAGTTTAAGTAAAAACCATTGTACAGTATTGAGGGCGGTCGCGCAATTACATTTGTTTCCAAGTCATACTAATTACCACCCACGGTATTGTCAACCAGACTTGTGGAAATGTTACTCCTCGCAAGGTAGTAACAAATTTTGTATACAAAACCCCAACATACAGATGATAATTGTATCCTTACAAATACTCAATAACTGTTTAATACATAATTAATCATGTGAGGTTTTGTAAAAACAATTTACGAAAAGGAGATTACTCACATTACTGTCTTAGATTATCCTTTAGGGTTTCCTGGTGACAATCTATAAATTACACAAATGCACACGCGTTAGTATAATAACCCATTTTAACATTAGTAATACCCTCCCCGAGACGGCATCCCAACGACTACGTCGGCCAGAACCACGACAGCCGTTACGGAACCCTGGATCAATCGGGCAGCGTATCTAATACGTATCCAGGGGATATGATACTTACAACGGAGCCGAACTTCGTTAATTAGGGGGTATTTTACCCGAGAATTATGCCTACTATCAGAAATTGAGAGAGAAAGTTGTTCGTGGTGCGAGTTGAAACTGAAGGCCCGAGCTCCCACTTTATAGGGCCAGATTTGGGGTTTTACGCGGCCCGCGTAAGACCTAGCAAGGGGCTACGCAGCCCACGAGCCTCCCTAGGGTAGGCCCTAGCTCGTTCGAATCAGCCCTAGCTTCGACACGCTGCACGACACGTGGCAGCACCGGGTGTCGCCCCGCCTTGGAGCTGTCGCAGCCCGTGTAGGCAGTAGCCAAAGGCTACGCGCCCCACGAGAGCCTTATTTTTTCTTGTTTTTATTTATTTTTATAAAAATAAAGGTATTTGGGCCATGTTTTCGCGTATGGGGTGTATTTTAGGACATATTGGGATATTTTAATATATTTTAGGGTGTCGGAAAAATTTCAGGAGGGTTGTTATATCCTCCCCACCTTGTTTTAGAGCTCGTCCTCGAGATCTACTGGAACAGGTGTAGATATTTCCTTTGCATTTCTGATTCAAGCTCCCATGTGTACTCTGGTCCTCTTTTGGAGTCCCATTTCACTTTGACCAGAACTAATCTCTTGTGCTTAAGGTTCTTAACTTTTCTGTCTTCAATTTGTAAAGGTCTTTCTACAAATTTTAACTGCTCATTTACCTCTATATCCTTTAGAGGCACTACAAGTGATTCATCAGCTAAGCATTTCTTGAGATTAGATACATGAAATACATCATGTATTCCTGCCATTTCCTCTGGCAGTTGTAGTTGATAGGCCACATGTCCTATTCTTCTAGTAATCTCAAAAGGTCCAACATACCTGGGACTTAGCTTTCCCCTTTTGATGAATCTTACCACTCCTTTCCAAGGAGAGACTTTCAATAACACTTTGTCTCCTACTTGAAATTCCAACAGTTTTCGCCTGTTATCTGCATAGCTCTTTTGTCGATCACGTGCTGCTTTCAGTCATTCCTTGACTTGAACGATCTCGTCGGTTGTTTCCTGTACTATTTCTGTCACACCCCAACCGATGGCGGAATCATCGGGGCATGGCACTGAGCGAAACAGATTGTCCAGAAGTTTCTATAACAATTATCTTTACTATTCAATTTAAAATAACATGTCCCATACCATGTCTCAATCAGTAAACAAATTATTACAGATAAAGTCTAGGCAAATAATTCTGTTCCGACAACTCAGATTTAAAATAGAGCAATTGTTTATCTGCTTCTAGAGACCCTTGATTCATTTACTACAGACAACTATTTGTTGGGCTCTAAAGCTTTATTCTAGCTTCAACTTCCTACCAGGTGTGCATCCTAAGCACTTGTCACATACGTTAAAATAAAGTCAATACATATAAGGCAAAGGTGAGCATACAAGTTTGATAATAGCATATAGAGTTTGAATTCGTTTACGCATAACCAGCACGTACACATAGAGAAATGAAGCACGTTAGTTATCGACATAGATCCATCGATACCAATGACTGCGGGTTGACTGCCCGGGGTAGTTCGCAATACATGATTACCACCGTAATTCATGCAAGTAATTGTCCTTAACAACCCCCGTGTGAACGGGTGCTGAGTCCAAACTATAGTACTATCGTTGCTAAGGCAGGTAGACAGCATTCCATGTGTAAACATAACAAACAAGCATTCATAAGCCACATATAACATGCATTAACGGTTAGCGTTCAAATAGTATTGAGTAGTGTGTTTTGAATAGTTGTAACGTATGTAACACCCAAAAGTGCATAAAGCAAAAACGGATCGAGTATACTCACAGCGGCTGATGGATTGAAGGGAGCGCTTAGCAAGTAGGGTTAGCATGAATAGTTTGATAGTATAATAATAAGCGAGCATAAAACGGAAAACAAGTGTTGGAGAGTCAGACAGCTGGTCGATCGGACGGTAGTTCGATCGGACGGCTGACCGTTCGGTTGACAGTCCGCTCGGACCGCTGTCCGGTCGGTCGGTAGGCCGATCGGATGGCTGTTCGAGTGGATTGTTTCTTCCTTTAAGAAGGATGTGTTTGTGTATGATGGTTTGACTTTTGAAGTTTTCGTTGTAGCATTTGAAAACATTGAAATATCTTTAACCTTCAGGTCGGTCGATCAGACGGCAGTTCGATCGGCCAGCAACCCGATCGGTTAGGTATTTTTAACAAGACAAGTTCTCAGCAGGGTGTCACCTGATTGAACGGCTGTTCGATCGGGTGGCACTCCTAGTGCATCGAACATGTTGAAAAATCAATTAAGTGTTGAAGTATAGTATCTCATGATCCGAAGAGTAATCCAATTGGACAGCAGTTCGTTCAATACTAGACCTCAACATAAATTGATTTATTGTGGGACCATGTGTTAACCGATCGGCTGGCCAGTCGATCGGCTGACTGTCCGATCGGCTGGCTGTCTGTTCGGACAGCAGTCCGATCGGTCAGCACCCTGACCTGATCAGCCTATTCATCTAACACTTGGTTATTCTGATTGTTTGTCGTTCTATCGAGGTATTTTGACAACGAGTCGAACCATAGATCCCTCGTCCTTACTTAGTCCCCCTGATCGGACAGGAATCACCCAAATCCGGCCGGTGGACGGTTCGGAACGGAGTTTAACATTCAACCCAAAATCGGTTAACCTCGTGGATAGAATTCGGATCTTGAGCCATGCAACCACCGGAGTGATTTGTAAGTCGGCACAGGCTCCGTTTCTATCGGTTTGAAGGCATCGCGTGTAAAAGAGTTGAAAGAAAGTTGGAAAATCCATCTTTCAATCCTTTTCACCGTGTATATGTTTAGATCTATGAAAGATCTTTGTTTGTTTATGTTGAAATCGGCTAGATCCAAGTTATTCTTGGTGAATTGAGGCCAAAACATGAAGTTCTTCAAGAACCCATGATGACATCATCCTAAAACACTTGAATCTTGATGATTTCATGGTTAAAAGTTAAGATTTGAAAGATAGAAAGGTGTAGGAGTGCGTGTAGATCAAGAAAGTACAAGATTTAGGACGAAATCTTACCGGAATCGAGAGGAATCTGAGAAAATGATGAGCTAAGCGTGCTGGTCGGACAGAGGTTTCCAAAAGTGGAAAGGATGACAATGACAGGGGTATTTATAGGATGCCAAATGAGGAAAGTGCTGGCTGATCGGCCAGTCAGCTCGATCGAACAGTCTGTCCGATCGGACAGCAGTCCGATCGGCTGGCTGTTCGATCGGCTGGTAGCCTGATCGATCAGCTGCACGTTTCGAGTGTTCGGTGCGACGATTTTTTATATTTCGATTTCGGTTGAGAGCGGTTAGATACGATAGGGTTTCCTAGTCAAATTACTTTTAATCCCAACCACTCATATCTCGCACTATCCCTTCTCCACTAATTATCATAGTTCGATTGTGATTCGAATTCGATGTCGATTGAGTTTGATTGCATTTCGTGTTTCGATTGATTTCCACAACATACAAAATTAAACTTGCGCAGGTAACACGTAAGGCACACACACACGTATAACAATAATTAAAATACGTAGTTCGAGTTGCGATTATGAAGTCGATTCGATTAGCATAGTTTGATTATCGTTAAGCTTTATCGCATTGTTACTTCCTATAGTTTATAGTCGTAAGTCGAATAGTTCGCGAGTAACATACGTCGATTATTGTAATTATTGACACTTACTCCACATAATACAACTAAAATAAACATCCAAAAGAAATCTACTACAAGTCAAATTGCGCGAATCGGTCGTTGACTTTGACCTTGACCTTGACTTTGGCTTCCGAAAACACGGGGTGTTACAGCCTCCCCTTGTTTAGGGAATTTCGTCCCGAAATTAGGCTGGAAGTTGTACAACACCGTGAATCACTTTCTCTCTCTAGACTTTCTCCTTGAATAACTGCGGGTACTTCGCCTTCATGTCGCTTTCGAGTTCCCAAGTGAACTCTGCGCCTCGTTTGCCTTCCCATCGGACTTTCACAATAGGAATGCGTGAGCGTCTGAGCTGCTTGGTTTGGCGATCTATGATTTCGACAGGCTTTTCCACGAAGTGTAGTGTTTCGTTTACTTGAAGGTCATCGAGAGGTACAATTAGATCATGCTCAGCCAGGCACTTTCGGAGGTTCGAAACGTGGAAAGTCGGGTGGACGTTACTAAGTTCCTCCGGTAGTTCGAGTCTGTAGGCGACTTTTCCGATCCTTTCCAGAATCTTAAAAGGTCCAACATATCGATGCGCAAGCTTTCCTTTCTTGCCGAATCGGACCACACCCTTCCAAGGTGATACCTTTAGGAGTACGTAGTCACCAACGTCAAATTCAAGGGGCTTGCGTCGTCTATCGGCATAACTTTTCTGTCGATTCCGAGCTTTTACTAGGTTGTCTCGAATTTGGAAAATTCTGTCTGTTGTTTCTTGTAATAGCTCAGGACCGGTTAATTGCGAATGGCCGATCTCGTGCCACACAATAGGCGATCGGCATCTTCTTCCGTATAAAGCCTCGAATGGTGCCATTTGAATGCTGGAATGGTAGCTGTTGTTGTACGAGAATTCGACTAACGGCATGTATTTTTCCCAATTACCACCGAAGTCTATGACACACGAACGGAGCATGTCTTCAAGAGTACGAATCGTTCTTTCAGTCTGACCGTCGGTTTGAGGGTGGAAAGCGGTACTTAGATTGAGCGATGTACCGAGTGCCGTCTGAAACGTTTCCCACAGTTGCGAGGTAAACTGAGCATCACGATCAGAGATGATGTCGCAAGGCGTACCATGATTACAAATGATCTCGTCGGTGTAGATTCAGGCTAATCGTTCTACCTTGTAGTCTTCCCGTATTGGCAAAAAGTGAGCAGATTTAGTCAAACGGTCAACCACAACCCAAACGCTGTCGTGACCTGATAACGTGTGTGGTAGCTTGGTTATGAAGTCCATAGCTATACTCTCCCACTTCCACATGGGGATCGGTGGTTGTTCCAGTAAGCCAGAGGGTCTTTGATGTTCAGCCTTGACTATTGCACATGTCAGGCATTTTCCAACGTAGAGGGCAATATCCCTTTTCATGCCGGGCCACCAGTACTTGTAGCGAAGATCCTGGTACATTTTGTCGGCACCGGGATGAATAGAATACCGGGATTTGTGGGCTTCTTCCATCAAGATTTGTCACAAATCGGTTCGTTTGGGAATCCAAATTCGGTCCAGAAAGTGGAATATCCCATTTGATTTGCTCACAAGCTGGGCTCCATCGTGGTAGATTCTTTCCTTCTTCAGTGTGCGTTCATTAAAACATGCATGCTGAGCTTCGCGAATGAGGGTTTTGAGATCGTGTTGGGCTTGAACATTACGAGTGCTAAGCAGATAGCTCCGTCTGCTGAGTGCGTCGGCAACAACATTTGCTTTGCCTGGGTGATAACGAATCTCACAGTCGTAATCGTTGAGGAGTTCTACCCATCGGCGTTGACGCATATTAAGTTCCTTCTGATTAAAGATATGTTGTAGGCTCCTATGATCGGTGAAGATCGTACAATTGGTACCGTACAGGTAGTGTCGCCAAATCTTTAACGCAAAAACAACTACGCCTAGCTCGAGGTCATGAGTCGTATAGTTCTTCTCGTGGATTTTGAGCTGACGAGATGCGTAAGCTATAACCTTGTCCCGCTGCATAAGGACACAACCAAGACCAAGGTTGGAAGCATCACAATAGACAATGAAATCATTGTTTCCATCGGGCAATGTGAGAACAAGAGCATTGCAAAGCTTATTCTTGAGGGTTCGAAAGGCAGACTCTTGTTCAATTCCCCAAACAAAAGGCTTGTCTTTATGCGTGAGAGCGGTAAGTGGTACAACGATCTTTGAGAATCCTTCGATGAATCGTCGATAGTAGCCCGCTAGTCCGAGAAAAAAACGAACTTTAGACGGGTTCTTAGGCGTAATCCAACTCTTAACAGCTTCAATCTTCACGGGATCGACGTGAATACCTTGACTATTAACAATGTGACCCAGAAACTGAACCTCCTCCAACCAGAATTCGCACTTGGAGAACTTGGCGTAGAGTTGATTCCCCTGGAGTAGCTCGAGAACCAAACGTAGATGTTGCGCGTGTTCGGTTTTCGATTTGGAATAGATCAAGACGTCGTCGATGAATACGATGACGAAACGGTCGAGATAAGGTTTACACACGCGATTCATCAGATCCATGAAAACCGCAGGTGCGTTGGTTAGACCAAAGGGTATAACAACGAATTCGTAGTGGCCGTATCGAGTGCGAAACGCGGTTTTGGGTATATCCTCCTCTTGAATGCATAGCTGGTGATAGCCTGAACGTAGATCGATCTTTGAGAAACACGTAGCACCTTGCAGTTGGTCAAACAAATCATCGATACGAGGTAGAGGGTAGCGGTTCTTGATAGTTAGCTTATTCAATTCCCGATAGTCGATGCACATCCTGAATGACCCATCCTTCTTCTTGATGAAAAGGACTGGCGCGCCCCAAGGAGAGGTGCTCGGGCGGATGAAGCCTTTCTCAAGTAATTCCTGGAGTTGGTTTGAAAGTTCACGCATTTTTTACGGCGCGAGTCGGTCGGGAGCTTTGGCAATAGGGTTGGCTCCAGGAATGAGGTCGATACGAAAGTCGATATCACGACTTGGCGGTAGTCCGGGAAGATCCTCTGGAAATACGTTAGGAAATTCTTGAACAACATGAACGTCTTTCACTTCCTTATTCTCTTTCTTTTCCTTCTCTGCTACTACAATGTTAGCCAAGAAAGCTCTGTATTCCTTGCGGAGATACTTGGTAGCTTGAACACATGACATGAGCTTGAGACCTTTCGAAGTAGTATCACCGTAAACACACAATAGATCACCATTCGCCAGCGAGAATCGGATCATCTTGTCGAAGCACACAACTTCAGCATGGTTTTCACGAAGAAAGTCCATGCCTACTATGACGTCAAAACTTCCGAGTTGCATCGGAATAAGGTCGATTGGAAAGATGTGATTGTTGAGCTCAAGAGTACAATCACGAAGTACAGAATTAACGGCGACAGTTCTTCCGGTAGCGACTTCAACATCGAATGTCGAGGAGAGATGAGAGCGTTTACGACTAAGGAGTTTCTCGAATTCGAACGACACAAAGCAATTATCGGCTCCAGTATCAAACAAACATGAAGCATAAATACCATTCACAAGGAACGTACCATTGACCACGTTGTTGTCGGCTTGGGCTTGACGCACGTTGATGTTGAAAGTTCATGCGCATGCTGCTTGTTGTTGCTGTTGCTGCTGGTGTTGCTGCTGCTGGGGCTCTTGTTTTACCACCCTGTTTGGGCACATGTTGGCGAAGTGGTTAGGATTGCCACATGCGAAGCAGGCTCTGGCATTGACTGAGGGTGCCGGAGGAACTTGTTGACACTGAGGGGCGGTGAGTAGAGCTTGATGAGCAGGAGCTTGTCGAACACGGCAGTTGGTAGTGAAATGGTCGTACGTATTGCAATGAGCACAAAAACGGCAAGCAATGGTAGTCGGGTGATGGTAGATACAAGTAGGGCAGAGCGGGTGTGGCCCAGTGTATGCACGCTTTGCAGGCGGTGCATTTGCCACAGGCGCCGCTACTTGACGCTATTGGGCTGGTACAGCTTGTATCGGTGCAGCAGTGATCGCACAATTCTTGTTGCTGGAGCTGTTCTTTCTCTTGTTCTTCCTCTTGTTGCTCGATGAGGTGGTGGTTTCAGCAGTTGGTGCGGTGTGGGTAGCTTGATGCAGGTGCTTTGAAGTTTTATCCCAAACACCAGCCTTGACCCGCTTGTCGTTGATTTCAGCGGCCAGTAGATAAGTCTCTTCGATCGTCGTAGTCTTAGCCGCTTGCACGAAATCGGCAACACAGTCAGGTAGGGCTCGGATATACTTCTTGATTGCCATGTCTGGAGTCTTGACCTGATCGGGACAAATAATGCTGAGCTGTTTGAAGTGAGCAGTGAGTGCAGCATTTTCACCATCCTTTTGTTGTATATGCCAAAATTCATCCTCTAGCTTTTGACGTTCATGAGGAGGGCAGAATTCTTCCAGCATGACTTCCTTGAGCTCGTCCCACGACAGACCGTAGGCTGCATCGTTCCCTCGCTTGTTTCTCTCGGCCGTCCACCAGTCTAGTGCACGGGACTGGAAAACGCCGGTAGCATTCAGAGTTCGAAGGTCATCGGGGCAACCACTCTGCCGTAGAGTGACCTCAATGGAATCAAACCATTGGAATAGTGCAGTAGGACCTCCCTCGCCAGTGAATTCTTTTGGCCCACACGACTTAAATTGCTTGAAATTGAAAGCCTTGGTGGCAGCTTTAGGAGCTTCGGTTCTCGACTCCTCAGACGACTTGCTAACGTTCTCGTAGACCTCACTCACAGCCTTTGCTACACTTTTAGCGATGATGGCAGCAAGGCGTTTGTCTCTCTTTTCTTGACGAGAAAGTAAGGGATGATGGGATCCAGATGGCATTGTCTGCAACAGACATCGTCACAGGACTCAACACATTGTATTCGAATCTCACCTCACACGTCTACTACTTACTAAAGCTCAGGAACACACATATCATGTAAACACATAGACACATAACCATGTATAACACAGAACCACATAATCACATAAACACATAAGCACGTAGAGCACAGAAACACATTACCACATACGCACGTAATCACAGAGGCGGTTAGAATACAGAAACCTATCATTTAAAGTCTGGGATTTGTTCGAATATAGCGGCCTCGTCTAGTATATCGATTAGCGTAGTATAAGCGTATATCGTAGCATAAGGTCGTCCATAATTTAACGACTTGTTAGCATTTTGAGATAGAAATACAGTGCGAGTCGTATGTGTCGATCGATGTGAAAGCAAAAATAGAGTGAATTTCCAAAATTTAAACACATAAACAGGTAAACACACATATAGCACATAAAATCGACGAATCATCAGAGTCGGCAGTTGCGGGCTCAGAATCGAAACACATAAAAATCGAGAAATAGATTGTCTGCGGCTAGTAGA
This sequence comes from Helianthus tuberosus, assembly GCA_030545235.1. Lineage (NCBI taxonomy): Eukaryota > Viridiplantae > Streptophyta > Magnoliopsida > Asterales > Asteraceae > Helianthus > Helianthus tuberosus. Next base: position 4,719,842 of record JARYGA010046105.1, read on the forward strand.
CTTCGACTAACCAAAGTGATTCGACTATTCGCAAGGATCCGTTGTGCACATTTGATCTTCAGGACTATGCCTTTGCCTTGATTCTTGGGCGTTTGGCACACATCCCGTTAGTCGTATTGTGACTTCAGGTCGTTGGAGTCCGTTGAGACTTTGGTGAGAGTTTGTAAAATGAGCGGAACAAGTCGTCAAGGTTAGGGTCTCACCCCTAGCTCAACAACTTCGTCCCTGTTTTAATAAAATAGAGGAGATTATTCATCAAAATATGGATTTCACTCCTGATTTGGCATAATTCTCCTTGTTTGTAGATAAAATGCGGGTCGATTAAGCAACTTTAGTCGAGAGTTTGCGGTTTTCACACCTAATCTCGACTTAATTGCTTATTTATGGTCGAAAATTTCGAGTGCAGTGATAGTGTAGTGTGTGCGAGAATAGCGAGAAAATAATAGTAAACTTATGCAAAATCCCTAACGGACATGCATAAGTCGGTCTGTTGGTTCCTAACTATAGACTAGGTATCTAAGACATCGACCCGGACTAGGTCGTGTCTTGCCTAATTCCCTATAGTTATGGCTCTAATACCAATCTGTCACACCCCAACCGATGGCGGAATCATCGGGGCATGGCACTGAGGGAAACAGATTGTCCAGAAGTTTCCATAACAATTATCACTACTATTCAATTTAAAATAACATGTCCCATACCATGTCTCAAACAGTAAACAAATTATTACAGATAAAGTCTAGGCAAATCATTCTGTTCCGACAACTCAGATTTAAAATAGAGCAATTGTTTATCTACTTCTAGAGACCCTTGATTCATTTACTACAGACAACTATTTGTTGGGCTCTAAAGCTTTATTCTAGCTTCAACTTCCTACCAGGTGTGCATCCTAAGCACCTGTCACATACGTTAAAATAAAGTCAATACATATAATGTATAGGTGAGCATACAAGTTTGATAATAGCATATAGAGTTTGAATTCGTTTACGCATAACCAGCACGTACACATAGAGAAATGAAGCACGTTAGTTGTCGACATAGATCCATCGATACCAATGACTACGGGTTGACTGCCCGGGGCAGTTCGCAATACATGATTACCACCGTAATTCATGCAAGTAATTGTCCTTAACAACCCCCGTGTGAACGGGTGCTGAGTCCAAACTATAGTACAATCGTTGCTAAGGCAGGTAGACATCATTCCATGTGTAAACATAACAAACAAGCATTCATAAGCCACGTATAACATGCATTAACGGTTAGCGTTCAAATAGTATTGAGTAGTGTGTTTGATGTGATTTGAATAGTTGTAACGTATGTAACACCCAAAAGTGCATAAAGTAAAAAGGGATCGAGTATATTCACAGCGGCTGATGGATTGAAGGGAGCGCTTAGCGAGTAGGGTTAGCCTGAATAGTTTGATAGCATAATAATAAGCGACGCGTAAAACGGAAAACAAGTGTTGGAGAGTCGGACAGCTGGTCGATCGGACGGTAGTTCGATCGAACGGCTGACCGTTCGGTTGACAGTCCGCTCGAACCGCTGTCCGGTCGGTCGGTAGGCCGATCGGATGGCTGTTCGAGTGGATTGTTTCTTCCTTTGAGAAGGATGTGTTTGTGTATGATGGTTTGACTTTTGAAGTTTTCGTTGTAGCATTTGAAAACATTGAAATATCTTTAACCTTCAGGTCGGTCGATCGGACGGCAGTTCGATCGGCCGGCAACCCGATCGGTTAGTTATTTTTAACAAGACAAGTTCTCAGTAGGGTGTCACCTGATCGGACGGCTGTTCGATCGGGTGGCACTCCTAGTGCATCCAACATGTTGAAAAATCGATTAAGTGTTGAAGTATAGTATCTCATGATCCGAAGAGTAATCCGATCGGACAGTAGTCCGATCGAACAGCAGTTTGTTCAATACTAGACCTCAACATAAATTGATTTAGTGTGGGACCATGTGTTAACCGATCGGCTGGCCAGTTGATCGGTTGACTGTCTGATCGGCTGGCTGTCCGTTCGGACAGCAGTCCGATCGATCAGCACCCTGACCTGATCAGCCTATTCGTCTAACACTTGGTTGTTCTGATTGTTTGTCATTCTATCGAGGTATTTTGACAACGAGTCGAACCATAGATCCCTCGTCCTTACTTAGTCCCCCTAATCGGACAGGAATCACCCAAATCCGGCCGGTGGACGGTTCGGAACGGAGTTTAACGTTCAACCCGAAATCGGTTAACCTCGTGGATAGAATCCGGATCTTGAGCCATGCAACCACCGGAGTGATTTGTAAGTCGGCACAGGCTCTGTTTCTATCGGTTTGAAGGCTTCGAGTGTAAAAGAGTTGAAAGAAAGTTGGAAAATCCATCTTTCAATCCTTTTCACCGTGTATATGTTTAGATCTATGAAAGATCTTTGTTTGTTTATGTTGAAATCGGCTAGATCCAAGTTATTCTTGGTGAATTGAGGCCAAAACATGAAGTTCTTCAAGAACCCATGATGACATCATCCTAAAACACTTGAATCTTGATGATTTCATGGTTAAAAGTTAAGATTTGAAAGATATAAAGGTGTAGGAGTGCCTGTAGATCAAGAAAGTACAAGCTTTGGGACGAAATCTTACCGGAATCGAGAGGAATCTGAGAAAAAGATGAGCTAAGCGTGCTGGTCGGACAGAGGTTTCCAAAAGTGGAAAGGATGACAATGACTGGGGTATTTATAGGATGCCAAATGAGGAAAGTGCTGGCCGATCGTCCAGGCAGCTCGATTGGACAGCCTGTCCGATCGGACAGCAGTCCGATCGGCTGGCTGTTCGATCGGCTGGTAGCCTGATCGATCAGCTGCACGTTTCGAGTGTTCGGTGCGACGATTTTTTATATTTCGATTTCGGTTGAGAGCGGTTAGATACGATAGGGTTTCCTAGTCAAATTACTTTTAATCCTAACCACTCATATCTCGCACTATCCCTTCTCCACTAATTATCATAGTTCGATTGTGATTCGAATTCGATGTCGATTGAGTTCGATTGCATTTCGTGTTTTGATTGATTTTGTCACACCCCTATTTTCCACGTGTCACCGGTGGGCCCGGTGGGGAGTATAGTGACGTAGTTGGTATCATCATAGACAAACAACACAATATATAAATGCACAGCGGAAGCAAAGATAGATTCATTTCAACTTTAAATAAAATGTAATATTAAATATCACGAGTAGTTGAAATGGATCCACAGGCGGATCAAAATAAAAGAAGATATTGTTCAACAGTTTATTTGACATCCAAGCTTGCGAGACTTATTGTGGACGCTTTAAACGACAGCCAGCCTAGTACGAGTAGTACCTGCACTTAACCTTTTTGGAAAAATACGTCAGTTTACACTGGTAAATACAATTTAACTGACACATTTTGAAAAGGGTTGAAAATTGATTTGAACGCACGTGGCACAAAACATTTTATAACTTGGGATAATTATGCAATATAATCTTGTAAGGGATTTACATGTTACTTATGCGTTCAGTAGCCCGATCCGTAGACCGGGTTAAAGATTAATAGACACACCACAAAAATTGAGTTATACACTGACAGGTGTACGCCTACACCCCGTGCTCAGGTCGTGGCCATCTCGTAAGATGATGCCAAGGATATCCGAGACATGGTCATTAACCCCCCAAAGGCTTTAAGCAAACAAAACACATTCAAAACATAGCATATCAATAAATTTAACCTCTATTCGATTAAAGAATTCAATGCCGGACCAAGCGGTATTTTATATACCGTACCCCAAGCCCGTATAGGGAAAATAAGTTAAAAGTATTCACCTGAGTAAAGTATAATTCACAATAAGCAAATTGCAAGTAGCTTTTACTGGTGCTCCAAATCTGGAACGAAGGTTTATAATAACCTATTAGATTTCTAACGGGTCTTTATTTAAGCTTAAGCTTAGACCGGTTAGCTTTAAGGACGATACGGTTCAAACGCACGATTAAGCGAAGACCGGATAGAATGTGATTTAGACCTGACAAGTTTGAATACTTGTATAATATGGGTATACTAAATACATTCTGGATTTTGAGACAAAGATGATAAGGTTTGACCCGTTTCGGTCAATTTATGCAAACTAGTTACATAAACCGAACCGCGCGCGAAAAGGGCGTCACGGGTAACCATAAGAGTCATATGCAAGTTCCCTGAGATAATATGGCTTAAATATGTTATAATATCAGTAAGATATCTTCTATTATGCCCCAAATGAATTTAAACTCAACTTATGCCTCATAAGGGCATTCTAGTCATTTAAAAGATTATAAAAGAGTTTAATTTGTAATCTGAGTTACAGGTCTGATTTATACAGTAAATATACTTAATTTAACATATTATAACAGTAGGGTATGACCTATATGTGAAACTTATCATTTAAAACCAAACTATGCACCTTTGGGGTATTTTGGTAATTTCACAAGGGCTTAAAAGGTCAAAATTGGAAACCTGAGTTCAAAAACTTGTACTTACTGTTATTATATAAAAATATGCTAAAAATATCAGTAGGTATCAACCTTATATGTTAAATATGGTTATAGTACATACTATGCGTTAAAAACGCTTAAAAAGGCGATTTGGAGCCATTTCCCGGTTTTTAAAGGAAAGCTGATATTTTTATAATTCCAGAAGGCTCAAAATATTTTATTTAACAAATAAAATTAGTAGAAAAAGGTTTGGGGTCAAAAGGATTTATAAAACTCATTTTATGGCTTTAAAAGGGCAAAATCGGTATTTACCGAATTAAACTTAGAGACCTATGTTATGCTCAGCCAAAAATTAAATAAAAATCTTCAAAAATCCCAAAATATTATATTACATCAGTGGGTAAAAAGTTTGATATCAAAAAGTGGTTTAAAATAGGCTATTCGCTAATTACGCCATTTATTTAACATAAAGGTTTCAAATTACGCTAATGAGCATAACTCTTAATCTAGACCTCAAACTGATATCAAATTTTAGGTGCAAGTTTATAAATCAGTAACTAAGGTTTCTACTCTTTCACTTTTTCAAAAATCACGTTTTATAGTCAAAAGGGCATAATAGTCAACTTTTAAGCATTAATCGGAAACATGCATATGAATCGGATAAGTATTGAATCAAGTTGTATAATCTCAGAGAGTTATACTTATATGAAACCTGGTCCAAAATAAGCTCTAAGGCTGATCTCAAACATGCATAAACAGAACTGATAGTCAAACCAAAAGTCAATTTATGCGACTTTCGGTTCTGATTCGGGTTTAAACTGAAAATTGTCGAGATGAACATGTTGAGATATGTTCTTACATTAATTACCAAGTTATTTTAATGATCAAACAGGTTGCATGTACCCTACATTGCTAATCATGCTTAAATTTGCAAATAATCATTCTGTTGACTTTTTAAGATAAGCTTTGACTCGACAATAATCATACTTAGAGTGGGAATATGAAAATACCCTTTTAAGGGTTTGTTACCCACATAAATACCAACTTGTAGGTACTTTCAATTCGAGAAATGACTGAGCAAATTTCGTTTAATCTCAAAGTCAAACTTAAATTACGACGGTTTGACTATTGGTTAATTAACTAAGCTAGAACGAATTGAAAGGGTTAGGAATACTTACAAGAGTCCTAATTAAGCTCAGAGAGCACTAGAAAGCCTGAGGTTGATCAGAGAAGCTCCAGAAGTGGTCTTGTGAATTTTTGTAAATGTAAGTGTTCATTTGTTACAACTTCAAGACCCTTTTATAACTAGTTTGATCTCATTTGATGCTGCCACAATAGTCTAGGGATGTTGTAAGATGTGTCCAAGTGCCCCTAAATGCATGTACATCCATTAGTGAGGCTCAGGTATCGGATACAGCTGTTTACAACTCGAAATCAGACCTGATAACTGGCAGCTGCAAGTTTTTGTCGCTGGCAGGTCGTAGGCGGGCCGCGAAGAGCCCCTCGCGGGCCGCGTACAAGCGCAGATCAGGTTAACAAGTTTTATTGTTTTGCATTTCAGTCCTTGGTCCTTTGATACGTGGTTTTGGCTATTTATCTTGCTCATTAGACCCTCCAATCTGATTTTTAAGGACCTTGGGGCTTTTACAAACATGGTAAAGTCCTTGATTAACTTTGTGCTTACCCGAAAAGTCACGAATTTTAACGTTAACGCATTTAACCCTTCGTGCACGGTTTTGATCATAACTTTCTCATACGATCACGAAACTTGATGAAATTTTTATCACATATTCTAGTGAGTATATTTTACTATTACAAAGCTTCAGGTTTGCTAAAAGGTCACTCAGAGGTATACTTTCAACATGTTGACACATTTAGCCCTTGTAGTTTGTAATTCCTCACTTTCTTTCATTTTCCGCTTCGTATGATCCATGATTTATCCGTTTAAGATTATAAACACCATGTAGGGTTATTGTAGGGCCTATTTATCCATTGTTGACACTTTGGACTCTTATATTCACATAGTTTCACTGTTTGTCAACTTTAGTCCCTCCAAAGTATGTTTTCACATATTCTAAGCCTATGACACGTGTCAATACCTTATTGGACGTAAATTTTCGAGGTGTTACATCCTCACCCCCTTAAAAGAAATCTCGACCTCGAGATTTACTGAAACAAATGAGGGTATTTTTCTTTCATCGTGGATTCTACCTCCCATGTGTATTCGGGACCTCTACGGGCATCCCATTTGACCTTTACAATAGGCACATGCTTCCTTCGAAGCTTTTTCACCTGTCGATCCTCAATCGACAACGGTTTCTCCACAAATTTCAAGCTTTCATCTATATGCACATCTGTATGTGGTATGACCAGTGATTCATCAACGAAACACTTCTTTAGATTATAGATGTGAAAAACATTGTGGATAGCACTGAGCTCTTCAGGCAAGTTTAACTTATAAGCAACTGACCCGATACGTTCGATAACCTCAAAAGGTCCTATGTATCTCGGGCTTAGCTTGCCTTTCTTACCAAATCGCATCACTCCCTTCCAGGGTGATACTTTAAGCAATACTTTGTCACCTACTTTGAAGTGAAAAGATTTACGCTTTGGATCCGCATAACTTTTCTGCCTATCCCTGGCAGCTTTCAAACAATCGCGAATCTGGACAATCTTGTCCGTTGTTTCAAAGACCAAATCTGGTCCTGATAATTGAACGTCTCCTACTTCTGCCCAACAAATGGGTGTTCTGCATTTTCTACCATATAATGCCTCAAAGGGTGCAGCCTTAATACTAGTATGGTAGCTATTGTTATAGGAGAACTCGACTAATGGCAGATGCTTATCCCAACTGCCACCTAAATCAATCACACATGCACGAAGCATGTCTTCCAATGTTTGGATGGTACGCTCACTCTGTCCGTCTGTCTGTGGGTGGTAAGCCGTACTAAAATTCAAGCGCGTACCCAAAGACTGTTGGAAACTTTTCCAAAAATGAGAGGTGTATCTCGTATCTCTATCAGAGATAATCGACAATGGTACACCATGTAGAGCTACGATCTTATCTACATATAATTGAGCTAACATGTCGGAGCTGTAAGTTTCCTTAATGGGTAGGAAATGTGCTGACTTGGTCAGCCTATCTACTATGACCCATATAGTATCGTTTCCCTTTCTCGTCTTTGGCAATTTGGTGATGAAATCCATTATCACCATTTCCCACTTCCACGTGGGAATTTCAGGTTGTTGTAACAAACCTGACGGCTTCTGATGCTCAGCTTTGACTTGCGCACAAGTCAAACATTTAGCTACATAGGCAGCTACAGACTTTTTCAAACCAATCCACCAGTAGTTGGCCTTTAGATCCTGGTACATCTTATCAGCTCCAGGATGAACGGAATATTTGGAACTGTGGGCTTCCTGGAGAATAACATCTCGAAGTCCTCCATAAACTGGAACCCATATTCGTCCATTCGCTCTTAGCATTCCGTCTTTGTCATAGGATAACTGTTCCTCAGTTACTCCTAGCTTTTCTTCAGGATAGTTAGCTTCCAACACAGCTTCCTTCTGTGCAGCTAACACCCTTTCGTTCAAACTATTCCTGATTTCGATGCGCTTGGCATTGATTCTTATTGGCTTCACTCTTTCTTTTCTGCTTAAGGCATCAGCAACTACATTTGCCATGCCTGGATGGTATTTTATCTCACAATCATAATCATTTAGAGTTTCCATCCAGCGTCGCTGCCTCATGTTCAAGTCCTTCTGATTGAACAAATGTTGAAGGCTCTTGTGATCTGAATAGATCACACACTTGGTTCCATACAAGTAATGTCTCCATAGCTTTAATGCAAATACAACGGCACCCAGCTCCAAGTCATGGGTGGTGTAGTTCTTCTTGTGTACCTTTAGCTGTCGTGAAGCGTAGGCAATAACCTTGCCTTTCTGCATGAGTACACAGCCCATACCAGTGTGGGATGCATCACAATATACCACGAATTCTTCTATACCATCGGGCAATGTTAACACTGGTGCATTGCTCAACTTTTTCTTCAGAATGTCAAAGGATTCCTGCTGCTTAGGGCCCCAATCAAACTTAACCTTCTTACGTGTTAACGAAGTTAGGGGCGCAGCAATCCTTGAGAAATTTTCGATAAAGCGCCTATAATATCCTGCTAAACCCAGGAAGCTATGAATCTCAGTAGGCGTCTTTGGCTCTTGCCAATTCATAACTGCTTCTACCTTAGCGGGATCCACTTGGATTCCACGCTCACTTACCACATGCCCAAGGAATTGGACTTCTCGAAGCCAAAATTCGCACTTCGAAAATTTGGCGTAGAGTTTCTCATGATGTAGAAGTTTAAGAATACAACGAAGGTGTTTCTCGTGATCAGCTTGGCTCTTCGAATAGATGAGAATGTCGTCAATAAAGACGATGACGAATTTGTCTAAGTAAGGCTTGCAGACGCGATTCATGAGATCCATGAATGCGGCCGGTGCATTAGTGAGCTCAAAAGGCATCACTAGGAACTCGTAATGTCCAAAACGAGTCCTAAATGCAGTTTTATGCACATCTTCATCCTTGACCTTCAACTGATGATAGCCTGATCTCAAATCAATCTTAGAGAAGTAGCTTGCCCCTTGCAATTGATCGAACAGGTCGTCGATCCTGGGCAAAGGATACCTATTCTTGATAGTGACTTTATTAAGCTCACGGTAATCGATGCACAGGCGCATCGATCCATCCTTCTTCTTGACAAACAAGATCGGCGCTCCCCAAGGAGACGAACTAGGTCTAATAAAACCTTTAGATAACAGATCATCTAACTGCGTCCTTAACTCCTTCATTTCTGTTGGTGCCAACCTATAAGGCGCTCTTGCTACTGGTGCTGCACCCGGGATGATGTCAATTCGGAATTCCACTTGTCTATCTGGTGGTAAACCAGGTAGTTCTTCGGGAAAAACTTCAGGATATTCCGAAATGACAGGGATGTCTTCAATCTTTGGCTTTGGCTCGTCTATAGTAACTTGTGCCATATAAATGACACAACCCTTCTACAGGCATCTGGATGCCTTGAGCATGGACACTTGCTCGGGCAGTCCATGTTGAGTATCCCCTTGAATGGTAAGTGACTCACCAGACGGAGTTTTGACTACCACTTGCTTTCTGTTGCACATAATCTGGGCTTGGTTATGCGATAACCAATCCATGCCTATAACTATATCAAAGCCGGCTAGCTTAAAGGGAAGTAAGGACAAAGGAAAAGAGTGATTCCTAATGGATATAACACATCCATCTAAAACAGTTGAGGCGGTTTCTATGGTTCCGTCAGCTAATTCCACCTCATATTTCACACTTAAGGGTTTTACAGGCAATTTCAACAACTCACAAAACTTATTATCCACAAAAGACTTATCTACTCCAGAATCAAACAATACTCTAGCAAAAACATCATTTACGAGAAAAGTACCTGTGATCACGTTGTCATCCTGAACAGCTTCCTTAGCGTCCATCTTAAAGACCCTCGCATTGGTCTTCTTCCCATCCTCGGTTTTCTTGGTGTTCTTTGGGCAATTGGACTTAATGTGCCCTTTCTCATTGCAACCGTAACATGTTGCATCTTTCAGCTTCTTACATTCCAAAGTCTTATGATCCGTAGATTTGCAAATTCCACAGGGGATTTCGACTCGAGTCGACACCTCCCAAAATGGTTCTTCTTACAAGTTTTACATTTGGGCTTATCCCCCGATTGTTGCCCACCTCTCTTAGATCCCGACCCTTTCTTGTGGTCGTCATTTCCTCGGTGTTTCTTACCTGATCTTCGTGAGGTATCGTCCTCACGCTTCCTTTTGTTCTCTTCTGAATTCCTGAGTGCTCTCAACCTGACTACGTCCAAGGTAAGAGAGAGAGATAGAACAGCTGCTGATCTGAAGGTAGCAGGCCTTGATGCCTTAACACTTGCTTTAATCTCTGGAGTTAAACCCCCGATGAAGCGAGCAATCCGTTTAGGTTCTGGGGTTACCAAGTACGGAACCAACCTAGATAGGGTATTGAAAGTGGTGAGGTATGCCTGGCAGTCTAAATTCTTCATCACTAACGATAAGAAGTCTGATTCGATTCTCTCGACTTCGTGCTGCGGGCAATAATTCTCTTTAATAAGAGCAACGAATTGATCCCATGACAAGTTGTAAAGTGGAATCTTCCCAGCAGCTTGTATGAGAGACTTCCACCACGCCAGTGCTTCTCCCTTGAACGATTGGGATACATATTTTACTACGTCCCTTTCAGCATAACCGCTGATGTCTACTACCGTATCCATCTCGTCCAACCAAGTCATACAATCTATTGCTCCTTTCTCCCCAGTGAAGTCCCGGGGTTTGCAAGAAACAAAGTACTTGTAAGTACAGGACTTGGTGTGTGGTTTGGCATCAAACACCATCCTTTTTGAGGGAACACTGTTCTGATTTGATGAGTGTCGATCATCATCCTTCTTGAGCTCATCTTTCTTAGATTCATCCTTCTTGAGCTCATCTTTCTTAGATTCATCCTTCTTAGAGGGCGGTTTGTTATGAGCCTCCGAGTGTGTCTTTGGCTTGGAATGTGGTGCAGATCGGGTCCTACTTCGGGTCCCACTCGATTCACTATACTGTCTATTTAGTGCTTCGATAACAGCATCATTCACTAATGCTTTCAACTCCGCACCAGTTACTAATATCTTAGCATTTTCAGAGTTTTCTGCTGGACGACTGTTTAATTCTTCAGACTTAGCCATGTAGTCTTAATTGCTACATAAAAATAAGGACAAGGTCTATTTAGAAGCCTAAACAGTATTATCGTTCTTGACGATTTATTAACCATGGTAAATAAAAGCCATATTAGTTAATTTGTTAAATAATTTCATTCAGGACTTTTTATTAGTAACTTTTTAGAATGAAATATAATATTGGCATAATAAGCCTAGTCACGTAGACAAATTTCTAAATTATAAATTTAGATCTTATAAGATTAAAGTTTGAATAAATAAGACAAATCAATCCCTTTCTTGGCAGGGAGTTTATAAACTACGGCTGCCTGTTGTTTTATATGACATTAATTATAACCCGTAGGCATTTTGTCACAATCATTTATATATAAAAATATAAATCTGGATAATTTATTAAAAGGGTGACATGTGTGATTTTGCGGATCACACTAGTCAAGAATGTTAACATGTTTGCAGATGTTAACAGAGATTTGAATCTTTTTTAAACAGGTTCCACCATATTGGCCAGGTCTTTAATATGACATTCAAGCTAGGTTTTACCTTTTTAAGATTCTTATTATTAAAATGGTAAATTAAAATAATAAATGTTATTTTTCATTTATTCACATATTATATTCATGCATAATTTAAAAATGAAAAACTTAAATTAACCATTTCAATTAAAAATTAAACCAGTACGAGTTTGCCCTAAACGGGACTTTTACATAAACAACATGCCCACGCAGGGGCCAACTAACAAAACAAACCCACGCAGGGGTCAAAATAGAAAAACATGCCCACGCAGGGGCAGAACAGTAAGGAAATACCCACGCAGGGGCAGAACAGTAAGGAAATACCCACGCAGGGGTAGAGTACAGAAATAAATGTCCTCGCAGGGACATGATTACAACTAAAATAAATAAACAAACAAAGGATTTTAGTGATCCTTCTTGCTTTTTCCCTTGATTAAATCCACCATCTTCTTAAACATCCCCCGGTTATGCCTACGTTCCTGCCGCATTTCATGTCGCACCTCTTGTCGTACCTCATGTATCTTATGAAGGATTTCTTGAAATTGTGGCGGTGACATCATCGGTGTCCGCGGTGGTTGCTGAAGATGCTGAGGTTGAGGAGGCGGTGGTTGCTGATAATGCGGAGGTTGAGGAGGCTGCGGTTGCTGATACCCATATGGTGGGTATCCATAGGTCGATTGTCCCGTAGCCCAGGGACCTCCGTAGGGACCTTCCGGACGGAGAGAGTTGAAGCTCGAAGCTAACTAGTAGGGATCCTCTGCAAAGTTGTAATTTGTGTGGATCGGCTGTTCGAAGGGATTGTACGCTGCCGCACCAGTGTAAGTGGGAATTGGGTCTCCAAAACCCAATGGTGGCTGTGGCGCGACTGGCGCAGAGACTACCTCTAAGACGGGGTGCGAAGATTCTCCCATCTCTGGTTCTTCGTGGACAGGCGAGTACCGGCTGCCACTAGAATGTGGAGGTGTGCTGATGCGTATTCCCCCTCGTGCGGATATCCGCAGGGTCGTTCTCCTTCGCCTCGGGGGCGAGGGAGGCTGAAGTTGAGGCGGTGCTGCCGGCGGAGTGACCGCGACTAGTCGGGAATCCTCGGAAGGATTCTGCTGCTGCTGTGGCTGCTGCTGGTGGTGCAGGGGAGAGTTGTGCTGCAGCTGGTGTAGGGGAGAGTGGTGTGGCTGGTGCAGGGGAGAGTGGTGTGGCTAGTGCAGGGGAGAGCTATGATAACTGGGAGTAAATACCCAGTCATACTGCTTGAAGTTCTCCTCAAAGCTGTCGGGACCATTGTAAGGTGATCCCACAAACGGTGACCCATCTGAAATTTCAATGGGATGGTTAGGAGTTCCGGATGGTGGCATTACAGGATCGGTGTCCTCATCGATATCCATCGGGTTGCCACCGGAAAAGTGGTCTTCAGGTCCAAGTGGGTTAAAACCCACTGCTGCTCCTAGGTAGTCATCAGGGTTGAACTGGCCCTGGAAGACGGGTGATGGATGGTCAAAGGGTGAATTGTGTCCTAGTAGAGGAATGTAGGACTGGTGAGAGTTATGGGGCTCATTCTCAGAATGAGGCCCAAAGGAGTGTGGGATGGATGGTGAGGTACTCAGTGAAACTGAGCGCCTAGCTGGTTCAATAAAAGACCTCCAAAGATCTTGAGCATCTGAGTTATGGGGATCTGAAGGTGTTCGCCGGTGTGACGGTCCGGCCTCGTGGTCATTTGGGGCTACATGTGCTCCATTTCCCCTTCCTCTTCCTCTCATACGTGGCGGCATTTTGACAACCTGTCAAAAACAAACAAGTGATACAACAAGAAATATATATAAGACAAAGTTAGAAATAAAACAAAATTTGGAAAATTCCTAAGTTCTTCGTCTAGACTCGAGAATCGAGGAATGTGCAATTGTGTAACTGAGATTAAACACAAAAGGCTAGTGTTTAATTCACTCAGAGTTGGCTCTGATACCAACCTGTCACACCCCTATTTTCCACGTGTCACCGGTGGGCCCGGTGGGGAGTATAGTGACGTAGTTGGTATCATCATAGACAAACAACACAATATATAAATGCACAGCGGAAGCAAAGATAGATTCGTTTCAACTTTAAATAAAATGTAATATTAAATATCACGAGTAGTTGAAATGGATCGACAGGCGGATCAAAATAAAAGAAGATATTGTTCAACAGTTTATTTGACATCCAAGCTTGCGAGACTTATTGTGGACGCTTTAGACGACAGCCAGCCTAGTACGAGTAGTACCTGCACTTAACCTTTTTGGAAAAATACGTCAGTTTACACTGGTAAATACAATTTAACTGACACATTTTGAAAAGGGTTGAAAATTGATTTGAATGCACGTGGCACAAAACATTTTATAACTTGGGATAATTATGCAATATAATCTTGTAAGGGATTTACATGTTACTTATGCGTTCAGTAGACCGATCCGTAGACCGGGTTAAAGATTAATAGACACACCACAAAAATTGAGTTATACACTGATAGGTGTACGCCTACACCCCGTGCTCAGGTCGTGGCCATCTCGTAAGATGATGCCAAGGATATCCGGGACATGGTCATTAACCCCCCAAAGGCTTTAAGCAAACAAAACACATTCAAAACATAGCATATCAATAAATTTAACCTCTATTCGATTAAAGAATTCAATACCGGACCAAGCGGTATTTTATATACCGTACCCCAAGCCCGTATAGGGAAAATAAGTTAAAAGTATTTACCTGAGTAAAGTATAATTCACAATAAGCAACTTGCAAGTAGCTTTTACTGGTGCTCCAAATCTGGAACGAAGGTTTATAATAACCTATTAGATTTCTAACGGGTCTTTATTTAAGCTTAAGCTTAGACCGGTTAGCTTTAAGGACGATACGGTTCAAACGCACGATTAAGCGAAGACCGGATAGAATGTGATTTAGACCCGACAAGTTTGAATACTTGTATAATATGGGTATACTAAATACATTCTGGATTTTGAGACAAAGATGATAAGGTTTGACCCGTTTCGGTCAATTTATGCAAACTAATAACATAAACCGAACCGCGCGCGAAAAGGGCGTCACGGGTAACCATAAGAGTCATATGCAAGTTCCCTGAGATAATATGGCTTAAATATGTTATAATATCAGTAAGATATCTTCTATTATGCCCCAAATGAATTTAAACTCAACTTATGCCTCATAAGGGCATTTTGGCCATTTAAAAGATTATAAAAGAGTTTAATTTGTAATCTGAGTTACAGGTCTGATTAATACAGTAAATATACTTAATTTAACATATTATAACAGTAGGGTATGACCTATATGTGAAACTTATCATTTAAAACCAAACTATGCACCTTAGGGGTATTTTGGTAATTTCACAAGGGCTTAAAAGGTCAAAATTGGAAACCTGAGTTCAAAAACTTGTACTTACTGTTATTATATAAAAATATGCTAAAAATATCAGTAGGTATCAACCTTATATGTTAAATATGGTTATAGTACATACTATGCGTTAAAAACGCTTAAAAAGGCGATTTGGAGCCATTTCCGGGTTTTTAAAGGAAAGCTGATATTTTTATAATTCCAGAAGGCTCAAAATATTTTATTTAACAAATAAAATCAGTAGAAAAAGGTTTGGGGTCAAAAGGATTTATAAAACTCATTTTATGGCTATAAAAGGGCAAAATCGGTATTTACCGAATTAAACTTAGAGACTTATGTTATGCTCAGCCAAAAATTAAATAAAAATCTTCAAAAATCCCAAAATATTATATTACATCAGTGGGTAAAAAGTTTGATATCAAAAAGTGGTTTAAAATAGGCTATTCGCTAATTACGCCATTTATTTAACATAAAGGTTTCAAATTACGCTAATGAGCATAACTCTTAATCTAGACCTCAAACTGATATCAAATTTTAGGTGCAAGTTTATAAATCAGTAACTAAGGTTTCTACTCTTTCACCTTTTCAAAAATCACGTTTTATAGTCAAAAGGGCATAATAGTCAACTTTTAAGCATTAATCGGAAACATGCATATGAATCGGATAAGTATTGAACCAAGTTGTATAATCTCAGAGAGTTATACTTATATGAAACCTGGTCCAAAATAAGCTCTAAGGCAGATCTCAAACATGCATAAACGGATCAGAACTAATAGTCAAAGCAAAAGTCAATTTATGCGACTTTCGGTTCCGATTCGGGTTTAAACTGAAAATTGTCGAGATGAACATGTTGAGATATGTTCTTACATTAATTACCAAGTTATTTTAATGATCAAACAGGTTGCATGTACCCTACATTGCTAATCATGCTTAAATTTGCAAATAATCATTCTGTTGACTTTTTAAGATAAGCTTTGACTCGACAATAATCATACTTAGAGTGGGAATATGAAAATACCCTTTTAAGGGTTTGTTACCCACATAAATACCAACTTGTAGGTACTTTCAATTTGAGAAATGACAGAGCAAATTTCGTTTAATCTCAAAGTCAAACTTAAATTACGACGGTTTGACTATTGGTTAATTAACTAAGCTAGAACGAATTGAAAGGGTTAGGAATACTTACAAGAGTCCTAATTAAGCTTAGAGAGCACTAGAAAGCCTGAGGTTGATCAGAGAAGCTCCAGAAGTGGTCTTGTGAATTTTTGTAAATTCAAGTGTTCATTTGTTACAACTTCAAGACCCTTTTTATAACTAGTTTGATCTCATTTGATGCTGCCACAATAGTCTAGGGATGTTGTAAGATGTGTCCAAGTGCCCCTAAATGCATGTACATCCATTGGTGAGGCTCAGGTATCGGATACAGCTGTTTACAACTCGAAATCAGACCTGATAACTGGCAGCTGCAAGTTTTTGTCGCTGGCAGGTCGTAGGCGGGCCGCGAAGAGCCCCTCGCGGGCCGCGTACAAGCGCAGATCAGGTTAACAAGTTTTATTGTTTTGCATTTCAGTCCTTGGTCCTTTGATACGTGGTTTTGGCTATTTATCTTGCTCATTAGACCCTCCAATCTGATTTTTAAGGACCTTGGGGCTTTTACAAACATGGTAAAGTCCTTGATTAACTTTGTGCTTACCCGAAAAGTCACGAATTTTAACGTTAACGCATTTAACCCTTCGTGCACGGTTTTGATCATAACTTTCTCATACGATCACGAAACTTGATGAAATTTTTATCACATATTCTAGTGAGTATATTTTACTATTACAAAGCTTCGAGTTTGCCAAAAGGTCACTCAGAGGTATACTTTCAACATGTTGACACATTTAGCCCTTGTAGTTTGTAATTCCTCACTTTCTTTCATTTTCCGCTTCGTATGATCCATGATTTATCTGTTTAAGATTATAAACACCATGTAGGGTTATTGTAGGGCCTATTTATCCATTGTTGACACTTTGGACCCTTGTATTCACATAGTTTCACTGTTTGTCAACTTTAGTCCCTCCAAAGTATGTTTTCACATATTCTAAGCCTATGACACGTGTCAATACCTTATTGGACGTAAATTTTCGAGGTGTTACAGATTTCCACAACATACAAAATTAAACATGTGCAGGTAACACGTAAGACACACACACACGTATAACAATAATTAAAATACGTAGTTTGAGTTGCAATTATGAAGTCGATTCGATTAGCATAGTTTGATTATCGTTAAGCTTTATCGCATTGTTACTTCCTATAGTTCATAGTCGTAAGTCGAATAGTTCGCGAGTAACATATGTCGATTATTGTAATTATTGACACTTACTCCACATAATACAACTAAAATAAACATCCAAAAGAAATCTACTACAAGTCAAATTGCGTGAATCGGTCGTTGACTTTGACCTTTACTTTGACTTTGGCTTCCGAAAACACGGGGTGTTACAATTTCAGGTCCAGATAATTGCTTTTCTCCAATCTCTGCCCAACAGACTGGAGTTCGGTACTTTCGTCTATAAAGTGCTTCGAATGGTGTAGCATTGATACTTGCGTGATAACTGTTATTATAAGAAAATTCTATCAACGGTAAATGATCGTCCCAATTACCTCCGAAATCAATTACACAAGCTCTAAGCATATCTTCCATTGTCTGAATTGTCCTTTTGCTTTGTCCGTCCGTTTGAGGATGATAGGCTGTGCTTAGATTCAACTTGGTTCCCATGGCTTTTTGGAAACTTGTCCAAAAATGAGAGATAAAACGGCTATCCCTATCAGAAACAATTGATAAAGGAATTCCATGTAATGAAACTATTTCATTCACATACAATTTAGCTAATTGTTCCATACTGAAAGTTTCCTTCATTGGTAGAAAAAGAGCTGACTTAGTTAGCCTGTCTACAATTACCCAGATTGTATCATTACATTTCCTTGTTTTGGGTAATTTGGTAACAAAATCCATTGTTATCAATTCTCATTTCCACACTGGCATTTCTAACTGCTGCAGCAAACCTGAAGGTTTCTGATGTTCAGCTTTAACTTGTGAACAACTTAAACGTTTAGAAACATAGGCTGCTATGTCCTTTTCATTCCTATCCACCAAAAATTCTTTCTTAAATCCTGATACATCTTATCGCTTCCAGGATGCATCGTATACCTAGACTTATGGGCTTCTTCTAATATACGGTGGCTTAGGTTTTCCTAATTTAGGTATCCACATTCTTTTCTTATGGAATCTCCAAATTCTATTTGTTCCTTGTTCTAATTCCTTAATCATTCCTTTTAATTTTTCAGTATCATCCTTGATTACCGATTCTTGTGCTTTTCTAATCTGTTCATTTAAATCTACTTGTAGATTTAATTTAAGAGAATGTACTCTTTTTGGCTTCTCATGATACTTTCGGCTTAAAGCATCAACCACTACATTTGCTTTACCTGCATGATACTGGATATTACAATCATAATCACTAAGGATCTCCATCCAACGTCTTTGTCTCATATTCAACTCTTTTTGCCCGAAAACATACCTTAAGCTCTTATGATCAGTGAAAATAGTAAACTTACTACCATAAAGGTAATGTCTCCAAATTTTCAGGGCAAAAATTATAGCTCCTAATTCCAAATCATGGGTTGAATAATTCTTTTCATGACTCTTAAGTTGTCTAGACGCATATGCTATAACCTTTTGTTGTTGCATTAACACACATCCATAACCTAATTTAGAGGCGTCACAATAGACTACAAAGTCTTCAGTTCCTTCTGGTAACGCTAGTATGTGTGCATGGGTTAGTCTTTGGTTAAGAATTCTAAAGGCTTCTTCCTGTTTTGGTCCTCATTCAAACTTAATGGATTTACATGTTAACTTAGTTAAAGGAATGGCTATTCTAGAAAAATATCGAATAAATCTTCTATAATAACCGGCCAATCCTAAGAAACTCCTAACCACGGTTGGCGACTCAGGGGTTTTCCATTTGGTAATTGCTTCGATCTTGGTGGGATCTACATGAATTCCTTCATGATCGACTAAGTGTCCAAGAAACTGTACCTGTTCTAACCAAAACTCGCACTTTGAAAACTTAGCATAAAGCTTTTCCTTTCTCAATAAACTTAGAAGTGCGTGCAAATGCTGTGCATGTTCTTCTTTACTCTTAGAGTAAATGAGAATATCATCTATAAAGACAATTATGAATTTATCCAAATACGGCTTACATATTCGGTTCATCATGTCCATAAATGCGGCTGGGGCATTGGTTAAACCAAATGGCATGGCAGTAAATTCATAATGGCCATACCTTGTTCTAAACGGGGTCTTAGGAATGTCCTCTTCCTGTACCTTTAATTGATGATATCTTGACCTTAAATCGATTTTCGAGAAAAATCAAGCTCCTTGCAATTGATCGAACAGATCATCGATTCTTGGTAATGGATACCGATTCTTAATGTTCAACTCACGGTAGTCAATGCATATACGCATCGATCCGTCTTTCTTTTTAACGAATAAAATCGGCGCTCCCCATGGCGACGAACTTGGCTGTATGAATCCTTTCTCCAATAATTCGTCTAACTGTTTCTTCAATTCCTGCATTTCTGCGGGTGCCAAACGGTAAGGTGCTTTGGCAATTGGTGTTGTCCCTGGAAGTAGGTGGATTCTGAATTCAACTTCTCTGTCTGGCGGTAGTCCTAGTAATTCTTCTGGAAACACATCTGAAAACTGAGACACCACTAGAATGTCTTTTAGTTCTTTTCATTTAGCATTAGTGATTATAGAAATCAAATACACTAATGACCCTTTCCTTATATAACTTGCGGTTTTCATTACAGAGATGAATTTTGTAGACTTAGATGGTTTGTGTCCTTTAATTGTGTTCTTTTCACCCCTTGGTGAATTTACTTGAATTGAGTTTTGATCACATAAAATATTGGCTTTATTGGCTATTAGCCAATCCATTCCTAAAACGACATCGAATTCTGCCAGATTCATTGGGTAAAGGTTTGTAATAAACTTTTGATTTAAAAATTCTATTCTTGCTCCCTGCAAGATTTCAGAAATCCTAACGGTTTCCCCATTGGCTGTCTCTACTAGACATTCTTGTGGGAGTTTAGTTAATGATTGATTAAGAAGTTTGCAAAACGAAGTATTAATATAACTTTGGTTCGCACCAGAGTCAAATAATACTTTAGCAAAAACATCATTAACTAAAAACGTACCGGCTATTATGTCTGGAATCATCTTAGCTTCATCGGCCGTCAGAACAAATGCTCTAGCATTTTTAGTGTTCTTGTTGTTCGTAGCTGGAGCCAATTTTGGACAGTTTGGCTTGATGTGACCTTTTTCTCCACAGTGGAAGCACATCCCATTATTAGGTTTCCTCCTGCAATCTTCTTCCTTGTGTCCTGGTAACTTACATAAATTGCAGTAAGTGGAGCATTTTCCCAAATGCTTCTTCTTGCAAGCCTTGCAGTAGGGTGCAGAGGTAGAACCTACATTCCTACGGTTGGAATTTCCATAGCGGAATTCCTGGGTAAGCCTTTTAGCTAGGTTTCTCCTCTGGTCTTCTTCTCGTGTACGCACTAATTCATCTGTCAAGGTATTTGCTAGTTCTACAGCTTCTTCTATGGTTTGAGGTCTAGCTGCCTTGACTACATGCCTAATCTCCCCGATTAATCCCCAGATGTAACTGGAGATTAATACTGGTTCAGGTGATGCAAGGGTTGGCACTATTCTAGCATATTCAAAGAATGTAGTAGTATAACCCTTACTATCTACTACAATCATCCTAAGGTTGAGAAACTTATTTGCTATCTGTTCTTTTTCATTGGGAGGGCAGAATTTCTTTTCTACCATGTTTTTAAATTCTTCCCACTCCATATTGTAAAGCCTGTCACTTCCCCTAGACTGGAGGATAGTGTTCCACCATTCTAAGGCTGAGTTTTTAAACAGATTGGAAGCAAACATTATTTTATCCTCTTTCGCGCACTTGCTTATTTTTAAGACTGCCTCAGTCTTTTCTAGCCAGCTTAGAGCTGCAATGGGTCCTTTATTGCCCGAAAATTCTATTGGTTTGCAGGACCAGAATTCCTTATAAGAACAACCATAAGGCATGGTTCTTCTTCTTTTAGGAATGGGCGCTTGAAGTACGGGTCCATTGTTTACGCTGTGTTCAGGTTCAGTTGGTCGCTTACTCCTATGTTTACTTTTATTATATGCTTCCTTAACAGTTTGAATAATAAACGACATTGCATCTATAATTCCTTGTGCCACTATGTGTTGGATGGCACTGTTATCCACTTGGTTTCCATTGTTATTGTTGTTCGGATTCTCATTATTCAGATTATCGTTATTCGGGTTGTTATCATTCTGGTTTTCATTGTTCAGATTTTCCTGGTTCACTTCGTTGTCCATTTGGATTTTAAACATTTACCACGTATTAATATCACAAAATAATATTTAATATAGCCATGACACGCATTTTGGTCAAAAGCGTTGATCATTGCGACTTACTCTATTTTTATATAATATGCATCTAGTACAAGCCAGAACTGAAAATTAAAAAATTACAATACAACTGAAATTAAAATTACACTACTAGTAGTAGGCATCCGTAGTTTTTTTCACACATACACGCATATTATATATTATATTATTATTATTACTACTACCTCCACCATCGCCTTCACGGATATGGATTCATCCAGAAATCCATATTGCGCTCATCGTACTTCCAGACGAGTCGCTCTCCTACTTGTCTCATTCTCTCACTGCTTTCTAAAATTTCTTCTCCGAAAGTTCGGAGCTCTTGCAGATTTTCTGCACTCATTGGGGGTGCAGGTGCGGGTACCGGGTTTGGAAACTGGGGTGCGGGTTCCTGGTACGGGTAAGGATTCTCTAAAATTTCTCTAATATATTGATCGCTATCATAGTAGGGATATAGAGGGTCCAAACCTGGGTAAGCTCCTAGATTCGGCATGGGCATGTCTTCTGGTATCGGGTAACGTTGCACATAGTCCCTATTGTCATCCCACCATGGGTCATAATCTGGGTCTAAGGGATTGGGTGCTGGTACCCTAGGTATCTCCCCCGGGTTAAAATCATGCATTTCTACTTGATTTTCAGGGTTATTTTCTATCTCCTGGGCTGTAATGGTTGGGGTGCTATTAGTTGCTCCAGATTAGGGTCAGCTGCTGTGGTTGCTAGGATATGGTTGTTTGCTATACCCCTATTAAGCATGTCTTGGGTGTGGGCGTCGGTTTCTCTTTTAGCTGCTGCTGGCACTCGTTGTTCTTGCAACTTTTTCATACGTTTCCTACGCTCATGTGCTCCCCTACTGAACCACGAATATTCCTTCTTCATTATCAGCAAAGTACCCTGAGAGGGTAGGCTGAGAAGAGGCGCCTTCGCTTCTAGGCGAACCAGACAACTGACGATACGCGTCGGATGGTCCTTGGTCGCTCAAACTGTAAACTAACAAATAGTCAAATAACACATAACAATAAAATACAATTATGCACGTATTTCCATAATTTATTTCCTAACACTTTGGATAATATTTTGGTGTTAGCAGAACACTTCTGTGGCTGAATCAGTGGCTTAGCTCTGATACCACCTTTTGTCGCAACCCCCGTCCCCTAATAGTCCCGGGAATGGGCAGCCGCGGCTAGTTTCGGTGGTATCTGGTTTTTATCAATTTTGGCAGCGGAATTAACATCAGGACCGTAGTTAGGAAATATTTTATCAGAGTAAAATACCACGCTTTTAATATATTAAACACATGGGAAAATCCCAAGTTTCAAGTACATACATTTTCATAGGGATAAACCCTATTTTATTTAATAAAAACATCTATTTATTTTAGGTAACTTTATTGCCACTTTTCCAAGCCTTCAGTGCTGTCCAGCTGGCTTTTATTTGACTTTCACATTTTGTTACCTGAAATGCGTTTAAAAACATTTTGTCAGTGGGAAATACTGGTGAGTGAATCCCAGTTTAATCAAGTTTAAGTAAAAACCATTGTACAGTATTGAGGGCGGTCGCGCAATTACATTTGTTTCCAAGTCATACTAATTACCACCCACGGTACTGTCAACCCGACTTGTGGAAATGTTACTCCTCGCAAGGTAGTAACAAATTTTGTATACAAAACCCCAACATACCGATGATAATTGTATCCTTACAAATACTCAATAAATGTTTAATATATAATTAATCGTGTGAGGTTTTGTAAAAACAATTTACAAAAAGGAGATTACTCACATTGCTGTCTTAGATTATCCTTTAGGGTTTCCTGGTGACAATCTATAAATTACACAAATGCACACGCGTTAGTATAATAACCCATTTTAACATTAGTAATACCTTCCCCGAGACGGCATTCCAACGACTACGTCGGGCAGAACCACGACAGCCGTTACGGAACCCTAGATCAATCGGGCAGCGTATCTAATACGTATCCAGGAGTTATGATACTTACAACGGAGCAGAACTTCGTTAATTAGGGGGTATTTTACCCGAGAATTATGCCTACTATCAGAAATTGAGAGAGAAAGTTGTTCGTGGTGCGAGTTGAAATTGAAGGCGCGAGCTCCCACTTTATAGGCCAGATTTTGGGTTTTACGTGGCCCGCGTAAGACGTAGCAAGGGGCTACGCGGCCCGCGAGGCTACCTAGGGTAGGCCCTAGCTCGTCCGACTCAGCCCTAGCTTCGACACGCTGCACGACACGTGGCAGCACCGGGTGTCGCCCCGCCTTGGAGCTGTCGCGGCCTGCGTAGGCAGTAGCCAAAGGCTACGCGCCCCGCAAGAGCCTTATTTTTCTTGTTTTTATTTAATTTTTATAAAAATAAAGGTATTTGGCCCCTATTTTCGCGTATGGGGTGTATTTTAGGACATATTGGGATATTTTAATATATTTTAGGGTGTCGAAAAAATTTCAGGAGGGTTGTTATACATGAGTTGATCGTCGAGTTTTCTGACGACTCTCACATTTTGCTGAAGAACTTTCTGCTCCACGAACTGAACCATAACCGCTACCATCATCTGAAAAGTCGGTTCCCTGATCCTTTTGTTTTTGATTTTAAACCTTTGGTTATCTACCTTTTGTGTTTTACCACTTTTCTTTTCATTCTTTTTAGGTTCATTTTGTGGTTGGGTGACAAAAGTTTTATCAAGATCAGGATCAACACGACTCTTTCCTTTGTCGTTTGGACAATTTGCAGCTAAATGTCCTCTCAAACGACATTTGTAGCATCGTCGTTTATCAATCTTTTCATTCTTTTCTTGTTGATTATCCTCACATTGACTGTTTGAGGACGAGGATGCTTCGTTTGAGCCTTTTGCATTTTGTTTCACAAATTTAGAATTTGAACCTTTTTCAATCCTTTCACCTTCTTTGTTAAAGCTTTCACCTTTCACAAAGTTGGTTTTTGAAATGTTTTTAACATTCGTTTTACCTTTGTTTTTAGGCTTCGGCTTTTGAACATTTTGAACTTGACTTAAAGCTTCAAAATCTTTGAGTTTATCAAATTTTCAAATTTGCTTAAATCAATTTTGTTTATTTTAACATCACTCGAACTCTTTTGTTCTGATTCCGATTCGGATTCAGACTCTTCCTCACTCAAAGGATCAACAGTCAATGGAGCAGTCGGAACGAAATCTACAATTTCAGGATCAATCGAAGGTGTCGATGTATAGTTGTGGTTAGTAGGAGGTGGAACCTTCTTGTAACCAACACCAAACATCTCATCTTCTGAATCTTTGAGACGAAGGTTGTTTATGCAAAAACTCATCACATCTGACGAACTTTCGAATTTCTCAAGTTTTCGCTGCAGATTAAGGTGCTGTTTGTTTTTCTGAGGGAAAACATCTGCTGTCTGCGGACCACATCTACAAACATCTGTAGCAGAAGTGCTGGACCAAATGTTTGCAGTCTGCAAGAAGAAGACTGTTTGTTTTTTTACTTCTGCAAACTGCTAAAATAAACTGAAATATAAATAAATTGATTTATTAAACTTAAAAGAGTTTTTCAACATTCAAACTTAAATAATAGTAATAAAATACTGAAATAATATTCATAAAAAAAGACAATAACATTTTTTTTAAATCATTGTATCCATGCTTTGCATTAATTGCTCAGCAATCTCATCTCGTAACTGAGTCATATATTCCTGATCCGATGCAGTACCATGTGCTTCAACCTCGTCTTCATCAGCATCAATGTGCACTTGCCTAATATGCACCGAAACATTGGGTTGATCGTATTCTGTAAACAATTCATCGCTCAAACCCTCTTTCCTTATAAAATTATGTAGCACGAAACATGCAATGGTAATGTTCCTTTGTGTAACCAATGGAAATAGTGCCATCCTCTTCAAAATAGGGAATCTTGCTTTCAAGACACCAAAAGAACGCTCAATTACGTTCCGAAGTCTTGCATGAGCATGGTTAAATTTCTCCTTATTAGTCAATGCACGTCTTCGGCGAAAATCTCCTAGCCACTACCTCACATTACGATATGGAGCCACATTACTACAACACTCAGCTTCATCATCATCCCCAACCCTAACACTAACAACAAACAACAAAAGGAACAATTTTTTGACAAACATTATGAACTAATTAACAACAATTTTTTGACAAACTTTATGAACTAACAATTTTTTAACACTAACATTAACAAATTAACAATTGTGAACTAACAACAAACAAGAAAAGGAACAATTTTTTTTGACAAAAATTAAACAACATACCTGTGTCTTGGCTGTGGAGGCTGAAGGTGGAGGTGTCTCGGCTGTGGAGGCTGAAGATGGTGGAGGTGTGGAGGTGGTGGGGGTAAGGCCGAAGTGGAGGTCGACGGGCTGATGTGGAGGTCGCCGAGATGTGGGGGTGCGGCAGATGGTGGGGTGCGGCTGTAGAGTGGAGGCCGATGTGGTGGGGGCGGCAGAGGAGGTGGAGCAGGCCGGCGACAAAGGTGGAGCAGGGCGGCGGCGGACTTGATGGTGGGGGAGGAACTTGGTGCAGCTGGGAGAAGATTAGGGTTGGAGATGTTTTGATGGAGAAGTCTTTTGAAGAGGGCAGAAGATATAAGGCCACCTCTGCCCGACAAAGAGGTGGGGAAGATGTTTTTTTATGAAAACTCTTCTAAAAAACAAACAAGCTGCATACCCTTATGTCTGCGCGTGGTCTGCGTGGGGAAGAGAAAAGAGGTTCTGAAGTGCTTTTTCTAAAAAACAAACACCCCCTAAGAATCAAGTTATCTTTGTCTAAAATTATTTGGTTCTTTTTCTAAAACTATGTTTTGACAAGTTTCAAGTTCATCTTTTAAATCTTGATTCTTAATCGTCGCTTGAGAAAGTCGTCTCTCAAACTCAGAGATGTCCTTTTTCAAGGCAATCACCTAACTTCTATGTTCTTTGTCGGCCCTCGAAAGCACAACAATTAACTCTTTAGATTTCTCCAGATCAGTAATCAAATTACTGTTATGGAGTGCGTATCTGTCACACTTAGCAACAAAGTCTACGCATCTTGCACATCTTTTATCAGCAGATTGTACCTCGATGTTAGCCATGAAAGCTTGATCCGAGCTTCCTGCTTTCATCTTTGCCATTTCTTCATCAGCAAAGCGCTGCATTTCTTCAGTTGCGATCTTGAACTCAAATTGATCACTTTCATCTGTCTTTCCATCTTTCTTTTCTACTTTCTTTCTGCTTTCCTCTTCCTCATTCTCTCTTCTTTTGTCCTCCTCAGTTTCATTGATTTTCTCCATTTCCATATTTTCACTTAAAGCTTCCCCCACCACAGTCAACTCTTCCACATTTGCCTCTTCGAACAAATCTCCAAACCCCTCTTCGACGATCTCGGAAATAAACGCTTGTGAAACAATAGCAGTGACTGTTTCTTCCATAACAATCCCCCAGTCGTGTGGCTCACTAACAGTTTGAAGGGGTTGAACAATCATAGTGTTATTAGCATTAGGAGTAAGGTTATCAGATGAGGTTGTTGTTGAAGTGGTAGAAGTTGTATTGGATGGGGCTGGACTGTTGTTGTTGGATCTTGCTGAGCTTCCTTGACTCTTGCTGCCTTCTCTATTCTTTGGTTTTCGACATTCTCTTGCATAATGACCATAAATGCCACAGTTGTAGCATTTAACTTTGGTCATGTCAATCCCCATTCGTGTGTAGGTCCCGAAATCTGAGGATCGATAACGAAAACCAAACCCTTGTTTATAACAAACAATGTCACGGGTGCGGAATCCCCGTAACGATGCAAACCAAACACAGTTAATAACACACGCAATATAACCAATGAAATGCAATCTATTGATTAAATGGGATGAGAACCAAGAACAACTGATACACACAGTTTGGCAGAATAACTTTCAGGGTATGCTCTCATCTAGTTTCAAAGTGAAACCAGAAAGTGTTTATATAGTAACTTGGGCCTTGCATCGACGAAACCAAAGATGGGCTCGACGAAACAAACATTGGACCACACATTGGGCCTGAAGCAGCCCAACAGTCGACGAAACAAGGGGTGTTTCGTCGCTGATGTCGACGAAACGAGTTGAAATGAAGACTCTCTGTTTCGTCGTGAGGTGTTCGACGAAACACAAGATGTTTCATCGAAGGCTGCATAAGTTGTGTTGTTTGCTGCAAACAGACAGCAAACAGCAGCAACATATAAACACTTACATAAAGACAATAATACCCTTACATGCAACATGCATTGTTCGTATATCATTACATACCAAATAGAGACAAATAAGTCGGACACAAGCGGATAGGAGGATATCCGACTTAGTCGACGGCAAATACAGACTCAATAAGCGTTAAAAGACCGTACAAAATACAACGATAAGCAAGACTAGTTACAGACACAAAAAGGTGCACCAACAAACTCCCCCTTGTCTGTTACTCGTCTTCGGTCTTCCATTCTTCAATCATTAGTGCTGTTCGGACCATGAACTACCCGCGTGTATTCCTCGGTAATAGCAGAAACAAGCGACGCGCTGGAATCGCAAAGCTTGATGTGCATCCTTATCTTCGTAGAAAATGTCGTGACGATATAATTTGTTGATGTCAGCCTCGGACAAGTTAACGATCCACATCGGATCCAACATCCGGTAATTTGCACGATCACCTCTAAACACGATCACGGCTTCATGAGTGTCTGAGTCGTAGCACCATAATGCCATATCTTCGAGAAAATCCTGCTGCATCAGCATTAATGGGATTTTATCTACGACTTTCGCAGGTTGATATACAAGCTTGTAGCGCCCCGTGTTTGTTGCTAGATCTAGCGTAAACTTTATTTGTTGATAGATGGGGAACTGTGGCTTGTACGATTCATCCTTCCAGCATGACTTTTTGTTGAACTTTATCCTTTTCTCGAATAATGTAGCTCCCTCAAAGTTTGAGCGATT
Organism: Helianthus tuberosus; assembly: GCA_030545235.1. Lineage (NCBI taxonomy): Eukaryota > Viridiplantae > Streptophyta > Magnoliopsida > Asterales > Asteraceae > Helianthus > Helianthus tuberosus. The sequence goes on from JARYGA010046105.1 coordinate 4,748,397, forward strand.
GTGGAGCTTTAACTTTGTCAGAGCTGCAACATCGTAAAACGGCAGAGATAATATGCTCAACAGCGAACTGAAGTACTGGATACCAAATTCCCTTTTGATGGCGATGCAATGAATTTCATTGACAAACATCCAACAGAGAATTCTGCCACTCGGCTTCGCTTTTTCAAACTGTAAGTAATCGACTTGAGCGACTTCTGGCACAGGTTTGGTAACCTTGTATAAAAACTGTTTTCGCCATTCGGAGAACGCATCTGTGGCATTTTCAGAAGTATCACGGTTCTTTAAATGCTCGTCTATGACGTCCACATTCTCTTTTAACCAATCTTCATCGAAAGGCGCGAATTCAGTCCCATCTTGTCGAACATATGAAGACTTCTTCTCATTCCCTTCAAATACAATTTCTTCGATATCTTCAACATTTGTTGTTTCAGGCTCATTCGGCATCTTATCAATCTCAGCGTCATCAATCTCTCTCATAGCATGTAGAGCAAGCAATTGCTCATGTGAAAGATCCTCAATAATTTCTCCTTCTTCAAGTAATTCCCCAGTGACTGGATGAACAACCTGTAATGCAAGATCAGCACTGCTTAGAACAGAAGATGTACCTTCAATCTGTTGAATTGTTCCAGAGGAGGTTCCTTGAGTAGATTCGATCACTGGCGGTTGAACTACAACGATTTCAGAAGATGTAGCGGCTGGTGGCTGCTGAGATGTACCAGAAGGGTCAGGATTCCCTTGATCTTCAGGATCATCATCCCTTTTCTTCATTACTTCTTGTTGCTTACATCGATCATCCCACAGAGTAGCAACGCGCTGTCGAAGGAACTCATAGCCAGCAGTTATCGTCTTGACTCCATCAGCTATAGTTGTGTTACGAGAGTCATACCACTCTTTCATGAAATCACATCTTCCTTTCAGATCCTCAGCTAACTTCCAAAGTATAGAGTTGTTTTGCTCTCTAGTTTCTTCTGCAGCTTCCAAGCTAGCGTTCTCTGCTTTCAGTTGATCAATCTCAGCTTGTTGACGTCCAATAACATTTTGCTGCTGATCAACAGTGGACTTCAACTTATTAATTTCCACCATTTGACTTAGTTGATCATTCTTCGTGATCCTGATGAAGTCAGTTTATCTTTGAATACGATCTGCAGCCGCTTCTAATTGAGAGAATAGGAAGTTGTTCTTCTCATCTTGAGACATTTCTGAGAATATCCTTTGGCGTTCAGAACTAGGCTGAGAGGTAGTCGCTCTAATTGCAGAGGCCATTGATCTTTGCGAAGTAGCTTGAGGAATTTCAGTTGGAGTTTCAGGAGCTGAAGATACTACTGGAGATTCTTGAACATGCTCTTGAGGAACAGATTTCCGAGCAGAGGTACTCAAATATCTTCTTGATTTCTTCTTTTGATATTCAGCCGCTTTCTCAGCTTTCTTTTCTTTAAACGTTCCGTTTCAGTATCTTCTGGAACGTATTCAGGATCATCTTCCTGTCTAATCCTCCTGTATCTTTTAACACCACGTTCATCAAGATACATTTCGTATCCAGGCTCAATAATATGATCATCCGAATCAGAATCCTCTTCATCATCGCCAGCTGATGTACCACCAGTCGCACCAACACTAGATGCACCAACGGCACCTGTATCACCACCATCATCACCATCGTCTTCACTATCACTTTTCGACGACTCAGAATCCACTGGATCTGGACCAAACTTTTCAACCATTTTTCTCTTCAACTCTGGCTCTTCGTTATCAGATTGGCTGTCATCGTGACGCCATTTATCATCAGCTGGAGCAATGTAATCTGGTTTCCCTAGCGCACCGATCAATTTCCTTGGAGGAACGCTTTCTTTGTATCTTTTGGATGCAAGGTTCTTGATTATCCTTAATGAATTGAAGTTCATTGCTTCTATCTTCAGAATGTCGTTGTCGGCTTTAGGAAGACTAGGATGTTGAACATTCATGATCATTTGAAGAAACCGCGGATACATCCAGAACTTGTTCCCGGTTATTCTACTTCCAGTCCTCGTCATATTCTCTTTCATATTGCTGAAGATGTACTTTGATATGCTGAAAGGTTTGTTCAGTACCAAAGCAACCATAAGCCCTACAAGATCATTTCCAGCCATATCGTATCCAGCACGTCTATTGCTAAGACACTGAATGAGAATGTGTAATAGGAACTTGTAGCGTAACGGCAGACCACCCTTGTTGATTTGATTGCTGAAGATGTCTCCTGTACATTTCATTCGTAACAAGCAGCCTCGCGTACACATGATAGGTACAGAATATGGAGCATCCAGATGGTCTTGTAGTTGTAAAACATCGTTCAAGTTATCCGGAGATACAATAACATCCACATCATTTACACGACCCTGTATAACTTCCTTTCCATCCACTTGCACAACACTTGCTGAATTCCAGAATGCTTTGATAAGAGATTTGTAGACAGGCATTGAGAAAGTGATAGCATGATTGATCCGCAACTCCCTGATCCATTTAGTGATATCTTTCAGTTCAATGAGCTTTTCTTCTGGATCCAGAAAAGCGATTTGATTATGACGCTTTTCAGATATAGTCTCCTCTTCCGACTTGTTTTCCTTCTTAGTTGGTTTCTTGCGTTTTCCTTCTTTCGGTGCCATCTGTTTATGAAAATGTCCACAATAAGTCACAATAAGTGTACTAAACTTATATACAAACATGTTTGAACATCAACTGAACATTAAACACATAGTTACAAACATTCTGTGAACAAGCATCAAAATGGAAAATTTGCTAAGGCATGGACGACGAAACAGAGAGTCTTCAACGAAACAGAATGATGTGCGACGAAACAGAGTTGACCGTTGACCAGTTTGTTTTGTCGACAGTACCTCGACGAAACGGATCCGTTTCGTCGCTTGTTTGTTTCGGCGTGAAGGGGGTTTTTGAACAGTTAGGGTTTCACCGTTTCGTCGTTTTTGGGGGTTTTCCAATCAAATGAGTTTCGCCGTATCATGTTTAACCGATGATCAATAAACATACAAGCCATCAATTTGATACTTATGTTACCCAAAACAAACAGAAAACAATCTTAGATTCACAATCGACATCAATTTTAACCGAACCCACCAAAACAATTTAAACAACAAACAAACCCACATCCCCTGTTTTTGTTACATAAACCCAAACCTAAATCAAAGCAAATATACACACATAAACCCTAAATCTATCTGATTTCATAAGATACCAAACAAGATACAAGCTTAAATCATGAAATCATTAGGTAAACAAGGGTCTTCGAGGGTTTCAAACAAAAACAAACGGTCCAAAATGTTCAAAACATGAACAGGATCCTTTTTATACCTTTGATTTTTGTTAGATTTCAAAGGAAAAATGAGGGTTTTGAGAGATTGAGTTGGTAGCAGAAGATATAGGGTTTTGAGTGAAAGAGAAGGCAAACAGTGAGGGTTTTGAAAAAGTTGAACACTGGGACCCCTTTTATACACCGACTCACTACGGCGAAATGCTCATCTCAACGAAACAGAATTATGGGCTCGACGAAACGGATATGTTGGGCTGGACTTGGGCCTTAAAATTTAGCCCACGACGAAACAAAACTGGGCCATTGCGTTTCGTCGTAACCTCGACGAAACGAGGTGTTTCGTCGACTACTAAAACAGGTTTGACCAAGGTTGACCAAGTTGAAACCTTTGACTTTGACCATGTGTGTTTCGTCGATAATAATTTGTTTCGTCGACCATACTTTGTTTCGTCGACATCATTTTTCAAAAACACTAAGGCATGAAAATTTTGCACAATGAACAGATTTTGTTTAATTGAACACATTTCCATTTTGATTGAGTTTTCAAATGCAAGGACGTGTTATGAAGTAGGTTTCAGGCTTCCGGGAGAAAACTTCGAGATACCAACCATCGGCTAATCAAAACAAGTTTTACAACTTACACTACAACACAAAGTAAAGTACGTTAAACTAACGAAAGACAATAACATAAAGAATTTGTACAGTGAATAAATTTTTTGCGAGTTTCAAGGTAAGAGAATCATTACCAGCTTACGGTCTTTGTCAAACCGGTTTCTGATTTCTGTTTAAAGCTTTAGATAAGTATTCTACCATAATTATCGGTATTGTTGTCCACCTAAGCTCAACTTATCAGATGTAATCATAATTAGGAGATATGATTTACGGTAAGAGTTATACTTACTTGTCGGTATACATCCACTCACGACACATTCCCGTATCAAGGTATGCACGAGGGTTTATCTTACCGGTGAGTATACTGCTTATCATCCGTTTGACCGTATAAAAGAATGTGAGAAACTCACTTATTTTGATTGAAAACAAGCCCTATGTGATAAAATCACTTATTGATGAGGAACTTGATTTTTGATGCATGAGGGCACAGGAGCAAGTCCGTGAACCGGTCAGTACTTTCGTACAGCAAAGAGACGAACTTGACTCAAGCAAAGAATCTGTGATATATTATCACTTATTTTGTTTGGACATGTGATTGTTGATCACTTATTGAGGTCGAATGCAATATGTACACCTATGTATAGTATCATGGAAGATCTAGACTTCGTCTCCGTTTGTTTCGGTAAAAGAAACAACCATGATAACCAGATGATAAGACAGCAGAAAGACCGAATATCTCAGAACCTCGGCAATCAATCAAACGAAATTTCGGTACTAAGACCATATGCCAATGAATGGTTCCCACTTGACTTGAAGTCTGTTAGGTTTATATCATCCTGCACATTTTAGTCTGATTGTGAGCCTACCGATACATCATTAGTAAAGCTACTTATCATTTTTCAATTTTTCTTTTGACCATATTGACAGACCACACCAGTGTATATCATCAGTTTCCCTTCTTTTCTCCAAGAAACTCATTTTTGGTTTTCTATTGTTTTTGAATTTTTTATTTTTCAAAATTAAAGACAGAAAGTAAACGACATATTTTTGGACTTTTGAGTTTTTCACATGTTTTTGTATTTTCTGAAATTTCCCCCCTAAAATGCGAAAAGATAAGTAAACTGAAAATCTTTTTGGATTTTTGACGCTTAAGAAAATATTTACAAAAACGATCAGCCGACAGAAGTTTACTCTTGTTTCACCTTAATACCATTGACCAACAAAAGATAGTCAAAACGAGATTTGTCAAAAACTTTTGTAAATAGGTCAGCACGCTGTTCATCAGTGTGGATTTTAACAACATCGATTAATCTTTTGTCAAAACAATCACGTATGAAGTGATACTTAATTTTGATGTGCTTGGTCTTGGAGTGTTGAACATGATTTCAAGTGATAGATAAAGCAGCATTATTATCAACAAAGATAGAGGTAGATAGGAATTCAAAACCGTAGTCGCGCATTTGTTGCTGGATCCATAGAACCTGAGAGCAACAACTTGAGGCAGCAATGTATTTAGCTTCACAAGTTGATGTAGCAACACAAGTTTGCTTCTTGCACTGCCACGTGACTAAGCGACTTCCTAAGAATTGACATCCAGCTGTTGTGGATTTCCCATCTATTTTGCATCCGCCGAAATCTTAATCACTAAAAGCAACCAAGTCAAAACTATCATCCTTAGGGTACCAGAGACCGGTGTCCGGGCAACCCTTCAGATAACGAAAAATCCTTTTAACAGCTCCAAGATGAGATGCTTTTGGGTTGGCTTGATATCTTGCAAGCAGACACGTTGGATACATGATGTCAGGCCTCGATGCTGTGAGATACATGAGAGATCCGATCATAGCGCGATAATAAGAAGAGTTGACACTTTCACCCTTCAAGTCCAGAGTAATCCCGTGATTAGTCGGAAGTGGGGTACCAATGGGCGTTGCGTCAGACATCTGGAATTGGCTCAAGATGTCACCAACATATTTAGTCTGATGGATGAATATCCCAGACTCAGTTTGTTGAACTTGTATGCCCAAAAATAAATTCATCTCTCCCATTGCGCTCATTTCGAACTTCTCCTGCATAACACGTTCAAATTGCCTGCACAAAGTATCGTTAGTAAAACCAAAAATGATATCATCAACGTATACCTATACCAACAAAAGATCTCCATCCTGTTCCTTGATGAAAAGAGTACAGTCGATAAGACCCCGGCGAAAACCGTTTTCCAGAAAATAAGTAGATAAGGTTGCATACCAAGCCCTCGGTGCTTGATGTAGCGCATAGAGAGCTTTGTTGAGCAACCAAACCCGATCGGGATAGATAGGATCTTCAAAACCTGGAGGTTGTTCGACATACACCTCTTCTTCAACAATACCATGCAAGAATGCGCTTTTGACGTCCATCTGATAGACTTTGAATCCTTTAAAAGAAGCATAAGCTAGAAAGATCCGAATAGCCTCCAGACGAGCAACTGGTGCATAAACCTCGTTGTAATCAATGCCTTCAATTTGACGAAAGCCCTGAACAACCAATCTCGCCTTGTTTCGAATGACTACTCCACGATCGTCCTTCTTGCATTTATAAACCCAGCGTGTGCCAATTTTCTTGTAATTCTCCGGTTTTTCAACAAGCTTCCAAACACCTATCTTTTGAAATTGCTGCAGTTCGTCCTGCATGGCTTCAACCCAAGAATTATCTTTTAAGGCTTCTTTCCAAGATTTCGGTTCTTCTTGTGAAACGTAACAAGCGAAGGACCAATCATTTTGAAAACTAGATTCTCTAATGGCTGAATACAAACCAGCACTCTGGTTGTTTCTCAGCTGATTACGCGTCTGCACCCCGCGTTGGACATCTCCAATAATGTTCTGCTGTGGTTGTGTATCGTGAATTCTCATTTCCGGATTTTCAGGAACACGAGCAATAACACCCAAATTATTAATATTAAGATCAACAACCAACTCTACACCTGGAATATGCGAAGAAGTGGATGCATTTCCTTCAGCAGTATCAACATCCTGCACATGAGGAGTTTCTAAAGAAGTACCTTGAACAGGAGCAACTGGAGCTGAAGTGACTTCAGTCGCATCAAGATATTCATCATCTTCCGATGAATCATTGTACTCAGTAGCATCTTCAAATACCTCATTTTGAACTGTGTTGTTAACTGAATTAGAACCTTGTGGGTTAACAATAACAGGTCTAACCAATGGTGAGTCAGCAGCGTTGTCACTATCAAATAACATTCTAGCAGCTGCAGAATCTTCGTCAAAGGTTGGCAGATTAAAGGAGTCGAATAGCCCATCGTAGTCGAACATCCAAGGATCACCCGGAGCCCTAACAGGACTTGTATACCTTTGAACCCTTACTTCATTCCATAGCTCAATCTTTTTGGTAGTCAGATTCCATATACGAAAATTTGGAGTAGCATATCCAAGGAAGAAACCCTCGATAGCTTTTGCGCCAAACTTTCCATCCGGCTCAGTCATAGTGCATGGACTGCCAAAAGGTTCTAGAAATGAAAGATCCGGTTTTCTTTTCTGTAGAAGTTCGAAACAAGTCTTGCCATGTCTCTTAAATGTAAGAACTCTAATGTGTGCAAAATGCAACATATAAATTACATCAATTGTGGCATAAAACTAACCATTTTTTAGTATTAATGTTGGAAAAAGTGTGTTTTTGTCTTCCTTTTGTATTTTCAGGATTAAATGAGCTCAAATTAACAAAAGAAGCAAAAAGGCAGCTAAATCTAACATAAATACAAGAAAAGGAACAAACGTGGCATGCCCGACCTCCCCGAAAACATCTTCCCAAGCAAAACAAGAGAGCAGAAGGCTGAACACGCCCCGTGCTCAGTGAGCACGGGGACGTGCCCAAGTGTCAGCATAAAAGACAAAGTTGTAGAAGCTTCCATCGCCCACCACGGGGCCGTGCTCAGCGGACACGGGGCCGTGGTCAACTATAAGATTCGCAGAATCTAGGCAAATCTTGATAGTACAGATATGCTTCTGCACACGGGGTCGTGCCCAGCGGACACGGGGCCGTGGTCAACTAATAAAGACAAGAGCAATTAATGAAGAAAGAGAAGGATGTGGACACGGGGCCGTGCCCACTTGACACGGAGCCGTGCCCGAGCTTCTGTTCAGCCTATAAATAGGAGTGCTTGGCTCAAGCTCAAACCATCCCTTGGCACACCACCTTTCTCACACTTCACCCACCACCCACCACCACCATAACACCATCATCCACCACCATCATCCATTGTCCATCATAGAGTGTGTGAGTCGTCTCGGGATCCAAGATTGATCGTAAGAGTTCTTGACAATCAAGGCCATGTTTGCCTAAGTCTCTTACATCACTTGGTGAAGACAAAGTGTCTAGTGTAATACTTTTTATTTTTAATCTTTTCGCACTTTTTAATTGGTTATGTATTAATGATGTTAATAACTAGTTTCTTATGTTGAAGGTGATTCTTCCTTATCGTTTGTCCGTGGTGTCTTGGCATTATTTTATGTCTATATAAAATAAAAGATTTTCACCATTCATATCTCCACGGTCTATATGGAGGTATGTTGGCTACCTGGTCGGGGGTTAAGGGAACGGTTTGGTAAGAGTCTTGCCATTGTTCAGTGTATAGATCCTGCAAAGGACCTGGGTCAAATTTAGTAGGATCTCTTTCAATACTTAACGGTATTGGATGGCGGGGGTCCAAACTCTTTGATCCCCTCATAAGTTAAACTACTATTAAAACTTTAACCCGGCTACTTAGGACTGTATCCCTGCTGACTCAAACTACTTAGCCGAGGGTAACGTCGCCTTCAAAAGAGGGGCCTACCACATTATGCATTAATAACTTAATTAATTATCTTTCAATAATCCGACCATTTAGGATTGTATCCTTGCTGACTCAAACTACTGGGTTGAGGGTAACGGCACCTCCAAAAGAGGGGCCTACTACAATAACTAAGATAATCTCTTAAATAGTGCAAAAGTGCGAAAATAATCAAAGGTTACACTAAACACGAGTCGGAGCCAAGTGATTCATCTTGTCTATCTGTTTTTTCTTTTATTTTTATTTTTCAGCATTTTAGTTAGTTTTTATTTTTCTTAGTTTAAAACCTTTTTCTAAACTTTTGATTTGATTAGACGTTGAGGATAAACCGGTACTAAAAGCTCTTGTGTCCTTGGACGACCTCGGTATCTTACCAACACTATACTACACTCATGATGGGTGCACTTGCCCATATGTGTCTTTAGTGTTAGTAAATATCGTGTTTTATCAATTTAAAACTTGGCTAAAGAAAGTGTAAAAGGGCTTAAAATATACCTAAACTTATATACACACTTCACACGCATCAAGTTTTTGGCGCCGCTGCCGGGGACACAAGGATTTTAAGAAAGTTAGGAATCAGCGGCCTAATCGTTTTTCTTATTTTTCTATTTTTTAGGATTTTTCTTAGTTTTTCAGCTTCTGCAGAACTCAGCACGGGTCGTGCCCGCTGAACACGCCCTGTGCCCAATCATTGGAACTGGCAATCCTGTTTTAAGTCAGACAGTAAGCTGAACACGGGGCTGTGCCCACTCAACACGCCCCCGTGCCCAAGATTCAGTTACTGAAAACAGAACCGTAAGATCCCGACGATTGCTAATTTCTGACACAAACATGAGTGATACTGATACTTTTTACTTTCGGCACTCTTATGGTACGTGGTGTCAATTATGTGGAGGTACCCATAAGGAATTAGAATGTTATTTTCTAAATTATAAGCCCCACTATATGGACCCATCGTTTCCTTGTATCCTTAAGAGGGGCAAAAGTAAAAATAATCCTTATCTCTCCCTCGAATGCTCCCAACCAGATTTTATAGGAGAAATGCTTCTTGATGAACTATTTCAATTAGAAGATCTAATTCTTAATTGGTTAAAGGAACTTAGGATAGATTTCAATAATTTATCTCAAGATGATAACCAAGAAGAAGTGTTGGAATCGCATTCAAACAACTTCGTTGTCCCCAACGATACTTCTAACTCTAGTAAGGACTTGAGCGATAGTCGTCCCTGTGCCGATTGTGCCGTGAAGGACTCTCCATCGACTTCGTTCGATGCATACATAGACCTGAGCGATTCGGCATACACCTTCTTTAACGAGAGTCCGGGAAAGTGTTGGACTTGTCCACCTACATATAGCATAGGAATCACCCTCACCGACAACCTCTTGCGTTCTTGTCTTAATCTAGAACAATTAAGGTATCTTAGGCACTTTGGGGTTGTTCCATCCAGTAAGGAACCACCCGATCCGGAAAAGTTCCTTGAAAAAAGACGAATTCCATAAGACAGCTTCTAGACACGGGGACGTGTCCAGGTCAGCACGCCCCCGTGTCCACCAAAAGATTCCCTTCTGATTTCATCAGAATACGGACAAAATTGTGTTAGGATTCTGTCTGCACACGGGGCCGTGTGCAACGTACTGTCGTTTTCTATAAATGCAGCCAAAAATCCTGCACATTTGAACCATTCCAGGGACAGAGATTTGGGGAATATTCTCACATACCATCCTAGGTATTTTCTAAAAGAAGTTTCTCAATTACCTTCTTGTCCTTTCCTCTTTTATCCACTATCATCTTCTTCAATTTTTTCCTTATACCTCCATTAAAGCTTGAAACTTCCATAATTTCAAGCTTTGTTGAGATGTTTGTTAGATTTTTGTACATGGAATCTTGTTAATAATAAGTTATACAACAATGTTTTAAGTTGTTTCTGCTCATAAATGCTCTAAAAATCACGAAAACAATCTAAAACCCCAAGATTCCTTGTTCCTAAATCCTGCAGACATCTGAACACGGGGCCGTATTCGTTGAACACGGGGCCGTGTCCGAGGTATTGGTCCCATAAAATTGAACTCTTTTCGGTATGTTTTCTCAGAATGGCAAGTAGAACAAGCGGAAACTCTTCGTCGCATTCCAGAAACAACCGGCAGGGGAGAAGATCATCAACGGTTGAAGACTCTCTTGTAAACTATGTTTACGCTCTAAGAAAAGCCATTGATGAGATGACGGGGGTAGAAGAAGCATTGGTCGACCGTATTAATCATCTAACGGTGGGACTAGAAGGATGTCTCCGGGAAGTCAACCTTTTGCACCAAAGGTTGAACATTCTCGCCTCTCCTCCTTTAGTGCCGATTATCACCCAAAGGGCATGGAATGTGGTACCGGAAGTCATCATTCCGGCCGAGTGGTACGCCTTACATCCGGAGCCCCCTCGAGACATACTAAAAGGGGTTCCGATTGGTGTCACTCCCCCACAAGATGTTGAGGAACATGAAGCTGCCTCCCTTCTCCCAAGGGAGATAGAAGAATGGCTTTAAGGGACACCGCTCGGCTCGGAGTTCTGCAAAACTTTTAAAAACCGGGAAACTATTTCCGGAATTTTGGTTCGTATTGTAGTAGAGCTCCTTAGGATGATTTTACGTATCACTTGACCTATCTAATTTAGGACTTTTAACTTTTATTTTCTGCTTTGTTTTTCATTTTTTTTAGGACTACTATGTAATTCTCTCTATGACTTAATGAATGATGGTTTTAGTTAAATTGGTGTTTGGATGGTGTTGAAACAAATAAAATACACTCGGGATGGCAAAGGATAACAAGGATAAACTTGAACCAGCACCCCATGCAGGCAAACAGGGCCATCCGACAATTTTCTTCATCAACAGTAAGCTCAGCACGGGCCGTGTCCGCCCAACACGGCCCCGTGCTGCACAGTCTGCAGAAATGACCCAGTTCAGGTAACTGGACACGGGCCGTGTTCACCCAACACGCCCCCGTGTCCAGGCTTCTGTTTCTTTTGTTTAATTTTTGTTACTGGCACTTGAACAGGGGGCCGTGTCCAGCGCCCAGTAACACAAATTTTTGCTTAATTCACACCTTTTACACATTCAATCAACTTAAAAACTTATTTTTGGGACACATTAAGGACAATGTGTAATTTAAGTGTGGGGGGGAAGCTAAAACCTTGAATCTTGCAAGTCCTAATAACAAGCCTTACACAAAACTCTATTGGAACCGCTAATCACCCCAAATTTTTTCAAAAATTTTCATTGTTTTTACTTGTCTAGGATTAATTTGGGAATTTCAAAATTCTAAAAAGGTTATATTTTTACAAATTTACAACCGATAGCGTCATGATAAAAAGAACCAATATAAGAAAATTATGAAAAGGCATGACAAGCTTAGTTAAAATTTGATTATATACTTGATCACATAAAAAACCCATTCCCACAAAAGTGAGTTTTGAGCCTTTATTGAGCATACAAATACATATCTTTAAACTAAATGCTCATTTTTTGTTTCTTTTGTGAATAGCCGCTTGGTTCTTACAACTCTAGAACTTGCCACGACGATACATTCCCGGTCCTTACCAACTTAAACCCGAGTAAGTATATGATAGAGGCATTAGAACTAACCCTTTTTATTTCTACACCATTATTTTTTTTACCACCTACCCAAAATCCCCCTAGTTAACCCCTTTGAGCCTAAACCTTTTCATTTCATAACCCAAACCAAACACCCTTTCACCCACCAAAACCTTTTTATTTTTAACCCTTTGTTTTAGTAACAAGTTCGGTTTTTCGTATGACTTTCAAAAAAAAAATGTGTTGATGATGAAGCAAAAGAAATAAACAAGCAAGTTCATCAAAAATAACTTTGTTTGGAATAATGGCTTCATCAAAATAAAAAGTTAAAAAATAGAAAGTCTTACGAAAACCGATGCTTTTTACGCTTTTTCGCCCTTTTCTACTAACCACTAACCCAACCACCTACCTTTAACCCAAGCCTAACCCTTCACCCAAAAAGACCTCTTGATATTTACAAAGGTATAAAGTTAAAAAGGAGGAGGAATGATTGCTTGGCAAGCCTATGGTAGGAGTAAGTTCCATGCCGCTCTCGAGTGATTCACTAAAATACATCTTCGGCCGAGTGTTGAGTGATCCCCCGTGAGGTATGTGAACTTGTATATAAATAGAATTTTAAAGAGGCATGTTATGCCCTAATAAGTAATTTATCTTATGAAAAGTTTTAAATAAATCATGATGAATAGGATTGTAAATAAATAAAAATAAAACTAAATAAAGAATCTTGGAAATTCCGACACTCTATGACAAGCCCAAAAACCTTCTTTTCTACCAATTCCATTTGGGAGTGTAAAACCACATTATAAAGAGTTTTGCTTGAGGACAAGCAAAGATTCAAGTGTGGGGGTATTTGATGTGTGCAAAATGCAACATATAAATTACATCAATTGTGGCATAAAACTAACCCTTTTTAGTACTAATGTTGGAAAAAGTGTGTTTTTGTCTTCCTTTTGTATTTTCAGGATTAAATGAGCTCAAATTAACAAAAGAAGCAAAAAGGCAGCTAAATCTAACACAAAAACAAGAAAAGGAACAAACGTGGCATGCCCGACCTCCCCGAAAGCATCTTCCCAAGCAAAACAAGAGAGCAGAAGGCTGAACACGCCCCGTGCTCAGTGAGCACGGGGGCATGCCCAAGTGTCAGCATAAAAGACAAAGTTGTAGAAGCTTCCATCGCCCACCACGGGGCCGTGCTCAGCGGACACGAGGTCGTGGTCAACTATAAGATTCGCAGAATCTAGGCAAATCTTGATAGTACAGATATGCTTCTGCACACGGGGTCGTGCCCAGCGGACACGGGGCCGTGGTCAACTAATAAAGACAAGAGCAATTAATGAAGAAAGAGAAGGATGTGGACACGGGGCCGTGCCCACTGGACACGGGGCCGTGCCCGAGCTTCTGTTCAGCCTATAAATAGGAGTGCTTGGCTCAAGCTCAAACCATCCCTTGGCACAGCACCTCTCTCACACTTCACCCACCACCCACCACCACCATAACACCATCATCCACCACCGTCATCCATTGTCTATCATAGAGTGTGTGAGTCGTCTCGGGATCCAAGATTGATCGTAAGAGTTCTTGACAATCAAGGCCATGTTTGCCTAAGTCTCTTACATCACTTGGTGAAGACAAAGTGTCTAGTGTAATACATTTTATTTTTAATCTTTTCGCACTTTTTAATTGGTTATGTATTAATGACTTTAATAACTAGTTTCTTATGTTGAAGGTGATTCTTCCTTATCGTTTGTCTGTGGTGTCTTGGCATTATTTTACTGTCTATATAAAATAAAAGATTTTCACCATTCATATCTCCACGGTCTATATGGAGGTATTATGGCTAACTGGTCGGGGGTTAAGGGAACGGTTTGGTAAGAGTCTTGCCATTGTTCAGTGTATAGATCCTACAAAGGACCTGGGTCAAATTTAGTAGGACCTCCTTCAATACTTAACGGTATTGGATGGCGGGGGTCCAAACTCTTTGATCCCCTCATAAGTTAAACTACTATTAAAACTTTAACCCGGCTACTTAGGATTGTATCCCTGTTGACTCAGACTACTTAGCCGAGGGTAACGTCGCCTTCAAAAGAGGGGCCTACCACATTATGCATTAATAACTTAATTAATTATCTTTCAATAATCCGACCCTTTAGGATTGTATCCTTGCTGACTCAAGCTACTGGGTTGAGGGTAACGTCACCTCCAAAAGAGGGGCCTACTACAATAACTAAGATAATCTCTTAAATAGTGCAAAAGTGCGAAAATCATCAAAGGTTACACTAAACACGAGTCAGAGCCAAGTGATTCATCTTGTCTATCTGTTTTTTCTTTTATTGTATTTTTCAGCATTTTAGTTAGTTTTTATTTTTCTTAGTTTAAAACCTTTTTCTAAACTTTTGATTTGATTAGACGTTGAGGATAAACTGGTACTAAAAGCTCTTGTGTCCTTGGACGACCTCGGTATCTTACCAACACTATACTACGCTCACGATGGGTGCACTTGCCCATATGTGTGTTTAGTGTTAGTAAATATCGTGTTTTATAAATTTAAAACTTGGCTAAAGAAAGTGTAAAAGGGCTTAAAATATACCTAAACTTATATACACACTTCACACGCATCAAACTCGGTTTAAAGTGTAGCAAGCAGTCGACACAGCCTCCCCCAAGAATTGAACAGGAAGCTCCGACTCTACCAACATCGTTCTTGTAGTTTCAATTATCGTCCGATTCTTCCTCTCCGCGACACCGTTTTGTTGTGGAGTGTATCGAGAACTGTATTCATGAAGAATGCCCTTAGAAGTACAGAACTCATCCATCACACGGTTCTTGAACTCAGTTCCATTGTCGCTTCTGATCCTCTTAACTTTCAACGTGTAGAGATTTTCCAACATTGTAAGAAGATCCTTGAGGATGCCAGGAGTATCACTCTTGTGTGCCATAAACGCTACCCAAGAAAATCTAGAGTAATCATCAGTAACCACTAAACAATAAGCATCCCCGAATGTTGTCTTGTGTCTCATAGGTCCAAAGAGGTCCATATGAAGACGTTCGAGAGGCATGCTAACAGTGTTGATTTTCTTCAGAGGGTGAGACTTTTTCGTTTGTTTCCCTTTCTGGCACAAAACACAGATATCTTGTAGATGAAAACTTCTCACGGGCACGCCATTCACAAGATTATTTTTCACCAAATGGTTCATTTTTCTTAAGTTAATGTGCCCCATTCTTCTGTGCCAAGATATAGACTCCTTCTCCGTGGCTTTTGAGACAAAACATGTGACTTGTGCAGAAGTCATAATCGCTTGGCTCATATCAAGAAAATAAAGATCATTAACTCTTGGAGCCGATAAGAGAATCCATTCTTCTGGAATTTTGAAACCAGGTTTCAGCACATAACAACCGGCATCATCAAAGTGCACGGTGAACTTCTTATCGCAGATTTGCGAAACACTGAGAAGATTGTGATCAATTTGACGAACATAATTGATCTTATCGAAACATACAACACCATTGGAGATCATTCCCTCTCCAGTGATGTATCCGCCTTTGTCTCCAGCGAAAGCGACATAGCCTCCTCTAATATTTCTCACATCATATAGAAGCCGTAAGTCGCCTGTCATGTGCCTAGATGCTCCACTATCAACAATCCAATGACTATTAATAGTTCCTCCTGGAACACCCTGCACATATCATCAATGATCAGTTGAGGATGGGGACCCAAGCCTTAGTGGTCTTGGGTCGTCCCTGAGCATCACGAAAAATGATCTCGGTTTCTTGATGATTTTGTAACACAACACCTCCCCCTGAATTTTCACCCGTCTTAGGTTTCCAAGTTTGATTTGCTTTACCAGATATATTTTTATGAACAGATTCTAAAACTTCTGGTTTTAAAAATTGTGAAGAACTTGGTTCCTTGTTGACCGGTTTGACTTCAGATTTTAAATCTTTTTCAACAGCTTTGACGTTTTGACGTCGTTGCTTCATTTCTTGCTCCTTAACAGTTCTTTTATCATGTTTTGGTGAAACGGGACGACGTTGAGGGTGAACCTTTTCAGGTGGTGCTTTCTCAACAAATTTATCCTTGGGAGTGTTTGGACAATTTTTAATGATGTGTCCAAACTCCCCACACTTAAAACATGTTCTCCTTTCTACAAACTTAGGAGAATCTGATTGACGAAGAGATGTCGAACCAGTAGAACACGAGGTACTTGCTTTTTCATCACACCCGTTTCTATGTTGAGTGTAATTGTTTTGGCTATCACGTTTTAAAATTTTGACTTGTTGTACAAAATCGGTGTTTGACTTGTTTTCAAAAGTCTCAATTTTATCCGTACCTTTCGATTCTACAAATTTGACATTACTGTTTTTCTTCTGATAACGAGCTCCTTTTGTTTCAAATTTAGATTTAGAAACATTAGGCTTTTGAGCTCGCTTTTATGGTTGTTTACCCTTAGCAGCAATAGGTTGTTGCTTTGTTGGTGATTTTTGATTTCCAAATTGTTTCTTAATTTCAGCTTTTGGAATTGAGTCACATTGAGTTACAATGACTCCTGGAATTGTCTTTCCTATAAACTTGTTTGTATTATTTTCAAAAACTTGATCAATCGAAGATGGATTGACATTTTTAATTGGAAAATCGTGATTTGAATAGATTTTAGAATCACCAACCAAAGTGTACAACACGTTATTACTTTTAACGGCAGACACAGATTTCTTGTCATTCTTGACAGGATCTATCACTTGTTTGATAGTTGGTTGAACAGCAGAAGTAAGAGGATCACAAAGAATATGATTCTCAATTGGAATTTCTATTCCCTTTCTTTTGTCAAGTGATTATCCTGATCACTCATATCTGATTCTGATTCATCATCATACGAATCATAGTCCTCAATGATTGGAGGGCTTTGTTTCGTAGATGTTGAAGTTTCTTTTTGTTCAGATGATGTACTTGAAGAATTGTCCGATTTGAACCCTATGCCAGTAGTAACTTCCTCATAATCCAGAGGTACACTGGGTTCAAATCGAGGCATATCCTCTTCATCAGGCATTCGAGTATAATTTTGTCTCAAAGGGGGCGGACACTTCTTATACCCAACACCTCTCACGTTTCCTTTCAGTTGTTGAACGTCAATAATGTGATCGAACACAAATCGGGAGTTAGAATAACTCTCCAACTTGAGCTTGATTGCATCATGATCGCATTTGGCAATGGCTAGTTCCTTTTTGGTTTCCTCAACAATGGTAATGTAATCGTTAATACTAACTTGTTTATGATAAACAGTTTTGGTCACTTCGGAAACATTTTTCTTTAAAGTTTCAATTACAGATTTAAAATCCTTTTCGTTTCTAACCAGAGCCATATTTGCCTCTTTGCACTTAGACATTTCAATAACCAAACTTTTATTATGACTATGAAGCTTTTCAGATTCAAGCTTCAAATCAGCACAAGAATTACAAACACTAGGAACAGGAGTTTCAGAATTTACCTGACTCGTAGAGGTTGAGACATTTGCCATAAAGGCAGTCTGATAAGAAAAAGATCCGTCTTCAGAGAAGAATTTCTCCATTTCTTTAGATGCTACAGCAGCCTTCTTGATCAGAACAGATTTCTGACATTTCAACTCCTCCGCTTCATTCAACAAGTCATCAAGATCAGAACTTGCTTCTTCCTTCACATCAGATTCAGAATGATAATCGCCCGAAGTAGAACTTTCTTCATCAGAACTCCCGGTATAACCCGAACTGTTGTCACTTTCAGAAAATTCTTCCTTATGAACGTGCTTGATGTGATTGATGATCTTTGCATAACACGTTGTTCCTCCTCTATCTAGATCACCTTCCCCAAGTTGTACAGACCAATTACACCCTTCATCAGCTTGAACGGTCAATGCTTGATTGGCGTTTGATGGTCCAGACTGGTTCTGGTTCTGATTGTTGTTCACCGCTACCATCCTTCTTTCACGATTGTCTTGATTGACATTGACATTTGAAGTACTTGTCTGATTTCTGAATGAGTTCTGATTTCCTTGTTTGCTTGGTCGGGTGCACTCACGTTTGAAGTGCCCCTTTTCGCCACAATTGAAACATGTAACCGCTTCTTTATCAAATCCGTACTTCGTATCCTGTTTACTTTCCAAAGAACTTCTCCCTGTTCGAACCATAAAGTCCTCCGCCCTTCTAACAGCACTTGCGAATGCCCACTTTATATCCATCAACTCCATTTCATCATGGTTGATTTGTTGATAATCTTCGTTGGTCAAATTAATGTTTCCAATTTGACCTGCGACCAAACCGCAGTAAGCACTGACCATTGTATTAATGAGTTCCATATGCTCCTTC
Organism: Helianthus tuberosus; assembly: GCA_030545235.1. Taxonomy (NCBI): domain Eukaryota; kingdom Viridiplantae; phylum Streptophyta; class Magnoliopsida; order Asterales; family Asteraceae; genus Helianthus; species Helianthus tuberosus. Next base: position 4,767,041 of record JARYGA010046105.1, read on the forward strand.
GCTACTTCAATGCTGACATTTGAGAGGTTTGAAGTATCAACTCTGACTGTGTTAGGGTTTAGGGGTGGAGGATTGTTGGTATAATGAGCTTGCTGTTGTTGTGGTTGGGCTTGTTGTTGTTGTGGTTGGGCTTGTTGTGGTGGGACAGGAATATAAGCACTCAGATCGAACTGAGGTTGAGTAGTGGTAACTTGAGGTGTAAAAGGAACATAAGCACTACCAAATTGAGGTCTAGAATAAGCCTGAGCTTGAGCACTCAAATGCGCTGGCGGAAAATAGGCACTCGGATCGAAGACCGAAGATGGAGCTGATTGTGGAAACGGAGAAGAGCTTGTATTTGATACAAACGCCGTTTGTAACTTTGGTTGCTGAACTGAACTGGAACTGGAACTAGCTAACTGGTTAAAACCTGCAAGATACATTTCGGTATTTTGAGGAGCAGGAATTCGTTTAGCTTTCCGAATTTCTTCATCATTCTTGTGCTCCAGCTTCTGAATGAATTCATAGATATTGACATTTGCATCATCTAGAACACCCATATGCTTTAAAAGCTCAATGTATGGGCTCCACTTTGGAGGTAGAGCATCAGCAAACCGTGCAACCAATTCCGGTTGAGTTGTAGTAACACCATAAGCAAACAGTTCACTAATCAAATGATAAAAACGTGTAGTCATATCATTTAGGGTTTCATTTTCCAAGAACTGAAATGATTCAAACTCTTTCTTCAATAGATCATTGTGTGTCTTTCTAGTAGCTGCATTTCCTTCTCCTCTTGCTACCAAAGCATCCCATAATGTTTTCATGTCGACACAGTAAGAGAATTGATGATAGATTTCTTTGTGAAGCGCTTGGGTAAGAATAGCAAACGACTTTTTCTCTAAGTCATAGGCTTTCTTGTCATCTTCATGCATATTAGTAAAACCTGCTGCAGTTGATGCTGCTACTTCGAGAGCATTGTTGCGTGGAGTAATGAAACACCTCCAAAGATCGGTGCTTTGCCCTTGAACGTATGTGTGGAAACGACCTTTCCATGATGGAAAGTCGTTCATGTGATTCAACTTTGGAGGGCGATTGTTGCTGCCCGTTTCGCTCTCGCTAAGCAAAAGATTCTGAATGTTTTGATTTAGATTTGATACCAAAGCCCATTGAGTTGCACTTATAGATTGCTGACCAAAAACATTCTTTACCCATGCTGCTGTAGAGGTTTGATCTTGACCTGGTCGTGGGTCCGTACTCCAATCCCACGGACTTGTACTACTCATATTTGATATTAGAACAACTATACCTGATAAAACACTTGAAAACACAAGGTTAGAACAGTTTTTCAAGTCCTCTGTTTAAAATTGACAACAGATCTCGACGAAACACTTTCCACGAAACACTCCTGTTTCGTCGAAATGTCTTATGACGAAACGCAAGTCTGTTTCGTCGCTTGTGCTTTTCGTCGTGGATAAGGTTCAGACAAGTGGGTCAAGTGGGTGATAGTTGGTAAAATTTTTAAACTTAAATCTTATCACTTACTGACACAGTACAAAATTTTCAACATACATCATGCATGTTTAATCTAACAGTATGGTGAATAATATTTAATTGATTTTAATTCTTTTTCAATTTCTTTTAATTCTAAATTCCAAGAATATCTCAAGAACAGTTTGAAGGTTCTTTGAAGGTATGAAGAACAAGCCCAGAAATTTGGAGTTTTTCGGTAACTTAATAACTTTCCGAAACACGAAATTTGACAAGACTTTCACTAAAAACCCGGTTTATCACTTGAACAATCAATCTAACAAGGTTTTTGATAAAACTCTTTAGCAAACAACAATATTCAAGCAGATTTTAAACACTTTTCCAGAAAATATTAGTTTTTCAAGAACAAGATTTCCATAAAATCATAAATAACAGTTTCCAATACTTGATAAAAATCCAACTATGTTTGATTTTAAACAAGGATAAGAGCCAATGCTCTGATACCACTTGTAGGTCCCGAAATCTGAGGATCGATAACGAAAACCAAACCCTTGTTTATAACAAACAATGTCACGGGTGCGGAATCCCCGTAACGATGCAAACCAAACACAGTTAATAACACACGCAATATAACCAATGAAACGCAATCTATTGATTAAATGGGATGAGAACCAAGAACAACTGATACACACACAGTTTGACAGAATAACTTTCAGGGTATGCTCTCATCTAGTTTCAAAGTGAAACCAGAAAGTGTTTATATAGTAACCTGGGCCTTGCATCGACGTGATGTATTGTAAAATACATCTTTATTCGCGTCCGGTTTTAGTCGTTAGATAGTCAGTTTTTGTCCGTGTTTAGCATAGAATGTATATACTTTTGATAGTTTGTGATTTCCAGGTCTTTGCAGTCAAATGGAGCTAAAACGAATCATAAACTGGAAGGGCGAAAGGCTGGCACGACATTCGGGGAGCTCGGGAGTGTAACGTAGCGAAAAATGCAGTTCTGAAGGTCTTAGGCGGCCCGCCTTAACTTAACATTACTCTCAAGCGGGCCGCATTAACTTAAATTAAGGATCCCGGAGATTGAGAGGCTCGCGGCCCGCATCAACTTAATTTAATCTTAAAGCGGGCCGCGTGGAAGCTTATTACGTGAAACCGACTTAATCAGCAACAGGTCGTAGGGTTTTGAAGGATTATATAATAACATCATCATTAACAGCCGAAAACACAACAACATTACGAATTTTGGAGTTCTCTGGACGATCAGGAAGGCTGTTTAGAGGCGTTTGAAGGCTCGGGATTGCTAGGAATCATCGGAGATCATTCGGGAGCATACGGGATTGAAGTTAACGGGTTATACAATCTTGTTTCTTCGTTTTTCGTTTGTTTTGATTATTTAATGATGAATTCTGAATATACTTGGATTATGAACTTGTTTTCGATTATGTTTAGCGGCTAAATTTCTGTTACTACCTAGACATGGATGAATGATTGCATATGTTTTGTTTATTATTGGATTTTGAATGCTATGGATAGTTTATAAATTGTAAACGGTTTGTTCTATCAGTTAGATGTGTTTGCATGCTTGATGTTATTTAATTGTTGATTATTGCTTCGCATGAATCTTGGTGACGGTCTTTATCACATAATAGAGTCGTGCTAGGTTTTAGATTTTGGTGACTGTCTATATCACGTAATAAATCTTGAATCTTTAGGGTTAAATCGGCCGATAAACCTTAGAAGTAATAATTGGTAATTTTATAAAATCAAGTGTTCTACTAATCGTCAATAGCTGTAAGGTGCGAGATTATTGCTAGGTCTAAGTGATTAAACCGCAAGGTGGGTCCTTCTTAGGAAGTTAACCTTTTGGCTGCTGTCTAGCAAGTCTAGCTGAGAAAACAAACCTATCCTAGGTTTAGGTCTCGTAAGGGAGTGAGCCTTGTAGGATACTTTTATAAACCCATTAGATGTCTTGTAAGGGAGTCTAAAAACCAGTAATTTAACAACCTTTAGGGGATCTTAGCGTGCTCTTGAGAAGGATTAGGGGTCCTTAGATTTCCCGAGAGGTGAGAATTTTAAGATCCCGGTTCCATAGCAAACAACTTCCAATTATAATCATAACTAAAAGCAATCAGGATTCCTGTCTAGGTAGTTCCTTCATCATCCTTGAGTTCAGCCTACGTGAGAGTTCATGTCTAGTTCGTTTAGCTAATCTAGTTAATCATTATTTGCATTTTTAGGATTTTTAGAACACCCCTCCCCCAATCAATAAACAATTAGTTAAGTCTTGTCAGTCTAAGTCTAGGTAGAGTCGTTAGTGTAATCAGTAGAGTCTCTTGGGTTCGATACTCGGACTTCCTTAGGCTATACTTCATCGATCGGTTCACTTGCCGGGCGTGTGGTTTAGGGTTTAGAGAGTCTTAGTTTTATAAATTTTAAGCTTAGAGAGTCTAGAATTAGGGTAAATTTAGTTAATTTAGTTAACCCATTTTCAGCACATCACGACGAAACCAAAGATGGGCTCGACGAAACAAACATTGGACCACACATTGGGCCTGAAGCAGCCCAACAGTCGACGAAACAAGGGGTGTTTCGTCGCTGATGTCGACGAAACGAGTTGAAATGAAGACTCTCTGTTTCGTCGTGAGGTGTTCGACGAAACACAAGATGTTTCGTCGAAGGCTGCATAAGTTGTGTTGTTTGCTGCAAACAGACAACAAACAGCAGCAACATATAAACACTTACATAAAGACAATAATACCCTTACATGCAACATGCATTGTTTGTATATCATTACATCGGCCGATAAACCTTAGAAGTAATAATTGGTAATTTTATAAAATCAAGTGTTCTACTAATCGTCAATAGCTGTAAGGTGCGAGATTATTGCTAGGTCTAAGTGATTAAACCGCAAGGTGGGTCCTTCTTAGGAAGTTAACCTTTTGGCTGCTGTCTAGCAAGTCTAGCTGAGAAAACAAACCTATCCTAGGTTTAGGTCTCGTAAGGGAGTGAGCCTTGTAGGATACTTTTATAAACCCATTAGATGTCTTGTAAGGGAGTCTAAAAACCGGTAATTTAACAACCTTTAGGGGATCTTAGCGTGCTCTTGAGAAGGATTAGGGGTCCTTAGATTTCCCGAGAGGTGAGAATTTTAAGATCCCGGTTCCATAGCAGACAACTTCCAATTATAATCATAACTAAAAGCAATCAGGATTCCTGTCTAGGTAGTTCCTTCATCATCCTTGAGTTCAGCCTACGTGAGAGTTCGTGTCTAGTTCGTTTAGCTAATCTAGTTAATCATTATTTTCATTTTTAGAAACCCCCCCCCCCCCATCAATAAACAATTAGTTAAGTCTTGTCAGTCTAAGTCTAGGTAGAGTCGTTAGCGTAATCAGTAGAGTCTCTTGGGTTCGATACTCGGACTTCCTTAGGCTATACTTCATCGATCGGTTCACTTGCCGGTCGTGTGGTTTAGGGTTTAGAGAGTCTTAGTTTTATAAATTTTAAGCTTAGAGAGTCTAGAATTAGGGTAAATTTAGTTAATTTAGTTAACCCATTTTCAGCACATCAAGTTTTTGGCGCCGTAGCCGGGGATTCTTTGGCGATTGCGTTGATTACTTTGTTTGGACTTGTTTGACATCATACGTGCTATCTGTGTTAGTTGAGTCGTAGGAGTCTAAAAATTTTAAAAATCCAAAAATATTTGCTTTAGTGTCTTTTCTAGATTAGTGAGTCTTTGTCAGAGTCTTCTTACTTGTTCGTATTCGGTTTTTCAGTTGATGCCCCATACGCGTTCGCATGGACCTCCGCCGCTTCCGTTTACGATCAAGTCTTCCTTCTCGTCTTCTGCGTCCGAGGTCAGTTCTTCTAGTTCGTCTTCGTTTTCACAGCCCACCCCCGCTTTCGATTTCACACCCAAGTCATCACCTCACGTTTCACCACATGTTTCTCCACCACCCTCCCGTTCTCGTACACCTAGTCCTCCACCCGTAGTTCGAATGGAGAACCGCACCGTTTACCAGCAGGCGACCACCGGTTTCACCGGTGCCACTTCACCCATCACCCTTCCGAATATCACGAATGATAGGTCCTGGCAGATTCCTTCCTACATCATGACCGCCATCACCAATTCTTGTCAGTTCCATGGTCGTGATGACGAGGATGCACCCGCTCATATCAATCGCATCACTCGTCTTTGTGGCACCTACTCCATAGAGGGTGTCAATCTTGATGCTAGGTACCTTCAGGTGTTCCCATTCTCTCTCGCTGGACGCGCAGCCGTCTGGTTCGATTCTCAGCCCGCAGGCACTTTCACTACTTGGGCAGGTCTTCGCGATGCATTTTTAGCCAAGTATTTTCCACCAGCGAAGGCGTCTCGCCTTCGTGATCAGATTCACTCCTTCCGTATGGAGCCTGATGAGCCATATCATTTAGCTTGGGAGCGTTTCCAGACGCTTCTTTCTCGTTGCTCACAGCATGGGTTTTCTGATTGGGCGTTGGTTGAGAAGTTTTACAATGGTCTTACTCCTGAGATTAGAGCGCGTTTCGACACTTCAGCAGGAGGGCAGCTCATGGGAAAGAAGACGGTGGTTGAGTGCAATGATTTGTTTGAGAGTTTTGCACATTCTGATATGGACTACAGCTCTACCAGCAGGACTTCCATTCCTGTTCGTACCTCCTCAGCCGGTCGAGGGGTAAACCAAGTTAGTTTGGATTCATCGGTAGCTGCTGAAGTCGAGATTTTGAGGAGAGAGTTGGATGAGATTAAGAAGAAAGTTGATAGGTGTGAGCTTTGTAGGGGAGGTCACGACACGCTCGAGTGTCCCACACTCACTCTTGAGCAGGTAGAGTACATAGCCGGTCAGTCTAGGGGTCCCACGAATCCTTTCAATTCCAATTACAACTCCAACTGGCGCGGTAGTGGCAACAATAGTAGTTATTGGTCTTCTGGCAATCCCCCTGGTTTCCCATCTGGTCAGTATCAAAATAGGGGGCCGGGTCTTTACACGAGTGGTGGTTCGGGTCAGAGTGGTCAGTATAGTGGTTCAGGAGGTCAGTTTGTGAGTGGAGGGTTGAATCAGGAGAGTCAGGGTAGTGGCAAGGCTCCAGAGGGTAGTATGAGTAAGATAGAGGAGATGTTAGCCCAGATGATGACACAGAATCAGACATCGCAGAAATCCCTAAATGACTTTGTTAGGACTCAGGAGCAGATTAACAAAAATCATGAACTTCAGCTTAAGAGTCAGCAATCCACACTGTTAGATCTCCAAAGAACAGTTGGTGGAATTGCTAAGCAGTTGCAGGAGCATCCCCCGGGTCAGTTTTCGGGAAATACCTTCACGAATCCCGTGAATCATTCAGCGAAGGCTATTACGACCCGTAGTGGAAAGAGTTTGGGAGAGGTTGTGAGAAAGAATGTTGAGGTAGAGAGTGATGATGAGGTAGATGAGGTGATAGAGATGGAGGCTCCAGGCAAGGTGCACACGAGGCTAGCCCCAGCAAGTACCGCACACGCTGAGGAGTCACCAGTGGAGAAGAAAGTGGAGAAGCAGCCGACGAAGGTTCGGCCATCACCAGTGATTGATTATTCCCGCCTTCCGTTTCCCGCCCGAGCTAGGCAGCAGAAATATGCTCAGGAATACGGGAAATTCCTCGAGGTGTTTACCCAGTTGAAAATCAATCTTCCGTTTGTCGAGGCACTTCAGTCGATGCCTAAGTACGCCAAATTTCTCAAGGATCTTTTGAAGCGCAAGGAGAGGATTGGAGAGTTGTCGAATATTCCATTGACAGGAGGTTGTTCCGCGGTAGTCTTGAATAAGCTACCAGAGAAACTGACCGACCCTGGTACTTTCACGATTCCATGTTTCTTTGGGGGAGCCGTTACCCCCGCTCACGCTCTAGCCGATTTAGGGGCTAGCATCAATCTGATGCCATTTTCGTTGTATGAGAGGCTTGGTTTAGGAGAGTTGACGCCCATGCATATGTCGTTGTCCTTGGCTGACCGATCAGTCAAGTATCCTCGTGGGATAGTGGAGAATTTGTTGGCGAAGGTGGATAAGTTCGTGTTTCCTGTGGATTTCGTTGTTCTTGATATGGAGGCCGACGAGCGAGTTCCTATTATTCTAGGCCGTCCATTCCTTCGAACCGCAAAGGCGATCATCGACGTCTTTGACGGTAAGATTTCTCTTCGTGCTGGTGACGAGGTTGTCACTTTTGAGATCGATAGGGCGATGCAGCACCCTGGGGGTGGAGACGACGTTAGTGGACCGTGTCATTCCGTTTACTTCTTAAATTCTTTCATATCTTGTGTCGACACGTGTTTCGAGTACATTAGTGGAGCTGATTTGGTGGGCGAGGGAGTTGTTGAGGAGTCTGCTGAGGAGGAAGTAGAAGAAGTTGCTGAGGGGGAGCAGTCGGATGAGAGTGAGGAGTTGTGTGTTACTGAGCCGTTGGAGCTAGACGCGATTAGTGATGAGAGTACTCCTGTAGAGATTCCACCGCCTTTAGAACTTAAGGTTCTTCCATCACATCTTGAGTACGCATTTCTAGGAAAGAAGCCGGATATGCCTGTCATTATTTCTTTGAAGTTGACAGAGGAGGAGAAGTTGAGGTTGATTGAGGTGTTGAGAGAGCATAGTGATGCGATTGCCTGGAGGCTATCTGATATCAAGGGCATCAGCCCTACTTTTTGCACGCATCGCATTCTGATGGAGGATGTTTACAAGCCTGTAGTGCAGCCGCAGCGTCGTTTGAATCCGAATATGCAGGAGGTAGTGAAGAAGGAGGTGAAGAAGTTGTTAGAGTCTGGTTGATCTATCCGAGTTCCGATTCAGCTTGGGTGAGTCCTACGCAGGTCGTCCCGAAGAAAGGGGGGATGACGGTTGTTCTGAATGCGAAGGATGAGCTTATTCCGTCTCGTACTGTTACGGGTTGGCGTGTGTGCATTGACTATCGAAAGTTAAATGACGCCACTCGTAAGGATCATTTTCTGCTCCCATTCATTGATCAGATGCTTGAGCGTCTCGCGGGTCAGCAGTTCTATTGCTTTCTCGACGGGTTTTCGGGTTATTTCCAGATTCCTATTGCACCAGAGGATCAAGAGAAAACCACTTTTACATGTCCATATGGCACGTACGCGTACCGACGCATGCCGTTTGGGTTATGTAACGCTCCAGCTACTTTCCAGCGTTGTATGATCGCTATGTTTCAGGATATGGTAGAGAGTTCGATGGAGGTGTTTATGGACGATTTTTCGGTCTACGGTAGTTCGTTCGATCAGTGCTTGGTGAATTTGGAGAAGATGCTGAAGAGATGTGTGGAGACGAAGTTGATGTTGAATTGGGAGAAGTGTCACTTCATGGTGACTGAGGGGATTGTGCTAGGGCACAAGATTTCGAGAGCTGGTATTGAGGTTGATAGAGCGAAGATAGATACGATCAGCCAGCTTCCTCCGCCGACTAGTGCCAAGTCGGTTCATAGTTTTCTCGGTCATGCGGGATTCTATAGGCGCTTTATTAGGGATTTTTCCAAAATCACACGCCCCATGACGCGATTGTTGGAGAAGGACGTTCCTTTCGTCTTTGACGAGGAGTGCCTTCGAGCGTTTGAGTTTCTGAAGGAGAAGTTAGTGAGTACACCGATCCTCGTGTCACCTGATTGGAGCTTACCATTCGAGCTGATGTGCGATGCGAGTGACTACGCAGTTGGTGCGGTGTTAGGGCAGAGACGGGAGAAGCACTTTCACCTGATTTACTACGCGAGTAAAACTTTGAATGATGCCCAGGAGAATTACACCACCACAGAGAAGGAGTTGTTAGCTGTGGTGTTCGCGTTCGACAAGTTCCAGTCATATCTCGTTCTTTCGAAAACCATGGTGTTTACTGACCATTCCGCTCTGCGTTACCTGTTTCAGAAGAAGGACGCGAAGCCGCGCCTTATACGATGGATTCTGCTTCTTTCCGAGTTTGACATTGAAATTAGGGATAAGAAAGGGGCAGAGAATGTGGCGGCGGACCACTTGTCTCGTTTAGAGGATCCGAAGAGAGAGGAGATTCGTGAGGAGGCGATAGGGGACAGATTTCCTCACGAGTCTATTGATGCTGTCACGGCAGGAGCCGTGGACCTACCGTGGTATGGCGATATAGCCAATTATTTGGCTGACGGGTTTGTGATGGAGACGATGAGTGCGCAGCAAAAGAAGAAGTTGGTGAGGGATGCTAGGAAGTACATATGGGATGACCCTTACCTTTTTAGGATTGGCGGCGACCGTATACTTAGGAGGTGTGTTAGTAGGGGGAAGGTATTGAGATCCTGAGGCACGTGCATGAGGGTTTGACGGGAGGTCATCATGGAGCACACACTACCGCGCAAAAAGTTTTCGACTGCGGTTTCTTTTGGCCTACGGTGTTTGAGGATGCTCAGGATTTTGTTAGGGCTTGTGATGCATGTCAGCGTACTGGAAATATCTCATTCAGGAATGAGATGTCCCAGAATCCTATTCAAGTGTTGGAAATCTTTGACGTTTGGGGTATTGATTTCATGGGACCTTTCCCTCCTTCGAGTGGGAATAGGTAAATCCTCGTTGCGATTGACTATGTTTCGAAGTGGGTGGAGGCTCAAGCTTTGCTTACTAACGATGCACGAGTGGTGGTGAGGTTCTTAAAGAAGTTGTTTACGCGATTTGGTACGCCTAGGGCAATTATTAGTGATCGCGGTACGCATTTTTGTAATGCGGTTATGGAGAAGGCGTTGGAGAGATATGGAGTTACGCACCGCTTGGCTACCGCGTACCACCCGCAAACGAGCGGTCAAGTGGAGAACGCGAATCGAGGAGTGAAGAGGATTTTAGAGAAAACGGTCGGGAAGAGTAGAAAGGATTGGTCCGACAAGTTGGACGATGCGTTATGGGCGTTCCGCACCGCCTACAAGACGCCATTAGGTACGACGCCGTTTATGATTGTGTATGGGAAGGCGTGCCATTTACCGGTCGAGTTAGAGCATCGGGCTCTTTGGGCACTCAAAACGGTGAATTTAGATTTGACCGAGGCCGCTAGGAGAAGATACTTCCAAATTCATGAATTGGAAGCCCTTAGGGATGCGGCGTATGAGCGTTCGTGGAGTATTAAGGAGAAAACGAAGGCGTTGCATGATCGAAAGCTTAAGGGGTTGAAGGAGTTCAAGGTTGGTGATAAGGTGCTTCTTTACAATTCGAGGTTTAAGTTGTTTCCCGGGAAGTTGAAGTCGAAGTGGACGGGACCATATGTAGTGAGGGAAGTGTTTCCGCATGGTGCGATTGAGCTATACAATAAGGAGAATGACGAGTCGTGGAAAGTGAATGGCCACCGCTTGAAGCATTATTTAGGAGGGCCTATTGACGACGTCGAGAGGGAGGAGACTCCTCTCGAAGATCTTTCGGATACCACCGCGTAGGGTCTTGAGTGAAAACTCAAGTGTATAGTTTGTACATTGAGTCATTGTCCGTGTCGTGTCTTTAGTTTAGTGGTTTATGTGTTTTTGAGTCGTTTGTCGTAGTGTCGTATTTGTGTCCGTTTCGTGTTTTGCTAAGTCTTTTGCAGGTTGCATTACCTTCACGTGGCCGAGATCGACGTTCGAGTAGCATCACAGGTTTGCTGAATGTTAAAAACGACAAAAACGCATGCAGGGGCATTTAAGGAATTTTAAAAATCATTTTCTGCACATATCTGCTGTTGCTGTAAGCAAAACAGCTGCTGTTTGCTGTTCAGGCGGCCCGCATGAACTTAGGGTTATTTCTTAAGCGGGCCGCGCGGATTCTCAAATTGTTGTCGGTTGGATAAGTTTAAGCGGCCCGCCTAAAGCTGCTTATATCATCAAGCGGGCCGCGAGCCCACTACGGATTGGCAATGGGCTGTTCAGGCCCAATGGATTCAGCCATTTGTTCCATCTTCCACATATTCACCTTCATCCATTTATCCATCATCATTCGGTTGGTTCGAGTCGACGTTCAGGTATGTTTTCCTGCATTTGTTGTTGTTGTATTTGAGTCGTTTGTTACCGGGTTTATTTCCATCTTAAGTGTGGGGAAGTGGGTTGTATATTTTTAAGGAGTTAAAATGTGATTTTTCACTAAACATTCAACCCGTTATCCGTTGCATCCACACTTTGGTCAGGTTTGGCACTTGGGTTGTTCGAGGGCGAGCAAGGTGCCGGGAGGGGGTAAGATGGTAAGTCGGTGGTGTACTTTGAGTCTATTATTTTGTACCATGCGTCTAAGTTAGAAGTTTTTGAGTCATTTTGTGTTTCGAGTTGGTATTGCTTTGGTATTTTGCTTGTTTTTGTTGATGCAGGTTCGAATATGTACCACCCGTACTCAATCTCCATTCGGGTGAATTTGGAGCTGTTTATTCAAATTTCAGGCATTTATCAAGCATGTCAGTTAGAGTCAAAGCCGATCGCGAATGAAATGCTATACGATCGAGCTGGATTGGACGAGATTTTGGAGCTTACGCATGAATTAAACCAGCTAAGTCCTTTCCGATTTGCCCTTTGTCTTTTATTTCTTATTTATTTTTAGTATTTTAAGTCGGTTTCCATCTTACATTGAGGGCAATGTAAAGTTTAAGTGTGGGGATGGGAACTATCGTTTAGTGTCGTTAGTATAGTTAGTCGAGTCATAAAAAAAAAAAAAAAACGGAAAATACAAAAAAACTAAAAAATTGAAAAATCCAAAAAAATTGAAAAAATGAAAAAAAAATGTCTTTTGAAATAAGAAGTTTGCAAAATAAAAACGGAGAATGATAGAAAAGTCGGGTTTTTGGTCGGGTTCAAATAATGATAATATGAGATAAAATAATCGTGCTTGTGTCTAGTTTGGGATGCGCGGGTAGGCTCGGTTCGGTTCTAGGTTCCTTTGATCTTAAAATTACCTAATTGTCGGTCTACTAGTGGGTTCTCATCTAGGGAGAGTGGAGAAACTGAAACCGCCAAAAATAGTATAAGGGATGCCGTTATAAGCTAAGATCGTTAGAGTTTTTAGTCATTATCTCGTTGAAAAAAATAAATAAATAAGTGAGCTAGAAACTAAATGAAAGTAGCACAGGTCTATGTAATCCGAGTTGGGGATAGCAACTCTACAGCCGGAATGCCTCTGGGATGTGTGAAATCGATTTGCCGAATAAAAGTAATCTGTGGTTGGGGATCGCGACTCTACAGCCGGAATACCTCTTGATTAGGGAAAGCATCGTCTAGACTCACGAGAAAAAGAAAAAAAAGAGCGAAAAGCAAAGTCTAAGCTCGTATGAATATATATATATATATATTTGATTTTAAACTCTCTTGATCTTGGTATAAGGCGGTTAGGAAATAACCCAGTGGTTGTTCCTTTTGTCCTATAAGCTTGAGGGGGGATTATGTGGACTTGCAATTCTTAGCGTGAGACCCTAGGTAGATTGACCGCACTTGAACCTAAATTTCATGATAAGGGCTTGGAACCGGGTTGGGTTTAAGAGGATCAATATACTTGCAATCGCGGCTAACACGAGTTTCGACTTTAATAAAATAACTTATACTTTGGCCCGTTCGATTATTCCGACTATGATTCCGTTTGCATAATTCTTTTTCGAGGACGAAAAAAGAGTAAGTGTGGGGATATTTGATGTATTGTAAAATACATCTTTATTCGCGTCCGGTTTTAGTCGTTAGATAGTCAGTTTTTGTCCGTGTTTAGCATAGAATGTATATACTTTTGATAGTTTGTGATTTCCAGGTCTTTGCAGTCAAATGGAGCTAAAACGAATCATAAACTGGAAGGGCGAAAGGCTGGCACGACATTCGGGGAGCTCGGGAGTGTAACGTAGCGAAAAATGCAGTTCTGAATGTCTCAGGCGGCCCGCCTTAACTTAACATTACTCTCAAGCGGGCCGCATTAACTTAAATTAAGGATCCCGGAGATTGAGAGGCTCGCGGCCCGCATCAACTTAATCTAATCTTAAAGCGGGCCGCGTGGAAGCTTATTACGTGAAACCGACTTAATCAGCAACAGGTCGTAGGGTTTTGAAGGATTATATAATAACATCATCATTAACAGCCGAAAACACAACAACATTACGAATTTTGGAGTTCTCTGGACGATCAGGAAGGCTGTTTAGAGGCTTTTGAAGGCTCGGGATTGCTAGGAATCATCGGAGATCATTCGGGAGCATACGGGATTGAAGTTAACGGGTTATACAATCTTGTTTCTTCGTTTTTCGTTTATTTTGATTATTTAATGATGAATTCTGAATATACTTGGATTATGAACTTGTTTTCGATTATGTTTAGCGGCTAAATTTCTGTTACTACCTAGACATGGATGAATGATTGCATATGTTTTGTTTATTATTGGATTTTGAATGCTATGGATAGTTTATAAATTGTAAACGGTTTGTTCTATCAGTTAGATGTGTTTGCATGCTTGATGTTATTTAATTGTTGATTATTGCTTCGCATGAATCTTGGTGACGGTCTTTATCACATAATAGAGTCGTGCTAGGTTTTAGATTTTGGTGACTGTCTATATCACGTAATAAATCTTGAATCTTTAGGGTTAAATCGGCCGATAAACCTTAGAAGTAATAATTGGTAATTTTATAAAATCAAGTGTTCTACTAATCGTCAATAGCTGTAAGGTGCGAGATTATTGCTAGGTCTAAGTGATTAAACCGCAAGGTGGGTCCTTCTTAGGAAGTTAACCTTTTGGCTGCTGTCTAGCAAGTCTAGCTGAGAAAACAAACCTATCCTAGGTTTAGGTCTCGTAAGGGAGTGAGCCTTGTAGGATACTTTTATAAACCCATTAGATGTCTTGTAAGGGAGTCTAAAAACCAGTAATTTAACAACCTTTAGGGGATCTTAGCGTGCTCTTGAGAAGGATTAGGGGTCCTTAGATTTCCCGAGAGGTGAGAATTTTAAGATCCCGGTTCCATAGCAGACAACTTCCAATTATAATCATAACTAAAAGCAATCAGGATTCCTGTCTAGGTAGTTCCTTCATCATCCTTGAGTTCAGCCTACGTGAGAGTTCATGTCTAGTTCGTTTAGCTAATCTAGTTAATCATTATTTGCATTTTTAGGATTTTTAGAAACCCCCCCCCCAATCAATAAACAATTAGTTAAGTCTTGTCAGTCTAAGTCTAGGTAGAGTCGTTAGCGTAATCAGTAGAGTCTCTTGGGTTCGATACTCGGACTTGCTTAGGCTATACTTCATCGATCGGTTCACTTGCCGGTCGTGTGGTTTAGGGTTTAGAGAGTCTTAGTTTTATAAATTTTAAGCTTAGAGAGTCTAGAATTAGGGTAAATTTAGTTAATTTAGTTAACCAATTTTCAGCACATCACGACGAAACCAAAGATGGGCTCGACGAAACAAACATTGGACCACACATTGGGCCTGAAGCAGCCCAACAGTCGACGAAACAAGGGGTGTTTCGTCGCTGATGTCGACGAAACGAGTTGAAATGAAGACTCTCTGTTTCGTCGTGAGGTGTTCGACGAAACACAAGATGTTTCGTCGAAGGCTGCATAAGTTGTGTTGTTTGCTGCAAACAGACAACAAACAGCAGCAACATATAAACACTTACATAAAGACAATAATACCCTTACATGCAACATGCATTGTTTGTATATCATTACATACCAAATAGAGACAAATAAGTCGGACACAAGCGGATAGGAGGATATCCTACTTGGTCGACGGCAAATACAGACTCGATAAGCGTTAAAAGACAGTACAAAATGCAACGATAAGCAAGACTAGTTACAGACACAAAAAGGTGCACCAACATCGTGTCTTTGTGTTACCACCAATGAAACTCTTTCCCGTTCGCTGAAGAAATTTCTTCGCTCATCTTACCAGTAACGCCATACTTAATTGCAAATAAAGCTCTTCCAATTCATCTTGATCGATTTGATCGAGTCGATGGTTCAACTAATTTACCAAGTGCAAAATTCTCGAATGCCGTCATGAATGATGCAAGAAGTGCCATAGTTTCTTCTATGAGCTTAAGACTATGCGAGTCGATTTTAGGAACATTCAAGCTTGGTTCACTTGGCCTAGCACTTGACGATGACGTTCCATGAGATATAGGAGTTCCACCAATGGTACTTCCACTATTGCTACCAACGACAAAGGCACTATGGTTTGCAGGATCTGCAAATCTTCAACAAATCTTCGAGAAGCAGCATCTATCATCCTGAGGTGCATTTACAAATATGCGAACTGACACGATTGGTTAGAGGTGCATAAAAAAATTGGAACCGGAATCCTAACTGGACCTGGATATTAAAAAAACCGTTTTTCTTTTTGTACCCGGAACCATACCCAACCCTATCCACCGGGTATGCATAGAGTAGATTTCTATGTGAAAAACCGTACCCGGAACTGGAACCGATTTATACCCATTTGTACCCGGGTTTTTTAATACCCAGAACCGGGTTGTACCCGTACCCGGTTTTTTATACCCGAAACCGGGTTTCCTAATACCCAGAACCGGGTTTCAGAATACCCGCGATACCTGCATTAGTGCAATAATTTGTTTGTTTTTGTAACCTTCTGTTGACAGGATTATTATTTTTTAATGATATTTTACTCTTAATTCATTGTAAGTTCGAATGTTTCTGTATTCAATTTAAACATGTTAGGTCTTGTAATGTTATATAAGTTAAACATCTATACTTTGTTCTGTTCATGAATTTAATTATCAACGGTTAAAGCTAAAGCTTTTTATTCAGATAGTTAACTTATTATCTGTTCACAAGCAGAATCTTGTCATGTGCATTTGCCAGTTAGTACTAAATGGAACTATTGAAGTGATAATGAACAAACAAATGGGCCTTGGTCCATTTAAAGCAAATTCAATTATTCTGACCATGAGTTTTGAGCCTGCCCTGAAACCGGTTTTTTTTCAGTACCCGGATCAGGTATTTTTTCAATACCCGGTTTTTTATACCTGGTTATTGTACCCGGTTTTTGAAGAACCAGTTCCATACCCGACCCGGAACCGGGTATACCGGGTATGGTTTTTTATGCTAGGAACTAGAACCAAAACTGGTTCTTTCACTATCCGGTAATCAGTATAAGTGATACATGACCATACCCGGAACCGGGTATTGAAAAAACCCGGTTTGTGCACCTCTACAATTGATTCCCATTTTGTTTGAACATTAATAACAAGTCTTATCTTTGTGTTGGCTCTGCATCTTGTGTGACATCTGGGTCAGATAGGTTACAAAAGTATCATGGGTCAAACCAGATAACAAGAGAAGTAACCTTCCATCAATTAGAACAGAATGTTTTGCTTCATGGCCATTATGTGAAAGTAACATTAGTGCCCAATTAGTTTGAAAGCATCTCATCATTATTCTAAATGGTATGGGAGCCTCAAGTTTTATCTGTCAACATTCGCAGCCTTTAAAAAATTTAAACGCATACTGTAATTGTTATTTAAGTGATACAATAGCCATGAAAATATACAGTGAAAACAATCTTGGAAGCCTCAAGTTTATGTGTATTTAAGAATATTGGGTTTTTAATAACTAAAAAAATCAGCATTTGGGAATTGATTTGTGGAGGGAACAAGTTATCTATACTATTATAAAAAGGAGAAGTGACGTACACAAAAGTAATTTTACATGGCGTCCAACTTTTGAAGCAATGTGTACAGCTAATGAAAGCCTATTTTATAAGGGTAAAATTGTAAAGAGTACACATTTTAAGACACCTGAAAGGGTATAACAGTAATTTAGGTCCCACTTTATAAACACGCACAAAAAAACCTTTCCTCAACTGCCCTCAAGAAACCTAATAGTCATGCGGTGATTGAAACGGAACCATCAAGGCAAGGCAAGAGCAGAAGATTGAAGGATGGAAACCTAATAGTCATGCGGTGATTGAAACGGAACCATCAAGGCAAGGCAAGAGCAGAAGATTGAAGGATGGAAAGGTGGACCGTGAAATTGAAGATGATGATTCACTTATCTCCTCATCCAGCAATATTTAACATCAAATCCATGCTTCAATTCTGTACTTCTTTGCTACTTCAGTGCCCTGTTACCAGGTTATCCGGAATCCCCCTATGTCAGGTGCGAATTAGGTCACAACGTAAACAAATCAACTCTCAGTTTGATTTCTATTGGATTTAGGATCTGAGATTGAGATCCAATTGCAATTTTAGGGCTTCATTCAAGGTTTCTTCAGCACCATTATGAAATATAATAAATCAAGAAGTTGTGTTTGGTTTAAATTGAATATATTGTAAAGTTTACAATACATTCTTTTGGTTCTTCAACGATATGTATTTGATATGGATCTTCAACTAATTTACACTCTTTTTTCAGGAGTAATTGAAAGAAGTCACAAGAATGTTGGTGCTTTTTGAAACCCCACCGGGTTTTGCCCTTTTCAAAGTGCTCGATGAACGAAAGCTTTCCAAAGTCGATGTAAGTACATACATATCATACGATTGTATACATTCATGTTTATGTGTGTATATTATATTTTTCTGATTCTGATTGTGAACTGACATGCTTCGATCATAACGCTGTTTTCCCATTCGTTTGTATGGTCAAACAAATGTTACAAGTAACTGATTGACGGGTGGTCCGTAGGACAACCCTTAAGTGCCTTAAAAAGATTAAAATCCCATGCTTTACACGTTTAATTGTTTGAACTTGGTAACTACTAGTTGTTTGGACGTGCAGGTGCAAATGGAGCATAAAAGGGAAAGAATTTGGAGCATCAATAAAAAATCAATTTTTGGAATTGAAGAATTAAGAGGATAGCATGATAGAGGACGAAATTACGAGAACGTATGCGAAAACGGTGAAGAAAACGGAGTTGAAACGAAAAAGTTATGTTGAAAACAAGTTTTCAACATTGCCAG
This sequence comes from Helianthus tuberosus, assembly GCA_030545235.1. Lineage (NCBI taxonomy): Eukaryota > Viridiplantae > Streptophyta > Magnoliopsida > Asterales > Asteraceae > Helianthus > Helianthus tuberosus. The sequence goes on from JARYGA010046105.1 coordinate 4,785,399, forward strand.
CCGTAAGACAGGAGCTCCTGGCCGTAAGACTCACTGCTTGGCGTAACCTACGGCTGGGAGCCGTAGGTTACGGCTCCGACTGATCCAAACTTGTAACTCACGCATTTAATGACCATTTTGAGGGGATTTATGGAGACTTATCATTGGTTTTCGGTTACCACTTGCTTGTACACGATTTTGGGAGTATCTTGGAGACTTTGGCAAGGAAAAACACTATCTTTTCATCTAGTTTTTATTGTTTTTGGTCTTGATGAACATTGAAACTATTGCTATGACGTTTGAGTGGCTAGGTACTTTATGATCGTCTTAGATTGAAGGTTTGTTGAGACATTTTGTATTTGATTTCCTAATTTCTAGAATAGCAATCCTTAACTTTATGGTTGGTTTGTTATGGTGTGTGATTGTTTGTTAGTAACTTGTTAATTCTTATGATTTTCTAGTTTGAAACCATACGTTCTTGGTGCCGTTGGCAATCGAGATATCATGGGTAGAATTAGGATTGGGTAAGGGTTGATTAATCATCGGGTAACAACCTCACGTTCTAGGAATCTGAGTACTTAGTTCCCTTTCATCACTGCAAGTAATCACACATGAGCTATGTCTATGTAGTTCTTTCTAGTGGAATGATAATATGAATGTCGAAACAAACCGGAAATCTAGGATGGTCATTTGTCTCTAATTTGCTTACAACCAAACTTTTCTCTTGCAATTTACTTAGTTTAATTTAGTCTAAAACCAATTCACTCACATAAACTCTTGAATTTTATTTCTCTTGCTATTAGATTAATTTAGTTAAAATTAGATAAACTTTCAAATAACACACATTCCACAAACTCCCTGTGTTCGATACCCACTTACCGCTATCTACTTAGTTGTAATTGGATTAAATTTGCGTGACCACGACAATCACGTCAAATTTTGGCGCCGTTGCCGGGGAGTAGTGCGCAACGTGTGTTATTTTCCTTCTTTTTAAGTTTGTTATTTTTCTGGTTTACGCTGGGTGTGTTAGTGTGCAGGTATTGACAGGTGCATGCGTACTAGGAGCTCTCACGAGCTATCACCTTTGGCATTTGATCCGGAAATGAGTTACCAAGAGGAGTACGACTACGGTGATTATTATGATGAATATTCCCAACTTTCATATGAAGGCCCTCAGATGTACGATCAAGACTATTATCATGCTCAGTATACATTTGATCAGTATGGTTATGCATGTGTAACTCAACAACCTACTTTGCACTATCGGTCACATAAATCTGATAGTCTTGGAGAGATGATGAGAAAGAGACACATGGTTCATGTTGAAAAAGAATTAACAAAACCTCATTTGTCAATGGAAGAACGAGTAGAACTTTTGGAATGGAAATATGATTTGTTACCAAAAGAGGTGAAAGAGATGAGGCCAGGGACGTCGATGGTGGAAAAACGTCAAGCAAAACAACACTGGATACATGTGCAGATTGAACAAATGACACCTATGGGTGATGTAGAAGAAAAGGTTGTGAGTCCTCCCGAACTTGAAACTGAATTATTAAGGCCAAATGAGGAATATACAATTGAAATTATTGTGGAGGAACCACCTATGGAGAGCAAAGTTGAGGGCCTTTTACTTGATGAACCAATCAAAGTTGATTACAATTCTCCGGCTGTGGTGGTTATGGAAACCAGGAGTGTTAAGGATGCATGTTTAGAAACTAGGAAGGTGGCACTTCATGATGTGGGAGATTTCATTCATAAGTTATGTTTATGGGAGAGTTTAGATTTGTTGGGCATAAAAAATGAAGTTGTGAAGTGGAGAGTAAACTACCGAGCATTTGTTGGAAATTCGGTAGGAAAATGTGGATTTAAAGAATGTTGCAAAGAAAGATGGGACGTGACAAAGCACACACACAATAGAAGAATCAAACACCGTGCTTACATCAGCAACGAAAAAGGTAAATGTGCATTGAGACCACCTGGAGACATATCAGGTACGGTCGGGCTGAAGACCTAAACTTTAGCGCTGCTTGGGAGGCAACCCAAGGTGTTTTTAGATAAGTGTGGGGAAGATGTGCAGAGAGTTGTGTGAAGGTGATGATAGGAAGTCGGATTATCTATAACTTCTGTTGTGTCAAACTTCACCAGGTCAATGTACTCTTTCCTTAGTCTTGTTATTTTTTTTTAGTATTAAAATATTGGTATTAGTTGTTAAAAAAAAAAAAAAAAAATTTGGGGTTTGAGAGTTTAAGCAAAGGCTGATGTTGTGGGTTAAAAGCGATCCTTCCCTCAAAGCCATACATTGGGACAATGTATCCCAAGTGTGGGGATGGGGGAAATTTTTGATAGTTTTAAAAATTTTGTAAATCCGAGCGAAAATTGTTAAAATTTGAAAGCTTGATATTGTGCCATTTGACACACCGACACCCATTCCTAGTCTTTTCTTGGTGAGAATTTGAGCCACACATGATTGTTATTGATATTTCATTGTTTGAGTGGCGGTGTGTGTTGTGTGTTAATAGAACTTGTGTGTGAATACTTGTTAAATCCTAGAATTAGCATGCTTTTGAAAATGATAGGGGGACTTTTAGGAAGCCTCGTCTAGATGTGTGAGAGTGCGGGATTGGTGGGTTGGACCTCATACGTTACATATATGAGCTTGGTATTGTGAGGGGTGGGGGTTTGGTCCTTAGAAAGCCATGTTGAGCCTTAGACCATTCGATTGTGACCCGAGCCTACTTCCTACAAAAATTTACCCTTTTGAGATGACCCGGTTTAGGCGATTTAGCATGTCGTATTGATGTTCTTGTATATATTGTTGAAGTTTGTTATCTTACAAAAAGAAAAAATGAGAAAAAAAGAAAAAAAATAAAAATAAAAAAAAATATGAGAAAGATATGAGAAAAATACAAAAAAAAAAAGAAGTATTTAGTTGCGATTGTAGTTGAGAATGTTGAAGAAATTGTGTATATAGTTGGTGTTTGCTTTGTAGTTGTAGAAATAAAAACCGGGTCAAATCAATTAGCTATTTCATATGTATTCCACCATTTTCCTACCTTTGCACCTAGCCCTGTTACAACCCGCAAGTCCCTTTGATTCTAAAGCATGCTAGATATTTGTTAGGAGGAAACTTGATTTATATACAAGCTTATTGTCGCGCGCACACACACACGCATTGAGTGGTTTAGCATTATGCTAATAATTCTTGTTACCGAGAGATTATTGTGAGGGGTGTGTCATGTGGTATGATTGGAAGTTAGTAAAAGGACGGCATATTTAGCTTGGTTTGCATAATTGATCGCTAGTGGTTTTGAATAATTTTTGAATAGGTTGCTTGGGACAAGCAACGGGTAAGTGTGGGGATGTGACGGGTGGTCCGTAGGACAACCCTTAAGTGCCTTAAAAAGATTAAAATCCCATGCTTTACACATTTAATTGTTTGAACTTGGTAACTACTAGTTGTTTGGACGTGCAGGTGCAAATGGAGCATAAAAGGGAAAGAATTTGGAGCATCAATAAAAAATCAATTTTTGGAATTGAAGAATTAAGAGGATAGCATGATAGAGGACGAAATTACGAGAACGTAGGCGAAAACGGTGAAGAAAACGGAGTTGAAACGAAAAAGTTATGCTGAAAACAAGTTTTCAACATTGCCAGCCGTAAGACAGGAGCTCCTGGCCGTAAGACTCACTGCTTGGCGTAACCTACGGCTGGGAGCCGTAGGTTACGGCTCCGACTGATCCAAACTTGTAACTCACGAATTTAATGACCATTTTGAGGGGATTTATGGAGACTTATCATTGGTTTTCGGTTACCACTTGCTTGTACACGATTTTGGGAGTATCTTGGAGACTTTGGCAAGGAAAAACACTATCTTTTCATCTAGTTTTTATTGTTTTTGGTCTTGATGAACATTGAAACTATTGCTATGACATTTGAGTGGCTAGGTACTTTATGATCGTCTTAGATTGAAGGTTTGTTGAGACATTTTGTATTTGATTTCCTAATTTCTAGAATAGCAATCCTTATCTTTATGGTTGGTTTGTTATGGTGTGTGATTGTTTGTTAGTAACTTGTTAATTCTTATGATTTTCTAGTTTGAAACCATACGTTCTTGGTGCCGTTGGAAATCGAGATATCATGGGTAGAATTAGGATTGGGTAAGGGTTGATTGATCATCGGGTAACAACCTCACGTTCTAGGAATCTGAGTACTTAGTTCCCTTTCATCACTGCAAGTAATCACACATGAGCTATGTCTATGTAGTTCTTTCTAGTGGAATGATAATATGAATGTCGAAACAAACCGGAAATCTAGGATGGTCATTTGTCTCTAATTTGCTTACAACCAAACTTTTCTCTTGCAATTTACTTAGTTTAATTTAGTCTAAAACCAATTCACTCACATAAACTCTTGAATTTTATTTCTCTTGCTATTAGATTAATTTAGTTAAAATTAGATAAACTTTCAAATAACACACATTCCACAAACTCCCTGTGTTCGATACCCACTTACCGCTATCTACTTAGTTGTAATTGGATTAAATTTGCGTGACCACGACAATCACGTCACTGATTCTAATTTGTTTGTTATGAAATGGATAAACATGATATATTTAGTGTTTTGAGATTAATCCTTTATTCAAATGTAAGATTATAATCATGAGAACATAATATTTCTGATCATTTTTTACACACTATAATTTTATTATAAATAAGAAATTTAGAAAAAAAAAGTGTTTCTGGCTAGTTACCTCCCCTCTCAGTCGCAAAGCTTCTCGACCGGGAATTTCTCGCAAATCCTCCACAAGATCTGTTTAAAGTGCAAAACATATCAAGTAAACTCATTTATTCTTGCAAGAAAACAATTTTATTCTATATGGGGTGTTTGGATGTGCATTATAAAGCTGCTTATTGCGAGTGAAAGTCACAAAAAAACAGTTTTGTGGATTTGGATACAGTGAATTTAATAATGATTACCTCACCAAATAATCACTATTGAATGATGACATTCACAACCAAAAGTGTCCTGTATCCCTTTCAGCATGTTTTGTTACACACGATTAGTTAATGAGTAAATTAGCACCCACCGCTCTTTTCTTGAGGGTTTTTATTCCTTTTCTATGGGTGTGCGGGGGTGAGGATTGATAAGCTTACCGTTAGCTTGACATTCAACTTTGTGAGCCGATTTAGCAAGACTTTTAATCTGACATCCAGTACTCCTACATAGTAAAATAGTTTACAAGATTATTGCTTAATATAAACATATTTACATTGTTCTTATATCTGACGAAAGCCACAACAGTTGATCCTACACACATCGGTGAATTGTTTGACTATTAGTAAAATGTCATGAATACCCTTTTCATGACAAAATTGAGTGTACTTTAGTTCACCATAGCCATAAGTCATCACTTTCTCAGCAAAAGCAGCCCTTTCAAGTAGCTTTTCACTCTCTCTTCATTAACTGAACCGAAAGGGTTAGATCATGTACGCTGTTTGTAGCTTTCACAATCCGTGCCTGGATATACATTATAACAATAATAAAAAAACGCTTTACGCTAAAACATGAGAACATAATCAAGTCATATGTGCAATCGGCTGCTCGTCGGTTTAATGTTGTAGCTCAGTTTTTTTTTAATCTTTGTATGGTTGAAATGATTTTTTTACGTTTATTGGCAATTTGATATTAGAAATCAGGTTGGGCTGTAGGATTTTTTACTAGGACTTGTGAAGAGAGGAGTAACAAGGCAATATATAAATTATAATGATAAGGTGGAAACCTTACCAAATAAAGTGAAAAAAATACATCTTTGCATAGTATAATAACGTGTTTTTAAACAGGGCTAAGCTTAGACGGATTGGCTTATATGAAAGCATTTAGAGATCCAATTCAAGCCGAAGGACATGATGGTGTAGGACCCATCCAGCCATCAACCCTTGATGTTCAAATTGATTAAATGTGGCTCAAGAAGACAAGCCGACTAGCAAGACATTACCCAATCTAAAGTTGGACAAGGTACTAGCTCATAAACCATGATTTGACCCTTCATCTTTGTCAAAAACTTAAAACGGGTTGGTTTGGTTATTGTGTTTTGCAGGTTGGAAGTGCATCGTTATTGTTTACGCCAAAGGGAGTGAAATAGGAGCGTCGTGAAGTAAAGGCCAAAATCGAAGAAAATATGCATGCTGAAAAGAAACAAAAGCAGATGCAGAACCAAAATGATGATGATACATCTACTTGATAATGGTGCCTTATTTTTACTTTTTAAACAATTTTGTTTTATTTAATTTTTTCCGTTTTTTTCTTTACGTTTTATTGACATGATTTTATGTTTTGTGGGTTTAAATGTTTTTTAATCATGCTCCAGGAAAATCTGTACAAAACAAGTTCTATGGAGTCGAAAATCAGGCAGCCAGAATGAGGTGTTGTCAAAAGGCGTACCGCGTACAGCAGATACATTGTTAAATAAGCGCAACAGGTAGGCTTACGCTTACACTTGATTTTATAAGGGGGTTGGATGGATTGTGTTTTATGTAAAACGGGTCTGACGGGTGGTCCGTAGGACAACCCTTAAGTGCCTTAAAAAGATTAAAATCCCATGCTTTACACGTTTAATTGTTTGAACTTGGTAACTACTAGTTGTTTGGACGTGCAGGTGCAAATGGAGCATAAAAGGGAAAGAATTTGGAGCATCAATAAAAAATCAATTTTTGGAATTGAAGAATTAAGAGGATAGCATGATAGAGGACGAAATTACGAGAACGTAGGCGAAAACGGTGAAGAAAACGGAGTTGAAACGAAAAAGTTATGCTGAAAACAAGTTTTCAACATTGCCAGCCGTAAGACAGGAGCTCCTGGCCGTAAGACTCACTGCTTGGCGTAACCTACGGCTGGGAGCCGTAGGTTACGGCTCCGACTGATCCAAACTTGTAACTCACGCATTTAATGACCATTTTGAGGGGATTTATGGAGACTTATCATTGGTTTTCGGTTACCACTTGCTTGTACACGATTTTGGGAGTATCTTGGAGACTTTGGCAAAAAAAAAACACTATCTTTTCATCTAGTTTTTGTTGCTTTTGATCTTGATGAACAATAGAACTTTTGTTATGATGTTGCTTCAAGCCATGAGTGGCTAAACATTTTTGATCATCCTGGATTGAAGGTTTACTTTAGACATTTCATGTTTGATTTCATTATTTCTAGAATAACAATCTTTATCTTAATGGTTTGTTTGTTATGGTGTGTGATTGCTTGTTAGTAACTTGTTAATTCTTGCGTTAAACTAATTAGAAACCATACGTTCTTGGTGCCGTTGGCAATCGAGATATCATGGGTATAGTTAGGCTTGGGTAAGGGTTGATTGATCATCGGGTAACAACCTCACGTTCTAGGAATCTGAGTACTTAGTTCCCTTTCATCACTGCAAGTAGTCACACATGAACTATGTCTATGTAGTTCTTTCTAGTGGAATGATAACATGAATGTCAATTGAAACCGGAAATCTAGGATGGTCATTTGTCTCTAATTTACTTACAACCAACACTCCTCATTTGCAATTTATTTAGTTAAATTTAGTTCTTAAACCAATTCACTCAAATCAACTCTTGAATTTTATTTTCTTGCAATTAGTCTAATTTAGTTAATTTAGAGAAACAATTGAAATAGCACATTTTCCACAAACTCCCTGTGTTCGATACCCACTTACTGCTATCTACTTAGTTGTAATTGGATTAAATTTGCGTGACCACGACAAATACGTCAAATTTTGGCGCCGTTGCCGGGGAGTAGTGCGCAACGTGTGTTATCTTGTGTATTAGTTTGAAAAAAAAATTAAAAAAAAAACCAAAAAGATTTCTTTTGTGTTCATGATTTACACTTGGTAGTTGAGTTGTGTTGTGCAGGATGACAGGGCATTACACAAATTTCAGCTTATTTACGTGTAGATTGTGCAAAGGCCCACTTCATCCGAGTATATGTTGTGGGGAGGCCCAACATAAGCGTAGAGAAGAACAGATGAGAATGGACGAGAGGAATGTCCATTATGATGAGTTTCACCCACATGATTCATACTATGATTCACCTTACAAGTCGAACATGGATTATTATGATGAATATTCCCAACTTTCATATGAAGGCCCTCAGATGTACGATCAAGACTATTATCATGCTCAGTATACATTTGATCAGTATGGTTATGAATGTGTAACTCAACAACCTACTTTGCACTATCAGTCACATAAATCTGATAGTCTTGGAGAGATGATGAGAAAGAGACACATGGTTCATGTTGAAAAAGAATTAACAAAACCTCATTTGTCAATGGAAGAACGAGTAGAACTTTTGGAATGGAAATATGATTTGTTACCAAAAGAGGTGAAAGAGATGAGGCCAGGGACGTCGATGGTGGAAAAACGTCAAGCAAAACAACACTGGATACATGTGCAGATTGAACAAATGACACCTATGGGTGATGTAGAAGAAAAGGTTGTGAGTCCTCCCGAACTTGAAACTGAATTATTAGGGCCAAATGAGGAATATACAATTGAAATTATTGTGGAGGAACCACCTATGGAGAGCAAAGTTGAGGGCCTTTTACTTGATGAACCAATCAAAGTTGATTACAATTCTCCGGCTGTGGTGGTTATGGAAACCAGGAGTGTTAAGGATGCATGTTTAGAAACTAGGAAGGTGGCACTTCATGATGTGGGAGATTTCATTCATAAGTTATGTTTATGGGAGAGTTTAGATTTGTTGGGCATAAAAAATGAAGTTGTGAAGTGGAGAGTAAACTACCGAGCATTTGTTGGAAATTCGGTAGGAAAATGTGGATTTAAAGAATGTTGCAAAGAAAGATGGGACGTGACAAAGCACACACACAATAGAAGAATCAAACACCGTGCTTACATCAGCAACGAAAAAGGTAAATGTGCATTGAGACCACCTTGAGACATATCAGGTACGGTCGGGCTGAAGACCTAAACTTTAGCGCTGCTTGGGAGGCAACCCAAGGTGTTTTTAGATAAGTGTGGGGAAGATGTGCGGAGAGTTGTGTGAAGGTGATGATAGGAAGTCGGATTATCTATAACTTCTGTTGTGTCAAACTTCACCAGGTCAATGTACTCTTTCCTTAGTCTTGTTATTTTTTTTAGTATTAAAATTTTGGTATTAGTTGTTAAAAAAAAAAAGAAATTTGGGGTTTGAGAGTTTAAGCAAAGGCTGATGTTGTGGGTTAAAAGCGATCCTTCCCTCAAAGCCATACATTGGGACAATGTATCCCAAGTGTGGGGATGGGGGAAATTTTTGATAGTTTTAAAAATTTTGTAAATCCGAGCGAAAATTGTTAAAATTTGAAAGCTTGATATTGTGCCATTTGACACACCGACACCCATTCATAGTCTTTTCTTGGTGAGAATTTGAGCCACACATGATTGTTATTGATATTTCATTGTTTGAGTAGCGGTGTGTGTTGTGTGTTAATAGAACTTGTGTGTGAATACTTGTTAAATCCTAGAATTAGCATGCTTTTGAAAATGATAGGGGGACTTTTAGGAAGCCTCGTCTAGATGTGTGAGAGTGCGGGATTGGTGGGTTGGACCTCATACGTTACATATATGAGCTTGGTATTGTGAGGGGTGGGGGTTTGGTCCTTAGAAAGCCATGTTGAGCCTTAGACCATTCGATTGTGACCCGAGCCTACTTCCTACAAAAATTTACCCTTTTGAGATGACCCGGTTTAGGCGATTTAGCATATCGTATTGATGTTCTTGTATATATTGTTGAAGTTTGTTATCTTACAAAAAGAAAAAATGAGAAAAAAAGAAAAAAAAATAAAAATAAAAATAAAAAAAAATATGAGAAAGATATGAGAAAAATACAAAAAAAAAAGAAGTATTTAGTTGCGATTGTAGTTGAGAATGTTGAAGAAATTGTGTATATAGTTGGTGTTTGCTTTGTAGTTGTAGAAATAAAAACCGGGTCAAATCAATTAGCTATTTCATATGTATTCCACCATTTTCCTACCTTTGCACCTAGCCCTGTTACAACCCGCAAGTCCCTTTGATTCTAAAGCATGCTAGATATTTGTTAGGAGGAAACTTGATTTATATACAAGCTTATTGTCGCGCGCACACACACACGCATTGAGTGGTTTAGCATTATGCTAATAATTCTTGTTACCGAGAGATTATTGTGAGGGGTGTGTCATGTGGTATGATTGGAAGTTAGTAAAAGGACGGCATATTTAGCTTGGTTTGCATAATTGATCGCTAGTGGTTTTGAATAATTTTTGAATGGGTTGCTTGGGACAAGCAACGGGTAAGTGTGGGGATGTGACGGGTGGTCCGTAGGACAACCCTTAAGTGCCTTAAAAAGATTAAAATCCCATGCTTTACACGTTTAATTGTTTGAACTTGGTAACTACTAGTTGTTTGGACGTGCAGGTGCAAATGGAGCATAAAAGGGAAAGAATTTGGAGCATCAATAAAAAATCAATTTTTGGAATTGAAGAATTAAGAGGAAGCATGATAGAGGACGAAATTACGAGAACGTAGGCGAAAACGGTGAAGAAAACGGAGTTGAAACGAAAAAGTTATGCTGAAAACAAGTTTTCAACATTGCCAGCCGTAAGACAGGAGCTCCTGGCCGTAAGACTCACTGCTTGGCGTAACCTACGGCTGGGAGCCGTAGGTTACGGCTCCGACTGATCCAAACTTGTAACTCACGCATTTAATGACCATTTTGAGGGGATTTATGGAGACTTATCATTGGTTTTCGGTTACCACTTGCTTGTACACGATTTTGGGAGTATCTTGGAGACTTTGGCAAAAAAAAAAAACACTATCTTTTCATCTAGTTTTTGTTGCTTTTGATCTTGATGAACAATAGAACTTTTGTTATGATGTTGCTTCAAGCCATGAGTGGCTAAACATTTTTGATCATCCTGGATTGAAGGTTTACTTTAGACATTTCATGTTTGATTTCATTATTTCTAGAATAACAATCTTTATCTTAATGGTTTGTTTGTTATGGTGTGTGATTGCTTATTAGTAACTTGTTAATTCTTGCGTTAAACTAATTAGAAACCATACGTTCTTGGTGCCGTTGGCAATCGAGATATCATGGGTATAGTTAGGCTTGGGTAAAGGTTGATTGATCATCGGGTAACAACCTCACGTTCTAGGAATCTGAGTACTTAGTTCCCTTTCATCACTGCAAGTAGTCACACATGAACTATGTCTATGTAGTTCTTTCTAGTGGAATGATAACATGAATGTCAATTGAAACCGGAAATCTAGGATGGTCATTTGTCTCTAATTTACTTACAACCAACACTCCTCATTTGCAATTTATTTAGTTAAATTTAGTTCTTAAACCAATTCACTCAAATCAACTCTTGAATTTTATTTTCTTGCAATTAGTCTAATTTAGTTAATTTAGAGAAACAATTGAAATAGCACATTTTCCACAAACTCCCTGTGTTCGATACCCACTTACTGCTATCTACTTAGTTGTAATTGGATTAAATTTGCGTGACCACGACAATCACGTCAGGGTCAAATAAGAAAGTTTAGTTTGCCAAGGGTTTGGATTATCAGTTTTTTAGTAGTAGTCTCATTGGGGTTCAGGTTGACATCTCATTTCTATAATCCACAAATCTAGCGGGTCGGATTGACACACAAACACTTGATTTTTCTTTCTTTTTTTAAATAATATTGATGTGGCTTTAATTGTGATTATAAAAACAACTTTTTTACAATAATACTCTGAATTCTTAAATAAAATCGATTTAGGAGGTGGAATGAATCTTGCTTTTGACCATGAGTTAATCGGACCAGCAATGTCCTTTGGTCTCATGGGCGATGGTCAGCCAATTGGGCGGTACGATGACATGTGGGCTGGCTGGTGCTGGTGCATCAACGTGTAACTAAATTGATTTTTTTATTTGTTTTGTTGAATTTTACATTATAATAACATAAACAAGGGGCTTTTTGCATCAGGATTATAGTAAGTTACGTGTGAGTTTTTTAGTGTTATATTTTTTATTTTATTTTTACTTTTAATTGTTACTATCGTTTATGAGATATGTGTGTTTTAGGTTGGATTTGCTGGTTGGACTCTTGGGGTGAACTCTGTTCTCAAGTTAGCGCAGCCGCCTCTGGTAGCCACAGTTTGAGAAACATGTCATTTTGGAACGACTGGGTATGGATGGCCTGCTAACTCTTTCTTTCTCTTTTTTTTCATAACTAAGAATGCATTATTTATGATTACAGAAACCAATATTATAACAATGATAATCTGACTCTTTCAATAAACTATTTTGGACCTGCAACTTTAAACCCATTTGATCCCTTCTCCTTTTAGCTGCATTTAAATTTTTTATTTGATCCCTTTGAGACAATGCACAACTCAATTCATAAGTAAACAGGTTGAATTGCCACCTAACAAGTCAAATGGGTTGTGTTTAAATAATTAGCTACACGGGGAACGGGTCAAACGGTTAAAAGTACCCACAATGTCTAATTTTTAATGCATATCAAGTTATTTTTAGCCAAAGATTTAGTTTACTATTATAATATATATTTTTATAAATTATAAGGGGTATTGGGAATTGTTTATTATACTGTTTTGTGATTTTGAGATTGTTTATCCAAAGTAATAATTTAATTATTTGTGATTCAAATAAGTTGGTTTAAATAAGCAGTGTGAAGAACTCAGCTTGAAACATGAATACAAAGTCCTATTTGAATATGTGTTGGTTGCTGGCGACAGCTAGAGGTTTGACCCCTTTAACTTTGCTCTCTCCTTATCATCTTGGTTCATCTCAATAAGCTTCTCGAAATATGATTTTTATATCTTCATAATGCATAAAACCTCCTTGATCATTTTATATTAAAAGAGTTTTGGTCAACCTGATTCGACCCATTACCCAACTCGACCATCTTGCGACCTCTAATATTGGGGTTATGTGTGTGATTTGGCACATTTTGGGTTGCATTAATACTTGTTTTTGGTCTTATATTTTACAGCATTGATGATACAAAGAGGACAATTGATCTTGTTAAAGGCATTCCTTGCAAAATCAACCCCAGCACATTCAACCCGCATAGTGGGTCCTGCTTCCAACCCTCAACAAATAATGATCGAGTTTACAAACACGCTGACTGAAAGTGGTTGCCCTGTGTTCAGGAGACTGAGTAGAATTGATGGTCAAATGGCTGCCTATTGCCAACTCGGTAACCCAGGTGCTTAATAAGCACCTTTCCTCAAAGTCCTACCAAGTTTTTTCAAGCTTTGCTATATCACTTGGTGTAAACGTATTAACTTGTACATTATGTTTTAAGTGTGGTGTGTTTGTTTGAATGACAAATCTATTGTTTTTTGTAAGTTTTTTTTAGAAATATACCAATATGGTAATCTACCTTACGGGTATAGTAGATGTGAAGTGTTGCGGGTAAGTTTGTGATATGTTCACGCCACGTATTATTTACCCCGCCGCAACGAGCGGGTCTCCCACTAGTACAAAATAAAATATCAATGGCTGGTAGGTGTTGGATATTTGTTCGGTATCACGAGCCCCTTTTTCGCCAACTAGTCGATTTAATTTGTGTTTTTTTATCAACTAGAATTGAGACCCGCCGCAATGCGGCGGGGATTCTTTAGTTATAACTAAGTCGATCTAGGACCCACACGTTATGTTAAACCTGTCAAACGGGAAAAAATAGACGATGTAAAAACGTTCACCCACACACGCACGTTGCGTCGTGTTAACTCGCAAAATTTAGAACGAAACGTAAAAACGTTAAACCAAAGACGCACGTTGCGATGTGTTAAGTCACAAAACTTATAACCAAGCATAAAGTGAAAAATTTTCGAAAAATGAAAACTATAAAGGACCAAAGTTGAAAGTAAAAAAAGTTGTAAGGATGGATTGCAAAAGATAAAAAGTTTTGGGTTAAAAGTTAAAAAGTTTTGGGTTAAAAGTAAAAAAACAAATAGTTTTGGGTTAAAAGTAATTTATGAAATACTTTTGGGTGAAAAGTAAAAAAAAAATCATTTTTTTTTGGAAAACCCCCAAAGCCAAGGTTACGACAACCATATGCATAACCATTTTTTCTTTGAAAAACCCCCAAAGCACACCCTGCGTTGCGGCGGGGCGTAAAACGGTGTCAAATAGTACTAATGTCACACAACCGTCATCGACAACCAACACTGACTCGACCTAGGATCTGCGTGTTGTGACGAACCTGTCAAACATGAAAAAAAAGAGGTAAAAACGTTGAACCACACATGCACGTTGCGCCGTGTTGACTTGCAAAATTTGAAACAAAACATAAAAAAGTTGAACCACACCCATACGTTGCGTCGTATTAACTCGAAAAATTTAGAACTATACGTAAAACAAAAATTTGCCAAAGATGAAAAGTATAAGTGACAAAAGTTGTGAAGTTAAATTGCAAATATTGAAAAGTTTTGGGTTAAAGTTAAAAAAACAAATTATGTAAGGTTAAAATTGCAAAAGCTAAAAACCTTTGGGTTACGTAAAACAAAAATTTACCAAAGGTGAAAAGTATAAGTGACAAAAGTTGTGAAGTTAAATTGCAAATAATAAAAAATTTTGGGTTAAAGTTTAAAAAACAAGTTATATAGGGTTAAAATTACAAAAACTAAAAACCTTTGGGTTAAAAATAAAAAATCAAGTTATATTTTTTGGAAAAGTCCCAAAGCACAAGCACTACTAGAAAAGTGCCCATTTTACTACGGAATTTTGCTACGGAAAAAAATGCGTCACAAATTGTGACAAATTTGTGACGCATTTATGACCACAAAAAACCCAAAATATTTGTAACAAATTTGCTACACAATAGTGACAAAAACCATAAACATCTAATTTTGTCACACTTTTGTTGTAAATTTGTCGGATATTTTTTTTAATATATTGACCAATTAGTTAATCTGCCATTTTAAATATATATTACTACTTTGTGCGTTATAATTTCTGACACATTTATAACAGAGAACCTTCCATTCATTAATTTGTTTTCTTATTCTCACATCATACACACCCAAGAGACCTTTTAAACTAATCAATTCGAAGACCTTTTGCTATCTTTTGGGCATATCAAATCTATATTTTTCTGGTTCTTTTTCGGTTGCCACAACGAGTGTTGTTACCATAACGAATTGAACCGACCCTCACCAAGTTTCCGCCGCGTAGCGCGGGTAAATCCCACTAGTTTTAATTAGATACAAAACATCTATATACATCAAAGCATAAATAACAAATAAATACATATAAAAAGATAGACCCCCAACTATCGGCATTTGCCGGTTACCACCCCCAACTAACACTTTGACACCAGGCACCACCAACTTGACTTTTTGTTTGTGCTGGTACCATTCAGTTAAATCTTCACTAACTGTGTTTGTTTTTTATCCGATGTGGGACATAATTGATAAATTAGACCTGATTACGCAACGAATGATGTGCGAGTAATCTTCATCTCCTTCTTTATAACACCAGACAATAAAACAAACAGTATAGGGGTAAAATTATAACTTTACCATTTGCTTTTCATCATCACCAGATGTAGACGATACACACAGTAACCCTTACACGCACTCAAACCCTAGCGTCTTCTCCAATCAATCTCTCAAATCACAATCGTTTTCTACATCAAATTCCTTAAAATCATCATTTTCTATGCTCTATTTCAGATCACCTATAGATCAGTTTGTTGATAATTTCAAATTTCGGTTAACTCAAACCCTAAATAACCGCCACCACCGCAACCACTGCTTCCACGGTGAATGGCGGACTCAGTAGACGGAGCTCCGCCTGATTCATGGGAGGTTGCCGACGTAGACGCCGCCGTGAGCAGGTTAATGCTCTCTTCAAAGCGCGAAAGCAACAATTCATCGCCTAATTTTACTGCTGGTTCTTCGTCGGAGATTAATTCGGATTTGTTAGCTCCGGTGAGGTCGTCGTCTGGTGGTGTGTTGGAAGATTTGGTGAATACTGTTGATCAGTTTCTTCGAAGGATCAGTTTCCGCCTAGTGAACTGCGAGAAGAAGGTTTTGCTCTTCGCGAATGGAGGAGGTGAGGTTTTTGACTTTTAGTTTTGACTTTTAGGTCTCTGGATCTGAGTGTTTTTAATGTGATTTTGTGTTTGATTTGTTGTAGATCGTTGAGTAGTTGATTGATTAGGTTAAATTGCTTCAGATCTGATTAGAATTCTGTTCTTGAACGCGATTTAGGTTTATGATCTTATTGTATTGATCTTTGTTGCATTTAGGTTTGGCAATTGAGTTGTACTGAGATTTAAGAACTGGATTTATAGGAAGTGTGTGTGGTTTGTGCTACCTAGGTTTAGAGGGAGTTATATGCTTACTGTGATGATAGAGCTATTAGGTTAAGGAACTGATCAATATATTTTGGAAGATGGTGAAAATTGTGTGTTGGTGATCTTGATATACATAAGGTTACAGATTTTGCAAGTTTAAAGGTTATGTATGCAGCTTGATCTTGATTATAGTATTTGGATTTATAGGAAGTGAAAGACTACATATAGAATAATGGTAGGTTAAAGAACATGAGATGATGAGAGAAGGCTATAATTCATGGAAGGTTTTGTAAATGGAGCTATACTGCTTGCAAGTTTCAACATACCTTATTATGATGTGTGAATTATGAAAACAGCAAGTTTTTCATCAATTAGGTTTAAATACAGATCACACTTGTAGAAGTGGATGTAAATATTATAACCTTTAGGGTGCTTACCCAAGTGACAACGTTGTGTGCGTAGGGGTCAGTAGGTCACAGATAACTGATACCTCATGGTCTCTCATTTAAGAGTGAGAATTGAATATCGTACATTCCTAATGCTTAAACTTAACGCGTTTGGTCCTTTTTATTTTGATGTAGTCCCTCATATTACCTCATGGTCCTCATTTAAGAGTGAGAATTGAATATCGTACGTTCCTAATGCTTAAACTTAACGCGTTTGGTCCTTTTTATTTTGATGCAGTCCCTCATATTACCAGCTTTATATTTTTTGAGAATCAATGGGAGTAAGACCATAACCACACACACAGGTAAGTTCTAAGACATTTATAACATGATTTTTGGCGGATATCGTGAATCAACTTTAAAAAATGAACAATCCCTCTTGTCTGCGTGGTTCTACTTATTACTTAAGATAAATAAATGTCATGAATGATCTAGTTTAGAGGTTATGAGCTGAATTCTGGTTAAGTATGACTCGAGCACTAGATTTTTCTCTTGGTTTTAAGTGCTTTTTTATGTCCAGCTAACAAATATTTTGATTCTTTTAGAGTTCACAACTCGGGCTTACAAGAGGAAGATGCATTGCATGTTGGTTCCAGTAGCCTATTTTTTGTTGGAGGAAATGCCACGAGGTGCGTCCTTAAAAGATGGTTTCTACTTATTTTTGTTTTGTTAAGTTTTAATATTTTTTTGTTACAAGATGAGAGTAGGTTGAGTATGTTTGATTTGAAGCAGGTAATATTTTTGTAGCATTAAATATACAAAATGATGTCAAACTTGTTATATGCTTTTCTCAAATAGTTAAATTGACATGCGTGTAGGATGAAACAAACTTTGGATTGGAGAGGTTGATACACAATGATATATCAATGGTAAATCGGGTACATTTTCTAATATTCTTTGATGTGGGTTTCGTGGTGTTACGGATAAATGGGCTGCGTAGATCGAAAGGTTCATTATGCTCTTTGAAATCAGCAACACTTTGGAGTAACCATATAAAGGTAAAATACATGATACATACTTTGTATATGTGTTGGCTTAAATACTCTTTTTGTTATATGTGATTGATACTAATTAGTTGATTTGAAACTTAATACTTGCTGTAGTGTACAAAAAAAATTGTGGAGAAGCCGTATAAAGCCAAGTCGATTGTGGAGAGGCGTAAAGCCAAGCCGCTTTTTGATTTAAGACAATTTTTAAACAAGTGACCAGTTTTCTTTAAGTATGCAATTTGAGAGAAACCCCTTGAAAGAGAAACTAGTGTAAAAGAAGACGAGAGAAATTGGCGCGATTGAAGGTAAATCTATATCAAATAAACTCGATTTTAGTTGATTGATATTTTGTTATATCTTGACTTCATGGGTCTCCTCTTTTGTAGCTACACGGTTTCTAAACAGTTGGTTCACGGCGAAGCGCGGGATACATTTACTTGTCCTGTTCTAATTCAGGCTTCGTTTGGGTTTTGGTGTCTTATGTTCTTATATGGCATGTTCTCTCTGTTGTTGTGTTTATATTGATTTATGTTTTCTTTATCGATTTAGGTACAACCTTAAGAAGCTAACTTGCGAAGAGAGGAAGCAGAAGCTTATTGAGAGGTTGAATGCTTTGAATGCCGATGCGGGAGCAAATGATAATGATGATTCAAACAAAGATTGGTGATTTTTGAAGTTTGTTAAATGTTTTTAGTATGTGGTTTAAACATATTCGAAGTATGTTGAATTTAAAACAGTTTTTGTAATTTTTTGATGATTTTTTTGGTAATCTTTTAGATAGAAAACTGGATTTCTCGGTTTTATTTTTATTTATTTTTAATTTCTTTTAATTATTCCGTCACAAATGCGTTACAAGTTATTTTAGTTTTACGTTACAATTGCGTTGCAAAACTTTAAATTGGATAATTAGGATAGTGTAGGAAATGTGTCACAAATTTCCAACGCCATATTTTTGTCGGAAATGTGTTATAAATTGTGTAGTAGATGTGTAGCAAATAGTTTCCGACGGGGCTTTTTCCAACAACAAGGTTTTGTTACAAATTCGTAGCAAGTCTGAGTTTGCTACGCATTTGTGATGGAAAAGCTCGTTAAAAAATGCTAAATTTCTAGTAGTGAAGGTACAAGTGGTTATGCACAAAAAACTTGCTTATTTATATACTGAATAATATTACTTACTGTAAGATAGTCAATACACTATAATTGGAAAAAAAAAAAAAACATAGAAAGATAAAAAAAAAAACGTTTGTGGAGAACCAACCCCGTCTTGGCCATAATAAAAATGTCGTTTTAACTACAACTCATTTTGACTCGTCTTGTATCCTCCTCTATAAATAATATACCTTTGTAGCTTCACATATGATATATAGTATGCATAAAGGGGAGCAACAACCAAGAAAACAATATATGAAACCTCGTAATGAACAAAGTATAGAATGTGAAGCCTTATCAGATAACAAAGAAAAATTTATTACAACTTTTTTGTGTAGATTGCAATAATGTTGGAGAAGCAAAAGCAAACTGGAAATGGTAACAAAATGTGGGCCTAATAATGTTGAAACTGAGACCCAGTAATAGTTGTTGATGATGCTAGAAACAAAATCTTAGGTTTACTTGCAACATTAATGCTAGGGTCAACGATTAATGAAACCATGAAATCTGAATTTCAGAGGACTTTGAATGATATATGATCTCAAATGTCTTAAAATCTTCATATTCTTCATCCCAACACTCCGAGTAATCGCTTGGGTGTTCATTTGAATCCCCTATTTTACTTTTACTAACAAGTTTTACATTAAGAGACATATGGTTCCCAATCGTTATTAAACTTCTCAGAGTGATCCGTGGACATCTCTTGCTTAATCGCTATGCAACGCCTCCCCTCAAAGCAACCATCATCACATAACAATAACAAAAATCCACTAAAGTCACTGTGCCAGTTGTGTGGAAGTTGCAATGTGACAAATCCCATAAAAATGCTTGATGGTTGAACATCAGGACTTACCACACTCATAAAGCGATCTTTAGCTGCATTTCCCTGTCACGTTTTCATTCCAATTATAGTGAATTATGTTATTATATTTGAGTTAAAAAGAGAATGAAATTCAAAAACAAGATAAGAGTTATACCTCACGCATAGAAAGTAGTGCCCTCCCACCATCAATCAACTTAAAACAATTACAAAATGTCGCTTTCCACAACCATTTATAATCTGATAAATCTCCTACACTTTCAAGTGAGTCACATTGATTTGCTTTGAGAATAGCTATGCTTGATGGGAGGTTCGGCAATTCTATAAGGCTTCTGCAGTATGATATATTGAGATACCTGAGACACGGGAGTCGTGAGATGCTGGAAGGTAATCTTGAAAATTGGTTTTCACGTAGGTCTAGTAGTTGTAGGTCTATACCAGCCAACTCAAATCAAGGGTTACCAAGCTATCCATGTTCGACTGGATATCCGGAAACTGTTGAAGTTGTTTGCAATGATATTGAGATCAAGAGTCTCCAATTTTTTCATCTGTATGATGGGTGGAAACCTTTTAAGTCCTCGACACCCTCCCATGTCCACCAAAACAAGCCTTTTGTGATATCCAATTGATGGATGAATCTCTTCTAAACTCTCACACTCCTCTAAAATCAATCTTTCAAGACATGGAAGGCCTTCAAAATCTGGTGTCCTCATTAGGTCTAGTGAACCACTGAGATCAAGATATTTCAAATTTGGTAGACGCTGTTTCAAGGAAAGTAGAAAAGTCAAATAAATGATTATACAACAATTTCCTTTCACATTGGCATACATCTTTGCCCATCTCCTAATTTATACACAAATTTTACCATCTTAATAGCTTATAATAACAGCCTCTGTAAACATGCATAGTAAATTCCAATTGCTTAAAACATCATATAATTTTACATCATATCGTCTAAATTTTTCATCGATTCTGGCCCAAAAATCTACAGTCAGTATATTACATTTCAGATAATTTTATTTATGGCAATATCATAAAGAGTTTCATTAAAGCATTCAACCTAAATTAAGCTAATCGATCTCTAATTACGTATGATATGTATATATCTTAATGAAATATTTAATTACACCTATGTTCATTTTAAAATTCATTTCACAGTTTATTGCAATGATTTGTGAAACAACAATATTTATCTACCTTATACCCATGCCAGGGTTCTTTTTGTTGGCTGCTTCCTAAATCTAGACAACGAAGCTTTGTTGGCTGAAAGTTTGATGGGAATGAAGATGTCGGATAGTTGCTTAAGATTATCAATATCATCAAGAACAACTAATACACTTTTGTTACGCAACTTTCTTTCTGTCATGCTTTTTCCTTCTATCTCACTCCCCACCTCAATGTCTTTTGTTTCCAAAACAAGCTTGAGAATTTTTTCTTGCAACTTTTCCAACCCGTGCTTGTTTGATTCCTCACGAATATTTTGAAGAAGACAGTGAGCTTCAAATAGGTGAGAGATTTCCGCATAAGCAACAGATGCAAGAGTAGTCTTACCCCCACCTCCAACCCCCCATATTCCAACGATGCGTACACCATCTGACCCACTTTTCAACTTTGATTTTGTTGATATCAGAATCATCGGACACCCAGGACCAGTCGGAACGGATGGTGTTGTGATCACATACACAATCATTCTTATACGAGCCACAATAATCACAGTGCATCATTATGAATCAAACTAACAGAAATTTCTGAATGATAATACTAACCGAATAGAACTTGAATAATAACTTGCATTAACAGAAACTTCAATAAACTGACTGACTGACCGACATCGATGAACAAGGGTTGCGGCCGACTTTATATGCAGTGAACAGATACGTCTCCAAACGTCACAACGTTTCAGCGAAGAGTTGTGTTGGTTCATGATAACCGCTTCAGGACGTATCGTTTCAACAAACATCGGCCCAAGCCCGCTTGTTCACTAACACTAAACATAACCTACTGGACTTGACACATTGTTTGACCCATAACATAACATGTGGCCTCCGGCCCAAACATAAAACATAACATAATAGTCTTGACCCATAATAAACTAAAGTAAATAATAAACGGTACTGGACCAAACAAGAAAATCGTGATTAACTTTTGGTCTTCAATCTCCCCCTTAAGCACGAACTTTCTTGACCCGCAACATTCTTCAAACATCTTCATCATCGGTGACCACGAATGTGATCACCAAATCCGCATCATCCTCGATCTTGACCTCCTTGTCTTGAGCATCCTTCTTTCCATCTTTCTCTTTTGCCTTTGCGTTTGTATCACCCTTTTCCTTCATGTAATTGAAATACCATTCAAATAGCTCGATGTAATGAACATACGAAACCTTTATCTCGAACCCGTCATCCTTCTCGTATCCATACTCTAATGCAACTTCAGCCCACGAGTCATCTTCAATAACCTTTTTAATTCCTCCCTTGAGACTCACAACCCGGTATAGAAGAAGTAAATTTACATCCCTTCCGTCTAGCAATTTGGGTGGCGTGTCTCTAGGTTTAACAATATCAAGAAAGCTTGGCAAAAACCATATCAAGACTTCATCAAAATTCGCATCATAAAACTTGTCATATCCCGCCAATTCTTCGTGCATCAAGAGCAAATCCAACGGTTCTAAGCAACTATCCATTATTAATCCGTTTTCGATCACGTCATCTTCATCTTGGGAAAGGACCACCGCCCTTTCACGTAACTCTTGCTTCGATTGGCGAGGGTTATCTTTCATGCCTTCGTAGTAGATCATAAAGCAAACCTTTTGCTTTCTTGAAAATACAACTTCATCCTTCTTGGTTCCCGATGTTCCTTCACCGTTTGCTTTTTTTCTTTTCTTCACGCTCCTTCTTAAATTCTGCTTCATAGAAATCTTCTATGTATTCCTTAAGTTTCTCCTTCTCCACCCGGTGACCGTTATCGACATCAAAGTGATCGTAGAAGCGATCCAAGTACTCCTCTTCTAGATCAACATTTGATTTTTCTTCATACACATCGAAACTCCTAACTTGTGCACCGAACATTTTCTTCAACATACACTTGTCACCCGTGGTGACCGTCTCGATCCCTTGGAACAACAATTGTTCCAAACTTAGAACATTCTTTTCCATTTTCGGTACATAACTTACACACGAAATCGTTTTCTCTCTTCCATCGACCGGTATTCTTACTTCACCAACGCCATGAACAAACGAAAAATTCTTCTTTTTCTCGTTCGTGATTACCCCGAAATGCCTTTTGAACCGTTTGAACAAACTACGGTTCCCGGTCATGTGTGTCTTGAAACTCGGATCAACGACCCACATCTCGCTAAACAAACCACCGCTCGTACCATCGACTAAGTAATCATCTTCTTCCGGTATCGGGCCTAAACTGATATATTTACCAGGGCAAATGGAGGCTATGTGCCCAAATTGTTTACAAATAAAACATCTCACCCCGGCCTTCCTCGGCCGTCCAACCGGTGCCTTCCCTTTCCGGTTATCTTTCTTTCCGACGCCCTTTGGAACCTTCTTCTTCGCGTAATCCTTCCCGGATAACTTCACCGAACGTTTGGTTGGCTTCCCCTGCGCAACTCTCTTCCCAAGGTTGCAGCCCCGGCCGCACTTTCCAACGTTCCAATCATTACTACTACTTCCGATCTCTACCGCTTTTCCTTTTCCGCGAAGACAAACATCCCCATGATCACAACCCTTTCCGTTTCCCTGTGAACCCTTGGCTCTGATACCAATGTTGATATCAGAATCATCGGACACCCAGGACCAGTCGGAACGGATGGTGTTGTGATCACATACACAATCATTCTTATACGAGCCACAATAATCACAGTGCATCATTATGAATCAAACTAACAGAAATTTCTGAATGATAATACTAACCGAATAGAACTTGAATAATAACTTGCATTAACAGAAACTTCAATAAACTGACTGACTGACCGACATCGATGAACAAGGGTTGCGGCCGACTTTATATGCAGTGAACAGATACGTCTCCAAACGTCACAACGTTTCAGCGAAGAGTTGTGTTGGTTCATGATAACCGCTTCTGGACGTATCGTTTCAACAAACATCGGCCCAAGCCCGCTTGTTCACTAACACTAAACATAACCTACTGGACTTGACACATTGTTTGACCCATAACATAACATGTGGCCTCCGGCCCAAACATAAAACATAACATAATAGTCTTGACCCATAATAAACTAAAGTAAATAATAAACGGTACTGGACCAAACAAGAAAATCGTGATTAACTTTTGGTCTTTAGATTTCAGATCTCGCAAGCGAGTCTCTATTCCAATGAGGTTTATATTGACATTTGTACTTAGTGTAGGCAGCCTATTAGATATTGTATCAACAATTTCTTTGATGCAATTTGCTTCATAACTGCACGATGGGTAAATAAGGATAATTAGAACTTAGAGCATGCTTCCACTCACTAAATGAAGTGATGGTCTCGTCGCTAATTCAGAATGTACTAGTAAGTAGTAACCACTTGGCAATGGCGGACTTAGAGTGTAAATAGGGGTAGCACGGGCTACCCCTCAACCCCGTCTCCGTAGTGTAAAAATACCCCTTAACTCCATTTCCGTAGTCTAAAAATACCCCTCAACTCCGTTTCTGTTATATAGAGGATACCCCTGATCCTAAAAAAAATTATGATACCCCTAAGTTTTTGGGCTAGTTCCGCCACTGCCACTTGGCACCATGTATTAAACACATTCTTTCGAATCTTAGAAACTATTAATGAATTAAACCTAATTACAAACTAAACTATAACGATAGTAACTATTATATTTTTATTAAACCCGTTTCATTGTTATCTACAAAATTTGCTCGTTTGACTTGTCAACGATAAAACAAACTTATAAAAGCAAACTCATATCGACTAGTTAAAAAATGCACATATCTTAAGCATAAAAAAGTTTAAAAAATGAGAGAAAACTAATTAAAATGTTTAAAAAAAAAGACAGAAAATTAATTACCAGTTTATAGTGTCATTGATGGTCCATCCAGAAATGCTGCCTTTTCCAACGCTTTTCTCCATGATTCAACTTTTTCCTTATTTTCTGTCTCATGTTTGGAAAAAGCTTCTTCATATTTCCTCTTAAGTTTTCTGACATCAGAAGGATCTACGTAATAAAATATGGGCATCAAGATCTGCCCTCTCTTGTCCACGCACTCTATAATATGTGCAAGCTCAGCCAAGCACCAATATGAATCTGCGTAGTTTTTAGAGAATACAACAACGGCGATCCGTGATTCTTCGATAGCCTTCAAGAGGGCTGGACCGATTGACTCGCCCCGGGCAAGTGTTTCGTCATCCTTGTACGTGTATATTCCTTTATGTTGAAGAGCCGTGTAGAGGTGATCCACAAGGCCCTTGCGAGTGTCTTCCCCTCTAAAACTCAGAAATACATCATAATTCCATGATTCAGAAATAGAGGCAGGAACTGAGTTAGAAGAGGAGGATGAAGATGCCATTGATCTGTTGGACAAATTTGTTTGGAATTAGTACAAAAACAAGCAGTGTGAATCAGATCCAAAAAGAGAGATGTGGTCTTGAGTAGCTGAGAATAGATTAAATATTTGAGAAATCCCCCTTTCCAGGAAATTGGCATACGCAGGAAACTTCATAATACTTTCAATGATTAAATAATATATATTATTACTAAAATTAAAGGATTACGACAACATGAAGATTAAAATACTGTTGGTTGTTATTTATATATGTTGATCTAGAGGGGTAGCGTCCCCATCACACTAAATTACTGTCTACCAACTATTTTATCATATGCATGAAATAATTAAGGGTCAAAATAGACTACAACCTTTCATATTGCATTCCTCTATCTTTCTTGTATTTTATATCTATATATTTTGTTCTAATTTCTTAAATAATGTGTAATGTTTAAATTCTAATGAGCACACAAAATGCTTACCTGATGCTGGTACTAAACCTGCAAATTTGAATGTCACATTCCAAAGTATAAACTCATTATTAATTTAAACCATAAGCACCAGAATTAGTAATTTTGAAGATAGATGTGTGACCCGTTCTACTAAGATATTGATTGAAATCAGGGGCTATTTTCGAATCGCTTATTCTAATTTGATTTCTGAGTTTTCTTGGTTCAGCTGTGACCACCCAAGTGATGTGTGTACACCTGGCTCAGGGAACAAAACAGATTGGGGAGGGTCAGGGATGGGAACACACAGTTTTGCCTTGTCAAATTGACGGGTCAGCTTATTGTGTTGTTTGTTAATCAGATAATTTCCGATTTTCCGTACCCAGCTTTCATCTTTTTCGGGTTTACCATTCTTCTGATTAAATTTAGTGTTTGATTGACACGTCAAGATTAGAAGAGGATACCTCCTTCATTCTGTTGTTATGTTTCTTCAAGTGAATGGACGATTAAAGCCGCGATCTCGGCTTCTTCTCATACCCTGCAACCTAGAAATCATGTTGTAGAATAAGTATAACATTAAGGAATCATATGAAATATAATTGTAAAGGATCCGATTATTAATAATACATCATTTTTGCACAATACTGAATCAATATTTTGGCATGAAAGAGATCAAGAGAGACCTCTGCACCAAATTTAAGGAACAAAAAAAGTAAATCGCAGGTGTGTGTGTTGGTGATCCAGAAACCTCAACACCCTTGCTACCATATCAACAAATTACACATTTATTGTTTTTATCAAAATAAGCTATTAATCCCAATACCTCCTAGTAAAAACTCATCATGGTTTGCATGATTCGACCTACTTTTTTCATTGAGACATTTCATCAAACACTTGGTATGCATGAAACTACAAACAACATGTGATCACAACATACAAATAGATTAAGAAGGTGTGGTTGACACCTGATACACAAAGTAAGAAAGCTGAGGGAGAAAAGAAACACATACCAATGTAGACAGCTCCAAACCCCACACAGGTTTCTTCTGGTTCAAGTGGGATTACGGATGATGCTGGTTCCTGTGATGAGAATCTTGACTTCTTGACAATAGCCCTAGTAATCACCATTTCATGGTTTTCAAAATGGATTCTTAATTATTTCCCCAAATTACTGAAATTCTTTTCATATCCCTTTTATTAATCAACTATTGTGTTTCAAAGATATTGTTGTTGAACAAATTATTGGGATATGAAAAAGCTGAATTTTGTTAAAAATGGTGTTTTAAGGTTTTTAGATTTCATCCAACAGACGGAGGAAGTGGTTGTACAATACTTGAAGCACAAAGTACACTCTTTTCCTTTGCCTGTTGGATCAGAAGACAAACGGAAAAAGTCGCCGGAAGATGAAACATGCGGAACAAGAAAGAATCTGAATTTGAACCCCTTTGCCGGAGATATTTTAGCTATTGACTTTACATGCACACCAAGTGTTTGTTTTAATGCCTCAATGAAAGATGCCCCCTTTTGTTTCATTTTTTGAAACAACTTTGTTTTCGGTGTTTAACTATGTGGCGTTTTGGAACAGATCTCATGTTGTTAATTTGTTTAGAACATCAGATGATGGCTTTCTATTCATATCCAAATCACAAACCAAATTTGAATAGCAGAGTGAGTGAGTGGTGATTTGCCGATTTCTGAATATTTAAGGATTTATGTGTAAAATGACCCCTGGTTAATCAAATAATCAGATCATTTTTGTTGCTGCCACTTCTAAACTTGCTATCAAAAACTGATTATTCAGTTTCACTGTAACTTAACACTAGAAATTGATTATCGATGACTTGAAGATTGTTGATTTATCCTTTGATGATTTTTGTTTTGAATAGTGTAATGCATGCTATTAAATAGAAATGACACTGTTATATTATTGCTAAAGAGCTATTTAATTTTTCACATTCTGTGTGCAGGCCAGACAAGCAGCTGACATGGCAGTTGCAGAAAGTCAAAGAAAGGCTGATGAGGCTCTAAGTGCTTGACGACGAGCGGTTTCTAAGGAATCTGGTTCCGGTAGACTCAATAAAGCATCTGAAGGTAAATCTATTTCTATTTGCCAATATTATTAGAAAATGAATCACAGTGCATGACTCTTTGCATGATGTTATATATTCTCTTCAACTAAATATTACCCTTTTGGAACTCTGTTCGGTTTACAATTGCCTATGCTTTAACTTAATAACTTTATTAAAGTTTTGATACCTGATTGAAGAGGTAACATTTTTGACCCCATTACTAATAAATGAGTTGATTTGATTTGGCTTTTATCCAATGTGTCAAAATGGTAAAATACAAAAAATAGCTTATGGAAGGAAATGGTCAAATGGGTTGAAAGCTACCTAAAGTGTATATTTCATGCACACTACCTTCTAAGTGTATATTTATTCATTCGATTGTTCATAGATTATTTTTTGGGTTGAAAGGTTAAACTGGCTAAACCACAGGGGCCAAAGCAGTAATTTACTCTTAATAATGGGATATTGAATTTAAATTACCCAAACTTTCACCAATTGGCCGTTAACACTCCAACTTTTGATTCGTACCACAACACTATCATCTTTTAACTTATTTTCCCTGGCACACCCAAACTAATTAAACCCTAATAGTTTTTTTTGCTAATGTGACACTTTATTTGATGTCGTGGCCTTTTTTTGCCGACGTGGCAACTAATGTGGCCTTTTTTTATGACGTGGCAACTGATGCGGCGCCTAACATGACGTTTTTATGACATGACAACTGACGTGGCAGCTAACGTGACATTTTTATGACATGGTATCTGACGTCAGCTAAATGTGTTAGAGTTCAGTTAGTTAGGGAGTGTGAGAGGAAAATAAGTTGAATGTTGGGAGTGTTGTGAAACAAATCGAAAATTAAAAACGTTATCGACTAATTGATGAAAGTTGAGGTTACTTAAATCTAATATGTTATTAATAAAATAAATATTATATTAATTTCAAAAAGGATTTAGAATTTGCCAAAGCTATTTTCCGGGTAGGAAAGAAAGTCATAGCTCATAACAAACTTAAGGTTGAAAAGGGTGCAATCTCAATCCCAACTCAACTAAAGATTTGATGACGTGAATTGTATCTTAAAGAGAGACGATGTTACGATTTTTCCATTCATGTAATCATCACCCATCCGACTACCTCAAAGTTTTTGTGTTTTTATAATTCATATATAAATGTTCTTTTATAGTTTTTCTTATGAAAAATTTCTACAATGGGAGATGAGTTTTGTTTTGAATAAAAAAAAAATAACGTTTAGTGGGCTTTAATATGAAGTGGTGCAATGTGAATTGCAAAATAATATTTCCTTTTTACTTTTTTTTTGGATTGAATTTGATGGAAAATGTGTGTTGACATCATATATGGTTGTCACTGTTGTTTTGGTTCAGTGGTTTATAAAACCCGAGCTTGAATTTAACTCCTAGGAGTGTGTCCTGGTTTCATGTTTGATACCTTGTGTATTCCAAGTTGGATTTATAAGGGTGTTATCTAGACAACTTAAGCGAACTTCGAATTAGTAGTGGATAGGAGATGTTGGTTAAATATATTACATTGTCTTAGCATAAATGATGTGTTTAGGACCACATATGCAACATATTCTATCATAATCATGCAGTTAAGCATGCTGGTTTGAGTGTACTATGGGAATAAGCAACCTCCTAAAACTCCCTGTGATTTCACCAAGAACAAAACCTAAGCTAGTGAGCAAAGAGGATATTTGCGTTGGAGATATTGCAATATGGATACTTGCATGTCGTTCATTATAGTGGGAAACCTCATCAACGACGTGTGTGCCTTAGGATGTGTGTGTGAGTGGGTGGGTGGGTGCGGTGGCCACGCGAAAGGGGGGGGGGGTAACACATTAGATGAGTCTCACGGTGACCATAAAACCAATGACCGTGCTTTAAATAAACTGCACCAACTTACACGACATGACGATTGACACGTTTGGGGCCACATACATCCCATCAAACTTCCACAGTTAAGCATGTAGGTGTGACAATACTACAAGGACATGTGACCTAGTTGGGCAACTTACACGACATGACTATTAGGAAGATTTCATAGAGTCGTCAATTATCACCAACAATAATTGTGAACTAGTTGGGCAACTTATACAATATTATGGTTGCGATGAGGATGTTACAATAACACACGATAAAAACAAAGAATTATGACATTTACTTATACTTAAAACTATGCCAACTAAAAATTGCAGTTCTTAAACAAAATAACACTACATGGTTTTACTTTTTTTTTAAACTCCTAACAAACATGTTCCAAGTTTAATGAACATATTATTGTTAGGTTGGGTTTAATTTTAAAGGAATTTTACTAGTAGACAAACCCTTTAACATTTGTATAATATGCTTAATTAAGACTCTAAGAACTTATTTAAAACTTGTCTAACCGTCAAGCCGGTAACTAGTTCAATTGTCCCTTGTCAAAACCCTACCAGCCCAACTAGTGACATTTTAACTCATACAAACTGAATGACAAAGGATCTGATTCCTGGTTCGCCGATCTAGCCGCACACCAATGTTTTAAAATCCGGTTTTTATATCGTATCAGATTAAGCTCAGAAACAGTTTAACCCAGTGTATCGGGCGATTTAACCGAGTGTATCACATGGTTTAACCAGTTCTACTGGACTGTTCAACCGGTACTACCGGCCGATTTGAACCCGTTTTTAAAAACATTACCGCACACTTCGGTTTTTGTAAATCGGTCTTGTGAATCAAGCTTGTAGGTTTATACTTAATAGGAAAAAAAGTTGTCAAAATAAAGTAAATAATTTGATGTGGGTTTTGTACGGTTTAACTCCTTGTATAGGTCCTTCCTTGACTAACATTTGGAATTTTTTTTTTATAATAACATAAAACCATAAAAAAGAAATTAAATAAAGAGAGAGAGACATGAACTTAATCACTTACACATTTTATTATAAACGCCAATGATCTCTAGATCAAGTGGTGGAATGCTTGCATTTCTCTTGAGAGATGCAGGTTCGACTTCCACTTAGTGCATAGTGAGGCACTGGTGGGCAATGATAGAAGACCCAGGGAAACCTGGGTTGGATCGTTGAGCCAAACGGGTTTTACTGGTAATTTCACCGTCATGCCTGCGGGTGGGTTACTGGGTTTTCCAGTCTTTATTTTATAATAATTGCATAGCTCGTAATATTGTAGTCTGAAATGGCAAAACCATACCCGTACTTGGACAGGGTAACCAAACCTTACAATCACCTTTTCCACCTTTTAAATTAACCAACGTCCTTTACGCACCTTCTTTAATCAAGAACTTGCTTTCTGTCCGTCGGTTCACTAAAGATAATCATGTTTTTGTTGAATTTGACCCATTTGGTTTTATTGTGAAGGATCTCAAGACCCGGACCCCTATCCTACGATGCAATAGTTCCGGTGACCTCTACACATTGGATCCTACACAAATTTCAAAGTTCACTTCACCATCTACCTTTGTCGCCATGACCCAAGATCTTTGGCGACAAGCTATGGCCAAACCTCAGGCCAATCGGCATACCCTTTTCCTTACCCTGTTTCACACCCGCACACCCCTCTTTTTCGTACACCATTTCCCCCAAAGTTACGACTACCCTCAAGACAACACACACATACAAACTCAACCTTAAAATGCTAGAGAGAGAGAGAGAGAGAGGACGACACAGAGATGAAACTCCGGAGAAGCAAAACTCCGGCGAACTTGTGACAACCAGAGATGTGGTGCAACTGGAGAAGCAAAACTCCGGCAAACTCGTGATCTAAACTCAACCTTAAGATGTGGTGCGGCGGCTCTGATAGACGGCTCTGACAACCAGAGCTCGGAGAAGCAAAAACTCCAGCGAACTCCCTTCTTTCCGGCGAGGGAACTGAGTTTTCCGGCAGAGCACTCTTCATAAGGTGGTTAATCGATTAAGCACTTCATTGTAAAACATGCAACCAAGATCAATCTAAAGCTTCTTTGTCAAATTTCTGATTTTTTTTTTGTTTTTAAGAAGAAGAAAAGAGAGAGATGATAGAGGGAAGATGAGCTTGAAATAGAATTGTGACAGGAGAGATGAGAGATTAGTGATGTTTAAAAAGTCTGCTGATTTAAATGAAGAGAGAGAGATAGATTTGACATTTGGGGTAAATGACTAAAACACCCTTTAGAGTGACATAATCTGATTGGTTGAGGGTGGTTCTCATGGTTCTTACAACTGGGGGTAGTTTTCATTTTAGCGGCTCCCTATATAGAGAGAGAGAGAGGTTTGATTGTGTTTTAGATATATGTGAATATGATTGTATTATTATTTTTGTTTATTTTGCTTTCATGATTATTATTTGGTTATGTATGTACTTCCCATTATTATCTAGCTATACTCTGTTTATACACAAGACTGGTAGGTATACTAGTCAAGTCGCCTGTTTTTGCTAAAAGCTAGCCGAATTTAAACGAGCTCGATCCTAAAAAAAGTTTTTTTTTAAATAAACCAACAAAAGTCCGAGCTTCATTTATCGAGCTCACTATTGTGGTTAAACGAGTCTAATGTTTATATATTTTTACTAGGTTAGTTACCCGTGTGATACACGGGTTGAACTAATATGTTTTGTAAAAGGGGTAAATTTGTAGAATAGTAACCAAGTTTGAAAAGTGTTCCAATTAAGTCACTTAAGTTTCAAAAGTGTTCCAATCAGGTCACTCAACATTCATTCTTCATTAAAATTAAGGGCTTTTTCATCCATTTTATAGGTAACCGTGGTGATGTGGATTTTTGTTTCTTTTTTCTCTTTTATTTGATGCTAACGTCGAGTGATGACGTGGATTATAACTTGTTTTTTTAATTTTTAATGTAATTCAATGGTTTTTATTTTTAATAAATATAATTTCATATATTAAAATAATTTGACCCCAGCATCTTATGCTCCATTTTTTTCTTGACACGTGGAAAAAAAGACATGGCTGGATTTGAATGTTAAGTTATCTAATTGTGACAAAAACGAAACCAGTGACCTAATTAGAACACTTTTAAAACTTGGTTACTATTCTGTGAAATATTCCCTTTGTAAAAAGATGTTTTGGATCAAACTAAATGGAACATTGAATAAAAAAAATACAAAATTGTAATTAGAATCAATACTTACAAAGTAATAATGTAATAGTAATTCACAACTCTATAAATAGTTGGTAATGAGGATTTAGAAATTATAAAACAATAACTTTTTAAAATACGAAATAATTCAAAAGGATGAAATAAAAAAAGCTGGAAAAAGAATCTTGGTTCATATAATTGTGGCACACAATGCAACCAATTACTCGTTTAGTTTTATAGAGGTTCAAAAAGAAAAAAAAACACTAACACTAACAATAAGAATAAGAATAATAAATAATCGATATACAAACACAATGAAATTCTCGAGTCTTCATGGTACTCTACCTTTGGCTCATTTGAGTATATACGAGTTCTTGTGCTGTCAACATTTTGAACTTGACCAGATGAACTTTGGCTTTCTTGCCTCAGATAAATTACCTTCATACAATAATGTGACAGATTAAGGACAAAATTAAATAATTCATACATCAGCACTAAGACGGCGTGATGTAGAAAGAAGTCAAGAACCAAACAGTTTGCTATCAATTAAGAAGAAATGCATAACTCATTGCAAATGATGTTGGATACAATTTAATATTACGTGTCAGAAGTTACAAGAAGAACCGGCAAACACATCTCATTTGCACCAAAAGATATTACATCTAGGGATGGCAACGGGTCGGGTTTGGGACGGGTTTAGGTAATCCCAACCCCAAACCCGATTAGATAAGCTTATTCCAAACCCGTTCCAAAACCCGTCGGGTTTCTATCGGGTATCGTGAACCCATTAATTTATAAAAAAATACCCGATGGGTATACCTGACCATAACCCGTCAGGCATCTATCTTGTAACTATTAATCGAATAAATTTAACATTATTATATTATAAAGATATACAAAAATAACTACAATTTATGTAAATAAAATATGAAAATGTATATACAAAATATACTAAAATGCATAGATGACAAAAATAGTATATGCCAATAATTGATATATCATAGATGAACATACTTAAAGAAAAATAAAGAAATTATATAGGGTATACAATCGGGTAAACGGGTACAGTTTATTAGCTAATTAGGTTGGGTAAACAGGTATATCACAAAATCCCAAACCCGCGAAAAAAATAAAAAACTAATCCCATACCCGATTATCTTTCCCAAATGTGTTGGGTTTCGGGTTTACCCGTCAAGCTCGGGTTCGATTTCCATCCCTGTCCAGATCAGACTGTCATGATACATAGATGCACAGACTAATGAATCATCCACCAAAGCAACACTTTTCAAGACTTCGATATTATATAATACCAACTTCTGCTACTCCACATGCCACAAAGAGATAGAGAACATGCAAAGTGGTTATCAGCATATCACTTAGAACCATGTAACTTATATAAATTGGGCTCTCTTGTTCATACAGTTCTTGAAAAAAAATTGTTAACTCGGTTCAAACATAGGAGTCCACAATATAGGAACTTAAGATCAAGTTTGTCGGACTCCACAATATAGGAACTTAAGATCAAGTCTGTCATGAAGTAAATAGGAAGGAATCCAAAGAAACAATGGGCCAATATCTAGTTTGCTGGCTTAAGAGTGTATTATTTTAAACATATTAAATGCACCTATTATTACCTTTCTTAGCTATCACCATAATCAATCCAATTGCTACACAAAGTAGCCAAAGAGTTGTAATAGAGTACGAAACTTAAGTTTAACATAGCAGGTATTAGTGTTAATTCTCTTCTAAATTTTATGAACAATAAAGTTAAACATCATTTTAACATACCTGAAAGTAATCAACTTGATCAGATCATGACGACAACTCCAGCAACAACTACGGGCCGATCAGTAGCCGAATTAGCTAAACTTCTTGAAAACCAAACGCTCTTATTCCAACATTTAACAACATTCGCCCTAGACCCTTGTTGAACCCTGATCACCTCCTTAGCCAGCTACAAACCAACCGTTCACCCCCTATAATATAAACCCTCTTCATCAATAGTTGCATATAAAGATCCATCAAGGCTGCCAAAATAACGAAAGTAGAATCATTAAGATTTTATCTAAATCACTGGACGTTGTCTTCTCCCTCCATCGGAGCACATCCATCGCAAGACAAAAAGAATAAAATTGATTACAGTGAGTAAAAAATACAAATAAAATCAAATTTAAAACATGTTTCCTTTTCTTCCCAGAATTATTCAGCAAAAAGTTCATCATCGTTACTTTAAACAAGGGTTAAGAACAAAACAAAACTATCAAATAATCGAAAAATATGAATCGGATGCAATAACTTAACAAACGAAAGCAATAATCCGGATTGAAAATATAGAAACTTAAGATCAGCTTTGTTAACTCAGTTCAAACTAATATTGATTGAATGACGAAAATAAGAATCGAAAGCAATAATCCGAGTTGAACATTGAAAATCAAAAGCAAATAACAATTGGAGTAGAATACTTGATTTTCATACTTACATTGAAATTTCGGGTCGATTCTTCAAAGGAGCAGATCAGGGTTTTCAAACTAACAAAAGGAAAGAAGATTAGAGCGAACTCCGGCAAACCGTCTAGATCACTGTTAGCTATAACACTTTCTGAAATCATCTTCTCATCCTACTTAGTAATTTGGAGCGAATTAGTTCCAGGGATGGAGATTTAGATGTAAAGAACTGGGTATAGAGGCGATACTGAAAGAGGGGCTTTGATTTTCAAACAAAAAAACCTAATACGTATTTGTATGACACGTGTCAAGTAGTCAGGGAACATAAATTGAGAGCGTGAAATCATGACACGTGTACTTATTTTTTTATTTATAAGTATAGAGATAATAATATTGTTGCTTATAAATTTACGATAAAAATAGCTGAATAACATATATCTATACTATATAATTATGTTATATCTAAAAATTATATTATATTATATTATACTACATATTAAAAATTGAAGGCTTTGAACAGTAACAGGGTGTTTTGGGAATTTCGCGTGTAAAGAAGCAGCCCCACACACAAATGACAAAACCACACACAGAAAACTTATAAGAGAGACAAGGGGAATGAGGGACAAACCGTTTCAGAGTGAGGGAGAGAGAATCAGAGAAGAAGAAGAAGGCCGACCATGGTTTCCGACCGGCCGGGCATTTTATTCTGGTTATGGTGGTTGCGGAGGTGGTTACCGGCGACGGTGACATTGAGGGTTCCGTCGGGCGCCGTCGGTGGTGGTGATCGATGATGTTTGTAATTAATGGTGATGATGGCGGTGGTTCCGAGTAAGGGATGTGGTGGTTCTCGACGGTGACCAGCGTCAGTGGTGGATGTAGTCGGAGACGATGACGATGGTTAGGGTTTAACATGTGTCGCTTGCAAGTGTAGTAGAAAAGAACGGCGGCTGCGATCTGTTTATGAGTTCCGATGATGGTGGTTACAATGGTGACACTTTTCGTCGGAGATGATTGGAACAGGTGGCGTCAACGTTAAGATGGTTCGGGTGTGGAAGATCTGGTTACTTCTGTCGGCGGTAACAATTAGCGGGGGGATTCGACTCTGTCAATAGGCGCTATGGTTACTTCTGTCGTTTTCATCTTAGATAAGAAGCAGGTATACTTCTTTTGTTGATCGTTTAAGGTTGCTATTTTGTTTTAGGCTTATTTCTTATTTATATTCAATCGGTTGTCTTTTGCAGCGAATTCTTACTGTTTGTACTCAATTCCACCAATGTTCATACGTTGTGATTGCTTAATATGTTTTGAAACTGTATAAACATTAACCATAAAGTGAATATCTTGGTATTACCTTTTGTGTTAATTGACTATATTGAAATAAACAGATGAATTAAAAGAATATCATGAAGTTTTTTTTTTCTGAATATAAACATATTTCCATGATTTAGTGCCACTCCCCTTGGTTGAGTTCAGCAAATTTCCATCATTGAGTGCCAACCGCTTACTCAACTTTGGTGGTTGAGTTTAGCAAATTTCCATGATTGAGTGCCAGCCGCTTACTCAACTTTGGTCCCATTTAATTGATGTTGGTAGATGTTAATATCGTATATAGTATACTTATTACGAATATAAAGGTTTTATAATAATAATCTATCTAAATTCATGTATTATAGACCTTGGGATGGTTCCGCTACTTGCAAGATTTGGGCAGCTTCCACACAATGAGCTGTAGTGGGTGACACAGTCTCTTGGTTATGCTTTTCATGAGTCAATCGTTCACCATAAGGTATATATATTTTGTAGTTTACAAGTAGAGTAAACGTACGTGCTTCTTTTGTTTTATTTACTTTTTTTCTTAATAAGTGGTTGATTTTTATGTGGCAATATTTTAATGAAAACACATATGTGAACAATCTTGCTTATTAAACCAAAAATGGGATATGCAGAGGGATGTTGACTGGCAAGTGTAATTATTTAAGGGGGTCATGATTACATGTATTTGGTGAGCGTACTCAATGAAAAAAAAGCTCTAGAAGAGGCCTTAAACTCTATTTTGGGTTTTATTTGCTTGCTGAATTAGGCACACCACATACTTTGTAATCTTTTTGGTTCGGATCAGATTTGTGAGGTCTATTCTTCTTCACATTTAACTACAACCAAGTAACTAACCATGGTTCCTGCTAAAATGCAACATTAGACTTCATGTTCTAATTATAATTATAGATATTTATGTCTGTAAGTAACAAATATTGTAGCTATTAGTATAGTACATAAAGCATTCTTTACAACCATATGAAGCAGAGGTATTCCCTTTTGTTTTATTTCAAGATGGTTAATTATGTTCTACTAATTAGATTTGCTTCTATTTAAATTTTACCAACTTATAATATTTCAAATCTGCTCCTTTTTAAGCTGGTTAATTAGATGCAATTTGCTTTACTTCTATTTAACCTACTTATAATATTTCAGATCTGGTCCTTATAGCTGGTTAATTAGATGCAAATTTGATTTGTTTTTATTTAATCACATTATAGTATTCTAATTGCAGCATGGCTCTTGCTGCCCGAATGTCAATGACGACAAGGGTTTATCCACTAGCTTCCTTGAATCCTTATAAAGGAAGGTGGACGATTAAATTTTGACTCATTCTCAAAGGAACTAAGTGCCATTACAAGAATGTGAGGGGAGTCTCATGTATATAATGTGTAACTAACTGACGAAGCATATTGGATGGACCAAGTGATGGCGGTCTTTATCAAGGTACGTCGGTTATGGGCATTAATTTAAGATCTTATCTTGAAATTGTCTGAACCTATCTAGCATTGTTCGCTGTTAACATAGGATCTATGTACTGCGACACGTGTTTTGTCCGTTAAGAACAATTTAGCAAAACTTCAGCTGACATCAACTGTGTGTACTAGCAAGGGTGAGAAGATCACTCTCAACTGTGAGTCTGGTTTGATAAAAAAAAAAACGCAGGGGCGACCAAACATCCTCCACTAAACCCTAGTTCATGCAAACCTCCAAATTGAAGGATCAAATCAAGTCCAAAACGAAAATCGAGCATAGATTAGTGATCCCCATTGCAAGGAGATCACAAGGTATGTAAAATTTGATAAAAATTCTCTACTTGAAATTCTCATGAATTTAGGGAATTCGAAATCTGTGGATGCATGTGTGATATGTAGATGAAATAGGAACATTTGAATGCCTAGGAGTAAACCCTATACAAGTATAGATTGAAATCATGCTTAGCTCAAGTAAATTCAGATTTTGTTTTGACTAAATTGTGTATGTGATGCTTTTAGGGGTTTTGATTGCTAAGAATAAGTGTTATAATGTCATAAACATGTTCAAATTGAAAGCTGAATTCAAACAGCTTCTGATCAGAATTTACAGCCGACTTGTATTGGCTGTAACCTGGACAAAACGTGACAAAAACATGTGTTTCTTGAGTCTAAAATGTAATTCCAGAAAATATCTTTAAAACCCCACTGGAATCACATTTTTTCGACGAAAATTGAGCGTTTTATGAATTTTTCCGTATCGAAGGTTCAAGCTGCGTTTTCTGGCAGAATTTGCAGCCCATTACGAATGTCATAACTCAATTTAGGAATTGAGTTATGATCTCAAATTCTTACTGTAGAAAGTTTTAAGTGATTAAAAGAATCGCCAATTGGAATTTCGTCAATCGGATAAACGGGGAATTTTAAATGAATTTTTCCGTAAGCTGCAGTCAGAAGTGACGAATCTGATTGCAGCTTAGTAAATGAATTTTTACGAATTTTTGGTAAAGAGTTAGATCTTGAAATTTTAACACAAGGTCTAACCCTCCGAGAGGTACGCACACAAAAAATCATAATTTTTGAAGACTTGTAAACATGTTAAACAAGACTGTGTTTGGTGTTTTTAATTTTGTTTTAATAATATTAGTTTCAAACTTAACACCTTTGGTCCCCAAACTATTATTAGGTTATTATTTTAAGTGTTTTTAACCTTCTAACATATTACTACAAGGCTTCTTTCTAACTAGGTTATTTTTATTCCTAGTTATTTTAATGAGTCATCAAAAACAGCCTATTTTCAGTGATATGAACTTGCTTAATTGATGTTAACCTTGGTAAAAATAACTAGTTATGAGCTAGTTTGTAAATGTGTAAAAATATGCCCATTGGGTGTTTGTTAAAATTCCTAAATGAAAGCTAAATGTTGAAATTTAGAGTA
Source organism: Helianthus tuberosus (assembly GCA_030545235.1). Classification (NCBI taxonomy): domain Eukaryota; kingdom Viridiplantae; phylum Streptophyta; class Magnoliopsida; order Asterales; family Asteraceae; genus Helianthus; species Helianthus tuberosus. Next base: position 4,824,897 of record JARYGA010046105.1, read on the forward strand.
AAAAATGCGTATTTGAATGATATGGCAATTATGCGTAATATGAAGTGATAAGGGTTCTAAACATCATGTTGATTTAGACTCAATTATGTAAACCATGTGATTGAAAGTAGTTAACTTTTGATAAGTTAATCTAACTGATGATGAAGTCGAATGGTAGTTTCGACATAGAGAATAAGTAAGGTGGAATGGTCGTGATTGTTAATGACTAGTCTAACCACCTTGTAAATGTTGACAATAGTTTGATGCTTAACGAGCTAGGTGGAGGCTTGGGAAAGAAGCGGTCAAACAAATCATGAAGGAAAAAGGAAAGCATAGCTGGGATGCGAGGTAAGTAAAGCTTACGCCCCTTTTACATTATTTACAATTTACTTAATTGCAAGTATTGTATATAAGTTCTATTAAGTGATTGGAATATGATGTTCCGACATGATTTAACGCGAGTCGGAACAAAGGAAAATGGTAAGAAATCATGAACTATGGTAAAGAGGTAAAATGGTAAATTAGTCATGTAATGACGAACAAATAAGAAACGTTTTTTTTAAGTAAAAGAGTTCAAGGAGAAAACCGGGATAGGTTTAAAGGGGTGAAATGGTAAATAAATACCATTTCATACGGACGAATGGTCAATTAGACTAAATGGGTCAAATGGTGTTGTTAACACCATTTGACAATAACATTTGATAATCGCTTGTTGAGTTTTGTGTTCACAGGAATTAACATAAGGTTCGCGTTACTATTAACTAGTGATTAATAGTGAAAGATATTGAAACGGGTCGATATTATGACCCGAGCCAGGTACGCGTATATATAGATTTATAGTTAAAAGGACAATGTTGGTTAAATACATTAGTAAAGGGCCTTTGTTGTAAAAGGAGGGACTAAATTAACCAAAACGCCCTTGTTGGGTAAATCGGGCAAACGACCCTTAGAGGCCGTTTAGAGACTTGTATTGTAATTATGTAACCCTTAGATGCATGTAAGAGTTGTAGGCGTAAACTTCATCGTTCAAATGCCTAAAAATGGTCATTGCGTGAAACGACTAGTTGAATGGTAAAATTTGGGAAGAAGGGGTTCATTATGTTAAATCCACCACAAAATAGTTGTGGTGGATTATATGTAGTTATTTAGATATGGAATTTTGTAGTGTCGAAAGAAAAGGACAAGTTTTAGACTAAATTGCTTAAATTCCCTAAACGGGTCAAAAACAGTTTATGCACATAGCCTACGAACTAGTCGCGCAATTTAAAAAAAATTATTACGAACCCGAGCTAAAGATTTCGGGTTAAAATACACTAGCGTATGTATTTTGGTTGTTTAAGACATCAAAGTTGGAAATAAATATTTTGTTTGATTATTCGTTGCTTAGAACTTGTTTAGACTTATATTTAAGTTATCAAAACTAACTTTTATGTTGGTTTTGATCATAGGTGGATATCAAGAGTACCCGGATGAAGATCAAGTGGCGAGAAAGAACCGAACACATGAAAAAGAAGCTTCCGCACGGTGTGTCGTCGTAACTTTCAAACGACGACTAAACTACATTATCTTGTATTATTTTTAAATTGTAAAAGTTTTAATTAATAGAAAATTTAAACGCACTTGTAATCATTGTTACAAGTTTGTTTTTCGTAATCTATACGAGAACCTTTAAAATAATAGCAAGGGTGTTACAAATTTTCATTACCATATGACAGTTCACACAACTAACTTGATTTAATCACAAAAACCGACATATGTTAATTAGCAACACAACACTGAAACACCATGATAGCCCATGTATTACATAGGTTTGGTTGAATACTGAAAAACATGTACTACACAAATATATATATATATATATATATATATATATATATATATATATATATATATATATATATATATATATATATATATATATCATATGAATGAAGTTACGAACTACGTTACATAGTGTATAAAAATAATATTAATTTTTAGGGAAATTGGTTTTTAATAAACCAACCTTTGCCCAGTTGGTAAATAATAATCCAACGTACAGAATTGGTAATTAATAATACTACGTTTCAATATGTTGGTACTCAATGGACCTCCGTTAGTTTTTTTTAACTGAAGTTAGTTTTTAAGTTTTATTTATTACACAAACAGTCCCTGTAGTTATAATTTACTAGTTTTAAGTTTTATTTATTACACAATCAGTCCCTGTAGTTATAAAAAAAATCATAAAAATAAAAAAAAAATCTAAAAAACCAAAAAAATTCAAAAAAAATCATAAAAATTCTAAAAAAATCAAAAAAATTCTAAAAAAATAAAAAAAATCATAAAAATTCAAAAAAAATAAAAAAAACTCTAAAAAATCATAAAAATTATAAAAAATCATAAAAATTAAAAAAAGCAACCGTTTCGACGCGAACCGTTTTCGACGCGAACCGTTTTGAACCGTACCGTTTCGACCCGTACCGTTTCGACCCGAACCGTTTCGACGCGAACCGTTTCGAACCGTACCACCACCACCGCCACCGCCACCACCACCGCCACCACCACCACCACCACCGCCCCGCCACCACCACCGCCACCGCCACCACCACCACCACACCACCGCCACCGCCACCGCCACCACCACCGCCACCGCCACCACCACCACCACCACAGCACCGCCACCACCACCACCACCACAGCACCGCCACCACCACAGCACCGCCACCACCACCACCACCACCACCACCGCCACCACCACCACCACAGTACCACCACCACCACCACCACCGCCACCACCGTTTTCGAAACGGTCTGGGTCGAAAACGGTCCGGGTCGAAACGGTCCGGGTCGAAACGGTCCGGGTCGAAACGGTCCGGGTCGAAACGGTACGGGTCGAAACGGTCCGGGTCGAAACGGTCAGGGTCGAAACGGTACGGGTCGAAACGGTACGGTTCAAAACGGTTCGCGTCGAAAACGGTTCGGGTCGAAACGGTTGCTTTTTTTAATTTTTATGATTTTTTATAATTTTTATGATTTTTTAGAGTTTTTTTTGATTTTTTTGAATTTTTATGATTTTTTATGATTTTTTTAGAATTTTTTTGATTTTTTTAGAATTTTTATGATTTTTTAGATTTTTTTTTATTTTTTAGATTTTTTTTTTATTTTTATGATTTTTTTTATAACTACAGGGACTGATTGTGTAATAAATAAAACTTAAAACTGGTAAATTATAACTAAAGGGACTGTTTGTGTAATAAATAAAACTTAAAAACTAACTTCAGTTAAAAAAAACTAACGGATGTCCATTGAGTACCAACATATTGAAACGTAGTATTATTAATTACCAATTCTGTACGTTGGATTATTATTTACCAACTGGGCAAAAGTTGGTTTATTAAAAACCAATTTCCCTAATTTTTATAATAGTGTATCTTTTAAATATAACTTTTATTTAAAATAAATATCTAAGGCCTCAATTTTATTTATAAAATTCATTATTTAAGTTGTTCTTTTTCTCTTTACCGTTAAAAAGCCAAATTTATTGGTATCATGTAAATTAGATTTGTTATTCTTACTAATAATTGTTATACGGATTTAATTAATAATTATTTATTGTAAAGTTATGATATACATTAAACATTTATATATGATAAATAAAATCTTTTTATTATTAAAGGTTAACTTACTATGTTCACAAATGGGTAAAAAAAAAATTAATAATATTAAAATGTAGGTGTGTATGAGCCAATGTGGGTCTTGCCCGCTTGGTATAGAAACATATGCCTTTTAGAGAGGAGGTCTCAAATTCAAACATGAGCAAAATGAGTATTTTAGTATAATTAGTATGAAATAGAGTAGAAGTACCATTTGCCATTAACAAAGATATCCCAAAACATTATAGAGAATTAGGGCTGGCATATCATGTATACCCGTACACGATAAGACACGACACGATACACGAAATCCCATACACGAACACGACACGATAACTTTTCGTGTCCTTTTTTTCAAACACGATATACACGAAAATCACCTGTTAATACCTGTTAACACGACTGTTCGACTGTTATACACGAAAATTACCTGTTAATACCTGTTAACACGAACAAAAAGACGAACATGACATGCTATCTAAGAGTTGCAGAGGGAGTTTAGGGTTTTTTTTTTTTTTTGAATTGAATGAGGAATGAAAATAGAAATGAATTAAGGAACTCACACATACATGGCTGATGAGTTTCATTTAATTTAATTTCTTATCGTGTACTAACAGGTATTAACAGGTATTTAGCCTGTTTATACACGAAAATTAACAGGTAATCTCGTGTCTACCTGTTTGGTACAAGATACCTGTTAAGGCCATACATGATTCCAGTTAAAGTCGTGTAGGTTCGTGTAACGACTCTCATCAAAAGTCATAATTATTAAAGTAATTTGACCAATAGGAAACCCTAATTGAGACACCCAAGTGATTCTGCGCAAACCCTAAAAAGTTTCATAATTTTCAGAATCAGGATTAGGGCCCCTAAAACTCAAGGGGGGGGGGGGGGGAACCTAGTTAACGATTATCACAATTTACGTGCTGTCCAAGTTGAATTTTGATAAAGTGTCGACTCATCTGAGCTAGTCCCACACGTGGCAACAATTTAAGCATGAAGTGTACCTTACGGACCGTAAGGTCACCAAGCTTACGGTCCGTATACATCAGCAAGCTTACGGTCCGTAAGCTAGTCAACTTTTGTGTATAAATAGCAGACATTGGCACTTGCTTCTGGGCATTCGTTCGACGAAGAAATTCACAAAATACACCGAGTTCTGTCCTATTTACTTCAAATAAAACACCCTAAACCCTAATTAAGTATAGCGGGGTGCTGCAGAAAAGGGTATTAGTACAATCGCTGCTACGATTTATTTATCCAACGATCAAGATATTCAATGAATGTTTAAGTGCCGCCCACATTAGGGTTATACTTTATCGTTCGTCATTAATTTGACGGATTGTCGTTAATTCGATAGGTAAAGTATTATACTTTATCGTTCGTTGTTAATTCAACGGATCCTCGTTAATTCGATGGGTAAAGTATTATACCTTGTCATTCATTGTTAATTCAATGGATCATCGTTAACTCGATGGACAAAGTATTGCATTTTGACATTCATTGTGATAATTTGATCTCGTAAATTATCGTAATTGCTGGATTGATTACTAATTCCAAAATTGTGTGCTTGTTATTGAAATTAGGATAAAAGGCTAATCAGTAAGCTAGGCTCTGCTCGTATAAATCTGCATGGTGAGTCATTCTCCTTTTTCTCACAATTTGTGAGTCATTCTCTCTTTTTATCAAATTGCTTTATAAAACTTTTCTCACAGTTTGTGAGTCATTATCTTGCTATCAAATATTTTACAATACTCCAAATTATTTTCAAGATTATAATTACAGGGACTAAGTCGTGGATATCTTGAATTACTGGTTAGTGGGGTATTGTGCACATTACTAATTTCTCCCAGTTAGGTTCATTGACCTACTCGGGATAATCACTGTTGGGTTCATTGACCTACAGGGATAATCGTCACTATTTAGGTTCATTGATCTAAATAGTGGTATGACCATCGTCACCATTGTGACTTGTCACCATTGTGACGGAATGCCAGATAAAAATAAGATAGAAGCCATTGTAATCGCTCTTATGCTGTAATTAATAAATATGCATCATTATGCAAAATAGAATGATTCACTCAGTATTTCCCGCTGACAAAACCTTTTTCAAACATGTTTCAGGTGATCTGTTGTAAATCAGGAAAAGTGCTGTGGAGCATTTCAAGCTTAAGATAGTGGCTCAATATAAACTAAATAAATGATTTTGTAATATCACGCTTTTATAGTAAAAACATATTATTGTAAATTATCGGGGTTTTATCCCGAATTGTGAAATAAAATAATCGGGGAAAAAATTTTAGCTTTAAGCGATCCTGTTTCCGCTGTTAAACTCAATTAAATAAATACCGCAGTATTTCTGCCGCGGCTCTTGAAACGGGTCAAACCGGGTCGTGGGCCGTGACAGAAAAAGGTGGTATCAGAGCCACTGGGTTAAGCTAATTAAGTATTTAGAAATACTTAATTTTTCCTGATTACTATTAGGTAATTATGTGTTTTATTAACTGGCTATTTGTTAATATAGGTAGATTTTTATTTTTTTGCTCTATTATTGTTAATTGAAAAACATTATATATTTGATTAATATATGGAATTACCTAATATAGTATTACTATATTGTGGTACAGAAATTATATTTTTATATTTGAAGTATATTTTTATTTAAAATTATTGTTTAGTTAATTATTATTAATAATTTTATTATTAATAATAATATATTAATAATAGTAGTATTAAGATTATTTTTAAATACTAAGGTTATTATCAAAGGCAGATATTGGATAACCTAACCTTAGTTAGGCATGGACTGATCACCTATGCTTAAACAAGGCATCACTAACCAATATTCACCATGATAATGACTAAATAATATATATAAATTAAGTCATCATACTTATTTAGTATATAGATTTTGATATATTAATCACTGTAAATAGTAAATATAAATATTTAAATATTCTGATTTAAAATTTAGTATTTTTATTATCTACAGTCAAGAAAATTTATAAATAAATTACAAATAAAACCTAGTATGTTTTAATTTGTATTTGTTTTGGTAGTATAAAATACTATTTTTGTTCTATAAAATTTTATTATGACTTAGTAATTATGTGTATGTTGTTAAACAGTATGAGTGATCTGTCAGAAGCCCTTCAGAATTTAAATCTCTATCCAGTAAGAATAGAAGTTTCCAGAGATTTCAATAAGTATATACCAGACATAGAAGAACCTATAGAATTTAACGCTTTACCTTTCGAGAAACCTAAGCCTAAGAAAATGGAAATTGGGGAAAGTTCTAGGCAAATGGAGGGATTACCATCTCAAGAAGAATTAGATTTTATAATGGCAACAGATGATACTATTGAGCCTGTTAATGAAAATAATTTTATGAATTTAGAACCATCTATTCCAAACTCTTCTAATCACTGGAATATAGACGAATGGTTGGATAATGAAATACTGTTACAAAACCATCCCTATAGGCTTTTTCCTAAGTACTATCCAGAACCTTTACCAAATTTACCAATAAGTAACGAAAATAGGACTGAACTCCATCATTTTGACAACATGGATGCTGGGAATAGGATCCAAGAGACTTTGGGACAAATCTCCTGGAAATACGATGAGAAGAAACGCCGCTACTAGAACATCATCTGACAAAGGATAGGGGATTATGAAACTATGATTGTATAATAGTAACAGTAAAATCAGTATGTGTAAAATAAATAATAAAACGGGTGTATATAGAAACATGATATAAGGAAATATTAGAAAAGTTACAATTTTGTTTGTATATTCGTTTATGTGATTATGTGCAATTAAATTGTGACATTGGATTATTTCCTTTATACTAATTATGTATCTATAAAATAGATATCAGATGGAAAACGCTAATAATGAACCCGTTAATGAGGGTAATCAATCTGAGCAACAATCGGGGAACCAATATGTGACTAGGCAAGATATAGAAAATATCATTGCTCAAGAGATAGCCAACACTATTCCAGGAATAGTTGCTCAAGGGATAGCCAATGCTATTCCAGCAATCATTGCTGCTGTTAAAAATCCAATCGAACCGCAACAAGTTGTTCCTAGTAAACGCATTTCTGAAGATAATTTCAGTAATAGCGTAAATGGAGGTGGTAATGAACCACGGCAAGCTCCGCTCCCTAAGAAAAGGAAAGTTGCAACGCCTGGTTGCACTTATAAAGAATTTCTTGCTTGTAAACCCACTGAGTTTGCAGGCAATGAAGGAGCGACTACAGCACTGCGTTGGTTAGAGAAAACCGAGGCAGTAATTGCCATAAGTAAATGTGCTCAGAATGATCAGGTCATGTACGCATCAAACCTTTTCAAAGAAGTGGCGCTAGAATGGTGGAATACGATGTTACAAGCAAAAGGAAGAAGGATGGCGTATGCTATGAACTGGGAAGAATTTAAGAGTCTTGTAGAAAGAAAATTTTGTCCTGAGTATGAAAAAGATCAAATGGCAAATAAGTTTCTAAACCACCGGATGGTGGATGTAGATTGTCGAGGGTATACTACAATATTCTTCGAGTATGCTAGAGTAGTACCAACCCTGGCTTCGCCAGAACCGGTACTTATTTCTCGTTATATTTGGGGATTAATTTCCGAAATCCGTAATATCGTCAAGGCTGCGAAACCTCGCACAATTGATGATGCAGTAGAATTAGCCAATACTCTGACCGATGAGCTAGTACGGACAAGAGAAGAAAATAGAAGGAAGGAAGTAGCCCAAAAGATTACCCAAGAATTTCGTTCGGGTAACCATAACAATTTCAAGAAAGGAGGGAATGGGCAATCTTCTATTAGTCCATTTTGCAATTTTTGCAAAAGGAAGCATTTTGGAAGATGCAAAGGATATTGCAATTTTTGCAAGATTCCAGGGCATCAAGAAGAAGACTGTAGGAGGAAGAAATTTTCAGTTTGCTACAACTGTAGAGAAACTGGACATCTTAGGCCAGATTGTCCAAAACTAAATAAACTATTTGACAATCAAGCCAAACCGTCAGAAGGAGCAAAAAGGAATGCGAGAGCCTTTCAGCTGACTACTCAAGAAGCCGAGATGATTCCAGATGTGATAGCCGGTATGTTCTTAGCTTACAACGTTTACATAAAAGTATTATTTGACTCTGGTGCAAACCAAAGTTTTATAAATACTTTACTCTGCTAAACTCTTAACTTACCGTTAACCAGCATTAGATAAATTTCTATATTAGAAACGGCAGATGAGAATTCAGTTAAAATAGATAAGGTTATGCAGAACCTAGAAATAAGTTATAAGTTTTCTGCAATTCTATTAAATTAGTTGAGTTCAATGATGTGATCATTATCTGTGATCAGAATTTCTTAGAAATTCAATCAACCATCGGAGAAGTAATTATGATTACAGGAAATAAACCATGTAAGCCTATGAAGTTCATATCAGTAATGGAAATTGCTAATTATGAACGAAAACAAGGAATAGTATATATGATTTCAGTAATCATTAATACTAAAGATACAGAATTTAAGGAAATTTCTGTAGTTTTAGAATACCCAGATATATTTCCAGAAGATTTACCTGGATTACATGAAGATAGAATTTAAAATTCATCTAATTCTAGGAATTTTATCGATAAACCAGGGAACCTTATCGGTTAGCACATTAGTGGTTGTTAAGAAAAAGAAAAGCTTTACGCCAAATTTTCGAAGAATGAATTTTGGCTGCTAGAAGTACAATTTTAGGTCATATAGGTATTCACTTAGATCTTGCTAAGATAGCAGTAATGACCAAATGAAAGATTCTGTAAACCGCAATGGGAATTAGGAATTTTGAAGGTTTAGTATTATAGACAGTTTATTAAGGAATTTTCAAAATAACTATACCATTAACTAAGTTAACCTGTAAAATAGTTAAGTTTGATAGAGATCTAAACAAGAAGAAGTTTTTAGGATATTAAAACATAAATTCTAGTTTTACCAGAAGGAACAGAAGATTTTGAAGTATATGGTAATGCTTCAAAGCTAGGATTTGGATATTCCTTAATGCAACGCAAAAAGGAAATTGCGTATGCCTTAAGACAATTGAAAAAGGTACGAAGGAACTATACCACTCATAAGTTAGAATTAGAACCATAATTTTTGCCTTAAGATTTGGAGATATTATCTGTATGGAAGTAAGGATACTATCTATACAGATTATAAGAAGTTAAGATATATATAATTGGGCAAAAAGAATTTGAGGCAAAGAAGATGGATGAAAATCCTAAATGACTACAACTATGATATTCAGTATCACGAAGGAAAGGATGGAAACAACAAGAAATAGTCATAAGAATTATACAAATAGATAAAAGCCGTTGGAGTTCGAGTTGGAGACAAAATACTATTAAAAATATCTCCTTGGAAAGGAATTGTTAGATTTGGTAAGAAAGGAAAGCTAAGACCAAATTATGTAGAATCATTTCCAATAATTTCACATATTGGATCAGTTGCTTATAGTTTACAACTACCAGGAAGGTTAGTTGGAATACATGATATATTTCATGTATTCAAGAAATGTCTATCAGACGAATCTTTGGTAGTACCTTTCCAAGATATAAAGTAACAAATAGTATTAAGTAAAGTAGGATTCAAAGACAGGATCCTAATATACTTGGGAACTGGAATCCAAAAAGGAAGAGAAAGTATTCTCAATTATTCCAGTAAATCTCGAGGACGAGATTTTTATTAAGTTGGGGAGAATGTAACGACTCTCATCAAAAGTCATAATTATTAAAGTAATTTGACCAATAGGAAACCCTAATTGAGACACCCAAGTGATTCTGCGCAAACCCTAAAAAGTTTCATAATTTTCAGAATCAGGATTAGGGCCCCTAAAACTCAAGGGGGGGGGGGGGGGGGGGAAACCTAGTTAACGATTATCACAATTTACGTGCTGTCCAAGTTGAATTTTGATAAAGTGTCGACTCATCTGAGCTAGTCCCACACGTGGCAACAATTTAAGCATGAAGTGTACCTTACGGACCGTAAGGTCACCAAGCTTACGGTCCGTATACATCAGCAAGCTTACGGTCCGTAAGCTAGTCAACTTTTGTGTATAAATAGCAGACATTGGCACTTGCTTCTGGGCATTCGTTCGACGAAGAAATTCACAAAATACACCGAGTTCTGTCCTATTTACTTCAAATAAAACACCCTAAACCCTAATTAAGTATAGCGGGGTGCTGCAGAAAAGGGTATTAGTACAATCGCTGCTACGATTTATTTATCCAACGATCAAGATATTCAATGAATGTTTAAGTGCCGCCCACATTAGGGTTATACTTTATCGTTCGTCATTAATTTGACGGATTGTCGTTAATTCGATAGGTAAAGTATTATACTTTATCGTTCGTTGTTAATTCAACGGATCCTCGTTAATTCGATGGGTAAAGTATTATACCTTGTCATTCATTGTTAATTCAATGGATCATCGTTAACTCGATGGACAAAGTATTGCATTTTGACATTCATTGTGATAATTTGATCTCGTAAATTATCGTAATTGCTGGATTGATTACTAATTCCAAAATTGTGTGCTTGTTATTGAAATTAGGATAAAAGGCTAATCAGTAAGCTAGGCTCTGCTCGTATAAATCTGCATGGTGAGTCATTCTCCTTTTTCTCACAATTTGTGAGTCATTCTCTCTTTTTATCAAATTGCTTTATAAAACTTTTCTCACAGTTTGTGAGTCATTATCTTGCTATCAAATATTTTACAATACTCCAAATTATTTTCAAGATTATAATTACAGGGACTAAGTCGTGGATATCTTGAATTACTGGTTAGTGGGGTATTGTGCACATTACTAATTTCTCCCAGTTAGGTTCATTGACCTACTCGGGATAATCACTGTTGGGTTCATTGACCTACAGGGATAATCGTCACTATTTAGGTTCATTGATCTAAATAGTGGTATGACCATCGTCACCATTGTGACTTGTCACCATTGTGACGGAATGCCAGATAAAAATAAGATAGAAGCCATTGTAATCGCTCTTATGCTGTAATTAATAAATATGCATCATTATGCAAAATAGAATGATTCACTCAGTATTTCCCGCTGACAAAACCTTTTTCAAACATGTTTCAGGTGATCTGTTGTAAATCAGGAAAAGTGCTGTGGAGCATTTCAAGCTTAAGATAGTGGCTCAATATAAACTAAATAAATGATTTTGTAATATCACGCTTTTATAGTAAAAACATATTATTGTAAATTATCGGGGTTTTATCCCGAATTGTGAAATAAAATAATCGGGGAAAAATTTTTAGCTTTAAGCGATCCTGTTTCCGCTGTTAAACTCAATTAAATAAATACCGCAGTATTTCTGCCGCGGCTCTTGAAACGGGTCAAACCGGGTCGTGGGCCGTGACAGTTCGTGTCGTGTATTCGTGTAAAATTGCCAGCCCTATAGAGAATGTTCATGTTTTATAGTACCATTTTTGCATATTTGGTGTAAAATAGAGTAGGAGTATCATTTATCCGTTAAAAAGTTGGAAATATATTGCATATTTTTTAACTCTATTAAACTGAAAACACATTTATTTATTTATCACAAATCGGTATGGCTAAAAAACCTTAATATTCTCTCATCTATAAATTGAAAGGTCTCACATCTCTATAACTTCAAAATATTAAATTCTCTTCGTCTATAATTTTAAAACATATTTCAATAAATTTTAGTCTTTTTGCAAGATGTCCTCCCGATTAGTTGCTCTTTTTAGCTTTTATTCATACGTTAGATAAACTCATATATCAATTTTATATATAATCTCTTAAGCTTTTTTTTTGTAATTTAAACTATTTTATTTTAAGAAGTATTAAAATAATAGGTTTTAACTATAGATCATTTATGTATTTATTTAATCATAAATTAGAATTAGATATTATATTATATAATTAATATATTATTAAATATTTAAATGATTTTATAAAATAAGAGAATGCCATGTGGCATTTATTGGATTTTATAAAATAAGAGAATGCCAAGTGGCATTTATTGGATTCTTTTATTAGTATTAGATTAGTAAAATATATACAAAATAGGTATAAGTCGAGCGAGCTCAAGCATATTAAGAGGGTGTTTGGGGTTAAGTTTTGAAGGAGATTTTTAGATTATTGTGTTTTGAAATCGTAAATAATCAGTTTTGAGTGTTTGGGTAAAAAAATAAAAAAAACTGATTATTTGCGTTTAGAAAGTTACTAAACGCAGTTTTCCAAAAGCTGCTCCCCCTACTGCAAAAAAAAAAAAAAAAAAAAAAACACAGTTTTCCAAAAAATTATGATTTGGAAAAAGGATTTTCGCTTGTTTATTTTTTTACGAATTTACATCAAGATAGTTGGTAAACGGGCAACAAGCTGCGCCACTACCACTTTTTGAATAGCAAAACTAAGTCTTTTAAAAACTACGTCCATAGATCTCGGGGTCATAACATTACTATGCATGACCCTTTGAACTTGACTAAGTAGGTCCACGACCTCTGGCGCCAGAAAACCAAAAGTATCAAAATCAAACGGGATAAACACGTGCTGGTTGTCAAGGCACGCTTTCTAGTGTTTGGTCACTTTACCCGAAGCAGCCTTTAAAGCAGCCGGACCCACCGTGAAAGCACCACCCCCTAAGCCCACAAGCGGGAAAAACCCCTGTTAGATCCACACAGTCATGTTTTCCTCCTACCCATCCAAAGGCCAGAATGTCTGCTGGTCGAAGGGTAGATCTCCCTTCCAACGGGTCAGTTAAGAAATTAACGGGTGCCTCTTTCTTCGTAGAAATACCAACGCGCCTGAATATGTCAAAAAGGACATCCCTAACCAAATCATGTCGGTATTTGAACCCCGGGAGCTCTCTACAATGAAATAGTTGATTATCTGATTATTGTGATATCAAGCAACATAATCAAATCCAAACACTATCTTTCAACATCACGTTTTGTTACAGTTAATTATCTGATTCTGATTATTCAAAACGCATAATCTATTTTCAAAACTCAACCCCAAACACCCTCTAAATTAGTCGAGCTAAAGCGTAAATTAGCTCACGCTAGGCTCGTTTACACCTGGAGTCAAAGAAGTTGTTCGATTATTAATATATTCTTCTTAATTTCAATCATATTCATTATATTAAGCCTTTTTTTTGTGTTGTATACTCAATTTAGGTGACTGCGAGCAACAAATGTTTTTTTTTTCAGCACAAAAGAAGTCAAATACCCGAATGGGAACCGACCAAATCGGGCTACTTTATCCGAGTATTGGAAAGCAACCGGATTAGATAAAAAAATTGTTACTTCAGACAACAATCAAGTTGTGGGCATGAAGAAAACACTTGTATTTTACAAAGGAAAACCCCCACATGGGTCACGAACCGATTGGATCATGCACGAGTACAGACTCGCAACCCCTCAACCCAAGAACCTGACTCAGGTTTCTTTCTGATTGATACAATTTTGATTCGAATACACAAACACATTTAGCTAACAATTTGTTATTGTTGTATTAGGTTATGGAAAATTGGGTTATTTGCAAAATTTTCTTGAAGAAAAGAGGAAGTAAAGTTAGCAAGTACAGTGAAGAAACAATTGGGATAATTAGCGATTGTATCGGTAAAATCAAAACTAGTTTTCTTCGATTTCATGTCTGCTAGTAAGAAGAAAAGAACTTATTTGAATTCGACATCGGTTTCATCATCTTCGGGTTCAAGCGGGATCACGAATGATGCCGGTTCTGGTGATGAGCATGAAGACAATAGCCATAACCTGAGAATTTAAGGAAACAATTGTCATGAATTAATATTCTTTTTTAAAGGTTATCCTTAAGTCTAATTTAATTTAGTAATGGGTTATTATTATTTATTAGCCTTTAGTTTTCAAGATTCCCATGAAAATGATCCAATTTTTAGATGAGATAAAAGAATGAAATGTTATCAATGGATATTTTCTTTCAGTTTCATCCTTGAAATTTTAGCAAGTAGTAATGATTTACTTGCATTGGTTTTAATATATTGCAATCAATGTATTTGTTAAGTTCACATTTATAAGAAAACTACTTTAGTGAAACAAACATAAGTTTACGTCACTATCTTTGACTTTAATTAATATAATGATCTTTAAACAAACATAAGCTAGAGGAAAAAGATTCTTTACTGGTTTGAAATATATGATGCACTTGGATTTAAGTTGATGACTATCCATTAACCTATACATGTTGGGCCTATTGGGCTTTAACTGATCCTCCTATAGCCCTATCTTATATGTGGGTTTTTTTGGGTCACCCGTCAATCCTTTTAATCTTTAATATTTTAATAAGCCAACCTGCCACGATTGATACCTATACTGATAAATGTATCCCCTAACTCTCACATACATGTAACACACAACACACTTACATGAACAAGCTCATTATAAACATGAATTTGAACATCAACCTCTGGTATTATCTTACATCACTTAGCTTAAACATATTGTTCTACCCCCTTGATTTTTAAATGATGATACCTTTTCATATGTTAATATATTTTTAACAAAATTACACCGTAAAAAGGAGCATTTTAATCCCTTTTATTTGAGTATGATATTGTTATAGATTTTTATTTTAAAAATTAACATGTTACGTAATTACCGGTGTTCTCTGTTGCATTGTGCGAGCATTATTTTAGTGAGGTCCAACACGCATACTCTTAACACAACCCCAACCACGTCATCAGTTGTTTTAAATGCACTCCATGAATCTTTAACCAATATTAAAAATTTTACTAAAAGGTAACTGAATATGACGGTCTTAAACATCTAGATTTCTCTACGTAATCATAGCTACGTCATTCTGTTAAAGAATCCCTAAAACAATTTTTCTCTAATCAAATTCGAAAATCTTCTATGTTAAGCATTGGTTTCTCAAAATGATTTCACCTATGTACATATAAAGAGAAAGTCAATTTAATCGAAAAGCAAAGACAACCGAATGAAAAATGAAAATAATTTTTAATATTTCGTTAAATGGTTTGGTCGAAAAAAAGAAAGTTAAATCATCGTTTGATAACCAATATAGCCAATAAATTATGGTCTTCAAATAACATCAATCAAACCAAACCAACTCATACTCACCCTACTTAAAAATAATCAACACTGGGTAATAAATGGGGTTCAAAAATCCAACAAGTGATCTAACTTCATTACTAAATCATCAATCATCCATCTTTAGTTCTTGCCCACTAATCAAGTTTTAACTAGTTTTTGTTTTTCTTAATCCACACCCATATATCACCAAAGTTATCCTAACATCCAAATCCACTAACTCCATCTTTACTATAATCTTCAAATTTTAAGAACTTCTCCATATCTACTACATAAATGTAATAACTGGCACTTTTTTTTTATAGATTTCAAGCCTTGTCTCAACCGGCTTATGTATCCGACACACTTCACAGTCCTTGTTATGTCTTCTGGTAATTTAGTTTTTATTTTATACTTTTAATCGTAATTAAGTTTAAGCTATTAGTTAATTTGACCGAAATATTAATTTCGTTTATGTTTTATTTAAGTCTCTAGTGACATAAATGTTGGCTAATTTGACGTAACCAGGTTATCATAATAGTTTTTAGGAAAAATTACAAGTTTTGTCCTTTAGACTAATACCACTTATCAGGCGGTGTCCTTTTTAACGAATTTAGACAAGTTTGGCCCTTTACTAGGAATTTTGTTGCACGTTTTGTCCTTTAGGCTTAACCCAGTTAGATTTTCTTGTTAAATCTTGTCACCCAGGTAGGGCTGTAAACGAACCGAACGTTCAGCGAACAGTTCGTGAACCGTTCGGCGAGAAGTTCGTTTATGTTCGTTCGATTAGCTTTAGCTTAACGAACGAACACGAACAAAAAATTTTGTTTGGTTAGCTTAGCGAACGAACACGAACACATGTCTCATTCGTTCGACTACGTTCGTAAACGTTCGGTAATATGCACTACTACAAAAGTAAGCATTAGACGGTGTTCAATATTTGTTTTAGACGGGGTTTATATAATAACCCCGTCTTAAAATCAATAACTATATAAAATATTCAAAAAAAAATCAAAATAACCCCGTCTTATACTCAAACCGCGTCTTATACAAATTTAAGAACCTTTAGACGGTGTTATCACCAAACCCCGTCTTATATGTCAATAAAAAAACCCTTGGCGGGCTTTGTGCCCCCCACTTGACCTCTCTTTTCCCAATCAAAATTTTAACATTCTCCCTAAACCTAATTTATCCCTCATTCTCTTCACATACACAAATTCTAGAGATTCTTCTTCAAATCAACTCATCTGTATGTAAATTGAAATTCAATGTAGCGGTGCAAGTGACG
Source organism: Helianthus tuberosus (assembly GCA_030545235.1). Lineage (NCBI taxonomy): Eukaryota > Viridiplantae > Streptophyta > Magnoliopsida > Asterales > Asteraceae > Helianthus > Helianthus tuberosus. The sequence goes on from JARYGA010046105.1 coordinate 4,841,887, forward strand.
GTGAAGGCCACAATGCATCATCGGTGGCGTCTCGGAGGATTCCGCCGGCGTCTTCTATGCTGTGGGTCCGCACCCTCTGCCTACATCAGATCTGGTGCCGGTCTCGTCTATGAACCTGTCATGGGTATGGTTAGTCGTTCCCCCCTAAATCTTCGTCATTTATTTAGTATGCATTCCAGATTTAGTATGCATTTTGTAAGAAGTTGTGTTGTTCGGTTTGTATTGAGTTGGTAATAATATAAATTGATGAATGTATTGGGTCTAGGGTTGTTGTTCAGCATATTAGTGATGAGTTTGTATGATTAATGTGAATTGTAGTGATATTTAGGTGTGAGATTGGAGAATATGTTATTGTTAATAGTAATAGGACATTGTTACCTGGAGTGTAGCATGCCTGGTGGTGCTGGTTAGATTAACTTAATACACCCATATTTAACTAGTTCTATACCCGTCCGGTGGACGGGCATATTAATGGTATAATGACATGTTTTTTCTTTGCATTCTAAGAAAACCCAAAGTGGGTTCCGTTTGGGTAAATTTAGTTCTACACCTGTCCGGTGGAATGAACCTTGTTAATCAAACGAACTCGTTTTATACACGTCCGGTGGACAAGTATTTACTGTCAAAATAACATAAGTATTTTTTTTTCTTTGTATTCTAAACAAAAAAATAATATTAAGTGCATAATGATTCTAAACAAAAACATCATGTTAAATGCTAGTTAGATTATCAAACTTAAATTACCAAAAATTAGTTCATCGATCATTAAAAAGGAACAATAGTAAAGGCAAAAATTATCTCTTTTTTTTTTTTTGAAAAGGCAAGGCTAACCATTAACCAACCAGCAAGTAGCTGGCACAGAATAACAGCAACAAAATAACATCATGAGCATGGTTTTACAAACCTTCTAGACATAAACCTAAGTTTGAGACTTGCCCAATACAATCTCTGAACTAAAATTCATCCTGTCTTCCCATTGTGTACTTTAGCACCCCCGAACTGAAAGCACGTACACGAATCGAATATGAATGGCAGATACACTAGCACCCAAAATTCATCCTGTCTTCCCATTGTGTACTTCATCCTGTCTTCCCATTGTGTACTTTAGCTTTATATATATACTAAATTGATTTTGAGATGTAGAGAGATGATTAATGGCTAATTGATATCAGAGAGATGATTAATGGCTAAGTGATATCACTGAACTCAAAAATTAGAACCCTAAAGATGCAAATCAATACAAATTTGACAATAAAAACTCGTTGATTTAGGGTAATCCACAATATGATGAATACACAAGTGAAACACAATATGGGAATGTGGTTAGTGTTTTGAAAGCATTGTATGCAGTGGAGTTAAGGGATAATGGGGTTGGCACTAGGGGTTGTACCGATTGGCATCGCGGGGTTTATTCACATCCTTTGAAAAGGATTTTTCAAGTACCTGGTGTGGGAAATGTTGTATAACAAACAGGTTACTTATCATTAATCTAACAAATATATTTTTATTGATTTTGTTGCTGCATGATTTGCTCACCTAATAAAAATATTGTTGTTATTCAGGTGATGCAGCCAATCCCATTGAGATAAATGTTATTGATAGGCAGGTACATACCATTCTTCTTCAATTATTGCTTACTCACATTCGAATTTAATTTTTTTAAACTCAGAAGGTTTAGTTGATTATATACTTGTTTTTAGATGTATATAACTTTATTGACGATGTTGTTACGGATTTTTTTTCTTCTTTGCCTTTAGTTTTAGTCTATAATATTTGTAATAACTTTCTATTTATTTTTATTTTAGATGTGGCACGACACGAGAGAGGCTACGGATAATGATATAGATGTTTTGTTGATGTTCGTTTGCGTTCGTTCGTGTTTGTTTGATTATATCAAAAAAATAATAAATAATAAACCTTTTATCTAAACATATTGAAAACTTGAAACCCTATTTTTTCTAAGTAGCTAAAATTTGAACATTCTAAGACATTTTTGGGGATAATTATGTCTAAATTAGTTAAACTTGATTCATCGTTTGGTGGTCTAGTAGACTTCTTGTGTTTTGATTTATCATTTGATGGTTGTATTTAACTACTTATATTCAATGTTTAAGAATAACGGTGTTTTTATTTTTATTTTCAAGTTAAATGTTTGTTTGCGTTTGTTTTTATTTGCTTGCGTTCGTTTGTGTTCGAGACCAGTGTTCACGAACTGTTCGTGAACAACTGAATTTCCTTAACGAACGAACATGAACATAAACTTATGTTTGGTATGCGTTCGTGAACAGTTCGCGAACATGTTAATTTCCTTGACGAACGAACACGAACATGGCTTTGTTCGTATTCATTCGGTTCGTTTACAGCCCTATACCCAAGGGTATTTTAGCCTTTTTACCCATTTATTTCAAGAGTCAATCCTAAAATATTTTGTTTTATTCTTTTAAATAATATTAAATAAATGGGTAAAAAGACTAAAATACCCTTGGCTGACAAGATTTAACAAGAAAATCTAACTGAGTTAAGCCTAAAGGACAAAATGTGCAACAAAATTCCTTGTAAAGGGCAAAACTTGTCAAAATTCGTTAAAAAGGACATAGCCTCATGATAAATGGTATTAAGATGAAGGACAAAACTTGTAATTTTTCCTAGTTTTTAAATAGAGTGGTATTTGTATTGTTTGATAGAACTTATGATGTGATAATAAAGTTTTTTGCATTTTAATTATACGTAAACACTAGTTAAAACATATCTAGCCTTTTTTTAGCTTCCATTTTATGTGATACGCAATGGATTGCAATCTCGTCATGCATCAACTTGAAACGAGTTATTATTCACTCATGCATGAAAAAATGTTACATAAAGTATGCTAAAAATAGGTTTGGTAATTATATAAGTCGACCATTTTTGAAACTAGCACCCTTAAATGCTATATATAACTCGGAGTTATTTCATCCTCACCCAAGTATATACTTAGTTTTGAGAATATTGGGTTTCTAATAAATAAAAATACAACATTTAGGAATTGATTTGTTGAGGAAATAAGTAACCATAAAGAAAATATCGATGGCCTGGTAGTAGGGGTGCTAAACGGTCGTGTTCGCGGGTTGACGGGTTCAACCCGACCCGAACCCAAAAATTTTATACGAACTCAAACCTGACCCGTACCCGAAAATTGTGTCATACCAATGAACCCGAACCCGGCCCGAATATTCGTATGTTGACCCGAACACGACCCGTTCAACCCGAAAACTTTTATTTTTTAATTTTTTTTACACAAATTAGTATATTAAATTTAAGATTTACTTAAAAAACACAAATGTATATAATACAATTATATTTAAATTATAAAATCTTATTTGAATTTTTTTAATTATAGCATAAAATACATACCCAATTTAATTTATAACATAACACATATTGTAAAAAAAATAGTGTATAATATAAAGGGGTTAAACGGGTCAACCCGCCAACCCGACCAGGTTGACCCGAACCCGACACGTTTAGCTAAACAGGTTCGCGGGTTCAACCTAAAACTGAGCCTAACCCGTTTAGACTAAACCTAAACCCACGAATTTCATGTTAGGTTCGTGTCGTGTCAGAAATTCACACCCCTACCTGATAGGTGCCAGATATTTGTTCGGTATCATGAGCCCCTTTTATAACCGATTAGTCAATTTGATTTGTGTTTTGTTATCAATATTATTGTAACAATAATGTTTTTGTATGATAGCCAATACACTAAAATCGAAAAAAAACATGGAAAAATAGAAAAAAAAATGTTTGTGGAGAACCAACCTTATTTTGGCCCGTATAAAAATGTCGTTTCAACTCTATCTCATTTTGATCCATCTTGTATCCTCTTCAAATAACATACATTTGTAGCTTATACATACGATAGTACGCATAAAGGGGAGCAACAACCAGCAAAAACGATATGAAACCTCGTAATGAACAAAGTATAGAATGTAAAGTCTTAAGAGATAATAGTTAGGTTGCAATGATGTTGGAGAAGCAAAAGCAAACTTAAAATGGTAACAAAATGTGGGCAAATGTTGAAATTTGAAACTGAGATCGACTACCAATGTCTCCATGAAATCTGAATTTCAGAGGACTCTTCATCATTTGTGATCTCAAATGTCTTGTTATCTTCAAATTCTTCATCCCAACACTCTGAGTAATCGATTGGGTGTTCGTTTAAATCACCCATTTTACTTTCACTACGAACAAGTTCTACATTAAGACCAACATCATCATAATAATCATAATCATCATCATCATTATACGTCAGAAATGAAATATTTTGAGTGTATGTAGGATTGAACCATGGGATGTGCCTCAATGAACTAAAGGGTACATAATCCACCCTTTCATAGTCATATTTTTCCCGATCTTCACCAAACTCTTCAGGGTGATCTGTGGACATCTCCTGCTTAATAACTATGCAATACGTCCCATAACGAGCACGTAATGATATTAAAAATCCACTAAAGTCACTGTACCAGTTGTGTGGAAGTTGCAATGTGACAAGTTTGGTATAAATTCTTGATGGTTGAACATTGGGATTTAACACACTCATAAAGCGATCTTCTTTAACTGCATGTTCCTGCCATGTTTTCATTCCAGTTATTATGAATACTATTTTTATATTGAAAGTTTAAAAAAAGATTGAAATTCAACAAACAAGATAAGAGTTATACCTGAAGCATAGAAAGCAGTACTCTCTTATTCGTTGTTCTCTCCGGAAGTGAGACTTTCCACAACCATTTATAATCTGATAAATCTCTTACAATTTCAAGTGAGTCACAACCTTGTGCTTTGAGAATAGCTATGTTTGATGGGAGGTCTGACAATTCTACAAGGTTTATGCAGTCTGACAAATTCAGGAGCTTGAGACACGGGAGTCGTGAGATGCCGAAAGGTAATCTTGAAAAGTTGTTACCACTTAGATCCAGCTTCCTTAAAAAACGTGGAAACTGAGGTAGGCTCACCGACCCGTCATGATGAAAAGATAACCCCTCACAATGACTGAGATACAGGTCTTTCAAACATCTTAAGAGATGAAAGTTGCCCTCTATCCTTTTCAGTTTGCTACAACCATGTAAATAGAAAGAAACAAGGTTGGTACAAAATAGTCCGACTGACAGTGGGATTATTTCTATACCAGTATGATGCAAATCAAGGGTTACCAAGCTATCCATGTTCGACCGGATATCCGGAAACTGTTGAAGTTCCTCGCAACCCGAGAGAATAAGAGTCTCCAATTTTTTCATCAGTATGATGGGTGGAAACCTTTTAAGCGTTGAACACCGTCTCATGTCCACAAAAACAAGCCTTTTGTGATATCCAATTGATGGATGAATCTCTTCTAAACTCTCACAATCCTCTAAAATCAATCTTTCAAGACATGGAAGGCCTTCAAAATCTGGTGTCTTGATTAGCTTTCGAGAGTATGAAAGATCAAGAGTTTTTAAATTTGGTAGACTCTGTTTCAAGAAAAGTAGGAAAAGTCAAATAAATAATTAAGTATACAACAATTTACTTTCACATTGGCATACTTGTTGCCCATGGACCATTGATCGATCATTAGGCAGGAGTTGTTAATTTATACACAAACTTAAACTAGCATATGATATAACATCTTATAATAACAACCTCTGTTCTGTAACACGCAAATTATATTCCAATTGCTTAAAACATCATATAGTCTAAAAGTCTCCTCGATCCTCGCCCAAAAATCTAAGCTCAGAATATTGTTATATTAGAGACAATTTGTTATATCAAATTTATTACCTCTCCCAATATAATCAAAAGTTTCTTTAAAGCATTTGGCATGCGAATAATGTTGACTATTCAGGAAATCGAAACTAAGCTAATCGACTCCTAATTTCGTAGAGAAAGCATGACATGTATTTTTGTTAATGTAATATCTATGTTACATAAACCTCTATTTATAGAGATGTCTAAGACTCAATAACCACCATCTAACAAACAACTAACTAAATGCAATTAACTCATTAGTAACTCTAATAACTAATTATGTTCATTTTACAGTTGCATGGCAATGGTTTGTGAAACTACAATGTTTACCTACCTTACACCCTTCCCAGAGTTTTTTTTGCTCGCCATCTCTCAACATTAGACAACGAAGCTTTGTTGGCTGAAAATTTGATGGGAATGAATATGCTGGATACCCACCCCACATTATCCATCGAAGGTTCTTCATGTTTGCAACAACATCAAATAGACCTGGATGGCTAATAATAAATGGCAACTTAACAAATACTTCAGTTTCCTGTGTTAATTAATCAAAGGAACCAAACTGTGTTAGTAACGCTATAGACAAACGTCATTAGATGCACATATACAAAATATATTTTTGCAAAGCTAATTTAACCATTGAGGGTGCAGCTGCTCCCATAGCACAAAACTCTTCCAAATCCTCCTCCTCCCAAATTCTGCTATGCTTTTCAGGATTATTAGGGTGTTCCCCTCTAACAATGTAGTGGGCCATTTCTTCTATCAAGTCATGCATCTCAAATCTTCCTTCTTTTGAAACTTTTATGAGGGATTTTTGTTCCAACACCTTTATCCCTATAACAGGGTGCAAATTACAAGCATCAAGCACCATCATTGCATCATCCGTCTTCAATAGGTAGTTATGTCTCATGAAACATGCAATATCTAAGAATAAGTCTTTCTGGTAGGGTTCAAGTCCATCATAACTTATTTTGAGTCTCTCCATGACCTTCTCTTCTGGGATGCATTTTAACTTGGCCAAGGTACTCTTCCACTCATCCTTGTCTTTGTCATATAGAAAAGAACCTAGAACTTTGAGCGCTAACGGAAGCCCACCAGCATAAGAAACTACACGCAATGAAAGCTTCTCATAATCTTCAATAGGTTTATCTTTGTGATATGCATGTCTATTGAAGAGCGTGATTGCTTCGTAATGTGATAACAAACTCACTTCATAAATATTTGTGTGAGCCCTGGAGGATAGCAAATGCTTATCTCTGGTAGTAATTATTATCCGGCTTCCCTCACCAAACCAATCATGGGATCCTGCTAACGCCTCAAGTTGCTCAAGATCATCAACATCATCGAGAACAACTAAAACCCTTTTGTGACGAAGCCTTCTCTTTATCATGCTTCTTCCTTCTATCTCACTGTCTACCACCACAGTTGTTTTCAAAGCAACTGATAGAATTTTTTCTTGCAGCTTTTTCAAACCATGCTTGCTTGATTCCTCACGAATATTTTCAACAAGGCAGCAAGCTTCAAATTGGTGAGAGATCTCCATATAAGCAGCAGATGCGAGAGTAGTCTTACCACCACCCCCAACTCCCCATATTCCAACCATGCGCACACCACCCGACCCAATTTCCAACATTGATTTCAGATCTTGTAAGCGGGTCTCTATTCCGATCAGTTCTTTATTGTCGTCTGTAATTACCGAAGAAAGCCTAGAAGAAACTGTACCAACAATGTCCCTGATGCATTGTGCTTCATGGCTGCACGAAGGGTACATAAGGATAATTAGAACTAGTTCTCACTTACTTAATTTTAAAATTACCAATTGTACAACTGAAATTGGATTTAAATTGCTAAATGTCAAGTATGAGATTTATTTAATTTCAAGTTAAAAAAGACGCAAAAACAATGCATGTGAAATTAAAATAGGGAGTAACACAAAACAAAATATTATAATTAGAGTTTGGTTTGGTTTGGTTTGGTTTGGTTTGGTTTGGTTTGGGTGGGGTGGCATGCTTCCACTCGCGTGAGTAAATAAGGATAATTAGAATTAGAACACGCTTCCACTCACGTGATGGTCTCGTCGCTAATTCAGAATGTGCTAGGAAGTAGTAACCACTTGGCAGCATGTATTAAACACATTCTTTCGAATCTTAGAAACTTGTATTAATGAATTAAACCTAATTATAAACTAAACTATAACGATAGTAACTATTATATTATATTTTTATTAAACCCGTTTCATTGTTATCTACAAAATTTGCTCATTTGACTTGTCAACGATAAAACTGTTGGAAATCCAGATCAAGTTTGTCTTGATCATACGAACTAGCAAGTGCAGCGGATACATGGTTTTGATTAACAGACATGGTTAATGCAGAAAATACGGTGTGGATCGAAAGAAAGGATAAAAGGGTGGACAATTTGATTAACAGAAATTGTCTTGGTGCCAACAATATTTGCCGGCAAATTACATAAATACCACAGGATATGGCGGTTGTGTTTTGGCGGGTAACTGCTGTAGCAGTTATTTGAAATCCGTTTCCCGCTAAACACCCGCTTATTACATACAATATACTTATCATATCTAACATGTTCACTTATCGATAATTTACATAACTAAAATAAGCATAATTAAGTTTATAATTCTAACATAACCCCTCTAAACTTGGTTATGCTTATGAGCTTGTTTGATCACGCTTCGGTTTGCTTCCTCAACGGCCCATCTCGCTTGATTGAAATCGAATTTCTTTCGTTTCTTCATTTGATTCCAGTTGTCGTCCCTCACACCTGCATAAAACGCTACTTGTTTTGGTTCCATTTCTTTGTGCACTTCATCTGCAGCATCATATCGGCCGCCTCCCAGGCTGTTTGTCTTCTTGAGATCCCCTCTTGAGACTTCATCCTCTTCACTTACCATCCTTTTATCATGCACTCTCTGTTGAACCTTCTTGAATTTGTAGTAGTATTCTAGGGTGTCTAAGTACATAGCATAAACTATACGAATGAAATCACCATCTTTGTATTCAAACCCCATATCTTTAGCGATGATTGGCCATAAGTTTTCTGTTGTCACTTCACGATATCCTCCATCCTTATCGACTAATGTATAAAGATCCAGTAGATCTATCTTTTGATTTTCTTTGGTGCAAGGAGGGAATGGTCTATGAGTGATTCCCAAGTATTCAGTTAAAAACCATTTAACCATTTCTTCGAACTTCATACTCAGTTCATATTTGTACTTGAATACGTATTCGTGATCGTCTAACATACTTATCACAGCCTTACAATCATTAAATTCATGAAACTCCAATGATTTTAAGATCATTAGATTCCAATCAATCTCGGTTTCATCCGAGACATTGAGGGTTTCGAAATATGAATTCAAATAATCGTTTTTGAATTCATCATCTATCCCACACATGTTTTGCAACCTTTCTTTCTCCTTTATCCCCAACTCTTCCTCTTTTGTTAACCCCGTCACTTCATTTTTTGTGTTCATCACCGGAGATGAGAACATGGGGAATATCTTGCATGTATCACCGGTTCTCCGGACTGTAAAACCTTGTAACGTTAATTGTTCTAAACTTAGAACATTTCGGTTGATGTCCGGTGAATAGAAAACACTAGGAACGCTTAGTGTTTCATTCCCCATTTTTACTTCGGCTATCCCCACTCCTCGGATGAATAAGAAATTATTCATTCCGGATCGTGTTTCTACCCCCATGATGTGTTTCACTCTCTTAAAGACATCTATGTTGTTCACAAAATGATGACAAAACGTTGGATTAACATACCAGATATCGTTCCATTGTCCGCCGTCGGTACCCGTGACTATCATTTCTTCTCGACTATGAACTTCTTCTCTTTGGGTTCTTATTCCGTTGTTGATTGCTTGCCGTATGAGTTGTGATTCCTCGTCATTTTCTTTGGATTTACAAGTGTAAATCTGATGACCGGGCAAGTGACAATAATAACACAGCCGTTCTCGTCGTGATCTTCGTTTTCTTTCATTCTTTTCATCTATGCAGTGTTGGCAGGGCATTACGGTGTTGGTCGGTTTCATTTCTGCATCATGTCTTTCCGTGGCTCTGATACCACTATGTTGGAAATCCAGATCAAGTTTGTCTTGATCATACGAACTAGCAAGTGCAGCGGATACATGGTTTTGATTAACAGACATGGTTAATGCAGAAAATACGGTGTGGATCGAAAGAAAGGATAAAAGGGTGGACAATTTGATTAACAGAAATTGTCTTGGTGCCAACAATATTTGCCGGCAAATTACATAAATACCACAGGATATGGCGGTTGTGTTTTGGCGGGTAACTGCTGTAGCAGTTATTTGAAATCCGTTTCCCGCTAAACACCCGCTTATTACATACAATATACTTATCATATCTAACATGTTCACTTATCGATAATTTACATAACTAAAATAAGCATAATTAAGTTTATAATTCTAACAAAAACAAACTTATAAAAGCAGACTCATATCGACTAGTTATAAAATGAGAGAAAACTAATTAGAATGTTAAAAAAAAGAGAGAGAAAATTAATTACCAATTTATAGTGTCATTGATGGTCCATCCAGAAATGCTGCCAGCCTTTTCCAGAGCTTTTCTCCATGTTTCAACTTTTTCCTTATTTTCTGTCACATGTTTGGAAAATGCTTCTTCGTATTTCCTCTTAAGTTTTCTGACATCAGAAGGATCTACGTAATAAAATATGGGCATCAAGATCTGCCCTCTCTTGTCCACGCACTCTATAATATGTGCAAGCTCAGCCAAACACCAAGATGAATCTGCATAGTTTTTAGAGAATACAACAACAGCGATCCGTGATTCTTCGATAGCCTTCAATAGGGTTGGACCGATTGACTCGCCCCGGGCAAGTGTTTCATCATCTTTGTACGTGTATATTCCTTTATGTTCAAGAGCCGCATAGAGATGACCCACAAAGCCCTTGCGGGTGTCTTCTCCTCTAAAACTCAGAAATACATCATAACTCCATGCCGGAATCGACTGAGAAGAGGAGGATGAAGATGCCATTGGTATGTGGATGGAATTTGTTTGAAATTAGTATGCAGTGTAACTTAGGTGAGAGAGAGAGAGAGAGAGAGAGAGAGAGAGAGATAGATGTGGTTTTGAGTAGTTGAGAAATGGGTCATATATACACATATTAACTAATAAGTTGAGAAATTTCTCCGCAAGTAGAGTAAATTTCATAGTACTTTCCAATAGTGCTAAAGTTATCACTAGTAACCACCCCCCTCCCCTTACATATATTAGTCAAAAGTCAAAACATAGTTTTTTAACCAACAAATTACAACATTTATTAAGCATGTGTTTGGTCATGTTGTGGTAGTAAGATGTCTCATCTTTATCTAAAAGGTAGAGGCTTTAAATCCTATTGTTAAAAGAAAAACAAAAATTAAGCATGCGTTTAGTACGGGATGAGGATGACGATATAGATGGGACATTGATTTTGAGAGGGGTTTGATGATGTGAATGGAGAAGCTAAGGGATCGATTATTTGGAGATGGGACAATTATTTGGCCGGTCGCCCCTTCGGTGGTGTTTTCCGATGGTTGTCATGAAAATTCGATCCAAATCAGACATTGTAAATGTGTTTGTATTTGATTGTTGTTATTAGGGTTACCATAGGTGTATTTTATATAGACCACAATGTTACACTCGTAACTCTACACTAACACAATATTACATTTGGTCTAATATAATAGTATATTAATAGAAGTTCAAAGTAAAATTGCTATAAAATTAGACGGGTTAAAACAGAAAAGTAAGTAAAGGAATATAAAATTATAGTATTACCAAATCTTATATGTTATTGTTAATGTGAATGGTGGTGTTTAGGGGTTAATTATTTGGTTTCAAACTGATTAAACCGTAAACCAAACTGAACAATTGGTTTCAAACTGATTAAATCGTAAATCAGACTGAACCAGAATCGATTATAACTGAACTTAAACACATATTCGCCTATTAGGTTTAAATCGAAACCATAATTTCAGAAACCGAAATTCGAAGTCGGTTTGAAACAAACAAATAAATCGAATCTCAATTAATGGTTATTAAAGTTTGATATTTAGCCCAATTTTCTTTATCCTAATTCCTAACCCAATCTAATAATAGATAATTGTAAAATAAAAAAAATAAAAAAAAAAACTATTAAGTTTACCGAATTACATTTTGATTTCTATTTAGTTTTGAACTTTTATAACTCGTTTTTAAGTTTCCAACAAAAAAAAGGATAGAATTTGTGAACACTCCTAGGGGACTAGGGCTGTAAACGAGCCGAGTTGAGTCGAGCTCGACCCAGCTGGAACTCGGCTCGAACTTAATTCGAGCTGGCTCGGTTGGAGGTCGAATTTCAAATCGAGCTGAGGTTGGAGGCTCGAGCTCAACTCGATTAAAATTCGAGCTAGCTCGGCTCGGCTCGATCTAGCTCGAACTAACAAAAAGACACAAAATTTACTACTTAAAAAGCTTAAAAATTGAATCTCTTTATAGGCTATAAGGGCCATAATTACAATTTAGTTTAACCAAATGGCTAAATGTGCAAGTACAAATAGTTAGCTCACATTGTACGTTGTCTTTACCTTCTTTTATAGGGGAGATACTCCCTTAGTTTTTATCTTCTGAGCGATGTTGGACAAAAAAATGAAGAATGTAAATTTTATCGAGCCAGCTCACGAACTCACTACCCGAGCCAGGCCACGCTCGAGCTCGGCACGTTTATAAACCGAGTCGAGCCGAGCTGGTTCGTTTACAACCGAGCCAATTTCGAGCCGAACTTTTTTCAAACTTTTTTCGAGCGAGTTCGAGTGAGCTGCAAGCCGCAAGTTTTTTGAACACCCCTAATTTAGTCCGATCACACTTATTGCCTATCAATGACTTTATCACAAAAACATGTGGATGAAATTAGTCTCGAGTCTTTGGATTCCTTTTATCTTTTTCTCAATTTTGTTGACTGAGTATTTTATCAGAAAATGCTCCTGTTATAAGACTGTGTGTAGTGGGGCGGTATGCCCACACATGGCGCCCGAAAACGCCCAGGAACACCGCCACAAGGGGCAGTATGCAGATGATTTTGAGGTGTGGCGCGACCTCCATAGCGGCGTGATGGATTGAAGTTTGAATTTTTTTTTCTTTTTTTTTTTGTATTTTCTGGTTTTCCCCACTCAAACATATATACATACATCCAAAATTTAGATCTGTTTCGAAAGAAGGGGAAGGAAGAAAGAAAGAAGAAGGAAGAAAGAAGGGGAAGGAAGAAAGAAGGGGTGGGGCTGTTTTGTTGCAGGTTTCTAAAAGAAGGGGAAGGAAGAAAGAAGACAGAAAAAGGGTTTTTAAAGTGTAATGTTTTTTTTTTATTTTAGTGTAATGTTTTTTTAATTTAATGAAATGAATTTTAATTTTATAAAGTTAGAAAATAATTATAAAAAATTAGAAATTAATAATTGAGTAATGATTAGACGGGGGCTTTATGACTACGAGCTTAAATGCATAACGCCCCATAACGCCCACCCGCACACGTGCGCGCCACGTGTCGCATAACGCCCACAAAGGGGCGTTATGACTACGCATGGCCTAAAGCTTATTTAATCTTCTTATTTCTCAAATTATATTTATTTGCATATTTTAACAGGCACATAAAAAGGTTATCCTATGCTGAAAAGGCATGTAAAGCAGTGGTGGAATGAGTAATTTTTTTCAAGGGGTTCTTTTGATATTTTGATAGATTCTTATTAATTCTTATTATCTTTTCACTATCTTTCTTCAAATGTGTATATTTTTCTTTCAAACCGAGGTGGTTCCTAGGACCCAGGAACCCTCTGGATCCGCCCCTAATGTGAAGTGATCCTTGTTGTAACTGGAGTAGCATTGACGGTCGGATCATGCATTAAGGTAGATGGTCGAACGACATCATCTACAACAAAACCTACCAGCTCTTAAACTCTTAATGATGTTTGGAAACATTAAGGTTTCAAGTTCAAATATGACTCAAGGGGGTTTTCCCAGAGTAGTGGATTTCCATCTTGGTGTTCTTGAGTGGGTCAAACATCGAGCGTCAGTATGAACGGTTGACATTCCGTTTCATACAGGTTCACTCGATATTAGGGATAGTTTCAAACGCCGCTAAAAATACAGTTTAACAGCGGTAATAAGAACCACTGAAATATGGATGGATGTGTTTCTTATAAAACGGTACATTTTGAGCGTTTGATAACTTAGGGGTTGTTTGGAAACTTCTGAATGGTTAAGTATTGAACCAGTAGTGGAGGGTTCAAATGAGAAGAATTTTTTTTGTAGGAAGAAAAAAGAAGAAGTTTCAACCAACAAGAATGCTTCATTTTACTTCATTTAATATTTGTATTTAATTTTAATATAAGAGTATATTGGTAAACTTACATAAATCATTAATTTGTATATTTCCCCTTTAATAACTAGATAAATTAAATTTGTAACTCCTTTTCAAAATATATACTTTTTCTAAATTAAAAAAAAAACAAATTAATTTAAAGTGTAGAATAAATTACTAGGTGTGTAAGATAAATTACGAGTTGTGTAGGATATATTTCGAGGTGTGTAGGATAAATTTCGACTGTGTAGGATAAAATTCTATAATGAATAGATATATGTAGGAAAATTTTGATATATGTAGGTTTTGTAGATTATATGTAGGATAATTAATGATTAGTTGACTAATTAATTAAAGAGAGAAAAATTAATGATATGAGTTATAAATGAAATAACATTTTACTAATATGTCATTTCTTCTTTTTCTTCTCACAATAAATTTCTTCTCAAATGAACCTTCCCCTGAACCAGTGAGAGGCCTAAACCATTAAATGTTGAACAAGTAAGAGGTCTGAACCATGAAGAGCCAGTATAATGCTTAACCATTCAGAGGCAAATGTCTGACCAATTCAGATTAGTGGTCTTAAGCATTCAGACTCAGTTATCTGAACCATTCAGACATCTGCTCATCAAACAAATAATCTGAATCATTATATGCTAAACCAGTAAGAGGTCTGAACCATTAAAAGTCTAACTAAGAGGTAAACAAATAGCCTCATAATTTACAAAACTAATAGATGAAATGACATGGACGGTTTACATCTTTAAAAATAAGATAGTGAATTTATCCATTGTTAGCTATAATCATATTTTTCGAAAACCTGTTCAAAAACTTTAAAGAATTTATAGTATGCTCCTCTAATTAAATATTTATATGTTGATGGTCATTTGATGTGGTGACAGTAAGTACTTATCTTCGTAAAATAATGTGAGTTTAAGCCACACAAACTAGATATTTTCTTGATTTTAGAGGTAAATATCATAAAGTTAGTGTGTTCACCATTTAGAAAAGGGGTTTTCTAATGGCACACCCCCTGTCTATCCGCACACTTTTCCAATTCAATACGCATCGTATAGGCCTATACAATGCATATTGAAATAAAGTAAAAGACATGGTAGACTGACATGTGCAGGTTATGTCTGGCGGCGGGCTTGATACGCATCGTATGGCACTGATTTTTTGAAGTTTATTTTTTGGTGTGTTGTGTCGAATGTGAACCCGAGAAACGAAAGGGATTTCGAGCAGTTGGTCGATGACATGATAGATAAAGTTCTTGACACAATCATATCCATTTTTAAGTATTAGACTAGATAGTCCAAGATGAAATATATTAAAACCATTCAATCCCACTAGTCTACAATGTGTTATGGTGAGATTTTTCAAGTTTGCACAGTGGGATAGAAGACCAGCACCCCTGTAAGTGGGAGAAACGAAAGGGATTTCGAGCAGTTGGTTGATGACATGATAGATATAGATCTTGACACGCTCATATCCATTTTCAAGTGTTAGACTGGATAGTCCAAGATGAAATATATTAAAACCATTCCAGCCTACCAGTCTACAATGTGTTATAGTGAGATTTTTCAAGTTTGCACAGTGGGAGAAAAGACCAGCACCCCTGTCAATATTGTCATAATGCAATGAGACATAACTGAGATTTAAGAGGCGTGTTCCGATCAACGTTTATCGACATTGTTGGCGCTAATATGAACAGGGTGGTGAACTAGAAACTGGTTTACAATTTATTTGATGCGAGACTTGCTAAATGGAAAGAAAATATGCTTTCTATTGGAGGAAGGATCACGTTAATTAAAGTAGTGCTTGAAAGCTTGCCCATTTATTATTTCTCCCATTATAGAGCTCCAGTTCAAGTTATAAAGGATTTGGAAGATAAGATCTGAAATTTCTTATGGGGTGGTGACGGTATGATTAAGAAGATGCACTGGGTTGCCTGGGAAAGAGTGTTGCTTCCTAAGGAGTTCGGAGGTCTTTATAAGATTTATAATAATTGACCTCATCAAATGATTGAGGTGAGAATTGTATTTATAATGGTGCATACATAATCACTCCTATAATTAAGGAGATATACAATAATGAGAAAGATGCATAACAATATTATACAAGAATACAATTATTCTCTAATATCCCCTTCAATTGGAACGGTGGCGGACCAAGATGCAACATTGCACGAAATTGCTCAAACTGTGCACGCGGAAGACTTTTAGTAAAAATATATGCCACCTGAAGATTGGTTGGAACAAATTTGGTGTAGAGCTTCCCTGAACTAACAAGTTCCCTGATAAAATGATAATCAAAGTCAATATGGTTCGCTCGCTTGTGAGAAACTGGATTTTGAATCATGAACAAAGCGCCTTTGTTATCACAAAGCAACGTAGGCCTATCAGGGGCAATGCATGAAGTTCTCTTAGAAGATGAGTAATCCAAATGATTTCAGCTGCAGTATTTGCCATTGCTCGATATTCAGACTCATAACTAGATCGAGAGACTATAGGCTGCTTCTTTGCACTCCAAGAGACAAGATTGCCTCCTAAGAAAATGGAATAACCATAAGTGGAGCTCTGATACCATATAAGATTTATAATAATTGACCTCATCAATTGATTGAGGTGAGAATTGTATTTATAATGGTGCATACACAATCACTCCTATAATTAAGGAGATATACAATAATGAGAAAGATACATAACAATATAATACAAGAATACAATTATTCTCTAATAGTCTTGGTATTAGCAGGTTAAAAAATGTTAATGTGGCGCTCCTCTCCAAATGGGGATGGAGGTTCCTTTCTGACAAAGGCAAATTGTGGACTAAGGTAATAGAGACTATTAATATGACAAGATCCAGGTGAGATTTTATTCCAACGAGGAAGACAAGAGGTGGAGTTTGGTGCAACATCGCTAAGTGCCTTTCGAATACTCATATAGATTGCATCCCATTGAAAATATATTTGAACAGTTCGGTCAGTAACGAAAGGGATACGAGGTTTTGGATGGACCCGTGGGCGCTTAATGAACCGTTGAAGGATCTTTGTCCGAACCTATTTAAGATTGATAGGAACAAGTGCTGCAAAGTCAGTGACATGATTAAAGATCATAATTCGGCTGTTCGGTTCGAATGGCAGTGGAGTCGGCCTTTAGCGGGTGGAAGGGAGGTTGACGACATGGTGCATCTTATTAACTGTAGGTCCCTCGGAGGTTGAGGTTTAACCTATTCCTTGTTATGTCTAATACACTAGCGAGTGCGGAATCCAAACTAGCATGCAAACCGGGATAGAACAAGCACAATGACAAACACAACACGCACTATTCAACGATTAACACCACTTGTATTAAATGTATGAAAGGTTCGGTTACAAGCACAAGGTTTACAGATGTATTCTATAAACTCTCTCTATCTTTCGTGTGTGTGTTCTCTGAACAGAATGCTCTCAATGTCTCATATGTCTAACTATCTGTCCAACTATCGAAATGAACACAACACACGGGTATTTATACCCAAACCAGCAGGTCTGGTCGAAGGATCAGATAAGATGATCGAAGGATCATCTATCGACCAGAATCAGCTCGAACGATCAACATGTACCACGAAAGATGTGATCTTTCGTGGTCCATCTATCGAAGGTCATCTTTCGAGCTTATCATCGAAGGATCCATGCAATCCTTCGATGGCACATCCTTCGACCCATCTGCTTACAAACATAATGTTGACTGTTTGGCCAAGTCAAACCAGGAGGATGGTTGACTTGGTCAAACTTACAAGACTAACAAGACATCGTTTTACATCGTGACTGAAAACAGACAAAGTGCAGACATAAGTGCACCAACAAACTCCCCCTTGGCTGTAGCTTTGTCTGGCTTATCAACAATCAGCTGTTGCTTTGTCTCGATCTTCATTCTTGTAAGTTCTTGTGTCTTCAAGTCCTTGACTTCTATTCAAGTCTTCAATGTCGGAGGATCTTCAAAGTCTTCACGTCTTGAAAGCAGAAAGTGTATCAACAAACTCCCCGTTTCATGTAGGAAGTGTGTTGACAAACTCCCCCTTAACATAAGCTCCCCCTTGAGTTATGCTCGTGAAAGTCTTGATCTTTATGAAGTGAGATCCTTGTGGTGTTGATAATGGTCAGCGGCAACTCGATCATCTTCATCATTTGAGTGCCTTCACATCGTGTCTTCATTCCAAAGCTTGTCATCGACCATGTTCTCCTAGCCTTTAGAATCTGCACATGCAAGAAATCTAAACGCGTAATGAGAACAACCGCTTGGAATATCATAAGTAAACAACACACATGTGACCATTGTTTTAAACAAACACCGTCCGACAGTTTGAAAGTTTAAAGTATATCAATTTCAAATTTTAACTTTCAACGCTTGCAAATTTCGACCGTTTATGAAGATTTAGTCGTTTTCGGTTTTCGTTCAGGTTTCAGGTAACGAAGACTTGAGCTCCAACATCGTACGATCGAAAATAAAATAGAAATAAAATCTTTTTGGTATTTTAAATTTTTCAAAAGTAAAGACTGAAAGCAGTAAATAAATATTTACAGACATTCTTTTTGTGAGTTTCGAGGGTAAGAGAATCATATCAGTGTACGGTCATGCCAAAACGCTCTTGTTGTTCAATTAGTTAACATTAAGATAAGCATCCTATAACAATTATCGGTATTGTTGTCCACTTAAGCTCAACTTATCAGATGTAATCATGGCGAGGGGATACGTTAAGGTATGATTTATACTTACCGACCGGTGTTCATCCACATCACGACACATTCCCGTATCAAGGTATGCACGAGGGTTCATCTTACCGGTGAGTATACCGATTATCATCTGTTTGACCGTATATGATGTGAGATTCTCACTTATTTTGATTGAAAACAAGCCCTATGTGATAGAATCACTTATTGATGAGGAACTTGATTTTCGATGCATGAGGGCACAGGAGCAAGTCCGTGAACAGGTCAGTACTTTCGTACAGCAGAGAGACGAACTTGACACCCGGAAAGAATTTGTGATATTTTATCACTTATTTTGTTTGGACATGTGATTGTTGATCACTTATTGAGGTCGTATGCAATATGTACACGTATGTATAGTATCATGGAAGATCTAGACTTGCGTCCCCGTTATTTTTCGGTAAAAGATACAACCATGATACCCAGATGATAAGCAGCATAAAGACCGAATATTTCAGAACCTCGGCAATCTCTCAAACGAAATTTCGGTACTAAGACCATATGCCAATGAATGGTTCCCACCTGGTCTTCAGTCGATTTAAGTTTATATCACCCTGCACACTTTAAAATGATTGTGAGCCTACCGATACATCTTATATAGAGCTGTTTATCGTTTTGCATTTTAGGTTTAAAGAGGTTTAGACAGACCACTGATGTACTATCATTTTCTCTTTTGCTCGCCAGGAAACTCATTTTTGTTTTTCTATTGTTTTTGTGTTTTTGAAATTTTTCAATGTTTTTGGATTTTTCAAATTTTGGATTTACTCCCCCTAAAATCAACAAACTAAGACAAATTTAAAACACAAAGGTATTTACAAAAATGATTTTCCGATGTTGGTTTTACTCTTGCTTGACCTTAATGCCGTTTACCAATAATAAATAGTCAAATCTTGATTTGCCAAAAGCTTTGGTAAAAAGGTCGGCACGTTGGTCATCGGTGTGGACGTAAGCAACATCGATTAGCCTTTTCTCAAAGCAATCACGTATGAAGTGATACTTAATGTCGATGTGCTTAGTCTTTGAATGCTGCACAGGATTTTTAGTGATCTGTAAGGCAGCAGAATTATCAACGTAAATAGGAGTAGTTAGGAATTCAAAACCGTAATCACGCATTTGTTGTTGGATCCATAGGACTTGGGAGCAACAACTTGAGGCAGCAATGTATTCAGCTTCGCATGTTGATGTAGCGACGCACGTCTGCTTCTTGCACTGCCATGTGACTAGGCGATTTCCCAAAAACTGACATCCAGCCGTTGTGGATTTGCCGTCGATTTTGCATCCGCCAAAATCAGAATCACTGAATGCGATCAAGTCAAAGTTATTATCCCTAGGGTACCATAGACCGGTGTCAGGGTAACCCTTCAAATAACGAAAAATCCTTTTTACAGCTGCAAGATGTGAGGCCTTCGGGTTCACTTGATATCTGGCAAGCAGGCACGTTGGGTACATTATATCTGGTCTTGATGCTGTGAGGTACATAAGGGATCCAATCATCGCGCGGTAGAATGAGGGGCTAACATCTTGACCCTTCAAGTCTGGAGTAATTCCGTGATTTTGTGGCAATGGGGTACCAATGGGCGTTGCATCAGACATCTGGAACCGGCTCAAGATGTCACCAACATATTTAGTCTGATGGATGAATATCCCAGACTCTGTTTGTTGTACTTGTAGGCCCAAAAAGAAGGTCATTTCCCCCATAGCACTCATCTCGAATTTATCCTGCATAACACGCTCGAAATCCCTACACAAAACATCATTAGTAGAACCAAAAATAATATCATCAACGTATACCTGTACCAGTAGAAGATCTCCATCTTGTTCTTTGATGAAAATAGTACAGTCGATAAGACCTCTGCGAAATCCATTCTCCAGCAGATAATTAGATAAGGTTGCGTACCAAGCTCGCGGTGCTTGATGAAGACCATAGAGAGCTTTGTTGAGCAACCAAACCCGATCGGAATGGATAGGATCTTCAAAACCTGGAGGCTGTTCGACGTACACCTCTTCTTCCACCACACCATGTAAGAATGCACTTTTCACGTCCATCTGTTATACCTTGAAACCTTTGAATGAGGCATAAGCCAGAAAAATCCGAATTGCTTCTAGACGTGCAACAGGTGCATATACTTCGTTGTAGTCGATCCCTTCAATCTGACGAAAACCTTGAACGACTAGCCTTGCTTTGTTCCGGATAACGATTCCACGGTCATCCTTTTTGCATTTAAACACCCAACGGGTACCAATCTTCTTATAACCAGCAGGTTTCTCTACGAGTTTCCAGACACCAAGCTTCTGGAATTGTTGCAGTTCTTCCTGCATCGCTTCAACCCATGAGCTATCTTTCAATGCATCTTTCCAAGTTCTTGGCTCTTCCTGTGAGACATAACACGCGAAAGACCAATCATTCTGTTGACCAGATTCTCGGATAGTTGCATACAAGCCTGCATTGTTGTTGTTTCGCAACATGTTTCTTGTTTGAACGCCACTTTGTACATTTCCGATGATGTTTTGTTGAGGATGGGTATTATGAATCCTTGTTTCTGGATTATCTTGAACTGGAATATTTGTACCCAGATTGTTGAGATTGAGATCAACAATCAATTCAAGTCCCGAAATTGACGAAGAGGATGATGCAGAAGTTTCAGCTGTTCTAGGGACATCCACTGGAGGAGTACCCTCTGAAATACCATGAACTGCTGTTGGAGCTTCTTGATCTGCATCGAGAAATTCATCATCCTCTGAAGATTCGTTCAATTCGGAAGCATCATGAAAATCCTCATTGTCGAGAGCATTATTGTTCACCGAAGAAGGTTCTTGATTGACAATAATGGGACGAACCAGCGGTGAATCTGTAGCATTGTCACTCTCGAAAAACATCATTGCTGCAGCACTTTCTTCAACTGCTTCAACATTGATCGAATTGAAAAAGTCATCGTACTCAAACATCCAAGGCTGACCAGGATTTCTAACCGGTAAAGTGTGCCTTTGTACTCTGACTTCAGACCATTCCTCGACCCTTTTAGTCTCTAGATTCCAGACTCTTAAGTTAGGGGTGGAATATCCAAGAAAGTATCCCTCAATTGCTCTTGCCCCAAACTTTCCATTAGGATCGATTATTGTGCATGGAGCTCCAAACGGTTCAAGATAAGACAGGTCTGGTTTCCGTTTGTTGATAAGCTCAAAGCAGGTCTTGTTGTGCCTTTTGACTGTAAGGACTCGGTTCAACGTATAGCATGCAGAAGACACAGCTTCAGTCCAGAATGGAATGGGTAGCTGCGACTCTACCAACATAGTCCTAGCAGTCTCGATCAATGTGCGGTTCTTACGTTCAGCGACGCCATTCTGTTGAGGAGTATAAGCTGCACTAAATTCGTGAAGAATACCTTTTGAAGTGCAAAACTCCGCCATGGCATGATTTTTGAATTCAGTACCATTGTCGCTACGTATCCGCCTAACCTTCAAGTTGTAAAGATTCTCAATCTGAATGATCAAGTTTTTGATAATACCGAAGGTTTCACTCTTGTGTGCCATGAACGCCACCCAAGAAAATCTTGAATAATCATCAGTTATCACGAGGCAATATTGATCATTCCTAATGCTTTTGTGTTTGACAGGACCGAACAAATCCATGTGCAAACGTTCAAGAGGAACAGCCACCGTGTTGACTTTCTTTGTAGGGTGTCGCTTCTTCGTTTGTTTTCCTTTCTGGCACGAAACACAGACGTCTTGAAGATGGAAGTTTTTAAGAGGAACACCATTCACCAATTCATTTGATACCAAATGATTCATTTTGCGTAAGTGAATGTGACCCATTCGTCTGTGCCAAGAGATTGTGTCTTTTTCTGTGGCTTTGGAAACGAAACATGTTGCTTGTGCAGACGTTGTGATAGCTTGGCTCATATCAAGGACATACAGATCATTTATCCTTCGAGCCGACAAGAGAATCCATTCTTTTGGAATTTTGAAGCCGGGTTTCAGCACATAACATCCATTAGCATCAAAGTGTACTGAGAACTGCTTGTCACAAATTTGAGAAACACTAAGAAGATTGTGATCAAGTTGTTGCACAAAGTTGATCTTGTCAAAGCTAACAACCCCGTTGGAAATCATTCCTTCACCCGTTATATATCCGCCCTTATCTCCAGCAAAAGCAACATAACCTCCTCTAATAGATTTGACGTCGTAGAGAAGCTTCATGTCGCCTGTCATGTGCCTGGATGCCCCACTATCAACAATCCAATGACTACTGATAGTTCCTCCTGGAACACCCTGCACATAAACTCAATCGATTAGTTGGAGATGGGGACCCAAGCCATTGTGGTCTTGGGTCTTCCATTTTTATCAACAACAATTACTTCTATTCTTTGATGATTGGAAAATTGTGATGGTCCCCCTGATTCAGTAACCGTTTTTGGTTTCCAAGTCTGTTTTGTTATACCAGTGTTATTCTTTAAAAACTTAACTTCATGGTTGTCTGAAGTTTTTAAGTTGTTTGGTTTGACAGAAACAGATGGTTTTTGACCTACATCGGTTTTAATTGCCTTTTCAATTTTCTTGACCTGTTGGCGTTTCTGTTTCTTTTCCCTTTCTCTTATGAGTCGAGGATCTTGTTTTACAGAAACAGATCGCTTGCGGTCAGTTGGGCCACGGGAATCATCAACTATGCCTTTTTGTTTATGAAGATACGGGCAATTTCGAACAATATGCCCGATTGTTCCACATTCAAAACATGATCTTCGTTCAACAAACCCCGAAGTATCATGTGGTCGTCTTGCCGATGATGAACCTTGTGAACCCGAGGTACTAGGTTTTGAACTACTTGGTTCATTCCTTTTCGTCACTGTTACTTTCTGGACAAAATCTAAGTTAGATTGATTTGCAAACTTTTCAATTTTGTCTGTTCCCTTCGATTTCACAAAGTTCACATTCTTCTTCTTCTTCTGATTCGGCTTCTTTTGATTTTGAATCGGTGCCATACCATTTGGCACTGTTGGTAATTTCTTGTTCCCAAATTGTTTTCTAACTTCAGCCTTTGGGATAGGAGGACACTGTGTGACTGTAACATGTGGTCCTGTCTTTCCCAAAAACTTACTTGTAGAATTTTCAAAGACTTTACTGATTAAGGATTGATTAACATTTTTAATAGGAAAATCTTTGTCTGAATAGATTTTATCATCACCAACAAGAGTGTACAGCAAATCCACACTCTCCGACTCTTTTGCTGATGTGGACTCGGTTGGAACAGTCTTAGCAGGTTTCGTGGGAGGATCACATAGGATATGATTCTCAAGAGGTATGTCCTCTTCTTTGATTACTGCATCAGACTTTTCCGAATCAGTATCATCAGACTCATCATCAGAAGAATCAGCATCCTCAACCACAACTGGAGGATCCTGATTCTGTTCAGCAGTTACAAATGTATCTGCTGACACATCTGAATCTGACGATACTTCTTTCTTGTATCCGAGCCCTGCTGCAAATTCCTCAACGTCCAAAGGAACAGATGGCTCAAAGTGAGTCCTGTATTCCTCATCAGGCATGGCATCATAATTGTGTCTGACAGGTGGTGGACATTGCTTATAACCTATGCATGTGACATCCTTTTTCTCTTTCTGCACATCAATGATGTGATCCAACACATAGCTAGAACTCAAATAACTATCTAACTTAAGTCGGATCGCCTCACTTTCAGTTTTAACACAAGCCATCTCTTTTTGCATTATCTCAAGACGAGTTATATACAAATTGATGTCAGTTTGTTTTCTTGAAACCATTTTAGTCAGCTCCTTTTTATCTTTCTTCAATGTTTCAATCATTGATTTATAATCCTTTTCATGGTTTTCATAAAACATATTGGCTTCAGTGCACTTTGAAATATCAACTGTCAATTTCTGATTATGAATAAATGTCACATCATATTTCTCTTGCAAAGCCTCGTGTTTGCTCTGCAACTCACACCACCTATCATTTACAGAAACATGTTTGTCTTGCAATTCAAACAAACTAGCTTGTAAAGCATCGTGTTTGCCTTGCAACTCAGACATGTTTGCTTCCAACTCAGCACATCTAACATGCAAACTATCACAGTTATTACAGCTAACAGAAGTGGGTTCGTCGACACATACCTGACTTGATGAACTGTCGACATTCGCCATAAAGGCTGAATGGAGAGAAGACGAAGAATAAGCAGCTTGATCCACCAAAATAGATCTTCTTTGAATTCCTGCTGCAGCTTCCTCCAAAAGTTCATCAACGTCTGCATTAACTGATGCAGTTGATGTGTCATCTTCCTGATCATTGCCTGAAGCAGAGGACTCTTCATCTGAACTTCCACTGTACCCGGAGCTGTCTTCATCTTCAGAAGATTCAACACCATTGGTGGAAGATTCTCCACCACTGGCGTGTTTAAGATCATTAACCACTTCAGCAAAACAAGCTGTTCCATCAGGAGCAACGTTTCCCAACTGAATAGACCAATCACAACCTTCATCTACTTGAACCACAAGTGCCTGGTTGGCATTTGATGGTCCTGCTTGAGTCTGGTTGTTGACAGGCACCAATGTTCGCTCGTTGTTCCTTCCTTGGTTCTGATTTGCCCTGTTTCCTTGACCTCGGAAAGGATTCTGGTTCCCATGCTGAGATGGTCTTGTACATTCACGCTTGAAATGACCACGTTCACCACAGTTGAAGCATTTAACCGCCTGTTTATCAAACCCATACTTGGTGTCTTTCTTGCTTTCCAAGCTGGTTCGGCCTGTTCTTTCCATGAAATCCTTTGCTCGCCTAACAGCACTTGCAAAGGCCCACTTAATGTCCATCATCTCCATCTCCTCTTTATCAATCTGCTGATAGTCTTCTTGTGTCAGATTAATATTACCAATCTGACCTTCCACTAATCCACAGTATGCGCTCACCACAGTGTTTAGCAGCTCCATGTGTTCCTTTGCTACTTCTACACTAACTTTAGAAAGGCTTGAGGTGTCGAGCCGTACTGTATTTTGCTTTGATTGCTGACCAGCAGATGATGTGCTTCCATAACAAGCTTGCTGTTGAGGAGGAAGCGGATTCCCATACATGTCTGTTGTTGGTAAAGGATTTCCGAACATATCAGTTGGTCTTAGAGGTCGTTGCTGTTGTGGTGCTGATTGAGGGACTGGTTCCAGCAGATTTCCATACATGTCTGTCTTTGGAGGAACCGGCACTTGGATAGTATTGCCATACATGTCAGTGCTAGTCACAAATGCTGTCTGAATTGGAGCATGCGAAGAGGGTTTTGTAGAGCTGCTAGAGGTTCCAAAATACATTTCAGGATTTTGAGGCACGGGAATTCTTTTTGCCTTCAGAGTTTCTTCCTGATTCTTGTTTTCTAGAATTTGAACAAAGTCGTTGAAGCTCGTTGTGGCCAAAGTACCATTGTACTTCATGATTTCCAAGAACGTATTCCACTGAGGTGGCAAAGCATCTGCAAACCTTTTCACGATCTCTACAGGAGTTGTAGCAACCCCAAAATTTGTCAATTCAGTCAACAAGTGATTAAATCGACTTGTCAAATCACCCAACGACTCATTCTCCATACAGGTAAAACCATCAAACTCTTTCTTCAGCAGTTCTTTTCTCAATTGACGTGTCGCTTCATTTCCCACGCCCCTTGTCTTTAACGCGTCCCACAACCTCTTCGTTGTCTTATAACTGACGAATTGATGATAAATATCTTTGCTCAACGCCTGAGTGAGAATGGCGTATGCCTTCTTTTCTAGATCATAGACTTTCTTCTGATCTTCCGTGAGATCTGCAAACGTAGCAGCAGATGATGCGGCAACCTCTATTGTTTGATCGAAATCAGTAATAAACCGCAACCACAAATCTGTATTTTGGCCAAGAACGTATGTATGAAATCGATCAATCCATCCTGGATATTCATATAAATGCATCAACTTTGGAGGTCTATTCAAACTTCCAGTTTCGCTTTCGCTTAAAAGAATGCTTTGAACACTTGGAACTTGATTTGATACAAATGCCCATTGACCGGTAGAAATTGCATTAGCTTGTGAAGATACCGGTGCGGAAGATGACGGAGTACCAAAATACATATCTGTATTTACCAAAGTATTCCACCTTGGATTCATTTTTGATCAGCCGAAAGATACCTGTTCGAAAGACTTGAACAACACAAACTGTTAAACACCAATAGACTAAGGATCGAAAGATCAACACCTGTTCGAAAGATCAACAGGGTTCGAAAGATCACTGTTGAGTTTCGAACAATGTTTTCGAAAGATTCTCCAACGAAGGATCCTTATCCTTCGAAAACTTACTGTAGATCGAAAGATGAACACTGTTGAGTGTCGAACAATGACTTCGAAAGACTCCCCAGTCGAAGGATCCTAGTCTTTCGAAAATGAGCAGTAGACCGAAAGATGTATGTTTCGAAATGATTCCTTGGTTCGAACGATGATTGATCTATCGAACCTCCACTGATCGAAAGATGGTCTTTCGAGTTCGAAGGATATCTTTCGAACGGTCTGACACAGTTGACAAAGGACGACAGGTTGGTGAAAAAGGTGATGGGTTGGTAGAAACTTTCTGCGGAAGATATGGTCAGACCATGCTTTCTGCCAAAAACATGATTTGAAACATAAAATATAATAAGCTTATCCAGAAAAACCGGTCACCGGAGAAGCCGGAAATTTGGCCGGAAATCACCAAACACTTCAAACACGAGTTTTTAAGTTACCCAACCCGACATGCAACACTCCCGGTTAATATAGAACACGTTTTAACAACTGGAAAGGCGATAAAAACAGTAAAAACGAGTTCAAAACCAAGTGAGTTTTTGAGCAAAAACACTCCAAAGTCTTGTAAAAACCCGGTTTTTAACAAGGAAAAGAGCCACGGCTCTGATACCACTTGTAGGTCCCTCGGAGGTTGAGGTTTAACCTATTCCTTGTTATGTCTAACACACTAGCGAGTGCGGAATCCAAACTAGCATGCAAACCGGGATAGAACAAGCACAATGACAAACACAACACGCACTATTCAACGATTAACACCACTTGTATTAAACGTATGAAAGGTTCGGTTACAAGCACAAGGTTTACAGATGTATTCTATAAACTCTCTCTATCTTTCGTGTGTGTGTTCTCTGAACAGAATGCTCTCAATGTCTCATATGTCTAACTATCTGTCCAACTATCGAAATGAACACAACACACGGGTATTTATACCCAAACCAGCAGGTCTGGTCGAAGGATCAGATAAGATGATCGAAGGATCATCTATCGACCAGAATCAGCTCGAACGATCAACATGTACCACGAAAGATGTGATCTTTCGTGGTCCATCTATCGAAGGTCATCTTTCGAGCTTATCATCGAAGGATCCATGCAATCCTTCGATGGCACATCCTTCGACCCATCTGCTTACAAACATAATGTTGACTGTTTGGCCAAGTCAAACCAGGAGGATGGTTGACTTGGTCAAACTTACAAGACTAACAAGACATCGTTTTACATCGTGACTGAAAACAGACAAAGTGCAGACATAAGTGCACCAACATTAACTGTATTAATAGCTGTGATATTTTGGATGGCAGAGATAACTGGAAATGGATCGGGGCTGCAGCGGAAGATTTTAGTGTTGCGGCGGTGAAAGACCTTCTCGATAAAAACAGGGTGGTTACAAATCATTATGTTCTAGAGTGGTGCAAGTGGATTCCTTGGAAATGTAATGTTTATATTTGGCGCGCTGAGATGAATGAGATCACGACTTTGGAGGCTCTAAAAAAATGAAATGTCGACGTGAACAACTTGAGGTGTTGTCTTTGTGAGGATGGGGACGAGACAATGGAACACATTTTCTCCGCTTGTTCGGCTGCTTCAGCCATATGGTTTCACATTAGTGTATGGTGCAAGATTCCGAACAAGTTTTTTTTCTCCGTTAGAGATCTTATGGAAGCTCACCAACATGTCGATTTAAGTGGGGTTAAAAAAGAGGCGTTGAAAGGTATTACAAGAATAGGTTGTTGGTGTCTTTGGAAGGCTAGAAACGAGGCGAAGTTCAACAATATAGCGGTCAAAGTTGAAAAAATTATTAGCGAAATAAAATCGTTTGGGTTCTTGTGGTACAATTTTAGAGCGAAAAATAGGAACGTTTCTTGGGAGGATTGGTGTAAGTTTGTAATTATGTAATTTGTTTTGTTTTTGTTTTCGGCCGCCTCGGTTTGAGGTTGGTTTGGTTATGTTTAATGAAACTTTCCTTTCAAAAAAAATATGGATGGAGGTAGGTAGGTCAACTTGTCACGACCCCCGACCCAGTTTCCTGGCCCGGAAGCCGCGGGACAGAAACCCGTGGTATTGGTGGTTAATTTGGCAGCGAAAATTTTAACAGGATCAATTAAACTGAAAATACCCAATTATTTTATTTCGAGTTTCGGGATAAACCCCGTAATTTACAATAGAGGAATTTCACTAGGAAATCCCCTTTTTACAAAAACATGTTTATTTATTTACTGAACCACTCTATCCAAGCTGGTAGTGCTACACGACACTTTTCCTTGTTCACAGTAAATCACCTGAAACATGTTTAAAAAGATTTTATCAGCGGGGAAATACTGGCGAGTCATTCAATTTGTACAAAAATGACACATTGTAATAAGTTACAGTATTAAGAGCGATTACAATTGCCCCTATCTTATAATTAACTGGTCCAGTTGTCACTCGACCGAATCTATGACTGTGTTCATATCACTAATGGGTCCTGTCACCCACTAGTGACGTATATCACTAATTAGGCTCGCCCACCTAAAAGTGATAAAACAGTAGTAATGTGCACAATACCCCACCTACTGCCAGTAATAAAGATACGCAAAGACTTAATCCCTGTAATTATAACTGGAAAATAACTTTTGAGATAAATAGTTAAATAAAAAGGGAATGACTCACATTGCAAGTTTAACCGGACAGATTTTTGCCTACTGATTAAGCCTGGTAACCTAGTTAAATAATGCAAACGAGACTAGGTTAGTAACTTAATACAACATTTACGATAAATTCACGAAATCAAAACCCTCACGACGAATGACAAAGTATAGCCCGAACTCAGGCAGCACTTAAACATCCATCAGATCGGTTTCAATCGATTGGACATTGTATCGTAGCAGTGATCGAGTTATTACCCTGTGATCATAGCAGCGTCTTGACACTTAAATACACTAATTTGAGCAGATTGTAATGTTTTTGAAGAAGTTTTACAAGCACATATGAATTGCCCATGCACGAACTATTTATAGCTGATTTTTGAGTTTGTCGCGACCCGCGTAGGCCTTAAGGCCGGCTTACGCGCCCCGCGAGGGCCACCCTAGCTACGGCTAGGGCTGCCGTGTCACGGCGTAGGTCTGCCACGTGTCTGACACGTGGCCTTGAACTTATCCGGAGATTCAATGGGCTGTCACCCCCGCGTAGACTTTCCTTAAGTCTTACGCGGTCCGCGACAGACTGATAAATTTGGATTTTCTTGATTTTTCATGAGATTTAGGGTTTTAGGGGTCCGGGTTTCTACTTACGGAGTGTTCTTGGACATTTTCATGCAGGTCCTTACATCCTCCCCACCTTATTTAAAATCTCGTCCCCGAGATTTACTGAAATAAGTGAGGATACTTTCGCTTCATTTCCGATTCCAATTCCCATGTATATTCAGGTCCTCTTTTCGAATCCCACTTTACTTTGACTAGCACCAATCGTTTGTGCTTGAGGAACTTGATCTTTCTGTCTTCTATTTGAAGAGGTTTTTCCACGAATTTCAGCTTTTCATTTACCTCTATGTCTTGAAGAGGTACTACCAGTGATTCATTAGATAAACACTTCTTGAGATTAGATACATGGAACACATCATGTACCCCGGCTAATTCTTCTGGTAGTTGTAAGCGATAGGCATCTGGTCCTATCCGTTGGGTAACTGTGAATAGTCCTATGTACCTTGGACTTAGATTTCCCTTCTTACCGAACCGAACTACCCCTTTCCAAGGAGAAACTTTCAAGAGTACCTTGTCTCCAACTTGGAATTCTAACGGCTTACGTCGATTATCTGCATAACTCTTCTGGCGATCTCGAGCCGTTTTTAGTCTTTCCTTTATTTGAGTTATCTTGTCGGTGGTTTCCTGTACAATCTTGGGGCCTGATAATTGACTTTCTCAGATTTCTGCCCAGCAAACTGGGATTCGGCACTTTCGTCCATACAGTGCTTCGAACGAGGCAGCATTGATGCTTGTGTGATAACTATTGTTATAAGAGAATTCTATTAGTGGTAAATGGTCATCCCAATTCCCACCGAAGTCAATCACACATGCTCTGAGCATGTCTTCAAGGGTTTGGATCGTCCTTTCACTTTGTCCATCTGTTTGGGGATGGTATGCAGTACTTAGATTCAAGCATGTCCCCATGGCTTCTTGGAAACTTGTCCAGAAATGCGAAGTGAAACGACTATCCCTATCTGACACAATGGAGAGTGGGACTCCATGTAGGGATACTACCTCGTCTACGTATAACCTAGCCAATCTTTCCATGCTAAAGGTTTCCTTCATCGGTAGGAAATGAGCTGATTTCATTAATCGATCTACAATCACCCAGATTGCATCGTTACCTTTCCTGGTTTTAGGAAACTTAGTAACAAAATCCATGGTTATTAACTCCTATTTCTATACAGACATTTCTAACTGTTGAAGTAAACCTAAAGGTTTCTGGTGTTCTGCCTTAACTTGCGAACAAGTTAGACACTTAGAAACATATCTAGCTGTGTCTTTCTTCATTCCTATCCACCAGAAGTTATTCTTTACATCTTGATACATCTTGTTATTACCAGGATGCATCGTATACCTAGATTTATGGGCTTCCTCTAGAATCTTATTTCTTAAGTCTCCTTGCTTTGGTACCCAAATTCTTTTCTTGTAGAATCTCCAAATTCCATCAGCCCCTTGTTCTAATTCTGTTATTCGTCCTTTCATTCCTTCAGCATCATCCTTGATTGCCGTTTCCTGAACCTTCTTTAGTTGTTCCAGCAAATCTAACTGTAAATTTAATCTAAGGGCACGGACTTGTCTTTGCTTCTCCTGATACTTACGACTTAGGGCATCTGCTACTACATTTGCCTTCCCTTCGTGATATTGAATATCACAGTCGTAATCACTTAGAATTTCCATCCATCTTCTTTGCCTCATGTTCAATTCTTTTTGCCCAAAGATGTATCTTAAACTCTTATGATCTGTATAGACAGTAAACTTACTTCCGTACAGATACTGTCTCCAAATTTTAAGGGCAAAAATTATTGCTCCTATTTCTAAGTCATGAGTCGTATAATTTTCCTGCTTTTTCAACTGTCTTGAAGCATAGGCAATTACCTTTTTGCGTTGCATTAGCACACATCCTAATCCTAGCTTAGAAGCGTCACAGAAGACTTCAAAATCTTTCGTTCCGTCTGGTAAGGCAAGAATTGGGGCATTTGTTAACCTTTGCTTTAAAATCCTAAAGGCCTCTTCTTGCTTAAGTCCCCATTCAAACTTAACAGTCTTACAGGTTAGCTTAGTTAATGGAACGACTATCTTAGAAAAGTCTTTGATGAAGCGCCTATAGTATCCAGCTAATCCTAGAAAACTTCTAACTTCAGTTGCTGATTGCGGGACTGTCCAGTTTGTGATCGCTTCTATCTTAGAAGGATCAACGTGAATGCCTTCGTGATTCAATATGTGTCCTAAAATTGCACCTCTTGTAACCAAAATTCACATTTCGACAATTTATCGTAGAGCTTCTCTTTTCTTAACAGGGTTAAGAGGACATGCACGTGTTTACAATGTTCGTCCTGACTTTTGGAATAAATAAGTATATCGTCGATGAAGACAATTACGAATTTATCCAAATACGGCTTACCGATCCTATACATCATGTCCATGAATGCTGCAGGGGCATTCGTTAGTCCGAATGGCATAACTGTAAACTCGTAGTGACCATACCTAGTCCTGAAAGCAGTTTTAGGTATGTCTTCTTCCTATACCTTCAACTGATGATATCTGGAGCGCAAGTCTATCTTAGAGAAATATCTAGTTCCCTGAAGTTGATCAAAGAGGTCATCAATCCTAGGTAATGGGTATCGATTCTTAATTGTAATTTTATTCAATTCTCTATAATCGATACACATCCGCATGGAACCAGCTTTCTTTTTCACGAACAATATTGGTGCTCCCCAAGGAGATGAACTAGGTTGTATGAATCATTTACTTAATAATTCATCTAACTGCTTTTTCAGTTCTAACATTTATGTGGGTGCTAGCCGATAAGGTGCCTTAGCTATGGGTGCAGCTCCAGGAATTAGATGAATTCTAAATTCTACTTCCCTATCTGGTGGTAATCCAGGTAGTTCTTCGGGGAATACATCCGGGTACTCCGACACTACTGGAATTTCTTTAAGTTCCTTACTTTTAGTGTTAATGATTACTGAAATATTATACACTATTCCTTGTTTTCGTTCATAACTAGCAACTTTCATTACTGAAATGAACTTCATTGGTTTACGCGGCTTATCTCCTGAAATCAAAATTACTTCTCCTGCTGGAGTGCGTATTTCTATGGAATTCTTATCACAAAGGATTCGAGCATGGTTGGCTACTAACCAATCGTTTGGGTTCTTGTGGTACAATGTTAGAGCGAAAGGTAGGAACGTTTCTTGGGAGGATTGGTGTAAGTTTGTAATTATGTAATTTGTTTTGTTTTTGTTTTCGGCTGCCTCGGTTTGAGGTTGGTTTGGTTATGTTTAATGAAACTTTCCTTTCAAAAAAAAATATGGATGGAGGTAGGTAGGTCAACTTGTCACGACCCCCCGACCCAGTTTCCTGGTCCGGAAGCCGTGGGACAGAAACCCGTGGTATTGGTGGTTAATTTGGCAGCATAAATTTTAACAGGATCAATTAAACTGAAAATACCCAATTATTTTATTTCAAGTTTCGGGAAAAACCCCGTAATTTACAATAGAGGAATTTCACTGGGAAATCCCCTTTTTACAAAAAAAAACATGTTTATTTATTTACTGAGCCACTCTATCCAAGCTGGTAGTGCTACAGGGCACTTTTCCTTGTTCACAGTAAATCACCTGAAACATGTTTAAAAAGATTTTATTAGCGGGGAAATACTGGTGAGTCATTCATTTTGTACAAAAACGACACATTGTCATAAGTTACAGTATTAAGAGCGATTACAATTGCCCCTATCTTATAATTAACTGGTCCAGTTGTCACTCGACCGGATCTATGACTGTGGTCATATCACTAATGGGTCCTGTCACCCACTAGTGACGTATATCACTAATTAGGCTCGCCCACCTAAGAGTGATAAAACAACAGTAATGTGCACAATACCCCACTTACTGCCAGTAGTTAAAGATACGCAACGACTTAATCCCTGTAATTATAACTGGAAAATAACTTTTGAGATAAATAGCTAAATAAAAAGGGAATGACTCACATTGCAAGTTTAACTGGACAGATTTTTGCCTACTGATTAAGCCTGGTAACCTAGTTAAATAATGCAAAAGAGACTAGGTTAGTAACTTAATACAACATTTACGATAAATTCACGAAATTAAAACCCTCACGACGAATGACAAAGTATAGCCCGAACTCAGGCAGCACTTAAACATCCATCGGATCGGTTTCAATCGATCGGACATTGTATGGTAGCAGTGATCGAGTTATTACCCTGTGATCGTAGCAGCGTCTTGACACTTAAATACGCTAATTTGATTAGATGGTAATGTTTTTGAAGAAGTTTTACGAGCACAGATGAAATGCCCATGCACGAACTATTTATAGCTGGTTTTTGAGTTTGTCGCGGCCCGCGTAGGCCTTAAGGCCGGCTTACGCGCCCCGTGAGGGCCACCCTAGCTACGGCTAGGGCTGCCGTGTCACGGGGTAGGTTTGCCACGTGTCTGACACGTGGCGTTGAACTTATCCGGAGATTCAATGGGTTGTCGCACCCCGCGTAAGACTCGCGTAGACTTTTCTTAAGTCTTACGCGGCCCGCGACAGACTGATAAATTTGGATTTTCTTGATTTTTCATTAGATTTAGCGTTTTAGGGGTCCGGATTTCTACTTACGGAGTGTTCTTGGACATTTTCGTGCAGGTCCTTACACAACTTGACATCTCCATCATATTTATTGCCTACTTCCCACTAGTTTAACATTAAAATAAATATATGGATGGAGGTAGGTAGATCAACATAAAAATTCAACGTTCCACGTAGGTTCCTATTTTTTCAATCTATTCATGTTTTCTTATTTTCTTATCTAGAAAAGGAATTTCATACTACATTCAACAATGGTTCCTTCAAGAAAAGTCATAGTGGCAATTTCATATTATCTTCAACTAAGGCTATCAAAATACAAAGTCTCCATAAGTTCAGCAGCCATTTTTGACGAGTGTTGTGATGGTGTTGTTTCTCCATAAGTTTAGATGAGCCTATTATTTATTTCACTTTTACTTAATATACTAAACTAGCAAGATTACCCGCGCTACGCTGCGAGGTTTCAATCGATATCTATTTTGGTTCAGTATAACAACCAAAAAAATATGTTCAAAAGAATATCGACACATGTTTTACATCCACTGAAAACCATAAAAATAAATTTAAAAGTAGTGATGGGAGGATCCACCGAACAAAACGGAAACGATGTAGTAGATGGTGACACCGACAGCGAGTACAGTGAAGAAAGTAGTGGGAGAGAGCCGGTGAAGGCGGTTATGGTTTCTTTGAGAGTCTCTAACAATTCTAATTAACAAACACACACACACACACATATATATATATGTTCAGGATTTAGAGAAAACGGTGAAAAGTGTGAGAACGGTGAGAACGATTTTGGTGGTGACATGTGGCATTGATGTTAAATTACACTAAGGGGTAATATTGTCAAAAAAACCCACTCACATGAACTGGGTGTTCAAATAAAACGCCATAAAAACACCCAATTCAGAAAAACGACATTAAAATACCCAGTTAAAAATGCCATAAAACACCCAGTTCATAAAAACACCATGAAAAAACTCAGTTGAAAACGCCATAAAACACACAGTTCAGAAAAACGCTATGAAAATACCTAGTTAAAACGCCATAAAAACACCTAGTATAAAACGCCATAAAACACCCAGTTCAGAAAAACACCATAAAACCCAGTTAATTTTTTTCGAAAAGAATATCAATAGTATACTCGTTGGAAAGATAAAAAAACGCTGAGTTTTATGGTGTAATTTCTTTCGAAAAATAATCATGTATAAAAAAGTTATTGTCGTTTAAATATGATGGGGGAAACTGACATGTGATTAGCATGTGTACCTTTGTTTGGATCTTCCTATTTTTACCCATCCTGGTAGTTACAAGGCCCCTATTATTTACAAAAATGTCACCGCATCAATCTCAGCCACAAAATACTAAGATCTTGTGGTTGAGAATCGTTCTCACTGTTCTCACACTTTGAGGCGTTCTCTCCTCATCCTGTTCCTATATATATATATATACTATACTATACTATACTATACTATACTATACTATACTATACTATACTATAATACTATACTATACTATACTATACTATACTATACTATACTATACTATACTATACTATACTATACTATACTATACTATACTATACCCGTATATTATACAAGCTGAATAAAGGAAATTTTTCATGTAAGTAAAAATTGGAAAATATGACATAAAAATGCTTAAAATCATCCACAAACAGGAAAATGTCAAGTTCTTTGTTTGAAATTTAAAAGAAAACATAATAATTTACAACTTTACACAATTTAAAACACAAAGAATTCTTGCTAATTACCAATAATACATAAGTTAAGATTTACCATTTACACAACTTGAATTATTGATAATTCGAAATGAAAAACTACTCATGAGGAAAATGCTATATTGCTAAATTTTAAACATTAATTTGAGTGCAAATTTCATTAACGGCTTTCACTTTGATATATTTTTTGCAAGGAAAGTTTTGGTTTATTTTATAAACCAACATACATAGTAAAATCTAACTCTAGTATACAAAATTTGGTTCTCAAAGCGGGAATACCAAAATTAACCTCGGTACCCGTTATTACTAAATAACAAAAGCCCCTAACTTGAGTATCGGTACAGATGTATTTTGGTCGGTAAAGTAGACATATTAACTAGGAATGGATACTCGATCCATCCTATGGTAAAATTTTGAAAAATATAAAGTTATAATCGCCCCATGTCGTCAAATTTTCACTAAAGTGCCACCTTTTTTTCTTATGAATAGTAAATTTTATTCACGTATCAAAATCTTATCTGAGAGTCAAATTTTCTTTTGGTTGAACGGTTGGTCTATTTTGGCGGTTTTCTCGATGCAAGGGATAAGAATAAAAACCTTATTGTTTGTCCCAATCACATTGTTGCTATTGACATCCCCATCATATTTATTGCCTAGTTCCCACTAGTTTACCATTAAAAGAAATATATGAATGGAGGTAGGTCAACAAAAAAAAATTAACGTTCCACATTGGTTCCTATTTTCTCAATCTATTCGCGTTTTCTTATTTTCTTATCTAGAAAAGGAAATTTCATACATACTACCTTCAATATTGGTTCCTTCAAAAAAAAGTCATAGTGACAATTTCATATTATCTTCAACTAAGGCTATCAAAATACAAAAAAAAAAAAAAGAAATACAAAAAAAAAATCAATAAATGTCATTTACTAATTAGGATGGTACCAAGGTGTTTATATCATTTTCAGAACAGCTATGTGAAGATGGATCCAATAATGTTGGAAAGCCAAGTCAGACTAAAAAAGCTATAAAAATCATCCACATTGTGGGCATCAACTAAAACTGACTAATACTTGTTGATGCTGTAAACAAAATATTAGAAAAATCATGCAAAATGTGGGGCATCAACTGATATTGACTAATATTTGTTGATGCTACAAACAAAATATTTGAAAATCATGCCAAAAGGGTTTTGACGCCGCTGTGCGTTACCTGTAATTCTTTTTTTTTTTTTTTTTTTTTGTAATTGGTTTGGGCAAAAAATACATATGACTGATGTTGACTTTGTTGATGACACAAAACAAATATTTGGAATCCGGTGATAACAGGAATGAATTAACGAGCTTAATCGAACAAGTATCGACGAATCAAAACTCTTAAATTAGAAGAAAAACCATACTAATCAAGCGGTATGCATTTCTCACATGAATAGCAAACCTCCCGATGTTATTGGGCCTTTAGTATATACAAGTGGCCGAGTGAGCTGTAAGTCCCCAAGGTCTGGATTGTTTTTTGGGCCCGAAAGAAAGGCTAAAGCTATATCCATAGATAGGGGTGTTCAAAACCGTTCGGATATCCAATTTTCGGATACATGATTTCACTATCCGAATCCGTGTCCGAAATTTCGGATTCGGATATCCAGTCGGATAGTGAATCGTATATCCGAATATCCAATTTTTTGTTTTTTTTATTATTTTATTTATTCTAAAGCAGATATATTCGGATATGGAAATACAAGTTTTCAGTTATTTTTTGATACTTTTAGGATGTTTCGGATATTTCTGAAAATTCTAAAATCACTATTCGAATCCAAAAAAATTCGGATATCCAAAATTTTAGATATCCGAATTTTCGGATAGTTTGGATGGGATTTTCGGATTCGGATACTTTTGAACACCCATAGACCATAAAGCCTTTTAAATTTAAGTTTGTAGACCATAAAGCCTTTTAAAATTTAAGTTTGTAACGACAACTAAATCACGTGTCAGTATTGTATTGATACCGTCACAAGGCGTGGGGTGCGTTTCTCCATTTACACCCTTAACTTTGCTAATATACATGTTTAGTCCCTCTACATTAATAAAGTTTTTTTCTTATTTTGTTAACTTTGCTTATATACATGTTTAGTCCTTCTACTTTAACTTTGGTAATATACATGTTTAGTCCCTCTACTTTTATTCATTTTAGTATTTCGCCTTTAGTGTTCTTTTCTTCTTAATGTGACGAACTAACCCGACTCCCGACACAACGCAGAGGATAAAATTACTAGTTTCTATTATCCATTAGAGGTGCATAAAACATATTCTAAACAAGGATACTTAGGTTTACTTCCTAACTGATTTCTAAGAAACCGGTTACAATAATGGTTTCGGGTCAGATTTAGAATTGGTTTATGTTCACAAACATGTTTGGTTGTGCATATCTACTATCCATTGAGATAAATGATAAAGTTTTACAAAACGTGTAGATATCAAATTGTAAAGAGACTGAGTGGTATATTACAAACACTAAACTATCGCAACAACAAAGTTAAGACGTCTTTTTTTTTAAATTCAAACTTCATTAAAAAAACCCGACCTTCCCCAAGACGGGGAGGCCACATCACACCCAAAGCAAAATTACATATTCACAA
This sequence comes from Helianthus tuberosus, assembly GCA_030545235.1. Classification (NCBI taxonomy): domain Eukaryota; kingdom Viridiplantae; phylum Streptophyta; class Magnoliopsida; order Asterales; family Asteraceae; genus Helianthus; species Helianthus tuberosus. Next base: position 4,881,245 of record JARYGA010046105.1, read on the forward strand.
ACTCACACCAATCGTTCCAAGACACTACCTTATCTTTATGCCTACTTTTATACCATAAAAATCCTCTCGATTTAACTTCACTAAAAATCACATTACTCTTCGGAGCCTTGTTCTCAAACCTCAATCCGTTTCTCACCTTCCACAAACCCCAATATCCTATAATCATAATTCCTTGAAGCGCCACCTTAGCCGAACCAGTCAAACCACACTGCGTATGGAACTGTAGAATATCTTTGATATAAAAAGCAAATAAATTTGGCACCTTGCACCAAGCACATACTTGCTGCCATAATATCATCGCAAAAATACACGCCGTAAAAATGTGATCAACAGACTCGTCTCCCATCCCGCAAAAGGAGCATAACCGACCGGGGACTATAACATGCCTTCTACGAAGCGCAATGGCCGTAGGAAGTCTATCTAATTCAGCACGCCAAGCAAAAACGTAGCATTTTAACGGAACCCATTTGCACCACTCGAAGATTATTAAGAAGACATTTTACAGCCTTCACACTATAATCCCCCATACGGCACCTTTCCACCTCCTCCCATCGACCTCAGACGATAACGAGACCTCGGCTAGCAACGTTGACAATCGAGCCAACTCGTCATTTTCTTCGGCAGATGTCGGCACTCTTTTCCAACTCCAAATTATGGATTGAGCCATGCTTCCACCTCTAATCCTCTCCAAAATTTTGCACCGCTTCTCGTTCTCTAATCTAGATAAATTGGGGAATTTAGCCCCAAGAGATTCATCACATAACCTAGGATCTAACCAAAAGCAAATTCTTTCGATGCAAAGGATAAGAATAAAAAGTTAAAAAAACCTTATTGTCTGTCCTGTCCCAATCACATTGTTGCTATTGACATCCCCATCATATTTATTGCCTACTTCCCACTAGTTTACCATTAAAAGAAATATATGAATGGAGGTACGTCAACAAACAAAAATTCAACGTTCCACATTGGTTCCTATCTATGCGCGTTTTCTTATTTTCTTATCTAGAAAAGGAAATTTCATACCTTCAGCATTGGTTCCTTCAAGAAAAGTCATAGTGGAAATTTCATATTATCTTCAACTAAGGCTATCAAAATACAAAAATAAAATCAATAAATGTCATTTACTAATTAGGATGGTACCAAGGTGTTTATATCATTTTCAGAACAGCTATGTGAAGATGGATGCAATAATGTTGGAAAGCGAAGTCTAACTTAAAAAACTATAAAAATGATCCACATTATGGGGTATCAACTAAGACTGACTAATATTGATTGGTGATACAAACAAAATATTAAAAAAACCCAATGTTGTAAGAATCGCCAGGCGCAAATCGGTCGGTTGGGTACCAACTAGCGATTAATCGGAATTAATCGGAATTAGTCCAATTGGGATTTTTATATATTTTTAGTCATCTTGATTTTGATGGGTTCACTTTTTGCTTTTCTTATCTTCTCCTCGTTTTCTCAACATGTAGTTCAATTTTTTATATGTGCAATTTTTATGATAATACAATCTACAACAAAAAATGAATTCCATAGATGTCTCTCTTCCGTTCACCGTCTCTAACTGAAGATGACACCGTGAAAGACTCGCATGAATATCCAAACCGGCCTCCATCGGAGTAGGAGTCGATGCTAATGAGAACTCAATTTATTCTCTACCAAGGACTATGGTGATGGGGATCATTAGAACTACGAGTGCGATTGCGAATTGTAGTGCGCTATCGTAAGCCATTTTATCAGCAGTAGGAGAGATCAGTAATAATCGGTAACATTAGAGAGAGAGAGAGAGAGAGAGAGAGTTTGGCATGTTTCAAATGGAGATGTGAGTGAGGGTATGTTTATAAACATTGGTTGGCTCTAACGGTCGAAAATGTGAAACGATGCAATTTACCGAAATGTAAATCAAATTGATACCGACGACAACACATGGAAGACGAGTATCCTTGTCCGTCGTAATATGAATTGGATGATGCTGGTGGTAGGTGGGGGTAGTGGTTGGTTGGAGAAGAAAGTGGAAGGGTACACGTGTAATTTCATACATCAACTAACACAAAGTTAACTGTGTTAATATCCAAGGACGTAAAATGCGAAAAGATCAAACTTTAGGAATAAGAGGCGTTAAGGTGAACACAACGTATTAATTAGAGCAAACCACATGGAGGAAAGCTATAATTTACACTTTAAGTAATTTATTGTATAGTTTCCTAAATAAGGGTTGTCCCATCACACATCTTCCCTGCCAACTACCATATTATATCACTCACCTAGAATTTTCTCTAAACTATAAGAACATTTTTTTTTTGGGATGGGGGTAGGTTTTTTGGGGATTTTTTGATGAGGTATAGGTTTTTTTTTTCTTGGGTAAATTACACTTTTCGTTCTTTATGTTTCTATCGTATTGCAATGGATGCCCTTTAACTTCAATAATTACAGTCACGGTCATTTCTTTGTTAAAACCATTACACCATACGTCCTTTATCCCTAACTTAGTTAATTTTTGTAGTTAGATCCAGTCATGTACATCACACATGAGGGTAAATTCGTCTTTTTTGGGACTATTTGTGTAATTAAATTAAACTTCTAAACCAAAAATTAAAATAAACATGTTTTACTCTTTATTCCACCCATCACAACCACCACCGTCACAACCTAACCACCACCATCTTTAACTAGTTTTACAGCCACCACCATCACAGCCAAATCACAAGTAAACAACCCTTAATCTCCCTATCTCAATCTCAGTTTTCTCTCCCAAGTCCCATCTTTCTCTCCAACCAACCCTCACCACCACCAAATCCGCCACCACCACCCCCATCTAGATCCGCCATTCTGTATATATAAGTTTTTTGGCATAGTACATGAAGAAAAGAACTAAAACTAAAAGATCTTATTTTAAAAAAATTGTATAATAATGAAAAAAATTTCCAAAATTAAAATCTTGACTCATGCTGCAACCACACAAATCGGATAACTATGAAAATTTCCATGCTGCAACCAGACAAATTGGATAATTAAGAAAAATAAAAAATCTAAAATTAAGAGATCTTAAGGGATTTTTACATATTTCCCCTTATTAAGTTGCCTTATTACATATTTACCCGACCTATAAAATCAATTACATATTTCCCCTTTTTGTTGAGAAATTACCCTTTTATCCTTACCCTTTTATAATTTATTTTCTGAAAATAAAACATCAAAGGACGCTTCCTTCTACCTTCCCCAATCTGGTTCACTGCGTTCCTTCCCCTCCGACATAATCTGGTTCACGACTGCAAACGCAAAACCCTACACGACGATCTAGTGCACAGCAAACTTGTCACGACGGGCTTAGATCGTTGTGCAATCATCAATCGTTTCCGTCTTCCGCCGTCTTGCCGTCGTTTTGTTGTTCCGTCGTTCTGCTTCACTCCTGCTTCACTACGGATTTACATCCTTCTGCTTTACTCTTGTTTCGCGCCACGCCAATCGTCTCCGCCTGCCGTCGTCTGGCCGTAATTTTGCTATTCCATCTGCCCTGACCAGTGATCATTAAAATATACCATTATACACCTAAATCACTTTTGTTTTCAATCGGGAACACGTGCTACGAAGGTACAGCAGCAAATTAAATTTGGCTGCTTGTAGTGTTTTGTTTGTTATAATAATAATAATAATAATAATTTCTTGAATTGTTTTGCGTTTGTAATTGGGTTTATCAAGAAAGGAATTTCTTAGACATAGATGTTAATGCATCTGGTGAAACCTTATTTGATCTATCATTTTTTCACCTTCACACTCATCCCATGAATATGTTAGTGGTGTACTTTAATTTATGGATGAAGAATAAATTAGTATAGTTGAAAACCTGTAGTTTGATTTTACATGATTGGGTAAATATGTATATGGTTTTACATATTAAAATAGGGAAATATGTAAATATTTATTTACTAGTTCGTTAAGGGTAAAATAGTCATAAATAATAGTCATTTTAATGAAAAGGGGAAATATGTAATATATATGAGTTAGGGAGGTGAAATATGTAATTGATTTTATGGGTTGGGTAAATACGTAATAAGGCAGCTTAGGAGGGAGAAATATGTAAAAATCCCTTTAAACAATTAGAACACCCACCGTCACAGAGTCCCCACCACCATGAGCAAAGCTTGTTGATGACGTGTGACCGACGACCACCCTAGAACCCCCACCACCACTTGGTCTCCTAAATGCCGACGGCTTGTAAAGCCGAATTTGTTAAAGAAACAGAAGGAGCGAGGTGTTGATTTGATAAACCCTTGAAAGTTGTGAGTTGTTGATTCAGTAAAATTGGAGGTTGATTCGTCAAATTTGAAGGTTGATTTGGTGAATTCTGTTGAGAATTTGGGAGATAAAGTTAAAGAAATTTAGGAATTGGTGATGAAGAAGGTTCAGTTGGGGGAAATATGGCAGAGACAGGGCCACAGGGGAGAGATTGAGAGAGTACAAGGGGGTGATGATGGTTTAGGTTTATAATTTTTATATAAGTTTTTAAATTTTGATTTTATTGTTTTATTAAATGACTGTTTTGCCCTCACATGGGTTGTACATAACCTTTCTTAACTGAAAGTTTTAACCAGGTTAGGGTCAAAGGACCTAAGGTGTAACATGTTTTGCAAATAAAGGACGGTTACTGTAATTATTAAAGTTAAAGGTCATCCATTGCAACTCGCTACAAACATAAAGGACGAAAAGTGTAATTTATCCTTTTTTCTTTGTTTTTTTTTTGCCGGGAAGGGGGGGGGGGGGGAGTTTAGGTTTTTGGGTGGTGGTGGGGTGGGGTAGGGGTTGGTGTTTAGGTTTTGGGTGGTGATGTAGTGGGTTTAATTTTAGGTTATTGAACACTTGTCACTCTATAAATCCTTTTTACACTTCTTATAATTAGGAGCATTTGTAGAATAACTTGACCCTTCACATTTGATTCCTAGATATTTATTTGAATTTTCTTGAAGCTCACTTTTTTAAATTATATTTTTTAACATTATTTCATCATCTTAACATTTCAAAGTACAAAATTTTGATAAACTTCGTAAGTAACTTAAACCATTTTTATATATTTGCAGACATGAGTTCATCTCGTAGGAATTGTTATACTAGTTTTTTTATAATCCTATAATTCTAACGGGAAATCTTTATACATTTTATGGTTTCACTTTAAAATTGATCACTTATTTTTATACCAAGTCACATGCAATCTCAATCAAAACCCTTACGGCAAGTTTTGTATTGCTATTTCGTAGATTACATTTTCATGTCTCAGTCAAAACCTTAACAGTTAAATTGATATTCGCACAAGTTTTTTATTGCTATTTCATAAATTACATTTCCATGTATATTGTAATAAGAAATTATATTATATTCTGTGAAAGAAAAAAAGTGTTAATAATTTGTTCATGCTAAATACTTCTAACCAATCAGTGAATGTCTATTTTTTTTATTTTGCAATCTCTGTATTATAACTAGTACCCTATACATTGTGGCGGGTGCGTAACATGCTAAGTAGCTCCAATGTTATAACACCGATCAACACCAGAAAGGTTCGTGTAAAAAAAATATAAACCAAATTTAAAACCGAACAAAAAGTAGAGGATGAAACAGTGTTGAACTACACACTCTAAATGTAAAACATAGAAAACAATAACTAAGTTGTTTTAGAACCGTGTGTTGCGACGGGGTGTTAAACGAGAAAACTACGCATCAAAACATTGAATCACACACGTACGTTGCAGCATGTTAACTCGTGAAATTTGACAAAAACGTAATACAAAAAATCTGTATGGGGTTAAAAGTGATTGGTTAAAATGTAAAAAATATAAAAGTATGGGGTTAAGAGTAAAAAATTAAAGATAAAAAAGACAAAAAAAATTAAAAGCCAGAAGCGGGTACAACCCACCAAACATATAAGTACAACCCTTATTCCTACAAATATTAATTTGTATGTGCTTAAAAGTAATTTATGGTTAAAATTAAAAAAAAATAAAGATAAAAAACTTAAATATGAGTACAACCCACCAAACATATGGGTACAATCATACATGCCTACAAATGTTACAAATTGATAGGATTTAAATATATATTGTTGGGATTAGCATTTCGATACCAATACGGTATTCACTTTTTGGCTTTTTTGGGATCGGTATTTTCAATTCAGTACAATACCTGTGTTTTACCGATTTTTAGCTTCAAATATTGTACCCAATTTTGACAATTTTTGGATAGGTATTTTTGATACCAGTATGGAGCTCATTCCCAACATATAGTTGGTAAATAGAGAAAATGAATAATAGGCAAGGTAAGGGTACTTGAAATTGAAGTGGAGCTTCCTGTCTTTGACGAGTTAATTTGTTTGGTATAACAAAACGTTGGGTACCTTTAAGAATCAAAAGTCTTATCCCTTTTAAAATATCAGCGTAACCAAATGAGTTAAGAAAATTTATTTTACTCAATTAATACTTTTCTAGCTTCCGTCTCCTTTTCTTTTTTTTACTTTACGGGTATATGTCTTTGCCTATCTTTTTTTTAATACTTTTTTTCCTTTTCTTAACCTTTTATTTATTTGATTTTCTGAAACTTTGTTTACCTTTCTTTTCTACTTTTTTTACCTTCCCTTTTTTAACCTTTTCTTTTTTAACTTTGTTATTTACATTATTTTTTTACGTTATCTTCTTATGGTTGGTGTATTTGTTGACATGTTTAAAAATAGAATAGTAAATTTATCCATTATTAGCTATAATTATATTTTTCGTAAACCTATTAAAAAACTTTAAAGAATTTATAGTATGCTCCCTTAATTAAATATTTATATGTTGATGGTCATTTGGGGTAGTGACAGTAAATTTAAGCCACACAAACTAGATTTCTTCGTAAAATAATGTGAGTTTAAGCCACAAATATCATAAATTTAGTGTGTTCATCATTTAGAAAAAAAAAAAAGAAATTTAATATACATTGCCAATGAGGCGGTGGTTAAGTGGTTGGGGAAAGACTTGGTGTTTCTTGTGACCCAGGTTCGACACCCACTTTCCCCATTATTTTCTGCGGCATCCAAGTGAAGGGGCGAATACAGGTGGCGCTGGTTCGTCTTGGATGGGAGACGACGTTTTACTGATTATTTCAATATCGTGCCTTCGGGCGGGTGGAGGTAGGGTTTTCGCGTTTCTGGGAGAGCCAAGGGGCTGGCGGCGGTCGAGTAATCGACCTTGGCCACAACGCCCGGTGTCACGGTGATTGACACGTCGTTCCTTGCCATTCAAAAAAAATATACATATGTAATATGTGTTGTCTAGTCACACTTATTGTTTGCCACAACTATCTTATCACTCATTCACCCACCTAAAATTTTCTTGTAAAAGCGTGTACTAGCAAGGGAAGGTTTCAACATTTCACACTCTTTTCATCGATGGTTCTTTGTATTTTCGTGAAAGCTCACTTTTAAATTATATATTCCAAATATATATAATAATGATCATCTTTAAAGTAATTTGAAGCATAATAGTAGGTAATAACTTTAAATTGAACTTATATACGATACTTACCTTATATTTTATATTCATGTAACATAGCTACGTATTGCTTAGTCGTATGTTGCTTGTTCTCAACAAAAGTGATGTAAGTTCATATTTTGATAAGTGTAAGGTTAGATGATATTTAGGGATAGAAAGTTGTTTTAAAAAATGTGACATAAGCTCTAACAATCAATAAAATGAAAATAATTATAGAAAGTAAGATTCGTTATTGTAACTTTTTTTTTTACTTTTTATAATCCTATAATCCATATGAGTTTATAGCCTAGTGACATCTTGGAGGTTTGATAAGGCTTTGAGACCAATAGGTCATGGGTTCGATTCCCACAAGGGGGTTTTCCCCATATTTATTGGGTTTCCTCCTGAATTGGTATATAGCCATTATGCCTAGTGGAGATGGATATGATTGGGTTTCCTCCTGAATTGGTGTATAGGCACAATGATACTCCAGTGTAGAATGCAATCTCAATCAAAACCGTAACGTATTGTTAACTTATATTGATATTTGCAAAACGTTATATATTTTTTTTTGTGAGCTACATTTTTGTATATTATAACCGGGAATTAGTATAAAAGGAAAATCGAAAAAGATATGTGTGGTTTTAAGTACTCATTAGAGTGAAATTTTATGATTTGGAGTGAAATTTGTATGGTTTGGAGTGATATAAATGGTGTAATTCTCGTTGTAAATTGATGGTGGCCCTTCACCACACTAGCTTATTAGTGTGGTCTATGTTTTAATATAAAAGAAATTTGCCCAGGGCCGGCCTATAGGGGGTGCGGGGTGGGCGACTGCACAAGGCCTAAACCCTCCGAAGGCTCAAATCTTTTTAGTTTTGAATAGAATTTATGTTGTATAAGATAAAATATATATGCACTCAATTAAGAGATAACATAAATGGGCCTTTGTACTAGTGGTTATTCCCCTTGCTTTAACAACAAGGAGATCCGGGCTCTAATCCTAGCATCTCCAAACTTTTTATTTTAGCTTTTTTTTTTGTTAGTGGCATTTAATGCTTAATTTTGTCAATGCATCTTTCCCTTTAATTAGTAAATTACTTCCTAGACTTAGCTGAATATAACTATCTGCATCTTTCCCTTTAATTGGTAAATTACTTCCTAAACTTAGCTAAAAATAGTTATCTAAATTACATCCACATAAATTTTAGTGATTGACGAATTTATATTAAATGGAGATTTTCGAATAGGGACCAATGTTTTTACTCTCGTACAGGGCCAAATTTTTTTTTGTGATTTTCGGAGACGGCCCGAATTAGCTCTTAAAAAAGAAGAAGAAGAAGAAGAGTAAGCTTGATAGACTTGCATTGACTCATCTTAGATCACATTGGTATATAAAATTTCCCAGAAACTACCCCTTCCAATAAAAGACCGAGATGAAATTTCTGAATACTTTCAAATGATGACCAAGTCGTCGGTTTCTTTTTTTGTTTTATTGATTTTTTTTATTTTAATTACTAAGGGTAGTTTAGTCATTTCACATCATATTAATAGAAAAGAGTTAATTACTATTTTCGTCCATATGGTTTGTCAAAAATCACTATTTCGGTCCATTAGTTTAAAAATTACGATTTCAATCCTTGTGGTTTCACTTTCGTAACCATTTCAGTCCATGTGGTTTCACTTTCGTAACCATTTCAATCCATTTATTCTGTTAAGTACAGGGACTGAAATGGTTATGAGGTGGACTGAAATAGTTAAGAAAGTGAAACCACAGGGACTGAAATCGCAATTTTTAAACTAATGGACATAAATAGTGATTTTTGACAAACCACAGGGACGAAAACAGTAATTAACTCAATATAAAAAGTTAACAGGAGTTATTGAAAATGACACAAAACATGCAAAATTCTCAATTAAAGGATGTCCAAATTAATTATTAAAGACGGAGGACATAAACTCCAAGTCGATATATAGTTGAAGGACACAAATTGTAATTTACCCATGTTTAAATTTCAGGATGAACCGCGTAAACATAACTTACAATTTATCTACCATTAACGAGATACATAAGTATCAACTTTCACACCCTGAGAGAGGATTATTCAATGAATTTTTATTAAACGACTTGCTGCCTAGCAGCAATAATATATGCAATAAAAATTTGGTTGAGTGTTATAGTTCATTGTACATGTTCGGGAAGATTTAGAAGTATGTTTAGAAGGCATATGAGTAAGTTGTTTAAACAAATACGAACAATTTGTTTTATGAAAGCTTTATATATTTAAAGTATAGGGTATATTACGCTTTGTTTTGAGCATACACAATTTTAATCTAACTTTTCTTTATCATACTTTCGCTACTTTTCGCTACTTATGGTGTATGGGGAATGATTAAACGACAGTTAAGATTTATGTTGAAAATTGCGATTAGATACTTTCACTTGTACATATAACTTTTAAGTGTAAAATGTAAGGTGATTAGATAACCACCCACCGTAGTAAAATTTTTCTAGGTAGAAGTCGTTCAAGTTCAAAAAAGAACACCTTCCTATGCTATTATACTTTGGCATTTCAGTATAGTTATCTAAAAACTTTCATATCCCATTCTCTAAAAATAAACTTTCTCTACAATATAGAGAAATTAACTAAGAGCACTAACATTAGAGTCTTCAACTCTATCTATATAAAATTATACCTTTTTTTCTAAATTTTGTTAATTTTTCAAAAACAACTCAGATACGATAATTGTTATGAAATAGATAAAATAAATTTAGGCCCTATTCGCAAATCTTCTCACTGCTGCCGTGCTGCGACAAATCACTGAAAGTCTGAATCACTGCGAAATTGCGAAATTCCCTGATCTGGTCGAATGATGATCAACGTTTTGTTTCCAGTTTCCCTCGTCCCAATTCCCTGTGCGATATACTATACTGCCTGTGACAGTGCGACATTTTGTTTCCTTTCCCTGATCTAGCAGGCCCTTATTTTTGTTTAGACTAGTCACTTGGGCTTGTGAATTGGGCCATTTTTTTAAAACTTTTAAACAGACCCTTATTTAAAAAATTTTGGGTCTTTTAGCAGACCCTTGTTTATACAAACATCCATAATTTATATATATATATATATATATATATATAGGGTGGGGTTTCTTGAGTGAACACTAATGTATTTGCGAACTGAATGAACAAATCTTGGTTATTGATTTACACATGTGGATGGCTAGGATTTCATCATCAAATCATAAAATACACTAGTGTATTTCATCATCAAATCATGGCTATTGATCTACACACATGTATGGTCAGGATTAGTTTGCTCAGTTCGCAAACTACACTAGTGTTCACTCTTGAACCTATTCCTATATATAGGGAAAGGTTCATGAGAAAACTACATATAAATGAGAAAACTAGAAAACTAACTAAAAAGCCTAAAAAAAACTAAAAATATAAAAAATTAAAAAAAAAACATGTACTGCACATGTGCATTATATGTGTACTACACATGTGCATTACATGCATAAAATTAGCTTTTTGAGTATAGTTTAGCTTTTAGGTTAGCTTTTAGGGTTAGTTTTTTTAGAGGTTTAGGATTAGGATTAGGATTAGGTTTTTTTGGTGTGTGTGTGTGTGTGGGGGGGGGGTAGGTTTTTTTCGGGTTTATGTTTAGGGTTTAGTTGGGGGGGGGGGTTAGGCTTTTGGTGGGAGGGTGAATTTAGGTTTTTTTTGGGGGGGGGGGGGGGTGGGGGGTTTAGGTTTTTGGGGGCTGTCGGGGGGGGGGGGGGTTAAGTAGTTTAGGCTTTCCGTATTAGTGCACATGTGCAATACATTTTTTTTTCATATATAAAAAATAGCGATTTTTAATAAAAAATTCTAAAAAAATTGGTATGTTTTTTAGGCTTTTTAGTTAGTTTTTTGGTTTTCTCATTTAAACTAGTTTTCTCATGATCCATCCCCTATATATATATATATATATATATATATATATATATATATATATATATATATATATATATATAAATTTAAAAAAATTTCGGGCCCTATATTGATTTGGGCCCTAATCACAGGCACCTCCTGCACCCCCTGATAGACGGCCCTGAATGTGTTGAGGTGTTATTGTTTTCACTATCCTTTTCTCTGTATTATAGATTTGGGGCTCCAATGTGAATGCTCTAAAACACCTCCACATCCCATTTTCTATTCTAGAGAATGAACAATAACCAACTATATTTGTGGTGTCATTATTCATCTATTTATAATTACCGGATGGTGGGTGTGGTGCAATGCAATGAGAGAGATGATGGTGGCTAGTGGGTGCAATGGTGGTGGTCAGGGTTCAGATGGTGAGGGTGGTGCAATGGTAGAGGTGGTGGTGGGTTGGTGTGGGGTGAATGGGGGTAAGTGGGAGAGAGAAATGTGAGAAAGAAAGGAACACCGTTTTTTATTAATGTGTACTTATACATACCCATTATTTAAGTTTTTAATTTGTTTTGTTTGTTGTATTAAAAAATTAAATAAATGGGTAAAATGACTAAACTGCCCTTATGTGACTTGATTTAACAAATAAAATTAGTTGAGTTAGGGCCAAGGATGTAACGTGCAAGATTTATAAATGTTCTGAAATTCATAAAACAAGTCTCTATTGTTTGTTTGGTGCTTCTTAACACTAGGATTAACATCCCATACGGAGTCCTAATCGCTGTGTTCAGTTCCCTTCCCTTTACTATAAATGGATGTCTTGTGTATTAGTTTCAATAGGGAAATCGATGTTAAATGACTTACTTAGACACGTGTATGCGTAATGACCACACAAATTGCAGCAATAACTATGAATGTTAGAAAAAATACACTGAGTCCCTTGTTCCACATCAGTGCCTATTGTATAATATGCGTTCCGGCCATTACTTTCATCAGTGAACACATTCCTTGGTTGCTGACTATGAAACTTCGCCCTATCAGTGATTGTTTTCGCTGCCCTTTGTTTCACGTATCTCCAAAAAGAAGCCCTCGAAGCATCCTTCTTCAAGAAAAGACTGGACAATGGAGAAGAAACTGTTTAATCGATGATGATCTTGCCTTCATCGTCAACATACATGTTACACTGAAACGTGTCGTTGGTTACACACAACCGCTCCAGAAGCGACAAAATGTTTTCGACCTACTGACCTGTCGATACATACTTGGGCTTGCAAAAACAGTTCAGCCCACATCAAATAATAATAGTAACATTAATAGTGTTTTGACCCATAACCTAATATAAATAAGTTTTCACTTTTCATATGTGTAGCCCAAGTGTGTGAGTATGTGGATTACGGTGTTAGGAGTGGTTAAACACTTTGGAGTGGCAAACCAAAAAACCGACCAATCAGAGCGCGTCATGTCAATCAGTCAAAAGTGTTTAAACTTTGCTGAAAAGTGTTGGCAATGGTTTAAACACTTGTTGAAGTGGTAAACTTTTTTTATTATTTTTTTGTGCACTATTTTATTTAATATTAATAAATGTAGAATAAATACATTAAATTAAAAAACAATAAACTTTCATAAATTAAATTAAAAACATCAAAATTACACTAAATTAAAAAACAATAAAATTACATTAACTTGAAATAAATTAAACTAGTCTTCGTCGGAATCGACCAAAAGGTGGGGTAAATCTTGACTTGCGAGATGATCTATGAGACCGTGTTTTAGTCTCCAATGCGTGTCTTCATCCGTCAACTCGCCCAACACCGTATCGTCTAGAGCGGGCTCGACCGGAGGATCCCGAATGTGCACCGGTGCTATCGCCTTTCCTTCATCTTTCAAAATCATGTTGTGTAAAATAATACACGTGTACACGACACTCCTAATTTTTTTAATGGATCTTGCTCGCATCGGTTGACTCAATACACCCCATTTCGCCTTCCAAACACCAAAAGCCCGTTCGACATCTTTTCTTGCCGCCTCATGTTGCCTCTTGAATTTCTTTTGGTCTATTTTGTGAGGGTAAGGGAACGACTTCACAAACACGGACCACGGAGGGTATATTCCATCCACGAGCAAATAACCACGTTTGTATAAATGGTTGTTAACATAAAATGGACATTTTGGCGCGGTTCCATTTCGTTCCGTTAAAAATAAAGGAGATTGTTGTAGCACATTGATATCGTTTTGAGAACCCGGTGGACCGGCAAAAGCATGCCAAAACCATATGTCTTGAGAAGTAACCGCTTCGAGCATAACAGTCGGGTATCGGTGATCTCCTCGCATAAATTGGCCTCGTTACTCTGTCGGACAATATCACCAAACGAAATGGGTGCAATCAAGGCTACCGAACATACCTGGAAGGTGATGTTTTTCCTCATGATCTTGGTATAAAAGTGCCATGTCGTGGCTTGTCGGTCTACGTAAGAACTCGGGACTGTATATTTTGCAAACCGTGTCGCAAAAAAATTCTAGGCACTCGCGGGAAGTTCTATCGGCCATATGCAAGTACTCATCGTTCTCGTCTGGAGTGTCCAGTTGCGAGTTGTTTAATAGCCGATGTCACCTTTTGCAACGGCGTAAACCCCTTCCTACCTCGCGCATCGGGGGCCTCTTCAAACCACGGGTCGTTCACTACCACGTCGGCCACAATTTTTAGAAACAAACGTTTCGACATACGGAACCTATGTCGAAAGATATCTTCGTTGTACTTCGGGTCTTCGACAAAATAATCCGCCATGAGTGTCTCATGCCCCTCCTCACGTTGACGTTCAATATATCTCCTTCGGTTAGACGTGCCCATGTCTTGAAGTTCGGCTTCTTCGATGAGATTTTGAAAAACAAGAATGCTACTATCGGATGAATCGTCGCTACTCATGGGTGGGAACCATAACGGGAGTTCATCCGCCATTTTGTTTTGTAGCTGTTTGGGAAGGATTGGTGGTATTGTTTGGTTTGGTTGGGTATAAATTTGAAGATAGTTTGGTATGTTATTTGTAGTTTAATTTTTAAAAGAAAAAATATTTTTTTTAATTTAAACGGTAATATTACCGTTGAATCTCGCCCCCAATGTCAATATTCCCCTTCCCCGCGTCGGCTTCCCCTCCCCGCACCACACCCTTTACCGACTCGGCAAAGGGTTGGCGGTGGTGTTTGCTGCTCGGCAAAACCTTTTTCCGACCACTTTGCCGCTACCACTCCTAACACCCTTATGATCACGAGATTACAATCCAACAAAAACCAAAGAATTATAATATATGACTTTTTGCAAGCCCTTGATTTCTAGGCTTTATATTCCCAACTATTCTTGTACTTTTTTTTTCTTTTTGGAAATTATGCAGTGGGCTTGGGATCAAGAGTTGCTTTACACCTGTTTTAACCCAATAGCACATCTCTATCTTGGCAGATACAAAAAATGCTTCAACTTGCATTATGTAGTTATAAAATCAGATTGCAGATTGTGTTTTTTTTTTTTACTTTTTTTTAAGTTAAGATTGGAGAATGTATATCATTAGTGATAGATCATATCGCATCATATTAAAGCTTACATTTAATGGGTATCTTGGTCTTTTACAATAGAACATATTGCAATTTGCTTTTTCTAGCATCATCATTTTGTAAGAAAGATGTTAAATTTGAGGTTGCACGTTTTTTTTAACTATTGCAAGTGACATTATTATATATATATAGGGAGAAGATCATGCGAGAACCACCTCTTATTGTGAGAACCGCGAGAACCAATGTGAACACACAAAAAATGCCTAAAAATAGCTAAAAATCACACAAATTTTTTTTTTTGATTTTTTAAATATTTTTTAGGTTAAAATCTCTACTTTTCGAAGCAAAAAAAAAAAATTTAATTTTTTTGTTGGCTTCGAAAAGTAGCGATTTTAACCTAAAAAATATTAAAAAAATTTAGATTTTTTTAGATTTTTTAGGTTTTTTGGGGGTTTAGTTTTTAGCATTTTAGCTTGGGGGGGGGGGGGTTTAGGTTTTTGGGGGGTGGGGGAGGGGGGTTTAGGTTTTGGGGGGGGGGGGGGTGGGGTTAGGTTTTTTTTAGCTTGGGGGGGGGGGGGGGGCTAGGTTTTTTTTTGGGGGGGGGGGGGGTTAGGTTTTTTTAGCTATTTTAGGTTGTGTTCACGTTGATTCTCAAGGTTCTCACAATAAGGGTGGTTCTCGCATGAGCCCCTCCCTAAGTATATATATATATATATATATATATATATATATATATATATATATATATATTGGTTACGAATGACGATTAATAGTAACTTTATTTTTATAATAATATATAGCTTTTGATTACTTTTTCATTTAATATACGAATATTGGATTTTAATAATTCAAACTATTTGTCGGTGGCCGCCAACAGTCCCAACTTCAAAACTATTAACATTTTCGCCTCCAATGGACCCTAACTAACAGAACCCTAACGCCGTTAGTCTCCGGTCGCCGGAAAAACGTTTTTGGCCGGAAACTCCTTTTTGGCCTGAAAACTAAACCTTTTCGTCTCAAACCTCTTTGTAACCTTATTACGGACCTTTAGGAACCTTTTTCTAGTAAAAGTCTCAATTGTTGAAGTCGTCGGAAAACTCTTTTTTCGCCGGAAAGATTCTTTTAGGCGTGAAAACTCAACTTTTTGGCCGGAAAACTCAACATTTTCATCCCAAACCTCTTTGTAACCTTAGATCAGACCGAGGGCAATCCTTGATCAAGTGGTTTGCATCTCCACATCTGAAACAACGGCCTTCAGTAAGGCGACATGCTCCACCATAACGTTTCCCACAATGAGTACAAGAAGGATATCAGTACGATTCTGATTCGGGTTTTGTTGATTATGTGACTGTGCTCCAACAGGGTCCTCGCTCTGTTGCGTCTGATTCTGTACAGGCCTACGATTCTGATAACGATGTTTTCCACTTCGCGACTTATTGTAGTAATACCTATCAGAACGGTCATCATGGTCTTGGAGTTGCTCATTGCCACCCTGATTATCAGAATTATCCTGGTCGTTCTCCCTAGAGCGTTTGCGATTACCATCTGATTTCTTCTCACGTTGCTTCTTCTCATTATTCAAATTCTTGACAGCATCGACTACCTCAGTAATGTCAGTGAAACGAAGATTCAGAATGAACTTCCTATCTCGATCGCATACATTTGAAATTCTCAGTCTGCTGCTGGGGTGTACCTGCTGTCGGGCCCAGAAAATTAACCAAACGACTAAAACGAGCTTTGAAATCCATAATAGGCTCGTCACCCCCTTGCCTGGTAAAAGCATACGCTCTCAGATACTCACTCCTATTAGCGTCAGTGAAGTACTGCTGATAAAACAAAATGCGAAATTCAGCCCAAGGAAGTGTTGCTGCATATTGATCTCCTCCACGAGCTTCTTTCAAGGTCTTCCACCACCTATGAGCATCGTTCTCTAGTTTATAACTAGCAAGCCTAACTTCGAATGCATCACCCACGCCCATCACTTCGAACAACTTCTCGATATGAGCAATCCAGTTTTCCGCCTCAACTGGTGTAGCAGCGGTACTAAACGATTTTGGCTTTTCCTTTCTGAAGCGCTCAAGCCAATCAAGGATAGTAACAGGAGCATTATTGTTACCATTGTTGTTTCCCTCGAGTTGTTGTACATTATTGTTATTCTGCTGCAACTATTGTAGAAGGTTGGGAACTAAACCCGCAATAACTGTATTAACAACATTAGCAATAAGAGTCTCAATAGGGACGTCGTTGTTGTTCACATTTCTTCGAGGAGGCATCTGAAAAGAAGATACGTGTGAAAAGAGGAAAGTTTCATAGTATGCGGAAGATGACACGGATGGAATCCTAACCCGACGTCTACCCATTAACTCACGTGTTTAATTATTATTGTTTAAGTTTTCTACAAGAAAGAGCCTGGGCTCTGATACCATAACTGTAACACCCCAACCCTGAACGGGCTGACATGTCATTATTACAGATATCAAAAACCAAAGAGTTTCCATAAACGATAGAAAACAAGAAACAAAAGTCTCGAATCCACCAGAAAACCTAAGTCTTATATTATTCAATTACTGAAATAAAAAGAAAACGAAAAACTTTAATAACTTGAACTTCATATTCCTCTCACTCATCCCTGTTTCCCCCGATTACCTGTAAACACATAAGACAAACACAAGAAAGAAAATACGGCTGAGCCAAAAAGTTGCCCAGTAACGGAGAAATCAACAGTAAAGGTAAGGCAAACATGCGGACAGAAACATGAACGGTACTGACGTTAAACAAGTCAAGATTTTGGCATTGAACAGATACTAATATAACTTGAATCCCAAAACCTATACTAAACAAATGACAGATGCTGAACATAATCAGATGCATATAATCATATCACACATATCATAACAGAGACGAGACATACGTGACAACATGTAACAGTAAAACAAGTCACGTAATATAGAAGCACATCATAACAGATACAAGATATACGTGACAACATATAACAATAAAATAAGTCACGTAATATAGAAGCACCCACGAGCCTAAACAGAGGCATACATGGCTATAGTCCATGCGCCAAGATGGTGCGTGTAGGCGTACACACATTATTCCATCTCAACAGGAGTCAGGAGTCAGAGCTAAGATTGATCTATCCGTCTCTAGGGGCCAAATGCTACACAAGCACAAGCTAGAGACGCCGTGAACTTTAGTTACGCACCGTCACGATGAGTGCCATGCCGTTGACGCCCCAACGACAAGTCTAACATATAATTGCTCGGGTGACAAAGTACAAAGTCGTATCAGAAATAAATGTATTTTGACATAAGTTTAGAGGGAACATGCAATAACGAGCACAAGGTATAAGGTCTATTGCATGCTACAATATATTATAGTCATATAACAATACGAAACAGAAACTACTGACGAAAACATCCGTACTACAAAGTAACGGATTTGAACAAAAAAAATACTATGATGTCAAGAAAATGAATCCGTACCAACGAGTAATGGAAAATAAAAGTATACTATGATGAAAAGAAAACAGAATCCGTACCTTAGTTTAGGGAGCAAACAAAACCAAATCCACTAATCGAGTCGTCCTCAAAATTTATGCAAACCTAAACCCCGCATTTTTTCTAGATCAGTTTAATATTTATTTAATTTTGAAAGTTCTTTCTCATATTGTCCCCGGCGATCGCAAACGTACTGGTAATAATTTGCAAAATGTACTTATACATGAAATAAAAGAATTATTATTATATTTGTTTTTGTTTTACTAACTAAAGAATTACTTAGTCAAAGTAAGTATGTATGTACACCTACCATACACACTCAAGCACTTTACACCATGTGGCTAATATATCACACACATACATACCACCATATATTCATTCCATGCACATAAACACAGTTCCAACACATACACACACACCAATCAACAAAACTCACACACATCACTTTTGCTCACACACAGTACACACATTTAGGCTGGACGGTATGGCCCGTCCTCAGCCCCGGCGCCTGCGTCAAACCATCCCCCTGTCTTCATCCCGTCACCGTCCTCTCCGTCTGTTTCTCGACGTCCAGGACGGACCAAAACATGTGGGCCCCCTTCTTTCTTCTCGGCGCCGGCTCCGTCACCCCATCTCGCCCCCCGTCTTCATCCCCCGTCACCATACCCAGCAGCCTACTTTCAAACGCACGCATCCCACATACCACTCACAAACATCACGTACATACAATTACACTCACACAACACATGACGACACTCACACACGACGTCCACATTATGCATACACACATAACCAGCATTCAACACACACTAATACACACAAGATAACACACACATATAAACACAAGTCTTACTCTCTTTCAATAACGTGTCGCCGGGAATCCGAGAGCCCAACCCCATACCACGCAAAATTACTAGAACATAAAAACGGAATATACAACCCACCTACCACTTCTGATCGGACAGAAACCGAACCAAACGAAGGAATAGCCGGTTTACGCGTAGTCACGGCGGCGACGATTATGACAGGAAGTGGCGGTCGGTCAATGGAACGTGGGGGTGTGGTGGCTGCCAATATCGCCGGAGTTTAATTAGTACAACATCAAAAACCAGGCGAAGATGATGATTACTTAATACCTGATCGAGATCGGAGAATTACAACCACGGGACCAGTGGCGCCGAACGGAGATAACCGGAGACACACAATAAGCGCTTCGGACGGTCGCGCGGAACGGAACTAAGGTGTGCGGCAGTGGTGGTGCGGCGGTATATCTAGAACAGAGGGTTAGTAAATCGGAAGTGAATGAGAGTTTGTGGCTTAAGAAGGATTTGATAGCGTTTAAAAGAGTAGTAGTCGGTTTGTTTGTTTAAGAAGATGACCATGTAAATTTTGAAATTTGTAGATAATTCTTTCAACAGAATCCTGAGGGCGAAATATGGATGTACGGAAAATTGTATTTGAAACCAACCTCCATATATTGTTTGTTTATTCCTTAGTAAGTCGTGTGTGTGTGTTTTTTTTATTTAAAGTTTTCGAATATTATAGTTGCAATAATGTTAGCTAAATTATATTTCGTATAATGTAATTTATGTTCTGCTTGCATTCCATAAAAATAGTCTTTCAATTTCATTTTTTTAAATACTCTTAGGAGACACGGGGTGGCACGTTATTTTATCGTGATAAAGTCTATCACGCGTTAGCACACCGCCGCCTCCATTCCCTTCACGCGTTATAAATTCGCGTCCACTTTATCACGCATCTCTTCAAATGACACGTGTGGAGCTTTTGAATAAAGGCTGCATGGGGGCATCTCTTCAAATGACACCTGTACATTCACACACGAAGTATGGGATATATACACACGAAGTATGGGATATATACACACGAAACATGTATATATTCACACACATGTATATAATTCATAAAAATTTGGGAGTGATAGAATTCCATTACTAGTGATACCACCCCGCCTACATTTCTATCACTAGTGATAGAATATTGGGTGATGACATGACATGATTTGATTGGATAGTGGGAGTGATAGAAACTATCACTAGTGAACCACCCCTCCTCTCCTTATAAAGGCTAACATACAGCATGCATTACAATTTACATGTCAGCGTGTCTTTATTTTGGTACACCTTGTTAGGTTTATGGGTTTCGACTTAGACGTGTTTAATCGTTGAGCCATCGCACAACCCATCTATTTATATAACTTTTCGAATATTACAATTCTACCCCTCTAAAAAAATTTCATCCTCAAAATTGCTAAGAACGGATACGGATGACGATAAATAGTAACTTTATTTTTATAATAATATATAACTTTTGATTACTTTTTCATTGGCCACCAACAGTTCCAACTTAAAAAATAAGCACTAGCAGTCCCAACTATTAACATTTTCGCCTCTAATGGACCCTGACTAACAGAACCCTAACGCCGTTAGTCTCCGGTCGCTGGAAAAACGTTTTTGGCCGGAAAACTCATTTTTGGCCAGAAAATTAAACATTTTCGTCCCAAACCTCTTTGTAACCTTGTTACGGACCTTTAGGAACATTTTTCTAGTAAAAGCCTCAATTGTTGAAGTCGACAGAAAACTTCTTTTAGGCCGGAAAACTCAACTTTTTGGCCGGAAAACTCAATATTTTCATCCCAAACCTCTTTGTAACCTTAGATCATACTTTTAGAAACCTTTTTCAGGCCAAAAACGGTGTTAGGGTTCTGTTAGTCAGGGTCCATTGGTGGCCAATATGTCAATAGTTGGGACTGCCAATGATTATTTTTTAAGTTGGAATTGTTGGCGGCAAATGACGAATAGTTGGGATCATTAAAATCCAATATTCCTTCAATATATTATAATAGTTTATTATTATATTTACTTTTAATAAAATAATTTTAATTTTTTTTCCTTTTTAAAACCATATATTTCCTTTACCATTTTTCTAATAATTCATTTTTATTTTATTTTAGAGCATATATTAATTTATCAAATAATTTGATACTTATTTAACAATTTATGTTTATAACTTTTTTTCTAAAAAGTTAAGTAGTTGTGCTTGATTTTTCCCTTGACATTCCATTATATATATAATGGTTACGAAGGACGATGAGGAATAGTGACTTTATTTTTATTATAATATATATCTTTTGATTATTTTTTCATTTAATATATTATAATAATTTATTATTATATTTACCTTTAATAAAATAATTTTAATTTTTTTCCATTTTAAAACCATATAAAACGGTACAATGATAAACTAAACCATTCTAATGGTTTAGCTTTCTAAACAAAATGCTTTATTTTCAAATCACGCTTGTTTTACATTATCATTTGCTTGGTTTCGCCGCAACGCACGACGTAAAAAAAACTAGTTTTTTTTTAACGGCTAATTTCTTTAATCATCTGTCGTCTGTGGGACTTGAACCCAAGACCTCCCTCTTCCCAACCTTGGTGTTTTAAAGACTTTGTCTTTGCCAATGGACACCACCCCATTGCCAATATACTAAAGTCACCATCGCAACGGACAGGTAACTAAATAGTTCAATATTATGCCTTTATTCGTTTGGGTAAAGGCACGAGCCGTAGCCAAGTGCGAGGCCGTTTACTAGTTAATTTTAAAAGAACTATTTATTAAATTAAAATCAAATATAAAGATAAGACTGGCTAAAAGTTTTCATTAATACTAAAAAAATATTAAAAAAACACAGTAAAAAAAATCTTTTCATTATCTTAGAGTTACCGGTTCTGGTATTTTTCGAATTTTTGAACCAACCACGTGCCGGAGTCGCTTATGATACCAAAAATAATTTATTTTGAACACAACTTAGTTTTGTTAAAATTGATATGAGAATTTTGACCAAAAAAACAAAACTTTGTATTTAGTTTTTCTAAAGCTAACGAGCACAAATTACTAGAGAAATATCAAAATAAATGTAAAACGAAATATAATAAAAGAAAAAAAGAAGATTTCTAACTGTGTCGCTTTAACTGGTCCGACATTCCTGCTAGGCGCCGATCTCCACATCAGCCACCGGCAAGCTATGGGGAAGCTATAACACATGACCTTCCAAACGAGCAAAGTATCCTCCTTGTGAACGAGGAAGAAGAATATGTTGAAGAATGTTAGTGGACAAAAAAGGGTGCGACGATAGCGTAGAAGTGTTCTCTCGTGATCATTAATCGCCTTTTCCAGCTCTTGATAGAGTAGAGTTTTCTGACAAGTGAGTTTCCCATAATTGGTAATACTAACTGTCGGAAAGAAGGAAACAAAATAGTATAGGGGCTGATGTGTAATATGGTGGTCTATATAAACACCATCTTTGTGTAAGGTCTATATAAACACCATCTTTGTGTAACCCTATTTGAAACACAATACAATTTTTCAATACAATTCAAACCCAAATCAGAGATTATTCTCTATACCAAACAACATGGCATCAGAGCAGAGTTTCTGATTCTACAACTTTCTTCAACCCAACCTCAAACCTGAAATCAAAATCAGCCAATCCAATCGAAATCAAACTCCGAAACAATGTCAACAGCCGTCGTCGACACCGGAAACAACATCAACAGCAGCCAATCCAACCTTTGTTAGTAAACCCTAGTGTACCGATCGAAAAAGACAAAACCCGTGCAATCCTCTCTACGGCTTTCCGGCCGGTGAACGACCGCCGAGAACCACCACTGCTTTGTTTTTTTTAGAAATTTTGTTGTTGAATTTGGGTTTTGTAACCGCCGCTAGTGACCGGAGGAATTAGAGATCTGTGAAGTTGTAGACTTTTATCTCTTTGGAAACCCTGTTGATTGCTTTGAAAAAAAACCCACAAAAATCAAGCTTCTAATCGTGTTTGTTTTGTCAGTATAGATCTTGGAGATAAGGTGGCCCCATTTGGAATTTTACAAACCTTAAGCACCACTGTCTCTTTTCCTTATAAATACGCCACACCTACTTTTTGATAAATACGCCTGGTTTGATAATGTTGTTGTCCATTGGTAGCGGATTTGTTAGTTGCGGACGACTTTAAATCTTGAAAGCGAGTTCAAGTTGCCCAGTGTATATGATAAATACGCGGGTAAGCTAACGCCATTCTTTGGCATCGTTATTTTGGCGGATTTAAGTTGCCCAGTTGTGTTACCGGCGTAATTGATAAATCTTGAACGCGAGTTCAAGTGTCCAACATATTTATTAAATACGCTGGTTTGCTGTCTTATCTGTACCGACAACTTATTTAAAAAATGGAAATCATTCATGAAAAAAACAGTTCTTGGATATTTGATTCTGTTGCCACTGACACCATGACGTTTGAACCATTAGACATATGTTCAATGACCCAACCTCAAAAAACTCAGATCCATACAGCAAACAATGGAACGATGCAAGTGAAAGGAGGAGGAGTAATTGAAATTTCACCAACTATGAAATTATCAAATTGCCTCTATGTTCCGTCATTATCACACAAATTGCTCTCAATTAGTCATATTACCAAAGAATTGAATTGCACGGTACTAATGCACCCTACTTTCTGCATCCTACATGATATCAGGACGGGTGTGATTATTGGACGTGGTATTGAGAGCCACGGATTGTACTACGTGGATGAAGTGGCTCAATAGGGTACTGTGATGTTAGCTCATGGAACTGAAAACCGAGAAGCCTGGCTATGGCATAGACGTTTGGGACACCCATCCCATGGTTATTCGCACATTTTGTTTCCAAAACTCTTCCCTTCAAATGGAAAAATAGAGTGTGAAACCTGTCTTCGTGCTAAAAGTTGCTTCACCTTTTTCACTAATCCATTCTGATGTGTGGGGTCCTACTCCTGTGATGGGGGGCAGGGTCTTCGGTACTTTATACTATTCGTGGATGATTGCAGTCGCATGACATGGGTATATTTTTAAAAAAGAAAGCCGAAGTTTACGAAAATTTTATCACGTTTTATGCTATGATTCAAACTCAATTCCGAACTCAAATCCAAATCCTTCGATCTGACAATGGGGGGAATTTGTCAATACATCCATGAAACAATTCTTTAAAACCAAAGGATTAATTCATCAAACCTCTTGTTCTCATACCCCAGAACAAAACGGTGTTTCTGAACGGAAAAACCGTATTATTCTTGAAATGACTCGAGCCCTTTTAATCGAATCCCAGGTTCCTAAATCTTTCTGGCCGGAGGCAGTTGCAACCTCCGTGTATCTCCTGAGTCGGCTTCCCACAAAAGCTCTTAAATTTAAGACTCCCTTAGATTGTATGTCTAAGTCTGCCAGTATTCCTCATCCTCTTACACTTGAACCTCGAATCTTCGGGTGTACCGCATTTGTCCACATACCCAAAATCAACCGAAACAATCTCGGCCCATGTGCTGAGAAATGTGTATTTGTCGGCTATGGGATCGACCAAATAGGTTACCGGTGTTATAATCCAAAAACTCATAAAATGTTCACCACAATGAACGTTGACTTTCTTGAAACAAAATACTTTTATGACACCCAACTCAGTGGTCAGGGGGAGAATGAATGTATAGACACCCTGAGTTGGCTAACCCAACTTCCCTCATCTGAAGAAGTAACAACAGAAAATCATCACAGTACTGCGAGTCTTTCAAACACAGCCACACAACCTGCCGAGCACAGTACCACTGAAGAAAGTCCATCCAACATGATACCTGAGGTAAGAAATACTGAGGACCCTGGATGTTCTACGTTTGATAACCATGAGACAACAGGGGAACACATAGAACCGACAGCAACGGAACCTACTCCACAGGTTGAACCAGATGTGGAACAGGGTGAACTAGACTTGGAAGAGGTTGAACAAGTCGTTGAACATGTGGAACCAGTTGTAGCAGAGACAACCGGAAGATACCCTCTCCATCCTAGAGCCAATAGAGGGGTCCCTCCAAAACGGTACTCGCCAGAGAGGGAAACCAGAACTTCAAGGTATCCTGTAGCTAATATAGTTAATGGGAACTTATCTAACATTGCGAAATCATTTGTCACCTCTCTATACTCTAAACAAATACCTGGCTCTGTAAAGGAAGCGCAAGGTAAGAAGAACTGGAAAGAAGCGATGGAAACAGAGATGCAAGCTCTTATGAAAAACAATACGTGGGAAAAGTGCATTCTCCCAAAAGGAAAGAAAATAGTTGGCTACCGTTGGGTGTATTCAATTAAGTATAAACCAGATGGTTCTATTGGAAGATACAAAGCTCGCCTTGTAGCCAAAGGGTACACTCAGACGTATGGGATCGATTACTCTGAGACGTTTTCTCCGGTTGCAAAAATGGACGCCATCAGAGTCCTCTTCTCTGTGGCAGCCAATAAGAATTGGCCTCTCCATCAGTTTGATGTTACAAATGCATTTCTCCATGGAGACCTAGCGGAAGAAGTCTATATGGAAGCACCTCCAGGTTTTTCAGGGGGTTTTAAAGATGGGGAAGTTTGTCGGTTGAAGAAATCTCTATACGGGCTAAAACAGTCACCTCGGGCCTGGTTTGGAAAGTTCACCTTGGCCATGAAAGAATACGGGTATTACCAAAGTAACGTTGATCATACCCTGTTCCTCAAAAGAAGAAACGGCCTCGTAACTTGCCTAATCATATATGTAGACGACATGATTATCACCGGAAATGATGTAGAAGAGATAGCACGGCTGGAAAAGAATTTGTTTTCAAAGTTTAAAATGAAAGACCTTGGGAATCTTAAGTATTTCCTCTGAATAGAAGTTCTCAGGTCTAAACGGGGGATTTTCATCTGTCAAAAGAAATATGTCCTTGATCTTCTGGAGGAAACTGGTTTGATTGATTGTAAACCAGCAGATACGCCAATGGTGGTGAACCACAATCTTCACATGGAACTTAATGGCGAGCTTGCAGAGAAAGAAAGGGTATCAACGGCTCGCAGGCAAGTTAATTTATCTCTCTCACACTCGCCCTGATATAGCTTATGCTGTTGGAGTGGTAAGTCAGTTTATGCATCAACCGCAAGTTGCCCACATGGAAGCTGCTCAGAGAATTCTAAGGTATCTAAAGGGAACCGCAGGCCATGGAGTGTTGTTCAAAGCAAATAGACATTTAAATGTTGAGCTCTACACTAACGCCGACTGGGCAGGAAATAAGGGAAATCGAAGGTCAACATCAGGGTACTTCTCCTTGGTTGGTGGAAACCTTGTTACCTGGAGGAGTAAGAAACAGAAGGTGGTCGCTCTGTCGAGTGCAGAAGCAGAGTTCAGAGGCATAGCTCGAGGGTTTAGCGAAGTTCTTTGGATCAGGAAACTTCTAGAAGACATTGGTTTCTCCCAGAGGGCAGCACCCAGTAAAATTATGTGCGACAATAAAGCTGCAATACAAATCTCAGAAAATCCAGTCCAGCATGATCGAACAAAACACATGGAGGTAGATCGACATTTCATCAAGGAAAAATTGGAGGAAAGGATCATAGAGCTCCCGTATATATCATCAAAAGATCAACTCGCATATATTCTCACAAAAGCAGTCAACGGAAATGCTTTTAGTAGCTGTTTGAGCAAATTAAGTATTGGAGATCCCACTACTCAACTTGAGGGGGAGTGTCGGAAAGAAGGAAACAAAATAGTATAGGGGCTAGTGTGTAATATGGTGGTCTATATAAACACCATCTTTGTGTAACCCTATTTGAAACACAATACAATTTTTCAATACAATTTAAACCCAAATCAGAGATTACTCTCTATACCAAACAACACTAACAAATAGACAACTTAGAGAAAGAGGTTTGTTTCAACAATACAATACCATTCTTATTGATTCAGCAACCTTTAACACAAAGGATTCACAAACAGTTGGCTGAGTTTGTTAATCACTTAACTACCGTTCTTCTCGTGTCTCCTTTACCGTTCTAACATTTAAAGATTGTTAACTTCTATCCTTGTTTGACAGCATATTAAATTAATATGTTATAATTCTGTTTTCTGGTATCTTTTTGGTGCAAATTTGACTTGTGGAACCTCAGGTCATAACTGCTAGGACTTGGAGACAACAAAAGGCATTTAGAGAATTATAGATGCAAAACAGGAAATCATGTGATTATGAGCTTTTGCTTTAGTTGCATTGTATTATAACAATGTTGTTACATCAAATATGACCATATTTACAATAACTAAAAGCCACATCGGTCCCTCATCCAATCCAACACCGGTTCTAGAAATCTTGCAAATTGCAAGCCCGGCTTGTTTCGAGCCACGCTCGAGTTGCTCGGAATTTTTATATTTATTACTTTTTAAATTTATATATATTTTTTAATTTTTTAATTTTTAGTTTTATATTTACATTTTTTGTTTTTTATTATTAATTTATATTTTTTATCATCTCATCATAACCCGAATTTATCCTGACCTAAACCCATCCTAACGCAAACTTATCCTAACTTTTTTTAGTATACCCTTCCTGACCCAAACTCATCCTAACCCAAACCCAAACCCATCCTAACCCAAACCCACCCAACTTTGCCCACTTTGCCACCCATAGGTGCAAGTGTCCAAAAATTGCTTGATGTTTCCTTCTAAGTTTTAATTAACACCGTTCCTTTTTCCTCTGGCGGGCTTTCAGCTCAAACAAAAGAATGGTTGAATTTAAATTCAGCCCATTTGATCTTTTATTGCAATTGTTTTCCATGTTCGGATGTTCCTATATGTGAGCCCTATCCCATATGTAATATTGAGTTATGGACACCACTCGATTTTCCATTTACTATAACATATTATTCCATATATAAATTAGCAAGTTTTTTTATGCATTATGCATTAGGAGTTGTACCTCAAGTTTGGAGAGTTTTTGAAAAAAAAAAAAAAAACCCTTTGATATTTCACTTTCAACCTAGAAATTTTATCCTTTACATTTTAACCCATTTGAAATTTTTACTTTTAACTCAAAGTTTTTCATCTTTCGTTATTTAACACAACACTTTATTATTTACAACTTTGGGTCCCCATACTTTTTATCTTTCGCAAGTTTTTCGTTTTACATTTCGTTCTAAATTTTGCGAGTTAACATGTCGTAGCATGCATGTGAGGTTCAACGTTTTTTGCTCTATTTTTTCATATTTGACAGACCCGTCGCAACTAGGGGTGTTCAGAAAAAACCGTAACCAAATAAAAACCGTAAACCGAACCGTAACCGTAACCAAATAAACCGATCCGAATAACGAATTCGGTTTTTGGTTTGGTTTCTAACAGAAACCGAATTGTGAATATGGTTTTTGGTTCGGTTTTGGATCCACATTTTATTTTTATTTGGTTTATTCGGTTTATTTGGATAACCGAATAAACCATTTAACTTAATTAATTATTAAATAAAAATAATAATATTTATAAATCTTATACAATTTATTAGCCCAAGATAATTATTTTTTTATGCAGCCCAACCCAAAATACCCAAAGCCCAACTCAAACCCACTTACTCGTGAATCTCAAACCCTCCAAGTTTATTCGGTTTATTTTTTTTAGGGCTTAGGTTTTCTTCATTTTCTTCAGCCGACTGGTCTGCTTCTCATACTATTCTTCAGCCGACTTGCTCGTGAATATCAAACCCTCCAGGTCTGTTCTAATCCCTTCGTTTGATCTGTTTCTCATACTTTAAAATACATGTGTTTTCAATAAAGTTGTTGTATTCATCTCAAACCCTCGTGAATCTGCACTTATGCTCGCTTTAATTCTTTATGAATTAGGTCAGAATGTCTATGGAGGGCGATTCTAATGCTGCTAGCAACTTGAATTCGGGCCGCTCGAATGAATCACAGAAAAAAAGAGGGTCTATGTCGAAAGGTCAAGTGTATGGCATCATTTCACTAAATACAAGGATGAAGATGGAAAACAAAGGGCACGTTGTAACTACTGTTCTGGAAATTATGCTGCTGAATCAAGTTCTGGGACATCTAACATGCGTATTCATGCTTCGAAATGTTCTGGTAATCCAAATAGTTCTACCAATCAGTCACATCTTGCATTTAGCATAGATAAAGACGAGGAAACCGGGGATAGTAAAGTTAGTTTACAATCTTTTAGGTTTGACCAGAAGAAAGGTAGGAGAGCAATAGTTGAGATGCTAATTATTGATGAGTTACCTTTCAAGTTTGTGGAAAATAAAGGTTTTAAAAGAATGATGAGGATTGTTCAACCTGCACTTAAAATGCCATCTAGAAGTACAGTAACAAGAGATTGCTATGAACTATATATTGATGAGAGAGTTAAGCTTAAAGCCGAATTGAAAAAATCTGTTCATAGAGTTAGTTTGACAACGGATACATGGACGTCTTTGCAAAGAATCAATTATATGTGTCTCACTGCACATTATGTTGATCAAAATTGGAATTTACAAAAAAAAGTGATAAACTTTTGTCCCATTTCCAGCCATAGAGGAAATGATATTGGACGAGCCGTGGAGAACTGTTTGCTTGATTGGGGATTGCAAAACATCATGACTATTATGGTTGATAATGCAAGTAGCAATGATGTTGCAGTTGAGTATTTAGTAGCAAAAATGGCGAAGTGGAATGATAGGTGCATTCTTAAAGGGAAATGGACACACGTGAGGTGTGTGGCACATATAATGAATTTGATCGTCCAAGATGGGCTCAAGGAGATGGGAAATTCTGTTGAACGTATTAGGGCTGCTGTTCGTGTTGATACATGTATGTGGACGCGACTCGACTCGACGCGACTTGGTCCGGTTCGACCCGGTTAGGTTCGGCTCAAGCCCGACGTCACGACATTCCTCCGTCGTGCGCCCCAGAGTTCGACACGTGAAGCACGGAAAGCCGCGGCCGGTTCCCGCCGCCACATCATCATGACATCATCATGATGATGTCATGAGGTTAACTAAACTTCACAAATATGAAACAAGTTGGATACGTGCATGCTGTTGGTCCAATCATCTCGCATGGTTGTTTGGTCCAATCAAAATGGTTGGGCTTCTACAAACTATGGACCAAAGCCCATTGGCGACGAAACAAATGTACAGTTGACGAAACAAGCATGTTTCGTCAACATCACCTCAGTTTCGCCAATGATGTTGTGATTCGCCAAGGTCTGATTCGCCAAAGATCTGTTTCGTGGTACTGGTGCTATAAATAGACAGTCTCAAGTCTGAAAATGCTAGACACAAGAACAGAGCACACACACACGAGAGTTAGAGAGAGTTTGCAGAATAGATTTGTAAACCTTGTGCTTGTAACCGAACCTTTCATTCGTATTAATACAGTGGTGTTAAACGGTGAACTTTGTGTGTCGTGTATTTGCGTGTTCTATCTCGGTTTGCATCTCCGGTTGGATTCCGCACAACCGGGTGTGTTTGACAACAAGGATTAGGCGACTAGATCCTCCCCTAGCCGGACCTACAAGTGGTATCAGAGCCTTGGCTCTTCTCCTTGTTAAAACCGAGTGTGTTCTTGGTTTGTTTTCGGGTGTTAAAGTTCATATTTTTCTGGAAACAACTTAAAATCTGGTTAAAATCTTGTTATTTTGCTTTTTGTTTGACTAAAAACCTTGTTATTTTTCATGTTTACATGTTAGTTATGGGTTTTTGTTACACACTTTAGCAAAATATTGTGTTCGGAGAGTTTCGGTTCACCGGAAAACTTATTTTTCTGGGTGGTGTTCTTGAAATCTTCATTGTGTTCTTCATAAGTAACACTTTTTGATCCTAAAATTTTAAGTTATAAAAGTTGTTTGTGTTCATTGAAAATTGTGATTTGATTATAAAATATTATTTGAACAGATCAAGTTGGTAAACAATGATTTAGTTGGTAAAGTTGGACGTGCAGAGTTGACAAAGGTGTCTTGTGTCAGACTACCAAATCTGCTTTTTCGGCGAAACAACTTTTTCACGAATCACAAATTTTGACGAATTAAAAAAAAGGTCTCTTTTCTGTTTCGTCAATATTTGTTGGGCCAGTTTCGTCAAAAGCCCAAAAGTTTGTATTTCTTGTTTCGTCAAAATTCAAGCCCAACAAAACTTGACCTTTTTGTTTCATTGAAGTTTGAAACAAGTCAACAGATATTACTTGTTTTTGTTTCGGGGGCTTTAAATCAAAACAACTGGGCTCCTGTTTCGTTGACTTATATTACCACAAACTAATTTCGTTGACTTTTGTTTCGCCATTTATAAGTCAAAAGACCATTGCACCCAACCTGTTTCGCCAAGCCCAAAAACAATTAAAATCTGTTTCGTGGAAACCTGTTTCATCGAGATACTTGTGAATTTTTTTTTAACAGAAGGTTTGCACTAGTTGTTTAACTGTTTGTGTTTTTCAGGTCTTTCGATCAAGAATCCTTCGGCTGGTTGTTATCATTCGAAATTTTAATATAGTTTGTGAAAATTAATTTTATTTTAAATCAATTTTCACTTAATATATTATTTTTTTTTAAATGGGAACAAACGGTGAGTGGTGGACTCAATTGACTTCGACTTCACAATCATTAGCTACACAACCTGAGCCAGAGTTCGACAAAAATGCATTCTTGCGAGCTATTGCCCCAACTCAACCCCAATTTGATCCAACTGCCTATTTTTGGAAACCACCTCAAGCCCAACCTCAACAAGGCAACCAAAATCCTTTCATAAATCAAACAAGTACATCCACGTCCAACTCAAATAAAGCCGATGATGGGTGTGACTGGTCTGTACAATGTGGAGGTGGAAATCAAGGAGGAACTGCGTTTTATGCTGAAATTGTCAAGAATGTCAATGATGGTGAATCTTCAGGAAAAGATGACAGTTCAGGATGTAGTGGCACTGATGAAGATAGCTCAGGTGTGAGTGATTACAGTTCAGAATCGGACGTGAAGGAGGGAGTGGATTCTGAAGGTGATAATTTGTCGAATGATGCTAATGAGAAATCTGACTTGATCAAGAAAGCTGATGCTACATCAGAAGAAATGGAGAAGATTTTCTCTGAAGATGGATCTTTTTCTTTCCATTCAGCCTTTACGGCTAATGTCGACAGTTCATCAAGTCAGGCATGTGTCGATAAACCCACTGTAGTTAGCTGTGAAAAGTGTGATGCTTTAAATGTTAAATATGCAGAAAAGGAAAGTCAGTTTGAAATCACACACAAACACAATCAACAATTGATTGTAGATCTTGCTAAAGCAACTGAAGCTAACTTGTTTTTAACCAGAAATGAAAAGGAATTTAAGACAACAATTGCGTCTTTAAGACATGATGTTTCAGAATTACAAAAGGCTGTTTTGAGAAAACAACATGCTAACAATGATCTAATTGACACAATTGAAAAGCAAATGGTAGAGTTAGCAACAGCTCGATGTGAATGTGAGACAATTAAGCAGAAATTGGAAAGCTATTCCAATTCCCGCTATGTATTGGATCACATTATTGACGTTCAAAAGAAAAAGGGGGATAGGAAGTGTATGGGATTCAAATCATGTCCTCCCCCAATGAATCACAATTACTCCAAATTGCCTGATGACGAGGATATGCCCCGTTTTGAACCTACTGTGCCACTCGGTCTAGATGACTTTGCAGCAGGCCTCGGGTTCACAACTGGTACATCATCCTCGGGTCAATCAGAATCTGAGAATGTGACGGATTCATCATGTGTTAAGGAACAGAGTCCTCCCACTGTTGAGGATACTGATTCTTCGGATGATGAATCTGATTCATCGGATGATGAGTCTGTAAAAATTGTGAATCAACAGTCTAACTCGGTTACAACAGATATTCCAATCGAGAATCACATCTTATGTGATCTACCAGTGGAACCGAGTAAGACTGAAATGTCAAAAGGAATGGAGTCCCTTGTATCTAGTTGTGAAGGGAATAACTTGTTGTACACGCTCAAAGGAGATGACAAAATCTACTCTAACAAAGATTTTCCAATTAAAAATGTAAATCAATATTTAATTGAGCAAATTTTTGAAGGATGTATTGAAAAGTTTTTGGGGGAACAAAAGTGGCAAAATTACCGTCACTCAATGTGATCCAATTCCGTGTGAACAAATTAGAAAACAATACGGAAACCAAAAACAACCAATTGAGCGAAAACAACAGGTCAACTCCGGAAAAGGTAAAGTACAGGGAAAGAAGGCTCAGAACAAGAATGTTCAAGCACCTAAGGTTCAACAGCAAAAGGTGCAAAACAAAAGAGCTCCTGTTAAGAAACGAGAACAGAAAGTGAACTTTGTTGGATCAAAGGGTACAGATAAACTTGAAACATTTCAGGATAAATCTAACATTGATTTTGTAAAACAAGTTAGAATTTTAAAACGAAATGATCAGAATAATTACACCCAACACACCAAAGGTTGTGATTTAGGTCCAAGCTCGTCTAGATCACAAAGTTCATTGTCTGGTTCTCCGTCTGGTCATCAACATGTTTCTCCGAGGTTTGTAGAGCGGAGAATGTGTTTTGAGTGTGGCACAATTGGGCATATTGTAAGATACTGCCCATACCTGCAAAAGTTGAAGGCTCCCCAAGAAACCAATTACCAAAAACGACCAGTTTCCCCGAAACAAGACCCACGTGTCTTGAAAGAAAGGGAAAAGAAGTTGAAACAAAAGAATCAAAAGGTAATTGAAAAGGCCTTAAAGGCAGAGGTGAAAGAAGAAAAACCTGTACAAGCAAAACTTAAAACGGTAAAACCAGTAAATGCAAAAACAATTAATACAAATACTGGTAAAGAACAAACAGTTTGGAAGCCAAAACAGGTAATTCAATCAGGGGGAGCACCTGAGGTTCTTTTTCCTAATCATCAAGTGATTGAGATCACTTTTCTTGATGATCAAGGACGACCCAAGTCCACAAAGGCTTGGGTCCCCCTCTCCGTCTAATCTTTGAATGAGTGTGTAGGATATTCCAGGAGGAACTTTCAATAGTCGTAAGATTGTTGATAGTGGAGTGTCCATGCACAAAATAGGCGACAGAAGAAATTGTTGCCTTTGATGGAGAGAAGAAAAGAAAAGGAAAAGAGAAACAGAATTGTCTGTTGAAAGAGTTTGAAAAGCTTCGACAAAAATGCAAAGCCTTTTACAATCAAGCTTTGATCGGGTCCCCAGGATAGATTCAATCAAAATGTACGCACCTGCAGCACGTTTGGAGTTCGAAATCAGCAAGATAAACGTGCAGTGTACATTTCTTCGCGGTGTGATTGAAGAAAATGTGTTAGTTGATCAAACTACACCGGGTGTGCGGATGCCTTGGCATGGGTTGAACAACCGCACACTACTTCTGAAAGAGAAAGACAAAAACCTTCGCTGGTGCAATGTGGAAGACCAGCCGGACCCAAAGGTTTATGATCTTGTTGCTGTCAAGAGACTTCTCAGTAGCTACAAAGAATCGACTTTGAAATCCACACCGGGTGGATATCCAGTTTAGGAGAGAACTCAGATTCCTTGCAATGCACGAAGCAGTTGCAGGATACGGTTTTAAAATTTCTAATCTCTCCTTTACTTGTCGATATTTAAGCTGCTTTATGAATTATTATTATCTCGTACAGCACTCTTTGGCCAGACAATGTTGTCCTGGTCCGCACCGCTTACCGACATGCCAACTGATTTTTCCAAAATTCGATAAATCTTTTCTGATTAAAACTTAATTTTGGTAAACGGCATTGAGGTAAAACATGAGTTAACCAACATCGGAAAGTCATTTTTGTAAATACCTTTGTGTTTCAAATTTATCTTAGTTTATTGATTTTAGGGGGAGTAAATCCAAAATTTGAAAATCCAAAAACATCGAAAAATTTCAAAAACACAAAAACAATAGAAAAGCAAAAATGAGTTTCCTGGCGAGCAAAAGAGAAAATGATAGTACATCAGTGGTCTGTCCAAACCTCTTTAAACCTAAACTGAAAAACGATAAGCAGCTCTATATAAGATGTATCGGTAGGCTCACAATCATCTTAAAGTGTGCAGGGTGATATAAATCTTAAATCGACTGAAGACCAGGTGGGAACCATTCATTGGCATATGGTCTTGGTACCGAAATTTCGTTTGAGAGATTGCCGAGGTTCTGAGATATTCGGTCTTTATGCTGCTTATCATCTGGGTATCATGGTTGTATCTTTTTCCGAAAAATAACGGGGACGCAAGTCTAGATCTTCCATGATACTATACATACGTGTACATATTGCATTCGACCTCAATAAGTGATAAACAATCACATGTCCACAAAATAAGTGATAATATATCACATTTATCCGGGAGTCAAGTTCGTCTCTCTGCTGTACGAAAGTACTGACCTGTTCACGGACTTGCTCCTGTGCCCTCATGCATATGAAAATCAAGTTCCTCATCAATAAGTGATTCTATCACATAGGGCTTGTTTTCAATCAAAATAAGTGAGAATCTCACATCATATACGGTCAAACAGATGATAATCGGTATACTCACCGGTAAGATGAACCCTCGTGCATACCTTGATACGGGAATGTGTCGTGATGTGGATGAACACCGGTCGGTAAGTATAAATCATACCTTAACGTATCCCCTCGCCATGATTACAAATGATAAGTTGAGCTTATGTGGACAACAATACCGATAATTGTTATAGGATGCTTATCTTAATGTTAACTAATTGAACAAAAAGAGCGTTTTGGCATGACCGTACACTGATATGATTCTCTTACCCTCGAAACTCGCAAAAAGATTGTCTGTAAATACTTATTTACTGCGTTCAGTTTCTGTATCCTTGTATATATTTATTTATTGCTTTCCGTCTTTACATTTGAAAAATAAAAAAAAATTTCAAAAAAATTTTAGGTGTGTTTTAATATAAACTTTATAAAATCCAAAAAGATTTTGCTTCTAGTTTATTTTTGATTGACTGATGTTGGAACTCGAGTCTATCCTACCCAAAATCCTGATCGTAAGCCGAAAAACAATTGCACCTTCATAAACTGTCGAAGTTAACAAGTTTTGAAAGTTAAAGGACTAAAATTGTACATTTTCTAAACTTTCAAACTGTTGTCGGTTGGTGTTTGATTGAGATTTGATCTCATATGTGTCATTTGTTTAAATGTTAACTATATTCCAAGCAGTTGTTCTCATTACGCGTTTAGATTTCTTGCATGTGCAGATTCTAAAGGCAAGGAGAACATGGTCGATGACAAGCTTCGGAATGAAGACACGACGTAAAGGCACTCAAGTGATGAAGATGATCGAGTTGCCGTTGACCATCATCAATACCACAAGGATCTCAAGCTATAAAGATCAAGTCATTCACGAGCATAACTCAAGGGGGAGCTTATGTTAAGGGGGAGTTTGTCAACACACTTCCTACATGAAACGGGGAGATTGTTGATACACTTTCTGCTTACAAGACGTGAAGACTTTGAAGATCCTCCGACATAGAAGACATGAAAGGCGAATCTCGCGAGTAGCGTCCAAGGGGGAGTTTGTTGATACATGTATGTGGACGCGACTCGACTCGACGCGACTTGGTCCGGTTCGACCCGGTTAGGTTCGGCTCAAGCCCGACGTCACGACATTCCTCCGCCGTGCGCCCCAGAGTTCGACACGTGAAGCACGGAAAGCCGCGGCCGGTTCCCGCCGCCACATCATCATGACATCATCATGATGATGTCATGAGGTTAACTAAACTTCACAAATATGAAACAAGTTGGATACGTGCATGCTGTTGGTCCAATCATCTCGCATGGTTGTTTGGTCCAATCAAAATGGTTGGGCTTCTACAAACTATGGACCAAAGCCCATTGGCGACGAAACAAATGTACAGTTGACGAAACAAGCATGTTTCGTCAACATCACCTCAGTTTCGCCAATGATGTTGTGATTCGCCAAGGTCTGATTCGCCAAAGATCTGTTTCGTGGTACTGGTGCTATAAATAGACAGTCTCAAGTCTGAAAATGTTAGACACAAGAACAGAGCACACACACACGAGAGTTAGAGAGAGTTTGCAGAATAGATTTGTAAACCTTGTGCTTGTAACCGAACCTTTCATTCGTATTAATACAGTGGTGTTAAACGGTGAACTTTGTGTGTCGTGTATTTGCGTGTTCTATCTCGGTTTGCATCTCCGGTTGGATTCCGCACAACCGGGTGTGTTTGACAACAAGGATTAGGCGACTAGATCCTCCCCTAGCCGGACCTACAGTTCGATGGGTTAGACTATCATCGGGACGATTGAAAAGTTTCAAAGAGTTTGCTTCCATGGAAAAGGTTGAATGCCAAAAGTCTTTAACTTTGGACGTTCCTACTCGTTGGAACTCCACTTATTTGATGTTGAGTGTTGCATGTGAGTATGAAAGAGCATTTGAAAGACATATAGAGGAGGACTATGTTTTTTCTCGTTATCTTATGGATGGGTTTGGGGTTCCGGAATCTACGGATTGGTCAAATGCAAGAAGGTTGGGGGGCTTTCTACGACACTTTTATGAGCTCACTCTTAGAGTTTCAGGTATTATTGTTTGGATTTTTTGTTAGTTATTTATTCATATTTTCTGTCATGTTTTTTATTAATTTATTTTTAATTTAGGTACAAAATACATTACCTCAAACACATATCTGGATTCCATTAGTTGTGTCGATAGTGTTCTAAAACCATGTATGTTAAGTGATGATGAGAAGTTGGTCAATATTGCCATGTCAATGACATCTAAATTTGAGAAGTATTGGGGTGATGTCAAGAAATTTAATTTATTTGTGTTTATTGCTTCTCTTTTTGATCCAAGGACAAAACTAGAGTATCTTAAAATCAATCTTCGTGGTATGTATGGAATTGATACCGGGGACAAGGTTTGTAAAATGTGTGAAGATGCATTGACTGAAATATTCAATGATTACAAAAGAATTCACTCGGGCATGCATGCACCCAAGGCTTCGTCGTCGTAGATTCGTTTGGCAGCGTTGATAAATCACTTAGGGAGAGAAACATGACTGAGGTAAAAAGGCAAAAGGCAGCATTGGGTGTGGCTGAAGATTCAAAAACTGAAGTAGATAGGTATTTGAAAGGGGAGATCGAAGGAGATGATATATGGTTTGAAAGTCAAGATTTCACTGTTTTAGATTGGTGGAAGAAGAGAAGTGGAGCATTTCCTATATTGTCACTTGTTGCTCGTGATATTCTAGCTATTCCTATTTCAACAGTGGCTTCTGAATCAACATTTAGCACGGGAGGTAGGGTGCTTGATACATTTAGGAGTTCTTTAATTGTTGAAGCTTTAATTTATTGTCAAGATTGGATTCGTCCAGAAAGTGATGTTGTTAACGTGGAAGAGAACATTGAAGAGCTTGATAAGCTGGAAGAAGGTTATTGTTTTTTTGACCCGTTTCTCATTATTCTTTTAACGAACATTATTTATATTTATATTATATTTACAAGTTAATACAACTAAACATCTATTGGTTTTCTTTTTTCTTGTAGAAATGAAGGGTTATGCATGATTGGAGGAATGGGTTATGTATGCAGGTTCATTCTAGTTGGAGAAAGACTCATGTTTGAAGATTATTTATATTTTGTGCCATTAGACTTGTTAACTATTTATTCTCTATGATCTATGTTTTGAAGCTTTAACTTTGTGGTTGTGTCTACGACTGCTTTATGGATGTGTTTGCTTTATTTCACAATGAGACTTTCTTGTATTCATATATTGTTAGGTGTAAATTAGTGGCGATGTTCGGAAGTTGGAACACAAATATAAATATAAATATAAATTAGGAAAAAATTTACTTACGTGCAATTTGGTTAGATTTGGTTTATTTGGTTTCTATCTGAAACCTAACCGAATTGAATTTGGTTTGGTTTGGATCGGTTTGCATATTCCTTATTTGGTTTGGTTTGGATTTGGTTTGGGGTACAAAATTTTGAAAACCGAATAAACCAAATAAACCATAAACCGAACCGATGAACACCTCTAGTCGCAACGCGTCCATTTTTCCCTTTCGAAAGTTCGCCGCAACGGGCGGGTCCTAGATCGACTAAGTTATTATTTTCTACGTTTTACGTTTCTGGTTAATTTCTTCGCATTAACACACTGAAACGGGTGTGCGTGGTTCAACGATTTTAGTCTGCTTTTCGTTTAGTGTATTTTTTACCATTTTATCTATTTTATTTTTACGATGTTAAAAGTCGATGTGGTTGTGGCACTGGTGCTACTTGGCACGGTTTTACGAACGTTTTTAACCTATTAAATTTTTTACTAATATTTTGTTTCGGTTTACCCCTCTACTTCCTTTACTTAAAAACTATTTTTTACGTGCATATTTTATGTACGGGTATGTATAAATATGATTTGTTCTACATCCCGACGTAACCTTTTTTTATAGACGAGTCAGGTCAAATATAATACGTTTTCCTTTAAAGAAATCATTTTTACGTGCATATTTATGTGCGTTTTCGTATAAATTCAAGTTGTTCTACGTTTCGACGTAGACTTTTTTAGGAAATGATTCATGTCAAATATAATATATTTTCATGTTTATTTTATGTATGTTTCGTAAAGTTTGTTTCGAACCGAGTGAAATCAAATTATGGTTTCTTTTTCTCCCCTTTTTTCGAAAGCTCTAATTAATCTCTTTGGATTACATGTGCATATTTTCCTTCATACCGTTATGTTTTCTATGTATGAGTTGGTTCACATATAATACGTTATGATTGTTCGATATGAATTTGATTTACTTTACGTTTGATCCAATCACAATGCTTATACATGTTACATTGAGTTCAACTGGATACGTCGAAATGTGTGTTTTCATATCGTTAATGCATCATATAACGTTTGGACTAATACATTCAATGTTTACGATTTACCCGCGCCGCAATGCGGGTGGATCTTAACCCTAGTTTAATTTAATTTGAACCATTATATATATATTGTTAACGAGAGCTGATGAATAGTAACTTTATTTTTATAATAATATATAGTTTTTTTATTATTTTATTATTTAATATATTATAATAGTTTATTATTATATTTTCTTTTAATAACATATTTTTCTTTTTTTAAAACATATATTTCCTTTACCTTTTTTAATAATTGATTTTTTTTCTTTTTTTGAACATACATAAATTTATCCATTAATTTGATACTTCTTTAATAATTTACGTTTATAACTTTTTTTTCTAAAAACTTAAGTATGTAGTTGTGCTTGATTTCTTTTCCTGACATTCCGTTATAAGTTTTGTTAAAAACGAATTTGTACTCAAAATAAAGTATTTATTTGGTATCATAAAATGGTACGATGATAAACTAAATCGTTCTAATGGTTTGACTTTCTAAACAACATGCTTTATTTTCAAATCACGTTTGTTTTACATTATCATTTGCTCGGTTTCGTTGCAACTCGCGATATAAAAAAACTAGTATTCTTTTATTCTTCATGTTTTTGTCCTTTTAATAGATTGATTGCAACTTATTAGCTCAAATATCTCCTCAACTTACAAAAAATCCAAAAACAAATCAAAGCGATGTATATTGCATTTATTTAATAGATAAAATGAAATAAAGCGTATGTAAAATGCATTGTCATGTAAAACCAACATGTTATCGCAACTGCCCCCACATCGCCCTATCACCGCCACTGCTTCCGTCGTCACCATCTTTACTACTAACCGCCATAAAAACAGATTTAGCAGACAAACCCTTTTTGTATAATTTTTTTCCAATCTTTTTTTGTCAAATGACCCAAACCAAATTGATACTTTTAAAAACGATATGTTTTTCCTGAATCCAATACGAACCCATATTAAACTATTACATGACCCCCACCCAAATTTTGTAGCCATTCCACCACCGCTAAAGTTAAAAAGTATAAAAATTTAGAAATCCAAAACTTAAGAGGTGCGATTTTGACTAATTCATCTAGAATCGGGTAGTTTAGGTTTTATAAGAAAAAAAGATAGCCTTTTCAACTTAAACTAGGACTTAGACCCGCGCGCGTTGCCGCGCGGGTACATTGCAAACATTGAATGAATTAGTCCAAACGTTGTGTCATGTATTAATCATATGAGAATGTGTGTTTTGGCGTATCCAGTTTAACCCAATAGCATTGCAGTTGGATCAAAATGTAAAGTAATTGAATTTATATTGTACAATCATAGTGTCTTTATATGTACCACCTAACTCATACATAAGAAACATACAAAAAAACATAATCGAGGGTTGAAATTTTGCCCCAAGCTCGTTGCGCCGGTTAGATGTGATAAGCTTTGTATATAAATTATAATAATTAAAAGGAAAGTGTTGGCAAAATATAACTATGTAACATTGAACAAAAAGAACAAAAGTATAACTATGTGACATCGAACGAAAAAGAACAAAGGTAGAAATTTGGGCATGACCCAAAAAATATGTAGCTGATGAAAATGAACATATAATATAAGCAAATGAACCGGGTGTAGTAGGAATCGAACTCGAGTAGCGCGTAGATCAGATGGAGGGCGGACCACCAAGCCAGACCTCAATACTTGTGAAAATTTTAGATAACCTTCTATATATACAAGAACTTAGAACCCGCACGTTACCGCGAAATCGTTAAACCGAACAAACAATAGACGTAAAAGACTAAAAGCATTGTAATAAAACACATGTTGTGGGGTCGAGGCGTGTTAACTTGTAAAATGTAGACCGATTAAACCCAAAATACAGATGTAAAATCAATATATGTATAAATGATATGATTAATAGTAAATATGATATTTCTTTTACTCGGTCATCTCGGAGAATATACTCTCTTTTACTATGTTGAAGCATGCTCAATCTCGAAAGTAACTGTGTTTATGTTTATAAAACTCGTAAAATACATACCTACTACTTTTTGGTGTATAGCAACTATAACTTTTTTAGTTAAATGAAACATTACAGTTTTTTTAGATGACTGAAACATTACAATTTTTTTTTACTGCCATCAAATACCTCTTCCTTTTTCAATAAACACACCTTTGTAAGGCTTATAATTGACATGCAGATGAAATTCATTGGAAATACAATTTACATTTCTCCCAAATGCAACCCCAAAATCTTTTTTTGAACGGAAATAACAACCCTAAATTTATAAACTATCGTTACTATAAAGAGCAAAAAAAAAAAAAAAAAACTTCCCCAAACTTTAATCCCCACCCCACTTAAATATCAGATACAATCAGATTCAATCAATCGCCACACAACACCACCGGACAACCACGTCTACCAACGACGTCACTTCGGGACACCACACAACTGCCGCCACCACCTAACACCATTCGTCAGATCTTTGGTAACAACCGATTAGCCGTTTCCCCAACCATCACCATCACCGATATCCAAACTCGTCACCACAGATCTGATTAGGGTGTACCGTCGTTTTTCACCAAAGCGATCGATCTGTTGCTTACATCTAAACAACTGTGGGAAAAAGTGGCTGTTGGTTTTCAGATAGATCTTCGACGGTTTGAAACCGTCTGTTCCAAATCATGGTTTTTGATTTTAAGCACAAACCTTTATTTATTTCTGATTCTCTTAAACATGGTCTAGATCATGAGCCTCTCCGAGGCAATCCATCTTAACGAACGTAGAGGTCGACTATGCCACGCCGTCACCACTGCCGCGGTGGTCATGTGGAATGGGGAAACATCTAGGAGTACAGGTGGTGCCCTGTGGTGGGTGATGATGTTGGGTAAATAACAAGTGGTGCATAAAAAGGTAGTGAGAGAAAGAGGGGAGCGTGATAGAGAAATACAGAGAGATGAAACTGAACAGTGAATGTGTGTGGAGACAGAAATTTGGTAAATTACAGAGGGTAAATAAGACAAAGAATAAAACAAAAAGTGAGAAATTTGTCGGTGGCAAAACCACCAACTAATTTAAGATAGTATATAATATAATATGCTAATAAATTGGATTAATGTCATAACTTATTTAAACCTGTTGATCCAAAATTCTCAGCAAATATACCTTGATCAAAAGAAATTTCATTAATTTGAAATAAAATTCAATTTTGTTCATCTTATTTTTCCCTAATTCTCCAATTTGTCATTTTACACGGTTACTTTTTTTAAAACAAACAATACATAGGGAATTATAAGAACCACATAATATACTCGTATATAATGAATTAGGTTATAAATTCATGTATTACACAGTGTTATTCAATAAAAACCATATAATTATATAATCTTATATAATCTGTAAAAAACTTCGTATAACTAACACTTTTATTATCATATGACAGTTCATACAACTAACTTGACTCTATCATAAAACCCGACCTATGTTAATTAGTAATACTGAAAGGGTGGGGTTCGATTACAAAGTCCATTTTTTCTACAAAGTGTACAAAGTTATAAAATACCGCAATTTCAATCATAAAGCACACTAAAAACCCACAAATAACAGAGTGAAGATCAGTAAAACACAATATCTAAACCCTAGTGGTCCATAAAAACTTCAAACATACCATCGTAGAACTATAAATATAAAACACAACATGATAATCAACATAAAACACACTGATGTTAGTCATTCGATAATCAAAGCCTTATCATCTAAAACACAACACAAAACCCACAAATATGGCATTTTAGTAATCTTCACTTTGTTATTTGTGGGTTTTGAGTGTGTTTTATGGTTGACATTATGGTGTTTTAAGACGCTTTACACTTTGTAGAAAAAATATACTTTGTAGCTGATCGAATTGTCGTGCTCCGGTCAAAGATAATATTTATATACCCAGATCACCCTTAACAACTAGCTAGTGGTAGTAAGGGGTCGAACCACGAAGAGTATGTGGTTTGCGAATGGACTTGATTGATTTTAACGGCTGTCACAATTTATGAAGCTTGCTAAATTATTTTTATGATTTTTGTTTGTTTATAAAGATGTTGAATTGAACTAACAAATTTGACTGTAATTTAAAACTAACAAAAGCTTGAACAATTGCACAAAATTATAATTAACGATTTAAAACAGGATAAACAAACAAGGTTCACACCCGATTCAACAAATGCAAGACCTAGGGTTACTACACGTTTTAATTTGGTTTAATCGAATTAGTTCATTAACGGGTCAAAATTCACAAAGCTTAGGTGCCAATCGCTATCAACGTTATAGACAATGGACCACGATGCACTTCGTTACATTGGACTTGTAAATCCTATCAAAAAACAAGGCATAAATACGTGTATTCGTTTCACAAAGTCAAATTTAATGATTCACTCGACAATTCGTAAATTCAATAGAAACGTAG
Source organism: Helianthus tuberosus (assembly GCA_030545235.1). Classification (NCBI taxonomy): domain Eukaryota; kingdom Viridiplantae; phylum Streptophyta; class Magnoliopsida; order Asterales; family Asteraceae; genus Helianthus; species Helianthus tuberosus. Next base: position 4,925,880 of record JARYGA010046105.1, read on the forward strand.
GAAAATTGTCTAAAGATTCAAATGCAATTCAAGTTGTCACAAACCAAACATCAACACATAATAAAACCTAAATCTTACACAAGTCTACACCGGGGTGAAACCTCCAAGAAATTAGTCGCGCATGATCGGAAAGACTTGATCACCGGATGTTGGAAACTTGATCTTGATCATCTTTGAAGCTTGGAGAATGATGGAATAGTGATTAGGGTTTGGTAATGGTGGAATTGAATGGATGGTGGAATGGTTAGAGTTTGGAAGATGGAGATGATGATGAATTCGATGATGGATGGAATGATTCGGATGATCAAATCGAATGATAGTGAGTGATGGTTCTGATTGGGAGTGAAGTTCGTGATGAAAATGGCACCAAGGTGAATTCAAAACTCAAGAACAAGTGTAACCCCCGAATTGATAGGCCAAAACCGCTTTAAAGTCGGTCCAACAACCCCAAGACTCATTTTTAGCGATCTGTTGTTACAAGGGGCGTCGCCGACGGCCATACCCGGCGTCGGCGAAGATATGTTGAAGTTCAGAAACTCAGCGATGGCTAATTCTCCTGGATACGGACAATCCGAGTGACTGTAATATCCACGGGGCGTCGCCGACGGCCCAGGAGGGCGTTGGCGACGGTGCTTGGTTTTCCAACTTTCCATTTTTCTCAAATCTTAGCTCCGGTTGACCCGTTTCGCGTCCCGTTGGTCCGTTCTTCGTCCCGATGACCCGTAAAGCTCCCAAAAAGCACCTTAAACTTACTTAAACCTACAAAACACAAATTTAATTAAAAGTAGGCTATTCAGAATTAAAACCCATGTAAAAACATCAAGTTATGCGATTACAAACACCGTTATTCGACCACGTATCACATCCGCACACTTGTCTTTTACTTTCCCTCAAGCAAATTTGTCTTTCAATTTCACGTGGGTCGAACAAAAAATACACTCCCCATTCCTGAGACTAAGGTTAAGGTCAATTGTCATGCCCAAGTTCAAACTTTTTACAATTTTCAACATATTTAGCAATAAATGATTAATCATGTAGAAGTGGTTATCTAAGATTAAACCGCCCGTGAAACTCACATTTCATACATATCCCTCCCAATGTTCACTCCCCTCGGTTTACAAGTTAGCTAATTTCATGATGTATTAGCACTTTTAAAAAGTAATCACTCTAAACGATTAGAACACGTACCTGCATAGGCTTGCAACCCAATCATTCTCCATCACCGAACACGAATACTAAGCACAAGTCAAAAGGTGTTTGTAAGGGTTGTAACAGGGCTAGGCTAAGGGTATGAAGTAGGATATTTAAAGTGGCTAAGGTGATGAAAATCCAATTTTTATTACAAACCACTAAATTAAACAAAACTAAATATAAACATCAACTATGAGGCAACAACTTTCGCCTTTTATTTAACAACTACTAACATATCTTTTTGTGTTTTTCTCAATGCTTTTTCATTCTTTTCGTAATATTTCCTGAATTTTTTTTTCATATATAGAGACAAATCACAACTATGCAAACTTAAACTCCTATAATCGAATTTTCATCACACGGGTTTAAAAGAAAAGGCTTAAGGTTATGGGCTAAATGGGTTGATCAAACGAAAGGTTTAGGCTCAAAGTGGGCGAGTATGGGATTTATTTGGGTAAGGATAGATAAATGGTTTTAAAGGAAAAGGTTCACCTAATGCCTTAATCATTCTCGTACTTGTATTCGGTCTATGGTCTCAAATGTATCAAAAGATGCAAGTTTTACAATACATGACTAATGGTCCACTCAAACAAAGAAATTTGTGTATATATAATGTATACATGTCACACCCCAACCGATGGCAGAAATATCGGGGCGCGACACTGAGCGAAATAGATTGTCCATGAGTTTCCATAACAACTACGATTACCAATTATTTAAGCATCACGTCCCATACCATGACATAATAAGTAGCATAGTTATTACAGACAAGTAGTTCTCAAAGGAAAATAAAGTACTGTTCCGACAACTCAGATTTAAATAGTATGTTTCTAGACTCTCACTCCTACTTGATTCCACAAAAGCAGGTAACAAGCAAAGCATCCTAGACACCTGTCACATACGTTAAAATAGAGGTCAATACACATAGTGTAGGATCGAATTCAGACCCAAACGAGTCGATCAGAAGAGTTTATCTCAGTTTGAGCAGCGGAAACGAACAAACCGAGGTCAATTCAGCGAGTTTACACTTTAAACTGTTGTTTCTATTGATTTGTATGACGTTTACAACCTGACAACATTTCGGCAGCACTTCGTTGCTCTGACCGGAAAATCTATGAAAGTTCCAAATGATTTAGCTTGAATGGTATATATAGTGGAGGAGATTTAGCTTGAAATGACATGCCACTTTCAAGGTAAATCTTGATTTAGCTTGAAACTGTCAAGTGACATTTTCAAGGGAAATCACCACTTTCAAGCTAAATTACATTAAAAACATTCTAAAACGTATAACATATCTAACATTTTTAGTCCTAGACTCGATACAAGACGAAGTCGACAGACGTATGCACCAACACATAGTGTAAAGGTGAGCATACAAGTTTAATAGTAATAATAGAGTTTGAAAGCGTTTACGCATAACCAGCATGTAACATGTATAATGTGAAGCTAGTAGGTTATCGACAATGAAATATGCACAGACTAGACTGCGAGTTGTAGAATGCGCAACACATATCACCACCGTGACACGTGAAGAGGTAACCTTAACAACCCCTGTCCACGACAGATGCTGAGTCCAAACAAATAGTACTATCGTTGCTAAGGCGTCAGACAACAATCACTGTGTTAACATAACATACAAGCATTCATCGAGTAACAAGTAGCATGCAATAACGGTCAGCGTATAAATAGTTTTTGCGTTGTGTGTCGATGTGATTTAGAATACGTAACGTATGTAACACCCAAAAGTGCTTAAAGCAAAAAGGGATCGAGTATACTCACAGCGATGGAAGTTAATGGATTGAAGGGAGCGCTAGTGTGAGATTAGCCTTATCAGAACGATAGCATAAGCGATGAGCGGCGCGTAAAACGATGCAAGTAATGCAAGGTAACGAGTGGTCATCCGGTCGGATGGCAATCTGAACGGATGGCCATTCGATCGGATGTTAATCCGTTCGGATGGCCATTCGGTCGGATTGACACTCGTTTGGGATGGATGTGTTTGTGTATGATGGCTTTGAAGTTTTTGTTGTAGTATTTTGAAAACAGAGAAGTGTCTCTACCCTTTCAGGTCGTTCGATTAAACTGTAGTTCGATCGTCCGGCGAGGTATTTCCCAGAGAACAAGTTCACAGCAGGATTGTCATTCGATCGGATGGCAATCCGTTAGGAATTAATAATCTTTGAAAATTGTAAAATGTTTAAGTGTGGAAGTTCAAATGCAATCCGATCGGATGGCACTCCGTCCCACAATCTGACCATTTTGTAACTTGAAATTTTGTAAAGTTTTGCGGTTTGCTTGAGACGGTATGACAACATGCTAAACAACGGAACCTCATCAAGCCTCAGGTCGTCCGATCGAACAGGTATCACCCAAATCCAATCAGTTAACTGTTCTTGACGGTTGTTCATGTTCAACCCGAAATCGGTTGTCTCTTTGCTAAAAATCAGATCTCAGACCGACACTTCACTACGAATTGAGTAGAAGACCTGGATGAGCTCCGATTCTATCGGTTTTGAGTGCATTGAGTGTAAAAGAGTTGAAAGAAAGTTGGAAAAGCATCTCTCAATCCTTTTAACTCTGGAAATGTTTAGATCTAGGTGAAAATAGTGTTAAATCATATAGAAATCCTTCAGATCTAAGTTGTTCTTGGTGGAATGAAGCCAAATCTTGAAGTTCATAAGAACTCCATGATGACATCACCCTAGAGCACCTCAAATCCACTGATTTCATGGTTAAAAGTTAAGATTTAAAGGTGAAAATGATGAGGAAATGTGTGTAGATTATAGAAGTACAAGATTTGAGGTAGAAACTTACAAGAATCGCGAGAAATCGAGAGAAAAGTGGGCTGGAGCACGCTGGTCGAGAGAGAGAGAGCTGTCACATCACTTTGGTGATATGACAGGGGTATTTATAGGGTTTCCAAAAGAGGAAAGGGAGCACAGGTGTCGGATCGGATGGCCATCCGATCGGATGGTCATCCGTTCGGATAACCATTCGATCGAATGGTCATTTGATCGAGTGGCTCCGACTAGTAGGTTTTCGTGTTTTTGTTTCGTGCGTTGAGCGTTGCGATGCGTTTCGAGCGAGCGATGCGATAGTATTATCCATTAGTTACACAAATAACCTAACTACTATATCTAACATACAATCACTATAAATAACTTGCGTTTAGCGTTTGCGATTAGATTGCGATGCGATAGAGTTGCGATTGTGATTGCGATTAATCACCTTAACACATACATAACATGCACAAGTGACACATAAAGACACACACACACACGTAACACAATATCGGGTTGCGATGCGATAGCGATGCGATTAGCGACTGGTCGGTTAGTGATAGCGATGCGATTAAACCTCGATTATTAATAGATACGATAGCGATGCGATAGCGATGCGATTAGCGATTGGTCGGTTAGTGATTAAACATGCGATTAAACCTCGATTATTAATAGATACTCCACATAATACAACTAAAGCGATTAAATAATAGAATTCGATTACAAGTCAAAAAGCACAATTCAGTAGTTAAGCAAAGAGTGACAGATCGCAATTAGCAATCTTTTCTTCCTTTGACTTTGACTTTCTGAAAAGCGGGTTGTTACAATACAAGTGGCTCAAAATCTCACGTATAATGGTATGGAAAATGATATACATAAATTGCAAGTTTCTTAGGCGGATTATTCCCAAATTACCACCCGCTAAATACCTGTCATGCTATTAATTCGAACTTGACCATGACAAAATACCAAATGGGTTGTGCCATCCCTCGTTGACTTAGTTACTTGTGTTTTTAAGATCGCTTTCGAACAAAGACATTTTGAAAATTTCCCCCATCCCCACACTTGAGGTAAACATTGTCCTCAATGTGTATTGTTTGAATGAACGGGTCAAAAATCAAAAACTTTTACTACTCCCCCATCTCCACACTTGAGGTAAACATTGTACTCAATGTGTAAGAACTAGAGTTTTTTAAATCGCACAAGGTATGTGACACGACTAATTTCCTAAAAATTTCACCCCGGAAACTAAAGTACAATTACAATCCACTTATTACTAACTAAGAATCAAAGGTAAAAGGAAACGTATGCACCTGATTTTCTCATTAATGGCTCATGTGCACTTCTTCTCTTCAAGAAAGTGGTCGTCCCACGAACATAATGTACCTACAAATCTTAACCCTTGTGTAGAAGCATGCTTTTCACAACCATTAAAATTTGTTAGCTACCCAGTTCTACCACTTTAATAAAAATATTACCATGTCATACGTTAGTTTACCTTGATCTACGTGGAAAATTAATTAATAACAACAACAAGCGTAACTCACTTTCGTAGGAATCACGGTTGCATTTAGCATATGCAACAAGCCCTTTTAAACCTCCCGATAGCTCGGGAGGACGAGTAGATCTCGTGAGGGTTATATAGGGAACACACCCACAACGTTCATTTAACTAGGAAAATAAAACACTAAAGAAATAAAAAAAACTAACAAAAATAAATATACAACAACAAAACACATACCTCACCATCACCGTTGGTATCGCTCGTTCGGGTCGACTGGTGGGTTCGTGTAACACCCCGAAAACGGGTTCGGTAATCAAACCCTGTTATACTAAAAAGACGGGTAAAATACCCTTGGTGGTAAAATTAACCCAGTGGATACTAGGATTTAAACAATAATCCTAATATTAACTAAAAGGAAAATAAATTCTTTGAGAAAACAAAGTTAAGAAGAGGCGCGAGTTAACGGCACTTAAAATAAAACGGGTTATAACTCCCGGAACCCACTAAGTTAACTAGGAATAATTAACTTAGTTAGTATTGAGTAATTAAGCAAAAACATTAAGAAAGCAAGAATTAAGGAACCTTTTTATAAAAGGTTGAAACAAAAGGGACTAAGGTTGTAAGTTGTGAAACTTGTGTTTTAAAAAAAAATTACACACACACACACAAGGTGTGTGTGCGTGGAACGACCAGGAGAAGAGGAAAAAGGGTGCAAACCCTAGTTCACCAAAATCATCAAATTGAAGGTTGATTATAGCCCCAAATCGATGCATGAACACAAATTCGTGATCACCTAAGCTCAGAGATCGTAAGGTATGTCAAATTTTGTAATTTGGTGATGTCTAGAAATTATGATGAACACTCATAATCAAAATTTGGGGATGAATGTTGAATGTATGAGTGATATATGTGTTGAATTCATGTTTAGAAACAAACCCTAGTTGAAAACTTGAAGAATTGGTGTTAGAAACTAGGGATTTGATGATTACTCTTGTATGTGCTAAGTGGGTTTTGACTGAATAATAAAGATGATGATATGTTTGTGCTAGAAATCGTCATAATCGATAGTTGATGCGAGATACTTAAACAATTTGCAAGTTTGAGTATTTAATCATACATAATTGAGATGGGTTCTTGGAATGTTGTAATGAAATTGGTAAATAATTCATGTATGTGATGTTTTTAGGGTTTTGATTGCTAAAACTAGTGTTACGAAGTCATGAACATGCTTTAATTGAAAGCTGAAATCAAACAGCTTCTGATCAGAATTTACAGCCGACTTGTATCGGCTGTAACCTGAACAAAACTTGACAAAAACATGTGTTTCTTGAGTCTAAAATGTAATTCCAGGAAATATCTTTAATACCCCACTGGAATCGCATTTTTTTGACGAAAATTGTGCGTTTTATGAATTTTTCCGTATCAAGGGTTCAAGCTGCGTTTTCTGACAGAATTTGCAGCCCATTACGAATGTCATAACTCAATTTAGGAATTGAGTTATGATCTCAAATTCTTACTGTAGAAATTTTTAAGTGATTAAAAGAATCACCAATTAGAATTTTGTCAATCGGATAAACGAGGAATTTTTAATGAATTTTTCCGTAAGCTGTAGTCAGAAGTGACGAATCTGATTGCAACTTAGTAAATGAATTTTTACGAATTTTTGGTAAAGAGTTAGATCTTGAAATTTTAACACAAGGCCTAACCCTCTGAGAGGTACGCCACATAAAAAATTATAATTTTTGAAGACTTGTAAACAGGTTAAGCAAGTCACCAAAAACAGCCCATTTTCAGTGATATGAAATGCCTAAATGAAATCGCGGCCTACTAGTTAGTATGTAAAATTTGATTTCGTTAAGAGTTCGGATGAAATATGCCTAAGTGAGTTCATTGAACCAAATGTGCATTTGAATATGTTGATAAGTCAATTGACTTTTAAAAAGTCAAACCGATCAATGATTAGATCGAATGATAATTTTGATATGGACGAATGATAAATTCGACATAAAACCCGTAGGATGGAATAGTCGTAAATGATTATGACTAATCTAACCATCTTACGAATTGTGATGATGATAGTTTGACTCTAGACAAGCTAGATGAAGACTTGGGAAAGAAGCGGGTCAAACGGATCAAGTACGCGGAAAAAGAGCATAACCGGATGCAAGGTAAGTAAAACTTACACCCTTTTGTAGGATATACATTTATTTGTAAGTTATAAACACAACAAAGGTTATAATCGAAATACGGTTCCGACACAAATTGATATGGGTCGGAACATATCAAAAGATGAAAACCATGTTTAATGGTAAAAATGTTGAAACGGTATTTTGGTCATGTGATGAAATATAGAAAATGAGTTTTCGAATGGCTACTTTATAAGTAAGCCTAAAAGAAGTAAAAAGTGAAAACGACGATTTAGTCACGTATAAATGGATAAAAGTTGAAGTATAAAACGACACCAAGTGGCATAAGCCATGTTGAGTCAAACGTGTAAGAAACGGATTTAAGAGACACAACTAAATGGTGAGAAATCGAAATGAATTACTTAACGAATTGGTAAATAAATACCATTTATATATAAGCGCAAAATGTTTGGTCGATTAGACCAAACGGGTCAAATGGCAATGTTGATACCATTTGACATATAACGACTAATAAGTGTTTGTCAAGTCTTATACTCGCAGGATAAAATGGCTTGCGAATTAGCGATGCTATGAATTAGTAAATCATTGAGACAATATATTAAAACGGTTCAAAATGTCGACCCGAGCCAGGTACGCATAAATAAGATTATAGTTACACGAGCGATTTTGGTCAAATATTTATTGAAAGTCCTTCGTCGTTAAATGAGGGACTAAAATTGACCAAAACGCCTTTGATGGGTAAATCGGGAAAACGACCCATATGGGTTGATTAGGAAATTGCGTTTTGATTGGGGAATCATTAAACATGAATATAAGTTATAGGCATAAACATTTGTGGATCAAATGCCTAAAATGAGCCAGTTGCGTAAAATGACTGACCGAAGGGTAAATTTGGGTTAATAAGTAGATATGCTAAATATACCACAAAAGTAGTCGTGGTGGAACCTAAGCATATATTTTAGATGTGGAATAACGACGTGTGAAAAAAAAGAGTTAGATTAGACTAAATAGCTTAAATTCCCCAAACGGGTCAAAAGTGTTAAAAAGGGATTTCAAGCCGAGAGCTTGAAATCTGAATTTTTGAAGTAGTTTAATATCTGGTATTGACTCCATGAGATAGAGAATTAAATTTCGAACGTGTAGGAAAAAGAATCGGGTAAAACAGACTTGTAGATAAAAAGTTATGACACTTTAAAGTTCGATTTACGACTAAAATTATAGCTGGACAGACATGCAAGTTCCAGAGACGACCTGCTGGAAAATGGTTTCCCCCGCGCCACGCGACGGAGGACATAGCCTAGGGCGCGACACGCGACATATTTTGAGAACGTCGTCGCGACACGCGACGGCTTATAATTTTGGAAATTGTTGTTGATCTTGTTGTTGGCTTATTTTGACCCACAAACTCGTTTGAAAATGTTTTTAAACGCCGAATGACAAACTCATTTCATGTTTTATGAAATGTAGGTATATTATCCAGCAACGGAGGGCGGTCAAGCTCAAAGAAGAGCCGAACACATGAAAAAGAAGCTTTCGCATGTTGTTTCGTCGTTAATTTTTAAACGGCAAATTTATTTACATTATGTTGTATTACCTTTAATGTAAAAGTTTTAAATAAACCCGTATTTTTATAAGCATGTTCTTTCGTATTCACACATTTAATTACCGATAATTATACGAAAACCTTAAATAAATAAACAGGGTGTCACTATTCGGGTTGTACTAGTACCCCGTAAGAGCTTCAAACATCTCACTGTAGTTGTCTAGGGGTCCCGACTCTCCTTCTGTTGGCGGTTGAAACTGGGGTGGGATGAAGCTAGACCCCACTGCCTCGGGCCAATGAGGTGATGGATCGGAGGGGCCTCGAGGAACGGGAATGTTTGAATAATCGGTCCATCCCGAGTGCTCGATGTATGGGAGATCGGCTAACCAGTCCCGATGATGTCGCTCTTGATCATGGATGACCTTGGCATTATTAATTGCCAATTCTTGAGATATGTACAAAGCACCCCACCGATTATCTTCTCGTGTGTTTTGTTCGATTCGGTGCCTAGCTTGTTCTTCCTCCCACGCTCGTCTTCGAGCTTCCTCTTGCACCCTCTGTTGCTCCATTAGCTCCCATTGAGATTGTTGCTGAGCTTGAAACAACTGTTGGTCTTCCCAATACTTCTCCACCTTAGCCCGGTGAGCATCCTCGATATCCCAATGAACCTGCAACTGGGCTTGGTGTTCCTGTTCCTAGTTCTTTCTTCTCGTTTTGTATTCCCTACCTTCCCCCATAACCGCGGAGACATTGTCGTTCACGACATAGAATGGGGTTCACAAGACATCGAGTATATGACTACTTTGCGTAACCAGATAGCTAGTCAACTAATTTGAAATGTTTAAAATTAAAATTCTACGCAAATTATTAATTTCTAGTTGAATTTTAGTATGTTTTTAAGAATTTTGAAGGATTTATATGTAATTTGGATTTCATATAATGTTATGTATTTTCATTTTATAATTATTAATCTTCCAGAACCGTAATTCAGAGCACTGACAAAACATATACATTTCATTCAGCATAAAATAGTTCAGAGGGGTAAAGTAGTCATTGTGTATAGTCATTCAGAGGTCCAACCAAACAACACTTTTTGGTTCAACACTTACTGGTTCAGATTCTCTTACCCATTCAGACCTCTTACTGGTTTAACACTTACCCATTCAGAGGTTGCCAAACAGCCCTTAAGTCTGAATGGTTAAGACCTCTAATCTGAAAGAGTCAGACATTTGCCTATGAACGGTTATGCATTGTACTGGCTCTTAATAGTTTAGACCTTATACTAGTTTAACATTTAATGATTCAGAGCTCTTACTGATTAATCAATTAACCATTCAGAAGTTGTTAAACAACCCGTAAGTACAAATATATTACACCGTTCTAAGGGGCTGTTTGACAACATCTGAATGGTTAAGTGCTGAACCAGTAAGAGGACTGAACCATTAAGTGTTGAACCGGTAAGAGGTATGAACCATTAAGAGCATGTATAATGCTTAACCATTCAGAGTCAAATGTCTGACCAATTCAGATTATATGTCTTAACCATTCAGACTCTGTATAAATCTTAACCATTCAGAGGCAAATGTCTGAACTATTCAGACATCTGCTCGTGAAACAAACAGTTTGAACCATTAAGTGCTGAACCAGTAAGAGGTCTGACCCATTAAGAGCCCCATTAAGAGGTAAACAAACAACCCGTTAACACTTCTTACACATATTTCTTGGTTACTCTTTTTTTAATCAAATCCTGAAAAATTTATACCCATATTTCCAAAAAAAAGGTTGGGCCATGATATTTTTTGCGAATCTTAGAGCCGCCCTTATATACGATCGAAGGGACAGCAGACGACATTTCTTTCTTTCTGAGCTATCGGCATCACCTCTTTCTTTCATTCTTCTCCACCCGCTGATCGGAAACTTGTAAGTATCTCTATCATCATCTTCATTACATCATTCTATTCTTCCTTCTTCACCGTCTTTCATATGTCGTAATTAGGTTTTTTACGACATCACTAGCACTCGGTTGGTAGATTCATTCATTATATTGTTTAGATCTGATTTTGTAACAATCGGTTTGCTGATAAATCATCTGTTAGCCTCATCAATTGCATATTCGAATCCATGACTTTTTGCTTGAAAACCTATTTTTTTTTAATTCTGTAACTTTTAATGACTTTTTGTTTGTAAATTGTGAGTTATTTTGCTTTCATGACTATTTGGTTATGTATTTACTTCCATTGTTATCCAGCTATACCCTGTTTATACAAAAGACCTGTGGCTCTACTAGTCAAGCCGCTTGTGAGTTACTAGAGATGTTTTTGCTAAAAGCTCGAATATGGCCGAATTTAAACGAGCTTGAGCCTAAAACTAGGTTTCTTTTTAATAAACCAACAGAGTCTGAGCTTCATTTATCCAGCTTAAACGAGTCTAGTATTTATATAATAATATTATTGCTTATAAATTTATGATAAAAATAACTGAATAACATATATTATGTTGTATATAAAAGTTATTAGTAAATATATACAAAGTACAAAAATTAATAAATAATAAGCGAGTCAAGTTGTTGGCGAGCTTAAGCTTAAATAACTACCCATGGCCCGAGCTCGAGCTCGAGCTCAAGTAAATTTGAATTAGTCGAGCTTGAGTGTAAATTAGCTCACGCTAGGCTCGTTTACACCTGTAGTCATAGAAGTTGTTCGATTATTAATGTATTCTTCTTAATTTCAAGTCATATTCATTACATTAAGCCTTTTTTGTGTTGTATACTCAATTCAGGAGACTGCGAGCAAGAAACGGTTTTTTTTTTTCAGCACAAAAAAAAAAAGTCAAATACCCGAATGGGAACCGATCAAATCAGGCTACTTTATCTGGGTATTGGAAAGCAACCGGATTAGATAACAAGATTGTTTCTTCAGAGAACACTCAAGTTGTGGGCATGAAGAAAACACTCGTATTTTACAAAGGAAAACCCCCACACGGGTCACGAACCGATTGGATCATGCACGTGTACAGACTCGCAACCCCTCAACCCAAGAACCCGACTCAGGTTTCTTTCGGATGATACAATTTTGATTCGAATACACAAACACATTTAGCTAACAATTTGTTTTTGTTGTATCAGGGTATGGAATATTGGGTTATTTGCAAAATTTTCTTGAAGAAAAGAGGAAGTAAAGTTAGCATGTACAATGAAGAGACAATTGGGATAATTAGCGATTGTAAATCGGTAAAATCAAAACTAGTTTTCTACGATTTCATGTCTGCTAATAAGAAGAGAAGAACTGATTTGAATTCGACATCGGTTTCATCATCTTCGGGTTCAAGTGGGATCACAGATGATGTCGGTTCTTGTGATGAGCATGAAGAGAATAGCTATAACCTGGATGATGTTGAGAAATTAAGGAAACACTCGTCATAAATTAATATTCTTTTTTTAAAGGTTATCCTAAGTCTAATTTAATTTAGTAATGGGTTATTATTATTTATTAGCCTTTAGTTTTCAAGATTCCCATGAAAATAATCCAATTTTTAGATGAGATAAAAGAATGAAATGTTATCAATGGATATTTTCTTTCAGTTTCATCCTTGAAATTTCAGCAAGTAGTGATGATTTACATACATTTGTTTTAATATATTGCAATCAATGTATTTGTTAACTACACATTTATAAGAAAACTACTTGGTGAAAGGTTGCTCACTATCTTTAACTTTAATTAATATAATGATTTTGATTCTGACTTTTTAATTCATAATAGTCATTTTGAAATTATTAATCCAAACAAGCCTAACACAGCAAGAGGACAAAGATTCTTTATTGGTTTGAAATATATGATGCATTTGGATTTAAGTTAATGCTTATCCATTAACTTATACATGTTAGGCCTATTGGGCTTCAACTGATCTCCATTTGGCCCAATCTTATATGTGGGTTTTTTGGGTCACCCGTCAATCATTTTAACCTTTAATATTTTAATATGTCAACCCGCTACGAATGATGCCTATACTGATAAATACACATGAATTTGAACATCGACATGCGGTATCATTTTATATCACTTAGCTTAAACATATTGTTCTATCCCCATGATTTTTAAACGATGATACACCTTTTCATATGTTAATATAATTTTAACAAAATTACACCGAAAAAATGAGCATTTTAATCCCTTTTATTTAAGTATGATATTGCTATAAAGTTTTATTCTAAAAATTAACATGTTACGTGATTACCGGTGTACTCTATTGCATCGCACGAGCATTATTTTAGTGAGGTCCAACACGCATACTCTTAACACAACCCCAACCACGTCATCAGTTGTTGTAAATGCACTCCATGAATCTTTAACCAATATTAAAAATTGTACTAAAAGGTAACTAAATATGACGGTTTTAAACATCTAGTTTTCTATACGAAATCATAGCTACGTCATTCTGTTAAAAAATCCCTAAAACAATTTTTCCCTAATCAAATTCCAAATTCTTCTATGTTAAGCATTGGTTTCTCAAAATTATTTCACCTATGTATATGTAAATAGAAAGTCAATTTATTCGAAAAACAAAGACAACCGAACCAAAAGTGAAAATAATTTTAAATTTTTCGTTAAATGGTTTGGTCGAACAAAAAGTTAAATCATCGTTTGATAACCAATATAGCCAATAAATTATGGTCTTCAAATAACAACAATCAAACCAAACCATTTCATACTCACCCTACCTAAAAATAATCAACACTGGGTAATAAATGGGGTTACAAAAATCCAATAAGTGATCTAACTTCATTACTAAATCATCAATCATCCATCTTTAGTTCTTGCCCACTAATCAAGTTTTAACTAGTTTTTCTTAATCCACATCCAAATCCACTAACTCCATCTTTACTATACAAATTCAAATGTTAAGAATCTTCTCCATATCTACTACATAAATGTAATAACTAGCACTTTTTTTATAGATTTCAAGCCTTGTCTCAACCGGCTTATGTACACGACACACTTCACAGACAAGAGATATATGTATTTGCTGTAATAATAGTCATTGATCACTAAGAATCCCTTTCAAATATACATAGCCATATATCAGGACTTTGTGGTAACATATCGACTTTGGAGTGGGACTGATAAATTGAATAAACCGATTCGTATATGGATGGGTGTATGCGGAAAAAGAATGAAGATACATGTCTGTATAACTCCAAAAAAAGTCCTTGTTAAGTCTTCTAGTAATTTAGTTTTTATTTTATACTTTTAATCGTAATTAAGATTAAGTTCTTAGTTAATTTGACCGAAATATTAATTTCGTTTATGTTTTATTTAAGTCTCTAGTGATATATATGTTGGCTAATTTGACGTAACTGAAGGTTATCATAATAGTTTATAAATAGAGTCTTATTTGTATTGTTTGATAGAACCTATGATGTGATAATAAAGTTTTTTTATGATGTGATAATAAAGTTTTTTTTTTCATTTTAATTTTATGTAAACATTTGTTAAAACATATATATCTAGCCTTTTTTTAGCTTCCATTTTACGTGATAAGCGATGTATTGCAATCTCGTTCTGTATCAACTTAGAACAAGTTATTATTCACTCAAACATGAAAAAATGTTGCATAAAGTATGCAGAAAATAGATTTAGTAATCATATTATTGTAACAATAATGTTTGTTTTTGTATGATAGCCAATACACTAAAGTCGAAAAAACATAGAAAAATAGAAAAAAAATATTTGTGGAAAACCAACCTTATTTTGGCCTGTATAAAAATGTCATTTCAACTCTATCTCATTTTGACTCATCTCTATACAAATAACATACCTTTGTAGCTTATACATACGATAGTACAGTGACGGATCTAGAAAATCCTTATAAGGGTAACGTTTTAAAAAAAATGTAACGAAATCGAAAAAACGTAAAAAAAACGGTAATTTTTTCCAAAAATTACACTACCGTCAAATCGTCAAGGGGTAGCGGAGGCTACCCCTTGATACAAGGTATGTCCGCCCCTACGATAGTATGCATAAAGGAGAGCAACAACCAGCAAAAACGATATGAAACCTGGTAATGAACAAAGTATAGAATGTGAAGTCTTAAGAGATAATAGTGGAAAATTTATTACAACTTCTTTTAGAGGTAACAAAATGTGGAGAAGCAGAAGCAAACTTAAAATGGTAACAAAATGTGGGCAAATGTTGAAATTTGAAACTGAGATCGACTACTAATGTACCCATGAAATCTGAATTTCAGAGGACTTTGAATCATATACGATGTCAAAGGTCTTTCTATCTTTATATTCTTTATCCCAACACTCTGAGTAATCGATCTGTTGTTCGTTTAAATCACCTATTTTACTTTTACTACGAACAAGTTTTACATTAAGGCCCTTGCTCTTCATACGATGATAGTCATCTGCTATCTGAAATGAAATGTTTTTAGTGTATGTAGAATTGAACCATGGGATGTTCCTCAATGAACTAAAGGGTACATAACCCACCCTTTCATAGTTATATTTTTCCCAATCTTCAACAAACTCTTCAGGGTGATCCGTGGACATCTCCTGCTTAATAACTATTTTGCAATCACCAGCACGTAATGATAATAAAAATCCACTAAAGTCACCGTACCAGTTGTGTGGAAGTTGCAGTGTGACAGGTTTGGTATAAAAGCTTGATGGTTGAACATTGCGACCTAACACACTCATAAAGCGATCTTTAACTCCATTTTCTTGCCATGGATCAACCGCGGGAAGCAAGACACTCATAAAGCGATTTTTAACCACACATCCCTGCCACAGTTTACATTCCAGTTATAATGAATATAATTATTATATTGTAAAAGTTAAAAAAAAAGATTGAAATTCAAAAAACAAGAATAGAGTTATATACCTCAAGCATAGAAAGTAGTAACCTCTTATTCGCTCTCCTCCAAAGTGAGACTTTCCACAAATAGTATGATAAACCTCTTACAATTTCAAGTGAGTCACAACCTTGTGCTTTGAGAATAGCCATGCTTGATGGGAGGTCTGACACTTCTACAAGGTTTTTGCAGTCTGACAAATTCAGGAGCTTGAGACACGGGATTTGAGAGAGGCTGGAAGTTAATCTTGAAAAGCTGTTTCCACGTAGGTTTAGTACTTGTAGGTTTAATAACTCACAAAATATATCAGATGGGATGTCTCCATCTCCCAATTTGCACCAACTAAGATTTAATTTCCTTAAAAAACGTGGAAACTGAGGTAGCTTCAGGCTCACCGACCAGTCTTGATGAAAAGATTGTAACCCAACATGACAACCACTGAGATTCAGGTATTTCAAACTTTTTAAGAGATGAAAGTTGCCCTCTATCCTTTTCAGTTTGTCACAATTACGTAAATCAAAAGAAACAAGGTTGGTACAAAATCGTCCAACTGACGGTGGAAGTATTTCTATACCAGTCCAACTCAAATCAAGGGTTACCAAGCTATCCATGTTCGACTGGATATCCGGAAACTGTTGAAGTTCCTTGCAAAAACTGAGATCAATAGTCTCCAATTTTTTCATGTGTATGATGGGTGGAAACCTTTTAAGTCTGCAACAATGTTGCATGTCCACGTAAACAAGCCTTTTGTGATATCCAATTGATGGATGAATCTCTTCTAAACTCTCACAATATGATAAAATCAATCTTTCAAGACATGGAAGGCCTTCAAAATCTGGTGTCTTGATTAGCTTTCGAGAGTCCTCAAGATCAAGAATTTTCAATTTTTTCATCTGTATGATGGGTGGAAACCTTTTAAGCATTGAACACCGTCTCATGTCCACAAAAACAAGCCTTTTGTGATATCCAATTGATGGATGAATCTCTTCTAAACTGTTACAACCCTCTAAAATCAATCTTTCAAGACATGGAAGGCCGTCAAAATCTGGTGTCTTGATTAGGTTCTTTGAACCATAGAGATTAAGAGTTTTTAAATTTGGTAGACTCTGTTTCAAGAAAAGTAGGAAAAGTCAAATAGATAATTAAGTATACAACAATTTCCTTTCACATTGGCATACTTGTTGCCCATGGACCATTGATCGATCATTAGGCAGGAAAGGAGTTGTTAATTTATACACAAACTTAAACTAGCATATGATATAACATCTTATAATAACAACCTCTGGCTCTGTACATGCAAAGTATATTCCAATTGCTTAAAACATCATATAGTCTAAAAGTCTCCTCGATCCTAGCCCCAAAAATCTACGCTCAGAATATTAAATTTATTACTTCTCCCAATATCATCAAAAGTTTCCTTAAAGCATTTGGCATGCCTATAATGTTGACTATTCAGGAAATCGAAACTAAGCTAATCGACTCCTAATTTCGTAGAGAAAGCATGACATGTATTTTGGTTAATGTAATATTCATGTTATATAAACCTCTATTTATAGAGATGTCTAAGACTCAATAACCACCATCTAACAAACAACTAACTAAATGAAATTAACTCATTAGTCACTCTAATAACAAATTATGTTCATTTTATGATTCATTTCACAGTTGCATCGCAATGGTTTCTGAAACTACAATATTTACCTACCTTACACCCTTCCCAGAGTTGTTTTTGCTGGCTAGATCTCAACATTAGACAACGAAGCTTTGTTGGCTGAAAATTTGATGGGAATGAAGATGCTAGATACCAATCCCACAATATCCATCGAAGGTTCTTCATGTTTGCAACAACATCAAATAGACCTGGATTGCTAATATACATTGACAAATTAGCTAATACTTCATTTTCCTGTGTTAATTAATCAAAGGAACCAAACTGTGTTAGTAACGCTACAGACAAACGTCATTAGATGCACATATACAAAATATATTTTTGCAAAGTTAATTTAACCATTGAGGGTGCAGCTGCTCCCATAGCACAAAACTCTTCCAAATCTTTCCAATTCCAAATCCTGCTATGCTTTTCAGGATTATTAGGGTGTTCCCCTCTAACAATGTAGTGTGCCATTTCTTCTATCAAGTCATGCATCTCAAATCTTCCTTCTATTGTAACTTTTATGAGGGATTTTTGTTCCAACACCTTTAACCCTATAACGGGGTGCAAATTACAAGCATCAAACACCATCATTGCATCATCCATCTCCCATGAGTGCACGGGCCCTCTCCTCATGAAATATGCAATATCTAAGAATAAGTCTTTTTGGTAGGGTTCAAGTCCATCATAACTTATTTTGAGTCTCTCCATGACCTTATCTTCTGGGATGCATTTTAACTTGGCCAACGTACTCTTCCACTCATCTTTGTCTTTGTCATATAGAAAAGAACCTAGAACTTTGAGCGCTAACGGAAGACCACTAGCATAAGAAACTACACGCAATGAAAGCTTCTCATAATCTTCAATAGGTTTATCTTTGTGATATGCATGTCTATTGAAGAGCTTGATTGCTTCGTAATGTGATAACAAACTCACTTCATAAATATTTGTGTGAGCCCTGGAGGATAGCAAATGCTTATCTCTGGTAGTAATTATTATCCGGCTTCCCTCACCAAACCAATCATGGGATCCCGCTAACGCCTCAAGTTGCTCAAGATCATCAACATCATCGAGAACAACTAAAACCCTTTTGTGGCATAGCCTTCTCCTTATCGTGCTTCTTCCTTCTATCTCACTCCCTACCACAACGTCTTTTGTTTTCAAAGCAACTGATAGAAAATTTTCTTGCAGCTTTTTCAAACCATGCTTGCCTGATTCCTCACGAATAGGTGAGAAATTTCCATATAAGCAGCAGATGCGAGAGTAGTCTTACCACCACCCCCAACTCCCCATATTCCAACCATGCGCACACCACCCGACCCAATTTCCAACTTTGATATAAGATCTTGTAGGCGGGTCCCTATTCCGATCAGTTCTTTATTGTCGTTTGTAATTACTGAAGAAAGCCTCGAAGAAACTGTACCAACAATGTCACTGATGCATTGTGCTTCATGGCTGCACGAAGGGTACATAAGGATAATTAGAAGTAGTTCCCACTCACTTATTCTTTTAAATTTACCAATTGTACAACTGAAATTGGATTTAAATTGCTAAATGTCAAGTTAAAAAAGACGCAAAAACAATGCATGTGAAACTAAAATAGGGAGTAACACAAAACAAAATATTATAATACCTACATTTTGACTATATGTTTTGTAAAAGACTGGTTGTATATGACTAGCATTTTTGTATAAAGAACGTCTTTTTATATCTTGGCGTCAGGGAATTTTTGTAAGAGTTTGGTTTGGTTTGGGTGGGGTGGCACCATGAATTAAACATCCTTTTAACACTTTCTTTTGAATTCTATAAATTACTAATATTAATGTGTAAATTCATCGTTGCAAAAGTTGCTAGGTGCTCCCAGGTTGGTTGAATGGGGAGTTGTTAGTAGTCAACCTAGGTGAAGAGTACTCGGACATGTTAAATTATAATGAAATTAGTTTTCGGGAAGTTATATACATGTCAAATATCATAAGTTTGGTAATATTTAAAAAAATACGTGAATATCAATATAAATAAAAAGAAATACATGTTCAAATAGTAAAGTATTTCAAAAATTGATATTCATTCTTTAATATGACGGATACAGAAATTAGGTTTCATTTTTTTAAAGTCAAACTCAGCCTGAGTTGACCAACTAGATCCGAGAGTCGACCGCTTGATTGATTATGAGTAATTAGGTGGAGTTAAAGAATGCAAATATCTTAAGCATAAAAATGTTTTAAATATAAAAAAAAGAGAAAATTACCTGTTTTCATCGATGACCCATCCAGAAAGAT
Organism: Helianthus tuberosus; assembly: GCA_030545235.1. Classification (NCBI taxonomy): domain Eukaryota; kingdom Viridiplantae; phylum Streptophyta; class Magnoliopsida; order Asterales; family Asteraceae; genus Helianthus; species Helianthus tuberosus. The sequence goes on from JARYGA010046105.1 coordinate 4,945,827, forward strand.
TGCCTGCCTTTTCCAGAGCTTTTCTCCATGATTCAACTTTGTGCTTATTATCCCCCACCGCATGTTTTCTAAATGCTTCTTCATATTTCCCTTTTTGTTTTCTAACATCAGATGGATCTACAAAATAAAATATGGGCTCAACGATTTGCCCTCTCGTGTCCATGCACTCTATAATATGTTCAAGCTCGTCCAAGCACCAAGATGAGTCCGCATAGTTTTCAGAGAATACAACAACAGCGATTTGTGATTCTTGGATAGCCTTTAAAAGGGTTGGACCGATTGACTCACCACGAGCAAGTGTTTCGTCATCCTTGTACGTGTAGATTCCTTGTTGTTCAAGAGTCATGTAGAGATGATCCACAAAGCTCTTGCGGGTGTCTTCGCCTCTAAAACTTAGAAATACGTCATAATTCCATGATTCAGAAATAGAGGCAGGAACTGAATGAGAAGAGGAGGATGAAGATGCCATTGATCTGTTGATCAAATTTGTTCGGAATTGGTACAAAAACAAGCAGTGTAAATCAGATCCAAAAAGAGAGATGTGGTCTTGAGTAGCTGAGATAGATTAAATATTTGAGAAATCCCCCCTTTCCAGGAAATTGGCATATGCAGGAAACTTCATAATACTTTCAAAAATGTATACATTATTACTAAAAATAAAGGATTACGACAACATGAAGATTAAAATACTGTTAGTTGTTTATTTATATATGTTGATCTAGAGGGGTAGCGTCCCCATCACACTAAAATAGACTACAACCTTTCACATTGAATACCTTAATATTTCTTGTATTTTATATCTATATATTTTGTTCTAATTTCTTAAATTATGTATAATGTTTAAATTTTAATGAGCACACAAGATGCTTACCTGATGCTGGTACTGAGAAAATTCACTGTTGGATTTTGCATTGTGGAGGTGAGTTGGTCTTAAACTAAACCTGCAAATTTGAATGTAACATTCCAAAGTATAAACTCGTAATTAATTTAAACCATAAGCACCAGAATCAGTAATTTCGATATATGTATGACCTGTTCTACTAAGATATTGACTCAGGGAACAAAACAGATTGGGGAGGGTCAGGGACGGCCAGACGGGCACACACAGTTTCGGCTTGTCAAATTGACGGGTCAGCTTATTGTGTTGTTTGTTAATCAGATAATTTCCGTACCCGGCTTTCATCTATTTCGGGTTTACCATTCTTCTGATTAAATTTAGTGTTTGATTGACACCTCAAGATTAGAAGAGGATACCTCCTTCATTCTGTTATTTTTCTTCAAGTGAATGGACGATTAAAGCCGCGATCTCGGCTTCTTCTCATACCCTGCAACCTAGAAATCATGTTGTAGAATAAGTATAACATTAAGGAATCATATGAAATATAATTGTAAAAGATCCGATTATTAATAATACATCATTTTTGCACAATACTGAATCAATATTTTGGCATGAAGGAGATCAAGAGAAACCTCTGCACCAAATTTAAGGAACAAAAAAAGTAAACTGCAGGTGTGTGTGTTGGTGATCCAGAAACCTCAACACCCTTGCCACCATATCAACAAATTACACATTTATTGTTTTCATCAAAATAAGTTATTAATCCCAATACCTCCTAGTAAAAACTCATCATGGTTTGCATGATTCGACCTACTTTTTTCATTGAGACATTTCATCAAACACTTGGTATGCATGAAACTACAAACAACATGTGATCACAATATACAAATAGATTAAGAAGGTGTGGTTGACACCTGATACACAAAGTAAGAAAGCTGAGGGAGAAAAGAAACACATACCAATGTAGACAGCTCCAAACCACACACCGGTTTCTTCTGGTTCAAGTGGGATCACGGATGATGCTGGTTCCTGTGATGAAATAATCAGTAGAGTGAGTGAGTGGTGATTTGCCGATTTCTGAATATTCAAGGATTCATGTGTAAAATGACCCCTGGTTAATCAAATAATCAGATCATTTTTGTTGCTGCCACTTCTAAACTTGCTATCAGAAACTGATTATCCAGTTTCACTGTAACTTAACACTAGAAATTGATTATCGATGACTTGAAGATTGTTGATTTATCCTTTGATGATTTTTGTTTTGAATAGTGTAATGCATGCTATTAAATAGAAATGAAACTGTTATGTTATTGCTAAAGAGCTATTTAATTTTTCACATTCTGTGTGCAGGCCAGACAAGCAGCTGACATGGCAGTTGCAGAAAGTCAAAGAAAGGCTGATGAGGCTCTAAGTGCTTCACAACGAGTGGTTTCTAAGGATTCTGGTTCCGGTAGACTCAATAAAAGCACCTCAAGGTAAATCTATTTCTATTTGCCAATATTATTAGATAATGAATCACAGTGCATGACTCCTTGCAGCTAGATTTGATGTTATATATTCTCTTCAACTAAATATTACCAAGCTCATACCCTTTTGGAACTCTGTTCGATTTACAATTGCTTATGCTTTAACTTAATAACTTTATTAAAGTTTTGATACCTGATTGAAGAGGTAACATTTTTGACCCCATTACTAATAAATGAGTTGATTTGATTTGGCTTTTATCCAACGTGTCAAAATGGTAAAATACAAAAAATAGCTTATGAAAGGAAATGTTCAAATGGGTTTGCCTAAAGTGTACATTTCGGGTATGTTTGGCAAAAGTAGCTGGTGGCTGCTAGCTGGAAGCTGTAAGCTGGTAGCTGGTGGCTGGTGGCTGGAAGCTGGTAGCTGTAGCTGGTAGTTAGTTGTTGGTGCACTTGTGTCTGTACTTTGTCTGTATTTAGTCTTGATACAAAACGATGTCTTTGATGTAAGATTGATGTAAGTTTGACCAAGTCAACCATCCTCCGGTTTGACTTGGCCAAACAGTTAGACAATGGTTGAAAGATGTTTGGGTCGAAGGATGTGTCATCGAAGGATAGTTTAGATCCTTCGATGAGCTCGAAAGATAAGCATTCGATAGATGGACCACGAAGGATGTCATCCTTCGAGGTACATGTGGATCCTTCGAGCTGTTTCAGATCGATAGATGATCTTTCGATCAATCTATCTGATCCTTCGACCAGACATGCTGTGTTCGGGTATAAATACCCATGTGTTGTGTTCACTTCAGTTAGAGATAGTAGAGTTCGAAAGACAGACAAGTTAGACACATAGAGAAGTGAGAGCATTCTGTTCAGAACACACACACACGAGAGTTAGAGAGAGTTTGCAAAATACATTTGTAAACATTGAGCTTGTAACCGGACCTTTCATACGCATTAATACAAGTGGTGTTAATCGGTGAAGTTTGTGTGTTGTGTTTGTGCTTGTTCTATCTCGGTTTGCATGCTAGCTTGGATTCCGCACTTGCTAGTGTGTTAGACATAACAAGGAATAGGTTAAACCTCAACCTCCGAGGGACCTACAAGTGGTATCAGAGCCGTGGCTCTTTTCCTTGTTAAAAACCGAGTTTTTACAAGACTTTGGAGTGTTTTGGACAAAACTCACTTGGTTTTTGCAGCCGTTTTTACTGTTTTTCTCGCTTATCTTTACGTTAAAACGTGTTCTAAACTAACCGGGTGTGTTGCATGACGGGTTGGGTAACTTAAAAACTTGTTTTTGAGGTGTTTGGCAATTTCCGGCCAAAATTCCGGCTTCACCGGTGACCGGTTTCTGGGTTGTTTCTATCGATTTTCAGCAATATTTTATTGTTCAAAATCTTGGTTTTGGTAAAAATCATGGTCTGACCATATCTTCTGCCGAAAGTTTCTACCAACCCATCACCTTTTTCACCAACCTGTCACATTTGTCAACTGTGTCAGAGCAGTTCGAAAGATATCCTTCGAAGTCGAAAGATCATCTTTCGATCAGTGGAGGTTCGATAGATAATCATCCTTCGAACCAAGGAATCATTTCGAAGCATACATCTTTCGGTCTACAGTTCTTTTTCGAAAGACCAGGATCCTTCGATAGGGGAGTCTTTCGAAAACAATTGTTCGAAACTCAACAGTAATCTTTCGAACACTGTTGATCCTTCGAACAAGTGTTGATCTTTCGAACTTAGTCTGTTTTTGTTTAACAAGTTTGTGATTTTCAGGTTTTATTATTTTTGATCAAAAATGAATCCAAGATGGAATACTCTGGTAAATACAGACATGTATTTTGGTACTCCGTCTTCTGCACCGGTATCTTCTCAAGCTAATGCAACTTCTACCGGTCAATGGGCATTCGTATCAAATCAAACTCCAAGTATTCAAAGCATTCTCTTAAGCGAGAGCGAAACCGGAAGTTTGAATCGGCCTCCAAAGTTGATGCACTTATATGAATATCCAGGATGGATTGATAGATTTCATACATACGTTCTTGGTCAAAATACAGAATTGTGGTTGCGGTTCATTACAGATTTCGATCAAACAATAGAGGTTGCCGCATCATCTGCTGCTACGTTTGCAGATCTTACAGAAGATCAGAAGAAGGTCTATGATCTGGAAAAGAAGGCATATGCCATTCTTACTCAGGCGTTGAGTAAAGATATTTATCATCAATTTGTCAGTTACAAGACGACAAAGAGGTTGTGGGACGCATTGAAGACAAGGGGCGTAGGAAATGAAGCGACACGTCAATTGAGAAAAGAACTGCTGAAGAAAGAGTTTGATGGTTTTACTTGTATGGAGAATGAGTCGTTAGGTGATTTGACAAGTCGATTTAATCATTTGCTGACTGAATTAGCAAATTTTGGGGTTGTTACAACTTCTGCAGAGATTGTGAAAAAGTTTGCAGATGCGTTGCCACCTCAATGGAATACTTTCTTGGAAATCATGAAGTACAATGGCACTTTAGCTACAACAAGCTTCAATGACTTTGTTCAAATCCTGGAAAACAAGAATCAGGAAGAAACTCTCAAGGCAAAAAGAGTTCCAGTGCCACAAAATCCTGAAATGTATTATGGAACTTCTAGCACTTCTACGAAACCTTCTTCGCATGCTCCAATTCAAACAGCGTTTGTGACTAGCACTGACATGTATGGCAATACTATCCAAGTTCCGGTCCCTCCAAAAACAGACATGTATGGAAATCCGCTTGAACCAGTCCCTCAATCAGTACCACAACAACAAAGCCAACGACCTCTCAGACCAACTGATATGTTCGGAAATCCATTACCAGTTCGATCTCCCGGAACAACAGACATGTATGGGAATCCACTTCCTCCTCAATCTACCGGACCAACAGACATGTATGGGAATCCACTTCCTCCTCAACAACAAGCTTGTTATGGAAGCACATCATCTGCTGGTCAACAATCAAAGCCAAACACAGTACGGCTCGACACCTCAAGCTTTTCAAAAGTCAGTGTGGAAGTAGCAAAGGAACACATGGAGCTGCTAAACACTTTGGTGAGCACATACTGTGGATTAGTGGAAGGTCAGATTGGCAACATTAATCTGACACAAGAAGACTATCAGCAGATCGATAAAGAGGAGATGGAAATGATGGATATCAAGTGGGCCTTTGCCAGTGCTGTTAGGCGAGCAAAGGATTTCATGGAAAGAACAGGCAGAACCAGCTTGGAGAGCAAGAAAGACACCAAGTATAGGTTTGATAAGCAGGCTGTCAAGTGTTTCAACTGTGGTGAACGTGGTCATTTCAAACGTGAATGTACGAGGCCATCTCAGCATGGAAACCAGAATCCCTTCAGAAATCAAGGCAACCAGCAGAACCAGAACAGGAACAATGTTCGTACGTTGGTACCTGTCAACAACCAAAGCCAAGAAGGACCATCAAATGCCAACCAGGCACTTGTGGTTCAAGTAGATGAAGGCTGTGATTGGTCAATCCAGTTGGGGAATGATGCTCCAGATGGAACAGCTTGTTTTGCTGAAGTTGTCAAGGAACTTAAACACGCCAGTGGTGGAGAATCTTCCACCAATGGTGATGAATCTTCTGAGGATGAAGACAGTTCTGGTTATAGTGGAAGCTCAGATGAAGAATCCTCCACTTCAGGCAATGATCAGGTGGATGAGACATCGAGTGCGTCAGTCGATGCAGACATTGATGAGATTTTGGAAGAAGCTGCAGCAGGAATTCAAAGAAGATCTATTTTGGTGGATCAAGCTGCTTATTCTTCGTCTTCTCTCCATTCAGCCTTTATGGCTAATGTCGACAGTTCATCAAGTCAGGTATGTGTCGATGAACCCACTTCTGGTAGTTGTGATAACTGTGATAGTTTGCGTATTAAATGTGCTGATTTGGATGCAAACATGTCTGAGTTGCAAGGCAAACATGATGCTTTACAAGCTAGTTTGTTTGACTTGCAAGACAAACATGCTTCATTGAATGATGAGTGGTGTGAATTGCAAAGCAAACACGAGGCTTTGCAAGAGAAATATGATGTCACATTCATTCACAACCAGAAGTTGACCGTTGATCTTTCCAAGTGCACAGAAGCCAACATGTTTTATGAAAACCATGAAAAGGAATTTAAATCGATGATTGAAAAATTAAAGAAAGATAAAACAGAGCTGACAAAAATGGTTTCCAGAAAACAAACTGACATTAATTTGTATATAACTCGTCTTGAGGTAATGCAAAAGGAAATGGCTTGTGTTAAAACTGAAAGTGAGGCGATCCGACTCAAGTTAGACAGTTATTTGAGCTCTAGCTATGTGTTGGATCACATCATTGACGTTCAGAAAGAGAAACGGGATGTCACATGCATAGGTTACAAGAAATGTCCACCACCCGTGAGAAACAATTATGATGCCATGCCTGATGAGGAGTATAGAACTCATTTTGAACCATCTGTTCCTTTGGACGTTGAGGAATTTGCCACAGGGCTTGGATACAAGAAAGAAGTATCATCAGATTCGGATGTGTCAGCAGATACTTTTGTAACTGCTGAACAGAATCAGGATCCTCCAGTTGTGATAGAGGATGCTGATTCTTCTGATGATGAATCCGATGATACTGATTCAGCAAAGTCTGATGCGGTGATAAATGAAGAGGACATACCTCTTGAGAATCATATTCTGTGTGATCCTCCTGCAAAACCCGCTAAGACTGTTGCAATCGAGTCCTCATCTGAAAAAGAGTCGGAGAGTGTGGATTTGCTGTACACTCTTGTTGGTGATGATAAAATCTATTCTGACAAAGATTTTCCTATTAAGAACGTTAATCAATCATTAATCAGTAAAGTCTTTGAAAATTCAACAAGTAAGTTTTTGGGAAAGACAGGATCACGTGTTACAGTAACACAGTGCCCTCCTATCCCAAAGGCTGAAGTTAGAAAACAATTTGGCAATCAGAAATTACAAACAGTGCAAAAACAGCAAAACCATACCAAGCCAAAAGGAAAATTACCGGCTCAAGGTCAAAGGAAGCCGAATCAGAAGAAGAAAAAGAATGTGAACTTTGTGAAATCCAAGGGAACGGACAAAATTGCAACATTTGAAAATCAATCTAACTTAGAGTTTGTCAAGAAAGCAACAGTGATGAAAAGGAATGAACCAAGTAGTTCAAAACCTAGTACCTCGGGATCACAAAGTTCATCATCGGCAAGACGATCACATGATACTTCGGGGTTTGTTGAACGAAGATCATGTTTTGAATGTGGTACAATTGGGCATATCGTTCGAAATTGCCCGTATCTTCATAAGTTGAAAGGAAAAGATGATGATCCCCGTGAACGCAATCACCAACAGCGATCTGTTTCTGTAAAACAAGATCCCCGACTTGTAAGAGAAAGGGAAAAGAAACAGAAACGCCAACAAGTCAAGGTGGTTGAAAAGGCACTTAAAAATGAAGTGGTTCAAAAACAATCGGTTCCAGTTAAACCAGAAACCTCAAAATTTTCAAAAACTTCAAACAATCACGAAGTTAAATTTTCAAACAATCAAACTGGTAAATTTCAACAGACATGGAAACCTAAAATAACCACAAATTCAGGGGGACCATCACAATTTTCAAATCATCAAAGAATAGAAGTTATTGTTGTTGATGAAAATGGAAGACCCAAGACCACAATGGCTTGGGTCCCCATCTCCAACTAATTATGTGAGTTCATGTGCAGGGTGTTCCAGGAGGAACTATCAGTAGTCATTGGATTGTTGATAGTGGGGCATCCAGGCACATGACAGGCGACATGAAGCTTCTCTACGACGTCAAATCTATTAGAGGAGGTTATGTTGCTTTTGTTGGAGATAAAGGCGGATATATTACGGGTGAAGGAATGATTTCCAACGGGGTTGTTAGCTTTGATAAGATCAACTTCGTACAACAACTTGATCACAATCTTCTTAGTGTTTCTCAAATTTGTGATAAGCAGTTCTCAGTACACTTTGATGCAAATGGATGTTATGTGCTGAAACCCGGCTTCAAAATTCCAAAAGAATGGATTCTCTTGTCGGCTCCAAGGATAAATGATTTGTATGTCCTTGATATGAGCCAAGCTATCACAACGTCTGCACAAGCAACTTGTTTCGTTTCCAAAGCCACAGAAAAAGACACAATCTCTTGGCACAGACGAATGGGTCACATTCACTTACGCAAAATGAATCATTTGGTGTCAAATGAATTGGTGAATGGTGTTCCTCTTAAAAACTTCCATCTTCAAGATGTCTGTGTCTCGTGCCAGAAAGGAAAACAAACGAAGAAGCGACACCCTACATAGAAAATCAACACGGTGGCTGTTCCTCTGGAACGTTTGCACATGGATTTGTTCGGTCCTGTCAAGCACAAAAGCATTAGGAATGATCAATATTGCCTCGTGATCACTGATGATTATTCAAGATTTTCTTGGGTGGCGTTCATGGCACATAAGAGTGAAACCTTCGGTATTATCAAAAACTTGATCATTCAGATTGAGAATCTCTATAATTTGAAGGTTAGGCGGATACGTAGCGACAATGGTACTGAATTCAAAAATCATGCCATGGCGGAGTTTTGCACTTCAAAAGGTATTCTTCACGAATTTAGTGCAGCTTATACTCCTCAACAGAATGGCGTCGCTGAACGTAAGAACCGCACATTGATCGAGACTGCTAGGACAATGTTGGTAGAGTCACAATTGCCGATTCCATTCTGGACTGAAGCTGTGGCCTCTGCATGTTATACGTTGAACCGAGTCCTTACAGTCAAAAGGCACAACAAGACCTGCTTTGAGCTTATCAACAAACGGAAACCAGATTTGTCATATCTTGAACCGTTTGGAGCTCCGTGCACAATAATCGATCCTAATGGAAAGTTTGGGGCAAGAGCAATTGATGGATACTTTCTTGGGTATTCCACCCCGAACTTAAGAGTCTGGAATCTAGAGACTAAAAGGGTTGAAGAATGGTCTGAAGTCAGAGTACAAAGGCACACTTTACCAGTCAAATGTCCTGGTCAGCCTTGGATGTTTGAGTACGATGACTTTTTCAATTCGATCAATGTTGAAGCCGTTGAAGAAAATGCTGCGGCAAGGATGTTTTTCGAGAGTGACAATGCAACAGATTCACCGTTGGTTCGTCCAATTCTTGTCAATCAAGAACCATCTTCGGTGAACAATAATGCTCTCGACAATGAGGATTTTCACGATGCTACCGAATTGAACGAATCTTCAGAGGATGATGAATTTCTAGATGCAGATCAAGAAGCTCCAACAACAGCAGTACATGGTACTTCAGAGGGTACACCTCCAGTGGATGTCCCTAGAACAGCTGAAGCTACTGCATCATCCTCTTCGTCAATTCCGGGCCTTGAATTGATTGTTGATCTCAATCTCAACAATCTGGGTACAAATATTCCAGTTCAAGATAATCCAGAAACAAGGATTCACAATACCCATCCTCAACAAAACATCATCGGAAATGTACAGAGTGGCGTTCAAACAAGAAACATGTTACGAAACAACAACAATGCAGGCTTGTATGCGACGATTAGAGAATCTGGTCAACAAAATGATTGGTCTTTCGCGTGTTATGTCTCACAGGAAGAGCCAAGAACTTGGAAAGATGCTTTGAAAGATAGCTCATGGGTTGAAGCAATGCAGGAAGAACTGCAACAATTCCAGAAGCTTGGTGTCTGGAAACTCGTAGAGAAACCTGCTGGTTACAAGAAGATTGGTACCCGTTGGGTGTTTAAATGCAAAAAGGATGACCGTGGAGTCGTTATTCGAAACAAAGCAAGATTAGTCGTTCAAGGTTTTCGTCAGATTGAAGGGATCGACTACAACGAAGTGTATGCACCTGTGGCGCGTCTAGAAGCAATTCGGATTTTTCTGGCTTATGCCTCATTCAAAGGTTTCAAGGTATACCAGATGGACGTGAAAAGTGCATTCTTACATGGTGTGGTGGAAGAAGAGGTGTACGTCGAACAGCCTCCAGGTTTTGAAGATCCTATCCATCCCGATCGGGTTTGGTTGCTCAACAAAGCTCTATACGGTCTACATCAAGCACCGCGAGCTTGGTACGCAACCTTATCTAATTATCTGCTGGAGAATGGATTTCGCAGAGGTCTTATCGACTGTACTCTTTTCATCAAAGAACAAGATGGAGATCTTCTACTGGTACAGGTATACGTTGATGATATTATATTTGGTTCTACTAATGATGTTTTGTGTAGGAATTTCGAGCGCATTATGCAGGATAAATTCGAGATGAGTGCTATGGGGGAAATGACTTTCTTTTTGGGCCTACAAGTACAACAAACTGAGTCTGGGATATTCATCCATCAGACTAAATATGTTGGTGACATCTTGAGCCGGTTCCAGATGTCTGATGCAACGCCCATCGGTACCCCATTGCCGCAAAATCACGGAATTACTCCAGACTTGAAGGGTGAAGCTGTTAGCCCCTCATACTACCGCGCGATGATCGGATCTCTTATGTACCTCACAGCATCAAGACCAGATATAATGTACCCAACGTGCCTGCTTGCCAGATATCAAGTCAACCCGAAGGCCTCACATCTTGCAGCTGTAAAAAGGATTTTTCGTTATTTGAAGGGTTACCCTGACACCGGTCTATGGTACCCTAGGATAATAACTTTGACTTGATCGCATTCAGTGATTCTGATTTTGGCGGATGCAAAATCGACGGCAAATCCACAACGGCTGGATGTCAGTTTTTGGGAAATCGCCTAGTCACATGGCAGTGCAAGAAGCAGACGTGCGTCGCTACATCAACATGCGAAGCTGAATACATTGCTGCCTCAAGTTGTTGCTCCCAAGTCCTATGGATCCAACAACAAATGCGTGACTACGGTTTTGAATTCCTAACTACTCCTATTTACGTTGATAATTCTGCTGCCTTACAGATCACTAAAAATCCTGTGCAGCATTCAAAGACTAAGCACATCGAAATTAAGTATCACTTCATACGTGATTGCTTTGAGAAAAGGCTAATCGATGTTGCTTACGTCCACACCGATGACCAACGTGCTGACCTTTTTACCAAAGCTTTTGACAAATCAAGATTTGACTTTTTATTACTGGTAAACGGCGTTAAGGTCAAGCAAGAGTAAAACCAACATCGGAAAATCATTTTTATAAATACCTTTGTGTTTTAAATTTGTCTTAGTTTATTGATTTTAGGGGGAGTAAATCCAAAATTTGAAAATCCAAAAACATCGAAAAATTTCAAAAACACAAAAACAATAGAAAAACAAAAATGAGTTTCCTGGCGAGCAAAAGAGAAAATGATAGTACATCAGTGGTCTGTCTAAACCTCTTTAAACCTAAAATGAAAATCGATAAGCAGCTCTATATAAGATGTATCGGTAGGCTCACAATCATTTTAAAGTGTGCAGGGTGATATAAATCTTAAATCGACTGAAGACCAGGTGGGAACCATTCATTGGCATATGGTCTTAGTACCGAAATTTCGTTTAAGAGATTGCCGAGGTTCTGAAATATTCGGTCTTTATGCTGCTTATCATCTGGGTATCATGGTTGTTTCTTTTACCGAAAAATAACGGGGACACAAGTCTAGATCTTCCATGATACCATACATACGTGTACATACTGCATACGACCTCAATAAGTGATCAACAATCACATGTCAAAACAAATAAGTGATAAATTATCACAAATTCTTTCCGGGAGTCAAGTTCGTCTCTCTGCTGTACGAAAGTACTGACCTGTTCACGGACTTGCTCCTGTGCCCTCATGCATATGAAAATCAAGTTCCTCATCAATAAATGATTCTATCACATAGGGCTTGTTTTCAAATCAAATAAGTGAGAATCTCACATCATATACGGTCAAACAGATGATAATCGGTATACTCACCGGTAAGATGAACCCTCGTGCATACCTTGATACGGGAATGTGTCGTGATGTGGATGAACACCGGTCGGTAAGTATAAATCATACCTTAACGTATCCCCTCGCCATGATTACATCTGATAAGTTGAGCTTATGTGGACAACAATACCGATAATTGTTATAGGATGCTTATCTAAATGTTAATTAACTGAACAACAAGAGCGTTTTGGCGTGACCGTACACTGATATGATTCTCTTACCCTCGAAACTCGCAAAAAGAATGTTTGTATATATTTACTTTTCTTAGTTTCTGCAACTCTGTATATATTTATTTACTGCTTTCAGTCTTTACATTTGAAATATTCAAAATACCAAAAAGATTTTAGGTGTGTTTTAATATAAACTTTCTAAAAGCCAAAAAGATTTTATTTCTATTTTATTTTCGATCGTACGATGTTGGAACTCGAGTCTTCGTTACCTGAAACCTGAACGAAAACCGAAATGACTAAATCTTCATAAACGGTCGAAATTTGCAAGTTTTGAAAGTTAAGAACTAAAATTAATAAATTTATTAAACTTTCAAACTGTCGGACGGTGTTTGATTGAACAATGGTCACATGTGTGTCGTTTGCTTATGATATTCCAGGCAGTTGTTCTCATTACGCGTTTAGATTTCTTGCATGTGCAGATTCTAAAGGCAAGGAGAACATGGTCGATGACAAGCTTCGGAATGAAGACACGACGTGAAGGCACTCAAGTGATAAAGATGATCGAGTTGCTGCTGACCATCATCAACATCTCAAGGATCTCAATTCATAACGAACAAGTATTTCACGAGCATAACTCAATTGGGAGCTTATGTTAAGGGGGAGTTTGTCAACACACTTCCTACATGAAACGGGGAGTTTGTTGGTACACTTTCTGCTTTCAAGACGTGAAGACTTTAAAGATCCTCCGACATTGAAGACTCGAAAGGACGTCAAAGACTTGAACTCACGAAGATCGAGACAAAGATCGAGACACGAGAGACCCACAAGAATTAAGATCGAGATCGAGACAAAGCTACAGCCAAGGGGGAGTTTGTTGGTGCACTTGTGTCTGTACTTTGTCTGTATTTAGTCTTGATACAAAACGATGTCTTTGATGTAAGATTGATGTAAGTTTGACCAAGTCAACCATCCTCCGGTTTGACTTGGCCAAACAGTTAGACAATGGTTGAAAGATGTTTGGGTCGAAGGATGTGTCATCGAAGGATAGTTTAGATCCTTCGATGAGCTCGAAAGATAAGCATTCGATAGATGGACCACGAAGGATGTCATCCTTCGAGGTACATGTGGATCCTTCGAGCTGTTTCAGATCGATAGATGATCTTTCGATCAATCTATCTGATCCTTCGACCAGACATGCTGTGTTCGGGTATAAATACCCATGTGTTGTGTTCACTTCAGTTAGAGATAGTAGAGTTCGAAAGACAGACAAGTTAGACACATAGAGAAGTGAGAGCATTCTGTTCAGAACACACACACACGAGAGTTAGAGAGAGTTTGCAAAATACATTTGTAAACATTGAGCTTGTAATCGGACCTTTCATACGCATTAATACAAGTGGTGTTAATCGGTGAAGTTTGTGTGTTGTGTTTGTGCTTGTTCTATCTCGGTTTGCATGCTAGCTTGGATTCCGCACTTGCTAGTGTGTTAGACATAACAAGGAATAGGTTAAACCTCAACCTCCGAGGGACCTACATTAGTAGCTGTAGCTTTTTAGATATATTTGGTGTTTGGTAGAGTAGCTGAAGTTTTTAATAAAATGTATAAAATGACCAAAATGGACATAACTAAAAATTTAGAAAGTTGATGCATTAAAAAGTTTCCTATTTTTAGAGGTTAAAATAGTCATTTTTCCCTAAAAGCTTGTAGCTTCTTCTAAACGCTACTAGTAGTAGCGTTCAACCAAAAGCTTCAAGCTCCTAACCTAAAAGCTTAAAGCTCCTTCAACCAAACAAGACTTTTTATTGAGTAGGAGCTTTTTCTTAAAAGCTTAAAGCTAGAAGCTCCTAAAAGCTCCTAAAAGCTCTATGCCAAACATACCCTTCATGCACACTACCATCTAAGTGTATATTTATTCATTTGATTGTTCATATATTATTTTTTGGGTTAAAAGGGTTAAATTGGCTAAATCACAGGGGCCAAAATAGTAATTTACTCTTAATAATGGGATATTGAATTTAAATTACCCAAACTTTCACCAATTGGCCGTTAACACTCCAACCTTTGATTCGTACCACAACCTATCATCTTTTAACTTATTTTCCCTGGCACTCCGAAACTAACTAAACCCTAACCCAATTAGTTTTTTTTTTTTTTTTTTTTTGCTAATGTGACACTTTATTTGATGTCGTGGCCTTTTTTTGCTGACATGGTAACTAATGTGGCATTTTTTTATGACGTGGCAGCTGATGCGGCGCCTGACATGACAGCTGACGTGGCAGCTAACGTGACATTTTTATGACGTAGTATCTGACGTCAGCTAAATGTGTTAGAGTTCAGTTAGTTAGGGAGTGCCAGAGGAAAATAAGTTGAATGTTGGGAGTGTTGTGAAACAAATCGAAAGTTAAAAACGCTATCGACTAATCGATGAAAGTTGAGTTATTTAAATTTAATATTTTACTAATAAAATAAATATTATATTAATTTCAAGAAGGATATAGAATTTGCCAAAGCTATTTTCCGGGTAGGAAAGAAAGTCATAGCTCATAACAAACTTAAGGTTGAAAAGGGTGCAATCTCAATCCCAACTCAACTAAAGATTTGATGATGTGAATTGTATCTTAAAGAGAGACGGTGTTACGATTTTTCCATTCATGGTAATCATCACCCATCCAACTACCTCAAAGTTTTTGTGTTTTTATAATTCATATATAAATGTCTTTTTGTAGTTTTTCTTATGAATAAATTTGTACAATGGGAGATGAGTTTTGTTTTGAATTAAAAAAAAAATTAACGTTTAGTGGGCTTTAATATTGAAGTGGTGCAATGTGAATTCCAAAATAATATTTCCTTGTTACTTTTTTTTGGATTGAACTTGATGGAAAACGTGTGCTGACATCATATATGATTGTCACTGTTGTTTTCGTTCAGTGGTTTATAAAACCCGAGCTTGAATTTAACTCCTACGAGAGTCCTGGTTTTATGTTTGATACCTTGTGTATTCCAAGTTGGATTTATAAGGGTGTTATATAGACACCTTAAGCGAACTTCGAATTGGTAGTGGATAGGAGATGTTGGTTAAACAGATTACATTGTCTTAGCATAAATGATGTGTTTAAGACCACATACGCAACATATTCTATCAGAATCATGCAGTTAAGCATGCTGGTTTGAGAGTACTATGGGAATAAGCAACCTCCTAAAACTCCCCGTGATGTCACCAAGAACAAAACCTAAGCCAAATGAGCAAAGCAGATATGTGCCTTGGAGATATTGCAATATGGATACTTGCATGTCGTTCGTGATAGTGGGGAAACCTCATCAACGACGTGCGTACCTTAGGATGTGTGTGTGAGTGGGTGGGTGCGATTGTGGGGGGGGGGGGTAACACATTAGATGAGTCTCATAGTGACCATAAAACGTTAAATAGTCTGCACCAACTTACACGACATGACGCTTGGCACGTTTGGGGCCACGTTTATCCCATCAAACTTCCACAGCTAAGCATGTAGGTGTGACAATAGTACAAGGACATGTGACCTATTAGGAAGATTTCATAGGGTCGTCACTCATCACCAACAAAAATGTGAACTAGTTGGGCAACGTATACAATATTATGGTTGCGATGAGGATGTTACAATAACACGTGATAAAAACAAAGAATTATGACATTTACTTATACTTAAAAGTATGCCAACTAAAAATTGCAGTTCATAAACAAAATAATACTACATGGTTTTACTTTTTTTAAAACTCCTAACAAACATGTTCCAAGTCCAATGAACATGTTATTGTTATGTTGGGTTTAATTTTAGACGAAATTTACTAGTGGATAAACCCTTTAACATTTGTATAATATGCTTAATTAAGAGTCTAAGAACTTATTTAAAACTTGTCTAACCGTCAAGCCGGTAACTAGTTCAATTGTCCCTTGTCAAAACCCTACCAGCCCAACTAGTGACATTTTAACTCATACAAACTGAATGAGAAAGGATCTGATTCCTGGTTCACCGATCTAGCCGCACACCAATGTTTTAAAGTCCGTTCTTTATATCGTACAGAATTGGGCTCAGAACCCAGTGTATCGGGCGATTTAACAAAGTGTATCGGATGGTTTAACGGATTCTACTGGACGGTTCAACCGGTACTACCGGCCGATTTGAACCCGTTTTTAAAACATTACCGCACACTTCGGTTTTTGTAAATCGGTTATAGGAAAAAAAGTTGTTGTCAAAATAAAGTAAATAATTTGATGTGGGTTTTGTACGGTTTAACTACTTGTATAGGTCCTTCCTTGACTAACATTTGGATTTTTTTTAATAATAACATAAAACCATAAAAACGAACTTAAATAAAGAGAGAGACATGAACTTAATCACTTTTACACATTTATAATAATATAGTGTTTTTCAAAACAGTAATAATATTCCGTCAAAGGGGAGAAGAAGGTTGAGTCTTGTTTACGCAAACACATTACACACACACTTTTCGGTCACCTACTCACCTTCTTCTCCAATTACTATAAAGAACCCTCACTTTCCTCCTTACATCCACACGCACACATCTTCTCCTTCTTCTTCATCATCCAAACACAATCCTTATTTTTTTCAAAATGCATTCTTAAACATTTCCCATATTACTTAAACTCTTGTGTTTCAATTCAAAGATATGGAATAACTTAATTTTATAAAAGATGGTGTGTTAAGGTTGCCTCCTGGTTTTAGATTTCATCCAACAGATGAGGAAGTGGTTGTACAATATTTGAAGCGCAAAGTACAATCTTTTCCTTTGCCTGCTTCTATTATTCCTCTAGTTGATGTTTGTAACTCTGATGCTTGGGAGTTACGAGGTAATGTTTTTGTTCTTCACATTTGGGAGTTACCAGGTAATGTTTGCAACTCTGATCCTTGATGTTTGCAACTTTGGTCCTGGGTCTCTGACGATTGCTATTTTTTTTTTCATTTTAGTCCATTTCGCTAACTTTGTAAAAAACAACAAGACAGAGGAGAAAATAATATTGTTGCTTTTATATTATGCTAAAAGTAACTTAATAACATTATATATAAAAGTTATTAGTAAAATATAGGGGTAAGATCAAATAAAAAGTTTATTTTGCCTAAGTAGGATGAGAAGGAATATGAACCATTCATTTTTTAAATCAATGGTTAAGATGAAAGTGTATGAAAAAGGAGGAGTGCAAGGGTATCTTGGTAAAATCCTATTTATGTACTTTCTCTCTCCACATGCAAGGCAAATGCATATTCCACCCCCGTGTTTTAAACGTTCAAAACTTTTTTTATACGACATTATTTTTTCATAAAAATTTCACCGTAAAATCGAGCGTTTTTTTATCTTTAATTTGAGAACCATATTGTTATATAAAATATGAAGACTAAAAAACCCACTAAAATGTGTTGGATTTCTATGTTGTATAACATTTTTTGTGCTGGATTTTTGTACTATATTTTTGTGCTAAATTTTTTGTGCTGAATTTTTTTGTCTTAGATTTTTTTTCTCAATTTTTTTGTGCTGGATTTTTTTGTACTACATTTTTTGCTGAATTTTTTTGTGCTATATTTTTTTGTACTAGATTTTTTGAGCTATATTTTTTGTACTAGATTTTTTTGAGCTATATTTTTTGTACTAGATTTTTTTTTGCTATATTTTTTGTACTACATTTTTTGTGCTATATTTTTTTGTACTAGATTTTTTGTGCCCAATTTTTTTGTACTAGATTTTTTTGTTGTGTTTTAAAAAAACAAAAGGGGTGCCACATGTCATTTTTACTCATATTTATAAGGACCAAAATGCCCTTCATTCCTACTTGTTAGGAGTGCCACATGTCATCATCACAATCCTTCTTAGCCTACTTAGACAAAATCCACTTTTTAGTGGATCCTTCCCCGTAAAATACATACAAAATAGGTATAAATATATACCACAAAATAATTATATATATATATATATATATATATTAAACCCATTAAGTCTAACCAACTCTCAAATCATTCTAAGCCTTTAGATCTTGCTGAGATGAAATCCTGTTCGTTTAAACTCCATTTTCTAACCGCTATGACAGAAGTTACGAGCGGTTTCTTTGGCTGGGAGTTACCTCCGCAATATTCATCCCCATGTTCCCACGTAGGGTTGTGGGCAGTTTGTTTATGTCGGTTCACCCCACTATCCTTTTTCTCCTCCTAAATCCTTGCTACTACAACCGCACCTCCTGTAGGTTATTTTTAGATCGTCCCCAAACCTTCCATTCCCATTCTCAGATTTACATTCTTCAACTATTCCCCGCTATTCAAAATACATCCAACTTTACTAGCCAGTGGAGTAGTTCGATTTCATCAACAATCCATTTGTAGGTCCACCCGGAAGATCGAGTAACCTCTATTCCTGTTTTCCGACAAACCCGAAAGTGCGGAATCCAAACGGGTAAGTTAAACCAAGTTACGAACACGTAAGACACAAAGATTCAACGATTAACACTCCATTGTATTAATGCGTATGAAACGGTTACAAATCAATGTTTACAAGATGCTCTCATAAACTCTCAGTGTGTGTGTGTGTTTACAGTGTGTTCGCTCTCTAAGTCTATGCAGACTCTCTCTTTGTTCTGTCTGTTGTGAGTGTTTATATAGTCACAGACACGACGAAACACAACAGTGACCGGGCGAAACATCAACAGTGACGAAACCTAGAGTTTCGTCACACATGTTCATGGCGAAACCATGATGGGCCAACACGAAACATCAAAGTCGACGAAATCCTTCAAGGTTTCGTCGACATGCATGCACCCACAAAGTATTTCGGCCCAAATGAATTGTTTCGGCCCAAGTGAATTGTTTCGGCCCAAGTAAATTGTTTCGGCCCAAGTGAATTGTTTCGGCCCAAGTAAATTGTTTCGTTCACAATTAACTCACCCGAAACATGTAAATTCAATAGTTGCATGCATTTCCTTCTACATGACATTATCATGACATCATCATGATGATGTCATGATGATGTGTCAGCGGGAAACGTTCTCGGCTCTCTGTGCTTCGCGTGTCGAACTCTGGGGCGCACGACGGAGGAATGTCGCTACGTCGGGCTCGAACCGAACCTAACCGAGTCGCGTCCACATAATATGTATCAACAAACTCCCCCTTGGACGCTACTCGTGAGGTTCGTCTTCCATATCTTCCATGTCGGAGGATCTTCAAAGTCTTCACGTGTCGCAAGTAGAAAGTGTATCAACAAACTCCCCTTTTCATTTAGGAAGTGTATCAATAAACTCCCCCTTTGATTATGCTTGTGAATCTTTTGATCTTCAATGCTTTAGATCCTTGTGGTGTTGATGATTGATCAGCGGTAACTCGATCATCTTTATCATTTGAGTGCCTTCACGTCATATCTTCATTCCGAAGCTTATCATCGAACATGTTCTCCTTACCTTTAGCATCTGCACATGCAAGAAAGCTAAACGCGTAATGAGAACAACTGCTTGGAATATAGTTAACATAAACAAACGACGCATATGAGACCAATTCTCATTCAACTACCATCCGACAATTTGTTTGAAAAGTTAACAAATTTTTCAATTTTGATTATTAACTTTCAAAACTTGCAAACTCTGACCGTTTATGAAGATTCAGTCGTTTTGGTTTTCAATCAGATTTCAGGCAACGAAGACTTGATTTCCAACATCGGTTAATCAAAACTAAAGCAGAAATAAAATATTTTTGACTTTTATAAAGTTTATATTAAAACACACCTAAAATCTTTTTGGCATTTTGAATATTTCAAACGTAAAGACTGAAAGCAGTAAATAAATATATAAAGAGTTGCAGAAACTAAGAAGAGTAAATATATACAAACATTCTTTTTGCGAGTTTCGAGGGTAAGAGAATCATATCAGTGTACGGTCATGCCAAAACGCTCTTGTTGTTCTTTTTGTTAACATTTAGATAAACATCCTATAACGATTATCGGTATTGTTGTCCACATAAGCTCAACTTATCATATGTAATCATGGCGAGGGGATACGTTAAGGTATGATTTATACTTACTGACCGGTGTTCATCCACACACGACACATTCCCGTATCAAGGTATGCACGAGGGTTCATCTTACTGGTGAGTATACCATTTATCATCCGTTTGACGTATATGAAAATGTGAGAAACTCACTTATTTTGAATTGAAAACAAGCCCTATGTGATAGAATCACTTATTGATGAGGAACTTGATTTTCAGATGCATGAAGGGCACAAGAGCAAGTTCGTGAACAGGTCAGTACTTTCGTACAGCAAAGAGACGAACTTGACTCCCGGATAAATGTGATATATTATCACTTATTTTGTTTGGACATGTGATTGTTGATCACTTATTGAGGTCGTATGCAGTATGTACACGTATGTATGATATCAAGGAAGATCTAGACTTCGTCTCCGTTTGTTTCGGTAAAAGAAACAACCATGATACCCAGATGATAAACAGCATAAAGACCACATATCTCAGAACCTCGACAATCTCTCAAACGAAATTTCGGTACTAAGACCATATGCCAATGAGTGGTTCCCATCTGGTCTTCAGTCGATTTAAGATTTATATCACCCTGTACACTTTAAAATGATTGTGAGCCTACCGATACATCTTATATAGAGCTGCTTAACATTTTTCATTTTGCATTTCAGTTTAAAAAGGTTTAAACAGACCACTGATGTACTATCATTTTCTCTTTTGCTCGCCAGGAAACTCATTTTTGTTTTTCTATTGTTTTTGAGTTTTGAAATTTTTCGATGTTTTTGAATTTTTCAAATTTTGGATTTACTCCCCCTAAAATCAACAAACTTACAATAGTTTTAAAAACACAAAGATATTTACAAAAACGATTTTCTGATGCGGATTACTCTTGCTTGACCTTAATGCGTTTACCAATAATAAAAAGTCAAATCTTGATTTATCAAATTCTTTGGTAAAAAGGTCGGCACGTTGGTCATTAGTATGGACCTTAACAACATCGATTAGCCTTTTATCAAAGCAATCACGTATGAAGTGATACTTAATTTCGATGTGTTTGGTCTTTGAATGCTGCACATGATTTCTAGTGATAGATAAGGCAGCATAATTATCGACTAAAATAGGAGTAGTTAGGAATTCAAAACCGTAATCGCGCATTTGCTGTTGTGTCCACATGACTTGGGAGCAACAACTTGAGGCAGCAATGTATTCAGCTTCACAAGTTGATGTAGCGACACAAGTCTGCTTCTTGCACTGCCATGTTACCAGGCGAGTTCCAAAAAACTGGCATCCAGCCGTTGTGGATTTGCCGTCGATTTTGCATCCGCCAAAATCAGAATCACTGAAAGCGATCAAGTCAAAGTTATTATCCTTAGGGTACCATAGACCGGTGTCTGGGCAACCCTTCAAATAACGAAAAATCCTTTTTACAGCTGCAAGATGTGAGGCCTTCGGGTTCACTTGATATCTGGCTAGCAGCACGTTGGATACATTATATCTGGTCTTGATGCTGTGAGGTACATAAGGGATCCAATCATCGCGCGGTAGTATGAAGAGCTAACGAGTTCACCCTTCAAGTCTGGATTGATTCCGTGATTTTGCTACAGTGGGGTACCAATGGGCGATGTGTCAGACATCTGGAATCGGCTCAAGATGTCATGAACATACTTAGTCTTATGGATGAAAATCCCAGACTTCGTTTGTTGCACTTGCAACCCCAAAAAGAAACTCACATCCCCCATAACGCTCATCTCGAATTTATCCTGCATTACACGCTCGAAATCCCTACACACAACATTGTTAGTAGAACCAAATATAATATCATCCACATATACCTGAACCAGTAGAAGATCTCCATCTTGTTCTTTTATGAAGAGAGTGCAATCGATAAGACCTCTGCGAAATCCATTCTCCAGCAAATAATTAGATAAGGTTGCATACCAGGCTCATGGTGCTTGACGTAGACCATAGAGAGCTTTGTTCAGCAACCAAACCCGATCGGGATGGATTGGATCTTCAAAACCTGGAGGCTGTTCAACATACACCTCTTCTTCCACTAGACCATGTAAGAATGCACTTTTGACGTCCATCTGGTAAACCTTGAATCCTTTGAATGAGGCAAAAGCCAGAAAGATCCGAATTGCTTCCAGACGTGCAATAGGTGCATACACTTCGTTGTAGTCTATACCTTCAATCTGACGAAAACTTGAACGACCAATCTTGCTTTGTTGCGAATAACGATTCCACGGTCGTCCTTTTTGCATTTATAAACCCAACGGGTACCAATCTTCTTGTAACCAGCATGTTTCTCTACGAGCATCCAGAAACCTAGTTTCTGGAATTGTTGCAGTTCTTCCTGCATTGCTTCAACCCAAGAGTTATCTTTCAAAGCGTCTTTCCAAGTTCTTGGCTCTTCCTGTGAGACATAACACGTGATAGACCAATCGTTCTGTTGACCAGATTCTCGAATTGTCGCATACAAGCCTGCGTTGTTGTTGTTTCGCAACATGTTTCTTGTTTGAATGACACTCTGTACATTACCGATGATGTTTTGTTGAGGATGGGTATTGTGAATTCTTGTTTCAGGGTTTTCCGGAACTGGAATGTTTGTACCCAGATTGTTGAGATTTAGATCAACAACCAATTCAATACCCGGAACTGACGAAGAGGATGATGCAGTAGCTTCAGCTGTTATAAGGGCGTCCACTGGAGGTGTAGCCTCCGAAGTACCATGTACTGCTGATGTTGGAGCTTCTTGATCTGCATCTAGAAATTCATCATCCTCTGAAGATTCATTCAGTTCGGTTGCATCATGAAAATCCTCAATGTCGAGAGCATTATTGTTCACTGAAGATGGTTCTTGATTGACAACAATTGGACGAACCAACGGTGAATCTGTTGCGTTGTCACTCTCAAAAAACATCCTTGCCGCAGCAGTTTCTTCAACTGCTTCAACATTGATCGAATTGAACAAGTCATCGTACTCAAACATACATGGTTGACCTAGATTTTTGACTGGCAAAGTGTGCCTTTGTACTCTGACTTCAGACCATTCCTCAACCCTTTTAGTCTCCAGATTCCAGACTCTTAAGTTCGGGGTGGCATAACCAAGAAAATGATCTTGAATAGCTTTTGCCCCAAACTTTCCATTAGGATCGATCATTGTGCAAGGAGCTCCAAACGGTTCAAGATATGACAAATCTGGTTTCCGTTTGTGAAGGAGCTCTAAGCAGGTCTTGTTGTGCCTTTTGACTGTAAGGACTCGGTTTAATGTATAACATGCAGAGGACACAGCTTCAGTCCAGAAGGGAATCGGCAAATGTGACTCTACCAACATCGTCCTAGCAGTCTCGATCAATGTACGGTTTTTACGTTCAGCGACGCCGTTCTGTTGAGGAGTATAAGCCGCACTAAATTCGTGAAGAATACCTTTTGATGTGCAAAACTCCGCCATGGCATGATTTTTAAATTCAGTACCATTATCGATGTGTATCCGTCTAACCTTCAACTTATACAAATTCTCAATCTAAATGATCAAGTTTTTATAATACCGAAAGTTTCACTCTTGTGAGCTATAAACGCCACCCAAGAAAATCTTGAATAATCATAAGTTATCACGAGGCAATATTGATCATTCTGGATGCTTTTGTGTTTGACAGGACCGAACAAATCCATGTGCAAACGTTCAAGAGGAACTGCCACCGTGTTGATCTTCTTCGTCGGATGTCACTACTTAGTTTGCTTTCGTTTTTGGCATGAAACACAAACGTCTTGAAGATGGAAATTTTTAAGAAGAACACCATTCACTAATTCATTCGACACCAAATGATTCATTTTCCGTAAGTGAATGTGACCCATACGTCTGTGCCAAGAGATTGAGTCTTTTTCAGTGGCTTTGGTAATAAAACAAGTTGCTTGTGCAGTCGTTGTTATTGCTTGGCTCATATCAAGGACATATAAATCGTTTATTCTTGGAGCTGATAAGAGAATCCATTCTTTTGGAATCTTGAAGCTGGGTTTCAGCACGTAACATCCATTTGCATCAAAGTGTACTGCAAACTGTTTATCACAGATTTGTGAAACGCTGAGAAAATTGTGACCAAGTTGTTATACAAAGTTGATCTTGTCAAAACTTACAACCCCGTTAGATACCATTCCTTCTCCCGTAATATAACCTCCTTTATCTCCAGCAAAAGCAACATAACTTCCTCTAATAGATTTAACGTCGTAGAGAAGCTTCATGTTGCCTGTCATGTGCCTGGATGCCCCACTATCAACATTCCAATGACTGCTGAAAGTTCCTCCTGGAACACCCTACACATGTACTCACGTGATTAGTTGTTGATGGGGACCCAAGCCTTTGTGGTCTTGGGTCTTCCATTTTCATCAACGTAAGTTACTTGAACTTCTCGATGTTGTGGAAATTGTGATGTTCCCCCTGATTCAGTAACCGTTTTTGGTTTCCAGGTCTGTTTTGTTTTACCAGTTTTATTCTTTAAAATCTTAACTTCATGATTGTCTGAAGTTTTTGAATTGTCTGGTTTGACAGAAACAGATGTTTTGTTAACCAGGTCGGTTTTAATTGCCTTTTTAATTTTCTTGACCTGTTGGCGTTTCTGTTTCTTTTCCCTTTCTTTTACAAGACGGGGATCTGGTTTTGGTGAAACAGATTGCTTTTGGTCATTTCGGTCACGGGGATCATCAACTTTGGCTTTTTGTTTATGAAGATATGGACAATTGCGAATAATATGTCCAAATGTGCCACATGAAAAACATGATTTTCGTTCTACAAACCCCGAAGTATCATGTGATTGTCTTGATGATGATGAACTTTGTGATCCCGAGGTACTTGGTTTTGAACTGTTTTGTTTATTTCTTTTCAAAATTTTTGCTTGATTAACAAAATCTAAGTTAGATTTGTTTTCAAATGTGTCAATTTTATCCGTTCCCTTTGATTTCACAAAGTTCACCTTCTTGTCCTTTTTCTAAGTCTGTTTCTTTTGACCTTGAGTTGGTGATTTACCTTTTGGTTTGGTGCGATTTTGCTGAACTTTCTCAGTTGGTAATATTTGATTGCCATTTTGTTTGCGAATTTCAGCTCTTGGAATCGGAGGACACTGTGTTACCACAACGTGTGATCCTGTCTTTCCCAAGAACTTACTTGTTGAATCTTCAAATATTTTACTAATTAAAGATTGTTTAACATTCTTAATAGGAAAATATTTGTCAGAATAAATTTTATCATCACCAACAAGAGTGTACAGCAAATTCACACTCTCAGACTCTTGTGAGGAAGTAGACGTGGACTCGGTCAGAACAGTCGTAGCAGGTTTTGCGGGAGGATCACATAGAATATGATTCTCGAGAGGTATGTCCTCTTCTTTAATTACCGCATCTGACTGTGCTGAGTCAGTATTATTAGATTCATCATCTGAAGAAACAGCATCCTCAACAATAACTTGAGGATCCTGATTCTGTTCAACAGAAGACACACTTGTATCTGCTGATATATCTGAATCTGTAACACCCCGAAAACGGGTTTGGTAATCAAACCACGTTTATATTAAAAGACGGGTAATTTACCTTTAGTGGTAAAAGTAACCCGGTGAATATTTGGATTATTAAATAAACAAGAATTTACTAACTAGGAATTTTAACCTAGTTAGCTAATAGTCTAGAGATAACTTATAATAGGGTTAAAATTAGCCAAACTATAAGTTATACAAAAGTGGAGGGACCTAAGTTGTAGAACTAGAAACTAGAATTTAATAAAACAAATAAAAATAAACCAAACACCCCAATTAGAGGTGTCTGGTCGATCAAAGAAGAGAGCAGGTCGATCCCCACTCTTCAAAACCCTAGAACTTCACTAAACTTGCAAATTGACGGTCTAATTCAGTCCAAAATCGAAATTAAAGCATGGATTATTGATCCTCATCACAAGAGGATTAAAAGGTATGTAAAATTTAATGAAAACTCTTAGCTTGAAATTCTCATGAAATTGGGAATTTCTGAATTTATGGTTGCATGTGTATGTTATGATGATTTAGGAACAACTATAGTGTCTAGGGACAAACCCTAGACAAACACAAGCTGAAATCATGTGAAATTTTAGTGAAAACTATAATCACCATTGTAGGTGATTAGAGAGTTATGTGAAATTTGATGAACACTAGGAAATAGATTGTTGATCTAGTGTAAATTGACAATTTTGAAGTGATTTCAGAAATTATAGAAGTTAACCACTTTGTAAGATGGTTGATTTATGTGAAATTAGGGCTAAGAGATAAGCTAGAGACTTGATAAATAAACATTCAAAATTCTGCTCTTAAAGTGTTTGTTGAAATGCCTCAAAGAAGGCTCGAAACTAGAATTTTTGTAGTTAAAACACCTAGTTGTGATGTTTTGGCTATTATGCAAAATGTGATTAAAAAGAGTTCCAAATGTGATGAACGTGGTTAGAACTTTGGTTAAAACGGTGGTCTAAAGATAACGCCTACCGAGTAATTAAAGAATGCTAGAACTAGTTGATGAACTCGAATATGCAATTAGTATACTAATGGGCATTTGACTTTTAAAAAGTCAAACTGACCTATAATTCGATAAATGGTAAATTTTGATATGAAATGTGTAAGGGGGAATAATCGTATTAAATTATGATTAAACTAACCACCTTGAAAACGAATGATGATAGTTTGACGCGTAACAAGCTAGGTGGAAGCTTGATGAGGGAGCGGATCAAACGAATCAAGAAGGAAAGGAAAAGCGTAGTTCAGATGAGAGGTAAGTAAAACTTACACCGTTTATTTTTGTAGAATACATATCTATTCTATAAGTTATATATATGATGGAGATAATATTCGAAATATGGTTTCCGACACGAAATGATTTGGGTCAGAATATAAGATAAAATGGGTTTTCGAACGGCTACTTTATAAGTAAGCCAAAACTAGTAAAAAGAATAAAAAGGGATCAAATGGTAATATTAATACCATTTGACAAATAACGACTAATAAGCGTATGTCGAGTCTCATGCTCGCAGGATGAACGGCTCGTGAATTAGCGAAGCTATGAAATAACAAAATAAGTCAAGACAAGGTATTAAAACGGGTCAATACGTTGATCCGAGCCAGGTACGCATAACTAGGTTGTAGTTGAAAGTGCTATTTGGTCGAATAATTAGTGAGAGTCCTTCGTCACAAAAGAAGGACCAAAATCGACCAAAACGCCCTTGTAGGCTAAATAAAACAAACAACCCTTAAAGGTTGTTTGGAAACGAATTTCATGATTTGATTGATACTTGGAATAAGTATAGAAGTGGAAGACGTAATATGTTAGTCAAATGGCTCTATTTGAGTCTTTACCGTAAAATAACGATTTGAAGGGTAAATTTTGGTACATATAAATCACCACATTGAATCCACCACAAATATAGTTGTGGTGGAAGATCCTTTGATAAGAAATGTGGACATATGTATTTGGAAATGAATGAAAGCAATTGGTGCTTATAATATGCTTAAATACCTCAAACGGGTCAAAATAAGTATATGGGTGAAAATGGGTTAAAGAAGGTATATAATTCTATAATCGGAACCTAATATATTAGACATTATTGAATTTATTAGGTTTGTAAGAAATAAGGGTCAAACAAACTTGTATGTTTGACAAATCACAAACGGGACAAATTTTGGTAAAAGAGTAATAAGCCGAAGACTTAAAAGTCTTAAATTTTATCAAGCCGGATGTAGGATTGTAACTCCATATGATGGAAAATCAAATTTCAAACATGTAGGAAGAAACGGTAGGTCAAACGGATAAGTGGTTTGAAAGATACGAATGATTTCGTGTCAAATTACGGCAAAATGGAAAAGATGGATGCAGAGTCCACCGTAACTTACGGTGCCACCGTAAGTTACGGTGGAGTTGATTTGGGTTACGGTGCTAATCTACTGTTGTACGGTAGGGAATTGTTAATACTTGAGCCGCCGTAACTTACGGTGCCACCGTAAGTTACGGTGGATATCAGAAATAAGTTATTGTTTTTGGGTGCAAGATATCAATGTTGGATTTTTTTTAATTTCCTCATTATACTCATTATTTAATTATCAAAACTAACCTTTAAGTTGGTTTTGATCACAGGTGAATGTCGAGACTCCCGGATGAAGATCAAGCGTCGAGCAAGAACCGAACACACGTTAAACAAAGCTTCCGCAACGTTGTTTTGTCGTTATTTTAAACGGCGAATAAAATTACATTATGTATATTACTTAAATTGTAAAAGTTTTTAACAAACCCGCATTTTTGATGTATATGTAATCATAAATCACATGATTATTTTCGCAAAATATACGTTAAACCTAGTTTTATAAGAACGGGTGTTACAGAATCTGATGATACTTCCGGTTTGTATCCAAGTCCTGTTGTAAACTCCTTAATGTTTAAGGAAACAGATGGCTCAAAATAAGTTCTATCCTCTTCATCAGGCATGGCATCATAATTGTGTCTCACAGGTGGTGGACATTTCTTATAGCCAATGCATGTGTCATCAGTTTTCTTTTTCTGAACATCAATGATGTGATCCAACACATAACTAGAGCTCAAATAACTATTTAGCTTAAGATTGATCGCCTCACTTTCAGTTTTTACACAAGCCATCTCTTTTTGCATTATCTCGAGCCTATTGATGTAACAATTAATGGATGTTTGTTTTCTTGAAACCATTTTCATTAGCTCGGATTTGTTTTCTCTTAAATTTTCAATCACTGTTTTATACTCGTTTTCATGGTTTGTATAAAACATGTTGGCTTCTGTGCATTTGGCAAGATCCACGATCAAGTTTTGGTTGTGGATAAATGTCACATCATACTTGGTTTGCAAAGCCTCATGTTTGCTTTGCAAATCAGACATCTTAGCATTTAAAGAAACATGTTTGTTTTGCAAGTCAGACAATTCAGCATTTAAAGCATCATGTTTGCTTTGCAACTCAGACATATTAGTATCTAAATCAGCACATTTATCACATAAGCTAGCACAATTATCACAAATAATGATAGTTGGTTCATCGACACATACCTAGCTTGATGAACTGCCGCCATTAGCCATAAAGGTTGAATGAAGAGAAGAAGAATAAGCAACTTGATCCACCAGAATAAATCTTCTATCATTCCTTGTTGCAGCTTCTCCTAACAATTCATCGATATCTGCATCGATTCTCCCACTAGATACATCATCAGAATAATCTTCGCCTGAGGTTGAGATTTCCTCACCTGAACTCCTTGAATCACCAGAACTCTCTTCATCTGAAGATTCACCACCACTGGCGGAAGATTCTCAACCACTGGCGTGTTTCAAATCCTTAGCAGCTTCAGCAAAACAAGCAAAACAAGCTGCTCCTCCCTGATCACCAATGCCTAATTGCATTGACCAGTCACAACCTTCATCTATTTGCACCACAAGAGCTTGATTGGTGTTCGATGGTCCTGCTTGATTGTTTGCAGGGACCAAGGTGCGATTATCATTCCTGGCATGATTCTGATTCACCTGGTTTCCTTGACCTCTGAAAGGATTCTGGTTCCCATGCTGAGCTGGCTTTGTGCATTCATGGTTGAAATGACCACGTTCACCACAGTTAAAGCACTTAACAGACTGCTTATCAAACCCATACTTGGTGTCTTTCTTGCTTTCCAAGCTGGTTCTACCCGTCCGTTCCATGAAGTCCTTAGCCCGTCTAACAGCACTAGCGAAAGCCCATTTGATGTCCATCATATCCATCTCCTCTTTATCTATCTGCTGGTAATCTTCTTGAGTCAGATTGATGTTCCCGATCTGACCTGCTATCAACCCACAATACGCGCTCACCAATGTGTTCAATATCTCCATGTGATCCTTAGCTACTTCAACGCTAACTTTGGAGAAACTTGATGTGTCCAGTCGTACTGTATTAGAGGGCTGACCAGCTGATGACGTGCTACCATAACAGGCTTGCTGTTGCACAGGTAGTGAATTGCCGTACAAATCTGTGGTTGGTGCAACAACCGTTGGTCTTGAGGAAGGTGGAAGTGGATTTCCATACAGATCTGTTGGTCCGGTAGATCGAACAGGTAATGGATTTCCGAACATATCAGTTGCTACGATAGATCATTGGCTTGGCTGTTGTGGAGCTGGTTGTAGTAGATTTCCATACAAGTCTGTGGTTGGAGCTGGCTTAACAGGAACTTGTATCTGATTGCCATACAAATCTGTGCTTGTGACAAACGCCGTTTGAAGTGGAGCATGTTGAGCAGGTTTTTGCAGAAGTGCTAGAAGTTCCATAATACATATCAGGATTTTGTTGTACTGGAACCTTTTTCGCCTTTAGAGTTTCTTCCTAATCTTTATTCTCCAACATCTGAACGAAATCATGAATTGATCTTGTAACTAATGTGCCATTGTACTTCAAAATTTCCAAGAAACCCTTCCATTGAAATGGCAGCGCATCGGCCAACTTTGTGACAACCTCTACAGGAGTTGTTACTACCCCATAATGATTCAACTCAGTCAACAAGTGATAAAATCGACTAGTCAAATCTCTTAAAGGTTCTCTTTCCATACAAGTGAAACCATCAAACTCTTTCTTGAGTAAGTCATGTTGTAATTTGCGTGACGCTTCGTTTCCTTCACCTCTCGTTTTCAATGCGTCCCATAACCGCGTTGTTGTTTTGAAGCTTACAAAATGATGATAGATTTCTTTGTTTAACGCTTGAGTTAGAATAGCAAAAGCCTTCTTTTCTAAATCATAAATCTTCTTCTCATCTGGAGAAAGATCTGCAAAAGACGCAACAGTTGAAGCGGCAACATCAAGTGCTTGATCGAAGTCTGTAATGAATCGTAACCACAACTCCGTGTTTTGCCGAAGAATATACGTATGAAATCTGTCTTCCCATCCCGGATATTCATTCATGTGCATTAGCTTCGGTGGACGATTATTGCTTCCGGTTTCATTTTCGCTTAAAAGTATACTTTGAATACTTTGATTTTGATTTGAAACAAACGCCCATTGAGTTGACGAGATTTGAGGTGAAGAAGATTGTGCAGGAGGTTCGGCCCATGAAGGAGATAATCCCGTGCTCCTATACTTACTTTCCGTATTAGACGGAGTACCCCACCAATCCGGATTCATTCCGAATATTTAATGACGAATACCTGATTGAATCACTCAAATCAAACAGTTAAATATGATTTGCAAAGCTTCTGTTAAAAAAAAATTTACAAGTTTTGACGAAACTATATTACTCGACGAAACCAAATATTCGACAAAACTTTTAATTGCGACGAAACCTGTATGTGGTGAAATTTAATGTGACGAAACCTGGGGTTGTTTGGCTAAACTCTATTGACGAAACCTTGAGATCGATGAAAGGTTCTGATCGATGAAACCTCCTTTAGGTTTCGTAGACTAGAATGATTTGCAAAGGAGTTTCGTTGACTTATATGATTCACACATTTTAGATATTTTCAAAATAAAAAAGAATATCTTTTAAACCTTATCCTCTGATAAGGAAACTTCTTTTTGGCAAATAAGTCAAGTTTGTCAGACAACACCTTACTTTCACAACCTTTTTTTCAAATAATCATCATTTCAATGGTCAAATAATTCAAACAAACATATTTTAATCAATTTCAATAACTCACAGAAATCAACACAGCAGATTTATCTTTAAAAACCCAGAATTTACAAGGAACTTTAAAGAACAAATGAAGAACACGATGAGTTTA
Source organism: Helianthus tuberosus (assembly GCA_030545235.1). Taxonomy (NCBI): domain Eukaryota; kingdom Viridiplantae; phylum Streptophyta; class Magnoliopsida; order Asterales; family Asteraceae; genus Helianthus; species Helianthus tuberosus. The sequence continues at coordinate 4,978,012 of JARYGA010046105.1, forward strand.
TGATGATTCCGACTAAACGTGAAAATTTCCGAACAACGATTTTGCACAATGTTTCAATAACAGCCTCATCCTAACATGTATAACAAAGATTTAACAAGGTTTTTAACAAAACAAACAGCAAAATCACAAGGTTTTCATGATTTTAACACCTGTTTTTCAGAAAAATAAAATCTTCAAACTCATACTTTAAGAAAAACACATTAAAATCTTTCAAAACGCAAGAAAAACAACTTGGTTTTAACAAGGAATCGAGCCAATGCTCTGATACCAATTGTAGGTCAACCCGGAGGATCGAGTAACCTCTATTCCTGTTTTCCGACAAACCCGAAAGTGCGGAATCCAAACGGGTAAGTTAAACCAAGTTACGAACACGTAAGACACAAAGATTCAACGATTAACACTCCATTGTATTTATGCGTATGAAACAGTTACAAATCAATGTTTACAAGATGCTCTCATAAACTCTCAGTGTGTGTGTGTTTACAGTGTGTTCGCTCTCTAAGTCTATGCAGACTCTCTCTTTGTTCTGTCTGTTGTGAGTGTTTATATAGTCACAGACACGACGAAACAGAACAGTGACCAGGCGAAACATCAACAGTGACGAAACCTAGAGTTTCGTCACACATGTTCATGGCGAAACCATGATGGGCCAACACGAAACATCAAAGTCGATGAAATCCTTCAAGGTTTCGTCGACGTGCATGCACCCACAATGTTTTTCGGCCCAAGTGAATTGTTTCGTCCCACAATTAACTCACCCGAAACATGTAAATTCAATAGTTCCATGCATTTCCTTCTACATGACATTATCATGATGATGTGTCAGCGGGAAACGTTCTCGGCTCTCTATGCTTCGCGTGTCGAACTCTGGGGCGCATGACGGAGGAATGTCGCTACGTCGGGCTCAAACCGAACCTAACCGAGTCGCGTCCACATAATATGTATCAACACCATTGGAGGAGCCGTTACCAACAACCGATTGGTAAACCCTTACATATTTTCTCATCTTCTCCGGTTGGTTTCCGTTGTAATACAAATCACCAAACAAACAAACAAACCCTTCCTTTCATCTCTCCAGCGACAAATAAACTAACATGGGCACTTCAAAAAAAGAAGATTGATACACACCTGATAGTTGCACCGTAACAGTCAAACCCTGCAACAATCGAACCACCACTACCTTCGCTTCGAGACTCCTGCAATTTGATTTGTTCTGTTTTACAAGACCAGGTAAACAATTGAGTCTTCTTTTTGATTTTGTAATCAATATGAACATCATACATACATCTGCATTTTTCTGATTGTCTGATTATGGTTTTCTCAATTTTGATTTGGATTATCTTCTCGGCTGCTAAAACATTCTTTAACTTGAAGTTTGATGGTTTTCGGCTACCCAAAACTCCACAAAATCCCCAGGGTGTCCCAAATTGAATATGCTTCTACCAGATACCATAATGATTAGGGTGTTTTTATTTGGGAGTTGTGTTTTTTTACTAATAGACTGATAAAGCTTCAGTTCCGTATGAAGCCGGTAATAATCGCTATTTCACTCCGATCATCAGTTACCGTTTGTTTAAAACCCTAACACTGTTAATTTTCAATTTTTATTTGTTTTGTTTGCAGCGTCGGAAGATGAAATTGCAGAGAGAACATCTAATTGTTGAAGTTTCAACTCATCTCACCTCTATATATGTAATGATATGCTTTTATCATGTATATTCGAATTCATATTAGGTTGAATTTTTCTTTTCATCTGTGTGATTCTGAATGTTTAGAAATGAGATAACCAGATAATCATTGCCAACTTCTTTTCAAGGACACCACCGCCTCCCAACTGTGAGATCAAACAAAGGTACTCCAATTGATTTCAAGTTTTTTTTGGGGGGGTTTTAAGCAATTTATTTGGGTTTTTCTTGCTTCAGTTTATTTGTTGATTTTTCTAGTCTACTTGCACAGTGTTCAGTAGCATCATTTTGGTTTCCTCTGTTAGGTTTTTTGATTTCATTTGCAGGTTACTCTCTATTGCAGAATTGGGATCACATTAGATCTAAATGTTGGCATGAAAATGTTTTTTTTTTTCTGTTCTGCTATTTCTTTTTATGAGATTTGAGTAGTGAGCTGATTGTTGTTCTTTAATGTTAATCACAATCACATAAATTAGTGTTCTTTTAAATGTGTTTGACAGTTAGGGTTACATCTACAACACTATCACCTAGCCCTTGAATTCAATACGTGATTTTATGGTCATCAAAGGAGGTACCGTGCATAGAAGAATTCCCGCCAACCCATGTGGACGAACTAAGGTATCAAACATTTCGTATTGCTTTTAGTATTCTTGAAATGATCCATTCCATGTAAAATGGGATATTTGAAAACATTTTTATGCATAAAGCTGTGTTTGAATGATTATTTTCATGCCTGTTGCAACAAAACTTATTATTATCTATGGCCCTTTTATTACAATTCACTATCTTATTCTAATTTCAATAAATAGTGTTTTCATATTTAAATTTTTCTATAGAATCCCTTATATATTCGTATTAAGTATGAACCTAATCATTATAATCCATCCAACTCATGATTGAGGATATTTTTTGTGATATACATATCCTTTGGATTTTGGATGGAAAATATAATGTTACTATATGTCAACCTAGTGGGGGCACATCTAAGTGGATATGTTGGTGAAGATCCTCTTGCAATAAAAAATAATCTTATGCCCTTTGTCCAGAATCGCCGTTGGCAGGGTTCTGCACTCAAAAGTATTCCCAACCAAAGATGGAACATGGGTGTGTATTTGCTTCCAAAATTTTGTTTTTGATTCATTCTTAATGTTGATAGTGCAATTAGTCTGCTTATATTGTTTTTTATCTGTTTCTAAATAAATTTCAGGTACGTGATTACATATATGTTGCAGATTTTAGCTAATGGGCATATGGCTGCATATAGAAAACTCACAGTCCTGAAATAGGTATGTATTCTTTTGTCATGTTTGATTATTTCATATATATTATATTAATTTTTACTAGACACAATTACAAATAATCACAACTATGTGGCAAATTGTAGTTAATTAAGTGATATGCATGTCATTATTTTGGATTTTGCTGCCATCAGGAAAAAAAATTAAAAAGAATCTAGTTGTATCTTATTTACGATATTTTTAATATAAAATTTTAAATGGGCCAAACATTCGAGCAACTGTAAGGTTATTAGTATGAGACCTGGAGATCATGGGTTTGACTCATGGAAATAGTCTTCTGAAAAGTGTGGGTGTTTTGATACATTTGTTATGAAAGTTGAGTCGCAAGATGTTTAAAAGCTTTTAGATCGGGAAAGTTGTGGTGTAAGATGAGAGCTTCATATGCCAGAGGTGTTTTAAAACTCTTATTTGTTCTCATATTAACCTTTTAATTATTCTCTAAAACCTGTATTTGACCAACTTATACATGGAATGATGTATCAATCTTGATAAAATCTCTAAAGGAAGCTCCCACATTCAATCTTGATGATATATTTTGTTTTTTAGTGGATCCATGTAGTTATGTTTGCTTGAAATTTTGATTGGACCTCTTATTTCCTTTTAGGATTCTTGATCATTGAAATAATGCTACTGCTACATGGTTGGTCATTTCCCTTTAGGCGCATGGGTTTACCGAAACCACAGGTGGAGTCCCATGAATTGCAGATTCGTATGGGAGCACTTTTCTCCTATTTTATTTAACATGTTCCATTTATTCTTATTTTACATAGGATCAAGCACTACTACAAAACAGAGCTTTAGACGAGGTGATATGGGTTTTAAGACGGTGTTTTCAACACCGTCTTAAACTACACCGGTTTAAAATCAAGTCTTATTTGACGGTGTTGAATTTGAACACTGGCTTAAACTTGATGAACACCGTCTTTTGGTGTTCAATTTGATATACTTCATGAACACCGTCTTTTGATATTATGATATAAATCGTCGCTGTTATCCTGGCGTCGCAATCATCACTATTTCCCTATCATCGCTGATGCTTAAAAAACGTTTTTCTTTTCTTGTTTTTCAATACAAACCTGCCAATTTTCGGTTCACGATACACAAAAACTAAATAAACATAAACTAATAAGCATAAACGTAAGCATAAATGGTTGCCTTTCAAAAAAAAATATAATCATAAACGTCATAATCCGGGTTCGTTGTAAGTCACAATTCACAAACACGTCATAAAACTACCTAACATATAAAATGTAATAAATGTACGTCATATCCGTGTCATGATCCGCTTCTTCGTCAGATACTTAGTCAAATACTTTCCAAACATAGTCGGATAACTTGAACTCAAGTTAAGTTAAGAAGTAAAGGTCCTTGAAATGGTAGAAATGGCTCATTTACACCAAATACTTTCTAAGATGATAGTAGAGGTTCCTGCAAGTTTAATAACATAATGAGAACCCATTGTAAGCCAATACAATCATAGTTTTCAAATATGTACTGTTACCAAACATAAAGCGAACGTGCGAAACTGTATCAAAAAACGAACCTGCGTTTTGAGCTGGAAAATGGCAAGAAATCAATTGTGGTGTTGTGGTCATCGGAAATTTTCCTCTATTCTCGTTACCACTTATTGTGGACCTAGTGCTGCAGGCTTCACTCAACATGCTGATTGAATCGGCTGTGACAATGAAACCATCTGCCCAAGCTAGATGTTCAATGTGAGGATTTGGTTCTACATTTACAAAAAAAGGTATAAACGTCATAAATTTGAAAGCGGGTGTATTTGGTATTACGATTTTTTATCAGGTAAATCTAATATTATACCATAGTATTGATTAACTGAGATTACCTTCACCATCATATACATAGATTTTTGGATGGTCTCCAAGTTCTTTCCGTATGAAATTAGCATTAGCAACCTGATGATATATATATAGTGCATAGCATAAGAACACAATAATAAATGAATATTTCACTAGCAAAAATTCATGATTTGCAGAAACAGTTATTGAGCTATAGTCAATAGACCTGGCAAACGGGTCGGGTTGGGTCGGGTCATGGGTCAAAACGGGTTCGGGTCAAAACGGATCAATTATCAAAAAAAATGTTGTTTTGGTTCGGGTCAAAACGGGTTCGGGTCGAAATGGGTTCGGGTCGAAATGGGTTCGGGTCGGAAAGAGTTCGGGTCGGAACGGGTTTCGGGTCAAAACGGGGGTCGGGTCGGGTTAGTTCAAAAATATTTTTTTAAAGAGATTGTACATAAAGGGGCAATTTTGTCGGGTTAAAACGGGTCCGGATTGGTTCGGGTTGAGAATGGGTTCGGGTCGGGACGGGTTCGGGTAAAAAAAGTGGTCTTCAATGGATATATGTGAATGAGCAATAAATTTAAAGATTAACTTCAATGGATATATGAGAATTAGATATTTTAAAATAATGCATATTTGGTGATCACATTTTTTTGTGTATCATAGACGAAAATTAAAACAGCTATAAGATTCCAAGTGATGAAATATCAATATGGATATTACACCCCTAAAGGCTTAAACAAAATGGAAACTAAGTGAATGCGTCAGTGACCTGCTATCTCGGGTAGAAATTCATTTTTGGCCCAACATAACTGCTTCTTGTATAAATGGTTCATTGTATGCCCAGAAAGTATTTGATGTTAGATATTATGTCCGGTTCGATAAGTCAACGCTGCCGACCGGGTCTTGACCCGTAAGAGTTACACCTTGGGAAACGAACTAAAAATCCACTTAACCCGTTTAACTGGTAATTACGAACAACATACGAGACAGATAATAATTCTTTATGATCATAAGCGGGTATTAACGGAGAGACGGGTACGTGGACCGGGTGAGACAAGAACACTCTTGCATTGCCACTTGTCGCGCACCTAAATCTTGGCCAATGGCATTGCATGCAAAGAATCTTCCGCCACTTGTCTTGCACCTAATTTGTGGCCAATTAGAACACATGCAATTTTGCATGTATGACACTTGGCTATCATGCATCAAATCCATGCCTTTTTATTTATGTTGGGTCTTGCATTTGGTGTGAGAGTGAGCTGAACATAAGTTGCAAAAGAGAACACCAAAATGCTCTCAAGTCTCTACAACACCCACATACAACCGGCCACCAAGCTGCCACGGGCCGCCGCCATCGTCGCCCCGCCGCCGCCTCTGCCTCCCCGTCCCAGCCGCTATCCAGCCGCCGTCTGCCGCCGTCTGCTGTCGCTGCTGACTATCGCCGGCTGTCGCCGCTTGGCGCCGCCCTCCCTCGTCGCGTTTCGTTGGTTCGTGTACTAGCACTTGTTCGTTGTACCTTGGTGTCTCGACCGGTTAGTCATTAACCGAGGTATATTTTTCTCATCGGTAGTTATATATTTTTACTGTGCTCGTATTTGCATGTAACCGGATCCTGTCGGGTTTCGTTTTGTTGATCACTTGTTTTTATTTCCGTTGCGTTTTTATTAATTAACTTGCTTAATTAATTATCTATTATTTATTGAACCGGGTTTTTGATAAATAAAATTTTGACCGATCACCACGGAAACCCAACAGTGGTATCAGAGCCTTGGTTACAACATACGAGTCGGTACCGGTCCTTTTAACCGGAATTAGAACACAAACTTTATTTATTTAAAGTTTATGATCTAAGTATTTTTTTAGGGCACTTTTATTTTGGTCAATATTTTTTTGCTTTGCTTGACCAAAATATTGCCCGGTTTTATTTTGTGATTGTTGTGCGATGTGTAAATCCGGCCCAACTTCTTTTTTTGTGGTTGTATACTTTATTCGGTTTTGTAAATATTATTTTGGCCACCGAGATGGTTCAAAGTTGTAATAGTTTAGTTTATGGTTTTGGCCCGTCTTGTGGATCAAAGTTGTAATAGATAGGTCTTTTGTCTTTATTGTATTTACTTGTTAAATATTGTTGATACGAAGACCCGAAGCAAAACCGAAAGCCAAGAGGAGTCTTGGAGTTAGTGGGAGTTGCTCAAGACAACAAGATGCACTCAAGTCCATCCTTGTGGTTGTTTGTGTGTTGTGACCCCGTGACCCGTTTGATCTTGCTATTAGGCTCTAGCAAGATAGGACAATTTTGGCCATATGGATTTACATATTTGTCTTGCTATTATGGTTGTTTTTATTTTATAAATTGTTATAACGTAACCAACCTAAATATCAACATGATTTTAAAAGGAGTTTTAAAGTATTAAAAACAATCACATTAAAACAAGTTCTAAATTGTTTTTACAACTTGTTAAAGTTTTTGTTATAAAACAAATGTTGTTTTTGAAACAAATAATAACCAATTAAGTTTTGCAAATTAAACTAGTTTTTATTTTCCAAAACTAATTAACTTAATAGTTTTCTATTAACTTAAAATTGGTTATTCCAACTCGCGACAAACTTAGTTTTATAGGTTATGTAAAACTAATTGTCCCGAGAGGTGAAAGGGTCTTTTGGTTATGTATGTCGCAAATTTAATATCTAAATTAAAACCGACTATAACGACCCTATTTGGTAAAAATTAAAATCAATAGTCTATGCCATCCTACTACTAGTAACACTTGGGGCATAATGCGAACCATCAGTGTTGGAGCCACAGCATGACACTTGGTGTCTAGTTTATCCTTCCAAGGTGCAAGGGCTTCGTCGACACATCCGACCCTTCCACATGTGACCGTTTTAGGACGACTATTACTTTTCTTCTCGTGTTTACGTACCCCAGCTGTCTCGAGAACAAAAGTGGCATAGATGAGGCCAAACATATCAATGCAAGGACAGTAGGTTATCCTGCTTTTCTCACAATTGACAATCGTTTTCAGACCGCTTGAACCTCTTGCTAATGTTGCGTGCCCCAGCCGCCTTTAGAAAGGGCTTCTAACCGGATTCTCATTCCTTATCGTCTCACCTCACGAAATAAGGAGATATACATCGAAAATACTAATTAATATCACCTTGATTATATAACAGATGTCTAATGAAACAAACTCCTTCATTTTCAAGTCTATACTTGAAAAGGAAAAGAAATAAAAATTTGAATAACACCAACCTTCTCAAATGGCACCGCAATCTGAGAATTGTTCTCAAGATGGAGGAAAAGCTGTATATCTTAGATGGCCCAGTCCCTACCGAGCCTGAAAGTAGTTCTACTACTGCTCGCATGGCACTGGAGAAACATAACGAGGATGCCGTTGAGGTAGCCTGCCTTATGAAAGCCACCAGGTCTCCTGAACTTCAGAAGAACACAAAAGATATGGATGCTTATGACATGATCCAGCAACTGAAAGGCATGTTCCAGAAACAAGTCCGACAGGAGCGATATGACACCATGAAATAGCTCATAAGCTATAAAATGCTGGAAGGATCATGTATCAGTACTCATGTGCTAAAGATGAAAGGATACATTGACCAGATGAACAAACTTGGTTATTCCACAAAACCAACCAAGTTCTAATAGTCAAGTCTAGTGGTGTTAAAAGCTCAATAACAAGAAAAGGAAACATAAGAGCAAAGGCAAGAGAAAAGTTGTTGTTGCCAGAAATGCCACCAACAATAAGCATGTTGCAAAACCACACCCTCCTAGGAGCGTCAGTGCTTTGAATGCAACCAAATGGGCACTGGAAGGGAAACTGCCTACAGTATCTAGCCAAGCTGAAGATGAACAGGGCCAATAACATTGGCACTTCTTCTAATATTCACATTTATGTTATCGAACTTTTCACTGTTTCTAGCAACACATGGGTATTTGATACCGGATGTGGTCTACACATCATTAATGTCTTGCAGAAGCCTGAAAAGTGGAGGAAACTGAAACAAGGCCACCGAAACTCATAGTTGGTAATGGAAAGAGAGTTTCAGTTCTGGCAACTGGAACATTTTGTTTTCCCTGGCCTTGTAGTTACTTTAAATAACTGTTTATATGCACCTGGTTTGACCAGAAACATTATTTCAGTTTCTTCACTATTTGAACAAGGATTTAAGTACGTTTTAATGTTTTTCCTAATTTTAAGCCTACTTGAATGATGTCCTTTATTTTGAGGCTAAACCTCGAAATGGTATTTATTAGATTGATGTTCAAACAAGTAATAACATGTATCATCTTTCTAAGCGTAACAAAGCCGGTATGAATGAAACGCATTTATGGCGTTGCAGACTTGGCCACAAAAGTAAGGCACGCATAAAATGGCTCTAGTCCAAGGGGATTCTTAAATCCACTGGACATGACTCCTTTGATGATTGCGAATCTTGCTTAGTTGACAAACTCACAAAGCACCCCTTCACCGATGTTGGTGAACGGATCAATGGTCTTCTAGAACTCATTCACATGATGTATATGGCCCTTTCAGAACCATGACTAGAAACCATGACTAAAAACCAGCTTGATAGAAAGATAAAAGCACTTCGATCAGATCGAGGTGGTAAATACCTCAGCTTTGATTTTCTCAATCATCAGAAAGAATGTGGAATAGTTTCACAACCCTCTCTACCTGGCACACCCCAACTTAATGGTGTGAGTGAAAGGTGAAATCGAACTCTACTTGATATGGTTCGATCGATGATGTATAGAAGTAACTTGCCTCACTCCTTTTGGATCATGCTCTTATGACCGCTACCCGCATTGTCAATTTGACTCCGACCAAAAAGTAAACAAACCGCCATATGAGATATGGCATGTGCGTAATCCGATTTGGAATACCTTAAAGTATGGGGATATGATGCATACATCAGAAATGATTCTGATGATAAGCTCGATCCCCGAGGCGAAAAAGGTTGTTTTCGTCGGATACTATAAAGAAGCGGATATTATTTCTACCATCCTGATGCAAATGTGATTTCCGTCAAACGGAAGGGACACTTTCTCAAGGAAGAACTTCTTAATCGAGAAACTGGAAATAATGTGGTTGATCCTGAAGAAATTCAAGAACCACAAACAACCGCTAATATAGTCGGACCGTCTGATCAACAAATAGTTGTTGCCAATGAATCAGACATAAACACAAGCGTTCGTAGAAGTAGTAGAATTCGCAAAGCATCTGATAGATATCTATGGTATCTAAAGGATCCCGAATTCTTATTAGTAGCTGAGTCTAATGACGAACCTGCTAACTACAAATCTGCAATCTTAGATTCAGAATCTGAGAAATGGCAAGAAGCCATGAACGTCGAGATGCAATCTATGCATAACAATCTAGTATGAGATTTGTTGAGCTACCCCCCGAATCTCGGGCAGTAGGGAGCAAATGGATTTTCAAGAGAAAAACCGATATGCATGGAAATGTACACACCTATAAAGCACGGCTAGTTGCGAAGGGTTTCACTCAAACTCAAGGTATTGACTATGATGAGACCCTCTAGCCCGTTGCTATGATTAAATCAATCAGGATATTGCTTGCCACAATTGCGTATTATGATTACGAAATATGGCAAATGGATGTCAAAACCACCCTTCTTAGTAGACATCTCTCTCAAAATGTCTATATGGCTAGGCCTGAAGGTTTCGTCAATCCCAAACATCCAACTAAGGTGTGCAAACCCAATAAGTCCATTTATGGACTCCAGCAAGCATCTCGTAGCTGGAATCTTCATCTTGACCAGAAGATCAAAGAGTTTGGTTTTGTCAAGAATGAAGATGAGGCTTGTGTTTACAGAAAGGTTAGTGGGAGCACTATATCATCATGTATGTGGATGATATACTAATCATTGGAAATAACATCCCTATGCTTAACGAAGTTAAACACTACTTGGGATCTTGTTTCGCAATGAAAGATCTTGGAGAAGCTGCTTACATTCTAGAAATGAAGATCTATATGGATAGATCTAAGCGGCTTCTAGGGCTAAGTCAAAGAACGTACATAGACAAAACGATGACACACTTCAAGATGGAAAAATCCAAGAAAGGAGATGTTCCTATGACTAAAGGAACTGTGTTGAACAAATCGCAATCTCCTTCAGTGGACATTGAAACTAAGCAAATGGAAGCAGTTCCATATGCTTCAGTGATTCGTTCAATCATGTATGCTATGTACTAGACTTAACGTCTCGTATGCTTTAAGCATGACCAGTCGTTTTTCAGCATAGTCCTGTCATTGCCCATTGGACTGTAGTAAAGAACATTCTGAGGTACTTGAGAAGAGCCAAAGATATGCTCTTGACGTTTGGAGGAGTGGAAGAGGAGCTCACTGTAAGGTGTTACACTGATGCTGGCTTCCAAAATGACCGAGATGATTCTCGCTCACAATTAGGATTCGTATTCACTCTATATGGAGGATCTGTCTATTGGAAAAGCTCCAAACAGAGTGTAGTGGCGGATTCAGCCACCGAATCCGAATGAATAGCTGCATCAGATGCTGCGAAAGAATCTGCTTGGATGAAGTAGTTCATCAAGGACCTCGATGTGGTTTCAAGTATTTAGAAACCAATCAAGGTGTTCTGTGATAACATAGGATTAATTGCTCAAACCAAGGAGCCAGATCACAGGGTTAAGCACATTCTAAGCAAGTTCCACTATATACGGGAAATACTGGAATGAGAAGACATCTTAATAAGCAAAAGACACACAGATCAAAACTTAGCAGACCTGTTCTCTAAACCGATGACCCAAGATAGGGCTATCGGTCTTAGATTGGATAACCATTTGCTTTGATTTAGTATTTGAATGTACGAACATTCAAACAGTTGTACCTTTTGAATTCACTTTTGATTTACTAGCTAAATGCTAAGTTTGAATCTTACAGCTGTGTTCAATTTTTGTACGTTTAATCCATGAATCTTGTATTCTAAATTATCCGCAGTCGGTCAGACTCGTGGGAACGACTCTGAATTAAGACTATTCTGGCTTTGGACTCAAGGAGTTGACTTCCAAATTCACAGGCCTCATTGTGAATGACGCTGGATGTAACTCGCTTCAAATCATCTTCATGGATCTTAGTCATAAGATGTATTTGATTTTGGTATACTCATTTAGTATCCTCTGACCTGAGATACATACTAGAACTTTCATTTACTAAAGACTGTTCTTTGATCAGTGTCTAACGCTGTCGCGTAATAGCCAGCCATAAAGGCATTGGTTGGGAGTGGTTCTGAAGTTCAGTGGGAGTTGTATGTAGTCAAGATGGGATTATGTACTCTTACATTATATGTAACAGTTAGGCATTTGGGCGCCCTCGTTGATTCAAACTGGTGAAGTGTAAGGCCTTACCCAAACTTACTGTGTGTTTGATTGGACCACTTTGATTCTGTGAACGAGAACGATAATGATTGAACGCCATATGAGATTGAATCTGATCCATGTCTCATTGTTCAATTGATGTCTTTTACAGAAAGGATAGATGACGAGAATTGCCATAAGTCTACTGTCTTCATGTAGCAAGCCGTTGCTAAAGAGAAGATACCTTGGTTAATGACTTTAAAGTGTCATGACCTGTTGGGGGCAACCATGTGTAGCTAGAACACCGCTGGCTGTCTGCGTTGAGATCTTATCAGAGACCGTCCAAGTGGGAGCTGTTAGTTATTATGTCCAGTTCGATAAGTCAACGTTGCCGACCGGGTCTTGACCCGTAAGAGTTACACCTTGGGCAACGAACTAAAAATCCACTTAACCCGTTTAACTTGTAATTACGAACAACATACGAGACAGATCATAATTATTTATGATTATAAGCGGGTATTAACGGAGAGACGGGTACGTGGACCGGGTGAGACAAGAACACTCTTGCATTGCCACTTGTCGCGCACCTAAATCTCGGCCAATGGCATTGCATGCAAAGAATCTTCCGCCAGTTGTCTTGCACCTAATTTGTGGCCAATTAGAACACATGCAATTTTGCATGTATGACACTTGGCTATCATGCACCAAATCCATGCCTTTTTATTTATGTTGGGTCTTGCATTTGGTGTGAGAGTGAGCTGAACATAAGTTGCAAAAGAGAACACCAAAATGCTCTCAAGTCTCTACAACACCCACATACAACCGGCCACCAAGCTGCCACGGGCCGCCGCCATCGTCGCCCCGCCGCCGCCTCTGCCTCCCCGTCCCAGCCGCTGCCAGCCGCCGTCTGCTGCCGTCTGCTGACTATCGCCGGCTGGCGCCGCTTGGCGCCGCCCTCCCACGTCGCGTTTCGTTGGTTCGTGTACTAGCACTTGTTCGTTGTACCTTGGTGTCTCGACCGGTTAGTCATTAACCGAGGTATATTTTTCTCATCGGTAGTTATATATTTTTACTGTGCTCGTATTTGCATGTAACCGGATCCTGTCGGGTTTCGTTTTGTTGATCACTTGTTTTTATTTCCGTTGCGTTTTTATTAATTAACTTGCTTAATTAATTATCTATTATTTATTGAACCGGGTTTTTGATAAATAAAATTTTGACCGATCACCACGGAAACCCAACATTTGAAACCTATGTAGTCAAAGGCGCAGTGAGGCGCGGCTCATCCAAACCACCTTGACTGCAGCAAGGCGCACAAGCACACCGAACATGAAAAAACATGTCTGAACCTGTCTGAAACAGCTAAAAATGGCCTGGAACCAGTCTAAAACAGCTAAAATAGTATGTAATACACGTGCGCTTCGCTTGTCTCAAGTGTGCGCTTTTTCAGCGCCAGGTGACAAGCCGACAAGATCACCCTTTACACTAACTACCTAGCTTAGAACATATCATTTTACCTCTCGAAGCCTATGCTTTTATCGTTTGCTTACTTACTATAACGTATCTATCATTTTACCTCCCACTACTTATCATCTACACAAACCAACAACCAACAGCACCCGATACACACCTTTCAATCCAAAATATCACCAATTCAAGTCATAAATGCTTGTAGTTTGCTTAGAGAAGAAGCTAGACCAATAAAAACCTAAATTTCAAGCAAATAAACCTCCATAACTCCTACCATATGTTGCATATTAAATAAAACCAATAACCACTTAACACAATTCAATATCTTTCTTCTATAATAATACAAACATCAACAACTAACAAAACAGAAACAGACCCAGAAGCATACAAACATTCAGAAACTACTTATTGTTAAGAACCAAGGATATGATGGGAGAATCGAAGAGTATACCGGGAAGATACCGCCGGAGAGGCTGCACCGAAGAGCATTTATCAATAATCAAGTGCTGCATTGAGATAATCGAATCCCTAGCAAACTAATTGCAAATTAGGTTTAAAAAAAAAAGATTACCTTCCGCTTTAGGAATTGTAATATGGAAACAAGTGAATTTTTGAGATGGCGAATGGCGTCATCTTGATCGGCGAAGTGTGGTAAAGCGGAGATTCCGGAGGAGAATATTCTTTAACTAGACACACTAATGTTAATTTTCGGTGTATAAAAAAGATAATAAATGCGTTTATTTGACTGACTTATGAAAGGAAACAGAGAAAAAAGTTGGGGCCAACCTGAACAACAAACACATTTTCAGATGCTAGTTTTTTTATGGAGCTTGCAATCGATATGGTATCTCTGCCACATGCAACCACCAATAGAGGCCCATCCCTAAGAAAAATACATACAAAAGTTAAGTTACCATGAGCCATAGAAAACGGAACATGCAATATTTGTCAGATTCCTATTTATCATACCACAACTGAACCAAATAGTGGCTTGCAAGGACTCCGTTCAGTTATTACCAATTTGAGCATAAACAGGTTTCAAATTAATATTAAAGAACTTACATAAAAATAAAAGTAATTCAAACAAAACAACTTACTTCTCAGCAGTTCCCTTCGCCAATTTTACTATTGACTTCACATCAGCTTCAAGTACAGATGATAAACCTACATGTTGATCGGTTCTGTTATAAACATAAAAGGAAAACATGAAAACATACCTATTATAGCATTCAATGCAGTGGAGAATCCAGTCAGAGAAGATGACATCGAGTTCGACATAATTGTCAGCTTGATCTGGTTCCTCCTTAGGGTGCAATCTAATAATGGGGACTAAGAAAACCGATAAGGGAATCGGTATAGGAGAGGAGGTCGATGATGATGTTATGCTTATGGGTTTTTGTGTCTAATTGTGTAACCCCTCAACCTCCACATAAGACTCCTTTATATAAGCACTCAGGAGGAAACATAATTAGTTAATAAGGGTAATATGGTCCATCAACAATTACCAACTAATTATTTTAATAGGTTATTATATATTTTGATCTATATTATGTAAATGATTATAATGGCTACTAGATTAAATATTAAACATAATATCTTTAATCTTACATTCTCCCACTTAGCCGAGTAATCATTTACTATGAGTATTAGATAAGCCTGATCAGGAGTTAACACTCATTTTAGCCTTAAACAAGTACTATAGCAGAGAAATACAGCCGTTGAATCATTATGCGCCTCAGGACCCCCATTAATCATACTATAGCCTTAATTTAAAACCTAATCGTCATGATCAAAATATGCATAAGCCCTTTGTTTGATTTGTAACTTTATTTGTCTATATGCCGTTATGTCGACTTGACATATTCTTAGAGACATACAAAATCAAACTAGTGAGGAAAATTAACTAATACTTAGTCATTCATAGTACGATATGCAATTGCGCATGGCCATTAATTAATACCCGTCTATGAGCTCTCTTAATAAGACTTATGGGTAATAGCCCTTTAGTTATACGATCCTTAAGCATATCATGAATGTATTCGATACAAACTTAGTTTCCTCAATTCGTTCATAAACGAATAATTAATTGCGTATCCAAACTTAATGCAGCACCTCTTGAGCTGTTACTGTTCAAGGAATCATGGTAGCTGACTTTATCACACTAAGTCTTCAAAACATTAATTATATGGAGTTAATAAACTTATGAGTTCACTGATAAATTTCCAACAACATTTAGTGACTATATTATGTCGTTATAACTTAGGTTGTTGATATCAGTCCATTATGACTCCTCCATGAGATAGGTTTTGTCTGCTAACATAAGGATATACCCGAAATTACATTTTGTCATCTTTGAACATCACAAAGTTAGAGTAATAAACCGGTTTGAGTTCTCACTTCTTCTTTAAATTATAATCTCTCGTTTCTCTTAAAGATATTGTAATACTCTTTTAGATGCTTCACATTAATCTAGACAAATCTAGTGTGTTGCAATGTGAGTAATATCTAAACGAGTATAGACTTGAACTTACATAAGGCTTCCAATTAATGAAGCGTAAATAAATAATCTCATTTATCCTATTATCCTCTAAAGGAAGAGCAGTATTGTTTGTTACATAAATGTAAGGACCCATTTAAGGTTAAACTTATGGAACGAAACTAATATCCCATTGGGTCTATCTCAGTATGTTATGATATCTATCACGTAAGAGATATCTCTGAGATCTATTATATCAAAGTTTGTGTTAACAATGCTTTGACTTATGTAACATATACTTGTCAAAAGAATGTCATCTATATAGACAAGTTTATTTTAGTTGCTCCCACTCATCTTGAGGTAGGTACATTAATCCACTTGATTCTTGATGAAAATAATTACGTTAGCTTTTCATCACATTATGATGTTTGCATTAACCCATACATGGATTTTATTGGCTTACAAATAAAGTGTTCTTTAACCTTCAGTTTAGAACTTTCAGGTTGTTTTATGAACATGTAAATATGTCAGCCATTTGTTAAGGAAAATTGTTTTAATGTTCATCTAATGTAGCTTTAAACTATTATATGCTACTAGAACAGTGGTGATCCTCAAAGAAATCTTTGATAATTTATCTCTTCCTAAGTACAACCTTTGACAATCAATCATGCTTCTTTGTGTCTTAACGCTTATATTAGGATTTGGTTTAGTTATGAACACTCTTAGGTAATTCAATCAAATCCCAAACGTTATACGAACACACAAAATCAGTTTTACTAGAAAACTGTTTTATTCCATGAGAGGATTAATTGACACTAATGGCTTAATTTGAAGAGATAGGATCAGTAAACATTTCCAAAGTCCATCTCAACTTCATTAGGGAGGTTATGTAATCATCAAAGTTAGTAGGCTTTTAAACCTAGATGACCTCCTGAGTTGATTATTGGGTTTATTAGAAGTTTCAATTTTATGGATTAGCTCTTGGTTAGGTTGCTATCATTTTCATTCTAAGTTTGTAAGAGTTGGTGCAGTATGGTGTACAAGAGGTGTAATCGGAGTTAAATTCGGAGTGAAATTTAATGAGACTCTTCCCCCCGCCTCTTGTATTCCTTACAAATCATGATAAGGACTTTGACTGCTCCCACTGACCTTAAAAAACTTTAGGAACTCAGCATGCTTAGGGTCAATGTTTAATAACCAACAAATTCTAATAGAGAAACAAGTTAATGACGTTAGTCGTTGTGATTTCTCTTGTTGAGGATTATGTTAGTTTAGGTAAGAAATCTAAGTGTGCCCACAATTAAGCAACAATGAAACTTTTGTAAGAGTAGCATTAGATTTTAAGGAGACAAGTTATGATAGAACAGTGTCGTGATGGAGCAGTGTCTTGTACAAGAGGTGTAAATTTAGGTAATGTAAACTTTTCACGCCCCCACCTCTTGCAACTATTGCAAGTAATTATTAAGACACTTAATGCTCCCACTGATCTTTAATATCTCTAGAATGCTACAAGAGAAGTTTCAATGAGCTACGTGACATGGGAACCTATCATATATATACGTTATACTTTATTTGATTTCTTTAATGTCCAGATATCATAAGAAACTTTAGGGACATATTTAATAGAAATCTTATTAAGTATATATATGAATAGATTTCTTCTAAGACCGTGAGCCATATGCGACAAAATTTAGATACAAGTTGATAGTTTTTTAAATGATAAATGAATTATGTCTGAATATTCCATTTGGAATAAGTTCCACGAATGTCAATGAATGACTTATGATGAACCCATACTTATTCCTTAAGCCAAGTAATATTTAGGGCTGTAACGTCATGATTTAAAATCACTTAAAATGAGATTAGATGAATAATCATCCTCATTAACCATGTCATGATTTCTCATGAATTTTGGTTGTAATTGATGAAATTTATAAGTCTCAGTTTCCTTTTGTCATAATTCTCATTTGCATGATGACAAAAGTTGTGAAAGTTTAAGGTATCATATAGTTTTATCTTAGTAATGTTTCAATCCAGATATTTAGAACAAATAAAATGAGAGTTTAAGATAAGTGTGACTTTATGTTAACTATGAGAACCTCAAGCTTCATAACATTGCTTAATTATGATACTATATTCTGATTAATCTTCAGAATATATAAGGTATCGAAAGGCGTTGTTAGAAGATTGCTTATTATGGTTCTTATAGCCTTAACAATTAATTTTGTCACTAACTCTCATGTTAGTTATTTGTCGAATTATGGTAAAGAAACGTATGGAACTAGAGTCAACTAATCATGTGTTAATTGGAATATTAAAATTATCAGACTTAAATATCATTAGGAAATGACTACCTAATTAACTTATCCAACTGTTCTTTAGAGTAATGGATAGTCTCGTTGCTTATGCCTAGTCTAATGGCATAATTATGCAGTGAGATTTTCCCTTGAAGAACCTTAAAGTTGGAATTTTTACTTGTAATTTGTCTATGGACCTTAGAACAATCCTCTTTTAAACTATTAGTGGTTGTAAGGTGAATAACTTCTTATTTTCCAGTTTCAAACATTTATTTCTATGTACATATGTTGCTTATCAACACACTCATTATACTTTGGTACTTTTGAGTGTTATAGTTGATTTATAAGGCATCAAATTGTACAAGTGAAAATCTTAGTATGTAATGTACCAGAAAAAATGTACTTATTTCCATGCGTAAGCCCTTAACTTTATGGGTCATGGTATTGTACATTATTATGTATTCACATATACCACTTAACCTTATAGTTTAGAATTTTAAATGAGGGCATGCATCTTAGGAGTTCTAGTGATTATTCCACAATTATAGATTAATCTTAGGAAAGACTTAATCTGGAATAACTTTAGTGATAGCAATTTATGTTAGAGAGATCTTGATTATCATGAGATACATCATGTTAGATTTATCCTAGTCATCATGCTCTACTTTTCTTCTGTAGTGCTTTATCAGAAGAGAGCAATAGGATTATCGTGTCTTAAGAGATAATCAATGATCTAATTAAGAGCTAATTCTTATAGAAACTTTAAGCAAAACATATTAGATTTAGGAATTAGAGTGGATGAGATATAGACTTATAGAAGAAAATTATAGTGAGTAAAATTATGGGTACTAAGAATAAGGCAGACGAAATGATCATAAAAATTAATTAGGGATCATTAATATAAGGATCATTCTGTGAAGAGGTTGTGATATGTCTATTACTAACATCAAAATAATAGACCTATTTAAAGTTCTACTTAAATGAAGACAAATCAGCTTTGGCCAGAAGTGTAATCATTTAAGCATGTGTGCAAAGTGGTTGTAACAGATCAGCTTTGGCCAGAAATTGAGACAATCACTTTAGTTATGCACTTGTTAAGTACGCCATCTATGAAGGAATTAAATCAGCTTTGGCCAGATATTAAGACATTTATGTTTATGATGCACACTTAACATAGCTTTCGTAATACTTGGATGATAAGTAGATGCATCAAATCAGCTTTGGCCAGAAGTGATACATCAGAAGCTCATTCAAGTTAAGCCATTTTGGTTTTGTAAAACATTATTTGATCCTTATTAATTAACTAAGCATTTACAAAACCAATTATCTAATAGCAAACCACCTGTTAGCGCGGATCGAACTCCGCGGTGAGTTCGCTGGGGGTGCAGGGGGACAGCGTGCCCCCGCACGGGGTTCGGGGCGGAGCCCCGAGCTAAAATTTAGTTCACATTAACTGCTCAATAAAGTAACAGGATTTCGAATAAGTCTTGAAATTTTATGAACACTCATGATTTCGGATGATCTCGGATGATTTCGGATGATTTCGGATGTGTCCAAGACGCATGATTTCGGATGAATTATGTCTTGGATTCATCCGAAATGGTGATGCTTAGTCCGAAATGATCCGTGACACTAAGTCCGAGATGGTCCGAAATGATCAGGCAGTTATTGATCCATGATGGACGAACAGATGTTCATCCGGAATGGTCATCCGGAATGTTCATCCGGATTGTTCATCCGAAATGTGTTCCTCAAGCCACAAATCCTTAATTTAAGCAGTTAATTACTGATAAGATTTAAATCCGAAATCTTAGGGATTATGGGATTAAGTTTCCTGTTTAAATATTCATTATGTTTATCTGTTTATTTCGAAAAAATATATTCATTAATAAAATAATAGATTTCGAAAATTCTAATTAGATAAAAAATAAATCAAATAGGAACAAACACCCAATAATCCTAAATTCATTCCAAAACTAAGGGAATTTTCGAATTTAATCAAGAACTCATGATGAACCCTAAATTAGAAAATTCAAACATTCATCCGAAATCAGAACTTATGATTTCGGAACAGTAAAATTTTAAGGAACTTTCATCCGTAATGCATCCGTAATGATGAAACCACAGATCCCCAATCATTCGTAATGATTTGTGATGATCCGAAATGATCCGTAATGATCCGAGATTTATTCGAGATGATGAAATCCAGATCCGTGATCATCCGAAATCGTCCGTAATGCTCCGTAATGATGATTTCGGATGACAAAAACGGAATTTTATTAAGGTTTTCAAAACTGTTTTCTAGATTTAATCAAGATTTTCAGATTCAAAACAGAACCAACTAATCAACATATGCTCTGATACCACATGTTGATCGGTTCTGTTATAAACATAAAAGGAAAACATGAAAACATACCTGTTATAGCATTCAATGCAGTGGAGAATCCAGTCAGAGAAGATGACATCAAGTTCGACATAATTGTCAGCTTGATCTGGTTCCTCCTGAGGGTGCAATCTAATGATGGGGACTAAGAAAACCGATAAGGGAATCGGTATAGGAGAGGAGGTCGATGATGATGTTATGCTTATGGGTTTTTGTGTCTAATTGTGTAACCCCTCAACCTCCACACAAGACTCCTTTATATAAGCACTCAGGAGGAAATCTAATTAGTTAATAAGGGTAATATGGTCCATCAACAATTACCAACTAATTATTTTAATAGGTTATTATATATTTTGATCTATATTATGTAAATGATTATAATGGCTACTAGATTAAATATTAAACATAATATATTTAATCTTACACTACACTGCCACCATTTTCTCCGGTTAAAGATTGAACTCTACTTCCTCTGCTGGTAAATAGAACTTGCGAATAACCATAAATCAGCCTAATAATGTAATATATCTGTTTATGGAGTGAAACTGGGAGCCAATGCAGATATTCATTTATTCCCCCTCTTGGCCTTGTAACACGCTGCATACATTTTGCTAGAAGAACATAAGGTGAATAAGTTTTCATAAACAGGAGGCTGCATTACATCATTAAATGCTAAAACAACATTATAGTTGCATATGAATGGGTATAGATTCAAACAGATCAGTTAATGACAAGTGCAATGGCCCCAGTTATGTTCCATTTGCTGATATGCGCTTAGGGTTTCTATATGTTTTCAAATCTGCTTCTACAAATTAGAAAAGAAAAAAAAATTGCACACCCAATTTTTTGCATATAGTATTTTCTTCTTTGCATTTCTTTTGCATACAAGTAAGCTATGCATGTGAAGAAATATATGCAAGCGGTTCTCTACATCAATATAACGTTTGCAATTTTTTTCACATATTATTCATGTTTCTTCTGTGTGTCGTTTCTGTTTCATTAACATATTTAAGCATTATTTTTGCACATATGTGTGTATTCACCTCAAAACGATCGGCAAGCATCTAAACATCATATTAACAAGATTCCCATGAGAGACTATATGTCAGATAGGTTAAATGGTTATATAACCATCAATTTAACTTAAAAATTATCATATTCTATGCTGAAACATGGTTCCAAAATGTGTTCATCCATAAATAACTAACCAAAGTCAAACCCAGACCCAATCAGGCCCACCATTTCAACCCTACCCTCTCATAATCTTGACATCCCCCCTCTCATGCCCTGCCCCCAAACTGATATACCCATTTCATACATAAAAGTTTGTTAAAAAATTTATCCCCAACACCAAATTCATTCTCAACACACAATTCACACCTAAGCTTACTGTTTTGAAACACCCAATTCATCCCCAACATACAATTTTGTTTCAAGACTAAAGTGGAAGAGGAAATTACCTGTGGTCCGGCGTTTCAGAAGGTCGTGCGGCGATGTTGAAGGTGGTCTGGCGAGGTGGGGCGGTGACAAACGTCGACGTCAATCTAGGGTTTGGGGGAGGCATTGATTTGTGATTTGGGAGGGGATGAGGAAGTGTTAGCCCGCCCAAAGATTTTGATAACCTTTTTAGCGGCGACATGTTTTAATAAAAGGTGATCCGTCAGATTGTGTTATGATCAAACGGCCTTGGACTAATTGCAAGTATTTCTTGTAGTGAGTGTATGACATTTATAAGACAACACCGTCTAAAGGTTGCATAAAATAGTATAAGACAGTGTTTAAGCATTAGACGGGGTTTTTTTGAATTTTCTTGAATATTTTAATCAAAACATCACAATGGTCATATGGATATTGATTTTAAGACGGTGTTATTGCTTTAACCCCGTCTAAAATAAAACTTCAACACCGTCTAATACTCCATTTTGTAGTAGTGAAGGATTAGATATGAAATCAGAAGGTCTCGATACTTTGAAAAACATGGCACATGATATGAACGAGGTTTTATACCTTCTACTTAAACTACATCTTGTGGTGGTCAGTACGGGTCGGTGTGGGTTGGGTTGATGAGTTGCCAACACTTTTGTATTGTTTCTTTTGAGTTAGTATAGATAGCTAATGTTCTACATAAGATTATAGACGATCTTCCATAAAAATATAATCTAATTCTTTTGAATAAAGACTATCCCTTTGGGCTTTTGACCAACTTTTCACCTGCATGTTTGTCTAGGTTTATGAATTTTATTCATACTATTAATTAGGTATAAAATATAACCCATCCATCGTTTTAGGTAAACCTAGCATGTAAACTGACTTTTTTTATTTCAGGAGATGACTCTTGAAGAATATCAAAAGGTTCTCGAGGAAGGCTTCGGAGGCACTTAAGACTAAAGAAAGGATGGTGGAAGTTGACAAAGAGCTTGCATCCTTGCAACAACTGATGAGGTTAATAATGTATTAGTTTGTTTGCATGTTATGAACATATCAGTCTTCTTTATATAAGTTGTTAAAAGGGATGTTTTTTGCTGATTGGAGTCTGCTCAAAGTTTGGTCAAGTGTACATGGCTGGACACGTGCAGGGGTGACAGTTATCATATAGGAATGGTTTCATTAAATCTGGTACAATGGAATTGTTTCGGGTTTCATTTGTTAGGTGGTCTATTCGAGTATGCCAAAAGGTAAAAGGCTTCATCAGGGTTGGGTGTTGTCCTCTCACAATTACTGCATATATGAACATTAGCAATGGAGAGGTTCAGAATTCTGATCATAAATGTCTAAGGGCAGGATTCTAATAATGTTCAGTTTTGGTTGCAATATGCGTTTTTGATGCGGGTTACAATGGTGTTAGAGTTGGGAGTAGTTGGCTTTGCTTGCCTTGGTTCTTTCATCCATACAAGAGGATCCAAGTCTATTTTAACTATATTTTGTTTGTTTGGTGATTTGTATTACAATAGGGACATAGCATTATTGGTAGGTGATGTATTCTTGTTGCTCATAATTGATGTCCGTATTACTTTTTTAGTTTGTACAAAAAACAATTTTCTACTATACAAAGTGGATGTGATTACTTTTCAGCTCTCTGTTTATTTCTTCAAACATATGATTATCGTATTTTGTACTTTGAATATCGCATTAACCATCACATAAATACAAGTATTTAAAGAAAAAAATCACTGTTGTGAAGAAAACCAGTCCAAGAGGAAGCTTCTTGTCCTATTTTCCTTGTAACTTGTAAGATATATATAGTTGATTCTTGAAAATTTTTGGGTTTGGGTTTTATATTTTTAAAAAGTATAATATATATTCAATTTTGGCTTTTTTTAGTTTGATCAGGAAGAGTACAAGAATGGGGATAAGATTGGAAGGACGGGGAAATGCGGAGATGATAATCATGTAGATTGCATCAATAACTAGCTATTATGAAGACATTGTGACCAGTATGCAAAATCGTGCGGTCTCAATAATTAAATCTTCTCATATTACTCTTGCAATAATTAAAAGTTAATTGAACTTTAAAAGTCAAAGGTCAACTATTAATTGACATAGTTAATTGTAAGTTATACCATAAAAATAAGTTTTAACCGGTGTTGGAGATATTTAAATGTTTCATTGTTGGGTATAAAATTTCGTTGTGTTTTTATTCTTTTATATTTAAATAAAGATAGTTATGACATTAAACTCCCCGACTACGGACGGGTATAAAACTAAAAAGTTATATGAAAAGGGTCAGTCATTTTTTACTCATAAGTTAAATGAGTTGTGATTTTATCTTAAACATAAACTATTTTGGTTTAGAATGCAAAGAAAGATAATTGTGCCATTAATACACCAAGTTTGACAAATGGGCACCATGCATCAACTCAACAAGTCGAAAAGAGGCTATCTTTGAGGTTAAAGAGGACGATCCAAAAGCCGAAAAAATTGAGGCAGTAAACCACGTTTGATTGTTATAACACTTTCCCCCAGTGCTGCCTACCATTTACTTTTGCATTAAAATGACAGTATTTCATGTTTTATCTCTCTATTAGTTTTATTTTATACTGTTTGTGGTTGTACACCGTTCACGTAGGTTTTCCTTTTATAAATTAAAAATGGTGCTTTTGTTTATAATGTTGTTTAGACTTGTGTTCACCTAACGTGGGTGTTTGGGATTGTTTATTTTGAGCTGCTTTTAAGTTTTTGACTTCTTAAAAGTTAATATGTCATTTTTGTAGTGTTTAGATAATGTGTTTTGAGAATGAGTTTCAGTGGTTTGAAAAGAAGAAAAAGAAAAGTTAGATGGTTGTAATTTTTTCAAATAGGAGATGGAAAAGAGGAAAAGGAGAAGCAAACCGAAACACCATCAATATACATTATCTTTGTTTGTTACCTTAGAGTAACCCGTCCAACGGACGTGTATAAATAATAAACGAGCTAAGTTGTTGTTGAGCTTAAGCTAAAATAACTACTCGTGAGTCGAGCTCGAGCTCAAGTAAATTAAATTAGTCGAGCTTAAGCGTAAATCAGCTCACGCTAGGCTCGTTTACACCTGGAGTCATAGAAGTTGTTCGATTATTAATATATTCTTAATCTTAATTTCAATCATATTCATTATATTAAGCCTTTTTTGTGTTGTATACTCAATTTAGGTGACTGGGAGCAAGAAAGGTTTTTTTTCAGCACAAAAGAAGTCAAATACCCGAATGGGAACCGATCGAATCGAGCTACTTTATCCGGGTATTGGAAAGCAACCGGATTAGATAAAAAAATTGTTACTTCAGACAATAGTCAAGTTGTGGGCATGAAGAAAACACTAGTATTTTACAAAGGAAAACCCCCACACGGGTCACGAACCGATTGGATCATGCACGAGTACAGACTCGCAACCCCTCAACCTAAGAACCCGACTCAGGTTTCCTTCGGATTGATACAATTTTGATTTGAATATACAAACACATTTAGTTAACAATTTGTTTTTGTTGTATCAGGGTATGGAAAATTGGGTTATTTGCAAAATTTTCTTGAAGAAAAGAGGAAGTAAAGTTAGCAAGTACAATGAAGACACAATTGAGATAATTAGCGATTGTAAATCGGTAAAATCAAAACTAGTTTTCTACGATTTCATGTCTGCTAGTAAGAAGAGAAGAACTGATTTGAATTCGACACCGGTTTCATCATCTTCGGGTTCGTGCGGGATCATGGATGATGCCGGTTCTTGTGATGAGCATGAAGAGAATAGCCATAACCTGGATGATGTTGAGAATTTAAGGAAACAACCGTCATAAATTAATATTCTTTTTTAAAGGTTATCCTAAGTCTAATTTAATTTGGTAATGGGTTATTATTATTTATTGGCCATTAGTTTTCAAGATTCCTATGAAAATAATCCAATTTTTAGATGAGATAAAAGAATGAAATGTTATCAATGGATATTTTCTTTTAGTTTCATCCTTGAAATTTCAGCAAGTAGTGATGATTTACATACATTGGTTTTCATATATTGTAGTCAATGTTTTTGAAAAAATGTTACATCAAGCATGCTAAAAATAGGTTTGGTAATCATACAAGTGACTAATTTCAAAAAATAGGTTTGGTAATCATACAAGTGACTAATTTCAAAACCAGCCACCTTAAATGATATATATAACTTAGTTGTGCATCAGCCTCACCCAAGTATATACTTAATTTTAAGAATATTGGGTTTTCATTAAACATTAAACAAAAAAAAATCAACATTTGGTAATTGACTTGTCCAAGAAACAATTAAGCTTAAAGAATATATGGATGGCCGGTAGGTGTAGGATGTTGTTCGGTATCACGAGCCCCTTTCATCACCGACTACTCAATTTCATTTGTGTTTTTTTATCAATATTATTGTAACAATACTGTTTTTGTATGATAGTCAATACACTAAAGTTGAAATATATATATATCAAAATAGAAAAAAAGTGTTTGTGGAGAACCAACCCAATTTTGGCCCGTATAAAAATGACCTTCCAACTCTTAACTTATTTTGACCTGTCATGTATCCTCCTCTACAAATAACATACCTTTGTTGCTTACACATACGATAGTAGCACAAAAGGGGAGCAACAACTAACAAAAACGATATATGAAACCTAGTAGTATAGAATGTGAAGTTTTATAGGATAATAAAGAAAAAAATATTACAACTTTTTTGGTAGACTGCAATAATGTTGCTAAAGCAAACTGGAAATAGTAACAAAATGTGGGCCCAATAATGTTGAAACTGAGATCTACGAATAGTTGTTGATGACCCTTGAAACAAAATCTAGGAAGATATACCAGCAACACTAATGCCCATGTCAACTATTAATGTTTCCATACAATCTGAATATTAGAGGACTGTGAATCATACATGATCTTAAATGTCTTTCTATCTTCATTTTCTAATTCCCAACACTCTGAGTAATCGATTGGGTGTTCGTCTAAATCACCTGTTTTACTTTTATTACGAACAAGTTCTACATTAAGAACACCCCTATCAGTCTGAAATGAAATGTTTTTAGTGTATGTAGGATTGAACCATGGGATGTGCCGCAATGAATTAAAGGGTACATAACCAACCCTTTCATACTGATACTTTTCCCGGATTTCATGAGACAATTCAGAGTAATCATATGTGGACGTCTCCTGCTTAATATCTATGCGATAACGCAACGGATGGTGATTATCATCACGTAAGAATAATAAAAGTCCACTAAAGTCACTGTACCAGTTGCTTGGAAGTTGCAATGTAACTAATCTCGTAAAAATACGTGACGATGGTTCAACCGCGGGAAGTAAGACACTCATAAAGCGATCTTCAGCTGCATTTCCCTGCCACAGTTTACATTCCAGTTATGATGAATACTATTATTATATTGTAAGTTAAAAAAAAATATTGTAAGTTAAAAAAAAATTGAAATTTAAAAACAAGATAAGAGTTATACCTCAAGCATAGAAAGTAGTACCCTCTCACCACCAATCATCTTCCCAAGTGAGACTTTCCACAACCATTTATAATCTGATAAATCTTCTACACTTTCAAGTGAGTCACAACGATCTGCATAGAGAATAGCTATCTTTAATGGGAGGTCCGACAATTCTACAAGGCGTTTGCAATGTGACAATTTGAGGAGCTTGAGACACGGCATTTGAGAAAGGCCGGAAGGTAATCTTGAAAACTTATTACCATGTAGGTCTAGTATTTGTAGGTTTAATAACTCACAAATATCAGATGGGATGTCTCCATCTCCCAATTTGCACCAACTAAGATCCAACTTCCTTAATGAACGTGAAAACTGGGGTAGGTTCAGGCTCACAGGCCCATCTTGATGAAAAGATTGTAACCCCATACAACTACCTAAACCTAAGGAAACAAGGTTGGTACCACTCAAATCAAGGGTTACCAAGCTATCCATGTTCGACTGGATATCCGGAAACTGTTGAAGTTGATTGCAATGACTGAGATCAAGAGTCTCCAATTTTTTCATGTGTATGATGGGTGGAAACATTTTGAGTTTTTCACACCAACTCATGTTCACGAAAACAAGCCTTTTGTGATATCCAATTGATGGATGAATCTCTTCTAAACTCTCACAACGTGATAAAATCAATCTTTCAAGACATGGAAGGCCTTCAAAATCTGGTGTCTTGATTAGGTTACGACAGCCATCAAGATCAAGAATTTTTAAATTTGGTAGACTCTGTTTCAAGAAAAGTAGGAAAAGTCAAATAAATGAGTAAGTATACAACAATTTCCTTAGGAAAATTGGTTTTTAATAAACCAACCTTTTCCCCAATGGTAAATAATAATCCTACCTACGTAATTGGTATAGAATAATCCTACCTATCAACATGTTGGTACTCAATGAACTTCCGTTAATTTTTTTTTAACTGAAGTTAGTTTTTAAGTTTTATTTATTACACAAACAGTCCCTGTAGTTATAATTTACTAGTTTTAACTATTTTGTAAAACAAAAAAAACGTCAAGGGCCATGTAATTAAATTTTATAAAATAGTTAAAACTAGTAAATTATAACTATAGGGACTGTTTATGTAATAAATAAAACTTAAAAACTAACTTCAGTTAAAAAAAATTAACGAAAGTTCATTGAGTACCAACATGTTGATAGGTAGGATTATTGTATACCAATTACGTAGGTAGAATTATTATTTACCAATGGGGCAAAGGTTGGTTTATTAAAAACCAATTTTCCATTTCCTTAAAGCATTTGGCATACTTGTTGCCCGACCATTGATCGATCATTAGGCAACAGTTGTTAATTTATACACAAACTTAAACTAGCATATGATATAACATCTTATAATAACAACCTATGAGGCTATCTTCTGTAACATGCAAAGTATATTCCAATTGCCTAAAACATCATATAGTCTAAAAGTCTCCTCGATCCTCGTCCAAAAATCTACGCTCAGAATATTAAATTTATTACTTCTCCCAATATCATCAAAAGTTTCCTTAAAGCATTTGGCATGCGTATAATGTTGACTATTCATGAAATCGAAACTAAGCTAATCGACTCCTAATTTCGTAGAGAAAGCATGACATGTATTTTTGTTAATGTAATATGTTATATAAACCTCCATATATAGGGATGTCTAAGACTCAATAACCACCATTTAACAAACAACTAACTAAATGCATTTAACTCATTAGTAACTCTATGTAACACCCCGAAAACGGGTTTGGTAATCAAACCCGGTTAATACTAAGAGGCGGGTAAAGTACCGTTAGTGGTAAAAGTAACCCGGTAAATATTAGGATTTAAATAAATAAACCTAATATTTAATAAAACGTGAATGAAAGCTTTTAAGGAAATAAGTTTAAAAAAAATAAAAGAGGGGCCCGAGTTAACGGGACTTAAAAACTTAAAACGGATTATGAACTCCCTGAACCCACTAAGTTAACTAGGAATAACTAACCTAGTTGGTGATGGGTAATTAAAATGTTAAACTATGAAGTTATGGTTTCTTTTATAATAATGAAACAAGGGGGACTAATGTTGCTAAGAAGGAAACTAGTTTTAATTAAAACTAGAAATAAAACACAACACACACACCAAGTGTGTGTGTGTGTGCGACATCGACCAGGAGACAAAAGGAAGGGGGAAAACCCTAGTTCATAAAATCCTCCAAATTGAAGCTCAAATCAAGCCCGAATCGTCTGCATGATTACAAATTCGTAATCACCTAGTCGTGGGGATCATAAGGTATGTAAAAATTTGATGGTTCGTGAAGTTGCAAAATTTGAGTTAGCATCATTATGTAAGGATTAGAGGAGCTATGGCTAAGTTAGTGATGTACACATGCTTAGGAACTAAACCCTAAGTGAAAATCATACATATGATGCTATGACTTGGATGATTTGGTGATTACCTATATGTGTGTTGAATGGGTGTTGTAGAATGATGAAGAACACTAGAAATTTGATTATAAATTGAGTGTTATTTATCTACATGAGGTGAATATAGATGTTATTATGCATACTAGATATATTAAACTTGCAAGAATTGTTTAATCTTGGCAAAATAGTTAGTCATGAAACTTGATTTTGATTTAGTGAAATTATGCCCACTAGGTGTTTGTTAAAATGCCTAAACGAAGCTAAAATGTTGAAATTCCATGTGAAGTGTGCATTTGAATATGTTGATAGATCAATTGACTTTTAGGAAGTCAAACTAACCAATGATTTAATCGAGTGATAAAGTTGACTTAAGACTCGTTAGATGGAGTAGTCATAATTGATAATGACTAATCTAACCGTCTTACGAAATATGATTTTAGTTTGACGCTTGACAAGCTAGGTGGACGCTTGGAAAGGAAGCGGGTCAAACGAATCAAGTGTGAAGGAAAAACGTGTTTCGGATGCAAGGTGAGTAGAGCTTACGCCCCTTTACATTATTTGCAAAGCTACCAAATTTCAAGTATTGATATGAATGCTACTAAGTGGTTAGTATATGATATTCCGACACGATTCAATGAGAGTCGGAATGAGGGGAAAATGGTAGGAAATCATGAATTATAGAAAAAGGGGTAAAATGGTAAATTAGTCATGTAATGACGAATAAATAAAAACGGTTTTAAGTAAAACAAGTTCAAAGGAAAACCGGGAAAGGTTTAAAGGGGTGAAATGGTAATTAAATACCATCTCATACGGACAAATGGTCAATTAGACTAAATGAGTCAAATGGTGTGGTTAACATCATTTGACAATCGCTTGTTGAGTTTTGTAATCACAGGAAATAACATAAGCTTGCGTTGCTTTAACTAGAAAGATTTAAAGCAAAAGTTATGTAAACGGGTCAGTACTTTGACCCGGGCCAGGTACGCATAAATAAGCTTTTAGTTAAACATACAATTTTTGGTCAAATATTTAGCGAAAGTCCCTCGTCGTAAAGTGAGGGACTAAAGTTAACCAAAACACCCTTGAAGGGTATATTGGGTAAACGACCCATAAGGGTTGTTTAGGAACTTGTATTAAGATTAGGGAATCATTAAATATGAATAAAAGTCATAGGAATACACATTCGTGGGTTAAATGCTCAAAAATGGTCATTTGCGTAAAATGACCAACCGATGGGTAAAATTGGGAAAAAGGTGTTCATTATGTTGAATCCACCATAGAAATAGTTTGGGTGGAAGATAAGTAGTTAATTAGCAAGAAGAGAAGAGGCGCGAAAAGAAAATAGCGAGTTTGAATGCTCAAATGCATGAAAACTTCTAAACGGGTCAAAATAAAGTAGGTGGTAAAATGTTGGCTTAAGTGTAATAAAGCAAAACGTAAACCGGGTAACGGGAGCGTAAAACTATATGAATAATGGATCCGGGTAATGGATGATAGCTTAGACATGTTAAGAAACGAACCCCAAGCAATTAAAATGAGTTTGGATAGGTTTGGATGCAAATTTGATGAATAATAAACGTGCAGAGTTGTCACGGGCGGGTGAAGTTTTGACACGGCCGGGTGAAGGGGCTGTGAAAAATATATGTTAAGCTGACACGGTCGGGTAATCTTTTGACACGGCCGGGTGAAGGGGCTGAAAACAAAATATATAATTTCTTGTATTTAATTATTTTGTTCAAATGCCTTGATTTCTAATCTTTTAAATCAAAGTTAGGAATCCAAGATAGAGATTTAAAGTTAGATATCTTAGTTTATGATTTATGACTAACTAGGAACAAGTTTAGAGGTCCTAAATACAAACGGGTCGAAATATTGATTCTGAACAATAAGCCGAATGCTTAAAGATTTAGAATTTCATTAGTTTTAAATGTTGAATTTTACTCTACAAGATGGAGAATCAAATTTCGATCATGTAGGAAGAAACGGGAGGTCAAACGGATACGTGGATCGAAAGATACGAAAGTTTTCGTGTCAAAAACGGCAAAATGGAAGGGGCATAACACAGGGGCCACCGTAACTTACGGTGCCCACCGTAAGTTACGGTGGGGCTGAAATCGATACGGTGGTTGTCTCCTGAGTTACGGAAGAGAAATTTTAACACAGGGGCCACCGTAACCGTAAGTTACGGTGGAGGCCAGATTCAAGTAATTGTTTTGGATCAAGATATCAATGTTGGATTTTCCTAATTTCCTCATTGTATCAGTTATTTAATTATCAAAACTGACATTTAAGTTGGTTTTGATCACAGGTGAATGTCGAGAGTCCCGGATGAAGATCAAGCATCAAGCAAGAACCGAACACACGTTAAACAAAGCTTCCGTAACGTTGTTTCGTCGTTATTCTAAAACGGCGAATTAAATCATATTATGCTGTATCACTTTAAATTGTAAAAGTTTTTAACAAACCCGTATTTTCAGTAAAATTGTGACTAATATTACGTGATTATGGATTTAAATTATACGATAAACGTGAAATAATAACAAGGGTGTTACACTCTAATAACTAATTATGTTCATTTTATGATTAATTTCTGATAGGTATTAGGATTGAATTGAATTGAATTGCAAAATCAATAGAACAGTGTATGTAGATCTAGAAAAGAGAAAGAGATAGTTGTATTACTGGAATTAAGGAAATGAATTACAAAATGCCCAGGGCTGAGCCCTCTCTCAATGCATCATGCATGAGCCCTCAAATCTAAACAAACTTCTGCCTGTCTATCATGACCTCATTTATTCCTATTTATAGAATTATAAGTTGCACTTAACCCCCTTCTAGAATAGACAAATGACAATTAACTATAAACCTGATTATGATTCCTATCATTACTCCCCCCTTCAAAACAGTCTTGCCCTCAAGACTGGGAACGACAACTGACTCGACACCCAAGCGGAGGTTTCCTCGAGAGTGACTCAGGTGGTCGACACTGCCCATGCACCACCCAAGAATGACTTGAAGGCACATGAATACCGCCAATGAAAGTTGCGAACAGGAACCCATAACAGGACGAAAGGATTTAGGAAGTAGTTGCAATAGCTGTGATTGAATGGAGGAGTCGGCTACGAATCCCAACAACAACGTCACTGCAGAAGATTGCTTCCCCCGATCAAATGGAGTGAAAACCCGAACTGACGAAAGAATATCAGCCAATTTGAGAGCAGTTTCAACCTGAATTTGGAGGCCCGAACAGTCCACAATGTTAATCAGAGCTTGCACAGTAGTCGAACTATTAGTAAGCGGGGCCTTACAATCCACTGCAGCAGAAATTAACTTCGAAACCTCATAAAAGTAGCGATTATCACTTGAAGGTGGAGTTGGATATGCAGAAACAGATGTAATGTTGGAAATATCGTCGTGTATGGTGAAAACAGGGGCAGAAGACAGAGGTGAAGATAGAAATGGAGCTGCAGGATAAACTTTGCCACCAAACAGGCCCATATCTGAAGAGACCCGGCCTAAAACCGGTTTTCTGTTTAAACCATGGCCCACCACTGGTCCTGAGCCCAATTTTTCTTGTAAATCTACTGTCATAACCCTAGTTTCCCTAAATTCTGAGAAACGTGAATCTAGAGGTCTAGTCGACATCAATTGTTCATGCTTACTCCAGCGTTCTTCAGATCTGGCTACCATTGCCTCCAATTGAGCTACCAGAGACAGAATACCACCAGACAAATCTCCATCGCAAGCAGATTTGGGACCAAAATCCCAATCGGAAACAGATTTGGGACGAGATTGGGCAGGTACCTCACCGAAATTGCCTCCCAAACCAAGCGACCCAGCAACAGTCTTCAATATGGCCAATGTCGAGACCTCCGGTGCCGATTTAGCTGAAACAGAATTCGATGGTCCAGGATCCACGAAATCACCATCGTAAAACGGAACAAGCATAGCAGCACTGAAATCTTACCAGGTGAGGAAATCACTTCTAAACCAGGAATTGAACCAATAAAATGGTTCATCATCAAAGGCAGCCATGACATAGGAGAAGCGCTCGCTTTCATCACCGATGTCATAATGGAGAAAAAGCCGTTCAGCTTGACAGATCCAATGAGCAGGTGCAAAACCAGTGAAACGAGGTAGATCCATTTCTTCCAAAGCCATCTATGCGGATTGAGGGAACCGACAGATCCGGCAGAAGCAGAAACTAGAATTTGGTGGAGAGCAGAGGTGAGGCAGGTCGGACCAATGATAGGTATTAGGATTGAATTGAATTGCAAAATCAATAGAACAGTGTGTGTAGATCTAGAAAAGAGAGAGATAGTTGTATTACTGGAATTAAGGAAATGAATTACAAAATGCCTAGGGCTGAGCCCTCTCTCAATGCATCATGCATGAGCCCTCAAATCTAAACAAACTTCTGCCTGCCTATCATGACCTCATTTATTCCTATTTATAGAATTATAAGTTGCACTTAACCCCCTTCTAGAATAGATAAATGACAATTAACTATAAACCTGATTAAGATTCCTATCAATTTCACAGTTGCATTGCAATGGTTTGTGAAACTACAATATTTACCTACCTTACACCCTTCCCAGAGTTCTTTCAGCTGGCTTTGTATCAACATTAGACAACGAAGCTTTGTTGGCTGGAAATTTGATGGGAATGAAGATGCCGGATGCCCATGCCCAGTTAACACTATCCATCGAAGATTCTTCATGTTTGCAAGAACATCAACTAGACTGGGATGGCAAATATACCATGCTGGCATAGCAAATACTTCATTTTCCTGTGTTAATTAATCAAAGGAACCAAACAGTGTTAGTAACGCTACAGACAAACGTCATTAGATGCACATATACAAAATATATTTTTGCAAAGTTAATTTAACCATTGAGGGTGCAGCTGCCCCCATATCACAGAGGTATGCAATATCTTTCTGATTCCAAATCCTGCTATGCTTTTCCGGATTATTAGGGTGTTCCCCTCTAACAATGTAGTGTGCCATTTCTTCTATCAAGTCATGCATATCAAATCTTCCTTCTTCTGTAACTTTTATGAGGGATTTTTGTTCCAACACCTTTAACCCTATAACTGGGTAAAAATTACAAGCATCAAACACCATCATTGCATCATCCATCTCCAATAAGTAGTTATGTCTCATGAAACATATATCTAGGAATAAGTCTTTTTGGTAGGGTTCAAGTCCATCATAACTTATTTTCAGTCTCTCCATGACCTTCTCTTCTGGTATGCATTTTAACTTGGCCAACGTACTCTTCCACTCATCCCTGTCTTTGTCGTATAGAAAAGAACCTATAACTTTGAGCGCTAACGGAAGCCCACCAGCATAAGAAACTACACGCAATGAAAGCTTCTCATAATCTTCAATAGGTTTATCTTTGTGATATGCATGTCTATTGAAGAGCTTGATTGCTTCGTAATGTGATAACAAACTCACTTCATAAATATTTGTGTGAGCCCTGGAGGATAGCAAATGCTTATCTCTGGTAGTAATTATTATCCGGCTTCCCTCACCAAACCAATCATGGGATCCCGCTAACGCCTCAAGTTGCTCAAGATCATCAACATCATCGAGAACAACTAAAACCCTTTTGTGACATAGCCTACTTTTTATCATGCTTCTTCCTTCTATCTCACTGTCTACCACCACAGTTGTTTTCAAAGCAACTGATAGAATTTTTTCTTGCAGCTTTTCCAAACCATGTTTGTTTGATTCCTCACGAATATTTTGAAGAAAGCAGTGACCTTCAAATTGGTGAGAGAGTTCGGCATAAGCAGCAGATGCGAGAGTAGTCTTACCACCACCTCCAACCCCCCATATTCCAACGATGTGTACACCATCTGACCCAATTTTCAACTTTGATTTCAGATCTCGCAAGCGAGCCTCTATTCCAATAAGGTTTTTATTGACGTTTGTAGTTAGTGTAGGCAACCTATTAGAAATTGTATCAACAATTTCTTTGATGCATTTTGCTTCATAACTACACAATGGATAAATAAGGATAATTAGAATTTAGAACATGCTTCCACTCACTTAATGCGGTGAGGGTCTCATGGCTAATTCAGAATGTACTAATAACCACTTGGCACCACGAATTAAACACTTTCTTATCTTAGGCATAAAAAATAGAGAATATATATATATATATATATATATATACTAAACTAGGTTAGAACCCCGTGTATTACACGGGTTGAATAAATATAATTTTATATACTAAATAATATATATATAGGAGAAGGATCCGTTAGGAACATCATTTATTGCGAGAACCAATGTGAACACAACAAAAAATAACTAAAAATAGCTAAAAACACACAATTTCTTTTATAATATTTTTACCTCAAAATCGCTAATTTTCGTTGCAAAAAAAATTAATTTAAAAAAAAAATTTGTCTGCTTAAAGTAGCGATTTTGATGTAAAAAATATTAAAAAAAATTTGTGTGTTTTTTAGATTTTTTGGGGGTTTAGTTTTTAGCATTTTAGCTTAGGTGAGGGGGGGGGGGTTAGTTTTTAGCATTTAGCTTGGGGGGAGGGGGGGTTAGGTTTTTTTTTTTGGGTGGGGGGTTTAGGTTTTGAGGGTGGGGGGTTAGATTTTTTTAGGTTTTTTTTGGTGTGTTCACATTGTTTCTCATGGTTCTTACAATAAAGGTGGTTATCAAACGATACTATATATATATATATATAGGGGAGAGTTTAAATGAGAACACTAAATATCGCGAGAACCGTGAGAACGAATGAAAAAACCACTATAACTTGGTCAAAAACAATTCAAATTCAATATTTATTTTTACACTTATCATTATTATTCGAATACAATGTTAGAAATTAAATTTACACGTTTAAATTTTCGTGAATTCGTAAATAAAGAAAATTTACACATGTGTAACTTTGTCATTTACACACGTGTAAATTTGTTATATTTACACATGTGTAAAAAATCTAGGAAGAGTGATTTTGAGAGGAGAAATGAATTATTTGATGTTGTAAATTCTTTTTTGATGTTTTATTTTTATTACAATTAGGTTTGTATTAAAAAAATTCGGTTTTGATTGGTTTTTTCATTCGTTCTCACGGTTCTCGCAATATTTAGCGTTCTCAAGATAACCCTATATATATATTTATTACATGGGTTGAATAAATGTAATTTTATATATTAGATAATAATGTTGTATTTTTATGAACCCCGTATATTGTACGGGTTGAGTAAATTTAATTTTATATATTAAATAATGAAAAAATTAAATTTTTAAGAAATTCGTGTGTTATATTCGTGTGTTAAATTTTTAAGAAATTCGTGTGTTATATTTTTAATAAATGTAATTTTAAGAAACCGGTGACCACAAGAGCTCTCGGATTCAAGCCTAAGACCTCCCTTGAAAACTCAACCGGTTAGTGTCCTTATGATGTTTATTGTTAAATGATAGTGTGGATGATATGATGTAACTAGTTAGTTGTATGCTTGATGATGTTGTGACTTACATGATGTTACACAAGGACTAGTCTACAATACATGATGAATTAGTGTTCAAGTAGTCGATTCATAAATGTTTTATGTTATGTGTTTACATTCGGTTAATGATGATTACATGATAATGTGTTGGTTATGTTAGGATTAATAATGTGTGCTTATGTATGAGTGTTATCGGCTTCATAGGGTTTGGATGTTGGTACAAGTTGGAATGATTTATGAATGGAAACCGTATGCTTGTAATCGGCTGTGGTATGTGCACGATTAGGACGATTCATTGTGTAGATATCATAGGGTGCATATTAGTGTTGATAGGTTGTTGATCATGATTCTTGTTGGGTTGAAGTTTATATGAATATTGATGAACATATGAAGAACATGATGAATATGATATGAACATGCTTTGAATATTTGAAAACTGATATGTTTGATCCAATTTGGTAAATTGTTAGACAAATAAACATGTTTAAGTGGATAGTACAAACTGTTTCATGAAATAGAAGTTCTATTGGATAGTACACTGTACCGAATCAGCAATTGTCCAACCGAAGCCTCCAGTTGCGACTCGAGACCACCACATGATGAGTCGAGATCCCCGGTTGCGACACAGATTGCGAGTCGCAAACACCTGGTTGCGACTCGAAACCACAAGTGATCAGCACACAAACCTCATGACTCGAAATCTCAGTTACGAGTCAGGTTGCGACTCGAGACCAAAACAGCATGAACCGAAACCACGGTTACGAGTCCTGTTGCGACTCGAGACCGTGACCATGATAACTCGAGACCGTCGGTTGCGACTCAGGTTGCGAGCCGAGAACACCTGGTTGCGACTCGAAACCAACGTATGCGTGCTGAATTGGACTTGCATGATTATGGGCTTAAGTAATTGGGCCGGACTCTTGGGCCTGATGCACAGATCTTATATGTTGATGATTGAATGTGAATACTGTTGAACTGCCATGATTAAACATGTATGCCATGAACGATACTTGAATGCATTATGCTAGAAACATGCGTGTACTGCTTGAATACGAACCTGATCGGTATGATACAACTATGATAGGACGTGAGTAACCACAATATTACTTGGTTGACTTTTCTGTGTATCTACCGAGCAAACCAAGGTGAG
This sequence comes from Helianthus tuberosus, assembly GCA_030545235.1. Taxonomy (NCBI): domain Eukaryota; kingdom Viridiplantae; phylum Streptophyta; class Magnoliopsida; order Asterales; family Asteraceae; genus Helianthus; species Helianthus tuberosus. The sequence continues at coordinate 5,016,752 of JARYGA010046105.1, forward strand.
TTCACACCCTCTACAAAGCATGGGATTCCCAGGGGTCGGGAATTGGGATTAAGGAACATGGGTTCCTCGTCCTCCTTGGGTAGGACAGCAATGGTTCAGGAATGTAATTCCTCGTCCTCACGGACAGATAACTCGTACTAGACCAAAACTCTATCATGAAGTCCCTCATTTTTGTATCGACTTAATCGCCGGGCCAATGGCGAGCGGGTCATTAGTTAGATAGCGCTATTTAGGTCTGACAAACCTCACACCGTGCCGCAGAGGACGGGCGTGAACTAATGGATCTGGGGCACGTCAATGATGACAGACATTGACAGTTTCAGGGCACATAAACATGACTACAGTCAGCAGTCGATATGGTAACGAGTCTAGTGTATACATGGGGTAGCCCCCACGGCCGAAATGCCAGATAACTAACACGGGGTAGCCCCCACGGCTGGATTGCCAGAGTAACCGGGAATAAACAAGTCACGTTTTTAACTATGGGGTAACCCCCACGGCAGGATGCCAGCTAAAGGAAACTGTTTTCGAAACAACTTAAAACGAACACCCAACCGTGAACTCACTCAACTTGTTGTTGACTCGTTACTACATGCTTTGCAGGTCCTTAGGTTCTTAGCTGGAGCTTGCATGGAGGAGGATCGTTGTGGGACATGGACGACTGAGTGCCGTGTTAAACTTCGGAACAATTAAACTTATGCTTGTTTTTAAGACTTATGCTTCCGCTTGCAACTTAACTATGTTTTGTTGATACACCAATTGTATTGGTTAAACTTTTATATCTTTTAACTCGCATGTTCAATATGATTGGTGGCTGGATCCTGGTCAGTCACGCCTCCAAGCGGTAGTACTCCGCAGGTGGATTTTGGGGGTGTGACAGATCAGGTGTTAGGTACATCAGTGCTTGTCTTTAATAGGGCTTTGTCTTCAACAGTGGATAGGCTTCATCAGTCTTTAACTCCATCAGTCTTTATAAGGAGCAGTGGTTAGTTATAACAGTCCTTAGCATGATCAGCTGTTATAACCACTCCATAACCCTTTGAGAGGAAGCAAGTGCCAGTCTATTCAATTGAGAGGAATCATTACATTACATCCCTGTTGAAAAACAGAATCGATAAATTTCGGGAAAATGGGGTTGAAAGATGATAACCCAACAGTGGAGGATCTCATTCTACAGCTTCGATAAATTTAGGGGTATTCTCAAATAATGGTTCCTAGATGTTTGAAGACCGACAAATGTCCAAATTGCTGCATCTTTCGACATTTGTCGGTCTTCAAACATCTAGGAAGCATTATTTGAGAATAGCCCTGAATTTATCCAAGCTGTTGAATGAGATCCTCCACTGTTGGGTTATCATCTTTCAACCCCATTTTCCCTAAATTTATCGATTCTGTTTTTCAACAGGGATGTAATGCAATTATTACCTTATTTAAGATACCTTCAACTGCATCTTCTGATAAATCAACATTCATTTCACTCAAATAAAAAATACATTCTGTAGAAACTGTACATCTAACATATAATAAAAGAACAAAGAAACAAACCAAAAAAGTTGTTGGGCGATTAAAATTAAAAGAATATCATACGAAATCTTCAGGTAATTAGAATGGTTTTTTTTACCTTATTTCACAAATTTCATAATATGAAAATAAGTAAACCATAGAAAAAATGAAAGCAAACACCTGATATTTGTCATTCGAATCTTTGAGTTGGTCGTCATAGTCGTACAACCTTTCGATGTCGTTGGAGTTGGTCGGTGATGTCAGCAGCCTAATTAACAAACAACAATAGCAAGTCACCAATCAATCGACCCCAAAATCATATAGAAGCCCAAAAATAAAACAAACCCTAACCTAAAACTCAAAATGGAAAAATGAAAAAAAAATATTTATAACTAACCCTAAACCTCAAATCCATTACAGCATAACCATTCAATCAACCTCAAAATCATATAGAAGCCTAAAAATAAAATGAAAATCAGATAAGTGAACCTCAAAATTGAACAGCAAACCTGACCAAAAATTAACCAAGAGAAGTGCAGGCCGCAGAGCCGACAACCTCCGATCATCTCCGTCATCAAGTTCCCTGCTGAACCCTAGCCGAACCACAACCGACTATTCAACTCAACGTCTTCGTCGGTTGGTAGGGTGTTATACCTGATTCAAAAATTGTAATCGTCTTGAACACATTATCAAGCATGTAACATTGGATTATATGTACAACTGCAATACCTTCTCTACTTGTTTTTGGTATAGATCTGTTCAATACTATGTAGTTGACATCAACAAATTTGGGTTAAATGAGCTCAAAAGACTGCAAAACAACAACAAAAAAGGAGTAATAGGTATGGGCTGAAGACCGTATAGAACTTTCATAATTTATATCACTTATACCTGCTTAATGATGGATTGTCATACATATTTAGCCTCTCAAAGAAAGCTAAGATGTAAAACGTGAACCGATCCACAACTGAGACACCAACATGTATCACAACAATTTCAACAACATTAGTGTGCAAGTTAAATATATAGAAGCTTTGTTGTACACCAATCCGTTAAGAAGTAAATGGGTCGAATATAAGCTTTTCAAGTTATTAACTATTTAACAACATCCAGAATCTGAGATCATACTCACATTAGAATCCAAGTGATGTGAATACGAGTTTTCCCCTTTCATGCTACTTCCAATAGCCAAAACAGTATATATCATGCTATATAAAAAGGTTATTAACTAAAAATATACAAAAAATGTAAGTATAACTATATGGTAAAAAAGAGAGGAGAATTGTTGTACCGATCCAGAGCGGCAGAGGTAAACATTATCTGTGACCTGAGTGATCTTATGGGAAGCTCTATTCGCCACATATAATCCTATCCAAACACAAACATAAATGTCTACTGTAAATCAATCTCATCGTATTGAAGAGAAATGAGAGAACAATGAGAGAAATGAGACAAATGTTACTGACCAGTGGTTTTCCTGTGGCTGATCAGGCCTTAGTTACATCAGTGCTGGTCTTTAACAGGGCTTTGTCTTCAACAGTGGATACGCCTCATCAGTCTTTAAGTCCATCAGTCTTTATAAGGAGCAGTGGTTAGTTATAACAGTCCTTAGCATGATCAGCTGTTATAACCACTCCATAACCCTTTGAGAGGAAGCAAGTGTCGGTCTATTCAATTGAGAGGAATCATTGCATCACATCCCTGTTGAAAAACAGAATCGATAAATTTAGGGAAAATGGGGTTGAAAGATGATAACCCAACAGTGGAGGATCCCATTCTACAACTTCGATAAATTCAAGGGTATTCTCAAATAATAGTTCCTAGATGTTTGAAGACTGACAAATGTCCAAAGTGCTGCTTCTTTCGACATTTGTCGGTCTTCAAACATCTAGGAAGCATTATTTGAGAATAGCCCTGAATTTATCCAAGCTGTAGAATGAGATGCTCCACTGTTGGGTTATCATCTTTCAACCCCATTTTCCCTAAATTTATCGATTCTGCTTTTCAACAGGGATGTAATGCAATTATTACCTTATTTAAGATACCTTCAACTACATCTTCTACATCTTCTGATAAATCAACATTCATTTCACTCAAATAATAAAATAAATTCTGTAGAAACTGTACATCTAACAAATAATCAAAGAACAAAGAAACAAACCAAAAAACTTGTTGGGCGATTAAAATTAAAAGGATATGATACGCAATCTTCAGGTAATTAGAATGGCCATTTTTACCTTATTTCACAAATTTCATAATATGAAAATAAGTAAAACATAGAAAAACTGAAAGCAAACACCTGATATTTTTCGTTCGAATCTTTGAGTTGGTCGTCATAGTCCTACAACCTTTCGATGTCGTTGGAGTCGGTCGGTGATTTTAGCAGCCTAATTAAAAAAAAACAGCAAACAATAGCAAGTCACCAATCAATCGACCTCAAAATCATATAGAAGCCCAAAAAAAAAACAAACCCTAACCTAAAACTCAAGTTATTAACTATTTAACAACATCCAAAATCTGAGATCATACTCACATTAGAATCCAAGTGATGTGAATACGAGTTTTCCCCTTTCATGCTACTTCCAATAGCCAAAACAGTATATATCATGCTATATAAAAAGGTTATTAACTAAAAATATACAAAGAAATGTAAGTATAACTATATGGTAAAAGAGGAGGAGAGTTGTTGAACCGATCCACAGCGGCAGACGTAAACATTATCTGTGAGCTGAGTATCAAGAAACCCTAGGTAAAGACGCATGAAGATCGAATGAGTGAACAATGAAAACAAAGATTCACACTTGTAGAATGATAAAAACAGTATGCATAATGGAAGTTATTGATAATCTAACCTTGATTCGGAGCATTGATCTGAACATCTGTTATGATCCAAATAGGGCAGAGCGAGAGAGAAAGTGGGGTGACAAACTTCTGTCATCACCGGCGTCACCAACGAACATGAACAGTTCAGATCTACAAAATTCCGTCAAAAATCACCTAAATCACTTGCTGAAATCACGAACAGTGTCCATAAACCGATCAATGAGCATCAATTAACCGCAATATAACCGAATCAGAGGTGGAAAATTCGAAAAAAAATGATGAATACAAACCTAGCAAGTCGAATCAAAACTCGGGTTCTCATCCTTCTATGTTGCATCTCACCCTCTCGTTGCTCCTAACTAGGGTTGTAAACGAACCGAACGAACACGAACAAGGCCTTGTTCGTGTTCGTTCGTTAAGGAAATAAATGTGTTCACGAACGGTTCATGAACACTTACCGAATGAGATTTTATGTTCGTGTTCGTTCATTAAGGAAATGAGCGTGTTCGCGAACGGTTCCGAACACAAACGAACACAAATAAATTTGGTGAATGCGACGAAGGATAAAGATAGATGGCCCAGAGAGTAGCACTCGAACTTGAATCCCATATTGTGGAACGAAGGTCGATTGTCTTCGTAGATGTAAACAATGAGAAATGAAAGGGAAATGATGCATAAACAAGGTAAAAGTGGGTTTCCTAGTTTAATTGTTAGGGAAATAAAATAGATAAAAGTTTAATAATATGAAAAGTACAAATAAAATATAAGAAAGTACAATGATCTTCAATTAAAACACAAACATACGAACATAAACGAACGCAAATCAACGAATGTTCACGAACACGTTCACGAACGCCTTACCGAACGTTCACGAACACAATCGAACAAATGAGACCTCTGTTCATGTTCGTTCATGTTCGTTCATTTAACTAATCGAACGAAATTTCTTGTTCATGTTCGTTCGTTTATTAAACGAACGAACATAAACGAACTTCCCGCCGAACGGTTCACGAACTGTTCGCTGAACGTTCGGTTCGTTTACAGCCCTACTCCTAACCCTAATCTTTCACCTAAACGAAAAACATAAACTTGACTTGAAGATACATTGCAGAGGATTGAAGAAGAAAGAAGGGGAAAATCAAGAAAGAGTGAAGGAGATTTGAAAGAAGGGGAAGACCTAAATGCGAGATAAGATAGATAAAAGAGGGGAGTGGTACTTGTTTTGGTCAAAAATCACACAAGGATAATGTAACCAAATATGATTTTTGTGAGGTATGATGCTTGGTTAATTGGACACATGTATGAATAACAAATATATGAAACAAGTGATGAACACAAGGATTTATACGAGGAAAAAACCCTTGATTAATGAATGATCTCCGGCATAAAAAACCTCGGATAGTGAAAACTATCACTATCAAGTATATTAAACAAAGAAAGTTTACAAATCGGGATGATAATATAACAACCCTCCTAAAATATTTTCGACACTCCTAGAATATTTAGAACACCCTTATATGTCCCAAAATACACTCCGAATGCAAGAAACGGACCCAAATAACCCTTATATAAATAAATAACAAATAAAATAAGAAACCTGGGATGCTCGCGAGCCGCGACCCAGTTAACTAAATGCTTCGCGGGGCGCGACAACTCAACACCAGGCGTAACCCTGAGCCGCCATGTGTCCCTGCCTCGTGTTGACCCGACCTTTGACTCAGCCATGCTATAAACGACACGCATTAGCTCGCGGGCCGCGAAGCCCTGCTTTTGTTGTCGCGGGGCGCGAGAAAATGGCCGAACAGCCCTATAAATAGTGGCCATCGACATTCAGACCAAACCATTCATTTCTCTTTCCCTCTCTCGAAATTCGGAAGAATAATAATAATGCTCGGGTATTATACCCCCTAATTAGCAAAGCTTTGCCTCGTTGTAAGTATTATAACCCCGGTTACGTATTAGATACGCTGCCAGATTGATCTAGTGCTCCGTAACGCCTGACGAGGCTCTGCCCGACGTAGTCGTTGGAGTTCTGTCTCGGGGAGAGTATAACTAATGAAAATATGGGTTATTATACTAACGCATGTGCATTGTTTAAATTAATAGATTATAACCAGGAAGTCACCAGTGAAATACCTAAGATAGCAATGTGAGTAATCTCCTTTTTGTAAACTGTTTTTTACAAAACCTTTATTATTTTAATTTATAATTAGCAGTGATTGAGTCTTGTAATTCTTCAATTACTGCCGGTATTATGGGGTTTTGTATACATTACTTGATAATCTTCACAATTGGACAACGGGTTAGCCAATGTGTGATATGACCATAGCCACAGATTCGGTCGAGTGGCAAGTACTGAATGAGTAATTGTGTAGATATAAACAATGTGATCGCTCTCAATACTGTGAAATGATAAAATCAGTTTTGATTAAACGGGGATTCACTCACCAGTATTTCTTGCTGATAAAATGTTTTAAACACGTGTTTCAGGTAACTTAGTATGAAACCCATAAAAGCCAGCTGGGGATCACTGAAGGCTTAGAAAAGTGGTTATAAAAGTTACCTAATTAAAAAGGAGAATTGTTTTCAATAATTAGGGTTTATCCCTATAAGTATCTTACAAATGAAAAGTCGGGTTTTGTCCCACTTGTTATTACAAATATATTATCGGAAAAAAAACTTGGGTCTTACCCATGTGTTTATTATTTATAAAATAAGGTGTTTTACTCCGATAAAAATATTTCCTAACTACGGTCCTGATGAAATTTTCCGCTACCAAATTGATAAACATCGTGCCACCGAATGTGCGAAGCTCGCGGCCGCCCGCCTTCCGGGGCGAGGGGTCGGGGGTTGTGACAGAAGGTGGTATCAGAGCCATGCCACTAATTTAAGCCCTTTAGGTGTTCTTCCAATACCTAAACTTTAAACATTTGCGTTAGGAAATTAATATCTTATGTGTTATCCTGTGAACAAATTGTGAATTCCCAATATGTGTTACCCATAATTGTATTTTACAGTTATGATATGCTAATGTTGCGATATTAATATTTATATCTTGATATTTATATAAGATAACACAATTCGGGTAGGATATTTTGAAAAATATCATAAAATAAATATTGAAATAATATGTAGTATACCTAAAATGATTTTATTTAAATTCCCAGAATGTGTAACCCCCCTATGTGTATCTTACATATAAAAAGGATATATTCATAAATATATTAATATTAAATTGTTGTAAATACAGCATCCCATATATTTATGTGAATACCATTTAAAGTAAATTATAATAATATTATGATCAAAGATATAAAGATCACACCCGTAAGTATGGTATCCCTAAAATATCATAATCTAATATATTATTCGAGGAAAGCAGGATATTTTATGATTTATGATATAATCCAAAAGTTTCACTCAATTTAAAAATATGTATTTTTTCAAGATTTTGATAAAAAAAATATAATTATACTAATTTGGTTAAAAATATAATGTTTCAGCCTTATTTAGATACGATCACTTTATAATTCTTTAGTACTTCTTATCGTATTATTAAATATGTAAATTTTTCATCAAAAAAAAATTGCTAAGTTATATTCAGAAGTTGTGGTCCATATTGATGATAATTAACATGCCAGAGAAATTTTTAACACACAAACGCTCTCTAAGAAAAGTTTAAATATATATTGTTATTATTTATCATCATTATTATCAAATTGTGTTTTAAATTAAAACTAATAATAATAATAACTTTGAAAGAATAAAATATTTTCAATCACAAATTAGAATTTTCGGCTCTTGAATAAAGTTATATTGAAAGAATTTTATAAAACATAAAAATAATGAACAATAGTTATTATAGTTCGTAATTCATAGTTTAACGATTCTAAAATTTAAGCATAGGTACATATACCATGGGAAATATAAAATATTTTATAAAACTGTATTTATGAAACAAGAATATGTACTACAACCTAGTATTGTGTAATTAAATAATTTTAATACATAATACGTATATATCAACAGGAAATAGCTTATGTGTAAATCAGATATATATATTTTATATATGATTGGTATCAATCTTATAAATAATATTTCATCCATGCAATAAAGATATGTACAAAAAAAAAAACAATTGGTACAGTATAACTTTGTGATTATATATATATATATATATATATATATATATATATATATATAGTGGATCGCTAAAATGAGAATCACCTCCAGTTATGAGAACCACTTTATAGCCTTTAGATTAACTTGATGGATGGATGAGATTAAAAGTAACAAAAACTAATATTAAATAAAATTTGTCTTATTATGTCTTTTATATTTTAATCAAAAAGGGTAGATTGGTAAAATAACTCTTTTTTGTCTTTTTCACTTTATTATTTTTTAATTACTTTTTATTTTTTAAAAAGATTTCTTTATTAAACAAAAATTTTGAAAATCAGATTTTTTATATAAAAAAAAAGAGTAAATTGCCATTTTCGCCCCTGAGGTTTGGGCACATTTGCCATTTTAGTCCAAAATGACACTTTGGTACCATTTTGCCCCCCACGTTTGTAACTTTTTGCCATTTTCGTCCAAATAATGACACTTTGGTACCATTTTGCCCCCCACGTTTGTAACTTTTTGCCTTTTTTACCACCCATTTTTTACGCGTGTTTTTTTACGACCCGTTTTACGCTCCGTTTTTTCACGCCGATTTTGCGACCGTAGTTTTTAAGTGCCGTTTTTAGGCCCGGTCTTAGGCGCCGTTTTTTGCCGCGCCATTTTTTACGTCACGTTTTTTACAAGCCGTCCCGTTTTAGCGCGCCGTTTTAGCGTCACGTTTTTTTACAAGCCGTCCCGTTTTTTGCCGTCCCGTTTTAGCCGTCCCGTTTTTTGCCGTCCCGTTTTTTGCCGTCCCGTTTTAGTCGTCCCGTTTTTTTACAAGCCGTCCCGTTTTTTGCCGCGCCGTTTTTTACGTCACGTTTTTTACAAGCCGTCCCGTTTTTTGCGCCCCATTTTTTACGTTCCGTTTTTTTCGCGCCGTTTTTTGCGCCCCATTTTTTACGTCACGTTTTTTACAAGACGTCCCGTTTTTTGCCGCGCCGTTTTTTACGTCACGTTTTTTACAAGCCGTCCCGTTTTAGCACGCCGTTTTAGCGTCACGTTTTTTTACAAGCCGTCCCGTTTTTTGTCGTCACGTTTTTTACAAGCCGTCCCGTTTTAGCACGCCGTTTTAGCGTCACGTTTTTTTACAAGCCGTCCCGTTTTTTGGCGTCCCGTTTTAGCCGTCCCGTTTTTTGGCGTCCCGTTTTAGCCGTCCCGTTTTTTTACAAGTCGTCCCGTTTTTTGCCGCGTCGTTTTTTACGTCACGTTTTTTACAAGCCGTCCCGTTTTTTGCGCCCCATTTTTTACGTCCCGTTTTTTTCTCCCCATTATTTACGTCACGTTTTTTGCCGCGCCGTTTTTAGCGTCACGTTTTTTTACAAGCCGTCCCGTTTTTTGCTGTCCCGTTTTAGCCGTCCCGTTTTTTTGCCGTCCCGTTTTTCGCCGTCCCGTTTTAGCCGTCCCGTTTTCTGCCGTCCCGTTTTTTTACAAGCCGTCCCGTTTTACGCCCCGTTTTTTTACGTTTTACTCGTCGATTTTTTATGTTTTACGTGTCGGTTTTTGACGTTTTACGCGTCGGTTTTTTACGTCTTACGCGTCGGTTTTTTACGTTTTACGCCCCGTTTTTTTACGTTTTACGCGTCGGTTTTTTACGTTTTACGCGTCGGTTTTTTACGTTTACGCGTCGGTTTTTTACGTTTTACGCCCCGGTTTTTTAGGTTAACGTTTTTTACGTCCCGTTTTAACGCGGCGTTTTTTACGTCCCGTTTTAACGCGGTGTTTTTTAAGTCCCGTTTTATTTACGTTTTACGTTTTACGAAAAACTTTTTACGTTTTACGTTTTACGAAAAACTTTTTACGTTTTATGTTTTACGTAAAACTTTTTACGTTTTACGTTTTACGAAAAACCTTTTACCTTTTACGTTTTTACGCGTCGCTTTTTAACGCGTCGTTTTTTAACACGCCGCTTTTACGGCCGACTTTTTACGTTAAAAAATTTACGTTTTTTGTTAAAAAATTTACGTTTTACGTTAAAAAGGTTTACGTTTTACGTTAAAAAATTTACGTTTTACGTTAAAAAATTTACGTTTTACGTTAAAAAGTTTACGTTTTATGTTTTTACGTTTTACGTTAAAATATTTACGTTTTACTTTAAAAACTTTACATTTTTACATTAAAAAGTTTACGTTTTACGTTAAAAGTTTACGTTTGACGTTAAAAAATGTATGTTTTACGTATTGCGTTAATTTTTTTAATCTTTTTACGTTTTACATTAAACTTTATTACGTTTTACGTTTTAAACTTTTTACGTAAAACTGTTTTAAGCGTTGTTTTTTACGTTTTACAACTTACGCACCGTTTTTTTAAACGTTTTTTAAGCGTTTTACGTAAAACTTTTTAAACTTTTTACGTTTTACGTTTCACGTAAAACTCTTTACGTTTTACGTTAAAAAGTTTACGGTTTAGATTAAAAAGTTTACGGTTTACAATAAAAAGTTTACGGTTTAAAAAATTTACGTTTTACGTTAAAAAGTTTACGGTTTTGGCACTTTTTAAAAAAAAACTACACAAAAACGAACACACCCAAAAATCGCAACTCGGTAGATGTCTCAGATAGATTGTTATCATCATCGACTGGGAAAAAAAAATTAAAAAACAACAAAAATCAAAAACAATGATCGGATTCTTGAAAAAAACGGGGCTTGGCTCAGATTTTTTCGATAATCAGAGGCTGCAAAGTGGGGTTGCAGGTTCAAAAATCTACCATCCACCAACCGTGTCGCGCCATCGTCAACAAAATATACGTTTTTTTTTTCATCATCACCGCCCAAATTCACTGGTCGAAATCTACCAAAAAGCACCAGATTCAACCGAATAAAACCCAGCACCAGATTCAACTGAATCAAACCCATATTCAAGCAGTTTCCACAGAATTCAACCCATATTCAACAGAATTAAAAACCCAGATCTAAACCCAGATTCAAAAAATCAAAGAAACAAAATCAAAATCCCCAACATATGCAAAAAATCAAACCATCAAACCAAATAAAAACCCAGATCTAAACCCACAAGAACACATGCAAAAAATCAAAGAAACCAAATAAAAAACCCAGATCTAAACCCAACCAAAAAATCAAACCATCAAACCCACATAGTTCATCAGACCCACATACCAGAGAAATCAACAAAAGAGGCCCAAGAAACTCGTCGGGAGGAGACCGGGACCTCCGCCGCTCACGGCGGCGCTGCCGCCGGTCCACCACCCAGCCACTGCCACAACTCCACCCGTCTTCCACCACCTACCAACCACCTCCCACCACCGACCAAACACCTCCCACCATCGCCTCGCCACCGAACAAAATCACCAATCGCATGCCGTAACCAAACCCTATATCTAGAAAAAACAACAAATCGGCAACAGTTTAAAGGAGCTAGGGGGTAGCCAGGTGGTGGTAGTGGTAGTGGTGAGAAGGTGGTGAAACAAAAAAGAGGGAGTTTTAACCGGATTCGATGTGGCTGGAGAAGGAGGGGTACAGGGGGAGGGGGTGCGGCATAAACCTTGTTGGGGCCGGAGTCATCGCCGGATAAATGGTTTGCCGGACTCGTTGTGGCCGGGCCGGACTCGCCGCCGGAGAAGAGAATCAAGAGACATGTAAGAGATGAGAGAGATATGTGAGGGGGTCTCCTTTTAAAGTGTCTGACAAAATGAAAAGTGACAAACATTAAATGGAGAGAGAGTGTGAAGACTTGACATATGGGGTAAATGACTAATGTGCCCTTTGTGTTGGCACAATGTGATTGGTTGATTTTGGTTCTCATGGTTCTCATAACTGAGAGTGGTTCTCATTCTAGCGGCTCCCTATATATATATATATATCTCGAGCAGGAATAATTTTTATCATTTGATAAGTTTAATTCATTTCTTAAACTATATTTAAGTCATATGTATATACATTCTGATATGAAAATGATACTTCATTACTTAAGATATTGAGAATCAAATTTAGAAATGCCAAACTTTGTATTATCTATTTTGACTCGTTAAATAAATAGATATAATAAAATTTTGAATTTAATTCTAAAGTGTGCCGTAATCAAAATAAATCAACCTGTCATTTAAAGATTTAAATTGTTCTAAAATAATCCAGCAAATTTATATCTTTATCAAATTTATTCCTTATGTTAAAATTCTTTTTATCCCAAGATATTATGTTTAGTAAATCTAAATTTATTTTGTTAATATAAAGGAATAAACAAAGTTATGGGAATAAACAGGATAACTAATACAATTAATTATGTAATTAAGTTTTTATGAATTAATATTATATGTATGGGTTACAGAAAATTTTAATTTATATGTATATGCAAGACACAATTTTCTTGATAGTATCTACAATATAATAATCAAATATCTTCTGTAGAAGGACAAGCTTTTATGTAAAGAAGCAAACCTACATGTTTATTCAAAATCCATTTTCCCCAGCTTTAATTCAGAAAATACCTTAATGATATTTGTAATAGCACCACCTCTTAAAAGACTAATAAGGAGTCAAGGACGGATTTCATATAAAGCTCGTACCTTTATTTTATAAATACCTATCCAATCATAAATTCTGAAAAAATAGTTAAATTAAGGCAATATAGAGAAAAGCCACTACACTAAAGGAAGAAACTATATATATATATATATATACATTTTCCTTATATTTTGATAAAATATATAGTGAAAGAAAATGTTAAAATATAATATATATATATATATATATATATATATAGGGGATCGCTAAAATGAGAACCACCTCCAGTTATGAGAACCATGAGAACCACTTTATAGCCTTTAGATTAACTTGATGGATGTATGAGATTAAAAGTAACAAAAACTAATATTAAATAAAATTTGTCTTATTATGTCTTTTATATTTTAATCAAAAAGGGTAGATTGGTAAAATAACTCTTTTTTGTCTTTTTCACTTTATTATTTTTTAATTACTTTTTGTTTTATTATATTACTTTTTAGTTTTATTATATTACTTTTTATTTTTTAAAAAGATTTCTTTATTAAACAAAAATTTTGAAAATCAGATTTTTTATATAAAAAAAATTTATGCGCGTTTTTTTACCACCCGTTTTTCACGCGCGTTTTTTTACAAGCCGTCCCGTTTTTTGCCGTCCCGTTTTAGCCGTCCCGTTTTTTTGCCGTCCCGTTTTTTGCCGTCCCGTTTTAGCCGTCCCGTTTTCTGCCGTCCCGTTTTAGCCGTCCCGTTTTTTTTACGTTTTACTCGTTGGTTTTTTACGTTTTACGTGTCGGTTTTTTACGTTTTACGCGTCGGTTTTTTACGTCTTACGCGTCGGTTTTATACGTTTTACGCCCCGTTTTTTTACGTTTTACGCGTCGGTTTTTTACATTTTACGCGTCGGTTTTTTACGTTTACGCGTCGGTTTTTTACGTTTTACGCCCTGGTTTTTTAGGTTAACGTTTTTTACGTCCCGTTTTAACGCGGCGTTTTTTAAGTCCCGTTTTATTTACGTATTACGTTTTACGAAAAACTTTTTACGTTTTACGTTTTACGAAAAACTTTTTACGTTTTATGTTTTACGTAAAACTTTTTACGTTTTACGTTTTACGAAAAACCTTTTACCTTTTACGTTTTTACGCGTCGCTTTTTAACGCGTCGTTTTTTAACACGCCGCTTTTACGGCCGACTTTTTACGTTAAAAAATTTACGTTTTTTGTTAAAAAATTTACGTTTTACGTTAAAAAGGTTTACGTTTTACGTTAAAAAATTTACGTTTTACGTTTAAAAATTTACGTTTTACGTTAAAAAGTTTACGTTTTATGTTTTTACGTTTTACGTTAAAATATTTACGTTTTACTTTAAAAACTTTACATTTTTACATTAAAAAATTTACGTTTTACGTTAAAAGTTTACGTTTGACGTTAAAAAATGTATGTTTTACGTATTGCGTTAATTTTTTTTAATCTTTTTACGTTTTACATTAAACTTTATTACGTTTTACGTTTTAAACTTTTTACGTAAAACTGTTTTAAGCGTTGTTTTTTACGTTTTACAACTTACGCACCGTTTTTTTAAACGTTTTTTTAAGCGTTTTACGTAAAACTTTTTAAACTTTTTACGTTTTACGTTAAACTCTTTAAGTTTTACGTTTCACGTAAAACTCTTTACGTTTTACGTTTCACGTAAAACTCTTTACGTTTTACGTTAAAAAGTTTACGGTTTAGATTAAAAAGTTTACGGTTTAAAAAATTTACGTTTTACGTTAAAAAGTTTACGGTTTTGTTACTTTTTTCAAAAAAAAAAACTACACAAAAACGAACACACCCAAAAATCGCAACTCGGTAGATGTCTCAGATAGATTGTTATCATCATCGACTGGGAAAAAAAAAATTAAAAAACAACAAAAATCAAAAACAATGATCGGATTCTTGAAAAAAAGGGGCTTGGCTCAGATTTTTTCGATAATCAGAGGCTGCAAAGTGGGGTTGCAGGTTCAAAAATCTACCATCCACCAACCGTGCCGCGCCATCGTCAACAAAATATACGTTTTTTTTTATTTTCATCATCACCGCCCAAATTCACTGGTCGAAATCTACCAAAAAGCACCAGATTCAACCGAATAAAACCCAGCACCAGATTCAACTGAATCAACCCCATATTCAAGCAGTTTCCACAGAATTCAACCCATATTCAACAGAATTAAAAACCCAGATTCAAAAAATCAAAGAAACCAAATCAAAATCCCCAACATATGCAAAAAATCAAACCATCAAACCAAATAAAAACCCAGATCTAAACCCACAAGAACACATGCAAAAAATCGAAGAAACCAAATCAAAAACCCAGATCTAAACCCAACCAAAAAATCAAACCATCAAACCCACATAGTTCATCAGACCCACATACCAGAGAAATCAACAAAAGAGGCCCAAGAAACTCGTCGGGAGGAGACCGGGACCTCCGCCGCTCACGGCGGCGCTGCCGCCGGTCCACCACCCAGCCACTGCCACAACTCCACCCGTCTTCCACCACTTACCAACCACCTCCCACCACCGACCAAACACCTCCCACCATCGCCTCGCCACCGAACAAAATCACCAATCGCATGCCGTAACCAAACCCTATATCTAGAAAAAACAACAAATCGGCAACAGTTTAAAGGAGCTAGGGGGAGCCAGGTGGTGGTAGTGGTAGTGGTGAGAAGGTGGTGAAACAAAAAAGAGAGAGTTTTAACCAGTTTCGATGTGGCTGGAGAAGGAGGGGTACAGGGGGAGGGGGTGCGGCATAAACCTTGTTGGGGCCGGAGTCATCGCCGGATAAATGGTTTGCTTTTAAAGTGTGAGGGGGTCTCCTTTTAAAGTGTCTGACAAAATGAAAAGTGACAAACATTAAATGGAGAGAGTGTGTGAAGACTTGACATATGGGGTGAATGACTAATGTGCCCTTTGTGTTGGCACAATGTGATTGGTTGATTTTGGTTCTCATGGTTCTCATAACTGAGAGTGGTAAACAAAATATGCCTGCATAATTGCTATGACCAACATGTAATACGGATAGCTATGACCATAATTGTACTAAACAAAATATGCCTGCATAATTGCTTAGTTTTGTGATAATTATATCTAAACATGTTTGTAAATCAGATGTCAAAGGAAATAGCATGTGATCAAGAAATTCAGACTAGTAATGAAAATTCTTTGGATAAAAACACTCTAGAAAATATAATAGCTCGAGGAATATCAAATGCCATACCCTTGATCATTGAAGCTATTAAGATTTCTGTGCCTATAAACACGAATCCTACTATACACTGTAAGCATACCCATCACTTCAAACCTAACCCTAATATCAATGGAAGTCATGATATTCGTATCAAAACTCCATCTTTCAAACGAAAGGAAACCACAACCTATGGCTACTCCTTTAAAGAATTCTACTCTAACAAATCCTCCAAGGACAAAGGAATGAAACCAGAAACCGCACAACCTACCTGCAACAGCAAAGAGCACTCAAGAAAACGCCATTCTAAGAATACACTCCGTTGTAACTACTGCAAAAAGGTTGGGCATACAGAGGAAAAATGTAGAAGGAGAAGGGAAACCAATGTATGTTATAAGTGTGGAGATCCAGGCCACTTCCGTCTCTACTGCCCAAAACTATCTAAGGCACCTGACAACGAGGACAGAAACCCAGATGAAGCTAAGGAGAACGCATAAACACCGGAAACCACTGTAACTTTTAAAATAAGCACCCTTATGTTTTGTCGGTACTAAAAGTATTAAGTTGACTTTTAATCTTGATCCAAGTTTTATAATAAGAAGTCTTTAATTCTCTATCATAAAGTCAATACTCATTTGTCTCATCTCTTGACAAATTCATATGCTGCTCGTACATTGCCTGTCATGCATGAGAATTCACTTCAAAAGATCATTTATTCATGAGTTTTAATATTTCGTTACATTCGTTCTGATAATCTATATGATTACATAATGTTGACTTTTGATAATCAAGCCAACAAATTTCTTGGAAAACTCCTTTTCTTTCCAAAAATTACTTACCAGATTTTCAATGAAATCATTTCTTGTCAATACATATATCCATTGTTGGAATAGGTCCAAACCAAGCTCAATTGTTTGAATTTGTTCATAATATATATTCAATTCAAAATCCCATATGATGAATTGAGATCATCATATTCGAGGTAATCTCATTATTTGAATCATAGTAAACTTGTTTAAAGTCTTCAATTTCGGTGTATCAGTTGTTAATACACGACACCTTGCGGTGGTGATTTCTTTGAAACTTGGACTCATTTCATTTTCACACCTGGGGTACGAATTTATCTAATTATTGATTTATTATCCTAAACCAATCTTAATACAATTTTGTGTTAAGATAAAAGCACCTAAATTTTATTCCAATGTGCCTCCAACATTTCTTTCATCTTTGAATTAATCCTGCAATATTCATTTCTTCTTTCACTTGGACATCCTATCTTTTGGAATATCCAGATTCACTTTATTACAACTTTTAGTAAAACGGTGAATTCATTCAGTCACCGTAATCCTTGAAACTTTTCAATCATTACAACACCTTGCGGTGTCTATTGTAGCCTGTGTTAATAATAAATCCTGATCATGTCAATTCAAACGACACTCGTTTGATTCATCATTCAAGTAGTCTTAATACAATTATGTATTAAGAAAATGATACACTAAATCCCATTATATTGTCCGGTATATCTCTGCCATTTGAATCAATGTCACTGATTTCTGTGGTGATAATTGACAAATCATTTTCATACTTTCACTCTCAAATGAGATTATTGATTCAGAGTCTTCCTCAAATTAACAATCCAGGTATGATCTCTTCTGGTATTAGATCCTATTGTTTCTAAAAGTCGTTTACATTCTATTCTTATGTCCAGATTAATTTATGAAACTCAGTCACCTTGATAATTGTATCATTTCATCTTGTTCAGATAACATCAATTGAAACAATTAAGTTTCTCATTTTCTTCACTAATGATTCAGTCCTGTCATTTCCTCTGACAGTTATAGCTAATAAGCTAAGGATCCTATTCTTTTAATAAACATACTTGGAACTTAATTTTCCCTGTTTTTAACGAAGCTGTTTATTATTTTAAACAAAACCTTATCTCCCACTTGAAAAGTTTTCATCTAATTATCTGTATAACCCTGTTGATAATTGCTTTAACTTGAATTATATTGTCCATTGTTTTTTGCACTATCTCGAGTCCAGATAAGTTTCTTTTCTCCAAATTTTTGGAACTTCCATCCATTATATGCTTCCAAAGACGCTTTAACACTGTTTTTACTAACTACAAGACTTGATCTAACTCCGAGGAAATTTCATAACCCAAATCCCGAGGACGAGATTTAAAACAAGGTGGGGAGGATATAACAACCCTCCTAAAATATTTCCGACACTCCTAAAATATTTAGAACACCCCTATACGTCCTAAAATACACTCCGAATGCAAGAAACAGACCCGAATAACCCTTATATAAATAAATAACAAATAAAACAAGAAACCCGGGTCGCTCGCGGGCCACGACCCAGTTAACTAAATGCTTCGCGGGGCGCAACAGCTCAACACCAGACGTAACCCTAAGCCGCCACGTGTCCCTGCCTCGTCTCGACCCTACCTTTGACTCAGCCATGCTATAAACGACACGCATTAGCTCGTGGGCCGCGAAGGCCCTGCCTTCTGTTGTCGCGGGGCGAGAGAAAAGGGCCGAACAGCCCTATAAATAGAGGCCATAAAATGTTTTAAACACGTGTTTTAGGTAACTTAGTAATGTGATCGCTCTCAACACCGTTCATTTCTCTTTCTCTGTTTTAAACAGTGTTTTAGGTAACTGAATGAGTAATTGTGTAGATATAAATAATGTGATCGCTCTCAACACTGTGAAATGATAAAATCTGTTTTGATTAAATGGGGATTCAGTCACCAGTATTTCTTGCTGATAAAATGTTTTAAACACGTGTTTTAGGTAACTTAGTATGAAACCCATAAAAACCAGCTGGGGAGCACTGAAGGCTTAGAAAAGTGGCTATAAAAGTTACCTAATTAAAAAGGAGAATTGTTTTCAATAATTAGGGTTTATCCCTATAAGTATCTTACAAATGAAAAGTCGGGTTTTGTCCCACTTGTTATTACAAATATATTATTGGAAACAAAACTTGGGTCTAACCCATGTGTTTATTATTTATAAAATAAGGTGTTTTACTCTGATAAAAATATTTCCTAACTACGGTCCTGATGAAATTTTTCGCTGCCAAATTGATAAACACCGATACCACCGAATTTGCGAAGCTCGCGGCCGCCCGCCTTCCGGGGCAAGGGGTCGGGGGTTGTGACAGATAACAAGCCTGGTACAAGGATCACTAGTGTGCAAAAGTGTATAATGGCAGAGAGTTCTAGAGAGTTCGAGTAGTGCAGTTGTGTTGCCGATAATAATCATTACTAAATCAAGCTTGTATCCCCATTTAAAAATAGAAATTAACTAGCCTAACTAACTATTCGCAAATGATGCAAGCCCCCCCCCCCACGATCACCATAACGGTCGAAGAGTTCAAGCACGTGTAGAATCACCAAGCATATTCCCCTAGAATCTCGGTTGGACCTAGTCCTATTCGAATACACCTGCAATACAAGTTCAAAAATAATGGAAACAATTATTAGTGTTAGGATAATAATGAGGATCCTGGATCCTTAGTCTTGCAACATCTCCTGAGGATCCTTAATTCAAACTGAACTGAGGATCCATGATCCAAGCTGCACTTGAGGATCCGTGATCCATAAGCTAAAAATCCTATCCCTAACAATTGCCCCCAAACATGATTAGTTAATATCTAATTAGATAGTCATGTTTGAACGATTTTAGGACTAGCCGTTGCAAGTGGATATAGTCGTTACAGGCTGATGTCAGCGACAGTCACCTACCTGCAACAATAATCATTATAAATAGGGTTAAAGATAAGGATCAAATCCTGCATTTATACTCGAGATCCTCTTCTTTAAATCCATATTCGAAGATCTTTAGTAGGTATTCTCTTTCTCCCTTCTCTCTAATTTCTTATCCCTGATCCTCTGTTCTTCAAAATCAATGGCGAAGATGAATCTTCATTCCTCACCCGCCAAAAATCCTGAACATAAAAGTCCATTAAAGAGTCAGGGTTTAACCAAAAACCATTCAACGGAGTTATGCTAATTCACTGATCCTGATATCGATCGGTTACGCTCATGCTTCCCTGACGGCACTATCTTCAGACCCTTCGACTCTTCAACCAAAAGTGATTGCATATCAGACACATGGATCGCCTTCCCTGCAAGCCCATTTCTGATTGGGTTCACTTACCCTTTCCCTGTTTTAACACATGGATTCTTCACACTTACTGGCTTATGCTACATCCAAGCCATGCCAATGGTGTGGAGAATCCAACGCACACTTGAGCACATAATAGAACAGGAGGGTATTGACATAGGGATGTCTGAGTTGAGCCAGTTGTATAATCTTGTTAGTCATGGTTCGTACCATTATCTTTTCAAATCCAAACCTGAACAGCCTCACCCGATCTTGAAAGCCACCAAAAACGATACCAACTGGAGGAATCAATTCTTCTTCATAAGGAGGGATTCTATTCCACATGGGAATCAACTTCCCAAAAAATGGAACACCGATGGTAGGATATAGGATCCTTAGATCAGGATAATGGTAAGGATTCTTCTTTTGTTGAGGATAACTAGTCCTTCTTTTCTGTTTTGTTTGTGCAGCTATCAGCTTATCTCACATTCAAGTTTCACCTGCCACAAAAGAAAGGATAAAAGCTTTCTGGAAGCTTGACACTGCAATCAGTATATTTCCCCCAAAACCACAGGATCCAGAGGACGTTTCATCCACCTCCCACACTATGTAAAGTAAGTATCCATTTTTGTGTATAAAAATATTTAATAAATAAGGATACGAATACTTATCTATGTTTTGTACTTGTAGGCGCTGGTAAATCTTCTAAGTCCATCTCCAGGTTCAGCATCGCCGATCTTCAAGATATTGCATCCCCCAAGTCCCTAAAGAGAGAGTTGGCCGCAAGCTTGAGCAAACCTGAGCCTAAACGCGTGAGTACTAGGGGCAAGGGAACAAAAAGGAAGAAGACTGCCGAACCCTCCGAAGGGCTGCCTCTGATGGAGCGCCAGCTTCATGATTACGTCTCTGAGGTAAGGATCCTATATCCCGAAATCTGTACTCCTTTTCTGAGGATAAAGGATCCTGAATACTGAATTCTTTTATTGAAGAAATTTGCTGAGGTTCAAATCCTCCTTGATCAACATCTGGCCGAAGCCGAGTAGAAAAGTCTGGACTTCCAACAGATTTTTCTTGCCAAGGACAAAAAGATCTCTTCTCTGGAAAAGGACATCAATGCGCTACAAAAGGAGTTGCTTCTTACTCAGATGACGGCCCAAAAAGAGAGGATGGAGATCGTAGATGGAGCTAAGCTATCCGCTACTATTGCCATGTTGAAGATAAAGCTGCAGATGGCTAAAGAGGCTGAGGATCCTGCCTTTGACTGGTCTGCCTGGGACTTGGAGGCTTGGAAGCGAGACGAAGATGAGCATGAGGAGGTGTTAGCTCTTGAAGGTGGTGGCAACGAGGTGAAGGATCCTGAGGTGGAGGCAGCTGGTGCCAGTGTCAAGGGTGGTGAAGAAGAGGTGGTGGAAGCAGCGAAGGTGTAGGCTGCATGAATGGGCGATGATGGAAATTTCTAGACATGGCCGGAGCCCATTTTTATGGTTTGATAGTTTGTTTTGATGGTTGTGGTATTTTGAACAATGGTCTGTAATAACTTTGAACAATAGATCTTAGGGTTAAGGATCACTGATCCTTAAGACAATAGGGGGTAGCAAAGGTGGATGGATCCTTCTGTTTGTGGAGGATGAAGCCTTTGATGCCCCTCATCTTTTGATTTCCTGCACTCAATGAACCTTATGAATATGGACACCATTTGCCTACCCAAGCGGACGGGCCACGTATTGCTGGTAGATGTTTGGGTAGGCAATTTTGACAACCTTTAAATGGTTAGCTATGATAAATAAATAAAACCTTAACTTTTGGCTATTTCTGTGTTGTTTGATGTACATTTATTTGTTAATTATTATTGCATAATTTCAGAATCTACAAGTTATTGAAGAAAGTATAAAGTTCAGTTTATGTTAAAGAGTTTAGGATATGATCAAGGATCAAATATCCTTTAAACAAAAAGTTAAAAAAATGAGATGATTTTAGGATCATATATCCTGTTGTCAAAGAATAAGGGTAAAATTAATAAATTAAGAATAAAGTTAAAGTAAATAAGGATCATACCAGAGAATCCAAGTTAGGATCCTTATTCTTGACACTTACAACTGTGATAATTAAAAGATAAAACCTTGTAGAGAGTTAGGATGCTGGATCATTAATTATTTAACTTTGGAAACCTGCAATAGGATATAATTTGGGACTAAGCCAATTGCTGAAGAAAGCGTTAGTATCTGGGGACAAGCCTAACAATCTGGGGACAAGCCCAATAAATGGGGGACAAGCCCAAAACTGGGGACAAGCCCAAAGGATCTTGTGTAAATTAGAGTATGGCCCAAACTGACGTCTATCCAAACTTAGTGACATGAAAATGCCAAAACCTTAGCTAACGTGAAAACGTTAGAAACCTTAGGAACGGATGTATGGTACGTCTACCATTATACTTAGGATCCTAAATACAGCCAGTACAATGAAATTGTCAGCCCCTAAAGTGGGTACTGGTCCTATTGCCTTTAACTGCACTAGGATAATCGTGCGCAACTGGAGAAGGTGTAAGAACCTGATTCGTAGAAGGTAGTAGATACCTTAAACTGGGGACAAGCCCAAAAACTTAGGAGATTTCAGTGGATATTTGATCCTTTTGTCAAAGATGCACCACTTCTGCAAAACTCAGAATTTAGTAAAGAAGGATAAAGGATTCTGGATCCTTCTCCTTGTAATCAAACAAATTAAAGGATTAGATAAATGAAAATCAAATCATTACCAGAATGAGGATCATATATCCTCTAAGGATCCTTTGTGTGTATTAGATATGAGAATGACCAGGGATCCTTCTTACATGAAGTATTTTTTCAGGTGGACAGCATTCCAAACCCATGGTAGAAGATCGCCTTCCATTGTTAATAAACGATATGCCCCCTTTCCTGCCTCAGCTTCAATCAGATAGGGGGCTTCCCATTTTGGTGCTAACTTGCCATCAGCAGGATTTGTGGTATTTTGGAATGCTTTCCTTAGCACCATGTCATCAACTTGAAATTTTCTGATCCTGACATTCTTGTTATAAGCTCCAGCCATCCTTTGTTGATAACTAGCTAGTCTTATCCTTGACAAATCCCTGAGTTCTTATATGGTATCCAAATCTTGAACCAAGTTTTCAGCATTTCCTTCAGGATCACGGATGTTTGTTCTTGCAGTAGGGACTACCATCTCTGTAGGGATCACAGATTCAGCTCCAAATACTAAAGAAAATGGAGTTTGACCAGTAGCATTCTTGGGAGTTGTTCTATCAGCCCATAATACATATGGTAGCTCTTCTGCCCATTTTCCTTTCTTGGATCCAAGCTTTTTCTTCAAGTTGTTGATGATGATCTTGTTAGATGATTCTGCTTGACCATTAGCTTGTGGGTGGACTGGTGTTGACGTTATCATCTTAATCCCCAACTGTCACAAAAGTTAGTAGTTCTACGCCCAATAAATTGGGATCCATTATCACAAACAATTTCAGAAGGAATACCAAATCTGGTAATAATGTTTCTTTTAATAAAGGATTTAACTTCCTTTTCTCTGACTTGTGCAAAGGCTTCAGCTTCTATCCATTTGGAAAAGTAGTTAGTCATAACAAGCATAAACACTTTTCCTCCTGGTGCTTTGGGAAGTTTGCCAACTATATCCATTCCACATCTCATGAGTGGCCAAGAAGAGGATATATGATGCAGGAGCTCCGCTGGTTGATGAAGGATATTGCTATGTCTTTGGCAAGCATCACATTTCTTCGCATAATCCATAGCATCCTTCTTCATAGTGGGCCAATAGTATCCTGTTCTAAGGATCCTGGAGAATAATGCTGTCACACCCCGATATTTCCACGTATTACCGGTGGGCCCGGTGGGGAGTATCGTGACATAGTTGATATCATCATAGTCAAACAACACAATTTAATGCACAGCGGAAGCAAAAGATAAATATATTACAAACCGAATAAGAATATCAAAGTATTACAAACGGTATGTAAAGGATCCACAGGCGGATCAAATAAAAGAAAACTGTTCAACAGACTTTAGGCATCTAGAACTTGCAAGATTCCCTATTAACGCCCTGAGCTCCCAGCCAATTATGTACAGTACCTGTCACTTAACCTTTTTGGAAAATACGTCAGTTTACACTGGTAAATAAAATTAACTGACTCATTTTAAAAACATTTAATAAAATTTATTTGAATGCTCAAGGCACATAAATTCTTTTATAACTTGGGACAATTATATAAAAATAATGTTGTATACAGATTTGCATGTTCGTTATACGTTCAGGGCCTGATGTTAGAAACCTAGTCAAGATTAACAGACACGCCACAAGTATAGGCCCACAAGAGAGTGAGATACCGTTTCCCTTATGCAACTGTTAGGTGTATGCCTACACCCCATTCTTAAGACGTGACCATTTTATTATAATGATGCCAAGGATATCCGGGACATGGTCATGAACCCCTAAAGGCTTTTATTTCAAACAATACAGATTAAAACGGGTTACCTCAATAATTTAACCACAATACGATTAAACATTCAATACCCGACCAAGCGGTATTATTATAATACCGTATCCCAAGCCCGTATAGGGAAAATAAGTTAAAAGTCTTTACCTGAGCTTAAAATGCAATTTATACTCAGCCGTATATCCTAGTCAGCAAGCACAAGTACGTCTACTGGGGCTCTTAATCTGGAATGAAGGTTTTATTAACCTATTAGATTCCTAACGGGTCTTATTTAAGTCGTAACTTAGACCGGTTAGTTTTAAGGAAAGGTTCACGGTTCAAAACGCATGATTAAGCGAAGACCAAATGAGTCATGAACATGTTTCACAAGTTAATATGCCTTAAATATGTTGTGATATCAGTAGGATATCTTCCATTATGCCCAAAACGAATTTAAAGTCAATTTAGGGCCCGAAAGGGCATTTTGGTCATTTTAAAGATTATAAAAGATGTTAAATGAAAATCTGAGGTTCTGGTCTAAAATGATCAGTAAAATATTTAATTTAATAAGTTATATCAGTAGGGTATTTCATATATGTGAAATATATTATTTATAACAAAACTATGCACCGAAGGGGCATTTTGGTAATTTCACATAAGCTTTAAAGGTGAAATTTGGGAATCTGAGTTCAAAACTTTTGCTTACTGTTAAAGTATAAGAATTTACTTACAAAATCAGTAGGTATTAAGTCTTATATGTTTAAAATAGTTTTAACTCATACTATGCGTTTAAAACGTGTAAAAAGTCGCTTTTAAGCGATTTTCGGGTTATATAAGAAAATCTGAGTTTCTGATCAGTTTATAAAGTTCAAAATACTTTATTTATCATATAAATTAGTAGCAAAAAGTTTGGTATTAAAATGTTATGTAAAACTCATTTTATTCAAGAAAAGGGTATAACCGACAATTACCGAATCAAAGCAAGAACCCTACGTTATGCTTAGCTTAAAAATAAATAAAAATCTTCAAAAACCCCAAAATATTATATTACATCAGTGGGTAAAAAGTTTGGTGTCAAAATTTGGGTTTAGATAGGCTTTATGCTAATAATTCCGTTTAATAAATAAAAAGCTTTCAATTTACGCTATTGAGCATAACTCTTAATCTAGACCTCTAACTGATGTCAAATTTTTAGGACAAGTTTATAAATCAGTAATAAAGGTTTTTGTCCTCTCACATTTTCAAAAATCTCGTTTTAAGGTCAAAAGGGCATAATGGTCAACTTTTAAGCATATAAAGGAAACATGCAATGAACTAGGATTTCTATGGAACCAAGTTGTATAACCTCAGAGGGTTATACTAACCTATAATATGGTCCTAAAGGAATCCTAAGGCTTATCTAAACTAAGCTAAATCGGGTCAGAACTGAAAGTCAAAGCAAAAGTCAACTTTTGCGACTTTCGGTTGCGAACCGAGCCTAAACTCAGAATTGTCGGGTTGAACATGCTTAAACATGTTCTTATATTAATTACCAATTTATTTAAGTGTTAAAACAAGTTCCATAACTTCTGTATTATTAGTTATGAATTTATTAGTAAAAACTGACTCGTTTGACTTTTTATTAAGAAGTTTGACCCGACAATTGACTAAGTAAACGTGGTAATTAGGAGGTGCCCTTTTGAGGGTTTAACACCTACCTAATTATGGTCACGTAGCCATGTTTCTTGCGAACAATGGCTCAACCGTTTAAAAGTCAAAGCGTTTATCGAAAACGCTTGACTTTTCGGCTATAAACGCTAAATAAAACAAACTAGTCACGAAAGGACACTTACAAAGGGTCCAATGGACTGAAGGAGGTTCTCAATAAGTTCAAGACCCTCTTAGAATCAGAAGCATAGCAGATTTGAAGAAAATGTGAGTTGCAAATAAAGTGGGGAAGGGTATATATAGGATTTTGAGAACCGTTAGGATCGTTCATCGATAAACGTGCTTCGATCTCGGCCTTACAAGTATCACCCATTGTTTTTCAATACCATGGGTGCTCAAAATGGCCCATAGAATGAAGGAAACAATGTGTGGAAACCAGAAATCAGCTGCTGTAATGAAAACAGCTGTTTTTACAGGTCTGGTGCACTTTAGTACAGCAAACAAAACTTTTAAAAATTGTAGAAATGGTCCCTCTAATGCGCAAACTTGCGCATATCATCGTTTAATAGCATCTAAGCCTCATCTAATCCATATTAGGCATTCTTGAGAGTATTATTAAACATCACGATTCTTCGGTTCGCTAAAAGGTCATTCAGAGGTATAATTAAACATATTGACACTTTTAGTCCCTCTAACTTGCAAAGTTGCGCGTAACTTACTTATAGGCATAAAAACCTTAGACGGCCAATAATTGGCATTCCCGAGAGTATAACAAATATCATGAAGCTCCCAGTTTGTTAAAAGGTCACTCAGAGGTAAGAATTAACATGTTGACGCTTTTAACCCTTTATTGCGCAAACTTTCAATTAATTACGCAAACGGCTACACTCGATCAACAAGTGGCTCATTTGTGAATATAAATACCATAAGAGGTTATTTAGAAACTTATTTTAGGTATGCTAACACTTCCAGTCCTTTCATAGTCAAATTTTTTTATTTTTCAAAAAATTAGTCCCTTAATTTCAACGTTTGAATTTATTAGGGTTTACTACACGTGTCAATACATCATTGGACGTGATTTTACGAGGTGCTACATCCTCACCCCCTTAAAAGAAATGTCGACCTCGAGATTTGCTAAAATGCTGGAAGTACTTTTTGTCGCATAATGGACTTAACTTCTATAGTATATCTGGAGCCTCTCTAAGCACCCATGATGACCTCTATTATAGGTACATGTATCGTCTTGGAGCTTCTTAACCTGTCAATCCTTAATCGATACAGGTTTCTTATAATATCATAAATCTGCGTATCATTATGTGATAATGCTTCTTGACTTATTGGCGAAACATATCCTGAAATCATTAGTGTGGACTGCATGGCGAGCTTCGCCAAGTTCCTTAAATAGGTTTTTAGCTTATATGCTACTTAATCTTGATACATTCTCTTCCCTCGAATGATTCTAAATATTCAGAGCTTACTAGCCTGATAATTAACAAATTAGCACACCCTTCCTGGGTGATACCTTCTGTTGAATCTTTTTCCTTAACAAGAACTTAAGAGGGTTGCGACTTTCATCAGTCCTAAATTTTTCCGCTGATTACTGGAAACTTTCAGACGATTATGGATTTGTATTATCTTATTCGTTGTTTCTAAGGAAACTTTCTGATCCTGACAATTGGACTTACGAATCTTCTGTCTAACAAAAATGTTTATTATTCCGTCTATACAAGGTCCCCAATGGAGCAACCTTGATGCTTTCATATCAACTATTATAGAAAAGCTTATTTTAAGGTGAGATGGTTATTCCAACCAATGCTTAAAACTAATCTCAAGGAATAGCTAATCCTCACAGCTAGTCGAACAAATCGACGATCCTGGGCAGCCGATGGCGATTCTTAATTGTTGCCTAAATAGGGTTGCGGTAATCAATGCATAAGCAAAATGAATCGTCCTTCTTTATTAACAATACCGAATTCTCAGAATATTGAGTTAGGCTTTATGAACCTATATGTTAAAACTTACTTAATCAAGGATTCTATTATTCCATAATCAACATGGAGTTTTTACAATACTGCAGCCCTAAGTGGGATGTTAATCTTAACTCTACTTGCCTCTCAGGAGGTAAACAGGGTAATCTTTGGAGAAGATAACCAAGGTACAAGGAGGTTACAGAGATTTTCCAAATCTCAGGCTCCAGTTCATCTATCATTGCCTCTGTCAAATAAGTGACACATTCACATTACGAGTCCACGGATTATTTTATCAGATATATTTACTTGGAAAATTCCATTCTAGATATCTTCTTTGAATACCATTAGCTGACTTTAATACCGTATGACCATTGGAATATCTTTGTGGTTCCATGCATTAAACCTCCATACTGATCAGGCATGGAAGCAATCTATGGAACATATTAAGATACACCAATCCTCATATGGCGCTTTTGTCATACCATCTGGTATTTGTAATCGATAGAGATCAAAGAGAAATTAATCACATATGATGATGCACTTCATCTGGAGAGAGGGTACATTAGAATTTCACGACTGAAGATTTCTGACAGGAACAAAAGAAATGGCTCCTATGATTTTTGCCTGTAAGTTTTATCTTACACTTAATATCTAGGGTTCTTATGGAAGATTTTAGAAGTTTACTATACTTATAATTTATGAAGGATTTATTGGTATCCGAATTAAAACAAAATTCTTAGCATTTGTATTCCAATAAATGTTAAAGAACGTACCTAACGTTATTATTGATATGAACTACTTCTGGCACTCTTTAGGAGAGTTTAAGCGCTATCATTCTTAGGCTTTCCTTCCCTAGTCGCACTTCTTTTGACAGATGCAGGGCATATAGTCTTGATGTGGCCTTTCTCACCACAGCCGAAACAGACTGCATTTTCCATGTCCTTGCAATCCAATGTTTTATGCTCCCTTGATTTGCAGATCCCACAAGCCCTCGGCTGCGATTGGGATTTTGGTTCGAACCTACACTTCCCATAATGGCGCTTCTTGCAGGTCTTGCATACAGGTTTCTGGTTGGACTTTTGTTTGTTCTTTTTCTTAGAACTCTGGGAGTTATCTTCCTCCCTTTTCCTTTTTAGTTCATCCTTTGCATTAGAGGCATGAACGAGATCCTTCTCGTGAGTAAGGAAGGGTGGTCTTGGGTGAGATTTGGAGCAAGTAGCATTGGGCTCCTTGAACTTTTTCACGGCCTTCTTCACAGCTTTTCCAACAGCTGCGTCTATCATAGTTTGAAGAACATCTTTGGAAATTCTAAGTTTCACAATTGTAGCATCATTAGCATGTGTCACATCATCCATAACACGATCAACGGCTGTCTTATCCGAGTTTGTCATACTAGATATTTGGTTCCTAACACCAAATAAAACAATTATTTAGCTGCAATCCAACAACCGCTATTCATCATCCTGATGACCTAATATATACTAACCATGGTATCGTTAAACCATACAGGCTAATATAGTACGAACATTCTCAATGAACGTCATTTAGATGTGTATATATATCAATTATACTTAGCCTAGGCCATAAAAGACCATCAATGGAAATTAAGGTTTGGACCTAGTCCATCACCTTTTTGACAGGGGGTCAAATGTCACATCTGTCTTGATCATATTTGGTGATTTTTGGATAGCTTGAAAGCTTGTCATAAGGATATTGGAGAAGAGCGATTCCTAATGGATATAGAGCATTTATCTAAAATTGTTGAAGCAGTCTCTAAAGTATCATCGGCCAATTCTACCTTGCGTTATATGTCTAGAGTCCTATTCAGGCGGAAACAGTTGTTTACAACATTTATTGTCCAAAATAGACTTTTCTGTGCCAGAATCAAACAAATTCCCGCATAAGCATCATTGATAAGGAAAAGTTCCTTTTATGATGTTATCTTTCTATACCGCCTCCTGGGTGTTCATCTGAAAGATTCACGCGTTTGCTTTCTTGGCCTCTTCAAGCTTCTTCTGATTCCTAGGGCAGTTAGTCTTGATATGCCCCTTATCATTGCAACCATAACAGGTTGCATCTTTCAACTTCTTGCAATCCAAGGTTTTATGTTCCTTAGACTTGCAGATTCCACAGGGTAGAGGCTGAGATTTGTCACACCCCGACCACATAAAACAATAAAACGTGGCGGAAACGTCGGGGAGTGTTGTAACAGAATTAATTGTTTCATAACCATGGCAATTTAAGTTATATTTTATTTATCGAACAAGAGAGTTACATTGTCCTAAAACAGGAAATAAAGAGTACATAACATAATTAAACTAGTTCTTGCTTCGTTTTAAGTCACTAAGGCACAGGTCCGCCCTAATGTCACGATCATCATCCTAAGCAACAGCTCCTGAAAACACATGTGAAAATAGGTATGTCAGCATAAAAATGCCTGTGAAATACATAGGTTTTGTGAAAAGAGGATTCATAACTTAAGTTTAAGAAAATGTTTAAATAAATTTAGTCATGAACCTTGTAAATTGTTTTGTTTTGTAAATCATTTGAAAAGCGACAAGATCAGACGATATGTATAAATAAAAGAATAATATATGGTTAAATGAATAACCAAGTGAACTGAGTTGTATAGAATGAACTGTTTTGTAACCCAAAGACATGTGAAAAGCATGTTACTTGTGTAAAATGTATAAGTCCAAAATGAATGATTTAAATAACGCTATGATATGTAATATAATACAAACACTTATATATAGAAAGTACCAGCGGCGTATCCACCATGCTTGTATCATACTACTCACATCTCGTTACTTAAGTCACTTAAACAAACCACCAATGTATGAAGTCTACGTTTAAACCAATTGTCAAAAAGTCCTTGTATAAACCATATCAAATGTTAAAAGTCCAAATGTAGTCAAGTAATGTGTAACAAATGTTATGTATGGTGAGTAATGTGTTGTTACATAAACCAAATGTAAAAATGTACAAAACAAAGTATTTTGAATATATCAAAAAGTTATGTTTTGCAAAATAAATGCATGTTATATTGATACAAACACTTATGTGGTAAGTTAACGCATACATTCAACCCTTGAGACAGACGGATAACCCTAAGTCAAGGTTATCAAAAGAAATGTTTTCGGATTCAGTCATTCCTTACACCCAAACAAACCTAGGATGTCAGGAACGGGATTTGTCAAGTCCTATGGTACCATTACTTACTACCGAGCGGCGTAGCTAATGTTAATGAACGTATATAAGTCCCGTTTGTACAAACCAAATGTTATACCAAATGTAAACGTGTTATAAGAAAACAATGTACTAAGTATGCTAAGTTAACATACAATGCAGAAAAGTCATGTAAATCAATGTGCTAGCATGCTCAGTCAACATACATAGCAGAAATGTAAAGTAAAACAATGTACTATAAGTGTACTAATGAACATAGCAATTATATGGTGTGAAAACAGGAAAGCATGAAAGTAACAAGTAGGCACATGTGTTTCACCCCAAAACAGTTTGAAAACAGTAAAAGAAGGGTCTATGTACTCACTTGAGATTGCCTAAAGTCCTTGCGTAACAACCAAACAATGCTAGAGATCACGGAAATCAAACGGCACCTAATATAGGTAACTATGTTAATAAACCGGACCTAAATCGGAGGATCGGATAGTATGAGGGTTCGTAAACCAAACGAGTATGGGAACTCATGTAATATGGTTTAACAAAGCCTACATACTAAAATGAAACCTAACCTAAGTGCTTACGACCCATTACAACCCGTTTAGGTAGCTTATGCTACTTTAACGCGTTGTTTGTGTAAAACGCGTTCGGACCGCCTAACTAGTCCTATGACAAGTAATATATGCCTTAACATGTCTAATATTGTTGCCAAAACAATTTAGATATAAAAAATTATGTTACATATGCTTAAAATGAATTTTGGGCGTAAAAGGGCATTTTGGTCATTTACCTAAGGCATATAAACTACCTATCATACAACTAACTAAACGTCGTGACCATAAGGTATAACCTCGGAAGGTTATTCCCTATACAACTATGGTCACCTAATGCATTTGGTCGGATCCTAAGGATCGACCAAACGGGTCGGGTTCGAAAGTATAAGCGATTGTTTAGATCGCTTACCTTACGACCCTATATAAGCACTAAAACTAAAAGTGACGAGCTAAGCATGTTAAAACATGCTTAACTAAGTTAGAAAGCAAGTTTGGTATAAAAACAAATGGTTTTGATACCTATAAGTAGTTTGGTTACAAAATACGCAAGAATACGCATTTTGGCCGAAACTACGACTCGTCACTAAGCCTAGATAACGTGGTAATCAGTAGGCATAGTCACAAGGGACTATAGCCATCGTGATTATGCTCACATTGCGAAGTTTAACCGAACTTCATGTTGACCATAAACTGGTCAACGCAGAAACGCTAAAAATGCAGAAACGCTTAAAAGAACGAAAGAGGACTTACAACGGGTCCAAGAACGGAAGTTTTGATCCGAATTTTTTCAGGTATGAAGTGATAAACACATCAACTTAGAGAACAAATTCAGATTCAAAGGTGTGGGTTTTGAGTTGTGAACTTGAGGGGTATTTATAGGATTTCTAGGACCGTTAAGATCGTTCCTCGAAAACCGTGCTTCAATCTCATCCATACATCTCAAGCCCATAGTTTTATGAAACCATTAGAGCCCTTAGCATTGCCCAAAACCATGTGCAAGTGAGATTAAAGGTGGGTAACAACTGGATCAAGCTGGAAAACACTTTCTTCTGATCCGGGTGTGCTTTACGGACCGTATGAGGTCCCTTACGGTCCGTAAGAACCCTGCAGACCAGCCATTTTTGCATTTTGACAGTTTTGGTCCCTGTGCGCGTATAGTCGTGTTTTGGCACTTCTAACACACGTCAAACCCATTTTTAAGCTCCACAAGGATTTTAAAGCATAGGGAACATGAAACATGCTCAAAAATATGTCGGATGTCAGTTCGTTTGGCCGTACGGTTGCGTTGTTCGGTTAATTACGACGAAAGTCGTAACGGACGCAAAAACGGTCCAAATTGCGCGACGAATGGATTTTTGACAAGCCAATCACTAAAACATAATATTTTAGTGATTACATAATTTTTTGGATGTCCGGATGTATTCAGAATGTAGGTTATGCGTGAAAATGCAAACTTGTGCACTTTTTGACGCTTTTAGTCCCTGAATGACCCAAAAGTTTATTTTAGCACACTGAACCCCTTAAAGCCTATTTCTAAGCTATGTAAAGGATATTTATGGCACGTTTTAATTATGGTCATGTTCCGGAATGTTCGTTACAGTTCAAATTAGCATACTTTCGCAGTTTGTCAAATTTAGTCCCTGTAAGCGATTAAACTTGATTTTTCCATACAAAAGCCTTCAAAACTTATTTCTAAGTTATGTAGAGGTTATTTAAGGTATGTTAAGCATATGTTGATGTTCCGGAGTGTTTTTCGCATTAAACTGATTACGTTTACGCACCAGTTTACGTATAACTCTCCAGAAAGCGATGTAAAGTTTGAAATTGAACAAAAGTCAAAACATGAAAAATGTCAAAAATAAATAAACGAACATTGGGATTAAATAACGTTGTTTTATTGATAACTGAACTGTTTACAATGATTACATACACAGGTGTCACAGTCTCCCCTACTTGTGGAAATTTCGTCCCGAAATTTATTTAGTGGAAACTCGTGGGAATAGATGCGGATACTTCGCCTTCATTTGATCTTCACATTCCCAAGTAAACTCAGGTCCGCGTTTAGATTCCCAGGGAACTTTAACCAAAGGAATGCGCTTGCGTTTAAGCCACTTGACTTCACGTTCCATGATTTCCACAGGTTTCTCAACAAAATGCATCGTGTTATCCACACGAATTTCATCAAGCGGTATGTGGAGGTTCTCATCAGCAAGACACTTCTTGAGATTGGACACGTGAAAGGTTGGATGAACGTTTCCAAGTTCAGGAGGTAACTCAAGTCTGTAGGCTACCTTACCGATACTTTCGACGATCTTGAATGGTCCAACGTATCTAGGTGCAAGTTTTCCTTTCTTTCCAAATCTGATCACACCTTTCCAAGGTGAGACCTTAAGTAATACTCGATCACCGACTTGAAATTCCATGGGCTTGCGTCGTTGGTCCGCGTAACTCTTTTGACGGCTTCTAGATGTCTGAAGGTTATCACGAACTTTCTTAACCTTATCAGTTGTCTCTAAAATGAGGGTAGGTCCAGTAAGCTGAGCCTCACCGATCTCATTCCAGCAGACTGGTGAATGACATTTTCGACCATAGAGAGCTTCGAAAGGAGCCATGTTGATGCTGGAGTGATAACTGTTGTTGTAGGAGAATTCAATTAACGGAAGATGTGAATCCCAACTACCACCAAAATCGATCACACAAGCTCTAAGCATATCCTCTAGAGTCTGGATTGTTCTTTCAGATTGACCATCTGTTTGCGGATGATAAGCTGTGCTCAGATTAAGGTGGGTCCCCATAGCAGATTGCATGGTTCTCCAAAAATGAGAAGTGAAACGAGCATCTCTGTCAGAAATGATGTTCAAAGGAACACCATGTCGAGATACAATTTCATCCACATAGATTTTAGCAAGTTTGTCAGCTGAAAAATCCTCACGGATTGGCAAGAAATGCGCTGACTTAGTAAGACGATCAACAACTACCCAGATGGCATCATGACCTTTCTTTGTGCGCGGGAGTTTGGTAACCAGATCCATAGCAATGTTTTCCCATTTCCAAACTGGGATCTCTGGTTGCTCCAATAAACCAGAAAGAAGTTGATGTTCAGCCTTAACCTTAAGACAAGTAAGGCATTTTGATACATATAAGGCAATGTCTTTCTTCATACCAGGCCACCAATACTGAATACGAAGATCCTTATACATCTTATCTGAGACAGGATGAATAGAATAACGAGACTTATGGGTTTCATCCATAAGCAAGGTGCGAAGATCATCTTTGCTTGGGACCCACAAACGGTCCATGAAGTAATACAATCCATTGTCCTTTAGTTCCAGATCAGGTGTTATGTGATAGGGTAACTCCTTACCCATCAAACCTTGTGAAACACAAGTGTGTTGAGCTTGAGAAATGCGTGCTTGGATATCGGATCGAGCTTGAATATCAGATTGAACACGAACACAATGAAGCTTAGTACGTTCCTTACGACTCAAAGCATCGGCTACGACATTCGCCTTACCAGGATGGTAGCGAATTTCGCAGTCATAGTCGTTTAGAAGCTCAACCCAACGTCGTTGCCTCATGTTGAGTTCTTTCTGATTGAAGATATGCTGAAGACTTTTGTGGTCCGTGAAAACCACACATTTTGTACCGTACAAATAGTGTCTCCAGAT
Organism: Helianthus tuberosus; assembly: GCA_030545235.1. NCBI lineage: Eukaryota > Viridiplantae > Streptophyta > Magnoliopsida > Asterales > Asteraceae > Helianthus > Helianthus tuberosus. Next base: position 5,052,508 of record JARYGA010046105.1, read on the forward strand.
CTTAAGAGCGAAGACAACTGCACCTAACTCAAGATCATGAGTGGTGTAGTTTTTCTCATGTATCTTCAACTGCCTCGATGCATATGCTATGACTTTGTTCCTTTGCATGAGAACACAGCCAAGACCCAAGTTTGATGCATCACAATACACGACAAAATCATCATTACCCTCATGCAATGATAGAATAGGCGCATCACAAAGCTTCTGCTTCAAGTTTTGAAAAGCTTCCTCTTGTTTGAATCCCCAATCAAAGGGTTTGTTCTTATGAGTTAGAGCAGTTAGAGGAACTGCAATCTTTGAGAAATTTTTAATGAAGCGGCGGTAATAACCAGCAAGACCAAGAAAAGAACGAACTTCAGTAGGAGTAGTAGGCGTATCCCAATCCTTAATCGCACTGATCTTGGAGGGATCTACATGAATACCTTGTTCGTTGACAATATGTCCTAAAAATTGAACTTCCTTAAGCCAGAATTCACACTTGGAGAATTTGGCGAAAAGTTGCTATTTCTTTAGGAGTTCCAGAGTAAGATGAAGATGTTGCTCATGATCAGCTCGCGTCTTAGAATAAATCAAGATGTCATCAATAAAAACGATGATGAACTTATCTAAATAAGGCTTGCAGACCCTATTCATTAAGTCCATGAAAACAGCAGGAGCATTAGTCAATCCGAAAGGCATAACTGTGAACTCATAATGCCCATAACGAGTGCGGAACACTGTCTTGGGAATATCTTCTTCGTGCAAACGAAGTTGATGATACCCAGAACGTAGATCAATCTTCGAAAAATAAGAAGCACCCTGTAACTGATCAAAGAGATCATCAATGCGAGGTAGGGGATATCGATTCTTGATGGTAAGCTTGTTAAGCTCACGATAGTCGATACACATCCTAAAAGATCCATTCTTTTTCTTGACAAAAAGTACGGGAGCACCCCAAGGTGAAAAGCTAGGACGAATAAAACCTTTGTCAGAAAGCTCCTGGAGTTACTTAGACAACTCTTGCATCTCAGGCGGTGCAAGACGATATGGAGATCTGGCAATGGGATTTGCACCAGGTACGAGATCAATACGGAACTCGACTTGGCGTGCTAGGGGTAAACCAGGTAACTCTTCAGGGAATACTTCAGGATAATCCCGAACAACAGGAATATCTTGAATAGACTTACCTTTGCCCTTATCTGCTACAACATGTGCCAAAAAGGCCACATAGTTCTTTCGCAGATACTTCCGAGCTTTAAAACAAGACATGAGTTTGAGACTACCAGCAGGTTTCTCACCACGAACCTGTAGGATCTCCCCAGTCGAAAGCGGTATACGAACGATCTTCTCGAAACAAACTACCTCTGCGTGATGCTTGGCTAACCAATCCATACCCACTATAACGTCGAAGTTTCCAAGTCGCATTGGTGTGAGGTTGATAGGGAAAAGATGGTTGTTAAGGTTCAACTGGCAGTTGCGAAGAACAGAATCAAGAACAATGGGTTCACCACTAGCAACTTCTACTGTCAAGGGTTTTCCTAGTTTTGTTCTAGACATGCGAAGCAATGGCTCAAAAGATAATGACACAAAACTCTTATCGGCACCCGAATAAAAAAGAACAGACGCAGGCTGATTATTAATAAAGAACGTACCGTTGACCACATTATCGTCTGCTTGCACCTCTTGTGCATTCATGTTGAAGACTCGACCTCGAGCCTGAGCCTGATTCTGGTTTGGATTTGCGTTAGCTAGTCTTGGACACCAGTTTCTGTAGTGGGTCAGATCCCCACAATTGTAGCACGAACCAGGAGGAAAATGAGGTCGTGCAGCTTGACCTTGTTGCTGAGCAAGAGGCTGAGCAACTTGTTGGGCTTGGTTCTGAACTGCCTGATTCTGGTTGACAGGAATGCGGCATGTAGCGGCAAGATGACCATTTCTTCCACAGTTAGTGCAATGACGACATTGAAGATGTGGTAGGTGATGGCCGTTACACCTGTTGCACAAAGGTGCATTGCCAAGATAAGGCCTCTTGGCGGGTGGTTGCGCAGGCTGATTTGGTGCAGCTTGAGCCTGTGCAGTAACGACATAGTTTTGGGAAGCCTTTCGCTTCCTAGACCCCTTTGAGGAACCAGAATCCTTTCCCCTCTTGTTTTTACCTATCTTGCCATTCTCTTTATCGGACACCTGCTTCTTACCTTTGTCACCCTTTTTATGCAGCTTTCCCTTTCAAACCTGCGACTCAGTCAATGTCGCTGCTAACTCGATCGCCTGACGGACTGTGGTAGGGTTACTACCAGTAATGATGTCTTGCACTGAGTCAGGTAGACCATCGATGTACCTTTCGATAGCCTTGTCGAGTGGGGTAACCATTGTTGGGCATAACAAGCTCAGCTCTTCATACTTATCAGTGTAAGCCCGATGCTCACCACTATCTTGCTTCAAATCATCAAATTCCCTTTCCAAAGCTCGTAGTTCATGACGAGGACAGAACTCCTTCATCATAAGGGCCCTAAGTTCGGCCCAAGTCTGTGCTAAAGCAACCTCAGCACTGCAGTCTCTCATAACCCCGTTCCACCATGTAAGAGCCCCCTTCTGAAACACACTGGAAGCAAACTCGACCTTGCGATTGTCAGGACACTGAACGTTACGAAACGTACTCTCAGTGCTCTCGAACCATTGTAGGAGCCTAGTTGCTCCTTCAATACCACTAAACTTGAGTGGCTTAGCCGAATTGAAACTCTTGAAATTGCATGGAGCATTATTGTTGTTGTTGGCTTGGTTCAGTTGAGCAATAAGATTTGGGAGAGCAGCAGGCATTTGCTACGCGATGATTTCTGCCAGTTCGGCATTCGCTATCTGATTGTCGCGTCGAGGAGGCATTCTAAAAGAGGAACATTGAAAGGAAACGAGTGAGATGATTGGATGAAAAGAATGAGATGATACAAAAATTGACAACAGCAAAGATGGTGGTCATTTGTTCATTACCACAAGGCAAACAAACGACACATTGTGACTAATCAAAGTAAATGGGTCAAAAATAATGTATCGCGAAGACAGGCTCGCCTATAAGTGAACACTCACCCCAAGAGTTCCCAGGTAAGAGTGACTGGTCCGATTATGTGGATTTGTACGAACACTCTAGCCTTAGACAGAAAACCCAGGGTACAGGCATTCACTCTTCGAGTTTGCACGTGTTCATACTATTTAGAACCCAAAACTTTGACTAGATTTTGAAAATTCAAAGGGGTTCAAAACCTTACAACAGCGGGTTCAAAACCTTACAACAGAGGATTTAAAACCTAGTAATCAATCATCCAAGAACAGATGATTAATTTTCAAAGCGGATTCGGAATTGATGTTCTCGTTGTGGTTATCACCTAAGGATAGGTGAAGTGCATGTTTTAAGATCTAAACACAAGATAACTTGTGTTGGGGTCCTAGAAAGGTTATAGTCTAGGTCAAAGCAATACTAATAACCTAATTCCCTATAACCATTGGATCTGATACCAACTTTTCTGTCACACCCCGACCACGTAAAACAACAAAACGTGGCGGAAACGTCGGGGAGTGTTGTAACAGAATTAATTGTTTCATAACCATGGCAATTTAAGTTATATTTTATTTATCAAACAAGAGAGTTACATTGTCCTAAAACAGGAAATAAAGAGTACATAACATAATTAAACTAGTTCTTGCTTCGTTTTAAGTCACTAAGGCACAGGTCCGCCCTAATGTCACGATCATCATCCTAAGCAACAGCTCCTGAAAACACATGTGAAAATAGGTACGTCAGCATAAAAATGCCTGTGAGATACATAGGTTTTGTGAAAAGAGGATTCATGACTTAAGTTTAAGAAAATGTTTAAATAAATTTAGTCATGAACCTTGTAAATTGTTTTGTTTTGTAAATCATTTGAAAAGCGATAAGATCAGACGATATGTATAAATAAAAGAATAATATATGGTTAAATGAATAACCAAGTGAACTGAGTTGTATAGAATGAACTGTTTTGTAACCCAAAGTCTTGTGAAAAGCATGTTATTTGTGTAAAATGTATAAGTCCAAAATGAATGATTTAAATAACGCTATGATATGTAATATAATACAAACACTTATATATAGGAAGTACCAGCGGCGTATCCACCATGCTTGTATCATACTACTCACATCTCGTTACTTAAGTCACTTAAACAAACCACCAATGTATGAAGTCTACGTTTAAACCAATTGTCAAAAAGTCCTTGTATAAACCATATCAAATGTTAAAAGTCCAAATGTAGTCAAGTAATGTGTAACAAATGTTATGTATGGTGAGTAATGTGTTGTTACATAAACCAAATGTAAAAATGTACAAAACAAAGTATTTTGAATATATCAAAAAGTTATGTTTTGAAAAATAAATGCATGTTATATTGATACAAACACTTATGTGGTAAGTTAACGCATACATTCAACCCTTGAGACAGACGGATAACCCTAAGTCAAGGTTATCAAAAGAAATGTTTTCGGATTCAGTCATTCCTTACACCCAAACAAACCTAGGATGTCAGGAACGGGATTTGTCAAGTCCTATGGTACCATTACTTACTACCGAGCGTCGTAGCAAATGTTAATGAACGTATATAAGTCCCGTGTGTACAAACCAAATGTTATACCAAATGTAAACGTGTTATAAGAAAACAATGTACTAAGTATGCTAAGTTAACATACAAAGTAGAAAAGTCATGTAAATCAATGTGCTAGTATGCTCAGTCAACATACATAGCAGAAATGTAAAGTAAAACAATGTACTATAGGTGTACTAATGAACATAGCAAGTATATGATGTGAAAACAGGAAAGCATGAAAGTAACAAGTAGGCACATGTGTTTCACCCCAAAACAGTTTGAAAACAGTAAAAGAGGGGTCTGTGTACTCACTTGAGATTGCCTAGAAGTCCTTGCGTAACAACCAAACAATGCTAGAGATCACGGAAATCAAACGGTACCTAATATAGGTAACTATGTTAATAACCCGGACCTAAATCGGATGATCGGATAGTATGAGGGTTCGTAAACCAAACGAGTATGGGAACTCATGTAATATGGTTTAACAAAGCCTACATACTAAAATGAAACCTAACCTAAGTGCTTACGACCCATTACAACCCGTTTAGGTAGCTTATGCTACTTTAACGCGTTGTTTGCGTAAAACGTGTTCGGACCGCCTAACTAGTCCTATGACAAGTAATATATGCCTTACCATGTCTGATATTGTTGCCAAAATAGTTTAGATATAAAAAATTAAGTTACATATGCTTAAAATGAATTTTGGGCGTAAAAGGGCATTTTGGTCATTTACCTAAGGCATATAAACTACCTATCATACAACTAACTAAACGTCGTGACCATAAGGTATAACCTCGGAAGGTTATTCCCTATACAACTATGGTCACCTAATGCATTTGGTCGGATCCTAAGGATCGACCAAACGGGTCGGGTTTGAAAGTATAAGCGATTGTTTAGATCGCTTACCTTACGACCCTATATAACCACTAAAACTAAAAGTAACGAGCTAAGCATGTTAAAACATGCTTAACTAAGTTAGAAAGCAAGTTTGGTATCAAAACAAACGGTTTTGATACCTATAAGTAGTTTGGTTACAAAATACTCAAGAATATGCATTTTGGCCGAAACTACGACTCGTCACTGAGCCTAGATAACGTGGTAATCAGTAGGCATAGTCACAAGGGACTATAGCCATCGTGATTACGCTCACGTTGCGAAGTTCAACCGAACTTCATGTTGACCATAAACTGGTCAACGCAGAAACGCTAAAAATGCAGAAATGCTTAAAAGAACGAAAGAGGACTTACAACGGGTCTAAGAACGGAAGTTTTGATCCGAATATTCTCAGGTATGAAGTGATAAACACATCAACTTAGAGAACAAATTCAGATTCAAAGGTGTGGGTTTTGAGTTGTGAACTTGAGGGGTATTTATAGGATTTCTAGGACCATTAAGATCGTTCCTCGAAAACTGTGCTTCAATCTCATCCATACATCTCAAGCCCATAGTTTTATGAAACCATTAGAGCCCCTAGTATTGCCCAAAACCATGTGCAAGTGAGATTAAAGGTGGGTAACAGTTGGATCAAGCTGGAAAACACTTTCTGCTGATCTGGGTGTGCTTTACGGACCGTATGAGGTCCCTTACGGTCCGTAAGAACCCTGCAGACCAGCCATTTTTGCATTTTGACAAATTTGGTCCCTGTACGCGTATAGTCGTGTTTTGGCACTTCTAACACCCGTCAAACCCATTTTTAAGCTCCACAAGGATGTTAAAGCATAGGGAACATGAAACATGTTCAGAAATATGTCGGATGTCAGTTTGTTTGGCCGTACGGTTGCATTGTTCGGTTAATTAGAAGTCGTAACGGACGCAAAAACGGTCCAAATTGCGCGACGAATGGATTTTTGACAAGCCAATCACTAAAACATAATATTTTAGTGATTACGTAAATTTTTGGATGTTCGGATGTATTCAGAATGTAAGTTATGCGCGAAAATACAAACTTGTGCACTTTTTGACGCTTTTAGTCCCTGAATGACCCAAAAGTTTATTTTAGTCCCTGTAAAGGATATTTATGGCATGTTTAACTTATGGTCATGTTCCGGAATGTTCGTTACAGTTCAAATTGGCATACTTTCGCAGTTTTTCGAATTTAGAATGTATTCAGAATGTAAGTTTTGACGCTTTTAGTCCCTGAATGACCCAAAAGTTTATTTTAGTCCCTGTAAGCGATTAAACTTGATTTTTCCATACAAAAGCCTTCAAAACTTATTTCTAAGTTATGTAGAGGTTATTTAAGGTATGTTAAGCATATGTTGATGTTCCGGAGTGTTTGTCGCGTTAAACTGATTACGTTTACGCACCAGTTTGCGTATAACTCTCCTGAAAGCGATGTAAAGTTTGAAATTGAACAAAAGTCAAAACATGAAAAATGTCAAACATAAATAAACAAACATTGGGATTAAATAACGTTTTTTTTATTGATAACTGAACTGTTTACAATGATTACAAACACAGGTGTCACAAGATTCAACTCTGCATTTCCCGAGGTGGTATTTCTTACAGGTTTTGCACCTGGTCTTTTCACCTGACTGCTGGTTGCCTTTCTTAGACCCGGAAATCTTCTGATGATCAGAGTTCCCCTTTTTCTTCTTATCGGAATGATGAGAATTCTCATCCTCCCTTTTACACTTTCCTTCATCAGAAGCTTTGGCAGCCTTGTTTCTGACTACATCGAGTGTGAGAGATAGCGACAGATCCGCCGCTGACCTGAATGTAGTAGGTCTCGATGCTTTCACGCTTGCCTTGATTTCTGGGGCTAGACCTCTAATAAAGCGAGCTATACGCTTTGGTTCCGGTGTGATTAAGTAAGGAACCAATCGAGACATAGTATTGAAACTTGTAAGATATGCCTGGCAATCTAAGTTCTTCATGACCAATGTCAAGAAGTTAGTCTCGATTTCTCAACTTCGTGTTGAGGACAGTAATTTTCTTTGATAAGAGCAACAAACTGATCCCATGTCAGATTATATAACGGGATTTTTCTTGTAGCCTGGATTAGTGACCTCCACCAAGCTAGGGCTTCTCCTTTAAAAGATTGCGAAACAAACTTCACAATGTCTTGTTCTGCACATCCGCTAATATCAACAACGGTGTCCATCTCATCGAGCCATGTCATGCAATCGATGGCCCCTTTTTCTCCTGTGAAGTCTCTGGGCTTGCAGGAGACAAAATATTTATATGAACAGGTTTTATCATGTGGCTCTTGCTGTAGCATAACCTGTCTAGACGGGACACTCCTTTGATTTGATGAGTGATTAACATCGTCTTCTTTTGACTCATGGGTTTTAGAAGGGGCTTACTACAAGCCACAGATAGATTCTTAGAGTGTGTACGACTTGACTCATCATACTGTCTGTCAAGAGCTCGAGTAACAGCATTATCTATTAATGCATGCAGTTCCGCACCAGTTATATTAACTCTGGTAGTATCATTGTTCTCCTTCGGGTGGCTGTTAACCTCATCTGATCCAGCCATGTAGCTTGATTGCTACATAAATATTGACAATGGTTTATTCAGAGGTTATTATGGAATCATCATTTTTGATGATTCATTAACCATGGTAATATAACCATATTGGTTAATTTGTTAATTATATTAGTATTTTCATTATAATTTATCCTAGTATATAAAACATTAAGGATATTAAAGTGGCACAACAGGCCTAATCACAAGGACAGTTTTTAATTTATAAGCCAGGATTTTAGAGAATCGAGGCATTGAGGTTTGAACATAGTTCATTACCTTTCTTGACAAAGATTCAAAGACTACAACTGTCTTTTATCTTTTATGACAATAGATATAGCCCGTAGGCATTTAATCACTTTAGGGATGTTTATAATATTATCATCTTTATTTGATGATTTAAGCCATGACTTCTAAATCACTAGGCTAGATAAGGGGTTGGAAATTCCCAATATAAAGATAACAAGTGTGATTTTATCGCAATCACTGTTGTCAGGAGTGTTAACATGTTTTCAGATGTTAACAAGAATCTGAATCTCTTTTAAACAGGTTTTACCACCATAGCTAGGTCTTTAATGACATTCAAGCTAGGTTATACCCTTTAAGATTCTTTTTAATATATATTGGCAGATCAATTACAAAAAGGAATGATATTTTGATTTACTTCATATGCTATATTCATATAAAATGATAAAATGGAATTTAGATAAAATATTCCAATGATTTTTAAAAGGAGTATATAATTGCCCTAAACGGGACTTGAAGGGATGACGTTGTCCACGAAGGGATTAAAAGATAAATATGTCCTTATAAGGACTACTAAGGAAACAGACTTCTGCAAAAGGAGTTTTCTTCTTTACTTTACTTCTGAATGTTTTCTCCTTGGTTGCACGTTGTATCCTAGCCGCGGTACGAAGCTCGGCAATTCAAAGCTCCGGATGTGGAGAACTTCCAATATGGCTTCTTTGCTTGGCGACATATTCAAAACATATAAAATTGAAAGCAATAGATTTCCGAATAGGGATGAGGGTATTCCTATGTTAAGTCTAGACTCAGAAGGTCAAGGAATGTGCTACTGTGTCATTGAGATTAAACACAAAAGGCTAGTGTTTAATTCACTCAATGCTGGCTCTGATACCAACCTGTCACACCCCGATATTTCCACGTATTACCGGTGGGCCCGGTGGGGAGTATCGTGACGTAGTTGATATCATCATAGTCAAACAACACAATTTAATGCACAGCGGAAGCAAAAGATAAATATATTACAAACCGAATGAGAATATCAATGTATTACAAACGGTATGTAAAGGATCCACAAGCAGATCAAATAAAAGAAAATTGTTCAACAGACTTTAGGCATCTAGAACTTGCAAGATTCCCTATTAACGCCCTGAGCTCCCAGCCAATTACGTACAGTACCTGTCACTTAACCTTTTTGGAAAATACGTCAGTTTACACTGGTAAATACAATTAACTGACTCATTTTAAAAACATTTAAGAAATTTGATTTGAATGCTCAAGGCACAAAAATTCTTTTATAACTTGGGACAATTATATAAAAATAATCTTGTATACAGATTTACATGTTCGTTATACGTTCAGGGCCTGATGTTAGAAACCTAGTCAAGATTAACAGACACACCACAAGTATAGGCCCACAAGAGAGTGAGATACCGTTTCCCTTATGCAACTGTCAGGTGTATGCCTACACCCCGTTCTTAAGACGTGACCATTTTATTATAATGATGCCAAGGATATCCGAGACATGGTCCTTAACCCCTAAAGGCTTTTATTTCAAACAATACAGATTAAAACGGGTTACCTCAATAATTTAACCACAATACGATTAAACATTCAATACCCGACCAAGCGGTATTATTATAATACCGTATCCCAAGCTCGTATAGGGAAAATAAGTTAAAAGTATTTGCCTGAGCTTAAAATGCAATTTATACTCAGCCGTATATCCTAGTCAGCAAGCACAAGAACCTCTACTGGGGCTCTTAATCTGGAATGAAGGTTTTATTAACCTATTAGATTCCTAACGGGTCTTATTTAAGTCGTAACTTAGACCGGTTAGTTTTAAGGAAAGGTTCACGGTTCAAAACGCATGATTAAGCGAAGACCGGAATAGAATGTGATTTAGACCCAACAAGTTTTGAGACTTGCATAATATGGGTAAACTAAAGACATTCTGGGTTTTGAGGCAAAAATGATAAGGTTTGACCCGTTTCGGTTAATTTAGGCAAACTAGTTACATAAACCGAACCGAACGCGAAAAAATGCATAACGGGTAACCAAATGAGTCATGAACATGTTTCACAAGTTAATATGCCTTAAATATGTTGTGATGTCAGTAGGATATCTTCCATTATGCCCAAAACGAATTTAAAGTCAATTTAGGGCACGAAAGGGCATTTTGGTCATTTTAAAGATTATAAAAGAGGTTAAATGAAAATCTAAGGTTCTGGTCTAAAATGATCAATAAATAATTAATTTACTAACTTATATCAGTAGGGTATTGCATATATGTGAAATTTATTATTTATAACCAAACTATGCACCGAAGGGGCATTTTGGTAATTTCACATAAGATTTAAAGGTCAAATTTGGGAATCTGAGTTCAAAACTTTTTCTTACTATTAAAGTATGAAATTTTACTTAAAAAATCAGTAGGTATTAAGTCTTATATGTTTAAAATAGTTTTAACTCATACTATGCGTTTAAAACACGTAAAAAGTCGCTTTTAAGCGATTTTCGGGTTATATAAGAAAATCTGAGTTTCTGATCAGTTTATAAACTTCAAAATACTTTATTTATCATATAAAATTAGTAGCAAAAAGTTTGGTATTAAAATGTTATGTAAAACTCCTTTTATTCAAGAAAAGGGTATAACCGACAATTACCGAATCAAAGCAAGAACCCTACGTTATGCTTAGCTTAAAAATAAATAAAAATATTCAAAAATCCCAAAATATTATATTACATTAGTGGGTAAAAATTTTGGTGTCAAAATTTGGGTTTAGATAGGCTTTATGCTAATAATGCCGTTTAATAAATAAAAAGCTTCCAATTTACGCTATTGAACATAACTCTTAATCTAGACCTCTAACTGATGTCAAATTTTTAGGACAAGTTTATAAATCAGTAATAAAGGTTTTTGTCCTCTCACATTTTCAAAAATCTCGTTTTAAGGTCAAAAGGGCATAATGGTCTACTTTTAAGCATATATCGGAAACATGCAATGAACTAGGATTTCTATGGAACCAAGTTGTATAACCTCAGAGGGTTATACTAACCTATAATATGGTCCTAAAGGAATCCTAAGGCATATCTAAACTAAGCTAAATCGGGTCAGAACTGAAAGTCAAAGCAAAAGTCAACTTTTGCGAACCGAGCCTAAACTCAGAATTGTCGGGTTGAACATGCTTAAACATGTTCTTATATTAATTACCAATTTATTTAAGTGTTAAAACAAGTTCCATAACTTCTGTATTATTAGTTATGAATTTATTAGTAAAAACTGACTCGTTTGACTTTTTATTAAGAAGTTTGACCCGACAATTGACTAAGTAAACGTGGTAATTAGGAGGTGCCCTTTTGAGGGTTTAACACCTACCTAATTATGGTCACGTAGCCATGTTTCTTGCGAACAATGGCTCAACCGTTTAAAAGTCAAAGCGTTTATCGAAAACGCTTGACTTTTCGGCTATAAACGCTAAAAAAAAACAAACTAGTCACGAAAGGACACTTACAAAGGGTCCAATGGACTGAAGGAGGTTCTGAAGAAGTTCAAGACCCTCTTACAATCAGAAACATAGCAGATTTGAAGAAAATGTGAGTTGCAAATGAAAGTGGGGAAGGGTATATATAGGATTTTGAGAACCGTTAGGATCGTTCATCGATAAACGTGCTTCGATCTCGGCCTTACAAGTATCACCCATTGTTTTTCAATACCATGGGTGCTCAAAATGGCCCATAGAATGAAGGAAACAATGTGTGGAAACCAGAAATCAGCTGCTGTAATGAAAACAACTGTTTTTACAGGTCTGATGCACTTTAGTACAACAAACATAACTTTTAAAAATTGCAGAAATGGTCCCTCTAATGCGCAAACTTGCGCATATCATCGTTTAATAGCATCTAAGCCTCATCTAATCCATATTAGGCATTCTTGAGAGTATTATTAAACATCACGATTCTTCCGGTTCGCTAAAAGGTCATTCAGAGGTATAATTAAAATATTGACACTTTTAGTCCCTCTAACTTTCCAAGTTGCGCGTAACTTTACTTATAGGCATAAAAACCTTAGACGGCCAATAATTGGCATTCCCGAGAGTATAATCAAATATCATGAAGTTCCCGGTTTGTTAAAAGGTCACTCAGAGGTAAGAATTAACACGTTGACGCTTTTAACCCTTTATTGCGCAAACTTTCAATTAATTACGCAAACGGCTACACTCGATCAACAAGTGGCTCATTTGTGAATATAAATACCGTAAGAGGTTATTTAGAAACTTATTTTAGGTATGCTAACACTTCCAGTCCTTTCATAGTCAAAGTTTTTGATTTTTTGAAAAATTAGTCCCTTAATTTCAATGTTTGACTTTATTAGGGTTTATTACACGTGTCAATACATCATTGGACATGATTTTAAGAGGTGTTACAAATGCTCAGCCCCCTGTGTGGATTCCGCAATCTCCTTCATGAAAATCCTTGAGAACTTCTTGAATTTCTGGGTCCTCGATGCATCTTAGATATGGACGTGCAAGAGATCGTTTATATAATATGTTATTTAGTATTGTAAATTGAGATACCTTCACTTTGAAAGCTCTTGGATTTTTTCCAGTAGGGATCTCTCCATGTTGTATATATCTCATGATTGGAAGGATCTAGGATCATGAACTTGATTGTGCATCATCACTAGGTATAATTGCAGAATCGTCTACTATCTCCATGGCTATGTGATCCTCAATAGCAGGAGCTAAGATGTGGATAATTGGTATCCTAACATCCTCTGGAATCTTCAATGATGATCCAAGATTGGCTAAAGCATCAGCTTCTGCATTTTCTTCCCTGGGTACCTGTGTTAAACTAAAAGAAGCAAAAGAGTCTGCCAATTTCTTGACTATCTAAAGATATTTGATTAGTCTTTCACCTTTAACAGCATAAGAACCGTTAAAGTGGTTAGTGATTAATAAAGAATCCACATGTACCTCAAGATACCTGATCCTCATGTGTTTGGCAATTTGCAAACTAGCTATTAAGGCTATATATTCAGCCTCATTATTGGTAGTTTGAAACTCACAAGTAATTGAGTGGGGTATTATGTCCCCCTATGGCGATTTTAGTAGTATGCCTAGTCCAATTCCCTTGACATTTGAAGCCCCATCTGTGAAGAGTATCCAAGGATCGTTAGTCTCTTCAAGTTGTTGAACTTCCAATTCAGCTTCCCTCTGTAGATCACTACTGATATCAACCACAAAATCAGCTAAGGCTTGGGATTTAATGGCAGTTCTTGGTTCATATTTGATATCGTATGCACTAAGCTTGACTACCCATTTTGCCATCCTTCCTGACATTTCAGGTTTCCTGAGAACATTCTTGATAGGAAAGTTAGTCTTAACAATAATAGAATGAGTTTCAAAATAATGGCGTAATTTAGTAGATGCCATAATTAAAGCAAGAATAAGTTTTTCTAAATGAGAATATCTGGACTCAGCATCAAGTAGACTTTTACTAACATAGTATACAGGATGTTGAGTACCTTCATGATCCTTAACAAGGACTGCACTTACTGCCTTAGAAGAAACTGCTAAGTATAAGGATAATATATCCCCTTTTTTCTGGTTTCATTAAAGTTGGAGCTGAGGATAGGTAATCCTTAAGGGCATTGAGGGCATTCTCATGCTTTTCAGTCCACTCAAATTTCTTGTTCTTTCTCAGGATGTCATAGAATTCTTTGCATTTCTCTGATGACTTTGAGATGAATCTGTTCAAGGCTGCGATCCTTCCTGTCAATCTTTGCACATCCTTGGCATTGGCATGAGACTTGATGTTCACAATAGCCTTGATTTGTTCTGACTTGCCTCTATCCCTCTTTTTGTCACCATATAACCTAGGAACTTGCCAGCTCTTACACCAAAGTGGCACTTGGAAGGATTTAATTTCATGTTGTATCTATCAAGGATATCAAATGCTTCCTCCAAATATCTAAGGTGATCCTCAGCTCTTTTGGACTTAACCACCACGTCATCAATATAGACTTCCATTGTGTGTCCAATTTATTTTTTAAACATCATATTAACTAGCCTTTGGTATGTAGCACTTGCATTTCTTAGTCCAAAGGGCATAGCAATATAACAATAGATACCAGTAGGGGTCATAAAGGCTGTATCCTCTTGATCAGATGGTTCCATCTGAATTTGTTGGAATCCAGATGAAGCATCCATAAAAGTTAACTATTCATGACCCGCTGTAGCATCCACCATGGAGTCAATGTGGGGTAATGGGAAAAGATCCTTGGGACATGCCTTATTTAAATCAGTAAAATTGACACATACCCTCCACTTTCCATTTTTCTTTTGAACAACAACCACATTGGCTAACCACCTAGGATACTTTACCTCTCTAATTATACCTGCTTTGAGCAGTTTATCTACCTCCTCTTGGATAATGACATTTCTTTCAGGTGCAAACTTTCTCCTCTTCTGATGTATAGGCTTAAAAGACCTGTCAATGCCAAGTTTATGAGTAATGACATCTTTAGAAATACCTGTCATGTCTTCATGTTTCCAGGCGAAGGTAGCTTTTCTTCTTTTTATGAAGGATACCAAATCCTGTTCAATGGTATCGAGGATCCCGGATCCTATAAAAACTTTGGATTCAGGATCCTGAGGATCCATCAGGATATCTTTGACATCTTGTTCTCTTGCCTCCAAAACACCTCTTGGAGGATACTTTAATTGCTATGCTCCCCTAGGTTTCGAGTGTAACAGCCCAGCGTAACCGCACCATGATATTGTCCGCTTTGGCGGCCAGTACGCCCCCGACGTCCGCCCCTCACGGTTTTTAAAACGCGTCATGATGGTGAAGGTATCCAACCCCTTATAAGGAAGCCTTTGTTCCCCTTCACAACCGATGTGGGATGTCACATCAAGGCTAGCTTCATTGATGAGGTGTAACAATTCTTGGCTTCTTGTTGATCACTCTCTATCTTCACCACGCCCCATGGAGTAGGGAGTTTAACACACTGATGATATGTAGATGGAACAACTTTCATATCATGTATCCATGGCCTGTCAAGGATAACATTGCAACAAGATAAGCAATCTATAACATAAAATTTTTGAATAGAATTTACTCCAACTATGTAAATAGAAAGTTTAATGTCCCCCAATGTATTCTTGGTTTCTCCACTGAATCCCACAAGACCTGATGATCTTGGGATAATTTCTGATTCAGGAATGTTCATTCTTTTGAGGACATCAAGTTGGATAATGTTCACTGAGCTTCCCCCATCTATGAGAATCCTGCGAACAAAATGGTTAGAAATAAACAATGTAATAACGAGACCATCATGATGAGGATCCTGAATATCTACACGGTCATCCTCATCAAAGGATATGACTTTTTGCTCTGTAAGGATAGAAGTTCGAATAGGCCTATCCCCATTCTCCAATTTTGTCTCTCTGGCATGCCTCTTAGCTGCTGAAAAGGAAGTGCCACATATATCTGATTCACCAGAAATAAAGTTGATAATTTGGGCATCTGCTGGAGGAGTAGGGGCTCTATCTGGAACTTTTTCAGGATCCTGGATCCTCAATTTCTTTCTTCCAAAGAGCTACTTCAAGTATCCTTTGCTTAACAGGTAACCGATCTCTTTTCTGAGTGCTATGAATTCATCAGTGAGATGACCAAAATCTTCATGATATGCACACCATTTGGATTTGTCTTTTGTGGCAGCCAGCTTATCATTCTTTCTAGGCCACCTGGCTTTGTCACCTAAATTCTGCATAGCAAGGATTAGTTCATTGTTATCAACAGCAAAGCAATAGTCAGAGATAGGAGGATAATCCTCATCATCTTCTTCTTGCTCCATAGCATGCACATTTTGATTATCAGACTTGTTGTATGATTTGGATTTGTTGTTCCTTAAATAGGATCCTTGCTTTTCCTGCTTTGAGGATCCTGATAGTGTCTCCTGGATCCTTTTGTCATCCTCTAAACGGATGAACCTAAGGGCCCTAGTTCTCACTTCATCAAGGTTCCTGCAAGGTGTCATCACAAGATCATCATAGAACTGTGAATCCTTAAGCAAACCCATTTTAAAAGCTTCTACAACTGTTGCAATATCTAAGTTTAGGATTTCTAAGGATTCTCTACTAAATTTAGTTATGTAATCCCTTAGTGATTCATTATTACCTTGAGTTACCCTATACAAATCACTAGTTAAACATTCAAACCTCCTACTACATGAAAGTTGGTTATTGAACAAGTTAACTAGATTAGTAAAAGAGGTAATAAAGTAAGGAGCAAGACTTAGCATCCATTTAAGAGCTGATCCTTTTAGTGTGGATCTGAAACCCTTGCAAAGGCATGCTTCTTTTAACCTTTTAGGAATGGGGTTAATCTCCATTCTTTCCCTGTATTGAGCTACATGCTCTTCTAGATCAGTTGTACCATCATAGAGTTTCATATTTGGTGTTTGAAATCTCTTTGGTATCTCTGCATCACATATAGGTGGTGCAAAGCGAGATATCCTGTGACTCCCATCCGGGATTTCAGGAATGCGCTTAACAACTCCTGGAATGCTGGATATCATATCCTTGAGTTTTTGCAATTCTCTAGCCATAGCTTGGTTGATTCCTGGTTCCTGCACAAAGCCATGGTTAGTATTATAAGATGTATTTAAAGTGTTACCTCCTGATTGATTCGAGGCTGGGATTCCTGATATGAATCCAAACTGATGTGATTCTGGTACGATCGAGGGACCAGATGAAGCAATAGTTTGCATGGGGATTGTTTTGGTAAAAAATCAAGCAATGATAATGCAACCAAACTTTCTGTTGTGACGTATGATGCTTGAATCTATGAACAACACTAAGGATCACTCAGAAACGAAATGAATAAGTGACACAAAGATTTATACGAGGAAAAAGCCCTTGATCAATGAATGATCTCCGGCATAAAAAACCTCGGGTGATGGAAACTACCGATCACCAACTCAAATTAAACAAGAAATGTATTACAACTTCGGATGATAGCGAGCTAATTACAAGGATCACTATAGTGTAATGTGCAAAAAAGTGTGTAATCGCCAAGTGAATTGTCAAGAGCTGGTGAGAGCAGTTGCGAGTGTGAGTGTTAAGCTAAAAATAGCCAAGTCTTTCTATTTAGCTCGCTATCCCTTTTAAAAATGGAAAATATCTAAGCTAACAAACATTCCGCATTTGGTGCAAGTCCTCCATGACCTCCATAACGTCCATTTCAACCATGCACGTGCGGAATACATATGGAATATGCTCCAGGAATATCGCCAAGACCAAGTCCAAGCTTGTATTCCTGCAAAGCAACATCGTATTCAAAGTAGACAATCTTTAGTATAAGGATCCTTATGATGATCCATGATCCTACAATACTTTCTGAGGATCACTAATTCAGACAGAATTGAGGATCACTAAACCCATAAAAAATGAGGATCATTGATCATTGGAAAATCCTCCCATAACAATTGTCCCCAAAATATAAGGAGTAAAAATGTAGATAACGAGTTATATTTTCTGTTCTTATCCGCAACGAATCAACGGATAACTAGCCGTTGACGTCACTGAAGTGACTACCCTGCAAGATCACCATTATAAATTGAAGTTAGAGATAAGGGTTAGAGAGCATTTAAATTCGTGCGTTTCCTCTTTAAATCCTCATTCGAAGACTTGATCAGGTATTTCTCTTTCCTTTCTCTCTTCATCTTCTCACTCTGTTTCTCTTCTTCACCACCGTCATAATCCAGATGATGCTAAGATCCTCACCGGCTAAGGATCACAAGAAGGACAACCCCTTGAAAAGCCAAGGGATCATAAAAGATTATGCAAAAGAATGATGCTGCTTCACTGATCCACAGATGGACAGAATCCGCCATTGTTTTCCGGCGAACACCGTTTTCAAACCATTTGATCCCACCATCCTGAGTGACTATATTTCTGAAACTTGGGTAGCCTTTCCGGTCACACCATTTACAATAGGATACTCGTATACTTTTCCAGATTTCACCCAATCCTTCTTCTCTCTCACCGGCATCTCCTACATTCAAGCGATGCCAATGATCTGGAGGGTCTTATATACCCTTGAAAGGATCATTGAACATGAAGGAATTGATCTGGGAATGTCGGAGTTTGCAGAGATGTATGACCTCGTTAGCCATGGATCCCACTGATATCTACTCAAACATAAACCTGGTGAAGAACACCCCATCTTCAAAGCCACTAAGAATGACACCAACTGGAAGCGGCGATTCTTCTTTGTCAGAAGGGATTCTCTCCCTGATGGAAAGGATTTGCCTAGAAAATGGACCACCCATGGTAGGATAGAGGATCCTGAAAAGGATCACGGTATAACCTTGTCTTTGCTGAGGATCACTAACATCCTTATGTTTCTATTTCGCAGCTATTACTGTCGCACACCTCATCACAACACCTGCAACAAAGGAAAGGCTTGCCGCTTTCCGGAGACTTGATCCTGCAAGAAGATAATTTAAAACAAACACCCAGGATTCTCAAGAAGTATCCTCAGGTTCTGTCACTATGTCGAGTAAGTATCCATGTTTATATGTAATTAAATGCTTAAATTGAAATGAAATAAGGATACTTATCTGTTTTGGGTGTGTAGGCGCTGGAAAATCTTCAAGATCTGCCTTCAAATTCAGTGTCACTGACCTTGACACTGTCCGATCCTCAAAGAAGAAGCTTACACTACGCCAAAACAGGGCTTTAGCCACACTTTTTCTAAAACAGCTCTGCCACTTTTTTATTAAATGTGTGACTAAAGGTCATTCACAACATTTCAAAATACTTTTAGCCACATATTTTATTATTTAATGTGACCATTGTATACCAGTTCAAAACCATTAGCCACGCTTTTAGAAAATAATGTGACATTTATTAGCCACAACTCGAAAAGTGTGGCAAAATTTGATATACTGTCACATATTTTTGTTTCATGTGACCAAAAACACCTATATTTGAAACTTTTAGCCACACTTTAAGAAAAAAAATGTGACATTTATTAGCCACACTAGAAAACTGTGGCCAAATGTGATCTACGGCCACAATATTTGTTTCATGTGACCAATAACACATCTGTTGGAACCTTTAGCCACACTTTAAGAAAAAAATTGTGATATTTATTAGCCATGGTAGAAAAGTGTGGCCAAATGTAATCTACGACCACAATATTTGTTTCATGTGACAAAAAACAAATGTATTCGAAACCTTTAGCAAACACTTTGAGAAAAAATAGCCACACTAGAAAAGTGTGGCCAAATGGTATCTACAACCATTGTACATGTTTGATAATGTGGCTATAATCTAATACATATGGCCACATATATTATTTTGTGTGCCCAAATGTTAGACAACAACCACACTTAAAATTACAATAATTTATGTGGCTTTACATAAATATTTGTCATTCCATCGTCACTTTTTTTTATTTTTGTGTAACGGAATGATATCAGATGTCATGGGAAAAATGTGTGCCCAAAGGTTAAAAATACCACATCTTTAAAAATTCCCTCCAAAATATTTGATTCTACGCCATAAGTTCCCCCCAAAATATATCATCCTAAAACTTCTCACTCAAATAATATTCTCATTTATAAATTACATTATTTAATAAAAAAATCAAACTATTATTAAATATTATATTATCTAAACCATTTTTGTTATTACTCATGTTTTTCTAAATAATAAGTCAATGTATGCATATGAGATACGCTTATATACATTTTTTGTAATATATTTTTAATTTTGTAGACAACATTTTTTTAATAATCATATGTTTTTAAGATATTTTGAATGGTACCGTACCGTTAAAATTTCCGTACCCACCTTTTAGCATTTTCAGGATCGTAACTTACAGTTCATCATTATGGAACCAGTATTTTATCAACTTTTACCTTCAAAAACCGTACCGTCCCATACCGAGTGTTTTTTCTATGCCGCTACTAGCACCAAATTTTGGCAATTTTTGGGATCGGTATGTTCGGTACTGGTACATTCGGTACCAAACTAATCCCTATTATATCATATATGTCTTAATGATCCATATTAGGCCTTAATGGATCACAATGGGCGATAGTAAATTATATATGTCTTAATGGGCCATATTGGGTCTTAATGGATCACGATTGCCAACAGTTGATTATATATGTTTTAATGGACCATATTGGGCATTAATGAGTCACAATGGACAATAGTAGATCATATATGTCTTAATGAACTATATTGGGCCTTAATGGATCACAATGACCAATAGTTAAACATATATGTCTTAATGAACCATATTAGGCCTTAATGGATCATAATGAACAATAATAGATCATATATGTCTTAATGGACCATATTGGGCCTTAATGGATGACAATGAACAATAATAGATCACATATGTCTTAAATGGACCATATTGGGCATCAGTGGATCGCAATGGCTAATAGCAGGTCATATAATTCTTAAAAGGGCATATTGGGCCTTAATGAATCATGATGGGCAATATTAGATCATATATGTCTTAATGAACCATATCGGGTCTTAATAGACCACCATGTTGAATAGTTGATCATACATGTCTTAATGGATCATGGTTCAGCACTTAATGGTTCAGGCCTTTTACTGTTTCAGCACTTAACCATTCAAAAGTTGCAAAACAGCCCCTTAATGGACCATAACAAAGTATAGTTGATCTTATTAATGTAACATACTAGGATTAATAGTCACAATAACTCTTGATAAACCATGATAGGCTTTAGGATTTCATGTTAGATTTTAAATGGTTACGTCTTATTTAATGTTAGTTGTTTCAATAAGTTTTTCTGTATGGTTCAGATTAAAATTTTGAATTTACTTTTTTAAAACATGTAATTTATATATTTTTTCAAATATACAATATATATATATATATATATAATTTCAGTTTACTTTTTATAACTTTATATCTATAAATTTATATAAGTATAAATATATTAGTTTGCGTGACCAAAAGTGATTTAAAAACCGGTCAGTTAAACCGCTAGATAAACCCGATTAAAAAGTTTCTGAGTCAAATCCGATATGATATAAAAACCGAATTTTATAGTTTATTAGGCGCTAAATTTTTCGTACTTTAAACTTTTCAAAAATTTCATATTTTCACTTCTAAATTTCCATTTCCCTCTTGTCTCCACTCTAAACCCTAATTCCCTCGCTCCCCAATTGTAAAACACTTGCATCTTCAAAAATCCACCACCAGATCTGGTGCAAAGTAACCTTCTGGATGTGGTTAAAGTTTTGTCGCCATGAATCCATCTCCTATCTTCAAAGTTCGTGTAATGGGTCCATCTATATTCTCCCTCCGATTCATTGAAGTGAACTACGTGAATTCCCTAAATCCCATGTAGCGGCTCTAAAGGGGAGATTCTGGCACCCTTGTGGAAAATATCCTAAATCGCTCCTGATGAAGCGATTTGTTCAAATGGTACTGCGGTACCGGAAAAGGGGGAACCGCCTGCCGAGAAATTGTAAAACCTAGAAGTGGTGGCGGGCAACTACACCTCACCTCTCTTTGTTTAAGACGTTTTACTAGACATCGAGCCAGGGACCATGGACAGTGTTCGATCTGGTCCGTACGGTCAGATCTTCTGGCCGTGTAACTTTGTGTTCGGGCAGTCTGGTGCCGAAATTGGGCGAAAGGTCATTATACGGAAGGAGTAGAGCTTATTGATTCTATTCTTGACGTTGTTCGTATTGATTCCATCTGGTGCTGAAAGAAGGTTTGATTTTGCCCCAGTTCGTATTTGATGGACTGATAGTTGCATTAAAATTGAATTCAATCACACAAAGGTACGATTTTCATTCTAATTTAGTTTCATAAGCATATAGTTCTTGATTTAGTATCATTTTATTTGATTCCGTGCTGTTTATGGTCATCAAGTAATTGATGATTGCATTTGCAGAATAAGGGTAAACTAAAATTACTTAGAAAACATACCTGTATGTAGGCCTTAGAAAACACATTAAAGAAAAGTGAGTCATCAAGCGTCCTTTTCTAAAACAAAAAGTACAGATACATTACAAAATTTGCAAAAGATTCACACAACTGTACCATTCAACATCACACTCAAACCAGTAAAGAGAATATACAGTCTTTATGTAATGTAAAACTATTATCTGAAACTGACCGCATGTTTCATATCATCATAGTTTGTGTGGTCCACAATCCCTCTCATCAGAACTTACAATATTATTGTTGTTTATTTGCTTATGTAATTGGTGACTTATGGTTATTCTTTTGTTTTTGTGCTAGATCATGAAGTTTTAGACGTCTTATGTGTGAAGTATAAGGTATGCTGGTAATTTTGATAGTTTTGAGAACGCCTTATGCAAGGCGCTTAAGAAGCAAGGGCCTTTTTTTAACAAGGGGTAGAGTATAAATGAACTGTTTTTAGGGGGTAAGACATGTTTTAAGTTGGTTTAGGCTGGTTCCAAGCCATTTTTAGATGTTTCATACCAGTTTCAGCCTTGTTCAGGCCTGTTTTTAATTGGCCGGAAGGTGTTATTGCTGCGTTAGGTTGCGTTGCAGTTAATGTCACTGGATTACCTCGTTCTGCTTCATGGCAGGATCTGAAGGTCTGTTTCTTTTTTTTTAAGCACACAGAAATGTTAGAGAAGATGGTTCATAGACTTCAAAAGCAGTTTTTCAAGGGCTTAATCTGGCTTGCTAAGTAAACTAGCCGGACTCCAATAGGATCATTAGAGATTGAGGTCATCTGATGTGTATTCAAATGCGTTAATCCTTCTAAAGCGCCTTATTTAGGATACAAGTTGCATTTTTATTATAGTAATAATTTTAGTAGTCATATCTAACATGCTAATTAAATATTGTGTACATAATGTTTGTCAGTTTGTGAACCATTTTTATATGCACTAAAGCTTTATCTATTTTGACCCGTACCTGTGTCAACTGTCGACTCGTTAGTTGTGACACTTATGACTTAACCACACATTTTGTCGTCTCTAATTTGATAGCAAGCTGAGCTCCACAAAATTAGTTTTAATCCCAAAGAACGTTGCTAGTTATATTTTATATAGTTTTAAGCATTAAAGTAAATAAGCTAATAAAGTATACCTATAGAATGATTTACAAATCTAGAGTTGAAGAGTTAAGCTTGTACACTTGCGAGGGTCTTAGATTGTCAATAAGTTCTGTCTAAACTCATTATGTGGACACAATCTGAGCCACTAGACATAAATACAGCTTTTTAAGTAACTTATTTTTTTAGTTAACTGTTGATTTGCGTTCTTATTGCTAAGCACACAATGATCGTCTCAAAAACTGATATAATTTTGTTTTTGGCTTTTTTTAATTGGATTATTAACTGGTCAATGCTAGGATCACATGCATCAAGCGAGTGTTGTTTGTTACTCTCAAGTTTTCTATGATCGCGAAGGTGAGATGTACTTACCATGTATTCTATTCTATTCATTTTATTTTTAGAAACTTAAACTTTTTGACAAATTAAGATCAACCCACCCGATAACTAGGCTCACTTATATTTCTTTCCAGGAATAAGAGGGATTGTGGACTACACAAACTATGATGATATGAAACATGCGGTCAGTTTCAGATAATAGTTTTACATTAGACTATGGGGTATGGAGCGGGGGTTGGGGCGTGGGTTGGGTACAAACACCCAAGTCACCATCCCGGGTGGGCTTGGGTTTCGGCGTGGCCCCTTGGGCGGGGGTTTCAGCTCGGGTGTTGGGCGGGCCTAGCGGTCTTCCGTGGCCGACTCTCATTGGCTGGGTTGGCTAGGCTATAGGTGGCTAGGCTTTTTTTTTTTAAATTTTGTGTGTATTTTTATAATAATTGAAAAAAAAATTATAACACATGGCCAACCCAAGCGGGCTAACCACGCCCCGCCATACCGACCCAACATGCAACTGACCAGCGGTGCCCCTCGAAGTCCACATGTCAACCCATGCCCCAAACCCCCGCCCCACCATACCCCACGGTCTTACATAAAGATTGTATATTCTCTTTACTGGTTTGAGTGTGATGTTGAATGGTACAGTTGTGTGAATCTTTTGCAATTTTTTAATGTATCTGTACCTTTTGTTTTAGATAAGGAAGCTTGATGACTCACTTTTCTTTAATGTGTTTTCTAAGGCCTACATACAGGTATGTTTTCTAAGTAATTTTAGTTTACCCTTATTTTGCAAATCACAAAAGTGGCCAAACCTCAGGGACGGAATGGCATTTTACTCCAAAAAAAAAACAACTCTTTTTTCACATTTGTAGAACTGTTAATTCATACCAAAAGATAACGTAGTTCCATATTTAGTTGTAGGTTAATGCCATATACATTAAAATAGCATATGTTGATTTCTGCGCATAAATATCTTTTTATTGTTTAGGTTGGAATCTCCAAGTTCTAAACTTTTAGGCAATATGTTGATAATATCTGCTGGAGTTTTATTAACAGGTAAGATGTTCTATTAGTCTTGTAATTATATCTTATTTAATATATTCTAACCCATATCTTGATAAGCAATATTCGTAAGTTACATGCTACGTTTCGTATAACTTATTTAATTCATTGCTTGCTATGATTCAGTTAGATTCTAATTACAATTTTTAATCACATTTGAATTTTATTGTCATAAATCTATAATTACAGCTGCAACAAATTTGTTGGATTTTGCAGGAAGTTGCATTGTTAACTGATGGGAAATTTTCAGGTGGTTCATATGGATATGTTGTTGGACACATTTGCCCTAAAGCACAGGTTTCATCATTTTCTAGTGTTTTGAATACCTTCAATAGTAACAGAGTAGCTTGTGATAATGATATTGGATTTCTTATTTTGCACCTAAATAAAAGTAAAAAAATGAGCAAAGGATGAATGTTTTATGGATCATTAGTAATAATGCACATTTATTTCACATGATTTTGAGTCTAGTTCATTGAACAATTTTTTTTTTTCACAAATCTGTTTTTAAGAGAGAAAAAGAACAACCTATTGAGATTTCATTTATTCTATCATTGTAAATACAGGATTCTGTTCCATGATGTTAGGTGTGCAAGCTGGTTATGTGTTGTGAAGGGATGTGGCTTGACCCGTTCGAAATAAGGCTTCAAATGGAGGAGGCTTTACTTTCATGGTACTATATTTATCCGTTTAGTGTAAAAGAAAACTTTATGTGGATTGGTGAATTTATCGGAAATAAGGGAAAGTAGTGCCAAAACAAAAGGATAGACTTTGGATTCATTATTTGCAAACATGAAGGAGCAAAGGATGAATGTTTTATCTCAGCAACAACACAACAATAATGTGGTGAGAAGAAATGGACCTGGACAACGAAGGCATATGTTTTCTTCTAAATGGCTATTGAAGACCTTGAGAGGGATCCACATGAAGTAGTTGTTGCATTATTTGTCGATAGCTTATGATCAAAAGTTTATGTAATATATTATTTAAATTTAAAACTTATGTATGGATTTTGGTTCATTATTATTATTAATATCATTAGTTTTGTTTTTAGGTTTGTTCATGTTTACTACTTTACTTTTGTTTTAATTTTACAAAAAAAAAAATGAAAATAAAATTGATAATTACGCAAAAATGGCCATATAGAACCACAACAAATATATGTGGCTAAAGGTTGGACAATAGCCACACTTAGAATTTACAAAATTTGGTGTGGCTATAAATAATCGTTAGTCACAGCATAGTCACTTTGTTTCTTGTTTATGTGACCGAATGATACCAAACGTCATGGGAAAAAAGTTAAGTGTGACTAAAGATTAGAAAATAGCCACACTTAAAATTACAAAATTTAATGTGGCTGTAAATAACCATTAGTCACACCATAGTCACTTTGTTTTTTGTTTATGTGACGAAATGATACCAAATGTCATGGGAAAACAAATTTGTGTGACCAAATGTTATACAATAGCCACACTTACAATTACAAAAATGTTTTATGTGTCTAATAAAAGTTTTTAGGCACACTTACAATAAATTTATGTGACTATATAATAGAATCGACGACATTTATAGTAAATTCATGTGACCGTTGCTACAATTTAGCCACACTTAATAAACACAGTGCTTGATTACAACCTTTTTTTGCCACACTCTTTTTTAACTAATGTGGCTAAAATAGACTTTTTACTAAATTTAT
The DNA here is from genome assembly GCA_030545235.1 of Helianthus tuberosus. Lineage (NCBI taxonomy): Eukaryota > Viridiplantae > Streptophyta > Magnoliopsida > Asterales > Asteraceae > Helianthus > Helianthus tuberosus. The sequence continues at coordinate 5,079,003 of JARYGA010046105.1, forward strand.
GTGACCATATAATAGAACCAGTCACACATAAAGTACATTAGTGTGACCATTGCTACCATTTAGCCACACTTATGCTTGATTCCAGCAAGAAATTTTTAGTACCCTTTAGCCACACTTTTAAGTTGCAACGACCACTAAAAAGTGAATGTGGCCGTATGATACCTACGATGACTGGACCTTTGGTCACACTTGAGTTGAAAAAAATTTGTGTGGCGAAAGACATATAGTCACATTTTTTTAGTGTAGCCGTAGCCCTTTTTTGACGTAGTGTTACTGCCAGCCCAGCTGTCACGATCCCCAAGGCAACCACTTCAAAGGGAAGAGGTGGAAAGAAAAGGAAGTCCTTTGAAGCTGACAATCTAGAAGGCTTGTCTCTGATCCGCCATCAGTTCCTCGAGTACTTTGCTGAGGTAAGGATCACTGACTTAGCTTAATTATCCTGCCCACTTGAGGATCACGTGATCCTGAGCTTTGTATTGTCTTCTTTGCAGAAATTGGCTGAAATCGAGGACTACGTTGGAAACGTCGAAGAGATTGAGGAGAAATACTCTGACCTCCAAAAAGTGGCGGTGCTCAAGGATCACAAGATTGCCTCCCTGGAAAAGGACCTCAATAATGCCAAAACTCAGGCGGTTGCAGCTCAGATCAATGCTGACTATGAGAAGCACGAGATCATGGAGGATGCTAAAGTCTCCGCTGCCATTGCCATGTACAAGACCAAGTTGCAGATGGCCCAAGAAGCTCAGGATCCTAATTTTGACAGGAGCAACTGGGACATGGAGGGCTGGAAGGCTAGGCTGGCTGAGTTGGAGGACGAAGAAGAGGCTGATGAGGTTCTAGCAATCGAGGCTGGTGGCAGTGGCAAGGATCAGGGTGGAGAAGCAGGTGGAGTTGGTGAAGGTGATGCAGCGAAGGTGTAAGCTGCATGAATGGGCAATGATGGACACTTCTAGACATAGCCGGAGCCCATTTTTTAAGTTTGGTTGTTTGGTTATGATGTTTTTGTCGAACAATGATGGGATGTAATAACTTTAGACAATAGTTTCTAGAGTGAAGGATCATGGATCCTTGAACAATAGGCAGGATAATGGGTGGTGGATGGATCCTCTGTTTGGGGGATGAAGCCACTCGTTATCCTTCCGTCTTTTATTTCCTGCACTATAAAGACCCGTAAACAATGGACACCCTTTGCCAACCCATGTGGACAGGCCACGTTTTGCTGGTAGAAACGTGGGTTGGCAATTTTGACAACCTTAAAGGGTTTAATCTTTTGTGAATAAAATAACTTTAACTTTTTGGCTATCTCCCGTGTTGTTATCCTTATAAAGACTTTACTTTTCAATTGTTGAGATATACATTTTGTCTGGATTTATTAAGTAAATATCTTCAAAAAGTTTAGAATATAATTGAGGATCATATATCCTTTAGTTAGTAAATTCTGAAAAGTAATATAGTTTAAGGATCATAAGTTCAGTTGTCAAAGGATAAGGGTCACTCAAACAAATAATGAATTAAATCAAAATAGTTAAGGATCATACCTGAGAATCCAAGTTAGGATCCTAACCTTTAACACTTATAATCAGGATAACCAAAAGACAAACCTTAGTATAAGGTAAGGATCAAGGATCCTTGGTCATTTATCTCCAAAAACCTGAAATAGGATACAACTTTGGGACTAAGCCAATATAAGATAAGAGTTAGTAACTGGGGACAAGCCCAACAATTCTGGGGACAAGCCCAATATACTGGGGACAAGCCCAAAGGATAACTGGGGACAAGCCCAAAGGATAACTGGGGACAAGCCCAAAGGATCGTATGTAAACTGGAGTATGGCCCTCACTGGCGACTATCCAAACTTAGTGACATGAAAATGCCAAAACCTTAGCTAACGTGAAAACGTTAGAAAACTTAGGAACGGATGTATGGTACATCTACCATTATACGTAGGATCCTGAATATAGCCAGTACAATGAAATTCTCAGCCCCTAAAGCGAGTACTGGTCCCATTGCAATGAACTATACCAGGATCATCGTGCGCTACTGGCGAAACTGGGGACAGGCCCAAACTGGGGTCAAGCCCAAATAACTGGGGTCAAGCCCAAATAACTGGGTACTTCTGTGGATACTCAATCCTTAGTTAAGGATACCTGAACCTTCAAAACTCATAATCAAGTGAAAGGAGGATAAAGGATGCAGGATCCTTATCCTTATATAAGAGAATAAAAGAATGAAATAGTTTGAGATTAGAATGTTACCAAAATGAGGATCATCTGTTCTGTAAGGATCCTTTAAGGATACTTGTCATGTAAGGATCATGGATCCTTGTCACATGAAATATTTCTTCAAATGGACAGCATTCCAAGCTCTTGGTAGCAAATCACCTTCCATTGTTAGCAATCGATATGCCCCCTTTCCTGCTTCAGCTTCAATCAAATAAGGGCCTTCCCATTTTGGTGCCAACTTTCCATCAGCAAGATTGGTGGTATTCTGAAATGCTTTCCTTAATACCATATCACCAACTTGGAATTTCCTGATCCTGACATTTTTGTTGTAGGCTCCAGCCATCCTTTGTTGATAACTAGCAATCCTTATCCTTGCCAAATCCCTGATTTCTTCTATAGTATCCAAGTCTTGAACCAAGTTTTCAGCATTTTCTTCAAGATCACGAATGCTTGTTCTTGCAGTTGGAACCACCATCTCTGTAGGGATCACTGATTCTGCCCCAAATACCAAAGAAAATGGAGTTTGGCCAGTAGCATTCTTGGGAGTTGTCCTATCGGCCCAAAGCACATAAGGTAGTTCTTCTGCCCATTTTCCTTTCTTGGATCCAAGCTTCTTCTTCAAATTGTTGATGATGATCTTGTTGGATGATTCTGCCTGACCATTAGCTTGTGGGTGGACTGGTGTTGATGTTATCATCTTAATCCCCCAGCTATCACAAAAGTTAGTAGTTCTATTCCCAATAAATTGGGATCCATTATCACAAACAATTTCAGAAGGGATACCAAATCTAGTAATAATGTTTCTTTTAATAAAGGATATAACTTCCTTTTCTCTGACTTGAGCAAAGGCTTCAGCCTCTATCCACTTGGAGAAGTAATCAGTCATAGCAAGCATAAATACTTTTCCACCAGGTGCCTTGGGAAGCTTACCAACTATATCCATTCCTCATCTCATAAAGGGCCATGAAGAGGATATAGGATGTAAAAGCTCTGCAGGTTGATGATGGATATTACTATGTTTCTGACAAGGATCACATTTCTTGGCATATTCCACAGCATCCTTCTTCATGGTAGGCCAATAGTATCCTGTCCTGAGGATCCTTGAGAACAATGCTCTGCCCCCAGTGTGGTTTCCACAATCTCCTTCATGGAAATCCTTTAGGACTTCTTGGATTTCAGGATCCTCAATGCACCTTAGATATGGTCCTGTAAGAGATCGTTTATACAACATATTATTCAATATTGTAAATTGGGATACCTTGATTTTGAAAGCCCTAGGATTTTCTCTTGTAGGAATCTCTCCATGTTGTATGTATCTCATGATTGGAAGAATCCATGGTCCTGAATGAGATTGAGTATCCTCACTAGGGATGATTACAGAATCCTATCCTATCTCCATAGCCACATGATCCTCGATAGCAGGGGTCAGGATATGGATAATAGGGGTCTTGATATCCTCCGGGATCTTCAAGGATGATCCTAGATTAGCTAATGCATCAGCCTCTGCATTCTCTTCCCTTGGTACCTGTGTCAAACTAAAGGAAACAAAAGAGAGTGCCAATTCTTTGACTATCTCTAAATATTTGATTAACTTTTCACCTTTAACAGCATAGGATCCATTAAAGTCATTAGTGATTAATAATGAATCTACATGTACCTCAAGATACCTGATCCTCATATACTTAGCAATTTGCAAACCAGCTATCAAGGCTTCATACTCAGCCTCATTGTTGGTAGTTTGAAATTCACAAGCTATGGAGTGGGGTATTATGTCCCCATGTGGCGATTTTAGTAGTATTCCAAGCCCTGTTCCTTTTACATTAGAGGCTCCATCAGTGAAGAGTATCCAAGGATCCTTAGTTTCTTCAAGCTGTTGGACTTCGAACTCAGCTTCCTTTTGCAAATCACTACTAAAATCTGCCACAAAGTCAGCTAAGGCTTGGGATTTAATGGCAGTTCTAGGCTCATATCTTATATCATAAGCACTAAGCTTCACTACCCACTTAGCCATCCTTCCTGACATTTCAGGTTTCCTGAGAACGTTCTTAATTGGAAAATTAGTCTTAACAATCATGGCATGAGTCTCAAAATAATGTCTTAATTTAGTAGATGCCATAATTAATGCAAGGATAAGTTTCTTTAAGTGTGAATACCTGGATTCAGCATCAAGTAAACTCTTACTTACATAATAAACAGGATGCTGTGTACCTTGGTGATCCTTAACAAGGACCGCACTTACTGCTTTTGAGGATACTGCTAAGTATAAGGATAATATATCCCCTTTTTCTGGTTTCATCAAGGCCGATGCTGAGGATAGGTAATCCTTAAGAGCTTTGAGAGCACTTTCATGCTTCTCAGTCCATTCAAATTTCTTGTTCTTCCTCAGGATGTCATTGAATTCCTTGCACTTTTCTGTGGATTTGGATATGAACCTGTTCAAGGCTGCGATCCTGCCTGTCAATCTTTGCACATCCTTAGCATTGGCAGGAGATTTGATATTCACAATAGCCTTGATTTGCTCTGGACTTGCTTCAATGCCCCTCTTCGTCACCATATAGCCTAAGAATTTACCTGCCTTAACACCAAAATGACACTTGGAAGGATTTAGTTTCATATTAAATTTATCAAGGATATTGAATGCTTCCTCCAAGTCTTTAAGGTGATCCTCAGCTTTCTTGGACTTAACCACCATGTCATCAATATAGACTTCCATAGTGTGTCCAATTTGTTCCTTGAACATCATATTGACTAGCCTTTGATAAGTAGCACCTGCATTCCTTAGTCCAAATGGCATAGCAATATAACAATATATACCAGTTGGGGTCATAAAGGTTGTATCCTCTTGATCAGATGGTTCCATCTGAATTTGTTGAATTCCAGATGAAGCATCCATAAAAGTCAACAACTCATGACCCGCGGTAGCATCCACCATGGAGTCAATGTGGGGTAATGGGAAAGGATCCTTGGGACATGCCTTGTTTAAATCAGTAAAATCGACACATACCCTCCACTTTCCATTTTTCTTTTGAACAACAACCACATTGGCTAACCATCTTGGATACTTAACCTCTCTTATCATACCTGCCCGAAGTAGTTTATCTACCTCTTCCTGGATAATGGCATTCCTCCCGGGTGCAAACTTCCTCCTCTTTTGATGAATTGGCTTGAATGACCTGTCAATGCCAAGTTTATGAGTAATTATATCTTTAGATATACCTGTCATATCCTCATGTTTCCAGGCAAAGGTAGTTTTCCTTCTTTTAAGGAAGGATACTAGCTCCTGTTCAATGTCGCTAAGGATCCCTGATCCTATGAAGATCTTGATTCAGGATCATCAGGATCCATGAGGATTTCTTTTAAATCCTGTTCTCTTGCCTCCAAGACATCTCTTGAAGGATACTTTAATTGCTATTGCTCCCTTGGTCTTGAGGCTGGCTTAATTGATGATGTATAACAATTCTTAGCCTCTTGTTGATCACTCTTAATTTTCACCACTCCCCATGGACTTGGAAGCTTTACACACTGATAATAGGTGGATGGGACTGCCTTCATATCATGTATCCATGGCCTGCCAAGGATAACATTGCAACAAGATAAGCAATAACACAAAACTTCTGATAAGAATGGAGTCCTTCAATATAGATTGGGAGTCTGATGTCCCCCAATGTATTCTTAGTTTCTCCACTGAATCCCACAAGTACTGAGGATCTTGGGACAATATCAGACTCCGGGATATTCATCTTCTTGAGGACATCAAGCTGAATGATGTTCACAGAGCTTCCTCCATCTATAAGGATCCTGCGAATAAAGTTGTTAGAAATAAACAATGTAATAACAAGACCATCATGATGAGGATCCTGGACATCAAGACGATCATCCTCATCAAATGTTATGATCTTATCCTCGGTGACAGTGGACGTCCGGATGGGTCTATCTCCATTATCCATCTTGGTTTCCTTGGTGTTAGGGGAGGATTTTCCAATGATCAGTGATCCTTAATTACTGTTGGGTTTAGTGATCCTCACTTCTGTTAGAATTGGTGATCCTCAGAAGTGTTGCAGGATCAGGATCATGGATCATCTTAAGGATCCTTATGCTAACGATTGTCTACTTTGAATATGATGATGTTTTGCAGGAACACGAGCTTGGACTTGGTCTTGGCGCTATTCCTGGAGCATATTCCATATTTATTCCGCACGTGCATGGCAAAAAGGGACGTTATGGAGGTCGTGGGGGACTTGCACCAAATGCGGAATGTTTGTTAGCTTAGATATTTTCCATTTTTAAATGGGATAGCGAGCTAAATAGAAACACTTGGCTATTTTTGGCTTAACACACACACTTGCAACTGCTCTCATCAGCTCTCGATAATTCATTTGGCGATTACACACTTTTTTGCACATTACACTATAGTGATCCTTGTAATTAGCTCGCTATCATCCGAAGTTCTAATACATTTCTTGTTTAATATGAGTTGGTGATCGGTAGTTTCCATCACCCGAGGTTATTTATGCCGGAGATCATTTATTGATCAAGGGCTTTTTCCTCGTATAAACCTTTGTGTCACTTGTCCATTTCATTTCAGAGTGATCCTTAGTGTTGTTCATTGATTCAAGCATCATACCTCACAACAGAAAGTTTGGTTGCATTATCATTGCTTGATTTTTGACCAAAACAGTTTGGCGCCCACCGTGGGGCAATTGGTGCTTCATTCCTAAGAAGATTTGTATTTTCGTGGTCATTTCGTTTCACTATAACCAAGCAAATGGCTTCTTCAGCAAAGAATACATCGAGTTCTATGCCGGCAATCAGTTCTTCACAAGGCGTTCCTCCTTTGCCTCCACCACCTTCTGGATCCCAGAAGAATGCTGAGAATGCTGCGAAGAGACAAACCCCCATTTTCACAAAACCACCAACTTCTTCTGTTTTAACTAATCCTACTACTAATGATCTTTACACTCTGATTTTGCAGATGAGGAATCATGCACAAGAGCAGGACAAAACTAACGAAAGGATCCTCCGGGAGATCGCTGAGATCAAGAAACAGAAGAAATCAGTGGAGGATCACTCTCTTCTGATGCCAAGGTCGCTGAACTTCGACACTCCAGTCATAACTTCCCAGCACTCAGCAGCTCTGGACATGCAATACTTGGGTGAATTACCAGGAAGGCGTTATGGAACAGCAACTATGAGTCAGGCATTTGGCTCTCACTTCCAGCCTCAAGGATCCTCTTCTCAACCATCGGTATCCTCTTTTCAGCATCAAGGATACTTCACATCAGGAGGATATTTAGGAATGCATGCAGTTCAAGGATCCTCCCAGTGCCAAGGATCCTCCATGGGTCCAGGATCCTCCCAGCTCCAAGGATCCTCCATGGGTCCAGGATCCTCCCAACTCCAAGGATCCTCCATGGGTCCAGAATCCTCCCAGCTCCAAGGATCCTCCATGGGTCCAGGATCCTCCCAGCTCTAAGGATCCTCCATGGGTCAAGGATCATCTCAGCTTCAAGGATCCAACATCTTCCAGGATCAGGGATTCTTAAGAAGTATGCAACCTCCAAGCATCGATGTTCATCAAGGAGACTTCATACCAATGCAGACCATTGCTTCATCTGGTCCTTCGATCATACCAGAATCCCGTCAATATGGATATACATCTGTAATTCCAAATACGAATCCTGTGGGAGGTAACACTTATAATAGTTCATATAACACTAACCATGGCTTAATGCAGGATACAGGTATCAATCAGGCTATGGCCCGGGAATTACAGAAACTCAAGGATATGATATCCAGAGTTCCAGGAGTAGTTAAACCCATTCCTGAAATTGCAGACGGTAGCCATAGGATATCTTGTTTTGCACCACCCTTATGTGATGCTGAGATACCCAAAAGATTCCAGATACCATCCATGAAACTGTATGATGGTTCAACGGATCCAGAGGAGCATGTAGCTCAATACAGGGAGAGGATGGAGATCAATCCAATTCCTGAGAGGTTAAAAGAATCATGTCTATGCAAGGGATTTGGATCCACTCTTACAGGATCTGCTCTTAAATGGCTGCTAAGTCTTCCCCCTTACTCTATTACTTCATTTGCTAATCTAGTTAATATGTTTAATAGTCAGTTTTCTTGTAGTAGAAAATTTGAACGATTGACTAGTGATCTATATAGGGTAACACAAGGTCAAAATGAATCACTTAGAGATTACATCACTAAGTTTAGTAAAGAATCCTTAGATATTCCTAACTTAGTAAAGAAGCCTTTAAAATAGGATTGCTTAGAGATTCACCATTTTATGATGATCTTGTTATGACACCTTGCAGGAATCTTGATGAAGTAAGAACCAGGGCCCTTAGGTTCATCCGCCTAGAGAATGACAAAAGGATCCAGGATAGATTGACAGGATCCTCAAAACAGGAGAAACAAGGATCCTACTTCAGGAACAACAAATCCAAGTCCTACAACAAGTCTGATAACCAGAACGTGCATGCGGTGGAACAAGAAGAGGATGATGAGGATTATCCTCCTATTTCTGAATACTGTTTTTCTGTTGATAACAATGAACTAATCCTTGCAATACAGAATCTAGGTGAGAAAGCTAGGTGGCCAAGGAAAAGTGATAAACCAGCTGCTACAAAGGATAAATCCAAATGGTGTACATATCATGAGGATTTCGGGCACCTCACCGAAGAGTGTATTGCACTAAGAAAGGAAATTGGTTACTTGTTGAGAAAGGGGCATTTGAAGGAACTTTTGGGACGAAAAAAGTCAAGGATCCAGGATCCTAAAAGGATCCCGGAAAGGGCTCCTGCTCCTCTAGCAGATGCACAAGTCATAAACTTCATATCCGGTGGATCAGACATTTGTGGTACCTCCTTTTCAGCAGCAAAAAGACATGCTAAGGAAACCAAAATGGATAATGGAGACAGACCCGTCCGGACCTCCGTTGTCACCCAGGATAACGTCATAACCTTTGATCAGGATGATCGTGTTGATGTCCAGGATCCTCATCATGATGGTCATGTAATTACACTGTTTATTTCTAACCACTTTGTTCGCAGGATCCTTGTAGATGAGGGAAGCTCTGTAAACATCATTCAGCTTGATGTCCTCAAGAAGATGAATATCCCATAGTCTGATATTGTCCCAAGATCCTCAGTACTTGTGGGATTCAGTGGAGAAACTAAGAATACATTGGGGGACATTAAACTGCCAATCTATATTGAAGGATTGCATTCTTATAAAAAATTTTGTGTTATAGATTGCTTATCTTGTTGCAATGTTATCCTTGGCAGGCCATGGATGCATGATATGAAGGCAGTCCCATCCACCTATCATCAGTGTGTAAAGCTTCCAAGTCCATGGGGAGTGGTTAAAATTGAGAGTGATCAACAAGAGGCTAAGAATTGTTGTACATCATCAATGAAGCCTGCCTCAAGACCAAGGGAGCAATAGCAATTAAAGTATCCTTCAAGAGATATCTTGGAGGCAAGAGAAGGAAAACTACCTTTGCCTGGAAGCATGAAGACATGACAGGTATATCTAAGGATATAATTACTCATAAACTTGGCATTGACAGGTCATTCAAGCCTATACATCAAAAGAGGAGGAAGTTTGCACCTGAAAGGAATACTATTATCCAGGAAGAGGTAGATAAACTACTTCGGGCATGTATGATAAGAGAGGTTAAGTATCCAAGATGGCTAGCCAATGTGGTTGTTGTTCAAAAGAAAAATGGAAAGTGGAGGGTATGTGTCGATTTTACTGATTTAAACAAGGCATGTCCCAAGGATCCTTTCCCATTACCTCACATTGACTCCATGGTGGATGCTACCGCGGGTCATGAGTTGTTGACTTTTATGGATGCTTCATCTGGATTTCAACAAATTCAGATGGAACCATCTGATCAAGAGGATACAGCCTTTATGACCCCAACTGGTATATATTATTATATTGCTATGCCATTTGGACTAAGGAATGCAGGTGCTACTTATCAAAGGCTAGTCAATATGATGTTCAAGGTACAAATTGGACACACTATGGAAGTCTATATTGATGACATGGTGGTTAAGTCCAAGAAAGCTGAGGATCACCTCAAAGACTTGGAAGAAGCATTCAATATCCTTGATAAATTTAATATGAAACTAAATCCTTCCAAGTGTCATTTTGGTGTTAAGGCAGGAAAATTCTTATGCTATATGGTGACAAAGAGGGGCATTGAAGCAATTCCAGAGCAAATCAAAGCTATTGTGAATATCAAATCTCCTGCCAATGCTAAGGATGTGCAAAGATTGCCGGGCAGGATCGTAGCCTTGAACAGATTCATGTCTAAATCCTCAGAAAAGTGCAAGGAATTCTATGACATCCTGAGGAAGAACAAGAAATTTGAATGGACTGAGAAGTGTTAGGGGAGGATTTTCTAACAATTAGTGATCCTTACTTGTTATCCTAATTAATGATCCTTACTTCTGTAACAGATAGTGATCCTCAGAAGAGCTTCAGGATCAGGATCATAGATCACTTTAAGGATCCTCATACTGACGATTGTTTGTTTGTATTTTGTATTACTTCGCAGGAGTAACAAGCTTGACTTGGTCTTGGCAACGTAACTATGGAATATTCCACGGGAATTTCGCACATGTTTAACCGGAAATGGATGTTGTGGAGAACGTGGGAGCTTGGCACGAAAGTCGGATAGTTTGTTATTGTATTTAACTTCTATTTTTAAAGGGGTAACGAGCTAGAATTAGAACACTTAGCCATTTTCAGCTACACACACTCTCATATACTCGCACTCTTGAAGCTCTCGACGAACACTTATTAGTTTCCACTCACTTTTACACATTTCACGATAGTGATCCTTGTACCTAGCTCATTACTATCCGAAGTTGTAAACGTTTATTGATTTATTTGAGCTTGGTGATCGGTAGTTTCCATCACCCGGGGTTTTTTGTGCCGGAGATCAACTCTTGATCAAGGGCTTTTTCCCCGTATAAATCCTTGTGTCATTTGTGCAATTTACATTGAAGTGATCCTTGTCATTGTTCCACATTATAAGCATCATACCCCATAACAGAGAGTTTGGTTGCATTATCCTCATCAGATTTTTTGACCAAAACAGTTTGGCGCCCACCGTGGGGCAATTGGTGCTTCATCCTTAGAAAAATTCGCATTTCTGTGCTCATTTCAGTTCACTACAACCAAGCAAATGGCTTCCTCAGCGAAGAATGCTTCAAATTTGATGCCTTCATTCACTTCTTCACAAGGCGTTCCCCCTTTGCCTCCACCACCTTCTGGATCCCAGAAGAATGCTGAGAATGCTGTGAAGAAACCAACTCCCATTTTCTCAAAACCTCCAACTTCTTCTGCTTCCTACACTCCTACTACTAGTGACATGTTTACTTTGATTTTATAGATGAAGGATCATATACAGCAACAGGATAAGACCAATGAAAGGATTCTCAAAGAAATCGGAGACCTCAAGAAACAAAAGAAAGCGGCAGAGGATCATTCCCCACTGGTGCCGAAATCTTTGAATTTTGATACTCCGGTGATTACTTCTCAGCCATCAGTGGTTCCAGATGTTCAGTATGTGGGTGGACCAAAAGGAGTGCACTACGGAACAACAACAGTGACTTAGGCATCGGGTTCCTATTTCCAGCCAGCAGATCCTTCATGAATGCAGGAGGTTATTCAGGAGCGCAGCAGATTCAAGGATCCTCCTTTGTTCCAGGATCATTCCAGGTTCAAGGATCCTCCTTTGTTCCAGGATCATCCCAGGTTCAAGGATCCTCCCTTGTTCCAGGATCATCCCAGGTTCAAGGATCCTCCCTTGTTCCAGGATCAACCCAGGTTCAAGGATCCTCCTTTGTTCCAGGATCATCCCAGGTTCAAGGATCCTCCCTTGTTCCGGGATCATCCCATGTTCAAGGATCCTTCTTTGTTCCGGGATCGTCCCATTTTCAAGGATCCTTCCAGATGCCAGGATCCTTGAGGAGCTTGCAAACAGGAAGTTCAGATGTCCATCAGGGAGATTTTATTCCAATGCAGACCAATGCTTCTACTGGTCCCTCGATCATTCCAGAGCCCCAACAATATGGATTGACATCCAATCTTCCTAATCTGAATCCAATGGGAGGTAACACTTTTAATAATTCTTATACTACTAACCATGGTCTTATGCAGGATCCAGGTATCAATCATGCCATGGCCAGAGAATTGCAAAAGCTAAAGGATATGATATCAAGTGTTCCAGGAGTGGTCAAACCTATCCCAGAGATCGCAGACGGGAGCCACAAGATATCTCGTTTTGCACCACCAATCTGTGATACCGAGATACCCAAGAGGTTCCACGTGCCAACAATGAAGCTGTATGATGGTTCGACGGATCCTGAAGAACACATAGCACAATACAGGGAGAGGATGGAGATCAATCCAATCCCGGAAAGGTTAAAGGAAGCGTGCCTGTGCAAGGGATTCAGATCCACTCTTACTGGATCAGCTCTCAAATGGCTGCTAAGTCTTCCCCCCTACTCTATTACCTCATTTGCTAATCTAGTTAACCTGTTTAATAATCAATTTTCTTGTAGTAGAAAATTTGAACGATTAACTAGTGATCTATATAGGATAACCCAGGGTCATAATGAATCATTAAGGGATTACATTACCAAATTCAGTAAAGAATCCTTAGACATTCCCAACTTAGATATAGCCACGGCTGTTGAGGCCTTTAAAATGGGATTGCTTAGGGATTCGTCGTTCTATGATGATCTTGTTATGACACCATGCAGGAACTTAGATGAGGTAAGAACCCGGGCACTTAGGTTCATCCGGCTAGAGGATGACAAGAGGATCCAGGAGAGGTTAGCAGGATCCTCAAAGCAAGATAAGCAAGGATCCTCATTCAGGAACAACAAGTTCAGATCCTACAACAGATCTGATAACCAGAACGTGCATTCTATTGATCAAGAAGAGGATGATGAGGATTATCCTCCAATTTCTGAATATTGTTTTTCTGTTGATAACAATGAACTAATCCTTGCGATGCAGAATCTAGGTGATAAAGCTAGATGGCCCATAAAAAATGATAGGCCAGCTGCAACTAAGGATAAATCAAAGTGGTGTGCATACCATGAAGATTTTGGGCATCTCACAGAAGAATGCATTGCACTAAGAAAGGAAATTGGATACTTGTTGAGCAAGGGGCATCTAAAAGAATTGTTGGGAAGAAAAAAGTCAAGGACTTAGGATCCTGAAAGGATCCCTGAGAAGGCTCCAGCCCCTCCAGCAGATGCACAAGTAATAAACTTTATTTCTGGAGGATCAGACATTTGTGGCACATCCTTCTCAGCAGCTAAAAGGCATGCAAAGGAAACTAAAATGGATAATGGAGAAAGACTCGTTCGAACATCAAGTGTCTCCGAAGGAAAAGTCATAACCTTTGATGAGGATGATCGTGTTGATATCCAGGATCCTCATCACGATGGTTTAGTTATTACTCTTTTCATTTCTAACCATTTTGTCCGCAGGATCCTTATAGACGGAGGAAGCTTAGTGAACATTATCCAGCTTGATGTTCTAAAGAAGATGGGTATTCCTGAATCGGACATCATACCAAGATCCTCCGTGCTTGTGGGATTTAGTGGCGAAACTAAGAATACCCTGGGGGACATTAAACTCCCAATATACATCGAAGGCCTACACTCTTATCAAAAATTTTGTGTTATTGACTGTTTATCTTGTTGTAATGTTATCCTTGGCAGGCCCTGGATACACGATATGAAGGCAGTCTCATCTACCTACCATCAATGTGTGAAGCTCCCTAGTCCTTGGGGAATAGTGAAGATTGATAGTGATCAGCAAGAGGCTAAGAATTGCTATACTTCATCGATGAAACCAGCTTCAAAGTCAAGGGAGCAATAGCAATCAAAGTATCCTCCAAGGGATGTCTTGGAGGCAAGAGAGCAGGATGTGGTAGAAGTCCTCATGGATCCTAATGATCCTGAATCCAAAATCTATATCGGATCAGGGATCCTTGGCGATATGAAGGAAGACCTCATATCCTTCCTCAAAAGGAGAAAGACTACCTTTGCATGGAAACACGAAGATATGACTGGTATATCTAAAGATGTAATCACTCACAAACTTGGCATTGACAGGTCCTTCAAACCAATCCATCAAAGGAGAAGAAAGTTTGCACCGGAAAGGAATGCCATTATCCAAGAAGAGGTAGAGAAGTTGCTCTGGGCAGGTATGATTAGAGAGGTCAAGTATCCAAGATGGTTGGCCAATGTGGTTGTTGTTCAAAAGAAAAACGGAAAGTGGAGGGTATGTGTCGATTTTACCGATTTAAATAAGGCATGTCCCAAGGATCCTTTCCCATTACCCCACATTGACTCCATGGTGGATGCAACTGCGGGTCATGAACTGTTAACTTTTATGGATGCTTCATCTGGATTCCAACAAATCCAAATGGAACCATCCGACCAAGAGGATACAGCCTTCATGACTCCAACTGGTATATATTGCTATATTGTTATGCCGTTCGGACTAAGAAATGCAGGTGCAACATGTCAAAGGTTGGTGAATATGATGTTCAAGGATCAGATTGGACAAACTATGGAGGTTTACATAGATGATTTGGTGGTAAAATCGATAAAAGCTGAGGATCACCTAAGGAACTTGGAGGAAGCATTCGATATCCTTGACAAATATAACATGAAACTTAACCCTTCAAAATGTCACTTTGGTGTTAAAGCAGGTAAATTCTTAGGATACATGGTAACCAAGAGAGGCATTGAAGCTAGCCCGGAACAAATCAAAGCAATAGTGAACAACAAATCTCCGGCCAATGCTAAGGATGTTCAAAGGCTAACAGGCAGGATAGCAGCTTTGAACAGATTTATATCCAAATCCTCAGAGAAGTGCAAAGAATTCTATGATATCCTAAGGAAGAACAAGAAATTTGAGTGGACTGAGAAGCATGAAAATGCTTTAAGAGCCCTTAAAGATTATTTGTCCTCAGCCCCGGCCTTGATGAAACCAGAAAAAGGCGATGTGCTATCCTTGTATCTTGCAGTATCCTCAAAAGCAGTAAGTGCGGTCCTTGTTAAGGATCATGAAGGTACACAACATCCTGTCTATTATGTAAGTAAAAGTTTACTCGATGCCGAATCCAGGTATTCACACCTTGAAAAGCTTATTCTTGCATTAATTATGGCATCTACTAAGTTGAGACATTATTTTGAAACTCATGTTATTGTTGTTAAAACTAATTTTCCAATTAAGAATGTCCTCAGGAAACCAGAGATGTCAGGAAGGATGGCTAAGTGGGCAGTGAAGCTTAGTGCCTATGATATAAGATATGAGCCTAGGACAGCCATCAAATCCCAAGCATTAGCTGACTTTGTGGCTGATTTCAGTAGTGATTTACAAAAAGAAGCTGAGTTAGAAGTCCAGTAGCTAGAGGAGACCAAGGATCCTTGGATACTCTACACTGATGGATCCTCAAATGTCAAAGGCACAGGGCTTGGAATACTACTAAAATCGCCACAGGGGGACATAATACCCCACTCTATAGCTTGTGAGTTCCAAACCACTAATAATGAGGCTGAATATGAAGCCTTAATTGCTGGTTTGCAAATTGCAAAGCATATGGGGATCAGGTATCTTGAGGTACATGTAGATTCATTATTAATTACAAACCACTTTAATGGATCCTATGCTGTTAAAGGTGAAAATCTGACCAAATATTTAGAGATAGTCAAAAGTTTGGCACTCTCTTTTGTTTCCTTTAGTTTGACGCAGGTACCAAGGGAAGAAAATACAGAGGCGGATGCATTGGCTAACTTAGGATCATCCTTGAAGATCCCGGAGGATATCAAAATCCCTATTATCCATATCCTGACCCCGGCTATCGAGGATCATGTGGCTATGGAGATAGGAAATGATTCTGCAATTATCCCTAGTGAGGATACTCGATCCCATTCAGGATCAGGATCATGGATCTCACCAATTATGAGATACTTACAACATGGAGAGATTCCTACAGGAGAAAACCCTAGGGCTTTCAAATCTAAGGTATCTCAATTTACTATTTTAAATAATATGTTGTATAGACGATCTCTTGCAGGACCATACTTGAGATGCATTGAGGATCCTGAAATCCAAGAAGTTTTAAAAGACTTCCATGAAGGAGATTGTGGAAACCACACTGGGGGCAGGGCATTATTCTCAAGAATCCTGAGGACAGGATACTACTGGCCAACCATGAAGAGAGATGCTGTGGAGTATGCTAAGAGATGTGATCCTTGTCAGAGACACAGCAATATCCTTCATCAACCAGCTGAATTATTGCATCCTATATCCTCCTCTTGGCCATTTATGAGATGGGGTATGGATATAGTTGGTAAGCTCCCTAAGGCACCTGGTGGAAAAGTATTCATGCTTGCTATGACTGATTACTTCTCCAAGTGGATAGAGGCTGAAGCTTTTGCCCAAGTCAGAGAAAAGGAAGTTATATCCTTCATTAAAAGAAATATTATAACTAGATTTGGAATTCCTTCTGAGATTATATGTGATAATGGTTCCTAATTTATTGGGGGCAGAACCACTAACTTTTGTGACAGCTGGGGGATTAAGATGATAACATCAACACCAGTCCACCCACAAGCTAATGGTCAAGCAGAATCATCCAACAAGATCATCATCAACAATTTGAAGAAGAAGCTTGGATCCAAAAAAGGGAAATGGGCAGAAGAACTACCTTATGTGCTTTGGGATGATAGGACAACCTCTAAGAATGCTACTGGTCAAACACCATTCTCTTTGGTATTTGGGGCAGAGTCAGTGATCCCAACAGAAATGGTGGTTCCAACTGCTAGAACAAGTACCCGTGATCCTGAGGAGAATGATGAGAACTTGGCTCAAGACCTGGATACTATTGAAGAAATCAGGGATATGGCTAGGATAAGGATGGCCAGTTATCAACAGAGAATGGCTGGTGCCTACAACAAAAATGTCAGGATCAGGAAGTTTCAAGTTGGAGATATGGTATTGAGGAAAGCATTTCAGAATACCACCAATCCTGCTGATGGAAAATTAGCTCCAAAATGGGAAGGCCCTTATTTGATTGAAGCTGAAGCAGGAAAGGGGGCATATAGATTGCTAACCATGGAAGGTGATTTGCTACCAAGAGCTTGGAATGCTGTCCACTTGAAGAAATATTTCATGTGAGCAGGATCCTCATGGCACAGATGATCCTCATGATAGGGATATCCTTAAAGGATCCTCAAAGTATCGGTGATCCTTACTTTGGTAATATCCTAATCTTAAACCATTTCATTTCTTTATTTTTCATATAAGGATAAGGATCATATATCCTTTATCCACTTCTCACGTGATTTTAAGTTTTGAAAGTTCAGGTATCCTTAGCATAACATTGGTTATCTGCAGAAGCAATCTGTTCCTTGGGTTTAACCCCAGTTATTAGGGCTTGACCCCAGTTCCGCCTGTAGCGCATGATGATCCTGGTATAGTTCAAGGCAGTGAGACCAGTACTCGCTTTAGGGGCTGATAATTCCATTGTACTGGCTATGCCTAGGATCCTACGTATAATGGTAGACGTACCATACATCCGTTCCTAAGGTTTCTAACGTTTTCACGTTAGCTAAGGTTTCTAACGTTTACACGTTAGCTAAGGTTTTGGCATTTCCATGTCACTAAGTTTGGATAGTCGCCAGTTAGGGCCATACTCCAGTTTACATACGATCCTTGGGCTTGTCCCCAGTTATCCTTGGGCTTGTCCCCAGTTATCCTTGGGCTTGTCCCCAGTTGCTAACTCTTTTTCTCATATTGGCT
This sequence comes from Helianthus tuberosus, assembly GCA_030545235.1. Classification (NCBI taxonomy): domain Eukaryota; kingdom Viridiplantae; phylum Streptophyta; class Magnoliopsida; order Asterales; family Asteraceae; genus Helianthus; species Helianthus tuberosus. Next base: position 5,097,086 of record JARYGA010046105.1, read on the forward strand.
TAGTCCCAAGTTATGCTCTATTTCAGGTCCTTGAAGATAGGCAACTAGGGATCCTTGATCCTTACTTCTCTCTAAGGTTTGTCTTATAGTTATCCTTATTATGGTTAGGATCCTAACTTGGATCCTCAGATATGATCCTTAATTGTTTTTTATCCTATTCATTGTTTATTTGAATAACCCTTAGAATTTGACAACTAGACTCGTGATCCTTAAAACATATTGTTTTTTGGGATTCTTTAACTATGGGATATTTGATCATGGATCATGTCCTAAATGTTGTCAATATGACTTATTCAAAATTGTTTATTCAATAAATATGCATTAAAACAAAGGAAAATTAAAGAAACAAAAGGATAACAATACAAGATAAGCGACAAAAGGTTAAGATTTTATTTATTAACAAAGGATTAACCCTTAAAAGGTTGTCAAAATTACCTACCCCGAGCATCTACCAGCAAAACGTGGCCCGTCCGCTGGGGTAGGTAAAGGGTGTCCATGATAATAAGTTCAAAAGTAGTGCAGGAATATAAAGGCGGCAGGATCACAATGGCTTCATCCCCCAAACAGAGGATCCCTCCACCAATTGCAATCCTGCCTATTGTCCAAAGGATCATACATGATCCTTAATCCTAGAAACTATTGTTCATTACAAACCATTAAATTGTTCAACATCACAACCACAAAAAACTACTACCAAATTTAAAAATTGGGCTCCGGCTGCGTCTAGGAATGTCCATCATCGCCCAATTGTGCAGCCTACACCTTTGCTGCATCCTCTTCTCCTCCAGCTGCGGTATCCTTCATCAGATCCTTTGCACTGCCACTTGCCTCAATCGCCAAGACCTCAGTAGCCTCCTCTTCATCAACCTCAAGATCGGCCAACCTTGCTTTCCAGCCCTCAACATCCCAGCTGCTTTTGTCAAAGTTAGGATCTTGAGCTTCCTGGGCCATCTTCAATTTTGTCTGATACATTGTGATGGCAGTAGAGACCTTAGCATTTTCTATGAGATCATGCTTCTCATAGTCAAGGTCAATCAGAAGCTTAGCCGTCTTAGTCTTGGCATCTTGGAGTTCCTTCTGAAGATCAGCAATTGCAAGGTCCTTGAGCACTGCAACCTGTTGGAGGTCAGCAATCTTGTTGTCCTGCTCCTCGACGTTCCCCACATAATCTTCAATCTCAGTAAATTTCTGCAAAGAAAAGGATAAAGCAGTTCAAGATCAGGTGATCCTCATACGAGTAGGATACCTAGGCAGAATTGGGGATCCTTACATCATTAAAGTATTCAAGGAACTGGTGGCGGATCAGTGGTAGGCCTTGAAGGTCCTCAGTGTCAGAAGTTTTCCTCTTCTTGCCACCTTTCCCTTTAGTGGGTGCCTTGGGAATGGAGATGCTGGGACTGGTAGTGGACCTCTTCTTCCTGGATCGAACAACATCAAGGTCAGCCGTGTTGAATTGGGATACAGGTTTGGCAGATTTTCCGGCACCTACACATTCAAAGCAAGATAAGTATCCTTATCCTATTTCAATTTACTTATTTATTTTAATATTACAACTATGCAAAAGGCAGGATACTTACTTGACATGGTAATGGAACCTGAGGATACTTCCTGTGAGTCTTGGGTGTCTATCTTGAATGTCCTTGTTTCAGGATCAAGCTTCCAAAAAGCAGCAAGCCTATCCTTGGTTGCAGGTGATGTGATGATGTGTGAGACAGAAATAGCTGCATAACATAAGACAAAAAAGGGTCAATAATCCTTATACAAAAACAAGACTACCTGGTGATCCTTCTCAGGATCCTCTGGCCTACCATGGGTGGACCAGGTCTTTGGTAGATCCTTTCCGTTTGGAATGGTATCCCTCCTGACAAAGAAGAAGCGACGTTTCCAATTTGTGTCATTCTTGGTGACTGTAAGAAGGGGGTGTTCTCCGCCGGGTTTTCGTTTGAACAAATAACGATGGGAACCAAAGGTAGTAAGATCATACAATTGTGTCAGCTCTGACATGCCTAAATCAATGCCTTCCTGTTCGATGATCCTCTCCAGGGTGTACAAAACCCTCCAAATCATCGGCATGGCTTGGATGTAAGAGATGCCGGTAAGGGAAAAGAAAGATTGTGTAAATTCTGGGAAAGGATAGGTGTATCCTATGGCAAATGGAGTAACTGGAAAGGCAACCCATGTTTCTGAAACATAGTCGCTCAGAATAGTAGGATCGAAGGGTTTGAAAAAGGCATTCGCCGGAAAGCAATGACGAATCTTGTCTATTTGAGCATCATTAAAGCAACACCTCTCATTTGTGGAGTCTTTGATGATCTTTTGACTCTTCAACGGGCTATCCTTCTGGTGATCCTTGGCGGGAGAGGACCGGAGCATCATTCTTGAAGAGATGATGGTAAAGTAAGAAAAACAGAGTAAGAGAAGGAAGAAGATGAAGAGAGAATACCTGTCTATCTTCGGAATGCAGTTATAAAGGGAGTCTTTCTGAAATTTTAAATGCATTTGATCCTATCTCTATCTCCTATTTATAATCATGATCGTGCAGGGTTGTCACTTCTGTGACGTCATGGTTGCAATGGCTAGTTCAACAATAACGGCTATATTTGCGATAGTTAGTTGCGGATAAGATCAGGAAAACATAACTCGCTCATTTTACATTTCACTCCTTATGTTTTGGGGGCAATTGTTAGGGGAGGATTTTCTAACAATTAGTGATCCTTACTTGTTATCCTAATTAATGATCCTTACTTCTGTAACAGATAGTGATCCTCAGAAGAGCTTCAGGATCAGGATCATGGATCACTTTAAGGATCCTCATACTGAGGATTGTTTGTTTGTATTTTGTATTACTTCGCAGGAGTAACAAGCTTGACTTGGTCTTGGCAACGTAACTATGGAATATTCCACGGGAATTTCGCACATGTTTAACCGGAAGTGGACGTTGTGGAGAACGTGGGAGCTTGGCACGAAAGTCGGATAGTTTGTTATTGTATTTAACTTCTATTTTTAAAGGGGTAACGAGCTAGAATTAGAACACTTAGCCATTTTCAGCTACACACACTCTCATATACTCGCACTCTTGAAGCTCTCGACGAACACTTATTAGTTTCCACTCACTTTTACACATTTCACGATAGTGATCCTTGTACCTAGCTCGTTACTATCCGAAGTTGTAAACGTTTATTGATTTATTTGAGCTTGGTGATCGGTAGTTTCCATCACCCGGGGTTTTTTGTGCCGGAGATCAACTCCTGATCAAGGGCTTTTTCCCCGTATAAATCCTTGTGTCATTTGTGCAATTTACATTGAAGTGATCCTTGTCATTGTTCCACATTATAAGCATCATACCCCGTAACAGAGAGTTTGGTTGCATTATCCTCATCAGATTTTTTGACCAAAACAAGAAGCATGAAAGTGCCCTCAAAGCTCTTAAGGATTACCTATCCTCAGCCCCGGCCTTGATGAAACCAGAAAAAGGGGATATATTATCCTTATACTTAGCGGTATCCTCAAAAGCAGTAAGTGTGGTCCTTGTTAAGGATCACGAAGGTACACAACATCCTGTCTATTATGTAAGTAAGAGTTTGCTTAATGCTGAATCCCAGTATTCACATTTGGAAAAACTTATCCTTGCATTAATTATGGCATCTACTAAATTAAGACATTATTTTGAAACTTATGCCATTATTGTTAAGACTAATTTTCCAATTAAGAATGTTCTCAGGAAACCTGAAATGTCAGGAAGGATGGCTAAGTGGGCAGTACAGCTAAGTGCATATGATATAAGATATGAACCAAGGACTGCCATCAAATCCCAAGCCTTAGCTGACTTTGTGGCAGATTTTAGTAGTGATTTGCAAAGGAGGCTGAGTTAGAAGTCCAACAGCTTGAAGAAACCAAGGATCCTTGGATACTATTCACTGATGGAGCCTCCAATGTAAAAGGAACAGGGCTTGGAATACTACTAAAATCGCCACAGGGGGACATAATACCCCACTCCATAGCTTGTGAATATCAAACTACCAACAATGAGGCTGAGTATGAAGCCTTGATAGCTGGTTTGCAAATTGCTAAGCATATGAGGATCAGGTATCTTGAGGTACATGTAGATTCATTATTAATCACTAATCACTTTAATGGATCCTATGCTGTTAAAGGTGAGAAGCTAATCAAATATTTAGAGATAGTCAAAGAATTGGCACTCTCTTTTGTTTCCTTTAGTTTGACACAGGTACCAAGGGAAGAGAATGCAGAGGCTGATGCATTAGCCAATCTAGGATCATCCTTGAAGATCCCGGAGGATATAAGGATCCCTATTATCCATATCCTGACCCCTGCTATCGAGGATCATGTAGCTATGGAGATAGGAGAAGATTCTGTAATCATCCCTAGCGATGATACTCAACCTCATTCAGGATCATGGATCCTCCCAATCATGAGATACATACAACATGGAGAGATTCCTACAGGAGAAAACCCTAGGGCTTTCAAAATTAAGGTATCTCAATTTACAATATTGAATAATATGTTGTATAAACGATCTCTTGCAGGACCATATCTAAGATGTATTGAGGATCCTGAAATCCAAGAAGTCTTAAAGGATTTCCATGAAGGAGATTGTGGAAACCACACTGGGGGCAGGGCATTATTCTCAAGGATCCTGAGGACAAGATACTGTTAGCCCACTATGAAGAAGGATGCTGTGGAGTATGCCAAGAAGTGTGATCCTTGTTAGAGACACAGTAATATCCTTCACCAACCAGCAGAACTTTTGCATCCTATATCCTCTTCTTGGCCATTTATATCCTCTTCTTGGCCATTTATGAGGTGGGGAATGGATATAGTTGGTAAGCTTCCTAAAGCACCTGGTGGAAAAGTATTCTTGCTTTCTATGACTGATTACTTCTCCAAGTGGATAGAGGCTGAAGCCTTTGCTCAAGTCAGAGAAAAGGAAGTTATATCCTTTATTAAAAGAAACATTATTACTAGATTTGGTATCCCTTTTGAAATTGTTTGTGATAATGGATCCCAATTTATTGGGAGTAGGACTACTAACTTTTGTGACAGTTGGTGGAATAAGATGATAACATCAACACCAGTCCACCCACAAGCTAATGGTCAGGCAGAATCATCCAACAAGATCATCATCAACAATTTGAAGAAGAAGCCTGGATCCAAGAAAGGAAAATGGGCAGAAGAACTACCCTATGTGCTTTGGGCTGATAGAACAACTCCCAAGAATGCTACAGGCCAAACTCCATTTTCTTTGGTATTTGGGGCAGAATCAGTGATCCCTACAGAGATGGTGGTTCCAACTGCAAGAACAAGCTTTCGTGATCCTAAAGAAAATGCTGAAAACTTGGTTCAAGACTTGGATACTATAAAAGAAATCAGGGATTTGGCAAGGATAAGGATGGCCAGTTATCAACAAAGGATGGCTGGAGCCTACAACAAAAATGTCAGGATCAGGAAATTCCAAGTTGGTGATATGGTATTAAGGAAAGCATTTCAGAATACCACCAATCCTGCTGATGGAAAATTGGCACCAAAATGGGAAGGCCCTTATTTGATTGAAGCTGAAGCAGGAAAGGGGGCATATCGATTGCTAACAATGGAAGGTGATTTGCTACCAAGAGCTTGGAATGCTGTCCATTTGAAGAAATATTTCATGTGACAAGGATCCATGATCCTTACCTGACAAGTATCCTTGAAGGATCCTTACAGAACAGATGATCCTCATCTTGGTAACATTCTTATTTCATTCTTTTATTCTTTTATATGAGGATAAGGTTCCTGCATCCTTTATCCCCCTTTTACGTGATTCTGAGTTTTGAAGGTTCAGGTATCCTTAACTAAGGATTGAGTATCCACAGAAGTATCCAGTTATTTGGGCTTGACCCCAGTTTGGGCCTGTCCCCAGTTTCGCCAGTAGCGCACGATGATCCTGATATAGTTCATGGCAATGGGACCAGTACACGCTTTAGGGGCTGACAATTTCATTGTACTGGCTATATTCAGGATCCTACGTATAATGGTAGACGTACCATACATCCGTTCCTAAGGTTTCTAACGTTTTCACGTTAGCTAAGGTTTTGGCATTTTCATGTCACTAAGTTTGGATAGTCGCCAGTGAGGGCCATACTCCAGTTTACATGCGATCCTTTGGGCTTGTCCCTAGTTATCCTTTGGGCTTGTCCCCAGTTATCCTTTGGGCTTGTCCCCAGTTACTAACTTTTATCTCATATTGGCTTAGTCCCAAGTTGTATCCTATTTCAGGTTTTCGAAGCTAAACGACCAAGGATCCTTGATCCTTACCTTCTACTAAGGTTTGTCTTTTGGGTTATCCTAATAATAAGGGGTAAAGGTTAGGATCCTAGCTTGGATTCTCAGGTATGATCCTTAACTATTTTGATTTTATTCATTATTCATTTGAATAACCCTTATCCTTTGACAACTGAACTTGTGATCCTTAAACTATATTACTTTTCAAAACTTATCGACTATAGGATATGTGATCCTTGATCATATCCTAAAATTTTTGAAGATATTTATTAAATTTTTCTTTTACTTGATAAGTTTAGACAAATTGAACATTACAACAAGTGGAAAGTAAAATACTAACAAGGATAGCAACACGGGAGATAGTCAAAAACTTAAAGTTATTTTATTCACAAAACATTAAACCCTTTAAGGTTGTCAAAATTGTCAACCCACGTTTCTACCAGCAAAACGTGGCCCGTCCACATGGGTTGGCAAAGGGTGTCCATTGTTCATAGGTCTAACAAGTGCAGGAAATTAAAGACGGAAGGATAACGAGTGGCTTCATCCCCCAAACAGAGGATCCATCCACCACCCATTATCCTGCCTATTGTTCAAGGATTCATGATCCTTAGCCCTAATTACTATTGTTCAAGATACAACCCATCATTGTTCAACAAAACATCATCAAAACAAAAACCACAACCAAACTTTAAAAAAATGGGCTCCGGCTACGTCTAGAAATGTCCTTCATCGCCCATTCCTGCAGTTTACACCTTTGCTGCATCACCATCTCCTCCAGCTCCCGTATCCTTCACCTGATCCTTGCCACTGCCACCAGCCTCGATTGCCAGAACCTCTTCAGCCTCTTCATCATCCTCCAACTCAGCCAACCTAGCCTTCCAACCCTCCATGTCCCAGTTGCTCCTATCAAAAGTAGGATCCTGAGCTTCTTGGGCCATCTGCAACTTGGTCTTGTACATGGAAATGGCAGCGGAGACTTTGGCATCCTGCATGATCTCGTGCTTCTCATAATCAGCATTGATCTGAGCTGCAACTATCTGAGTTTTGGCATCATTGAGGTCCTTTTCGAGGGATGCAATCTTGTGATCCTTGAGCACCGCTACCTTTTGGAGGTCAGAGTACTTCTCCTCAATCTCTTCAACGTTCCCAACATAGTCCTCTATCTCAGCAAATTTCTACAAAGAAGACAATGCAAAGATTAGGGTCAAGTGATCCTCATGTGGGTAGGATAACTAAGTTAAGTCAGTGATCCTTACCTTAGTAAAGTACTCAAGGAACTGGTGACGGATCAGAGGCAAGCCTTCTAGGTTGTCAGCTTCAGAGGTCTTCATTTTCTTTCCACCTCTTCCCTTTGAAGTGGTTGCCTTGGGGACTATGACAGAGGGGCTAGCAGCAGACTTTTTCTTTGAAGATCGAACAGTGTCAAGGTCAGTGACACTGAATTTGGAGGCAGATCTTGAAGATTTTCCAGCACCTACACATTCAAAACAGATAAGTATCCTTATCCTATTCATATTTAACTATTTATTTAAACATTTAATTATGCAAAAAACAGGATACTTACTCGACATAGTGACAGAACCTGAGGATACTTCTTGAGAATCCTGGGTGTTTGTTTTGAATGACCTTGTTGCAGGATCAAGTCTTCTGAAAGCAGCAAGCCTTTCCTTGGTGGCAGGTGATGGTATAAGGTGCAAAACAGAGATAGCTATACAACAGAAACAAAAGGGTGTTAGTGATCCTTATACAAAAACAAGGTTATCTGGTGATCCTTCTCAGGATCCTCTATCCTACCATGGGTGGTCCATTTCCTAGGCAGATCCTTTCCATCAGAGATAGAATCCCTTCTGACAAAGAAGAATCGCTGTTTCCAGTTGGTATCATTCTTAGTGGCTTTGTAGATGGGGTGTTCTTCACCGGGTTTACGCTTGAGTAGATATCGGTGGGATCCAAATGTTACGAGGTCATACATCTCTGCCAACTCCGACATTCCCAGATCAATGCCTTCTTGCACTATGATCCTTTCAAAGGTATATAAGACCCTCCAGATCATAGGCATAACTTGAATGTAGGAGATACCGGTGAGGGAGAAGAAAGACTGGGTGAACTCAGGGAAAGGATACGAATATCCTATTGTGAATGGAGTGATAGGGAAAGCTACCCAGGTTTCAGAAATATAATCACTTAGAACTGTGGAATCAAATGGTTTGAAAACGGTGTTTGCCGGAAAGCAATGTCGGATCCTGTCTATCTGTGGATCGGTAAAGCAGCATCTTTCTTTCGCCGAATCTTTGATGATCCCCTGGCTCTTAAGAGGAATGTCTTTTGTGTGATCCTTTGCCGGAGAGGATCTTAGCATCATCTTGGTCATAGCGATAGAGAAGAAGATGAACAGAGAAAGAAAACGTAAAGGGAGAAGAGGAAGAGAGATACCTGCTTGATCTTCGAATGTGGATTTAAAGGGAGGCTCTCTTGAATTTAAATGCGAGTTGATCCCTATCCCTAACTTCAATTTATAATGATGGTTTTGCAGGATAGTCACCTCAAAGACGTCATGCTCGTAACGGCTAGTCCGACTACAACGGCTAGTTATCCGTTGATTTGTTACGAATAAGAAAAAAAATATAAGTCATTATTTACAATTTACTCCTTATATTTTGGGGGCAATTGTTAGGGGAGGATTTTCCAATGATCAGTGATCCTCAATTACTGTTGGGTTTAGTGATCCTCACTTCTGTTAGAATTGGTGATCCTCAGAAGTGTTGCAGGATCAGGATCATGGATCATCATAAGGATCCTTATGCTAACGATTGTCTACTTTGAATACGATGATGTTTTGCAGGAACACGAGCTTGGACTTGGTCTTGGCGATATTCCTGGAGCATATTCCATATTTATTTCGCACGTGCATGGCAAAAATGGGTGTTATGGAGGTCGTGGGGGACTTGCACCAAATGCGGAATGTTTGTTAGCTTAGATATTTTCCATTTTTAAATGGGATAGCGAGCTAAATAGAAACACTTGGCTATTTTTGTCTTAACACACACACACTTGCAACTGCTCTCATCAGCTCTCGACAATTCATTTGGCGATTACACACTTTTTTGCACATTACACTATAGTGATCCTTGTAATTAGCTCGCTATCATCCGAAGTTGTAATACATTTCTTATTTAATCTGAGTTGGTGATCGGTAGTTTCCATCACCAGAGGTTTTTTATGCCGGAGATCATTTATTGATCAAGGGCTTTTTCCTCGTATAAACCTTTGTGTCACTTGTCCATTTCATTTCAGAGTGATCCTTAGTGTTGTTCATTGATTGAAGCATCATACCTCACAACAGAAAGTTTGGTTGCATTATCATTGCTTGATTTTTGACCAAAACACTTGGCATGTCTTTTGGCTGCTGAAAAGGAGGTACCACAAATGTCTGATCCACCGGATATGAAGTTTATAACTTGTGCATCTGCTGGAGGAGCAGGAGCCTTTTCCGGGATCCTTTCAGGATCCTGGATCCTTGACTTCTTTCATCCCAAAAGCTCTTTCAAATGCCCATTGCTCAACAAGTAACCAATTTCCTTTCTAAGTGCAATGCACTCTTCGGTGAGATGCCCGAAATCCTCGTGATATGCACACCACTTGGACTTATCTTTTGTAGCAGCTGGTTTATCACTTTTTCTTGGCCATCTAGCTTTCTCACCTAGATTCTGCATTGCAAGGATTAGTTCATTGTTATCAACAGAAAAACAGTATTCAGAAATGGGAAGATAATCCTCATCATCCTCTTCCTGTTCCAGTGCATGCACATTCTGGTTATCAGACTTGTTGTATGACTTTGACTTGTTGTTCCTGAAGTAGGATCCTTGCTTTTCCTGTTTTGAGGATCCTGTCATTCTCTCCTGGATCCTCTTGTCATCCTCTAGACGGATGAACCTAAGTGCTCGGGTTCTTACTTCATCAAGATTCCTGCATGGGGTCATAACAAGATCATCATAGAACAATGAATCCCTAAGTAATCCCATTTTAAAGGCTTCTACAGCCGTAGCTATATCCAGGTTAGGGATATCTAAGGATTCTTTACTAAATTTAGTGATGTAATCTCTAAGTGATTCATTCTGACCTTGTGTTACCCTATATAGATCACTAGTTAATCGTTCAAACTTTCTACTACAAGAGAATTGACTATTAAACAAATTAACTAGATTAGCAAATGAAGTAATAGAGTAAGGGGGAAGACTTAGCAGCCATTTAAGAGCGGATCCTGTGAGTGTGGATCCAAATCCCTTGCATATACATGCTTCTTTTAACCTCTCAGGAATTGGATTGATCTCCATCCTCTCCCTGTATTGAGCTACATGCTCCTCTGGATCCGTTGAACCATCATACAGCTTCATGGATGGTATCTGGAATCTTTTGGGTATCTCCACATCACAAATAGGTGGTGCAAAGCGAGATATCCTATGGCTACCATCTGCAATTTCAGGAACGGGTTTGACCACTCCTGGTACACTGGATATCATGTCCTTGAGCTTCTGTAACTCCCTGGCGGCCATAGCCTGATTGATACCTGTATCCTGCGTAGAGCCATGGTTAGTGTTATATGAATTATTAAAATTGTTACCTCCCACAGGATTCGTGTTTGGAATTCTAGATGTGAATCCATATTGACGGGACTCTGGTATGATTGAAGGACCAGAGGAAGCAATGGTTTGCATGGGTATGAAGTCTCCCTGATGAACATCTGAGGTTGGAGGCTGCATACTTCTTGGGAATCCTTGATCCTGAAAGATGTTGGATCCTTGAGGCTAAGATGATCCTTGAACCTGAAAGGATCCTGGATTCATAAAGGATCCTTGGACCTGGGAGGATCCTTGGACCGGGAAGGATCCTTGGACCTGGGAGGATCATTGGACCTGGGAGGATCCTTGGACCTGGGAGGATCCTTGGACCTGGGAGGATCCTTGGACCTGGGAGGATCCTTGGACCTGAGAGGATCCTTGGACCGGGTGCATTCCTAAATATCCTCCTGAGCTGATGAAGGATCCCTGATGCTGAAAAGAGGATCCCGATGGCTGAGAGCAGGATCCTTGAGGTTGGAAGTGAGAGCCAAATGCCTGACTCATAGTTGCTGTTCCATAACGCCTTTCTGATGGACCACTTTGATACTGAATGCCCGGAACTGCCGATTGTAGGGTAGTTACAACTGGAGTGTCAAAATTCAATGACCTTGGCATCAGTGGAGAGTGATCCTCCACTGATTTCTTCTGTTTCTTGATATCACCAATCTCTTGGAGGATCCGTTCATTGGTTTTGTCATGCTCTTGCATGCGATCCCTCATCTGCAAAATCAGATTAAAAAGATCATTAGTAGTAGGATTAGTGGAAACAGAAGAAGTTGGTGGTTTTTGGAAAATGGGGGTTTGTCTCTTCGCAGCATTCTCAGCATTCTTCTGGGATCCAGAAGGTGGTGGAGGTAAAGGTGGAACGCCTTGTGAAGAACTAATTGCCGGCATGGTAGTAGGATTAGTGGAAACAGAAGAAGTTGGTGGTTTTTGGAAAATGGGGGTTTGTCTCTTCGCAGCATTCTCATCATTCTTCTGGGATCCAGAAGGTGGTGGAGGTAAAGGTGGAACGCCTTGTGAAGAACTAATTGCCGGCATAGAACTTGATGTATTCTTTGTTGGGGAAGCCATATGCTTGGTTGTAATGAACCGAAATGACCACAAAAGTATGAATCTTCTTAGGAATGAAGCACCAATCGCCCCACGGTGGGCGCCAAACTGTTTTGGTAAAAAATCAAGCAATGATAATGCAACCAAACTTTTTGTTGTGAGGTATGATGCTTGAATCTATGAACAACACTAAGGATCACTTAGAAACGAAATGAATAAGTGACACAAAGATTTATACGAGGAAAAAGCCCTTGATCAATGAATGATCTCCGGCATAAAAAACCTCGGGTGATGGAAACTACCGATCACCAACTCAAATTAAACAAGAAATGTATTACAACTTCGGATGATAGCGAGCTAATTACAAGGATCACTATAGTGTAATGTGCAAAAAAGTGTGTAATCGCCAAGTGAATTGTCAAGAGCTGGTGAGAGCAGTTGCGAGTGTGAGTGTTAAGCTAAAAATAGCCAAGTCTTTCTATTTAGCTCGCTATCCCTTTTAAAAATGGAAAATATCTAAGCTAACAAACATTCCGCATTTGGTGCAAGTCCTCCACGACCTCTATAACGTCCATTTCAACCATGCACGTGCGGAATAAATATGGAATATGCTCCAGGAATATCGCCAAGACCAAGTCCAAGCTTGTGCTCCTGCAAAACAACATCATATTCAAAGTAGACAATCGTTAGTATAAGGATCCTTATGATGATCCATGATCCTGATCCTACAATACTTTCTGAGGATCACTAATTCAGACAGAATTGAGGATCACTAAACCCATAAGCAAATGAGGATCACTGATCATTGGAAAATCCTCCCCTAACAGGGATGAAGTCTCCCAAATGAATTTCTGAACTCCTGGGTTGTTGACTCATTAAGGATCCTTGATCCTGAAAGATATTGGATCCTTGACACCGAAGCTGCAGGTCTTGGAGGATACTCCATGGATCCGTGAGCCTGGGATGAGGATCCCTGAACCTGAGATGAGGATCCTTGAGCCTGAGATGAAGGTCCTTGATACTAAGAGTAGGATCCTTGAACTGATTGCGTCCCCACGTATCCTCCCGAACTAGAGAAGAATCCTTGATGCTGGAAAGAGGATCCTTGAGGTTGAAGAGAGGATCCTGAAGGCTGGAAGTAGGATCCTTTTGCCTGTGTCATTGCCAATGATCCATAGAGCATACTCGATGATCCACCCTGGTACTGGACACCTGATGCTGTGGAATGCTGGGTAGTTGTGACTGGAGTATCGAAATTTAGTGATCTCGGCACCAATGGAGAGTGATCCCCCGCTGATCTCTTCAATTTCTGGATTTCATCAATTTCTCGAAGGATTCTGTCATTAGTTTTGTCCTTCTCTTGCATGTAATCCTTCATCTGCAAAATCAAAGAATAAAGATCATTGTTAGTAGGACTAGAAGAAACAGCAGTAGCTGTTTTTGTGAAAACAGGGGTTGTCTTCTTCGCCGCATTCTCAGCACTCTTCTGGGATCCAGAAGGAGGAGGAGGAGGAGGCAAAGGTGGAACGCCTTGTGATGAGGTGATCGCCGGCATGGAGCTTGAAGTGTTTTTCCCATGAGAAGCCATGTGGTTAAAGGTAATGAATAGAAATGAGCAAAATGAACAAGATTTTTCAAGAATGAAGAGCCGATTGCCCCACGGTAGGCGCCAAACTGTTTTGGTCAAAAATCACACAAGGATAATGTAACCAAATCTGATGTTTGTGAGGTATGATGCTTGGTTAATTGGACAAATGTATGAATAACAAATATATGAAATGAGTGATGAACACAAGGATTTATACGAGGAAAAAGCCCTTGATCAATGAATGATCTCCGGCATAAAAAACCTCGGATAGTGAAAACCATCACTATAAAGTATATTAAACAAAGAAAGTTTACAAATCAGGATGATAACAAGCTTGGTACAAGGATCACTAGTGTGCAAAAGTGTATAATGGCAGAGAGTTCTCGAGAGTTTGAGTAGTGCAGTTGTGTTGCCGATAATAATCATTACTAAATCAAGCTTGTATCCCCATTTAAAAATAGAAATTAACTATCCGAACTAACTATCCTCAAATGATGCAAGCCCCCCACGATCACCATAACGGTCGAAGAGGTCAAGCACATGCAGAATCACCAAGCATATTCCCCTAGAATCTCTGTTGGACCTAGTCGTATTCGAATACACCTGCAATACAAGCTCAAAATTAATGGAAACAATTATTAGTGTTAGGATAATAATGAGGATCCTGGATCCTTAGTCTTGCAACATCTCCCGGGGATCCTTAATTCAAAATGAACTGAGGATCCATGATCCAAGCTGCACTTGAGGATCCGTGATCCATAAGCTAAAAATCCTATCCCTAAAGTACTGTTGGGCGGGAAAATGGAAAAAACGAGGCCCTAATCTACTAACATGTGGCCCAAATAACTTTCATTTATTATATATAATAGATGTGTGTGTGTGTATATATATATTTACATAAATAGTAAATTACAAGTTTTATCTTTTATCTTTGTATAAAATTTTAGACAGTGTTCTTTGACTTTAAAATTGATGAGTTTTGTACTTAATGTTTCCAAATGTTTCACGGTTTGTCCTTTAGCCCTAACTAAGTTAGATTTTTCAGTTAAATCAGCTCATGTGAGTTGCACATGAGGGAAAATAAGTCATTTCACCAACCTTTCCACTTTTCCCCCATTTTATATCCACCAAAACACTAGATCTCCAACCACCTTCTGCAACCAGCTACCCTCCACCGCCACTCCATCGCATAACCCACAACTAACACCGCACCACTGCTACCATCCACCACCGCAACAGAACCCTAACTCCACCACTCGATCACACTACGGTTTTGGACATCTCCACCGAATGATCTCCCCAATAATTGTCTTCGTGGAGGTTCTTATCAGCACATAACAAAGTAGTCGCAGTAGTTCCAGCAACTGCGGTGGTGGGGTGTTAGGATTACCAGAAAGTCCAGTGGCGTCTGCGATTGAAGAAGACTACAACAAATCCGAAACTCCATCAACATCCTTCAAATTTAACTCTAAAAAGTTAAAATCAAACACATAAACAAAAAAGCAAACATGTGTTCTAATCATCTAACATCAAATCATCAATGAAAACAATTGAATCGTGTACCTTGAATCAAATCTGGATAAAGTTGTTGAGCATTTTGGATTAACCAGGGTTTGCATTTCTCGAAATCGGTACTTTCCGGCAGTCACTGCCCCTGGGAATTGTTCCAGACCTTCTGAAACGACTTTTCGGCCATTCATCTCCAGTAGATCTAAGACCACCACCCCCTGTAAATGGTTCCCGACCTCCTGAAACCACCGCCACCACAGATCTGCGGAGAAGAAAGGCAGCGGTGATGGACTGATGGTTGTTGTGGAGTTAAAACGAATGGTGGTGGCGGTGGATTTTAAATTAAGTCCACAGAAAAGAAGAAGAAGCAACGAGTTTAAAGTGATAGCAGGAGTGATGGTGTTAGGATGCCGGAACGACGACGGAGAAGATGGCGATGGGATGGGTTACTTGCGGGTGGTTCTTCCCAGATAGAGCTTTTATAATTTACTAATAAGAATTTTGAGAACCTATGGGAATTGATTTAAATGCCCTCACATGCAACGCATCTGAGGACATTTAACTGACCTTTTTAACGAGGTTAGGCCTAAAGGACATAACGTCTATGATTTGGAAACATTAAGGACAAAACTCATCAATTTTAAAGACAAAGGACACCGCCTGAAATTTGGTACAACGATAAAGGACAAAACTTGTAATTCACTCTTACATAAATATAACTTTTATTTATAAAACTAGTGGGTTATCACCCGAGCTCCGCGGTGGGTTCGATACATAGAAGAAAAAGTAAAACGCAAACTTAACCATAAAAAAACCATATCGTGATGGTATATTTAAAAATCATGAAAAAGTTACGTCATTGTATACGAATGCAAGTTATTCGGACAAAATTCACCCTAAAATATATATAAAGATAAATACGACGGTCGTGCATTACAGCGAGTCGTTTAAATGTAGATAAAAAAACATGTCGCAATGGTGTATTTAGAGATGAGTGTCGAGCGGCGACCGGTTTAAAAAAAAACATTTAAAACAACTGGTAGGTTAAAAAACAACGTTACGAATATTTATAACAAAAAGCACATCGCAATGGTGTATTTAGAGATGACTAGCGTCAAGAGGTTAAAAAACCCAATGATTTATGAAAACATTTAAAACAACCGGTCGGTTTAGAAACAACATTACGAAAATTCACGTCGAAACTTAGATAAAAATAACTTATGTGGAGTGTTGATATAAAAACGGAACACATAAAAATTATGTAACAAGAAATTTGTTAAAAACTCAAAGGATAACTTTATTAAAGTTCAAGGTTGTAGTTTAAATCGGTTAAAGGCTAAATTGCACTTTTTGTCCTTTATGTTTAAGTGTTTCGACAAGCGCTGTCCTTTAACTTTAAAAATTACGCTGTATGTCCTTTATGTTTACACTTATTAACGGACGTTGTCCTTTTGCACTAACCAAGTTAAATTTTAGGGTTAAGTTTGAGGACATGAGGGCAAGTTGGTCATTTTACCTCATTTACTTAAAAGATATTTTATTATATTAAAAGTTGATCTCTCTCTCTCTCTCTCTCTCTTCTTCCCTGTACTTTCTCTTTTTATGTAAACAACACCCACCACTTAACACCAACCACAATCACCTACCTCCACCACCACCGCACCACCACGACCGCCTGACCACCACAATCACATGGATCTGAAGATTGAATTTCTGGGTTCATATTCAAGGTGTTCTTGATGTTACGTGAGGCGATAAACAATAAGGATGCATTGGTAAATGATGCGGATACGTGGATCGAGAGAGTATGCGACCCGATTCCTACGATTGGGGTGTCTGGAACCCCAAAGATTAAGATTTACGATGTCGATTTTGGATGGGGGAAGCCGAAAACCGTCAGCCAATATCCCGCCTCCCAAATCAATCTGACCATTCTTCTTCACTGTTGTTCCACTCACATCCAACCACTGTTGCACCATCCCCACCCAGATCCAGCCACCATCGCTCAACCATCCAGCCACCACCTTTATGGTCGTGGTGCGGGTACTGGGTCAGGGTACTGAGGTATCGATTCTCCATATGGGTATGGGTTATTTAATATTTCCTGAACATACTGATCGCCATTCCAATACGGATCTAAAGGATTAAGGTTGGTATACAGTGCTATGGGGTTTGGTATCGGTTCTTCCTGTAGATAAAGTTTCGTATAATCTCTATGGTCATCCTCCCATGGATCATATGCTAGAGGATTAGGTGCTGGGATTCTAGGTATCTTGTCAGGGTCAAATGCTAGTATGGGAAATTGATTTCCTAGGTTAGGTCCTATCTCAATTGGTGGGTTGGAAATAAAGGCAATGGTTGCGGTGAAATTATATGGTCAAGGTTTGGATCTGCTATAGTGGTGGCTAATATATGAAAGTTTGCCAAACGTCTATTAACTGCTTCTTGTGTTTGGGCATTTACTTCCCTATTGGCTGCTGCTAACGCTCTTTGTTGTTGTAACTTTCTCATTCGATTTCTCCTCTCGTGTGCTCCCCTACTAAACCATCCTTTGTTTTTCAAAGGGATTGGTTCATCGGATTGCGCCTTAAATATGAAGATTCCTTCTTCAGTGTCAGCAGAATACCCCGAAGGAGTAGGCTGTGATGAAGTTCATTCACTCTTGGGAGAATTAGCTAGATGACGATAGGCGTCAGACGTACCTTGCTCACTCATACTGTAACTAACAGATTGTCAAATAACACAAAACAATAATATAGATATATATATACACACATAATCACATAGATTATTTCCTAACATAATTAATAAATTATTGGTGTCAGTAGAACACTCTTGTGGCTTAAATCAGTGGCTGTAGCTCTGATACCACTCTCTGTCGCAACCCCCGACCCCTACCCCGGGAGCTGTGTCGCGAGATCTAGATTAGTGCTATCGGTGTTTATTAATTTGGCAACGGAAATTTACATCAGGACCGTAGTTAGGAAATAGTTTATCAGAGTAAAATACCACACTTTTATAAATAATAAATACATGGGAAAACCCAAGTTTCCATTTATAATATGTTTATAGGGATAAACCCTAATTTATTGAAATAAAACTTCTTTATTGTTTAGGTAACTTTTATAGCTACTTTTCCAAGCGTTCAGTGCTCTCCGGCTAGCTTCTATTTGGCTTTCACATTTTGTTACCTGAAACGCGTTTTAAAAAGTTTTTTCAGCAAGAAATACTAGCTATTGCATCCCAATTTTGTCAAAACAGGATTTTATATCTTTACAGTTAGGGATGGCAAAAAAGCCCAAGCCCGACAGGTATACCCGAAACCCGAAACATACTGGCCGGGGATACCCGAAGCCTAATGGGAATGGGCCGGGTACGGGCTTAAAAAAATAAAAAAATCGGGTACGGGTGTGGGATTTAGTGATACCCGCCCGATGCCCAGCCGATTTACCCGAATAATACCCGAAAGTATCATATTATAGATTTCCATATATAAACTTAGTACATGTACTTATTACCTTCTCTAAAGTCATATGTGGATATGTATTTGACAGGTGCATAGTGAACAAATAACTTAGTTTTGAGCATGTATATTGGATATGGAAGCTATCACCCTTTATTATGTGGATGTCTATGCAATTAGGTGGTATTGATACAATTACTTAATTAAGTAATCGTTTTGATTTAGTTTGGTATATAAGGTCTGAATATGATATGTAAGTTATTAATCATATTTTTATTTGTTATAGTCGTTAAAGGGTAGGGTTCCAGCGTGAACAACCTCCCAAGAGTGAACTGCGTGAACAGATCTGGACCCTTGATTTCCTTTTTAGTTGTTAAGGGTAGGATTGTAATTATATAAAAAATTAGATTTAAATCATTATTTTAATAATTGAATTAAGTTACATCTTTCCTATTTTAAATTCATTATCCACATGATGTTTTATTTATTAATAAGATAATTATCAAAACAAACAACAAATAACCAGATTTCAATTTTATTTTTTATTTCAGATTTCATCACCAGAATTCAAATTTTGATTGTTAAGATCACGTAACCTTCATATTTCAACGTTATACACATGTGTACTTGGATATAAATAGAACAGTACACATGTGTACTGAGCATCGTACATATGTGTAATTAGCTACATAATACATACATAGAAACAATACCTGTAAAACTATTTTATATTTAACAAATTACAAGGTCCATAATGTTTTCCAAACCAAACAAAAAAAACATATAATTACAAGTTCCAGTTTCGTAAAAACAATAAACCCAACATAATCGAAAAAACAAAAAAAACATAATCTTTTCCCACTATTCGCCACGTTGTATGCTGAATCATCCTTATCGACCAAGCAAACAAACATATGTGAATCATCCTTATCGACCTCATACGTGAATCATCATTATCGACCTTCCATCTCCACTTTTCTCGTTAACGACATTTCCTATAATAGCACAAAAAAACTCAGCAACTAATACTTTGCATAATTCAATACACAAAAAATTCTGAGATATCACAAAAACAGACGCAATACACATGTGTACACCGCGTTAAATCAGAATACACATGTTTTACATTGCATTAAAAACAGAGCAAAATCAGAATACACATGTGTACATCGCAGTAAAACCAGAGCAAAATCAAAATACACATGTGTACATCGCATTAAAACCAGAGCAAATCAGAATACACATGTGTACATCGCATTAAAAAAAAGAGCACAATCAAAAATTTGAACAAAAAAACTCAGTAAATAATACTTTGCATAATTCACAAGTGTACACCCAATCCTATGCCAACCCAATCCCGTTGCCCATCTTCGAACATACAACGCATTCCACGTACATGTAAACAGTTAGCAACTTTATGCAGTTATATAAGTTAGAAACCAATAATCACCTGAACGTTCAACCACAGTTTTGTTTGAAGAATATCTACAATGGTTGAACTCAACTTCCCATTAACACTTAGATTAAGTCCACCAATTGAAATCAGTTCTCCATATGCAGCTGGCTCTTCTGTGCCGGCAAATGATATCGGCACGCCTCCATTCACCAAGATCATAACATACTGCCAATAGGAAAATCAAAGACAATAGCTACAGGGTAAAATTAAATATGATGACCTTTTTATGTATTTTTATAAGAAAGATGATCTTTTTATAGGTGAAGTTAAACCACTTTCTTGTTAAAAATTTGACACATTAATAAATCAATAAACAACCCATAAAATCCTAAGAGAGTTCAGCACAACAAGTTCAAGTTATTCACAGAAACATTTCAACAAACAGTTGGTGTACATTATACTGCCAATAACAAAATCAATGACAACAGCTACAGAGTTAAACTAAATTTTTTTATTCATTAAATGCCCACAAAATTGTCACCGTAATTTATACAAGTTGTTAAGTTTTAATCACATTTTTATAAAAAAAAATGACCTTTTTATTGGTGACAGCAACCAAGTTTTAGAAAACAAGAAAAGAAGTGAAATCAAACAACTTTCTTGTAAACAATTTGACCCATTATCAAACAACAAACAACCCATAAAAACCTAAGCAAGTTCAACACAAAATGCTAAAGTTATTCACAGAAACATTTCATCGAACTGTTGGTGTACACAACTGTGCACTACACAGTTGGTGTGCCTCCTTACCTGTCGGCGACGAAAACAAATTGAAGAATAATATGAACGAAGTGTACCTGATTGATTATTGTGTGTGAGTGAAAATCGATTGAGTACCAAATCGGAAGGAGAATAATCGTCGAAGGAGCGGTGATGTTTGATGTCGATAGGATGGAAGGTCGACGACGAGAGGTGGTGGTGGCGGTGGGAGGCGGACGGCGAGGATCGATTTAGGGTTCATTTTAGGGTTCGTTTTTTGTTTAGGGATCGATGGTCTCCTCTGCTTTTCGTTGATGTCGGCGGCGATGATATGTGAGAGAGAAAGATTTGTGTGGGATTTTGAAACCTAAATCTGGAGATAAACGAGATTTATGCAATCAAGTTAAAATGTAAATTACACATATACCCTTATTCACTTAATTAAATAGTAACAAATAACCAAATAATTACCATCTTGCCATTCACTAAAAATCTCAAGATCATAAAAATCAAGGGTCCAGATCAGTTCACGCAGTTCACTCTTGGGATTTTATTCACGTTTGAACCTAATCTAGTCGTTAAAATAGTAAATTATATAAACATCAAAGTAAAAATTGCACATTTGTCCCAACATGTATTATGAAATTAACGGGTATACTCGATACCCGCGGGTATGCCCGATACCCGCGGGTATGCCCGATACCCGCGGGTATGCCCGATACCCGACAGGTAACGGGCCGAGTATGGGACAAAGAATTACAACCGGGTACGGGCCTTGGATTACCAATACCCGGCCCAAGTCCGACCCATTACCATTCCTATTTACAGTATTGAGAGCGATTACAATGTTTATATCTACCCAATTACCACCCCAAGCTACCGAGAGTAATTGTAGAATACATAGACTCAATCACTGTTATCATAATTTAAAACAATTGTGGTTTTGGTAAAACAATTTGCCTGAAAAAAAGAATGACTCACATTGCTGTTTTAGATAATACTACTGCTTTCTGGTGACTTACTGGTTATAATCTATTAAAATAAAACAATGCACACGTGTTAGTAAGATAACCCAATTTACATTAGTCATACCCCCGAGACAGAACTCCAACGACTGAGTGAGTCAGGCAGAGCCTCGACATGCGTTATGGAGCTCTAGATCAATCGGGCAGAGTAACTAATACGTAACTGGTACTACAAAAAAATGCCATATAGTGGTACACATTTTTTGTGGCATTTATCTTTTATGCCACTAATTTAAGTTTTAGTAGCACTTTGTGTATGCCATAATTGGTTGCGGCATACTATTGGTGACACTAATTTAAGTGTTTAGTGGCACTTTATGTATCCCATAATTGCTTGACAAAGACTTTTAGCGGCATTTAACTTTTATGACACTAATTTAGATCCTTAATAGTATTTTTTGTATGCCAAATTTACTTTTACTTGACACACATTTTCAATTATTACTTTTAAATTCTATGTCACTAAATCACAAATGTAATACAAGTATTGTTGCACACGATGGAGTAAGAAAAATGGTTAATCAAATAACATAATCATAATTGATAATTTGATGTGATTCTTGTGGCAAAAAATGGTTAACACCCTCAAACGATTGTTTTATGAAAAAAAAATTATTTTCAATCTTTTTTTCCATTTTTTCAAGGCGGCTTTTTTCCCTCCCTCAAATTTTTTTTTTTTTTTCAAGGCCGCCTTATTTTCTAGGCCTGTAAACGAACCGAACGAACACGAACACAGGCATGTTCGTGTTCGTTCATTTAACTTTAACCGAACATGAACACGAACACGAACATATAATCGAACACATATTTTTGTTCGTGTTCGTTCATTAAAAAATCGAGCATGTTCGTGTTCGTTTATGTTCGTTCGTTTAAAGCCTAAACGAACAGTTCACGAACATTAACGAACACAAACGAACATAATCAAAAAAATTTAAGTGAATGTATTTGAATAAACAGAAATAAAAACAAACATAAATTAGCATGATTGAACAATAAGTCTAACATATTACAGTTCATCCAAAAACACATCTAAATTAGGCTTCATAGATATACTAATGAGTTATATTTATATAAGTAGTTAGAAAACCTAATATTTATATAAATATAACTATTTATGTATTTACTAAAAATTAAACGAACATAAACATGTAAATAAGCGAACGTTCACGAACATAAATGAACAAATGTTCATGAACATAAATGAACGAACACAAGGTGTGTTCATGTTCGTTCATTTAATTAAACGAACGAACTTTTATGTTCGTGTTCGTTCATTTATTAAATAAACGAACATAAACGAACTTCCCGCCGAACAAATTCATGAACGTTCGGTTCGTTTACAGGCCTATTATTTTCCCCCAAATTTCCCTTCAATTATCCATTGGTATATCCCTCAGTCAAATTGAATAAATCTGGTACCATAATACTTTTTTATCAGCTTCCTCGTCGTGTCAATTGAACGGTAATACTTCCTCTCATCTTATTATTTCTGATACTTCTTAGCAAAGATTCGTTTATCTATTTTAGGGTTACATAAACTATCATCATTTTTATTTATTTTTTTATCATCAATCGTTTGTCTATTCTAGGGTTACCTAATTTGTCGTCATTTTTATTTATCTTAGCTTCATCATCCAAGTATCGATTTCAATTATACACTTGTGTGATCGACTGTAGTTCGTCCACTATATGTCGACGTTGGGAACGACGGGAGTAACGCTAGTGGTGGCGGAGTCATACGCGAGGATATATTTTGGGAATTCAGTTACAACGGGAGAGATTTGTCTGTTAGAATCAGATGTTATGGTTTGTGTTGAGCGAAAAACTAGAGGTGTGGTGACAGTTTAGCTTGAGCAAAGCCATTTGGTTTATCATACGGCCAGGACAGAGTATCCGTTGAAGCCGATTGGTGACGTTGGACCTATGGTTGAAGATGGTGGGATTTTCGCTTATGTTCGAAAAGATGAATCATGCATAGCAACATAAGGTATTGATAAAATTTAACTGTTAAGAGATTTTTGACCTCTAAAGTTGCAAATTGTATATGTGAACGAACTCATATTGGTCGGAATTTAGTTTATATTCGGGGAAGTTAAACTACAAAATATTAAAAAAACGACAGCTTGTTAATGTAGAATATGCCACAAGATGTCTACTTTCTTGTCTATTGCATTTGCATCAACTAATAAGTTAAAACTACATGAACGTATGCACTGATTTTAGACTTTTTTTAGCTACATTAAAGGAAATGTGGTCTCTTTAGTATATGATTAAGCCAATATAATTCGTCATGAATTATCATGAATACAAGTATTTTGTGGATCATACTTAAATAAGATCTTTGTGTTTTCTGTTCCGTAAGTGTGCATATTTTAAAAATTGTTTCATGCTTATGATAAGTGAAGGCTAGTAAGTGAGATTATACTACTATTTGATTTTGCTTATTTTTTAGTAGAATATCATTGGGTGATGCAGGTCCTTTATATTATTAAATAGGGTATTAATATAATTTGATTGAAATATTAAATTTTGAGATGATTTGGCTGATTTAAAATAATTTGTTTACTGTTTTCTTAAGTGTGCTCCATAAGCTAAATATCTAGGCATACATGTACGTACATGCGTGAAGTACTCAGATTGTAGTCAACGGATAGGGGAAGGGGAGATTCGGAGATTAGCAGGTGACTATGATCTCATTTGTTGCTTTCAGATTTTAGCTTAATTGTTCTTGCTAGGATACATGTTAATGTTCATGTGACGGCCTATCTCAATTTTGTTAAGAGGCTGGTTTGAGAACAGTTTAGTTGAACACCGCATTGCTCTACCTCCTGATGCCATGGGAAAAATAACCTATATCGCACCAGCGGGTCAATACTCGTTGAAGGTATTTCTGTTGCACTTCTCTCGTTATCCATCTTTTTTTCGGTAACCACACCTATATCTGGGATCAACCATCTTTTATTTTATTTTTGTACAGGACACTGTCTTCGAGCTTGAGTTTCAAGGTGTCAAAAAGAAATATACCATGCTTCAGGTTTCATATCTCTTTTTTTATTCTAATATAATAATCAAATTGCTGAGTTTTTTTATTCCCGCACCCATAATTTCTTATTTTATGTGCTTCTTATTCACAGACTTGGCCTGTACGTACACCTTGCCCTGTTGCATCAAAGCTTGCTGCTGATACCCCTCTTCTTACTGGACAGGTATCTATCATTAGTTATATTATACAACGTTTATGTTAATTTGGCTTTTATCATTGAGCGTTTGACCCTCGATATACTCTAACCATCTATTCCATGTATCAGCGTGTTCTTGATGCCCTTTTCCCTTCGGTGCTCGTGGGACATGTGCCATTCCTGGTGCGTTTGGCTGCGGGAAAACATTTATTACTCTCTTTTTTTTGCTTTTAATAATCACCAGAGTTAAATATCCTCAAACTTTCTTCTGTTTTATTTAACGCAGTGGGCGATCGAATATCTAACAAGGCTGGGAAGGAAGAGGCTAAACCCGCTTTTAAGGTTAATAAATCAGTATTTTCACATTTTGTTCAATTAAATTGCAACATATTAATATTAATTGATTCGTATATTGGATACTGTAGTTTATCGGGAATGTGCATAGAGATGAACCTGTTGGCCGTGAACTTCTCTTACGTCTAGCAAGTTGGCTGTGTGACAATTATATGAAGGATCCCTTGGTAACGTTTTCCGCTTTTAATTATTAGTGCATCCCTCTATCTCTCGTAGCCTTTCATCTTTTATACCCAAACTATCATAAAACATGTGATCTGTATAGCCTATTTCCAGTTTTGACTCACTCTGACCTACGAGTAAATGGTCAATGCAGGCGACACTTATTGTAGATAATGTGCACCTTCACATCCTTGAGTCCATGAATCCTGACGGGTTTTTACTGAGGCGGCGTGGTAACGCAAACAACGTTGATCTCAATCGTGATTTTCCAGACCAGGTATTTTATCCTTGGCTCCTTCCATTATTTGTTTGTAAGATGCAATGTTTCGGTTACAATTCTGTTGGAATCTCCAACTGTTTTTTTACTCCATGAGAGTTTGAAGGGTGACATTTATTTTGTCACTTTCATTTTATGATATCTTCCTTTGGTTGATGTAATTGACTGTTGAAAGCACTAAACTGACATTACATGCAGTTTTTTCAAATGAATGATGATCTCACAGAAAGACAACCTGAGACAAAAGCGATCATGAATTGGATAAAAAAGATACGTTTCACAGCCTCTGCTAGTCTTCATGGGGTAATCAATCTAAAACTTTGAATAACTTTACTGGCCACTGTATCCATATATTATATAGCCTATTTGCATGACAAGTATTTTAAAATATACTTTTTTTTTTAATTTCCCAGGGAGCACTTGTTGCAAATTATCCATGGGATGGGACCCAAGATAAGAGGTGAGCAGCTTCTAACAAGCAATATTATATATTTTATAATCCATCGTTATAATTTCTTCACATGATTTCAAATGTTTCCAGTATTTTCAATCTGCTAAAAGAATATACATCGGTTCAAAAAATAGAGATTGCATGCTTAAAGAATATACTTTGGGCATCTTTTGACCCTATTGACCCATTCATCATATTTTTAGCAATGTTTTCGTTCATCAATTGACCTGTCTAAGACAGAAGATAACTCAGTTCGACTCATTATAAACTGAAGGGTAAACATTCTCATTATGAACTCTTTTGGTGTTAGGTGATGGCAATTCCGACAACCAGGGGTATTGAATAAACCACCCAATCTTTTGGCTGAAGAGCTTAAGGTGATGTCAAAAGAAGTAAGTTTGCCTTTTATTAACTGCTCTTACATCTTTGATAGCTATGTTTATCAGATCTAATCAATTTAACATGAATTGTGAAATTTCAGGTCGAGTATAGTCAGTTGGCTGATGTAGCGACAATAAATAGTAAGTGCTGGGAACTATGAAGTGGAAGTATGACTACTAAGAAAACGTTAACTCGATGATTATTTAACTCGCATGAAGATTATGAAAGAGATTCATGAACACAATGAAGTTTTGAGTATTTATTCATACATTTGTTAGTTTATTTGGGTTATATGTTTGACCATTAGACTTAGATCTACACTTATTAGACATTTGGAATCTTTGGAAGATTGACTGAACTTTTAATTGAAGTTATTATTTTATGATTTCTACATTTTACAATTTTGTTTTTATTTTATAATGTAAACAAATGATAATTGTAATTAATTAAAATTAATATGATAAACGTCAATAGCATTTAATTTGATGTGATTTTGTGGCAAAAAATATGTGCCACTAAAAGCTCAAAAGTTTGTACTGGCAGATAAAAAGTGCCACTAAAAGCCTAAAAACTTTGTGCGACACATTGAAAAAGTGCCACTAAAAGGCTTTAGCGTCAGCGCTTCTTGTGGCACTTTTTTTGTGTGCCGCCCATTCTTACAAGGTTTTTTAGTGGCACTTTCTTGTTTTTCTGTGGCACTTTTGGCATGCCACTAGATGGCATTTTTTTTGTAGTGAATCGACAAGGCGTACAGATGCAGTATATTACGTATCTCGCACCTTGAATGACCCAGAAACAAGATATGCCATAATGGAAAAGCTGGTCCTCGCACTAATTCACGCGTCCAGATGATTGCGCAGGTACTTTGCTAACCATGTCATTCATGTCCTGACGAATTACAACATCGGCAACATCCACGCAAGACCTGAGATATCCGGAAGATTAGCAAAGTGGGCTATAGAACTGCGAGGCCATAACGTGGTTTTTAGACCAAGGCCAACAATCAAAGGTCAGGTGTTGGCTGATTTCCTGACAGAGGTGCCCGATGATAAAGACAGAGAATGCAAGGCAATGGAGAAAGCCGAAAAGCAACATTCAGAAGAACCATGGCTGCTATATACGGGTGGCGCATCTAACGAAGATGGCGCAGGCGCAGGACTTTGGTTGGTAAGTCCAGAAAAACATGAGTTCACATACGCCATCCGGATAGACTTCAAAAGCACAAATAACGAGGCCGAGTATGAAGCTTTTCTTGTTGGGTTGCGGTTAGCAATCAAGATGGGAGTCAAACACATAGAAGCGCACGTGGACTCCATGCTCGTAGCAGGACAGATCAATGGTCAGTACGACGCCAAAGGAGACGTCATGGCATTATACCTAGAACAAGCAAGAACTCTGCTTCAAAGCTTTAATTCTTACAAAGTGCATCACATCAACAGGAGCGAAAACAAGCCAGCAGATGCACTGAGCAAACACAGTACCATTAAGTACCATTAAGGCAAGTAAACGTCATCCAACTTGGAGCAACATCCTGGATGACTCCGATCATCATGTATCTCCAGTCCGGAATACTGCCAGAGAACAAAGATGAAGCAAGAAAGATTCAGTACAAGTCTGAACATTACCAAATGTCTGATGACATCCTGTATAGGAAGTCGTACCTCGAACCGTTACTGCGGTGTGTAGATCCAGAAGACGCCGATTATTTAATTCGCGAAGTACACGAGAACATTTGTGGCATTCATGCCGGACTAAGAATGGTGGTAGCAAAAGTAATGAACGCAGGTTATTACTGGCCAGGGATGCATCTGGATGCAGTCAAGGTTTTGTGGAAATGCAGTGGTTGTCAGAGACACACCCCAAAGACAATGCGCCCAAAGAATGAACTAGTCCCCGTAACAACGGCATGGCGGTTCCAGCAGTGGGGAATAGACATGGTTGGTCCTTTTCCAGAAGCCCCATGACCGGTGAAGTTTATCATAGTCGCAGTAGACTATTTCACCAAGTGGGTGGAAGCGAAGGCGCTAGCATCAACCACATCTACAGTGGTGCGAAGGTTCATCTGGGAACAAATAATTTGTCGCTTCGGACTACCTCTGAAAATCATAACCGACAACGGAACAAACTTCGCTGCCGAAGACCTCCAAAACTGGTTTAAAGAGCTGAACATCGAACATACCTTTTCCTCGGTAGCAAACCCACAAGGAAATGGTCAAGTGGAAGCGGTAAACAAAAGTATCGTGGATGGTATTAAAGCAAGGCTCGGGACGCAGCGAAGAGGATGGGTTGACGAGTTGCCCAGCGTACTGTGGTCCCATAGGACTATGCCGAAGATAAGCAACGGTGAAACGCCGTTCAGTCTAGTCTATGGGTCTGAAGCAGTGATACCCGCGGAGATCAGCCTGCCATCTCCAAGGATGCTGTCAATGAATGCTGTCAACAACAAAGAAGAAAGAAGGTTGGATCTGGACCTTCTAGAAGAAAGAAGAGATATGTGGGAGAGGATGAGAGAAAAAAAGGAGTTTGAATTTTGAAAGTAGAAGGAAAATGGTAACTGCCATCTATTTATACCCATCGCATTTAATGCGATGGGTAGTGGACCGTCAGGAAGGCAGAAGGACATCCAACGGGGAGATGACACGTCAGGAGAAAGACAAACCGTCGCCTCGATTTTAGGGAACGTGGACAGCACGCGCCTGACAGGAGGCGAAAAAGTGACCGACGGTTCTGAAAAAAGCAACTGTTCATCTCCGAAAAGACAGCCACCTCAGACGGAGCGTCAGTCATGTCAATTGTCCTCATCCCAATATAGAAACTTCTCTTAGAAGAAACCGCCAAGAAGTAAAGTTGCCATCATGCGCCATGCGCCATTTTGGCTCAACTTTGCAGGCCGCCACCATGCGCCGTTTTGGCTCAACTTTGCAAGGCTGCCATTATGCGCGATGCACCGTTTTGGCTCAACTTTGCAAGGCTGCCATCATGCGCCATGCGCCGTTTTGGCTCAACTTTGCAAGGCTGTCATCATACGCCATGCGCCTTACAAATGTTGGATCGTCGTGTGACCCTAACGAGTCAATATGAAGAGTTCAACATCAAAAACAAAGGCGGAATCAGTGAATTTGAAGTGACACAGCTTGTTTTCCTCTAATTATCTTCTTATTAATCTATTCTGAGCTTTTACAGATTCAAATGACAAACGGACAGCACCTCGACTCAGAAACCGTAACCTAATTTCGTTTCAAATGAGCACCATGCTCAGGTATTTATAGCCAGACTAATTCCGCTTGAAAGAGTCTCAAACGGAATTACACGTTAAAACAGAATTACCTAATTCCGCATGGAATTAGTGATTTCTCTTGAAACATCTAATTCCGTTTGAAATGACATAATGTACATTTCAAGAGAAATTACCCTAAATACTTGTTTTCTTGATTTCCGTGCCCTAAACAATACATGACTCGATACAAGACAAAGTTAACAGACATCTAATGCACAAACAGACTCCCCCTTGGATGTTGACGAAGTCTTCAGGATCGAGTCTTCAGTCTTGATCGGTTTTTACTGCCTTTCCAAATTGATTTGACATTGTAAAAGCTTCCTTCAATCTTTATCTTCTTCAATCAATAGCTAGCATGAATCACAGAATCTGAATCTTTAATAACCTTCAAGCTCCCCCTTGAATGTAGATCCAGGCACTGTATATGACTTTAAATCTTCAGACTCCCCCTATCAGTAGGCTAGGATTTTGCTTAGCTACTTTCATAAAATCAGACCTGTTACCTACACAATCTCTACCTAAATATAAGATATATAACAATAACAGTTTCAATCCAAACTTATCATTCAACTTCCTGTGTTGGTCTCATCAGTATTTAAAAATCCACTTAAGCATTCAGGTCCAAATTAATGACCCTGATTACTCAAGTTGTCTACCAAGTCCAACTTAATGACCTTGGTTGACCTAAAACAATTCACACTGACATTTGTTCAACTTTGTTCAAAACAATTTTCTAAAATTTACAAGTTTCAAATGAATGAACTTGCTTTAACCTTTCAATTTTTCTCAAGTTTTAACATATTAAGCTCACAACTCATCCTCCAGTTCAGAAACTTCCTGCATCTGCTTCAAATAAAATCTGAAGATCAGCTTTCTACTTTGGTTTGTCAAAAAATAAAGCAGAAGTGTAAAATCTTTTTGGATTTTTAATAAAGTTTCTATGCTAGAAATGAATTACAGATATAAAATGCAGTAAAAATAAACTATTTACAAACATATTTTTGGTGAGCGTGTTAGGGAATCATATCAACTATTTGACAGGTCACAAATACCGTTAAGCTTTGATTTCATACTCAGAATTAAACAATTCACTTAGATTGTCGATATACTGATCCACTTAAATTCTCACACAATTTTCAATCTGTCTAGGATACTGATTAGGTGTATTAAGAACTTAAACTCATTCATGTGTCCCACCTCTTGAATATACTCCCGTATCCAAATCCCAACATTTAGTCTTACAGGTGAGTATACCACAGATGATATCTGTAAGGGATTAAATTGCGAAACCGTGAGAGCTCAGGTCAGAACTTCCGTTCAGCAGAGAGATGACGGTTCGACTTTTGGTGTGTCCCCTTTAGAGGATCTTTTTTTTACAACAGCACATGATTAGCATTTTTCAATGTTTCATCATTTTTTATGCTGAGGGGTGTGCTATATTTCAAGCAAGCATTAAAGTATTCTCCGGGGACTAGGCCATTGCTTCCGCAAAATCAGAAGTCCCGGGATAATACCCGAGATATCACTGAGTATAAAGACCTAGTATCTCAGAAAGAGGGATCTTTCAAACAAGATTTCAGGGGTTACCTATATATCCAAGTAGTGTTCCCCACGAAATAAGCAAGTAAAGATTTTAGGTTTATATCCCGAACAAACCTACTAAATGTGTAAAAACCTATCGGCATATCATCAGCGAGACAGTTTAACTCTTTTTAAACTTTACATTTCTTTAGCATACCGTAACTGTCAAACCGATGTACTATCATTTTCCCTTTTTACACAAGCTCTTTTTTTTCAGATTTTCTATTGTTTTTAGGTTTTAAAAAATATCTCATGTTTTTGTATTTTTGAAATTTTTTACTGTTTTTGTATTTTTCTGAAAATATTACCCTACTCCCCCTAAAGACCAAAACAGGTAAAAAATCGACAAACCATTGCAGATTGCTTCTCAACATCATTTACAATATCTCCTTCATCAACGCCAAGAATCTCCTCCAACACCGATAAAAGCTTCATACCGTTCAATTTTAACAAGTATTGAAAACGAATTTTATCAAATGCTTTGGTATGTAAATCAGCTTTTTGTTCGTCAGTATGGATTTTCTCAATTCGTATCAACTTCTTCTCGAAACAATCTCGGATGAAGTGATGACGAATTTCAATGTGTTTGGTTTTAGCGTGATGAACTGGATTTTTAGTAATGTTAATTGCTGCCTCATTATCAACAAAGATAGGGGTGTTAAGAAATTGCAAACCATAGTCGCGCATCTGTTGCTGGATCCACAAGATCTGAGAACAGCAACTGCTCGCAGATACATATTCAGCTTCACATGTGGATAAAGCTACAGAGGTCTGCTTCTTGCATTGCCAGGTGACCAATTGTGATCCAAAGAACTGGCACCCCGCTTTTGTTGATTTAGCGTTAACTTTGCAGCATCCGAAATCGGAATCGGAATACCCTTGGAGTGTGAAATCGCCTTCTCTTGGATACCACAACCCCAGTGATGGAGTTCCTTTCAGGTAGCGTAATATCCGTTTCACAATCACCATATGCGAAGCTCTTGGGTTAGATTGAAATCTTGCTGCGAGGCAGGTTGGGTACATGATATCGGGTCTTGAAGCTGTCAAATACATCAACGATCCGATCATGGAACGATACATCGTTTCATCTACCTTCTCTCCGGTGAGATCAGGGTTTATTCCATGGTTCGTTGCTAACGGGGTGGAAGCTGGAGTAGTTCCTGACATCCCAAATTTCTCCAAGATATCATGAACGTACTTCGTTTGATGTATGAAGATTCCTTTGGGTAGTTGATCAACCTGCAATCCCAAAAAGAAATTCATCTCACCCATCGATGACATTTCAAATTTCTGCTTCAAACTTGTTCAAAATCTTTGCACAAATTTTCATTTGTAGACCCAAATATGATGTCGTCCACGTATATTTGAACTATCAGAAGATGACCATCGACCTCTTTGGTGAAGAGAGTGGCATCCACTTTTCCTCGGATGAAGCTGTTGGCTAGCAGGTGTTGAGACAATGTCTCGTACCAAGCTCCCGGGGCCTGGTGTAAACCATACAACTCTTTATCTAGCAAATAGACCTTGTCTTTGTGGATTGGATCGGTGAAGCCCGGTGGCTGTCCAACATATACCCCCTCTTTTACCTTCCCATAGAGAAACGCCGATTTAACATCTAGCTGATATACTTTGAAATTTTTCCAAGATGCAAATGCTAGGAAGATTCTGATCGCTTCAAGTCTAGCAACCGAAGCATACACTTCAGTGAAATCTATACCGTCCTGTTGACTGAAACCCTGAACTACGAGTCGAGCTTTGTTACGAATAATAACCCCTCTATCGTCTCTCTTACACTTGAACACCCACTTGGTGTTTATCTTCCTTTGACCATCAGGCAAGTCTACCAATTTCCACACTCCTAGCTTCTCAAACTGACTCAGCTCCTCTTGCATCGCGTTGACCCAAGAATCTTCAGTAAGCGCCTCCTTATAAGTTCTCGGTTTAATCTGCGAAATAAAACAACTATGTGAAAACTCAGTTTGTAAAGGAGCAACTGTTGAATAAAAACAAGTAAGGCCTTGGTCAATTTGTCGTCTTTTGCGGACGCCTGATTGCAATTCTCCAATAATCAACTCTTCTAGATGATATGAAAGAGTTCTCGGCATCACCTCGCCTGGAACATCTACTTCGCCTTCCAGATTAGTAACATTCTGATTTGCACCTTGTTCACTGACTGAAATTGTTTGACTCGAAATCTGGATCTGCTCCCCCTCAGAATCTGAATCACCATGATCAAAGACTGGTCTATCATCAGATTCTTGATTATCGTTGACTACCGTCTGATTGTCAAGAGATTGTTGAATATCATCATGTTCACCAGCATTGCTTGGACCAGCTTCATCATCATTCGAAGCTTGTCGTTGAAGACTAAAAGTTTATGCTGGGAATCTTTCCTATGATTCTTCATACTCTCTCAAAATATCCCACTCGTCAAAGAAATCTGGTTCTTCTTCAATGTCAAACGAATCCCATAAAGTATCGTAATTAAAACGCCATGAGTCACCGGGATTCTGAGGCGGCATATGTAACAACTCTCATCAAAAAGTCATAATTATTATTTTAATTTGGTCAATAGGAAACCTTAATTGAGAAACCCAAGTGATTCTGAACAAACCCTAAAATTTTCATAATTTTCGGAATCAGGATTAGGGCCCCTAAAACTCAGGGGGGTAAACCCTAATTGATAATTATCCTCAAATTCTTGTTGTAAAATTCAGAAATTACGAAACTACTGACTCAGCATAGCTAGTCCCAAACGTGGCTACCCTATAGCCTATTATTTAACCTTACGGACCGCAACACTACCAAGCTTACGGTCCGTATGATGCCTTACGGACCGTAACGTTGGGAAGCTTACGGTCCGTAAGCTAATCAAATTTTCACTATAAATAGCAGACATCGGGACTTGAAATTTGGCATAAGTTCGACGAAGAAATTCGTTTTAGAAATCGAATTACGTTCTGTATACTACAAATTAACACACACTAATCACGAAGTGCTGCCGCAATCAGGGTAATAACTCGATCACTATTACGATTCAACGTCCGATCGATTATAACTATCCAACGATTGTTTAAGTGCCGCTCAAATTGAGTTTATACTTTATTTGATTCAATGTGATTTCGACTTGAATGTTTGAGTACTGCTCGAATTCGGACTATACTCTGTCATTCGTTGTGAATCCGTTGAATTGTTAAGTATTGCACTAATAAATCATTGTGAGGGTTTAATCTCGTGAATTGTCGTAACTGCTGTATTAGTTACTAACCTGTTGGGTGTGCATTGTTATTTAAATTAGGTTAATTCAGGTTAATCAGTAGGCTTATATTCTGCTCGTTAAAATCTACAATGTGAGTCATTCTCTTTTTATCAAATTACTTTCAAAATCATGTTTATTTTCAAGATTATAATTGCAGTGATTAAGTATATGTAGTCACCAAATTAAAGCCGGTATGTGGGGTATTGTGCACATTACTGTTTTTATCAATTTAGGTGGGCGAACCTAACTAATGATACTCGTTACTATTGGGTGAACGGACTCAATAGTAATATGACCACAGTCACCGAAACAAGTCGATGATAAGTACTGTGGGTATTTGGTTGAAATAAACATTGTAATTTCTCTTAATACTGTGAATTATAACAAACGAGTCGTTTTTGTAAAATGAATGATTCACTCAGTATTTCCCTGCTGACAAAACCTTTTTCAAACATGTTTCAGGTGATCTGTTGTGAGCACAGGAAAAGTGCCATGGAGCACTGCAAGCTTAGAAAGTGGCTCAATGTAAATAAATAAAGAAACATGTTTTTATGAAATAAAGATTTCCCAGCGAAATCACTTTATTGTAAAAATTATGGGTTTTATCCCTAAATTATATAAACGAGCAGTTTTAATATTAATTGATCCTGTTTAAAAAAAAAAGACTTCCGCTGTCATTAAATTAAATACCATCGGATTTCCTGCCTCGCGGCTCTAGACCGGGTCAAACCGGGGCCATGGGCCGTGACAGGAAAAGGTGGTATCAGAGCCACTGATTTAAGCTTACTATTGATTTTAGCCTATTAAAATAATTAGGAAATTTAATTGCTATGCTGTGGAAATATGTTTTATTAACTGATTAATTGTTGAGTTAAAGTATGGGTAAACACAAGATTTCTGCTATCTATCACAAATTAGATACTGCACCCACAAGAAAAGGAACCTCTTCCTCCAAACACCCAGCAGATCTAGATGAAGGGATTTTTGTTCGTAAAACAAACTATGAAAACCCTCTCACCCAAGAGAAAAGAAATTTGATTCTTAGAAAAGGACAAGAGAAAATAAAGAAAACCCAAGCCAAGAAAGTGAGATTTAATCCAGAAATCCAGGAATTAGGCAATAAGTCACCTTGGGAAGATACCTTAGATGAAAAATGGGCAAACCTTTATATGCTAGCTACAGTAGCAGAAAATGCAAATCTCTAAATTTTAAATCCTAGTCTAGTAGAAAAGTAAATCAATAAATTATAGTGTGATCACTTCCCTGTAATCTTTTGTACAAATCCGTATGCAATAAACTTAATGTTTATTTGTTAAACTTTGTTCCAAAGTTTTAACTTAGCATTTTTGTGCATTTTGCATATATGTTGTCCAGCATGAATGAGATGTCGGAAGCATTTCAGAATCTCAACCTCTACCCAGTACCAATTGAAGTCTCCCACGACTTTACTGGTTATATTGCTGACATAGAGAAACCTGTGGAATTCCAAGCTCCACCGCTGGAAAAAGCAAAATCTAAAAAGAAAAGAAGATATGTAGGATGGAGGAAAGTGCGTAGGAGAAAGCCAGCTACTAGGAAACTTCCTAAAATAGAAAACCCTATAAACAAAGGAAAGGAAATCGAAGTCGGAGAAAGTTCCAAACCAGCAGAATTCAGGGAGGACTATAAACAAAAAGGAATAAAGATAGGAGAGAGTTCTAGACAAACTGAAGATATCACATTTCAAGACGAAATCGACCGTCTACTGGCAAATTGTGATGTTATTAGCCCTATCCATAATAATATATATCCTTGCCTAGAAACCCAACTACCTGTCAATCTGGAACCAGCTATTCCAGATCCACTAATCCACACTCTACCTTTAGGTCAAATGGAAGAACGGTGGACAAATGACTGGCAATTCGAGAATATTGTCAACAGTCCTTATTCTTTCCTTCCACAGTGGGAGCCAGACCCTATCCCCAATCCTCCAATGAGTAACGAAAACTTAGCCGAACTCCGTCAGTACGGTGAAGAACTGATAAATACAGGAATAGGATTAGGGATATGGGAGAAAGGATTACCTGGAAGTACGACGAAAGGGAACGTCGCTACTAAACTTATTGTGACCAGAGAATAGTGGGGTTGGGAAAAGTGTCTGTATATTAATAATAATAAGTAAATATAACTCTGTAAAATGGGAAATAAAACATTGTAAGATAAAAGGTGTGTATGGATGCCTATCTAATATATATAAAGCAAAATAGAAGTCGAAACATCGACAAATTTTGGATATATATTTGTGTTATCAACCAGATTTTATGCGATTCTGTGAAATTGTTTATTCATTACTCAGTACTAATAATTATATTTTTAATAATTATCAGATGGAAAATGCTAATAATGAACCAGTTAATGAAGGGAATCAATCTGAACAAAATCAGGAAAACCAGTATATGACTAGACAAGATATAGAAAATATTGTTGCACAAGGGATAGCCAATGCTATTCCAGCATTCGTTGCTGCTGTTAAAAATCCAGTAGAACCGCAACAAATCATTCCTAGTAAACGTACTCAGGAAGATAATTTTAGTCACAGTGTAAATGGAGGCAACAATCATGATGATAATAATCTACGACAGGCTCCACCTCCTAAGAAAATGAAAGCTGCAACACCTGGTTGCACTTTCAAAGAATTTCTTGCCTGCAAACCTGTTGAATTTGCAGGTAATGAAGGAGCAACTGCAGTACTGCGTTGGTTAGAGAAAACCGAAGCAGTAATTGCAATAAGTAAGTGTTCAGAAGAAGATCAGGTGATGTATGCATCAAATTTGTTCAAAGAAGGAGCATTAGAATGGTGGAACACGGTGCTACAAGCAAAAGGAAGAAGGATGGCTTATGCCATGAAATGGGAAGAATTCAAAAATCTTGTAGAAAGGAAATATTGTCCTGAATATGAAAAGGAACAAATGGCAAATAAATTCCTAAATCACCGGATGATAGGAGTGGAGTGTCGCAGTTATACTTCGACATTCTTTGAATATGCTAGAGTGGTACCAACACTGGCTTCGCCAGAACCGGTACTCATTTCTCGATACATCTGGGGATTAATTGGTGAAATCCGCAATATTGTTAAAGCTGCGAGACCTCGCACTATTGACGATGCTGTGGAATTAGCTAATACCCTAACCGACGAACTAGTACGCACGCAAGATGAAAACAAAAAGAAGGAATTGGCTCAGAAGATTACCCAGGGATTTCGTACGGGTAATAATAGTAATTTCAAAAGAAGAGGAACAGGGCAATCTTCAACTCCACCGTTCTGCAAAAATTGCAAAAAGAAACATTTTGGAAGATGTGGTGTAACTTGCAATTTTTGTAAAATGGTAGGACATCGTGAAGAAAATTGTAGGAAGAAATCCACAATCTGTTACAATTATGGAGAAGCAGGACATTTCAAAACAGAATGTCCTAAATTGGCCAAACCAGCAGATAACAAAACTAAACCAGCTGACGGAACTACCAAGAAGAATGTCCGAGCCTTTCAGTTAACTACTCAAGAAGCAGAACTCATTCCAGATGTGATAGCTGGTACGTTCCTAGTTCACAACGTATATGCAAAAGTATTATTTGACTCTGGTGCAAACCAAAGTTTTATCAATACTTCATTTTGCCAAGCTCTTAGTTTACCTTTAACAACCCTTAGGCAAATTTTTACAGTTGAAACGGCAGACGGGAATTTTGTTAAAATAAATAAGGTTTTGCAAAAAGGAAAGATAGAATTGTTAGGCCATAAGTTTTCTGCAAACCTATTACCTATGAAATTAGCTGAATTCGATGTCGTGTTAGGAATGGATTGGTTGATAGCCAACCATGCTAGAATCCTTTGTGATCAAAATTCCAGAGAAATTCAATCACCCACAGGAGAGGTAATTTTAATTACCGGAGATAAACCACGAAAGCCACTAAAGTTCATATCAGTAATGAAAGTTGCTAGTTATGAACGAAAGCAAGGAATAGTGTATATGATTTCTGTAATCATTAACACTAAAAGTAAGGAACTTTCGGACATCCCTATAGTTTCAGAATACCCAGACATCTTTCCAGAAGAGTTACCTGGGTTACCACCAGATAGGGAAGTAGAGTTTAGAATTCATCTAATTCCAGGTACTACACCAATAGCTAAGGCACCTTATCGATTAGCACCCACCGAAATGCTAGAATTGAAAAAGCAGTTAGATGAATTACTAAGTAAAG
The DNA here is from genome assembly GCA_030545235.1 of Helianthus tuberosus. Taxonomy (NCBI): domain Eukaryota; kingdom Viridiplantae; phylum Streptophyta; class Magnoliopsida; order Asterales; family Asteraceae; genus Helianthus; species Helianthus tuberosus. The sequence goes on from JARYGA010046105.1 coordinate 5,135,934, forward strand.
GATTCATACAACCTAGCTCATCCCCTTGGGGAGCGCCAGTGTTGTTTGTAAAGAAAAAGGATGGTTCGATGAGAATGTGTATCGATTATAGGGAATTGAATAAGGTTACAATTAAGAATCGATACCCATTACCTAGGATTGATGATCTATTTGATCAACTTCAGGGGGCTAGATATTTTTCTAAGATAGATTTACGCTCCGGATATCATCAATTGAAGGTACAGGAAGAAGACATACCTAAAACTGCTTTCAGAACTAGGTATGGTCATTATGAGTTTACAGTCATGCCCTTTGGATTAACAAATGCACCTGCTGCATTCATGGACATGATGAATAGGATCTGTAAACCATATTTGGATAAATTTGTAATCGTATTCATCGACGATATACTTATTTATTCCAAAAGTCAGGAAGAACATTGCAATCATTTGCATGCACTCTTAACCTTGTTAAGAAAAGAAAAGCTTTATGCAAAATTCTCAAAGTGTGAATTTTGGTTAAAGGAAGTGCAATTCTTAGGACACATGGTGAATCATGAAGGCATTCATGTAGATCCTGCTAAAATAGAAGCAATTACTAAATGGAAGGTCCCACAAACAGCTATGGAAATTAGAAGTTTTATAGGTTTAGCTGGGTATTATAGACGGTTTATTAAGGACTTTTCTAAGATAGCTGTACCTTTGACTAAGTTAACCTGTAAAGCCACTAAGTTTGAATGGGGATATAGGCAAGAAGAAGCTTTTAAGATTTTAAAGCATCGATTGACGAATGCTCCAATTTTAGCATTGCCCGAAGGAACAGAAGATTTTGAAGTATATTGTGATGCCTCAAAATTAGGATTCGGATGTGTGTTGATGCAACGCAAGAAAGTAATTGCGTATGCCTCTCGGCAGTTGAAAAAGCACGAGGAGAATTATACGACTCATGACTTAGAATTAGGAGCCGTAATTTTTGCCCTTAAAATTTGGAGACATTATCTTTACGGAAGTAAATTTACTGTCTTCACATACCACAAAAGTTTAAGATATATATTTGGGCAAAAAGAGTTAAACATGAGGCAAAGGAGATGGATGGAAATCCTAAGTGACTACGACTGTGATATTCAGTATCACGAAGGAAAGGCAAATGTAGTTGCAGATGCCTTAAGTCGTAAGTATTATGAGAAACAACGACGAGTTCGTGCTCTCATATTAAATCTACAAGTAGATTTAATGGAACAATTGAAGAATGTTCAAGTTACAGCAATCAAGGATGATGCTGAAGGAATGAAAGGACGAATGAAGGAATTAGAACAAGGAGCAGATGGAATTTGGAGATTCCACAAAAGTAGAATTTGGGTACCTAAGCAAGGAGATTTAAGACCTAAGATTTTAGAAGAAGCTCATAAATCTAGGTATACTATGCACCCAGGAAACAATAAAATGTACCAAGATTTAAGAAAGAATTTCTGGTGGATAGGCATGAAAAAGGATATAGCACGGTATGTTTCTAAATGTCTTACTTGTTCCCAAGTTAAGGCAGAACATCAGAAACCCTCAGGGTTACTACAACAATTGGAAATGCCAGTATAGAAATGGGAACTTATAACAATGGATTTTGTTACTAAATTACCCAAAACCAAAAAAGGTAATGATGCGATTTGGGTAATTGTGGATCGATTAACCAAATCAGCTCACTTTCTACCAATGAAAGAAACCTTTAGCATGGAAAGACTGGCTAAATTGTATGTAGATGAAGTTGTATCCCTACATGGAGTCCCACTCTCCATTGTTTCGGATAGGGATAGTCGTTTTACTTCTCATTTCTGGAAAAGTTTCCAGCAAGCTATGGGAACTCGACTCAATCTGAGTACTGCATATCATCCCCAAACAGACGGACAAAGTGAAAGGACAATCCAAACTCTGGAAGACATGCTCCGAGCATGTGTAATAGATTTTGGTGGAAATTGGGATGATCACTTATCTCTGATTGAATTCTCCTACAATAACAGTTATCATTCAAGCATTGAAACTGCTCCATTCGAGGCACTTTATGGAAGAAAGTGCAGAACTCCAGTTTGTTGGGCAGAAATAGGAGAAAGTCAGTTGTCAGGACCTGAGATAGTGCAAGAGACGACCGACAAGATTACTCAAATCAAGGAAAGGTTGAAGACTGCTCGAGATCGTCAGAAGAGTTATGCAGATAATCGACGAAAACCTATAGAATTTCAAGTTGGAGATAAAGTACTCTTGAAAGTTTCTCCTTGGAAAGGAGTAGTTAGATTCGGAAAGAAAGGAAAGTTAAGTCCAAGGTACGTAGGACCATTTTCAGTGATCCAACGTATAGGATTAGTTGCTTATCGTTTACAACTACCAGAAAAATTAGCTGGAGTACATGATGTATTTCATGTATCCAATCTCAAGAAATGTTTATCAGATGAATCTTTGGTAGTACGTCTTCAAGAAATAGAGGTAAATGAAAAGCTGAAATTTGTAGAGAAACCTCTTCAAATTGAGGATCGAAAGATCAAATTTCTCAAACATAAAAGACTAGTGTTAGTCAAAGTTAGATGGGATTCAAAAAGAGGAGCTGAATACACTTGGGAGCTGGAATCAGAAATAAAGAGAAAGTATCCTCATTTATTCCAGTAAATCTCGAGGACGAGATTTTTATTAAAGGTAGGGAGAATGTAACAACTCTCATCAAAAAGTCATAATTATTATTTTAATTTGGTCAATAGGAAACCTTAATTGAGAAACCCAAGTGATTCTGAACAAACCCTAAAATTTTCATAATTTTCGGAATCAGGATTAGGGCCCCTAAAACTCAGGGGGGTAAACCCTAATTGATAATTATCCTCAAATTCTCGTTGTAAAATTCAGAAATTACGAAACTACTGACTCAGCATAGCTAGTCCCAAACGTGGCTACCCTATAGCCTATTATTTAACCTTACGGACCGCAACACTACCAAGCTTACGGTCCGTATGATGCCTTACGGACCGTAACGTTGGGAAGCTTACGGTCCGTAAGCTAATCAAATTTTCACTATAAATAGCAGACATCGGGACTTGAAATTTGGCATAAGTTCGACGAAGAAATTCGTTTTAGAAATCGAATTACGTTCTGTATACTACAAATTAACACACACTAATCACGAAGTGCTGCCGCAATCAGGGTAATAACTCGATCACTATTACGATTCAACGTCCGATCGATTATAACTATCCAACGATTGTTTAAGTGCCGCTCAAATTGAGTTTATACTTTATTTGATTCAATGTGATTTCGACTTGAATGTTTGAGTACTGCTCGAATTCGGACTATACTCTGTCATTCGTTGTGAATCCGTTGAATTGTTAAGTATTGCACTAATAAATCATTGTGAGGGTTTAATCTCGTGAATTGTCGTAACTGCTGTATTAGTTACTAACCTGTTGGGTGTGCATTGTTATTTAAATTAGGTTAATTCAGGTTAATCAGTAGGCTTATATTCTGCTCGTTAAAATCTACAATGTGAGTCATTCTCTTTTTATCAAATTACTTTCAAAATCATGTTTATTTTCAAGATTATAATTGCAGTGATTAAGTATATGTAGTCACCAAATTACAGCCGGTATGTGGGGTATTGTGCACATTACTGTTTTTATCAATTTAGGTGGGCGAACCTAACTAATGATACTCGTTACTATTGGGTGAACGGACTCAATAGTAATATGACCACAGTCACCGAAACAAGTCGATGACAAGTACTGTGGGTATTTGGTTGAAATAAACATTGTAATTTCTCTTAATACTGTGAATTATAACAAACGAGTCGTTTTTGTAAAATGAATGATTCACTCAGTATTTCCCTGCTGACAAAACCTTTTTCAAACATGTTTCAGGTGATCTGTTGTGAGCACAGGAAAAGTGCCATGGAGCACTGCAAGCTTAGAAAGTGGCTCAATGTAAATAAATAAAGAAACATGTTTTTTATGAAATAAATATTTCCCAGCGAAATCACTTTATTGTAAAAATTATGGGTTTTATCCCTAAATTATATAAACGAGCAGTTTTAATATTAATTGATCCTGTTTAAAAAAAAAGACTTCCGCTGTCATTAAATTAAATACCATCGGATTTCCTGCCTCGCGGCTTTGGACCGGGTCAAACCGGGGCCATGGGCCGTGACAGCATAGTATACCCCTGACACTCAACATGTTGTGCTTCAATGATCCGCTTCAAGCTTGGAATAAAGACTCATTTTAATGGACTTGAATAACCCACAAATATTCCCTCAATGCTCTTTGCAGCAAACTTTCCAAAAGGTTCTAGAACTGTACAGGGAGACCCAAACGGTTCTAAATACTTTAGGTTCGGTTTGCGGTTGTTGATCAGTTCGAAACATGTCTTGTTGAATTTCTTTACAGTGAGAACCCGGCTGAGTGTATAACAAGCGGCTGACACTGCTTCTGCCCAAAAATTTACTGGTAATTTGGAACCAGCAAGCATTGTCCTGGCCGTTTCGATTAGTGTCCTGTTCTTTCTTTCAGCTACTCCATTTTGCTGCGGAGTCTAAGGAGCACTAAATTCTTGCAATATGCCTCTCTCATCACAATATTCTTCCATCTTGTTGTTCTTAAACTTTGTACTGTTATCACACCTGATTCTTCTGATTCTAGTTTGGTACAAGTTTTCAATTTTTCTGAACAACGCCATCAAGCTTTCGAAAGTCTCATCCTTTGTCTTCAGAAAAGATACCCATGAAAATCTTGAGTAATCATCAGTTACTACAAGACAGTAGAGATCACCAGTTATACTTTTAACATTCACTGGACCAAAAAGATCCATATGAATTCTCTCTAACGGTCTGGAAACTGAATTAACTTTCTTTTGAGGATGGGATTTCTTCTTTTGCTTGCCTTTGACGCAACTAATGCACTCTCCTTCCAGATGAAAACCTTTCACATTAACACCAATTACTATAGACAAAGACTCCATTTTTCCTCTTTTCGGATGGTAAATATTTCTCAGAACATGGAGTGTGAATCAAACCCATGTTTGAATTGAAATTGAGATACTGATACAAGTTCTTCCCTTCTGAATCAGATAGATTCAACAGAAAACTGAAGAGTAACGGCAGCAAGTGATTGAGTTCAGTAGTTCCTCATATAAAATTATTGACTCTAGAGATATAGTAATATGGAGAAGACTTCATTTTTCAGAGATGAATATGGCCCATCTTTCGATGCCATAACTTTGATTCTTTTTCCATTGCTCTTGACACAAAACAGTGAGCCTGACCCGTGGTTGTAGTAGCTACACTCATGTCCAACACGTACAGATCATTCACTCTAGGTGCCTTCATGATAATCCACTCTTCGGGAATAACAAATCCTGGTTTCAAGATCAAACATTCTTTGTCTGTAAAGTGCGTCGTATACATGCGATCACAGATCTGAGATATGCTCAGAAGATTGTTTTCAAGCTCGGCGATGTAGTTAACTCTCTCAAACGTGACAATACCATTTGATAGAGTTCCTTCTCCTACTATTCGACCACCCTGATTACCTGCGAATCCCACGTAACCTCCATTAAATCCACGAACATCGTACAATAGAGTCTTCTTCCCCGTCATGTGCCGAGAAGCTCCACTATCCATAATCCAACGTGAAATGAATCTTGGAAGCTCCTGCACATTTCAAAAACAATTAGTTAGAAGTTGATGCCACCCAAGCCTCTTTTGACTCGGGTAACTTGACATTGATGTGAGATTTAGCAATATAAAGTGACGGGAAATTTTTGTCATTCATCTTCAAGCTTTCTTCAGACCCAATCTCAACCTTTTTGTATAAAAAGAAATCATTTTTAGAAGGTTGACCAGATGATTGGTCTTTCTTTGAAACATCTTTCTTCTGAGAAGTGATAGACTCATGTTTTTCAAGTTTCTCATAGTAATCCAAAGAAACATCCATCTTTACCGGAGTGGTAGAAGACGATTGTTTTTCTTTCTCAGAAACCTTTGGTTTTGAAGAACTTTTTGGCTTCCATGTTTGTTGAGATGAAGCAACCCGTTTGTAAAAATTGTTATTTTTAGTTTCCAACTTCTTAACAGGTTCAATTTTGACTTTTGTGTTCTTATTTTTCAAAATTTTCTCAACAACCATTGGAGCTTTGCCTTTTGCATCAGTTTTCTGTTTCTCAACAACTTCAGACTTAGGCTTTAAGTTGGTGCACTTTCGTGCAATGTGTCCAACTTTATTGCACTTGAAACATGTACGAGTATCAGCTACTCGACTTGTGCCTTCAGTCTGAGGTTGTGAGGCCCTCTTCTCAAAGAATTCTTGATTTGATTTCGAAAAAATCTCAGATTCTTGCTCGGAATGAGAACTCGAGCTTTTCACAAACACCTTTTTCTCAACAAATTTCTTGTTCTGAAAATTCTTTCTTTGATATTTCTTACAACCCTGATAACCACCCGACCATTTGTTTTGATTGTAATTTGAAAAACGTGGCGGTACTACAGGTTTTTTGTAGTAAGATTTATCTTTCTCAAAATTCAATTGCCTCTTCACATTTTTCACATCCACAATTTCATAAACATCAATCTCAATCAACTTGAATACATTTCTCAATTTACCAACATTCACATTCTCTATAGGAAAATCACGATCCGAATACAACTTATCAGATCCCGCCATCTTGTACATCACAAGATGTTTTTCTTCACTTAAGTTGTTTTTGGATTTTGATTTTGGAATATATTTGTCCAAAAAGCATTAATCATCCTCAGTAGTGTCACTATCAGATTTCAAAACACTTTCAACCACACTTTTAACAACTTCAGATTGAACACTTCCTTCATCGGATGATGAAGTGAATGTGACATCGATTGTGTCTGGAAGTTTCACTTCATTTTCATCTTCATCATTAACCAACCCTGAATTTTTCTTTGAATAATTGTTTAGAACAGGTGGTGGAACCTGATGATACCCCACCCCGGTTCCATCGGCATATACATCTTCGCCTGCTTTGTTCTTTCCGATCGGTTTAGGAACAATATGTTGAAGAACAAAACTTGCGGAGCTGTAATTGTTCAGTTTCAACTGGATGCGTTCATTTTCAATTTTAGCTTCTTGAAACTGAAGCTTCAACTTAGCAATTTCATCCAGTTGTTGGTTGATTAACTCTTCTTTAACCCTAAGAACTCCTTTTAATTGCACATTTTCTGTACATGTCTTACCATTTCTTTCATCAGAATCTTTCACCGTTCGTTTTAGCTTCTCAAAATTTTCTGAAAGTTGACGATTTTCATGAATCAACTTTTCGTTTTCTTTCCTAACTCTTTCTACTTCAATTTTATCATTTTCTATTTTCTCAGTTAGTTCTTTTATGCGATCATTTGAAGCTTTTAACATTTTATCACGGTTTAAGATCTGATCCTCCACATCTCTGACTCTTTTTGGCAGATCCTCAATCTTTTTACCACTGTGATAAGTAATTGTACTACAAACCTTGCAGTTTTTCATGCAATTTTTGCAGTCGCTCTCAGTTTTATCTTTCTTACCTGACTCATTGATAGAATCATTCTGACTGACCTTGTTTTTGGACTCAGTGCCAGAACCAGAAACTACCTCTAGTTCTTTCGCAGCGAACACTTTGTCAGCCATTATCTTCAGATTCTCAGCGGTAAACTCTTGTGTCGTATCAATAATCCCATTATCAATTTTCTTTGACTGCTGCTCTTTCTCCTTTTCTTTCTCTTTTTCTTCAACTTTTTCAGTTTCACCTCCTCCCCACCACTCTCTCTGTAAGGATTCTTCTTCTTCAGCAACTTGTTTAATGACATTTTCAAGATCAATGGTCTTTGAATCAACAGCTATGTTACCATCGGGATCTAGGTAACATTCTCTATCAGCATCCCATCTTTTCGCTTTCTTTGCTTCATTGTATATACGAGACATTCTAACCATCCTGTCTACAGCTTTCGCCTTCCTGTTGATGTATTTCTCTTTTTCATTTCTGCTATATCTGAAAGGAACAGGTTTTACGACAAACGCATAGCCTACTGCATCTTCCTCTGGTAACACATCGCTCCAATCGTATCCCTCGTCATCATGAATAACAGCAAGAGCTCTTGATTTTTCTTTGGGGTTATCTTCAAGCTGCTTCATTCTAGGGGATTCAGATTTGTTTTTATGGTAGATAGCTCTTTTGTAGTAATCCTCTCTGAATGGATTTGCAGTATCATCACCAGGTGCGTTTCGACATTCGCGTTTAAAATGTCCCTTTTGTTTACATCTGAAACACGTGACCTTTGATTTATCAAAACCAAGTTTTGTAGAAGGTCCGCCAATTGAATGTCTACCCGTAATCTCCATGAACCTTTTGGCTCGTCTAACCGCACTAGCCATACACCACCTGATGTCGATCAACTCCATCTCTTCTGGGTCGATCTGGTCATAATCCTCCTTGGTAAGGTTTGTGTTTCCAATCTTACCCACAACCAGGCTCTGACTCTAGAACAGACGCTAAGAACACCATCTGCTATTTTGCGGATTCCTCACTGAAGTTTTGAGCATTCTTCAGATCCACTGCAATATTACATTGGAACAGATTCTTCGGAACCGATTGGTTTGGAGTTGTTGATGATGAACCACTATGAAAACCACTACTCGGACTTTCTTGATTTGACTTGTAAGAACTTTCAGCTGAGAAAGCTGTTTTAGGAGACACATTCTTCGGAATTCCATCTCCTCTGTAATATAAACCAACATTCTGTTGATATGAAGAATGATTGACTTTGAAAGATTTATTGATCTCCAGCTCGTGACTCTCCAGTCTTTCAATTAACAGATCAACTGTCAGTTTTTCCGACTCGATTGTATTCTTTAGCATCAATGCAAAGTATTGCCAGTCTTTGTCATCCGGTAAGGAGTCAAACAGCTTATCAACCAATTCTTCACGAGAATAAATGATTCCATGTCTTGCCAGCTCCATCTTCAGATGTCCAAATCTCTCAATCATCTTAGAAACAGACTCATTTTTCAAACAAGCAAAAAGATCAAACTCTTTTCTTAACAATTTCTTTTTGTTTTTGACTATTTCTGCACTACCCACACATTTAACTCTTAATTTCTCCCAAAGATCTGTTGAATTTGTGTATTCAATCAATGCTATGATGTCGTCTCTCACAGACTGATGAAATAAGGAAATGCACTTCTGTTCAGCAACATATCTGTCTATTTCGTCATTTTCTGTCAAATTCTCAAAATCTGATCTTCCCATAACAAAACCATTCTTCAACATCTTCCAACTTGGATATGCAAACGCTTTGAGCCATTCTTCAAACTTTTTCGCCCATTTATTGTAATCTTCTATCGCCATCAACTTGGGAGGTTTGTTGTACGTCCCATAAGCACTCTCAACACTTAATGCATCCGAAAGAGTCTTTCTCGCACTGGGAGCATTCTCATTTGTGTTGTTTGACGTGTCGTTTGAAATATCATCTCCACCATTTCCAGCAAAGGAAAAAACGTCATAGAATGGATTCATGAACTCATCCATCTTCAAGTATCTGAAACAATTAACAAATACTTAGAAAAATTTTGATTTTTGATAAAGACAGATTCAAACGGAATTATCTTAAGCGAAATCAGCTTTTCAAGCGGAATAGCTGCTCAAACGAGATACACACTCAAACATAATCAAGTTTTGAAATGGAATAGCTAATTTCGTTTGAAACTAGTGGCAGTTTCAAATGGAATCAGTCACTTTGAAGCGAAATTACTAATTTCGTTTGAACTTTCAAACGAAATCTGATTTCAAGCGGAATCAGACAATCACTTTCAAACGGAATAAGTAATTCCGTATGAAATCAACAACAATTTCAAGCGGAATTAACCAAAATAGCTAATTTCGTTTGAAATCACACGTGCAAGTTCAAGCGGAATTATGATGACATCAGCAATTCGATCAGTTGTTCAAGCGGAATTACAAGTTTTTATCAAAATTTGTTCGAATTAAAGTCCAAATCTTTCACGGATTAGTTAAAACTATGTTTCGCTTGATATGTGTGTGTTTTAAGCCATTTCAACCGTTAAATTTTGTTCAAATCAGAAAAGAAAGAGTAGAAGTGAAAGAATCCGATGAGATCAAGCTGAATTGGTATGAACTCCTCGTCCTGAGCTCTGATACCACATCGTCATGTGACCCTAACGAGTCAATATGAAGAGTTCAACATTAAAAACAAAGGCGGAATCAGTGAATTTGACGTGACACAGCTTGTTTTCCTCAAATTATATTCTTATTAATCTATTCTGAGCTTTTACAGATTCGATTGACAAACGGACAGCACCTCGACTCAGAAACCGTAACCTAATTCTGTTTCAAATGAGCACCATGCTCAGGTATTTATAGCCGGACTAATTCCGCTTGAAAGAGTCTCAAACGGAATTACACGTTCAAACAGAATTACCTAATTCCGCATGGAATTAGTGATTTCGCTTGAAACATCTAATTCCGTTTGAAATGACATAATGTACATTTCAAGCGAAATTACCCTAAATACTTGTTTTCTCGATTTCCGTGCCCTAAACAATACATGACTAGATACAAGACAAAGTTAACAGACATCTAATGCACCAACAACAAAGACAAAAAATAAAGCAAAATAAGTTGTGTATATAAAACCTCATTCAAACGAAATACAGTTTACTTACTGTGTGCATGAAAAGTAATCTAAACTGTGCAATTACTTGCATTGCTACGTTGCTACAGGATTTGATGAGCTCGGTACCAACCGGTACCTAAAATACCGTTACCGAAATCCCCAAAAGTATGTACCGGTACCGAATATACCTGGTACGGTACGGTTCGGTACCGGTCGGTACTGGTACAGCACCGGTATTTGAGGGTAAAAATCGGTGAATACCGATGCCGAACCGGTACCGAAAATACACCCTATTTGGTAAAAGCGGGTACCGGTACCGGTACCCGATACTATTTCTTCATTTTACTGTTCATTGACTTCAAAATTTAATATATAGGGTAATTTAAATTTTAAAAATTTTAACTTCACCTATTTGTTGAGATTAATCTCAGCTCTGAAAATGTTTACAGACAGTTCAAACTTTAACGTATATACTCCCCCGATCATCCCATACTAACTAACTGAAGGTTAACCCCGCCAGCTTTTTGATGGCGTGTATTCTTTATATGAGATCAATGGAGAAAAATACGTTTAAAGTTAAACATTTACTGATTTGGGTTTAGTCCCGACTTATAGGTAATAGTTGAGATTATTAAAATCCAATTTCGGCCAATGAGCTATAGCTCAATTAGCATTTGAGGGGAAGTGAAGATTTGAGTTTTAGGCCAGAAGTCTCAAGTTCGAATTTGATTCCAACCGGGTTTTGCCGCAGTGGGCTTTGGGTGGCGGGTTTTGCCGGGAACCGGTGATGGTGGGTTTGAGCTACCTAGCACTATCTGCGATCGCAGGCGTATGTGGTCGCCTTTTCCCATTGGGTTACCCCGGGTAGTCTAACATTTATTTTGTTGACCATTAAAAAAAATTAAAATCCAATTACTCGTCGTTTGAACATTTACTTCTAAAACTATCAAGAAAGGAAAATTGGTTTTTAATAAACCATCCTTTGCCTCATTGGTAAATAATAATCCTACCTACGTAATTGGTATACAATAATCCTACCTATCAACATGTTGGTACTCAATGAACTTCCGTTAATTTTTTTTAACTGAAGTTAGTTTTTAAGTTTTATTTATTACACAAACAGCCCCTGTAGTTATAATTTACTAGTTTTAACTATTTTGTAAAACAAAAAAATGTCAAGGGCCATGTAATTAAATTTTATAAAATAGTTAAAACTAGTAAATTATAACTACAGGGACTGTTTGTGTAATAAATAAAACTTAAAAACTAACTTCAGTTAAAAAAAATTAACGAAAGTTTATTGAGTACCAACATGTTGATAGGTAGGATTATTGTATACCAATTACGTATGTAGCATTATTATTTACCAATGGGGCAAATGTTGGTTTATTAAAAACCAATTTTCCATCAAGAAATAACTTCAACTAATATACTTTGTATTAAATTTTATGTAGAGAACTATGTTATTTAAACTAATTTTTCATATTTCAAACTAATTTTTCATATTTTATCTCTTTTCGGCTCGAAATAAACATAATATATTCATCTTGTCAATCGGTGATGATTAGTGATGGATTCAAGAATAATAATATGATAAACATAGGAGTTTAATTAGTTAAATATGATAAACATAGGAGTTTAATTTGTAAGAATATATTTATATATTAAATATATTATATGACCATTATTATCATTTATCGAATAAATGATCATTGACCTAATTACCCCTATATCATTAATTGGTAAATATTTGATGGACGTATTTACCCTTAGTAGATAAACATAGCGTTTCTCTCTAGAGAGGGTTTACGGTTAGACAATTATAATAACATCATCACAATCAATTCGTCCCCATCTCTCTCATAACCGTGTTCATCAAGAACACCTAAACCCATTAGAACTGCACACCCTAAAGGGAAACTCGACCAATCTGACGAACATGACGTCTTCTTCATTCTCTGATGCGGTTATTGGTTAACCAGGTACACATGTTTTTATTATTCATGATTACATTTATTTAATTAAGGTTTATGTTTTACCCATGTTCTGATATAATCAACACAATTAGTTAAAGATAAATTTGTATAAGGCAATTAGGGAGATGCCTTTGTTTGCTTGTCAACTTAAAAAGAGAATCTCACCCACAATATTTAAAGTTGGTTAAACATGCGTGCACCCTATGCAAATTGTAAGGTCTTTATCTATATGGGCTTGCAACCATCAATGAGGAGGTTATGATCGAGAAAAATTGGTGTTGGTTAAGCCGTCAACCCCAAACTACTTATATTTTAAAAGACCATTTTGCATTCTTCTTATTTATTTCCAAATTTAACAATTACTATAAAGTATGTTTTATTTTTGTGTACTTTCGATTTTTTTTAATCTATTTTGTTTTTTCATACATAATAAAGCTTACGTTAGAATGAGTTGTGCTACAAATCACCAAAAAAGTTAATATCTATTGGGATGTTATCCTTTGAATGTGAACCAAAAATCTTGTATATGAATCACCTACTTGCATATCATCGAGCCAAATAAGAAGTTATCTTGTAGGTACACGATTGGCAAGGGACGGGCCCAAGTGAGGGTTTGGGTGGGCCGGTCAGTATTTATAGGTTAAAATCCTGATTACATTCCTTTAAAGTTTGGTTGAACCCATCGTTTACTCTCTCACAAAATAATTTCATGATCCGCCGCTGGGTATTCATAACAAATTGTGAATTAATTGTCTAAAATGGCTTAAAACGAGTTGTTCATGAAATTCAACATGATCCATAAAGAACGTGTAAGGTGAAATAAGCTCAGTCTCATTTCTTCTAAGATCTTGAAGTTTGAGTTTGTGTCGTTTACTATTTAAAATATTTTATTTATATATATTGTTATTTTATATAATTATAGCTAAGTATATGAAAAAAAATAAAAAAAAATATTTTTGTTGTGATTATATAATTTAGAGTGAGGATCCTACGGAAAGTGTGTTTTGCCTAAAAAGTGTAAAAAGTCATAAAACACAATAATTTCAGGCATAAAACACACCTAAAACTCACAAATAATAGAATGAATATTACTAAAACACCATATTCAAACTCTAATAGTCCATAAAAACTTCAAACACACCATCGTAGAACTATGAATATAAAACACACAATGCTAAACAACATAAAACACAATAATATTTGTCATTCCACAATCAGAGCCTTAACATCTAAAACACAACACAAAACCCACATACATGATGTTTTAGTAATCTTCATCATATTATTTGTGGGTTTTTGGTGTGTTTTATGGTTGACATTATGGTGTTTTATGACTTTTTACACTTTTTAGGAAATTTGGACTTTCTGGCCAACTCCTATCCATATAATTTAATATCAGTATTTTTTTGAACGACGTAATTATCTTAATCAACCTCCGTAGGCATGAACTTGTTTATTAAACAAACTTTGACTTGAGCTTGAACTTATCTCGAAATTATTTTAGTTTGTCCTGGTTTAACCTTTTTATTAAGGGTTATTGGATTTTAATAATCTTATGTTTCACCTGTTGGCCGATAATAATCCCAACTTTAAAATTTCTCTCCAATAATCCCAACTTGTAAAAGTTTGGCCACCATTGATCCTTTTCAAACATATAAGAATTTGGTATCCTCAATAGATTCAATTACACCTAGAGACTCCTTAATTGATTTAAGTGCACCTATGTTTGAAAAGGATCAATGACGGCCAAACTTTTACAAGTTGTGATTATTGGAGGGAAATTTTAAAGTTGGGATTATTATCGGCCAACAGGTGAAACTTAGGATTATTAAAATCCAATAACCCTTTTATTAATAATAATGCTTGCTCCTACTCTGTTACATCAATAATCCTAAATTATTCTTCGCTGATCATGAGTTGGGATAAGGATAAAGTCCTTTATATTAAATTTAGGAGGAAAAAAAAAGATAAACATTCAGAAATACCTCATGGATATATATATATATATATATATATATATATATATATATATATATCTATTCTTGGAACAAAATGATAAAGTGATCAACTGATATCATTATCAATTCACCATCTCAAACATCTCATTAACCAACTTACCATCTTTTCCAAGAATAAACAATCTATGAATACAAGTTTTGGTTTGCTCATGAACAAAAACACCAAAAAACAGAAACCGATCAATACTCAATGTTTTTTAGCACCACGGATCAATTTTTGTATAAGGGACAACTGTCTAGCGGTACTATTGTGTTGGATAAGGCTTTACCTTTTCAAGTGGTGAAGATTTAATCCTCACAGTGGACAAAAAAAAATGCAATTTAATTATAGAGCTGGAGAGAGCGCGAGCTGCCGTTCTAAAAATACGTAAATTCATGGACAACTAGTTTTTATCAAATACCTTTTAAATTAATAAAATACTATTATATTAGTCTCAAGAAGGATTTTAAGCTATTTTCCGGATAGGAAAGAAACTCATAGCTCATAACAAACTTAAGGTTGAAAAGGGTGCAATCTCAATTCCAACTCAACTAAAGATTTGATGACGTGAATTGTATAGATGTTACGATTTTTCCATTCATGGTAATCATCACCCATCCAACTACCTCAAACTTTTTGTCTTTTTTTTAATTCATATATAAATGTCCTTTTTATGGTTTTTCTTATGCATAAATTTGTAAAATGGGAGATGAGTTTTGCTTTGAATTAAAAAAAAAAAATAACGTTTAGTGGGCATTAATATTGAAGTGGTGAAATGTGAATTGCAAAATAGTATTTCCTTGTTACTTGTTTTTTTATTTAACTGATGGAAGACGTGTGCTGACGTTAGGAGCGGACCTACGTTGTAACAAGGGGTAACCTCCTTTGCCCCTTACGTTCCGACGGTAGCGTAAATTTTGGAAAAATTTGACGTTTTTTTATTTCGTTAACCTTTTTTTAAACGTTGCCCCTATAAGAATTTTTTAGATCCGTCACTGGCTGACGTAATATATGGTTGTTACCGTGGTTTTTATTCAGAAGCTTGAATTTAACTCCTACGAGAGTCCGGGTTTCATATTTGATACCTTGTGTATTCCAAGTTGGATTTACAAGGGTGTTTGTTATCTGGACGACTTAGGCAGATTTCGAATTAGTACTGGAAAGGAGATGTTGGTTAAATAGATTACGTTGTCTTACAATAAATGATGTGCTTAGGACCACATACCCAACACATTCTATCAGAATCATGCAGTTAAGAATGCTGGTTTGAGAGTACTATGGGAATAAGCAACCTCCTAAAGCTTAAAACTCCCCGTGATGTCACAAAGAACAAAACCTAAGCCATTGAGCAACGCGGATATTTGCCTTGGAGATATTGCAATATGGATACTTGCATGTCATTCGTGATAGTGGGGAAACCTCATCAACGACGTGTGTACCTTAGGATGTGTGTGTGAGTGGGTGGGTGCGATTGAAGGGGGGGGGGGGGGAGGTAACACATTAGATGAGTCTCATAGTGACCATAAAACCAATGATGGTGCGTTAAATAGTCTGCACCAACTTACACGATGTTACATGTTAAAGGGCAAAATAGTAATTGTGTAGAGGGACTGTATGTTGTTTTGGTATTAGTTCAGGGACTTGATTGTAAATAAATGGTTAGGGCAGTTGAGTCACAGTTGAGTCGGTATATGAGTCGTTGTATCGGTTGTAAGAATCATCTGGATAATGAATTGAACTTTCCCTCTCTTACGATTCTTCTTGTTCGATTCTATTCCTATCATTGGTATCAGAGCCGTTCAATCCTTGGACACGCTCAAATTCGCAAACCCTAATTCACTCATTCTTTCAATTCGTTCGTATTGCTTCGATTGTTTGAGCAATTCATTGTTGATTTCGTTTCCATTCGTTGAAGTTGAAACTGATTGTTCCAGTTTCAATTCTCGTTACAAATTACTGATAATCGTCAATGGCAACAAGACAACAAGAAAAGGAAAGGTTGGAGAAGTTAGCGCAGAGCAATGCTAGCTTGATTGAATCTCAACAAGCAATTCTGGACCAGAATTCAGAAGCTATTCGATTGTTGCAGATCAGTATGACAACATTGGTGACTCAAATGACAGAAATTAACAGCAAAATGAGCCATGATCGTGGTGGAGGTCATCAAGATCGATTAATTCGGCCCGGAAAGGTAGACTTCCCAAAATTCGATGGCACTGAGGTAGAAGGCTGGGTGATACATTGCAACCACTATTTTGCAGTAGATAAAACCCCTGAATTTGCAAAGGTACATTACGCAGTTATTAATTTGGAAGGTGCAACCCTAGATTGGCACCAGGGTTATTTTGATAGCCAAGATCGAGAAATTGAAGACATCACTTGGGATGAGTACTCAAGATCCATTATAAATCGGTTTTCAGTGAGACTTTCACAAGACCCTATGGAGGAGTTGAAGAATCTCCATCAAACAGGTTCGTTACAAGATTACACTAAAGAGTTTGACTCATTACTTAATAGAGTCAAACTAACAGATGAATATGCTGCTAGTTTGTTTGTGGGGGGTTTAAAACCGGAAATTCGTTGTTTAGTCAATTTTTTTAGGCCAAGAACCATGAGAGATGCTATTACTATGGCCAAGCAGCAGAGTGTAGTTTACGTAACACTATTTGGGGATAAAGAAAATAAAAAGATCAGCCCTACTAATGTAAGCAATCACATTAGTAGTACTAGTGCTAAAGTGGGGGGAAACCCTGTCAATACACTAGCATTATTACATACTCCCCCTGCCAATAAGATGCTTAAAAATGTTAGAAAGGTACCTGCAAAAGTAGCTGAAGAAAAACGGGCTAGAAATGAGTGTTTTTGGTGTGATGAAAAATACACACCAACACATAAATGTAAGTTCAAACACTTATATGTGTTAGAAATTCATGGAGATGATGATATAGAAACTGAAGATGGTGATACAACTGGAGAATTACAAGCTATGAATGTGGATCCTCAGATTTCCATTCATGCAATCATGGGTGTCAATTCTTTTTCTACTATGAGAATTGTTGGTACTATTAGAACTAGACAAATTCAGATTTTGACTGATTCGGGTTCCACTCATAACTTCCTTAATTCTAAGCTAGCTTCCAAACTTCAATGTTTTACTAAAGGGGTGCCAAATATGAAAGTTAGAGTGGCAAATGGAGAGAATCTAGATTGCAGTCAATTGTGTAAGGATTTTCAGTGGCTTATGCAAGGGGTATGGTTTAAAACTGATGTTTTACTCTTACCTCTCGACAATTATGACATGGTGCTTGGGGTCTAATGGCTCCAGTCACTTGATGATATAGTTTGGAATTTCAAGGCGTTAACCATGCAATTTAAGGTAGATTCTAAGGTTATCATTCTAAAAGGGTCTAATGCCAATGAGGTATCCTTATGTTCAGTAGAAAAATTAACAAACTTGTTAGAAAAGGATAACCCTATGGTATCTGTACAGTTGTACAGTATGCAAGTAGAGAAAGGTTCCTTCCAACATCAATCTTCGGTAGTTGGTTGCCAACCTAATGAAGAATTGAAAGCACTATTACAAGAGTTTAAAGATGTATTCCAAACACCCAAATCATTACCTCCTGATAGGAGTTGTAACCATAGAATTCAGTTAATTGATGAAAAAGTCAACATCAATCAAAGGGCTTATCGTTACCCAGTGGGCTAAAAAGATGTAATAGAAAAAATGGTGCAAGAAATGTTGGATATGGGAGTTATCCGACAAAGTGTCAGTTCTTTTGCTTCTCCAGTTGTTTGGGTTAAAAAGAAAGACGGAACTTGGAGACTTTGTGTTGACTATAGAAAGTTGAATGACGAAACTATAAAAAACCGGTTTCCAATTCCTCTCATTGAGGAACTGTTGGAAGAGCTAGGAGGGGCAGAAGTATTCTCAAAACTGGATTTGAGATCTGGATATCATCAAATCCGAATGCATGAAGATGATATCCATAAAACAGCCTTTAGAACCCACCAAGGATTATTTGAATTTTTGGTTCTTCCTTTTGGGTTAACAAATGCTCCAGCTACTTTCCAGGGTTTAATGAATGCTGTTTTCCAGAAGTTATTAAGGAAGTCTGTACTTATCTTCTTTGATGATGTGCTAGTCTATAGCAAATCTATGGAGCTTGCAATTATTCAGGGATAATCAGCTTTTTGGTAAAGAGTCAAAATGCAGTTTTGGTGGGTCCCAAATTGAATATTTGGGGTATGTTATTTCTAAAGAAGGGGTGGCCACTGACCCATCAAAAGTAGAATCTATAAAGAGCTGGCCTAACCCTACAAATGTTAAGCAGTTAAGAGGTTTTTTGGGCCTTACTGGTTACTATAGGAGGTTCATTGCTTCCTATTGGTTCTATGGCTAAACCACTCACGCAATTACTACAAAAAGATGCCTTTAAGTGGTCACACGAAGCTCAACTGGCTTTTGAAAGATTAAAAGAAGCTTTGACTAGTGCACCCGTCTTAGCTCTACCGGATTGGTCAAAAAAATTTGTAGTTGAAACAGATGCAAGCTCAAAAGGACTGGGAGCAGTCCTTATGCAAGATAAACACCCCATTGCATTTGTAAGTAAAGCTCTGTCTGCTAGACAATGCACTTTATCTGTCCATGAAAAAGAACTTTTAGCCATTTTGTTAGCTGTTAAACATTGGCATCAATACCTCATTGTGAAGCACTTTACTATTAAGACCGATCAGAAGAGTTTGAAACACTTGCTAGAACAAAAAAATTACCACTCCATTACAGCATACTTGGCTAAGCAAGTTAATGGGCTATGATTATGATATTTTTTATAAGAAAGGGGTGGAGAACAATGCTGCTGATGCTTTATCAAGAGTTCATGGGGTCACACTTTTTCACTTGGCAGTTTTCTCTTATGATCCTCTACTCCTTCAAAAGATTAAAGCTCATTGGGAGGCTGATATTAGTGCCCAACAATTGATTCAAAAATTGTCACAAGGTGAAGCCATTCAGAATATGGAATGGAATGGCAGTTTGTTAACCAGAAAGAAAAAATTATGGATCGGGCAAGATGATAGTTTGAGAAAAGAGATTTTGTTACTGTGTCATGCTTCACCTTTAGGAGGGCACTCAGGTGTCCAACCGACGATTCAAAGATTCAAAGACATGTTTTATTGAAGAGGAGCCTCTAAAGATATTAAGTCTCTAATAAAGAAATGTGATGTATGTTTGAAGGCTAAATATGAAACAGTAGCCACTCCGGGACTGCTACAGCCATTACCTATTCCTAAATCCATATTTACAGACGTTTCTATGGATTTTATAAATGGCCTACCTAAATCCGGGGGGTAAAGATGTCATTTTGGTGGTAATTGATAGGTTTACTAAGTATGGGCATTTCATGGCACTTAAGCATCCTTTCACAGCAGTACATGTGGCTCAGGTGGTAATGGACAATGTCTTCAAACTACACGGTTGTCCTCAGACTATTGTTTCAGATAGAGACCCCTTGTTTTTGAGTTTGTTTTGGAAAGAATTTCTAAGATTGCAAGGTATAGATCAGGCTCTTTCCATTGCTTATCATCCGCAGTCTGACGGGCAAACGGAGGTCTTAAACAGATGTTTAGAGACCTATCTTAGATGCATGGTGATGACTGAACCAGCTTCATGGTCGAAATGGCTTTCTCTTGCTGAATGGTGGTATAATACCACATGGCACTCTGCCATTCGCATGTCTCCATTTAAAGCCTTGTATGGTGTGGAAGCCCCAATACACTTGCCACATATTCCTTGTGACACTCAAGTTGCAGACTTGGAGGTTTGGTTTTCAAATAGAGAATTGATGATTAATACTCTTAAACAGGCTTTAGAAAAAGCAAAAAATCCTATGAAGCAATTTGCAGATTTGAAAAGAAGTGAAAGACAATTCAAAGTAGGTGATCGGGTCTACTAAAAGTTGCATCCTCATCTGCAGACTTCATTAAGAACACATAAATACTCTAAGCTGTCTCAAAAGAACACATAAATACTCTAAGCTGTCTCAAAAGCATTTCAGAATCTCAACCTCTACCCAGTACCAATTGAAGTCTCCCACGACTTTACTGGTTATATTGCTGATATAGAGGAACCTGTGGAATTCCAAGCTCCACCACTGGAAAAAGCAAAATCTAAAAAGAAAAGAAGATATGTAGGATGGAGGAAAGTGCGTAGGAGAAAGCCAGCTACTAGGAAACTTCCTAAAATAGAAAACCCTATAAACAAAGGAAAGGAAATCGAAGTCGGAGAAAGTTCCAAACCAGCAGAATTCAGGGAGGACTATAAACAAAAAGGAATAAAGATAGGAGAGAGTTCTAGACAAACTGAAGATATCACATTTCAAGACGAAATCGACCGTCTACTGGCAAATTGTGATGTTATTAGCCCTATCCATAATAATATATATCCTTGCCTAGAAACCCAACTACCTGTCAATCTGGAACCAGCTATTCCAGATCCACTAATCCACACTCTACCTTTAGGTCAAATGGAAGAATGGTGGACAAATGACTGGCAATTCGAGAATATTGTCAACAGTCCTTATTCTTTCCTTCCACAGTGGGAGCCAGACCCTATCCCCAATCCTCCAATGAGTAACGAAAACTTAGCCGAACTCCGTCAGTACGGTGAAGAACTGATAAATACAGGAAATAGGATTAGGGATATGGGAGAAAGGATTACCTGGAAGTACGACGAAAGGGAACGTCGCTACTAAACTTATTGTGACCAGAGAATAGTGGGGTTGGGAAAAGTGTCTGTATATTAATAATAATAAGTAAATATAACTCTGTAAAATGGGAAATAAAACATTGTAAGATAAAAGGTGTGTATGGATGCCTATCTAATATATATAAAGCAAAATAGAAGTCGAAACATCGACAAATTTTGGATATATATTTGTGTTATCAACCAGATTTTATGCGATTCTGTGAAATTGTTTATTCATTACTCAGTACTAATAATTATATTTTTAATAATTATCAGATGGAAAATGCTAATAATGAACCAGTTAATGAAGGGAATCAATCTGAACAAAATCAGGAAAACCAGTATATGACTAGACAAGATATAGAAAATATTGTTGCACAAGGGATAGCCAATGCTATTCCAGCATTCGTTGCTGCTGTTAAAAATCCAGTAGAACCGCAACAAATCATTCCTAGTAAACGTACTCAGGAAGATAATTTTAGTCACAGTGTAAATGGAGGCAACAATCATGATGATAATAATCTACGACAGGCTCCACCTCCTAAGAAAATGAAAGCTGCAACACCTGGTTGCACTTTCAAAGAATTTCTTGCCTGCAAACCTGTTGAATTTGCAGGTAATGAAGGAGCAACTGCAGTACTGCGTTGGTTAGAGAAAACCGAAGCAGTAATTGCAATAAGTAAGTGTTCAGAAGAAGATCAGGTGATGTATGCATCAAATTTGTTCAAAGAAGGAGCATTAGAATGGTGGAACACGGTGCTACAAGCAAAAGGAAGAAGGATGGCTTATGCCATGAAATGGGAAGAATTCAAAAATCTTGTAGAAAGGAAATATTGTCCTGAATATGAAAAGCAACAAATGGCAAATAAATTCCTAAATCACCGGATGATAGGAGTGGAGTGTCGCAGTTATACTTCGACATTCTTTGAATATGCTAGAGTGGTACCAACACTGGCTTCGCCAGAACCGGTACTCATTTCTCGATACATCTGGGGATTAATTGGTGAAATCCGCAATATTGTTAAAGCTGCGAGACCTCGCACTATTGACGATGCTGTGGAATTAGCTAATACCCTAACCGACGAACTAGTACGCACGCAAGATGAAAACAAAAAGAAGGAATTGGCTCAGAAGATTACCCAGGGATTTCGTACGGGTAATAATAGTAATTTCAAAAGAAGAGGAACAGGGCAATCTTCAACTCCACCGTTCTGCAAAAATTGCAAAAAGAAACATTTTGGAAGATGTGGTGTAACTTGCAATTTTTGTAAAATGGTAGGACATCGTGAAGAAAATTGTAGGAAGAAATCCACAATCTGTTACAATTATAGAGAAGCAGGACATTTCAAAACAGAATGTCCTAAATTGGCCAAACCAGCAGATAACAAAACTAAACCTGCTGACGGAACTACCAAGAAGAATGTCCGAGCCTTTCAGTTAACTACTCAAGAAGCAGAACTCATTCCAGATGTGATAGCTGGTACGTTCCTAGTTCACAACGTATATGCAAAAGTATTATTTGACTCTGGTGCAAACCAAAGTTTTATCAATACTTCATTTTGCCAAGCTCTTAGTTTACCTTTAACAACCCTTAGGCAAATTTTTACAGTTGAAACGGCAGACGGGAATTTTGTTAAAATAAATAAGGTTTTGCAAAAAGGAAAGATAGAATTGTTAGGCCATAAGTTTTCTGCAAACCTATTACCTATGAAATTAGCTGAATTCGATGTCGTGTTAGGAATGGATTGGTTGATAGCCAACCATGCTAGAATCCTTTGTGATCAAAATTCCATAGAAATTCAATCACCCACAGGAGAGGTAATTTTAATTACCGGAGATAAACCACGAAAGCCACTAAAGTTCATATCAGTAATGAAAGTTGCTAGTTATGAACGAAAGCAAGGAATAGTGTATATGATTTCTGTAATCATTAACACTAAAAGTAAGGAACTTTCGGACATCCCTATAGTTTCAGAATACCCAGACATCTTTCCAGAAGAGTTACCTGGGTTACCACCAGATAGGGAAGTAGAGTTTAGAATTCATCTAATTCCAGGTACTACACCAATAGCTAAGGCACCTTATCGATTAGCACCCACCGAAATGCTAGAATTGAAAAAGCAGTTAGATGAATTACTAAGTAAAGGATTCATACAACCTAGCTCATCCCCTTGGGGAGCGCCAGTGTTGTTTGTAAAGAAAAAGGATGGTTCGATGAGAATGTGTATCGATTATAGGGAATTGAATAAGGTTACAATTAAGAATCGATACCCATTACCTAGGATTGATGATCTATTTGATCAACTTCAGGGGGCTAGATATTTTTCTAAGATAGATTTACGCTCCGGATATCATCAATTGAAGGTACAGGAAGAAGACATACCTAAAACTGCTTTCAGAACTAGGTATGGTCATTATGAGTTTACAGTCATGCCCTTTGGATTAACAAATGCACCTGCTGCATTCATGGACATGATGAATAGGATCTGTAAACCATATTCGGATAAATTTGTAATCGTATTCATCGACGATATACTTATTTATTCCAAAAGTCAGGAAGAACATTGCAATCATTTGCATGCACTCTTAACCTTGTTAAGAAAAGAAAAGCTTTATGCAAAATTCTCAAAGTGTGAATTTTGGTTAAAGGAAGTGCAATTCTTAGGACACATGGTGAATCATGAAGGCATTCATGTAGATCCTGCTAAAATAGAAGCAATTACTAAATGGAAGGTCCCACAAACAGCTATGGAAATTAGAAGTTTTATAGGTTTAGCTGGGTATTATAGACGGTTTATTAAGGACTTTTCTAAGATAGCTGTACCTTTGACTAAGTTAACCTGTAAAGCCACTAAGTTTGAATGGGGATATAGGCAAGAAGAAGCTTTTAAGATTTTAAAGCATCGATTGACGAATGCTCCAATTTTAGCATTGCCCGAAGGAACAGAAGATTTTGAAGTATATTGTGATGCCTCAAAATTAGGATTCGGATGTGTGTTGATGCAACGCAAGAAAGTAATTGCGTATGCCTCTCGGCAGTTGAAAAAGCACGAGGAGAATTATACGACTCATGACTTAGAATTAGGAGCCGTAGTTTTTGCCCTTAAAATTTGGAGACATTATCTTTACGGAAGTAAATTTACTGTCTTCACAGACCACAAAAGTTTAAGATATATATTTGGGCAAAAAGAGTTAAACATGAGGCAAAGGAGATGGATGGAAATCCTAAGTGACTACGACTGTGATATTCAGTATCACGAAGGAAAGGCAAATGTAGTTGCAGATGCCTTAAGTCGTAAGTATTATGAGAAACAACGACGAGTTCGTGCTCTCAGATTAATTCTACAAGTAGATTTAATGGAACAATTGAAGAATGTTCAAGTTACAGCAATCAAGGATGATGCTGAAGGAATGAAAGGACGAATGAAGGAATTAGAACAAGGAGCAGATGGAATTTGGAGATTCCACAAAAGTAGAATTTGGGTACCTAAGCAAGGAGATTTAAGACCTAAGATTTTAGAAGAAGCTCATAAATCTAGGTATACTATGCACCCAGGAAACAATAAAATGTACCAAGATTTAAGAAAGAATTTCTGGTGGATAGGCATGAAAAAGGATATAGCACGGTATGTTTCTAAATGTCTTACTTGTTCCCAAGTTAAGGCAGAACATCAGAAACCCTCAGGGTTACTACAACAATTGGAAATGCCAGTATAGAAATGGGAACTTATAACAATGGATTTTGTTACTAAATTACCCAAAACCAAAAAAGGTAATGATGCGATTTGGGTAATTGTGGATCGATTAACCAAATCAGCTCACTTTCTACCAATGAAAGAAACCTTTAGCATGGAAAGACTGGCTAAATTGTATGTAGATGAAGTTGTATCCCTACATGGAGTCCCACTCTCCATTGTTTCGGATAGGGATAGTCGTTTTACTTCTCATTTCTGGAAAAGTTTCCAGCAAGCTATGGGAACTCGACTCAATCTGAGTACTGCATATCATCCCCAGACAGACGGACAAAGTGAAAGGACAATCCAAACTCTGGAAGACATGCTCCGAGCATGTGTAATAGATTTTGGTGGAAATTGGGATGATCACTTATCTCTGATTGAATTCTCCTACAATAACAGTTATCATTCAAGCATTGAAACTGCTCCATTCGAGGCACTTTATGGAAGAAAGTGCAGAACTCCAGTTTGTTGGGCAGAAATAGGAGAAAGTCAGTTGTCAGGACCTGAGATAGTGCAAGAGACGACCGACAAGATTACTCAAATCAAGGAAAGGTTGAAGACTGCTCGAGATCGTCAGAAGAGTTATGCAGATAATCGACGAAAACCTATAGAATTTCAAGTTGGAGATAAAGTACTCTTGAAAGTTTCTCCTTGGAAAGGAGTAGTTAGATTGGGAAAGAAAGGAAAGTTAAGTCCAAGGTACGTAGGACCATTTTCAGTGATCCAACGTATAGGATTAGTTGCTTATCGTTTACAACTACCAGAAGAATTAGCTGGAGTACATGATGTATTTCATGTATCCAATCTCAAGAAATGTTTATCAGATGAATCTTTGGTAGTACGTCTTCAAGAAATAGAGGTAAATGAAAAGCTGAAATTTGTAGAGAAACCTCTTCAAATTGAGGATCGAAAGATCAAATTTCTCAAACATAAAAGACTAGTTTTAGTCAAAGTTAGATGGGATTCAAAAAGAGGAGCTGAATACACTTGGGAGCTGGAATCAGAAATAAAGAGAAAGTATCCTCATTTATTCCAGTAAATCTCGAGGACGAGATTTTTATTAAAGGTAGGGAGAATGTAACAACTCTCATCAAAAAGTCATAATTATTATTTTAATTTGGTCAATAGGAAACCTTAATTGAGAAACCCAAGTGATTCTGAACAAACCCTAAAATTTTCATAATTTTCGGAATCAGGATTAGGGCCCCTAAAACTCAGGGGGGTAAACCCTAATTGATAATTATCCTCAAATTCTTGTTGTAAAATTCAGAAATTACGAAACTACTGACTCAGCATAGCTAGTCCCAAACGTGGCTACCCTGTAGCCTATTATTTAACCTTACGGACTGCAACACTACCAAGCTTACGGTCCGTATGATGCCTTACGGACCGTAACGTTGGGAAGCTTACGGTCCGTAAGCTAATCAAATTTTCACTATAAATAGCAGACATCGGGACTTGAAATTTGGCATAAGTTCGACGAAGAAATTCGTTTTAGAAATCGAATTACGTTCTGTATACTACAAATTAACACACACTAATCACGAAGTGCTGCCGCAATCAGGGTAATAACTCGATCACTATTACGATTCAACGTCCGATCGATTATAACTATCCAACGATTGTTTAAGTGCCGCTCAAATTGAGTTTATACTTTATTTGATTCAATGTGATTTCGACTTGAATGTTTGAGTACTGCTCGAATTCGGACTATACTCTGTCATTCGTTGTGAATCCGTTGAATTGTTAAGTATTGCACTAATAAATCATTGTGAGGGTTTAATCTCGTGAATTGTCGTAACTGCTGTATTAGTTACTAACCTGTTGGGTGTGCATTGTTATTTAAATTAGGTTAATTCAGGTTAATCAGTAGGCTTATATTCTGCTCGTTAAAATCTACAATGTGAGTCATTCTCTTTTTATCAAATTACTTTCAAAATCATGTTTATTTTCAAGATTATAATTGCAGTGATTAAGTATATGTAGTCACCAAATTACAGCCGGTATGTGGGGTATTGTGCACATTACTGTTTTTATCAATTTAGGTGGGCGAACCTAACTAATGATACTCGTTACTATTGGGTGAACGGACTCAATAGTAATATGACCACAGTCACCGAAACAAGTCGATGACAAGTACTGTGGGTATTTGGTTGAAATAAACATTGTAATTTCTCTTAATACTGTGAATTATAACAAACGAGTCGTTTTTGTAAAATGAATGATTCACTCAGTATTTCCCTGCTGACAAAACCTTTTTCAAACATGTTTCAGGTGATCTGTTGTGAGCACAGAAAAAGTGCCATGGAGCACTGCAAGCTTAGAAAGTGGCTCAATGTAAATAAATAAAGAAACATGTTTTTATGAAATAAAGATTTCCCAGCGAAATCACTTTATTGTAAAAATTATGGGTTTTATCCCTAAATTATATAAACGAGCAGTTTTAATATTAATTGATCCTGTTTAAAAAAAAAAGACTTCCGCTGTCATTAAATTAAATACCATCGGATTTCCTGCCTCGCGGCTCTGGACCGGGTCAAACCGGGGCCATGGGCCGTGACAGCATAGTATACCCCTGACACTCAACATGTTGTGCTTCAATGATCCGCTTCAAGCTTGGAATAAAGACTCGTTTTAATGGACTTGAATAACCCACAAATATTCCCTCAATGCTCTTTGCAGCAAACTTTCCAAAAGGTTCTAGAACTGTACAGGGAGACCCAAACGGTTCTAAATACTTTAGGTTCGGTTTGCGGTTGTTGATCAGTTCGAAACATGTCTTGTTGAATTTCTTTACAGTGAGAACCCGGCTGAGTGTATAACAAGCGGCTGACACTGCTTCTGCCCAAAAATTTACTGGTAATTTGGAACCAGCAAGCATTGTCCTGGCCGTTTCGATTAGTGTCCTGTTCTTTCTTTCAGCTACTCCATTTTGCTGCGGAGTCTAAGGAGCACTAAATTCTTGCAATATGCCTCTCTCATCACAATATTCTTCCATCTTGTTGTTCTTAAACTTTGTACTGTTATCACACCTGATTCTTCTGATTCTAGTTTGGTACAAGTTTTCAATTTTTCTGAACAACGCCATCAAGCTTTCGAAAGTCTCATCCTTTGTCTTCAGAAAAGATACCCATGAAAATCTTGAGTAATCATCAGTTACTACAAGACAGTAGAGATCACCAGTTATACTTTTAACATTCACTGGACCAAAAAGATCCATATGAATTCTCTCTAACGGTCTGGAAACTGAATTAACTTTCTTTTGAGGATGGGATTTCTTCTTTTGCTTGCCTTTGACGCAACTAATGCACTCTCCTTCCAGATGAAAACCTTTCACATTAACACCAATTACTATAGACAAAGACTCCATTTTTCCTCTTTTCGGATGGTAAATATTTCTCAGAACATGGAGTGTGAATCAAACCCATGTTTGAATTGAAATTGAGATACTGATACAAGTTCTTCCCTTCTGAATCAGATAGATTCAACAGAAAACTGAAGAGTAACGGCAGCAAGTGATTGAGTTCAGTAGTTCCTCATATAAAATTATTGACTCTAGAGATATAGTAATATGGAGAAGACTTCATTTTTCAGAGATGAATATGGCCCATCTTTCGATGCCATAACTTTGATTCTTTTTCCATTGCTCTTGACACAAAACAGTGAGCCTGACCCGTGGTTGTAGTAGCTACACTCATGTCCAACACGTACAGATCATTCACTCTAGGTGCCTTCATGATAATCCACTCTTCGGGAATAACAAATCCTGGTTTCAAGATCAAACATTCTTTGTCTGTAAAGTGCGTCGTATACATGCGATCACAGATCTGAGATATGCTCAGAAGATTGTTTTCAAGCTCGGCGATGTAGTTAACTCTCTCAAACGTGACAATACCATTTGATAGAGTTCCTTCTCCTACTATTCGACCACCCTGATTACCTGCGAATCCCACGTAACCTCCATTAAATCCACGAACATCGTACAATAGAGTCTTCTTCCCCGTCATGTGCCGAGAAGCTCCACTATCCATAATCCAACGTGAAATGAATCTTGGAAGCTCCTGCACATTTCAAAAACAATTAGTTAGAAGTTGATGCCACCCAAGCCTCTTTTGACTCGGGTAACTTGACATTGATGTGAGATTTAGCAATATAAAGTGACGGGAAATTTTTGTCATTCATCTTCAAGCTTTCTTCAGACCCAATCTCAACCTTTTTGTATAAAAAGAAATCATTTTTATAAGGTTGACCAGATGATTGGTCTTTCTTTGAAACATCTTTCTTCTGAGAAGTGATAGACTCATGTTTTTCAAGTTTCTCATAGTAATCCAAAGAAACATCCATCTTTACCGGAGTGGTAGAAGACGATTGTTTTTCTTTCTCAGAAACCTTTGGTTTTGAAGAACTTTTTGGCTTCCATGTTTGTTGAGATGAAGCAACCCGTTTGTAAAAATTGTTATTTTTAGTTTCCAACTTCTTAACAGGTTCAATTTTGACTTTTGTGTTCTTATTTTTCAAAATTTTCTCAACAACCATTGGAGCTTTGCCTTTTGCATCAGTTTTCTGTTTCTCAACAACTTCAGACTTAGGCTTTAAGTTGGTGCACTTTCGTGCAATGTGTCCAACTTTATTGCACTTGAAACATGTACGAGTATCAGCTACTCGACTTGTGCCTTCAGTCTGAGGTTGTGAGGCCCTCTTCTCAAAGAATTCTTGATTTGATTTCGAAAAAATCTCAGATTCTTGCTCGGAATGAGAACTCGAGCTTTTCACAAACACCTTTTTCTCAACAAATTTCTTGTTCTGAAAATTCTTTCTTTGATATTTCTTACAACCCTGATAACCACCCGACCATTTGTTTTGATTGTAATTTGAAAAACGTGGCGGTACTACAGGTTTTTTGTAGTAAGATTTATCTTTCTCAAAATTCAATTGCCTCTTCACATTTTTCACATCCACAATTTCATAAACATCAATCTCAATCAACTTGAATACATTTCTCAATTTACCAACATTCACATTCTCTATAGGAAAATCACGATCCGAATACAACTTATCAGATCCCGCCATCTTGTACATCACAAGATGTTTTTCTTCACTTAAGTTGTTTTTGGATTTTGATTTTGGAATATATTTGTCCAAAAAGCATTAATCATCCTCAGTAGTGTCACTATCAGATTTCAAAACACTTTCAACCACACTTTTAACAACTTCAGATTGAACACTTCCTTCATCGGATGATGAAGTGAATGTGACATCGATTGTGTCTGGAAGTTTCACTTCATTTTCATCTTCATCATTAACCAACCCTGAATTTTTCTTTGAATAATTGTTTAGAACAGGTGGTGGAACCTGATGATACCCCACCCCGGTTCCATCAGCATATACATCTTCGCCTGCTTTGTTCTTTCCAATCGGTTTAGGAACAATATGTTGAAGAACAAAACTTGCGGAGCTGTAATTGTTCAGTTTCAACTGGATGCGTTCATTTTCAATTTTAGCTTCTTGAAACTGAAGCTTCAACTTAGCAATTTCATCCAGTTGTTGGTTGATTAACTCTTCTTTAACCCTAAGAACTCCTTTTAATTGGACATTTTCTGTACATGTCTTACCATTTCTTTCATCAGAATCTTTCACCGTTCGTTTTAGCTTCTCAAAATTTTCTGAAAGTTGACGATTTTCATGAATCAACTTTTCGTTTTCTTTCCTAACTCTTTCTACTTCAATTTTATCATTTTCGATTTTCTCAGTTAGTTCTTTTATGCGATCATTTGAAGCTTTTAACATTTTATCACGGTTTAAGATTTGATCCTCCACATCTCTGACTCTTTTTGGCAGATCCTCAATCTTTTTACCACTGTGATAAGTAATTGTACTACAAACCTTGCAGTTTTTCATGCAATTTTTGCAGTCGCTCTCAGTTTTATCTTTCTTACCTGACTCATTGATAGAATCATTCTGACTGACCTTGTTTTTGGACTCAGTGCCAGAACCAGAAACTACCTCTAGTTCTTTCGCAGCGAACACTTTGTCAGCCATTATCTTCAGATTCTCAGCGGTAAACTCTTGTGTCGTATCAATAATCCCATTATCAATTTTCTTTGACTGCTGCTCTTTCTCCTTTTCTTTCTCTTTTTCTTCAACTTTTTCAGTTTCACCTCCTCCCCACCACTCTCTCTGTAAGGATTCTTCTTCTTCAGCAACTTGTTTAATGACATTTTCAAGATCAATGGTCTTTGAATCAACAGCTATGTTACCATCGGGATCTAGGTAACATTCTCTATCAGCATCCCATCTGTTCGCTTTCTTTGCTTCATTGTATATACGAGACATTCTAACCATCCTGTCTACAGCTTTCGCCTTCCTGTTGATGTATTTCTCTTTTTCATTTCTGCTATATCTGAAAGGAACAGGTTTTACGACAAACGCATAGCCTACTGCATCTTCCTCTGGTAACACATCGCTCCAATCGTATCCCTCGTCATCATGAATAACAGCAAGAGCTCTTGATTTTTCTTTGGGGTTATCTTCAAGCTGCTTCATTCTGGGGGATTCAGATTTGTTTTGATGGTAGATAGCTCTTTTGTAGTAATCCTCTCTGAATGGATTTGCAGTATCATCACCAGGTGCGTTTCGACATTCGCGTTTAAAATGTCCCTTTTGTTTACATCTGAAACACGTGACCTTTGATTTATCAAAACCAAGTTTTGTAGAAGGTCCGCCAATTGAATGTCTACCCGTAATCTCCATGAACCTTTGGGCTCGTCTAACCGCACTAGCCATACACCACCTGATGTCGATCAACTCCATCTCTTCTGGGTCGATCTGGTCATAATCCTCCTTGGTAAGGTTTGTGTTTCCAATCTTACCCACAACCAGGCTCTGACTCTAGAACAGACGCTAAGAACACCATCTGCTATTTTGCGGATTCCTCACTGAAGTTTTGAGCATTCTTCAGATCCACTGCAATATTACATTGGAACAGATTCTTCGGAACCGATTGGTTTGGAGTTGTTGATGATGAACCACTATGAAAACCACTGCTCGGACTTTCTTGATTTGACTTGTAAGAACTTTCAGCTGAGAAAGCTGTTTTAGGAGACACATTCTTCGGAATTCCATCTCCTCTGTAATATAAACCAACATTCTGTTGATATGAAGAATGATTGACTTTGAAAGATTTATTGATCTCCAGCTCGTGACTCTCCAGTCTTTCAATTAACAGATCAACTGTCAGTTTTTCCGACTCGATTGTATTCTTTAGCATCAATGCAAAGTATTGCCAGTCTTTGTCATCCGGTAAGGAGTCAAACAGCTTATCAACCAATTCTTCACGAGAATAAATGATTCCATGTCTTGCCAGCTCCATCTTCAGATGTCCAAATCTCTCAATCATCTTAGAAACAGACTCATTTTTCAAACAAGCAAAAAGATCAAACTCTTTTCTTAACAATTTCTTTTTGTTTTTGACTATTTCTGCACTACCCACACATTTAACTCTTAATTTCTCCCAAAGATCTGTTGAATTTGTGTATTCAATCAATGCTATGATGTCGTCTCTCACAGACTGATGAAATAAGGAAATGCACTTCTGTTCAGCAACATATCTGTCTATTTCGTCATTTTCTGTCAAATTCTCAAAATCTGATCTTCCCATAACAAAACCATTCTTCAACATCTTCCAACTTGGATATGCAAACGCTTTGAGCCATTCTTCAAACTTTTTCGCCCATTTATTGTAATCTTCTATCGCCATCAACTTGGGAGGTTTGTTGTACGTCCCATAAGCACTCTCAACACTTAATGCATCCGAAAGAGTCTTTCTCGCACTGGGAGCATTCTCATTTGTGTTGTTTGACGTGTCGTTTGAAATATCATCTCCACCATTTCCAGCAAAGGAAAAAACGTCATAGAATGGATTCATGAACTCATCCATCTTCAAGTATCTGAAACAATTAACAAATACTTAGAAAAATTTTGATTTTTGATAAAGACAGATTCAAACGGAATTATCTTAAGCGAAATCAGCTTTTCAAGCGGAATAGCTGCTCAAACGAGATACACACTCAAACATAATAAAGTTTTGTAATGGAATAGCTAATTTCGTTTGAAACTAGTGGCAGTTTCAAATGGAATCAGTCACTTTGAAGCGAAATTACTAATTTCGTTTGAACTTTCAAACGAAATCTGATTTCAAGCGGAATCAGACAATCACTTTCAAACGGAATAAGTAATTCCGTATGAAATCAACAACAATTTCAAGCGGAATTAACCAAAATAGCTAATTTCGTTTGAAATCACACGTGCAAGTTCAAGCGGAATTATGATGACATCAGCAATTCGATCAGTTGTTCAAGCGGAATTACAAGTTTTTATCAAAATTTGTTCGAATTAAAGTCCAAATCTTTCACGGATTAGTTAAAACTATGTTTCGCTTGATATGTGTGTGTTTTAAGCCATTTCAACCGTTAAATTTTGTTCAAATCAGAAAAGAAAGAGTAGAAGTGAAAGAATCCGATGAGATCAAGCTGAATTGGTATGAACTCCTCGTCCTGAGCTCTGATACCACATCGTCGTGTGACCCTAACGAGTCAATATGAAGAGTTCAACATCAAAAACAAAGGCGGAATCAGTGAATTTGACGTGACACAGCTTGTTTTCCTCTAATTATCTTCTTATTAATCTATTCTGAGCTTTTACAGATTCGAATGACAAACGGACAGCACCTCGACTCAGAAACCGTAACCTAATTCCGTTTCAAATGAGCACCATGCTCAGGTATTTATAGCCGGACTAATTCCGCTTGAAAAAGTCTCAAACGGAATTACACGTTCAAACAGAATTACCTAATTCCGCATGGAATTAGTGATTTCGCTTGAAACATCTAATTCCGTTTGAAATGACATAATGTACATTTCAAGCGAAATTACCCTAAATACTTGTTTTCTCGATTTCCGTGCCCTAAACAATACATGACTCGATACAAGACAAAGTTAACAGACATCTAATGCACCAACAACAAAGACAAAAAATAAAGCAAAATAAGTTGTGTATATAAAACCTCATTCAAACGAAATACAGTTTACTTACTGTGTGCATGAAAAGTAATCTAAACTGTGCAATTACTTGCATTGCTACGTTGCTACAGGATTTGATGAGCTCGGTACCAACCGGTACCGAAAATACCGTTACCGAAATCCCCAAAAGTATGTACCGGTACCGAATATACCTGGTACGGTACGGTTCGGTACCGGTCGGTACTGGTACAGCACCGGTATTTGAGGGTAAAAATCGGTGAATACCGATGCCGAACCGGTACCGAAAATACACCCTATTTGGTAAAAGCGGGTACCGGTACCGGTACCCGATACTATTTCTTCATTTTACTGTTCATTGACTTCAAAATTTAATATATAGGGTAATTTAAATTTTAAAAATTTTAACTTCACCTATTTGTTGAGATTAATCTCAGCTCTGAAAATGTTTACAGACAGTTCAAACTTTAACGTATATACTCCCCCGATCATCCCATACTAACTGAAGGTTAACCCCGCCAGCGTTTTGATGGCGTGTATTCTTTATATGAGATCAATGGAGAAAAATACGTTTAAAGTTAAACATTTACTGATTTGGGTTTAGTCCCGACTTATAGGTAATAGTTGAGATTATTAAAATCCAATTTCGGCCAATGAGCTATAGCTCAATTAGCATTTGAGGGGAAGTGAAGATTTGAGTTTTAGGCCAGAAGTCTCAAGTTCGAATTTGATTCCAACCGGGTTTTGCCGCAGTGGGCTTTGGGTGGCGGGTTTTGCCGGGAACCGGTGATGGTGGGTTTGAGCTACCTAGCACTATCTGCGATCGCAGGCGTATGTGGTCGCCTTTTCCCATTGGGTTACCCCGGGTATAGTCTAACATTTATTTTGTTGACAATTAAAAAAATTAAAATCCAATTACTCGTCGTTTGAACATTTACTTCTAAAACTATCAAGAAAGGACAATTGGTTTTTAATAAACCATCCTTTGCCTCATTGGTAAATAATAATCCTACCTACGTAATTGGTATACAATAATCCTACCTATCAACATGTTGGTACTCAATGAACTTCCGTTAATTTTTTTTAACTGAAGTTAGTTTTTAAGTTTTATTTATTACACAAACAGCCCCTGTAGTTATAATTTACTAGTTTTAACTATTTTGTAAAACAAAAAAATGTCAAGGGCCATGTAATTAAATTTTATAAAATAGTTAAAACTAGTAAATTATAACTACAGGGGCTGTTTGTGTAATAAATAAAACTTAAAAACTAACTTCAGTTAAAAAAAATTAACGAAAGTTTATTGAGTACCAACATGTTGATAGGTAGGATTATTGTATACCAATTACGTATGTAGCATTATTATTTACCAATGGGGCAAATGTTGGTTTATTAAAAACCAATTTTCCATCAAGAAATAACTTCAACTAATATACTTTGTATTAAATTTTATGTAGAGAACTATGTTATTTAAACTAATTTTTCATATTTCAAACTAATTTTTCATATTTTATCTCTTTTCGGCTCCAAATAAACATAATATATTCATCTTGTCAATCGGTGATGATTAGTGATGGATTCAAGAATAATAATATGATAAACATAGGAGTTTAATTAGTTAAATATGATAAACATAGGAGTTTAATTAGTTAAATATGATAAACATAGGAGTTTAATTAGTTAAATATGATAAACATAGGAGTTTAATTTGTAAGAATATATTTATATATTAAATATATTATATGATCATTATTATCATTTATCTAATAAATGATCATTGACCTAATTACCCCTATATCATTAATTGGTAAATATTTGATGGACGTATTTACCCTTAGTAGATAAACATAGCGTTTCTCTCTAGAGAGGGTTTACGGTTAGACAATTATAATAACATCATCACAATCAATTCGTCCCCATCTCTCTCATAACCGTGTTCATCAAGAACACCTAAACCCATTAGAACTGCACACCCTAAAGGGAAACTCGACCAATCTGACGAACATGACGTCTACTTCATTCTCTGATGCGGTTATTAGTTAACAAGGTACACATGTTTTTATTATTCATGATTACATTTATTTAATTAAGGTTTATGTTTTACCCATGTTCTGATATAATCAACACAATTAGTTAAAGATAAATTTGTATAAGGCAATTAGGGAGATGCCTTTGTTTGCTTGTCAACTTAAAAAGAGAATCTCACCCACAATATTTAAAGTTGGTTAAACATGCGTGCACCCTATGCAAATTGTAAGGTCTTTATCTATATGGGCTTGCAACCATCAATGAGGAGGTTATGATCGAGAAAAAATGGTGTTGGTTAAGCCGTCAACCCCAAACTACTTATATTTTAAAAGACCATTTTGCATTCTTCTTATTTATTTCCAAATTTAACAATTACTATAAAGTATGTTTTATTTTTGTGTACTTTCGATTTTTTTTAATCTATTTTGTTTTTTCATACATAATAAAGCTTACGTTAGAATGAGTTGTGCTACAAATCACCAAAAAAGTTAATATCTATTGGGATGTTATCCTTTGAATGTGAACCAAAAATCTTGTATATGAATCACCTACTTGCATATCATCGAGCCAAATAAGAAGTTATCTTGTAGGTACACGATTGGCAAGGGACGGGCCCAAGTGAGGGTTTGGGTGGGCCGCTCAGTATTTATAGGTTAAAATCCTGATTACATTCCTTTAAAGTTTGGTTGAACCCATCGTTTACTCTCTCACAAAATAATTTCATGATCCGCCGCTGAGTATTCATAACAAATTGTGAATTAATTGTCTAAAATGGCTTAAAACGAGTTGTTCATGAAATTCAACATGATCCATAAAGAACGTGTAAGGTGAAATAAGCTCAGTCTCATTTCTTCTAAGATCTTGAAGTTTGAGTTTGTGTCGTTTACTATTTAAAATATTTTATTTATATATATTGTTATTTTATATAATTATAGCTAAGTATATGAAAAAAAATAAAAAAAAAATATTTTTGTTGTGATTATATAATTTAGAGTGAGGATCCTACGGAAAGTGTGTTTTCCCTAAAAAGTGTAAAAAGTCATAAAACACAATAATTTCAGGCATAAAACACACCTAAAACTCACAAATAATAGAATGAATATTACTAAAACACCATATTCAAACTCTAATAGTCCATAAAAACTTCAAACACACCATCGTAGAACTATGAATATAAAACACACAATGCTAAACAACATAAAACACAATAATATTTGTCATTCCACAATCAGAGCCTTAACATCTAAAACACAACACAAAACCCACATACATGATGTTTTAGTAATCTTCATCATATTATTTGTGGGTTTTTGGTGTGTTTTATGGTTGACATTATGGTGTTTTATGACTTTTTACACTTTTTAGGAAATTTGGACTTTCTGGCCAACTCCTATCCATATAATTTAATATCAGTATTTTTTTGAACGACGTAATTATCTTAATCAACCTCCGTAGGCATGAACTTGTTTATTAAACAAACTTTGACTTGAGCTTGAACTTATCTCGAAATTATTTTAGTTTGTCCTGGTTTAACCTTTTTATTAAGGGTTATTGGATTTTAATAATCCTATGTTTCACCTGTTGGCCGATAATAATCCCAACTTTAAAATTTCTCTCCAATAATCCCAACTTGTAAAAGTTTGGCCACCATTGATCCTTTTCAAACATATAAGAATTTGGTATCCTCAATAGATTCAATTACACCTAGAGACTCCTTAATTGATTTAAGTGCACCTATGTTTGAAAAGGATCAATGACGGCCAAACTTTTACAAGTTGTGATTATTGGAGGGAAATTTTAAAGTTGGGATTATTATCGGCCAACAGGTGAAACTTAGGATTATTAAAATCCAATAACCCTTTTATTAATAATAATGCTTGCTCCTACTCTGTTACATCAATAATCCTAAATTATTCTTCTTTGCTGATCATGAGTTGGGATAAGGATAAAGTCCTTTATATTAAATTTAGGAGGAAAAAAAAAGATAAACATTCAGAAATACCTCATGGATATATATATATATATATATATATATATATATATATATATCTATTCTTGGAACAAAATGATAAAGTGATCAACTGATATCATTATCAATTCACCATCTCAAACATCTCATTAACCAACTTACCATCTTTTCCAAGAATAAACAATCTATGAATACAAGTTTTGGTTTGCTCATGAACAAAAACACCAAAAAACAGAAACCGATCAATACTCAATGTTTTTTAGCACCACGGATCAATTTTTGTATAAGGGACAACTGTCTAGCGGTACTATTGTGTTGGATAAGGCTTTACCTTTTCAAGTGGTGAAGATTTAATCCTCACAGTGGACAAAAAAAAATGCAATTTAATTATAGAGCTGGAGAGAGCGCGAGCTGCCGTTCTAAAAATACGTAAATTCATGGACAACTAGTTTTTATCAAATACCTTTTAAATTAATAAAATACTATTATATTAGTTTCAAGAAGGATTTTAAGCTATTTTCCGGATAGGAAAGAAACTCATAGCTCATAACAAACTTAAGGTTGAAAAGGGTGCAATCTCAATTCCAACTCAACTAAAGATTTGATGACGTGAATTGTATAGATGTTACGATTTTTCCATTCATGGTAATCATCACCCATCCAACTACCTCAAACTTTTTGTCTTTTTTTTTAATTCATATATAAATGTCCTTTTTATGGTTTTTCTTATGCATAAATTTGTAAAATGGGAGATGAGTTTTGCTTTGAATTAAAAAAAAAAAAATAACGTTTAGTGGGCATTAATATTGAAGTGGTGAAATGTGAATTGCAAAATAGTATTTCCTTGTTACTTGTTTTTTTATTTAACTGATGGAAGACGTGTGCTGACGTAAGGAGCGGACCTACGTTGTAACAAGGGGTAACCTCCTTTGCCCCTTACGTTCCGACGGTAGCGTAAATTTTGGAAAAATTTGACGTTTTTTTTATTTCGTTAACCTTTTTTTAAACGTTGCCCCTATAAGAATTTTTTAGATCCGTCACTGGCTGACGTAATATATGGTTGTTACCGTGGTTTTTATTCAGAAGCTTGAATTTAACTCCTACGAGAGTCCGGGTTTCATATTTGATACCTTGTGTATTCCAAGTTGGATTTACAAGGGTGTTTGTTATCTGGACGACTTAGGCAGATTTCGAATTAGTACTGGAAAGGAGATGTTGGTTAAATAGATTACATTGTCTTACAATAAATGATGTGCTTAGGACCACATACCCAACACATTCTATCAGAATCATGCAGTTAAGAATGCTGGTTTGAGAGTACTATGGGAATAAGCAACCTCCTAAAGCTTAAAACTCCCCGTGATGTCACCAAGAACAAAACCTAAGCCATTGAGCAACGCGGATATTTGCCTTGGAGATATTGCAATATGGATACTTGCATGTCATTCGTGATAGTGGGGAAACCTCATCAACGACTTGTGTACCTTAGGATGTGTGTGTGAGTGGGTGGGTGCGATTGAAGGGGGGGGGGGGGGAGGTAACACATTAGATGAGTCTCATAGTGACCATAAAACCAATGATGGTGCGTTAAATAGTCTGCACCAACTTACACGATGTTACATGTTAAAGGGCAAAATAGTAATTGTGTAGAGGGACTGTATGTTGTTTTGGTATTAGTTCAGGGACTTGATTGTAAATAAATGGTTAGGGCAGTTGAGTCACAGTTGAGTCGGTATATGAGTCGTTGTATCGGTTGTAAGAATCATCTGGATAATGAATTGAACTTTCCCTCTCTTACGATTCTTCTTGTTCGATTCTATTCCTATCATTGGTATCAGAGCTGTTCAATCCTTGGACACGCTCAAATTCGCAAACCCTAATTCACTCATTCTTTCAATTCGTTCGAATTGCTTCGATTGTTTGAGCAATTCATTGTTGATTTCGTTTCCATTCGTTGAAACTGATTGTTCCAGTTTCAATTCTCGTTACAAATTACTGATAATCGTCAATGGCAACAAGACAACAAGAAAAGGAAAGGTTGGAGAAGTTAGCGCAGAGCAATGCTAGCTTGATTGAATCTCAACAAGCAATTCTGGACCAGAATTCAGAAGCTATTCGATTGTTGCAGATCAGTATGACAACATTGGTGACTCAAATGACAGAAATTAACAGCAAAATGAGCCATGATCGTGGTGGAGGTCATCAAGATCGATTAATTCGGCCCGGAAAGGTAGACTTCCCAAAATTCGATGGCACTGAGGTAGAAGGCTGGGTGATACATTGCAACCACTATTTTGCAGTAGATAAAACCCCTGAATTTGCAAAGGTACATTACGCAGTTATTAATTTGGAAGGTGCAACCCTAGATTGGCACCAGGGTTATTTTGATAGCCAAGATCGAGAAATTGAAGACATCACTTGGGATGAGTACTCAAGATCCATTATAAATCGGTTTTCAGTGAGACTTTCACAAGACCCTATGGAGGAGTTGAAGAATCTCCATCAAACAGGTTCGTTACAAGATTACACTAAAGAGTTTGACTCATTACTTAATAGAGTCAAACTAACAGATGAATATGCTGCTAGTTTGTTTGTGGGGGGTTTAAAACCGGAAATTCGTTGTTTAGTCAATTTTTTTAGGCCAAGAACCATGAGAGATGCTATTACTATGGCCAAGCAGCAGAGTGTAGTTTACGCAACACTATTTGGGGATAAAGAAAATAAAAAGATCAGCCCTGCTAATGTAAGCAATCACATTAGTAGTACTAGTGCTAAAGTGGGGGGAAACCCTGTCAATACACTAGCATTGTTACATACTCCCCCTGCCAATAAGATGCTTAAAAATGTTAGAAAGGTACCTGCAAAAGTAGCTGAAGAAAAACGGGCTAGAAATGAGTGTTTTTGGTGTGATGAAAAATACACACCAACACATAAATGTAAGTTCAAACACTTATATGTGTTAGAAATTCATGGAGATGATGATATAGAAACTGAAGATGGTGATACAACTGGAGAATTACAAGCTATGAATGTGGATCCTCAGATTTCCATTCATGCAATCATGGGTGTCAATTCTTTTTCTACTATGAGAATTGTTGGTACTATTAGAACTAGACAAATTCAGATTTTGACTGATTCGGGTTCCACTCATAACTTCCTTAATTATAAGCTAGCTTCCAAACTTCAATGTTTTACTAAAGGGGTGCCAAATATGAAAGTTAGAGTGGCAAATGGAGAGAATCTAGATTGCAGTCAATTGTGTAAGGATTTTCAGTGGCTTATGCAAGGGGTATGGTTTAAAACTGATGTTTTACTCTTACCTCTCGACAATTATGACATGGTGCTTGGGGTCTAATGGCTCCAGTCACTTGATGATATAGTTTGGAATTTCAAGGCGTTAACCATGCAATTTAAGGTAGATTCTAAGGTTATCATTCTAAAAGGGTCTAATGCCAATGAGGTATCCTTATGTTCAGTAGAAAAATTAACAAACTTGTTAGAAAAGGATAACCCTATGGTATATGTACAGTTGTACAGTATGCAAGTAGAGAAAGGTTCCTTCCAACATCAATCTTCGGTAGTTGGTTGCCAACCTAATGAAGAATTGAAAGCACTATTACAAGAGTTTAAAGATGTATTCCAAACACCCAAATCATTACCTCCTGATAGGAGTTGTAACCATAGAATTCAGTTAATTGATGAAAAAGTCAACATCAATCAAAGGGCTTATCGTTACCCAGTGGGCTAAAAAGATGTAATAGAAAAAATGGTGCAAGAAATGTTGGATATGGGAGTTATCCGACAAAGTGTCAGTTCTTTTGCTTCTCCAGTTGTTTGGGTCAAAAAGAAAGACGGAACTTGGAGACTTTGTGTTGACTATAGAAAGTTGAATGACGAAACTATAAAAAACCAGTTTCCAATTCCTCTCATTGAGGAACTG
Source organism: Helianthus tuberosus (assembly GCA_030545235.1). Taxonomy (NCBI): domain Eukaryota; kingdom Viridiplantae; phylum Streptophyta; class Magnoliopsida; order Asterales; family Asteraceae; genus Helianthus; species Helianthus tuberosus. Next base: position 5,177,994 of record JARYGA010046105.1, read on the forward strand.
TTGGAAGAGCTAGGAGGGGCAGAAGTATTCTCAAAACTGGATTTGAGATCTGGATATCATCAAATCCGAATGCATGAAGATGATATCCATAAAACAGCCTTTAGAACCCACCAAGGATTATTTGAATTTTTGGTTCTTCCTTTTGGGTTAACAAATGCTCCAGCTACTTTCCAGTGTTTAATGAATGCTGTTTTCCAGAAGTTATTAAGGAAGTCTGTACTTATCTTCTTTGATGATGTGCTAGTCTATAGCAAATCTATGGAGCTTGCAATTATTCAGGGATAATCAGCTTTTTGGTAAAGAGTCAAAATGCAGTTTTGGTGGGTCCCAAATTGAATATTTGGGGTATGTTATTTCTAAAGAAGGGGTGGCCACTGACCCATCAAAAGTAGAATCTATAAAGAGCTGGCCTAACCCTACAAATGTTAAGCAGTTAAGAGGTTTTTTGGGCCTTACTGGTTACTATAGGAGGTTCATTGCTTCCTATTGGTTCTATGGCTAAACCACTCACGCAATTACTACAAAAAGATGCCTTTAAGTGGTCACACGAAGCTCAACTGGCTTTTGAAAGATTAAAAGAAGCTTTGACTAGTGCACCCGTCTTAGCTCTACCGGATTGGTCAAAAAAATTTGTAGTTGAAACAGATGCAAGCTCAAAAGGACTGGGAGCAGTCCTTATGCAAGATAAACACCCCATTGCATTTGTAAGTAAAGCTCTGTCTGCTAGACAATGCACTTTATCTGTCCATGAAAAAGAACTTTTAGCCATTTTGTTAGCTGTTAAACATTGGCATCAATACCTCATTGTGAAGCACTTTACTATTAAGACCGATCAGAAGAGTTTGAAACACTTGCTAGAACAAAAAAATTACCACTCCATTACAGCATACTTGGCTAAGCAAGTTAATGGGCTATGATTATGATATTTTTTATAAGAAAGGGGTGGAGAACAATGCTGCTGATGCTTTATCAAGAGTTCATGGGGTCACACTTTTTCACTTGGCAGTTTTCTCTTATGATCCTCTACTCCTTCAAAAGATTAAAGCTCATTGGGAGGCTGATATTAGTGCCCAACAATTGATTCAAAAATTGTCACAAGGTGAAGCCATTCAGAATATGGAATGGAATGGCAGTTTGTTAACCAGAAAGAAAAAATTATGGATCGGGCAAGATGATAGTTTGAGAAAAGAGATTTTGTTACTGTGTCATGCTTCACCTTTAGGAGGGCACTCAGGTGTCCAACCGACGATTCAAAGATTCAAAGACATGTTTTATTGAAGAGGAGCCTCTAAAGATATTAAGTCTCTAATAAAGAAATGTGATGTATGTTTGAAGGCTAAATATGAAACAGTAGCCACTCCGGGACTGCTACAGCCATTACCTATTCCTAAATCCATATTTACAGACGTTTCTATGGATTTTATAAATGGCCTACCTAAATCCGGGGGGTAAAGATGTCATTTTGGTGGTAATTGATAGGTTTACTAAGTATGGGCATTTCATGGCACTTAAGCATCCTTTCACAGCAGTACATGTGGCTCAGGTGGTAATGGACAATGTCTTCAAACTACACGGTTGTCCTCAGACTATTGTTTCAGATAGAGACCCCTTGTTTTTGAGTTTGTTTTGGAAAGAATTTCTAAGATTGCAAGGTATAGATCAGGCTCTTTCCATTGCTTATCATCCGCAGTCTGACGGGCAAACGGAGGTCTTAAACAGATGTTTAGAGACCTATCTTAGATGCATGGTGATGACTGAACCAGCTTCATGGTCGAAATGGCTTTCTCTTGCTGAATGGTGGTATAATACCACATGGCACTCTGCCATTCGCATGTCTCCATTTAAAGCCTTGTATGGTGTGGAAGCCCCAATACACTTGCCACATATTCCTTGTGACACTCAAGTTGCAGACTTGGAGGTTTGGTTTTCAAATAGAGAATTGATGATTAATACTCTTAAACAGGCTTTAGAAAAAGCAAAAAATCCTATGAAGCAATTTGCAGATTTGAAAAGAAGTGAAAGACAATTCAAAGTAGGTGATCGGGTCTACTTAAAGCTGCATCCTCATCTGCAGACTTCATTAAGAACACATAAATACTCTAAGCTGTCTCAAAAGTATTACGGGCCATTTTTTATTATAAAAAAATTGGTACAACAGCTTATACATTGGATCTTCCAGCTGGATCCCAAGTTCACCCTACTTTTCATGTATCTTTGTTAAAGCAGGCCTATGGTCCACCTGCACATCAAATATAGTTGCCCACTGCAGAAACAACAGGGTTGCAGCCTTTTGCAATCCTTGATAAGAAGCTGGCGAGGCAGGGGCAAAGACCGGTGGTTAAATTTTTGGTACAGTGGAAAGATTTACCCCTACATGATGCTACTTGGGTGATTGCTTCAGAGTTCATTGCTAGATTTCCGGATTTTGATATCAATTCTTGAGGACAAGAATTTTTTAAAGAGGGAAGTATTGTTACATGTTAAAGGGCAAAATAGTAATTGTGTAGAGGGACTGTATGTTGTTTTGGTATTAGTTCAGGGACTTGATTGTAAATAAATGGTTAGGGCAGTTGAGTCACAGTTGAGTCGGTATATGAGTCGTTGTATCGGTTGTAAGAATCATCTGGATAATGAATTGAGCTTTCCCTCTCCTACGATTCTTCTTGTTCGATTCTATTCCTATCACATGACATGAAGCTTGACACGTTTGGGGCCCATACATCCCATCAAACTTCCAGAGTTAAGGATGTAGGTGTGACAATACAAGGACATGTGACTTACTAGGAAGATTTCATGGGGTCGTCACTCATCACCAACAAAAATGTGAACTAGTTGGGCAACGTATACAATATCATGGTTGCAAGGAGGATGTTACAATAACACACGATAAAACAAAGAATTATGACATTTACTTATACTTAAAACTATGCCAACTAAAAATTGCAGTTCGTAAACAAAATAATACTACATGGTTTTACTTTTTTTAAAACTCCTAACAAACATGTTCCAAGTCCAATGAACATGTTATTGTTAGGTTGGGTTTAATTTAAGACGAAATTTACTAGTAGACAAACCCGTTAACATTTGTATAATATGCTTAATTAAGACTCTAAGAACTTATTTAAAACTTGTCTAACCGTCAAGCCGGTAACTAGTTCAATTGTCACTTGTCAAAACCCTACCAGCCCAATGAGTGACATTTGAACTCATACAAACTGAATGACAAAGGATCTGATTCCTGGTTCACCGATCTAGCCGCAAACCAATGTTTTAAAATCCGGTTTTTATATCGTACCGGATTGGGCTCAGAAACGGTTTAACCCAGTGTATCGGGCTATTTAACCGAGTGTATCGGATGGTTTAACCGGTTCTACTGAACGGTTCAACCGGTACTACCGGCTGGTTTTTAAAACATTGCCACACACTTCGGTTTTTTGTAAATCGGTCTTGTGAATCAAACCTGTAGTGTAGGTTTGTACTTTATAGGAAAAAAGGTTGTCGTCAAACTAAAGTAAATAATTTGATGTGGGTTTTGTACGGTTTAACTACTTGTATAGGTCCTTCCTTAGCATTTGGAATTTTTTTTTATAATAACATAAAACCATAAAAAAGAAATTAAATAAAGAGAGAGAGGCTAATGATCTCTAGCTCAAGTGGTAGGAGGCTTTGAGCCAAACGGGTTTTACTGGTAATTTACCGTCGTGCGTACGGGTTCGATCCTTGAGCCAAACGAGTTTTACTGGTAATTTACCGTCGTGTCTGCGGGCGGGTGGGTTACTGGGTTTTCCCCAGAATTGGGGGTGGACGACTCGGGTTACTTTCGGAGTACTCCATTTGTCCAGTGGGTATCCCGAGAGTGCTCGGGATTGATTTGTTGTACGTTAAAAAAGAGAGAGAGAGAGAGACCTGAACTTAATCACTTAGAGCACTCACATCCATTCCACCATATTTTCACCCTAAATTACACTAAAAAACACTACATTTTCTATCTCCTTTTCAATTAAATAATATTTTTTATACCTTTATCATTACTTTTTCTATCTCCTCCACTCACAATCACTTTCAAAATATATTAAAAAATTATAGAGAGTGAACAGTGTCCCTCCAAATATACAGATGAATAGTAACATTTTCTCTCTCCTACACTCACAACCACTTTTTATACTCTTTGTATTATAAAAATTTCACACACAAAAATTGATGGAATGGATTTGAATGCTCTTACATATTCTAGTTATCTATTAAAGGAGAAGTATGTAAATTTGCAAACGTGTCAATCACCTAGATATGCCATGTAATCTCTGCTGATGCCATAAATTGTTTATTAAAAATGTTACTTTCTTTATTTAAAATACATAGTTTAACCCTCTTTATTTGAATTTCAAAATTCAAAATAAAGACAAGGGTTTTAAATATCCCCCTCAAATATGTCTTTCACCAGACCTTTTATTCCCTTTCTCTTTCAAAATTCAAACTTCAAACCTCTGCTCATTCAAACCTCTACAATGTTATGGAGATGCATCGGAAGATCACAAAATAGTTCCGATCAAAGCCGTAGATGATATCGATTCGAAGCTCAAAGCACTCAAGCTCACGTACTCGTCCGTACAAAACCCTAATTTGAAGCACACCGTGAAACTCTACCTTTGAAGCACTCAAGCCATCCGTCCAAATCTAAATTTGAAGCACTCAAGCCATCGGATAGTAGTCAAGCAAAATCGAGACTCTCAATGATTCAGAACTGAAGTTGAAGATTTAGACGGAAATACCCAGATGGGTTTTGTTTTTGATGAAATTGATTGAAACCCTCGGTGAGTTTTCGAATCTCTGATATGTTATTCGTTGATAGATGTGTTCGGATTTTGATTTCAACGTGACTCTTGTGATCGATTAGGTTTAGTTTCACAAAAATTGTCTTTAGATTGATTCTGTTTGTGTATGAATAATGTTACAGTGGACTGTTTTTTATGCGAAATGTAAAATTTGAAGTTTTATTCAGTGATTAGTTGCAATAGAATCGTCGATATCTCTTGAAGATATTTGACATGATAATTGCAGTTTTAGGTTAAGCTTTTTTTGAGAACAGTAGATATTGTTATAAATTTGTGTTTGCTTGGTTATTTGGTGTGTTGTAAATATTATTACAAATTTGGTTAGTAAAACTTTATGTGTTATGGTTTTTATGTTAAAAATGGTAATCTTTAATGTGTTAGTCAATTAATCGGGTGATGGTGAATCTGGATTTGTATATGGTCAAGTGTTATTACACAATTTGGTTTGTAAAAATTGATGTGTTTTTGTTTTTATGTAAAAAGTGGTAATCTTTAATGTTTGTAGTCAATTAATCGTGTCAATAATTAGAGATGTACAAAAAAAACCGGTTTTACTACCGAAACCATTTTTAACAGGTTTTTTAACCAGTTTTTTAAAACCAGTTTTAGAATCGAACTGAACCATTTTTATGAGCTATTTTTTTTGTCTCTTATGTTATGTATCTTTGCGTTGTTGGCTCCGTAATGTTCTGCGTATGCTTGGCTGAGAGGTTCTTCAAACTATCAAAGAAAATGTTGATCGGTGAATCCATGCTCACTTGAGTCGTCAGCTGCATCAAAGGTTGGACTTATGAGGTCCCTAGAAGATCAGATGTTGCTGGCAATGATGATTTAAGGAGTTTGTTATATCTTTATTTACTACCTTGCTACTTTTAAGTTTTAACTAACTTGAGGTGTGCCAATTTTGTGTAGTAATCAATGATACTTTATTAAGGAGACGATTGAAGCTTAAGCGACTTCAATGTTACAGGTTAGGATGTTTGGTAATTTGTTATGCGTTCTCTAGACTAATGATTTGGAGCGTGAAAAAGGTTTAATCATCTCTTCCTTCATTGTTATTTTCTATATATCTGAGTTTTATTAACTAATGATTTGCTTAACTTATAATACAAAAACCATTAGCTTTAAAACACAAGACAGAATGAATGAATATGTTCTAAAAAGTTTTTTATTATTTTTATACCGACTTCATTGTTGTTTAGATTTAATCCTGAATCAGTTGTCGCTTAGTGTTTCAGAATATAAAGTGTTTTATATTTTTATGTGTGGCGAATGTTATAAATGTTTTGCTTTCAGAATATGAAATTCATATGGATGGTTTAAATGTTTAATATGGTTATATGTGTAGGATATGTTGATGTTACTATCAGTCATGAAATGGTTACTAATCTCAATATAGAATTAGGACATTTGAGATATTATGGAGTGTATTGCTGGAATGATGAATGGATATGTGTCATCGTAGACGTCATCAGCGTCTTCGTTTGGAAAATTAAAAAAATCGCATAAGAAGAAGATGAATCGGAACAATCAGAGGTTTAGGATTGGAGTTACATGTGTTTCATCCAGTCCTGTTGCGTGAGATCCGTTTGAGTATTCGTCCGGATGCTTTTAAATTTGAGGTTAAAAAGGCGTTTAGGCAGTTATCGTTGAAGGTGATTATTTTTAGAAGAATTTGTAAACAGTTTATCTTTATTTAGTTTGATTTTTTCGGTTATTAACAGTTTTTGTTTCCGATTGGATTTCAGTATCATCCGGATGTGTGTAGAGGAAGTAATTGTGGAGGTCAGTTTCATCAAATGAATGAAGCTTATGATGTATGCTATCTCTTACTCTCACTCTTTTTGTTGAGTTTTGATGTTTTAATTCCGATTTGATGAAGAATATGTTAGATATTTAGATTTGCACTATAGATCAGATCTGTTTACGAACAATATACTTATGAATTCAAATTTAATCTGAAAATTGAAAAAATAGCGATTGATAAAAGAAACTGAATAATTTTTTTCTAAAGGTAGAATGGGAAAACTAATAACTATGACTATTGTTCTTAATTGTGGACCATAAACAATTGTTTTGGGATGAATAAGCTGAAGTTAACTTTATGGTTTTACTTTACACTTATAGGATCGACTAATTTTTTGTTACATCTAGTGGTCTTATTTGTTATTGGTTTTTTTCTTTCTTTTAGTCTATTTAGATCGGTTGACATAAGTGCTTAAAAGGTTTTGTATATTAGAAAGATCAACTAAATCTTTTTAGTTATCTCAGCTACTACAGTAATATTAATATTTATGATATTTTTTTTGTGGTATAGTGATGACGAGGATGATGAAGAAGCACTTATGGCAGAGCTTGAATTACTAAGAAAGGAAAGAGTCGATTAGAGATCCTGAAGATGAGGTTTACGAATCTTCACTCACATAAGCGTTATCTCAGCGAGGTATTTTTTTGTTATTTTTAGAATTTTTAATTTACGATTATGATGATAATTAGGCTTTTAGTTATCTCAGTACGTCATCGTGTATGTTGTTTATTTTAGCTGAAGAGAAATTGATCATGAGGTACTGGATAATATCGAAGTTTATGGTGTTACTGGTATGTTGTTTCTTTTATTGATTGTTAATGTGATTCAGTAAGCATCAATTGTACATTCTAATTTGGCATCTGCTATAGGAATTTGGTATGATCGTCAATGTAAAATGTAAGATCTCAGTGTTGATTATGTAGTTGTAAGTGTTTGATTTTTTTGTTAGGTTTGAAAATATTTGATTTAAGGTTTTTAATCCTTGATCAACTTTGGAATTTCAGGGACTTTCATATTGACATCGTGTTTTCATCAATGGAAAATATAATGGAGTTGGTTATAGATGAAAGCGAGGAAATTTCAGTTGATATGCTCAAACCACTGCTGGCTAGCGTTAAAAAAGATAGTGAGGTACAATGCTTATATGCTCAAACCAATGTCGTTTTAAAACAATTTATGACATTCTGATTTTGATAAAAAGCAGTCAGTTGTTCATTAAAGGCTGTAACTTAGGACTTGTGGACTTGAGGCATATGGAATTAAGTACTGTGATTGCTATTTGGCTTTTAGAAGTTGTTTGCCAGATTTCTGTATGAAAGTTTGATGCTAGATTCCAAAGCTAAAATAGATCTATATAAATTTGTTGAGTATCACAAATGCTATATGCTAATTCATGATTAGAAGAAATTTTGTTTAGTCTGATTATTTCTTTTGTTGTAAATCATAGTTCAAATGCATCAACACACAAGATTTGTGAAAATAACTCATGACTATTTTAATATTAATCAAATGAAAAAGTAAACCAAAAATTACAATATGACATCAGATTAATTAATTATGTAGTAGGCCAGTACCATTACTTTTTGTTGTTTTATGTATTTTTAATAAAGTCTCCGCAAAAACATAGAAATATTTGGGTTTTGTGACGCAAATTGTTTACTACATTATCAAGCACAGAGAAAGAAGAAGACTTTATGGCAATGAAAGGGTGTAAACTCCCTCAAAGACCTAAGAAAAGAGCCAAGATGATTCAAAGAACCTGTGTCTAGCAATGGAGGTAGAAGACAGGTGTGTTATTACTCATGTTCAAGATAACATCTTTCGTGTTCACGTAAGCAAGAAGAGAGGAAGACACAAAGGAGGTGTCAAACACAGTTCAGATTATATAGGTTCAGGTGTCAAACCTGTATCATCAGAACTATGTTTGATACATTCTTTGTGTCTTCCTCTCTCCTTGCTCACATGAACATGAAAGAGGTTATCTTGAACATGAGTAATAACCTTACGCTCAAAATTTTGGGGTATTAATTGTCATTAATCAATTATGAAATGGTATAATTATAAATTTTCCCTTCAAATTCGTTCTAACAAAACAATAGAAACGTTGTTGATTATGTGATTTTTTTTTTCATTTTTTATAGCTATAAGAAGGTTTAAAGCTATTGAATGGCTTGAAAGTGTAGTTAGGCCATTGGGGATACCAAAACAACCATCAAACTGTTTCTTTACTCACTGGTATGTTATAACTCTTTTGGTGGGAAATTTTTGAATGTTTAAATTGAAGTTTTGGAGTTTTTAGGTTTTGTTATAATGGATTATGTCATGGCCCCCGACCCACCCTGGACGGAATCGGGAGTCGCGAACAGCCCGTGGTACCGGTGATTATTTTGAAAACGTTGCAGCGGAAATTTCATCAGGACCGTGAGTTAGGAAAATACCAGAGTTTAGAAAACACCGGATTTTATTTATTAAATACATTGGGATAAACCCATGTTTTACAAAGGTAGCTTTAATAAGATAAATTTGATTACATAAAACAATATTTCTTAATTTGATTTAATTAATAAAATAAGGCACTTCTTGAAGCCTTTCAGTGCCGTATCCAGCTCTTATTCCAATCTACTGTAATTACCTGAAATATGTTTGAAAAAGGTTTTGTCAGCGGAAATACTGAGTGAGTTCATTCCATTTTTATAAAATATATTGTTATACCTTACAGCATTAAGGTTTTTATATTTATTTATATTTACCCAACTCAATCAGTATTTGTCACATGGTGGCAGTTCCAATATGACAGTAATCATATCACTTATTGGCTCACTTTCATCCAATAGTGAATTTATCAAGTAATTATATTTTACTATTATTCAATTTATCTTTCACTAGGCGATTCCTGTGACGGTGGTCATATCACTGTTGATCATTCTTTCAACTAGTGACTCTGGTCATATCACTGTTGATCATTCTTTCAACTAGTGATTCTAGACATAACACTGTTGATCATTCTCTCAACTAGTGCCTTTGGACATGTCACTGTTGATCATTCTCTCAACTAGTGACTCTGGACTTAGTTGTGTCCTGTGACCTTACTTTGTCAAATATATTACTTATGGCACAAAACCATTTAACCCAAAAAATGACATATATCATTTTATGTCAAACTACTATAACTTATCAAATATAATATGTTAATTAAATAATTGTAATATCATTATTTAATATATTAACGTGACTAAGACTAAAATATAATCTTAGCATAGTAGAACATATTATACTTGACTATTTTATTATGGTATACACCATTTAGATTTATTTCAAACATACATTAAATTTATTAATGATTTAATGTATAAAATATTAGTTATAGACTATCGTTACTGGGGCATAATTCCCATTGTGATTGTGGTCATGCTATTATTAGCTAACTTTCTAGCTAATAGTAATGAGGGTCAAATAATATATAAAACCTCCCATACCGGCAGTTATTATAGAATATAAAAATTTAATCACTGTAAGTATAACAGGTAAACATTTAGGATTTTGGAAAGCATTTGTAAATATAATTGTATCACAAAAAGGTGATAAAACTGTGAGAAAAGAGAATGGACTCACAAACGGTGAGAAAAGAGAAATGAACTCACATTGCAGATTTCTACGGGCAAAGCTTAGTCTACAGATAAGCCTTGATATATTGCAGATTTAATTTGAGCAGAGCCTAGCCTACTGATTAGCCTTGTAACCTAGTGCATACAAACTAGGTAAGTAACTAATACAGCATTTACGATAACTCACGAGATAAAAACCCTCACAATGAATGACAAAGTGCAATCACTTAAACATCCATCGGAATCACAACGAATGACAAAGTATAATTACTTAAACATCCATCGGATTCACAACGAATGACAAAGGATAGTACTAAAACATCCATCGGATAGTTTCAATCGATCGGACATTGAATTGTAGCAGCGATCGAGTTAATACCCTGTTTGCGGCAGCACCCCGCTATACTAATTAGTGTTTCGTGTGTGTTTTGAGAGTATTTGGACGCTATCTCTGCGCCTGAGTCGAATTTTATCATCGAACGAACGCCCAGAATCAAGTCCCAAAGCCTGCTATTTATACCCGAAATTTTGCATTGCTTGCGCACCGTAAGCCTAAACCCTTACGGTGCGCAAGGGACACAAAGTGGTCATAGGCTTGCCACGTGTGTTTGGAGTTCAGGTGAGTCGACGGTTTCTCGAAATTTGTTTTAGACAGCGAGATATATTGATAATCGTTAAGTAGGGAATACCCCCCCTGAGTTTTAGGGGCCCTGATCCTGATTCTGATTGTTCTGAAAATTTTAGGGTTTGTGCAGAATTACTTGGGTGTCTCAATTAGGGTTTCCTATAGGATAAAATAATAAAATAAATAGGACTTTTAATGAGGGTTGTTACATTCTCCCCACCTTAATAAAAATATCGTCCTCGAGATTTGGGTTATGATATTTCTTTTAGACTTATGTCACATTTTAGTCGATAAACACAATTTTTAAGGTAAATGACACAGAATTAAAATATCGAATTTTGCGAATACAAATTGTACAATAGGTAGGATTCAATGGTTCAACTGAATTAGTTCAAGAAATCGATGACAAACGAATCAGATGAAATGATATAATTTTCCAAAGTGACTAGGTTCAAGTCAAAAGATATACGATCAAATAGATATTTAAAATAAATGTGAAGGATTTTTAGAATTAATAAAATTCTTTGTCAAAAGAAAGCTTACTTTGATTGGCAATTGAGGAAGACTTAGAATTGACAGGTTCCAAATGAAATAAAAGCATGAAAAATGATTTGTCAAATATTATATTATGATATGAGAAAATCAATGTTCTGGGATGAGTGAATTGCAAAGATACACCAAAAGACAATAGAATTAATGTATCATTGTTTTAGAGTTCCAAGTTTGTTTTAATTGCGAAACAATGTGATAGTACACTATTAATAACCATATTTTTCATACTATATTCTACAGATCAAAATATAGTAAGAACAAGTTGTTTTGGCATGACCAACCATTATATTATATTTTGTAAAACAAATGTAATATATTATTTGTGTCCATATCTGAATTGTATCTTACATATCAAATATAAATACTATGTAATATATATTATTTGTTACACATTTTACTATATGTAAATGGTCACCACTTATAAATAAATGTTATTTTAGTATTTTACTATACTACGTATAATAACTTATATTTACTATGTAATATATATTACAAAACACCGCAATGAAGTTATTACATTAAAATATTTTAGTACAATTATTTTGTAAAAGAAAACGTTAAATGAAAGTTTGTAAATAAAGGTGCAAAAATATTTATTGTACAAAAATATTTGTAAAATATTTTGTAAATATATAACACTTAATGGGTCGATTCTATGTGATTACTTATTTTCATTTTGAAACCATATAACGTTGTGAATGTATTTACAAATGTTGTAAATAAGTGAAAACGGAGACTATTCTTATATATTACAATGTTTCCCTAACTCAACGTAATTGATGACTACCATATTATTCTTATATGGTCATTTTCTTGCCAGAACGTTACAGTACGTAGTTACTACAAAACATGTGATAGACAATTATTTATATTTTATTCGTCCCTTTAATTCTTGTATTGTTTTATGAAAATATGTCTTCTCCTTATAGTACATATTATATATATATAAATTATATTTTTATATATAATTAAAATTTGCTAAATAAGTATGATGACTTAATTTATATATATTAACTAGTCATTATCATGGTTGGATATTGGTTAGTGCTGCCTTGTTTAAGCATAGGTGGCCAGTCCATGCCTAACTAAGGCTAGGCTATCCAACACCTGCCCCTGATAATAACCTTAGTATTTTAAAATAATACTAACACTATTACTATTAATATTTTATTACTAATAATAAAACTAATATTAATTATTAATAATAAATAACTTAAACATAAATTTAAATGAGAGTATACCTTAAATAAAAATATAAATTTTTCACCTTAATGGTTTAATAAGAATATAGTAATACTATTTTGTAAATTAGGTAATTACTTATGTAAGTTTCCATATATAAATAAATTTTATATAATGTTTTTCGATTGAAGATTGTTAAAGCAATAATTATCAAGAAAGGCTCGTTTGATGTTGTAAGAATCATTAAGAGATACACTGAAATATGACAAGAATTTGTGTATCATTATCTTAGCACACGATTTGTGTTAAGATGACTTTTATCAACAAAGCAATTTAATATATAATTAAATAAATAATTAAATCCGCACATGATATATATAAACGAGATTAGTGCAAGCTTTAAATTTTGTGAAAATGTCAGTACAAGGTGATCATGATCAAAGAAATGATTTAATGAAGTCGAAGATTTAAACAAGCCTATTATGGTTCCAAACAAATGAAGTACTTGTTGGGACTATTTTGAATATGATAGTTTCCATCCATCATATGGGATTTTGAAATGAATATGTAATATGAGCAAGTCAAATAATTTTGAACTTGATTAAAACAAGTTTAAATAAGAAAGTTCAGACATGGTCACAATAGAAACTATGTATGTCAAAGAAATTAAAATTTTCAAGGAATTCATTGACTCGATATCAAGGAGTTATTGTTTTGCAATAATGTTGTTCACAGTACAAAAAGCGGAATGATATTTGAGTTTGGATAAAATAACCGGTCGGAATGAAGCCCTCCTGTGGTCTTTATAAAGCAAGTGAATCACATGCACAACAAGCAGTGCATGTGTAATGTGTGGATTTACCAAGAAATGAAATAGATCAATATTTGTTACTATGAAAGAAATCCTCATGATATGATGATTATTAGGGAAGTAGAAATACGAAAGTCAATTTATTATATGCAGAAGTCAGAATTTCAATGAAAGAAATATAAGAACTTTATCTGGAATTTCGTGTAATAACTGTTGTTAAGTGAAATTACTAGGGAATGTTGAATAAAATAAAATAGGGATTTTGCAAAGGTATGTGACTCCTTTTTGCAGTGATAATAATTATGACTCTGATTAGACTGTGCACCGATGATTGTGAAATCTTGTTACAACGTACCTCAGCGAGATTTATGTTGGTTGTAGGATTACGTGGCAAAGTGCTTCTTTTTTATTAGTAGTTCTTCTTACTAACGGAATTTTTTAATATTGGTGTCATCGTGCCTAATATATATTTTCCAAAGGTCTTGCCTTGGAAGTCGTGTGTGATATACTTCAACGTCTGTGGACGTATAATTTAAGTTTCATGTGTTTTCTTGTGCACTAGCACAACTTTACATGCTTCTTACTTGCGTTAATAGTATATGGTAACTCATTGGTAATTCTTATACTTTTGTTAGCTTCTCAACTTAAAGGGTTCTCATTGTACGAGTTACGAGGTAGATAATTAAACGAAATAATGTTTGATATCGGAAAATAGATTCTTGATAAAGAAATCTAGACACATATGCTTGTGCGTTTATTCCTATTTGACTTTTGGAATTTCTTATAGATATATATTTCTATATAATCATATATTTCACATGCTGAAATAAACATACCATCTATCAGGTCAATGTATTTAACAGATTCATATTTCCAAAAACCATTCAGATATCTGATCTTGATACTTATTTAGGGAATTTTTTTTTCACTTGCTGACATATTATATACCTTCTTACCCGGTTCTCGCCGGAGAGGTAACCTCAGTATATCCAGACAAACTGGAGAGTATGCTACACCATACCCAGTCTTGCCGGAGAAAATTTTCTATTTCCCATAAATAGTATCTTTTCAAAAGTGCCTCTTTTATTAGGCTTTTATCCAGAATTAGGGAAATTTGTATTCCCGTAACATATCTTATTCTAGACCAATTAATATCAATAAGCAATAATTAATATTAATTCTTGCTTATTTATCATATCTTGCAATATTCTAATTACCATTCTTATGGTATATCGAAACTTATCATACTTTATTTACATAAGTACTTAGCTTATCTCGAAGCTGATACTAAGGCATCTTTTCTTAAGTTCAAGTCTAAATGCTATCATGTGTGCTACCAATTAATAGCAATCTCCTAACTCTTTTATATAAACTTAGATATTATTATCACAACACTTAAAGGCTTAAAGCAGTGGCTCTGATACCACCTTCTGTCACGGCCCCCGACCCACCCTAGACGGAATCGGGAGTCGCGAACAGCCCGTGGTACCGGTGATTATTTTGAAAACGTTGCGGCGGAAATTTCATCAGGACCGTGAGTTAGGAAAATATCAGAGTTTAGAAAACACCGGATTTTATTTATTAAATAGATTGGGATAAACCCATGTTTTACAAAGGTAGCTTTAATAAGATAAATTTGATTACATAAAACAATATTTCTTAATTTGATTTAATTAATAAAATAAGGCACTTCTTGAAGCCTTTCAGTGCCGTATCCAGCTCTTATTCCAATCTACTGTAATTACCTGAAATATGTTTGAAAAAGGTTTTGTCAGCGGAAATACTGAGTGAGTTCATTCCATTTTTATAAAATATATTGTTATACCTTACAGCATTAAGGTTTTTATATTTATTTATATTTACCCAACTCAATCAGTATTTGTCACATGGTGGCAGTTCCAATATGACAGTAATCATATCACTTATTGGCTCACTTTCATCCAATAGTGAATTTATCAAGTAATTATATTTTACTATTATTCAATTTATCTTTCACTAGGCGATTCCTGTGACGGTGGTCATATCACTGTTGATCATTCTTTCAACTAGTGACTCTGGTCATATCACTGTTGATCATTCTTTCAACTAGTGATTCTAGACATAACACTGTTGATCATTCTCTCAACTAGTGCCTTTGGACATGTCACTGTTGATCATTCTCTCAACTAGTGACTCTGGACTTAGTTGTGTCCTGTGACATTACTTTGTCAAATATATTACTTATGGCACAAAACCATTTAACCCAGAAAATGACATATATCATTTTATGTCAAACTACTATAACTTATCATATATAATATGTTAATTAAATAATTGTAATATCATTATTTAATATATTAACGTGACTAAGACTAAAATATAATCTTAGCATAGTAGAACATATTATACTTGACTATTTTATTATGGTATACACCATTTAGATTTATTTCAAACATACATTAAATTTATTAATGATTTAATGTTTAAAATATTAGTTATAGACTATGGCTACCGGGGCATAATTCCCATTGTGATTGTGGTCATGCTTTTATTAGCTAACTTTCTAGCTAATAGTAATGAGGGTCAAATAATATATAAAACCTCCCATACCGGTATTTATTATAGAATATAAAAATTTAATCACTGTAAGTATAACAGGTAAACATTTAGGATTTTGGAAAGCATTTGTAAATATAATTGTATCACAAAAAGGTGATAAAACTGTGAGAAAAGAGAATGGACTCACAAACGGTGAGAAAAGAGAAATGAACTCACATTGCAGATTTCTACGGGCAAAGCTTAGTCTACAGATAAGCCTTGATATATTACAGATTTAATTTGAATAGAGCCTAGCCTACTGATTAGCCTTGTAACCTAGTGCATACAAACTAGGTAAGTAACTAATACAACATTTACGATAACTCACGAGATAAAAACCCTCACAACGAATGACAAAGTGCAATCACTTAAACATCCATCGGAATCACAACGAATGACAAAGTATAATTACTTAAACATCCATCGGATTCACAACGAATGACAAAGGATAGTACTAAAACATCCATCGGATAGTTTCAATCGATCGGAAATTGAATCGTAGCAGCGATCGAGTTAATACCCTGTTTGCGGCAGCACCCCGCTATACTAATTAGTGTTTCATGTGTGTTTTGAGAGTATTTGGACGATATCTCCGCGCCTGAGTCGAAGGCTTGCCACGTGTGTTTGGAGTTCAGGTGAGTCGACGGTTTCTCGAAATTTGTTTTAGACAGCGAGATATATGGATAATCGTTAAGTAGGGAATATCCCCCCTGAGTTTTAGGGGCCCTGATCCTGATTCTGATTGTTCTGAAAATTTTAGGGTTTGTGCAGAATTACTTGGGTGTCTCAACTAGGGTTTCCTATTGGATAAAATAATAAAATAAATAGGACTTTTAATGAGGGTTGTTACAGATTAGGTTAAGTAGGATAATAATGTGTTGTTTTTATTGTGATTCATGGAGGAAAACAATGTGATTTGAGTAGAAGTTCAACATTGCTATGTTTTAACTTTGTTTCAGTTTGAATCTATTTGTGTGTTTCCGAGGGCTTTTTTAAGCAAGGCGCATTCTTTTAGGCTGTTTTAGGTTGATTTCTAGGCTTATTTAGGTTGATTTTAGCCTTCATTAGGGTTTTTATTGTCATCTTTTTGCTGGAAATTAGCCGAAAAATCATCTAAATTTGATCTGTATACTTGAATTAGAGCAGTTAAGCCAGCAAAGATTTGGATGAAACACAGGAAAATGTTAATGGATTTGGTTAATTAGGGCATGAAAAAGTAACATCTATAGAGAAAATGGTACCAAACAACAACCTTAAAGAAATCAGATGAAACATTTTTTAATTATCGACAATGGAACACTGTCTCTTTATCTTCAAACTCATAAAAAGAAGTAAAAATAAACTGTGATAAGAAAAATTAATACGATCATCCATATAAAGTATTAAAAAAGTAACAATTACATATAAAAAAGAAAACTAATCAGACACTTAAACTCTAATAGCAAGAATCAAGAAACTTTAACTTTAACTTCAACTCCATGGAGCACTGAACTTCTCGATGTATGTCATTGATCTTTCTCATGAACTCCAGGTCTCTATCTCCACACTCTATATTACTCGCAACACACAGGTCACAAACGGAAGTAGTCGGCATCGCCCTCAGGTCTCTCGAAACCTGGTCTCTTGTCAGTAGACCAAGTTGCAGTCCGTTAAAACACCTCTTCAACTCTTGAAGAGTAGATCTATCAGCCAAACTTGCTCTTCGATTTGTTTAATAAAGCGTTGCTTGAAATCGTCAGATTGTGCAGAAGTATATGACTCAATTTTAATGTATTTATAAGAACTAAGGCAAAACAATAACAGTTGCTCTTCTATTTCAGTGAATGAGTCTGGGTATGATGAAACAACATTTGAATTGGCAATGGTATTATATAGAATATGTAACAGCCCAAATGTCAGATTTAAATGCAACCATTAAATAAAAATTTATATTTAAAAACCATGTATATTTAATGATTTAATAGGGAAAACGTGTATATAGGAAATGTCTCTTCATTTACCCTATCATGAGAAAGCAAGTAAAATTAAATATATAGAAAACCAAAGAACAAAATTTAAAGCTTCAAAAAAGGTTATCATAATTAGTAGACGTCTGTTCATTTACCCTATCAAACATTTTACACACTATAAAGGATCATGATTAGTTTACTTGAAAACATCAACACTTCATTTTTAAAAAACCGTTCATCCTAAAACAAACTGTCCAAAAACACTCACACTCTTTCTATAATTGTTTTAAGGATTGATTGGTCTGTGAATAAATTAGAATGTGATTGAATATATGTGTATTTGAGAACTGCAAATTGATGGTAAGTATTAGTTTACTAAACCATAGTTTATGGTTGTTTAATGTTTGAATTTGCACACTGATTACATTAGGAATTATGTAGATGAATCATTTACTGTTGTAGAATACTTATATAAGTTTGCAATTTGTAGATTATTTATAATTTGGAAATTATATATAATAAATTTTGATGCCATGAGGTAATGACAGTAATTGATAGTTGTTTTGTTAGTAATTTACATGTATCTTTGCTAAATTTGTTACCTGTTTTGAAGAGTTATTTTCGATTTAATGTTACATTTCTGCAGTTTCCTTAAGTTATTTCAACTGTAACTGAATGATAATTTTCCAGTTGTATGTCAAGTTGTATGAATAGTTGTGATTATTTATATCTTCCTTCGTTAGGTGGTGATTATGGTGGGAAGGGGCTTTTGGCCAGAAAAAAAAACCTTGCAGCTGCATTTAGCAATGTTTCTGTTTATGTATTCATTACACCCTGTATCATTTATGGTTGACTGTGATGGTGAATAAAAATGAATGCAAAGTGCATTTTTCTTTTCCTTTCAAGATGAGGCTATGATGATTATGTAGATCTGAGTAAAAATTGAATGAAGATAGCATCATGGCATGGTAAGGTTGTAGGATGGCAGTTGTTCATTCAACCTCTCTTGCAGCCATGGTGTTGTCATCTTGATGCACAATCTGAGCCTGCCATTCTGACAATGGTGTTGGTCAATTAGACCAACTCCACGTGATGTTGCTACCGAGGTACTGTTATTTTATTTATTTTTTCATGTCTTGTATTGATTAGCAAAGCTATTAGGAGTTATTGATTAGTAATAGACAAAATCTTTAGAATTTACATGTAAATAAACAACAATATTGACTCATACAACTTCAAAAGAAAGCCAAATGATAAGAAATTTTTTATCAAAGAAACCAAATATACTGAATTAGTAAAAGATGAAATTGAAGGCGAAGAGAATATTGTCGTGGTTTCGGTGGTGATTGTGTGGTATCGATTGATCTCCGTTCGTTATCTGGAAACAAGGATTCTTCCCTCTGAATCGATAGAACTGGTGTAAGGGTTTCGATGACCTTCAATCGTCGATGATTTACAAAACCCAATGCGACTGATTAAATATTTAGTTTTCAGCATATGGGCTTGGGCTTTTGGGACAGTTTTAATAAACAGGTCTTGGGCTTGGACCAGATTTAATAAACAAGGCTTTGGCTTGGACCAGATTTATAAACAAAGAATATTTGTGTTAGTAAAATTGAATGCAAAGTGCAATTTTCTTTTTATTTTAAGATGAGGCTATGATGATTTTGTAGATGTGAGTAAAAATTGAAGGAAGATAGCATCATGGCATGGCAAGTTTGTAGGATGGCAGTTGTTCATGCAACCTCTCTTGCAGCCATGGTGTTGTCATCTTTATGCACAATCTGAGCCTGGTGTTCTGACAATGGTATTGGTGAATTAGACACACTATTCGGTCAAAAACTCCATCAGAATCTATTCGGTCATCAAGTTCACTATTCACAGATTCTGATAAACGGTTAGAAGTGGCTGTTAGAAGTGGTTGTTAAACAGTTGAGCCGAACAGGATTACCGGTAAGTTTTGTTTTTTTAGTCTTGACTTTTGATCTTTTGACTTTTATATGTCAACTGTAATACTTTAATTTAAAATTGGTTTTTGAAAGTTCTGGTTCTTGATAAAAGTCTGTTCCCATTATGTTGAATTATAATTCAACGTTATTTTGGAACTAAAAATGAAATGACATGTGAGTAGATTCTGAATTTGGAAGTATTGGTTTTGACTTATTAAGTCAAAAGTTCTGGTTCTTTATAACATTCAATGTTTACGATGGTAGTTAAACAAGTGTTTTTTCATAGTGTATATATTTATAGAATTGTTAGATAAATGTTTGCACTTGATTATAATTATGAGTTAAAACCTTTTCATGATCGTTGTTTTCATGATCATAACTCTGACAAAACCTTTTCATTGATTCAGGTTTTAAGTTATTCATCCCAATTGAATTGTTATCTAAATAAGGAAACAATAGACGTTGCTGAATTCATGGCTGCTTCCATTTCCTTTCCGCTTGGTATTGATCACCACCTTCAATCCAGTTAGTACATGTGTATGAAAAGGAATACGTACATTTTATGAAACTGGATGCGCTTTATGGAATTAGGTATACTTTTCAATTACATAACAATCATTAGTACTGCAACTATGTAGCACTTTTTTTTCTCTAAGTTTGGTTGTTTTGGGCACTTCTTTCGTTAGGTTTTCTGTCAAATGTTTGTATTTGATTATAATTATGACTTAAAACCTTTTCTGAAAACAATTGTTTTCATGATCATAACTCTAACAAAATCTTTTCATTGATCCAGGTTTTAATTTTTGTATTGAGTTGGAGGCGGATATGTGGCTTTGGAAGGTTTGAAAAACAGAATCGATAAATTTAGGAAAAATGGGTTTGAAAGATGATAACCCAACAGTAGAGGATCTCATTCTACAGCTTCGATGAATTCAGGTGTGTTTTTAAATAATGCTTCCTAGATGTTTGAAGACCGACAAATGTCGAAAGAAGTAGCACTGTAGACATTTGTCATTCTTTGTTGGTCTTCAAACATCTAGGAAACTTTATTTGAGAACATCCCTGCATTTATCGAAGCTGTAGAATGAGATCCTCTACTGTTGGGTTATCATCTTTCAAACTCATTTTCCCTAAATTTATCGATTTTGTTTTTCATGCAGTTTTATCTAACGGCTTTGGAAAATGCTGCGGTTTTTTCAGGAGAATGTTTACATAAACGTAGGTTTACATTCAATGTTTACGATGTACCCGCGTCCATCGGACGGGTGTCCACCTAGTTTATAATAATATAATGTTTTTCAAAACAATAATAATATTCCGTCAAAGGGGATAAGGAGGTTGAGTCTTGTTTACGCAAACACAAACACTTTTCGGTCACCTTCTTCCCCAATTACTATAAAGGCCCCTCACTTTCCTCCTTACATCCACACGCACACATCTTCTTCTCCTTCTTCATCCTCCAAACACAATCCTTAACTTCTTCAAAATGGATTCTTAAACATTTCCCATATTACTAAAACTCTTGTGTTTCGATTCAAAGATATTGTTGTTGGAAAACTTATATTGGGATATGGAAGAAAAACTTAATTTTATAGAAGATGGTGTGTTAAGGTTGCCTCCTGGTTTTAGATTTCATCCAGCAGATGAGGAAGTGGTTGTACAATACTTGAAGCGCAAAGTACAATCTTTTCCTTTGCCTGCTTTTATTATTCCTGAAGTTGATGTTTGCAAGTCTGATCCTTGGGAGTTACCAGATAACAGGACCGGCCCTGAGAATTCGTGTGCCCTGTTCGAGCTCGAAAAAACTTGCCCTTAGGCCTTAACGAAATTGAGTATTGAGCTCACTAAAGATTTAAACCTAATGTCAATGGGATAGTAACTAATATAAACCATAAAAATAGTTTTGTAAATGGGCCTATGTTGGTATTTGTATGAGTATTATACCCTATTAATTTATTTTTTTACATATGCATATCGGATTTTTTTAGAATAATATGCCCTTCGAAATATCGGGCCCTGGCCGGTGGTCCTCCCCTCCCACCCTCAGGGCCGGCCATGCCAGGTAATGTTTTTGTTCTTCACATTTGTACGTTGTGAGTGATTTATATATACATATAGAGGTTTAATTGTGTTTTAGATATATGTGAATATGATTGTATTATTATTTTTGTTTATTTTGCTTTCATGATTATTATTTGTTTTTATGTATTTACTTCCCATTATTATCTAGCTATACTCTGTTTATACACATGACCAGTGGCTGGCTATACTAGTCAAGCCGTTCGTTAGCTACTAGAAATGTTTTTGCTAAACGCTTGAATATGGCTGAATTTAAACGAGCTCGAGCCTAAAAATAAGCTTTTTGAATAAACTAACAGAGTCCGAGCTTCATTTATCGAGTTCGCTATCGAGCTTAAACGAGTCTGATATTTAATAATTTTATAATAATACTGTGGCTTATAAATTTATGATAAAAGTCACTGAATAGCATATATTATGTTATATATAAAAATTATTAGTAAAATATAGAGTAAGTTGTCATTTTAGTCTTTGAGGTTTGACCCAAAATGACACTTTAGTTAAAATAGATTTTTTTTCTCTTTTGGGTCTCTTACGTTGTTTTTTGTCATTTTCGTCTATTTCACTAACTCTGTCAAAAAACAACAAACATCAGGGCGGCAGGGCAGAGGAGAAAATAATATTGTTAGCTTATACATTTATGATAAAAATAACTGAATAACATATATTATGTTATATAAAAAGTTATTAGTAAAATATATTCAAAATAGTTATATAAGGGCATGTTTGGCTAAGCTTTTTGAAACAACTTTTTGACTTATTGGTTTTTTTGGAAAAGTCAGTATGGAGTGACTTATTGGCTTTTTCCCCTCACATACACACTCATTGCCAAACATCATTTTGGAGCTTATGACTTTTCAAAAAACCGATAAGTCAATAAGTTGTTTCAAAAAGCTTAGCCGAACATGCCCTAAATATAGACAAAGTACAAAGTAATTATTAAAAATAAATGAGCCAACTTGTTGTCGAGCTTAAGCTTAAATAACTACTAACGAGCAAAGCTCGAGCTCAAGTAAATTAAATTATGCGAGCTTGAGCGTAACTTAGCTCATGCTAGGTTCGTTTACACCCGAAGTCATAGAAGTTGTTCGATTATTAATATATATTCTTCTTAGTTTCAATCATATTCATTATATTAAGCCTTTTTTGTGTTGTATACTCAATTTAGGTGACTGCTAGCAAGAAAGGTTTTTTTTCAGCACAAAAGAAGTCAAATACCCGAATGGGAACCGATCGAATCGGTCTACTTTATCTGGGTATTGGAATGCAACCGGATTAGATAAAAAAATTGTTACTTCAGACAACAATCAAGTTGTGGGCATGAAGAAAACACTCGTATTTTACAAGGGAAAACCCCCACACGGATCACGGACCGATTGGATCATGCACGAGTACAGACTCGCAACCCCTCAACCCAAGAACCCTACTCAGGTTTCTCGAATTGATACGATTTTGATTCGAATACAAAAACACATTTATTTAACATTTTTTTCTATTTTATCAGGGTATGGAAAATTGGGTTATTTGCAAAATTTTCTTGAAGAAAAGAGGAAGTAAAGTTAGCAAGTACAATGAAGAGACAATTGGGATAATTCGCGATTGTAAATCGGTAAAATCAAAACTAGTTTTCTACGATTTCATGTCTGCTAGTAAGAAGAGAAGAACTGATTTGGATTCGACATCGGTTTCATCATCTCCGGGTTCAAGTGGGATCACGGATGATGCCGGTTCTTGTGATGAGCATGAAGAGAATAGCCATAACTTGGATGATGTTGAGAATTTAAGGAAACAATCGTCATAAATTGATATTCTCTTTTTAAAGGTTATCCTAAGTCTAATTTAATTTAGTAATGGGTTATTTATTATTTAGAGTTAATTACTATTTTCGTCCCTGTGGTTTGTCAAAAATCACTATTTCAGTCCATTAGTTTAAAAATTGCGATTTCAGTCCCTGTGGTTTCACTTTCGTAACCATTTCAGTCCACCTCTGTTAACCCCATCCATTTATTATGTTAAGTACATGTGAATCGACCATAATGCCCTTATTAATAAAAAACAAAAAGATATCTAAATGAGTTAATTACTGTTTTCGTCCCTGTGGTTTGTAAAAAATCACTATTTCAGTCCCTGTGGTTCCACTTTCGTAACCATTTCAGTCCAGTCTCCTAACACCGTCTATTTTACCGTTAAGTTTTTAATGAAATACCTAAATTACTCTTGTGTTAATTAAATAAAAAACCATAGAAATTTAAAAGATTGTATTCTATGACCCACTTGTTAAAACACAACCCCACGCTACCCCACCCCACTCCATCCCTGCACTCATTTCTGGCAAAAGTTTCCGGTCATCTTCTCCGGCATCACAACCCCACCCTCTTAATGTCCGGCGACCCATTACCCTACCCTAATTAATATCTTACTAGCAGCATCAATTAACATAATAACTTTGAAAAATAATGCTCACCTGGACATTTTCTCATTCTGAAATCCAAAATTAAAATTTTCGAACCATATATGTAAAATTAGTGCTAGACTTCTACTTCTACTGAAGCCATGGTGGGTCGAACCCTACAATCCAATTTAAGTCCATATGTCATACAACAATAAAATCATATAAATCCAATAATAAAATCATACAAGTCCATATTTAATTAACACAAGGGTAATTTAGGTATTTCATTAAAAACTTAACGGTAAAATAGACGGTGTTAGGAGACTGGACTGAAATGGTTACGAAAGTGAAACCACAGGGACTGAAATCGCAATTTTTAAACTAATGGACTGAAATAGTGATTTTTGACAAACCACAGGGACGAAAACAGTAACTCATTTAGATATCTTTTTGTTTTTTATTAATAAGGGCATTATGGTCAATTCACGTGTACTTAACAGAATAAATGGATGGGGTTAACGAGGTGGACTGAAATGGTTACAAAAGTGAAACCACAGGGACTGAAATCATAATTTTTAAACTAATGGACTGAAATAGTGATTTTTGACAAACCACAGGGACGAAAACAGTAATTAACTCGACTATTTATTAGCCTTTAGTTTTCAAGATTCCCATGAAAATAATCCAATTTTTAGATGAGATAAAAGAATGAAATATTATCAATGGATATTTTCTTTCACTTTCATCCTTGAAATTTTAGCAAGTAGTGATGATTTATTGCATTGGTTTTAACATATTGCAATCAATGTATTTGTGTCACTATCTTTAACTTTAATTAATATAATGATTTTGATTTTGACTTTTTAAGTCACACTAATACATTTTGAAATTGTTAATCCAAACAAGCCTAACACAGCTAGAGGATAAAGATTCTTTACTAGTTTGAAATATATGATGCACTTGGATTTAAGTTTATGGCTATCCATTAACCAATACATGTTGGACCTATTGGGCTTCAACTGATCCCCCAATGGCCCTATCTTACATGTTGGACCTTTAGTATGCCAACCCGCTATACCTATACTGATAAATGTATCCCCTAACTCTCACATACATGTAACACACAATACACTTACATGACGAAAGCTCATTATACACAAGAATTTGAACATCGACCTATGGTATCATTTTACATCACTTAGCTTAAACATATTGTTCTACCCCCATGATTTTTAAACGATGATACCTTTTCATATGTTAATATATTTTTAACAAAATTACCCCGAAAAAAGGAGCATTTTAATCCCTTTTATTTGAGTATGATATTGCTATAAATTTTTATTTTAAAAATTAACATGTTACTTGATTACTGGTGTTCTCTGTTGCATCGCGCGAGCATTATTTTAGTGAGATTCAACACGCATACTCTTAACACAACCCCCACCACGTCATCAGTTGTTGTAAATGCACTCCTTGAATCTTTAACCAATATTAAAAATTATACTAAAAGGTAACTAAATATGACGGTTTTAAACATCTAGTTTTCTATACAAAATCATAGCTACGTCATTCTGTTAAAGAATCCATAAAACAATTTTTCTCTAATCAAATTCCAAATTCTTCTATTAAGCATTGGTTTCTCAAAAGTATTTCACCTATGTATATGTAATAGAAAGTCAATTTAATCGAAAAACAAAGACAACCGAATGAAAAGTGAAAATAATTTTAAATTTTTCGTTAAATGATTTGGTCGAAAAAAAAGTTAAATCGTTGTTTGATAACCAATATAGCCAATAAATTATGGTCTTCAAATAACAACAATCAAACCAAACCAACTCGTACTCACCCTACTTAAAAATAATCAACATTGGGTAATAAATGGGGTTACAAAAATCCAACAAGTGATCTAACTTCATTACTAAATCATCAATCATCCGTCTTTAGTTCTTGCCTGCTAATCAAGTTTTAACTAGTTTTTCTTAATCAACAACCATCTATCACCAAAGTTATCCTAACATCTAAATCCACTAACTCCATCTTTACTACAATATTCAAATGTTAAAAATCTTCTCCATATCTACTACATAAATGAAATAACTGGCACTTTTTTTTTTAGATTTCAAGCGTTGTCTCAACCGGCTTATGTACCCGACACACTTCACAGACAAGAGATGTATGTATTTGCTGTAATAATAGAGTCATTGATCATTAAGAATCCCTTTCAAATATACATAGCCCTATATCAGGACTTTGTGGTAACATATTGACATTGGAGTGGGACTGATACCGATTCAATTTATGGTAACAAAATGTGGGCAAATGTTGAAATTTGAAACTGAGATCGACTACCAATGTTCCCATGAAATCTGAATTTCAGAGGACTTTGAATCATATACGATCTCAAATGTCTTTCTATCTTCATATTCTTCATCCCAACACTCTGAGTAATCAACTGGGTCTTCGTCTAAATCACCTATTTTACTTTTACTATGAACAAGTTCTACATTAAGACCAACATCATCATCATCATCCGTCTGAAATGAAATATTTTGAGTGTATGTAGGATTGAACCATGGGATGTGCCTCAATGAACTAAAGGGTACATAACCCACCCTTTCATAGTCATATTTTTCCCAATCTTCACCAAACTCTTCAGGGTGATCCGTGGACATCTCCTGCTTAATAACTATGCGATACCTCTCGTAATTGCAATCACGAGCAGGTAATGATAATAAAAATCCACCAAAGTCTCTGTACCAGTTGTGTGGAAGTTGCAATGTGACAAATTTGGTATAAATGCTTGATGGTTGAACATTAGGACTTAACACACTCATAAAGCGATCTTTAACTGCATTTTCCTGCCATGTTTTCATTCCAATTATTATTAATACTGTTTTTATATTGAAAGTTTAAAAAAAGATTGAAATTCAAAAAACAAGATAAGAGTTATACCTCAAGCATAGAAAGTAGTACACTCTCACCGCCAATCATCCTCCCAAGCGACACTTTCCATAACCATTTATAGTATGATAAATCTCTTACAATTTCAAGTAAGTCGCAACGATCTACATAAAGAATAGCTATGCTTGATGGGAGGTCTGGCAATTCTACAAGGCTTTCGCAGTATGACAGATTGAGATACTTGAGATACGGGAGTCGTGAGATGCCGGAAGGTAATCTTGAAAAGTTGTTATAACTTAGGTCTAGTACTTGTAGGTTTAATAACTCACAAATATCAGATCGGATGTCTCCATCTCCCAAATTGCAATTCCTAAGATCCAACTCCCTTAATGAACGTGGAAGCTGAGGTAGCTTCAGGCTCACCGACCCGTCATGATGAAAAAATTGTAACCTCGTACAATTGGTGAGATTCAGGTCTTTCAAACTTTTTAAGAGATGAAAGTTCCCCTCTATCCTTTTTAGTTTGTGACAATGACTTAAATCTAAGGAAACAAGGTTGGTACAAAATCGTCCAACTGATGGTGGGATTATTTCTATACTAGTATGCCTCAAATCCAGGGTTACCAAGCTATCCATGTTCGACTGGATATCAGGAAACTGTTGAAGTTGTTTGCAATAAAAGATATCAAGAGTCTCCAATTTTTTCATGTGTATGATGGGTGGAAACCTTTTAAGTCTTATACAACAGTACATGTTCACATGAACAAGCCTTTTGTGATATCCAATTGATGGATGAATCTCTTCTAAACTCAAACAACCCTTTAAAATCAATCTTTCAAGACATGGAAGGCCTTCAAAATCTGGTGTCTTGATTAGGTTACTAGAGCCATCAAGATCAAGAATTTTTAAATTTGGTAGACCCTGTTTCAAGAAAAGTAGGAAAAGTCAAATAAATAATTAAGTATACAACAATTTCCTTTCACATATGGCATACTTGTTGCCGGACCATTGATCGATCATTAGGCATATGATATAACATCTTAGTATCTTATAATAACAACCTCTGGCTCTGTAACATGCATAGTATCTTCCAATTGCTTAAAACATTAGGCAGGAGCTCTTAAGTCTCCTCGATCCTCGCCCAAAAATCTACGCTCAGAATATTGTTATAATGTTATATTATACACAACTTGTAATATTAAATTTATTACTTCTCCCAATACATCAAAAGTTTCCTTAAAGCATTTGGCATGTGTATAATGTTGACTTTTCAGGAAATAGAAACTAAGCTAATCGACTCCTAATTTCGTAGAGAAAGCATGACATGTATTTTTTAATGTAATATGTTATAAAAACCTCTATTTATAGAGATGTCAAGACTCAATAACCACCATCTAACAAACAACTAACTAAATGCAATTAACTCATTAGTAACTCTAATAACTAATTATGTTCATTTTATGATTCATTTCACAGTTGCATTGCAATGGTTTCTGAAACTACAATATTTACCTACCTTATACCCATGCCAGAGTTTTTTTTGCTCGCTATCTCTCAACATTAGACAACGAAGCTTTGTTGGCTGAAAATTTGATGGGAATGAATATGCCGGATGCTTCTTCCACAATATCCATCGAAGGTTCTTCATGTTTGCAACAACATCACATAGACTTGGATCTGGATGGCTAAAAAATGACGACTTAGCAAATACTTCATTTTCCTGTGTTAATTAATCAAAGGAACCAAACTGTGTTAGTAACGCTATAGACAAACGTCATTAGATGCACACATACAAAATTTATTTTTGCAAAGCTAATTTAACCATTGAGGGTGCAGCTGCTCCCATAGCACAAAACTCTTCCAAATCCTCCTCCTTCCAAATTCTGCTATACTTTTCAGGATTATTAGGGTGTTCCCCTCTAACAATGTAGTGGGCCATTTCTCCTATCAAGTCATGCATCTCAAATTCACCATCTACAACTTTTATGAGGGATTTTTGTTCCAACACCTTTAATCCTATAACAGGGTGCAAATTACAAGCATCAAGCACCATCATTGCATCATCCATCTCCCATGAGTTCCATCTCCTCATGAAACATGCAACATCTAAGAATAAGTCTTTCTGGTAGGGTTCAAGTCCATCATAACTTATTTTGAGTCTCTCCATGACCTTCTCTTCTGGGATGCATTTTAACTTGGCCAACGTACTCTTCCACTCATCCCTGTCTTTGTCGTATAGAAAAGAACCTATAACTTTGAGCGCTAACGGAAGCCCACCAGCATAAGAAACTACACGCAATGAAAGCTTCTCATAATCTTCAATAGGTTTATCTTTGTGATATGCATGTCTATTGAAGAGTTTGATTGCTTCGTAATGTGATAACAAACTCACTTCATAAATATTTGTGTGAGCCCTGGAGGATAGCAAATGCTTATCTCTGGTAGTAATTATTATCCGGCTTCCCTCACCAAACCAATCAAGGGATCCCGCTAACGCCTCAAGTTGCTCAAGATCATCAACATCATCGAGAACAACTAAAACCCTTTTGTGACATAGCCTTCTCTTTATCATGCTTCTTCCTTCTATTTCACTGTCTACCACCACAGTTGTTTTCAAAGCAACTGATATAAGTTTTTCTTGCAGCTTTTTCAAACCATGCTTGCTTGATTCCTCACGAATATTTTCAACAAGGCATCGAGCTTCAAATTGGTGAGAGATCTCCATATAAGCAGCAGATGCGAGAGTAGTCTTACCACCACCCCCTACTCCCCATATTCCAACCATGCGCACACCACCAGACCCAATTTCCAACTTTGTTTTCAGATCTTGTAAGCGGGTCTCTATTCCGATGAAGTTTTTATTATCGTTTGTATTTAGTGAAGAAAGCCTAGAAGAAATTGTATCAACAATGTCACTGATGCATTTTGCTTCATGGCTGCACGATGGGTACATAAGGATATTTAGAAGTAGTTCCCATTCACTTATTCTTTTAAAATTATCAATTGTACAACTGAAATTGGATTTAAATTGCTAAATGTCAAGTATGAGATTTATTTAATTTCAAGTTAAAAAAGACGCAAAAACAATGCATGTGAAATTAAAATAGGGAGTAACACAAAACAAAATATTATAATACCTACGTTTCCACTCATGTGATGGTCTCGTCGCTAATTCAGAATGTACTAGTAAGTCGTAACCACTTGGCACCATGTATTAAACACATTCTTTCGACTCTTAGAAACTATTAATGAATTAAACCTAATTACAAACTAATCAATAACGATAGTAACTATTATATTTTTATTAAACCCGTTTCATTGTTATCTACAAAATTTGCTTGTTTGACTTGTCAAACTTATAAAAGCAAACTCATATCGACTAGTTATAAAATGCAAATATCTTAAGAATAAAAATGTTAAAAAAAAAAAAAAAGAGAGAGAGAGGGAGAAAATTAATTACCAGTTTAGAGTGTCATTGATGGTCCATCCAGAAATGCTGCCAGCCTTTTCCAGCGCTTTTCTCCATGATTCAACTTTTTCCTTGTTTTCTGTCTCATGTTTGGAAAATGCTTCTTCATATTTCCTCTTAAGTTTTCTCACATCCGAGGGTTCTACGTAATAAAATATGGGCATCACGATCTGCCCTCTCTTGTCCACGCACTCTATAATATGTGCAAGCTCAGCCAAACACCAAGATGAATCTGCATAGTTTTTAGAGAATACAACAACAGCGATCCGTGATTCTTCGATAGCCTTCAATAGGGTTGGACCGATTGACTCGCCCCGGGCAAGTGTTTCGTCATCTTTGTACGTGTATATTCCTTTATGTTCAAGAGCCGCATAGAGATGACCCACAAAGCCCTTGCGGGTGTCTTCTCCTCTAAAACTCAGAAATACATCATAACTCCATGCCGGAATCGACTGAGAAGAGGAGGATGAAGATGCCATTGGTATGTGGATGGAATTTGTTTGAAATTAGTATGCAGTGGAACTTAGGTCAAAGAGAGAGAGAGAGAGAGAGAGAGAGAGAGATGTGGTTTTGAGTAGTTGAGAAATGGGTCATATATACACATATTAACTAAGTTGAGAAATTTGTCCGCAAGTAGAGTAAATTTCATAGTACTTTCCAATAATGCTAAAGTTATCGGTTTTTTCTCAATACATTTCTTTTTATTAAAGTGACGTGTGCATATAAATTTACAACTTCTTAAAATTTTGCTAGGAAATGTGTAAGCTTAACTTATAATATCTTTCTTGTAGTCCAAATAACCTTTTTCATACAATTTTTGGGGATATTACATGTATTACTCAAAACATAGTTTTTTTTAATCAACAAATTACAACATTTTTATTAAGCATGTGTTTGGTCATGTTGTGGTAGTAAGATGTGGAGATTAAATATATTATGTTTTAATATTTAATATAGTAGCCATTATAATCATTTACATTATATAGATCAAAATATATAATAACCTATTAAATAATTAGTTGGTAATTGTTAATGGACCATATTACCTTTATTAACTAATTAGGTTTCCTCTTGGGTGCTTATATAAGGAGACTTATGTACATGTTAAAAGGTTACACACTTAGACAGATAACCTAATTAGCATAACATCAATTTCGACCTCCCTCTCCATAGCCGATCTCCCTTGTCGGTTTCATCATCACCATCATCAGTCAGCACCCTAAGGAATAACCAGATCACCTTGACAAAGATGTCGAACTCCATGCCTTCTTCCCTCACTGGATTCTCCACTGCACTGTCTGCGGTGACAGGTATGTTTTCATGTTTTCCATTATGATTAAACAGAACTGAACCAACATGTGGTATCAGAGCATATGTTGATTAGTCAGTTCTGTTTTCGTATCCATCAATTATGGGATAGAAATTTGGAAAACGGAATTTTGATAACTTAATAAACCTAACAGCCGGCTTCGAGTCATAAAGGTCCACTCGAGGTCACTGTTTTCGGAAAAGATTAATCATATGTTCACTCGAAATCAAATGGGTTATGTTTTATGACCGAAATCTGTTTAAAAGCCTTAAAAATTCAGGTTTCGGGTTCCAGAATTATGTTTTATTTTTTAGGGTTCATCATATGTTCTTAGGGAAATTCGAAATCCCTTTATGTTTTGGAATATGATTCGGATTATTGAGTGTTTTTTCCTGTTTTGATCTGATTTTGTCCTCTAAAGATTTTCGAAAACTGTTATTAGATAAACAGATTATAATTTTTTTGAAATATTTGATAAAATCAGAACAGCATTAAAATAGGAAACCATATCTCAAAATCCCTAAGAATTCGAATTTTCAGTTATTATTACAATAACAGTTGTTAACAGTGGACTCGAGACCATCAAGTTTCGACTCGAGACCAAGATCTTGACTAGAGACCACAAGGTCTAGACTCGAAATCATAAGTTCTCTCAAATTTTTACAACTCGAGACAACGATTTCGACTCGAGACCATAAGGTGTCGACTCGAGACCACTAAGGTTTCGACTAAGGACTTCAATCTTCATAACTCGAGACCATGGTTGCGACTCGAGACCTCATCAAAGAGTCAAGATCTCATAAAACACAGCAGTCGAGACCATGATTACGCCTCGAGACACTGAGGTTGCGACTCGAGACCTTAATGAGTCGAGACCTCATAATGTTACAAGATGAGTCGAGACTTGACTCGAGATCTCACTCGAGACCTCATAACTGAGTCGAGATCTCACTCGAAACCTCATTATTTTAGGTTGTTTAATGTGAACTAAAATTTAGCTCGTGACTCCGCCCCGAACCCCGTGCGGGGGCACGCTGTCCCCCTACACCCCCCAGCGATCCGCGCTAACAGGTGGTTTGCTATTAAATAATTGGTTTTTGTAATTATTTAGTTAATGAATCAGAATCAGATAATGTTTTACAAAACCAAAATGGCTTAACTTGAATGAGCTTTTGATATATCATTTCTGGCCAAAGCTGATTTGATACATCTACTTATCATTCAAGTATTACGAAAGCTATGTTAAGTGTGCATCATAAACATGAATGTCTTAATATCTGGCCAAAGCTGATTTAATTTCTTCATAGATAGCATACTTAACGAGTGCATAACTAAAGTGATTGTTTCATTTCTGGCCAAAGCTGATTTGTCACAACCACTTTGCACACATGCTTAAATGATTACACTTCTGGCCAAAGCTGATTTGTCTTCGTTTAAGTAGAATTTTAACTAAGTCTATTATTTTGATGTTAGTAATAGACAATATCACAGCTTCATAACGTAAAATGGTCATTATTTATGCCTGCCTTAGTTTAACGTGCCCTTAGATCACATTAGGACTTCTTCCTTAGTATCATAACTTGCTCATCTTATTTCCACTATCAGCGCCCAATTGCGGGATTCCACCTTTGTCTGGTGATAACTTTGCTGCATGGAAGGATGCTCTCATGCTTACACTTGGATTGCTTGACTTTGACTATGCTTTAAGAGAGAATAAGCCAGCGGACCTTACTCCTCAAAGTACTGCTGCAGAGTAGTTGACTCATGAAAAGTGGACTAGGTGTAACCGTATGTCTCTCATGTTTATGAAACAGTCCATAAGCAATGCAATCATGGGAGCCATTCCTGATTCTGAAGATGCTAAACCCTTCTTGGCTTCTGTGGAGGCGCAGTTCAAGGGGACGTCTAAAGCACACGCTAGTACCCTTATCCTCAAGCTGGTGACAACTAAGTATGATGGGAGGAGCGACATTCGCGAGCATATCATGATGATGAATGACATGGCCAATAAGCTGAAAGGGCTGGAAATGGAAATCAGTGATGGTTTCCTTGTTCATTTCATCATTACTTCTCTTCCTTCATCCTTTGAAGCATTCAAGATCAATTACAACACTCAGAAGGACAAATGGATGATGAGTGAGCTGGTCGCTATGTGCGTACAGGAGGAAGAGCGTATGAGGATGGATCGCACTACTGATGTTGCTAACTTCACTACCTCCAACTCTAAGAAAAGGAAGAACAATCATCAGAGGAAGGATGCTTCTAAAGTCCAAAGGCCC
The DNA here is from genome assembly GCA_030545235.1 of Helianthus tuberosus. Classification (NCBI taxonomy): domain Eukaryota; kingdom Viridiplantae; phylum Streptophyta; class Magnoliopsida; order Asterales; family Asteraceae; genus Helianthus; species Helianthus tuberosus. The sequence goes on from JARYGA010046105.1 coordinate 5,212,312, forward strand.
AATCCCAATACAAGTGCACCTTCCAGCTCTAAGAACTCCTTAGGCAGAATCCGCTGCAAGTTCTGTAAATAGGCAGGACACATGCAGAAGGAATGCCCTGACTTTAAGGAGTGGCTGGCTAAGAAAGGTAACGATTATTTTATGATACTTAAGTCCTATTATTTAAATGTTCCTGCTAATTCTTGGTGGTCTGATTCTGGTTCTATGGTTCATGTTACCAATTCAACTCAGGGATTCCTTATAATCCGGAAGCTGGAAAGAAACCAAAGAACGCTTAAGGTTGGGGATGATCGAGAATTAGAAGTGAAGGCCATTGGAACATTACATTTATTTATGAAAACTGGTTTATGTATTAAACTTTATGATACCTTATATGTTCCTGAGGTAACTCGAAACCATGTATCAAGACCAAAGTTAGACATGGACGGTTTTATTGTTTCCCATGGTCATCACAAACTCTCTATCCTCTATGATTCTGTTCTTTATGGTACTGGTATTCTGGATGGTGGTCTCTATAGATTAGAACTAGATGATAATTTTTCCAAATCTTTGTTGTCATATAACATTAATGAATCACTCACAAAGATGAAAGAGAAACGAGACTTAGAGACTTCGTCCATGTTGTGGCATCAACGTTTAGGCCACATCTCAAGAGAACGATTAAATCGTCTCGTAAAGAATGAAGTCTTACCTCCTCTCGATTTCTCTGATTTTGGAACATGTGTCAAATGTCTTAAAGGTAAAATGACATTAGCGAATAAGAAAGGTGTCACTAGGAGCTCTAATTTATTAGAACTCATTCACACTGACATTAGTGGTCCCTACCAAATCGCTGGCATAACAGGACATACTTCATTTATCACTTTCATTGATGATTATTCTCGTTACATGTACTTGTATCTTATTAAGGAGAAATCTGAATCTCTAACAACTTTTAAAGATTATAAGACTGAAGTTGAAAAGCAATTAGATCATCAGATTAAAGTTGTGAGATCAGATAGAGGCGGTGAATATTATGGAAGACATACTGATGTGGGTCAAGCTCCTGGTCCATTTTATGAGTTTTGTAAGGGCCAGAGGATTGTGAACCAATACACCATGCCTGGTACACCTCAGCAAAATGGTGTCGCTGAAAGAAGGAACCGTACCCTTATGAACATTGTGCGCAGTATGTTAGCCAACACTAATTTACCATTATTCCTCTGGACTGAAGCGTTAAAAGCAGCTGTTCATATACTCAATAGAGTTCCTTCTAAGTCTGTCCCTAAAACTTCTAACGAACTTTGGACAGGAAGGAAACCGAGTCTTAAATATATGAAAGTATGGGGCTGCATTGCTGAAGCAAAACTTTACAATCCTTTCCTAAGGAAACTTGACCCTAAAACAGTTACCTGTTTCTTTATCGGGTATCCTGATAATTCTAAGGGTTATCGTTTCTATTGTCCTTCCCATGTCACCCGTATTGTTGAAACCAAGCGTGCTGCGTTCCTGGAGGATTTCAAGGTCAGTGGGAGCAGTACCAACCCTTACGGAGAATTCCAAGAAATACAAGACGCGGGGGAGAGACTCGTCACTTACCATCACTCCGATTACTCCTCTTGTACCCAATGCAACTACTGCACCTGAAGCTACTGCACAAACTCCAAATTCACCTCTACAATCAGAACCCATTATACCTCATGACGAAGGCACATCAAACGCTCAACACCAAGACAACGTTGAACCCGATAATCCACTCAGGAGCTCATCTAGGCAAAGAAGGCCTACTAATTGGGATGATTATGTTACCTACCTGACTGAAATGGATCCCGGAAAGCTTAATGATCCTATCTCTTACAATGAAGCCATAAGCAGTGATCAGTCTTCTGAATGGAATAAAGCAATGATTGATGAGCTTGAATCCATGAAGAAAAATGACGTTTGGGATTTGGTAGAATTACCCAACGGTGTCAAACCCGTAGGATGTAAATGGGTGTTCAAAACAAAACTGGATCCGAATGGGAACGTTGAACGCTACAAAGCGAGATTGGTTGCAAAGGGCTACACTCAGAAAGAGGGAATTGATTATCAAGAGACGTTTTCACCTGTCTCTCGTAAAGAATCATTAAGGATCGTCATGGCCCTAGTAGCTCATTTTGATTTAGAGCTGCATCAGATGGACGCTAAAACCGCTTTCCTTAATGGAGACTTGGACGAAGATGTTTACATGAAACAACCTGAAGGCTTTAAACCTGAAGGTTAGGAGCATCTAGTCTGTAAGTTGAAGAAATCCATTTACGAGTTAAAACAAGCATCACGTCAGTGGTACCTCAAGTTTGATGAAGTCATGAAGAAACAAGGTTTTATCAAGAATCAAGTGGATCAATGCACCTACCTCAAGATGAGTGGGAGCAACTTTACTATACTTGTCCTTTACGTAGATGATATTCTATTGGCAAGTAATAGTTTAGACATGTTACATGAGTCGAAGCGGTTACTCTCGCATAACTTCCACATGAAGGATCTCGGAGATGCTTCTTACGTCATTGGCATCGAAATCCACCGAGATAGACACAAAGGGATCTTAGGATAGTCTCAGAAGGCTTACATAGAACGTGTCCTTACACGTTACAACATGCAACAGTGCAAACCCTCCGTCGCTCCAGTAGTTAAAGGAGATGTTTTCGGTTCATTCCAGTGTCCGACAACAGAGGTTGACAAGGAGCAAATGAGCCAGATACCTTACGCGTCAGTAGTCGGGAGCCTGATTTATGCTCAAGTCTGTACTCGCCCAGATATCGCTTATATTGCTGGAATGCTAGATCGTTAACAGACTAATCCTGGCCTAGATCACTGGAAAGCAGCTAAGAAGGTACTACGATATCTGCAAGGGACGAAAGACTATAAACTGACTTATAGAAGAAGTGATCATTTAGAAGTGGTGGGCTATTCTGATTCTGACTTTGCCAAATGCAAAGATGACAAGAAATCCACTTTGGGCTATATCTTTATGTTAGCAGGCAAACCCATCTCATGGAAGAGTCATAAACAACAGTTGACCACAACTTCCACAATGATGGCAGAGTACATTGCTGTTTATAACGCAACCTGTCATGGAATGTTGATTAGAAATTTGATCATTGGACTCAAAGTCGTTAATTCCATTTCTAGACCATTGAAGCTTTACTGTGATAATTCAGCTGCCGTTAGTTTCTCGAACAGTAACAGTTCTACTGGAACTGGTTTATATATCGATACAAAATATCTGTTCATACGTGAACAAGTTGAGGAAAATAATCTTTGTATCGAGTATATTAGTACTAAAGATATGCTTGCGGATCCGATAACTAAAGGTCTCCCTCCTAAGGTTTACGAAGAACATGTTCGGAATATGGGATTTAGTAAAGACCTTGTTTAGCATATTGTACTTGCTTATGTTTTATGATTAATGAAATTTCCTCAGTTTGATTTTGTATGTCTCTTAGAATATGTTCAACCGGTATAATGGCATATAGACAAATAAAGTTATAAATCAAACAAAGGGCTTATGCATATTTTGATCATGACGATTATGTTTTAAATTGTAACACCCCGTGTTTCGAAAGTCAAAGACAAGATTGAAGTCAAAGGAAGAAAAGATTGTTAATTGCTATCTGTCACTCCTTGCTCAACTCCTGTTTTGACTTCTTTGACCTGTAGATAATCTAATTAATTAATCGCATTAGTTGTATTATGTGGAGTACATGTTAATAATCGAGGTTTAATCGCTATTTATCGCTTACTGCATCGCAATCGCATTCGCAACTCGAATTATGCGTTCTGGATATTGTTTTACGTATGTGTGCTACTTATGTGTTATTTGTGCATGTTTATTTATGTTTATATTGTGGTGGTTAATCGAAACGCAATCGCAACTCCATCACAATCGAATCGCAAACGCTAAACGCAAGTTATATAGGATGATTGTATGTTAGATATAGATCACGTCGCAAACTCGAAACTCGCTTAAACGCATCGCAAAACCCAATGCATGAAACGAAACGCCGAAACTCAAACCGTTGGAGCCACTCGATCGAGTGACCACTCGATCGGATGGCCATCCAATCGGATTGCCATCCGATCGGATTGCCACCCGATCGGAGTGCCATCCGATCGGTGACCCACTCGACCCTTTGCACTTACCTTTTTGGGAAACCCCATAAATACCCTCACTTGTCACATCACTTGATGTGACAGCTCTCTACTCGAACCAGCCGCACTTCAGCCTTCTTTCCCTCGATTTCTCGCGATTCTTGTAAGTTTTCGACCTAAATCTTGTACTTCTACGATCCACACACACTTCTTCATCATACTCTCTTTTGAATCTTAACTTTTAACCGTGAAATCAGTGGAATTGAGGTGTTCTAAGGTGATGTCATCATGGAGGTCTTATGAACTTCATGTTTTGGCTTCAATCCACCAAGAACAACTTAGATCTGGAAGATTTCCACATGAATGAACAAAGATCTTGCATAGATCTGAACATATTCATGGTGAAAAGGATTGAAAGATGGGTTTCTAACTTTCTTTCAACTCTTTTACACTCAATGCACTCAAAACCGATAGAATCGGAGCTAGTACTTATCTTCTACTCTTTCTTAGTGATGTATTGGTTCAAGATCTGAATTCTATCTAAGAGACAACCGATTTCGGGTTAAGCATGAACCACCGTCTCGAATAGTTAACTGACCGGACTAGGGTGATTCCTGTCCAATCGGATCACTGAGTCTTGATGAGGGTTCTGTTGTTTGACACGTTGTCATACAGTCTTGATCAAAACTGCAAAACTATCAAAACATTCAAGTGTTAAAGACGATCAGGCCGTTGAGACGGATTCCGTCCGATCGGATTGCCATCTGATCGGACAGCCACCCGATCGGCTTGCGCTTGGCTCCACACTTAAACATTTTGTTTCAATATAGCAGAGATCTGAATGTCGAACAGATTGCCGTCCGATCGGATTAACATCCGATCGAACGACCATCCGACCATGTGATGTTTGGAACTTCAATACTTAAACAATTTTCAACATGTTCAATGCATTACCAGTTCTAACGGATTGCCATCCGATCGGTAGACCATCCGATCGACTGACAACACTGCTGTAAACTTGTTCTCTGAGAAATACCTCGTCGAACGGATCATCACCAGATCGAACCGTCGTTCGATCGAACGACCTGAAGGGTAGAGATACTTCTCTTTTTTCAAAATGCTACAACGAAAACTTCAAAAGACAAACCATCATACACAAACACATCAAGATGTCAATCCAATCGAATGGCCATCCGATCGGATAACTATCCGAACGGATTGACATCCGATCGACTGGCCATCCGATCGGATTGCCATCCGATCGGATTACTATCCGATACTTACTACCTTTGCACCGTTTTACGCTCCGCTTATCGTTTATGCTATCGTTAACTATTCAGGCTAATCTCTCTCAGCGCTCCCTTCAATCCAAGAGAGTGTTTACTTGTTAAACACAATCTGTGAGTTTACTCGATCCCTTTTTGCTTTACGCACTTTTGGGTGTTACATACGTTATCTGTATTCAAATCACATCAATCACACAACGCAAACACCATTTATACGCTAACCGTTATTGCATGCTATGTGTTATTCGATGAATGCTTGTATGTTATGTTAACACAGTGATTGTTGCCTGACACCTTAGCAACGATAGTACTATAGTTTGGACTCAGCACCTGTCATGGACATGGGTTGTTAAGGGCTTACTTCACGTGTCCCAGTGGGGATATGTGTTGCGCATTCTACAACTCGCAGTCACGTCTGTGCATATTTCTCTGTCGATAACCTACTTGCCTTCACTTTGTACATGTTACATGCTGGTTATGCGTAAACTATTTCGAACTCTATTATGCTATTATCAAACTTGTATGCTCACCTTTACACTATGTGTATTGACATTTACTTTAACGTATGTGACGGGTTTTTAGGATGCTATCTGCTAGGATGTTGTACTTTATCTGCTTTTGTGGAATCAAGTAGGATGGAGTCTAGAAACAAAGACAATTTATTCATTTGAATCTAAGTTGTCGGAACATGTTTTGTTTTGAGAATATCTATGTCTGTAATAATTAGATTACTTAATGGGTTATGGTATGGGAGATAATATTAACTATTTGGTAATTTAGTCGTTATGGAATTTCTCTTGACAATCTGTTACGCTCAGTGCCATGCCCCGATGTTTCCGTCATCGGTTGGGGTGTGACAGATTGGTATTAGAGCCATAACTATAGGGAATTAGGCAAGACTCGACCTAGTCTGGGTCGATGTCTTAGAAACGACCTAGTCTATAGTCTAAGTACCAACAGACCGCCTTGTGCGAACCCGTTAGGGGTTCCGTATGAACTTATTGCCATTTCTCGATCGCCTCGCACTCATGCTATGCTATCATACTGCCTTTCCTAAGGCAGTTGCACTTCACTGTTTTCAAAATGAGCAAGTGATTGGATCGAGATCAGGTGTGAAAACCGCAAACTCCCGATTAAATCGCTTGTTCGACCCGCATTTTTAATATAAACAGGAGAATTTGCGTTGAATCAGGAGTGAAATCCATACTTTAACGCATATTTTCTTCTCTAATTTTATCAAAACAGGAACTGAGCTGTCAAGTCAGGGGTGAAACCCGAACCTTGACGACTTGTTTCGTTCTTATCTTGGTTTTATAAAACTCTCACCAAAGTCTCGACGGACTCCAACGACTTGAGGTCACACTGTAACTCGAGGGATGCGTGCCGATCACCCAAATCGAGGCGAGAGCACAGTCCCGAAAGCCAAAGTGGGTACTAAAAGTCCTTGTGAATAGTCGAATCACTTTGGGTAGTCAATGTCTATCAATCCTTAGACAATCTATATTCGATTTCAATCTCGCATTTCGCCGATTTTAGGTGTTTCGATTCTGAGCCCGCGGTTGCTGACTCTGATATTTTTCGTTTTATGAAAAGTTTTTTTATGTGTTTTATGTGGTTTTACCTGTTTATATGTTTCGATCTTGATGATTTAAACGCTTTCCGTTGTTCGCTTTAATCGACACACACGAATCGCACTGCACATCTATCTCAAATCGCTAACAAATCGTTGCTACTAGTGGGTGATCGCATGTTATGTTACTCGCTTATGCTATACTACTCGTTGTGTGCTCGCTAATCGCAATCGCTATTCTCGAATGCGCGAACTTGGAATGATAGGTTTCTGTATTCTAACTGCTTCATGTACTTATGTGCTTCCATGCTTTACGTGCTTCTATGACTTATGAGCTCCTACGTGCTTATGTGTTCTGTGATTATGTGATTTTGTGGTTATGTGCTTGTATGGTAGACGTGTTCCTGTGCTTTATATAAGGTAGCTTTTGGTGTTTCTCAAGACCATGTAGGATTGATCGAAATAGCTTTTTGAATCCATGGTGCTGTATATTGCAGACAATGTCGTCATTTGGATCTTTTCACTCACGATCAGCGCGCCGCAATCACAATGACAAATGCATCGCCTCTCTGGTCGCTAAGCAGATAGTGAAAGTCATCCCTCAGATCGTCAGTGAATTGAATGAAAACGCTAGCAAGTCGTCTGAAGAGTCCCGGACTAATACTCCTAAAGCTGCTTTTAGCTTCAAGCAGTTCAAAGCGTGCGGACCAAAAGAATTTACCGGCGAAGATGGTCCTACGGCCATGTTTCAATGGTTCGATTCGATTGAAGTCACCCTGCGTCAGAGCATCTGTCCTGACAATCTCCGAACTGTTAACGCCACCGGCGTCTTCCAGTCCCGCGCTTTAGACTGGTGGACGGCCGAGAGAAACAAGAGAGGAAATGACGCAGCTTATGGATTAACGTGGGATGAGTTGAAGGACCTGATGATGAAAGAGTTCTACCCTCCCTTTGAACACCAAAAGTTGGAGGACGAGTTTTGGCATCTAAAGCAAAAGGATGGTGACAACGCTGCTCTGACTGCTCGCTTCAAGCAGCTCAGCATAATCTGTCCAGACCAAGTAAAGACGCCCGAAATCACCATCAAGAAGTACATCCGTGCCCTTTCAGATTGTGTGGCTTATTTCATCCAAGCTGCCAAGACGACGACCATCGAGGAAACTTTTCTACTCGCTGCTGAGATCAATGATAAGCGAGTGAAGGCTGGTGTCTGGGACAAAGCCTAATCTGCATCAAGTTACAACTGCCGCAACCGCTGAAGCCGCCGCCGCTGCTCCGCAATCATTAAAGTCCTCTCGTCGTAAGAGGAAGAACGACAACAACAACAGTAGCAAAAACTGCGCTGTCACTACTGCTGCCCCGCTCCAAGCTGTACCAGCTCCGCAGCAGTCTCAACACCGACAAGCTGCAGCACCAGTTACCTATGCACCGCCGGCCAAGCGTGCATATGCTGGTCCCCACCCTGCTTGCCCAACATGTACCTATCATCATCCAGTGGGAATCGCCTGCCGATACTGCGTGCATTGCAACATGTACGACCACTTCACCGCCAACTGCCGTACTGGTCCTCGTCAAGCTACAGCTCCAGCGCAAGGCCCCGCTCCTGCTCATCAAGCTCTACTCCCCGCTCCTCAAGGCCAACATGCGGCTCCCGCACCCGCGGTCCATGCTAGAGCTTGCTTCGCGTGTGGTGATCCCAACCACTTCGCGAACATGTGCTCGAACCGAGTGGTGAAGCAAGAGCCACAGCAGCAGCAGCCTTAACAACAGCAGCAGTAGCCAGCACCACGCGGACGAACTTTCAACATCAATGTCCGCCAAGCTCAAGCCGATAACAACGTGGTCAATGGTACGTTCCTTGTGAATGGTATATATGCTTCGTGTTTATTTGATACTGGAGCCGATAACTGTTTTGTGTCGTTTGAATTCGAAAAGCTCCTTAATCATAAGTGCGCCCATCTCCCTTCGTCATTCGATGTTGATGTTGCCACCGGAAGAACTGTCGCTGTCAATTCTGTTCTTCATGATTGTACTCTCGAACTCAACAATCACATCTTTCCTATTGACCTTATTCCGATGCAGCTCGGTAGCTTTGATGTCATAGTAGGCATGGATTTTCTTTATGAGAATCGTGCTGAAGTTGTTTGTTTCGATAAGATGATTCGCTTCTCTCTCGCTAATGGTGATCTATTGTGTGTCTATGGTGAAGTCGCGTCGAAGAAACTCCAACTCATGTCATGTATCCAAGCTAGCAAGTATCTCCGCAAGGAATACAGAGCTTTCTTGGCTAACATTGTAGTAGCAGAGAAGGAAAAAAAAGGTAATCTAGGGGTAATCGATGTCCCCGTTGTTTGTGAATTTCCAAATGTATTCCCCGATGAACTTCCAGGTTTACCACCGAGTCGTGATATCGACTTTCGTATCGACCTCATTCCTGGAGCTAATACTATTGCTAAAGCGCCTTATCGTCTCGCTCCCTCCGAAATGCGGGAACTCTCGAGTCAGCTCCAGGAATTGCTTGATAAATGCTTCATTCGCCCTAGCACCTCTCCTTGGGGCGCACCAGTCCTTTTCATCAAAAAGAAGGATGGGTCGTTCCGGATATGCATCGACTACAGGGAACTGAATAAGCTGACAATCAAGAATCGCTATCCCCTGCCTCGAATCGATGATTTGTTTGATCAGTTACAAGGTGCTACGTGTTTCTCCAAGATCGATCTACGCTCAGGCTATCACCAGTTACGCATTCAAGATGAGGATATACCCAAAACCTCTTTTCGCACTCATTACGGCCACTACAAGTTCGTTGTTATGCCATTTGGTTTAACCAACGCACCCACGGTTTTCATGGATCTGATGAATCGCGTGTGTAAACCATTTCTTGACCGCTTTGTCATTGTGTTCATCGATGATATCCTGATCTATTCCAAGTCGAAAGCCGAACACGCGCAGCATCTACGTTTGGTTCTCGAGCTACTCCAAGGGAACCAACTCTATGTCAAGTTCTCCAAGTGTGAATTTTGGCTAGAGGAGGTTCAATTCCTCGGTCACATTGTCAATGGTCAAGGTATTCACGTCGACCCCGCGAAGATCGAAGCTGTTAAGAGTTGGGTTACACCTAAGAACCCGTCTGAAGCCCGTTCTTTTCTCGGACTAGCGGGCTATTATCTCCGATTTATAGAAGGATTCTCTAAAATCGCCGTGCCGCTTACTTCTCTCACGCACAAAGACAAGCCTTTTATCAGGGGAACTGGACAAGAGACTGCCTTTTTAACCCTCAAGCACATGCTTTGCAATGCTCCCGTCCTTGCTTTACCCGACGGAAACGATGACTTCGTTGTCTATTGCGATGCCTCGAACCTTGGTCATGGTTGCGTTCTTATGCAACGGGACAATGTTATCGGTTACGCGTCTCGTCAGCTCAAGATCCACGAGAAGAACTATACAACCCATGACCTCGAGCTAGGCGTAGTTGTTTTGCTTTGAAGATTTGGCGACACTACCTTTATGGTACAAAGTGTACGATCTTCACCGACCATAGGAGCCTACAACATATCTTTAGCCAAAAAGAACTGAATATGCGTCAACACCGATGGGTGGAACTTCTCAATGATTACCACTGTGAGATTCGTTATCATCCTGGCAAAGAAAATGTCGTTGCCGACGCCCTCAGCAGACGAAGCTATTTGCATAGCGTTCGCAATGTTTAAGCCCAGCATCACCTCGAAACCCTCATCCACGAAGCCCAACATGCTTGTTTTACAAAGCGCACTTTGAAGAATGAAATGATTCTCAACGATGGAGCCCAGCTAGTGAATAAGTCGAATGGGATATTCCATTATCTGGACCGAATTTGGATCCCTAAGCGGACCGACTTACGGCAGATTCTGATGGACGAAGCCCATAAGTCTGGATATTCTATTCATCCCGGTGCCGATAAAATGTACCAGGACCTTCACTACAAGTACTGGTGGTCGGGCATGAAGAAAGATATCGCTCTCTATGTTTCGAAGTGCCTGACTTGCTCGAAAGTCAAGGCCGAGCATCAAAGACCCTCTGGCTTACTTGTCCAACCCGAGATCCCTATGTGGAAATGGGAGAGTATAGCTATGGACTTCATAACGAAACTTCCGCGCACGCCATCAAGTCACGACAGCATCTGGGTTGTCGTTGACCGTTTGACTAAATCTGCTCATTTTCTGCCAATACGAGAAGACTACAAGGTAGAAAATTTAGCCCGAATCTACACCAATGAGATCATTTGTCGACATGGGACGCCTCGCGACATCATCTCTGACCGCGATGGTTGGTTTACCTCGCGTCTATGGGAAACGTTTCAATCTGCTCTCGGTACTACGCTTAATCTAAGTACCGTTTTCCATCCCCAAACCGACGGTCAAACTGAAAGAACGATTCGTACCCTTGAAGACATGCTCCGTTCGTGTGTCATAGATTTCGGTGGTAATTGGGACACATACTTACCTTTAGTCGAATTCTCGTACAATAACATTTATCATTCTAGCATTCAAATGGCACCATTTGAGGCTTTATATGGAAGAAAATGTCGATCGCCTATTGTATGGCACGAGATCGGAGACTCGCAGATAACCGGTCCTGAGCTGTTGCAAGAAATGACTGACAAAATCCTCCAAATTCGAGACAATCTGCTGAAAGCTCGGAGTTGTCAGAAAAGTTACGCCGATAGACGACGCAAGCCCCTTGAATTTGACGTTGGCGATCACGTACTCCTAAAGGTATCACCTTGGAAGGGTGTGGTCAGATTCGGCAAGAAAGGGAAACTCGCGCCTCGATATGTTGGACCCTTTAAGATTCTGGAAAGGATTGGAAAAGTGGCCTAAAGACTCGAACTACCAAAGGAACTTAGCAACGTCCACCCGACTTTCCACGTTTTGAACCTCAGAAAGTGCCTGGCTGAGCATGATTTACACGTACCACTGGAGGATCTTCAAGTGAACGAAACATTACACTTCGTGGAGAAGCCTGTCGAGATCATGGACCGAGAAACCAAGAAGCTTAGGCGCTCACGCATTCCCATTGTGAAGGTTAGCTGGGAAGGCAAACGAGGCGAAGAGCTCACCTGGGAACTCGAAAGCGACCTGAAGGCAAAGTAACCGCAGTTGTTTGTTACGGCTCAAGCCTAATATTGGGACGAAATTCCCTTAAGAGGGGAAGGCTGTAACACCCCGTGTTTCGAAAGTCAAAGTCAAAGGCAATATTGAAGTTAAAGGAAGAAAAGATTGCTAATTGCGATCTGTCACTCCTTGCTCAACTCCTATTTTGACTTCTTTGACCTGTAGATAATCTAATTAATTAATCGCTATTTATCGCTTACCGCATCGCAATCGCATTCACAACTCGAATTATGCGTTCTGGATATTGTTTTACGTCTGTGTGCTACTTATGTGTTATTTGTGCATGTTTATTTATGTTTATTTATGTTTATATTGTGGTGGTTAATCGAAACGCAATCGCAACTCCATCGCAATCGAATCACAAACGCTAAACGCAAGTTATACAGCATGATTGTATGTTAGATATAGTATTTGTGTGGTTATTATCAATCTATCACGTCGTAAACTCGAAACTCGCTTAAACGCATCGCAAAACCCAACGCACGAAATGAAACGCCGAAACTTAAACCGTCGGAGCCACTCGATCGAGTGACCACTCGATCGGATGGCCATCCGATAGGATTGCCACCCGATCGGAGTGCCATCCGATTGGTGACCCACTCGACCCTTTGCACTTTCCTTTTTGGGAAACCCTATAAATACCCTAACTTGTCACATCACTTGATGTGACAGCTCTCTACTCGACCCAGCCGCACTTCAGCCTTCTTTCCCTCGATTTCTCATGATTCTTGTAAGTTTTCGACCTAAATCTTGTACTTCTACGATCCACACACACTTCTTCATCATACTCTCTTTTGAATATTAACTTTTAACCGTGAAATCAGTGGAATTGAGGTGTTCTAAGGTGATGTCATCATGGAGTTCTTATGAACTTCATGTTTTGGCTTCAATCCACCAAGAACAACTTAGATCTGGAAGATTTCCACATGAATGAACAAAGATCTTGCATAGATCTGAACATATTCATGGTGAAAAGGATTGAAAGATGGGTTTCTAACTTTCTTTCAACTCTTTTACACTCAATGCACTCAAAACCGATAGAATCGAAACTAGTACTGATCTTCTACTCTTTCTTAGTGATGTATTGGTTCAAGATCTGAATTCTATCTAAGAGACAACCGATTTCGGGTTAAGCATGAACCACCGTCTCGAACAGTTAACTGACCGGACTAGGGTGATTCCTGTCCGATCGGATCACTGAGTCTTGATGAGGGTTCTGTTGTTTGACACGTGTAGGTCCGGCTAGGGGAGGATCTAGTCGCCTAATCCTTGTGTACAAACCAACCCGGTTGTGCGGAATCCAACCGGGAAAGCAAACCGAGATAGAACACGCAATATGACGACACACAAGACTCAACGTTTAACTCCTCTGTATTAATACGTATGAAAGATCAGTTACAAGCTCAATGTTTACAAATCTATTCTGTAAACTCTCTCTCAGTGTGTGTGTTCTATGTGCTCTCTCTATTCTTGTCTGAGTCTTCTGTCTTGAGACTTGTCTATTTATAGCAACAGACACCACGAAACAAATCAGATCTTGATGAATCACAAAATGGCTTGACGAAACAACAAGACAAGCGACGAAACAGGGCTTGGTCGACGAAACTGATGTCTTTCGTCGACATCCCTTTTGTTTCGTAGACTTTGGGCTTTGGCCCAACTGTTGAGGCCCAGACCAGTTTCGCCGAGTACATATCAGCCCATGTGTTTGATTCGCAATCTCGTTTAGCCCAAGGACCAAGGTTCAACTCTTTTGTTCTCTTGGCCTGCTTGAAGTCTTCTTGCACACGACGGAGGAATGTCGTTGCTAAGCCGAGTCGTGACAAGTCGAGTCGCGTCCACAAATCGTGTATCAACAAAATCCCCCTTGGACGCTACTCGCGCGATTCGCCTTTTATGTCTTCTATGTCGGAGGATCTTCAAAGTCTTCACGTCTTGAAAGCAGAAAGTGTATCAACAAACTCCCCGTTTCATGTAGGAAGTGTGTTGACAAACTCCCCCTTAACATAAGCTCCCCCTTGAGTTATGCTCGTGAATGACTTGATCTTCAGTTCTTGAGATCCTTGTGGTGTTGATGATGGTCAGCGGCAACTCGATTATCTTCATCATTTGAGTGCCTTCACGTCGTGTCTTCATTCCGAAGCTTGTCATAGACCATGTTCTCCTAGCCTTTAGTATCAGCACATGCAAGAAATCTAAACACGTAATGAGAACAACTGCTTGGAATATAGTTAGAATAAACAAGTGACACACGTATGACCATATTTTAATCAAACACCGTCCGACAGTTTGAAAGTTTAACAAATTTGTCAATTTTAGTCTTTAACTTTCAAAACTTGCAAATTTCGACCGTTTATGAAGATTTAGTCAATTCGGTTTTCATTCAGGTTTCAGGTAACGAAGAATCGAGCTCCAACATCGTACAATCGAAAATAAGATAGAAATAAAATCTTTTTGGATTTTATAAAGTTTATATTAAAACACACCTAAAATCTTTTTGGTATTTTGAATATTTCAAAGTAAAGACTGAAAGCAGTAAATAAATATATACAAAGATGCAGAAACTGAAAGCATTAAATAAATATTTACAGACATTCTTTTTGCGAGTTTCGAGGGTAAGAGAATCATATCAGTGTACGGTCATGCCAAAACGCTCTTGTTTGTTCATTTAGTTAACATTTAGATAAGCATCCTATAACAATTATCGGTATTGTTGTCCACATAAGCTCAACTTATCAAATGTAATCATGGCGAGGGGATACGTTAAGGTATGATTTATACTTACAGACCGGTGTTCATCCACATCACGACACATTCCCGTATCAAGGTATGCACGAGGGTTCATCTTACCGGTGAGTATACCGTTGATCATCTGTTTGACCGTATATGATGTGAGATTCTTACTTATTTTGATTGAAAACAAGCCCTATGTGATAGAATCACTTATTGATGAGGAACTTGATTTTCAGATGTATGAGGGCACAGGAGCAAGTCCGTGAACAGGTCAGTACTTTCGTACAGCTGAGAGACAAACTTGACTCCCGAATGAATGTGATAATTTATCACTTATTTTGAGGACATGTGATTGTTGATCACTTATTGAGGTCGTATGCAGTATGTACACGTATGTATGGTATCATGGAAGATCTAGACTTGCGTCCCCATTATTTTTCGGTAAAAGATACAACCATGATACCCAGATGATAAGCAGCATAAAGACCGAGTATCTCAGAACCTCGGCAATCTCTCAAACAAAATTTCGGTACTAAGACCATATGCCAATGAGTGGTTCCCACCTGGTCTTTAGTCGATTTAAGTTTATAGCACCCTGCACACTTTAAAATGATTGTGAGCCTACCGATACATCTTATATAGAGCTGCTTATCGTGTTTCAGTTTAGGTTTAAAGAGGTTTGGACAGACCACTGATGTACTATCATTTTCTCTTTTGCTCGCCAGGAAACTCATTTTTGTTTTTCTATTGTTTTTGTGTTTTGAAATTTTTCGATGTTTTTGGATTTTCAAATTTTGGATTTACTCCCCCTAAAATCAACAAACTAAGATAAAATTTAAAACACGAAGGTATGTACAAAAATGATTTTCCGATGTTGGTTTTACTCTTGCTTGACCTTAATGCCGTTTACCAATAATAAAAAGTCAAATCTTGATTTGTCAAATGCTTTGGTAAAAAGGTCGGCACGTTGGTCATCGGTGTGGACCTTAACAACATCGATAAGCCTTTTATCAAAGCAATCACGTATGAAGTGATATTTGATTTCGATGTGTTTGGTCTTTGAATGCTGCACAGGATTTCTAGTGATCTGTAAGGCAGCAAAATTATCAACGTAATTAGGAGTAGTTAGGAATTCAAAACCGTAGTCGCGCAATTGTTGTTGGATCCATAGGACTTGGGAGCAACAACTTGAGGCAGCAATATATTCAGCTTCGCATGTTGATGTAGCGACACAAGTCTGCTTCTTGCACTGCCATGTGACTAGGCGATTTCCCAAAAACTGACATCCAGCCGTTGTGGATTTGCCGTCGATTTTGCATCCGCCAAAATCAGAATCACTGAAAGCGATCAAGTCAAAGTTATTATCCCTAGGGTACCATAGACCGGTGTCAGGGCAACCCTTCAAATAACGAAAAATCCTTTTTACAGCTGCAAAATGTGAGGCCTTCGGGTTGACTTGATATCTGGCAAGCAGGCATGTTGGGTACATTATATCTGGTCTTGATGCTGTGAGGTACATAAGAGATCCGATCATCGCGCGGTAGTATGAGGGGCTAACAACTTCACCCTTCAAGTCTGGATTAATTCCGTGATTTTGCTGCAGTGGGGTACCGATGGGCATTGCATCAGACATCTGGAACCGGCTCAAGATGTCACCAACATATTTAGTCTGATGGATGAATATCCCAGACTCAGTTTGTTGCACTTGTAGGCCCAAAAAGAAGGTCATTTCCCCCATAGCACTCATCTCGAATTTATCCTGCATAATACGCTCGAAATTCCTACACAAAACATCATTTGTAGAACCAAATATAATATCATCAACGTATACTGTACCAGTAGAAGATCTCCATCTTGTTCTTTGACGAAAAGAGTACAATCGATAAGACCTCTGCGAAATCCATTCTCCAGCAGATAATTAGATAAGGTTGCGTACCAAGCTTGCGGTGCTTGATGTAGACCATATAGAGCTTTGTTGAGCAACCAAACCCTATCGGGATGGATAGGATCTTCAAAACCTGGAGGCTGTTCGACGTACACCTCTTCTTCCACCACACCATGTAAAAATGCACTTTTCACGTCCATTTGGTAAACCTTGAATCCTTTGAAAGACGCATAGGCTAGAAAGATCCGAATTGCTTCAAGACGTGCAACAGGTGCATATACTTCATTGTAGTCGATCCCTTCTATCTGACGAAAACCTTGAACGACTAATCTTGCTTTGTTTCGAATAACAACTCCACGGTCATCCTTTTTGCATTTGAACACCCAACGGGTACCAATCTTCTTGTAACCAGCAGGTTTCTCTACGAGCTTCCAGACACCAAGCTTCTGAAATTGTTGCAGTTTTTCCTGCATTGCGTCAACCCAAGAGTTATCTTTCAAAGCTTCTTTCCAAGTTCTTGGCTCTTCCTGTGAGACATAACACGCGAAAGACCAATCGTTTTGTTGACCAGATTCTCTAATAGCTGCATACAGGCCTGCATTGTTGTTGTTTCGCAATATGTTTCTTGTTTGAACGCCACTCTGTACATTTCCGATGATGTTTTGTTGAGGATGGGTCTTGTGAATCCTTGTTTCTGGATTATCTTGAACTGGAATATTTGTACCCAGATTGTTGAGATTGAGATCAACAACTAATTCGATACCCGGAATTGACGAAGAGGATAATGTCGTAGCTTCAACTGTTCTAGGGGCGTGCACTGGAGGTGTACCCCCTGAAATACCATGAACTGCTGTTATTGGAGCTTCTTGATCTGCATCGAGAAATTCGTCATCCTCTGAAGATTCGTTCAATTCGGTAGCATCGTGAAAATCCTCATTATCGAGAGCATTATTGTTCACTGAAGATGGTTCTTGATTGACAATAATGGGACGAAACAATGGTGAATCTGTTGCATTGTCACTCTCGAAAAACATCCTTGCCGCAGCATTTTCTTCAACTGCTTCAACATTGATCGAATTGAAAAAGTCATCGTACTCAAACATCCAAGGCTGACCAGGACATTTGACTGGAAATGTGTGCCTTTGTACTCTGACCTCAGACCATTCCTCGACCCTTTTAGTCTCTAGATTCCAGACTCTTAAGTTCGGGGTGGCATACCCAAGAAAGTATCCCTCAATTGCTTTTCCCCAAACTTTCCATTTGGATCGATTATTGTGCAAGGAGCTCCAAACGGTTCAAGGTATGACAAATCTGGTTTCCGTTTGTTAAGAAGCTAAAAGCAGGTCTTGTTGTGTCTTCTGACTGTAAGGACTCGGTTCAACGTGTAACATGCAGAGGCCACAGCTTCAGTCCAGAAGGGAATTGGCAACTGTGACTCTATCAACATTGTCCTAGCAGTCTCGATCAATGTAGGATTTTTACGTTCAGCGACGCCATTCTGTTGAGGAGTGTAAGCCGCACTAAATTCGTGAAGAATACCTTTTGAGGTGCAAAACTCCGTCATGGCATGATTTTTAAATTCTGTACCATTGTCGCTGCGTATCCGTCTAACCTTCAGCTTATACAAATTCTCAATCTGAATGATCAAGTTTTTGATAATGCCGAAAGTTTCACTCTTGTGTGCCATGAACGCCACCCAAGAAAATATTGAATAATCATCAGTTATCACGAGGCAATATTGATCATTCCTGATGCTTTTATGCTTGACAGGACCGAACAAATCCATGTGCAAACGTTCAAGCGGAACGGCCACCGTGTTAATTTTCTTTGTAGGGTGTCGCTTCTTCGTTTGTTTTCCTTTCTGGCACGAAACACAGACGTCTTAAAGATGAAAGTTTTTAAGAGGAACACCATTCACCAATTCATTTGACACCAAATGATTCATTTTGCGTAAGTGAATGTCACCCATTCGTCTGTGCCAACAGATTGAGTCTTTTTCCGTGGCTTTGGAAACGAAACAGGTTGCTTGTGTAGACGTTGTGATAGCTTGGCTCATATCAAGAACATACAAATCATTTATCCTTGGAGCAGATAAGAGAATCCATTCTTTTGGAATTTTAAAGCCGGGTTTCAGCACATAACATCCATTAGCATCAAAGTGTACTGAGAACTGCTTATCACAGATTTGAGAAACGCTGAGAAGATTGTGATCAAGTTGTTGAACAAAGTTGATCTTGTCAAAGCTTACAACCCCGTTGGATATCATTCCTTCACCAGTAATATATCCGCCTTTATCTCCAGCAAAAGCAACATAACCTCCTCTAATAGATTTGACGTCGTAGAGAAGCTTCATGTCGCCTGTCATGTGCCTGGATGCCCCACTATCAACAATCCAATGACTACTGATAGTTCCTCCTGGAACACCCTGCACATGAACTCACATGATTAGTTGGAGATGGGGACCCAAGCCATTGTGGTCTTGGGTCTTCCATTTTCGTCAACAACAATAACTTCCACTTTCTGATGGTTAGGAAATGATGATGGTCCCCCTGAATTTGTGGTCATTTTAGGTTTCCATGTCTGTTGAGTTTTACCAGTTTGATTGTTTGAAAATTTAACTTCGTGATTGTTTGAAGTTTTTGAAAATTTTGAACTTTCTGGTTTAACTGGAACAGATTGTTTTTGAACCACTTCAGTTTTAAGTGCTTTCTCAATTACCTTGACCTGTTGGCGTTTCTGTTTCTTTTCCCTTTCTCTTACAAGGCGGGGATCTTGTTTTGCAGAAACAGATCGCTTTTGGTAATTTCGTTCACGGGGATCATCTTCTTTGGCTTTTAATTTATGAAGATACGGACAATTTCGAATAATATGCCCAATTTCACCACATTCAAAACATGATCTTCGTTCAACAAACCCCGAAGTATCATGTGATCGTCTTGCCGATGATGAACTTTGTGATCCCGAGGTACTAGGTTTTGTACTGTTTGAATCATTTCTTTTCAACACTGCTGCTTTCTTGACAAAATCTAAGTTAGATTTGTTTTCAAACGTTTCAATTTTGTCCGTTCCCCTAGATTTCACAAAGTTCACATTCTTGTTCTTCTTTTGATTCGGCTTCCTTGGACCTTGAGTCGTTAATTTTCCTTTTGGTTTGGTATGATTTTGTTGTTTTTTCACTGTTGGTAATTTTTGATTGCAATACTTTTTTCGAACTTCGGCCTTTGGAATCGGAGGACACTGTGTTACCGTAACATGTGATCCTGTCTTTCCCAAAAACTTACTTGTCGAATTTTCAAAGACTTTACTGATTAAAGATTGATTAACATTCTTAATAGGAAAATCTTTGTCTGAATAATTGATGCGTGCGAAGTGTTACTTATTTTAGGTGTATATTTTAAGCCCTTTTTAACACTTATTTTAGCCAAGTTTTAAATTTATAAAACACGATATTTTACTAACACTAAACACACATATGGGCAAGTGCACCCATCGTTGAGTGTAGTATAGCGTTGGTAAGATACCGAGGTCGTCCAAGGACATAAGAGCTTTTAGTACCGGTTTATCCTCAACGTCTAACCAAAATAAAAGTTTAGAAAAAATGTTTTAAACTAAGAAAAATAAAACTAACTAAAATGCTGAAAATAAAAATAAAAGAAAAACAGATAGACAAGATGAATCACTTGGTTCCGACTCGTATCTAGTATAACCTTTGATTATTTCCGCACTTTTGCACATAATTAAGAGATTATCTTAGTTATTGTAGTAGGCCCCTCTTTTGAAGGCGACGTTACCCTCACCCCAGTAGTTTGAGTCAGCAGGGATACAATCCTAAAAGGGTGGATTATTGGAAGATAATGAATTAAGTTATTAATGCAGTATTGTGGTAGGCCCCGCTTTTGGCGGTGACGTTACCCTCGGCTAAGTAGTCTGAGTCAGCAGGGATACAGTCCTAAATAGCCGGGTTATAGTATTAATAGTAGTTAACTTATGAGGGGATCAAAGAGTTTGGACCCCCGCCATCCAATACCGTGAAGTATTGAAGGAGGTCCTACTAAATTTGACCCAGGTCCATTGCAGGACCTCTAAACGCTGAACAATGGCAAGACCTTTACCAAACCGTTCCCTTAACCCCCTACCAGGTAGCCAACATATCTCCATATAGACCGTGGAGATATGAATGGTGAAAATCCTTTATTTTATATAGACAGTAAAATAATGCCAAGACACCACGGACAAACGATAAGGAAAGATCACCTTCAACATAAGTAACTAGTTATTAAAGTCATTAATACAAAACCAAATAAAAAGTGCAAAAGATTAGAAATAAAAAGTATTATACTAGACACTTTGTCTTCACCAAGTGATGTAAGAGACTTAGGCAAACATGGCCTTGATTGTCAAGAACTCTTACGATCAATCTTGGATCCCGAGACGACTCACACACTCTACGATGGACAATGGATGATGGTGGTGGATGATGGTGTTGTGATGGTGGTGGGTGGTGGATGAAGTGTGAGAGAGGTGGTGTGCCAAGGGATGAGATGAAATGAATCCAAGCACTCCTATTTATAGGCTGAACAGAGAGCTGGACACGGCCCCGTGTCCGTCTGACAATCTCTCTCCTCATTAATTGTAATTCGCAATTACAATAAATGCGCCTGCTGTACTTTCGACACGCCCCCGTGTCCGCAGAGCACGGCCCCGTGATGGGCAATAGAAGCTTCTATAGATTTGTCTTTTCTGCTGCTTCTTGGGCACGGCCCCGTGCTGGCTGAGCACGGGGCGTGTTCAGTCTTCTGATTTCTCTACTTTGCTTTGGAAGGTGCCGTTGAGGGTTCGGGCAGTCCACTAATATTCCTTTTCTTGTATTTATGTTGGATTTAGCTGTCTTTTTGCTTCTTTTGCGTTTTTGAGCTCATTTAATCCTGAAAATACAAAAGGAAGACAAAAACACTCTTTTTCCAATATTAGTACTTAAAAAGGGTTAGTTTTATGCCTCATTTGATGTAATTTATATGTTGCATTTTACACACATCAAATACCCCCACACTTGAATTTTTGCTTGTCCTCAAGCAAAACTCTTTAATATGTGGCTTACACTCCCAAATGGAATAGGTAGAAGAGACGGTTTTGGGCTTGTTGTAGAGTGTCGGGATTTC
Source organism: Helianthus tuberosus (assembly GCA_030545235.1). Taxonomy (NCBI): domain Eukaryota; kingdom Viridiplantae; phylum Streptophyta; class Magnoliopsida; order Asterales; family Asteraceae; genus Helianthus; species Helianthus tuberosus. Next base: position 5,234,208 of record JARYGA010046105.1, read on the forward strand.
CAAGATCTTTTTGGGTTTTATTTTTATTTATTTACACTCCTATTCGTAATGAATTATTTAGAACTTTTCATAAAAGAAATTACTTATTTGGGCATAACATGCCTTTTTTTTTAATTCTATTTATATACAAGTTCACATACCTCACGGGGAAATCACTCACACTCGGCCGAAGGTGTATTTTTAGTGAATCACTCGAGAGCGGCATGGAACTTATTCCTACCATAGGCTTGCCAAGAAATCAATCCTCCTCCTTTTTAACTTTTATACCTTTGTAGATATCAAGAGGACTTTGTGGGTTAAGGGTTAGGCTAGGGTTAAAGGTAGGTGGTTGGGTTAGTAGAAAAAAAAAGGCTAAAAGCGTAACAAGTGTCGGTTTTCGTTTTTTTTTTTTTTTTTTTTTTTTTTTTGCAACTTTTTATTTTGATGAAGCTTTTATTCAAACTAAGTTATTTTTTATTAACTTGTTTGTTTATTTTCTTTTTGCTTCATCATAATCACACATTTTTTTTTCACGAAGAACCGAACTTGTTACTAAAATAAAGGGTTAAAAAAGAAAAAGGTTTTGGTGGGTAAAAGGGTTTTTGTTTGGGTGATGAAACGAAAAGGTTTAGGCTCAAAGGGGCTAACTAGGGGGATTTTTGGGTAGATGGTAAAAGAAAAAGAAAAATAATGGTGTAGAAATAAAAAGGGTTAGTCCTAATGCCTCCATCATTTACTTACTTGGGTTTAAGTTGATAAGGACTGGGAATGTATTGTCATGGCAAGTTCTAAAGTCGTAAGAACCAAGCGGCTATTCACACAAGAAACGAAAAATGAGCATTTAGTCAAATGATATGTAATTGTGTGCTCAATAAAGGCTCAAAACTCACTTTTGTGGGAATGGGTTTTTATGTGATCAAGTATATATAATCAAATTTTAAATAAGTTTGCTATGCCTTTTCATAATTTTCTTATGTTGGTTCTTTTTATCACTACGCTATCGGTTGTAAATTTGTAAAAATATAACCTTTTTGAGAACTTGAATTTCCCGAGTTAAACCTAGACAAGTAAAAAAATGAAATTTTTGAAAAAAAATTGGGGTGATTAGCGGTTCCAATAGAGTTTTGTGTAAGGCTTGTATTTAGGACTTGCAAAATTCAAGGTTTTAGCATCCCCCCCCCCCCCCACACTTAAATTACACATTGTCCTCAATGTATCCCAAAAATAAATTTTTAGGTTGATTAGATGTGTAAAATAGTGTTTAAAAAGCAAAAATTTGTGTTACTGGGCACTGAACACGGCCCCGTGTTATCCGGGCACGACCCCGTGTTCAAGTGCCAGTAACAAAATTAAAATAAGAGAAACAGAAGTCTGGACACGGGGGCGTGTTGGGTGAACACGGCCCGTGTCCAGGTACCTGAACTGGGCGTTTTTCTGCAGGTGGTTCGGCACGGGGCCGTGTTGGTTGAGCACGGCCCGTGTTGAACTTTCTGAAATGGTGAGAATTGTCGGGTTGCCTTGTTCTTGTGCATGGGATCCTTTTTCTCGTTCCTCTTTTCATCCTTTACCACCATGAGTGTGTTTTATTCATTACAAACCATCCAAACCTTAAAACCATCATTTCATTTCATCATAGAGAGAACTTACATAATCCTAAATTAAACTAGATAAAACAAAGAAATAACAAACCATGGAGTCCTAGCCTTTACTTTATTTTAGTTAGCAAAATTTCCAAGAAGCAATTAATCTTGGTTAACCAAGGCCTTTTTGAACTCCATCTTCCGCGTGCGGTTCTCCTCAAATGTCGGCGAGCCATTCTTCCACCTCCCTTGGAAGGAGAAAGGAAAGTTCATTGGCATTAGTTTGAGGAGTTTCAACTTCCACCGGGATCTCTTGTAGGTGTTCCACAGGAGGTTCTGCTGGCAAGTCTTCCCACCCGGTAGGGTTGTTGATTCCGAGTGCTAGGTTCCAATCCTGCTGTGGAAGGACTGGTTCCATTGGAGGTGCTACAAGAATATTTAACCTCTGGTGCAAGAGGTTAATTTCTTGGAAGCTGCTTTCAAGTCCCATCGTAAGATCGTTAATACGGTCGATTAGGACCTCCTCTACTGAAGTCATTTCGTCGAGAGCCTCCCTTAATGCTATCACATAGTGCGCAAGTGTAGCTTCAATGGAGGGTCTTCTTCCTCTTCGGCTGTTTGACGAATGCACAGAAGATGTATCGCTGTTTTCACTCGACATCCTACGAAAAATAAACTAAAAATAGTTTATTTAATGAAACAGTGACCGGACACGGCCCCGTGCTCACTGAGCACGGCCCCGTGTTCATCTTTCTGCAGAGTTTCGGAACAAGGAAACTTGGATTTTTAAGTTATTTTCTGAACTTGTGGGGCCTTTTTAGCTACTAATAACTTAAAACAATGTTTCATAACATGTTTTTACCAATATTCTTTGAACAAAACTCATTTATCCCTACCATAGAGTTGGAGGAATTCCAAACTTTCAATGGTAGCTCTTGGAGAAAGATGGAGAAGAAGGAAATGGCTAAAAGAGGAAAGGACAAAATGGGTTGTTGGAACCTTCTTTTAGACTTACCTAGGATAGTTTGAGAGAAGATTCCTGCAAATCTCTGCCCCAAGTTGGTCCAAATGTGCAGAATTCTTGGCTGCATTTATAGAAAACGACAGCATCCTGGACACGGCCCCGTGTTCAGTGGACACGGCCCCGTGTGCAGGTGGAGTTCTGACACAGTTTGTCTGTATTCTGACGTACTGATCAGAATGGAATCTTTCGATGGACACGGGGGCGTGTTGGCTGGGCACGGCCCCGTGTCTAGGGACTGTTTTATGAAGTTGTCTAGTTTTTTTAAGGAACTTGTTAGTATCGGGTGGCTCCTGACTGGTTGGAACAACCCCAAAGTGCCTAAGATACCTTAATTGTCCTAGACTAAGGCGAGAACGCAAGAGGTTGTCGGTGAGGGTAATTCCTATTTTCATTCTAGGTGGACAAGTCCAACCCTTTCCCGGGCTCTTGTTAAAGAAGGTGTATGCCGAATCGCTCAGGTCTATGTATGCACCGAACGAAGTCGATGGAGAGTCCTTCACGGCACAATCGACACAGGGACGACTATCGTCCAAGTCTTTGCTAGGTACGAAGGTATTTTCGGGAGCAACGAGGTTGTCGGAATGCGGTTCCAACATTTCTTCATGGGTATCGTCTTGGGGTGGATCAATAAAATCCTTCCCAAGCTCTTCTAACTATTTCAGAATTAGCTCTTCTAGTTGAGATAACTCGCCAAGGAGCATTTCCCCTAGAATATCTGGCTGGGCGCATTCGAGGGAGAAATAGTGCTTATTTTTACTTTCGCCCCTCTTAAGGTTGTGAGAAGATGGTGGGTCCATGTAGTGGGGCCTATAATTTAGGAAGTAGCATTTTACTTCTTCATATTCGCCACCACATAATTGACACCACGTACCATAAGAGTGCCGAAAGTAAAAATAATTACTATCACTCATGTTTATGTCAGAAATTACCAACCGCCGGGATCTAACGGTTCTGTTTTCAGTAACTGAAACTTGGGCACGGGGGCGTGTTGAGTGGGCACGGCCCCGTGTTCAGCTTACTGTCTGATGTAAAACAGGATTGCCAGTTCCAATGATTGAGCACGGGGGCGTGTTCAGCGGGCACGGCCCGTGCTGAGCTCTGCAGAAGCTGAAAAACTAAGAAAATCCTAAAATAAAAAGAACAAAATAAAAGATGATTAGGCCGTTGATTCCTAACTTTCTTAAAATCCTTGTGTCCCCGACAACGGCGCCAAAAACTTGATGCGTGCGAAGTGTTACTTATTTTAGGTGTATATTTTAAGCCCTTTTTAACACTTATTTTAGCCAAGTTTTAAATTTATAAAACACGATATTTTACTAACACTAAACACACATATGGGCAAGTGCACCCATCATTGAGTGTAGTATAGCGTTGGTAAGATACCGAGGTCGTCCAAGGACACAAGAGCTTTTAGTACCGGTTTATCCTCAACGTCTAACCAAAATAAAAGTTTAGAAAAAATGTTTTAAACTAAGAAAAATAAAACTAACTAAAATGCTGAAAATAAAAATAAAAGAAAAACAGATAGACAAGATGAATCACTTGGTTCCGACTCGTATCTAGTATAACCTTTGATTATTTCCGCACTTTTGCACATAATTAAGAGATTATCTTAGTTATTGTAGTAGGCCCCTCTTTTGAAGGCGACGTTTCCCTCACCCCAGTAGTTTGAGTCAGCAGGGATACAATCCTAAAAGGGTGGATTATTGGAAGATAATGAATTAAGTTATTAATGCAGTATTGTGGTAGGCCCCGCTTTTGGCGGTGACGTTACCCTCGGCTAAGTAGTCTGAGTCAGCAGGGATACAGTCCTAAATAGCCGGGTTATAGTATTAATAGTAGTTAACTTATGAGGGGATCAAAGAGTTTGGACCCCCGCCATCCAATACCGTGAAGTATTGAAGGAGGTCCTACTAAATTTGACCCATGTCCATTGCAGGACCTCTAAACGCTGAACAATGGCAAGACCTTTACCAAACCGTTCCCTTAACCCCCTACCAGGTAGCCAACATATCTCCATATAGACCGTGGAGATATGAATGGTGAAAATCCTTTATTTTATATAGACAGTAAAATAATGCCAAGACACCACGGACAAACGATAAGGAAAGATCACCTTCAACATAAGTAACTAGTTATTAAAGTCATTAATACAAAACCAAATAAAAAGTGCAAAAGATTAGAAATAAAAAGTATTATACTAGACACTTTGTCTTCACCAAGTGATGTAAGAGACTTAGGCAAACATGGCCTTGATTGTCAAGAACTCTTACGATCAATCTTGGATCCCGAGACGACTCACACACTCTACGATGGACAATGGATGATGGTGGTGGATGATGGTGTTGTGATGGTGGTGGATGGTGGATGAAGTGTGAGAGAGGTGGTGTGCCAAGGGATGAGATGAAATGAATCCAAGCACTCCTATTTATAGGCTGAACAGAGAGCTGGACACGGCCCCGTGTCCGCTGGGCACGACCCCGTGTCCGTCTGACAATCTCTCTCCTCATTAATTGTAATTCGCAATTACAATAAATGCGCCTGCTGTACTTTCGACACGCCCCCGTGTCCGCTGAGCACGGCCCCGTGATGGGCAATAAAAGCTTCTATAGATTTGTCTTTTCTACTGCTTCTTGGGCACGGCCCCGTGCTGGCTGAGCACGGGGCGTGTTCAGTCTTCTGATTTCTCTACTTTGCTTTGGAAGGTGCCGTTGAGGGTTCGGGCAGTCCACTAATATTCCTTTTCTTGTATTTATGTTGGATTTAGCTGTCTTTTTGCTTCTTTTGCGTTTTTGAGCTCATTTAATCCTGAAAATACAAAAGGAAGACAAAAACACTCTTTTTCCAATATTAGTACTTAAAAAGGGTTAGTTTTATGCCTCATTTGATGTAATTTATATGTTGCATTTTACACACATCAATAATTTTATCATCACCAACAAGAGTGTACAGCAAATCCACATTTTCAGACTCTTTTGCAGACGTGGACTCGGTCAGAACAGTCTTAGCAGGTTTTGCGGGAGGATCACATAGAATATGATTCTCAAGAGGTATGTCCTCTTCTTTGATTACCGCATCAGACTTTGCTGAGTCAGTATCATTAGATTCATCATCAGAAGAATCAGCATCCTCAATCACAACTGGAGGATCCTGATTCGGTTCAGCAGAAGACACACATGTATCTGCTGACAAATCCGATTCTGATGATACTTCCTTCTTGTATCCGAGCCCTGTTGCAAATTCCTCAACGTCTAAAGGAACAGATGGTTCAAAGTGAGTTCTATACTCCTCATCAGGCATGGCATCATAATTGTTTCTCACGGGTGGTGGACATTTCTTATATCCAATGCATGTGACATCCCGTTTCTCTTTCTGAACATCAATGATATGATGCAACACATAGCTAGAACTCAAATAACTGTGTAGCTTAAGCTGGATCGCCTCACTTTCAGTTTTCACACAAGCCATCTCTTTTTGCATTATCTCAAGTCGAGTTATATACAAATTAATGTCAGTTTGTTTTCTGGAAACCATTTTTGTTAACTCGGTTTTATCTTTCTTTAATTTCTCAATTATCGATTTAAACTCCTTTTCATGATTTTCATAAAACATGTTGGCTTTAGTGCACTTCGAAAGATCCACGGTTAACTTCTGGTTGTGGATGAATGTCACATCATACTTTTCTTGCAAAGCCTCGTGTTTGATTTGCAACTCACACCACTTGGCATTCAATGAAATATGTTTGTCTTGCAAGTCAAACAAACTAGCTTGTAAAGCATCATGTTTGCCTTGCAACTCAGACATGTTTGCTTCTAAATCAGCACATTTAACACTCAAACTATCACAATTATCACAAATAATAGCAGTGGGTTCATCGACACATACCTGACTTGATGAACTGTCGACATTAGCCATAAAGGCTGAATGGAGAGAAGACGAAGAATAGGCAGCTTGATCCACCAATATAGATCTCCTATGATTTTCCGCTGCACCTTCCTCCAATAGCTCATCAACATCTGCATCGACTGACGCACTTGATGTGTCATCCAAATGATCATCGCCTGAACTCGAGGATTCTTCATCTGAGCTTCTACTGTAGCCAGAACTGTCTTCGTCTTCAGAAGATTCATCACCATTGGTGGAAGATTCTCCACCACTGGCGTGTTTAAGATCCTTGACAACCTCAGCAAAACAAGCTGTTCCATCCGGAGCATCATTTCCCAACTGAATTGACCAATCATAACCTTCATCTACTTGAACCACAAGTGCCTGGTTGGCATTTGATGGTCCTGCTTGACTTTGGTTGTTGACAGGTATCAACGTACGCTCATTGTTCCTGTTCTGATTCTGCTGATTGCCTTGATTTCTGAAGGGATTCTGGTTCCCATGCTGTGCTGGCTTTGTACATTCCCTTTTGAAGTGACCCCCCCGTTCACCACAGTTAAAGCACTTTACAGCTTGCTTGTCGAACCCATACTTGGTGTCTTTCTTGCTTTCCAAGCTGGTTCTGCCAGTTCTCTCCATGAAATCCTTTGCCCTCCTCACAGCACTTGCAAAGGCCCATTTGATATCCATCAAATCCATCTCTTCCTTATCGATCTGCTGATAATCTTCTTGTGTCAGATTAATGTTGCCAATCTGACCTTCCACTAACCCACAGTACGCGCTTACCAAAGTGTTCAGCAGCTCCATATCTTCCTTTGCTACTTCCACACTGACTTTTGAAAAGCTTGAAGTGTCAAGTCGTACTGTATTTGGTTTTGATTGCTGACCAGCAGATGACGTGCTTCCGTAACACGCTTGTTGTTGAGCAGGAAGTGGATTCCCATATAGATCAGTTGTCACAGGAGGCCTTTGGGTTTGTTGCTGAGGAACTGGTTGAGGAGCTGGTTGAAGCGGATTTCCATACAAGTCTGTTGTTGGAGGAGGTTTGACCGGAACTTGGATAGGATTGCCATATAGATCGGTGCTAGACACAAACGCTGTTTGAATTGGGGCATATGAGATTGGTTTTGCAGGAGTGCTAGGTGTTCCATAATACATCTCAGGATTCTGTGGCACTAGAACTCTTTTTGCCTTGAGAGTTTCTTCCTGATTCTTGTTCTCCAGGAGTTGGATAAAGTCATTGATGTTTATTGTAGCCAATTTGCCATTGTACTTCAAGATTTCCAAGAAGTTACTCCATTGTGGTGGCAATGCATCAGTAAACTTGGTGACAACTTCTAATGGAGTTGTTACTACTCCAAAATTTCCCAATTCAGTCAACAAATGATAAAACCGACTCGTCAAATCTCCTAAAGATTCATTATCCATACAAGTAAAACCATCAAACTCTTTCTTTAGCAAGTCGTGTCTCAATTGACGTGTCGCTTCATTTCCTACCCCTCTTGTCTTCAACGCATCCCATAATTTCTTTGTCGTCTTGAAACTGACAAATTGATGGTAGATATCTTTGCTTAATGCCTGAGTAAGAATGGCATATGCTTTCTTTTCCAGATCATACGTCTTTTTCTGATCTTCTGGAAGATCGGCAAAGATAGCAGCAGATGAAGCGGCAACCTCTATCGTTTGATCAAAATCTGTGGTGAAACGTAGCCATAATTCTGTATTCTGCCCAAGCACGTATGTGTAGAACCTATCAACCCATCCCGGATACTCATTTAAGTGTATCAACTTTGGAGGCCGATTCAAACTTCCGGTTTCGCTCTCGCTCAATAAAATGCTTTGAATACTAGGCGTCTGATTTGATACGAAAGCCCATTGACCGGTTGATATAGCGTTTGTTTGCGAAGAAGTGGATACGGGAGATTCGGCCCATGAAGGAGATAAACTTGTATTTCTATACTTTCCCTCATCTGGAGACGGAGTACCCCACCAACTCGGATTCATTTTGAATATATAAAGTTGAATGCGGGATAAGAACACTTGAAACATGCACTTAAACCACTTTTGACAACCTTCTGTAAAAAATGGACAATCAACACGACGAAACCCAAGTGACGAAACAACCTTGACTTATTTTTGACGAAATAGAATTGATTCAATATCCGACGAAACAGATTCAAACTGATATGTCGACGAAATGGTTTTGGGCCCAATCTGTCGACGAAATGCAAGTCCAATAACAATGACCAGCGAAACAACTTTAAACTCCTTAAACCTGTTGGGCTTATGACGAAACGGCCCAAAGTAGAAGTTTGTTTTAGTTGATTACGAAACAAAAGTGAGGCCCAAATACAGTCGACGAAAAGTATTTTTTTTTTCGTCGATGTGTTTGATTCGTCGATACTGAACTCTCAGAAAGTTGGTGAGACTGATTCTGACACTACACTCCCTTTTCAAACACAGCACGTCCAACCTTACCAACTAAAATGATTATCTTACCAACTTGATAGGTAATTATAATATTTTAATCAGTTTCACAATTTCCAACCTATAAACAACTTGACAAATTATCTTTTAAGATAAAAAAGGTGAAACAACAAGAACACTTTGAATGTGAAGATGAACACAAAGGGTTTTCCGGTAAAAATATGAGTTTTCCGGTGAACCGTAAATTTCCTAACACAAGATTTTACTTGAAACTTCACTAAAAACCAAAGTTTAATATGTGATTATGAAGAAAAGGATGGTTTTTATAAGAACTTTCAGCAAAACATGAAGATTTTCGAGTTTTTTTTTTAGACAGAATTTCCAGAAAATGATAAACTCCAAAGACCCGAAAAACAACCCGAAAACACTCGGTTTTAACAAGGAGAAGAGCCAGGGCTCTGATACCACTTGTAGGTCCGGCTAGGGGAGGATCTAGTCGCCTAATCCTTGTGTACAAACCAACCCGGTTGTGCGGAATCCAACCGGGAAAGCAAACCGAGATAGAACACGCAATATGACGACACACAAGACTCAATGTTTAACACCTCTGTATTAATACGTATGAAAGATCAGTTACAAGCTCAGTGTTTACAAATCTATTATGTAAACTCTCTCTCAGTGTGTGTGTTCTATGTGCTCTCTCTATTCTTGTCTGAGTCTTCTGTCTTGAGACTTGTCTATTTATAGCAACAGACACCACGAAACAAATCAGATCTTGACGAATCACAAACTGGCTTGACGAAACAACAAGACAAGCGACGAAATAGCGACGAAACAGGGCTTGGTCGACGAAACTGATGTGTTTCGTCGACATCCCTTTTGTTTCGTAGACTTTGGGCTTTGGCCCAACTGTTGAGGCCCAGACCAGTTTCGCCGAGTACATATCAGCCCATGTGTTTGATTCGCGATCTGGTTTAGCCCAAGGACCAAGGTTCAACTCTTTTGTTCTCTTGGCCTGCTTGAAGTCTTCTTGCACACGACGGAGGAATGTCGTTGCTAAGCCGAGTCGTGACAAGTCGAGTCGCGTCCACAAATCGTGTATCAACAACACGTTGTCTCGATCAAAATTGCAAAACTATCAAAACATTCAAGTGTCAAAGACGATCAGGCCGTTGGGACGGATTGCCGTCCGATCGGATTGCCATCCGATCGGGGACAGCCACCCGATCGGCTTGCGCTTGGCTCCACACTTAAACATTTTGTTTCAAGTTAGCAGAGATCTGAACGTCGAACGGATTGTTGTCTGATTGGATTGCCATCCGATCGAACGACCATCCGACCATGTGATGTTTGGAACTTCAATACTTAAACAATTTTCAACATGTTCAATGCATTACCAGTTCTAACGGAGTGCCATCCGATCGGTAGACCATCCGATCGAGTGACAACACTGCTGTAAACTTGTTCTCTGAGAAATACCTCGCCGAATGGATCGTCATCCTATCGAACCGCCGTTCGATCGAACGACCTGAAGGGTAGAGATACTTATCTGTTTTCAAATGCTACAATGAAAACTTCAAAAGACAAACCATCATACACAAACACATCAAGATGTCAATCCAATCAAATGGCCATCCGATCGGATGACCATCCGAACGGATTGACATCCGATCGACTGGCCATCCGATGCAATCCGATCGGATTACTATCCGATACTTACTACCTTTGCACCGTTTTATGCGCCGCTTATCGTTTATGCTATCATTAACTGTTCAGGCTAATCTCTCTCAGCGTTCCCTTCAATCCAAGAAATTGTTTACTTGTTAAACACAATCTGTGAGTTTACTTGATCCCTTTTTGCTTTACGCACTTTTGGGTGTTACATACGATATCTATATTCAAATCACATCAATCACACAACGCAAACACCATTTATACGCTAATCGTTATTGCATGCTACGTGTTATTCGATGAATGCTTGTATGTTATGTTAACACAGTGATTGTTGCCTGACACCTTAGCAACGATAGTACTATAGTTTGGACTCAGCACCTTCATGGACAGGGGTTGTTAAGGGCTTACTTCACGTGTCCTAGTGTAACGACTCACACTAAAACGTCCTAAAAACGTTCCGTAAGTATGAACCCGGACCCCTGATAAAACAACTTTCATTAAAATACTATTTCTTATTTTAATTTAACAAAAAGGAAACCCTAATTGAGACACCCAAGTAATTCTACGCAAACCCTAAAATTTTCAGAACAATCAGAATCAGGATCAGGGCCCCTAAAACTCAGGGGGGGCATTCCCTACTCAACGATTATCCATATAAATCGTTAAATAATTTGAATTTATTAAAAACGTCGACTCAGCAGGCTTTCTCCCACACGTGGCCAGCCTATGGTGAAAAATTGAACCTTACGGACCGTAAGGTTATTAAGCTTACGGTCCGTAAGCTTGTCAAAAATTGTGTATAAATAGCAGGCCTTGGCAATCGCATTCTGGTGTTCAAACGACGATAAAATTCAACTCAGGCGCGGAGATATCGTCCAAATACTCTCAATTAACACACACTAAACACTAATTAAGAGTAGCGGGGTGCTGCAGAACAGGGTAATAACTCGATCGCTATTACGATTCATTGTCCGATCAATTAAACTATCCGAGGGATGTTTAAGTGCCGCCCACATTAGGGTTATACTTTATCGTTCGTCATTAATTTGACGGATCATCGTTAATTCGATGGATAAAGTATTATACTTTGTCGTTCGTCGTTAATTCGATGGATGAGTTGAAGTATCGCACTTTGTCATTCGTTGTGAAGGTTTAATCTCGTGAGTTATCGTAAAGGCTGTATTAAGTTATCTACCTAGTTCGTATGCATTAGGTTACAAGGCTAAGTAATAGGCTAAGCCCTGCCTGTATAAATCTGCAATATATCAAAGGCTTATCTGTAGACTAAACTTTGCCCGTATGAATCTACATGATTATCTGTGAGTCATTCTCTTTTTATCAAATTACTTTATAAATTCTTAAATATTTTTAAAGTTATAATTACAGTGATTAAGTTTATGTAATCACCAATTTACAGCCGGTATGTGGGGTAGTGTGCACATTACTATTGTTAGGTGAGCGTACCTATAAAGTATCACGTTAGGTGGGCGAACCTAATTAGTGATATTCGTCATTCATTGGGGCAGCCAATGGTGATATGACCACAGTCACCGTAAAGATTCGAGTGACAAGTACTGTGGGTAGTTGGTTTGATATCAGAAACATTGTAATCTCTCTTAATACTGTAAATTATAACAATTGAGTCGTTTTAGTAAAATGAATGAACTCACTCAGTATTTCCCGCTGACAAAACCTTTTTAAAACGCGTTTCAGGTAATTACAGTAGATTGGAATAAGAGATGGATACGGCACTGAAAGGCATCAAGAAGTGGCTTATTTTATTAAATAAATCAAATTAAGAAATATGGTTTTATGTAATCAAATTTATCTTAATTAAAGCTACCATTGTAAAACATGGGTTTATCCCATCTATTTAATAAATAAAATCCGGTGTTTCTAAACTCTGATATTTTTCCTAACTCACGGTTCTGATGAAGTTTCCGCTGCAACGTTTTCAAAAAATTAAATCACCGGTACCACGGGCTGTTCGCGACTTCCGATTCCGTCCAGGGTGGGTCGGGGGTCGTGACAGAAGGTGGTATCAGAGCCACTAAGCAAAGCCACTGCTTTACGCCTTTAGGTGTTGTGACAATAATACCTAAATTTATATAAAAGAGTTAGGAGATTACTGTTAACTGGTAGCACACATAATAGCATTTAGACTTGAACTTAAGAAAAGATGCCTCAGTATTAGCTTCACAATAAGTTAAGTACTTGTGTAAATAAAATATGATGGAATTTGGTATGCCATAATTAATATATTTGATAAAGTAATATCACGGGATAACTAAAGTCCAGAATCACTAGTTGAAAGAATGATCAATAGTGATATGACCACAATTACTAGTTGAAAGAATGATCAACAAGTAATATGACCTGAGTCACTAATTGAAAGAATGATCAAATTGACACTGTCACAGGAATCGTTTAGTGATCAATATAAAGATATGTTATGGAAATACAAATTTCCTTAATTCTGAATAAAAGCCCTAATAAAATAGGCATTTTTTTTTTGAAAAGATACTATTTATGGGAAATAGAAAATTTTCTCCGGCAAGACTGGGTATGATGTAGTAGACTCTCCAGTTTGTTCGGATATATTGGAATTACCGCTCCGGTGCGAATCGGATAAGACGGAATATATAATATGTCAAACGAGTGACAAGATTTCCCTAAATAGTATCCTAATCAGATATTTGACTGGTTTTTGGAAATATGAATCTGTTAAATACATTGACCTGATAGATGGTATGTTTAAATTCAGTATGTGAAATATATGATTTAATAGATATATATATCTATAAGAAAATCCAAAAACCATAAGGATTGACAAGTTGGCATGAAGCACAAGTATCTGTGTCTAGAGTTCTTTATTAAGAATATCTTTTCCAATATCAAACATTATTTCGTTTGATTATCTGCCTAGTAACTTGAGCGACAATAATAATAATAATAATAACCCATTAAGTTGGGATACCATCGAAAGTATAAAGAATTTCTAACACGTTACCATAAACTATTAACGCAAGTAAGAAGCAAGTAAAGTTGTGATAAGGTACAAGAAAAAACATGAAAATTTAATTATAAGTCCGCAGAAGTTAAAGTATATCACACACAACTTTCGAGGCAAGATCTTTGGAAAATATAAATTAGGCACAATGACACTAATGTTAAAATTCTGTCAGTAGAAAAAACTGAAAACAGCACTTTGTCACATGATCCTACAAGCTATTTCAGAACAAGATTTCACAAAAACATCGGTGCACAATCTAATCAGAGTCATAAGTATTAGCACTGAAAAAGGAGTCATATACTTTTGAAAATTCTCTATTTCATTTTATTTGACATTCCCTGAACATCATTTAATAACGGTTATCATTCGAAATTCCAGATAGAAGTTCTTATATTTCTTTTGTTGAAAATTCTGACTTCTGCATATAATAAGTTGACTTTCGCAACGGTCATCATACCAGGAGGATTTATTTCATAGTAGCGGATATTGATTCATTTCATTTTTTTTAGTAAATCCACACATGCACCATTTGTTATACATATGGTTCGTTTAATTTCTGAATTTCCACTGGAGGGATTCATTCTAATTTGTCGTTTTATCCAAACTCAAATATCCTTTAGTTAGACTTGATTTTGGCACGGTGAACTGCATTATTGCTAAACAAAGACTCAGAATATCGAGTCAATAAATTTTTGAAAAACTCAATTTTCTTTAGCATCCATGGTTTCTATTATGACCATGTCCGAACTTTCTTATTTAAACTCGTTTTGTTTTAACCGATTCCAGTTGTTTGAACTTGCTCGTATTACATATTCAATTCAAGGTTCCATATGATGAATAAAACCATCATATTTAGAATAATCCTAACAAGCATTTCAATTCTCTTGAAATTATAACATGCTTATGGGATCCTCGACTTCACTAAATCATTTCTTTGATTACAATCACTTTGTGGTAACATTTTCACAAAATCTGAAGATTTCGCTAATCTCAGATTTAATTATTTAATTATTTATATTAAATCCACTTTGTTGATTTATTCTATACAAGTAATCTTAAAACAATCATGTGCTCGGATAATGATTCCTAAATTCATATTTCGATATATCTCTTAATAATTATTACAACATCAATCTAGCCTTTCGTGATAAATTATTACTTTAACATCTTCAATCGAAAAACATTATATAAAATTTATTTTATATATAACTTACCTAAGGGATTACCTAATAGTATTATTATTAGTCAATATAAGGAGGATAAGCAGGTACAAAATTTATTATACATGTGCTTATATTTAAACCAAAATAGAAATTTCACAAACTAGGCACTTAGCTCGGTTGGCTAGGCGCGCGAAAGGGTGTGGCCTAGACCCGGGTTCGATCCTGGGGACGGCCAGTTTCACCATTTTATTAGAAATTTTTCCATTTAAAGTGTATGTTTAGTTATGTATTACTAATATCAGTTTTATTATTAGTAAGAAAATATTAATAATTATAGTGTTGGTATTATTTTTACTAGGATTATTATCAAGGGTAAGTATTGGATAGCCTAGCCTTAATTAGGCATGGACTGATCACCTATGCTTAAACAAGGCAGCACTAATCAATATCCACCATGATAAGGACTAGTTAATATATATACAAATTAAGTCACCATATATATTTAGTAAATTTTAATTATATATGAAAATATATATACATTGGAGAAAGATATATTTTCATAAAACAATATAAGAATAGTCTTCGTTTTCACTTATTTACAACATTTGTAAATACATTCACAAACGTTATATGATTTCAAAATGAAAATAAGTAATCCCATAGAATCAACCTATTAAAGTATAATATATGTACAAAAGTATTTGTACGAATATTTTGTATAATAAATATTTTTACATCTTTATTTACAAATCTCATTTAACATTTAATGAGTCCTTTTACAAAATAATATTTTGTAAACGTAATAATTTCATTACGGTATTTTGTAATATATCTTACATAATTATTTTACATAGTATGGTAAAATACTAAAATAATATTTATTTAAAAGTGGTGACCATTTACATATAGTAAAAATGCGTAACAAATAATATATATATTACATAATATTTATATGTGATATATAAGATACAGTTCAGATAAGAAAACAAACAATATATATATTACAATTGCTTTACAAAAATATAATATAATGGTTAGTCAGACCAAAATAATTTGTTCTTATTATATTTCAATTTCTAAGAAATAGTATGAAAAAAATATGATCATTAAAAGTGTACTATGACAATGTTTCACAATTAAAACAATTTAAAACTCTAAAATAATACACTAACTCTATTGTCTTTTGTATATCTTTACAATTCACTCATTTCAACACTTTGATTTTCTCATATCATAAATATTTGACAAATCATTTTTCATGCTTTTATTTCATTTAGAAAATATCAAAGTTTTCCTCAAATTTCCAATCACAGTAAGTTTTCTTTTTGACAAAGAATTTTATTAAATTCTAAAAGTCATTCACATTCATTCTAAATATCTATTGATTATATATCTTTCGGCATAAACCTAGTCACCTTGGAATTTATATCATTTCATCTCATTTCGTTTGTCATCGATTTCTTGAAATAATTCAGTTGAATCATTGAAACCTACTCATGATATAACTCATATTCACAAAATTGATATTTCAATTTGTATCATTCTGTTGACTAAAATAAAACATAAATTTAAAAAGAAATATCATAACCCAAATACACTTGGAAGCTGGAATCTGAGATGAAGAAAAAGTATTCCTATTTATTCCAGTAAATCTCGAGGACGAGATTTTTATTAAGGTGGGTAGAATGTAACGACTCACACTAAAACGTCCTAAAAACGTTCCGTAAGTATGAACCCGGACCCCTGATAAAACAACTTTCATTAAAATACTATTTCTTATTTTAATTTAACAAAAAGGAAACCCTAATTGAGACACCCAAGTAATTCTACGCAAACCCTAAAATTTTCAGAACAATTAGAATCAGGATCAGGGCCCCTAAAACTCAGGGGGGGGGCATTCCCTACTCAACGATTATCCATATAAATCGTTAAATAATTCGAATTTATTAAAAACGTCGACTCAGCAGGCTTTCTCCCACACGTGGCCAGCCTATGGTGAAAAATTGAACCTTACGGACCGTAAGGTTATTAAGCTTACGGTCCGTAAGCTTGTCAAAAATTGTGTATAAATAGCAGGCCTTGGCAATCGCATTCTGGTGTTCAAACGACGATAAAATTCAACTCAGGCGCGGAGATATCGTCCAAATACTCTCAATTAACACACACTAAACACTAATTAAGAGTAGCGGGGTGCTGCAGAACAGGGTAATAACTCGATCGCTATTACGATTCATTGTCCGATCAATTAAACTATCCGAGGGATGTTTAAGTGCCGCCCACATTAGGGTTATACTTTATCGTTCGTCATTAATTTGACGGATCATCGTTAATTCGATGGATAAAGTATTATACTTTGTCGTTAGTCGTTAATTCGATGGATGAGTTGAAGTATCGCACTTTGTCATTCGTTGTGAAGGTTTAATCTCGTGAGTTATCGTAAAGGCTGTATTAAGTTATCTACCTAGTTCGTATGCATTAGCTTACAAGGCTAAGTAATAGGCTAAGCCCTGCCTGTATAAATCTGCAATATATCAAAGGCTTATCTGTAGACTAAACTTTGCCCGTATGAATCTGCATGATTATCTGTGAGTCATTCTCTTTTTATCAAATTACTTTATAAATTCTTAAATATTTTTAAAGTTATAATTACAGTGATTAAGTTTATGTAATCACCAATTTACAGCCGGTATGTGGGGTAGTGTGCACATTACTATTGTTAGGTGAGCGTACCTATAAAGTATCACGTTAGGTGGGCGAACCTAATTAGTGATATTCGTCATTCATTGGGGCAGCCAATGGTGATATGACCACAGTCACCGTAAAGATTCGAGTGACAAGTACTGTGGGTAGTTGGTTTGATATCAGAAACATTGTAATCTCTCTTAATACTGTAAATTATAACAATTGAGTCGTTTTAGTAAAATGAATGAACTCACTCAGTATTTCCCGCTGACAAAACCTTTTTAAAACGCGTTTCAGGTAATTACAGTAGATTGGAATAAGAGATGGATACGGCACTGAAAGGCATCAAGAAGTGGCTTATTTTATTAAATAAATCAAATTAAGAAATATGGTTTTATGTAATCAAATTTATCTTAATTAAAGCTACCATTGTAAAACATGGGTTTATCCCATCTATTTAATAAATAAAATCCGGTGTTTCTAAACTCTGATATTTTTCCTAACTCACGGTTCTGATGAAATTTCCGCTGCAACGTTTTCAAAAAATTAAATCACCGGTACCACGGGCTGTTCGCGACTTCCGATTCCGTCCAGGGTGGGTCGGGGGTCGTGACACCTAGTGGGGATATGTGTTGCGCCTTCTACAACTCGCAGTCACGTCTGTGCATATTTCTCTGTCGATAACCTACTTGCCTTCACTTTGTACATGTTCCATGCTGGTTATGCGTAAACTATTTCGAACTCTATTATGCTATTCTCAAACTTGTATGCTCACCTTTACACTATGTGTATTGACCTTTACTTTAACGTATGTGACAGGTGTTTAGGATGCTATCTGCTAGGATGTTGTACTTTATCTGCTTTTGTGGAATCAAGTAGGATGGAGTCTAGAAACAAAGACAATTTATTCATTTGAATCTGAGTTGTCAAAACATGTTTTGTTTTGAGAACATCTATGTCTGTAATAATTAGATTACTTAATGGGTTATGGTATGGGACATAATATTAACTATTTGGTAATTTAGTCGTTATGGAATTTCTCTTGACAATCTGTTTCGCTCAGTGCCATGCCCCGATGTTTCTGTCATCGGTTGGGGTGTGACATAAATTAAGGCTATAGTATGACTAATGGGGGTCCTGAGTCGCATAATGATTCAACGGCTGTATTTCTCTGCTATAGTACTTGTTTAAGGCTAAAATGAGTGTTAACTCATGATCAGGCTTATCTAATACTCATAGTAAATGATTACTCGGCTAAGTGGGAGAATGTAAGATTAAATATATTATGTTTTAATATTTAATCTAGTAGCCATTATAATCATTTACATTATATAGATCAAAATATATAATAACCTATTAAATAATTAGTTGGTAATTGTTGATGGATCATATTACCCTTATTAACTAATTAGGTTTCCTCTTGGGTGCTTATATAAGGAGACTTATGTGGAGGTTAAAAGGTTACACACTTAGACAGATAACCTAATTAGCATAACATCAATTTCGATCTCCCTCTCCATACCCGATCTCCCTTGTCGGTTTCATCATCACAATCATCAGTCAGCACCCTAAGGAGGAACCAGATCACCTTGACAAAGATGTCGAACTCCATGTCTTTTTCCCTCACTGGATTCTCCACTGCACTGTCTGCGGTGATAGGTATGTTTTCATGTTTTTCATTATGATTAAACAGAACTGATCCAACAAGATGTCTTATATGTATCCAAATGGTAGAGGCTTTAGATCCTACTGTTAAAAGAAAAACAAAAATTAAGCATGCGTTTAGTATGGGATGAGGATGACGATATAGATGGGACATTGATTTTGAGAGAGGTTTGATGATGGCAATGGAAAAGGTAAGGGATCGATTATTTGGAGATGGGACCTTTATTTGGCCGGTCACCCCTCCGGTGGTGTTTTCCGGTGGTTGTCATGAAAATCCGATACCAAATCAGACATTGTAAATGTGTTTGTATTTGATTGTTGTTATTAGGGTTACCATAGGTGTGTTTTATATAGACCACAATGTTACACTCGTAACCCTACACTAACACAATATTACATTTGGTCTAATATAATAGTATATTAATAGAAGTTCAAAGTAAAATTGCTATAAAATTAGACGGGTTAAAACAGAAAAGTAAGTAAAGGAATAAAAAAATTATAGTATTACCAAATCTTATATGTTATTGTTAATGTGAATGGTAGTGTTTAGAGGTTAATTATTTGGTTTCAAACTGGTTAAACCGTAAACCAAACTGAACCATTGGTTTCAAACTGATTAAATCGTAAACCAGACTGAACCAGAATCGATTATAACTACACTTAAACACATATTCGCCTATTAGGTTTAAAATCGAAACCGTAATTTAAGAAATCGAAATTCGAAGTCGGTTTGGAAACAAACAAATAAATCGAATCTCAATTAATGGTTATTAATGTTTGATATTTAGCCCAATTTTCTTTATCCTAATTCCTAACCCAATCTAATAATAGATAATTGTAAAATAAAAAAAAAATAAAAAAAAGCTATTTAGTTTACCGAATTACATTTTGATTTCTATTTAGTTTTGAACTTTTATAACTCGTTTTTAAGTTTCCAACAAAAAAAAAATAGAATTGTGAACACTCCTAGGGGACTAGGGCTGTAAACGAGCCGAGTCGAGCCAAGCTCGACCCATCTTGTAGGATCGGATTCCGACCTAAACGAGTCGTTTGGAAGAGTTCTAGTCTGTTTCAAAGGCGGAAACAGAGAAACGGATCTATAAACAGCTTGATTCACACTTTAAACCTTTTGTATATTGATTTGACACAGTTTACAATCGAAAGGAAAACCGGCAGTACTTCGGTATAACTCTGAGACCAATCATACAAATGACAAGCACACTATCCTATATATAATACATTGATTTCGCTTGAAGACTTACAAGCGAAATCCTTAACTTTACTTCAAGCGAAATCTTTCAATGATACTTTGTCTTGAAGCGAAATCTTCTGAATTCCCAATCTGATCCATGCATAACTTTGTCCTTTCACGTGGATATGTAATGTGATGTCACTAGTGATGTCACATGATGATGTCACTAGTGATGTCATGCTTGATTAGATCCGAATCGAACCCGAGACTCGATATTAAGACGAAGACGACAGATGTGTGCACCAACAGACTCCCCCTCAGATGTTGACGAGTCTTAAGTGTCGAGTCTTCTCAATCTTCAGTCTTTATCAGTCTTTGATCTTCCTTCACTCTAACTTTCTTCAACTAATCTCCTCCTCGGATGATGTAACTCTCTCTAACAAACTCCCCCTCAAAACATGCTGGGATCGTAGTTTGGCTTTTACAGTATCAGAATCCTCAGGTATCGGAACCTGGCACTCTATCTTCAAGTTCAAGATTGAAGCCTGGCTATATCTGCATATCCTTAACCCAGAAATAAATTTTCTAAATTTAACAATTTGAATGCATCAATAACAACTCTCCCTCAGATCACATACACATGATGAACCACTTGATGATTTAAAAACATATTTTGACAATTAAGACATACTCCCCCTCACATCAATGTCATCATGTTCAGCACTTGGAACTTTGAAAATCAGCTTTCCAACATCAGTTGCCGAAAATCTTTTTGAATTTTTCAAAATTTATGCTAAAACACACTGAAAATCTTTTTGGATTTTTGAATGTAAAGAAATGCAGTAAAGAAATATTTACAGACACTATTTTTGTGAGTTTGTGTAAGAGGATCATATCAGTTATAAAGACAAATCACCAACACCATTAAGCTTGATTTCATTTTAAGTTCTAAACAATTCACTTAGATTGTCAGTATACTGGTCCACTTAAATTCTCACACAAAGTTCAACTGTTTCGAGATACGATATTAATGTCTTAAGTACTTAAACTTAATCGCGTGTCCCACCTCAGAATATACTCCCGTATCCAGATCCCAGTAATCAGTCTTACAGGTAATTATGACACAAATGATATCTGTATATAAATTAGGTAATGCGAGGGCCAAGGGATCTCAGGTCGATACTTCCGTATATGCAGAGAGATATCGGCTTCGACTTTTCGGTATGTCCCCTTTAGAGGATCTTTTAGCTACAACAGCAGCGACTATCAATTTTATTGTTTCATCAGCATGCTAAGGGTTTATGCTATGTTTCAAGCATTGCGGAAAGTATTATCCAAGGACTAGGTCAGAACCACCGTTCAGCAGAAGTCCCGGAATAATACCCCAGACATCATTGAGTATAAAGACCTAGTATATCAGATTATGAGACCTTTCAAACGAGATTTCGGGGGTTACCCATATATCCGAGAGATGTTTCTCCACGATATAAGCAAGTTTGAAATTTAGGTTTATATCTCGTCACAATCTACTAAATGTGCAAAAACCTACTGGCATATCAGCAGTGAGATTGTTTATCACATTTTAACATTTCATTTCTTTAGCATGTTGTGACAGTCCACTGATGTACTATCATTTCCTCTATTCACAACAAAACTCATTTTTTGAATTTTATCATGTTTTTGTATTTTTCAAATTTTCAAATGTTTTTGGATTTTCTGAAATTTTCTACTCCCCCTAAAATGCAAACACATTTTAGGAAATTTGAAAACAAATTTTGATACTCTACCTGTACAGTTTGTTTTCTAAAAAAATTTACAACCGATATCAAATCACCTCAATTCGCCATCCACCTGGCATAAACAATCAGAACTCCCCCTTGCACAAGACTATTTTCTCATTATGATTTCAAAACACTTAAGTTTGTTTTAACCAAAATGATTTTTCCGGAAAATAGGTTTTGTTGATTTTACCACTTGTAGGGTCAGGTTCATCATCTTATTCATTCAATCACATATATCAGGATTACATCAAGTTCAACCTAATGACCTTGAGTAATCACTTTGCCAGAATCAACCTCTTACCACTTGTAAGTATATCCAACACAATTAATCACATGTAGGAATAAAACATCTACACAAACCATTTTACCAATCAAAATGCCGATTCCTGCTTCTCACTTACCAACCTGGAAGCTCCGGCAAGTCACACTTATCCTGTAAAAATTTAACAATTTTAACAACTTTCATACAAACACTTTAAAATATGAATGATGCCGATTCCTGATCCACGATTACAAACTTGGGATCTCCGGCAAGTCAGGTTTTTCAATAAAAGAAAATATCCACCCAAGCCTGACCAGCCTTGGGTGTAACCTTCTCAACTTCACTAGGGGTTGGGCTATAAGTTGCCTTCTTTGTAGCATAAAACTCCTTTACCCCTTTAACCTTCCCATCAATCATTTTTCCAAAAATTTTCTTTATGTTTCCATTAAAAGCTTTCTCAACATCAAATTCATTCTTATCAGAATAAAATTGATTAAAGATCTCAACTTTTCCAACCTTTGATTTAAAATTCTCAGCTCTCAATGGTGGAAAATGAACATCATCCATTAGAGGCACTGAGTTTTCACTTTTTACCTCATCCTGTGGCTCTTCTGATTTTGTGGAATCAGATTCATTGCCAGATTTTACCTCTGATTTCTTAACAACCCAAGCTTGATTGTCAAGATTTCCCCTTTTCTTGTAAAATCTTTTCGAACACTCACCAACTTCATATGTAGAGTTTTTAAACACTTTAAATCGTTCAGTTGGTGGTTCCGTATTATCAACAACTACTTCTTTGAGTTTTTCTGAGACTCCCTGTTTTGTATTGGTTGCTTTGGGACAGTTCCATGCAATATGACCAACTTCATTGCATCTGTAACAGATTCTTGTCTCTTTCCTTTGAAAAGCTCCATTCTTCATCTTTTCAGCAAGAAACTCCTTGTTTGACTGTTTCCAAAATGAGCTCTTTGCTTCTTCTTCATGGCTAGTTCCTGCAACATATGTCATTTTTGATTTAAAATCTCGAACATATTTTTCATTTTTATAATTTTCTGGTGGAATAAAACCAAGTCCTTTCTTTTTGTAGTTACGATTGTGGTTTGATTTCTTTTGAAAACCAGAACCAGAATTGTAACCCTTTTTCTTGTTCAAACGTTGTTGTACTCTTGAGGTGTAAAATTTAGGTTTTACATTAAGATTTTCATCTTTTATTTCAGAAATATTAATTTCTGTTAGTTTGAAAACCTTTTTGATCATTTCTGGTTTAACACCTCTTATTGGAAACTCTTTATCAAAATATAATTTGTCAGAATCATTCAAAGTATATGCAACTTCAAATGTTTCGTCATTCAAATTAGATTTTGACAACAAAAATTCTTTACTATAAACCCGTTTTCCCGACGATTTTGAACTCTTTTCGGACGAACTCGAACTCCCGACTGACTGACACGAACTTTCGGACTCGGATTTTGACTCTGACTCCTCATCCTTATCCAACACCTGATCGACCACTCGTTTTATCAGTTCGGACTCATGATCTGTGTCGGACGCTGTGAACGTGACATCAATGTTGTCTGGTAACACATCGGTTAACTCGGACTCTAACTTTAGATTGACTGCCTTTTGGACTTGTTCCTCATTCGGTTTTCTAGGCGAATATCCTTCCCAAATTGGAGGCGGACACTTGTTATAATAGACGTTCTGTTTCTTACCAGTATCCGTTTTCTTCTTTGATTTCTTGTCTTTATCTTCATCTTTAAACGCCTCGAAACCTGCAACAGTAGGGTAAATTCTATCAATTATGTAATCACAACTTGTATAACTTCGCAGCAATCTTCTGATTCTTTCGTTTTCAACTTTTTCACCATCCAACTCTTGCTTCCATTTAGCACATTCTTCGATGTAAAAATTTATCTCTTTTTGCTTCGACATCATTGTTGCATTCAACATCTTCAAAGCAGCTTCTCTTTCTGAATTAGTTTTCTGCAAACTATTCACTGTTCTGTTCAATACATCGTATGATTCTTTCACATTCTTAACATCAAACAACAACTTTTCCTGCATCTTGTTGAGCTCACTATACTTCTCATCTTTTTCTACACATTGTTTGCAAGACTCTAAACATGTAAGACAAGGTTTTGTGACTTCAACAATCTTTTCAACTTCTATCACTTTTTTCACTTCAACAATCTTCTCAACAACTTTGACTTCCTTCATTACTTTTGCAGCTTTTCTTTCTTTGAGCTTCCTCAATTTATCTGCAAAATAAGATTCAAAATTATCAGAAGATAGATGAAGTTTATCAATGTTAGTTTGTTGAACTTCTTCTTCATCATCACTACTCTCTGTTGAACTGTTTTTAGAAGAAACAGATTTTCCATCTTGACTCTCCTCATTATCCGACATCACATCCATCCACTCCTTCATCAACTTTGGCTTTTGCACAATCTGAGCAATAAAAGCTTTAACATTAGGATCAGCTGGAATGTACTTGTCCCAGCTAAAACCTTCAGCCACTTTCTCGTCATCTTGATCAAGAATACCATAATAAGCTTTCCTGTTTGCATCTTCAATCATTCTCCCATGTGCCGTTTGAGGTTCCTTTTGTTGATGCGGTTGGTGAGTAATTTGCTGATAAATGGTCTTCCGATAATAATCATCTTTCCCAGCAGACTCCTTTGCTCCTCTCGGTTCCTGATTCTTGCATTCTCTTTTAAAATGACCTTTCTCCCTGCAACGAAAACAGACAACTTTAGATTTATCAAATCCAAGATTAGAAAGATTTGCATCTAAGAAATCATTTCTTCCTGTAACCAATCTAAACTTTTCTGCTCTCCTCAAAACACTCGCTAAGGCCCATTTAATATCCATCAGTTCCAGCTCCTCTGCATCAATTTGGTCATAATCTTCCTTTGTAAGCATCGGATTGCCAATTTTTCCAGCAATCAACCCTTCATAAGACTCTAATGCAGTAACCAATAATCCCATATGATGCTTTACAACTTCTTCAGAATAATTTTGACCATTTTGAAGATGTAAAGCCACATTGCACTGAATTAGATGACCATTTCCGGTAGCTGAATTTTGAACACTTGGAGGATTCACCGATGAGAACCCACTAGTGTTGACTGAATTTTGATTGCTTGTTTCAGATTGATTTCCTGCACTAAATGCTGTTTGGATCTTTGGGCTAGCTTCAACAGTTTGAACATTTCCTTTGTAATACAGTTTGATGTCTTGTTGATGGCTTGAACTGTTCATTCTTGCAATTTTCTGCTGTTCAAGATTCTGTGCCTCCAGTTTTTCAATAAACTGACCAATCGACAATATACTAAACTGTCCAGAATTCTTCAGAATCATAAGATATGTACCCCATTCCTTTTGAGGTAAAGCGTCAGCAAGCTTTTCAACCCATTCTGCTGGGGTTTTAGTAATCTTCAACTGGGACATGGTGCGTACAAGATGGCAGTATCTCTCAATGAGAGTCTTTGTAGTCTCACCGGGCATGCTTGTAAACAACTCAAACTCCTTCTTCAGTAATGCTGCTTTACTCTGGAGCATCTCTGTACTTCCTTCAAACTTCTTCTCAAGAGCTTTCCAGATCGAAAACGCATTTCCATCATGCTGAAGCAAAACAAATATATCCTCTGTTATAGCTTGCTGCAACAGACTTATCATCATTTTCTCTCCTTTATAACTTTCTCTCTCTTGATCTGAAAACTCCGAGATTATTTTATCAACATTCATAGCAGTCTGTGGTCTGATGTATGCTGTTTCAATGCTTTCCCAAGCTCTCAGATGGTTTGCCTGAACCCAATTCTCAAAGCGATTCTTCCATCCATGATACTCCTCAATTCCCATAAGCTTCGGGGGTTTTTGCATTGTTCCTGTTTCGTTTTCTGCTTTCATGTTTTGAGCAATTGTAGCCGGAGTAGTCGAGGGTGTAGCAAATGCGTTGTAGAACTCGGAATCCATTCTTTTTAGCAACTTGAAT
The DNA here is from genome assembly GCA_030545235.1 of Helianthus tuberosus. NCBI lineage: Eukaryota > Viridiplantae > Streptophyta > Magnoliopsida > Asterales > Asteraceae > Helianthus > Helianthus tuberosus. The sequence continues at coordinate 5,260,529 of JARYGA010046105.1, forward strand.
CTCTTGTAGAAACCGACAAGTACCTTTACAACACAAACAAAATACAATCAGTTTAAACTCTTATCAATTAGCAGAATAAGACTGATACTCGAACTGGTGAATTTCTGTGCGGACTGAAACGTTGACCAACTATGCGAACTTCTAGGACCAGAATCGAATTCAAGTGACTTGACTCTTTGAAACTTTTGAACTCCAAACCGTACGGACTGACAGAAACCACGACTCAAACCACGCAACCTGAGTACACACTGTGCAACTTGACTGACAAACGTACTGATCAAATCGTGCTCCAAACCTTGTGACCTGATTACCGACAACTGACAACTGACAAACTTATATATCACTACACTATTTCAGCATACACTTTAGATGGACTTATAAAAACAAAAACTAACACATTAGATGGGCTTATCCAAACACAATGTAACACATGAGATGGGCCAGTTTTAAACAAATTACAATACATGGGCTTCCTGGTTACATCGGTTTCATACTCATCACATGAACCACACTAATCTCTAGTGAATTATCATTTCACATGAACAACTTTCTTGGACTTATACAAATCGACAATTTTAATATTTGATTCGATAATCACTTTATCAAAACAATACCAATTCTCGTGATAATCTGACAAAACACTTTAAAGTCACTTAAAATTCACATACTAAAGTCAACAATTTTGAAATCACATGCTCTTTCTTGAACCAAACAATCACATCAACCGAGATACAATCAATACACATCACATGTATATGAACCGACAATTTGCTATGATTCACATAGACCTACAATTCATGTCAGACAACAACTTTGATATTTTCAATTCAATACATTCAACCGACAACATGCAACTTGATTTAATCTAGAACCGACAGAACGTGACCTAATACTTATCAATTCTTTTACTGACAATTTTTATATGACTCAATATATTTACATGCAATTTCGATATCAACAAACGTATTCTGTGGTCTGACAATGCATGCTAAACCGACATATACCACATGATGACAACCTTGATTAACATATCACACATTTCAATGTACTGACACAATCAAAGTAATGACACACAAACTATAATGTTCACGTTGTAATGATCAAAATATTCAAGCGAAAACCAATCAGATCAATTTCGCTTCAACTATTCAAGCGAAATCCTTAGTTATTCAAGCGAAATCGAGAATTAAACATACAATATTCAAGCGAAACCATAATGATGTCAGCAAACCGATCTGATTTTGGTCCGATTAATCCAATTTTAATCCGATTTTAGATCTGAAAGTCTCAAGGGTTTGTTAAAACATGTTTTTGTACGTATTGTGAAAGTTTGAACCGATTTTGTCCGTAAAAAGTTGAAAATTTTTGAAAAGAATGGTGTAGAAACAGATTTTATGGCTGAATCAACAAGAACTCTTCTTCACTGGCTCTGAAACCAATTTTAGGATCGGATTCCGACCTAAACGAGTCGTTTGGAAGAGTTCTAGTCCGTTTCAAAGGCGGAAACAGAGAAACGGATCTATAAACAGCTTGATTCACACTTTAAACCTTTTGTATATTGATTTGACACAGTTTACAATCGAAAGGAAAACCGGCAGTACTTCGGTATAACTCTGAGACCAATCATACAAATGACAAGCACACTATCCTATATATAATACATTGATTTCGCTTGAAGACTTACAAGCGAAATCCTTAACTTTACTTCAAGCGAAATCTTTCAATGATACTTTGTCTTGAAGCGAAATCTTCTGAATTCACAATCTGATCCATGCATAACTTTGTCCTTTCACGTGGATATGTAATGTGATGTCACTAGTGATGTCACATGATGATGTCACTAGTGATGTCATGCTTGATTAGATCCGAATCGAACCCGAGACTCGATATTAAGACGAAGACGACAGATGTGTGCACCAACACATCTCTAACTCGGCTCGAACTTAATTCGAGCTGGCTCGGCTGGAGCTCGAATTTCAAATTGAGCTGAGGTTTGAGCCTCGAGCTCAACTCGATTAAAATTCGAGCTAGCTCGGCTCGGCTCGGCTCGGCTCGATCTAGCTCGAACTAACAAAAAACCACAAAATTTACTACTTAAAAAGCTTAAAAAATGAATCTCTTTATATAGACTAAGGGCCATAATTACAATTTAGTTTAACCAAATGGCTAAATACGCAAGTATAAATAATTAGCTCACCTTGTACATTGTCTTTACCTTCTTTTTTAGGGGAGATACTCCCTTAGTTTTTGTCTTCTGGGCGATGTGGGACAAAAAAAACAAAGAATGTAAACCTTATCGAGCCAGCTCACGAACTCACGAGCCGAGCCAGGCCACGCTCGAGCTCGGCACGTTTATAAACCGAGTCGAGCCGAGCTGGCTTGTTTACAACCGAGCCAATTTCGAGCCGAGCTTTTTTCAAACTTTTTTCGAGCGAGTTTCAAGTGAGCTGCAAGCCGCGAGTTTTTTAAACACCCCTAATTTTGTCCATCACACTTATTGCCTATCAATGACTTTATCACAAAAACATGTGGATGAAATTAGTCTCGAGTCTTTGGATTCCTTTTTTCTTTTTCTCAGTTATGTTGACTGAGTATTTTATCAGAAAATGCTCCTGTTATAAAGCTTATTTAATCTTCTTATTTCTCAAATTATATTTATTTGCATATTTTAACAGGCACATAAAAAGGTTATCCCATGCTGAAAAGGCATGTAAAGCAGTGGTGGAATGAGTAATTTTTTAAGAGGTTCTTTTTAATAGATTTGTATTATCTTTTTTCAAATGTATATATTTTTCTTTCAAACCGAGGTGATTTCTAGGACCCAGGAAGCCCCTGGATCCGCCCCTGATGTGAAGTGATCCTTGTGGTAACTGGAGTAGCATTGACGGTTGGATCTTGCATTAAGGTAGATGGTCGAACGGCATCATCTAGAACAAAACATACCAACTCTTAAACTCTTAATGATGTTTGGAAACATTAAAGTATCAAGTTCAAATTTGACTCAAGGGGGCTTTCCCACAGTAGTGGATTTCCATCTTGGTGTTCTTGAGTGGGTCAGACATGGAGCGTCAAAATCAATATGAACAGTTGACATTCCGTCTCATACAGGTTCACTCGATATTAGGGATAGTTTCAAACGCCGTTAAAAATACAGTTTAACAGCGGTAACAAGAACCATTGAAACATGGATGGATGTGTTCTTATAAAACGGTACATTTTGAGCGTTTGATAACTTAGGGGTTGTTTGGAAACTTCTGAATGGTTAAGTGTTGAACCAGTAAGAGGCCTAAACCATTAAATGTTGAACCAGTAAGAGGTCTGAACCATTAAGAACCAGTATAATGCTTAACCATTCAGAGGCCAATGTCTGACCAATTCAGATTAGAGGTCTTAACCATTCAGACTCAATTATCGGAACCATTCACACATCTGCTCATGAAACAAACAACCTGAATCATTAAGTGCTGAACCAGTAACATGTCTAACCATTAAAAGTCTAACTAAGAGGTAAACAAATAGCCAGTTAATTTACAAAACTAATAGGTGAAATGAAATGGATGGTTTACATGTTTAAAAATAGAATAGTGAATTTATCTATTATTACTATGTGGAGGGTTCAAATGAGAAGAAAAATTTTCTAAGAATAAAAAGAATAAGTTTTAAACCAATAGAAATTCTACAATTTACTTCATTTAATATGTGTATTTAATGTTATTAATATGGGCATAGGTTAAGGTTATTGTAAAAAAGGTTAAAAGTGTGAGAAGTGTGAGAACTATTGTGGAGATGACATGTGCCCTCAATCTAAATTAAATCAAAAGGGTAAACAGGTAATTTTATCATTGATTCAATTAATTCAAAACATTCCATAACCGCCACCTTATTTATAGGAACATTATTTTTTTAAAAGATCTCTATAAAAACACTACGAATAACACTGCAACCATCATTCAGCACGTATATAACACCATTCAATAAGAGTGAATTACAAGTTTTGTCCTTTATGTTTGTATCAAATTGCAGGCGGTGTCCTTTACCTTTAAATTTGACGAGTTTTGTCCTTAACGATTCAAAATCCTGCACGTTATTTCCTTTAGGCTAAACCAAGTTATATTTTTTGGTTAAATATGGCCATGTGTCATGCACATGAGGGCATTTTTTTCATTGCACCTTTCCAGAGGATGTTTTGTAAAAAAAAATATCCAGAGACTATTTTGTACCAAACCTAAAAATTAAAAAAATTATACAGTATTAAACTCTCTCTCTCTCTCTAATCTAAAACTCCTCTATCTCTCTATCTATCTCTCTCTCCCTCTCTCTCTCTCTCTCTCTAACAATAGGATTGAGACCCTTTCTTCTCATGAATTCTTCATCAGCTTAATCTAGCCCAATCTCCTTTGATTCCTCCTATACCCCTACCCACTTGTTCTTCACCATCCATCAATCTCCCCAAATTCATCTGAAATGCTTACCAAATTCACCCTCAAAACCCTAAAATGACCACCACCATCCACCACCACCTCCTTCTCCTCTCCACCATCTTCCTCCTCACCACCACCACCACCGTCACCGCCGTCATCCGCCCCAGCCAATCCCTCACCGCCTCAAACCCTACCTCCACCTGGACCTTCCCTAACAACACCTTCTCCTTCTCCTTCGGCTTCATCTCCGACTCCGGCGCCACCATCGTTTGCTTGCTAGACGTTAGGGTTGAATTTGTTAGTTAACACTAATCTGACGTCACCAACCCTAGGACTCCAATCTATAGGTATATTATCTCTTTCAGATCCAATACTTTCCACATCTGTTACTATGGCTTACAGTAGTGACTATGCTGAAGGTACTGATATTTTTAGGTTTACTAAACTTGATAATGATGGTAATGGCATCACCAGGTCTTACTAAATTTTATCGTAAGGGTCTCAATCCTGTTGTTAGAGAGAGAGGGAGATAGAGGAGTTTTAGATTAGAGAGAGAGTTTAATACTGGATATTTTTTCTTTTTTTTAGTTTTGTGCAAAATAGCCTCTGAATAAGAGTTCTTTACAAAATAGCCCATAGGGAGGTAAAATGACAAGAATACCCTCATGTGCAAGGCACATGACCATACTTAACCAAAAAATCTAACTGGGTTTAGCCTAAAGGACATAACGTGCAGGATTTTGAAACGTTAAGGACAAAACTCGTCAAATTTACAGGTAAAGGACACCGCCTGCAATTTGGTACAAAGATAAAGGACAAAACTTGTAATTTACTCATTCAATAATTATATAACACCATTCAATAAGTATATAACACCATTTTAAAGATCTACATAAAAACACTACGAATAACACTGCAAAATCACCATTCAGCACATATATAACACCATTCAATAATTATATAACACCATTCAATAAGTATATAACACAATTCAATAAGTATATAACACTATTAAAGACACTACCTCCATTTCCAGAATGTGTTCTTAGTATAACGTTCATAGTATGGTTATTGTACATGGTGTTTTAAACCTGCATGCATGGTGTTTTACATTTGCATGCTAATAGTTGTTCCAGATTCCATATGTTAAAACACCATGGTGTTTTAAAACCTACATTCCAGTAGATAAAAAAACACCACGCTTTGAATCACAATACAATTAAAACACCACTGTATGAACATAGACAAAACATCATGGACTAAACATCTGATCGAAACATATTTTTTTCTCTATATAAGTATAGCAATATGGTACTCATATTAAAGATAAAAAAACGCTCGTTATTATGGTGTAATTTTTTTTAAAGTTACGTATAAAAAGTTATTGACGTTTAAAAAAATGGTGGGAAGTTGCATGTTCATTAAAGTTAGTTTCTTAATTTAAAAATGTTGAATTTACCTGTATACCCTTAATCTAGAAAATTAATATGTTAAATAGTAAACATTATTTACAATTTTGCTATTATGATCTAATGGTATAGATTCTTTCTTACATTTCTCACAAAAAACCTCTTTTTTACATGAACCTCTACCTATGTGCATATATGTAAATTTCTAATTGTAATTAATTAGCTAACTAATTAAAAACTTGTAACTAACTTTTAAATATACTCTTTCAAGATAAAATAATTTATGGTGAAGGACAATTTTCGATATGTGTAGGATAAATTTAGTATGTGTAGGATAAATTCTTTAATGTGTATGAAAATTTAGATATGCGTAGAGTAAATTTCGGTAAGTGTAAGATATATGTAGGATAAATTTTGAAATGTGTAGGATAAATTTCGGTAATGAGAGATAACATAATTAATGGGAGAAGTTATAAACTATTTAATGTTTTACTATTATGTCTTTTTTTCTTTTTTTTTTTCTCACATTAAATTTCTTGTCAAATGAACATTCCTCTATTAGCTATAATCATATTTTTCGAAAACCTGTTCAAAAACTTTAAAAAAATTATAGTATACTCCTCTAGTTAAATATTTATATGGTGATGGTCATTTGGGGTAATGATAGTAAGTAGTTATCTTCCTAAAATAATGTGAGTTTAAGCCACGCAAACTAGATATTTTCTGGATTTTAGAGGTAAATATCATAAAGAGTAAACTTCCATTTTGCTCCATGTGGTTTGGTCGTTTTAAAGGTTTTGCCCCAATCCTTTAAAAATAGCCATTTTACTCCTTGATCTATGAAGCTTATCACGATTTCACTCCCTGCCCCAAACGGAATCCATTTTTAAACGTTAAAAATTACCAGGTTTCAGTCTAGGTATTGGTCTAATTATGGTCATAATTGTCCATCATGTGTTATGCACGTGACAATTTTTAACGTTTAAAATGGATGTTGTTTGGGGCGGGGAGTGAAATCGTGATGGGCTTCATAGATCAGGGAGTAAAATGGCTATTTTTAAAAGATTAGAGCAAAACCATTAAAACGACCAAACTACAGGGAGCAAAATAGAAGTTTACTCTATCATAAATTTAGTGTGTTCACCATTTAGAAAAAAAAAAAGAAATTTATTATGTAATATGTGTTGTCCCATCACACTTATTCTTTGCCGACAAGTATCTTATCACTCATTCACCCACCTAAAATTTCTTGTAAAAGCGTGTACTAGCAAGGGAAGGTTTCAACATTTAACACTCGTTTCATCTTCATCGATGGTTCTTTGTATTTTTGTGAAGCTCACTTTTAAATTATATATTTCAAATTAACTCTATAACATTTACGAACTTGGATGACCAGTGCCACCCAGCTGCGTGTCCGCTGGGTATTTGCCCACTACCTGCCTGGCACTTAGTAATTGGGCATTTTGGGCGGCTATTTTTTGACATCGTCGGGCAAGAAAACTACAGCTTTGCCCTTGATTCCAAATCAACCACCGTCACCGGAGACGCCATAAGTTCAGCTGTTAACGTCGGTTGTCGGAAAATGTAAACTTGCCTGAAACGAGCTAGAGGTTTTGGAGTGGTACTTTAAAGATGCCGATCCACATCAAAATAAGACATGCAAGGTCAGTTCAGGTCGCCGGAGGTTTGCCGGAAACCTAGCTTGGTCGGCCGGATCTAGGGTTCAACTGCTACAAACGTGTAGAGCGATAAAAAGAGAATGACTAGGGACGAAGTAGATGGTGGTAGGCAGCCGAGGGTTTCTTGGCGGCGATGGTTCTAGGGGTTTTATGGCGGTGGTTCCAGGGGTTTTCGGCCGGTGTTAGCATGGAGGGAGAGAGAACAGATTGGTTAATGGTGAGAGTGAGAGCGATGGATTAGGGTCTGGTACTTGATAGTGTCGGTTGAGAGAGAGAACAGAAGGAGGCGAGCGGTGCCGGTGAACAAACCCGCAGCTGTCAAACAAGGATGTAGTTCCGTTGAAAAAAGAAGGATGTTGAAATGAGAGAGATGATGGCATTGGTAATGTAAATAATTGAAGGTGGGGGTTGAGGTTTAAACATGGCTCTTTCTATTTCCTTTTTCACTCCCAAGACAAAATAATGATAAAAGGTTTAATTTATATTTTTTTTCCACATATTGTTTTCTATATTTAGTTTTTTTTTTTTTTTTGAAAAGATTTTTCCATATTTACTTGAGACCATTATAATTATAAGTTTTCTAAAATGGCATATTGTTTTCCATATCAAATTATATTTACAAAAAATTCTTTTATTGAGTTTGATCCAAAAATACTATTAGTTTTGTGACTGGTTGTTCTTTCCCTCTTCATTTTTCCAGTTCCTATTTTTTAAGAGAAAGAAAAATTGGTTCAGATTATGAAACTTCGAAATTTTTGAAACCCGGATAAATTCATTTTCTTAAGTAACCTTTTTTTTCCCTTTTTTTAAACATTAATCAATCATGTAAATAATAAAGATTTTAACTTTCGATGCATAATTTAAGGTAATGTTAATTAATATATGGACATTTAATAAAGATATATTAGTTGTTCAAAAATAATATATACAAAAGAAAATGGTATCTAAAGTCTGTTTACGTGAAAGTATTCAGTATCGCCATTTGTTTTTATGGCTTTTGAGCAGTCAATTCGATGATGCCCAAACTTTTGTCGCATTGTATGGGAAAAAAATGATCACACTTATTATTTTATTTTTAAAATACAATTAGTAAATGTAGGAACCGTTCGCGTAAATAAATAAAAATAAACAAATTTTATTAATATTGATTACAAACAGAAATGAGAAAAACAAAAATTACAAATACAAATACAACTGAAAATAAACCAAATACAAGAAAGGGGTAGAAGCAGAGTGGCTGAGGCACGTGAACACACGCTTCCCTTAAAACAAATTCCGAGTCTCCCAGGAGTACTCGTTTTGTTTCCCAGGGTACAACAGCCGAAGCAGCGTACTGCCGGAGATAGCCTACAACCCGAAGGTTACCTTGAAGAATGCTTGAAGAAGATCAGAAGTTGTGGAGAGAAAGTTATAGATTGCTGTTGTAGCTGGTCTTCTTCTGAAGTGGGTATGGAGCTGTATATATACAGCTCCTAAGTCGAAACAGTCAAAAAACGAATTAAAGAGAGGTTTAAATTGCATTAAACGTCTTCAATGCAATTTAATACGTCATTTAATTCTCAGTCAAAGCTAGTTAACTCGTCAGTTACGAAGCTGGACTGAAACTGCTCTGTTATTCAATGCTGGAAGCTTTCTGCGCGCGCGGTGCGGTTCGCGCATGCGCCACGTCACCATGCACGGTGCGTCCTCTTGGCTCAAGTCCATGCGCGTGTGCGCCACGTCACCTGTGAGCCTATACGAGCGCGCCACACAGTCGCGCCGTATTGGCTCACTCTGGTGCGCCGCGCACGACACCGCAGGACCCATGCACCATGCGTGCACCCGCGCGCGCATGCGCATGACTGCCACGTCATGCGCCGCATCACCTACCACTTGGTCCTTGCAGCCCTTGTGCTCCACCACGCGCACGTGGTCAAAAATACAAAGGCGGCTCTCAAGCGGCTCGCGGTGATGCGAGCGTGCGAAGTGCGCCATCAAAGCGCCACATTGCGCCTCATCGCCCACGCCACGCGCGCGCGTGCGAGCGGGTGCGAGTGCGAGTGCGAGTTAGGGTGCTCCGCACCCTTCGCGAGGACACTAGTGTGTGCTTCCATGAAACAATAAGGATGGAGAGTTCCCACTTAAATACCCCTTTAAGTTCCATCTCTCATCCGATGTGGGACAAGGTGCTACTTTCCCTTTTGTTTCAGCATTGAATGTTCCAAACACCCAACTTTGAGCATCGATATCTCATTCATCTTAGCTCCGTTTTGGACGTGGTTTAGTTCGTTGCAAAGCTCTTGCAACATAGAACACAAACCCACAAATAAATATATAAACCCCGCTCATTTTATTATATTTATTTCTAGTCCAAAATAGGAAAAACTTATTTTCCTATATCTGTGAAAAATGTTATTTTCACCTATTTTTCCAACAATCCCCCACATGAAAAATGCTATTTTCATCAAATTTCCAACAATCCCCCACATGTATGGAAATGGATCTTTTCCTTACACTTTTCAACGATAAACTTCGACAGTTGAGTATTGCAAGATAGGTAGGTTTTAACCTTTGAACCTTCTTTTGTGAAGCGCACTTAGCTTACTAGCGGTGTGTAGACGCGATGTCCTTGAACATACCCCCATTTGTGTAAACGACAATACACTTCACACAATACTCTCCCTGGTTTGGCCAACTCCTCATTGTCGTGTCCTATTATGGTCCTGGAACACTAGCCTGGTTCTGCGAGAGCTCTAGGATTTGCGCACCCCACAAATCCATTTGAAGCGACCCTACTTCTCTCTAACATAGGTGATTCCCATGAATCATTAAAAGCATCATGGTTATTTGATTTCCCGAAATCGTTAACCTTAATATGCTTAGCCTTACTTCAATGTCACTGATTGGAATGGACTAGGAAGTATATAACTCCCTTTTTATTTAGTTTGGGGTACTCCCCCACAGTGACTCCGCTTTGGTAATATGATTAAGTTTGCCTATTGAACTTAGTTCTTGGGATCTCCAGTCAGCTAAGTTAGGTTTCCCTCATATTCCCAATTACCACGGGCTTTAGTCCCATTCCTCTTGACGACGTTTCCACTAACTCTCTGCTTAAGCCTTTTGTAAACGGGTCCGCAATGTTATCCGTTGATCTCACATAATCAATTGTGATAACACCTGTTGAGAGTAGTTGTCGTATCGTGTTATGTCTACGTCGCATATGCCTTGATCTGCCATTGTACATCAAGCTTTGAGCTCTACCAATCGCTGATTGGCTATCACAATGTACACATATGGCTGGCAAAGGCTTTGGCCATCTTGGAATATCTTCCACGAATTGACGTAGCCATTCCGCCTCCTCGCCTGACTTATCCAAGGCGATAAATTCAGATTCCATTGTGGATCTCGCTATGACCGTTTGCTTAGAAGACTTCCAAGCAATAGCAGCTCCTCCAAGTGTAAACACATAACCACTTGTTGATTTGGAATCTTTATTATCCGATATCCAGTTTGCATCAGTGTATCCTTCGATCACTGCTGGTTGTCGGGTATAATGCAGTCCATAATCTCTTGTGTATCTTATGTATTTAAGCACCCTCGTGATAGCTTTCCAATGATCCGCGCACGGATTGCTGGTGTATCTACTTAGCCTACTCACCGCGTATGCCAAGTCGGGTCTAGTACATGTCATTAGATACATTAGACTGCCAATAATTCTTGAATACTCTAATTGAGCAACTCCATGTCCCTTATTCTTCTTAAGATGTTGGGACGTATCAACTGGAGTTCGAGCTACACTCGTATCTCCCGAGTTGAATTTTTCAAGAATTTTATCCACATAGTGAGATTGACTTAACACAAGACCTTCTTGGGTTCTTATGATCTTTACTCCAAGAATCACATCCGCTAAACCCATGTCTTTCATGTCAAATCTCGCTTTTAACATGCTTTTAGTAGCTTTGATGATTTTATCATTACTCCCAATGATAAGCATATCGTCTACATAAAGGCATAATATCACATAACCTTCATTTGTGTCTTTGAAATAAACACATTTGTCGCACTCATTTATTTTGAAACCATTGTCAATCATGACATGATCAAACTTTTGGTGCCATTGTTTTGGTGCTTGCTTCAAGCCATACAAAGACTTGACGAGTTTACATACTTTACCCTCTTGACCTGGGGCGGAGAAACCTTCAGGTTGCTCCATGTAAATCTCTTCTTCTAAATCGCCATTTAGAAATGCGGTTTTAACATCCATTTGGTGAACTTCCAAATTTCTTAAAGCCGCTATAGCAAGAACCAATCTAATCGAGGTTATGCGCGTCACAGGCGAGTAGGTATCAAAGTAATCTAGACCTTCCTTTTGTCTAAATCCTTTAATCACCAACCTAGCCTTGTATTTATCAATACTTCCATCAGTTTTCATCTTCCTTTTGAATATCCAACGATATCCAAGTGGTTTACAACCAGGTGGAAGATCTACTAACTCCCAAGTATGATTTTGCAATATAGAATCAATCTCGTTCTTTATTGCTTCTTTCCATTGAGGTCCTTCCGAAGAAGAAACTGCTTCGCGATATGTATTGGGCTCGCCCTCAACCATATAGCTAACGAAGTCAGGACCGAAGGATTTTTCAACCCTTGGCCTTTTGCTTCGCCTACGATCACCCTCGTCAACCTCAGGTTGATCGTGTGTTTCATCTATCCGCGTAGATGAACTTGGACCCGCTTCATCTAACCATGTAGATGAACTTGGAACCGGTTCATCAAGTGCTGTTGATGAAGTTGTATGTGTTTGTCTTCTCAAAGGAAACACATTTTCAAAATACGAAACAACGTTAGGATTCACCTCCATGATAGTGTCTTTGTGTACATCAGGGTTCTTGGAGTCATGTACAAGAAAGCGATGTGCACTACTTTGATGCGCATACCCAATGAATATGCAATCAACAGTTTTGGGTCCTATCCTAAGAGCCTTAGGAGGTGGCACAGTCACCTTTGCTAGGCACCCCCACACTTTCAAGTATTTGTAGGAAGGTTTTTTCCTTTTCCATAACTCATATGGAGTTTCGTCTCTCTTTTTGAGTGGTATCTTATTCAAAAGATAGTTAGCCGAGAGAATGGCTTCCCCCCACATGTCATGGCTCACCCCAGAACTTATCAACATGGCGTTCATCATTTCTTTCAATGTGCGGTTCTTTCGTTCCGCCACGCCATTTGATTGTGGAGAATAAGGAGGTGTACACTCATGTACAATGCCACTTTTTGCGCATAAATCGGCAAAAGGTGCAACATATTCGCCTCCTCGGTCGCTTCGCAAAGCTTTTATCTTCTTTTGAAGTTGATTCTCAACTTCATTTTTATACAAGATAAATTTACTTATTGCTTCATCTTTACTTTTTAGTAAATATACATAGCAATATTTAGTACTATCGTCAATAAACGTGATGAAGTACTTATTTCCACCTCTTGTGGGTACCGCTTTTAAATCACATATATCGGTGTGAATTAAATCAAGGGGTTCGGTTATTCGTTCAACCGATTTGGATGATGTTCTTGTAAGTTTGGATTCAACGCATGTTTCACATTTATAGTGTGAATCAATATGGAATGTTGGTATGCAATTTAAATTTATTAAACGGCGTAAAGAATTAAAATTAACGTGACCTAATCTACCATGCCATTTATTCGAATCAGAAAACTCAAGCATATAAGTAGAAGTAGTAGCAATTTTATTCATCTTTTTGACAGCCATTACATTCAATTTAAACATGCCGTTTTGGGCGTAGCCCTTACCAACATACATTCCTCGTTTAGTAAGTACAAATTGATCACTCTCAAAAACTAAACGAAATCCAAACTTATTAAGCAACCATCCCGAGACTAGATTCTTGCGCAAGTCCGGGACATACAACACGTTGCTTAGAGTGAGCTCCTTCCCCGAAGTCCACTTCAAGATCACCGTTCCTTCTCCCATGATGTCGGCGGTGGCTGCATTTCCCATATACAGCTTCTCTTCTCCAGCAAGCGCTTTGAATGTGGTAAAGAGGGTTTTATCTGCACAAACATGACGGGTCGCTCCCGTATATACCCACCAACCTTTTGGAGTGTTGGTCACAGTATTGACCTCATCCATCATTGCGCTTTTGTCGGAAATCATTGCCACCAAAGGCATTCCGTCTTCATCCACCATGTGCGCACGCTCACGCTTAGGTTTCTTGCATTGGTTAGCCCGATGCCCCGGCTCGTCACAGTTGTAACAAGTCCCTTGGAACGTTGGAGGTTTCTTTTTCACAACCCCTTTCTTCGGTCCAAGTTTGCTAGCCTTTGCTTTCCCTTTGTCCTTTTCCCCCTTACCCTTTGCGCCTTTAGAGGATTGCCCATGCTCAACCACGTTTGCACTAGCACTAGGCTGCACAAGGCTGTTTTTAAGGGCGATCCTATTCTCCTCTTCTATACGAAGACGAAGAACAAGGTCCTCCACCGACATTTCCTTCCGCTTGTGTTTAAGATAATTCTTAAAATCCAACCAAGCAGTAGGTAATTTCTCAATCATGGCTGCCACTTGAAATGTCTCACTAAGTACCATTCCCTCGGCATGGATGTCATTTAGTATAATTTGCAACTCTTGGACTTGGTTCATAACCGGCTTGTTATCAACCATTTTGAAGTCCAAGAAACGGGCGACAACAAATTTCTTTGTTCCCGCATCCTCCGTTTTGTACTTTTTCTCCAAGGACTCCCATAACTCTTTGGAAGTCTTGATATTATAGTACACATTATACAGGGCATCCGAGAGACCGTTGAGTACATAGCCTCGACATATGAAATCCGAATGCTTCCACGCATCTACCGCGCTCAGAGCCTGAGCGTCGGTCTCCCCTTCCGCAGGTTGGGGAGCGGTTTCCGTCAAGAACCTCGCAAGGTTCATGGTGGTCAAGTAGAAGAACATCTTCTGTTGCCACCGCTTGAAGTGTAGACCCGAGAACTTCTCAGGTCTTTCAGCATGATTTGCCACTGTGGACGCTCCCACAGTGTTGGCAGGGGTTCCAACGACAACATTAGTATTGTTGTTGTTTGAGGTCGACATTCTGAAAAAATTAAAATTAAAATTCTTAAGTCAAAAAATTCTGATTTACGCACAAACCAGAAGGAAACTACTAAATTTTAATTTTACCACAATTTACTGTTTCGGCTTCTAAGTCCAACTTTGAAGACCAAAAACAGAAAATTTATAATATTTAAAACTTACTAATTGGCTTCTAAGTCCAACTTTGAAGACCAAATCAGAAAGTTTAGCAATTTTTAGGACAAAAAACTGAAAGTAACCAGAATGGTTTTCAACCAAAGTCGCTCCTTTGAAGGTGAAAACCAAAAAAAATCTGTTTTTAAAACACAAACTGAGTGAAAACAAAACTGGTTTGAATCACAAACAGAATGGTTTTGATTTTACGAATGGTTTTAAAAATTTGTTTTAAGATTGTAGGAACCGTTCGCGTAAATAAATAAAAATAAACAAATTTTATTAATATTGATTACAAACAGAAATGAGAAAAACAAAAATTACAAATACAAATACAACTGAAAATAAACCAAATACAAGAAAGGGTTAGAAGCAGAGTGGCTGAGGCACGTGAACACACGCTTCCCTTAAAACAAATTCTGAGTCTCCCAGGAGTACTCGTTTTGTTTCCCAGGGTACAACAGCCGAAGCAGCGTACTGCCGGAGATAGCCTACAACCCGAAGGTTACCTTGAAGAATGCTTGAAGAAGATCAGAAGTTGTGGAGAGAAAGTTATAGATTGCTGTTGTAGCTGGTCTTCTTCTGAAGTGGGTATGGAGCTGTATATATACAGCTCCTAAGTCGAAACAGTCAAAAAACGAATTAAAGAGAGGTTTAGATTGCATTAAACGTCTTCAATGCAATTTAATACGTCATTTAATTCTCAGTCAAAGCTAGTTAACTCGTCAGTTACGAAGCTGGACTGAAACTGCTCTGTTATTCAATGCTGGAAGCTTTCTGCGCGCGCGGTGCGGTCTCTTGGCTCACAGCTATGCGCGCATGCGCCACGTTACCATGCGCGGTGCGGCCTCTTGGCTCACAGCCATGCGCGCGTGCGCCACATCACCCGTGCGGTGCGTCCTCTTCGACAGTTGAGTATTGCAAGATAGGTAGGTTTTAACCTTTGAACCTTCTTTTGTGAAGCGCACTTAGCTTACTAGCGGTGTGTAGACGCGATGTCCTTGAACATACCCCCATTTGTGTAAACGACAATACACTTCACACAATACTCTCCCTGGTTAGGCCAACTCCTCATTGTCGTGTCCTATTATGGTCCTGGAACACTAGCCTGGTTCTGCGAGAGCTCTAGGATTTGCGCACCCCACAAATCCATTTGAAGCGACCCTACTTCTCTCTAACATAGGTGATTCCCATGAATCATTAAAAGCATCATGGTTATTTGATTTCCCGAAATCGTTAACCTTAATATGCTTAGCCTTACTTCAATGTCACTGATTGGAATGGACTAGGAAGTATATAACTCCCTTTTTATTTAGCTTGGGGTACTCCCCCACAGTGACTCCGCTTTGGTAATATGATTAAGTTTGCCTATTGAACTTAGTTCTTGGGATCTCCAGTCAGCTAAGTTAGGTTTCCCTCATATTCCCAATTACCACGGGCTTTAGTCCCATTCCTCTTGACGACGTTTCCACTAACTCTCTGCTTAAGCCTTTTGTAAACGGGTCCGCAATGTTATCCGTTGATCTCACATAATCAATTGTGATAACACCCGTTGAGAGTAGTTGTCGTATCGTGTTATGTCTACGTCGCATATGCCTTGATCTGCCATTGTACATCAAGCTTTGAGCTCTACCAATCGCTGATTGGCTATCACAATGTACACATATGGCTGGCAAAGGCTTTGGCCATCTTGGAATATCTTCCACGAATTGACGTAGCCATTCCGCCTCCTCGCCTGACTTATCCAAGGCGATAAATTCAGATTCCATTGTGGATCTCGCTATGACCGTTTGCTTAGAAGACTTCCAAGCAATAGCAGCTCCTCCAAGTGTAAACACATAACCACTTGTTGATTTGGAATCTTTATTATCCGATATCCAGTTTGCATCAGTGTATCCTTCGATCACTGCTGGTTGTCGGGTATAATGCAGTCCATAATCTCTTGTGTATCTTATGTATTTAAGCACCCTCGTGATAGCTTTCCAATGATCCGCGCACGGATTGCTGGTGTATCTACTTAGCCTACTCACCGCGTATGCCAAGTCGGGTCTAGTACATGTCATTAGATACATTAGACTGCCAATAATTCTTGAATACTCTAATTGAGCAACTCCATGTCCCTTATTCTTCTTAAGATGTTGGGAGGTATCAACTGGAGTTCGAGCTACACTCGTATCTCCCGAGTTGAATTTTTCAAGAATTTTATCCACATAGTGAGATTGACTTAACACAAGACCTTCTTGGGTTCTTATGATCTTTACTCCAAGAATCACATCCGCTAAACCCATGTCTTTCATGTCAAATCTCGCTTTTAACATGCTTTTAGTAGCTTTGATGATTTTATCATTACTCCCAATGATAAGCATATCGTCTACATAAAGGCATAATATCATATAACCTTCATTTGTGTCTTTGAAATAAACACATTTGTCGCACTCATTTATTTTGAAACCATTGTCAATCATGACATGATCAAACTTTTGGTGCCATTGTTTTGGTGCTTGCTTCAAGCCATACAAAGACTTGACGAGTTTACATACTTTACCCTCTTGACCTGGGGCGGAGAAACCTTCAGGTTGCTCCATGTAAATCTCTTCTTCTAAATCGCCATTTAGAAATGCGGTTTTAACATCCATTTGGTGAACTTCCAAATTTCTTAAAGCCGCTATAGCAAGAACCAATCTAATCGAGGTTATGCGCGTCACAGGCGAGTAGGTATCAAAGTAATCTAGACCTTCCTTTTGTCTAAATCCTTTAATCACCAACCTAGCCTTGTATTTATCAATACTTCCATCAGTTTTCATCTTCCTTTTGAATATCCAACGATATCCAAGTGGTTTACAACCAGGTGGAAGATCTACTAACTCCCAAGTATGATTTTGCAATATAGAATCAATCTCGTTCTTTATTGCTTCTTTCCATTGAGGTCCTTCCGAAGAAGAAACTGCTTCGCGATATGTATTGGGCTCGCCCTCAACCATATAGCTAACGAAGTCAGGACCGAAGGATTTTTCAACCTTTGGCCTTTTGCTTCGCCTACGATCACCCTCGTCAACCTCAGGTTGATCGTGTGTTTCATCTATCCGCGTAGATGAACTTGGACCCGCTTCATCTAACCATGTAGATGAACTTGGAACCGGTTCATCAAGTGCTGTTGATGAAGTTGTATGTGTTTGTCTTCTCAAAGGAAACACATTTTCAAAATACGAAACAACGTTAGGATTCACCTCCATGATAGTGTCTTTGTGTACATCAGGGTTCTTGGAGTCATGTACAAGAAAGCGATGTGCACTACTTTGATGCGCATACCCAATGAATATGTAATCAACCGTTTTGGGTCCTATCCTAAGAGCCTTAGGAGGTGGCACAGTCACCTTTGCTAGGCACCCCCACACTTTCAAGTATTTGTAGGAAGGTTTTTTCCTTTTCCATAACTCATATGGAGTTTCGTCTCTCTTTTTGAGTGGTATCTTATTCAAAAGATAGTTAGCCGAGAGAATGGCTTCCCCCCACATGTCATGGCTCACCCCAGAACTTATCAACATGGCGTTCATCATTTCTTTCAATGTGCGGTTCTTTCGTTCCGCCACGCCATTTGATTGTGGAGAATAAGGAGGTGTACACTCATGTACAATGCCACTTTTTGCGCATAAATCGGCAAAAGGTGCAACATATTCGCCTCCTCGGTCGCTTCGCAAAGCTTTTATCTTCTTTTGAAGTTGATTCTCAACTTCATTTTTATACAAGATAAATTTACTTATTGCTTCATCTTTACTTTTTAGTAAATATACATAGCAATATTTAGTACTATCGTCAATAAACGTGATGAAGTACTTATTTCCACCTCTTGTGGGTACCGCTTTTAAATCACATATATCGGTGTGAATTAAATCAAGGGGTTCGGTTATTCGTTCAACCGATTTGGATGATGTTCTTGTAAGTTTGGATTCAACGCATGTTTCACATTTATAGTGTGAATCAATATGGAATGTTGGTATGCAATTTAAATTTATTAAACGGCGTAAAGAATTAAAATTAACGTGACCTAATCTACCATGCCATTTATTCGAATCAGAAAACTCAAGCATATAAGTAGAAGTAGTAGCAATTTTATTCATCTTTTTGACAGCCATTACATTCAATTTAAACATGCCGTTTTGGGCGTAGCCCTTACCAACATACATTCCTCGTTTAGTAAGTACAAATTGATCACTCTCAAAAACTAAACGAAATCCAAACTTATTAAGCAACCATCCCGAGACTAGATTCTTGCGCAAGTCCGGGACATACAACACGTTGCTTAGAGTGAGCTCCTTCCCCGAAGTCCACTTCAAGATCACCGTTCCTTCTCCCATGATGTCGGCGGTGGCTGCATTTCCCATATACAGCTTCTCTTCTCCAGCAAGCGCTTTGAATGTGGTAAAGAGGGTTTTGTCTGCACAAACATGACGGGTCGCTCCCGTATATACCCACCAACCTTTTGGAGTGTTGGTCACAGTATTGACCTCATCCATCATTGCGCTTTTGTCGGAAATCATTGCCACCAAAGGCATTCCGTCTTCATCCACCATGTGCGCACGCTCACGCTTAGGTTTCTTGCATTGGTTAGCCCGATGCCCCGGCTCGTCACAGTTGTAACAAGTCCCTTGGAACGTTGGAGGTTTCTTTTTCACAACCCCTTTCTTCGGTCCAAGTTTGCTAGCCTTTGCTTTCCCTTTGTCCTTTTTCCCCTTACCCTTTGCGCCTTTAGAGGATTGCCCATGCTCAACCACGTTTGCACTAGCACTAGGCTGCACAAGGCTGTTTTTAAGGGCGATCCTATTCTCCTCTTCTATACGAAGACGAAGAACAAGGTCCTCCACCGACATTTCCTTCCGCTTGTGTTTAAGATAATTCTTAAAATCCAACCAAGCAGGAGGTAATTTCTCAATCATGGCTGCCACTTGAAATGTCTCACTAAGTACCATTCCCTCGGCATGGATGTCATTTAGTATAATTTGCAACTCTTGGACTTGGTTCATAACCGGCTTGTTATCAACCATTTTGAAGTCCAAGAAACGGGCGACAACAAATTTCTTTGTTCCCGCATCCTCCGTTTTGTACTTTTTCTCCAAGGACTCCCATAACTCTTTGGAAGTCTTGATATTATAGTACACATTATACAGGGCATCCGAGAGACCGTTGAGTACATAGCCTCGACATATGAAATCCGAATGCTTCCACGCATCTACCGCGCTCAGAGCCTGAGCGTCGGTCTCCCCTTCCGCAGGTTGGGGAGCGGTTTCCGTCAAGAACCTCGCAAGGTTCATGGTGGTCAAGTAGAAGAACATCTTCTGTTGCCACCGCTTGAAGTGTAGACCCGAGAACTTCTCAGGTCTTTCAGCATGATTTGCCACTGTGGACGCTCCCACAGTGTTGGCAGAGGTTCCAACGACAACATTAGTATTGTTGTTGTTTGAGGTCGACATTCTGAAAAAATTAAAATTAAAATTCTTAAGTCAAAAAATTCTGATTTACGCACAAACCAGAAGGAAACTACTAAATTTTAATTTTACCACAATTTACTGTTTCGGCTTCTAAGTCCAACTTTGAAGACCAAAAACAGAAAATTTATAATATTTAAAACTTACTAATTGGCTTCTAAGTCCAACTTTGAAGACCAAATCAGAAAGTTTAGCAATTTTTAGGACAAAAAACTGAAAGTAACCAGAATGGTTTTCAACCAAAGTCGCTCCTTTGAAGGTGAAAACCAAAAAAAAATCTGTTTTTAAAACACAAACTGAGTGAAAACAAAACTGGTTTGAATCACAAACAGAATGGTTTTGATTTTACGAATGGTTTTAAAAATTTGTTTTAAGATTGTAGGAACCGTTCGCGTAAATAAATAAAAATAAACAAATTTTATTAATATTGATTACAAACAAAAATGAGAAAAACAAAAATTACAAATACAAATACAACTGAATATAAACCAAATACAAGAAAGGGTTAGAAGCAGAGTGGCTGAGGCACGTGAACACACGCTTCCCTTAAAACAAATTCCGAGTCTCCCAGGAGTACTCGTTTTGTTTCCCAGGGTACAACAGCCGAAGCAGCGTACTGCCGGAGATAGCCTACAACCCGAAGGTTACCTTGAAGAATGCTTGAAGAAGATCAGAAGTTGTGGAGAGAAAGTTATAGATTGCTGTTGTAGCTGGTCTTCTTCTGAAGTGGGTATGGAGCTGTATATATACAGCTCCTAAGTCCAAACAGTCAAAAAACGAATTAAAGAGAGGTTTAAATTGCATTAAACGTCTTCAATGCAATTTAATACGTCATTTAATTCTCAGTCAAAGCTAGTTAACTCGTCAGTTACGAAGCTGGACTGAAACTGCTTTGTTATTCAATGCTGGAAGCTTTCTGCGCGCGCGGTGCGGCCTCTTGGCTCACAGCCATGCGCGCATGCGCCACGTCACCATGCGCCGCATCACCTACCACTTGGTCCTTGCAACCCTTGTGCTCCACCACGCGCACGTGGTCAAAAATACAAAGGCGGATCTCAAGCGTGCGAAGTGCAAAGTGCGCCATCAAAGCGCCACATTGCGCCTCATCGCCCACGCCACGCGCGCGCGCGAGCGTGTGCGAGTGCGAGTTAGGGTGCTCCGCACCCTTCGCGAGGACACTAGTGTGTGCTTCCATGAAACAATAAGGATGGAGAGTTCCCACTTAAATACCCCTTTAAGTTCCATCTCTCATCCGATGTGGGACAAGGTGCTACTTTCCCTTTTGTTTCAGCATTGAATGTTCCAAACACCCAACTTTGAGCATCGATATCTCATTCATCTTAGCTCCGTTTTGGACGTGGTTTAGTTCGTTGCAAAGCTCTTGCAACATAGAACACAAACCCACAAATAAATATATAAAACCCGCTCATTTTATTATATTTATTTCTAGTCCAAAATAGGAAAAACTCATTTTCCTATATTTGTGAAAAATGCTATTTTCACCTATTTTTCCAACAGTAAAAAGGTGAAAACATAGGTAAAAATGACGCGGCAACGCATGCCGGAGAAAACCAGGGAGGGGAATTGTGTCAGGAAGCTGCCTGGGTCAAGCTAAATTACGATTTTGCGCTCTGTAAATTTATAATTGTCATTTGTTTTATTTTTTCCCTCTTAGCCAAAAAAACCCACTGCAAAGTGCCATTAAAAAAAATATATATATTTCCCCGCTGCGTAGCGCGGGTGTAACTCCTAGTATATATATAATAATGATCACCTTCAAAGTAACTTGAACCATAATAGTAGGTAATAACTTTAAACTTATATATGATACATACCTTATATTTTTATATTCATGCAACATAGTGATGTAAGTTGATTTTGATAAGTGTAAGGTTAGATGATGTTTAGGGGTGGAAAGTTGTTAAAAAAATGTGACATAAGCTCTAGCAATCAATAAAATGAAAATAATTATAGAAAGTAAGATTCATTATTGTAACCTTTTTTTACTTGTTATAATCCATTAATCCTATAATCCATATGACTTTATAGCATAGTGGCATCTTAGGGTTGGATAAGGCTTTGAGACCAATAGGTCCTGGGTTCGATTGCCACAAGAGGTTTTTTCCCATATTTATTGGGTTTCCTCCTGAATTGGTGTATGGTCATTATGGCTAGTGAAGATGGATATGATTGCGTTTCCCCCTTATTTGTTGTATAGGCACGATGATACTCCAGTGTAGAATGCAATCTCAATCAAAACCATAACGTATTGTTAACTTATATTGATATTTGCAAAACGTTTTATATTGTTATT
Source organism: Helianthus tuberosus (assembly GCA_030545235.1). NCBI lineage: Eukaryota > Viridiplantae > Streptophyta > Magnoliopsida > Asterales > Asteraceae > Helianthus > Helianthus tuberosus. The sequence continues at coordinate 5,283,063 of JARYGA010046105.1, forward strand.
TTGTGAGTTACTTTTTTGTATATTGTAACCGAGAATTAGTATAAAAGGAAAATCGAAAAAGATATGTGTGGTTTTGAGTAGTCATTAGAGTGAAATTTTATGACTAGGAGTGAAATTTGTATGGTTTGGAGTGATATAAATGGTGTAATTCTTGTTGTAAATTGGTGGTGGCCTTTCACCACACTAGCTTGTTAGTGTGGTCTATGTTTTAATATAAAAGCAATTTGCCCAGGGCCGGCCAGTAGGGGGTGTGGGGTGGACGACGACACAAGGCCCAAACTCTCCGAAAGTCCAAATCTTTTTATGCACTGAATCAAGAGATAACATATATGGGCCCGTGTACTAGTGGTTATTATCTTGCTTTAACAACAAGGAGACTCGGGTTCTAATCCTAGCGTCTCCAAATTCTTTATTTTAGCTTTTTTTTTGTTAGTGGCATTTAATGCTTAATTTTGTCAACTGCATATTTCCCTTTAGCTAGTAAATTACATCCTAAACTTAGCTAAAAATAACTATCTACATCTTCCCCTTTAATTAGTAAATTACTTCCTAAATTTGCTGAAAATAACCATCTAAATTACATCCACATAAATTATAGTGATTGATAAGTTTATATTAAATGAAGATTTTCGAATAGGGCCCAAATTTTTTAATCTTGCACAGGGCCAAAAAAAAATTGTGATTTTCGAAGACGACGCTGAATTTGCCCTTAAAAAAAAGAAAAAAGAAGAAGAAGAGTAAGCTTGATAGACTTGCTATTGACTCATCTTAGATCACATGGTATATAAAATTTCCTAGAAACTACCCCTTCCAATAAAAGACAGGAAATTTCTGAATACTTTCAAATGATGACCAAGTCGTCGGTTTCTTTTTTGTTTTATTGAATTTTCTATTTTAATTATTAAGGGTAGTTTAGTCATTTCACATCATATTAATAGAAAAAAGTTGATAGGAGTTATTTAAAATGACACAAAACATGCAAAATTCTCCGTGTCCAAATTAATTATTAAAGACAGATGACATAAACTGCAAGTCGATATATAGTTGAAGGACAAAAATTGTAATTTACCCATGTTTAAATTTCGGGATGAACCGCGTAAACATAACTTACAATTTATCTCCTATTAACGGTACATAAGCATCAACTTTCACACCCTGAGAGTGGATTATTAAATGAAATTTTACTAAACGACTTGCTGCCTAGCAGCAATAATGTATGCAATAAAAGTTTCTTCATAAGTGGTTGAGTGTTATAGTTCATTGTACACATTCGGGAAGATTCAGAAGTAGGTTTAGAAGGCATATGAGTTATTTGTTTAAACAAATACGAACAATTTGTTTTATGAAAGCTTTATATATTTAAAGTATAGGGTATATTACGCTTTTCGTTATGTGTTTTGGCCATACACAATTTTAATCCAACTTTTCTTTTTCATACTTTCACTTGTTGAAAATGACAATTAAGATTTATGGGGAGTGATTAAATGACAATTAAGATTTATGTTGAAAATTGCGATTAGATACTTTCACTTGTACATATAACTTTTAAGTGTAAAATGTAAGGACGTAAGGTGATTAGATAACCACCCACTGTAGTAAAAAATTTCTAGGTAGAAGTGGTTTATACTTTATACCATTCTGCAAAACTCTAGTTCAAAAATGAACACATTCCTATGCTATAATACTTTGGCATTTCAGTATAGTTATCTAAAAGCATTCACATCCCATTCTCTAAACATCAACTTTCTCTACAATACAGAGAAATTAACTAAGAGCACTAACATTAGAGTCTTCAACTCCATCTATATAAAAATATACCTTTTTTTCTAAATTTTGTTAATTTTTCAAAAACATCTCACATCTGTCTCTCTATCTCTATTTATTTCTTACTCACAAACACTTAGGGGGTGTTTGTTTTTTGGAGTACTTCATAACCTCTTTTGTCTTCTCCACGCAGACCACGCGCAGACGTAGAGGTCTACTGCCTGTTTGTTTTTTTTGGAAGAGATTTCATTAAAAAAACCTCTTCCCCACCACTTCCTCGCACAGACATGTCCTAACATCTTCATTCCTCTTCCAAAATCCTCCCTCTTTCAAAACACTCAAAACCCTAGCACCCATCTCCCCTCCAGCCGCACCTCACCTCCTCCGCCACCCCCTCCACCTCCGCCGCCCCTCCACCTCCGCCGGTCCTCCACAACAACAACTTCGGATCCTTATCCGACCAAGTCCGATCATCATCCGATGCATCATCGACATCGTTCATGAAGTTGAAGTTGAAGTGAAGAAGCCTGATGTGAAGTCCATTCAGATTTCTGGTTAGTTGGGTTGTTGGGGTAATTGTTTGGTTTGATTTATGGGGTAATTGTTGGGGTAAAACCCATCTACTTTGTTAATTGCATTGTTTTATGTGAATGTTTTATTTGCAATATAATTGGGTTTTATAAAAAGAGCTCTGGGTTGCTTATATGATGCACTGGTGCTGCTACCATGTTACAAATGTTGATGAGTTAAATGCATGGTTGATGTTATTTTGTTTATATATAGCGTATGCATATTGTGAACACACTGTGACAACCCGAACTTTCAAGGTTAGTGTCGTCTAACCTCGTAACTTTTAATCTGGTATTATTCCTGTTACACTACGTTTTATCACACATTACGGGGAATGCTTACTATTTGTTAAACCTTAACATAAACGAGAAACATTGTTCGTATGTTTGGGCCTTAGATTATATTTGGGCCGCAAGTGTATTGGGCCACACCTTAGTGTTACTTGTTCGAGTGGGCCGCACCCTAAACCATTATAGCCCAATAGAAACTTATACGACTGAAATCGGCCCATAGTGACAACAATCTATCTTTAATGATGACAGCCCAATTATATGGGCTTGACCCCATTATTCGGCCAAAAAGGTGAAGCGCCCCAAACCTTATTTAACATGTATACGTATTATATTCTTGATTAGCTTAAAACTCAAACAACCCCTATTTCTCCTTCATACTTTACGAACGGCAACTGGAAACCCCCCCCCCCCCCCCTCTCGATACATCACTTTATTTGATCAAGGTTATTGGTTAGTAAATCCCTGTCTATGCTAGCTATTTATTGATGATTGTGTTTTGTGTGATTTTGATTTAGAAGATATTGGTATGTTTACAACCATGAGGAACTTGGGCTATATTAACCATGTACTGCCATGCCAAATCATGTTAAGACTCCATAACTATATATTGATGTTAATACTCGATGACTATGTGATGATTTGTTAGAATATGGATGTGGTATAATGATTTATTAAGTATGATCATTGCATAATGGGTTGCCAAAGTATGTTACTGGTATGATGATCAATGTGGGCCGAATAGCATGGTTATTAGATAGTGGTGTTATGTGATGATGTTTATCTGATGATATAAATTGCATGTTAAGGCCGATTAGCATAATGAAGCAATGATAGTGATTAATTGTTAGAATCATGATCATATGCTTAAACACTAGGGCTTGGTGGGTAAATTATAACAGTGATTCGATGGTGTTAATGTGTGATATTAGTCATGGAAGTGTTATAGAATTAATAGTTAGGAATTATTGATGTGTAAATAGAGATGGAATTATAATCAGGAACAGTTTTGTAAATCTATTTTGATATAAATTGAAGTGAAAACGTAATATGTCAAAACCCTTGGGCTTCACACCGTCAATCAGACCAACAAACAACAGGCCCTTGATTGATGTTTACATTGGGCTTTATATGCTAAGTTGGGCTGTTACTTGAGTAGATATATTTTTGGGCCTGTTAGGAACTCGTGATTCACATATTCATCTTGTACACATCTATTATTGGGCCGCATAGTGTAGAGCTCTTCAACCGGGCTTAACTCTGTAGATATATTAATTGGGCCGCATTGGGCCAACTCTTGTCTTACACGGGGCCGATCTATAGGGTGCACATCAAAGGGTTTGTTTATATGTTCATGAAATGTGTTGTCTAAATTGTGTATCACTAAATTGTATGTTGCACGTGTTTTGGTCAAAAATCAAGCGATGAAAATGCAACCAAACTTTCTGTTGTGAGGTATGATGCTTGAATTGATGAATAACTCTAAGGATCACTTTAGAATGTAATGAACAAGTGACACAAAGATTTATACGAGGAAAAAGCCCTTGATCAATGAATGATCTCCGGCATAAAAAACCTCGGGTGATGGAAACTACCGATCACCAACTCAAATTAAACAAGAAATGTAATACAACTTCGGATGATAGCGAGCTAAGTACAAGGATCACTATAGTGTATTGTGTAAAAAGTGTGTAATCGCCAAGTGAGTTAACGAGAGCTGGTGAGAGCAGTTGTACGAGTGTGTGTGTTAGCCAAAAATAGCCAAGTGTTTTCTAATTAGCTCGCTACCCCTTTAAAAATGGAAAATATCTACACTAACTAACATTCCGCAAATGGTGCAAGTCCTCCACGACTCCATAACGTCCACTTTTGGCCAAGCATGTACGGAATAAACTTAGAATATGCTCCAGGAATATCGCCAAGACCAAGTCCAAGCTTGTACTCCTGCAAAACAACACCATATTCAAAGTAGACAATCGTTAGTATAAGGATCCTTAAGATGATCCATGATCCTGATCCTGCAACACTTCTGAGGATCACTACTTCAGATAGAATCGAGGATCACTAAACCCAACAGTAAATGAGGATCACTGATCATTGAGAAATCCTTCCCTAACAATTGCCCCTAAAATATAAGGAGTAATTATGTAAATAAACGAGTTGTATTTTCTTGCTCTTATCCGTAATAAATCAACGGATAACTAGCCGTTGGAGTCGGACTAGCCGTTATGAACATGACGTCAGTGAAGTGACTATCCTGCAAAACCATTATTATAAATTGAAGTTATGGATAGGGATCAATTCACATTTAAATTCAAGAGAAACTCCCTTTAAATTCATATCCGAAGATCAAGCAGGTATCTCTCTTCCTCTTCTTCCTTTACGTTTTCTTTCTCTGTTCATCTTCTTTCTTCACCTTCTTCACATTCAAGATGATGCTATGATCCTCACCGGCTAAGGATCACAAGAAGGACAGTCCTCTCAAGAGCCAGGGGATCATCAAAGATTCACCGAAAGAAAGATGCTGCTTCACTGATCCACAAATAGACAGAATTCGCCACTGTTTTCCGGCGAATACCGTTTTCAAGCCATTTGACCCCACCGTTCTAAGTGATTACATTTCAGAAACTTGGGTAGCTTTCCCGGTCACCCCTTTCACAATAGGATACACGTATCCTTTCCCTGAATTCACCCAGTCTTTCTTCTCCCTCACCGGCATTTCCTACATTCAAGCTATGCCAATGATCTGGAGGGTCTTATATACCCTTGAAAGGATCATTGAGCAAGAAGGAATCGCCCTAGGAATGTCGGAGTTGGCGGAGATGTATGATCTCACAACATTTGGATCCCATCGATATCTATTCAAGCATAAACCCGGTGAAGAACACCCCATCTTCAAAGCCACTAAGAATGATACCAATTGGAAACGGAGATTCTTCTTTGTCAGAAGGGATTCTATCCCTGATGGAAAGGATCTGCCAAGAAAGTGGACCACCCATGGTAGGATAGAGGATCCTGAGAAGGATCACCAGATAACCTTGTTTTTGTATAAGGATCACTAACACCCTTTTGTTTCTGTTGTACAGCTATCTCTGTTTCGCACCTCATACCATCACCTGCCACCAAGGAAAGGCTTGCTGCTTTCAGAAGACTTGATCCTGCAACAAGGTCATTCAAAACAAACACCCAGGATTCTCAAGAGGTATCCTCAGGTTCTGTCACTATGTCAAGTAAGTATCCTATTTTTTGCATAATTAAGTGTTTAAATAGTTGAATAAGAATAGGATAAGGATACTTATCTGTTTTGAATATGTAGGTGCTGGAAAATCTTCACGATCTGCCTCCAAATTCAGTGTTGCCGAGCTTGACACTGTCAGATCCTCAAAGAAAAAGTCTGTTGCTAGCCCCTCTGTTGTAATCCCCAAGGCAACCACTTCAAAGGGCAGAGGTGGAAAGAAAAGGAAGACCTCTGAAGCTGAGAACCTAGAAGGCTTGCCTCTGATCCGTCACCAGTTCCTTGAGTACTTCGCAGATGTAAGGATCAGAGACTTAGCTTAGTTATCCTGCCCACTTGAGGATCACTTGATCCTAATCTTTGCATTGTCTTCCTTGTAGAAATTTACTGAGATCGAAGATTATGTTGGGAATGTTGAGGAGCTTGAGGAGAAATACTCTGATCTTCAAAAGGTTGCAGTGCTCAAGGATCACAAGATTGCCTCCCTCGAAAAGGACCTCAACGATGCCAAGACTAAGATGGTTGCAGCCCAGATCAATGCTGACTATGAGAAGCACGAGATCATGTAGGATGCTAAAGTCTCCGCTGCCATTGCCATGTACAATACCAAGCTGCAGATGGCCCAAGAAGCTCAGGATCCTGCCTTTGATAGGAGCAACTGGGACATGGAAGGCTGGAAGGCTAGGCTGGCTGAGTTGGAGGATGAGGATGAGGCTGATGAGGTTCTGGCAATTGAGGCTGGTGATAGTGGCAAGCATCATGCGAAGGATACTGGAGCTGGAGGTGATGATGACGCAGCGAAGGTGTAGGCTGCATGAATGGGCGATGAAGGACATTTCTAGACGTAGCCGGAGCCCATTTTTTAAGTTTGGTTGTGGTTTTTATTTCAAACAATGATGGGTTGTATCTTGAACAATAGTAATTAGGGCTAAGGATCATGGATCCTTTGAACAATAGGTAGGATTACAAATGGTGGAGGGATCCTCTGTTTGGGGGATGAAGCCATTGTGATCCTGCCATCTTTTGATTCCTGCACTTCTAGACCAATGAACAATGGACACCCTTTGCCAACCCATGTGGATGGGCCACGTTTTGCTGGTAGAAATGTGGGTTTGCAATTTTGACAACCTTAAAGGGTTTAACGTTTTGTGAATAAAATAATTTAACTTTTTGACTATATCCCGTGTTGCTATCCTTGTTAGTATTTTACTTTCCAATTGTTGTGATGTTCATTTTGTCTAAACTTATCAAGTAAGAGAAAAATTTAATAAATATCTTCAAGAATTTTAGGATATGATCAAGGATCACACATCCTATAGCCGATAAGTTTTGAAAAGTAATATAGTTTAAGGATCACAAGTTCAGTTGTCAAAAGATAAGGGTTACTCAAATAAATAATGAATAGAATCAAAATAGTTAAGGATCATACCTGAGAATCCAAGTTAGGATCCTAACCTTTAACAGTTGTAAACATGCTAATCCAAAAGACAAACCTTAGTAGAAGGTAAGGATCAAGGATCCTTAGTCGTTTAACTTCAAAAACCTGAAATAGGATACAACTTGGGACTAAGCCAATATAAGATAAAAGTTAGCAACTGGGGACAAGCCCAACAATTTTGGGGACAAGCCCAATATACTGGGGACAAGCCCAAAGGATAACTGGGGACAAGCCCAAAGGATAACTGGGGACAAGCCCAAAGGAAAACTGGGGACAAGCCCAAAGGATCACTGGGGACAAGCCCAAATGATAACTGGGGACAAGCCCAAAGGATCGTATGTAAACTGGAGTATGGCCCTCACTGGCGACTATCCAAACTTAGTGACACGAAAATGCCAAAACCTTAGCTAATGTGAAAACGTTAGAAACCTTAGGAACGGATGTATGGTAAGTCTACCATTATACGTAGGATCCTGAATATAGCCAGTACAATGAAATTGTCAGCCCCTAAAGCGAGTACTGGTCCCATTGCCATGAACTATACCAGGATCATCGTGCGCTACTGGCGAAACTGGGGACATGCCCAAACTGGGGACTAGCCCAAATAACTGGGGTCAAGCCCAAATAACTGGATACTTCTGTGGATACTCAATCCTTAGTTAAGGATACCCCAACCTTCAAAACTCAGAATCAAGTGAAAGGAGGATAAAGGATGCAGGATCCTTATCCTTGTATAGGATAATAATAAAAGAAAAATGAAATAGTTAGAGATCAGAATATTACCAGAATGAGGATCATCTGTTCTGTAAGGATCCTTCAAGGATACTAGTCAGGTAAGGATCATGGATCCTTATCACATAAAGTATTTCTTTAAGTGGACAGAATTCCAAGCTCTTGGTAGCAAATCACCTTCCATTGTTAGCAATCAATATGCCCCCTTTTCTGCCTCAGCTTCAATCAAGTAGGGGCCTTCCCACTTTGGTGCCAACTTTCCATCAGCAGGATTAGTGGTATTCTGAAATGCTTTTCTTAGCACCATATCACCAACATGGAATTTCCTGATCCTGACATTTTTGTTGTAAGCTCCAGCCATCCTTTGTTGATAACTGGCCATCCTTATCCTTGCCAAATCCCTGAGTTCTTCTATAGTATCCATATCTTGAACCAGGTTTTCAGCATTTTCTTCAGGATCACGAATGCTTGTTCTTGCAGTTGGAACCACCATCTCTGTAGGGATCACTGATTCTGCCCCAAACACCAAAGAAAATGGAGTTCGGCCAGTAGCATTCTTAGGAGTTGTCCTATCAGCCCAAAGCACATAAGGTAGTTCTTCAGCCCATTTCCCTTTCTTGGATCCAAGCTTCTTCTTCAAATTGTTGATGATGATCTTGTTGGATGATTCTGCTTGACCATTAGCTTGTGGGTGGACTGGTGTTGATGTTATCATCTTAATCCCCCAGCTGTCACAAAAGTTAGTAGTTCTATTCCCAATAAATTGGGATCCATTATCACAAACAATTTCAGAAGGGATACCAAATCTAGTAATAATGTTTCTTTTAATAAAGGATATAACTTCCTTTTCTCTGACTTGAGCAAAGGCTTCAGCCTCTATCCACTTAGAGAAGTAATCAGTCATAGCAAGCATGAATACTTTTCCACCAGGTGCCTTAGGAAGCTTTCCAACTATATCCATTCCCCATCTCATGAATGGCTTGGAAGAGGATATAGGATGCAAGAGCTCCGCTGGTTGGTGAAGGATATTACTATGCCTCTGACAAGGATCACACTTCTTGGCATACTCTACAACATCCTTCTTCATATTGGGCCAATAGTATCCTGTTCTCAGGATCCTTGAAAACAATGCTCTGCCCCCAGTGTGGTTTCCACAATCTCCTTCATGGAAATCCTTTAGGACTTCTTGGATTTCAGGATCCTCAATGCATCTTAGATATGGTCCTGCAAGAGATCATTTGTACAACATATTATTCAATATTGTAAATTGAGATACCTTGATTTTGAAAGCCCTAGGGTTTTCTCCTGTAGGAATCTCTCCATGTTGTATGTATCTCATGATTGGAAGGATCCATGATCCTGAATGAGATTGAGTATCATCACTAGGGATGATTGCAGAATCCTCTCCTATCTCCATAGCTACATCATCCTCGATAGCCGGGGTCAGGATATGGATAATAGGGATCTTAATATCCTCCGGGATCTTCAAGGATGATCCTAAATTGGCTAATGCATCTGCCTCTGCATTCTCTTCCCTTGGTACCTGTGTCAAACTAAAGGATACAAAAGAGAGTGCCAATTCTTTGACTATCTCCAAATATTTGATTAGCTTTTCACCTTTAACAGCATAGGATCCATTAAAGTGATTAGTAATTAATAATGAATCTACATGTACCTCAAGATACCTGATCCTCATATGCTTAGCAATTTGCAAACCAGCTATCAAGGCTTCATACTCAGCCTCATTGTTGGTAGTTTGAAATTCACAAGCTATGGAGTGGGGTATTATGTCCCCCTGTGGCGATTTTAGTAGTATTCCAAGTCCTATTAATTTTACATTGGAGGCTCCTTCTGTGAAGAGAATCCAAGGATCCTTAGTCTCTTCAAGTTGTTGGACTTCTAACTCAGCTTCCTTTTGCAAATCACTACTAAAATCTGCCACAAAGTCAGCTAAGGCTTGGGATTTGATGGCAGTCCTTGGTTCATATCTTATATCATATGCACTTAGCTTCACTGCCCACTTAGCCATCCTTCCTGACATTTCAGGTTTCCTGAGAACATTCTTAATTGGAAAATTAGTCTTAACAATAATGGCATGAGTCTCAAAATAATGTCTCAATTTAGTAGATGCCATAATTAATGCAAGGATAAGTTTTTCTAAGTGTGAATACCTGGATTCAGCAGCAAGTAAACTCTTACTTACATAATAAACAGGATGTTGTGTACCTTCGTGATCCTTAACAAGGACCGCACTTACTGCTTTTGAGGATACCGCTAAGTATAAGGATAATATATCCCCTTTTTCTGGTTTCATCAAGGCTGGGGCTGAGGATAGGTAATCCTTCAATATAGATTGGGAGTTTGATGTCCCCCAATGTATTCTTGGTTTCTCCACTGAATCCCACAAATACTAAGGATCTTGGGATAATATCAGACTCCGGGATATTCATCTTCTTGAGGACATCAAGCTGAATGATGTTCACAGAGCTTCCTCCATCTATAAGGATCCCGCGAACAAAGTGGTTAGAAATAAACAATGTAATTACAAGACCATCATGATGAGGATCCTGGACGTCAACACGATCATCCTCATCAAAGGTTATGACTTTATCCTGGGTGACAACGGAGGTCCGGACGGGTCTGTCTCCATTATCCATCTTGGTTTCCTTTGCGTGTCTTTTTGCTGCTGAAAAGGATGTACCACAGATGTCTGATCCACCGGATATGAAATTTATGACTTGTGCATCTGCTGGAGGAGCAGGAGCCCTTTCCGAGGTCCTTTCAGGATCCTGGATCCTTGACTTCTTCCGGCCCAAGAGTTCCTTCAAATGCCCCTTGCTCAACAAGTAATTAATTTCCTTTCTCAGTGCAATACACTCTTCAGTGACATGCCCGAAATCCTCATGATATGCACACCATTTGGACTTATCCTTTGTAGCAGCTGGTTTATCACTTTTCCTTGGCCACCTCGCTTTCTCTCCTAGATTCTGCATTGCAAGGATTAGTTCGTTGTTATCAACAGAAAAACAATATTCAGAAATAGGAGGATAATCCTCATTATCCTCTTCTTGTTCCACTGAATGCACATTCTGGTTATCAGACTTATTGTAGAACTTGGACTTGTTGTTCCTGAAATAGGATCCTTGTTTCTCCTGTTTTGAGGATCCTGTCACTCTATCCTGGATCCTTTTGTCATCCTCTAGGCGGATGAACCTAAGGGCCCTGGTTCTTACTTCATCAAGATTCCTGCAAGGTGTCATAACAAGATCATCATAGAATGGTGAATCCCTATGCAATCCCATTTTAAAGGCTTCTACAGCCGTAGCAATATCCAAGTTAGGAATATCTAAGGATTCTTTACTAAACTTAGTAATATAATCTCTAAGTGATTCATTTTGACCTTGTGTTACCCTGTATAGATCACTAGTTAATCGTTCAAACTTTCTACTACCAGAGAATTGACTATTGAACAAATTAACTAGATTAGCAAATGAAGTAATATAGTAAGGGGGAAGACTTAGCAGCCATTTAAGAGCAGATCCTGTGAGTGTGGATCCAAATCCCTTGCATAGACATGCTTCTTTTAACCTTTCAGGAATTGGATTGATCTCCATCCTCTCCCTGTACTGAGCTACATGTTCCTCTGGATCCGTTGAACCATCATACAGCTTCATAGATGGTATCTGGAATCTTTTAGGTATCTCAGCATCACACAAGGGTGGTGCAAAACGAGATATCCTATGGCTACCATCCGCAATTTCAGGAATGGGTTTAACCACTCCTGGTACACTGGATATCATATCCTTAAGCTTCTGTAGCTCTCTAGCCATAGCCTGATTAATACCTGTATCCTGCATTAAGCCATGGTTAGTGTTATATGAATTATTGAAAGTGTTACCTCCCACAGGATTCGTGTTTGGGATCCCAGGTGTGTATCCATATTGACGGGATTCAGGTATGGTTGAAGGACCATACGAAGCAATGGTCTACATTGGTTTGAAATCTCCTTGACGAAGAGAGGATCCTGGGACAAGGGAGGATCCTTGGACCGGGAAGGATCCTTGGACCTGGGAGGATCCTTGGACCTGGGAGGATCCTTGGACCTGGGAAGATCCTTGGACCTGGGAGGATCCTTGAACTGCATGCATTCCCAAATATCCTCCTGACGTGAAGTATCCCTGATGCTGAGAAGAGGATCCTGACGGTTGAGAAGAGAATCCTTGAGGCTGGAATTGAGAGCCAAATGCCTGACTCATAGTTGCTGTTCCATAACGCCTTCCTGGTAATTCACCCAAGTATTGCACGTCCGGAACTGCTGAGTGTTGGGGAGTTACGACTGGAGTGTCGAAGTTCAGCGATCTTGGCATCAGAGGGGGGTGATCCTCCACTGATTTCTTCTGTTTCTTGATCTCATCGATCTCCCGGAGGATCCTTTCGTTGGTTTTGTCCTGCTCTTGTGCATGATTCCTCATCGGCAAAATCAGAGTGTAAAGATCATTAGTAGTAGGATTAGTTGAAACAGAAGAAGTTGGTGGTTTTGTGAAAATGGGGGTTGGTTTCTTCGCAGCATTCTCGGCATTCTTCTGGGATCCAGAAGGTGGTGGAGGCAAAGGAGGAACGCCTTGTGAAGAACTGAATGACGGCATCAAGTTTGAAGTGTTCTTTGCTGAAGAAGCCATCTGCCTGGTTGTAGTGAACCAAAATGACCACGAAAATACAAATCTTCTTAGGAATGAAGCACCAATTGCCCCACGGTGGGCACCAAACTGTTTTGGTCAAAAATCAAGCGATGAAAATGCAACCAAACTTTCTGTTGTGAGGTATAATGCTTGAATTGATGAATAACACTAAGGATCACTTTAGAATGTAATGAACAAGTGACACAAAGATTTATACGAGGAAAAAGCTCTTGATCAATGAATGATCTCCGGCATAAAAAACCTCGGGTGATGGAAACTACCGGTCACCAACTCAAATTAAACAAGAAATGTAATACAACTTTGGATGATAGCGAGCTAAGTACAAGGATCACTATAGTGTTGTTAGGGGTGGATTTCTAAATGACCAGTGATCCTTAATTGCTGTTGGGCTTAGTGATCCTTACTTCTGTTTGAATTAGTGATCCTCAGAAGTGTTTCAGGATCAGGATCATGGATCATCATAAGGATCCTTGTACTAACGGTTGTCTACTTTGAATTCGAAACTGTTTTGCAGGAGTATCAATTTGGACTTGGTCTTGGCGATATTCCTGGAGCATATTCTATGTTTATTCCGCACGTGCCTGGCCAAAAGTGGACGTTATGGAGTCATGGAGGACTTGCACGATTTGCGGAATGTTAGTTAGAGTAGATATTTTCCATTTTTGAAGGGGTAGCGAGCTAATTAGAAAACACTTGGCTATTTTTGGCTACACACACACTCGTACAACTGCTCTCACCAGCTCTCGTTAACTCACTTGGCGATTACACACTTTTTCACTCAATACACTATAGTGATCCTTGTACTTAGCTCGCTATCATCCGAAGTTGTAATACATTTCTTGTTTAATTTGAGTTGGTGATCGGTAGTTTCCATCACCCGAGGTTTTTTATGCCGGAGATCATTCATTGATCAAGGGCTTTTTCCTCGTATAAATCATTGTGTCACTTGTTCATTACGTTCTATAGTGATCCTTATTTTTGTTCATCAATTCAAGCATCATACCTCACAACAGACAGTTTGGTTGCATTATCATTGCTTGATTTTTGACCAAAACAGTTTGGCGCCCACCGTGGGGCAATTGGTGCTTCATTCCTAAGAAGATTTGTATTTTCGTGGTCATTTTGGTTCACTACAACCTGGCAGATGGCTTCCTCAGCGAAGAACACTTCAAGCTTAATGCCGTCATTCAGTTCTTCACAAGGCGTTCCTCCTTTGCCTCCACCACCTTCTGGATCCCAGAAGAATGCTGAGAATGCTCCGAAGAAACCAACCCCCATTTTCACAAAACCACCAACTTCTTCTGTTTCAACTAATCCTACTACTAATGATCTTTACACTCTGATTTTGCAGATGAGGAATCATGCACAAGAGCAGGACAAAACCAACGAAAGGATCCTCCGGGAGATCGATGAGATCAAGAAACAGAAGAAATCAGTGGAGGATCACTCCCCTCTAATGCCAAGATCGCTGGGCTTCGACACTCCAGTCATAACTTCCCAACACTCAGCAGCTCCGGACGTGCAGTACTTGGGTGAATTACCAGGAAGGCGTTATGGAACAGCAACCATGAGTCAGGCATTTGGCTCTCACTTCCAGCCTCAAGGATTCTCTTCTCAACCATCAGGATCCACTTCTCAGCATCAGGGATACTTCGCGTCAGGAGGATATTTGGGGATGCATACAGTTCAAGGATCCTCCCAGGTCCAAGGATCCTCCCAGGTCCAAGGATCCTCCCAGGTCCAAGGATCCTCCCTTGTCCCAGGATCCTCTCTGGTTCCAGGATCCTTTCAGGTTCAAGGATCAACTCAACTTCAAGGATCCAACGTCTTTCAGGATCAAGGATTCTTAAGAAGAATGCAGCCTCAGAGCTCGGATGTTCATCAAGGAGATTTCATACCAATGCAGACCATTGCTTCGTCTGGTCCTTCAACCATACCTGAATCCCGTCAATATGGATACACACCTGGGATCCCAAACACGAATCCTGTGGGAGGTAACACTTTCAATAATTCATATAACACTAACCATGGCTTAATGCAGGACACAGGTATCAATCAGGCTATGGCTAGGGAGTTACAGAAGCTCAAGGATATGATATCCAGTGTACCAGGAGTGGTTAAACCCATTCCTGAGATTGCAGATGGTAGCCATAGGATATCTCGTTTTGCACCATCCTTATGTGATGCTGAGATACCCAAAAGGTTCCAGATACCATCCATGAAACTGTATGATGGTTCAACGGATCCAGAAGAGCATGTAGCTCAATACAGGGAGAGGATGGAGATCAATCCAATTCCTAAAAGGTTAAAAGAAGCATGTCTATGCAAGGGATTTGGATCCACACTCACAGGATCTGCTCTTAAATGGCTGCTAAGTCTTCCCAATTACTCTATTACTGCGTTTGCTAATTTAGTTAACTTGTTCAATAGTCAATTCTCTTGTAGTAGAAAATTTGAACGTTTAACTAGTGATCTATATAGGGTAACACAAGGTCAAAATGAATCACTTAGAGATTATATCACTAAGTTTAGTAAAGAATCCTTAGATATTCCCAACTTGGATATTGCCACGGCTGTAGAAGCCTTTAAAATGGGATTGCTTAGGGATTCACCTTTCTATGATGATCTTGTTATGACACCTTGCAGGAATCTTGATGAAGTAAGAACCAGGGCCCTTAGGTTCATCCGCCTAGAGGATGACAAAAGGATCCAGGATAGATTGACAGGATCCTCGAAACAGGAGAAACAAGGATCCTACTTCAGAAATAACAAATCCAAGTCCTACAACAAGTCTAATAACCAGAATGTGCATGCAGTAGAACAAGAAGAGGATGATGAGGATTATCCTCCTATTTCTGAATATTCTTTTTCTGTTGATAACAATGAACTAATCCTTGCAATGCAGAATCTAGGTGAGAAAGCTAGGTGGCCAAGGAAAAGTGATAAACCAGCTACTACAAAGGATAAGTCCAAGTGGTGTGCATATCATGAGGATTTTGGGCATCTCACTGAAGAGTGTATTGCACTAAGAAAGGAAATTGGTTACTTGTTGAGCAAGGGGCATTTGAAGGAACTCTTGGGACGGAAGAAGTCAAGGATCCAGGATCCTAAAAGGATCCCAGAAAGGGCTCCTGCTCCTCCAGCAGATGCACAAGTCATAAACTTTATATCCGGTGGATCAGACATTTGTGGTACTTCCTTTTCAGCAGCAAAGAGACATGCTAAGGAAACCAAGATGGATAATGGAGACAGACCCGTCCGGACCTCCGTTGTCACCCAGGATAAAGTCATAACCTTTGATGAGGATGATCGTGTTGATATACAGGATCCTCATCATGATGGTCTTGTAATTACATTGTTTATTTCTAACCACTTTGTTCGCAGGATCCTTATAGATAGAGGAAGCTCTGTGAACATCATCCAGCTTGATGTTCTCAAGAAGATGAATATCCCAGAGTCTGATATTATCCCAAGATCCTCAGTACTTGTGGGATTTAGTGGAGAAACTAAAAATACATTGGGGGACATCAAACTCCCAATCTATATAGAAGGATTGCATTCTTATCAAAAATTTTGTGTTATTGATTGCTTATCATGTTGTAATGTTATCCTTGGCAGGCCATGGATACATGATATGAAGGCAGTCCCATCCACCTATCATCAATGTGTGAAGCTTCCAAGTCCTTGGGGAGTGGTGAAAATTGAGAGTGATCAACAGGAGGCTAAAAATTGCTATACCTCATCAATGAAGCCAGCCTCAAGACCAAGGGAGCAATAGCAATTAAAGTATCCTTCAAGAGATGTCTTGGAGGCAAGAGAACAGGATTTGAAAGAAATCCTCATGGATCCTGATGATCCTGAATCCAAGATCCTCATAGGATCAGGGATCCTTAGCGATATTGAACAGGAGCTAGTATCCTTCCTCAAAAGAAGGAAAACCACCTTTGCCTGGAAGCATGAGGATATGACAGGTATATCTAAAGATATAATTACTCATAAACTTGGCATTGACAGGTCATTCAAGCCAGTTCATCAAAAGAGGAGGAAGTTTGCACCTGAAAGGAATGCTATTATCCAGGAAGAGGTAGATAAGCTACTTCGGGCAGGTATGATAAGAGAGGTTAAGTATCCAAGATGGTTAGCCAATGTGGTTGTTGTTCAAAAGAAAAATGGAAAGTGGAGGGTATGTGTCGATTTTACTGATTTAAAGGCATATCCCAAGGATCCTTTCCCATTACCCCACATTGACTCCATGGTGGATGCTACCGCGGGTCATGAGTTGTTAACTTTTATGGATGCTTCATCTGGATTTCAACAAATTCAGATGGAACCATCTGATCAAGAGGATACAGCCTTTATGACCCCAACTGGTATATACTGTTATATTGCTATGCCATTTGGACTAAGAAATGCAGGTGCTACTTATCAAAGGCTAGTCAATATGATGTTCAAGGCACAAATTGGACAAACTATGGAAGTCTATATTGATGACATGGTGGTTAAGTCCAAGAAAGCTGAGGATCACCTTAAAGACTTGGAGGAAGCATTCAATATCCTTGATAAATTTAATATGAAACTTAATCCTTCCAAGTGTCATTTTGCTGTTAAGGCAGGTAAATTCTTAGGATATATGGTGACGAAGAGGGGCATTGAAGCAAGTCCAGAGCAAATAAAGGCTATTGTGAATATCAAATCTCCTGCCAAAGCTAAGGATGTGCAAAAGATTGACAGGCAGGATCGCAGCCTTGAACAGATTTATATCCAAATCCTCAGAAAAATGCAAGGAATTCTATGATATCCTGAGGAAGAACAAGAAATTTGAATGGACTGAAAAGCATGAAAGTGCCCTCAAAGCTCTTAAGGATTACCTATCCTCAGCCCCGGCCTTGATGAAACCAGAAAAAGGGGATATATTATCCTTATACTTAGCGGTATCCTCAAAAGCAGTAAGTGCGGTTCTTGTTAAGGATCACGAAGGTATACAACATCCTGTTTACTATGTAAGTAAAAGTTTGCTTGATGCTGAATCCAGGTATTCACATTTGGAAAAGCTTATCCTTGTATTAATTATGGCATCTACTAAATTAAGACATTATTTTGAGACTCATGCCATTATTGTTAAGACTAACTTTCCAATTAAGAATGTTCTCAGGAAACCTGAAATGTCAGGAAGGATGGCTAAGTGGGCAGTGAAGCTAAGTGCATATGATATAAGATATGAACCAAGGATTGCCATCAAATCCCAAGCCTTAGTTGACTTTGTGGCAGATTTTAGTAGTGATTTGCAAAAGGAGGCTGAATTAGAAGTCCAACAGCTTGAAGAAACTAAGGATCCTTGGATACTCTTCACTGATGGTGCCTCTAATGTCAAAGGAACAGGGCTTGGAATACTACTAAAATCGCCACAGGGGGACATAATACCCCACTCCATAGCTTGTGAATTTCAAACTACCAACAATGAGGCTGAATATGAAGCCTTGATAGCTGGTTTACAAATTGCTAAGCATATGAGGATCAGGTATGTTGAGGTACATGTAGATTCTTTACTGATCACTAATCATTTCAATGGATCCTATGCTGTTAAAGGTGAAAAGCTAATCAAATATTTGGAGATAGTCAAAGAATTGGCACTCTCTTTTGTATCCTTTAGTCTGACACAGGTACCAAGGGAAGAGAATGCAGAGGCAGATGCATTAGCCAATTTAGGATCATCCTTGAAGATCCCTGAGGATATCAAGATCCCTATTATCCATATCCTAACCCCTGCTATCGAGGATCATGTAGCTATGGAGATAGGAGAGGATTCTGCAATCATCCCTAGTGATGATACTCAATCTCATTCAGGATCATGGATCCTTCCAATCATGAGATACATACAACATGGAGAGATTCCTACAGGAGAAAACCCAAGGGCTTTCAAAATTAAGGTATCTCAATTTACAATATTGAATAATATGTTGTATAAACGATCTCTTGCAGGACCATATCTAAGATGCATTGAGGATCCTGAAGTCCAAGAAGTCTTAAAGGATTTCCATGAAGGAGATTGTGGAAACCACACTGGGGGCAGGGCATTATTCTCAAGGATCCTGAGGACAAGATACTATTGGCCAACTATGAAGAAGGATGCTGTGGAGTATGCCAAGAAGTGTGATCCTTGTCAGAGGCATAGTAATATCCTTCACCAACCAGCAGAGCTCTTGCATCCTATATCCTCTTCTTGGCCATTCATGAGATGGGGAATGGATATAGTTGGAAAGCTTCCTAAGGCACCTGGTGGAAAAGTATTCATGCTTGCTATGACTGATTACTTCTCTAAGTGGATAGAGGCTGAAACCTTTGCTCAAGTCAGAGAAAAGGAAGTTATATCCTTTATTAAAAGAAACATTATTACTAGATTTGGTATCCCTTCTGAAATTGTTTGTGATAATGGATCCCAATTTATTGGAAATAGAACTAATAACTTTTGTGACAGCTGGGGGATTAAGATGATAACATCAACACCAGTCCACCCACAAGCTAATGGTCAGGCAGAATCATCCAACAAAATCATCATCAACAATTTGAAGAAGAAGCTTGGATCCAAAAAAGGAAAATGGGCAGAAGAACTACCTTATGTGCTTTGGGCTGATAGAACAACTCCCAAGAATGCTACAGGCCAAACTCCATTTTCTTTGGTATTTGGGGCAGAATCAGTGATCCCTACAGAGATGGTGGTTCCAACTGCAAGAACAAGCATTCATGATCCTGAAGAAAATGCTGAAAACTTGGTTCAAGACTTGGATACTATAGAAGAAATCAGGGATTTGGCAAGGATAAGGATGGCTAGTTATCAACAAAGGATGGCTGGAGCTTACAACAAAAATGTCAGGATCAGGAAATTCCAAGTTGGTGATATGGTATTAAGGAAAGCATTTCAGAATACCACCAATCCTGCTGATGGAAAGTTGGCACCAAAATGGGAAGGCCCCTATTTGATTGAAGCTGAAGCAGGAAAGGGGGCATATCGCTTGCTAACAATGGAAGGTGATTTGCTACCAAGAGCTTGGAATGCTGTCCATTTGAAGAAATATTTTATGTGACAAGGATCCATGATCCTTACCTAACAAGTATCCTTGAAGGATCCCTACAGGACAGATGATCCTCACTCTGGTAATATTCTGATCTCTTACTATTTCATTTTTATTATTATCCTATATAAGGATAAGGATCCTGTATCCTTGATCCTTCTTTTACTTGATTATGAGTTTTGAAGGTTCAGGTATCCTTAACTAAGGATTGAGTATCCACAGAAGTATCCAGTTATTTGGGCTTAACCCCAGTTATTTGGGCTTGACCCCAGTTATTTGGGCTTGACCCCAGTTTGGGCCTGTCCCCAGTTTCGCCAGTAGCGCACGATGATCCTGGTATAGTTCATGGCAATGGGACCAGTACTCGCTTTAGGGGCTGACAATTTCATTGTACTGGCTATACTCAGGATCCTACGTACAATGGTAGACGTACCATACATCCGTTCCTAAGGTTTCTAACGTTTTCACGTTAGCTAAGGTTTTGGCATTTTCATGTCACTAAGTTTGGATAGTCGCCAGTGAGGGCCATACTCCAGTTTACATACGATCCTTTGGGCATGTCCCCAGTTATCCTTTGGGCATGTCCCCAGTTATCCTTTGGGCATGTCCCCAGTTATCCTTTGGGCTTGTCCCCAGTTATCCTTTGGGCTTGTCCCCAGTATATTGGGCTTGTCCCCAGAATTGTTGCGCTTGTCCCCAGTTACTAACTCTTATCTTATAATGGCTTAGTCCCAAATTGTACCTTATTTCAGGTTTTTGGAGATAAATGACCAAGGATCCTTGATCCTTATCTTTTACTAAGGTTTGTCTTTTGGGTTATCCTGATTATAAGTGTTAAAGGATAGGATCCTAACTTGGATTCTCAGGTATGATCCTTAACTGTTCTGATTTTATTATTTGTTTAAGTAACCCTTATCCTTTGACAACTGAACTTATGATCCTTAAACTATGTTACTTTTCAGAACTTATCGATTATGGGATATGTGATCTTTGATCATATCCTAAATTTTTTTTGGGATATTTCTTAAACTTTTTCTTTACTTGACAAGTTTAAACATAATAAACATCACAACAGTTGGAAAGTAAAATATTAACATGGATATCAACACAGGATAAGCCAAAGAGTTAAATTTATTTTATTCACAAAAGATTAAACCCTTTAAGGTTGTCAAAATTGCCAACCCACGTATCTACCAGCAAAACGTGGCCCGTCCACATGGGTTGGCAAAGGGTGTCCATTGTCTAAAGGTCTTGGTAGTGCAGGAAATTAAAGACGGCAGGATCACAATGGCTTCATCCCCCAAACAGAGGATCCCTCCACCATTTGTAATCCTACCTATTGTTCAAAGGATCATCCATGATCCTCAACCCTAATTACTATTGTTTAAGTACAGACCAACCATTGTTCATCAAAACATCATCAAAGTAAAAACCATAACCAAACAAAAAAAAATGGGCTCCGGCTACGTCTAGAAATGTCCTTCATCGCCCATTCATGCAACCTACACCTTCGCTGCGTCATCATCCCCTCCAGCTCCGGTATCCTTCACCTGATCCTTGCCACTGCCACTAGCTTCGATTGCCAGAACCTCATCAGCCTCATCCTCGTCCTCCAGCTCAGCCAGCCTGGCCTTCCAGCCTTCCACGTCCCAGTTGCTCCTATCAAAGGCAGGATCCTGAGCTTCCTGGGCCATTTGTAGCTTGGTCTTGTACATGGCAATGGCAGCGGAGACCTTGGCATCCTCTGTGATCTCGTGCTTCTCATAATCAAAGTTGATCAGGATTGCAGCTGTCTGAGCTTTGGCATCATTGAGATCCTTTTCAAGGGAGGCAATCTTGTGATCCTTGAGCACTGCAACCTTTTGGAGGTCAGAGTACTTCTCCTCAAGCTCTTCAACATTCCCCACATAGTCCTCGATCTCAGCAAATTTCTACAAAGAAGACAATGCAAAGATTAGAGTCAGGTGATCCTCAAGTAGGCAGGATAACTAAACAGAGTCAGTGATCCTTACATCATTAAAGTACTCGAGGAATTGATGGCGGATTAGAGGCAAACCTTGAAGGTTGTCAGCTTCAGAGGTTTTTCTTTTCTTTCCACCTCTGCCCTTAGAACTGGTTGCCTTGGGGATTACGACAGAGGGGCTGGCAGCAGACTTTTTCCTTGAGGATATGACAGTGTCAAGATCAGTTACACTGAATTTGGAGGCAGATTTCGAGGATTTCCCAGCGCCTATACATTCAAAACAGATAAGTATCCTTATCCTATTTCTATTCAACTATTTATTTAAATATTTGACTATATAAAATACAGGATACTTACTTGACATAGTGACAGAACCTGAGGATACTTCTTGTGAATCCTGGGTGTTTGTTTTGAATGATCTTGTTGCAGGATCAAGTTTTCTGAAAGCAGCAAGTCTCTCCTTGGTGGCGGGTGAAGGTATGATATGTGAGATTGTGATAACTGCACAAAAGAAACAGAAACATATTAGTAATCATCATCAGAAATGAGCTTACTCAGTGATCCTTCTAAGGATCCTCTATCCTACCATGGGTGCTCCATTTCCTTGGCAAATCCTTTCCATCCGGGATAGAATCCCTTCTTACAAAGAAGAATCTCCGTTTCCAGTTGGTATCATTCTTAGTGGCTTTGAAGATGGGGTGTTCTTCACCGGGTTTACGCTTGAATAAGTATCGGTGGGATCCAAATGTTGTGAGATCATACATCTCAGCCAACTTCGACATTCCTAGGGCGATTCCTTCTTGCTCAATGATCCTCTCAAGGGTATATAAGACCCTCCAGATCATTGGCATAGCTTGAATGTAGGAAATGCCGGTGAGGGAGAAAAAAGACTGGGTGAATTCAGGGAAAGGATATGAATATCCTATTGTGAAAGGGGTGACCGGGAAAGCTACCCAAGTTTCTGAAATGTAATCACTTAGAACGGTGGGGTCAAATGGCTTGATAACGGTATTCGCCGGAAAACAATGGCGAATTCTGTCTATTTGTGGATCAGAGAAGCAACATCTTTCTTTCGGTGAATCTTTGATGATCCCCTGGCTTTTAAGAGGACTGTCCTTCTTGTGATCCTTAGCCGGTGAGGATCGTAGCATCATCTTGAATGTGAAGAAGGTGAAGAAAGAAGGAGCAGAGAAAGAAAACGTAAAGGAGGAAGGAGAAGAGAAATACCTGCTTGATCGTCGGATGTGAATTTAAAGGGAGTTCTCTTGAATTTAAATGTGAAATGATCCCTATCTCTAACTCCTATTTATAATCATGAATTTGCAGGGATGTCGCTTCAAGTGACGTAAGATCTGCAACGGCTAGTCTGATTATAACGGCTAGTTATCCGTTGGTTGATTGCGGATAAGAACAAAATATAACTCATTTATTTACATAATTACTCCATATATTTTGGGGGCAATTGTTAGGGGTGGATTTCTAAGTGACCAGTGATCCTTAATTGCTGTTGGGCTTAGTGATCCTTACTTCTGTTTGAATTAGTGATCCTCAGAAGTGTTTCAGGATCAGGATCATTGATCATCATAAGGATCCTTGTACTAACGGTTGTCTACTTTGAATTCGAAACTGTTTTGCAGGAGTATCAATTTGGACTTGGTCTTGGCGATATTCCTGGAGCATATTCTATGTTTATTCCGCACGTGCCTGGCAAAAAGTGGACGTTATGGAGTCGTGGAGGACATGCACGATTTGCGGAATGTTAGTTAGAGTAGATATTTTCCATTTTTAAAGGGGTAGCGAGCTAATTAGAAAACACTTGGCTATTTTTGGCTACACACACACTCGTACAACTGCTCTCACCAGCTCTCTTTAACTCACTTGGTGATTACACACTTTTTCACTCAATACACTATAGTGATCCTTGTACTTAGCTCGCTATCATCCGAAGTTGTAATACATTTCTTGTTTAATTTGAGTTGGTGATCGGTAGTTTCCATCACCCGAGGTTTTTTATGCCAGAGATCATTCATTGATCAAGGGCTTTTTCCTCGTATAAATCATTGTGTCACTTGTTCATTACGTTCGTTGTTCATCAATTCAAGCATCATACCTCACAACAGAAAGTTTGGTTGCATTATCATTGCTTGATTTTTGACCAAAACAAGTGTATTGTGTAAAAAAGTGTGTAATCGCCAAGTGAGTTAACGAGAGCTGGTGAGAGCAGTTGTACGAGTGTGTGTGTTAGCCAAAAATAGCCAAGTGTTTTCTAATTAGCTCGCTACCCCTTTAAAAATGGAAAATATCTACACTAACTAACATTCCGCAAATGGTGCAAGTCCTCCACGACTCTATAACGTCCACTTTTGGCCAAGCACGTGCGGAATAAACATAGAATATGCTCCAGGAATATCGCCAAGACCAAGTCCAAGCTTGTACTCCTGCAAAACAACACCATATTCAAAGTACACAATCGTTAGTATAAGGATCCTTAAGATGATCCATGATCCTGATCCTGCAACACTTCTGAGGATCACTACTTCAGATAGAATCGAGGATCACTAAACCCAACAGTAAATGAGGATCACTGATCATTGAGAAATCCTTCCCTAACAGCACGTTTTCGGGTATCAACGGATTAATTATTGCATGATTGGTGCATATGAAGTAATGTGACGGATTGACTTATGAGCCAAGTATATGCTAGAGGTTACTTGATTTACTGTTATGGCTTGAACTTCACGTGTGTGCTATATGTACAGTAGTTGTGTATTTTGTGTACAAGGAATATGAGAATTAATTGTGTATATGATATGCAATCTATGTGCACATGAAATTGTCCGTTACCGGTAACCATGATAGGACACGGTTGACCAACTGGTAATTAAGTAGATAATCTTACCAAGCAAATCAAAGGTGAGTTCACTACTCTTGAGCATGCGTCCCGGTGGTTGCGACAGTCAGTGGGTATCCCGGGGAGGGATAAGTCTTTTGGGTAAAACTGGGATGTTGGATAATAATCTCACTCTATCATTCTTAAGTCCCATCTTTTGTGTTACCGGAGAGGTAACGGGTATTAGTTGGTAGCGCTACTTAGGTTTGGCACCCTCACCCCGTACCGGAGAGGACGGGTGTGAATTAATGACCCAGTCATGCCCAGTGCTTGGATAGGAGCACTGGGGAGCGGGCAAAACATACATTAGGAGCTGTCTTGTTCAGTATCGAGATATTATCAACATTACTTTCGAATTTGTTAACAAACTAGACTAAACACTTGGTAACTAACGTTTTCTTAAAACTGTGAACTCACCAGCGTGTCTGATACACCTGTTGCATGCTCGCAGGTCGTTAGATGTCTTGGAATTGGAACTTGCTGTCTGGAGTAGCTGGAGTGGTCATGGGTCGACTGGAGGGATTCATGTGATTGAATTCTTGATACTATACATTGGTTTTGAAACAGTTTAACTATGGTTTATTATTTGCTTCCGCTGAACATATTGGTTTTCATTTAAACTCGTTCATGCTATTTTCATTAATAATTGGGGATTTTATTTATAAACTTGAATGGGTTCAATGTAATTAGTGGCTCGTTGTTGGTACATCACACGCCTAACAGGGACATTCCCTAGGTAGTATTTTAGGGGTGTGACAGTTTGGTATCAGAGCCACTGGTTATAGTGAACTTGGTTTTAAAACGTTTTTATAAAACCAGACTATAACCGAATAAGTTCTGAATACGACCATGACACTCAGCTCCAGACTGCAAGGTTCGTCTCCCGTATACTCATTATATTGCATAACCAGTGAACACTTACATATGATATTGCATGTGATTGCACGTTTAGCACAACAGTATGAATTCATGTATTACTTGCATGTGTTATGTGACTGATAGGGTGGTATTTCCCTAAACATTCATGACTCGCGTTTTGTGATGTTCTTTGCTTACTACTCGCGTTTGAGGAACCATTTGACATGAGTTAAGAGGAGCTGAGATGAGCTTGCAAATCACAATATTATTGTGGGTGCACACAAAATAATAATGTGGGGTGCATGTGAGTCCCAGTGAAACTTAACGAGTGAAAAAGAGGTTCTATTCCGTTATTTGATCGATGTGAAACACAACAGTCTATAAGAGTCATAGCAGTGATTGTCTCTTACTTGAACGTGACCTTTTCACTCCTCTCTGAATCCTTTCGAATCTCGATGCTATCGAGTATTACCTGAACACCCATCTGAACGCCTAGCGAACTGTGTAGAATGTTAGGTGCTTATACGGACATCCCTGAGTTGGATGTTGCAACGACAATGATTGGTCCATACCTTTCTCACTTTTATTCGTTTGCTGGAACTCTATGTATTGACGTCTTAAACTCCGAAGTGTGATCACTTCTGCAACACTCTCGCAGCATACCGCGTATTACTCAATCGACTTGCTAGATCGATGGACAAAAGGGTAAGCGTAGTATTTTACCGACCTTAGTATTTGGACAACCCTGATTACCGGCAACAAACACCAGCAAATTCACTTCAATTGAATTCTTAACTCTAGTCAGCGACTCGTGGGAGTCAACTCTTACGAATCAATCGGGACATAAGCGATGACAACAAATTGTAGTGTGAAATATGTGGCTACCAGCATAGTGAGTAGCGCGTGGCACAGAATGTGAAAAGATGGACTTTAATGGTGAAAGATTGTAGGGCTCCGTTTCAAGCAACGACATTGGAGGCAACAGTCGCGGCAACATCAAGGTAGTCGTAATCGTAGTCAACAGCATGGAAACGAAGGTGACATTGACAGGGATTGAATGTTGCTAAGTCAAGACGTCAACAACCAAGTGAATAATGATAGTAATGGGAACCCTCGCAACTGTAACAACAACACTGGAAATGATGCTCGTGGAAGGACATTTAGGATTGGCGTAAGCGACGCCAGGCATAGTAGCAACATGGTAGCTTGTATGGATAGCTGTTCGTTTCGTCTCTATTCGGCTTGACCCTGATACTTCTAGAAACTAAACCTGATGTGGAATCGGCAGATGGCAAGTCAAATGAAATCTCATATGTTCGTTAGGGTGTAAACACGACCTTGTGGGACGAGTGTTCGACGTCGACCTTCTTTCTACTATCCTTGATGGTTACAACGCAGTAGTTAGTGTGAATTGGTTATCCAGGAATCACGCAGATATACCCAGTGAGGAGAAAACTTTGTGTGGAGAATCGTTATTTATTCTAAAGCATCAGAGTAGTGCAAAAGTTAGCGCCATTTTAGCTGTGAAGGCCAAAAGTGTCTACGGAGGGATTACTCCGCTGTGTTAGCAACCGTTACTGATGAATGGGCTGAGGGAAAAGAGGATCGAGGATCCACCAATTGTTTGTGACCCCTCTCGGTTTGTTACCGAGGAACTTTTGGGCTTACTTCCACAACTGTTAGGTATAATCTCAGTTTAATCTCATGCCAGAAGCAGTCTTGATCACTCGTACTTCATACCATCTTGCACCAGGAGGGTTGCAAGAACTGTCTAGTCAATTTCAGGAACTACCGGGTGGGAGTTTTAGCGATCTAGCTCCTTGTTCTGGGGAGCCCGAGCTCTATTGTGGAAATGAAGGACAAGTCTTTTCGTACGCGTACAGAATACCCCAAGGTGGCAATCATAGACCGTCACCCTCTATCTCGCATCGACAACCTGCTTGACCCGCTGCAATGATCAAGCTTCTATTCGGAAACCGACTTAAGATCAGACTGTCACTTGATGGAAGACCCAGGGGAGGATGACTTCTAACACGGCGTTACAGGCACAGTACGGCCACTATGATTTTTTGTTCTCGTTGTTTAAAGTTACCCAACACACCAGCAGCCTTAGGGATCACATGAGTAGTATGTGCCAACCCCATCTTGCCAGATTCGCCAACCGTGTTTATCTAGGACGTTTTGAATCACTTCCAGGAGAAAGGAGCACCATGAACGGCACTTGTACTTCATCGTAGAGCTTATAGGGGAGGAGCATCTACGTGCGAAGTCTACCTAAGTGTGACTTCAAGATTCGGGAAGTACACATTTTTAGTCATATAAACAACGAAGTGGGAATACACGTGGATCTCGCTAAGATCCATTTTGTTAGAAACTGATTAACATCAAAGATCCCTTCGAGGATACAGGAGTTTCTTGGTCTCACTAGATACTATCGCAGCTTAATCACAGGATTTTCGAAGGTCGCGTAGCTTAAATCTCTTTAGCACAGCAGGGTGTTGTGTTCGTGAAAGACAAAACAGGAGGACGTCTTTTCAGCTTTCGAATCCCAACTTTGCAATGCACTGAGCATCGTCTTTACCCGAGGGTGTGGGTGATTTAGTAGTGTACCATGATGGTCCGAATCAGAGTTCCAGTTACACACCGACGCAACACGAGAGAGTGATGACTTACGTAATGGAGTTACAAAGAGGAACTGCAAGACGCACAACCGGCGGTGGAAACCGTGGTCTTTGGATTTACTTGGAGGCATTACTTGGACGGTACTGAATGCGTTACTTAGATCGATCACAAGGGCCTCCCGTGTACCCTGGTTTCCAAAGAGCTGAATCGGTTAATGGCATCGCTGGATAGAACTTTTGGATGATTACGACTGTGGAACTTGAACGTACACGAGCTTTGCAGCTCACTACCGACTCTAACTTACCTGATCCGACTCGCTCTGTTCAAACTGGGGAACTAAAGGAAGAGAATTTTCAAGTTGAACCCATGTAGGGCATGGAGAAGCCACCTTGGCAGGTCGGACGATATTTGCTACCTCATGGAACGAATGTGGATCTCATTATACAGTAACTGTAGGAAATTTGTGTTGAGCAAACCACACCGGCCTCGATAGTCTAGTCTTCTGGGTTTGATGAGAGACTTTAGGATTTATAAACCTTGTACTGGTGATCGGGAATGAAGGCCCACCTAGCTAGGTATGGGAATGATGTTTGACTTGGGGGAAAGTAAAGGTGAAGTATTAGCAACCAGAAAACACCCATATGGAAACAAGAACAGACTGCCATGGATTTTGTCACTGGGCTACCTAGAACTCGAAACGGAAACAATATCACCTAGGTGATCGTTACCAGTACACTTTCTCGCAATCAAGGAGACTGATGAGCCCCCACAGTTTGTGAATATTCCTCTAAGAGAGGCGGTTTTTTGGCAAGAGGTACCAACTCCCGATATCTTTGATCTTGATCTACACCTGATTTATGGCAGACAAAACACAACGCCCTCGACTCACGTCTAGACATGAGAGTTGCTTATCACTGTAGGACAACCAGACTGAGTACTGAACCATCCTGACACACGAAGACACGCTGCGAGCATGTGCGTGATTGACTTTAGTAAACAATTGGAAGGACACTTTATCTTTGGGTGAGTTCTAATGCAGCCGTCACCGTTCTACTATGCATACAGCTCCGTTTGAGGCATTGCATGGACGATAATGCCAACCTCCTTGCTGGACTGAGGTGGATGACAACCTAATCACGGGTCCAGGGCTTGCACTCGAAACTCTTGGGAAAATTATTTAGATTGGAAATCGTGTGGCGACAACGCGTGATCGTCAGGAAAACTGATAAACTTGGGAAATGATGGAAGATCGCTGTAGGTGATCGTATCGTGTTGAAAGTCTCACACTGGGAGGGTGTGGAACGCTTGGGAAGTGTGGCAAGCTTAATTTACATTACGTTGAGTTATTCAGAATTTTGGAAAGCATTGGTCATGCCGCCTACAAACTCGAGTTACCTGACGAATTGGGTAACGTGCATGATATCATTTATGTCTCGAATCTAAGGCAATGTTTGTTCGATGAAACGCTTGTGATACCCTTATTAGATTCTGAGGTTAATGACAAGTTGCAGTTGTTGAGGGATCTACTGGAATCATGGACTAGGACATCAAGATTCGCTAGCGTAGTCGAAATCCAATCGTGAGAAGTTCGTTGGAACTCAAGACGTGGACCGGAGTTCACGTGGGAACGCGATGATTGGAGTAAGCTCTAGTATCCTCAGTTGTTCAAATGGTTGTATCAACTTCTGATATCATTGGCGAATTTCGGGACGAAATTCCTCTTCAAGTTGGGGATGATGTGGCACCTGGGGAAAATCTGCAACACTCTTGACTCATCACTTCACTCCTCTGTGCTTACTTGTCAAATTTCGGGACGAAATTTCTTTCAAGTTGGGGATGATGTGACAACCCGAACTTTCAAGGTTAGTGTCGTCTAACCTCGTAACTTTTAATCTGGTATTATTCCTGTTACACTACGTTTTATCACATGTTACGGGGAATGCTTACTATTTGTTAAACCTTAACATAAACGAGAAACATTGTTCGTATGTTTGGGCCTTAGATTATATTTGGGCCACAAGTGTATTGGGCCACACCTTAGTGTTACTTGTTCGAGTGGGCCGCACCCAAAACCATTATAGCCCAATAGAAACTTATAAGACTGAAATCGGCCCATAGTGACAACAATCTATCTTTAATGATGACAGCCCAATTATGTGGGCTTGAGCCCATTATTCGGCCAAAAAGGTGAACCGCCCCAAACCTTATCTAACATGTATACGTATTATATTCTTGATTAGCTTAAAACTCAAAGAAACCCTATTTCTCCTTCATACTTTACGAACGGCAACTGGAGACCCCCCCCCTCTCAATACATCACTTTATTTGATCAAGGTTATTGGTTAATAAATCCCTGTCTATGCTAGCTATTTATTGATGATTGTGTTTTGTATGATTTTGATTTAGAAGATATCGGTATGTTTACAACCATGAGGAACTTGGGCTATATTAACCATGTACTGCCATGCTAAATCATGTTAAGACTCGATAACTATATATTGATGTTAATACTCGATGACTATGTGATGATTTGTTAGAATATGGATGTGGTATAATAATTTATTAAGTATGATCGTTGCATAATGGGTTGCCAAAGTATGTTACTGGTATGATGATCAATGTGGGGCCGAATAGCATGGTTATTAGATAGTGGTGTTATGTGATGATGTTTACCTGATGATATAAATTGCATGTTAGGGACGATTAGCATAATGAAGCAATGATAGTGATTAATTGTTAGAATCATGATCATATGCTTAAACACTAGGGCTTGGTGGGTAAATTATAACAGTGATTCGATGGTGTTAATGTGTGATATTAGTCATGGAAGTGTTATAGAATTAATAGTTAGGAATTATTGATCTATAAATAGAGATGGAATTATAATCAGGAACAGTTTTGTAAATCTATTTTGATATAAATTGAAGTGAAAAGGTAATATGTCAAAACCCTTGGGCTTCACACCGTCAATCGGACCAACAAACAACAGGCCCTTGATTGATGTTTACATTGGGCTTTATATGGTAAGTTGGGCTGTTACTTGAGTATATAGTGATTCACATATTCATCTTGTACACATCTATTATTGGGCCGCATAGTGTAGAGCTCTTCAGCTGGGCTTAACTCTGTAGATATATTAATTGGGCTACACTGGGCCAACTCTTGTCTTACGTGGGGCCGATCTATAGGGTGTACATCAGAAGGGTTTGTTTATATGTTCATGAAATGTGTTGTCTAAATTGTGTATCACTAAATTGTATGTTGCACGTTTTCGGGTATCAACGGATTAATTATTGCATGACTGGTGCATATGAAGTAATGTGACGGATTGACATATGAGCCAAATATATGCTAGAGATTACTTGATTTACTGTTATGGCTTGAACTTCACGTGTGTGCTATATGTACAGTAGTTGTGTATTTTGTGTACATGGAATATGAGAATTAATTGTGTATGTGATATGCAATCTATGTGCACATGAAACTGACCGTTACCGGTAACCATGATAGGACACGGTTGACCAACCGGTAATTAAGTAGATAATCTTACCGAGCAAATCAAAGGTGAGTTCACTACTCTTGAGCATGCGTCCCGGTGGTTAGGATAGTCAGTGGGTATCCCGGGGAGGGATAAGTCTTTTGGGTAAAACTGGGATGTTGGATAATAATCTCACTCTATCATTCTTAAGTCCCATCTTTTGTGTTACCGGAGAGGTAACGGGTATTAGTTGGTAACGCTACTTTGGTTTGGCACCCTCACCCCGTACCGGAGAGGACAGGTGTGAATTAATGACCCAGTCATGCCCAGTGCTTGGATAGGAGCACTGGGGAGCGGGCAAAACATACATCAGGAGCCGTGTGGTTCAGTATCGAGATATTATCAACACTACTTTCTAATTTGTTAACAAACTGGACAAAACACTTGGTAACTAACATTTTCTTAAAACTGTGAACTCACCAGCGTGTCTGATACACTTGTTGCATGCTCGCAGGTCGTTAGATGTCTTGGAATTGGAACTTGCTGTCTGGAGTAGCTGGAGTGGTCATGGGTCGACTGGAGGGATTCATGTGCTTGAATTCTTGATACTATACATTGGTTTTGAAACAGTTTAACTATGGTTTATTATTTTCTTCCGCTGAACATGTTGGTTTTCATTTAAACTCGTTAATGCTATTTTCATTAATAATTGGGGATT
Organism: Helianthus tuberosus; assembly: GCA_030545235.1. Lineage (NCBI taxonomy): Eukaryota > Viridiplantae > Streptophyta > Magnoliopsida > Asterales > Asteraceae > Helianthus > Helianthus tuberosus. The sequence goes on from JARYGA010046105.1 coordinate 5,315,391, forward strand.
TTATTTATAAACTTGAATGGGTTCAATGTAATTAGTGGCTCATTGTTGGTACGTCACACGCCTAACAGGGACATTCCCTAGGTGGTATTTTGGGGGTGTGACACACACTGTTTGGTTTTGAACCTGGTGGTTTCAAACCTAAAATAATAGATCAGATTGTTTAGTTTATTTCAGTACCGCAGAAGTTAAAAAACAAACAATCTTCTTCTCGCAGACTGCAAAGGTTTGGTCCACCTCTTCTGCTACAGATGTCTGCAGATGTGGTCCGCAGACTGTGAACGTTTTACTTCTGAAAAAACAAACAACACCTTATTTATTATTTTTCTCTTACTTATACACTCACAATAAAAATTATAGAGGTGTACTTTACTTCTTTTTTTATATTTTTCTCTACTATAAAGACTTCAATGTGTTGGTATTTTTATTGTTTTCACTATCCTTTTCTCTGTATATAGAATTGGGGCTCCAATATGAATGCTCTAAAACACCTCCACACCCCATTTTCTATTCTAGAGAATGAACAATAACCAACTATATTTGTGGTGTTACTATTCATCTATTTATAATTACCGGATGGTGGGTGTGGTGCAATACAATGGGAGAGATGATGGTGGCTAGTGGATGCAATGGTGGTGGTTAGGGTTCAGAGGGTGAGGGTGGTGCAATGGTAGAGGTGGTGGTGGCGGGTTGGTGTAGGGTGAATGGGGGAAGTAGGAGAGAGAAATGTGAGAAAGAAAAGAATACCGATTTTTTTATTAATGTGTACTTATACATACCCATTATTTAAGTTTTTAATTTGTTTTGTTTGTTGTGTGTGTGTGTATATATATATATATATTATATTGGTTACGAAGTACGATAAATAGTAACTTTATTTTTATAATAATACTTAGGGTAAATTACACTTTTCCTCCTTTATGTTTGTACCGGATTGCAATGGATAGCCTTTAACTTCAATAATTACAGCCACAGTCCTATATTTGGAAAACCTATTACACTCTAGGTCCTTTAGCACAAACTAGGTTAAAATTTTCAGTTAAGTATGACATGTGCTCTGCACATGAGGGTATTTCAGTCATTTTACCCTATTCATTTATTTAAAAGTATATTTATAAATAAAACAAAATCAAACTAAAAAACAAAAGGTAAAAAAAACATATATAAAATCACAACCTCTGTCTCTCTTCTCTTTCCTCTCCCTCTCTACCTTTTCTCCCAATCCAGACAACCACCAGCACCATCCGACAACCACCACCCCAGCCTCCAGCAACCATGAGCACCCTGATCCCTCTCTAGCTTTTCTATCTTTCCTCTCCCTCTCTACCTTTTCACCCCCAAGCGAGCAGTTAGCCTTGTCATTACACTTTTCAGTTTACGAACCCGATCCAGATTACGGCTACTAATCTGCCAATCAGGACACCCATTGTATTAGAATAAACACAAAGCATCATGCCAACAGTTTGCAAGAAAAGCAAGTACCTTAGAGCATCATGACCTCAGATCTAAGAAATCACAAGTACCTTGTATTTGTAGATTAAATGTTAGGGTAAATTACATTTTTCGTCCTTTATGTTTGTGTCAAATTGCGATGGATGCCCTTTAACTTCGATAATTACAGTCACAGTCCTTTATTTTGAAAACTCATTAGACCTTACGTCCTTTGGCCCTAACTTGGTCAAAATTTTCAGTTATGTTTATTCACTTAAGGGCAATTTAGTCTTTTTATTTAACTATTTATAGTATAAACAAAAGAAAATAACATTTAAAATTAAGAAAATAAACATAAATACCCTATTTCTCATTTTCACACACGAGAGACACACTTTGAACAAACCAGATGCCACCACCGCCCCTAACATCACCACTGCTGGCTGGTTATGACCACCACCATCAGCCGGCCTCTACAACCACCACCACCTCTTTAAACACTCTTCTTTCTCTATAAACTGAAACACTGCCACCGCCAGTTACATCACCACCACCGGTGACCACCACCATCATCGGATTTACACAACTGCCTCGCTCTCTCTTTCTGTCTCTAATCTCATAACACCACCACCGCTTAAGTCCACCACCACGGCCAGATCTACAAACGCCAGCAGTGCCGCCGCTTCTCCCATCATATACCATCCGGATCTCGCTCAGATTCTGGATGTCGAGTTCATATCGGTGGTGTTATGTCGGCCATCTCCACTTAAATCCTGTCGGCCACCTAAAACCCCTTATCGATCCTATTGTTACCCCAAATCTGAGTCAGATCTGAAAGGTTGCATAACAATCGCCTCCATAACTAGCCACCGCACCACCCCCAACGATTTCTGGTTCAAATATAACAATCAGCCACTTTACATTTTTGATGCTTTTCGTGTTTTGATTTGAAGATCGTGATCAATTATTGAGAAAACCTTAAGTAAATCTGGGTTCATGTCTTTTCAAAAACAAAAAAGGTGAGGGTTCATATACCAATAAAGTAGTTGCAGAGGATGAGGATGAATATTTCAAACAAATTTCGTGGATTTTGATCTAGATGAATATATTAGTTTTAGTTTGTTATCTTTTTGGTTTTGTTTATTAAGAAACATTTAAATAAAAACATGAAATGACCAGTATACCCTCATGTGACTAAACTTAACTGAAAATTTTAACCAAGTTAGGGCCAAATGACGTAAGGTGTAATGAGTTTTCGAAATATAGGACTGTGACTGTAATTATCAAAGTTAAAGAGTATCCATTGCAATTTGGTACAAACATAAAGGACGAAAAGTGTAATTTACCCTAAATGTTATATGCAACAATTTCTTCGTGGATTAGAGCACTGTCATTCTTATGGTATTCTGCATCGTGACCTCAAATCTAAGAAATTGTTCCATCAATCTAACTGGTATGCTTCCTTCAAATCCTTAAATCTAGAGGAGACAACAATTGTACTGTGATTTCTTAGATCTGAGGAGACAACGATAATAAAAGCTTCAATTTTGCAGATCTGCGATTTCTTAGATCTGGGTTCTAGTCACCCCCTCTTGTCGCAACCCCCGATCCCTTATCTGTCCCGGGAACGGGCGAACGCGAACTCAGAATTTTGGTGGTATCAGTTGTTTAATTTGGCAGCGGAAATTATATCAGGACCGTAGTTAGCAAATGTTTATCAGAGTAAAACCACCACATTTGATATTAATAAACATATGGGTAAAACCCAAGTTTCTTATTACAATATGTTTATAGGGATAAACCCTATTATATTGAATTTAAAACATCTTCTTTTAGGTAACTTTTATAGCCACATTTTTCCCAAGCCTTTAGTGTTCTCCAGCTGCCTTTTTACTAATTGGCTGTCACATTGTGTTACCTGAAACGCGTTTTAAAAACATTTGTCAGTGGAAATACTGGTGAGTGAATCCCAGTTTAATCAAGAAATATTTTATCAATTAAAACAGTATTGAGAGCGATCACGTTGTTTATTTCTACACAATTACTCATTCAGTACTGTCAATCCTGACTGGTGGGTCATATTACACATTGGCTAACTCGTTGTCCAATGGTAACGTATTGTCGTCCCGACTTACTACTCACAGTGTAGTAAATTTTGTATATGTAGGACCGAGTATGACAGTCAAATGAGTCAATTCGAGCTAGTACCTACCGAACATGTAGCGGAAATACATATTTGGCATGAATCAAAGCAAAACTGTAGAAGAAATGAGTAGAAAACAGATAGAATTCACTTTTAACTTGCTTTCACATTAATTCTTCAGAAAACACACTGTCAACAGTTCGGCTACCCGATGACATCAAAGTTCTAAATGTGAAAACTAACTTGGGGTATTTATAGGAGTGACAGGTTCGCTTATATGGACATGTCCATATGAGCGGACCTCTAACATGTAGATCCGCTTTTATGGCATGTGACCATATAAGCGGACCTCATCCACTATCATCACAAAATTACATAATTAACCCCTGTAAAATACATAATCAACCCATTTAGACCCTATACATTGAACAACTAAGACTAAGACGTAGGCTTTAGACATTCGTGCACCAACAAACTCCCCCTTGGATACAGCCGGAGTCTTCAGTCTTATCTTTGGGTCTTCAGAAAAACTTGAACTTTTCTTCTCTAGACTTAGGCTTCTTCAGTAGATTCCTAAGCTTCTCTTTCTCTTTTACAGGCTCCCCCTTTCATCAATCTTCTGTGCTTTTGGGATCGACACCTGGATTACCAGCAACAAGCTTCCTTTTGCATCAAGCTCACCTTCAGACTCCCCCTAGGACTCTGCTATCGGGATCTTCATTTGGAACTTTCACCTGCAAATCTCAAACATTTATAAGAATAAACATTTTAAATGTCCAGAATTGATGATCTGGTTCTTTCACAATTCTATAAAGATTTGACAATTTAAAGAATCCAAACAACTAAACCTAACACTTTTCTGATTAAACACCAACACACCCAGTTAATCAAGTCCAAATCAATGACCTTGATCAACTGCTTAGCCTACCAAGTCCAAGTTAATGACCTTGGATGACCAAATTATGAAGTACGCAGATATTTCATTCTGAAAATAGTTCAAACGAATGAACTTTTGAACATTTTGAACTTCCAAACACTTTTCAATTGTCAAACACTGTACCAATCATTGTACTGCATTACCAGCTTACCCAACCCTCATCAAACACAGACATGATCTGCACTAAGCTTTGATCTTCCGATTCCCAATGTCAGTTGTCGAAAATAAAATGAGAAACTAAAATCTTTTTGAATTTTTTAACTGGATAAACTAAAACTGTACACACAATCTTTTTGTGAGTGTGTTAGGGGATCATATCAGCTGCCGACTAGATACAAGCACCGTTAAGCTGTTATTTCATTTTAAGCATTAAACAATTCACGTAGATTGCCGATATACTGATCCTCTTAAATTCTCACAAAACTTTCAATCTGCTCGGGATACAGAATTAGTGTTTTAGGACTTAAACATCTACATGTGTCCCACCTCAGTATATACTCTCGTATCCAGATCCCAGTATTCAGTCTTACAGGTGAGTATACCTAGATGATATCTGTAAGGGGTTAATTGCGAGGGCCGTGAGAGCTCAGGTCGATCTTTCGATACGCAGAGAGATGACGGCTTCGACTTTTGGTGGGTCCCCTTTAGAGGATCTTTTCTTCAACAGCATGATTATCAATTTTATTGTTTAATCATTTTTGCTGAGGGGAGGCTTATATTTCAAAGCAGTGTAAAGTATTCTCCGGGGACTAGGTCATTGCTTCCGCAAAATCAGAAGCCCGGGATAATACCCCAGATATCACTAAGCATAAAGACCTAGTATCTCAGAATACGGGACCCTTCAAACAGGATTTCAGGGGTTACCTATATATCCTGGAGGTGTTCCCCACGTAGACGCAAGTAAAATTTATGTTTATATCCCAGACTGATCTACTAATTTTATGAAAACCTATCGGCACATCTTTAGCGAGACTGCTTAATTGCATTTTATACATTACAATTCTTTAGCGTACTGTGTCCGTCTAGCTGATGTACTATCATTTCCCCTATTATACACAAACTCAATTTTACTTTTTCAAATGTTTTTGGTTTTTGTAGTTTTTATCATGTTTTTGTATTTTTCTGCAAACTTTCTCCCCCTAAAAAGAAAAACATATTTTTGTGTTTTTGTTTTTATCGAAAAGCAGAAAATAAACTGTACAAACAAAATTGACAACACGACAAAAGTTCACGTCAGATCGCCGCCCAACTCGGCTTCACATTCAATAACCCTCCCAGATTGCAGATTTTTCAACCCGTTCAATTTTAAAAGATAATAAAATCTCTTTTTGTCAAAAGGTTTAGTATAGAAATCCGCTTTCTGATCATCGGTGTGCAAGTGTTCAATCCGAATTAACTTTTTCTCGTGACAATCACGAATAAAATGATGACGGATCTCAATGTGTTTCGTTTTTGAATGGTGAACCGGATTTTTTGTGATGTTAATCGCTGCTTCATTATCCACATAGATAGGAGTATCTAAGAACTGCAAACCGTAGTCGCGCATCTGTTGTTGGATCCAAAGGATCTGCGAGCAACAGCTGGAGGCTGAAACGTATTCAGCCTCGCATGTAGAAAGCGCTACTGCAGTTTGTTTCTTAAACTGCCAGGTAACGAGTCGAGTTCCGAAGAACTGACACCCAGCAGTGGTGGACTTTGCGTTTTGCTTGCAGCTTCCAAAGTCAGAATCAGTGAAACCAGATAAAGTAAAGTCACCCGATCGAGGATACCACAAGCCAATGCTTGGGCAGCCTTTTAAATACCGTAATATACGTTTTACTATGGTCAGGTGTGACTGCTTTGGATTTGACTGATATCTGGCGCATAGACACGTCGGGTACATGATGTCTGGACTGGAAGCTGTGAGATACATCAGAGAGCCAATGATAGATCGGTACAATGTCTCGTCCATCTTCACACCATTCTCGTCTGGACAAATTCCATGATTCTGTGCAAGGGGGGTGGATGCAGGACTGCAATTTGTCATGTCGAACTTGTCAAGCACGTCCTTCACATACTTTGTTTGGTGAATGAAGATTCCATCGGGCATTTGCTCTACCTGCAGCCCTAGGAAGAACTTCATCTCCCCCATTGAACTCATTTCGAACTTCTTCTTCATTACCCTCTCAAATTCTTTGCAAAGATCTTCGTTGGTGGATCCAAAAATGATATCGTCAACATATATCTGCACGATCAATAAGTGGCCTGCTTCTTCCTTGGTGAACAAAGTGCTGTCTACTGTGCCTCTTGTGAACCCGTTGTCCAACAAGTATTGAGAAAGCGTCTCATACCAGGCTCTCGGGGCCTGGTGAAGTCCGTACAACGCTTTTGTCCAATAGATACACCTTGTTTTTATGCAGTGGGTCTGTGAACCCCGGCGGTTGCCCCACATACACTTCTTCTCTGATAGTTCCGTAAAGGAAGGCAGATTTGACGTCAAGTTGATATACTTTAAAATTTTGGCTTATTGGCCTGTAATAATCCCACATACACCTTTTTGGCCAATAATAATCCCACCTCAGAATATTCCCCACACCAGTCCCACCTTTCAGATATTTTTCCCACACTGGTCCCCCGTTAAAAATCCCTAACTAAGTTAGTAAAATGGCTGATGTGGCAGATGATGTGTTAAAAACTGATTATGTGGCAGATATGTGGCAGATGATGTGTTAAAAACTGATTACCTGTAATAATCCCACCTACACCTTTTTGGCCAATAATAATCCCACCTACACCTTTTTGGCCAATAATAATCAGATTTTAATACATCATTTGCCACATCAGCCATTTTACTAACTGAGTTAGGGATTTTTAACTGGGGACCAGTGTGGGAAAAATATCTGAAAGGTGGGACTGGTGTGGGGAATATTCTGAGGTGGGATTATTATTGGCCAAAAAGGTGTAGGTGGGATTATTACAGGCCAATTTGCCTAAAATTTTTCCATGACGCGAAGGCTAGAAAAATCCGAATTGCCTCAAGTCTGGCAACCGGCGCGTAAACTTCATCATAATCTATTCCTTCCTGTTGACTGAAGCCTTGAACCACAAGTCGCGCTTTGTTTCTCACCACGACACCTCTGTCATCACGTTTACATTTAAAAACCCATTTCGTCTTGATTAGCTTTTGATTCTTAGGCAGATCGACAAGTCTCCAGACACCCAGCTTTTCGAACTGTTGCAACTCCTCCTGCATTGCATTCACCCAGCTATCCTCGGTCAATGCCTCTTTGTAGGTTCTGGGCTCTATCTGTGAAATAAAACATTTTAATGAGACTTCTTTCTGCATATCAGCAATAGATGAATAGAAACATGTAAGAGCTTGGTCTATTTGATGTCGGGTTTTAACACCACTTTGTAGGTCGCCAATAATTTGTTCTGAGGGATGATATGACAACGTCCGTGGCATAGCATTATCAGGCACATTCATTTTCGATTCCAAGCTCGATATGTCAAGATCAATGGTTTGATCCTCAGCTTCCGTTGGATCCTCGTCAAAAGTCAGAGCGGGTTCCGCTTCTGAGTCGTCAGATTCATCAAACGATGGAACTGGTTCCTCTGGTGGTTCGTGAGCTGTTCCACTCGGTCCTGCTTCATCATCGTGAGTACCCACGGTGGGTTGAGAAACTTCTAGCGGTCTAGATACTTGATCCTGTGACACAGTTTGCTGATACAGGTACATAAGAGCTAGTTCCTCCTCACTCGGCTCGACCGGCAGATGAAACGACTCCCAGAGCTTATCGTAGTCGAACAGGAAACTTTGTCCAGGAAGTTGTGGTGATGAAGTGTGCTTCTGACAATCCACATGTTGGACTTGAATCACCTTACCCAGGCATGGTACGAACACTCTCTTGAGTGGGCTAGCGTAACCTACAAAGAAACCCTCATTAGCTTTAGCGCCAAATTTACCATTTTCATCAATAAAAGTGCAAGGAGACCCAAATGGCTCCAAAAACTCAAGATTCGGCTTATAACGGTGCAACAGCTCAAAGCAAGTCTTTTTATACTTCTTGACAGTGAGAACTCTATTCAATGTGTAACAGGCTGCTGATACTGCTTCACTCCAGAAAAAGATTGGTAACTTGGAATCGGCTAACATTGTACGGGCTGTTTCAATCAGGGTCCGATTCTTTCGTTCAGCTACACCGTTCTGCTGTGGTGTGTACGGCGCACTGAATTCATGAAGAATTCCCTTCTCATTGCAGAACTCGTACATCTTGTTGTTCTTGAATTCCGTTTCGTTGTCGCTCCGAATCCTCCGGATTGGCAGTTTATACACTGTTTCCATCTTCTTGAAAAGCACCATCAAAGACTCAAAAGTTTGATCTTTTCGTTCCAAGCACACTACCCAAGAAAATCTCGTAAAGTCATCAGTCACCACCAAGAAATATAAGTCTCCGCTGATGCTCTTTACGTTGACAGGCCCGAAGAGATCCATGTGTAATCTCTCAAGAGGTAACCTGATTGTATTCATCATCTTCAATGGGTGTGACTTCTGAGTTTGCTTTCCTTTCTTACATGCTACACAATCATCATTTAAGTGAAAATTCTTCAGATTAACACCAACAACCAAATCATTGTGTACTAAAAAGTTCATTTTGCAAACATGAATGTGGCCCATCTTTCGATGCCACATAATCGAATCCTTTTCTGTCGCTTTAGTTTTTGACACAAAACACTGTTTCTGATGGGATGTTGGCGTTGCGACTCTCATATCTAGATAATAAAGATCATTCTCCCGTGGAGCACGCAACAACACTATCTCATCAGGGATTTTAAACTCTGGTTTCAAAACCACACATTTAGTTTTTGTAAAATGTACACTAAACTCTTTATCACATATTTGTGAAATACTGAGTAAATTGTTTGTTAACTCTACTATGTAGTTCACTTCACTGAACGGAATTACGCCATTTGACAGCGTTCCTTGACCAACGATCTTTCCACCTTGGTTCCCAGCAAATCCAACATAGCTTCCGTTTACGGATTTGACATCATAGAGCAAAGCAAGCGTCCCAGTCATATGCCTTGAACCACCACTATCCATAATCCACTTTGATAATATCGACTTGGGCAGCTCCTGCAAATATCATAGCGAATTTATTCAAACAATGAACTCCGTGACTTCTTAACTTCTGAAACACTCCCAAACATTACATCACACTTCTCATCAGTCTTAGGAAAGTTAAATGTGACATTCGAAACATCAATTTTAGTTTTTTGTTTTACTTCATTTTTTTATCGGGGGAAACTCTGCAAGAAACTTATCAAGCTCAAATTCAAATTCATGATTATTATTTGCAACCACTTTTGATTCATAAAATTCCTTTACCCCTTTGACTTTTCTGTCAACCATTTTTCCAAAAATATTTAGAACATTGGGATTAAAAACTTTTGAATCAAACTTTAACTCATTCTCCATTTTCTTCACCTCAACTGATTGTTTTGGTTTAACCACCCATGACTGATTTTCAAAAATTTTCGTTTTAGAATAAAACTTTGAAGTCTTTTGTGACTTTGAAGATTCGCCAATCTCGAATGTCGATTTCGGAATATCTTCTGACTTCAATGATTCACCTCTTTTCAAGATGCGAATTGGTGAAACCATTTGTTTTTTATCCTTTTTGTCAACTGGTGATTTAGGTTGAGGTTTTTGAACAACAGATTTTACGACAGGTTTTTCAAAAACTTTCTTGCATTGTTTTGCCATATGTCCGATCTCATTGCAGCGATAGCAAATTCTTTTGTCATACTCGACAAAAGTTGATTTGAACGACTCTTCTTTCAGTTTCTTCGCCGCATTGAAATCGTCAATGGCCTTTTGACTAAAAATGTACTCCTTCTCATCATCCAGACTTGGTCCAACAACAAAAACATCATTCATTTTATCTTTTGGCTTGACAACCCTCTTATCCATCTTTTTTCTCAAAACCAATTCCTTTGTTTTTAAAGTTGTTACCATTTTTCTTGTTATCATTACCTTCCCATTCCTTTTTCCCCGAGTTGTTGACACATGTTGTAACAAATGACTTTTTAGATTTTGAAAAGAATTCTTCGTTATTAACGTCATCAATATTCATTTCAACCAATTTGAAAACTTTTTCGACATTTTCAATCTTAACATTCTGAAGAGGATACTCGAAATCAGAATAAAGCTTGTCTGTTCCAATCATAGTGTAAACCACCATAATCGGATCATCATTCGTACTCTTGTCTGATTTTGGTATGAAACAATCTAAAAAGTTACCCTCATCTTCAGAATCAGTAACAGACTTCTCAGAATGATATTTCATAACTTCAACATCAGAGTTATCACTCTCTTCATCTAACACCTGATCGACAACAGTCTTGATGACCTGTGACTCGCTGTCGGTGTCAGACACAGAGAATGTAACATCTATGCTTTCTGGCAACTCATCCTCAATTGTCCTCAGTTTGAGATTCAATGCAGCTTCCACCCTATCTGGATACTTTTGAGTATAATGATTCCACATTGGGGGTGGAACACTGTTAAAGACCGGTTCAGCATTGGGCTGTTGTGGAACAATTTGTTCAAGAACATAGGACGATGCAACATAGCTCGTCAATTTCTTATCTATTCGCTCATTTTTAATTTTAGTCAATTCCAATTCTTTCTTTAATGATGCAATTGTGTCAATATGAAAATTTACTTCCACTTGTTTATCAAAAAGTGTTGCTTTTGCTAGTTTTGTGGCTTTATCATTTTCAACACTTTCTTCTTTAATCATTTTAACTGATCTGGCTAGTGTATCATATGCTTCTTTGACTTGTCCTATATCAAATTTTAACATATCAGCATGTTCTTTCAATTCCTGAAACTTAGTATCTTTTTCAAGGCACTCCATGCACGATTGTAAACACTTTTGGCATGGTGTTTCAGATATTGAATCTACTTTCTCAACAATTTATGCTTCATAAGCAGTTTTCACTTCCTGTTTACCGACATTTTTGGACTCTGACTCAGACACTTTCTTAGATTTGACCTCCTCAATTCCTGACTCCTGATCCGACTCCTTTTGAACTGACTCGGTACCGACAGACTCTGGTTTCACAAGTTCTATGTCTACCTCTTTCAGTTTCGCCATGAAAGCCTTGTCAGCAATTTCTTTCAAAGTGTCTTCGGTCATCTCTTTCGACACATCTATCAACTCTTCAACGTCTTCTTTCTTTTCTTCAAACCTTGGACATGATCCGGTCCTTGGTTCTTCAAAGTAACCTGCAAAAGATTCAGAAATGTTAGGAGGCAATACAGATTTCATTAAACTTCCCAAAACCTCCTGCTCAGACTGATAATAATACACTTCAGCAGCTATTTCTTCAATATCGATCGCATTATTAGCAGAAACCTCTTCAACAACCACAGAAACCTCTTCAGCCACTATTTCCGGCTCAGACACCGTCTCAGAAATTTCAACAACTTCAGCCATCATGGCCTGTCCAAAGCTGCCGGGGATATACTTATCCCAGCTGAAACCTGCAGCAACCTTTTCATCGTCTTGATTCACGATCAGTGCTTTTTCCGGTTTATTCTCAATTTGTGGCCTCTGAACAGTTTGCTGTTGGTTTGGTCGGTGATAGATTGATTGCCTGTAGTAATCACTGGTGAATGGGTTTTGATGATTGTTTACTTCACGATTGGGACATTCTCGTTTGAAGTGACCGCGTTCTTTACACTTGAAGCATGTAACTTTCGATTTGTCGAACCCTAACTTCTGATCAGGACCTGAAAGACTGTTTCTGCCTGTGATCTCCATAAAGCGTTGTGTCCTTCTAACTAAACTTGCCATGCCCCATTTTATATCAATCAACTCAAGCTCTTCCGGGTCGATCTGATCGTAATCCTCTTTTGTCATATCAGGATTACCAATCCTACCCGCCACTAAACCTTCATAAGCCTCTAGAACGGAAGCAAGTAATGCAATGTGTTGTTTCGCAGCTGTTTCAGTAATTTCATTTCCATTCTTAATATTCACCGCGATGTTGCAATGCACCCCAGAAACATAAGCCTGATTATTTGAACTTGTAGAGCTTTGAGGTGAAGACTGCTCTTGAACTTTGAAGTTTGGATCATAGTTCGCGAATGGTGAAAAATTGCCGGATTGAGGAGTGTTTGAAGAAACACTTGAAGTGTTATCAGCAATGAACCCTGTCTGTATTTTTGGGCTTTGATTGGTTGAAACTGAAGTACTGCCTTTGTAGTACAAAGATACATCTTGTTGAACATTCATTGAGTTAATCTTTCTAATTTTTAGCAACTCTAACTCATGAGCTTCAATTTTTTCTATGAAAGCACTAAGATTCAAATTTTCAAAGCCTGCACTGTTTTTCAACATCATCAGATAAGTACCCTACTCATCATATGGTAATGCATCTGTCAATTTGTCGATTAATTCTTCAATTGTCTTGGTAATTTCCAATCTCTTCAACTCCAATACTAAATGGCAATACCTATCAATCAAACTTTTTTGTGGTTTCACCTTTCATGTAAGTGAAAATGTCGAATTCTTTCTTTAACAACGCTTTTTTGTTCTTGAGCATGGATTCACTCCCTTTAAATTTTGCTTTCAATGCCTTCCAAATAGAATAAGCATTATCCTCGTGTTGCAACAACACCAAAATATCCTCCTTGATTGCTTGTTCAAGAATGCTAATCATCTTTTTCTCTGCTTTGAAATCATTCTGTTCTGTTTGCGTCAAACTTCCAATTCCTTTTGGTTGATTCCGAGCATCTAGAGGTGGAGCATATGGTGCCTCAACCTTCAACCAACTTTCAAAGTGATTAGCCTGAACCCAGTTCTTAAATCTCCCAGACCATCCCGAAAATTCATCTAAACTCATCAGCTTGGGTGGTTTTTGCATTGTTCCCAATTCATTTTGCATATTAACATTCTGAATAATACTTGCTGAACTCTGCGTAGCCGTCAAACCACTTCCCGCAAACAAGTTATAAAAATCTTGATGTTCCATTTTTAGTGACAAATTTCGAAAAATGTTTAACTTTTTGATTATCAGGTTGTTTTTATCGAAAAACTTTTAACACAGACTGAATTTCCAACACTCGATCATGTACAAAATGGACTAAACGCTCAAACCATGACTTTAACACTAAAACAGGTCAAATAAGCGAACCTATACTCTAAGTGTACGTATAAGCGGAACTGCCTAAGATCAAATAAGCCGACCTAAGTGTTGTCTGTATAAGCGAACCACAAGAGTGAACCAGACTATGTCACAACAAACGAACCACATAAGCGAACCTCTACACAGTCACAATGAGCGAACCACAAGAGCGGACCTCAACTATATGTAACTACAAGCGGACCTCTTGAGCGAACCTACAAGAGCGAACCTCTACACAGTCACAATGAGCGAACCACAAGAGCGGACCTCAACTATATGTAACTACAAGCGGACCTCTTGAGCGAACCTACAAGAGCGAACCTCTACACAGTCACAATGAGCGGACCACAAGAGCGGACCTCAACTATATGTAACTACAAGCGGACCTCTTGAGCGAACCTACAACAAATATGTTCCTAAAAGCGAACCTCTAGAGCGAACCCTCAACAATCAAGTCCCTATGAGCGGACCTCTAGAGCGGAACTACAACAAACCTGATCTTATAAGCGGACCTAAAAAGCGAACCTCTATAGTGACATAAAAGCGGAACCTATTCACGAGCAGTTTTAGGTCATTTTTAGTCCGATTTTAAGCCTGAACTTCTCAAGGGTTTGATATTTAGTAGTTTTACACTATGTGACAAGTTTTCAATCCATTCTGTCCGTCGGAAGTGTCAGAAACTCAAAATGTGTAGGTAAACAGCTTTGATTCGTGGAAGCTAGCTCACAACTGGCTCTGATACCAATTGTAGGACCGAGTATGACAGTCAAAGGAGTCAATTCGAGCTAGTACCTACCGAACATGTAGCGGAAATACATATTTGGCATGAATCAAAGCAAAACTGTAGAAGAAATGAGTAGAAAACAGATAGAATTCACTTTTAACTTGCTTTCACATTAATTCTTCAGAAAACACACGGTCAGCAGTTCGGCTACCCGATGACATCAAAGTTCTAAATGTGAAAACTAACTTGGGGTATTTATAGGAGTGACAGGTTCGCTTATATGGACATGTCCATATGAGCGGACCTCTAACATGTAGATCCGCTTTTATGGCATGTGACCATATAAGCGGACCTCATCCACTATCATCACAAAATTACATAATTAACCCCTGTAAAATACATAATCAACCCATCTAGACCCTATACATTGATAAACTAAGACTAAGACGTAGGCTTTAGACATTCGTGCACCAACAGTATACAAAACCCCAACATACCGGCAGTAATTGAAGAACTATAAAGACTCAATTACCGCTTAATCGCATTGTAAAACATTTAAGGTTTTGTAAAACATTCCAAAAAGGTTAACAAAAAGAGGATAAACTCACATTGCTATCTTAGACTTCGCGCAAGGGTTTCCTAGGATTAATCTATAATTTACACAAATGTACATAGATTAGTATAATAACCCTTTGAAAATATTAATGATATCCTCCCCGAGACGGTATTCCAACAACTACGTCGGGCAGAACCACGACAGTTGTTACGGAACCCTAAATCAATCGGGGAGCGTATCTAATACGAAACTGGGGTTATAATACTTACAACGGAGCAGAACCTCGCTAATTAGGGGGTATAATACTTGGAAATTGTGCCTACTACTCAAAAATGCGCTTAAGAAAGAAAAGAAATGAACGAGGAATACTGAAACCCGATGCCTGCTTATATAGGTGCTGAAACTGGTTATCACGCGGCCCGCGTAAGAGTAAGCAAGATCTTACGCGGCCTGTGTACTAGTCCGGGTAGGGTTTAGGGTGTTCGGGTCACTGCCTAGCTTCGCCATGATGATGACACGTGTCATCACCGGGTTACGCCACTATCTTGATCTCACGCGGCCCGCGTTAACTAAACGGGGGTCTTACGCGGCCCGCTTAAACTTAAGAAAATCAACGAAATCAGGATTTAGCCTTTATACCGTCCGCGTAAGGGTTGGGGTGGGTCTACGCGGCCCGCCTCAACTTAATTTTCAGAGTTTTAATTATTTTAACTACTATTTAATGTATTTCGGGCTCGGTTTTCACATACGGGGTGTATTTAAAGATAAATTAAGACATTTTAAAATATACTAGGGTGTCGGAAAAATTATGAGGGTGTCAGTTTTATTGAGGATTGTTACATCCTCCCCACCTTGTTTTAGAGCTCGTCCTCGAGATCTACTGGAACAAGTGCGGATATTTCCTTTGCATTTCAGATTCAAGCTCCCATGTATACTCAGGTCCTCTTTTGGAGTCCCATTTCACTTTGACCAGAACTAGTCTCTTGTGTTTGAGATTTTTAACTTTCTTATCTTCAATCTGTAGAGGCCTCTCTACAAATTTGAGTTGTTCATTTACCTCTATATCCTTAAGAGGTACCATTAGTGATTCATCAGCTAAGCATTTCTTGAGATTTGATACATGAAATACATCATGTATTCCTGCCATTTCCTCTGGTAGTTGTAGTTGATAGGCTACAGGTCCTATTCTTTTAATAATCTCAAAAGGTCCAATATACCTGGGACTTAGTTTTCCCCGTTTAATGAATCTTACCACTCCTTTCCAAGGAGAGACTTTTAATAATACTTTATCTCCTACTTGAAATTCCAAGGGTTTGCGTCGGTTATCAGCATAGCTCTTCTGTCGATCACGTGCTGCTTTAAGTCGTTCTTTGACTTGAATAATCTTATCAGTTGTTTCTTGCACTATCTCAGGTCCTGATAGTTGCTTTTCCCCAATTTCTGCCCAACAGACTAGGGTTCGGCACTTTCGTCCATAAAGTGCTTCGAATGGTGCAGCATTGATACTTGTGTGATAACTATTATTATAAGAAAATTCTATTAAAGGTAAGTGATCGTCCCAATTACCTACGAAATCAATTACACAAGCTCTAAGCATATCTTCCATTCTCTGAATTGTCCTTTCACTTTGTCCGTCTGTTTGAGGATGATAAGCTGTGCTCAAATTAATTTTGGTTCCCATTGCCTTTTAGAAACTTGACCAAAAATGAGAGGTAAATCGGCTATCTCTATCAGAAACAATTGATAAAGGAATCCCATGTAATGAAACAATTTCATTTACATATAATTTGGCTAGCTGTTCCATACTGAAAGTTTCCTTCATTGGTAGGAAATGAGTTGATTTGGTTAGCCTATCTACAATCACCCAAATTGTATCATTGCCTTTCTTTGTTTTGGGTTATTTGGTAACAAAATCCATTGTTATCAATTCCCATTTCCATACTGGCATTTCTAATTGTTGCAATAGACCTGAGGGTTTCTGGTGTTCAGCTTTAACTTGTGAACAAGTTAAACATTTAGAAACATAGGCTGCTATGTCCTTTTTCATTCCTATCCACCAGAAATTCTTTCTTAAATCTTGATACATCTTATCATTTCCTGGATGCATCGTATATTTAGACTTATGGGCTTCTTCTAATATACGATGACGTTGGTTTCCTAATTTAGGTATCCATATTCTCTTTTTATGGAATCTCCAAATTCCATCTGTTCCTTGTTCTAATTCCTTAATCATACCTTTTAGTTTTTCAGTATCATTCTTGATTACTGATTCTTGTGCTTCTCTTATTTGATCATTTAAATCTACTTGCAGATTTAATTTAAGAGAACGTACCCTTTTTGTCTTTTCATGATACGTTCAGCTTAAAGCATCTGCTACTACATTTGCTTTTCCTTCATGATACTGGATATCACAATCATAATCACTAAGCATCTCCATCCAGCGTCTTTGTCTCATATTCAACTCCTTCTGCTTGAAAACATACCTTAAACTCTTATGATCAGTGAATATGGTAAACTTACTACCATAAAGGTAATGTCTCCAAATCTTAAGAGCAAAAATTATAGCTCCTAATTCTAAATCATGGGTTGAATAATTCTCTTCATGATTCTTAAGTTGTCTAGATGCGTAAGCTATAACTTTTTGGCGTTGCATCAACACACATCCATAACCTAATTTAGAAGCGTCACAATAGACTATAAAGTCTTCAGCTCCTTCTGGTAACGCTAGTATGGATGTATGGGTTAATTTATGCTTAAGAATTCTAAAGGCTTCTTCTTGTTTTAATCCCCATTCAAACTTAACAGATTTACAGGTTAGCATAGTTAAGGGAATAGTTATTCTAGAAAAATCTTGAATAAATCTTCTATAATAACCGGCCAATCCTAAGAAACTTCTAACCTCGGTTGGTGATTCAGGGGTTTTCCATTTAGTAATTGCCTTGATTTTTGTTAGATCCACATGAATTCCTTCATGATTGACTAGGTGTCCGAGAAACTGTACCTGTTCTAACCAAAATTCGCACTTAGAAAATTTAGCATAAAGCTTTTCCTTTCTTAATAAACTTAGAAGTGCGTGCAAATGCGTTGCATGTTCCTCTTTACTCTTAGAATAAATTAGAATATCATCTATGAAAACGATTATGAATTTATCCAAATGTGGCTTACATATTCGGTTCATCATGTCCATAAATGCGGCTGGGGCATTGGTTAAACCAAATGGCATGACAGTAAATTCATAATGGCCATACCTTGTTCTGAATGCGGTTTTCGGAATATCCTCTTCCTGTACCTTTAATTGATGATATCCTGACCTTAAATTGATTTTAGAGAAAAATCGAGCTCCTTGCAGTTGATCGAACAGATCATCGATTCTCGGTAATGGGTACCGATTCTTAATCGTACCCTTGTTTAATTCACTGTAGTCAATGCACATACGCATTGATCCATCCTTCTTTTTAACGAATAAGATTGGTGCTCCCCACGGCGATGAACTTGGCTGTATGAATCCTTTCTCCAACAATTCGTCTAATTGTTTCTTTAGTTCTTGCATTTCTGCAGGTGCCAAACGATAAGGTGCCTTGGCAATCGGTGCTGTTCCTGGTATTAAATGGATTCTGAATTCAACTTCTCTATCTGGAGGTTGCCCTGGCAATTCTTCTGGAAATACATCTGAAAACTGAGATACTACTGGAATATCTTTTAGTTCTTTTCCCTTAATGTTAGTGATTATAGAAATCAAATACACTAATGATCCTTTTCTTATGTAACTTGCCGTTTTCGTCACAGAGATGAATTTTGTGGATCTAGATGGTTTATCTCCTTTAATTGTGATCGTTTTACCTTTTGGTGAATTTACTTGAATTGACTTTTGATCACATAAAATACTGGTTTTATTGGCTATTAACCAATCCATTCCTAAAACAACATCGAATCCTGCCAGATTCATGGGATAAAGATTTGCAATAAATTTCTGATTTAAAATTTCTATGCTTGCTCCCTGCAAGATTTCAGAAATCCTAACGGTTTCTCCATTAGCTGTCTCTACTAAGCATTCTTGTGGTAGTTTAGTTAATGACTGATTTAGAAATTTGCAAAATGATGTATTAATAAAACTTTGGTTTGCACCAGAGTCAAATAATACTTTAGCAAAGACATCATTAACTAAAAACGTACCAGCTATGTCATCTGGAATCATCTTTGCTTCTTCTGCCGTTAGAACAAATGCTCTAGCATTTTTGTTATTCTTGTTGTTAGTAGCTGGAGCTAATTTCAGGCAATTAGGCTTGATATGACCTTGTTCTCCGCAGTTGTAACATATCTTGTTGTTAGCTTTCTTCCTGCAGTCTTCTTCCTTGTGTCCCGATATTTTGCGAAAGTTACAGTATATGGAGCATCTTCCTGAATGCTTTCTTTTGCAATTCTTACAGTAAGGTGTAGAGGTAGAACCTATATTTTTCCCACGATTAAAATTTCCAGAACAAAATTCTTGTGTGAGCTTCTGGGTTAGGTTCCTTCTTTGATCCTCTTCTCAGGTACGGACTAATTCATCTGTCAAGGTATTTGCTAGTTCTACAGCTTCTTCTATGGTTTGAGGTCTAGCTGCCTTGACTACGTGTCTAATCTCCCCGATTAATCCCCAGATATAACGGGAGATTAACACTGGTTCTGGTGAAGCAAGAGTTGGCACTATTCTAGCGTATTCGAAGAATAATTTAGTGTATCCCTTACTATCCACACCAGTCATCCTAAGGTTTAGGAATTTGTTTGCTATTTGTTCCTTTTCATTGGGTGGGCAGAATTCCCTTTCTACCTTATCCTTAAATTCTTCCCATTCCATATTGTAGGTTTTATCACTTCCTCTTGATTGGAGTATAGTGTTCCACCATTCTAGTGCTGAATTCTTAAATATATTAGAAGCAAACATTATCTTATCTTCTTCAGCACACTTGCTTATTCTTAAGACTGCCTCAGTCTTCTCTATCCAGCGTAGGGTTGCAATGGCCCCTTCGTTGCCCGAGAATTCCATTGGTTTACAAGACCAGAATTCTTTATAAGAACAAACGTAAGACATGGTTCTTCTCTTTTTGGGAATGGGCTTTGAAATACCGGTCCATTGTTCACACTATTTTCTGGTTCGATGGGTCGCTTACTGCTATGCTTACTTTCATTATTCGCTTCTTGAATCGTTTGAATAATAAATGGCATGGCATCTATGATTCCTTGTGCCACTATATGTTGAACGGAACTATTATCCATTTGGTTTCCATTGTTATTGATGCTTGGATTCTCATTAACCACGTTAATGTTACTCTGGTTATCATTATTCAGGTTTTCTTGATTTCCTTCGTCGGCCATCTGAATTTTAAACATTTACCAATCATTAATAGAATAATTAAATAGTTTAAGTAACAACCACATAATACACATATTGGTCAAAAGCGTCGTGCATTGCGACTTTACTTTTTTTTGTTTGCTATAGTATGCGTCAAATACATACTAAAACAGAAACTAAAAATTACAATACTACTATGCCTCGTTAACCACAGAGTGGTCTATACTACGATAGATTTATTATTATTACACATATTTTATTTATTATTATTACCAACTTTATCATCTCTTTCATGGATATGGATTTCCCCCGAAATCCATCTGGCGCTCATCGTATTTCCATACGAGTTGCTGACGGGTGGTCCGTAGGACGACCCTTAAGTGGTATAAATGATAATAAAATCCTACATTTAATCGGGTAGTTGTCTAGAATTAGATAACTACGGTTGTTTGTGTTTCAGGTACAAACGGGAGCTTAAAATGGAAGGACCATGGAGAATAAATGAAAAAATCAATTTTTGGAATTGAAGAATTAAGAGGATAGCATGATAGAGGACGAAATTACGAGAACGTAGGCGAAAATGGTGAAGAAAACGGAGTTGAAACGAAAAAGTTATGAAGAAAACAAAATTGAATGCTGAAGGCTACCGTAGCTTACGGTAGCTACCGTAAATTACGGTAGCCCCCAGCATTTTTCTTCCACCGTAAAGCAGTAGAGACCCACCGTAAGCCATTCCAAGCCACCGTAAGCTACGGTGGCCACCGTAGCTTACGGTGGAGGCCAGGGAGAAACTTGTAACTCCCTCATTTAAGGTTGTTTATGGTGCCTTTTCATCATCCAATCATTGTGGACGGTTTTGGAGCACTTCTTGGGCGATTTTGGCTTGTTTTTCTTGGTTCTAAAGAATTTCTAAACATCTTGTTAGTGTTTTTAATCCTTATGAACATTGAAACTTATGTGAAGATGATTGTCCAAGTCATGAGTGGCTAAACTTATGGTGATCATCCTAGGTTGAAGGTTTGTCTAAGACATTTGTGTTTTGATTCTTATTTCTAGAATAATAGACTTGCAACTTTTGTTTGTTTATTATGGTGTGTTGTTTGCTTGTTCGTAAATTGTTAATTTGTATGTTAATCTTAGTCTAAACCATACGTTCTTGGTGTCGTTGGCAATCGAGATATCATGGGCGGGATTAGGATTGGGTATTCATTAATTGGTCATCGGGTAACAACCTCGCGTTCTAGGAATCCGAGTACTTAGTTTCCTTTCATCACGACAAGTAACAACACATGAACCATGTCTATGTGGTTCGTTCTAGTTGAATGTTAACATGAATGTCAAAGCAAACCGGAAACCTAGGATGGTCATTTGTTCCTAAACTGTTTACAAACCAAGCTTTCATTTTGCAAGTAGAATAGTAATTTTAGTTTTTTAAAACTCAAACAACCAATCCAACTCTTTGAATTTACTTTCATTGCAATTAGTTTAATTTAGTTCACTTAGATACATATTCAAATAACACATATTCCACAAACTCCCTGTGTTCGATACCCACTTACCCCTAGCTATCTAGTAGTATTTGGATTAAATTTGATTTTGACCACAACATCACGTCAAATTTTGGCGCCGTTTCCGGGGAGTAGTGCGCAACGTGTGTTATTTTTTATTGTTTTAAGCTTGTTATTTTTCTGGTTTACGCTGGGTGTGCTAGTGTGCAGGTATTGACAGGTGCATGCGTACTAGGAGCTCTCACAAGCTATCACTATTAGCATTTGATTCGGAAATCGAACGAACTTTGAGAAGAAACAGAATTTTGCTACGCGAAAATAAAATCAGCGGTTCACCAACAACACCCA
Organism: Helianthus tuberosus; assembly: GCA_030545235.1. Lineage (NCBI taxonomy): Eukaryota > Viridiplantae > Streptophyta > Magnoliopsida > Asterales > Asteraceae > Helianthus > Helianthus tuberosus. The sequence continues at coordinate 5,337,544 of JARYGA010046105.1, forward strand.
CTACACCCATTACACCAATCAGATACATGGATCCTCCACCACCACCCACTACGGGTCAACCTACACCAACCTTTACACCATCTTCAACACAACCTTCACCAAATACTACCATTCCTATATCCACACCAGAAATCAAACCAACCAACACTACTTTACCCGAGAACACTCAATCTGAATACTATTTTAGCTATCACCCTACATCATCCGCTGTTCCACCCTATTCAACATTTTTCCCAACATCCGGGCAACCATCATCATCACAAATACCACCACCTAACCTATTTTAAACCGGTCCATCCATTATTCATTCTACTCCATTTCAACCGGGAGTGCAATTTCAACATACTTCAGGTGCAAGACAAGATGAGTTTGATGACGGGTATGATGATGATTTTGGGGGATATGATGAAGAAGGATACATGTATGGGGGTGATGGAGATCAAGGGGAGTATACCTATGTTCAAGGTCAAACTCAAAGAATGCCAAGTGTTGGTAGGATTCCTCAACAACAACTCATACCTCAACAATTGCCACCACAAGGTCCACCGGTGCAAAGACAAGTTCAACAACCTCATGTGGGGCCTAGAATTAAACCACCACCGTTTCAACAATTTGGGCCTCCACGACCACAATTTCAAAGACCAATGGGGCCTATACGTCCAAGAGTTCGGTTGGGTGTACCGAGACGACACCTTTGAGAACATGCAAGAGGAATAGAAGCACATTTTAGACCGGTAATCACTCATAATCCTTCACCGGTAGTTATTCCTCACAATGATCAAGGGAGAACATTTGAAGTGAGAACAAATTCATTGCAAAGCTTGCCGAAATATAAGGGTCTAGCAACAGAGGAGCCTTATTTTCATTTGGAGGCTTACGATTCGATTTGCAACACTCTTGGGAGTCAAGGATTTTCGGCCGATGATGTCAAATTGGTATTATTTCAATTCTCTTTGGAAGATAAGGCGAAAAAATGGTTTTACACCCTACCTTCGGCATCTATCTATACATGGGCGGAAATGCAACAAATCTTTTTGGATGAATTTTATACCGCCCAAAAGACAAATGATGCTAGAAAAGGGTTGAGAAGTTTCCAACAACTACAAGGTGAGATGTTCCATGAGGCATTTGAACGGTTTAACATGATGATAAAGAATTGCCCTCATCATGGGATAGAGCTATGGGAGTTGATGAATGCTTTTCATGAGGGGTTATGTGCCGACGATGCTCGTGACTTAATGTCTATCACGAATGGCACTTTTGGCACGAATTATGAGCATGAAGATTGGGAATTCTTGGAACAAATGGCGGTCACATCAAATAGGAAAGCTCAAGCATCAAGGAGAGCACGACCGGCCATTACCCGAACTCAAGTGCACGCGGTAGATGATGGTAATGTTCAAACTTCTAATCAAATTTATAATGTTTGTGTGCTTTGTAATGAGATAGGGCATGCGGCTGAAAATTGCCAAGGAGTGGAAGGGCAATATGAGGAGGTGAATGCATTGCAAGGGCAAGGCGGGGGTGGTAGAAATTACAACATGAATTCCAATACTTACCACCCCGGTTTACGAAATCACCCGAACTTTAGATACGAGAATTCATCAAATCAAGCCAACCCAAACTTCCAAGGAAACCAAGGATTTCAAAGGCAATATCAAACGGGTCAAAGCTTTTCGGGTGGAAATGAAGTAATGGAGATGTTGAAGGCGATGCAAATTGAGATGCAACGAAGGAATCAGCTTGATGATGCTCGCATTCAAAAAGACGAAATCCATGATAAAGCAATTCAGTCGTTGACTACCCAAATGAGTCAACTTGCAAGTGATGTGGCGATATTGAAGAATGCAAAAGGCCAACTACAAAGTGATACGGTGACAAATCCCAAAAACATTAAAAGTGTTAATATCAATGTGGTAAGTACCGTTCCTAATAGTGAATTTAATGAAACATTTCTAACATCTTCTTGTCAAGTGAGTGCAGGTATAGGAAGGAATGCCGAAGTCGAGAATGACAAAGAGCATGGAGCACCACTCGTGCCTATCCGAGTGGGAAAACTAAAAATTCCTCATGCATTGTTGAACTATGGGGCGGGCATGAGCATGCTACCAGGCGAGTTGTATGACATGTATGACTTTGGCCCGCTACAAGATGTAGACACCATGGTGAGCTTGGCGGATGAAAGTTGGAGGCGTCCACGAGGAATGGTTAGGAATGTTAAGATTCAGTTGGGAGAGTTTGAATACCTGGTGGATTTTCTAGTTCTAGACTATGCTTCTACTAAAATGGCAGCACAACAAAGGGTAATCTTAGGTCGACCGTTTCTATACACAGCAAATGCTCAAATCAATTGTAGAGACGGGATTATTACCATGACCGAAAAGAACCGTAAGTTGTCCTTTGATGTTCAAACTAGAGTGATTAGTTATGAGTCTATTGAAAGGAAGGGTGGTGAGTCTAGTGTTTGTATGAAAAATGTGTGTCAAAGAATGAAAATAAATCACCCACCGAATCGTGAAGAAAAGCATATGGGTTCAAACAAGAATGTATTTGATTACCCACCGAGTCGAAACAAGATGGATGCATTTTGCTTAATGACACAAAGAAGTGATGGAGATGGCAGGAATCGGTTCTTTGAGCCACCTTAAATGGGGGTGGCACGGTCTGGCTGAAGACCTGAAAACTTAGCGCTGCTTGGGAGACAACCCGAGGTTTTTCACTGATCTTGCTCTTTCGTTATTTTTCTATGTTTCAGGGCCATGGCAACATTCAAGAGTGGGGAGGATGTACGGATATTTGTGTGAAGGTGGTGATAGAAAGTCGGATTATCTACAACATCTGTTGTGTCAAACTTCTCCAGGTCATGTACTCTTTCCTTAGTCTTGTTATGTTCTTTAGCTTTGAAATATTGGTAGTTAGTTTGTTTGCTTTTGTTAATAAAAAAATAAAATAAAAAAATACAAAAAGAAATTTGGGGTTTGAGAGTATAAGCAAATGTTGGTGTTTTTGTTGAAAGCGATATTCCCTTCAAAACCATACATTGGGATAATGTATCCCAAGTGTGGATGAGGGGAAAATTTTGAGAATTTTTTAAAAATTTGTGAAACCAAGCGAAAAGTTGTTGGAATTTGAACACTTGACATTGTTCCGCATGACACACCGACACCCCTTTCTAGTCATTTCTTGGTGAGTTTTTGAGCCACATATGATTATTAAAGATGCTTTCCTTGTTTTGAGTGGCGGTGTGTGTATTGTGTTAATAGAACTTGTGTACGAATTCTTGTTGAAGCCTAAGATTAGCATGCTTGTGAAAATGATAGGGGACTTTTAGGTAGCCTCGTCTAGATGTGTGAGAGTGTGGGAATTGGGGATTGGACCTCATACGTTACATATATGAGCTTGGTATTGTGAGGGGTGGGGGTTTGGTCTTTAGAAAGCCATGTTTGAGCTTTATACCATTCGGTTGTGACCCAAACCTACTTCTTACAAAAACTTTACCTATTGAGACGACCCGGTTTAGGAATTTAGTTTGTGATTGTTGATGTTCTTGTATATATTGTTGAGTTCTATGCTTAAAAAAAAGAAGAAAGAAAAAAAAAGATAAAAAAATATGAGAAAAATACAAAAAGAAGTGATTAGTTGTAATAGTAGTTGAGAATGTTGAAGAAGTTGTGTATATATTGGGTGTTTGCTTTGTTTAGTAGTAGAAATAAGAATCGGGTCAAATCAATTAGCTCTTGCATATATATATATCCCACTATTTTCCTACCTTTGCACCTAGCCCCGTTACAACCCGTTAGTCCTTTTGATTCATAAGCATGCTAAATACTTAATAGGAGGAGACTTGATTTTTATACAAGCTTATTGTCGCACAATCACACACATGCATTGAGTGTTTTTAGCATCATGTTGCTAGTATTTCTTGTCACCGATAGTTTTTGTGAGGGGTGTGTCTTGTGGCATGATTAAAGGTTAGTAGAAGGACGGCACATTTTAGCTTGGTTTGCATGATTGATCGCTTTTGGTTATGAAATGGTTTTTGAATGGGTTGCTTGGGACAAGCAACGAGTAAGTGTGGGGATGTGACGGGTGGTCCGTAGGACGACCCTTAAGTGGTATAAATGATAATAAAATCCTACATTTAATCGGGTAGTTGTCTAGAATTAGATAACTACGGTTGTTTGTGTTTCAGGTACAAACGGGAGCTTAAAATGGAAGGAACACGGAGAATAAATGAAAAAATCAATTTTTGGAATTGAAGAATTAAGAAGATAGCATGATAGAGGACGAAATTACGAGAACGTAGGCGAAAACGGTGAAGAAAACGGAGTTGAAATGAAAAAGTTATGAAGAAAACAAAATTGAATGCTGAAGGCTACCGTAGCTTACGGTAGCTACCGTAAATTACGGTAGCCCCCAGCATTTTTCTTCCACCGTAAAGCAGTAGAGACCCACCGTAAGCCATTCCAAGCCACCGTAAGCTACGGTGGCCACCGTAGCTTACGGTGGAGGCCAGGGAGAAACTTGTAACTCCCTCATTTAAGGTTGTTTATGGTGCCTTTTCATCATCCAATCATTGTGGACGGTTTTGGAGCACTTCTTGGGCGATTTTGGCTTGTTTTTCTTGGTTCTAAAGAATTTCTAAACATCTTGTTAGTGTTTTTAATCCTTATGAACATTGAAACTTATGTGAAGATGATTGTCCAAGTCATGAGTGGCTAAACTTATGGTGATCATCCTAGGTTGAAGGTTTGTCTAAGACATTTGTGTTTTGATTCTTATTTCTAGAATAATAGACTTGCAACTTTTGTTTGTTTATTATGGTGTGTTGTTTTCTTGTTCGTAAATTGTTAATTTGTATGTTAATCTTAGTCTAAACCATACGTTCTTGGTGTCGTTGGCAATCGAGATATCATGGGCGGGATTAGGATTGGGTATTGATTAATTGGTCATCAGGTAACAACCTCGCGTTCTAGGAATCCGAGTACTTAGTTCCCTTTCATCACGACAAGTAACAACACATGAACCATGTCTATGTGGTTCGTTCTAGTTGAATGTTAACATGAATGTCAAAGCAAACCGGAAACCTAGGATGGTCATTTGTTCCTAAACTGTTTACAAACCAAGCTTTCATTTTGCAAGTAGAATAGTGATTTTAGTTTTTTAAAACTCAAACAACCAATCCAACTCTTTGAATTTACTTTCATTGCAATTAGTTTAATTTAGTTCACTTAGATACATATTCAAATAACACATATCCCACAAACTCCCTGTGTTCGATACCCACTTACCCCTAGCTATCTAGTAGTATTTGGATTAAATTTGATTTTGACCACGACATCACGTCAAATTTTGCTTCTCCGGTTTAAGCAAAAGGTCATCAAGACTAGGAAACATAATCACGAGCATGTAAACTGTCATACTTCCCCAATTTCTTTAGCGTGTCAAACGACATCTCTACCGGAATCCCATTCACCACACCCGTTAGCTTCATTTGCGACGGCCTATCGTATCTGTTGCACTTGAGGGTTGCCATCCATTCTTGAATTTCGGTTATGAACAAATTCTTGCTATCCTTGTCATAACAACTAAGTGCTGATTCCCATCCTAAAGCGCGGAATTTGGCAAACACACCAAACGGGCTAAATTCAACTTCACGAACTTCCCTCTCGCAAATAAATGGATCGATCCGCGCCAACAAGAAGGAGCTCAGCAACAAGGTGGGAGTAGTAGCGGTACATTTGCATTTGGAGAATGGAATGACATGATGTCTTCCATTTTTGGGCCTCTGCAGCCACGCTATTACTAGTTAGGTCGTGTTCCTTCCTTGTATATTTTGTGAATACTTGTTAGCTTGTTTTGTTTATGGTCGGGTGGTTGGGTGGTGTTAGTTTGTGATGTTATGTTTGGGTTGGTGTGAGTTGGCGGTGTGATGTTTTTAAAAGAAGAAAAATATAAAAAATATAAAATTAAAAATCCAAAAAGAAATTTGTGGTTTGAGTGTTGAGATTTTGGATGATGTGAAAGATGTTAAGCGATCAAAGCCTTCTAAAACCATACATTGGGGTCAATGTATCCCAAGTGTGGGGATGGGGGGAAATTTTTGAAGTTTTTGAGAAAAAAAATTAAATCAAGCGAAACAATGTGAGAATTTGAACACTTTGGATTAACCCCAAATAATGCACCGGCAACCCTTAATACCCTTTATTCTTGGTGAGAGTTGAAGCCACACATTGTGTAAATAAATAATACTTGTCTTTGATGAGAGTGGCAATGGGTGGGTGTGCATTAGAACTTGTGCCTTGATACGGTTTGAGTCCTTAGTTGGATATGAATGCGAAAAGGATAAGGGCATTTAGGTAGCCTCGTCTTTAGTGTGTGTGAGTGTGGGATTTGGGGGGTTGGACCTCATAAATTATATATATGAGCATAGTTGCGAGAGGGGCGGGGGTTTGGACATTTAGTTGCCCAATTTTGTGCCTAAAAGCCTATCGTTTGTTACCCCCTAGCTAGTTACCAAAAATTTACCCAACTTGACCCGGTCTTATAGTGTTAGTGGTTGTTTAGTAGTATATCATTGTATTTGATGTTATGGTGAAAGTATATGTTTGTTTGAGTTAAAAAAAAATAAAAATAAAAAAAAGCAATGAAAAATGAAAAAGAAGTGATGTTTAGTTATCGTGTATATAGTAATTAAGTTTGATAGTTATTTGTTTGTTTCTTTGTGTAATAAAAGACCGGGTTAAGTTTTCGCTACTTCATATATATCCCATTTCCTACCCATACACCTAGCCACGTTACAACCTTAAAAGTCCCTTTGATTTGCATTCATGTTTGGCACTTGTTAGGAGAAGGATCGATTTAGGTACAAGCCTATAGTTGTGCAACCGCCCGTTTGCCTTTGTGTGTCTAGCTTACAATTGTTAATGCTTACTTATTGCCGAGAGGAGAGACATAGTGAGGGGTGCGTTATTTTAGGTGTTAAAAAGGGGTTAGTAAAAGGACTACATGTTTCTGCTTGGTTTACATTGATCGCTTGTGTTGAAAATGGTTTGATGAGTTGCTTGGGACAAGCAACGGTTAAGTGTGGGGATGTGATGGGTGGTCCATAGGACAACCCTTAATGATGTTAAAAGACGAATTTATCCTTCACTTAATCGCGTAATTATCTTGAATTAGATGACTACGAATGCTTATGTTTCAGGTACAGTTAGGGAGCTAAAAAGGGTTAAAACGCAGCTTTGGACGGTTTGGAGATGAACGGGCCGTGCGTGGAAGGAATGAAGAAACAAAACACACGAATCAGGCCGTAAATTACGGTGGCCACCGTAATTTACGGTGGCTCTGAAACATGCTTAATCTCCACCGTAACACAGTCTTCAGCTACCGTAACATATTGATGACCACCGTAAATTACGGTGGTACCGTAATTTACGGTGGAGGCTGCGAGGAAATCCGTAACTGCCTCATTTAATCAGTTTTTGGGTGTCTTTTCATATTATCTCATCATTGGACGTTTCTCTGGCATCTTAGGGGCAATTTTGGCTGGTTTTGCTTGGTTCCAAACATTTTCTAAACATTTGGTTTATGTTTTTGATTGGTATGAACATTAAACATGTTGCTATGATGATTCACCAAGCTATGTGTGGCTAAACTTATGGTGATCATCCTAAATTGAAGGTTTGTCTATGACTTTTGTGTTTGGATTCGTATTTCTAGAATAATAGACTTGCAATGTTTGTTTATTATGGTGTGTGAATGTTTGTTTGTAAATTGTTGTTATGATCATATTCTAAACCTTACGTTCTTGGTGTCGCTGACAATCGAGATATCACGGGAGGGATTAGGGTTGGATATTAGTCAATTGGTTATCGGGTAACAACCTCGCATTTTCATAATCCGAGTACTTTGTTCCCTTTTATCACGAACAAACAATCATACATGAATCATGTCTATGTGATTCTTTCTAGTGAAGTCTTCAGCAGTTCAGCGCAGCAGACGTTTGGTGATGAGATGATCGATGTTTGGTATCCTTAATCTGTAACACCTCGCAAAAATCATACCCAATAGTAAGAAGACGTGTCATAAACCCTAGACGGGTAATAAGTTGGCTTTGAAGGGTTAAAGATGTCAAACAATGAAAAGATGTATGCGGAGGGACTAAAAGTGTCAACATGCTAATTTATGCCTCTGAGTGACCTTTTATCAAACCCGGGGCTTTATAATGTTAAAACATGCTCTCGGGAATGATTGATAATGAATATAAAAGTTGAGGGCCCAAATATGTAAAGTTTTAAAAATTTAGTTCTCTGATCAATCGCATACAAGGTCCAGGTTTACGGTCCGTAAGGACTGTATTTGGGCGAAACAATTCAAAAGCGGTTACGGACCATATGAGGTATATGCTTACGGTCCTTAAAGACTGTATCTGGGCAGAAGTTTTGGACAACTGCAGGTTTGTCATCTTCTACACACATAACTCGATACCAGGGGCTGTTAGCTGTTTTGGGACACGTCTATGGACACTTGTTAAGCTCTTACAACATCCCTGGACACCTGGTTGCAACATGAGACCTCCTTTTGCACTATAAATAGGTCCCTTGCCCTCATTTGCAACTTGCTCATTTCAAATTTCAATCTCTTCTTCCTTGCTTGGTTTCTCTGAGGTTGCTGATCAAAAGGAAGCTCTCCTTGGTTCAAGTTTCAAGCTAGGACCCTTTGTAAGTGTCCTTAGCCTCCTTAGTTCGGTTTTATGCATTTAAAAGCCGAAAGTCAAAGTTGCCGCAATTCGGTTTTGACTTTCAGTTTAGCCCTAAACGGTTCAGCCATTGTTCGAGGCGAATATGGCTACATGATCGTAATTAGGTAGGTGTTAATCCCTCAAAAAGGCACCTCCTAATTACCACGTTTACTTAGTTAATTGTCAGGTCAAAGTAATTAACATAAAAAGTCAAACGGGTCAGTTTTTAAATAAATTCAAATCTGATAATGTAGAAGTTATAAAATATGTTTTATCACTCTAATAACTTGGTAAACATTATTAGAACATATCTAAACATGTTCAACCCGATAATTCTAAGTTTAGGCTCGGTTCGCAACCGAAAGTGGCAAAAGCTTGACTTTGCTTTGACTTTCAGTTCTGACTCGAATTAGCTTAGTTTCTTTATGCATTAAGGTTCCTTTGTGACCATATTATGTAGTAGTATAACCCTCTGAGGTTATATTACATGGTCACCTAGTAATCTGAGTTTATTTACTTGATTCCGTTATTATGCTTAATGTTGACTAAAATGCCCTTTTTGTCAAAAATGAGATTTTTAACATAAACAACCATGCAAATGAATTACATTATGATTAGTAATGTTATTTAACATATTATGACATTTATCTTCTGGTCACAAACTGAGATTATATAATAAATCGTAAAACATACTTTAAAAGAGGACTAAAATACCCTTTTGCATGCAAATAAAGTTTAAACATAATTTTGACATAAAAATTCATTACTCACTGTTATGATATCATATTTAGGACTAATTGGGATTCCAAGTCAGATACTTACTGAGTTTATGCATGAGTTTCGTATTATATTAGTAAATGACGATTATGCCCTTTTCATACATAAATTAGGTTTTAAATAAGATTAACATGCAAGAACCTTTTGTTACTGATGTGATATGATAAATAAATTATTTTGACCATTCAAAGCTGGTCACAACCTTAGAATTTCCTAAACATCGAAATAATCGTCATTTATCGATTTTTACGACATTAAGGTGCATAGTATGGTTTTAAACCATACTTAGCACCCAAAACTTTTTACCTACTTATTTTATAAACCATTTCTAATATTTTTACAGTAGGTATAAGTCATGAACCCAGAATCACAAATAAGTCCTTAAAACTATGTGTGAAATGACCAAAATGCCCCTACGATGCATAGTTTGGCCATAAATGGTAAACCACACATATATATGATATCCTACTTTTAATATATCATAAATTAAATATTTTTATAGAAGGTTTATGACCAGAACCTCAGTTTGCATGTAAACCCCGTTTATAAATCATAAAATGACCAAAATGCCCTTATGAGGCTTAAATCGGTTTTAAAATCTTTTTGGGCATATTTGTTGATATCCTACTGATATCATAACCTATTTTAAGCATAATAACTTATGGAACTTGTACATGACTCATCCGGTTACCCGTTTATGCTTATACGCGTTCGGTGCGGTTTATGTAACTAGTTTGCATAAATTAGCCGAAACGGGTTAAACCTTATCATTTTAACTTCAAAATCCAGAATGTATTTAGTTTACCCATATAATACAAGTCTCTATACTTGTCGGGTCTAAATTACATTCCAATCCGGTCATCGCTTAATCTAGCGTTTCGTACCGTAAATCGTCCTTTAAACTAACCGGTCTAAGTCTATGACTTAAATAAGACCCGTTAGTAATCTAATAGGTTAATAAAACCTTCGTTCCAGATTAGGAAGCCCGGTAAAAGCTACCTTTATGAGTCTAATTGCATTATAAGGCTGAGTAGATAGATCTTACATTTAGAAACTCAGGTAAATACTTTTAACTTATTTTCCCTTATACAGGCTTGGGATACGGTAAAATATTACCGCTTGGTCAGGTATGGAATCATTTAATCGGATTGTGATTAATAAATTACATAACCCATTTTAATCCGTTTTGTTTGATAACATAAACATTGGGGGTTAATGCGACCGTGTCTTGGATATCCTCGACTCATTTAATTGCAAATGGCCACGACTTAAGCACGAAGTGTAGGCATACACCTAACAGTTACGTATGTAAAAAGATATGCCCACTTGTTGGGGATAACTCCTTGTGGGTTTATATTAGTGGTGTGTCGGTTAATCATGTCTCGGCTTCTATACCGGGCCCTAAATGTATGACAAACATGTAAATCTGTATACAAGATCATAATATAATTGTCCCAAGTTATAAAAGGTTATTTGTGCCTTGTGCATCTAAACCAATTTTTATAAATGTTTTCAAAAGAGTCGGTTAATTGTATTTACCGGTTTAAACTGACGTATTTTCAAAAGACTAAGTGACAGGTACTACACGTACTAGGCTGGGAGCTTCTGGTCGTTAAGTAGAGGATCTTGCAAGTCCGTAATCCTTATGTCTGTTGAACATGTTTTGTATTTTATTTTAGATCCCCCTGTGGATCCTTTTTTTCAAACCGTCTGTGTATTCTTTTATTTCATACTTTGAACTTTCGGTTGGTAATAGTAATTTCTAACAAGCCTTCCGCTGTGCTATAAACTGTGTATAATTGACTATGATGATATCAACTACGTCACAATACTCCCCACCGGGCCCACCGGTTTGTGGTTAAAATATCGGGGTGTGACATAATCAGATTGTGCCGTGCATTAAAACTTCAGGGCGTATTTTATTATTTTGGGCTAACATATTGGGCAATTGGGCTTGTTATTTTCAATTGATTTGGGCTTAGAGACATTTTTTAGGGGTGTCCTCGTAGTTGTTCAGGGGTATCCTTGATATAAAAACCGAATTTTTTTTACACTACCGATAAAAAGTTGAGTCGTAGCCCGTGCTATGGCTCGGTATACATAAGGTCCGCCCCTGATCACAACGGACAGGTAACTAAATAGTTCAATATTATGCCTTTATTCGTTTGGGTAAAGGCACGAGCCGCAGCCAAGCTCGAGGCCGTTTACTAGTTAATTTTAAAAGAACTATTTACTAAATTAAAATCAAATATAAAGATAAGACTAACAAAACTTTTCATTAATACTAAAAAATATTTAAAAAAACACAGTAAAAAATAGAATCTTTTCATTATCTTAGAGTTACCGTTTCTGTTATTTTTCGAAGTTTTTAACCAACCACGTGCCAGAGTCGCTTATGATACCAAAAATAATTTATTTTAAACACACCTTGGTTTTGTTAAAATTGATATGAGAATTTTGACCAACAAAAAGCAAAAAAAACAAAACTTTGTATTTTGTTTTTTCAAAGGCTAACGAGCACAAATTACTAGAGAAATATCAAAATAAATGTAAAATTCATCATCATCATACTCAGTAAATCCCATCAATAGCAAAGCTAGCCTAGGGTCTGAAAAGGGTAAGATAAAACTAAATATAATAAAAGAAAAAAAGAGAAGAATTCTAACTGTATCGCTTTAATTAGTCCGACATTCCTGCTAGGCGCTGATCTCCACATCAGCCACCGGCAAGCTATGGGGAAGCTATAACACATGACCTTACAAACGAGCAAAGTATCCTCCTTGTGAATGAGGAAGAAGATTATGTCGAAGAATGTTAGTGGACAAAAAAGGGTGCGACAATAGCGTAGAAGTGTTATGTGACAACTCGTGATTTACGACTCTTAATTACGTAATTAACGGGTGATTAACGCGATAATGAATAGTGTTTGAGATGCAAATTAACTTAATTAGGCCTTTGGAGTGCCTAGGAACGTCTGTACGACTTTACAGTGCGCGATCGGTGGCTTACGGAAAAATCTGTGGAATATTACGCGACAACGAACTGATACCGTTCAAAATACTGACAACGCCGACGAATATTCAATTTTTAAGATATATTTTAGCTACGTAATTTAATTTTAGTAATTACAGTCGAACCCAGATCGAAAAACGGATTGAAGACGACAACGATACAATTTTTCGCGATCATTACCGTAATCGACAAACGAACGCGTCACACGACAAACACCACTATTGTACGCCTTTTAATTTTAGAATTTATTCTTTCGACACTTATGGAGTTTGGGTTGCGACACCAGGTCTCGTAAAAATTACGAGCCACTTACACACGAGATTGGCTTGTGGGCTTTGGGGCCTAAGCCCAAAGCCCACTAATAAGAAAACCTAGTATATTGTTTGTTTAAAAAAAAAAATTAAGTCTTCTCTCTTGAATTCAGTCAACTACTCCTCTCTCTCTCTCTCTCTCTCGATTATGAAACCAGTCAACAAACACACAAAGACTATAAGTTCGTCTCTTATACCTCTCTCATAATTGCACACAGACAAATCAAAATCACAAAACCCTTCTGCTTTCCCCACTCCCTCTCGATCTCCTTGTCGGCAACCACAAGGAGCCGGCTGCCGGCCGACGTCTTTACCGGCCACACACCTCAACACCCTCCTCCGTCGCCCCTGTAACACCCAACCCCAAACACACCTTCACACATCGCAGAGAGACAGAGACTGATCGGAGAGAGAAAGAGGCACGACGTCAAGCCGGCGACGATAACCGGCGATGTGATGACGAAATCAGAGGGAGGCGGAGAAAGAGACTCGGAAAGAGAGGGAGCCCGAGAGAGAAGGAAAGCCGGCGAGTCGACATCAAGCTCCGACGAGGAGCGACGACTGCGGGGAGAGTTTTTTTGGTCCGATGATTTTTCACCGGTAAACCCCTTCCAATCTTTTCTTTTCTTTTGAATATTCTTTTCGTCTCAACTGTAATCGATGGTGGATGGTTCTGTTTCGTCGACGTTGATGATGAATCATAGCGGTAATGGTGATGTTATGTTCAGGTCAGGTTCGTCGACACCGAGCCTTGTTCGATTCAGTTTTGCTTCGGGTCCAGGTCAACGCTAGCCAGAGACATGTTCGGGTCAGAAATTTGGTTCGAGTTGGATTGTTTTGGGCCACGGCACAACAGGTCAAGGGTTGGTCAGAATGGTCAACTTCAGATGTCATTCGGGTCAACAGACGGTCAACTGTTAGTCAACAGGTCAACAGCTGGTCAACGTCACTCAAACATCATCTCGGTTCAGTTTTGTCGAGCATCTGAGATCACGAAATATGCAGGTTATCTCGGGTCAAAGGAAGTCAACTGGTCAACTTTCGGTCAACAAAAGTCAAACCTGGTCAACTCAGCAAGTCGACCCGGTCAACTCAGTCAGCACGTTCGGCGTTTTGACACGAAGATTTGGTAAAGAATTAACATCGAGATTAATTTTGTTATTTTTATAGTTTTAATCGTACGTGACTAACGAGCTCGAACCGATTCGGATTAGTATTTAAAATTACACTTTGCCGTGCTTACAACATTATATATTGATAACTGAATAATTCTTGATTGGTTTTTTGAAAAATAACGACAACATGTGTTGTCGGGGGCGTCCAAAAACAGAGGAAACTCTGCCCGTTTTTCGAGAAAATCCGTAAAATAATTACGTTTTATTATAAAACGGAGCATAACCGATCGACTACAAACGATTTTTATAAATTAAATACAAGCGTATAACATTTCGGATAACACTTTACAACATCACAACGACGATTGGATATCATTCTCGGCGATTCTTTCACTAAAATAAATATAATTTATATATTTATTTTAAATATCGAACAACAATAATTATTTTATAAAAAATAAATATAGTTTTTTATTTATCAAGTGACTCGTATTTGTTTATAAAAATAAATATAGTACATATTTATTCTAAACATCCAACAACTCGATGATTTTATAAAAATAAATATAACTTTTTATATTTATTTCAGACGCCTAAACGACATGTATCTATACTTTGATAACTTTCATACGAGACGTGATATATATAATACAAGTTATTATATATTATTTTCATACGAATACTCGCTACATACACGTACGACTACTCGAGACGGCTAACGCAATTACAACGATATATTTATATATATATTTTTTTATGTATAAATATTTACTTATTTGTTTTATATATACCTCGGGAATCAAGTCTTTTCAAGAATTATTAATTATTACCGACGAATAGACGAACTAAACGAAGTATAACTTCATCGTTAACACTTACTGTCGAATCGTTCGGTTAACGATTCGGTAGAGCTCGGTGACACGTAGTTTAGTTACTGCGTTTATTTAGGAACTTATAAGATATTCCGTGTTAGGAATATTGTAGAATACACGCTAGCAAGTAAAGTCTTGGAAACGACATCACATATAGCTAGTTTTGCACAGGAATATTCAGGTGAGTTCATAACCCCACTTTTTACTGTTTTACATTTTTGTAAATGTTTTCGGGGTGGAAAGACATGCACGTTTTGCAAAAACATACAAAGTCTTGAACAAACGCAAAACTCGTATTTCTAAATCATATTACGAAGGGATTTCGAGAAACTCAAATGATTTACGAAAGGTTTATACTAAACATACCGGTTTTTACAAAACAAATGCTTATTTTTGATATGGTGTGAGTGAGTAGGTGGGAACTGAAGGCCATTAATCCTCATTGTAGGACCGAGGGACAAGAGTGATAGATGGGATCTATTTGGGTGTAGCGAGCCCACACCCATGAGGCCGGGGTGGCCCATAGAGGTGACTCGGTGCCCGACGCAAAAATCTGCTAGGTTTGAGTCTTCCTACGGCACTTCACACATATCAATGGCCTTGCAAACCATTGGTGATCTCTTTTTCCTTATTGGTACATACCAGGGACTTACATACATACTTACAGAAATACTTGATTTTTACAAATTACATACCAAGTTTTTATACAAATTTAAAGCATAGGGTTATGCGGGTATAGAGTCAAAGTCAGGGTGGGCATTGACGGTTATACGGACATTACAAATTCAAGAGTTTACAATACATGGTTTTACGAACATAATGTGTTACAAATACAAGTTTCCATATAACTTGACAAGAAAATGATTTCTAAATTCGTTTTCTCAATATTACTTCGCAAACCGGTTATTCAAAAGATTTATTTCAAATCTTTTATAAACAAACTATGAACTCGCTCAACTTTTTGTTGATTTTTCTCGCATGTTCTTTCTCAGGTTGCATTTCAAAGTTAAGGCACGGTTGGAATAGGAGAACCATGAAGAATCGAGTACTTAGAGGGCGTTAAATTTCTAAAAGATTTAACTTTTTGTTTCCGCTGTGCAATGAAGATACCAGTCCAGTCACGCCAGCTCTGATAATTTTGGGGTGTGACATGTTCTCTCGTGATCATTAATCGCCTTTTCCAGCTCTTGATAGAGTAGAGTTTTCTGATAAGCGAGTGTCCCATAATTGGAGATACGAACAAATAGACAACTTAGGGAAAGAGGTTTGTTTCAACAATTCAATACCATTCTTATTGATTCAGCAACCTCTAACACAAAGGATTCACAAACAGTTAGCTGAGTTTGTTAATCAGTTAACTACCGTTCTTCTCGTGTCTCCTTTACCGTTTTAACATTTAAAGATTGTTAACTTCATGTTTTTGTCCTTTTAATAGATTGATTGCAACTTATTAGCTCAAATATCTCCTCAACTTACAAAAAATGCAAAAACAAATCAAAGCGATGTATGTTGCATTTATTTAATAGATAAAATGAAATAAAGCGTATGTAAAATGCATTGTCACGTAAAACCAACATGTTATCGCAACTGCCACCACATCGCCATATCACCGCCACTGCTTCTGTCGTCACCATCTTTACTACTAGCCGCCATAAAAACAAATTTAGCAGACAAACCCTTTTTGTATAATTTTTTTTTTCCAATCTTTTTGGTCAAATGACCCAAACCAAATTGATACTTTTAAAAACGATATGTTTTGCCTGAATCCAATAGGACCCCATATTAAACTATTACATGACCCCCACCCAAATTTTGCCAATCAATGAAAATAAAATCTTGTAGCTATTCCACCACCGCTAAAGTTAAAAAGTATAGAAAAATTAGAAATGCAAAACTTAAGAGGTGCGATTTTGACTAATTCATCTAGAATCGGGTAGTTTAGGTTTTATAAGTAAAAAAGATAAGTCTTTTCAACCTAAATATGCTAATAAATTGGACTAATGTCATAACTTATTTAAACCTATTGATCCAAAGTTATCAACAAATATACCTTGATCAAAAGAAATTTCATTAATTTATAGAGTTAATTACTGTTTTCGTCCCTGAGGTTTGTCAAAAATAACGGTTTCAGTCCAGTAGTTTAAAAATTGCGATTTCAGTCCATTAGTTTCATTTTCGTAACCATTTCAGTCCACTAACTTAACTATCCATTTATTTTGTTAACTTTGAGTTAACTAACTAATTCAGGGACGGTTTGCGTTAGTTTTAGAAACATAGGGACTTAAGTGTAAACTCTAAAACATTAAAACAAAAAAAATAGCTAAAAACCGGTCACATGGGGGGGGGGATCGAACTCGGGACGTTTCATTCAACAAACGACGTGGTGACCGGTCGGGCTAAGCCCTCATCCGGTAATATCTTAGACATATATTAAAGTGTGTGTATATATCATATTTAATATTAAAGTGTGTGTATATATAATATATGTCTAAGATATTACCGGATGAGGGCTTAGCCCGACCGGTCACCACGTCGTTTGTTGAATGAAACGTCCCGAGTTTGATCCCCCCCCCCCCCATGTGACCGATTTTTAGCTATTTTTTTTTTGTTTTAATGTTTTAGAGTTTACACTTAAGTCCCTGTGTTTCTAAAACTGACGCAAACCGTCCCTGAATTAGTTAGTTAACTCAAAGTTAACAAAATAAATGGATGGAGTTAAGTTAGTGGACTGAAATGGTTACGAAAATGAAACTAATGGACTGAAATCGCAATTTTTAAACTAATGGACTGAAATCGTTATTTTTGACAAACCTCAGGGACGAAAACAGTAATTAACTCTTTATATTTATCTATACTTTCTATAAAAGGAGAAATCCAAGTGACATAAGAAAAGCTGATGTGTCAGCTGGAGAGGCTGTCCAACAAGGCTTTTCTTATGTCATTATTACATCATAAAGCCTAATATATAAATCACTTTAATTTGATTTCAGACCACTGTCTTGTGTATTCAAATGGTCTGGCCCACATTCCAAAGGGCAAACCACTGCTCTTCTGTAAGAAAGTAGCAGATGCTTCCTTTGGCAAATGTATACCTAGCAGCAGTTGTTTTGAAATTACGGGTAATTTGAAATTCAAAATGCATGGGGATATGTAATTTTCAATTAATGCATGTCACTCACTCACTTCTGTCAATTATCTTCTTATATAAACGTGTTCTCTACTTTTGTATTTTCAAACCACATTTCTAATGTATCTCTCCCTCAAATCCCTTCTTCTCAATACTCGGCATTTGTTCATAAAGGATAACAGAAAACTGAAGCTCTCTCTGTCCCACTTTCAGAAAAATTTTTGGGGATATGTGGTTTGCCTTGATCATGGTAATGTGATATATATGATTATGTTTGTTTTTCTTTTTGATTTTTACTAAAGTTTTGTTATCTGAGTTATGACTAAATGATGATTGTGAATGATCTGCTGCAGTTGATGATGACGATGATGATTGTTCTACAGTTGTTTCCAGTGTCATTGTTTCAACATCGTGTAAAGTATGTGTTTTTTGCTACTCCAGTTTTGAAATTTTGAATTCTTAATTTTCAAGTCATATACTCTAATTCTCGGTTTATATTTCAGTCTAATCCCAGTTGTTTGAAATTCATACAATCTGCTGCGGGTTATTATAGGTTTGTATTAAAAGAAGCATAAAGTTAAATTAAAATACAAAGAAAGATTATTAATAATGTACATTTAAATGATGATTATATATATGATTTTGGGCAGATGATGATGATGTAGAACCCGCAGTAGTTCCTACTAAACGCAAGAAAGGATCTGCTACTGCTGTAAGATAAGATTTTATCTTACTAGAGTAATGGTCTTTCCTGCAGATGATGATGATGATGATTGTTCTACAGTTGTTTCCAGTGTCATTGTTTCAACATCGTGTAAAGTATGTGTTTTTTGCTACTCCAGTTTTGAAATTTCGAATTCTTAATTTTCAAGTGATATACTCTAATTCTCGGTTTATATTTCAGTCTAATCCCGATTATTTGAAATTCATACAATCTGCTGCGGGTTATTATAGGTTTTTATTAAAAGAAGCATAAAGTTAAATTAAACATAAAGAAAGATTATTAATAATGTACATTTAAATGATGATTATATATATGATTTTGGGCAGATGATGATGATGTAGAACCCGCAGTAGTTCCTACTAAACGCAAGAAAGGATCTGCTACTGCTGTAAGATAAGATTTTATCTTACTAGAGTAATGGTCTTTCATGCCTTTTTTGTGTTAAAAGAAGCATAAAGTTTGGTTTAAAGCAGCTCTTTATGAACAAAGTTAAGGATTTCGTATATGAGGACAGGGCTGCTCTTCAACAGTTGAAGAAGTGTTTTCATGTACTGCATCTTGATCTGTTCACGAGAGATCAGGTTTCTAGAAACCTGATGTTGATGCATTGAGTACTTACGTGGAGTTCATGGCGATTGTCGAAGATATACATTGATGGAGTTTAAAGCTAAAAGCACTAAATTTTAAGCTAAAAGCACTAAATTTTTGCTGTTAGGTTCGTAAATTTCTTGGTGGTGTTGTTAGATTTTAAAGTTTCGTTGTTATTTTAAGCTGAATAAGTATTATTATGTAATTTTTAATATCATCTGATTATTGCAGATTGGCACTTTTGATGTATAAGTGAAATTGTTTCTGAGTTTAATTATGTAATTTTTAATATCTGTTAGTGTATAGAGAACATCTGCTCTAAATCATCATCTGCTGATCTAACGGCTGTTTGACTTGCTACTGTTGTCAATTGCTAACATCTGTTGTTGCCAACATCTGATTGACTTGCTACTGTTGGAAACAGGAGAGGCTTAAACAGATGTTCGCAATATCTTTGTATTCCAAATGAATATATTTTTTATCTGAGTTATGACTAAATGATGATTGCTGATGTGTCAATTTTTATGCTTCTGAGATTTTTTATCTGAGTTAAAATACATTTAATTTTAAACTACTGCTCTATATTTAAATGTCAAAGGTCTGGCCCACATTCAAGAGTGTAAACTACTGCCCATAGCTAAGAAAGTATAACTTAGCAGATGTTTCCTTTACAAATATATACCATAGCAGTGGTTTTGAAATTGTCGGTAATTTCAAATTCAAAATGCCTCGGGATATGTACTTTGCAATTAATGCACGTCACTCAATCACTTCTTTCTTATGTTAAAGGCGTCTTATAGGTAAATGAATAGGTTAATTGTAATTATAATAACGTGTTTAATTTTATATTTTTCCCATGTAAATTCATTAAAAGCCTAACGAGTTTCGCATCATATTCTTTAATCATAACTGCCTTCATTGGGTATATAAAATACATTAGGCAGTGGTTTTGATCATTACCGTTTTCATCCATCTACTCAATCATCTTCAAAAGTTTGTTGACGAGATTTTCACAAGGCTCTCTTCAGAATGGAAAATTTTGGGTTTCAAGTGATTGTTGACGAGATTTTCACAAGGCTCTCTGCAGAAGATATTGGCCGTTTCAAATGTCTTTCCAAGAATTTTTATAGCGAATTGTCAAGTCATGCATTTCAGATGATGCATGCTCTCCGAAGAGGAGATTCAGTACAAAAGAAACTACTATCCTTTAAAGACACGTCAATTGTCATTGACGACGTAGTTGCTGGTACTTTGGATGTTGTTAGAAGCAAAACCTTAAGTTTTCCTAACAATGTCCACCCTAGCAACTTACGTATTCTATCGTCATTTAATGTTTTGTTGTTAGTTTGCAATCAAGGGATTTGCTGTCAGTTGATTCTTTGGAATCCAACTACCAGGCACTATAAGGTTTTGTGTGATGACTACTTCAATTACAATCATCATCGAAACTCTGATACGGGTGGAATTTATTTTGATCAGTTCAATGATCTGAAGGTGCTGAACATCAGATATTACCGTAATGTAACTGCTGCTCGTGTTTACTCACGACGTCGTGAGTCATGGAGAACAATAAATTTCGGTAGCGTAAACAATTATGGTTCAAGTGGTTATTCATGGTCTACAGGAGTTTATGCTGATAAAACCATATATTTTATGGTTTCAAATTATTGGTATCCACTAGGTGAGAGGAACATCGTTGCTTTTGATGTTCTGAGTGAGACTTCCAGAATGCTTTATTTTCCCAAGAGTATTGTAGTCAATCCTTGCCAAGGGCATTTTTTGACCATAGCAAAGAGGCTGCATTTGATTGTTATTGGAAAGTCTGCTGAGCTAACTGCTGATTTGCTCAGATATGAAGAAGAAGGCTGGATGAAGGTGTTTGTTTTCAATAATCCTCGTGTAGTTGATTATGTAGATAGGCGCCGAAGGACTAATATAATTGAAGACAACAAGTGGCTGATAACAAGCATCTTGGGGGATATGATTGAAGTTGATCTCAGCAACGAACTTCTGAAATACCTCCAACATGTTGACAACTTCAATGGTCCGAAAGGAGCTTTACTTATCGAGACTACTGTTTCACCAATTGATTAGGAATTAGGATCCTGTATTTTATTGAATGCTATTTCCTGTTTTGACAATTGTATTTTATATATAATTAGTTGTGTTAAAATTATTAATCAAAGCTCTGTTATTTGCTGCGTTAAAATTTTATTGAATGAATATTGATGTTTGAGATTGTAAAAGCTTGTAATATTGGCAAAGGTCTGTTTAAATGATCAAAGCTCTGTTATTGCAAACAGATGTTTCAATTATTAACCATGTTTGTAGTTTTTATATAATTAGTTCTGTTAAAATTATTAACCATGTTTGTTATTTAAATTAAGTAAATAAATATTTAGGTTTGAGAGTGTAAAAGCTTGTAATATTGGCAAAGGTATGTTTAAATGATCAAAGCTCTGTTATTGGGAACAGATGTTTGAAAATAAAACGGTGGTTGATACATCTGTTGACTTTGGTCAACAGATGTATGAAAACAGATGTTTGTAACTACTGTTGAGAAAACTGTGGTTGAAACCGCTGTTTTGTTAAAATGGTGGTTTAAAACCACTGTTGTGTTAAAATAGTGTTTTGTGGAGGTTGAAGGGGATTGAAATGACTGATGGGTTAAAATATTGTTTTTTTTGGAGAAGGAAGATTCTTGAATTATTGCTTATATAATGACTGTAGTTAAAGCTCAGTGTTTTAATCCACTGATAGACTATCCACTAATCGTTATAGTCAGCTATTGTTTTCATTTTCAGCACTGTAATATTGGCAAAGGTATGTTTAAATGATCAAAGCTTTGTTATTGGGAACAGATGTTTGAAAATAAAACAGTGGTTGGTACATCTGTTGACTTTGTTCAACAGATGGATGAAAATAGATGTTTGGAACTACTGTTGAGAAAACTGTGGTTGAAACCGCTGTTTGGTTAAAATGGTGGTTTAAAACCAGTGTTGGGTTAAAATAGTGTTTTGTGGAGGTTGAAGGGGATTGAAACGACTGATGGGTTAAAATATTGTTTTTTTGGAGAAGGGACATGCTTGAACCACTATTTATATAATGACTGTTGTTAAAGGTCAGTGTTTTAATTCACTGATAGTCTATCTACTGATAGTTATAGTCAGTTACTGTTTTCATTTTCAGCACTGTAAACTACTGATATTGATTCATCAGGGGTTTCCTAACAACTGTCATCCATTATTCATCAGAGGTTCTCACGTGGACAGCACTTAGCCGTCAGATCTTTTGTAACCGTTGCCACGTCAGCATTCACTTTTTCCACCTATAAAACCCTGATCAAAACCCCAAACAGGGTTTTGACTGTCGAGTCGAATTCAAAATTCCTTTCAAAAGCAGCTTTCATCATATTCTCTCAAATCACTCATCTTCTTCCTTCGTTCTTAACTACCTTTGATTTATCATGGATCTGCCATTCAAAATCCGTTATAACTACGTGAGTGCACTTGCAAAAACAAGTAAAAACACAGGTTTTCATTCCGTGATTGATGCACTTTCATCTTCAAAGTACAAAACTTTGTTGACCTGCAATGAAACCATCTACGTGGATACCCAACTAGAGTTCTGAAAAAATGCAAAGCTTGAAACTAAGGACAAAAAGACCTTAGCTATTACTTCATCAATAAGGGGAATTCCATTGGTAATCACACCTCAAACCATTTCAGAGGTTTTTGAAATCAATGATCTTATAGGTAAAAGCTCTTTCCCAAAAACAGAGTACCAAACTGGTTTCTCTGAGAGAGGGTATGAAGAAGAAATGAAAAAAGGATACTTTAGAAAAGGGCAGTTTTTCTCCTACTCTGAGGTTTTTATTCCATACCCTCCTGATGTGTGTGTCAAATAAAACAACAGCTTTTAATGAAATACCATTGAAAATTCAATACCTAGGCTATGCTATCATGGCTGAACAAAATTTTAACTACTCTTAGGAAATTTTCAATGATATGGTTAAGAATGTTAATAAAAAATCATTTTTATTGTTTCCAAGGTTTTTAAGTTTTTATCTTCAAAAGAAATTTTCAAAGGATAATGCACATGTGCTTGTCCAAGGAAATCCTATCCAAATAAACAGTCTAACTTCTGAAACATTCACAAGGCTGTCAAAACCTTTAAAAACCCAAACAGAGGTACCTGAGCAGAATTTAGCAGCAACAACTGCTCCTCAGGCCCCTGTTGTTGAGCCCACTGCTCCTGGTGATCACAAAAGCACAACCCCATCTGTGAAACCCACACCAAAAAGACCAAACAGACCAAAAAGAAAACTATCCAAAAGCCCTCCAAACCCACCAAAAAGGTGACTCTGGAAGACGAGATCCCAGAGGTAACACCTGTGACAACACAAAAGTCACCTGAAACCACTGCTGCTACTTCCTCAGAGCAGATGGAAGAAAGATCTCAACCTGAGCCTAAAACTCCTCCTGCATCCTCTCAAAAGGATCAGGTTGTATCAACAGGGACACCACAATCAATGATACCTCTGTTGGATGCACTTGATATAGCTCAGATAAAAATCGGTTCTTCTCAATCACCTGTCAATGAGAATATACCACAACAAGTGACTGAGTCTGGTGTCTCTATCTCTGTTAACCCACCAACAGTTGAGGAAGCTACACTGCAGGAATTACAAGTAATTCCTGTCAGTAGTTCAAGTGGAGCAGCTACTACTGGTGTTGAACCCACTGGTTTACACCTGGACAGTAGTTTCATTAGTGAGACTCCATTGAAGGCAATTTCTTCTTTGGGAACCATAGTGTCCACTGGTGTGTTTCCATTATACGCTGGTTACCTTAAAATGGTAAGCTATGCTGAAGAAAGAAGTCCCCAGTACCGAGAACAAGGGGCATCAGTGGATGATTTTTGGGAAACTTTTCCTAAGTCAACCACTGATACAACCACCACTGGTGGGAAATCAGATGATCCCATTAACTTGGGTGATGGTTTAAAGTACAAAGAATTGACGGAGAGGGTTGATAAACTTGACATATCTGTTGGAGAAATCAAAACTATGCTGCAACAGTTGTTACAAGCTCAAAAGGCTACACCCACTGCTGCACCATCCGCAACATCTGATCCATCTGCTGCTGAGCTATGGCATCTGTTTCAACCTCTGTTTCACAAACAAAGACAATATGCAGATCAACAGCATGAAGTTCAACTTCAAATGGTCAGAAATGTCATGGAAGCTAGGTACAAAGATACTCAAGCAGATATCAAAGCCATTAAAGCTCATCTGCTTCAAACTACTGGCACTGCTCCTCCTTCAATCATCTATGTTGAAAATCCTGATGATGTCAAAAAGTGGGAGAAAACTAAAGGGAAGAAGGGAAAAGAAGATGGTTTATACATGCCACCAGATCGAATGTCCAAACTTGTGGTAGAAATCCCAAGACCAGATGGTTCCAAAAAGGTTGATGAGCCTCAAAATGCATTTGCTGCATTAAAGGCAAACATGAAAGGATCTAAAAGGTTTGAGGAGGAGAAGAAAGTTTTGATGGAAAAAGAAGAGCAGGGTACTTCTAAACCTAAAAGAATACAGCCTACGAGAAAAGTAAGTCAACGCAAAACCACACCTTCCAAAACCACCAAACAAACTCCTCAAATTCCTAAAAGTTCCTCTCATCAAACCTCCAAACCAACAGATGTTAAAACTCATGTTGTATCAACAGTTGTTGGTACTTCAGTTGTTTCAACAGATGTTATCTCAATAACTGCCATCACTACTTCATCAACCCACACTCAATCCACTGTCATACCAAAAACAATATCACCATCACAAAAACCAGCTGCCAAAAAGCAGAAAAACAACAGTTGACACATCAACTGTTGTAGTGACCACAGTGGTTGGAAAACCAGTTGTTTCAACAGCTGTTAATCAGATATCAACTACTTCAATCTCTGCCACTGAACCCATAAATACACCACCAACTTCTCCAAAGCACAAAAGGAGAAAGATAACAAACATTGTAGTGGAAGATGACACTTCCCCAACTCTAACATCTACACAACCACTGTCCCTTGTCACCATTCCAAACCCTGTTCCATTATCTTCAGTTCAACTCTTCAATCAAAACACTGCCATTGACCCTGCAGGAGTACAATATCCTCTAGATCTTACAGCAGTCAGGGAGGAAATCAAATCCTTCTACTTTGAAGATGATCCTGAAAAGAGGAAACTCCCATCTGTTCAAGGTTATCCTTTGCCAAGAAATATAGAAGAATATCTCAAAATAAAGGCCCAACAAGCAGAGGATATATCTAAAAGAGATACAGAGGGAAAGTCTGACAAAGAGATTCAAAGAAATTATCAATACCTGTTCAGTAAAGTTAGAACTTTAGAGCAGTTCTCAAAAGTCTTTTGTCAGAAATTATCAGAAAAAGATGATGAAAGCATGAGAAATTACTATCTTGAATACATAATAGCATACAAGAAGTACAGGGCAGAAAAGTATCATTACAAAGAATGGACCATCAGTGAACTGCAAGAGGAGACAGTCAGAATTCAAAAGATGATTCAAGACAACGTAAAGCAAACTCCTCCGGTTTGGGCCAATTACAAGAAAAATGTACCTGAAAGGACGTTGAAACTGAAAAGAATGAAAGAAGAGCTGATAACTACTGATTATGGGTCAAGAAACCAGGTTACAAGGTGGAGAGAAGAAAAGGTGTTTGCTACCTACAAAAAGTTGGAAGAGTTAAGGAAGAGAGATCCCACTGCTCCTAAAAAGCCTGATTATCCGGAAGCAGTGGTTCCAGTCAAACAACAAAAATTGCCAATCAGGAGACCCACTGCTCCATATGCTAGCATCCTTTATCAAAGAAGGAAAGAAAAGCAGATGGATGAATTAACAAAAAAAGACAAGGCCCAAGAAGATTACATCATCAAAATAGTTTTTCAGACATTTACGGAAGAAAAACAAGACTCAGCAGAATCTAAACTTTAAGTTTTTATATTCTAAACTTTAAGTATTTACTGACTGACTTATTTATTTATTTTATTTACAAGTCTATATAAATATAACTATAATCATTGTTTATATTTGTTATGCATGGTTTTCTAAGAAACCACTCGTGTTTGCACAATCTAAACTTTAAGTTTGTTAGACATCTTTTATTAACTTTGTTAAAATCTCTTATATTTGCTTATAGTTGTCTTTTAGCTATAATAAATAACACGTTTTTGTAAAATATCTATACACATATCTATATGTTCTGTCAATATGTGTTATGCATGGTTTTCTAAGAAACGACCCGTAACACTGGTCTTACCGCTAGTACTATATAATAAAAGAAACCAATAAAAGAACACTTGTCATTATTCTAAACCATCTACTCTTATTTAATTGTAGATAATTATTATTTAATTTAAATTATTAAATTTAATATATATTTTAAGAACTTAAAAAATTACGGATAAAGTTCCATAAAATATATTAATATTTATTTATATTAATTACTAGGTTAGAGATCCTATATTATATTATATTATATACTATTAATAATTAAACTGAATGAATAGTCATTTTGGTTATAAAAAACTGAATGAATAGTAATTTTTGGTTTTAAAAGTTTTTTTTTTTTTTGTGTGTTATTTAGTTGTTTTTTATATGTGTTATGTGGTTTTTTTATATATCTTGTTTAGCTTGCGTTCGTTTTTTATCGATGTAAATCACATGTCGGTATTTTTTGGTCATATCAAGATTTTTTTTTATCGATGTAAATCGCGTGTCCGTATTTTTTTGGTCATATCAAGATTTTTTATGGGTTGCTGTAACAGTTGTAGGTGGTGTAACGAAACAAATCGATACCGACCAAATTCCCGCCGTATTGGTAAATTTTTGGTTATATCATGATTTGTTTTTTTAATTTTTTTCTCTATTATTTTTTCTCTAGTTGCTATAACAAGTGTCGGTACCGTAGTTAAACGAACTGATACCCACCCACCCCGCAACGTGAGGATTTCTGGCGCAACGAAGGATTTCCGGCGAAACGCGCGGATTTAATAGCACTAGATTATATAATAACAAAACACATACGAAAAGGTGTTATTCTACACGGTATGCTAATACAGATCAAGTGCATAGGGTTAATATAATAACAACCAATATATATTTTTATTTTTCATGAAAATGTATATTAACATAATTTTGACATATAAAAGTAACAGTAAATGTTAGAAAAAAACAAAGAGGACCTTAAACCCAATTTTGATGTTTTAAAAAACTGAATGAATAGTAATTTTTGGTTTTAAAAGTTTTTTTTTTTTTTTTTGTGTGTGTTATTTAGCTGTTTTTTATATGTGTTATGTGGTTTTTTTATATATCTTGTTTAACTCGCGTTCGTTTTTTTATCGATGTAAATCACATGTCGGTATTTTTTGGTCATATCAAGATTTTTTTATGGGTTGCTGTAACAGTTGTAGGTGGCGTAACGAAACAAATCGATACCAACCAAATTTCCGCCGTATTGGTAAATTTTTGGTTATATCATGATTTGTTTTTTAATTTTTTTCTCTATTATTTTTTCTCTAGTTGCTATAACAAGTGTCGGTACCGTAGTTAAACGAACTGATACCCACCCACCGCGCAACGTGTGGATTTTCGGCGCAACGCGCGGATTTAATAGCACTAGATTATATAATAACAAAACACATACGAAAAGGTGTTATTCTACACGGTATACTAATGCAGATCAAGTGCATAGGGTTAATATAATAACAACCAATATATATTTTTATTTTTCATGAAAATGTATATTAACATAATTTTGACATATAAAAGTAACAGTAAATGTTAGAAAAAAACAAAGAGGACCTTAAACCTAATTTTGCTGTTTTAAAAAACTGAATGAATAGTAATTTTTGGTTTTAAAAGTTTTTTTTGTGTGTGTTATTTAGCTGTTTTTTATATGTGTTATGTGGTTTTTTTATATATCTTGTTTAACTTGCATTCGTTTTTTATCGATGTAAATCACATGTCAGTATTTTTTTTAGTCATATCAAGATTTTTTTTATCGATGTAAATCACGTGTCGGTATTTTTTGGTCATATCAAAATTTTTTATGGGTTGCTGTAACAGTTGTAGGTGGCGTAACGAAACAAATCAATACCGACCAAATTCCCGCCGTATTGGTAAATTTTTGGTTATATCATGATTTGTTTTTTAATTTTTTTCTCTATTATTTTTTCTCTAGTTGCTATAAAAAGTGTCGGTACCGTAGTTAAACGAACTGATATCCACCCACCGCGCAACGTGAGGATTTCCGGCGCAACGCACGGATTTAATAGCACTAGTTTATATAATAACAAAACACATCCGAAAAGGTGTTATTCTACACGGTATGCTAATGCAGATCAAGTGCATAGGGTTAATATAATAACAACCAATATATATTTTTATTTTTCATGAAAATGTATATTAACATAATTTTGACATATAAAAGTAACAGTAAATGTTAGAAAAAAAAAACAAAGAGGACCTTAAACCCAATTTTGCTATAATAAAGTTATCACGGTTGTCTAGAGTACAGGTATTTTTGAAAAAAAATATAAAATAATGACTTGTTATATCTTAATAATTGAAACAAATATCAAGCATTTTCATAACGAGAATGGAGGGAACGGTTTTCTTGCTTAACAAATTATTTATTTATTTAATATATTTAAGGGTTATTGGATTTTAATAATCTTAAGTTTAACCTAATGGCTGATAATAATCCAAAATTTAAAAATTCCCTTTAACGATCTCAATTTACAAGAATTTGGCCTTCATTAATCATTTTCTAACATATAAGAATTTGGTCTCCTCAATAAATTCAAGTGCACCTGCAGACTTCTTAAATGATTTAAGTGCACCTATGTTGGAAAAGGATCAATGGGGCCAAATTCTTACAAGTTGGAGTCGTTAGAGATAATTTTAAAAGTTGAAATTATTATCGGTCAACAGGTGAAACTTAAGATTGTTAAAATCCAATGGTCCTATATTTAAAATACGAAGAATAATAACTATATTTATTATACTAATAAATTTATCCAAAAATAACCATCCTTTTAAGATGCAACTCATATCCAGATATTTAAATTTTAAAGTTATATGATTTAACAATTACCGATAATTTATACTTATCTAATTAATTTAAATATTTTTTTGTAGCTATAAGTTTATCTAATTGGCTAATTGGTATATGCCTATTCTAAACATTTCAACAATATTTTTAGAACTAATAAATTAAAACCACTGTTATTTAAATAAAACTTGGGTTATTAAATGTATCTTCACGTCGTGAGAAAGTCGATGATACAGTATGTCTTCTAATCGATGGTTCAAATGCTTTGATATTTATAAACTTGACAAACTCACAAGTTTTGATCATACTTGACACAAAATTTTGTTTGGATATCAGAAAAGCGTCTTAAAATATCGTTTTATAATTGTTAAATCTTCGTTATTAATTATTTTATTTTTTATTTACTTAACCCGTATATTACACGAGGTTATAACCTAGTTTGAAATACAATTTAATTTGGTTCATCTTATTTTTCCCTAATTCTCCAATTTGTCATTTTTATACGGTTACTTTTTTTAGAACCAACAATATATAGGGAATTATAAGAACCACGTAATATACTCTTATATAATGAACTACGTTATAAATCCGTGTATTACACAGTGTTATACAATAAAAACCATATAATTATATAATCTGTAAAAAAAATTGTATAACTGACATTTTTTATTATCATATGAGAGTGCATACAACTAACTTGAATATATCATATAAACCAACCTATGTTAATTAGTAACACCGAAATACCATTACCATAATAGCCCGCGCGTTACACGAGCTGAATACTAAAAATATGTAATACACACACACACACACACACACATATATACAGGCCAGTTAACGTACAAAATGGCTTAACGTACATTGCGTATGCGATTGTTTTCCAATGTGCGATTTTATGTTTTAAACATGCGATTTGTGGATTGAAAACACTCCCATGCGATTTGTATATCCCCATGCGATTTCACCCCATAAACACAACATGCGATTTTCAGATTTTTCACATATAACATGCGATTTCACGTCGCGTACATAATGTACGTTTAGCCCAATTGTAAGATACACTTCTCTCTCTCTCTCTCTCTGACGACTGAAAGTGCATATTACATTACACATACTATTGTATATAAATAATATTATTTTTATTACTGTGTATTTTTTAAATATAACTTATACTTAAACTAAATGAAAATAAATTTATCGGTATGTCATAAAATAGATTTGCTATTCTTGTTAGTAAGGGTAAATTACACTTTTCGCCATTTATGTTTGTACTGGATTGTAACGGATAGCCTTTAACTTCAATAATTACAATCACAATCCTTTATTTACAAAACTCATTACACCTTTCGTCCTTTAGTAATAACCAGGTTGAAATTTTAAGTTAAGTCTTGTTATGTGACTTGCACATGAGGGTAGATAAGTTATTTTACTTGTTTATTTAAAAAAGTAAAAAAAAAATATACCACCCCCACTACACCCACCTTCTGTCTTTTTTGGGCTACAACTCTGGTCATCTTCTTCGGCTGGTTCCAATGTCAACCACCGTTATATAAAAAGCCACGATATTATTTTAAATGTCATAAAAGTAGTTGGACAAAGTGTTGCATAAAAATGTAACACCTCAAAAATTTACGTCCAATAATGTATTGACACGTGTCATAGGCTTTGAATATGTGAAAAAGCACTTTAGAGGGACTAAAGTTGACAAACAGTGAAACTATGTGAATATAAGGGTCCAAAGTGTCAACAATGGATAAATAGGCCCTACAATAACCCTACATGGTGTTTATAATCTTAAACGAATAAATCATGGATCATACGAAGAAGAAAATGAAAGAAAGTGAGGAATTACAAACTACAGGGGCTAAATGTGTCAACATGTTGAAAGTATACCTCTGAGTGACCTTTTGGCAAACCCGAAGCTTTGTAATGATAAAATATACTCACTAGAATATGTGATAAAAATTTCATAAAGTTTCGTTATCGTATGAGAAAGTTATGATCAAAACCGTGCACGAAGGGTTAAATACGTCAACGTTGAAATTTGTGACTTTTCGGGTAAGCACAAAGTTAACCAAGGGCTTAACCAAGTTTGTAAATGTCCCAAGGTCCTTAAAAATCAGGTTTGGGGGTCTAAAGTGCAAGAAAAACAAGTAAAACCACGTTACAAAGGACCAAGGACTGAATTGTAATATTTAGAAACTTGTTTGGCTGGTTTCTCGCTTGTACGCGCCCCGCGAGAGGCCCTTCGCGGCCCGCCTACGACCTGCCAGCGCAGAATAATGCGCAGGTGCAGTCATCAGGTCTGAAACGTCTGTAACCAGCTGTCTTCTTTTACCAGGAGCTGCTCCAATGGTTTATCATGCAATAGGGGCACTTGGACACATCTGGTAACAATTGTAGACCCTTGTGGCATCATCTTGAAGGATCAAAATTGATATTTAAGAACACCCATTGTTGCAAAAATTTCACATTCACTTGCATTCTCAATTCTGGAGCTCTCTGGTCAGCAACAAGGATTCATTAGGCTTCCTAGTCGTGGTTAGGACTCTTGTAAGTATTCTTAACCCTTTCTAATTCGTTTTAGGTTAGTTAATTAGCTATTAGTCAAACCGTCGTAATTTAAGTTTTACTTCGAGATTAAATGAAATCCGCTCAGTCATTTCTTGAATTGAAAGTACCTATAATTAGGTATTTATGTGGGTAACAAACCCTTAAAAGGGTACTTTCAGATTCCCACTCTAACTATGTTAATTGTCGAGTCAAAGCTTATTTTAAAAAGTCAACAGAATGTTTATTTTCAAAATTAAGCATAATTAGCAATGTAGGATACATGCAACCTGTTTGATCATTAAAATAACTTGGTAACTAATGTAAGAACATATCCCAACATGTTCAACTCGACAATTTTCAGTTTAAACCCGGATCAGAACCGAAAGTCGCATAATTTGACTTCTGCTTTGACTTTCAGTTCTGATCCGTTCATGCATGTTTAAGATCTGCCTTAGAGCTTATTTTGGACCAGGTTTCACATAAGTATAACTCTCTGAGATTATACAACTTGGTTCAATACTTATCCGATTCATATGCATGTTTCCGATTAATGCTTAAATGTTGACTATTATGCCCTTTTGATTATAAAACATGATTTTTGAAAAACTAAAAGAGTAGAAACCTTAGTTACTAATTTATAAACTTGCACCTAAAATTTGACATCAGTTTGAGGTCTAGATTAGGAGTTATGCTCATTAGCGTAATTTGAAAGCTTTATGTTAATTAAATGGCGTAATAAGCGTATAGCTTATTTAAACCCACTTTTTGATATCAAACTTTTTACCTACTGATGTAATATAATATTTTGGGATTTTTGAAGATTTTTATTTAATTTTTGGCTGAGCATAATATAGGTCTCTAAGTTTGATTCGGTTAATGCCGGTTTTGCCCTTTTTAGCCATAAAATGAGTTTTACAAATCCTTTTGACCCCAAACCTTTTTCTACTGATTTTATTTGATAAATAAATTATTTTGAGCCTTCTAGAATTATAAAATATCAGCTTTCCTTTGAAAACCCGGAAATGGCTCCAAATCGCCTTTTTAAGCGTTTTTAACGCATAGTATGTACTAAAACCATATTAAACATATAAGGTTGATACCTACTGATATTTGTAGTATATTTTTATATAATAACAGTAAGTAAAAGTTTTTTAAACTCAGATTTCCAGTTTTGACCTTTTAGCCTTTGTGAAATTACCAAAATACCCCTAAGGTGCATAGTTTGGTTTTAAGTGATAAATTTCACATATAGGTCATACCCTACTATTATAACTTATTAAATTAAGTG
Source organism: Helianthus tuberosus (assembly GCA_030545235.1). Taxonomy (NCBI): domain Eukaryota; kingdom Viridiplantae; phylum Streptophyta; class Magnoliopsida; order Asterales; family Asteraceae; genus Helianthus; species Helianthus tuberosus. The sequence goes on from JARYGA010046105.1 coordinate 5,370,779, forward strand.
TATTTACTGTATAAATCAGACCTGTAACTCAGATTACTAATTAAACTCTTTTATAATCTTTTAAATGACCAAAATGCCCTTATGAGGCATAAGTTGTATTTAAATTCGTTTGGGGCATAATAGAAGATACCTTACTGATATCACAACATGTTTAAGGCATATTAACTCAGGGAACTTGCATATGACTCTTATGGTTACCCGTGACGCTCTTTTCTCGTTCGGCTCGGTTTATGTAACTAGTTTGCATAAATTGACTGAAACGGGTCAAACCTTATCACCTTAGTCTCAAAATCCAGAATGTATTTAGTATACCCATATTATACAAGTATTCAAACTTGTCGGGTCTAAATCACATTCTATCCGGTCTTCGCTTAATCATGCGTTTGAACCGTATCTTCCTTGAAAGCTAACCGGTCTAAGCTTAGGCTTAAATAAAGACCCGTTAGAAATCTAATAGGTTATTATAAACCTTTGTTCCAGAATAGAAGAACCAGTAAAAGCTACCTTCACTCGCTAATTGTGATTTATACTTACAAAGGTAAATACTTTTAACTTATTTTCCCTATACGGGCTTGGGGTACGGTATATAAAATACCGCTTGGTCCGGCATTGAATCTTTAATCGAATAGTGGTTAAATCCTTGATATGCTACGTTTTGAAATGTTTTGTTTGCTTAAAGCCTTTGGGGGGTTAATGACCATGTCCCGGATATCCTTGGCATCATCTTACGAGATGGCCACGACCGTAGCACGGGGTGTAGGCGTACACCCGTCAGTGCCTAACCAAATACTGTGGTGTGTCTATTAATCTTTAACCCGGTCTACGGATCGGGCTACTGAACGCATAAGTAACATGTAATTCACTTACAAGATTCTATTCACATAATTATCCCAAGTTATAAAATGTTTTGTGCCACGTGCATTCAAATCAATTTTCAAACCTTTTCAAAATGAGTCAGTTAAATTGTATTTACCAGTGTAAACTGACGTATTTTCCAAAAGGTTAAGTGCAGGTACTACTCGTACTAGGCTGGCTGTCTTCTAGCGTCCTCAATAAGTCTCGCAAGCTTGGATGTCAATAAAACTGTTGAACAATATCTTCTTTTATTTTGATCCGCCTGTGGATCCGTTTCAACTATATTCGTGATATTTAATATTACATTTTATTAAAGTTGAAATGAATCTATCTTTGCTTCCGCTGTGCATTTATATATTGTGTTGTTTGACTTATGATGATATCAACTACGTCACGATACTCCCCACCGGGCCCACCGGTGACACGTGGAAATAGGGGTGTGACAGGTTGGTATCAGAGCCAACACTGAGTGAATTAAACACTAGCCTTTTGTGTTTAATCTCAGTTACACAATTGCACATTTCTCGAATTCTCGAGTCTAGACAAATAACTTAGGAATTATCCAAATTTGTTTTATTTCTAACTTTGTCTTATATTTTTGTCTTGTTGTATCACTTGTTTGTTTTTGACATGTTGACAAAATGCCACCAAGGATGAGGGGAAGAGGCAGAGGAAGAGGGCATTTGTCGCCCCAAATGACCACGAGGCCGGACCGTCACACCGGCGAACACCATCAGATCCCAACAACCCGGGTCCTCAAGAGCCATGGAGGACCTACATCAAGCCAGCTAGGCGCTCAGTATCACTGAGTACCTCCCCTTCTATCCCACACTCTTTCGGGCCTCATTCTGAAAATGAGCCCCACTACTCCCACCAGTCCTACATTCCTCTTCAAGGACATAACTCACCCTTCGACCACCTATCTCCTGTTTTCCAGGGCCAGTTCAACCCTGCTGACTACCTTGGCGAACCAGTGGGTTTGAACCCACTTGGACCCGAAGATCACTTTTCCGGTGGCAACCCGATGGATATAGATGAGGATACCGATCCTGTACCGCCACCATCCGGAACTCCGAACCACCCCATCGAAATTTCAGATGGGTCACCTTTTATGGGATCACCGTATAATGGTCCCGACAGCTACGAGGAGAGATTCCGACAGATTGACTGGGTATATACTCCCAGTTACCACAGCTCTCCTCTGCACCAGCAGCAGCCACAGTAGAAGCCACAGCAGCAGCAGAATCCTTCCGAGGATTCCCGATTTGTCGCGGTCACTCCACCGCCACCACCACCTCCGGTTCAGCCTCCCTCGCCCCCGAGGCGAAGAAGAACGAACGCACGGATATCCTCGCGAGGGGGAGTGCGCATCAGCACCCCTCCACTTTCAAGTGGCAGCCGATACTCACCAGTTCACGAAGAACCAGAGATGGGAGAATCCTCACACCCCGTCTCAGAAGTAGTCTCTGCGCCAGTCGCGCCACCACAACCACCATTGGGTTTTGGAGACCCAATCCCTGCTTACACTGGCACGGCGGCATACAATCCCTTCGAGCAGACGATCCACACAATTTACAACTTTACAGAGGATCCCTACTGGATAGCTGCGAACTACAACGCTCTCCATCCGGAAGGTCCCTATGGAGGTCCCTGGACTACGGGACACCCGACTTATGGATACCCACCATACGGGTATCAGCAACCACCGCCCCCTCAACCTCCGCATTATCAGCAACCACCGCAGACGCCGGTGATGTCACTGCCACAGTTTCAAGAAATCCTTCATGGGATAAATGAGGTGCGGCAGGAGGTGCGGCATGAATTGCGGGAAGAACGTAGGCATAACCGAGGGATGTTCAAGAAAATGGTGGATTTTGTAGGACCGGTTTTGACTCCGAAACGATTGCGAAACGAACGTATAACGTGTGGAATCCGTACACGAACGCGACCTAAACACACATGACGTAATCTAAACGTGATTCTATTAGAAATCTGAAAATGTACAATCACTTGAATCACTTAGAGACTTTCTCTCTCTAGTTTCTCTCTCTAGAACTAGAGCTCTTCAAATCTCTAAAATGGCAAAAGTTCTAAATAAGAAACCCTAGAGATCTATTTATAGGCCAAGGGATTAATGAGGAATCTCATTAATTACAGTTATGCCACCTTGCCTTTTTGACTAACTAATTCTAAAATAACAATGTAACTCTTGTTTTCTTCAGTTTTCTACTACAGACTAGATTGACGGAGGCGATAGACAGATAAATGCACTAACAGACTCCCCCTTGGATATTGTTGTAGTCAATCTGTAGTCAAGCTCGTAGCGACTTTTCTTTCTCTTTCTCTCTTTGAATCTTCTCGAACAGAATCCCGGTGGATCTGTCTTCAGATTCAGCTTCTCCTTTTTGTAAACTCTTTTCTTCATCAGGCTCCCCCTTTCGTCAAGCTTCCGTGCTTTGCGATCGACACCTTGCTTTCCGTATACAAGCTCCCCCTTGCTTTGAGCTCGTCTTCAGACTCCCCCTTAGACTCAGCTTCCGGGATCGTAGTCTGGACTCTCATCTGCATTCTCTCAAACATTTATAAGTAACAGCATTTCAAATTTTAACTATCCAGGAATTGTAACCTGGCTCACTCAACTTTCTAAAACAAACCATTTTCAAGAAATTTGGCAGTTTCATCGAATCGAATCGGAAACTAGCTCTATAACAGTATAAGCATCCAAATCCCCCACAGTTAATCATCCAAGTCCAACTTAATGACCTTGGAGATATCACAAACTGTTTTGATTTTTGATTTTTAATTCAAGTTTCAAATTAATGAACTTGTTTTATTTTCAGAAACACAATCAGCTTACTTAAATTTTGAAACTCAGCACTCAGACATCAGTTGTCGAAAATAAACCAAAATCAAAAATCTTTTTGTATTTTCTGAAAATATAAAGCAATAACGAAATATGTACAAACATATTTACAAACAATATTTTTGTTTGAGTATGCGTCAGAGGATCATATCAGTTTTTGACAAGTCACAAGTACCGTTGAGCTTAAAATCACATTACGCATTAAACAATTCACTTAGATTGTCGATATACTGATCCACTTAAATTTTTATACAAACTTCAACTGATTCAGGATACGAATTAGGTGTATTAAGAACTTAAACCTATTCATGTGTCCCACCTCTTGAATATACTCCCGTATCCAGAATCCCAATAATCAGTCTTACAGGTGAGTATACTACAATGATATCTGTACATAAATTAGGTATGCGAGGGCCGAGAGATCTCAGGTCGATACTTCCGTATACGCAGAGAGATATCAGCTTCGACTTTACGGTATGTCCCCTTTAGAGGATCTTTTTGCTTACAACAGCAGCGACTATCAATTTTATTGTTTCATCGGCATGCTGAGGGTTTAATGCTATGTTTCAAGCATTGCAGAAAGCATTATCCAAGGACTAGGTCAGAACTACCGTTCAGCAGAAGTCCCGGAATAATACCCCAGACATCATTAAGTATAAAGACCTAGTATATCAGTTTATGAGACCTTTCAAACGAGATTTCAGGGGTTACCTATATATCCAAGTAGTGTTCCCCACAAAATAAGCAAGTTTGAAATTTATGTTTATATCCCGAAAAGTTTACCAAATGTATAAAAATCTACCGACACATCCACGGTGAGATCGTTTAACACATTTAAACTTTCCAATTCTTTAGCATACTGTAACTGTCTACTGATGTACTATCATTTCCTCATTTTACGCAAAAACTCAAAATTTTTTAAATTTATCATGTTTTTGGCTTTTTCAAATTTTCAAATGTTTTTGGATTTTCTAATGACAATTTTTCTCCCCTAAAATGCAAAATCATATAAAGAAAAATTGACAACCAACACTGATAGCTTTGTCTCGCCATCCATTTTCTGCTTCAAGTGTACTGATTTGCAGAAAATATAACATACCCCCATGATTTACAACACATTGATATTTTACAGTTTGAAAACCGTTTGTCAATCTGATGAAAGTAATCATGTTTGTTCAGCCGTGAGGGTTTCGGCGTATTCAATCAAAACTCCCCTTACAACAAACTATTTTCCCATAATGATTTCAAAACACTTAAGTTTGTTTTAATCAGAATGGTTTTTCCGGAAAAATTAGTTTATTTACCCATCACTTGTGGGTTCGGGGTCATCTCATCACCTTGTTCTCTTTTAACCATTTTGAAAATTTAACATTATTACGTCAAACACCACTATCACTTGTAGAAAATCAAGTACAACTTAATGTCCTTGATTAACCACTTAGTAAGACGAAATATCACAGTTACCATCCTGTGAATTTCTCAAGAATGATGCTGATACCTGCTTCACACTTACCAACCTGGAAGCTCCGGCAAGTCAGGAATTCAACCAACAGATTTTGACACCCAAGCCTGACCAGCCTTAGGCGCATTTTGAGCTTTTCTCTTTTCCTCATAAAACTCTTTCACTCCTTTTTCCTTACCATCAACCATCTTGCTAAAAATATGTTTAACATTGCTATTAAACATTTTTCCAGCATCAACACCTTTTGATTTTAGGTTTGCGGCTCGTAATGGTGGAAAGTTCTCATCATTCATTAATGGAACTGTCTCTTTCTTTTTTACCTCAACTTGTGGCTCCTCTGATTTTATGGAATCAGATTCATTGCCCGTTCTTGGCTTGTCTGACTTGGATGAGCCAGATTCATCGCCAATGACTTTCTTTTTCTTCTTGTTCTCTTTTGTCCTCAGATTTGCATCTGAAGAATTCGATTTGCTTGACTTTGTCGTCGAGTGAATCGATTCATCAGAACTTTTATTTGAACCAACCGGTGAACCTGAAAACAAAATTTTCTCCAAGTATTCTCTCGCCTTCTTCCTCTTCTTCCTCAGTCTGTCTCTCTGCCCCTGTGAAAGCTTTACTTTCTTATTTTCCATTTTCTGTTCTTTGGGCTTGACAGTGACTGGTTTCTTTACCATTCTCTGAGATTCAACCCTCAATCTTCCCATTGATCTCCTTGGGCAATCTCTGGCAATATGACCTCTGATTTGACAATTATAGCATCTTCTTGTCTCATAACTCCAATTCTGGCAGTTAACAGCAATGTGTCCTCTCACACCACAGGTGTAGCACACTCTGTTATCGTACCATCCACTTCTGTCAGTCCAAACCTTCAAATCATAACATTGTTTGGCTTGGTAATAATCATTTCTCCTCTTCAATGCTGGATTTGTCTTTTGAGCACTGTGGTCAAACCTGCACCACTTATTACCAACATTTTGTGAGTTTTCATTTACAAATTTTTGTGATTTTTTATAATGATTGGATGACTGTACTGATGAGCTTTTATTTTCATTTTGCACATTTTTCTCATTTTTAATTTTTTGTTTCTGTTCCACTTTCTTCTTCAAAGGTTTTTGCTTAGAGCATTCTCCCTTTTCAGTCGATTGCAGAACAGTTTTCTGAAATTTATCTTTTAATTTCAAAAACAATTTTTGTTTTTCAATTTTATCTTTTTCATTTTCATCATCAGATTTCTCATCACAATCCTCAACTTTGACTTTGTCAAAGTTTGTGACATTGTCACTTATTGGAACAACATTGATCGGTTTTGGACAAACGTACGATGCAGAAGTCACAAAACTTTTCAACTTATTCTCAAGCTCGGTAATTTTATTTCGAGCAATTTCAGCTTCTTTTTCAAGCTGAATGATTTTAGCAAGATGAGAATTTATCGCACATTGTTTTTCGAGATTATTTTTACCAAAAATATCTCTCTCATCTTCTAAAATCTTTATCTGACTTTTGAAATCATTTTCTAATTGTTTAAAATTTTTATTTTCTGATGACAAACTCTCAACATTCTTCAAAAGTTTGTCATTTTCAGATCTCAATTTTTCGCAGTTCAAGCGCAACTCCAGAATCTGTTCATCATAAACTTTCTTCCCATCTTTCAAAGCTTTGTTTTCCAATGTCAAATTCTCCGCATCACTCAAGAATTTGGCATTGTCTGCTCCAAGTTTATCACATTTTGTGCACTTTTCATTCATCTTTTCAGCATCGGCTTCTTTCTGTGTTTCCATCATATATGTTCCTGCACAAAAAAATTTTAACAAAATCAAGAGAATTCATATTTTCATCAATATAACAACCCCTCTTAATATCGTATTTCATAACCCTTTTTGCTGCAAGACACACAGAGAATCTTTTTCTCATTTCGATGATCACTTCCAAATTTATCTTTTCTAAATCCTTTTTCATTTCACTCATCACTCTTCTTTTCTTTTTTCTTTATCAAACATATGTGATCTAAGCTTATTGATGAATTCTCTAAATGAAAACTGTGAGAATTTTTCATTCCTTTTTAGTTCACTCAAAAATTCATCCCATTCTAGAGGTAATGCATTAGCAAATTTTAAGATTTTTTCAGTAGTTGAAAACTTTATCTCATATCTTTCTATCTTATCAATCAATTCATCAAAACGTCTCTCCAACTTTTCCAAAGATTCATGTTTCATGCATAAGAAATTTTCGGATCTTTTAATCCAAACGTCCTTCCTTTTCTTCTGATCAAACCAAGAATCAGAAATCCAATCGTTTAAATCTTTAAGATTCTCGTTTTCCTGTTCATCAAACATTTTAGCCATGATTTAAAAATTCTTGAATAACCTGCAAACAAACAAACAAACGATCAGTTTAAACAAACAGAATACGTAAAAGTTTGAGAGCGAAATTGATCTAGGACTCGTATCGAAGATTCGCGGACTCGTTCCGATGTTGTTCGGGTGAAACCAATGAATAGGTAATAAGCCGACAATGAGTTATATGAAGTAAACTGTGATTGGGCCGCTTTAACACTTCACGTGCATATAATAACAACACCAGCCGACAAAAACACCACTAATCTATTTTGATTGAGCCTTCACTGTGATTGGGCCTAACACTTTTAATGGGCAGTAGTCAACAACAACACATGGGCTTTTCTTAATAGTGACTGATAAACAATCAATTAATGAGCCGCTGAATACTGATCTCTGATTAGGCCAACGTGAGTTAATGGGTCGGTGCACATGGGTTTACAATCACACAACAACAGACAACTATAAGTGTAATTTCAGTGACCGTCAATTTGATTTTAATATTCTTTGATAAAGAATGCTGTTGTTCACGTGATGTGTCAATGTATTTTGTCGACAACACTTGATATTACCAACCAACTTTAATCACGTGAACTGACACACACATAGTTCTGATTATTTTGATTCACGAGAACACTTATCATTTGACCAACAATCTGTTATGTTCACGTTGTAATGTCCAAGATATTCAAACGACCTGGTTCAAACGACAAAAATTCAAACGACAACTTATTCAAACGACAAATATTCAAACGACCACCTCAAACGATATAGTTCAAACGATGAACATTTCAAACGATCACTTCAAATGATAAACATTTCAAACGATCAGTTCAAACGATCAGTTTGTTTTCAAACGATAAGTCCTTTTTCAAACGATAGAGTCAATTCCAAACGGCAATTTCAAACGATTGAGTCAATTTCAAACGGGAGGGTCACTTTCAAACGATGTCGGACACAAAAACTCAGATTTCTCCTAAACGGCTAGGAATTTCGATCTGAAACTTGGTAGGGCTTTAGATCAGTTATAGGCGCACAACATATCCAAAAATCAGACGATTCGGACCGTAAAATCCCGTTCAATTTGACTAAAAACAGTGAAAAACGTGAAAATATGAAGAAGTAGATGAAATTCGGATCTGAATCTGATGAAATCACGATCGAAAATGTGTGTTTGATCAAGCAATCGAGCTCCTAGCTCTGATACCACTTGTAGGACCGGTTTTGACTCCGAAACGATTGCGAAACGAACGTATAACGTGCGGAATCCGTACACGAACGCGACCTAAACACACAGGACGTAATCTAAACGTGATTCTATTAGAAATCTGAAAATGCACAATCACTTGAATCACTTAGAGACTTTCTCTCTCTAGTTTCTCTCTCTAGAACTAGAGCTCTTCAAATCTCTAAAATGGCAAAAGTTCTAAATAAGAAACCCTAGAGATCTATTTATAGGCCAAGGGATTAATGAGGAATCTCATTAATTACAGTTATGCCACCTTGCCTTTTTGACTAACTAATTCTAAAATAACAATGTAACTCTTGTTTTCTTCAGTTTTCTACTACAGACTAGATTGACGGAGGCGATAGACAGATAAATGCACTAACAGATTTGATCAAGGGAAAAAGCAAAAAGGATCACTAAATCCTTTGTTTGTTTGTTTATTTTTAGTGTTGTAATCATGTCCCTGCGAGGACATTTATTTCTGTACTCTGCCCCTGCGTGGGCATATCTTTGTGTTCTGCCCCTGCGTGGGCATGTTTTTCCTGTTAACCCCTGCGTTGGTTTGTTTGTTAGTTTGGCCCCTGTGTGGGCATGTTGTTTACGTAAAAGTCCCGTTTAGGGCAGATTTGTACTAGTTTAATTTTAATGGTATGGTTAGTTCAAATTTTCATTTTTAAATTATATACATGAATATAATAAATGAATAAATGGAAATAACAATTATTTTGTAGACTTACCATTTTTAATGATAAGAATCTTAAAAGGTAAAACCTAGCTTGTATGTCATATTAAAGACCTGGCCAATATGGTAATACCAGTTTAAAAAGATTCAATTCTCTGTTAACATCTGCAAACATGTTAACATTCTTGGCTAGTGTGATCCGCAAAATCACACATGTCACCCTTTTAATAAATTATCCAAATTTATATTTTTATATATATCTGATGTGACATAATGCCTACGGGCTATAACTAATGTCATATAAAACAAAAGGCAGCCGTATAGACTCCCTGCCGATAAAGGGATTGATTGTTATTTTATTCAAACTTTAATCCTATAAGATCTAAATTTATAATTTAGAAAGTTGTCTACGTGACTAGGCCTATGTGCTATTATTAATTTATGGTTTTGGATTATGATAAAGATCCTGAATAAGCATATATTTAATAAATTAACTAAAATGGCTATTAAAACCATGGTTAATAAATCGTCAAGAACGATAATACTGTTTAGGCTTCTAAATGAACCTTGTCCTTATTTCCTTTATGTAGCAATTAAAACTACATGGCCAAGTCAGAAGAAATAAACAGTCGTCCAGAGGAAAACCCTGAAAATGTTAAAATGCTGGTAACTGGTGCGGAGCTGCAAGCATTAGTAGATACTGCTGTTACCAAAGCAATAAATAGGCAGTATAGTTAATCAAGCGGGACCCGAAGTAGGACCTGATCCGCACCACATTCCAAGCCAAAGACACACTCGGAAGCTCATAGCAAACCGCCCTCTAAGAAAGATGAACCTAAGAAAGATGAGCTCAAGAAGGATGATGATCGACATTCATCTAATCACGACAGTGTTCCCTAAAAAGGATGGTGTTTGATGCCAAACCACATACCAAGTCCTGTACTTACAAGTACTTTGTTTCTTGCAAACCCCGGGACTTCACCGGGGAGAAAGGAGCGATAGATTGTATGACTTGGTTGGATGAAATGGATACGGTTGTAGACATCAGCGGTTGTGCTGAAAGGGACGTAGTAAAATATGTATCCCAATCGTTTAAGGGAGAGGCACTGGCATGGTGGAAGTCTCTCATTCAAGCTGCCGGAAAGATCCCACTCTATAGCTTGTCATGGGATCAGTTCGTTGCCCTCATTAAGGATAATTATTGCCCGCAGCACGAAGTTGAAAGAATCGAGTCAGATTTCTTATCATTGGTGATGAAGAATTTAGACTGTCAAGCGTACCTCACCAGTTTCAATACCCTATCTAGGTTGGTTCCTTACTTGGTAACCCCATAACCTAAAAGGATCGCTCGCTTCATCGGGGGTTTAGCCCCAGAGATTAAAGCCAGTGTCAAGGCATCAAGGCCTGCAACCTTCAGATCAGCAGCTGATCTATCTCTATCTCTTACCTTAGACTTAGTCAAGTTGAGATCACTCAGGAATTCAGACGAAGGTAAGAGGAAGTGTGAGGATGATACCTCACGAAGATCAGATAAGAAACACCGAGGAAATAACGACACAAGAAAGGGTCAGGGTCTAAGAAGGACGGGCAACAATCTGGGGATAAGCCCAAATGTAAGGTTTGCAAGAAGAACCATTTTGGGAGGTGTCGACTTGAGTCGAAATCCCAGCCTCAGCCGAGGCCTTGTGGGATTTGTAGATCTTCGGAACATAAGACTCTGGAGTACAAAAAGCTGAAAGATGCAACATGTTACGGTAGCAATGAAAAAGGGCACATTAAGTCCAATTGCCCAAAGAACACCAAGAAAACCGAGGATGGGAAAAAGACCAATGCGAGGGTCTTCAAGATGGACGCTAAGGAAGCTGTTCAGGATGACAACGTGATTACAGGTACTTTTCTCGTAAATGATGTTTTTGCTAGAGTATTGTTTGATTCTGGAGCAGATATGTCTTTTGTGGATAACAAGTTTTGTGAGTTGTTGAAATTGCCTGTAAAAGCCTTAAGTGTAAAATATGAGGTGGAATTAGCTGATGGAACCATAGAAACCGCCTCAACTGTGTTAGATGGATGTGTTATATCCATTAGGAATCACTCTTTTCCTTTGTCCTTACTTCCCTTTAAGCTAGCCGGTTTTGATATAGTTATAGGTATGGATTGGTTATCGCATAACCAAGCCCAGATTGTGTGCAACAGAAAGCAAGTGGTAGTCAAAACTCCGTCTGGTGAGTCACTTACCATTCAAAGGGATACCCAACATGGATTGCCTGAGCAAGTGTCCATGCTCAAGGCATCTAGATGCTTGAAGAAGGGTTGTGTCATTTATATGGCACAGGTTACTATTGATGAGCCAAAGCCTAAAATTAAAGACATCCCCGTCATTTCAGAATATCCTGAAGTTTTTCCCGAAGAACTACCTGGTTTACCACCAGATAGGCAACTGGAATTCCGAATTGACATCATCCTGGGTGCAGCACCAGTAGCGAGAGCGCCTTATAGGTTAGCACCAACGGAGATGAAGGAGTTAAGGACGCAATTAGATGATCTGCTAGCCAAAGGTTTTATTAGACCTAGTTCGTCTCCTTGGGGAGCGCTGATCTTGTTTGTCAAGAAGAAGGATGGATCGATGCGTCTGTGCATATATTACCGTGAGCTTAATAAGGTCACTATCAAGAATAGATATCCTTTGCCCAGGATCGACGATCTGTTCGACCAGTTACAAGGGGCAAGCTACTTCTCTAAGATCGATTTGAGGTCAGGCTATCATCAGTTGAAGGTTAAAGATGAAGACGTGCACAAGACTGCATTTAGGACTCGTTATGGTCCTTACGAGTTCCTAGTGATGCCTTTTGGGCTTACTAATGCACCGGCCACATTCATGAATCGTGTCTGCAAGCCTTACTTAGATAAATTCGTCATCGTCTTCATGGACGACATTCTCATCTATTCAAAGAGCCAAGCTGACCACGAGAAACACCTTCGTTGTATTCTTAAACTTCTACATCATGAGAAACTCTACGCCAAATTTTCGAAGTGCGAATTTTGGCTTCGAGAAGTCCAATTCCTTGGACATGTGGTAAGTGAGCGTGGTATCCAAGTGGATCCCGCTAAGGTAGAAGCAGTTATGAATTGGCAAGAACCAAAGACGCCTACTGAGATTCGCAGCTTCCTGGGTTTAGCAGGATATTATAGGCGTTTAATCGAAAACTTCTCAAGGATTGCTGCGCCCCTAACTTCGTTGACACGTAAGAAGGTTAAGTTTGATTGGGGCCCTAAGCAGCAGGAATCCTTTGACATTCTTAAGAAAAAGTTGAGCAATGCACCAGTATTAACATTGCCCGATGGTATAGAAGAATTCGTGGTGTATTGTGATACATCACACACTGGTATGGGCTGTGTACTCATGCAGAAGGGCAAAGTTATTGCCTACGCTTCACGACAGCTAAAGGTGCACGAGAAGAACTACACCACCCACGACTTGGAGCTGGGTGCCGTTGTATTTGCATTAAAACTATGGAGGCATTACTTGTATGGAACCAAGTGTGTGATCTATTCAGATCACAAGAGCCTTCAACACTTGTTCAATCAGAAGGACTTGAACATGAGGCAGCGACGCTGGATGGAAACTTTAAATGATTATGATTGTGAGATAAGATATCATCCAGGCAAGGCAAATGTAGTTGCTGAAGCCTTAAGCAGGAAGGAAAGAGTGAAACCGATAAGAATCAATGCCAAGAGCATTGAAATAAGGAATAGTTTGAACGAAAGGGTGTTAGCTGCACAGAAGGAAGCTGTGTTGGAAGCTAACTATCCTGGAGAAAAGCTAGGAGTGACTGAGGAGCAGTTATACTATGACATGGACGGAATGCTAAGATTGAATGGACGAATATGGGTTCCAGTTTATGGAGGACTTCGGGATGTTATCCTCCAGGAAGCCCATAGTTCCAAATATTCCGTTCATCCTGGAGCTGATAAGATGTACCAGGATCTAAAGGCAAACTACTGGTGGATTGGTTTGAAAAAGTCTGTAGCTGCCTATGTAGCTAAATGCTTGACGTGTGCGCAAGTCAAAGCTGAGCATCAGAAGCCGTCAGGTTTGCTTCAACAGCCTGAAATTCCCACATGGAAGTGGGAGATGGTGACAATGGATTTCATCACCAAGTTGCCAAAGACAAGAAAGGGAAACGATACTATATGGGTCATAGTAGATAGACTGACCAAGTCAGCACATTTTCTTCCCATTAAGGAAACTTACAGCTCCGACATGTTAGCTCAATTGTATGTAGATAAGATTGTAGCTCTGCATGGTGTACCAATGTCGATTATCTCTGATCGAGATACGAGATACACCTCTCATTTTTGGAAGAGTTTCCAACAGTCTTTGGGCACGCGCTTAAACTTTAGTACGGCTTACCATCCACAGACGGACAGACAGAGTGAGCGTACCATCCAAACGCTGGAAGACATGCTTCGAGCATGTGTGATTGATTTAGGTGGCAGTTGGGATAACCACCTACCGTTGATCGAGTTCTCCTATAATAATAGCTACCATACTAGTATTAAGGCTGCGCCTTTTGAGGCATTATATGGTAGAAAATGCAGAACCCCTATATGTTGGGCAGAAGTAGGAGAAGTTCAATTATCAGGACCTGAGTTAGTCTTTGAAATGACGGACAAGATTGTCCAGATTCACGATCACTTGAAAGCTGCACAAGATAGGCAGAAAAGCTACGTTGATCCAAAGCGTAAATCTTTTCACTTCGAAGTAGGTGACAAAGTATTGCTTAAAGTATCACCCTGGAAGGGAGTGATGCGATTTGGAAAGAAAGGCAAGCTAAGCCCGAGATACATAGGACCTTTTGAGGTTATCGAACGTGTCGGGTCAGTTGCCTATAAGTTAAACTTACCTGAAGAGCTCAGTAGTATACATAATGTGTTCCACATCTGTAATCTGAAGAAGTGTTTCGCTGATGAATCGCTGGTCATACCACACACGGATGTACATATAGATGAGAGCTTGAAATTTGTGGAGAAACCATTGTCGATTGAGGATCGACAGGTAAAGAAGCTTCGAAGAAAGCATGTGCCTATTGTAAAGGTCAAATGGGATGCCCGTAGAGGTCCCGAATACACATGGGAGGTAGAATCCACAATGAAAGAAAAATACCCTCACTTATTTCAGTAAATCTCGAGGTCAAGATTTCTTTTAAGGGGGTGAGGATGTAACACCTCGAAAATTTACGTCCAATAATGTATTGACACGTGCCATAGGCTTTGAATATGTGAAAAAGCACTTTAGAAGGACTAAAGTTGACAAACAGTGAAACTATGTGAATATAAGGGTCCAAAGTGTCAACAATGGATAAATAGGCCCTACAATAACCCTACATGGTGTTTATAATCTTAAACGAATAAATCATGGATCATACGAAGAAGAAAATGAAAGAAAGTGAGGAATTACAAACTACAGGGGCTAAATGTGTCAACATGTTGAAAGTATACCTCTGAGAGACCTTTTGGCAAACCCGAAGCTTTGTAATGATAAAATATACTCACTAGAATATGTGATAAAAATTTCATAAAGTTTCGTTATCGTATGAGAAAGTTAT
Source organism: Helianthus tuberosus (assembly GCA_030545235.1). NCBI lineage: Eukaryota > Viridiplantae > Streptophyta > Magnoliopsida > Asterales > Asteraceae > Helianthus > Helianthus tuberosus. The sequence goes on from JARYGA010046105.1 coordinate 5,385,808, forward strand.
GATCAAAACCGTGCACGAAGGGTTAAATACGTCAACGTTGAAATTTGTGACTTTTCGGGTAAGCAAAAAGTTAACCAAGGGCTTAACCAAGTTTGTAAATGTCCCAAGGTCCTTAAAAATCAGGTTTAGGGGTATAAAGTGCAAGAAAAACAAGTAAAACCACGTTACAAAGGACCAAGGACTGAATTGTAATATTTAGAAACTTGTTTGGCTGGTTTCTCGCTTGTACGCGCCCCGCGAGAGGCCCTTCGCGGCCCGCCTACGACCTGCCAGCGCAGAATAATGCGCAGGTGCCAGTCATCAGGTCTGAAACGTCTGTAACCAGCTGTCTTCTTTAACCAGGAGCTGCTCCAATGGTTTATCATGCAATAGGGGCACTTGGACACATCTGGTAACAATTGTAGGCCCTTGTGGCATCATCTTGAAGGATCAAAATTGATATTTAAGAACACCCATTGTTGCAAAAATTTCACATTCACTTGCATTCTCAATTCTGGAGCTCTCTGGTCAGCAACAAGGATTCATTAGGCTTCCTAGTCGTGGTTAGGACTCTTGTAAGTATTCTTAACCCTTTCTAATTAGTTTTAGCTTAGTTAATTAGCTATTAGTCAAACCGTCGTAATTTAAGTTTGACTTCGAGATTAAATGAAATCCGCTCAGTCATTTCTCGAATTGAAAGTACCTATAAGTAGGTATTTATGTGGGTAACAAACCCTTAAAAGGGTACTTTCAGATTCCCACTCTAACTATGTTAATTGTCGAGTCAAAGCTTACTTTAAAAAGTCAACAGAATGTTTATTTTCAAAATTAAGCATAATTAGCAATGTAGGATACATGCAACCTGTTTGATCATTAAAATAACTTGGTAACTAATGTAAGAACATATCCCAACATGTTCAACTCGACAATTTTCAGTTTAAACCCGGATCGGAACCGAAAGTCGCATAATTTGACTTCTGCTTTGACTTTCAGTTCTGATCCATTCATGCATGTTTAAGATCTGCCTTAGAGCTTATTTTGGACCAGGTTTCAAAGAGTAGAAACCTTAGTTACTGATTTATAAACTTGCACCTAAAATTTGACATCAGTTTGAGGTCTAGATTAGGAGTTATACTCATTAGCGTAATTTGAAAGCTTTATGTTAATTAAATGGCGTAATTAGCGTATAGCTTATTTAAACCCACTTTTTGATATCAAAATTTTTACCTACTGATGTAATATAATATTTTGGGATTTTTGAAGATTTTTATTTAATTTTTGGCTGAGCATAACATAGGTCTCTAAGTTTGATTCGGTTAATGCCGGTTTTGCCCTTTTTAGCCATAAAATGAGTTTTACAAATCCTTTTGACCCCAAACCTTTTTCTACTGATTTTATTTGATAAATAAATTATTTTGAGCCTTCTGGAATTATAAAAATATCAGCTTTCCTTTGAAAACCCGGAAATGGCTCCAAATCGCCTTTTTAAGCGTTTTTAACGCATAGTATGTACTAAAACCATATTAAACATATAAGGTTGATACCTACTGATATTTGTAGTATATTTTTATATAATAACAGTAAGTAAAAGTTTTTTAAACTCATATTTCCAGTTTTGACCTTTTAGCCTTTGTGAAATTACCAAAATACCCCTAAGGTGCATAGTTTGGTTTTAAGTGATAAATTTCACATATAGGTCATACCCTACTGTTATAACTTATTAAATTAAGTGTATTTACTGTATAAATCAGACCTATAACTCAGATTACTAATTAAACTCTTTTATAATCTTTTAAATGACCAAAATGCCCTTATGAGGCATAAGTTGTATTTAAATTCGTTTGGGGCATAATAGAAGATACCTTACTGATATCACAACATGTTTAAGGCATATTAACTCAGGGAACTTGCATATGACTCTTATGGTTACCCGTGACGCTCTTTTCGCGTTCGGCCCAGTTTGCATAAATTGACCGAAACGGGTCAAACCTTATCACCTTAGTCTCAAAATCCAGAATGTATTTAGTTACCCATTTTATACAAGTATTCAAACTTGTCGGGTCTAAATCACATTCTATCCGGTCTTCGCTTAATCATGTGTTTGAACCGTATCTTCCTTGAAAGCTAACCAGCCTAAGCTTAGGCTTAAATAAAGACCCGTTAGAAATCTAATAGGTTATTATAAACCTTTGTTCCAGAATAGAAGAACCAGTAAAAGCTACCTTCACTCGCTAATTGTGATTTATACTTACAAAGGTAAATACTTTTAACTTATTTTCCCTATACGGGCTTGGGGTACGGTATATAAAATACCGCTTGGTCCGGCATTGAATCTTTAATCGAATAGTGGTTAAATCCTTGATATGCTACGTTTTGAAATGTTTTGTTTGCTTAAAGCCTTTGGGGGGTTAATGACCATGTCCCGGATATCCTTGGCATCATCTTACGAGATGGCCACGACCGTAGCACGGGGTGTAGGCGTACACCCGTCAGTGCCTAACCAAATACTATGGTGTGTCTATTAATCTTTAACCCGGTCTACGGATCGGGCTACTGAACGCATAAGTAACATGTAATTCACTTACAAGATTATATTCACATAATTAACCCAAGTTATAAAATGTTTTGTGCCACGTGCATTCAAATCAATTTTCAAACCTTTTCAAAATGAGTCAGTTAAATTGTATTTACCAGTGTAAACTGACGTATTTTCCAAAAGGTTAAGTGCAGGTACTACTCGTACTAGGCTGGCTGTCTTCTAGCGTCCTCAATAAGTCTCGCAAGCTTGGATGTCAATAAAACTATTGAACAATATCTTCTTTTATTTCGATCCGCCTGTGGATCCGTTTCAACTATATTCGTGATATTTAATATTACATTTTATTAAAGTTGAAATGAATCTATCTTTGCTTCCGCTGTGCATTTATATATTGTGTTGTTTGACTTATGATGATATCAACTACGTCACGGTACTCCCCACCGGGCCCACCGGTGACACGTGGAAATAGGGGTGTGACAGTGGCGTACACCCGTCAGTGCTTAACCAAATACTGTGGTGTGTCTATTAATTTTTAACCCGGTCTACGGATCGGGCTACTGAACGCATAAGTAACGTGTAATTCACTTACAAGATTATATTCACATAATTATCCCAAGTGATAAAATGTTTTGTGCCACGTGCATTCAAATCAATTTTCAAACCTTTTCAAAATGAGTCAGTTAAATTGTATTTACCAGTGTAAACTGACGTATTTTCCAAAAGGTTAAGTGCAGGTACTACTCGTACTAGGCTGGCTGTCTTCTAGCGTCCTCAATAAGTCTCGCAAGCTTGGATGTCAATAAAACTGTTGAACAATATCTTCTTTTATTTCGATCCGCCTGTGGATCCGTTTCAACTATATTCGTGATATTTAATATTACATTTTATTAAAGTTGAAGTGAATCTATCTTTGCTTCCGCTGTGCATTTATATATTGTGTTGTTTGACTTATGATGATATCAACTACGTCACGATACTCCCCACCGGGCCCACCGGTGACACGTGGAAATAGGGGTGTGACAGGTTGGTATCAGAGCCAACACTGAGTGAATTAAACACTAGCCTTTTGTGTTTAATCTCAGTTACACAATTGCACATTTCTCGAATTCTCGAGTCTAGACAAATAACTTAGGAATTATCCAAATTTGTTTTATTTCTAACTTTGTCTTATATTTTTGTCTTGTTGTATCACTTGTTTGTTTTTGACAGGTTGACAAAATGCCACCCAGGATGAGGGGAAGAGGCAGAGGAAGAGGGCCATTTGTCGCCCCAAATGACCACGAGGCCGGACCGTCACACCGGCGAACACCATCAGATCCCAACAACCCGGGTCCTCAAGAGCAATGGAGGACCTACATCGAGCCAGCTAGGCGCTCAGTATCACTGAGTACCTCCCCTTCTATCCCACACTCTTTCGGGCCTCATTCTGAAAATGAGCCCCACTACTCCCACCAGTCCTACATTCCTCTTCAAGGACATAACTCACCCTTCGACCACCTATCACCTGTTTTCCAGGGCCAGTTCAACCCTGCTGACTACCTTGGCGAACCAGTGGGTTTTAACCCACTTGGACCCGAAGATCACTTTTCCGGTGGCAACCCGATGGATATAGATGAGGATACCGATCCTGTATCGCCACCATCCGGAACTCCGAACCACCCCATCGAAATTTCAGATGGGTCACCTTTTATGGGATCACCGTATAATGGTCCTGACAGCTACGAGGAGAGATTCCGACAGATTGACTGGGTATATACTCCCAGTTACCACAGCTCTCCTCTGCACCAGCAGTAGCCACAGCAGCAGCAGAATCCTTCCGAGGATTCCCAATTTGTCGTGGTCACTACACCGCCACCACCACCTCCGGTTCAGCCTCCCTCGCCCCCGAGGCGAAGAAGAACGAACGCACGGATATCCTCGCGAGGGGGAGTGCGCATCAGCACCCCTCCACTTTCAAGTGGCAGCCGATACTCGCCAGTTCACGAAGAACCAGAGATGGGAGAATCCTCACACCCCGTCTCAGAAGTAGTCTCTGCACCAGTCGCGCCACCACAACCACCATTGGGTTTTGGAGACCCAATCCCTGCTTACACTGGCGTGGCGGCATACAATCCCTTCGAGCAGCCGATCCACACAAATTACAACTTTACAGAGGATCCCTACTGGATAGCTGCGAACTACAACGCTCTCCATCCGGAAGGTCCCTATGGAGGTCCCTGGACTACGGGACACCCGACTTATGGATACCCACCATACGGGTATCAGCAACCACCGCCCCCTCAACCTCCGCATTATCAGCAACCACCGCAGACGCCGGTGATGTCACCGCCACAGTTTCAAGAAATCCTTCATGGGATAAATGAGGTGCGGCAGGAGGTGCGGCATGAATTGCGGGAAGAACGTAGGCATAACCGAGGGATGTTCAAGAAAATGGTGGATTTGATCAAGGGAAAAAGCAAAAAGGATCACTAAATCCTTTGTTTGTTTGTTTATTTTTAGTGTTGTAATCATGTCCCTACGAGGACATTTATTTCTGTACTCTGCCCCTGCGTGGGCATATCTTTGTGTTCTGCCCCTGCGTGGGCATGTTTTTCCTGTTAACCCCTGCGTGGGTTTGTTTGTTAGTTTGGCCCCTGCGTGGGCATGTTGTTTACGTAAAAGTCCCGTTTAGGGCAGATTTGTACTTGTTTAATTTTAATGGTATGGTTAGTTCAAATTTTCATTTTTAAATTATATACATGAATATAATAAATGAATAAATGGAAATAACAATTATTTTGTAGACTTACCATTTTTAATGATAAGAATCTTAAAAGGTAAAACCTAGCTTGTATGTCATATTAAAGACCTGGCCAATATGGTAATACCAGTTTAAAAAGATTCAATTCTCTGTTAACATCTGCAAACATGTTAACATTCTTGGCTAGTGTGATCCGCAAAATCACACATGTCACCCTTTTAATAAATTATCCAAATTTATATTTTTATATATATCTGATGTGACATAATGCCTATGGGCTATAACTAATGTTATATAAAACAAAAGGCAGTCGTAGTTTATAGACTCCCTGCCGATAAAGGGATTGATTGTTATTTTATTCAAACTTTAATCCTATAAGATCTAAATTTATAATTTAGAAATGTGTCTACGTGACTAGGCCTATGTGCTATTATTAATTTATGGTTTTAGATTATGATAAAGATCCTGAATAAGCATATATTTAATAAATTAACTAAAATGGCTATTAAAACCATGGTTAATAAATCGTCAAGAACGATAATACTGTTTAGGCTTCTAAATGAACCTTGTCCTTATTTCCTTTATGTAGCAATTAAAACTACATGGCCAAGTCAGAAGAAATAAACAGTCGTCCAGAGGAAAACCCTGAAAATGTTAAAATGCTGGTAACTGGTGCGGAGCTGCAAGCATTAGTAGATAATGCTGTAACCAAAGCAATAAATAGGCAGTATAGTGAATCAAGCGGGACCCGAAGTAGGACCCGATCCGCACCACATTCCAAGCCAAAGACACACTCGGAAGCTCATAGCAAACCGCCCTCTAAGAAAGATGAACCTAAGAAAGATGAGCTCAAGAAGGATGATGATCGACATTCATCTAATCACGACAGTGTTCCCTCAAAAAGGATGGTGTTTGATGCCAAACCACATACCAAGTCCTGTACTTACAAGTACTTTGTTTCTTGCAAACCCCGGGACTTCACCGGGGAGAAAGGAGCGATAGATTGTATGACTTGGTTGGATGAAATGGACACGGTTGTAGACATCAGCGGTTGTGCTGAAAGGGACGTAGTAAAATATGTATCCCAATCGTTTAAGGGAGAGGCACTGGCATGGTGGAAGTCTCTCATTCAAGCTGCCGGAAAGATCCCACTCTATAGCTTGTCATGGGATCAGTTTGTTGCCATCATTAAGGATAATTATTGCCCGCAACACGAAGTTGAAAGAATCGAGTCAGATTTCTTATCATTGGTAATGAAGAATTTAGACTGTCAAGCGTACCTCACCAGTTTCAATACCCTATCTAGGTTGGTTCCTTACTTGGTAACCCCAGAACCTAAAAGGATCGCTCGCTTCATCGGGGGTTTAGCCCCAGAGATTAAAGCCAGTGTCAAGGCATCAAGGCCTGCAACCTTCAGATCAGCAGCTGATCTATCTCTATCTCTTACCTTAGACTTAGTCAAGTTGAGATCACTCAGGAATTCAGACGAAGGTAAGAGGAAGCGTGAGGATGATACCTCACGAAGATCAGATAAGAAACACCAAGGAAATAACGACACAAGAAAGGGTCAGGGTCTAAGAAGGACGGGCAACAATCTGGGGATAAGCCCAAATGTAAGGTTTGCAAGAAGAACCATTTTGGGAGGTGTCGACTTGAGTCAAAATCCCAGCCTCAGTCGAGGCCCTGTGGGATTTGTAGATCTTCGGAACATAAGACTCTGGAGTGTAAAAAGGTGAAAGATGCAACATGTTACGGTAGCAATGAAAAAGGGCACATTAAGTCCAATTGCCCAAAGAACACCAAGAAAACCGAGGATGGGAAAAAGACCAATGCGAGGGTCTTCAAGATGGACGCTAAGGAAGCTGTTCAGGATGACAACGTGATTACAGGTACTTTTCTCGTAAATGATGTTTTTGCTAGAGTATTGTTTGATTCTGGAGCATATAAGTCTTTTGTGGATAATAAGTTTCGTGAGTTGTTGAAATTGCCTGTAAAAGCCTTAAGTGTAAAATATGAGGTGGAATTAGCTGATGGAACCATAGAAACCGCCTCAACTGTGTTAGATGGATGTGTTATATCCATTAGGAATCACTCTTTTCCTTTGTCCTTACTTCCCTTTAAGCTAGCCGGTTTTGATATAGTTATAGGTATGGATTGGTTATCGCATAACCAAGCCCAGATTGTGTGCAACAGAAAGCAAGTGGTAGTCAAAACTCCGTCTGGTGAGTCACTTACCATTCAAAGGGATACCCAACATGGATTGCCTGAGCAAGTGTCCATGCTCAAGGTATCTAGATGCTTGAAGAAGGGTTGTGTCATTTATATGGCACAGGTTACTATTGATGAGCCAAATCCTAAAATTGAAGACATCCCCGTCATTTCAGAATATCCTGAAGTTTTTCCCGAAGAACTACCTGGTTTACCACCAGATAGGCAAGTGGAATTCCGAATTGACATCATCCCGGGTGCAGCACCAGTAGCGAGAGCGCCTTATAGGTTAGCACCAACGGAGATGAAGGAGTTAAGGACGCAATTAGATGATCTGCTAGCCAAAGGTTTTATTAGACCTAGTTCGTCTCCTTGGGGAGCGCCGATCTTGTTTGTCAAGAAGAAGGATGGATCGATGCGTCTGTGCATCGATTACCGTGAGCTTAATAAGGTCACTATCAAGAATAGATATCCTTTGCCCAGGATTGACGATCTGTTCGACCAGTTACAAGGGGCAAGCTACTTCTCTAAGATCGATTTGAGGTCAGGCTATTATCAGTTGAAGGTTAAAGATGAAGACATGCACAAGACTGCATTTAGGACTCGTTATGGTCCTTACGAGTTCCTAGTGATGCCTTTTGGGCTTACTAATGCACCGGCCGCATTCATGGACCTCATGAATCGCGTCTGCAAGCCTTACTTAGATAAATTCGTCATCGTCTTCATTGACGACATTCTCATCTATTCAAAGAGCCAAGCTGACCACGAGAAACACCTTCGTTGTATTCTTAAACTTCTACATCATGAGAAACTCTACGCCAAATTTTCGAAGTGCGAATTTTGGCTTCGAGAAGTCCAACTCCTTGGACATGTGGTAAGTGAGCGTGGTATCCAAGTGGATCCCGCTAAGGTAGAAGCAATTATGAATTGGCAAGAACCAAAGACGCCTACTGAGATTCACAGCTTCCTGGGTTTAGCAGGATATTATAGGCATTTTATCGAAAACTTCTCAAGGATTGCTGCGCCCCTAACTTCGTTGACACGTAAGAAGGTTAAGTTTGATTGGGGCCCTAAGCAGCAGGAATCCTTTGACATTCTTAAGAAAAAGTTGAGCAATGCACCAGTATTAACATTGCCCGATGGTATAGAAGAATTCGTGGTGTATTGTGATGCATCACACACTGGTATGGGCTGTGTACTCATGCAGAAGGGCAAAGTTATTGCCTACGCTTCACGACAGCTAAAGGTGCACGAGAAGAACTACACCACCCACGACTTGGAGCTGGGTGCCGTTGTATTTTCATTAAAACTATGGAGGCATTACTTGTATGGAACCAAGTGTGTGATCTATTCAGATCACAAGAGCCTTCAACACTTGTTCAATCAGAAGGACTTGAACATGAGGCAGCGACGCTGGATGGAAACTTTAAATGATTATGATTGTGAGATAAGATATCATCCAGGCAAGGCAAATGTAGTTGCTGACGCCTTAAGCAGGAAGGAGAGAGTGAAACCGATAAGAATCAATGCCAAGAGCATTGAAATAAGGAATAGTTTGAATGAAAGGGTGTTAGATGCACAGAAGGAAGCTGTGTTGGAAGCTAACTATCCTGGAGAAAAGCTAGGAGTGACTAAGGAGCAGTTATCCTATGACAAGGACGGAATGCTAAGATTGAATGGACGAATATGGGTTCCAGTTTATGGAGGACTTCGGGATGTTATCCTCCAGGAAGCCCACAGTTCCAAATATTCCGTTCATCCTGGAGCTGATAAGATGTACCAGGATCTAAAGGCAAACTACTGGTGGATTGGTTTGAAAAAGTCTGTAGCTGCCTATGTAGCTAAATGCTTGACGTGTGCGCAAGTCAAAGCTGAGCATCAGAAGCCGTCAGGTTTGCTTCAACAGCCTGAAATTCCCACATGGAAGTGGGAGATGGTGACAATGGATTTCATCACCAAGTTGCCAAAGACAAGAAAGGGAAACGATACTATATGGGTCATAGTAGATAGACTGACCAAGTCAGCACATTTTCTTCCCATTAAGGAAACTTACAGCTCCGACATGTTAGCTCAATTGTATGTAGATAAGATTGTAGCTCTGCATGGTGTACCAGTGTCGATTATCTCTGATCGAGATACGAGATACACCTCTCATTTTTGGAAGAGTTTCCAACAGTCTTTGGGCACGCGCTTAAACTTTAGAACGGCTTACCATCCACAGACGGACGGACAGAGTGAGCGTACCATCCAAACGCTGGAAGACATGCTTCGAGCATGTGTGATTGATTTAGGTGGCAGTTGGGATAACCACCTACCGTTGATCGAGTTCTCCTATAATAATAGCTACCATACTAGTATTAAGGCTGCGCCTTTTGAGGCATTATATGGTAGAAAATGCAGAACCCCTATATGTTGGGCAGAAGTAGGAGAAGTTCAATTATCAGGACCTGAGTTAGTCTTTGAAACGACGGACAAGATTGTCCAGATTCGCGATCACTTGAAAGCTGCCCAAGATAGGCAGAAAAGCTACGCTGATCCAAAGCGTAAATCTTTTCACTTCGAAGTAGGTGACAAAGTATTGCTTAAAGTATCACCCTGGAAGAGAGTGATGTGATTTGGTAAAAAGGCAAGCTAAGCCCGAGATACATAGGACCTTTTGAGGTTATCGAACGTGTCGGGTCAGTTGCCTATAAGTTAAACTTACCTGAAGAGCTCAGTAGTATACATAATGTGTTCCACATCTGTAATCTGAAGAAGTGTTTAGCTGATGAATCACTGGTCATACCACACACGGATGTACATATAGATGAGAGCTTGAAATTTGTGGAGAAACCATTGTCGATTGAGGATCGACAGGTAAAGAAGCTTCGAAGAAAGCATGTGCCTATTGTAAAGGTCAAATGGGATGCCCGTAGAGGTCCCGAATACACATGGGAGGTAGAATCCACAATGAAAGAAAAATACCCTCACTTATTTCAGTAAATCTCGAGGTCGAGATTTCTTTTAAGGAGATGAGGATGTAACACCTTGAAAATTTACGTCCAATAATGTATTGACACGTGTCATAGGCTTTGAATATGTGAAAAAGCACTTTAGAGGGACTAAAGTTGACAAACAGTGAAACTATGTGAAAATAAGGGTCCAAAGTGTCAACAATGGATAAATAGGCCCTACAATAACCCTACATGGTGTTTATAATCTTAAACGAATAAATCATGGATCATACGAAGAAGAAAATGAAAGAAAGTGAGGAATTACAAACTACAGGGGCTAAATGTGTCAACATGTTGAAAGTATACCTCTGAGTGACCTTTTGGCACACCCGAAGCTTTGTAATGATAAAATATACTCACTAGAATATGTGATAAAAATTTCATAAAGTTTCGTTATCGTATGAGAAAGTTATGATCAAAACCGTGCACGAAGGGTTAAATACGTCAACGTTGAAATTTGTGACTTTTCGGGTAAGCACAAAGTTAACCAAGGGCTTAACCAAGTTTGTAAATGTCCCAATGTCCTTAAAAATCAGGTTTGGGGGTCTAAAATGCAAGAAAAACAAGTAAAACCACGTTACAAAGGACCAAGGACTGAATTGTAATATTTAGAAACTTGTTTGGCTGGTTTCTCGCTTGTACGCGCCCCGCGAGAGGCCCTTCGCGGCCCGCCTACGACCTGCCAGCACAGAATAATGCGCAGGTGCTAGTCATCAGGTCTGAAACGTCTGTAACCAGCTGTCTTCTTTTACCAGGAGCTGCTCCAATGGTTTATCATGCAATAGGGGCACTTGGACACATCTGGTAACAATTGTAGACCCTTGTGGCATCATCTTGAAGGATCAAAATTGATATATAAGAACACCCATTGTTGCAAAAAATTCACATTCACTTGCATTCTCAATTCTGGAGCTCTCTGGTCAGCAACAACGATTCATTAGGCTTCCTAGTCGTGGTTAGGACTCTTGTAAGTATTCTTAACCCTTTCTAATTCGTTTTAGCTTAGTTAATTAGCTATTAGTCAAACCGTCGTAATTTAAGTTTGACTTCGAGATTAAATGAAATCCGCTCAGTCATTTCTCGAATTGAAAGTACCTATAAGTAGGTATTTATGTGGGTAACAAACCCTTAAAAGGGTACTTTCAGATTCCCACTCTAACTATGTTAATTGTCGAGTCAAAGCTTACTTTAAAAAGTCAACAGAATGTTTGTTTTCAAAATTAAGCATAATTAGCAATGTAGGATACATGCAACCTGTTTGATCATTAAAATAACTTGGTAACTAATGTAAGAACATATCCCAACATGTTCAACTCGACAATTTTCAGTTTAAACCCGGATCGGAACCGAAAGTCGCATAATTTGACTTCTGCTTTGACTTTCAGTTCTGATCCATTCATGCATGTTTAAGATCTGCCTTAGAGCTTATTTTGGACCAGGTTTCACATAAGTATAACTCTCTGAGATTATACAACTTGGTTCAATACTTATCCGATTCATATGCATGTTTCCGATTAATGCTTAAATGTTGACTATTATGCCCTTTTGATTATAAAACGTGATTTTTGAAAAAGTAAAAGAGTAGAAACCTTAGTTACTGATTTATAAACATGCACCTAAAATTTGACATCAGTTTGAGGTCTAGATTAGGAGTTATGCTATTTTCGCGTTCGGCTCGGTTTATGTAACTAGTTTGCATAAATTGACCGAAACGGGTCAAACCTTATCACCTTAGTCTCAAAATCCAGAATGTATTTAGTATACCCATATTATACAAGTATTCAAACTTGTCGGGTCTAAATCACATTCTATCCGGTCTTCGCTTAATCATGCGTTTGAACCGTATCTTCCTTGAAAGCTAACCGGTCTAAGCTTAGGCTTAAATAAAGACCCGTTAGAAATCTAATAGGTTATTATAAACCTTTGTTCCAGAATAGAAGAACCAGTAAAAGCTACCTTCACTCGCTAATTGTGATTTATACTTACAAAGGTAAATACTTTTAACTTATTTTCCCTATACGGGCTTGGGGTACGGTATATAAAATACCGCTTGGTCCGGCATTGAATCTTTAATCGAATAGTGGTTAAATCCTTGATATGCTACGTTTTGAAATGTTTTGTTTGCTTAAAGCCTTTGGGGGGTTAATGACCATGTCCCGGATATCCTTGGCATCATCTTACGAGATGGCCACGACCGTAGCACGGGGTGTAGGCGTACACCCGTCAGTGCCTAACCAAATACTGTTGTGTGTCTATTAATCTTTAACCCGGTCTACGGATCGGGCTACTGAACGCATAAGTAACATGTAATTCACTTACAAGATTATATTCACATAATTATCCCAAGTTATAAAATGTTTTGTGCCACGTGCATTCAAATCAATTTTCAAACCTTTTCAAAATGAGTCAGTTAAATTGTATTTACCAGTGTAAACTGACGTATTTTCCAAAAGGTTAAGTGCATGTACTACTCGTACTAGGCTGGCTGTCTTCTAGCGTCCTCAATAAGTCTCGCAAGCTTGGATGTCAATAAAACTGTTGAACAATATCTTCTTTTATTTCGATCCGCCTGTGGATCCGTTTCAACTATATTCGTGATATTTAATATTACATTTTATTAAAGTTGAAGTGAATCTATCTTTGCTTCCGCTGTGCATTTATATATTGTGTTGTTTGACTTATGATGATATCAACTACGTCACGATACTCCCCACCGGGCCCACCGGTGACACGTGGAAATAGGGATGTGACAAAAAAATTTATGGTTTTGTATATCACAATACGAACAATTAATCTAACCATTACTACAATTGTGGCCACCAAATCCGGTTACAATATAGAAAGCCCAAATCAATTTGATTACTTTCGATTTGCTTTCCTCACCGTTCAGATTTCAATTTAGAAAACCCAAATCAATTTTGCAGTTCCTCCAGCCATGAAACCACTCAGATTGCTAACCACCAATCTCGCAAGACCAATCCTTTTCACCCACCCAAATCTGGTTCAAATGTTAACCGCTTCTAAAGAGAGGAGTGGATGGGTGAAACCAGAAGATCTAAACCAGAAGAGATAGAGAGTTGGGGATCTGGATGGAGGCGGAGGTGGTGGTGTGGTGTGGCGGATTTGGTGGTGGTGATGGTATACGTCGGTTGGATTCGGTGGTGGTGGATTTGTGGTCGCCGGATCTGGTGGTGGTGGAGCTCGATTCAATGGTGGTGGCTGGGATAGGGTGGTGGGTGGTGGACTTTGATTGAAAAGAGAAAGGGATGGGGTGGGGGATAGTTGAGATGAAGAAGATGACCAGTGGATTTATGTGAACCATATATACTTTTTTAAATAAACGAGTAAAATTGCTGATCCACCCTCATGTGCAAGTCACATGACCAGACTTAACTTAAAATTTTAACCTGGTTAGTGTTAAAGGACGAAAGATGTAATGGATTTTGCAAATAAAGGATTGTGACTGTAATTATTGAAGTTAAATGCTATTCGTTGCAATCTGGTACAAACATAAAGTACGAAAAGTGTAATTTACCCTATTAGTAATTTTTGTGTGAATTTAATTAATAATTAGTTATTATAAAAATATGATCTAAGTTAACAATTTGTATGTACTAAATAAAATATTTACATAATTAGTAGTTAATTTACCATGTCACAAATTGGTAGAAAAAAAACTAATAATATTAAAATATGATTAAGTTACTATTTCCTATTTTATAAAACTTTCAATTATTTAGGGTAGCTGAAGTTACCCTTTTTTTACTTTATAAAATATATTTTTTTATTTAGGGTCATGAATAAATTTGAACATGAAAAATTTTGTGAGGTGAAATATGCCAACAAATACTTTGAGTCCTAGCTGAATTGAGGTGTTACAATTATCGGATCAGAGCTCGGGCTCTTTCTTGTCAATTTTTTTTTTCTAGTACAAAACATGTGAGGTATGGGCAAATATTGGGTTAGGATATGTGTATAAGTTAGGTTATCGTTATGAACAACGTTCACATTCATCCATTATAGATGTATGATATTATGAATTATGTACCAGTCTCTATTGATTTAGGTTCTGTGTTTCCGTTATTCACATACCCTACCCTGTAAGTATTTTTATTTTTTTAGTAATTTCGAGAACAAAATTTTCTTTTAAAGTGGTATAGTTTTACCAAAAAAAAAATACATAATAGTTATATTTGAAATGATATTAGTACCACTAATATTGAAGGTGATTTTATCAAATAATGTTTATGTAGAATATATGGAATATTAAATATAACAATTGATAAAAAAAAATATAATTAATTATCTAGAAAGAAAAAGAATGAAAATTCAATTAATTGATAAACAAAATTTAATCTGCAGGTTTTCTACAGGAATAATGGTTTTAATAATCCTAACTATTAGTTGTTGGCCGACAACGGTCCGAACTTAAAAAATAATCAGTGGTGGTCCCACCTTTTCATATATTGTAAACCAATGGACCTTTACTAAACCGAAAAGAACAAGAGGACAAAAAGAAATTAGGTTCTCTTAGTAAAGGTTCATTAGTTTACAATATATATATAAAAATATGGGACCACCACTGATTATTTTTTAAGTTAGAACCGTTGCCAGCCAACAACTAATAGTTTGAATTATTAAAATCCATTATTCTTTTTTTATATTATCGCATAGCTATAATTATATGATATGGTTTCTAAGAATTTATATGTTATTATATATTAATATAAATAAATTAGATATTACATATTGATATTAAATTAATATATTTTAATTAATAATATTAACATTATTATTACAAAACTAATGAAGAGAATGTTATGTGGCATTAACTAGAATGTTTTATTAGTATTGTTAGATTGAAGATAATCAAAATAATGGAAGATAAAGATATAATAACAGTTAGATAACCGTCTTATATATAATCAAACAAAACACTAAGGGTCTGTTTGTTTAGTTCTTAACGGGGCTCTTAATGGTTCAGACCTCTTATTGGTCCAACACTTAATGGTTCAGACTGTTTGTTTCGCGAGCAGATGTCTGAATGGTTCAGACATTTGCCTCTAAATGGTTAAGCATTATACTGAGTCTGAATGGTTAAGACCTCTAATCTGAATTGGTCAGACATTTGCCTCTGAACGGTTAAGCTTTATACTGCTCTTAATCGTTCAGACCTCTTACTGATTCAACACTTAATGGTTCAGACCTCTTATTGGTTCAGCACTTAATTATTCAGAATTTGCCAAACAGCCCCTAAATACAAATATATTACACCGTCCTAACACTTCTCACACATATTTCTATGTTACTCCTTTTTAATCAAATCCATAATTTTTCCCCAAATTAAAAAAAGCAAAAGTCAAGCCAAATTACCGAATGTTAGAGCCGCCCTTATATATAATATTGTACCGCAACGAACAGAAAATACCAACCAAACAACACCGATACCGGTACACGCATTTGGTTTTATGGTTTTCAATCGACGTAAAACACATGTCGAGTGTCGATATCATGTTGGTACTATAATGTACCGAACTGATATTAACTTGTAACACCCCAAAAACGTTTACTAGGTATAAGTTAAAAATTTATTTAAAAACTTAACTTAGTTAATGGGATTTGATGCATGATATAAATAATAAAGGGGAGAAGTTTAAATTAAATAAGTAAATGAACTTGAGGGACTAAAGGTGTAATATGTCAAAATCTAACGTAATTAAAATAAAAGAGTTCAAAACCCACACACAGAGGTGTGTGGGGTTCTGGTCGATCGAACAGGAGGGGAATAATGGGGAAAGCCCTAGTTTTATCAATTCCACATAATTCCATAGAAATTTCAAGGAAATCAAAGGCATAATCAGCAAATTACAAGCTCCTAAACTTGTTCTTTGAAGGGGTAAGTTCAAATTTATGATTTGTTAAATTGTAGGAAGTGGGTCTTAACCTAAGCATGAGTGCATGGCATGAAAATTGTGAGATTAAGTTAGGATTAAGGAGTAGGATAAGAATAATGGCAGAATTTATGTTTGATTGTGATGGATTGATATGGTTGTAGCAAAAACCCACTTGTTAAGAAGTTAGTAAGTGTAGGATGATTGAGTAAAATCATATAACTAGAATTTTGATGTATAAGCTTGTTGTGATACATGAATGATGAATAAAATTGATGTAGGATGAAATAGTTATGTAAATTCGAATAAATGTGAACGTTGTGTGATGATGAACTAGTAGAGATGTGCTTTATAGACTTGTACCTTATACCTTAATTATGATGCCTACCAAGTGTTCGATGAAATGTTTAAGAGATGAATGTATGTGTCATATGGAAAATGGTAGGATGAATTTGATAGACTAAATGAATGAATGAATGTTGTAATGTAGGCGTGAAGGAAGAAGGTACAAGCACTAGGAAAACGGAAGGCACGCAAGATCGAGGTATGTTCCGTTGTGCATACAAAACTTTACTTATATCTTGCTAATGTTTGCGAAATACAATTCTTAGTTACATTGGTTACGGTGGTTAATAAGTAGATAGCAAATCCCTTGTGGATTTGGCTATGTAAATGAAAGTCGTATTAAGTTATGTAAATTGACCGGTTCGAATTGAACTAGTCAAGTAAGAAAGAATCGTTCAACCCGTCATGTACGGGTAGTCATGAAAGCAATTATGAATGTAGAATGTATGATGTTCAATCTGTTCTACGGATCGAACGAATGATGTATGTTGCAAGTAAATAACCCGATGTTATCGGGTTATGAATGGTATGACTTATCTCATTTATGAGAATATATGTTAGACCCGTTTTAATGGGTAGCCGAATGTAAAAATGAAAAGGAAAGAATGTAAAAGAATGAAGCCGGAATTTTAGTGTTCTAAAGTGAAATAGATAACAAGACTAATTTCTTAAAGTTTTGTTGTTGATGTAGGTAAATCCTCAACCTAAGCGATTGGACGACTTGGAACGAGCGCACATAATCTACGCCCACTTCACGCTTCCGTCATAAGTCATTTTAATGCGGTCTTAATTTTTGGTCTTATGTACTTCAACTTATGTAGTCTTTTGATGTCCTTATGGTTTGGACGATAACTTAGTAGTAGTAGTAGTCTTGTTGTAAACAATGTAAACACGTCCGTTTTGGGTTTTGACAAGGGTCTTTTATGTTGAAATGTTTTACCGTATAAAGAAGGTGTTAGTGGTCTATGTACGAATGGGTCATGCCGAAAATTCCTAAAATTTTCCTACATGTTATGGTCTTTTGAAAATGTATAGTTAGGGGCATAATAAGTTGGTATCAGAGCCGAGGTTTGAGGGATTCGAGCACAAGTAGTAGTGCTTGAACTCAAACTGACGGCTCGTTCGAAAGTGTGCTCGCTCCAAGATCGCCAATGAGGTAAAAATTTAAGTTTTTGGTAAATGCAAGTATGTATAGTGTGCTTACGATATAAATATTAAGTTAAGTATGTGGAGGAGTAATAATGGGAGGTGAAACGGGAAGTTCCAGGAACCTTATGGCTGGAACCGACCCGAAAAATGATTAAAATGCCAAAAACAAGGTCTGCAGCGAATTCAGCAAACGGGAGGCCGTCACCGACGGGCTTCTGGCCATCGCCGACGCCCCCCCTTTGGGCCGACGCCCTAATTGACTGTCTATTGTTACACCCCAATATTTCCACGTAATACCGGTGGGCCCGGTGGGGAGTATCGTGACGTAGTTGATATCATCATAGACAATTTATCACAGTTTAATACACAGCGGAAGTCGAAAGATAAAAACATTACAAACCGAATGGAAGTAATATCAATTATTACAAAAACGGTTGTAAGGAATCCACTGGCGGATCAAAGTTAAAAGGAACATTGTTCAACAGATTTATAAACATCTAAGCTTGCAAGACTCTTTATTGATGCTAGGAGTAGCCAGCCTATTCCGCCTAGTACCTGCACTTAGCCTTTTTGGAAAATACGTCAGTTTACACTGGTAAATACAATTAACCGACTCATTTTGAAAATGTTTAAGAAAATTGATTTAAATGCACAAGGCATAAATAATCTTTTATAACTTGGGATAATTATTTAAATATAAACTTGTTAAAGGATTACATGTTTATTATACGTTCAGTAGCCCGGGCTGAATACCGGGTTAAAGATTAATAGACACACCACATAATAAATCCCACGGCGAGTTATTCTCGATCAGGCGGGTATATTATTTTTACATACGCACCGGCAGGTGTATGCCTACACCTCGTGCTTAAGTCGTGGCCATTTGAATGAATGAGCCGAGGATATCCAGGACATGGTCATTAACCCCCCAAAGGCTTAGAATAAACATAACAGATTAAACGGGTTATCTCAATAATTTAACCTTCATGCGATTAAAAATTCAATACCCGACCAAGCGGTATTTTATATACCGTACCCCAAGCCCGTATAAGGGAAAATAAGTTAAAAGTATTTACCTGAGCAAATTATACAATTTATCCCAGACGTATACAATTGGCAAATGCAGATATCTTTTACTGGGCTCCTAAATCTGGAACGAAGGTTTTAATAACCTATTAGATTCCTAACGGGTCTTAAATAAGTCTAAACTTAGACCGGTTAGTTTTAAAGGAAGATATACAGTTCAAAATGCAAGATTAAGAGAAGACCGGATTTGAATATGATTTAGACCCTACAAGTTTGAAGACTTGTCTAATATGGGTAAACTAAACACATTCTGGATTTTGAAATAAAATGATAAGGTTTGACCCGTTTCGGTCAATTTATGCAAACTAGTCACATAAACCGTACCGAACGCGAAAAATGCATAACGGGTAACCAAAAGAGTCATGAACAGGTTTCCTAAGTTAATATGCCTTAAATATTTTGTGATATCAGTAGGATACCTTCCATTATGCCCAAAACGAATTTAAACTCAAATTAAGCCCCGTAGGGGTATTTTGGTCATTTTAAAGGTTATAAAAGAGATTAAATTTTAATATGAGGTTCAGGTCTGAAATGATTAGTAAAAATATTTAATTTAATAAGTTATATCAGTAGGGTATTGCATATATGTGAAATTTATCATTTATAACTAAACTATGCACCGTAGTGGCATTTTGGTAATTTCACATAAGCTTTAAAGGTTAAATTTGGAAATCTGAGTTCAAAACTTTTGCTTACTGTTAATTTATAAAAATTTACTTAAAACATCAGTAGGTATCAAGTCTTATATGCCAAAAATAGTTTTAACCCATACTATGCGTTTTAAACGCGTAAAAGTCGGTTTTAAGCGATTTTCGGGTTATAATAGGAAATCTGAGTTTTTGATCAGTTTATAAGGTTCAAAATATTTTACTTATTATATAAAATCAGTAGCAAAAAGTTTGGTATCAAAATGTTATGTAAAACTCATTTTATTAGCAAAAAGGGTATAACCGACAATTACCGAATCAAAGCTAGAACCCTATGTTTTGATCAGCTTAAAAATAAATAAAAATCTTCAAAAATCCCAAAATATTATATTACATCAGTGGGTAAAAAGTTTGGTGTCAAAATTTGGGTTTAGATAGGCTTTATGCTAATAATGCCGTTTAATTAATAAAAAGTTTTCAAATTACGATATTGAGCATGACTCCTAATTTAGACCTCAAACTGATGTCAAATTTTTAGGACATGTTTATAAATCAGTAGCAAAGGTTTTTGTCCCCTCACATTTTCAAAAATCTCGTTTTAAGGTCAAAAGGGCATAATGGTCAACATTTAAGCAATTAACGGAAACATGCAAATGAATCGGATTACAAAGGAACCACATTGTATAAACTCAGAGGGTTATACTACTATGTAACATGGCCCTAATGGAACCCTAAGGCATTTCTAAAACAATCTAAATCGGGTCAGAACTGAAAGTCAAAGTAAAAGCCCACTTTTGCGACTTTCGGTTCCGAACCGAGCTTAAACTCAAAATTGTCTGGTTGAACATGCTTAGACATGTTCTTACATTAATTACAAAGTTATATAAGTGTTAAAACAGGTTTCATAGCTTCTACATTGTTAATTATGAGTTTATTTGCAAAATAGCTTTCTGTTGACTTTTTATAATTAAGTTTGACCCGACAATTGACCTAGTTAGAGTGGAAATCAGAGGGTGCCCTTTTAAGGGTTTATTACCCACAAAATTACCAACTCATAGCCACTTTTAATTCGAAAAATGACTGGACCATTAGTGATTAATCACTAAGTCAAAGCTTAATTACGACGGCTTTGACTTTCGGTCATTAAGCTAATAAAACAAGAACTAGAGAGGCTAAGAACACTCATAGTGGTCCTTAGCATGAATTAAGAGCTGATGGAAGCTTGCTTGAAGTCCAGAGAGCTCCAGAGAGTGGTTTAAAATGATTTTGAAATGAGCAAGTTTAATGTTGCAACTTAGGTTCCTTATATAGTGATTTCAATTGCACAAGATCATTACACACAAGTCTACCATTGATCCCTGATGAATCCAAGTGTCCCCTATGCATGAAAAACCACTGGTGCAGCCCCTGAATTCGGAAACCATTCATCTAAGGCGGTGGAACAGGCTGAACAGGCAGCTGTCCATCTTTCTGCCCAGTTACAGGTCTTACGGACCGTAAGCTTAGGGCCTTACGGTTCGTATCCGCTTTTTAATCTTTATCGCCCAGATCAGCCACCTTACATAAGGTGGTCTCTTTGCGGTCCGTAAGACTTGGTCAGAAGACAAAAATTTTGAGAATTTTTAACATTTGACCATGCAACCTATCATACCTCGAATCTTTGGTTATTATTAGCAGCAAGGGCCCTTATGATCAGGTCTGAAACATTCAGAATGCATTCCATGTATTAGTGTTGCCTTGGAGTCTTGTGAAAAGGCCATTAAATGTAGATTTTGTCACATTATATACATGTGATCCCATTTCTTTGAATGTTGATTTATTTATTACAAGATTAACCAGATACCCATGAAATCCTTATCAGATTTTTATGTGAATGTAAAAATGTTAAAAGGTTACTCAGATGTAATAATTTAACATGTTGACGCTTTTAAGCACTTCATGAATCTTTTTACTTGATCCCGGTTCATAACACGCTTTAAATTTCATGACACGTGTCTTTATTATATTGGGCATCATTTTATGAGGTGTTACATCTATGGACAAAGTGGCCGACGCCACTTTTTAGAGCTCGTCGCCGACGGGATATAAGGCCGTCGCCGACGGCCATCGGAAGTTTAGTCCGCTGAATTTTTTTTTGTTTTGTTTGTTTTTCACGTTTAGGGTTCCCGTATGATCTAAAAGACTATCGGATAATGGCATAAGATCCTTATAAGCATAATAATAAAAGATACTTACGATCACAATTTGTGATCACAACGAAAAAGAATTCGTAAAAATTGAAAGTAATGATGCGAATGACACGAAGTGAATGATGAAACTTAGACGGTTAAGATTTTGAAATGCACGATTACAAATGTAGTAATCAAAGGTCGAAGTATGTGTTATATGGAAAGCTTGTGATTAATGATGAATGTAAACGTCATTTTGTAGATGGCGGACACAAGAAATGAGAATGATGATGATGATACTTCACAACATGAAACATTTGATGAGAAAGTTATGGAAGCGGCGGAAAAGCTTATGCACGCCAACCTTCCTAAGTTAGCTTAAGAGGTTGAAAGTCGTGTTTTGGGAGTGGTTGATGCTATGATGACTAGTAAGATTGGAGAGTTGAAGGAGATGATTGAAGGATCTAAAAGTAAAAGCAAGGAACGAATGTGTACATATAAGGATTTCATGTCTTGCAATCCTGCCACGTTTGATGGAAAAATCGATCCGATAGCATGCCAAAGATGGATTTCAAACATAGAGGCGGTATTTATAAGAAGTCGGTGTGATAAGGAAGATCAAGTGATGTTCGCTACTGGTCAGCTCGTCTTTCAGGTGAAAGATTGGTGGGATGCGTATAGCAAGGAAGTAGGTGAAGACAAACTTCAAATGATGACTTGGCAGGAATTCAAAGAACCTTTTATGAGATACCACTGTCCTTAGTCAGCCATTGATAAAATTCAGGAGGATTGCTTACGCCTCCGACAGAAGTATGAGACAATTAGTGAAATAACCAACACCTTCTTGGATAAGATGAAGTTCTGTGGAGACTTCGTGAAGACGGAAAGAATGAAGATCAATCATTACTACGGTGTGCTAAGGGCGGAAATTAGGGAATTTATCACTCCCTTAAAATGTGAAACTCTGGATGAACTCATTAATTGCGCTCGGGATAGAGAGCTTGAAATAAAGAGGCAAGAAGAACGAGGTGAAAAGAGATCCAATGAAATGGGGGCAAGTTCAAGTCCATCCAAGAAGGCGAAGTTTCAAGACCATAGAAAGAAAGATAAGTCCAAGGGTAGTATATCTCCGTGCAAGACATGTGGGAAACTTCATACTGGGGAGTGCATTTTGGGTAAGAAGGGGTGCTACAAATGCGGTGAAGAAGGGCATACATCCTACAAGTGCCCTAGCAACCCGAAGACTTGTTTCAACTGTTTCCAAAAGGGGCATGTTAAGTCGGAGTGTCCTAAACTTCAGCAAGGATCGAAGAAAGAAGGAAAGAATGAGGAAAGCTCTAGGGCAAAAGGAAGGATGTTCCAAATCACATCCGAAGAAGCTAAGTCTCACCCGAATGTGGTCTCAGGTATCTTCTTGCTAAATTCCTTGCCAGTGTACGTATTGTTTGATACCGGAGCCACTATGTCGTTTATTTCGAGTGAAATAGTGCAACACCCTTCTTTTAGAATTGAAAGAATGACGGCACCTTTAGAGGTACAAATAGCCGATAGTTAAAATTATTTGTTGCACGAAATTTGTAGAAATTGTAAGTTAACTATAGAAGATGAGGAGTTTGACATCGACCTTATACCTATGATTTTGGGGGAATTTAAAGTAATAGTGGGTATGGATTGGATGTCCCGAAACCATGCGGAGATAAATTGTGAAAATAAAACTATAACTGTCCAAACTCCGAGTGGAAACCAATTAAAAATCCAAGGAGAAAGAAACATAGAAGCGAAACTTTATACTATTGCCCAAGCAGTCAAGTATGTAATTAACGGAAGTAGGGCCTACTTAGCTTACGTGGTGGATGCTCAACGAAATCTCTCGAAGATTGAAGATGTCGAAATAGTGAATGAGTTTCTGGACGTATTTCCGGAAGAGTTGCCGGGACTCCCTCCCGAGCGCGAAATAGAGTTCCGAATTGAGTTAAACCCAGGTGCAAAACCGGTAGCTAAGGCTCCATATAGGCTAGCCCCCACCGAGATGCGGGAGTTAATGACACAATTACAAGATCTTCTCGACAAGGGTTTGTACGCCCAAGTGTGTCGCCTTGGGGAGCGCCTGTCTTATTTGTTAAGAAGAAAGATGGGTCGATGCGCATGTGCATCGATTACAGAGAATTAAATAAGCTGACCGTGAAGAACCGCTACCCTTTACCTAGAATTGACGATCTTTTTGATCAATTACAAGGGGCGAGTTGGTTCTCTAAGATAGACCTGCGTTTGGGGTATCATCAAGTTAGAGTATGGGAAGAAGATATTCCAAATACCGCGTTCAGAACCCGATATGGACATTATGAATTTTTAGTCATGTCCTTTGGATTGACGAACGCGCCGTCTACGTTTATGGATCTTATGAACCGGGTATGCCGACCCATGTTAGATAAATCTGTGATCGTGTTCATAGATGATATTCTAGTCTATTCGCGAAGCAAGACTGAACATGCGAGACACTTGCGTGAAGTACTTGAAATTCTCTGTAAGGAGAAACTTTACGCAAAATTCTCAAAATGCGCCTTTTGGCTCAGAGAGGTGTAGTTTCTCGGCCATGTAATAAACTCGAAAGGTGTCCTGGTTGATCTATCAAAGATTTAGGCGGTAATGAAGTGGGTTTCCCCAAAAACTCCAACTGAAGTAAGGAGCTTTCTAGGCCTTGCTGGCTATTATAGGAGGTTTATACAAGACTTTTCAAGAATAGCGTTACCCTTAACGAAGTTGACGAGGAAGAAAGAGAAGTTTGTGTGGGGCAAAGATCAAGAAGAAGGCTTTCGAGTGTTAAAAGAAAAGTTGTCTAGTTCTCCGGTTTTAACACTCCCGGATGGAACGGAAGATTTGGTTGTCTATTCGGATGCCCCACATCAAGGTTTGGGATGTGTTTTAATGCAAAAAGGGAAGGTTATTGCGTATGCATCTAGACAACTTAAACCGCATGAAGGAAACTACCCAACTCACGATTTAGAGTTGGCAGCAGTAGTTTTCGCCTTAAAAATCTGGAGGCACTATCTTTACGCTGCAAAATGTACAATTTACTCGGATCACAAAAGCCTCAAATATTTCTTCGAGCAGAAAGACTTAAATATGAGGCAGCGGAGATGGTTAGAACTTATCAAAGATTACGATTGCGATATCCTTTATCACCCGGGAAAGGCAAACGTGGTGGCTGATGCGTTAAGCCGAAAAGAGTATCCACCTCCCATTCAAGTAAAATCCATGAAGATGATTGTTACACCACGTTTACTTGATAGGATACGAGATTCCCAAATAAAGTCACCTGGAGTGGAAGACCCAAAGAAAGAAAGAATGAAAGGTATATTCGATAAATTGGAAGAAAATTCGATCGGACTCAAAACAAGATTCGGTCGAATTTGGATACCACGGTTTTGCGAAGTAAAGACCGCTCTACTCGAGGAAGCTCATAAGTCACGATATTCAATTCATCCCGGGGCAACCAAGATGTACCGGGACTTGAAGACCAATTATTGGTGGCCGGGTATGAAGCGCGATATTGTTAAGTATGTCTCGAAATGCTTAACATGCTCCCAAGTGAAAGCAGAACATCAAAAACCATACGGGGAGTTACAACCTTTGGAAATTCCGGTTTGGAAATGGGAGGAGATAACTATGGATCTGGTAACCAAACTTCCTAGAACGAAAAAAGGGCACGATGCAATATGGGTAATCGTAGAACGACTCACAAAAAGTGCCCACTTTCTACCTATTCGAGAAGCTTATTCTTCGGAAAGAATGGCTGAGGTTTACATGAACGAGATAATTTCTCGACACGGGGTGCCCGTGTCAATCGTCTCAGATTGAGATACAAGATTCACCTCTCGTTATTGGCAAAAGTTTCATGAAAGTATGGGCACGAAGCTACACATAAGCACCGCCTATCACCCTCAGACTGATGGTCAATCAGAACGAACCATCCAAACGCTTGTTGATATGTTAAGAGCTTGTGCATTAGATTTTGGAGGGAATTGGGATGACCATTTACCACTAGCGGAATTTTCTTATAATAATAGCTATCATAGTGGTATTCAAATGGCTCCCTATGAACTGCTATACGGGAGGAAGTGTAGGACTCCCGTATGTTGGGGTGAAGTAGGGCAAACGGATCTTGCGCCAAGTGATTTAATAGCAGTGACCAATGAAAAGATTGATCTGATTAGAGCTCGACTGAAAGCAGCCCAGGATCGGCAAAAAGCTTATGCGGACAAGAGAAGGCGTCCTATCGAGTTTCAGGTCGGAGACTATGTTCTGCTGAAGGTGTCTCCATGGAAGGGTATAACCCGTTTCCGCAAACGGGGTACGTTTCCGCAAACGGGGTACGTTTCCGCAAACGGGGTAAGTTAGGTCCTCATTATATTGGACCGTTTAAAATTTTGGCTCAATTCGGAAGGGTTGCATATCATTTAGAATTACCGTCTACACTAGATGGGATTCACAATACCTTCCACGTATCGCAGTTGAGGAAGTGTCTTGCGGATGAAACAGCATTAGTACCTCTCGATGACATTGAGTTAGACAAGGGGTTAAATTATGTCGAGAGACCAATAGCCATTAAGGACGTTAAGGTAAAGAATCTTCGCAACAAAGCCGTTAAACAAGTGTTGGTTCAATGGCAACACCGAAAGGGGTCGGAACTTACATGGGAAGCGGAAGATGAAATGAGGAAGCACTACCCTTTCCTCTTCGGTATGTAAATGTTTGAATTTATTATGTGTCTAGGTTTCGGGGACGAAACCTCTTTTAAGGGGGTAGACTTGTAACACCCCAAAAACGTTTATTAGGTATAAGTTAAAAATTTATTTAAAAACTTAACTTAGTTAATGGGATTTGATGCATGATATAAATAATAAAGGGGAGAAGTTTAAATTAAATAAGTAAATGAACTTGAGGGACTAAAGGTGTAATTTGTCAAAATCTAAGGTAATTAAAATAAAAGGGTTCAAAACCCACACACAGAGGTGTGTGGGGTTCTGGTCGATCGAACAGGAGGGGAGCAAGGGGGAAAGCCCTAGTTTTATCAATTCCACATAATTCCATAGAAATTTCAAGGAAATCAAAGGCATAATCAGCAAATTACAAGCTCCTAAACTTGTTCTTTGAAGGGGTAAGTTCAATTTTATGATTTGTTAAATTGTAGGAAGTGGGTCTTAACCCAAGCATGAGTGCATGGCAGGAAAATCGTGAGATTAAGTTAGGATTAAGGAGTAGGATAAGAATAATGGCAGAATTTATGTTTGATTGTGATGGATTGATATGATTGTAGCAAAAACCCACTTGTTAAGAAGTTAGTAAGTGTAGGATGATTGAGTAAAATCATATAACTAGAATTTTGATGTATAAGCTTGTTGTGATACATGAATGATGAATAAAATTGATGTAGGATGAAATAGTTAGGTAAATTCGAATAAATGTGAACGTTGTGTGACGATGAACTAGTAGAGATATGCTTTATAGACTTGTACCTTATACCTTAATTATGACGCCTACCAAGTGTTTGATGAAATGCTTAAGAGATGAATGTATATGTAATATGGAAAATGGTAGGATGAATTTGATAGACTAAATGAATGAATGAATGTTGTAATGTAGGCGTGAAGGAAGAAGGTACAAGCACTAGGAAAATGGAAGGCACGCAAGATCGAGGTATGTTCCATTGTGCATACAAAACTTTACTTATATCTTGCTAATGTTCGCGAAATACAATTCTTAGTTACATTGGTTTACGGTGGATAATAATTAGATAGCAAATCCCTTGTGGATTTTGCTATGTAAATGAAAGTCGTATTAATGTAAATTGACCGGTTCGAGTTGAACTAGTCAAGTAAGAAAGAATCGTTCAACCCGTCATGTACGGGTAGTCATGAAAGCAATTATGAATGTAGAATGTATGATGTTCGATCCGTTATACGGATCGAACGAATGATGTATGTTGCAAGTAAATAACCCGATGTTATCGGGTTATGAATGGTATGACTTATCTCATTTATGAGAATATATGTTAGACCCGTTTTAATGGGTAGCCGAATGTAAAAATGAAAAGGAAAGAATGTAAAAGAATGAAGCCGGAATTTTAGTGTTCTAAAGTGAAATAGATAACAAGACTAATTTCTTAAAGTTTTGTTATTGATGTAGGTAAATCCTCAACCTAAGCGATTGGACGACTTGGAACGAGTGCACATAATCTACGCCCACTTCACGCTTCCGTCATAAGTCATTTTAATGCGGTCTTAATTTTTGGTCTTATGTACTTCAACTTATGTAGTCTTTTGATGTCCTTGTGGTTTGGACGATAACTTAGTAGTAGTAGTAGTAGTAGTAGTAGTAGTAGTAGTAGTAGTAGTAGTAGTAGTAGTAGTCTTGTTGTAAACAATGTAAACACGTCCGTTTTGGGTTTTGACAAGGGTCTTTTATGTTGAAATGTTTTACCGTATAAAGCAGGTGTTAGTGGTCTATGTACGAATGGGTCATGCCGAAAATTCCTAAAATTTTCCTACATGTTATGGTCTTTTGAAAATGTATAGTTAGAGGCGTAATATAACTGAAAGCCTGCTATGAAACGCGGGGAAATCCAATTACTTTATTCCCAAACTAGGATATCTACCCGTGTGATACACGGGTTGAACAATTTATTTTGATAATAAATAAAAATTGATAACCAATTTACAAAAGTTATTTGTGGTAGTAATTGATTTTTGAAATAATTTTTGACTTGTCATATAATTTTCTTCTTTCTGCTTGAGTTCTTAGTGCCTGAATGGAAGGACTCTTTGACTACATTAACGGGTTGATCAACATCATTGGTGGTTACACGATCAAAGTATTTGATCAATCAAAAAGAATTTCCATCGATCTGACTCAACAACTGAAAGAGAGAAGTTGTAGCATAA
Source organism: Helianthus tuberosus (assembly GCA_030545235.1). Classification (NCBI taxonomy): domain Eukaryota; kingdom Viridiplantae; phylum Streptophyta; class Magnoliopsida; order Asterales; family Asteraceae; genus Helianthus; species Helianthus tuberosus. Next base: position 5,414,494 of record JARYGA010046105.1, read on the forward strand.
AGATTAACTAAAATAATTCACCACAATCTATCTACTATAATAAAAGAAACCAACTTTGAGACAAGTGTCATTCAATGAGGGCTTTTAGACTTTTTCACCACTTAATGTTCACCGGGTTGGGTTATGAAACTGGGTCAATACGGTAGGTGATCCATGACCCACATCTCATTCAAACTCTAATTTCTCCACCTGTACCACCAATCTTCCCAAATCACCTAAACACCTTTCCCTCAATCCTTCCTCATCCTCCAGCCACCAACTCTGCAATTTCAATATCAGGATGGTTATTGGGAAAACTGCCAAAACAGTTATTGGGGGGTTTTTATATTTCATGTATATCTGATTTTATAACACTCCCCCTCAGATATACATACTGTTCATTATACACTATTAACAACATTCTTCGGGATGATGTTAAATCGATACTTCAGGACCTATGTGATGAACTGATACTGCAGGACCAGTTCTGCTGCCTCGTTAAAAACCTTACTAAGAAAACCCAATGGGACAAAACTTAGTCAAGGAAAAGAGTACAGCGTGTATAATGCTCCCCCTCAATTTAACTAACGTCTTTTAATCTTCGAAGCCCGATCCTCTGCGATAAATACTCAAAACTGCTTCTAGGTAGTGATTTTGTGAAAATGTCAGCTAGGTTTTCACTTGACTTGATTTGACGAATATCAATTTCTCCTTCTTTTTGTAGGTCATACGTTGAGAAGAACTTTGGTGAGATGTGCTTTGTTCTGTCACCTTTGATGTAGCCTTCTTTTATTTGAGCTATGCAAGCAGTGTTGTCTTCATAGATAATCGTCGGGTCCTTCTTGATTTGTTCCAATCCGCATGCTTCTTGTATATGATTGATCATTGATCTCAACCACACGCATTCTCGACCAGCATCATACAATGCTATCAATTCGGCATGATTTGATGATGTTGCTGTAAGTGTTTGCTTAGTCGACTTCCAAGAAATTGCTGTGCCACCATATGTGAATACATAACCTGTCTGAGATTTTGCTTTGTGAGGATCTGATAGATATCCGGCATCAGCATACCCAACAAGCTGGGACTTTTGATTCTTTTGATAGAAAAGACCTAAGTCTTGTGTCCCACAAATATACCGGAATATATGTTTTACACCATTCCAGTGTCTACGTGTTGGATTCGAACTGTATCTCGCTAGTACATGAACTGCAAATGCAATGTCAGGTCTTGTGTTATTTGCGAGGTACATAAAGGCACCGATCGCGCTTAAGTACGGTACTTCCGGACCAAGTACTTCTTCGCCTTTTTCTTGAGGGCGATAAGGATCCTTGTGTGGATCTAGCGGTCGGACAACCATAGGTACGCTAAACGGATGGGCTTTATCCATGTTGAAACGTACTAACATCTTCTGGATGTAGTTTGATTGATGGACAAATGTACCATTGCACAGATACTCAAATTGTAGTCCGATGCATAATTTTGTCATACCAAGATCTTTCATTTCAAATTCCTTCTTTAACAACTGAGCAGCTTTCTCTATCTCTTCAGGAGATCCGATGATGTTGATATTATCAACATAGACTGCGATTATAGTGAAATTTGAGAGTGATCTTTTTATAAAGACACATGGACTGATTACATTAGACTTGTATCCTTCTTTTTCGAGATATTCACTAAGTCGATTGTACCACATACGACCAGATTGTTTAAGACCATATAAAGATCTCTGGAGCTTTATAGAGCACGTATCTCGAGGTGTTGATTTTAATGCTTCAGGCAACTTTAATCCTTTAGGGATTTTCATGTAGATGTCATTTTCAAGTGTCCCATATAAGTATGCGGTGATGACATCCATTAGTCTCATATGAAGTCCTTCAGAGATTGTAAGGCCGATTAGGAACCTAAGGGTTATCGCATCCACTACAGGGGAATACGTTTCCTCATAATCAACTCCTGGGATTTGGGAAAACCCTTGCGCTACAAGTCGAGCCTTATATCGTACAATCTCATTCTTTTCATTTCTCTTTATTGCAAACACCCATTTATAACCTACTGGTTTGACGTCTATGGGTGTTCGGACTACGAGTCCGAAAACATGTCGCTTTTCGAGCGAATTTAATTCGGCATTTATGGCTTCTTGCCATCTTGGCCAGTCATTTCTGTGCATGCATTCTTCCAAAGTTTTTGGTACGTAATCATTTTCATTGATTACATCCGTTGCTATAGCATATGCGAATATATCATCAACACGTGTTTTATTCTGGTTCCACATTGTACTATCTTGTACATAATTAATAGAGATCTCATTTTCGTTCGGTACCGGTGTTTCTTCTGAAACTTCATTTTCCTCTGGATTTATAGTTGTCTCTTCTGGGACATTTACCTCTACCGGGGTTTCATTTATAACCTTTTGTGAGTTTTCACCGACTACGTTACTTTGCTCTTTTCGTTTCCGTGGGTTTTTGTCTTTGGAACCGATTGGCCTCCCACGCTTTCGTTGTATAGTAATCGCTTCTGGGATTACTTCAATTCGAGCAGGTGCATTTGATGCTGGTACATGTGACTTTGTCACTCTATTCGTGTCTGTGAATGCATCTGGTAATTCATTCGCTATTCTTTGCAAATGTATAATCTTTTGGACTTCATATTCACATTGACCACTTCGGGGGTCGAGATTTGATAGCGATGATGCATTCCACGTTATTTCTTGCGTTACCAGTCTTTCTTTGTCCTTATCTCCCCCTAAGACTGGAAACATTGTTTCATCAAAATGACAGTCTGCATACCGTGCTGTAAACATGTCTCCCGTCATTGGTTCCAAGTATTTAATAATGGACGGGGAGTTAAAACCAATATAGATACCCAGTCTTCTTTGGGGTCCCATTGTAGTACGTTGTGGTGGCGGTATTGGTACATATACCGCACAACCAAAAATTCTAAGGTGGGACAAACTTGGTTCTCGTCCGGAGACCAGTTGTAATGGGGAGTATTCGTGATCAGCAGTTGGTCTCAATCTAATCAGTGCAGCAGCATGCAAAATAGCATGTCCCCATGCAGAAGATGGTAGTTTACATCTCATTAAAAGTGGTCTAGCGATTATTTGTAATCGTTTAATCAAAGATTCAACTAAACCGTTTTGTGTGTGAACATGAGGTACTGAATGTTCAACATTGATCCCGATTGACATACAATAGTCATTAAACGCTTGAGATGTGAACTCTCCTGCATTATCCATCCGAATGTTTTTAATTTGATTGTCCGGGAAATTAGCTCTCAGTTGTATGATTTGGGCTAAAAGTCGGGCAAATGCTACATTTCGAGTAGCTAAGAGACTCACATGTGACCACCTTGAGGATGCGTCTATTAAGACCAAGAAATAACGGAATGGTCCACATGGGGGATGAATAGGCCCACAAATATCCCCTTGGATTCTTTCTAAAAATGATGGGGTTTCATGTATCAATTTAGTTTGTGAGGGCCGAGTTATAAGTTTGCCCAGAGAGCATGCTGCACATGATAAGTCTTGTGGTAGCAAAACTTTTAAGTTTTTAAGAGGGTGCCCGGTTGCACTTTTGATTATTCGTCTCGTCATTATGCTACCAGGGTGACCTAGACGGTCATGCCATATATTAAATGTATCTTTATCTAATAGCTTTTGGTTACTCACCATGTATGATTCGACAGGATTGATATTAGTACAATATAATCCAGAGGATAAGGCTTCCAATTGTTCGACAATTGTTTCTTTGCCATTTTTGTTTGAAGTAATATGAAGATATTCAATATTATTTTCAGATGTTGTTTTTAGGGGGTAACCGTTTTTTCGAATATCTTTAAAGCTAAGTAAATTTCTTCTGGATTTACTAGAAAATAATGCATTATCAATGGTTAATTGGGTACCCGAAGATAATGTTATGTGTGCTCTACCGGAGCCTTCTATAAGGTTACTGACACCAGATATAGTACCAATCGGTGTCTCTGCCGGAGACAACTCAGAGAAAAATTTCATATCTTTGAGAATAGTATTAGTACTACCACTATCTACCAGACATTCATCACCAATAATAGCTCTACTGGAGCTAGCATACATATTTCTTCAGGAAATTAAAATAAATAAAAGTTAATGCAAATAAGTAAAATGAAATATTGCAAGAGTTTCAAACCAAACCAAATACAAATGTCACAGTGTGAAAAGTAAAGCATAAAAGATACATTAAATATGTTTAAACATCACGAACATTTTCAATGAAATCACATGCATCCAAATGAACGTCTGGTATCGTGGCTTGAGGTGCATCCTCAATCAGATTTGTTTCAGCATTCTTTCCTTTTTCTTTCACCATGCGTTGATATGCCTCAACGAGGTGTTTAGGGGTGCGACATGTGCGGGACCAATGATTTGACATCCCACATCTATAACAAATGTTGCTTTGAGCCCCGCCACTTTTCCCTTTTGAAGGTCGCCCCGTATTGTGTCGACTCGATTCACCACCGCTCTGTTTACTGTTCTGGGACTCTCGATGCCATGTGTATCCCCGTCCTCGACCACGACCACGACCTCTGCTGGGGCCGCGGCCTCTACCTCTACCTCGTCCGCTTTGATAATTGGCCGCATTCGCTTCAGGGAATGGGCTTGCACCGGCGGGTCGCGATTGATGTTGTGTCGATTCGCCGTCGTCGAGATTTAGAGCGTCGTCACGCAAACTCGCCGGCCGGTTCATATTTCCGACCAGAGGTTTACGGTTATACAGGGGTTCAGTCACAAAAAAAAAACATGTCGCCTACCGCCGATACATCGTTTGAAAGATCCAACAGAACCAGACGTGATGCACAGGGGCCGGTCCGCCGGTGAGTATAATCGTCGGCCGGAGAAAAGTTTTCGGGTAAGAAATTTTATGTATTATGGGTTGTTGGTGACGGCAGTGACCGCCGTTGAAGAATACAACAATTTCGGATTTTATTTGTATATGATAATAACTATCAACCCTACTTGTGTTCAGGATATTATGAACAAAAGAAGTTTTGAAGACCGAAAGAAGTGCAGATGAATCTGATTTTGTTGAATCTGTCTGGTTGAAGATTGACAGGAATCCCAGTGGAGAGTCAAAGTGCTGATAACGTGATAAGAAATAATAGGAAATTGTATTGAATATTGTATTGAATCTGCCAAAACTAATTTTCATATGTCTAATACAATATATCCATAGAATTAACTGCCAGGATGGTTATTGGGAAAACTGCCAAAACAGTTATTGGGGGGTTTTTATATTTCATGTATATCTGATTTTATAACACAAACAATAATTTACTCAATTAATGTTTTTTGCAAACTCTTATCATCAAAACTACTATAAAATTCATAATACGAACCCTAAAACAATAATAATAATCAGCAAACTGATCATAGATTTCAATTCAAATACAAAAGGATACCAAAAAATCGTTGACGTTATGCAACCTTCTAATAAAATACTACAATTCCGTTAATTCAATTTCATCTGTACTCATTCTCATTATAATGGCCCATAACATTCTTAACACTAGAGTAGCATGTCTTTCTTTTTCAACGACGCGAATAACTTCAAAATGTAAAAGCAATAGGCAAACAAAATTATAAACTCTATAAGTGCATATTGAAACTCATACCTGGTTATCGAGATGGAGGAGAAAATTGGCGCCAAGAGAGGAGCAAATTGATGGTTTTGGCCCCAGAGGAGAAAATAATGTATTAGGTTAAAGAATGGTGTACGCTATGTTTATTTATAATGAATTAGAGGGCAATTTAGGAAATTTAAAAAAAAATATGAGATTCATAATAATCTTTTCTCACCAAATCTCTCCAAATTGGGAGGATGAATATTTGCATCAATCATCCCCTTGTTTCCTTTCTTTTCTCACCACTTCCCTTCCTAAAAAAAACTCTGGAACACATTTTTTATTCTCTTCCTTTCAATTCCTTTCTCTTCCCTTGTTAAATGAAACTCGAGAACATAGTGTTAAGAGAAAGTATAAGTATCAATACTTCTTCATAAAAGGAGTCTTCATATAAGATTTTGGAAGGAGGTTCTTCCCTCTCCCTTTTTTTTATTGTAGAGATCTTCAAGCATGAGAGCTCATGGAGGGGGTTTAATCCCTTCTTGAGGGGGTAATATAAACGTGAAGATCCTTTCTTTTATATAAGTCTTCAGTATGGAACCCCATGGTATTTTATCATGCTAGCTTCCCAGTTCAGTATTGTCAAACGTAGTTAGTAATACTTAACTTATAAAATAAGTTATGGGAATTTCCTTATTCATTCCCCGATCATCCGAATGTCCTTTAGCCCGACCGTCTAGACAATCGGTTGTGAATAAAGAATATAGTTACCTTTGATGAGTATCAAAAGTCTTCAAAATCATAATCACTTCTAACGAGTCTAATGGGGTCGACCTTGATCATGTCTGGTACGAGTAAATGGTAGAGAATTATTCGAAAAACAATCGTCAAGTGCAAGATCTTCAGCTTAGGATGATCATCCGATGAGTATATAATAGTCATTGAACAACAATGATAACCCGGTGTTGGTGAACCGCCGGTGAATGATGTCTTCATCCGGGACTTGATAACATCCAAAGATGTAAGAGCCGATAGATGTACCTGGCTATATAATATGAGGAGATTCGATAAATATTCGATAAACCTGTCATCATTGTATCATAGCATACCAGTCCTCTAGTTCAGTTCATCACTTATAAAGGTTTTCCACGTAGAGTAGTTCACGGTGCTACTGAATGAATACTGAGATGCCGTGATTCAACCGAGGTGTCACACACCATCACTTTGCTTTGTGTCATAAGCTGGACGTAGGGTCCGCTCATTTTGCTTCATGTTGATGACTCATGTTAGTAATTGGTTGAAAATAGACATATACGTAACTTTTGAGATTCTAGCGAACCGTTGTCCGTTACTTCAAACACTTATTCTTGTTCAACGTATTTCACTACCATATATAACCGAAGCTAATAATCGACCAACCCGCTCATAATCCAATATTCCGGGAAAAAGTATGGAGGAATTTTAGTAGTTTGCGGATATGAGGGTAATTCGTTACGATCGTTATCTGTTGTCAAAACAATTTATTTATTGCAAATAATTTTGCAATTTGTGTCACATGCATAAAGTATGTTGGCAGCGGAAGTTTGACATCATCATGAATATTATTAATAGAACTTGATTCACCGAATTCATTTGATGAATTCATATTGATCAAGCAGATAAGTAATAACACACACTAAGAGAAATTGTATGAACGAGAATGAAGGATATTGAATTGAATATCTTGGTGCCGGTTATTATTGCCAGCAAATACATATATATACCTGTGTAAAGGACAGTTAGTCCGGCAGTTATTTTGGTGGGAATAACTACCTTCGAAACGGTATCTCCCATTCGTCATGTCCCAACACTTATTCGGTACGAATACAAATATAAACATAAGTATCACAGCGTTACCCTAATATACATAACTTATAAATATAATCAAGTTTATATTCGAACACACTCCCCTAAACTGGATTGTATTTACGGGAATGCATGAGAACGCTTCGATTTGCCTCATTTACAGCTTTTCAGCTTGTCTGAAATCGAACCTTCGTCGTTTTTGAGCCTTCTTCATTCCTGTCCAGTCGTTCCCAACAAACAAAGCATAGTGCTCCCCTTCTTCTTCCAGTATGCACCCATCACTCATCGATCTTCCTCCCTTATCAGCAGCTTCACTTCTTGTTCCTGAGTAACCTTGTCCTTGGCCGTTGGAGTCTCCCTTGTTAACTGTTTTGCCGTCTCTAACATTTTCTTGAGTCGTCTTGAACTTGTAGTAATATATGAGAACATCCAAGTACATTACATACATAATTCTCATAAAATCTCCATCATGATAGTCATGCCCCATGTCTTTTGAAACTAATGCCCATAAATTGTTCGAGGTTACATTCCTATGACCGCCTTCTCTTTTCACCACCATATAAAGTTCAAGTAGGTTAACTTTTCGATTATCACTCATGTAAGCAGGTATAGGTCTTGTTGTAATTCCCAACCTTATTCTTAAGAACCAGTCAATCATTTCTTCGAACATAACTTCTAATTCATACTTGTATTTCCTCACATAATCACTGTCTTCTAACATTTCTAAAAGAGCCTTGCTGTCTTGGAACTGATTGAATTTCATTGCTTACAGAATCATTATGTTCCAATCGGGTTCATTGGAAGATAGATTCAGTTTCTCGAAATAATCATTCAAGTAATCAGATTTGTATGCTTCATGATCTGATTCCCTATTTATTATTGATTGTTTTTCTCTTGATCTGATTTCATCCTCTCTAGTTAAACCGGTTATATCATTCTTTCTGTTTACAATGGGTACACTGAAAGTGCGAAAAATCTTGCATTTTTCACCAATGAATTGTACCTTATATCCTTGAATCACCAGTTGATCAAGGCTGAGAACATTTCGATCTAATTCAGGAGTGTAATACACACTCTGAATTCGAAATTTCTCATTTCCTGACACTACATCCACGACCCTATTCCTCTTATAAAAAAGAAATTATTTTCACCAGTTTTAGTTTCGACACCGAACATATTTTTGATTCTCTTGAATACATCTAAGTTACTAGCGTAATAATGTTTGAAACTTGTGCTTACATACCAGATCTCAGACCACAGGTGTCACACCCTGACTTTTGCTGAAGCGTGATTATTGGTGTGACTTTCTTAATACCATAGCATTCAATCATAACAACGCTATATGATAAAAACAGTAGATGTTCATCCATAAATTTAAGTTTGAAAATAACACAATATAATTGTCTGAAATGTTGACACCAAATTCAAATTACAAACCATAACATGTTTTAAATGAGTTCACAAAGACTCAACAAAAGACCTTAAGTTAAACCGAGTTTAGAAACATGTATCTCGTCCAGGAATAAGATACATCTCCTAAACCCTACGACCACGGATGACATCTTTTATTCTAAGCAGTTAATGCAGAAAAATATCGGTTATCGGTCAAGGACCGATATCTGAGATATCGTTTATCGCGGTGATATATCGGTGAGATATCGGTAATTTCTAATATAGTGCATAAATATATATATACATATAGAACCTATATAAATTTATATATATAATGTTAACTTTATACTTTTTATGCATAGATTTGTAAGTTTAAGGACTAAATATAAACTAGTGAAGATAGAGGGGTTAAATATTTATATACACAAACTAATAATGTGCTTTTGTGTAAAAAAAAATACAAGTTTAAAGGACTGGGTATAAACTAGTGAAAGATAGAGGGGTAAATATTGAAATACTTAAAACTTATTTAACCCTAAAAGTAACACACGCATCTTCTTCATCATCATCAGCTGCTACTTTTTTCTCCTTCTTCCTGTCTCTCGCTGTTCCCTCAGCCGCTACTGGTTTACAGCAGAAATTCTGGCAGAGGCGTCGGAATTGGCCGCCGGAGGTCGCTATACGGTCGATATGTGGTCGATAAGTGCCAACAGGTATGTTTCTTCTTCTGTTTTCAGCCGCCGGAGGTCGCTATACGGTCGGAATTGGGCCCAGACGAGATATCGGCGAGACAACCGATATGATTTTTACAAAATATCGGCGATATTTCGGTGTTGACCACCGATATTATCGTTGACCGATATTTGACCGAGATACGAAACCGATATTTGGGGCTAGGTCCGATATACCGGTGATATAGCACCGATATATCACCGATATTGATAGCATAGCTTTTATTTACGACGCAGCTTGAAAACATGCAACACCTACCAGATCCACTTAGTTCCCTGAAATACATGTAATTTGAAAAACATCAACAAAAGTTGAGCGAGTTCATGTGTTTGTGTATGAATAAACCTTTAAAGTATGTCTGTCTGTATGTATGTCCCTGGTATGTAGCGGTAAGGAAAAACAGATCACCAATGGTTTGCAAGGCTAATGGCATGTGTGAAATGGTGCAGGAAAACTCAAACCTAGCGGAATTTTGCCACGGTATTAGTATGTGGACATAGTCACCACATGGGCCACCCTGGTCCTCATGGGTGTGGGCTCGCTACACCCAAATAGATCTATCACTCATGTCCCTCGGTCCTACGACGAGGATTAATGGCCTTAAGTGTTGTACCCACCTTTCACATGATCAAGCAGTAACCCTCCTTAGCTAATCATACCATGTATAAAACGTTTGTAAATAATTGTAACATGTATTTCACCCCCGAAGTTATAACACTGAAAACAGTTAAAAGAAAAGGGAGACATGAACTCACAGTTTTGCGTCTTCGGTACTCGCAACTCGAATCTTCTCAGCAAACACGACTCCCTACAATGTACTAGGGTCTATTAGACGAACCGGACGTGCCTTGCCTTAGTATTTACGTTTTTGAGTTATGTTTCTTTTATGTCTTCATTGATATTCCAAGTTATAATTATTTGTTAAAATGATAATTATTTTAACTCTAAATTATATCTAATTTTGGAATAATTTGTTAAACAATATTCTTGTAATAATGTTTCTCAAGTATTTATTTTCGTATTTCCTTCCCAAGGATGGGGGTATCTCATACATGTATTTTCATATTCTTGTATTTGTAGTTTCAAAATAATATATTTTCAAGTCTAACTTAGAAAATATTTATAAACTTATTTTGTCCAAAAATAATGTATTTCAAGAAAATATATATTTTTCTCAAAAATCATATATCTTCTAAATATTCTAAGAAAACATATTTTTACTTCCAAAAATAATATATTTTCTCCTTGTCGAAAATATGATATAACTTGGTAATATTTACAAAAATCATATTTTCATTTCTTTCATATCCAAAATAGTATTTACCAAAAATATATTTATAACGGTATTTTCCGGAATATTTTGTAAGTTACGTTCTTGCGTTGGTTTCACAATATTAAGTGTGCAACTTATATATTTATTTCTTGTGATTTTTGGTAATATTTTGGATGGTAAATTTCTTGGTATTTTTGTTAAGTTATATTACATTAATCCTAAAATAATATAACTATTACACCAAGTATACAAATAATCACACACAATGTGTCTTTAATGTAAATATATATTCTAAATACATATTTATCCATTTTTATTTATAAAAACCAACCTCCAATACTTGTATTTTTGTAATAAAATCTATGGCAAAGTTTATATTGAAAACCATAGTTAAAACACACTTGTAAATATTTGTTTAGAAAATATTTTTCTAAGTGTTTATATTTCTAGAAAATTTTGTCATAGTTTCCCCTAAAAATGGAGGTGTCCATGCTATCAAAGCATATCATTTTCTTTTCAAAATCATCACAAACAATCAACAATCAATCTACACTTACCGAGTGCCAAAACAATGCTATCTACATAATAATCATGAACTTGAACTTTCATAGAAATTTGTAGTACTTGGTAGTGTGTTTAGTAGGCTTAGTTACCCTTTAAAGTGTGTTTTCTTCTTTAAAAATCTCATTCTTAAAGGATTTAGGTGTTTACAACTTACTAGATGATTTTTTCAAAAATCATTCTTTTGAATTTTTCTTGTAAACAATGTGTTCTTATGCTTGTTTCACCACTAGAAACATGGTTAGTTTTTTTTTTAAAAAAAAAACTATATTTATACAAGTCTTGTGATTTAACTTAGTTTCTTTGGAAAACTATTTTTGAAATCATCCAAGTGTATGTCTAGTAAACATGTTACATACTACATCATTCACAAAAATCATTTTCATTTTTCAAGTTCATGAAACATAAAGCATGATGATCTTGGTCTTTCACAAGATCACCACATTAACTTACTAGATCATGTGTTTAATCACAATCTAGTAGGTTTCTTATGATGTCTAACATCACTAACATAAATCATCAATCATCAAGAAGCAAATCATCACTAATCAACAAGTATTCATGTGTTAAATAGCTTATGTTAAAGTTTCATGATCAAGTTCTTTAGTGTTGATCAAGATTAACAATGTACAACATCTTTTAGCCATCAAAATATGAAGTAAGGTCAAGTGATATGAAGCTTACTACTAGCACAAAGGCTAGGGAAGAACATAAGAAGTTGATGATGGAAAATGTTATGGATAAAAGCAATCAGGAGAGGTCCTTCAAGATCCACAAGCTCCACACTTCCTTAAACACTTTCTTACACCTTAGGATGGTCTTGGAATGGATGGGAATGAGATGGAAATGATGGTGGTGTTTGGGTGGGTTTCGGCCGAGAGGAGAGCAAGAGAGGGAGAGAGTGTTTGGTGTGTGTAAGTATGTGAAAGATAATGAAGATGTTGATCTACTTATAATCCATATTAACCTTTTATCCAATGTGTAATGTGTTTGTTAAGTACAAGACATATCCTTCACTAAATCTTCCCAAATCTCATAAGATCAAGAAGGATCATACAAGATCAAAGGTGGGGCCACTTAGGTGACCGTCCACCATGGGGGGGGGGGGGGTCTTAGTTGGTGATTAATGATAAGTTAAGTTATTAAGTTAGATTTCAAGTGTAAAGTTTAGTGTCTAAGCATATTAGGTGTTATATAGCGTGTTAGGGTGTTCGGGGATCATAACTAGCTCAGAAATAATAAAACAATGCTTCTAGTATAATTTTGGTGTTTCGGGTAGTGTCTGGTTGTTTGGTTAGATACCGGTTCGTTAAAGTGTCAAACTATTCCGTTTAGTGTTCTTTATGTTGCCTTTGTGACACTTTTAATTCCCGACACTTAGGAAAGCATTCAGGACCATTTTGTCATATTTTTGCATGTTACCAACTTGTTAAAATGCTGATTTTTGCTGAAATATGCTGAATTCAGCACTTTAAGTGGGTTTTAGGCACTTTCCGGCACTTAAACTATTACCTAGTGAAACAGTTTTGTGATCCTCACTTTCCTACACACCATACTAGTGTAGTACCTTGTCTCTGGCTCCTACTGGGCCTCAAAACACTGTCTGTCTATGTTGAACCTCGTCAGCATTTTTCTGAGTTATCCGCTAATTGAGCTAATTGTGCTTTGTGCATCGTTTATGTCACTAAAGTTTGTATGTAGAAATGATGTGACATTATGCAATATATGATGCACATGTAAGTATGATACAGTAATCAGGAAGCAGTTAATTGTTATTCAGCACAGTCATTAAGCACTAGTCAAGATTAATTAATTGTACGGATACCTGGATTTTTGACGGTTGTCACAAGAGGCCTCCTTCTGTACCGTTAACAATGAATTCCATGCTTTGAACATCGTTTTCCTCTTGCTTTTGAATACCGGTGTTAATGGCCTGACGGATCAAGAGTGTTGCTTCATCGTTCTCCTTTGTCTTGCAAGAAGCGATTTGATGCCCGGGTTGGTTGCAGTAGTAACATCTTCTCCGCGATGAATTTGCCATCCGCCGTTCCTTCTTTTCATCGGAGCAATGCTTGCAGGGTAAAACAGTTGCAGACGAATAGAGCCCATCTTCATCATAATTCACCGTGGCTCTGATATCACATGTTGGCAGCGGAAGTTTGACATCATCATGAATATTATTAACAGAACTTGATTCACCGAATTCGTTTGATGAATTCGTATTGATCAAGCAGATAAGTAATAACACACACTAAGAGAAATTGTATGAACGAGAATCAAGGATATTGAATTGAATATCTTGGTGCCGGTTATTATTGCCGGCAAATACATATATATATATATACCTTAAAGTATGCATACGAATATCATAGATATATCATTTATAAAGATACACCATAATGGTCTTTGTTTAAATTCATGTTCCATGCATGTAAGCACGTAATGCAGCATACAAGTATTAAGAATTATTAATGTACCTTCTTTTTGTGATGCCACCGAATGCCATAACTTAAGTACGGGTCATAATAGGCGTGTTACGTTTATTCATTGATAAACGACAACATCGATCAGACCTACACGGGCCAGCAAAGTCCAATAGCGATAAATGTGTATCATGACATAGTTGGTTAAGAGCCTCATCGGATAAGGGGAGAGTGAAGTCCTTATTTGGTAGTTGTGCGGCATTGGAAAGCTTCCAGCATGTTGGGCTTGAGTCACTGGCTTCGAGCCTTTTTGAATGTGCATTAGAGAGAATAACTTTCTTAAAAAGCTTACAATTTCAAATGGATAGCCCACGCTTTTTGCATCATGTGTTCTTGCTCTTGTTATTGCTAGCCGGAATCGCATCTAGCAATATTGATCAACATCGACAGTTCTGGAGTAGTCGGAACCTTATACGGACAGGAAACTGGGACCACGTTCGGTAATAACGGTCTACCGCTTAGGGGAACTTTCGCCCGATGTTTTTAATGACCTGTTACAGTAGGAGCTTATAATAGTCGGGCGATTAAAACTCTCATCAGGATCGGGTTTCATCTCGGGTCATAGAAGTGACCGGCTAGGAAAAATAGGTCCTCTCTCCTTAGTGAAGGTCTAACGAGGGCTTCTGGTATGGTAGTTCCAAAATCTTTATATCTTTCTTTAATGCCTTATATAAATATATATATAGCACAAGGATCTTTTATTTACTATGCATTACATAGTTGTAACTCGTGTTGCAAAATAAAACTCGTACTTGTACAAAGTCTTGTTGTATAACCCATACTTGTATACTATTTGTGCCTTGTGCACCAACATGTGTACCATGATTTTGATTTCGTACCTTTGTTATTAGAAAAAATATTGAGTCTTACACTTTCCATGAGGGGTCTTGCTATTCACACACCCCCACCTACCCCTTTGTCTATTTACACACCCCCCAGTGTCGAGCTGTGGTCAGAGCGCGGCGTTTTGGTCCGGTCAACCAGACAAAAGACTGACGGGTTTCTGACGGGTCTGTTGACCTGACCAAAACGCCGAGCTTTGGCCGCGTTCTGGTCCTGTCAACCAGCCAAAAGACTGGCCGGGTGTCAGTCTTTTGTCTGGTTGACAGGACCAGAACGCGACCAAAGCTCGGCGTTTTGGTCCGGTCAACAGACCCGTCAGACACCCGTCAGTCTTTGTCTGGTTAACCGGAACAAAACGCCGCGCTCTGGCCACAGCTTGACACTGAGGGTGTGTGGATAGACTACATGTGTGTGCGAATAGACATGGCCATGAGAAAAGCCTCCTTTTGACAAAGTTATGTTGTCATATCCATATCCTCTTTAGGGATGGGGTGATCATCACTCATCACTCACAACACCAATCAAGTTCCGTCATGTCATCAACCATTTTTTCATCCCCACTCCCCTTATACAACGGTTTAACAAAACCATTGGAAGTCCAGCCTTTTTCCGGCTAAGATTGTATTTTATTTTTAATATATTATTCAAAATATAATATACTTCACCTTCATCCGTGAGTAGACATTTCATGACCATTTGCAATCTAATTTTTTGAGCAAGTCAAAGTTTTTAAGCAAATAAAAAATATCACGTCTCCTTCTGCCTTGGTGAAGAGACGTCATAGTCTTGCATCTCACACTTGTACATATTGCAAAAGCATTTGTAACATTATTTTCAAAAATCTATCATTTTTTTTTTCTTTTTTGGTTTGATAAACAACAAAAAAGGCTTTGTGTAAAAAATGATTCTTCATCCTTATTTCGAAAAAATGATTTTTTAACATCTTTGTTACATGAATATTGCTATGTGTGTATCCTCTTCGGTATACTTTGTTTATTTTTCCTCTGATCTGATTTCCAGTTTTAGTAAGCAAAATATGTTGTCACTAGCACATGCTTTTGAAGGAATTTTTCTATACAGATCCGTAATCTTTTCCCATAGAAATGAAAGGATATGCATAGATACATAACAATATGTATACTTTACGGGATTATGAAGCAGATAAATAAGAGGTTTACAACCTGGTGACCAGAGTTGAGAATGCAAATCTGAACCTTGTGTAGATTACGAGGAAACAAATCCGGCTGTTTGCATAAAAAGACCGAGACACATTTGTACTCGGTCCACGGATGGCGCCAATGTCGGATCCAAGATTGAGACAGCTTTGCGTTACTAACCTTAGACTCGGCGAGGTCCGGTTCAGATTCCTCCTCTCGTCGTCATCGTGACGGGGTATCGAGTTCTGGGCTGCAGCCACAGGTATCTCGTTAGAGGGCCCGGGGGGATCGCCCCAAGGGCACTCCGACGTTCAAGTCGGCCTTGATAATAATAAATGCAATTATAAGAGGTATAGTTGAGAGAGAGCATGAGTTGTAAGGGGGAAGATGAGAAGATAACCTGCTTGTTTCAGGGAGAGGAACTTTCATTTTATAACATTATTCTTGGGCCATAACTTGATGGGCTGGTCTAAGAATTGACTTTTTAGAATTAGGCCCACTCAGACCTTCTAAACATGTTGGGAAAGTCCAAAGACTCAGGCCCAGTCACCATTCTAAGGGACCAAGCCCAGACGGAGGCCCTCATCGACATTTACAAAATGCAAATTTGTTATGTATGTCAGGGCTGTAAACGAACCGAACGTTCAGCGAACAGTTCGTGAACCGTTCGGCGGGAAGTTCGTTTATGTTCGTTCGATAAGCTTAACGAACGAACACGAACAAAAATTTTTGTTCGATAAGCTTAACGAACGAACACGAACAAAGGTCTCGTTCGTTCGACTGCGTTCGTGAACGTTCGGTAATATGCTCATTTATGTTCGTTCGTTTATGTCCGTTCGTGTTCGGTTTTTTATGTTTATTTTTCTAAAAGTTTTTAATGTTTTATTAATTTTTTACTTTCCCCATATGTATTATTTCCCTCTCTTTTTATTTACCTTTCCCATCTTTTTTTACTTTCCCGTCTAATTCCTACACTTCAATACGCTAATTATATTAAAAATTAGTAAAAACTAATAACCCATGTGGCCTTATCTATAAATATAAAGATATTGAAAGTTGAAACCCTAACCAGTAAGTACGACATCTGAATGTTCAACACCCCTCTGGCCCTCTCCCTCTTTGATATCACGCTCCTTCATTCAGCCTATCTCCAATAGATTGAACCCAATATCATCCATCCCTTCAATCTTTAAATGGTTATATTTAACTACTTTCGTTGTGTACAATGTTTAAGATTAACAATGCATTTTTTAAATTTTCAAAATTAATGTTCATTTGTGTTGGTTGGTGTTTGTTTACGTTCGTGGTTAGTGTTCACGAACTGTTCGCGAACAACCAAAATCCCTTAACGAACGAACACGAACACAAACTTCTGTTCGTCATGTGTTCGTGAACAGTTCACGAACACCCAAATTTCCTTAACAAACGAACACGAACATAGCCTTGTTCGTGTTCGTTCGGTTCGTTTACAGCCCTATGTATGAGTATGATAACTGATAAGTTAGATTTGTATATAAATAAATAAAAAGCATGTTTAATAGACTTCGTAAATAGTTGAATACGAGAGTGACAAGTGATGGATCAAACATTTATTAAATGTTATAAAACGAGTTGACGTTAACCCGCGCGTTGCTGCGGGACAGGGCCGTTCCAAGCTTTTTGAAGGCCCAAGGCGAAATGAAATTTTGAGACCCTTTTTTCCTCTTTGGTTATTATAAATGATACCCCTTTATCCGTGTTTGAAACCAAACAAAAATCTAACACAATTTAACAAATAGTGGCTTGCTTGTATAAGGAATCAAACAAATCTTAAACAATAAGTTTGCACTGATATTAATAGTTAGCATATTATTATTTTTTTTTTAAGTGGAGGCCCTATTTTATTGGAGGTCCAAGACTCAAACCTAGATTAATTATACTATAGGTTCAGCCCTGCTACGGGATGTTGACTACAATTTCTCATTTGCTAACCTTAAACCATTTCTTATTATTGAACCGACATATGCAATTTACGTATGTGTCCATAATTAAAATGAACCGAGGTATAAACTGCTTCATGCCTTTCTTGCTTAAAATGAATCAACGCATATTTTATGAACAAATGCCCCATTTGATATAATAAAATAAAAAGACACTTTTGAACAAAAAAATGATTATCATATTTTATTAAAAGTAAGCTCATGTGAATTAAACACATACAACAAAATTCATTTATCTTCTAGAGTTAAACTAATAAAACGTTGATAACATACGTAACTCTATCATGTTGTTGAAAGTTCGTTGATAATATTCGAAATCAAGTATCTCCAGTTGCTTAATCTTTTCAAACATACAATATTATGGGTCAAACCTTTATATTTAAAGTGAATATATTATGTTAATATGTGAAAATTTTACACAATTTTATAATCATACGGTATGAAGTGCATCAAGTTTGATGTCAATTGAAACTCATTTTATAACATAAGTTTCATTCGTAATTTTTTCAACGTTATCAAGTTTGATGTCAATTGAAACTCATTTTATAACATAAGTTTCATTCGTAATTTTTTCAACGTTAATTAAAAAGTGACTTCATTACTTAAAAAGTTAAAACACGTTTAAAGTTTAACGAATACTCTTACACTAAATTGATGTAAACATTTATAAAAATAATTCATGAAACTCTTACACGAAATTGATGCAAACATTTATAAAAATAGTTCATGAAATAGAAAACAAAATTAGGGTGCTTGGTGTGGTTTCGGTAAACCATTCGGTGAATGGAGTTCACCGATCGGTGACCACCCCCACTTGTTTGAGTCATCGATTGTTTGAATGTTTTTGGTGTATGGTCACCGATGCGGGAAGAGGAGGGAGGGAGGTTTAATAGTGGGTCACAATCCCTTTCAACCAATCACAATTTTTTTTAAAATTCTTTACCATTCTCTAGGTGTTTGAATCATACCATCTCATTGAGTGCAAAATGGGAAGTGGAATAAGGACTTGACATGGCATAATATTTTTGGGACAGAGAATAACTAAAACACTCTATAATGATTGAACCATACCCTCCACCCTTATAGTACAACGTAGAAAGCCAAACAAATATATTTAAAATTGATGCAAAACGTAAGTCTAAAAATGAAAACTTCACCCACAGTTAAAAAAAAACCACAGTTTCAAACTTTTCAACTACTCTGGTAATATGTTACGCTTTCTAACAATTTCATTTTCCATAAATAATGATCATTTATCAATATAAAGGAGATCATAAATAACATCATCTCTCTTCTCTTCTCTTCTCTAATCAAATGCAAAAGTAGTGATAAAAGGTTGCAGACGAAGGAGACTACGCCACCGCTCACCACCACGCCAACGCTGTACCGAAAACGTTGATGTTTTGTGGATGCCCTCCTTAACCGTCTAAAGTCTTTTTTTTTTTTCTTTTTTTTTTGCGGGAGCCATTTCAGAAGATTTTTGGGGGTGGTGGGGTTATATAGGAGTGGCAAACGATGGGGGGAAACGATGATTGGAGGAGATGCGTCGGTTAGAGGAAACGGTGGTTGTAAGTGATGTGTCGATTGGGTTATTCTTCTTTTCCGAATGACGGTTTGGTTGTCAGCCGTAAAGTCACGACCAGATTTTTTTAATGTTTTTGTCGGTGATGGTTTACTGTGCGAAGTGGTGGAGTTCATTGTTATGAAATATTGAAGAAGTTGGATGATATGTAAAATGGTATATAATCCAAATATAAATTGAAATTTTGGTTACGGTTGAAACAGTGGAATAACTTTGGAATGGTGGCATCCGCTCGTTGTGTGGTGTAAAAGTTTTGAAACGGTGATATCCAATGGTTGCGTGATGGAAAAGTAATTTCGAAGGTTTGAAACGGTGGCTGGTTTAAATCTGTATGACATGCGGTGGCGAAACGGTGGCTGGTTTAAATTTGAAACGGTTTGAAAGGGCATGTAAATGTGATGGTGTTTTGTATACGGTGGAGGTATCCACCCCCCGATGAGACTTATTGGTCAATGAGACACTCATAAGGTGTCAACCAGGGGAGGCCTATTGATTAATGAGCACCTTATAGGAGTTGTATATGGGTCTCATTGCCCTATACGACTCATATGAAATTAATTTTTTTTTAACAATTTTATGTGGTAATTAAGGGTTTTTATGTTATAAAACACCCTAATTAATATATTTTTTTTAAATGTTGCATACACTATATTTCACCGATGTTACACATTTGCCAAGTTAACAAATTCTTTTTCGTGAAGTTTTATTACTATCTACTGACGCCCTACCCTGTGTAATAAGATACATCAACTAACACCTTTGCCAAGTTAACAAATTCTTTTTCGTGAAATTCTTTATTGTTGTTATTATTATTATTATACCTATTAAAACAAACTGCTGATGAACAGTACTCAACTTTTTTATAATATTATTTATACTTTTGTTTATTTAATTGATTTCTATGAGGCCGCCGGTTCGATTCCCGGCTGCGGCATATTGGGGGGGACGTCCCTATGATGGATCGTTCCTACCGAGGCATGGTTCGATCCAGCTGTTACCCCAACGGTTTTACCCGTGTGGGGGCAGTATGGTTTCCGGGAGAAGGTCAGTTTTCGTACGCGGTCGGGGCCCGCTAGAACATCG